>OX387984.1:5000-5005000 GCA_947578425.1 Eugnorisma glareosa
ACCTAACCTAACCTAACCTAACCTAACCTAACCTAACCTAACCTAACCTAACCTAACCTAACCTAACCTAACCTAACCTAACCTAACCTAACCTAACCTAACCTAACCTAACCTAACCTAACCTAACCTAACCTAACCTAACCTAACCTAACCTAACCTAACCTAACCTAACCTAACCTAACCTAACCTAACCTAACCTAACCTAACCTAACCTAACCTAACCTAACCTAACCTAACCTAACCTAACCTAACCTAACCTAACCTAACCTAACCTAACCTAACCTAACCTAACCTAACCTAACCTAACCTAACCTAACCTAACCTAACCTAACCTAACCTAACCTAACCTAACCTAACCTAACCTAACCTAACCTAACCTAACCTAACCTAACCTAACCTAACCTAACCTAACCTAACCTAACCTAACCTAACCTAACCTAACCTAACCTAACCTAACCTAACCTAACCTAACCTAACCTAACCTAACCTAACCTAACCTAACCTAACCTAACCTAACCTAACCTAACCTAACCTAACCTAACCTAACCTAACCTAACCTAACCTAACCTAACCTAACCTAACCTAACCTAACCTAACCTAACCTAACCTAACCTAACCTAACCTAACCTAACCTAACCTAACCTAACCTAACCTAACCTAACCTAACCTAACCTAACCTAACCTAACCTAACCTAACCTAACCTAACCTAACCTAACCTAACCTAACCTAACCTAACCTAACCTAACCTAACCTAACCTAACCTAACCTAACCTAACCTAACCTAACCTAACCTAACCTAACCTAACCTAACCTAACCTAACCTAACCTAACCTAACCTAACCTAACCTAACCTAACCTAACCTAACCTAACCTAACCTAACCTAACCTAACCTAACCTAACCTAACCTAACCTAACCTAACCTAACCTAACCTAACCTAACCTAACCTAACCTAACCTAACCTAACCTAACCTAACCTAACCTAACCTAACCTAACCTAACCTAACCTAACCTAACCTAACCTAACCTAACCTAACCTAACCTAACCTAACCTAACCTAACCTAACCTAACCTAACCTAACCTAACCTAACCTAACCTAACCTAACCTAACCTAACCTAACCTAACCTAACCTAACCTAACCTAACCTAACCTAACCTAACCTAACCTAACCTAACCTAACCTAACCTAACCTAACCTAACCTAACCTAACCTAACCTAACCTAACCTAACCTAACCTAACCTAACCTAACCTAACCTAACCTAACCTAACCTAACCTAACCTAACCTAACCTAACCTAACCTAACCTAACCTAACCTAACCTAACCTAACCTAACCTAACCTAACCTAACCTAACCTAACCTAACCTAACCTAACCTAACCTAACCTAACCTAACCTAACCTAACCTAACCTAACCTAACCTAACCTAACCTAACCTAACCTAACCTAACCTAACCTAACCTAACCTAACCTAACCTAACCTAACCTAACCTAACCTAACCTAACCTAACCTAACCTAACCTAACCTAACCTAACCTAACCTAACCTAACCTAACCTAACCTAACCTAACCTAACCTAACCTAACCTAACCTAACCTAACCTAACCTAACCTAACCTAACCTAACCTAACCTAACCTAACCTAACCTAACCTAACCTAACCTAACCTAACCTAACCTAACCTAACCTAACCTAACCTAACCTAACCTAACCTAACCTAACCTAACCTAACCTAACCTAACCTAACCTAACCTAACCTAACCTAACCTAACCTAACCTAACCTAACCTAACCTAACCTAACCTAACCTAACCTAACCTAACCTAACCTAACCTAACCTAACCTAACCTAACCTAACCTAACCTAACCTAACCTAACCTAACCTAACCTAACCTAACCTAACCTAACCTAACCTAACCTAACCTAACCTAACCTAACCTAACCTAACCTAACCTAACCTAACCTAACACCTAACCTAACCTAACCTAACCTAACCTAACCTAACCTAACCTAACCTAACCTAACCTAACCTAACCTAACCTAACCTAACCTAACCTAACCTAACCTAACCTAACCTAACCTAACCTAACCTAACCTAACCTAACCTAACCTAACCTAACCTAACCTAACCTAACCTAACCTAACCTAACCTAACCTAACCTAACCTAACCTAACCTAACCTAACCTAACCTAACTAACCTAACCTAACCTAACCTAACCTAACCTAACCTAACCTAACCTAACCTAACCTAACCTAACCTAACCTAACCTAACCTAACCTAACCTAACCTAACCTAACCTAACCTAACCTAACCTAACCTAACCTAACCTAACCTAACCTAACCTAACCTAACCTAACCTAACCTAACCTAACCTAACCTAACCTAACCTAACCTAACCTAACCTAACCTAACCTAACCTAACCTAACCTAACCTAACCTAACCTAACCTAACCTAACCTAACCTAACCTAACCTAACCTAACCTAACCTAACCTAACCTAACCTAACCTAACCTAACCTAACCTAACCTAACCTAACCTAACCTAACCTAACCTAACCTAACCTAACCTAACCTAACCTAACCTAACCTAACCTAACCTAACCTAACCTAACCTAACCTAACCTAACCTAACCTAACCTAACCTAACCTAACCTAACCTAACCTAACCTAACCTAACCTAACCTAACCTAACCTAACCTAACCTAACCTAACCTAACCTAACCTAACCTAACCTAACCTAACCTAACCTAACCTAACCTAACCTAACCTAACCTAACCTAACCTAACCTAACCTAACCTAACCTAACCTAACCTAACCTAACCTAACCTAACCTAACCTAACCTAACCTAACCTAACCTAACCTAACCTAACCTAACCTAACCTAACCTAACCTAACCTAACCTAACCTAACCTAACCTAACCTAACCTAACCTAACCTAACCTAACCTAACCTAACCTAACCTAACCTAACCTAACCTAACCTAACCTAACCTAACCTAACCTAACCTAACCTAACCTAACCTAACCTAACCTAACCTAACCTAACTAACCTAACCTAACCTAACCTAACCTAACCTAACCTAACCTAACCTAACCTAACCTAACCTAACCTAACCTAACCTAACCTAACCTAACCTAACCTAACCTAACCTAACCTAACCTAACCTAACCTAACCTAACCTAACCTAACCTAACCTAACCTAACCTAACCTAACCTAACCTAACCTAACCTAACCTAACCTAACCTAACCTAACCTAACCTAACCTAACCTAACCTAACCTAACCTAACCTAACCTAACCTAACCTAACCTAACCTAACCTAACCTAACCTAACCTAACCTAACCTAACCTAACCTAACCTAACCTAACCTAACCTAACCTAACCTAACCTAACCTAACCTAACCTAACCTAACCTAACCTAACCTAACCTAACCTAACCTAACCTAACCTAACCTAACCTAACCTAACCTAACCTAACCTAACCTAACCTAACCTAACCTAACCTAACCTAACCTAACCTAACCTAACCTAACCTAACCTAACCTAACCTAACCTAACCTAACCTAACCTAACCTAACCTAACCTAACCTAACCTAACCTAACCTAACCTAACCTAACCTAACCTAACCTAACCTAACCTAACCTAACCTAACCTAACCTAACCTAACCTAACCTAACCTAACCTAACCTAACCTAACCTAACCTAACCTAACCTAACCTAACCTAACCTAACCTAACCTAACCTAACCTAACCTAACCTAACCTAACCTAACCTAACCTAACCTAACCTAACCTAACCTAACCTAACCTAACCTAACCTAACCTAACCTAACCTAACCTAACCTAACCTAACCTAACCTAACCTAACCTAACCTAACCTAACCTAACCTAACCTAACCTAACCTAACCTAACCTAACCTAACCTAACCTAACCTAACCTAACCTAACCTAACCTAACCTAACCTAACCTAACCTAACCTAACCTAACCTAACCTAACCTAACCTAACCTAACCTAACCTAACCTAACCTAACCTAACCTAACCTAACCTAACCTAACCTAACCTAACCTAACCTAACCTAACCTAACCTAACCTAACCTAACCTAACCTAACCTAACCTAACCTAACCTAACCTAACCTAACCTAACCTAACCTAACCTAACCTAACCTAACCTAACCTAACCTAACCTAACCTAACCTAACCTAACCTAACCTAACCTAACCTAACCTAACCTAACCTAACCTAACCTAACCTAACCTAACCTAACCTAACCTAACCTAACCTAACCTAACCTAACCTAACCTAACCTAACCTAACCTAACCTAACCTAACCTAACCTAACCTAACCTAACCTAACCTAACCTAACCTAACCTAACCTAACCTAACCTAACCTAACCTAACCTAACCTAACCTAACCTAACCTAACCTAACCTAACCTAACCTAACCTAACCTAACCTAACCTAACCTAACCTAACCTAACCTAACCTAACCTAACCTAACCTAACCTAACCTAACCTAACCTAACCTAACCTAACCTAACCTAACCTAACCTAACCTAACCTAACCTAACCTAACCTAACCTAACCTAACCTAACCTAACCTAACCTAACCTAACCTAACCTAACCTAACCTAACCTAACCTAACCTAACCTAACCTAACCTAACCTAACCTAACCTAACCTAACCTAACCTAACCTAACCTAACCTAACCTAACCTAACCTAACCTAACCTAACCTAACCTAACCTAACCTAACCTAACCTAACCTAACCTAACCTAACCTAACCTAACCTAACCTAACCTAACCTAACCTAACCTAACCTAACCTAACCTAACCTAACCTAACCTAACCTAACCTAACCTAACCTAACCTAACCTAACCTAACCTAACCTAACCTAACCTAACCTAACCTAACCTAACCTAACCTAACCTAACCTAACCTAACCTAACCTAACCTAACCTAACCTAACCTAACCTAACCTAACCTAACCTAACCTAACCTAACCTAACCTAACCTAACCTAACCTAACCTAACCTAACCTAACCTAACCTAACCTAACCTAACCTAACCTAACCTAACCTAACCTAACCTAACCTAACCTAACCTAACCTAACCTAACCTAACCTAACCTAACCTAACCTAACCTAACCTAACCTAACCTAACCTAACCTAACCTAACCTAACCTAACCTAACCTAACCTAACCTAACCTAACCTAACCTAACCTAACCTAACCTAACCTAACCTAACCTAACCTAACCTAACCTAACCTAACCTAACCTAACCTAACCTAACCTAACCTAACCTAACCTAACCTAACCTAACCTAACCTAACCTAACCTAACCTAACCTAACCTAACCTAACCTAACCTAACCTAACCTAACCTAACCTAACCTAACCTAACCTAACCTAACCTAACCTAACCTAACCTAACCTAACCTAACCTAACCTAACCTAACCTAACCTAACCGATATCTTCGTTTCCTGACGTGCGATTTTGAAGCTGTTTTCAGCATTTTTAGACCTTACTAGGCCTCCGCCTACGTTTTGACCATATCGCACTCACCTGCACGCGCCTGTAAAAAACTTCCCTTACAACCCTTGGAAATTTTTTGAATTTTCATACAAAATCATCAAAATTTAGTCTTTTTCCAAATTCTATTTCAAAAGTAACGTTAGATTATAGATTCAATAGTACTCACCCTTCATCCCTGCTTTCTGGTCCGCGTCCCGTGAGCCGGTCTTCAGGTTGGGGGTTGAAAACCAAAATTTTTTGTTTCAAAAACTGGTTTTTTGACCAAAAGTCCAAATTTTTGTTCGGCACCTACCCCGTTTTATTTCGTAGATCGCTAGCCCGCGCGGAGACGCGTCTCTGGACACCCCTCACGCCCGGCTAGCTCAAATAAAACTTGTTGATTTTTATAAAAAATCGTTTTTTCTATTAGTCTCTGTATACACCAAAATCTACCTTAGGAAGTTAGTTTTAAACAGAAACGTTGATATCTTCGTTTCCTGACGTGCGATTTTGAAGCTGTTTTCAGCATTTTTAGACCTTACTAGGCCTCCGCCTACGTTTTGACCATATCGCACTCACCTGCACGCGCCTGTAAAAAACTTCCCTTACAACCCTTGGAAATTTTTTGAATTTTCATACAAAATCATCAAAATTTAGTCTTTTTCCAAATTCTATTTCAAAAGTAACGTTAGATTATAGATTCAATAGTACTCACCCTTCATCCCTGCTTTCTGGTCCGCGTCCCGTGAGCCGGTCTTCAGGTTGGGGGTTGAAAACCAAAATTTTTTGTTTCAAAAACTGGTTTTTTGACCAAAAGTCCAAATTTTTGTTCGGCACCTACCCCGTTTTATTTCGTAGATCGCTAGCCCGCGCGGAGACGCGTCTCTGGACACCCCTCACGCCCGGCTAGCTCAAATAAAACTTGTTGATTTTTATAAAAAATCGTTTTTTCTATTAGTCTCTGTATACACCAAAATCTACCTTAGGAAGTTAGTTTTAAACAGAAACGTTGATATCTTCGTTTCCTGACGTGCGATTTTGAAGCTGTTTTCAGCATTTTTAGACCTTACTAGGCCTCCGCCTACGTTTTGACCATATCGCACTCACCTGCACGCGCCTGTAAAAAACTTCCCTTACAACCCTTGGAAATTTTTTGAATTTTCATACAAAATCATCAAAATTTAGTCTTTTTCCAAATTCTATTTCAAAAGTAACGTTAGATTATAGATTCAATAGTACTCACCCTTCATCCCTGCTTTCTGGTCCGCGTCCCGTGAGCCGGTCTTCAGGTTGGGGGTTGAAAACCAAAATTTTTTGTTTCAAAAACTGGTTTTTTGACCAAAAGTCCAAATTTTTGTTCGGCACCTACCCCGTTTTATTTCGTAGATCGCTAGCCCGCGCGGAGACGCGTCTCTGGACACCCCTCACGCCCGGCTAGCTCAAATAAAATTTGCCCACCCACCCGCCCTCTGGTCTATAGGAAGGTAGACGTGGGAATTTCGGCAGATTTTAAATATTCGATTTTCGCTCCTTTAGCATATTTTAGGCCAGTAGACAGGATTTAAGGGGAAAAGCGCCTTTTAAACTGTGACCGAGACCTCAAGTCTCACAAAATTAACTGACGTTTCGTCGTTAAATCGGCAAACGACGAACTCACACATATTATTTTTTTATATTTTATTTTAATCCGATCTATAACCTTCTGTGTATCCCCCCTTTACAGGGACACAGAAGCAGTGACCTCTGACAAATTTCTCTTCTCTCAAGCAGAAAGTGTTGACCTGACTCCCTCTTTACAGGGGTCCGCTCGGCTTTCGCTCTTAAATTTAAAATGTTCCGCACCCCATCTAGCACCGTGAGGCTCCAAGGCTCTAGTGGCTCGCCGCGATCGGCGGAGAAGGTGGGGCCTTCGCCTGCTGATGCGAGGAGGAGAATCTCCTTCGGAGAAGACACTCCTTCCGCCTCGCAGGGGGTTCCTGCCCCTCCGGGGACGCGCCGAGCTGCTACCGATGCCCCAAGACCACTCAAAAGGCCTGTGGCCGGGTACCCCAGTCGCACTGCAGAGGCGAGAGCTTGCCTAAATAAGGCTAAGGTCAATTTGGGCAACTCTCGCAACCTCAGGACCGACATCAAGGCTGCGGTACTCGAGGCCATTAACAGACTTTTTGAGCTGGTGAAGGAGTCGGAACAAGACAAGGCTCCTGTCGCACCTGTAGCCGTACCAGTACCTGCGCCCACTGCTGACTATGATCCCCTGTCCAATCCTGAGTGTCCTGTTAGCCAGACTGAGCTCGTACAGACAATGAAGGAGCACATGACCTTAATAAGGGAAAACTCCGACGAATTGGTCAAACTACGGGACAGTCTGGCTAGCAGGGAAAGTGTGGGGGAGACGACTTACGCGAGTGTAGCAGCGGTGACGAAAAGCCATACCAGGGCACAGGCTCTGGAGCGAACCACGCTGCATTCCGTAGTCGTTTCCTCAACGCAGGAGATGGACACAGGGGACGAGATTCTGGAAAGAGTCAGGAAAGCGGTGGACGCAAAGGAGGGCTGGGTGCGAGTGGAAAAGGTGCGGAAAGCCAAAGATAGAAAAATAATAATGGGGTGCGAGACAAGGGAGGAGAGGTCGAAATTGAAGGAACGACTGAGGGCGGCCGGAGAGAACCTCGTTGTCGAGGAAGTGACGAACCGGGACCCGCTTCTGGTTCTTAGGGACGTGCTGCTCGTACACAGTGACGAAGAAGTGCTGAAAGCCCTTAAGAACCAGAACCGGGAGATTTTTCACGACCTCGGCGACGAGGAGCAAAGAATGACCATCAAGTATAGAAAAAAGACCCGAAATCCGCACGTTAACAGCATTGTGTTGAGTGTGCCTCCCACGATCTGGAGGCGGGCACTCGAAGGAGGCAAACTTCGGATTGACCTCCAGAGAGTGCGCGTCGAAGACCAGACGCCTCTGGTGCAGTGCACGCGCTGCCTAGCATATGGTCACGGAAAGCGTCTCTGCACGGAGACGGCTGACCTATGCAGCCACTGTGGCGGACCACACCATAGGGTGGACTGCCCAGATAAAATCAATGGTGAGGCAGCAGTATGCGTAAACTGCACCAGAGCCAAACTGGGGGAGCACCAGCACAATGCTTTTAGCAGCGACTGCCCGGTGCGTAAGAAGTGGGACGCATTCGCGAGAGCAGCAATAGCCTATTGCTAAAGTTCTCGGGGCGCCCACTTCTAGGTACACAGACACCACGATCGCTTCGACACAGCCAGAGAATAGACACAAAAGAACGAATAGTAACTTGAGTCGCTTTCTTGAGAAACTGGCTCAAGTTATGCGAGAACATAATTCAGCTCAAATGGAGTCATCAGGCTGTGTCGGACTGATTGAAGCACAAACAAATATATTTTGTAAAATATGTAGACAATATAAGAACAGTATAAATAATAAAATAGTATTCAAACATATGATATTTAAATATATAATAAGTATATAGCTTAGATATCGTAAAAATAAAAACCAAAGTCATAAAAACAAAATTAAAAACTAAAAAATATGAAAATTAAATAAAATTTAGTAGAAACCTAGTTCATTCATTGGCACAAACGTAAGGGTAAACGGGGTAAATAGATTACTTTAAGTCTAATAGTCAAAATAGTTAATGGTCAAAGTATTTCGAATCATTAGTTCATACAAACAAAAATAAGTTGAAATATATATAGAGTATAAGAAAGAAAGTACTATGTTAAAGATAATAAAACAAAGCTAAAATTCATATTTGTTGTAGTATGTATACACTTAGTAAAATAGTGATAAACTAACGTAATAATAAAAATAGTATAACGAAAAGTGTGTAATATGGTCTCTTCGGCCTTCTATCAGCATGAAAAGATAAAACGTCAGAAACCAAGGGCTCTGATCCTCATGTCAGAGGGACACTGGCTGGGCAGGAGTGGGTTTTAGTCGGTTCGAGTCCGACACTACCTCGACTGTCTCACAGCCGTGAGATAGTCGAGGTGTCCGTGGGGATTTCCCACTCCTGCCAAAACAAAAAAAAAAAAAAAAAAAAAAAAAAAAACCTAACCTAACCTAACCTAACCTAACCTAACCTAACCTAACCTAACCTAACCTAACCTAACCTAACCTAACCTAACCTAACCTAACCTAACCTAACCTAACCTAACCTAACCTAACCTAACCTAACCTAACCTAACCTAACCTAACCTAACCTAACCTAACCTAACCTAACCTAACCTAACCTAACCTAACCTAACCTAACCTAACCTAACCTAACCTAACCTAACCTAACCTAACCTAACCTAACCTAACCTAACCTAACCTAACCTAACCTAACCTAACCTAACCTAACCTAACCTAACCTAACCTAACCTAACCTAACCTAACCTAACCTAACCTAACCTAACCTAACCTAACCTAACCTAACCTAACCTAACCTAACCTAACCTAACCTAACCTAACCTAACCTAACCTAACCTAACCTAACCTAACCTAACCTAACCTAACCTAACCTAACCTAACCTAACCTAACCTAACCTAACCTAACCTAACCTAACCTAACCTAACCTAACCTAACCTAACCTAACCTAACCTAACCTAACCTAACCTAACCTAACCTAACCTAACCTAACCTAACCTAACCTAACCTAACCTAACCTAACCTAACCTAACCTAACCTAACCTAACCTAACCTAACCTAACCTAACCTAACCTAACCTAACCAGTTGCACTCGGTCTGCCGAGCAGTAAGCAGCAAAACCCCACGCGCTCTGCACAAAAAAAATTCGAATTTATTGGTTTTTATTGTCTGATAGTGAAGAGTGAGGTGTCTATGGATGCGGAAACTGTTTCCGCTTAAAGTGCCGTGATAAAATTGTGCCCTAGTTCAGTGCCTGAAAAGTTAATAGCAGAAAACCTCAAGTTTAGAGGTTAAGTGAAAACTCCGAAAACTTCAAACGCATACGCTGCGAAAACCAGATCGGCGACCCCCATATTTTTCTGCGAATTCCTGTGGGCATCAAGGTTCCCGACCATCTGGGATACTCCGAGTCGACCTGACATTGCGCCTTCGGGAGATATTCAGGTTTTTATGAAAAGCACGTGGCCTGAAAAACCTGAAGGAATTGAGACAGCGGCACGAAATTTGTACACAACCTGGACCGTCATAACACGAGGCGAGTGCAACTATTTTTAGAATTTTAACGCAGCCGGGAGAATTTACATGACAGTTTAAAATAACAAACTTCACACCCTAATATCTCCGGTTCCCATCAACATAGTCAAGATCTTCAACTACAACCTGTTGCGCGCTCATCAAACCTGTAAGGATTCTAAGATTTAGATTTTTAGCTTGTTTAGTTTTTAAGATTTAAGAAATTTTTCAAGAAAACCATATTTTCAAAAAATTTTCACACTTGTATTTGGTTTTTTAAACTTTTATTTTCTGTATCTTGTAGCTCTTTAATTCACGTATTTTTAGCATATTTTTTCAAATTTTTTTGTCAAATAGTTTAAAAGCTATTGAATTTTATATGTTTTTTGCAAATAATTCAATATTTATAGGAAAATTCCACTTTTTTATGTTTTTATTGTGTTAAGATACCTTGTTTGGACTCACATAAGCCCAAACACGGGTCATGTAACACTGCATTTGGCTTTTTTGGTAAAAACGCGCCATATTGGTTTTTTGGTTTTATATTTTAGATTGAGATAGCTCGGGAACCATTGGCCCGATTTACACCGTATTTTCACTTGGGCCGGTGGAGTGCCACCAACTTTGGGTGTAGACAGTTTTCAGGCCATTTCAGGCCTCAAAGATTTTTGTCGCTGAAACCACTTTCAGGACATACCTGAAGTGACGCCGAGCTGCAGGTCCAAAACCCCGTCCCTCTGAGACGAAAGGTTCCGAAGTTACGGACGTTTTAACACGACATTTGACAGCTCGGCGGCCATTTTGTTTGGCTTCAAACCGCCATAACTCTTGAACCAAGGGTCGTGGAAGATTGCGGTTTTTGGTTCCGCACTCAGGGACCTTCCGTCTCCTTCTCCTCACGATTTCAGGCGGTTTGGGGCTGAAAATTTTCGGGGTCCTGAAAGTGATTCCGGCGGACAGCGGAGCTCAGGCCGAGTCGGGAGAGCCCAAACTCGGGGGGTCTGCGGCTTTCCCGAGGGAAGTTATCCGCGGTCAAAAAACCACTTTGACAGCACTGCGGCCATTTTGTAAAAACTTTGAACGGCCATAGCTTCCCAACGGAGAGTCGCAGAGGGTCGGGGTTTTCGCTGGACCTATTGGCATGGCATAGACTATAGGATAAGATAGTTTTCAGGCACTTTCAGGAGTTTAAAAATTTTCAGCCTGAAAACCAGCCCAGTGGATAGGTCTCACCGAGCCAACTTCGGAAAGCCCAAGCACCGTGGTTTTTGGACTGGCGGATCCGGAGATATTCTCTTGTAACCACTTTTGGTTCTTTATTTCGTGAAAAACCAAAAAATTTCAAGTTGGGATATCTCCGGAACCCCTTGGTGTAACTGCACCGAGTTTGGACTCATCTGAGAGGGCTCGGTGGGAGCTATTCACTGAACGCAACAGAACGACTCTACATAGAGTCCCTTCAAAAGTCGTTATATTTTGTGGATCCTTCTGACTTTTTTGACATTTGGAGTTTTTCTCACAATCTCCGGTGCTTGACTCGTTCATAGAACGATAAACTGACCGTATTTTGCCTCACATAGAGTCGAGACCGGCTAAGATTTTATAATCTTATCTATATTTACATTTATTTTTATATTTTTTATTATACATTCCTACTGTTTTACTTTGATTTTTACATAAGACAACTTTCCCCGTTCTCTTCACTGTGCCCTTTACACACAAGTTACACAACACAGAACACTAAGTAAACGGAACTCAAAAACAAAAAATGGTTCTCGGAATTCGCACCCCGGTAAAAGCGAAAGGGCCAGGAGCCGCTACCAGCGGACCGCAGGAGTCCACGTCGCCTGCCCACCCGGGAAACGAGGGACCCTCTGGAGTGCGTGAAGCGCCGAAGGGGATATCTCTGACGTACGGTAAGAAAGTCGCTGTTCAAGGAACCTTAGCGGAAACAGCAGAGACGCCACTGTCGTCAGCGGGGACCTCTGGTGCCGCCGCTCGCACCATCACCACTCCCAGCCCCGCAGGCCCGCCAGGACAGGCGCTGGACGCCGCCAGGACCTTTATTCGGAGACCGGAGCGTAAAAGAAGGTCCATAGACATCATGGATGCTTACAATCAGCAGAAGAATATCTATGCTACGTCATCCAATGACAAGTTGCTCCAGGAGGTCATGAAGACTTTTGAGGACATACCAGCTCGAGTCAAGGATTACCCTCAGATGAGGAAGGACATCAGGATTTTCCTGGAGACCCAATCAGACAAATGCCTACGGACCCTATTTGAGCTGAGTAAGCGCATAAAAAGCCTGGAAACAGCGCCTAAAACAGCCCCATCACCCACCAAGACAAACACCATGCCTACATCACCCGAAAGATCGGAGGAAATTCTGGAAAGGCTGGAAAAGGTGGAGACGAGCATAAAGACGCGGCTCAGCGACCTAGAAAAGAAAGTCACAAAAGGCTTCCAGGACATGACAGACTACTGCTCCGAGAGTGGTGCCGACATCATCGACAAGGTCATCGACAAGGTCGTCGAGGTCAGCGACAAGGTCGACGTAGTAAACGCGAACCTAAATCACACGACAGAAGGGGTGAACATCGTTGGTCGTGCCGCGGCTGTCCTCGAGGATAAAATCGGTGGCGTTGCCGGTGAGGTCGCCGCCAGTACCGAAAGAATAAAGGAGGCCCTGAGAGAAGTGGCTTGCGAGCCAAGAACTGACTTACAGACATACGCCAACGTCGCGGCAGCCAAACCCGGGCATCGACCGGCACTTCACTCGATGGCGGTCACCTTTGAAAGCGGCCTCGAGACTGCTGACGAGGTGCTCACCAGGGTGAAGGAGGCGGTCGATGCCAGGGGAACTGGCCTAAGAATTAGCAAAGTCCGAAAGGCGAAAAACCAGACGGTCATTCTCGGGTGTGACACAGAAACGGAGTATAAGAAAGTAAAGGAAAGAATTGAAAGCCGAGGTGGAGGTCTAATAGTAGCGCCTATGAAGAACAAAAACCCGCTCGTCGTCCTAAAAGATGTCTTTTTGGACAGCGAAGACGACGAAATGGTTAAGGCGTTACACTCACAGAACGAGAACATCTTTAGGGATCTAGACCAACAAGAAACAGAAATAACCATCAAATACAAAAAGAGGACTAGAAACCCTAAAACGGCGCACGTTGTCGTCCAAGTCAGACCCAAGGTATGGCAGAGGATGACGGAGGCTGGGGCCCTTTACCTTGACCTGCAAAGGGTCAGGGTGGAGGATCAGTCGCCGCTCATCCAATGCACCAAGTGCCTAGCGTTCGGACACGGCCGGAAATTTTGTACAGAGAGTGTGGACAGGTGCAGTCACTGCGGAGGACCGCACCTACGCGAAAAATGCGTGGAATTCGTTGCAGGAAATGGACCGCAGTGCTGCAACTGTTCACACTCGAAGTTGCAGTGGACTGAACACAACGCCTTCAGCGTGGAGTGCCCGATCCGCAAGAAATGGGATTACCTGGCTCGGACGACAACGGCGTATGCCTAGACGGTTTCCAAAGGTACACGCAACACACGCAACACATACAGGAACACACGCCACACACACAGGAACACACGCCACACACACAGGAACACACACAACACGCGCAGGAACGCACGCAACACTCACAGGAACACACACCGTAACATACCAATACAGCAACACAAACTGGGAGTACAAAATAAAAGTGGATTACAACAGCGGAATGGAAAACACATGGAAACCAGAGAACATTAACAAACATAGATGTACAAAATATATGATAAACATATACGAATATATCAAAACACACAGACAACACCACACACACCCCATACAACACCTGAAAGAGTTGAGAAGCAAAAAACCTAGAACAGGAAATGACAATAAATATGTATAACATAAGTATATATATATTATTGGCGAGACAGAAAGAAAAATAATTAATGTAACAAAGCAAAAGGAACTTACACAAGCCTTTAGAATAGTCCTAATTAAGTAGGTCCAAACCCATGTCCATAAAATCGAAAATAAGAAGAAAATTGTTTTATAAAAATTTGAGCTCACTGTATTAGAAACTAAGGAGATAAGTTAAGATACTATGTTAGATAATAAAAGTAAGCAATGTATTAGAATAAACCTGATATTGTATAGATATAAGGAAATAATTGTAAGACTAATCATGCAAGAAAATAAGTTAGCTATTTTAATAATGTATCAAAATTCGTAGATTGTTCATGAACTATATGTGCAAAAACAGTATATCAGATGTTTAGAATATATAAAACTTAGCATATAGAAACATAGTTAAGGAAATAGACTTAATGAATATAATATGTAACAGTAATTTATAAGGAAGCAATTAATGTAAATAAAACAGAGTTGTGTTGAATATCCCTAAATAAAGAAAGTAATAAACAAAAGTAGTAAGAATAGCGGGAGTCCCACCCGGCTAAGAATGAATAGATGTGTGAAAGAAAGACAAAGTATGAAGCTTGAAAGTGCGAGAGGAATAAATGCGAGAACTGGAACGAATGAGTTTCTAGGTTAACAAGATCCCGTTGTTACCATGAACGGGGAAAAGCAAAAAAAAAAAAAAAAAAAAAAAAAAAAAAAAAAAAAAAAAAAAAAAAAAAAAAACCTAACCTAACCTAACCTAACCTAACCTAACCTAACCTAACCTAACCTAACCTAACCTAACCTAACCTAACCTAACCTAACCTAACCTAACCTAACCTAACCTAACCTAACCTAACCTAACCTAACCTAACCTAACCTAACCTAACCTAACCTAACCTAACCTAACCTAACCTAACCTAACCTAACCTAACCTAACCTAACCTAACCTAACCTAACCTAACCTAACCTAACCTAACCTAACCTAACCTAACCTAACCTAACCTAACCTAACCTAACCTAACCTAACCTAACCTAACCTAACCTAACCTAACCTAACCTAACCTAACCTAACCTAACCTAACCTAACCTAACCTAACCTAACCTAACCTAACCTAACCTAACCTAACCTAACCTAACCTAACCTAACCTAACCTAACCTAACCTAACCTAACCTAACCTAACCTAACCTAACCTAACCTAACCTAACCTAACCTAACCTAACCTAACCTAACCTAACCTAACCTAACCTAACCTAACCTAACCTAACCTAACCTAACCTAACCTAACCTAACCTAACCTAACCTAACCTAACCTAACCTAACCTAACCTAACCTAACCTAACCTAACCTAACCTAACCTAACCTAACCTAACCTAACCTAACCTAACCTAACCTAACCTAACCTAACCTAACCTAACCTAACCTAACCTAACCTAACCTAACCTAACCTAACCTAACCTAACCTAACCTAACCTAACCTAACCTAACCTAACCTAACCTAACCTAACCTAACCTAACCTAACCTAACCTAACCTAACCTAACCTAACCTAACCTAACCTAACCTAACCTAACCTAACCTAACCTAACCTAACCTAACCTAACCTAACCTAACCTAACCTAACCTAACCTAACCTAACCTAACCTAACCTAACCTAACCTAACCTAACCTAACCTAACCTAACCTAACCTAACCTAACCTAACCTAACCTAACCTAACCGTTGATATCTTCGTTTCCTGACGTGCGATTTTGAAGCTGTTTTCAGCATTTTTAGACCTTACTAGGCCTCCGCCTACGTTTTGACCATATCGCACTAACCTGCACGCGCGTATAAAAAACTTCCCTTACAACCCTTGGAAATTTTTTGAATTTTCATACAAAATCATCAAAATTTAGTCTTTTTCCAAATTCTATTTCAAAAGTAACGTTAGATTATAGATTCAATAGTACTCACCCTTCATCCCTGCTTTCTGGTCCGCGTTCCGTGAGCCGGTCTTCAGGTTGGGGGTTGAAAACCAAAATTTTTTGTTTCAAAAACTGGTTTTTTGACCAAAAGTCCAAATTTTTGTTCGGCACCTACCCCGTTTTATTTCGTAGATCGCTAGCCCGCGCGGAGACGCGTCTCTGGACACCCCTCACGCCCGGCTAGCTCAAATAAAACTTGTTGTTTTTTATAAAAAATCGTTTTTTCTATTAGTCTCTGTATACACCAAAATCTACCTAAGGAAGTTAGTTTTAAACAGAAACGTTGATATCTTCGTTTCCTGACGTGCGATTTTGAAGCTGTTTTCAGCATTTTTAGACCTTACTAGGCCTCCGCCTACGTTTTGACCATATCGCACTAACCTGCACGCGCGTATAAAAAACTTCCCTTACAACCCTTGGAAATTTTTTGAATTTTCATACAAAATCATCAAAATTTAGTCTTTTTCCAAATTCTATTTCAAAAGTAACGTTAGATTATAGATTCAATAGTACTCACCCTTCATCCCTGCTTTCTGGTCCGCGTTCCGTGAGCCGGTCTTCAGGTTGGGGGTTGAAAACCAAAATTTTTTGTTTCAAAAACTGGTTTTTTGACCAAAAGTCCAAATTTTTGTTCGGCACCTACCCCGTTTTATTTCGTAGATCGCTAGCCCGCGCGGAGACGCGTCTCTGGACACCCCTCACGCCCGGCTAGCTCAAATAAAACTTGTTGTTTTTTATAAAAAATCGTTTTTTCTATTAGTCTCTGTATACACCAAAATCTACCTAAGGAAGTTAGTTTTAAACAGAAACGTTGATATCTTCGTTTCCTGACGTGCGATTTTGAAGCTGTTTTCAGCATTTTTAGACCTTACTAGGCCTCCGCCTACGTTTTGACCATATCGCACTAACCTGCACGCGCGTATAAAAAACTTCCCTTACAACCCTTGGAAATTTTTTGAATTTTCATACAAAATCATCAAAATTTAGTCTTTTTCCAAATTCTATTTCAAAAGTAACGTTAGATTATAGATTCAATAGTACTCACCCTTCATCCCTGCTTTCTGGTCCGCGTTCCGTGAGCCGGTCTTCAGGTTGGGGGTTGAAAACCAAAATTTTTTGTTTCAAAAACTGGTTTTTTGACCAAAAGTCCAAATTTTTGTTCGGCACCTACCCCGTTTTATTTCGTAGATCGCTAGCCCGCGCGGAGACGCGTCTCTGGACACCCCTCACGCCCGGCTAGCTCAAATAAAATTCGCCCACCCACCCGCCCTCTGGTCTATAGGAAGGTAGACGTGGGGATCTCGGCGAAATTTTTAAATTTTATTTTATATCCTGTTGCTTTTTTAAGAACTTACTGAAGGGTTTTTCAGGGAAGGCTCGCTTTTTAACGATCCTGACAATTTTTAGTAATTTTAATTTTTATTTTATCTTATTTTTGTAATTTTATTGAGACAGTCGTTTGTGAATGAGCGACAATAATTATATGACATTTTGTATTTTTATATTTTAATTGATTATCTTTTTTATTACTTATTGTGTTCCCCCCTTTACAGGGTCACATAAGTACCAGTGTCGCTCACTCTCCTCTCGAGCAGATATTGTTGTCCCGACCCCCTCTTTACAGGGGTCAGTTCTGATTCTATCTGCTCTCAGACATTTAATATGTTCCGCACCCCGGCTATGAACGCGAAGACCCAGAGCTCCAGTAGCTCGCCGCGATCGACGGAGAAGGTGGGGCCTTCGCCTTCTGACGCGAGGAGGAAAATTGTATTCGGAGACGATACACCCCTTGCGTCCGAAGAGGGCCCTACTACTCCGGTGACGCGGCGAGTTCCTGTCCACGCTTCAGGATCGCTCATAATGCCTGAGGCTGAGCACCGCAGTCGCATTGCGGAGGCGAGAGCTTGCCTAAATAAGGCAAAGCTCAATTTGGGCAACTCTCGCAACCTCAAGGCGGAGATCAAGACTGCGGTGCTCGAAGCCATAAACAGGCTTTATGAGCTGGTCAAGGAGTCGGAGCGAGACAAGGCCCCTGCCGCACCCATCACCGTGCCAGAACCCGCGCCCACTGCTAACCTTTGTCCCCAACCCATTTCCATCGAGGTTCTTGCTGGCCAGACTGAGCTCCTGAAGACCATGAAGGAGCACATCTCGGAGTTAAAAGACAACTCCGAGAAACTCGACAGACTCCGAGACAGTCTGGCCAGCAGGGAAGGGGTGGGGGAGACAACCTACGCGAGTGTAGCCGCCGTCAGTAAAAGCCACACCGGGGCACAGGTCCTGGAGCGAACGACGCTGCACTCAGTGGTTGTCTCCTCAACACAAGAGATGGATACGGGGGACGAAATACTTGAAAGAGTTAGGAAAGCAGTGGACGCGAAGGAGGGCTGGGTGCGCGTAGAGAGGGTCAGAAAGGCCAGGGACCAGAAGGTCATCATGGGGTGCGCGACGAAAGAGGAGAGGGAGAAGCTAAAAAAGCGACTGGAATCGGCCGGAGAGAACCTCGTCGTCGAGGCGGTGAAGAATCGGGACCCGCTTCTGGTTCTTAGGGACGTGCTGTTAGTTCACACTGATGAAGAAGTGCTGAGAGCCCTTAAGAACCAGAACCGGGAGATCTTTCACGGCCTCGGTGACGAGGAACAGAAAATATCGATAAAATATCGAAAGAAGTCACGTAACCCACACGTGAATAGCATTGTGCTGAGTGTCACCCCAGCAATCTGGAGGAGGGCACTCGAAGGAGGCAAGCTCCGTATTGACCTCCAGAGAGTGCGCGTCGAAGATCAGACGCCTCTGGTGCAGTGTACCCGCTGCTTAGCGTACGGCCATGGCAAGCGTCTGTGTACGGAGCCGGCCGACCTATGTAGCCACTGCGGCGGTCCACACTTGAGGGTGGACTGCCCAGACAAGCTCATAGGCGAAGCAGCGGTGTGCGTGAACTGCACTAGAGCCAAGCTGGGGGAACACTCGCACAATGCGTTCAGCGAAGAATGCCCGGTACGAAGGAAGTGGGACGCATTCGCAAGAGCATCAATAGCTTATTGCTAAAGTTGTCGATGCGCCCACTTCCGAGTACGCAGTGACGACCAGTCTGACGCAACCAGATTGCAGACGCATTGAGCGAACCACTGGGGTTGGCTTAATGGAGAATTGTAATTGGAGTCACTTTCATAAGAAAGTGGCTGGAATTATGCTGAAATTTAAGTCAACTCTAGTGGAATCATCAGGTTGTGTCAGCCTGGGTGAAAAAATTCAGCAGTCAGCTTGTAACATCGTTCGGTCAGTCACCAATATATATTGTTTAGGCGTATGCATCATAAATATGTAATATCTAATTATATATTAAATATATAATGTAGATATTATAAAAATAAAACAAAGAATAACTTAGACGGAATTTTCTAAAGAAGTAACGCCTCAAACGAAAACTATTCGAAGGGCATAAACATAAGGGTTGCGATGGATTTCATATAAAGATAAAATAGTAAATATAGTTGAAGGATAAGATACATTAATAGCAGTTTATATAGTTTACATAGTAATATTGAAAGTGGTAACATTAGCATTATTTAAATGAAAAACACAATTAATTGGTAAAATGGTAGGAAAGTAAACAACGGCGTAAAATTGAAAGAGTAAATTATAGTGTAGATAGATGAATGGGATTAAAATTTTAAATAGATTATAGAGCATGGTCTCTTCGGCCTCTTCTCAAGCCAGTCGCAAAGCAAGATAGAAAACTCGCACAAAAGGTCTCTGATCATGTCAGAGGGACACTGGCGGGGCAGGAGTGGGTTTTAGTCGGTTCGAGTCCGACACTACCTCGACTGTCTCACAGCCGTGAGATAGTCGAGGTGTCCGTGGGGATTTCCCACTCCTGCCAAAAAAAAAAAAAAAAAAAAAAAAAAAAAAAAAAAAAAAAAAAAAAAACCTAACCTAACCTAACCTAACCTAACCTAACCTAACCTAACCTAACCTAACCTAACCTAACCTAACCTAACCTAACCTAACCTAACCTAACCTAACCTAACCTAACCTAACCTAACCTAACCTAACCTAACCTAACCTAACCTAACCTAACCTAACCTAACCTAACCTAACCTAACCTAACCTAACCTAACCTAACCTAACCTAACCTAACCTAACCTAACCTAACCTAACCTAACCTAACCTAACCTAACCTAACCTAACCTAACCTAACCTAACCTAACCTAACCTAACCTAACCTAACCTAACCTAACCTAACCTAACCTAACCTAACCTAACCTAACCTAACCTAACCTAACCTAACCTAACCTAACCTAACCTAACCTAACCTAACCTAACCTAACCTAACCTAACCTAACCTAACCTAACCTAACCTAACCTAACCTAACCTAACCTAACCTAACCTAACCTAACCTAACCTAACCTAACCTAACCTAACCTAACCTAACCTAACCTAACCTAACCTAACCTAACCTAACCTAACCTAACCTAACCTAACCTAACCTAACCTAACTCCATCCCTTAGCATTTAAAACGCAGAAAAACATCCAGGCACTGAAAATTGCCGGAAAAATCCTTCAGCTGTTCTGGATTAAGGCACATGCGGGAATGGAGGGGAACGAGAGGGCAGACGTTTTGGCAAAAGAGGCAGCTTTAGGCAGCAAAACAAGGCCCCACTACGACCTGTGTCCGGCTTCATTCGTCAAGCGACAAATCCGAATGGAGTCGCTTGACGAATGGAGCACAAGATACGGAGCGGGCGAAACGGCTGGGACCACAAAAATTTTTCTCCCTGACGCAATCGATGCCTACCAAATAGTCCGAAAAATTGAGCTCAACCCAATCGTAGTACAGGTGCTTACGGGGCATGGCGGGTTCTCCGAGTACTTGAATCGCTTCAAATGCAAGGAGAGCCCGGCATGTCCCTGTGACCCCTCCAAAAATGAGAGCATCCAACACCTGATCACGGAGTGCCCAATATATGCGACTAATAAATACAATCTGGAATCGCAAATAGATATGGAAATAAAAATAGAAAATATACCTACAATAATGAAGAATACAAAATTAAGGAAAAAGTTTTTGATATACTGCGAGGAAATAGCTACCAAAGTAATTAAAAATAATAGAGTGTAAAGAAAAAGATACACTTTTATGTATTATAAGAATACATAAAAAGTAATCGCCATTTTAAATAAAGAATTAAAAACAAATTGTCAGTAAAAATCCTAGTTGTAATATAGTGTCATAAAAATTAAAGTTAATAAATTTTCGAACATTAAATTAAACTCTAAAAATAGCCAATAAGTATTGTAAGAAACGTAATTTGTAATCGATTTAAAAAGATCTCTGATGACCCATGTCAGAGGGACACTAGCCGGGCAGGAGTGGGTTTTAGTCG
Organism: Eugnorisma glareosa; assembly: GCA_947578425.1. Classification (NCBI taxonomy): domain Eukaryota; kingdom Metazoa; phylum Arthropoda; class Insecta; order Lepidoptera; family Noctuidae; genus Eugnorisma; species Eugnorisma glareosa. The sequence continues at coordinate 26,946 of OX387984.1, forward strand.
GTTCGAGTCCGACACTACCTCGACTGTCTCACAGTCGTGAGATAGTCGAGGTGTCCGTGGGGATTTCCCACTCCTGCCAAAAAAAAAAAAAAAAAAAAAAAAAAAAACCTAACCTAACCTAACCTAACCTAACCTAACCTAACCTAACCAAAAACAGAAACGTTGATATCTTCGTTTCCTGACGTGCGATTTTGAAGCTGTTTTCAGCATTTTTAGACCTTACTAGGCCTCCGCCTACGTTTTGACCATATCGCACTCACCTGCACGCGCGTATAAAAAACTTCCCCTACAACCCTTGGAAATTTTTTGAATTTTCATGCAAAATCATCAAAATTTAGTGTTTTTCCAAATTCTATTTCAAAAGTAACGTTAGATTATAGATTCAATAGTACTCACCCTTCATCCCTGCTTTCTGGTCCGCGTTCCGTGAGCCGGTCTTCAGGTTGGGGGTTGAAAACCAAAATTTTTTGTTTCAAAAACTGGTTTTTTGACCAAAAGTCCAAATTTTTGTTCGGCACCTACCCCGTTTTATTTAGTAGATCGCTAGCCCGCGCGGAGACGCGTCTCTGGACACCCCTCACGCCCGGCTAGCTCAAATAAAATTTGCACCCACCCGCCCTCTGGTCTATAGGAAGGTAGACGTGGGGTTTTCGGCAAAAAATATTTATTTGATTTTATATTCTTTTGCTTTTTTTTAAAATACTTGCCGAAGGGTAAGGGGGAGGGTTTTTAGGGAAATCTCGCCATAAAACGACCCTGATGAAGTGTGAAAAATCTTCTCTAGTCATTTAATTTTATTTTAGGAGTTTTATCTTAATTTCAATTCTTTGTTTTAGTGACAGTCGTTCGTGAACGAGCGACTATAATTATATGACATTTTTGTATTTATATTTTAACTGATTATTCTACTACTTACTGTGTTCCCCCCCTTACAGGGTCACATAAGTACCAGTGTCACTCACTCTCCTCTCGAGCAGTTGTTGTAGTCCTGACCCCCTCTTTACAGGGGTCCAGTCCAGTTATATCTTGCGCGTATAATATAAACATGTTCCGCACCCCATCCGCTACGTTGAGGACGTTGGGCTCCGGAGGCTCGCCGCGATCGACGGAGAAAGCGGGCCCTTCACCTGCTTACGTTAGGAGGAGAATCTCCTTCGGAGATGACACTCCCTCCGCGCCCCAGAAGGATCCTGCCACTCCGGGGACGCGCCGAGCTCCCGTGGACGCTTCAGCAGCAGCACCACTCAAGAAGCCTGAGGCTGGGTACCGCAGTCGCACTGCGGAGGCGAGAGCTTGCCTAAATAAAGCAAAGCTCAATTTGGGCAACTCTCGCAACCTCAGGACTGACATAAAGACTGCGGTGCTCGAGGCCATAAACAGACTTTTTGAGCTGGTGAAGGAGTCGGACCAAGACAAGGCTCCTCTCGCACCTGTAGCCGTACCAGCACCCGTGCCCACTGCTGACTATGGTCCCCAGTCCAATCCTGAGAGTCTTGTTAGTCAGACTGAACTCGTCAATACAATGAAGGAGCACATTTCCTTAATAAAGAAGAACTCCGAGGAATTGGTCAAGTTGCGAGACAGTCTGGCTAGCAAGGAGTGCGTTGGGGAGACAACTTACGCGAGTGTCGCAGCCGTGACCAAGAGCCATACCAAGGCACAGGCCCCGGAGCGAACCACTCTGCATTCCGTAGTTGTTTCCTCAACACAGGAGATGGACACGGGGGACGAGATTCTGGAAAGAGTCAGGAAAGCGGTGGACGCGAAGGAGGGCTGGGTGCGAGTGGAAAGGGTGCGGAAAGCAAAGGACCGAAAAATAACAATGGGTTGTGCCACCAAGGAGGAGAGAAGAAAAATTAAGGAGCGACTAGAGACGGCCGGAGGGAACCTTGTCGTCGAGGAAGTGACGAACCGAGACCCACTTCTGGTTCTTAGGGACGTGTTGTCAGTACACAGCGATGAAGAAGTTCTCAAAGCCCTTAGGAACCAGAACCGGGAGATTTTTCACGACCTCGGCGACAGGGAACAAAGAATGTCCGTGAAGTTTAGGAGGAAAACCAGGAACCCGCACGTCAACAGCATTGTGCTGAGTGTGTCCCCCACGATCTGGAGGAGGGCACTCGAAGGAGGCAAGCTTCGCATTGACCTCCAGAGAGTGCGCGTCGAGGACCAGACGCCTCTGGTGCAGTGTACCCGCTGCCTAGCATACGGTCATGGAAAACGTCTCTGCACGGAGCCAGCCGACCTGTGCAGCCACTGCGGCGGTCCACACTTAAGGGTGGACTGCCCAGACAAACTCATTGGCGAGGCAGCGGTGTGCGTAAACTGCACCAAAGCCAAGCTGGGGGAACACCGGCACAATGCTTTCAGCAATGAATGCCCGGTACGAAGGAAGTGGGACGCATTCGCCAGAGCATCAATAGCTTATTGCTAAAGTTGTCGGTGCGCCCACTTCTAAGTACATCGAAAGGACTATCAATTCGACGCAACCAGATGGCAGACGCATTAATCGAACCACTAGGATTGGCAAAAGTAAAATAAGTAACTGGAGCCGGTTTCATGAGAAACTGGCCCAGGTTATACGAGATCCGAAGTTAGTCCTAGTGGAATCGCTAAGTTGCGTTGAACTTGGTTCTAAAGATAGCCATAATCCTAATTTCTTTGATATTTAACTGTATACTGAGTATAAAGTACAGATATCAGTCAAATGAAACGGCTTTACAGCAAGGGTTATAAAATAAAGGGCAAAACTTTGAAATAATAAAATAGTTCTAATTGAAATAAATAGTTTAAGAAAATAGGAATAATAGATTGTAGTATATAAAAATAGTAGAAACTCACAGACTAGTAAATATGAAGTAAAATAAACAGTAATAATACAAGAAAAACATAATTATACAGAACCTAAAGGTAAATAAATAAATGAAAGTTCATAAACAGTTTTAAAATTATCCAGTCAAAATATTTATAAATAGAGCGTGGTCTATTCGGCCTCCTAAAATTTGGCGTTACATAAGACAAACCCTCCGCAAAAAAAGGTCTCTGATAATGTTAGAGGGACACTGGCGGGGCAGGAGTGTGGTTTTAGCCGGTTCGAGTCCGGCACTACCTCGACTGTCTCACAGCCGTGAGATAGTCGAGGTGTCCGTGGGGATTTCCCACTCCTGCCAAAACAAAAAAAAAAAAAAAAAAAAAAAAACCTATCCTAACCAAACCTAACCTAACCGTGTGCGTAAACTGCACCAGAGCCAAGCAGGGGGAACACTCACACAATGCGTTCAGTTCCGAATGCCCAGTAAGACGGAAGTGGGACGCATTCGCAAGGGCAGCAATAGCATACTGCTAAAGTTGTCGGTGCGTCCCCTTCGAAATACAGACAGATTACAAGTTCGACACAACCAGAGAGCAGAAGCAATGAGCGATCCAATATGGATGGCTCTATGGGGGATGGTAATTGGAGTCACTTTCATGAGAAAGTGGCTCCACTTATGCTGGACCAGAAGCCAGCCAAAGCGGAGTCGCCAAGCTGTGTCGAACTTGCCGCACTTAAATCATTTTGTTTATTGAGTACAAAATTAGGAACCGTCGTAATTAATAACTTGGTTGTCAAATACATATGATATCTAATTATATACTAAGTATATAGTTTAGATATCATAGAAATAAAATATCAAAAAGATCTTTAAACAAAAACGGAAAAAAATTAAAAGCAAAATATAAAATAGGCATTATTAGAATATGGGCATAAATATAAGTTAAACATATAAATGAATGTAGGTAATCGTAAAAGTAATTTAAGGACACACTCATAGACTATAAAACTTAAGTGAAACATTGAAACGTAAAATACTTATAAATAAATTGTAGTTGACACTTAACAGTTAAAGGAAATTTTTTAAAGAAGTAGCCAGATATAAAATATGTAAAAGCAAAATATAGCATACAGAAACAGTAGATTTACACTATATTTAGTAAAGAGAAACGTGTTAAAATATTGCGGAGTAAACACATGGAACTGAATATGGTCCTTTCCGGCCTCCAACAACGCAAAAAAGACACAAAGTCAGAAAGAAAGGGCTCTGATCCTCATGTCAGAGGGACACTGGCTGGGCAGGAGTGGGTTTTAGTCGGTTCGAGTCCGACACTACCTCGACTGTCTCACAGCCGTGAGATAGTCGAGGTGTCCGTGGGGATTTCCCACTCCTGCCAAAACAAAAAAAAAAAAAAAAAAAAAAAAACCAAACCTAACCTAACCTAACCTAACCTAACCTAACCGGTTGATATCTTCGTTTCCTGACGTGCGATTTTGAAGCTGTTTTCAGCATTTTTAGACCTTACTAGGCCTCCGCCTACGTTTTGACCATATCGCACTCACCTGCACGCGCGTATAAAAAACTTCCCCTACAACCCTTGGAATTTTTTTGAATTTTCATACAAAGTCATCAAAATTTAGTGTTTTTCCAAATTCTATTTCAAAAGTAACGTTAGATTATAGATTCAATAGTACTCACCCTCCATCCCTGCTTTCTGGTCCGCGTTCCGTGAGCCGGTCTTCAGGTTGGGGGTTGAAAACCAAAATTTTTTGTTTCAAAAACTGGTTTTTTGACCAAAAGTCCAAATTTTTGTTCGGCACCTACCCCGTTTTATTTCGTAGATCGCTAGCCCGCGCGGAGACGCGTCTCTGGACACCCCTCACACCCGGCTAGATCAAATAAAATTTGCACCCACCCGCCCTCTGGTCTATAGGAAGGTAGACGTGGGGTTTTCGGCGAAAAATATTGTTTGATTTTATCTCCTTTTGCTTTCTTAAAAAACTTACCAAAGGGTTTTTTAGGGATACCTCGCCATAAAACGACCCTGATAAAGTGCGATACATTTTATTTAGTCTATTATATTTTATTTTTTAGAAATTTTATTTAATTTTGTAATTTTATTGTGACAGTCGTTCGTGAATGAGCGACTCTAATTTTATGACGTTTTGATATTTTTATTTTAAGTGATTTTATTATTACTTACTGTGTTCCCCCTTTACAGGGTCACATAAGTACCAGTGTCGCTCACTCTCCTCTCGAGCAGATATTGTTGTCCCGACCCCCTCTTTACAGGGGTCAGTTCTGATGCTATCTGCTCTCAGACATTTAATATGTTCCGCACCCCGGCTATGAACGCGAAGACCCAGAGCTCCAGTAGCTCGCCGCGATCGACGGAGAACGTGGGGCCTTCGCCTTCTGACGCGAGGAGGAAAATTGTATTCGGAGACGATACACCCCTTGCGTCCCAGGTGGGCCCTGCTACTCCGGTGACGCGGCGAGCTCCTGTCCACGCTTCAGGATCGCTCTTGAAGCCTGAGGCTGGGCACCGCAGTCGCATTGCGGAGGCGAGAGCTTGCCTAAATAAGGCAAAGCTCAATTTGGGCAACTCTCGCAACCTCAAGGCGGAGATCAAAACTGCGGTGCTCGAAGCCATAAACAGGCTTTATGAGCTGGTCAAGGAGTCGGAGCAAGACAAGGCTCCTGTCGCACCTGTAGCCGTACCAGCACCCGCGCCCACTGCTGACTATGATCCCCTGTCCAATCCTGAGTGTCCTGTTAGCCAGACTGAGCTCGTAAAGACAATGAAGGAGCACATGTCCTTAATAAGGGAAAACTCCGACGAATTGGTCAAACTACGGGACAGTCTGACTAGCAGGGAAAGTGTGGGGGAGACGACTTACGCGAGTGTAGCAGCGGTGACGAAAAACCATACCAGGGCACAGGCTCTGGAGCGAACCACGCTGCATTCCGTAGTCGTCTCCTCAACACAGGAGATGGATACGGGGGAAGAGATTCTAGAAAGAGTCAGGAAAGCGGTGGACGCGAAGGAGGGCTGGGTGCGAGTGGAAAGGGTGCGAAAAGCCAAGGACAGGAAAATAATAATGGGGTGCGAGACAAGAGAGGAGAGGTCAAAATTGAAAAAACGTTTGAAGGCGGCCGGAGAGAACCTCGTTGTCGAGGAAGTGACGAACCGGGACCCGCTTCTGGTTCTTAAGGACGTATTGTCAGTACACAGCGACGATGAAGTGTTAAAAGCCCTTAAGAACCAGAACCGGGAAATTTTTCACGACCTCGGCGAGGGGGAGGAAAGAATGGCCATTAAATATCGGAAAAAGACGCGAAATCCGCACGCAAACAGCATTGTGTTGAGTGTGTCCCCCACGATCTGGAGGCGGGCACTCGAAGGAGGCAAGCTTCGGATTGACCTCCAGAGAGTGCGCGTCGAAGACCAGACGCCTCTGGTGCAGTGCACGCGCTGCCTAGCATACGGTCACGGCAAGCGTCTCTGCACAGAGCCGGCTGACCTATGCAGCCACTGTGGCGGTCCACACCTTAGGGTGGACTGCCCAGATAAAATCATTGGCGAGGCAGCGGTATGCGTGAACTGCACCAGAGCCAAATTGGGGGATCACCAGCACAATGCCTTTAGCAGCGAATGCCCGGTACGTAAGAAGTGGGACGCATTCGCGAGAGCAGCAATAGCCTATTGCTAAAGTTCTCGGGGCGCCCACTTCAAAGTACACAGATGCCAGTATCACTTCGACACAGCCAGAGAGCAGAGGCAAACGAATGGGTGGTAACTTGAGTCGCTTTCTTGAGAAACTGAATCAAGTTATTCAAGAAAATAATTCAGCCCTAGTGGTGTTATCAGGCTGTGTCGGAATGGTAGCGGAAACGTGTGGACGTTATATGATAGTCCAAGAAAATACATTTTGTAAAACGTGCAGACAAAATAACAGTAAAAATAATAAATTAGTATTAAAACATATGATATTTAAATATATAGTAAATATATAGTTTAGATATCGTACACATAAAAACAAAAGACAAACAAAATAAAAAGTAAGAAATAGAAAAACCAAATAAAAGAAGGTAGACAATTAATTTACTGGCATAAATGTAAGCGTAAACAACAGATTAAATTAGGTTTAACAGTAAGAATAGTTAATGGTCATAAATAGTAAAAGGAAAAGTAGTTTATTAATCAATGTATTTATAAATAAATATAAGTTAAAATATAATATAGTATATTAAAGCGTGTATAAATAGTAATAAAATAGATAATAAAACAAAGCATATATATATATTTATACTTAGAAAATAGCGTATTAAATTAAAAGTAAAATGCAGCGTGTTTAAGATGGTCTCTCCGGCCTTCCATAAGTATAAGAAGGCAAAAAATATCAGAAACCAAGGGCTCTGATCCTCATGTCAGAGGTACACTGGCTGGGCAGGAGTGGGTTTTAGTCGGTTCGAGCCCGACACTATCTCGACTGTCTCACAGCCGTGAGATAGTCGAGGTGTCCGTGGGGATTTCCCACTCCTGCCAAAACAAAAAAAAAAAAAAAAAAAAAAACCTAACCTAACCTAACCTAACCTAACCTTTCCTTACTGAGAGGAGGTGGTCTCTCCGGATTTCCTATACTAATCCTTTTTAAAATAAATCAGCAGTAGCCAATGACATATTCAAGTTCAAAACGGCTCTGATCATGTCAGAGGGCACTGGCTGGGCAGGAGTAGTTTTTAGCCGGTTCGAGTCCGGCACTACCTCGACTGTCTCACAACCTGTAAGGCAGTCGAGGTGTCCGTGGGGATTTCCCACTCCTGCCAAAACAAAAAAAAAAAAAAAAAAAAAACCTAACCTAACCTAACCTAACCTTTTTTTTTTTTTTTTTTTTTCTCGATGTGGATATCCTCAATGGATGTCCTCCGCCCTGGGGAGAGCGGAGGGGTCTGTCAGACTCGTACTGACTAAAACCACACCGGTGTTCCCTCGCACACTTACGTCGGGGGGCAACGGGATCTGATGCGACTTCCGCTGCCCCGGACTAGTGCCGGCCCGCTTGAGCTGCAGGTCTCGTCTCGGGGGGGAGTGAGGTGTTAAACTCCCCCCGATACGTCTAGGAGAGGCGCGCGTGGAACACTACGCGCCGCCGTCTCGGGTCCAGTGTGATGGGGGGCGACGGATGTCCCCGAATCCGTCGCCCCTGGACCTGTTTAGGGGGGCCGAAAGAGGGCGTTGTCTGCCCTCTGCCGACGCCCGGTGCGTCTGCTACGGGATGGGCGGGAGGTTGTTATCTCCCTCTCCCTTTCCGCAGCTTCCTTCTGCGACATGACGGCTTCGCAGAAGGTCATCACCGCGTCCCAGGCCTCTGTGCTACCAACCATCGAGCGAACAACAGTCGGCAGCGACAGGTCTCCTCCTACCTCTGTAACGAGGGCACGGCGCGGCTCATCCCACGCGACACACTCGGCCAGCGTATGCGCGCCGTGTCCCCCAGACAGTGGACGCAGTGATGGCGCCGGGCGTCCGGCTCCCTGCTTATGCGACACAGGTACTTCCCGAAGCAGCCGTGCCCCGAGAGCACCTGCGTCGCCCGAAACGTCAGGGAGCCGTGCTTCCTCCCGAGCCAGTCGTCGAGTACTGGCCGGATCGCCTCGATTGTGTCGAGGCCGGCGGTGGGAGCTCTAGCCTCCCCCGCCATTCCGCCACCATGACCTGTTGGAGACGAGACCGGTACAGCGTAATCTGTCGCTGCACCAGCCTCTCGCCCCGATCCCTGGCCTCCTCGCGCCACTGGTGCAGCGTCGCGAGGGTCTTCGCCTCCAGGTCCCACGGCGGGGATCCGGCCAGTACACAAGCCGCCTCGTAGGAGATCGTGCGATAGCCCCGTATGACCCTGACGGCCATCGCTCTCTGCGGTCTGCGCAGAACCGCGATAGTGCGGGCCGTCAGGTCTGTCGCCCATATCGGGGCCCCGTATAGGGCCATCGATCGCACGATCCCCACGTACAACCGCCGACAGGCGGTGCTCGGGCCCCCCAGATTGGGAAGCAGCGTTGACAGCGCGCCCGCCGCGCCCATCAACTTGGGCACCAGCCGCTGAAAGTGGGGGCCGAAGTCCCAACGGCTGTCGAGCACCAATCCCAGGTACTTCATGGTTGACTCGACAGCGATCCGAACCCCCCCGACCACAATGTGCGATCCCAACGGCGGCGCCCGTCGGGGGCCGTGAAAAGCAATGGCCTCCGACCTGTTGAGGGCCACTTCCAGGCCCAGGCGTCGGATGCGGCTCACCACCTGCGAGACCGCGGTCGTAGCCAGCAACGCTGCCTCCCTGTACGAGCTGCCCCGAGCCGTGACCAGCGTGTCGTAACCTAACCTAACCTAACCTAACCTAAGGTTCCGTCTTTCTTTGTCACCACATGCATTGGACTAGCCCATGGACTCTTCGAAGGCTGACATATTCCCATTGCCATCATTGATTCGAACTCGGCTTTAGCTGCCTTGTATTTATTCGGCGATAGTGGGCGTGGTCTTGCAAAGAGTGGGGGTCCAGTAGTCTCAATATAGTGCTTCACATTGTGCTTGATTTCCTTCGTAGGTGTCATTGGTTTTAACAGGTCACTGTAGTCTTGAAGGAGTGTACGGTAGCGGTGGCTTGGTTCAACTACATAAAGTGTGGTATCTTGAGAACTTCGTATTGACAATGTCTTAACTGAGAGTTCGGTCAATTTGTCTATAAGTTTCTTGCTATGTAGGTCCACCAGTAGTCTGTGATGTTTGAGAAAGTCGGCACCGAGAATTGACATCTTAACATCCGCCAATATGTATGTCCACCTGAAGTTGCGTCGTAGTCCAAGGTTCAGTAATAAAGTTTTTTCTCTAGTTTTTAAAGTTTTTTTTCCGTTTTTTATCACGTCGGGGTCACCAAAATGTGGGCTTTATTACTAACTGGGACTGTTAAGTAAAACGCTATTTTTGGAAATGATACTAGATTTATTTTGACTACCTTATTTATACATAATTTCTTAAAATCTACTTAACTCCTATTGGCTAGCGCGAGCGCGAGCTACACAAAAATTATTAACAACCAATCAGCGTCGACCGCGCTCTATACAAAACTAACTGCGACCCAGGAGCAGCTTTCAGGTAGGACACATTCCGCTCTCGGCAGCCGCAGAGTGCACACGTGCGCTCTGTCGTTGCGATCGAAAGCTCCCCCCTCCCCCGTCGCCCTGACGCGCACATTGCGCTCAGTGCTACACCACCGCATGCCGGTCGTCTAGCTCCGCCACCGTGGTTTCGAGTTAGACTACGTCATCGTAGCAGATCGGCTACGAGTGCTTGTAGTCGGTTTTCTACGTTCGCGTATCGCGTCGCGTTCGCTTGGCTCCCTAAGAGCAAAATCCACCAGTTTCGGTGGTACTTGGGTGGAAACCTCACGGTGCCAACGATCCCAAGTGGGTGGTGACCCGCCACACCCGCCGACCCTCTTCAAGGGAAAGCAGTCAGTCGGAAGGGCTCCGACTGTGGCCTTGGGGGTGGCTCCTAGTCACAGTCTGGTAGTACCTAACCCACGTTTGTCCACAGCTGCACCCGGGACGTCTGGGTGTCTCTACCCCAGCGGCCCGGATCGGTCGCAAGACCCATAGGGCCCTGTCGCACAATAAGATTGGCGACAGGTTCTCAAGCTTAGGGCACACCTTAGGCACTCACCTCCCCTCCATTCATACATCCAAATGTGATTATACTAGGCCCCTACATCAATTGATGTTGTAACAACAACGTATTCTTATTGGTACTCCCTTTCTTCTCAAATTTTTGGCTGATGCGACTATCGGCACAATGATCGCTGAGTCTAATGAGTTTTAAAAATATTATTACGATAAATAAACATTGAATAATCTGAATTTAATACTTTTATTGACAGCGGTTTAATGTATATTAATCTGTATATTAATGATTGTAATATTTATGACAATAATGGATTTAGGGCATATTGTATTTAGGGATTTAAATTTTATGGAACGTGATGTTAAGTTCTGGTAAGTTAACATTCGGACAAATGATGATTAGGACGAAACAAATTATGGCACTTTAGATTATGGATAAAAACTTAGGAATCGCAATAGAGAAACAATAATAATAACTACAGTCTGTCAAGAAAGTCATGAAAAGAATGTTTTGGGAACTACTGCTTATCCTAATACTGGCAACACTGAATAATTGTCAAACTGAGGACCTCATCTGTCACATCGTAGCTTTGTGGTTGATGTTTTATATTTTTTTGTGCTATTTCGAGTTATTTTAATCGTGTGACCGTTTAGAGACAAAAATGAATCGGAATATCTATAAGAGCAGTGCGAGACAAATTATATTTAAAGTTTTCCAAGAGTGTATGGCCGAATTTCAAGCTGCAACGAACAAAGACGATGTTTACGGTCGAACAGCAAAGTTAACCGGTACGTAAATATATTTTAATGTTATACACAGTCACAGATATTATAATACTTCGTACAGATACCCAATCCCATACAAAGAAATGATACCTCCCTAAGTCTGGCTATTGCTCGGGCTATTTTCTTTCCTCCATTTTTTCAATAGATGGCAGCACCAGCGTCTCACTAATTAGCAGAGGCAGTAGTTTTACAACGCCATCTAGGAGTCAGCCTAGATACTAGGTGGCATCGATACTAAGTGGCATCTATACTACTAGGTGGCGCTGCTTTTATATAGATTCTCTACATCGCGATCGCACCGGGCGTTCAAGGGCAAGTAGGTAATAATAAAACAACAAAAAATATCTCTAGTTGGCGGAACGGTTTCATTTGTGTGACTGAGCTAACAAACATCTCGCTGCAAATGCGACTTCATGATTGTGTTTTTAAGCATTTGATAGGTGTTTCAATAAGAATTATTATTTTTTACATTTTTGCAATGGGCAGGTCAGTGTCAGCCTGTATGTTGAACAAAATATGATTCGCGACCGTAACACGTACATATATGTGTGTTTACAGAATTATTAATAATTTTGAATCAGCTGATCTAATTGCACCACGAGCGTTGAGGTCAATGCCCGCATTCTGTCAGCGTCTCAGCGAGCGTCGCACGGCTTTGCGCCCGTGTTTGTATCAGGGGCCTTGTAGTTGGATTTTTTATAACCATATCATAAGATTCATAAAATCATAACAGTCGCTTAGACGTGACCATATCAGAAAAAAAAATGTTTTGTTCTTGTTTCATTAATATGTTTTCGATATCGGTTCGTAACATGTGGTAAAGATTCGCTAGGTAATTTAATTTGACCCGGCTTATACGTATACAGAATGAGTTTTTGAGATAGCCATCTTTATGAATTTGAGAAAAGTTGTCGAAGGAGTTCAACCCTTGATTTTGACAAACACTATTTAAAGCTGCATCATAAGAATTTTGAAAAAAACCAATTCCAGAAATCGCACTAGTTGATTAGCCAAATAAATGGTTTAGAGTAGCTTTTAAGCTTATCAGGCCATTAAATAGTTATTTATTTTGCAGAATTCTTATTTTTGATTTTGATTTAATCGATTTCTTTCTTGATTTACAGTAATCATTTAGTTTCACTTCAAAGAATTTGTCTAATTAAAAAATCAATGTGATTAAAATCATGGTAATCATTGGGAAGGTTTATTTGAATTTTTTTCACTAAATCAGACAACAAATTGATTTTGTGAATTACGGTAATGCTATCATTACATTAAAAAAATACTTGATTTATTATCAAGTATTTTTTTACTAAATCATATAAAAAATCACTTGGAGTTTTAAGACTTGGTGTGGTCAAATTAGAATAAGTTTTGTTAATCAACAACTTCATTATTAGTCAAAACACTTTTGCAGGCAATACAATTAAAATGTTCTATACACACCTTGCCTAACCAGCCAGCAAAATACACATAACAATATAATGACACACAAAATAATATAATTACATACAACATTTTTTTTCTGCCTGACTCCACTGCCTTTTAGTTTTTTTTTAATTGCATAATTGTCAAAATTTTTGAAGCATCACTTTTAAAGTGATGTTTTTCTAAATTTATTAAGTATGTTAATAGTTTATCCACAATTTTTTTTTTTCAGTCTGTTATATTTGGTTTTATTCTCTTTTGATCAACTTGGAGGACATTTGAAGGCTCATTTTTAATCCCTTGCACTTTGGGGTGTCAGTTGATTTCCTTTTCTTTGGTGTGTCAAAACATAAAGGTGCGCTTCAGTAGGTTCTTCAACGTTCGGCCTGTTACTAGTCGATTCTGTACACTTTGGTTGGGGTCAAAACTTTCAGTACAGGTGAAGTTTCTTGAGCTAAAAAACAGGTATAAAGGTAAGCTAAACTTATGTTACAAACTATTGATGACTTGTAAGAACAGTTATTGTCATTCTTAAAACTTACAAACAGAATTCCCTAAAAATGAAGGTAGGTACAATTGTGATTATCTCAAAAAATACCTGTGATGTTGATGGACATGGTGAATGTGGCGTCATGACCAAGAATTGCTCATTGTTGTAGTTTTGAGGCACTGCTGTTTTAGATAATCTTTGCCTTTTGCCAGTTTTATTTTGAATAAATTTATCATCGAAATGTGTAATACACAGGTATCCGTTCCGCAGTTCCTGATGATTAAGGTGAGCTATCGCCATGTTTCCTAAAATCAAAAACAAATATGTTATTGACTAATATACAGCCACATTTTAGATAAATATTATGAAAACAATTTGGAGTACCCATTGGCTATAGACGTTAGTATTATATTCTCTGTGTTATATCTGTGGCTATAATAAACATATTTTATTTTCTAGAGCTTATAACACACAATACTTAATAATGTTACACTATATTTGATCATACTATGCACTCCTAAGTTAATTAGTTAGTGCAATTAGTAGTAAATTGAGAATCTGTTTGAGTTCTGGAGACTTTTAACACCAGTGGTTATAAAATTGAATGTATTTTTCATTTAAAGTATCTCACAAGTGAGTACATAATATTGGGAAATTATATGTGCGGCAACAAAAGTTTTCTTTAGCACCTGCAACCTAGCGTCTTTTTTTATATGTAGGCGACGAGTTAATAGAACAGCTTCAATTATATTAATTCATCATCATTACTATTCCAACAGAATATCAAAAAACCAGCGTCAATTTACGAGCGTAAATTAATATGACTCCGAGCTACCGATAAATATATTTACTTCTGATTTGATAACTCAGCGACTAATGTTGTAAGTGAGCTACTTTATATATTTTAGAGATTCAACATCTGTCTGCTAATAAAATCAAATTCCAGCCTCAAAATTAGCAATCAAAGTTTTTCATTCAACAACTAAATTAATAAATCATATTCTTTTTTCGTGAAAGTTTGCAACACAAGCGCGGGAGTGTACCTGACGCTTGTTGGGAATCAGAGCGCCGCGACCGGCCATTTGCACCAATGAGCGAGCTCTATTCGGTGCGTGCAGCAACGAGTTCACGTGTATTTATTTGTTTACATTAGTGACACGATTAAGGAGTGCTCGTATTCTTATTTAAAAAACGTTTGTGATAGTGGTTATGATACGGATTTGTATGAAAGTATTTATTAAGCATGTCGTCTAATAATGAAGTCCCTCTGTACTGTTCTGATGAAGACTCGGAAGACGTTCAGGAGGCGAAGAAAAGGCGTGGTGAATCGAGGAATTGGATGTTTGTGGAGAAATTTTTGAATGTTCGTGCCGCTGAAGAAGTCGTAAAAGTAGAAAATACTTGGTCAATATTAACTACTCATATGACGCTAGATGGAAAAAAACGCTTTTATAGGTGCAATAAAGTACCACGCAAGGGAGAGCAGTGTGTTGCACAGATGTATTTGTTATTTGAGGCGAACTCGGACGCGGTGTTACTCTATCGCACTGATTGCGAGCATAACCACGATTCCATCAAAAGTAGTTACAGTTTTGGTATTTGCGACGAAACTAAATTGGAAATTAACAAGCTTTTCGACCTCTGCTTAAAGCCGAAAGCCATTTTACACAATCTGAAGAAGATAGATGGACTTAAAATACCTACAAGACAGCAGCTCTACAACTATTTGGCAGATCGCAGGCGTATAAAGTATGGGCCGTCCTCAATTCACCTAGGAGAGTTAGAAAAATGGATAATTAACCGCACAGATGTTCCTGACGATGAGAATAAAGTTTTTGTGATAGCTTATCATATTTTAGAAAATGACCCACCTAGCTTCCGCTTCGTTTTGTCTTCTAAGAATTTATTAAAACTGTGCCTTACTGCCGAAATTTTACATGCGGATGCTACCTACAAACTAATCTGGCAAGGGTTTCCTGTTCTAGTAATTGGAACAACGGACAAAAATCGAAAATTTCATCCTATTTGCCTAACAGTATCTACACATGAACGCAAAGAAGATTTTGAAACTGTGTATAAGGGATTGAAAGACAGTATTTTTTCCATTTTCTCATATGCATTTGACCCAAAGGTTTTGATATGCGACGCCGCAAAAAGCATTCAAAATGCTTTTATTGACGTGTTCGGAGAAGAAACTATAGTAAGAATGTGCTGGGCACACGCTAAAAAGCAAATGTGTACGAAATTGGATCAAACAAGTGAGAAAAGTTCACGAAAAGCCATATTGCAAGATATAAACGCATTGCAGTGTGCTACTTCTCCTGAAGTGTTTACCGCCGCTTCAAAAGTTTTCTTGGCGAAATGGCATGAGCAAAAGGCATTTATGACATATTTTAAAAAAGAATGGCTCACTAAAAACCCTAATTGGTATTTAGGTGCAACACCTATCTGATCACCCGTGACTAACAATGCTCTCGAATCTTTTAATAGGATTATTAAAGATGAAAATACCCTCCGCGAGCGTATACCGTTGTCCCGTTTTTTAGTAGTTGCAGAGGACATGGTTACTAGCTGGTCACAACAGGCAACGGAAGAACTCTTTGCGACGACACCGGTGTTAAAATTAGCTGACTGGACAGCCGGATATCTATGGGCTAAAACCGATACCAAAATTAGAACAATACTATCAACACCAACAACTAATACCTACCTGGTCCCAGGTGACAACTCCACGAGGACTACTTTGACGGAGAAAACATTCAACGATTTTGATGAGTACAAAAAAGTGTTTTTTTTCTTCTTGGAAAATTACATTACCGAAAAAAGAAGAGGAGTGGATTATTGGCCACTGTGACTGTCCAGATTTTCACCGCAAGTATTCTTGGAAGCATTTGGTGGGTCTGGCTATCAGGATGAAACATGCATTTCCGCCGCCAGAAGCAAAGACACAGAAAATTGGTGTAAAGAGGAAGCGTGGGAGACCAGGTAAAGCACAACCTGCGCTGATTATTCAGTGACAAATAACAATGTTATTCATTATTTGATTGCCTTACATTATTGTAACTTAGGACATAAGTACTATTATACTTAACATAAAAACCTATGCTACTGCCATTAAAATTATCTGATTTACAAATAAAATAGTTGTTTGGTTTTAATTTTCCCTAAGGTGTGTCCAAACACAAACAAACACAGAGTTGCAGATGTTTGTTTATGATAACAATATTTTTTGTATGTTCATTTGGGTAGGTATAATAGTCAATTACTTATGGTAACATTATAAATAGATAGGCGAATACATGAAATTAGAGCTTTCATTGACCATTATTTGATGACAATAATAAGGAAATTTTATGTTCAAATATAGTAGATTCACTCATCAATTACTTATGCTAAAGTATAAAAATAAAGGTGACTCTATGAAATTAGAGTACGTTGATATTATTTTATAGATGAAGTTGATACACTTATTAGAAGCTGGCAATGAGTAGACATATCACAAATTTAGTTGCTTAAGAATTATCACCATGTTGCGTCATATTAACAGTAGCTTGTTTTACAATATATGGTCGCTTATAAACCATTTATTAGACGCTAAAAGTTCGTCGCTGACCTATTAATTCATTAGACAACTAAATATATTTGCAGACGAGAATGACATTTTAAAGAAGCTGCCTTAATTAGCACCCCATAATATTCACATACACTTACCACAATTGCTCAACCAAACGACTTGCATGTCCAGTTGGAAATCGAAACAATAAGAAATCTTTCGATGTATTATTACACTTTAAATACGAGCACTTGACAGGAGGCATATTGAGTGTATACTTTTTAAATCAAAATCTGAAGTTTTAACTAGCTTAAGTCGTCGTATGTGCAAGATTCGTCGTTGTCCAGTATCCAAGGTCCAGGTCTATTCATAGGGGGGGTGTCTTTTCCAAAATCCGTAATTCGAAGCCAGGTCGGTTACTCGTATTAGAAAACAAAAACACATTCGAAGTAGAAGAAAATAGTCAACAACTTTACTGCCAATCAGTCAGACATGACGGAAACAAAATTGACAGAGTAACTACCTACTTTTAAAACGTTTCGTGTAATTTAAAGTTCCGGGTTGATGATTCTCGCCACAGTGTTCTTGGGTAGCACGTGTGTTTAGAATTTTGGTTTTTATTCTTTGTGATTGTTGATATTTTTGTGACTTGTTAGTTTATAAGTGTTTTGTCCTTGTGTTCGTAAACAGGTTTGTTGTATTTATTACACTCATAATCACTTTTATTTAAAATGGATCCCAATAAACCGCCCGATCCCCTTTTCCCCCTTTTCCCAAATACACTATCGCAATTCGCAGATGTTGTATGTAGCGTTACAGAGATGGATGTGTCTCAATCTCAAGTTCAATCTTCCCGTAAACGTCCCGGTAACAACGAAGATACTTTATTAACATCTACCCCCCCAAACAAACAACAGAAAAGTCAAATTGGACGTACCAAATATTCGGCAATAGATAAGGCTCCTTTTGTCGTCCACGTCTCCCGTGTAGAGACCAAACCCAATTCAGGCACTACCTTTTATTTATTTATTTTATTTATTTAAGCCTTTTATTTCCCAAAAAAAAAAATATTACATTTCAAATTCATTTAGTTAATAATATCGTAATTAAAATATTCGTTTGGTTCTTAAAACGAATAAATTCATTCGTAAAAATTGAACATGCATTTTAACAATAATTAAATAAACAAAAATACATTTTTAAATAATAATTGACTTCAGTTAAAAATAAAATAAATAATTTGCGACATAATTATGCGTTCAATTAATCTAATTGGGTGCCCATTTAAGGGCGAAGGCCTCCTCCATCTTATGCCATTCCTCTCTGTCTTGGGCTATTCTCGTCCAGGTAGGGCCGGCCACGGCCATAATATCATCGCACCACCGACGCCTAGGTCTGCCTCGGGTGCGTGGTGCATCGCGAGGGTACCAATGGAGAACCCTCTCACTCCAGCGTCCATCTGTCGCTCTGGCTACGTGTCCTGCCCATCGCCATTTCAACTTGCAAGCTAATTCCACTGCATCTATTATTTTAGTGCGTAGCCGTGTGTCTTTGCTTCTTTTACGGTCTCGGAGTTTAATTCCCAACATACTCCTCTCCATTGCTCGTTGGAAGGCTTGAAGTTTGTATGTGACTGCTTTTGTTAGCGTCCAACTTTGACAACCGTAGAGTAGAGTAGGTAATATAATGGTGTCCATAGCTTTCTTTTTCAAGCGTATCGGGATGCGTGATTTAAATATTTCTTTTAACGACCAATATCTTCTCCATGCACAGTTTATTCTACGATCTACTTCGTTTTCTGTCGGTCTGTTAAATGAGATGCTTTGCCCAAGATAGACACAGTTGTCTACGTATGCGATTGATGTGTCTTGTATCATCGTAGGTACTCTTAAGTTGTTGGTTAACAGGCATGTTTTTTCAGGGTTCATGTGAATACCACATTTTCGGCTTTCCTCATCTAGAGACTTCAGCATGCGCTCAAGATCTGCGTGTGTTTCACTTAACAGAACAATGTCATCTGCAAAGCGAAGATGGTTGAGAAACTCACCGTTTATTTTTATACCAACATCGCCCCAGTTTAGCTGTCTGAAGACATGCTCCAAAACGGCGTTGAACAAATTTGGTGAGATGGGATCACCTTGCCTAACTCCTTTTTGGATTTTAAAGGGCTCTCCTTTTTTCTCCAGTTTGATTATGGCTCTGCTGTTCTTGTAAATTTCTTGCAGCATTTTTATGTACTTTGTGTAGACTCCTTGTTCACAAAGAGAGCACCATAAAGATTCATGGGAGATAGAGTCAAACGCCTTGGAGTAGTCTACAAAGGCCACGTAGAGTTCTTTATTGTGTTCATTGTACTTCTCAATAATCTGTGTTATTGTGAAAATGTGGTCGTTTGTAGAGAACCCCGATCTGAATCCCGCTTGCTCTCTAGGTTGGTTTTCGTCTAGAGTCTTTGAGATCCTTTTTAATATTAGGCTTGTAAACAATTTATAAAGTGACTGTAGCATACTCAGTGGTCTGTAGTTGTCCATTTGGCCTGGATCCCCTTTTTTATAGAGTAAGGTTATAATTGCCGTATTCCAGTCAGGTGGTATCGACTCTTGCTTCAAGATTTCGTTGAATATTGTGGTTAAAATTGGTGTTATTGGCTCTCTGATGGCTTTCAATATGTCATTTGTTATACGATCTTCTCCAGGGCTTTTCTTCGTTTTCAATTGATGAATGGAGTGGCTAATTTCGTACTCCATAAATTCTGGTACACTGTCTGAATCGAGTGACTCCGCATTTTGGATTTGGTTTTCGTGAGAGGCAGGATGTTCATATAATCTAGCATAAAATTCTGTCGCTACTTTTAATATATGATTTCTGTCCGTTATTTGGTGACTGTGTTTCGTAAGTTGTGTAATCCATTTTTTGCTGGAATCTAGTCTTTTGTAAGCTCTTTTGACGGATGCAAATTTCTCTAATTCATATATATATATATATGAATTATAAAATAAAATAATTATATATAGGCACTACCTTACACCCGGTTAATTTTGGCAAGTTTCTGATGAGTAACAACATCGCGAACATAGTTCGTGGTGGGGTTAATAGGATCGGTAGAAATCGCGTATCTGTTGAGTTCGTTTCTCCTCAGGATGCCAACTCATTCTTGGTTAATAGTTTATTAACCAAGTACAGCTATACTGCTTCTATACCTACATTCAACATCACAAGGATGGGAGTAGTAAATACCCTCTGATATATCAGAAGATGAAGCGATTACGTATTTGTCTGTGCCCGCAGGATGTGGGCACATTCTTAAAGTTCGTCGAATCAACCGAAAAGTTCAGAGAGACGGGGATAATGAATGGAAACCCACTGAAACCTGTGTAATCACATTCGATGGACAAGTCTTACCCAAGAGAATCTTCTGCTGTTACACATCCCTTCCTGTTGAACAGTACATATATCCCACAATTCAATGTCGCAAGTGTTGTAGATTTGGACATGTTGCTAATGTATGTAGGTCAAAACCACGCTGCAGCAAATGTGGCCATGATCACCCAGGTGATGGTTGCAACATTTCTGAGGGCGAGGCCTTCTGTATTCTGTGTTCGGGAAATCACTTCGCTAATAGCAGGTCATGCCCCGAGCATGGTAGACAGAAAGCCATTAAAACCGTTATGGCTGAGAAATCCATTTCGTATGCTGAGGCTAGTAAGACCATTCCAACAGCTTCCCGCAACTACGCAAACATCACAAAAACTCCGATTTCTCAGTCTTACCGCAAGACAGTAACTTTAAAACCTAAATCCCATGCCCCTCTTTCCCCGTCTTATGACAAAGTTGCTCATCAGCTGTAGTGTGTATGCATGTATGTAGACAGCCTTATTTAAAGTGCTTCTTCAGCAATACTGTTTTATAATAAATTGTAAGTATTTTTAACACATTAAACCGGACCATGAAACCAAACAGACGTATCATTTCAACTCTACCAACCTAACGACCTGATCACACTACATGGCGACCCTGCCAGTCTTCGTGTCACTCTACCATACTGCAACTACCCTGCCATTCCACGTGCCACTCTAATTACCATACTGCAACGACCCTGCCAGTCCTCGTGTCACTCTACCATACTGCAACGACTCTGCCAGTCCACGTGCCACTCTAATTACTACACTACATGACCTTCAACCTTCTTCAATTTTTGTAACTTCGCACCAAGCATCGAGATATTTGCAATTTGAGGCAGCGAAAGACTATGGGAACTACGCAAAGCAAGGAGCAAGTGGTTATTGCGCAGTCTGCAGCTGGAAGCAACCACGCACAAGCTACGGCGGAACACCTTCAGACGAACAACATTCTTCTGTCCATAATATGTGCCTGTATGCTGTTGGCGGTACTGATCGGATTCTTCTGCCAAGTACAAGCGATGCCACACTAACTGGATGCAGAAGCAGCTGAGGAGTGATGCTTTGGAGCGAGTCCTGTCCCGTGTCAGCTACCGACGTCGCAAGGATCTCCGAGAGCGCGAGAATACAGAAAGTAATGCGTAAGCGTAACCAACAAGTAAGTTTTAATTAATATCCACGTGCGTCTCAATTTCTTTTATATATGTTTTATTGAATAATTTACCTACTTGTTTTGTGTAAATTTGGTGTTGTTGAGGAATCTAATATATAATTATTGGATTGGATTATGAGTATAGAATTAAAATTATCAGATATATATAAGCAATTAAAACATTGTTCGGATTCTATTTCTAAGTTAGGTCCTACAAGAAGAGTAGGTAGTAATTATGATAATAAGATTTTAGACGCTAAGAGCTTGTATGTGTCATTTAAAAATATTTTAAGTAGTTTGCCTAAAGATGTGTCTAAAGAATTATTATTTCTGTGTACATGCATAAACAAATGCTATAATAAAATTTTGAAATTTGAGATGGAATCTAGTTCGAGTAGTGGTCAAAATCAAAATAAATCTGCAACAATGTCAGTATCAGGTGAAAAGTTTAATTTAAAGACGGCTGTGAGCCTACTGCCTAAAATGACTGGTGATGAGGAGGTGACCAGCGAATTAATGTCTGCGATTGAATTGTATGACTCAATGCTTGATGATGGTGATAAACCGACATTAATAAATTTTGTTTTAAAGATTCGAATAACAAGTGGAGCAAAAATGCGGTTAGCTACTTCCTACAGTACCGTTGAGTTACTATTAGAAGACATGCGTAAATATTTACTTACTCGTAAGTCAGATACTGCTTTGCAGTCTAGATTACAAAAGGCTAGGCAAGGTGAAAAGACAGTTACCGAGTTTGGCCAGGAAATGGAAAAGTTGTTTGTAGATTTAACAATTTCCCAGGCTAATGGCGATGATAAAGCGTACGAAGTATTGCGTCCTCTCAATGAAAGGAACGCTATTAGATGTTTTTCCGAGGGTTTGAGGAGCCAAAAAGTAGGAACAATTATTTCAGCAAGAAATTTGAACTCATTAAAGGATGCCATTAGAGTAGCCGAAGATGAAACTAGCTCATCATCGGACCGTCAGGCCGTTATGTCATGTAACCAGCCCACTCGAAATAATAAATTTGCTCTTCGTGGATTTCGTAGTCGATATGCATCGAGATATTTTCGAGGTAGTAACCACAATGGTAGGCAACCACAGGGTGTGCATCAGAATTCTGCTGCGCCAAGAAACACGTGGCGAGGCAGCCGCGGCGCCCATGTACATCGCCGTGGAGCGTCAAGTTACAGTGCCAGGAATGTTCGCGGAAATCACGGCTATTGCGCAAACCATTCTAATAATAGAAATTTAAATCATTTCATTGCGAATGAACAACATGGTTTACCTACATCAGAAAATAATCGTAATGATCTTTCTTCGGATCAGAATTTGGGACAATTTTTTCGTTCCTAATCAAGTTTTTACTTGTGATAGCATTAATTGGGTAAATTTAAGTTTAAATAAGATACAGCTAGAATTTTTAGTAGATACAGGGGCCTCTTTATCGTGTATTGATTATGGAATTTTAAATTTAGCTAGGCTAAAGTTGCATAAATGCGATTTAACTATCCATGGTATTGGTGGAAGTTCAAAGTCTATAGGATTTGTTTACTTGACTCTACAATCCAAGAATATAATTTTTAAACATAAGTTTTACGTATTTAGTAAGTTACCATGTAAGTCGATAGGAATATTGGGTCAAGATTTTATTAAACTGTACTCTGGAGTTATAGATTATGGCTCAAATACTTTAACTCTCAAAGTGGGAGAGTGTAAAGTTACATTACCTTTATATTGTTATAACTATAATTTAACCGTCGCACCGCGATGTGAGGTTATTAAATATATACCTACGCGTATTAATTATGATTGTGTAATTTATCCTAAGGAAATTATACCAGGTATTTTTTTGGCTAGTATAGTAGCTAGGCCTAAAAATGGTAAGATTCCTGTGAGACTTTTGAATACCACAGACAAGGAAGTGTCTTTATGTTTGAATGAGCTCGAGGTTGATACATTAGAAAACTACGAATTTTGTAATTTTGAAAGGCCAGTTGTTAACACAGAGAGAATTCGAACTTTATTATCGTTACTTAATCTAAGTTCATACTTAAATAAGGAGGAAGAGTTGTCTATTGAGCAAATTTGTGCCAAATATTCGGACATATTTCATTTACCAAGTGATAAATTAAATGTTACTAACGTTTATGAGCAATCCATTCATTTGAAAGATAATGCTACGCCTGTGTATAGAAAACAATACAGAATTCCGTTCACGCAGAAAGAGGAACTTAATAGGCAGATAGATGACATGTTACGAGATGGTATTATAGAGAAATGTAGCAGTGAGTGGTCCAGCCCCTTGTTGCTAGTGCCTAAGAAGTTAGATAGGAGCGGTCAACGTCAATGGAGAGTAGTAATAGACTACAGACAATTAAATGAGAGAGTACAGGATGACAAATTTCCTCTCCTGAATATTACAGACATCTTAGAGTCATTATCGGGTGCTTTTTATTTTAGTCATTGCGATTTAAGTCGTAGTTATTATCAGTGTAATTTATCAAAAGAATCTAGGAAGTACACTGCATTCACTACTGATAAAGGCCAGTTCCAAATGTGTAGATTACCTATGGGATTAAAAATTAGCCCGTCTGCATTTAGTAGATTAATGACAGTTGCTATGTCAGGTCTGAATTATGAAAAATGCATTATTTACTTGGATGATTTAATTATATTTGGTCGAAATTTAGCAGAACATAATAAAATCTCATGTCAGTTTTTGAAAGATTACGAAAAGTTAAATTAAAGTTAAATCCTTCTGAATGTAAATTTTTAAAGCGACAAATTCTTTACTTAGGGCATGTAATATCATCCTCAGGAATTTTGCCTGACCCTGAAAAGATCCGAGTAATTGAAAGTTATCCGACACCGACCTGTGCGGATGACGTCAAGCGTTTTGTTGCATTTAGTAATTACTATAGGAAATTTATTCGCAACTTTGCAGCTATTGTTTTACCACTAAACAAGTTATGTAGAAAGAAGGTTCAATTCGAATGGACAACAGAATGTCATAATGCCTTTGAAACTCTTAAACAGTTACTTTCTAGCCCACCTGTCTTAGATTATCCAATTTTTTCTAAAGAAAATGAGTTCATTTTACAAACAGATAGTTCCGGTTTTGCAATTGGCAGCGTGTTAAGTAATTCTAACGGAAAACCTGTCGCATATGCTAGTAGAGGTTTAAACAAAGCAGAGTTAAATTATGCAACAATAGAAAAGGAACTTCTGGCAATAGTTTGGTCAATAAAGTATTTTAGGCCATATTTATATGGAAAGAAATTTGTAATTAGAACAGACCATAGACCTTTGCTTTATCTTTTTAACATGTCAAATCCATCTAGTCGTTTAACAAAATTTCGCCTTTTATTAGAGGAATACGACTTTAAAGTAGAATACGTTAGAGGAAAGGAAAATGTAGTTGCTGACGCGCTTTTTAGAGTTATTTTAACTTCAGACGAGTTGAAACAAATGAATAACAATTTGGTAAATGTAATGACTAGAGCGCAATGCAGAAAAGCTCAGCAATTAACTGATTTGACAACTAGTACTGAGACTTCCAACGATAATAATAGGTCTGATCAACCTAAAGTCGCTGAAGTACTTAAAAAATGTGATACGGATGTGGAATTAATTATTTTACCGGAAAGAAATCTGCGCAGATTACTAAAATCATTAAATAAAGACGATTTGTCATATTTCTCAAGAAATAAGACTTTTGTTTATTGCAAAAGTAAAAATAATTTGTTTGCAAGTTCATCTTCTGTATCAGTAAACTCGCGAGACGATTTATTGGAAGAGATGGCATTATTTTGCAAAAAATTAAATATAGAAGAAATAATAATTATGAAAACGCGTAAAAATAAAGAACTCATCGAAAATATAGCTAAATATATTGCTAAAAATAAATCGAGTGATTTTCCTCGAATATGCGTTGTAAAGGACGTCCAAAGAATCTATGATGATGACGATAAGAAAGTAATAATGAATGACTTTCACTTATTACCTAGTAGTGGTCATGTAGGAGTTAGGAGAATGATAAGTAAAATTAAAAAATATTATTATTGGCCATCAATAGAAAAAGACGTAAAGTGCTATGTACAAAAATGCAGCAAGTGTCAAAAACAAAAATATACTAAAATCCATAAGGAACCATTAACAATTACATCTACAGCATCTTCATCCTTTGAGAAAATTTTCTTAGATATTGTAGGTCCATTAGATAAAGATGATTTAGGCTACAGTTACATTCTAACATTACAGTGCGAGCTCAGCAAATATGTTGAAGCATACCCTTTAAAAACTAAAACTACAACAGAAGTTGCTAAAGCATTCGCGGAAAACTTTATTTTACGATATGGAATTCCAAAAGAAATTGCAAGTGATAGAGGTACTGAGTTTATTTCTAAATTGATGTCAGAATTATGCAATATTTTAAATATAAAACAAACCACCAACAAAGTATCGGTTCATTAGAAAATTCACATAAAGTGTTAGGTAGCTACTTGCGAATCCAAACAGATAATCATCCCAAAAGTTGCGAGTTCATGGTTACAGTATTGGTGTTTTTCATATAACACTACTGTACATTCAGAAACTAAATATACACCTTACGAGTTAGTGTTTGGACAAGTGTGTAGATTGCCTAATAATCTATGTAATATTGTAGAAGTATTTAAGTACAGATTACAAAAAGCACAAAGAGATGCGAGAAATAATTTAATTTTAAGTAAAGAACGTAGAAAATTAAATTACGATAAGTCAATTAATCCTATTGCTTACAAATCAGGTGATGCATTATTGTTGAAAAATGAGATAGGAAATAAATTGGATACTCTGTACACCGGCCCATATATTGTAATAGAAGACCTTACCCCTAATGTTAAAATAAATATTAATGGTAAAAATGTTATAGTTCATAAGAATAGAACAAAATTGTATACGGAACCATAGTTAAGTTAATTCTAAGTGGGTTGAATATAAAAAAAAAATGTTTCTTGTGTTCATTTTTTTTTTCAAATAACGGTGATGATGTAGTGTGTATGCATGTATGTAGACAGCCTTATTTAAAGTGCTTCTTCAGCAATACTGTTTTATAATGAATTGTAAGTATTTTTAACACATTAAACCGGACCATGAAACCAAACAGACGTATCATTTCAACTCTACCAACCTAACGACCTGATCACACTACACAGCAAATAATTAATTCCCCTCAACCTTCACAGCCTAATGGCTGCGCTCTCAACTATAATAATATCTCTTCCAATAATAGTACTTCTTCTATTATTGATATACTTATAAAACTCATACCTATCATTACTTCTTCTTCTACTGCTAATACTCAATTACCGTCCAACGTTGCCGACCAACTTATAACTCTTCTTTTAGATATTAGAAATGGCGTCTCGCCAAGTATTCCTTCAGTGGAATGTGAGGAGCGTGTGGCATAAAAAGCACGACCTCATATTCCTTTTAAATAAGTACAAGCCTTTAGCTTGTTCCATAGCTGAGACTTGGCTTACTCCAAGTCTTAGCTTCCGTATTCCACACTACAACACTGTCAGATGTGACAGGTCAGATGGCTATGGCGGGTCGGCTCTCATAGTCAATAACCGGGTCCCACTTTTACCCTTTACTTTACCTCCACTTACGGGTAATATGAGCATTGCCGCAGGAAGGGTAGAAGGCATCACAGTGTTTTCCATTTATATTGCACATCCTCACCTAGATTTTTTAGCAATTTTAAAAGAAATCTTTGCTAATGTTCATGGTCCGATAATGGTCATGGGCGATTTTAACTGCCACCATTATAGATGGGGGTCTGAACGCTGTGATGCCTTTGGTGTAGCTCTAGTCGATATTTTGGATGACTTGGATCTCTGCGTCTTAAACGACGGATGCTTGACACGACGATCTCTTCCAGGACAGCAAAAGAGTTGTGTAGACCTTACATTTTGTTCGGTTGAGTTAGCAGCATCAACTCACTGGGAATGCACAACCTTGTCGCATGGTAGCGATCATTACCCTATAGTCATATCTTTGGTTAATAAATCTTATTTAGAAAAAACTTCTCCTCCACTTTTGAAATATAACCTGTCCAAACCAGATTGGACAAAATTTGTGTCATTATTGGAGGACAAAATTGATGTTCTTCCAAATTTAAATCTAAATTTATCAGATCCTTCTGGTCACTGCCATGCCATGAACTGTTATGAGGGCTTTGTAACAGCTATTACCTCCAGTGCAGATTCCTGCTTTCCATTGAAGAACAGTGCCCGTAACAAAATACCATCACCTCCGTGGTGGGATCCTGAATGTACTGCGGCAGTCAGAGTTAGGGATGAGGCCGAGATGTGTTACAATACAGATATGAGCACCCAAAATCTGTTGGCTTATTGTCAGCACAATGCCAGAACCAAACGCTTTCTCCGTAAAAAGAAACGTAGGGGTTGGGTTAAATTTTGTTCTTCTTTATCTCCCTCAACTCCAGTTTCAGTTGTCTGGAAAAATATAAATAGGTTTAGACGTGGATGTTCCCCATCAATCTCTTCACCCATCACTAGAGAAACAGCTGAACTTTTTTTTGACAAAATAGCACCATCTTATGTTCCACTCTCAACAGAATGCCAAAACACGCCCCTGCTTAATGTAACAGAGGATCCTTTCGATGCACCATTTACTTTGGAGGAATTGAATGTGGTACTCAAACATGTACGGGACTCAGCTCCTGGTATTGATGGCGTGCCATATTCTTTTATAACCCATTCTGGCAAAAAAGCTAAAATCTACTTTTTAAATATATTAAACTTTTGTTACCTTAATGGTTGGGTCCCAGATCAATGGAAATTACAGGTTATAATCCCTCTATTAAAACCAGGCAAACATGCAGATGATCCGAATGGTCTTAGACCAATTGCTTTATCTTCAGTCTTAGCCAAATTACTGGAGCAGCTTATTAAAAATCGTCTTGAGTGGATAGTCGAATCGAGAGACCTTCTGCCGAACCACCAATTTGGTTTTAGGAAAGGGCTTAGTACAATGGACAGTGTTGGTATTTTAGTTACGGATATACATCTAGCTTTTTCTAGAAATGAATCCGTTGTTGCTACTTTCCTAGATATCTCCTCTGCGTATGACAATGTACTTCTTCCCGTACTCAGGCAAAAACTGCAACAGCTGAGTCTTCCGGCTAAGATGATACAATGCATATGTGAACTACTGATGTCCCGCTCATTGGTTCTGAGAGTCCAGGGTGAGGAGTTCGATGAAAGGCAGACATGGAAGGGACTCCCACAAGGCTATGTCCTCAGCCCCATACTCTATAATTTATACACGGCTGATATTGGGTCCTGCTTAAATAATAATTGTCAGATGTTACAATACGCCGATGACATTGTTCTGTATGTGACAGATTCCTCCATAGTTGACGCGGCGTCATCTTTATGCCTTTCTCTGGATTCTTTGAACCATTGGCTTTTAAGCCATGGGCTGTCATTATCTGCACCAAAAAGTTCGGCAGTTATATTTTCTCGTAAAAGACTCATTCCTCATATTTCAGTAAACATTTTAGGCCACAATATTCCTATAGTTAGTAAAGTTAAGTTTTTAGGCGTTATTTTAGATACAAAATTAACTGGGAAACATCACATAAATTTTCTTATCCAAAAATGTGAAAGAATTATTTCAATTTTAAAAGTTCTTGCGGGTGTTTGGTGGGGTGCTCACCCCTACACCATGAAATTAGTTTATAATGCCTTAGTTCGTAGTGTTTTAGACTATGGAACATATCTTCTGATTCCGTGCAACAAAGGTGCTTTGGCTGGGCTGGATGGAGTTCAGTCCAAGTGCCTTCGAATCATCTCAGGTTGTATGAAGTCCTCTCCCGTTAACGCATTGCAAGTCGAATGTGCTGAACCCCCTCTGACCCTTAGACGACAATATCTGGCCTCCCGTTTTTTATCTAGACTAATATGTAGATCCTCCCATCGTCTTATAGGCAGACTGAACGAGTTAGATGCCCTATGCAGAAGCTCAAGTTACTGGAAAAATAAAGAAATTCCTTTAATCCTAAAATCCTTCAGACTAATTCTAATTTAGTAAATCCGATCGTCCAGTATCCCAGATTACCCCTTTTTAATTTTCCTTATGAAGTTTTAAGTTACATCCCAAAAATTCTGTTTGATATTGGTATATTCAAAAAATCTCCGTCAGCGAATTTGGCTTTCAATGCGGTGGTGGGCGAGAGATGGAATGGTTTTCAATTATTTTTTACGGATGCTTCGAAACTAACTGATCTTAGTCACACTGGCGCTGCGGTCTACTACCAAAGCTCCAAAATTATCCTACAGTTTAAATGCCCTAAGGAGTCTTCTGTATTCACTGGTGAGTGTGTGGCTATACTGGAAGCTTGTCTTTTTGTAGAGTCACACCATAATATTCAGAAAGCCGTTATTTTTACAGATTCCCTTAGCTGCTTGCAAGCCTTAGTTCAAAATCCCTTTAAAAGTAAATTGCACAGTTCCCTTATTTTAAAAATTAAAACCTCTTTATTTTCCTGCGCTAGTAATCAAAAGGATGTTCAGTTAGTTTGGATACCTAGCCATTGTGGCATTAAGGGTAATGAATACGTTGATGCTTTGGCTAAAGATGCTTGTTCATCTTTATCGTCAGATCTCACGCACAATACCTATCAAAGTTACGACCTATTATCTCTTCCAAGACTGAATCTGCAGCTTTCCTGGCAGGAGCATTGGAATATGTCCAGCAAAAAGAAAGGTAGTTTTTTTTACGCAGTGCAACCGTCCATAAAACCAAAACCGTGGTTTTTCGGTCACAAAAAAGTATCGAAAACTGTTATTTCTGTTCTATGTAGAATCCGCTTAGGTTTTTGTTGCACTCCCGTCTTTTTACACAAAATTCATGTCCGTGACTCCTCTCTCTGCGAGTGCGGGTTGGAGGAGGGCACCCTGGATCACATCTTTTTTGAATGCTCTAACAATATACCACCTCTAGATTTGTATAGCCGTCTTCCTAAATTTAAAATCCCTCTTCCCATTAATTTCCCCTCCCTTTTAACATATTCCTCTCCTGAACTGCTTGTGGCGCTGATGATTTTCATCCGCCACAATAATATAAAATTTAATATTTGTTTCCCCATGTGTGGATGCGGTCTATGTATATTTTTAATGTTCTAACACTTATGTATTTTTTTTTAATTTTTTTTTGTTTTTTGTCAGTCCAATACTAACCCCACAAGATCTACATTAATTTCAATGTATCGTCCAAGATTTTTAATATTTCCTTTTTTTTTTTTGGATACACACTTGCTTTTCCAATTCACTTTCGACATTGGCAGAATGGTCGACATCGGCTTTGTTTGCCATAAGAAAAAATAGAATAGAATAGAAGTTCCGGGTTCAGTAAAAAGAAAAAAATATATAATTATGTACCATAAACATGGTAAAACATTTTTTATATGTCTATTCTATGAACAGTGATAGATTTAAAAAATATTTGAATTTACTTATAATGAAACAACTAAACGTAATTATGTAACGATTGTGGTTACAGTGTATGTGACAAATTGAGTTAAACGCCATCTATTGCAAAAAGCTCTAAACAAAATGGAAAACAGATAACTACTTTATCATTCTATGGGTTCGAATGGAAGTAAAAGTCTTCAGTTATCTTTTTTGTCGAAATTACGTGATTTTTGAGTGTAAATAGATAAATAAGCATTAAACAAAGAAGTTCTGATTTTTACTAATCTTACTTCAGCCAAAATCTGCCGTTTAACGCATTTTAGTGGTTGTTAACATCATTACTGTTACCTATGCTGCCATCTATGATTTTTTTTCATGGACTAATTATAATTTGTTCGAGTTGAGACCCCATGACACAGTAAAGGAAATATAATCTCTTGGCAATCATCTGTTCTTAAGTTTAATTTATCTATTTTTAACATTGTTTATATTTCGTTGAGGTTATGAAATTTACCTACGATTTGTTATACTACCACTCAAGGGTTTTGATCCTTTTGTGTTATTTATTTAGATATGTTTAAGGTATTTGTTATTTAACATGTCTTTATTGATTTCAGGTGTTTCCGAAAGCACAATTCGGCGCATAGTGGACGAAGGTATAAAGAATGGAGGTAAATTTGTAACGCCTGGAAAACATAGGAAAGGCCGACCTACAAAACACATCGATGATTTCGATTTATGTGCCATTCGTCAGAAAGTTCAGTTTTTCTACACAGTGCAGAAAGAAGTACCAACATTAAGAAAATTACTGGCAGTGGTGAAGGAAGATTTAAATTTTGATGGCAGCCATGAACTCCTTCGAAAAATTTTAATTTCAATTGGCTTTAAATTTAAGAAATGCCAATCAAAATAGACTAGACTACTCTCATAGAAAAACCAGCAATTGCTTCAAAACGTGAGTATTATTTAAGGCACATCTTTGCAAACAGAAGACTGCCTGAAGAGCTCCAAAAAAACATTATTTATTTGGATGAGAGCTACATACACGAGTCCTACAAAGTAACTAAATGTTGGCAGTCTACTAATATTGATGGTGTCCAACAAAATGTGTCTAAAGGGAAAAGGTGGATAATTGTTCACGCTGGAAGTGAGAAAGGTTTTGTGCCTAACGCACTTTTAATATTTACTGGTAAAAACAAGCAAGAAGATTACCATTCTGAAATGAATGCTCAAAATTTTATAAAATGGGTAACTGAAAAGTTAGTACCAAATATAAATGAACCATCAATAATTGTGATGGATAACGCACCGTATCACTCCATTACGACAAACAAGGTATAGAATTTTTTATTTGTATTACATTATGATTCCTCCTCCTATACATAATTTATCGTTTTTTATAATTTGAAATTAAAATTGAACTACAAAATTAGGTTTTTTTCCCCAGGCTCCTACATCTGCATCAAGAGTTGATGAAATCAAATTGTGGCTACTTCAAAATAGAATTCCACTTGATGAAACATTGCGGAAACCATCCTTATTGATGCTTGTAAAAAAATATAAACCTGAACCGATCTACTACATTGATGAACTTTTATCTGAAAATGGACATACAGTGGTAAGACTGCCTCCTTACCATTGTGATTTAAACCCAATTGAATTAGTTTGGGCAATAGTAAAAAGGCGAATTGCACAAAATAATGTTTGTGGTCAAAATGTTGCGAAGTTGGCTGAAGAAGCATTTCAGTCAGCAACTCCACAAGAATGGAAAAATTGTGTTGACCATGTCATCAAAATTGAAAATGAATATTTTGTCCGTGGAGGAACTCTCTATAATGATATAGACCGATTTGTCATCTCAGTTAGCGATGATAGTTCAAGTGAATCTGAAGAGTCCAAAGACAACCAATTTAATTATGCAGGAGTTTCAGGCAACATTTCGGGAGTCGAATACCTCGACTCTGATTATTTGGATTCTGATTAATAAAGAAATATCTAATAAACTTTAAGCATTTTCATTTCTCATTACACACTTATTTATATTATATTCTAATTTACAAATTTATATAAATCAGGTAATAATCATCTCAAAGAAACTACAGAATACATTACTATTAGACAATAGCAAAAAAGCTAATGTCATTGGAATATAAATTAGTTGGAAGGCGAATGTTGTTCACCACTACCAATGAAAGTCATAACTCTTTTTTTGTACCCTGAGTGTCACAGAGTTAGATAGATGAGTATCAGATAGATATCTGTCAGATAATCCACATGACAGTAAAGGGACATTAATAATAAATCAGTAAATACTATTTTATAAAAAAAAGTATCAAAACCGTTCAGTCGAAATTTATAGGGATACCATGTAAACGTTGATGGCGCCCTCCCTTTTTTTTCATGACTTTCTTGACAGACTGTAGTTTAAGTATTTCTACTACAGATTTGTACCTATGTTTAAATATAAACTGAAACAACAGAATAATAGGGAATTAAAATAGTTAGCTACTAACATTTAAATAATCATTACTGTAAACTAATTCACAAGTTACCTTAAAAATACCTGCTCTTTAAATTAATTTTAAAACAAATTGCATTGTCAGCATTGTTATAGTATTGCAGTTTTGTTTAAAGTAGGCGTGAGAATGTTAGTTCGCAGGTAGTAGTTGTGAATTCGTGTTTCGCACTCTACTAACGCTATGTGCGGCTTCTCAATCGGCTTGTAAGAAATAATTATAAAATTAGCTACGGAACATAAGTCGCGGCGTCAGAAAATTACTTGCCGGTTCGTGAGCCGTAATGCAGAGTTGCATTCGGCCCAGCAGATTTGGTTGCATCTTACACACATAGGCTACAAAGATTTAGTGTAACAGGTGTCGTTTAACAACGAAAATGTATGGTAATATGTTTCAGCTATTATGAATTATCTGTCGTTGGGTCCAAGTTAAATTGTACGTAGTGGTGGCAATATTCTGGATCAATACATTCATGCCGCAAAGTAATTTTCTCAAGCTGGTCAAACTCTTCTTTTACATCGCTCATTCCACCGTCTATACTAATTAAAATTAAGTTTGGTTCTGTCGTAGTCGTAGTTGTAGTCGTAGTGGTCGTCGTAGTCGTAGTGGTCGTCGTAGTCGTAGTGGTCGTCGTGGTCGTAGTTGTAGTCGTAGTGGTCGTCGTAGTCGTAGTTGTAGTCGTAGTCGTAGTCGTAGTGGTCGTCGTAGTCGTAGTCGTAGTGGTCGTCGTAGTCGTAGTTGTAGTGGTCGTCGTAGTCGTAGTGGTCGTCGTAGTCGTTGTGGTCGTCGTCGTAGTGGTCGTCGTAGTCGTAGTGGTCGTTGTAGTCGTAGTCGTAGTGGTAGTGGTAGTCGTAGTGGTAGTGGTAGTCGTAGTGGTAGTGGTAGTCGTAGTGGTAGTCGTAGTTGTAGTAGTAGTGGTCGTCGTAGTCGTAGTGGTCGTCGTAGTCGTAGTTGTAGTAGTAGTGGTCGTCGTAGTCGTAGTGGTCGTCGTTGTTGTAGTAGTAGTGGTCGTCGTAGTCGTAGTTGTAGTAGTAGTGGTAGTCGTAGTCGTAGTGGTCGTCGTAGTTGTTGTCGTAGTGGTCGTCGTAGTGGTCGTCGTAGTCGTAGTTGTAGTAGTAGTGGTAGTCGTAGTCGTAGTGGTCGTCGTAGTTGTTGTCGTAGTAGTAGTTGTAGTCGTAGTGGTCGTCGTAGTCGTAGTCGTAGTGGTTGTCGTAGTCGTAGTTGTAGTCGTAGTGGTCGTCGTAGTCGTAGTTGTAGTCGTAGTTGTAGTTGTAGTCGTAGTTGTCGTCGTAGTCGTAGTCGTGGTTGTAGTGGTCGTCGTTGTCGTTGTGGTCGTCGTGGTGGTCGTCGTGGTGGTCGTCGTGGTGGTCGTCGTAGTCGTGGTTGTAGTGGTCGTCGTAGTAGTAGTTGTAGTAGTCGTCGTAGTAGTAGTTGTAGTAGTCGTCGTAGTCGTAGTTGTAGTCGTAGTTGTTGTCGTCGTGGTCGTCGTAGTAGTAGTCGTTGTGGTCGTCGTAGTCGTAGTCGTAGTGGTAGTCGTAGTCGTTGTGGTCGTCGTAGTCGTTGTGGTCGTCGTAGTCGTTGTGGTCGTCGTAGTAGTTGTGGTCGTCGTAACCGTAGTCGTTGTGGTCGTCGTACTCGTAGTTGTAGTGGTCGACGTACTCGGAGTCGATGTGGTCGTAGTGGTCGTCGTACTCGGAGTCGATGTGGTCGTAGTGGTCGTCGTACTCGGATAAGACTTAAGACTAAATAAATAAACATTAGTGCTTCCAAACAATGAACAATCTACTTTGTCTATTCTCACCAATGTAAGCAAAGTTTTATTAAAGTAATAACCATAAACGTAGTGCATACAGAGTGGACCTTCCAAACACTCCAGCATTAATTCTCTATATTTAATGGTCTCAGCCTTCTGATCATTACACCAGTCTATGTAACAATTTAGAAAACACCAACGACTTTTGTCATCAATATTGGTATTGAATCTTTGATTACGATGATATGTAAATTTTGCCTTTCCTTTATTGTACGTTCTTCGAGACGGAGTGTCAACATCAGCATTTACCATAGCCGTTACTTTATCTTGCTCACATATAAATTCATTCGGTACCATCACTGACGCTTTATTCGAAATGTTAACAAGTTTGGTGTAAGAAGCGTCGTATTTTCTTTGGCATATTTGAGTTTGAGTACCATTTGAGTGTTCAAAACAATTGACTAAAAAAAAAGATTTGTTTGCCATTGCCATTGATAAGATTATTACTTTATCAATGCTTTTTAAATTTTGAACTTTTATAGTTTCACAAAAATGGATGTCATTTAATTTTGTTTCATTAGAGCACGCGGTCAAGTTCAGATTGGTTGCAAATATTTGAGTCATACGGTCAAATCTAACTGGAACACATTTTTCAGCTGTTGATGAACAGTTAAAATAATTTAAGGTTTCATTTTTGAGTGACAGAAGCTTGATCAAGAGTTGCTTGCCCCCCCCTTCCTTTTTGGTTTCTTCAACTTTCATGTAAACAAGTTCTCCGCCCTGAAATAATGCATGAATCTGATTATCTATATAATCATTTGTATGACGGATCCGGTCGTTAATACGGACATAAAATCTATGTTGCTTAAGAAAGTGCTGCATTACGGCCTCATGATATGGGGAAATTCAGTACTCGCCACTGTAAATTTGCTGAAAATTTAAGCGAGAGCTTGCGTGACCAGTTCATATGTGGACTCAAGAGTGACGTCATCAGACAAGGACTGTTTGCGGAGGATGATTCGAAAACATTTTACAAGCCGTGAAGTTTGCGAACGCAATTGAGGCGGCGGAAAGAGACGCAGCGGTAGTGGATGAAGCATCCACATCCAGTCCCAAGGCGGAAGCGGTGCATTCGGTTAAATCAAATAAGGGGGACAACAGCGGTGCGGGCCGCAACAGGAGCGGCGGTGGCCGCACGGGCAGCGGTGCGGGCGGCGGCGCCGGGCCGGCCTAGCCGCGCCCGTACTATTAGTAAAAGAATTTTCAAAATCGGTTCACTAGATCCAGGGATTAACCCCTATAACCTCTACCCGCGGCTGCGCTCGCGTTTGGTCGGAAAGTATCACACGGACATGTTGTAAATATAGCCTAGGCCAGGGATGGCGAACCAATACCACGCATGCCATTGATGACACTCGACACAATATTTTGGGCACCCCACCTGGTTGCGCCGATAGGCAAAATTTGATTGACATCCGCTATCCCCTATACCCATCCCTTTCCCGCTCATACCTCGCGACGATTCGCTCGCCATTTCTGTCGCGAAGAGACTACTTCCGGATTGAACCGCGCCGCATACGCATGGCGACGTCCCGCTCTGCTGAAGAATAATAAGTGACCCGGTGCACCGGCGAAGGCGAGAGCACGTGGCTGGAGTAAAAGGTTTGTGCTTTCCCTCTCTTATTTTCGGATTGAATTCTATTGTCCCACACCCCACACCCACCGCAACTCGAATCATCTACCCCACGCGTTTGTCAATAGTTTGTTCAGCTTCGCATCATACAGTCCATTAATTAGGCCAGCGCGCCACCATTTTCTTTGGTCCACCGAGTCGGATAGTTAGGTATTTGAATTAGGAACATATTTGTTGTAGTTATCGCATTAGTATTTATTCCATATGGAATAAACGCACCGCACCGCAGTCCTATACCTAACGCAATTCGTTGTTCGTTTCGCAAATTGTTCATTTATTGCCTACGTGCGTTAGTAATATGGTACATATTACTAACGTGAGCGATCTATACATAAGTACGTTAGTAATATGTACCATATTACTAACGTACTTATGTATAGATCGCTCATATTAGTTAAATTCATTCGGAAGTTTAAACGTATTTGTATAACAGAAACAGAGACACAACCTAGTGAGTAAATTAGGATTGATTTAAAAGTACCTACAGTTCGTTTATTTCACGCGCAGTTCGTTTATAACTGCCTACCCACTTTAGGTAATTAGTTATTATCCGCGTCACTGATCTTCATTGCTTATTCGACTAAATAACTTTATTTTGTTTGTTTATCGCATTGATAGTGTGTAATAATTGTTCACGATGCCTCCAAAGGACACCAAAGTTCAATTTAAACTTTTGTAGAGACATGCTATTTTCCCGCGTACAATCTATTTGTGATAATGCACTTAAAACAGGTGATCTAGCCATTAAAGATTTGTTCTTATGTTCTGTAGAAAACTTAGATAGTTTGCGCGCGGAATTTGATTCCGTAATTCATGATATTAACGTTTTAGAGTTTGAATTAAATCCAGAACACGCTGTGAGTTACCAAGCTTTGGCGTCATTTGATGATTTATTCTGTCGCGTCAAACGCGTCGCGAGAAGCTTGGAGATGCCGTCTGTCCATCAGAGCCAGGCAAATCACACTCGCGATCGACCTAAATTACCACCCATTCAGATACCTGAATTTAATGGTGATATTCGCAATTGGAATCTGTTTATAGATAGTTTTGAAAACACTATAGATAAGAACGTCTCTTTGACAGATCATGTAAAAATACACTATCTGGTTGAAAAGTTAACTGGTAAAGCTAAAACTGTTTGTGCCGGCATTACTTTTAATGCCGAACATTATTCATTAATTTTAAAAACTTTAAAGTCGAAATACCAAGACAAAATATTAGTAGCTACCGCATATTTAGATCAGTTATTCGAATTGAAAAATATTACAGTTTGTAACGAACATAATTTAGAGAAGTTTTTAGATACTTTTGCATCATCTGTTCGCGCGGTAAAGAACCTAAAGATCGATGACCTCTGCGACTATTTGTTTTTGTATTTGGGTTTAAAGAAATTAGATAGTGAAACTGTTCGTTTATTTGAAATGAACCATCGCAGTAGTAAACTGCCGAAATTCAATGATCTAGAATGTTTTGTTCGCGATCATATTAAAATATTACAGCGCACTTCGTGCAACCAAGAAGTTACGAAGAAAGTGGGTATTAAGTCCGACCGACGAACGGATGCGCCTTTGAAGTCACAAAAGCCGACCCATACTTATGTGAATACCGCACCTGCACCTGTAAAATCTATTTGTTCTTTGTGTAATAGTCAACATTCGCAATTGTACAAGTGTTCTGGGGCCTTAGTCCGCTGTTGCAATAGTGTCAGAATGGTCTATCATTGATTTAATAAGGCCCCGCGCAGACGAATATTACCCTTTGTACCCACGTCAAACGAGTTTCGAACGCGCTTCAATACGCCGTGGGCTAGGGGCCTTATTAAATCAATTATAGACCATTCTGACACTATTGCAATAGCAGACTAAGGCCCCGGGTTTCTTGAAATTTACGCCTTACGAACGTTATAAGTTTGTTCGCGACAACAATTTGTGTTTTAACTGCCTAAGTGACGTCTCTACGTCTTGTAATAGTAATCAAAGTTGTCGCAAGTGCTCTTCAAAGCACCACACTTTACTTCACATGGAGAAAAATAATGCCGCATCCAATGTGAGCACAGTTAGTTTATCAAGCGGTGACACGTCGTCGCAGACAGTCAGTGCAAACTGGCTGCGGCGCGCCAGTTTGCGCGACGTTGCCCGCTCGCAGAACGCCGTGAGCGACGTCACGTTGTGTTCGATGTCCGCGAGCAGTGCGTGGTGCTCGCGACCGCTCACGTTGTTGTTGATGATGCTTTAGGTAATCCGTGTCTTGTTCGAGCGTTGTTAGATTGCGCTTCGCAGAGTAATTTCTTAACTCAAAATTGTTGTCAACGCCTTGGGTTTAGTATTAATAACCGGCCAGCCGGCTCAGTAGTTAAGGGGTTCGGTGGTTTAAAATCAACCATTCATGGTTCGATTAAAATTAAAGTTGCATCGCGATTTAATTCCGATATTTGTTTTGATATGGATTCGCTTGTCGTAGATAAAATTACGGAACAATTGCCTACTGTCCCGGTTGACACGTCTTTATTGACCAAATTTAAAGACCTACCGTTAGCAGATGAATCTTATGGTGTCCCTGGAGACGTCGATATGTTGATCGGCGCATCGATTCTCCCGCACCTCCAGTTATCGCGTAAGGTTCAAGGTCATTCGTCGTATCCCGCACCGCACGCCCTAGAAACAGTTCTAGGTTTTGTTATTGTTGGTTCCGCACCCGCACATTTAGATAGTTACTCGACTGTGTCACACTGCTGCACTGTTGAGCCGCCGCTGGAGTCTACCATCCGCAGGTTCTGGGAAATTGAAGAGGTCAATGTCCCGCCTATCCCGAGCCCTGATGATAAGGTGGCTGAGGAGATTTATTGTCGCACGACTACTCGATGTAATGATGCTCGTTATGTTGTCGCTCTCCCATTCAAGGGAGATATATTTTCGCTCGGTGACTCCTACGCTTCCGCTGGAAAACGCTTTTCTTGTTTAGAACGTAAGATGCAAGCATCTCCGAAGTTGAAGCAAGCCTATGATGAGGTTGTTATCGAATACTTAGATAAAGGATACATCTCACCTGCGCCCACCGCCGAGACTGACGAAACTCGCGACCATCCATCTTACATTATCCCGCACCACGGAGTTGTTAGAGAAGACAAGCTTACTACTAAGCTTCGTGTGGTTTTGGACGGCAGTGCTAAGACTAGCACTTCTATATCGCTCAATGATACTTTGTATTGTGGTCAAAACCTTCAAGGTAACTTATTTGACATTATTGTAAATTTCCGGTTGTTTGCTGTCGCGCTTTCCGCCGATATAAGGCAAATGTTTCTTTCTATTGGTATTCGCGAATGCGACCGCAGATTTCAACGTTTTTTGTATAGATTTTCGCCTCAAGAACCTTTGAGAGTTTACGAGTTTAATCGTGTTTGTTTTGGGCTTAAGTCGAGTCCTTTCCATGCGCTTCGCACTATCAAGCAATTGGCCGCTGATGAGGGTGAAAGATTCCCGAAAGCGAAAGATACAATTGAGACTGGGCTATACATGGATGATTTTGTTTATAGTGTAGCCAGCGAGGCAGAGGCCGTTGAGACCGCCGCTTATGAAAGCCGGTCAGTTCGATCTTGTGAAGTGGACAAGTAACTTGCAAACCGCTCTAGATTCGATTCCACTATCACATCAATTATCTTCGGTAAAGGAATTTGATGGTGATGGTACGCACAAGGTTCTGGGATAAGTTGGTCACCCGCGTCTGACATGTTTAGTCTTAAGGTTAGTTCGACTCCGCAAATTTGTACTAAGCGCATTATCCTGTCGTGTGTAGCACGTATATGGGATGTTATGGGATTTGTAGCTCCCGTCGTTTCATATGCCAAGTTACTTATAAAGGAACTTTGGCTTTCCAATAGTGATTGGGACGACCCCGCGCCCGACAATATTGTTAAATTGTGGGCTCGCTTTCGCAAAGAGCTTCCATTGCTCAATCAAATAAAAATTCCACGCCATGTTGGTATATTGTCAGACAGTATAGTTACTGTTGTAGGCTTCGCAGACGCCAGTGAAAAGGCCAACGGGGGTGTAGTTTATTTTCACGTTTTGAATGCTGATAAGGTCTCGGTTAGTCTTATAAGCGCTAAATCCAAAGTCTCCCCTCGCAAGGTCGTTTCTCTGGCGCGCCTGGAGCTGTGCGCTATACTTTTGGTAGTGAAATTAATCAGCTCTATTGTCAACGCCTGTAGGCACCGCATTATTATTAATAGTATTACGGCTTTTTCTAACTCCACTGTAGCTTTGTGTTGGGCTCATTCTTCGCCCCATCGCTGGGACACATTCGTCGCCAATAGGGTGGCTAAAATTCAGTCCGAATTGCCACCACAAAATCTCTTTCACGTTGCTGGCACAGATAATCCCGCTGATTGTCTCTCCCGCGGATTGCTCCCTTCGAAAATTTTAGATCATGCACTGTGGTTCTGCGCTCCGCCTTGGAGTC
Organism: Eugnorisma glareosa; assembly: GCA_947578425.1. NCBI lineage: Eukaryota > Metazoa > Arthropoda > Insecta > Lepidoptera > Noctuidae > Eugnorisma > Eugnorisma glareosa. The sequence continues at coordinate 68,149 of OX387984.1, forward strand.
ATAGTGTGCTTGAGGAATGGCCGGTTAAGCCCTTTAACCCAGCTGCCGTTTCAGAACCGCCCGAGGAGAAGAAGCATTCGCTTGTAGTTTCGGTTCCACGTGAAGATTTGATTATTTTATTGTTGTCCAATCGCGTCTCGTCTTGGTCGAGACTCTTGCGATGTGTGGTGTATGTCTCGTTTTCTAAAACTGTTACCCACACGCGGTAATGTAACCGCCGCTGATCTGGATAAAGCTGAGTTAGTCGTGCTTCGTGAATTGCAGAGATTTTATTTCGCATCAGAATTTAGTAGTTTAGAGTCCAACAAAACATTTAGTCGCGCTTTTCAACATTTGAAACCTTTTTTGCAATGGTCTAATTCGAGTAGGTGGTCGTTTGAGAAATTCCGATTTAGGATTTGAACAAAAGCATCCAGTAGTTCTACCCCGCAAGGACCGTATGTTAGATTTGATTGTAGATTATCATCATAAGGTGAATTGTCACGCAGGTCCGGACTTGTTGATGTCTATCCTTAGACAAAAGTATTGGATACTTTCCGCTCGCAATTTGATTCGCGCTAGAGTGCACAAATGTGTGCCCTGTTTTAAGCTTCGCCCGCGTTTTATCGCGCCTGAAATGGCCGATCATCGCGCGTGCCGTGTGATTCAATCCGCAAAACCCTTCGTACACACCGGTACGGACTTCGCCGGCCCGTTTAGAGTAACTATTGCTCGGGGTCGTGGTATACGCTCTACAAAAGCCTACGTTTGTCTATTTATTTGCATGACAACTCGTGCGGTTCACATAGAATTGACCGGTGATTTGAGTACGCAAAGCTTTATGTCCGCGTTTAAGCGTTTTTTGTCGCGCCGTGGTCCTGTCAAACGTTTATATTCGGACAACGGCACTAATTATGTTGGAGCTCGCCGTAGTATCTCGGAGTTACACGCATTCTTGCGGTCGAAGTATTATCATAGTGAATTCGCTCATGTTTTGGCCGAAAATCGTATTGAATGGCATTTTAATACGCCAGCTGCTAGTCACTTTGGTGGTAATTGGGAGACTAATATTAAGAGCCTCAAGTCGCATCTGTTCCGCGTTGTAGGCGTACAGATTCTCTCTTATGAGGAGCTGAGTACTGTGCTCGAAGAGTATAACTTGCCTCTCTGTTTAGCGTTTGTGGACTACGAGAAAGCCTTCGATTCGATCGAGACTTGGGCTGTACTGAAGTCTCTCCAACGGTGCCAAATCGACTATTGGTACATCGAGGTGTTGAAGTGATGTACAAAAACGCCACCATGTCAGTCCGACTTCAGGACCAGACCTTGGAACCTATCCTTCTGCAGCGAGGTGTGAGACAGGGAGACGTCATATCTCCGAAACTGTTCAACGCTGCACTGGAGGATGTCTTGTCTTCAAGGTTCTGGACTGGAGAGGGCTAGGCATCAACGTTAATGGCGAGTACATCACTCACCTTCGGTTTGCCGAAGATATAGTGGTCATGGCTGGCATGCTCGATGACCTCACTAGAGCCTCCGAAAGAGTGGGTCTTAAAATGAACATGGACAAAACCAAGGTTATGTTGAATGCCCATGTAACACCCACTCCTATCAAGATCGGAGACTCTATACTCGAAGTTGTAGACGATTATGTCTACCTGGGACAAACGGTCCAGCTAGGTAGGTCTAACTTCGAGAAAGAGGTCAACCGTCGAATCCGACTCGGCTGGATAGCGTTCGGGAAGCTGCGCGGTATCTTCTCGTCCAACTTACCGCAGTGTCTCAAGACGAAAGTCTATGACTATGTGTGTGTTGCCAGTGATTACATACGGCACCGAAACGTGGTCGCTCACAATGGGCCTCATTCGAAGGCTTAAAGTCACCCAAAGGGCAATGGAGAGGGCTATGCTCGGAGTTTCCTTACGCGATCGAATCAGAAATGAAGACATCCGCAAGAGAACCAAGGTTACCGACGTAGCCCGAAGATTTGCCAAACTGAAGTGGCAGTAGGCAGGGCACATTGCTCGCAGAAGGGATGGCCGATGGGGCTGAAAAGTTCTGGAGTGGCGACCGCGAACCGGAAGACGTTGCGTTGGAAGGCCTCCCACTAGGTGGACCGATGACCTGGTGAAGGTTGCGGGGATCCGCTGGATGCGAGTTGCACGGGACCGATCAGTGTGGCGACACTTGGAGGAGGCCTATGTCCAGCAGTCGACATCTTTCGGCTGAAATGATGATGATGATGATGATGAGCCCCAGCGTTCGATATGTCTATTAACAAGATAGGATACGCTCCAACCATCCTTCAGTCAACGGCTACAAATCAAGAAATTGCAACTCAGAGGAATAATGAAGCTCCATTGCCAACAATATCAAGTCATGACGTTTATTCTTTGCTGGTGGCCGCCATCATAACTGCACTTGTCGTGGTTGGGAGGAAACGTTGTTCGCACTACTGCGACAACAACGCCAATAACAAAACTTCTACTCAAACATCTGAAGATATTGAACTTCAGACGAACCGGAGTGATCAGATGTACGTCTACATGTCCTTGGTAGATGTTAGTTAGAGTGTTGAACAGCATTTCCTGAAATGTCCTCAAGCTGCTGATCAATAGGTACGTTGTTAACAAAGCAGAATTGATGTAGATAGTGCCAAAAAGTATTCCCTATAAGTAAGCTATGTTCATGTTGGTCTGATTGATGAAAGTATCAATGGAGTTGAATTGACACTGAATGTTGTCTTCACTTTGTTTCAGTACTTGATTCTCAAACTCCACGATAGTAGTTTGATTCTTGATTAACTCCAGTAGGTAGTTTTCGTTGGTCTGAAGAGATTGTATATCGTTTTGATATTTTTTAGCAAATTGTTGGTCTAATATTCCAAACAGACCGTTAGCTATAACCGACTCCATCCACTAGGCCTCTCTTCTTTCTGTTGCTCAAGTGTTTGTCTGGATTAATCAAGATGGTGTTGTAATAATTTAACAGTTCCATTTCATGACTTAATTGTTCCATAGTCGATATTTATTTATTGTATCCATTCATTGTGCACTACTTGCATTTTGCCGACGGTGGCATAGTATATGGACCGCTCGCGTTCAAAGCTTGTAATCTGAGCGGTTGACGTCGGCGCTGCGCATGTGCCGTCAATGGCGCTATAAGATCCCGTTACAAATGTAAACAATGATAACAATGTTATTAGTTACGTTGAGTTTGTTGATTTCTTTGAACTCTTCCGCTGTTTATGTTTTGAACTCTGTCGGGCTTCTCTTCTGTTTCATTTTTCTCGGCATCCTCAATTTCGGAGTTCAATGGTAATGGTGATAGTTTTGTTATTGGACGCTTGATGATTCCTGCTTGAGTATTGACGGTAGTAACTCGAACATATCCATCAGGTCCTGGATGAGTCTCCAGTATACGACCTAAGGCCCACTTTCCCGGTGGTAGATTGTTTTCTTTCACCAGTACTATATTGCCTTCTTTGACGTTTTTAGAAGGCTTATTCTATTTACTACGTGTTTGTAGTGTTGTAAGGTAATCGCATGACCAGTTTTTCCAATATTGTTGAAACAGTTATGCTCGGTAAGCTGCCACCTGCGGTATAGGTAAATTTTATCTACGTCATTGTAATCCGAGAGCAGCGTGGACAATATTGGGCTTCCTGTGAGGGAGTGTCCAGGAGTGAGGCAGTTGTAAACTCTTCTGGATCTTCAGTTAGCGGGCACAGCGGTCGTGAGTTCTTGCAGGCTTCTATTTTTGTTAAAATCGTTATAAACTCTTCGTATGTAAGTTTCTGGTCCCCCAGTACTCGTCGCAGATGGTGCTTCATCGACTTAACGGCAGCCTCCCATAGACCGCCAGCAGTAGGCCAGGCGGGAACGTTAAAATGCCATTCCACCTCCAATTTGGCCAGTTCGTTGAAGAGATCTGGGGACCTAAAATAGAAGCTTTATCAGAATCATAATATGAATTACGTTAAAAATTTAAAATTCTTAAAATGGTCTTTATAGTTATGACCACAAAGTCTCATGATTCTCATAAAGCAGCCATTTTAGGCCCCTGGTTTAAGTAGTTGTTTGAACGCTTCGAATTCTTGACCAAGTATCTTTGCGGTGCCGATGAAGTTTGTACCACAGTCAGAGTACATGTGCCTGGGAGTTCCGCGCCTTGCACACAGTCTTTGGAAAGCCGCAATAAACGTTTCTGTGCTAAGGTTGACACGAGTTCAATGTGCACGGCTTTCGTTACCATGCATATAAATATGGCTATGTATCCCTTAGAAGTTTTCACGCCTCTGCCCTTGTTGTGTTTGACGTCGACGTGACGTAAAGTCAACTCCTGTGTGTGTGAAAGGTAGACATGGAGTGATCCTTTGTTGTGGTAGGTCACCCATCAGTTGGTGGCTATCTGTTTTGTTAAAGCGATAACAGCATACACATCTTCGAAGTTGCGTTTTGACGGCCCGGTTACCGCCAACGATCCAGTAGCGCTGTCTAATGTAGGTTAACGTCAGCCGAGCTCCTCCATATAGCGTGTTTGAATGGGCTTGTTCTCTTAGAAGTTGTGTGAATCGTCCCGTATGTGGTATGACGATTGGATTCTTCCTCTCTCCGGGCAAGCTTGAGTGCTTAAGTCCACCTCCGACACAGATTATTCCCGTTTTGTTTATGTAGGGGTTTAGCTTGTAAATTGCGCTCTTCGTTGGTACGAGTACTGTTTGGTTACGAACAAGTTGCTTGTATTCAGAATTGAACTGCAATCGCTGTATTTCAATTATGATACTTCTACGCGCTGCGCTTAGTTCGCTTGTTGTTAGGTACGTAGTTTCCGATTTCGTCTTATTGCGCATATTTTTTATGAAGCGTCTATCCATGCGATGACCCTGTTTACTTGTGTCAATGAACTGCATTTGTTTAATAGTTTTGTTATTATGTTGAGGTCGTTATTTTCTTGTGAAGTTTTTTCGCGTTGAACATGGTGTATGCAGCCAAAATTTGTTTGGAAAGCGCAAGGAATATCTTCCGACGGATCGTGCTTTGTCAAAAATGTAGGGCCTTGCCACCATAGATTGAAGTTCTTCAGTTTGTTTGGCGAAATACCCCTTGATGCGCAGTCTGCGGGATTCTGCTGTGAGTTGACATAACGCCACTGAGCTGCAAGGATGATGTTTTTGATCTTTGCAACTCTGTTGGCTACATAAGTCTCGCATCTTGATTTTTTCCCCTGGATCCACGCCAGGACAACTTGAGAATGACCAAGCCCGAATAGATACGTTATATCCGCAGAAAGTTTGCTTGGTTTTCTTCATCAAGTCAGCTAGTAGTTGAGCGCCACATAGTTCCAGTCTTGGTAATGTGGTTTTCTGTGTCAGTGGAGTCACCTTAGTTCGAGCAGCTAGTAGAGTTACGATGGGGTGGTCATGTCCGTTAAAGACTCTGCTATAAATGACACAAGCGTACGCCTTTTCACTTGCGTCACAGAAGCCTAGTAGCTCGACACATTTTTGTGTATCGCCAATCCATCGATTTATTGTTATTTGCTTAACACACGGCAGTTCTGTTTTTAGGTTCAGCCACTCCGATTCGATGTTGCTGGGCACAACGTCGTCCCAGCTCAGTTTACTCATCCAGAGTTTCTGGAATATTAGTTTGTTGACCGTCACTGGGGAGAGCCAACCCAGTGGGTCGTAGAATTTTGATATAGCTGAGAGTAAAGATCTCTTTGTTAGCTGTTTTGAGTTTTCTACAGGCCAATTGAAGTGGAAGGTGTCGCTGTTTGGATTCCAACCAAGTCCCAATGTTTTGGTTGATTCTTCGCCTTTAAAATCAAATATGTTTTTAGTTCAAATTTGATCCTCGTGTAAGGCTTCCAATATGCTCGGTGATTGCCTGTCCACTTTCGCAAATTCATGCCCCCTCCTCTTAAAAGTTAAATCAAGGATTTTTGGAGATTTTTTGCTTCTGTGAGATTGTTATGACCGCTAATGACGTCATCTACGTAGCATTCTTCTACAAGTATCTTAGCAGCCTGCGGATGCTTGTCGCCTTTTTCATTGACGATTCAATAGCTAGTTGCTTCAGAGTTGGCATGGCTAGCCATGGGGCTCATTTGGTACCGTAGGTTACGGTGCAAAGCTGGTAATCGCGCAGACGGTGATCTCGTGAGTCCCGCCAGACAATGCTTTGTAGATGTTGTTGCTCTTCTGAGATCCAAATGCAGCGGTACATCTTTTCAATGTCGGCCGTGAATGCCTATCTATAAGTTCGCCATTTGAGTATAAGAGCCTGAATATCTTTTTGTAAATTAGCGCCTTTTTCCATGACGTTATTCAGAATGTAGCCACTTGTTGTTTGTTGAGAGGCATTAAATACGACTCTCAGCTTTGTTGTTGTCGAGTTTTCCCTCAAGACACCGTGATGTGGTAAAAAATAGATGTCAGTTGGTATCGGTGACGCAGATTCCATGTGACCTAGATCTGTATATTCTTCCATGAAAGTCTTCCATTCTTTTCCAGCCGTTTTTCCAGCTGTAAAAACTGTGAAACCGCAATTGTTCTAGACTTGCCCAGGTTTTCTGCGTAGTCGGGAACTACATTTTGACGATATCATTTCCGTCAGGTGATCTTCTCACAGTTTCTTTATAATATTGTTCACACTGGTCGTCCTTGGGGATATTTTTAGTGGTTTAAATATCTTCATTATCCCAAAATTTTGTGATATCCTCTAAGTTAACTGAAGTTGCGTGGCAGTTAAAGGTTTGTTTTATCTTCCCGCATAATATCCATCCAATTTGCGTGTGTTGTGCAACTGGAGAGCTGTTATTGCCTTTCAGTACCCCGCCGAGGATAATTTCTGAGTATACGTCAGCTCTTAGTAAAAAGTCGATTTGCTGAGAGACGTTGAAGTCGGGGTCCGCAAGTTTAATTTTTCTAAGTGCGTCTATTCTCCTTTCTCAAACGTTGTCGTAGGTAAGTTGTTCGGTAGCTTCGTCATTATAAGTGCTTGAATTTCAAAGCTGTAATCGGAGTGAATCGATTGACAGGTAAGTTTCAGTTTTCCCTTGCATTTTCTAGAGACAGAGCCGATTCCCGATACGGATGCGTTGATCCCAATGCGAGGAAGACGTAGTATTTGTGCAGCGTTTTCTGTTATCAAGTTCACTTGTGAACCTTGATCGAGCAGCGCACGAAGTGTTACATAGTTTCCATCTACGGACTTAACACTCAACTGGACCGTAATTAGTAAGACTTCCATGTTGTCTTTAAACAAATGGTTCGATGTTGGTTGTTGAGCTGATATTGAAGAGCGTTGATCATTGTTGTTTTTTCTAGTTGATGACATTATGTTTTGTTTGTTCGAATTGTGCAATAATGTATGGTGTTTCAAGTTGCATTCTTTGCACGTTTTCGTTGATTTGCAATCGTTGTTTCCGTGGCTGAACAAACAATTTTTGCAGATTTGCAATTTCGTAACTGTGTCATTCGATTTTCGATACGTGACTTCCGTTGCAGAGTGGGCATTTCCCATGTAAAGCGTAATAGTTGTTTGCTTTGTTTTGATTGACTTTATAGTTGTGTTTCTTCACATGGTTTTGTTTGTTAAATGGTTCCCAGTTGGATGTTTTCTCCGAAGTAACCCTTGCCCCTTTTTGCCGACTTCATCGTTTCATATGCCATGATCTGCGTTTCGAGAAAATATAGAAAGTCGTGCAGCTTTTGTAGGTCTCGATGATCATGGAGTTCCTTCATATAGTCACTCAAAGTATTGGAGTCTAGTTTTTGTGACATGATATGCACAATTTGGTATATCGATTCCGATGTTAGTGATGCCGTTTATGCATTCGGTAATGACGTCATGCATCTTCTTCAAGTTGGATGAATCTGCATGTTGGATGATCGGCAGGCTTAGCATGTTGTTCATATATAAAGTAAACTGTAGGCGACGATTATCGTAGCGCTGATTTAAGATATCCCAGCATGAGTTATAGTTTTCAGTGCTAATTGTCAGATGTTGCGCTAAGCGTTCGGCTTCTCCTCGCAACTTGGTCTTTAGGTGTTGCATTTTCTGCGCATTTTGATCATTGGGTTATGGTGTATTGCTTCCAGGAACAGGTCTTTAAATGAAATTCACTGACTGTAGTTGCCTGAAAACTCAGGGATCTCGATCTTAGGTTTAGATTTCTGGTAGTGGACGGTGGACCAGATCTTGGCATTGATTTTCCTCTTCAGCTCATCGAATTTCTGATCAGATTCCGTGAACATCTGGTAGTAGTGTTCGTTGGATCCTTTCAGTTGGAAATCTATTTCCCAGTGAAGTTTATCGATGGGTTCCCATTTCGATTTCAATGTCGTAAAGTGATCTTCCAGTTCCCATCTTTCCGAGGTAGTGACTAAGTCAATCTTCGAGATGACACGGTATATTGCGTTGAAATTGCATTCTTGCTTGTTAAGCAAGAATTGTATGTTGTTGCTGTCGTCATCTTGTAAAGTCTCACCTAGGTCGAACTTCACATTTTGTTTTGCCGAAGTCGACAATCTGTTAGTGATGTCCGCTTTGGTTGATGCGAACATTTCTTTAGTTTTCTTAGTTGCGTTGACGGGGACAGGAGAGCGCTGCGATGTCACGAAGGCTACTGCGTTGCTTGTAGTCTTCTCCATTTCAAATCTTGGAATCGTTGTCTTCTTTGAGTTGAAATGGTCAATGGAACTCAGCACACTTGCGTCTCGAGTACGGTATTATGCGACTTCCCAATCTACCTGGAGCGACCCGCTTCTGGGAGACCAGCTAAACCGATCCGCTACCGTGAAGAGACACAAAGGCACCAAAATCCGGCTCGACGGACCATAAACTGTACGGTGCGTACACTTGCAGAGTTGTTGTTAGGTTGAAGTGCGTAGAGAAAAGATCACTTGGTTCACACTAGATTTATTACGTATAAATTACAAGTAGAACTGTTGACGATTCCTTTCTCTAATGTTAGTCACCGCGTTGCAGTAATTGCACTCTCTCATTAAATGTAATGAATGTGCTTTTATAGTAACAAGAATGACGCACGTCTGGTGCAGCGCACCGCGTCAGCAAAACGTGTACAGGGTAAGACAGTACACATGTGTTAATTATATTTTCCCAATAATCACCAAGTCAAAATCATTCGACTTTAACCACAATGTATATATATATGATGCTCTGTGACCACAATAAACAATTGTTTTGAAAAAATGGCACGTTGATCCATAAAGGTTCGCCACCCCTGGCGGCCCTGGCCTAGGCACACGGGCATAATGTAGCTATATGCATATTAGTGAAAGAAAGAAAAGAAACTATGAGTTTTCAGAATCGGTTCGAGGGTCGTTAATCCGCGGACAATCTTAACAGCGCGATTCAGAAAAATGACGTATTTGCACAACGCGATCTATGGGTAAATGGATAAAACGTCCGTACAAAGCATGTTGTAATACGGTCCGTGAATGTTGAACGGCATTTAGCGATTTAGTAATTTTCTTCTTTGAAACTATTTAACTAATTGGCATACTGTTCAGATCACATTTTATCTCTATGATGTTCTTGTGATCTTAATATTTTTATGGATAAGGTTTTTGTCGACGTTTTATAAGTGCCCTTCTAGGCCTACGTGAAGGATAGGGTCTGTACTTATGCTTTTGCGGCTGCACAACGACATGCTTTGCTTGGTAGTATAGTTGCAGGCCTACCTTACTGCCTCCTTCAGAGGGAGTAAGGTGGCGGGGTCTTGAGGGTGAGCGCTACAGTCGTGTAGATCCACAAGGCAAGTCTGGGGGATTCACCTCCACGAGGTTGCCGCCCTGTTCTTGGTCTAATTCCATAAGAAATAGACTCAACGAAAACCCCCGGGCGCTTTTTCAAAATTCCCGAAGCCAAAATCCCAGGCCTAGGGTAACCCAAAACCCCATTCCCATGATCCTACGCCCAATCCCTCTTTACTTTTTCTTTTCGGTCCATAAGAAGGGGTAAACTCATCTCCAAAAAAGCCCACAAACCCTCAACAAAAAAAATTTCGCAGAAAGGCCAAAATAATCCCCAGGTGGGTCCCGGCAATGCCGGGGAATCTTACGCCGACCCGTCGGTCAGCTCCCACCGTAATCTGGGGGGGGGGGTACCAATCTTCCACTTAGGGCCGCGCCTTCTGCGCGGCCGGCTGCTTTAGCGCCAACAGCACTGGCTGCGGCTCTTGCGCGACCCGACACGACCATGGCTGCGACCTCTGTGCCAATTGACACGACGGCTGCGATTTCCGCGCCTACGACCCTGACATCCGTTATACTTTCCACGAGGGCCTGGCAACCGAGCATCGTTCGGAATAGTATAACGAACAACCCCGACAATGACACCGACAACTCGGAGAACTCCGCGCGCGCTCACTCCAGCGCGAGAAGATCGAAGCAAGGCTGACAGACATAGACTCTAGACACCACGGGACGGGAAAGGAAGCTGAATCCGGTGGCCCTGGGTTCATCTCTGTGGATGAAGTACGCTTGCTGAAGCGTAAGCGCGGAAAAATCCGGATCAGAGAAAGAGATCTCAACAACCGTTTGTGCAAGATCCGCGAAGGCAATAGCCAGCGCGATGTGCAAACGGTTGCTTGTAAGGGAGTACGCGACCAGCCGCAAGTACGCGAAGGAGAAACCCAGCGCGAAAAGCAGCCGGACGCGGAAACATGCGGGCAAGGACCATTACGCGAAGGGGTAACCCAGCGCGGAACGTCACTGCCCGCACCAGGACCATCCGGAGGAAACAACCGGAACTGCACCGACACGACCCAAGACCGACACAGATCGAAACAGAAGCGAGGCAAGTGATATGAATTTTCGCGCAGGGTGTCCCTGGCACGGAATACCGTGCCATGCCCCTCGGAACCGCAACCTGGACCAAGAGGCCATAGAACGGTGAAGACGACAGCGAAGGCGCCCGGACGACACGGCTTCGCCGAGCACGCTCCAGGAGGACGCCAAGCGAGTCAAAATTCAGACCGCTCAAGGTGAGCAGAGGACCTACGCACGAGCTTCAAAGGATATTCCTGCGCGGCTCGCCGTAGCGATCTGCCTCTCGCCTCCATCACGTGACATGACCACTGACGAGGCCGAGCACATCAAGCTCAGCCTTGAAGACCTCGTCATGGACCCCGACCCTTCCAAACTACTCCCGGCCTTCCGCGGTTACCCTCGGGTAGCGGACGCCACGGTTCAGATGTGGTGTGAGGACGACAGCGCCCTGATCTGGCTAACAGACAACGTACCCAAGATTAGACTGCCCAACACAGACGCGACACTGACAGTGATGAAACAGTCCGACGTGCCGACCCGTGTCCGAGCAGCGCTCTTTGTACCCAGGTACAATGGGGACATAGCGCGGCTCCAGAGCATTCTGACTCGTCAGAACACTTGGTACGACATAGGGAGGTGGTCGCTGTACAGAGCGACGACATCAGTCGGTGGTGATAACCATGGGACTTATTTGACCCTGGGTATCCCACCGGAGGAAGTCGAAAAGGTCTTGGGGAGAGAGCGGCGGGTATCGTACCTACTTGGGTCGATATACGTGCGCTTTTTCCCAAACACCCAATCCTCTGACACCCAGACTACGACCACTAACACTGCACTGACGCAACCGACACCGACAGAACTAGACATGACCATGACGCAACTGGAGGAAGAGATGGCCAGAACGGCAATGGCTGATGCCGTCGCTGGGAGCATGCCAACCTGACCACCAGGGTGGACAGAACAGCTGCTCACCTCGTCACCGTCACTGAGCGACGACCGGCATGGACTGGAGGATGGGGGAATTTATCCGATGTCTCCTCATAACTCCACTCCACCGCCACCGGCGCCCACGTCTAGTCCCCTAAACATCATCCAGACCAACCTCCAGCACAGCCAGACTGCCACGGCTTGCCTACGCAGGGCGCTGGAGATGAAACCCCGAACTATTGCCCTAATCCAAGAGCCGTGGATTCGAAATAACAGAATATGCGGCCTCGGAAACATTGGAGTTAAGCTAATTCTCGACACACAGGACACAGAAAAACCAAGGACCTGCGCCTATATACCCAAAGATGTGCCCACCACAACACTCACACAATTATGTTCCAGAGATTTGACAGCCGTCAGGCTCAAAACTGACGGCGATGCACCGGAAATCGTCTTAGCCTCGGTTTACATGACAGGCGAGGATGAAGACTGCCCACCAAAAGAGATGGCCGACCTGGTAAGGTACTGTGAAGACGCCAACCTGGACCTGTCATCTGCACGGATTCGAATGCCCATCACCCGCTTTGGGGTTGCAATAAAGCCAACACTAGAGGTGATTTATTATGCACATATCTATTCTCCACTAACCTTAACATCGTTAACCGTGGTTCGGAACCCACTTGGGTCACAGCTCGCGGACAAACAATTATTAACGCTGGCTTCAGAAAGCGTGACAAAACTTATCTCTAACTGGCACGTATCCAACGAGCCTTCTTGCTCTGATCATAGAAGGATTCGTTTCTCACTAGTAGCTAACACAAAAAAACCCGAACCTAGGCGCAACCCACGACGTACCAACGTACCCGGCTACAAACGGCTTCTGGCCTCACTGCTAACAAGGCACCAAACACCCCTAACTCTATCGGATCCCAAACAACTTGAAGACACTGTAATTAAAGTCTCAGAATATATAATCGAAGCCTACCACGCCTGCTGCAAACTACCAGATCCAAACACCAAGAGCAAGGGAAACTCTTGGTGGACTGCAGAACTCGGCAAGCTCAGGCAAACGATGCGCAAACAATTCAACAGAGCCAAGAATTCCAGGCTCCCAGAAGACTGGGACCTATACAAGAAAACACAGTACACCTTCAAAAAACCAGTCAGGTTTGCCAGCAGGGCAGCCTGGCGGAAATTCTGCGAAGACATTGAATCGAACAGCGAAGCTGCGCGAGTAAGGAAGATCCTATCCACCGATCAGGATCGCACCCTCGGATCGTTGAAAAACCCAGACAACACGTACACAAAGTCGGACCATGAAACCAGTAAAGTTCTTCTGGAAACCCATTTCCCAGACTGCAGCCTCTCCGAGGACAGAGCATGGGCAAGTGAGCCAATGCACATACCAAACGACCAGGACTGGCCCAGAACCCGCACAGTAGTAACCGAAGACAGAATAAAATGGGCAATAAAGACTTTCAAACCATACAAATCCGCAGGTTTAGACGAAATTCTCCCATCCCTATTGCAATGGGGAGTAGACGTCCTTACGCCATGACTGGCTGTCATTTTCCAAGCCTGCCTAGCACACAGATATGTGCCACTTCAACGGCGAGAGGTGAAAGTCATTTTCATCCCTAAACCAGGCAAACCCGATTATACACAACCTAAACCGTACAGACCAATAAGCCTGACATCTTTCCTACTGAAAACCCTTGAGAGACTCTGTGACCGACACGTTCGGGACGGACCTCTTTAGGAGCTGCCACTCCACAAACAACAAAATGCCTACTCCACAGGAAAATCCACAGAATCTGCACTCCACAGTGTGATCTCCAAGATTGAATGTGCAGTAGACTACAAATGCTCCTCACTAGCTGTTTTTATTGACATAGAAGGCGCTTTTGACAAAACTATTTTTCATAGCATCAACGCAGCCCTCGAGGAACACGGCGTGGACTCGACCCTGCGAGGATGGATCACAAACATGCTCAGACTGAGAGCCGTACAGGTTACGCTGAATGACACTACTAGAGCCATCGTGGCGAAAGGCTGCCCTCAAGGGGGCGTCCTCTCGCCACTTCTATGGAACCTCGTGGTAGACAGCCTCATCAAGCGTCTAAATGACAGAGGCTACTTCACGGTGGGCTACGCTGATGATATAACCATAATAATAAACGGCACACACGAAAATACACTATGCAACCTTACAACCCTGCAACCCTAGCGATTTTCAGGCTCGAAGTATCCGGCACCCTTAGTAAAGATTCCAGAATCAAACATACACGCATAAAAGATGATGCTATCAAGCGGCAGCCCATGATGGCATCAAACACTACAACATAGAGCTCACAGCAGAGACGCGTGACTACTCAGGTCCAAAAGAGCTTAGGATCTACACTGATGGATCAAAGACCGACGACGGGACAGGCGTCGGAGTCTTCTCCAACGACCTAAACATTAAAATATCCAAACCCCTGGGAATGCTCAACTTAGTCTATCAAGCTGAGTGTGTTGGCATTATCCAAGCGGCACACGCCATAGAGGCCAGGGAAGTTACGAATACCCATATTCGTATACTCTCCGACAGTGCCTCAGTCCTTCAATCCTTAAAGAGAAACCAGATAACGTCGAGACTAATACTAGAATGCCGTAATGCCCTAGAATGTGTTACGGTACTAAACCACAACACGGTGACACTAAAATGGATCAAAGTACACAGCGGATCACTTGGAAACGATGCGGCTGATGAACTTGCCAGAAGGGGATCCAGCACAAAAGCCTTCGGACCCGAACCCATTGTGCCCATTCCTTTCAAGCAGCTAAGGAGTTGGTTAAAGGATCGCACTCAAACGCAAGCGGGAAAATGGTGGACCTCGACACCAGGGTGAAGGCAATCCAAGGAAGCTATGCCATCCCTGAACACGAAGCTAACCAAGCGCCTTCTGCGCCTGGACAGAGATAGCCTGCGACTGGTGGCGGGGACCATCACCGGACATTGCTCACTGAACAAACACTTTCACACCATAGGTATCACTGATAGCCCCCTGTGCAGAGCATGCATGGATGCGGAGGAAACTGTAGCGCATGTACTCCTCGATCGCACCGGCGTCACCCAGATCCGTGAGGAGACTCTTGGAATACCGAGATCCCTTGAGGATGTCCTGAGAAGACCGGGAAGTTTGAGCTGCTTCTGGAGGGAGGTGGGCTGGTTGGAGTAACGGCCACCATGGCTCACGTACAATGGTCCAATTTAGAGACTAAGTGCGGAAACCAAACCCTTAATATAGAACATAGAACATAGGCCTACGTGAAATTAAAATATTTTGATTTGATTGATTTGATTTTAATATTTTGTTGATTAAAAAATCAAAATCAAAAAAATCCTCCAAAAAAGAAAGTACTTTTCGACATACGTAAGGTGTGACTCGAGGGCAGGAGCTCAGTGTAAGGTTTACTGCCAAGGATGTAAGAAAGGTTATCGCGTCCATGACCCGAGGCAAGTCTCCTGGCCACGATGACTTGAGTATCGAGCATCTTAAATATGCTGGCGTCCATCTTCCAAGGGTGCTGGCAATGTTTTAGTCCATAATTATGTCTAGGACATTCATATCTACCTCCAGCTATGATGCAGGCCGTGGTGGCACCGATCGTGAAAAGTAAGACTGGTGATATAAGCGACGCCAACAACTATAGACCCATCTCTCTGACTACAATTCTGTCTAAGGTGCTTGACAGTCTTCTTAACACACTGATGAGTGGCTGTCTCGAGATACATGACAATCAATTCGGTTTCAAATCGGGACTCTCCACTGAGACAGCTATTCTGTGCTTGAAGCAGACTGTCAAGTACTATACCGATCGCAAAACAACAGTCTATGCTTGCTTCCTCGACCTTACGAAAGCGTTTGACCTGGTTTCCTATGATATCCTCTGGGATAAACTTAACGGCACATCCTTGCCAAGCGAATACATTCGTATTCTCAAATATTGGTACGGGAATCAGGTCAACGTAATTCGATGGGCGGGGACGCTGTCTGAACCATACAGATTGGAGTGCGGGGTGAGGCAAGGGGGGTTGACCTCACCAACGCTCTTCAACCTTTATGTAAACGCACTCATCGAGAGGCTGAGCAGTACGCATGTTGGATGTGATGTTGGTGGAGTTTGTGTAAACAACATTAGCTATGCCGACGACATGGTGCTGCTGAGCGCCTCGGTCTGTGGCCTGTCTAAGCTGCTCCGCATTTGTGAGGAATATGCTCTCAGTCATGGCCTGCTCTTTAACGCCAAGAAAAGCGAGTGTATGGTTTTCCGGGCCAGGGGTAAATGTCCATATAGTATCCCTTTTTTTTTTTTTTTTTTTCGGATGGGAAATCATCTAATAACCCCTCCCGCTCTGGGCTGAGCAGGAGGGAGTGTCAGACTTTTACTGACTAAAACCCATCCATGTTCCTTCCTTTGCCATTTGTGTTCCAGGGCCGCGGTATCTCTTTCCAACAGTGCCGCAACCCTGGAGATAGTATCCCTAGCATCAAGTTAAATGATATACCGCTAGAGAGGGTCGACACCTTCAGATACCTTGGGCATCTAGTGCCCTCTGACCTGAAGGATGATATAGACATTGAGCGGGAACGTGGGGCGTTGTCTGTTCGAGCGAACATGATAGCTCGCAGGTTTGCACGATGCTCGAAGGAAGTAAAAAACACTCTTTTCAGAGCATATTTTACCTGTTTTTATACGAGCGCCCTGTGGGTTAACTATACTCAAAAACAGTACAGCGCCCTACGAGTCCAATTCAACAATGCCTACAGGATGTTGTTGGGGCTGCCTCGGCATTGCAGTGCGTCGGGGATGTTTGCTGAGTCGCGCATTGACTGCTTCTATGCGACGATGTGGAAACGGTGCACATCCTTGGTGTGCAGGGTCCGCGCCAGCTCCAACACCAGCTTGAGAATGATGAATGAGAGGTTCGACTGTCACTACATTAACCATTGTTGTGTGATTAATGTGGTGAAGACAATTAAATCTATACTATATATTGGCCGCCCTTATTTTATAAGTTAGTAAGATGATACTTAATATTCTAGCGGCTGGTAAGGAATCCTCGACACCAAGATGCACTTGTTTTGCCGTTGTCTTGGGTCGCGTTATTTTTTTTTCCTTCGGTAACTTACGTACGTAGGTAATAATGTTTGTTGCTTGTTTAACTCTTTGACAGCCCCAGTTTAATTAATATTTCACACATTCACCAACACATCATTGTTTTACACTATCTCTGCACACTAACTGTTATGATATGAATATGCTAACAGTATTGATTGTTGTTTTGATTCTCCTTCGCTGACATAATGATAAAAAGAAACAAATATGTCTGCGCCCGCGTCCTCTTCGTCAGTGTTGCCAGTGATACTCATGGCACAGACTGACAAACAGTGTGGTTACGTGGGGTGTAGATGTATGTATTATTTTCATAAATTCGCATTTATTATACTTCACATATTTATATTTGTTTATTCGTTGTACACATTATATATATCTATATATTTTAAATTCGTATTCGTATCTGACCGTGGCATCACTTTGGGCCCTATCAGAATACCAGCGCTGTGACGTTTTCTAAATGTTACAGCACCATGCTGAGATAGGGGCCTTTTGGCGTCGTACAGGACTAATTTCGTGGTTTTTTTTTTAAATTATAGTTTTATTTTCTTTTATAATTTTGATGTACTTACTTCATGTAAATGTAACCATATTTTTGTTTTATTTCGTCCTGTGCGGGCTAATAAATACATTTTCTTTCTTTCTTTCTTTCAAAAATATTATATATATATTATATATTTTTATATAATAAATAAATAAATATTATAAAGCTGAAGAGTTTTTTTGTTTGTTTGGTTGAACGCGCTAATCTCAGGAACTACTGGTTTGAATTGAAAAATTCTTTTAATGTCGGATAGTTCATTTATCGAGGAAGGCTATAGGTTATATATCTTCACGCTACAGCCAATAGGAGCGGAGCATCAATGAAAATTGTTGCAAAAACGGGGAAAAAATCGTATTTTTGAGAGCTTCCTTTGCGTGCGCTGGTTAAACGGTTAAAGTTGCACAAAAATAATGTATGAGGGAATTATTCCCCTTAAAAATGTCTAAAAAAATTTTGCAACAGCACATGCCTATCTTTTAAGGTTGACTAACAATAACCATTTTTATGATTTTAAAATTTGGTCAAAAATAATGCTTTATTTGCAAAGGTATTTTTAGCGACACAGTATTAATCCTTATCGAAATAAATGTTAGTCATCTTTAGCGTTCAATTGTGACTAAAATTGCTCTTTACACCATTCAATTTAGATGAATATCTTAGGAGATAGCGCAGTTTTAAAATAACTCCGCATCAAAATAATGACAAGCGCGCGCTGCGAGGTGGGCGTTCATGTTGTTGGGAAAACCAATGTGATTAGATTCAATGCACAAACATTGTGCGTAACTTAGAGAAGGTTTTAGTTTTTGTTTCATTGTAATCAGTGCTCTCTATCAAAAGATTTATGAATTTAAAGTGTTCAAGAAGAACTTATGATCATTGTGTAAGATACATGCAACGACATCTATTGCACCAAAATGGCACTAATTAATAAAAATGAGCTCACAAGATAACTTTTAAATCCAGCTGACCGGCTTGACAAAAAAGTTATGATGGAAAAAAGTACTCTAGATTTGTCTACATGACGCTATAACCCTGTAGAAGGTGTTCGATCGCTTTCCATGCAGTATATTCTATCGGTCTAACTTGGTGCTCGATAGATGGCGCTGTTCATTTCATTCCATTTTCTGAATCGCGGTGTTTTTCGTGAAAGAATGACCCTCGCCCGTGTAAAATGTCGGAAGCTTGGTTTTTTAACCGACGAAACAAAAAGAGGAGGTTCTCAAATCGAGGTGTCTATATTTTTTTTATTTTATGTATGACCTGACCACGCATAATTTTTTACAGAGAAGTCCGATATGCATGATCCTTTTTTTTAAATTGAGAAATCGTGTTTGGGCTCATTTCCTGCACCTTGATGAGAACTTTAGATCTAGCTGGAGTATGACGTCATCGAAGGTCTAACGATGGAGACGGAAGGCAGTTGCAAGAGGTCCTCAAGAGTTTGCAGCAAGAATAACGTGTTTGAGCTCTTTTCATGCACCTTGATGAGAACTTTAGGCCTTGCTGAAGTATGACTGTCATCGAAGGTCTGACGATGGAGACGGAAGGCAGTTGCAAGAGGTCCTCAAGAGTTTGCAGCAGGTATAATGTTATTGGGCTCATTTCATGCACCTTGATGAGAACTTTAGACCAGCCTGGAGTATGGTCGGTTAAGGTTGTCGAGGGTCGCGGGCCTGTGGACATTGAGTAATGGGCTAGCTCGCCATTCGTCAGTCTAATAACGACAGGCCGTGTCGGCGGCGCACACTGGTCCCAAATTAAAAAAAAGTGGACATTGATAGTAGACCGCTGATATTTTTTTTTATTGTTGATATAATGATAACAGATAAGGCAAAAAAATATTATTGTCCTACTTCAAATACTTTTCTGTAAAAAAAATATTTCTTTTTTTTTTGTATGGGAGCGATTACATTTTACTCAATTTCTCAAAAACTTTAAGCGATGTCGAGATGGCAATCACATAATATGTTAGAAAACTAATAATTCTGAGTATTTGGCTCGAAGAAACTTATTGCTTATCTCTGCGTACTTTCGAGATAATAGTGACAGAAAATAACATTTTTTTTTTATGTTAATTTTTTGCTTTTTTTAATCATAGCCTTACTTTAGCACATAATTATAATGTATGCGTAATGTCAAATAAGTAAAAAGAGACTTCTCTGTAAAAGAGGTTATGGGGGCTCACTAATGACTGAAAAGCTATGACCTTTCTGAAGGAGTACTTTCATCAGTTCTAAAAAACAATCAAAATGAAGACAAATAAAGCTGCAAACATAAAGTTGAATATGTTCACAAACGATTCTGAAAAAATATTATGGTGAAAGATTAATATTTGGGTCTATATTCTCTTGAGAAATCTCTATTTCCTCGTTTTCCAACGAAAGCAATTCATTGTTCAAGATCAAAGCACTAGCCTCTGGAAACAACTGTTTATGTAAACGAGCAAACTTTGGTTTGATATGGCTGATGTAAGGATCTGAGCTAATTAGAAAGCTGTGGATAATGTCTAAATTAGTCTGAACTCTACCGATTTTTCTTGTATGTGCCATTCTAACATTCCGGAAATCTTTATTCCTCGCTTCGGAAGCTTCTTCGGAAAGCATGCCTATCGGAATAAAGGAGAAATTTTCACAAATATCAGCACCGTGTATCAACAATTTATGGACACTTGAAGGCATGTAATACCATGGATATAAGTTTACATATAGCATTGCTGTTTCTTTACAATATTCCCTAAACAAGTTGGTATTAATAAGTTGACCAGATGAAATTGTTTGTAAAATGACTGCAAATCTCTTGATTAAATCAGGGTGGATACCCGTTATTTCAGCAGATACTTCATAATTTTCAAAAAACCTTCTTGCCGTGTTAC
Source organism: Eugnorisma glareosa (assembly GCA_947578425.1). Lineage (NCBI taxonomy): Eukaryota > Metazoa > Arthropoda > Insecta > Lepidoptera > Noctuidae > Eugnorisma > Eugnorisma glareosa. The sequence continues at coordinate 88,435 of OX387984.1, forward strand.
CGTCATTGGTTGTACCAAATCCCTGTTTTACTATGTCAATTAACAAACCAGTTCTTTCCCGGAATTCTTCTTGTGTCAAATTCTTTTTAATTTCTTTTAACAATTTATCTTCTTTTCGTGCAGCCCACTTTTTGAAGTCTAAGTTGTACGAAATGTGTAAAATACATTCCATACATCTTATCCACATATGAAGCGAAGACAGACCATATTTATACATATCTTCTCTGATGAGTCTTTTGGATACAAAGTCCAAGTCATTCATTTTGCTAGGTGGGGTATTGCAAATATTACAAACAGCTGCAGAAGAAGTATTGGAAATCACAGTAGAAATTTTCCCATCAATCATAATCATGTACAAATCATGTTTAATATCAAAATTATCTACAATTGTGGGAACAAGATTACGAATTTCTTCCTCTAAGGATGCACTTTCCTTCTTTATCAATTCATTTGTTTCTTTTGCAAATATAAAGCCAATTGGACGACAATAGTTTGTTGAAGAGGGAGCAGGATTTTGCCACAAGATAGTACCACTCTCTTCTTCCAAACGAAGCGGAACCAAACTAATCATGAAAACTGAAGAATCGTCAATTTTAGTGTCGGAGTGTGACTTTTGTTTATAATTACTTTGAGAAGATGACCCGTCAAAACCCCATTTGCTTATTAGTTTTAGCGATTTTTTGTCGGCAGAGTTGTGCTGAATTGTTTTTAATATCCTATTAGTTGTCAAATCTAGAAGCGATTGAAGTCTTATCTTAGCATCAGATTCAGTTACAGTTATGTCTGACTCTGGAGGATAACAAGTTTTTTTAGCTTCCAGGAGCTTTTGATAGGATGGAAGACCATACATTTTCTCTGAAGCAAGAATAGTTCTTAAATTTCGATATTGCCATTTTGACAAATTTGTTGAGGTGTAAAGCGCTAACGTTTTATCATCTGGTAAACACGGTTTGTCAGTCTTTTTAGTGAATAGTACATCATGTACCATCTCACATTTTTCCTTGTTTTGGCTGAGTTCGTTTAATATAGCTGCTAATTTTGTTTTTTTAGACTCTTTTAATTTGGCACATAAAGCATAAACTAATTCCTCCTCTGTGTGATCTAGAAGTGTTAGAGAACGCCTTTTCTTCTGTTTATCAGATATATCAACAAATGGTTTTTTACTTGTACCATAACTTAATTGATGAGTATCCACTTGCGTTTCGAAATTTGGAATTACTTCCTCGGCAACTTTAAAAATGCTGCTTAAATCGATATTTTGACATTTTGGCCAAACTATTTGGGATTGTAACCAGTCTGAATTTTTGTTAAGAAAGGTCTTTTGAGCTCTACTGGAAGCAGACCATCTTTTTGAGATATTACTTGAAAAATTACGACAAAATAATTTAATATTACTCAAATCTTCGGAAGACAATTCAACACCAATACGTTCAATAAGGGCATTAAATAAAAATTCGACATTTTTAAAACCACCTCCTGATTTAAGAACAACGTATAAGTCTAAGTTGGTGACAAATGCGGACATATTATAATTTTAAGGAAAATTGAAAACAAATTAGAATCAAAGATATCAAAGACAAAGTGACTTTGATTTTAACAAAAAAAATTACGAAAACAAATTCGACGAAAGAAAGACAAACAAAAATTATTTGATTTTAAAATCCAAAGATTCAAAATACAACAATAACAAAACAAACAAACAACAAGCATTTCTTCAAGCGCACAGAAAAAATAAGGACACGTCTTATCGCAACCACATTTAGTTGTACACTGAGTGAGGTGTACGCGCGCGATTCGTGACCGAATTACGTTACGTCATGAGAGGCGGCCATCTTGTTATCCCGGCAAACTCGCGTCGAAGCTCCAGCGGACCTATTGCGATATGAGTAAGGCTATGATTAAAAAAAAGCGAACAATTAACATTAAAAAAATTGTTATTTTCTGTCACTATTATCTCGAAAGTACGCAGAGATAAGCAATAAGTTTTTTCGAGCCAAATACTCAGAATTATTAGTTTTCTAACATATGTGAATGCCATCTCGACATCGCTTAAGGTTTTTGAGAAATTGAGTAAAATGTAATCACTCCCATACAAAAAAAAAAGAAATATTTTTTATAGAGAAAAGTATTTGAAGTAGGACAATAATATTTTTTTGCCTTATCTGTTATCATTATATCAACAATAAAAAAAAATATCAGCGGTCTACTATCAATGTCCACTTTTTTTTAATTTGGGACCAGTGTGCGGCGCATTCGTGTTCCACGCGCGCCTCAAAGAGATGTCAGCAAACGGGAAGCGGGCCGAGAAGACCGAGGCATGCCTGGGTTGCGGGACTGTTAGAAAGAGATACCGCGGTCCTAGAACACAAAGGGCAAAAGATGGAACATGGATGGGTTTTAGTCAGTACAAGTCTGACACTCCCTTCCACTCCGCCCACAGTGGGAGGGGTCATTTGATTATTTCCCATCGGTAAAAAAAAGGTAGGCCTTATTTGGAAAAACACAAGTAGAATACGTTTGCGATTACTGCAAATATTTCCGAGAAATTAAATTGTTAACTACTTGAATCTGTACTAAACTTATAAAGCTGAAGGGTTTGTTTGTTTCGTTGATTGAACGCGCTAATTTCAGGAAGTACTGGTAAAAATTAGTTTAGTGTTGGATAGCCCATTTATCGAGGAGCGGAAAATCAATGAAAAATGTTTTTAAAGACAGGGATTTATTCCTTTTGACAGCTTCCGTTGTACCGTTGTACGTGAACGGTTAAAGTTACGCCATTATCATGTATGTCGGAATTGTCCCACTTAAAAAGCTCAAAAAAATGTCCACAAAGGCCATATGTCTTACTTTTAAGGTTGACGCACATCTCTGTAACCCTCTCTTTCTTCTATGTACGCACGCACGCAGACGAAGTTGCGCGGGTCTGCTAGTAATCTTATATAAGTACCGCCTTTTGCCTTCACTTTCCTTGTGTTAGCACTGGTGCAAGCACAGGGGGAGCCACCAGCGCTGCTCAGTGCATTGCGCACTGTTGCGGTGGCGGGGCCTCTCCCCAAAGAAGTTTTAACCACCGAAGAAGATGCCGAAGCCTGGCGCCCGCGGTCCGTCCGTGCGTGGAGGCAGGAAGAACATCGTCCGGGGTTGGACCGGACGACGTCAATGGCGAATATCGGCGTGGCGTTGTTCGGTGCGACGCCGGCTGGACGCTCCTCTCCACGAAGTGAGGAGAAGAAGTCGTCCAGCACGAAGAAGCCTACCACCACCGCCAGGAAGAAGGAAGATAGAGCGGGAACGAGCACGGCGGCAGTTGCGCACGGCCCGTCGAGGACATCGGCGCCTGTGCGCATTGCGCCAGCGCCGAGACGAGCTGACCGCAGGCTGTGTCGCGCTCGGCCCGGTGCCGATACAGGCCCCGGTTTCCACCGCCGCAGAACCAAGCCGCGCACCGTACGTGCGCCCCAACGCGCGCGCGACTCCGCGTGACTCTGCGCTGACCGCGCACCGGCCGCGCACCTTCGCGGCCACCACTCGCAACCCGGCGCCCACAGCGCCCTCATCAGCGCCACCTGTGCGCCCCACCGCGCAACCCACTGCGCGCTCCAGTTATGCACCACGACCCGCTGCGTCGACTGCGCCCTCCGCGGCTGCGTCCGTGGCGACCGCTGCCAGCCGAGACCCCGCGGTGCCGCGCACTGCCACCGCCGGCCCCGGCCACAACTTGCTGGTCGGACCGGCGCAGGCGGAGCGGGACCGACGACCGTTCCTGTTAAGGACTCCCGGTGCTCGACCAGAGCCCCCGGTGCCTCAAGCATCTGATTCGCCGGCGCCTCCCCGTGCCTCGGCTTGTGATTCTTTGGCGGTATTGTCCGGCATGCTCGTCGAGAGCCGGCTCGAGCATGTCGATGGTCTCCACCGATTCCGAGGACTCTGGGCCGAGTGTACGGTACAGGCGCACACCACCTGCATCCCCGACGTCGTCGCTGGGATGCGGCCACGGGCTCCAGCCTGAGCCACGCCCGCAGCGACGGCGCCGAAGCACGGACGATTCCGAAGAGAAGGCGAAGAGGTACTGCCTCGACCCACCGCACCCACAGCGCGTGCGCGCACCATCGCGGGGCCGTCCAACTTTGCCGAGGTGGCACGTCGCACGCCTGCTGCGTCGCCGTCACTGCGGACGACGCCAGTGAATCCTGAGGAGACACATCACGGGGTGAGTGTTGACAATATTAGTGATTCCACTTTACAGACGGCAGCCCCGAGGAATGTCGAGGGAGAGGACACTAACCAGCCCATGCCGAAGCCGCAGAAGCGGCCCAGGTATCCTCCACTGGTGGTGGAGAGGCTGCCAGGACCGCCCACTTCAGGGCCATCGCTGCCAAACTGGGCCGACCACCCAACGCCCGTCCTTACGGCGCTGGGGTACGCTTCTCGCCCGAAAGCGAGGAGGAATTTAGGTTGGTCCAGAGGTACGTGATCGAAATTACCAGCACAATGTCATCGTGGCCGACATTGTGGAAGATTGCATCTTGGGCTTGGACTTCATGCGGAAACATCGTTGTGAGATCGACGTTGATCAAGGAGTATTGAAATGTGGTTCAGAGGAAGTCTTCATGGAAGGTGCACCATCAGGGAAAATGTACTGCTTGAAGGAGATTTTTCTTCCTCGCAGATCAGAAAGGATCGTGCCAATTAAATAATCGAAGTGTTCTGATAGAAAGGCTGAACAATGACTTTCCATGGAAAATGGCACGTACTCTGGTAAAGGCCACCAACGTCTCAGCAGTACGCATATTGAATTCAAGTGACAAGGAGCCAGTGATTAAGAAGGAGGAAGGACCTGATCGGCACTTGCGAGGAAGTAGCTTGGATGCGTCAATTGTAAGGTACCGGAAATAAAATTCGTAGTGCACAATTTGACGTGTCAACGCTTTTGGAAAACTACAACTTCACTAAAAGAGAAATGAACAAGCTTATGAAGATGTTACTTCAGTACGCCGGCATTTTTTACATACATGACAATCATAGGGAGAACTGGACTGGTTCAGCACAAGATTAATATCAGCAACGAGTTACCAATCCGTCAGCGACCAAGAAGACTGCCGGTTGCACGGGAAAAGAAGTGGAGACCATGATTGAGGGAATGGTGAAGGACGGTGTTTCCTGGTAAAGAAAAAGGACGGCAGCATGCGCTTTTGAGTGGACTATCAATGACTGAACGACGTCACGAAAAAGGACAGTTACCCACTGCCTAGGATCGATGACACATTGGATACGCTGACTGGAATTAAGTGGTTTACAACACTGGACCTGAAAAGTGGCTACTGGCAAGTAGAAATAGACCCCAAGGACAAGGGAACACTGCATTCTCAACAGGAAAGGGTTTGTGGCAGTTTAAAGTTATGGAATTCGGATTGTGCATTGCTCCTGCAACATTTGAAAGGTTGATGGAGCAAGTACTTGCCGGATTGATTGGAGACGCATGTCTTGTCTATCTAGACGACATAATCATCGGGGGCCGTACGTTTGAAGATCACCTTAAAAATCTCAACCGAGTGCTGTCGAAAATCCAAGCGGCAAATCTCAAGTTAAGTAAATGCTCGTTTTTCAGAAAACAGTTAAACTTTTTAGGACACATAGTTTTGGGAGAAGGTGTTCAAACAGACCCAGAGAAAGTTGTCGCCGTCAAGGATTGGCCAGTTCCGAAAGACAAGACACAGGTCAGAGCATTTCTGGGTTTGTGCTCCTACTATCGAAAGTTTGTCAAGAATTTTGCGGTCATTGCAAAACCTGTGGAGTCCTACCGCTGAGGTGCAATGTGTGCCGGGAATTGTTATGTGTAAGAAAACCCCGACATGTGTGTTCACCAAGCAGCTTTATTGAACTAACCTTTATTACAGTAATGTGCATGCAATAAGGTATAAACGTAAGTACAGTGATCGCGGGCGTCAGCATAAAATTGTCGAGTGAGCTCGTACATGCTCCCAAATCACAAAAACAAACAAAAAGTAAACGTAATGTAAACACAGTAAAAGAAACGTAAAAGTAAACAGTAAGTAAAACAATGTAAATAAAGAATATAAAGTCCAAAGCTTATATCTAAATCTAACAGCTTGCCGGCGAGGTTGCTCTGTCGACCTTGTGCGCGCGGCTAGTGTCCTGGCTCATCCGTGGTTGCGGCTCACTGATCGCTTGCTCCTGGTTCGGGTTATCAGGTCTGTAGGTAACTCGAGGAACTGCACCGTAGCGTTTCCTCAGTTTCAGACTGATCCATAAACAAGCCCCAACAACAACGATGAGCATAAAGCTATACATGATATAGCGATGTGTGTCGTGGGAAGTTGCCACCTCATTTAGAATCTCTTGGTGCATCTTCACCTTTTCAATTTTGGCTTTCAATGTCTTCATTATCACTTCATGATGCTCAGGTTCAAAAGTATAGTTGTTGTCTCCTATGAAGTGATTTATAGTCGATTCTTTCAAGTAAAGCTCGTCTTCAGTCACGCTTATCTCACTGTGAAAGTTGTTATGAGAGCGAAGTATCATGTTATCTCCTTTCAACATGCATCCAGGATTAAGTGAGATAATACCAGTGGCAAATAATTGTTTCGATAATGTGCCAGATGGACAGAAAATGCGAGTCAAGCATTGTTTACAACATGTGTAGAGCCACGCGCCGTCATTGTGTAACTGTATCCACTTATCACTGCAACTTGATACAGTCGTGTGGCACGCTGATAAGTTCTTATTGTTTACTATAATTTGTGCCTCACACATCGTTGCGGCTTGCTTTATGTCATAAACCGGTAAACTCAGTGCACATAGTAACTTGTGTTTTCTCAGTTGTATGCATGTGCTTAGGTCGTCGTATGTTAGAGGCATCATCACGTCCTTCTTGAGGTTTATTGCCAAATAATCAGATGTAGGCATGATATGCTTCTCTGTCTCTCCTTGTATCGAAGGTATAGGTATGACTCGGCTTAGCTCGTACTGTTCGTTGCTCACCAAAGGCAACTTAACTTCAAAAAGGAAGAAGTCACTTGTCAGCTTGACGTGTACTCTTGACAATTTATACATCTGTCGAATGCACTGATGGCTGTTTGTGCAGGGTAGCGACAGGTCACTTGGTAATTGTCCAGATATTATGTTTAATTGGTCTTGTAACTGATCAGGTTTCAGTAAATGTACATCGACTCGTCCGCCCTTTACATCAGTCACTAAGTCGAGCAGTAATTGTTGAACTCTCCTTATGTTGGAGATTATTAAGTTGGCAGCCAAGGCAGATGACATCACATTGAGTGCATTGCTACGTTCCACTTGTATGCGCTCGTTGGTTTCTTGGAGCCGTTTGTTTATTAGCGTAAATTGCTTGTTCATGATATCCTCGTTTCTCTTCAAAATATTGTACTCGCCTTCCACAATCGATGTTTGGTCCTTGTAGAGGTTGAGTAAGTGGTTTTCATTTGTCTGTATGAGGTTGATATCACTATCATATTTTTTCGCAAAGTCTTCGTCAAGGACTCCAAATAGATAATTTGCTGCATAACCAATTCCATTTATCAGACCCCTTTTCTTGCGCGTTCCGTGCTCCGATCGCAAAACATCGTTATAGTGCTGTATTTCTTTGATTTCGTGTTCTAGTTGAGAGGCGATGGATATCAAGGTTGGCTCTTCCTTAGTCAGACTCTTCAAATGGGCGACGTAGTCTGCCATGTTTTGTAAACTTCGCCAGTATGTTGTCATATTGTAATACACAACCATTTTCCAGTCGTCTTGTCGTATTTGCATCTCAGCAATTTTGTCGAAGTAGATTAATTTTGCTGACGATAATGTGGTGACGTTCACTGTAGTCTGTGACAGTGATGTAGCTATGCATAACGCAAACATGAAAAATATGCAAACGTAACTGTTTGGGAATACTTTAGCAGGTTTCTTCCGCTTCGGTCTCTTTGTTTTCTGTTGTTCGATAGGCGTTGTTTCACCTCCACTCTCTACGCACCCTGTATCACTCTTGTCAACAGGTAGTCGTGATAATTTGATGATAGGGCGTTTTAGAGTGCCATTTTTTGTTCTCAGGGTCACTACTCGAACGTGTCCATCCTTACCAGGATGTGTCTCCATAACCCTTCCCAAGAGCCATTTAGAGGGCGGCAAGTGATCATCTTTTATCAACACGATGTCGTTGATCTCAAGATTCTTTGTTGTATAATTCCACTTGCTGCGCGTTTGAAGTGTTTGAAGGTATTCAGATGACCATCTCTTCCAGAAATCTTTGTGCATTTTTTCCAGTAGTTGCCATCTAGTTTTAATGTTTCTGATGTCTTCGTCAGGTGAGAGTGGGCTTGACAGTATGGGCCCTCCCACTAAGAAATGTGCAGGCGTCAGGCAGTCCAGATCGTCAATGTCGTCTGTTAAAGGAACCAACGGCCTAGAGTTGAGACACGCTTCAATCTGGGCTATCAGTGTGGAAAACTCCTCAAATGTCAGCTTTTGTTCGCCAATGACGCGCTTCAGGTGGTGTTTCATGCTTTTGACTGCGGCCTCCCACAGTCCTCCTGCTGACGGCCAAACTGGAGCGTTGAACTGCCACTCAACTCCAAGGTTGCCTAGCTCATTCAAGAGTTCTTCGTTGATGTAGTGCATTAACGCCTCTTTGTGTTCCTGTATGAGTGTTTTGGCAGCGCCGACAAAATTTGTACCGTTGTCAGAGTACATACACTTTGGTGTTCCTCTCCGGGCACAGAAACGTTTGAAAGCGCCGAGAAAGGCTGCAGTACTCAAATCGGAGACTAATTCTAAATGAATAGCCTTTGTTGCTAGGCAGACGAATATTGAAATATAGGCCTTGGATGTTTTAATCCCTCTGCCCTTGTTGGCCTTGACTTCCACTTGTCCCGTAAAATCAACACCTGTGTGCGTAAATGGACGCGATGGAGTGACTCGGGGTTTTGTTAAGTTTCCCATCAGCTGTTTGCTAGTAGATGTCTTGAAGCGATGACATTTGATACACTTGAGAATGTGGCCTTTTACTGTCCTCACACCTCTGAGTATCCAGTATTTGTTTCGCAAATGTGTCAAGGTGAGTCTTGCTCCCCCGTGCAGTGTCGAAATATGTGACTTGTCAATCAAAAGTTGTGTGAGCCAATCTTTGTGTGGCAAAATAATTGGATGTTTTTGTGAGATCTTCAAGGCTGATTCTGTTAAACGTCCCCCGACTCTCAAGAGACCTTGTTTGTCCAATAATGGGTTTAAATTCAGTAGACAACTCTTTGAATGCACCTTGCCATGTTTCTGTAAATGTTCAATATCTTCGCCAAAGTGTTTATTTTGCACTGCCTTGATAACGAAATTCAATGCGTTCTCAAGTTCTACTGTTGTTATGTAAGGCGATCGTGCATTGTCTTTGTTTGCCTTGACTCGTAAAATCCAACTTAGAATTCTGACGACACGTGTAATAGAGTTATGTTTGCATAGAAGCTCTTCGATGATCGATGACGATGTTTTGGATGCACAGACTTGCTTCTTGTTCCTGTGTTCTAATGTAGGAGCTTCGAATTCTGTCGAATGATCTGGGATGTTGTTCTGTATCAGCCACGTAGGTCCCTCCCACCAAAGTTTGTGTTTGACTAGTTGTGACGGAAGTAAGCCACGACTAGCGCTATCCGCCGGGTTTTCCTCGGATTTTACATGTCTCCAACATGATGGCGGCAAAATGTTTGTGACTTTCGTAACCCTGTTTGCAACGAAAGTTTTCCAGCGGGAAACGTCGCCATGTAGCCATCCCAGAACGACCATTGAGTCAGTCCAAGCTTGTATCGTTACTTTCTTTTTGTTTAACGACTCTATGACCTTTTTCACTAGTCTGGATAATAAGTGTGCGCCGCACAGTTCGAGTCTGGGCAGTGTCATCAATTTTCTAATAGGTGCGAGCTTCGTTTTCGCTGCAACTATTCGAGTCATGTATTGGCCATTGTTTTTGATGCTTCGGCAATAAATCACACATGAGTATGCCTTTTCCGATGCATCGCTGAAGCCATGTAATTCAACTAGGGTGTGTATAGCTCCCATCCATCGAGGAATAGCAATCTGACCTATGTATTTGAGGTCGTTCCTGAACTCTTCCCATTGTTTCTGTACATGTTGTGGTACGGGATCGTCCCAGCTAAGGTTTGTAGTCCATAGTTGTTGGAAAATAAGTTTGGCTTTTATTGTAGCAGGTGAAAGCCAACCTAGTGGATCATATAGCTTAGACAGTTGAGATAGCAACGATCTTTTCGTAACGATAGCGCCTGTGTTTGTTGTTTCCACTGGATGATGAAATGTAAATTGATCTGTAGACGGATTCCACATAACTCCCAATGTCTTGTTTGTTTCAGCGTGCTTGAAGTCTATCATGTTTTGACTAATTTGATCGGATGTAAGATCTTCTAACATGCGTCTGTCATTGCTCGCCCACTTGCGCAAGTTGAAGCCACCTCGTTTGAGTAGGTCTATTAATTGCTGTTGAGTGGTTTTGGCTTGTATGATATCATTGCTTCCGCCGAGAAGGTCGTCGACGTACAGCTGACTGTCCAATGTTTCAGCAGCAAGCGGGTATTGAGCACCATCATCGTGAATTAGTTGTTTTATAGTGCGCATCGCTAAAAAAGGAGCAGACTTAGTACCGTATGTTACAGTGCACAGCTGGTACTCTTGTATGTTGTCTTCCTTAGAATCTCTCCACAGAATCTTCTGTAGATGTTGATCTTGTTCCTGTATTCCGACTTGTCTGTAAAACTTTTCAATGTCGGCGGAATAGACAAATTGGAACCCCCTCCACCGTAGGATTAATGCCTGTAAGTCCTGTTGTAGGTTTGGCCCACACTCCATTAGCTCATTAAGACTGTTGCCTGAAGTTGTTTTATTTGAGGCATTAAACACAACTCGGAGTTTTGTAGTAGTGGAGTCCAATTTCATGACACCGTGGTGTGGTAGATAGCAACTTGGTTCCAGTGGAATTAAACTTAGTTTCATGTGATTGAGACGTAAATAGTCAGCCATGAATGCCTTGTAATTTTCAGCAATAGACTGGTCTCTGGCTAGCCGTTGCTCCATTTGTCGGAATTGTGCCAATGCCTGCGATTTTGAAGAACCTAACTGTGTCTCGAATCCCTGTTTAATGGGTATTCTGACCTCATATCTGCCGTCTGACTTCCTGATAGTTGTAGTTGCGTATAATGTTTCGCAATATTGTTCGTCTGACGTCAGCGTTGTAGACTGTTCAGTTATTTCTTCTATTTCCCAGAAGCGCGAAATGTCTTCCAGGTTGTTAAGCACTGCATGGCATTGAAATGTTGTGGTGTTGCCCAATAGAACCCATCCGACCTTAGTCTGTTGAGCTATTGGCGCATATATAGGTCCTCGCAGAATCCCATCCATGATTATTTGTGCATAAACTCCTGCGTCCAGTAAAATGTCAACTGGCCTGGAAATGTTGTAGTTAGGATCCGCGAGACTGATGTTTTCTAAATGTGGCCACTCTTGGCGCTCAAACGTGTAATTGGGTAAGTTGTTCAGCATTCTTGTCATGACTAGCGCCTCAAAAGTGAAGGTGTAGTTTTGGTATATGGAGTTGCAAGTAAGTACTACGGTTCCATGACTTTTGTTGTTCGAGATGCCAACTCCTGAGACGATTGCATCTTGTTTGCGCCTGTGAAGTCCCAATCGCTGAGCAGCTGATTCCGTAATCAAGTTGATTTGGGAACCTTGGTCAAGTAGAGCCCTTAGTTTTGTAGGCATTCCATTTTCAGCCATAACATACAGTTCAACTGTGGCAAGTAGAACTTCGTTCACATTCCCACCAACGTGATGTGATTTATGTTGCGCTACTGTCGGAACGCTTTTAGGTGTCATGTTATTTGCAGGAATCGTATGTTGAGCCTTTTGTTGTAAAGCTTCATGTAACGTCGTATGATGCTTGTTATTGCACACCTTACAGGTTTTCGCGGAATTGCATTGTTTGTCGTTGTGGCAGTACATACAATTCTCACAGACTTTCTATTGTGCAATTGTATTTATTTTATCTTCTGGCGTCATACTTTGGAATGTTTTACAAGAAACCAATATATGGTCCGAGTTGCATAATGGACATTTTCTTTCAGATCGAATATGATAGGTCTTGGCCCTATTGTAGAACTTCTTAGGAAGGTGTTTTGAGGAAATTTCCTTGGCCTCACTGTTTTCCATGTTCTTGGCCTCATGCTTCGTGGAGCCAGTCTTGTTATTTTTTCTGTTGACTGGCTCAAGAGCTGTAAATTTGCTTTCCAAAAATGCCATAAGCTCGTCGAATGAAGGTAGATTTCGTGGTGCTCTTCGGCACTCCATGTACGAACTGTAGGTTTCTGCATCCATTTTCTCTGTAAGTATGTGCACCAAAAACGGATCCCACGTAGTGGTGTTGACTCCCAGATTGCGTATGGCGTGAATCGTTTCCAAGGTCGTGTCGTGGAGGTTTTTCAGTTCTTGAGCAGAATGTTTGTGTGCAGTCGGCTGGCTTAAGAATATTTGGATTTGATTTGTAAATAGCAGCTGTATGTTGTTGTACCTTCGGGTAAGTATATCCCAGCATGCGTCGTAGTTTTCAGCTGTGACGTTGAGATGCTGCACTAGACGCTCTGCCTCACCTTTCAGTTTGCCCTTGAGGTGCTGCATTTTTTGTGTTTTGCTCAGCGTGGGATTGTTGTGGATGGCTTCAGAGTAGAGGTCCATGAAAGTTGGCCATTGTGCATAATTGCCATTAAATGCCGGAATCTCCAATTTGGGCATGGTTTGTTGTTGGTGAGATGTATGGCTAAGCTTTTCGTTTAGTTTTCTCTTTATGGCTTCGTAAACCTTTTCCTGGTCTGCGTACTCCTGTTCATAATCCACATCCGTGCCGATTAATAGATTATCTATTTGCCAATGTAGATCGTCAATGGTTTTCCAGCGCGCCTGTATCATCTGCAGTTTGTCTTGTAGTTCCCATTTTTCATAGATAGTGTTAATGTCAATACCTCGTACGACTCTTGTAAAAGCTCGAAAGTTTGTTCGTTGCTGATTAATAAACTCATCAGTTTTGGATAACATACCTTTTTCTTCCGTGCTGTCACTGTGTTGTTCGTCACCTTGACTACTTGCACCTTGTTTAGCCATGGCTTCGATCTGTTTTGTATCTATCAGCAGAGCACATGTAGCTGTGTAGAGCTCTTTCACGGAGAGGTATGCACCTGACTGAAAGTATTCGTGTTTGTTATCACAAAGCCCTGTTAGTCTTATGTGATTGTTGTCGAACTCATCCCACAATTCCTCAAGAGTCACTAGCCGTTTTCTTGTATACTCGGCAGTTTTCCGAATTGCCGAGTCTTTCCTGATGTTTGTAGAAATCTTCTGTACAGTTTCAGCAATAATTTGTTGACGTTGTAGTAGCCCTTCCATTGTAGATGTGTTGAAGAAACTAGTTGTCTGTTGTAATCACTGTCACTGATAGAAGAGGATGGTGTGGACTTGTATGTCCACTGGTTCTGTTAGTTCCGCGTGAGCAGATGCCCCTCACCAATATGTGCGCTTTCTCAACTTGACTGGTGAGACCCGCTTGTGGGAGGCCAGCCGAGCCGATTCGCTATTGATGAAGACACCTTCTGTCACACTTCACTTAGTCTCGAAGGACCAAAAATATGTGGAGTCCTACCGCTGAGGTGCAATGTGTGCCGGGAATTGTTATGTGTAAGAAAACCCCGACATGTGTGTTCACCAAGCAGCTTTATTGAACTAACCTTTATTACAGTAATGTGCATGCAATAAGGTATAAACGTAAGTACAGTGATCGCGGGCGTCAGCATAAAATTGTCGAGTGAGCTCGTACAAAACCCGTACACAAACTCACTGAGGAAAAGATGCAATTCTGTTGGGACGAGAACTGCGACGTCGCATTTGAGGAATTAAAGAAACGTCTGACTTAGGAGTATTGCGCAGACGTTTCTTTAATTCCTTAAATTTTGGGATATCCTGAGACTGAAAATGACTTTATAGTTGACACAGATGCAAGTGTAAGGTTACTTAGTCAAATAGGTACCTTATTTAGTATGCACTCATGAATACAATGTATTAGTATTACACTTAGTAAATATTGAAATAGTGGTTATTTTTGTTATTCTAGTTTAAATATTAAATCGATTATTAAATTGTATCGAATCGAATCGGACTTTACTATGGCCATACTTAGTATGACATTTTTGACGTTTGAAAGCGAGGTAAAATTAATTCATTCGATTTTGGACGGTTGAACCGAACACTTGTGTGAAATAAATCCGTTTATATCTTCTTAATCATCGTTTTATTGGAGAGATAAAGAATAGATCCTTTATCTCAGAAGTGGGATTAGTCAATTACGTCCACAATTTCGAAGAAATATTACCAAAATAACCACGTTTTTTGTTGTGTACAAGTTACTAGTTATTATCTGAGTAACAAATGGATAAAAATAGTGGTAATCGCAAGAGCAATAAGCGTAAACGTCGGCGTGACCGGAGCAGAGCAACGAGAACAAGCACTACGCATAATCAGAAGCAGCGAAGGCAGCGATCGAACAATCGCGACGATTCATTGGAATCTCGTTGTAGTGGAGGCCGCAAATCCCGTGAGCAGACTATGAGACGCCGTCACCAACTGAACCGGAGTAGCAGCCGTGATGGGTATCGCAGTCGGAGTAGCAGCTATGAGCAGCGTCGGCGACATCGTCCCAGCCGGGCGCAGGGCGTGGATGGGAGACGCAACAGGCGAGGACGCAGCAGACACTCAGAATCCAGCACCGAGCGTCACACACCTCCACTACCTGGTCACGTGAGTACCCCCAACGTTCTTAATAGTGACACGCAAGCGTTTTTTGCGACTTTAGTGGAAGCTTTAACCAATAATCGACCTCAGGGTAACAAATTTCCCATGCTAGGCAATGTGATTCCAGATTTTGACCCTATGGTTAAGAGTCAGACTGTAGTTATGTGGATCAATAAAGTTGACGAATGTGCACGGCTCTATGGTTGGGGCGACGATCAAATAATACATTACGCCCTACCTAAACTGTCAGGGATTGCCAAATCGTGATACCAGGCCCTTCCATCTATGTCGTATTCATGGTCTGAGTGGAAAGGCAAACTGGAACAGTCATTTCCGAGTAGTGAAGACTACGCCGAATTATTAACCGAGATGTTGTCAAAACGTGTGAAATTTAACGATTCGTTGGAACACTATTATTATGACAAAATTAATCTAAATCGATGCGAAATACATGGTAAACGTGCGGTAGATTGCCTACTATATGGAATTGAGGATCGGTCATTGAGATTAGGCGCGAAAGCAGCGAAATGTCAGGAGCCGGAGCAGGTTCTCACATATTTTCAATCAATCAAACAAAATGTTCGTGAACCAGATAGGTCAAGGCTGAACTATGATAAACGTAATAATACTACCGCTTCATTACCTAGTAATAGTTTTAAGCAGGCGGCTAATGGCAGCGAAACTAAGACTTCGAAATCACAAAATAGTGCGTCAATTGTATGCTTTAACTGCAACGAACCTGGGCATTACAGTTCTAAATGCACAAAAAAGATACTGAAGTGTAATGTCTGTGCCAAATTAGGTCATTTGTCAATTAATTGTCCCAGACTACCCTCTGACTCAGCTAATAAAATTGATAAACCAAAAGAAAAAGACGTGATGCGTATCGAAGCAAATAATTTTAATGATAATAAATATTTAATGTTTTTGAAACTCAACGGTGAAGCTATTCAAGGCTACGTAGATTTGGGTAGTCAATGTACGCTGATTCGTCATAGTGAGGCTGTTAGGAGGGGAATAACGTGGACTGATAGCAACTTACCGACTATGAGGGGTATAGGTGAAAGTATAGTTATACCATTGGGCATATCAAACGTCACCATTGAAATTCAAGGTATTGTGGAGGAGGTCAAGGCGTATGTTGTTGATGATAGCGTTATTAAATATTCAGTTTTAATTGGGCACAGTTTCACGGAAAAACCAGGAATAGTCATAACGAAAACTACACGTTCATTAATATTTACTCGTGATCATTCAGTTAAATTACAATTAAATTTGAAAACAGATATTGTAATACCCTCTAAGGAAATGTATCCATTACCGTGTATTTCTATAAACAAATATTCGGGTGTAGTCCGCGTCAGTGGCTCCTTACGCGGCACGTCGCAGAACGAATATTACTTGATGCCGGGTGAATATGAAATAGAAAACGGAGAAGTTAGGATACTGGTGCAAAACCTTAGTGATCGTCCGGTTTGTTTAAACAATGATACGCTCATTACACGAGTTTTTTGTACAGACCACTTGAGTATAAATTTATTAGATTTTGAAAATGCTGAAACTAATTTAGCTTTAAATTATGGCAGACAGCTTAGTGAAAATGAAGTTAACAAATTAAAAGAGCTGCTCAAAAGGTATGAAACGTGTTTCTCGGATAACCTCGAAGACCTGGGATTAACTAATGTAGTTCAAATGGAAATTGAATTAAGTGACTCGCAACCAGTAGTTTATCGCCCGTATAGGCTCTCCTTTCCGGAGCGTAGACAAGTCCAATCTATGGTGAAGGAAATGATCGATGCAGGCATAGTTTGCGAGTCAAACTCACCTTACGCTAGTCCAGTTTTACTGGTAAAGAAAAAGACCGGCGAAAGCAGATTATGCGTTGATTATCGTGCATTAAATAATAAAACTAAAAAGGAACACTATCCGCTACCTTTGATTGATGATCCACTTGACAGGCTAGCTGGTAACTCTTTATTTGTAAGTTTAGACCTTGCATCTGGCTACTACCAGATTCCAGTAGAGGCAAAGTCTCAAGAAAAGACTGCATTTGTTACTCCTGATGGGCAATATCAGTTTAAACGCATGCCTTTTGGTTTAGCGAACGCTCCTTCCATTTTTCAACGCGCGATGAATAAAATACTGTCGAAAGTCGGTTATACAATCGTTTATATGGATGATGTATTGATTCCTTCACGATCTTTTGATCAGGGAATGACACGGCTAGAGGAGGTACTTCAACTTGTAAAAGACGCAGGTCTTACACTTAAGGTAAAGAAATGTAGTTTTTTTTTGTACCGAGCTAGAGTTCCTAGGATTTCATGTAAGCGGTGAGGGTATACGTCCAGGAAAGCGCAAAACATTGGCTATAGAAAACTTTCCAATTCCGCGAAACGTTCATGATGTCAGACGATTTATCGGCCTAACTAGCTTTTTCCGGAGGTTCGTAAAGGACTTCGCCCTTATTGCCCGTCCACTGACAGACCTGTTAAGATCAAAATTCGAATGGAAATGGACGACGGAAGAGGCGGAGTCATTTAGAATTTTGAAGGCAAAATTAGTTGAACGCCCTATATTAGCTTTATATGACCCTCATTTAGAAACCGAAATTCATACGGACGCTTCGAAGCTAGGTATTGCAGGGATTCTCTTACAGCGAGGTAAAGACGGTTTATTTAGGCCAGTGGCGTATTACAGTCGTAAAACCACAGTAGACGAACAAAAATTTCACTCCTTTGAGTTGGAAACTTTAGCGGTTGTCGCATCTTTAAATCGTTTCCGTGTCTATTTATTAGGGCTAAGATTTAAAATAGTCACTGACTGTAACGCACTTCGTACCACCTTAACTAAGAGGGATCTTGTACCACGAATTTCTCGCTGGTGGATCCAGTTTCAGGAGTACGACTGTGAAATTGAGTACAGACCGGGCTCGCGTATGGCTCACGTAGATGCTCTCAGTCGTGCCCCTGTCAGTGAGCCAACCGATGTGGATACGGAGCATGTTCTTGATGTTTTACACGTAGACGTTCGTGACTGGATCGCTACTGTACAGGGTGATGATAGCGAAATAAAACATGTAAGAGACATCTTAGAAGACGACAATACGAAGTTTATAGCTGACGTGCGTAAAAATTATCTGTTGAAAGGTAGTTACGTGTATAAAATTTTAGACGAAGGATTGCGATGGGTAGTTCCGAGGGGTTGTAGGTGGCAAGTGCTGCGCATGAATCATGACGAAGTGGGCCATTTTGGCTTCGAAAAAACCTTGAGTCGTATCAGAAGCATATTTTGGTTTCCAAAAATGCGTAGGTTCACTAAGAAATATGTCTCAGCTTGTTTGGAGTGTGCGCATCATAAGGCACCTGGTGGTCCTAAAGAAGGAATGCTTCATCCCATACCTAAGTTGGAGAAACCATTTCATACGCTTCATGCCGATCATCTGGGCCCGTTCATTCGCTCTAAGAGAGGCAACATGTATTTGCTTGTTATTATAGATGCCTTTACAAAATTTATTAATATACGAGCTGTAAAAGATACTAAGACAACTACGGCAATCAAGGCATATAAGGAACATTTCAGTTATTTCGGCGTTCCTTCTCGTCTTATAACGGATCGTGGTTCTTGTTTCACAAGTGCAAAATTTAAGAATTTTATAGACCAATTAAAAATAAAGCACATCTTGAATGCAGTAGCTACTCCAAGAGCGAATGGACAGGTCGAGAGGTTTAACCGAACCATAATTGATGCTTTGAGTACAAAATGCCATGGCGGAAATGATAACTTATGGGACGATTACATCGGTGACGTACAGTTAGGTATTAATACCACTATTAATAAGACAACAGGGAAGAGTCCCTCTGAGCTGTTGTTCGGTTGCAGACTGACAAATGCGTCAGAAAACGTATTGACTGACGTAATTGCCGAAACAACTGAACGAATTGATGGTGATGCGTTAGTAAAACTAAGGTCGAATGCTAGTTAAAGGATAGAAAAACAACAGGATTATGCTAAAAAGCAGTTTGATAAGCATAGGAAGAGTCAGACAAAATATAATGTAGGTGACTTAGTCAGGGTGGAAAGGACTGTAATAGACAAAGACCATGTAGGAAAATCACATAAACTCGTCCCCAAATTCCAAGGCCCCTATCGAATCCTCAAAATATTGCCTAATGACAGATTTCTCGTAGAAGACACCCCATTAACAAGAAAAGGTAACAAGAGATATGAAAATGTTGTTGCCTTAGATAAAATCCATCCCTGGATGAACTTTAAAGGTTACACCAGTGAAAGCACTGACAGTGATCAGAGTGAGGGTACAGAAATAGAGGTAGATAGAGAGTAATTTGTTATTCTACATAGCGTGTGTGAACAATTATTATTCAATATTGTCGATAATAATAATCTAGGCTAATTTTCATGGGTTAATCAACTCCCCTGATGAAAGTGATTAGAAATTGCGTGTCATTGTTAAGGATGAGCAATCAGTGCAGATAATGAATGGCATTGAGAAATCAATGTCGCACATATTATGATTGCAAGATACTGAGTAAGATAATAAGATGTGAGTACAATTTGTCATAAGAGGTCAGTGCAGATTATGAATGGTACCAAGATAACGGTGCCGCACAGTTGACCGAAGATCGTGACAGATTGTGCAAGAAACAAAGAATGAGAATGCATTTCCAACAGATTTGTGTCCTAGATACAAATGATAAGATAAATTGAGATAATTTTAGATGTAAATTGAATATAAAGACAATTTTTGAAATTTTGATTGTGATGAGAATTTGTGATAGACATAATATAGATTGTGATAAGAATATAGTACCTTAGCTGAACTATAAAGTACATTTGAATCTATATTGAGATAATTAATTATTGAAAAAAAACATTAATTGATTCATTGTTGTTTATTTCATTGATTGATTGATTATTGAAGAATGAAGTTAGTTGTACTCATTATTAAGTATGTATTCATTATTAAGTTATTGCTTATATTTTGTATTTTTTTTTTTTTTGTAAATTAAAATTAGTTAATAAGACAATTTACACAAACAAGTGAGAGGACTCACTTACACAGGATGGCCGAGTTGTAAGGTTACTTAGTCAAATAGGTACCTTATTTAGTATGCACTCATGAATACAATTTATTAGTATTACACTTAGTAAATATTGAAATAGTGGTTATTTTTGTTATTCTAGTTTAAATATTAAATCGATTATTAAATTGTATCGAATCGAATCGGACTTTACTATGGCCATACTTAGTATGACATTTTTGACGTTTGAAAGCGAGGTAAAATTAATTCATTCGATTTTGGACGGTTGAACCGAACACTTGTGTGAAATAAATCCGTTTATATCTTCTTAATCATCGTTTTATTGGAGAGATAAAGAATAGATCCTTTACAAGTAATACCAGTCGCGCGGGCGCGACTCATTGCCGGGCGCTGTTAGCGTACTCGTGTGCCGTGTTGATGAATATAGTCAAAATGTCGGAAATTATCAAGTGTAACTCGTGTAATATAGTGATCAACGAGCTTTTATCCTATATTCAGAACAAAATCTCGATAATAGACGAAGTAACGCTGGTGCGAATATGCTCAACGTCATTTACGAGCGAAGAAATTAAAAAAGCTAAGTCGTTATTGTTTGAATCTATTCCTACGGACAAAATCAAGACAAACCGGAAGAACAAAGGAAAGGAAGGAAGAGATCTAGTTGATATGCTAAACCTCTTTAAATCGACTGAACCCGATCTTATCCCTATTTTTGTGGCTCGTGAGCTGGAGAAACTACCTCCTATTCTTTTTGATCATCTTGATTGTACGAAATTGCTGAAAGACCTATTAAAAGTGCAAAGTGAACTAAATTTAGTTAAAGCTAACTACGTTACAAAAGAACAGCAGAGTGAGTGCAGGTCTGAATTAATACAGTTGAGAAATGATTCGTTACCAACTGTGTCTCAACAGAATGTGAATATAAGGCGCGGAGCATGGCAGCTGTATGATAGTGGGCCAGTTGGTCTCTCGCATGATATAAACGAGTCCACTATAAACAATTCCACGTTAATTAGGCCCGTAGATAACCAGAAGAACTGTTCCGGTGATGATTTACTAGAATACCGAGAAATTATGAGGGTAAACTTAAAACAAAATGCACGAAAATCAGCTGTGCCTAGACAACGGTCGCCGGTTTTGAATGAAAGCTGCGGGCCGAGGTGACGTCACCGCCACCTGTGCCGTCGGCGTCGGCCAGCCAGTGCGCCGACAATTACATAACAACAGCTGTGATAACCGGTGGACACAGCGAAATAAACACGGTAGGTGAATCTGAATCGAATGATAATGAAGGCTGGAAGACCGTATCGAGACGCAAGAAATTTAATTACCGTTATCATGGGAAATCCGGAATTTCGAGAGATGTGGAAGGCTTCAGAGCTGCTGACAAAAAAGTTCCGATATTTATAACAAGGATTCATTATACGACGGATAATGACATAATTAACTATGTATACAGAAAGACGAAGGAGATGATAACTTTGGAAGCAATTACTATAAAACAAGAAAAAGGTCATAAAGCTTTCAAGTTTCTTGTATCGGAGCAGAAGCTATCTATGTACTTAGATAGTAATTTATGGCCAGAAGGAGTCATATTTAGACGATTTATACCTTTTCGACGGAGGAGTACGAACGGTAATTGCGCTGCGTCCGATCAAAAAACAAAATAAATATGGCAAATGAGGAATTATATAACTTTATAAGTTTCAACTGTAAGAATGTGAAGCGCTCAGTAGATGATAAACGGCAGTTATGTCGAACATCCCACATTATTGCCTTGCAAGAACATTGGCTAATGCCGCACGATATTCATTTCCTGAGTTGCATAGATGATGACTTCGCTTATACGGGTGTATCGCCCATGGATACGTCAAAGGGGATGATCTCGGGACGACCGTGGGGTGGAGTTGCGTTGTTATGGAACAAGAAAATCTTTAATAATGTTACTGTAGTGCGATGTGATAATACTCGAGTGTGCGGGATTATTTTGTAATTGTTAATTTTTGTTATGACATTATAATTTTGGAATTTTAGTTTTAATTTATATTATTTAATTAATTATTTTTGTATTTAAATTTAATTTTTTGTAATTGTTCATCTTTGTTTTAGTCATTGACATTATAATTTTAGAATTTTAGATTTAATTTATATTATTTAATTGTTTTAATTTTGTTACGGATTGAAATTTTTAACTTTTTAATTGTAAAAACTTATTTCAAATGTGTTCTTTGATGATCCTGAATGGATTGAAATAAATGATTTTGAATTTGAATTATTTGAATACTGGAATTGGAGGCGTGTTGTCTCAACGGAAAGGAAACCAGGAGGTTGTCATAGCTTACTTCAGCAAGTCTTTATCCAAACCGGAAAGAAATTACTGTGTTACGAGACGGGCTACTCGCCGTAATAAAGACATTGCAGCACTTCAGTAAATATTTGCTGGGACGGAAATTCTATTTGTGACCATGCTGCATTGAAATGCCTATTACAGTTCAAGAATCCAGAGGGACAAGTTGCGAGATGGATTGAACTGCTACAAGAGTTTGACTTCGTAACTGAACATCGCAGTGGGAGAACTCACGATAACGCAGACGCCTTGTCAAGAAGACCTTGTCCTGAAGACTGTAAATATTGTGCCAGGCAAGAGACTAAGGAAGTAGTGTTCGTGAGCACGCTCAGCAAAATGACACGAGTGGAGTGATGTGGCAGCGATGAGTTCCATCACAAAGAGTTATTGGGCACAATGGAACAGCTTGGTGATCCAGGATGGAGTCTTGTGCCGTAAATGGGAAAACGCTCGAGGATGTTCAGGAGCGATTTTACTGGATCCACTGTCGAGATGATGTGGAGGACTGGTGTCGCAAATGTACAAGTTGTGCGGCTGTGAAAGGACCCCACACACGCAGCAGAGGTGCAATAAAAGTGTACAACGTTGGAGCCCCAAACTAACGAAAGCAATAAATACTGCAAAAGTTTCATTAAACAGACGAAATCAGTCCAAAACAAAAAGTACGTGGCCGTGCGATCGTAACGTTACTTTGTACGATGATATCTCAATATCTTTAATTGCTAGGATTTCGGTGTGAACATCCATTTATTCGGCATATTCATTAGAATATAATATATCGTTTAACCCTCAGAACAGTTTTCAACGCCTGTAATCTTAAAAATGATGTTATCTCATACACTGTTCGAGCAGGGTAACCATAATTTTGTGTTTATTTGGGATAACCTCTAAATGGAGACTAGCTTGGACAACACCTAGCTCAATCTGAGAAATGTATTATTATTAAGTAAAAACAACACCTAGCTCAATCTGAGAAATGTATTATTATTAAGTAAACACAACACCTAGCTCAATCTGAGAAATGTATTATTATTAAGTAAACACAACACCTAGCTCAATCTGAGAAATGTATTATTATTAAGTAAACACTTGTATATTGGACAACACCTAGCTCAATCTGAGAAATGTATTATTATTAAGTAAACACTTGTATATTGGATAACACCTAGCTCAATCTGAGAAATGTATTATTATTAAGTAAACACTTGTATATTGGACAACACCTAGCTTGTTACGCATGGCCAACCTCAATAGATCGCTGCATCGGCATACCTGCATACACATTGCACACGGCACCTACGGACACGAAACGCGAGCTCAGCATGACGTGACCAATTGACGTCAATCGAACCTTTCCATAGAAACTTAGAAACGTGGAGCGGCACTTTTGGATCTGACATCGACCAATTGACACTTTAGTATAATTAGTCGTAATTTCAATACTTTGTAATACAGTAATAAATTAGTTTATTAAAATAAATTTGCATTTTTTGGATCCTCCGGCTGTACCCATCGTAATTGGCGCAGTCGGTAGGATAGTCCAGTAAATTCAGTGAATCGATCACCGACAACGGGCTATTCGAACCTACGGGTGTGCGGCTACGGGGGAGTATCCGAATATCGATACCACAGAGAGATGCAGATTTGGTAAGTACCTAGATCTACTAGAATTGCTCGCCTTCCTATGTTTTAGTATCCTTTGTGTAATTTCCTTTTTTTTTTCTGTGTTTCCCTTGTGTTAATTTCCTCAAGTGTTTCTATTAAGCTTTCAAAATTTTTCACCCACGTATATCACGGACTCCTAAGTCGAGTATTTCTAATAGGAACTCGCAAATCGATGCGAATAGGAATTTAGATACTATATTAGAAGATAGTGAAAGTGTAGAATCTTACTTAATTATAGAGAATAATTTAACTAGCAAAATGAGTACCGATTTGGTAGATCAAGTTTACAAGGCCTTACGCCTCGTTCCCGAATTCGACGGGAACCCGAACGTGCTCACGCGGTTTGTACGTTTATGTGACCAACTTGTCGCGCAATTTGTTAAGGCAGAGCCAGGTTACGAACTAAGTAATTTATCCTTGTTGAACGGCATACTTAATAAAGTTACCGGGAATGCCGCTCGCACTATAAATTCAAACGGTATTCCCGAAACATGGCAGGTTATTAGAAACGCCCTGATTAATAACTTCTTGGACCAGCGGGACGAGACCGCCTTATACAATGATCTGGCCCTGTTAACACAAAAGAATTTATCACCACCGGAATTTTACGAAAAGTGCCAAACCTTATTTAGCACAATTATGACCTATGTGACCCTGCATGAGTCCATATCTACTACCATCGAAGCCAAACGGGCACTATATAAAAAATTAACCCTACAGGCATTCGTTCGTGGCCTAAAAGAACCTTTAGGCTCGCGTATTAGGTGCATGCGACCCGACACCATTGAAAAGGCTCTCGAGTTTGTGCACGAGGAAATTAACACCATGTACTTACAGCAGCGTAACGACCATTTGCCGGAGCGGAGACCTGTGCAGTCTGCGTCTTCATTTAATCCCAGTACGTATCAGATTAAGCCATTTAATTTGCATACTCCACAGCCAGTCACTTTTTCAGCGCCGTTTAATCAGCCCGGTCCCTCTAAAAGTTTTTATCAGCCACAACCGCCAAGGCCAATGCAAGCTTGGAGACCTCAAGTGCCTTTCAATCGCGGTCCCACGCGAACCCAACAAATGTTAAGCGCACCCCCGCCTAACTATAGGCCCCAGAGCAACGTGTTCCGATTGCCTCAACAAAGGCCTGGTTACACGCCCATTAATAATGGCCCCAAGCCCATGAGTGGTGTAAGCCACTTTGTTCCCAAACCTATGCCGAGACCTTCGACAGGACATGACTGGACTCAACAAGGAAATCCACCTCCCAGTAACTACTTTAAGACTCGTGAGACGAATGTTAACGAAGTAGACTTTTACGACTATTATGAGTACCCTGACTATGCCTATAATGACTATTACGACCAGTTCTACCCCGTACCTTACAATTACGAACCTGTGTATGAGCCACTAGCTCATAGTGATTATGTTCCTGTGCACGTAGAGGAACATCAGAATGTGCCTGAAGGAACATCTGCCCAAGGAATGTCTGCTGAAGGCCAGGATTTTCACACAGCCCCGAAATCAGACAAACCAAAATAGAGATTAACTTGCAAACCCAGAGACAACTTCCATTCATTCAGATTGCTAATCCACCCATTAAACTATTAGTAGATACCGGTGCGAACCTATCTTTTATTAGCCCGGACGTTGTAGAAAGATTTTATCATCATATCCAGTGTAATTATGAGCCTTTCGAAGTCACTAACATCCACGCGACAACTCGTAATAATTATTCCATTACTATACCGTGCTTCTCGGAATTTAAAGAAACCCGTGACATTACCCTATACATTTACAAGTTCCACAATTATTTTGACGGCTTAATAGGCTTAGATTTACTAGAAAAGTTAGAGTCTAATATAGATTTAAAGAATAAGGTTCTTGTTACACGTAATTCATCTAATCCCCTGCGAATGTATGATTCACGTAATTGTAATCTTTACGAGGACATAGTACCCGCTAATTCATCCAAATTAGCTAGAGTCCCCATTAATCTTCATGATGGTGACGTAATAATATCAGAGCAGACTATTTCCAATTGCACTATTCGCGGCTGTGTTACTTCTGTTAAAAATAACCGTGGCATCATAGAAATAATTAATCCAACTAAACATGATGTAGTTTTCTCAATGGATAGGCCAGTTACCGCGGAACTTTTTAACGAGCAAAGCGCGACTATCTATCAGCCTAGCGATCGCGTATCCGAGGTATTATCAAAACTACGCACTGACCATCTGAATCCTGAAGAACGAGCTAACTTAGAATCTCTTTGTGCACAATATGCTGACGTTTTCTATATCGACGGTGAACCTCTAACTTTCACCAATAAGATAAAGCACAGTATTCATACCACCGACGAATTACCTGTCTATACTAAGACCTATAGATATCCCTTTGTTCACAGACAGGAAGTTCAGGATCAGATTAGCAAAATGTTAGACCAAGGGATAATCCGTCCCTCGCAGTCAGCCTGGAGCTCACCCATCTGGGTAGTTCCAAAAAAATCTGATGCGTCCGGAAGAACTAAATGGCGCATAGTCATTGATTTTCGCAAAGTCAATGAGAAAACCCTCGATGACAAGTACCCAATCCCCAATATTAATGACATCTTAGATAAACTTGGTAACTGTCATTACTTCACAACTCTAGACCTTGCAAGTGGATTTTACCAGGTAGAAATGGACCCAGCCGATATTCACAAAACGGCCTTCAATGTAGAACATGGGCACTTTGAATTTTTACGCATGCCCATGGGTCTCAAAAACTCTCCATCCACGTTTCAACGCGTGATGGATAATGTCCTCAGGGACCTCCAAAATGTTATATGTCTCGTATATCTTGATGACATAGTCGTTTTTAGTGTCTCCTTACAGGAACACATGATAAATTTAGAAAAAGTATTCAAGAGATTAAGGGAATCAAACTTTAAGATCCAGATGGATAAGTCGGAGTTTTTAAAGCTTGAAACTTCATACTTAGGTCATGTAATAAGTAAGGACGGTATTAAGCCTAACCCCGATAAGATCATTGCCATCCAGAAATTCCCTATTCCTAAGACAGCTACCGAGATCAAACGCTTTTTAGGCCTGTTAGGATACTATAGGAAGTTTATTCCTGACTTTGCGCGCATTACGAAACCCATGACGCAATGTCTCAAGAAAGGTTCTAAGATCACCTTCAATGACCCTAACTACATCGATTGTTTTGAAAAATGCAAGTTACTATTGACTAACGACCCTATACTGCAGTACCCTGACTTTTCTAAGGAATTCGTGCTTACGACTGACGCATCTAACTTTGCCATAGGAGCTGTCCTTTCTCAAGGGCCTATAGGGCAAGATAAGCCCTTAGCATACGCGTCTAGAACATTAAACTCCAGTGAGATTAACTATAGTGTAATCGAGAAGGAGTTATTAGCCATAGTCTGGGCTACTAAATACTTTCGTCCATACTTGTTTGGGAGGAAGTTTAAGATAGTTACAGACCATAAACCCTTACAATGGGTTATGAGCCTTAAAGAACCGGGCTCCAGACTCACACGTTGGAGACTTAAGTTGAGTGAATACAATTTTACTACAGTATACAAGCAAGGCAAAAAGAACACTAACGCCGACGCATTGTCCCGCATTGAAATCAACAACGAGGACGCCATGTCTATAGCGGTAAATGTATCTGAAAAGCCTCACTCAACAGTAGGTTCTGAAACACTGACAGCCCCTACAAACAACCTTGACATACTCGACAACTCTGACACAGCAACTGTTCACACTAGTAACGAAGCCCCTATTCTAGAAGTGCCAATATCAGACGAACCCTTAAATAAATTCAGTAGACAAATCTGTTTTGTACTTGTAGGCGATATTAAAAAACGACCGACAGTGAGTAAGCCATTTGAAACGCATACCCGAACTACCATTCAATTATCCGAGTCTAACCTGACTAACGACGTTATTAATGCAGTCAAAGAATATGTGAACCCTAAAGTCAAAACCGGTTTAATCATCCATCCTCCTCTGGCCATGTATAAAATAATCCCCATAATCCAAGCCAACTTCAAAAGCTCTTCAATGAACATGGTTCTAACTAAAGTTGAATTAGAGAATATTAAAGACTACCTGCGTCAACAGGACATCATAAAGAAATACCACGAAGGTAAAACAAATCATCGCGGTATCACTGAATGTTACTTAGCCTTATCTTCTAAATTCTACTGGCCTAAGATGAAGGAACACATCCCCAAATACATAAATGAGTGTACCATCTGTGGTCAAGCTAAGTACGACCGTCATCCCATCAAGCAAAGATTCAACATTGTACCACCCCCTAGTAAACCTTTTGAAATTATCCATCTAGATCTGTTCACAGCTCAAACAGAGAAATTCCTTACCATTGTAGACGCTTTCTCTAAGTATGCACAAGCTTATCACCTTCGAGATAGCACCGCTTTAAGTGTAGTACAAGCTCTACTTGTATTTTGCACCCACCATGGGGTCCCATTGACTATTGTCACGGACGGAGGCCCTGAATTCACAAATCAGATTTTCTTAGAATTCAGCCGAACTCATAAAATTACTCACCATAAAATATTAGCGCATTCCCCTAACGACAATGGCATAGTAGAAAGGTTCCATTCTACCATTTTAGAACATCTTAGGTTATTGAAATTAGAGAGACGAAATGAACCAGTCGTTAATCTTATGCCTTACGCCATCTTAGCGTACAATAGTTCGATCCATAGCTTCACAAAATGTAGACCTTTGGACTTGATAACTGGACACTTTGACCCTCGAGACCCAATAGATATTGACCTATCTGAACACTTACTGCAACAGTACTCACAAGACCATAGGAAACGAATGAGTCAAGTATACGACCTTATTAACCAGACATCCTTACATGACAGGACACAACTGACTGAAACCCGTAACAAGGACAGAGAACCCGAGAAGGACTATACCCCTGACCAGCAAATCTTTGTTCGCAATCCCATGGCGTCTCGACAGAAGTTAGCCCCGCGTTATACGCAAGATACTGTACTCGCAGATCTTCCAATCCACATCTACACGAAGAAGAAACGCGGTCCAGTAGCAAAATCTCGCCTTAAGCGAAGTCCTAAAGATCCCACTTTGTTACAGGATAATACTATGGCTGATGACCCTACATCCGGCCCAAGGACAAGAGATAACAGTTGAATCACTTGACAATGGACCAGGACTACTTCCCTTCAAATTAGGAGCGGCAAAGATCGTTTCCCATTTCCACTCCTTCCTAAGTCATATAGACTTAGAGAATGTCCATCTTCAAATTGAAGTGGTAAAAACACAGATGGCTGAATTAAGTCCCCTAGTTAACAATAAAACCTTATTCCTATTCGACCCTCACCTGAAACATCTCAATAGTAAAATCAATTTAATTATTAGTAAAATTAGTATGTTTGAATCAACGCGTAGTAAAAGAGGCCTTATCGACGGTTTGGGTTCTGTAATAAAATCAATTTCTGGTAATTTAGATTACACCGATGCACTTAAATACGAAAACGCCATAAACACCTTACGTAATAATGAGCATAAATTAGAATTAGAAATTAATAACCATGTTAGTTTAAATAGTAAATTTATTTCACGTAGCTCTCAAATAATAGATAGTATAATTTCAAATCAAGATAAGATGAACAAAGCACTAAACTTAATTTTGGAAAGTAACGCTAATAGGGATACAGATTTAATTAAATACGCCCATCTGGCCCAACATCTGTTAATCTTAGGAGATAATGTAGAAGATCTTTACGAAGAATTACGAAGTTTAGAGAACACCCTAACATTTATTCGTGCGTTGAGTACCCCGTACTCCCTATTTAATTCAGATGAAATTAAGTATATGTTAGGTAAATTAAGGATTTTATATGCTAATGACGAAATCCTTGACGTAGAAATTAGGCATTTTTATGAAATAATTAAACTAGGCTACTTCTATTCTAATAAGCAGATAGTGGTAGTTATAAAAGTCCCGATAGTTGTTTCCTCCACATACGATTTGTATAAACTTTCCCTTGTTCCTAACAGAAACCACGAAACTCTTATACCACCCTCACCTTTCGTAGCACTCTCTAGCTCAGACTCTAGGTACATAGAGACAGAATGTCCGAAGGTAAACTCCATATATCTCTGTGAGTCAACAGCCAACCTACAAATCCAGAGCAAACCAGATTGTATCCAGCATCTCATAGTCCATCAAGAACTTCAACCCAGCTGCAAGCTGACACCCGTAGCTCTCACCACCGAAGCCCTGGAAACCCTGGACGACAAGCATTATACCTTAAGTTTTCCTGTACCAACAAAAGTGAAGATGTCTTGCGGTCAAGAACAATATCGGACCCTACGAGGCAGCTATTTGGCAATTATTCCCCTCAATTGTAACCTGAGAACACCCGCCTTCACTATCTCCAACACTGACGACCACATCAAAGGACATGTCGTGAAGATCATTGAGATGCCCCTATACAACGAGACGAAGCCTGAAAATTATCCGAAGCTCATCCTAAATTCGCCAAATCTACAAAAACTTCACACCCTTAGCAACGAGATAGCGACGCAACCGCCTGTACATTTAGATGACGTCACCGATCCCGTCATTTACCACACTACTATACCCATGTACCTCGCACTATCCGGTACATGCGCACTTATCGCCACTCTAATCTATCGTCGGCTACGCATAAGAAAAGCATCCAGAGAAATCACAGAAAACTTCAACAGCAACCCTGAAGTCGCCTATGCAATCCCATCACCACGCACTATCAACCCAAGCCAAATAAGGATTGACCCTGGATGTCTACCAGCGACCATCTTGAACAAGTCCATCGATACTCGCTGTTCTACGGGGGGAGGTGTTACGCATGGCCAACCTCAATAGATCGCTGCATCGGCATACATGCATACACATTGCACACGGCACCTACGGACACGAAACGCGAGCTCAGCATAACGTGACCAATTGACGTCAATCGAACCTTTCCATAGAAACTTAGAAACGTGGAGCGGCACTTTTGGATCTGACATCGACCAATTGACACTTTAGTATAATTAGTCGTAATTTCAATACTTTGTAATACAGTAATAAATTAGTTTATTAAAATAAATTTGCATTTTTTTGGATCCTCCGGCTGTACCCATCGTAATTAGCTCAATCTGAGAAATGTATTATTATTAAGTAAACACTTGTATATATTGGACAACACCTAGCTCAATCTGAGAAATGTATTATTATCAAGTAAAACAATTATATTGGACAACACCTAGCTCAATCTGAGAAATGTATTATTATTAAGTAAAAACAACACCTAGCTCAATCTGAGAAATGAATTATTATTAAGTAAACACTTGTATATTGGACAACACCTAGCTCAATCTGAGAAATGTATTATTATTAAGTAAACACTTGTATATTGGACAACACCTAGCTCAATCTGAGAAATGTATTATTATTAAGTAAACACTTGTATATTGGACAACACCTAGCTCAATCTGAGAAATGTATTATTATTAAGTAAACACTTGTATATTGGACAACACCTAGCTCAATCTGAGAAATGTATTATTATTAAGTAAACACTTGTATATTGGACAACACCTAGCTCAATCTGAGAAATGTATTATTATTAAGTAAACACTTGTATATTGGACAACACCTAGCTCAATCTGAGAAATGTATTATTATTAAACTATAAAATGAAATGATGATGAAATGTATTATTATTATGTATTATTATTGAATGTATTATTAGTAAACACTTGTATATTTTACAAGGTTTTTATTTTTTACTTTTTCCCAACTATGTCGCGGTCGGCTTCCACTCTAACCGGCTGCAGCTGAATACCAGTATGTTACATGGAGCAACTGTCTATGTGACCTCCACAACCCAGTTAGGACTGGCTAATACGATACTCCTTGGTCAGACTTTTTTTATTCCGCTGACTACCTGTAACGACTGTCAAATATCTACAGATGACAGCCGGGACCGACGGCTTAACATGCTTTACGAGGCACGCAGGAAACTCGGTATGTGATAGGCGGTCACCCATCCACGGACCAACCTAGGCCAGCACGGCTTAACCTAAAGGTCGACCCGAGCCGCTGTTATTATTTTACTACGAGCTTTGGTTTATTTAATTAATTAATTTAATAAATTAGTTTCTTAATACTAATTTAACTAAGAAAAGAAATACTTTTTTGGACAATGCCCAATAATGAAATATACAAGTCTTAGCAAGTTCCCCCACAACCGAGTCTGAGGCGAGCGAAACGTTATAAAAAGGCGGCGTCACTTGGACTCGGCTCACTTTACGTGCGGTGCTCGGATGCGACGGACGTTACTTTGGTTGTGTGATTATAGTGCTCCTCTATATTTTATTTTCTATTGTGTTAATCTAATTATTATTGTGTTGATTAAAAATATTTTGAAGTTAAATAAAAGTGTTAGGTTGTTGTAGACCGTTACTTTTTTTTAAACGATTTTCGCTTCTGGTTTGTAAAATCAGAAGTGGGATTCACTACGCGTTCTGTTAACTTGTTTTGCCATCCGATAGTTTAGTTTTCGTGATTATCCGATAAAGTGCCGCGTGTTTTGTGATTATCCGATAAAGTGCTACGTGTTTAGTTTTGTGAATTCCTTTGTTTCCTCTTTCATTTAATTAAGATGTCAGGACGTTCCTCAAGACCTGTAGATCATGATTGTCGTGATAAAAACCGACGTTCTAGGGACCCGTCTCGTGAACGTCGTGGTCACCGTTCCTCCAATACGCCGCCGTTGCCCAGGCGTGATGATCGTTCGGTAGACTATAGAAGCAGGTCTAATAGGCGTTATAATGCTTCGCATAGCTCGCAAAATCGAACTCACGATCATAGTAACAGCTCAAGTGACCGCCGCGAGAGCTTGCAAGGTATGGCGCTCGATCGAATTCTCACTAGATTAGATGCTATTGAAAATAGGCTACAACAACCTAAGATAACACCAACGGTTGAAAGTCCGTCGCATCTTCCTGGTGACCGCACGCCCACGCCATCACTTGTCGTGGCGCCGGCCCTCACCAGCGAGCAGGGTTCCGGCATTACCGATAGGGTGACTATGGGTACAGCGCAGGATACTGACGCTAGTACCAACGCAGAGAAGGGCATAGCGAACAGGATTGTTGGAGCTCTCTCATCCTTGGTACAAGTAAGGTCTCATAATTATTATATTTCTCCTTTTGACCCGTGTATACATGATTTTGATATGTGGTGTGCGGAAGTAGACCGCGGTCGGCAATTAAACAATTGGGACGATCGAGAATGCCTCGGACGCATTGGGGGTTGCCTGCGGGGTGACGCAAAATCATGGTTGAATGATTGGACCACGAATAATCGTACGTGGACCAATTTTAAAACCGAGTTTCGATCATTGTGTCCGCGTAACATTGATTTCGCAACTATACTTTTTGAAGTAATGTGTACCAATTCAGATAAATATTCAACCTATGCTGAATATGCCCGCAAGTCACTGCTGCGTCTTAATATTGTTAGAGGCTTGTCTGATGAACTTAAAACTTCTATTGTTATACGGGGTATTGCCGATCCTCAAGTCAAGGCCGCGGCTACCAATGCTAAGCTACTGTCAAAGGATTTAGTAGAGTTTTTATCTGTATACGTTAAACCAAAACGTGAATCACAAGCTTCCAACAATGCTGTCTGTTCGTCAAACCACTCAGGGCCAATGCATTCGCGTAAGCGAGATGCACCTAGGTTTGCAGACAATTTTAAGTGCCTCGCTTGTGGCAAGCCTGGTCACAAAAAATGGAATTGCCCTAAAAAGTCTAAGACTGATACGACTAGTACTCAGGCTACTTCCTCCCCTTCTAAAGCAGCCCCTTCATCATCCAATGACGATAAAAAGTCAAACAAATTTTGTACTTTTTGCAAACGCAAGGGTCATCTTATTGATTCATGTTTTCTTAAACAACGTTCTGATAATGATAAAAACAAAAAATCAAGTGATGTAAATTTTTGCTCCAACCCGAATCCAGACAAAGCAATGTAATGTCAGCTCTCATTCAGAAGGTACCTGTTGATGTCTTGATCGATAGCGGTTCCGTTATTTCACTTATTTCACAATCAATTTTAAAACATTTTAATTTTAATAGAATCCCAACCTATCGTTTATTGCGTGGCATAGGAAGTCAGGAGATTGAGACGACTTCTTATGTCACTGCTATTTTAGAGTTTCCCGAAATTTCATTAGAAGTTGATTTATACGTGGTACCTGATGAATGCATTAGTGCCCCAATATTGATGGGCACAGATGTTTTGAACCGAGTAGGACTGACATATATAAGGACTAATGACGAGCAAAGATTGGTTAGAGCTGATGATTTTGCCATAGTGCAGCACGTGAACACCGTGGAAGTCGAATCTATTAAGACGCCTTTGGTTGGGCATGATAAAGACCGCCTTTTGGAAATAATTAAAACATTTTCGAGTTCTTTTATTACCGGCACAGCCACCTCCACGGTGAACACGGGCAGCATGGAAATAAAATTGACCTCGAACTCTACGATCTGTCATCGTCCCTATAAGCTCTCAGTTGATGAGAAAAACAGAGTTCGCGGTATAATTAATGATTTGCTTAGTAAGGGCATAATTAGAGAGTCCCAGTCAGACTATGCAAGCCCTATCATTCTCGTCAAGAAAAAGGACGGGAGTGATAGGATGTGTGTGGACTACCGTGCACTTAATGCCATTACTGTCAAGGAAAGATTTCCCTTGCCGCTCATTGATGACCACATCGATAAGCTTGGTAAGTTTAGATATTTCACCAGTCTAGACATGGCTACTGGTTTTCACCAAGTGCCAATGAAAGATGATGTCTCAATTGGCAAAACGGCCTTCGTAACGCCCGAGGGGCATTATGTGTACCTCATAAGCCCTCCTCTAAGCCATTAGTTGACGCTGGTGTGGTCTTAACTTACATAGATGATGTACTAATTCTGGCTAATACGATTGAAGAAGGGTTGTGTAATTTAGTCGATGTCCTTAAAATTCTAACTGCTTCTGGTTTCTCCATAAATTTGAAAAAGTGCACCTTTTTAGACACTGAAATTGAATATTTAGGCCGTCTCATAGGTCATGGTCAGGTGCGGCCGAGCCCTGTAAAAATAGAAGCCCTAGTAAAGTCGACAAAACCCAGTAACGTCCGAGAGGTCCGCCAATTTTTGGGACTTGCAGGTTATTTCAGGCGTTACATTGCCAACTACTCTTCTAAAACTGCTTGCATAGCTAGATTACTCCGTAAAGGGGAGCCATTCCTTTGGAGCGACGAGCAAGATCGTGCTCGCGAATATATTATCCATTGCCTGACTAACGAGCCTGTCTTGGCTATCTTTGACCCCCAACTACCCACTGAGCTTCATACCGATGCCAGTGCTATCGGCCTCGGTGCTGTTCTGCTCCAGGAACATCCTAATAAGAGAAAGAGGGTTGTGGCATACTTCAGCAAATCCACTCAGGGCGCTGAAGCTAAGTATCACAGTTATGAACTGGAAACCTTGGCCATAGTTCGAGCCCTTCAGCACTTCCACCACTACCTTGTTGGCATTAACTTTAAGATAGTAACGGACTGCAACTCCTTAAAAATGACTGAGCACAAAAAAGATCTATTACCAAGGGTTGCACGCTGGTGGGTTTACCTTCAGGATTTCACATTCACCCTCGAGTATAGGAAAGGATGTATGATGCAACACGCTGATTATTTGAGCAGAAATCCTCCAGCACAGGTCTACCAGATACGCAATCCGGTCAATTGGGCAAAGATTGCTCAGACTGCTGATCTGGAGACACAGGAGTTGATGACTAAACTCCGGGAAGGTCAGTTGGACCAAAACAGGTATTTTATTAAAAATGAACTTTTATTTTATAAACATACACCTACTGGTGAAGAGTCGCGTCTCTTGTGTTTTATACCTAAAGGTCACAGGTTAAGTCTACTTCGGGTTTTTCATGATGACCACGATCACATTGGCATTGATCTTATTTTACGTCATTTCTGGTTTCCAAACTTAAGACCTTTTGTTCGGAAATACATTAATCACTGCCTTGTTTGCCTATCTCACAAAAGGGTGCCTAAAGCTCCTTCGCAACCGATTCAATCGTGGACTAAACCAGACGTCCCTTTTTCGACACTTCATACTGACGTTCTCGGACCGCTTCCGGAATCACATGGTTACAAATACATTTTGATTATTGTAGACGCGTTTTCAAAATTTTGTTTACTCTACTCACTGTATCGACAAGACTCCGATGAACTGAAACGCGTGTTTACAAATGCAGTAGCTCTATTTGGTACCCCAAGCCTCATAGTTTGTGACCGGGGAAGAATGTATGAAAGTACTGCATTTCAAAAGTGGTGTAATGACCAGGGGTGCCAAGTGCACTTTATTACTCCGGGCATGCACCGTGAAAACGGTCAAGCAGAAAGGTACTGTAGAACCGTCCTCAATATGTTGCGTGTCGAGGTGGGTAACAAGGGCTCCGACTGGTCAGAAGTCCTATGGAGGATGCAGCTCACGTTAAACATCACGAGGCAAGCTACAACACAAGCCTCACCCCTGCAGCTGCTGGTGGGTATTGATGCCGCGACTCCTGCCATCAGGACCCTGGTGAGAGATGTAGCGCTAAGTGACTGCCAACCTAATCGAGAAGCTTTAATGACCCTCAGAAGACAGCGGGCGTCTGAACTCCTGACTGCCAATCAACAGCATCAGGACGCCTACGTCAACGAAGATCGCCGACAGCCACGCAGTTTTGAATTGGGTGATCAAGTGTTTGTGAGCAAGGCCACTCAAAGCACTGGCAAGCTGGACTCTGGCATGCGCGGGCCATACAAGGTACTGCGTGCGCTGCCCCATCAGCGCAACGAGCTCGAACTGTTGGCTGGCTCGTACGGCAAAAAGACGCAAGCTGCTGCTGAACACATGGTTCTGTGGCGCGGCGAGTGGACGCCGGAAACTTGCTCCACTTTCTTTGAGTGTGGTGAGTGACGACGACGACATGCGAACTTTGGGCCTCTGTCGTGATTACATGTATGACATGCGAACTTTGGGCCTCAGTCGTGATTACATGTGTGACATGCGAACTGTGGGCCTCTGTCGCGACTACACCTATGACATGCGAACTTGGGGCCTCTGTCATACCCTACCATGAAATCCATAACAGCTTTATACTCCTCATATGAATTACTACTTCATGAACCCATATATGCGAACTTGGGGCCTAGGTATGTGTTCATGTGGGTGACACGCAAACTTGGGGCCTCTGTCATAAAAGACTATGAAGTGTGTAGGGCGTTATGCTTTTCATGTGCATTTAACTTTTTACGGGTGTTCGACTGATGGAAGTCCGGAATCCCATCATTCGAATTTACTCGCTTACAGTTGTTTTTTTTGCTTTCTGAAGTTGCTTATGATCCTTTGCTTGTGGGCGCTTGAGTGCACGCTTGCGCCTGCAGCAAGGGATCAGTTCAAGTAATACTCTTAGAGTTTACCATAGCTGTGACCTTCAATAACTTAATTGCTTTAAATTTAGTTTTCATGTATAGCTGAAGGTCAAATTAAACCTTGCTGGTCTCACCTTTTCTAACGTGTTATGCTTTTCACATTGCAGAAGGTGACATAACAAATTGTGATCAGGACATAGCTGGAGCTAGCATGTCAAGTGGAACAGCAAGTGCGGTCGAGGACGCCTCGCTGTCAGGAACGGCCGTCTTAGCAAGTTCCCCCACAACCGAGTCTGAGGCGAGCGAAACGTTATAAAAAGGCGGCGTCACTTGGACTCGGCTCACTTTACGTGCGGTGCTCGGATGCGACGGACGTTACTTTGGTTGTGTGATTATAGTGCTCCTCTATATTTTATTTTCTATTGTGTTAATCTAATTATTATTGTGTTGATTAAAAATATTTTGAAGTTAAATAAAAGTGTTAGGTTGTTGTAGACCGTTATTTTTTTTTAAACGATTTTCGCTTCTGGTTTGTAAAACAAGGTTTTTACATACAATACACATACATACATACATACACACACACACATACATACATTATACAGCCTGTAACGGAAAGGGTATATACATACCAAAGGTACGACTTCTTTGGATGATAACAAACGATATGGCAAGGGTTTTTGAATCCCATCTCTACATGTTCGGAAGTTATGATATTTTTTAATTCATTGATACCAGATACTGAACTTTTCAAATTGAAATCAACACATCGCTAGCAATAAGTCAGCTGATCGGTGTCAGCGAACTATTTGTAAGTAAGAATAAACCTCTTACTCCCGGTAATTCTGAATAAAGGGTTCCGCATGTTTATTTTTTGTTTGCAAAATAATTTTACTTACTGACTTTTCCTAAACTTAGATTATGTGTGTGAACAAGCTACAATTAATTTGTCTAGGTATCTAAATTTAATGAAATTTGATACCACTGCTTGCATTGTCACGGTCTTATCATTTACACACTTGTTTGTTTTTACGTAGTTTTTCTTTTGTAGAAGATTAGTTTGTAGATAATTGTTCATCATCATCATCTGCCTAGCCTTTTCCCAACTATGTTAGGGTCGGCTTCCGCTCTAACCGGATGCAGCTGAATACCAGTATTTTACATGGAGCGACTGCCTGTCTGACCTCCACAACCCAGTTAGGACTGGGTAATACGATACCCCTTGGTAAGACCGGTAGATAATTATTATTTAGATAATATTCCACCCGCCACCCACCTTACCATCGTACCTACAACACAGTAATTACCTAATTTAATAACAATATTCCTGTAAATTTCCGAAGGCTATCCTTTTATTTTGGTGGCCATATGGATCATTAATGTTTTGCTTAAATTTTTTTATCGATTCACAGATCGAATACCGTGATCTTGTTTGAAATATGTAGATAAACCTACAATACAAATACAAAAAATACAAAATAGTTCATTGGATTAATTAGACATTACACTACATGTTAATGTGTTTGGAGCCCTCATTTAAGCAAACAATGCCTGTATTAGAAGGCCCCGCTCTTTCAACATCATTGTCGTACACTTATATTACCTACCTATTCGCTGTTTATTATTGTCAGCACAATACTTTGGGCAAAGAACTCGAATAACTAAATTATACGCCTTTTTACACTAAGATCCAAGAGATTTGATTCACTTTACTATTGAAACAATTTATTTAAAAAAACATTATTGTTTGCCATTAAAAAGGATTTAGTAACATAATTTGTCCAACTGAACCCAAAACATCATCTTTATGCAACTTATGCATCTCCTAGTACAAATAAAATCACAGTGGGTTCCGTTCATCATTTAAAATTCACGCTCTGTTGAAAGTTGCTGTTTGAGTGGTACATGAATTTTATTGGTTTGAGTACGTTTAGTCTTTATCATAATCCAAATGTAGTCAGTAAAAATGTCTCAAAACAGTATCTAACTGAAGAAAGAAATTAATAAAAGTACCAGGACCGCATGAGTAACAAGAAGTGTTATTGCCGAATTGAAAATCGTTTGCTCACAGAACCCTGATTTCGTTGTTACCCACACATAGTCAATCATAGTTGTGTGTGTATGTATGTAACCAGGTTTAGGTTTTAGGGTAAATGTACCAATTGCAGTCCTGTAGTTTGAATTACTCCTGGTAAATTAAACTTCTAATCAGATTTCAAATTATCATGTGAGTTAATATTTTGATCAAAGATTATTATTTGTTATTTTGAAATAAAAGCTCTGGGGGAGTTCAGATTCTCACGTATAACAAACGTACAACATATTATTATGATCGAATGTACCACATCAATGATCTGTAAATTAATGGATTGAAATAAATGATTTGTCAATTTTGAATTTGATTTACGTACCTAGTTAACTCTTATTTTTAAAACAATTTTTTTTAATAGTGGTGGACACTAATTGGGACAGCTACCATACTACCAGGAT
This sequence comes from Eugnorisma glareosa, assembly GCA_947578425.1. NCBI lineage: Eukaryota > Metazoa > Arthropoda > Insecta > Lepidoptera > Noctuidae > Eugnorisma > Eugnorisma glareosa. The sequence goes on from OX387984.1 coordinate 128,360, forward strand.
AACAAGGAATAGGAGCTTTATTTTGCATTATTGTTAATAATTTATTTGCTCGTCAGTCGTATCCGTGTGATACGCGCATAATTTCTAATTGTTGTTATTGTTTTCGTTGTGTTTGTTTCGCGCTTTCAGCAATGGACTGGGCATGGTAGTAGAACCGTGTGGAGTGGAGATCGCGCATTGGAATGCGCAGCGTGGGACGGCCACCTGCCAGATGGACCGACGATCTTGCTAGAGTTGCATTAATTAATTTAAAAATTAATTTACTAAATTAAACAAAGCTGTATGATTTTACTGTTTACTCTTTATTAAATAATAGGATGGAACTAGCTAACCTACCTAAACTTTGTTTCGATTTTTTATTACGTAACTTTTGTTAACTTTTTTTATCTCAGTTTTTACGTGAAATTTCTGCAGTGCAAGTACGTAGGACTCGATTCGATTAATCTGACAATTATTCTCGATAAAATGAGTTTTTATCGACTCGAATCGATGTCGCAAGTATGTAACTACTATTTTATCGACCGCTAGATAAACTCTAAAATTTTAACGAAAATGCAAGTACGAAACGCATTTTGACAGTTGAGATCGCCTATTTACGCTGTCGAGCTCGGCAATTTATCGACACCTTGTAAAAGTGCGATAGGCTTGTCGATAATAATTATAATGGATTCAGGACTTTTGGTTGTATTGCTGGGTGATGAGGAAGAACGGCAGCACCATCACAATGTGATGCGTATTCGGAGGCGACGTCTCAGAGACAAGAACAATCCTCTGGAACTTCCAGAAGAGGATTTTGTTCGTCTTTTTCCGGTGACTCGAGAAGTGGCCATTGTGGTCATTTTAGTAGAAGAAATAGAGATGTACAGAGAACACGATCCACTGAAAGCCCTGTCCATAATGTGGTATTGTGGTTTAACTGTGCCTACTTCATTCGAAGTCTAGACAAAACAAACCTAACCTAAAATATTTTTTTTTATCATTCATTACAATTTTTACCTATTTTCTTAGGAACCTATTAAAATAACTCGCCCTTTCTAATACCTAGATTTTCTAGTCCAAATACACATTTATTACATACTAAAACTTCATGACTTAGGTTTTGATAGGCGTACGGTTTTATGCAGTTGGGAGCTACCAAAGTTGCATTGGGCAGGAGTACAATCTTGCCTTGGCCAAAAAATTGTGAGCAAGGTTGTGCGAGAACTGTCGAGGGCAATAGTTCGCCACCTCTTCCACACCTACGTGAAGTTCCCAGGTGCAGCTGAAAAATGAGCCATCGTAGAAGAATTCCAGCACAAATTTGAAATGCTAGATTGCCTTGGTTATGTCGATTACACCCATGTTTCAATAATTGAAATATTGTTATTGTAAACACGACCCAGTCGAGCCACTGACCGTATTTTTATCTTTCTCAAGAAAGTAATGTCAACTGTCAACTAAAAACTTTATTTTTGGCAAAGGTAAACACGACGATGCTAAGAAAATGGAATATTTTCTGTATTTTTACCAAAATAAAGGATATTTTGGTAAATACTGATAGTTTCTCTAAAATAAACCCTTTAACATTGTTTACAATGCCAAACATCTATGAAAAGCAAGGATTTTCTAAATATCTCGGACATTAGTCGATTTAGTTGTGCCACAGAAATATGTTTTGTCTTTGGACGTCCTCAGTGTTGCCATTTGACAAGCGATCCTTAGCGACTCGATTCGGCCCACGATAAATCTTATCGTCGCGTGTTACGTACTTCCAAATTCGATAGTAAGATCGATAAAAATGCAAACTTTAGCGATCTCGATGTCTTATCGATGCAAAGTACGTACTTGCACTGCTGGTTTGATATTAACGAGTAAACGGTAATTGTAAATCAATAGTGAAATTACGCATTATTAATTTTTACATCACGGTCAAGTAGGTACACAAAGCGGCGTGGTGCGCGGCCGGCGCGGCGGCTTGTTTGATTTCGTCAGTTCGCGCCGACAAAGACACCGCCTGCTAGGCTACTAAACAGTATGGTACTAGGCGCGCAGAATTACGGAAGAGATTTGATTTATTTATTAGACAGAGAGAGAGTGATATTGGCAAGTAATGTGGAAAGTTATTGACCCCCGTAGTGCGGTGACACGTTTTTATGATTTGTATTTCAGAAACATAAGAAACCGAACATTTGGTATCCATTTTTTGAGTATTTTTATTTTGAGCTGTAACTTTGTATAGTGATTCTATACCAGCTGTAATCTTTAGTGGTTAAGGATAGTAATACCCTTTCCGTTTCACGTTGTAGGTACCTACATTTTGCAGATTGAGCTAGATGTTGTCCAGTCGCCATCAGATATATCGTAGCGGGCGAGTTACTCAAATATTTCGTGTTGCTTACACGTGTTTTTGCGATCATTAGCTAAGTACATCGTTAATTCTATTGTGCACCTACCTGGATCGGCCGCTCGGCCAAAGCTTCAGTATTCGCTTACGCGAATCTACACTTTACGCGTAATGAATACGGACGAGAATCACAATGAAGAAGTAATCAACACTATTAAAATGAATGAATGAATTTATTTTATTTCGGACACAAAAAGATCCATAGAGTGTTAGTAACCTAATATTAAATAACTAGTACCAAAAAGTGACTTTTTCATGAAATAGCTATTGAATGTGATTATATGAACTTGGAGAACTGTATTGATGATTTGAATGATTATAATTCTATAACGCCATACGTGTTACTGGCGCGATTCATATTTTCATCAACATACAACTTGACACTGACCTGCAAATTGTAATAAACTTGAGAAAATTTAAATTTCGCGGGCTACCCTTGCGCTTCCACCTTAAGTAGTCTGTGGAGTTGTAATTACGGTGGGAAAATTTAAAGTGAAGTGTAGTTTTGAATTCGTTAAAAACATTATTTCAAGGAATGTCGTAAGTATTAAACATTGTGTTATTTGTTTATGTACTGTCAATCTCCTATTTTATAGTCACTACGCGTGTACGCCTTAGAATAAGTCCAATTGTAATAAGACTTGCCTCGAGAAGCCACTTAGTTTGTCTTTGTAACAAGAATTTCAAGTGCTTTTTTTGTTGCATTCTAGTCGAAAGCGGAGAGTAACATTTAACCAGCTCGAGACTTTGTGGGAGATTTTAAATGAGAACAGAGCTCTCGCAACTGGCTACAACAAATCTTCGCAAGCCCGAGAATATTCCAGAAGGATGTGATTAATTCTTTGGATAGCCTTTAGCGCCTAATGAATTCGGCATCCTCAAAGTTATTGAAGGGGTCCAATTGGCCGCGTAACTGGAGCCTCTTACGTTTTTGGGCATTGTGTGAGGCAGAATCTTCCTCAAACAAAAAACTCAAACAAAAGTAGTTCATCAGACATCTGTTAAAGAAAAACAAATTCGGTTAAAAATGCATGTAAAATAGGTATTTTAGACTTTAGAAGAAAGATTAAAGTACACTTACACTGGTTTTTTGTAAAATTCCACTATGTTAGCACTAAAATACTTTATTTTCGTCAATAATTCCCCAAACGTTTCAGTTTAGGTTAGCTAAATAGTAACTTTTATTGAATCGCTTATTTTGACAGTTCAGCGTTTCAGTTGAGCTGCTCTATGGACGTCGTGGTACCAAACAAGTACAAAATTGAATGAATGAAACCAAAACTTGCGACTCAGTTTAGGAAAATCTGTCAGATGGCATGGCCTAAACTGAATCGATAAACTGTCGTCATGGTACGAATTAGGAGAACACATCCAGTTCAGTTTAGGTCCTAAAATGGATCGCGTTAAGAGCTCGTGGTAGGCATCCTGCGCTCCCTTTCAATATCTACATCGTCTTTAAGGTCGTCGGACAGAAAATGACCCAAGTATTTAAAAGTAGATACTTTTCGGATCGCTGACCCGTTTATAAGCAGCTCGGGTCCCTGTTCTCGGCATTTGGCGCCGACCTTAAAGACCATGTATTGACACTTTTTAACATTATAAATTAAACCATGGATGTCCATAATGGACGACGAAGAAATTACACATTCAGAAGACTTAACCCAATTATTTGTGATGGAGGATAATGAGACGTCGAAAGACAGTTCGCGACCTACGAAACGAAGAGAGAGAGAAGATGATGAATGGAGTGAAGTTAGGAGTAGAAAACACAGGACGAGAGAAGTAAGAGGGATTACGGAGTTGAGTGTTACTGTAAAGATAAAGTTCTAAACAATTCGCCCTAGCAAAATTATTTAAGGAACAAGGAATATTAAATATCACGAAAGTGAAACATATAAACTCGTACAAAATTATTATCGAACTTAATAACGCGGACAGCGCGGAGAAATTAGCCAATTCAGATCATTTTAGTGGTTTAGGTTGGCGATGTCAGCGACCTTTTGAAGTTGAGTTATCCTATGGGGCATTAAAAATATCGACTTAGACATTTCGGAGGAGGAACTACTGACATGTTTATCAAGTACATATAAGGTCGTGAATGTAAAACGCCTACAACGAAGAGACAGAGAAGCAGCTACATGGACCGATAGCGAGACATGGAGAATAGGATTTGAAGGACCATCGTTGCCCCCTTATGTACTTCTATACGAAATGAGAGTTATGGTAGAACCTTACGTTTTTCCTGTTACGCAATGTCCTAGGTGCTGGAGGTATGGCCATTCACTTAGAATGTGTACGACACTTAAAGTTATATGTCCGAAATGAGCAGGTAAACACGATGCCGATAACTGTAAAACCGGTTCTCTGAAGTGTGTTAATTGTTCCAAGAATCACATGGCATTAGACAAAACTTGCCCTGAATAAATTAAGGAAAAAAAAATACGCAGTTTAATGAGTGAGTTTAATGTTTCATATAGAAAAGCCTTGGATATTCATGTACCTCCTCCTGCACCTCCCTATGAGGCAGATGTCAGCTCGCAGACACTCACACCATACTATGAGGGACACGCAGTTTCGCAAGAACCTACTATGACCTCAACTACACCTATGTCACCTGTGTTACAGCCGAAAACTACCTACGCCCAAAAAACAGCACGCCCCGTACTAACTAAAAGTCCTATATCCACTCAAAGAGATAGTGTACCACAGACAGACAAGCCACAGACGGAGAAAGAAGAAGAAACAAGAAAAATAATAAGAAAAAACAGCAAGAAAAATCAGCTCAATCCGAAACATCCCATACCCGGGAATGTGATACGGACAGTCAAGAGGATACGTGCAGGCGAGACGCTACTGAAGACGACACAAATGAGGAGTCGGAAGACGAAAATTCATTCGGATGGCTGGTAGATAAAATTAAAATATGTTATTTGTGAGGAATGATGCTTTTAAAGTCAAAATTATATCTGTTGTACAAATTAGCGTGGAGTGGGCAATATCTTATTTCATAAAGAAGATAATACCTAAGAGTTGCTGTTCCTTCAAAAATTATTTCCGTAATGAGTGATACTGTTAAAATAAACATTTTGCAATGGAACTCCCAAAGTGTATTACCCAAAAGAATAGATTTAGAACAAATCCTGTTTTTAGAAAAAGTTCACATCGCTGCTTTATGCGAAACGTGGCTGAACTCTGACTGTAACTTCAATATAAAAGATTATAGTGCTAGTAAGAAAGGATTCCGTAAGTTCTGTTCTTCGGTGGATGAGGTCACCTCGGCTAGTGACATGTGGCGACGCATGCGCTGGTTGAAGGGATATCGTTCAGCTAGACTCCATGTGGACGAGACGTTGGTTGAACAAGTTCTTTTTAATTTAGCTCCTGAATCTCCCTGACATGCGAAAAATACTACTCCATCTTCATAATTTGTTTTTTTCGTCAAATTGTGTTCCTGAACAATGGCGGCAAATCCGCATAGTACCAATTCCTAAACCAGGCCGAGATTTGACTTCCGCTTCTGCAATAAGACCTATTTCGTTAATGTCCTGTCTATGTCAAATCTTTCACTCCATCAGAGAGAATTGAGAAGAGAATTGAGTGGTACTTAGGAAGTGGAGGATTTTTCTCTGAAGAAACTGTAGGGTTCAGGAAAGCTCGCTCATGTCTGGATAATTTAAGTTTACTGACCTCGAAAATACAAATTGGTTTTTCAAAAAAGCTTGTGACTTTCGGATGTTTCCTTGATATCGACAACGCTTACAAAACACTTATTAACTATTATACCATTAACACTTACAAACTTGGTGTGGGATCACAATACTGTAGATATCTATGGGAATTTCTTAAAGAAAGGTATTTATCAATTAGTGGCATAGATAATACTATCACTAGAATTGCCAGAAGGGGTGGGCTGTGGTGACCCCCTATCGCCATTGCTTTTTAATATTGCTACCATCCATATCTGTAAAGCAACACCTAGTTCCGTATCTGTATCTCAGTACGCTGATGACTACGTACTTTATATAACTTGTCATAATATTGATCAAGCAGCCGCTAAACCACAGGAAGCGCTAAATATCATAAGCGATCAATTTGATTCCCTTAATCTTAGTATATCACCGAATAAAAGTAAAATTTGTATCTTTCACAGAGGCTATAGGAAACGGTCGGTTAGTTTGTTAATTAGAGATCACAGTTTGGAGGTTGTTGACGCGGTACGATATCTTGGCATGTGGTTGGACCGTTCTCTTAGGTGGGGAAAACATATTAATGAGATTTGCCCAAAAGTTCTGAAATTCATTAGAATCTTTTAAGTGTTGGCTGGTTCGAGTTGGGGTGTGCACCCAAAATATTTAAGAAGACTTTATCTAACTTTAATTAGAAGCCGTTTGGATTATGGAAGCTTTTTTTTATGACAACTGTGCAAAAACTCACTTAGGAAAATTAGATCGATTACAGAACAAGGCCATGAGAGTAGTGGGTAGTTTTATTAAAACCACACCGATCCATGTGATGGAGAGCGAACTATACCTGCAACCATTGTACTTACGTCGACGCTTCTTGGCTAGCAAATTCTGGCTAAAGACTAAAGCTTTACAGGCAAATACCAGAGGTATTAATCTTGGTTAATGACTCACTACAATCCTTAAAAAATCACAGCAGTCCGAAAGTAGATACGATTTCCCTGAATATTTGGGTTAGTAGTATTGATAGTAATAAAATAACAAAACACGATGTGAACTTCATGTCTGGGCCAAAAAGACAATACCATCCTGTTGGCTTAAGAAACTTATTTATTGATTACCTTACTACCGAATACTCGACTTATATGAAAACACTTACCGACGGATCTAAGGACGCGGATAATATAGGGGCTGCGTTTTACGAGTCCGAAGAAAATTGTATATAATGGAAGCTGAACTGATCGCGATCGCAGAAGCTCTGTCTTTTGTAGAATCAATCCACCAAAACCATATTTTAATATTATACTATACTGAATACTATTGTGAAGTTACAATCTAACGGAAAGCACGTAGTCCTTCAATGGATTCCATGACATATTGGAATCAGAGGCAATGAAACTGTTGATCGACTAGCCAAGCTGCCATATGTGATGGAATTCCCGTTGAATTCTCCCCTTACTTTTCAAACCTTATATCTAAAATTAAACAGGATTGCTATTTACTTTGGAAGGAATATTTTAATAAAAGATCTCGTGACAAAGGAATCTGGTACAAAACGATCCAACCGCATCCCTTGAACTCACCGTGGATAGATAACCAGTTGTTGAACAGAAGTGACTGTGACCGTTACTGTACTAAGGCTTCGTTCCGGACACATACCGTGCAATAAGTTCTTATTCCGTATGGCAAAATCAACAACAGATAAATGTGATTTTTGTAATAATTCCGTTGATGTTGTTTATCACATATTGACAGAGTGTGTCCGCAACGAAGACAGTGTTCTGGCTGCGCCACTTTCTGACGCAGCTTGAGCACTGTACAGACTAGCTATGCTAAGCTCTAGTTGATACAGTGTATGTGTTAAGCCCACCAGGGCGACATAATCGCATGTGCGACAAAGCCCTTTTTCAAGAATAAAAAAAAAATAGGGCATCGACTTTTCAAAAATTATAATATAATCCACACTATAAGTCTAAGTCCGCCTCTGTACTCTGTACATGCTTGAAGTGTTAAATAAATAAATAAATAAATATATTTTCCATAAATGTAATCGTATTTCCGATGATCTTTATGATCATCCGGACTGCGTAGATACCTTTGATGTTCTGTGCTTTCTGATATTTTTACCTCGTTAAGTATTTACGAATTTATTGAAAAGTAATGCTGTTCCGAAATATTCGAGTACCTTGCCCGCTACGATATGTCAGATGGCGACTGTCCAATATAATTTCAAGTCTCTAGTTAGAGGTATTCCCAAATCAATACGAAATTATGGTTACCCTGCTCGGACATTGTACGAGATAACATCATTTTTAAGATTACAGGCGTTGAAAACTGTTCTGAGGGTTAAACGATATATTATAATTCTAATGAATATGCCGAATAAATGGATGTTCACACCGAAATCCTAGCAATTAAAGATATTGAGTTATCAGCGTACAAAGTAACGTTACGATCACACGGCCACGTATTTTTGTTTTGTACTGATTTCGTCTGTTTAATGAAACTTTTGTAGTATTTATTGCTTTCGTTAGTTTCGACAAATTAAGACCTTTCTTCTTGTAATAGTTTTACTGTATGACGTTTATAGAAAGTTAAGATAATAGAAAGTTTATAGAAATAATCAACAATAAAGAAACAACAAGTAGACCTTGCGCGGCCATAACCTTCCAAGGTGAATATTTCGTAAAATATTGATCCAAAGCTTATACTTCTTTTTTCAAGAATTTTTGACAAATTCAGTCTTCAATTGACAAAAAGAATTAGATCTCTAACTCAAGTAGTTGCTGAGATCTCCATGGCCGAGCAATCCTTCACGTTACGTTCGCGCCAACTTAAAACCCTTAATAACTTCTTTATTTCTACTTTGACAAATTTTTGGTTTGTTCCCTTCGATTTTGTCAAATTTCGACAATTGTTTTGGCGAAGTTATTTTCTCGTTGGATAACTTGGCGGAGCAATCGTAACGCACACATTGTAAGCCATTATTTAAAGCTCTAACAATTCTTTCACTTCCTGCCTATATAAATGTTTGAAATTTGTATGTTTGTAAAAATGTACTCGCTCAGGTTCCCAATGTATGAACACATTTCTACAAGAGTGAAAGCAGAATCCCAAATAAGTTACCTGCACCAAGCCAGAATTGATTGACAGTGAAAATATTATGGGTCATTGTATTGAGAAATTAATACTAAGATTTCTACTTGAATGATTTATCGCGCCATTTGTTTTAATATTTTTAACATTGGTTTTGAGAGAAAAAATGTGAACTTTTGATTTGTTTTGTTACTAACGATATTGTTTAATGATGGAATACAAAAATGGTCATGATTAATACGATAACATAAAACGAATGAGATCAACTAACCTTCAGGTTTTATTTTCCTTAGCTACAGCCAGTAAAAGCCAAAAAAATCAACGCTGTGTACACCTATTCTGCCTTCGTAAATGAAAACACAGAACTTCGCTTCATTTATTTTATTTATATATAACTATGGAAGACTTACAGCTAAACAAAACAGAATAAAAAATAGTGACTAAAACTGACAGCCAATGACAAGTCTTCACTTATAATAAAAAACAGACTGGCAAAGATGGTGTGAACAACACAGCACTGCCCACACAAAAACAGACTGGCAAAGATGGTGTATACAACACAGCACTGCCCACACAAAAACAGACTGGCAAAGATGGTGTATACAACACAGCACTGCCCACACAAAAACAGACTGGCAAAGATGGTGTGAACAACACAGCACTACCCACACAAAAACAGACTGGCAAAGATGGTGTGTACAACACAGCACTGTCCACACAAAAACAGACTAGCAAAGATAGTGTGTACAACACAGCACTGCACACACAAAAAAGGATGGAAAAGATGGTGTGAACAACACAGCACTGCCCACACAAAAACAGACTGGCAAAGATGGTGTGTACAACACAGCACTGCCCACACAAAAACAGACTGGCATAGATGGTGTGAACAACACAGCACTGCCCACACAAAAACAGACTGGCAAAGATGGTGTGTACGTCACAGCACTGCCCACACAAAAACAGACTGGCATAGATGGTGTGAACAACACAGCACTGCCCACACAAAAACAGACTGGCAAAGATGGTGTGTACGTCACAGCACTACCCACACAAAAACAGACTTTATAATTTCTTTAGTTATTGTAATAACGAGACCGAGAGCTATCTGGGAAAGTTTTCTGTATCTACCACCGATCAGGAGAAATGATAGATAAAACACAGTGTTTTGCTAAAACCATGACATCTATACATATAATAAAACAGTAAAAAAACTGTGTCTGTACATTGAATATATTAAAAAAAATATTTTTGAGGGGGGTTTGGAAACAGTAATAGAGCACGAATCCAAAAAAAAAATTCTGTCTGTTTGTCTGTATGTCTGTTTGTCTGTTTGTTTGTACACGCTAATCTTCGGAACTACTCGACGGATTTAAATGATTTTTTTTTTGTTGTATAGGTATTTAATCTGGGCAACATATAGGCTATAACTTATCTTGGAAACTTGAACATCTGATGCAGCACCGCAACAGACCAGCTAAACTATAAGAGATACAAAAATGGTACCATAGCAAAAATTGTTCCACGTGATGAGCATTTTCTGCTAAGAGAATAAATTTGAAGATCTGGAACACCTGAAGTGGAACTCCAAGAGCCCAGCTATACTATAACATATATAGGAATGACGTCTTAGCAAGAGTTGTTCAGCCTGATGAGCACTCTCTGTTGTCGTATAAAATTTGAAGATCTGGAACAGCTGATGTGGAACTCCAAGAGCCCAGCTACACTATAACATATATAGGAATGACGTCTTAGCAAGAGTTGTTCAGCCTGATGAGCACTCTCTGTTGTCGTATAAAAATTGAAGATCTGGAACACCTGATATGGAAATCAAAGCTATCACTAATTTCACTGTATAATTATAAAATAATATAAGCTGGGAGTACCTCCACGTGGTGAAGGCGGTAACAGTTTAGGACTGACTTTCGATGAATCATTGAAAATTTGGCTCTACTGGCCAAAACTCACATTTATTATTTTATTTTATCAAATAAATAAGCCTTCGGGCTTATGTTATTTGAGTGTTTAATTTCCTTTTTCATTTATTTTCGTGACACGGTAGCCTACCCGGTAACGCAGGGGAGCAGTCACTTAGATTTTAATTGATCAGGTATCTTCAGAATTAAACTATGCCTAGAAAGAGGTCAAATGTTTCCCAACGTTCCAAAGGAGCTAAAAGATTGAGGATCATAAGATCCCAAGAATCTACCGAAGAGCGTCAGGAGAGACTTGATGCTGTTCGAGAACATCAGGCAGCAACTCGCTCCGTAGAAACCTCTTCGGATCGCGAAGCACACCTGCGTTCTCAGCGTATTTACGCATTTACATCCAGGTCTCTAGAGACCAGCGAAGAAAATGATGCGCGAATGACCGCTGATCGTGAACGTCATGCATTGTCTCGTGAGTCGCAGACGTTCACGGATAGAGAATTGCGCATGAGTTCTCAGCGTATCTACGCATCTGCTTCTAGGTCTCTAGAGACAAGTGCGGAACGTGATGCGCGACTGTCCGCTGATCGTGAACGTCACGCATTGTCTCGCGAGTCGGAGACGTTCACGGATAGAGAATTGCGCATTTTTTTAAAGTTATTTGCAATATTATTGTTAATTCATTGTACCCTTGGGATCCGCTGCAGAATAACGGGAAGAAAAGGTATTTGTTGTGTAGGTGTTAAGTCTGGGCAACATATAGGCTATAATTTATTTTGGAAATTGGAACACCTGATGCAGAACCACAACAGAACAGCTAAAGTATAAGAGATATAAAAATGGTGTCATAGCAAAAATTATTCCACGTGAAGAGCATTTTCTGCTGTGAGAATAAATTTGGAGATCTGGAACCCTGTTGTGGAACTCCAAAGCCCAGCGAGACTATAACATATTAAGGAATGACGTCTTAGCAAAAGTTGTTTAGTCTGATGGGCATTTCCTGTGGACTTACGAAAATGAAAGATCTGGAACGTCTTCAATCGTCTCGCTCATCCCGTTGTTTTCCTGTCCCCGGGCCTCCGAATTCTACATCAGACGTTTCAGATCTTCGATTTTCTTGACGACCCCGTTGTCGCTGGCAAAAGCAACAGGATCCGCGTACGAAGTCGCGGGCAGAAGCTAGTTTTTAATAAAAAATCACAGCGCGTTAGAATTTTTAGGTTTGAACACAGTAAATTACTATTTACTGTACTGTAATACGTGTTCATGTATTTTTAAATCAAACCCAAATACTGTGGTTGTATGTAAAATTTCCGTAAAATTTATCATATTATGTTATACTTAAATTAATCACAGTATCTTAGTTACTGGGCTTAAGACGCCTTCCGTCCGTCCGTCCGTCTTATGACGACAGGCCGTGTCGATGGCGCGTTCGTGTTCCACGCGCGCCTCAAAAAGAGTCAGCAAACAGGAAGGGGTCCGGGGTTTGTGGGACGGATCCCGTTTCAAGTCAGTATTTTTTTGTCAAAGAGTAATCGTTTTTAATGAAAGTTTAGTGCCAGTTGGAACCCACAATTTTGTTAAAGCATATGCAGTTAAATGGCGTGAGGCTGCATCTGAGCTCAGGAAAGACGACATTACCACTTTTTTACCAGTTTCTTAAGCATAAAAGAGACGTGAAAACAAAAAGATTTGGACTGATAACTGCGCGTCACAAAATAAATGTTGGTCACTGTTTAGCTTTTTAGCATATTATATGTCGAAGACGGTCATTGCTACGGGCTTAAAATGAATCACAAGTACGCGGTGGTGACATCAAGCGACCTACTTACAAGTCTACCCACACCACAGCGTGCTTGCTAACAGAGCCCTGATGGTCTCAAACTCTGAGCCAGGACGACAGTCAGTGTGTTCTAAAGAGTTCATTCGATGCGAACCAAATGTCGCCTGTAGTTTTCGCGAGGCGCCGCGAGAGGGCGCTAATTTAGCTACTCGTAAGACAAAAATATATATTATGATCTGTGCTATCCGCCATCTTAACTTGAGACAACTTGCTTCTATCCATAACGACGAAAATATTAAGTAAAATAATTTACCTGTGTACAGATAAACTCCGATTATTAAAGTATAAATCAAGAAATTCGCCGTTTAATTGAAGAATATACGACATTTTGGTGACCCCGAGCAAAACAACACGCTTCCTACGTGTGCTGCGGTTTTTTCGGCGGGAACGACGCGTAGCCACCGATAGACCCCCGAGGCCGCCAACGGAGCCCGAGTTGACAGCTGCGGTTTATTCGGCGCGGCACAACGCGAGCGACGCGAACCCCGAGGCCGCCATCGGAGCCCGAGTGCAAAATCTACGGAGTTTTCGGCGGGAACGACGCGATCGAGCTCCCCCGAGGCCGCCAGCGGAGCCCGAGTGCAAAATCTACGGAGTATTCGGCGGGAACGACGCGACGCGACGCGATCGAGCTCTCCCGAGACCGTCATCGGAGCCCGAGTGCAAAAACTACGGAGTTTGCGGCGGGAACGACGCGAAGCGACGCGATCGAGCTCCCCCGAGGCCGCCAGCGGAGCCCTAGTGGAAACTTGGGACTATTGGACGCCTACAAACGAATTTGACGACACGTGAGTGGGCTGGTGCATCTCCCCAATGTCCCTTCCTTTACGAGGTATTTATTCTCCAACTTTTTTAAAACATGAGTGTATACTCGGATTGCGAGGATATCAAATATTTGATTAAAAGAAGAGGCACTTTAAAATGTAAGTTAACTTTGTATATAAAAATTGTCACAGCTTTGCCCTTACCTACTATTTCTGGTTTTCAAATCCTTTTGGGAAATCGAAGAGTGCACGGGGGATAATTTAGCTCAAAGTTATCACGAGTTGTCAGATGATGAAACGCAATGCGAGAGGATATTCATGACTCACACCCGTACTTCTGATGGCAACTTCGTGGTTAACTTGCCACTTTAGGCGCCTACCAGCTTGCTAGAACAATCGAAGGGCAAAGCGCGCAAAGTTCGATAGTGATGCACAGTACAAACAATTATATTCAGATTTCACGAGGGACTTCGAAAAAAAGGGTCGCATGATTCAATTAGATTCTAATTCTACCGAGCTTTGCCACTATTTACCTCACCATGCTGTGGTTAACCCTCTAAAGGTTTCCACAGCCCTAAGGGTTGTTTTCAATGCTTCTATACCTACTTCTACAGGTGTATCTCTCAATGATTAGCAGCAGCATTAGCAGGAACAACTTATCGACATTTTACTAAGATTTCGCATGCACAAGTTTGTGGTTATTGCCAATGTGGAAAAAATGTTTTCAATACACTTTCTCGAAAACTGGTTCTAATCGCACTACGATTAGGTTCAACATGCAATGTATTTCACACGCGTGCGATTTTTAATATTTTTCCGCACACGTGCGGAAATAAAAATTTCCACAGATAAGTAAGGGTTCAATAACTATATCTATAGTCGGCGGTGATTGGTTTTTTTTAATCCCGGCAAAGAGATAATATGCGTCTTTACGGATTAAATATTTTTCGAGTATTAAAATTGTGTTTATAAATAGAATATCATAGATAAACATGATTATTTAAAACAAAAAATTGTGTTCTAAATTAAAAAAATATGTATTTAAATTTTCTTTTTCTTCATAGTAGGCTGTATACGGCATCATACCTTTGCATCTTCTTCAACCTGGCGAAAGCAAAGCGCGGAAAAAAAGCAAATTAAATCATAGTTTACTAATAATTCCTGACAAAAATACTTTCCGTTCTAATATTTTATTTCTTCGAAAGTGTATTGAAAAACGTCGTTTGATACGCGTGGGGATTTGTTATTGCAGTTCTCGGCTCCATAACATCCTCGCTTGCAGCTCGGGTGTTAATTCCGCGCAAACACACAAAGTTTAAATTAAACAAAGTTTCCCCACTTATATCAAAAGGTACTATTTGTAACATATAACTATCAGCACAGCAACGCCATCTACAATGTATTCTTTGGCGATACGAAACAAGCCAAGATATACAAACCTATGCTTTAAGCACTCTCAGCTTTTGGTTAAAGTCAGCTCCTCACATCGCTACACGATGCTTATTGCAATTGTCGCTGGAAACTCAGGCTTCTATACTAACACAATCCACAGTTTCAGCCAACGCGATAGCATCTGACTTCTATTTGGATGATCTTATCACCGGTGGTGACGACATCGAGGAAGTGACGAAAATTGCCCTTGAAATTGATAGCATTTTGAAGGGGGCTAACTTTATACTACGTAAATGGAAATCCAACTCACCAGAAATACAAGGTACATTTACAAATAAAAACGCCAATACTCAAGAGTCCTGTCAACACTCACAACATACACAAACATCAAACACACGATTAAGTGATGACACAAAATATTAGGGCTAGAATGGTCTAGTCGCACCGATAATTTAATGTTTTCAATTAAAACACAGTCAAAACAATACAAAGTAACAAAACGTAACATTTTATCTCTCATATCAAGTGTTTGTGACCCACTTGGTTTTATAGGCCCAGTTCTAGTTGTCGCCAAGTGCCTAATTCAACAGTTATGGTTAGACAAGGCTGAGTGGGATCAAAAATTACCTGATGACCTAAAATAGCAATGGGAATCATTTTATAATGGTTTGCAGAAGCTTAATACTATACATATACCAAGACACATTAGAATTCCAGATTTTCTAATAGTCGAATAACATGGATTTGCAGACACTTCAGTTATTGCATACGGTGCTGCCATCTACGTACGTTCCATGAACACACAAGCTCAATTCCAATGTCGTTTACTCATGGCACGATCCAGAGTAGCTCCTATCAAACAGAGGACCATTTCACGATTGGAGTTGTGTGCAGCTCACCTCCTAGTGGAAATTATGGTCAAGGTAAAATCTGCTTTAAAATGTCAAATTAATGCTGTAAAATACTGGTCTGATTCAAGTATAGTCCTATATCCTTGGATAAGAACAGAACCATATAAATTAAATTCTGTTGTAGCAAACCGAGTTGCGAAAATTCAAAAATTATCTCATGTAAACGACTGGAATTGGGTACCTTCTTTCGACAATCCAGCTGATGTACTGTCGCGAGGTACAACTGCTGAAAAGCTTATTTATTTTATGCTTTGGTGGGAGGGTCCGTTATGGCTCTGCCAAACCTCTGATCATTGGCCAAAATTCAATGATAGGAATAACAGTAATATAATACCAGAGCTCAAACATTCACACAAAAACACTACACACTGTCACCTATCACACACACAACCTATATCATTACAAAATAGTAAGTATCTTAGCATATCTACAGAGATACATACACAACTGTAAACATAAACATGTGTGGCTGGCTTGCAACAAACGAAATTAATAAATCCATAGAATCACTAACTAAATGCGCTCAGACAGATTCTTTTCCTAAAGAGAACGAACTCTTACAAAACAAACAAGATCTACCAAAAAAATCAAAGATTATTAGCTTAAATCCATTTTATGACAATGGAGTAATACCCCAGCTAGCAAAATACCCTTCCAAACAAAAGCTTTAAGAGCGATGGTTTCATACAAGGTTTATACGTGTTCTGATTAAGTCAGAAACTCTTAATACCCTTCCAAACAAAAGCTTTAAGAGCGATGGTTTCATATAAGGTTTATACGTGTTCTGATTAAGGCACGAACTCTAATAGTGGTATTTTATAAGTCTATTTAAGTTTTAAGAGCATTCATACTTGTAACATATTCTTATAGACGTATTTAAGAATACGTTATATAATATTAATAAGAGCAGTGGTATTATAAGCGCCTTTTACAAGTCTAATTGAATTTGATTCTTAATTCATACTTATAAATACATTTTATCAGTACAGTCAACCTTAGAAGTGACTATACTAAGAGTTTTATTAGAGTTCCGTAAAACCAGTATTTTAAACGTGTGGTTTATCTCACATAAGATATATTAAAGAGTAGTAGCACTTTAAAAAGTCCTACAAGTGTCTTATAGAATTCCTTAATAAGGGTTGTTTATTTTCTTTGTTGTGTTGACTCCTGAAATTGCTATACAATCAGGCAAACCATTTTAATATTTAGTACATAATCATTATTGTTTAGGACAGTCTAAACATATAGTTTTATTATTTTTAATGTTAAGGAAAATAGTAATAAAGCATAATCAGCCTTTAATGTTCCCACTGCTGGGACACTCGGCCTCCTCTATATGAGAGGGAATGGTCTATAATCCACCACGCGGGCCCAGTGCGGGTTGGTAGATGTCACATGTCTTCGAATTTTTGGTTCTAGGACATGGCGGTTTCCTCACGATGTTTTCCTTCACCGTTTTTGAGAGCAGTGGTGATGAAATAAATTACACAAAGTAATGCGCCTGCCTGGGTTCGAACCCACGACTTACTGTTCGTAAGTCGGGGCCGCCACCACTGGGCCACCGCTGCTCTACGAAAATAGTAATAATTTTAGTTAATAAGCTTGCAACACTTTATTTTGTGCCAACATCCTTTGTGTTGTGGCAATACTTTTTTCTTCTTCTTCTCTGATTGCTACGTGAAACGGTTTGCCTCTCGACTTAATTTATAAATTTACAATAAACTCCATATGTTTAAAGATCACACGCATTTTATTTCGTACATGCGTGCTGTGGTCCTTCGAGAAGTGTATAAAATCAGTGCCGAGCAGCTTCGCAAATTTTTGTGGAGCGATTGTGTTCGTCGAGGCCGGCTTGCCGTACAAGTCGGCGTTGTCATCGGGATTTGTGCGAGGCCTGCAACTTCGTTCTATGCAAAGCTAGAACGAAAATCAACGAAGCATCATCAAGATACAGCATCAATCATCGAGTAATCGTAAGAATTACGATCTTCTGGACATCGAGTTTGGTATTTACCAATTACCCACACTTTCAATTTGAGAGTGGTGAAGTTCGTGTGAGGCGTGACGTTGTCAGTACCGTCGGTATTGGCAGCATTGAAGAGTGAAGTGAACGCGACCCATATCCGTCCGGCGGCGATTGCGCCGGAGTCATTCACTCAGCTGTCATTCATTAGCTGTCAGTGTCATCCATAGACATAAATGGTGTCATCGGTTTGTTTTGTAAACAAACATCATCGTACCGGCTTAATCTGTGGTACCGGCTCCGTGTAACAAAGTTCGTATTTATAAAGTGCGGCTTAGATATAAAAGTGCGCGCAGTGTTCGTAAGTCGTAGAATAAATAAAGCGTTACGTCCTACCTACGTTCCACCGTGGCGGAGTCCAAGGAAACTTTGCGTAAGCATCGACTTCTTCGTGGCCAATGCAAGGCTACAATTACGCGCATTGAGACGTTTGTGAACGACCCCATCAGTTTTGCGTCTGCTACCGTGGATATCCTGGAGGCTCGCAAGAAGAAGCTCATCACGGCGCTCAAGAGCTATGAAACGGTGCAATTGGACATACTAAGTATTGCCGAAAACGACTGCGAACAGGTTGGTCCATTAGAAGAACAATATTATTCTGTGCTAGCTAAAATTAATGCCTCTTTAAAACAGATTGGTAAAAAATCGGTCTCAGAATGTCATAATGTTTCCACATGTAAATTGCCCACCATTGATATAACACCCTTTGACGGGAAGAACTTCACAAAATTCAAGCCATTCTTTGATTTATTTATGGCTGTTATCAATAATAACAGATCATTATCTGATGTGCAGAAGCTATTTTATTTAAGAAAATATGTAACAGTTGATGCCTTGGCAGTCATTGTCAATTTGCCGTTAGTCAATCAGTCTTACAAGGAAGCACTAGGCTTGTTGGAGAAACGTTTTGATAACAAAACGCGGTTAATAGGAAATCATATTAGCGGTCAATTAGATTTACCTACAAAGCAAAAAGGCACTGCAGCCTCAATAAGGTCTTTTGTGTCAGATGTACAGCACCAGCTGCGTGCATTAAGGAATCTGGGACAGCCCATCGATACATGGGACATGTTGCTAATTTACATTCTAACAAGAAAATTAGATCAAATAACTAATAGGGCTTATCAATTAAATAAGGATCTAGAAAAATTGCCTTCCATGGCAGTTTTTTAAGCTTTCTTGAAAAGCGCGCTATAGCGTTAGAAGATAGCTTACCCCCCAATAGTACTTGCTATGAAAGTACAAGTAGGTTCTATAAATCTACCCCATCAAAAGTGACCAATGTTGCCTCACAAGTAAAAGAAATGTGTAAACACTGTAATAAAAGTGACCATGCTCTTTTCAGCTGTCCAGAGTTCAAAACAGCAGCACTAGAGGTCCGCCGTTATTTGTGCGGGACCATGACTTATGTACCACATGTCTAAGGACACACAGCGGGAAATGTAAGTTTAATTTCAAATGTAAAATATGTAAATTAGGGCACAACACTTTGTTGCACGAAGAAAAAGCTGCTCCTATTGAGCCTGCAGTGACTTTGTTGTGTAACGCTGTTTCCAATAACATTTTGCTTCCGACTGTAAAGGTTAATTTATTAAATCAACGTGGTGAAAAAGTTTCTATTCGAGCTTTGCTTGACACGGGCAGCCAGGCATCTTTTGTTACAACCAGCCTTAAGAACAAACTTGGGTTGATTGCTATGAATCAAACCCATAATATTATAGGTATAGGTAATAAACAAACACAAATCAATAAACTTGTGAATATAAGTATGCTTCCATGCTACAATAATGTAAAATTAAATTTAAAATGTCACATTGTTGACACAATAACAACAAAATTACCCCAACAATTTATAAATGTATCCGGGTGGAGTTTACCAAAAAATGTGAAACTTTCAGACGAGGAGTTCAATATCCCAGCTGAGATTTCTTTGTTACTGGGTGCGGGTGTCTATTTCAATGTTTTGCTAGATGGTTGCATTAAAATTCAAAATGGACCGGTATTACAAAACACCCTATTTGGGTATGTAGTTGGTGGTAATAAAAATCCTGAAAAAGTGAGTAATATAACTTGTAATATTGTATCAAATTATGCTATAAATGATCATCAAAAATTAGAAAATGTAATGGAGAATTTTTGACTCTCTGAGAAAGTACCCGAGCCTATGAAGCCGAGTTGCGATGAGTTTGTAAAGGCTGAAGAAAGTTTTCAGAGTTCTATGAGCCTGAAAGATAATCGATTCTATGTTGATATGCCTCTCATCACACCTCTGGAAGAATTGCAGCTTGGCGATTCCTTTTCAGTTGCATACCAAAGATCCCTGATGTTAGAAAAAAGGTTTAAATCAAATCCCCTGTTACTAGAGCAGTATAAATTGTTCATAGATCAGTATGTAGAGCTAGGACATGCTAAGGTGGTAGAGGTTACTAATTACGATATTGATAGAGATCCTGTGTACTTTCTAGCACATCATTCTGTTATCAACGAAGCAAGTAAGACAACCCGACTTCGCGTTGTGTTTGACGGGAGTATGAAGTCCCGCAGCCAGGTGTCTCTCAACGACGTCATGCTAAACGGCCCCGTCGTACAGAGTGAGCTTTTTGATATTCTTGTCTTGTTCAGGACCTACATGATGATAAACAGCCACCACACTTGCCTTCAAAATATTTTATGGCGAGATGATCCTAAGAAGCCTATCAGCTGCTTACAGCTTCAGACTGTCACTTACGGACTGAAGGCCTCTACATTCTTGACCACTCGATGCCTACTTGAATTAGCTCAACGCTATAAGGATAAATACCCACTTGCTGCTGAATCAATGATCAAGAGCACCTACGTCGACGATATACTGGGTGGGTCAGATAATATAGAGCAACAGCATGAGTTAAAATCCCAATTGGTAGAGCTCCTCAAGTTAGGTAGTTTTTCTCTACACAAATGGCTCAAACGCCCTTGATGTCCTAGATGGTATTCCAGATGAGCAAAAACAATTTGAACATGTAGACATGAGTGGGGATAATTTAGTAAAGACTCTAGGTTTAATGTATGATATAACTTCAGATAAATTCACTTTTTCAAGCCCCAATTTTGACGAGGAGCACAATTTAAATACAAAAAGAAAAATTCTGAGCTTTGTAGGGAAGATGTTTGACCCTCTCGGCTTAGTAGGCCCAATAATAGTGGTAGCCAAAATATTGATGCAGGAGCTATAGTCTTTGCAATTAGGTTGGGACTCCATAGCTCCCAAGGACCAGTTAATATACTGGTGCAATTTCCTAAACAATTTAAAATTAATGGGCAAAATAAAAATAAATAGGTGTGTCAACAGTAAAGACGTTTCTTCTGTAGAGTTGGTAGGGTATTCTGATGCATCAATAAAAGCCTTTGGCTGCTGTATCTATCTAAGGATTTTAAAAAATCATGATTCAGTGCAGACAGATCTACTCTGCTCCAAGTCCCGTGTTGCTCCTTTGAATAGAAGTAGAACGATTCCCCAGCTTGAACTCAATGGTGCTCTCCTTTTAGCCCAGCTAGCGAATAGGTTTGGTAGAGTCCTGGTGGGTAGGTATTCCCATCTAAATACATTCTTGTATAGCGACTCCCAGATAGTGCTAGCTGGGATCAAGTCAGGCAATGTAAAGTCAAATGTTTATGCCAACAATAGAGTCAAGCAAATAGTAGAGCTAACCGATCAGACTCAGTGGGGATTTGTTAAGACCTGTGACAATCCTGCAGGCTTATTGTCGAGGGGCGTCTTGCCGCACAAGTTGCAGCAAAGTGAGCTATGGTGGCACGGGCCAACCTACCTATCAGACAGGAAAAATATGCATACTAATTTTGAAAATTGTAAATCGTCTGATTGGTCCACAGACACTGAACAGATTGATGAGCTAGACGTACCGTGTAACTTGACACGGGTAGAGCCATCGTTTTCAACAAAGCTATTTGAAAAATATTCTAGCGTCTATAAATTGCAGAAAGTGATAGGATTTATTTACAGGTTCTTTAACAACTGTTCGAAGAGTAAAAATAAAATAACGGACGGTAACCTATCGCCTCAGGAGCTTCGCGACCCCATATCAGTCATCGTGCGTTGTACGCAGATGCAACATTTTGCTAGAGAAGTAGAGTCACTTTCTGCTGGAAAAAATATAAAAACAGGAATAGGTAGCCTCTATCCCTTCCTTGATATTATTATTAGAGTAGGAGGAAGGCTCCATAATGCCAAGGAGATGTCTTTCGATAAAAAACATCCATCTATCCTTCCGCAAAACTCTCACGTAACTAATCTCATAATAGAAAGAGAACACTTGCGACTCTTACACGCAGGCCCTAGGTTAGTTTTGAGGTCTCTATCCCAAAGGTACTCTATAGTCAGCGGTATTCGAGAGGTCAAGAAAGTGGTGCGTAAATGCGTCAAGTGTTTTCGATTAAAAGCTGAGGCTGCTAAGCAGTTGATGGGTTCCCTCCCACAAGAAAGAGTCACAGCGTCCAGGCCATTTCAGCATGTCGGCGTTGATTTCTGTGGACCCTTCGATATGAAGGTTGCTAGGGTTAGAAATCCTATCGTTAAGAAATGTTACATCGTGCTTTTCGTTTCCTTTGCTATAAAAGCTACACATGTAGAGCTCGTATCAGACTTAACAACTGAAGCCTTCTTAGCATGTCTCAAGCGTTTTATTTGGAGGCGTAGCATGCCCACAAATATATATTGTGACAACGCTAAAACCTTTAAAGGAGCGTCAAATGAAATGAAAAGGTTGTATGACTTACAGTCCTCCAAAAACCACAGGGATACTGTTAATGGTTTTTGCTCTCAACATTATATAAAATTTAGGTTTATACCCAGTTATTCACCTGAGTTTGGAGGATTGTGGGAAGCAGGTGTTAAAAGTGTAAAACATCATCTAAAGAGAGTAGTAGGGAACCAATGTTTAACCTTAGAAGAGCTCAATATAGTCATTGTACAAATCGAAGGAATTTTGAACTCAAGGCCTCTACTTTCTGCAAATTCAAATGATTGTAATTATTTAACTCCCGCACACTTTCTGATTGGAACAGGTCTGGCTAGCTATCCTGAAGTTGATCTAACAGATGTTTCAGTTAATCGTTTAAAATTTTGGAATCTTTGCACCAAACTTAAACAAGATTTTTGGAAATTATGGTCAAATGATTATTTAACACAGCTTCAAAGCCATCCCAAGTGGAAATATCCTCAACCAAACCTTAAAGAAGGTGATTTAGTCATTGTAAAAGATATGAACACTACTCCATTAAATTATAATATGGCTCGAATTGTAAAAGCATATCCAGGTAGAGACAATGTAGTAAGAGCGGCCGATATCAAAATGAATAACAAAGTGTATAGAAGATCAGTAAAATGGCTATGTCAATTACCTGTAGAGTAGGTTACTGCCGGCCCCAATTATGTTTAGGACAGTCTAAACATATATAGTTTTATTTAAGTCCTTTATTCATATTTTTACAAACTAATTACATTTTTAAATATTCCTTAGAAAAAACAATATAAAAAACATTTAAAAATATAAAAAATTGTTGCCCACCGGTATCGGGAACAGGGTCCAAGCTACCGGTGGTCAGGGCTCCAGAGAGAGAAACCTCCTAACAATACGAGCCGTGTCCAGGAGTACTGCTTTCTGAATCAAGCCCTTGATCCAGCTGCCTAACGAGAGCCTCCTCAGGTATTCATCGAGGCTCTTAGCAATTAAGCCATGGGCTGATACGACTATCGGCACAATGATCGCTGAGTCCACATCCCACATGTCGACAACCTCGCGAGCCAAGTCAAGATATTTTATTTGCTTATCTTTCTCGGCTTTCACGAGGTTCTCATCATGCGGGACCGTTATGTCAACAATCATTGCGCGCCGCTCTGATCGATCCACCACCACTATATCAGGCTTATTGGCTAAAATAGTCCTGTCAGTGATGATGGATTGATCCCAGTACAATGTGATATTGCCATTTTCGAGAACTGGGTCGGGCACATACCTATAGTACGGCACTTCCGATTCCACAAGTCTGTATTTTAGAGCAAGTTGCTGATGGATAATCCTGGCTACAAGGTTGTGTCTATGCAAGTACTCTCCGTTAGCCAAACGAGAACACCCAGAGATAATGTGACGGATTGATTCACCTGGACGGTGGCATGCCCGACATATGTCAACCGTGCCGTCCTTCACAATAAATCTCCGGTAGTTATTCGTCATCATAACTTCATCCATAATTGCACAGACAAAACCTTCGGTTTCTCCGAAGAGGTCCCCGGAACGTAGCCAGGCTACGGACGCTGACAGGTCTACATCGGGCCCGTGCAGGGCCCGGTAAAAGCGTCCGTGAAGCTCCTTACTCTGCCATACCTCCCTGCGGTCGTTAGTGTCAAGCACTACAGGTTTGCGCCAGTTCTCTTCAGCCAAGGAGAGCGGGGTGAGGCCCTTGTCCACCGCGACCACATCTCGATGCATCCCCACGTCGGCTTCTAGGAAATATTCCCTGAGACTGCATATCTCGCGATTGTGGAGAGTCTTAGCGTTTAAAAAGCCTCGACCCCCACACTTCCGCGGGATATACAGTCTCATAACCGAAGAACGTGGGTGATGCATTCGATATGCCGTCAACAATGTACGGACCTTCCTATCCAGGGCGTCTAGTTCTGTTTGATTCCATTTCAGTATGCCGAAAGAGTACATCAAAACCGGCATGACCCAACCGTTGAAGGCACGCACCTCATTTCCGCCTGCTAAAAGACTATTAAATACTTTTTTCAGGCGGCCAAAGAAGCGTTCCTTCAACGATTGCTTCATGTCAGCAACATTGATGCCCAGCGCTTCCGACATACCCAAATACTTATAGGTTTCGGTTGCTGAGAGGGATCTAAGATTTATGGAATCCGAGAGCTGGGTTCCCACAGATTCCACAATCTCCCCTCGTTTTACATGCATGACCGCACATTTGTCCACACCAAATTCCATCCTGATGGCGCTACTGAAAGTTTCAGTTACCTTCAGTAGCTCCATCAGTTGCAAATCGTTGGGGGCAAAGAGTTTCAGGTCATCCATGTAAAGGAGGTGAGATATAACTTGACCACCTCTCCTCAACCGATAGCCTAGACCTGAATCCTCCAGCAGCGTGCTAAGAGGATTCAAGGCTAAGCAGAACCAAAGTGGACTCAAACTGTCGCCCTGAAATATACCTCGCTCTATCCTTATCGGCTCGCTATTCCTCTGGATTTGCCGACATCCTGGATAGCGAAGGACTGTCCTCCATTGTCCCATACACGACATCAGGAAGGTGCGCAGAGTTGCATCTACTTTATACAACTCTAGCACCCTCATGAGCCATGTATGTGGCACGGAGTCATAGGCCTTCTTATAATCTATCCAACATGTCGACAGATCCCTTCGGGAACGGCGAACCTGTTGGCTAATGGCCATATCAATGAGGAGTAGCTCCTTAGTACCGCGGGACCCGTTCCTACATCCATTTTGAGAAGCGGACATGATAGAATTATCATCAATGTGTTTGTTAATTTTAGCTCTCAAAATGGATGTAAGAACTTTATAGACTGTCGGAAGACAGGTAATCGGTCTATAATTTTTAGGCTCCGCAGTACTACCCGATTTATGGAGCAGGTGGGTTATACCTGTTGTCAGGAACTCGGGCAGCGACCCTGACTCTAAGGCTGACTGGAACAGGGTTGCCAGGCGAGCGTGCGACCTTGTGAACCATTTGATTCAGAAGTTGTGCAGCCCATCCGGCCCTGGAGATTTCCAGTTAGGCAACGGACGGACTGCACGAACTACGTCTTGGGGGCAGATGGTGATTGCCCCCATTTCTTGTACTGGATCGCACGCCCGCTCGACCTCCCGGGTCCATTCATCCTCGGTATGGCTAACAGGCACCGACCAGATGCTGCGCCAGAACGAACACATGGCATCATCATCCGGCAGGCGCGTGTCAGCCATACCTTGGTCCGGTCGCTCCCAAGCCCTATAAACCCACCTTTCATCTCTTTGGAATGTGCGATTCTGAGTGTATCGGTCGACCCGCCGTTTATACCTACGAATACGGTTTGCCCATGCATACACTTTCTGCTTCAGGAAGTCGATGCGCTCTGTGACACGGGACATGTAGTCTCGAGGACTGATATCAGTCCCCGAGAACGCCCGCCTCACAAAACGCATCACTCTAGGGCGTGTATTGCCCTCCCTGAAGCAGATCAGTTTGCCGATGAGTGCTCTGGCCCCACCAATACGTCGTTCAATCCTGTACTGCCATGCTGGTATGGCTGGCTTAGGTCGTGTAGCTCTGTCATCAGAAAATTTGACGTGAGCTACACGACATGCCGCTACAGCTGCACAATACAGGATTGAATGAGCATCGATGAGGTCTTCGCAGTTATCAAAATAGTTTGACAACTGCGAATCCAGAACAGCCACCAGCGCCCTATTTTTGTTATGCATGGGCAAACGAGGTATGCGTGGCCTAAGGTCGGCTGGCATGAATCGATATTCCCGAATCGCACCTTCCAAAGCACTCCTCATTTCCTCATTGTATATAGTTTTATTATTTTTAATGTTAAGGAAAATAGTAATAATTTTAGTTAATAAGCTTGCAACACTTTATTTTGTGCCAACATCCTTTGTGTTGTGGCAATACTTTTTTCTTCTTCTTCTCTGATTGCTACGTGAAACGGTTTGCCTCTCGACTTAATTTATAAATTTACAATAAACTCCATAAGTTTAAAGTTCACACGCATTTTATTTCGTACATTATCATTTAGTTTCTCTTAAATTCTTTTGCTTATTAAGGAATCCTAAAATTATGAGCAACATGGCCGTGTAGATAGTGGTTTTAGGTTTAATTTGACTTTTACGAGTGCGATATAAACCTCACACAAGAGTACTGGTCTTATATTGCTCTAATAAAGCACTCATGAGTCGTGGTTGGTCGTAATGGCGACATTTTGATATAATTAAAAACATAATATAGTAAAAGAAACATTTTTGAGAAGGCCCGTGAAAATATTGTTATTATAATTTCAAAGTAATCGAGAAAATCTACTTCGCAACCAAATAATTGCATATAGTGCGTGACAGTTAAGACACTAACGTTTGTAGGAAAGGTCGATTTTAAATAATTATGATACTTATGTTTTTATGCGACTGTTTATTTTTTACAATAGTTCCAAGCACTTCTCAACCCACGGCGGTACACAAGCGATATTATACTTAAAATAGCATTTTATTTTATTTGTAAGAGGACTTTAAGGTTATTTACCCTTACAGCGCGCCATTGGAAGTGACTTGTAAGTTTATTTGTCATTATAAAGGTATCAGCAAGAGTTTTGTAAGTTTGAAAATACACTTCGCGAGACCCTTACAAGGCAATTGCAAGGGTGAATATGCTTATAAAGTGCGCCCAAATCCACACTTATAGGTGTCTTTAAGTGTGATTATAAAACTGAAAAAAATATGGTCTTGGGATATTTGTAAGATTATTTTTTGCTAGCTGGGACGAGTAGGTGGTAGAATTGCCTACTCACAAGACAACTATAATAAAAAAACACCCTATTGTATTACATAACGAACATACACTTACGAAATTAATAATAACTCAAGAACACCTACGTCTACTGCATGCTGGACCTCAGCTTTTACATTCGTCTATACGCGAACGCTTTTGGCCTATTAAGGGTAAGGTACTTGTCAATGGGGTCGTTAGGGAGTGTGTAAAATGCTTCAGAGCCAAACCTGATACTACTATACCTATTATGGGCAGCTTACCTGGTAGCAGAGTCAATCTAGCTCCGCCATTTAATACTGTAGGTCTGGATTATGCAGGTCCTTTTCTCTTACGCGATAGGAGAGGTCGTGGGTACAAAACCTATAAGTGCTATACAGGTATATTTGTGTTTTTTGCTACGAAGGCATTTCTTTTGGAGTTAATTACAGGGTTACATACCGAGGCTTTTTTTATCCGCGCTCAGACGATTCTCCGCGAGGCGGGGTAAACCTAAAGAAATCGTAAGAGACAATGGTACTACGTTTGTTGGTGCTAACAACGATTTGAGAGAGCTATACGAGTTCGTACAAAATTATACGGCAGATTTGACAACTTCTTGTTCCAACCAATGTATAGATTGGAAATTCATTCCAGTATACACTCCGCATAATATGGCTGGGCTAGCCGAAGCCGCTGTCAAGAGTTGTAAACTAACACTTAAAACGGGTGTTAGGGCAAAGCTTGCTTATTTACGAAGACTTCTCGACAATCCTAGTACAAGTGGAGTCCATCCTGAATTCCCGTCCCCTTTGTCGTCTACCTACTTCCGACACACCCGACTCTATTTATGTCCTAACACCAGCCCACTTCCTCATCGGAAGACCTACAGTTTCGTTGCCAGGCTACGACTATGATGATGTCCCGGCTAACCGACTCAGCCACTACCAACAACTCCAGCAGATACAGCAACGTTTCTGGAGGAGATGGTCACGAGACTACATCGGCCTGCTGCAGGAGCGCACCAAATGGCGCAGCGCGAAGGGAGCTCGCCTTGCAGAAGGTACCATCGTCGTGGTCCAGGATGAGCGTCCGCCGCCCTGCCAATGGGCCCTCGCCAGGATCATCGCCGTGCACCCTGGACAACGGCATCGTGCGTGTGGCTACCTTAAGGACCAGCAAGGGAACGACTATCAAGCGTTCTTTTAATAACATCTGTCCATTACCGATTGATGACAATTTTTAATTTTAATTTTCTATTTCTCGAAACTTTTTATTTAACTTAACTAGACCTTATTTTCTTTTGTGTTTAAACTCAACTTACAACAATCAATTCAATTCTATTTAAACATTGTATATTTTTTTCTAGATTTGAAACAGTTTCAATTTTAAATTAAGTACCTAGATTATTTTCACTGTTTCAAGGCGGGAGTATGTTCTAAATAGTTCATTCGATGCGACCCAATCTGTGGTGTGGGCGCTAATTTAGCTAAGACAGTGGGCGCTAATTTAGCTAAGATAAAAATATATATTATGATCTGTGCTATCCGCCATCTTAACTTGAGACAACTTGCTTCTATCCATAACGACAAAAATATTAAGTATAATAATTTACCTGTGTACAGATAAACTCCGATTATTAAAGTACTAGCTGACCCGCGCAACTTCGTCTGCGTGCGTGCGTAAATAAAAGAAAGAGAGGTTAGAGAGAGTGTGCGTCAACCTTAAAAGTTAGACATATGGCCATTGCGGATATTTTTTTAGAGCTTTTAAGAGGGACAATTCCGACATACATGATAATTGCGTAACTTTAATCGTTCACGCACAACGGAAGCTCTCAAAAGGAGTAAATCCCTATTATATACCATTACCGATGGATAATCATCAAATGACCCCTCCCACTCTGGACGGAGCGGAAGGGAGTGTCAGACTTGTACTGACTAAAATCCATACACGTTTCTTCTTTTGCCCTTTGCGTTCCAGGGCCTCGGTATCTCTTTCGAACAGTCCCGCAACCCTGGCAGGCCTCGCTCCTCTCGGATCCCTTCCCGTTTGCTGACATCTCTTTGAGGCGCGTGTGGAACACGAACGCGCCGTCACCACGGCCTGTCGTCATAAGACGGACGGATGGCGAGCTAGCCCATTACTCACCGTCCACAGGCCCGCGACCCTCGTCAGCCTTACGTCTTAATCTTTAGACACTCGATGACAATCATATACCAGCTAGAACGAAAGTTCTCATCAAAGTTCTTGAAATGAGCCGAGACACGATAAAACTGCTGTAAACTGTTGCGGACCTCTTATAACTGCCTTCCGTCTCCATCGTCAGATCTTTGATGATAGACATACTCCAGGCAGGAATAAAGTTCTCATCAAGGTGCATGAAATCAGTCGAAACACGATATAAATGCTGTAAACTCTTAAGGACCTCTTACAACTGCTTTCCTTCTCCATCGTCAGACATTCAATGAAAGTCATACTCAGTTAGGTTTAAAGTTTTTATCAAAGTGCATGAAATGAGCCCAAACACGATTTAGCTGCTGTAAACTCTTGCGGACCTCTTGCAACTGCCTTCCGTCTCCATCGTCAGACTTTTGATGAAAATCATTCTCCAGGCATCGTAAAGCGATCGAACACACACTCTACAGGGATATAGCGTCATGTAGACTAATCTAGAATACTTTTTGCTCTCAGAACTTTTTTGTTGCTGGTCAACCGATTTAAAAGTTATCTTGTGAGCACGTTTTCATTAATTAGTACCATTTTGGTGCAATAGATGTCGTTGCATGTATCTTACACAATGATGGTAAGTTCTTCTTGAACACTTTAAATTCATAAATCTTTTGATAGAGAGCACTGATTACAATGAAACAAAAACTAAAACCTTCTCTAAGTTCCGCACAATATTTGTGCATTGAATCTAATCACATTGGTTTTCCCAACAACATGAACGCCCGCCTCGCAGTGCGCGCGGGTCATTATTTTGATGCGGAGTTATTTTAAAACTGTGATATCTCCTAAGATATTCATCTAAATTGAATGGTGTAAAGAGCAATTTTGGTCACAATTGAACGCTAAAGATGACTAACATATTTATTTTGATAAGGATTAATACTATGTCGGTAAAAATACCTTTGCAAATAAAGCACTATTTTTGGCCAAATTTTAAAATCATAAAAATGGTTATTGTTAGTCAACCTTAAAAGATAGGCATGTGCTGTCGCGGACTTTTTTTTAGACATTTTTAAGAGGAATAATTCCCTGCTACATTATTTTTGTGCAACTTTAACCGTTTAAACAGCGCACGCAACGGAAGATCTCAAAGATGATAAATTTTCCCCGTTTTTGCATCATTTTTCATTGATGCTCAGCTCCTATTGATTGTAGCGTGATGATATATAGCCTATAGCCTTCTTCGATATATAAGCTATTCAACACTAAAAGAATTTTTCAATTCGAACCAGTAGATCCTCAGATTAGCGCGTTCAAACAAACAAACAAACAAACAAACTCTTCAGCTTTATAATATTAGTATAGATAACAAAGATATAGCTGCTACAACAATAAAGTACTTCGAGCTCGGACACAGCTTCATGGCCGCCGACAGCTTTCATCGACTAGTGGATGGATCAAGAAAACGTAACCCAAACATTTACGACTTTGATGATTTTCACAATACTGTGCAGTCTACACGATCTGGAAAAGTTGACGTAAAAGTAATGGCCGTTGAAGATTTTTATGATTACGAGGACTGTTCATCTGCTTACCGTCTAATAAATACACCTGCCAGTATTTACTTGCGTGAAATCGTAGAGGTTCAAGTTAGGCGAGGGTTTTAAATGTATATGTTACCGGAAATGTATGAAACCTAGGAATTGTACAAAATTCCTAGGAAATATTAAATACAATTCAGAGCCTACTTAAGAAATGTGTAAAACAATGTTTCAACGATTCTTTAAGACACACATTTCCTGTGAAATGTATATATTTCCTAGGAATTGTATGCAATTCTGAGATGATACTAGGAAATATAATATTAAAACGAGTCCGAGTCGAGGGAGACCCGGCCGGCCTAGGCAAAACTAGTTTGTCATCAACCACCTCATTAAAATTTGGTGCTCATTTACTATTTTATGTGATAGATGTTAGTGGTCACAAAGTTATTTGGTGGTCATTATATTTCCCCCCTTAAGAACATCAGGAATGTACGAGTAATACATTTCCGATCGCTATTTAGGAAATGGATAGATTTCCTAGGAAAAGTGCTTATTACAAAATATTTCATGATTTCCTATCCATTTTAGGAATTGTACACATTTCCTAGGAATTGTATACAATGACGGATTACATACTTTTCCGTTGACATGTATACATATTATTATAAAGTCTATCTTTTCATACATTTCTCATTAATTACATTTTTCATACATGAAATACCAACAGTAACTTCTGTTAGTGATAAAGTAGCCAAATCAACGAAAAAACAATTTTGTCTTAGTGTTTTTTTTTTTATGAAATTATTACAATTCAAAATATTCTTGAGACATTTTGCATAAAACCTTTACTCCCAATTCTATGAATGAGACGCGCCCCGCACCCGCGCCGCGACGGTTGAAGCGCAGCGTCTTGTTTATTCTATGCTGGACAGCGCGCGTGTGCATCGTGTGATGTGAACGCACGTTATGTCACCGTGCGACCGCGCGGGAATGGTACTCATTTCGCGTCCTCACCGTTACCGCACTTCAACTCCATAGTAGTCTGTGCGAGACGGGACGTAATCACCTGCCATGACCTGCTATTCCATGGGGCGTAACAATATCTTTCGAAAATAGACCTCTGCCAATCTCTTTGGCGAATGCAGGCGTGATTATGTTAAAAATAAACCAAAGTATGAACGTAGGTAGACTTCATAACTCGACCTAGTCTTATTTTAGTAGATTTACCTATCGCTGACAATAATAATAAATGCGAATTTAAATAACAATAGGTACCATCTAAACTGAGCTTATGAAGATGTACGTGAAACGGTTTACGAAAAGGAACCTAGGTACGACGCACGGCATGATCAAAACAAAACGTATTCTACAGCATCTACCTAGACTGCCTGCGCATCTGTAAACTAATCATTATTATATTATATGCGAAAGTCGAATTTAAAAACTCACCTCGACTATCGCGAGCGAGCCTCGACATTCGAATATCCGTCAGCTGTTTTTTGGTTGCATCTACCTACTCGTACTATTAGTTAGACCGATAGCTCTGGGCTATTTTGATATCATAACTTTAAAAAATGTACAGTTGCTTTTATTTTCTTGCTTGTGGATACAGTTGTAATTATGAAGCTTTCTAGAGCTAACATTGCGTTTTGAGTCACATCTGTCAGTTGCATTTTCAGTAATTCGGTGATTCGTAGTTGATTCTTTTTATTCAAATCAAAACTGGCAAAATTAATTTAAAGTTTAAAATAATAATGGTATCACCTCTATCTCTGAGCATAGAGGGTGTCACGGACACGAAGATGATCGCAAACATGTTCAAAGATCCCGTCACTGTAGAATCCCCATTAGGAGTTTGTGATGCAATGAAGGACGTGGACCCCGTTACTGAAAAAGTATATCTGAACTGGAAGCGGAATTGTGTAAGGCACACAACACCATTACCTCCATCAACTTTATTATCTATAAATTTATTATCTACAAACAATGTATTAATTTTACATTTTCACTTTTTAGGGTGGTTTATTGCAAATAAATTATTATTATTATTATTAATTTAGACCCAGTGTCACTATGATAATGTTGAAATTACAGTTCGATAAAAGTGAAACGTAGATTGTAGAACCGTGTTGTTAGATTGAGACTTGTCTTTGTAGCTGCGCAAGTCACATATCCACATACCTAGCTATATGTATATCTCATGTCGTCTTTAAAAGCATTACTTGTTATAGTAATAAGACAGTCGCCAATACACTTGCATTCAGACGCCACATATTTTTTATTTATCCAAATCCCTAACAAGCAATATAATAATAATAATAATATTGTTGAAGAGGAAGATGATAGGGTTGCTATGGTAAGTAGTCAGTGCAACGACCGATTGAGGAGCGCTTTGGAGGATGCGCTTCGCGAGTATCGGTCCACTCCTACCGAACTTAGGCCCCGATTACCACGGTTACCCATGCATAAAAAAAATAGGGCGCTGAAGTGTGCCCTGGACTCGCAACTCAAGAATATATTCGCGAGTAGCGAGGACCTTGTTGATACACACTCGATCCTGTACTGTGGGGCTGTTGCGGCATGTCGTTTAGCTAAAGTCAAGTTCCCAAATTGTGACGTAGCTACTCGACCAAAACCAGCCGTACCAGCCTGGCAGCGCAGGATCGAGCGCCGTATCGACGGGGCCAGGGTACTTATCGGCAAACTATACTGCTTCAGGGAGGGCAATACACGACCACGTGTGATGCGCTTTGTGAGGCGGGCATTCTCGGGGACTGAAATTAGTCCTCAATAATTCATGTCCCGTGTTACAGAGCGCATCGACTTCCTGAAGCAGAAAGTTTATGCATGGGCCAATCGTATTCGGCGGTATAAGCGGCGGGTTGATCGATACTCGCAGAATCGCGTGTTCCAGAGCGATGAGAGGTGGGTATACAGAGCTTGGGAGCGACCTGATCAAAATATGATGGACGTGTGCCGCCCGGATGATGCCGCCACGAGTTTTTTCTGGCGCAGCATTTGGTCGGTACCCGTCTGTAATATGAGGTTGACTGGATGCGACATGTTGAGCGAGTGTGTGAATCTATTCCAGAAATGGAACCAATTTCAATTACGCCGATAGACGTAGCCAGAGCAGTTCGTCCGTTACCGAACTGGAAATCACCGGGACCGGACGGACTGCACAACTTCTGGCTTAAATGGCTAAGTAGTTCACACACTTACCTAGCATCTCAATTCCAGTCATCCTTAGAGTCTGGGTCGCTACCGCAATTTCTAACAACTGGTATTACCCACCTGCTCCATAAGACAGGTAGTCCTGCGGAACCCAAGAATTATAGACCGATAACATGTTTGTCAACAGTCTATAAACTTCTTACATCCATTTTGAGAGTGAAAATTAATACACACATTGACAATAACTCCATGAAAAAAATGGATGTAGGAATGGGTCCCGCGGTACTAAGGAGCTAC
This sequence comes from Eugnorisma glareosa, assembly GCA_947578425.1. Taxonomy (NCBI): domain Eukaryota; kingdom Metazoa; phylum Arthropoda; class Insecta; order Lepidoptera; family Noctuidae; genus Eugnorisma; species Eugnorisma glareosa. The sequence goes on from OX387984.1 coordinate 163,092, forward strand.
TCCTCATCGACATGGCCATTAGCCAACAGGTTCGTCGATCCCGCAAGGATCTGTCGACATGTTGGATAGATTATAAGAAGGCCTACGACTCTGTTCCACATACATGGCTCATAAAGGTGCTGGAGTTGTACAAGATAGATACAACCTACGCGCCTTCCTTAAGTCGTGTATGGGGCAATGGAGGACGGTCCTTCGATATCCAGGATGTCGACAGATTCAGGGGAATGATGAACCTGTATGGATTAAAAGGGGAATATTCCAGGGCGACAGTCTGAGTCCACTTTGGTTCTGTCTAGCCCTGAATCCTCTAAGCACATTGCTGGAGGATTCAGGCTTAGGCTACCGGTTGAGGAGAGATGGTCAGGTCATATCTCACCTTCTTTACATGGATGATCTGAAACTCTTTGCCCCCAACAAATTGCTACTGATGGAGCTACTGAAAGTAACTGAAACTTTTAGTAGCGCCATCAGGATGGAATTTGGTGTGGACAAATGTGCAGTCATGTATGTAAAGCGAGGGGAGATTATGGAATCCGAGGGAATTCAGCTCTCGGATTCCATACACCTGAGATCCCTTTCCTCATCCGAAAACTATAAGTATTTGGGTATGTCGGAAGCGTTAGGCATTAACGTAACCGACATGAAGCAATCGTTGAGGGACGCCTGAGAAAGGTATTAAATAGCCTTCTTTCAGGCGGGAACAAGGTGCGCGCCTTCAACGGTTGGGTCATGCCGGTTTTAATGTACTCTTTCGGCATACTCAAATGGACTCAGACCGAACTCGATGCCCCAGGGCATAGGAGAGTCCGTACACTGCTGACCGCAAGCCGGATGCATCACCCACGATCATCGGTGATGAGACTGTATATCCCGCGGAAGTGCGGGGGTCGAGGCTTTTTAAACGCGAAGACCCTCCATAACCGCGAGGTGTGCAGTCTCAGAGAATATTTTTTAAAAGCCGAGGTGGGTATGCACCGAGATGTGGTAGCAGTGGACAAGGGATTCACCCCGCTGTCCATGGCTAAAGAGAACTGGCACAAACCTGTAGTACTTACTACCGACGACCGCAAGGAAGTATGGCAAGGCAAGGAGCTTCACGGGCGCTTCTACCGGGCTCTTCATGGGCCCGATGTAGATTTTCTAGCATCCGTGTCCTGGCTACGTTTCGGTGACCTCTTCGGAGAAACCGAAGGTTTTGTCTGTGCAATTATGGACGAAGTTATGTTGACGAACAACTACCGGAAATATATTATGAAGGACGGGACGGTTGACGTGTGTCGGGCATGCCACCGTCCGGGTGAGTCCATCAGACATATTATTTCTGGTTGTTCTCGTCTGGCTAACAGCGAGTACTTGCACAGACACAACCAAGTAGCCAGGATTATTCACCAGCAACTTGCCTTGAAATATAAACTTGTGGAATCAGGGGTACCGTACTACAAGTATGTGCCCGACCCAGTTCTCGAGAAAGACCATGTCACGCTGTACTGGGATCGGTCTATCATCACTGACAGGACTATTGTCGCCAATAAGCCTGACATAGTGGTGAGAGACCGATCAGCGCGCCGCGTAATGATAATCGATGTTACCATTCCGCATGACGAGAACCTCGTGAAAGCTGAGAAGGAGAAACAAATAAAATATCTCGACTTGGCACACGAGGTTGTCGACATGTGGAATGTGAACTCGGCTATCATTGTGCCGATTGTCGTGACGGCCAATAGCCTTATGGCCAAGAGCCTCGACGACCACCTTTCGAGGCTCTCCTTAGGCGGTTGGATCAAGGGCCTGATTCAGAAGGCAGTACTCCTCGATACGGCTCGCATTGTGAGGAGGTTCCAGTCTCTGGAGTCCTAACCACCGGTAGCTTGGACCCTGCTCCCGATACCGGCGGACCACTATTTTTTATATTTTTAAATGTTTTTTTAATATTAATTTGTTTAGAAATATTTAAAAATGTAATTTATATGTATATGTATGAATAAAGGAAATAATAATATATAGGGAGGGCAATACTCGCCCTAGAGTGATGCGCTTTGTGAGGCGAGCGTTCTCAGGAACTGATATTAGTTTTCGAGATTACTTGGCCCGCGTCACAGAGCGTATCGACTTCCTGAAGCAGAAGATCTGTGCATGGGCAAGCCGTGTTCGTCGGTACAAGCGGCGAGTGGAGCGATACACTCAGAATCGCACATTCCAAAGCGATAAAGGTGGGTCTATAGGGCTTGGGAGCGACCGGACCAAGTTGTGACTGACACGCATCTGCCGGATGATGATACCATGTGTTCATTCTGGCGCAGCATCTGGTCGGTGCCTGTCAGTCACATTGAACAAGCGTGTGATCCAGTACCAATACCAGAAATGGGGGCAATCATCATCAGCCCCCAAGATGTAGCTCGTGCGGTCCGTCCGTTGCCAAACTGGAAATCTCCAGGGCCGGATGGACTGCACAACTTCTGGATCAAATGGTTTCAGAGATCGCACGCTCGCTTGGCATCCCAGTTTCAATCAGCCTTAGAGTCTGGGTCGCTGCCCCAGTTCTTGACGACAGGAATTACCCACCTGCTTCATAAATCAGGTAGTACTGCGGAGCCCAAATATTATAGACCAATCACATGTCTACCAACGGTCTATAAAGTTCTTACATCCATTTTGAGAGTTAAAATCAACCATCATATTGATAGTAATTCTATCGTGTCTGCCTCTCAGAATGGATGTAGGAATGGGTCCCGTGGTACTAAGGAGCTACTCCTCATTGATATGGCCATTAGCCAACAAGTTCGCCGCTCCCGAAAGGATCTGTCTACATGTTGGATAGATTATAAGAAAGCCTATGAGTCTGTGCCTCATACATGGCTCATGAGGGTGCTGGAGTTGTATAAAGTTTATGCAACTCTGCGTACCTTCCTGATGTCATGTATGGGGCACTGGAGAACGGTTCTTCCAGGATGTCGACTGATCCAGGGGAACAGCGAACCGATAAGGATCGAGCGCGGTATATTCCAGGGTGATAGTCTGAGTCCATTGTGGTTTTGTCTAGCCTTGAACCCTCTCAGCACACTGCTGGAGGGTTCAGGACTAGGCTATCGGTTGAAGAGAGGTGGTCACGTCACCTTCTTTACATGGACGATCTGAAACTCTTTGCCCCCAACAATTTGCAACTGATGAAGCTACTGAAGGTAACAGAAACTTTCAGTAGCGCCATCAGGATGGAATTTGATGTGGACAAATGTGCAGTCATGCATGTGAAGCGAGGGGAGATTATGGAATCCGTGGGAACTCAACTCAACTCAACTCTCGGATTCCATACACTTTAGATCCCTCTCCTCAACAGAATCCTACAAGTATTTGGGTATGTCGGAAGCATTAGGTATCAATACTGCTGACATGAAACAATCGTTGAGGGAGCGCTTTTTTGGCCGCTTGAACAAGGTACTAAATAGTCTTTTGTCTGGCGGAAACAAGGTACGTGCCTTCAACGGTTGGGTCATGCCGGTTTTGATGTATTCTTTCGGCATACTCAAATGGACTCAGACGGAAATTGATGCCCTGGATAGGAGGGTCCGCGAACTGCTGACCGCAAATCGAATGCATCACCCACGGTCCTCGGTGATGAGACTGTATATCCCGCGGAAGTGCGGGGGTCGCGGCTTCTTAAATGCTAAGACCCTGCACAACCGTGAGGTATGCTGTCTCAGGGAATACTTCCTAGAAGTCGACGTGGGGATGCACAGAGATGTGGTATCAGTGGACAAGGGCCTCACCCCGCTCTTCCTGGCAAACGAGAACTGGCGCAAGCCTAGAGTATTAGACACTAATGACCGCAAGGAGGTATGGCAGAGCAAGAAGCTTCACGGACGCTTTTACCGGGCCCTACATGGACCTGATGTGGACTTCTTAGCGTCCGTATCTTGGCTACGCTTTGGTGACCTCTTCGAGGAAACCGAAGATTTTGTCTGTGCAATAATGGACGAAGTTATGATGTCGAATAACTACCGAAAATACATTGTGAAGGATGGCACGGTTGACATAAATGTCGGGCATGCCACCGTCCGGGAGAATCAATCCGACACATTATTTCCGGGTGTTCTCGTCTGGCTAACGGAGAGTACTTGCATAGACACCACCTCGTCGCCAGGATTATCCACTAGCAACTTGCTTTGAAATACAGCCTTGTGGAATCAGAAGTGAAAGAAAAGAAAGAAAGAATAAAGTTTATTTGACGACAGTTCCATAAGCACACATAATACAAAAAAGATACAAAATAAAAAAAATAAAACATTAAAAATAAGAAAAAAAAAGCAAAGAGAAAATACATTGTACTTATGTGCTGTGTGCCACACGGCTGCGCCAAAAAGGTCCATTTCAGCATTCATGCCAGACAGGTGAGGCTGTCTGACGCTGGTCTTCCAATGAACCTTTGGGGGAAAAGGAGGTGACGGAACAACAGTTTCAAACATAATAATAAAATAAATACATGGGTACAAAATAATACATAGTACGTAAATTAAATAAATGTGTAATTTACGAGTTCGGTTAAAAAGTAAATAAAAAGTGAGTAATAAGTATCTAATAAATGTAATAAGTATAAGTGCCATACTATAAGTATGCGCCCGACCCAGTTCTCGAGAATGGTAATATCACGTTGTATTGGGATCGATCTGTCGTCACTGACAGGACTATTGTTGCCAATAAGCCTGATATTGTGGTGATAGATCGATTGGAGCGTCGCGCAATGATTGTTGATATAACGGTCCCGCATGACGAGAACCTCGTGAAAGCAGAGAAAGATAAGCAGTTCAAGTATCTAGATCTGGCTCGTGAGGTTGTCGACATGTGGGACGTGAGTACAGCAGTCATTGTGCCGATAGTCGTGTCGGCAAATGGCTTAATAGCCAATAGCCTAGAACATCATCTGCGGAGGCTCTCGCTTGGCAGCTGGATCAAGGGCTTGATTCAGAAAGCAGTACTTCTGGACACGGCGCGTATTGTTAGGAGGTTCCTCTCTCAAGAGCCGTGACCATCGGTAGCTCGGACCCTGTTCCCGATGCCGGTGGGCTCCTATTTTTTATATTTTTAAATGTTTTTTTGTATTGTTTTATATTAGAATATTTAAAAATGTAAATAATATGTAGTTTAATGAATAAAGGAAATAATAATAATAATAAAAGCCTTTATTAACAATCTTATGAGTTACATTTCATCCTATAACTACTTATGTATTACTAGTATTTAACATGGTTGTTTATGAAAGCAACGTAATTAAATATTATTTGTATTAGACACAGGTCCGAACAAGCAATAGTGAACCTTAATACAAACACCACCTGTAATATTAGGCCAGCGAGATTTTTCATTACTCATATATCTGGAAAGAACGGCCCACTGACATTTTATGCAACGTTTTAATCACGTTTATAAAAGGTTCGGTTTCGGCCGAGACTAAATCAAAACTGAACCTTCAGTTTCGGTTTCGGTAAAAAAACATGTTTCGGTCGGACACTAGTTTTCATAGACGCGTTTACGAAGTTTGTGCTATTGTACCATACTCTACGCCTCGATGCAACCAGCTCTATTAAAGCTTTGAATTCGAGCGATGCTCTATTCGGCTCTCCTAGCCGTATTATCGCCGACCAAGGGCCAAGGCCGCTTTGCCCACAAAGAGTTGAAGGAGTTTTGCAAAACACACAACATTTCCTTGCATTTCATTGCTACTGGTTCTAGTCGTACGAATGGTCAAGTCGAAGGGGAGATTGGTTTGTCAAGGGGGATGCTAACCGCGGTAGAGACGTCGGTAAGGTCGTGGCAGGATGCTTGGACGATGTGAAATCAAGCCCCTTAGAGCTTTTGATAGGAAAAGTTGCTAGGCCTCTGACGCTAATGACTAGTAATGACGACGATGAAACCGGAATTGACTTAATAGAAGCGAGAGAACACGACGTGGATGGTATTGAGAAGAGTGCAGGTTATGAAAAAGGCCGCTTGACAAAAATAAGGCCAAATTAGTTCATTTCAGTGTTGGTGATTTGGTATTAATCAAACATGAAAACCAAACCAAATTAGAACCCAAATTTAAAGGTTCTTTAAACCTAAATTTTAGAGTTGCTTGAAAATGATCGCTATGTTTTAAAATCACTGAAAGGAAATAGAACGTACAAGTACGCCCATGACCGCATTCGAAAAATGCCTAAAAGTAGAGTTCCCCTCCGAGCTTGATCCTATTAATAAGAGCGAGGGAGAGACTAATGAAAGCTCTTTAGTTTGATTGTATGCACACTTAACGTTAACACGTAACTATTTGGGCGCACTGCCGTCTAGTCGTAGCTATAACTGCAGTCACTCGTGGCTGTGCAGCGCGCAGTGCGCGGCAGGCGTTGTGGCGAGGGCCCGGCTCTCGTAGATACTATTATGTTTGGTCGACTTGGAGTGACCCGGCAGTCATGAAGACTTTATGATTATGATGATGTGTTTGGGCTGACATATGTCGCTAGAATTTGAGTATTTGGGCTTGGTCAGCCCCGGCTGACATATGTCGCTAGAACTTGAGTATTTGGGCTTGGTCAGCCCCGAGTGACATTTGTCACTAGAATTAGAGTATTTGGGCTTGGTCAGCCCCGAGTGACATTTGTCACTAGAATTTGCTGCCTGCGGCCGCCAGGTTACAAGAGTGTGTACAATTAGTGTAGTATTTGCTTTGTTTGACTATGCACAGTAGACGCGAGTTTTAATTGTTTTGAATTTATGCGATTGGGCCTTTAATACGAGTATGCTCCAATTAGATATGCTTTCATGATTCTATGACACTATTGATAGAGACCTTGATCTTGGTCAGGTAGGCCGAGTCAAAAGTCTACTTTAAGTCGTGTTCTCGTTGGTTACAAGTACCATATCACCACCACACGAGGACGTGTGATAGTCAGTACTGGCCGTGTCGGATATCCGGTTGATTTTTGATTAAAAGTTGTTAATTTGAATTGTTACGGTAGTTGGTGAAGCACGTGGTTAGATCACGTGGGCAGAGTTATTGTGGGCTGGACGCCATTTCGAACGAACAGTCTTGAACGAACCGTGAAGTGATAGCACCACTCTGAAACTGTCTATTCACCTACTTCCGCCTTAACGTATTTCGTACAAGTGTAATTTAATCAACGCAATACAATATTGATTGAGTGTTTGTTTGTGTGTGGTTTTCTTGCTCGAGCACCTACGCCATGTCAGAGCCTGAAGCGGGCAACCTCTCTGATGTCGGTTCCGTCGAGGAACCTGGGCGCGTTCCGATATACTCGTCCTTAAACCGAATTATGACAAACTCTGGGAAAAGCTTATAGACACCAATTTACCTCGTGAGACTATTGCTATCCTAAAGTATTGGTACCACAGTCAAGTTAATTAAGTCAAGTGGGCTGGCCTGTTATCAGATCCATATGGATTACAATGTGGAGTGAGACAGGGTGGATTGTCATCCCCACTTATGTTTAATTCATGCACTGATCGTAGAGCTCAGCAGCATTCATGTCGGCTGCCATGTTGATAACATATGTTCCCACCCCACCAAGGTGATCACGGACTGGGGAAAAGTAAGTGAGTTACTGAAATCCACCGAGTCCCCTCACCTTGACCAAATTCCGGAGAATATCGAGTCTGTGGCCGACACGGAGGCCACGATCGGTTTGTTCACGGAACACGTACGATCCGTCCTGAACGAGTGTTCAAGGGAGACTCCGGCGATAGATCATCGCTGGAGCTTTCCGGACGATGTGCGTGATCTCGTGACCGAGAAGAACGCGGCTATTCGGGCCTACAGAGCTTTTCCCTGCGCCAGTAACAAGGCTTTTATGCGCTACTTACAACGTATGGTAAGTAGACGCGTCAAAGAGCTGCGTAATGGGCAATGGGACAAGATGCTCGACGAACTGGAACCGACCCATCAGGCCTTCTGGGACCTACAGAGGAAGCTTCGCTTCTCTGAGATCTCCTCCATGCCCCCTCTCATTCGACCCGATAACAGCGTCGCTTTCGACGACGACGACAAAGCGGAATGCCTGGCCGACAGCCTAGAGTCCCAGTGCTCCCCCAGCACTCAGCCAGTAGACCCAGCCTACCTTGCTGAAGTGGATGCTGAAGTCGAACGCCGAACCTCCCTCCCCCCCGGGAGGACCCTGATGATCCTCTGCCCCCCGTCACCCCTGACGAGGTGGAGGAGATCATCAGGAATCTCAAACCGAAGAAAGCCCCTGGCTCTGACGGAATCACCAATAGGTTGTTTAAACTCTTCCCCCCCATTTTTATTGTGCTAATGACCGCCATCTTCAATGGCGCTCTAGCAAATAACATGTTCCCACAGTCGTGGAAGCAGGCCACAGTCATCGGCATACCCAAGCCGGGTAAGCCGAAGACCTCCCCCAGTAGCTACCGCCCCATCAGTTTACTCAATGTCCTAGGCAAAGTCTACGAGAGGCTTATTTATAAGCATCTCAAAGACTACGCCGAAGCTTATTCCAAAAGAACAGTTTGGCTTTAGAGCAAACCACTCTTGTGTCCAACAGGTGCACCGTATAGTCGAGCATATCAGCGCCCGCTACCAGCGAGGCCTGATGACTGGTGCCCTGTTCTTCGATATAGCGAAAGCATTCGACAAGGTCTGGCACAACGGGCTGATATACAAGCTGTATCAGCTTGGTGTGCCGGATCGCCTCGTGCTCATCTTACGAGACTTTCTGTCGAATCGCACCTTCCAGTACCGCATTGAAGGTGCCCTTTCCGCTCCACATCCGATCCGCGCAGGTTTCTCTCAGGGCTCTGTGCTCTCCCCCCTAGCTTTCACGCTATTCACCAGCGACATCCCCCTGAGTAGAAAGGCTGAGTTAGCACTTTTTGCTGACGACACTGCCATCTACTACTCAGGTAGGAGCCCCGACAACATTGCCCGCATTCTCCAAACCTCCGCAAACGTACTAGGCGCTTGGTTCCGGAGATGGAGAATCGAAGTCAATCCCGATAAGAGTCAGGCGGTACTTTTCAGTAGCCCCCACAAAACCTTCCCGTCTACCCCCAGACCGATCTCTATGTTTGGCAAGCCGATCCCTTGGGAGAAGCAAGCTAAATATTTAGGGGTCATTCTGGACCGACGCCTATCTTTCGGTGAGCACATAAAGACGGTACGCTCGCGTGCCGCTTTCGCTCTTGGTAGACTCCACTCCGTGCTGAATGCTCGCAGCAAATTGTCACTTATGTGCAAATTGCGTATTTACACCGCGTGCATTCGGCCCATTATGACATACGCTTGCCCCGTGTTTGCGCATGCCAAGCCCCGTCACCTCCATAGGATGCAGACCTTGCAAAATAGATTTCTCCGGCGAGCCGCGGATGCCCCGTGGTTCGTTAGGAACGAACGACTCCATGTCGACCTTAGAATTCCGACCATTAAACAGTGCATGAAACGTCTTACCAAGCGTTTCCCAGACTCTTCCGAGAAACACCCCAACCCGCTGATCTCATCGGCTACCCGATATGTCCCCATGTCCCCTCTAAGATAGGTAGGATTAGGAGACCCCGCCTCACCCTCCTCGAACCTGACGACCCCATCACCCTCCTCCAAGAGAGCTGTAGGGAAATCAGTACGATTCGCAGATACAAAAACAGATACCGACCGCGACTCCGGCCCCGCCGCCGAGGCCCACCGCGACCCCCCGGAATGCTACCGCCCGACCCTTGCCCGACGAGCCAGCCCGCGCCGCTGAGCAAGTAGCGTTAAATTCCCCTTTAAATAATCCGAACCAGCCAACCTCTAGTTGCCCTCCCCTCAATGACGCACTAAGCCTAGGCCCGAACCCCGTGTGTGACCGTTCATTTAAAGTGTAAATCCTTAGTTTGTAAGCCCTGGCTGGGGGCCTTAAAGTAATTTTTGGCCACCACAGGATAGTCCGGTTAAGCAGCATCAACCTCCGAGAGTTGTTGCGTTGCGAGTGGTCACTTCAAAAAAAAAAAAAAAAGTTCAAAAAAAAAAAAAATGTTGATAACATATGTGTAAGCAATCTTAGTTACGCGGACGACATGGCCCAACTGCTCAGCCCAACGATATTAGGACGGGAACAAAGTCACCGGAGCAGGTCCCTCCCGTTACTTTAAACGGAATACCTATGAAGGTAGTCACCCGCTTTAAATATCTTGGGCACGTGGTCACTGAACACCTACGTGATGACGAGGATATTGACAGGGAGCGTAAGGCGCTATCGATCAGAGCAAATATGATAGCTCACAGGTTCAAGCGTTGTGCTGCTAGTGTTAAAACAACACTCTTTAGATCGCACTGCACATCGCTTTACACGTGCAGCGCATACGCAATGATCGTTCAGCGCTCTGCGCGTCCAGTACAACAACGCGTTCAGGTTGTCGTTGGGGATGCCGCGCTGGTGCAGTGCCTTGGGCATGATTGCGGACGCACACGTATGTAAACGGCTTTTACGCTGTGTTCCGCAAGCGCCGCCGCCGCCGCCGCCGCGTCGCGTCGCGTCGCGTCGCGTCGCCTTCGTAGGTACGAGCGACGCACGCGGCCGGCCGGCAGCGGTGTCGCGCTCGCGGTGCCTGGCTCGGCAAAACGCGCGATAACTGGGTCGACGTTGAATTGCATACTTCTTTTCCAAGTTCTTTGTTTGATTATGTGAAGAATTGTGAACTAACTTTGTACAAGCGTTCGGCTGCGTAGTGACAATCCTTCCGTTCTTAATAACTTTGATTTCCTCTTCCAAACAAGTGCCCTTTTTATTAGCTATACTTAAATATTCTCTCAATTTGTTATTCTCTAAGACCGAACTTGCTACTGAATTCTTAATCTCTTGTTTAAGCTTTGTTTCAATAGTATTCCGTCTAGCAGATGTTTCTCCTTTTATCATATCCGTAACACTCTGGATACTTTCCACCATGTTCAAATCAAATTCAAATTCATTTATTTTGTGAACGTAGGTAAACTGTAGGTGGTTTAATATATAAAATTGAGAACCTTTCTATGTCCCGCCGTTAGGCATAAAAAACGCTTCTTCAGTCAGGTACATAAAATTAAATTGTTCAAAAAAATAAAAATAAATCATCAAATATCACAACGTAAAGAAATAAACGACAACATTATACAATTCTATGTCAGCTATTTCAATATTAAAATCACATGTATCAAATGTCAGAGTAAGTCAATTTAGGTAAAAATGTAGATCCAAATAGAATTAATAAATAAAATGTCAACATTACAACAGTTTGTCATTTAGAAATTCGTTAACAGAGTAATATACTTTGTCTATCAATAGTTGTGAAAGTCCGGGGTTTTACACTCTTTAATTTGTTTAGGTATTTTATTACACTTTTAACATACCTCATACACTTTTAACACACTTTTCACTTTTAATAAACTCTGTTTTAGAGGCAAAGTGTGCAATTTATCTGAGCGACGTAAACTTTCAACAGAATCAAACAAGTACATATTGTTTTTGACAAAAATACATAACTCATCTATATACATACATATAATAAAACAGTAAAAAAACTGTGTCTGTACATTGAATATATTTAAAAAAAAAATAGTGAGGGGGGTTTGGAAACAGTAATAGAGCACGAATCCAAAATAAAAATTCTGTCTGTTTGTCTGTATGTCTGTTTGTTTGTACACGCTAATCTTCGGAACTACTCGACGGATTTAAATGATTTTTTTTTTGTTGTAAAGGTATTAAATCTGGGCAACATATAGGCTATAATTTATCTTGGAAACTTGAACATCTGATGCAGCACCGCAACAGACCAGCTAAACTATAAGAGATACAAAAACGGTACCATAGCAAAAATTGTTCCACGTGATGAGCATTTTCTGCTAAGAGAATAAATTTGAAGATCTGGAACACCTGAAGTGGAACTCCAAGAGCCCAGCTACACTATAACATATATAGGAATGACGTCTTAGCAAGAGTTGTTCAGCCTGATGAGCACTCTTTGTTGTCGTATAAAATTTGAAGACCTGGAACAGCTGATGTGGAACTCCAAGAGCCCAGCTACACTATAACATATATAGGAATGACGTCTTAGCAAGAGTTGTTCAGCCTGATGAGCACTCTCTGTTGTCGTATAAAATTTGAAGACCTGGAACAGCTGATGTGGAACTCCAAGAGCCCAGCTACACTATAACATATATAGGAATGACGTCTTAGCAAGAGTTGTTCAGCCTGATGAGCACTCTCTGTTGACGTATAAAAATTGAAGATCTGGCACACGCGTTGTGGAATATAATATAAAAAAAAAATATAAAAAATTGAAGACCTGGAACACCTAATATGGAAATCAAAGCTATCACTAATTTCACTGTATAATTATAAAATAACATAAGCTGGGAGTACCTCCACGCGGTGAAGGCGGTAACAGTTTAGGACTGATTTTCGATGAAAATTCGATGAATCATTGAAAATTTGACTCTACTGGCCAAAACTCCCATTTATTATTTTATTTTATCAAATAAATAAGCCTAAATAGGCTTATGTTATTTGAGTGTTTAATTTCCTTTTTCATTTATTTTCGTGACACGGTAGCCTACCCGGTAACGCAGGGGAGCAGTCATTTAGATTTTAATTGATCAGTTATCTTCAGAATTAAACTATAACTATGTCTAGGAAGAGGTCAAATCTTTCCCAACGTTCCAAAGGAGCTAAAAGATTGAGGATCATAAGATCCCAAGAATCTACCGAAGAGCGTCAGGAGAGACTTGATGCTGTTCGAGAACATCAGACTGCAACTCGCTCCGTAGAAACCTCTTCGGATCGCGAAGAACACTGGAACATCTGATATGGAAATCAAAGCTGCATCAGATGTTCAAGTTTCCAAGATAAATTATAGCCTATATGTTGCCCAGATTTAATACCTTTACAACAAAAAGACCCTTCACGAAGCGGTCAACCAAGCATTCTGTACATCAAACTAAGTCTTTACGTAGAGAGTGCTCATCAGGCTGAACAACTCTTGCTAAGACGGGTCAACCAAGCATTCTGTACATCAAACTAAGTCTTTACGCAGAGAGTGCTCATCAGGCTGAACAACTCTTGCTAAGACGTCATTCCTATATATGTTATAGTGTAGCTGGGCTCTTGGAGTTCCACTTCAGGTGTTCCAGATCTTCAAATTTATTCTCTTAGCAGAAAATGCTCATCACGTGGAACAATTTTTGCTATGATACCATTTTTGTATCTCTTATAGTTTAGCTGGTCTGTTGCGGTGCTGCATCAGATGTTCAGCGAGGAAGTGAGCAAACTCGGTATGTAATGGGAGGTAACCCATCCACGGGCCAACCTAGGCAAACGCTTAACATAGCGGACAGTCGCGCATCATGTTCCGCACTTATCTCTAGAGACCTAGAAGCAGATGCGTAGATACGCTGAGAACTAATGCGCAATTATCTATCCGTGAACGTCTGCGACTCACGAGACAATGCATGATTTCTTCACTGGTCTCTTGAGACCTGGATGTAAATGCGTAAATACGCTGAGAACGCAGGTGTGCTTCGCGATCCGAAGAGGTTTCTACGGAGCGAGTTGCAGTCTGATGTTCTCGAACAGCATCAAGTCTCTCCTGACGCTCCTCGGTAGATTCTTGGGAATCTTATGATCCTCAATCTTTTAGCTCCTGTGGAACGTTGGGAAAGATTTGACCTCTTTCTAGGCATAGTTATAGTTTAAATTTGAAGATACCTGATCAATTAAAATCTAAGTGACTGCTCCCCTGCGTTACCGGGTAGGCTAGCGTGTCACGACGATAAATGGAAAAGGAAATTAAACACTCAAATAACACCAGTCCGAAGGCATATTTATTTGACAGAATAACAGGAAGAAAAGGTATTTGTTGTGTAGGTATTAAGTCTGGGCAACATATATGCTATAATTTATTTTGGAAATTGGAACACCTGATGCAGAACCGCATCAGAACAGCTAAAGTATAAGAGATATAAAAATGGTGTCATAGCAAAAATTATTCCACGTGAAGAGCATTTTCTGCTGTGAGAATAAATTTGGAGATCTGGAACCCTGTTGTGAATCTCCAAAGCCCAGCGACACTATAACATATTAAGGAATGACGTCTTAGCAAAAGTTGTTTAGTCTGATGGGCATTTCCTGTGGACTTACGAAAATGAAAGATCTGGAACGTCTTCAATCGTCTCGCTCATCCAGTTGTTTTCCCGTCCCCGGGCCTCAGAATTCTACATCAAACGTTTCAGATCTTCGATTTTCTTGACGACCCCGTTGTCGCTGGCAAAAGCAACAGGATCCGCGTACGAAGTCGCGGGCAGAAGCTAGTCATAAATATAAAGTGACGGGACTGTTAATAATTTTAAATTGTTTAAATGTTTTTTGTATGAGTCTGTAGATTTTATTTTGCATATAGCTCTAATACACTTTTTCTATGCGATTAGTACATCATAAACCTTATAGGCCCCATTACCCCAAAATATAAGTCCATACCGCAGAGTAGACGCAACATAACCGTGATAAGCCGTCGGTAGTGCGGTCTTATTTCCAATTTTACCCAGCATATAAAGTGCATAGGAAAACTTACTAAGTTTTCCACATACATTGCCTATTTGAGTTCTCCATGACATATCTTTATCAATAAAAAGCCCCAATTTTTTTCTTCTCTGTTTGCGTTTCCTTGTAATTTATTTGAATGTGTGAGTTTTCATTTGGTCTTAGTTTAAAATTCATAAATTTCGTTTTATTAAGGTTTATAATAAGTAAGGTTATTCGCAGCCAACCAATTAATCATTGATTTATTTAAGGACAACCAACAAAGCGTACACCAAAAATACATGTTAAACTACACATACTAACAATGTATAGTGTAGCCTTAACTAAAGGCTGCCACGGCATGCAGCGTGAATGCAATAATAGAACTAAGGCTAGTATTTATAGCTAGGGCTATAAGGCTGGTAGTTATTCATAGATAACTGTGCTGTCGTCTGCAAAAGGAGACATTTGATGTCCGATTACTTGGGGAAAATCATTGATATATAACATTTATACAACCATGGCCCTAATACAGAACCTTGCGCCACACCACAACCAAGTATTCTGGAACTTGAGGAGTCTACTACTTCAGTTCTGAACTTTACGTTTATTTGACTGATCTGAGTTATTTGCCTTCTATTTTCCAAATAAGATTCTATGAGTTTGAGTACGTTACCTCTGATGCCATATTTATAGCTTATGATCCACATAGTCAAATGCCCTTGTCATATCCATATACATAGCCATAACTGGTTTTCTACTGTCCATGTTATGGTGTATTTTTTCAAGGAAGTTGAATACAGCCATATTAATGGTTTTAGTTTTCCTAAAGCCCATTTGTTCCTTACAAAATATATTATTCTTTTCCAAGTAATTACAAACACTATTAAAGAAGACTTTCTCAAACATTTTAGAAAATATTGGTATTAGCGCCACAGGCCTATAATTAGAAATATCAGTTTTGTCTTCCTTTTGTTGTACTGGCTTGACTATAGAAACTTTTTTGTACTGGCTTGACTATAGAAACTTAACTTTTCAGGAAAAACACCATCTTTTATCCGCAATAATGTTGTGGCTAAAATATAAATCTATACTAATATTATAAAACTGAAGAGTTTGTTTGTTTGGTTCAAAGCGCTAATCTCAGGAACTACTGGTTCGAATTGAAAAATTCTTTTAATGTTGGATAGCTCATTTATCGAGGGGCGGAACATCAACGAAAAATGTTTCAAAAATAGGGATTTTTTCCTTTTGACAGCTTCCGTTGTACGTGAACGGTTAAAAATATGCAATTAGCATGTATGGCGGAATTGTCCTTCTTAAAAAGCTCAAAAAAAATGTCCGCAATGGCATATGTCTAACTTTTAAGGTTGACGCAAACTCTCTCTCTTAGTATTATATAAAGCCCATATTGTGTGAGAACTATGTGTTAAAAAGCTATCGTTCACTGGAAACCTACGTCCTTTCTTGACCTGAATGTGCCCTGGCGGTTGAGAGTATGTCATGCTCACTCAAATGTCTCGCTGATGGTGGCGCGTGTGTCGGATCATTTAGTTCCCTTCAAAATGGTTGAGTTGAATGGTGCTGATCTATGCGTCATGTTCGTGAACGGGCGCTGTCAGTGTGACTGGTCATCTCTTAGTTGCCACGGCTTATTTGAATTAATTATTTTTATTTTTTTAATTGTCTTTTTTGTTTTTACTGTGGACACTTTTAATGTGCACATCTTGCTACATCGTTCTCACATAGTGTACCATCTCAACATGAATGATGTAACCAAGATGTTGTAACAATTTGCTGATTTAAAAGAGTGTCCATGGAGTTTCTTGCCCGTTCTTCTCCATAGAGATCTACGATAGGGAATGGGCAACTACAGTACTTTCACAGTTTTTATGCCTTGTGACTGGGACTGTAGCTACATTTAATTGTTATCTTTGTTTCGACTATTCAAAAGTGCCTGTAACTGGCCTACTTGAAATAAATGCTTTGATTTGATTTGATTCTCTAACCCTCTCTTTCTTTTATGTACGCACGCACGCGGACGAAGTTGCGCGGGTCAGCTAGTGTATCAATAAAATAGCTATGGCTTTAAGTCCACCTATGTACTTTGTGGTTGAAGTATTAAATAAATAAATACATATTAGAGTAGCGTTATTACTAACAAATGAATATCAGATTCCAAACCGAAATGTTAATAGCTAAAAGAATGCGTATATTATATGCGCTTATATGCGTTCTAGCCACCCACCCTATAACTTAAAGCTTTCATAGTTACCTGAGCCGGAATACAATTATAATAATTATTATTGTCAGCTTCAACCTGGAGAATATCAACATATCGTTATTATTTAAACAACACTTCAAACTTAAGTTAATTGTACATTTTGTGGTGGAATCAGCGGTGTTCTGTACTTACGATTTCGAAGCAGATTAATAATTGGGAAAATAGTATTATGTATAAAAAACACGTCATGTTTCTATTCAAATTGATCTCAAATAATATCTAAGAATGCTATATAACAGCGCCCGGTCTGTTGCACCTTAATGGAAAAATGAATTGAAAACGTCTTGATATCAAATTAGCCGTAAAAGTTTATAGCCAGTTCCTAAGACGGTGATGGTTGTACTGTACACTGTTGTCTATACAACAGTGTACAACAGTTTTATACTATTTCGTTTCTATGTATAAAAAAAAAAATCAATTAGACAGTTGCCAAAGTCTCGAGTTCGTAACTGTGATAACGGGACTCTGCACCCTGTGTGGATTTACTAAAATAGCCGACAACTCGCTTCCGCTTACCCTCATGCTCCTGCATTAAAATCGCACCGTAACCGATAGCACTGGCGTCGGTATGGAGCTCAGTAGGCAGATTGGGGTCGAAAATTGCTAAAACGGGCTCTTCGGTTAGACTTTTAATGACATAGTCACGCACCAAGTCTTGTTCCGCGCCCCATTTGAAAGGTTCGCCTTTCCTGAGCAATTTGGCAATACAAGCGGTTTTTGAGGCACAGCCTATGTACCTGCGAAAATACCCCGCCAACCCCAGGAACTGGCGAACCTCTCTTACATTTGAGGGTTTCGGAGACTTAACTAAAGCTTCAGTTTTACTTGGGCTCGGCCGTACCTGACCATGTCCAATAAGTCTGCCAAGGTATTCGAGCTCTGTGTCCAAAAACGTACACTTTTTGAGGTTTACTGAAAATCCAGCGTTAGTTAGTGTTTTTAATATGCGTAGCTACGCGCCTGTGATGAAGTCGTATGTTCGGCGGCGCGCTGCGAATGAGGGGTCGGAGCGAGACAAAAAAAAAAGAAAAAAACTATTCACTGTATTCGTGTTTGTTTTGTTTAGCCTGCGCTTATACTTAGTATCTTTTAGTGTTTATTATATTTCCTATAGTTCTTTATATTATAATTCAAGTAGGTACTGTTTGTTTTATCTTATTTAATGTAATTCAATATTTATGCTGTTTTTTTTTTTTTTTTTTTTTTTTTTTTTTTTATCGATGGGAAATCATCAAATGACCCCTCCCGCTCTGGGCTGAGCAGGAGGGAGTGTCAGACTTGTACTGACTAAAACCCATCCATGTTCCTTCCTTTGCCCTTTGTGTTCCAGGGCCGCGGTATCTCTTTCGAACAGTCCCGCAACCCTGGCAGGCGTCGGCCCTTACGGACCCCTTCCTGTTTGCTGACTCTCTTTGAGGCGCGCGTGGAACACGAACGCGCCGTCGACACGGCCTGTCGTCATAAGACGGACGGACGGCGAGCTAGCCCATAGCTCACCGTCCACAGGCCCGCGTCTACGGTGGCCGGGGGCCACCACGTGGCCCCCGACGCCCGGTGCGTCTCCCGCGGCGGCTGGGACGTGAGGTTCTCTCCCTCTCACGTCCCGCCACCTCCTTCGCTAGCATGACTGCTTCGCAAAAGGAGGTGACGGCGTCCCATTCCGTCTCGCTCCGGACCATGGATTGAACCAGGGCCGGACGCGAGAGGTCGCCGCCGCCGATCGCCGCTACGAGGACACGGCGTTGCTCCGCCCAAGCGGAGCAGACCTGCACAGTGTGCTCCACCGTGTCCTCCGGTCGATCCTCGCAGTGGTGACACCCGGGCGTTTCCTCCCGCCCGATTAGGTGCAGGAACCTCCCGAAACAACCATGTCCGGTGAGGACCTGCGTCAGGCGGAAGGTGAGGGCGCCGTGGCGCCTCTCCAGCCACTCCTCAAAGAGGGGACTTACCGCCATTATAGTGGCGTGCCCTGCACAGGGTTGCGACAGTCGCTCTCTCCATGTCGCCATGAGATCACGCCGGAAGTCTGTCCGCTGAGCGACAATTTGCCGCGGCAGCGGAGTTTCCCCCCGGCGTAGTGCCTCCACGCGCCACTCGTGCAGGCGCGCGAGGACTATCGCCTCCAGATCCCATGGCGGCAATCCGGCAAGGAGGCTCGCCGCCTCGCCGGAGATCGTGCGGTACCCCCGGATTATGCTGTCTTGGCTTCCGTACGTTTTTTCACGGGTGACCACTGAAAACCAGCGCTGTGCTGTGGGCCCCCCCATAGCACAGCATCATGCTGAGTGGTAACCTGCTTGTCGCAGTCACGACGTGCAAGCTGTTAATTTTGTATTTATTTTTCTTTGTACCTATATGTCCTGTGTATTTATAATATTTGTTATGTGTTGAATGTTTATTGTTAATTTATTTCTTGTACGCACGTCATGTACCTGCGACAAATAAACATTTTTTCTTTTCTTATTTTCTTTCTAATACCTCGCGCAAAGTTTTCAGGCCTTCACTGACAGAATTGGACATGACAAGTACATCATCTATGAAAACTAACACTTTGCCGGTATCCATAAGTTGCTTTAGAGTTTTGGAGATGACTCTCTGATAAACGATAGGAGCATCAGCAAGCCTATAAGGCATCTTTAAATATTCGTAATGCCCTTCAGGCGTTATGAATGCTGTTTTACTAATAGAGTCATCATCCTTCATTGGCAACTGATGGAAACCTGTGGCCATGTCAAGACTTGTGAAATATCTAAAACTGCCCAATCTGTCAATGTGGTCGTCAATCAGCGGTAACGGAAATCGTTCTTTAATGGTGACAGCGTAGCGTTAGCGTTGGTTGTCGCGGCTTTAACTTGGGGATCAGAAATGCCACGGATCACTATGGCTGCTTTCAGTTCATCGGAAAGCCCCTTGACTATATTCAACCGCAACAAGGACTTTCGGGCATATTCTGCATGCGTGGTGAACTTGTTAGAATTCGTACTCATCACGTCAAACAGCACAGTGGCCATATCAACTTCACGCGGACACAATGACCGAAATTCAGCTTTAAAATTTGTCCACGTTCGGTCATTGGTCACCCAGTCGTTGAGCCATGTTTTAGCATCACCACGTAAACAGCCACCAATGCGTCCCAGTCATTCTCGATCGCCCCAGTGGCTTAATTCACGCCCTTTGTCTACTTCAGCACACCACACGTCAAAGTCATGTACACTGGGATCAAAATTCGAAATATAGTAATGGTTCGATCTTACTTGAATCAGGGATGAAAGTGCACCGACATTCCGGTCCGCAGCATCAGCCTCACGCGATGCCTCAAAGGTGGTGGTCCCCGTAGCACGTGATTCCATATTGGTAACAGGTTCCTCGGTTGCCGATACTGGCGCCGGCGTGTAGCTTTTTGCGTCTGTATCGCGTTTGGAGCCAACCGTTCCTCTAAAGCGTTCAAGCGATCAAGCACTCCATTTAAAGGGTTGCGGCGAGGGCTGTCCCGACGCCCGTAAGAGCAATCACGACGCCTACGTGGACTGTCAATACTCGTTGATCTATCGCGACGATGCCTAGAGGATCTGCTACGCGTTTCACGGTAACGGTCTCGACGCCTCGGACGAACATCGCGACGGCTACGCGACTCATTACGACGGTGGTCGCGAGAATTACGCTAAGACGAATTTTCACGCGGTGTACACTCGCGATCCGACATGATTAAAAATAACAGTTAGCACACTACACAACTACACAATTACAAACAACAAACCAAAAACCAACCCGTGGGCGTTAACCTAAAACCGCACAAAAACTAAAAACCAATTAAATAATTAACACGAGGCAAGTTACTTTTAAATTGTGTTAAAACTACCCAAAACACGGCTTCAAACACAACACGTGGTTGGAATTACTTAAATACGAAACAACGAAATTATTTTAAAACACACAGAAAAAAAAAATGGCGAAAGATCAAAGTCGCGTGTATTTTTAAAACGAATCCCACTTCTGATCTGATCCAACTAATTTTTTTTTTTAAAGAATATGCAAAACAACTTAGAACTATTTATTTTTAACAAATCACAAAATCAACACTGTTACAAAACTATTAAACGTCCGTGCCATTCGAGCGCCCGAGCAAAAGTGAACGCGCCGTCGTTGGATGTCGCTGCGCCCCCGCTAGGGGGCGCGGCAGGCGGTCACGGGGCTCTGCCCCCTGGCCGCGGAAGCCATACCTCGGCCCGTTAAAACGGGCCCGTCGTTTTGTCGCCTTTATTAAAAAGGCTAGGCCTGTTGGCGTGCGTGAGACAACGCACGCCTGTGTGTATGGTTGCGGTGAAGTTTTCAGTAGGCGCGCCACAGCGCTGTCTCATAGCGCTGCTTTCTTCACGGCACCTCGGCGGTCTGACCCCGCCAGGTGAGACCCCCGGTTACCCGGAGGAGGCCCGGCGGAGGACGACCAGCGACAGAGGTGCCGACTCGACGCACCTATGAAGGATGTAAGGCTCCCGTCCGTCCCGCTTCCAGAGCTAGCCGGTCGCGGTCCGGACTAAGAAGCCGTTATGAGTGTGTGGGCGGTATTGTACTGTGTAACAACGCCCAGTGTTGGTGTGGGTCGCGAGCCCGCGCCGCGCCCCCACATTGTGAGTCTACGTGTGTGTAGAGAGATGCATGTGTGGTGCAGCTGCGCGACGTGCCTATATTAACTTAGAACACGCCACCCAGCTGAGTGTATGTAGTATGTGGAGTCATATTGTTCAGGTAAGCTGCGTGTAGCCTGGGGCAGCTTACCTGGGCGTCATTCCGGTGGGGGGGGAGTCAGTGTCCGCTACCAGGTCGCGGGGGAGGGGGCGCCTCGCGTCAGGGGGGCGCGCATGCCAGGGCGCAATGTGCTTGACGTGCGGCCAAGCAGATGCGTCGGCACGCGCGAACATTCCCGTCGCGAGGCGCCGGATGAAGGCGTCCAGGCTCTCGATCCCGAGATCCCGCTGGATGACGTCGTTCCTCACGTAGCGAGGGGCGGCAACAATGGTCCGCAGCGCGAAGTTAGTGAACGCGCTCTGAAAGCGCACCGCTTATAAGGTGTCGCCCCCTCCCCTCGCTGCGTCACCACAATCGCGCGATGTCCCCGCTTTTTCGGCTGACAATCCTCTAAGACTATATTATTCTCTAATAATTACCGTGGCGTGTCCGCATAACCAACCAACTTAATGTTAAAACTTGCTTGTAATTTTTATAACGTACCTACAGTTTTACTTGGGTCCATTCTGTTTTAGAATAGAAGAATAGATTCATTTACTTGGCTAGTTATTAAAGTAAGTTTTTTACACAACCTGTCCGTTATGAAAGACGAGGTGCTACCGCTATCAAGAACCGCGCGAGCGAGATGCACGCAACCATTGTGGTCACTGGTCCCGCAGTTTGACCAGGGCGGTCGACAATAACACATCCTGCTGCTTAGGACCACGGGGCGACGCAATGTTAGCTGACAAGGCTTGTTTTTTTTTTCTGATGGGAAATCATCAAATAACCCCTCCCGCTCTGGGCTGAGCAGGAGGGAGTGTCAGACTTTTACTGACTAAAACCCATCCATGTTCCTTCCTTTGCCCTTTGTGTTCCAGGGCCGCGGTATTTCTTTCGAACAGTCCCGCAACCCTGGCAAGCATCGGTCCTTTCGGACCCCTTCCTGTTTGCTGACTCTCTTTGAGGCGCGCGTGGAACACGAACGCGCCGTCGACACGGCCTGTTGTCATAAGACGGGTGGACGGCGAGTAAGCCCATTACTGGCACAGGCCCGCGCCTACGGTAGCCGGCAGCCACCACGTGGCCCCCGACGCCCAGGGCGTCTCCCGCGGCGGCTGAGACGTGAGGCTCTCTCCATCTCACGTCCCGCCACCTCCTTCGCTAGCATGACTGCTTCGCAGAAGGAGGTGACGGCGTCCCATTCCCTCTCGCTCCGGACCATGGATTGAACAGGGCCGGACGCGAGAGGTCGCCGCCGCCGATTGCCGCTACGAGGACACGGCGGTGCTCCGCCCAAGCGGAGCCGACCTGCATAGTGTGCTCCACCGTGTCCTCCGGTCGATCCTCGCAGTGGTGACACCCGGGCGTTTCCTCCCGCCCGATTAGGTGCAGGAACCTCCCGAAACAACCATGTCCGGTGAGGACCTGCGTCAGGCGGAAGGTGAGGGCACCGTGGCGCCTCTCTAGCCACTCCTCAAAGAGGGGACTTACCGCCACTATTGTGGCGTGCCCTAGCTGACAAGGCTACGGTACTTATTTGTATCAGTGCTAGTAGACGGTAAAGAAGACGATGCAGACAAGTTGTTGTTATCACGAAGTGTATTCGCAATAGTTTTAACCCCCGGCGCAAAAAGAGGGGTGTTATAAGTTTGACCGCTATGTGTGTGTGTGTGTGTGTGTCTTGCTGTGTATCTATCTGTGGCACCGTAGGTCTTAAACGGGTGAACCGATTTGAATGGGGTTTATTTATATTTGAAAGCAGGTTTTCTAGAGATGGTTCTTAGACATGTTTTATCAAAATCGGTGCAGCCGTTTCAAGGTAATCAGCTCTTTTGTTGGCTGCGGTAAGGATCTTAGACGCATAATGGGTATTTACTTTACTTTCAAACATATTTGTGACCTAAAATATGAAACACCCATGTACGGTATATAAATATGCAAGATTATGGAATTCTTGATCTGATGCTGCAGCCAGGATATCCAGCACACCAGTACACTCTTGAAAAAGTAGTAGCAAATATATCGTGTTTGGTTTCGTTTTGATCAGTATTTAATTCTACATACAATACTGTGGTGGCAACATGATGAGCTGATGCTGCAACCAGGATATCCAGCACACTAGTACACTCTTGAAAAAGTAATAGCAGATATGTCTTGTTTGGACTTGTTTTGATCAGTATTTAATTCTACATACAATGCAATGGTGGCAACACGATGAGCTGATGTTGCAGCCAGGATATCCAGCACACTAGTACCGATACTCTAGAATTTTTTTTAGCAAATATGTCGTTTTTCGACTTGTTTTAATCAGTATTTAATTCTACATACAATACAATTACGGCAACATGATGAGCTGATGCTGCAGCCAGGATATCCAGCACACTAGTACACTCTTGAAAAAATAATAGCAGATATGTCGTGTTTCGATTTGTTTTGATCAGTATTTAATTCTACATACAATGCAATGGTAGCAACATGATGAGCTGATGTTGCAAGTTTGAAAAAATAAAAATAAAAATTAAATTAAAAATTTAAAAAACCCACGACGCAAACAAGAAAAGCGAACATTTAAAAAGTCAAAAATAATGCATATCGTTGCACAGCAAATTCGACTCAGTAACACCATATTATATTTTAATTAGGTACAGACATTGATGGGCGGCACGATAAGGTTTGCTCGTTGAAATGGCGCTATAATGTCGCGGCGGGGTACCGCTTAGCTTAAAGCAATAAAAATAACTACAATAGGAGATTGCATACGCATTACTCATAGCGCTCCCAGACTTAACAATTTAACACCCAACTAGATTTTCTACAAAAAAATGATCGTATCGAAGCAAGTTGGTTGGAAATGATAGTAAATTAATAGAAAGTCAAAACTCAATAAATTTAATTACTACTGCAGCAGTTCCCTCAAGAGATGCTCTCAAGTAACATAGAACTTATTGATTTCGTCAATTTCATCGTTACAATGAATTAAACTGGTAAAGGTGTCGCGAAATTCTAGGCAGTTAGAATATAATCCGCCAAACTTTGGCAACTGAATTGTTGGCAGCTTAACTGGCTTGTGCATGTTAGCAATTGTAGTTTTACAGCTTTCCATCGATTTACTATCCCTATTAAATTCACTCAGAATATTTTGTGCTCTGGACAAGGATTTATAATAATGAGACTCGAATTCAGAACGCTCCGCGTCTTGTATCATCTACAATGCATTCCAGACGTAACTGTACCTCATCATACTGCTCATACAACGACTCCATCTTGCCCATGCGCAACTGCAATTCAGACACATCACAGTTTGATAAGTCTTTGTCTTTAAGTGAGTCCAGAAAGTTGGCGAACGCAGTCAAACGACCCTTAAAGCTGCCTCGTTTTTTAACTAACTCCCTTTCCTCGGTCATGCTGGGAGATGAGTGTTGTCAACCTTACATTGATACAGGAATACAATTATAAAAAGAAAAATATTTACTTAACGCACGCCTAAAACTGTGTTGTTGAACTTCCTGAATGTTTTTGCAAACAACTGCATAAACTATGTGTCTAAACCATAAATATAATTCAAGTCAAGTCCAATCCTTTTATTTGTAAAACTTTAGATAACGCGAACTTAGTAATAATTACGAAAAACTAAAAACTAATTGTTATTTTAATGAATACATAAATGATTCTAAATAATAAGTACTAAAAACTTTACTATTTTATAACATTGACTTGCAATAATATCAAACACTCTCAACTTTTATTATTATGTATTATGTTAAACCTGCTAACAATTAACAACCACTGATAAGTAGATAATTATGTGAATTAGTTACAGCTTATCCTTATTTAAGTTTAAGTGATGTAGCAAATAAGCTAACTATACTGTAATCAGTATGATTTTAAACTTAATGACGCTGATGAATAAAATACTAATCACGATGTAACAAACAAGTACCTAATGATTTTTATCTGACAAAATACAATAGGTAATAAATTATAAGTACTGACCTTTTTATGAATATTTACTACCGTGAACGGTAATGGACAAAGCCCAATCATGGACTCATTCAATTTCTATGGCATAAAATAAAGGTAAAAATAGTTTTACGGAAAAAACTTGCGCGGCGTTATCTTTCAAGTTCATCGTGATTTATTGTGCTAATCGTTAAGGAGTTAACTGTACATTTTTGTTTGTGAATAGTATTTCATAAGATTTATTAGGTTTTACTATGATTTTACGAAAAAAAAAAAAAGAAATTTAACAGCTAGTTTTAAAAAAAAGATGAAAGCTAGTATTTGTTGGAACCATTTTACATCACTGGTACGTAGGTATGTTTTGCTGTAAAACCAGTGATGGACATAATTATGTCCAAACTAATGTTTTGAGTCAATGTTGAAGCCCAATCATGGACTCATTCAATTTCTATGGCATAAAATAAAGGTAAAAATAGTTTTACGGAAAAAACTTGCGCGGCGTTATCTTTCAAGTTCATCGTGATTTATTGTGCTAATCGTTAAGGAGGTAACTGTACATTTTTGTTTGTGAATAGTATTTCATAAGATTTATTAGGTTTTACTATGATTTTACGAAAAAAAAAAAAGAAATTTAACAGCTAGTTTTAAAAAAAAGATGAAAGCTAGAATTTGTTGGAACCATTTTACATCACTGGTACGTAGGTATGTTTTGCTGTAAAACCAGTGATGGACATAATTATGTCCAAACTAATGTTTTGAGTCAATGTTGAGTTTTTTGAATAAATTGTCTTCAAATCATTTACGGATATCGGGTGATTATATGAATTTAAAAAAAAAAATGAAAACTACCAGTAATGTACACACGGCTACACATCAAGCTATACATTTCCAGTATAAACTGACCTGGCATTGTTCACTATGTACATAATTGGGGGTCCATAACTGGTTTTCTTATTTTGTTTAGATGGCGCCTATTAATTATACTTCTAAGCAAATGGGAGATGCCATTGAGGCGGTACGAGGTGGTGAATCTGTAGCGGCTGCAGCAAAGCGCTTTGGAGTTCCGCGGATCACTTTATACGACAAAATATCAGGTAAAAGCCCCAAGCAATGTAGTATGGAACCTAATACTGTACTAACAAGCACAGAAGAGGATTTGTTGGTAAAGTGGCTTTTAGCTATGGCTGAAAGAAGATTTCCTATCTCCAAAGAAACTCTCCTAGATAGTGTTCAGCGGATCATCACAGTGCAAAACAAACCCAATCCTTTCACGCAAAATAGACGGTAGAAAATGGTTTGCATCATGTTAGCAAAAAGACATCCCTTATTAGCAGAAAGAACAGCAGAAAATTTAACCGCTGCTCGAGAAAACGTGACTGCAGAAGAAATAGTCTCTTGGTTTCGAGAAATAGACGAATATTTAACATCTGTCGATTTGGATGTGCTCCAAGATCCAAGCAGAGTTTTTAACACAGGCGAAGACGCATTCTTTCTTTCACCAAAACCTGGGCAAGTGCTTGTGAAGCGGGGTGAGAAACATGTTTATGCTGCAAGTGGCGATGAGAAGGAGAATTTAACAGTTTCTGTGACTGCGAATGCTGCGGGTAAACTTGCACCGCCGATGAAAGTTTTCGCTTATGAAAGGATCCCAGCCAACATTGCTAACAGTGTGCCGGAAGATTGGGGCATAGGTAAGTCCGAGAGTGGTTGGATGTCTAGCGAGACCTTTAATGAATAGTACATTACCGGTATTTTCAATCCTTGGCTGGTAAAAGAACAGATTCCAAAACCAATTCTGTTTTTCGTAGATGGTCACAAGTCCCATCTAACACTTCAACTGTCGCAGTTTTGTTCTGAAAACGGTATTGAAGTGATTGCCTTATACCCAAACTCGACCCACATACTTCAACCGATGGACATTTCCGTATTTAGGCCGTTAAAAGTATTCTTTCGCAAAGAAGTTATTGCGTGGAAAATGGAAAACATGGGGAATAAACATAAAAACGAAAATGTTACTCCAGTTTTTTAAAAAGCATTGGACCGAATAACAGAAGACTGTGTCAAAAATGGTTTCCGAGGTGGAGGACTATATCCTTTTGGACCGGAATATATAGACATGACAAAATTTAGTAATAAAAAATCAACTATTTCAGAACCAAATGAAGGAAAAAACCAGGATATAAAACAATTACTAAAATTTCACCAAGATCTTTGGTCAAGATAAACTGGAAATGTGTACAAAGGTATATTTCGACGGCAGGAACGTTATTGAAAATATGGCTCTGGACGAGGATCTCAATCTTTATATAGTATGGACTCACGCCAAGCAAATGACAACAATACCGGACACAAATGTAGCGTCGAGTTCCAATACATTGACCCCAAGTTACCAAGAACAAGAGCAGAAACCAAGGATGACTCAAAATACTGAGGTTATTCTAGACAACAATGAAGCCATAAGTTCTTTAGCAACAACCACATCAATTCCAACCCTAGAATTTACTCAAAGCACTGAAATGATTCCAAATGTCGATTTTACCGATCGAAATACTACGGCTCCAAACACAACTGTAACGTTGAGTTCCACCGCATCAAACTCTGTTACTAAAGAACAAGGACTAATTCAAGTTACTGAAAAACATGATATGGATGCAGCCACGAACATTAATTCGAAACAAGACGTACAACCGACTAGCATTACAGATAAAGCGAATGAGTTGAATCAAACTGCCAAAGAAATTCCATATCGCTACAAAACTACTGCGGTTGATTATAATATTATGGTGATATCACCAGACACTAACGAAGTATTGAGTTTCACTGCATTGACTTCGTGCATTCAAGGACAACAACCGACTGAAAATACTAACCAAGCTTTCTTGAATGACACGAATACGGCTACTAATCCTGCATCAAACCAAAGTACTTTTGAAGTAGTAAGTTCATCAAAGTACGTTTGATGAATTCGTTTGATGTTCAACCAAATAAAGGTGGTTGCACACCAGAAAAAAACACATTGGGCAAAGTATTAGGTGTCACAGTACCTTTCAAGAATTGCCTTTTTTGGACTGAAATTGTACATAGTAAAAAGACTAAGAGAAATAAGGAAAAAATATCATCAGCAGTAACCAGTAAGGCTTGGCAACAATACCATGCGAAAAAAGATGCAGAAGAAAGAAGGCTCATAGAAGAAAAAGAATTAAAAGCGAAACTGCGGCTAGAGAAAAAGGAATTTAAAGAAAAGATGGCAAAAGTAAAGAAAGATACAGTTAAGACCAAAAAGAAGAAAGTTAGTGAGATTTCATCATCTGAAGATACGGATATGGAAGTAAACTACGTTGAAAGCGGTGAAAGCGAATTAAATGAACAAAGTAACGCAAATATGTGCGAAGAAGAAATAATAGATCAAATGCTGAAAAGAAAGCAAACTACGGTACCAAAGAAAAAAAGAAATACAATGATCGAAGATACTGTTTCTGATATAGGTACTCCAACATGCAGTTACAAACATGAAAAAAAAGAAAGATCTTACAAAGGGATGTTTTGTCATAGTGAAATATGAAGGTGAATATTTTCCTGGAAAAATTGAGAACGAAGATAAAGAACAGTAAGAAATAAGTACCATGGTATTGTCTACTGGGAACACTTTTAGATAACCAGAAAGACCGGATAAAATATGATACAAAATGAGCGAGGTGGTTGAAAAGATATGTCCTCCTGTTAAACAAAATAACAGAGGTTTTTTTTGTAAAGTTGCAGAGCTGGAAAAGTTTTTGCCTGACATATAAATATGTCGGAGTGGCAGGATTTATTCCGCTAGGCTTCTACATCATGTGGGCAGACGATGCGTTTCGTGCTATGAAAAGACAATGAGCGATACATTGTTTCTAGCAAAACTAACGAATTACTTGAGATTACAACTTAGCAAAATAACACAGGGCACAATGAATCGGGTACAGTTCCAAGAGATCTTAACTCGGCCGCGATCAGACACTGACTGACTGTCGTCCTGGCTCAGAGTTTACCATCAAGACTCTGTAACAAGTGACACTGTGGTGTGGGTAGCCTTGTAAGTAGATTGCGTGATGTCACCACCGTGTACTTGTGATTCATTTTAAGCCCGTACCAATGACCGTCTCCGACAAATATGTAATCATTAAAATCATTACCTAGGTAGTTCAATTTGTCAGTCAAAGCCTGATGCTCAATATTGTTGATTTGTTTTGTAGTTATTTTGAGCCTGATTCATTATTTTTACTGACTTTAGTTTATATAGTCGCTTTGAGCGTGAATTTATAGAGCTTTTTTTGTTATAAAGTTTGGACGGATATTATTAGTGGTTGCGCCGAAATGATTCGGTCAGCGAGTGCTGAGGAATTGCATTCACTCATCATGCGCGCGTGTGTCTGGCAACGGCGAGCGAGCCAATCTTCAGTTCAGTCGTCCATCAAACGCCGCTAAGCAAGGATCTGCGTACGCGCCGCCGCGCCGGTCTGCGCTGTATCGCGCCGCCATATTTGTTCATACGCGCAAATAAAGCTGCTAAAACTCTCGCTTGTGCTCGCCACCTTCATCTATTACATATAATAAAACAGTAAAAAAACTGTGTCTGTACTATCGCGGACACTCCTGCCTGATCACCACTAAGCTCATTTTTGCGTGCACTCAAAATATTGAAGCGCTCTCTAGCTCCGCCCCGTTGTCGTTGAATGGAAAAAATGAAAGAAAGACAATACCGACCGGCCGAGCGCACTGACGACGGCGCACGCCGAACGAGATGTATTGTTATTTTCAGACTACTATTATTAGAAAAAAAACCTTACTTGAATTCGGCTTACTTTACTCAATTATGTTTGTGCGTGTGTCGGTTTCGATACGATTTCGATAAAATTGGAAATAATGGGGCTTTAGCGGGTGAAAAGCTGTTGATCTAGCTAGATCTCATCTCTTATTCTAACTAGAACTTTGATTAGTTAAATCCTATTATCGGTTGGGTATTAATTAAAAATTAAAATACTGTTTATAGGTTTATCAATTTTATTACCAAAATTATATACTTTGTTGTTTTATCATACAACAAAACAGAGATTATCGTAAAAAAAATATTGGGTCCAATATATGAATTGGATACAGTAAATAGGTTAAACACAAAATCAAAAAACAAGTAATAGAATCAACTTAAAATAGTTTACCAGTTTAACAAATAAAAAAACATCCCTTCCTGTGACCTATTATTACCACAAGCAACAGTTTTTATAAACAATAGTTATTCCATTCATGATTTTTTACAAAATTACGATAGTTAAATTATGATTTGCTCGTTCTTATTAAAAAAAAAAAAAATATTTTTAAAATAATTAAGTAATCAAAAATATGTGCAGATGAAAGCAGCCACAAATGACAGTACTTAAACATAAGCATTTTGCAATAAATGCGAATTTGCAAAATTATTTGAAAGTAAACATTAAAAAAAAAGACAGCAATAGACAAAAACTTCACTAGAATTAAATTTAAGTTGATAAATAATATTTTTTCTATTACTTATCAAATATTAAAAACAGGGTTACAATACAATATAATTAGTCGCTTACTAATTCCCGTAAGAAGTGGCTCCATTTAAAAGAGAATTTCGGTCAACCTTAACTATAATTATAGATATTTTTTAAGTTAATACTGATATTTACACAGTGGCAAGCATTGTTTCTTTAAAACCAACCTAAGAAATTGAAACAAGTAGTGCGTGTGTGAGCGAGAAAGTATTCGAGTTCGCCCGTAACAACAAAACGATAATATCCGTGCATAGATGTATTTTTTTTTAATAAAACGGCACAATTAACAAAAACTTCTCTACAATAGTAGAGAAGATTTTGTTCTGTTAATTTAATAAAATTAACAGTTGGTAAATAATATTTTGTATTGCTTACTTATTAAATAATAAATCTAAGGTTATAATATAATCAGTTTTGAATCAGTCACTCACTAATTCTTATAAGTAGCGGCTTCATTTAAAAAATAATGAAAAATTATGTATTAAAAAAAAGTTAATACTGATACGCAACCAAATTAAAATCAACCAACAAACCTAAAACATTGAAACATATAATACGTATGTTAGCGAGAAAGTATTCGAGTTCGCCCGTAACAACAATACTCGTGAATGCAAAATTACTTCACTAAGTTTTAATTCACGTTAATATTAAAAATCTGACATTATGTTCAAAATGATTCAATAAATCAACAAAAACCCAAAACAATAATAAAAATACAGTACTTAAACAAAAACTTCCCTAAAATTAATGAACAGTCGGTAAATAATAATATTTTTTTACTATTTTATCTTCACTGACTACTCAATTTTAATACTACAAAAATAAATATAGTGTATTTATCGATAGGGGTTCCCGATACCGGTGGACAATTTAATGTTTTTTTTTATGTTTTGTTATATTGTTTTTTAATAAAAAAATTATTACATTTGTAAATAAATATTAAAACGAAATATATTAATATTTAGTCATCGCGCCTCCTGCGTCCGTCGCATATCGTTCTTATTGATTGAACGAGAACTTCAAATTCAACAGAGCAATGGTCAATATTCAAAAGGTCCGGTAAGCGCGCCAAAGTTCGTCCGTAAAATTCGCAATAAGAGTACACAGGATACGTCACTAAGCTGCGCAATGCAGATTGCAACTAATTGCGTAAACGCTTTCCTAATGGGCCTAAACTTTAAGGGGGCGTGGCTCGGCGCCTCCGCATGATTTAGGCGAAAAAATTTTTAACTGATCAGGCGGAAAAGGCCGCGATAGTACATTGAATATATTAAAAAAATAATGATTGAGGGGGGTTTGGAAACAATAATAGAGCCCGAATCCAAAAAAAAAAATCTGTCTGTTTGTCTGTATGTCTGTTTGTTTGTACACGCTAATCTTCGGAACTACTCGACGGATTTAAATGATTTTTTTTTTGTTGTATAGGTATTAAATCTGGGCAACATATAGGCTATAATTTATCTTGGAAACTTGAAAATCTGATGCAGCACCGAAACAGACCAGCTAAACTATAAGAGATACAAAAATGGTACCATAGCAAAAATTGTTCCACGTGATGAGCATTTTCTGCTAAGAGAATAAATTTGAAGATCTGGAACAGCTGAAGTGGAACTCCAAGAGCCCAGCTACACTATAACATATATAGGAATTACGTCTTAGCAAAAGTTGTTCAGCCTGATGAGCACTCTCTGTTGTCGTATAAAATTTGAAGATCTCGAACAGCTGATGTGGAACTCCAAGAGCCCAGCTACACTATAACATATATAGGAATGACGTCTTAGCAAAAGTTGTTCAGCCTGATGAGCACTCTCTGTTGTCGTATAAAATTTGAAGATCTGGAACAGCGCATGTGGAACTCCAAGAGCCCAGCTACACTATAACATATATAGGAATGACGTCTTAGCAAGAGTTGTTCAACCTGATGAGCACTCTCTGTTGACGTATAAAAATTAAAGATCTGGAACAGCTGATGTGGAACTCCAAGAGCCCAGCTACACTATAACATATATAGGAATGACGTCTTAGCAAGAGTTGTTCAGCCTGATGAGCACTCTCTGTTGACGTATAAAAATTGAAGATCTGGCACACGCGCTGTGGAAATGAAAATTAAAAAAAAAAGAAAAAAGAAATTGAAGATCTGGAACACCTGATATGGAAATCAAAGCTATCACTAATTTCACTGTATAATTATAAAATAACATAAGCTGGAAGTACCTCCACGCGGTGAAGGCGGTAACAGTTTAGGACTGATTTTCGATGAAAATTCGATGAATCATTGAAAATTTGACTCTGCTGGCTAAAACTCCCATTTATTATTTTATTTTATCAAATAAATAAGCCTTCGGGCTTATGTTATTTTGTTTAATTTCCTTTTTCATTTATTTTCGTGACACGGTAGCCTACCCGGTAATGCAGGGGAGCAGTCACTTAGATTTTAATTGATCTTCAGAATTAAACTATAACTATGCCTAGAAAGAGGTCAAATCTTTCCCAACGTTCCAAAGGAGCTAAAAGATTGAGGATCATGAGATCCCAAGAATCTACCGAAGAGCGTCAGGAGAGACTTGATGCTGTTCGAGAACATCAGGCTGCAACTCGCTCCGTAGAAACCTCTTCGGATCGCGAAGCACACCTGCGTTCTCAGCGTATTTACGCATTTACATCCAGGTCTCTAGAGACCAGTGAAGAAAATGATGTGCGAATGACCGCTGATCGTGAACGTCATGCATTGTCTCGTGAGTCGCAGACGTTCACGGATAGAGAATTGCGCATGAGTTCTCAGCGTATCTACGCATCTGCTTCTAGGTCTCTAGAGACAAGTGCGGAACGTGATGCGCGACTGTTCGCTGATCGTGAACGTCACGCATTGTCTCGCGAGTCGCAGACGTTCACGGATAGAGAATTGCGCATGAGTTCTCAGCGTATCTACGCATCTGCTTCTAGGTCTCTAGAGACAAGTGCGGAACGTGATGCGCGACTGTTCGCTGATCGTGAACGTCACGCATTGTCTCGCGAGTCGCAGACGTTCACGGATAGAGAATTGCGCATGAGTTCTCAGCGTATCTACGCATCTGCTTCTAGGTCTCTAGAGACAAGTGCGGAACGTGATGCGCGACTGTTCGCTGATCGTGAACGTCACGCATTGTCTCGCGAGTCGCAGACGTTCGCGGATAGAGAATTGCGCATGAGTTCTCAGCGTATCTACGCATCTGCTTCTAGGTCTCTAGAGACAAGTGCGGAACGTGATGCGCGACTATTCGCTGATCGTGAACGTCACGCATTGTCTCGCGAATCGGAGACGTTCACGGATAGAGAATTGCGCATTTTTTAAAAGTTATTTGCAATATTATTGTTAATTCAGTGTACCCTTGGGATCCGCTGCAGAATAACGGGAAGAAAAGGTATTTGTTGTGTAGGTATTAAGTCTGGGCAACATATAGGCTATAATTTATTTTGGAAATTGGAACACCTGATGCAGAACCGCAACAGAACAGCTAAAGTATAAGAGATATAAAAATGGTGTCATAGCAAAAATTATTCCACGTGAAGAGCATTTTCTGCTGTGAGAATAAATTTGGAGATCTGGAACCCTGTTGTGGAACTCCAAAGCCCAGCGACACTATAACATATTAAGGAATGACGTCTTAGCAAAAGTTGTTTAGTCTGATGGGCATTTCCTGTGGACTTACGAAAATGAATGATCTGGAACGTCTCCAATCGTCTCGCTCATCCCGTTGTTTTCCCGTCCCCGGGCCTCAGAATTCTACATCAGACGTTTCAGATCTTCGACTTTCTTGACGACCCCGTTGTCGCTGGCAAAAGCAACAGGATCCGCGTACGAAGTCGCGGGCAGAAGCTAGTTAATTAATATAACTCGCTCAACTGGACGCTTGTATCTTCCGCTTGTGCACTTTGCCCCAAGTATCTCCGAGTTCTTCGAGAAGAAAGTCTTCAGGGCCTCGTGGCGCCGCAGCCAGGTGAGTGGATAGCTTTTTCCTTTAGCTCTCGTCTGGTTGGGTTTTTTTTGGTGTACCATATCTCACCCGCTCATAATTATAATCTCCCGCATTTATTTAATTTTTATTGTACCGCATCGCATCACCAATTAGTAAAGTTTAGACTTTGCCACCGTCATACCTACATTGTTATATCTGAAGAAGAGTTCAGATTAACTTTTTATTTTTATTGTTGTTTTATTCTACCGCATCGCATCACCATAATTTTGGTCCTTCGAGCCGGATTGAGCCAGTAAATACCTTTTAAAATAATCCCTGTCCTTACCTAAGTATTCCCTACATAAAAAGTTTATAACTGTGCTTTGTTCAAGTAAATTACGCATCTTTAACTTAACAAAGAAGCTACGTGCCACGTGCCGTGCTTCGAGCGACTTATCGACGTAGCGAGTGGAATAGGTCCCATCTATTCAGTTTAACGTTTTTTTTTTATCTAGTAATAATCTAATTTACTTGTTCAATAATTCAATAGCACATTTCTGTTTATATAAACGAACGCCGGGAACTTTAGGTAACGCCATCAAAATGGCGTCGGAAGCAAAATTGAAAATGATCATTGCAAAAAAAGAAGCTATTATCGAAAAAGTCAATGACTTGTTCAAGATTGCAAAGAAAATAATTCCATCAAATATTGATACTAGAAGTAAACAAGAATTTCTAGCCGCTTCTTCGAATATCGAAAAATTATATATCAGCTTTAACGATCTTTGTGATCAACATAATACATTATTATTGGTAATAGACCCCGATTATAAAATAAGTTTTAGTAATTGGAGCTCTTTCGAAACATTATTTTCAGAAATTCAATATATACGTAATAACTTAGTAGAATCTAACCGCGCGAATGTAGACAAGCCCGCGGTCGAATCATATACTTGTCGCCTACCGCCATCGCCATTAGAATTAATAAGTTTTTCTGGCCAGCCGGACAGTTGGCCACTCTTTTACCAATGCTTCAAAACTAACGTTCACGATAACAAAAGTCTGAATAATGATCAGCGTGTACAGTATTTGGTAGGCAAATTAAATGGCAGCGCTAAAAATGTTTTCGCGGGAATAATTCCTAATGCGTCTAACTATCTTACGATATGGAATTCGTTAGTGACAAAATACCAGGACAAGAGGTTACTTGGGTCTATGTACCTAAATAATATACTCGACATAAAACCTACCTCGGGTTCACCCGGTCAATTAAATAATTTTACTGAAAAAGTTCATTCATCTTGGTCCGCGCTAAGACAGTTAGACATTAACGATTTATCTGATTTCATGTTTACTCATCTCGTTTTAAAAAGGTTAGATTCTCAAGTACTGCAGAGTTTTGAGTTATCCGTTCGCGACAAGGATGTACCCACAAGTGATGACTTAGTAAATTTCGTACGGCATCACATAAAGGTTCTTGAACGAACAACAGCTGCTCGTCAGAACATATCACCACAAAATAATCAGGGGAATAACTCACAAAATCAGTCGCGTTCTTCTGCTTCGAAAACTTCGCATAGCTTTGCAGTCATAGAAAAGGAGGTTAGTAATATACCCACTTGTATTTTTTGTAAAAACTCGCAACATACGCATTTATACGAGTGTTTAGAATTCAAAAAATTGGATGTGAAAGATCGCTTTAAGTTCATTAAAGATAATAAAATGTGCATCAATTGTTTTAGTGGTAAACATTCCACCTTTAATTGTGGTTCTACAAACACTTGTAAACATTGTAAGAAAAAGCATCATTCATTGCTGCATTTTAATAATCGCGAGTTAATCCCGCAACAATCTCAACATAATGTATTAGGAGCCACGTCCTTGTCGAGTGCAGGTGCACCGGATAGCGGCGCGCGGTCGGTGTGTATGCATGTAAACTCAGCCGCGCCGGCGCTGGTCGTGACATCTTCGTGTGCCGAGTTGAAAGAATGTACTAATTCTAAGAATTCGATCGCGTTGACGTCGCGTAATAATAATATAAATTTATCTTGTGACCAATTGAATACGTCAGTTATTTTACCAACGGCACAAGTTTATGTTCCGATAAATGGAAAACGCTTTGTCATAAGATGTCTAGTTGACAGTGGTTCGCAAAACAATCTTATCACCCTCGCATGTTGTAGAAAATTAAAATTAAATATTCAACCGCTTGTTAACTCATCCTTAAAATCAGTAGGTACGATTTCCACTCCCATTAAGGGTTACGTGTCGCTTACAATACAATCGCGCGTAAGTGACGCTCAATACGAATTGACAATGTTAGTGATTGATCATATAGCTGATCCGTTACCTGTTCGCGCGGTACAAAGGTCCGTGATGGATCATTTCAAGAGTTTACCGCTCGCAGATGAATGCTGGGATGTACCTGGGAACATAGACGCGATTCTTGGTACTCAAATGTTCGCATTTGTTTTGCTCGGGAAAAAAGTTATACCTATCTCTCAGTCAGCTGATTCTGCGGTCACCGCTCGCTCCATACCTCATGCTTTAGAAACCACGCTTGGCTATATTGTCATGGGTGAGGTACCTTCTGTCAATAACCGTGACAGTGTAGCCTGGTCCTTCGGCCCGTTAGTAGATAATTTAAATAATTTAATTTTAAAATTCTGGGAAATAGAGGAAGTACCTACTGTTAACAAAAAAAGTCCGGAATGTCAAGAATGTGAAGATTTTTATAAATCGACCGTTTCACGAAATTCATGTGGGCAATATATTGTGTCGTTACCTTTTAAAGGTGAACCTAAGTCTTTAGGTAACTCCTTCATTCACGCTCAGCGTAGATTGTCTGCGCTAGAGCGCAAATTTCATTCGCTTCCCGCTTTACGTCAAGCTTATAACGACGTAATTAATGATTATATAGATAAGGGTTATCTTTCCGAAATACCTTATTCTTTGTCCGCTATAAATGAAGGCTACTTCATCCCGCACCACGCTGTTGTACGGCCTGACAAGTCGACAACAAAAACTCGCATCGTCTTAGATGCAAGCGCTAAAACTGATAGCGGCAAATCGCTCAACGACTTGTTGCATACAGGGCCTAATTTGCAGGCAGACTTATTTTCGCTTTTGCTTAACTTTAGATATTTTAAGGTAGCAATTACCGCTGATATACGTCAAATGTATCTTAGAATTTTATTGTCAGATATAATTCTAAGATACATATTTTTTTTTATTGTCAGATATAATATTTTTTGATATTTACGATCGTTAGATCGTAAATATCAAAAAATATTATATCGCTTTATTGATACCGAGAGTATTCGTATTTTTCAATTTAACTCTGTGGCTTTCGGCCTCCGCTCGAGTCCATTTTTGGCTATGCGTACCGTCCGTCAATTGGCGGAGGACTATCGCGACCGCTTTCCTCTCGCGGCAGATGTCGCCATGCGAGAACTGTACATGGATGATTTAACTACTTCTGTTCCTTCTGCCGAAGATGGTACTCGTTTAGCAGACGAGCTGCTCGCTTTATTCAAGATCGGCGGATTTGATCTCGTCAAATGGGCAAGCAACTCACCGGAACTTCTCGCTCACTTGCCGGAGTCGTATCGTGCGGTGATTGAGTTCACAGATGATGATGATACACTGAAGGTTTTAGGTTTAAAATGGATACCTACTTCTGATGTGTTCTCTTTCTCCACATCCTCCGCGACTACCTGTAACACTAAACGTACTATATTATCTACGATTGCCCGCCTGTTTGACGTGCTTGGGTTCGTCGCACCTGTCATTCTTTATGCTAAACTTTTAATACAGGATCTTTGGCTTGCTAAGGTGGGGTGGGATGAAGAGCCCCCGGAAATCATTACTGAATGTTTCGTTAAACTCAAATCTGAATTACCGTTATTATCTAAATTACAAATACCTCGCCACTTAGGTGTCGCGGCCGGCTGTGTCGTAAATTTGCTTGGCTTTGGAGACGCTAGTATGAAGGCTTACGGCTGCGTCCTATACCTGCACGTAACGAACCCTAACGGTAATATATCCATTCATTTAGTATGCGCTAAGTCCAAAGTGGCTCCG
The DNA here is from genome assembly GCA_947578425.1 of Eugnorisma glareosa. Lineage (NCBI taxonomy): Eukaryota > Metazoa > Arthropoda > Insecta > Lepidoptera > Noctuidae > Eugnorisma > Eugnorisma glareosa. The sequence continues at coordinate 202,156 of OX387984.1, forward strand.
CTAAAGACTGTTTCACTGGCAAGGTTGGAATTGTGTGCCTCGCAACTCCTGGCTAAACTTGTCAAACAAGTACATACGTTTTTTAATAATCGCTATCCTATAAAAGATATTTTCGCTTTTAGTGATTCTACGATCGCTCTGTCATGGATTCATTCATCTCCACATCGGTGGCAAGTATTCGTGGCCAACCGTGTGACTGAGATACAGGAAAATTTATCTCCTGACCGCTTTTTCCACATAAATGGGATAGAAAATCCCAGTGATTGTTTGTCGAGAGGTTTATTACCCTCGCAACTCATTAATCATCCGCTGTGGTGGCACGGTCCACCTTGGATTTGCCATACAATCGCTGAATGGCCAATCGTACCATTCAAACCGTCCTGTGTTGAAGGTTCTATACCTGAAGCAAAGAGTTCTGTTACTCTAACAGTCATTCCTGATTTAGATACTTCGATACTACTGGAGCTAGCTCTCAGAGTCTCGTCTTGGAAAAAATTATTACGCATTCTGGTATATGTCTTGCGCTTTTTACGTAAGTTACCTCCCGCCCCGGTAATTCAGGTCTCTGACCTTGAAACCGCTGAACTCGTGATTCTTCGCGAGTTGCAAAGCAAACACTTTGTTGATGAAATAAAAAATATTAAAAAGGGTACATTACCGTCGCCTTCTTTAAGAAAGCTCAATCCGTTTGTTGACGACAACGGATTGCTCCGCGTGGGTGGTCGACTGACAAATGCTCATATACCTTATGAAAGTCGGCATCCATTGTTGCTTCCTCGTCGACATCACATAGTCGATCTACTAATAGATGATTATCATCGATCCAATTGTCATACCGGTTCACATCTTCTTATGTCTTTATTAAGGCAACGATATTGGATCATTTCCGCTCGAAATATTATTCGACAACGCATACGCCAATGTAACTTCTGCTTTAAGGTTGCACCTTCTCATCCTACGCCTATGATGTCAAGTTTACCCCCTTCTCGAGTGCAAGAAGCTAAGGCCTTCACTCACACTGGCGTTGATTACGCTGGGCCTATAAATATTACTATCACGCGAAAGAGGGGCGTTAAAAGCCAAAAGGCGTACATTTGTCTATTCGTGTGTTTGACTACCAAAGCCATACACATTGAAATTGCCTCGGACTTGAGTTCAGAAACGTTCCTTGATGCTTTCAAGCGTTTCCTGTCTAGGCGAGGGCCGGTATCTGTTCTTTATTCCGATAACGGAACAAATTTCATTGGTGCAAAGCGTCAATTGGACGAGTTATTAGTGATGTGTCCCTCACTCATGAGGTGCCTCATTTGAGGTACTCGTGATCGCAAATTGAAAGAGTTACTCGAATTTCAATATTGAACCACCTCACTCGTTCCCTCGTTCTCACTTACAAAGTCAAATTGACAATTTGACATTGTTATTGACGCGAGTCGCGATGACTCGCGCGCGCGTGAATGATTATTGAGGGATCGAATCGAGTGAGCGAATGAACGAATTTATAGAATGAGTGAGGTGAGGTCATGAGGTGAGGATTTTGGTAAACTAACATTAAATTATTACTTAAAACGAAATATGGAGAAAATATTTTTTATTCTACTATTACCTACTATGAACTCTAAACGTTAACTATGAACTCTAAAAACATAAGCATTAGATTGGTAATCAAGTGTCATTGATTCGTTTCATTTGGCGGTCAAAACTTCAAGAGCGAAAGAAAATTATGTGTGTGAGGGAGACGTATAAATCGGAATCGTGAGTACTTATGAGTCGACACACCCCCTCGCCGCGCTGCCTCGGACTATCGGCTATTCGCCTGAATTCGGCGCAGTTCGGCTCGCTCTCGGCTCGTGAGGTGAATACGCCGTTGTACGACTCCTCGCCTCAAATGAGGTGTACCTCGTGAGGACCTCGCGAGATAAAATGAAGTACTCCCTCAACCTCATTTAAAAATGATGAGTTACCCATCACTACGAGTTATACACTTTCCTTTCTTCTAAAGATACATCTACCGCATTTCAAACTGAATTAAATAATCATAAAATAACATGGCGTAATATCCCTGCTCGCGCACCTCACTGGGGAGGAATTTGGGAAAGCAACATAAAATGCATAAAAACTCATTTATATCGTTGCATTGGGAAACAATTACTGTGCTATGAGGAATTGTTGACAGTATTAACTCAAATTGAGTGCGTCGTGAATTCGCGTCCATTGTGTGTGCTGTCTGACCAGCCGCATACGATTCTAACTCCTGCGCATTTTCTAAACACAACCCCTTTGCAGTCGCTGCCTGCTTATGAGGTTGACGCATCTGTAAGCCTTTATAATAGGAAAAAAACTGTTAGACAGTTTAGTCCAAAGCTATTGGAAGAAATGGCACGTAGATTATTTGCATACACTTCAACTGCGGCAAAAATGGAATACTCCTGATGTACCTATTCAGCCAGGTTTACTTGTTCTCATCCACCAGGATGATTCACCGCCGCTTCGCTGGCCTACCGGCATTATCGAACAAGTATATCCGGGTAAAGATGGAATCGTGCGAGTCGCGTTAATACGCACTACAGCAGGGACTTTCAAACGCCCCGTCGTTAAGTTGTGCCCCCTTCCTTCGCAATAATTTACATTTAGTCTATCAATTAGCAAATTCATTAATCTTAAGTATATAATTTAGTATCTGTAATGCAATCCACACCTTCAATATTCATCTCTTGTAACTTTTATTTCTATGTCAATCCATTTGAACTCGCTCCGCTTTAATCTAAGATCCTTTCCTTATCCTTTCCTTTTGTTTCGAAAATCCTACGGATTTCCAAAGGGGGGAGGATGGTTGCGCCGAAATGATTCGGTCAGCGAGTGCTGAGGAATTGCATTCACTCATCATGCGCGCGTGTGTCCGGCAACGGCGAGCGAGCCAATCTTCAGTTCAGTCGTCCATCAAACGCCGCTAAGCAAGGTTCTGCGTACGCGCCGCCGCGCCGCTCCGCGCTGTACCGCGCCGCCATATTTGTTCATACGCGCAAATAAAGCTGCTAAAACTCTCGCTTGTGCTCGCCACCTTTCGCAACCTTCATTAATTAATATAACTCGCTCAACTGGACGCTTGTATCTTCCGCTTGTGCACTTTACCCCAAGTATCTCCGAGTTCTTCGAGAAGAAAGTCTTCAGGGCCTCGTGGCGCCGCAGCCAGGTGAGTGGATAGCTTTTTCCTTTAGCTCTCGTCTGGTTGGGTTTTTTTTTGTGTACCATATCTCACCCGCTCATAATTATAATCTCCCGCATTTATTTAATTTTTATTCTACCGCATCGCATCACCAATTAGTAAAGTTTAGACTTTGCCACCGTCATACCTACATTGTTATATCTGAAGAAGAGTTCAGATTAACTTTTTATTTTTATTGTTGATTTTTCTAAGATGTAAAGCTGATTATTTAGTCACTTTGTCTGTGATTCCAAATAGCTTCGTTGTAATTTTATCTGTGGCAGTGACAACATACCTCACCGCGCGCGCCCGCGCATACGTCACACGCTCCCTCTGCGCAGCTAGCCGCCGGAATCGCTATCGCTCTTCATTTCGCCTACAAGTGGTGACCCCGACGTGATCCAGTGAGTCGAGAAGGAAGATGGAGGCGAATACTGCAGCGGGTAACAAGTCTACCGCTCCCGGCGAGGATATGGGTGATGTGTGGCGCGTTGGTGTGCGAATACCGCCATTCTACCCAGAAGACCCGGAACTTTGGTTTGCTCAGCTGGAGGCTCAGTTTTCCCTATCAAACATAACGAGTGATACTACAAAATTTTATTACGCCGTGACTCAATTGGAACCAACCTACGTCGCGCAAGTTAAGGATGTTTTGTGTACACCGCCTGCGACAGGTAAATTTGAAAAACTTAAAAGTGAGCTGGTCAAGCGTCTTAGTGCATCTAAAGAGAAGAAACTGCAGCAACTGTTCCTACATGAAGACCTAGGAGATCGTAAGCCTTCACAATTTTTAAGACATCTTAGGAATTTAGCTGGCCCAACAGTGTCAGATGACGTGTTAACTACGTTATGGACCGGTCGCTTGCCACATAGCTTACAAACTGTCATAGCTTCACAGCCAAAGCTTTTATTGGATGACCTTGCAGAGTTAGCTGACCGTGTTCATGAGATAGCTCCACCTATATCTCACCATCAAGTGGCTATGGCTGCAACCGCTTCAACCGCGACACAACCCACATCAACCTCGCGAATAGATGAACTGGGGCAGGAAATCTGTGCTTTGACTAAAGAAGTTGCTAAACTTACCTCTTATGTGTACAGGCAGTCACGTGCGCGTTCCCGGTCCAGGTCCAAAGGTTCACACAGCCGTAGTCACAGTCGCTCACGCAACCAGGAACCACCACAAGGCCACCCACACTGTTGGTACCACTACAATTTTGGAGCAAGGGCTAAGAAGTGCAGCGAACCATGTAAGTTTAACGCGGGAAACGACTCGGGCAGCCGGAAGTAGCGGCCAACGACTGCCCAGTCCAGACAGGCCGTCTATTCGTAGCTGACCGGACTACTAAAGTGCAGTTTCTCATAGACACCGGATCAGATTTATGCGTCTACCCACGTTCGGCAACCAGAGCACCTTGCTGTAAAAGTAAATATAACCTCTCTGCAGCTAACGGTGCAACGATACACACTTACGGCCCCATATTACTGCACTTAAATCTAGGACTGAGGCGTGATTTCACGTGGCAATTTATCATAGCTGACGTATCTAAGCCAATCATAGGCGTTGATTTTCTAAGCCACTATGGTATTCTTGTAGATTGTAAGAACCAGCGTCTCATCGACGAGAAAACGTCGCTTTCGATTACAGTACCAAGGCAAAGTATTCCAGAGAATATAGTATCCATCAAGACTGTAACTGGCGAGTCTGACTGTCATAACATACTACGCGAATTTCCTGAGGTCACGAGACCCAATGGAGTTGTACGTATTATTAAGCACAATACTGTTCATTACATAAACACTACGCCAGGCCCCCCTGTTGCATCCAGACCGCGACGCTTAGATCCGGTTCGACAGAAAGCAGCCCAGAACGAGTTTGATGACATGTTGGCGAGTGGCAATGCAAAGCGTTCGAAAAGCTCTTGGTCTTCACCTTTACATATGGTCAGGAAGAAGGACGACGGCTGGAGACCGTGTGGGGATTACAGAGCACTCAACGCTCGGACTATTCCAGACAGATATCCAGTTCGTCATATACAGGACTTCTCGCACCAGTTATCGGGTTGCACAGTCTTCTCTACGCTTGATTTAGTGAAAGCGTACAACCAAATTCCAGTAAATCCAGAGGACGTCAAGAAGACTGCCATCACTACACCCTTCGGACTCTTCGAATTTAATTTCATGACTTTTGGCCTGAGGAATGCAGCACAGACCTTTCAGAGGTTTATAGACGAGGTACTGCATGGCCTGGAAGATTTTGCTTACGGGTATTGCGATGATATTTTAATCTTCTCGCCTACAGAAGAGAGCCATAAAGACCATCTACGGCAAGTTCTCACACAACTTTCAAGTTACGGTGTTCTCATCAACACAACAAAATGTGTTCTGGGGAAACCGGAGTTGAGTTTTCTGGGTTACAGTATATCTGCAGCAGGCACTCGACCATTGGAGAATAAAGTACAGGCCATCATGGACTACCCAATTCCAAAGACTGTAAAAGAGCTAAGAAGATTCCTGGGAATGTTTAACTTTTACCGGCGATTTGTGCCAGAAGCAGCGAAACGCCAAGCACAGCTGAATTCTCTTCTAGAAGGCTCAAATGTCAGGGGTTCACATCCAATTCATTTCACTCAAGACTTGCTTCAGTCATTTCAAGATTGCAAAAATTCACTAGCAAATTCCACACTACTAGCACATCCAGATGCGAAAGCTGAATTAAGCATTGCTACGGACGCTTCGGATGTGGCGATCGGAGCAGTGCTACAGCAAAAGAAGAATGGCAACTGGGAACCACTAGCGTTCTTCTCTAAAAAGCTAGCAGCACCGCAGAAAAAGCATAGCCCATTCGACAGAGAACTATTGGCCATGTATGAAGCAGTTAAGTATTTCCGCCATATGGTCGAGGCCCGTAGTTTTTCAATTATAACCGACCATAAGCCACTCACACATGCGTTCAAAACAGCTCATGAAAAATGTTCTCCAAGGCAATTCAGACATTTGGAGTTTGTAGCACAATTTACAACCGACATACGATATATACCCGGAAAAAAAAACATTGTGGCAGACACATTGTCGAGAATATAAGAAGTCACGCACAGCATCGATTATCAAGCACTAGCACAATCTCAGGACGTCGATCCAGAGCTGCAGAGCTTGTTGAAAAATGGATCATCACTCAAATTACAAAAAGTAAACATACCTGGAACATCCATTGAAGTCTTCTGTGATGTCGCAACCCTGCCACCTCGCCCATACATTACGCCTGGATTTCGTCGACAAGTATTTAACTCACTTCACAACTTGAGTCATCCCGGAAGAACAACTACAGTGCGACTGGTCACACAGAGGTACGTGTGGCCAGGGATTCGAAAAAACTGTAGAGAATGGTCTCGCGAATGCCTAAAATGCCAAGGCAGTAAGATAACACGCCATACCTCTGCTCCAACATCTCCTTTCCTATCTCCTTCATCCAGATTCGCTCACATTCACCTCGACATTGTCGGACCATTACCAATTTCTTCTGATTTCAGGTACTGTCTCACAGTCATCGACAGGTTCACACGATGGCCAGAGGCATATCCCATGAAAGACATCTCTGCAGAGACGTGCGCAGCAACACTGGTTGGCGGCTGGATCGCCAGGTTCGGCTGTCCACTGAAAATGACAACTGACCGTGGACGACAGTTCGAGTCTCATCTCTTCAGAGCCATCGCTTCCATGGTTGGTGCACGACACTTCCACACAACCGCCTACCATCCTGCTGCAAACGGCATAGTTGAGCGACTACACCGACAACTCAAAGGAGCCATCATGTGCCACTCAACGACACAATGGACTGAGGTACTTCCACTGGTGCTTCTAGGCATAAGGAGTGCATGGAAGGCAGACATCCAGGCATCGCCAGCAGAATTGGTCTACGGAGAGCCACTACGTCTACCTGGCCAGTTTCTCGCACCCACAGATGACCACAACACAACTGATGTGACCGATTTCACAACGCGTCTCCGAAGCCACATGAGTAAGCTCACACCAAAACCAGCATCCTGGCATCGAAAAGGTCCCTTTTACATACCACAACATCTCGAAAGCTCTTCTCATGTTTTCTTGCGTCAGGATTTCGTCCGAAGATCGCTGGAGCCACCGTATGCTGGACCATACAAGGTTCTAGAACGGCATCCCAAATACTATAAACTAGATATACGAGGTAAAGATGTGACTGTTACTGTGGACCGACTTAAGCCTGCCTTTCTCACTCGTGAAGATGTTGTCACAGCTTCATCAGCGACATCCGAGACGCCTGTAAGGGAGCCCGTACCCGACTCAAGCATGGACGGTATGGACACTGAGAAAAGAACGAGAAGTAGACGGCGAGTTCGTTTTCCTGATTTTTACCGCCCGCAGTAGCGGTCTCAGCGGGGGAGTACTGTGGCAGTGACAACATACCTCACCGCGCGCGCCCACGCATACGTCACACGCTCCCTCTGCGCAGCTAGCCGCCGGAATCGCTATCGCTCTTCATTTCGCCTACATATCTAATACTTAAAATTGTGATTAATAGATTTAAGAGAGTTATGTTTCCAACCAAATATGTGGTTTTGATATAGTTATTTATTATTAAACATATTTTGATACCACATTTTTAAAATACCTAACTTGTTTTAGAAAATAAAAGTTATGTATACCTATTGTCATAATATTGATCTCTCTCCGAACTTGCGGGCTGTGTTTAGTAAATAATTAGTTTTAAATGATTAAACTTTATAATAATAAAAATAACTACCTACTATGTTGATTTTATTTAATATATTATGGATCGATTAAAACCTACTTAAAGCACTCTATCTTAGAACAGAAATAATCTTATCAATAACGCCAAAAAACGTGGCATTCATAGGTAATAAGGTACCCATACGATGTCCATCATTAGGTATCCATTTCTGGAGAGGTGTCCATCATTGGTTGTCGAGTACTGGTGTTTGGGTGTCCATCACTGGTGTTTTTTAGGTATTTTAGAAAAACTCAAGTTAAAATGACACGTTAAATGGTAATTTATCTATTACGTATGTATTAAGTAGAGTAAATATTCCGCTATTGTTTACTGTTCCCCTTAACATTGTCACTCGAACAATGACAAAGTTATACTCAAAATATTATCACTACATCCTTAAAGTGTCCACAATTGGGGCCTTCACCTGAGTGTTGGGTGACGATATTAGATTAACTAAAAATGCAGCACACCGCTAATAGCTTGCTCGAGATCACTCCAAATCACCGGCAAATAACCTCCACGTTACGTGGATAATAAAATCCTTAATTCATAAGTCATTTAATCATTTGTTAACTCAGGTACAATAAATAGTTGTTATATAAGATTATAAGCGCGCTATGTTATGCCCGAAGGCGTACAAATATTCAATAAAGGTCATTGACAATAAAATTGATAACCTTAAAAATTATATTATTGGAATGCGTATTATATTAAAGTATTACCTAATTGATTTTGACAAAACATAAAAAACAAAGAAAATTAAATAAAAATATATCAATGTCAAAAAGTAAGTGTAATTAAGTCAAAATTCAAATTATGTTTAAGCAAAATAAAAAAAGAGAAAACAATTATTAAAATAATACAAAATATCACGTGAAAAATGTAAAATTGAATTGGACTTAAAGATATGCTATGTCAATGAGTAGGTACCGACTATGGTCAAAAACAGTCATTACATTTTGTCTGTTAAAAATTCCGAAATGTTGTAATATGCTTTATTCAACAGCAAAGATTTAAGCCTTTTCTTAAGTATGAGTATGTTTAAATCCTTAATTGAACTTGGTATGTGGTTGTGTATGATTCCCAACCAGCAAAACCTTATTGTATAGCAGCCCATAGAACGTTTTTCAAGAACTAATTAGTGTTAGTGAACGGTTCTATAAAAGACCAAAGAACGTTTACACAACCCGGATTTGGCGCAGATATAGCGTTATTCGCTGATATACCTACTAGTTCTATAGCAGCTTCGGCGTACCATTTTTGACCGGTAAAATTGATGTTACTCTGCGATATATCACCAAACAGTGATGTAGTTGTAACGCGTAACGCTGTTATTGTACTTTTATGTTATGTAATAGTGATTGTGGTGCTTTTACATTACTATATCACAATAATTCGTTGAATCGTTCATTCTCATTTAGTTCGTGTGTTGATATAGTGATTGTGTTACATTCCTTATTTCACCAAACAGTGGTAAGTAATTTTACAATATTAAGATTTTTATTATGGCGTCAATGCAGTAGTAAAATGCGCTAGTAGTAGCGACCCAGGCAGTGAAATAGAGTTGCGATCACAATTTTACTGACTAAGTAGGCACAGTTTAGTACGATATTTTTAATGCCCCTCTCAAATTAGTGAGTTTTGTTTAAATTAAATTAACTTAATCGAAGACTAGTTCCATAATTTTCCACTATAGAATAAAAAGTGTAATGTTAGCGACTACAGGCCTTCTATAGTACTATTGGGAAAGTAGTGACCGCCATTGTGATTAAATAAATTAGGGTTGCTTTGAAATCATAATATAAACAATTCTCGTAGATAAAATAACCCATCTTTTTTCTTTATCTTTTCCAGTGTCTTCACAATAAAAGAATTTGCGGCGGCTGTGTAGCGGTCGCGTTGTTCGGAACTGTACCTTTAAAATTGAGTGACGTTTAGAATCACGTACCGACCGAATTCATAGTATAATTTTGTGATGTCTGAATCAGAGGGTGAAAGGGACATCAGACAGTCTGATGTCCCTTTCACCCTGTATTGTTGATTATTTTTAATAATTATTTTATGTAACTGACTAGGAACAGAAATTCAATTCACTTTTTGATTTCAATTCTGTTGAATTGAATTGTGAACAGTTTTTCTTTATTTTAAAATAAAGTACTTTTTTTAATTTGTAAATGTATCTTTTATTACAAACATCATTATGCAGCTCAGATAATAATCAGTTGTACTTCTTAGAGCGTGGTGTGTCATGTCAATAGCCCAATTTTTCAGCTCATCGCATAATTGCTCGTTTTTATGTTCTCGGTTTTGTGTTCACTTTAACGTTCAGAAGTTCTTTCACCTGTACAGCTGAACTCCATATCGGCACTTAAATCATTTACTATCTTTTTGCTGGCTTCTTTTCTTCTTTTTGATTTTTTAAAATAGAATATTACTTTGTACGGAACCACTTTCCGCACTTGCATTCTCGATTGGACTTTGATTGCTAGCAGTGGTTTCATTACAGTGTATTAAAGGTATTTAAAACCCTGTTACATAATAATTCTGCGCTAAATAAGTGTCTTCGTGACCGGTATAAGAATGTTAATAAACAGCGATTTAAAAACTCTTATAGCTTAAATTTCACACATAAGGAGTAACACCGAACCCAGCTATATCACCAAATCGCTCTAATTTTGAGGAGGCATGACTATTATGACACTATGTACTATAGCAGATACATCAAAACACACAATATCACAAAAACGTCGTATTCTTGAGTTTCAATAACCATTAATGAGACAGGCCTATAGTGGTAAATTGTAAACTTATATAGATTAAATAAGATACAAAAGGGCAACGATCAGCAACTTTATAGAACTAAGTAGTTGTATATATGTTTTTATTAAGCCCTATTTAGTACTTTTCTATAACGGTTGTATAAAATGGTAATGTAATTGTTTACATCACTAACTTATAGAACATTTTTGCTGTAATAAGCTTATAGAGCAAAAAAGTCTTGTGAAACACCTTTATACAACATGCTCTCACCATAAACACCGTTATATCACGTTTACAAAACTTTTTTGCGAAATAAGCTTTAGTTATAGTACAATTTTGCTGGTTGGGTTGGCGCCATACAAAAAACACTTTTATGCATCAACGCTGTGTGGGACCTTCTTTCGCACAAGTTATTGTTCTGTGGTCGAGTTCGTGTGTTATAAAATCATATTATTTTGTCAAAGGTCTAGATTAGTCTTAACAAATACAGCTACCTCAAAAATATAAAAACACGGAAATAACAATAATTTGTATTTGATAAAGAATGGCTTACAAGAATCTAAATTGTGGAGTCTGAACATTGATCTAATGCACCTTTTTTGTGCTTTAAAAACTAATTCCCTGTTGGTCGAGTTACCCCAGAAAATGACAGCATAGTATCTCAATACTAAAGCATCGATGTTAATCACTGGGGTCAGTTTGAATAGGGCATAGGCTGATTTGCTAATTCGTTTAGTTATATATTCCTTGATTATATACGCTTATCTTCGTTATATTTTACGTTGTCCAGCTCGTTACGGACCATGTACGGGTACTTATATAAGGGATTTGCTGGAAGAATACTCTTTGCAAGAACAATTAATATTTAAATATTTAATTGGTGTTAACGCACCGATTATATGCGGCAAGTGACATTTAAAAAAAAGAACATGGACTCATCACATACTACGAGTAAATAGCTAGTTGAGCGGGTTGTTGCTATGCCGCGTTGATCAGGCGCTCCAACAATCATATATAGTAGCACGTACATAATCACTCCCCTTACTGCCATCAGTGTAAATAACATGATAATTCTTTTTATTTGCCAAAAACTGTAACATATGTGAATTATTATTAATGGGATTTTGTAATTCTTTAAGAGCCCCTATCAATTTCTTCGCAGTACTAGTTTAGGTAATTTCGGAGAAATGTGCGCGTATGAGCGTTCGAAATATCGCCAACGATCGTAGTGTGCGTAGCCTCATGCAGTGCAGCGGGAGCAAACAATCTTGGTCCGTAACAGTATTAGATATACATATATTTTAAGCAAATCAATTTGCATTTAAGCTGCAATTTTTTTAATGTTTCATACATTATCAAAACCAATTAAAATAGAAAAGTTAAGACTATACAAAAGCAAATAATATTATATGAAAAGGTTGAGTGAAAAAAATATATTAACAACTAAATATATTTTATCTATTTAGTGTTGTTTATTTTTATCGCTTGCGTATGTCTGTGTGTGTGACATCTTATTGCTGTTTTATTTAATTTTTAACTAAGGAAGTGTTTTTTCATTTCAAGTGAAAGAAAAACGAGATACCTACTTATTAATTTCTTTATTATAAGAAGTGTCGGCGACAAGGTCATATCCAGGGAGCAGGGTGCAAGTAGTGGCGGTACCTAGGTGTGTGCACTTTCTATTGCAAGTCGATTTAAGTTGATTAGTTTCAATTAGATCAACGTAAGGTTCTAACAAGAGTAAATAACTTATGATAATTATATTCTAGTTAGATTTATAGTTTGGTTTTTCTTATAAAAATAGCGGTAAGACGACATTAGGCGCGTATAATTTCTATAAACGTTTTGTTGTTGAAATGTAAGTTTCCTGATTATGCTGAATATTTGCAATATTTATGTTAAGATTAGCTTAATAAAGGATTTTCACAGTTAGTTTTCCTATTAGAATAATCGTATGACTGAATAAATAAAGTTTTAAGCGAATTAATTAGGTTGAAAATTCGATCTCATAGAAATTACGTAAGTTGAAAATGAGGTTTTTTATTATTAGAGATATCTTATCGAAATTAGTGTCAAATGAAAGGATTATGTGTAAAACTAAATGTGTTAAAAGATTCATGTCGATAACTCTATTAGTATAAGAAATATAAGGCAATTTGTATAATGAAAATTTGTTCAGCTTAATTTTTGCAGTATAAGTTCTAGGAATTATTTATTTAATTAAGATTTGTTAAATGTTATTGTTTTATATGATAGAGCAAGTTAGATCTGTAAAATAATATATAATACATAAGTGTTTTTTGAAGAAATAAATGAAATATGGGGTTCCAACGTTTCGGCTTTAGTAAAAATGACGCTTAAAATCGATCCAAATTACGCGGTTCTTGCGATCGTAAGCACGGCCCGTTTAAAAGACCGCCCTGTCCGCTCAGTAGTCAGTCGCAGTACGGCCAGCGAAGAGGCAACAAGAAAAGGAACAAGGAAAAGCCGAAGCCTCGGGAACAGGGGAAAAACTATATCAAGAAATAGTTTTTTATTCCTGCCTACCCCTCCGCTCAACGTTCCAGCGTTCTCCTCCGAGGTCTTAGTGGGTTGTGCCCAGTACCCATACTCTATGCATTCAGGGTGCATGGCGACGTGCGCCACTAGCAAAGTATTGTCAGCGGACGTCAAACGTAGTGGGAGATTGTCCCAGGAGTCTGGTCTCCGAAACAAGAAGTATAAATATTGATAAATTTTAACCTCCCTTTCGACGTTAATTTAATACGAAGTGCTCCGAATGTCCGAGCTTTCCTGGAATCAACGATTTTAAAATGTTTTTAATTTTGGTTCCGTTTTGTTTGCCAGAAGTCGTCGTCTTTTGCAATTCTTTCGACTTTTACAGGCTTATCCGATCCAGTCCACACAGAAAACAAACATAGTAGAACAAAAAAAAAAACATTCTCACAGTATCAAAACTAGTCAGACGTAATACAAAATCACGCGCGATTCGCAAGTACTTTACGTCGGGAGCGGCAGTTGCAGCGACACAGATCCGTCGTCGAGTAGCCCTCGGGTGCGACTGAATGGAACGAGCAAGCGCATCCGCTTTTATGGCATTATTTAAATATTTTATTACAATTAAATAAGTAGTCAAAAATTTAATTAAAAAATTTAATTGGATAGATTAATACCTTAAGTTTTATAATATTTCATATTTATTGATATTTTCAACATATTCTTACGAGTAGACGACGGTTTTGCGCATTATTTTATCGGGTTTTTTCGGTGTGAATCAAATTTTTTTTAAAGCACTAATTAAGTTTATTTTAAAATAAAAAATCCTAGACTTACTAATTAACTATATGCCCAGTATGTACGATTTTTTTTCAAATTATAATTCATTACCAGTTAGCCGAAAAAGCTATTGAAAAACCTGGTGTTTCGTGCTTTCGTAAAAACGTATGTTTGATTTTTATTTTTCCTAATTTATGTTGAGTGGTTATCAAAATTATAATTCGTACACTTACTATATATATAGGTGATATATAACTTTGCCTTAAAAAAATTACCAGATACCTTATCGTTATTGAGAAATTTGCACTGAAAAAAGTAGTATTTTCTATTTTTAGACCGCGAAATTGATAGGGGCTCTTAACGGGATGAGAAATACACTGCTAAGAGAAGGAGTAACATGGCCATGGGGACTGTTTTCTAATACCAGTGAAACTGTTTCTGTTCCCAGCAATGTCTTGGACAATGTTGGGGATTTACCATTCAAGAGATCCTCTCCTGTTGATAGAGGCCCAAGAGTTCTACTTACAGAACGTACAATTTTGTTTATTATTTTCCTGTTCTATATACACGGTTAATTTTAGGTCGTTCTGGAACCGAAAGCCATAAACTCGATCATCGAACTCGAAACGATTGGCACTATTTTTTTCAAAAAGTAAAAATTAAAAAAATCACGCAAAATTAAATTTAGTGTTTTTTTTTTGTGAAATAATGAGAACTCGAAGTAACGCTTCCTTGCAGTAAGCGTATATGTGTGTAAAACGTATCCACTATCGGCAGCACATGCGGCATGCGAACGGTACCCAATGAAAAATTCATTCATCGATCAGACAGCTTGATCCGTAAGCCACGCCCCCGCCCCCACGCTTGACACAGTTTAACCGCCGACCGCCCCCGCCCTTCCTTCATAGTTAGTATCGTCGCGCGTTTCGCTGTATTAGGTCACTCACGCGCAACCTAATCACGTGCTAAAAATGAGTCGGCAATACGTGGGCAATGGTGGATTTTTATGGGATGGCGCACCATAACCTGGACACCTGAACTCACTGCGCGCACGTGGAATCACAGACCCTCAAGTTCCCTTCACCTCCTACATCCTAGCTGTAACCCAGCGCCTCCTCGATCATGGACAGTTTCGAGCACCCACACACGCGCAGGGCCGCGGTAGACTGGCGGAATTAGAGGAAGACATACTGGAGTACTTCGAACGCGACCACGTCGTAGTACCAAATGGCGGATAGGCGATTCAATGTTAGCCAATATTACGTTTGGAAATTATTAAATACTAATGGATTACATCCGTACCATTTTCGTCGAGCGCATGCTATTTACGAAGGCGACGGGCCAAGGAGAATCGCATTATGCCAGTGGTTATTAGAAAATGTCACTGCCAACATACTCTGGACGGATGAATCGTTATTTACACGAGTGGGTCTGTATAACGTTCACAAAGAACATTATTGGTCGTTTTTAAACCCGCATCTCATTCGCGAAGATAACCATCAGGTTAGATTCAGCGTGAATGTTTGGGCAGGCATTATAAACAAATAATAGGGCCTATTTTTATTGAAGGTCATTTGACTGGTGGTTCTTATTTGGATATGCTGCAAACTATGATACCGGAGTTGTTGGAGGATGTGCCTCTGGCTTATTTACGCGGTATGTTCTATCAGCATGATGGATGCCCTGCCCATTTTGCTACTGCAGTGCGTGCGTATCTGAACAGTGGTCCGAAATTAAAAGACTAGTTTATTTTGAGGAGCGTACTACTCGAGATGAGTTAAGAAGTGCGATAGTGGACGCGTTCAATATTGTGAAAAGTGATAGAGACACATTATCTGAATTAAAAGACAATGTAATAAAACGTGCCCGTTTATGTATCGAGCGAAGTGGACTCCATTTTGAGCAGTTGCTTCGATACAGGGAAGTGTAAAGTTTATGTTTCGAGCGAAGCGGACTCCATTTGAGCAGTTGCTTCGATACAGGGAAGTGTAAAGTTTATGTATCGAGCGAAGCGGACTCCATTTGAGCAGTTGCTTCGATACAGGGAAGTGTAAAACTAAATAATCTAAAGTCCTTAGCCTTAGTTACCGGTAAAACGGGGTGAATCGAGACAACATTTTGAAACGGATTTTAACGTTGATTTGATACCAAAAAGTGCTCTATGTTATTTACTTAGTAATACTTAATTATTTAGAAAACCTTGTTGGCAACATAACATTAATTCAATGTTAAAATCTCTTTCAGAGTTTTATCTCTAATTCACCCCTGCGTTCCTATTCACCCTGTTTTACGTTGATTATGTTTGTAGATAGCTCCATTTTTTTAAATACGCCTGCGCCTGTAATACTGTTTCTTGAGAATAAAAGAGTTCTCACAAAGTAAGTACCCACTTAGATAGGTAGTAAAATGTGTTACTGACCCGACGGTCCTAAGCCCGTAGATAGTTTGAAGGAAAAATTAGAGTTATTTAACTGTTAAGTACCTAAACGTAAACGCAATTTGAAACAAACAATGGAGATTGCGGATTCATTATTTTTGCGGGTAGGTATTTACAGCAACAACGTGGTACTCACGACCGCCCTATATCAAACTCATGATTAGCAAACCTTCAATACAAAGCAAAATAAGAAGTATCTGTGCCTCGAATGAATTTATACTTACACTAGTGTAGGTACCTTCACCGTCTCGAAAACAAACGATGCCGCCGCGTTAGATAGATATCTATACTAATATTATAAAGCTGAAGAGTTTGTTTGTTTGTTTGTTTGTTTGTTTGTTTGAACGCGGTAATCTCAGGAACTACTGATTCGAATTGAAAAATTCTTTTTGTGTTGGTTAGCCTATTTATCGAGGAAGGCTATAGGCTATATATCATCACGCTACAACCAATAGGAGCGGAGCATCAATGACAAATGTTGCAAAAACGGGGAAAAATTATTCTCTTTGATAGCTTCCGTTGCGTGCGCTGCGTAAACGGTTAAAGTTGCACAAATATAATGTAGTAGGGAATTATTCCTCTTAAAAAGGTCTCAAAAAAAGTCCGCGACGGCACATGCCTATCTTTTAAGGTTGACTCACAATAACCATTTTTATGATTTTAAAATTTGGTCAAAATTAATGTTTTATTTGCGAAGGTGTTTTTACCGACATAGTATTAATCCTTATCAAAATAAATATGTTAGTCATCTTTAGCATTCAATTGTGACCAAAATTGCCCTTTACACTATTCAATTTAGATGAATATCTTAGGAGATATCACAGTTTTAAAATAACTCCGCATCAAAATAATGACCCGCGCGCGCTGCGAGGCGGGTGTTCATGTTGTTGGGAAAACCAATGTGATTAGATTCAATGCACAAATATTGTGGGGAACTTAGAGAAGGTTTTAGTTTTTGTTTCATGCTGTAATCAGTGCTCTCTATCAAAAGATTTATAAATTTAAAGTGTTCAAGAAGAACTTACCATCATTGTGTAAGATACATGCAACGACATCTATTGCACCAAAATGGTACTAATTAATAAAAATGTGCTCACAAGATAACTTTTAAATCGGGTCTGAGAGCAAAAAGTACTCTAGATTAGTCTACATGACGCTATAACCCTGTAGAGTGTGTGTTCGATCGCTTTAGATGCATTATATTTTAACGGTTAAATTTCGTGCTCGATAGATGGCGCTACTAATTTCACTCCATTTTCTGAGTCGCGGTGTTAAGTTTTCCGTGAAAGAATGACCCTCGCCCGTGTCAAATGTCTGAAGCTTGGTTTATTAACCAACGAAACAAAAAGAGGAGGTTCTCAATTCGACGCGTCTATATTTTTTTATTTTATGTATGACCTGACCACGCATAACTTTTTACAGAGAAGTCCGATATACATGATCTTTTGTTTTTTAAATTGAGAAATCATGTTTGGGCTCATTTCCTGCACCTTGATGAGAACTTTACATCTAGCTGGAGTATGACGTCATCGAAGGTCTGACGATGGAGACGGAAGGCACTTGCAAGAGGTCCTCAAGAGTTTGCAGCAACAATAACGTGTTTGGGCTCAATTCATGCACCTTGATGAGAACTTTAGGCCTTGCTGAAGTATGACTGTCATCGACGATCAAACGATAGAGACAAATGGCAGTTGCAAGCGGTCCTAAACAGTTTGCAGCAGGTATAATGTTATTGGGCTCATTTCATTCACTTTGATGAAAACTTTAAACCATACTGAGTTGTCAGTATGACTTTCATCGAATGTCTGACGATGGAGAAGGAAAGCAGTTGCAAGTGGTCCTTAAGAGTTTACAGCATCTATATCGTGTCTGGGCTCATTTCATGCACCTTGATGAGAACTTTAGACCTAGCTGGAGTATGACTGTCATCGAAGGTCTGACGATGGAGACGGAAGGTAGTTGCAAGAGGTCCTCAAGAGTTTACAGCATCTATATCGTGTTTCGGCTGATTTCATGCACCTTGATGAGAACTTTAGACCTGCCTGGAGTATGTCTATCATCAAAGGTCTGACGATGGAGACGGAAGGCAGTTGCAAGAGGTCCGCAACAGTTTACAGCAGTTTTATCGTGTCTCGGCCCATTTCAAGAACTTTGATGAGAACTTTCGTTCTAGCTGGTGTATGATTGTCATCGAGTGTCTAAAGATGAAGACGTAAGGGTCGCGGGCCTGTGGACAGTGAGTAATGGGCTAGCTCGCCATCCGTCCGTCTTATGACGACAGGCCGTGGTGACGGCGTGTTCGTGTTCCACACGCGCCTCAAAGAGATGTCAGCAAACGGGAAGGGATCCGAGAGGAGCGAGGCCTGCCAGGGTTGCGGGACTGTTCGAAAGAGATACCGCGGCCCTGGAACGCAAAGGGCAACAGAAGAAACGTGGGTGGATTTTAGTCAGTACAAGTCTGACACTCCCTTCCGATCCGTCCAGAGTGGGAGGGGTCATTTGATGATTATCCATCGGTAATAGTATATAATAGGGATTTACTCCTTTTGAGAGCTTCCGTTGTGCGTGAACGGTTAAAGTTACGCAATTATCATGTATGTCGGAATTGTCCCTCTTAAAAAGCTCTAAAAAAATATCCGCAATGGCCATATGTCTAACTTTTAAGGTTGACGCACACTCTCTCTAACCTCTCTTTCTTTTATGTACGCACGCACGCAGACGAAGTTGCGCGGGTCAGCTAGTACATTAATAAAATAAAAATACATACGCGATAGATAAATTGGTACACAAAAAAAAATACGAAAAGCGAATTCAGATTTTATTTCATAGCAGTTAACGGTGAAAATTAAAAATTTTACCAAACTAGGTAAGTATGCAGTTTACTAAAATTATTCCCAGAAACTTATTGTCTCGTGTCCGACCTGACTTTACAAAGATGCACAACCGAATTACACGGTTAACTTCATAAAAATAAGGTCTTAATTCCAACTTAATACCTTCAATACCTCCTAATACCTTCAACTAATAATAAACTCTATTCGACAGACGAAACGATTCATTTTTCTGTGCAAATTGCCTGCCTTTGTAGAAGCCGCCACCATTGCCGCAAAAAAATGTTTTAGGCAGTATTATTTTATGGATCATATGGTAGGTTGTGGGTTCAAATTCGGGCAAGTACCTATGTGACTTTTTTAATTCATAATTATGTACTTTCTAAGTTTATCTTGGACATCACAGACATCGGTGAAGAAAAACATCGTCCGGAAACCTGGACTTATAAAAGTCTGAAATCGCCAACCCGTCTTGAGCAAGCGTGGTGATCAATGCTCGTGCCTTCTCTGTTGAGAAGAGGTCTTTGCCCAGCAATGGGACAGTAATAGGCTGGTATTATTTATTTATTATGGTAGGTAGGTATGCTTATTAGGTACCTAGCTTGATTGGTTCCCAAGAGTACTCGTCGTGTCGGTGTCTAGTAGAATAGGTACGGTACAAGTACTAGTGATTTCGTGATGCGAGAGTGGTGAATTAAATGCCAATTAATTTCTCTCGTGTCGAGATGTGATAGTGGTAAACACCGTGCCGTGCTTCTGATATTAACGAGAGATGATGTAGGTAAATGAAGTTATACAAAACCTAAATCGTATCTGAAATGAAATAACTACTTGCATCCGGTTATTAAATTCGTTCGACGTCCATTGAACCCATGAAACTGAATCGCACACGCACAGCTGTTCTTCGTCACCCAGCGATCGCGTACGATATTGCGTTTATGAATGAAATAGTGGAAGCGCTACTAAGATTTAACTCGAATGACAGAAAAAAAGTGATAAATTCCTAACTTCTATAATTGATGTCCTAAACAAATAATAACAATGCCAATAGTAACTTTTACTAGACTGGAGTTACGGTGTTTCGGCTCCAGAACGATGTAAAAATAATCGTGTATAATCTAATATACACGGTTAATTTTAGGTCGTTCTGGAACCGAAAGCCATAAACTCGATCATCGAACTCGAAACGATTGGCACTATTTTTTTCAAAAAGTAACAATAAAAAAAATCACGCAAAATTATATTTAGTGTTTTTTTTGTGAAATAATGAGAACTCGAAGTAACGCTTCCTTGCAGTAAACGTATATGTGTGTGTAAAACGTATCCACTATCGGCAACACATGCGAACGGTACCCAATGAAAAATTGATTCATCGATCAGACAGCTTGATCCGTAAGCCACGCCCCTGCCCCCACGCTACAGTCTAGGCGCCGACCGCCCCCGCCCTTCCTTCATAGTTAGTATCGTCGCGCGTTTCGCTGTATTAGGTCACTCACCTCGGCCGCAACCTAATCACGTGCTAAATATGAGTCGGCAATACGTGTACTCCAACGTGGAGTATTGGGCAATGGTGGATTTTTATGGGATGGCGCACCATAACCTGGAAGAGGCTAGACGGTTGTATGCTCAGCCGGAACACCTGAACTCACTGCGCGCACGTGGAATCACAGACCCTCAAGTTCCCTTCACCTCCACCATCCTAGCTGTAACCCAGCGCCTCCTCGATCATGGACAGTTTCGAGCACCCACACACGCGCAGGGCCGCGGTAGACTACCATACTCGGCGGAATTAGAGGAAGACATACTGGAGTACTTCGAACGCGACCCACGTCGTAGTACCACAATGGCGGCTAGGCGATTCAATGTTAGCCAATATTACGTTTGGAAATTATTAAATACTAATGGATTACATCCGTACCATTTTCGTCGAGCGCATGCTATTTACGAAGGCGACGGGCCAAGGAGAATCGCATTATGCCAGTGGTTATTAGAAAATGTCACTGCCAACATACTCTGGACGGATGAATCGTTATTTACACGAGTGGGTCTGTATAACGTTCACAACGAACATTATTGGTCGTTTTTAAACCCGCATCTCATTCGCGAAGATAACCATCAGGTTAGATTCAGCGTGAATGTTTGGGCAGGCATTATAAACAATCAAATAATAGGGCCTATTTTTATTGAAGGTCATTTGACTGGTGGTTCTTATTTGGATATGCTGCAAACTATGATACCGGAGTTGTTGGAGGATGTGCCTCTGGCTTATTTACGCGGTATGTTCTATCAGCATGATGGATGCCCTGCCCATTTTGCTACTGCAGTGCGTGCGTATCTAAACAGTGAGTTTGGTGAGCGGTGGATAGGACGCGGAGGCCCTGACTTATAATTTGAATGCGCATTCAATTTAATACATACGCGATAGATAAATTGGTACACAAATAAAAATACGAAAAGCGAATTCAGATTTTATTTCATAGCAGATAACGGTGAAAATTAAAAATTTTACCAAACTAGGTAAGTACGCAGTTTACTAAAATTATTCCAAGAAACCTATTGTCTCGTGTCCGACCTGACTTTACAAAGATGCACAACCGAATTACACGGTTAACTTCATAAAAATAAGGTCTTAATTCCAACTTAATACCTTCAATACCTCCTAATACCTTCAACTAATAATAAACTCTATTCGACAGACGAAACGATTCATTTTTCTGTGCAAATTGCCTGCCTTTGTAGAAGCCGCCACCATTGCCGCAAAAAAATGTTTTAGGCAGTATTATTTTATGGATCATATGGTAGGTTGTGGGTTCAAATTCGGGCAAGTACCTATGTGACTTTTTTAATTCATAATTATTTACTTTCTAAGTTTATCTAGGACATCACAGACCACAGAAAAGATTCTTGGTCTGAGAGAAAAGAAAAAACAGTAGAAGTCGCATGTGGGCGGGACGCGCGTACCCCGAGCTTTGCGCTGTTCCGCAAAGTGTTTCCCCCACGCACACGCCACGCACATCAGTCTAGATAGAAGCGTCACAGTGACAATAACTTTTACAAAACATAACTTTTTTTTTTTTAAATACTGAAACGCCTTATTGTGCTGTTCTAGAGTGTAAAAACGATAGCAGAACCAAAAATGTATCAAATGGTGGTATATCATACCATCGGAAAGTCTTAATTTGCATTAATCCTTTAAAAATTGGAAAAAAATACTTTATTAGACAACACAGGTACAAATAGACTTTATTAATTATACCATAAGGTCTACTTTCTTTTAACTCAAACATATTATTCTCGAAGATTCCAACTACGCACATGTCACAGTCCGCTACTCAATTAGAGATTGACATTATCGATAATGAGCTATCGATATTTTAAACTTCAATGTTCTATGTATCGGCGAAAAATTAACCCTGTGTACGTTTTTTTTTATGATTCTGAATTAGTAATAGGTAGTACAAATTTCCATGAATAGTAAAATAATAAATAGTAAATAACAAATAGTATAAATTTCGAAATCAAGCAGTAGTTTAACATGACAATACTAACATATCAATAAATTATTAATTATTCTTTCTATAAATCTTATGCATTATTATAAATTATTATTATAACACTTGATTTCAAACATAAGTAAGTACTTAATTCATTTTGAAATTTAAAAATATTTATCGACTCTTGTATTTTATTTGAAATAAAACGCAACGTCGATAAAAAGGCAACGACAGTGGTACAACCCTAGAAGAGGACGAATAGCACACAAATAGTAATGAGTTCGTTACGGAAATATCAATCTTATTTCAAAATAAATAAAGATTTATTAAATGCATTTAGTGTAGTGACATCTAGCGGCGAGTAGTAGAACCTGCTCGTGAAACTATTTCGTATGAGCTAATACATAAACAGAGTAGATAATAAACCACTCTATTAGCATGTCTTATGGTTTATTTTCAAATAAACGAAAATGAATATATTACTTTCATTTAATATTAAATTACCAATCACACCACGCTTTTCTTAGTGTTACGAAATACAATTAACCTGTTTATGTATTTGCTTGGTTATTAAATTCGTCCGACGTCCATTGAACCCATGAAACTGAATCGCACACGCACAGCTGTTCTTCGTCACCCAGCGATCGCGTACGATATTGCGTTTATGAATGAAATAGTGGAAGCGCTACTAAGATTTAACTCGAATGACAGAAAAAAAGTGATAAATTTCTAACTTCTATAATTGATGTCCTAAACAAATAATAACAATGCCAATAGTAACTATAACTCGACTGGAGTTACGGTGTTTCGGCTCCAGAACGATGTAAAAATAATCGTGTATAATCTAACTATACTTTTATACAGAATTGATAATATTTTCGGGTCTGCTCCCCATGAGACACCTGCAAGACATTTAATTACATTTTAGAGCATTCTTTGATATGTATTTAATATGTTCCTCATAGGTTAATTTCCTATCTATTAAATAAACAAATATATTTGAATTTACTGGATTTATAGATTCTCCGTTATAAACTACTTTTGAATTTGTGTTCTCATTTCCAAATATCATAACACTGCTTTTGTAAGGATTAATTTTTAAATGTAGCACATCATTGTAATAGTGAAATAGCAACAAAACAAATAACAACAAATTTACAGATTTCACTTGTGTATATATTATATAACAAAGGAGATAGTGTAGCACCCTGCATTATACCCCTTGTTAGGGATTATATATATAATAAAAGCAGTGGACTGTAATTACAATATTAATTATAATAATCCAAATAGGTTTACAATACTACTGAAAACGTTGGTAAGCTAAGGTGCGCGCGCGTGCCGTCCGTGGAGGTCGGTTGCGAAGTGGTGGCTTGACGTCCCGCGCGCCGCAGCTCCACTCGGCGCCGCCGATGATTGCCGGAGACGCCCGAACATCCTCCCCGGGTTGAAGGATTCAAGTGAGAGGAAGTGGACAGACGTTGTTGAACGCCCGCAGTACCGTTCCTCTCTTCGTCTTCAACTCCACCACCCGTGTGATGCCGTCGCTGCCAGGGAAGACCTTGATGACACGGCCCAGTGGCCAAACCAAGGGCGGTTGACCTTTCTCTTTGATGAGAACTAGTGACCCCGCTGCAAGCTGACCTGTTGACGCTGTCCATTTAGTTTTTAGCTGGAGCAGAGAAACATATTCTAAATGAAAGCGATTCCAGAAATGTTGTTTGATTTGCTCCACTCTTTGGTAGCGCTCCAGTCGTCCGATGTTGAAGTCAGTAACCTGTGGATGCGGAACAGATATTAGTGGTCGCCCAATTATAAAATGGCCAGGAGTGAGTACGGAAACATCTAATTCTAGAGGATCAGTGGAAAGAGGGGTAAGAGGACGGGAATTCAATACGGCCTCTATTTGAGTCAAACACGTGGCCATTTCTTCATATGTGAAGTGCGTTAATCCTAAAAGTCTCTTTAGGTGATGTTTGGTGGATTTGACGGCAGCTTCAGCAATGCCGTTGAAGTGGGGAGAGTATGGAGGCGCAAAAGAAAATTTGATGCCTTGTTGAACGACTTCAGACACGAGATTCGAGTCTTGTAAAAACCTACGTAGCTCATTGCAAGTACCTACGAAGTTTGTCCCGTTATCAGACAAGATGCTTTCGGGTTTACCACGGCGAGCCACGAAACGGTTCAAAGCAGCCATGTAGGCTTCTTTTGTCAGGTCTGTAACAAGTTCGATGTGAACAGCCTTAACAGCGAGGCAAACAAAAATACACAGGTACGACTTTATAAGCCTACACCCTCGCCCTTTGCGATCGGCTATCAGAACTGGCCCAGCATAATCGACACTACAATTTAAAAATGGATGTTCTAAATGTGTCCTCGAAGAGGGCAACTGACCCATTGCAGGTTGCACGATTTGACTCTTGTGTTTAAAACATTTTATGCAATTTTTAACAATACCTTTTGATAGATTTCTACCACCAAGAGGCCAATACATTTGGCGTATGTTTGCCAATAGTAGCTGAGGGCCGGCGTGTAAGCAATCAATATGATACTTATGAAATATGGTTTTAGTTACATGGTGCTTACCACATAATAATACCGGGTGCTTGACATTGTAATCATAAGGTGAGTTGTCAAGTCTCCCTCCCACGCGTATGAGCCCGTTCGAATCTATAAATGGAGTCAAAGAATTAAGCCTATTTTTCTTAGGTTAAGACTTTCCTGATTGTAGTAAACTATATTCGTTGTGAAACATGTCCATTTGTGCGTGACGTAATATAAAATTTGTTGAATAGGTAAGTTCTTCACGGGAAAGGGAACCAAGTAATTTGTTTTGTTTATGTTTTAAATTGTAAACAAATCTTAGCATATAAGCGACAACTCTTTGTAAGTGATTGTAATTTGAATATTTGTGTAGAAGTGCTTTGATAAATAAATTATTGTTTTCGTGATGTGACAAATGATTATAAATATTATATGATTTATGATGAAATGAGTGCTCAGTGAAGTGTGATGATACAACTTCAGGTAGATCTTGTTTCAAGTTCTCATTGGGCATTTTTGGCCAAAATGTTTTATCATTTAATAAAAACTGAGGACCTGACCACCATAAGGAACTCTCGCTGATAAGGTCAGCCTTCAGCCCGCGAGAAACAAGATCCGCCGGATTTTCCTTCGACGGCACGTAGCTCCACGTGTGCCCGATAGTGCATTCTTGAATTTCGTTGATGCGATTACGAACAAACGGTTTTAACGAAGTAGGTGCCATGGAAAGCCAACTTAACACGATAGTCGAATCGCACCAAAAGTAACATTTACTAATGGGTTTGGTGAAGGAATTCCGTACATTAAGACACAGTCTTGCTCCTAATAAAGCCCCGCATAACTCGAGCCTAGGGATGGTGGTTGGCTTGATTGGTGCTACACGACTTTTAGACACTAACAGCTGTACTTTTACCAATCCATCCTTAGTACTAGACCTAATATAAATACATGCACCGTAGGCCTTTTCAGATGCATCTGTGAAAACATGAATCTCATTTATTGTATTATTGTCACATGAAACCCACCGGGGTACTTTAAGGGTATTTAAACATGGTAGGCTATTAACAAACGTTAACCAGAGAGTACGTATATTTTCTGGTACTTGCTCGTCCCAGTCACACTTAGCCATCCATAGACTTTGGATGATAATTTTAGCCTCGATAATACAAGGGCCTACCAGACCTAACGGGTCAAATATCTGACTAATAACAGATAATATATGGCGCTTTGTGATTGGTTTATTGGCATCGACAGATATTGAAAATTCGAGAGAATCTGATTTACATAGCCAATATAGGCCTAACGTTTTAGATGACACGTTTCTATCCTCCGACAAGTTCAATCTATCAGAATGCCCTGACAATCTAGCTACTTCTGTTAAAATGTCCAAACTATTGGATTGCCACTTTCGTAAATGGAAGTTAGCTGACGCTAAAATAGAAGCAACGTTCTTGCCCATCTGGACAACCTCAGAAACCGAGTCGCCCCCGCTTAAATAATCGTCAACGTAAAAATCTCGTTCAATGGACGCTTTTACGTTGTCATTAGAGGCGGTTTTTGCTAGACTGACTAAGCACTTAGTTGCTAAATAAGGGGCGGACGCTGTACCATGCGTCACAGTATTAAGACTGTACGTTTTAAGTGGTAGTTTAGGGTCAGCACGAAAAATAATTTTCTGCAAAGAACGCTGTGATGGGGTTACCAGAATGGCCCTGTACATCTTTTCTATGTCACCAGAAATGACAAACCTGTGCTGACGGAAGCGCAGCAATATAGAAAAGAGGTCATCCTGAACAGTGGGCCCCACCATTTGGATGTCATTAAACGACACTCCAGAAGTGGTTACTGCTGATGCATCGAAGACTACCCTGAGCTTAGTTGTGGTACTGGATTCTCTGATGACTCCATGATGTGGCAAAAAATACTCAATATTTTTACATGAATGAGGTTTCATTGGTGTGTTATCCTCAGTCATGTGCCCTAAAACCACGTACTCTTCGATGAATGCTACATATTTATCCTTAAAAGCAGGATCACGTTGGAAACGACGTTCCAAAGATAAAAAACGACGTTTAGCCATTTCATAAGACTCGCCCAACACACTGGGATCATTTTCAAGAGGCATTGTGACTATAAAATGCCCGTTCTGATCACGCACAGTGTTTGCATTGAAGCTTTCTTCGCAAGCTCGTTCTTCCTGTGACAAGGAATGCTTAGAGGAAACGGAGTCGAGTTCCCAAAACTTATTTAGGCTATCATTTAAGTCGTTCATCGAAACATTACAAAAATGAGAATAAATATTTTTGGATGGACGTTTTGGAAGAGCCACAGAGCCTGATACTATCCAACCTAACTTTGTCTCATGTAACTTGGGCTGACGTTTGCCTAAATTAATAGATGCACTACCTAAAATGTTCCAAAATTCCTCAGCACCAACTAGTATGTCAATATCTGATGGAACATTGAAAGATGGGTCGGCCAGATTCAAATTTAATGGAATGGGAATACTATTTATGTCAACTAAAGTAGACGGCAGTAATTTGGTAATTGTGGGCAATATAAAACAATTTATATCTGTCTTATAGCTGCCGTTGCGCGATTCAATGGTTAGGTTGCAAGACCATGTACTTAATGTAGTATGACTGTTTATACCTGTCACCGTGGAACTCGCGCTACGTCGAGGAAGTCCTAGCTTATCACTTAGTTTCTGCGTAATAAAATTAGCTGTGCTACCGTTATCCAGCAGAATCCTGGCGTCGACCTTGATGCCTCGGTTGTTCACCACTCTCACCAACGCTGTGGACAGGAAAATATGACAAGTAGTATGTTGCGATCGAGTGTCACTTGACAAAGAGATATTTTCTGAGGTGCCACTATGTGAAGCTGCACTTTCAGAAATATCAGTGGGCAATGCTACACTACTGGGCATTGGATCATGGACAGGAGTTTCTTGTTCTACATGTAAAAGGGTATTATGACTACCTTTACAATACTTACAGCGAGCTAATCTGCAGCGCTTAGTTAAATGACCACTACGTAAGCAATTAAAACAAACTCTAAATTCTTTAACTTTTAAAATACGTTGTCCTACATTTAATTTTCTAAACCCTTCACAAGCGTATAATAGATGATTTTGACTACATAAGGGACATTTTGTTGTATACTTTTGATTTGAATGGTTTGTTTGATTAGTTGCTATAATTAATGATTTATGTTTACTTTCTACTTTACTGTTATTATTGTTAGTATTATTTCCTATATTTAGTGTGATTGTGTTATGTTCCACTGTATCTAATAAATCAGCTTTTTTACTAATTAAAGAACAAAATTGTGAAACTGTTGGTTTTGCTGGTATGGTGCTACGATAAGCTTCCCATTCCCTGCTGGTGATAGGATCTAATTTAATTGCCATAATATAAACAATCAAAGTATCCCAACTGTCCGTGGGCTCGTTCAATGTATTAAGAGCTCTAATATTATTATTAATTGTATCAACCAAACGACGCAAAGAAGTTGATGACTCTTGTTTAATGTAATCAACGTTGAACAAGGCCTTGACATGGTTGTCTACTAAAAGCCTACTATTATCAAAGCGTTCGCATAGTAACTTCCACGCCATTTCATAATTATCACCTTTAAAATCTATATTCTTTATTATTTCTAAAGCATCGCCTTTCAGCGACGCACGCAGGTAGTGGAATTTACTAATTGCATCTATACTACTACTATTGTGAATTAGTGACAAATATGTATCTCTATACTCTAGCCAGTACTGATAACCACCATCAAAATTAGGCAAATCAATTTTAGGTAAGCGAATAAAGTTACTTTGTTGGAACGATTCACCTGAGTATTTGTTCACCGACCCTGCCACAGACCCGCCATCACCGCTCTCGCTACTGGCAAGCAGGCCTTGCGCCTGCGCTGCGAGTGCGTGGTAACGGTCCTCGAACTTTGCTCGCTCCGCATATGCCTCGTCAGGATCATCCGAAAGCACCTCGATTTCCATCTGTAAACTGTCGAAATCGTCGTATATAGCTTCATACTTTTTAAAGCGGCTCTCCAGCTCTAAGCGTTGAACGTCGGAAATAAGTTTACAACTACGAAGCACATTTATATAGTTGGTGAAATTGGTAAGCTTTGCTTTAATCGCGCTTCGCTTTCTCGACAATAAATCTAAAGAGGCCATAGCGCTAAATAAATGGAATAGTAAAAGCTAACTTCAATATAATCACTAATTGATTATGCGTAGCAAAGATTAAAGAAGGAAAAAAAAAAAAAA
The DNA here is from genome assembly GCA_947578425.1 of Eugnorisma glareosa. Lineage (NCBI taxonomy): Eukaryota > Metazoa > Arthropoda > Insecta > Lepidoptera > Noctuidae > Eugnorisma > Eugnorisma glareosa. The sequence continues at coordinate 231,750 of OX387984.1, forward strand.
TATTGGCAGTTAAATTTGAATGACGCTTGACCTTGATGAATGTCACGGGAGCCGGCGAACGACACGGGTCAATGCCCGGTCAGCTGTTACAAGCGCACAGATGATTCAAATAACGGTAAATAGGTCGGCGATTAAGCAGTGCGCAAGCGCAAGCAGTGCAGAAAGCGAAATAGACAACTATAATGTTTACACGTATTGACTCAAATATGAACGTGAAAAAACGAAATATAATTTGAAATTAACGAAAGAAAAACATTTAAAATCTGTTTGAAAAGAAACTAGAAAGGTATAGAAAGGAAATAATTGGAACAAACTCACAAAATACCGATCCTTAGTCCATAAGAAACCTGTGGACTGTATCCATAGGTCGCTGGAAAATCCGGCTCGAAGGACCATTTTGTTAGGGATTATATATATAATAAAAGCAGTGGACTGTAATTACAATATTAATTATAATAATCCAAATAGGTTTACAATACTACTGAAAACGTTGGTAAGCTAAGGTGCGCGCGCGTGCCGTCCGTGGAGGTCGGTTGCGAAGTGGTGGCTTGACGTCCCGCGCGCCGCAGCTCCACTCGGCGCCGCCGATGATTGCCGGAGACGCCCGAACACCCCTAGATGCACATTTTGGACCTTGCAATGTATTATTATGTCTTACATAGAGTGTTCTATTATTCAAAAAATATATATCCATTTACATAGTTGGCCAGGCACACCTAACCTAACCTAGACATAACTTGTACAAGTATAGCCGGATCCATACTGTCAAAGGCACCTTGAACATCTAGAAATACACAGTGTGTAACTTTCTATCCTTTGCATGTTTCAGGTTTGAAATTAAGGAAGTGAAGCTGTCTGCACAACTGTGGAATGAAGCCGCTAGATTCCATATACCAATCCAAACGATTTTTAATCATGTTTTCAAATAATTTACCTAGACATGACAGTGATATTGGTCTATAAGAGCTGGCAAGCTCTGAAGGTTTATCTGGTTTGAGTATCGGAATGACACATTGTGTTTTACATGATTGTGGAATAAATACATAATGCCAAAGTAAATTAGGAATATTTAGAAACATTTTTTGTGCTGATTCATCTAAATTTTTAATAGTGCAATAGGGGAGATCACCTAAACCAGGTGTAGTGTCTTTCCGAGATAATAAACTCATTTTAAATTCAGACCAAGTAAAAGGATCTGGCAAACATTTTGAATTTAGATTATCATTATTTAATTCGAAAATATAACTATTAACATTATTTAGATTGTTGTTGTCGGATAATCTATCTAGAAATTAAGAAATAAACTCATCTTTATATGATTTATTGCCAGCTCTTATACCTTTAAACATTTTTAGAAGATTCCAAATCTTACTTATAGGAGTGGTTCTATTAAATGTGTTATACAAGTTATCCCAATCTATTCTTTTTTGTTCTGATATGGTTCTTTTTTTAAGTACATCTTTTCTTTTATAATCTAAATAGTTCTCCAAAGTAGGTTCACTTCTATATAATGTCAATGCATTGTAAGAGGCAATTACACTTTTTTCACAAATGTCATTCCACTAAGGAGCTGGGGCCTTAGTCTGCTATTGCAATAGTGTCAGAGTGGTCTATCATTGATTTAATAAGGCCCCGCGCAGACGAATTACCCTTTGTACGCACGTCAAACGGGTTTCGAACGCGCTTCAATACGCCGTGGGCTAGGGGCCTTATTAAATCAATTATAGACCATTCTGACACTATTGCAATAGCAGACTAAGGCCCCTGGCGTACAAAGGGTAATTCGTCTGCGCGGGGCCTTATTAAATCAATGATAGACCATTCTGACACTATTGCAATAGCAGACTAAGGCCCCTGGAGGTCTGCTTTTAAAATTATTTGGTTGATAAAGTTTAGGAAGTGTCATATCCTTTAAAGTACCCCATCGAGAAAAAATCATTGTAGGTTGAAATAGGATCATACAATTTTAGGACTAAATCATTGAATATTGTCTTGAAAATAGTTTTATACTTTTCCAAATCTGCTTTTTTAATATATAGACCTATCAACAGAAGGATTAATATGATATTTATCTATATGTAGTGCACAATCTCTGTTATTGTTGGGTAATGATAGCTGCCCATGGCATCGTCATGTACAGACCACTCACATATTGATGCGAGGTTAGCACTAGTAAAGTTAACATCAATTGCAGACGGATTCCGTCTTGGGTTGTTAACAGTTGTAAAACTACCATCATTAAAAATACATAAATCCAAGTCATCAATGATATTAAATAAATCATGACCTCTGCTCTTAGTGGATAGACAACCAAATGCAATGTGGTGTGCATTAAAGTCACCACTGACCAATATGGGCTTTGGAAGATCATTAATAATATTATGATCAAATGAACTTCACGTGTGAAGTTCGATCATTATTATATGATTTAGCTTCATTTTTCAGATATAAATAGATAGGTAGACTATGTAGTACTTTCAACCTACTAGGCAACTTTCGCACATTTAAAAAGTAAAATCGAATGATTTAAAAACAAATCGATATACGATACCGCTTCTCTAGTCTATGGCGTCCGACCGCGCCGTTCAAGCTTCATTCTTTCAGAGAAGACAAAACTTTTCAGTTAAGGGATATGGGAGGGCGGGTTTATATCTTCAAATGAAGCTAAATCATATAATAATGATCGAACTTCACACGTGAAGTTCATTTGATCATAATATTATATTTCTTTAGCTTCATTTTTCAGATATAAATAGATAGGTAGACTATGTAGATGTTTAGAGTAAAAAGTTTTGTCCATCAAAATAGAGTTTATTAAATAAATATTGTCTTCTAGGAACAAAACCAAAACATTTTTCTTTTAATTGTTATGATAACTTACAAGTAACTTAAACATTAGATAGAATTGCTCTTGCAAAATCCCCATCATTAGAAATAGGCCGCTGATAAAAATTAGCGAATATTTCTGATGTTTTTGTCCAGCTCGCCGTTTTCCGAATAACTTCTAGAGATATACCCGCTGAGCTGGCAGCCGACGTGGCCGCATGTCTCGTGCTATGTGCACTGAACACTGACACGTCCACGCCGCGCGCCGCTGTCGGCCAGCACCTGCTTACTCCACCTGCTGATGGATTGAGCAGAAGCCGTTTTATGAGGTCGTTTCCAAGTTAGAAAAAGATTTTTAGAGTCCACGGGTCTTAAATCTTTTGTGAGTTCTAGATAATTTTGTAAGGTGGTGGCTGGACAAATACTCTTATTCTCATTGAAGTAGGGTAAGATCAAGATAGGTTGATCACGTCCCGGGCCAGAAGTTTTAATAATATCAGAGATAACAATTTTAACTTCACATGGATTAATAATAATATTGTCTACTTTTATAAGAGATAGTGTCTGCACCCTATGGGCGGTGCATAAAGCTAATAGGGTGACCAGCTTTTTGGTAATCTTTTCTATCGAGAGATCTTCATTGGGATACCAATTACATATGTTATTCAGCACTACTTGAGGATCCCATGTGGTGGTATACTTGGGAACTGAAGGTCTAAGTTTAAAGGCGCCTTTCAGAAGTCTTTTAATTCTGACGTCAGTACTGACTTCACCTCCTAGTAGGAGGGAGAGTGCTGAGCGGTGGCTATTCAATGTTCCGAATGTTGAACCTTCGTTATACCGTTCAGTTAAAAACAAGATGACTTGGGCTATCCCAGCATCGTAACAGTTTAAATTGTTATCTCTGCAGAATACCCACCACAGTTTATACGTTACACTGTATTGCATTAACGTGTTCTTAGCCAGCGACGCATCATTAAATTTAAAGCGGCCTCCGGGGTCCCCCTTCTAGAAAACGCGTGCCGGATAGTCTCACTGCAGCCAGGGTAGCCTGCTGCCGACGCGTCCTGAAACGAGACCGAGGAAGAGCGTCACTACTCAAGAAAATTACCTCCGATGACAACATGCTTTTTAGAAGAGGAAACCACGGTTGTGAAGGCCAAAATGGAAAAACGAAAATGCCTTTCGCTTTGTCATTTTTTATCTTTTGTAGACATTTTAAAATCAATGAGTAGGGTGGGAAAGCATAAAAGAACCACTGATTCCAGTTCATAGTGAATGCATCCACTGCAATCGCGTCTGGATCTGGTCTCCATGAGATATAAGTATCGCACTTGGCATTAGTGCGAGAAGCGAAAAGGTCTATTTCAGGGGTACCTAAACTATTTACAATATATATGTAGACCTTGTTAGATACCATTCAATGTCTGGATTATTTATTTTTCGAGATTCCTCATCCGCTTCCTTATTTTCCCGATATTTATGTAAGAAGCAAATAACCAAATCTTTCGCGTCTCGCACCATTGCCAAATTTTCCTAGCTAACTCATTGAGATGAGGGAATTGAATTCCACCCATTCTGTTGATGTAGCTGATTGCAGTGGTATTGTCGACACGTAACAATATATTGCACTCTGACCTATCTCTAGCTAAACATTTTAAACTTAAGAATATTGCCAAGAGTTCTAAATAATTTATGTGGAACTTCTGCTCGTCAACTGTCCAACCACCATGAACACGGTTTTGATTGCTATATGCACCCCAACCCGTTCTGGAGGCGTCTGTAAACATTTCAAATTCGAAATCCAGTGTGCCTATTAAGTTACAAGTTGATTGAATGTTTGTAGCCCACCAATTTAAATCAGGTAATACATCGGCTGATAATTTAAATTTGGCATCAAAAGAAATGAGTTTCTTCAGAGTAAGAAATTTGTACCTTTATAACAATTTGGTGTACAGCCATCCGTAGCGCACTGCCGGGCAAGCCGCAGTTATAGTACCGATTAATTGTGCAAAATCTCTCACAGAGCAATGAGGTAATAACTGGAATTTTTTGATCAGATGTGCTATATTGTCACGTTTCTCGTTAGGTAAGGATATTGTCATATTCTTTGAGTCGTAAATAAAGCCTAAAAATTTACAAGACTGCTTAGGTTGTATTGAGCTTTTTTTATAATTTATTATGAATCCTAGACACTGTAACAAATTAATTGTTTCCCTAACATTCTCTAAGCAGTCTTGGTAATTCTTGCCGATACACAAGATATCGTCTAAATATATAACTGAGGTAAAGCCGCGTGATCTAAGGATAGTTATAACTTCTCTCATGACTTTTGTAAACGTTCTAGGAGCTATAGAAAGGCCATATGGTAAAGAAGAAAACTCATACAATGAGACGGTTCCATTTTCGTCTTGAAACTGGAACCTCAGATACTTTCGGTCATTGACTGAGATGGGAAGCAATAGGTAAGCCTCTTTTAAGTCAATGGTGGCCATAAAGCCATCCCTAGGTATTAGTTTTGCTGCCGTTCGGTAGTCCTCCATTTTAAAGTGTAATTTTGAGACAAACCTATTTAGTGGTTTTAAGTTGAGGTTGAGGTTTATCCTCAATAAACCTCTTACTCCCGTTGGCCTTAGGGATCAAGAAAATGTTTGAAATAAATTGATCCTCACATGGTTGACATTTATTTATGGCCCCTAAGTCTAATAATTTATTAACAGCAGTCCTCATATGTAACATCTCTGATGGAGAGAAACTGTTATGAGGTATTATTGATTGACTAACTTCGGTATCAAATGGTATAGAAAAACCGTCTTTAATCCCCTTTAATATAACCGGATTAGCAGTAACTCTAAGCCAACAATCGAAATAATGTCGGATTCTGCCTGCATGACATACCGTGTTTACTGCCGTGGAGCAGCACGATGCTTGTTGTAGCTGTTTTTCGCTTGTGCTGTCGAATTCGACGCTCTTTGTGTCGCTGAGGGAGTCCTCTGAGCACCTCCCCTCCCCCCCCTGTTCGACGATGGCTGATAGCGGGAAGGGGCTGCCCAGTTTCCCTGGTAGCGTGTCCGTATTGTTGATGCTGGTTGTGCTGGTTCCTTTTTTAATTTGGAGCCCTTGTTTTTCTATCGTCTTGGAAGCCTTAATTTTGTCGGACAGTTTGTTGCCGAAGAGTGATTCATCCCTTTCCATGTCTTGAATAAGGGTGGTAAATGATTTATCGAATGCCGGTGTAATTAAGTTTATTCTAGACTTAGTTTCCACATAATGGAGGTCCGATAGTATGCGGCAAGCATCAGACAATTTTGACAGCCTGCACCTTGGTTTGTTTGTCTTCCCCGCTAGTGACAAGTATGTTCATGGCTCGACTAACGGCTGTTATACCGAGGCCCAATTGCTGCTGTTGGGCTTCTATCTTCTTGTCACGGTTTCTCGTCGATTCGATGAGTGCCGCTGATATTTCCGGATTTAGCACTGGAGCCCTCAAAAGCTTACAGTTTTCGGGAATTTTTTGCTCTTTCAGCAATGTTTCCTTTGCTTCCTTTGGGATACCTCGACGTAGAATCGGTAGCCATCGCTGTGCCAGCGTTTCATATATTTTTTCACCATAAGTAGGCGTATCGGGAGCTGAATCACCCAACGCAGAAAGAAATTCCACGTCAAGTTCTTCAACGTGTTCTGCGTCTGTGGTGGCAGGCTCAAGTGGAACCTCCACATTAGAATTTTCTCGTTGAGGTGTTTCCTCGACTGTCGTGTTTACCTCTTGGTCTGTAACAACGTCAAAACGTTTGTTAAAATTTGAGGGTAGACCGAAATAAACATGAAAAAATCATATTTGATATTTTTAACTGGTCATCGCATTGACTCACGGCCAACACCCAGGATAATAATGTGACTTTGTAGACACAAAATAAGCGTGTAAAGTAATGCAAACTTACTTGAATTGTTCTCATCCGAAGACGAATCTGAATAGACAATACACCGTCTGCGTGCAATAGGTACTTGTCTATCCCGCAACTTTTGTAATTTTGATTCGTAATAACGAATTCTTTCTTCTTGTTTTCGATACTTGAGATTTCACCATACGAAGATGTACACTTAGAAACACTTAGATAATATATATTTTTATAACCAAGATGTGCTCGTTGCCTCGCACGAAAAAAGAATGAAGCTTGAACGGCGCGAGAAGCGGTATCGTATATCGATTTGTTTTTAAATCATTCGATTTTACTTTTTAAATGTGCGAAAGTTGCCTAGTAGGTTGAAAGTACTACATAGTCTACCTATCTATTTATATCTGAAAAATGAAGCTAAAGAAATATAATATTACGTAAACTAACTTATTAATAAAATTAAAAAATGGCGTCAAAAAACTCCTCCTCAACGCAGTCAACTGGTAATGTACCCAAGAGACTGGCGGCGTTGCCACGTTGTATGGCAAAAAAAAATATATATATATAAATTTTAAGTTATTAAGGGTGTAACAAGACCCTTAACGTAGCCGGAAAGCACTTGTTCTCCCCGTCATTGCGGTATTTTTTTGTTCTAGACCATCCCAGGGAACCTTCTAGTTACGGAGATATTTGGGGTCAAAGTCTCAACTATTTCACAAGTTTTTTTTCAAATACTTACATGTTTTTAATGTAGGATTTTTACTTAAAACACCTCCACGGTCCCTATCATCATCATCTATTCAATCCATCCATCAGCACAATGTTTCGAGTGCGTTACATTGAGTCCTACCGTAAACCGTGATTATTCAATTCACCCAAAAACAAAGTCGTTTCCCAGCAATAATTTTTGCGTAAAGTTACTTGGTTTGATGTACAGTCGGTAATAGCTGTTACCTGACCCACCATAAAAACGAACGAATTTGAACTCTCTTGCTGTAACGTTAAGGGTTATTTAATTTGTATGAGTTTATCAGACTAGCGCTACTCGGTGAACAAATACAAAATATGGATCTTTTTGTGTCCGAAATAAAATAAATTTATTCATTCATTCAATAATAATACAGATGCACAAATTTGATCCTTAAAACGCATCACCATATTTATAACATATTGTCCAATGATTTTGATTTTGATTTTTATGCTGTAAGACTTAAAGTCTATCAGAGTATTGTAATACAACTATTGTAATGGCTTATTTGGTAATATTTTCGTAGAACTTGTAACAAGTAGGTATAGTTGGAAGATAAATATGCGTATCATATTTTAGAACTGGTATTGAAACGTTACCAAGGTTAGTAAGGTTCGGGTAGGAAAATAAAAATGAACCGTGACAATGAAGCTAAAGCCAGTCTACGCACACTTGCAGTGATTATGCGCGAACAGTTTTTACCTAACTTTACTAAGTTACGAAAAACCACGTCTTTTCCATTTTTTTTATTTCTATTCTAAAGTTCATCAAGTATCATGTCTCAATTGAGTGATTATTTAAAATACAAAATAATGTACCTGCACGAGGACAATGTTGGCATCAGAGAGATTGCCAGGAGACTTAATATAGCAGTAAGTGTATCTTTATAATTTTAATGTCGGAAATTAATAACCGAAGTCGAAGGGATAACAGTAGCTTATGCGTAAGAAGGTCCCACACAGCATTAATGTATAAGAGTGTTTTTTGCATGGCACCAGTCATATTCAACCACTTACCACGGCCAATCAAAGAATTAAATTTAAGCTTATTTAAGAAACGGCTAAAAGCCTTACTGGTGAACAAAGCATATTACAGTATTTCGGAGTTCTTAACAGACAAAAATGTAATGATGGAAACTTGACATGCTACATATGTATTGTTTGTCCTTGTTAATAAATTTGTATTGTAATTGTTGACATTAGTATTGTATATTGATATTAGTATTGTATATTGACATTAGTATTGTACATTGACATTAGTATTGTATATTGAAATTAGTATTGAGAGACATTGTGTTATTATTGTTTTCAGTCTATGCCTTGAAATTTTATTGACATTTTTATTTTTTTGTATTATTTAGATATATTTTTTATTGACATTGATTTGTGTTGTCATTTATTATTAATTAATTTTAGTATGCGATTCTTTATAATTGTTTTTTTTATTTTTATTTTTTTACATTTGTACGCTCTCTGGCATAACATAGCGCACTCTTTATTACCTTGATACCATTATTATTGTACCTATGTTAAACAAATGAATAAATGACTTATGACTTAGTATACTGTCTTCGTTGTTATACCTAGCTATTTCTTATGTGTGTGACGTAAGCAAACATATTTTTATATACTTAAACATAAATTTAAACCTCTTTCATTTCTTTGTTTCAGAGAAATACAGTCAGATTGTGGTTACGACGTTTTGAAGAAACAGGATATGTTTAAAAGGATCGTTCAGGACCAAAACCTGTTATGTCTACTCCCGTATCAGAACGGCAACAAGCGATTGTTAGCATACATATTAATTATCCCTTTACACCTACTCGGTCAACTGCAGTGCAGTTTAATGTTTCTGTTCAATCAGTTAGAAAACATTTCCGTGCTGCTGGACTGAAGCAATACAAGCCGGCACGTAAAATTCAATTAACTGCTGCTCATTGCCAAGCAAGAGTCCGCTTTGCCCAAGAATATCTGGATTTTAATTGGGAAGAACATGTTGTCATATTTACTGATGAGAAGTCCTTCAAATCCGATAAGGATGGGCGAAGCATTTTATGGCGAAAGAAAGGTGAACGTTATAATGAAAATTGTTTACTGTCGTGAGAACCAGCTGTAGAATAACTCTGGGTTACTGGGGCTGGATGTCTTCCATGGGACCTGGCGAACTTGTAGAAATTGGTGGACGATTTAATAGTCACCAATATTTGGAAATAAGTATTACGTGACGTAATGTTGCCGACTGTGCATGTTGCTTACCCAAACACGGATATTTACTTCGTGCAAGATAATTGCGCCATACACAGAGCTGCTTTGGTGCAAAATTAGCTAGCCAGTCAAGAAGGTGTCAAAATAATAAGTTGGCCATCTAAAAGTCCTGCCCAATAGAAAACTTGTGTGGTCAAATGATTTTAAATTGGGATTCATCAGAAGTCAGGACAAAAGAAAATTTGGTGCAACTTGTGACTTCAACGTGGGAACTCATGAGAGGAAGTGAAGCTTGCTGGAACACACAGTGGACAATACTTACGTGTGTGTGTTAAATAAACTGTTGTTATCATAATTTAATGGAAGTTTTTCATACCATGAATAAGCATGTCCTTTTTTACGATCACAACCATATTTAAAACTAAAATACTTATAAAAAATCTATAAAGTAGGAAAAACATCAAAAAATTTAGTGCTATTTTCACCTATATTTTATAAGTAGGTACGACAGTTATTTGGTTTTGGTTTGTTATTGTTATAAAATAGAAATATTGTATATTTCTAAACATATAACATGTTGATTCACTACATTAGACACTTGGATACTTCACAAATAAAAATGGGTATTTTATAGGCATGAAACGAAGAAATTGTTTTTAGTCGCGTTAACAACTTAAGTTAATAAAAAAAACCAAGCTTATTTATTTTGTTTAGTATTCTAACTTCTTTTAGATGTTTAGCTTTATTAATTATTTTTGTAAGTTATTATTTTACATTTACATTGAATAAAATCGTTTTCATCATCATTATTGTTTTTAATTTTTATTGTTATTTGATGATGATGATTGAGCACCACACCCAGCCAGGAGCAAGCCTGACCCGGACAAGCCGGATACACCAGGGGGCACGATTTTGTAAGGAAAGACATGCTCTGGGATGGGAGAGGAAGCCCGACCAACCGCGGCCAGTCGGGCACAATCAGCCGACTATGCAGCCTAGAGCCAATATAGGAATAGTGGTAAAGACAGGAACAAACCATAGGAATGAGCATTAATGGTGTTTTGACCTTCGCTTGTTTAGTCTCTTCTATCATTGGAGAATCATGTTCGTTTATGGTGGTTGCTACTGCGTTCGTTCTTGGCACGTCTTATATAATAATATTATGTTCGCGTATATGTTTCATCGTCAGTAGTATTTGTTTCACTGCCAGTTTCGCTAAGGTGATATATTTCCTCAGTGGCTGATTTGAATTTTTGTCTATGTGCTGCTAACTGAATCCATTCTTCTTTGCTTTTATTGAAATATTCCATGTCTTGTTGGAGTGAGTCGTTCCATGTATGCTACGCTACAAGCTTTCCATGTGTGGTTCACGGCAAATAAATTGTTTATTAATAATAAAAAGACTCAAATAATTTTATTTAAGACTACAGCCCGAAACAAAGACAATTTAAAAGTAGTCTTAAATGAAGTTGAAATTGCGCTCGTTGCTGAAGTAAAATTTTTAGGTAGGTATACATATTGACCAACTGTTAAACTGGAAACCTGAATTAAAAGCTGCATCCGTGTCGTCTGCATGTTACGCTCTGAGAGCCCTGAGAAATGAAATCAGCATAGAACAGCTAAAAATGGTATATTTTGCGTTGGTGGAGTCAAAAATTAGATACAGCACACTTTTTTGGGGAAACAGCTATGAATATAATAGTAGAAGAGCTTTCGTACTACAAAAACGTGCAATTCGTACTATGGTCCGCATCTCACAAAGGGAAAGTTGCCGACAACATTTTATCAGTTTAGGCATACTTACAGTAGCAAGTCTCTATGTACTGGTACCTTTAAGTAATATGGCCAAATACATACAAGACTATGAGACAGTAAAAGAACGGCAGATAAGGGAAGGCACCCGTAGACTGGACTTGAAGAACAAAAACTTCACTAATCATAATCTAAGAATTGTTAAACACAGTCCACGATACCAGTCCGTAAAATTATTCAACAGGTTGCCTTTAGACATAAAAAGTGCTGTGTACAGTAGCACCTTCAAAATAAAACTTAAGGAATTCCTATTGAATAAGTGTCTATATGCGGTAGAAGAGCTGTAATTTTATTTAACTGCAATTTTTATTTTTATTGAAAAAAACATGTTTAATTTCATTGGATTTATTGATGTTATTATTTTTAATTAATTATATCAATGTATCAATTCTATATTCTATATTGCTAATTATTTTTATTGTTATTATTTTTAAATTTTAAACTTTTGGCTATATTGTTTTCATTTACATGCCGACATTTGATGAATTGTGAACTGATTATTTTTTTAAATTTTTATGTTAAATTGTTGTTGTAAAATGTAATTTATCTATTGTGACTACTGTAATTTATAATTTTTGTGTTTAAATTCAGATACAAGTTACTTGTTAATGAATAAATGACTATGACTATGTATACAACCTGTTTTTTTTTATATCCCATAACTCTAGGGTTATATTCTGTAGGTAAAAATAATACTAAAACTCCTAGAATAGGTGGTCCAAAAATGCATCGTTTCGGAGATATCATCAATCGTAATTAAATTAGGTCAAAAATTGTCACCAGTATGACGAATCTTTACTTTTGCGAGGTTGCCAAACTTCACAGTAGTGTAGTAAAATAAATAGTAAAATAAAATATGTAGGTAGGTAATTCATTTTTATTCAAACCAATCATTCATATTTAAAGCTAAGAAAATGCGACGTTGTCATATTTCAAGTAAGGGTGTTTTACATTAATAATCGTGACTTTGCCGAATTATTTTGTTTGAAAAATAACAAAGGATTGGAACATAACTCATATGCCAGTTGATTCTTTGATATGGCCTCAATCATACCCTAGAGTTATGGGATATCAAAAAAAACACGTTGTATATTGGTCTTCCAAATTTTAGCCGTTTCGCCTTGTATCTAATAGCTGCGTGTAGTAAGTGGGGCTATGGTCGTCGGAGGATGTGCCCGTAGTAGCATAACCGTAGGCATTTGATTTTTTTGGTAATTGTTTTTCCCATAAGACTTTCGCGTGTTTTTTTTTGTTCGGGGTGTTTTGCATACTCTTTATCGTATCTTTGAGAATGAATCTTTCGTATCTTCTGAGTTTCGATCGGTTTGCCTTTGTGAGTGCCGCTGCCTTAAGACCGTAAGTCATTGCAGGTTCTATGAGCATTTTATAGATAAGAAGCGCAATTTTCCACTCCATTTTCGAGTTTTTTATGACGGATATTAGGGCCTTGGAGTTACACATCGCTTGTTTACATCTGGCGTTGACTGTGTTGTTTCTATTAAGTGTCGATGTTATATACGTGCCTAGGTACTTAATTTCGTCTACCGGTTGAATACTGATTCCTCCAATTCTAATAAGATTTCGGGTTTCCGTGCTGTGTGGGTCTCTGATTAGTAGTTTTGTTTTCGTTTCATTAATGTGGAGTCCGGTTGATTCCAGTAACGGTTTGATTTTGGTGACTATTTGATCCAGTTCACTCCAGATTATTTGTTGCTATTATCACGTCATCTGCAAAGGACAGTATGATAGGGAGTTGAATCTCATGGTCCTGGTCTCGAAGGCATTATACTTCTTCTTCTAATGTTCTGAGAACGTCGTACATTACTATGGTGAATAGTCGTGGGGATAGCGGACATCCCTGTTTGACTCCCTTGCCTTTGTGCGTCGATTCCGTTTGCTGGCCAAACCATTTTATGCAAGTGATTTAATTCATGCATGCCTTAATAATTCTATTTGTTAAATATTTGTTAGTTCCAGTAACTAAAATGTCTATAAGAGAGTTCAAGTCCAGCGTATCGAAAGCTTTTTCGATGTCTAACGCTAGCACATAGGTTTTTGAGCCTGCTCTCCATTCCTCGTCAAGAATTCTCAGTGTGTACATATGATCGTCGAACGATATATTGCGAAGAAAGGCTGCTTGGTAGTTTTTTAGTTCTTTTATTGAAGCGTCCAGTTTGCTTAGAAGAAAGCTCGCATATATTCTATATCCCACGTTACACATAGATAACTTTCTGTAGTCATTAATTCCGTCTGGATTTGCTTTTTTAGGCACTGGAATTTGGATCGTTTTGTTCCAAGACATTGGTATATCATTGCTTACCCCTGCTGCCTGCATGTGCTTTATAACTTCCGATAGCACTTCTGTTGGCAAGGCTTTGAATAGCTCGGAAACTACTTTGTCAGTACCTGGTGCTTTGCCGTTGCTCATTGCTTTTAATGATGTTACTTATTTCCTCTTCTCTTGATAGTTCCTTTTTTACGTCTGATGGGTTCTAATTGGGTGGGAGTTCTATATGTGGACCTGCTGACTTTTTTAACTCTTCTTCCCACCTCGACATGGGTATAAAACGCTGTTTGTTGTTATACTTCATGTTCGTTTTATGTCTCCTGTAAAAATCGTATGTGATTCTCATTCGTTGTGATGGGTGAGTTCTGCTTAGGTTTCTAAAGAATACTTCACATTTTTTCACTTCTTCTTTATTTCTTATATTTTGCAGATTGTGTCTTGCTTCGCTTAGTTGCTTGATTGCAAATGTTTCTCCAGGCTGAAAGTTTTTGGTAAACTTGGCTTTTTGTAGTTTTGCGAGCGCGATTCTATGTTCGATTCTCTGTTCTCTGGATCTGATTGGTCTGCTTATAAGAAACTTTGCCGCTGCTGATTTCATGATATTCATAAGGGCATCCCATGGGTATTTTTCTTGTTTTATAGATTTATTACCTGAGGTTGGCTTTTAATTTCCTTTTGATATTCTTTCATTATTTCCTCACTTTGGAGTCAGCTATAGTCGTTATTTCTGTAGTTGAATTCCAGCTCAGGTTTGTGCATTGGTTTCTCGTTGGATTTCTGCCTATGTAGTGTCGATTTTTTTTCCATCCTCTTGAGGTTCTGAATAATAATTTCCGGGGGAATAATTTTATGGTCTGATAAATTCTTTCTCCACTCGCCTTTTATGTAGTTGAATATATTTGGCTTGTCCGCAGCAGTAAGAATATGGTCAATTTGCGATTTTCTGTTTCCAGACTGCCACGTTATTTTGCAGCTTGATCAACCTTGTCATGTATCTAATCTAAGGTGTTTGATCGTATTGCATACTTTAGTTGCCTCAATACAGAGCTACGAAACAGTCGTGTCATTTTTTTAAAAAGCGCAAAAATACCTCTAAAACTCACATTCAACCTTACGTCGTCACCATATTGTCGCAAATCGAGCCGAATAATCAGTAGCCTGCACACCTGTGGGCCATTAGTGAATCGGTAGCCGAGCGAGCTGAAAACAAAAGGCCGCATTCCAGAGATAAGAAGACGACTTGTTTACGCAAAATTGTGAAGTTTTTATATGAATTTATTATTATTTACAAGTGTGGTTGACTATTCATAGGCTCATAGCACAAGTTTAGTGACATTACGTACATAATAGAACGTTACAATGGCTACGTTATCTTCGGAACAACACAAATATTTAATTACACTAGAAGACGTGGCAAATTTAATACAAAAAACACAAGTGAACTTAAAAAAGTGTTCTAAAGTGAGACTTACAGACGGTTACATAAGGGCTAGATTGAAGTGCATTAAAGAGTATTGGTGTTCCTTTAAGCAAGCTAGTGAGATATTGACGCAATGTACTCCGAGAGACAAGCGTGGAGAAATCCCGTACTTCCTCAATGAAGACTTTTCGTCGTTGAAGACCTGTACCTCTGCTTACAAGCAGACTTGACAGACATGTTGAGCAAAATGCAGCAAACATCAATGGAAACAATTTTTGATCGTAAAATTGCCTCGAATTCAATTACCAACCTTTTCGGGAAAATACGAGGAATGGCCTACATATCAGGACATGTTCATATCACTTGTGCACAATAATACTTCAATCAGTGACGTTCACAAACTAAATTACCTAAAGTCTAGTGTTACCGGTGAAGCAGAAATAATATTAAAGCACATTCAAGTTACGGACAGTAATTACAATCAAGCATGGCAATTGTTAAAAGACAGATACGGAAACAAACGTGTTATTGTGTTTGCTGTTTTGCAAAGATCAATTTATCAAAAGAAAATCACAGCGCAAGCAGCTAACAGTGTGAAGACTTTATTAGATACTACAACAGAGTGCATAAATAACCTAAAAAACTTGAAAATTAACACCGATTCCTGGAATCCATTAATTAGGTGATTCAGAAGTTGGACCAGGAATCACATAAAGAGTAGGAAACTTATGCCTATAAGGAAGGGTCAGAGGAGGTTCCACCTTGGGCAGATTTAAAAAGATTTTTAGAATCAAAGTTTAGAACTCTGGAAATTATACAACCCGTAACAAATAAAGACCGTACAGTCAAGGAGCGATCCTACCATGTTGTGAGTGCCGTTAAAGAAAAAAGCTGTGTACTTTGTAGTGAAAAAGCTAATATTGAAAACTATCGCCCCATTTAAAAAATTTGCTTTTTTTCTAAAATTCTTGTACGTATAGTTCATACTGATGTCTACGTGGCTTTCAAGTCAATTCTTGTTGAGGAGCAGCACGGTTTTGTTAGGAACCGCTCGACCACTTCAAACTTACTTCTGTCACAAGAGTTTATTACAAACGGCAGGGCACAGCGTCAAGTGGACGTCATTTATACCGACTACAGTAAGTGTTTCGACCGTATTGATGATTGCATGCTGCTAAAGAAGCTGTTTCTCGCCGGAATACACGGTGACCTGTACCGGTGGTTCTCCTCCTATATAGAAAACAGAACACAAGCTGTTGTGCTTCAGGGCTACACCTCTGGTTGGAATTCTGTCCCTTCAGGCGTACCTCAAGGCTCCATTTTGGGTCCTCTGTTATTTGTATTGTTCATTGCTGATATCAAGCAATGCTTTCGTCATTCGTATATTTTACTTTATGCCGATGACATGAAAATTCATAAAGTTGTGCGAGACATGTCTGATGCATGTCAGTTGCAAGACGACCTGTATAGGTTTGAAATATATTGCATCCGTAATAAACTCCAATTAAATGTCTCTAAATGCTTCCTCCTAACATTCTCTCGCTGTACTTCTTTGATAAATTTTAGTTACACCTTGAACGGTCAGCTCATTAGCAGGCAAAATAGCATAAGAGATTTAGGGGTAATCATCGACAGTAAGCTTCTGTTCGATCAGCATGTGGATAGTATGGTTGCAAGGGCATCAAAAGCTCTGGGATTTATACTACGCACCACGGCTTGTTTCCGGTCTCTTAAACCGGTTAAGATCTTGTATTGCTCTTTCGTGCGCAGCCACTTAGAATACGCGTCTCAGGTTTGGAACCCGCAGTATGAGACTTATAAGTCCCGTATTGAAGGCGTCCAAAGAAAATTTCTACGTTATCTAGATTATAGGGCTCAGCAATACTCAGTTGACTACGAACACCGCTGTAAACGGTACCACTTCAGAGGAATCTGGAGATGAGACGTCATATTGGGGACATTAGTCTACTATTGGGTATCGCTAACGGCCACATTGATTGTCCTGAACTCGTTGCTAATCTGTCATTACCCACGAATCTGAAGGGATTGCGTCAGCGGCCAATATTAAGTGTACCTTTTGCAATGACTAATTATAGGCGGAATGCTTTCTTAATAAGAAGTGCATTTAGTTTCAATAGGCTTCCTAAGGACCTTAATGTCGACTTGTTCTGCACCAGTGTGGCGACCTTAAGACGGCTATTGGCACAGTCATTCTTTAAGAATTGTTAACTTTACCTATCTGCTACTCTCATAACTGATTACATTAACTAGTATTTACTTTCTTTTTATAGACTTTTTTGCTAACCATATGTGGAGGCTTGTTATTAGCCATCTTTAAATATTACATTATTTATTTCATTGGTTTGTTAGTCTGTAAGCCTTCTTTAAAATAAAATAAATAAATAAAAAAGCATACCTTATGTCATTGCAAACAATTTATTAAAATGGACCTTACACAACGTAACAACTATGTAAAAGAAAAACAGCTTTGTTTCAACTGCTTGCTTCCGGGTCACTCAGTTTACAAATGCAAGGTACCAGTTACCTACTTGCCGCTTATGTAGAAGACGTCACCATTCCCTGCTCCACAAATCAGAGGTTCGAAGAGTCCCACAGAGTCCACACCTAACCAACCTATACAACCTTTGACATCTCAACAAGAAGACAACAAGGAGGCCATAACAAGTCTTCATGTTGGTGTTGGAGTATCTGGAAGAGCATTATTGGCAACTGCACTAGTCAAAGCAAAGGGAGAAGATGGACATGAGACACTGTTAAGGGTTCTTGTAGATCAAGGCTCACAAGCGAGCTTCGTAAGTGAAAAGGCAACTCAATTATTGAAGCTTCAAAGAAAATCAATTGAAGGCACTGTGACAGGTGTGGGTTCTATGCAGGCACCTATTAAACACGTGGTTCAACTAAACATATTATCGAGAGGGAAACCAGAATTCAACATGCACGTCGAAGCTTACGTCATGACCAAGCAACTGACCTCGAGAATACCACATCATACAATGATTGTTCACAACTGGCAGCACCTGGAGGGTCTCGATCTTGCTGATCCAGAGCACAACACACCAGGCCCGATAGATATGCTGCTTGGTGTGAAGGAATATGCACGAATAGACGAGCAAAAATTAGTCAAGGGTCCACCAGGGTCTCCGTGTGCACAGAAAACAACCCTAGGATGGATATTGTTTGGAGAAATAAATACAACACAAAAGGAACATTCATTTCTTGTCATGCATCACCAAGTAGACGTTGAAAAAAGCTCTTTGCGAGATAGACACAACTACAGGGCGAAAAAATACAAAGGAAAAACGATTTTGTGAAGACATTTATCACAAAACATACACAAGAAATGAACAAGGAAGATTTATAGTGAAACTGCAACCAATTAAAACCAATTGTAATAAATCAACTGAAGGCAATTCACGAGATATAGCTAAAACAAGATTGATACATTTAGAAAGAATGTTTAAAAATCAGCCTAAGTTAAAAGAGGAATATGAAAAGGTTATAGAAGACTACAAAAACTTAGGTCACATAGAAGAAGTACCTGAAAAAGAAATATATACAAGAAAATCAGTATACTTACCCCATCATCCAGTCATGCGTGAAGATAAAGAAACCACGAAAACCCGCATAGTTTTCGACGCATCCTTTATGGGAACAAATGGTATATAATTAAATGATGAACTCTTACCTGGTCCAGTGCTCCAAGAAGACCTACGAAGCATAATCATGCGCTGGAGAATGCACGCCGTTTGTTCCGCTGCGGACATACAAAAAATGTACAGAATGGTCATGTTATACAAGGAAGATACTGATTTTCAGAGAATTAATTATTAATTCTCGTTAATAAAGGCAAGATAAACAACCAGTTAATGGGTGAATTGCCAGCGGTAAGGGTGAGTCCACAGCGGGCCTTTCTTAGCAGTGGAGTTGACTATGCAGGTCCAGTATTAATGAGAACATCGAAAGGGCGAGGCCATCATGCTACTAAAGGGCATCTGTTTATTTGTGTGTATGGCTACACGTGCCATACACTTGGAAGCCGTAACAGACTTAACTTCTCAAGCATTCCTGGCAGCATTTCGGAGATTCGTCGCACGTCGAGGTCGATGTCTTCATCTGTTCAGCGACAACGGCACCAATTTCGTTGGTGCTGCAAAAGAGCTCAAAGACCTTTTCAAAGCAGGTGAAAACAGCACTTTTAAAGAAATTTCCGAGCACTTAGTAACCGATGGAACTACGTGGCATTTTATCCCGCCGCGAATGCCAAATTGTGGAGGACTCTGGGAAGCTGGAGTGCAAGCTGCAAAAAGACATCTAGCAAGAATTAGCAAAGACATAAAACCTACATATGAAGAGATGGCAACATTGCTAACACAAATAGAAGCTTGTCTCAACTCCCACCCATTGCGCCAGCTGGACAATACTGTTGAGACGATGTCACCACTCACACCTGGGCACTTTTGAATAGGTGAGCCCTTACTCAGTGTTCCTGATTATGAATATGAAATACTCAAACATTAGCCTATTAACTAGATGGCAGTTAGTTCAGCGAATGACACAAGACTTCTGGCGAAGGTGGCATTCAGAATACTTAAACACACTGCAAAACGGACCAAGTGGCAATCAGCTATTCAGTCGCCTACCGTGGGAGACATTGACGTGGTCATTAAGGATGAGGGTCTGCCTCCTACGAAATGGCTCCTGGGAAAAATTATAACGCTGCATCCTGGAAAAGACAATTTAGTGAGAGTGGTTACAGTGCAGTGTAAAGGACAAAGTGAATTAAAAAGACTGTTATCTAAGTTAATATTCCTACCTAAACACGCTTAATTAATTGTTAGTTAATTGAAACAAATTTTGTTTATATACTTGCTTATCTTTATGTATACTACTTACCTTATGAATCTAAGTCTGCATGATATCATTGTTTATTACATTATTAAAAGTATGTACTTAGATCTAAATAAAACTAACTATCTACATAAACTACCTACTTAATTACTACTGAGATAATTATATAGGTAGGTACACATACTTACCATTCGATGATTCACGTTGCTAAATTAGATTACAATAATAATGATGTACTTACCTTCCCACCTGCATGCTGTTACTTAGA
Source organism: Eugnorisma glareosa (assembly GCA_947578425.1). NCBI lineage: Eukaryota > Metazoa > Arthropoda > Insecta > Lepidoptera > Noctuidae > Eugnorisma > Eugnorisma glareosa. The sequence goes on from OX387984.1 coordinate 252,080, forward strand.
ACTATGTATACTTACAATTAATAACTAATTCTTTTGTGAAACAAATAAGTTCCTACTTACCTAATTGCGTAGCACATAATACTTTACTATTAGAATGTGTAGTAAACAGACACGTAGGCACTTATTAACTATTTGAAAACCTGTTATCTATTTTTTACATTACAGTCCACTTTATGAATTTGTTATATTTACTTTGAAAAATTGTTTAGTTTAGAAACAACAAGTTAGTTATTAAGGTCAATTAATTGTATTTGTAAAAGGACATAGGATCCTTTTGGTGGGCGGTATGTTCGATCGTATTGCATACTTTAGTTGCCTCAATACAGAGCTACGAAACAGTCGTGTCATTTTATTTAAAAAGCGCAAAAATACCTCCAAAACTCACATTCAACCTTACGTCGTCGCCATAAGGTTTTCGCTTTTTATTATATCTAATAAGATTTTCCCATTGTTATTCGATACTGTGGGCTACGGCGTGTTGTGGATCTCTGGGTCGGTATGTAGTGGGAGCACTAGGCCAAGCTTGGTGTACTTTTTCTTTGTTGTAGTAGTACTCGGCTGCTCCAATGATGATATCTTCACCACCCCAGACGCCATCTTTGTATTGTTGTTGGATTTATTTTTTCCTTTGCTCATCTACATTTCCTTGGTTTATGGTAGTAAGCAGGTTTCCCGCGAGCGCTAGTGCTATGTTCGGCTGGTCTTGATTTTCCTCAACATATTTGGCTAGGTATCTTCTTATCATATGCTGGTCGAACGACAGGAAAAATATGGCGTTTACTTGGTGCGCGATGGCTCTAACAAGCAGTTTCCATCTCCGATCATATGGACTCTTTCCATATTTAAATTTGATGATAATGGATGGTGTTTGCTATTGTGTTGCTCCGTTTTTCTTTGTTGTAGCTTCGCAATGATTCGTTATGTGTTGCGTCTCTTTATAATGTAGGTACCCGTGTAGTTTAAGGCTGCGGGAAAAGCTTATCACTGTTCCTGTGGAAAAAGCTTATTAGCGTTCCTGTGGAAAGAGCTTAATAACTAGTGATATTTTGCTAGATTTTTTATTAATCTTGCGTTGTTTTGGATGTCGGGGTTTTATTACCTCTATACTATCGGTAGTTTAGGCGAGGCTTTGTTAGTTTGTTAATTGTCTGGTTATGCAATTTATTCTCGTTTCGTAGGTAATAGGAGATAGCAGGGTTCTCTTTTGTGTTACTATGGGTTTTTTGCTCAACCCGGTCACTATTGTAAGGTTATTTGTCAAGGGTTTGTTTTTTCATAACGCTTTCAAGTTTAAAGATTTATCTATACCATATGTGTTCGTTCGAACACGGGTTGAGGCAGATAAGAAATTATTTAACTGACTGTTCTATTGTTTTATGGTGTAACAAATTTTTTGTTGTCCTATTGATTTTAAGAGTTCGACTTATGTTTTTGTATAATTTTCAATAATAAAGAATAGCGAAAAATCGAAAAACTGCTACGTGTCTTAGTTACCGAGATTCGATGGGGGGAAGGGTGAAGGGGGGTGAGTTATGGAAAATGATTTTTGCTTTTCCAGGCCTCCTCTATACGAATCCGTAAAAAAAGAAAGACGGATCTCTTAGTTTCCGAGATACGATAGGGAGGGGGGAGAAGGGGGGGTATGGGACTTTTCCCCTACTCGCGAGAGTTACTTGTTTATGAATCTGTCATAATATACCCACCTCCCCCTCCACCATCTGGGAGAACAATTATGTCAGTCAGTCAGTCAGTGGTAATCGAGCTTTATATAGTATAACTAGTAGGTATTTGCGTGTTGCGCGAGGTGCAAGCACCTCGCGTTCTTTTGTTGGTAGTTTTTTCACTTTTAAAACCCATTAGTAAAAATGTCAAACATAACCTTATAGTGTTTCACTTTTCAAAGTCTAGTGAAATGCCAAATAAAGCCCAAAAGGACCCGAAAGGTTTCCACTTGATTAAGCTTTTAAATGTAGTAAACGTCTAGAGAAAGCATAGGAAAACCTATTATTGTTGTTTGAATGAACTTGTACAATTAACTAAAACTTAAAAATGATGTGAGTATTATGTACTTTAGCACCATCGAAAAACGATACTCATGATGAAAAAAATCGTTAATTTTTGCAGTCACAATCTTGGATTTTGATTTTAGCATCCCCGAAAACCATGAAAACGACTTCCATGATGAAAAATTAGAAAATTATTGTAGCCGCCATCTTGGATTTTGAGTTTAACCTCACTATCGGCTTTAGCATCCCCGAAAACCATGAAAACGACTTCCATGATGAAAAATTAGAAAATTATTGTAGCCGCCATCTTGGATTTTGAGTTTAACCTCACTATCGGCTTTAGCATCCCCGAAAACCATGAAAACGACTCCCATGACGAAAAATTAGAAAATTTTTGCCGTTGCCATCTTGGATTTTGATTTTGACCCCAGTTCTGTAATCAGCGACCACGAAAACCATGAAAATGACACCCATGTCGAAAATAAATAAAAAACAAAGTAGGAGCGTATAAAAACTAAAAAAAAAAAAAAAAGAGTTAAAAACTTTGATGTTGACCTACGAGTATTATTGACTTTGTTTGTGAAAATCACAATAAAATAAATAATTTTAAAATCCATTTGAGCACTTTAAAGATTTTGAAACCCCTTAAGAACCCCTAATACAATCTAAAACTTTATTTAAATACTGACCTGTTCCCATTAAGAAAAGGGTGTTATTTAAATGGTTAGCATAGTATTCGTATTTTTGTGAGCAGAAAAATATAATCTGCGAGCAGAAATAGCTAATAGATCAGCAACTCATGGCCAGCAAACATTCCAAAATCAATCACCAATCTAAGTCATTCTGGATGGCTGTAATTATTTTTGTACAGCATATTAATTATATAAACTGCAATGAGCTGCTCCTGTTTAATAAAATTTTAGTAAGCACTCAGAGGGTAAGCAAAAAATTCATTTTGAGCTGCATATAAAAGTAGCAAAAATAATTTACTTGTCTAAAAATAGAAATTACGCTGAACAGATAATCGGATCGGGCGTAAATAAAAAAAAAGCTGCTGCCCTATCTCCCGTCAGCCATGTCGTCGGAGTTCCGCCGGCCTTCGGCCTACGCTCCTCATGTCCCAAAATCGAACTTTTGGGACCAATTAGTTATTTTGCTCACCATGTTATATATATGCAAACCAATCAAATATACTGCATATAGACATATTTTCTCTGCTGATCAATTATGAAATCTTGCTGATCAAGTAGTTTTTTTGCGGACTGAATGTTTATTATGCAAACTCATGTTATTGTAAAATTATTTGTGGAACAAGGATTGCTGCTTGATTTTTTAATTGTAAACAACATCTTTGTATGTCGACCAAATTATTTAAATGCTGTTTTTTGTGGGTCACCAAGTTTTATAATTGCTAAACATTTAATTACTTTCTTTAAAAAAAAACGTTACCCTAAAGTCTGCTTGTCGTCGCCCCTGACTTACGCTTCAATCACTCAACCTTCGTTACGCTACGGAGGTCGCCGGCTCGGATCGCTCGCCACCGCCCCCTTTGCTGCACTCAGCCTTATCTCTACTACCACCGGACAGGATTCGACGCCTACTATAATATTTGTTCAAACACATAATGGCTATCTCTAACAGTTCCGAAGTTACAGCCATTTTAATTTTAGGGGAGGTTGGGGAGGGGATGGTATAAAAGTTTCAACGCCCCTCTAAAATAAAAATTGTTAAAAAATCAAAAAGCTGCTGAGTTTAAAAAAATCATTTGGACCAACTCTGGGCCCCTTTTTATGAATCTGAAATTTTTTTTTCAGTCTCTTAACTTTCGTTATCCACCGCCTAAAGGGGGGACAAGGAGGGCAATTTTGAAAAACAGTTTTTACTTTTCCGAGCCTCCTTTATACGAATCCGTAATAAAACAGAACACGGGTCTCTTAATTTCTGAGATACGATATCGAGGGGGGGGGGAGAGGGGCAAGGGGGGCAATTCTGAAAAAATGTTTTTTACTTTTCCGAGCTTCCTCTATAAACATCCGTAAAAAAACACAACACAGGTCTCTTAGTTTCCGAGATACGATAGGGAGGGGGAAAAGGTGGGGTTTGGCGCCTCTTAATCCAGTGAAAAACCCTTCAAGCCCCTAAAATATCCTAAAATTCGAAACAAACTCATACACCTCAGTCGGATGAATCGTTTGAAACGACCTCAATCGGTAAATTTTTGGGAAACCGGAAAATACGTGGCCGCCATTTTGAATCACAACCATCAGTCAAGTAAATAATTATTCTTCAAAGACCTAAAAACCTAAATTTCGACACAATCTCATATCCCGCCGCAGTGGGATGGACCGCTTGAACGACCCCAGGACAAGGTTTCGGAAACCAGAAATGGCACGGCCGCCATCTTGAAATTCTGAAATGTCACAATTTTTCTAAAGTAACCAGGATACAAGCTACCTGTCAGTATAGGAACGGTGGCTGTACGTTGACTTTGGTAGAACAAAAGAACTCGCCAAAGTCGGGTCTGACCCGAAAATTCAAGCCCAATGGACTTTTAAGATTTTGAAACCCCTTAAGAACCTCTAATTCAATCTAAAACCTTTTTTAAAAACTTAGCCCTGTACCCACTATAAAAACGTTACCCTAAAGTTTACTTGTCGACGCCCTTGAGCTACGCTTCACCCACTCAACTTTCGTTACGCTACAGGTTCGCTCCGCTCAGCCATATCCCTACCGCCACCGGACAGGTTTCGACGCCTACTATAATATTAGTTCAAACACATTACGGCTATCTTTAACCGTTACGAAGTTACAGCCCTTTCAATTTTAGGGGAGGTTGGGCAGGGGAGGGTATACAAATTTCAACGCCCCTCAAAAATAAAAAGTAATAAAGAAATCAAAAAGCTGCTACGTGTCCTAGTTTCCAAGATACGGTGGGGGGAGGTTTGAAGGGGGGGAGCGGGGAGTTCTGAAAAATGACTATGACCTCTGAGTTTGTTTCGGCTGTTTCTTCTCAGAGTAGTCAGGTACCAAACACCGGCCCCATCTAGTTTCAAAAAAGAGACGTGTAAAAGTGTTTTTAAAAACCTATTTGCAAAATAAACATCATTTATCACTGGTCTCTTAGTTTCCAAGTGTAATGGCCCGAGCGGTGGCGTTGTCGATAGGTGTGTGGGAGACACTTGATTGAGAAACGGTTTTGATTAACTGAACTTTTACTTTAGTCAAACGAGCGTTACAAGTAATATTAATTATTACACTTCCAAGAGCTTTTCTGACTGCTGATTACTGACTACTTTAGGAAAGAGCGGTGGTGACTATTTATACACCAAATCATTATTGGAAGGGGTAGATAAGTACCACGATCCTTGTTCCTTCATTAGTTATCTAACTACAATAAGTGATCCTTAATGCTAATGTAATGATATACAAATATCATAAGTCTAATGAGAACAGATACCAAATAACTATTTAGTGGTTATAATATTCTAATGACATACAAACAGAAAGCAATAATTTCCTTGAGAAAAGTAAACAATATCAATGTCCATTACACAAGATACGATAGGGAAGGGGGGGAAGGGGGTGAAAAGGAGGGGTCTGGCATTTTTCCCCTATTCACGAGAGTTACTTGTTTACGAATCTATCAAAATACACCCCCTTCCCCCTCCACCATCTGGGAGAACAATTATGTCAGTCAGTGGTAATCGAGAAACTGGAAATGGCACGGCTGCCATCTTGATTTTCTGAAATGACACAATTTTTCTAAAGTAAGCAGGATACAAGCTACCTGTAAGTAAACAACGGTGGCAGTACGTAGACTTTGGTAAAAGAAAAGAACTCGCCAAAGTCGGGTCTGACCCGAACATCCAAGCCCCAATGGCTCTCGGGCTGCCAGCTGGAAGTGATGAAAATGGTCAAATGTCATTCGGGGGATCCCAATGTTGCCGGCTAGTCAAAGTCTCCTTTCGAATTGTCGTTATTTCTACTTTTCATGTTTTTGAAAATACCTAGAAATGGGGATTTTCTTTGCACCAGGCAACACTCCTCGACGAAACACACAGCCACTCGGTACAACTCAAACCCGGTGGATGATGCCGACTACCCGAAAAATGTATTTGAAAAAAGTCGAAAATTCCAACTATTCACAAAATGGCTGCTACATCGTCCGCCATCTTGAATTTTGATTTTGACCTCACTATCGGCTTTAGCATCCTCGAAAACCATGTCAACGACTCCTATGTCGAAAATAAATAAAAAACAAAGCAGGTGCGCGTACACTCTAGATAAAAACTTTAAATGTCGACCTATTATCGACTTTGTTTTTGAAAATCACAATAAAAGAACAGCTGGTTGATACGTTATACAAAACTGTGCAATAAAACAACCTATCTCCCATCCTTCATACTAAGTTTATAGGCAATAATAAAAATAACAACAAAATATTATTGTGTTATGCGCTTACTGTCGCTCGAGTCATTGTGTATGCATAGATGCGTGTGTGAGTGGGGCGAGCGCGTCTATCGCTGTGTGAGTGAGTCTTTAATACCAAATATTCTCTCTGCTATCGTGACCTTATCTCTACCACAACCGGGCAGGTTTCGACGCCTACTATAATATGTGTTCAAACACATTATGGCTATCTCTAACCGTTACGAAGTTACAGCCCTTTCAATTTTAGGGGAGGTTGGGGAAGGATGGGAAAGGTATAAAAATTTCAACGCTATCAATCATAAAGAACAGTAGTTGATCACGCGCATGCGTGGGTTATAAGGTTTCTTCAATAAAATACTGCACTGAATTTAAACGTAAAATATATTGACTTCGATCTGAATTAGATTCTTACGAGTCTCTGGACCCGTTACAAAATATTCGTGATTTATTCCGTAGACTTATCGTTGGTGGCCCGCGTGGGCCAGTGGAGCGATCGCGGCGCGCAGCCGTCGGCTCGCGCACAAGCTCCACGTCACCCGGCAGTGTTGCCAGGCGGCGGAGGCCGGAACATCCTCCCGGGGGTTGAAGTATTCAACCGTGCTGCTCCTCGAAGAGGGGGCACATCGTGCGGACGGCACGAGTGACCGTCCCCTTGGTGGTGGCGACGTCTGCCACCCGACTGACCCCGTCTGGGCCGGGGTGTAGGCGCGTTACGCGCCCTAAGCGCCACTGAAGTGGCGGTAGGTTTGCCTCGCGCAGCAGCACGAGGTCGCCCAGGGAGATGCCTTGCTGCTGTGTCCTCCACTGGGACCGCTGCTACAGTTCGGCCTGGAACTCCTTCTGCCACCTGGACCAGAACTGTTGGCGGATGTTTTCAATGAGCTCGTAGCGGTTGGGTCGCAGTACTGTGATGGGTGGCGATGGGACGGCGGTCAATGGCCTGCCCACTAAGAAGTGCCCTGGTGGAGCGGAGAGGGGTCATTTGGATCAGACGAGAGGGGAGAGAGGGGGCGGGAGTTTAGTGTGGCCTCAATCTGTGAAAACAGTGTAGCCAGTTCTTCAAATGTCAAACAGGCCTCCCCAGCTACTCGTTTTAGATGGTATTTAGAGGATTTGATCCCCGCCTCCCATATTCCCCCGAAATGAGGCAAATATGCAGGTCCAAACACAAAGCGGATTCCCTCGTTTGCCGAGTAATTGAAGACCGACTCTTGGCTCTTCTGCAACATCCTACCCAGCTCATTGCATGCCCCTATGAAATTCCGAACACTATCGCAATAGATAGCATAGGGTTTACCTCTCCTAGCCACAAATCTACGGAGGCACAGAATGAAGGCTTCAGAGGTGAGATCGCTGACTACTTCTAGGTGAACCGCCTTAGTAACTACTACTAACTAGGCACACAAACAAACATAAATAGCTTTTAGTTATGCACAGTCTACCCCACAGGAACAGGGGGAGAAGGAAGGCAAAGCTACGGTCAGTCCTTACTGCTGGCAAGTCACCCATGATTGGTTCAAAAGGTTTGCCGCGCAGTCGTGTACATGCCACACACTGCTTGGTAACAGTGCGAGCTAGGTTTCTCCCTCCTATTGGCCAGTATTCTTCACGAATGGCAGCGAGCAGTGCCTGAGGACCAGCATGAAATAATCGTAAGTGTTCATGTTTAAATAACAGTTTAGTGAAACTATGTTTCGCATCTAGGAGAATAGGGTGCTTCTTATTATAATCAAAGCTAGAATTTCCTAGACGGCCTCCCACGCGTAGCACCCGTGTAGAGTCTAGAAAGGGATTAAGTGGCAATAATTTAGATTTGTTATGTAAGGAATACCCCTTATTTCATGTTTCAATTTCTTCATAGAATGTATCAAACTGACTAAGTCTAGCTAGAAGAGTGCATGCCTTTTGCAGCTCTTCAGCTGACAATACCTGACTTAAATTTCTTTGACCTTTACAATTGTCAATGAATCTTAGCACATAGGCGACTGTTCTTTTCAGATGTGAAAAATTAGAAAACCTACTAAAATCTATCACCTTAATATCTAAACCTTCCTTATTGTTTCCAGTAGATGAATATGACTGTGATGAGCGATTTAACCTCAGGTAAGGGCTCCTCCTCTGACGGTGGTGGCTTCGTGGACCACTCACATTTCTCTTTTTTTAAGAAGGGAGGGCCTTCCCACCAAAGCGTTGAACTCTTCAATACGGGTGGGTCTACCCCCCTTGAAGCCATGTCAGCAGGGTTCAAGCTTGTGGGGACATGACACCACTTATAATCGGGTGCCAAACTCCTGAATTTCGTTTATTCTATTGCGTACGAAAGTTTTCAGTGAGTTTGGCTGCATTCTCAGCCATCCTAATACTACCGTGGAGTCTGTCCATATTATTTTCTTATTAATTTAACATTTTAAGGACTGACTGACCTTCTCACAAAGTCTAGCTCCGAGGAGCGCTCCACATAGTTCTAGTCTAGGAATAGTCATTGGTTTAATAGGTGCTTCCCTAGCCTTTGCACATAACAGGCGTGATGTATACGCATGGTTACTACTCTTAGACCTTAAATAAACGCTGTGAGGTATCTACAAAACAATGCAATTCGATATATTCTGGCATTTCACGCAAAACATGCCTAGGTAGATGTATATTGTACAAAAAAGATAAATTGTCACCAAAGCTAAACCAATCTTTAGCTAAGTTCTTTGGTATTGGCTCATCCCAATCCAACTTGGCACACCATAACTTCTGAAGTAATATTGTTGGTTTGATAATTGCAGCACTCAAAGAGTCCTAGTGGATCAAATATTGTTCATGTCATAGAGATAACCGTTCGTTTCGTTACCTGAGAGGCAAGAGGTACATTGGTAGAGAATTGAATTGTGTCTGTTGCGGATATGAATTAAACGTCTGACTGATCTTACTCAATTTAATGCAGACTGGTTACAATTATTATAATATTTGAAAATCGCACTGTACGTGCGCCGTTGACCGTGGTGTAGGTAAGTAGTGGCGGCCCGGCTGGCGGTGGCAGGATCAGCTGTGCGACCCTACCGCCGGCGCGTCGCCCACCGCGCCGCGCCGCTCTCGTTCACGCGTATGATGCGTGAACATCCTCCGGCGCGTTGAAAGCCTTAGCTTTCAAGATGTAGACGAGGTAGGAAGCCTGGGAGCGACCCTCTCTGCTTCGTTGTCATCTTTGGATTCTGAAGTTGGCAGAAGACATAACTTATTGATAGCCCTTCGTATAATGCCCCTTGAAGTAGTGATGTCAGCTACCCTACTGACGCCTTCGGCCCCTGGACAAAGGCGACACACGCGCCGTAGCTGCCATTGTAATGGCGGTAAGTTGTATTCTTTCAGAACAACCACGTCCCCGCAGGTGGGTCCTTGTTCCCATTGCGCGCCATTTGGTGCGCTGCTGCAACTCAGAGATGTATTCCTGGCGCCATCTCTCCCAGAAGTGTTGCCTTATCTTCTCTATGAGCTCATGTCTATTAGGTCTGGTAGCGGTGACTGGCTTCGTTGGAATAGACATAAGTGGTCTCCCAATGAGGAAGTGGCCTGGGGTCAGAGGAGAAGGATCAGTACAATTGGACGAGAGAGGAGTCAGCGGCCGTGAGATAGCTTCAATCTGTGTGAACAGCGTTGCTAGCTCCTCAAACGTCAAAGCAGCATTTCCAGCTACACGTTTTAAATGAAACTTTGCTGATTTAATTCCAGCCTCAAATATTCCGCCGAAGTGGGGAGAATAAGCGAGGCTAAATACAAATGTGATTCCTTCAGAAGTGGCATAATCACCCAGGGACTGACGGCTGGATCTAAGCAGCTTACCTAATTCATTGTTAGCACCTACGAAATTCCTGCCGCTGTCGCAAAAGATCTCATGACATTTTCCTCTGCGTGATATGAACCGTCTTAGGCTTGCGTACTCAGTTCACTCACAAGTTCCAAGTGTATTGCCTTTGTACTAAGGCATGCGAATAAACACAGTTAACACTTACTAATTCGGTTACCACGACCATTACGACTACTTATCATGAACGGTCCAGCAAAGTCAACTCCACACGAGTAGAAAGGGAAACAAGCATTAGTACGCGCTTCAGGTAAATGACCCATTATTGGTTGCACCGTATTCGCTCGCAGACGAACGCAAATAATACATTGTTTAACTACTTGCCGCGCTTGCTTGCTACTAAGCATCTCCCTCCAATAAGCCAGTGCTTGTCATTGTCACGCACTGACGCTAACATTAGCTGTTGACCTGCGTGGAATAAACGTTATGTTCATTAATCATTATTAATTTAGTTAAATGATGTTTTGAATTTAATATAATTGGATGTTTCTTATCAAAATTATAATTGGAGTTTTTTAAACGACCACCCACACGAAGAATGTCATTTGAATCTATAAATGGAGTTAACTGTAATAATTTATTTTTCTGTGGTAATGTTTTTCTTTGTTTAAGTAACTCAATCTCGAACAAAAACGATTGTAATTGACTAAATTTGAGTAATTGCATAACTGAATTATTTATTTCATCTGGGTTTATAGAGCCCGAGTACCTTTGTTTATTTTTATTACAGTTTTTAATAAACCGTAGAACATACGCAAATATTCTACTTAATTTATTGAAATTGGAGTACTTCTACTTGAAATCTATAAATAAACTATTGTCAGCAGTATTGTTTGCTGCAGACAATAACGAGTGTACCTTTAACTCGGGTAAGTTTTGAGCTACTAACGAATTCTGTGGCCATTCTAAACGTTCCTTCTTTAGGAAAGAAGGACCTTCCCACCACAAAGAAGACGATGATAGGTCCTGGGGTTCGACTCCTCTTGAGGACAAGTCAGCTGGGTTCATATTTGTAGGTGCATGTCTGTGTTCAAACCCATTAGTTAATTCGTTAAGTTCATTAACCCTGTTGCAGACAAACATTTTAAGATTTCTTACATCTGTTTTCAACCATCCTAAAACCACTGTCGAATCAGTCCAAATGGTTTTACAACTTATATTAAATCGCAATGACTGTACAACTTTAAGAGGTTATTTGTGATATGTTTTCTGACTTCTTTTACTCAGTGTAAGAAGCTGTTTCTCCACTACCATCACAATGGCAACCGACAACAGAAACTTCTTTAACTAGCGACATTACTACTGACATAAACTTTAGCGAGGAAAAGGTGTTGAAAGAACTCGAGTCATTAGATCCCTCCAAAGGGCCTGGGCCTGATGGAATACCAGCACTGTTTCTTCGGAACACTGCAGCTTGCATTTATAAACCGTTAAGTATTATTTTCAATAAGTGTATCAACGAAGGCGTGTTTCCCAACCGGTACCAACACAAACAACGGCAACCAATACGCTAATATCACACCTGTACACAAGAGTGGTTCCAAAACTAACGTTGAAAATTACCGTCCAATATCCATCCTCTCCTCCTTGTCAAAGGTTTTTGAGAAACTCGTCCATAACAAAATATACCCATTGTTGCACCATGTCATCATACAGGAACAACACGGCTTTGTCAAACAGAGATCTACTACCACAAATCTCCTATCTTTTTCTAGTTTCTTGTTTGACGGCATTGACGCTAATGAACAAGTGGACACTGTGTACACAGATTTTTGCAAGGCCTTTGACAAGGTGGATTACGAACTATTACTCAACAAAATCGCCTTTAATGGAATCCGAGGAAATTTACTGCGTTGGTTCGCATCGTATATCACGAACCGCTGCCAGAGTGTCGTTATCAACGGATACAGGTCGAACATTACCAAGTTAACACCTGGTGTTCCACAGGGTTCTATCCTTGGGCCTTTATTATTTGTCATATTTGTCAACGACATAGGGAAATGTTTTCAGCATACTCAGTTCCTTTTGTACGCAGACGATCTAAAGGTGTACAAATCAGTGAAATCTGCTGAAGCCTCTTTTCCAGCAGGACCTGGACCGACTGTCCGACTACTGTGCCAGTAATAAGCTCAAGTTAAGCTTACATAAGTGTAACTGTATTACTTTAAAAAAAAAGAGCGTTATTAATTTTACATACACCCTATGTCACACACCACTCGCTAAATTGAAATCTATTCGGGATCTGGGTTTTATATTTGACACGAAACTCTGCTTAGACCTGCATATTGATAAAATTGTATACAAAGCTTATCAGATGTACGGATTTATTATGCGGTCCACCCTTAACTTTAAAAGAACCTCATCTTACTTATGTTTGTATAAAGCCCTAGTTCGATCTCAATTGGAGTATGCAGTTTCGATATGGAACCCCTATTATTAGAAATACACAGAAATGATTGAAAATGTACAATACAAATTTCTACGTGCTATGCACTACAGGTGCCACAGGTCTTACCTACCTTATGCCCAGTTACTCAGCAAGTACAAACTTTTAACATTAAGCTGTCGTAGAAAATACCTTGAAGCTCTCACACTATATAAAATTATTAGAAATAAATGCAACTGCATAAACCTCAATAACATGATCTGCTACGCAATACCTAGAACCTTCCACAGGCGTCAGGTGCGCGCAGGTACGCTGTTTGCAATACCCTCCTGTAGAACCAACTCTGGCCTGCGCTCACCCATCCGCCGCATGGTTGACTTGTATAATAAGGAATTTATTCATATTGACATCTTCAATAACCCAATAGGCAAATTCAAGGGTCTTATCTTCAGAACTCTTGAAAATTAAAACTTAATTATATACATATGTAATCTTCATTTTAAATCTATCTTGGTTGTATACCTACTTATTATTTGTCGTTTTTTGTTTATTTTATTATTTTTTACTCTTTTTTTCACCCCTGGCGATAATTGTCTGTTTTTATATTATTATGATAACCCGTGGACAGTGTTGAGGGTTACATTATTAGCAAAATTAAAAAAATGTTATATTAGTTTTAAGTTTCCATAATGTAACTGTTTACTGTTCCTTCTAATAAAAATAAAATAAAAAACTTTATCACATAATCTAGCTCCCAGCAAAGTACCAAAGTAAAAACATGTACCCCAAGAATATCTTTTAGGATATTCTCAATCTTACGCTGCCATTTGGCAGGTGCACAATTTAACCCAAACATGAGCCGTGTAAAATCAATCAAATTAAAGCATTTATTTCAAGTAGGCCAGTTACAGGCACTTTTGAACTGTCGAAACAAAGATCACAATGAAATGTAGCTACAGTCCCAGTCACAAGGCATATAACTGTGAAAGTACTGTATTCCCTAGCGTAGATCTCTATGGAGAAGAACGGGCAGGAAACTCCATGGACACTCTTTTAAATCAGCATATTGTTACAAAACCTTGGTTACATAATTCATATTGAGATGGTACATTATGTGAGAACGATGTTGTAAGATGTGCACGTTAAAAGTGTCCATAGTAAAAACAAAAAGGCAATTCAAAAAAATAAAAATAAGTAATTCAAATAAGCCGTGGCAACTAAGAGATGACCAGTCACAACTGACAGTGCCCGTTCACGAACATGACGCATGGATCAGCACCATTCAACTCAAACATTTTGAAGGGAACAAAATGATCAGACACACGCGCCCCCATCAGCGAGACATTTGAGTGAGTATGACATACTCTCAACCGCCAGGGCACATTCAAGTCGAGAAAGGACGTAGGTTTCCATTGAACGATAGCTTTTTAGTACATAGTACTCACACAATAAGGGCTTTATATAATACTAAAGAGATTGAATCTATACAATGCAAAGATAGTTATACATTCTTCAGCAGCTCCAACAATACTATTTAATTATATCAACTCATGCGTCCCTGTCCTTGTGGAGCAGGACCGGCATTGAGCCAAGCATTTTTGTCAGCGATATAATCATCCAACTTGTAATATGCTTGCTTACAACTATGTAGACGAAGTTTAAAACATGCATTAAACGTACACTAGTACGTTTAATGCATGTTTTAAACTTCGTCTCATTGAGTTCACGAATACTTTGTGGAATTTTATTATAGCATCTCAAACAGTACCCCATGAAAGATGAATCTACTTTAGCGAGTCTGAAGCCTGGCTGAACTAATTTAATTGGTCCCTATTTCTAGTACTATAGCTGTGTCTGTTACCTACGGAAAAGATGCAGATTTTTTCTTACGTACATTATGTTTTCGTAGATGTATTGACAATGAACCGTCATGATGTTAATGTCCTTAAACAGTTCCCTTAGAGAATCGCACCTACGAAGATTATATATAGCTCTGATGGCTCTTTTTTGCAGAATAAAATAAATATTGACTGAATGTCTGCAGCTCGTCTCCATAACAAAATGCCATAAGACATTATACTATGAAAGTAACTAAAATAGACCAGTCTAGCGGTATCTACATCAGTAAATAAATAATTGACGCATTTTTCTAATAGCATATGCTGCTGAACTTAGCCGCTGAAGATAAGCATTACATAAATCTATTTTACTGAATTTTTCACCACCAGCAAGACCATGAAACAACTCCTCCGAAGTTGGTAATGGATGCTCATCAACAATTAATTGTGGGTTTAAAGTAATTTTATAATCCCCGCAAAGCCTATTTTTTTTTTTTTTCGTATGGGAAATCATCAAATAACCCCTCCCGCTGTGGGCTGAGCAGAAGGGAGTGTCAGACTTTTACTGACTAAAACCCATCCATGTTCCTTCATCGCCCTTTGTGTTCCAGGGCCGCGGTATCTCTTTCGAACAGTCCCGCAACCCTGACAGGCGTCGGTCCTTACGGACCCCTCCCTGTTTGCTGACTCTCTTTGAGGCGCGCGTGGAACACGAACGCGCCGTCGACACGGCCTGTCGTCATAAGACGGACGGACGGCGAGCTAGCCCATAGCTCACCGTCCACAGACCCGCGTCTATGGTGGCAGGGGGCCACCACGTGGCCCCCGACGCCCGGTGCGTCTCCCGCGGCGGCTGGGACGTGAGGTTCTCTCCCTCTCACGTCCCGCCACCTCCTTCGCTAGCATGACTGCTTCGCAGAAGTAGGTGACGGCGTCCCATTCCGTCTCGCTCAGGACCATGGATTGAACCAGGGCCGGAAGCGAGAGGTCGCCGCCGCCGATCGCCGCTACGAGGACACGGCGGTGCTCCGCCCACGCGGGGCAGATCTCCACCGTGTGCTCCACCGTGTCCTCCGGTCGATCCTCACAATGGTAGCACCCGGGCGTTTCCTCCCGCCCGATTCGGTGCAGGAACCTCCCGAAACAACCGTGTCCGGTGAGGACCTGCGTCAGGCGGAAGGTGAGGGCGCCGTGGCGCCTCTCTAGCCACTCCTCAAAGACGGGACTTATCGCCACTATTGTGGCGTGCCCTGATAGATACAGCCCCGCACTGTCAAACTCGATCTTAATTTTTTTATTGTTTACAATAGGGTACACCCAAAACCTACTGCTTTTACTACAATAAGTATTATTTATGTATATTATTTATTTACAGAATCCTTAGACTTTTTAAGTTTTAAGCACGTTTTCTTTAAATGACCTTTTGTTTTACAAAAATTGCATGTCATTTTAGCAAGCTTGTTACATACACGCGTAGCACCTAAAACGCTGACCGCGCGTTAGCCTAATTACCGCGGATTGCACCAGTGGAGACACGAGGCGTCGACGCAGCAACGTGACGCAGCCCCGGCACCGGACATCGCGGCCCTTGCGAAGTCGTCACTTTTGGCACAGCATCGGTCAACTGTCGACTATCTAGCTCCTAATTAATATTGTAATTTTCATAATGATATTAAGTTCAAGTAAATTTTGTACTTTTCGTTAAATCCTCCGGCTACAGCCTTCGTAATTGGCGCAGTCGGTAGGATACTCGCGGACCGGTTCGCGAGAGTAGGCTGTTAGGATCGCGAGTCACCCGGGTGGCTTTCGGGCTTCGTACGAGTATCCAGAATCTACAAGAGCTGTAGTCCAGAGGAGTATCCAGACATCGATGCAGAAGAGGTACAAAACCATTGCAAGTAAGTACTTTAGAGTCGCTCTAGAGTCGCTTCCCTTTGTTATGCTTTAATATTCCAAGATTTTCCATCCACGGCAATCTCGGTTCCCTAGGTTAGGCAATAGAAATAGTATTTTAGACGCTAATAGAAATTTAGTAATTACTAACTATAGTAATTACTAACTCTGGGTACATCATATTTACCTGCCGTCATCGACCTGGTATTATACTTGTTAGAAACCAGTGAGTCACTATCCCGACTGCCATGGTTATTAACTAATTATAGGTATTTATGTTTAAGGCTAACTGGTAGAATTTTACATATTATTTTGAATAACCTACTATAGTCTCCTTTACAACTGTTTTTAGTTTTCTTGTTTACTAATAACTTTAAAAATCTGATTTGAATTGATTCTAGTTGCTGTATATTACTTTTAAAGGCCAAACCATAACAATCAAGAGAATAACTTAATATTGAGTCAACTAAGGACATAGGTATATACAGCGTGTAACAGAAAGGGTATAATCATATGGAATCCCATAGAGAAAGTTGTTCAGTTTGATGGTCCGTACCACAGTATTCCATATGACTATACCCTTTCTGTTACACGCTGTATAAACATTTTAAGGTGCTGGATGGAACTCTAAAGCTTAAATGATAGAATTTACTTAACAATATTCTAAGCTTACCACAAATGTAATCAATATGTGGAGACCATGATCCATGACCACTTTCTACTTGTTCTATTGGTTTACATTTACAGTTTGAATTATTATTATGCATACAATCATAGCTATGGGTAAAATGGAAGGGCCATGTTTAGTCAGATGTATATAAGGTGTATTGACGACCCGAATGGCGCAGCGGTTGGGAGGCTGCCTTACGTTCTTAGGGTCCCGGGTTCGAATCCCGGTAGGAGCAAATGTTTGTGTGATGAGCATGGACATTTGTTTCCGAGTCATGGATGTTTATATGTATAATAAGTATGTATTTACAAACAAAAAATCATCTATGTAGTAGTATCAACTATCTGGTGTCCACGACACAAGCCTCGTTGCTTAGTGTGGCACCTAGATGGCGCTGTGTGTAATGTCTAGCGATATTTATTTATTTATTTATTAAAAGGGGAATGTATCATCAACAGCTTAGTTTTATCACCATTTAGAACGATACCGTTGTCGTGAGACCACTTTACCACTGCGTCTACGTCCTGTTGTACGAGTCGACAGGTATCAGCATTCAGCGAGGTCGGTGCCGGCGCGCAGCGCACACAGGTCGTCCGCGAACATGTACGCCAAGCAGTGGCGCACCGCATCCGGACCCCTGCGGCACCCCGCACCGCACCTTCCTCTCGTCGCTGTCCTCATCACCTACCTGTACTCGGTAGGAGCGTGATGTGAGATAGTCGCAAAACCATAACCATCAGCGGCTCTCTCACTCCACACTCCTCCATGGCGTTCAATAAGGTCTCAGTTTCAAGGGTATCGAAGGCTTTTTTATAATCCAAAAATACCGCAACTACAAACTTTTTCTCATTTAAATATGTATTAATTTCATCAGTATATCGTATAAGAAGAGTATTTGTACTTTTACCTTTTTGGAAACCATGTTGACATTCGTTTATTACATTATTTTCTGCAGATAATTATTCAAACGGTTGATGATACCTTTCTCAATAATCTTGTCTACACTGGATAAAATCGATATGGGCCTATAATTACTATAATTTGTATGTTCGCCCTTTTTATATATTGGTGGCACTATGGCTTCTTTTAACATACACACATGTTATACACACAAGTTGACTAAATTAGAGATCACAGGGCTAACCTTCTGGCCACAGCCAAGCGCGGCGCGGATTGCGGCGCGGCGTGCGGCGCGGCAAGCGGTGAGCAGCGAAAACAAATAGTAGACAATGTATGAAGTAAGCCACAGCTACCGGCGGCGCGAATTGCGGCGCGACCTGCGGCGCGGTGAGCGCCGTGCGGCACGCGGCGGCGACGGGCTGCGCGGTGTGCGATTGAAACAAATGTACTAGCGAGTATCGAGGAGGCCACAGAGCAGAGCGGCGCGCGCGGCGGCAGCGGTGGACGTATTCAACATCGCACGATCGAAACAAATAATTTTGTTTTTATCGGGCGTTGAGCTTATATAAATAATTGATACTGAACAATTTATTAGTGAAATACTGAGTAGATCAGGGGGCCTAAAATGGAAGCTTTATCAGAATCATAATATGAATCACGTTAAAAATTTGAAATTCTTAAAATGGTCTTTATGGTTATGACCACAAAGTCCATTTTAAGAGTTTTAAATTTTTAACGTGATGCGTATTATGATTCTGATAAAGTGGCCATTTTAGGCCCCCAGTAATATGGATATCAAAACATGTTATAAAAAATTGTGGGACGAAATAAAACAACAATTTAAATACCGTGCCACTTTTGATAGGGCCATTTTAATAGTTCGTTCTCTAAATACGTCCACCGCTGACGCCGCCGCGGTCGCAGCTAGTCGAGCTGTGGCTTACCACCGCAAGTCGCGCCGCCCGCCGCGCCGCCCGCCGCACCGCGCACCGCGCCGCCAGTAGCTGTGGCCAGGACGTAACTGTATCTACCAACATTTTAAGATCGGACATTCGCACGAGATCGCTACCCGGTGACTTATATATATCCATTTGAGTTATTATTCGTTTAACATAGTTACTATCTACGGGCTGCCACCTCATACTTCTGTCCGTCTGTCCAACGTAGGTGATTCTGTCTAATAATTTAATACTACAAATATGTTTAGTTTTTTCTATGTAAATGTACGAGCAAAATTATTACATAATTATATTTTTCATAGGTTCGTTAATTCCCATATTCTTTATTATTGCTTTATCTTAACATTGTTTTTCATTTCCTAATAAGTGTAAGCTTGTAAAAAATCATGGTTTTATTTCTATTAAATATTGTGCATTTTTAAATACATTTGCCAAATTCATTATAAAAAAGTTGTGAATTCTATCAAAACTTGTCGATTTACAAAAGTTTGTAACTATTAAATGAAATGTTAATTATTGTTCTATAAATTATGTTTATTTTTAATTGTGTTTTCAGAATGATCTTATATTTTATTTGTAATATTATTCTTACTATTATTTTAAATTCGTAGCTCAATTTTGACTTCCGATACGGTAATGGCGGCAAAATGACGTTAGTAGTCAGTTGAGTAGGTACTATTGAGAATCTTGCTTATGACCCGTAAGAGATTCCACGTCAGTCATATTTGAGGTACGAAACGAGTTGTTCTTGGTTTTTACTCTGTAATACCAATAAAGTTATTTTGAAGAGGAAAAGTTTTTGGATTTTATAGAAATGTTTATAATAAGTAATATATTCTGTCCCATAGTTTTTTAATATTATTATTACAGTCTATTATGCATTGCCTATCGTACTTATTTTTATTTTTGAAAATTAATTTGTTACATCTATTCCTAAATTTTGTGTAATTTATACGTACTTATTACCATATTTTTAGGGTCGTTACTCCAAATGATAAACAGTCTATCCCTCTCTAAGATCATATTTTTTAATTCCCTAGTTATCCAGGGGATGTTATCCCTGTTTGAGTTAGTTTGACTTCTTAATACATAACAACTATTATAGATCTGTTTAAATATATTTCTAAATGCATCGTACAAATTTATGGGGCACGTAAAAAGCACTAATTCTTCAAAATTAACTGATAATAGCTTTTCACGAACCGCACGATTGTCAAGCATATAACGACGCTGTGTGGTTACGTTAGGCGAGTGAG
Organism: Eugnorisma glareosa; assembly: GCA_947578425.1. Lineage (NCBI taxonomy): Eukaryota > Metazoa > Arthropoda > Insecta > Lepidoptera > Noctuidae > Eugnorisma > Eugnorisma glareosa. Next base: position 272,269 of record OX387984.1, read on the forward strand.
CAGGACAGGCATGCACACGCGAGGAGGTGGAAGCAAAGGCATCCACAGGCACGGCTCCGGAGTGCGTCACCGCGACCGATATCATATAATGATCAGATATTTTATGCTGAATTACCGCGGAGTTTATTTTTAAAGTAGGTGCTCTAATATAAATATGGTCAATGCAGGATTCCACTAATGCATCAACTAAAATTTCACTACGTGTACCTTTATCGATACATTTTGTGAAACCAAACTCAGCCAACAAATTTTCATAGGTAATGACATTTTTATCGTGTTTTTGCAGTAGGTTAATATTCATATCGCCACACAATATAACCTTGGAGTTTTGCGGTAAGCTATTCAATAGATTCCTAAGTTCCTCAAAGAACAGAATGATTTTTTCCTGTTTATTTATTCGGGGAGGTCTATACATATAATGCGACAACAGGAATAGGTTCCCCAGAGCAATGAAGTGTAATGGAAACGCACTCGGCAGCACACATGACGACAGGCTGCGCCGCCGCCGCGCCGAGTACCACAAATTCCATAATCGTCAACAAAAAGAGGGCGAGAGCGTTAAAGAATTTATCGTAGAGCTTAGCAAGATGGCGGCAACATGCAATTTTGGAAGTTTTTTATACACTGCACTACGCAATCAGTTTGTATGCGGAATACGAAATCCCAGAATCAAGGACCGGCTACTGGAGCAACGCGATCTTTCATTAGAAAAAGCGTACGGCATAGCAGTGGGCATGGAAAGTGTTACAACTCGCGACGAGAAAATTGCTCCAATAAATTCTTTGACACAAAATACTAAGAAGAAACCTCTGGTAAATAAATGTGAAGTGAACAGTGCCAAAAATAATAGGAAGGTGGTATGTTATAGGTGTGGTGGTAACCATTACGCCGACAAATGCAAGCTAATTACGAAGGCTGTAGCCGGAGGATTTAACGAAAAGTACAAAATTTACTTGAACTTAATATCATTATGAAAATTACAATATTAATTAGGAGCTAGATAGTCGACAGTTGACCGATGCTGTGCCAAAAGTGACGACTTCGCAAGGGCCGCGATGTCCGGTGCCGGGGCTGCGTCACGTTGCTGCGTCGACGCCTCGTGTCTCCGCTGGTGCAATCCGCGGTAATTAGGCTAACGCGCGGTCAGCGTTTTAGGTGCTACGCGTGTATGTAACACCTCCCCCCGAAGATAAGCAACTATTTCGAAATCTTGTGCGAGAGAGATGATGTAATATTGCTGTGGTCGATTCTTATCTCGCTGGGTCTGATTCCATGTGGTTCTCGAATCTCGGCATAATTTCCCGTAGATGTAGCATCATCGGTTTTCATTGCTTGATTTTTGTGAAGGCGTTTCGCTCGATATCGTCGGTACGTCAGTGCGATAGTGAGTGCACTGGATAGTATTAGATAGATAGGAATCGTGTTATGGTAGAGAGCTGTATCAATTGCTTCATTAAGCTTTGCTGGAGTCTGTTGCATGATTTTCGTGTTAATGGAGTGCAGATTTTCTAGATCGACAGAGTTTAGTATGATTGGTGATTCGCTTGGCGTTTCTAAGTCTTCATTATTTTTAGGAAATCAGGCGTTTTGATGTGGCAATTGTGCGGAATGATAGCTAAATAGCTTCCTTCAAGGGTTTTATATGTTTCTTGTCCGCATGATATCTTCACTTTGGTTGGGTGTGGGAAACTGATAGTGTAATGTTTCTCGTCGAGTTGTTCTACAGCTTCTTTCTTCAAGGCGACTGAAGACAGCTTACAGGATTGGAGAAGTTCTTGCCTGGAGATCAGATGCTGGGTACAATCGGGGTCATCTTTGGCCTTGTATCTTGTTTTTGCTTCGCAGAGGTACAGAGAATTTACCTTCGGGCATTCACCCTCCATGTACATAGAATCTTGTCCGGAAATCGCAATAAAAGGTGAGGTGGGTAAGAGGATTTTGTTATTATTGTTAGGGACGATGGAAAGTTTATAAAGGCTAGAGATTGGTGTGAAGGCAATCGGCACCTTAAATACTATAAGTATCTGGTTTTCTATATAAAAGTAACCTAGCTTAATTACGTCATAATAGTCTCTTAGTTCTAAGTCAAGGATTTCGTCATTTGAATATAAAATCCTTAGTTTCTTTAACATATTCTCAATCTCGGCTAAAGTAACTACCATATTATGCGGTGTGCTTAATGCACGTATAAAGGCTAGAGTGTACTCTTGTTTATCGAGTTCTTCAGATAAGTTGTCTATGTTATCATATAGGATAATTAAGTGTTGAGCCATGTGGGCGTAGTGGATTAAATCGAGATTTGCCGTGCTATTAATTATCCGATTTAAAACATTATCTATTCTCTTCTGGTTTTTAGTTATATTAGTTAATAAGTCGGCATTTTGTGAAACCCAAGTTTTAGATAGACTAACATGCTGGTTAAGTTGAGCCTGTATCCTGTACTCATTTTCCTGAAGGATTTTTATGTTGTTATCGTATTTAATTGCATCAGTTTGATCGAGATTTCCGGATATACTCTTGATAACAGAACCGAGGCCATCAATGAGTCCTCTTTTATGGCGATTATGTTCAAATGACTAACTGTGTAGATATTTTAATTAGTTTGGATGTAAGATAATTCATGTGCGGTTCAAATAATAGGGATGTCCTGTTATTTAATGTGTGTCTAATATCGGTCAATCTAGTATTAACTGTATCTATCTGAGATTGTATACTATCGAGGTTAACACAATTGAGGAAGGAATGATAGTGGGAAACGATACGCGTCGTTCCTAGATTAAACGGAAGTATTCCAGGGCCGCTCCCTAAAGGGTCCATCGTTACTTCTTGTCCTTGCGTCATTTGGAGTAGTAGTGGTGTAGTAACATCCTGTAACAATACGGAATCTTTAGGACTTCTCTTTAGACGAGATTTTGCAACGGGACCTCGTTTCTTTCTGGTGTAAATATGTATGGGAAGGTCGGCTAGGACTATGTCTTTGGTGTAACGCGGGGCTAACTTTTGCCTGCTGGCTTGGGGATTGCGGACAAATACTTGTTGGTCAGAGATATATTCCTTTTCAGATTCGCGGTCTTTCAGTTAATTCAGTCCTATGGTGGAGAGAGGTTTCATTTATTATTTCGTAGACCTGGGTTAGTCGTTTTTTATGGTCTTGTAGGTAATTTTGCAATAAGTGCTCTGATAAATTTAAATCTAAGGAATCGCGGGGATCAAAGTGTCCTGTGATTAAGTCTATAGGCCTGCATCTAGTAAAGCTGTGTATATATAACCTAAAATTATAACCTAAAATTGCATAGGGCATGAGATTTACGGCAGGTTCATTACACTTTTCTAACTTAAGGATTCTGAGATGTTCGAGAATAGTAGAATGAAAGCGTTCTACTATACCATTAGCGTTAGGAGTATGTGCAAGTATCTTATGATGCTGTATTTTATGAAGACGGACAAACTCTGAAAATAATGCATTAGTGAACTCGGGTCCTTGATCTGTAACTATAGTGTAAGGGACGCCATGATGGGTGCAAAACGTTAAAAGAGCTTGGACGACACTTAACGCGGTACCATCTCTGAGATGATATGCTTGCGCATATTTCGAGAAAGCGCCAATTAAGGTAAGAAATTGCTCATTTTGTGCTGTGAAATGATCGAGGTGAATAGTTTCAAAGGGTTTAGTTGAGGGAGGAACTATGGAAAAATTTTGCTGAATGTTCCGATCGTATTTCGCCTGTCCACAGATACTACGTTCATTGATATATTTTGAAATACTTTCTTTCATTTTAGGCCAATAATAACGATGTGATAAAGCTAAGAAACATTCGATTATACCACGTTGATTTGTTTTTCCTTCATGAAAATTACGAATGATTTCCTGTTGGTCTAAATATTTTTTAACGTTCTCTATCTCTTTTTTCGTTAAGACCATATTCAAGGCGGAACTCCTAAATTTATCTTGCAAAATCGGGATTATACTGTACATGGCTAGAGGGGGATAGATAAGAATTCCGGTTTTTACTTTGGGATTTACATATTTCTTTACAGCATTAGTTACGTCTTCTTCCAGATTTGACTCTGATAGTTGTACGGTAGTTTTAGTATGGGTTTCGAATGGTTTAGACACAATTGGGCGTCTCTTGATATCTCCTACGATTACAAAGGATATTTGACGTTGGAATTTATTTAGGGGTTCATCAGAAATCGGTATTTCTAATATGGGTTTCTCAGCACTGGTGTGAGCTGTTGCTGTTGTAGAATCAGTTACTGAAGGGGGTTTTTAAGAAGAAAAGAAAGAAAGAAAATATATTTATTTGTCGCAGGGACATGACGTGCATCATACAAAATGATAAAAACACAAAAAAAAATAACAATAAACATACAAAGCATTAAAAAAAAAGACGTTCGTAGCTTGCACGTCGTGACTGCGACAAGCAGGTTACCACTCAGCATGATGCTGTGCTATGGGGGGCCCACAGCACAGCGCTGGTTTTCAGTGGTCACCCGTGAAAAAACGTACGGAAGCCAAAACAGCATAAATAAATAAATTTTACATGAATAACAAAATAAAATAAACAGTACTAGGGTTATAATAATAAAACAGCTACCTAGAAATATAATAAACACTACAAAAAATATACATGTGTGCAGGCTAAACAAAATGCATAAATACAGAATGAAGGCGCGTTTTTTTGTCTCGCTCCCACCACGCGCGCGCGCTGCCGATGCCGACTTCCTCATACTACGCGTACGCATTTCTCCTCTGTGCCTGTTAGCGTGATGACGTGAAAAAAGTCAGTGCAGGCGCCGCGCGCCACGCCAACCGCCAGCGGCGGCGGCGACGCAGTGTCGCACCAGACTTGTGTGCTCACGGGACGCGACTCGCGTGGTTAGTAACTAGGGCGTTTCCGATGGCTACCTTGCTTTGTGCCTACTTGTATCTAGTCGAAGCTTAATAACAAGTAACGTGTTTTCTTGGCCGTTAAATAAACGTTATGCCGTCTCGAGTCGCTTGGATAGATATGCCTTGCCGATAGATGATAAACCTTATGTGAGTATTTATTTATAATATATTTGCTGTTCATACTTTTGTTTTTCTAAAAGGAGTTTTTTCAAGTGTAATTTAAAATTTTCTTTTGTTTTTAGGGATCTTATGGGAGGTGGCAGATCATTCCAGCAACGAGTGGCGGCATGCTTGAAACATCCCCTGAAGGCTGTGGTCTTATGACGAGGCATCGAGAGTGGATTGGCCGTGGAACGAGCAGAGTAGCTGTAGTGTTCGTGCCTCCAGCTAATTTTTCTGAAAAGATATTCTGGTTTGTGAGTTTTTATGATACCGAACATCAAAACTGCTAAGTGCAGTTTCCGCCGTGCAGCCATTTTTAAGATGTTGTGCTCGTTTAGGTACGGTGTGATGTGATGCCTCCGGGGTATACTGAAGCAGTAACGAGCACAAGCATTTTGTACTCTCTGTATTAAACGTTCAGTACGTGAAAGAAGACATGGCCCGTAAACAGTGTCGCAATAATTTAGTTTGGATAGTACTAAGCTATCCATCAATCTCTTCCTCATTGCGACACTAAGGAAGTCCCTCACTCTGTACAGAACCTTTAGTCTATAAAAACAGTTTTTCACTACGCCATTTATATGCTCTTCAAAACGTAGTTCTGGATCAGTAATTAGCCCCAGGTTACAAACGATTTCTACCTTTTGTATACTTTCGCCCATAATTTTAACATCAGGTTTAGCAGAAAGAATTGTTTTAATTTGATTTCTGCTCCCCATAACCATGAACTTAGATTTTTGAGGGTTCAGTACAAGAGAATTGTCCTTAGACCACATAGCAATTCTATCAAGCTCCTCATTGAGGGTACGTACGGCGGCTGCAGTGTTAAGGGCGTTAAATGAAATATACAGCTGGGTGTCATCCGCGTATACATGATACTTGCAGTTCTTTATGCATGTCGTTATGTCAGCACTATAAAGTATATAGAGAAGCGGACCAAGCAGGGATCCCTGAGGAACTCCCCTTGTTATTGTTTGTGGGTAGGAAGATAACGTGGAACCGTCTTTCTTACGCAATTCGACCCGTTGTGACCTGCCGGTCAGGTAGCTTCCAAACCAATCCGTCGCCCGCCTATCAAAACCGTAATACGATAGTTTGGACAGTAATAGAGGAATATTTATTGAGTCGAACGCACGCGAGTAGTCTAGCAGTACCAGGATAGATCCCTCACCACGGTCCCGAGCTTCCAAGATGTTACCTAACACATCTGCCAAGGCAGTTGCGGTTCCGCGCCCCTTTCTAAAACCCGACTGCAGTTCAGGCAGCATACCATGCGCTTCCAGAAAATCGGTGACCTGTAAATACACCACCCTCTCCAACACCTTGGATAAACATGGCAATATGCTTATGGGGCGAAGATCTTTGTAGCTTTGCGGGTTATTATTTTTTGGAAGAGGCCGAACAATTGCATTTCTCCACAAAACAGGAAATACATTTGAGGTTATGGATCTGTTTATAATCTCTGTGATTGTAGTTAATGATTGCGGAAGTGTGAGAGTTAACATGTCTCTCGATATACCGTCAATCCCTTGCGCGTTTGTGGATATATTTTTTATTATTTTTAGAACTGTTTTCGGGTCTGTTGGCATTATGTTGAAATTAGCGGGCCCGAAACGGTTACATTTGAAAAAGGCTTCTTGAGTGGTGTTAACATTAGGATCACCCGGAACATCCAGAAAAGCCGAATTTATACCGTTTGGGTCGTCAAATGGTTCTAAGAGTACATCATCGTTCTTACTCACTGGAAGTACGTGTTTTTTTATATTATGCCATAAAGATTTTGAGTCGCTTAAGTTGTCATTTATATATTTTGTAAAGAATGCTCTTTTCTCATTTAGTAAACCAACTGTTGCTTGATGCTTGAGGTCTAGGTAATAACGTTTGTGTGCTTCCAGTTTGGTTTGACGGTATCGATAGCGGGCATCATTTCTTAACTTAAACATTAAATTGATAATGTCAGTTATCCACGGTGTTGGTTGCGCTTTGAACATCTTGGTTTTTATAGGCGCATGGGCATCGAAAAGTTTAATTAGGTGTTTATTAAAGGAATGCACCATATCATTAACATCCTGTAGCCCGCAGATTGAATCCCATGGGATGGCCTCCAGATCTTTCCTGAAATCATCAGCCGATATGTTTCTAAGCGCACGATATGTCACCTTTTTACGTAGAGGTTTCTCTTTTTTAAAAACGATTTCGCATGATACAAACGAGTGATGACCGAGCTCCGCTATATGGTTCACAGCAACGTCCCGATGCCGCGCGTCCGTACATATCACATCTATTAGGGTAGCGCTTTCTCCTACAAAGTGCGTAGGCGTAAGTACTATTTGTTCCAAGTTACAATAATTTAGAAATTCAGTGAGCTTTTTTGTTTTTGAATTATTTGTGTCAAGCATATTTACATTGAGATCGCCTAGTAAAATAATGTTGTCGTACGGAGCCAGTGCACAGATGCTGTCCGTGATTGCATCTAGGAATATATTTAAATCTAACCAAGGAGGCCGGTATGCGGTTCCTATCAGCAACTTCTTTTTTTTGGCGGTTATATTCAACCACATTTGTTCCACCTGTGGATGATGCGGGTGAGCTCTGATTCGAGCGCTGGTTCCGGTTTTGACATAAAACGCGACCCCTCCCCCGCGCCCCGCACGTATTGACTCCGGGCGTGGTCTATGACGCAACTGATACCCAGGAACCACTGGCGCTCGGCCTTCCTCCCCCTCCCTCAACCACGTCTCATTAATTGCCATCACGTCGACTGAATGATGATTCATAGCAATGATAAACTCATCATGATTTGTCGATAATGAACCTGCGTTCAGAAGTCCAAATTTAATATGTTTATTACGCAACATTGTTCATGTGAAAAGTATTAGACACATTTAGAATACGGGTTGAGCGAGACAAAACGGTTAGGTACGAAACATCTAGGCAATAAAAGTACATGACATAAAAAAAATAAAGTATTAGTAAACAAAGGGTACAGCAAAGTAATAAAATAAATAATTAAAATATTTTTGAAATTATGCTGATCATATCCGTACGTTACATAAATAACAGTTGCACACTTGCTTCTCCTATAGTCAAGGCATGCAGTGCCAAACATTGCACGACAATAAAAAACAAAGAAAAACTGCCTCGACCATACAAACATTACAGAACTTAGTACCATAACGAGACCAAACATAATATTTGTAAAATTAGTTCTGAGGGTGATTATTATCGTCCGATCCAAAGACTTCCCGCAGGTCTTCTTCAGTGCGCACGAGTTTAGCTTTATCACCGGGCTTCCGGCGGGCAAGGATACGACCATGCTTTGTCCATACAAATTGCCAGCCGAGTCGTTGACCTGCCTCCCGTGCACGCCGAAATAACTGCCGGTTCAGTTTTGTTAAGCGCTCGTTTAGATAGTACCTACTAGGTGGACAAGTCATCCCGAGATCCGCGGTGTTAGCCCCTCGCCGTACTCTCGCGGCGTGCAGCAGCTGATCGCGCAGGTCGCGGCGTACAAGGCGCACAACCACGGTACGCGGGCGGGTCAGACGTGTTAACTGCTATGGAGTTAGCAGTTTCGTTTTTGATTTCGATGCGGGATAGAGCGTCTGCGTTGGTACTCAGTTTACCCTGTTTATAAACAGTAGTGAAATGATACTCACTTAACTTTAATTTCCAGCGGGTTAAACGTGAGTTGGGTTCTTTTAAATTCATGACCATTGTAAAGGCCTGTGATCTGTAACAATTTTGAATTTCCTACCAAACCAAATACTTCCGCCCATACCGGGCGGAAGTATTTGGTTGCCCACACAATAGCTAACAGTTCTTTTTCAATTGTGCTGTAGTTAATTTCACTGGTGTTTCATGTGCAGGATGCGTATGCTATGGGCTTGTCGGTGCCTATGTGACCTTGTGAGAGAACGGCACCAATGGCAAGATTAGATGCGTGAGTGGTCAGTATAAGGTCTTTACTAAAGTCTGGGTATTGCAGGATCGGATCTTTGATTAAAAGGGTTTTGCACTTCTCGAAACAACTGATATAATTTGGATTGGTTATGTCGACTTTTGAACCTTTCTTGAGACATTGCGTCATAGGTTTTGTTATACGAGCAAAGTATGGAATAAATTTCCTATAATACCCTAACAGGACTAGGAAGCGTTTGATTTCAGTTGCCGTTCGGGGACTGGAAATTTCTGAATGGCCCTGATCTTATCCGGGTTAGGGTTAATACCGTCTTTACTGATAATGTGCCCTTAATATGCAGTTTCCAATTTTAAAAACTCTGATTTGTTCATTTGAATATTGAAATTGGATTCCCTGAGTCTCTGAAATACCTTCTCTAAATTGACCATATATTCCTGAAGGGATACTGAGAAGACAATAATATCATCTAGATAAACTAAGCACACAACACTTTGAAGGTCTCGTAAAACATTGTCCATCACCCGTTGAAAGGTTGAAGGAGAATTTTTTAAACCCCTTGGCATGCGGAGAAATTCAAAGTGTCCATGCTCGACTGTAAATGACGTCTTGTGAATGTCGTCCGGGTTCATTTCAACTTGATAAAAACCACTCGTGAGGTGGTGAAATAGTGGCAATTACCTAACTTGTCAAGGACATCTGAAATGTTGGGTATAGGATAACGGTCATCTATAGTTTTTTCCGTTTAATTTCCTTAAGTCTATAACCAAGCGCCATTTGGTTTTTCCGCTGGCGTCGGCTTTCTTGGGAACTACCCAGATGGGGGAGCTCCAAGCAGACTGTGAGGGTTGTATGATATTCTGTTCTAACATTTTTGAGATTTGTTCCTGAACTTCCTGCTTATGTATGAATGGGTAACGGTAACTTTTTGTGTAGATTGGCACATCATCTGTTGTTCGAATAGAGTGCTTTACTTGGTTTGTGAAAGATAATGGCTCGCTGTCAATGTAACATAATAGTAAGTTAAAATAATATAGGCGAGACAAAACTTCCTTTACACGATCGGACGGTTGTTTGGTGCGCGTGCACAGAACATTGAATACCTCTGCACTAACGGGGTGATCCATGGAAAGACTACGTCATGACGCGACGTATTTGCTACCTCTATTATACCTCTCTTGTTTCCTACCGTTGTAACGCAATCGCTTATTAAACAATTTGAAATAAACTGTTCAGGAATAAAAACGTCACCGTCCTTAGAGTTTATGGGAACTTTAACTAATTTTGATGAATTAGCCGGTACTATATCCTCGTATAGGTTACTACGAGTATTGCGAGAGTCGTACATTAATAAAGGATTACTAGAATTACGAGAAAGCAACAATCTGTTCTTTAGGTCAATGTTAGATTCTAATTTTTCTAATAAGTCATAGCCAATCAAACCATCAAAAAATTTGTGAAACGCATAAATGAAAAGATTTATATCTACTGACTCGTTAAATTCCTGAAAACACGGTAAAGTGATGGAATAATCACTTCTGGTGGTAGCGTGAATATTTGTTACCTCAAAGGGATCATAACGCATTAGGAATTCCCTGTAATGTTAGTAGTGTTTGTGATAAATAAATAAATAAAAATAAATAAAATAAAAATAATTGCACGGTATATGGGCAAAGAACTTTTGAACAACTGCGGGGCTAACAAAAGACTTATTTGCACCAGTATCAATTAATAGCTTAAGCGGAGGGTTTAAAATTTGAATATATGGTAGTTACCTTTGCGTTTGCAAATTAATTTCTATTGTGACTTGTCTGATATGGGGGCCTCCTGAAAATCCTCCCTTTCAGCAGACGGAGTTGGTTCCCTTACTTCTTCTACTATAACGTAAGATACGCTGTGGATTCTCATATACGTATTCACTCGGATACACGTAAATGGGATACTCAAAATATTCCTGGGGGTAATGGTCACCGCTTACAAAATAATTACAAAATAGACCAATCGTGGGATGCACGTGGTGTGAATGGTTTAGCCACATAGTGACTTACGCCACTCATAGGCCGTGGAGTGTTACTAGTAGTTGGCCTGGGACCAGGCATTCAAAAAATTTGACCCTGGGGTATATTATTGGGCGGCGGCGAACTGAACATTTGCTGCGTGCGTGTGGGACCGCGATATTGAGGGGGTTGGTTATTTCAAAACGGAACAAGTTGCTGTCCTTGGGGCATATACGGATGCGAGGGTCCCGGCATATTAGAAGAACCGGGGGGTGACGAATTAAAAGCATGCGCTACGGGCGGTACCGCGCGAAACGGTGGCATAAAGCCATAAGGAAATTTAGGACTAACCTGGTGCTGAGGTTGCGTCCTCCTGTCAGGAGCATGGTCGTTGCGCTGCTGTAAATACAACGTATTCATCTCCTCATGCACAAACTCTAAAGCTTTCTCTATTGTATCAGGCCGCATACACCGAATGCGAAAACTCAACGGGTCGCGAAGACCACGTAAGTAAGACTGTAACGGGAAGTTTCTTGTACAAAGTGCGTTTCGATTCTATGATATTCGCTATCGTTTCATGCAGGCTGATATAGGTCATAATAGTACTAAAGAGATTTTGACAACGTTCATAAAATTCGTGCGGGGTGGATGAACCCTGCGTTAAGAGCGCTAAATCATTGTACAAGGATGTCTCATCCCGTTGATCGGCGAAATTATTTATTAAAGCACTCTTGATTCCCTCCCAAGTTTGCGGGATACCGTTCGAATTAATGGTACGCGATGCGGGTCCCACTATTTTATTCAAAAGTCTCGCTCAGAACGTCAACGAATGCGGGCGTCACAATCGATAAGCCCCGCGCTCTGCGTGTCTATCTAATTAGCTTACGTGCATACTGCATACCTACCTACGCGTGCAAAATTAGTTCCTGTAATATTATTCTCTTTGTGTGTAATATTATTGCAAATGGAGTGCGCTAACTGCAATAAAGTGTTATCCAAAAATGGATCGCACTTTCAGTGTCAAGCATGTTTTGGAACATTCCATAGAGGGTGTATTAAGGGACTTCTCGCAGATATTCGAGCAGGAATCAGTAGAACCTACTGTAACAATTGCGAAATGGATTCCCGAACCGATGATGAAGAACAAGACGAGATAAAAAAGGATTTCGAGAAAATTCTGAAGGATATCCAGAGAAAGGTCAGTAGAATACCTACCTTAAAAAGTCAACTCGAATCCATAAGTACCAGTATGAGTATGCTTTCGGGTAAATACGATACACTTATCGCGGAACACGAGCAATCTAAGCAAAAAATAACAGAGCTCAAAAAGAACGTCACAAACATAAACAACAAGATTATATATCTGGAGAAATGTAATTCTGCATTGGAACAGAAGGTTCAGGAATATGATCAGGCCTCGCGCAAAAATAACCTCGAGATTGTAGGCGTGGAACAGCTGCCGGGAGAGATTCTACGCGAAGTGGTGACCAAAACTGGGCAACTTATCAACGCAAGCAGCACGGAAATTGAGTGGGTTAGCCGACGTCGTCAGCAGCGTACCGACAGTGGTAAGCCAGCACTAATCCTGATTGGCTTCAAGGCAACCACTAGCGGCGCCAATGAGCGTGATATATAAATGTAATTATTATGTCTAATATTTAAAAAATCAATACTTGATATACCTATAAATGTAATTATTATCTGTTATATATTTTATGCTCAACTGTTAAAATTAATTAATGAATTTACTAAATGATTTTTATAACAAACTTATTTTTCTATAAGTCAAACACTGATTTGACTCAACTGTGACTTGTGAATCATACTTGTTTGTTAACGGGTATAAAAGAGCGGAGCCACAGTGTAGCAGCTCAGTTGCTCTTCGACTTTCAAGGCGTTAACATCTGAGGTATGATATTATTCTGATTATTGTTGATTATTTGTTGATGATGATGTCTATTGTATATCTATGAACAAATTAATGTTATTATAATGATTGGTGTATTTAAAATATTATTAACTTGTTTATTAATTATGGTTGATATATTGTAACATAGTGTGGTGTTATATACACTACTACGATAGTTTATTTGTTATATACTACAAGATAAATATAATGTTATTATGAATTAAATCCTATTGTTTATATTTCTCCTTTAATACCTTTTAAGTAACGAAGATTAAATAAATGAAATACATCTATTTACATATCTACATATATACATAAACTCTAACATCAGAAGTGGGATTGACTTCACCCCTATTAAGACATTTATTTAAAAGTTTCAGAATGGATTCTACTGTCTTGGAAGGTCTTCTCAAAGCAATCAGCGATGCTGTTTCTGGTCGTCGCCATGCAGATGACGACGTGGCACTCCCGGTCTTCGACCCAGCAACTAGTGACAGCGGAGCAGAAGGCTGGTGTAAAAGCATCGAGGACCTATCAAAAGAATTTGGATGGAGCAGTATCACAACAGTCGCAAGAGCTGGTAAGGCTTTAAAAAAATCTGCTTTATTGTGGTTTGAGTCTTGGGTACCATCTGAAGGCCGAACATGGGAAAATTTCCGTACAGACCTCACAGACTTGTATCCAGAAAAACGGAACCTTTCTGAAAAACTATCCAAGGCCGTGTTATACAATTCTGATTCTGCAGATTCCTATTGCGAATACGCTAGGGAAAAAGTTAGACAGCTACGTAATACGAAAATATCATTTACGGAAGACCAATTAATAGAATTGATCTGCGGTAGCGTAACCGATGTGAACGTTAGAATGGCTGCTTTCAACAGTAATGTTAAAACTACTTCTCAATAAATATCCTTGTTCTCCAGTTACATAAAGCCCAAACGACCAATAGAGCAAAATGATTCTGACAGTATAACAGGACAAAGTAAAACCAAACGCCCAAAGTTAGAGATCCGAAATAATACTTCCGAAGAAAAAAATGTTACTTATGTGGTAAAGCAGGTCACATAAAAATCCACTGCAATAGAAACCGAAATCCACCATCTGAAACAGGGACCAGTACTCCAGGAAATAAGGTTCCAGATAGGGTTACTTGTACTTTCTGTAAAAAAGTCGGTCACAATGACTCAGTGTGCTGGTATAAAGCACGTTCTGGCTTGGAGAAAACTAACACTAATAAAAATGAGGTTAATTTTTTAGGCAAAGCGAATTAAAGCTTACAGTTGTATCTATTCACGATATTCCAGTTGAATCCCTTATAGACACAGGTGCCAATTGTAACCTAATCAGACAATCCATTGCAAAACAACATAGATGTAATATACTACCTTGTTTCAAATACCTTACAGGAATAGGTAATGTTAAATTAGAAGTCTTAGGTAAAATAACTGACCCTGTACGATTCGATGACATATATATTGAACTTGATTTATTTGTTGTTAATGATCAAGCAATTAATTATAATCTTTTAATCGGTAGAAATGCTGTTGAATACCCTGATATTGAGATAATTACAGATTTTGAAGGAAGTAGAATTCGGAGGAAAACTCCTAACAATGTAGATTTACACGTAAACACCTTGCTCCAGCTAGATTATTGTAATATCCAAATGGTCGAGTTAAAATCAAAATTAAGTCACTTGGAAGAAAAATTGCAAAATCAAATAATAGATATTTTTGAGAGACATATTGCTATATTATACAAAACTGGGTCAGTGACAACAGGAGAATTAAGGATAAGATTAAAAAGTGACAAAGTAGTAAATTATCGTCCCTATCGTTTGGCACCTTGTGAAAGAGATAAAGTAAAACTCATTGTACAGGATTTAATAGATAGCGATATAATTCGTGAAAGCGAATCACCGTTTGCAAGTCCCGTGATTTTAGTAAAAAAAAAAGATGGCACTGATGACTTTGCGTCGATTATAGGTCCTTAAATAAAATCATTGAAAGAGACACATATCCTCTCCCTCTTATTGAGGATCAAATTGACAAATTAGGGTCGCCAAGTTTTATATCTCAATAGATATGAAAAATGGTTTTTATCAAATTCGAGTGTCTGAAGACTCTTCTAAATATACAGCTTTCTCAACCCCTGACGGACATTATGAATTTATAAAAATGCCATTCGGCATTTGTAATGGGCCATCTGTATTTCAACGGGCAATTTCCAAAGCCGTTTCACATTTAGATTTCCTACTTGTATATATGGATGACATTCTTATTCCATTTTCAACTATTGAAGAAGGTTTAAAATACCTAGAACTAACAGTATCAGCTCTTACTATTTCTGGTTTTAAAATTAACCCTAATAAATGTCAATTCTTTGTTAGTTGTATCGAGTATTTGGGTAGACAAATATCTCAAGAAGGTGTCAGGCCAAGTACATCTAAAGTTTCTGCCCTAATAAATTCACCAATTCCTCGTAACATTAAACAGGTACGACAATTTATGGGTCTGGCCTCTTATTTTAGGAAATTTATCCCAAATTTTGCAACACGTACTGCTTGTGTAAGTAAATTAACACACAAAAACCAAAAATGGGATTGGGGTTCTGAACAGGACATTGCGAGGAGTTATGTACTAAATTACTTGGTATCTAGACCATTGTTATCGATCTTTGATCCTGCTTTAAAAACCGAATTATACACTGACGCTAGTGCTATAGGATATGGTGCTATTTTAACCCAGAAATACGATAGTGATTCTAAAGTCATCGCTTATTTTAGTAAAAGAACTACACCAGCAGAGTCAAAATATAGTTCTTATGATTTAGAAACTCTCGCTATTTACAATGCCTTGAAACACTTCCGAGTCTACTTACTAGGAATTAACTTTACAATTATCACAGATTGTAACGCTATTAAATCGACAATGAATAAAAAAGATTTATCACCACGAGTAGCTCGCTGGTGGACATATATGCAGGATTTCCAATTTGAAATTACCTACAAGAAGGGACAATATATAAGCCATGTCGATTTCCTCAGTCGCAATCCTGTTGAGGTCCCCATGACTGTTGATAGCACAGTAAATTTAATAAATGACCCACAATCTTGGTTAGAACTTGCACAACAAAGAGACCCTGAAATACTATCAATTATTCATAGAGTACAAACGGGAGAGTATGATTCAAACCAATATGTAGTCCGTAATAATTTACTATATTATAAAGTTAAACCAAACGGGGAATTAAGATTGTACATTCCAAAGGGTACAAGATTGAGTATTTTGCGTCTCTACCACGATGAAAATTGTCACGTTGGCTTTGAAAAAACTATCGCTAAAATACGTGAGCATTTCTGGTTTCCTGCTATGACAAGTTTTGTAAGAAAATATCTGTCTCATTGTTTGGTTTGCATCAAACGCAAGGGTCACCATGGCCCTAAGCAAGGCTTTTTACACCCAATTCAAAAAACCGCACTACCTTTCCATACAATACACTTGGACTGTACAGGGCCGTTTACCCAGTCAAATGAAGGTTTTAAACATATTTTATTAACAGTAGACGGGTTTACCAAGTTCTGTTTGCTTAAACCACTCAAAACCCTTAACGCCCAAGAATTAGTACCAGTTTTACGAGATATCATCACCTTATTTGGAACTCCTTCTATAGTAATTTCTGATAGAGGAACTAATTTTAGCGGTGGTCCGATTAGGTCATTTTTTGATGAACTAAATATAGAACATCACTTGATTTCCACGGGTACTCCCAGAAGTAATGGTCAAGTAGAACGTTACGTGTCCACTATAACTGATATGCTTAACACTATGTGCAATGAACAGTCAGATTGGCCGAACGTTCTGTGGAAAGTACAACAATCAATTAACACAACTGTACAAAAATCCACAGGCTTTACCCCTTTGCGATTACTTATTGGTGTAGACGCAAATATTCCGTCTGTCCAAGCTCGATTAGACGACGTACTTGACGAAAATGATAGACAAAACCCAAATAACTTAGAGGCAGACCGAGAAATAGCTAGACTACGCCTATTACAAATAGCAGAAAAAATCAAAAAACGTTTCGACGTCACTCGTCGTAACAACGTAAATTTTAACGTAGGAGATATAGTGTATGTCTCACAGAATCATAGGCGTAATGATAAATTAGCTCCTAAATTTAAAGGGCCTTATGAAATATCTTCTATCCTTCCTAATGATCGTTATGCTCTACAAGGTCTAGGTAATTTACGAAATATTTCAGTAGCCAAAGAAAAATTAAGATTCTGGCCAGGTGAATTAGTTGACGAAAATGTAAATGTCGAAAATGATATGGCACATTAACTCCTTAAGATAATTATTATAATAAATACTTTACCTAATTACGAATACATTATTGTACTTTTGCTTGTATAAATATTATAACAAATACTTTACCTAATTACGTATATTATTGTATTGTTGATTGTAGAGATGTATTATCATATATAAAAAAAGAAAAAAGAGGAAAGAAAGAAAAAATAAAAGATGAAAAGAAATTAAAAAATCCGCTGGGCGATCGTTTACTTGGTGCTTGTCTATCTCACTAGCAGCGGGTGAATGGGACTTGCATGACGAGGTAACCGATAAAATTTGTTTCCGCTGGTCGGTCATTTGCTTGGTGCAAGTCTATCCCACTAGCAGCGGGTGGAGGGGACTTGACACGTCTAGGCAGTTGGCAAAACAAAAATAAAATGTACTTCGAGAGCGAAGTACTTGTCAGTATGGCCGTGATATATAAATGTAATTATTATGTCTAATATTTAAAAAATCAATACTTGATATACCTATAAATGTAATTATTATCTGTTACATATTTTATGCTCAACTGTTAAAATTAATTAATGAATTTACTAAATGATTTTTATAACAAACTTATTTTTCTATAAGTCAAACACTGATTTGACTCAACTGTGACTTGTGAATCATACTTGTTTGTTAACGGGTATAAAAGAGCGGAGCCACAGTGTAGCAGCTCAGTTGCGCGCACTACCGCTGCGCCGCGACCCGCCGCGTCGACCGCACCCCCCGGGGCTGCGTCCGCGGCGCGGCGGCACCCGCCAGCCGCAGCGCCACAGCTTCACGCACCGCCACCGCCGGCCCCAGTCACAGCTTGCTGGCCGGGCCGGCTGAGGCGGAGCGGGACCGACGGCCTCTGCTGAAGTTGGCGCCTACTGCCCGACCGACGCCCCCGGCGCCACAGGCGCCCGACTCTCCTGCGCCACCGCGTGCCTCGGCCTACGACTCGCCGGCGGGACTGTCGGCATGCTCGTCGCGAGCCGGCTCGAGCATGTCGATGGTGTCCGCGGGCTCCGTCGACTCTGGGCCGAGCGCCCCAAGGAGGCGCACCCCTCCCGCATCACCGACGCCGTCGCTGGGATTCGGCTACGAGTTCCAGCTGGAGCCTCGCCCGCAGCGAAGGCGCCGAAGCACCGATGATCTGGAAGAGGAGGAGGCGAAGCGTTATTGCCTCGACCCGCCGCGACCGCAGCGTGAGCGCGCGACGCCGCAGGGTCGGGGCACCGCTGGATCGCCCACCTTCGCGGAGGCGGCTCGGCGCACGCCTCCCGCGTCGCCGACACCGTCAACGCCCACCGACGGAAGACATCTGGAGGCACACCATGGGGTGAGTGCACCATTAACCACTGCTTCCACAGCTCAACCGGCGGCCCTAGGGGACGACGGAGGAGCGACCACTGGACAGCCTAAGCCGAAGCCGCCGAAGCGGCCTAGGTATCCTCCGCTGGTGGTGGAGAAGCTGCCGGGATGGGCCGCCCACTTTAGGGCCATCAGGAAGATGCTGGGCCGACCTCCCAACGCCCGCCCGTACGGCGCTGGGATTCGTTTCTCGCCCGAAAGCGAGGACGAATTTAGGTTGGTTCAGCGCTACCTGACCAGCCTCGAAAAGGAAAGCGGCATATCTTGGTTCGCTTACTCGCTGCCGGCAGAGCGCAGCTTGAAGGTGGCCATCACAGGGCTGCCGGTTGACACCCCACCGGAGGAGATAGAGGAGGAGCTCCGTGCGTTGGGGCACGAGCCGGAGTACGTGCGCCACATCAGGGCGCGCCAGGGAAGACCCGGCTGCGTGTTCCACGCAGTCCTAAAAAGGACACCGGAGGTCAGGTCTCTCTTCGACACCACCGTGTTCATGTACATGCGGGGTGTTAAGATTGAGGCCTGGCGGGGGAAGAGAGGGCCGGCCCAGTGCCACCGGTGCCAGAAATTCAGGCACTCATCTCATCACTGCCACCGGCCGATCGCCTGTGTTCGTTGCGCAGAGGGGCACGCAGCGCGTGATTGCCCTCGCCCGCGTGAAGAGCCGGCGACGTGCATCAACTGCGGGGGTGACCACCCCGCCAACAACGTGCGCTGCCCCATCTTCCAACAGGAGATACGGCACAGGCGAGCGGGCACAGTCGCCGCCACGACCGCCTCACGCCGACCGGAAGCGGCCACCGTGAGGCCAACAGAAGTGGCCTCCACAGAGGCCGGCGGCCAACGGGCCCACCGATAGGGGAGAAGCCCCCCCCTCCTACAAGCGGCGGAGGAAGCGGAATAGGAAGCGTAGGGGCAAGGGGAACAAACCTGAGCCCCTCCCTGCACCCGCACCAAAGGAGGACACCCACCGGGACGACCATACCTCGACCCAGGCGCAGGCTGTCCCACCACCACCACCCGAAGGGACAAAGACGACGAAGAGGCAGCCCAAGGAAAGGCCGACAGCTGGCGCCGGCATCGCGCGGCCCTCGGCCCTACCCACAAGCACATCGAGCGCCGGCCCAGCTGCCGACGCCGAGAAGAAGAAAGAATTCACAGCCTGCGCCATCCAGTTGCTGATGGACCTGATCAAGGCCATCAGGCAGGGACAGGACGCGGAGCTTGTCATCCTCGACGGTCTGGCCTCCCTCCTCAAACTCTACCATGGCTAGGCCGCTGAGGGTGATTCATTGGAATGCCCGCGGCCTTCGAGGTAAGGTCGCCCCCTCCGCCGCCTCCTCTACGAACAAGATATCGACGTGGCGCTAGTAAGCGAGACGCTCCTGGGACCTACGGACAGACTCCGAGTCTCGGGATATCTCGCTTACAGGAAGGATGAAAGGTCGGCTACCGACACTGCCTACCGTGGTCTGGCGGTACTGGTGAGGCGGAGAGTCGTCCATCAAGAGCTCCCTGTGCCGTCACTCGGCTCGTTCTACGCGCTGGGTGTGCAGCTACACGTTGCCGGCGAGGATCTCGCCATCTACGCCTGCTACAAGGCGCCCTCGGCCTCGCTCAACGTCGCGGAGCTGAGGGCCCTTCTCGAGGCCAGCGGCGGCGCGACGATCCTTGCTGGCGACCTTAACTGTAAGCACCCAGCGTGGAACTCGGCCGTGACGAACACGGGGGGCAGGCGGCTCTTCGCGGACGCGGCAGCCTTCGGCTACACGGTGTCCGGCCCAGAGACGCCCACCCACTACCCGGACGCTCGCACATACATGCCGGACGTGCTGGACATCGTGGCCTACCGAGGGCTGCGCTGTCAGATCACGCAGCAGGTGTTAGACGACGAGATGCAGTCAGATCATCATCCTGTTCTCGTCGTCCTATCGGGTATGCCGACCCGACTGATGCCCGCAGCGCCACGTCGACGCATCGATTGGGAAGTTTTTAAGGACAAGACTGAGGCCACCACACCGACTCGGCCCGTGACTACCTCCGCGGACGTCAACCAGACTGCGGACGACGTCACTGCTTGCATCCAGAGCGCCTTGGAAGCGGCGACAACCTTAGAACCGCAGGGGAGAGTGCTGCAGCCGCCCCTGCCAGTGTATCTACAGCGCATGATCGCCGACAAGAGACGCCTTCGCAAGCAGTGGCAGCAACTTAGATGTCCGTCCATCAAGAGGAAGGTCAATCGTCTCGCGGAGAAGATTAAGGCCGAGTTGCGGAACCGGGAAGCCGAGAGCTGGGAGGACCGCATACAGGAGGCGGCTGGCAGCTGGCCATCCGCCCACAGACTCTGTCGTCAACTGACGAATACCCCAGCTCCGGTGCGCCCGCTACTGGACAGCGGCGGGGCGCTTAAGTACATAGCGGAGGACCGCGCGGAGGTCTTCGACGAGCACCTGGAGCGTCAATTCCGACCTAACCCGACCAGCGACGTCGAACATGTCGCAACAGTCGAGAAGCACCTTGGGGACTACTTCGCCGCGCCGATAGCTCCCGAGGAGGGTTCCATATTTTTCTCGCCTGGGGCAGTCAGACGCGCCATCCTGGGGACGAAGCCGAGGAAGGCTCCCGGTGCTGACGGTATCACCAACGCAGTGCTGCGCCAACTGCCGCACCGCATGGTAGCGGCGCTGGCGCGCCTGTACACGGCGATACTGCGCACCGGGACGTTTCCTTCCTCGTGGAAGGAGGGGCGCGTCATCATGCTGCCCAAGGCGGGGAAGAACATCCTGAAGCCGGAGAGCTATCGGCCCATCACGCTGCTGGCTACCATCTCCAAGGTGTTTGAAAAACTCCTGTTGCGGCATCTCCAGCCGCACATCGACCCGCGGCCCGAGCAGTTTGGGTTTAGGTCGGAACACAGCACGACGCTCCAGCTGTCGAGGGTACTGCACCACTTGACGCAAGCTCACAACAAGAAGGAGTACTCGGTTGCAGTATTCCTCGACATGGAGAAGGCCTTCGACCGCGTGTGGCACGAGGGCCTGATATATAAATTGCCCACGTCCGACGCGCCTCGCGTGTAGTAAAGGTGGTCCAGTCTTTCCTTACAGATCGGAGCTTCCGTGTGGTGGTAGAGGGAGCGCTCTCCAGCGCCCGTCCGGTGATGGCCGGCGTGCCGCAGGGCAGCTGCGTTTCGCCGGCGTGTTACTCACGTTACACCGACGACATCCCCACGACGCCAGAGGCGATGCTCGCGCTGTATGCCGACGACGCCGCGTACATTACCACCTCGCTCAACGCGAAGTACGCGGCGGTCAAAATGCAGCGCGCGCTAGACTTGCTGCCTGACTGGCTGTCCAAGTGGCGGCTGTCGGTTAACGTGGGTAAGACGCAGGCGATGGTCACCGGATCGGCGCCCCTCCCACCACCCCTGACTCTACAAGGCGCCGACGTCGATTGGTCGCCCCGGGTGAAGTACCTGGGTGTCACCATCGACCGTCGGCTCACCATGGGCGGTCACGTCCGCCAGGTCGAGGCGCGGGCTGGCATAGCCCGCCACCAGCTCCGCCCAGTGCTCTCGTCCCGTCTGCCGGCGCGCGTCAAGTTGGGCGTATATAAGACTTATATACGCTCGATACTGACGTACGCCGCTCCCGCTTGGTACGTCCTCGCGTGCAAGGGCCACAAGAAGCTCCTCCGCACGCAGCAAAACTTCGCGCTGCGGACCATCGTTGCCGCCCCTCGCTACGTGAGGAACGACGTCATCCAGCGGGATCTCGGGATCGAGAGCCTGGACGCCTTCATCCGGCGCCTCGCGACGGGAATGTTCGCGCGTGCCGACGCATCTGCTTGGCCGAACGTCAAGCACATTGCGCCCTGGCATGCGCGCCCCCCTGACGCGAGGCGCCTCCTCCCCCGCGACCTGGTAGCGGACACTGACTCCCCCCCCACCGGACTGACGCCCAGGTAAGCTGCCCCAGGCTACACGCAGCTTACCTGAACAATATGACTCCACATACTACATACACTCAGCTGGGTGGCGTGTTCTAAGTTAATATAGGCACGTCGCGCAGCTACACCACACATGCATCTCTCTACACACACGTAGACTCACAATGTGGGGGCGCGGCGCGGGCTCGCGACCCACACCAACACTGGGCGGTGTTACACAGTACAATACCGCCCACACACTCATAACGGCTTCTTAGTCCGGACCGCGACCGGCTAGCTCTGGACGGACGGGAGCCCTACATCCTTCATAGGTGCGTCGAGTCGGCACCTCTGTCGCTGGTCGTCCTCCGCCGGGCCTCCTCCGGGTAACCGGGGGTCTCACCTGGCGGGGTCAGACCGCCGAGGTGCCGTGAAGAAAGCAGCGCTATGAGACAGCGCTGTGGCGCGCCTACTGAAAATTTCACCGCAACCATACACACAGGCGTGCGTTGTCTCACGCACGCCAACAGGCCTAGCCTTTTTAATAAAGGCGATCTAACGACGGGCCCGTTTTAACGGGCCGAGGTATGGCTTCCGCGGCCAAGGGGCAGAGCCCCGTGACCGCCTGCCGCGCCCTCTAGCGGGGGCGCAGCGACATCCAACGGCATACTAGCAGCTCAGTTGCTCTTCGACTTTCAAGGCGTTAACATCTAAGGTATGATATTATTCTGATTATTGTTGATTATTTGGTGATGATGATGTCTATTGTATATCTATGAACAAATTAATGTTATTATAATGATTGGTGTATTTAAAATATTATTAACTTGTTTATTAATTATGGTTGATATATTGTAACATAGTGTGGTGGTACATACACTACTACGATAGTTTGTTTGTTATATACTACAAGATAAATATAATGTTATTATGAATTAAATCCTATTGTTTATATTTCCCCTTTAATACCTTTTAAGTAACGAAGATTAAATTAATGAAATACATCTATTTACATATCTACATAATAATATATACATAAACTCTAACAAGCGCGACACCTGGCTCGGACAGCGGCGCAAGTTGAACGAGTTTACTAGCGACGTCATCACCGGAGGTACTACGAAAAATAAACTATTCATCAACGAGGATCTTACTAACTCTGCCAAGGAGTTATTGTGGAATACTAAGAAACGACTGCATGGGCTATGGAAGTACGTCTGGGTCTACAATGGAAAGATTCTGGCAGAAAAGAGTGATGGTGATAAGTCAGTGTGGGTGAGAGCAGAGAGCGATCTCGAAGAGATTATTAAATAATGAACCTACCGTCTTCAAATAAAGTGTTTTATTGTGCTTTAACTAATTATCAAATTCGCGGCGTTAATAGACGGTAGCGACGTAATTAGTGATAACAAAATCGATGTTTCAATAGTGCAGCATAGACAATTGGATAGTGACGTGGAGTTATAATCTAAACTTTAGTTTGGTACTAACATACGTTCTTTAAAAAAACATTTCAGTGAGTTACATTAAATAACCACCTACATAAGTTAGATGTTATCGTTATTACAGAACCCAACATAGACTTTTCTTTAATAGATTTATTTAAGACAAAAGGGTACAATGTTCATAGTTTTACAGGAACGGAGCGAAGGGGGGAGGGGTGCTTGTGTACGCGCGGGAGGGGTTGGATGCGCGGGCGGCCACAGGGCCGGCGGTGGCATGGGTAACACAGGTTGCAACCAGACCGCGGAGTACGAACATAAATCGCCTCGAATTGTGCCACGTCATGAATTTTAAGTCACAAAAAAATGTTCCAACAAACAAATAACATTCATTTATTTTCAAGCAAGTTTGGCCCATACATATTTAGCTTACACATACCTAAAATAAAATACAAACTGTGTTAGTAAATAGAACTCCGTCAACTTGCCTCGTCGCCAAAACTGTTGGGGTATGTATGCAAGTGACGGCGTGGTAGCCAAAGAAACACACAAGACTCAATTAACACTTTGTATTGTAATAATTCAAATATGGATTACATGATGCATGTGCAAGCTGTGGTGGCGGAAGAGAGAGCATAGACAAAAAAAAAACTTCACAGACTACAAATTAGTTGCCAAAGGAAAACCGACCACAGAGTATATTAGCTGGCCACAACAACTGTATTGCGAAAATTAAATTTTGAAGTTAGTCTCAATGGTTGACTCAAATTAAGGAGATAATGGCTAGCTGAATGGATTTGATATAATAATATCGTATTTCAGTCAGTGAACAACAGAAAAGCGCTTAGGCCGTAAAAGGGATTGCAAACACTGACGATTGTCCAGCTTTCACCTTTATTATTTATATATAGTAATTATAGCTGGACTGTTTTTGTATTAGTTCATTCGTACCGTCGCACTAAGTACCTTCAAGTAGCTTCACAGGCTATCCGCACACCCCGCCTCAGCCAGTCCCTGTGCGCCATTTTGACAATACGGATGTGTCAAGTGAGTATGGGTCTTTTCGACCCTCGCGCGGCTGTTCATGACTTAAAAGGAGACGCGAGTACCGACGGGTTAAGTGTCTATCCCATTCATTTTCGGAGCAATTATGGTTTTTGGTGGCAAGTGAAGCTGAAATTGTACAATTGAAACGCTCCACTTGACCATTTGGTCGAGGAGTTGCAACCGCATTTAAAACATGAAGAATACCTAGTTTATTTAAGTAATCTTTGAAACCCCTACTAGTAAAAGACGTTCCTCTATCACTTATTATCCTACTTGGAACATCAAACAGACTAACGTATATGTTTAAAACTTTTAAAGTTGTCCTTGTTTTAGTATTTTAACAGCATATAGATTGATATACATATTTTGTATAGGCATCAATTACAAGAAATAGAATATATTATGGTCAAAGTGGAAAAATAAACAGCATTTTAAGTATTTTTTAATGTTTTAAATGCTCTTAGATAAAATTTATAACATTAGTACTACTCGCGAAACTCATATATTTAGGGCCAATTTTGAAAACTTTTAAGCCTAACCAAATAGACGAGGAGCAACTTTTTTAAATCATTTGATTTAAAAAATATATTGAATATCTATTTGGGTCGTCCCACCACCTAACGATCATCACTGAAAACACAAAATCTGTGAATAGGCTTAAGGTGGCAGAACCAGCTACAATACCATTACCTAAAACGTATTCGCATGATAAAGCTCAGGATATCAGTGAAAACCGTATATTCTATACTTTATTTTTGTTGAACAGTAAAAAGAAATTTAGAGTGAAAAACAGTTTAATACTGTTTTTAACAGTATGGTTGGCAGCCCTATGTACAACCGTCATCGTCATAAGAATTAGCTATAAACTTTTACGGCTAATTTGATGTCAAGACGTTTTCAATTTATTTTTCCATTAAGGTGCAGTAGACCGGGCGCTGTTATATAGCATTCTTAGATATTATTATTTGAGATCAATTTGAATAGAAACATGACGTGTTTTTTATACATAATACTATTTTCCCAATTATTAACCTTCTTCGAAATCGTAAGTACAGAACACCGCTGATTCCACCACAAAATGTACGATTAACTTAAGTTTGAAGTGTTGTTTAAATAATAACGATATGTTGATGTTCTCCAGGTTGAAGCTGATCACGCTTATTTTGATTGTATGCCGGTTGAGGTAACTATGAAAGCTTTAAGTTCTATGGTTTAAGTGTAGGTGGGTGGCTAGAACGCATTTAAGCGCATATAGTATACGCATTTTTTTAGCTATTAACATTTCGGTTTGGAATCTGATATTCATTTGCTAGTAATAACGCTACTCTAATATTTATTTATTTATTTAATACTTCAACCACAAAGTACAGAGGCGGACTTAAAGACATAGGCAATTTATTGATACATTTTTATTCATATTAGTTAAGGCATAATATTGTACAATGAATCCATACTTCTAGAGCAAGACCCCACCGAGTAGAGTTAGTATGAACTGAGAACGTACCTATGCATACCTGCTAACTTGTTCCGATGGCCAATATCAGTTGCTAAAGTTGCGTAAAAATAATACTAATTTTTCTTAAAGCCTGAGTGCTGATTTTTTTTATATTGAATAGATAGATTGTAAAAAATAATAATGAACACTTCCTGTCGACGGGAAGTTCTGCCAAACGCTTTCTTCATGATCTTCCTGCTCTTGTGCCATTCTGTTTGGGGTCGGCGCAACACGTTCTGGCAAACACTTTATAGTACGGAAAAAAACGGATTTTGTCTAAAAAATATCCTAAAAAAAAATAAAGTTAAAAAACTATAACCCAACTACGTAAAAAAGGGACCTAAAAAGGTCGAAACAGAAAATACATCAAATAGAAATCCAGAAATGCAAAAATGGTCAAGGTCGAGCCGTGCTCGCACCCATTGTGCACTTCTTTATATAATACGTATTAAATTTGTAATGTGCTCGCCAAGACCTATTTTTTTATACTAAACTCGTGATGATTATCTCAGTTTAATTGTGTCAAGGTTTTATTTCATTTCATCATTAAAATCGGTTCAGTAATTTAGACGCTGCGGTGGAACATACATACATAGACTGCCAAAATCATTACCCTTCCTTTTGGCTTCGCCATAGTGGGGTAATGAAAGTACTAATATGTTCATATCCAGGCCCTGACTGGCCATACGGGCAAATCGGGCAAATGCCCGATGGGCCGGATGCACATGTGGCCGATTGGCGGTTGACTTTATTTTGCTATTAAAAAAAAACTCAATGCATCGATTAAAATAACGTCCCCTACCGTCAAGTCGGGGACCTAATCCAACTTACTCTTGGACTGTATGTACTTGTACTCTTGTACTCTATGTATTAATGGTACCTAGGCCCTAGAGGCTCAGCATTTTAAAAGTTTTGAAATTTCCTGCCTGATGCTACAGAATTAGCAAGTACGTAATAAATTGTAGCGTACAGTAGAATCACTGTCTGCGCCATTCGCATTATTTTAATTATACTTATTATTATTTTATCTAATAATCTATTGAAATCATAAACACGTACTTGCAACACTATATTACACTTCACTCATTAGCTCACTCGAGAAGGATCTTCCATTCAAAATCGATTCCTTTCTTACTCCCACTCTTTCCTGTTCAGTTCATTCGAACAACCCCCGCCCTCTACCACTCAAAAATCCGCTCGCTTACTGGCAACACGTATCTCCGAGAGCCCGCGCTCCCGCCAAAAACTCGAAAAAAAAACTACTACGCATCGACGCTACACTCATCACACACAACATATTTATCGCATTTATCTATTTATTCGCTAAAAACGCTCAATTACGCACCCGCCATTACCCGTCTACGTG
Organism: Eugnorisma glareosa; assembly: GCA_947578425.1. Classification (NCBI taxonomy): domain Eukaryota; kingdom Metazoa; phylum Arthropoda; class Insecta; order Lepidoptera; family Noctuidae; genus Eugnorisma; species Eugnorisma glareosa. The sequence goes on from OX387984.1 coordinate 300,120, forward strand.
ATACGTACACGAGACGCGCCCACGAGGGCACATTTCCCGCTCAATCTTTCATCAACGCTAAGTTGTTTTTATAAAAACGCATCTTATTTCACCCTTTATCTAAAATATTATAACTATATTTTATTCATTTCACGCATATTTTCGCATATTTCTCAAAACATAACACACAGACAAGTCCACTTTGTTCACGCAAGCTCGCATACATTCACTCATTTATCTATTTTTATTAACGGTTAAAAACTCGAATAAGTATTTCTCAACGCATAAAAATGACTTCCACGCGTAGTAAGGATAAGGAATCTGATAAAGAATCCTATGCTTCTACCGAGGACGATCCTAAAGTTCTTTTATTTGAGTCGAAAAAAGAAAATTTATTCCAAATTTTGCAATCCATTTACGATCTCGGCCTACAAGTTTCCGTAAATAATTTATTAAAATCTCAATTTCTAGCTCGAATTAGCTCCCTTGAGCAAATTACAACAAACTTTATGGAAACTCTTGAAGCATATAGGTAATTTAGCTTTATTAGAAAGTGGTTCGACGACAAAGCCGAACTACGCCCCACTTTCCACATTTGATGAAATCTGTTGTCAAATTAAAGCAATAGAATCTAACATTCTTAGGTCTCATAATACGAGTAATGATAACACTGATAATAAATTCGAGTTTTTAAATCGTAAACTACCGCCTCTAAAACTTGTTACATTTATTTTGATGGAACGCCCAGCAAATGGACAACTTTTTATGAAAACTTCAAAAGTCTTATTCATGATAATTCACATCTAACTGACGCCGAAAAGGTTCAGTATTTAATAGGTGGTCTCTCTGGCAAAGCATTAACTGTTTGCTCAGGTATCATACCTACCGCTAATAGTTCCTACTCATTTGGAATGCTCTAATAGAAAAATATCAAGATACGCGCGTACAAGCTTCCATGTTACATCAAATGGTTTAATTTAAACCATATCAATCTATTGATACATTTCTTGAGCAGTTTCATTCGGCACAAGCCGCTTTACATCGCTTAGCTAAACATAAAAGATTTGTCAAATTTTATAATAACTGATATTGCACTCAGTAAGCTCGATAAAGAGGTCGTTAACCTTTTCGAACAATCGCATAGTCATATTGCAATACCTACTTTCGATCATCTTTCGCAATTTTTAAAAGGACAAAGTAAAATAATAACGCTTCGTAATCGCTCTAATCCCTGTAAAGTTCATTATAATAACGAGAACAATAAATCCTCTTCTAAATCTAAAAATAGTCAAGCCTTCGCGAGTACTACCCAGGACACCCCAGTGCGTTCCTGCAAGGTATGTGGATCCCCTGGTTCACATCCACTTTATAGATGTTCTCATTTTATGAATCAAAACGCTAAGGATAGATCAGATCTTGTAAATAAACAAGTTTTGTCGTGATTGTTTAGGATTCCATGATATGAAAATGTGCAGGTCAACAAATACATGTTCGATTTGCCACCGTAAACATCATTCGTTATTACATCTAGACAACAATTCAAACAATCGGGTGGTTGAACATGGTTCCGCGCTGTCCGCGCTTGCGCCAGTTGCAAACAGCGCGCCCCGCGCGCCAGCTCCCGCGCCCCCGCTGTCTGCCGCTCCCGGGACACTCGATTCGTCGCCCGTACCCGGCAGGTGATAAAATTGCGCGCGAAAATACAAACGCTCCATAATTATCAATGACTTCGGCTACCTCGTGCGTTGCAATACAACTGTTTTGTTGCCTACCGCTTCCGTATACGCTTATAATAATAATGAACCTTATACTCTCAGCATTTTTCTTGATACAGGCTCAATGAGTCATTCTATTACAAAGGCTTGCTGTAAACGCTTAAACTTAGAAATGACTCCAGACAAATCTATTATTTTCGGTACCTATAGGTCACGCAAAAATACCCTCGTTTGGTACTACAACATCTAAAATATTTAACCGCTTTGATCACCGCTGTTGTTATACAATTCACGCTCGGGTTTTAGATCGTATTACTGACGACTTGCCCAACATATCCATAGATATCACGAATCTCGCTCCATTACGTAGGTAATTTACCTATGGCTGATGACGCGTTCCACGTTCCCGGTGAGATAGATTGCCTCCTCGGCAATGAACTTTTCCCGCTTTTGTTGGGAAATGGAAAGGTAACCTTACCTGGCTCCTCGGTCGTCGCTGTAGAAACCACCCTTGGGTACATAGCCATGGGTCGGGCTGATTGTCAACCTCGCTTAACTTCGCGCGCTCGCCCCGCTCAAATTTAAACAAAAATAAAAGCAAGCCAAACTTTTCCTTGCGCTACTAGCACTGTTGGGGTATTCTCGTCGTTGACTCTAGCCGGACAGCCGGTAGTTGTTGTAGGAAGGTAGTCAATTCACACCAAACCACTGTCAGGTTCAATAGTTTAATTACGTTACGATTGTTTAGTTATCTGAGCCGCACTTGATACAATGTTATTATTGATCGACCCGCTCTTGGCTAAGTTTTAGTGACGACTGAATATATGTTAAAATATAATTAATAAAGTACGTTTAGCGTAATTCATTACGTGCGCAGAAACGTACTTTTGCTGTATGAGCATTATTGGCTCGTACAAGCACGCTTAGCTTAGATACGCTCACGCAACGCTTTTGGGAGCTGGAAAACGTCCCTAATAAGATTCACATGAGTCCTGATGATCAGGCGTGTGAACAAATATTTAATTCAACTTACTCTCGCGATGAAACAGCAGATTCACAGTGCAGCTACCATTTAAGGCTCCGTGTACAGACTTAGGAAATTCGCACTCAACGGCGATGCGCCGCCTCGTTAATTTAGAAAAAAAGTTAGATTCTGATCCCGAGATCAGAACTAATTACAACGCTACTCTTCAAGATTATCTTGACAAAGGTTATTTGGCCAAGGTTAAAGATCCCTCTCCAATATCCCGCATTATTATATTCCGCTTCGTGCTGTTTATCGCCCGATTTCAATTTATTAATCAATCTTCGCATGTTTTCCTTGCGGTTGTTGCAGACATCGAAAAAATGTATTTTCACCTTAATCTTTCCGCTGATTGATTATCATCACGCATTTCAACGCATTTTATACAGATTCAATAAAGATTCTGAGATTTCAACTTTTGAATTTAACCGCTGTTGGCTTGGACTGACTTGGCTGGGGACTTGTTGTTGGTAGTTTGGCTAGCGACGGGCGGCTTAGATTGTCTTTATTTTTCTATTTTCTTCCAGATTGTAATTAACTATTATACCTGATATCACCTTTTAATCTTCTTTGATTTGGTGACTAACATTGGTCCTTCGAGCCGACCTGAACGAGCGGTCTAAAAAAATTCAAAATTTAAATAACACAAGCACAAACTCGTAAAGCCAACCCGCAGGAGCAAGTGGCCGGGGAAAACATACGCTCAGTGTCCTCGCCTTCAAGCGCCACGACAATTGCTCGCTTCAAAGAGGCGGAAGCAGCTCGCAAGATGCAGCTTGCAGAAATTGCAAAGCGGGAGGCGACTGCCGTAGCCGCTGCTGAACGTGAAGCTGCAGAAGCTACCTTTGAGGCGAATGTCGCAGCGCTCGAAGTGGAGGAAGCCTTGAGCGCCAGGAGCAGTCTCACTGCAGACTGGGGTCAGAAAACTCACTTCGCAGATATGGCAGACGACGTGGCAGCTCCTGACGGGAGTTTGCTGCGCGAGCATTGTATGGCGCAACACATTGCACACGCAGCACCAGGTACGGAGCTCGTGGGCGACGTCATGCAGCGCTCGCCAGCGGCAATTGTCAAGGTTGCAATCGCTATCTCACCACGTCAACTGCGACATACATGTGATCTACCTCCTCAGCCCTCATGCTCTGGTAATGTTACCGTACCCCGGGTAAGTGACATAGAAAACTTAGCTAATGCTATAATTGCTTCACTACCAAAGCCGACACTGAGTTTAATGGCAACATAACTGACTGGCTCTTGTTCAAGCGGACGTTTGATGACACGAAGGATAATTTTTCAGCTAGCGAGAACATAGACAGGCTACGCAAAGCCTTGAACGGAGAGGCTAAAGAGTCAGTACTTTCTCTTCTATTATGTTCCGCCAATCCTGAGCTGATAATGCAGGCGCTCGAGTCACGCTTTGCTCGTCCTAAGCAAATTGTTATCAATGAACTCGCTTCCGTGAGAAGTTTACCTAAAGTTGGGCGAGAACCTAACGCATTGGGTATTTTTGCCAGTAAAGTAAAAAACTGTTTAAGTATAGTCAATTTAGTAGGCGAATCACCATACATACAATCACCAGAACTAATTCATATCCTTGTTTCAAAGATAAACCCGCTTCTTCAAAACAAGTGGTGCGACTACGCGGCGAAGCACTGCGTTTCAGGGCATCCACAGATCGAAGTCTTCGTTCGTTTCCTTAACGTGGAGGCAGACAAGCAAGCCAACTTTGGCCTGTGTGAAGTCTTCAATTCTCCATCTTATAGTGACAAACCCAGGCAACAGGCATCGCTAACGGCAGGAGTCCATCAGTGCAGTAACCCACGACCAAATCGCATTTCACAGACACATCATACCGATACGTTCTCATCCGCCGATTCATCTGCCCATCCAACTGTACATTTAGTATCCTCATCAAACGCCAAAGCTTTGTCATGCCTCTACTGTTCTGCGAGCAAACACAACGTGAAATCCTGCTCAGAGTTCGCAGCGTTGAAAATTACCGATCGCTTATCTTGGGTTTGCGATAACAAACTCTGTGTGAAGTGTTTACGCAAAGGCAAGCACAGCTATAAGTTTTGCAAAGCAAAGCCGTGTGGTGTTGGTGGTTGCAAGGAATTTAACAATAAAATTTTACATTTAGCGAATAATCCATTATTTTTATCCCATCAAAATGTAAATAATGTCATGTCATCCGTCAATTCGGAGAGCAGCGGTGGCCCGAGAGCAGCGGTGGCCCAGTGGTGGCGGCCCCGACTTACGAACAGTAAGTCGTGGGTTCGAACCCAAGCAGGCGCATTACTTTGTGTAATTTATTTCATCACCACTGCTCTCAAAAACGGTGAAGGAAAACATCGTGAGGAAACAGGTATGTCCTAGAACCAAAAATTCGAAGACATGTGACATCTACCAACCCGCACTGGGCCCGCGTGGTGGATTATAGCCCATTCCCTCTCATGGAGAGGAGGCCGAGTGTCCCAGCAGTGGGAACATTAAAGGCTGATTATGCATCCGTCAATTCAGAACCCTCGACATGTCGGATCGAGATAGAAAAGGTTTTATTAGTTCCAATGAGTTTTCATCTAACAAAGATATAATCACAAATACTTCGTATTCTTGCGCGTCCAATAATGAGCCATCTGTCTTTTTTAAAAGCAATTCTAGTTATTCTTTCTGGCCCCAAAGGCGAGGTAGGAACTTTTGCTCTGTTGGACGACGGATCTACAGCAACCCTCCTTGATTCGGAGTTAGCTGATCAGCTAGATGTTTCTGGGACCGACGAGAGTATGCGTATTGAAACTATTACAGGAATTAGTGATAGTATCCCTGTTCAATTTGTAGATTTCCAAATTCGCGGGAAACACGAGAAGGAGAAGTATTTTATACGTAAAGCCCGCGCTACTCCTAATATAAAATTGAGACCGCAAGAAGTCACAGTTAGGGACACTAGCTTCCAGCACCTGCAAGGTATATCAGCCGAGTTAGTGTTTAGTATGGCAACACCCAAGTTGCTAATAGGTACATCAGATTGAGCTAGGTAGTCTTATCAGAGATAATTATCGGTTAGATTCCATCGGCATCAAACGCGAGGATAAGGTAAATTCCAAGGATGCTAAGGCTATTAGCATTTTAGACAAAACTACACGACGTTTAGACAGTGGTAGATTTGAAGTCGGTCTGCCCAGGCGTGAAGATGAACCTCATATCCCAGACAGTTATTATCCCGCCTTGTCGAGGTTTCGCAGTTTACGTGTGCGGTTTGATAAGGATAAGGAATATAAACGGTTGTATAAGCTTAAGATCGAGGCACAAGTTCAAAAAGGCTATGCCGAAGAATGCCTTGATGGGCATGATAATCCGAGTTCATCTTCGCGTCGCTGGTATTTACCTCATTTTGGAAAGACCCTGGCCGCAGGAAGTGGACCAAATTATTCCTTCAGAAGTAGAGCTAAGGTCAAAAAAAAGATTATTTCCTTGTCGGCAGAACAGTTTTCCGATTAGCGGCGGCTATTTCGAGTAGCCGCACGCGTCTACTAATTCATCCGTCTATTGAGATGGAGTGACGCGCGAACGGCTGATGCTTTCTGCGGAGGATTGCGTCCGCTACTCGCACGGGACGTCAATAACGCTGAGATATATCTTCTCGGCCAATCCCAACGAGATTCTTTCGGCGAAGAAATAGAATGCCTTCGTCAAGGCAAGAACATTTCCAGGAGGAGCCGTCTGTGTAAGCTTACACCGAGGTTTTGTGACGACGGCTTGCTGAGGGCGAGAGGACGAATCAGTTCTGTCACCGGAGTCACTTCAGATATAATGGAACCAATAATATTGGACGGTCGACATCCTACGGTAAAACTGTTAATCGCAAGATATCACGTATGGGCTCTGCATGGAAACAATGAAACGGTGGTGAATGAGTCACGGCAGAAATATGCTATCCTTCATCTAAGGCCATCCGTACGCTTTATAGCCGCACGCTGCCGAATCTGTCGCCTCAAAAGAGCGAAAGCCCATATTCCGCCTACCGGTGACCTTCCTATAGAAAGACTACAACACCACTTTAGATGTCGTCGTGAAGAGGTCTCGTGAAAAGCGATATGTGGCGCTCTTCACATGTCTTGTGATAAGAGCTATTCATTTAGAAGTGGTCGCAAGTTTGACTGCAGACAGTGCAATTATGGCGCTTCGAAGGTTTATTGTACGTCGAGGATGTCCCACCAAAATAATATCCGATAACGGGACAGCCTTTGTCGGAGCCAACAGGTTGCTGAAAGAAGCTTGGTACGCGCTTGATCACTCTCAAATACAAGAGCTTGCCGCATCCAACAATATAGAATGGCAATTTATCCCTCCTTATGGGAGGGGCCTGGGAACGCCTAGTGAGAAGTGTGAATGTCGGCTTATCGGTCACACTCCGCGAAAAGGCCTCTAAAGATGAAATATTGCTGACACTTCTGGCAAAGATAGAGCTTATCAACTCTCGACCACTAACGCACGTGCCGGTAGCAGATAAGACGAGCCAGCCCTGATTCCTAACCATTTCTTGTTGGGGATTCACTCCACACTCCCAACGCCAGCATCCTCGGACGCGGACCTCAGCAGTAGGCAAGGATGGCTGAAGGCCAATCGCCTTGCTGACCAATTCTGGTCACGTTGGCTTAGGGAATACTTGCCCAATCTCCTGCCTCGGGGCCCATATTTGGAACACCACAACTTACAAATAGGTGATGTTGTTCTTATCGGTGATACAAATTTCCCCAGAGGGATCTGGCCTCGCGGTAGGGTTGGGCATGTGTTCTCTGGTAGAGCCGGGATAGTGCGAGTAGCGGATGTAAGGACTAGTGCAGGGGTCCTACGTCGTCCTGCACGTAGATTAGTTAAACTGGATCTGTCACCATAGCTGCTTTGGTAAGACTTTAAGTTCTTACCAGGGGGGAGAGATGTTGGCGACAGATCTGGCAACCCCGTTGCTAGGGACTTGTTGTTGGTAGTTTGGCTAGCGACGGGCGGCTTAGATTGTCTTTATTTTTCTATTTTCTTCCATATTGTAATTAAATATTATACCTAATATCACTTTTTAATCTTCTTTGATTTGGTGACTAACAACCGCGTTTCTTTCGGTGTCTCAAGCTCGCCTTATTTAGCTATGAGAGTAGTTCGCCATCTCGCATCTGATAGTCGGTATAAATACCCGCTCGCGGTTTATGAAGCTGAAAACCATATGTATATACGTATGACTACGTATGTTCGCTAGATGGCGTCGAAATAACTGAGCAGACGTATCAAGAAATATGGTCGTCATGTTCAGGTCAGGCGGTTTCAACCCTGTAAAGTGGATCTCTAATAGTTCCGAACTCTTAAATAAAATTCCTTCAACACATATAAATCCGCAAAATATTGTTTTGGACGCTGACGCTAATAATATTACTAAAATTGTAGGTATGCAGTGTAATCCTGTAGAAGACTCTTTTCAATTTAAAATAAATGGTAATTCTGTTAAATGTACAAAACGTACCGTTTTATCCACGGGGGCTGTTTGACCCCTTAGGTCTTATAGGTCCAGTTACCGCATTCATGAAAGTTTTAGTTCAGGAATGCTGGAAGCATGACCTTGATTGGGATGATCCTGTACCTCTCTCACATTTAAAATAAAGGAGAATGGGCCTCGAAGTATAGGCATTCGCCCTAAGGTCCAATAGCCCTAAGATATACATAATTGAAAAGAGCTTTTCAAGGGGAACCTTTGCTACTAACATGACTTTTGACAATTCTCAGTCCGTTCGGAGTTGACCTAAATAGGTAGGTAACCAGTTGGACAACGAAGTTAAGATTTTCTGGTTAACCAATAATAGTAACCTATAATCCATTGAATAGAGTTTTTTAAAGAGAACTTTTGGTACTAGTGCTACTTTTGCTAATTCGTAGTCTGTTCAGAAATATTGACCTAATTTGGCACCGAAGTTAAGATTTTCTGAGTAACCAATAGCAATAAAAAAAATATTTATTTATTATTTACACATATACAGCTATTATTACAGTTCCCCAATTCGGTAGTGCAGAAAAAAAAACATATAACAATTAATTTAGCTAATTTACAACCACAAAAACAAACACAAAAGATTATTAGAAACTTAAGACATGTAATGTTATTCTTGAGAACTCGCTCAGTGAACAGGAGAATAAATCTACTCTGTCAGCTAACAGATTAAGTGTGCGTAATGCTCGCGTGAGGGGGGTGTTGGGCACCGCGAACAAACTGGGCCGTCGGCGACGCTGCACGTACCCATCGGGCGCACACAAACCGATCCACTGAAGTATACTCGGATTATTTTTATAACCATGGAACACTGCAAGGACATAAGATGCCAGTGCTAGATCCCTCCTTGTTTCCATCTTGTTGTATCCTACCATGCCTAACACAAACAAAGTTGGATACATCAAAGGGTAGAAAGGATATACTCCGTATAGTTTTAGGTATCTCGTAAATTTATTCTGAATACGCTCCAACATGACACTATATTTAGTCTCATGTGGAGCCCATATTGCCGCATTACTTTCTAACTGACTCCTAATTAGAGCATCATACAGTGCCGAAATTGCTTTTATATTAGTGAAACCGGCCGCTCTGCGAAGCACAAAACCGAGGCGCTTGTAAGACTTTTTGCGGACATTGATAATATGCTCCCGAAATCTCAATTGAGTATCCATACGCACACCAAGGTCCCGTACCGTATCCTCCCTTTTTAGAGGCGCATCTTCCATATTGTAGCTGTAGTGGAGTGGTAGCCTTGCCCGGCTGAAAGACAGAACAGCACATTTCGAAACATTAAATTGCAATTTATTGCTTCGACTCCACTGAACTACTCGATCAATATCTTGCTGGAGACGGTGACAATCATCCTCGTCCTTGACAGCCAGGAGCTACTTCAGGTCGTCTGCAAATAGTAGGCACTTGGCATTTTCCACCACGTCTGGCAAGTCGTTGATCATTATTATAAATTGTAAAGGCCCTATATTGGTACCTTGACTCACTCCCGACCTAGTGAAATACGGCTCCGACTGGCACCCACCGTACTCCACAAACTGTTGTCTGTTCCTCATATAACTCGCAAAGAATTTGAGCAATTTAGGTGTGCAACCAACTTTCGCCAACTTTGATAACAAGACATCGTTATCCACAAGGTCAAACGCCTTCTTGAAATCAAAGTAGGCGGCATCCACCTGCACCCCCGCGTCCATATGAGGAACTAAGTACGTCATGGCATTCAACAGGTTGCTGGTAGTGTTACGTACTGGACGAAAACCATGTTGAGCGTCTGATAACTGTGACGCCACCTGCTCCTGGACAACTCGCTGAATGGCAGACTCAAACACCTTTGCTGGTGTGGACAGAATCGCTACTGGTCTGTATGACTCGACCACCGTCCCATCTCCTTCTTTTGGTATGGGAATAACACGGGTCACTTTCCAGCGTTCTGGAAAATATGATTTTTCCGGACACAAGTTAAATACCTGCACCAGCGGCTCTGCTAGTACCGATCGGCAATCCCGCATCATAAATACCGGAATACCGTCCGGGCCTGCTGAGCGCTTGGGCTTGAGTCGAGCCAGTGCAGCTCGAACCTGGTCGAGTGACAATCGTGGGATGTGCACGCGCGTACCATTTGCGCCACCTGATTGCACCGCTTCGTCCACATCCAGGCGCGGTGGCCTCACATTGTACACAGAATAAAAATATTTTGCAAATTCCGACGCACATTCTGGATCCGACAAAACTGCGCGCTCTTTAATAATTTTGCAACGATTCGTGGATATCTTTTTTGCCCTAATATAATTCCAAAAAGACTTGGGATCTTTTGCTAAGTTACTCTGCACTCGATCCTGATAATTTTGGTGCGCACGGTCAATACTTTCTTTAATCCGCGCCCTACACGTAGAAAAAGCATTGTAATGTTTTATAACGCTTATGAAGCCTTGCCTTTAATTGTATATCTCTAATTATTTCTTAGTTATACCACTCTGGATAGCAATACCTATTACCTTTAGATTTGGGATGTTTTTTAGGTACACAATTATCAAATACGCCTTTTAAAATATTGTAAAAAAATTCTATAGCTTCATCTGGATGCTGGATGTTATAAATCGGCCCCCAATCGGCGGATGCTAACCAAGAATATAATAAATGAAAGTCAGCTTTATAAAAATTCCACTGTGGTTCGATTTGACTTACGGTTTCCTGGTAGTCTGGAGTCACGGACCCCGCGGCTGGTTGATCGTCGCGGGAGTGCATCGCGCTTGCGCTGATTTGCAGGGTTATCGCGAGTGGTGGGTGATACGCGTCCACTGGCACCAATGGCTCGTCCGCCTACCAAACTTGCACGTTCTCACGCAAGCATAACGAACACAACACTAAGTCCAACTGTCTTTCATTACAGTTAGGTACACTATTCATCTGAGCGAATTCGCAATAAGAAATAAAGAAGTCAAAATAGTTTTTAGTGTTTTCACTACTCGAATTTAAATTAAAATCACCTAACAAATAACGTTCTCATATTTAACACACAATTTTTCTATTATTCCAAAAATATGTTATACTCATAATCACTCGTCTTTGGTGGAATATAAACCACACAACATAAGAAAAAGAATCTACACTTCATGTATATATTCGCACAAACTAATTCAAATGAGCAGTTATCTAAGTTTACGTAACCCGCTGTATTCACTCGTCGAAGCTCGAACCCGTGTGTGGCCACGAGAAACGCGCCGCCTTGCTTGCGACCATCCATCGGATCACATCGTAATATTTGGTAGCCTGCTGGTATAATCTCCGCGTCCATTATATAATCGTTACATCCCGTTTCTGTTATTGCATAGATGTCGGCCCCTAAAGATTCTATGTTATTACTGAAAGAGCTCAATTTCGTACGAAGACCTGGCGTTCTGGTAGTAAAAAACTAGACTAGTTTTTTTCTTTGTTTGGTTTGCTTGACGATCTTCGAAAAAAAATCCAATCACATAACTCTGCATTGACGGGCCAGATATCTGGCTGGCATAACTTTTCGTACATTGATTCTGATACCGCGATGATAAATGATGCATAGTCCCTTTCTGTTTTATCTTTTCAATTTTAACATATACTTCGGTGCCACATACACGTTTTACATATGATGTCAGTTTCTCAACTGTAGTTTCTGAAGATAGACGCCAAACGTGAAGATGCTTCTTTTTTTCTGTGGCCTGAATATCAACCAATACTGTATTGTTTCCCTTCCTTACAGTTTTGGATGGAAAACTTCCCTTTTTTTTTCTTGAGTACCGTGGTCCACTCATTCTTCTCTTCTTGTTCTCCATTTCGTTTCACTGCCGGAACCATATAAGGTTTGTAAGTTGGTTGGGACTCGGCTACTGGCAGACTCGACACCGCTGTTTTCGTGGCCTTATGCTTTGGTTGACATACGCGGGTAGAAGTGTTTAATTTGTCTAATGTACCAGTACGAGTCGTGTTGGCGAATGAATTTTGGACTACGACTTCATGCGTTACCTCAACACCTGATATTAATACTTCTGAAGAACGATCACAACTTTCACGCAGCTGGTCTCGAGCCAACAACAGATCTTTTTCGACACGCTGATCTTGAAGTACCTTCACATTTGTTTTTAGTTCTTCTAATTCAGTCTTGGTCGAATAGCATACTTCTTGAAGATGTTTAATAACCTTTGTTTGCAAGTCTAGACGCTCCAACACTTCTGATCTGAACTGCCTAAGCTCAGACAGCAAAATACCATCCTGATCAAATTCGACGATCGATACGTCTGAAGTTTTTGAACTTTTTGAACGGCTTCCTCGCTGAGTGTTTACGTTGGCATCGGTGTCGTATGTCTTCGTCTCAAAGGTTCTCCGGACTGGTGTATCCGAGTCAATCCGTTTGGGTTTAGGTTTGGAACGGAACAAACGCACTCAGGACATACCCACTGGTGTTTCTCGGAGGTAGACTTGAGTTCATCTTGTGTTATTCCAAGGCACTTTATATCGTAGACTTTCTCACAGTGCTGCTTAGAGCATTTCATGAATAGCCCATTTAGCACCTCTACACCACAAGCTCGACAGTTTATGGCCATTTTAACTATTAATATTTAATAATTCAATAGCGAACGGCACAAAAACACGTCCACTCGGCTCGCTGTCTACGCGCGCGTAGACAAAAATATACACCATTGGAGAGAGCTTTTCTATGAGTACTTTTGCTACAAACTTAACTTTTACTAATTCGCAGTCTGTTCGAAGTTATTGACCTAAATAGGTCACTGGTTGGACACCGAAGTTAAGATTTTATTTACAACCAATTAAGAGTTTATGGGCAACTAATAGTCATATAAATAAAAAAATAAAAATAAAATCCATTTATTTCAGGTTTCCCCATATTAAAAATACACGTTATTAGGACACAATCGTAAATCACAATTTAAAAATACAAATAAAATGAAAAATAAAATAATAATAAATACAGTGTCAACAAATTAGAAATACAATGTCAAGAAAATCAAATTAAAGTCAATGTCACACAAAAAAAAAAAAAAAAAAAAAATTAAAAATACAAATACAAATTTTGGAATTTGGATACAATATAATAGAACATAAATTAAAATAATACAAAACTCAGCAATACTGTTTAATAGTAATCAACACGCCCTATATAAATTAGTGTCGTGATGGCCCAGAGGTTAAGGCCTTACCTCTCATGCATGAGGTTGTGGGTTCAAATCCGGGCAAGTACCAATGTGACTTTTTCAATTCATATGTACTTTCCAAGTTTATCTTGGACATCACAGACATCGGTGAAGGAAAACATCGTGAGGAAACCTGGACTTAAAAGTCTGAAATCGCCAACCCGTCTTGAGCAAGCGTGGTGATCAATGCTCGTGCCTTCTCTGTTGAGAAGAGGCCTTTGCCCAGCAGTGGGACAGTAATAGGCTGGTATTATTATTATTATTTAATAGTCATAAGATATAAACTATTGGGTAGAGCTTTTCAAAGAGAACTTTTGCTACTAGCACCACTTTTGCTGTTTCGTAGTCTGTTCTGAATTAATAACCTAAATGAGCACCCAAGATAACATTTTCTGGGTAACCATTAGCAATAAGATACAACTATACAACTTTTTCTAACTCGTAGTCTGTTTGGTTTTATTGATCTGACTAGATAGTTGATTATAATAAATAAATATTTTTATTGACACAAAGAAAAATTATACATTTCCATTTGAAACCCTGACTCCTGTGCTAGGTGAGACCTGTGTTACAGGAGTCAGTGTCTTCACCCGTTTTTGGTGCTAGTGTTCACATCATTTAGCATCAGAAGTTAAAAAAGAAAAACAATAATAACCATAAAAAATAATGCATACGTGCTCTTGTGTGGTGTGTGTGTGTGCTTTGTATGCGTAGGTGTGAATGTGTGAGTGTGTTATGTCTATGTGTGTATGTGTGTGTGTATTTGATGTGTGGTGTGAGTGATCATGGTTGGTGGTGGGACTTTGGTTGTATATTAAGAGACTTGGTTTGCCTAACTAACTATTAATCATCTCCAGTATTGGTCTTTAATTAAATTTTCCGTCTGTTGGTAGTCTAGTGTTTGAAGCCATGAATTTAATTTTATCTTAGTTTTAGATTTTGTTAGTGGGTTGAAGTTGAGGATGTTGTTTATTTTGTTATATAAATAAGTAGATAGGTACAGACGTTGTCGTCGAGCGGATGCGGTCTTACATTTCACTGTGCTACATACATTACTGACAGTTCTCTTATGTTTGATTGCGTGATTTACCGGTGTCTTTTCGTGCTGTTTTAATATGAGATTGAGCAGGAATAGTTGTCTCACTGTAAGTACATACAGGGTTCTTGTGGGGAACCGGTACGGCTTGAAGGTCATGACTTTTAACAAAGATCGTTGGGCTCTCTCGAGGCGTATCATGTAGGTTTTACAAGCACCTCCCCAAGCAGTAATGCAGTAACCTACGATTGAGTGTGCCAGTGCCAGATAAACCGCACGGAGAAGCTTAAACTCGGCCACTTGTCGTAATTTTTTGAACGCCCATATAAGTTTCCTAATACGGGAGGAGGTCTGTTCAATGTGGGGACGCCAGCTAAGACCGTGGTCCAGTATCACTCCTAGGTACTTTGTGTCCGGTCGTTGAGGAAGTCCGTAAAAATGCCCAGAGCCTTTCCCCGGATTCCAGCATGCTCTAACTTGGTCACAAGCGTTGGAATACAGACGGTGTCAAATGCCTTGGCTAGGTCCAGGAAAACACCTAGACATTTTTGCTCTGCATCGAGTTTCCCAGTCACGTAATCAACGAGTTGATTAACTGCGTCTGCGGTGCTTTTCCTGGGCCTAAAACCAAATTGTGTGTCCGATATAATTTTGTAGTGCTCAAGGTATTTCATTAATCTGCGGTTTAACAATTTTTCTAATATTTTTGACAGTGCTGACAGAACTGAGATAGGTCTATAATTTTTTACCTCGTCTTGGTTTCCACCCTTATGAACAGGTGTGATTAAGGATTTCTTAAAGATACGAGGAAAAACACCTTGTTCAAAGCAGGCTTCAATAAGTTTTGTAATAGGTGGAACTAGTACTTCTTTGCCCAGCTTGAGGAGTTTAGCCGGAATAGAGTCCTATCCTGTGGCACAATCATTTTTTAGGTTGGTAATGACTGACTCTACTTCAGCCTCGTCCGGAGGAAGTAAGACCATAGAGTCTCGCGTTGGGGGTGTTTCAATGACGTATGGGGCTAGTGGGGGTTTTTTGTTTTTAATAATATTGTCTGCCAATACCTTACCGATGTTTGAAAAATAATGGTTTATTTGCTCAATGGTATTTGGCGCGTCCGCAATTTCAGTGGCAGGTAGAAGTTTGTCAGCTGATTGTTGTTTCCCGGTTTGATTGGTAACTGATTTTATAATATTCCAAGTTTCTTTACTGTCCTTTGCTGACTTTAAAGCGAAGCTTTCGTGGGCGTTTCTTAGTTTCCTGAGTAATAGATTACAGTGATTACGGTATCTTTTGTATGTTAACTCACCAACTCCGTTTTTGGGGTCTGCCAGGAATTTTCGGTGGAGGTTATCCCTGTGTCGAACACATCGTAAGAGGCCAGGTGTGATCCAGGGTTTAAGGACTACTTTACGGTTAGGAACCCTCGTTACTGTGGAGTGTTGGGATATCGTGGCCATAAGACTTTCGACAAATCTTCTAGCGGCTTCGTTTGCATCACAATTTTGTGTAATAAAAGTAAAATCTATAGTTTTTAATTGTTCAACAGCTTCATAGTTTACTTTTGTAATTTGTCTAAGATTCTGGTTTTTATAGGGAGCGCTACCAAGACATAACATTACGGAGGCGTGGTCACTAACTGTGGAGTCTATAACTATAACTGTTGCACAAGTAGTGGTTCTAATCATTATGTGATCGAGGCAGTTATGCAGCCTAGTAGGAAAGGCATGTCCCGGTAAGAGGCCCATCTCTGCAGTTAAATTTAGATAGGACGAACTATTTCTATCTGTATTATTAGGTTTTATGTCTATATTGATATCTCCTACCAACATTGTGTTATTTGCTTTTAATTTACTTAAAATATTTTCCAGAGAGTTGAGGAAGCCATCAATACAATATATTGATGGTGATCTATAGGAAGCTAGAATACAAGTATCGGAATCGATTTTTAACAGAAGAAATCTAGCACCTACTGGGTCTGGTTCTTCAACCGTACATTGGAGGTAGCTTTTAACAAATATTACAATACCGTCGTTTTGATTAAGACATTTTTTGCTAGAGTAAGCCACGTAATTTTGCATAGTCGGTATCGGTTTGTCAGCATTTAGCCAGCACTCTGTCAAGATTATGATGTCGATTTCAGACGATAGCCTAGCCAGTTGAGCCTGAAAACTATCTAAGTTTTTATAGATACTTCGAATGTTTTGAGTTATAATTTTTAGCGAGGTTTTAGAGTTTTTTATGATTTCGTTACAGGCGTCCGTACTACAGTGATAAGAAGATGCCACTGTAAAGTTATCTATCTGTGTTGAGATGTTATGGTCCATGTTAGCCATTGAATAAACGTATTTTTTTTTTGTCGCATGTTGGGAAGCGAATTAATATAGTGAAAGTTAGTGCTGGATACATGATATTAGGCATACCCACACGAGAACAATTAATGTTGTGTATGTACCTAAGTAAATTCATTGTTTGTTTGTATTGTGTTAAGTGGTTTTGTTTGAGTGTGTTTGATTGGTTTTTGTTTATGTGTTTTACAAAAAGAGAGCAATTGCAGAGAAAAAGATAATAATAACATAACAACAAGCAGTACATGATCAAAACGTGCAAGTTCTCTATACAGTCATAGTGGTAATTTGTGTTTTAGATCAGCTTCGTCTTTTACAAGTATGTATTGATCTCCTTCTTTTTGTGAAAGACTTTTCCAAGCGAGGTCCAGCAGAACTTAAAGCCGTTGTCGCTCGCAAATTTCCTTGCAAGATAGTATAATCGTTGCGCCTTCATAGTCAAGCTTTCTGATAGAAATATTGGTTTTGCTTCACCTGGTATATTTATATGGGATGTATTTAACTTGGCTTGGGGGTTATTGCGATTGAAGTTACGGACTTTTTGCAGTAGATTTTCCTTTGTAGTTACCGAGACAAAGTCAACTATAATAGAAGATCCTCCACCCTTTTTAGTAATGCGAAAAATATCCTTTATATCCTGCCGTTCGACAGGCAACTCCAGAACCCTGGCTGTTTCAGATACTACTCTATGCAGATCCTCTTTATTTTCACCTTCCTTCTTTGGTATGTTCTCATCTCAATCTTTGTAAGACATAAAATACGCTCTAAATTCTCGACTTTATTTTCTAGTTGATTAACATAAGCATGATCGATTTTTCGTTCTCTATCAATTTCATCCATTTTTATTATTATGTCATCGTATTGTTTAGTGACGAAGGCTAGGGATGTTTTCATTTCCGAGTTTTGTGCTATAATTTCGCGCATTGACTCTTGCAATGATTTAAACTTGTTTTCCGATTGGGCGGTAGCCGATTGCAATAAGTCTCGTATCTCTTGCATAAAAGCGACCATTTCATCTTCTCGTCTACGTTTGTTTCTTGCCGTGACATTCGCATCTCTGCTGGTTAGGTTGGGGTGAGATCCGGTTAGTGATATAGTTGGAGTTCTCACTTGAAGGGTCTCAGAGTCGCTCGCTATGGACGTGGCTGGCGATTGGGGCGGCGTACGTCTCGTGAGGTTCATGTTTACGTAAACTCGTAAATACCTTGTAGTCGCTTGTGGCGGTGTCCGCGGCGCCGGCGCTCTTGAGGCGATGTAGTACGGCGAGTTGTGAGTCACGGTGCGCGCAGTCGCTGTGTGAGCGGGATGGCAATTATGGAGAGAGTCCTGTTCTTGCGGAGGTGAGCCGGCGGCGGCGGGCGCGCGGTTAGCACACCTTGTGAGCTTAGGGACGGGCCGAGATCAACACGTCGCGAACACGAATTAGTTCACTTCTGGTATTCACATATAGGTGACAATCCCATATGCGGTAGAATTGATAAATTAATATTAGATTGGGTACCGAACTGTGGCTCCTCTCTGACTCTGAATCGAGAAAAGTTGTCAAAGCAAGAAATATTCTTCTTGAATAGCTCAATCCATATCTTAACGCTATGGGTCGTTGGGTAGAACAACGATCTGTCCAACCAACTGTAACCAATAAGGATTTGTTCCTAAAACGACAGTTAAGATGTCAATGAAGTAGATGTCAAGTATTTAATAAAACTTAATTTCTCATATTTAAAGCTCTGTAGCTCCTGTCTGACTCTGAATCGAGAGAAGTCGCCATACTACGATATGTTCTATTGACGCTGGGGCAATTTAGCCCAATCTCCTTTAATCGATTTCACAAAGAACTTTCCTATCTCGAACAAATAATAAATAATTACCGCGACATGTAGGTATCACCTCTGGTTCTCATGTCACTCTCCTCATGTTGAGAAGTAGTCACGCCAGTGAGCGCTATATGGTGCCGCTGTTGACATAAGGGTTAGTTCTAACGATGTAGGTAACGGATCAGCCCTCTTACTAACTTCTAAATCTCACGTCGCTCCGCTTAAGAATACGCCCTTAGCTCGCCTCGAGCTATGTGCTGCTCTTCTCTTAGCAAACTTAATTAACTCAGTTGTAGAAGTTTTAAGTAAACGCTGTAAAATTAATAATATTTTTGCTTTTTCTGATTCAACAGTCACCCTCACCTGGATCCACTCGCCCTCGCGTAGATTTCATACATATGTCGCAAATCGTATTGTTGAAATTAATTCAAAATTACTGGCTAAATATTGGTTTCACATCGATGGAACTGAAAATCCCGCTGATGTAGTATCTCGTCCCATAACGCCTAAACAATTATTAGATTTAACTCTTTGGTTTACCGCTCCGCATTGGTTTTCGTTCCCCTTAAATCAGTGGCTAATCAAGCCATATTAGGTCGGCGGCGGCGACCTCTCGCGTCCGGCCCTGGTTCAATCCATGGTCCGGAGCGAGACGGAATGGGACGCCGTCACCTCCTTCTGCGAAGCAGTCATGCTAGCGAAGGAGGTGGCGGGACGTGAGAGGGAGAGAACCTCACGTCCCAGCCGCCGCGGGAGACGCACCGGGCGTCGGGGGCCACGTGGTGGCTCCCGGCCACCGTAGACGCGGGCCTGTGGACGGTGAGCTATGGGCTAGCTCGCCGTCCGTCCGTCTTATGACGACAGGCCGTGTCGACGGCGCGTTTTTGTTCCACGCGCGCCTCAAAGAGAGTCAGCAAACAGGAAGGGGTCCGTAAGGGCCGACGCCTGCCAGGGTTGCGGGACTGCTCGAAAGAGATACCGCGGCCCTGGAACATAAAGGGCAAAGGAAGGAACATGGATGGGTTTTAGTCAGTAGAAGTCTGACACTCCCTCCTGCTCAGCCCAGAGCGGGAGGGGTTATTTGATGATTTCCCATCGGTAAAAAAAAAAAAAAAAAAAAAAGCCATATTAGGTCAATGTAAATAATAATAATTCGGAAGTAATTCAAACTAAGAATATCGCTCTCTCAGTCAAAGTAACGCAAGAAGGTCCTCAACCTGTTCTATCTCTAGTTGACCGCATTCCTACATATCTTACTACGTAGCTTGGTTTTGATATTACGTTTCTGCAAGTTACTAAACTCGCGTGGTTGTATCACCGTGTCGGATTTGGATGCCGCGGAAATCTACCTTATACGTTGCGTACAAAGTAGATATTTCTCTGAAGAAATTAACGCTTTAAAATCTAATACAAATTTAAATAAGTCTCGCTAAACTCACCCGTTTCTGGATTCGAATAATATTCTCAGAGTAGGTGGAAGGTTAACACATTCTCAACTTGATCAAAAGCACCCCATTTTAATTCCAACTAAATCACGTTTTACTCAACTCGTAATTGACTTTTATCATCTAACTAATTTACATACGGGTCCCGCTCTTTTATTATCTATAATTATACAAACAATCTGGGCTTTATCTTTATCTAGGTAAGACAACGTGTGCATAGTTGTAATAAATGCTTTAAACTTAAACCTCAAAATACTTACCCTCCTATGGGTGATCTACCCGACTTTCGCGTTTCACAAGCGAAAGCGTTTTTTAATACCGCTGTGGACTACTGTGGTCCTTTCTACATTACTCATATCCGAAAACGCAGAATTAAGAGCCACAAAGCTTACATTTGTGTGTTCGTCTATCTAACAACTAAGGCAGTACACTTACAGTTAGTCTCTGACCTTAGTTCAGATTTATTTCTCGCCGCCTTTAAGCGTTTTATTTCTCGTAGAGGTCCTGTTGCTATGATTTATAGTGATGGAGGCACAAACATTATTGGAGCAAAGCGCAAATTGATCGAAAATTACATAAGTGAACAACTTGCTGAACATCGTGTACGATTTAAACATAGTCCGCCTTACGGTCCTCATTTTAATGGACTCAGCAAAGTTAATGTTCGTTGTGTCAAAACTCATCTTTTTAAAGTCATTGGTTCTCAAATATTAACAACGAGGAGTTTAGTACCGTACTTGTTCAAATTGAATGTCTTTTAAATAATAGAACTCTAAGTATGTTAAGCTCTGACCCGTCTGATATTAGTGCTTTAACGCATAATCATTTTTTAAACGTAACTCCGCTTACATTTTTACCTGCTGAAGATGTCACAGACATTTCAGACAATCGCTTATCGCGTTATCAACTTCTCAATAAAATAACTCATTCCTTCTGGCATCGTTGGAGTCAGGAGTACCTCACTTCCTTGCAACAGCGGAAGAAATGGAACACATCGTCAAAGCCTATTGAAGTAGGTACGATTGTTGTTATCAAAGACAACAACGCTCACCCGCTTTGTTGGCCTTTAGTTGTCATAGATGCGACTTATCCTGGCAAGGATAATATAGTTAGGACTGTGAAGGTTAGAACTGCTTCCGGTTCCTACATACGCCCGGTGGTGCGCCTTTGTCCTCTACCTACACAATAGGTAATTACTTTACAAATTTTTCTAACTCTATTTTTAATTAAATTCATTTATTTAATTTAAGTTGGTTCTCATAAAGTTTTAGTTTAGAGGAAAACCTCTAGGCCGGGGGAGTTGTCTGCGCCATTTGCATTGTTTTAATTATACTTATTATCAGGGGCGTGCCGTCCATAGAGGCAATTAGGCCTAGCCTACCCTACCATTCCTACCAACAACGCAACAAATGCATTTATTATAACTATATTAATCAAAAATAAAAAAATAAAACGCCTGTTATAATACTTAAAGCAACTTGTCGCGGCCGTATGACGTAACTGGCTCGCTCCCGGCCATCTAGGCAAGGCCCCAGCCGGCCTAATTTCCATTGATAAATTTAAGCACACTGATAAGTATTTTCGTGTATATACACGGAAATACGAACGGCACACATAGTAAATAGGGGCGTAAACTCCTGCGAGTGTAGCTGGCTAGCTGGCCACTGATTGGCTGCCCCACAAAGTATTATCCGGCTAAAACGGTATGCGGTGATGCAATTATATTTGGTAGTGTTTTTTTCATTGACAAAATAACAATTGTATTTTTCTTAAAAGCCATATTTGTTTCATGTGACAAGCAAAATTTATTTCGTGATCTTGAATGTTTTGATTATTATAATATCTGACGGTTGTAATTCGTTTTGAAACGTACAGTAGTGTAAATATTATTTTGTTGTATTTGTTTATTTACTTAAAAATGGTGTTCTGTTGTGAAGTTTGCGCTGATAATGTGTTTGTCAGAAGTTAAAAACAATAAGTATTCACGATTGTTTGATGTTAAGATTCAAGTTGTGTCTAAAGGAAAATGTGTAGATACCCGAATTACGAGAATTAACCCAAAATTCATCTCGTACTCGGTATTTCAAATGAATCTTTCTTCTGTTTGCATTGTCAGAAAATCGTGATTTGAACCTTGATTAATGTGGTGAGTTCTTGTATTTATAACTTTGGTTTTTACCGGCTTATTTTCAATGTTTTTTTTTTTCAAATATTCCGGTCAGACGCTCAAAATTGGGTACGGAACGAAAACTAAACTATTTTTTTTTGTTTACAGCGCCCTCTGTTTTACTTTTTAGGTTTTTTTGTAACGAAGTGACATCCTTCGTTCTTGTATTGACAGAATACCATTGAAATTCCTTATATTTAAGCTAGATGGCGTTGTCTCTCATTTGAGGGTCATCCTAAGTAGAGCGACGCTGTGATGTTGCGAGTTTTTTTTTTTTTGCTTGGCCTGCCCGCCTTCGGGAGCACTGCACGCCACTGCTTATTATTATTTTATCTAATAATCTATTGAAATCATAAACACGTACTTGCAACACTATATTACACTTCACTCATAAGCTCACTCGAGAAGGATCTTTCATTCAAAATCGATTCCTTTCTTACTCCCACTCTTTCCTGTTGTGACTGTTCCTAACATACCCTAGGCTGATAAAATTTTAGTTTTTCCTAAATCATATTTAAATTAATAAGAAGGTCGGTTTCCCCCGAAGGGGAAAGGGCCGCGCCCCGCCATTACCGCACGGCACCTGTAAGGTTCGTCCCAGACTGGTCGCCTTCCCACCGACTAAGAGGACTGAATTCCCAATTTGGGGTTGCCCTGTCCCGTCCTTGAAGGCTAAGATTGGGAATTCACAGTTAGGCATATACATGAATAATATCAAATCATAAGAGGCAAAACATCAATAAGGTATGAAGCTAATAAGACAAGAGGGCGCAAAGATATGATATATGGTGAAAAGTTTGGTAAAGGAAGCGTTACGTTTGCGCTTAGGAAATTCATTATTTCCAGTTACGTTAATTTATTTGATTCCAAAATACTAGATGCCGTTTCGCAAACGCAAACGATTCCATGTTACAACATAGAACCGTTTTACAACGTTAGCCGCGTACGTGTACTGTTAGACCTAAGCGCATAGTCCTACTAAGGACACTGCTACGAACTCTAACAGGTCACGTTCCCTAAGCACTATCTACATGTCTGTCCCAATCCTAAGGCAATGGGTTGTGAGGCCATTGCCATTGAGGAAGACAGGTTTTCAGTATTTCTACTTTCACGCGTACTTACACCCTTACGACCGTCTATCCCAATTACTATATCATAACACAATTTGCACAAACGTACCGTAGAATCAGTCTATAGCAGAACATATTGCGATTGTTATTGGTGGACGCCGAAGTGGGGATTTTCTCGTCACTTCACATTTCTTTAATCTGCCCATGTCGTGGTTGCGTGTCTCGCCAAATATTGACGATTCAGAAATAGGCCTACCAGTGGCCGGGATTAGTTTTAACGAGACACATTCCCTAGCGTTCCTTTGAACGTAGCTATCAAATTCAGTTTGAGATACTTGGTGAAGCCTACCCCCGCTCCCTGAAATGTGCGCCAACAATCTCTACACAATGTTTCTGAGCAAGACCTCTATAAGGAAGCAGTATCCATCAGCAGCGTTTGGTTGGTTTGTACTACAAGTACAAGTCGGCATTATAGAACTGGCCAATATAATTTGTTTTAATCAAACTGAATACGGTGTTGCCTTCACCATGATTGTCTAGACAATATAGATTGTTCTAGACGAAATATGAATATTACGATTCTGCCTTCCATTTGTGGTGCGTCAGAATATAAGTCAACATTCGTCAATAGTCGGGTGTATTAGTGTACAGTGTACATGTCGTATGTATAAAATGTGTGAACAGTGTAGCGAAAGGCGTTCCTCGCTCCCTATAACCAAACGCAGATGACGGATATTTGCCGAGGTGCGGATTAGGAGGTGGACACATAACACATGAGATAATAGTATACATTGTGATGATATAAAGCGGCTGCTCCGTCATGCTGAAATAAATGATTATTAACAGCTCCTCTGCGCTACTGCCAAACTGTTACTTAAGCTAGGAGTTCATTATAGTTAACACTTACCACGTGTTCGTTGAAAATAGAGAAGTCTAGACTAGACTTATTACTACTACTTATATTTAACTTAAAATATAATTCGCTCTTTGCTTCGCTTGTGCATCTTTGTACCAAAACTACGCTAATTGCATTAGTCTAAACCTAGGACGTCCTGGCACTTCGACGTGTTAGACTCACTACCCTGACTAAACTCCACTCGCCTCAACGTCCGGACCCTTCCGCGATCTTAAACCAACTGCCTCTAGCATCATCTCGCCAATCCCCGCGCAACTCTCTCGCAAGTCTTAGCAAGAGCTAAGACTTCACTCCTATTATTATATGTTATAGTGTAGCTGGGCGCATGGAATTCCACAACGCGTGTGCCAGATCTTAAATTTTTATACGTCAACAGAGAGTGCTCATCAGGCTGAACAACTCTTGCTAACACGTCATTCCTATATATGTTATAGTGTAGCTGGGCTCTTGGAGTTCCACATCAGGTGTTCCAGATCTTCAAATTTATTCTCTTAGCAGAAAATGCTCATCACGTGGAACAATTTTTGCTATGGTACCATTTTTGTATCTCTTATAGTTTAGCTGGTCTGTTGCGGTGTTGCATCAGATGTTCAAGTTTCCAAGATAAATTATAGCCTATATGTTGCTCAGATTTAATACCTATACAACAAAAAAAAATCATTTAAATCTGTCGAGTAGTTCCGAAGACAGATTTTTTTTTTTGGATTCGTGCTCTATTACTGTTTCCAAACCCCCCTCAATAATTCTTTTTTTAATATATTCAATGTACAGACACAGTTTTTTTACTGTTTTATTATATGTATATAAATATATATATATAAATAATAATAGAATATTATTATATGTAATAATAAAATAATATAATTTGTTGTATGTATAGATATAGATATGTTGTAGTTGTTTATTATCCCTCGATAAATAAAATAAAATAAAATAAAATAATCTTATTGGTACTTACGAGTATGTAAAAAGGTATATATCAATTATAGTATCATAACTTAGCTAAGTAATTAAATAAAATAAAAAAAATACAATTATACGAACAATATTTACTTTAGCTTTAGATTTATTCCGCTAGGCTTCTACATCATGGGGGCAGACGATGGGTTTCGTGCTATGAAAAGACACTGAGCGATACATTGTTTCTAGCAAAACTAACGAATTATTTGAGATTACAACTTAGCAAAATAGCACGGGGCACAATGAATCGGGTACAATTCCAAGAGGTCTTAACTCGGCCGCGATCAAACACTGACTGACTGTCGTCCTGGCTCAGAGTTTACCATCTTGACTCTGTGACAGGTGACACTGTGGTGTGGGTAGCCTTGTAAGTAGATTGCGTGATGTCACCACAGTGTACTTGTGATTAATTTTAAGCCCATACCAATGACCGTCTCCGACATATATATAAAGCTTTAGCTATAAGTTGTATCCTGGTATTACCGGGAGGTTATCGTGGCGCTTTGATAGCTAGCATTCTGTTAGCACCATAATATCACAATTAAAGTTAAGTCTATGAAGAAAAATGTTAAAGCTATCTATGTTCTTATAAACACTACGTATGTTTTGGGTTAGTATGGTTAGTGACTTTTGATACTGGGAAAGATATTGTTTGCAGTCCTCAACCTCACATGACTTTAACTCAGTTAAAAATGAATTATCTATGTCAGTAATTAAATTAATATCCATTATATTTAAAATAACAACAATAAATTAAGTTTCAGATGAATAAACTAAGATTTGTAAACAAATATGTGGCGCTCTTATGCGCCTTCATAGTCAATCGAGTTAATGTACCTGTATTCGGCAGCCAGTTTAGCCGGACAAACAGCGTCTCCCGTCTTGTGGTTGGCATGTTTTTTAAAGCGCATACATGTGGCACATTTTGGATCATCAGCTTTTTTCGCGCAGTCTTGGCTAGAGTGTCCGCAATGTCCACAAGCCGAGACAGCAACCTTGCACGTCTAAGCTGCATGACCGTACTGATGGCAGTTGTAGCATCTCGTTACTAGTGTGAAGTCTCGTACCGGGCAGGAGGTCCAATTTATAAATAATCTGTCCTGTGTGATTAGGGTTGCCATCACCTAAGCCGCAATGCCGGACTAAAACCCCGGGCATAAATTGTTTTTTTTCCCCGGACACCCCAAAAAAAAGAGAAAAATGAAAAACATCGCAAGACAAATAGTATGGTGATAGTGAGTGCGTGAATTCAAACGAGAAGTGAGGGCGCGGCGGAAGGGTTCTTACTTTCTTTTAAATCGTACAGAAATGTAGATTTAATATAACGACTTACAAAATTAGGAACGTTTCTTAAGAAGTACTTAAGAGTAGCGAGAATGAAAGAGCGAGCGAAGCAAGCTCAAAAATTTTTGCATCCCGCTAAATCACAATTGGGTTCAGACGGTGTTATAATGAAACTATCACAAAAAGTTTTAACAGGACATTTATTAAAACCCCTCCCGGACGGCCCCCGGACGCCCTCCAAACTAGGACAAATCCAGGCAAACCCGGACGGATGGCAACCCTATGTGTGATGAGGGCCTTGCGAATGACGGCTGAAACTTCTATTACAGCTCTCAGCATCTACCTGCCAGATTTGAGGTCAGAAATGTATCTAGGGTCATAGACAGTTTTTCCGTTATGTTCTGGTCGTAAATGCATTTAAAAACCTCATTTTCAGCCATTAATGCGGGAACTCCTATTACAATAATACGAGGTTTGTGTTTCCGAGGTTCGTTGACGGTAAGGCCTGACGAAGCGATTTGGACTGTTTGTTTGAGCTTGTCTAGGTCATCTTTGGTCTCAGTGCTGATGATAAGTCCTCCTTTTCCTATTTTACGTAGGCCTACTTTTAGCTTCATTACGCCAGGGCATATGATTTTTTGTAGCATGTTCTTGGTTACATCACTGGTCTTTGTGTTGTCGTATGGAAAAATCGCCACGGAGCAAGATTATTGGGGCGAATAAAACTTCTTCACCATATCGGCAAAAGATATAGGAGTTACACCCTGCCCTGTACAGGACTCCTGAATCGTGCGATTCATCTCTTTATGACAGTCCGCTAGGTCTTGAGCTTCGGTCATATTTTTCAAAGCGGTTTATGTTTGTATGGCTCTTGATTTCAGCGACTGGTATGAACAGTTATTTGCGAAACACCATTTCCAACTTTTCGGCAGAGATTGCTAAATATTTGCTTCCGATCAGAATTAAGTTTCCCTCAGAAGCAATAAAACAGACCTCATTCAGGTGCTGCTCAATGGTCCCCAACCAGTTCTGAATCTCCAGGGTAGAGATTGGTTCAACGGCTTCTTCTTGGTACTGCTTTGGTTGTTGAGGTGGTCTCGGTGTTGGTGTCGACGGAGGGCTGCGTGCCGTCATACTACTCCGATTCAAGGGGTTGCTTTCCATTTTTCAGATTATAATAACTATGTATAATCCAGTTACTCCATTCGCACGTCTGTATGCAATGACCGCAAATAATGCAATCCTTTATGTTTACTATGTATATGTTTAGAATAAGCATTTTGCGAAAAAAAGAAATAACGTTTATTATTGAACTCACATATTAAACTCAAGTTTAATCAACAAAGTCTCCAGAACTTAATTACTATCGTAAATTGCCTCTGCAAAAGCGTTATAGTCATCAACCTTAGGTGGTCTGTTATAAAGCGACTGAATACCAAGGAGCTACCAGTCCATCCTGCGGTTTTCTTTATGACTTCAATTGAGAGGCCTTTCTGTTTAGCTGCTGAGGTTGAAGCATGTCTTACAAATTGCGCTGAAAAAATTGATGTATCAATACCGCTATTAAATAGCGTATATTTTGTATCTATAGCGGCGCATTATGAATCGTTTTTTTAAAGGTTAATCATTATCTCTCAGTTTTAGGTTTGTTTTTGTGAATTTTGGTCATTTCCAAATACGACAATAACGTTTTTGCAGGACATATCTGAACTTTATTCGAAAAGAAAGGTATAATCAACGGTGGTGGTCGGCTCGTCGGTACAGTTGAAATTTTAATCAAGTCGTCGATAAGAATTTAAATATTAAAAGTATTAAGTTTAATGTTTTCTATACGGATTAAAGATAATGTCTGTACTCGTTCTGCTGTTGACAATGCGAGTTACTATTTTTTTTGTAATCAGTTCCAAATCAAATCAAATCAAATCAAATCAAAATATTTTTATTTCACATAGGCCTAGATGGACACTTATAAAACGTCGACAAAAAGGTGCACGGTTCGGGTTGGTCGTTTCCTATGGAGAAGAACCGGCAAGAAACTCCATGGTTACTCTTTTCAAATCATTTGGTGTTACAATATTATCATGTTACAGCATTAGTACTTAAGTATGGGGGAACAGCATAGGCCCGACAATAGGTCGTTGCTTACTACACAAAAAAAAATTAAGACAAGATGAAAAGTTAACAAAAGTTAACGAGCATCTGGGAATCTACAAAGCCTATAATGTTCAAACATTCACAAACAATCGGTAAAAAAGAATCTATACAAAGGTAAGGTTCCAGGGCAAGTTCTTCGTTTGGGTATGAATTACTTAAATGATCCAGAACAATATTAGGATCCCATGTTACTGAGTATTTAGGGAGGCTAGGTTTCGTCCTATAGACGGTAGGAAAATAGAAAGTACTGGAAAAGTAGCTCGTTGTTAATTAATGTATTCGGAGAAACTTTTTATAGAAAACACAAAGATAACAGACAAACATATTTTTGACAAAAGTACTATAAGAACATCATTATTCTTAAATTCAAATTTACTTATACATAAAGTTTGTATATCCAATACACCCTCATAAATTTTAATTTAAGAAACTAAAATACGTCCAAGTTCAATTATCTTTAACACCTAGACTAGTTATGCACATATAGTGTTTGACACTAGACAATGGTTTAGTGAGGACATCAGCCATCATGGATTCAGTGGGTACATGTCTCAGTTCGATATCTTTGTTGTCCCGTAGCACTTCCCTAATATAATGATGCCTTATATCAATGTGTTTACTGTGTGCGTGGAACATTGGGTCTTGAGCCAAACATATTGCTCCCTGATTATCGGCATGAACAACTATTCGAGTGTACCTTACAATTCCTAGCTCCCTCATAAGACTATTCAAATAAATTGCTTCTTTCATACTTTCAGATAGACTTACGTATTTAGCCTCACAAGTCGATGTAGCCACGACTCTTGATTGCCAAGATACGCATGCATCACCTAAAATGAAAGCATATCCAGAATATGATTGCCTGTCTAACAAACAATTAGCCCAATCAGCATCCGAAAAACCTTGAATACAATTACCAGTCTTCTTGTATACGAGACTGTGTCGCATTGTCCCTTTAAGATAACGTAGTATACGTTTCGCTGATTTCCAGTCCCATGTTTCCGGTTTCGTTAACTTTTGGCTTAGTTTACTCACCGCATTTGCAATATCGGGTCTAGCTGCGTTGCTCAGATAATTTAAGCAACCTATTAGCTCTCGATAAGGCCATGTTTCATCCTTTTCTGTATCACATTTTCTTTTTATTTTACTTTGGGATTAATTTCCATAGGAGTTGCACATTTATTATAATTTTCGATGCTATATTGTTTTAACAATTATTTAATATAATTTTCTTATGACAATAAAAACAACAACAATAACACACAATAGACAATACAAATAATGACACTGTCATTTCTTGTAATTTCTATTCCTAATATATATTTCGCCTGGCCATAATCTTTCAAGTCAAACTCCTTAGACAAGTTATTTTTAAAGTCGATGATTAAACCTCTTTCTTGGCTTCCAATTAAAATATCGTCGACAAATATTAATAAAAATAAGAAAGTATTCCTATTTTGCTTAAAATAAAGGCATGGTTCGTTCAGACTCTGCTTCAAACCCATCTCAGTGAGTTTCTTGTTGAGCCTGAGATTCCATTGTCGTCCAGCTTGCTTTAAACCATACAATGATTTCCGCAATAAGCATGAATCGCAGCTATCATCCAATTTACTAAGAATGACCTGGGCGTGCTTTCTAACGATATTAATTAAAATCTCTCTTAATAATTCTGTAATTTCCATGTAAATCTCTTCATCCAATGAACTATTCAAGTCCAATTCAACAGCGAGAGCCATGAATAACCTGGCGATGTCTAGTCTAGCTACAGGCGCAAAGATTGTCTCGTAATCAACCCCATATCGCTGGCTAAAACGACTATCTAGCCACAAGCCTAGCTTTCTTCTTAAAAGTCTTGTCGACATTCTGTTTTGTCGTTAAAACGTAACGGCAACCAATTATGGAACCAACAAAATCTGCAGCATCATTTGAATCAGTAATATCAGGTTGTTCAACTTCGGTAATTCGAAATATTTTTCTTGGACGGCCAACACTACCTGTGCGTAATATTTTGGGTCTACCAGGCATCATCCTTTGTAGATCAATATGTCCACGTGTTCGAAACGTTCTTGATTCTTCTAAATGATGATCAATATTTGAAGGGTTTGTCTCTTCATTCTGTTCGCATCCTCTCGATTCTACAGAGTATTCTTGACATTTGCTCCATATCTCATCATTTTTTTTTTTATTTTTTTTTATTTTTATTAGAAGGAACAGTAAACAGTTACATTATGGAAACTTAAAACTAATATAACATTTTTTTAATTTTGCTAATAATGTAACCCACAACACTGTCCACGGGTTATCATAATAATATAAAAACAGACAATTATCGCCAGGGGTGAAAAAAAGAGTAAAAAATAATAAAATAAACAAAAAATTACAAATAATAAGTAGGTATACAACCAAGATAGTTTTAAAATGAATTTTAAAATGAATTATAATACTACTTAATAATTAAGTTTTAATTTTTAAGAGTTCTGAAGATAAGACCCTTGAATTTGCCTATTGGGTTATTGAAGATGTCAATATGAATAAATTCCTTATTATACAAGTCAACCATGCGGCGGATGGGTGAGCGCAGGCCAGAGTTGGTTCTACAGGAGGGTATTGCAAACAGCGTACCTGCGCGCACCTGACGCCTGTGGAAGGTTCTAGGTATTGCGTAGCAGATCATGTTATTGAGGTTTATGCAGTTGAATTTATTTCTAATAATTTTGTACAGTGTGAGAGCTTCAAGGTATTTTCTACGACAGCTTAATGTTAAAAGTTTGTACTTGCTGAGTAACTGGGCATAAGGTAGGTAAGACCTGTGGCACCTGTAGTGCATAGCACGTAGAAATTTGTATTGTACATTTTCAATCATTTCTGTGTATTTCTTATAATAGGGGTTCCATATCGAAACTGCATACTCCAATTGAGATCGAACTAGGGCTTTATACAAACATAAGTAAGATGAGGTTCTTTTAAAGTTAAGGGTGGACCGCATAATAAATCCGTACATCTGATAAGCTTTGTTTACAATTTTATCAATATGCAGGTCTAAGCAGAGTTTCGTGTCAAATATAACGCCCAGATCCCGAATAGATTTCAATTTAGCGAGTGGTGTGTGACATAGGGTGTATGTAAAATTAATAACGCTCTTTTTTTTTGTGAAAGTAATACAGTTACACTTATGTAAACTTAACTTGAGCTTATTACTGGCACAGTAGTCGGACAGTCGGTCCAGGTCCTGCTGGAAAAGAGTACAATCTTCAGCAGATTTCACTGATTTGTACACCTTTAGATCGTCTGCGTACAAAAGGAACTGAGTATGCTGAAAACATTTCCCTATGTCGTTGACAAATATGACAAATAATAAAGGCCCAAGGATAGAACCCTGTGGAACACCAGATGTTAACTTGGTAATGTTCGACCTGTATCCGTTGATAACGACACTCTGGCAGCGGTTCGTGATATACGATGCGAACCAACGCAGTAAATTTCCTCGGATTCCATTGAAGGCGATTTTCTTGAGTAACAGTTCGTGATCCACCTTGTCAAAGGCCTTGCAAAAATCTGTGTACACAGTGTCCACTTGTTCATTAGCGTCAATGCCGTCAAACAAGAAACTAGAAAAAGATAGGAGATTTGTGGTAGTAGATCTCTGTTTGACAAAGCCGTGTTGTTCCTGTATGATGACATGGTGCAACAATGGGTATATTTCGTTATGGACGAGTTTCTCAAAAACCTTTGACAAGGAGGAGAGGATGGATACTGGACGGTAATTTTCAACGTTATTTTTGGAACCACTCTTGTGTACAGGTGTGATATTAGCGTATTTCCACCGGTTGGGAAACACGCCTTCGTTGATACACTTATTGAAAATAATACTTAACGGTTTATAAATGCAAGCTGCAGTGTTCCGAAGAAACAGTGCTGGTATTCCATCAGGCCCAGGCCCTTTGGAGGGATCCAATGACTCGAGTTCTTTCAACACCTTTTCCTCGCTAAAGTTTATGTATTTTTACTTGTTCTGTTTGATTTTCATTATCTTCCGGTAGAGTACACTTTGAAAATTCGATTTCAATGAACTCTTTATTCATATCCTCTTTAACATTCGCCGGTCCTGGCTCTTGCTTCGAGATCTCGTGACATGAATAATCATTTTCAATACTCAATTTCCAATATTCTATATCCCCTCGCATTCTTTGGATATCCAACAAAGATACCAGAAATTTCTCTTGCTGTGAATTTATCCTTGTTTGGGTCTTTATTTAAAATATGTACCTTAGCTCCAAATATTGGAAGGTAATAAATCTTCACTGATTTCTGTAACCATCTTTCATAAGGAATATCACCATGTAGACTGTTTGTAGGACAACGATTCCTGATAAAACAGGCGGTATCCACTGCATCTGCCCAAAAACCTGCGGAAAGATCTGAACTTAGCAACATACACCTGGCCATTTCTACTACAGTCCGGTTCATTCGTTCAGATATTCCATTTTGTTGCGGTGTCCGAGCAACTGTCAGTCTTCGCATTATTCCTGCTTGTTCCAAAAATTCGTCGAACTCAGCGTTACAATATTCTCCTCCATTGTCGCTTTGAAGATTCTTGATCTTTAATCCGGTTAGATTCTCAACTTGACTTTTGTACACCTTAAAAGCTTCTAAGGCTCTACTTGTTGCACTTAAAAAATATACCTCACACCAACGTGTACAATCATCAATAAAAGTAATAAAATATTTCGCCCCTCCTATGGACTCACATCTCATAGGACCTACAATGTCAGAATGAATTATTTTAAGTTTTTTAGCGCAAGGCCTCCCGGAATTAGAAAAAAGTAATGCGGTCATTTTTCCCTTAGCACATATATCGCAATCATGTAAGCTCTGTACTTTGGTTTTATCAATTTTGAAACCTAATTTAGTTAAAAGTTTGTCGACATCCTTACCATTTAAATGTCCTAAGCGTTCATGCCAACTACGTATGTCGACATTTGCATTATTTAAACTAAATGAATATTTAGATATATTTAAGCAATACAAGTTCCCTTTGCGATGGGCAGTCAATTTAATATTGCCCTTTTTGTCTATCACATTTGCTACATTGTGTTTAAATGTGAAATCACAACCATCGTTGGTTAACTTGTCCTTAGCTTCGGAACATAAAATGTATCATTTAAATCAATCGCGGTCTTTGAGTGTTTGTTACATGCCGACAACCATACAGTACCCTTACCTTTTATTTCAGTACTTTCATGCGTAGCTAAATTAAGTTCTCCGCTAATTACAGTTCATGTGTCCCTGAACATACTCGCATCATTACAAAGATGAGACGTGCACCCACTGTCAAAAATCCAATCGTCTTTTTGTGCATTTACAGCATTGCAAACTTCTAAATCTGAAACATTAAAATAATTAGTACTTCGTCTACGTCCACATGATGTGTTACCACATCTTTTTGTACCTTCTTTTTATTCGGACATTGTGATGCCATACAACCTTGTTCGTGACATTTAAAACATTTATA
This sequence comes from Eugnorisma glareosa, assembly GCA_947578425.1. Lineage (NCBI taxonomy): Eukaryota > Metazoa > Arthropoda > Insecta > Lepidoptera > Noctuidae > Eugnorisma > Eugnorisma glareosa. The sequence continues at coordinate 334,272 of OX387984.1, forward strand.
TTTAAATCCTTCTCCACTGGTAGTTGGGTTCGTTTTGTTTCCAACTTCCGCGCTTTTATTCCATTTCTTTATACCTTTTTCACATATGCATTATGCCTTCATTCTGAGATCTATTTATCTCTCTGGATTCGTGCTCTTCTAATATTTTAATCTTCAATGCTTCTGGCTTCGGCAACTCGTCTCTTGACTCAATGGCCCATCTAAAGCTTTCATATTTTCCAGGTAAACTTTATAACAATATTATAGACAACAAATCATCGTTGATATGTATACTCATTTCTGCCAGTTTATCAACAGCGTCGAAAAAACTATTCAAATGATCTCGTACATCACCTGTTTCCAACATTTTGTGCAACATTAATCGCTTCAGAAGTGTAGCCTTCTTAGCAGGTCCTTTTGAAGCATGCATTGATTCCAATTTCAGCCAAACTTCTCTCGAAGTTTTACAGCCCTTAATATGTCGAAGTTCAGAACCACACATCGACAAAATTAGACCCGCTTTGGCTTTTTCATCCTCTGCTTCCCAATTCTTAGCTTCTCCTATTTCGGATGGTTTTGGTAATCTTCCACTTAAAAATTTCCATCCATAATTTTTTAGTAGGATCTCCTGCACCTGTATTCGCCAGCTATCATAATTTTCTTTGTTCAGGGGCTCGATCCTAAACATACTGCTCATCGTTACTCCTTTACACAAATAGTTATTTCGCTAGTTGAAAAATAAAAGTTACTCCTTACTTAACTCTCCAGACTTTTTACTGGATCCACGCTTTTCCTATCCACCTTCGATCTGGTTCTTTGAATGTCATGGTATCTGGGTGACTGGGCCCATAATCAATGTAGGAGAACAGAAAGGACTGGAAAAGTAGCTCGTTGTTAATTAATAAATAAATAATAAAATAAAATCCATTTATTTCAGGTTTCCCCATATTAAAAATACACGTTATTAGGACACAATCGTAAATCACAATTTAAAAATACAAATAAAATGAAAAATAAAATAATAATAAATACAGTGTCAACAACAATTAATGTATTCGGAGAAACTTTTTAGAGAAAACTCATAAAGATAACAGACAAACATATTTTTGACAAAAGTACTATTTTTATAATACTTTTGTCACTACAATTTGAATTTAAGAATAATGATGTTCTTACATCATTATTCTTAAATTCAAATTTACTTATACATAAAGTTTGTATAACCAATATAGACACCATTAAAAAATCTTGTAACTAGGTCGCCTCCGCTAAATTGTTTACCGTAAATGATGGCTAGGGCTACCCGATAAGTATTTAAGTTATAATAACTAGCAGCATTTTTTTTTTTGATAACTGTTGTGTAAGAAATTGTAGCAACGTAGGTATCGGAGCTTTAAAAAATCATATTGCTATGACAATAACCCCACCATTTTTTAAAGGCAATATTATATTGTTTAAGCGAGGACGGTGACAGTGATGAAATCATTACATTAATAGTATCAATACTTAGTGATTCTCTTTGAAACGCTTTGATTAAATGATTTGAACGCAACCAGGATAAGTTTCTTGCAAAGGGGATGTTGAGTCGTGAAAGGTGCTAGAACGATATCGTTACACGGCTCGACATACATTGGAGGCAAGTCCTTCAGAAGAGGGTACCAGGGTTGGCTTGGCCAGTGCTTTACTTACTACGATTACTCTTGTGGCTTTATCGTTGACAATTTTTCTCAGACACTTTAAAATTATTTATTTATTTAACACTTCAAGCATATAGTACAGAGGAGTACTTAATGCCATAGGCATTTCCTGCCAGACAACCTTTGGGTGATGCAGAGACAAACATTGGTAGGTGTACCTATATTATAAACTACAAGGATGGATATATAAATTACTATAAAAATACATAAATCAAAATACTATACATACATATATATCAAAATATATATATACATATATGTGTAAATAGACATTTACACAAATATACTAAAATAAAAGACAAACAATGGAGAAAACATTAACGTTGTGACGAAACTGCCAGCTTTTTCCGAATGTACTCGCGAACTTTAATTTTAAAGGATAGACGATTGGTTGCCATCCTGATTTCCTGGGGAAGCGCATTCCACAGAGAAATATACTGAACGAAGAATGATCGATGAATGAAGTCAGTGCGGTGAGAGGGACATTGCAGAACTCGGTTATGCGATGAGCGCAGACTCCTGTTATGGTTGGCACAAATGTATTGAAAGTGGGGAGCAAGGTAACTAGGGGAAGAGGGAGAAACAAGGAAAGAAAACAAGGTGGTTAGCGCCCTTTGCTGCCTACGCTGACGTATGGGCAACCACTTAAGAAGAGACCGGTGCTCAGAGACATGATCATCTTTACGCAAATTGAAAACGAATCGAATGCAGTAATTTAGAAGACGGTCAAGTTTGTCGAGGAGATCCGCATTCAGGTCGAAGTAGCACACATCACTATAATCGATTATAGGAAAAATTAAGGACTGTACAAGCATTGTTTTCGTATTTGACGGTAAAAAGTTTTTCAAGCGGTACAGAGCCCGCAACGTACCAGTAACCTTCTGGCTGACACGAGCGACTTGGGTATGCCATTTCATACTGCTATCAATATGCAAGCCTAGATCCTTTACATCAGCACTAAAAGGAACGACTGTACTGTCAAAAAGAACTGGTGGCAAGGTTGTACCATCCAACTTACTGAGACTGCGAGAACTCCCAATGATGATCGCCTGACATTTATTAGGGTTAACTGATACACCAAATTTATCGGGCCAGGTTGTTATAGCCATCACCCTATTTAAACTGGCGATCAGATCTGGTATTTCGTCAACCCTCCTCTGACAGTACAACTGCAAGTCATCGGCATACAGATGATACGCACACTGAAGCTCAGAAGTTAGAAGATTAATAAAGATAGAAAATAGAAGAGGAGAAAGAATACCGCCTTGAGGAACACCAGTTTCCAAATCACACCAACTTGATGAGGAATCCCCGACATGAACTGACTGCTGGCGTTCCTGAAGGTAAGAGGAGACCCATTCCAGTGCTCCTGTAGAGACCATAACATGGGATAAAATTACTAACGGTATTAAAGGCATTCGAGAAATCAACCAGCACTAGTACAGTTACCTTGGTGTCTTCCAGTCCTGCCCTTATATTGCCAGTCACTTTAAGAAGGGCGGAAACAGTGCTGTGCCCGGGCCTGAACCCAGATTGAAGAGGGCTGATAAGCGAGTTCTGATGGATAAAATGAGAGAATTGTTTGTGTACAGAGGCCTCAAGCACTTTGGATAGAAAAGGAAGGATCGAAATGGGACGGAAATGGGTAGGAAGAGAGGGATTAGTGACCTTGGGTAACGGACCAACATAGGGTTTGCGCCACAGGGAAGGAAATAGTCCGGAAAACAAGGAAAAATTCACAATGTGGGTAATTGCAGGTAAGAGATCATACAAAAGAGTAGTTATCCTACCACGGGTGATATTATTTATTTATTTATTTATTTATAAATAGGAGAACCAACAGCTATAAAAGATGAGTAACAATTGTATGGTTAACACAGAGCCAATTACAGGTTCTCACGAGTAGAAATAGTGAAGGTAGTAGAAATCTTAGGATCACTAAACAACAAGCACGGTAAAAAATAAAAATAAATGGAATTAAAATAAGATAATAGATGACACACTTTGACACCATGTTAGGCATTAATGATACGGGGAAAAAATAAAATAATAATAATGAAGCACTACGCGCTTTTAAAAAAGTTAGCATTCAGCCGAGTGCGTGCTGAATAGGTTTTGGTGGTAAATGGGTCAAATGAGAACTCTTTACAAAGAATATTAAAGTCCTTACTCGCTCGCACTATGTATGAATTTTGCCAATAATTGGATGAGGAAAAAGGAATGGAGATAGGTGGATTGAAAATGAAATGAAAAATGAAAAATGTTTTATTAATTATACAAGTAAAATTTAACAACTAGTGATTGGAGTCTCCTTTTAAGCAAAAAAGCCTGTGTTAGGAGACTCCGCTCTTCCAAAACTTAAAATATTAACATAAAGTTACTTGTTTTAAGTGTTTTAAAAACAGGCGATTTAAAATAAAAGAGAAAATTAAAACTAGACAAGAAGCATGCAGATGTGTGAGTGAGAGTAGGGGTGTGTGAATGTGAGTATGAGGGTGTGTGAATGTGACTATGACTATGAAGGTGTGTAAATGTGAAAATGGGGGTGTGTGAGTGTGAATACTAAGGAGTGTTACTGTGTGTATAAAGGTGTGTAAATGTGAATTTGAATGTTGAATGTGAGCATCGGTGTGTATGAAAGTTAAGTGATAGTGTGAGGGTTTGTTAAATTTAATGTAAAATACAGAGTGAGTGTAAGTGGCAATGAATGAATCAGACTGTATACGACAAGTACGAAAGATGAGAGCCTTAAGTGTAAGGTTTTATTTTATTCCAGTAGCTTCTCCGTGTCATCATAAGTAAGTGGTTTTATCCAGTTAGTTACTATTTTTTTACTGTCAGTTAATTGTTTATTGTATATGTAGATCTCTTTGTTAACTCGATTGTAAAGCTGAGCTGATCGTTTGTCGTATTGAATACGGGCGAGCTTGGTTTTAGTTTTAGGAACTTCAACTATTATATCCTTCCTTCTTTTCAAGGTTAAGTTGGGATCAAATTTAAGAGTTTTATGTTTCCTGAGAATAGTTTTAATTATATATAGTTTGCGAACAGAGTGTAAATTACTTATTTGATAAAGACTTTGTGTAGGGTACCTTAGGTTTTTGAAGTACATTAATTTTATTAGAGCCCGTTGTCCCCGCTCCAGGTCTATGAATTTAGTCTTAGCCGCCCCACCCCAAATGGGGATGTAAGATACTAAGACAGACTGGACTATAGCTATGTATATTTCATTCAGTAGATTTCTGGGTTTATTTGTGTTAGTGGTTAATTTATTTGGCACGATATGCCTTAAATTTTTGAAAATCCAACTCAGTTTTCTAATTCTGTTGGTAACTTGTTCCAGATGGGAGTACCAAGATAATCTTTGGTCAACAACAATACCAAGATATTTGGTTTGAGAAACTTTGACTAATGTTGGACATAGGCAGTTAATTGGATTTTCACACTCGTGTACCTTTATAATAAAGTCGGGGTTTGGTTGTGTCCTGTGTGATATGCTAAAACATATGTAATTTGTTTTAGCTGTGTTAAGTGTAAGTAAGTTATTTGAGAGCCATTTAGCAATTTGAGTCATACCAGCTTCAGCACTTCTAGCAACATCGTCCCAAGACTTCCCAGAAAACACTACTGCAGTATCGTCAGCGTAGGAAAAAACTCTAGCGTTATTTATTTTAAGGTTGCAGAGGTCATTAATATAAAGGAGGAATAATGTAGGGCCAAGCACACTTCCCTGAGGCACACCGAAAGTGACTTTTGCATCGTTACTAACGTATTCTCCTACCTTAACTCTTTGTTTCCGGTTCGAGAGGTAGTCGGTAAACATTTTTAGTGGAATTCCTCTTATACCTGACGCTTCTAATTTGTTCAAGAGGACAGGAACAGAGACGGTGTCAAACGCTTTTTTTAGGTCCAGAAAAACCGTCAGACATTTGTTACCACTATCCAGATTACCAGTCACTAGGGAGGTAAGAGCAGTAACTGCATCCTCGGTTGATAATCCCGGCCTGAATCCAAATTGCGAGCTGCTTAGGATGTTAAATTTGTGTAGAAATTTTAAGAGCCTCTTGTTTATAAGCTTTTCAATAATTTTCGATATGGCTGGCAAGATGGATATAGGTCTGTAATTGATTAAATCTAACTGATCTCTGGGGGACATTGAAATGCAGTTTACGCAGGAGATCAGGATAGTCAATCTCGTTATTTAAGATTTTTAAAAGAAAAGTGCAATCCGCAAGTCGACGGCGATCTATTAGTGGCTGTAAATGGAATTTCTTGCAGAGATTTATGTAATTTTCAGAATGATATGGTATACGTAGCCGAAAACAAAGAAAATGAACAAATCTTTTTTGTATACTCTCAATACGATTAATATATTTGCCATAACACGGGTTCCAAATTTGAGACGCATATTCGAGATGACTTCTGACAAACGAGCAATACAGAATCTTAAGGGTTTTGGCCGTCTTGAAACACCCGGCGAGTCTCATGACAAAACCCAGTGACTTTGAAGCCTTTGCTACTATTTGCTCAATGTGTATGTTAAATAAAAGTTTGAGTCGTGAAAAGGTCGCGTACACCGTCAGATCTCTGTAATAGCTACCCTTTAAGTAAATAAGTCGTAGGGAGAGGGACGCGTTTCCTGCTAAAAGAGATTACGGAACATTTAGCAGGGTTCAAATCTAGTTTATTAATTAGACAATAATCATCCAATCGCGCCAGGTCACATTGAAGAGCATCCATGTCATCATCCGATGATATTGAAGAGAAAATCTTCATATCATCAGCGAAACATAGTAAATTTGAGTTGTAGAAACACGAGTCGATGTCGCTAACATAAATAATAAAAAGTATCGGACCCATCAAGGAACCTTGAGGAACTCCACTGGGAGCTGAAACCTAGCTCGACATGTAGTTACTGATAACGACAGCTTGAGATCTGTTTTCAAGGTATGAAGTAAACCAACGGAGTAGATCTCCTCTGATACCATTGATGAAAAGCTTGGTTTTAAGAATATTGTGGTCGATTCTATCGAAAGCTTTACTGTAATCCGTGTAAACAACGTCTACCTATGCCCCATTATCCATTCCGTCCGTTAAAAAGTCATTGAGCAAAGCCAGGTTTGATACAGTTGAACGTCCCTTAAGAAAACCTTGCTGAGAGGGGCTAAAGGACTGTCTCAGTGCTGCATAAACTTGGTCGTAAATAACCCTCTCAAAGACTTTAGCTAATATGCATAGTTTGGAAATAGGTCTGTAATTAATTATTTCATTTTTGTGCCCCTTTTTGTGTACCGGAGTTATAAAGACAGATTTCCAGATTTGGGGAACAGCACAAGAAGAGAGCGATTTTTTTAACAAAAGTGATACTGGCAAGGCAATGGTTTTAGCACATCCAAGCAGCAATTTAGGTGATAAGTGGTCCGGACCAGCAGATTTAAACGGATCAATTTGACTAATTAACTTAACTATAATATTTAGGTCAATCTCAATTGTGTGAATATCCGAGGGAATTATGGAATTTGTGGCAGTTTGAGGAGGAGCAGACAGATCCTTGATAGGATCTAGAAAAGTAGAATAAAAGTGAGAAGAAAATACATTACAAATAGACTCTGGAGAGGAAACCGTCACATCACCATATTTAAGGAAACTGGGTATTGCATTGGACTTAGACCGCTGCTTCACAAAGCTCCAAAAGCGTTTAGGATTATTTTCTATGGAGGCTTCAGTTTCTGCTAAATAGTTGGCGTAGCAATCCGCTTCAAGTTTATTAACCCTCTCACGCAAATGTTTAAAGGTTGCCTCGTCAGAAAGTCTGCCATACGTTTTAAATTTACGGAGATACTTAGCCTTGTCTTTAATCAACCGTTTAAGTGCCGGGCTGTACCAAATAGGGTATGAGCTGTAAACAACTGTCTTAGCAGGAACCAACTTATTTTGCAGATCCGCTATAGTAGCATAAAAGTAGTTTACGGCGTCATTGAGCGACATGTCCAAAAATACGTTCGTCCAGTCAATAGCTGCTATTTCCCTGTTAATGGCAGCAAAGTCAGCTTTACCGTAAAGGTACCGAGTAAAGGGAGCGGGTTTTAAGTAGGTGTACTCAGCAAAGTTCACGTCGATACAAAGGGCCGGATGATACTTATCGACAGGTGATAAAGGTACCAAGCATTCATACACCGAGACCATTTCATTACATAAAACTAAATCCAGAATTTTACCATATTTGTTTAACACTCCATTATATTGATTCAACCCTAAAACACGCAATTCATCTGTTAGTGTGAACTCGTCGCAACTACAAATATTCACAGGTAATAATGTGTTATTATTTAGTTGCCACAAAATTCCACTCAGGTTAAAATCGCCAACAACTAAGTAATTATCAGTTGGATTGTTTAACACTATGCTACTTAAGCTATGGAGAAAATTTGACAGCTGGTCAGAAAAAGAATAACCACGGTTCTGTATACATAGGTAGATGACACAAACATTCAATTTAAGGTAATTTCTTGTGCTAGGCTGACGTACACTCAAAGATACTCACAGGTCTTCGGCCGAGGAGTGAAATGATGGTTGGGGAACCGCAGAGATACACTTACGGACAGCTATCAAGACTCCACATCCACGAGACTGACCTGTGAGATCGTAATCCCGGTCGCGACGCCACACAATATATTGATCATCAAATAACTCCGAGTTCGAAATGCCGTCAACTAACCAAGTTTCCGTTAACACAATCACATCATATGAACATAGACACAGTTGGCGAAAGAAGGATTCAGTCTTGGTGCGAAGCCCACAAACATTTTGATAATAAACATGCAGCTTCTTATTGTCATTTAAAGCCATTGATAAATAAAACATGTTGTAGCAGCATAATTAACATCACAATAACAACCACTCAAGTAACGAAACGCTAAAAGACTCATGATTTTCGAGACAATGTTTACGGATAATAAATGATCATGGTTCATGAGATATGAATAATACAAAATAATAACGAGTAATCCAACAATTCGGTAAAAAAAGGGTAAATAGGCATACACAAAAGTTAAACGGCACAAAAAACGCAGCAATATTACAGGTAACTGTGCGAGTAAGCAAGCAGTAATTAGACTCAATAACGAGTGCGAGCGAGATAAGCATAGGTTGAGATGTTCTAATGAGTAGAACAGCGCGATAAGAGAAACAAAAGGCCCATATGCGAATACGAAGACGAGGTGTCGAAGCTTCGAGCACGTCAGCAATGCTAAACCTTTTACAAAAATTAAGAAGATAAGCAGTTGTGGTTAATAGTACATAATTAAAAAAGAAATTACTTCTAGACATAAATTTTAAAATATTACAATAAAAAAAAAAGAAAGCGGAGAGATGCACCAGCCTAATTTAGCTTGTTTAAATTTTTCTCCTTAGATATTACAAAGACAGCCGAGCCTTCCTGCCTGCGGACATGAATCTTTCCGTGTTTAACCCATACGTGCTTATACTCCTTCTCCTTTGCTATTGTTCGGGTTTTATTCAGCAGCTTTTTGGAGTCAGAGTTGAGGTGGTCATTCACGTAAACCCGGTTCGATTGACCCGTAAATCCAAGGTCATGGGCGGATAACGTCTTGAAAGAGCGTGCAGCCGCAACAAAATCCTCTTGATATACCTGTTTACAAAGCTAACCACAATGGACTTGTCGTTAGTGTTGAACAATGGAATCCTGGATATGTAGTTGATCTGGGTTTTGGGAAATGTAAAATTAACTTTTTGGCCGATACGATCCAAGATAGCGAACAGATTTTCACTCTTTTTTAGGGGAATACCCTTGATTTCCACGTTGTTCAGCCATGATCTCTGATCGCTAGCGGACAGCTCCGACTTAATCAAGTCAACGACAGATTGAAGAGCGCGAACAGATTCCTGAAGATGCTCAAGAGTAGCAACCCTAGTCTCGATGCTAGCAAGTTTTACGGAGAAGTCATCCAGTCGTTGACCATTGAACTCACAGCTGACCTTGAGTTCCTTGAGTTCCTCTTTAATGGTTTTTACATCATCGGACAGCGTCGGCAGGCCAGCCAGTTGAACCTTGAGCTCGCGAATCTCATTAAGGATTGTTTCCAGAGACAGGTTCAGGTGTTGGAATTGGCGACGGGGTAGGGGTTGGTGACGGCAAGGAAATTCGGCACTTCGGACATTTCCATGCTGCCCTTCGGTCGGCCCCTAGTTTTCTCCACCCTCCCTCCGTGATGCTGGCGCAGCCAAAATCGAGATCCCGCTTGCATGAGGCACATTGAACATCATCATTAAAGGCAGACTTGCAGCTGGCACACTTCATCATAATTGACTTAGAAGTTTGGGGATGAGTAAAATGTTTAGAACCACTGACCGGTCGAGTGAAGCGCGTAGGTAATTGCGTACAGGTCGTGCGAAGTGCGCAGCGGTCAAGGGAAGTACGTGCTTGCTTAGCGAGTGATCGCGAGTAACTGAATCTGATTATCACAACCCACTGCTTTGGATTTGATAGAGAGAATGATCTTTTTGATCTCTCCCGGTTCAACTGGAACGAAGCCAAAGTGGTTAATATGTGGACGCGTTAGACCAGAAATTACGGACAAATTTTGTTGCTTGGTTAAGCGATCCATGGTGGTGGCGGAAGAAAAATGACGGTTAAGCTCGTCCAGGTTGATAGAGTTTGGAAAGTCTAAAGGTCGCGGTTTGCCGATACCTAGAGTTCTAAGAAATTTCCAAGTATCGGCAGAAGAAGAAGAAATTATGTTATCCAGAATGTGGCGGCGTTTACCGTTGCGTATGATCTGATTGCATCTATTCCTTGCAACCTTGTAAAGTTACCAGTTTTCGTCAGTACGAACCCTCTTAAATTTACGGAATGCTCGGTTCCTACGTCGATTGCCATTCGATTATAATCATAATCATTTATTAATTTGCGAATATGGGTACAAAAGAAAAGGTCTTAAACAAATAATAGTGTCCATTAGCCAAATCCTACCATAGGAAATGCAAATTTACACACATTATATAATATGTTTATCCTGTAAATATTCAGTGACAGAGGACTATGCTTTTTTAGTAACAGTGTTTTGATATTGTTTTTAAATATATTTATATCACTTATCTCTAGGAATGAGTTTGGTAGATGGTTATATATGCGTGGAGCCATACATAATATACTTTTATTTAACAACGCTGTTTTATTAATAGGTAAACATATATTGAATTTGTATGTTTTACTATGTAACTTATTAAAGAGGTTTGTATTTTTTCTAACGAACATTATAACCTTTAATATATATAAACATGGTAACGTAAGAATATTTAATTTAAAAAATGATGGTCTGCAACTGTCAGTTACTTTTATACCAGTTCTGGCTCGTATCCATTTCTTCTGGGCTTTAAACACCGCTTCTCTATTAGTAGAATTACCCCAAAAAATAACACAATACTTTAGAATAGGTGCAACATAGCCGTTGTAGGCTGAAAGGACTGTAGAAGTACTGTCCGTTTGCTTAAGTTTAAACAATGCATAAGAAAAGGTATTTAATCTAGTGCATAATGTTATAATTATGTTCTTTAAAATTTAAATTATTATCTATCTTTATACCCAGAAATCTCGTAACGTCTACTTCCTGGATCTTATTATTTCGGTAATTTATGTTCATGTTTGCTATTTACTTTTTCTACTTCTGAATGTCATGAAATTTGTTTTGTCGACATTTATGTGTAAATTGTTTGATGTCAACCAATTTATAATGCTATCTAAAATCATATTTATCTCAGGTTCCATGTGTAATTTATTATCTCCTGTGAACCGTACTGTACTATCGTCAGCAAATAGAATTGTGTTGTATTTTGTCACTTTTGGAAGGTCATTGATGTATATTATAAAAACAGGCGGAGCCAATACACTTCCTTGCGGAACGCCAGATGTAACCTGTCTCCATGAGGATGAATATTGTTTCATTTTTTTCGAATGGGGACATATACTTGTTATTTGTGATATTTGCGTTCTATTATTTAAGCAAGATTTAATCAGGTCATAAATGTTTCCTCTGAGACCATAAGCGTATAATTTATTTAACAGTATTTCGTGGTCCACATAATCGAAAGCCTTTGTGAGGTCCATAAACAGCGCACATCTGAGTTAGTATGTTGTGGAGAAAATTATAAACTGCTATGTTAATCGATTTATTTTTTGCGAAAGCCAATATGTTCATTACTAAATAGATTATTTCTCTCAAAGTAACTATAAATACCATCATGGATTACTTTTTCGAAAATTTTAGATATGACTGGTACAAGCGCTATTGGACGATAGCAGCTCATATCATTTTTGTTGCTTTTTTTAAATAAAGGTTTCATTAGAGTTAATTTTAACTTTTCTGGGCAGACTCTATTTGCTATACTTAAATTTATTATATGACTCAGTGGTCACGCCAACAATAATTCAGTCCTGAAAAGTATCAGAACCAACCTTCGATACGAGCGGACGTGTTAATTTCGAACGAATTAGAAATACAGAAGACAACATTACAAACTTTACATCAGCACATTTCAATTAGTGTGCGATTTGTGTATGTTATCTATATGTGTGTGTTGTATGTGTGATATGTGAGTGTGGGATGTATGCGTATGTGTAGTGTGTAATTGTACATGTTGTACAAGTGAGTAAGTGAATGCGTGAGTGAGTGAGTTATGATGGGTGCTGCAGGATGGCCTCAGTGTCCTCATATGCGAGTGGTTTGATCCATTTAACTAGAAGCTTTTTACACTCATAATATTGTTTGGTGTATACATATATCTCTTTATTTATTTTATTGTAGAGTTGAGATGACCGTTTGTCGTATTGCCTGCTACAAAACCTGGTTTTTGTTTGTGGAATCGGTGCTATAATATCTTTCCTCATTTTTGATAAGATAGCGGTATCATAAGGCACCCTTTTGTGTTTTTTCAAAACAGTATGAATTATATGTATATAGTTTCCTCACCGAGAGCAAATCACTTATCTGATAAAGTCTCCCGGCATCAGGCTTATTGGACGATAATTCCCTATATCAGCCGGGTCGGCTTTTTTATACAACAAGATAATTTCAGATTCGGTCCATATGCGTAGCACAGTTTCTTGTTGTAGTATTTTGTTCCATAGTAGAGTGATTGGAGTCAATAGTAGAGTCCTTGCAAACTTGATGCTTTCATTTGAGATCCCGTCTGGTCCCGGGCTTTTCTCTGATTTAACTTTTTTTATTTGTATCAGGATTTCAGGCGCTGTGAACTCTGGAATTGGAAAAACTTCTTTGCTTGGGTTATCAGTGTTAATTTGTTTTGGAACCTCTGGTTGACTAAAGAGCTTTGCGTAAAACTCCGTGGCTACATTTATGATCTCTACTCGGGACATACTTTTATTAGAGCCGGGCTGTAATGAGGGAATCCAGGCCTTTGCTTTATTTAGTTCTTTGTAGGCTTTTTGGTTGATCTAGATTTGTCAATGTGTCTTTTTATAGTATTTATTCTATGGGTATCGTAGCATCTTTTTATTTCTTTGTTGGTAGTTTTATAGATTATTTCAAGCTTTTCTTTATCAGTTTTATTTAATTGAGGTTGGTTTTGTAGTCTACTCCTTTCTTTCATCAGCTTTGCGCCTCTTCGGATAAAACGGTAGACTTTTGTGTTCTTTTAGTGGATTTTAAACGTTTTAATATAGAGTCCACAATTTTTTGGCAATATTCTTCTGCATTATAATCTTGATGTGTTGTTATAAGTTCAGGTACATAACTGCTTAGATTTTCGAGGTAAATCTCTTGCTCTTTCGTTGTTTTTAGTTTAATTGTTGAGTTTGAAAAACCACGTCTGCTTTTTCTTGTAGGTTTCAAGTGGATTGTAGCTCTCAGTAAGCTGTGGTCCGATCCGAAGGGGAATGACGTTAAGACTTTATAGTTGGCAAATAGGTAAGTTTTTGTGGTCATGATTTAATCAATTTCATTTTTTGTCCTTTTTGTCTGGGGAGATCCATGTCCATCTGTTCTTTGGTTTTAAATTAAACATTGTATTTACAATTTTTAGGTTGTACTCTTGTGCATATTGTTTGAGTCTCTCGCCACGAATGCTCCTATTTCCATAGCCATATTTACCCATAACTGCATGTTCATGGTCCTTGGGTATTCCGATTTGTGCATTGAAATCTCCCATAGAGACGACATATTTCGTGGAGGCAGTGTCGTGACCTTTCGCCAAGTCATCGTAAAGCCTGTCTATTTCTTCTTGAGATGAGCTTTCAGTGTCATATACACTTGTATTATTGCAAAGAGAGTATTTCCTAATTCAATTTCTAGTACACCAACTCTCTCTGATATTCCGGTAAATCTCCTAATATTTTCTTTATATTTTTTCTTGACTAAGAAACCCACCTCATACATACCTTGTAATATGTACCTTATAATGTAATCGATATCTTCGATGATATTTTCTCCTAGTCGCCGAACTTCACTCAATCCTAATATATCGTGGTCAATATCTTATAGCGCTGATTTTAGCTCAATAACTTTGGGTTCTGTAGATAGTGATCTTACATTCAAGGTACAAATATTAAAAATATTGTTTTTTCTTTATTTTCCTTTGGAGGGTTTTGGTCGATCTCTCCCTCGGTGACCAGCCGTATCGGGAGATGGGAGGAGAGAAGGGGTTCCGACTGTCGTTGCTATACTATGTTGTGCTGTGGTGACATCACTTGGTTTTGAGGGGTATCTGTCTGAGTGTAGATTAGTTTAGGTTTTTGTATTATATAATCTTTCATATAGGTAGCTTTATTTTTCTTCGATGGTTGTTTGTTGTCGGGTTGAGTTTTTTGACCACTAAAGTGTGATGTCTCCGGAGATTTAGACAAGTTGCTCTTACTTGGTTGGTTGCGCTTGCTGTTAGTATTAAGTACTATAAGCTTATCGTATTTAATAAAGGCGGTATTGCCTGCCTCTTTTTCTTTCTTCAGTTGAGCTTGTAGTTCCGGGTAGTCTTAATTTATGTAGTGTGAAGTGTTACGTAGACATGAATAGATTTTTAGAACCTTTAGTTTTAAGCCGACAGTAGTGAATGTTATTACAACGGGCCTGGTTGTTCCGCCTTTCTTTCTAGTCTTCTGACAGATTCAATGTGGTTGCTGTCACATTGCAGTTTGAAGTAAGTGTTTATTATATCAATCATCATATTTTCTAGTTCTTCGTAGGATTTTTCGCATTCTTCTACACCAAACATGACTACGTTTTTGCGTCTGATATGTCTTTCTAAATTGTTTATTTTTGCACTTTGTTCCTCTACTGTTTTCTGCAGAAGTTCATTTTTTTGTTCCAGAAAGTTAAATTTCTCGTTGATATTGGTATTTATAGTGTTTTTTATGTCTTCCTTCATTTCTAGCATGTCTTGTTTTTGCTGTGTTATGTCTTGTTGAATTTTTAACACCATTTGTTTTATTTCCTCCATATTGAATATGACACCTAGTGACCTCTATGAGAAGTGTTATGTACGTTTTAGTCTGATGTATTGACGTAGGCGCTCGAATCTAGTAGATCGAAGTTACGATGAATGTGATAGCACGAGGTATCAGTGGAGGCCGCTAGGTGACAGCAGTAAGCGTTATACTTAGATCTCGGTAGATGGCGCTAGCGTTGACCAAGTTTTGCTATTTGTTCAAAAGACTGTCACTTTGGTGCTTGCCCACTTGCTTGGCTTGGATGTTGCAACGAATACAGATGGCGTTGCTAGTGTTGCCATGTTGTCGATTTTTTTGCCTGAGTCATTAGCTTGCACTTTTGAGGTTAAAGGTAGTTGCTACTTTTTGTATATTCACTTTTTCGAATTTTGTTCAGTATCTGTCTCTGTTATTTACTCACAAAATTAGTATTTGGCACCGGCTAAGTTTTATTTCTGATTTTTAAAGGATTTTCAAGTCACTTTCATTGCATCTAGTTTTTTCACTATTTACAGTTTTTTTGGATTATGCACTGAGTACTTCATATACTTCCGATGTATTTATGCACTGTTTATGTTATTATTCACTATTTATTTTTATTTATTTATTTATTTGCCAGAAACACGGTATGTTTTCAAAGGTGTTCTTAATATTCTATAGTGCTACATGTTTCACCGTTTTAACGGTATGCAAGATCAATTATTTAAAATTACATAAAATTACAAGTAGGTACTTAACATTATTTACCTCACATTCATTTTCTTTTCAATTAAACATTAGTTATATTAATTTACAATACATTAATTTTAAAATTATTTCAATATTATATTGCACACAACTTTTTTTACCATTATTATAAAATTAAACAATAAATTCAACATACAACCATTGAACAATAAATTCAACATATAACCATTGACTTAAATAATTATTACTTATGCCTATATTTGGATGCCAGATCAAGAGAATAGAATTTACAGGGGCATTTTACAAAAAACTCGTGAATTGAATAAAAACATTCCTGTAACAACCAATTCCGTAGTGCCGAAGAAAATTTTTTAAAAGGTAGTTGTGTAATTGACTTCGGCAGAGCATTGTAAATTAGGGGAGCCATGTAGATACAGCTCTTTCGGAAGAGTTGCAACTTAGGAATAGGTATCTCGAAATCCAAATGTGCAGCTTTCCTCTTATTTGTATTATCCCTTCGTTCAAACAATTCTGCATTGGATCTTAGGAATTTGGCAATTTCATAGATATATATGCACGGTACGGTCAAAAGGGTATGTGACTTAAATATAGGCCTACAAGAATCAGACCACTCCATATTAAAAATTGCGCGGATACACTTTTTTTGAGCAATGAAAATTCGATCTATTTCTGAGGAGCTTCCCCACACAACTATGCCGTAGCGAATAACCGAACAGACATAGGCATGATACACTATTATGGAGGTTTCTCTTGACGTTACATTTTTTACTTTTCTTAGCGCAAATACAAATTGGTTGATTTTCTTGCCGAGTATCTCAATATGATTCTTCCATGTTAAGTGCTCATCAAGTGTTACCCCTAAAAACCGTGTGATATGTACCTGCTTTACGCTAATGTTATTATACGCGACATGAAGATGGACAGGTTTACTTTCTGTGTTTTAAAATGAAGTACGTTCGTTTTAGTAATGTTTAATTTTAGTTTGTTAGTATCTAACCATCTTATAACATACAGCAATGTTTGATTTATTTCATCATCATAGTTTTGTTGATCTTTACACTCAATAATAATTGTGGTGTCGTCAGCAAACAGAACACACAGATGTTTTATTGATTTTGGTAGGTCGTTTATATAGGGTGACTGGCAATTAGTGTACGATACTTAAACACGTGATTGTGCTCATGATTACAAACAATTTTTATTATGGGAGCAAAGCCGAAATCGCGAAAAAAATATCAGCTGTTCAGTACATTAGGCAAACATAAATGTACTGAACAGCTGATTTTTTTTTCGCGATTTCAGGTTTGTTCCCATAGTAAAAGTTGTTGGTTATCATGAGCACAATCACGTGTTTAAGTATCGTTCACTAATTACCAGTCACCCTATATAAAGAAGAAACAGTAACGGCCCCAGAATGCTTCCCTGAGGAACACCGCAATGGTTAATTCGTGGTTCAGATTCGGAATTATCCATACTATTTGTCAATTGGTTAAACTTTGCTACTCTTGTTATCTGCTTCCGTAAATACGATTGAAACCATTTTAGAGCTGTCCCTCTTATTCCGTATCTTTCCATTTTATTCAATAGCCTAACATGGTCAACGAGGTCAAACGCCTTACTTAAATCTAAAAATAGTGCACAACAAGAGATCTTTTTATTGATATTGTTCAGAATTTGCTTTATTAACGTATATACTGCTAAGTTAGTAGATTTATTTTGTCTAAATCCATATTGTTGACTGACTAGAATGTTATATTTATGTAGAAACCTTAATAACCGCCTGTAAATTACTCTCTCAAATATTTTTGAAAATATGGGAGTGAGTGCTATAGGTCTATAGTTGTCGACGTTAGATTTGGAGCCTTTTTTATGTAGTGGCTTAATTATGGACAATTTCAATCTGTCAGGAAAACAGCCCTGTTCCAAGGACAGGTTAATAATATATGCTAAAGGCGCTGATATGTACTTTGATATTCTTTTAAGAAGATCAGTTGAGATATTATCATAGCCTACCGATTTAGTATTTCTTAAGGACATTATGATACGTTCAATTTCGGAAGCATTTGTAGGTTTTAAAACTATACTATTATCATTCATCAATTTCTATAGTGTTCATGTCAATATTACCATTATTAAAATTAGAGGAATGATTAATGTCAATATTATCATTATTAAAATTAGAGGAATGATTAATGGCAATGTCAATGAAGTGATTATTGAATTTATTAGCGATGTCAGATCCGGAGGTTACAGTTGTACCGTTATCTTCAATTTTACTGATGTAATCCCTGGACGGCTCGGTGCCTGTATTACACTTTACAATATCACAGGTTGCTTTAATTTTGTTTTGTGAATATGTAATGTGCTTTTGGTTACATAAAGATTGCAGGTTATTCATACAACTTCTTAATAATTTGGAATATGTTTTAAACTTGTTCTTATTTTCATTATTTCTATTCAAATAATATTTATATCTTAATGACCTCTTAGTATTGCAGCTTTTTTTAATGCCTTTTGTTATCCATTTTTGTTTTTTCATGTTATGCTTTCTTTTAATTCGTATACATGGAAAGCAGAGGTTATACATTAATGTTAAAAGATCATGAAATCCATCAAAAGCCGCATTGGCATCTGAAGTTTCATAAATTTCACTAAAACTTAAGCAACTTATGCATTCAATAAACTTACTTACATTACCTTCATTTAAATCATTAATAGCCATAAAAAAGAAATCTGTTTTTTTGTGAATTATTTGATCAATCGTAACGATTTGAGCTGTATTATGATCAGACAGGAAACAATTATATGTTTCACCTATTGCATTTGTTACATTACCAATTATATTGTTTAAACACTTCTTAAGCCTAGTAGGCTCATGTATATAGTATTGCATTCCATAGTTAAGTAATAGTTCTTTAAACTTGGTACTCTTTTTATCAGATATTAGTAAATCAATATTAACATCTCCACATATTATTATTTTGCATTTTTTATATTGAAGTTTTTGTAACATTTTAATGAAATTTTGAAAAAATATATTTACATCAGAATTTGGTGTTCTGTATATACAAACCACAATCAATTTGATTTGTTCGATTTCTAGGCCGCATACTTCAAAATGTTTCTCAACTGCAAGATCCTTTACAAAACCTAGCTCAACACTTACGTAGCCTTTTTGACACATTATACATGTGCCTCCGCGTTTTTGTTCTTGGCGTGAGTAAATAGCCCCAAGATTGAAATTATTTATATTTAAGTATTTTTCATCCCCTTTTTTAATGAAGTGTTCACTGAGACATACTATTGCTACATTTTTCTTTAAATCGTGTAACTCATTTAGCACAATCTCAAAATCCTGAATTTTATTTAAGGCACCGGCAATGTTTTGGTGCATTATTGCAAAAGAATGTTTAGGAACGAAAAAAAACCGGTGCAATGTCTTTTGGATCCATTTGTGATGTTTTTTTGAGAGTTGGAAAATAAAAGGGTATTGTACCTTTCAACGGTTCTAAGTTATTACTCAAACAAGATGGATTGTGAACCTTGTTGGAAGGTTTTATTAGTTGATTCTGAAAATAATAGGGTATTGTACCTTTCAACGGTTCTAAGTTATTACTCAAACAAGATGGATTGTGAACCTTGTTGGAATGTTTTATTAGTTGATTCTGAAAATAATAGGGTATTGTACCTTTCAACGGTTCTAAGTTATTACTCAAACAAGATGGATTGTGAACCTTGTTGGAAGGTTTTATTAGTTGATTCTGAAAATAATAGGGTATTGTACCCCTTTTCGGTGTTACGTTTTTATTTGAAGTATAGACTTTTTGACAATCTTGTTTATTCTTCTTTACGGGGGATGGTTGTTATAGGAAAGGAATTTATTGTTGTAATGTTTAACATTGATTTGATATATATTTTTTGTAAGACATCCTCTGTTCCTGCTTCTATAAATGTACAGTTTTTGTAATTTCGGGTAAGAAGCTTCAACTGGTCATTCAATTTGCGTTCATTAAGAAAATGATTACTTAATACATTGACTACAAATACATTGCAACTTTTTAGGAAATGTAATGCTATCGATATTTCTGACATAAATTCAGTTGGATTAGAGGCATTACTACCGGTCATTATAATAATAGTATCTGTTTTCGATAAGGATTTTCCCATGTTGCAACAATCAGATAATACATACTTAGTTTTTGCATTTGGTTTTGTTACAGCTTGTACATTATAATCCTTACATATAAGTTTATTTTTATTTTTGATTAACTTCTGAACTATACCTTTGCCTTGATTATCCGATAATATTAATATTTTGCTAGCCGTACAATGTGGTTGTTTCGTTTCTTCTGTGAATTGATGTTGCTCAAGATTTTTTTTAATGTTGTGGCATTCGAAATTGCATCTATCTGCGGTATTTGAAGACTCCACCATATTTTGTAGACTCGTTTTATTGCCGATAATATCGTACACCGAAGTAACCAAAGTTACGTCATCTACATTTTTCCCTTCATTTTGAGAATGGTCAACATCAGTTTTTGAGCTTTTATCATATTTTCGGGAGTCAATAGATGAGTTTACATGTGAAGATGTAGGAGTATGAGATTCCAAGTTAAAACTATTAACTGCTTTTTAACCATTTAGTTATTTATAAAGCTAATTGAAATCCGAGTACGATGTCGTCAGTGGCACTGTGGCGCCCTCTCTCCGTCTTTAGATGTGTGCAATTTCTCAACGATGGCTAATCGATCGCGTAAATAAGAATTTGCACATACGAAACAAGTGCCGTTGTCCGTGTACTAACACTGTATAGGGCCGCGTCGCGGAAGAAATCGTTTTAGGGCTGCCAGAAACAACATCAAAGACACAACATACAAGATCACAATCATACATCAACATCTAAGTATTTGGTACCTAAAGTGTTTAACAAAATAGATTTATTAAGAGAAAAAGTTAAAGTTAGTAAAGGATCACTTAAGACAAAATTAAAAAACTTTATACAGGATAGCAAACAGAGCTAAATAACTACACCGTATAACATTGTGTATGATTCAAACATAACAGTATGATAGATATAAGTATTAGCTATGTAAGGAAGGTGGTAAATTGTGATGCAAAAGAGCGCCTCTCGCCATCAAACGTAAAAGTTTGGCGAGTTTAGAATTAAGGAACACCTCTGTACTATAATTTCTTTAAATAATAATAAATAAAAAAAAACACCGTGCTTAAATCCGTCGCAACTTCAATGTGCGTGGCGCGCGTCGTTAAACATGTAAAAATGCATAGCCAGGCTTTACGGCTTTTAACGCCTCGACCACGCACTGGCGTGTACTGCAGCGGTCCTGCGTAACTACAACCGGTATGTGTGAACGCCTTATCAACTTGATTGACGCGCTGGCTAGGAAGGTCAGCCATGAGAGGAAAGACCGGGCGAGGACGGAATTTAAAACAAACGTTACATTTGTGTATTCTGTGGCGAATTATTCGTCGTGCAGCTAAAACCCAATATTTATGCCTGAGTAAGAACATAAGCAACTCTGGACCGGCATGAAGATGTTTCTTGTGATAAAAATCAACAAAAAGGTCGACAACCTGGACGCGGCAAAACCCAAGGATGCTTGTAGTTGTATAGTTCGTCCGAGTTTGACAGACGACCGCCAACGCGTATGATGCCGTGCTCGAGAAACGGCTTGAGCTTAAGAAGCACGGGAGAACATGATTCATTATTTTTTAAATTTTGAATGTCGTTACTAAAGTGAACAGCCTATACAACTAGCATTAATTTATACTCGGCGAATTCAAGATCAGAGCTTGAAACAGAAGTCACATTAGGAAGTTGCTTAAGAAACCTTCAGACATAAACGGTGGCGCGCAGTAACTTAGACCACGACGACATGCGCAGCGCGAGTGTATAGATTTGAGATTCCTGGAGCTCAACGACCACGGGGTGGGAGACTGACTTCTGTTCGGGTATATCCTCGGCTTCTGCGCTGTGGTCACAGGGTTGGATGGGCCACTCTGACGGATCATGGGAAATTCAAGATGGCCCACAACACCACAAAGGATGCTGCAGAAGTTTGGATTGAGTAACTCCACGAGAAAGGCAGTCAGCTAGATTCTCAATACCCGCGACGTGATGGAAACAAGTAGCGGGAACCAGTTCATTTATTTTAGTAACGCGATTGGTGACAAAAGTCTGCCAACGGTGCGGAGAGGAACAAATCCAGGTGAGTGCTACCTTGGAGTCAGAAAATGCGTATATTTTATTGATGGGGTAGTGGGTCGCGAACCTTGCAGAACAACTGAGACAGCAGAAGGGCCGCGCACAGCTCCAACCTCGCAACCGAAATGGTTTTAACCGGTGAGACCTTAGACTTGGCACAAACTAACTGCACCGAGTAGTTAGAACCAATGCGGACTTGCAGATATATGACTCCGCACCTTCGCTGACGTCAGCGAATCCAATTAGATTGACAGTACATCCGTCGACCAACCCAAGATGACGTGGTATAATAATTTGATTGAGCGCAGAAAGCTCAATACAAAATTGCTTCCAAGCGACGACGATATGGCCGGGAGGTGCGTCATCCCACTCGCACTTTGATAACTAGAGCTCTTTGATCAAGAGCTTGGCGTACAAAATTGTGGGAGCCACAAACCCCAGTATGTCCCACAGTCGAGCCACTGTTGACAGCATGGTGCGCTTAGTGTACTTGTCATCAGGTGGTGCGAGGTCAAATCGGAAACTGTCACAGAACTTGTCCCAGCGTAAACCGAGAACCTTGTGCGGCATAGACCTCACAAACTCAATGTCTGGAGAAGCCTTATGAGAATCAGACAACTGCGCGAGAACCTCTTTATAGTTGCTTGTCCATTTGACAAGATCAAACTGGCCTCGCTTGAAAAGCTGAATAAGCTCTTCATAAAGCGAAATTGCTTGCGGAGCGGATGTGACACTACAAGCGATGTCATCCATATATAAGGCGGAAGTGGCAACAGCCGCTGCGGCGGGAAAGTTGTCGCCTTCATCAGCGATCAACTGGCGGAGAACTCGTAGCGCGTGATATGGACTGGGCTTGAGTCCAAAACAAACACGATTAAACTGATACACAGGTAAAGGTTCATTATTGTCAAAACGATAAAAAATCCGTTGAAATCTGCGGTCAGATTCACGAACGCCAATATTGAGAAACATTTGGCGGCAATCAGCTGACAGCGATTTGGAAAAGACGAAACTTTATTATGATGTTAAATAAATCACCCTGTAGATTAGGGCCGGCATGCAAAATGTCATTGATCGACTGACCTGATGTAGTCCTGCAACTAGCATCTAAAACCAGAATCTGTAAGCGGTAACTTATCGAGATGCGTAAATAAAGACACGTCCACTTTTGCGTTCGGCAATGTGTCCGTAATACGTTCTACGATAAGCGAGGAAATGTTAAAGTTAACGTTCTTATTGAAACGGGAATGTAGGTATTTTAATATCTACGTATCTAAGCTAGTATATCTATCTAAGCTAGTATTATATAGTCTATCTAACCTAGTATTTTTAAAGTTTTTCAAAGTCCGAGGCGTTTGAAGCAATCAGAAGTAATAACATGAAAATTTTTGCCATTATTTCAACGCTCGAAGGTGTACTAGCTCTTCAGGCTGACTTGTATCGACTTGAAGTGTACTGTCGAGCTAATAAACTTGATCTCAACCCATCCAAGTGTTCGGTGGTCACCTTCACTAGAAAACGTGCAGTCCTAGCCACTACTTATACTTTGGCGGGTCAGATCCTGCCAAGATGCAGTACTATTCGTGACGTGGGCGTCCATCAAGACAGTAAGTTAGTTTTTGACACACACATTGATGCAATTGTCAAAAAAGCTTCCAAACTGCTTGGGTTTATAATGCGTCTCTCTAAGTGTTTTACAGATGCTAAAACGCTAAAAATATTGTATTGCACTTTTGTAAGAGGTCAGCTAGAGTATGCGTCTCAGATATGGAATCCACGTTATCATAAATATACTGACCGCATTGAAAGCATCCAAAGACGTTTCATAAAATATCTTTGCTTTCATCAAAAGATTCCACATCAGTCAACCGGTTATCCTGGACTTTGTAAGAAGTATCATCTGCTACCACTTGTAGATCGACGTAAAATTGCTGACTGTTTGTTCTTGCTCAAAATCCTCAATAGCAATATTGATAATCCTGAGTTATTGTCAAAATTTTATTTTAATGTGCCATGTAAAACATTTCGTTTTAATCCACCCATACGTGTACCTCATACATCTTCAAATTATAGGCAGAACAGTTATATTGTGCGTGCAAGCACAAGTTTCAATGACATGTGCAAGGAATATGATTTGGACCCATTCACAGTTATTGTAAATTCGGCCAGAGGGTGCTTAAGCCTCAAATTTTTCAAGTAGCGGTAGGTTATTTTGTTTGTTTTTACTATTTTTTCTATTATTTTAGTCGTGTAATTGCAAACCAAGTATCTATACGAGTATTATTCTTGCTTTGATTAAGCGGTGAGTTTTCCGTTTTTGTGCTCACACTATATTTTTTTTAATTTTTATTATAAGTCTATACGTGAGGATTTGTAATTGACTTTCTGGTGACTATGGTTCCCTTTTTGTTTGTTTTTATAAGCTGTAAGTCCTCCATGTACTAAAATAAATAAATAAAAATAAATAAATAAATAAAATTACTCCGTGAAGCACTGCCAAGCAAACAACGAATTATATGCGGCGTGTTATTAACATCGTAAACGATAACTTGTGCTGTCGCCAGCAGTACCGTTGTGGATGCCATACATTGCGGCTTGGCATCGCGCTGAACATGACCAGTGCGCGAGCGCTGCTGACCGCGCGCACACGCAATGGATGTCGTACACAGCGACACCTCGGGCTGTGAAGCGGAAGGGGCCGGTACCGTGGTACTGGCGGTTTGTGACGGTGACTCATCCGTTCTAGGAGATTTTCTATCGAAATGCAATAACGTGTGATGACGTTGATTGCATGAGCGGCATTTTGTCGGACTAGAACAATTACTTGATTTATGTTTTATGCTGAGACAATTAACGCAAGCTTTGTTCTCCTTCACACATTTAAAACGAGCAGTCGAATTTAAACTATTAAAAGCGGGACATTTAAAATACTGGTCGTGCACAATATTACTGCACAGACACTTGTGCGAATTATTATTATTAGTTTCCGAACATGCTACGTAAGATACTACTAAGTACCTTCCAATTGCGATTGTACGCGTTTGATGATACAAAATAGATCTTCGAACGAAGTATACAACTGATAATTCGGTTTTCCTAGTTTTGTACTGCAAGAAACGTAGGAACCGCTTCTGAATACCCTCAATTCGGTCTATATGAATATTGTAACTAGGGTTCCACACTTGCGAGGCGTACTCTAAATGGCTGCGGACAAAAGCACAATAAAGGATTTTATACGTTTTAACGTTTTTAAAATCAGCTGATAACGTTAGTATAAATCCAAGTGCTTTAGAAGCTTTACTGACAACGTTTTCAACGTGTGCATCAAAAAGCAACTTAGAGTCAAAAGTGACACCCAGGTCCCTAATAACGCTTATTCTATGTATATTAGTATCATGCAACTTATACTCAAACATGGTTGCGTGTGGTTTACGTGTGTAGGTACTAACAAAACATTTAGAAACATTGAGTTCGAGTTTATTAAGGAGGCAATAACATTGAAGTCCATCTAAATCCCGCTGTAAACTAAAACAGTCGGGAAGTTCTGATATAATAATAATAATAGATGAAGTTATGATGACGAATAACTACCGGAGATTTATTGTGAAGGACGGCACGGTTGACATTATGTCGGGCATGCCACCGTCCAGGCGAATCAATCCGTCACATTATCTCCGGGTGTTCTCGTCTAGCTAACGGAGAGTACTTGCATAGACACAACCTTGTAGCCAGGATTATCCATCAGCAACTTGCTCTAAAATACAGCCTTGTGGAATCGGAAGTGCCGTATTATAGGTATGTGCCGGCCCAGTTCTCGAAAATGGCAATATCACATTGTACTGATCGATCGATCCATCATCACTGACAGGACTATTGTAGCCAATAAGCCCGATATAGTGGTGGTGGATCGATCAGAGCGGCGCGCAATGATTGTTGACATAACGGTCCCGCATGATGGGAACCTCGTCAAAGCCGAGAAAGATAAGCAAATCAAGTATCTTGACTTGGCTCGCGAGGTTGTCGACATGTGGGATGTGGACTCAGCGATCATTGTGCCGATAGTCGTATCAGCCCATGGCTTAATTGCCAAGAGCCTCGATTAATACCTGAGGAGGCTCTCGTTAGGCAGCTGGATCAAGGGCTTGATTCAGAAAGCGGTACTCCTGGACACGGCTCGTATTGTTAGGAGGTTCCTTTCTCTGGAGCCCTGACCGCCTGTAGCTTGGACCCTGTTCCCGATACCGGTGGGCAACAATTATTTAAATGTTTTTATAAGAAATATTAAAATTTTTAAATAATTTGTATAAAAGTTAAATAAAGGAAAAAATAATAATAATGCTTATTTTTCTTCCACAAATAATACTTATAAACTAACACATGTAATTGATTGAAATGATGACTATGTTTATTTGTGGGAGACTGGTGCCTAAACTAAGCCTAAACTTGTATTTCAGGACACCAGGGACTCCCCCCTACAGGCAAAAATTACATTCTTCATTGGTTATTAAAATAGCTAGGTATACTGGTGTCTAGTTATTGTAGTTATAGGTATACAGATATGGATATTTGATGGAAAGAACAAAACATTGTAATTTAATAGCTAAGTAATAATAGAACCTTAAATTTGTGTGAAGTGTGGTGGAGACAAGATGTGGAGAATAAGGTGCATGTGGGATGGAGGTGCGTTTAATAGGTTTGTCTGTATCTGTGTGTGTGTGTGTGTGTGTGTGCCTAGTGTATTTGTCTGTGTGTCTGTGTGCGTGTGTGTGTTTGTCTGTATTGGTGTGTGTGATACAGTATAGTTAGGATGAGAGGGTATAATGTGAGTGGGATCATTATATAACTAGATGTATGGTATATAAAGGATGTCTTTTGGATTCCTGTTAAATTTTTATGGCTAGTAACTCTTCTGTTTTAGTGTAGTTCAACTTTATTAGCCAGTTTGTTAGTACCCGTTTACATTTAGATTTACTGTACCTGTACCTGTACCTGTCTATACCTGTTTCTTTGTTTATCTTAATGTACAGCTTAGGGCCTCGGGAAATAAAAAAATTTTGGGCAAAACCTGATTTCATTTTAATGGTATTACATATTGCATACTTCCTTCTCTTTGTTAATTTTGAGAGATCAAAAGAATCCGAATGTTGTCTCAGAGTAGTGGAGAGGATGTATATTTGTCGTAGTGTTAAAACCTCGGCTTCCTGATACAATGCGGCAGTGGGGAAGAGTCGTGGTTTTGAGAGGCCTACTTTCAGAATCAATCTTTGAGCTCTTTCTATTTCCAACATTTTTGTTTTACCGGCTCCTCCCCAAGTTGTTACACAATATGTGAATATGGATTGAACAAGTGCGAAGTATACCATTTCAAGTGTTACCATTTGCAACCTGTCTAAGCTGTTTAAAAATATAGGGCATAGAATTTTCATATCATCAGCGTAAAGAATTATTTTGGAATGGGTAAAGCACGAACCAATGTCATTTATGAAAATAATAAAAAGTAAAGGACCCAAAAGGGATCCTTGTGGTATTCCCGAGGGTATTTTAACAGTTACGGAACTGTATCCATTCAGTACAACTGTCTGACAGCGATTCTCAATATAAGACTGCAAGCAGCTTACGCAAAAGGACACCGTGGTCTATACGGTCAAATGCCTTACTGTAATCAGTATAGACAACATCCACTTGAGAGGGTTCAGACATGGTGGAGGACAAATAGTCGGAACAGATAAGCAAATAGGACACAATAGAACGGTTTTTTAGGAAGCCATGCTGACAGTCATTAAGTGATTTTTTAATAGCACCATAAACTGAAGCGTAAACTATTTTTCCTAAAACCTTTGCAAACAAACAAAGCTTAGATATTGGCCAGTTTTCAACATTATTCTTAGGGCCTTTTTTATGGACGGGCGTAATAAAAACTGTTTTCCAAACATGCGGCACCATTCCCTCATTAAGAGAACGACGAAATATTAGGGTAAGTGGTAAAGTTAAGCTTCGTGCGCACTTAATTATAAACATAGCAGGAATACCATCAGGCCCTGCTGACTTATTCACGTCAATAGCCCTCAATAGCTTCAGTACCTCAGTTTCGCAGACTTCAATACAGCTTATATCAGAGGCAGACGTTTGATTAAGACAGTGCATGTCGCTATCCAACTGTGTTCCATCGGAGATAGTGCTCTGGAGAAAGTTAAACTTAAAAACTTCACTAAACATGTTACATATTTCGTCACCCTGTCCCGACGACTTCTGTCCATACTTCATCACCGATAAGTACATGAAGATTTTTGCGTGGATGACCACGTAATGAGTATATAATGGACTAGGGGTCTAGCTAGGTGCTAATAACTTCCTAGGTAGGCACTTCTAGAAAATACCTACGCGTTATAAAGGAGAATACGGATTATAAATCCTTCTCTTGCGGGATGAGTTATGGTGACTCCAATCTCAATAGGACACAGATGTAAATCCGCTCGAAATGGACCAAAAATATGGCGTTTAAAATCACCAATTTAAAAGACGATTGAAAAAAAAAATGGAAAGTGGACTGTATTAAGGTTTCTGGTAATCGTCTTGGGGAATCAAAATGACGAATAGGCGACAAAATTAATAAGGGGAAAAGGAAATAAGCCTCACCCACCTAGCTCTGTTCCTGGGCCACGTGGATGTAGACGGAGCGAGCGCGCTTTGATGGCGTGGCCGGCGTTTGGATGAAACCCTGGTTATGAGGGTCTTCTGGAGCTCCAGGTCGCGTTAGCGGATGGACCCCGGGATCGCCCGTATGTCTCGATTCCCGCGGAAGCGATTGACCTGCAGCAGCTGCGTTAACGCAGCGGCGGTCGGTTGATACGGTCGATTACGTGTCTAAAGATGGAGTGGCGTGAGGCCCGCCGATTCAGGCAGGTGAACGGAAAGGGAAAGGAAAAGAGATGGGCATAATATCGTCGCCTGTTCTTATGATCTACGTCATATGATGATGAGTGGTAGAATTATAAGTAAGACGAACAGATGGCGTCACCAGCGACCCTTGCCATTTTTGGGGCGACCAGAATTCTGCGGGTTCAAATAATGCACACATCGAAGAATTAAAGGCATACATTTCGACGATCAGTATAATCCTCACAGTAATGTGCGTATTTCTGGGTCTTGGCATTATACTCGTATATTTTGCGTGGAAGCAATACAGAAATTACCGTTCCTGGATCAGGGACCAGATTTTCCAGGGTTGCGGGACTGTTCGAAAGAGATACCGCGGCCCTGGAACACAAAGGGCAAAGGAAGGAACATGGATGGGTTTTAGTCAGTAAAAGTCTGACACTCCCTCCTGCTCAGCCCAGAGCGGGAGGGGTTATTTGATGATTTCCCACCGATAAAAAAAAAATGGACCTGATTTTGCAAAACAGCCTGCGACTATCGTTTTACCGTTCCAGAGCTATGCGCGGAGGAGAGCAAGTTAACCTTCCAATGAAGTAGAAGTCCGAGGGTTCATCATACTCATCTGTCTGCTGTGCGGTATTTAAAAGTGTTTGTGCGGATCAAGTGCGTTGTGCGTATACTAGAGCGTAAAATAAGATTTATTCGGTACGTAGCCAGTCAACATATAAATAAAACAGAGAGAGACAATAAAATAATAATAGACATTACGAATAATAAAGAACTCTAAGTTAAATTAGTGGTTTGTTCACGTATTATGTTATGAAGTGATAGCATAACGATGCATCATCTTACGCGCTGTATTCCCTACTACGGCAACTCACTGAGGGAGTTTGGTATGTATTTCGATATCATTACGGTTTGATTATAAATTAATTTTGCATGAGGGAATGGAAGATGAATTATTACATTGTTTAAATGAACTCATACTAATAAGGAAATATTTAGTTAAGAAAGGAAAATCGCGGTTTAAGGGTAATGTTATAAAAAATCAATTATGTGAGACAATTTATGAAAAAAGTAAAAAAAAAAATAAGCTTATATCTACAAAACAAGAAGTGAAATCAGCATTATTAAAATCGTTATCAGTTACGAAAAATGAAATAGAATTATGTTATTCACGAATAATTGCTATGTGTACTGTAACTAAACCCGATAGCGGTAGTGACAGCGAAATTTCTGAAGCGAGTCTAAATTCACAATTAATCATGGAGTTTGATTTAAAAACGGCGTGTAGTTTGATTCCTGTTATGACCAGTAACGAAAATAATATCAGAAGTATCATTGACTCTGTAAAAATGTATGTATGTTAACAGAAACGGGAAAAAAATTACTAATGAAATTCGTTTTGTAAAGTAGATTATCAGAAAATGCAAAATTACGTATATCCAATGATTACACATCTGTGAACGATTTTGTCAGAGATTTACGTGTTACACTTCTGCCTAAAAAATCGTTTACTGCAATACAATCTCGGTTGCAAAACGCAACACAAGGCTGGCGTAGAATCGACCAGTTTGGAACAGAATTAGAAAAGTTATTTACGAAACTGACAATATCGCAAGCAAATGTTAATTCTGAGAGTTATTCCGTACTCAAGCCGATCAACGAAAAATTGGCGATTAAGCGATTCGCAGATGGATTGAAGGATTCGAGACTAAGTACTATTATTGCTGAGAGTAATTACGATAGTTTAAAGGACGCGATCCAAGCAGCGAAAGATGAAGAGTTAACATCGGCATCGACTTCGGCAAACGAAAATGTCATGCAGTTCTCACATAATAAAGGTAGGTAAGTTTCATAATAATAGGACATCATTATCATCATAATTCAAGGGGTACTTTTAATCATTTTTCAAATAATTGCGGCAGACGTGAATTCAATAATTCACGTGGGCGATCATTCCACAATTATCGTGGTAACGGACGTGGACGAGGTTATCAAACTTCGAACGAGAATCGATCGAGTAATGAAACTCGTAGTGAAGGCCATGCCAATAGAATATTTTATACTAACAATGAGTCAGATAAGAACGAAAGTATAAATTCAAATACAAACGAAATGCAGTTTTTTCGATCTTAAAATTTTAGCGTTACAAGGAAAGGCATTTTTTTAATATTGTTCATTAATAATAGGAAATATTTTTGGTTAATATAGATACCGGAGCATCTTTGTCTGTAATTAAAAGAAATGCTTTACCAAACTAGTAATTAGAGATGAAACCGTCATAAATGGTATTGGAGGTAAAATAAGTTCACCTGGGTTTGTTCACCTTAGTTTGACTCATCGGTATGACCAACACTTTGTTGACTTTGTTGTTATCAAGCTTCATGTTTTTGATAACATACCATTAAAGGCGGATGGAATACTAGGTTTAGACTTTCTTTGTCAATATTCTTCAAATATCAACTTGGAGACTAATGTCATTAGCCTATCTAAATATGGAAAGTATTATTCATTAGAACTTAGAACAAGTGTGCGCTTCCAATTATAGGAGACCACATCATTCACTTATAATCTAGGTACATACAGTAAATTTGATAAGGTAAAAAATCGAAAAAAAAAAACAAAATATATTACACGAAGAACATACAAAGGAAGCAAGGTAAATTACGTAAAAAAATGAACTATTCTAATAATGGAAGTTACCAATAAGTAAGAAAATAGACAATGATAATCAAACAACAATAACAAAATATTACGACTTGGGTACTGTAACATATAAGTCTTTTTTAAACCTAGACATTTTGCATGTAATATCTACTTCATTACGCTTCGATACTTCGTTATACCGCCTACAGAGCCTTGGCAAAACGGCAAAGTGTCCGAGGTTTGTTTTGGATCCCGGCACATAAAAAAGATTATAGTTACATTTGCGCGGCAAGCGAGATGGTGTACTTATCTGCAGCTTTCCAAGAAGCTCGCTACAGTCAACAACCCCATTGAACAGTTTGTGAAGAAATGTGAGATCTAGAACCTGTCTTCTATCTAATAACGAGGACATTTTATAATGTTGTAGTCTCAAGTCGTAGCTCCTGATTTTTTTGCCAGATGGTCTTTATAGCATAAATGGTACAGAAAACGTCTTTGTACACTTTCCAGACGTTTAATGTAGATGTCATAGTGAGGATTCCATACGGTGCTGTTGTATTCAAGGAGTGGGCGAACTAATGCGTTATATAAGTGAATTCTAGTTGACGCTTTAGAGAATTCTTTGCTATTGCGCAAGACAAATCCGAGCACCTTGAACCCTTTTGAGGTAATATTCAGTATATGCCTGTCAAATTTCAGTTTTTTGTCAAACAGAATTCCCAGGTCTCGAACTTCATCTACTTCTTGTAGTGTTTGCTGGTGCAATGTTGAATTGTGGGTTTGCACTGTTTTATTGCGAGAGAATTGCATATAAAAACATTTAGAAACATTAAGCGACATTCTGTTTACTCTACACCAATCCGCCCTTCTATCGAGATCTGCCTGTAGCAGTGCAGCATCTAGGTCTGTCACTATTGGTCTCATGATTTTGACGTCATCAGCAAACAGGAATAAACTAGAGTGCTTGAAACATAGCGTTATGTCGTTAATAAAGATGTTAAAGAGGACAGGGCCTAAGTGCGAGCCCTGTGGGACTCCCGATGTTGCTGGAAAGGTGTCAGAATGGTGACCGTTGATGACCACTCTTGAATTTCTACCAACAAGGTAAGAATGGAACCATTTAAGCAATGATCTATCAATGATCCTATTCCGAATTGTTTTAGTTTTTTAAGTAGAATATTATGGTCAACCTTATCGAATGCCTTACTGAAATCTGTGTATATAGTGTGAACCGGGATTCTTTTATCAAGAGACTCTGATATGGCTGAGACATAACACATTAAGTTTGTAGAGGTTGACCTTGAATTGATAAAACCATGTTGGTGATTTGTTATGCTTTGTTTAACATGGGCATTTAGGCTTTTGGTTACTAACTTTTCAAGTATTTTGCCGAATATGTTTAAAATAGAGATGGGTCGATAGTTTGATACTTGTTGCTTTTCTCCAAATTTGAAAATAGGGACTACTAAAGCTTCCTTCCACCTCTCAGGAAATATGCCGTCCGCCATTGATTTATTAAAGATAAGTTTAAGAGGTATAGTTAATGCTTTTGCGCATCTTTTTAAAAATACGGGGGGAATACCGTCACTTCCAGCACCCTTACGCTCATCCAAGTCTCTCAGGGATCGGAATATCTCCTCAGCGCCAAATTCTAGTTTACAGAATCCGGACGGGGCAAGACAACTATCAACGTGGTTAGACGCATTAACAGTCGATGAGGTATTGTAGACTTGTGCAAAGTTCTCTGCAAACAAGTTACAAATTTCGTGTCCGCTTGATGCTGTCCTGTCATCGTGACACATTTCTGCTGGGTAAGTACTCTTGTTTTTATTTTTAATAAATGTCCAGAATATTTTTGGGTCCTTTGCAAGTGCTTCTTCCATTCTGACCATATAGTTTTTGTGACAAGCTTCCATAAGCCTAGTACATCTTGCACGCAGTATTTCAAATGAAACGATGTCTAAAGGGTTATTGTATTTTTTTAATTTTAATGCGATATTTATTTTTTTCTGTCAATAGACGTATAAGTTCTCGAGAATACCACTGTGGATATTTATTGGCCAGTATTGTTTTCATTGGGACATGTTGTTTTATGACGTCGTGCAGTACCTTGTAAAATATATCGTTCATTTTGTCAGTTGTGGGGTGACCTTCAAACTCTTTTTCCCAGTCTACAGAAGCTAATGCCATCGTGATGTTATCGTAGTCAGCCTTAAAGAAGTCTGGTTTTATTGTTGGCTTAACTTGAAGATGGTTTGAGTTAATGGTTAAGAATATAGAGAGTTCAAATGATGGGTGCAAGGCATCTTCTGAAATCAATTGCCAGGTGCAGCGGCTACGATTATGTATCGTAGTATTCCAGAGGGCCAGATCCAGAGTTTTAGATTTAGCATTTGGTAAGTAATTATACTGTTCTAAAGCATTTAAAGACATAAAATCATATTATTTACTACTAAATGTTGATAATAAGGATGACTGTGTTATCCATAGTAAGCAGTTAGCGGAAAAAGTTTTCCTAGCGGGATGTATAGGACGAATAAAAATAACAGATTACCGGTAAAAATTTTGAACACCAACGAGCATGATATTTATTTACAAACTTTTCAACCAGAGATATATTCAATTGAAGAGTTTCTCTTATGCAATTTTAAATCAAATAATAACAGTTTAGAACGAGCAAAGAACTTATTAGACATTTTGAAATGAAATCATTTAAAATCGGACGAACGGAAATCTGTTGAAGAATTATGTTCTAAATATTCGGATGTTTTCTTTTTACCGGGTGACAAGCTAACAACTACAAATGTCTATGAACAATCCATAAGTATAAAACCAAATACAAGTCCGATTTATACGAAGCAGTATCGATTGCCGCATTCTTTGAAAAACGTAGTATATAGGCAAATTCAAAAATGATTGACAATATATTACAGAAGAAGCAAAGAGTGAGTGGTCGAGTCCTATTTTATTGGTACTGAAAAAAAGCGGAAACGATAAAAAATGGCGACTTGTAGTCGATTATCGGAAACTTAATGACTGTATTGTAGACGATAAATTCCCTTTGCCAAGTATTACTGAAATTTTGGATTCACTCTCTGGTTCTGTCTATTTTTCGCATTTAGATCTTAATCAAGGATATTACCAAGCGGCTTTAGATAAAAACAGCAGAGAGTATACAGCGTTCACTACTAGTACTGGGCAATACCAGATGCAAAGGTTGCCCATGGGATTAAAAACAAGTCCAAGTGCTTTTAGCAGAGTAATGTCAGTTGCTATGTCTGGGTTAACTTACGATAAATGCTTTATACATAATTATATCTAGATGATATAGTAGTCTTTTGAAGAAATTTAGACATCCATAATAAAAACTTAACAGATGTTTTAGAAAGACTTAGGAAAATTAACTTAAAATTAAATCCAGAGAAAAGTATTTTTTTAAAGAAATAAATTCTTTATTTAGGGCATTTAGTATCAGAAAATGGAGTCTTACCTGATCCATCTAAAGTTGAAGTATTGCAAAATTATCCTGTGCCAACTAATACAGATGAAGTGAAAAGATTCGTAGCATTTTGTAACTATTACAGGAAATTTATTAAAAACTTTGCAAAAATAACTTGTCCATTAAATAGATTAACTAGGAAACATGTATCGTTCATTTGCACTAATGAGTGTCAAATTGCATTCGAAACAATGAACATGCTTTAAGTACTCCACCTGTATTAGAATTTCCAGTTTTTTCAGAAAATAACGAGTTTGTCATTCAAACAGATGCCTCAGGGACGGCTATTGGAGCAGTCTTGTGCAATCAATATATGAAACCAGTAGCTTATGCTAGCAGACCTCTTAATAAAGCTGAACTCAATTACCCAACCATTCAGAAAGAGTTATTTGCAATTGTTTGGGCTGTAAAGTATTTAGACCCTATGTATATGGTAAATTATTTACAATTATGACAGAATAGAATAGAATAGAATACTCTTTATTATGTACACCATAAAAATTACAGATATAAATGTAAAACATTATACAAGGGGTGACACAATGGGCGGTCTTATCGCTAAAAGCGATCTTTTAAAGACAACCTTTGGATGGATTTAAGGGGGAAGGAGAGACAATACTGCAGGTAGCCTGTGGTATACCATTTACATATATACAATACAGACCATAAGCCTTTAATATATTTATTTTCAATGAAGGACCCATCAAGCAGATTACTTAAGTTTAGACTAGCATTAGAAGAATACGATTTTAAAATTTTATACATAAAAAGAAAGGATAATAGCGTCGAAGATGCATTATCTAGAATTAGTTTAACATCGGAAACTTTAAAACAAATGAATAACGAAATTTCATTAGTTATGTATGACTGGAGCTCAGAAGAAGCGTTTAGATTTGGAAAAACAATTGGAGACACCAAGTTTTAGTAAATGAGACGAAACGTGGTCTGATCAACCACAAGTAGTTGAGGAACTAAACATTTCGAGTAATTCTGTGAAAATAAGATTCAATAAATTCGTGATGAATTAAATAAATTGAAGAGGCAAAATAATATAAGTAGATAAAGAAAAGGAATGTTTTATTTATAACATTCAAAGGAAGATGTTGTATACTAATCTTAACTTTAGAGCACAATTTAAGCGAGTCGAATTTGTGACTAAGTTAGGAGATTTTTGTAAACAAATAGGTATAAATGAGCTATGCATAGTAAAGAATAAGCATTAAGAGAGTTTTTTTAAAGTTGTATTAAAAGAGATAAAAGATAATAAGGATTGGACCGGTCCACGTATTTATGTATTGAGAGGAGTCAGAAGAATTGATGATGAAGAAGAAAGAAAGTATATTTTACATGATTGTCATGTACTGCCTACCGCAGGACATGCGTAGGATGACCTTAAGAGATGATGATATTAAGAGAACATTTTACTGGCCAGGTTTACACAATTTGTGAGTAAATGCATTAATTGTCAGAAAATGAAGCATTGTAGGTATATCAAGGCGCCCATGGAGATAACTACAACGGCTTCACATGCTTTTGAAAAGATCTATTTGGACATCGTAGGTCCATTAGAAAAAGACATTTAAGGAAATTGTTATATTTTGACACTGCAGTGCGAACTTACTAAGTTCGTAGAGGCCTATCCTTTGAGAACGAAGGAAACCGTAAGTATAGCTAAAGCATTAGTCAATAATTTTATTTTAAGATTTGGAATACCTAATACCGTCGCGACTGATCGTGGAACCGAATTCGTATCTTCAATAATGGAACAGGTATGTAAACTTTTAGGTATAAATAAATTGATGTCTACAGCGTATCACCATCAATCCATCGGTGCGCTCGAAAATTCACATAAAAATTTAGGTGCTTTCTTACGAATACAGTGTAATGGTCAAAAGGACACATGGAGTCACTGGCTACCATTTTGGTGTTACAGTTTCAATAATACTGTTCATACGGAAACAAAGTACACACCATTCGAACTGGTATTTGGTAGAGCTAGTATAATACCATCTAGAGGTAGTCAATACATATAACCATTATACATATAATCCAGAAAGTTATCCTTTAGATCTTAGTATAGGTTACAATTACTACACCAAGATGCTCGTAATAATTTACTTACAAGTAAACAAAAGCGTAAGAGTGGTTACCATAAATCTTCAAATAAGGTGACTTACAATAAAGGACAATTAATTTTAATTAGAAATGAAATAGCTAATAAGTTAGATTCACAATGGGAAGGTCCATTTATAATTATAAAAGATATAGGTGTTAATGTAGAGATATTAAAAGATAATAAAACTTATTTAACCCATAAAAACAGAACCAAACCATTGGTAACATAAGCTAAGTATAAAATTAAGTTATTTTGAGTCATGTATAAAAAAAAAATTGTAACAACATTTTTTTTTTTCCTGTCACCCGCGATGTGAGGTGTAGTAAGTACTACCTATAGTATAATGCCTACGACCCTATCCATATATGTAATGTGTCTTCTATTAATATATAACACACTTGTACTCTTTAGTCAGGTAATCGCTTGAGAACAGTTGTTTCAATAACGCAACATCCCCACACAATCATTAAACAATATCGTTCATAACAAAACAAATCAAAAGTTCACATTTTTTCTCTCAAAACCAAAATCAAAAAATATTAAAACAAATGGCGTGATAAATCATTCAAGTAGAAATCTTAGTATTAATTTCTCAATACAATGACCCATAATATTTTCACTGTCAATCAATTCTGGCTTGGTGCAGGTAACTTATTTGGGATTCTGCTTTCACTCTTTTAGAAATGTGTTCATACATTGGGAACCTGTGCGAGTACATTTTTACAAACATACAAATTTCAAACATATATAAGAAGAAGAAGAAAGAATCAAAAGAAGAAAGAATCGAAAGAATTGTTAGTGCTTTAAATAATGGCTTACAATTCTCTATTCTGCTCCATACCCAGCTCAGACACAGTTTTTTGTGCAATGAATGCTCTGTTCACATCTACTGAATTTCCCCATATCATGAGGCCGTAATGCAGCACTTTCTTAAGTAACATAGATTTTATGTCCGTACTAACGACCGGATCCGTCATACAAATGATTATATAAATAATCAGATTCATGCATTATTTCAGGGCGGAGAACTTGAATACATCAAAGTGGAAGAAAGCAGATACGATAGGGACGAGCCACTGCCCTGGCTCAACATAGATTATTTTAACTGTTCTTGGCTCATTGATAAATGTATTCCTGCTAGATTTTTTCATATGAATGAATTATTTGAAACCAAGCTGATATTGAAAGCCTGTTATCATTACAGAGTGAATGAAGCGGGCGAGCTTCTTTGTTATCCTGTAAATGTTGGTGGTTTAAACAGCAGAGATAAACTAATAGTCCTATCAAGAGCAATGAAGGGCAAACATTTCACTTTAGTCACTTGTTTTGTACACAAAAAAACTGGTGACGAATATTGCAGAAGAAAAAAACCCAAAACCAGACGGAAGCCGAGCCGTTCGCCATGGAAAAAATTGCAAGAATATATATGTGAGCGGGACATATTAAATCCTGACACTTCGACTCCAAGTTCGTGGGCTACCCATGACCCGTGTAATCCCAAATTCAAACTTGATTGTTCATCAGGGCCACTTTGTTTACAATACTATTACTTCGCCGGCCCACCATGGGCTGAGGCTGCATTAGTTGATTGTAGATATGCTGGTGCGGAAGACATTCTTTTATATACTGCTTGGTTCACAACTACGACGACCACTACGACGACAACTACGACGACCACTACGACTACGACAACCACTACGACGACCACTACGACCACAACTACGACGACCACCACAACGACCACTACGACGACCACTACGACGACGACTACTACCACGACCACCACGACGACAACTACGACGACTACTACGACTACGACGACCACTACGACAACGACTACGACGACCACTACGACGACTACTACGACTACGACGACCACTACGACTACGACAACGACTACGACGACCACTACGACGACTACTACGACTACGACGACCACTACGACTACGACTACGACGACCACTACGACGACCACTACGACGACAACTACGACGACCACTACGACAACCACTACAACGACAACTACGACGACCACTACGACAACCACAACAACGACCACTACCACGACCACTACGACTACTACTACGACGACCACTACGACGACCACTACGACGACCACTACGACGACAACTACGACGACCACTACCACGACCACTACGACGACCACTACCACAACCACTACGACGACCACTACGACTACGACCGAACCAAGCAAAGTTTTAATTATTATATCAGGTGTTAAGGACCGTGATAAGAAGGAACCGATTACGTTTACGCAGCTTGACAAAATGGATATGCGGCATGAGTGTTTTGACGACGAAAACTGCCACCACTACATACAATATAAATTGGGCTCAACACCAGATAACATAAAATAATCATAATCATACCATAACAGAAAAAAAAAAGATTAGATATACACATAGATATATTAAACAAGGAGATATGCCCCGTTAGATGAAAATATATCAGAACCGTGTGTCTTCTGTTTGCCCCTACCACGC
This sequence comes from Eugnorisma glareosa, assembly GCA_947578425.1. Taxonomy (NCBI): domain Eukaryota; kingdom Metazoa; phylum Arthropoda; class Insecta; order Lepidoptera; family Noctuidae; genus Eugnorisma; species Eugnorisma glareosa. Next base: position 373,982 of record OX387984.1, read on the forward strand.
GGCAACTACCCAGGTAGCAAGATGACGTCTGCGACGAAATAATGACGTCCCACTTTAGTCATTTTAGGGTCCGTCCTTTATTCGTCGAACATGTACGTAAAACTGACGTTATTTTAGGGTCGATCCGTAACCAACCCGTGTTAGTCATAAATGATACGTCGTAGCGATGTCTATTTAAGGTCAATTTTGTGACATCCGGTATTAGGCACGAATGGTACGTCCTGATGACGTTTATTTAGGGTCACCAGTGAGACGTTCTGGGTCCGATTTATTTCAGCCCGTGTTGGTCATGAATGGTACGTCCTAGCTACGTCTATTTAAGATCATTCTGTGACGTCCAGTATTAGGCACGTATGGTACGTCCTGATGACGTCTATTTAGGGTCACAAGTGTGACGTTCTGTGTCCGATTTATTTCAGCTCGTGTTGGTCATGAATGGTACGTCCTAGCTACGTCTATTTAAGATCATTAAGTGACGTCCGGTGTTAGGCACGAATGGTACGTCTTGATGACGTCTATTTAGGGTCACCAGTGAGACGTTCTGGGTCCGATTTATTTCAGCCCGTGTTGATCATGAATGGTACGTCCTAGCTACGTCTATTTAAGATCATTCTGTGACGTCCGGTATTAGTCACGAATGCTACGTCGTGATGACGACTATTTAGGGTCTATTATGACGTTCTGTACAGAGTTGTGTAGAGGTCCACGTTTTAAAATAACCCCCGAGTCTAGGAGTTCTTAGTATATCTATCTAGATATTATCTTAGTGAATCGTTTAGTGTTGCAATATAAAAATAATAATTCAGTTTAAAGAACTTAAGAAACCGACTACATAACCAAACGGCCGAACCGATTTTGATAAAATTTCTATAGGACCAATCTGGAATATAACCTTTCAGATAAAAAATAATTTTCTAAGTCGCGACAAAAATGACCAAGGTATATATGCGGTAACAAACATTAAAAAAACTACTTAAAAAACGGCTGAATCGATTTGGAGGAAATTTCTTTGGGATCAATCTGGAAGCATTAACTTTCAGATAAAAAAAGAATTTTCGGAATCGGCTCATAAATGACGAAATTATGCGACACCAAACATTAAAACAACTAATTATCTAAAAACACAAAAAACCCGCCTACGAATTGAATTTGCGAAAAGAATTACTGGCTGCACTGACAGGTTTATCCGTTCTGTGTGGGTGGGTGGTGTGTAAGTTTCTTGACTTTACACTCAAAAACCATTACCCTCCTTCTGCGCAGACGGGTAAAAATAAGCCGGGGCCGGGTTTTTGCCCGTGCCGTCAATTGAATTTGAACCTGAATGAGACTAATTTATATACGTCAAGGTTCGAATTTAACTGACTGCCAAAACTCTCTGTGATTGGTTTACATTCACCTTGCGTACCACGTGACGCACGATTGTACATAGTTCATTTCGCGTCCCGAAATCTTCGAACTTATGGTGGAAGTGCAAGGGTAGCCCGCGAAATTTAAATTTTCTTAAGTTTATTGCAATTTGAAGGTCAGTGTCAGGTTGTATGTTGATGAAAATATGAATCACGTCAGTAACAAGTATGGAGTTACAGAATTATAGTCATTCAAATCATCAGTACCGCCTTCCAATCCAAGTTCGTATAACACCATTCAATAGCTATTTCATGAAAAAGTCCCTCAATGGGATTATATGAACTTAAAGGGTTGTATTGATGATTTGAATGATTCTAATTCTGTAACTCCATACGTGTTACTGGCGCGATTCATATTTTCATCAACATACAACCTGACACTGACCTGCAAATTGCAATTAAACGTAAGAAAATTTAAATTTCGCGGGCTACCCTAGTGCATTCACCTTATACCAATGGAAATAGTACCGTACAAATCAGCAAACATTAATTTCTGCCGTTATTTATAGGGGACGGGGTAAACACGCATTGCACTCGCGCAAATCAAAATGAACAGGGGTACGCCATAATAGGTCAGTGTTGGCATTATTTTCACTTGCCTAGCACTGATATTTTATTTATTTATTGACATAGTAAAATGAAAACTCTCTTTAGCAACTAACTATAAAAATATTTGAGCGGTAATGTTAAACATAGGACTTTTTTTATGGCTCCAAATTATCATACAGGCAGCCTAAAAATTTTCATTGGCGACTCTAGTATTAGTGCATTCTGTACATTGTTGATTGTTGAAAGCAGTGTGATCAGAAGATCAGAATCAGTATTTTAATACTTTTTCGTATTATTATTGCTCTTTTCGAACATCAGAATTTTTGATGGTATTTTGCCGGAAGTCGGTTTAATTTGGATGCCAAAATAAATCGTCATTCTAATTCGCTGTATGACAGAGACAGAGTTCAAAATCTAAACAAGAAAGTGAAACGCAAACAAAAAGTATACTATGCTATTTGTGTAGGCAAAAGAGATAGCTTTTATCTGGCAACCCTGGTTACCGTTCATGTTGAAAAAGTTGAAATTGAAACTAGTTCGCGGTTCGCGCCGAAGAAATTTTGTTTTGTGCGTTTGATTTCATCTTTGTTCTGTGCAATGTGCATCATACTCGTAATAATGTATTCAGTCATTCAGTTTTCTGATCCTACTAATGGTGCCGAAGAAAGCGTGTCAATCGTAAATCGCCAGTGGATGACACCACTTAGATGTGAAGTGTATTGGCCTCCTGTACGGGAATCTAAGGCTTTTAATCTGTAAGATAAAGAACATGCTAAACCTGATGTGGATACATGGAAGCTTTATGGTGTACGGAGAGTTTTTTATGAGACTGGTAAGTATTACATGGTACGTACCTTCTACCTACGTTTAATGGTCGTATCCGTCTGCATTAAGTTTCGGTCAAGGTAGCTGGTTTAAGACTTTTCCTACCAATGGTAACCTATCTCATCTTTACAATACTTGTTCTTCCTGTGTGATAACACACAGACATTTTTGACATGCAAGCTACCTTACCAACTTCACTTTTCATTTGTGTATACAGGTATGCCCAGCTTCTATTCTTCTTCTATTCTACCTATCTACTTGTTACTTCTGCCTATATTAGACATACTCGTAATTACAATTAATTGGAATATGCCCCACCCCCAGAGTGACGGGCGCAGTGCAATGTCACCATTGTCAGCGACAGACAAGCTCCTGTAAGGTAATTTCTTTTGTTAGGTATTAGGAAGAGGTAAATGTTGACCGGGCTTGGTTTCAAAAGTTGTTTATGAATGAAAACTAACAATTTTTGTATTCTTTTTTCAAACTATGATTCTTGTGCTTGTAAAACTGCAAACACAACATTTTTTAATGTTACAATACCTAACTATAATTAACTTATCATCACACCCGCAGTCAAATTCATAAGCAGGAACTCCTGACACTAGGATCTAAAAGGACAAGGGAACATGGTGTAGGGTGGTGGTGGGGTGTACCTATGCAACTGCAGGTGTGTTAGTTATGTATTGTACCATTCAAGGTGGAACTATTTTCACAACCAGACTGAATCAGAATAAGAGCTCATGCAAGTGAGCTGTTATTTACCGAGACTTATTTTGAGAGCCGACAGGACATCTTATTATAGTTATTGAAGATTGTACCACCTTCAAATCTTGTGCTTGCTTGGGAGGTATGTGGGGGTAACCCCCAAATTTATTAAGCAGTTCTTAAAATTAGCCCTGTCACCGTTTGTCATTGCCTTCATAGATAGATGTATCATCAGGTACCTAAGCTCTTTATGAAGGTAGGTCTTCAACTAATATTTACAACGAGTAACCAGTGGGCAACTGCTAAAATGCAGCTCGTCGGTCTAGACTCTTAGCACTGTTTATCTTTTGACAGATAATCAGTGCTTAAACTATTGCCATCTCTTACCACTGGGTAATGAAAAACAGTGACACCCCGGCTAACTTTAAGCAATGATTAAATTTGAATTGTGTTTATGAGTATGCCCCATTACTTTTGTATGTCTACTACTGTTTGTGTATGTGCATGGCATGGTTATTATGGGTGGATTTTTATTCTTTAGACTGCATAGAAAAAGCTAAGAAAAAACTGAAATTGGGAGAGATAACGTCTGACTTACAGACAGAAGCGGAGGATACTGAACTAAAGCAACAAAGACCTAAGAGTAAACCCAATCGTTATATTACTTCAAGTGATGATGAGGACAATAATGACAGCTATAGACGCCCACCACCACTAAAAAAACTATACATAGATGGTAAGATTTTCAAAATTTCAAGATTATTGTGTGAACATGTTAATAAAAGATTTTTATTGAGCTTATGTTGTGTAGGTATTGTTCTACTGTGTCTACTAAATAGTACATACATATGTATAGATCAACATTGTATATATTCGGTATCTGAAAAACAAATCACTTTTCGATATTCATTATTCGATAGTATGTAATTTAATTTACCAAAATTGTTATTTATATACAGGGTAATAAGACTAGTCATTCGTTATTACAAGATTTTATTTAGCTTGCTTTGGATGATTGTTTGTTTAATTATTGTATGCTGTAATTTACCAAATTCAATATGTATAATGAATTTGCTAAATTGCAACATACTCCCAAAAACTTCAGGGGGTTTAAGTATCCATCAATATGAACAACTTTTCAACCTTGAAGCTCAGTAGCTTTACCTTCTGCACTGGAGGGCGCGGGTTCAATCTCCGCCGAGAACAAATTGTTTGTGTGACGAACACAGATGTTTTGTTCTCTGCCTGGGTGTTAATAAGAAATTAGCCTAGACACATTTTCTTTAATAATATTTATAATTTCTGACATTTCGATGCTGGGACAAACAATGACAACAGTGATTTTCCGAACACATTGTCATCCAGTATTCTGCAAAGTAGTTTATACAGGGGTGTTCATTATTAGCTACAAATACTGATAGGGCCTAATTTATAGGTCATAAATATTCGATGGCATTTTTTTACGTGCAGGTTTTTTCAAAACTTAAAAAAATCCGTATGAATTTTATTTCTTTATTTCATTTGTAGATCCCGTTATCCTTGAATGAAATTAACTTATTTGCAGACTTTGAACAAGACGTTTTCACAAGTGATCAAAGACGAAGCGATACCTTCCATGAGAAAGTGATCACATTGTTGTCTCTTATTAAAGTGTCAAAATGACCAAATTTTATCCTTAATAAAATCTACTGAAGAAACTTTAAAAGGAAGTAGATTTCAAACTGCCAATAACCAAAATGAGGCCTTGGAAACTACAGAAGAATTACTAAAAAATCAAGAAAACTATGATAACTTGGTATGGTTTTATTTCTATTATACTAGTATTTGATGAGCTATTGAATGTTTGCTTGGAAACACAAATTTATTTTGGGTTTATTATTACTTTATTTATCTGTTGCTGCACTGCACTAATCAACACTTTTATTTTCAGGTTCAATATATAAAGTATATTGGTGGAAGGGACATCTTTAGCAAAGTTTCTCGAATTCTGAAAACGATTTTGTGCCACTCTCTGGCAAAGCAGTTCAATTTCTATGGCAAACAATCACAGAAAAAGCCATTCTGCCAATTACGTCTTCGAAACTGTCTTGTAGGTTAGTACTTTTGTTGAATTTAACGAATAATTCGCTAGAATTCCTTCTCTTTTGGAGCCACGGACACTTAAAATTTATCCGCGGTGAGAGGTACCCTCATCGAGGGTAAGACATCAATTCAACAATCAACAACTCGTTAATTTTTGCCATGTCTAGTAAAGTCTTTAACATGACCTGTCTTATTTTATTGTGTTCTTATTTAACTAACCACTTTTACATGTATTTGATTACAGAGGCTGTAAAGAAATCTACTTTAAGAACAACTGAAAAAGATATCGAAGATTGCATTAAAGTGTGGCTCATGGTGAACGCTGGTTAATTACAAAGATCTATCTTTATGAGTTAATGTATTAGAATCTAATATCTTAGATAATGTTAATGTAGCGTACCTTTCTTAATAAATTGATTGTTAAGTTGTACCATGATTAACTAATAACAAATAAACTGATAGTGATTTTTGTAGAAAATGTAAAGTTTTTTATTTCATGGTACCTATCCATATTTATTTTATATACACTGTAGGCTATTAAATGACTAATAGTTATATTTTTTTGCAGCTTCAAGGCATCATCTCATCACTAAAGTATGACGCAACTTAGATACTTCAACACGTCATCTAAGGACCAATATAAAACCTACTGGTGGACGTCATTAACCACGACATTAAAACGTCATATAAGGACGTACCTTGGTAGAAAATTGTTTACCAAGGTACGTCCTGATACGACGTTTTACAACCACCAGTAGGTTCTATATGTATTGGTCCTGAGATGACGTGTTGAAGTGTCTAAGTTGCGTCATACTTTAGTGATGAGGTGACATCTTTATGCCCTTAATAATGACGTCCCACAGTAGGTCACTATATGACGTCTTAATGCCGTTATTAATGACGTCCACAGAGGGTAAATATATGACGTCTTAATGCCGTTATTAACGACGTCCACAGTAGGTCACTATATGACGTCTTAGTGCCGTTATTAATTACGTCCACAGAAGGTCACTATATGACGTCTTAATACAGTTATTAAGGACGTCCAAAGAACGTCATATTTTTGTCCGTATATGACGTCTTAATGCCGTGATTAATGACGTCCACAGTAGGTTCTATATTGGTCCAGAGGTGACCAGCCTATACGTCATAAAATGACGTCGTGAGGCTGTGACATATGTACGTCATATTCCAGGGACATGTGACGTCTTAAAATGACGTCAGTTACGTCGAAAATGACTGCGAATGGACGTCATAATCACGTCGAAATGCTACCTGGGTAGTACACATGCACTTCAGTAAAAGCAATAGACACGCAGTCGCGCACACACTCACATTTCTTAAAACAGGTGGCCTACAGGAGTAATTCCATTGTGGGAAAGAGATGACGCTAGACGAAATGTATAGCTCTGTCTCTTTCCCACACTGGAATTACTCCTGCTTTAAGACGTCACAGTAACCCCCTATGACGTACTACACAATCAAACATTATAAACATAAACCCATTGTCCCAGCAAACACAGTGCAGGCGAAGCACAGTACTGCTAGCTCTATTGTATACAACGTGTAACGGAAAGGGTATTACTATCCTTAACCACTAAAGATTACAGCTGGTATAGAATCACTATACAAAGTTACAGCTCAAAATAAAATACTCAAAAAATGGATACCAAATTTTCGGTTTCTTATGTTTCTGAAATTCAAATCATAAAAACGTGTCACCGCACTACGGGGGTCAATAACTTTCCACATTACTTGCCAATATCACTCTCTCTCTCTGTCTAATAAATAAATCAAATCTCTTCCGTAATTCTGCGCGCCTAGTACCATACTGTTTAGTAGCCTAGCAGGCGGTGTCTTTGTCGGCGCGAACTGACGAAATCAAACAAGCCGCAGCGCGCGCCGGCCGCGCGCAGCTCCGCCGAGCGTACCTACTTGACCGTGATGTAAAAATGAATAATAATGCTTAATTTAATTATTGATTTACAATTACCGTTTACTCGTTAATATCAAGCCAAACACGTAAAAACTGAGATACTTAATAGAAGTTACGTAATAAAAAATCGAAACAATGTTTAGGTAGGTTAGCTAGTTTCATCCTATTATTTAATAAAGAGTAAACAGAAAAATCTTACAGCTTTGCTTAATTTAGTAAATTAACTTACATTTTTATAGGTGGGGTTCGATGTGTTGTCCATGGTATTGTATGCACAAGACCGCTCGCTTGTTCATGGACTCAATCCGCACTTTCATTTGGTCCACTGTATCACACGGCACTGCGTACACTACGTTTTAATGTAACCCCACAAAAAAAAGTCTAACGGGGTAAGGTCTGGGGTTATAAGGGCCGTTGTTGTCCACTGCTGAACATAGGCCTCCCCAATCGATTTCCAACGTGTCCGATCCAATGCAACCTGCATCCAGCGACTCCCTGCAACTCTAGCAAGGTCGTCGGTCCATCTGGCAGGTGGCCGTCACACGCTGCGCTTTTCAATGCGTGGTCTCCACTCCAGCCCGGACGGACAGGCGGACGGTTCTACTACCACGCCCGGTCCATTGCGGAAAGCGCGAAACAAACACAACGAAAACAATAACAACAATTAGAACTTATGCGCGTATCACACGGATGGGAACGATGTGCACTACACGCGGAGTAGTCGACGACTGACGAGCAAATAAATTATTAACAATAATGCAAAATAAAGCTCCTATTCCTTGCTATCCTGGTAGTAGGGTAGCTGTCCCAGTGTACCGTAAAACCTAAACATGGTTACATACATACACAACGATGATTGAATCATCATCATCATCATCATTTCAGCCGAAAGACGTCCACTGCTGGACATAGGCCTCCACCAAGTTCCGAACTAAATGTTGCATGCCTAGAATATGGCGACACTAACAATTTTCCTCTTTTTCAAAAATCCACCTGTATTACTTACCCATATTTGCAATAAATGAATTTGATTTGATTTGATTTGATTCAAGTGTCGCCACACTGACCGGTCCCGTGCAACTTGCATCCAGCGGATCCCCGCAACCTTCACCAGGTCATCGGTCCACCTAGTGGGAGGCCTTTCAACGCAACGTCTTCCGGCCCCCCCCAGCTTACCCTAGATACGAACCTTACTGATCGTTTCGTCCTTGGCCTGGGATCTGGGCCCGAGCGCGACAAACTGTTTGAGCAGGATGCTTCTGCGTTGAGTTTGTCGAGACAGTGGAAATAGCAGAGCGAGCTGATTGCGCCAGGGAAGCTAAGACATCTGACGCAGTTGTGATAAAAGAAGAGGCATTGAACAAGATATCGTGCAAGGGTGGATACAAGCGGCCGAGCGATGGGAGCGGTAAGCATGCTGGGAGCGCGGGCGGTGCTCGAGCGAGCGCGCGAGAGGCGTGCGCGTCTAGTCGTGACCATGAGCAATCTTACGAAGATTTCCGTTGTTCGGTGTGCGGATTAAAAAACCATAACAAGGAAAAGTGTCGTTACAAAAAGTATAAATGTCAAAAATGTGGTTTAAAGGGTCATTTAAAGAAAGTGTGTGACAAAAAGCATAAATACGGCCGTGTCCGAGTGAATAAAATGGGCAGCGATAACAGTGATACCGACACAGAAGCAAGCTGTGAGGAGTGCCATAATTTTAATATCAGGTATGTGACGGATAGACCATTAAATTTAGAAATTACCGTCGGTGACAAAATAGCGACTATGGAGCTGGATTCCGGTTCTGGTGCTTCTGTTATGTCAAGAATAATGTATTCGGAGATGTTTTACCATTATAAATTAAATAATTGCAAGGTCAAAATGTGCTTATATAATGGGCATAAAATCTCACCATTGGGGTATTTTCAGGCAACAGTTAAATATAATAACCGCAAGAAGGAGATTAATTTTTTCGTAGTAGACTCAAATGGCCCACCCCTACTTGGTCGTGATTTTATGTCCGCTTTTGGGTTAGTTTTAACAAACATTTATAGAATAAGCCAAGACGTCGAAGTCAAAGCATTATTGGAACAGTATCCTAATTTATGGCTTGATGAACTCGGTACTTTTAATAAGTTTAATGTTAATTTACAACTTAAGGAAAATTCTATACCTAAATTTTTTAAGGCTCGTCCGATTCCCTTTGCTTTAAAAGAGAAGGTGGAATCAGAATTAAATAGGGTCTGGGTATATTAGTGCCAGTAAGTAATTCAGATTATGCAACTCCTATCGTCCCAGTATTAAAAGATAACGGCACGGTTAAGATCGCAGGAGATTTTTCAGTCCAATGAACAAGGATCTCATAATCGATAAGTATCCGTTACCAAGAATTGAGGAAGTGTTCGCGAAGCTTGTGAGGGCGAACATTACTCAAAAATAGATTTAAAGAATGCATATAATCAAAAAAAACAATGTCAGATGTCCATAGTAACTTAGGCTCAATAAAAAAAATTCACGGACAGTGATAATTCTCGCGTTTTTTTGTGTAGTTTAATGTCAGAAGCTTTTCTGTGTTTTCCACTTTTACATTGAACTTCTCAAAAAGAAATTATTCAGACATTGTAAATTGGAGGTTACATATTTATTTTTACAGAGTAAATTAAACAAAATATATACAGTAATTGAATAGTTTTATTCGTTTTCACCATTATCATCATCAATTTCGTTATATTCAATTAACAAATCATCAAGAAATGGTGCAGGGGGCTCAACATTGTTTTGGTGCCGAGCCCAGCCCAAATACCATAAAATGGTCATAGTGTGGGAACAGCATCCCACAGTTCGTTTACCTACCTTACAATTACAATAATATTGACTAATTGCCTCTCTCCCATTTAAGCTGTTATCAATAAGAACATACACAAAATAAGTTTTCCTACTGATATGTCGACTTTGAATTTTGGCTCTTAATAACCAAGAGCTTTGGGAGAGAGACAAAAGTTCTCTTAAATTGTTAATTGATGCCTCCCTGCATACTTCAATCATATATCGGCCATTAAAACGGATATGCTCACCATAATATGATCGGGCCTGACGGAGTTGGTAAGTACCACAAGCTATTAAAATCAAATCATGATACTCAAGCTGAGGAAACTCAGTGACATTTCTGTTATCAACATTTATGTTTGAAAACTGTGCCCTTCTTCTATTATAATTATTTTGTATAATAAACTCACTTAATGTATTACTTTGGAACATTTTCTGTTGTATAATTTCTAATATCTGGGCAGCATCAAACCTGTCTGTGAGGGGTGGTCGAATTCTATTGATTAGGGCAGCAGCTATGGAAAAGTCTATCATGAGATGTGGCGAAGCTCTATTATTGAACTCATGTCGGAATATTTTAAACCGCTGCTTAAAAATCCCATTCATAACTTCAACCACCCATCTGCAAATTGTAACAGCCCGAGTTTTGTTTGCCTCTAATGTTGACAACTGATTTTCATCATCCTCTAACGATGATGGCATATGCACAGAGTAGTTACAGTTTTGCAACAATGGGACTGCATCTCTGAAACCTCTATCTAGGATAAACACGTCGCCCTCTTGAAAATATTCACGCAATGAACTCTCTGGGTTTCCAAACTCATTTTTTATAATATCAGCGTCAGTTGTTATGGCTGGGTAGGGGCCCAAAATCTCGATTATATACCCATCACAACATACAAACAGGAAGGGCTTTACCAAATTCCTATATTTATGCAAAGAGTAAGTTTTCTTTTGATAGGCATAGTTGGCACTTTTATTACAATATATGTAGGTTCCATCAACTATTATTATTGGTCTCCTCTCACCCTCATTTTCAGTGCTACCAAAAAGGCCATTTGGTATTAAAAGATTTCTTGTTGCTATCTCTTCTCTTGTTATGTGATGTATACCTAGATGCCTTGGAACAAAATCTTGGTGTAAAAGTTCTCTTGCTCTTGCCATTAAGCCCTCTAATGTAGTTCTAGGAACTTGAAATAAGGAACTTATTCGATCTCCAGAGTCACCATTTCTTAATTTCATTAAAAATGCAGCAAGGGCATTTGAACTTCTGTGCATATTAGCTAGCCGTGGAGTTTCTAGTAATATATTTCTGAAGTCTTCCTTACTCATACCAAACCAATAATGCACCAGGTAGTCATCCATATTTTGGACATCTTCAAAGTCAATAGAGGCCTGATGTTTTAATAATTCTGTGAAATCATAAATATGTTGGGCCGTAAATGTGTGGATAACATTTTCAGGTTCCATCAATTCAGGCCAGTCATTGCTGCTCAAATGGTGAGAACAAATTCGACAGTTCTCTGGCACATAATAATTATACTCCGAAAATAACCTTCTTCTAATTGATATTGGAACAATCATTCTCTCAAGTTGACGGCAACTAGGGAAAAAGCAACGAGCCTGAGTATCTGATGCCCGGCCAAACTCCAATAATTCAATGACATTCATAGGCACCTGTGGGACTGGCAACGGAATGACATTCATAGGCATCTGTGGAACTGGCAATGGAGATGGTGGCGGCCCTGGTGTTGCTATCTGCAGAGATGGCTGAAAGTCTTCTACAATTGACTCACTTGATTCACTCTCTACATGCAATGGTGTTGATTCATCAGAGGCTGTTGAAGTTGAGGGTTCATCAATACTTGATGATGATGGTGTGGTTAAATTCCGTTGAACAAAACGGTAACTTCTTTGCCAACATGGGTGACAGATCTTGTCTGTTGATCTCAGCTGCAACAAAAACAAAAAAATCTTAGTACAATCAGGAAAAAACAATAATTCATTCATCAACCAGCAATACATAAAATCATTGAAGGATCTTGCTTACCTGTAGCGGTGCAATCTGTTGCTCTATCACACGTCTGATAGCATCTTCTCTTTCTGAACTGTTATTTAGGGCGTGAGACCTTACACGATGCAATGAATGACCGCAACCAATACAAACATTTCGATGCACAATTATTGATTCAGTTGGCGCATTGCTACTTGATGGATTACTTGTTTGTTCAATTATTATCCAACAGTTATGACAAACAACACTGTCATTAGGAATCTAAAACAAACAAGATACAGTTGTGTTACAAATTAACATTTAGCTCAAGGTCTGTAAAAGGCAAAGGAAGTTCATTTACCATTGAAAGAACGTGCATCCTTGGCAAAAACCACGCCTGTATACCACGCCTGTTTATAAGTGTTTTAACGTTGACAGCCCAAGTAACACATCAAAGCAGTATAACGGCCGACTTACAGCATTTCTGTATCGTTTTCGCATTTTGAGTTAGTTCTATAGTAGCATTACAAACGTTTATACGGCTACTGTAATGCTTATTTGGGCACAAATTATACGGCTTTAGATCCTAAATATGTTCACAATAGTTGTTTAGTTGCATTACAGGCGCATTATATTAGCATTATTGTGGCCAAAGAACGTACCAATGGCATTACAGAAGCATTATACTAGCAATATTATTGATAATGAAGATGTTGTTTTCATTACAAAAGCATTAGACTAGCATTTGAATGTAGTAAAAGAATGATTGGAGCTTTTTAAGTGTTCACAGTTAGAACTTAAATAAACCCTACATCATTGCAAAAACATCTCTAATACCACGGCACAAATGTCATAATACAATTAACGTGGAATATAATATGGACGAAGACTGTCAAAACTGAGTGAGTGCCACCATATTTGTTTGCATCAAAACAAATTTACTGGGTAAGTTTTTGACTCTTTTGTTACTTCATGCCTTCAAATATTATTCGCAATGTAGTTTACTGTAAATGTCTATATAAGTTTCATTGAAAATTTTCACGCGCCTTCGATATTTTGTGGTTTTGATAGAAAATGTCATATTAAAATATGTGTGAAATTTACAAGAAGTTGATGGGACATTGTCACAAAATGTGTGGTATGGACGGATATAATAACACAATAAGTCTTTAAACGCAAACGCAGAGGAATTCGAGAAATAAACAACCGTACACATAGAAAAACACCAACAACAACACAAGATGTTTGACATAGACTATCTGTCAGATAGAGCGCGCGATCTTGACAGAACCTAACAGGGTTGCCATTACATTACGATTAAGTTATCGAGCAAAAAATCGATTTCTTGAATTTCGTTTTATATTCTTTAAAAAATACTTAATGTATTTATAATAAATACGATTAACGTATTATTTAGAAAAAAATAATAATAAAAGACAATTGAGAAGTGGTAAATAAAAAGTAAAGAGTAAATCGCTTTACTTATTTAGAATAATCTATTACAGTGGCAGAACAGGTAACTACCTGAACCTTTTTTATTTATAAAAAGAATAACCTGGAACATGATAAACAAAATGATTACTTAATAAAATGATTTTCTTTTTGAAAAGTTCTAGAAAATAACTAAATATGATTTAAGAAGTTATTATTTTATATTTAAATTGTTGTAGATAAAAACTTTGTGTCCGTGTGAATTTAGTTTTAAAAGTTGTGTAGGCCGAAACCTGGCATTGTTCTTTAAGACTCACAGGAGCTCACAACTATAAATACTCCGAAGGGTTTATTTAAATATACGCGCTTAGTTTACGGTCTAGCTAATGCTCTTGCCTTATTCCAAAAGGCAATGGAGGTATTATTGTCGGGTATCGAGGGAGTAAGCATATGGTTGGACGACATTTGTTTAACTGCGCCAACAAAAAGGCTTCATTTGATGAGACTAGGTCAAGTTTTAAGTAGGTTAGACGAAGCCGGATTGCGCCTTCAAAAAGAAAAATGCGATTTTTTCAAGGAAAACGTAACTTATTTAGGATATGTTATCGACAAAAATGGCTTACGTACTAGCCGTGACAAAGTAAAAGCCATTTTGAACGCTCCGGAACCGACCAACATAACAGAAGTCAAAAGGTTTCTCGGAGTAGTTAATTACTACAGGAATTTCATTCCAAATGCATCGAGCATTATGAGCCCGCTCCACGAGCTACTGCGCGCCAGCGCTCGATGGGAGTGGGGACCGCGCCAGCGCCGCGCAGTTCGTCGCGTCGGGGCCGAGCTAGCCTCAGAGCGCGTGCTAGCGCATTTCGAGCCGAGCGCGCAGCTGATCCTGGCTGCAGACGCGGGGCCACACGGACTTGGTGCAGTTTTATCACAGCGGGATAGCGATGGCCATGAACGACCATTGGCATACGCCTCTCGGTCGCTCCAAATCCAGAAGGAGGCGACGGCAATAATTTTTGGGGTTAAACACTTTCATCAGTACCTGTACGGTAGGAGTGAGCCATTTATTCTTAAAACCGATCACCGACCCTTGGTGTCATATATTTAATAATAAAACAGGCATTTCGATAACTACAGCGTTACGATTACAAAGATATGCAATTATATTATCCGCCTATAATTATATTGTTCAGTACACATCTAGTGAGAATAACTTAGTTGCCGATTATTTCTCCCGTGCGCCTTTGTCTGATATTGTGTGCGAAACAGATAAGGAATATGACGCACACTGCTCATTAAATTTTCTAGATGGGATCGCGTCTGCCGTTTTGTTTACGGATATAAAGAATGCCACTGATAATGATAAAACTATTCAAACTGTCGTTAAATATACCAATGTCGGTTGGCCCCGAAAGATTGTTTGTGCATCAATTCGACCATATTTTTTGTGTAGAACAGACTTACAATATGAAAATGGTATTTTAATGCGTGGACATAAGGTTGTAATTCCCATGGCATTACGCGATAGAATGCTGCGTGAACTTCATAGCACTCATTTTGGTATAGTAAAAATGAAATGCAATGCTCGCAGTAGGATGTGGTGGCCCGGTATTGACGAGGATATAGAGCAATGGATCGGCGCATGCGATATATGCGCAAGCGTGCGGCACGCGCCACCACGAGCTACGCCCGCACCGTGGCAGAGTCCGGCAGCACCATGGGTACGGATCCATATTGATTATTTGTCGATAGGACAACAAACATACCTGGTGGTGATTGATGCATACTCCAAATGGTTGGAGTGTATCTGGATGCATAATGATGTTACTACCCAATCTTTAATAAAGAAATTGAAGCAAATTTTTTCCGTGTTCGGTATACCTAGTACGCTAGTCTCAGATAACGACGTTAAAATAAATTCTAAGGATTTTAATAACTTCTGTTCCAATAATGGCATTAACTACATGACGTCACCAATTTATCATCCATGTAGCAATGGGCAAGCTGAAAACTCTGTAAGAACTTGTAAAAAAATGTTAAGTGAAAGCTTGTCTCATACTGTATTACAAGAGAAATTATTAGGATATCTGTTCGAATACAGGTGTTGACAACCTTCTTGGTATGTTATCTTAGTTGTCTATTTTTGATTTTGTTTCAAGTGATTTTGTCAGTTTGTCTTCCCTTCAACACATTGTATAGAATATTCCTACTTGCTTATTAGATTTATATTGCCATTACTTGGTTTTATTGCACCACACCTCATATATAATCCCATACAGTCCATTCCTATCGTCAACATTTTTGGTCCTTCGACGGTTTTATTTCATATACATTTTGTCATTTTCACATCGGTAAGTACCATTTTTAGCATTACGACATGAACACGCGTAGTAAAACCAAAGCCTTGGCAATGTCATCTCATAGTATCGCCCGTCATTCACCTGTAGAACCTTCAACAACCACTCACGAGCCCGTAGCGTCTAGAGTTAGTGCCGGTGACGATGCGAACAGCATGCACTCTGCGCAGACTAATTCTAGCGCTTCATCCACCACGCTGAAAGCACGCAAGGCCGCCGCGGAAGCCGCATACAAGCGCCGCCAGTTCGAAAACACGAAGGTGCTACAGCAGCAGCTCGCGGAAGTGGAGGAGGCCGAGTACCGCGCGGAGATTGAACAAATTGAAGCGGAGGTTGAAGGTAAAAGTAGGCGAAGTACTACGAGTCAAAAACGAACGCAAGAATGGGTAAGAAGTATTTCTACAATTCAAGTAAACGAAGGAAATAAACCAAAAGAGGTCTCACAGCCTGCTCATTTATCAATGAACCCTCAGGCTGCTGCTCCATTATTAGCAGCATACCTCGATAATCAGGCAGGTTTCGTTCCCCAAGTACCCGGGCTGGCCGCCACGGTGTTGCCACCCTCTTATACGGGCTTGGAGGAACAGCGCCACAATATACCTGTATGTAATAATGAGTTTTCTCCCTTGCTTTTACAAGCAGTCGCAGACACTGCCGCTGCAGCGAAGTCTTTGGCTGTCGCGCAGAATAAAAAACAAAAAACAAAAATAGAGCTTTTCGCATTTACTGGAAATGCGTCTCAGTGGCTTCAATTTAGAAAACTTTTTGACACTACTAAACTCTCATACACCCCCGCAGAGAATGTTGCGCGCTTACAAAGCGCGCTCCGTGGGGCCGCACGCGAGTCCGTCGCGTCGCTGCTCATCTCTGCAGAGGACCCGGAGGAGATCATGCGCGCCCTCGAGCGAAGCTTTGCGTGCCCTGAGATGATTGTCTTCGGTGAGGTACAGGTGTTGAAACAACTGCCACGGCTCGGTAATGACCTCAAAGAAATAGGTACCATTGCGAATAGAGTCAGAAATAGTCTTTCTACGATAAAATTACTCAATCATCGTGACTATTTACACTCACCAGAACTTTTTCACATTATACTAGGTAAATTAAACCCTATGATGAAAATGAGATGGTCTGACTATGCGTCAGAGGTATCAAACCCTCTGGTATCAAAATTAGAGGTTTTGTCCGAATTTTTAATTCGTGAACATGAGCGTTATATTAAGTTTGCTTTGTCTCCTGACTTAAGTCTTTCGCAAGCTACACATCAATCGCACGTGATTCAGTCTGTCAATAAACCATTAAAACGCGAGAACATTCATTCTGTGTCACACAATAAAATAAAAAGTAACGATAAAACAGAATGTGTTTATTGTAAAAAAAACCACAACGTTAAAAACTGCGACGAAATAAAATCCTTGGCAGTTGACGAAAGATGGCGTTGGTTACGTGAGAACAAGATTTGTTACAAATGTCTTAGGCGTGTTTCCCATCAATGGAAATCTTGCAAAGTAAATCCTTGTGGGGTCGACGGTTGTTCTTTTCGCCACCATCCTCTTTTACATGGTAGGCAGGATACGTTAACGTCATCGCCTGCATCCGAAAAGCAGTCGTTTAACAACACTGTGTGTGCAGCTGCGTCTCTTAGTGACGTTCCGTGCACGTCACCCTCATCAGCCGCCCCGCTCGCGCTCCAGCCAATGGAAGAAAAGGTAACGGTTTCTAATACAGGTATCCATGAACATTTCAAGATGTCATCACAAACCAATGCGTTTTTAAAAATAGTACCAGTTGTTGTGTCTGGTCCAGCCGGCGACTATGAAACATACGCTCTTCTTGACGACGGCAGTACAGCGACATTGATTGACTCAAACGTGGCTGCTCGTATAGGGTTATCAGGACCGCAAGAACTTATAACTATCAACGGTGTCGGTGGTTTACAGAAAAGTACAAACATTTCATATGTTAATTTTTACATACAGGGTAAACATGAAAATAACAAATACTTAGTTAGTCGTGCTAGGGCTATGCAAGCACTAAATTTAAGCACACAAACACTGTCCAACCAAATGGTTGAATCATACAACCATTTAAAAGACTTAGCTCATTTTCTAATTTATAGTGACGCTGTACCGACCGTGCTTATCGGCGCTGAGCACTGGCATCTATCGATAACTCACGAGGTCCGCACTGGACGCCGCAATGAGCCTGTCGCTTGTCACACTTTGTTGGGTTGGACATTGTATGGAGTAGCTTCTAGTAAAACTAAACCAGTCGTATTTATTAACCACTGTCAGTTAGACCAAGCCGAACTATCGGAATACGAACGTTTAGAACTTCTCATAAAAGAGCAGTACAAACTTGATTCACTTGGTATTTCCAAGCGTGAGACTCTTCATAGTAAGCAGGATTTGCGTGCTATTGAGATTTTAGACGCGACTATCTACACGTTTGCCAACTGGTAGGTACGAAGTAGGACTCCCATGGCGAGATGACATTCAGTCTATTCCCGACAGCTATCCTCAAGCTCTCTCACGTTTCTTGAGTCTAGAGAAACGCATGCTCCAAGAACCAGAGTTTGCTAGTCCTTATAAACAGTTTATTGATAATATGCTTACTAAGGGATATGCGGAGGAGTGTGATCCTACCACTTACTATCGTAATTTTACTGGTCAAGAAAATCTTAATAATATAATCAGTCTCAATTCAGGGTGTTCTAAACAGAATGCGCCCTTTTCGACAACAAATCGTCCTGGAGCAGTTTCTAGTTCTAATTCTAGTACGAGGATTAGGTGGTACTTGCCACATTTTGGCGTGTATCACCCACAAAAGCGTAAGCTTCGGGTTGTTCACGATGCGGCTGCTACGAATCAAGGAGTGTCTTTGAATTCCTTGCTTCTCCAGGGGCCTGATCTATTAGAGAACTTATTAGGTATTCTTTTTAGATTCAGAGAGGGCCGTGTCGCAATGTCTGCTGACATTAAGGAAATGTTTCCTCAAATACGAATTCGAGAGCAGGAAAGGGACGCATTACGGTTTCTTTGGCGTGATGTTCAATACAAAAATACAAAGCCTATAAAAGAGTATCGTATGACTGCTGTTATCTTTGGAGCGTCGTCCAGTCCATTTACTGCTCTGTACATTAAAAACAAAAACGCCAGGTCTCATCAAGATTTGTATCCAGAAGCAGCCAACGCTAGTGTTTATAGTTGTTATATGGACGATTATCTTGATAGTGTGGACGACGTCACCAAGGCTGCGCAGCTGTCATCTGATATAGTCACTATCCATCGAAACGCCTGTTTCGAAATGCGTGGCTGGATCTCTAATAATCAGGAAGCGTTACATCTTATTCCAAAAGAATTTCATGCCGCACAACCGACTGAAGTGAAACTTGGTAATAATTCCACTATTATAAATAATGTCTTAGGCGTTTCATGGGATCCTTTATCAGATACTATAGGTTTTAGGACCGGTTTAGAAAGTTGTAGGTTTCAAGGTTTTTTAAATAAGCGAAAAGCGTTGTCTCATCTTATGAAAATCTATGACCCGTTGGGATTACTTGGGCCAATCGTTGTTAAGGGCCGAATCCTACTCCAGGAGGCCTGGAGAAAAAATATTGACTGGGACACACCATTTCCACCCTCAGAGGTTATGAGGTGGAGTGAATGGTTAGAAGAGCTCGTTGAAGTATCATTTTTTAGTATTCCACGCTGGTACGCTAATGAAAATGGTGAACCTTTATACAGGGAATTGCATGTGTTTGCTGATGCGAGCGAGCTTGCCTATGCCTGTGTTGCTTTTTGGCGTTTTACGTATGCTAACGGCATCGTCAAACTCGCCCTTATTGCCAGTAAGGCGAGAGTTTCGCCATTAAAACCAACATCAATTCCACGCTTAGAGCTGCAAGCTGCTTTGATTGCTTCTCGCCTTGCTGTCACAATCAAAGATTGTCACAAAAAGAAGCCCATGCGCACATATCTGTGGACGGATTCGAGAACCGTTCTTGGTTGGCTGAGGAGCGATGCACGAACATTCAAGCCATTTGTGGCTCATAGAGTCGGGGAAATAACTGAAAATTCATGCGTTCAAGATTGGCGATGGGTCCCAACCGACTTGAATGTTGCTGACGATGCCACTCGTATAAAGCCTCTGCACCTGAATCCCAACCATCGATGGTTTTCGGGTCCTACATTTCTTTTAGAGGCCCCAGAAGATTGGCCTATAGAACCAGCTGGCCAACCTATCGCTCGGGAGGAATGTAAACGTTCTCCTACGCTTTTGATTGCTCATCTGGTTGCGACAGTAGATTTCAGTCGTTTCAGTGACTGGCTTCGTTTGCTCCGCGCTACTGCTCGCGTTTTGCAGGCTGCGGCCAAACTCCGTTCATTTTTGGACCGTACTAGACTCACTGTCCCTAACACCGATGTTAGAGACCGCCATTGTGCAAGTTTACCTGCGTCCACCACTCTATTATTGCCTTTGTCAGCTGAGTTAATGGAAGCCGCAGAAAGGCATATCCTGCAACGCCTACAGGCAGAAGCGTTTGCCGAAGAAATTCAGTGCATCGATCGAGACGAAACGATACCCAAGTCTAGCCGCTTGTCAAAGCTTTCACCAATGATGGGAGAAGACGGTTTGTTAAGATTGGTCGGAAGAATTAGAGCCGTCGAAAATGTCAGCTCCGATGTGAAGCGCCCGATACTGTTAGATGGTCGCCACCATGTCCTCCGTTTGTTGGTGCAATATTTCCACCGCAGAGCTGGTCATGCCAATAATGAGATGGTAATTAATGAGTTGAGACAAAAATATTGGATTCTTCGAATTCGCAGCATCGTCCGGAGTGTAGCCAGCCAATGTTTGTTCTGCAAGATAAGGAAAACAAAGCCAATGAATCCAAAGACAGGAGATCTCCCGGCACAAAGGCTTGCTCACCATCGCCGTCCTTTTACATTTACGGGCTTGGATTATTTTGGCCCCATCTCTACTGCAATTGGCCGAAGAAGAGAAAAACGTTACGTTGCCCTTTTCACCTGTATGACTTCCAGAGCCATTCATTTGGAGCTGGTGCATTCCCTCTCTGCTGATTCTGCAATTATGACTTTGCGTCGCTTTGTTGCAAGAAGAGGAACTCCCGAAGAGGACTCCTGACACAATATATTCGGACAATGGCACGTGTTTTGTTGGTGCAAACCGAATTCTTCGTGATTTTTACCAACCTGAAGTCGAAAACTTTGCTGCCAATCTATACATATAATAAAACAGTAAAAAAACTGTGTCTGTACATTGAATATATTAAAAAAATAATTATTGAGGGGGGTTTGGAAACAGTAATAGAGCACGAATCCAAACAAAAATTCTGTCTGTTTGTCTGTATGTCTGTTTGTTTGTACACGCTAATCTTCGGAACTACTCGACGGATTTAAATGATTTTTTTTTTGTTGTAAAGGTATCAAATCTGGGCAACATATAGGCTATAATTTATCTTGGAAACTTGAACATCTGATGCAGCACCGCAACAGACCAGCTAAACTATAAGAGATACAAAAATGGTACCATAGCAAAAATTGTTCCACGTGATGAGCATTTTCTGCTAAGAGAATAAATTTGAAGATCTGGAACACCTGAAGTGGAACTCCAAGAGCCCAGCTACACTATAACATATATAGGAATGACGTCTTAGCAAGAGTTGTTCAGCCTGATGAACACTCTCTGTTGTCGTATAAAATTTGAAGACCTGGAACAGCTGATGTGGAACTCCAAGAGCCCAGCTACACTATAACATATACATATAGGAATGACGTCTTAGCAAGAGTTGTTCAGCCTGATGAGCACTCTCTGTTTTCGTATAAAATTTGAAAACCTGGAACAGCTGATGTGGAACTCCAAGAGCCCAGCTACACTATAACATAATAGGAATGACGTCTTAGCAAGAGTTGTTCAGCCTGATGAGCACTCTCTGTTGACGTATAAAAATTGAAGATCTGGCACACGCGTTGTGGAATTGAAAATTAAAAAAAAAAACAAAAATGAAGATCTGGAACACCTGATATGGAAATCAAAGCTATCACTATTTTCACTGTATAATTATAAAATAACATAAGCTGGGAGTATCTCCACGCGGTGAAGGCGGTAACAGTTTAGGACTGATTTTCGATGAATCATTGAAAATTTGACTCTACTGGCCAAAACTCCCATTTATTATTTTATTTTATCAAATAAATAAGCCTTCGGGCTTATGTTATTTGAGTGTTTAATTTCCTTTTTCATTTATTTTCGTGACACGGTAGCCTACCCGGTAAAGCAGGGGAGCAGTCAATTAGATTTTAATTGACCAGGTATCTTCAGAATTAAACTATAACTATGTCTAGAAAGAGGTCAAATCTTTCCCAACGTTCCAAAGGAGCTAAAAGATTGAGGATCATAAGATCCCAAGAATCTACCGAAGAGCTTCAGGAGAGACTTGATGCTGTTCGAGAACATCAGGCTGCAACTCGCTCCGTAGAAACCTCTTCGGATCGCGAAGAACACTGGAACACCTGATATGAAAATCAAAGCTATCACTGCATCAGATGTTCAAGTTTCCAAGATAAATTATAGCCTATATGTTGCCCAGATTTAATACCTTTACAACAAAAAGAACCTTTTTTTTTTTTTTTTTTTACCGATTGGAAATCATCAAATAACCCCTCCCGCTCTGGGCTGAGCAGGAGGGAGTGTCAGACTTCTACTGACTAAAACCCATCCATGTTCCTTCCTTTGCCCTTTGTGTTCCAGGGCCGCGGTATCTCTTTCGAACAGTCCCGCAACCCTGGCAGGCGTCGGCCCTTACGGACCCCTTCCTGTTTGCTGACTATCTTTGAGGCGCGCGTGGAACACGAACGCGCCGTCGACACGGCCTGTCGTCATAAGACGGACGGACGGCGAGCTAGCCCATAGCCCACCGTCCACAGGCCCGCGTCTACGGTGGCCGGGGGCCACCACGTGGCCCCCGACGCCCGGTGCGTCTCCCACGGCGGCTGGGACGTGAGGTTCTCTCCCTCTCACGTCCCGCCACCTCCTTCGCTAGCATGACTGCTTCGCAGAAGGAGGTGACGGCGTCCCATTCCGTCTCGCTCCGGACCATGAATTGAACCAGGGCCGGACGCGAGAGGTCGCCGCCGCCGATCGCCGCTACGAGGACACGGCGTTGCTCCGCCCAAGCGGAGCAGACCTGCACAGTGTGCTCCACCGTGTCCTCCGGTCGATCCTCGCAAACAAAAAGACCCTTCACGAAGCGGTCAACCAAGCATTCTGTACATCAAAATAAGTCTTTACGCAGAGAGTGCTCATCAGGCTGAACAACTCTTGCTAAGACGTCATTCCTATATATGTTACAGTGTAGCTGGGCTCTTGGAGTTCCACTTCAGGTGTTCCAGATCTTCAAATTTATTCTCTTAGCAGAAAATGCTCATCACGTGGAACAATTTTTGCTATGGTACCATTTTTGTATCTCTTATAGTTTAGCTGGTCTGTTGCGGTGCTGCATCAGATGTTCAGCGAGGAAGTGAGGAAACTCGGTATGTAATGGGAGGTAACCCATCCACGGGCCAACCTAGGCAAACGCTTAACATAGCGGACAGTCGCGCATCATGTTCCGCACTTATCTCTAGAGACGTAGAAGCAGATGCGTAGATACGCTGAGAACTAATGCGCAATTATCTATCCGTGAACGTCTGCGACTCACGAGACAATGCATGATTTCTTCACTGGTCTCTAGAGACCTGGATGTAAATGCGTAAATACGCTGAGAACGTAGGTGTGCTTCGCGATCCGAAGAGGTTTCTACGGAGCGAGTTGCAGCCTGATGTTTTCGAACAGTATCAAGTCTCTCCTGACGCTCTTCGGTAGATTCTTGGGATCTTATGATCATCAATATTTTAGCTCCTTTGGAACGTTGGGAAAGATTTGACCTCTTTCTAGGCATAGTTATAGTTTAAATTTGAAGATACCTGATCAATTAAAATCTAAGTGACTGCTCCCCTGCGTTACCAGGTAGGCTACCGTGTCACGAAGATTAATTGAAAAGGAAATTAAACACTCAAATAACATAAGCCCGAAGGCATATTTATTTGACAGAATAACGGGAAGAAAAGGTATTTGTTGTGTAGGTATTAAGTCTGGGCAACATATAGGCTATAATTTATTTTGGCAATTGGAACACCTGATGCAGAACCGCAACAGAACAGCTAAAGTATAAGAGATATAAAAATGGTGTCATAGCAAAAATTATTCCATGTGAAGAGCATTTTCTGCTGTGTGAATAAATTTGGAGATCTGGAACCCTGTTGTGGATCTCCAAAGCCCAGCGACACTATAACATATTAAGGAATGACGTCTTAGCAAAAGTTGTTTAGTCTGATGGGCATTTCCTGTGGACTTACGAAAATGAAAGATCTGGAACGTCTTCAATCGTCTCGCTCATCCAGTTGTTTTCCCGTCCCCGGGCCTCAGAATTCTACATCAGACGTTTCAGATCTTCGATTTTCTTGACGACCCCGTTGTCGCTGGCAAAAGCAACAGGATCCGCGTACGAAGTCGCGGGCAGAAGCTAGTAGAGGAATAAAATGGAAGTTTATTCCTCCCGCCGCACCATTCTTTGGTGGATGTTGGGAGAGGTTGGTGCGCAGCGTGAAGGTGGCTCTAAATGCCACTTTGGAAGAACAAGCCCCCAAGGAAGAGGTCCTTATAACTCTCTTGTTAGAAGCCGAAGCGATTGTCAACTCTAGACCTCTGAGTCACGTTTCGGTTTGTCACGAGGACCAAGAAACATTAACTCCATTTCATTTTTTGCTCGGCACGTCATCTAATCAAGTTCTACCTTCGACTCTAGACGACCGGGATTTATTAAGAAGAGCGGACTGGCGAAAAGCTTTAAGATTGGCTGATCATTTTTGGCATCGCTGGGTCAGAGAGATTCTGCCCACTATGCAACCACGGCAGGTCGGGGACAGCAGAGAACCAGCTTTGAAAATTGGTGACATTGTATTCATCGTGGATGAGAACATGCCGAGAGGAACTTGGCCACGAGGCCGTGTTTCTGGAACTTTTCCCGGCAAAGATGGAGTAATTAGAGTGGTGGACGTAGCTACCTCAGGTGGCATACTTCGTCGGCCCACCAAGAGGATTGTCAAGATTTCCACATAGGAGACCCATTGCATTATTTTGTGCACTATCATGCACAAGGGGGTGGAATGTTGACAACCTTCTTGGTATGTTATCTTAGTTGTCTATTTTTGATTTTGTTTCAAGTGATTTTGTCAGTTTGTCTTCCCTTCAACACATTGTATAGAATATTCCTACTTGCTTATTAGATTTATATTGCCATTACTTGGTTTTATTGCACCACACCTCATATATAATCCCATACAGTCCATTCCTATCGTCAACAACAGGAACACAGTACACTGTACTACCGGATACTCACCCGCAAAATTAATGGTTGGGAGGGATTTGAGATCGCGTCTTGATTTAATACTCCCTAAAGAATGTAAATCGCGTGAAACGTCATTAAGAAATAAAGAATGTAAGATAAGAGAATTTAAAGTGGGTGATAGGGTATGGGTCCGGTGGTATAGCGGTAGGAAAGAGTCTTGGAAGTTAGGAGTAGTAAATAAAGTGATAGGAAATAGGATGTTTAAAATATATATTGAAGATCAAAACGTATTTTCTATACGGCCATGTTGACCAACTGCTACATTGTAAGAGCGGAAAATGTTCGAATATTTCCAGATCAGTCGATTCTGATGAATCTAAACCATCAGCTTCACTTTCTGTCTGTAGTCCAAGGTCTTCACAAGTTCCAATTAGATCACCAGCATTGCCATTGTCAGAGAGTATAAGCGAGTCAAATAGTGTTAGCACAGTAGTCGGCGCCGTTCCAGAGGAACGGGTGGAGACGGGCGATGGCACAGCACCGACTGATACTGCGGCTGCAACTGGTGTTGAAGCTGACAGGAATCAAAGTGCTGTGACTGAAACTGCGAGCCGAGAACATGCATGTCAGACACTTAGTGAGGTATCCGAAGGTCAGGCTCCTCCAGCCTCGGCCGTCCTACAGGAGTCGGCTACCTCGCCTGTGCCACGAGCACGTTCTCAGCGTCCCAGGAAGAAAGTAGATTACTCTAAATATTATAAATAGATTATTATATACCATAGTTAAGATTGTTATATACACAAGAAGTTATTTTGTATTATATTTTATATTATGTTATTTTGTCAACAGGTTCCAAAATTAAGTGTGGAGGAATGATGCATATCTGCCGCCCTCCTAGCCACATGTTCTAATTGTTAAGATTGTCAGTTCAGTACTTATGTAAAATCAGTAATAAACTAGCTTTGGTTCTGTACACTCGTTCGTTTGCTTCGTGCTTCCCTAGTTAGATACACATCAAAAATCCATACATTAGTAGCTAAATTCGTTCGAGTTGGTACGACAAAGTTCCAACCACTAGCATAAACAAACCCGCTGATTGGTCACAACTCTCCATTGTATTATACATCCGGGTTCGTTGGGCGAGTCCATTAGAAAGTAGGCCACAGGGTGAAGAGCGGGACGCGCGGGGCAGGATATATTATATATAAGTACTTCTTACAACCTCCGTTCTCCTTCACTCAGATCCAGCCCGTCCCTTTGCTGCCCCTCCCAGCGACGCCCTAAGCCTAGGCCCGTACCCCACAGGGGGTGCCCTTAGCGAGTGGTCGCTTAGTTTTTAAGTATAGTTTTAAGCCTCTGGCTGGAGGCCTTAGATTCATTTTTAAGGCATCCACAGGGAATTGCCCGGTTAAGCAGTAGCCAGCAAAAAAACCTCCGTTCTCGTAACATCTCGCTATTACCCTGTGCCGTGAAACCGTGTAAAAGTCAGTTTATATAAATCTGATAGCGTTAAGTTTGTGAATTAGTACTAGTAGTTGATTATTGTGACTCAGTAGAAATAAGATACCTGTAAAGCTGGTGAAGTATATAAGTTGTGAATCCTTGGTATCAGTGGCGTTTTTATTCTACATCCTCCCTTAACGGGAACACCGTCGTCCCCGTACTACCCGACCCTATTTCGTGTCGCGTCGTCGGCACACGCGTGTATTTACCGTGCACCGTACAACTTACCCACACAAAAACATCGGTCGCTATCGTTGTTCTGTGCAAAAGCAATTTATTTTTCTTTCAACTACGTAGTAATGTTATCATTAATCACTACAAAACCAATCACAAAGGACGTCTTTTTTGCTTAGAACCAGAACAGTGCAGAAATGTTGAAATCTCACTGTAATAACAACCAGGTAGAGTAGGGGAAGGTGCTGTACCTCGATACTGTACCTCGATACTGTACCTCGATACTGTACCTCGATACTGTACCTCGATACTGTACCTCGATACTGTTTCGGTTCAATATTTTTTTAAGTTTATTTTATGATACATAAATTAATAAAATAAACAGAATCTGAAAGGCTAAGTAATAATACACGTAATATGAATTTTACAAAAGCATAACAAAATGTTTTGTAAGCATTTATTGGGTTGAAAAAAAAAGTAGTTCTTGGATCAAGGTACAGCATTGCCTATGTACCTTGATCCGTATGTGCTGTACCTTGGTCATGGGCGGAAATCCATTGAAATAAGAAGCAATTTATTGACTAATATTAATATAATTAAAGTTTTTTGGTTTACAATTCTTAATAATGTCTCTAATCAACTGGAATTCTAAGGAAAACACCAAGTATTCTGGAAATAAAAATCACAAAACGAATTTTAAAAAAAAGTCTTCTTTCTTCTTATTATTTTGCATAATTGAAATATATTTATTCTTTGCTTTATCAATCAATAAATCTTAGCAACTAGTAGGTACTTTGAGAATAACACCGTACTGCCTGGCTAATTCGATGACTGGTATCTGTATAAGGCCCTCATGATTGTCTAGAAGTAAAATGACAGGACGATCTTTTGAAGGCTTCACATAATTAATAAAATGTTTAAAAAATTGGAGGAACAGTGCATCATTAGACCATCCTGACGGATTAGCTCCACCTATAGATCCATTTGGAGCTCCAGCAAGCATGAAATCTTTAAAATTTACTCTCGGAAATATGAGCATTGGAGGAATAAATCCTCCTCCTGCGTTGATAGCAGCAATCATCGTTACTGTATTGCCTCTTTCGCCACTAGTCGCACCAACTTGTTTAACACCCTTGGATGCTAAAATTTTTGGTGGCACGTGGACGGTAGAGTTTCCCGTTTCGTCAACATTCCACACATCTGTTGGTTTTATCTGCGGGCATTTGGCCAATGCCCTTTTTATGTTATCGAAGGTTGCTTGAAAAGTAGCTCTATTGAACGCCGTAGAACGGGCTTGACTTGTGGCTTCTAGTTTGCGTAGGGAAACTTCATTTTCATACCGTTTCCGAAACAATCGTATCCATGATTCGCCTGCTATTTTGCGTTGGTCCCATTGAGCTGGATACTTTTTTTTATTCTTCTTGGCAAATTCATAAGCCAACCTCCTAACATCTTTCAAGGTTAGGCCATAATGTAATTTTGCGGCTTCTTTTATGTAATCCACAAGGAGGTCTTCTTCCATTTTTGTAAAAACTTGATTCACAGCTAAATTATCGTGAAGAAGGGTTGGTTCTTTGGCATCGGCAAATAATTTTAAATAATGGTCAAAGTTTCTCTTTAAACTACATCTGGACAAATTAAACTCTTTGGCAGCCGCTCTAATAGAATAATTTCTTTCCTGTATAAGTTTTATGGCGCAGAAAAGTTTACGTTTGTCGACTGGGGTCCGCGTGATTTTGTTTTTACTTCGAGGCATTTTACCTGAATCAAAACAAATTTTACGTGTAAGTACTTAATATTATAGGCATAATATATATATATATGTATGTATATATAAATTTAAAAACATATAATACGAGCACCTACTCTGTAAATTCCTTCATAATTATATAAGACTAGAAATAATAAATTTTCTATTTAAGGAATCCCGCTGTACCTTGATCATGATCAAGGTACAGCGGTATTCCTTGGCTCAAGGTACGACACCCCTACCCGTCGTAAAATTTTGGAGGTTATCTTTAACTAAAAACCTCAAAATGAGACGTAAACATTACTAAACTGCCTCCAAAGTAGTCAGATACAATGAATTACAAAACTTAATTAGGTGAGTTAATTAGAAAACAAAAAAAAAATACAAAAACTTACTTTTTGCCAGCAAAAACTTTCAATGTGTCTCACGTCAAAACAAAGTAAAATGAATGACAGCAACTAACTTCATGTCAGTTGGTCTTAAAAAACTGTCATTCTACCTTAGATAAACATCCGAGAAATTGGCGTGATCATTTCAAAAATTTAAGTGGCTCAAGGTACAAAGGGTGTCAAGGTACAGCACCTTCCCCTACGACAACACGATAATTTTCACAAGTCCGTATATTGATCACTTCACTTCACAATAATGCACACGAACGATACACACAGTAATTCTCACGAACAAAGTGACAACATAGACACAATTCCGACAACTAGTAGTGTACGAATGACCCGAATGTTTTTTTTTTTTTTTTTTGGAGAAGGCATCTCGCAGTTCAGCCTCTGAGGCTGGCTACTCCTTAAAAATGAATCTAAGGCCTCCAGCCAGGGGCTTAAAACTATACTTAAAAACTAAGCGACCACTCGCTAAGGGCACCCCCTGTGGGGTACGGGCCTCGGCTTAGGGCGTCGCTGGGGGGGGCAGCAAAGGGACAGGCTGGATCTGAGTGATATTAATTAGGGGCTGGTTTAAAACTACCGGCTCAGCATCGCGGGCTGGCTCTGGCAAGGGTCGGGGGGGGTTCGTTGAACGTGGGCGTCGCGTCGGGCCTCGGCGGCGAGGACGGAAACATGGCGGTCTGTATTTGTATATACGTAAAGTGCTGGTTTCCCTACTGCTCTCCTGGAGGAGGGTGATGGGGTCATCGGGGGTGGTGAGAGCATGTCGCGGACGGCGAACCATGCTAATACGCGAGGGCTCGTATCGGGCGGCCGATGCGATCAGGGGGTTCCTATGCTTGATAGCGGAATCGAAGAAACGCTTGGAAAGACGTTTCATAAACTGAGCTAAGGTGGGGATCCTAAGGTCTAAGTGGAGACTGTCATTACGGACATAATAGGGGGCACCGGTAATCTTACGGAGAAAACGGTTCTGAAGGGTCTGCATCCGGTGCAGATGACGCGGGTGGGCATGGGCAAAAGTGACACAAGCGTATGTCATAATGGGACGGATGACGGCGGTATAGAGTCGCAACTTGCACTTAAGTGACAATTTGCTGCTCTTATATGCGCAGCAAAGGACAGGTGGTTGTCGAGAATGACTCCTAAGTATTTGGCTTGCTTCTCCCAAGGGATCGGCTTGCCGAACATAGTGATCGGAGAGGGGACTGGACGTTTGAGACGCGCCTTATGGAATAGAACTGCCTGGCTTTTATCGGGATTGACCTCGATTCGCCACTTACGGAACCAGGCTCCTAAAGCATTGGCTGCTTTTTGGAGCTGACGGGCGATGGCGTCTTGGCCGTGCCCAGTATAATAGATTGCCGTATCGTCGGCGAAAAGGGCCAAGTGAGCCTTTTTGCTCTTGGGGATATCAGAAGTGAATAGAGTGAATATGAGGGGGGAAACGACAGAGCCCTGAGGGACTCCCGCGCGAATGGGGTGGGGGGAAGAAAGGGTTTTCCCTATGCGATAGCGGAAAGTGCGATTCGCCAAAAAGTCTCGCAAGATGAGCACGAGACGATCTGGCACACCGAGCTGATACAGCTTGTATATCAGCCCGTTGTGCCAGACTTTGTCGAACGCTTTCGCTATATCGAAAAATAACACACCGGTCATCGCTCCACGCTGGAAGCCAGCGCTCAAGTGCTCTACGATGCGGTGGACCTGTTGGACGCACGAGTGTTCGGTCCTGAAACCGAACTGCTCGTTGGGAATGAGGCTCTTAGCCTCGGCAAAGTCTTTGAGGCGCTTATAAATAAGCCTCTCATAGATTTTACCGAGCGCGCTAAGGAGACTGATCGGCCGATAGCTAGTCGGCTCGGATTTAGGTTTACCCGGTTTGGGAATACCTATGACGGTGGCCTCTTTCCACACTTGGGGAAAGATGTTATTGCTCAAGGCGCCATTGAAGATGGCCGCCAACAAGACTATGAGCTGAGAGGGGAGGACTTTGAACACCCTATTGGTGAAGCCATCGGCGCCAGGGGCTTTCCGAGGCTGTAGCCTATCTATTATGTCTTTCACTTCGTCGGGCGTGACTGAAGGAAGAGGACAGTCGGGGTCTTCTACTGGGGGGAGAGCGGCTCTACGTTCGACTTCCGCGTCCACCTCAGCGAGATGTCGCATGTCTACTGGTAGAGAGCTGGGCGTGCACTGAGATTCCAGGCTGTCGGCCAGGCATTCAGCCTTCTCAGAGTCGTCAAAGGCGACGCTCTTATCGGGGCGAATGAGAGGAGGCATAGTAACCTCGTCGCTGCTAGCACGCAACTTTCGTTGCAGTTGCCAGAAAGCTAAGTGAGTGGGCTCGAGTTCGCTAAGCTCCTTGTCCCAGCGATTCGAACGAAACTCACTGGTGCGCTGCTTTACAGCAAGCTGCAAGCTGCGCATGTGAGCCTTGTTCGCATAGCAGGGAAAGACGCTATAGGCACGGACGGCCGCGTTCTTCTCGGTTATCAGATCACGTATGTCATCGGGTAGTTTCCAGCGGTGATCGCTCATCGCTGGGACTTCCCGTGAACAATCCTTTAGTACGGATTGTACGTGATCTGTAAACAAGTTGATGGCGGCCGTCGTGTCTGCGACTGAGACTATGTGATCGGGGATACCGTCCGTGAGAGGAGACATGTCGGATTTCAGCTTATCGCTTACTTTCTTCCAGTCTGTTATCAAAATAGGGGCAGGGGGCTGGCTGGGGTCAAAGAGGCCCGAGCTAGAAACGAGATGCATGACTACCGGACGGTGGTCAGAGTTAAGCTCGTGTAGCGTCTCAATCGAGTCCAGCCTGAGGCTGACGTTCCTGAGCAGCGCTATATCGAGCACATCGGAGCGCAAACCGACAGTGTCGGGGTAGTGGGTGTGCTCCATAGGAGCGATAGGGTCAAAAGAAAGGGAGTCGCTTAGGTCGTATAACGCCCGCCCTCTCGGGTTGGTCGTTATGCTGTTCCAAGCAGGGTGTTTGGCATTGAGGTCGCCCGCTATGATAACGGACTCGCTCAAGCCGAAGAGAGAAGAGAGATCCTTCTCTAACAGGGAATGGTCCTCAGATGAATTTACGGGGGGCATGTAGGCAGAGATGATATGGACCGACTGATGGCCGGTCATACCTAGCCGACAGATTGAAACCTCAAGCAGTGATTCTAGAGGGGGTGAGTCTACTGGGATGCAGTGCAGTTCTTTACGGTAATAAATGAGCGTGCCGCCTCTGTGGCAGCGGGAACGGTCATTGCGAACTATATGAAAGTTTGCAATCTTAGGGTTGCGGAGATGGGGCTTTAAGAACGTCTCTTGGACAAGAAAGACATCTATCTGATGATCGCGGAGGAACGCGGCGATCTCATCGCGTTGTCCACTAATGCCGTTGGCATTGTAAAAGCCTACTCTAAGGGATCGGGGTTGGGTACTCGTTAAGGGCCTAGTTAGATCCATTATCGATCTGGTTGTGAGAGAGCGCGCGGAGAGCTGCACGTATCCTAGGATACGATTTGAAGATCATGTTGATCTTTTTCATGTCATTCGTTCCTCTGAGCTCGGCCGCTAAGCGGTCGGCCTCAGGGGATTCGAAGATCGCGAACCTAGCGATTGTGTCGAAGGAGCTTTCCTCGGCATCCTCAGACACTGGGCCGGGTGGCCTGGAGGGAGGGCGCGCTGGTGAGGCTAGGGGAGCGGCCGTTGGAATGGGCGCAGGGCAAGGGACCGGGTTATCTAATAACCCGGGCATGGGGGCGGTGGTCTTGGGGCTACCAAGTGCTGGAAAGGCACGCTGATGATTCAGCGCGTTCCAGGGGGACGGTCTCTGGGGACTGAGACGCTCAGGCAACTGAGCAGAGGGGATCGGGACTGATGAGGGGGCTTCCCTCAGCTGGCGGGCGTTAAAACGCTTCGCCAGCTTACCCGGAAATTGTTTGGGGGCTTTGGGGCAACCCCTGTAGTTGGCCGGGTGGCCTGACTGACCGCATAGCACACAACTGGGTGGCTCGGTACAGAGGTTCCTGTCCTTGGGACGGGAGCAATCGGCCGTGGCGTGATCGCCTAGGCACTTAACGCACCGGGGAGGAGCGAAGCAGTGCTTTTGGGCGTGGCCGTAAAGTTGGCAACCGTGGCACTGGGAAAGTACCTTGTTGCGGTGAGGCCGCTCAATGAGGATGCCCGATAAGGAGCAGACGGTCTTTACTTTAAAAATGGGGTGATGACCCTCGACGGGGTCACAGATGACGAGCACCATGTCGTACTCGTCACCTCCCCTCGCCTTGTGCAGGCGGTGGACGGCGGAGACTGGGACGTTCTGGGAGGTGAGGTCGTCCAGAATGTCCTGGGATGGGATCTCTTTAGGGATCCGCCTGATCACCACGCGGGTGGGCTTCTCCTCAGGGAGAGAGTAAGTGTGGAAGGCGACGTGCCTCCCACGAAGATTGCGGACAAGGTCCCTGAAGTCCGAGGACGAAGGGACGGTGACCTTTATACCCTGTAGGGTAGATTTGGCTGAGGTGTAATTGATGCGCAACTCAGTGCACATCTTGGACACATCGGTCCATTTCGCCTTATCTTGGATGAAGATAGGCGGCGGGGGCTTTAGCTTCTTGGAAGAAGAAGCAGAGGGGGCGGTAGGGGCGGTAGCCATAGGGCTAACGGGGCGGCTAGACGCGGCCGGAGCTGTCGAAGCGACAGGAGAAACGGGGTGAGATAAGGGGGCAGGGGAGGGTGGGGTGGGGGTAGAGCGAGCCGCTACGGGCTTTTTGGCCTTATTGGCTTTAGCGCCCTTGCCCTTCCTACGCTTGCCCTTGCCTACCATCGTGTACTCCTCAGAGTCAGAGGTAGCGTCAGACGATCCCGAGTACTCCGAGGCCTCGGAAAGCACGTCCGCAATCTCCATAGGAGAAGCATCGGGACTTGCAGGTGAGGCCTGAGAGTGCACTAACGGGGGTGGGTCGGAACTCGCCGGCGAGATCGGCACGAATACCTTCTCGGATAGGATACCCATAAGGGGCTCCGCGATAGTCATATATTTTTCCCTTATATGAGGGTTGGGGTCACTAAGGAGCCTCTTAAGGAGGTCCGTGAGGGACTTAGCCCAGGCATCCTTCGATGCGAGGGTAGGAATCATGTCTATCTAATTTGACTAATCTTGACTAATATATAGTGGGGGAGGGGGGAAAAACTCCTAGCCCTAGTCCCGAGGAGACACGAAAATCGTGAACCCCCCGGGCGGACAATTCCCACAAAAACGAACCCACCCGTGTGACTTTCCTAGTGCTATACTGGCGAGAAGAAAGGCACAAACAAACTCGCCAGCTACACTGTTGTCCTGGCCAGAGGGGCCGCTAAGCCTAACTCCCCGGGAGGGATAGCCCGGGGATGAGTGCACTCCCTGTCGGGTGACACAGGGAGGTGAGTGCCTAAGGTGTGCCCTAAGCTTGAGTACCTGTCGCCAATCTTAATGTGCGACAGGGCCCTATGGGTCTTGCGACCGATCCGGGCCGCTGGGGTAGAGACACCCAGACGTCCCGGGTGCAGCTGTGGACAAACGTGGGTTAGGTACTACCAGACTGTGACTAGGAGTCCCCCCAAGGCCACAGTCGGAGCCCTTCCGACTGACTGCTTTCCCTTGAAGAGGGTCGGCGGGTGTGGCGGGTCACCACCCACTTGGGATCGTTGGCACCGTGAGGTTTCCACCCAAGTGCCACCGAAACTGGTGGATTTTGCTCTTAGGGAGCCAAGTGAACGCGACGCGATACGCGAACGTAGAAAACCGACTACAAGCACTGAAGCACTCGTAGCCGATCTGCTACGATGACGTAGTCTAACTCGAAACCACGGTGGCGGAGCTAGACGACCGGCATGCGGTGGTGTAGCACTGAGCGCAATGTGCGCGTCAGAGCGACGGGGGAGGGGGGAGCTTTCGATCGCAACGACAGAGCGCACGTGTGCACTCTGCGGCTGCCGAGAGCGGAATGAGTGACCCGAATGAGTGCGCTCTAACCTATTTAACAGCTCTGTTTTTCCCACCACCGGCTATCGCGTGATACAAAATATAAAAATATTAGATGCGCACACCGGTGTCAATACAAGTTTTAAATATTATTATAAAATTACCTAGTGATGTTAAAAAGGAAATATTACTACTTATCCTTTCTACATAAAATTATATTTATTATGACATTTCTAAAATTCTGCCTTTCCTGACACTAAGTTTGTCCACAAACTTAATTCACAAAGTAAATAAACGGTAATCAATTATTAATACTACTAATGTAAATGGTTAAACAATAACAAGTTGATCACAAACCAAATGTAAATATTTTAACAATAGAAAATCATCTATAATATAATAATTCATCATACTTGTATAACCTTATTCGCACTGTGTCGACTAAGTGAAAAATACCCTGGGCACACTGTTTTGTAAATTGGTTCTCGATGCCTCGACCCTACTTTCTAGTTGACCTGACTTTGTATATAGATGGCGTTGACCCTACTTTCTAGATCGCGGTGTTAAGATTCTCCGTCGATTAGTATAGTATAAGAACCCGATGGACTTAGAAAACTTTCTCTTTCTGCGAATATACCGTTGAAACAGGGTTGCTGTGTGTGTTTTATTCAAGTCTCCCTGGTTCTATCCGAAGCCCTGTGCAGACCCTGGCTAGACATCATCAGGTCGTACAATACTAATCAGTAATCAATCATACAATGAACTATTTGGGTGGTTCTATCAACACTCCAAATGCTATGCGAGTGGATCTATCAACACTCAATTTATTATAAACCCAAGTGGATCTATCAACAATTGATCATCTCAATCAGACTCTGCAAGTGGATCTATCAACACTTACATAATCGCGTCAAAATCTGCAAGTGGATCTGTCAACACTGACATATCTGCAGTAGGTATCTCGGCATTATAATCGATTGGATTAAAAGCTATCTAAGTAATAGAAAACAATGCGTTGAAATAAATCAGCTAAATGATCGTCTTGTATCTACTCCATCGAGGTCTAGCTTTGAGTCAAACAATTTTGGAGTTCCTCAGGGAAGTGTCTTAGGTCCTCTGTTATTCCTTTTATATACAACGTGTTTTTTTTGATATCCCATAACTCTAGGGTATGATTGAGGCCATATCAAAGAATCAACTGGCATACGAGTTATGTTCCAATCCTTCGTTATTTTTTTTTCATTTTTCATACGAAATAATTCGGCAAAGTCACGATTATTAATGTAAAACACCCTTACGTGAAATATGACAACGTCGCATTTTCTTAGCTTTAAATATGAATGATTGGTTTGAATAAAAATGAATTACTTACCTACATATTTTATTTTACTATTTATTTTACTATACTACTGCGAAGTTTGGCAACCTCGCAAAAGTAAAGATTCGTCATACTGGTGACAATTTTTGACCTAATTTAATTATGATTGATGATATCTCCGAAACGATGCATTTTTGGACCACCTATTCTAGGAGTTTTAGTATTATTTTTACCTACAGAATATAACCCTAGAGTTATGGGATATAAAAAAAAACAGGTTGTATAAACGACGTCCCTCTAGTAACAAAACATCAATGTATTTTATTTGCGGACGATATATCTGTTATCGTACCAGATGAGGCAAATATAAAGTTCGAAGATTCACTAAAAAACACCATTGATACAATAATGAATTGGCTCAAAGACAACAACCTTACAGCTAACATCTCTAAAACTAAAATTCTGCAATTTTCAAACTATAATAAAACATCCACCATACCCTTAGATTTACATTATAACAACATTAAAATTGAAGAAGTCCTGTATGTCGATTCAGTAAAATTCAAACAACAACTCGCATCTCACCTCGCTATTCACTCTCACTTCGCATAAGGTTCAAAATGACCTTGATTTTGCATTCTGTAAGCATCACCTAGGCACTTGCGAAGTGAAGTGAGCTCCCAAGCGACCAATATTGTACTAGTGATTACCACACTCAACAAAATGTTAATCTAGTTTTATCGATTCATGTTTTTTGACACAATTGTTGAGTTTTGGGCACAGAATCTTAGACAATATGGTGTTTAAATTAAAATTTCTTATTTTATGGAATTTGAGGCAGCTATTATGTAAAAAAACAGAAAACTCTAAATTTGTGCCATGAACATGTATGCTTCCCTTACGAAAAAAAAAAAACAATATGTCAGTGTCAGACAATATTTTGCTAGTGCGTGTTGTTTGTTTTGATCGTTCAGTGCCGAAAATAATTTGAAATAATCATAAAGTAAGTTTATAGTTGCGGTTGTGAAGTTTAAAAATGATATTAATTAAAATAGTATTTATTTTGTTTTCTAATCCAACAATAATGTTCCAGTCTAAATGAGACACGTTCCTCTCGTCCATCGTCGGCTCAGGTTGAAACTCTGTTAGTTTATGGAAAGAAACCCTGGCATAGCGAAGGGTTTCTTGAGAACTCAAAATGCCAGAGAGCGAAGTCGACGCCAGTGGGAGGAACTAGCTGTGCGCGTGGGACGAACGGGAATATACAAAAATAATATTTAATTTGTTCCCGATCGTCCCATTCATGATTTTAGGGGGACGAACGGGTTCTTAGATTAGCACCATTCGTCCCACTAAATTATTTTGTGCGTATTGTTCAGTCGTTGTTTCGTAGTTTACTTTCAAAGGAGATATTTGATTTTGCGCTACTATGTACACTACATAGATAAGTAGGAAAAAATAGGGAAATTTCATAAAAATACTAACAAATTAATTTGAAGAATGGTACAAGCGTACAAAAATGATCATTTAAATTAAAAACGTTTACTAGATTATACAGCGAAATTTACATAGCGTATACATATGGCGCTAGCCAAGGCTCCATACATTTCTGGAACATCTCCTTTGTCGGGATATTATTATTGTGATATTTTAACTGTGATTTTTACCCTTAATAAATGACAGATTTTTATTTTAAAATTTGTTTTTTTTTTTACCACTAAAACAACCAGTCTGAAATTATTTGGTGGGACCAACAGGACTAAAAATAATTAATAAATTATTCACGTTCGTCCCCCTAAAAATCATGAATGGGACGATCGGGAACAAATTTAATATTATTATTGTACGTTCCCGTTCGTCCCACTACGGGGACGAAGTCAGTGGGACGAACGGGAATACACGTAAATCACTATCTACTTAAGTGTATGTAGCTATACTGTTAAATCAATAAATTAACTTCCCTTCATACTTTACTCAGGCTTAGGGCTGGCTGCATTAAATGTATTTATGACTAATTATTAGTGTTTACTATGAACCTATGATCAACCAGTCGACCAACCGACACTACCGACAGTCTACTCTATTCTCGATCGGTCGAATAACGTAACGAGTACTCAGCTACTCACACCCAACAATCACAGATAACTGAAATAACGCAATTACAAAAATCACTACTTATAACTAGATTCGAAACTAGTGATTCGGTTACATGTCGCGTAACTAGTTATTGTATCTAGTGACGTGAAATAACGCACATGCCTAGGTCTTAGGCAGGGACCGTTATGATGTAGCCCCTATACCAGGCTTTGTTGATACACAAAACAGACGGTCGAAAACCGTGGCCGCGGATCGCATGAAGTCATGGATTCATGTGACTGCCTTAGAGATGAGATTAATGATAATGATATCGATGTACCACGGGTTGGGAGTGGATAATTCTGATAGTGACAGTGACAATTCTGGCAGTATATTGAGTTAAAATAAAATCCTTTCCTTTATTGTATGGAATGTGTGAACGATTACTTACACAGATATTATTCGTTGTTACAGAGCAAGTACGCGAGAATCGATCAGATCGCGGCTTGGTGCAACGAGTGGCAAGACCTACGGCAGCCACTATGAGCTTAATCGATCGGCTCGTACTGGCGTCGATAGGCATCCTGAATTAATCGATCGTTCAGGAGGTTAGGGCATCCTGATTAATCGATCGTCAGGGAATAATAGTATTCTGGATTAATCGATCGTTCAGAATTCTCGTATGCATATCTTGGCACAACTTAATCGATCGGTTGTGACCTTGGTTTTATTTTTTAACCCAATTAATCGATCGTTTGGGTTCACTATATTTAGTACCAGCAAATCGATTGCTGACGGATTTAACATCTTGCTACTTGTAATGTTATTAAAGTTGTTATTGTCAATTATCAAGACTGACAGACAACGTTTATTACTTGTTTTTCAGTCAGAATATTAGAATTTTTGTTAAAATTTGTGAAGTTGTTTAGTGACGCAATTAATCGATCGTTTGTATTCACTGTACTTAGTTTCAGTAAATCTAATACCG
Organism: Eugnorisma glareosa; assembly: GCA_947578425.1. Classification (NCBI taxonomy): domain Eukaryota; kingdom Metazoa; phylum Arthropoda; class Insecta; order Lepidoptera; family Noctuidae; genus Eugnorisma; species Eugnorisma glareosa. The sequence goes on from OX387984.1 coordinate 413,664, forward strand.
ATGTTTATAAATTATTCTGTATAAGCTAGTGCCTAGATTACATAAATTCATAGAATAACATTCATTTGGTAAATTATGGTATATAGCCGTTTAGTTCCATACTCGGCACAAATTTGTTGTTTTTTCACAATCAATAAGATAATTTTAAATTGTCATATTTTGTAATACTCTCATTGTAGTTTTTTTTGAGACCTAACGTTATTAATCTACTGGCCAAGATACCCCCGATTGTTAGGTTACCACCCGGTGTCGTCTGCAGGGCCGCACACGATGTCAGGACGGACGATTGTTAGGTTACCACCCGGTGTCGTGTGCAGGGCCGCACACGATGTCAGGACGGACGATTGTTAGGTTACCACCCGGTGTCGTGTGCAGGGCCGCACACGATGTCAGGACGGACGATTGTTAGGTTACCACCCGGTGTCGTGTGCAGGGCCGCACACGATGTCAGGACGGACGATTGTTAGGTTACCACCCGGTGTCGTGTGCAGGGCCGCACACGACACCGGACGGACGATTGTTAGGTTACCACCCGGTGTCGTGTGCAGGGCCGCACACGACACCGGACGGACGATTGTTAGGTTACCACCCGGTGTCGTGTGCAGGGCCGCACACGACACCGGACGGACGATTGTTAGGTTACCACCCGGTGTCGTGTGCAGGGCCGCACACGACACCGGACGGACGATTGTTAGGTTACCACCCGGTGTCGTGTGCAGGGCCGCACACGATGTCAGGACGGACGATTGTTAGGTTACCACCCGGTGTCGTGTGCAGGGCCGCACACGATGTCAGGACGGACGATTGTTAGGTCACCACCCGGTGTCGTGTGCAGGGCCGCACACGATGTCAGGACGGACGATTGTTAGGTTACCACCCGGTGTCGTGTGCAGGGCCGCACACGATGTCAGGACGGACGATTGTTAGGTTACCACCTGGTGTCGTGTGCAGGGCCGCACACTATGTCAGGACGGACGATTGTTAGGTTTCGGAATTTTACTAGTCAATTTCCTATGTTTTCAGAAAGAATTTTATTTAAATGTATTAATTTAATAGCTTCATTGGTGTGAACACATCTTAAATGCTTTATATTTTATTGTGTAGACTGGTAACATTAATTGCGTAAGAATGGCAATACTTCTATAATTTGATTGGTAAAATGTTTGGCGCGAGAATGAAGCGGTTCTCTGATTGGATCACGAGACTGACGTGGCGTGATGTCGTCGTGAGCCAATCAGGGCGCTGGATTTTCCCTCCAGAACTTCTTCTTGCTTGGCTTCTTGGTCAGGAGTTGATGCCCGAGCGATCATTCTGTGGCTGAACGTCGAAAACGACTGATAATTATTAAGATAGTTGCCGATCCGTTATGGCTGTAATAGTGTGTACTGTGTAATGTAACAATATTGTTAATAAACCTATTTAAAGTCGTTGGAGTTTTCCTTCAAATGCTGCAACCTTTTGGAATACTACACTTGCTTCGATACGATCAATTTTTTGTAGAAGATCTAGGTGTTAAATTGTTAAGTCTGGGAGCGCTATGAGTAATGCGTATGCAATTTCCTATCGTAGCTATTTTTATTGCTTTAAGCTAAGCGGTATCCCGCCGCGACATTATAGCGCCATTTCAACGAGCAAACCTTATCGTGCCATCCATCAATGTCTGTACCTAATTAAAATATAATATGGTGTTACTGAGTCGAATTTGCTGGCTCAACGATATGCATTATTTTTGACTTTTTAAATGTTCGTTTTTGTTTTTAGCGCTGGGGGTTTTTTAAGTTTTAATTTATTTTTATTTTTTTAAACTTGCAGCATCAGCTCATCGTGTTGCTACCATTGCATTGTATGTAGAATTAAATTCTGATCAAAACAAATCGAAACACGACATATACTGCTATTATTTTTTCAAGAGTGTACTAGTTTGCTGGATATTCTGGCTGCAACATCAGCTCATCATGTTGCCACCACTGCATTGTATGTAGAATTAAATACTGATCAAAACAAGTCTAAACACGACATATCTGCTATTATTTTTTCAAGAGTGTACTAGTGTGCTGGATATCCTGGCTGCAGCATCAGCTCATCATGTTGCCACCACTGTATTGTATGTAGAATTAAATACTGATCAAAACGAAACCAAACACGATATATTTGCTACTATTTTTTCAAGAGTGTACTGGTGTGCTGGCTGCAGCATCAGATCAAGAATTCCATAATCTTGCATATTTATATACCGTACATGGGTGTTTCATGTTTTAGGTCACAAATATGTTTGAAAGTAAAGTAAATACCCATTATGCGTCTAAGATCCTTACCGCAGCCAACAAAAGAGCTGATTACCTTGAAACGGCTGAACCGATTTTGATTAAACATGTCTAAGAACCATCGCTAGAAAACCTGCTTTCAAATAAAAAAAACCGCATTCAAATCGGTTCACCCGTTTAAGTATTGCTCTTTAGATATACTTTACATTCGCAACACAAATTAGCAGACAGCTCGACTGCTCGGTAGTTGACGCCTCGCTTACCACGCGTTGCACGCAAGCGGTCTGTGCGGTGTCCTTGCGCTGACTGCTAGCGGTCACCGCGGCGCCGGTCGGTGGAAAATAATACAAACGAAATAATCATCATTTCAGCCGAACGACGTCCACTGCTGGACATAGGCCTCCCCCAGGTGTCGCCACACTGACCGGTCCCGTGCGACTCACATCCAGCGGATCCCCGCAACCTTCACCAGGTCATCGGTCCACCTAGTGGGAGGCCTTCCAACGCAACGTCTTCCGGTTCGCGGTCGCCACTCCAGGACTTTTCGGCCTAGAGCGAGCAATGACGAAATAATACAAAAGAATTTTTCTTCGTCATCTAATATGTGTCACAATGGATCTGCCAAAATTCTCCTCAAGAACTGTGTCTATCGCGAAAAGCGAAAGCGATCGGCTCGTGGACAGCTAGGTGTCGGCGCGTGGACAGCTGGGTGCCTGCTAGTTGTCGGCACGTGGATAGCTGGGTGCCTGCTAGCTGTCGGCGCGTGGACAGCTGGGTGTCTACTAGCTGTCGGCGCGTGGACAGCTGGGTGCCTGCTAGCTGTCGCCGCGTGGACAGCTTGGTGCCTGCTTGCTAGCTGTCGACGCGTGGACAGCTGGGTGCCTGCTAGCTGTCACCGCGTGGACTTCGAGCAGTCGCTTTAGTTTAGGGCGGTGTTGGAGCAGAGTCGTGTAAGTGGGCTAAGACCCAGCTTTGATCATATCGAAATAAATAATTACAAACATTGTGTATTTAGTAAAATCACGCCAAAATACCTAAACAAAAAAACTTGGTAGGAATATTAAGCTAACAAGAATTAGTCTGGTAGCATACCATTAAAAACCCGACTACTGACTAATTAATGCCGTTTTTTCCGGTTGTAGCCTATGTTACTCGGGCCATAATAACCAATCGACTGCCACCTTATTCATCTTTTATTTAAGAATAATAATCAGGGTTCCGTGCAAAAAAATTTAAACCTTTGGAATTGGTAACAAAATTCGTTTCAAAAAGGAAAGTAATATAGTATAGTAGTATAAAAATATACTAATTTCACGTGAACGAAGGTCGCGGGTAACAGCTAGTATGTAAATATATTTCTGATAAGGATTACTGCCACGACTGTCTGATTGTTGTAACGATATAAATTCTTATTAATATTAACATCCGACTTGGAACATAAAGATTCCCTGCTTGCATGACACGCTCGGAGGTTGGACTAGGTTTATTTTGGACCGCAGAGTGGCTTAATCAAGATTATGGGCTAAATATATCCAACGCATCGACATACTCGTATTATATCAACCAGCGGTTGTTGACACTTACAACAACTGTTCCTTGTAGAATTGAATGTTGGCGTTAAAAGTACACATAGCATACACAAGAGTTCATTTCCGTAAAGTTCAGAGTTCACCTGCCTTATAAGAGCTTATTAATATCTTTAAGAAGTCACTTGATGGCAGATGTGAGTGAGAACTCTGGCAGAGGGTCGCCCCATAGAGCGCAGGCCACACCGCCAGCTAGCAAGCGAGCGAGCGAGCCAGGGCGCATCGTTTCACCTGTTTTCATACTTTGTCTCACACCGCAAACTACCGAGCTAAGCTAAGTCAGCGATACAAACGATGCGAAAGAAATATCCGACGATGCCAGTGATGCTATACGTTCAGGTGGCGCGGTGCAACCCGCCGCGCGCGCCCCCGCCCACTCGGGCAGGCTGGCTCGCGATAAAAAATCCGCACTGTTGTCAGCGCTCCGTACGTACTCAATGTTAAAATTGTAACCGCTTAAAAACATCGCATATCGTCGCAGCCTGTTCGCGGACACTTCCGGTATGCCACGAAACGGGCCAAAAATTGATAAAAGGGGTTTGTGATCCGTTCGGAGGGTGAACGGAACGGCACGGCCGTACAAATACTGGTGGTACCTGCGTACCCCAAAAATTATCGCAGTCGCTTCCTTCTGGATTTGCGAATATCGTTTCTCGGCCGCGTTTAAAGTGCGCGACGCGAAAGATATCGGACGTTCGCCGTCGGCGTCGATCTGTGATAATATCGCCCCTAATCCAGCATGTCCAGGATCTACAGTGAGCACCAATTTCGCGGCCGGGTTAAAATGGGCTAGGACCTGTTCCGAAGCTAGACATTCCTTAATGGCGACAAACGCTTTATTATGCTCTTTCGACCAAACCCATTTAACTCCCTTTTTCAGTAAATCATATAGCGGATTTAATATGCTGGACGCGTTGGGGACAAAATTCCTATAATAATTTACCAACCCCAAGAATGATTGCAGCTGATTTACGTTCGTAGGTACCGGCGCTTCTACCATAGCCTTGATTTTAAGCGGAGATTTGTTTAGGCCGTCTTTATTTATTACGTAACCCAGATAATCGACCTTATCTTTAAAAAACTCACACTTCTCCCTTTGCAGTGTGAGGCCTGCGTCTTGTAATCTTTTCAGCCCTCATTGAGCCTAAGCAAGTGCTGTTCAGTGTTTTCGCCCGTGACAAGCACGTCATCTAGCAGACACAACGTGCCTGGCACGCGCGCTAACACGCTCTCCATGGCCCGCTGAAATAAACTCGGGGCTGAACAAAGACCAAAAACCATTCTTGTATATCTGAAAATTCCACGGTGCGTATTGATACAAGTCAACTCCTGCGATTCTAATTCAAACTGATTGTACGCATTTGACAGGTCTAATTTTGTAAATTGTTGACCGCCGTGTAATTTCGCAAACAACTCGGTTATAGTGGGCAAAGGATACTGATCGACAATCAGTTGTTTGTTTACACTTGTCGAATAGTCGGCGCAAATCCTAATCGACCCCGATTTCTTTAATACATCGGTGAAGCATACTGCGCATGATTCACCGGCACTAACACACCTACTGACAACAAACGATCTATTTGCTTATCTACTTTTTCTCGCAAAGCGAATGCTATAGGCCGCGCGCGAATGTTAACCGGTTCGAGTTGTCCTTTAATTGTAGACTAACTTTGTATTTATTAAATCGTCCTAATTTATCGGAAAAGACCGATGGGTATTGATTTCTAGCCTAGACACTATTTCGCTACTTCCGTTGGTTTGTTTACAATAACGAACCGGTAAGAGTTCTAACTTGAAAAGCGAAATAAAATCGCGGCCTATTATCTCCGCAGCGGCATTCCGTACGACATAAACACTAAGCGAGTGTGTTTGCTGCGCGTAAGTAACTGGTAAGAGTACTACCCCCAAGCACGGAATCTTATCACCAGTGTAAGATAATAACCGTTCTTTTGTTAATGACTTATCTCTCTCCGGCCCGAACTCATTCCCATGACGAATCTGTCTCTGAGAGCTTCGCCCACGTTAGTGAACCCGCAGTGCGCCCACAACCCGCGCAGGCGCGCTGCCCACTGACTAAACGTTTCTCCCGTCTGCTGCGTAGCCGCGTAAAACTTGAACCGCTCGCTGAAGCCACAGCGTTTCGGAGTGAAATGTTCGTCCAGCAATCCGACGATATCTTCGTATGGCACGTCCTGCAGCTGCTTTGGCAGAGCGAGGTCAGCTGCCAGTTTGTACGTGCCATCGCTGAGCGCGCTAAGTAGAATCGCTCGTCGCTTTATTCCCGCCGTATCTTTAGTTGGATTTATGTCATTCGCGATGAACCACTGTGAAATCCGAGCCTTGTACGTTTCCCAAGACTGGGTATTACGGTCAAACAATGACAAAATGCCGAATATTGCACCGGACATTTTCCGTTACTGCTTTTTTTTATAATGTAGGTACTCGTCGCCACTGACAAGTACGTGGGATGGGGGTAAGTGAAAGCACTGCTTGCTGTACTGGGATGCAAAAAGTGATTAATTTAATTTTAAACGGTTGGCCGACGAAAGTGGTAGATGTTACCTTAAAACCGTTTCATTTATGTAGGTTACAACTTTCCTATGAAGATGGCTGTGTTATGAGGGGCCACAAGGTAGTTATCCCTGAAAACCTTCAAAATGTGGTGTTAACAGAAGTTCATCGGTCACATCTAGGTATAGTAAAAACGAAGGCGGAGGTCCGGTCTAGGTTCTGGTTTCCCGGGGTTGACGCGGCACTGGGAAGCATGATAAATTCGTGTGATGTGTGCCTCCAACTGCGCCCGACACCGGCGCGCGCACACTCGCACAGTGGCCGTACCCGCCTTACCCGTTCCATAGAGTACATTGCGATTTCCTAGGCCTAATTAACGGTGATTTTTAGTTATTGTAGACGCATATACCAAGTGGGCAGAAGTGTATAATATGAAAAACGCGTCGACGTCTGCGGCAACAATCGAATAATTGTGCGATTTTATGTCTAGGTTCGGAATTCCGTATACTTTGGTTAGTGACAATGGCACCGCACTTACGTCGCGTGAGTTTGAGACTTTCTGTGCACTTAACGGTATTTCGCATGTTATTATTTTTATGACAGAAAGATGCCGTTCAAGTTTAAAAAAGGGTGTGCAACGTGAAATTCCGAAAGACATAAATAATAATACCTGCCTTACACGAAGTATTCCATTCGACAAACAAATAATAAATGACAATGTTTACTTGATTATTTTTGTGATCTAGATAGTATTACTTGTATAATAGACATTGGGTGCTTTATACATCATGCCCAAACCTCCCAACAGGGGGTGCCCGAGCCTCCCTACCATAGGGGGGAGAGCTTTGGGCACAATTCCCATATTTCTGAAATTCTTTTGTTACCTTGAGACTGATTATAATTTGAAGACTGTTCTTTGTAAAATTGTAAGCTAAACGTATAGTTCAATTAACCTTGGCAATAAATATGATTGATTATAAATGTTTTATTTTTAAAGATTATGTGACAAAGTGCCCATCTCTCCCCTACCGCCCCTATTGTACGCTAGGTACTTAAATATGGATAAAATAATTACGATATTCATCACAAGTATTTAATTTTGACCAAAATTGCCCATAAATCATTTAATTACAATGAATATCTTATGAGATATCAGTTTTCAAATAACTCCGCAGCAAAATAATGATCAAGTGCCGCGCATTCTCGTACTCTCTCTCTCTTTAATGTGACGCAGACGAAGTTGCGCGGGTGAGCTAGTTTAGACTATAGAAGACATAACAAAGTTATCGCATCATTATGTACTGCATCATGACAGCTCTCAATTTAATCAAGTACAATTTTAAGAACTGATATCCATAAACGTAACTTAGCTTGTGTTTTGGCTTATACATGTTTCTATCTCTCTATAACACAGATAATTTGACAGTTGCGTGACAGAGATAGGAATAACGCCTAGAAAAGTGTGTGCTAAGTACTGTTTATAGATATCAACGCAAGAGCAACGCTGATTGTCTTAGTCGGGTGCCTTCCGCTATGACAGTGCGCATCTTAGGATCAGGGCATATTCGCAAAGAGCCGAAATGTTAAACCATTTAATATTAAACTTTATCCTAAAATAGCGTAAAGTTCTTTTTGTGTGAGCAGGAAATAGGTATCAAAGCCCTATGTTTCTCGATATGAATTGGTGCACTATATCTTGTACAACATCACGTGATATATTCGTCACATAGTTAGTTCTGCGCAAGTATGCCTTGACCTTGAGGGATACAAGTAACATTTAACATGTATGTGACAAGAGTCAGATAATTCATTCTTTCATATTATTCGACCTGGCGATGGCGGGCGACTGGATGAGACAAGGTATTCAGCCGCATCCGGTTAGACCGGAAGCTGCGGCATAGATGATACAAGGCGAGAGTATGAGCTATGTACACTGAGCTCAGTTATATACGAAATTAAAGTTAGTTTTAACAGACACCAATTGCCTCTCATTAGTTTAAAAAAACATGCAATTTATACATTATAAAACAATTTTTGTTTAACATAACACATCGAATCATATGACACTAGTAACTATCGGAAATTACTCAACAACATTCTATTTAATTACTTTAAATCGTTAAGTAGTTTCCGACAAAATCATCGCTTTTACAAAAACAATTCAGTTTCACAAGAAGTTTATCAAAAACCAATTAATGTTATAACATAATATTCGAGATTAACAGATGAAGGTTGATGGTGATTAGATTATAATATGACACCCACTTTCTAAAAGGTCATCGGCAGAATAAAATAGTTCAGGGAGAAGCGCCAGAATAACCTCCGAACAAAATATGATTTGCGGCCGTAATACGCATGTATTTACACAATTATATTCATTAACATCGTAAGTACAACCCTCTTGAGATCATTTAATCCCATTGAATGACTAATTGATGAAAAAGTCATGTCATTAGAGATTATAACTCAGTTTGCGGGCTAACTCGGCGCTTCCACCTTAACGTAGATCGTCATGCGACTGCGTGCAGATCATTCACTCAACCTCTCCCAGCACTTGACGTGCGGTCGATCCCTCACAGTCCTCCGTACATCAATCATACATTACCTAATACTACAGTACTCTAGTATGGCTTGTTCGCGCGGTGTATGGAGCTCGGCGCGTCCGTGCTCCTGTATCCTTGCAATGTGTACTTACAGCATTGCCATAGAGTGGTTGTCAGTGGTTGTCAGACACGTTCAGAGGTCTGTGTCGGCCGCCTGCGCGTCCAGCCAGTGGCGCGGCCGGGTGCGCGCGCGCCGCCGGGAGGCGCTCTGCAACAGGGCCACGCCAGCTACGGCCATCAAACATGACTAACCTAATAGTACACCCACATCTCGCCACTTATGTTTCAGTTTCAAGTAATAGCGAGCCTATTGCCATCAATCGAGCACAAATCCAGCTTCGTCGTTGTTTTAAAAACTCGATAACAGTTTGTCCTACCTGGGAATCGAGTCCAGGACCTCATGCTCAGCAGTCGCGCTTGTGCCCGCTCGACCAACGCGGCAGACATCAAACGCACGTGAATGTCAAAACATATAACAAATATATCGACACTAGGTTCTGAAGTTGTCACTTTATAAAAACTAATTTCAACTTTCGTCTAAACTTTTGAGCCAGTTCAATTGTGAACCTTATTCCGCTTCTGGGTAAGTTTCGACTCTAGACTACGGGCTGCTACTGGGACATTCCTGATGGGAGAACTAAATACCAGTTAGCGGGAGCAGGACATCGCAGCCAGGAGTGAGCTGGCGCTGTTGTTACCTTGTGCTCGTTGTTGTTGTTGTGGAGCGTGGCGTGCGCGAGCGCGTCCTGCACGGCCACGGCCGCCTCCATCTCCGCCGCACTGCCGCCCCGCCCGGGCAGGCCCAGCTCTGCCTCGTCGATGTCTGAACAGAAACAAAAAATTGTAGATTGTACATCAAGTGCATAAAACGCACCGTTTTACGCGAGACGTTTCGCAAGCTCGCTCGGATGGATATAAAGTAGAGTGTAAAATGGGTTTTATGGACGAGTTGTACACTCTACTTTTATGGACGAGTTGTACACTTTACTTTTCACTTCGATTACGAAGAAATGAAACAGCAATATGCAAATATTGTAAGTAAATTGAATTAAAATTGAAAATTACATTAGTGCAATGAGAAATATCCTTGCCTTGTTCTTAGAATACTAACGAAACGAATTAAAATAAAGAGGTTATTATATGAAATTGAAGTTGTTCGTGTAGCTGTTGGACCGATTGCCTTGGTATGTGCCTTGGTCTTCGACGAAGATTTTACTTTATGCTCTAGAGCAGGGATTCCCAAAGTGGTCGATATCGACCCCTTGGGGTCGATATCGGTTTCCTAGGGGTCGACATAAACGAAAACTGATTATGGGGGTCGACGAGGTCTAAAAATCGACCCCTATTAAATTAACACAAGTTCTTATTTAAAACTTTCAAGATAGGTAGGTAGGTACTGTATTGTTTATGTTGTGTTACGTGTACTAAGAATAATTAATATTTATGTAGGAAATAGCATTGTTGTAGTAATATAAAGCCTCAAGTTCGTACAAGATGAAAAACTCGGCAAGTCAGTGTGGACAAGTTTGTGCAAGATAATAAGTTCGAGCGTACGTCTTTCAGGCGCGTTTTGACTTGCTCTCTATTTGACGCTTGCGCGATTTAACACGAACGAATTCATGATCAAGTTGCAAGTCCAAACATGTTCCTGATATTTTACTATTTAACGAGGTTGCACTTAGGTTGAAAGTTCATTTGCGTTTTGAAATTCGTTGGAGCTTGAACGATAATAACTCATATAAGTACTCATTTATTTCAAGAGATTACAAAGTTATTACATAGCTAAATTAAGTGAAGTAAAGTGACTGAAAAAGAATTTACAAAATGCTGAGCTCCCTACGCGAGTTAATAGCGTAACCACACAATATCTGCAGTTTATGAAAAATTAACAGGGTAAGTACCAAACAGTTTTTATCCGGCACAGCGCATCAGCATTGCCCCACTGCACACTGTGTGATAGTGATCAGTTGAGCTATCTGTAGATTGTTTGCAACAGTTTGCAGTTGCCTCAGTTGTTTCAATTGTAAAAATTTACCAGTAAATTTAACAGTTTATTAGGTATTGTTTTTAATTTAGGTACTTAGTTTTTTATTTTTTTATTTGCAGGATTACTGAGAGTTTTATGATGGCGGACACGAAAAAAAAATGCAGACAATACAGTTTGGACTACTTGAAGTTCGGATTTATTGCATCTCCATCAAATCAACACTTGCCGATGTGTCTCATATGTGAAAAAGTATTCAGTAACGATGCCATGAAGCCTTCAAAAATGGATGACCACTTATCGAGAGTACATGCTGACAAAAAAAGTAAGCCCTTGACATTTTTTCAAGCACTTAAAGAAAAACTAGACAAAAGGCCATCCATAAGATCGATGTTTGCGTCATCATCTATTAAAGACGATGATGTTTTACGAGCGTCCTATAATATATCTTTACTAATAGCGAAGTCGGGGAAACCCCACACAATTGGAGAGCAGCTTATCTTACCAGCCATTGCGGAGGTCCTTAACAATGTATTGCACAAACCCGCACATGATATTTTAAAGAGAATACCTTTGAGCAATAACACCGTTCAGAGACGCATAGACGAGATGGGACGCGATGTGGAAAACATTTTATGCAAGTTCTTACAGACCAACAGATTCTCTCTCCAGTTGGACGAGTCTACATTACCCGGCAATGAAGCTCTGTTGTTAGGATATGTTCGATATATCAAAGATGAAAATATGTGCCAAGAACTGCTTTTTGCTACATATTTAGAGACTGATACCAGAGGAGAATCAATTTTTCAGGCCGTGGAACATTTTTTTACTGACAAAGCTATTCCATGGAAGAACATTGTTTCTGTTGCGACTGATGGTGCACCGTCTATGGTTGGTCGTCATCGTGGTTTTATAGCTCACTTAAAGCGACAACTGCCTGATGTACTGGTCATTCACTGCGTGATTCACAGGCAGCATTTAGTAGCAAAAAAGCTGAGTCCTAGATTGCATAAGTCTTTACAATATGTAATAAATGCTATCAACAAGATTCGAAGCAATTCTTTGAACTCTCGGTTATTTGCTCAGCTATGTGAGGAAAACGACGAAGTCTTTACTCGATTACTTCTTCACACTGAAGTTCGCTGGCTATCAAGAGGCTCTTGCTTAGAAAGATTTTCAGCCGTTTTTTAATCTGTGTTGGAGTTTTTACAAGAAAAAGATCCGAATTTGAAAGGAAATCTGAACAATTGTAAAACAGATATTTATTACTTGACTGATATCTTTGGAATGTTCAACAAAGTTAATTTGCAGCTGCAGGGTGACGATCTTAACTTGATTAAAACAAAATCAATAATATCGGCCTTCGTGGGTAAACTAATCCTTTATAAACAAAATTTAGGCAGAAAAGAATATTCGCAGTTTCTGCATTTGTCAAAATTACCAGAAACGCTTCAAGATGATGACATTTTATTATATGTCACTCACTTGGACGCATTACACAAGGATTTTACGGAGAGGTTTGAGGATCTTTTAAATTTACAAATTCCTCAATGGATAATAAATCCGTACAATACCACAGCCATAGAAGAAGCCAATGTGATAATGCAAGAAGAGTTGATTACCATCAGCACAGACGAAGAGCTTAAGCAGAAGTTCAACCAAGGCTATCAGAAGTTCTGGTTGCAACGCAACATTGAAACACAGTATCCTACATTGTGGAACATTGCTGAAAAATACCTTATCGCTTTTCCATCATCATACCTAGTTGAAAAAAGCTTCAGTGTGGTAACAAACATTTTGACGAAACAAAGAAACCGTTTGAAAATCAACGAACGTGGAGATTTAAGGCTGCAACTCACCAATATTGAACCGGATGTAGCTAGATTGGTAGATAGTCACCAGGTTCATCCATCACACTGAATGTTTTATTTTCTCTTTGCGAATTAATACTTTTTTAAATATAATTTCCTACCTACTTAAAATTCTTTAAGTACCTAATTTGTAATAATCGTTATAAATTAAACTTGATATTTACTGAATTGTATGTCTTTTTATTTTGTTAAATTTTGATACGAAAATGAAGTCAATTTTACTCACTTAACCAAGTGCAAAGTTTTCCAATTGGTACCTTAGTACCTAGGTATTTTGTGTCAATAGGAAAAAACTAAAGATAGGCCCCCTTATTCATAATAGTCTGCTAACTTAAAGCATTGCTAATTCTCACTCTGTCTTCTTCTATTGACCTAAGTCAGAATGAAAAATAACACACTGTAGCAGCTGTTTTAAGTTAGCGGACCATTATGAATAAGGGGGTTGATCTTAAAAGTAGGTAATTTGGCCATGGGGGTCTGAGGTAACAGTTCATTTTGGAAAAGGGGTCACTTGTCCAAAATAGTTTGGGGATCCCTGCTCTAGAGCATAAAAAGCAACTTTATGTCGCCTACGCACGTCATAAAGACGAACTTTTAGAGCATGAGAAGTGAAAAATACATTAAAGTGACCTAAATTCTTAATGCACACCAAATCCACAAAAAAACTAGGTTCAATTGTTTGCAGCCTCACGCCTGCAAACAAGCCTCATCGTCCGGGCTACCGGCACGTGCGTGCACCGCACCGCCGCCGGCCGCAGCTCGAGCAGCTGTGGCGCGGACTGCACATCAACTCGCATTCAGTTATGTTGGCACTGCGCACGGTGCGCACAGACACCGTGGCTTGATGTGAATGTCTTGCTTGATGCGATCACTGACTCTCCTCGTTTGCCAACGCAGACCGGTCCTGCTGGGACCTTAGTCTGCTATTGCAATAGTGTCAGAATGGTCTACCATTGATTTAATAAGGCCCCTAGCCCACGGCGTATTGAAGCGCGTTCGAAACTCGTTTGACGTGCGTACAAAGGGTAACTCGTCTGCGCGGGGCCTTATTAAATCAATGATAGACCATTCTGACACTATTGCAATAGCAGACTAAGGTCCCCGGTGGGTGACTTCAATATTTATTTATTTACTAGCTGACCCGACAGACGTCGTTCTGTCAAAAACTATTCGACTGAGGCACTCCTGCAAACCTATCTTTTCCGGTCAAGTACTGGTGTCGATGTCGCTTAGGTTGTGTACAATAGGTCGTGATGACACCTTTAGTTTTAAGTTATGGTCACCAGAACAGATAAATTTTTATAATAAGCAGCCACAAATGTGTAATTTAAACAACAAAAAAAAAAACGTAGTTCACAGTGAGCACTTTATTTATACAATAAATAAAATTATATTGAATCAAATGATATTTTTTTGTTTGATAACCTGGAGCGTAAACAAACAAAGCCCTTGGTTTTCCAACACGGGAACAGGCAACATAGAATTGGGCATTTCTCAAATGCCCAATTCTATCTACATGGGGTTTCAAGATTAAAGTCGCAAACACACAATGACAGTCGGGTTTAAACCTGCGAACAGTGGTTTACAGGCGGCCTTGGATCTATTAGGCTCTTTGTACCACTGACGGTTTGACTAAAATAGCTATTTACGTGCATGCAGTAAAATAGTTGAAGACTATGGCCATACTGTTTTTTTTAAATATAAGCAAAAATATTCTTTCATACAAACCTTGTCTTGAGAATTCCGCAGACAACAAAAAAGAAATCAGACAAATCCGTAAAGCCGTTCTCAAGTGATGCTCCGTCAATTCCGTCATACATTTGGGCAATTGATTTTTATTTATACGTTTATTGCAGTGCCATGGTTATTTTTTTTTTTGTATTGAGAGATGGGGAGGGTTGTGGATGGCCACAACCCTCCCCATCTCTCAGTCAGATTGACAACAACAAACCCAAGCTCCCAAATAACTTTTCACATTGTTGCAAGCTCAGACAAATTGTTACTGAGCCGAGCCGTCTTACAGACCATAGCGGAACTCCAATTGATGTTGCGTGCACTGACGCCCGTGTGTGAACATACGTTTAAAGGGTGTATCAAGACCCTTCACGAAGCCGAAAGGCACTTGTTCTCCTCGTCATTGCGATCATTTCCTTGTTCTAGACCATACCTGGGAACCTTCTAGTTACGGAGATATTGGGGTCAAAGTTACAACTTTTTCGTTTTTTTTTTTTTTAAATACATGTTTTTAACATAAGATTTTTATTTTAAACACCTCCACGATCCCCGTACTATTCAATACTTCCATCAGCACAATGTTCTGAGTGCGTTACATTGAGTCCTACCGTAAAATGTGATTTTGACCCAAAAAAAAAATCTCAGCAATAATTTTTACGTAAAGTTACTTAGTTCGATGTACAGAATGCTTGGTTGACGGGTTCGTGAAGGGTGTTGTTACACCTTGTATAGGATATACGTTTCGGTAATGTTCGCGTTTGTTTCCAAACTAGTAGATAGTGACATAAGACGCGTACCGTGGTAGGAGAACAGCTTGGGCGCCGGCTGCGTGTCGCGCAGCGCCACCGTGTCGGCCTTCAGCCGCGCCGCGTGCGCGCGCAGGCGCTCCTCGCACGCGCGCGACCAGCGCGAGCAGCCCGACCTGGCGCACGACAAGCACTCATCACACTGTAGCGAACATTGTTTACTGGGCCAAACTACCCCAGCGGAATCTATGACGCAAATAACGAACTGACATCAAAATCCTGAATGACGATATTATAGTCATCCGCCGACTGTTAGAGCATGAAAGTATACAGGGTTAGTTTCCAAAGACCAGCCAAATTCTCAGATATAATGCAGTACATCATTCTATTAAAAAACAAAACAGCTGTTTCTTACAAAAGTGCAATACCTACATGGTCAAAATGTATGAAACAGCTGTTTTTTTTTTAATAACCGATGAAAAATTTCTATGTGGGGGGGCTCAGAATGTCGTACTGCACCATATCTGAGAATTTGGCTGGTCTTTGGAAACTAACCCGGTATAGAAGAATGTAACGACAGCTGTCGAGCAGTGGCCCACCAGACACGACACCCCTCTGGTCGGAGGAAACTCCCTGCCATGGAGCTCATACTCCTAAACTACTGTTTATTCAGGAAAGCAAGGAGGTAAAAACCCCGACGCGGATACGATTCAATTCAATTCAATTCTTTATTGCATATCACATGTGTTTTACAAAGGTCTTCAATTAATGATAAAGTTCACATGGACCCTGTCGGGCACAACAATATTTATAGTAGCATTCAAAATAAATTCAATTAAATAGGCTAAATTATGTCACAAGGTAAAATAAAAAATAAAAATAGAAAATAAAAAGTCGAATAAAATAAAATTATAGTCAATTACATCATGTCAATAAAATAATAAGCAAAAAACAATCATCGATTACCGCGTGCTCTGTACATCGTTCTGCATATCGAAATAATTCGTCGTTATTTAATTTAAAAAATCAGCTGCTTTCTACAAAAGTGCTAGGTACACTGTGTACCCAGCACTTTTGTAGAAAGCAGCTGATTTTTTGACACCTTTTTTTTTTTTTTTTTTTTTACCGATGGGAAATCATCAAATAACCCCTCCCGCTCTGGGCTGAGCAGGAGGGAGTGTCAGACTTTTACTGACTAAAACCCATCCATGTTCCTTCTTTTGCCCTTTGTGTTCCAGGGCCGCGGTATCTCTTTCGAACAGTCCCGCAACCCTGAAGTCGCGAAAAAAAAACAGCTGTTCAGTACATTTTAACGAGTTAGGCGAACATAAATGTACTGAACAGCTGTTTTTTTTCACGATTTCAGGTTTGGTCCCATAGTAAAAGTTATTTGTTATAATGAGTACAATGACCCCTTCAAAGGATTTAAACGACTTAAATTTAACATTGATAAATATAAATGATTTGAAACAAACTATAAGTACGTAATATTTGCAGTGAATACAAATGGCGTAAATATATTGATTCTGAATACAAATTATACAATGCGTGTACATCTATAAACTATGCTATGGGCTGTTACGATTACGAAAAAAGAATTGAAGAAAATAATACTGCGTAATAACTTCAGTCTATCCGTGATCACGGTGCTTGCAACAGCGTCCAGATATCGGGAACTCCAAACCTACAGTAAATATCCCGCATCTAGTGTTAATGATAATACTGCGTAATCAATCTAACTATACAAACCAGATAACAAACATGTAATAGCTTCGAAAGGTACAATTCCTTATTATTTTGCACGTCATCAAACGGAATGCTATGTTACAAGCAGGGTCCGAGGATATATATCAATGGATTATATCATGATATATATCCGATATATATCAAATGATATTTTATGATAATAAATGTATATCAATACAAAAATGGTTTAAACATTTTATATTACTTATTAAGTAATTTTTGGCGTTTGTTACTGTATTTCTAGTTCCCACTTGCAGATGGCATTGTAGTAGAGTTAAAACATACTCCTAATAGTAAGTTCTAATCCATAAATGGCAACACTTCTGCGGCCTTAAGAGCGGCCAACCCGGCATACTTTTCATACAAACGCTCGTACGTGATTATGCCGTTGTTACACATCTATCTTTGATTTTTTTTTTGAACTAATAGGTATTTTGTTCACTATATCTAGGTTTCTATGGTTGTAAAAAATAAAAAAAGTAGAAACAAATTCAGTATAAGCCTCCAAAAACTACTGTTTTGCACAAATTTTACCTGAACTTTGGCCGTTCATAATGTACTCATAAACTGTAAAAATAAAGAAAACATCTCGATAGAAACCTTGCACATGTAATAGAGATTCTTAATGATAAATATTTATTTCACACTTGTAAGACTTATTCAAAAACACGTATTTCCTGGAACAAGTTTATGAAATTTTCGAACACTATTTTTCGTTCAATGTCATCGCGTTAGACGGTATGAGGTGCGCGGGAGACGAGTTGTGCGGGGTCGGGGCGGGGTAAGACGGGGGAGTTGAAAGAAAATGGCCGCTGTGGCTCTGGATGAGACAACAAGCTTTTTGACCATGCTCGCGTTGACGATAGGCGGGCTGGGAAGAGCCCTCTTAATGGCGTCAGAAAAATTTCGTTACGAAAGATTAAGTTTTTTTTGTTTATTCAAGTAATTGACAAAGTGCAGAAACGATTTTACTTCATTATCGAGTATTTAAGAAGCATTTAATAACTTTTGTATTTATAGAATATAACTGTTTATTAAATGATGAATTAAGTAATTTATTATGTTTATGTAACACATATGCAAATAGTATACATAAATAATACAATCAAATAATAATATGGCTTTCATACAAAATGGATATATAACATAAATATCCGATATTTTGATATTTATAATTAATAAGTATCGGATATTTTCGAACCCTGGTTACAAGTGACCCTGATATTGAAAACTCTACTCATATAAAAAAGGTACTATTCCATACTATTTTGAAGTTATAGATCAAAAACCGCAAAAACCTAATGCTGTCACTTCACATCGCTATTCGGTGTTCGTGTTTTTTTTCGGTTTTGTTTGTTATATTCGTGTTGAAGGCCGATTAACAGGAATACACCGTCTGTCTACACATCGTTCATGAACAGCGAATATGCCGAACATTTACGAATATTTTTGCTATAGTACGAACAAAAAAATTAATTTTGTTTCCCCGATATGCAGCCATCAAAGTATCTCGCTTTTTTAAGCTTTTTGTTGTGCCTGGATATTCCAGGCTATTCTTAATACTATTCCATGCGTCAGCAACTTTGCTTCTGTTTTTATGAGATACATGTTGCGTGTCCCTTATGCAATGATGCATTTGAACTATCAAATTCATCATAGCATTCCAAAAATCGCATGACAAGGTAATTTGTCCGATCCATTTTGGCGCGCTCGAGCTGTATACAAACTAAGTAAACACATCCGCAGCTATCGCGCCCCGCAAACTACTGAGCGAGCGATGTGTGGACGGCAAACGAACATATTCGGCATATTCGCAATCCTTTAATATGTTGCAAAAAACCGACAAGCAGCCGGCTACGGGTGTTCGTGTATTCGCCTTGTTGTGAGAATAGGCAAATAAAGACGAATAGAGCCACTTCACATCGTCTTATTTGTGCGAATAAGACAAACACGCGAACACGAATAGCGATGTGAAGTGCCAACATAAAACTTTTGAAATATTGCATCAACCTATCGCTATTAATCTTTCAAAAAAGGAAATTTTGGAACTAACGTTGCTGGAGTTATGAGACATAAATAAAGAACTAGACATAATATTATGTTTGTCTGAAACCGTTTTGCGTGCCGGAAATGAGAAATACTTCAAATTAAATATCTACGCCGTAGCAGCTGCATTTAGTAGAGACACAGAGGGGGGACCTGTATACTCGCTAAACAGGCTATTATTTATAACGAACTTTCCCATATTAAAAAGTACTCAGCCCAAAAATCATTTGTTGTTTCATCAATCGTAGAAATTTTTGGATAAACTTTATGAATGTATGTGCGAAACGGTTAAAAAATATGGGTCAAGTACAAAAATAGTTATTGCCGGTGATTTCAATATAAATACTTCTAAACAAGAAAAAGTCATCAACTATTCAGAGGATCTATGTTATAACTATAACTTGCAGATACACGTTAAAGTTCCCACACGTCAACATTCTTGTATAGAGCACATACTAAGCAACATAAATAATGTTCTACTGAGGTTTTACCCTTATACCTATCAGACCACGACACAGCACAACTCTTACATTTCCCAGTAAAAGAGCAAAGTTTACAGACCAAATCATATTTTATTTATAAAAAAGACTATTGTAGTGAAATAAGAACGGCCAAAGTTCAGGTAAAATTTGTGCAAAACAGCAATTTTTGGAGGCTTATGCTCGTGCCTTCTCTGTTGAGAAGAGGCCTTTGCCCAGCAGCGGGACAGTAATAGGCTGGTATATCTATACTGAGTTTGTTTCTACATTTTTTATATTTTTTGCTTCCATGGAAACTTAGATAAAGTGCACAAAATACCTATTAGTTTCAATTGAATGTAAGGACATTAATAATTATAATTCTGACATAAATAATTCACTGACATCTATAATTTCTTGGCTTGATAATAATAATTTAAAAATAAACTTAGCAAAAACAAATATAATGTACTTTGGGCAAAGATTGCATAATCCACTAAATGTAAATTTGATACCTACATGATAATTACACCACAAATGAAGTATCTAAGGCCCGTTTTCTCGGCTTAATTATAGACAGTAAACTAAATTGTTAAGAACACATTGACACACGATGTAAAAAAATTAGTAGTCAAGCATATGCTTTGTACCAACTTGCTCCATCTATCAACACTGATGTGTTACTCTCGGCTTATCAAGATCTTGTTGAATCTATCCTCAGATATGGCATTATCTTTTGGGGCAACTCAGCAAATAAAGATATGGCATTTAAAATGCAGTTGTTAGTTAGTGATTTACCAATATTTTTATTTTCCGGCTGCTAAAATCATGGCAAACATGGCATGGCTTCAGCTAAGCCCCCTTATCAGTATGGGGGGGCCATACTGACAGAATCCTCAAATTCAGGCGACTTAATTTCAAACCCAACCCCGCACATGCACTTTGACCATGATTGTGGAGATATAAAAGTATCATACATGTGAGTGTGATGCTGCAGCCAGGGTCCCGGCGAGAGCAGCGGTTGTCCTATGGCTGCGGATGTGTGCTCGGCGTCCAGGCGGGCCAGGAGCTGGCTGGCTACCTGCTCGGTTGATATTCGCTGGAACACAATACATATACGAGGTGTGAACAGACTCTTCACGAAGACGTCATCCAAGCGTTCTGTACATACATCAAACTGAGTTACTCTACGCTAAAATTATTGCTGGGAAATGACTTTCTTTTTAGGTGAAAAATCAGTTTTTACGGCAGGACTCAATGTAAAAAACAGTGCCGAATTAACTCAGTAGCAGAAGTAGCATTTGCCGCGCTCAAACCGGGGTCGCGCATGTCCAAACCCGCCCACCTCCGTTGGGGATTCAACCCCCCCCCCCCCCCAAAACCTCGGACAACTATACAGAAACCAACTTATCCCAGGCGAATATGAATAGATGAGCAAAAAGAACTTAATTTGTATCCGAGGAGAGTTGTCAACATTTTCCGAGCTTGCTTCGCTCGCTCTTGCATTCTCCTCGTTCTAGAAACTTCTCTGCATTAGTTGACAAACTATCTGCAAAATTCCTGTTTCAGTATGAAAATATAACCTTATATTTTCTTCCGATATCATTGGCAGAACTTGTTCTATTTTTGTTATAATAGACAAAAGAAAACTCATCAAATTCGAGGTTAATGCTAAAATTTTCGAGCTCGCTACGCTCGCTCTATAATCCTACATTTTTTCAAATGATAAGCTTTCTGTATACGTCGACAAAGGTAGTCCCTGCATAAATGATCAAACGACGGTTAACTTAAAGTAGTTTCCTCCTTTTTTATTACTGTTTTACTCTTTAGTTAACCTCCCTCTCCGAATGAAATTCCAGGGCAATAGGCTACGGCCCTACCCATCACCAATACCTACAATGGCCAACTGGCCACTGTATAGTTTGTGGTATCAAAAGCTACAACAATAAATATATTTTTTAACATATAAACAAACGTTCAAACTTTAATTTTTTTTATTATTTTAAACTGGTGAAAAAGTTGAAACTTTGATATCTCCGTAACTAGAAGGTATGGTCTAGAACAAAAAATGATTGTAATGACGCGTGACGGGGAGAACAAGTGCCCTTCGGTATCGTTAAGGGTAGTTATACAGCCAGCAGTACGAAAGCACGATAAGCTGTAGGTCCCGGCTGTCATTTGTAATGTGTAGTCATTTGTGATAGTTTCGTGTACCACTGGATGAAGAATATTTTTTTTAAACTATTTGCACCGCCTCTGTTCCCAACTATGTGAGCCGGCTTCCAGTCTAACCGGATGCAGCTGAGTACCAGTATGATACATGGAGGGATGCCTATCTGACCTCCACAACCCAGTTGGTGGGTAACTCTGGTTGTCAGACCGTCAAACGTGAAGTTTTTTTTCATGTAAAACTGTACTTTTTGTAAAAACGATTTACTGCCTCGTTCGTCACAAGCGCGACTGCTGAGCATGAGCTCCTGGGTTCGATTCCCGGCTCAGGCAAATTGTTCATCAAGAATTTCTCAGTAGCAGCCACGGAGCCTGAATCTGTACGCGGTTGATGGCAATAGGCTGCCCCCTATTACATGGCACTTAAACATAACTGGTGAAATGTGGCTGTACTATTAGGAACACCTCTGCCTGACCCTTCGGAGATTACAGGCGTCATGATGTTTATTTTTTACCTGAACTTTGTGAACTTTTAAATATATTTCGTAACAGAGTCATTGGACAGTTGCCCGACACACGCATCTCGGCGCTGGCTGTTAGCCGGGGCCCATTCCTTTTTTAATAGTTTTACATTCAAACAGGTCTCATCTGCTTCTAACTTGTATTTAATTTAAAATGTGCTTGTTTTGTGCTTTTCAGTTTTTTAGCCACAGTCGGTTTGTTTTTAGGGTTCCGTACCTCAATCGGCAAAACGGAACCCTTATAGGATCACTTTGTTGTCCGTCTGTCTGTCTGCCAATACCCTTTTTCTCAGGGATGCGACGCGGTATCAAGCTGAAATTAATACCAAATACTCAGCTCTGCTACCCCTTTGAGCAATCAAAAAATCAAACTTGTAAGTCAACGCGATCAAAAGATATGACTGTTTATGTCATGCGATTTCACAAGGGAATCAAAACCTATAGGGTACTTCCCTTTGGCCTAGAAATCCTAGAATCATGAAATTTGGCAAAAAGCAAGGCCTTACAGCACAACTAAAGGAATAATTCCAAATAAATAAAAAGTTGAAAATCAAATACATATACACCGTGTTCTTCACGTTATCCATAAACTTTGGCAAACGCTTCTGTAGCTTATACAAATCAATTAGAACACAGAGAGTAGTACTTAAAAAGGCTTCGTTACAAACATATTTGTAATCTGATTTAATGAAATTTAATTGAGCTATGCAGTATGAAAGGGTCTTAATTTGGCCTATGTTGCCGCTTAGTGCAAATCTATCAATACTATTTGCATCTCTTTTGCACGAACGAGAGGAACCCGAGAGATAGCGAAGAAGAACGATCACTTTTGATAACGGATCTATCAAAGAGATTCAACTGGTCTCCATGAATACATAAGTTGTTATTTGTCATGCATGATTTTAACTGTCAGATTTATATTTATTGTAATTTGTTATTGGGTTTCCGATTAATTTAATCAATTATTAGTTTGGTTGCGCCGAATACTAGTACGGCATAGTGAATGTTTTCACTATGCCGTACTAGTATTCGGCGCAACCAAGCTGATATTCACTTCGTCTACGTTTTCTGTGACGGAAATGTTACAGCGGCTGTACGAGAGTACCAACGGGCAACGTTGCGTTCCTGACATACGAACATTTAATAACATACAAAGGAGATTTTGTGAGATCGGAATTAGACCACGCCGCCCTGGACGAGCAATCAATTTGAGCGTCGCTCAAGAAAACAGAATAATGGACCTTATTATTCATGATCCTAATCTCGACGAGACGCTGTAGGAGAATCGGTGGGTATATCCCATAGGCGAGCGTGGAAACTGTGGAAACGATATGGTTTGCATGCCTACCACTACAGAAAATCCCAAGGCATACTACCACCTGATCACATCTGTTGTCACTTCTGTGTCTTGATCAATAAAAATCTTGTTCAGTGGTTTTTTTTTTTGTGAATAGTTGTGCATTTTATTTGTTTACCAATTTTATTTGTATTATGGTGAAGTATACAACACGACAAATGTACAGTCAAGGTGTGCAGAGATGATAGAGGCTACGACAATGCCATTGAGTATACAGTTGCTGCTAGCATGTGTGGGGAGCATCGTATAGTGAATATACTTCATACTTCGTAATAAGGTTGTATATTTTTGCCTAGTCCATGGAGGAATTACACTGGTTCCCTACTTGATTTCGAAAGTTGATGATTCACATATTCACATGGTCGTTTCCCGAATATGATTGCCTAAGGAATTCGTCAAACGGCCAAGTGTAAATGAACGCGCCCGTCTTCATACTCGTCCAGCATCATTGTAGTTTGTTTTTTCGCAATTGTAAGCTTGTATGTATTCCATTGCGATGACTAGTGTAATTGCGCCATTAATAAGCCGACCAAAATCATAAGACAATGTGATGGGTTATGCAAGTGCGGGCTCCGTAGGCTAAATACCTAGACAGTTCTTAATTTCTAGATACATGTAATAAAATAAAAGGTTTATTGGATTGAATAATAATGAAAATAGTATTGAATGACATGACGGCTGACTATTTGTCTATCCTACAGTGTTTTAGGGATCTTTTGACGCTCCACTGAGGTTGACAGGAGAGCGCTGTTTACATTTCTGAATGTATTGAAAAAATAAGATGATGGTGTTAGTTCTGATTTTCACCACGCGATAAATTATAAATTGTAATTCTAGCCAAATCCACTTAAAAAAATATATGCTGTGATTACGTTTTATCTTAATTTGACCTATCTTTTGAGAGTATTTTGAGATTTTTACGAATGTACCCGAGTTCTAAGGGTGGTCCCCAGATTGCGTGGTGAGCTGCCCTTCTATTTTTTATTCAATAGTTTTGAGATTGAATATTTGTTACTAAAGCCGAAACGGCGGAATGGGTTAGGATAATTGTGGTAGCCTACTTCTCTTCCCGTCGTCGGAGGTCCTGCGTTGCTCTAGCCTACACTAAAAAATAAGGACTACAGAAACTTTCTATGAAGGCTGCATATCGTGGGTAGAGGTTATTATGATTTGGTTATGGAATTTTATTTTTTTATGTCACAATTCGAAATACGTACCTACCTGCTTGGTAGCCTTATATTTTCTCTTTAAGTAGGACGTTTCATTGACAGTGCTACTAATCTGAAGTCTGAGGGAAATAAAGATTAAACGCACTCAAAAAAGGAACGAGATAAAAAACTAAAAGAAACTAAACCAACTAAACTTGACTACTAAACTTGTCAAAACTAAGTTTCTTTAGTTCTAACTAAAGAAACTTAGTTTTGACAAGTTTCAGCCCGCCAAATCTTATGAACGAAAATACGACGTTGCCAATACGGATAAAGAGGCATGCATATCTGGTGGTTTACGTCAAGGTATTTAGTTTGTATGAAAATGAACAAAAAATAAAAAATAGGATTTCATTAAAGTGTCAATAATGAAAAATGCTTATTTCCATGGTCTGAACATCTGGTCGAAGTTTATGTATATCGTCCGGAACACGGTGTATACATAGTTGACGCCAAACCGTCTACACAGACATACTATGTATGGACGGGACGGTCAACTCAATATGATATATATTTTTTTTATGTTACGGAACACTACGTGCGCGAGGCCGACTCGTATTTGACCGGTTTTTTTTTTTAATTATTTGTTTAATTGAATGGATTAATTGTTTATACATATTTGCCTAATATCATATTGACTAAAACCAGGTTTTTCTAAGGTAGAGGAGTTAGTTTCTCTTGTCAACTTTGACGTTCAAAGATGGCTGATTATGTCATCAGCTTAATTAGAATAAAAGAGTTATGATTTAGATAGTGTACCTCGTCAGTATGCTGCGCCGCGGTCTCGGCCAGCGCCAGCAGCACGTCGTAGGTCTCGAGCGCGCGGTCGGCCGCCCGCAGCGCGCAGCACAGCGACACCGAGCTGGACTCCTGCACCGCGCACGCGCAGTACAGTCTGCACCCAGCACAGTTACTCTCAACTACAGAATGCTCGGCTGACGGCTTCGTGACGGGGCCGTTCACACCGTGTATATTATATATTGTACAACAAACATGATATGATGAAACATAAAGCAATATTAAATATAATTAAATAACTAAGAAACGAATAGATATACAAGCATATAAAATACATAGGAGCGTTTATACAGAAAGATGGCAACGTCGCAACTAGCTGTCAAATATTTATCTGTTTTAATTAATTTAGCAATACTTCTGTATGGAAATAAGAAATAGGGGTAACTAGTAACCAGAATATTGAATATGAAACGCAATAGATCATGTCGTAACACCGAATATTTAGTTTTAAAAGTAAAAAAAGTAATTGGAATCTTTCCAAATGCCTTTTTAGGGTTCCGTAGCCGAATGGCAAAAACCGGAACCCTTATAGACTCGCCATGTCTGTCGGTCTGTCTGTCCGTGTATGTCACAGCCACTTTACTCCGAAACTATTAGGACTACACAGTTGAAACTTAGTAGGTAGATGTATTCTGTGAACCGCTGTACGGTTTTTATACGTACGGAAGCAACCATCACTCACACATACACTCACACTTACACTCACATATACAGAAACACTCACCTTTGCACTCTCGTGCACGGACACACACAAATGTTTCACCATGTGTAAATAAGTAGCTTAATTTTAATTTATAGTATTAATTGTTTTTACTTTTTTATTTTTAAATTACCTCTACTTTATATTTAAACTACCATATATTTTTACAACCTTTGTAGCACGTTCGATTATTTTTATCTAACTTATAATTTTGGAAGGCGCTGGTGTCTGTGTACAGGCACCGACGATTCACTTTTCTCTGAAATGATCATATAAATTTGAAAATTGTTTTTGTGAACTTAGTATGGTGTTTTTTTTTCTGAAATAAAAAAAAAATATTATTTCCTTTATTCAATTATATACATATAAGTTACATTTTTAAATATTTCTAAACAAATTAATATTAAAAAAAACATTAAAAATATAAAAAATGGTGTTCCGCCGGTATTGGGAGCAGGGTCCAAGCTACCGGTGGTTAGGGCTCCAGAGGCAGGAACCTCCTCACAATGCGAGCCATATCGAGGAATACTGCCTTCTGAATCAGATCGGTCTATCACTAAATTATTATTATACAAAAATATAAAAAAAGATTCAGGGCCTCCTCATACATGGAACTGAAATTAAAAAATATTTTTTTCATCAAACCTATACGTGCGGGCTGTCTATAGATATACTAGACTATTGCTGTCCCACTGCTGGGCAAAGGCCTCTTCTCAACAGAGAAGGCACGAGCGTTGATCACCACGCTTACTCAAGACGGGTTGGCGATTTCAGACTTTTATTTAAGTCCATGTTTCCTCACGATGTTTTCCTTCACCATTTCTGTGATGTCCAAGATAAACTTAGAAAGTACATAAAGGGTGTAACAAGACCCTTAACGAAGCCGAAAGGTACTTATTCTCCCCGTCATTGCGATCATTTTTTTGTTCTAGACCATACCTTCTTGTTACGGAGATATTGGGAGTCAAAGTTTCAACTTTTCCACAAGCTTTTTTTTAAATATATATTTTTTAATGTAACATTTTTACTTTAAACACCTCCACGACCCCCGTACTATTCAATCCATCCATCAGGACAATGTTTTGAGTGAGTTACATTGAGTTTTACCGTAAAACACGATTTTTCACCCAAAAAAAAAAGTCGTTTCCCAGCAATAATTTTTGCGTAAAGTTACTCAGTTTGATGTACATAATGCTTGGTTGACGGCTTCGTGAAGGGTCTTTTTACACCCTGTATTTTTTCTCAAAGTCAATCGTTGGAAAGATAGACACTTCCAAAGTGGTATAATGTGTGTCCCCCCCCGTCTAATTTCTAAAGTAAGAGGAGGAACATTCTGAAAAAATGTAGGATTGTAGAACGTAAATAAAACTTTCAACCAAAATTTGTTTGAATAAAATTTGATGTTTAGTTTTTGAGATATGGGACTTTTTCATCAAACTTCAGCCGTAACTGTGTTTTTCATTAACTTACTATGAAAAATAAATTTAGTTTTGCTGTTGAATGTAAAACAATGCAACATATGAATGAGCGTTTAAAATATTTATATTATATTGTTTGTTGCTACGGAACCCTGTGTGCGTGAGTGAGTACGACTCGCATTTGGTCGGTTTTTTTTACACCTAAAAACTTCATCAAATTCAGTGTTTTAATTGCAAGTCATATATAGGGTGACTGGTAATTAGTGACCGATAATTAAACACGTGATTGTACTCATGATAACAAACAACTTTCTCAAAGAAACATTTTTTTTTATACTCATTCACTATCACAATAACGCAACAGCCGTGTGAAATTCGCGCACCGCGTGACGCCGTTCTGTCTCCCACTGTGTTCTGCCTACCCACTTTTGTACAGTACGATAGTAATGAGACCGAAGGGCGTCACGCAGCTAACAGCTGATAGCTAGGTCACAGGCGCGCGCGCGCGAATTTCATACGGCTGTGTGTTGTTGGGATAAAAGTGAACGAGTAGGAATAAAAAATAATGTTTCTTTGGGAAAGTTGTTTGTTATCATGAGTACAATCACGTGTTTAAGTATCGGTTACTAATTACCAGTCACCCTGTATATTAACTAGTATTTGCGTGTTGTGCGAGACGCAAGCACCTCGAGTGTTGTTATTTAAAAAAAAAAAAAAGGGGGGGGGACTTTTTGAAAATTATTTTGGCCATCTCTGGGCGGAGAATGGGGCAAGGGGGACAATTTTGAAAAATAGTTTTTACTTCTTCGAGCCTCCTCTATACGAATCCGTAAAATAACAGAACACGGGTTTCTTAGTTTCCGAGATACGATAGAGGGGGGGAAGGGTAAAAAGCGAAAGAAGGGCGAAAAAGGGGTTTTGGGATTTTTTCCGTACTCGCGAGAGTTACTTGTTAAGAGCCCCTATCAATTTCGCGGTCTAAAAACAGAAAATACTACTTTTTTCAGTGCAAATCACTCAATAACGATAAGGTATCTGGTAATTTTTTTAATGCAAAGTTATATATCACCTATATATATAGTAAGTGTACGAATTATAATTCTGATAACCACTCAACATAAATTAGGAAAAATAAAAATCAAACATACGTTTTTACGAAAGCACGAAACACCAGGTTTTTCAATAGCTTTTTCGGCTAACTGGTAATGAATTATAATTTGAAAAAAAAAATCGTACTTACTGGGCATATAGTAAATTAGTAAGTCTACGATTTTTTATTTTAAAATAAACTTAATTAGTGCTTTAAAAAAAATGTGATTCACACCGAAAAAACCCGATAAAATAATGCGCAAAACCGTCGTCTACTCGAATGAATATGTTGAAAATATCAATAAATATGAAATATTATAAAACTAAAGGTATTTATCTATCCAATTCAATTTTTTAAATAATTTTTTGACTACTTATTTAATTGTAATAAAATATTTAAATAATGCCATAAAAGCGGATGCGCTTGCTCGTACCATTCAGTCGCGCCCGAGGGCTACTCGACGACGGACCTGTGTCGCTGCGACTGCCGCTCCCGACGTAAAGTACTTGCGAATCGCGCGTGATTTTGTATTACGTCTGACTAGTTTTGATACTGTGAGAATGTTTTTTTTTGTTGTTCTACTATGTTTGTTTGCTGTGTGGACTGGATCGGATAAGCCTGTAAAAGTCGAAAGAATTGCAAAAGACGACGACTTCTGGCAAACAAAACGGAACCAAAATTAAAAACATTTTAAAATCGTTGATTCCAGGAAAGCTCGGACATTCGGAGCACTTCGTATTAAATTAACGTCGAAAGGGAGGTTAAAATTTATCAATATTTATACTTCTTGTTTCGGAGACCAGACTCCTGGGACAATCTCCCACTACGTTTGACGTACGCTGACAATACTTTGCTAGTGGCGCACGTCGCCACGCACCCTGAATGCGTAGAGTATGGGTACTGGGCACAACCCACTAGGACCTCGGAGGAGAACGCTGGAACGTTGAGCGGAGGGGTAGGCAGGAATAAAAAACTATTTCATGATATAGTTTTTCCCCTGTTCCCTAGGCTTCGGCTTTTCCTTGTTCCTTTTCTTGTTGCCTCTTCGGTGGCCGTACTGCGACTGACTACTGAGCGGACAGGGCGGTCTTTTAAACGGGCCGTGCTTACGATCGCGAGAACCGCGTAATTTGGATCGATTTTACGCGTCATTTTTACTTAAGCCGAAACGTTGGAACCCCAAATTTTATTTATTTCTTCAAAAAACACTTATGTATTATATATTATTTTACAGGTCTAACTTGCTCTATCATATAAAACAATAACATTTAACAAATCTTAATTAAATAAAAAAGTCCTAGAACTTATACTGCAAAAATTAAGCTGAACAAATTTTCATTATACAAATTGCCTTATATTTCTTATACTAATAGAGTTATCGATATGAATCCTTTAACACATTTAGTATTACACATAATCCTTTCATTTGACACTAATTTCGATAAGATATCTCTAAAAATAAAAAACCTCATTTTCAACTTACGTAATTTCTATGAGATCGAATTTTCAACCTAATTAATTCGCTTAAAACTTTATTTATTCAGTCATACGATTATTCTAATAGGAAAACTAACTGTGAAAATCCTTTATTAAGCTAATCTTAACATAAATATTGCAAATATTCAGCATAATCAGGAAACTTACATTTCAACAACAAAACGTTTATGGAAATTATACGCGCCTAATGTCGTCTTACCGCTATTTTTATAAGAAAAACCAAACTATAAATCTAACTAGAATGTAATTATCATAAGTTATTTACTTTTGTTAGAACCTTACGTTGATCTAATTGAAACTAATCAACTTAAGTCGACTTGCAATAGAAAGTGCACACACCTAGGTACCGCCACTAATTGCACCCTGCTCCCTGGATATGGCCTTGTCGCCGACACTTTTTATAATAAAGAAATTAATAAGTAGGTATCTCGTTTTTCTTTCACTTGAAATGAAAAAACACTTCCTTAGTTAAAAATTAAATAAAACAGCAATAAGATGTCACACACACAGACATACGCAAGCGATAAAAATAAACAACACTAAATAGATAAAATATATTTAGTTGTTAATATATTTTTTTCACTCAACCTTTTCCTATAATATTATTTGCTTTTGTATAGTCTTAACTTTTCTTCTTTAATTGGTTTTGATAATGTATGAAATATTAAAACATTGCAGCTTAAATGCAAATTGATTTGCTTAAAATATATGTGTATCTAATACTGTTACGGACCAAGATTGTTTGCTCCCGCTGCACTGCATGAGGCTACGCACACTACGATCGTTGGCGATCTTTCGAACGCTCACACGCGCACATTTCTCCGAAATTACCTAAACTAGTACTGCGAAGAAATTGATAGGGGCTCTTAACGAATCCGTCAAAATATACCCCCGGGAGAACAATTATGTCAGTCAGTGAGTGAGTCAGTGGTAATCGAGCTTTATATATTATAAATAAAATCGAGCTTTATATAGTATAATAATATAATATTCTGGTTCACTAGTTAGCCATATTTCTTATTTCCATACAGTAATATTGCCAAATTAATGAAATCAGGTGAATATTTGACAGCTGCTTGCGACGTTGAACTTTTTGAATGAACGCTCTTAGTAGGATATCAAATAATTCAAACTGAACAACAAAGAACAGTTATAAAGCGCTCTTCCTCTCTCTACTTATTTAAAAGTAAATGCTGTGGCCGACCGGGTCCATAATTGTTCCTATTGTTATTTAGCTCCTGTAAGTGTACACGATGGCTGTAGCAACGAGCGCTGGGAGATGCGGTACCTGTGCGCAGTGTCGGCGGCGCGCGCGAGCGCACAGCGCAGCACGCGGCGCTCGGCGCGCAGCCCCGCGCAGCGCGCCGCCCACGCGCAGCGCCCCGCCGGCCCCGCCGGCCCCGCAGGCCCCGCCCCTACCACACAGACACGCTTACACACACGATCACATTTATTACCACCAAAAATATATAGCTCCACACAAATGTGGCCCTTTAAGGGATGAATTTAAAAAAATGCGTTGAGCTTCTAGAATCTAGACCCAGTTGTTTAAGCTCTACGCTATCTCTTATTGAATTGAAGATGTGAATAATTGCAAGTGGTCTCACCATCGCTCTGCGCAGCCAGCACCGCCTCCCGCAGGTCTGCGTGCGCGCACACGTCCGCCGCCCAGCACTGCGCACAATGTTACACATCACACATAGCAAGGGAAGGGACACCGATACTACAACGGTTACCACGTATTCAGTATAATATCATTCTGACCCGCACCCCCCCTCCTCCCTCGCCCCGCCTGGAAATTTTACGTTGATTATTAAAAAAAAAATCTGTTCCCTCTAAAACTGCAACATCTTTTAAGGCATTAAAAGATGTTGCAGTTTTATAGGGCTGAAATGATTTTAAAAAAATTACCCATTTCAAATTTATATGTGGGGGGGGGGCTCGGGACGATGTACTGACTGAACACTTTAGCGTCGGCGTCCCTTCGACCCTCTACATTAATGGGTTATAACTAGATGTCCCGAGTACATACGTCGTCGTCCTGCTGGTTGCTGGAGTCGGAGTCCTCGGTCTTGCGCAGCTTCACGCGCGCCGCCATCTTGGCCTGCCGCGCCGAGCAGGGCCCTGCGGGTACACACCGACTGCTCACTAGTGCTGGGCGGTGAGGAGGAATGTATCGGTCGACTTGCATTCGCTGTGCTTTAGTTTGCATAGATCTTTTGGCGCGTAAGTTTTTCAAGAATTTATCATTCTAGGAATTAAATGAACTTAGAGGGTTGAATTGAATTTATTTCCGTAAATACATACGTATTACGGCCGCGAATCATATTTTGTTCAACATACAGCTAGACACCGACCTACAAATTGCAAAATACTTAACACAAAATTTGAATTGCGCGGTTTGCTCTAGCGCTCCCAACTTAACACAAAATTTGAATTGCGCGGTTTACTCTAGTGCTCCCAACTTAACGCAAAATTTGAATTGCGCGGTTTACTCTAGCGCTCCCAACTTAACACAAAATTTGAATTGCGCGGGTTACTCTAGCGCTCCCAACTTAACACAAAATTTGAATTGCGCGGGTTACTCTAGCGCTCCCAACTTAACACAAAATTTGAATTGCGCGGGTTACTCTAGCGCTCCCAACTTAACACAAAATTTGAATTGCGCGGGTTACTCTAGCGCTCCCAACTTAACACAAAATTTGAATTGCGCGGGTTACTCTAGCGCTCCCAACTTAACACAAAATTTGAATTGCGCGGGTTACTCTAGCGCTCCCAACTTAACACAAAATTTCAAGAATTTTAGCAACATCGCCCTCCTGCTTTGTCCTGCGTCCTGCCATTGTCTTGTAAGGGCCAAAAGATCACTCCGTACTATACAGGATAACGCGATACCACGTACAGTCGTACAGACACAACCACCAATATTCACTTTCCTACATTTAAAATCAATTTTCGCGAGAAATAATTATTGTAACTTGGAGATAGGATCTTTTTCATAAAAATATAAGTTCCTGTATACCATGTTCGTTACAACATGACATTTCAATCAGAACAGTAAGAGAAAAACACTTTTAAAAGTTGTTAATGGTTTACATGTTGGTGCTGGTGACTGTACCTCACATAGAAATATAAAAAACAGGAGAAGTGGCAAGGGGGCGTGTCGGTGTCGCCACGACGAGCCCATGTTAAGCATGTCATAGGTAAATGGCCGTCTCCGCGAACTAGTGTGCTTTCGACCGCGATCATGACATTTTATGAGAATGCCGAGTTGTTCAGTGGTTTCTTGTAAAAACCGAAGCACAAACCAAAAGTTTGTAAGTCATGGAATTACTTACCATATGTAAGTACAAGTATTATACTATATTTGTCTTTAAAATCATGAGAAACAACAAATCGTAAAATATTTCTTGCTATTACTAAGTTATTTTCGTTTTCAAATATCTCAGTGACTGTACTATTTTTGCAATAAACACATTGCTCCTTAACCACTACCAAAGTGTGTCGCTAAGTGACTGGGCAAGCAATGTAAAAATTACAAAACAATACTTTTTAAACGGATGCATCGCGTAGTAGGGTCGCTGCTTCTTGCGACGAGTTAGCAATGTGCTTGTGCAGATCCACTAACGTAGGCTATCGACAATGTCGATTGACGAATGAAATATTGCTATTATAGTTTGTTTTTCAATTTATCAACCGTTTTAACCCGGTTGGAAGATCGATGTCGAATAATGTTTTCTACATATTTTGATTATTTTACAGCGTAGTAGAGAAATGCGTAACCAACTTTACTAAAGTAAGTTAATTAAATTTCAGTTTAATAATCGGTGGAGTGTTTTTGGCTTCGTGTTATTTCCTTGCTTTTATATGTTTTTTTTTTGTATTTTACTTCCATTAAAGCTTAGAATGCGTTATAGTAATCGGCATGGTTCAGATAATACAGCGTGACATTTTAATGGTTGTTTTCCCGCAGCGAAATGGTTTTGCCTTTGTAATACAATCGTTTAATAAACAATTAAAATATTAGAAACAAAAAATGGCAGATTAACCATTGTGAAAAACAAAACTCGAAACCGACCACGAACCAATAGTTATACCTCCTGATTGCGCTGAGCGCCGCCGCCGACCGGCCGCGCGGCCGTTGACCCGCGTGCTTTTCAATCAGCTGATAAGTTGATAACTTATTCTTAATAATAAGCTTTACCCAACAAGTTATTCAAATTTTCCCTTTATACTTTTACGGGCTTAGGACCGTCATAAATACCTACGTTTTAAGCTGCAATTTACTGAACACGAAATTAAATAAAAACAAGTTTATCGTTTAAGAAAAATAATTTTCTGAATTAGATACCTAAAAAAGTATTTGTGGCGTATTTCAAAAATTTGATTCAACTTATTTACAATAATTTTAATTAACTAAACTACTTTTAAATGTTCACTATTTACAAAAGTACGAGTAGGTAGGTACTTACACTTCCCGGTAACGGAGTAACTGTTCGAAGTGCAAGCCACTGCGTTGTATAACAATCGAGCACGTTTTAATTGGTTGTATTTCAATTTTAGTAAGGTGTCTCTGTCACTTCTTACGATATTAAAAGCGTCCACTATCGCAGTTATTAACGCGTCGCGAGTTTCGTGTTCCTCACGATACACTAGGCGCTTGAGCTCCGACCAGCGACCACAAATAAAAGTCCAAAAAGTCCGGAATAATGATTTGTAACATTTCAGGTAGGTTCCACTTGTCCTGTCACGAAATGCGGCCCAATGAGGTGGCGAATAATTACCGGGCCCACACATTAACACATAAAACGCACTTGATGCGCACACTCGCGAATAACATGTGGGTTATTCAAAGCCCAAAAATGTTCGTTACGCTGGTTGAGTCCAACTCGCGTAAAAGTTGCTTCATTCGTCCACAAAATGTTCGTATTTTGATTGTCCATCAACCAACCATCAAGGTTCATAACCCCACGAAGACGGAGCGACTCCAAGTGTTGCGGCTCCGCGTAAAGTCGCCGGGCCAGTTGCACCATAGCGACGTTCTCCAAATTGCAATAACTGTAATGGCGATCCATTGCACGATAAGATAACACGTGCTGCGCGTACGACAATCGCGGAAAAACTAAGTAATAAGTATTACATAATACAATAATAATACAATAGGTAGCCAGCGGGCGGCGTCGTCGTTTGTAATTGATGCGCGCAGGCTAGTTTATGTCGTATCGCTACACGCGAGAGCTTATTTTGCTTTGAACATTTATAAATCGGTCTTTCCTTTGTCGGCTTCGCGGCTGTGTTTTGTATTGTTGCGTGAAAACTAGTTTATGCCGTATCACCACGAACGAGAGCTTATTTTACTTTGAACATTTATGCATCGTGTCTTTCGGCGGCGGGCGGCGCGTTCGTTTCGAATAGTACCTACAAGGTACGTCTAGTGTTACTATTGATTCTCATGTTTTCGAGTTGATGAATATTTTTTTAATTATTTTAAAACAAAAACATATTTATTTTTTTACTTTTACTCTATGCTTCGAAAGTACTCCTTATGGCAAGTTGTTCTGCCGCGGGAAAACAACCATTAAAATTTCAGGCTGTATAATAGTGACTTTTGCTTAAAATAAGTCAACATATTCATGCTATTTATTTGTTACGCATGGGTTTGTTTTCATTTATTTATAATTTTTTACTAACTAGGGTTTTTTTAAAAGAAAAAACTATTACCTGCGGAGTAATTGCGTAACACACCAGGGGCGTGCGGTCCATAGAGGCAATTAGGCCTAGCCTACCCTACCATTCCTACCAACAACGCAACAAATGCATTTATTATAACTATGTAATAAAATAATGCAAAATATTAAAAACAAAATTAAAACTCCTGTTATAATACTTATAGCAACTTGTCGCGCCCGTGTGACGTAACTGATAATAATACTACGACGCTCGCAACAGGCTAGATGAGGCCACGGCCGGCCTAATTTCCATTGATATCTTAGAAGTCATATTTGTTTCATGTGACAAGCAAAATTTATTTCGCGATCTTGAATGTTTTGCTTTTTATAATATCTGACGGTTGTATTCGTTTTGAAACGTACAGTAGTGTAAATATTATTTGTTTATTTACTTCAAAATGGTGTTCTGTTGAGAAGTTTGCGCTGATAATGTGTGTTTTTAGAAGTTAAAAACAGTAAGTATTCACAATATTATCGTTTAGTGACTTGATTCAAGTTGTGACTAAAGGTATATGTTTAGGTACCCGAATTACGAGAATTAACCCAAAATTCATCTCATACTCGTCATTTCAAAGGAATCTTTCTTCTGTTTGCATTGTCAGAAAATCGTGATTTGAACCGTGATTAATGTGGTGAGTTCTTGTATTTATTTTATAACTTTGGGTTTTACAGGCTTATTTTCAATGTTTGTTTTTCAAATATTCCGGTCAGACGCCCAAAATTGGGCCCAGAACTCTAAACTATGCATGGTCAACTTTATTTGGGTAATTTAATTATTTTGTTTACAGCGCACTCTGTTTTATTTTTTAGTTTTTTTTTAAACGAAGCGAATGCCATTGAAATTCCTGATATTTAAGCTAGGTGGCGTTGTTTGTCATACGCTTACTAAAAATACCATCTTAAGTAGAGCGACGCGAACGACGTTGCGAGTTTTTTGTTTTTGTTTTGATGCGTGGCTTACCCTCCGTGGGGAATCACTGCACGCCACTGTAACACACTTACTGTAGGAATTGATTTTACTATGTCTGTACAATATCATTCGTTCATATCGGTACGTCAGTAAGTTTTCCAAGACTTTTTGGATTTTGGCTCGCAGCCCTCGCAGGCTATTTCTTTATTGCGGGATTTGTTGTGCATGGTTTAATAAAAACTGTAAAATGTGAGACATGCACTGGTGCGCTACTTGCCGACAAATAAGAAGAAGCACATAATTTTATAAAGTATAAAGACAAAGGTGGACTTATGTACCATCTCCTGATGTTTTCATGTCGTAAGAGAATGGAAATGGATGATAAATTAATAATTAAAAATAAAAATGTCAAACAGGAACTCATGGCAAAGAAAAAATTGCCACCCCAATAATTTCAAAGCGTCAAGTACTGCACAAATACCTGCACTTTACAGGTCAGTGAGTAAACACCATAGCAGGGTTCAACTATATATAATATATATAACCGGATTTTTTAAGAGTTTTAATTTACTTAATAATTAGTCACCCACCCGGCTTCGCACGGGTGTAATGTGACACTAATATACACCTTCCTCTTGAATCACTATTTTTTGCAGTTGCGTAGTTTAAAAGATCTAAGCGTACAGACAGCGGGGGCGACTTTGTTTTATACTACGTAAAGATATTTATTAGTATTATTTATTTTATTTTCAGGATCCCAAAAAAAAATATTGTACTTTAAATGGAAGATTCGATAACTTTCCGATTTAGTCAACCACTAGCGTTTGAGTAAAATAAATTGCTTTTGCACAGCACAACGATAGCGACCGATGTTTGTGTGTGCATAAGTTGTACGGTGCATGGTAAATACACGCTGTATTTGACGGGTTAAGGTTTATAATTGATTGTGTAGTACGTTCTGTTTTAAGAAATGCGGGTGTGTGCGCCACTGCGTATCTATTGCTTTTACTGAACTGCATGTGTAGTAGTTGCCGCGTGGTAGAAGGCAAATTGAAGACACAAGTACACGATAAATTTTTGTCTAACAGGTACATCTCGCCTGTTTATTATATCTATGGTACCTCCAGTCACCACCATACTTCATGTCCAGTAGTCGTAGGTACACCTATGGGGAAGCTCCAGGGCAGCCCGCGAAATTAAGATCTGGTTACATATTTTACAATTTGCCGTTCAGTGTCAGGTTGTATGGTAAATAAAATATTATTTGCGGCGGTAACACATATGTAGCTACAGAATTTTAATCATTAAAATCATCAATACAACTCTCGTTCATTTATTGATTTTTTTTATGAAATAGTCATCAATTATCATCACAATTTCAATACAATCGTAAAACAACCCGTACTGCGATTGTATTGATGGTGTATTGTATTGTATTGTTGAGGGCTCCCTTTTCCGCATTTAGACTCAAAGGCGGTCCATTATGCGCGGGGTGGGACGGTTGGCTACAGGAGCCAACCCAGCTCCTTCCAGAAGCACAGAAGTCTCCTGGGACGTTCACAGGCTTCTAGGAGCGACCTCGGACTGCCGAGGATTTGTGCCCGTTGGTCAGCAACCCCCTTACATTCCAGGATTACGTGGGCTGCCGTTTCAACCGCGCTAAGGCAGCCCCTGCACAGCGGGCTGTCCGTCGCGTTGAGGGTGAACAGATGTTAGTTGAGTGGGCAGTGGCCTGTGAGCATACCCACCACAATTCGCAGGTCCGTTCGTTGGAGACTGAGTAGTCTGCTAGTCAGTCGCGGTGTTAGTGTATTGATGATGTTAATAGAAATGAACTTTGTAAAGCCATACTTGTTGCGGCCGCGAATCATATTTCAATCAACAATAACCTGACACTGATCGGAACTTTGTATTGCGCGGGCGGCCTGCCGCTTGCACTTGTACCACTTGTACCACTTGTACCACTTGTACCACTTGTACCACTTGCACCAGTCTACTCATCCACATCGAGCACAGTCGCGACAGTTACCGGCGCACGCGGCGTAGCGCGGCTCGTCGGTGTCGGGCGAGCTCCTGGCCGGCGTCGGGCAGCAGCTGAGGGCAGACACAACACAACCTTACTCTTACTTACGAAGCCTCTCATTTAGCTAGGACTGATGGAGGATTCAATAGTCGTGGAGGTATTTAAAGTAAATTTATAACATTGAAAAATTGTAACTTTGACCCCCAATATCTCCGTAACTAGAAGGTTCCCAGGTATGGTCTAGAACAAGGAAATTATTGCAATGGCGGGGAGAACAAGTGGCTTTCGGCTTCGTTAAGGGTCTTGTTACACCCCTTAGAGATGGATGATACGTGAGGAACGATACCCTCCCTCCCTGGGAGGGTATCGTTAACACATAGTATTTTAAATTATGAGTAGTGTACACAAGGGCGTTCGGAATTTTAGCTCAGTGCTCGGAATGAGATGATTAAACAGTCTAGGATGAAACAAAAATAATATGCAAATAAAAAAAAAACGTAACGTGGCGGGCGCGGTCACGAAATATCAAACACTTGACATAATATGCAAGTGTTCAGCGGGCGAGCTAGCGAGGGGCGCGTGCGGCCATGTTGTATGTTCACGTCGAACTAGCGGCGGCACGCGCCATTCACTCGTGGCGTCAGGTAAGTCCAACCAGTTCCAACTTGTCGCTACAAACGATAGCACGTGAGGCACACAGTACAGACATACCTACTATGTATTTACACTTTTTTTGTAACTTTTTTAATATGACGTCAAATAAACATTTCACGTTTTCATCAAGTCGTTCAATACAGAAGAGTTTATCGTGCTGTTCAGGCTAGAACTACAATTCGGCAAAGCAAACACAGATATCATATAACAGACATATTCATAATAAGCTTTGGAAGGAAATTACTGAATAGTTTCCTCAAATTCACCATACCGCTCTCTTTCTTCACACCAATTGTAATTTTTGTCATATCCCACTTTAGATAAGAATTTTCGATTAAAAATAAATGATCGTCGTTCATGTTTACATCTTTTTTTTTCGTATGGGAAATCGTCAAATAACCCCTCCCACTCTGGGCTGAGCAGGAGGGAGTGTCAGACTTTTACTGACTAAAACCCATCCATGTTCCTTTCTTTGCCCTTTGTGTTCCAGGGCCGCGGTATCTCTTTCGAACAGTCCCGCAACCCTGGCAGGCGTCGGCCCTTACGGACCCCTTCCTGTTTGCTGACTCTCTTTGAGGCGCGCGTGGAACACTCTTGCGCCGTCGACACGGCCTGTCGTCATAAGACGGACGGACGGCGAGCTAGCCCATAGCTTACCGTCCACAGGCCCGCGACAAGGTGGCCGGCGCCGACGCACAGTAGTCTGGAAATTGTGCTCCATACTCATAGAAACTCAAAGTAAGGAATTCACAAAAAAAAAAATGCAATGGCTCTGGTATCGTACTCCCTTTACGTCGTATTAACGTAAGGGTGGTATTGGTAGCTCCACGCGTGAGAAAAAAAGTCTTGTGTTTTTTTTGTATGGGGGAAAACACTTAAAGTACGTTTTTTCGAAACTTAATGGAACTGTTAGGCTGGTGCTCACACGAGCTATAGTCCCATACACGGCGATCAAGATGACATACAATTTATGTACCTTTAGGCACCGCTTCGCAAGTAGCAAATTTTTGAAATTTTGAGTTTTCGATAGGTATGTGATTTTTTACATCTTTGCCGTGGTTAACCCTTCGTGTGCCGGGAACGTAGATTCACGCGAGACACAATAGCTTTTTAATTGTGTCTATATACTCGGCATACGAAAGGTTAAATGACGTTGCCGATCGATTTAATTATGTTATAGTTAGATATAGCTTGCTAATGACCTTTATGATGACAATAATTTAAAAAGTCTGATTGTATAGGTTTTTTGGACATTCCAAGAAAATCAGTTTACTACGCATATTTTTTTTACAATATGGAGCACAATTTCCAGACCACTGTGCGACGCCGGGTGCGTCTCCCGCGGCGGCTGGGACGTGAGGGTTGGACTCTCCCTGTAGTGTTTATATCTATGCAATACATTGTCTCATGTACACGAGTAGAGGGGGTAGCCGTCAGTCAGGAGTCGAGCGTTACACGCCGTGAGGGTTGGACGTGCGCCTGCGCTCTTGCTGCGTGTAGTAGTGAGCCAGTGATATAGTGATACACGTGATAGTAATCCTTACACTCCCTCTCACGTTCCGCCGCCTCCTTCGCTAGCATGACTGCGTCGCAGGAGGCGACGGTGTCCCATCCCGTACAACATCTGACCACACGTCACAATCGCGCAAACGCTTGGCGACCAATGAGAGCGCCGCGCCCGCGTCTTGTACGTGAACGAGCACGTACATCCCTACACATCGACAGATTGATGATAACTTCGAAACTGTGCATTTTTGGACCAAATATTCTCGAACATCTTGTATTATTGTTACTTATAGAACCCTAGAGTCAAGTCGTACACTTACCGTGCAGTACTGAGACACAGTTCGGAGTCTCGCGAGGACAAGTTGAGGCTGGTGTCGCACTGTTCCACCGCGGAAGGCGTCGTCACCTCCACGCGCGGGCCCTCCGCTC
This sequence comes from Eugnorisma glareosa, assembly GCA_947578425.1. Lineage (NCBI taxonomy): Eukaryota > Metazoa > Arthropoda > Insecta > Lepidoptera > Noctuidae > Eugnorisma > Eugnorisma glareosa. Next base: position 455,222 of record OX387984.1, read on the forward strand.
TGCGGACAGGGAAATTACTACTACAGTAGCGTATCAGTATCAGGACAAAAGTTCAAATTCCACCCCAACATTTATGACCGATTTCAAAACAGGAAGAGATTATTCCGTCATTCATGAACCGATTGGAAAAAATATTTTTATATGAAAGGATTCTCCGACTCCTCGATTGGTCCCTTACAAATTTCATCAAAATCGGTTCAGTAATTTGTTTTTTTTTTCTTGGGCTTCGTTGATAACATGATGATCCTTTAATAACTTCTAGTTACAAAGTAAAAATTCATTCCTGAGAATAATTTGTGTGGTATACTACAAAGGGTAGAATCAAATACTTTCGGGAAAACACAGGCTTCCAAAAAAAACAAAGTTTAAAATAACTTCAACTTTCGGAAGTCGGCGGCAAAAGATTAAATGAAACAACACAGTCAGTACAGTTACAGGTAACATCACGGCTCACACGTCACGGCTGTAACCCCCGACGGGCTAGGCAGCGGTGTACCTACCTGATAGTACACCCACATTTCGCCTGTTATGTTTACGAGCCATGTAATAGGGCGCGAGCCTATTGCCATCAACTGGGCACAAACCAGGTGTATAACAACTAATAGTGAAGTTATCAGTTTGCTCTGTTTGCCTGGAAGATTATAGGCTTGACCCTTAAGAGCGGCCAACCCGTCATACTTTTCATACAAACGCTCGTACGTCATTATGCAGTTGTTGTACATCTATCTTTGATTTTTTTGAACTAATAGGTATTTTGTGCACTATATCTAGGTTTCTATGGTAGCAAAAAATAATAAATTGTAGAAACAAATTCAGTATAAGCCTCCAAAAATGGCTGTTTTGCACAAATTTTACCTGAACTTTGGCCGTTCATAATGTACTCATAAACTCTAAAAGTAAAGAAATCATCACGATAGAAACCTTGCACATGTAATGGAGATTCTTAATGACAAATATTTATTTCACACACTTGTAAGACTTATTCAAAAACACGTATTTCCTAGAACAAGTTTAAGAAATTTTCGAACACTATTTTTCGTTCAATGTCATCGTGTTAGGCGGTATGAGGTGCGCGGGAGACGAGTTGTGCGGGGTCGGGGCGGGGTGAGACGGGGGAGTTGAAAGAAAATCGCCGCAATGGCTCTGGATGAAACAACAAGCTTTTCGACCATGCTCGCGTTGACGATAGACGCGCCGGGAAGGGCCCTCTTAAGGGCTCTCCACCGATGCGTAGACGACACGACACGAAAAGAGATGTTTCGCAAACGCCCGCATATTGTTCCACACACTTCTGGTCTCCGCTTAGCTGTCGGGTATGGCGAATACAGCACTGTCTTAGAAAACAAATGCTATATATTCCTCCTTACATGGTATCGAGAGTGACATCAGCATTTAGAAGATGATTGCGGCCAGAGCGGACTGGCCCTTCCGTGGGCGCTGGGTGGGGACAGTCATAGGTCTAGATACGGTGAATGCGCAAGGGTAACCCGCGAAATTTAAATTTTCTTACGTTTATTGCAATTTGCAGGTCAGTGTCAGGTTGTATGTTGATGAAAGTATGAATCGCGCCAGTAACACGTATGGAGTTACAGAATTATAATCATCAATACAACCCACCAAGTTCATATAATCCCATTGACTGACTTTTTCATGAAATAGTTTTTGCCCTTGCGCTTCCACCTTGAGCACTATTGTTACTAACACTAAAATACTAACAAAACTTTGATCTGCAAATAAAATGTAATTTGTTTATTTATTTATTATCTACCTTACTATGCGTGCACAATCCCTCTCGGTTTGCACTTATCGGCTGAACGGATCTCGATGAAATTTAGCACACGGATAGATCAGGGTCTGGGTTGTATGCATAGATAAGTTAAGCCAAGTGTGTGTACCTGATGTCTTGTATACTGGTCTCCGTATCAGTGGGTAACTCTTCAAACGTGGAGGGGGGGAGCGTCTGCTCCACCTTCGACTCCTGAGGAGTGGGTAGCTCGGGGCTCAGTGCTGACGACGTGTCGTTCTGGAAGAAGTTATTAGCATCAAGTTGTAAGCATTTTTAATAACGGATCTCTTAAACTGAAAAAATGTTCTAGTCTCCACCGGTGATCATCAACATCACTTTGGCTGGGCGAGGCACAGTCCTGGCCCGACGCAGCTCATCACTGCAGCGTTTTGCCTCGTTATTTTTACGAATGCAGGTAATGTTATGAATAAAAGTGAAGTGTTTCGTTTACCTGATCTGTTCTCGAGTGGTCGGCGTCGTTGTCCAGCTCCCCGGCCGGCTGCGTCGTGGACTCACACTCGTCTGCAAGACAACGACAGACATATGACAAGTCTGTTAGCTCCACACTTTATCAATCGGCCTCTAAGTGTACAACTGAAGGATCCTCCGGCCAGACGACATCTCGCCACATCACATAAATAATGACTGCCTCGTTAGTCGAGTGGTCTTGTGCTAGTGCAGAGCATCAAGTCCCGGGTTCGATTCCCAGGTCGGGCACAGTGTTTTTGTGTTTTTCCACCAGGGATGTCTCAGTAGCAGCCACGGTGTCCAGATTATGTCAATCGTTATTAAAATTAAAAAAGTTACCGTACATTATATATGTATATGTGGCTCCTCAGACCATACATACGACTCGGCATTTTTCTAAGAAGCAGTTGTTCAATTAATGCGCAATTTCTTCGCCATTTAGTAGTAAGTATATTAGATTTGTAGGACAAGACTCGATAATTAAAACCCAGCCAAGTGCGAGTCGTACTCACACGCACACAGGGTTCCGTAGCACCAAACAATATAATAAAAACATTTTGAAGCCTCATTCATGTGATGTATTGTTTTAAATTCAACAGCAAAACTAAATTTGTTTTTCATAGTATGTTAATGAAAAAGTCCCATATCTCAAAAACTAAAAATCATCAAATCTTATTCAAACCAATTTTGAAGAATTTTGCAGAGTGGTTGTCCTTCCGGGTATGTTTCATACACTGGTGAATAATAATATTTCATTAAGTAATGTAGAAAATTGCACTATTTAAAGTCAAGTTTGACAGGAGAAGCTTCATCTATTTTAACAAAAGTAACAAACAAACAAACTTACTTTCGCATTAATAATATTATAAAGTAAGGATAAGAGCTAATATAAATGATGCTCTGTGATTTTAACACATATTCAAGTGACAGAATCGAATTATGAAAACGCTTGGAGTATTTTAAAAATGAGGTATGGTAATACGAGAATAAATCTAAATGGAGTGATGAAATAGTTATTTATCCAACATGTGAGGAAAGTTCGTTTTTCCTATGAGTTTTGATTTTGAGTCTTGAGCGAAGGATTGAAAAATAGAATAACGAGCGGAGCGAGTGATTATAAATTTCAATCCTGAGTAAGCGAAAGACTCAACAAAACGAATAGCAAATGAACTTGCTTACATGTTGCATACAAAACTTTTCAGCACTCCCAGCAAGAAAGTATTCAGTCATCATAGGTAAATATTTTTTTTAGCTATATTTAAAATAACAAAAAACCTGAGATATGTCTCATTCGTGTCGGGTCTGGGACACAAATGACCCAGACCCGACCCGGTCCACGAACGGGTTTGTGCAAAACAAAATATCATTTTGAGTTTTTCGTTGAGAAGTACGCTACAGAAAACGAACTATTCTAATTTTTTAACAATGAAATCATTACTTTTGCTTATAATTAGTCGAAAATGATGAAATAAGAATTATTTATTACAAGAACACATACATTTCATATTTAACATCGATGTGATATTATGTGTTTATGTGACATGATTTCAGAACGAAAGCAGTATATATGCAAACAGTAAGACACTATGTTGAATAGAATATGGCAATAATTGAAAAACTAGTACTTTTCATGCAAAACAAATCAGCTTAAATTCTCGAGAGAATATTTTTCGAAAATGAAACATCTCCTTTGGTATCAAGATAGCTTATATTTTAGATTAACTAACACATAGGCTACTTTCAATCAATCAATATTTATAAGATACGATAAGTGGCTCCTCAGTCCTTACGGACATTCCGGATTTGTCCCCAGTTGACGGCAATAGGCTCGCCCCTATTACATGGTAATTAGGTAACCCTTCGGAGACTACAGTCTTAATGTTATGTATGTATGTAGCACATCAATAACATCGATCTGGCAGCAGTGGCGGCCTGCATCTACTGTCCAGCCAAGTTTCGATCAACTCCGTCTATCCACAGCTGGATACAGGTCTCTCCTAAGATGGCCCAAACACTATGTCCGACCTCAGCACCCAGTCTGCTCCAGCCACCTTCTTAAACTTGGCCGTGTTGTCTTTGTTATTCACCTGACACCTCCTCCTCCGGGATGGCCCTGGCATGTTTATCAAGCGCCCGCCTGCGGACCAGCTCAGCGATGACTCCGTGCAACTCTGCCAGCCTGGCGTCGTGTGCCCGGGCGGCTGTGGCCGCTCGTTGTCGCTCGGCTGCGAGGGCCCGCGCGAGGGCGTCGCGCTCAGCCCTCAGGGAGGTCACGTCCTCGCGGCCTGAACTGTGCGTGGCTACCTGGAAGGAAGACATGGAGGGGGTTAGAGGAAGAGAAGCAAGAAGTTGGTTGGTTGCTGATAAAACAAAGGGAGACATTAAAAAAACCCGAATTAGGTGGAGATTTAATAGGTCCGTAGAAATTGAGTATAAAATCGATGGCACACCTACTACGTGGTGTGACAGCAGCTTGTCAGCTAAAGACATTCCCTAAGGTTTGTCGTTACGTATCACACAGACTTGGCTTTGTCTCCTACTGAACCTTATCTAGTTTCCCAACCAAATACGTCTTCATGAGGCCTTAATACTATCACAAAACTTCCACCAACAGCCCCACACACTTCACCCCCACCACCACATCCACCATGCACCTACCATCATACTGACTCCGTTATGTCCGGGCACAGGCGGCGCCGTCACCGGCCGCAGGCTGGAGTACCTCCACGACGACTCCCGCGAGATCTCCTCATCCGCCACGTTCGGGCAGCAGAGGTACCAGCTCCTGCTCCGCCTCACTCCCGACGTAGACTCCAGCTGAGTCAACGGCAACCTTCCTACGACTTCCAACTCTGCTAACAACGGTTCCTTTTCCTTCGGTTCAGGCATGGGAAACGTTCCAGCAGTAGAATAAGTCTCTTCGATTTTTCTAGAATTGTCTGGAGTGTTGTATTCGGGGAGGCTCCACTGTCGCCCCCTGTCTCTCATTGGCGGAACTTCTCGAACAGCGCCATCGTTGACGACCTCATTCGTGTCAACGTACTCGCTGAGTACGTCAGGGTTCTGTACTTCTTGGACAGGTTCCTGATGGCCGTTCTTCCGCTTGAGTCTCTCGAGGTCGGCGTAGTAGTAGGCGGTCGAGCGCGGTGGCTCGCCGCTGAGCGTGCGCGTACCCGCCAGCGTTTGGATTTTCATAGCATGCTTCTGGAACGTTCTTGAAGTTGCTCGAACGTTCTCGAAGGGTTTGGAGATTCTTTATGTCATGGTGTTGAAGGTTGCGTCTGTGAGGAGAATTTTTGGTTTTGAGAAAATATGTTATTTTAGAAACATGATTCGATTATCTGTGTGAACGATAGCGGCGTCCGGCGTTTCTTTTATAGTTTTGGCGATGAGGTTTCTATGTAGTAGCTAATTCTTCATAATTATCTAAGTATCGAAATAAAAATCGTTTATTTAATTAGGCTGACAACAGCACCTTTTGGTCGCTAAAATAACATAGCACACTCGGCTGAAAAGGTCGCCCTTTTGCAGTTCCAAGTGTTCCAGCTGGGAACCAGAAGTGGCGGAACGAACTCTCCACTTGAATATCACTTGGTATGGGGAGAAAGCATTTGGCTTTTAAAGCTGCGCAGTTATAACGAACCGGATGCAAGCTGCAACTAACAGCGAGCAGGGAAACTACCCAACTGGTTTAGGTTCACTTCCAGACCGCGATTCTCCATACAAATGTAAATCCCCTTTGCTTCCTTAATATTGCCTCTTAGAGTCTAGAGCAATAATATTTTTTTATTCTTAACTCAAGGTCTACTGTAGACACGTCCCCGTCATTTCTTTTTGTCAGCAATTAGTAAGTAAAGAAAATATAACCCACCAAAAATGACAAAAAATTACCCATTTTTACAGCCATGATTAGAGGACCACCAGGCAAATTGGACAGATTTTAACTTAAAAGAAATTGTTAAGAACCTAGACATTCTGTATCTTAAAATTTTAATGATAATTGATTCGGCTCAGTTTTCGAGCGAAAATGTTTGTGATATAATCGGTCTGACCGGCAGCTGTCTCTACCGCACTCTACGGGAGCAGGCTTGACGCAGCGCGACGGCAATAGTCAGACCCTGAGGGGTTACTGTGACGTCATAAAGCAAGATTAATTTCAGTGTGGGAAAGAGACAGAGCTATACAGGACATCTAGCGCCATCTCTTTCCCACACTGAAATTACTCCCGCTTTAAGACCTCATGGCATGGTAGGCTCTTAAACTTTATTTAAAAACATACTCTAAGGAGGTTTGTGTTTCGGTATCATTTCGCTTCGGAGTTCGGACTAGATGGATATTACTGACTAGTGTTTCGATAGCATTGGAACATGAAAACCATAAACCATTATTTAAATCAATTAATCCCATTCTTATTTCTAGATTAGCGATATAATACGGCTAGAAAGAGGTGACTGATGAGAGGACGAGTTATAATAGGGAAGTACGGCAAAAGGCACGTAGTGCTGACCTAACATAACGTAGCCCACGGTTTGTTAGGTCAGCATAGGCTCGAGAATCTATACCTACAAATAATAATGTACATCCTCTTCTGCAAATCTCGCAACAGAAGTAAGGTCTGCTGTAAGAAAGCCCAATTCTGAGCTAAGCTCGCCGTTGTACTGACGCCAGCACCTCAAGCTACCCGAAACTGACAAACCTAATGCTTTAGCGATAAAGTTGAAAATCAATTAAAGAAATTTGACAGATAATAATCTATACTAATATTATAAAGCTGAAGAGTTTGTTTGTTTGTTTGTTTGTTTGAACGCGGTAATCTCAGGAACTTCTGGTTCGAATTGAAAAATTCTTTTTGTGTTGGTTAGCCTATTTATCGAGGAAGGCTATAGGCTATATATCATCACGCTACAACCAATAGGAGCGGAGCATCAATGACAAATGTTGCAAAAACGGGGAAAAATTATTCTCTTTGATAGCTTCCGTTGCGTGCGCTGCGTAAACGGTTAAAGTTGCACAAATATAATGTAGTAGGGAATTATTCCTCTTAAAAAGGTCTCAAAAAAAGTCCGCGACGGCACATGCCTATCTTTTAAGGTTGACTCACAATAACCATTTTTATGATTTTAAAATTTGGTCAAAATTAATGTTTTAATTGCGAAGGTGTTTTTACCGACACAGTATTAATCCTTATCAAAATAAATATGTTAGTCATCTTTAGCATTCAATTGTGACCAAAATTGCCCTTTACACTATTCAATTTAGATGAATATCTTAGGAGATATCACAGTTTTAAAATTACTCCGCATCAAAATAATGACCCGCGCGCGCTGCGAGGCGGGTGTTCATGTTGTTGGGAAAACCAATGTGATTAGATTCAATTCACAAATATTGTGGGGAACTTAGAGAAGGTTTTAGTTTTTGTTTCATGCTGTAATCAGTGCTCTCTATCAAAAGATTTATAAATTTAAAGTGTTCAAGAAGAACTTACCATCATTGTGTAAGATACATGCAACGACATCTATTGCACCAAAATGGTACTAATTAATAAAAATGTGCTCACAAGATAACTTTTAAATCGGTTGACCAGCTTTACAAAAAAGTTCTGAGAGCAAAAAGTACTCTAGATTAGTCTACATGACGCTATAACCCTGTAGAGTGTGTATTCGATCGCTTTACATGCATTATATTTTAACGGTTAAGTTTCGTGCTCGATAGATGGCGCTATTAATTTCACTCCATTTTCTGAGTCGCGGTGTTAAGTTTTCCGTGAAAGAATGACCCTCGCCCGTGTCAAATGTCTGAAGCTTGGTTTATTAACCAACGAAACAAAAAGAGGAGCTTCTCAATTCGACGCGTCTATTTTTTTTTTTATGTATGACCTGACCACGCATAACTTTTTACAGAGAAGTCCGATATGCATGATCTTTTGTTTTTTAAATTGAGAAATCGTGTTTGGGCTCATTTCCTGCACCTTGATGAGAACTTTAGATCTAGCTGGACTATGACGTCATCGAAGGTCTGACGATGGAGACGGAAGGCACTTGCAAGAGGTCCTCAAGAGTTTGCAGCAACAATAACGTGTTTGGGCTCAATTCATGCACCTTGATGAGAACTTTAGGCCTTGCTGAAGTATGACTGTCGTCGACGGTCAAACGATAGAGACAAATGGCAGTTGCAAGCGGTCCTAAACAGTTTGCAGCAGGTATAATGTTATTGGGCTCATTTCATTCACTTTGATGAAAACTTTAAACCATACTGAGTTGTCAGTATGACTTTCATCGAATTTCTGACGATGGAGAAGGAAAGCAGTTGCAAGAGGTCCTCAAGAGTTTACAGCATCTATATCGTGTCTGGGCTCATTTCATGCACCTTGATGAGAACTTTAGACCTAGCTGGAGTATGACTGTCATCGAAGGTCTGACGATGGAGACGGAAGGTAGTTGCAAGAGGTCCTCAAGAGTTTACAGCAGTTTTATCGTGTCTCGGCCCATTTCAAGAACTTTGATGAGAACTTTCGTTCTAGCTGGTGTATGATTGTCATCGAGTGTCTAAAGATGAAGACGTAAGGCTGTCGAGGGTCGCGGGCCTGTGGACAGTGAGTAATGGGATAGCTCGCCATCCGTCCGTCTTATAACGACAGGCCGTGGTGACGGCGTGTTCGTGTTCCACACGCGCCTCAAAGAGATGTCAGCAAACGGGAAGGGATCCGAGAGGAGCGAGGCCTGCCAGGGTTGCGGGACTGTTCGAAAGAGATACCGCGGCCCTGGAACGCAAAGGGAAATAGAAGAAACGTGGATGGATTTTAGTCAGTACAAGTCTGACACTCCCTTCCGCTCCGTCAAGAGTGGGAGGGGTCATTTGATGATTATCCATCGGTAATAGTATATAATAGGGATTTACTCCTTTTGAGAGCTTCCGTTGTGCGTGAACGGTTAAAGTTACGCAATTATCATGTATGTCGGAATTGTCCCTCTTAAAAAGCTCTAAAAAAATATCCGCAATGGCCATATATCTAACTTTTAAGGTTGACGCACACTCTCTCTAACCTCTCTTTCTATTATGTACGCACGCACGCAGACGAAGTTGCGCGGGTCAGCTAGTCTTATATAAGTTCCCATTAAAATAGATGGACAAATTTTAACACAGCGTTCAGTACGTCTAACCAAGCAAAAAAAACACTGATTAAAGCGATTTTATTTTGACATAAAATAATAAATTGTCGGCGGCACTCCAGAATAAACAAATCATTAGGTTAAACTAAAATCACTTTAATCACTGTTTTTTTTCTTTTTTGCTTGACTCGTGACGTTTTAGTGTAGGTATGTGCGTGAGCCTGTGGATTAACTTGCAGGAGCACGGTTTTGTGGCTTCACTTTTGATGTTGGCGGCGGCGCGCCGTCTTCCTTTTTTTTAACCGACTTTCTTCAAAAAGGAGGAGGTTCTCAGTTCGGTTGTTTTTTTTTATGTTTGTTACCTCAGAACTCCGTCATTTGTAAACCGATTTGAAAAATTATTTTTTCATCTGAAAGGATATGCTTCCCGATTGGTCGCATAGAAATTTCATCAAAATCGGTTTAGGAATTTGGTTGTTTTCCTCACGTTAATTGTCACATCACGCGACATCGCTCGCTGGCGCTCTGATGTACATCACGCGACGTCGCGTTAAATTTGGCACACTTCCCGATTTCTGATTGAGCTGAAATTTTGCACGCTTGTGTATATCGCGAGACAATGCAATATTATCATGACATGGAGCTGATTTGATGATGGAGCTGGAAGGTGGCCATACGGACTCTGTAATAAAACGACGCAACGCCGTCGAGTTTGGACTCGTTTGATTTGTCTTGACAAGTACTGTAGTCCTAAATGGTAACCAGGGTCTGATGATGGAGTTGGAAGGTGGCCATAGGAACTCCACTAAAACGACATAACCCCATCGAGTTAGGGTTCGTATAATTCATGTTGTCGAGTACTTTGTCTCTAGATGGTACCCAGAGTCTGGTGATGGAGCTGGAAGGTGGTCACAGGTAGTACGTAATAAAATGACACAATCCCATCGAGTTTGGGCTCGTATGATTCGTCTTAACGAGTACTTTAACTAACTTCTAGTTACAATGTAAAAACTAATTCATGACGAGAATTTGTGTGGTATACTACAACTAAAAACGGTAAAATAAAAAAACTTTCTGCGAAAACAAAACCGACTACTTATAAAAAAACACTAAAAAATTCTAAAATAACTTTACTTTCGGAAGTCGGTGGCAAAAAGATACAAACAAAGACACCGACTTCCGAAAGTAAAGTTATTTTAGACTTTTTTAGTGTTTTTTTTAGAAGTCGGTTTTGTTTTCGCAGAAAGTTTTTTGTTGGTCTTAGGTGATCAAGAAGTTATATAATAAGAACAATTTAGTTGGCGCATCGATACTCCGTAAAGTACCAACAACAAGTCGGAGGGGGCTGGGGTCACCTAATAGCAGCGGGGGGATGCGTCTCGCATCGATCAGCGACAAATGACCACAATTAGCTGAACTGCGGTATTGGATTCTTAATAGTTCTCGAACTTCTTGAAAATTTGTATGGAAACCGCTTTAAAACAACTGTCTTTATCGTTATCTAGAGGCATTTCTTTATCTCATTCGAAGCAAGATAAACAAATAGCCGCGTAAACATAAAGAGAGTTTTTTCTAAAACCGTTCCTATACAGTTTCCAAGAAGCTATAACTCGAAAACTATCAAAAATCACGGAACATACATTTTTCCATTAAGAATTTCTCAGTAGTAGCCACTGAGTCTCTGGATCTATGGCCGGTTGCTGGCAATAGGCTCGCCCCCTTTCACATGGGATTTGAAAACATAACTGGCGAAATGTGGGTGTACTATTAGATACACCTCTGCCTACCCTTCGGAGAGTGCTGGCGTGAAGTTATGCTATCCTTGACTGGATAGGATTTTAAAACTTCATCGACTTAACCTTAGCCCTACATTACAGCCAACATCATCAATCGTGGTCCTCGCGACCAACTTACATCGACAGCTGAAGGACGACGCAAACCATAGAAATGTAAAAAACAGGAGAAGTGGCGAGGTAGCGTGTCGGTGTCGCCACGACGGGCGCACGTTAAGCATGTCATAGGCAAATGGCCGTCTCCGCGAACTAGTGTGCTTTCGACCGCGATCGTGACAACTTATATGAATGCCGTGTTGTTCAGTGGTTTCTTGTCAAAACCGAAGCATAAAACAAAACTTTGTAAATCATAGAATCAATTACTACATGTATGTACAAGTATTTTACTATATTTTTCTTTAAAATATTTCTTGCTCTTACTATATTATTTTCGTTTTCAAGTATCACAGCGACTGTACTATTCTTGCAATAAATACATTGCTCCTTAACCACTACCAAAGCTTGTCGGTACGTGACTGGACAAGCAATGTCAAAATCACAAAACGATATTTTTTTAGCGTATGCATCGCGTAGTACGGCCGCTGCTTCTTGCGACGAGATCGCGTGCTTGTGCAGATCCACTAACGTAGGCTATCGACAATGTCGATTGACGAATGAAATATTGCTATTATAGTTTGTTTTTCAATTTATCAACCGTTTTATCCCGGTTGGAAGATCGAAGACGAATAATGTTTTCTACATAATATTTTGATTATTTTACAGCGTAGTAGAGAAATGCGTAACCAACTTTCGTAAAGTTTTGACGACCCGAATGGCGCAGCGGTTGTGAGGCTGCCTTACGTTCTTAGGGTCCCGGGTTCGAATCCCGGTAGGAGCAAATGTTTGTGTGATGAGCATGGACATTTGTTTCCGAGTCATGGATGTTTATATGTATTTACAAACAAAAAAGTATCTATGTAGTAGTATCAACTATCTGGTGTCCACGACACAAGCCTCGTTGCTTAGTGTGGCACCTAGATGGCGCTGTGTGTAATGTCCAGCGATATTTATTTAAAGTAAGTTAATTAAATTTCAGTTTAATAATCGGTGGAGCGTTTTTGGCCTTATGTTTTTTTTTTGTATTGTACTTCGATTAAAGCTTACAATGCGTTATAGAAATCGGCATAGTTCAGATAATATGTATAATAGTGACTTTTGTAAAATAAGTCAACATATTCATACTTTTTATTTGTTAAGCATGGGTTTGTTTTCAATTTCTAATTACTAGGGATTTTTTATAACAAAATTCTATTACCTACGGAGTAATTGCGGAGTAAATACACACTTATAGTAGGAATCGATTTCATTATGTCAGTACAACAACATTAATTGATTTACATATTTACTTTGTCCATCAGACCAATTTTTCGAACATATGAAGATTCGGTAACTTTCCGATTTTGTCAATCACTAGCGTAGGTATTAAAATAAATTGCTTTTGCACAGCACAACGATAGCGCCCGATGTTTTTGTGTGGGTAAGTGGTACGGTGCATGGTAAATACACGCTGTGTTTGGTGGAATAAGGTTTATAATTGATTGTGTAGTACGTTCTGTTTTAAGCAATGCGAGTGTGTGCGCGACTGCGTATCTATTGCGTGGTAGGGGCTAACAGAAGACACACGGTTCCGATCCATTTTCGTCTAGAGGGCATATCTCCTTGTTTAATATATCTACGACGCAAACAGAAGAAAGTTTCTAACTATTTGATTGATTTTGTGTTCTGACTATTGTTGAGTTGAACATCCCAGGGGGGCTACACGCAACCGCGTTCGGGTCGAGTTTACATTGTACATCTTTGAGGCTAGGCGTATGCTAACATGCAGGTGAGGCAGCACTTGGCAGGGCAGGCAGCCGACGGCGACGCAGCCATAGGCCGTGAGCGCATACTGCGACGCAGCTCAGAGACACGTGTTCAAGTTGACGAACAAAATGAGTTCAGAGTCAGATTCCGATGATGAAATTAACGAGTTGTTGCTATTATACAGTTTGTCAAAGCGTAATAAAAACTATTTGGCAAAGTGATTATTTGAACAAACGCTCTACTAATCGGGAATTTGTGCTCTCACGAGAGTTATATACGTGGAACTAACAAATAATTTCAAAACTTCAATTTTCAATTAAATATATTCTGTCATTGCAACAAAATGCATGCACGCGTCGCGCAGAAACGCGCCGGCTGTGGCCGGCACTGCGTCAAGGCGCAGAGCAGGTCAGACGCACGTCTGCGTCGCATGCGCCTGCGCCGCAGCGTACGCAGCTCTTGCATTACAAAATCTGCTCTGCCATGCGCTACGTGGACCTGCGTCATCTGCGTCTCTGACAGTCATTACAGCTAGTCAGTGGCCCGAAAGTCTGACAACCAGTCATTCCGAGGGGCACCGTATTACCCAGTACTAACTAGGTTCAGGTCAGGTCAGATAGGCTGTCGCTCCATGTAACATACTGGTATTCAGCTGCATCCGGTTAGACTGGAAGCCGACCTGACCTAGGCGGGGAGAGCCAGATGATGGGCCTCGCACGCTTGTAATCCCAGAAGGGTTGTACCTATCTAATAGTACACCCACATTTCGCCAGTTATGTCTAAGTCCCATCATATGTCCATAATAGGGTGCGAGCCAATTGCCATCAACCGGGCGCAAACGCAAATCCAGGCTCCGTGGCTGCTACTGAGAAATTCCTGATGGAAAAACCCAATAACACTCTGCCCGACCCGGGAATCGAACCCAGTACCTCAGGATGCTCAGCAGTCGTGCTTGTGACCACTTGACCAACGAGGCCGTCAACTCAAAAATAACTGTTAAAATATGTGTGCACCATAGTCCACTCCTCTGCTTAAACCTTCGGGGAAATACAGTCGTAATGTTATATTTGTTTTTTCTATGGCTCGGCTCTGCCGTTCAACAAATAGAACCGGATCAAATGGGCACCCCTCAGCCAGCATTGTCGAGTAATTGAGAAACATCGGAAACTGTTATAAACGATCGTATTACAGAAGTTCGAGTCGTCACCAGAGACGGTGTTTAGCCTTGTAATTCTGTACTTTTCGGAGTTTCTATTTGAGTTGTTAAAAGCTTGTCATAGTAGGCGACTAAGTTAAGAAGATAATTACTGTAATTCGAGTTTATTCACAATCGTTATGTTAAGACAGAAGCCTGCATATGCCTGCTTTTCCCCAACTTTATTGTGGTCGGCTTCCAGTCCAACCGGATGCAGCTGAATACCAGTATGTTACATGGCGCCACTGCCTATCTGAACTCCACACCCCAGTCGGTACTAAGTAATACGATACCCCTTGGTAAGACTGGTTGTCAGACGCAGTAACGACTCAACGGCAGTAACGAAACATTACGAATGACAGCTGGTAAAACGGGCTGTATCTCATGATCCGTAATAGATAGACTGTTGAAATTTTCACAGAATGTGAATTTCTATTGCTGTTAAAACAACAAATAATAAAACTAAAAATATATAAAAAGGTGCTCCCCTAATACGATGGTACGAAACCGTAGTCCGACTCGCACTTGGCCGGATTATAGTTTTTTTTTTTCAGCAAACCCTTTTAATTAAAAAAATAAACTAGTCCGCCATCTTAGGGAGTCGGCCATATTGGATTTAGAATGACGTCACTGATCAGCACGCATTGTCATCCAAACCAAACGTAGTATGCAAGACTTCAGCTCAACCGGGTGGAGATAACTGATTTAAAAAATCTGTTGCAAGATTCTACCTTAAACAAACAAACATTGCAAGTTAAATAAAAGCTTGCAAACATAAAGGATTGACATAGGCCGCGATGCTGAGCCAGTCGTTTTAAACCAGCCCCTAAACAATCTCACTCAGATCCAGCCTGTCCACTTGCTGCCCTCCCCAGCGACGCCCTAAGCCGAGGTGACTACCCCACAGGGTTAGCGCGCGGTCACCGAGTTTATAAATTGCATGCCCCTGGCTGGAGGCCTTACTCTCAAGACATCCACAGGATAGTCCGGTTAACCAGAAGCCAACCTCATAGGTCGACCTGCGAGATAAAATTATCAAAAAAAAAGGATTGACATAAGCCATCGAAAATGTTATGTCAATTCCCTTAATAGTCGGTGAAGAAATACAAAATTACTATTTGAGACCTTGTCACTTGTAGGCCCCCTGTTTTGACAATTAGTATTACATTTTCAGTTCAAAGATTCTTTTGTCTGGCGGAATTTTCTTGTCTCGTCATCTGTTAAGAAACTTTCAACAGACCATGATTAAGCAATTATTTTATTCAAAACATGATTTCACACTTTCATCGCCATTTTCCCCGGACTTTAACAACCAAAATGTATTGTTATCTGAGTGAGCCTCAAGTAGGTACTTGCACACTTTACAATAATTGTGTATTTTATCAATCCCAGGAGATTTTCAACTGTGTAGCCTCGTTGTGACACTAGTTATGTCAGACTCTGATAACTCGATTAATTCTATTTCTTCCAGTGAGCTCCATTTAGTTTGTTCGTCTTAAATCCATTGAGATGTGTTCTCATGACTTGTTCTTCCCGTATCCCAGAAGGTTTCTATTTGTTCCGTTGTAGGTAGTTCTTTGGTGTTTTCAGTTGTCGGTGTTTCGGTGTCAGTTTGTGGTTTCTGTAATTTTCTGTAAAAGTTCTTTTTCTTTGTAGCAAACAAAGCGTTATCATTTTTGGGTACGTATTGCAATATCTTAAATTAAAAGAACTAACGTAAAATAACCTACTTTCAAGATCCCTAAAATCTAAATACCTAATGTTTTTAAATACCTAAGCAACTAACACCTACCTATGAATTACCTAAGTTTAAAATACCGATTGGACTAAATATCTAATGTTAAAAATATCAACAGTTATAACACCTAAGTTTGATACACCAACATTTGAAATACCAAATGGTCACTCGACTCCATGACGCGCGCTCGCTACGCTCGTATTTTTCATGCCACTTTCTGTCACAAATGTCGTCGTCACTCCGCCGGCCTTCGGCCTACGCTCCTCATGCCAGCTAGCAAGACTTTTAGGACTGCTAGGCTAGGACTCCATGACGCTCATTTCCAATTAAAAAACGGATGAAAAAGGGACATTACAAGTTAAATAACAGTAACAACTTATTGCAAAATATTCCTGAATACAATAATGTCGATTTTTTGAGAGCTATTGCAGCAAATCTGTAATAAATAAAACGTGTTAAATTGTTATTTCTACTAAGTACTACTATTATTGTATTCATCTAAGATTAACAATTTAAAATAATAATTGTGTTTATTTGGATTTTGAACTTTACATAGGTATGTACATAGATCGGTATTTTTCATTTTAGCCAATTAACGGTGAGGTAAACCAATTTAAGGAACTTTGTACATAGGAATTTCAAGTTTTAGCTTTATGAACTTCAGTAACATATCCATTTGAAATGCTAAGCTTTCGGTATTTTGAATATGTCGGATCCTGATGAGTATGTACTTAAAATTAAACACAAGCGCCTTTGTTAGGCGTTGTGCTGAGTCTAGAGGTATGGTTTCCGATACGGACCATAGTCCCAGGGGATCGACAGTGATCGTTCGGCGGGCGTGGTCGCGACACATACGTCTAGAAAGGAACTGCTCTGTGTTTCCTATTGAATTCAGAGTATTTAGTTAGTACAGTAGCGTTAGTAATTGGCTCTGTAACAATGAACTGTGTACAAGTTAAAGGAGGTATTTCTCTAGTTTACCCGTATCCCGCTATGTGCCCACAACTGTTTGACACTATGTATGTCATTAATACGTACACTTTGTACCAAGATGCGACATCAGAAGTGGGGTACGAGCGGGTTTAGAAATCTCTTGAAATTGTGAACAGTGCGAATAGATAATGGCATGGACTATTCGAAAAACAGAACAGCAACATAATTGCTCTGATACCCATTCGCGCGTCAAACAACTGGCGTCAAACGTCTCGCCAAATGTTGTTTCGGGTTCGATTTCCTTAGACAGGCGTGCACGATGCACAGTTCTGTGATGATGAGGGTGTTATTACCATGGTGTGGCTATCCACCGTGGGGGCATGACGGCATGCTGCCTGTCTGACAAAGACGTGAAAAGAGAGTGTTTGGGTGAGAACGAGTAAAGGTGTTATATCCGGATTATGTTAGATTATGTTTTATTGTGATCTCCCCGTCGTTGTATTAGTCATTCGAGATCTATTGAAGAAGATGTCAATCGATCGGCGTAAAAACACTACCTATAATACAACGCTACCTCCCGGACTATAACAGGGAAACACCACGCTCGTCTAGCTCACTACCAACCAAAGGTTTTATGATTTGACTACAGAATTGCCACGGTAAACAAAGTTGAAAATTTAAAGGTCAGAAGTTAGGAGGAAATTAATGAACATTAGTTCGCAGAAATCCAACTAAACGTACGGCAGCAGGTACTAACAGGTGATTTAAATAAAAGCGCGTTAAGGGGGAAGCGCTAGGGTAGCCCGCGAAATTCTTTTCTTACGTTTTTCGCAATTTGCAGGTCAGTGTCAGGGCGCTTTATGTTGAACAAAATATGATTGGCGGCCGTACTTTCTCAAGTTATTATGCCTTGTGACTGTGACTGTAGCTTAGCTTTTTTTTTTGTGTTTGACATTCAAAAGTGCCTGTAATGGTCTAATTGAAATAAATGCTTTAAGTTTGAGTTTAACACGTATCTTTACAGAATTATAATAATTTAAATCATCAATACAACCCTCGACGTTCATTTAATCCCAATCAATAACTATTCAATGTGGTTAAATGAACTTAGAGCCACATATAATAAAGAGCGCGCAATGTTATGCTAGAGGGCGTACAAATGTTAGTCTCAAAAATTAAATTAAATAAACTAATAATTCTTTATATTTGTTTTTTTATTGTCCAGGACAATTAAAAAAACTATTAAAGAATTGCATACTACAAATTAAATAATAATAAATAACAAAAGTCAATAAAAAGAGAGAGAAAAAACTAAATAATATAAAAATAACATGTCAATACAGTAAAAATGTACTGCACAGACTGTAAACAAATAATAACACAATTTCAAAATGCAATACAAATGTCATTATACAATACCGAATACCGATATCAATATACAATACCATAATACTAATTATAATAAATTATTAATAGAGGGTTGTATTGATGATTGTTATGATTATAACTCAGTAAAGCAATATTTGTTACGGTCACCAATCATATTTTAATCAACATACAACCTGACACTGACCTGCAAATTGCAAAAACGTTAGAAAATTTGTATTTCGAGAGTTACCCTGGCGCTTCCACCTTAACAAAAAGTTGTCGTCACGTTTCGTAAGGAGTCGCAGGGCCCCCCTCAACGGGCTCACGTTGTTGGGGGGAACACGTGACGACGTGCCACCCTCCTTCTTCGAAAGAATAGCTACTAAAAAAAAAAATACGCCGTTAGGTAACTACGCTAAAACGATTGAAATTGTACATTAACCTACATCACGTCGCGTTAAACCTGCGTTTCCACCAGAGGTGAAGGTCCACACACATCCCTCGCTACGCATCCTCGCTCAACGCGTGCGCGTCTCATTTTGTTCGCGTCGCGGTGATTCCCGGTGTTAAGCTCTCTTTTCGAACTTTCAATAGTCCGCAGTTTATTTCTCCGTAGTTTATTTCTCCGCAATCATTGTCGCACACGTATGCTGCTTGAGTGTGCAGCTCGCGGCCACGTGGTTAGCCTAATGCTAGAAGGCCTATGAAACGCCCTATTCAACTTCTTATTTTTCTACGTTTAAACTTAAACATGTAAACTCCTTTTGTTCAAGTAATTAGGTATACTGTTTAACTATTTCAAAGCCTATACTAATATTATATGTAATAAAAGGTAAAATTTGTTTGCAAGCTTGTAGGTATGTTTGTATGTGGGGGGTAATCTTCGGAACTACTGATCCGATTAAAAAATTCTTTCACTGGCGGGAAGCTACATTATCTACGAGTGTTATAGGGTACATAAAACGTTCCCGTGGGTTAATTTCCGTATATAGTATAACGGGGGCGAAGCCGCGAGCAAACGCTAGATTCATATTCTTCGACAAAGTGATATCTATAGATATTCTTACGTCGGTTGCCTTACAAGAACATTCTAGATTACGTGCGAGTCTCGAATGTTCCTGTAAGGACCTGTTTAGAAGATTAGAGTCTAGAATGTTCCACTATAGAACTGTCTAGAAGATTCGAGAAACTTGTGGAAGTTTCTCAACGTCATATAAATAGCCGTCGTGTTTGCGGGAGCAGTCAGTCTGATTTTGGCTACACAACGAACCGAATCTTAGTGAACAAGAAGTGCGATATCTAAGTGAATAGTGATCAGTAGTGTATTTGTGATTGAGTTTTAAGTGTTTTGTGATTAATAAAGTTATTTCGAGTTTGATCGGTAGTATTTAATTTATCTCATACCCAGCTCGTAACAATATATTAAACAAGGAGATATGCCCGTTAGACGAAAATGTATCGGAACCGTGTGTCTTCTGTTTGCCCCTACCACGCGGCAACTACTACACACGCAGTTCAGTAAAAGCAATAGATAGACGCAGTCGCACACACTCGCATTTCTTAAAACAGAACGTACTACACAATCAATTATAAACCTTATCCCATCAAACACAGCGTGTATTTACCATGCACCGTACCACTTATCCACACAAAAACATCGGTCGCTATCGTTGTGCTACGCAAAAGTCATTTATTTTATTACCTACGCTAGTGATTGACTAAATCGGAAAGTTATCGAATCTTCATGTGTTCGAAAAATTGGTCTGATCAACAAAGTAAATATGTAAATCAATGAATGTCGTTGTACTGACATAATGAAATCGATTCCTACTGTAAGTGTGTTACGCAATTACTCCGCAAGTAATAGATCAGAAAACCCTAGTTAGTAAAGAAATTGTTAAATAAATGAAAACAAACCCATGCGTAACAAATAAATAGCACGAATATGTTGACTTATTTTAAGCAAAAGTCGCTATTATATTATCTAAACCATGCCGATTACTATAACGTATTCTAAGCTTTAATGGAAGTAAAAAACATAAAAAAGTAAGGAAATAGCACGAGGATAAGGCATAATATATGATAATCAAAGCCAAATCACTCCACTGATTATTAAACTGAAATTTAATTAACTTACTTTAGGAAAGTTGGTTACGCATTCTCTACTACACTGTAAAATAATCAAAATACGTAAAAAAAAACATTCGACATCGATCTTCCAACCGGGATAAAACCCTCAAATGAAAGGGCTCGTTTTGAGAATCTCAAATTGTACGGAACCCTCTCCACGCGAGTTCAACTCGCAACAATTAACAACTTATTGTGTATTTTTTTTCAAAATTTTAGGGTCAGTAGTTTTGGAGATCAGGGGAGAATAGTCCATTTTCGTCTTCTTTCATTAATAAAATCAAAACTCTTTACTTTACAATTATAACAAAAATATATGTGAGATCCTCATGACCAGCCCTTTCATTTGATATATGACACAGTAAGGTTTGCGAAACTTTTTTTTTAATATCCTAATTTGTCCCCCGAAAATGACCCTTATTTAAAAAAATATTTATTTACTTTGCACATCTGTGTTTGGGTCATAGGATTGCACCATCCTACCAAACACCTGATTTGGTCTAGTAGATTAGGAGCAAATTGCCTGTGACAGACGGACGGACAGACAGACAGAAGCACGAGTGATCCTATAAGGGTTCCGTTTTTTCATTTTTTGTAAGGAACCCTAAATACAAACTATAATAGTAATATTTCATACGTCAATCGACATTGTCTATCGGCACAAGCACATCACTAACTCGTCGCAAGAAGCAGCGGCCGCCGCTTTAAAAAGTATCGTTTTGTTATTTTTTTGAGACGTCCCTTTGCCTATGACATGCTTAACGTGGGCACGTCGCGGTGACACCGACACGCACCCTTGCCACATCTCCTGTTTTTTTTATATTTATATGGTGATATCTTCTTTAGTAGCCAGTACAGCACGTTGTATTGGGCAGTAGTAAATGTATGCCTCGTCATGCACGGTCCAAGTAAGGATAGCGACATCGGAAGGTATCATCAATAAGGCGCAGGCACGTACGGCTGTAGACGATTGCAGCTCTGTTACTAAATATTTGTAGCATTAGCATATGCCCGCTATCTACTATCGGGATAAAAAGTATCCTTTGTGCTTATCCAGGTTATAAGCTATCTATGTGCTAAATTTCATCCAAATCCGTTCAATAGTTTTTGCGTGAAAGAGTAACAACCATCCATCCATCCAGCCATCGTCACGAACTTTCGTATTTATAATATTAGTAGGGTTACGTCAGTAGGGTACACTCTGCACGTGGCTCATCAGCTCATGATGAGGTTATACAACATGTAACAGAAAGGGTATTATCATATGGAATACTGTGGTACGGACCATCAAACTGAACAACTTTGTGTATGGGACCATCATCGAAATCGTAAAAAAATAATCAGCTGTCCTATACAAAATTTCAATACCTACTCGACCCAAATGTATGGGACAGCTGATTATTTTTTTACGATTTCGATGATGGTCCCATACACAAAGTTGTTCAGTTTGGTGGTCCGTACCACAGTATTCCATATGATTATACCCTTTCTGTTACACGCTGTATACGGGAGAGGCAAAGAAACCAGATTTCTGTGTCAGTAAAACCCACTGGACAAATCAGTGACGCGTCGCCTCACCGGTCTGTCCGTACTGGTCGGACTAAACCTTAAGGAGTCTGCCCACTACACCGCATCATATCATGGCCGTGCTATGAACGTAGCAAGCACGGAAAGAAACATGACACGAACTACTATGCCTGCAACAACGTATCAACTGTCGTCCGTATCATACCCATGTATATAATGGTGCGTCAAAAATTGTCGGCAAAAATTAAAAAAAAATCTTCAAGAAAATTCAGTCAAATTTTGCCGGTGCCGATACGCTATGTGCATGGCACGCGACTGTGTTGATCAGTGACGGAACGGTTTTAACTAAATAAATAAAAATTAATTAAAGCTAAAACTAGCTATCTAGCTTTAATTAAAGCTAGATAAGCAGAAATGTACGCGAGTGAGGAGAATGAACGGCTTACCAGTTACTGCGCACTGGTCCGAACAGAAGGTTGTCTTTATGGGTTTCGGAGAAACCAAAAAAAGAGGACTTTGATTTAGAGGACCCGAAGCCTTGTACAGTCAGACAGTGTCAGTACTCACTTAGGGGTTTAAAGGGCATAAATGCACCATAAACTCAACACCTAAAGTCGGATACTTTTCAATACGAATAATATGTTTTTGCCTCACACGTTTCTAGCACGGTCATGGTACGGGTACGGTGTAATGGGTGGACTCCTCGAATGTAACATCACCTTTAAAAGGTGTTAGTCCTTAGATTTAGCCCCTAAATCTAAGTTTACTGAAAGACTCAAATTTGCAACTTTGCAACTGATGGTATTTTTAGCCGACTACAAGAAAAGGAGGAGGTTCTCAATTCGATAGTTTTTTTTTATAAAAAACAAGTCGGCTCATAACTGATGGCATTTATGAACCGACTTGTTTTTTTTAAATGTTAATGGGTATAGATGGTTCCCTAATACTTTAATCCTCTTAATTTTACGTATCATGGAATGGACATGGTTGTGTCTGAGCTTTTTATGGTTGGACATATAAACAGTAATTTAATTAACATTTAATTCTCAGATGATTGACGTAAAATGGAATAGACACGGTTGTTTTTTGTGTTTTTTATGTTTTGACATGTAAACGGTTTTTAATTGATGACATAGTATTTTTTTTCCTTTTTATTTGATTATTACTTGATATGATTTGAAATGTAATTATTTTGTAAAATTCGAACACAATGTAAATTGTTTGATCAATAAAGTTGATATAATAAATAATGTATTAAATTGTTTCATGACAAGAATGTATGTGGTACACTTCAACTAAAATGGGTACTTAAAATAAAAAACTTTTTTGCAAAAAAACCGACTTCCAAAAGAACACTAAAAAAGTCTAAAAACACTTTACTTTCGGATGTCGGAGACAAAAAAGACAGTAAAACAAACGAAATCACCGACGAAAGTTTGTAAAAGCATGCTCGCCAGCCTCCAACCTCCAGGCCATTAGAGTCTTTAATACAATCTCAAGTATAGTCGGCCCAGTTCCGGTCAAAGCTCCCTCTAATAGAAATAGAACTGAAACAATTGTCGCTGAGAATAACTCCCAATTAAACTGTTCGCCTTCTGAGAGCTTATAACAAAAATATAGAGCCCTTCCTGCATGCCACCGCGGAGACGAACGTTTTAGTTATTTCAATATTCTGCTGAATGACTGTGGCATATCATCAACCATTATCTGCGGAGCCTTTCCCCAACCACGTTGGGTCAGCTTCCAGTCTAACCGGGTGCAGCTGAATACCAGTATGTTACATGGAGCGACTGCCTATCTGACACCCACAACCCAGTTAGTACTGGGTAATACGATACCTCTGGGTTAGACTAGTTGTCAGACTTTTGGGCCAATGACTACCTGTAACGACTGTTAAAGATCTACAGATGACAGCCGGGACCAACGGCTTAACGTGCTTTCCGAGGCACGGAGGAAACTCGGTATGTAGTGGGTGGTCATCCACCCATTACATACCGATTATTATTTGTACATTTAATAAAATGGAAACTAATTCTTTTGAAAAACACAACCCTGCCTTTGGGCTTCGCTGCAGACTGGCAGCAATGTAGGTGTACTAACAATGTAGGTGTACTAACAATGTAGGTGTACTAACAATGTAGGTGTACTAACAATGTAGGTGTACTAACAATGTAGGTGTACTAACAATGTAGGTGTACTAACAATGTAGGTGTACTAACAATGTAGGTGTACTAACAATGTAGGTGTACTAACAATGTAGGTGTACTAACAATGTAGGTGTACTAACAATGTAGGTGTACTAACAATGTAGGTGTACTAACAATGTAGGTGTACTAACAATGTAGGTGTACTAACAATGTAGGTGTACTAACAATGTAGGTGTACTAACAATGTAGGTGTACTAACAATGTAGGTGTACTAACAATGTAGGTGTACTAACAATGTAGGTGTACTAACAATGTAGGTGTACTAACAATGTAGGTGTACTAACAATGTAGGTGTACTAACAATGTAGGTGTACTAACAATGTAGGTGTACTAACAATGTAGGTGTACTAACAATGTAGGTGTACTAACAATGTAGGTGTACTAACAATGTAGGTGTACTAACAATGTAGGTGTACTAACAATGTAGGTGTACTAACAATGTAGGTGTACTAACAATGTAGGTGTACTAACAATGTAGGTGTACTAACAATGTAGGTGTACTAACAATGTAGGTGTACTAACAATGTAGGTGTACTAACAATGTAGGTGTACTAACAATGTAGGTGTACTAACAATGTAGGTGTACTAACAATGTAGGTGTACTAACAATGTAGGTGTACTAACAATGTAGGTGTACTAACAATGTAGGTGTACTATTAAGTACACGTCTGCCTAACCCTTCGGGGGTGACAGGCGTGATGTTACGTGACCAGTCATGTCCTAGTAGATGTATTTATGTGCAAGCTATGTATAGTGTATTTATGTACAAGCTATGTATAGTGTATTTATGTACAAGCTATGTATAGTGTATTTATGTGCAAGCTATGTATAGTGTATTTATGTACAAGTTAGTACAGTGTATTTATCTACAAGCTATGTATTGTGTATTTATGTGCAAGCTATGTATAGTGTATTTATGCACAAGCTATGTATTGTGTATTTATCTACAAGCTATGTATTGTGTATTTATCTACAAGCTATGTATAGTGTATTTATCTACAAGCTATGTATAAGGTGACATTTGCAAATGTGGTTCTTGGAATCAGTGAAATCGAGTTCCCGAGTGGTTCCCGGGAGATCGCCCCGCTCCTTCCGGCGGCGCGCGGCGTCACGTCATTGTAACCTTTGACATTTGACGCCACGTTGTGCTACAGAACATCCATAATTATAATGGACAGACTGTCGCTTCAGATTGAACCTGCAGGCTGCAAGTTGAAAAACTATCATAAACTATCTTATGCCCGCGGCTTCGCTCGCGATATACTCGTAAATTATTCCACGGGAACGTTTTAAATACAGGGTGTTACAAGACCCTTCACGAAGCCGTCAACCAAGCATTACGAGTATGTACATCAAACTAAGTAACTTTACGCAAAAGTTATTGCTGAGGAACGACTTTTTTTTTGGGGTGAAAAATCATGTTTTACTGCAGGAGTCAATGTAACGCACTCAAAACATTGTGCTGATGCATGGATTGAATAGTACGGGGGTCGTGGAAGTGTTTAAAGTAAAAATCCTACATTAAAAACATGTATTTAAAAAAAGCTTGTGTTAATGTTGTAACTTTGACCCCCAATATCATCATTATTTCATCATCACCCCTATACAAGGTATGGTCTAGAACAAAAAGAATGATCGCAATGACGGGGAGAACAAGTGCCTTTCAGCTTCGTTAAGGGTCTTGTTACACCCTTTATGACATAAGACAGTCGAGGATAGTATAGCTTCCCATTAGTGAATTTAATTTTCGGAATCTGATCAGTAGTTCTGAAGATTACAAATTACAAACATATTTTAATCCGCACCCAGTTCTGGCAAAAAAAAAAACAACAAGTCACCGATTTCCGAAAGTTAAATTATTGTCCACTTTTTAGTGTTTTTTTTTTTCTTTGGAACTCGTAGCATATGTCAATACAAGGTGTAAAGGACAAGGTGCCGTCCTCCCCGTATAGTACATTTTTGACTTTCCTATCGCTGATAGAATATCATTTTGTCTAGGATTTCTGGAATTCATACTTCGACCAAGATCAAAAGAGTTACTAATACTCGTTCAGTCTTTGTAAGAAAAGAAGCATCTGCGCTGCCCTGACTTCTTCGCCACGTACTCAAATTCCCGCCAGGATATGTGTGCAAGGTCCTCACGGTACATCCGCCAGCTTCACTGGCAGCGCGTTAAGTCACCGTCGCGCGTCGGTATGGGCGCCGCATAGTGCATCGTTCACAGGCCCCGGGCGGCGCCGGCGCGGGCGGCTGGCGAGGTGCCAGGCGAGCGCGTGCCGGCACCGCGGTGTACATTCTAGATAGCATTTAAGGTGGTTGCACAAGGATAGCCCGCGAAATTCAAATTTTCTTACGTTTATGAACGAATGGGCTTAAATGAACTTAGAGGGTTGTATTGATGATTTTAATTATTATTATAAAAGCAAGACCATATCCCTTAAGAGGGATGTGGTCTAACCTTCTAACCTCTTAGTGAAATCGACATTTTCAGAGTTACATGACTTGAAAGTGACCTTGTTGTGACGATTGTTACATCACATTCGTCACGAGCTGCGATCTTCGTCTGCGTGAAAATATTATATTAATATTACTTCCCTATTTGAATCGAAGTGTGCTAACAATGCTTGGCTTGGTTTTTAGGGATCCGTACAAAAAATGAAAAAAAAACGGAACCCTTATAGGATCACTCGTGCGTCTGTCTGTCTGTCCGTCCATCTGTCACAGCCAATTTGCTCCGAACCTACTGGACCAAATCAGGTGAAATTTGGTAGGTAATCGTATGACCCAAACATAGATGTGCAAAGTAAATAGGTAATTGCTAGAAAAATAGAAAGTCCTCTATGGAGGCAATGGATACAAATCCATATGAAATAGTTCCTCATGTATTACTAACATAGTTTGTAAGTACTTTACTAACACTATATGGATAACTTAGTCAGAGTTAAATAAATTGAATTGGACTGTTTTTTTTAAATTATTATTTGGTTCATTTTCGGGCGACAAATTAGGAAACTAAAAAAATATTTTTTCAAACCTTACTGTGCCATATAGTCATATATTGATGAAAGGGTTCGTTTTGGGGATCTCAAATATGTTTTTTATTATTGTAAAATAAATAGTTTTGATTTTATTCATGAAAGAAGATGAAAATTGTGTGCTACTTTTATATTTTGTGTGCAATAAAGAATATTAAGAAGAAAATTGACCATTGCCCCCCCCTGATCTCTGAAATTACAGAGCCTAAAATTTTGAAAAAAAAAACTAAAAATACAAGATTCACATTCAAGAGTAAGAGTACCTACCTGTTTATTCTTGTGAGAATAAATTTTAGATGAATAAGTCGCGGGAATAATAGAAAAAATTGACTTCCTCATGTTTCTACATGTTAAACGACCTACGACGTGTTGTGTCTGATCTGCCAGTTCACAGATCAATATCCCTTCGTGCGCTAGTCCGACTCACACTTGACCGGTTTTTTATTAAACTTCATTACAAGGGATTCTCTACCAATCAACATTAGGCAATATATTTTCTTTCCAATTCGTATACTTACTTATTTTATTTGAAACACACTGACAGAATTATGTTCACAGTTGTCTTACACAAGGCCTATCGTATTACCCAGCAATAACTGGGCTGTGGTGGTCAGATAGGTAGTCGCTCCATGTAAAGTACTGGTATTCAGCAGCATCCGGTTAGACTGGAAGCCGACCCCAGCATAGGTGGGAAGAGAATAGGCAGATTGATGACTTACATTTGATTATCTAAAAATACATTCGCGAAGTCCATCTTGTTCTAGAAAAATTGAGTTAACTGAATGCGTCACATGTAGATTTTCTCCAGTACTAGTGACTAGGTCTTACAGGTAATTGACATCTGAAGAAGAGTACTGTCAGTCTGTTTCATTGGGACCGCACCCCGAGTTAGCTTCGAGCGCACGGGAGGGCTGCGCAAGGGAGGGGGGCGTGACCTTGACCGAGCTCAGCTGATGTGCTCAACTTACACAGTCTTTGTAATGTTATGTTATGTTGTAATCATATCAGCAAAACTTTTAAGATAACAAGTGATTTGAGCCAACATCAAAGTATTTTTCTTCGTGATCGTCACCGTCTTCAGACAGTTAACAATACCCAGGGGTTTGTTCGAAGCACTGCTGCAAAGTAGCTAAGGTGAAAGCGTCAGGGTAACCGCGAAATTCAGATTTTCTTACGTTTTTTGCAATTTGCAGGTCAGTGTCAGTTTGTATGTTGATGAAAATATGATATTCGCGCAGGTAACACGAATCAATCATAAAAGTCATCAACACAACCCTTTGTACATTTGACTTGAGCCACTGAATGAATTTTTCAAGAAATAGTAATTCCATTTGATTCAATAAACTTAAAGAGGTTGTATTGATAATTGTAATGATCATAAGTAATAACTCTATTAAGCCATATTTGTTAGGGTCGCGCTCGCGAATCATATTTTAATCAACATACAACCTGACAATTGCAACCTGACCTGCTAATTGCAAATACCCGGCAAAGTGCGAGTCGTACTCACACGCACACAGGGTTCCGTAGCACCAAACAATATAATACAAATATTTTGAAGGCTCATTCATAATATTGTATTGTTTTAAATTCAACAGCAAAACTAAATTTGTTTTTCATAGTATGTTAATGAAAAACAAAGTTACTGCTGCAGTTTGATGAAAAAGTCCCAAATCTCAAAAACTAAACATCAAATCTTATTCAAACCAATTTTGGTTGAATGTTTTATTTACGAAAAAATTTAGACTACAGTTCTAAATTTTTTCAGATTTTTCCTCTCTTACTTTAGAAATTAGAGGGAGGACACACATTTTACCACTTTGGAAGTGTCTATCTTTCAAACGATTGACTTTGAGAGAAATGTTTTAGGAACCGATTTAATGTTGAAGACCTATCTAAGGACTTGACACCTCACACGTTTAGGTTTGATGAAAAAAAATCGCACTAATACTGCGACTCCTTCCTCCTTCGCGAAGAGTCCCCAAGGCGAGGGGGACGGTCTGACCTTGACCGAGTCAGCTGGCTACATACAAGCGCTGTGTTCCACAGCTACTAATAGGGGCGTGTGAATTCGCCGCTAGAGGCGCTAGTGTAGCGCGACGCCACCGATATGTCAGATTTCATAGAAAGTTCACGCGTTGCGTGCTTTTATAACACGTATTTTTATTATTAATCACAATTTGTATATTATGTGTATATATTTGTGTGTCTGTTTATATTATATAGGTATATTTTTGTTTTAAGTTTTAATTGAAATTTTCCTGTTCTGTCTTTTCTACACACTGTGTCTACATCTCTAATCCAACTTTCCTCTCGCAGGTCTGCTGGAAGAAATTTCTTATGAAATAAGCAGTACCTTTGTGCTCTTTTATCTTAATGTAATGTCCTATTAAGTATTTTGTGTGTACATAAATAAATAAATAAATAATTGTGGTCTAGATTGAGCTATTCCTGATTAATTTAGACTTGAAGATTTGAAGTAGCACTTAGGATCTTATTTGTACGTATTTGGAGGTGCAATGATTTTTAAATGTTTCATGCTTGCTAATTATAGGGAGATTATTGTAAATAAATGATCTGAAGTTTACACTACCTATGTTGTTATACGTTCAATAAAATGAACTTTTTATGAAGTTATTGGTAGATACTTTAAAGTGTAAAATATAATTATTGACATGACCATAAGTGACAGTGGCGCCATCTGGTGAGCTCAAAAACGATAGCCCTCATTAGGGTGCGTATGTTTATTTTATTGAGCAACTGATGCTCGGGATTTGTAACGAGGTTTGGATCAAGAGTAACCATGACCATGATCAGCGTGCCTTTTTAACCGACTTCTAAAAAGGAGGTGGTTATGTGTTCCACCAGCATGTATGTTCAATTGTTTACCGATTGCTCCGTGATTAATGATCCAATTCAAGGGATTCTTATTACATTTAGTAGAAGAAGCTCGCGCGGTGGTCCCATTTATACATTTCATTAACTTTGTTTCGTTAATTTCTGAGTTATCCTCATAAATATGCATTTTTCTTCTTCTGTTGTGGATTATTGTGGATGATGTGTTCATATTTAAAATAGATACCACACCCACCACACCTATTACCTGATACCACATCTATTTTAACGTTAAAAAAACCCTTCTGCACAAAAAATAACCGACTTCCAAATAAAAACCCTAAAATGTGGAAAATAACTTTACTTTTGGAAGTCGGTGGCAAAAAAAGTAAATGAAACAAACGAAAGTCAAGCTCCATTAAGCTGGCTGTGATTTTTTGTTTCTATTTTCTTGCTGACTCTCCGAGCATCTCTGATGCTATTTATGTGCAGCAACAAAATTTAGAACCGCCTCTAGTTAATAAAAATCGTATGTTAAGGTAGCAGGTACAGTGACTACGAGTATTAGTTACCGGTGGCCAAGTTCGGCTGATTTTCAATTTTTCTATACTTTTCCTCCGCGGTTTTTCAGCAACAAATTATGACCGAGTAGTCGTCTCATTTAACATCGATTCCGTGATTTTACTGCTAGCTTATGGTGGAGATAGCAGTAAGTCGACTTTCGTGGAATCTGTTCCAGCAACAAATTCGGTTTTGCAGCAACTAATAAGCAACTCTTTAGCTACAAATTCACTTGCAAATATCAGTCGTTTTTGCTGACTGTTCCTTTGCCAGCTTAATGGAGTTCTAAAGTCACCGACTTCCACGACTTAAGACCATTTAGAAAAACCCGACAACAACTTTACAGTCAGGCAGTAGCCCACCAGACACAACACCCGTCTGGTCGGAGAATCCTCCCTGCAATGGGGTATTGAGGACCCCCACACACAGTTCCTCATACTCCTAAAACTTCTTAGCAAATAGTATGCATGTACTTGTCACACTTGTCCCTCT
The DNA here is from genome assembly GCA_947578425.1 of Eugnorisma glareosa. Lineage (NCBI taxonomy): Eukaryota > Metazoa > Arthropoda > Insecta > Lepidoptera > Noctuidae > Eugnorisma > Eugnorisma glareosa. Next base: position 486,238 of record OX387984.1, read on the forward strand.
CATGAATGCATCACAGTCCTATTCTTCCGGTAGCCGACACAGTGGATGCATCCAGGCGACTCCCGGCAATATCTCAGCGTGTCTCCTCGCGACACACAATACACAATGAAATACTCAAGGAAATGAACGTGGTAATTTCCGACGCCTCACTGACGAGAACCGGGGTGGAAACAAGGAAACGGAAGACGTGGAACTTTTTACTCTCTTGGTGCTTGTCAACAAAATAATTACGTAATCGTTTGTCCAGTACATAGGTACTCCAAATACAATCTATACTAATATTATAAAACTGAAGAGTTTGTTTGTTTGGTTGAACGCGCTAATCTCAAGAACTACTGTTTCGAATTAAACAAATCTTTTAGTGTTGGATAGGCCATTTATCGAGAAAGGCTATAGGCTATGTATCATCACGCTACAACCAATAGGAGCGGAGCATCAATGAAAAATGTTGCTAAAACGGGAAAACTTTATTAGTTTTGGGAGCTTCCGTTGCTTGCGCTGCGTAAACGGTTAAAGTTACACAGAAATAATGTAGACGGGAATTATTTCGCTTAAAAAGGTCTAAAAAAAAGTGCGCGACAGCACATGCCTATCTTTTAAGGTTGACTAACAATAACCATTTTTATGATTTTAAATTTTGGTCAAAAATAATGTTTTACTTGCGAAGGTGTTTTTACCGACATAGTATTAATCTTTATCAAAATAAATATGTTAGTCATCTTTAGCGTTCAATTGTGACCAAAATTGCCCTTAATTTAGATGAATATCTTAAGAAATATCAAAGAATGAAAATAACTTGCGCTTGGTTGGATTATAAAATGACTCTAAATGCATGGGAAAGTGCGCTTCATGAAGCTGCAATATGATGTACAGCACAATCAACAACGTAATAAGTTACTGTATAACATAACGTTTCACCTGTATTTCCCAGGGGGTTAGGTAGAGGTGTACCATTAATAGTACACCCACATTATGCCAGTAATGTTGAAGTCCCATGTAATAAGGGACGAGCCTATAACCACCAATCGGCATCAAAAGGCTTGGTAATTTCACCAATTCACAATAAACAACCCGTACTATTAGATACTACTCGTAGCTGTGCCCGCGACTTCGTCCGCGTGGACTTAGATCTTTCTCAGCCTGTTACTTGCACAGGCACTTTGTTACGGGTCTATTTGACATAAATGCTTTGAGTTTGCACCAAGTCTATAACCTGCCCAATCAAAAAACTCCAAAACAATGGTGTAAATTGTCATGGGCTCATTGTGAGCATTACTTTTTTATAATTTTAAGATAAATAGTTTTAAAATTATTTAAGAAAATAGGCGAAATACCATCTCCTTAACTCCGAAAATACAGGGCCGAAAATTTTGCAAAAAAAAAATACAAAAAAAATGTTCTTTGCCTATAGATTACAGGAAAACCGTTAAGAAAGCTATAATAATAAATTAAAAATGAAAGGGGGCTCGCCTACTACGATGGTACGGATCCCTTCATGCGCGAATCCGACTCGTACTTGACCGGTTTTTTATTTTGTGAGACTCCCAAACTGAGACAGGATGTGGCAGAACAAAGAATTGGTGCACAAAGTCGATCGTATCATCTAAGTACACGACTGTATAATTTGAAGGCCAGGCTACTGATTGCTAGCGTTAAATTCTTCAAATGCGTCATCATTAGGTATTGTGTGAGTTGTTACATGAGTTAAAGCTGTCAGGAGTTATGTACTTAGCTCCGAGACCCTGTGTGTGCTGATAAATGAAGCTAATTGTATGTGATAAAATCCAGCACTTGAAACAAGATAATCTGGGTGTAGTATACAGGGTGTAACAAGACCCTTAACGAAGCCGTCAACAAAGCATTATGTACATCAAACTAAGTAACTTTACGCAAAAATTATTGCTGGGAAACGGGAACTTTTTTTTGGGTGAAAAATCACCTTTTACGGCAGGACTCAATGTAACGCACGCAAAACATTGTGCTGGTGGATGAATTGAATAGTACGAGGGTCGTGGAGGTGTTTACAGTAAAAATAAAACGTTAAAAACATGTATTTGAAGAAAAACTTGTGGAAAAGTTGTAACTTTGATCCCCAATATCTCCGCAACTAGAAGTTTCCCAGGTATGGTCTAGAACAAAAAAACGATCGCAATGACGGGGATAACAAGTGCTTTTCGGCTTCGTGAAGTGTCTTGTAGGCCCTTTATAGGTAATACATACATTCAGTGAGCAACGATCTTAAAGGCAACAAAATACTTCAGTTGCAAATCCGTATTTACTCGATGCATAGTGTTGGACAACTCGGAAAAATGGCAGTTTCAAGATAATATTCTTTTATTAGTCACGAGTTAGACGAATGTTTTTTTAGTCAACATAAAAAAAACATTCGTATAACACAAATTCGTATACAGTCATTTATAATATTTTTCGGTACTCGACAATATTTTAATCTATAAAAGACCAACGACCAAGGGTCAATCAGGCCGAGGTTTCGCTAAGAACCTCTCGAGTCGGCTGCCAGCGATCGAATGGTCGAGTCTTAGCTGTCTCGTCTACACTACGGTTAGTGGGAGGGGTTTGGTGTAACCATTTTGCCAACTCTTAACAGTTTTGCTAGTTAAATGTACACAATACTACTATATTTTGTAACAATAGTTTGTAACCGATGAGTGCAAATCGTTTAACTGAATTGAGCATACATCAGGTTTGAAGTAGGTAGTTTGTTAACATTTTAAAAAGACATATATAACAAATTGTAGTGTCTGCTAGTTATATCAAAATAACAGCTTTCACTGAATGCATATGAAAATATATACGCAGTGGCGAGGGGTCACATTTGTCTAAAAGGAAGCCGAAGAATAAAATGAGAATTGTAATTTTCTTTTTGTTTTCGACACCATCTTATTTTATTTTCGTTTTGACCTCATTTTCGTTCCTAGCGTACCCGGAAACCATGAATTATACGGCGCTTATAAAAAAAACCGTTTGGTTCCTGTCTGTTTGTTCCGGCTAATCTCGCAAACGGATGGACCGATTTTGACAGGACTTTTACTAGCAGATAGCTGATGTTATAAGCTCTAACTAAGCCTACTTTTATTGTAGAAAAATATTTAGGGTTCCGTGCAGAAAAATTAAAACCCTTGAAATTGTTAACAAGTCTATTTTTATAATTTCACGCGGACGACGGTACTTATGAAAGTGACAGATATGCATTCTGAGTTGGTTGATAGCTGACCTGAAATTTGGCATCTGGATAGACCGTGACCTTGCTCAGGACATAGAATACTTTCCACCCCGTGACGGCGTCCACGTGGGCGAAGCCTAGTTTTTTAATTCAGTTAACTATTTCTTCGATCCTAAATCGTCAATCTGCACTTATTGGTGGACGTCCTTATCCAATGCATCAGCATCCGACTCCAGCGAAGCGCACCCGTAATTACGATCACACGTAGATAGCTCTCGGATGTAGGTCACAGCTCAATCGATAGCTTCACCCGACGCTATCTCAGTGCAGAGCAGTTAGTACCTCTAATAGGACACGACTTTAATCCCCTATTTGGCGGACAGCCGGTTCCCCGTTCACGACCTCATCTTCAGGCAATACGACTAGACTTGCGTCATGCGACACGAGCGTGAGCTTCACGAGAGGAAATTCGCATCACAGTGGGTCGTGGCATACGCCCAACCCTTGTTACAAGCTTTTATTTAACTTGCACTGTTGGTCTATGAGTAAGTAAGTCGTCCGCTATACAATTCGCAGAACATTTTCCGATCACTTGTTGGTACCCGATTGAGCTGAAATTTTGCACACACTATTACTTCTAGTGACATGACATGGGACTTTTTCATCAAACTGCAGCAGTAAATTTGTTTTTCATTAACATTTATTCATATACTATTTTTGAAACTGTTTTCTGTCTGTCACTTACCCCCTCAAGGTTCATTGGAAGACCAGCGTCAGAGAGCCTCACCTGTCTGGCATGAATGCTGAAATGGACCTTTTTGGCGCAGCCGTGAGGCACACAGTACACTCACAGGTACTATGTATTTTCTCTTTTTTCTATTTTTTTTAATATTGCTGTGTGTGTGCCTGATGTACTGACGTCGAATAAACATGTTTCTTTCTTTCTTCTTTCTCTTGAATGTAAAACAATAGAACATATATGAATGAGCCTTCAAAATATTTGTATTAAATTGTTTGGTGCTACGGAACCCTTTGTGCTTGTGAGTACTACTCGCACTTGGCCAGCTTTTTCCGCACCGACGCCGGATGGCCGCCGGCCTGCGCCAGTGACCCGACGGACGGCGCGAGAGATATGCCGGCCGGGTAAATTTTCGAGACCCACACTTGCGACCGTAGAACGGGTGCCCGCAAGTCTGACCGTATGGACCTCGGCTAACTTGGAAGTCAATGACGAACGTAACGACGCCGCTGCTGAAGTTTGTGATAAGTATAAATACTAATTGCGTCTCCAATTAATTGAAGTGTCTTGAAATATGAAACATTTTAGTTTCTGCTACGGCTTTGTATAGACCAGAACTTCTGCATTATTTGGTCCATGTTCCCAAATTCAGAATTCACGGTCAAGTTGCTGAATACATAAACACTAACACATGTAAATGGACCTTATAAATAGACTACTAAGGTTCAAAATACTATGTGTAGTTCTACACCCACGGGCGCCTTTAAAGAATCGATTAGGAAAGTGTGACGTCTGCAGGGAGTCTATGGTAAACGTGTAGACGCGATTTTGAACTTAGTGTACTAGGAAATAGGGGACGTTATGTTCAAGCGGTGATACAGGAAGGATGGTCGTGTATTCTTCCTCCTTCTACTGTTTACGGAAGTCCCTTTCTGTTGAGGAAAGAAATGCAAACAATTTATGTTAGGAATTGTACTAAACACAATGTTGGGGTTCCCAACGTCGCTACCTAACCGACTAAGGCGTAAATTATGTTCATAGGCTTTTCTTCTTAAATACAGGGTGTATGTAAGGGACAGCCCTCCGCAGAGTTATGGGGTGAATTCAATATATCATACTAAGATGACCGGTACAAGACATTATTTCAGGAACGTTATAGGAATCCATTTACTCTCTCATTAGCAATTTATCGTTACCGTGGCAAAACGCACGTAGCGAACGGCAAGCGCAACGACGAGTTCGATGAACTCTGTAGCTAGGCAGGAAGTGACATCAACGACCTCCATTATTGTTTTATTTTTAATAAAATAAAATAAATAGTGTTTTATTTCAGGCAAAACAACCATATACAAAAAAAAATGGAGACAAATAAAATAGTAAAAACCGTAAAGAATTCATTAGAAAATCATAAAGTACCATTCAATTCATTAATAATCATTCAAAATAAATGAACATTTCATATTTTTGCCTTATTCTTTACATAAATCGCGCCTACGTAGATCATATATGGCTCTGATGGCTTTTTTCTGCAGAATAAATATACACTCGATGTCTGCAGCCCGTCCCCATAGTAAAATACCGTATGACATAATAGTATAAAATAACCAAAATAGACTAGCCTCACGGTATCTACATCAGTAAATTGACGGATTTTTCTAACCACATATGCTGCTGAACTCAACCGTCCTGCAACAGATGTTAAATGAGGACCCCATTGTAGCCTTGAGTCGACCGTGATTCCCAAGAAAACAGTTTTATCGACAAATTCTAGTTTCTCTTGATTCAATATTATGTCACAATCACTAATTTTGACATTAGGTAGAGCAAATCACTGTACTGTACTGTGTATTTAGTACAAAATTATTGGCGGTAAACCAATTATGGACCTGCAGTAGGGCGTTATTTACGTTGTCAAGATTTGTGGCACGTCTGTTTATCTTAAATATTAAAGAAGTATCGTCAGCAAACAACAACATTTTCGGTTGGTTGTTAAATAAATGGGGTTGGTCATTAATGTATACTAAAAAGAGGAAAGGACCCAATATCGAACCTTGTGGTACACCCATTTTTACTTTTAAACCCATTGAATTGACACCATTTACTTGTACTTGCTGCTGTCTATCATTAAAATACGATTTTACTAAACTGAGCGAAGTTTACCTAAACCGTAATGCTCAAGTTTCAAGAGCAGGGTTTCGTGATTTACGCAATCAAATGCCTCCGAAAGTTCGCAGAAGATTCCTATAGCATCTTGTGCCTCTTCCCACGAAGTAAATATATGTTTTAAGAAAGTGGCACCGGCGTCAGTCGTACAACGTCCCTTGGTGAAACCGTACATGTTGCTCGTGTAAGATTTTATTGGTGTTAAAATGGTTAAGCATTTGATTGAGTATTATCTTTTCAAACACCTTGCTGAAAACCGGCAACACAGATACGGGCCTATAGTACTATCTTCGTTTAATTTGATCTTGATTTGCTTAAAAGCTTTTATGACTGCTATGGGGTTTATATGCTGAAATTTAAATTCATTCGGACAGACTGAAACGTTCGCTTTCAATAAATCAATAGAAAGCAAGGGTGAGGAATTTAAGGTTTCTGTAGTTTTAAGTAGGATACTGGTAAAGAAATTTACAAATTCATGAACAGCTTCATTGTTAGAGATTGTGAACATTGTCACGAGGCCACGTCAGGTGTCTAGTGTGAAGTCATTACTTAGTTTTTTATTTCTATTTGTTTCTCTGTTGATAATTTTACAAACCGTATATGTAATCGTGTCTCTCGGCGTTTGGACATATTTTCTTGCTCTTAGGCGGAATTCCTGAGGGTGACACTTAGTATGTTGTCCTCTGTGTAACCTGTGCTTCTCCCCAGACCCGTTACTTGGGACTGGATAATTAGCAATTTATGACTACTTTGTTAGCTTGGGTCTTACCTGTTAAAACAAATGTATGTGGTAATACACACACAGCACAGTACACACACACACACAGTGTGGCACACAGTACAGACATACTATGTATTTTCTCTTTTTTGTAACTTTTTTTAATATTATTGTGTGTGTGCCTAATGTACTGACGTCGAATAAACATTTTTTCTTTCTTTCTTTCTAATAAATAAATAAATATTTTAGTATCGGCTGATTTAATCTTAACATCCTTACTTCTCCCTGGTCTGAGTTCCCAAGTTTCAGTAGCATAAGTAGCTGGTCCCTCTGACTCAGATACGTCTATAATTGAAAAACTTTGCAGAGGCGCGAGGCGAGATACAATAGATTTAATAATACAATACGCGGTGTCTAAACTTAAATCATGTTAAGCGAAAAGTGGAAATTTTCTATTTCAGAATGATTTTAAGATTGAACTGGTTTATAGCATCGCCGATTTTAAAGTGGCAGACAGTGTTATTACTATGTAGTTTTTCGTTTTCTTTATTCATTGTAATAACACTTCTTTTACGAAGATTTTGTCTCATTCAAAACTTGTTTGGATTGATACTAGCTATCGATTAATAGGTTTAAAGCGCAGACCACACCGCCAGCTAGAGATCGCTCGCTCGAGCGACGATGCTCGAGATGGTATCGAATGATGTAATACTACAGTGTGTGTTTTTTTTTTCCAAAATCAACGGGTTCGATTCCTGGCTGTGGATATTGATTTTCCAAAAATCCAATGATGCAGTTTTAGTTTTCATCAAAATCAGGCTCGAGAAGTCGAGACTCCTTTATTCGTTACTCCTCAAAGCTTCGGATTTGGCCACCCACGCCCACTTGGAAAATACAGCCTGTATAGTTTCTATCGCCTAGCTTCGACCTCCAGCTCACTCGCGCGCCCGCCGGCTGGGGGTGTGGCCTGCGCTTAATACATGGGATTTAAATACACATTGATGGTGAAGTCTGGCTGATTTAATTCCTCTGCCTGCTCCTCCAAGGAATACGGGCATGAGTTCTTTTTTTTTTATACCGGAACTTTTCAGCCCGAAAAATTAAGCACTTTTCAGTCAGTAAGATCCGGTGTTTTATACAAATGTTTATCTCGGGCTTGCTTGAATGAACAGAATTAACTCAATGCTCATTAACAACGGCGTGGGAATATGGCTGTCAGTCACCTTACATTATTATCAAGGGAGGTGTCGAGTATTAGATGATTCTATCTTTTTTGGAGATTTTCAGTTTTAAGCAAAACATGTAATTGCTTTAATTGAAGTAAATGCTTGAGTGAGCATTTACAGGTACCTTTTAGATTGTCAAGGAGTCAGTTAGTTAGCTGCGGCCGAAAACCTTAAGATTTGATGATGGCGTTCTACTAGATTTCGTTTATCGATAATATCATTTTATCTTTGGCAACCTAAACAATCAAAATGATTTATTTGCGTAAATAAGGAACAGAGGGATCTTAAAGATTACGTATAAATTAATCTGTGATTCTGCCATTAATTGCGGCGTACAAATTATACATCATCTATTCTTAATATTATACAACGTGTTTTTTTTGATATCCCATAACTCTAGGGTATGATTGAGGCCATATCAAAGAATCAACTGGCATATGAGTTATGTTCCAATCCTTCGTTATTTTTTTTTTTCATTTTTTATACAAAATAATTCGGCAAAGTCACGATTATTAATGTAAAACACCCTTACGTGAAATATGACAACGTCGCATTTTCTCAGCTTTAAATATGAATGATTGGTTTGAATAAAAATTAATTACCTACCTACATATTTTATTTTACTATTTATTTTACTACACTACTGCGAAGTTTGGCAACCTCGCAAAAGTAAAGATTCGTCATACTGGTGACAATTTTTGACCTAATTTAATTATGATTGATGATATCTCCGAAACGATGCATTTTGGACCACCTATTCTAGGAGTTTTAGTATTATTTTTACCTACAGAATATAACCCTAGAGTTATGGGATATCAAAAAAAAACAGGTTGTATAGGTGAAGAGTTTGTTTGGTTGAACGCGCTAATCTCAGGAACTACTCGTTCGAATTGAAAAAAATCTTTTAGTGTTGGATGGCCCATTTATCGAGGAAGGCTATAGGCTATATATCATTAGGCTATGACCAATAGGAGCGGGGCGTCAATGAAAAATGTTGCAGAAACGGGGAAAATAGTATTTTCATAATAATTTCACGCGGACGAAGGTCGGAGGCAAAAGCTAATTATTTAATATCAAAAGAAAAATCGATTAATTTGAATATGTATGATTCAAATTAATCAATTTTGTAAATTGTATTACATCCTAAATTTTAATATTATAATAGCGAAAGTAAGTTTGTTACCTTTTCGCGCCTAAACCGCTGAACCGATCATCCTCAAATTTTGCACATACGTTGTCAGGTGTACAGAAACGGACATAGGGTACCTTTCACCCCGAAAAAAGTACTGTTGCCGAATTTCTTCGGCAACAGTACTTTTTTCACAATCTTAATGTATACATTTTGTTTATTTTTTAAATTAGTGGTCCGCCGGTGTCGGGAGCAGGGTCCAAGCTACTGGTGGTTAAAGCTCCAGAGACAGAAACCTCCTCACAATGCGGGCCGTATCGAGGAGTACTGCCTTCTGAATCAGGCTTGATTCAACCGCTTAAGGAGAGCCTCGACAGATGTTCGTCGAAGCTCTTGTCTTGGCCATAGTAGGTACTATGATCGTTATCAAGGGTAAATACCGCGGGAAAGCGAAATTCTTATCATTGTGACTATGCGCAGTACTTTTGCCGGCTGTTATCAGCGCCACGGTGAGTCAATATTGAATGTTACGCTTTACTTAAACTGGGCTCAACGAACTAAGCGCGCAATATCTTTATCGGCCGTCCGCCTTGCTGTTGAGATTGCGACAAAAAAAAGCTCTTCGATAAAATTGCGAAAGCTCAAAAGGTCATCGTATGGTACAAATAATGAGGTTAATTCAGTTACTACTGGGTAATATGGTACGCCTTGGTAAGACTGGTTGTCAGACTTTCGCGTCCCTGACTACCTGTAACGACTGTCAAAGAACTATAATTGACGGCCGGGACCAACAGCTTAACGTGCATTCTTAGGCACGGAGGAAACTCGGCATGTAATGGGTGGTCACGCATCCACGGACCAACCTAGGGAAGCGCGGCTTAACCTAAAGATCGATCCGAGCGCCTGGTATTATTTACCCTAAGAAAAGCCTTGAGCCTTTTAAAGCATAATGATTTCAATACCCTCTACAGTATTACTCCAAATCAGTATTTCCCTCGAGCGAACCTCGCGCCGTCCCGCGATGTGGTAACACGGGCGCTGACCCAATTAGTCTGACATCTGTCCACACAGATTACCACACATTAGTCTAACGTCTGCCCCTCCTGGCTGGCAGTTCATTACGCAGTTTTTAATAAAGAGTCCTTTATCAAGTAGGATGTCATGTCAAACCGTCATCGCAAAGGTTTTGGCGAAACGTTTGGCCGGTGCGATCATTCCTTTGGCTAGATAATTATATACGTATGATGAATCATTCCCTCTTTTGTCGATTTGTTAAACAAGTTACATCTGTTTTGCGGGCTGAGGGCGGTGCTGCATACGGCATCCTTCATTCAGGCCTGGAATCTGGGATCCTGGATCTTTCACGGAATTAAAACTAATTATTTTGCATTTGATGGATGGAGAGGGAGAGGAAGACCTAGGAAACGATGGATGGATTGTGTGAGGAGTGATATGAAAGAGAAAGCAGTAAATGATGCCGTGACGTCTGACAGGGGAGCATGGAAGAACAAAACGTGTTGCGCCGACCACAAGCAGAATGGGACGAGGATGTGTAACATTTAATGTCATGGATTTCCGTAAATTAACGCCTGAATCTGTAATTGACACTTAAATCAAAAAGTGAAACGCTTTTCATCATCATCATCACTTCAGCCGAAAGACGTCCACTGCTGGACATACGGGAGGCCTACATACTACATACATAAAGGGTGTAACAATACCCTTACGAACCCGAAATGCACTTGTTTTCCCCGTCATTGCGATCATTTCTTTTGTTCCCTGGTATGGTACCTGGGAACCTCCTAATTACGGAGATAATGGAGGTCAAAGTTACAACTTTTTCACAAGTACATACTCGTACATGTTTTAATGTAATATTTTTATTTTAAACACCACGTACAACCCCCGAACTATTCAATCCATCCATCAGCATAATGTTTTGAGTGCGTTTACAGTGAGTCCTACCGTAAAACGTAATTTTTCACCTCTAAAAAAAAAGCGATTCCCTGCAATAATTTTTGCACAACGTTACTTAGTTTGATATTCATAATGCTTGGTTGATGGCTTCGTTAAGGGTCTTGTTACACCCTGTGCACTTGGAAGAGGGTCCAAGTGTCGCTACATTGACCGGTTTCGTGCGACTCGCATCCAGCGGATACCCGCAACCTTCACCAGTCATGGGTCCACCTAGTGGGAGGCCTCCCAGCGCAACGTGTGCCGGTTCGCGGGTGCCACTCCTGAACTTTGCGGCCCCATCGGCCATCAGTTCCGCGAGCAATGCGCAAGACGCTTTTACTTACAAACAAATAAACAATGATGCTACGCCATCAACAGAAACAATGACTGCACAAGCGTGCATACATTCTCAACCAATGATGGTAGATATCGCACTAGCGCGCGCAAATTGTTGCAGACAAATGCAACCAATTGACGTCATTAAGTACTTCACTATAGATAGCTCTCTCTCTCTTTCTGTATCATACGTTCCGTATTATCTATCGCAGCCGTCACAACGCAACGCAACGATATTTGAAAGCCGCTCAGAATGGACGTAGCGTATCTTTCTTTATAATATCATTGTTCTCATCAGAGTTATTAACCGTGCAAAGATCTTACCATATTTTCATATTGTATTGTACCTTACCCACCATGCCCGGTTGATGGCAATAGGTTCGCCCCTTATTACACAGGACTTCAACATAACTGCCGAAATGTGGGTGTCGTGTTTGGTACACCTGTCCTCCTCCACCTAAGTTATTGTACAGGCGCCAGCACATCAAGCTACTACAATCTGGCTAATTTATTGAATAGATTTTCAACTTTATCGCTAAAGTATTAGGTGCTGGCGTGTGTACCTGACGCTGCAGGCTGCAAGGGAGCAGCTCATGCCTAGATACACAATATTTGTCAACATTACAAATGGAAGACGTGGTAGACGTTAACACATTCGAGTCCACCCCAGTTTCATAGTGCGCATGTGCCATCCCACCATACATATTGCAAGTGGACCCTCCAGGTGGGTCACTGGCATTACGTTTGCGGTAAAGTGAACCCACCTGGAGGGCTCTCGGCATTAGGTTTGAGATTAAGATTTAAAACCCTAAAATAAGTGGTAAAATAGAATTTTCAGGGGGTATTATCGCTATATTTGCTATCTGTGGGGGTAATTTCATGCCCTAGTAGGGTAGGGGAAGTGCAATAATCAAGAAATAACAAAAAATTGAAAAAGTAAAATCGCCCGCTCTGATCCCGTGACAGGGGTGTTCAACCTTTTGTGAGATTTTCATGCATTTTTTTTAAATTTAATTTACGTATTCGCAATTATTGTTACTTTTAGATTTGAATAAATAACATTTTAAAACTTTTGAATGATTACAAACATTGCATTTGCATTTGTAGGTAGTTTATTTGACAGTTAGTTTTGTGTGAACCACCCAGTAACTCTTGTAATACCGGATTATATTAGCTAGCGATACTCCGCAGCTGTGATGGATATCGATATCTTAACATAATAAACCAAACAAAAAACGGATTTGATGACATTTTGTTAGGTTAACGACCATAAGTAGTGCAGTTATTTTAAATGCAACATCGATTTAAATCATAGATGTGCCCTTGCCGTACTTCGCGCGACCGTGTTCACACTGAGATGAGCTTGCTCGCTTAAACTTCACGGCACATATAAATACGATATACTAATAAAATGTTGCAAAAAAAAAAAACGAATTAAAAACAGAATACAAAAAAGTTAAAATTACTTTCGGAAGTCGGTGCTTTTGCTTGTTTTATCGACATTTTGTATGTTTGAGGTTTAAAGAAACCTAACACGAAGGGGATCGTAGTCTAGGCAATTCAATTGAAAAATGCTAGCATTATGTATTCCAAATGTCAAGTCTGTAGCGATAATAGTTTCTGAAATATGTAGCTGTGAGTGCCTGTGAGAGATAAACGGGCAGGCAGACTAAATCGCACAATAATAAGTATTAGTTTTTGTCTATTTTGATACCGAACACTAAAAAGCCTCGATTTTGAACTCATTTTCGTGTCCTAAAATGTAAAATCAATTATTTTTAGAAAATATTTAAAATCGAGCCTTTGGTTTTTCACCCCTGAAATAGGACCCACCACGTGGGTTCTCGGCATCTAGGCAAAGGTCGAAAATTTATTGAAAATAAAAATGCTTGTAATTTGAAACCACGGCGTATTCTTATTAAACTTGTTAAAATATATAACTGTTTTAATTTTTTCGTTATTTGATTCTGTATTCGCTAAGAAAAACCTACATTTAAAATGAGCCCACCAGGTGGGTTCTTGGCATCCCAAGTGCGACTTGAGTGAACCCACCAGGTGGGTTCCCGGCACTGAATGTGTTAATGATATCGCCAAACTCGTGGTTAACTTAACTTAAGGGACCCATCACGAAGCAGTCAATCAAGCAATTTTTTTTTCTCATGGGATCATCAATGAATTCCCTCTCTGGGCGGAGCGGAAGGGAGTGACAGACTTGTACTGACTAAAACCCATCCATGTTCCTTCTTTTGCCCTTTGTGTTCCAGGGCCGCGGTATCTCTTTCGAACAGTCCCGCAACCCTGACAGGCGTCGGTCCTTTCGGAACCCTTCCCGTTTGTTGAAATCTCTTGAGGCGCGCGTGGAACACGACCGCGCCGTCGACACAGCCTGTCGTTACGAGCACTTACTCGTATAACAAACTAAAATTATTGCAGGGAAACGCTTTTTTTTTTCTCTTTCTGTCTGTCGGTCTGTCTGTGTGTTTGGTCCGGCTAGTCTCCGAAATGGCTGGACCGATTTTGCCAGGACTTTCACTGGGAGATAGCTGATGTCATAAGGAGTAACTAAAGCTACTTTTATTTAAGAATACTAATCAGGATTTCGTGCAAAAATTTTTAAACCTTTGGAATTGGTAATAAAATTCGTTTCAAAAAGGAAAAAAATTTTTTTTATACTAATTTCACATGAACGAAGGTCGCGGGCAATAGCGTATGTAAATATATTTCTGATAGGGATTACTGCCACGACTGTTATTGTTGTAACGATATAAATTCTTATTTATATACATATATTAACATCCGACTTGGAACACAAAGATTCCCTGCTTGCATGACATGCTCGTAGGGTGGACTAGGTTTATTTTGGACCGCAAAGAGTGGCTTAATCAAGATTATGGGCTAACTAATCCAACGAATCGACATATTATATCAACCAGCGGTTGTTGACACTTACAAAAACTGTTCCTTGAAGTATTGAATGTTGGCGTTAAATGTACACATTGCATACACAAGAGTTCATTTCCGTAAAGTTCAGAGTTCACCTGCCTTATAAGAGCATATTTATATATATATATCGCTGGACATTACACACAGCGCCATCTGGGTGCCACACTAAGCAACGAGGCTTGTGTTGTGGACACCAGATAGTTGATAATACTACATAGATACTTTTTGTTTGTAAATACATACTTATTATACATATAAACATCCATGACTCGGAAACAAATGTCGATGCTCATCACACCAACATTTGCTCCTACCGGGATTCGAACCCGGGACCCTAAAAACGTAAGGCAGCCTCACTACCGCTGCGCCATTCGGGTCGTCAAATTATCACTACATAGTATAAAACAAAGTCGCTTTCTCTGTCCCTATGTCCCTTTGTATGCTTAAATCTTTGAAACTACGCAACGGATTTTGATGCGGTTTTTTTAAATAGATAGAGTGATTCAAGAGGAAGGTTTATATGTATAACATTGCACCCGTGCGAAGCCGGGGCGGGTCGCTAGTTTATATATATAGAAATATCTTCAAGCAGTCACTTGATGGCAGATGTGAGTGAGAACTCTGGCAGAGGGTCGCTCCATAGAGCGCAGGCCACACCGCCAGCTAGCAATCGAGCGAGCGAGCCAGGGAGCATCGTTTCACCTGTTTTCATACTTTGTCTCACACCGCAAACTACCGAGCTAAGCTAAGTCAGCGATACAAACGATGCGAACGAAATATCCGACGATGCCAGTGATGCTATACGTTCAGGTCTCGCGGTGCGCCTGCCCGCTCGCTCGCCCGTCCCTCCGTGGTTTTCAGTGTTTAGCTCGCCAAAGTCAAATGTCACGCTGATGGTGGCGGGTGTGTCGATTCGTTTAGTTCCCTTCCATATGGTTGAGCTGAATGGTGCTGATCCATGCGTCATGTTCGTAAACGGGCGCTGTCAGTTGGGACTGGTCATCTCTTAACTGCCACGGTTTATTTTAACTTCTTTGTTTTTAAATTGTTGATAGTTATAATCTTTTACTCTGGACGCTCTTAATGTGCACGTCTTTCTACATCGTTCTCACATATATGTATAATCTCAACATGAATGATGTAACCAAGATCTTGTAACAAAATTTTGATTGAAAAGAGTGTCCATGGAGTTTCTTGCCCATTTTTCTCCATAGAGATCTACGCTTTGGAATGGGCAACTACAGTACTTTCACAAGTTATTATGCCTTGTGTCTGTGACTGTAGCTTCGCCTGTTTTTCTGACATTCAAAAGTGCCTGTTATAGTGTAATTGAAATAAATGCTTTGAGTTTGAATTTGTTTTGAAAGCTTCGCTTACTTTATATAGTATCTGCCTGCCTTTCCGCAACTATGTTGGGGTCAGCTTCCACTCTAACCGGATGCAGCTGAATACCAGTATGTTACATGGAGCGACTGCCTATCTGACCTCCACAGCCCAGTTAGTGATGGGTAATACGATAGCCCTAGGCAAGACTTTCGGGCTTAGAGTTGGGGAGATTTAGATTTGTGTCAGACTTGACTTACTAAAAGGACGTACATTGATAATTATGGTGAGGTTCTTCAGAAAGGTCAGGTGCGCAGTACTCACAACCGGCGTGCGTGTGTGACCAGATGTATGTACGTGGACGGACGAGGCGAGAGGAGTATGTGAGGATAACCAATATTTTGATTTTAAAAGCGTGTCCATGGAGTTTCTTGCCCATTATTCGCCATAGATATCTTCGCTTTGGAATGGGCAACTACAGTACAGTACTCTCAGAGTACTTTTAAAGTTATTATGCACTAGCGGCCCGTCTCGGCTTCGCACGGGTGCCTATGTTACTCAGGGTGAATGTAGCTTTCTAATGGTGAAAGAATTTTTGAAATCGGCGCAGTAGTTTTTGAGTTTATTCATTACAGACATACAAATATTTCCTCTTTACAATATTAGTTTAGATTGCGACTAGGGGTCTTGCCTAGGGCTATCGTATTACCCAGTACTAACTGGGTTGTGGAGGTCAGAGAGGCAGTCGCTCCATGTAGAATACTGGTATTCAGCTGCACCCGGTTAGACTGTAAGCTGACGCCAACATGGTTGGGGCAAGGCTAGGGAGATGCTGATGAATGTAACATCACTTTTCTGTTTTTGATAATAAAAGTGCGTGTTACGGTCTAATTAAAATAAATGCTTTGAGTTTGAATGTTAATCGTATTAGATGGTATTCTGCAGTTACTGCCGTCCCTAAAGAGATCACGACGTGGCTTTATAAATATACTAGCTTAAGCCCGCGGCTTCCCCCGCGTGAAGTTCGGTAACTGTCCCACGGGATCATACTTTCGGGATAAAAAGGTTCCTATAAGTTAATCCAGGTTGTAAACTATCTATGTGCCAAATTTCACCCAAATCCGTTCAGTAGTTTTCGCGTGAAAGAGTAACATCCATCCAACCATTCAACCACAGCCACACAAACGTCCGCATGTACATTATTATTATAGTAAGAAGTCGGTGGAAACATACGGAAGAAGATGCAATAAGATCGATGTCAGTTAACGCGGCCTCAATATTAAATGAGAGCTTTTATTCCGCCGTCGTGTTGCAACCAGATCAAACGATGCTGCGATGTGCGCCATCTTGTTGGCGGGGAAATTATTTTTGATGATTGACCGTTTTACATTTTACTTATCGGTAACCCTCCCAGTAGTAACCCGAGATAGCATATGTTATTAGGAGTAGCTAACGCTGCTTTCATTTTAGAATTAGGGTTCTGTGCAAAATAAAATTGATAACAAAATCCGATTCGGAAAGGGAAGTATTCTTTTTTTAATAATAAGTTGACGCGAACCTAGGTCAGGTAAACCAGGTCGCAGGCAGCTAGTGTGCATAGTAAAGAACCTGGTTTTCTTGCGTTAAATAGTGAAATTCGTCTGTTATCAGTGGATCTCACGATGATGCCATTCGCTTAAACATAAGAGCAATCTCGTCATATTAATCAGTCTTTTTCACAATAACTGTACAAGAGAAAATTAAGTTATTTACTGAGAGATGTCGAGAATGAGCAGGATTACATGAATCGTTAGATTCATTTTTAAGGCATCCACAGGTTTTGCCCGGCTAAGCAGTAGCCAGCCTCAGAGGCTGAACTGCGAAATGCCATACCCAAAAAAAAAAACTTACTGGTTTTGTTTTTTTTTTTTGCTAGTCGTCGTTTTGCTACGTAATTATATATTAAGTTCTCCATCGAGACGACTGTACATGCACACCGTTAAAATTGAACTAGCGACACTGCGTAAATAAAACGCCGCGAACCCGCGACGGGACCCGTAGCGTTCCCACAGAGCCCTCCCACGTGTCCACGCGCGTACACACGCGACGGTTGCTCGTCGCGGGCGCCCGGTTAACGCAGTTCCAGGCCTAATGCCTCGTAGTGGGTTCTATCTAATAAGAACCCACTTTTGCCAGTTATTAAATATCCAGTCAATGGACTGGATATTTAATTTGCCCAAGATTATGAAGCTCATTCATATAACGTCGCGCCTGTATTTTGCTTGTGAAAAACTGGTGGAAGAGAGGTTATGTTTAAGTCCCTTGTTATAAGGGGCGAGCTGATTGCCATCAAATGACAGATGTAAAACTTTTTTGCAAAAGAAAAAAAACGACTTCCAAAAAAAGCAATATAAGTAACGTGGAAAATAATTTTACTTTCCGGAAGCCGGTGACTTCCGAAAGTAATGTTATTTTTCACGTTTTAGTGTTTTTTTTTTTAAGTCGGGCTTTTTTTGCTATGTTTTTATTTTAACCTTTTTAGTGGTATCTCACACATATCCTTTTTAACTGTCAATTTTACATTATAACTAGAAAATTTTGTACATCATTCACATAGACGCAGAAGAAAAAAAAATGCATGTTATAGAGGATAACTCATATAGAACTGAAGCAAAGATAATAAAAATGTAATAAGGGAGAAATCGGTGAACATACATGGATAAAAAAAGTTATGGAATACTGTACATAACCTCCTTCTTTTTTAAAAGTTGGCCAAAAACCCAAACATACTAGGAATCTTCCCCTCAAGTTCATCAGTACCGCGTACGAGCCCTAGGCAAACGAAGCAATCATATTTTCATGTCTTCAATCATTCAGTGAATTGTGAATTCTTTTGATTATTTACCACCAGTTACAACAGCTGCACAAGAACTAAGATTGATGTCAGTCAGCGTGCATGTAAAACGTAAACTCTTTTATTAACAACATGGCGTGCTGCAACGCGCACATCAAACGAACCGCTGCGGCAGCCTGCTTTGTTTTATTTTATATTCCACAACGGCGGGTACTTCCGCGTGTCAGTCGGGATCAGCCGATGATTCACGAGAGAGAGTCTAATGGTATTTGTTTTAATAGCTATTCCGGAATTTAATAAATTCAAGCATTTGTCAAAATATTTGATTGTGCTCGCGGCTTCGCCCGAGTGTAGTTCCGTAATTGTCCCAAGGGATCGTACTACCGGGATTAAAAGTATCCTATGTGTTAATCCAGGTTATAAACTGTCTGTGTGCCAAATTTCATGGAAGTCCAGTCAGAAGTTTTTGCGGGAAAGAGTGACAAACATCCATCTATCCTCACAAACTTTTTATAATATTAGTAGGAAGCAGGATATCAGTACGAGTGTCATCAGAGCAGTTGGCTGGGCTCTTGCTCTTATTATAGTTTTTTTCAATTGTATTTCAATGTCTTGGTATAGTTTGTCTCCTCCTACCACATGTCTCATCATGATCTCATCTCATCTCACCTCAGAACCCCAGGATACGGTTTATTCCCGTCTACCCCCACCGGCCTGTCCCCACTGGTGGCAGTCGCAACTATTAGTTGCATCTACCACCACTGGTGGTGGTTGCGTCTGTTCAGTCGCATTTGCTCCTATCTCTGTCCCCACAGGTGGCAGATGACACTTAAATTAGTGGAATCCTCCACCAGTGGTGGCAGACTCGACGAAGAAGTAGCCGTCTGACACCACCAAGTATTTCAACTAACAAATTAGAAAGAATGATGGTCTACGTTATCTAGTTCCAGGTAATATTTTAAGCGACTTATAACATCACTTGTATATACTTGTATGGCTTGTACCTGCGTATATGTGTTGCCTGGATAAATGACAATTTGATATTTCTATTTTGTCTTCTATCTCTGCTGTAATGTGTCTGAAATAGTTCTTGGTACTTACGTCTCTTGCAGTAACCCGAAGCAGCTGCCTTTCTATATTTATTTGAGCACTAGGTTGCTTTCAATATTATTGTCAATAAACGATACTTTACTATACTAGCAGTCGGTATAGAAAAGTTATTGACGTAGAACCATAAAATATTTTTTTAGAAAAGATATTGGATTTTTCTCGGGAGCCCTACCATTCATACTGTAACGACTATGGAATAAAGCCAAATTCACAATTAAGGACCAAACAGAGTCTCCTAGACCTTGTATCTTAGGTAATAGTCAACATTTCCCAAATTGTGGAGGTTAGGCCTTCACGAAGTGCGTCATACGCCAGAGACTACGCGAATAAAAACTGATAGCACCGCAGTATTCACGACAATACCTGCGCCACCTCTGCCCCTCGCCGTCCCCCGCGGCCTCATTAATATTCTAGTACAAGGAGTACGTGGGTCATGCTATATTTGTATCACTGTAGACTCTTTGGCCCTTGGGACCTATATACTAAGATAGATCTTTGAAGATGGCAGTGGTCAATATAAATCCAGATGTTCATGAGATACGGTGATAAAGTGCGTTATATGGTAATAAAGTGGTGTACGTGAATGGACTACCAGGGCCGTGTCTGCGTCGACATAATAAACATCACTAAAATGAGGGTAGAAGTAGTCAAGTCATACGGAACAATATTTTCTAATCACAATTTTGAAATGTTTCAAATTCAGTTTGTGAACACGGGTTATATATATGTATATGAAGACGTTTGTATGAAAATGTTGGTCATTACTTAAGAGTATTTTGGAAGCCTTGTGCTTGCATGGGTTGGTCCATGGATGGGTGACCACCCATTACACACCGAGTTTCCTCCGTGCCTCGGAAAGCACGCTAGGCCGTTGGTACCGGCCGTCAATTGTAGATCTTTGACAGTCGTTACAGGTAGTCACTGGCCCGAAAGTCTGACAACCAGGCTTACCAAGGGGTATCGAATTACCCAGTACTAACTGGGCAGTCGCTTCATGTAAAATACTGGTATTCGTATTAGCTGCATCCGGTTAGACTGGAAGCTGACCCAACATAGTTGGGAAAAGGTAGACGACGGCAGACGATTATGGGATCCTTGTGCCACACTTATGAATTAAGAATAGATGAAACAAGCATGTTGGATGGATGAGAGTACCAGAAGATAAGGTAGGAGTTACAAGGCGAAATAAGGTCAGGTATCCACCCCGAGACACGTTATTACCATATCCATAAACACACTTTGACATGAACAAGTTTCGAAAATACTTTGAATACTTGAAAATGCTATGGCTGCTATCGCGGAGGCGTGTCGGATATAAATAGCTCTGAGCCGTGATAGATCGATCGACTGTTTGTTTTTCTTCAGGCAAATGTCAATCACATCGGCAGTTCTTGGCTTCTAGAGTATTTAGCTGCAAGGTTTGTATATGGTACTTCTTGATACAGGTAGCCTATCTAGGCGACGGACATCTGCAATTATTAGGCAGACACATTGATTAGCAGAGTATGGAGCTTCACGGACGATTTTGCGGGGCCCTGCATGGGCCCGATATAGACCTGTCAGCGTCCGTAGCCTGGCTACGTTCTGGGGACCTCTTTGGGCAAGGCTAACAGCTGACAGCGTTGAGGAGGAATATTTTGATGCCCTTTTATAGTTTGTTTTTAGGGTTTGTTTAGTTATTCTAGTTTATTTAATTACTTTAAATTGAATAAATTACTTTTAATTTTGAACAAGCAAAATCTCCTGATTTCCAAAAATAACGACCAATTCAACTGAACTCGGTCAGCACATCAAGAGAAATTAAATCCTATGGCCGAACGTTCGGCAGTCTCGGAAAACTCAGTTCCTTTGATCAACAGCGTTTACAAACAGCCGAAAACCGGCTAAAACGAAGAAGACTCAAGGTCTATACTGCAGTGAAGCGAGCGAACTAGCCGAATCCTGTACCTGTCCGACTCACTGTCGCCACGTCGTAAAGACGGGGGAAGCAGACTTGGAGACACTGGTTTTATTGCTCACTCATTGGATGGAGATAATCCACTACATACTAGAGAAGTGCTTATTGGGACTCGCATAGGAAGATTATAAAAAAACATGCTTTTGCCAGCGACTTCGCTCGCGTTCATTTAGAAATTGACAATCAATTTGGGATTTAATCTGCACGGCATCGGCGGCACGTATTGTCATAAGGACGTTATTGTTGGTTTCCTCGGGAACAGTACTTTTTTTCGGGGTGAAAGGTACACTATGTCCGTTTCTGTACACCTGACGACGCATATGCAAAATTTCAGGATGATCGGTTCAGTGGTTTAGGCGTGAAAAGGTAACGAACAATCTTACTTTCGCATTTATAATATTAAGTTAGGATTTACGAAGTTAAGATTCAGAACCCGGTGTCACAGCGCCGTAGCCGCCGTAACGACGCCGCACCGTCAATGTGTGCCAATGCGGCGAAATCTAGCCGCGCCGGCGCCGGCGTCGTATTGTACCGTACGCACAGGTTATAAAACCTGTCCGAGGTCTGTCTCCTCGTCGTAAAGGCTAGGGGTGGGTGACGTCACAAGTTGTATCGCCTGTCTCGCAGGGGAAGTGTTTGAATAGTGTCCATCGCGTTCGCAGATGGAAGGATAAACGTTAGAGGATTATACAATGGAAGGTATAGTGTAGACATTTGTGTGTATAGCGACCAATAGTTTTCGAGTACCGGTTGGAGTACCGTAACTTTCGACAAGAACGTCGTATTACAAATGATCTTAATTTATTACTATCGAATTGGTGCACAAAGGCTAAAATTCAGGGTGTAAGGACAGCCCTCCGCAGACTGATGCGGTGAATTCAGTGTATGACAAGATGACCGGTATAAGACATTATTTCAGGAACGTTATGGGAATCCTATAAATTCGATTTGCTTTATGCTAGGCAGGAAGTGCGTCGTTCTCGTTAGACTATTTCAACATCCATTGTTGTTTTTTATTTTTATTTTAGCCATATTATTTATAGATTTATCCAGTACATTTAATGAGGTTGAATCTTGTAACGGCTGTTAAATAGGTAAGGTCGCGATACTTATGCTTAAATAAGAGCAAACTATCGTAGACCCGTTTACGTCTCATAGACCCTCAATTTTTTTTCCACTTTCATGGACCCCTATTAAGTCGTCGTCGACCCCTGGCGGTCGATATAGATCACTTTGGGTATCGCTGCTTTAAATGATACTCCGTCATCGCAATTTACATTCTTCTTTTATTATGTAGTTTGTTATAATTATCTAGTTTTTATAAAACTTCTCTAGCTAAACACATGGTTACAGCTGCCTAGCTACAAGCGGCAAAACTAGAAGCATCCCAGATGCAATGCCACTTCAGAAACATTCGACGGAAATGTGTCATGAAATACTGGGACCACTTCAAAACTGGATCACTAGTACGCCTTTCAGCGGCAGAAACACCCGTACAGACGAGCTCCTTCACAATATGCTCTCCTACAACTTAAAGGTGACTGTCCCCCTCAACCCTTGCTCGAGCCAGCCCGCGATGGTGAGCCAGTATTTTTAAACCAGCCCCTAAATAATGATCTCACTCAGATCCAGCCTGTCCCTTCGCTGCCCACCCCAGCGAAGCCCTAAGCCGAGTTGAGTACCCCACTGGGGATGCCCTTAATGCGCTGTCGCTTAGTTTACAAGTTGTATGGCGCTGGCTGGAGGCCTTACTCTCAAGGCATCCACAGGATAGTCCGGTTAACCAGAAGTCAGCCTCATATCCCTGCCTACCTATACCTGCGAGGTGCCATTGATAAAAAAAAAATAAAGATGACTGTTCCAATTACGGAATGTCTAAACGCTCCGGATTTAGGAACCACTAGTGCTTACTACCTGTCTAGCCTTTGTCGCCAGGCCATAAAGTAGTCGGCAGTGGGGGGAGAGCTGGATGCTGGGGGAGGGGGGAGGCTGCGACGTCAGCACGACAGCTTTATTGCGCACCACTTGTGTCGCACAAAAGAATATTGGAATTGCTATCTAGTTTAGCATTTTATTTTATTTGATAGGTGGTCACGTAACACTCGCAGCCAGCGTGCGTGTATGGTCAGATGTATGGACGTGGATGGAAACGTGCAGCAAAAGGAGTATGTGAGGATCGTAGCAGGTGGCGTCGTGTATGTTATGCCTAACCCCATGGGAAGTAGACCCTTAACGAAGCCGAAAGGCGAAAGCGAAAGCCGAAAGGTTCTCCCCGTCATTGCGATGATTCCTTGTTCTGGACCTCACCTGGGAATCTCCTATTTACGGAGGTATTGTAGGTCAAAGTTCCAACTTTTTTTTTTATTATAATATAATTTAAATGAATGTTAATGAAAAACAAAGTTACTGCTGCAGTTTGATAAACAAGTCCCGTATCGCAAAAACTAAACATCAAATCTTATTCAAACCATTTTGGTTGAAAGTTTAATTTACTTATACTGTCACGGGATATCTTCCGTGATAGTCCATTATTTTGAGCTCCCGATATTTCGACGCTGTTGCAAGCGCCATGATCGCGGGTTGACTGGAGAATGCGGGTGGATGGAAAATAAATTGTTAAGAGCAGACAAATCTGTCTACCCTCTTTCTTTGTCTTTTGCTACGCGCACTACTGGAACTCGTCACTAAGTCATGGCAAAACACACTCACAGTATCACAAGGCTTTTTCGAGTCTTAATTACGATGCCGGCTGCTACTTTTGAGCATACTCAAAACTGGATTACACGTACTGGACAATTTGAAGCCATCCTCTCGATTGAAATGTTTATACTATTTTCTTATTTCAATGGCTTCTCTTGGCAGCCTTGGTAAGTAATGTTTGTCCGTTGACAAAATACGTGGCTTGTGAAATTCGATCCAGTGATTGGGCCCTGACAGCAGTAGATGTTCAGCTATGGCAGATTTTTGCAAATCAAAATATGTGCTCTTTGATGCGGCATGAGACAGTTCGCTTTGTTTGACCGATGTATGAACCACCGCAACTACAGTCAATTTTATACACCCCAGGATGTTCATACGGGATCTTATCCTGCGGGGAACGCAGACTTTGTACAATTTTCTTGTGAGGAGTAAACACGGTCTTTATCGAGCACTAGCGATCCGCCCCGGCTTCGCACGGGTCAATGGTATACATATAAACCTTCCTCTTGAATCACTCTATCTATTAAAAAAAACCGCATCAAAATCCGTTGCGTAGTTTCAAAGATTTAAGCATACAAAGGGACATAGGGACAGAGAAAGCGACTTTGTTTTATACTATGTAGTGATTTACTCAGTAAACGACCTACCTACCTTGTCCGTTACTCCTAAGTTTAGTTGTAAACAAAGTTTTATTTACGTTCTATAATCCTATATTTTTTTATAAAATTCCTCTTCTTACTTTAGAAATGTGAAGGGGGCATTTTACCACTTTGGAAGTGTCTATCTTTCAAACGATCGACTTTGCGAAAAAAATGTTTTAGGAACCTCAATGTCATTTTGAAAGACCTATGTACCGACTCAAGCAGTGTAATTTATTGTCGCGCTTAATCATATTTCCATCAACATACAACCCGACGCTGACCTGCAAATTGCAAAAAAAGGCAAGAAATTTTGAATTTCGCGGGCCACACTAGAGCTTCCTTTAAGAAAAATATTGGTCGGCCGATATTGTCTCCCGTTTCAAGAATAAGATCCAACGATCGAAAACATGGCCCGGAATATAAAGTGAAGGTTAACAGATATGAAAGATCATTTTAATGGCCAAACGATTGTGTATTTAGGTCCTCAAAGCCGATGAGAGCGCCTCGAGGAAGGCGAATTTATCACTTTCTAAAATTATTGTTATTTCAGCAGCAAGAGCCTTTACTTCAAGGGGTTTAGTCCCGTGTCCTGTCCGTAGACACCGTGTGTACACACACCAGCACAACAAGCTTCTACAATCTGTCAAATTAATTTAATAGATTTTCAACTTTATCGCTTTGTTATCAATTTGATTAGGAAAATTTGACAGCTTGATGTGCTGGCGTCTGTACTTACTTTAACTTTCTTCTTACAAATTTTGAACCGAACTTAAACTTAAGGTTACGATAGACGAACCGGGAAGGGAGGGCCCTTCCCGGTTCGTCTATCGTCCACGCGAGCATGGTCGAAAATCTTGTTGTTTCATCCAGAGCCACAGCGGCGATTTTCTTTCAACTCCCCCGTCACTTTCCCCCGCACATCTCGTCTCCCGCGCACCTCATACCGCCTAACGCGATGACATTGAATGAAAAATAGTGTTCGAAAATTTCTTAAACTTGTTCCAGGAAATACGTGTTTTTGAATAAGTCTTATAAGTGTGTGAAATAAATATTTGTCATTAAGAATCTCCATTACATGTGTAAGGTTTCTATCGAGAGGTTTTCTTTACTTTTACAGTTTATGAGTACATTATGAACGGCCAATGTTCAGTTAAAATTTGTGTGAAACAGCAATTTTTGGAGGCTTATACTACTGAATTTGTTTCTACAATTTTTTATTTTTTGCTCCCATAGAAACCTAGATATAGTGCACAAAATACCTATTAGTTAAAAAAAATCAAAGATAGATGTGTAACAATGCATAATCACGTACGAGCGTTTGTATGAAAAGTATGTCGGGTTGGCCGCTCTTAAGGTGGATGCGCAAGGGTAGCCGCGAAATTCAAATTTTCTTACGTTTTTTGCAATTTGCAGGTCTGCTTCAGGTTGTATGTTGATGAAAAATGAGTCGCGCCAGTAACACGTATGGAGTTACACAATTATAATCATTAAAATCATTCTGTAACTATTTCATGAAAAAGTCATTCAATGTCACACTTTTTTACATAGGCGCACTTTTAGAAATTCCTGATGTAAAACCCAGCAACACTGCCCGACGCGGGAATCGAACCGAGGACTTCGCGCTTGCGAACACTAGACCAAAGAGAAAAAAATAATTGCTTACTCTTCAAAGAGATTACTTGATAACAATATATTACGTTGAGGTCAGACGTA
The DNA here is from genome assembly GCA_947578425.1 of Eugnorisma glareosa. Lineage (NCBI taxonomy): Eukaryota > Metazoa > Arthropoda > Insecta > Lepidoptera > Noctuidae > Eugnorisma > Eugnorisma glareosa. The sequence goes on from OX387984.1 coordinate 512,909, forward strand.
CTAACTGTATCTATCTGAGGTCACGCGCTGACCTCTGCGTTGATGAATGCAGCAACGGGTCACTTAGGATATTGTTGCGCCGACATCCTGGTCGCGAGGTAAGCAGTACCTACCCAGCATGTCACCAATACAGGTAGAACAAAAACCATTTTTGTTTGTTGGTTTTTATTAGTTATAAGTCCTCCATGTACTAAAATAAATTAAAAAAAAAAAAAAAAACATTTATTTTATACCGGCCTATCATAATGGTGTCCTATTTAACCGAAAGGTTGACTGGTAGAGAATACTTTGTGGCATTAAGTCCGCCTATGTACCACTATATTGTACATGAAGTTCAAATAAATAATTCCCCGTTCAAAACTGCTCGATAGCATGTTTCAGATAAAGAACAGCCCCGCATCTGCGGCATTATGACAATGCGCCGAGCGCCGACACTCGGTCAAGGTCGAGATATTGATTACATCGGCGCACAGAGCTGTCTGTTGCCAAGTTCCGCGCGTTGCACTAGAGACACTGGAGACGGTGCCGGGGTATCACCAGAGTGTGCGTTACGATTGCTCCGCCAAGTTATTCAAGCAGAAAATGTCTTAGCCAAAACAATTGTCGAAATTTGTCAAAATCGAAGGGAACAAACCAAAAATTTGTCAAAGTACAAATAAAGAAGTTATTAAGGTTTTAATTTGGCTGCGCGAACATAACGTCCTCCACGTTACGTTTGCGGTTACGTATTTCGCGGCCATGGAGGTCTCAGCAACTAATTGGGTTAGAGATCTAATTCTTTTTGTTAGTTGAAGACTGAATTTGTCAACAATTGACGAAAAAAGAATTATAAACTCTGGATTTATTTTACGAAATATTCACCTTAGAAGTTATGGCCGCGCAATCCTCCACTTGCTGTTTCTTTATTGTTGATTATTTCTTTAAACTTAAGACAACATACAGTAAAACTATTACAAGAAGAAAGGTCTTAATTTGTCGAAACTATCGAAAGCAATAAATACTACAAAAGTTTAACTAAACAGACAAAATCAGTCCAAAACAAACAGAACTTGGCCGCGCGGTAGTAACGTTACTTTGGACGCTGATATCTCAATATCTATAATTGCTAGGATTTCGGTGTGAACATCCATTTATTCAGCATATCAACCTCATTAAAATGATATATCGTTTAACCCTCAGAACTGCTATCAACGCGTGTAATCTTAAAAATGATGTTGTCTCATACAATGTTCGAGAAGGGTAACCATAATTTCGATTTGATTTGGGAACACCTCTAACTGGAGACTACCTAGCAATTATATGAAAACATCTAGCTCAATCTGCAAAATGTATTTTATGAAATAAAAAACTTGTTTATCTTGTACAGTTGATGTTATAAGGGGTAACTTAAGCTACTTTTTCCCTCTAATCGGCCAGCCGCTGCCGTTAAAATCGGCCCAGCCGTTTCTGAGATTAGCCGGAACAAAGAGACGCACAAAAAAAAAAAAATTTTGTTAAAGTACCGGACTACCGGTGTATACTTTCATATGCATTCAGTAAAAAGCTGTCATTTTAGAAGTACATGCTAGTAATAGTAATGCTAATTTGTGTAAATTATTACACTATGCTCATTAACGTTAACGTATATGTACGGTGTGATTCTTCATAATGTGCACAATTAGAAATGAGAGAAACTATGCTTAATGTTATCGACATAAAATCTAAAAATAAAATAAAAACACATTAAATTTTGAATTTTTCTTTGTAATATTGTACGTAGCCGTGTGCAATGCCTTCCTTTAACAGTTGTTAAGAAATGTTGTGATTGAGTTATAAACATGCAATTTTTACTATTAAGTAGCTAATACAATGAGGAATAACTTAAAGTAATAAAAAAGGTAGGTAATAGGGAAGTCTTTTTGAGAAATTTTACGATTAAATTAAAAACTGATGAAAAAGAAACAGATTTTTCCTAAACAAGCATGTTTATTTTCAATTGAGGGAAGTTTTTTTCCACAATTATAACTTTAAGAGGACGCCTAATTATTTCAAATCATTATGGAGTTTGTGTCATCGCGATAGATTATTTAGTTTTAAAGTTACACCGTTTTGTTTACACTGGGGTCAAAGTAGCGAACAATTTATTTTATATTCCATAAAAATTATAAAAAAATATATTTTGTTTTTTTTTAGATATGTTCACATAATAAAGACACTCTACCCTAATAGCACATATGCCCTTACCATCAGGTGCTACCTTCGTCGTGACTTCGTGAGGCAGTCGACGATGAAACATGATAAGATAAAATAGTCCAGATGAAAGCATAGCTAATATTATTAGCGCTAGTGGCGGGTGGGGACGCCGCGGGGCTGGTGGCGGGAGGTGGGAGGGGAGGGAAGCTAGGAGGACATCGTCGACCTAATTGCCGGCGTCCTTCCTAAAGGTCAGGTGGGTAATACGCAGTACTTGAAACATGCATGAACGGACCGGAGCTGAGGTGTGGTTTGTTTTGTGAGACCGCAGTTATATTGTTCTCCTGAACTATTTACGTTGGCTTTGTAAGGATCCTGAAATAATTGCTTTTGTTTAAAAGTTTTGTGGAGGCAGAGACGCAGTACGTTTTATTGTCCAAACGACTCGTTAAGGAATTTCCTCCGTGCCTCGAAAAGCACGTAAAGCCGTCAGTCTAAGCTGTCATTTGTAGATCTTTGACGGTCATAAGAGTGGCTCGAAAGTGTGAGAACCAGTCTTACCCAATATCGTATCAGTCAAACCAGTAGCTAGGTTGTGGAGGGCAGATAGGCAGTCGCTCCATACAAAATACTGGTATTCAGCTGCATCAGGTGAGACTGGAAGCCGGGGAAAAGACGAGGCAGATCATTATCTGCCTCGTCTTTTCCCCGGCTTCCGTCTCGTTCATAACGTCCAATTTAGGGGCACAAATGCACAATGCTCACTCGCAATGTTCTCCAAAAGGTTTCTCCCAACGCACAAGCACAAGTAATATTTCAATACAAGTAATATTTGTAAAAAAAAAACGCAAATTAAATGCCTCAGACGAAACACTTCAAAGTTTAAGAATTCTAAAGCAGACGGCTGTAACATGCAGAGAGAACAATGTGTTCATTTGAGAGGAGGTAGGCGGACAGTCATAGATCATAGATTACCTAACAAACGCTCTTTAGTTTGTATGACATCACTTTAGTTTAGTGGTGTTTAATTTGAAGCAGCTGCTGAATTTGTGCATGACGATTGATGAGGCTTTTGATCTGGTATGTAGGTAACTAACTACATTATCGACGAGTGCTAGTTGGTTAGAAACGAGTGGTGAGGAAAAATGGCGGATTTTTTATCATTTGATGATACAATTATATGATGCATTCAGTAAAAATCTGTTATTTTGAAATTACAAAAAGACACTTCAACTTTATATTTGTATGGGTACGAGTACCAGTAGAAGTTCGAAAGCATAACTATGAAAGTATTTATGGTATTTATAACAAAAAAAAACGGTCAAGTGTGAGTTGGACTCGCGCATCGAGGGTTCCGTATAACTTGTTAATTAAACATATCACTTATCATATTTACGGTTTTCAGATTTTTTTCCTTGACATGTGCTGTGCTGTAAGACATTGCTTCTTGCCAAATTTCATAATTCTAGGTCAACAGGAAGTACCCTATAGGTTTTGATTCCCTTGTGAAATCGTATAATATACGACATAAACGGTCAAATCTTTTGATGGCGTTGACTTACAAATTTGATTTTTTCACTGCTCTAAGGGGTAGCAGATCTGAGTATATTAATTTCAGCTTGATACCTCCACGCGGTACTGAGAAAAAGGGTCTTGACAGACGGACAACTAAGTGATCCTATAAGGTTGTCCGCCGCGGAGTACAGGCGTTATATTATATTAAGTAAGTACTCTATTATACCAGCGAGGTGGTCGGACTTACGAACAGTATTGTATGCCATTGTCATGAGTCAGGATAATTCTGTGGTGGTCAGTGGCTTGTGAACGGAATTGAAAAATACAATGTCGGCACTCAAATATTGCAGCTCACTTATTGGGAGCACATTACTTTTGTCAAACAATAGGATTGCTATTGAAGTAACATTTCAATGGTGGCTCATCATCCGCCTGCCTTCTCCCAACATGTCGGGGTCGGCTACCAGTCTAACCGAATGCAGCTGAATACCAGTATGTTACACGGAGCGACTGCCATCTGACCTCCACAAACCAGTCAGTACAGGGTAATACGATACCCCTTGGTAAGACTGGTTGTCAGACTTTCGGGCCAGTGACTACCTGTAACGACTGTCAAAGAATTACCGGGACCAACGGCTTAAAGTGCTTTCCGAGGCACGGAGGAAACTCTGTATGTAATGTATATACTCTTTCGAACAGATCCGCAACCCTGGCAGGCATCGCCGTTTACTGACATCTCTTTGAGGCGCGCGTAGAACACGATCGCGCCATCGAAACGGCCTGTCGTCATAAGACGGACGGACGGCAAGCTAGCCCATTACTCAACCTCAGGGCGTCTCCCGCGGCGGCTGGGACGTGAGGCTCTTTCCCTCTCGCGTCCAGCTAGCGAAGGAGGTGACGGCGTCCCATTTCCTCTCGCTGCGGACCATGGATTGTACAAGGGCCGGACGCGAGAGATCGCCGCCGAACATCACCCTTCGTAGAATAATTATTGCAGAGTATTTTTTTTCGTAGCCTGCTCTGTCTCACTCCTGGGCGAATGTCTCCCTCCACTCCTCGCGAACCCGCGCGTCCTGCTTCCAGTTCGGTCGGAGCTTGTCCAGTTCGTCCCGCCATCTCCTTCGTGGCCTGCCGCCACCCCGTTTCACTGTCTCAGGTGGTGCCACCTTTTAAAACCACTATGAAGTCAATCGCTCAGCGCGCAATTCTTAAGGTGTGTATTTTTAAACCTATCCTTTTTCCTACTGTCTCTCTACACCAGATTTGTGGAGTTCTGACAGTAAGACAACTTTCATCCTCAACATTATTCTTAAACAACATACAAAACTACCTTACGACCCACTCGCGCAAAAACGAAGAAATAAAAAAGTATGTATGTAACGGATCACTTGTAAAACCAAATTTAGTGAAAGATTGGTTGAATTTCTGGGTCCTTTCATTTATAGCAAAATTAATAAAGAATTAAATATTTACCCGCATACTAAATCTAAATGTAAACAAATAGTAAGTGAATATTTGCAACAACTAAATTATGAAGAAACGGAGTTATTACTAAACGTTGAACAGCAATTAGAATGTTAGGTTTGAATTACTTAAAATAATAATCTTTGGTAAAATCATGCTCGTGCATTTCAATCACACACACTCACCCCTACTCTCACTCACACTCACCCTCACAAAACCACAGACACCAACACACACATGCACCCACATTACTCCGTATCACTTGATACCTAATACTGAGTTTATTTCACTATGGTCGCAGCAAAAATACCTAATGTACTGTACACTCACAAGCACCAATATGTATTCACTTTGTAACTTCAAAAATGTATCCTCCTCTACCCTCTCTCTCTCTTGTATATCCTTTTCTACAAATCTAGCAGTCAAAATTAGGTTTGATATAAGAAAACCCAATTCTGGGTTAAGCTCGCCATTGCACCTAAGCTATATTATTGCAATTTGTATGTTACATATTGTTATTTTGTGTGCAATAAGAATTCATTTTCTCCAAAAATTTAAAGTTCTTAAAATGTTCTCTATGGGTACACAAAGTAAATTTTAAGAGTTTTAAATTTGTAATGATATTTGTAATAATGTGGATACACCTAGATACACCTCTGTCTAACCCTTCAGGCATTACAAGCGTGATTTTATGTTGCTAGGAATATTTCTAGGTTTATAATACAAGTGCTTGTGACTGTACAACTAGCTAGCCAACATGATTGGATTACCGGCTGGCTCGAGTACGGACAGCAATGGATGGGGAAGACTTAATCCTCCTATGTGTTAATCCACGTTATAAACTATCTGTGTGCCAAATTTCATCCAAATCTGGTCAGTAGTTTTTGCGTGAAAGAGTAACTAACATCCATCCATTCTCACAAAATTTGGAATTATAACTTTAGTAGGATTTGTCTGACCTCACTGCTGTTGAATACCATTACTTGCTATTTTGTTTGACAAGAATTAACTTACGTAGCTCGAAGGATCTCTATTTTACAAATATTTCTTTATAGTTTTCTTTTTTATATTTCAAAAATCATGTAAAACATGAGATGGATGAATGATAAAGGAATAACTTAGTTAGTTGCATGACCATAACAAGCTCAGTATTACATAAAACATAGGATTGAAATACTTTGAAGAATGTTTGTTGTCCATAATTGTGTCAAGTCATGGACCAATAGGCAAATAAATTATTTGATTTGAATTAAGAGCATTATTTTATAGAAAATTATAGAACAATTTTTGTTTTCATTTTAAAGACTGAATAGTTTTGCTGTACATACTTTCAGTAAAATAGTTGCTCTGATAGACACTCTGTAGGTAAATAAAAGCATAATTTAGAAGTTGATAGCCTAGAAAGGAGGCAGATTCCGAAAGTGAATAGTAGAACCAATATATTAATATCGTCCACCAACAAATCATTACCTTGGCTACTAAAACATTTGGGCTTTTAACGCCCCCTCTGTCAAATTCTATAAAACCTCATCGCCAAACCTATTAAAAAAGAAATAAATCCGCGCCATAAACATATAATAATCAAAAAGCGAACGCCGAAAGCCGCTGACGTCACGCTGCATTACCGTCACTTAAATGTAGGTCATCTCCGATGCACACAACTTTGCTCGGACTATTTACTTGTCGCCCACCGCCTCGAGGGGCTATTGGCCCACCGCTGGGCAACGTGGACAGCGTGGGCAACCGCTACATACACCACACTGTTTAGACAGCTCACAACTTCACAATAATACCACAAAACCGTAAAGAAACACTTCTCTGTTGCGAAACACTCGCAAACCGGTTTTTATCACTTCACTATACACTAACAACAATCACTGTGGTTTATTTGAGTAATTAACGTCGGCTAATATTTTCTTTAGAGTGTATTTTTTGGGGTAAATGATAACATTATGTTTATTTTGATGACGTAAAACGCGAGCGGCGAACGCGGAACGGCCGCCGAGTGCGATGTGACGTCGAGCGCCGCGGAATGGCGCATTTAAACTGGGGTTGCCCGCACCTGAACATAATATACCACTCTTTGTTTTATTTGGGAAATTATAATCAAACGTAAAACAAGGTATCAGACTGTTTGTAGAAGAAACACGAATATTACATAGCTCATATTAGTTGTGGAATCGTACAATTACTTGGTATTAACTAAGTTATTACGGTTATAATATGCCTGAGCTTCATTATCTTCGCTGTAGTTTAAACAAGTTACTACGTAATAATGTTGATATTTTCAATATTGTCAACTAAGCTGTAATAAACGAGGTAATGAAATAGCTTTTCTCCAAAACTAAAGCAAATGTAGTATTGCTGGCAACATTATAATACATGTCATTGGTTTTCTGCGGTGGTACTAAGGTCTACAAACTCGATCGTGTTTCATTAAAAACGGAGAAAATAGCCCAGTTAAAAAAGCTTTCTGAAAATAAAATGTTTCTTTCAATTAAATTATGTCATGTAACAAATGGTGGCTTTTCTTTTATAGACGAGGAAATGGCTCTTAATTTTGAGCCACGATTCGTCAGTCGTCACAATATTATTGACTCCACATCAACCACATGTCGCGAATCGCGATCAACAAGCTGCTTGCCAAAACTGTGATTAATGTCAATCTATGTTCAATAGTAGTTCAAAGAATCGATATGAATATGTATGGATCAGACAAACAGTAACTACTTATATTATGTATAATAGGTGTAAAAAGACTTTGTTCCCCTCGACTTTGCAGTATTTTGTTTTGTTCTGATTTACACCTTGTATGTATTCGTATGGAGGACTTTGTCCTAGGGCGGTCAGGGGATGGGTGACCATCTATCACATACCGAGTTTCTTCCGTCCTCGGAAAGCACGTTAAGCCGTTGGTCAACAAGTTTTACAACCAGTCTTACCAAAGGGTATCGCATGCCGGTTTCCTCACGACGTGTGTTCACCGAAGCAAGTGATAATTCTATAATACGTCCATGAATCTAACAGATCAGAGGTGTCATAGGTTCGAAGTCGAGACCAATGACTTGGCTTGGTACTCCACTCAAATCTGTGTGATTGGTTCAAGGACCTCTTGCTTTGGAAATCTATGGGAGATTTATTCGAAATAAAACTAGGAAATTTACTTAACACGTTGAACGCCGCTTTAATTTTTCAGTATTTCTGTGTGGGCCGTGGGGGACACCGTGTGGTCGACATACAATAGTTCCGTTGGGGCCGCGGGGGACAACATATGACCGCGAGTCAGAGGCGATTTTAAGCGTCTTTATTGGGCTGTCGGGCACAGATATGAAGCTAATATGTATTTGACGTGACCCCCACGGCCCTGCAGACAAACAGATTGTATTTGGTTTTTAGTAAAAAATATGACTTAGAAAAATATGACAAATAATTCCGAAAATAAGACGAAAGTTGTAAAGGAAAAAGTGTGTATGATAATGTGTTATTTTATATTTTTCCATAACATTACTATTTATAATGTGTTGTAAAATAATGTATACTGTTACTATTTAGGTACTGGGTTAAATTTTTCGGGGATAGTTTGATGAATTAAACTACATGTTTGTAAATCAGACTTAATAATTATTTATTCCAGTTTTTAAATGAAACAAAATTAAATCAGACTTTAGATCTGATCAATATCAACGTTACTACACCTATTATTTTAATGAATTTTAAGGAAAAATCTAAACAAAAAAAATGGTTTGTTAGGGCAGGTTTCACAAAAAGTTAGTTCTTTTCGTCTTGTTTTTGGCTAATACTCGTCCCATTACTTTAGTATTGTCTTTGTAGCACTGCTGACATGTTCATCGACTATTTTTGCTAGTGCCGTCTTTCTTCGCAAGCTTATGCTTCATTCTTATTGGTCTTGAAACCTGACTTGATGTTTCACTTCTCATTAACAGGCCCTTCAACACTTGTTTCCTAAATTCAACTATTTGGATTTTCGTCCCGGTTACTGCTTGATATAATACTAGTGCATTGATAACTGCAGTGTTCAACAGCAAGTTTATGGCAACTTTTATGTACCATTTTACCGATTTTCTTAATGGCGTGGAATAAGCCCCCATTTGGTAGGACAAATCGACAGCTCCTTTTGCCCTATTATAGTCAAGCACGATTTTCGGCTTCGATACCGCTTTTCCTCGCTTTGTAATTGTCTGGAAACGGTCGGAATGATTGGTCGAAAGAACAAGTACGTCTCTTTTATCTTTCCACTTCATGATAGTAATTCCATCTTCGCTCTCTCTAGCTATATATTCACCTGTCTTCAGTTTAGCATTAGCAACCTCTTTTGGCATATTCCTTCTATTTTTTCTAATAGTACCCACTAGATGTGTTTCTTTTTCCAACAGATTCCTTGCTAAATCAATACTCGTATACCAATTGTCAGTATACAACGTGTGACCCTTGTTCAACAAGCCACTGCTAAGTGAAATTACAACGTTTGCCGGCGGCGTAGTATTCACTTGATCGTTTTCTTTTCCCGCATAAATATTGATTTTATATGTATACCCCGGTAGAATGCATAATTTAAAGTCTTTTATGCCATATTTATGGCGTTTCTGTTTGTTATATCGGCCGGCAGGACATGAGCGGGGATGACCGACACCCCGACCCCCGCGGCCCCCGCAAACGAACAACGCGATTTATTTCCGCGTGGGCCATGGGGGGCAACTGTTGAGTGGCAGTAGTATTTTGGTAAAATAAAGTCACAAATAAGTTTTCTTCGATTTATTTCATGTGATTTGGCACTTTTTCTGGCCCCTAAAGCAATAAAAACTTATACGTAAAATTAAACAATCGGGCATTTTTAACCTGGCTCCTTTTACTAAATAAGTGAGGCCCATATGTTGTCCCCCACGGCGTTTAACGTGTTAAAAAGTAATTACACTATATTGCTCTTCTACAAAAAATAGAATATAAAGGATTGGGGAGAGTCCAACATTCTTAAAATTCTATTTTTGTAGAAGAGCAATATACTTTTTAAGTAAATTTCCTAGTTTAGTTTTCTTTTTGTGATAGTTTCATCATAACACCGTCTGAAGATCTGAACCCAATTGTTATCTACCGGGATGCAAAAAAAATTGAGCTTGTTTCACTCGCTCTTTCATTCTCGGTACTCTTAAGTACTTCTTATGGAACGTTCCGAATTTTGTAAGTCGTTATATTAAATGCACATTTTTGTAAGATTTAAAAGAAAGGAAGAACCCTTCCACTGCGCCCTCACTTCTTGTTTGAATTCACGCACTCACTATCACCATACTATTCGTCTTGCGATGTTATTCATTTTTCTCTTTTTTTTGGGCTATCCGGGGAAAAAAACTATTTCAGCTAAATGCCCGGGGTTTTTAAGTTTTTTTTCCGGCATCGCCGGCTTAGGTGATGGCAACCCTATCTAGAGGAGACAGGGAACAGTTTGTTTCTGCTGTTTCTTCTCAGAGTAGTCGTCTAACACTGAGTTCATCTAGTTAACAAATTATATTTAGAAGTGTAAAAGTGTTTTTAAACCAACTTGAGCTTACAGAAATAAATATATTATTTACACGATATACTAGTATTAGTATATTCGTATAAATTGTGGATTGTGTGAGGATTGAGGAATGATATGATCATAATTATGAAAGAGAAAGCAGTAAATGATGCCGTGACGTCTGACAGGGGAGCATGGAAGAAGAAAACGAGTTGCGACGACCACAAGCAGAATGGGACGAGGACAGGAAGGCGATGATGCTGAGTAACGTCTTACTGTGCTAGTGCTAACTATGTTTAGCGTATTTGTGGAGATTATCAAACTTAATAATGCGGTGCATATTAACGCCACTAATATGACACGTCTGTACTACACGAAAGGCTAGGCAGAAGTATTTGGTACATACACATATCGCCTGTTACGTGAAGTCCCAGAAAAAGGGAGCGAGCCTATTCTTTTTATTAGGAGGGAGTTATTGTTTCGTACAGTAACAATAACAAAGTAGACTTAAGATAGCGGTAACTACGTGTAGCTTTAAGGTGGATGCACAAGGGTAGCCCGCGAAATTTAAATTTTCTTACGTTTATTGCAATTTGCAGGTCAGTGTCAGGTTGTATGTTGATGAAAATATGAATCGCGCCAGTAACACGTATGGAGTTACAGAATTATAATCATTAAAATCATCAATACCACCAAGTTCATTAATCCCATTGAGTGACTTTTTATGAAATAGCTATTGAATGGCAGCATCTTGAGATACTGCGGTAAGTTGGACGAGAAGATACCGCGCAGCTTCCCGAACGCTGCCCAGCCGAGTCGGATTCGATGATTGATCTCTTTCTCGAAGTTAGACCCGATATACCTACAATACAATGTTGTAAACCTAACTAATATTATAAATGCGAAAGTAAGTTTGTTTGTTCGTTACCATTTCACGCCTAAACCACTGGACCGATCATCCTGAAATTTTGCATATGCGTCGTCAGGTGTACAGAAACGGACATAGGGTACCTTTCATCACGAAAATAAGTACCTACTGTTCCCCAGGAAAACAACAATAACGTTCTAATGATAATATATGGCGCCACGTGTCTTTCGAATCATGATTGAATTATAATTATTATTAAAGAAATTTTAGTAGTGTGATAAGAGTTTTTTTCTAAATTAACGCGAGCGTAGCCGCGGGCAAAAGCTAGTACCTTATATACATATATACCTACGAGTGCAAACAAAGCATGCCGTAGTGGCGCGTGGCGGAGGGAACTTTAAAAATTCTTCTTTCAAAAATAAACCATTAATTTGTTGCTCATTAATTGGCTGGCGGTGTCACCCCTACCGCATTGCCAGTGGCTCTGGCAAAGTAAGCGCGGCACGGCGCTCGACCACAAATAGCGCGAGCCACTAAACGAGGTAAAAAATGACTTCCTGTCTGCAACTGCACTGTTGCACGAATTAAAGAAATGGCTCCAAATAGGTCAACTTATATTTGGTCACCATTTGAAACTTATTCCGTTGGACTAGTCGTCGCAAGCGCGACTGTAGAACATTTATCTATACTAATAATATAAAGCAGAAGAGTTTGTTTGGTTAGACGCGCTAATCAGGAACTACTCGTTCGAATTGATATTTTTTTTATTGATGCGGAGAAATGAGTAAAACGTCGTGAGGAAAGTTCTGAGCACTGTATGGCTGTAAGAGTAGAGGAAGACCAAAGAAACGATGGATGTACTGTGTGAAGGATGATATGGCTAGAAAGGAGGTCTCCGATGAGATGACGAGTACAGAGAAGTATGGAAGAAGAAGACATGCTGCGCCGACCACAAATGAATTGGGATAAGGACAAAAGCATGTCGATAGATATGCGGATCGCATTTTCGAGCCCATACGCATACGGTTTTATAAGTGAAATTCGCATTTATAAACTTAACTAAGAAATGTGGTTCTGGTTATACAGTTGGCATCCCAGCCGCCGGAGTTTCCTTGTGTGATAGAATCAGAAATGAAGTCATCCGCAAGAGAACCAAGGTTACCGACGTAGCCCAAAGAATTGCCAAACCTAAGTAGCAGTGGGCAGAGTACATTGCTCGCAGAACAGATGGCCGATGGGGCCGAAAAGTTCTGGAATGGCAACTGCGAACCGGAAGACGTTGCGTTGGAAGGCCCACTAGGTGGACCGATGACCTGGTGAAGGTTGCGGGGATCCGCTGGATGCGAGTCGCACGGGACCGGTCAGTGTGGCGACACTTGGGGGAGGCGTATGTCCAGCAGCGGACGTCTTTAGGCTTTTTTTTTTACGGATGGGAAATCATTAAATGACCCCTCCCACTCTGGGCGGAGCGGAGTGTCAGACTTGTACTGACTAAAACCCATCCATGTTCCTTCTTTTGCCCTTTGTGTTCCAGGGCCGCGGTATCTCTTTCGAACAGTCCCGCAATGATGGTGATGATGATCCCTGCCGCTGCCAATAAGGCAGTTGGCTGTTCACACAGTAGCTTAGTGATTGATGAAGTGCGTTTCATAACATCCTGCCGCCTTCACAATGCAGCAGAGAGCAGAGTTAATTATTGAGAGCCACGTGCGACAATTAAACTACGTAATTGGAACTATTTAGTCAATTAAAATGCCAGAGGTACTATTTATAAAGATCTTTGTTAACAAAATAGGCATCCATTTGTGACTTGGGACGTGGTTGCCACCGGCCATAGAACCTCTCTCGCAAAACGGACGTCTATTTTCTAGCAGTGTGAACCAATGATATTGAACACAAGATATGTTACGTTCATATTAAGTTACCGACGCGACGTGACGTTTAAAATTTGGTCGCGCTGGTTACGGGACGGAAAGGACAGGACACCGACTCGAAAACGGTTAGCACGTATTCAGTAATACATTCTGAACCCGCACATCGAAATTTTTCATCGGTAACTTTTAGGATTCCGTAGCCGAATTGTAAAAAACGGAACCCTTATAGATGTCGCGGTCGGTCTGTCTGTCTGTCCGTGTATGTGACAACCACTTTATTCCGAAATCATTAGCACTACACAATTGAAACTTGGTAGGTAGATGTATTCTGTAAAGCGCTTTACGATTTTTGTTCCTCCCCATACATGGGACTGAAAGTAAAATATATATTTTTCATCAATCCTTGCCGTGCAACCGTGCAGGGTGCAGGGTGTCTATTGCAGTCTATAGATAGGTCTTTAAAAATGACATTGAGGTTTCAGAAACTATACAGCGTGTAACAGAAAGGGTATAATCATATGGAATACTGTGGTACGGACCATCAAACTGAACAACTTACTCTATGGGACCACCATCGAAATCGTAAAAAAATAATCAGCTGTCCCATACATTTGGGTCGAGTAGGTATTGAAATTTTGGTATAGGACAGCTGATTATTTTTTTACGATTTCCATGGTGGTCCCATAGAGAAAGTTGTTCAGTTTGATGGTCCGTACCACAGTATTCCATATGACTATACCCTTTCTGTTACACGCTGTATATAGACACTTCCAGAGTGGTAAAATGTGTGTCTCTTCTAATTTCTAAAGTAAGAGGAGGAACATTCTGAAAAATTGTAGGATTGTAGAACGTAAATAACACTTTCAACCAAAATTGGTTTGAATAAGATTTGATGTTTAGTTTATATATAACCCCATTGAGTGACTTTTTCATGGAATAGTTATTGAATGGGGTTAAATGATCTTGGAGGGTTGTATTGATAATTTGAATGATTATAATTTTATAACATCATACGTGTTACTGGCGCGATTTATATTTTCATCAACATACAACCTGACACTGACCTGCAAATTGCAATAAACGCTTGAAAAATTAAATTTCGCGGGCTACCCTTGCGCTTTCACCGTAAGAAGTCAAGTAAACAAAAAGTTGCGGTAGTGCGTATCAGGGCTTAGTACTACATCTTTGTCAGCAACTGCGCGTTTTTCGAGTTCCAAACTCCTAATGAAGAGCGGGCGATACCGCGGTATGTACTCGTAGTATGTACTTATGACTGATGATTAAACGATTAAATACTAATAATAAGATATCCACCGGCAAGCATGGTCGTCCTAATTAGTGCTGGAGTCCCTGCGCAGACGCCAGACGGTTACGCGGAAGCGGATATGTAGGCGCGACACACATTTTTTATTGAGTCGGAGAGCGGTGCTCAATCCCGGTGCCAGAAGTGATTTCGTATTTTTTTTAAACTCATGAGATCTTTGGACGAAAAGCAAAGCACAAAAGGAGGTACCTAGAGATTACAGCGGGCCACTACTTTGGAAAAAGTTATATTGCAGTGTTGATGTTCATTTAGAAGTTGAAAAAGCATTATCATCGTGCAACTACTACTCGTAACTACTAGCACCCGTGCCCGTGTCTATAAACAAGTCAAAGAGTTGACTTGAGTAAAAGTCATTATTTAAGATACGAATTTACTATGTAGTTAAAAACATTTCTTGAAGTTAGAACTGCCAAAAGTTAGAATTCTTAGCTTTGCTTTCTTTGACGGTTCTTACTTCGTTTAATATCTTGTCTATTGCATAAAAATGTTTGCATAAGTAATTTAAACTAACTTAAGTTGGACTATAATACGGGTGTAAGTGGTGATTAAGAGGGAACAGGGGCTGCGATTCTTCATACAAATATATTCCCCTTTTTTCTTCCAGAATAATGCCTCTAGAGTCTAGAGCAATCATTTCTTTTTCCCATCACATCAACGTCTACTGTAAACACGTCCCTGTCATTTTTTTAACCGACTTCAAAAAAGGAGGAGGAGAACATCTACCTCGATGTTATATATTCGTGTGTATGTATTTTATATGTAAGCAACGGGAAAACGAAATCTCCTATTATATTAATTCGTCTTTTTTACAACGCCAACTAAATATTTCAAAGAAACCGTCAAGTCATGAGAAAAAATATATTTACTTGTCTCCTAGATTTATACATTATCATCTAATTTACTAAGTCAGCCACGGATTTACAGCTTCAAAATAATGTCCCTTTAAAAAAATATAGGTCTGTTAGACATCAACTCGAAAACTTCAGTAATATAGCTTAGCTTATAAAATAATACAACAACATTGCAACCGCCACTGGCCGCTACCACCAATGAGAGAGCACCATTCTATTCATTGGGGGACGAGTCGTTCCGTGTACAGAAAAATAATAGTCCACTTTATAGTAGATCTCTTATTTAGTAAAAAAAAAAAAAACTAACACCTCAACCTCGTACAAAATTGGTGGTGACACACGGACAGACAAACGGACAGACGGACAAGAGAGTTACTTACCTTATAAGGGTTCAATTTTTTACCTTTTGAGGTACGGAACCCTAAAAAGGTAAGGAGAACATCGCATGCAGATGAGCATGCGAGAGCGAGCGAAGCAACCTTGGGACTTGTGGCAGCCCGACTTGGACAGGTTAGGTTCGAAGGGGACGGCGGGGTTTATTGAGCGGGCGAAGGCGAACGAAGACCCCGCCATCCACTTCGTGTTAGGTTAATTTAAACCCTGCAGACAGAAATAGGAGCTCTGCGCAGCGGGGCTCGGTCGACTACGCCTATCACAAAATATTGATGTTTACCATGAACTCAGAAATTAAGGTGAATCTAACACTAAAAAGAGTCTATTCTACCCAAAAACAAAAATGCTACGGTTGTTTTGTTGCTTATATTTACGGCTATAGTTAATTCCTCAAACCTATACGTGCGGAGGGTATATAGATAGGTCTTTAAAAATGAGATTGAGTTTCCTAAAATCATTTTTTGTCAAAGTCAATCGTTTGAAAGATAGACACTTCCAAAGTGGTAAAATGTGTGTCTCCCCCCTCCCCTCTAATTTGTAAAGTAAGAGGAGGAAAATTCTGTAAAAATGTAGGATTGTAGAACGTAAAAACAACTTTCAACCAAAGTTGGTTTGCATAAAATTTGATGATTAGTTTTTGAGATAAGGGACTTTTTCATCAAACTGCAACAGTAACTTTGTTTTTCATTACCATACTAAGAAAAACTAATTTAGTTTTGCTGTTGAATGTAATACAATACCTACAGCATATAAAAATAAATAAAATAAGTTTATTGGTACAAAAAACCTTTAATACAATACTCTGCTGTAACGTCGTGTACAAAAAAACCTTTATTTGTGTGATAATAAACCTATAATAACCTGGCCTAATAATATAATAATAAACTAATAATAAACCTATAATAGCCATTCATAAGCATAGTTAAACTATGCTTATGAATGGCGGGATGGCTGTGTGTGTGAGATGTGGTGTGGTGTGTGTGATGTGGTGTGCTGTGGTGTGGTGTGGTGTGGTGTGGTGCGGTCTGATGTGATGTGATGTGGTGACGTGGTATGTACAGTATGTTCGTGTGGTGTTACATGTGTTTCTGTATTAGTTTTTTGTAGTATTATTATAACGTGCCTACATTATTTTAGAAATAAATTCTTCTGTACAGGAATAATATAGTAGGTATAACCAGTTATATGAATGAGCCTTCAAAATATTTTTAGTATATTGTTTGCTGCTACGGAACCCTATGTGCGTGTGAGTACGACTCGCACTTAGCCGATTTTTTTAGATGCACATTGATGGTGGCCGACCGAGTATTATTTTAGAGCACAAGGTAGTGTTTTCTATAGAAGTCGATTTAATTACCACACGTAATTTTTTACCTAGAAAATTGCTCCGCAGGCTCGGGTACATGGCCAGCCAAGGCAAGCCCAGGCCGGCTGGCTCTCCCATACCTACGCATAACTTATTAACAGTATAATGTATCTATGCAGAAGACGTCTGAGTCAATAGACAACTCATCAATCACGCTGCGGCCCCGGAGGGCGCGTCGCGCGTCGTGCACGGTACAACTGTCTAGCGAAGTTTTTCTATCTCTGACAATTTGTCTGCTGTCCGGGCATTTGGGCCATCCGCGATTTTGTAACATATACTTGTCTCGTATACGGTAAAAGCGATAAGAGATATATCATTAGGGTTGCCATACGTCCCGTATATACGGGACTGTCACCGTATTGGACTACCCTGTCCCGTATTTCGACAAAATACGGAATTTAGAGGTGAGTGGCGCGGGCGCCCGCCTCCGGCGGTGGTGGTGTGCGGGGGTGCAGGCATGTGAGGGGCGGCGGTACGGGCCGATCGCTGACGAAACTCAGACACTCAGTGCATGAGTGCATGCTGAACGCTAATCTAAGACAACTGTGTGTTTGTGTTGCCCGTGCCCTGCGCGAACTCAATGGACGGACGAACGAAACAGGATGTCGGACATGTCGGTAGAGACCATTGAATCCATATTGATTAGTAATTCGACGTTAATTTTTGGTTAAAATTTTTAATTTTAAGATTAAAAATTGTCAACATGGAACATTTCAAATAAAAACTGTGATTCATTCATTTTGTTTTTTTTTTATACTTTTGATATGGTTGAGATTACAATGTACAGTACACATCACATGCCTGCTATGTATGGTGTAGTTGAAAAGCCGCTTGTCGCGCTTTGGGCATCGGAAGAGAAAACGTCCCGTATTGGTTCCTAGAAGTTATGGCAACCCTATATATCATTATTATACAAACGACTGAATAGGAACAGTACTCGAGCAGTAGAATACAAATATTCTCTTTATTTATTATTGACTTCCAAAACAGGAGGCAGGTGGAGGTTAGGGGACTTAACTTGGGTAGTACCTAACAATTGAGCACGGCCAGCTGTAGGGTGGGACTTCCTATGTATCGGTCTAAAACCCAGCTTATGACTAACAGCACGATGAGATAGATGAGCAGGAAATACATTAGGTCGATGAGTATATCTACTTGCATTTTTCAAAAACAAGCAAGAAAGAGGAATGGATCGCCGAGTCTAAAAGGCCTGGAAAAGCGAATGTAGCGAATTAATACGCTAATAAAAGGTGACATGTGCATTCTGCTCGTCCTAACCTACGGTGCTTAGACCTGGTCACTCACCGAGACTCAGAAGTTCCACCGAGGAGTTTGCCAACGAGCAATGGAACGCAGCATTCTGGGTGTCAAAAACAAGACAGGGTCCAAAACACCACGTTGGTTCCAAAACGGGCATAGTGGACGTTGGCAAGGAGGCTGCTGACTAATGGGATAGGCGGGTCACGTCTGCCGCATGCACAATGACCGCTGGGCAAGTCTTCACACGATGGTTGCCGGACGACGGACGGCGCCGCCGAGGTCGGCCCAGAAAGGGGTGGCGAGACGATCTGGACGCGTACCACGAGGGCTGGTTTGAAGAGGCACGGGAGAAGAGCTCACGGAAGGAATGGGGGCTATCGCGTGTGAATTCACCGCTAGAGGCGCTAGTGTAGCGCGAGGACACTAACATGTCAGATGTCATAGAAAGTTCACGCGTTGCGTGCTTGTTTATCACGTATTTTTACTAATATTCACGATTGTGGTCTAGATTGAGCTATTCCTGATTAATTATGACTTGAAGATTTTAAGTAGCAACTTAGGATCTTATTTGTACGTATTTGGAGGTGCAATGATTTTTAAATGTATCATGCTTGCTAATTATAGGGAGATTATTGTAAATAAATGATCTGAAGTTTACACTATGTTGTTCTAGTATCATTTTTTGATCAAGTTATTGGTACTAGTCTAAAATAGAATTATTGACATGATCTTATGCGACAGTGGCGCCATCTGGCGAGCCCAAAAACGAAAGCCCTCATTGGGCAGGCCTTTGCCCAGCAGTGGGACAGTACAGGCTAATAAAAAAAAAACTTGGCTAGTTTATTATGAGATATCTTCTTTATTACGTATTTATTCTTCTTCGTCGATGTTCTTCTCGTCACAAAGTAAAATTTATTTATGACTAGAATTTGTATAGGATTTCAACTAACAAGGGTTATTTTCGACTGTTAAGGTATGACTTCTAACTCCGAAGACAGCGGCATTCCTCTTCATCAGTTTCTCGAAAGACCAAAAATAATAGGTCTTATGTTTTTTTTAGTGACAGCCAGTGACAATGAGGTCCTATATACATATATAAAATGATTGGCCAGTGACATGACGGTACTACAGTGCGGCCTGCGGTTGGCCGCTTGACCGCAGCGTCAGTACATACCTCTTGACTGAGCGAGGAGCGACTGCCCCAGTCTTCCCACACCTCCCTCTCGCCTGCAACAAATTACACTAGTTACATTATTTTATTTTATTAAAAATCTGTAAAACAATAACAACATGTATAAAGTCTGCCACCACACACAAACTGCAAAACAGTTTGTCGACAATTTTATTGTTCTCGTTTCACAATTTTTTATTAAAAAATAACTTAAGGTGGAAGCGCAAGGCTAGCCCGCAAAATTTAAATTTTCTTACGTTTATTGCAATTTACAGGTCAGTGTCAGGTTGTATGTTGATGAAAATATGTATTGCGCCAGTAAAACGTATGGAGTTGAATTATAATCATTCAAATCATCAATACAACCCTCCAAATTCATCCCAAAGAGTGACTTTTTCATGAAATAGCTATTGAATGGGGTTATATGAACTTGGAGGGTTGTATTGATGATTTGAATGATTATAATTCTATAACTCCATACGTGTTACTGGCGCGATTCATATTTTCATCAAGATACAACCCGACACTCTGCAAATCGCAATAAACGTAAGAAAATTTAAATTTCGCGGGCTGCCCTTGCGCTTCCACCTTAAATAAAGTATAAAAAACCCGGCCAAGTGCGAATCGGACTCGCGCAAGAAGGGTTCCGTACCATTATCTAAAAAAAAATATCTCAATTGGTGTCAACTATGTTTGTACATCCTTTAATTTTCAACTTCTTTATTTTTTGGATTTTTTCCTTTATTTGTGCTGTAAGGCCTTGCTTTTTGCCAAATTTCATGATTCTAGGATTTCTAGGTCAAAGGGAAGTACCCTATAGGTTTTGATTCCCTTGTGAAATCACATAATATGCGACATAAACGGTCATATCTTTTGATCGCGTTGACTTACAAGTTTGATTTTTTCATTGCTCAAAGGGGTAGCAGAGCTGAGTATTTGGTATTAATTTCAGCTTGATCCCGCCGCGCATCCCTGAGAAAAAGGGTATTGGCAGACAGACAGACGGACAACAAAGTGATCCTATACGGGTTCCGTTTTGCCTATTGAAGTACGGAACCCCAAAAAGAAAGTGAATTTACTGATAGAAGTACATTCTCACATGTTACACCCATCGCGAATTACTGTTGTCCATACATACAAAATTAGCAATGGATGGACACAATGAGAGGTAGTGTTTTTAAGATTTTTTAAAGTTGATTTGACATTCGATATCAACTGTGGGGGTAGCTCATTCACTAGCATCCGAGTGCCTTCTTTATATAAGGTGTATCTGTTCATACACGAAATCTCTTAAGGGGTAATTGTACTCATCATTATGAACAACTTTTACTACTGTTCGCGATTTCAGTGTTGGTCCCACCAACACTGAAATCGCGAAAATAAAATCAGCTGTTCCATACATCATAATTATGTTCGCATAACTCGTCAAAATGTGCTGAACAGCTGTTTTTATTTTCGCTATTTCGAGATTGGTCCCATAGTGAAAGTTGTTCATAATGATGAGTACAGTGACCCCTATGGCATTACTGAAATTCTCTTATTGCGGGGCTGAGGGCATTGACTGTTCGCTATTCCTAACAACTAATAATCAACTTGTACTTGTATTCCGACGAAGGGCATGGGTGTCAGTATTTACTACAAATTTGGGTTAGCGGATTTGAATAGAAATTAACTTTCTCTAACATTTTTGAATAATCTATACAAACAGATAAAATTTAAGTGTCTGTTAGTAATCTCAAAATAACAGCTTTTTACTGAATGCAGAAAGTAAGTACGGTAGGTACCTAAAACAAAACCATTTTTTATTTTATTTCTGCCTGTCTGTTTGTTCCTGCTAAATTCCAAAACGGCTGGACCGATTTTGACGGGACTTTCACTGGCAGATAGGTAAACTTATATAAGGAGTAACTTAGGCTACTTTTATTTTAGAAAATGAATAAGGGTTTCATGCAAAAAAATCCTTGAAATTGTTCGCAAAAACCGATTCAAATACAGAGCTAATATTTTCATAATATATTATTAGCTAATATTTTTTTATATTTTTAAATGTTTTTATATTGTTTTTTAAGAAATATTTAAAAATGTAAATAATTTGTATAAAAGTTAAATAAAGGAAAATAATAATTTCACGCGGACGAAGGTCGCGGGCACCAGCTAGTGCCCAATAATACTATTTATACTGAAATCAACTTGTTTAACAGTAGTGCAAAGACAATGACAATAGGGTATAATTATGCAAGAAATACAAAACTTTTCACAAAAAAATCTTAACAATGCCTTGTATTAGTTGTATTGGCCCATAAAAACATTGTGGTAAACTTGCTTAATTCTGTAATACAAAACTTATTTTACAATTTAATATTTTATGTAGCGTGTTTTTGGTGAAACGGAACGCAAACACAAAACGCTTCGATTCCGGTAGTGACGTCAAATGATATGTGTCAAAGAAACACTTTTAGTTGAAAAGTACTTAGTGTTGTGATTTCCTTAATTTGATTACAAAAATGTTTAATTTTATTAAAGAATTATCATATTCACTGTGGCAACACTGTCAGAATATGAATTATTATTGTAAACGTATTTTTTTAAACTAATTCTTAAATGTAATATCAATTGGCACATAGAATATATTTTTACTTTGACAACACTTTGAAATAACGATTATGAACTTACGACATCCATGCATCATCGTTATTTCTAGGTGGGGTAAACGTCACTTGATTTTGTAAGCTCTATTGAAGAGTCAGTCGTTGCTCGATCGGCAAACAGTGCAGTAGTGCGGATTAAAAGTGTAAGCAAGCAAAAGGTGTTTTTCTTTATATATCAGAAGTGACAAGAACCACGAGCCATGTCTCAGCAAAATCGTAAGTAACTTGTTTCCTTTTCTTTTCTATTTTATTATGATTTATACTTTCTGCAGTAAGATTAAAGTGAAGGAAGATTTCGAAAAAAAAAAAGAGAAATAGTGAATATTTAACAAATTAGACTTTCAAGTATCTGGGGTTTATACCATGGAAGTTATTAGAATAACTCAAAATGAGAAAAAATTCTACCCTGTTGATAACTTCACGTAAGTCAGTGCAGAAAGTATACATATAGCTTATAATATTAAATGAGTTTTAACTATAATGCAGCCATGAAGATATTATGTTGTTATTACATGTTAATAGCTATTTTTAAAAGCCATGTATGAGTATTGTTAGTAGGCAGTGTAGGCGCGGTTTTAGTAAGACAAGTAGGGACGTTTCAGTTAGCTATGTAGGCATCCTGTAGTGATCGCCATGTAGGTGTGCTGTAGTGATAGCCATGTAGGTGTGCTGTAGTGATAGCCATGTAGGTGTGCTGTAGTGATAGCCATGTAGGTGTGCTGTAGTGATAGCCATGTAGGTGTACTGTAGTGAAAGCCATGTAGGTGTGCTGTAGTGATAGCCATGTAGGTGTGCTGTAGTGATAGCCATGTAGGTGTGCTGTAGTGATAGCCATGTAGGTGTGCTGTAGTGATAGCCATGTAGGTGTGCTGTAGTGATAGCCATGTAGGTGTGCTGTAGTGATAGCCATGTAGGTGTGCTGTAGTGAAAGCCATGTAGGTGTGTTGTAGTGAAAGCCATGTAGGTGTGCTTTAGTAATAGCCATGTAGGTGTGCTGTAGTAATAGCCATGTAGGTGTGCTGTAGTGAAAGCCATGTAGGTGTGTTGTAGTGAAAGCCATGTAGGTGTGCTTTAGTAATAGCCATGTAGGCGTGCTGTAGTAATAGCCATGTAGGTGTGCAGATAGTGTGTCATGTAGGTATACAAACAGTATGGCATGTAGGTGTACAGGTAGTATGTCATATAGGTGTACAGAGAGAATATCATGTAGGTGTACAGACAGTACATCATGTAGGTGTACAGATAGTATATCATGTAGGTGTACAGATAGTATATCATGTAGGTGTACAGATAGTATGTCAGGTAGGTGTACAGATAGTATGTCATGTAGGAGTACTGCTAGTAAGTCTGGTCTGGTAGGAGTCCTTTCTATTGAGCCACGTAGATGTGCTCTTACCTTATTGTACGTGTACAGAGTTAGAACGATGCAATTTAGTAGTGATAGTGAACCACTTGGAACCTAGCGGCCTGTTGAAATTTAAAGCAATTTCAGTGAAATACCTATACTTTAGTAAAATAGTTAATGAATATGAAATGAAGTAACTGATCTGGTTTGAAGATTATGGATAGGACGCAACATAAAAGATATGAAGTGCTTGTAAAACATTTCAGGCCGACGAAATGGCAGCTCTATCCCAGATCGCGATAAAAGCTTCACTCCAGAGCGTGTAGAAAGCTACACTCCAGAGCGACCTAGAAGGCGTCGCCGGAGATCCTCCTCGAGTGGTTCTGAAGAGATACCTGTCAAATCGAAGCGCATTTCGGAAGGACTGACTGCAGATGATCTTCTGAAACTCATAGCAGCAATACAAAAAGGCTCAAGTAAGAATGTTTCAACCACAAATGTAATCCCAGATTTTGACCCCGATAATAGATCCCAAGATATTGAGCGGTGGTTGAGAAAAGTGAATGAATGTGCTAAAATTTATGATTGGAGTGAAAAACAAACAATACATTATGCCCTTCAAAAACTTTGTGGTTTGGCAAAAAAATGGTATGAATCTTTGCCAACGCTCAATTATTCTTGGAACAAATGGCAGTCTAAAATGAGAAAAGCTTTCCCAAGTGACGAAAATTTCGGTAAACTGCTAGAAGAGATGCTTAACCGGAAGTCCCGTACGGATGAAACTTTAAGAGACTATTTCTACGATAAGTTAGCGTTGCTTAGTAGGTGTGAAATTGATGGCCGAAAAGCAGTTGATTGTATCATTTATGGAATCAATGATAGTTCCATAAGAAACGGCGCGCAAGCACTCCAGTGTAAAAAACCGGAGAACTTGTTGAACTATTTAGCTTCCCAACAACCTGGCACATCGAAAGAAACCCCTAAAACGCAGTCTACATTTAATTCAGCCAAAAAGAGAGAATTTCGTGTTACAAATAATCAAAACGGAGCTTCAACTAGTAGTTCTAATAGGAATTATGATCCGTCTTGTTTTAACTGTCACGAGCGAGGACATAATTACAATAATTGTCCTAAACCGTTAATTAAATGCGTTAAATGTGGTAGAGTAGGTCATAACTCTGATAACTGCAATAGAAAACCTTTATTATCCCATGTCACCAAAGGCAAAGACAATCAGCAATCGGTTGACAAAAGGGTATTAAAAATCGATTCAAATATTGGCAATTATGAAGCCGAAAATGTTGATAGAAGTCCAACCATAATGCATCAATCTCATTCTACCCCTTCTGCTACTGTTGCGCGTGATAAGTTTTTAAAGAGTATTTGTATCAACGGGACCATGATCGACGCATATGTGGATTTTGGTAGTGACTGTACGTTGATTAAATGTTCGAAAGCGAAAGAACTACGTCTTGAAGAAATTTGTATAGATCTGCCTATAATAAAAGGTTTTGGTAATTCTATAACCAAACCAAAATTTCAATCCACTGTACAAGTCAGAATTGATGAAATCGAAACCGAATTAGTAGTATTGGCGGTTGGTGATGAGTATTTGTCAGCATCAGTCTTAATAGGGCAAAATTTTACCGAACTACCTTCTGTGACTGTTATGAAAGATAATAATAAATTGTTTTTTTATCATACTCCTTCGCATAAAGTAACCGATATATTAATTGGAACTCTAAGTATATTTGTCGAGAGGGATATGACCATAGTCAGAGGTGGGTTGGTGGAAGTCTACACCAAAGAACCCTACTCGGGCGATATCTATCTTGATGGAAGTACACGAATGAATCCAAATCAAGAATATCACTTACATCAAGGCTGTTATAAAATGATTAACGGTAAAGCAGTTGTATTTGTTACTTCATTAACAAAAGTCCCTTTAAAACTCCAAGCAAATACGTTATTAGCTAGGGTAAATCGCGTTACAGAAACTAAAACCGTATCCATCAGTTCAGATTCTAAGACTCAAGCGCTAATGCCTCTCAATAGATCTGACATTAAAACTGGACAAGATATTGATCAGTCCACTTTTGAACAACTCTATGAACTTTTGCAAAAGTATAGAAAATGTTTTGCTCTTACTCTTGGTGAGATAGGCTGTACTAATGAAACTGCAATGAATATAGAGCTTCATGACCAGACCCCAGTTGTTTACAGGCCCTACAGACTATCTTATCACGAACGTAGTAAGGTTAGAGAAATAGTAGACGATTTAGTAAAAAACGACATTGTGCAAGAATCTGAGTCCAGTTATGCAAGTCCTATATTGATTGTAAAAAAAAAAAACGGAGAATCTAGACTTTGCGTTGATTACAGAGCGCTTAACAATAAAACCGTAAAAGATAAATATCCCTTACCCTTAATTGATGACCAAATCTCAAATTTGAGTGGTTATAAATTCTTTATTACGCTTGACCTTGCGTCTGGGTATTACCAAATACCAATGGGGAAAGACAGCCGTCACCTCACAGCGTTTGTTACTCCGGACGGTCATTATGAATTTAAACGCTTGCCGTTCGGACTTTCAAATGCCCCGGCTGTCTTTCAAAAGATGATTAACAGATTGTTGGGGTCAAGGAGGTTCGATTTTGTATTTGCTTATATGGATGACCTTCTTATCCCGTCTGTTACTATTGAAGAGGGTTTCAAAAAGCTGGAAGTAATCTTAGGGTTACTCCGTGATGCTGGTCTTACCTTAAAGCTGTCCAAATGTAGTTTCTTCGACAAGACTATAGAATATTTAGGCTATGAAGTTTCTGCGGAAGGCATTAAACCTAGCGAAAGAAAGATAATTGCTGTGAGGGACTTCCCTGTTCCAAGTAACATTCATGCGGTGCGCCAATTTTTAGGACTAGCGAGTTACTTTCGTAGGTTTGTAAAGGGGTTCGGTGAGATTGCTAGGCCCCTTACCAATTTGCTAAAAAAGAATACTCCTTGGAAATGGGAGCGTGACCAAAATAACTCATTTTTAACACTGAAAAATAATTTAATAGCACGCCCCCTACTTGCTCTGTATGACCAAACATTGGAAACTGAGCTGCATACAGATGCCAGTTCTTTAGGATTGGGAGGAATCTTACTGCAATGGCAAGCAGATCCTAGAATGTTAAAACCCGTGGCCTATTTCAGTCGTCAGACCACTTCCGACGAACGTTATTTCCATTCATATGAGTTAGAAACGTTAGCAGTAGTTTGCTCCCTAAAAAAATTTCGACCATACCTCTTAGGCCTAAAATTTACTGTATACACAGATTGCAATGCACTGAAGACAACATTAACTAAAAGAGATTTAATTCCTCGCATTGCACGCTGGTGGCTACAGATTAGTGAATTTGACTTCCATATTCAATACCGACCCGGGTGCAAAATGAGTCATGCCGATGCTCTAAGCAGGAATCCCCAAAACAATATTAGTATAACTGACACGGTAAAGGTTCTCAGTATAACCACAGAAAACTGGATACTTACGTTGCAAATGGCCGATCCAGAACTACAAAGGATTTTCAAAATATTGAAACCCAATCTTGACGAAGATAATTTAGACATAAAAAAGAACTTTGTGATTAAAAACCATGCGTTACACAGAAAAGTACATGATGATACTCGTTTAGTTATTCCTAAAAATGCCAGGTGGCAAATTTGTAAGGCCAACCACGACGATATAGGTCATTTTGGTTACACTAAAACACTTGAACGAATTCAAAATCAATTTTGGTTTCCTAAACTAAGACGATATGTAAAAAAATATGTAGCTTCTTGTATTGATTGTGCTTTTAACAAGGATAACTCGGCAAGGACACGTAGTGGGCTCTTACACCCTATTGAGAAAATTGCAAAACCATTCCACACGTTACACTTGGACCATTTGGGACCATTTGTGCGCAGTAAAAATTGTAATAATTATATTTTAACCATAGTTGATGCATTTACAAAATATCTCTTTGCCAGACCTGTGAAAGATACTAAAACCAAAAATGTTGTCAAAATACTCGAAAACTTATTTAACGATTTTGGAGCCCCGACTAGAATAATTTCAGATCGAGGGACAGCTTTTACCTCGAAACAGTTTAAAGATTTTTGTGTTAGTAAAGGTATGTTCTATGTTGTTCTATGTTAAGGGTTTGGTTTCCGCACTTAGTCCCTAAATTGGACCATTGTGCGTGAGCCATGGTGGCCGTTACTCCAACCAGCCCACCTCCCTCCAGAAGCAGATCAAACTTCCCGGTCTTCTCAGGACATCCTCAAGGGATCTCGGTGTTCCAAGAGTATCCTCACGGATCTGGGTGACGCCGGTGCACTCGAGGAGTACATGCGCTACAGTTTCTTCCGCCTCCATGCACGCTCTGCACAGGGGGCTATCAGTGATACCTAGGGTGTGGAAGTGTTTGTTCAGTGAGCAATGTCCAGTGATGGTCCCCGCCACCAGTCGCAGGCTATCTCTGTCCAGGCGCAGAAGGCGCTTGGTTAGCTTCGTGTCCAGGGATGGCATAGCTTCCTTGGATTGCCTGCACCCTGGTGTCAAGGTCCACCATTTTCCCGCTTGCGTTTGAGTGTGTTCCTTTAACCAACTCCTTAGCTGCTTGAAGGGAATGGGCACAATGGGTTCGGGTCCGAAGGCTTTTGTGCTGGATCCCCTTCTGGCAAGTTCATCAGCCGCATCGTTTCCAAGTGATCCGCTGTGTCCTTTGATCCATTGTAGTGTCACAGTGTTGTGGTTTAGTACCGTAACACGTTCTAGGGCATTATGGCATTCTAGTATTAGTCTCGACGTTATCTGGTTTCTCTTTAAGGATTGAAGGACTGAGGCACTGTCGGAGAGTATACGAATATGGGTATTCGTAACTTCCCTGACCTCAATGGCGTGTGCCGCTTGGATAATGCCAACACACTCAGCTTGATAGACAGAGTTGAGCATTCCCAGGGGTTTGGATATTTTAATATTTAGGTCGTTGGAGAAGACTCCGACACCTGTCCCGTCTTCGGTCTTTGATCCATCAGTGTAGATCCTTAGCTCTTTTGGACCTGAGTAGTCACGCGTCTCCGCTGTGAGCTCTATGCTGTAGTGTTTATGAAAGCAGTGGGTCTTCAGGGTTCTGTCGCAGGGTGATGCCATCATGGGCTGCCGCTTGATAGCATCATCTTTTAAGCGTGTATGTTTGATTCTGGAATCTTTACTGAGGGTGCCGGATACTTCGAGCCTGAAAATCGCTAGGGTCGCCTCCTCTCTTACAACGAGGTGTAGAGGTGACAGCCCCAGCATCACCTGTAAAGCGGCAGTGGGTGATGTCCTCATGCTACTGGTGATTGCTACGCAGGCAAATCTCTGTAGCTTCTCGAGATCTTTCTGGGCTGTGCTCAGGTTGGTCCTGGGCCACCAAACTAACGAGCCGTATGTGATGATTGGTCGGATGACTGTGGTGTATAGCCAGTAGGTGATTTTAGGGCTTAGGCCCCAATTTCTGCCGAGCAGTCTTTTGCACTGCCATAGGGCTATGCTGGCTTTTGTGGTAATGTAGTCGGTGTGTTTTGCCCAATTCAGTTGTTTATCCAAATAGATGCCCAGGTATTTGGTTTCAGTCGACAGGCTTAGGGTGGTCCCAAAGAAGCGTGGTAACTGTAAGGTTGCCAACTTTCTTTTCTTTGTGAAAAGGACGAGTTCAGTTTTGGTAGGGTTCACCGCCAGTTTATATTCTTTGCACCAGTCCTCTACCATTTTCAAGGCTTGACGCATAAGGTTGCATAGTGTATTTTCGTGTGTGCCGTTAATTATTATGGTTATATCATCAGCGTAGCCCACCGTGAAGTAGCCTCTGTCATTTAGACGCTTGATGAGGCTGTCTACCACGAGGTTCCATAGAAGTGGCGAAAGGACGCCCCCTTGAGGGCAGCCTTTCGCCACGATGGCTCTAGTAGTGTCATTCACCGTAACCTGTACGGCTCTCAGTCTGAGCATGTTTGTGATCCATCCTCGCAGGGTCGAGTCTACGCCGTGTTCCTCGAGGGCTGCGTTGATGCTATGAAAAATGGTTTTATCAAAAGCACCTTCTATGTCAATAAAAACAGCTAGTGAGGAGCATTTGTAGTCTACTGCACATTCGATCTTGGAGATCACACTGTGGAGTGCAGATTCTGTGGATTTTCCTGTGGAGTAGGCATGTTGTTGTTTGTGGAGTGGCAGCTCCTGAAGAGGTCCGTCCCGAATGTGTCGGTCACAGAGTCTCTCAAGGGTTTTCAGTAGGAAAGATGTCAGGCTTATTGGTCTGTACGCTTTAGGTTGTGTATAATCGGGTTTGCCTGGTTTGGGGATGAAAATGACTTTCACCTCTCGCCATTGAAGTGGCACATATCTGTGTGCTAGGCAGGCTTGGAAAATGACAGCCAGCCATGGCGTAAGGACGTCTACTCCCCATTGCAATAGGGCTGGGAGAATTTCGTCTAAACCTGCGGATTTGTATGGTTTGAAAGTCTTGATTGCCCATTTTATTCTGTCTTCGGTTACTACTGTGCGGGCTCTGGACCAGTCCTGGTCGTTTGGTGAGTGCATTGGTTCACTTGCCCATACTCTGTCCTCGGAGAGGCTGCAGTCTGGGAAATGGGTTTCCAGAAGAACTTTACTTGTTTCATGGTCCGACTTTGTGTACGTGTTGTCTGGGTTTTTCAGCGATCCGAGGGTGCGATCCTGATCGGTGGATAGGATCTTCCTTACTCGCGCAGCTTCGCTGTTCGATTCAATGTCTTCGCAGAATTTCCGCCAGGCTGCCCTGCTGGCAAACCTGACTTGGTTTTTGAAGGTGTACTGTGTTTTCTTGTATAGGTCCCAGTCTTCTGGGAGCCTGGAATTCTTGGCTCTGTTGAATTGTTTGCGCATCGTTTGCCTGAGCTTGCCGAGCTCTGCAGTCCACCAAGAGTTTCCCTTGCTCTTGGTGTTTGGATCTGGTAGTTTGCAGCAGGCGTGGTAGGCTTCGATGATATATTCTGAGAGTTTAATTACAGTGTCTTCAAGCTGTTTGGGATCCGTTAGATTTAGGGGTTTTTGGTGCCTTGTTAGCAGTGAGGCCAGAAGCCGTTTGTAGCCGGGTACGTTGGTACGTCGTGGGTTGCGCCTAGGATCGGGTTTTTTTGTGTTAGCTACTAGTGAGAAACGAATCCTCCTATGATCAGAGCAAGAAGGCTCGTTGGATACGTGCCAGTTAGAGATAAGTTTTGTCGCGCTTTCTGAAGCCAGCGTTAGGTCAATAATTGTTTGTCCGCGAGCTGTGACCCAAGTGGGTTCCGAACCACGGTTAACGATGTTAAGGTTAGTGGAGAATAGATATGTGCATAATACCTCACCTCTAGTGTTGGCTTTATTGCAACCCCAAAGCGGGTGATGGGCGTTCGAATCCGTGCAGATGACCAGGTCCAGGTTGGCGTCTTCACAGTACCTTACCAGGTCGGCCATCTCTTTTGGTGGGCAGTCTTCATCCTCGCCTGGCATGTAAACCGAGGCTAAGACGATGTCAGGTGCATCGCCGTCAGTTTTGAGCCTGACGACTGTCAAATCTCTGGAACATAATTGTGTGAGTGTTGTGGTGGGCACATCTTTGGGTATGTAGGCGCAGGTCCTTGGTTTTTCTGTGCCCTGTGTGTCAAGAATTAGCTTACCTCCAATGTTTCCGAGGCCGCATATTCTGTTATTTCGAATCCACGGCTCTTGGATTAGGGCAATAGTTCGGGGTTTCATCTCCAGCGCCCTGCGCAGGCAAGCCGTGGCAGTCTGGCTATGCTGGAGGTTGGTCTGGATGATGTTTAGGGGACTAGACGTGGGCGCCGGTGGCGGTGGAGTGGAGTTATGAGGAGACGGATCCATCGGATAAATCCCCCCCATCCTCCAGTCCATGCCGGTCGTCGCTCATTGACGGTGACGAGGTGAGCAGCTGTTCTGTCCACCCTGGTGGTGAGGTTGGCATGCTCCCAGCAACAGCATCAGCCATTGCCGTTCTGGCCATCTCCTCCTCCAGTTGCGTCATGGTCATGTCGAGTTCTGTCGGTGTCGGTTGCGTCAGTGCAGTGCTAGTGGTCGTAGTCTGGGTGTCAGAGGGTTGGGTGTTGGGGAAAAAGCAAAGTAAAGGTATTAAACACGTGCTAAACGCAGTTGCTTGCCCTCGAGCAAATGGCCAAGCAGAAAGGTTCAACCAGACAATTCTTACGGCCTTGTCAACTCAAACTTTTGGAAAAGACGAACGCATCTGGGACCAGCAACTGGGTAAAGTACAATGGGGCATCAACAACACCATTCATGCAACAACAAAAAAAAGTGCGTCAGAATTGTTATTCGGCACTAAACTTAATGGTGCAACTGACAACATGTTAGAAAGTAATGAGTCTAATTTCGAGGTAGAAGATTTATCCCCACCTATTTCAAACATTGATGAATTAAGAAATGAAGCCTCTAAAAATATCGACCAAAATCAAAAACGTATGAAAGAGACCTATGACTCTAAAAGATCCCCTGCTGTTTCCTATTCTGTAGGTGATTTAGTAAAAATTACAAAAACCAATTTTAATAATGATGGAAAAAGCAAGAAATTACTCCCTAAATTTATCGGTCCATATAAAGTAGCAAAATGTTTAGGCAATGACAGATACGAAATTGTCAATGTGCCAGGGTTCAATACAAAAAAATACGTAAGTGTAGTAGCTGCCGATAGAATGCGACCGTGGATTCATATCCAATCGTTGGGAATTAACGAATCGTCAGGGTCAGAATCGGATTCGTCCGCTTCGAATAATGATGATTCAGAATCGGATAAATAGGTGTAAACTAAAATTGTTATTTTGTAGTTAGAAAGTAGATATTATTAATAGTTTATAAGTGTTATGTTGTGTATACCCATTTTCCCTTTAATCATGTACGAACTAAATACGATGTATGTATCAATGTGATGAGATTATGCAATATGATTTTAAGTAATGTTAATTTATTTAATTTTGTTTTTTTTTTTTTATGTAATTGCCTTAGTGATGTGATTATTGCGTGCTTCGGAGTTAGCACGCCGTCGGATGGCCGAGTGTTGTGATTTCCTTAATTTGATTACAAAAATGTTTAATTTTATTAAAGAATTATCATATTCACTGTGGCAACACTGTCAGAATATGAATTATTATTGTAAACGTATTTTTTTAAACTAATTCTTAAATGTAATATCAATTGGCACATAGAATATATTTTTACTTTGACAACACTTTGAAATAACGATTATGAACTTACGACATCCATGCATCATCGTTATTTCTAGGTGGGGTAAACGTCACTTGATTTTGTAAGCTCTATTGAAGAGTCAGTCGTTGCTCGATCGGCAAACAGTGCAGTAGTGCGGATTAAAAGTGTAAGCAAGCAAAAGGTGTTTTTCTTTATATTAGTTTCACTAAGATTTTACTATAATATTGTTATTGCAATTTTTGCTTTACTAAAGCACTTACATTAAAGTAAAACTATTATATTAAGGGCAAAAAATTAGATTTAAACAAGGCAGATAGAGGGAAGTAACTTCAAATGCTATGACTT
Source organism: Eugnorisma glareosa (assembly GCA_947578425.1). Lineage (NCBI taxonomy): Eukaryota > Metazoa > Arthropoda > Insecta > Lepidoptera > Noctuidae > Eugnorisma > Eugnorisma glareosa. The sequence goes on from OX387984.1 coordinate 546,285, forward strand.
GAATGGCCGCTACAGTCATGGACGTTTGAACTGTCGTAGAAAATTGTAGGAGTTTAATATACACACAAAACAATACAAATACACAAATAATTTGTCGTTTTTCTCCATCTATGTTGTTTTTTATTTTATCTTTCTTTACTTTGTATATTTTGTTTGTATGTATGTATATAAATGTATTTATTATTATATTTTGTCTTCGCAATTTTCTATACTATTGCACCTACTGTATTGTCTCTGCATCACCCTAAGGTAGACTGGTAGAAAATACCCAAGGCATTAAGTCCGCCTTTGTACATTATGTGCATAAAGTTTTAATAAATAGAATAGAATAAACATTTATTCGCTAATGGACCGCAGCAACACAATAGAGCAGCACATACATATACATATACATATACTAACAAACAGCTTAACAATTAATTAAAACAGCTCAACTGCGCTGAGCATGCCCATAACGAAAGGGTCACCTACTCAGCATATGCTGGGTGTAAAACACTCAGCGCTGGTTTTCAGTAGGCCCCCCGCAGTGGCACACGGATGAGGGTAGTAGGTAGTAAATAAATAACGTTATTCTATTAAATGGGCATTTCTAAGTGTGTAATAAATAAATAACATAAAATAAATATTTTTGTCCCAGAGTCTAACATAATTATATCACTATTAATAGAACACGAAAATACCTGCCAAATAAATAAGAACTTATCCGAAAACGAAACACAGTTGATTGACATGACGCACTTCGGGCGGCCGATGCCGCATCGACCTTTGCATTTTTAAGTTGCAATACCGCCATGTCATTTAGTGTGAGTGAGACTACTGCCTAGTTAATAGGTATTATTTTATTGAGCTAAATAAAACAAAAAAATATAATAATAATAATACTTCCGAGAAAGTGTACAGTGCCTGTAGACTAATAATACTGCGAGCATTGAGTTCAAAAACAAAAATTAGTTTTTACACTGGAATTTGGAATTACAATGGAAGTCGGAGCAAAAGGATGATTGTACAAATGTACGGGTGTGTTGTTGTGTGTGTGTGTGGATTGTACAAATGTAAGGGGGTGCAGACAACGGATTTACCCCCGCCGCGCATCTACCCACATTATTTTCCGGTGAGTTTCTATGAAATAAATTCGAAATACAAATTAAAAAATTCCCATATACTTATTTAAAATGTGGTGATTACTATGGTGATTAACGATTCAAAATAAAAAAAATAAAAAATAAATGTAAAATAGTAAATACTAGCTAGATAATAATTAGATTATTAAATTAGATAAACGATTTGTCAAAATTTATATAATTCAATTCAATTTGTGAATGAATTATAAATGTCTTAAGCCTTAACTTAAATGTATTTATATTGTTAAGGTCCCTAATTGGTGGAGGAATATTATTCCAACATTTGGAGGCTGCATACCGGAAGCTTCCTCGAAAGGCTGCAGTTCTGTGATGTGGTATAGCCAGCTGCTGAGCACAACGCCTGGCCTTGTGCTGCCGGTGGTTATTTATCCACGTAAGCTTTGAGTACAGGTATGACGGACATTTATACTTGATACCAAAAAGAAGACATGCTAAGTGCAGCTTACGACGGGACTTCATTTTTAAAATGTTGTATGTAAATAAATAAATAATATTTTTTTTGTGCAACAAGCAGTAGTTGAAATTAACTTTTAATTATTTTCTTGGGTTGATAGTACTGCATATTATTGATTTAAGTGGAAAAAAGTTAATGCATATTCCTTATTGTATAAGTGGATATAAACTGCACGTACAGTAGCTGGCCTCGCTGACAGCCTCCATGCTGCGCCGGCGCGCGCCCGCCGCCGTCGCCTGCATCACTCACGAGCGAGTGAGGCTCTCTGGAACAGACAGGTCATGATAAAAAAGGTTTTAACATGACAAAACAGTTGCGGTTTGTAAGAACATGTTGTCACAAATAATATTAAGAGTACCCATGCTTATAACGTCATGTTGGGAGACTGGATGAAAGGCTATCAAAAGGTATTTATGGGGCAAATGTGGGTGAAAACTGCTGCTGGACTGCTGCTGGGAGAGGACGCCCTGGTAGGTCAAACTCGGACAATAGGTGTAGTTCTACAGAAATGCAAGTACTGGTCAGGTACAGTCACGAACACCAAACAATATACTTTCCTAAATTAAAAGGCAATTATCGCGAGGAATAACGGCGGAGCTTGTGGCTACATAATAACAGCCGCTCGGATCGATCTTCAGGTTAAGCCGCGCATGCCTAGGTTGGTCCGTGGATGGGTGACCATCTTTTACATACGGAGTTTCCTCCGTGGCTCGGAAAGCACGATAAGCCGTTGGTCCCGACTGTCATTTGAAAATCTTTGACAGTCGTTACAAGTAGTCAGTGGCCAGAAAGTCTGACAACCAGTTTAACCAAGGGGTATCGTATTAGCCAGTACTAACTGGGTTGTGGAGGTCAGATAGGCAGTCGCTCCATGTAACATACTGGTATTCAGCTGCATCTGGTTAGACTGGAAGCTGACCCAACATGGTTGGGGAAAGGCAGGCAGGTGATGATGATATTGTCGCGCACAGCGCGAATCGCCATAAAACAATTGGTATGTATCAACACGACAATATTAAATTATATTTTGTAGTGTGGCAACACCACGCTTGGCTTTGGCTAATTTTGGTTCATGTTGGTACTGTGGTAGAAACATGGCGGGAAAAAGTGATGGCTGCCCGACACAGGTTTGAAAGGGTGAAAGAAGAGCATGTGGTTAGGAGAGAAACGAGCTTCTAGGTGTCTCATCGGAAAGATCCCGGTGAGTGTTTACTACGTAATATCTTATGTCGATATAAACGTACATGATGAGTGGAGAGATGAGAGGACTGTTACAGTCATATATTCTTCCGTCACTGGTAGTTCAATCTTGCAGTGCACAGCACACTTGGTAGTCAAGGACATTGAACTGGGAAGTCTGGAACTCCCATTGTAGTGTGGTCCGGAAACACACTGGCACGGTCGACTGAGCTGGAGCAACCGTGGCGAGGCTTTGGGGATGGTGGAGGCCTCCGGGGGGCCGAAGGCCCCCTGTCCGGCTAAGTGATTATGCAAACACGTTTAGAATCACCAGGGATAGACCCTGTTTTAGACCGGAGCAAGTCGACCGATGCCCAGCTAGGTAATGGAGGTGCATAGCCATGTAAGGTACAAATAAGTAGACACCTGCATATCCAAGAGATGGCAAAGCACTTGATAAAACCTAGAAAGCATGGAAGTGGCATAGCCATATGAGGGAGACTATACGTCACCTTATAGGTATACGCATTTAAGTCACATGGAAATAGGTCAACTCATCTCTCTACCATCATCATGACAAATGTGTATATTCTGTGATCCCATGTGGTCCTCACATGTGTGATGCCTACATTTAGTGATTGGCTTATTATATCGCATGTAGAAGGCACCACAGATATCGCGTGAACTAACGATTGCAACTTGGAGATACGATCTTTTTCAGAATACTATGTTCGTAACAACATCAAATTTTAATCAGAACAGTAGGTGAAAAATACTTTTAAGTGTTGTATTGGTGACTGTACCTATTCGCAACCGGTGTTCATGAACATTGACAGCAAAAAGAGAATGTAAGGCTTGTGGCAATCTGTGGCTACTGCCTACCCCCATTGGAAAAGAGTTTATGTTTGTTGTGGAATATATCTTGTGAAGTACTAACAGTTCGACAGTTATTTATTAAGAGCACTGTACTAAAACAACACGCAGCATTCCCATACAGCACTGAATTTATTAAAAAAAGACGGTAAGATATAGTTTGCCCTCAAAAAAGTACAAAACATGCTTTCACAGCCAAGTTTTATATGTACCTCGGACCGCTACTCTATAACAGGCTAAATGAAAAAGGAAACATCTACTCCTTAAATCACAGTAACTTCAAGTGTCCTATGAAGACACTGAGAAGTTATTACTGGTGCTAAAGTAAATATTGTTCGTATTATTGTTATTTTTTTTTTTAATTAGTTAGCTAGGTTAAGCTACTATAATTTTTATATACCTTCTTTACCAATAAGATTATTAAGCTATGTGATTATTATGTCAATTAAAGTTACCTCCAATCGCCTGAAACATAGGATTACCTAGTTCAGGCACAAATCATCGTGAACTTGACGTAGATTTAAGAAAAACTGTAAATGTTGTATCTTTTTTTATTTTTTTTATTTGTGACTGTTGTCTTTACTATTAAGAGTAAATGCGGGTGGTCTTTTCTCCATACAAACGCTCGCAACTGTTTTCTTTATGGTGTATGTCTTTAAAGCTATGATTTTTTACAGTTAAATAAATATCAATCTCTTCTATGTCCCTATGTTTTCCTTTTTGATAATACATAATCTGTATCAATCATCACTAGAACCTTTATAAAATGCTCAAAATTGCCTACCGCTAATTGGACCGCTGTCAATAGAAGCCTAGCGTACAAATTTGACAACTATTAATAAAAAAATAAAAACAAAGGGACACAGTATACAGGTTGAATTTTTTAAGGGCAAGATCGACTGCGCTGCGGGTGTCTTCAGTCAAGGAAATTAATTTAAAATATGAAAAAAACATAAAATTTAACTCTTTACTTTTGTTTGTCGTATGTGATTACTTCCCAGAATTCGATCCTTATTAGCGACACTATCGAATAGTGTCATAATACAGTGTGTGTTTTTTTTGTCCAAAATCAATGGGTTCGATTCCTGGCTAGGAATATTGAATTTTCAAAAATCTAATGATGCAGATTTAGTTCTCATCAAAATCGAGCTCGAAACTCCTTTGAGCATTTTTCGATATTCCTAATAGTTTCGGATTTGGCCATCCACTCCCACTTGAAAAATTCATTCTGTATATCCTTCTTATTCAGTTTATGAAATATCTTTTAAATTGGTCGAATATTGGAGGAGGAAATATTCGGGATCTAAACTTTAAATAAAAAAAATATAAAACTTTTTACTCGTAGAATCTGTAGTTGTCCTTATCGCACCAATGTCGAAATAGCGCTCGTTGAGCGACAGCGATAGTTTCTTCAAATACCTACTGCATTTCCTCTTAATAATGTAAACTTTTTCAAGGTTTATTTGAAGATAAACTTTGAAGGTTTTTCCTCCTATTTATTGAGCTGGATCTATGTTTCAACATGTTAACAGTATTTAATATCTTAGGTATCAGACTTATTTATTATAGTGGGAACCCTCTGGAACAAGAGATGATGCTGTTCAGATTATTAGAGGATATATCAATGTGAACATCTACATATTATACAAATTAATAAAATTGAAGTACCAGTTTTTCATTTCAAACTAACAGCTTTGTAATGAATGCACATGGAATATATACGGCACTTATAACAAAAACACATTTTTTTTACATTTCTGTCTGTCTCTTTGTTCCGGCTAATCTCCAAAACGGCTGGACCGATTTTGACGGGACTTTTACTGGCAGATAGCTGATGTTATAAGGTCTAACATAGGCTACTTTTATTTTAGAAAAATAATTAGGGTTCCGTGCAAAAAAAAATAAAACCCTTGAAATTGTTAACAAAATCCGATTCATTAAAAGTAATATTTTTATAATAATGTCAGGCGAACGAAAGTCGCGGCCAACAGCTAGCTGTTTAATAATCAAGATACTATACATATACCTTGCTATAGCTACTAGATCTATACATAGAACAGAAAGTATGATTGTATTCACCATTTTCAGTCGCGCTCGCAAATTATATTGTAATTAATTACTATCTTTCAGTCAGATAATCCACTCTACACAAGAATCTTTTAGGAAAGTACTTACATTAAAACTATAACATTTTCTTCCCAACAACTTCACTGAAACTACACAGAGACACTGTGAATCACTTGAACATGAACTTGAACTACAGTTGCACCGCGTTTTGCTTCACTTTTAATCCAAAAATAGCCGAAATGTGCAGCCTCACACGAATACACGCCCTATCGCACGCGCGTCCTGGACTCACTCATTACACCTCGAACATGGCGGGTCTGAGTACAGAACACCGCGGAGACACTATGCGACACAGTTTTAATTCACAATTACTGCATTGTAATTAATGTTTGTGTTTAAAATCAAAGAGTTCATTGTACCCTGTGTTTACAATCTACTGTCAAAATGTCAAATCGATCACTGCAGTGTACGTTCCGTTGTACGTGAGCTGCATGTGGGATGGCGGTTCTGAACAGAATAATAATTTCATTGAATCTGACTTGTAAGAACAAGGGTTATTGATACATTCTGAAAATCGTTGTAAATGGTTTTATGAATTTGACTTAATTTTATTAATATTTGTTGTGGAGTAATTTAGACAGGAACGTTTATAAGGCGACGTTTTCTTTTTTGACAAATATAAAGATTACAAGTAATGTCGGGCAGTAGCCCACAGAGTACATTTTTATATGCTACCCGACACAACACCGGTCTGGTCGGAGGGTCATGTCTTTTCTATTAGGGATGAGATGAAGAGAAGATTGTATTGTACAAAATCAGCCTAGAACCAATAACATATTTGAATATGTCTTTTAGTTCTCACAAATACAATCGTCTCTTATGAAACCAAAATAATTCTTACGTGATACCTACGTTTTAAGATCAAACGAAAAACAAAAACCCAGGCACCCAGCTTTCTTTCTATTCCCTAAATAATCTTGATCAGATCCAGCCTGTCCCTTTGATGTCCTCCCCAGCGACGCCCTAATTCGAGGCTCGTACCTCACAGGGGGTGCCCTTAGCGAGTGGTCGCATAGTTTTTAAGTATTATTTAAGCCCCTGGCTGGAGGCCTTACATCCCGCTAGGACTCTAGGAGTAATAGTGTACCGTGCCTTACATTCTAAAGCATCCACAGGATTTGTCCGGTCACAGATAATATAATACCTCGTTAACCGGGCAAATCCAGTGGATACCTTAAAAATGAATCTAAGGCCTCCAGCCAGGGGGCCCAACATTACAGTCGCATTTTTCTTTAAATCGTCTTAGCTCGCGGATAGCTTTGACTCGCGATTCACGATTTTGATATTAGTTCTTCATTCGTGTCATAGGTGGCGCTAGCGTGCCTTTTGTCAACACGGGGTTCGCTTAGTTGAGTTTTGCAATGCTAAGAAGAAGATGGCACTGATTACGAATTTTAAGCTAAAAAAGCTATGGGTAAATCAAATTATTCACGAACTAGCTTTTGCCCGCGGCTTCGCTCGCGTTATTTACAATTTGACAACCAATGAGGTTGGAAAGTGGAAGCTGATCTCAGATGGCGCCCCCACTGTACAGACCCAATCTGAGCAATGAGGTCAAGCTCTCTAAAATACAAAATATCATTACCAGATTTTCAACCAATGACGATGCTTGAAACCAGCGATACTAGCGCCATTAGTTCCACAGTTTCCATCCCCATACGAGTTGTACTCTGCTTGTAAATAATATAATTCAATCATGATTTGAAAGATACGTGGCGCCATATATTAGGTATATTATAATAAGAACGTTAGTTTTGGGTTCCTCGGGAACAGTACTTATTTTCTTCATAATTTCGGGATGAAGGGTACTAGTATGTTTCTGTACACCTGACAAAGTATAGGTAAGCATGCAAAATTTTAGGATGATCGGTTCAGAAAGGTAACAAACTAACTTTCGCATTTATAAAATTATTTAGGAAGTTTAGATTAGGATTACTCGACCATAGGTGACCATCGATACTTTAGCAAGAGGCTTACGTTACACCTGGCTATCTACACTTCTACATCTACACTAATATTATAAAGAGGAAAGATTTGTATTTTTGTGTGTATGTTTGTAATGAATAAACTCAAAAACTACTGCGCAGATTTCAAAAATTCTTTCACCATTAGAAAGCTACATTCACCCTAAGTAACATAGGCACGCATGCAAAGCCGGGACGTGCCGCTAGTATTGTATGAAGGAAAAAAGAAAATTTAACCGACCGATATAATCAAGTAAATATTTATTTAATAATAAATGCATCAACAATCACAATCACTCCTTGCTCCTCTTGGATGGCGACTCGTCCCTGCCACTGCTCCGTCTCTTTCTATCGCTGCTCTCCGGCTCCTTCTCACTGTGTCGTCTCTTTCTGTCACCGATCTCCTTCTCTTTCTCCTCCTTGGTCTCCGGCACGTACTTCTTGACACGCGCTGGTTCGGGGGAGTACGCCCAGAGGAGCATTTCTAGGTGTGCTGCTGTTGGCTCGTCTTTTTCGTTGAAGAGTTTTGTGTCGGCGTGCTGGAAATAATGAATTGCTACGTAAGAAATTGCTCCAAAAAGTCACCTTTGAGGAGGTTTTTTTTGTATTGTATAATTAAACTACATAAAATGTGAGCATTACACAACCACATCAGAAAATTGAAGCCTATCGAGAGTGAAGTGCAATCTATACTATTATTATAAAGAAGTAAAATTTGTTTGTAAGTTTATAAGTTTGTATGTAGCGGGTAATCTCTGGATCTACTGAACCGATTTTGAAATTTTTTTCACTAATAGGAAGCTACATTATCCCCGAGTGCCATAGGCTATATTTACAACATGCCAGTGGGATAATTTCCGACTAAAACGCGAGCGAAGCCGCGGGCAACAGCTAGTAGAGAATAAAGTTAATATTATTACTGGTTATTAACCACCCTCAAGAACCACCACAAGTCTACCACCGACGACGTACCTTTTCCTTAAGCTCCTTAAGCACTGTGTTCCTGACGATGTCCCACGTTTTGCCACCCTCTTCCTCAGCCACTGTGCGCAGGCGCTTGTACTCGCCCCGCACTGAACTGTAGGCGGCTATGAAGGATTTCTGAGAAAACAAAGGAAATGCTGACAAATGTGGTTTATTAACGTAGGACCAATTCAAAAAGGAATTTAAAAATCGCATCAGACAGCTACTCGGTTTCTGAAGTCAACAGAAGAGGCAAAAACAAAAAATCTTAAGGTTAGCGCAAGGGTTTTCGTCATCGCCGACCCCGAACACAAAGTTAGCGACACGCCCATGTTTATAATAGAGCAACAATCGATCCAAAATTATTATTATTATTTCATGGGAAACGATTGATTTTACAATGGAGTCGAGGTGCATCTAGCCATGACAGCGTCATGCCATTCCACGTCACGGCATACGAGTTAGTTTGACTACCTGTGCGCGCCTGTAGGTGTTTCACATCAAAATCACTTGACAGTTGTAATCTGCCAGTAAGTAAGTAATTCAAAAAATAAAGATGGTGATTTCTACAATTTAACGAAATTCAATTTCTTGGGGTTTTTTTTTCGAATTGCAGCGCTGCTTTACGTGGAATCAAAACTCAAAAAACTCAAAGCATTTATTTCAATTAGACCTTATCAGGCACTTTTGAAAGTCAGAAAAACTAATACGAAGCTACAGTCACAGATACAAGGCATAATAACTTGTGAAAGTACTGTAGTTGCCCATTCCAAAGCGTAGATCTCTATGGAGAAGAATGGGCAAGAAACTCCATGGACACTCTTTTCAATCAAAATGTTGTTACAAGATCTTGGTTACATCATTCATGTTGAGATTATACATATATGTGAGAACGATGTAGAAAGACGTGCACATTAAGAGCGTCCAGAGTAAAAGATTATAATAATCAACAATTTAAAAACAAAGTAGTTTAAATAAACTGTGGCAGCTAAGAGATGACCAGTCCCAACTGACAGCGCCCGTTCACGAACATGACGCATGCATCAGTCCCATTCAGCTCAACCATATTGAAGGGAACTAAACCGCCACTATCAGCGAGACATTTGAGTGAGCCTGACATTCTCTCAGCCACCAGTTGTTCACACCCTTAGGTAACAGTCTTGAAGAAAGCAACTAAAATAAACAAACCGCATCCTCTTGAGATCGGCCTAGTTACCTGGTGTTCGCTAACATCGTCGCCGGCGAGTTTCTGCGCGGTCCTGACGATGCCCAGGCTGACGTACGGGTTGTTCTGTTTGCTCAGGTGCAGCGAGTCGAAGTCGTCCAGGAACTTCTCGAAGATCGACATCGCTTCCTTGATGTTCGAGATTTTTGTTTCATCTCGGGTACCTAGAATTAGAAACAAACGTTTTGTCAGTAGCTCGCCTCTTAGAGCGAACATCGAGTGACTTGCTAACCGCTCATGATATCAAAATCACTTAAATATTGACTATGTAAAAACATCCAAATGAAATGCGATTGTTATCACGAGTGCGTTACGCGAACAGATTGTAGATACTGATATTTTTCAAAGCTTCTGAGACATTAATAATTAGCATAAGATAATTAGCCTTCCTTCTTCGGCACTAATCCTACTAATATTATAAGCAAGCTTTAGCCCGCAGCTTCGCTCGCGTTAATTTAGAATTTGACAATGAAACTCTTAGCATAACATTTCTATAATAAAAAGACACGTGGCGCCATCTATTATCGTAAGAACGTTGTTGTTGTTTTCCTCGGAAACAGTACCAACTTTTTTTGGAATGATCGGTTCAGTGGTTTAGTCGTGAATAGGTAACAAACAAACTTACGTTCGCTTAATTATAATATTAGTTAGGATGCGAAAGTTTGAGGATATGTCTGGATTACTGACCGGATTTGGATGAAATTTGCCATACAGATAGCTTATAACCTGGATTAAAACATAGGATACTTTTTATCCCGGTAGCACGATCTCGTGGGACACTTACCGAATTCCACGCGGGCGAAGCCGCGAGAATAAGCTAGTTTCACTCTGTGTCCCAAAGTCGATTCAAGTCTCTTCGTCTGAACCGAAACGGTGGAATGACGTGTTTTGCGCTCGTATGCATGGACGGAAGCTCAACCTGACTCCCTCATTCCGATTTCGCGTCGTCGATATGTTTGGTAATTTTTCTTGCTGTATTAAATACTCACACGTAAGCACCCTCTTGGCTCGTCCTATCAGTCCCTTGATGGCCAGCTTCTGATAGTCAGGGTCTCTACCCTGCAGCTCTTGGAGCGTGCCCTCGGCGGTGGCGGCGTCCTTGAAGCCCAGCCCGGGCACCGAGTCCGGCGGAAGCTCCTTCTTCTCCGGCTTCTTGTCTTCCATCGACACGTCAGAGGAGGATGAACTCTGAAGGTATAATAATTTCACGTGATATACAAGACCCTTCACCAAGCCGTCAACCAAGCATTAGCATTACATCAAACTAAGTAACTGTATGTGTGTGTGTGTGTTTTGTATTTAACCTTAAAAAGTATGATCATGTTTCTAACTTTCGCAAAATACTCAAGTGGCTCCCAATTCGACTTCGCAGGAACTCTCGGATATTGTGTTTGCTGTTTAACATCCTTCATAACCCTAAAACACCATCATATCTGCGGGAACGCTTCTCCTACTCCCGTCCTTCTGATGCACCTTGCAGGTCGCTTCTTAAGAACCTCCTTAAATCCCCTCCACACTCTACCGACTTCTACTCTTATTCCTTCACTGTGCATGCCGTGCGGTTGTGGAATTCACTTCCGCCTGATATTAGGGACTGCCAAACTGTTACAGTTTTCAAGAGAGGAGTGAAAGAACATTATCTTTCCATTTCGTCATAGTTGCATAAATTAGTATGTAGTATTAGTTATTTTATAGTATTTATAGTATTTTTATATGTTTGTATTTATAAGTATGTTAGTATAGTCTTATATGGTATGAGGAGGTATTATATTTAAATAGGTCTGCTTTATGTTTTGTATTCCATTTTCTTTTCTTCTTTTACACACTGTGTCTACATCTCTTTTTTAAATTCTCCTTTCGCAGGTATGCTGGAAGAGAATTCTTTAGAAATAAGCATCACCTTTGTACTATTTTCTGTTCCTTTTTTCTTTTCTGTATTTAGTGTGTACATAAATGGTTAAATAAATAAATAAATAAAATAAATAACTTTACGCAAAATTTTTTGCTGGGAAAAAACTTTTTTTTTGGTATGAAAAATCACGTTTTACGTTGATACTCAATGTAACGCAATCAAAACATTGTGCTGATGGATGGATTGAACAATACCGGTATAGTGGAGGTGTCTCTTCAAAAATCTTACATTAAAAACATGTATTTCAAAAAAAAACTTATGAAAAAGATGGAATTTTCACACCCAATATCTCCGTAACAAGAAGGTATGGTCTAGAACAAAAGAACGGTCGCAATGACCGGGAGAACAAGTGCCTTTCGGCTTCGTTAAGGGTCTTGTTACACCCTTTATGAATATTTGTAGGTACTGCGGGAAACAATCCCGCGGCTGACAGTGACTTTGAGCTAATAGTGGTTTCTTGAAAATTAATGGCAGTCCAAGCAGTCGTTATGGGGCTTATTCATGAACGTTGCGCACAGGTGAAAGAAGAAGGGCCACGGTTTATACAAAATTAACCCACGTCTTACAGCAAAGAGAAGTAGGTATCTCAAAAAAGAGATAAAAATGGGTATAAAAAGATGGCGAACTTCCAAACTCCAACCTTACACACTTACAGTTAAAATTCTCACTAGTTCAATGTTCGGCGGTCAAACAAGTGAAAAAAACCCTCAGTTGTTCGGTGATGGAACTCAATAATTAATTGAAGCCCAGTCAAGATAGTCAAGTATTTCGTATTGTAGATAATACTGCCTCTGAACGTATTTTCATAGCAAATTTTTATATGTTAGACTGTAATTATGGAGTTTGGAAGTATGCCATCTTATTATACTTATTTTTACCTTTATTTTTGAGATACTTCTCTTTGCTGTACGACGGCGACGTGGGTGAATTTTGATCCTTCTTCTTTACCAAAAAGTAGGCCAATATTAAATTAAGTGTGTTTACACCTCCGGGGCTGCGGGACTGTTCGAAGGAGATACCGTGGCTCCGGAACACAAAGGGCGATGAAGGAACATCAATGGGTTTTAGTCAGTACAAGTCTGACACTCCCTCCTGCTCCGCCCAGAGCGGGACCCCGTCATTTGATGATATCCCAACCGAACAAAAAATAAATAAATTGTGTTTACACCTCTATCTTGCTGTATTTTGACTAAAATAATAATTTAAATATTTATTATGAAAAATATTGCCAGAATATACGAAAAAACAATTAATAGAATTAAATCAAAACTTCTGGTTCTTGAGACGTCTAACATCGTTTAAAACCCGGGTAAAAACAGTTTTACTAGGGGAACGAAACCCGGTTCCGCATGCCATACTTGTAATGTGAGGATCTGATGATATTAAAAGTTGGTGAAACAAATCTTCCAAAGTTGGTTTTCTGGAAAATACCCGTGAAAACCTTCACGATATTTCGTAATATCTTTGTCCTTACTTTCTTGGGCCTCTTCTGATAAAAGCTAGGCCTATGGAAACTACTGCATTCTATATTATAATACGTCCCCGAATTAATAATCTGTGAATGGTAGTCGGCATTAGCGAAGGGTCAACTTTAGCAAGAGGTAAGCCGGAGTACATATTTTTAATGTGATTTTATTATTTATCTATAAAACACTGACTGCGCCATTTTTCAAAGGGAAGCCGGTAGGAATCGAGTTGTTTGGAACCTTCGCCACTGGTATTCGGCATACTATACCATTTATCATGCTTTTCAATCAGAGTAACTTCATTTTTATCAATATTGGTCATGAATTACATGAATTTCAATGTTCACCTGTGTGCGTTGCTCAAAGTAAGACGTTAATCAACTTCAAGCAGAATTCCTAATCAAACCGCTAAGTTACACAAGGATACGTACGTCATCGCTATCACTCTTTTTCTCCACTTTCTTCTTCTCCTCCTTCTTGTCTTCTTTCTTTTCAGTCTTCTTGTTCTTCTCGTCGGCGAGGCCAGCGAGCCACTGCTCGAACACCTCCATCGCTTCCTTTATGTTCTTTATTTTGTCTTCTGCTTTTGTCACTGTAAATATAAATAAACGATGAAAACTCTCATAACACGATGATACGGCAATCCGACACGAGAGATAAGGCGAGGACCTACAGCTTAACGTGCCGTCTGAGGCACTGGCTTATGTCCAGCGGGTCACACCACCATCTTCCAAACTCCCAGCTGCTACTGATATAAGTATACCAAAAGAAAAGACCAGCCCCCGTGTTCAGAAACGTTCGGATTCAACTTCGATTCCGAAAGTCGTATGTCTATCTCGCTCGTTTTCGTAATGCCAAAAAAAGATAGATATACGACTTGCCGAATCGAAGTTGAATCCGAACGTTTGTGAATACGGGGGCTGATGACACTTTGCCCGACCTTGAATCGAATCGGGGTATTCTCTGTTTCTACAGAACCGATTTTGAAAATTCTTTCACTAATAGGGAGCTACATTATCCCCGAGTGCCATAGGCTATATTTACAACGTGCCCGTGGGATAATTACCGACCAAAGCGCGAGCGAAGCCGCGGGGAACAGCTAGGATAATATTAACAACAATATTAACAAATAATCTATTACATTTAATTATTGTCACATGTCAGTTAGCACACACCAACATTATAAAATACACATTACTGGCTGTCGCTTTCGATTCGGGGCGAGAATCATTAGTACATTATACTAATGATTCTCGACCCGAATCGATAATAAAAAGGGTAGTTTTTTATTTATTTTTACGGAAATCGGTAAGTGTAAATCACTCGTATTAAAACGCAGCCTGTCTGTTCCTAGCCCTATAAACGCGCCGTGACACACACAAACGCAAACGTTTATTCCACAGTATAAATTATGGAGAGTATGGAAACTAGGGGGTGGTTTACGCTTACCGATATCAGTAAAAAATTTAAAAAAAATCGGGTCAAGAATCATTAGTATAGATACCTCGTTGAATTTGACCAGCATGCAAACCGACAGCCTGTATAAACGACTTTCGCAATTAAAGCCTCCAGGTATAAAGGGCGTGCCCGCTTACAACGGTCAACGGGGCAGTAATATTTAGGAAAGGTACTCACTGGACAGCACCCGCTTGGCCCTGCCGAGCAGGCCCCTGACTGTCAGTCTCCGGTAGTTGACGTCGTGTTGCTCCAGCAGTCGCAGCGTCTCCAGCGCCTTCGCCTTGTCCTTGAAGCCAAAGCCCGAGTCCTCTTTGTCGTCCTTACCCATGGTTCTGAAACACAAAAGGATCAGGTTAATACGCTTTGTATTAGGTACCTACTTAAAGGAGTATCTTAATTTACATAAGTAAGTCATCAAAACATACGACTGATAGACTGAGGTGTGTTACTTAGAACGGATGTCCGTTAGTACCTAAACACTTAGTTAAATTCTAGATATACAAGGTGTATTATTTATTTGTATATGAAAAGGCACCCTTTTCAGGCACTTCAGACGCCATATATACGCTATTGGATGATGCGATAATCAAAATTAATAATAAAATGAGAGTTGCAGGGTTGTAGCTTAGATTTAAGCTCTGCATTTGACACAATTGACCACGACTTGCTTCTGACTAAAATGAGTCATTATGGAATAAGAGGAAATGCCTTGCATTCTCTTCCTACTTAAAAAACAGGAGGATGTACGTTGAAATTGACAAAACTCAGAATAATTATAAGAAAACGTATACATCCAAAATTGTACGCATATCAACGGGTGTCCCCCAGGGATCTATTTTAGGACCTATTTTATTTTTAATATTTATTAATGACTTGATTAATTATCTAAATACAATTTTACCGGACATTGAATTAGTAATTTTCGCAGATGACACAAATGCCATAGTGGCAGTAAATGACATGGTAGAGTTAACAGAAAGGGTGAATGCTACGTTACAAGCTTTTCATGTGTGGAGTACGGCAAATAAATTATTTATTAATAGTAAAAAGACTCAAATAATGTTATTTAAGACTACAGCCCGTAACAAAGATAATATAAATGTTGCCTTAAATGAAGGCTAAATTGAGCTCGTTGCCGAAGTAAAATTTTTAGATATATTATACATATTGTTACGAGCTGGGTATGGGATAAATTAAATACTACCGATTAAACACGAATTAACTTTATTTAACACCAAACAGACCGCAGATATTTTTCGCTATTCCTCATAGTTTCGGATTTGGCCATCCACGCCCACTTGAAAAAAAAACCTATATATTAACTAAACAATATGAGTTTAGAGATAACAAAAATCAATGATTTAAAATTATTCGAAGTAAGTATTCTGCGTATTGATTATTCTAAATTATATTAAGAGAAAAAAATTATATGAGAAAAAAATTGTATGAATCGAAATTCTTTAGAACTTTTGTCTATAAAACAGTGTACAACCGTACACGAAGCCGCCAACCAAGCATTCATCAAACAGTAATTGGAAATTACATATTGACCACGTATGCAAAAAGCTGGGACAGTTTTCATATGCACTTTACAGATTAGCGAAAATAGCAAGTCAATCTACTTTACTAACAGCTTACCACGGATACGTAAGTTCCACCCTCAGATCATACGGTGTTATATTTTGGGGCAACTACAGATAAGAAGCGTGTTTTCACTGCTCAAAATCGTTGCATATGAGCTATATTTAACTTACATCAAACTGACTCATGTGAGCCATTTTTTAAAAAGGTGAACCTATTAACAATACCATGTATCTATATTTTTAGACCGCAATATTTGTCAAGAATAATATTGAGTTGTATGAATACCACACTCGTATACGGCGTAAGGACCAATTGCGCACAGTAGCTAGCAAGACTCATTTAATGAATGAAAGTATCTTTTGTACAGCGTCACGCATCTTCAATAATATCCCGGGGAAAATTAGAATAATTACTGATAAAACAAAATTTAAAAAGAATCTCCATGATCTGCTAGTAAACAAATGCTACTACTCTATAAAAAACTATTCCTATCAGGCAAATCTCTACTCCAATACAGTCACCCTCAGTCATAACTCGTTCAGTGGCCCACTGATGTGTACCTACCTATGTTTACTGTTTTCTTTATTATAATTCCATGTGCCATTTCAATAATTAAATCATTTGTATCAATAATGTAATAATGTATTCTTAATGTATGTAATTTGTATGTAATTAACTATTGTATGCCCAATGGGCGGGACATAGCTGAACTCAATCTAATTATTTAAGACCTGTATTATGTACCCTACGTGTGATCCACCATAAATATATTGATTGATTGATTGAGTAACTCTGCGCAAAACTATGCTGTGTCAAAAATTTCTTTTTTTTTGTGGTGATCACGTTTTACGGTACGACTCAATTTAACGCACTCAAAACATTGTGCTGATGGACAGATTGAATAGTGCGGGGGTCATGAAGTATTGTAAGTGAAGTTATAACATTAAAAATAATGAACTTTGACCCCACATATCTCCGTAACTGGAAAGGTCCCAGGTCTAGAACAAAGAATCATCGCAATGACTGGGAGAACCAGTGTCTTTTGGCTTAGTCAAGGGTAATTTACACCCGTTAAGGCGCATACCCACCGCGGCGCACGGATAGGGCACGCACGTGTGTTAAGCATCGCTTTGCAAGAAAATGTAGGTATGTGATTGTGTCCACTGCAAACCACGGACACGCTATGCATCAATTGACGTCATTAGTACAAGCGTGGCTTGCTCGAATGAAGCGCTCACGTAGCTCTCTCTGTCAACGCCAAGCACGCTGCGCATGCAGTACACACACACTATGACACTATACGCGAATACTAACCCACTACTATGAAATGCGCCGCGGTGGGTTTGCGCCTTTATACAAGTAGTAATACACTAGACGCTCAGTTTGTGACAAAATTGATAAGTACAAATCAATGACACTCTTGTTAAAATAATAAGTTCCAGAGAGTAGTTTAAGTAGTAAGTACTAGTAATTATTCGGTTTCAAAACACAACAAATATTAAATTGAAAAGATTTGAATGCATTTCCAGTTAATTTAAGTTATTATAACAACAATTGACTATTTCGCCTATTATTTACCCGTCTTTACCCTCCAGGTCAATGTAGTGTATTGTTGAATTTTTAACATAATATGTGCTGTTCAGTGAATACTAGGTATTGTACCCATGACCACACTCCATATTTAATTAAAACATGTTCCGTGGACGAGGATTTAAAAATAAAAATATTATCAAAATGTAATTAATAACTACGTATGTAGGTACCTACCTAAATTATAATTTGAAATGTCCAATTATAAAGACACGCGCCCCAAAGTTTTTATTTGGACATGATAACATCACGTTTCGATAATTCTAATAAAATTATATTCAAGTAGTGTTGACTTTAAACGTTAATTACGTCATCGCCAAAAAAAAATGGCGGGAGATAAATGTAGTGGGAATTTGTCAAAATTCGAAACGAAATGAATGTTAGTAAAGTTGTTAATAGATTCTTTTTGTATTGTTGTGTTAGTCGCCGTCGCACTTGATTTACATAAGTACCTAAATTATCTGATATTGTTTGGCTTTCGATGAGACTTTTCAGTAGTGACGCTATTTTACTATTTATTATTGGTCCTACATAATTACCTAAGATAATATTATTATCTCAATCATATTAACTATAATAGTCGCTGATTACCTATTAGTCTATTACTTGCTAATGCCAAGGGTGCAATGCCCACACGTGATACTCTTCCGGGAATATTTCCTCCCACGCGTAAAAGTTAGGCAAAGTGAAATTAGAGGTTTCCTGCACCTATCCAAAAATCCAGACTGGTTACTGCCTATACAGATAAACATATTTATATATATATTTATATGTATAAATATATTTAATTATTATTTTCTTTATTCACTTTCTTAACTTATTAATTTACATTTTTGAATATTTATTTAAAAAAAACTTATATAAAAACATTAAAAAATATAAAAAAATATTAATTATTACTATTTTTTGGAAGTAAGCTTTTGTTTTTTGCTTTTTTGTCATAAAATAAGTGTATCAGTTTATTAAGGGAGGACACTGGCTTCTGGAACACAGTTTCAATAATCGCATTTTTTTTTTTTTGACCTTTGGACTCGCAGTTTAACTCTGTATGGTTGCAATACTGCTCAACTGGACTATCCTGTAGTGGCCTATAAAGTTTTTAAGGCCCGACCAGGGCTCATAGACTAAGTTACAAAGGTAATGACCGCTCGCTAAGGGATTCGGACCTCGGTTTAGGGCATCAATGAGAGGAGGGCGCTAGGGACAGGCTGGCTCGTTGAGCAAGGGTCGGTCGGGCGGTAGCAGGACGGGGGCGTCGCGATGGCGAAGCCAGAAAACGGAACGCGGTCTGTATGTGTTTTTTCTTACGGTACTGATTTCCCTACAGCTCTCTTGAAGTGGGGTGGTGGGGCCATCGGGTTCGAGGGTATACCTTGGTCGGCGAAGCTTCCCTACCTTGAACATGGCGGTCATGGCGCTTGCAACAGCGTCGAAATATCGGGAGCTCAAAATTACAATCATCACGGAAGATATCCCGTAAGTGACAGTTTATGTGTTCCCTACCTTGGTTGGTGGGGACATATCGGGCGGGAATCGCAGGAGTCAGAGAATCTCAATGTTTCAAAGATATTTTTTTTACTTTCTTAGTACCTATTTACGACCGCTTGAATAAGGAGGTCTGAAGTATCAAGTAGGTAAATCTACTTACGTATATTATGTACCTAGGTACTTACAGTACAGTAATTACATTGCAAGGTATAACATAGGTACCTACCTAATACAAAAATCCTTCATACGTATAAATCCTGAATGCTCAATCTGTCTTTATACAATAAAAATAGGTAGGTACCTACAGACGCCAGTACATATTCAAACTAAACGAAACTGTCAAATTTTCCCAATGAACCTTGAACCTAAGCGTGATGTGCTGCCGTCTGTACAAACAAGAATCAGGCAGTTTAAACAAAACGAATGCATAGGTATATTGCGCACAAATTCAAGGCCTCGCATATCGGTCAGTAACTTGCCTTTCCGTGCTGAAACAGTTTCAGTGGCCTTACCGGTTTTGAGTATTTGCATACACTGATAATGATAAGTACAGAAAATGACATCATGCATGTTTTCACCCAACTGCGTTGAAAGAAGAGTTATTTCTGACTGATATGCAAACCGCGGCTTCGCCCGTTTGGGGGTAGTAATCCCACGCGATCGTGTTACCGGGATAAAAATCATCCCAGCTATATCCTAAGCCAGGTCATCATCTTTCCGTATGATAATGTTCACCCAAATCCGTTCAGCGGTAGGTGTAAAAGGTAACATACAGGTTAATAACATGGATATAGGTCTTTATTCAAAATGTACCTCTGTCTTTTAAAAAAGTAGTGTTGGAAATCCTATTAAGCCTGTGCTAACGCCTCCATGATTTCCTCAAAAGAAATCAATATCTTGGTGGACGCTAGTATTGGTAGTGGCTGTACCCAACCTCGCCAGTTGCCTCCAATGTAAATACTTATATATTATAATGATGATTGTGAACTGCTTGGCTGTTTATCGCGAAAGTCCTTCACAAATCACGCTAGCTACCAAGTGGGCGCGGCGACGCGTCGTCGTCTGGTCAAAGTAACCGTCTGGCAGCACGGAATCGATCTCCAACTCTCCTAGGTCGGTCTGTGGATGGGTAACCACCCATTGCATACAGAGTTCCCCCCGTGCCTCGAAAAGCAGGCTAAGCCATTGGTCCCGGCTGTCACTTGTAGATCTTTGACAGTCGTTACAGGTAGTGGCTGAAAGTCTGACAACCAGACTTACCAAGGGGTATCATATTACCCAGTACTAATTGGGATGTGGAGGTCAGATAGGCAGTCGCTCTGTAACATACTGGTATTCAGCTGCACCCGGTTAGACTGGAAGCCGACCCGAACATAGTTGGGAAAAGGCAGGCACAGGCACATAATGATTTAGGATTTCCGATAATACACAAGACTTGACACCTACAGCAATGGGCGGATCAGACAGATATTGTGTTTGCTGTCCGGGGGGGCTGATCCGCCACTCCAGCACTAGAGTCGCGAAGGAGGCCTTATGGGGAACTATTTATGTAGATTAGATGGTAAAAATAAAAGTTCTCAAAAAGAGCTGATTGTTAGCCTAAGTCAAGTGCGTAGTACACGCAACCGGCGTGCATGTATGACCAGATGTATGGACGTGGACGAGGCGAAAGGAGTATGTGAGGATCCTAGCAGGTGGCGCTCTGTGGTTCCTGCCTACTCCCATGGGAACCAGGCGTGACTATATGTATGACTTCGATCATTATGCGTACTTTAGTAAAAACCATGTCTGTCATGTCTGGTCATGTCTGTCATGACCGCGTTTAAATTTTTTGGTAACCAGACAGATATCCCGGTCCGTCTATCGTCAACGCGAGCATGGTCGAAAAACTTGTTGTTTCATCCAGAGCCTCAGCGGCGATTTTCTTTCAACTCCCCGGTCTTACCCCGCCCCGACCCCGCACAAGTCTTAAGCCGCGTAAGTCTTACAAGTGTGTGAAATAAATATTTGTCATTAAAAAACCTTCATTACATGTGCAAGTTTTCTATCATGATGTTTTCTTTACTTTTAGAGTTTATTGAGTACATTATGAACGGTCAACGTTCAGGTAAAATTTGTGCAAAACAGCAATTTTGGGAGGCTTATACTGAATTTGTTTCTACATTTTATTTTATTTTTTGCTCCCATAGAAACCTAGACATAGTGCACAAAATACCTATTAGTTCAAAAAAATCAAAGATAGATGTTAAACAACTGCATAATCACGTACAAGCGTTTGTATGAAAAGAATGACGGGTTTGGCCGCTCTTACAGGGAGTGCCAAAAAAAAATCATCAATCATCTGAAAATGTTAAATGTGAGATATACTTTTAAGAGTAAATTGTATGAATGGTTAATTAACAACAACTTGTCTAGTATAAAACAATTCCTAGAACGAAAATAGCTTTGTTGTAATATAATAATTATTTTGCTAAGGAAATTGGTATTAATTTTATTTAATTGTAATTAATTCAATATAACAACACGTTCCGGGTGCTGATGGGGCTGCCGCGTTTCTGCAGCGCGTCCGGCATGTTTGCCGACGCCAACGTTTATAGTTTTTCGGCCATCATGCGCAAGAGATGCGCGTCTCTGCTTCGCCGTGTTCGCGCCAGCCCAAACAACATTCTTAGAACGTTGGCTGATCGGTGGGACTCTCCGATCTTGGGGCGGTGGATACGACTGCATGCAGTCAAGTAGACTTTCCCCAGGATCGGCGTGCCTCACGCAGCTTAGTATCAATGTTACTAACACTAGTATATAAGTTTTGATTGTTACTAACAAATATGGAAGAGATTCTGAATTAAATGTGTATTATTATTATTACAAATATTTGCATGCTATTTAAAATCTTGGCAAAACATGTCTGCTCTATTTTTGTACTGTAAGACCTTTTTATACCATGTTTTACGCAAATAAATATATTATTATTATTTCCTTTATTCATTTTCTTATCATATTTGTTTACATTTTTAAATATTTCTTTAAAAAAATCTTATATAAAAAACATTGGGAGCAGGGTCCATGCTACCGGTGGTTAGGGCTCCAGAGACAGGAACCTCCTCACAATGCGAGCCGTATCGAGGAGTACTGCCTTCTGAATCAGGCCCTTGATCCAACCACCTAAGGAGAGCCCTGAAAGATGGTCGTCGAGGCTCTTGGCCATAAGGCCATTGGCCATCACGACAATCGCCACAATGATAGATGAGTTCACATTTAATTATTATAATAATTATTATTAATCAAAAAGAAAACAGCTGTTAGTTTCAGAGTGTTGTTTTTTTTTTATTTATTAACTTGTATGTAAATTAATTTCAAAAGTTAATTTAAACCCTAACAACATTGTCCTGCTCAGGACCATCAGCACTTGCAGGTGCAACCACCAGACAACGAAGAAATACAAATAAATTCTTCTTCTATTACGTGTATGGTTCTTGCTTGATATTCAACGCAAGGAATTGTTCCGGTTCTACTTTAACATTCAGTACCAATTCTGCATCTTCATCATCACTGTTGTTGCACTCAAATAATCCCACAGCCGGTGCTTCCGGTGGCGGAGTGGAATACAAACCACTTCTTGATTCCGTGACTTCCATACCATTTGACACTGGAGAATCTATATTTCGAAAAGAGGGAGCAGGCCTTTGGTCGAGTATTTCCATTTCCATTTGAGATATGACTTCAAATACTTTGCTCTTTGCTATGGCTCTGTCACGAGGAGGGAACAACTGAACGGTGGAGGCAATGCTATCAAAGAACTGCTGGATGTCACTTCTCTTTGTTGTTTTTTCTAGTATGTACTTTATGAGGTTATTTGAGGTTGCCTCATGGCCCCAAGATCGCCGGGCGACCACTTCGTGAGTTCTACTCCGCTTAACGAGCGCACGCTTTTCGTTAGGAGTAGCTGCCGGAGTACTTGATTCCTTAGCCATTGTAGGACTAATATCTACAAAGGAACGCTGTTTCGTGTGCACAGAAAGGAAGGACAAATCATCCTCGTATGTCCATTTCCTCGTGTCCTTATCCTTTCTGCACACTAGATCACTTTCTGACGCTTTCTTTTTCCTCAATCTGCGCCGGTAACCTTCACGTAATAAAATCCAAGACTTCTTACATTCTTTTTCTAAAAATAAATAAATAATTGTTTTACTATTTTTAGCAGAATTATTCTTCTATCGCGCAAATGTTTTCTTGTTGCCCAGCACTGTAATAGGTATATTAGCTGAATTAAGGAATTTGAGAAAGTATCTGGTAATTTTTTGACTAACTTTTCTATTAACCACCTGCAGCAACAATAAATTATAAAATTCAGCTCAAACTCATTCGTTCTAAGAACGAATCTACGAAAAGAAAAGAACTCGCAACTCAAAACAAGCTATTGTTTACTTTTTACATACAAACAACATTGACTCACCTGGAACTTGAAGCTTTCTCGAAATTTCCTTCCACGCCTCGCTCTTGCAACCAATGTCACTGTAATTAGGGTCGTTAGTATCATAAATTAACTTATGAAATCTAACGTATTCTATCAATTTTCTATTAAAATCCATTGATAAAATAAAAAAAAAGTTTTGAAAAAGAAAAAAGTTACGTTTTAGGTTAGCTAACTGTCACTGTCAGTCGTCCGCCTCGCGGAAGTCGCGGAAGCACAGACACAGTACTAAGGCCGCATTCCGAATTACAAAATAATCGCTCACAGAACTCACATATTATAATATATTGTATTGTATATTGTATAGCGGGCTGGTGTCCCCAACTCCACGTCTAAGCGCGTATTTTGCGTGCGGGGATGTAACTCACATATATATTTTGCGTTCCGATTTGTGTTGTGATTCCGACCACGACATGGAACTGAGATTTTACTGTGTTAGGTTTCGGAATTTTACTAGTCAATTTCCTATGTTTTCAGAAATAATTTTATTTAAATGTATTAATTTATTAGCTTTATTCGTGTGTACACATCTTAAATGCTTTTTATTTTATTATGTAAACTGGTAACATTAATTCCGTAAGAATGGCAATACTTCTATCATTTGATTGTAAGATGTATGGCGCGAAAGTGAAGCGGTTCTCTGATTGGATCACGAGACTGACATGGCGTGATGTCGTGAGCCAATCAGGGCGCTGGATTTTCCCTGCAGAACGGCGGGATTCTTGGTCAGGAGCTGGTGGCCCGAGCGGGCATTCTGGGGCTGAACGTCGAAAACGACTGACAATTATTAAGATAGTTGCTGATCCGTTATTGCTGTAATAGTGTGTACTGTGTAAACACATGTAACAAAATTGTTAATAAAACTATTTAAAGTCGTTGGAGTTTTACTTCAAGTGCTGCCGCCTTTTGGTTTACTACATATGGCACAAAATCTCCGTTCCATGTCGTGGTCGGATCAGGAATCACAACACTCCGATTTAGATATCACGATTATGACAGCTAAGAGCCGTCATCAATTCGGAACGCTCGTGAACGCGTTTACAGTGAACATCCCCAAACCAAAACCTTTCACAAGACCTATTTTAAAAAAATGGACGTTATGTTGGTTGATGACGTCGAAGTGTTGACAGAAATTTGTCACCCGCTAAGCTTGTCAGCTACATTCACTTGAATACTCATGGTTGCACTGGGCACAATTTTATAAGATGCCACGATAGAATAGTTAGATGCAACTCCTAAGTTCATAAGGTGGAAGCGCAAGGGTGGCCCGCGAAATTTAAATTTTCTTACGTTTATTGCAATTTGCAGGTCAGTGTCAGGTTGTATGTTGATGAAAATGTGAATCGCGTCAGTAACACGTATGGAGTTACAAAATTATAATCATTCAAATCATCAATACAACCCTCCAAGTTCAATTAACCCCATTCAATAACTATTTCATGAAAAATCACTCAATGAAAATCTGCAGATCGTAAGAAAATTTAAATTTCGTGGGCTACCCTTGCGCTTCCACCTTATCAAAACAACACAACCTGTGAACACAACTGTCATTTTTGACAGCGCTCACGGTGATATTTATTTGGGGCATGGTCGGTGTAATCGCAAGATGGCGCATGTCATGACGTCATCTATGACGATTCAAGGGACATCAATATCGCGCTCACGGTAATTCGGAACGGGTTTATGGTTGCTCAAATCGATTATAGCGTAATTCGGAATGCGACCTAATATTCCTAGCGAAGGCGCAAGCGTTTAGTTTTTACTCTATGGTTGGCACAGAGAACGAGAAGATGACAAAACAAGCATTCTTGCCGCTGCTTTGACTGCGAATGTTGTTGGTTGTTGTCGACGGCACGGTTGGCGCAGTGGCTGACCGATTGGCTGCTGCACTGCGTGTCGCGGGTTCGATCCCCGGACGGAACAAATATTTGTAAGATCTACAGGTAGTTGTTCCGGGTCTGGCTGTTTGGGTATACAGGAAAACCGATACAGGAAAAATTCCCAGTGTGGGGCAAAGTATTTAAAAAAAAAAGTTGGTCGGTTGTCACTTAAGTGTGTACGTGGACTGGTACTTCTTCTTTCGTACTTCTCTATTACTCGTCATCTCAGCAGTCACCTCCTGTCTAGCCATATCATCCTTCACACAGTCCATCCATCGTTTCTTTGGTCTTCCTCTACTCTCATAGCCATCTAGATTCATACTCAACATTTTCCACATCAATAGGGCACCATGCGGTACAAAAAAATCGGGCTTTGAGCAGCGATTTGTCAGTAACACCGCATGCGTGAAAAACGTTACACCTACTTATAGAAACTACTAAGTCATTTATATCTATGACCCAGTTGGCAGCGGGCTAGAAACGTTGCTCCCTGCTCACACTCTCCAATAAAAATATTATTAGTAGGTACATGATATCAACCGATACTAAAGACGGATTAGTCATCTATGACTGATAGTGTAGGTAGAACGGCATCGAGTCTCGATAGCCACATAAAAATAGGACGGTAAGCGTGAAGATTTTGATATACAAAGAAGAGCTTAATACATTTTAGACTGTTTGATACCATTATAAGTTGGATCTCTCCTAGAACTATCCAATACCCTACAGGACTCTATTAAGAGGGTGAAAGGCTTTTTTTCTAACATAGGAAAACTTCTTGCGGATTACACCACCCCACCACACCACTTCCATGTTCTACAGTCAATAATAACGACCCTAACCCATCCTTAACTGACTGTACATCGTCCTCATCTTTTGTTCTACTCGACACAGACCCTTGCGAAGTTCATGCTACACGAATGGGCTTAAAACTAGTGCCCCTAGTGCTAGCTAGGTAGCTAGTGCCCCTGGTTGGGACGACATCTCAATTAAAATTAAATCAGCGCACGAGCAAATTGTCCCAATCTTAACTTACTTGATAAACCTTTGCTTTGAGCAGGGAGTTTTCCAGGAAGCCTTGAAAATAGCCCTAATAACGCCCGTGTACGAGTGTGGGGACAGGTCAGACCCGTCAAACTACCATCTATCTCGAAATTCTTAGAAAGACTCCTAAACTCACGCTTAATTAAATACCTTTCTAAGCATAACATTCTGTCGCCGTCTTAGTTTGGGTTTCGGCAGGGAAGGTCTACTGAGGATGAGGATGCCTCAAAAAAGCCTTTGACACAGTTTCTGTCCCCGTACTTCTGCACAGGCTCGAAAATATCGGCATAAGGAGGCCCCCTCTCGAGCTATTTAAATCCTACCTGTATAAATATTTCTGCGTGATAGTGGCTCTCTTATTATACCTGCTACCCGATTATATATAGGTATAACTTACTGAACAATAAGTACGAGATCATGACGAACTCTCTGGTATTGTTTACCAAATCTTATTTAAAAATCATTAATTCAAATTCAGGATCACATCGTTTTCATCGTCGAAATCATTATGACAATGACGGTCTCCCAAATCACCCGACCTTCCCCACTTCCACCTGCTCTAAGACATGTGACATTGTTTACATAGTGTTCTAATCCATGTCTGTGTTAGAGAAAGAAAGAAAGAAAAAGTATTTATTAGCCCGCACAGGACAAAACATCAAACACGGTCAAAACATGTCACGGTCGCTTCATCATAAATATGAACGTAATATTGGACGCGTTTCACATGTACGCAAACAAAAGTTCCACACAGGTGCCCTATTTTTTTTGGAAATCTACCAGATGAGCGGGAATGTCAAGGATAATCGTTCTACATATTTGCTATTTTGTTCACTGTTCGCTGTTACCCCTGCACTGCACTAGCTAGAATCAATCATATTGCGTGTGGCGATTGGCTTCACTATCACTACGTAGTATAAAACAAAGTCGCTTCCCGCTGTCTGTCCCTATGTATGCTTAGATCTTTAAAACGCAACGGATGTTGATGCGGTCTTTTTAATAGATAGAGTGATTCAAGAGGAAGGTTTAAATGTATTACATTACATCCGTGCGGTCGCTAGTATAGATATAAGTAGCAAGTACTACCACTTCGCTGTGCAGGCCTACAAGCACATAAGCTTCATCTATATATGAGAGCAGGACGCGTTTTACTTAAGGGGTCAATGCAGTTCAAATATTACCTACATGTCATAGACTTTTTGGTGCTAGGACATGTGGCATTTACCCATACGCTTAGAACGGAAGCTAATAGTCATGTGTAATCTCCCCAACTTGACAAATGGTGCATAGACTTGGTCTTTGACCAACATTCAGAAGTCCAAACTCAAGGTTTGCTTACGAGCGATGGATCGCAGCATACTGAACGATAAAATAACTGACCGGGTAAGAAAAACCGCACTGCGCTCCAAAACATACATTGCCGACGTAGCTTCCAGGAGACTAAAATGGGACTGGGCAGGCCATTTCTGCCGGATCGGCATCACATCAGACATGGCCTGCCACAGCTGTGGGCCCGAATATCTCAAGACTGGAGCTTTAAAACAGCTAGACTGGGTCGCGGTAGACCGAGGAGAATATGGCGAGACACCTTGGATGGCTTCCGCGAATTGGCGAGAAAAAGCACACCATCGAGAGAAGGGGAAAGTATAAAGAGGGGGGGAAGGCCTTTGCCAATGAATGGGATAATAACTAACAAAAATAAAAGGAATCCTCACAAAATTATAAAGGTATCCTCATGATATTTTCTTTCACCGTTTTGAGAGCGGTGGTGTAAATGTACCTGTGGTCAAGGACGTACCACTGGGCCACTGCTCTGGCAATAATGCTATGGCGATTCTAAATTCGTCAGTATTTAATAAATAGTGCAATATAACTAGTCCACCTACTGCATTTATGTATGGATAATGAAAAACAATAGAATATGGGCAGCAAATCCTTCCTATTCTAATGTAAACACATGCTTTAGATTTACAATGCCTGCAAGACTGTGAATATATACATCTTCCATACAAATATATAAAATTAAGTGTCAGTTGGTAACATAAAAATAACAGCTTTTCACTGAATGCGTAAATAAATGAAACTTTATACGGTATTTAAAACAAAAACAATTTTTTTTCAATTTTCGGCTGTCTCTCTATTTGTTCCGGCTAATCTCCGAAACGGCTGGACCGATTTTGGTAGATAGCTAATATTATAATGTCTAAGTTAGGCTACTTTCATTTTAGACAAATAATTAATTAAGGGTCCGTGCAAAATAATTAAACCCTTGAAACTGTTAAGAAAATCTGATTAAAAAAGACAAGTACCTACAAAATATTTTTTATATGATTTCACGCGAACGAAGGTCGCGGGGAACAGATAGTAATAAATAGCAAGTCTATTTAGAGCCTACATAGCTAGTCAACTGCTTACATAAACGCGTTGTTATTTACTTAGCTCGGAAATTCGTGCGAGAATTCTGTAAATATCGTACTATTATAAATATATTTATTATGTACTTATAGAAGATATAAGCACCTACCGACAATTATGATCATCCATGCTATTTTATCTGTTACTGTTAGATCATTGTGACTAAAAAATGTCCTTGAATAATTAATAATGCCCGTAACTATTTACAGTTGATGTACTTACATATACTATTTACATAATATATCTTCTCGGTTGCCGAAGACCACGTAACTTGTGTGACTTGTGTACGATCGTGTGTGGTCGCAATCCTCGAAGAAATTGATATTCTTGACACATTACATTCATATAAACTCACGGCTTCTTCACATGGGCGTAAGCAGCAACCTTACGAAATATACCTACAGTTCTTGGAAATGCTAGATAAAACTAAATATTTATATTGGTTAGATAGACTTACCTAGGTTTCGTATACTTACAATTTCAAGGGAACCTCGAAATAGGTAGCTAATAATTATGAATCAGCGAGGGAACTATTCGGTAAAAAAAGTCCATAAAATAACCGCAATCCTGGATGGACCGCCTACTGGTCTTAAAACTAGCGAATATTTTTGAAAATGATGTCATCATTAGTTCTGATATTCTGAGCCGCTAAAATCGCCCTACAATAGCTGGCTTCGACCGTAATCTTCTATACTGAAATAGAGAAGTTAAAAGAGATGCAGAAACGCGGAAGATATAATTTAAATAAAGTACTTACGGTTATTAAAAGTAAATGTAAATTCCTTATTTACAGACTAGCCACACTTCACGTGTTGTTTCGGTTCAATAATTTTATCCACACTAGTGCCGCGCACTGAGATTCTCTGTTGACTAAACACAATTTCAAATAGCATTCCATTTCGAGCGGGAACTTTTCGCTATAACCTCACCAAATTAAAAAGAAGGTTCCATTCGTAAAAGTTGTGTTCGCAGAAGTAGTTTTGAACTTAGCCGTTTAATAGAGAAGCGACAAAATCGACCAAAATAAAATAGTGACGCAATGTGTGTGTTGCTATTCCAAGGTTGTGTTTATAACTCGCCATGACATCATCTGCTCAGCGTGCACCGGGGAGCCGGTAGTCGCCGGTAACCTTCGTTTTATCGATTGCCCTAAGGGTTAAGTTACTGCCTTTCGATCACATGAGATACGTTAGATAATTGACTGTTATTTTATGGTGGAAGCACAGAGTACATTGGTAGGGTATCTCCATAAATATATAGTAGTCTTTGGGGTAGCCCGCGAAATTCAAATTTTCTTACGTTTTTGCAATTTGCAGGTCAGTGTCAGGTTCTAAGTTGATAAAAAATGAGTCGCGCCAGTAATACGTATGTAATTATAGAATTATATTAATTAAAATCATAAATACAACCCTTGAAGTTCATAAATGAATCCCAATCAATGACAGTTTCATGAAAAAGTAAAAAGCAAATAACTAACTGATAATTCAAAATAACAGCTTTATAATGAATGCTTTTAAAAGTATGGTACTTAATATGTACGTACATATACTCATATAACAAAAGAACTTCTTTTTTTAATTTTGTCTGTCTGTCTGCGGGACTTTTACTGCCAGATAGCGGATGTTCTAACTAAGGATTAGCTTAGGCTAGATTGTATGTTTTAGAAAAAGGGTTAGTATTCCGTGCAAAATAATTAAAACCCATGAAATTATTAACAACTTCCGATTCAAGTAAATGTTTTAAAATAATTTCCCACGGACGAAGGTTGCGGGCAACAGCTAGTCTAAAGATAAATTGTTTACCGAAACCGACAAAGTATGTACAGTTCATATTATTATGTACATACACACCTACTGAAAACTTATCATGGCATTTTTCTTTTGTACCTTTGCGTAAACCGGCACACAAAACAGCTGAACGTCAAATTCCTTTTGTACTGTCACCAATGACTGTCACTGTGATGTGACACTGTGACACTGTGTGTCATTTCAGTTCAGTCAAGTCAAAGAAACGTGCGCGCATTCTGAACTACAGTGCGTTGTTGTGCACACAGAACACTATTACTCTTAGCGGAGGTTGTGCATTTCGTTCGTGAAAGTTTTCTAATATTTCCAACAATGACGTGCGAAGCGCCCGAGCCGGTGTTCCGTGAGTTCGGCGGTGAGGAGGATGCGGAGCCCGAGGTGACGGAGATCGAGTCGCTCTGCATGAACTGCCACTCCAACGTAAGTAAACATTGCGAAACGAAAGCAACGATCGTGCTCATAACAACTTGTTTTAAAAAAAAAATACCCGTCATTCCGTATTTATTGCGATTCATTTTGTTAATTTATATAGGTCCTCGCAACCGACCCAGATGTTTTGCGTGAATAAAGCATGAGTCTATAAGGATCGTAGCAGGTGGCGTTCTCTAGTTTCTGCCTGCCTCCATGGGGAAAAGGCGTGAGTATGTAATTTAGGCTTTTGAATAGCCTAAATTACATACATAAACTCACTTGTGAAACAGATAACTAAGTTCATATTTATATGACAGTGGCGCCGCGATACCGACCGGTCAATACCCGAGGTTGAGGACCCGTTTACTACTGGCACAGTCAGACTAGTGCAGGAGGCAGTAGGGTACTCAAGCAAATTGTATGGGCTGTCTGCCAGTAGACAAGCTTGCCTATTTTTTCTAGTTTATTTTTGGTTGTGATGGTTCATTTAAAGTAGTGGGATCTGCTAACTGAAATTCTTTAAAATTTAACTTATTTACATCAGATGATTTAGGTAACTTGCCTGTAATTTGAGGCAAAACCAAACAGGAAGTAGTCACATTGAATAAGCTGTTTTCCAAATTGTGTAAAATACAGCGTTCTGTGTTCATATTAAGTTTGTATTACCAATGCCTACTATGGTATTGTCTGAAGGCCGAGGAATCAGGTTTGGTGCTGACGATTGGGCAGGTTATAGACGATTCAACTCAAAGCATTTATTTCAAGAAGACCCGTAACAAAGTGCCTATGCAAGACAGGCTGAGAAAGATGTAAATCCACGCGGACGAAGTCGCAGGCACAGCTAATAAATTACAATTACTTTTTTACCCTAATTGAATGTATATACATATTTGCCCCACAAATACTCATTATAGTAACAACTAAATTTGAATAACATTATTTTTGTCCTTTAAGTTGGTTAATATTGAGTCGCCCACATTGATGTTATATTAATTGTAAATTAAATGGCTATCTGTCTTCAAAGTGAACATTTTGTTAGACAGCTAAAGATTATATAAGACTCATAGACGAAGACTCAGTAACTGCCAGTTAGAGTATGTGTCCAGTTACAGACGTAGTTGGCATATACAGATTAGCAGGCATAGCTTGTCTTAAGAGCCATTTCACAAAATATAAACGCTCGAGTTTAGGTAAAAGACGGCAGTGCTGTGTATGTGTGCGAAGCTAACTACACATACACAATACAAGCAGTGGAACGCGAGTGTCGAGACGGAATAAACAAACTTGAGCCGTTATAATCATAATGCAGCATTTAGACATTTATGAAAAAGTTATTTTATTTATGAGTCTAACAAAGGTTTCTAGACTAATTAAAAAAACACAAATATATGTTATGTAAAGTATATAATAAAAATGAACAGGAAAAAATCAATTATCATTGTAAAGTAATAATAACTATCACTAAATAAATATTTGTCGTAAAGGCATTGATCTTGCCTTTCTAGGGTCTACAATTTCTGGCAATACGCAATCTTCGTAAAACCGAGTCAATTTCGGAAGCATTTTTTCCTGCCAAAATATGTCATCTTTTACAACCTTTACTACTTTCAATGGAAAATCAGGACCAGTCCACACAGCAAATAAACATACGTTTTTTTTCGCAATGTGCAACTGACCCTGTACCTGGTAGTACCAGTCATGATTTTGGTTCATTTCGACTTGAGATTGACTGTTCAATTTGAAACATTTAAGTTTTTTTGCTTGTACCGCGGTATCAGGATCGATTCCGAAAAGTGAGCTAGGACATTTCACTTCCACTAATCCTTTACTGCACAATCCATCCGGTGTCGCACCTAAATAACAATGTTCCTCGTCTATAAAAAGACCACATTTTCCAATAATTGTGTTTTCTTGCACACTGAGTTGTGCTAAAGCCTTTGGTTCGTTATCCCTACCATGTTTTATTGCGGTGATATGGTCCAAGTTATAGGAATAAAGAATGGATTTCACCAGAGGAGCAGAGTTTTGGCTCGCTCGCCTTTTGCAAACCTTCCCAAAGGAGGACGCGGTCAGTATACACCTTCTAAGTTCAAGCCATAAAGAGCTTTCGGCTTGTAATACAGTAGCTCTCTCAATGTCATGGCGATTTGACGCCTGTTCTTGCAAATTTTTCAGAAATAGGTGTTTTCCTTGTTCATAATCTGCGGCGTCCATATCCGGTCTTTGACATTCCTTTCCGTAATGAGCATCTACAGGATTATAATTGATTTTCTTGCGTGCACTACCTCTACGAGCCATTACTTCTCGAGTATTTTTTGCGTATCTCCGGGCTTCCAACGATTTTAAAGACTTTCCTGGACTAGCGTGACAGATCGACTTATACAAAGTATATTGCGGCTTGCCGGTATTAAACGATACCACTGCTGCATAGCATCGTGTAGTGTAGGAGTCTTTCAACGAAAAGTTGACCCGTTTCCCACCTACCATCTTAGCCACGATGCTATAGAATTGTTCAGCGCGATTATTAGTGTAGCAATGTAAAAGACTTCGGGAATTGTAGGCAAGTTGAGATGCGTTCCTTTTTAATTTTAAAAGTAGAGTTGGTATCAATGGGATTATATTAGGCTCTTTTTTCCTCTCATCTGTACAGTAATAACTGTCACATTCTAAATGGTCCCCAAAGATGTGTCGTGGGCTATGAATAATATCTTTTTGCAGATTTTCTATTTTATGTGAATCTGAACCATCGCCCTGTTGTCTGTATCGAATAGCAGCACGAACAGCAGTACGTAACCTTTTCAGTCGGTCCATATTTAAAAGTTTACGTTCATTTAAAGGTATAGATGTATCTTTTTGAAGTAACAAATTCTTTCCATTGTAATTCCTTAACAAATGGTTTGTACATTCAATTTTTTGTATGGGTATATCCGGATAAGGTCGACTCTCTAATATACTTTTATAAGTACTAGAATCACCATCTGCAATTAGGGTTTTATAAATTAAATTTCTTTCCCTAATGGAATTTTTAAAACCTTCCACTAATATGGTTTGTTCCATGCTGGTAGACGATCCCGAGTGATTTTTTGTGCATTTGTGGGCTTTTGCTGGCTGGCCTTTTTTGTTAGCACGGGCGCAAATGACGCAATATTTGTTGCGAACGCCAATGTGTAGCACTTTACCACTATGTTCTCCAATTATGGCCGCGACACCAGAGAGTGCAGAATAATTATTTTTGTAAGAACGTTTGCCCCAACAAGCATCTGCTTCAACCGGTATCATTGCTATACCCGAATTGCTAACATCGCCACGTAATTTAGCCACTTCAATTTCCTGTTTAGCAGCATTTAACATTGTCACTTCGGCAGCAGTCTTCCACATTTCGGAAATAGCATCATGTTTTTGACTGTATAATCGAAATGGCATTGTTGGTAAATCCATCGATGCATTGATCTCATTTAAGTTTGAGAGACCAATTCCCGTAATTATTGCACCTGATACCGCTCCTGCATTAAGGTCGAGTTTTGATGGTTCACTTGTGGCAGTGTCCGAAGTTCTTAAAACAAAGCTAGATCCACACATCATACATTTCAAGTCAAATTTAGACAGGAGAGCCACCTGTTTCTCTTTTTCTATTTTCAAATAGTTCAATTTGCAGCCGTACTTCTCGCTATGTTCGCTTATATTTATTAATTGACTCCAAAAGTATTGAAAATCAATTATACGCCTGCCATCAACGATGTAATCATTCTAAAAACAAAAGCACCATTAAAATATCTTATTGAAATTGAAATTTAAAGAAATATAATAACTACTAAAAATATTTACGATCGAGTCTGAAACCTCCATTAATTCATCAAGTCCAGGGTCTAATGCAACAGGTTCTTTATCCTATAAAATTAAAGAAATAATAATTATAGTACCTATTAATAAATAAACTTCTATTTTAAACATATAATTCTTACTAAAACATACAATTTCTGTTATCGAATCTGACTTTTCACGTGTACCCGGCGCGTCACTTGTACTCGGAAAGCCACTCGTACTCGGCGCGTCACTTGTACCCGGCGCGTCACTTGTACCCAGCGCTTCACTTGTATCCAGCGCTTCACTTGTACCCGGTGCGTCACTTGTACCCAGCGCCTCACTTGTACCCGGCGCGTCACTTGTACTCGGCGCGTCACTTGTACTCGGCGCGGTGTCTCTCCAGAAGTTACTATCCTCCTCCATTCGATTCACGCGATTTCTCATTCTAAAATGAAATCAAAATAGCTGTCAAGTTTCGATGCCTACAATTTTTTTTTTATTCAATAATATTTAAATGATTGTTAAAATCATCAATATTTTTATAGAAGTGTAAGTGTATACAAATCCTTAAAATTTTAATTACGGTGTTGTAGTCCATGTCGATATGTAAGTACACATCGACATGGACTATAAAACCGCAATTTTATTTGCAAAATCGATCTTATACTTATGTGATCGATTTTGCAAATAAAAATAAATATCTACCTCGCTTCTGTTGCTTTCTTTATGGCTGCAGAATTTTTATTTTTCCTTTTCTTGACACAATGGTATACAGAACCCGTACGGCCCATTTCTAAAAAATTTAAACAAAAATATATAATTATTCTATAATCTACTAAAATAACACTTTACTTTATAATAAACCAAACTTCTTACCTTATGAAAAAAAATACGAAGAGAATCAAAATGTTGTAGTCGTAGTATAATAATGCGTTCACGATACGAGCACTCGCAAATTGAGACGCGGGAAAAAGTGGCACAGGTCCTTCCTCGATGGGTGCTCGCACCGTACTAAACAGTACCCGCTCATGCATCGTAATTTATTCTAATTTAGAGTGATTTTAAAAACGATATTATGTCTTATTAAATGAAGGGATTTTAATCAAACTTTATAATTCGATTTGTTAAAGAACATAGTTTATTTTGACATGATTTTTAGAATGTTATTACGCCTTATTCGAACCAAGAAATAGCGATATAATTGCGAATAAATCGTAAAAAAGGTCCTAAGACTTTATTTTTTTACTAAATAATGTCATTAATAAGCGATATTCTAGTACGTAATGTGTCGACAAAATAATATGTCTGATGCATTGTGTATTTTTTTCAGTCAAATTTATAAATATTAATGATAGATATGGAGTCTGAAATTGACTCTGCAATGATTTTTCAGTAAACTAGTTGTGGGAGATTAATCACTACAAAGTAAAGAAATAAGTTTTTGTAAATGTGTTACATGAAGTATCAATACGAAAGATTAGTCTATTTTTTACATGTATTTACCAATGCCAAAGTATTAACTAAGATGGTAAATTAGGCGACTAAAATCTTAGATATTCGCGCGAAAACGTGAAATGGCTCTTAAATGCATAATTCACACATTGCATACAGGGCGGACATCAGAGAGGACAAAGTACATTAAAGCCTGTCCTTGACATTTTGAGTAATTGCTAACTGTCACAGATTTAAGAAAAGTGGTACAGTCATCTTAAAAATCTTCAGTTCTTATAACATCGTCCTTATAGAAAGGGTTAACGCTAACTGCGCTGCCTCAAAAATCCACTTTATTAACTGATGGATTACATTGTCAAAATATTATTGACTAGCGACCCGCCCCGACTTTGCACGGGTGCAATATTATACATATAAACCTTCCTCTTGAATCAATCTATCTACTAAAAAAAACCGCATCAAAACCCGTTGCGTAGTTTTAATGATCTAAGCTATGCTATATATATAAGCTATATATATAGGGACAGACAGCGGGAAGCGACTTTGTTTTATACTATGTAGTGAAGTTGTATAATATTGTGTCTGCAGGGAATGACACGCCTGCTGCTGACGCGCATCCCGTACTACCGGAACGTGGTGGTGATGTCGTTCTCGTGCGAGGAGTGCGGCTACCAGAACAATGAGCTGCAACCCGGAGGAGCCTACGCAGAGCAGGGCGTGCAGTGAGTAGCATACTGTGACTGTAGGGCTCCCGTGATGCAGGAACGTGGTGGTGATGCAACCTGTGGGCGCACTATTACTGCTGTTAGGCATGGGGTTCTATTCCCAGGTCAGGCAAAATGTCATTTTTTCCATCAGAATTTCCTTAGTAGGAGCCCATAATCATACCATTTATTTTAATTAGGCCATTAAAAGGCACCTTCGAATTAATTATAGTTGCCCATTTGCAAAGGCTGTTTCAATGTTTGGTAGTTGGTTCTGTGATATCACTCGGATTGCATGTAAAGCCATTGGTCCTGCGCCTGCGTCTTTCCCCGATCGTGTCAGATTGCTGACCACTGTAATAGTAATGGAACATAGTGCGCCTGAGTTTGGACGCCTGTGTACGTGATTACTAACCACTGAGATGGTCAACCGAGTCACTAATAGGGAATATGCATGTAATTTTTTCTTCACTTAAATCAATAAAATACAGTATCATCAACCTAAGAAAATAATGAAAAGTTAAATTCAAATACTGCTGGTCGCTTAAAAAAAATTAAACTCCTACATTTTTCTACGACAGTTCAAACGTCCGTGACTGTCGCGGCCATTTATGGCATAGTATGTGATGTCACTTACCTCTATCTGCCTTGTTTCCATCTAATGTTTTGCTTTTGCTTAGTAGAATTTTGCTGAAATGAATTTTGCTTTTACTTATTAGAATAGTTTAACTTATTGTATGTGCTTTATTCCAGCAAAAATTGCAATAACAATATTATAATAAAATCTTAGTGAAACTTTAAGTACTTTTCAACTAAAAGTGTTTCTTTGACACATAGTATTTGACGTCACTACCGGAATCGATGCGTTTTGTATTTGCCTTCCGTTTCACCAAAAACACGCTACATAAAATATTAAATTGTAAAATACGTGTTATAATAGAGAATTAAACAAGTGTACCACAATGTTTTTAAGGAAAAAGTTTTGTGTTTCTTCCACATATCATATTCCCACGCACTATTGTTGGGAAATGATTTGATGAGAATTAGTACTGTTACAGCTCTGCTTCTGTAACCAATTACGATCTGTTTGTGAGAATGTATTCCTTATTCCTCCACGTCCTGACACTCTCTTGTCCGTGGTAGCATATTGTCAATGTGACTGTGGTTACAGGTGGACCCTGAAGGTAGAGAACGCGGAGGACCTGAACCGGCAGGTGGTGAAGAGCGACTACACCAGCGTGCGCGTCCCCGAGATCGACTTCGAGATCCCCGCGCAGAGCCAGCCCGGAGGTACGGTGCACTGCGTGTGGTTGCAAAGTGGAAAACTTCCTCCGAAGTATCGCCTTTCAAAAGGAGAGCTATGTCGTCTGCGAATGTGATTATCTTGAAAATACAGTAGGCCCTAAAATACTCCCCTGGGAAATACTGTTATTAGCTTCGCATCCTTCGCTCAACCATTAATCGACCACAGCACGTTGAGCTCTGCCCCTCAGTTAACTCTCAAACAATTTTAGCTGTTCGCCTTGAGTTCCAGGGTGTTCAAGTTTCTTCAGTAACAGTGGTGCAGAGACAGTGTCAATAGCTTTCGCCAAATCGAGGAAAATCGTAAGCACCTTGACTAACTGATACCATAGTGTCTCTTAGCCTTCTGCAACTGTAAGCAGCATAAGGCTCTCCTTATCCTGCTTAGAAACTATGGTATCAGTTAGTTGAGGTGCTAATGTGCATTAGAAAATTGAAAAGCTTAAGCAATTGTCACAAATTTCCCACTACTATTACAAAACAATTCCCACTTTGCAAATGACATTGCAACGTTCAGGGCGGAAAGGACACCCGCGCGCAAACGCTAACCACGTGTTCATGAACCCCGCCACATTGAAATTTTTCATCGGCAATTTAAAAATCAGCCGTTCCATATAGAATAAGATCCCAGGGCCACCAGAGTTCACCAGACGTCACGTATTTTCTGACGACGGAAATGTGGACGATTGAGTAGTGTTAGTTTGTACTAAGAACGCATGCCTACCTGCTAGCTTGCTTAGACGGCCAATTTTCAGGTATCAGGTAATCAAAGTACATAAAAACATTACTTACCTCACGTAAATTCTCAAAGCTGATCTTTATGTATAGTTTAGGCAATATCCTTAAAAATAAGTCGCCAATACTCCCAGACACTTTTCGCCGGCCGTCTTGCTTAGGGCCAATAGCTAAATTCACTCACAAGCTTTTTACCCGCCTTTTGGAAAATTTTGTAATGGTTCCGCATTCCGCTTTAGACCTACGCGGTTCCGCCTTTTTAGAATCTGCTCGAACGGAGATGCATAATTTTTTTTGTGACATAATTGGTATATTATTATACCATGCTACGATTCTATGACGCGCGCTCGCTCCACCCGCATATTAAATAACACTCGTTGACTTCTGTCCCTGAAGTGCCGGGCCTCCACCAGCCTCCTTCGTCGGCCTACGGCCCGGTGCCCATGCCATAAATGATACTTCCGCGAGACGGCCGTCGTGGGCGTCCGCTTATTGACCTACGTTATAGTCTATGCCAAAATAATCTGTGTCATGTGTCATGGTGTAAAATGTCATCTTTTCCTATACAATAATATCAATAATTCTGCAATTAATATCTCCGAAACTATTCATCTCCGACGGTTGAAATTTCACAAATCGTTTTCTTATATTAGTAGGAACCTACAATAAAAATTACAACATCCTAGGTTAAAGTAACGATATAAGTGTCTAGCCAAAGAATTGAAGTTTTTTCGAATTTATCAAAACAGCTTGCAGGATAAAATTCTAGAATTATTGTAGTCAAATGAGCATTTTTTTACAAGTTAATTTTTAATTATTTACCAAATTTTTAAATTTTTAGCTGTTTTTTTTTTTTATTAATAATTAATTGATATGAGTAAACTGTAAGAGAGTGAGAGAGAGAGAAGTCAATATATCCTAATACATGTCTCACTGAGTCTCATGCGCATGGATAATGCCCTCGCGCTCCTACCCACAGAGGCATTAAAATTGAGTTTAGGGGATGATTGGCCCCTTGGATCGGTCTGTCTTCTTGTAAAAGGTTTTAAAATAGTTGTCTCGTGAACATATATAAAAATGGAGCATCAGAATTTACGTGAAGTTAAGTAATTATTTTGGGAGCTTTAAAGCGTCTGCAAAGCAATACGGCCGGCGAAAAGTGTCTGGGAGTGTTGGCGACTTATTTTTAAGGATATTGCCTAAACTATACGTAAAAATCAGCTTTGAGAATTTACGTGAGGTAAGTAATGTTTTTATGTACTTTGATTACCTGATACCTGAAAATTGGCCGTCTAAGCAAGCTAGCAGGTAGGCATGCGTTCTTAGTACTGTAAGGGTTGTATTAACTACCTACTTTAAGATCTGTATTACTATAATCTATGCACCTTTGTAACCATTTATATGCACTATCCTATGAAATATACCTCAGTATTATTCGAGCATTCGTTGGTTTCATTTACCATCAACACCGCACCTTACAGTACATACTAGCACTACTCAATCGTCCACATTTCCTTCGTCAGAAAATACGTGACGTCTGGTGGGCCTGGGACCTTGGAATAATACATTTTGAACGTGTTGGCACTTTTGTTGAAAAAAATAAGTTTTTTTTTAAACATACCGATGAAACATTTCTATGCGAGGGGTTCAGAATGATGAACCGCATACGTGGTTACCGGTTCTGCGTCGGTGTACCTCCACCCTGTACTTATATTAAAAAAAAAAAAAATTGTTTAACATTACTATTATCACTTGCAGAGATAACGACAATCGAGGGAATCATATCGCGCGCCATCCGCGGGCTGTCGCAGGAGCAGGCGCTGCGGCTGACCCAGCACCCGGAGGACGCCGCGCAGGTGCAGGCCATCATCGAGAAGCTGTCGGAGTTGCAGAGCGGGCAGAAGCCCTTCACCGTCGAGTTTGAAGACATCTCCGGTGAGTACACAGTCATGTATATTCACCGATTGCTTCGTGGTTGCATATGAATTAAGCATTTGATTGCGTAAACCATAAAACCCTACTCTTAAAACTTGAACATTACGGGTTAAGGAAACTTGCGCTCAGTTTAGTGAAATCGTATTTAAACGATAGACATCAGCAAGTACAAATAAATGGTGTCAATTCAATGAGTTTAAAAGTAAGTATTGGTGTACCACAAGGTTCGATATTGGGTCCTTTCCTCTTTTTGGTATATATTAATGATCTACCCCATTTATTTAAAAACCAACCACAAATGGTGTTATTCGCTGACGATACTTCTTTAATATTTAAGATAAACAGACGTGCCACAAATCTCGACGACGTCAATAACGCCCTACTGCAGGTCCATAATTGGTTTACCGCTAATAACTTAGTACTAAATGGGAAAAAAACTAAGTGCATAAAATTTTCTCTGCCAAATGTCAAAAGTAGTGATTGTGACATAATATTGAATCAAGAGAAACTAGAATTTGTCGATAAAACTGTTTTCTTGGGAATTACGCTCGACACAAGGCTACAATGGGGTCCTCATTTAACATCTCTTGCAGGACGGCTGAGTTTAGCAGCATATGCTGTTAGAAAAATCCGTCAATTTACTGATGCAGATACCGCGAGGCTAGTCTATTTTCGTTATTTTCATAGTATTATGTCATACGGTATTTTACTATGGGGACGGGCTGCAGACATTGAGTCTATATTTATTCTGCAGAAAAGAGCCATCAGAGCCATATATGATCTACGTAGGCGCGATTCTCTAAGGGAACTGTTTAAAGAAATTAACATCATGACAGTACCTTGTCAATACATCTATGAAAACATCATGTACGTTAGGAAAAATCTGTATTTGTTTAGTAAAAGAGGTGACAGACACCACTATAATACTAGAAACAGGGACCAACTAGTACAGCCAGGTTTCAGGCTAGCTAAAGTAGACTCATCTTTCATGGGGTACTGTTTAAAATGTTATAATAAAATACCTCCCCACATTCAACAACTGAATGAGACAAAATTTAAATCTTGTATAAAACGCACACTATGTAGGCAAGCATATTATAAGTTAGGGGATTAAGTCGATGATAAAAATGCTTGGCTCAATGCTGGTCCTGCTCCACAACCATAGGGGCAAACTAATCAGAAGCTCATGTGAAATTATTGTGGAAGCTGCAGAAGATTGTAAAAATATCTTTGCATTGTATAGATTCAATCTCTTAGTATTATATAACTGCATAGCACATGTGTGAGTACTATGTACTGTAAAGCTACCATTTACATTGAGTTATCCTTCATTGACTCGAATGTGCCCTGGTGGCTGAGAGAATGTCAGGCTCACTCAAATGTCTCGCTGATAGTGGCGGGGGTGTTGGGTTAGTTCCCTTCAATATGGTTGAGCTGAATGCGGCTGATGCATGCGTCATGTTCGTGAACGGGCGCTGTCAGTTGGGACTGGTCATCTCTTAGCTGCCACGGTTTATTTAAACTACTTTGTTTTTAAATTGTTGATAGTTATAATCTTTTACTCCGGACGCTCTTAATGTGCACGTCTTTCTACATCGTTCTCACATATATGTATAATCTCAACATGAATGATGTAACCAAGATCTTGTAACAATATTTTGATTGAAAAGAGTGTCCATGGAGTTTCTTGCCCATTCTTCTCTATAGAGATCTACGCTTTGGAATGGGCAACTACAGTACTTTCACAAGTTATTATGCCTTGTGTCTGTGACTGTAGCTTCGCCTTTGTTTTTCTGACTTTCAAAAGTGCCTGCGAAGGTCTAATTGAAATAAACGCTTTGAGTTTGAGTTTGAGTTGCTGGTTCGATTTCAATGATTCTTTTATCATTTGGTAGAAGAGTCGGGCGATGGTCCCATACACATTATATTAACTTTGCTTCGGTACTTTATGAGTTATCCTCTATAATGTGCAATTTTTCTTCTTCTGGGGATGATGTTATAATACTTATTATTAACTTCTAGTTACAATGGAAAATTGATACTTGGCATAGGTTTGTGTGAGGTACCACAACATACGCACAAAGTGCGAGACGGACTGGCGCACGAAGGGTTCCGTACCATTATAAAAAAAAAATACGTTTGTTGAATATTTATTTTATTCTGTTTTTAGTATTTGTTGTTATAGCGCAACAGAAATACATCATCTGTGAAAATTTCAACTGTCTAGCTACCACGGTTCACGAGATACAGCCTGGTGACAGACAGACAGATGGACAGTGAAGTCTTAGTATTAGGGTCCGGTTTTGACCTCTGGGTGCGACGCCCTAAGCCGAGGCTCGTACCCCACAGGGGGTGCCCTTAGCGAGTGGTCGCTTAGTATTTAAGTTCATTTGCCCCTGGCTGGAGGCCTTAAATTCAAGGCATCCACAGGATTAGACCCGTTAAGCAGTAGCCAGCCTCATAGGCTGAACTGCGAGATGCCATTAATTAAATAATGGTTGCTGGTTTTTTTTTCAAAACTATTAATCAATTTAAGTGATTGTTTTGCTGACGTCCTGCATAGCTATTCACAAACGCTTCGATTCGATTTCGATTCGGAAAGTCGTATGTCTATCTTGCTTGATTTCGAAAGGCCAAAAAAAGCATTATAGACATATGACTTGTCAAATCGAAACTTTTGTGAATAGCTGTGCACATGTCCAGCCAGGGAAACGACTGGGTCGGTAGCCCTGACATCTTGTGCCAATTTTAGCCATTTCGTACATCACCTGCCTGCTTTTTCTGAACCATGTCGGGGTCGGCTTCCAGTCTAACCGG
Source organism: Eugnorisma glareosa (assembly GCA_947578425.1). Classification (NCBI taxonomy): domain Eukaryota; kingdom Metazoa; phylum Arthropoda; class Insecta; order Lepidoptera; family Noctuidae; genus Eugnorisma; species Eugnorisma glareosa. The sequence continues at coordinate 590,485 of OX387984.1, forward strand.
ATGCAGCTGAATAACAGTATTTTACGCTATAGCTGTTGCCCGCGGCTTCGCTCGCGTTTTGGTAGGAAATTATTCCACGGCACGTTGTATAGCCTATAGCACTCGGGGATTATGTAGCTTCCTTTTAAAGAATTTTCAAAATCGGTTCAGTGGATCCAGAGATTACCTACAACCCCACAGACTCACAAACTGTACCTGTTTATCATATTAGTATATCGACATATCCGACCTCCACAACCTACCGCGGCGCATTCGCCTACCAAGTGTGTACCGAGCTCGAGGTGTGTAGGTATGACTCGCGTTCCGACCGTACTACTTACTTTCACGGATTCCAAACAGGTTTATAAATAAACTAGTATTTGCGTCTTGTGGTGGTTGATTTTTCAATTAAAAAAAAGGGCGGGGTGAGGGGGAAGTTCTGAAAAATAATTTTGACCAACTCTGGGCCCCTTTTCAAGAATCTGAAAAAAATAAGTAAATTCTCTTAACTTCCGTGATCCGCCGCCTAATGGAGGGTTCTAAGGAGGGCAAGGGGGGCAATTTTGAAAAATGGTTTTTGCTTTTCCGAGCCTCCTCTATACGAATCTGTAAAATAACAAAACACGAGTATCTTAGTTTCCGAGACACGATAGGGAGGGGGGAGGAGGGCAAAAAGGGGGGGTTTGGCTCTTTTCCCCTACTCGCGAGAGTTACTTGTTCACGAATCTGTCAAAATGTACCCACCTCCCCCTCCACCATCTGGGAGAACAATTATGTCAGTCAGTGAGTGAGTCAGTGGTTTATATCACAATCACTTTCATATTTCTTAGTAACAATGTAAACCTATAAGCTGGTAACATTCTAAGCTGCGTGGGGCACGCTGATCCTGCGGAATGTCTACTTGACTGCGTGCAGTCGTATCCACCGCCCCAAGATCGGAGAGTCCCACCTATCAGCCAACGTTCTAAGAATGGTGTTGGGGCTGGCGCGAACACGGCGCAGCAGTGATACGCATCTCTTGCGCATGATGACCGAGAAACTATCAACGTCCGCGTATGCAAACATGCCAGACACGCTGCACAAAACGCGGCAGCCCCATCAACATCCGGGACGTGTTATTATATTGTGTGCGCAGGCCACTATATGCCCATCTACAATGTGTAACAGAATAAACGCACAACCTCTTAAGGGGTCATTGTACTCATCATTATGAACAAATTTCACTATGGGACTAACCCCGAAACGCGAAAAAAAAAACAGCTGTTCAGTACATTTTGTCGAATTATGCGCACAGAAATGTATGGGGCAGTCATTTTTTTTTTTTCGCGATTTCAGTTTTGGTCCCATAGTGAAAGTTGTTCATAATGATGAGTACAATGACCCCTTAAGAGGTTGTGCGTTAATTCTGTTACACATTGTATATCATGTCTGCCGCAGTAAAACCCACTTCAGCAAAACAAGGACAGCGGTTCTGGCTCGTGTGGTGTATTGTCCCATTCCCTTGCAGGGAACTGCTTCCTGGAGAACACGGCGGCCCCGCGGCGCGACCCGCGCGCCACTCGCCGCCAGTTCCCGCGCACGGAGGAGCAGGACAAGGCGCTCGGCATCTACTCCCAGCGCGAACAGGAGGTACGTGTACGTGCGACCACTAAACATGCTGACTGGAAGAACAGGTCTCAACGTGTTGTGGCGTTTTCAAAATAACTATGACGCACTTTATTCAAAATAAATGTGTCGTCTTGAGAACCTCCTCCATTTTTCGTCGGTTAAAAACGACCTTAATGCGTACTGAGACGCAGAGACGGACACTGTCTGTTCCTCACATGAAAAAGGCTGTTCGACAAGTTCCATACAAGCTGTCCGTCGTGTCGTCCTCGCATCAGTCGACATAAGCGCCGACAAGTTCCATACAACCAGTCCGACGGACAGGTTGCTCACTATTCCAGGTCCAGTTGAAAATCAGCGTCTCGCACTAGTTGTCATTTTGTTGAACTGGGCCTATTTGGCGCAGCTGTGAGGCACAGTGTCACATTACTGTTTTTTTTTTTCGTTTAGATTTATGTTTTTTTTTTCTTGGCATGTTATGTCAAAAAAAAGTATTTTCTTTCTTACTGCATGATAAAGGGTGTAACAAGACCCTTAACGAAGCCAAAAGGCACTTGTTCTTCCCGTCATTGCGATCATTTCCTTGTTCTAGACCATACCTGGGAACCTTCTAGTTACGGAGATATTGGGGGTCGAAGTTCCGACTTTTTCACAAGTGTTTTTTTTGTCTTGGCATGTTATGTCAAAAAAAAGTATTTTCTTTCTTACTGCATGATAAAGGGTGTAACAAGACCCTTAACGAAGCCAAAAGGCACTTGTTCTTCCCGTCATTGCGATCATTTCCTTGTTCTAGACCATACCTGGGAACCTTCTAGTTACGGAGATATTGGGGGTCGAAGTTCCGACTTTTTCACAAGTGTTTTTTTTTAATACATGTTTTTAATGTTAGAACTTTACTTGAAACACCTCCACTTACCATTCAACGCATACATCAGCACAAAGTTTTACGTGCGTAACATTGAGTTATACCGTAAAACGTGATTTTTCACCCCTTTTGGTTGACTGCTTCGCGAAGAGTTCGTTTACACCTTGTTATTTATGTCACTTGACCGGAGCTTATCGAGGGTGCTGATGTCAATATGAACATCCAATTAAACGGTTGTGAAGCTTTTCAAATGTTTCGTCATGGGTGTCGTCGAAATGGCTGTTCGGGGGGGGGGTAGTGAGGATCTGGTTAGTTGTCATATCGATGGTCTACCATTCTGCAGTCGGTTGACTGCTTCGTTCAGTCCTTTGGCTTTTTCCACCTGGATTTTCTAAGTAGCAGACACGGAGTCTGGATCTGCGCCCGAATGATGGGGATAGGCTCGCCCCCCTATTACAAGATACTTGCGAAATGTGGGTGTACTATTAAATACATCCGCGCAGCCCTTCGGGAATACTTACAAAACATGCCCTTGTCACCTGCAGCCGGAGTCCTTGGAGCAGCTGGGGGGCCAGCTGCGCGGGCTGGAGCTCTCCGCCAGCGAGCCCGCGGGCCACCTGCTGCGGCCGCTGACGCCGGGCTCCATGACGTACGAGCAGCTCGCGGCCGACGAGGTGCTGACCTTCCGCACCAACTGTCCGGACTGCAACGCTCCCGCGGACACTAACATGAAGATAACCAGTCAGTATACCACTTACTTACCCATGTTACGTAGTCGTTAGCCTACAATGTGTTCCACTGTAAATTACATTATTTCCGCTGGAAAATATATACTGAGTTACGCAGAAACGGCGTAAGGTGAAGAATGAATAAGGAAACGAGAGAACGGCCGCACCGCTTGAGTGTAATTCACGACACGTCGCCTGCGTGCATTTTGTATGAAAACGTTTTGAAGCGGCACCATTCCTGCGCCGCGCCTTCACCTTACGCCGTTCGTGTATGAATCGCGCCTTAGGCAAGAGCCTCATTCCATACCTTTTTAACCGACTTCTAAAAAGGAGGAGGTGTTGTAGGTATTTCACCAGCTTCTTTTTCATGTATTGTCGGTGGCAAAAAAGCCAACGCAACAAACAAAAGTCACCGACTTCCGATAGTAAAGTTTTTTTTGGAAGTCGGTTATGTTTTTTGTTATGTTGTGCGATCACACACACTAATATACGAGGCCGAAGTCAAATCAGTAGCGAAACTCCACAGACGTTTTGGAAGTCGATTAGCACATTGATTGGTTTGGCTGGGAGCCTACATCGACATCGGTAGATATGAACATGAATTAATTTTATAATTTTTTCTTCTATAAGTTTAACAATTTATCAATTATATTTTTTTTTTTTATGTTTAACAGTTTACCAATTTTATTTATCGATTTTATTTACCAATATTATTCAATGAATTTTAATTTTATGTCGATCTATATTATAATTTATCAATTCACCGATGTAATATAATTTTAATTTAATTTTATCTACTTACCAATGTTGCAATTGTCAAAAATTAATCAATTTTGTCATAATTCTGTTTTTCACTATTTCAAATTTAAATTTGATTTGAATACTGGCGATTACTTATTAAGCTTATTTCCCTAATTTATTGTTTTGTGCATGTGGTGTTTACTTATAAGTAATTGTTGCGCTGTAACTTAATTTTAAGAATGAATTATGTCGCTGTATCCAGCGTGAACAATTGTTGGTACACATAATATAATAAATAAATGATACGTATTGCTTACAGATATCCCGCATTTCAAGGAGGTCGTCATCATGAGCACCACGTGCGACATCTGCGGCCACCGCACTAACGAGGTAACATAACATAGTAAATCGAGGGGCAGAAAAGGTTACCCGTATAGAACCTCTATACGGGTGACCCTTTCGGTCCCTTGTTAATCGGGTTATGTTGTAGGGTCAGTTGAACAACCCTTACCGTAAATCTGCTTAAGTAAGTTAACGTCTTACGGTATTTCATACGTAAACTTTTAACTCATTTGTTTTCGAAACGACTGAACCGATTTTAATGAAACTTCACACGCATAAGCAGGATACATAGGTCTCAAAAGTTGATAGAGAATATTTTCGAAAAATAGTTACAGCTAAATTAGACCGATTTTAAATTTTCCATACAAACAGAAATTTCCAATAATGTTTTTTTATGACATTTCGAAAATGTCCCCGCTAAAACGGGGAGAATTTATTTCTTTTGAGAGCTTCTGTTGCGTGCGCGGCGTACACAGTTAAAGTTACGCTACAATAATGTACGACAGAATTGTTCCTCTTAAAAAGATAAAAAATTGTGTGCGGTAGCATATATCTATCTTTTGAGGTTTACTCATAAAAACCCTTTTAATGGTAATTAAGTTTATTCAAAAATAACGAATTATTTGAGAATATTTTTTATACACATGGTAGTGATCCATAACCAAATAAATACGTTATTCATCACAAGTATTTAATTTTGAAGAAAATTTTTCTAACATCGTTTGCTTTCAATGAATATCTCAGGAGATATCACAGTTTTTACTTAGATCCTCTCTCTTTGTTATGTGACGCAGCCGAAGTAGCGAGACTCAGCTAGTGTAATATATCGTGTGTGCAGGTGAAGTCAGGCGGCGGCATAGAAGACAAGGGCGTGCGCTTCGAGCTGCGCATCCGCAACCGGGACGACTTCTCGCGAGACGTGCTCAAGGTATGTGTTACTCAGATGTTCCTGCTTCTACGTTATCTAATATTAATATTATTGATGTTAGCGCACTTAGTTGCTTAGTAGCGGAGTCGCTATTTCTATTAATTGTAGCGCGAAGTGCCTCTTCTGTACTTGTTACTTATTATTCTGTGGTTTTGTTTACATAGACAACGTTCTCGTGACGTCATTCACCGCTAACCAAACAGCTTATGGATTAATTTATATCCGAAATAAAAAAAAGTTTAATAAAATTTAATTTAATAATAATCAGTTTTACAAAAGTGATTACATGGATTGCATTTGTACCAGCTTCAAAATAACGTTGGAGTTTCCAAAACACTTTCAGGTCTGTCAGAATGTTTTTGAATGATATCCAGAGAAAATGATTCATGGTGTCGGCCGATTCTGATGATTCTTTCACCGATACCTAAAAATCCATTCAGTAACTTGACGTTTAAATGAAAGCTCGGGGCTTGTGGCTATATAATAACAACGGCACCGGTTGATCTTCAAGGTAAAGCTGCGCTTGCCAAGATCGGTCCGCGGATGGGTGACCATCAATTACATCTTGTGAGTTTATTCAATTACATCTTGTGCCTCGGAAAGCACGTCAAGCCGTTGATCCCGTTTAGGTATCTATTGTCAGTGGCCCAAAAGCCCTGACAACCAGTCCTGGTCCAGTAAACCATGGGGTATCCGTATTTGGGGAGATCAGATATGCAGTCGCTCCATGTAAAATACTGGTATTCAGTTGCATCCGGTTCGCGGGCCTGTGGACGGTGAGCTATGGGCTAGCTCGCCGTCCGTCCGTCTTATGACGACAGGCCGTGTCGACGGCGCAAGAGTGTTCCACGCGCGCCTCAAAGAGAGTCAGCAAACAGGAAGGGGTCCGTAAGGACCGACGCCTGCCAGGGTTGCGGGACTGTTCGAAAGAGATACCGCGGCCCTGGAACACAAAGGGCAAAGGAAGGAACATGGATGGGTTTTAGTCAGTAAAAGTCTGACACTCCCTCCTGCTCAGCCCAGAGCGGGAGGGGTCATTTGACGATATGCCATCCGAAAAAAAAAAAAGCTGCATTCGGTTAGACTGGAAGTCGACCGAGGTTGGATGAATTTGACGTTTCAAAGACTTGCTTAATCTTGTTTTACAAATATTTATAATTGTATCGCAGTCAGAGACGTGCAGCATGGAGATCCCCGAGCTGGAGCTGGAAGTGGGCGGCAGAGCGCTGGGCGGGCGCTTCACTACGGCCGAGGGGCTGCTGAGCGCCACGGCGGCGCAGCTGCGCGACTGTCCCGGCGCCATCGGAGACGCGCGCGGCCTCAACCGGGACAACCTCGACCGGTACGAGCCCTCGCCCCTCTGCCACTGCCATCTCACCCGCCAGCCGCGACTGTACTGCTACTTGTAATCATGAACTAAGGCTGAAGTCACATTTACACGCACATGTCACGTAAAGGCGTCATCTGCTGGAGCGAGGAGTGCGGTCGCAAGCATCCACATTCATTCACATCTGAAGACCTTTAACGTGCGATTGAACCACTCACTTCAGTTAGTTGCAATTTTAAGTGACAAAGGAAAAAAGATGCATGAAGACCAGTGCCTGTAAATGTAAATGATGAGTAGTGCGGCCGATGCAGGTTCGTGGAGCAGCTGGAGCAGGCGCTGGCGGGCGAGCTGCCCGTCACCGTGCTGCTGGACGACCCCGCCGGGAACTCCTACGTGCAGAGCCTCGCCGCGGAGCCCGGCCAGACGGACGACGGTATGCAACTACTGCACTTTGTTACTAGAGACCCGATTATATGCGGGTTTACGCAATAGCATATTATAGCTGTTTTTTGAAGATAATGCGTATCATAGCCATAGCTATACCCAAATGTATGGGACAGCTGATTATTTTTTTACGATTTCCATGGTGGTCCCATAGAGAAAGTTGTTCAGTTTGATGGTCCGTACCACAGTCTTCCATATGACTATACCCTTTCTGTTACACGCTGTATTTCAAGCTTTTTTTGTTGCATATTTCAACGATTTAAAGTTGCATATAATCCGGTTTCTGTTCAAAACAATCTTAAATAGACTGAAAAACAATACTAAGCATGACCCGTAATATTGAAGCGTATGCACCACAAGGGTTCGTTGTATAGCGTGTACCAGAGGTGTGCTCATCGTACACCTACCGCTATCCCAGTTTACTTGTGTTCGGCGCAGCATGTCTTCTTCTCCCATACTTCTCTATTACTCGTCATCTCAGCAGTCACCTCCTTTCTAGCCACATCATCCTTCACACAGTCTATCCGTCGTTTCTTTGGTCTGTCTCTACTCTTATACTCATCCACATTCATACTCATAACTTTCCTCACGACATTTTCCTCATTCCTCCGCATCACATGCCCATACCACGACAACCGATTATTCAGTCACCGGCGTCATTTTGAGACTTCCTCTCATATACTCATTTCTTAATTTATCCACGCATCTCCCTTAGCATTCTCATCTCAGCCACATGCAAATGCCTTTCATTCATCCCTTTTGTGGGCCAACATTGTGATCCGTACAAGACAGCGCGTCTAACCATGGTTTTATAAATGTTCCCCTTAAGTTTAAGGGGAATGCGGGAGTCGCAGGTTGTTCCCGTGACCTGCCGCCATTTCATCCATGTGTTTCAATTCTGTGTTTTACCCTACGCTCTATTTCACCATCGCTTTGCACGAGTGAACCGAGTGAACCGCGCCATCTAGCGCTGTGACTTTATTAGGTGACTCTAAGGCGCTGTAAGGTGTATGAGGTGTTCATCGCGAATAATCAGCTTTCCTATACGTTGGGTCGAGTAATGAAGTTCAGCAGTCCAATGTAGGTTCCATGGAGCACGTTGTTTACGCTGAATGTAGAACGAAAATGTTCAAAACCGATTTTTGAAGATTGACCCTCCCGAATGGTTATTATAAATTGGTCATTATTGCCAATGAGGATTCTGCCTTAATGGATCACAGTTCAGTAAAATAGAGCTACATCATTGAATACAGTCACGAGCACCAATAACTTTAAACAACACTTTCCTAAATTTAAGAGAAATTTTCGCGAGAACTAACAGTTGCAACTTGAAGATAGGATCGCTTTTATAAAAATATGAGTTCCAAAATACTATGTTCGCAGGGGCGTGCCGTCCATAGAGGCAATTAGGCCTAGCCTACCCTACCATTCCTACCAACAACGCAACAAATGTTATTATAACTATATTAATCAAAAATAAAAAAATAAAACGCCTGTTATAATACTTAAAGCAACTTGTCGCGGCCGTGTGTGTATTACAACGCTCGCTCCCGGCCGTCTAGACAAGGCCCCAGCCGGCCTAATTTCCATTGATAAATTTAAGCACACTGATAAGTATTTTCGTGTATATACACGGAAATACGAACGGCACACATAGTAAATAGGGGCGTAAACTCTTGCGAGTGTAGCTGGCTAGCTGGCCACTGATTGGCTGCCCCACAAAGTATTATCCGGCTAAAACGGTATGCAGTGATGCAATTATATTTGGTAGTGTTTTTTTCATTGACAAAATAACAATTGTATTTTTCTTAGAAGCCATATTTGTTTCATGTGACAAGCAAAATTTATTTCGTGATCTTGAATGTTTTGATTATTATAATATCTGACGGTTGTAATTCGTTTTGAAACGTACAGTAGTGTAAATATTATTTGTTGTATTTGTTTATTTACTTAGAAATGGTGTTCTGTTGTGAAGTTTGCGCTGATAATGTGTTTGTCAGAAGTTAAAAACAATAAGTATTCACGATTGTTTGATGTTAAGATTCAAGTTGTGTCTAAAGGAAAATGTGTAGATACCCGAATTACGAGAATTAACCCAAAATTCATCTCGTACTCGGTATTTCAAATGAATCTTTCTTCTGTTTGCATTGTCAGAAAATCGTGATTTGAACCTTGATTAATGTGGTGAGTTCTTGTATTTATAACTTTGGTTTTTACAGGCTTATTTTCAATGTTTGTTTTTCAAATTCCGGTCAGACGCTCAAAATTGGGTACGGAACGAAAACTAAACTATTTTTTTTTGTTTACAGCGCCCTCTCTTTTATTTTTTAGGTTTTTTTTGTAACGAAGCGACATCCTTCGTTCTTGTATTGACAGTATACCATTGAAATTCTTTATATTTAAGCTAGATGGCGTTGTTTTCTCATACGCTTACTAAAAAGACGATGAAGAAGACTAGAAGACAGATGCGGGGGCCTGGGAGGGTTAGTGAATATATCAATAGATGTGACTACTTTGAGGGTCATCCTAAGTAGAGCGACGCTGTGATGTTGCGAGTTTTTTTGTTTTTGCTTGGCCTGCCCGCCTTCGGGAAGCACTGCACGCCACTGTATGTTCGTAACTACATACATGAAATATTAATCAGAACAATAGGAGAAAACCACTTTTAGAAGTTGTTAAGCGTTTACAATATTGGTGCTCGTGACTGTACACACGCCAAAGGAGATAAGTAACCAGCACGCACACTACAAAACTATATCGCTACTGTTAAGACGATTCATTACGTACGTTGTACTGCTCACAATGACAGTCATTGTCAGCACACATCGCATTAATTGAGTGAGTGCGCTAACGTCTTCTAAATGATACTAATACATAATTTCGCATTGAAAACTAAAGCGTTCGTAGCCCAACGCATAAGCCATATAGTTCTGGACACTACCGTGTGAGTTCGAATCTCTGAACTGATGATTCCTTTTGCCATTTAAATTTGACTGAACTTACTGTGCTCAAAGTTTTTGCACAGTTGGGCCAGCGAGATCATTGGAAATGTGCGTTCGAGCGACTTGCCGCGCGCGCAGGTAAGTAATAGTTAAATGCCTACTGCGCTCGAATATCCTGGCCTTAATAAATAAATAATCCGGTGTCATTTCCTATTATTATCAACTATTCATATCCACAATTCGTTAAATGAGACGCAACAACCTTGTTGAAATTCCTGGGTCACGGTGACATGATAAATGAATACATTATTTTTAATAATAATTTTACTCACTGATATCATTAGGCGCCTTGCGATGTCACTAACAGAAACGTTTTGCTCATGTAAAACTATAATCTGGATGCTTGGTCTAACTAAGTTAATCAATTTATCACAACCACGAACTTTGTACAGTGCAAAAGATGGAGTATAGGTGTAGTACTCGTAGCTAATGCAGACTAACTCATACATAAGTTCACAATTAAAGGCAGGAATATAATTTTGAAAGCGGGTAGTTAGCTACTAAACTGGCAAATGATTTAAGTAGGCGAGAAACTTGTGGTAGATTCTCAAAACGGTCAGAATATCGCTTTATTCAATTAGTATATTAACTGTAAATTACAAAATCTCAAAAATAATATTTTAGTAAAATCGTCGCTCGAACTTAAATCATTCGACGCTGTAGGTTGAATGTTTACCTGTTGCGCCACGAGAGCATCTATCCTATGTCGCGAAATCATGTTATACTATCATGTACGTTAGCTCACGCACTCCACGAATGCGATGTGTGCGCAACTGTCATTGTGAACAGTACGTACAGTAACCATATAGTTTGTTACCCGGTTACTTATCTCCTTTGGCGTGTGTACATAAGGCAAGGGACAACAAGTCGTATTATAGTTATTTCATGCGACAGGTATATTTATTTGCTTTTCAATGGAGTTCCCTTAGTGTACCCATACAATACTGCGTCTACCAAACCTCAGTTGGCTAACGCCTGCGTTACGTATCTCAGGTCTGAAGGTCACGAGGTACGAGAGGACGTTTGAGCAGAACGAAGAACTGGGCATCAACGACATGAAGACGGAAGACTACCAGCCCTTAGCTGGACCCGCGGCAGACCATCCGTCAGTACCCGCGTCTGAATCCGTGCCTCTGCACTCATAGCCCGCCCTACACACGTAATACACCTGAGGGTACAGATCTACCTCGGTCACATCTCGGATGTAAAAGAACATTATGTTGTAAAAACAAAGTTGTGAAATGGATTAAAAGGTTAACCGGTTACACGTATGATCCATGTGTTTGATTGACCATTATACGTGTTAACCCTTATAATTTATAATGAAAAAGTTCTGCTACAAAGGGTAGACCCCTTTATAGCAGAACACAAACAGCGCATAGCATAGCATAAACTTCATTTCGCAGAAAATCGTTTGGCACATACTCATTTAACATACATTCAAAACTCATAAAATTAAAAGTCAGAATCATCTTTAGGCATACATTTCATATCCATAAGAATTGAAAAGTAGAACTATCATATCTCAGAAAGTTCACAGTCAGAATCGTCTTTTGTCATACATTTCATATTGATAATAATGACTCATCTGTCACATAAAATCACATTACAGAAAATTCATACTTAGAATAATTTAGTATTTCTTACGTGTAAAACCAAAAAAATAATTAAAAAAAATATGCCTTAAAAATATTCGTAATAAGGAAGATTACGCCGTGTGTGACGTTAAATAAATTTCGGAGCCTCAAGATTCTGCCAGATGGAGAGAACCCCTTTCTCTTAAATCTTGACTTTGTCTAACAGCCGACCAAGTAGCTCCTGTATGAAGGATCGAAACAATCAAATTTTAACCTGTCCATTCATTCATTTCGAGCTCGCTTTGCTTGCTCTTTAGTTTATTTTCTTTTGCATCTTGCCTTTGTATGTAAGTCGACCAAGTGATTCTTGTATGAAGGGTTGAAACAATTCTAACCTGTCTAAGGTAGTGTGGTAAAATTTTCGAGCTCGCTTCGCTCGCTCTTGGAGGCTTTGTTCTTAGCATTGTATATCTAAGTCGATTAAATAACATTGATTTCTTAATAAAAAGAACTAAAGAAAAGCTAACTAGAGCCTACATTTTATTTTAGTTCCTAGTCTATATAGAAAACAGGTTAGATGAAAGTTTTCCTCTTTAAAAAAAATGTTGATTGGCTAGCTTCATATTTGTTATATTATTGGAATATAATTGAAACTGTACTTAATTGGAACTGTACCTAATAATTGAATTAAGTCGTTGATAATAATTTGTATAAAGGGTGTAACAAGACCCTTAACGATACCGAAAGGCACTTGTTCTCCCCGTCATTGCAGTCATTTTGTTGTTCTACACCATACCTGGGAATCTTCTAGTTACGGAGATATAAGGGGTCAACGTTCCACGTACGTCTTTTTCACATGTTTTTTTTTAAATATATGTTTTTAGTGTAAGATTTTTACTATAAACACCTCCACAATGTTCTGAGTGCGTTACAGTTAGTCCAACCGTAAAACGTGAATTTTCACCCCAAAAAAAAAGTCGTTTCCCAGCAATAGCGCTGTGACGTTTTGTAAATGTTACAGCACCATGCTGAGATAGGGGGGCCTTTTGGCTTCGTACAGGACTAATTTCGTTGTTTTTTTTTTAAATTTTAGTTTATTATTTCCTTTATTCATATTTTTACAAATTAATTACATTTTTAAATATTCCTTAGAAACAAAAACAATATAAAAAACATTAAAAAATATATTAAAAAAAAGAAATATTACTTTTATAATTTTGTTGTACATAATGTAAATGTAACCATTTTTTTGTTTGATGTTTTGTCCTGTGCGGGCTAATAAATACTTTTTCTTTCTCTCTTTCTTCTCAATAATTTTTGCGTAAAGTTCCTTAGTTCGATGTACATAATGCTTGGTTGACGGCTTCGTGAAGGGTCCTGTTACACCCTGTATACATACCGGTAAAAATTCATTTAATAATCCTCCTTTTTGCATCGACGTAGTTGGGTAAAACACGTCCATGTTCATAATACGTGTAAGTATTACACCTTATATTCCTTAGTCTAACAGGATGTCCAACATATCGCAACATCATAGAAATATAAAAACCGGCCAAGTGCGAGTCGTACTCACACGCACACAGGGTTCCGTAGCACCAAACAATATAATAAAAATATTTTGAAGGCTCATTCATACATAAGGCTCATTTTTACATTCAACAGCAAAACTAAATTTGTTTTTCAAAGTATCATCAGCTGCCTATAATGTATGCCTGCCAGTATGTTAATGAAAAACATAGTTACTGCTGCAGCTTGATGAAAAAGCCCCATATCTCAAAAACGAAACATCAAATCTTACCAACCATAAAACCAATTTTGGTAGAAAGTTTTATTTACGTTCTACAATCCCACATTTAGTCAGAATTTTCCTCCTCCTACTTTAGAAATTAGAGGGGCACACATTTTACCACTTTGGAAGTGTCAATCTTTCAAACCATTGACTTTGAGAATAAATGGTTTTATGAATCTCAATTTCATTTTTATTTTTTAAATACCTATCTATAGACAGTGCACGTATAGGTATGATGAAAAAAATATTTTTTACTCTTTTATTTTTGTATAAAAATCGTAAAGCGGTTCTCAGAATACATGTATCTACTAAGTTTCAACTGTGTGGTCATAATAGTTTCGGAATAAAGTGGCTGTGACATACACGGACAGACAGACATGACGAATCTATAAGGGTTCCGTTTTTTGCCATTCGGCTACGGAACGCTAAAAACAGGAGAAGTGATGGTTTTTCTCCATTTATGCACTTTGACTTCTCGCACGAAACATAAGCGGTAAACCTCCTTTGATCTTCTGAATTAAGCTAGACATAGGGTCAATGGCAGGATGCCTGACGCTCTCCGACGCGGGCTCCACTGTGAACCTGGACAGGAGAGCCGCTAGCCCGGCCAGGGACTGCATCAAGCCAAGACGTTCACCTGGGAAAAATTACAGGTATTTTGTGCAGATAGCATAACAATTCAAATATTTTATTTCAGATAAAAAAAAAACCGTTAGTGGGTTATGGGACATAATATCTCGCCCACGCAACAACTGGCCGGCGGGCCAGGTGACAACTTTTTAATATGTGCATAGGTAGGTAGATTCGCCCGGACCAGGTTAGTAGAACGGGCCAGATATCTCCTATTAAAAGTTAACGGGATATTTCAGCAAAATCGTATATATTTTAATTAAATATCTGATCAGAAAATCAATAAAAAAAATCAAAGCATTTATTTCAAGTAGGCCAGTTACAGGCACTTTTGAATTGTCGAAACAAAGATAACAATGAAATGTAGCTACAATCCCAGTCACAAGGCATACAAACTGTGAAAGTAAGTAGGCATACAAAGTGTGAAGCATGGACAAATGATAAATCTGTAAATCATAGCATCAAATGACAATTATTTTAACAAAAAAATACAGAGTAAACCATTACCACGTATTCTTCTTCTTAACGTATCGATGGCAAAAAGTTCAAATTTGTTTAGCCTAAAACTCAGTCACGCGAACCCCGCTCACTGATGCAGTGAGGAGGCCATCAGGTGCGCAGGTGATGGGCCATTTTCTGTGGGGAGACGCCGCATTCACACAGGTCTGAATCGTCCATGAACCCCCATCTGCAGATATTGTCTTTACTCCGGCCGACTTGGGTTCGAAGTCGGTTTAGAGATTTCCAAGTCGGTCACGGCAACGCGTGCCCAGGTGGAAGGTTTTCCGATGGATCGATGAAAATTGTCAGGGGGTTTAAACCGCTCCCGCCAGAGATTGCACCTTGCTGTGGAGGCGTTGAAATTTGCTGGGCTAGCTGGACTCACGCACCCATGAAAAATTTGACGGCTTTTCACTTGGAAAATTTACCCTGCATACTGTAAGTACTACGATCGCTCCGGACGAGCTAGGTATGAACACTATCGACCTAATTTCGCATTTTCACTCAAAATTCAAGCTGCTAGCTTTATCTACAACGAAGTTACGGGGGGTCAGAAATGGCCTGAATGGCTACTAGAATAGGATCGTACAGCTGTGCTATTTTGTTTTGCCAGACTTGGTGGGGGCACTGCCATGCCCACACATTTAAATACTCACCAATGCATGCTCTGGGTCCAGCACCGAAGGGCAAATAGAAATATTTGTTGCTGTTGTCACACGCTTCGGGATCAAACCTCTCCGGCTTGAACTCTTCAGGGTTCGGGAAGTACTTCGGATCTTTGTGCAGCGACTGCACTGGAATCACCACTCGTATCTCCTCGTCTATTCTTATTTTCAACTCTGGGAAGGTAAACGGACGAGCACATTTTCGAGACAGGGTCCCTACCGAAGGGAACATTCGTGAACCTTCTTTGAACACCATATCCAAGTAAGTCATCGCCTTGATCGAGTCATACGATAGCTTTCCGTCGAATTGGGCTAAAACGCGGTCGACTTCATCTTGCGCCTTCTTTTGTACGTCTTGGTTGTATGCTAACTGGTGGAGAATGTAGCTGGTGGCTGACGAAGATGTCTCGAACCCGGCTGCGAAGAAAACAAACACTTGGGCAGCTATCAGACCATCGTTGAACTCCAAAGTAACAATTTCAGGTGTACCATCAGGCTTCCTCTTCTGCGTGGACTTGCCGACGATAACTCCCTTCTCTTTGCACTCCAACATCAAATCTATGAAATCCCCTCTCCTACTAGGTTTATAGTTCCTCTTCCTAAGAATTTCCCCCACAAGCTCATTGATTTCTTTCTCTACACGAGTCCAAATCTTCAAGTGTTTAAACATTTCTGGGAACAGATCTTTTGCAATAGCTGTAACTATTTCGCGGGGTCTTATTTTGAAAATATTGATTCCGAGTTGTCTGAACGCTGAATCTTCGTCATTCAGTGAGTCTGAATCTAGACCGAAGCCACAGGCTCCGATTAAGTCGGTAGTGTACCTCGCCATCAGCTCGCGAGCGTCTATACACTTGCTCTCAGCAGACAATGTCAGCACACGACTTTTCAGCCTCTCTGCTCTTTCAACTATTAAAGGAAACATGGCCTTCAGCTTTCCAGTAGTGAACGCAGGGGTCATTCTCTGTCTCAGCAGCTTCCATAGATCTCCATCAGCGGAAAACAGATTCTTCATCAGAGGTTCAACCTCGCCGTTCTTAAGAGAAGAGATACCGCGACTGTGAAAGTAGGAAAAGTCTGTGCTCAGAATTCGCTTTACGATTTCAGGATCTCGTATCAGCAAATCTGGGCGTGAAAAGCTGTAGAATCCAACCACTCGTTCATGGGGATAACTCCAGTACATCTCGTCAGCTACTTGTGTTACACTAGACTTCCGCATAACTGTTTCCAAACTATTACCCAAGAATGGGAGTGGTTTATTGAACTTTATACCTCTGTCCTCCCAGTACTTATAGTTCCTTGTTCCATAAAAGTACAGTGTGATCAGAAGAACCACTACTAATGCCAGGGTAATCATGCTGATTGTTGGTCTGAGGTACTTGAAGGTTAACGTACCAGGATACAGTTCATTCACAGCAATCTGGAAGATTAGCAGACATTAGACAGCAATATGGAAAAGTCTGTTGATAAGATGTCTATACCAGCGAGTTTCAAACTCGAGAAACTAGCTTCTGCCCGCGACTTCGTACGCGGATCCTGTTGCTTTTGCCAGCGACAACGGGGTCGTCAAGAAAATCGAAGATCTGAAACGTTTGATGTAGAATTCTGAGGCCCGGGGACGGGAAAACAACTGGATGAGCGAGACGATTGAAGACGTTCCAGATCTTTCATTTTCGTAAGTCCACAGGAAATGCCCATCAGACTAAAGAACTTTTGCTAAGACGTCATTCCTTAATATGTTATAGTGTCGCTGGGCTTTGGAGATTCACAACAGGGTTCCAGATCTCCAAATTTATTCTCACAGCAGAAAATGCTCTTCACGTGGAATATTTTTTGCTATGACACCATTTTTATATCTCTTATACTTTAGCTGTTCTGATGCGGTTCTGCATCAGGTGTTCCAATTTCCAAAATAAATTATAGCCTATATGTTGCCCAGACTTAATACCTACACAACAAATACCTTTTCTTCCCGTTATTCTGTCAAATAAATATGCCTTCGGGCTTGTGTTATTTGAGTGTTTAATTTCCTTTTCCATTTATCGTCGTGACACGGTAGCCTACCCGGTAACGCAGGGGAGCCGTCACTTAGATTTTAATTGATCAGGTATCTTCAAATTTAAACTATAACTATGCCTAGAAAGAGGTCAAATCTTTCCCAACGTTCCAAAGGAGCTAAAAGATTGAGGATCATAAGATTCCCAAGAATCTACCGAGGAGCGTCAGGAGAGACTTGATGCTGTTCGAGAACATCAGACTGCAACTCGCTCCGTAGAAACCTCTTCGGATCGCGAAGCACACCTGCGTTCTCAGCGTATTTACGCATTTACATCCAGGTCTCTAGAGACCAGTGAAGAAATCATGCATTGTCTCGTGAGTCGCAGACGTTCACGGATAGATAATTGCGCATTAGTTCTCAGCGTATCTACGCATCTGCTTCTAGGTCTCTAGAGATAAGTGCGGAACATGATGCGCGACTGTCCGCTATGTTAAGCGTTTGCCTAGGTTGGCCCGTGGATGGGTTACCTCCCATTACATACCGAGTTTCCTCACTTCCTCGCTGAACATCTGATGCAGCACCGCAACAGACCAGCTAAACTATAAGAGATACAAAAATGGTATCATAGCAAAAATTGTTCCACGTGATGAGCATTTTCTGCTAAGAGAATAAATTTGAAGATCTGGAACACCTGAAGTGGAACTCCAAGAGCCCAGCTACACTATAACATATATAGGAATGACGTCTTAGCAAGAGTTGTTCAGCCTGATGAGCACTCTCTGCGTAAAGACTTAGTTTGATGTACAGAATGCTTGGTTGACCCGTCTTAGCAAGAGTTGTTCAGCCTGATGAGCACTCTCTGCGTAAAGACTTAGTTTGATGTACAGAATGCTTGGTTGACCGCTTCGTGAAGGGTCTTTTTGTTGTAAAGGTATTAAATCTGGGCAACATATAGGCTATAATTTATCTTGGAAACTTGAACATCTGATGCAGCTTTGATTTCCATATCAGGTGTTCCAGTGTTCTTCGCGATCCGAAGAGGTTTCTACGGAGCGAGTTGCAGTCGGATGTTCTCGAACAGCATCAAGTCTCTCCTGACGCTCTTCGGTAGAGTCTTGGGATCTTATGATCCTCAATCTTTTAGCTCCTTTGGAACGTTGGGAAAGATTTGACCTCTTTCTAGACATAGTTATAGTTTAATTCTGAAGATAACTGATCAATTAAAATCTAAATGACTGCTCCCCTGCGTTACCGGGTAGGCTACCGTGTCACGAAAATAAATGAAAAAGGAAATTAAACACTCAAATAACATAAGCCTATTTAGGCTTATTTATTTCATGAAATAAAATAATAAATGGGAGTTTTGGCCAGTAGAGTCAAATTTTCAATGATTCATCGAATTTTCATCGAAAATCAGTTCTAAACTGTTACCGCCTTCACCGCGTGGAGGTACTCCCAGCTTATGTTATTTTATAATTATACAGTGAAATTAGTGATCAATTAGTGATGAATTAGTGATATCAGGTGTTCCAGGTCTTCAATTTTTTTTATTTTTTTTTTTATATTATATTCCACAACGCGTGTGCCTGATCTTCAATTTTTATACGTCAACAGAGAGTGCTCATCAGGCTGAACAACTCTTGCTAAGACGTCATTCCTATATATGTTATAGTGTAGCTGGGCTCTTGGAGTTCCACATCAGCTGTTCCAGGTCTTCAAATTTTATACGACAACAGAGAGTGCTCATCAGGCTGAACAACTCTTGCTAAGACGTCATTCCTATATATGTTATAGTGTAGCTGGGCTCTTGGAGTTCCACATCAGCTGTTCCAGGTCTTCAAATTTTATACGACAACAGAGAGTGCTCATCAGGCTGAACAACTCTTGCTAAGACGTCATTCCTATATATGTTATAGTGTAGCTGGGCTCTTGGAGTTCCACATCAGCTGTTCCAGGTCTTCAAATTTTATACGACAACAGAGAGTGCTCATCAGGCTGAACAACTCTTGCTAAGACGTCATTCCTATATATGTTATAGTGTAGCTGGGCTCTTGGAGTTCCACTTCAGGTGTTCCAGATCTTCAAATTTATTCTCTTAGCAGAAAATGCTCATCACGTGGAACAATTTTTGCTATGGTACCGTTTGTGTATCTCTTATAGTTTAGCTGGTCTGTTGCGGTGCTGCATCAGATGTTCAAGTTTCCAAGATAAATTATAGCCTATATGTTGCCCAGATTTAATACATTTACAACAAAAAAAAAATCATTTAAATCCGTCGAGTAGTTCCGAAGATTAGCGTGTACAAACAAACAGACATACAGACAAACAGACAGAATTTTTATTTTGGATTCGTGCTCTATTACTGTTTCCAAACCCCCCTCACTAATTTTTTTTAAAATATATTCAATGTACAGACACAGTTTTTTTACTGTTTTATTATATGTATAGAAGTATGAATTGTTTAAGTAAGTCACAAGAAATCATTGAAGCAATTTGTTTTATTTTATCATGTTTAGATATAGCATGCGGAGTTTCGCTACGCTTGCTAATATTTTCCATTTCGTTTTGTAAATAGGTCAAGAAAAGTTCGTGAAACGCGCATGGTAAGAACATAGAACATTAAATCCCATCAGAAACAAATGTGAAAATTTTATTTATTTGTTTAAATAGAAGATGTATATAGATTTAGGATTCGGGGGAAACCGACCTTACTACTAAATTAATGTGATTTAGGAAAAACGAACATGTTATCAGCCTGGGGTAATTTAGGAACAGTCACGTCATGTAATTTAATCTAAGGGGTTCTTATAATTTAAGAACCAGATTTCACGTGTTTATGTAAAAAGCATAGATTTTGTGTTATCAAGGGGTCAAAAGTGGCTCCAAATGGTTCATGTAATATTACACACGGCTGCTGCGTCGCCAGTTCTTGGCTTGACACGCTGCCACGTGTCTAGATTATAAACGTTAGGAGGTTCCTTGCACTGAAGCCGTGACCTGTAGGTAACTTAGATCCAGTTATCAGTTCGCTACCATGTTAATTGTGTTTGTAGCGGGTGGAAAAGTATCCTTTGCGAAGTTGTGAACCAAGCACGCTGTACGTCAGGCAACAGACTGCACCAAAGATTTTTGCAATTTCTGACTTTTTGAGTACTCCAACCTGGGTTGGTCCAATAGAAGTTTTTGATCAATATTAGAAACAGGATCGATTGGCATCAATAAAAATAATTGTGTAAACTGGCCATTTTCTAGCTTCCTGTATTTTTTTTTTTAATAATGTCAATGGGGATCTTTCACAAAAACGGTCACCACATATTCGAATTTTATCAAAAATGAACTCTTTCCTTTGATTTCTATATGCCATTACTTCTTGGAATTTGATTCTTAATTGAGACGCTATCAAATGGTGTAATAATACGGTGCGTTTTTTTTTTTCAAAACCAACCGGTTCGATTCCTAGCCAGGAATAATGATTTTTCAGAAATCCAATGATGCTGTATTAATTTTCATTAAAATCGGGCTCGAGACTCCTTTTAGCATTCTTCGATATTCCTCAGTTTTGGATTTGCCCATCCACGCTCACTTGTAAAATTCAGCCACTTACAAAACAGCTTTTTTTTTTAATTTTTGTTTCTCTGTTGTGGCTAATCTCCGAAACGGCTGGACTGATTTTGACGGGGCTTTTACTTTAGCATAAGAATTAGAGTTCCGTGCAAAATCCGATTCAAAAACGGAAGTAATCTTTTTTTTATTAACTTCACGCGAAGGAAGGTCTCAGGCAACAACTAGTATACAATATCTCAGGTACTCTCCTTCCGTGTGGCATATTACGAGTATAACCGTGGCCGTAGCGATAAAATGTAGAAACAGTTGAATGATATCGTTCTTAAATGTTATTTCAAATGATAATGTTATGGACTACAGCCGAAAATAGTAACTCACCTAAAAAAATGTAAGCACTGTCTCCAGAAGTCGACAGTTCACGACGAAACTCCGACGTATAGACCAATTAGTTAGTCAAGCACTCCAGATTGTAGTTATCGGCTAAGTTTAACCCTCTACCGTCTATCGTATATGATCCCATGTCATAATTATGGTTCGACACATTCGAGGTCATTCACTAATTCACTTTCCGAGGTTGGTGGTACAACTTTCCGCGTTGGTTGGGAATGTTACCATCGACCTAGGGACACATAGGTAGTCTCGAATTTAAAAAGTGCATTGTTTTATTTCTGTTTTAATCTTAGCTTAAAGGTATATTTTAATTTGCACCATTGAGTGCCATATAAGTAGATGGACAGCGCGTCAACAATATCAGCTACGCGGACGACATGGTGCTGAGGCCGTCGATCAGTGCCATGCGCAGACTGCTACATATTTGTGAAAACTATGCACGGACCCATGGACTCAGATATAATGTAAGAGTGAGTGAGTGTAATAAATCCTACGCTAGTGTGTCTCCCTTGTATCTTTGCGGTGCCAGCTTAAACAGAGTATCTGAGTGATTTCAAATATCTGGGTCACTGGGTCTCAGAGGATTTATGTGACATCATTGTGAAAGGAAAGTCCAAATTGATTCTCAGGCATTTATTTTAGTTTGAAAATAAATAATAATCACAACGCTAATATCATTATTGGTTTACATTCATTACTTTTTATTAAAACGGTGTACATACCTTAATTCTTTTCAAACAGCACTTAATTCTTTTCAAACAGCACTTATACCACAATTTTCGGATTTTACGCACTCGTAGATAACGACTTATTTTTCGTGTTTATATCACGGGTTTCACAGCAAGACTGACTCGACGCCACTGGACGTTGCGCCCGCGCTTAACAATCCCCTCCACTACTCGGTGGTAGGGCGCAACGGAGCGGCGAGCGAGTAAGTGTTGCCAGGATGAAAATAGAAAATAAGTATAATAACTAATTGATACATTTAATTATTTTATAAGCCGTGAACTGAAAAACATTTATAACGATTCCTAACAATTGACTTGGAGAGGGAGCGCAGGGCGCTGTCTGTGCGCTGTAACATGCTGGCTCGCAGGTTTGCACGGTGTACTGAGCAAGTCAAAGTGACATTATTTAAGGCCTTCTGTCAATCTTTTTACATCTGCAGCCTGTAGACTAAGTACACGTAGCGTACATACAGAGCTCTGCGAGTACAATATAATAACGCGTTCAGGGTGCTGTTCGGACTGCCGCGCCACTGCAGCGCTTCAGCAATGTTTGCGGTGAGAAACGTGGATAGTTTTCATGCCATCATGCAGAAGCGTTGTGTGTCTCTTACGAGTATGAGGCGCATGCGTGCCAGCTCGAACAGCCTTTTGGGCGTGTTCGTGGGCCGCTGGGAGTCGCCGATGTGGCGGCACTGGATGTCACTACACACTGGGTGGCCGCGTCCAGAGTTAGGCATAAACTAGTGCTCCTGTGCGGTGCCGCTTTTTTATGTGGGTTTGTTTTTGTATGTACTAACCATAGAAATATAAGAAATATAAAAAACAGGAGAAGTGGCAAGGGGGCGTGTCGGTTTCGCCGCGACGAGCTCACGTTAAGCATGTCATAGGCAAATGGCCGTCTCCGCGAACTAATATGCTTTCGACCGCGATCTCTTGATGTCGGTATAACAGATTATGAGTAGTCCCTTCGATGTCGCTATAACAGATTATGAGTAGTCCCTTCGATGTCGCTATAACAGATTATGAGTAGTCCCTTCGATGTCGCTATAACAGATTATGAGTAGTCCCTTCGATGTCGCTACAACAGATTATGAGTAGTCCCTTCGATGTCGCTATAACAGATTATGAGTAGTCCCTTCGATGTCGCTATAACAGATTATGAGTAGTCCCTTCGATGTCGCTACAACAGATTATGAGTAGTCCCTTCGATGTCGCTATAACAGATTATGAGTAGTCCCTTCGATGTCGCTATAACAGATTATGAGTAGTCCCTTCGATGTCGCTACAACAGATTATGAGTAGTCCCTTCGATGTCGCTATAACAGATTATGAGTAGTCCCTTCGATGTCGCTACAACAGATTATGAGTAGTCCCTTCGATGTCGCTATAACAGATTATGAGTAGTCCCTTCGATGTCGCTACAACAGATTATGAGTAGCCCCTTCGATGTCGCTACAACAGATTATGAGTAGTCCCTTCGATGTCGCTACAACAGATTATGAGTAGTCCCTTCGATGTCGCTATAACAGATTATGAGTAGTCCCTTCGATGTCGCTATAACAGATTATGAGTAGTCCCTTCGATGTCGCTACAACAGATTATGAGTAGTCCCTTCGATGTCGCTATAACAAATTATGAGTAGTCCCTTCGATGTCGCTACAACAGATTATGAGTAGTCCCTTCGATGTCGCTATAATAGATTATGAGTAGTCCCTTCGATGTCGCTACAACAGATTATGAGTAGTCCCTTCGATGTCGCTATAACAGATTATGAGTAGTCCCTTCGATGTCGCTACAACAGATTATGAGTAGTCCCTTCGATGTCGCTATAACAGATTATGAGTAGTCCCTTCGATGTCGCTACAACAGATTATGAGTAGTCCCTTCGATGTCGCTACAACAGATTATGAGTAGTCCCTTCGATGTCGCTACAACAGATTATGAGTAGTCCCTTCGATGTCGCTACAACAGATCTTGACTCTATTTTTATATGCATTCAGTAAAAAGCTGTTATTTTTAAATTACAAAGTGAAGCTTCAGTTTTATTTATTTGTGTAGGTAACATAATTCGGTATCAGACAATCTTATCGGTAAGAGCATCCTTGTTCGAAATACTTTTACGAAAAAATCCTAATTCCTGTATCTAGCACGATTTTTTATTGATTTATTTAATTTCTCCATGTTATGACTATCATTTCAGGGTTTACCTAATGCGAGCTTTCACAATAACAATATTCAATTCTGTAACTAATTGCAAACAATGCATTTATATTTATTTATGGCTATGGTGATCAGGCGGCGCGTCGCGGCGGCGGCGGCGGCTGCACGGGTACATCTTGATAAAGATAAAATAAAAAACTCTGCGAACAAAACCGACTTCCAAAGACATACTATATATGTATAGTAACAGTAAATTTGAAGCGTTTTAGCAACTTAAAATAAAAACTTCTGAAGACCTTTGGGGCATGTCTACTAAAGTCTGTCAATCAATTGTAGAGACAGTAGCTCCCTATTTAGCTTTAATATTTAATTTATGTGTAGACCAAGGGATATTTCCAAAATTAATGAAGTATATTAAAGTTATACCGCTTTTAAATCATCAAAACAACCCTCTAAGTTCATTTAATCCCATTGAGTGACTTTTTCATGAAATAGCAATTGAATGGGGTTATATGAACTTGGTGGGCTATATTGATGATTTGAATGATTATAGTTCTATAACTCAATACGTGTTACTGGCGCGGTTTATATTTTCATCAACGTACAACCTGACACTGACCTGCAAATTGCAATAAACGTAAGAAAATTTAAATTTCGCGGGCTACCCTTGCGCTTCCACCTTAAGCTAAGTACCTAGGTACTTAGTAGTATTGTTTGAAATGTTTTTTAGTCGTTTTTTAAAACTTGGAGCCCCTGTACCAGGCCCACGCGCCCACAATGCGGCGACCACGCTTCTTTTGTTGGTGGAGGCGGAGGACGAGTCTGGACGAGGTATATACTGTTATTCATCTGATATTCGGGCGTGGCTGGATGTGGCGCTAAATTTGGCGCCATAGAGAAATAAGTTTGATTGCTTAGTGCCACTTTTTAACCCCCGACGAGAGGGGTGTTAGAAGATTAACCGCTGTGTGTGTGTCTGTCTGTGCACCGTAGGTCTTAAACGGGTGAACCGATTTGAATGCGGTTTTTTTTATGTGAAAGCAGGTTTTCTAGCGATGGTTCTTAGACATGTTTTATCAAAATCAGTTCAGCTGTTTCAAGGTAATCAGCTCTTTTGTTAGCTGCGGTAAGGATCTTAGACGCATAATGGGTATTTACTTTACTTTCAAACATATGTGTGACCTAAAATTTGAAACACCCATGTACGCTATATAAATATGCAAGATTCTAGAATTTTTGGTCCGATGCTGCAGCCAGGATGCTGCACACCAATACACTCTTGAAAAAATAATAGCAGATATATCGTGTTTGATTTCGTTTTGATCAGTATTTTGGTCAATAATTTCTTCAGCACATGTGGCTTCCCTGGTAAAATAATTGGATTTGATTGACTGCACATACATGATCTACCAAGAACATTCCAGAGTTACATTTCGGTTTTCTATGTAGTTTCATATTCGAAAGTTTTAATTTTTAAATATAAAAATCATAATTTCCTTTTTTGTAGGAACGCACCCCGGCCTGCACCAGCAAACCAGCAGCACCACCGCCAGAACCACCGGCTCGCAGCGTGTGGCTCATGTGGCTGAGCCCTGGTGATCGTTCCTGTCCAAGCGACTCATCAGGGTTCCCCCAATAAACTATGATCTGTTCCTTGTTTATTTTATTATCCCTTCGTATCTAATTTCCATCACACATAGTATCATGAAATGGTTGAGGTGTGTACCTAGGAGGTAGGACACGTCTTTTATATATTTTTGGCATGGTTACAGAGGTCTGTGCCAATTTTTTGTACACATTTCTTATACAGATTAGGTTCGATCGATCGAATTTCGTTCCTAAAAGATCCATTGCGCAGCCAAACAGCTGCAGGACCGCTAAGATATGTCGGCCGGCCGTGTTGCCCAATTTGCCAATTTCTCACGGACCATGGTAACTTTAAGAGTAAATTATTCTCCTAGTTCTAAATTGTTGCCTTGCCTTTCATCATCTGAACGGATATGAACAATCTGCTCATCATATTTTATGGGAGTGTAGCTGGCCGAATTATTTTTTTATGAAAATGAAAATACAAAAAGTTGTGAATAAATATTTAATTTATACATAATAATAATGATCTGTCGTAACAACAGCCGGAATCAACCCCTCCTACTCGCACTCGCCAACCATCGACTCACTCACTCGGCTCAAGTTCAGTTTTATAAAAACATGTCAACTGTTGTTATCTACAATTAAACTTTATACATTATTACATAATAGAACCTTTACAATTATGTAGATGTTTATACAATATTATATACACTGCTTTGTAACTTGAAAACAACAACTAAATAACTTTGAATAGACATAAATAATATTAATATGTAGGTACATTTGTACAAGCGTCAAAAGAATACAAGGAAAGGGCGTCAAAAAATTATTAATTTCTTTTGTTACTTGTACATTTTAACATTATTTTTCAAGTTGAGTGCGAGAAAAATAGTCAATTTAGTACATAAACATTTTATAAATATTACTTATTCAAATAAAAATCACAAATGTTTCTTATTCCTCCAGTCCATAAAACTTTCATAAGTTTTTAGGTAAATCTTCCGCGGTTTTGGCGGCAAAAGATTATCTATTAGGTGTTTTGCTCTTTGCTCGACGTCAAACTCTTCACTGTCACTGGACATCTATACATATAATAAAACAGTAAAAAAACTGTGTCTGTACATTGAATATATTAAAAAAATAATTATTGAGGGGGGTTTGGAAACAGTAATAGAGCACGAATCCAAAAAAAAAATTCTGTCTGTTTGTCTGTATGTCTGTTTGTTTGTACACGCTAATCTTCGGAACTACTCGACGGATTTAAATGATTTTTTTTTTGTTGTAAAGGTATCAAATCTGGGCAACATATAGGCTATAATTTATCTTAGAAACTTGAACATCTGATGCAGCACCGCAACAGACCAGCTAAACTATAAGAGATACAAAAATGGTACCATAGCAAAAATTGTTCCACGTGATGAGCATTTTCTGCTAAGAGAATAAATTTGAAGATCTGGAACACCTGAAGTGGAACTCCAAGAGCCCAGCTACACTATAACATATATAGGAATGACGTCTTAGCAAGAGTTGTTCAGCCTGATGAACACTCTCTGTTGTCGTATAAAATTTGAAGACCTGGAACAGCTGATGTGGAACTCCAAGAGCCCAGCTACACTATAACATATACATATAGGAATGACGTCTTAGCAAGAGTTGTTCAGCCTGATGAGCACTCTCTGTTTTCGTATAAAATTTGAAAACCTGGAACAGCTGATGTGGAACTCCAAGAGCCCAGCTACACTATAACATAATAGGAATGACGTCTTAGCAAGAGTTGTTCAGCCTGATGAGCACTCTCTGTTGACGTATAAAAATTGAAGATCTGGCACACGCGTTGTGGAATTGAAAATTAAAAAAAAAAACAAAAATGAAGATCTGGAACACCTGATATGGAAATCAAAGCTATCACTATTTTCACTGTATAATTATAAAATAACATAAGCTGGGAGTATCTCCACGCGGTGAAGGCGGTAACAGTTTAGGACTGATTTTCGATGAATCATTGAAAATTTGACTCTACTGGCCAAAACTCCCATTTATTATTTTATTTTATCAAATAAATAAGCCTTCGGGCTTATGTTATTTGAGTGTTTAATTTCCTTTTTCATTTATTTTCGTGACACGGTAGCCTACCCGGTAAAGCAGGGGAGCAGTCAATTAGATTTTAATTGACCAGGTATCTTCAGAATTAAACTATAACTATGTCTAGAAAGAGGTCAAATCTTTCCCAACGTTCCAAAGGAGCTAAAAGATTGAGGATCATAAGATCCCAAGAATCTACCGAAGAGCTTCAGGAGAGACTTGATGCTGTTCGAGAACATCAGGCTGCAACTCGCTCCGTAGAAACCTCTTCGGATCGCGAAGAACACTGGAACACCTGATATGAAAATCAAAGCTATCACTGCATCAGATGTTCAAGTTTCCAAGATAAATTATAGCCTATATGTTGCCCAGATTTAATACCTTTACAACAAAAAGAACCTTTTTTTTTTTTTTTTTTTTACCGATTGGAAATCATCAAATAACCCCTCCCGCTCTGGGCTGAGCAGGAGGGAGTGTCAGACTTCTACTGACTAAAACCCATCCATGTTCCTTCCTTTGCCCTTTGTGTTCCAGGGCCGCGGTATCTCTTTCGAACAGTCCCGCAACCCTGGCAGGCGTCGGCCCTTACGGACCCCTTCCTGTTTGCTGACTATCTTTGAGGCGCGCGTGGAACACGAACGCGCCGTCGACACGGCCTGTCGTCATAAGACGGACGGACGGCGAGCTAGCCCATAGCCCACCGTCCACAGGCCCGCGTCTCCCACGGCGGCTGGGACGTGAGGTTCTCTCCCTCTCACGTCCCGCCACCTCCTTCGCTAGCATGACTGCTTCGCAGAAGGAGGTGACGGCGTCCCATTCCGTCTCGCTCCGGACCATGAATTGAACCAGGGCCGGACGCGAGAGGTCGCCGCCGCCGATCGCCGCTACGAGGACACGGCGTTGCTCCGCCCAAGCGGAGCAGACCTGCACAGTGTGCTCCACCGTGTCCTCCGGTCGATCCTCGCAAACAAAAAGACCCTTCACGAAGCGGTCAACCAAGCATTCTGTACATCAAAATAAGTCTTTACGCAGAGAGTGCTCATCAGGCTGAACAACTCTTGCTAAGACGTCATTCCTATATATGTTACAGTGTAGCTGGGCTCTTGGAGTTCCACTTCAGGTGTTCCAGATCTTCAAATTTATTCTCTTAGCAGAAAATGCTCATCACGTGGAACAATTTTTGCTATGGTACCATTTTTGTATCTCTTATAGTTTAGCTGGTCTGTTGCGGTGCTGCATCAGATGTTCAGCGAGGAAGTGAGGAAACTCGGTATGTAATGGGAGGTAACCCATCCACGGGCCAACCTAGGCAAACGCTTAACATAGCGGACAGTCGCGCATCATGTTCCGCACTTATCTCTAGAGACGTAGAAGCAGATGCGTAGATACGCTGAGAACTAATGCGCAATTATCTATCCGTGAACGTCTGCGACTCACGAGACAATGCATGATTTCTTCACTGGTCTCTAGAGACCTGGATGTAAATGCGTAAATACGCTGAGAACGTAGGTGTGCTTCGCGATCCGAAGAGGTTTCTACGGAGCGAGTTGCAGCCTGATGTTTTCGAACAGCATCAAGTCTCTCCTGACGCTCTTCGGTAGATTCTTGGGATCTTATGATCATCAATATTTTAGCTCCTTTGGAACGTTGGGAAAGATTTGACCTCTTTCTAGGCATAGTTATAGTTTAAATTTGAAGATACCTGATCAATTAAAATCTAAGTGACTGCTCCCCTGCGTTACCAGGTAGGCTACCGTGTCACGAAGAT
This sequence comes from Eugnorisma glareosa, assembly GCA_947578425.1. Classification (NCBI taxonomy): domain Eukaryota; kingdom Metazoa; phylum Arthropoda; class Insecta; order Lepidoptera; family Noctuidae; genus Eugnorisma; species Eugnorisma glareosa. The sequence continues at coordinate 619,889 of OX387984.1, forward strand.
TAATTGAAAAGGAAATTAAACACTCAAATAACATAAGCCCGAAGGCATATTTATTTGACAGAATAACGGGAAGAAAAGGTATTTGTTGTGTAGGTATTAAGTCTGGGCAACATATAGGCTATAATTTATTTTGGCAATTGGAACACCTGATGCAGAACCGCAACAGAACAGCTAAAGTATAAGAGATATAAAAATGGTGTCATAGCAAAAATTATTCCATGTGAAGAGCATTTTCTGCTGTGTGAATAAATTTGGAGATCTGGAACCCTGTTGTGGATCTCCAAAGCCCAGCGACACTATAACATATTAAGGAATGACGTCTTAGCAAAAGTTGTTTAGTCTGATGGGCATTTCCTGTGGACTTACGAAAATGAAAGATCTGGAACGTCTTCAATCGTCTCGCTCATCCAGTTGTTTTCCCGTCCCCGGGCCTCAGAATTCTACATCAGACGTTTCAGATCTTCGATTTTCTTGACGACCCCGTTGTCGCTGGCAAAAGCAACAGGATCCGCGTACGAAGTCGCGGGCAGAAGCTAGTTCTTAATAAAATTTATTTAAAACCGAACAAATTTACACTCGACAAAAAATCTTTTTTCGCGGTCAGTTTTTTCTTCTAAACCAGTCACAGATTATCAATTTAAAACACATGGCGCCACCTTATTTGCGGTAAAACCATGGAACTAAAACTCTCAACATTTTCGCAATGAAGATGGCCCACACTCCACAGATAGTACTCGTAGTATATTTACTGGCTGTTTGAGTTTGTCTATGTCACCCGAAGGGAATTAAAAAACTAATTACTTTTCACTCCCCAGAGACTAAAGTGGTCACTTTAGTCCCGCTTCGTAGGGCTATTTTGGCGTACTTTTAGAGCATAAGAAGTGAAAAAAAACAGCTGTTCCCTACATTTTGACCGCGTAGGTATTGCACTTTTGTAGAAAACACCTGTTTTTTTTTAATAACCGATGAAAACTTTCTGCATGAGGGAAGGCCTACAATGGTATACTGAATACGTGGTACCGGTGTACCTTCCACACTGTATATTAATTACCGTTGATATGTTCTGTTAGAACTATGACCAAACGCGCTACAGCCAAGTTGGTTCCCAGTCGCCATGAACATTCATGTTTAGCCACAGGGTGGTTGGCTACACTTAATAACTTCATGTACCCATTCACCATTGCATCTTAGCCGTAACATAATTATTTGTATACATATTATCTGTGTCGTACATAATTCTGGGGGAACATAGAAATTTTGCATCGGTTATAAAAAAAAAACAGCTGTTTCATACAATTTGACCATGTCGGTATTGCACATTTGTACGAGACAGCAGTTTTTTTTAAACCTATGAGAATTGTCCACGTGTGTGTGTGCTCGGAATGATGTACAGAATACGTGGCACCCGTTTTCACGTCGGTGTCCCGGTGTCCCTTCCGTCCTGTATAACGCATCGGTCTCAGTCGCCGGCGAGTGGTATCAGCGACATTACAGCAGAAATAAATAAATGCGCGCTTTTTATACACTATATGTAATACATGTCACGGTGAGATTCATCATCATCACCATTATTTCAGCCTGTTGTTATCCACTGCTGAACATAGGCCTCCCCAATCGTTTTCCAACGTGTCCGGTCCAATGCGACCTGCATCCAGCGACTCCCTGCAGCTTTAGCAAGGTCGGTTCATCTGGCACGCTGCGCTTTCCAATGCGTGGTCTCCACTCCGGTATTTGTTTTCCCCATCGGCCGTCCGATCTTCGCGCTATGTGGCCTGCCCATTGCCACTTCAGCTTGCTTACCCGCTGGGCTATGTCGACGACGTTGGTTCGTCTACGGATGTCCTCATTTCTGATTCTATCACGTAGAGAAACGCCGAGCATAGCCCTCTCCATAGCCCGCTGAGCGACTTTGAGCTTCTGTACAAGACCGGTTGAGACCACTTTTCACATCCGTAAGTCATCACTGGTAACACACATTGGTTATAAACCCTACGTTTGAGGCACTGAGGTATTTTGGACGAGAAGACATCGCGTATTTTCCGGAACGCTGCCCAGCCGAGTTGGATTCAGCGATTGACCTCTCGAAATTAGACCTACTCGTACCTAACCGGACCGCCTGTCCTAGGTAGATATATTCGTAGGCAGCTTCAAGAGTAGTGTTCCCGACTGCGAGTACGGTGGGTGCAACATGGACATTCAACATGAATTTCGTTTTGTCCATGTTCATTTTAAGCCCCGCTTGCTGGGAGACACTATTGAGGTCACCGAGCATTTGTCCTAGGTCTTGCAGTGACTCAGCCATGCTACAATATCGTCGGCAAATCGAAGGTGTGTGAGGTATTCGCCGTTGATATTGATGCCAAGTCCTTTCCATTCCAGGAGTTTGAAGGCGTCCTCCAGAGTATCCGTAAACAGTTTCGGAGGTATGACGTCGCACGGTGAGATTAAAATAAATCAAAACATGAAAAGGGATATCTGTCTTTCTCCAACCATGTTAAGGTCGGCCTCCAGTCTAACCGGATGCAGCTGAATACCAGTATTTTACATGGAGCAACTGTCTATCTGACCTCCACAGCCCAATTAGTACTGGGTAATACGATACCTCTTGGTGAGATTGGTTGGAGTTAAAGGCTTCTGACTACCTGTAACGACTATAAAAGATCTACAAGAGACAGCCGGGACTCATCATTATGAACAATTTTCAGTACAGGACCAATACCGACGTTTATTTTAACTCGACAACATGTATGTAAAAGGCGATTTTTCCACTATTTTCAGAGTTCAATAACCTTTCAGTTTTTAAGCTATTTCAATAACCCAACCGCTCACATCTTACAACGTAAACGAAGTCCGCTAAGTATACGTCAGTGAAAACTCTTGAAGTACAAAAACTGCCCTTACTGCTGCGGCATAAAGGCGGTATTACTCCCAAACGGTTACCACAGACGTACGGCGCCGGCCGGCGGCTGCCTGTACTGTACAACGTGTAACAGTATAAACGCAATACCTCTTAAGGGGTCATTGTACTCATCATTATGAACAACTTTCACTATGGGACCAACACTGAAATCGCGAAAAAAAATTCGCCTGCCCCCATTCACATTTCTGGGGGCCTAAAATGGTTGCTTTATCAGAATCACAATATGAATCACATCTTTTAAAATGGACTTTGTGGTCATAACCATAAAGAACATTTTAAGAATTTTAATTTTTTTCGTAATTCATATTATATGATTCATATAAAGCAGCCATTTTAGCCCCCCTGTGCGCATAACTCAATGTACTAAACAGCTGATTTTTTTCTCGCGATTTCAGTGTTGGTCCCATAGTAAAAGTTGTTCATAATGATGAGTACAATGACCCCTTAAGAGCGGCCAACCCGTCATACTTTTCATACAAACGCTCATACGTAATTATGCAGTTGTTACACATCTATCTTTGATTTTTTTGAACTAATAGGTATTTTGTGCACTACATCTAGGTTTCTATGGGAGCAAAAAATAAAAAAAATGTAGAAACAAATTCAGTATAAGTCTCCAAAAATGGCTGTTTTGCACAAATTTTACCTGAACTTTGGCCGTTCATAATGTACTCATAAACTCTAAAAGTAAAGAAATCATCACGATAGAAACCTTGCACATGTAATGGAGATTCTTAATGACAAATTTTTATTTCACACACTTGTAAGACTTATTCAAAAACACGTATTTCCTGGAGCAAGTTTAAGAAATTTTCGAACACTATTTTTCGTTCAATGTCATCGCGTTAGGCGGTATGAGGTGCGCGGGAGACGAGTTGTGCGGGGTCGGGAAGGGCTGAGACGGGGGAGTTGAAAGAAAATCGCCCCTGTGGCTCTGGATGAGACAACAAGCTTTTCGACCATGCTCGCGTTGACGATAGACGCGCCGGGAAGGGCCCTCTGAAGAAGTTTTGCGTTTATTGCGTTACACGTTGTATTTAGACGTCTCCAGAGGCAGTGCTAGTGTTTATAAAATGTTGCCGATACCACCCGCACGAGTAGCAAACGAAATGGCAAGAAATCATTATTACTATCTACAATAGTGAGATATTCTTGAATGTTCCAATTTTATGATGTTAATGTGAGCTATGTAGTACTACGTAAGACACGTCATTTATAACATGCAGCATGATCAGCGTATAATGATCCCAATAAATGATCTGGGACACCACAGGCCTCCTCTTTATGAGAGGGAGTCCACCGCGCGGGCGCAGTGCGGGTTGGTAATGTCCCACGTCTTTGAATGTTCTGTTCACGACCTGCAATAAGCTGTGGACCAGAACAACCAGTACGTGGAGCCCTGACTCAGCCAGAAGATGGCGGCGCGAGCTGGACAACACCAACGAGCAGTGGTCCGCGTTACATCTGGATCCACTAAACTGGAAGTCATGAGATTGCTTTGCCCAGGAGTGGGATAACTTTACCAGTAGCGACCTGCTGACCACGCCAGCACCGTGTTACAAGGTGAGCAGAGATACTAGTAAACTGTTCATCCACTTCTTTCACCCATACTCAAACTAACAATATATGACAGCATGGAACTAACTTAACACAGGGTGTAACAAGACCCTTAACGAAGCCGTCAACCAAGCATTATGTACATCAAACTACGTAACTTTACGCAAAAATTATTGCTCTATAACGATTTTTTTTTTGGGTGAAAAATCACTTTTTATGGTCAGACTCAATGTAATGCACTCAAAAGATTGTGCTGATGATAAAAATCTTATGTTAAAAACATGTATTTAAAAAAAAAAACGGTTATGGTCCAGAAAAAAAAAATAGCAATGACGGGGAGAACAAGCACCTTACGGCTTCGTTAAGGGTCTTGTTACACCCTTTATATATGAATGGCAGTGCCATATAAAAGGAGAAGCCATCCACAACTTGTACCAGATCGAGTTAAACTATCTAGCAAAACCCCCACATCATATTTATTTCTGTAAATTGGTTTTAAGACACTTTTACACTTCACATTAGGTTATATTGTAAAACTAGATGAGGCCGTTGTTTCTACTCTGAGAAACAGCTGAAACAAACTCAGAGGTCATAGTCTCTTTTAAAGTCCAGACATAATCTTGGTTAACTCACATGAGGACTATGCAGATTAGTGTCTGAGATGGTCTCTTGAAAAAGAACCATACAGATTTGAGTGGACCTGTCCAGTCAGTGCAAGCATTTGTCAGTTATCGTGTAAAGGAGCTCAACGACGAGCGAGAGGACATTTGGGTAGACCTAGTAATACATATCGCTGCATTACGTCTACGGAGAGACGTCATGAGAAGCCCAGTAAAGTTGTAGGCAGTTGTAATCACATTACAAGAGTATTTTATTAATAAAAAATAACGTTTTTATTAACAGAATGATACAACAAACTTTATTTAACATAGTCTTTATTATAACCAATAATATAACCGTTTATATACCACTGTTCATGTAGCTGGCTGCAGGCGATAGGCGCGCCCACTGCTACAGGCACCTGGCGGGATGGTGTGCTGTACAAGCCTAGCTATCCCTTAGGAGAGCACACAGTTGTGACAGGCAGAATGTCAAGTGTGTTTCACTTGGCAATGTAGAATACTGTGATGTTAATACTGAGTGTTAAGAAATGGCCAATTTAAAGAATAATTTTATAAAATTCCTACCGCATGTATTACTTTAACAAATCAGGTCCAAATACGTTTGTTTAACGCGAAAACTGTTGAGTACACAGTACAGTGTTGCTACTGACTGCTCCCAAAGGGTACAGTATAGATGTAACGTCGATACGAAACGAATAAGTAGACAGTACAGTCAAATGCACGACAGTCAATGCTAACATTTGAACTGCAAAACCTTAAACAATTTCACCTACAATTTTGTCCAGATTTGTGTCGCTTGGCGTACAGGGCACGCGCTTGTATGTCAGGTACATGTGACAATGGCGTTCATATCTTGAGTACACAGCGCAGTGTGTCGTTCTAAAGTGCGCAATTCCATTAGGCAAGTCTTGCATGCTATGATGCTGGTATGACGTCACATTTGCGTACAAGTTGCTTGCATTGGAAACATGTTTTTAAGTGTGAAAATTGCATGCAGGGTTTACTTGCATACAAGTGGAGAGGTTCAACAATTGAGTAGGACACATCACTCGTTTGCAATTCGAAACGTGCAACTAACGTTTGCGTAAACTTGAAGAAAAAAAAAAAATAAGTTCAAACTACGCCATACAAGTTGTAGATTGTATGCGGGTTTATTCAATTTGTATGCAATTTGCATACAAGTAACTTGCTTAATGGAATTGCGCTTTTAATGTCAAATTGTTACCATGGACGCGCGTATCTGACCGTACCATGAGTACTTACAATACAGACAGAGCCACGGGCACAGCTCTAGCGTATAGCCATGGCTTTATGAACAGTGTATATATAAAACGTTAGGTCTTTAAACATCGGAATGGATTTTAGTCAGTTTGTGACAGTCATCGTCATTATACAGAGTGAATTTTCCAAGTGGGAGTGGATGGCCAAATCCGAAACTATGAGGAATAGCGATAAATACTCAAAGGAGTCTCGAGCTCGATTTTGACGAAAACTACAACTGCATGATTCGATTTTTGAAAAATCAATATTTAGGAATATATTTATTGATTTTTCCAGTAATAATGACATACGGCAAACTAAAGGAAAGAGTTCAATTTTGATAAAATACATAACAGCTAGTAGTAATCAACGAGACGCCTAACAAAATCACTATTGGCGCCAACTCACTTGTAAATTCTTATTTCAATTCTTTAAATTTTTTTTTTTCTTTTACCGTGGCCTTTAGCCGCGAAGAGTCAACCAAAATTGAAATTAGAATATAATGTAGTGAAGATCGACTGCGCTGCGGGTGTCTTCAATCAAGGAAATTAATTTAAAATATCAAAAAGCATAAAATTTAACATTTTTATTAAGTTTGCCGTATGTTATTACCAGAATTTGATCCTTATTAGCGACACTATCGAATGGTGTAATAATACAGTCTGTGATTTTTTCCAAAATAGATCGATCGGTTCGATTTCTGGCTAGGCGTATTGATTTTTCAAAAATCTAATGATGCAGATTTAGTTTTCATCAAAATCGGGCTCGAGACTCCTTTGAGCATTTTTCGCTATTCCTCATAATTTTAGATTTGGCCATCCACGCCCACTTGGAAAATTCACCCAGTATATTTCAGTATTTTATATTATAAATTATGTACAGATTTTATTACTATTTATTTATATATATTTATTGTTTCATCATGTGTGTGTTACTGCATCACCTGCCTGCCTTCTCAACTATGTCAGGTCGGCTCCAGTCTGACCAGATGCAGCTGAATACCAGCATGTTACATGGAGCGACTGCCTATCTGACCTCCGCAATCAGTTACTCCGTCCCACGTGCCACTGACTACGTGATCTACGTGCTTCACAAAGCACGGAGGGGTCTCGATGGCCACCCATCCAAGGAGTGACCTCGGCAAGCGTAACTTAACCTCCCCACAGGTTCTCGGAGTGACAACTACGATACAAATGATCGCAGTAACACAACACAACAACTTTGAACAGAACTCAACAATGTATCATACAGTCTTACAAGGTACATCTATACACGTCCCCCTCAGCGTCCAGCTGGTCTGAGTGTCCGGGAGGCCTGCAGTCAAACCTCATGCTAACTGATGTACAGCCCTTCACAGTTTGTTATGTTGGCTAGCCTGAGGGCGGAATGATTCCACTGTAGGTCGTGTTGTTTTATGCAAACCTAACGTTTATCCGCATGTCTGCGTCGACAGTCGTGTAGCAGTATTTGTTAACATCAAAGCCGACGGAAAAAAATCAGGAAATTCCTTATCTTCGATAATTGGATTTGATAACAACAAAACCATAGAGTAGTTCTCACAAATAAATCTATGGCTTCAGATGATAAAGACGACGTGGTCGGCGCAGCATGTCTTCTTCTTCCATACTTCTCTTTTCCTCGTCATATCATCCTTCACACAGTCCATCCATCGTTTCTTTGGTCTTCCTCTACTCTTATAGACGAAATAAAAACAATTCTAGTTCGCATGAGATTTGACGATAGGTCATACAACCGCGGGTTCTTATTATATACAAGGTCAATATAAATTTGCCACGGAAGCTACAGACGAAGATCTTGTGATATCTAAATATGATATTACGAAAAATATGCACTCAATGATTTTCTTGTTTGAGATCTGTGACAATCACTTTTGTATTTTTTGTCTTGTACAGTCACGAAACACTAATATGTATTTACTTTTCTAAAGGAGATGTTTTTTTGTATGGGACATACCATAACATGTACCTTTTAGAAAAACTGGGAAACAAACCCCTGAATAGAATAAAGTTACATTTTTTACATAATACTAAATGGTTTTTATGCACACACTATTTTAATTACTTCCATAGCATCATGTCTTACGGTATTCTGCTATGGGGACGGGCTGCGGATATTGACTCAATATTTATTCTGCAAAAGAGGGCTGTAAGAGCCATCGATAACCTGCACTGACGCGAATCTCTAAGAGAATTGTTTAAACAAATTAACATCATGACGGTACCTTGTCAATATATTTATGAAAATATTATGTATGTTCGGAAAAACATACATGTTTTTAGTAAAAATTAGCGACATGCATAATTTTAAAACTAGAAATAAGGACAAACTAGATCAGCCACGTTTCAGATTGTCAAAAGTACGCACTTCTTTTATGGGGTACTGTGTAAAATGTTACAATACAATACCACTTAACATTCTACAACTTAATGAGAAGAAGTTTAAAACATGCATAAAACGCACACTATGTAAGCGAGCATATTATACGTTGGAAGACTATATTGTATATAAAAATGCTTGGGTCAATGCTGGTTCTGCTCCACAGCCACTCGGGCTCACGAACTATGATTTTAATGTTTGGAAAAGATGCTCCCCCTCTAGTTCTTTTATTTATTAGTTTTTCGTTTAGAAACTCAGTTACTTTGATTACCATTGTTTTATATAAATTAAAAGCATCGTTTCGGTTTTTTTAAATGTGAGTACCATGTAGACTTTCTATTATGGTTAGTATGGCTTATCCTAATATTTACAGTTTGAATTGTGTTTTTTTTCTTTTCTATCTCTACATTGTGCTCACATATAGAAGCAACAATATTGTACCCAGGACTATGTAATATCTAACTTGATTTGAAAAGAGTGTCCGAGTTTCTTGCCCATTCTTCTCCATGAGATCTACTATTTTCGAATGGGCCACTACAGTCCATTCACAGTTATTATACCTGTGGCTGAACTGTAGGTAGCTTACTTTTGACTATGCAAAATTGCCTTGCACGGGCCTATTTGAAATAAATGCTTTGAGTTTGACATATTGGTGCTCGTGACTGTACAGATATCGAGATCAACCATCTGTGGAGTCCCGCTGCATAATTTAACTTGACCCTCTTGTAGACGACTTAATTATATTTTACACAAATATTATTTAATTACACACTGACAATATACACATATTCACACTAAATATTTTATTTTGATTGAACTTGTGACCGGTAGCACAGGAGCTGATCTTTCAGCCACTGTGCTTAAGTCAAAATATCAACGTGTTTATAAAATGCAAATTAAACTAAATATATTACTGTATGCAAGTAACATTCATGGAGGTGCTTTAAATATGACCCTTTTGCTGGTAGATAAATAATTTATTTTGAATTCTATTCTTGTATACAGGGTGGAAGCACAACCGAAACCGAACACCATTCCACCCGGTATTTATCTCCCGATAGTCCCTAAACAGAAGATGAAAAAATGACATTTAGAATGTCATAGTTGTAAAATAATTTGACTTTGACGTAAACCCCGGTTAACTTATACAACGTGTAACAGAACTCATCATTATGAACAACTTTCACTATGGGACCAACACTGAAATCGCGAAACAAAAATCAGTTATTCAGTACATTTTGTAGAGTTATGCGCACTTAAATGTATGGGGGCAGTCGATTTTTTTATCGCGATTTCAGTGTTGGTCCCATAGTGAAAGTTGTTCATTATGATGAGTACAATGACCAATGAAGAGGTTTTGAGTTTATTGTTATATAAAAATCACGTGTCACTATATTTGTACACACACTCTAACCTCCGAAACCGGCCAACCGATTTCTATGAAATTATGTGAACGTGTATGGTCGGTTACAGCATGAAAAGTATGTTGTATTTTTAATCTAGTGTAAGAGGTATATTTTAAGCATCCTTTGAGTTCCACCTATTACTAATTTCACTTGCTAGTAATATGTTTAGTCTAAAACGGGCATTTTCCCAAAGAATATAATCATATACTTAAATGAAAACTTATTCACTGTCAGTGTGGCTACATACATACCCTATATTACACAGTATATATAAATATATATACTTAACATGATGAGATCATAGGATTGGATGGGAGAGGGGGAAGGAAATAGGGAAGGGGGATACTCTCTCTTCGAACTAGAACACAGCAATTTCAGTCAGTCGAGCTATATGTAGTGGCGGTGTGTCTGTATAGTTGATCCTCTGGCCCTTGGTAAGACTGGTTTTCTGACTTTCGGGCCACTGACTACTTGTAATGACAGCCGGGACCAACGGCCTCAGAGGATGCATTCTGAAAACTGGCAACGTCGGCGAAAGCTGTCAAATATATCGCTGTTATGACGAATTTCAGTTTAAAAACAATATTTTAGTGTACCCAAGAGCGATATTCCATTTTTTCTTTTATGCATATTTGACAGCTTTTTGCGGCGTTGCCAACATTCAGAATGTACCCTTTTACCGTGCTTTCCGAGGCACGGAGAGAACTCGCCGAGCTCGGTATGTACTGGATGGTCACCCATCACACGTCACGGTGGGGCGAGGTGGGGACAGGCGCACTCTGGCGACAAAGTGGGACGTCACTTATAGTTAGTTATACACGAATAGTCTCTGTGTCACTGTGGCGCGACTGTGGCGCGACTGTGGCGCGACCGGCGCGTCGCTAGCAATCGAAGCGCGAGTCGTGCTCCCACTGGAAGGAGAAAGGGACATCAACTCAAAGTTGCAGATGGAGATATCAAACGTAAGAGTGATACACATGTGACAGTAATACTCTCGGTCTTATTACAAAAAACGACATAAACCTTGGTTTAAACCTGGACTATCAAGTTCAGGCTTATCTGCAGCTGGTCTAAATTTGTTCGTATTACAAAACATTAAAAAACCGTGGTCTTCTTAGTACCGTCATTTGAACCATTGTTTAAATATCAACCACAGATTAATCATTCGTTCACCGTTCTAACATTCTATTACAACGTTCCGTTTGCCCAGAAAAGAACACGTTTTGATAATACGTTAAGGATTCGATGATGTTTATGAGTGTCAAACATATTGAAACCTGGTTATTTAGTTATTTTGATGATTGTAGTTTTGTTTAGGTTTAAGCATAGAACTTAATGTCGTATTAATTTCTAAAAATAAATCTAAGCAAGTACGTGTAACGAAACGTAACATACTCGCGCGTTATATGAAACCATAACAATAAACAAAACCATCGCAAGTTGAACAAAGTCTGAGAAATTGGAGTGCCGAGGAAAAGTAAGTAAACATAAATTCAAATTTAAATATTATTGGTTAAACTACGCGAGATAATAGCACAATCACGGTGAAAAAGATGATATAACTTACAAGATAAATCCAATTTAGTGATTTAGACCATCGTTAAACTAGGGGTCGCCGAGGTGTAGCGTTAGACCATGGTTTAGTCTACGGTTTATCGTAAAACCACGATTTGTAATACCGATTTTTGTTTAGACGGTAGTTTATCGAAGTTTAAACCACGTTGTTTAGTTAAACCGCTTTTTGTAATAACACTGAGTAAGTTTCGACAACACACACGTGATGACGTGCGATGTCAATATGCTTAACGTGGGAGCGCCAGGGAAGTCCGCGAAATACAAGTTTTCTTACGTTATCTAGGGTTCCTGTTGTCTAATAGACTAATAAGTTTCAATGTAATAAGGTGGGAGAGAGACAGAAGCAGTTTGTGATATGTATATCTGTCTCTCTCTGACATAAAATAAATGAAGACGAATTTTCACTTTCCTGTAATGGACGTGTTCTAGTTAAATAAACGTTTCTGTGAAGATTAAGCATTAGTTCCTTTATATTTCATCTGGTTATGGGCCCAAGGAAACAAAGGGAACCTATTACTAAGACTTCACTGTCTGTCTGTCACCAGGCTGTATCTCATGAACCGTGATAGCTAGACAGTTGAAATTTTCACAGATGATGTATTTCTGTTGCCGCTATAACAACAAGTACTAATAACAGAATAAAAAAAAAAATTTAAGGGGGCTCCCATACAACAAACGTGTTTTTTTTTAGATAATGCTACGGAACCCTTCGTGCGCGAGTCCGACTCGTACTTGACCGGTTTTTTGCAATTTGCAGGTCAGTGTCGGGGTGTATGTTGAACAAAATATGATTCATGGCCGTAAGTTGTGGCTCTAAATTAAATTGCGGATGAAATTAAGAGGGTTGTATATTATTTATTTATTTATGTACACACAAAATAGCATAGTGTATACAGGATGTAACATGACCCTTCACGAAGCCGTCAACCAAGCATTATGTACATCGAACTAAGTAACTTTACGCAAATTCACTGCTGGGAAACGACTTTTTTGTTTGGGATGGAAAATCACGTTTCACGGTAGTACTCAATGTTACACACTCAAAACATTGTGCTGATGGATGGATTTAATAGTACAGGTCGTGGGGGTGTTTAAAGTAAAAATCTTACATTTACAACATGTATTAAAAAAAAACTTGTGAAAAAGTTAAAACTTTGACCCCCAATATCTCCGTAACTAGAAGGTTCCCAGGTATGGTGTAGAACAAGGAAATGATCGCAATGACGAGGAGAACAAGTGGCTTTCGGCTTCGTTAAGGGTCTTGTTACACCCTGTACATTATTTTAATTTTGTAAATCCGTACGTAATATTATATTTTGTTCAATATATAGCCTGACACTGAGCTGTATTTGAATTTCGCGGCTTCCCTGGCAAGCGCCACCTCCACAATTATTTACTCTCAGAGTGTATATGACACTGCTATGCTGTAAGATGTATTATAACATTACCTGCGGCTATCACGCATACGTGTGTCTGCTGCCGGGACTCGAACCTGAGTACGACGGCTCCAGTCTGAAACACATAGTATAACATATACACAACGAGATATTAATCAAAACATGTACAAATCTAGATGATATGTTTTTTAAATACATATTTATAGATTATAAACACGTATTTAAAAAAAAAACTTGTGAAAAAGTTGGAACTTTGGCCTCCAATACCTACGTAAATAGAAGGTTCCCCGGTATGATATGAAAACAAGTGCCTTTGGGCTTCGTGAAGGGTGTGTTACACCCGTGAGTTGATTCTGTTGTAGAGCTGTTGTGTTGTGTTACCTGTAGTGCGGCGCGCGGTACAGCTCGCGCGGGCTGGGGCTGCGGCCCGCCGCGCCGCCCAGGCGGCTCACTGCAACACGAGGCGGACACTGTAGCGACCATGTGGATACACTTCACCATCAATGGTAACTATGCTTGCGAGCTCACTGTTACAGGCCGCGCTGGCCTATTTTGATGTCTTATGCTGTTTATAGCGTCTATTTTAGTTAGCTGGCAAAAAAATTCCCCAATCTAGGTGATCTCAGATATTTTGTGGTTGAATAACTTCTAGGTGAATTGACTTATCGACTTTGAAAAATGTTTAGTATGTTATGTTCTATCTAAATAATGAGTTTATTTTCGTTGATTTTTGAAAATAGCCCAAAAATATATGGAGGCTGGGTGATCTCCTTTGTGTCATTTTCATGCACGACAATAGAGAATAAAACAAAAACAAAGGTTGCTATGCGCGCGGGCAGGCGCGGCGGGCGGGGGGCATACTGTTACTGCTATATTATGTAACACTTCTCGATGTCCCGCGCCCCGCTTTGAGTAGGTATAAGTCCTTCGCAGTAGGAAGGTGCAGGTGTCATGAGACGTACCGTTCCTTTTCAATGTTGAACGTTACCTTGATTTACAATCATCACTGAATAGTTTGGCTACACCCTAAATATCATACTCGTTAAATACGGAATCAGTAATAACTGTGATCAATTAAATAAATTTATTCCTGCCAAAATGTTAATGTTATCAAATTAAATTAAATTAAAAAAAAAAACAAATTGTAATGCGTGTAACATGACGCCATAGACGTGTTTAGTGATGGGATGTATATAAGGTCCCATTAAAATAGGTGGACAAATTTTAACACAGCGTTCAGTACGTCTAACCAATGATACCCAAGCAAAAAAAAAGACTGATTAAAGTGATTTTATTTTGACCTAAAATAATAAATTGTCTCCGGCACTCTAGAAACAGAAACAGAAATATTTATTTGTAAGAATGTAGTTTTACATAATATGGTGTTATGGGTTTGTTTAAGTCCTTAACATTCTACCACAACTTATGGTGTACAAATAAAATAAACACATCCATTTATAGGTCTAACATGCAGCTCGAACATGTTGGTGACGGAAGTAACTGGTGCTTATAGCACAGGAGTCCTCCTAGTTTAAGCCCAGTTGCACTTGTCTTGTATCTTGCCACTAAGTTAGTCTAATTAAGGTACAATAACTGTAAATAGGTTTAAGTCTTGAACAAATAAATATTGTTTAAATATTGTTTATTGTTATTAAATTGTAACAATACGTCACTCTCCCGCGCACTCTCGAATATAGTGCCGATCGATAGTGCTGCCCGCCCTGATATGCATAGGGTTGGGACAACCATGGGATTGTCGCTATCACTAGTGATGTGGTCAAAGAACTTTAATATTCGTAGTTGCACAGTAGACGAAAGCCGGTCCTAAATATGAAGCTCTTTGAGGATGGAAACATTGGTACGAAACGATGTCTCCGGCACCAAATCTTCAATGCGTCGACTTTACGGCGATCTTGCACTCGCTGAGACCAAGTTTCGCCACCACACAGAAAGATCGGAAAGACCAGGCATTACATCAATCTGACCTTCGTCGTCTTGTTAATCCTCCTGACCCCCCAAATCGTTCCCAGCCGTTCCACTGCCGACCTGGTGATGGCGCCACATCGTTGTATCTCGTCGCCACATCCTCCAGTATTGGAGATAGTAGAGCGGAGGTAGATATAGCTCTGTACAACTTTGCAGCTAGCTATGCTCTGTACGTTAATTCTGCTTTGTTCAGCCCGGCTTACTATCTTCATCTTCGTCTTGTCTCGGTTGATGGCTAGTCCGAAATTGAAGCCGGGTAGTCTCGAGACGAATCAGAAGATTTTCCATTTGGTGGACACTTTTAATGCGTTCTTCTCCATAGCGATCTACGCTAGGGAATGGGCAACTACAGTACTTTCACAGCTTTTCTGCCTTGTGACTGGGACTGTAGCTACATTTAATTGTTATCTTTATTTCGACAGTTCAAAAGTGCCTGTAACTGGCCTACTTGAAATAAATGCTTTGATTTTGATTTTTTCCATATCTTCTCTAGACTGTGCGAGAAGGGTTGTATCATCAGCGTATCTAAGGTTATTTATCACGCGACCCCTAACTGAAATGCCTTTGTCACATTCTTCCAAGATAATGCGCATGATGTATTCTGTGTAGTTGTGGAATAGCAACGGCGATAAGATGCATCCTTGTCGCACACCGGCCCCGGTCTTAAAGTGCCCAGAAAGGGTTTAGTCTACTCGTACCACTGAAGTACAGTCTTTATATAGTCGTCTCAAAAGAACTATTAGATGAGGCGGCACACCCATTTCTCCGAATATCTTCCAGAAATACGTCCAACTGACAGTGTCAAATGCTCTTCGGAAGTCCACAACGCAGATGTAGAGGGTTGAGTTAAACTCTGTGGCCTTCTCAATAATCTGACGCAGTATGAGCCGGCTTGCTCGGGTGCAATTTGCTTTGAGAGGTACGCCAATAGTCTTGCATTGATTATGCGGAGCATCACCTTACTTGCACGCTTGCTTGCGTAGGGATATAAGTCGGTATTTGTTGCATTTCTTGGTGGACCCTTTTTTGTGCACTGGAATAAAAACTGATTACCACCAGTCATCGGGCCATATGCCAGTCTCCCATATTTTACTGCAGATGGTAAAAAAGACATCGATTCCAAATTCTCCCATCGCCTTGAAGACTTTCACCAGCACAACAGATGACACTGACACCATAAAGAAGCGCCCAGTCGTACCCGATGTTCCCTAGGAGCGGCCCTAGAACCGATCCCTGTGGAACACCGCACGACATCTCTCACCAACCCCATCCTTCTCACCCGGGTAGATGATATCTCTATCCCGCAGACAGACCCCAAATCTTCGTAGTAGTAAGAAAAGAGTAGCCATAACATCGGTTGTTTACATTGGTTTTTGAATAAATTTAAATCAGCTGACAGCAGTGAAGTAATTCATAGTTTCACAAGATAAATGAATGTCAGAATTTAAATAGGAGCCAAGAAAGTGCCATCTAATGAGCAGAAATTAAATCAATACATCACATAGTATATGGACTAAAAATACGACTCGCGAAGCTACGGTTCAAGTGGCCTAAAGGTATTAAGACCCTACCTCTGGTGCGTCAAGGCGAGCGTTTGGATCTCAGATACTACAAAACTTTGTGTTTACTTTTTGCCACAAAGAAGATTTAAGAAAACCAGAGCGGTGAGAAGGACATCGTAGAAGACGATTACGCGTAAGAGGTTGGTACGGCATAGGTTTGGCATGGACTGCCTTCCATCTATTTGTTGCTCGAGGAGGAAATTCTCAACCCTGGGGAGAGTTGAGGAGGCTGCCAAGCTGCACAGCTGCTTTGGAGGATAGCGGCATCTAAGCGGGGCCGCCAGATCAGGCCCTTCAGTGGCCAGGTGCTGAACTAGGCGGTCACAGTTTATCTCTCGAAGAGTTTGTCTATCTCATCCATTTCGATGGGCCGGTATGCAGATGGGGAGTCTGCGACTATGATATTTAGGGTGTAGCCAAACTATTCAGTGATGATTGTAAATCAAGGTAACGTTCAACATTGAAAAGGAACGGTACGTCTCATGACACCTGCACCTTCCTACTGCGAAAGTACTATAACTAACTTGTAAATCAATCAAATCGAATAACGCACGCACTTTTTGTCACAACTTGTACCAACCGGCCAGCGCTCGTCCTTCGTGCGAAGAAGTTGGTATTTTATTCAAATAATAATATTTCGTGGATATAAACAACACAAATTATGAACAGTGTACACCATAAACTCTAATAACTCGCATTTTCATTTGTGGATTTTACAGAAAGTTGTAATAAAAATATCTATACATTTGATGGTTGAATTCGGCACAAAATACTTTAAACAACAGATATCAGTACTCTAAAACGCGTAACACCTATTTAACCTATTGTAATATTCTTTTAGAGCTAGTTGGACGACGTGTTAGGTACTAGTTAAATATTAGGCTTCTCGTGGACAGACATGACACACAATGCCTGTGTACATCAGTTACTACATCGTTAGTAGTCATGAAATTAAAATTTTCATCTCTAATTTTCTTTTCGTCTAATACTGATCGAAAAGACAAATACCTAAATTTCTACCTATGATGACACAAACTAATGTATAAAGCTGTGCAAATGATCCGGAAACTGTATACGAAACACAAAGACCTTTAATATTTTTGAAAGCTCAAAACCTAGCGCTATCGGTCTATTAAGCAAAAATACAACATATTATTATACATATATCTTTTTAAAGCATGTTTTATGCAAATAGTGATGCTGCTCCACGAACGATGTGCCATTAAATATCGTGTTCTGCTCATTACAGGAGCCGATGGACGCTACTGAAGGCGCTATTTAGATAACACTAAGATGAAAACAGGCTCCGAGAAGAGGAACCTCCTAACTATACCAGCCGTGCCCAGAATTACCACGCACTGGCTGCCTAACTAGAACCTCCTCCGGTGTCGGTCGGGGCTCTTGGCCACATGTGGAGCACTCTGTCCACTCTAGCCCAGCTGTACTCACGTGCCAGGTGCTGCGGGGTGGGCGTGTGCAGCTCAGTGACGCGACTCCTGCTGCCTGCGAAGTAACACAACTCAATGTCAGCGCGCGGTGCAAGCTATGGCGTGATACAGGTCGGTAGCGCGGCACTCACTGTTGGGCTGATGCGTGGGCGCATGCTGGTGCTGCTGGTGCTGCCTGTGCTGCGCGCGCGCCGCGTGCGGCAGCGTGGCGGGGGCGGGCGCGGGGGCGGGGGCGGGCGCGGGGGCCGGCGCGGGGGCGGGCGGCGCGCAGCGGGGCGGCGCCGCGCCCAGCAGCGCCGCAGGGGGGCGGGAGGACGAGTACGCTACAATGAAACATTTTATTTCAGGTATTGTAGCATAATTAGTTGATTTCCTAAACATTTATGTTATGTATTAACTAATTATTATCAATGGCTAAAAGCGCTGTCTCCTTAATACAGTCATGAGCACCGGCATGTGTACAGTTTCCTAAAATCAAAAGCTATTTTCGATTGTATCTTTTTCATAAAAATATGAGTTCCCGAATAATAAGTTCGTAACAACATGACATTTTATTCAGAACAGTAAGAGAATAACACTTTCAAAAGTTGTTAAGTGTTTACATGTTGGTGCTGGTGTGGTGAGTGTACACAGCCGTATTATGGCTACATCAATGGCCGCCTCGGCAGAATCACTTCTTGTTTTCAGCTCAACGCCTCTTCATTAGACCTCTAGAGTCAGGGCTCATCCTGAGTACTTTACTGTTTTCACTGTAAATCTGTGTTCCGGTGGCCTCGTCCTATCTGTTTTATAACCTTTCGACGTGGCTGCTAACAATGTAATGGCGTGTTTTATTTTAAATTGTAATTTCTATAACAGACCCCTTATAAACTACGGCACATTATTTTCTACCGCTTGCCAAGAATTTAATAAAAACGTGTCCTTTGAAAACAGTTAAAGTCAATTCTAAATTTAAATTTAGGGAATGGGCCACTGCGGGAATAAGCAGAGATACTTTATACAATCTATATCACGAAAAATCTTTGACTTCAGATCAAGTTTTTCATACTTATCTTAGAAACTATTCAAAAATGTCTGCGCTCAAGCAAAATCACAAATAATAATTAAAAAAATTGCTATTTCTAACAATAAAATAAAAACTGTGTGGCAGGTAATTAACAGAGAAACTGGAAAGGCACAACATCGAGATCAGAATGAATCATCTTTGAAAATAAATAATCAGACCATTTCTGCTAAGCTAGAAGTCCTACTCGCTACTACTCATAGCTAGCTACTCACGTAGGAGCCAATGGTTGTAGGCACCGTACACTATCACAATGTTGATGTTGCTTTAGTTGTGGAGTACACAGAAAGAAGCACAAGTAGAGTTTAAAGTTATATTAACAGTTGAACGTTAACAAGTTAAAGTGGTAGTGGTTGTTTCTCTTGACAAGTGGTTAGTTCCACAGCTGTAGTCTGACTCGATCTGCCTTGCATGAAAGTTATAATTATAGCGTAATATTTGTGACGCACGACATCCAAGTAGCTTTGCTGCGTTCGCAAAGTAAATGAACGGTTGATGAGACCGTACAACTCATCAGTCACATTTTGGAATCCTGGGAAAAGTCCCAGGATGCCATTCGCATCTTCTGTGATCTCTCAAAAGCATTCGACTGCGTCGACCACAACACACTGATCTGTAAATTACACCACTACGGAATTCGTGGACAAGCTGCTGATCTTGTTCTTTCCAATCTATCAAACACGCAGCAAAAAGTAAATGTAAATGGGGCGACGTCCTCCGGGTCTCTAGTTAAGATGGGCGTGCCCCAAGGTTCAATTCTCGGTCCTTTCCTATTTCTTGTTTACATTAAATGGCCAAATAATCGGGTATAATTCTTTTACCTGATGACACTTCGCTAATTTTTAAAATAGATAGAAAAGTTACGAATGTAATGCATGTCAACGAAAGTCTAACGGTTCTCTCAAAATGGTTTGCAGCTAACAATAATTTACTGAATCCGAACAAAACAAAAAATCTAAACTTCTCTTTACCAAATGTACTACAACGGGATCTAAATTTAAATCTTGACGGCAAAAAACTCGAATTTGTAGCGGAAACTACCGAACGAACAACCGAGCGGGTTTACAATCGATTCAAAATTGCAGTGGGGCGCGCACTTTAGAACTCTTTCGGGTAGGTGAAGCTCAGCTGCATACGCAGTAAGGAAAATAAGGCAGTTAACTGATGTAGCCACAGCTAGGTTAGTATACTATGCTTCTTTCCACAGTATTATGTCTTATGGCATTCTGCTGTGGGGATCAGCAGCAGACGTTGATTCAATTTTTATTCTACAAAAGAGGGCAGTCCGCGCAATCTATAACATGGGTCCTCGCGAGTCCCTCAGAGAAAAATTTAAAGAGATCGATATACTGACTTCACTTATCTTAGAATGTATTTTATTTATCTGCAAAAATCGAAGGCTTCTCAAAATGAGAAGCGACTTCCATAATTATAATCATCATATTTTATAATCTTGTCAGCCTTGTTTATTTTTATAATTTTGTTTTGTCTACTTTTTGTCCTTTTATTTATTTTATGACGATCTAATTTCTTATGTTATATTTTATACAGACCAATAACTTGCATGTGTGGTTTTGAACTGTAAATTCAAGTTGGTTATTTTAAATAAATAAAATAAATAATATAAATACACGCAGTTCCATAGTGATTCCACTTCGGGGACAAATCACTCTATGTCTACTGTAGTCTAATTGTATATTATATTCACATCACAGCAGGTGTGGGTCACAGCAGTCATTTGATACATCATAGGATTTAAAACATTACAAATTCATGTCCACAAATAAAGAAACGGGTGGCGCCAAATAAGCCGGTGCTCAGGTGTCAGAATTCAGAACTGATATCATATGTACGCGGCTCGCACACCGCTTTGTAGGAAGCTCGGTACGCCGACGATTATCGAGTTGAGACGGGCAGGAACAGCAAGTATTCAACGGAGTAATGATCGATATCGTATTTGGTACATGCGTCATGTTCGTGAACGGGCGCTGTCAGTTGGGACTGGTCATCTCTTAGCTGCCACGGTTTATTTTAACTTTTGTTTTTAAATTGTTGATTATTATAATCTTTTACTCTGGACGCTCTTAATGTGCACGTCTTTCTACATCGTTCTCACATATATGTATAATCTCAACATGAATGATGTAACCAAGATCTTGTAACAATATTTTGATTTGAGTGTCCATGGAGTTTCTTGCCCATTCTTCTCCATAGAGATCTACGCTTTGGAATGGGCAACTACAGTACTTTCACAAGTAATTATGCCTTGTGTCTGTGACTGTAGCTTCGCCTTTTTTTTCTGACATTAAAAGTGCCTGTTATGGTCTAATTGAAATAAATGCTTTGAGTTTGAGTTTATCAACTAGATTTTTTATTTTGTAGGCTTATTTACTTACGATCAAGCTTTTGCCCGCGGCTTAGCTCGGATTTGACAATCAATTCCGGTTATACAAATACTCTGGCGCAATAGATCGTAGTGTTGAGCCTAGGATAAATGATGTTTATTTTGCAAATAGGTTTTTAAAAACACCTTTACACGTTTCTTTTTTTTAAACTAGATGGGGCCGGTGTTTCGTACCTGACTACTCTGAGAAGAAACAGCCGAAACAAACTCAGAGGTCATAGTCTCTTTTAAAGTGCAGATATAATCTTGGTTAACTTAAATGACGACTATGAAGATTACTGTCTGAGATGGTCTCTTGAAGAAAGAACCACACAGATTTGAGTGGACCTGTCCAGTCAGTGCAAGCATTTGTCAGTTATCGTGTAGCTCGACTTATAACTCAAGGAGCTCAACGACACGACGAACAATACTAGCATTAACACGGGATGAAAGAAATGGCGGCAGGTCACGGGAACAATCTGCG
This sequence comes from Eugnorisma glareosa, assembly GCA_947578425.1. Taxonomy (NCBI): domain Eukaryota; kingdom Metazoa; phylum Arthropoda; class Insecta; order Lepidoptera; family Noctuidae; genus Eugnorisma; species Eugnorisma glareosa. Next base: position 641,950 of record OX387984.1, read on the forward strand.
ACTCCCGCATTCCCCTTAAACTTAAGGGGAAGATTTATAAAACAACTAGTTTTTACCCGCGGTTTCGACTGCTTTATTTATGTAAACAAGGTGAAAGGGACCCCGACGCACAAGCGGTCACCAGGCACTCATACTGAACCGAAAAAAATCTATGTCCGCATAAAGAAATTTTTCCGTCTTTTCGTCGGTTATAAAAACAAAACAGATGTTCCTACAAATGTGTGTGTGTGTGTGTGTGAAAAATACGTGGTAGCCAGCTGTGCGTCAGTGTCCCTGCCACCCTGAGGATGTGAGGCTGCCGCACACTGACCTCTGATGACGGACAGCTCGATGGCGGCCCGCAGCTCGTCCTCGTCGGCGCGGCTCCGCAGGCACGACATGGCCTGCAACACCAGTGGCAACATATCCCATTAGTTTTGCGTTCACAAATACATTTTACACATTATATCCTGCATTAGAAAGATATCATTAATCTTCCTCTACGTGTGGTTAGTGCCTAACCTGGTGTCAGAGTTTTTATGCCGCCCATGGGCCTCTGACGTGGCTTTACATGCCGTCAAGAAACATCTCTCAGGCATGCTGCTTTCCTTGCGATGTTTTCCTTCACCGAAGCAAGTGATAATTATACAATTCGCACATGAATCCGAAAAACCAGAGGTGCGTGTTTTGGGTTCGAACTCGAGACCTATGACTTGGCCACACCACTAGGCTATCATTGCTCAATAATTAATCTAAGATACAATATTTCAAATTTTATTTTAACACTTTGTTGACGTGGTAAATTGTATACTCATGCCAAATTACAGTTTTCTAGTACTAAGAGTATCTGAGCGTTGCCGCTGACAGACAGACGGTTGAGTACGGAACCCTAAAGAGGTGTGATATGTTGTTCGTGAGTGAGGATGCGTAACAGTAAGTAGTAAGGTAGTAAGTAGTAAGTAACTCACTGGCGTGTGGTCCCGCTGCGCGCGCGCCGCCTGGCCGCCCGCCCGCTGCGCGCGCGACCCTGCACACCACACACACATCATTATTCATATATTTATTTTAGGCAAAATATCCATGTACTAAAATAGAATAGATAAAGAAATGAAACAGTAAAAAATATTAAATATGTATTAGGTAAGTACCCATAGTCTTCAAAAATAACATACATTGTATCATTATCGTTTACCATGTTTACTGTTCATTTTGAGTACCAGATATTTCGAGATCACAAATGTACGAGTACCAGTACGCGCATCTTATACTCGACGCGTGCACGGACTCAACTGCGGGAGCGGCATTTTTTTCCATTTAGGTCATGAAAGATGTTTGATATTTTGTACAAATAGTATTAAGGGTGTAAAAATACCCTTAACGAAGCCGAAAGCCACTTGTTCTCCCCGTCATTGATTCGTTTTTTTTTTGTTTAGACCCCACCTGGGAACCTTCTAGTTTCGGATATATTGCACCCTTTTGTACTAACTTCACGACCCCCGTACTATTCAATGCATCCATCAGCACAATGTTTTGAGTGCGTTACATTTAGTTCTACCGTAAGATATTATTTTTCACCCAAAAAAGTGGTGTCTGTCCAAGAGTTAGTTAGTTTGATGTACAGAATGGTACGCGTAGTACTCGTAGATATGGTGGTGGTAAGTAGGTGCAAGTCCTAGCTCACCCGGGCGGGGCGTGTGCGTGGCGCCGTCGCCCAGGTCCAGCTGCAGCACTCCGCCGCCGCTGTACTCTGGAACATACAACACGGTATTACATGTCTTACATCTGCCATCCAAGGTCGGTTGCTGTGCATAATATATATATTATAAGAATATTCGATTTATTGCAGTCTTTAATTATTCGTTATTATCGTATATTTAAAAGGATGAAAGTGTTGAATCAAATATCATCTTAAAGACGACTGTTTTGTTCACCAATTGTTTAATGTTTATGCCACCGAATATGTCCTTGTTTTTTTTTTTTTGTTTTTGGCAATTTCTCGATCTTTATTGGTGCGCAGACTTTATCTAGTTTGAACGCAAACTAAACCCTTTTTATATTTAGCCATTTTTCTCAGGAATGCGTGGCAGTATCAAGCTGAAATTAATACCAAATACTCAAGCCTGCTACCCCTTGGAGCAATGAAAAAATCAAACTTGTAAGTCAACGCGATCAAAAGATATGACTGTTTATAAAATAAATAAAATATCGCTGGACATTACACACAGCGCCATCTAGGTGCCACTCTAAGCAACGAGGCTTGTGTCGTGGACACCAGATAGTTGATAATACTACATAGATACTTTTTTGTTTGTAAATATATACTTATTATACATATAAACATCCATGACTCGGAAACAAATGTCCATGCTCATCACACAAACATTTATGTCGCCTATTATGCGATGTCAGAAGGGAATCAAAACCTATAGGGTACTTCCGTTTGACTTAGAATCACGAAATTTGGCAAAAAGCAAGGCCTTACAGCACAACCGGAATAGGGTGAAAAAAAAGGGTGCAGAGTTAGAATCTGATACTCTATGAAGTATGGTTTGCAGGTCTCCGTATTATCTATTTGGGCTAGAATTCTTATACACTTCTTTTGTATTATGAATAGTTCATCTACGTTAACACTATTTCCCCATAGCATGACTCCATATCGCAGCCATGAGAATGCGCACGCGTAGTAAGTAGCCATAGCTGTTTGTGTGTTAGTGCTTTGTTTAATTTGAAAAAGAGCGTAAGAGAATCTGGAGAGTTCTGTTTTTTGTGTTCTATGTGTGACTTCCAGTTAATGTGTGTGTCAATATTTATGCCAAGTAGGCTAAATGTATTAACTTCTTCCATTTGCGTGTTTCTGAATGTTGTTTTTAGATTGAGAGGTGATTTTTTGTATGATCTAAATTGTATTATTTTAGTTTTATTACTACTTATTTCCAATTTGTGGATCTGGAGCCAAGTATCTACAGTTTGGAGTGTATCTTGTATTTTTAGACTAGGGTTATTTACGTTACCACATTTAATTAATATTGAAATTTCGTTGCGGGATCCAAGACTGTTAAATTGATTCTGTTTCAGTATCTCGGCGCTATTCTGGTGGTCGCAACTATTCTGGCTTTGAGTTGTAGTGGTTTGGGAATAGTGCGACGGGACTAACCCTGCCAAACTTCTTCAATTTGACAGCTATGACGTCACAATATGGCGCGTGTCACTCCTATTTTAAACGCATTGTATATAAATATCGGATCAGTGTCATTACCGGGCAATGTAAAACCAGGCATAATTACCTCTATGCGGCGCATGCCGGAAGTAGTCCCGCGCGGTGAGCAGGTGCGTGTTGGCGTTGGGCGCCATGGCTACGTCCGGCACCGCCGCCGACAACCGCGCCGCCCCCGCCGTCCCCGCCGGACCCGCCGCCCCCGCCACGACGGACTGTCTGTGAGGAACAGTATGGATATTATATTTAACTGACGAAGCAACGCTACCACCAAAGTAACGAGAGCAACAACCGTCGCTGTACCTCATCAGTCGAAACCTAATAGATTTACGATTGACTTCTTTTACATTAAAGTAGAATCTAATTTGTAATAATACGGTGACATAATCATCCACAAACTTCATCTACGGCTGGGTATAGGCCTATCTTTTCTTGTGCCAATCTCCATGTTCCTGTGCCAGCTTCATCCAAATCACGGTCACAAAGATCCCATTTCCATCAAGACGGAGACCAGTAGAATGGTATAGAGACGTTCAATAATCTAGTCCTAAGCACAGAGATGAGGCCGACGATGGAACGAGCTAATTAACTCGCGACTTAAATAGGTTGGGGTCATATGAACTCGGGAACACCGACGCAGGCACGCAACATAAACGATGTAGCAAAGTGCTTCGTGCGGATGTGTGGAACATCAGGTAACAAGCAAGCGGCAGGCTGGCTCGCAACATTCTAAAATTCTTAGGTTATGGCAGGGTCAGTAAGTTCATATAATCCCATAAAATTCCCATTGCATAACTATATACTACCACCCACCACCACTACTATTATTTTTGTTTATGTATTTTGTAAAAAATTTAAGGTGTGTTTTTTTATAATAATGCCGAATAAACACAATTTTCTTTCTGTCTAACCATTATTTTATGCATATTTGATAGGATTTAATTAACTGAGTTGATAATAACTCAGTAAAACCATATTTGCTACGGCCGCGAATCATATTTTAGTCAACAAACCTGACACTGGCCTGCTAATGGCAAAAAAAAACCTAACAATATTTGTATTTTGCGCGCTACCCTGCGCTTTCACCTTAACCCAGACCTTACAGCAGGAGTAATTCCAGCAGGGAAAGAGACAGAGCTATACAGGTCGTCCAGAGACAGAGCTATACAGGTCGTCCAGCGACATCTCTTTCAAACACTGGAATTACTCCTGCTTTTTGAATATTTTAAATCTGTTTCGTATCCTTGGTAAACTTCAACAATAGCCTATACAAAAAAAAAAAACTATACATACAATTAAATAAAATCTGTTGTTTGTAATATGAAAATAACAGATTTTTACTGAATGCGACAATATATACGTTACTTATAACAGAAACTAATTTTGTTTAGTTTTTGTTTGTCTGTCTGTTTGTTCCGGCTAATCTTCGCAACGGCTGGACCGATTTTGGCGGGACTTTTGCTGGCAGATAGCTGATGTCATAAGATCCAACATAAGCTACTTTTATTTTACAAAAATAATTGGGGTTCCGTGCTAAAAAATGAAAACCCTTGAAATTGGTAACAAAATTAGATTCTAAAAGGGAAGTTATATTTTTTATAATAATTTGACGCGAACGAAGGTTATCAATACATATAATGTGAGGTGTGGTACCTGTGCTGCGCCGCGTCGGCCGACCGCGAGCCGCCCTCCCGCCTGCACGTGCCCGCACGAGAGTTGTCTGGAAACGATTACATTGTAATGTTAACGTAAATCAAAATAACACCGAACACATACAATCGAATTATAAGTTAATTTAAATAGGGAAAGAAGTGCAAAGTTCTTTTTTATATACAGAGTCCCATTAAAATAGATGGACTAATTTTAACACAGCTTTCAGTACGTCTAACCAAAGATATGCAAGCAAAAAAAAAACACTGAAACAAACACAAACCTAAAATAAAAATTGCCGGCGGCATTCTAGAATAAACACATTCATTAGGTCAAAATAAAATCACTTGAATCAGTGTTTTTATCAATGTATCAATGTGAAATGCATACATAATAATAAGATATGCGTGACTCACCCATAGCCATGTGCTGCGCGCGCAGGCTGCCGCTGGACGCGCAGCGCAGCGAGCCGCTGCCGCTCAGCGTCCTGCGAACACGACGCGCTGTACGAGCTTGTCACTGTGTCGACCTGGGCCTACCCAGCACCCGGGACACCGCGATACCCCACTCTATCTCTTTTGATGTGAAACACCTACAGGCGCGCACAGGTCGTCAAACTAACTCGTATGCCGTGCCGTGGAATGGCATGACGCTGTCATGGCGTGATGTACCCTCGACTCCTTGGTAAAATCAATCGTTTCCCATTAAAATAAAGTTTGCTTGAATCGATTGTTGATCTATTATCAACATTTGTGTCGTTTTTGGTTTTTGCGGTCGGTGAAAGCAAAATTTCAAAATGAAAATTCAAGATGGCGCCGAGGAAAGTTTTGGATTTTAAACGAAACTTATTTTTTTTTTACTGCATATTTCGTTATAAGTTTTTATTTATTATGTATTCTAATATTATCCTGGATGTTTCACACGGCCAACTATTTTTGTGGACTGACTAATGGGCTAGTAATGAAGTGACTCGTGATATGACTAGTAATGTTGCGCCGACCCTAAATAGATTATTTCATTCGCCACTATAGCCCAATGTGTACAATCAGATCACCTTACGGACTATTTGCAATAAACGTATTGAGTATTTTTGCTTGCAGCATCCAGTCGCTATAGAAGCGCTTAGTTAAAAACTTTCTCTTCATTGGTCCTTTTTTGTGTTATTCCTATTAGTCAAAAAAGGGTGGTCAAACATCTGTGATCATTAACAGAGCCTGAGAATTTTTGTAAAACAAAATATAATGTAAAAAGTTCGCATATTGTTTTTGTTTCACTACTATTGGTCCGCACTCTCTTTGTGCTGACCAATAGTAGTAAGGGTGGTGAACAGATGTGGATATCGTGTGCACGGGATTTTGTTTTAAAAGTGAGTAGATTCATCTTGGGGCGATGGTACATAATCCATCCCAGTCGTCTGCTCCACAAGTCCAGTGCATACCTGCAGCACTCGTGCGCCGGCTGGTCGTCCACACACCACACGCGCCCGTTGTCAGCTTGTCTGTCTGTCGCGCAGTCCCACTGTTCCGCGTCTCGCTCTCTGTGGAAATAAAGAATGAAATTAATTGCTTTTGTATTTTTGACTTGGCTTAAGGCTATGAAACAAACAAAGATACCGACTTCCGACGACTAGTTTAGGCAATTTTAGTGTTATTTTGGATGTCATTTTTTTTTTGTGACAATTATTTCTTCGCCACTGCTGTCAAAACTGTGAAGGGAAACATCGAGAAGAAACAGACATGTCTTAAAACCAAAAATTCAAAGATAAGCACATCCACCGTCTCCACCGACCCGCCCTGGCTCCACGTGATGGTGCTGGTGGACTATGGTTCATTCTCTCGCTATACTGAGGTTATGTGTCTATGTATAATAATAATTAATCTTTTCTCAAACATGCATGAAAATATTGTCATTATTTTCGAAAAAAGAACACGCGAAGTATCGAATTTATGGACAAAGAAAAGCAAATCCATTGCAGGAGCGTTTTTTGAATTTGGAACATTGCAACGCATGGCATGGTGGGGTTATTAAATACTCTTTGATTGGATCTTTATCATTCTTGGCATACCAAAGTAAGTCTCTTTGCTTAGTACTAATTGCATTCACGTGGCTGTATAGCCATAATGCGTTTGCTTTTCGGCACAGATGATAATATATAGAAAATTGGCGGCAAAGCTGAAAATTCGTCTTGATTTGTTATTTACATAATTAATAAATTTAAATTGAATAATTAAAATGAGTTCCAACGGTTCAGAGAGTGAAATGGAGATTGATTGTACTCCACCAGATTTAAGATCAGAAGCCAAATTGGCAATGGACAACCTGCTTCCAGCAAAGTCAAAAGAAAAAACATGAAAGTATATAATAATTGTATGATTTGGGAAAACGAGAAAAAAGTATGTTTTATTTCCCTGCGTTCTTTTGATAAAAGCACTAACTATACAGGGTGAATTTTTCAAGTGGGCGTGGATGGCCAAATCCGAAACTGTGAGGTACCTATATCAAAAACTGCTCAAAGGAGTCTCGAGCCCGATTTTGATGAAAACTAAAACTGCATCATTGGTATTTTGAAAAATCAATATTCCTAGCCAGGAACCGAACCGGTTGATTTTGGAAAAAAAACATACTGTATTATTACACCATTAAATAGCGTCGCCATTAAGAATCAAATATTGGGAAGTAACGACATATGACTAGTCTGTATATTAATGCCAAATTACAGCTTTCTAGTACTAAGAGTCTTTGAGCTAAGCTGCGGACAGACAGACAGACATGGCGAAACTATAAGGGTTCTTTGTTGACTACGAAACCCTACAAAAACTGACGGAAAGTATGTCAACGTAGTGGTCGGTCTGTAATTGGCATGTTGCGTGACGTAGGTACACATGTCTGGTATCGCCACCTCACCTATCGTTATCCAGCTCAGCGATCAGCAGCTCTGCGCACGCGTCCGGTAGCGACATCTCACGGACAGCTCGCAACGCGATCTGGAAACAATGATAAAATATTAAAGAAAACATTCTCATTTCAAAAGAATACAATCGTATGTTAAGCCTTTGGTCTTGGAGGGTTGGTCTGGTCCGCTAGATGGAAATGGTCCTTTACGTGTCAGTGAATATGGACTAAGCTATTTAGAGAATTTTGAACCAATAATTTGACTCAAGTAGAAAAAGTTCTAATTTAAAAAGTTAAAATTAACGTTCTATGTCTCGGGATTCATCTGTATTTGCCTGCCTTTTCCCAACTATGTTAAGGTCAGGTTCCAGTCTAACCGGCTGCAGCTGAATATCAGCATTTTACTTGGAGCGACTGCCTATCTGACCTCCACAACCTAGTTAATACTGAGTAATACGATACCCCTTGCTACGACTGGTTGTCAGATTTTCGGGCCGCTGAATACCTGTACCGACTGTCAAAGATGTTCAAATGACAGCCGGGACCAACGGCTTAATGTGCTTTCCGAGCCACGGAGGAAACTCGGTGTGTAATGGGTGGTCACCCATCCACGGACCGACCCAGGCAATCCTGAAGATCGACCCTCTTGGCTGTCGTTATGTAGTGGTACGAACCTGCCTGTAGACCGTCACGGTGTCGCTGTGGTGCAGCGCGGCCGCCCTCCTGGCGGGCGCGGCGGCGCGCAGCAGGCGGGCGCGCGCGCGCAGCGCGGCCAGCAGGCGCGGCGACACGCACGCGCCCGCCAGCGGGCACGCGGCCGGCGCCGGGCCCGCCATGCGACCCGCCGCCACCTGACACACAAACAGTGTCCCACTGAGCATTCTGTATACTAATGAACACCGATCTCTATACACTTTCCTAAATATAAAACAAATTTTCGCGAGAAATAACGATTGTAGCTTGGAGATATACACTTTGAAACGACCGGCCCTCAGTTTTTGATGTACAGTCACGAGCACCAAAATGTAAAAACATAACAAGTTTTAAAAGTGTGTTTCTATTTGATTAAAATGTCATGTTGTTACGAAAAATGAATCGCGCCAGTAACACGTATGTAGCTACAGAATTATAATCATTAAAATCATCAATACAGCCCTCAAACTTAATTTAACCCTACTCTGTAAGTATTTCATGAAAAACTCATTCAATTTTCTCATTTTTCATCAACATACAACCTGAAACAGACCTGCAAATTGCAAAAAACGAAAGAAAATTTGAGTTTCGCGGGCCATCCTTGCGCTTCCTAACATACATACGTAAATAATAACGATTACATCAGAGGAATGATGATGTTTTAACGTCATATACTATATACATATACTATAACATTATACCCAAGAAAATATTTTACCCAAGTACATTTAATAAGTTGATCGACTATTACTCTTATACTCGTAAAGCCAACTTAGCTGTGATAGTTTTCCTTTACTTCGTTATTTAGACCAACATGATTTTCTTCAGACACCCAAACAACCGTTTAGCTGGTAGAGGGGGGGGGGCACTCGAATATCCCATAATCGAAAAATTATTTGAACAAACTCGCAATATTTTTTAAAAACCTATTCCATTACATCCCACAATATTGAGGTACGCGAGAAAAAAATCTACAATCCCACTTGTACAGGAGATACCCTAAGAAAAATACTTTTCGACATTTTATTTTTCCACTTTGTCGTATCTAATATGTATTATGTAGTATTCATGTAGCTTTCTAGTACTCGTACTAAGCGTCTTTGAGCTAAGCTGCGGACGGACATGGCGAAACTATAAGGGTTCCTTGTTGACTATGGACGGAACCCTAACAATTAAAACTGAAAATGTATTTTGTATTTTCATTTTTTATGTATTTTATGTATCATAACATAAATTTTGTTAATAAACTTGTCTTATTTTATACCATCTACAATTAATAGGTCGCTGCCTCAGTATTACAGTTAATGTTATATTTTTACTTTTTAGGGTAGTTTAATTTAGACCCAGTGTCACTATGACAATATTGAAATTAAGTGAAACGTAGAACCCTGTGATATTAGGCCAAAAACGCAAAAACGGAACCCTTATAGATACGCCGTGCGTTACATTGAGTCCTACCGCTAAACGGTAGGACTCAATGTAACGCACTCAAAACATTGTGCTGATGGATGCAGTGAATAGTAGTAGTCGTGGAGGTGTTTAAAGTAAAAATCTTAAATTCAAAACATGTATTTAAGAAAAAACTTTTGAAATAGTTGGAACTTTAACCCCCAATATCTCCGTAACTAGAAGGTTCCCCGGTATGGTGTAGAAAAAAAAAAATGATCGCAATGACGGGGAGAACAAGTACCTTTCGGCTTCGTTAAGGGTCTTGTTACACCCTATAATACATCGAATCTTTATTACATTGAATCGAAGCGTTTGTGAATAGCTATGCAGGTGGCGCCAAATAAGCCGGTGCTTGGGTGTCAGAATTCAGAACTAACATCGTATGGACGCGCACACGTGACTTCGCTGCTGGCGTTACTGATTCGTAGGGAACTCGGCAAGCCGAAGATTATCGAGTTACGACAGGGGCAGAAAGAGAAAGTATGTAGGCGAGAACGAGATAGAATGAATAATGATCGATATCGTATTTGGTACCAACTAGTTTTTTTTTTTTTTTATTATACTTGTCTGCATTTTATTCTTTACTTTTTTTCGACACACATGAAGAACAATCTTCATGTGTGTCATTTTCGTGGTTTTCGAGATCACCGATAATGAAAATAAGGTCAAAATGAAAATTCAAGATGGCGCCGAAGAAGATTGTTGTTTTTTCTTCGTGAGTGTCATGCTCGTGGTTTGCGGGGTCGCTGATGACGAAAATGAACAGAAAAAAAACGAAAAAATCGTCATTCTCATTTTTTCTCTTTGGCTTCTCATGACTCAATTTTGACCCTTCGCCGCTGGCTCAAAGCCTAAGTTAAATTACTTAAGTTTAATAGCAAGCGGAACCTATTCATTTTCTTTCGGTTCATAATTTACATTTGCCTATCGATAATTATTATGATACAACTTCATCAGTCAATTTAAATTAAGACATAAATTCTAATTAAAAACGAAGACATAGTACTCACCATATACAGCGTGTCAGGTATCCTGTTAAGATATCTCTCTCGCCTCGCCCGCGCTAGCTCCGCCTCGGGCACCGCCTGGTCCTCTAGTAGCGCCTGGGAACCACAATACATTATTTCCTTACAGCTCATTTGTTGAGAACACGGAGCGACCGATGGTAAGACAGTTGGGAACTGGGAGGATGGTAGAACACCTGTTGCGACGACCCCAAACCGTAACATGGGGTATCATCGTCTTCCTGCCCGCGTAGCATGACTACCGCGCCGCAGAAACGGGTTTTGTCGACGAAAAATCGACAAAAATGGCATGGCGATGTTAAAAATGTATGACAGACATGTCAAGTTGTATAGAAAGAGCTCTATCGATTCTTGGTAGAATAGAGATAGTATTGCCATGCTACGCGAGCTGTCCTTGCCCCATTCTACTCGCGGTCGGCGCAACACGTTTCCTTCTTCCACTCTCCCCTGTCAGACGTCACGGCATCATTTACTCCTTTCTCTTTCATATCATTCCTCACACAATCCGTCCATCGTTTCTGTGGCCTCCCTCTCCCTCTCCCTCTCCATCCATCAACATTTATATCCATCACTTTAAATAACACGCGTTTCATCCCTCGTCATCACAGTCATGTTCATCCATACCAAGATAGAAACTTTCTCTAATATACTCATTCCTTACTTTATCCACTCTGATGGGACAATTATAGGAAAATCATTATCTGCCAGCCTCTTCCCGACTAAGTCGGGGTCGGCTTCCACTCAGGTGAATACCAGTATGTTACATGGAGCGACTGCCTATCTGACCTCCACACCCCAGTTAGTACTGGGTAATACGAAGACTGGTTGTCAGACTTTCAGGTCACTGACTACCTATAACGACTGTCAAAGATCTACAATTGAGCCGGGACCAACGGCTTAACGTGCTTTCCGAGCCACGGAGGAAACTCGGTGTGTAATTGAAGTACCGGTAGAATGAGGGCTATCATTTTTGAGCTCACCAGATGGCGCCACTGTTGCGTAAGGTTATGTCAATAATTTTATTTTATACTTTACAGTACCAATAACTTCATTAGAAGTTTATTTTATTACGTACATCAACATAGTGTAAACTTCAGATACATTTATTTACAGTATTCTCCCTAAAATTAGCAAGCATGAAACATTTAAAAATCATTTTACGTCAAAGAACTTACAAATAAGATCATAAGTTGCTACTTGAAATCTTCAAGTCTTAATTAATCAGGAATAGCTCAATCTAGACCACAATCGTGAATATTAGGAAAAGTACGTGATAAAAAAGCACGTAATTCGTGAACTTTCTATGACATCTGACATGTTGGTGTCCTCGCGCTACACTAGCGCCTCTAGCGGTGAATTCACACGCGATAGCCCCCATTGTGTCATCTTCGAGTCCCTCGTGTGCTCAATGCGCGCGCTAGTAACATATCTGCCTCATTTTTAGGGTTCCGTAGCCGAATGGCAAAAAACGGAACCCTTACAGATTCGCTATGTCTGTCTGTCTGTCTGTGTATGTCACAGCCATTTTATTCTGAAAGCATTAGGAGTCCACAGTTGAAGTACAGTCCAGTCGCGCCTGCGGCGGTACCTTGAGCTCGTCGAGGTAGGGCAGGAAGCAGCGCGGCGGGCGGCAGGCGCCGCGCGCCAGCCACGCCTGCGCCGCGCCCGCGCCCTCGCCTCCCGCCGCCACTATGCCGCGCCGCACCAGCTGCGGACAGGCACGACTCACTACTCACTATACACTAACACTCATGTTTCGTCGGTAATCAATAAAAAAATAGCTGTTCTATAAATTTTGACCGTGTGGTTTCAATAACCGCCGAAAAAGTTGAGGCTATTTTTTTTTTTTTTTTGTCGATGGGAGCTCATCAAATAACCCCTCCCGCTCTGGGCTGAGCAGGAGGGAGTGTCAGACTTTTACTGACTAAAACCCATCCATGTTCCTTCCTTTGCCCTTTGTGTTCCAGGGCCGCGGTATCTCTTTCGAACAGTCCCGCAACCCTGGCAGGCGTCGGTCCTTACGGACCCCTTCCTGTTTGCTGACTCTCTCTGAGGCGCGCGTGGAACACTCTTGCGCCGTCGACACGGCCTGTCGTCATAAGACGGACGGACGGCGAGCTAGCCCATAGCTCACCGGCCACAGGCCCGCGCCTACGGTGGCTGGCGCCGACGCCCGGTGCGTCTCCCGCGGCGGCTGGGACGTGAGGTTCTCTCCCTCTCACGTCCCGCCACCTTCGCTAGCATGACTGCTTCGCAGAAGGAGGTGACGGCGTCCCATTCCCTCTCGCTCCGGACCATGGATTGAACCAAGGCCGGGAAAAGTTGAGGCTGACGTACTGAATACGTGGTAGCGTCGTTATATTCCACATTGTAATTATGATCTAAAAGAAATTAGGACAAAGTATGCCGATAGTGGGCCAACATTGTGGTTAGTCTTATGGGTAACAGAGGATGGGAGGAGAGGACCACAAGGAGTACACACACGGTCACCGTGATTCCTTCGTCGTGACCAGCAGTGGGCCATGATCAACACTGCCTACCTGACTTTTTACCACAATAAAAGAATATGATTACAGAGCGTGGGAAATATTTGTAAACTTGGTGTTTCTAAAATCTTCCTGTCAACAACAACCCACCTGCTGCAACAGATCATGATCAAGCAGCAGATGGTCCAGCCCAGTAGCGGCGCGAGAGGAGTCAGCGCCACTGCGTCGCGTCGACAAACTTACATAATATGCTTAAGGCTAGCAGTGGGCTATGATTCTTAATACTTTCATAGCCCAAAAACCTAAGAATGGGCAAACATTTCCCAGTAGTGAGCAACCTTCAAAAGTTATCTGTAGCTATTATAGGTCCTAAAAACCTTAGGCCAACGCTGGACTTAGCAATAAAACCCACCTGCTGCAGCAGCTCGTGATCAGGCGGCAGATGCTCCAGCCTCAGCAGCGGCGCGAGCGGCGCCAGCGCGTCCCGCAGGGCGGCGTCGCCCGCGTCCCGCCGCCGCCCCCCGCGCCGCCCCACCGACTGCGCGCGCGACCACACGATGTTGCTTTCTGGGAGAGTAGCACATTATAGCATTGTACTGCCACTACATGAACCCGCGCCTGTAACCCCTACAGGTTAAGGCACACGTGTGCCTTCTACACAAGTTCAAAAACTCGCTGGAAGATAGCGAACATGAACGTGATCCCGATATAAAGTTACATTTACACCCGATTTACGATTAGCGACGCAACAAATGAAAACAAGATATGGTTTTTCGCCAGATAATTTCATTTGACCCTCTACAATACGCCTCGAAGCCTTTTTATAAAGTTACTTGCTGTTGCCCGCGGCTTCGCTCGCGTTTTTGTCGGAAATTATCCCACGGGGCACGTTGTAAATACAGCCTATGGCACTCGGGGATAATGTAGCTTCTTATTAGTGAAAGATTTTTTTAAATCGGTTCAGTAGATCCAGAGATTACCCCTACATACAAACTTACAAACAAAGGAGATGTTTGATTGTGAGCCACCAATATATACACTACATTTATTTAAATAGGAAAAAAATAGGGGAATTTCATAAAAATACTAAAAAAATAATTTGAAGAAGATACAAGGGTACAAAAATGATCATTTGAAAAGTTTTTTTAATAAAATAACTCCATTTTTAGCAGTCAAGACAGTTGTGTTTGACGGATTTGACAGTTTTAAGAAGTGACGAATTTGAGTCTTTCCTTGCTTTGAGTTTGGATTTGTAGTATTTTATCGAAGCCGAAACTTTTTTTAAAGATTTTCGAAATTCGTATTGTTTATTTTTATCGCAGGTATTACGTACACGTCAATCAAATGCTATTGTCAAAATGTCATTTTTCGCATGCTGCTGATTGCGCGCAGGGCCTGCGGCTCGCTGGCCTGCAGGAAGGGCGACGCCAGCGCATGTACGTACCCCTGGGCGGCAGGTCGGCGCGCGCGGCCGCGGCCCAGCGCAGCAGCGCGCGCAGGGCCTGCGGCTCGCTGGCCTGCAGGAAGGGCGACGCCAGCGCATGTACGTACCCCTGGGCGGCAGGTCGGCGCGCGCGGCCGCGGCCCAGCGCAGCAGCGCGCGCAGGGCCTGCGGCTCGCTGGCCTGCAGGAAGGGCGACGCCAGCGCATGTACGTACCCCTGGGCGGCAGGTCGGCGCGCGCGGCCGCGGCCCAGCGCAGCAGCGCGCGCAGGGCCTGCGGCTCGCTGGCCTGCAGGAAGGGCGACGCCAGCGCATGTACGTACCCCTGGGCGGCAGGTCGGCGCGCGCGGCCGCGGCCCAGCGCAGCAGCGCGCGCAGGGCCTGCGGCTCGCTGGCCTGCAGGAAGGGCGACGCCAGCGCATGTACGTACCCCTGGGCGGCAGGTCGGCGCGCGCGGCCGCGGCCCAGCGCAGCAGCGCGCGCAGGGCCTGCGGCTCGCTGGCCTGCAGGAAGGGCGACGCCAGCGCATGTACGTACCCCTGGGCGGCAGGTCGGCGCGCGCGGCCGCGGCCCAGCGCAGCAGCGCGCGCAGGGCCTGCGGCTCGCTGGCCTGCAGGAAGGGCGACGCCAGCGCATGTACGTACCCCTGGGCGGCAGGTCGGCGCGCGCGGCCGCGGCCCAGCGCAGCAGCGCGCGCAGGGCCTGCGGCTCGCTGGCCTGCAGGAAGGGCGACGCCAGCGCATGTACGTACCCCTGGGCGGCAGGTCGGCGCGCGCGGCCGCGGCCCAGCGCAGCAGCGCGCGCAGGGCCTGCGGCTCGCTGGCCTGCAGGAAGGGCGACGCCAGCGCCTCGGACAGCGCGTGCAGCGGGATGCGCCCGCAGCCGTGCGACGACATGATGCTGGGGAACTCGTCGCGCAGGTAGCGCATCGCTTGTCTACAAAGGGGAGAGGGTACGGTCAGTGGCAGAACATGACAAGTAACGTCCCTTTTTGTGTTATTCCTATTGGCACAAAAAGGGTGGTCAAACATCTGTGATCATTAACTAAGCCTGAGAATTTTTTAAAGCAAAATATTAATCATCTTCCTGTCCTCGCCCCACTCTACTCGCGGTCGGTGCAACACGTTTTCTTCTTCCATTCTCCCCTGTCAACCAACACGCTATTATTTACTATTTCTTCCTTCATATCATTCCTCACACAATCCAAATTAAAAAAAATATCTAATAATAAAAAAGTCACAATTTTTTCTGGGAGGTTTTTTTTCACGGAAATCGGTAAACGTAAACCACCCCCTAGTTGCCATACTGTTCATAATTATACTGTGGAATGAATTTTTGTGTTTGTGTGTGTGACGGAATATATATTGGGCTAGGAACAGACGGGATGCGTTTTAATACGGGTGATTTACACTTACCGGTTTCCGTAAAACAATAAAAAAAAAATGCAAAATCCTACCCTTTTTAGTATCGATTCGAATCGAGAATCATTAGTTTAGATACTTCCTGGAATTTGACCAGCATGCAACGCGACAGCCTGTATTATATTTTGTTAAGCATTCAGTAAGGTAGCTGAAGCTGTGCTACAGAAGTGCTAGTGGTAGCGGTACCTGTGCACCCACTGGCTGGCGTGCGCCTGCGCCGCCCAGCGCAGCACGTGCGCCAGGCTGTCGGGGCACAGCGCCTCCACGATGGCGTCCTCGCAGCCCTGGACTACTATGCCCATCTCCAGGAACCTGCGGAACGAACCATACTACTTTAAACGGGACGAATCATCTCGGCGACTATAATAACAGCAGCTCGGGTCGATCTTTAGGTTAAGCCGCGCTTGCCTGGGTTGGTCTGTGGATGGGTTGGCACCACCCATTACATACCGAGTTTCCTCCGTGCCTGGGAAAGCAGGCGGCGCTGAGGAGGGTAGCAAGTGGACAGGCTGGATCTGACTGAGATTGTTTAGGGGCTGGTTTAAAACCACTGGCTCAGCATGGCGGGCTGGCTCGAGCAAGGGTCGGGGGGGCGTAGAAACATAAAGCTTACCTGGCTATCTCGTAAAGCTGGAAGGCGTCGTCCAACATGGCGGCGGTGACGGGTCGCGAGCCGCTGCGGGTCACTCCCGCCCACGCCTGCGAATAAACACAATCATCTCTTTTGAAACTAAGCATAATTTAAGGTGTAAACGCAAGGGTAGCCAGCAAAATTAATTTTTTTTTACGGTTTTTGCAATTTTCTGGTCGGCGTCAGGTTGTATGTTGATGAAAATATGATTCGCGCAAGTAACAAATATGGCTTTACAGAGTTATGATCATTAAAATCATCAATGCAACCCCTAAGTTCATTTAATCCCATCGCAACTTCTTTATTAAATACTAGTTTTTGCGGATCTAACATTTTATGGTAAGGGGCCATCCTCTAATCACGTGAGGATTTTAGGCCACTTTTATAATAGCCCTCCCTGGCTCTTGGTGTTAAATCGTGAGGTTACAAAAGTCGGACTATTTGATAAAAATTCGCTTACTCGTTTTTTTTAGGACAAAAATCGCTTTCTCGAGTTTTTAATACATTATTAGACCCACGAAACAAAATACACGTGATTGTCACATTATCCTTTCCTCCCCCCGCCACTCTTGTTTTTTTTTCTGACCGCCTGCTTAGATATACTTGTGATTTGTCTCTAGCGCATACGTCACGCGGTGCGGGCTGAGTGGGGGCGGTTGCCGTCGGCGAGTCGAGTAGCTACTACACCCCCTCCGCCCCCTTCGTGATTGATAGCGCCCCGCCTCCTGTTCGTACCTCACGTGATCCTAACTAGAAAAGTATGCAAGTGACACTCACATTGGTCCCACTACCGGTGCTGTTGGTAGACGAAGGCGACGTGGAGTTGCGACCGATCAGACTCAGATCCACCTGGAAAACAGTAATTTGTTAGTTTACAGTAATTTTATTATTTTCCTAATAACTTAGTGTAATTTATTACATCACCGGTGCTCTCAACACGGTGAAGAAAAACATCGGGAGGAAACCGACATGTGGTCCAGCATAATCAGCCTATAATGTTCCCACTGCTGGAGCACTCGGCCTCCTCTCTATGAGAGGGAGTGGGCTATAATCCACCACGCGGGCCCAGTGCGGGTTGGTAGATGTCATATGTCTTCAAATTTTTAGTTCTAGGACATGCCGGTTTCCTCACGATGTTTTCCTTCACCGTTTTTGAGAGCAGTGGTGATGAAATAAATTTCACAAACTAATACGCCTGCCATCGAACCCACGACTTACTGTTCGTAAGTCGGGGCCGCCACCACTGGCTGCGCCACCGCTGCTCTCGGTGATAATAAGATGTGTTAATAATAAATTTTTAACAATTTTCTATACAATATATTAAAAAATCAACACTCAAAATCCTTATTGCATTCATGTCATTCATTCATTTAGTTGTTAAATATAAGTAGTGGCGAAATGTGGGTGTACTATTAGGAACACCTCTGCCTAACACTTCGGGGATTATAGGCGTGGTGTTATCGGTCGTAGTGTTTCCAAGCGTAGGGCCTGCGCGCGCGAGCCCTGCGTGTACTCACCGTGTCCGTGTAGGGCCTGTGCGCGCGGCCCCTGCGTGTACTCACCGTGTCCGTGTAGGCCGCGTGGGCCTGTGCGCGCGGCCCCTGCGTGTACTCACCGTGTCCGTGTAGGCCGCGTGGGGCCTGTGCGCGCGGCCCCTGCGTGTACTCACCGTGTCCGTGTAGGTAGCGTGGGGCCTGTGCGCGCGGCCCCTGCGTGTACTCACCGTGTCCGTGTAGGCCGCGTGGGGCCTGTGCGCGCGGCCCCTGCGTGTACTCACCGTGTCCGTGTAGGTAGCGTGGGGCCTGTGCGCGCGGCCCCTGCGTGTACTCACCGTGTCCGTGTAGGCCGCGTGGGGCCAGTGCGCGCGGCCCCTGCGTGTACTCACCGTGTCCGTGTAGGCCGCGTGGGGCCAGTGCGCGCGGCCCCTGCGTGTACTCACCGTGTCCGTGTAGGCCGCGTGGGCCTGTGCGCGCGGCCCCTGCGTGTACTCACCGTGTCCGTGTAGGCCGCGTGGGCCTGTGCGCGCGGCCCCTGCGTGTACTCACCGTGTCCGTGTAGGCCGCGTGGGCCTGTGCGCGCGGCCCCTGCGTGTACTCACCGTGTCCGTGTAGGCCGCGTGGGCCTGTGCGCGCGGCCCCTGCGTGTACTCACCGTGTCCGTGTAGGCCGCGTGGGCCTGTGCGCGCGGCCCCTGCGTGTACTCACCGTGTCCGTGTAGGCCGCGTGGGCCTGTGCGCGCGGCCCCTGCGTGTACTCACCGTGTCCGTGTAGGCCGCGTGGGCCTGTGCGCGCGGCCCCTGCGTGTACTCACCGTGTCCGTGTAGGCCGCGTGAGGCCTGTGCGCGCGGCCCCTGCGTGTACTCACCGTGTCCGTGTAGGCCGCGTGGGGCCTGTGCGCGCGGCCCCTGCGTGTACTCACCGTGTCCGTGTAGGCCGCGTGGGGCCTGTGCGCGCGGCCCCTGCGTGTACTCACCGTGTCCGTGTAGGTAGCGTGGGGCCTGTGCGCGCGGCCCCTGCGTGTACTCACCGTGTCCGTGTAGGCCGCGTGGGGCCTGTGCGCGCGGCCCCTGCGTGTACTCACCGTGTCCGTGTAGGTAGCGTGGGGCCTGTGCGCGCGGCCCCTGCGTGTACTCACCGTGTCCGTGTAGGCCGCGTGGGGCCAGTGCGCGCGGCCCCTGCGTGTACTCACCGTGTCCGTGTAGGCCGCGTGGGGCCAGTGCGCGCGGCCCCTGCGTGTACTCACCGTGTCCGTGTAGGCCGCGTGGGCCTGTGCGCGCGGCCCCTGCGTGTACTCACCGTGTCCGTGTAGGCCGCGTGGGCCTGTGCGCGCGGCCCCTGCGTGTACTCACCGTGTCCGTGTAGGCCGCGTGGGCCTGTGCGCGCGGCCCCTGCGTGTACTCACCGTGTCCGTGTAGGCCGCGTGGGCCTGTGCGCGCGGCCCCTGCGTGTACTCACCGTGTCCGTGTAGGCCGCGTGGGCCTGTGCGCGCGGCCCCTGCGTGTACTCACCGTGTCCGTGTAGGCCGCGTGGGCCTGTGCGCGCGGCCCCTGCGTGTACTCACCGTGTCCGTGTAGGCCGCGTGGGCCTGTGCGCGCGGCCCCTGCGTGTACTCACCGTGTCCGTGTAGGCCGCGTGGGCCTGTGCGCGCGGCCCCTGCGTGTACTCACCGTGTCCGTGTAGGCCGCGTGGGCCTGTGCGCGCGGCCCCTGCGTGTACTCACCGTGTCCGTGTAGGCCGCGTGGGCCTGTGCGCGCGGCCCCTGCGTGTACTCACCGTGTCCGTGTAGGCCGCGTGGGCCTGTGCGCGCGGCCCCTGCGTGTACTCACCGTGTCCGTGTAGGCCGCGTGGGCCTGTGCGCGCGGCCCCTGCGTGTACTCACCGTGTCCGTGTAGGCCGCGTGGGCCTGTGCGCGCGGCCCCTGCGTGTACTCACCGTGTCCGTGTAGGCCGCGTGGGCCTGTGCGCGCGGCCCCTGCGTGTACTCACCGTGTCCGTGTAGGCCGCGTGGGCCTGTGCGCGCGGCCCCTGCGTGTACTCACCGTGTCCGTGTAGGCCGCGTGGGCCTGTGCGCGCGGCCCCTGCGTGTACTCACCGTGTCCGTGTAGGCCGCGTGGGCCTGTGCGCGCGGCCCCTGCGTGTACTCACCGTGTCCGTGTAGGCCGCGTGGGCCTGTGCGCGCGGCCCCTGCGTGTACTCACCGTGTCCGTGTAGGCCGCGTGGGCCTGTGCGCGCGGCCCCTGCGTGTACTCACCGTGTCCGTGTAGGCCGCGTGCAGCAGCGCGCGCGCGAACCGGCGCGGCAGCACCTTCTCGTCCACGCACCACGCGCCCGACCCGCCGGACCCGCCCGACCCACCCGACCCGCCCGCGGACGGCGAGCGCCGGGACATCACGTTCCTGTAAGGATTGAGCAGAGGGTTATACAGAGTTTAAAAGGAAACGTCTGTATGTCGTGCGATCCATTTATTGACTCCCTAAACATAATAAATAATTGCTATTCTACGTAAACTATGTGCAAGCTATTACTGCAAGCTTGCACATCATATTACATACCACACTCCTGCTCGACAGAGGCACCAACAGAGGACAAAATATTGTGCTGATTCATGCATTGAATAGTAAGGGGGTCGTGGAGGGGTTTTAAGTAAAATTCTTACATTAAAAACATGTATTTAAAAAAAAACTTGTGAAAAAGTCGTAACTTTGACCCCCAATATCTCCGTAACTAGGAGGTTCCCAGGTATGGTGTAGAACAAAAAAATGATCGCAATGACGAGGAGAACAAGTGCCTTTCGGCTTCGTTAAGGGTCTTGTTACACCCTTTATAGTAGCAGGCACGCTGGACGAGTGCTCAGCCTGGTGAGCAGTCAGTGTGTCAGTGTCTCCTCTCACCTGAAGAAGCGGGAGCGCGCCGCCAGCACCAGGCGGTGGCAGGGCAGCTCCAGGGCCGTGCGGAACCCGTAGGCCAGCCCGCAGCCGCCCTCCAGCCTGAACACTAGGCGCGCGTCTGCCATCTCACCTGAGAGGAACGATAAATTAATCTTTATATAAATGCATTTATCATTAATACCCAAGATGACCATGGTCTCCAAGATCATCATCAGCACCCATACCGAAAATATGATGTAACGCAGAATCCAAGAAGGCGGCTTAGAAGTTTTGTATTGTTTTTTTGGGTGTCCCCTTATTTCGCAGACAGAAATTTCATAGAATTTCGTTTCGCCGAAAATGTTTCTTATAATATTTGGTTCTTGTATTTTTATTTCGAATATTATTGTTTTAACGACTATTTACTTGAATGAAATATATTTCACAGAAATACAATTCAATGAATTTTATAACCACATTTTTTTATTTAACATACTTATCAAACCGTAGAATTATTTTTAACGAATATTGTTTGTTCGGTGTTTTTTTCGATGGTATTTTATTTTAACAAAAATCTATGATTTAAGATTTTTCGAAGCAAGCTTTCTGCATATTGATTATTCTGTGAAATGTTAATATGTGAAAATTTTTATATGAAACGAAATTCTTTTGAACTTCTGTCTGTAAAACAGTGTACAACCGTTTTTTTGTCATGGGTGCTGCATATCAGAGGTGCTGATGACAAAAATGAGGTTGTAATCAAAATCTATGGTGGCGACGGAAAATGTGCAATTTCTTCGTCATGGAAGCCATTTTGTTTGTCTATGATGCCAAGAATAAGTTGTTTTTAGGGTTCTTTTAAACATGGGGGCCACTTTTGGGAGGTAAATTAGAAAAAAAAAAGGTTTGCAAACTATATCGTGTTACATAACAAATGAAAGGGCTCATTGTGAGCATCTCAAATATTTTTTTATAATTTTAAGACAAATAATATTGAACTTAGTAAAGAAAAAAAAAAGTGTCTTTTGTATGGTTCCGTAATCCGTACGCAAGGGGTAAAAATGGTACCCTATTACTAAGATTCACTGTCCGTTTGTCTGTCTGTCACCAGGCTCACGTCTCATGAACCGTGATAGCTAGACAGTTGAAATTTTCACAGATGATGTATTTCTGTTGCCGCTATAACAACAAATACTAAAAACAGAATAAAATTAATCTTTAGGGAGCTCCCATACAACAAACGTGTTTTTTTTTAGATAATGCAACGGAACCCTTCGTGCGCGAGTCCGACTCGCACTTGGCCGTTGTTTATGGTGTGAGAGGGCGAGCTACAAAGGGTGGCACGATAAAAGAAGTCGCTCACCCGAGTCCAGCAGGTAGCGCATGTCGTGGTGCAGCTCGTCCAGCTGGAAGCCCAGCAGCGCGCCCAGCCGCCGCAGCGCGCCCGCGCCCACGCGCGCGCGCCCGCAGCCGCACAGGCCGCGCCCGTCTACAGCTAAGGGGAACACATGCATTCATTACTTATTTATTTACTAACATTTTCTTAACGCTAAATACATTGCCCCACAAAACTGCTTACCCAGTTTAACTGTGAGATCGCCGAGTCTCTTTTACAGTAAACTTACTATCAGGTACATCTATAACTTATATACTACCTACACTTACATGGAATCTAACAAATATTTTTTAAGTTTATGAGCGAATTTTACTTTACTATCTTCTTGTCTGACGTCAGCAAGCAAAGTGTTCAATAAATAGGGAACGTGTTTTTGTAAAGTTCTGTCGCCATAGTAATTACTAACTCTGGTACATCATATTTACCTGCCGTCATCGACCTGGTATTATACTTGTTAGAAACCAGTGAGTCACTATCCCGACTGCCATGGTTATTAACTAATTATAGGTATTTATGTTTAAGGCTAACTGGCAGAATTTTACATATTTTGAATAACCTACTATAGTCTCCTTTACAACTGTTTTTAGTTTTCTTGTTTACTGATAACTTTAAAAATATAATTTGAATTAACTCTAGTTTCTGTACTTATATTACTTTTAAAGGTCAAACCATTACAATCAAGAGAACAACTTAATATTGAGTCAACTAAGGACATATATAAACATTTTAAGGTACTGGATGGAACTCTAAAGCTTAAATAATAGAATTTACTTAGCAATATTCTAAGCTTACAACAAATGTAATCAATATGTGAAGACCATGAAAAATTTTCATAGATGCGATGTGATGGGCATTACAGCTCTCACACACTTCTACTTGTGCAGCATTCACCATGCGCTTGAGCCGACCAGAAGGATTTTCATCTTCCTATTGTCGATGGCAATCTAAATGGTGTCGGCCCAGAACTTGCCCACTAGTTTGGCGCCCTCAGTAGCGTCCATCAGCTCCAATAATGAACAAACAGCAGGACAAGCAAGACACGATATTGAGGGTCCTATCATTTGTAGAAACGACCACATTTTACACTCCAGAGCAGAGTCACTGATGAATCTCCACCTGAGCAGGTTTTCCTTGCTGCGGCTATCCCGGGTCCGCAGTCTATTTAAAGACTTCCAGGTCAGACATGGAAACTCATGTTCAGGTGGCAGATTTTGACGACCCCAATGGCGCAGCGGTAGTGAGGCTGCCTTATATTCTTAGGGTCCCGGGTTCGAATCCCGGTAGGAGCAAATGTTTGTGTGATGAGCATGGACATTTGTTTGACAAACAAAAAAGTATCTATGTAGTATTATCAAGTATCTGGTGTCCACGACACAATCCTCATAGCTTAGTGTGGCACCTAGATGGCGCTGTGTGTAATGTCCAGCGATATTTATTTATTTATTTTCAGCAGGATTTTTATACTGTCTATGCATATGTTGACCGGCACGAAAGAAGGCGAATGATTTTTTAGGGTTCCAAACCCGAAGGGTAACCAATGGGACCGTATTACTACGCTATCCGCTGTCTGTCCGTCTGTCTGTCTGTCAGTGGGCTGTATCTCATGATCTGTAATAGGTAGACAGTTGAAATTTTCAGTGTATTTCTGTAGCCGCTATAACAAAAACGGTCGTTTCGATTTTTCAAGTGCGCAAATGTCTAAAATGTTGTTAAAATGTAAATCCAAGATGACACTCTAATTTGTGAATTTAAATTTTTTTAGAGCGCTGATGTCAAAATAAAAAACCAAGATGACGTCAATCAATTAAAACATGTATTTTTTTTTTTCGTATATATAGGCCAGGCCAGTTACAGACATTTTTAAACTGTCGAAACAAAGACAACAATCAAATGTAGCTACAGTCACAAGGCATAAAAAACTGTGAAAGTACTGTAGTTGCCCATTCCAAAGCGTAGATCTCTATGGAGATGAACAGGCAAGAAATTCAATGGACACTCTTTTAAATCAAAATATTGTTACAAAATCTTGGTGTTTACAAAAATTGAAAACACAATTATAATTAAGACACTCACTGCCATTATTGTCCACATTGATGATGTCCAGGTCACCGTCGGCGTTCACACCGCGATCCCACTCTGTAACGAAACAAACATTGTTGTTAGGACTTTATTCAAGATGTGAATAGACCCCACGAAGCCGTCAACCAAGCCTTCTGTACATCAAACTAAACTGTTTAAGTAACTATGCAAAAAAGCTTTTTTAACTTTTTTTTGTGACATATCACGTTCTACAATAGGACTCAATGTAACGCACTCAAAACATTGTTCTGATGGATGGATTGAATAGTACGAGGGTCGTGGAGGTGTTTTATCCCCCATTTTAAATCAAATTGATGACGCGAATGTTGCAAAAAAAAAAAAGAAAATAATTACTATAAAATTTTGATCTTGAAGCATCAGACTTTTTGGTACCACTTTTGGTCATTATCCTATAAAACATTAGAAACACGTATTAAAAAAAAAAAAACTTTGTCTGTTGGGGAGAACAAGTGCCTTTTCACTTCGTTAAGGGTATTTCACACTCATTATACGAAGTTAACGAAATACCTCTTAAGGGGTCATAGTACTCATCATTACGAACATCTTTTTCATAATATAACGTCACGCATGTAACCCCTAAAGAGATAGGCAGAGGTGTACCTAACCGTACGCCCACATTTCGGCAGTTATTTAAATCCCATGTATAGGAGGCGAGTCTATTACCACCGAGTCTAAATTTGTACCCGGTTGGCACAAACTTAAACTCAATGGTTGCTCTACTGAAAAAAAAAAACTGTCGAACAACCCAATAACACTTGGCCCGACCCGGGAGTTTAACCCAGGAACTCATGCTCAGCGGTCGCGCTTGACTAGAGCAAAGAGGCAGTCAACTAACTTTGGGACCAGAAATCCGCTGCTTCATCATTGAGGCCGACATGTCCTAGAAACAGAAATGTTCAGATATGTTCATCCATCATCTCCCAGTGATGTCAGGGTCGGCTTCCAGTCTAACCTGGTGCAGCTGAATACCAGTATTTTACATGGAACGACTGCCTATCTGACCTGCACAACCCAGTTAGTACTGGGTAATACGATACCCCTTGGTATGACTCGTTGTCAGACTTTCTGGCCACTGACTACCTGTAACGACTGTCAAGAATCTACAAATGACAGCCGGGACCAACGGCTTAACGTGCTTTCCGAGGCACGGAGGAAACTCGGTATGTAATGGGTGGTCACCCATCTACAAACCAACCTAGGCAAGCACGGCTTAACCTTAAGATCGAACCGAGCGGCTGTTATTATGTAGCCACGAGCTCCTCGTATATGTACATCCACTAAACCGTAATATGCCTGTTGAATACAGCCGTCTTCCTAAGAGTGAGCAGAGGGAACATCCATGATCTCCTCGTCCTAACAGAAAAGAGGGTGCACTATTGTATTTGTGCACACACTTGTGAACAATACAGGGTGTGAGGGACAGCCCTCCGCAAACTGACAGGATGCATTCAGCTCCTTATTTCGAATCATATTAAACAGGAATTTTTCTCAGGTTTTTTTAAAATAGTTTTGTTGTTATTATTCCTTTACTTATTTCAATGTAAATTTACTTTCTCTGTACACAGTACTTTATTTAAGTAAATAATACGGCTATTTTTTTTTTAAAAAAACAATAGTTGTTGAAATACTCTAACAAACGACACGTGAAATCAGCTGTTCATTTCCTGCCTAGCTACAGAGTTCTTCGAACTCGTCGTCGCGCTTGACGTTCGCTACGTGCGTTTTAACACGGTAACGATGCATTGCGTATGAGGAAATAAAACAATAGAATAGAATAGAATAGCATTTATTTGCAAATATGGGTTATACACAAGTAGATAGTAGTAGGTTTTCATCAGAGTTCTGCCATATTTCACCATTCGGCATGCAAACATTATCATTATATAAAATTATTAAAATTTAAATTATTATACATTAAATTAATAAATTAATTAAATAAAAGTAATTCACTAAATAAAATTAATTAAATTCAAATGTTCATTAAAAATATCAACTTAATTATTACATTATAGATACGTTAAATAAAATTGTCAATAATTTAAATTGTCAGTATAAAAAGTACTAAAAAAATCGTGTTCTGAAGATAAATAAACAAATAAACATTAAAATTCCAGGTCATAGACAATACACCATATTCCACAAGTAAAATCATTATTAATTAATTAAAAATTTGTAGTTCGATAAAAAATTGTCCGTTAAAAACTCAGTAACACTGTAGTATGTTTTATTTATTAATAATTTACGAAGTATACTTTTAAATTGCACCGTTTTTAAGTCTTTCCAAGCACTTGGCAATTTATTATAAACAACTGGGGCCATGCAATAGATACTTTTGCTCATCATAGTTGTTTGACACGGTACATTATTTAATTTTGAATTGTCACGTCTGTTTCTTGGGTAAAGATCGGCCAAACGTTCAAAACGACTTGGATTGTTCTTCACAAACATAGCTACCTCAAGAATATAGATACAGGGAAGTGTCAATATGTTGTACTGCTTAAAATATGGCTTGCAACTGTCGGTGGTTTTTAGTTTAAACATTGACCGGAGACATCTTTTTTGAGCCTTAAATGCTGTCTCTTTATCGGTTGAGTTCGCCCAGAAAATGACACCGTAGCGTAAGTAAGATTCAGCTATACCGTAATAAGCTGCAAGAAGTGTTTTTGTGTCTACTATGAAGGATAATCTATGTAAAGCAAATGCAGACGAACTCAACTTTTTACACAACATGTCGATATGCGCTTTCCAGTTTAAACTGCAATCTATTTGTAGTCCTAAAAATTTGGTATCAGCCACTTCATCAATGTCATCATTTTTGTAATGTATGTGAAGGTTAGGTACACGAGGCATACGTTGTCTGAAATGCATTATCTTAGTCTTACTTAAATTTATATTCAAATTATTTTTATCTAGCCATTTAATTAAATTGTCAAGAGAATTATTTATGTCCGTTTCATATGTATTTACGTTTTTGCAAGGGATCGTAATGGTACTATCATCAGCAAACATGGTTAAGGGATGTTCAATGGACGTGGGCATATCATTAACATATAATATAAATCCAAACGGGCCCACAACGCTTCCTTGTGGAACACCGAATGTAGTTTTGCGTTCTCGTGACCGTGATATCTCTTCATGTTTACTAACTACATTGATGCGACTAATTTCAGTTATCTGTGTTCTGTTTTTTAAATAAGATTTCATTAGTTCCAGCACGTTGCCTCTTATGCCGTAGGCTTCTAACTTATTTAACAATGTATTATAATGTACATAATCGAAAGCCTGCGTCATATCACAAAATATGGCACATATGGGGAATCGTTTATCCATATTTATGATAATAGGAAACAAAAAGTCATAAATTGCCATATCGATGGTTCTATGCTGCCTAAATCCTTTTTGTTCTTCACATAATATGTTATTCTTTTCAATGAAGTTAGCTAACTGTTTGTAAATGTACTTTTCGAATACCTTTGAGATGACTGGTATGAGTGAGATGGGTCTATAATTTTCCATCAATTCCTTATCTACTTTCTTAAATAGCGGTTTTATTATGGATATTTTTAAAGCTTCTGGATATACGCCCGTACATATACTGAGGTTGATTAAGTGACTCAGATGACTGCAAATCTCGACTGATACTGACTTTAATATTTTAGTGGCGATCCCATCAAAACCTACACTACCAGTGTTTTTTAATGACATTATTATTTTATGTATGTCTTGTGGTGTGCTGGGAGCCATAAACATTGATTTGACACTTCTCGATTTAATGGATGCTTTTGGTTTATATTCAGCATCTAATTTTGGATGAATTTTGTCAACAAAAAAGTCATTAAAAGCATTAGCGATATCCAAAGGTTTGTAAATAGTTCGATTACCAATTCTTAGTTTTTCAATTTGCTGTTTAGGAATATTGTTATTTGTCCGATTAATTATTTGCCATGTCGTCTTTGATTTATTTTTTGACTGTTGTATTTTGTAATTATTCTGTGCTTTCTGTGTTAGATTAATAATTTTACTATACAATTTAGAATAAGTAGCAAATTTCTTTTTATTTTCGTGGTTAGGATTCAATCTAAATTGCCATAAGAGTTTTGTTTTTTTCTTACTGCACAATTTAATACCATTTGATAGCCATTTGGGTTTATTAAATGTGTTGATTTTAGTTTCTTTGAACGGAAAGCATAAATCGTAGAACAATTTAAATGTGTTCATAAATTCATTATAAGCCAAATTAGGCTCTTCAGTAAGATATATCTCCGAAAATTTGAGACGGTTTATACAGTTTTTAAATTTAGCTATATTTTCTTTGCAGTAATCCCTTCTAGTTATATGCCAGTATTTTATTCTACATACAGTGGGTACTGGACATTGAAGCAGCTGAGCTGTATGGTCTGACAATGCAAACTCCAAGACGTCTGTTTTCACTGTATTTTTAAAATTATGCGCAAAATTATCTATACATGTCTTACTAGCCATTCGAGTAGGTTGTTTAAGAGCAAGTTTTAAGTTGTAATTTAGTAACATACACTCCAGTGAAACTGAATTTCTATTCGGTTTTAAAATATCGATATTAAAATCGCCTGCAATCACAATATTCTTATTAAGCCGGTTGGATACAGATTTGAGCAACAATTCAAGTCTATTAAAACATTCAGTTATATTCTTAGTATTTGGTACTCTATAGAGACATATGACAATCAATTTATAATTAATTAGCTCAACGCCACAACACTCAAAGACCCCTGGTGATGACAATCTAGCTATTTGAGGTATTTCTTTCCATTGGTGGCAGTTATTTATAATAATACACGCTCCCCCTCTCTTTTTATCCTGTCTACTATAACATGCAGCCAAACTGTAGTTTGGTATGCATAGTTGTTTTTCGAGTCCCTTCATGATGAAATGCTCGGTGATACAAACTACATCCACATTTATATTTTTATCACCAAGTTCATTTAAGCATACAGTAAGTGCATTTGATTTATTTAACAAACCTGCAATATTTTGGTGTAAAATGCTTATAAATTTATTGGAGAAAAAACAATTCTTTTGGCTCATTTATTGAATTAAGCGTATTTTCTTCTAAAATTTCTAGAAGGTTGTACAAGTCCTCAAAGATAGTTTTCATGGCGTAATCTTTTAAAGCTCCCGATCTTGTATACGTAGATTGATGATAGCTTAGATTCAAATTAGAGTCCAGGATATATGCGTATTTATGCGCAAAATTGTCTATATATAGCATGTTGTTGAAAATTTCTAGTCGAGAATTATATAAAATATTAAAGTTATTGTTAAATTTAAAAGTTGGCAACGTTATAATTATATTTGTGTTATTTATATCCAGCAATGTGTTTTTCATGAATGTTATTATGTCAAAGTAACATTTTGTAGTTTTAAACTCTTCCTCGCCGATCATAATTATACAGAAATCATTCTTGGTAAAATACCTGAGTTTTGACTGAATATCACGCAAAAGATGCATAATACTTGCGCCCGGTGTAAGATAATGACATATTTGATATCTGTCTTGAAAATAATCTTGTGCTAAAGTTAATATATTCTTATTAGTTTTGTTAGTACTAAAAATACAAAGGTTATTTTTCAATTTATTGTTGTTTGTTTGTGTATTCTGCTTTGTCCTTTGCACATTCGCAGCTTTCGTCGCCACCTGTGGACTGGAATGTGTACTAATATTTTGCTGCCCATCATTGCTGTTAGTCACTTTTTCTGTCGTTGATATGACCGATTCAGTTTGCGTTTCTTTATTTTTACATCCCGCTTGTTTGGATTGTTTTTTCACATTTTTTTTAGGTGTTGGAGATTTAGATGTACTTGTACTAGCTATTTGTTTATACAGGGACATCTTTCGACTTTGATTTTCAATTTCCTTCTTTAGGTTTGCATTTTCAAGGCTTAAAGCGTCTATTTCCCCATTTGCACAACATAACTTTATTGTGAGCTCATCAATTTGTTTCTTTAATTCAGTAACTAAATCAATATCTTCATCCGATAATTCTGGCATACTGCATGCAGTGCCATCTAGAGTGAAATTTTCAACACTGTCGTCCAAGTTCATATCGGAGGTCGAACGCGCGCGTGCGCGTCTCATGGTGACGTTTTTGGTTCCACTCATAGTTTAGCTATTTGTCGCTAGATGCCTCTTAACTGAAGTCGATAAAACAGTTCTAGGCTTTAGTTCAGCTACTGTCCGCATGAAGCGCTGACAAGAAGTTTGAATTGTAGAAAAGAAAAAACCGTCATCCGTTATTGTTCACCAAAGTTTTATCACCTTAGAAAGTATGGAATGTCACTGCTTAACGATGAACAGAACTTCACTGATGCGGAATTCGTGATAATATTATTTGGTAGAATTATTGTATTTTATACTTTTAACTGTTTATGCACTGTCACTGTGTTTAAAACGTTTGTTTACATCTAAGCTGAGATTGTTCTTCAAGATAACACTTGTACGATATATTTATCGGTTAATGTTCACTTTAACTCACAATACGTAATTAGTAGTTTGGTATTTATAATTAAATCAATTTATTAAAAACTTTCGATAGGGAACTTAATGCTTACGCGACGGCAGCGCCATCTATCCTCCTTCCTAATAAAAAATTATTGGATTCCCATAACATTACTGAACTAATTTCTTGTACCGGTCATCTTAGTATGATATACTGAATTCCCCATCAGTGTGCAGAGAGCTGTTCCTTACACCCTGTAAACAATCGTGTGTCAATGGCTAGTAGCTGCTGAGATTAGCCACCATGTGAAGTTCTGTGTGGAGGATATGGTCAGACGTGTGGTACTTACTGGCGCACACGGCGCAGAGCGTCCCCTGCGCGCAGACGGAGGAGCCGGCGTACAGCGCCAGCACGCACGCCTCCAGCTCGTCGCGCGACAGCGACGCGCCCGCGCCCTCCAGCGGCACGCGGCAGCACGACCTGGAGCGACATCATTGTCACAATACACTACATGCTGCTTCAGGAGTTGGTGTAGCGTCATAATAAAATTGACAAAAATATCGCCAGCAACATCTATGACGCAAGATAACAACTAATATCGTGCATCGCCCAAACAGAGTTATCCGCGAGTTACGGATATACACAACGACCCGACTGTAACCGCCGGGAGTCGGTAGTTTCAAACTTTCGTATGCCGAGTATATAAGGTGTATCTGTTCATACACGAAATCTCTTAAGGGGTCAATCAAATCAATAAAAAAAATCAGCTGTTCAGTACATTTTGTAGAGTTAATGCGATCGTATTGTAGGGAACAGCTGATTTTTTTTTCGCGATTTCGGGGTTGGTCCCTTAATAAAAGTTGTTCATAATGATTAGTACAATGACCCCATAAGATATTTCGTGTATGAATAGATAGACCTTATATAGACACAATTAAAAACCTATTGTGTCTCGCGTAGATCTACGTTCCGGCACACGAAGAGTTAAAACAGCCCCTAAAAAATAATAATATCGTTCAGATCCAGCCTGTCCCTTTGCTTTCCTTCCCCAGCGACGCCCTAACCTGAGGCCCGCCCCGCTTAATCTGTAAATTTGTTTTCCCCTGGTTGGAGGCCTTACACCCAAGGCACCCACAGGATAGCTCCAGATACAGGTCCAACTCGCTGTTGGCCGGTTTTTATTCCGATTCAAATGACCCCTCCCACTCTGGGCGGAGCAGAGTGTCAGACTTGTACTGACTAAAACCCATCCATGTTCCTTCTTAGCCCTTTGTGTTCCAGGGCCGCGGTATCTCTTTCGAACAGTCCCGCAACCCACAGAATCAATATCACCCTCTCATGCTCATTTAATCCCATTGAACGACTTTTTCATGAAATAGTGCAATGGGATTTTATTTTCTGCAAAACTGCAAAAATACCACGAACACAAACAACTACGAAAATTTTAATTTCGTGGGCTACCCTGGTGCTTCTTAAGAACAGTAGGATAAGTAGAAAGCCACTCACGGCGGATACCGCTGAAGCAGGTCCCGGAAGTAGCTACAACGCGCGCACAGGATGGCGCGGTGTGCGGCCAGCGACCAGCCAGAGCCGACCAGCTCCACGTCGCACCACCATCTGGGAAGGGGAGGAGAGATCTGCTTTATAGAATAGACTGCCTGTGACGGCCTACCGGTTGACAATCAATAAGTAGTCAGTGGCCCGAGAGTCTGGATAACCTTACCAAGGTGTTTCGTGTTACCCAGTACTAACTGGGTTGTGGAGGTCAGATAGGCAGTCGCTCCATGTAAAATACTGGTATTCAGCTGCATCCGGTTAGACTCGAAGCCGACCCCAAAATAGTTAAGCTATACTGAACAAATAGCAATTTCCCTACTTTCTGTCAAGTATAGTTCTTCTCTCTCTAGCACTGAGTCAGGTGCACACGCATGAACACGATCTCAAACAAATGCCATTCGCGAGAGCACTTGTGTTGGCGCTGGATTTATGGTAGGAGTTTCTTCACAAAGAGCCCAACCGCTCACCTGTCCTTGTAGGCCTGCGCCAGGTCGGCGTGTAGGGCTCCGGCGGGCTCCCGCGCCAGCTCGGCCTGCGTCACGAGGTCGCGGAGGGCGGCGCCGGCCTCCAGCTCCTCGCACAGCAGGAACACCTCCGCCAGGCGCCACGAGCTCACCACTGACCGGATGAAGCGGGCGTGCTCGCAACCTGGGGGAACAGGGACTGTTATCATACTGTGTAGGTATACAAATAGTTAACCCTCTGGGAGTCTTGCTACGGCAACACATGCAAGCTAAGCAAATGTGTGAAAATTATATTCATCATCTGCCAAGCCTTTTCCCAACTATGTTCGGTCGGCTTCCAGTCTAACCGGATGCAGCTGAATACCAGTATGTTACATGGAGCGACTGCCTATCTGACCTCCACATCCCAATTAGTACTGGGTTATACGATACCCCTTAGTAAGACTGGTTGTCAGATGTTTTGGGCCACTTACTACGTGTAACTACTGTCAAGGATCTACAGATGACAGCCGGGACCAACGGCTTAACGTGCTTTCCGAGGCACGGGGGAAACTCGGTATGTAATGGGCGGTCACCCATCCACAGACCAACCTAGGCAAGCACGGCTTAACCTAAAGATCGAACCGAGCGGCTGTTATTATGTAGCCACGTGCTCCTATATTATTTCTAGCATTATATAGACTCGAAACTAGAATTAACACTGGATTGGTGAAATGGCGGCAGGTCACGAGGAAAATATGAGTCTCCCGAAAACCATGGTTAGGCCTGCTGTCTTGTATGGATCAGAATGTTGGGCTACAAAAGGGATGAATGACAGGCATTTGCATGTGGCTGAGATGAGAATGCTAAGGGGATGTGTGGTGATTCCTCACGGCCAGGGGTATCCGAAAATACTCCATGTATGTTCCGCGATGCTTTGTCAAGTAATATTTTCTTGGAAACTGTATGGGAACCGCTTAAAATGACATTGCTCTGGATGGTATGTCTTTTACTGACACGTCACCTACAATCTGCTGTACGTTTCTTGAAAGAGGACCAAGTCATATGCATATCGCCTCTTTGTGCGGTGTCGCAGGTGCCTGGGTGTATGACAGTACAACGACCAGCCCCCGTAGCATGACCGCCGTAGAAACGGATTTCTAGAGTTGTATAGAAAGAGCTTTGTCGATTCCTGGTAAAATAGAAATAGTATCGGCATGCGGGCAGTACGTACCTCTGTCGGGGCGGCTGTCGCGCGGGCGCCGCACGAGAGCGATGCGGCGCCGCAGCGTGCCCAGCCCGGAGCCCGCCGCCTTCTTCTTCCTTTCTCTGTAACAGAGCGAGAAAGAACATCAGATCGATAAATCAATGCATATCCAACAATAAACGGAATGCGGCACACAAAACAAAAACATTTTTTTGTTTTTCAAATTTATTTTCACGCGATCGAACGCAGGTATCAGCTAATCTAAAATAAAAGTAGGCTAAGTTACTACATATAACATCAGCTACCTGCTAAACATATATCTGCTATCTGTGAAAGTAAAAAAAAACGGCCAAGTGCGAGTCGGACTAGCGCATGAAGGGTTCCGTACCATCGTAGGGGAGCCCAATTTAATTTATTTTTATGATTTGTTGTTATAGCGGCAACAGAAATATACGTATTCTGTTAACATTTCAAGTGTCTACCTATTACGGATCATGAGATACAATACAGCCCGCTGACATACAGACAGACGGACGAACAGCGGAGTGTATGTACAATCCAATACAATTTTGACGACCCGAATGGCGCAGCGGTAGTGAGGCTGCCTTATATTCTTAGGGTCCCGGGTTCGAATCCCGGTAGGAGCAAATGTTTGTGTGATGAGCATGGAATTTGTTTCCGAGTCATGGATGTTTATATGTATAATAAGTATGTATTTACCCCAAAAAAAGTATCTATGTAGTGGTATCAACCATCTGGTGTCCACGACACAAGCCTCGTTGAAAGAAAGAAAGAAAGAAAGAAAGATGCATTTATTTGTTAAAACATGTGTGACATGATACATGAATATGCACATAGGGATGGTGATCGAGAAATTGTTGGTTCAACATGTTTTGCCATATTCGGCGTACAAAATAGTTTACAATACTTTATTAGAAATTAAAAATAGTTACATTACATAATAGTCAAAATTCATTCAATTCAAGTAAGTCAAGTATATCATTCAATTCATATAAATTACAATGTCAAGAAAAGATAAAATTATTCAGTCAAACAGAAAAATCAGTTTCGGCAAGAAATTCGGAGATACTATAATATGCCTTTTGCGAAAGAAACATTTTTAATTGGCGTTTGAATGCCTTACCATTCAGCTCCTTCCAACATTTAGGCAATTTGTTAAATATAGTAGGCGCCATACAGACGACACTTTTGCGCATGAGTGCCGTTTTTGCTGGATAGACTCGAAGAATGGTCATATCCCGTCTGTTACGCGGTATCACGTCCTGTAAACGTGGAAATCGATTGGGGTTTGTTTTGACGAACATTGCAGTTTCAAGGATATACAGACAAGGAAGAGTCAACAGCTTGTACCTTTTAAAATATGGCTTACATGTATCGATCGTGTTTAGCCCGAACATAGATCTAATGCATCTCTTTTGGGCCTTAAATGCCGTGTTAGCGTTTGTAGAATTTCCCCAGAATATGATGTGAATATGTTGCTTAGTGTAGCACCTAGATGGCGCTGTGTGTAATGTCCAGAGATATTTATTATTATTTATTAATCCTTATTGTCCGAATCGAGTTGCGTTGGAGTTGAATGGTCACGGGGTGGATTAGTCTCAGGGTCATTGTATTATCTATTTATTTATCAAACTATTATACACCACAAAGAACAAAAAAGGCAAACAACTTTATAGTAGTGTACAATGGGCGGTCTTATTATCGCGGTCTATTGTAACCATCAACGTAGCGGGCATCCGCTGGCTGCGAGTCGCATGGGACTGGTCAATGTGGCGACACTTGGGGGAGGCCTATGACCTGCAGTGGACGTCTTTCGGCTGAAATGATGATGAACCATCATTATGATTATCTTGCATTATGGGATGAGCACTGGAATCGCCAAAACAAACTTTGTTCCCTACATTTATCTCTGGTTTATGTTCTATTTCTGAGTTAGTCCCAAAGTTGTGTGGTAATCGGTTGTCGTGGTATGGGCATGCGATGCGGAGGAATGAGGAAAATGTAGTGAGGCAAGTTTTGAGTACGAATGTGGATGGGTATAAGAGTAGAGGAAGACCAAAGAGACGATGGATGGACAGTGTGAAGGATGATATGGCTAGAAAGGAGGTGACTGCTGAGATGACGAGTAATAGAGAAGTATGGAAGAAGAAGACATGCTGCGCCGACCACAAATGAATTGGGACAAGGGCATAGTTAAATAAATAAATATCGCTTGACATTGCACACAGCGCCATCTAGGTGCCACACTAAGCAACGAGGCTTGTGTCGTGGACACCAGATAGTTGATAATACTACATAGATACTTTTTGTTTGTAAATACATACTTATTATACATATAAACATCCATGACTCGGAAACAAACGTCCATGCTCATCACACAAACATTTGTTCCTACCGGGATTCGAACCCGGGACCCTAAGTACGTAAGGCAGCCCCACTACCGCTGCGCCATTCGGGTCGTCAAAATCTGCTACCTGAACATGAGTTTCCATGGCTGACCTGGAAGTCTTTAAATAGATAAATCATGAAACTAGCTACGCGCGATTCAAGGTAAGAGTCGTGGCATTTTTACGGTTTTTGTCATAGCCAAGGACACAGGCGTCTCTGTGAAAGGGAATGGACGAAGTAACACGTTGTGAGAAAACTGGCAGAACATAGAAGCAGCACGAGGTCCTGGGTTCGATTCCCGGGTCGGGCAGTGCTATTGGCTTTTTCCATCAGGAATTTCTCAGTAGCAGTCACGGAGTATGGAATAGGGTATATGCAAGAAATACAAAATTTATTTTATTTCTTAAAAATGCCTTGAATTGGACCTTAGAAACATTGTGGTACACTTGTTCAATTCTCTAATACACTTTTTTTTACAATTTACTATTTTATGTAGCGTGTTTTTGGCGAAACGAAACGCAAAACACAAAACGCATGGATTCCGATAGTAACGTCAAATGCTATGTGTCTAAGAAAAACTTTTAGTTGAAAAGTACTACTATCATAATGTTATTGCAATTTTTGCTTTAATAAAGCACTTACAATATAGTAAAACTATTCTATTAAGGGCAAAAAATTATATTTAAACAAGGCAGATAGAGGGAAGTGACATCAAATGCTATGACTTGAATGGCCGCGACAGTTTAGTATTTTTTTTATGCGACAAGCAGTAGTTGAAATTAACTTTTAATTATTTTCTTGGGTTGATAGTACTGCATATTATTGATTTTGTGGCGTGGTAGTCGATTAATCTAGAATCGATTACCATGCTCAATCTCAATGTGACAACACTGTGCGTAGTCTACACTCTATGGTAGATACGCCTGGCTATAAATTGTCACCCCGGTCTGCGATCGGCCTTTCTCGTTCGATCTTCTTCAAATCAACTAAACTTATAAGAAACCCCTCTGTGCCCAAGGGTAAGTGCTTTGCGTAATCTGCTATTTTCTCCTATCATGTCTTGTCAACCGCATTCATCTTATTTCATCTATATTCTGCGGTGATTGTATTTCATGTAATTGCTTGGTTGTCAAAATGGCTTCCGTCCTGTACATGACTAAGCTATTTCAATATCATGTATTTTCCACTAGTGTTTCTAAATCTGTAAAGCATCCGCATGCCGTGTTCACCCTTCGCTGCTGTATCATAGCCGCTGTACGCTTAATCCGCCTTGCCACGCGGCTAGGAACTTTTATATTGTGCCACGCGGCATGCGCTCGCTTATAACCTTTGACCTTTGTGAACCGTCACGATGGTGAGTTTCCCTGCCTCCCCCTGGAGCTACTGCTTGGGTTTACGGCTGGGAGACGCACGCATCGCTGACGTTCACCAATCCTGGCACCACGCTTACGGAAGCACCCTTCGTGCTGATTCCAGGGTTTTTCTTTCTTCTTTTCTTTCTTTATTGAGAGATAAACTACTGACACCGCTGACGGGCGTCATCGCTGCCTCCGCGCTCTACCCGCTGGAGAGGCGTCCCGTCGCGTGTTCGAGACACCTAATCTCCACGCCTACCGCGTGTGAGACATACCTCCACGCCTGCCGCGTGTGAGGCCTACGTGACGTGCCTAAGCACGCCGCCACCAGCTACCGCGACCGATAGACGGTCGCTCCGGTCACTGCTGAGTGACCCTTACCCTCCACGTGGCTGCCACGTGTGAGTGCCGCCTGCCTCAGCCGGCCAAGTGCCGTGCCAAGGGACGCGCCTTCCAGCTGCCGCGAGCTACACGCGGTCGCTCCTGCAACCTCACTGCATCGCTGCCCTGCTTCGGTGTCGCCTCGCCGGTCCTCGTGCGTCGCGGCCTAAGCCAGGGTAGTACCTACTTTACCCACCTACCGTGGTGACTAGTGAACAAACTCTTGGTGAACTGAATCCACCCCTCTACCTGTGAGCAAGCTAATAAATGTATTAAACTTTTGTGGTCTTTCTGTTTCTTCCTCTACCACGAAACCCACAACGCCACAATTTAAGTGAAAAAAATAATTACATGCATGTTCCCTATTGTGCACGGTTGATGGCAATAGGCTCGCTACTATTACATCGGACTTAAAACATAACTGTGGAAATGTGGGCGTAATATAAGGTAGGTGTACCCCTCTGCCTAGCCCCTCGAAGATGACCGGCGCTATGTTGTTATGTACTTATTGTATTTTCTTTCAAGTTTCTCTAGCTCATTTATATTACAGTGCGCGC
The DNA here is from genome assembly GCA_947578425.1 of Eugnorisma glareosa. Classification (NCBI taxonomy): domain Eukaryota; kingdom Metazoa; phylum Arthropoda; class Insecta; order Lepidoptera; family Noctuidae; genus Eugnorisma; species Eugnorisma glareosa. The sequence continues at coordinate 681,078 of OX387984.1, forward strand.
CGACAAGTTTAGCACCGCAATTGCGTTGCGCACTTTTCGATGAGACAATCCGAATCACTTTGAAGGACATTCGTAATCCATTACTTCATATGTTTGAACAATTTTTCAGCTCGCCAACGTAATAACGCAATGACTATTGTTGAATTCTCAAAATTAATAGAATTTATAAGAAAGGTATGGTCATATTATCCTTTTGAACGCTAGAGCCTAAACGCACGCGCGTGCCCTCGACGCCAAGCCACAATTCCACACACGATTTTGTCAATATTCGTGTCATTTGGCGTACAGGACACGTGCTTGCTTGTCACGTATATGTGACTGGTGGTGAATAGCTTAAGGACTAGTTGTTGCCCGCGACCTTCGTCCGCGTGAAAATATTATTAAAAAAAATATTACTCGGATTGCTAATCGGAATTTGTTAACTATTTCGTGGGTTTTAATTTTTTTGCACGGAACCGTAATCCCTTTTCTAAATAACAAACAAACAATAACAAACAATATTTATTTGTTCAAGACTTAAACCTATTTACAGTTATTGTACCTTAATTAGACTAACTTAGTGGCAAGATACAAGACAAGTGCAACTGGGCTTAAACTAGGACTCCTGTGCTATAAGCACCAGTTACTTCCGTCACCAACATGTTCGAGCTGCTATTACAAGTGTGGTGCGGTGCAAAGGTAAGTATAACAATATTATTAATTTGTTTATTACTATCGTGCGTGTGTGTAAGAATATATTGTGCGAGTGAGCGTCAGAGTGTGGTGTGGGTGTGTATGTGTGTGCGAGTATGCGGGGGTGTGTATATGTGTGTGTGGGTGTTATTGTGTTTGCGTATATGGGGCGTTAAATGGCTTTTATTTTACATTTTTTAATAAATTTTCAGTATCAACATAATTTTAAGAGAGAAGGAAGTTATCTATGGTAAGTTTTAGCTTTTTTATCGGTAAGTTATGTAAGTGTATATTTTTACTTATTTTATTATAAAGGTATGGACCCATGTAGCACGGTTGTCTCCTGAAGAAGTCTGTTTTACACGGTTTTAGGTCAAAAACTAGGTCTTTTCTTCGTTTGTTTTTTATCCTTTCCGGATCGTACGTTGAACCTTTATGGCTTAAAAGCAGAACCCTCCTGATATAAAGTTGTCGAACCGTAATAAATGTCTAAGCCTAAGTTACTCCCTAAGAGACAAATGGACACGATAAACTAAAGTTGTTGAACACAAGTAATTTAACTGACATTTCAAAAAACCCTAGAGCATTTTAAGCTAAGGCGAAAGTTGAAACTAGAAAAGTTCTAAAGCATCAGCTATCTGCCAGTGAAAATCGGTACTGCCGTTTAGGAGATTAGCCGGAACAAACAGACAGACAACCTAAACCTCCGCGATTCAAAGCCGCCAGTTTCTTTATGTAAGTTATTAGTGACAGAGTACAAGTAAACGGTGATACTCTTCCTCACACTCCTCACCTACAGCAGCGGACGCCGATGAGTTCTAGTGTTTTGGGTATGGTGGAAGAAGAAAAAAGGTAGGCCGTGGAGTACCTAGGGCTTCAACATTACGACAAGCTACCAGTGGCGAAGGTTCCATAGAACTCGATTCCTACCGGCTTCCTTTTAAAAATGGCGCAGTCACTATTTTTAGACAAATAATAAAATCACATTAAAGATACGACTATGTACTCTGGCTTACTTCTTACAAAAATTAACCCTTCGTTAATGCAAGCTACGGCAAGCAGAAAAATAATGAAGAGTTATGATGAGTTCAAGCCTTTAGGCTTACATGACCGAAGGTACCGCCACGGGGCTATCAGGGTATGACACTCACCGTATGACATCTGCCATGGTGGGAGGCGCGGCCGCCACGCCGGCGCCGTCGCACGCCTCGCCCTCCTGTCGACAACAAGGAGAGCACGATAAGAAGACTGGTATGTTACGTAAATACACACACAGAAGACAACAGACTCCTCGAGTCTTGCTGGATAAAGCCGTCCCACAAGGATTGCCACAACGTCTGGTCCTGTGCCATTCGCATCTAGCGGATTCAGGGGGGTTACTATAAGACATGGCGCTAGACGACCTGGTATAGCTCTGTCTCTTTCCCACACTGGAATTACTCCTGCAAACCCAGCAGGCACCTGGTCAGCGGACCACAAGCAGCGATGGCTGAAGAAATGCGACAATAAGCTTTGCCACCACCTCGGCATCGGTTGGACACCCAACAGCACGTACAGCACCTTCATAACGTAACAGTAAGGTACTACCTGAGGATGCGAGAGCGCGGCGCCCATGTCGGCTCGGCGCTCACACAGACAGCACAGCAGCCGGCTCATGGGGCGCCCGCCACCGCCATCACCGCGCTATGCGAGCGCCCGCACCTTCTGTAATAAAACAAACAACACCGTTACAGTCTCCGTCCAGCTCTTGGTGCTAACCCGAGCGTTAAACTCTAACAACTGCCCTAGTACTATATTACTTGGTGACGGCGCAACACAAGTTATTTATTTCATTTTTCCCTCAGCCGTCACACTATGTTGTACTCCTTTTTCATTCATATCATTCCTCACACAATCCATCCATCGTTTCGTTGGCCTTCCTCTCCCTCTCCATCCATCAACATTCATCACTCTTTCAGTCACACGCGTTTCATCCCTCCTCATCACGTGCCCATATTGTCCATGTGTATGTAACAGCTCATATTCGATTAGATACTGTATCATCTAACTAAACTTATATTAATTTACATTCATTCGATCTGTGATTCATACATTTAGGTGTCCAATACCGCATGCTTTATTCATGAAATTATAATACAAAAAGTTAATTTTGACCTTCATTATCATCCAAACTTGTGATCCTTCGAGCCGGATACCAAACACTATTGAGGTTTCGAAAAATAGCTACGGAGGTGGATTTAAATCTTTGAATATATCGAAGAATATTGCATATAAGTTGCGATAAGGCCCACTTTAACTTAAAGAAATGCCCATAATGCCCATGTAAGCACTAGTGTCAGCACAGGCCTCTTTTCTATGAGAGGGAATGGGTTGCAATCAATCACGCAGGCCCAGTGCGGATTGAAAGATGTCACAAGCTTTCGAATTTTCGGTTCAATTTATTTTCAGGTTAATGCCCTACATTTAATTTGGTTTCCTCACGACGTTTTGATCCTCTTTTTGAGAATAAAATAAATTACACAAAGTAATACGCCTGCTTGAGTTTAAACCCAGGGCCTACAACTCATGAATCGAGGCCGTTACTAGGCCACCACCACCACTACAATCTGAAGGCTAGGTTAACCCGAAATTATGTCGAATCCCGTATATGTAAAAAAAAAATTGCCTATGCCCTTGCCCAGGATATATTCTCTCCTTGTCAAATTTCATTACGATCCGATCAGCCGTTTAGCCGTGAAAAGGTGACCAACAGAGTTACTTTCGCATTTATTAAATAATATTAGTAAGGATTATGGATATTTATTTGTCCCAAAATTTAGCTATTCGAATTCCGCTCGCTGATGCAGTCATAAGATCGTCAAGTGCGCAGGTGTCAGGGCATGCAGTGCTGACACGCCGTATTCACACTTGAGATCTTATGAACCGCCGTCTGTAGAGATTATCTTTGCTCTGGCCGACTTGGGTTCGGAGGCCATTAAGAGATTTCCAAGTGGGCCACATCAAAGCATATTCAGGTGGAAGGCTTACAGACGGCCCGATGAAGCCGTCAGGGGCCTCAGGGGGTTTAAGCAGCTCCCGCCAGTGATCACATCTTGCTTTGGAGACGTTGCTACTAAAGACTTATGTAGCCTACATTGCCGCGCACATGGTTTGATTTACAATGTTAAGAAGTGGGAATACATGGCCTTTAAGGTCATCGGAAAATGCCGTGAAGAGGGACAGCTTCTTATAAAAGAGTCGGTAATTAAATGAGTGTCTACTTTTAAATACTTGGGTAATTTAATATGCGACGACCTTAAAGACGAGGTAGACATAAAGAGGAAGCGCAGGGTACTGGCCGTCCGGTGCAACATGTTGGCCCATAGATTTGCTCGGTGTAGGGACTTTGTTAAAATAACTCTTTTCAAGGTCTACTGCTAGAGTCTGTCCACGGGCAATCTATGGGTCAATTACACCAAAAGATCGCTAGATGTCCTGCGCGTCCAGTATAATGCCTGCCTACAGGTGTTGTTTATTTGCCTCGCTGCTGCAGTGCGTCGGAGATGCGTGCAAGCTCATGCCGAAGGGTGTCACGCGGCTGTTCGCAAGAACTCTGCTTCACTACTCAGAAGTGAGAGATAGTCGCAACAGCATTTTGAGGAAAAGAAGCGGAGCTTTAGCTCTTCTATTGTAATACATTTTGTGCAGAGGGTAATTGGTACTACCTTTAGATAATAATTAATATTAAGTAACTAACACTCTATGGATCTTTCACGAAATTGAATGTTGTCATTCAATGAACGTGCTAGTCATTGAATCAAACAGCAGATTCAACCAGATGACTGCGACATATACGTCCTGATGAAGTTGTTAATTGTTGTTGTGTAGTTGTTGACGGCACGGTTGGCGCAGTGGCTGAGCGGTTGGCTGCTGCGCTGCGTGTCGCGGGTTCGATCCCCGCACGGAACAAATATTTGTATGATCTACAGGTAGTTGTTCCGGGTCTGGCTGTTTGTGTATGTGAGTTTAAATGTTTGTAAACGCACCCACGATACAGGAGAAATTCTTAGTGCGGGGCAGTGTTACTAAAAAAAAAAAAAAAAAAATTGTGACGAACCAAATGCCACCGGTTTATTTTGGAATTTTAACATGTGACATGAAAACAATGACTCTATAATATGACGGGATTGTTTTTCAACTGAGTCGGATTCGTCATTATTACTCAAATATTTCATAAACATTCACGCTTATGATCTACTGGCTGACAGTACAAAGTATAATGATTGCTGAGATGACGAGTAATAGAGAAGTATAATAATAAAGATTTATTTTTTCTCCCACAAAGTACAATTACAGTATACAGGTCTTTCAAAAATTGTAGGTACAAAGGTTTGTGGGAGCCAGGAATCCAAACTAGGATACCCTGTGCTATGGACTCCTGGCCCCCCTCGCCGAGATTTGGATTATATGACAATTGTTGAACGTAAGACATGTATGATGACTATTGTAAGAATAACAAGAAAAGGTACTAATTAAAAATAAAATAAAAATAGAGATAAAAGTACGTGTGTGTGTGTTTTTAAGTGTGAGTGTGAAGTGGAAGGTGTTGTAGGTGTAGGTGTGGTGTGTAGAGAAGTATGGAAGAAGAAGACATGTTGCGCCGACCACAAATGAGACCCCAAATGAATTTGGATAAGGATCAAGGAATTATGAGGAGCTCGTGGCGTCATTAATTTAAAAACTATTTCTTTTACAATAATATCAAAAATATATTTGAGATACTCAAAACAAGCCCTTTCATTTGATATAATGACTCAGTAAGGTTTGCAAAACTTATTTTTTAATTTCCTATTTCGTCCCCGAAAATGAACCTTATTTAAAAAAAAAAATTATTTACTTTGCACATCTGTTTTTGGGTCACAGGATTACACCATCCTACCAAATTCACGAGCGCGACTGAGGATGTGATCCTGGGTTCGATCCGAGCTCGGACAAAGTGTTATGGGTTTTCCATCAGGAATTTCTCTGTAGCAGCCATGGAGGCTGGATTTGTGCCCGGTTGATGGCAATAGGCTCGCCTCCTATTACATAACACTTAAACATAACTGGCGAAATGTGGATGTACTATTAGGTACACCTCTGCCTAACCGTTCAGGGATTTCAAGCGAGATATTAAGTCACGGATACCAAAATCTTGCAGACGCGACGTAGGGTAGCCCGCGAAACTTACATTTTCTTACGTTTATTGCAATTTGCAGGTCAGTGTCAGGTTGTATGTTGATGAAAATATGAATCGCGCCAGTAACACGTATGGAGTTACAGAATTATAATCATTCAAATCATCAATACAAACCTCCAAGTTCGTATAATCCCATTGAGTGACTTTTTCATGAAATAGTTATTTAATGGGGTTAAATGAACTTGGAGGGTTGCATTGATGTTGAAAAAAAAACAATATAGTTCATTGCTTGTAGATTACAGGAAAACCTATGAGAATTCTATCAGTTGAAAATAAAGGGGAGAAAATTAGGAAATTAAAAAAAGTTTTGCACACCTTACTGTGTCATATATCAAACTAGCGACCCGCCCCGGCTTCGCATGGGTGCAATATATACAAATAAACCTTCCTCTTGAATCACTCTATCTATTAAAAAAAACCGCATCAAAATCCGTTGCGTAGTTTCAAAGATTTAAGCATACAAAGGGACAGAGAAAGCGACTTTGTTTTATACTATGTAGTGATGAAAGGGCTTGTTTTGAGGATCTCAAATATATTTTTGTTATTATTGTAAAATAAATAGTTTTTATTTTATTCATGAAACATTTGACTTTGGCATTTTACGGAACCCTCTCCACGCGAGTTCAACTCGCACTTGGCAGGTTTTTAATCTTATATCTTAACGTCATACACATTTGAAACGTTGGTTTGCACAACAATAGGGAATACGCATGTAATTTTTTTTTCACTTAATCAATAATATGCAGTACTATCAACCCAAGAAAATAATTAAAAGTTAATTTCAACTACTGCTTGTCGCACAAAAAAATATTAAACTCCTACAATTTTCTACGACAGTTCAAACGTCCATGACTGTCGCGGCCATTCATGTCAGGACTTTGATGTCACTTACCTCTATCTGCCTTGTTTAAATCTAATTTTTTGCCCTTAGTAGATTACGTTTACTAAAATAAAAGTGCTTTATTTAAGGAAAAAATGCAATAACAATATTATAGTAAAATCTTTGTGAAACTTTAAGTACTTTTCAATTAAAAGTGTTTCTTTGACACATGGATTTTGACGTCACTGCCGGAATCGATGCGTTTTGTTCAAACGGAACGCAAACACAAAAAGCATCGATTCACACCAAAAACACGCTAAATAAAATATTAAATTGTAAAATAAGTGTTGTATTAGAGAATTAAACAAGTGTACCACAATGTTTTTATGGTCCAATACAAGGCATTTTTAAGAAATAAAAAAAGTTTTGTATAGCTTGCATACACCCTATTTCGCCGTTAATAAACAGTTTCTCCTTCATGGCCAACTGTCTCCGTAACATCGAAGACATGCCCCGACTCGAAGAGCTTTTGGCTTTTCACTGTATTCTGACCATGCTGCAAATCATTGTTGACCGCACGAAAACCATATTTTATAATTTTAATCATATTTTGGAGTTAATTGTAATAATATCATATCAGCGGGTAACAACATACACTACTGACAGGACGGATAAGTTTCCTTTAACATCAGCATCGTGTCTCTTTTGTCGTATTGTGCTGCCCTCTATAGTTTCTGCACGCTTCCTAAAAAGTAAAATCTCAATAGGCAGCCCGGAGTTTGGAAATTGGCGGTACGTTATCCGTGGCTCCGGGGTATCAGTGTTAATTAAGCCGTTGGTCCCGCGCCTGATGTGTCCCCGGACCATCGGACTATGAGAGTAAAGGAACAGAGTGCATCTGTTTGTACTTTTGTAGAAACTTGTGCTGTAAGCTGTAATATCATCATCATCATATTTATTCATAAAACAATTTACATTGTATTCGAATTTTACAAAATAATTACAATTTAAATCTTAACCGAAACAATAAGTAATCAAATATAACAAAAAAAAAAAAACAAAATAAATAAAAAATATTAGTATGTCATCAATTAAAAACCGTTTACATGTCAGACCACAAAAAGCACAAAAATCAAATGTCAATTAGATTACTGTTTGCATGTCCAACCATAACAAACACAGGCACAACCATGTCCATTCAACGTTAGGTAAACTTTAAGACAATTAAATGAAAATTAAATGCCAGTTAAATGTAAATTAAAAGTCAATCAAATTTAAATTAAATGTCAACTAAATTTAATTAAATGAAAACAGAAAGCCAAATAGATATCAATTAAATGCCAATTCAATCACCATTTACCTATTTATCCAACCACAGCCGAAAACAAACATGTCTGTTCCATGTTGCGTAAATTAAAAGAGAATTAAATGTCAGTTAAAAGTCAATTTAAATGTAAATTCAATGTCAGTTAAAATTCATTAAAAGTCAATTAAATGCAAACTAAATGTCAATTAAATGCAAATTAAATGTTAATCAAAAACAAATTAAATGTCAATCAAATTAAATGTCAATTAAATCAAATGTCAATTAAAATAAATGCCAACTAAATTAAATATATATCTCATACTTTCATTCTTTTTTTGCATCCTTGGCTGATCTTCGCTCCAATCTCTCCCTGGTCATGTTCGATTACCGTCCCAACGGACTATGAAAGAGAGGGCAGAGAGTGCACTTGTGCCGAAGACTAATCTCCGCTGAGATTCGCCCCGTGACCAAAAACGGTCAGGAGGACTATTATATTGATTACCATTGAGATTGGCCGCTGTAGTGAAATGCGGTCAGGAGGATATATGTAGGCCCTCAAATCAAACTTTACAAGTTTTTCCGTAGGATCAACGGCGTCATTGTGCAAAAAACTAGCAGTTCCATACGTTTAGTGTTGAGTAGGTATTAGGAACCAAAGTTACTGACGTAGCCCAAAGAATTGCCAAACTTAAGTGGCAGTGGGCAGGGCACATTGCTCGCAGAACGGATGGCCGATGGGGCCGAAAAGTTCTGGAGTGGCGACCGCGAAACGGAAGACGTTGCGTTGGACGGCCTACCAATAGGTGGACCGATGACCTGTGTGAAAATTGCGGGGATCCGCTGGATGCGAGACGCACGGGACCGGTCGATGTGGCGACACTTGGGGGAGGCCTATGTATTGAATGTTGACCTTCTTTGTGCAGTCACTGTTTGATTTGTGTTTTTAATTCTATACTACTTGCGTAGTTTTTCTAATTGAAAATGACTTTTGTTATTCGTCTATGTGACCGTTTGATGGCTGCGCTCATGTATTTTCTAGTAAACTTATTTTACAATATATCTGGTGTTCTAGTTCGTTAAGTCTTTGATTGGATCCACGAAAACCCTCTATAAGTACACACATCAAAAGTGTCTAGGGATCAACATATATTTTTGCAATAACTTTTCTCCTGATTGATATTAATTAAAATTTTCTTTAAGGATTCATCAAATAAAGTGTTTTCGTTTGTCACAGTAACGATAAACCAAGTCACCTTTGCATTAATAAAGAAATTTGCCATTTTCCTAATAAAGGGATTTTTGACATTTGAACCACTAACACAAAAGTTCGAAAAAAAGACTGAAATAACAGTTTTCTTTAAAATTTTATTGGGTAACTTAAACAATTAATAATCCGTGTTTCTACCGCGAACACTAACAACACAAGAACATCGGTTTGGCATACTCAAAATGAGTTCATCCAAATCACGCTGTGGAATGGCCGCCCATGTTCGTTGCAACAACAAAAAAAGGTCTTCTTGCGACTGGATACCCTCCATATTCGGCAGAGCTCTTCTCTGTAGCATATCCCATGCATGCTCAATCGGATTCAAGTCTGGCGACTGAGCAGGCCAGGGCAGGACATTGATGTTAGCTGCGGCGAGAGTCTGTCTTACAACTCTTGCGGTGTGCGGTCGTGCATTATCATGCATTAACTGAAATAAGGGACCGATTTGCACTTGTAGAGGAACGATGACGTCTGATACAATCGTCTCAGCATAAATTTGAGCGTTGAGGTTGCCTCTGATCCAAATCAACTCAGTTCTTCCGCCGATCCAAATACCCGCCCATACCATGATGGTTCCACCACTATAAGGATGGACTTCCTGGCAGGATTTTAATCGCTGTTGGCGTCCAGGGGTTCTCCAGTGTCGTATACGTCTTGTATCCGGTCTCATACCAAAACGAGACTCATCAGAAAAGCACACGAAACGCCATTGTTCTTCTGCCCAATTTCTGTGTTCAAGAGCCCATTGATATCGTATCCTACGATTGTGCATTGCTATAGGTGGTACCCGTAGCGGTCTTCGGGAATGAAGGTTCACTTCATGCAAGCGGTTTCTGACTGTTTGGTCGCTAATTAAGTTCCCTGAAGAGTGATGAAGCCTCACGGCTAACATCATGGCGGTTATTGTTGGATCTCTTCGAGTTAAGATTTGAATGTATCGGTCTTGTCTCCGTGTGGTGCAGCGATACCGTCCTCCATGGCGCTCAGCCACGGTACCAGTGCTTCGGTAACGTGTCCAAAGTCGACTGATAACACTCTGACTTGTATTCAGAGCTAAAGCCACAGTACGTTGCCGGGAACCAGCTTCTATCATTCCCACGGCTCTGAGCATTTCTTCCCTGCTTAAATGACGTCGCCGCTCCATAATAACGTTGGTTTTAATCAGTAGTAGGGAAACAGTAGCACTAATAATGTCTTCAATGCGTTGTATGTTTTTATAGGGAAAATATTGACAGCTGATTTTCATCTTTTACTCGAATTTGATTCACAGTTCCTGATTCAAATTATGAAATGCACCAAAAAGGATCCATATAAATTTATAAAATCATAAATTTATTACAAAGCCACATCTCAATCTCAAGAAATCCACATAAAAATGCTTGATCCCTAGACACTTTTGATGTGTGTAGTTAACACTGTGACCAACAGCGGACGTCTTTCGGCTGAAATGCCGATCATGATGATGAGTCGGTAATGAAATTTTGTATGGGATAGCTGAGTTTTTTCTATTTAATAATATGTATTTATTTATTTTTATACACATTAATTACATTTCTAAATATTTTATTCAAAAGAATATAAAAAAAAAAAACATTTAAAAATATAAAAAATTGTAGGTAGCCCACCGGTATCGGGAACAGAGTCCAAGCTGCCGGCGGTCAGGGCTCCAGAGTGAGGAACCTCCTAACAATACGAGCCGTGTCCAGGAGTACCGCTTTCTGAATCAAGCCCTTGATCCAGCTGCCTAACGAGAGCTTCCTCAGATATTGGTAGAGGCTCTTGGCAATTAAGCCATTGGCGGAAACGACTATCGGCACAAAATAAAAACAACGAAATTAGTCCTGTACGAAGCCAAAATCTCTATCTATCTCAGCATGGTTCTGTAACATTTAAAAAACGTCACAGCGCTGGTATTCTGATAGGGCTCAAAGTGATGCCACCACTATATCAGGGTTATTGGCTACAATAGTCCTGTCAGTGATCATCAGTGATGATGGATTGGTCCCAGTACAATGTGATATTGCCATTTTCGAGAACTGGGTCGGGGCGTCGGGCACATACTCTATATGTGTGGTATGGTGCTTGTGGAATTGGAAGTGCCGTACTATATACGGTAATTCCAATTCCACAAGGCTGTATTTTAGAACAAGTTACTGATGAATAATCCTGGCTACAAGGTTGTGTCTATGCAAGTACTCTCCGTTAGCCAGACGATAACACCCGGAGATAATGTGACGGATTGATTCGCCTGGATAGTGGCATGCCCGACATATGTCAACCGTGCCATCCTTTACAAAACCTTCGATTGTACGAAGAGGTCCCCGGAACGTAGCTAGGCTACGGACGCTGATAGGTCTACATTGGGCCCATGCAGGGCCCGGAAAAAGCGTCCATGAAGCTCCTTACTCTGCCATACCTCCCTGCGGTCGTTAGTGTCAAGCACTACAGGTTTGCGCCAGTTCTCTTTGGCCAAGGAGAGCGGGGTGAGGCCCTTGTCCACCGCGACCACATCTAGATGCATCCCCACGTCGGTTTCTAGGAAATATTCCCTGAGACTGCATATCTCGCGATTGTGGAGAGTCTTAGCGTTTAAAAAGCCTCGACCACCACACTTCCGCGGGATAACCAGTCTCATAACTGAAGAACGTGGGGGATGCATTCGATATACCGTCAACAATTTACGGACCTTCCTATCCAAGGCGTCTAGTTCTGTTTGAGTCCATTTGAGTATGCCAAAAGAGTACATCGAAACCGGCATGACCCAACCGTTGAAGGCACGCACCATTTTTTCAGACCTGATAAAATACTTTTCTCAGGCGGCCAAAAAAGCGCTCCTTAAGCAATTGCTTCATGTCAGCAAAATTGATGCCCAGCGCTTCCGACATACCCAAATACTTATAGGTTTCGGTTGCTGAGAGGGATCTAAGATTTATGGAATCCGAGAGCTGGGGTCCCACAGATTCCACAATCTCCCGTCGCGTTACATGCATGACCGCACTTTTGTCCACACCAAATTCCATCCTGATGGCGCTACTGAAAGTTTCACTTACCTTCAGTAGCTCCATCAGTTGCAAATCGCTGGGGGCATATAGTTTCAGGACATCCATGTAAAGGAGGTGAGATATAACTTGACCACCTCTCTTTAACCGATAGCCTAGACCTGAATCCTCCAGCAGCGTGCTAAGAGGATTCAAGGCTAAGCAGAACCCAAGTGGACTTAAACTATCACCCTGAAATATTCCTCGCTCTATCCTTATCGGCTTGCTATTCCTCTGGATTTGCCGACATCCTGGGTAGCAAAGGACTGTCCTCCATTGCCCCATACACGACATCAGGAAGGTGCGCAGAGTTGCTCATGAGCCATGTATGTGGCACCGAGTCATAGGCCTTCTTATAGTCTATCCAACATGTCGACAGATCCCTTCGGGAACGGCGAACCTGTTGGCTAATGGCCATATCAATGAGGAGTAGCTCCTTAGTACCGCGGGACCCGTTCCTACGACCATTTTGAGAAGCGGACATAACAGAATTTTCGTCTATATGTTTAGTGATTTTAGCTCTCAAAATAGAGGTTTTTATAGACCGTCGGCAGACACGTAACAGGTCTATAATTTTTGGGTTCCGCAGTACTACTCTAAGGCTGACTGGAAAAGGGCCGCCAAGCGAGCGTGTGACCTTTGGATCCACTTAATCCAGAAGTTATGCAGCCCGACCGGTCCTGGAGATTTCGAATTAGGTAATGTATAATAATAATTCCTTTATTTATAATGTTTCTTATTTAATCCATTTTTAAACATTTCTTAAAAAAAACCTATAAAAAACATTAAAAAATATAAAAATAGACGGCCCATCGGCATCAGGAACAAGATCCAGGCTGCCGGTGGTCAGGGCTCCAGAGAGAGGAACCGCCTCACTATGCGTGTCGTGTCCAGGAGTACTGCTTTCTGAATCAAGCCCTTGACCCAGCCGCGCAATGAGAGCCTCTTAAGGTGTTGGTCGAGGCTCTCTGCTATTAGACCATTAACCGTAACGACTATCGTTTCAGAACCCACAAGGTTGTATTGCAAGGCAAGTTGCTGGTGGATAATCCTAGCTACTAGATTGTGTCTGTGCAAATACTCACGTTAGCAAGATGAGAACAACCGGAAACAATATGTCGGATCGATTCACCGGGACGGTGGCATGCCCGGCAGATGTCAACCGAATAATATTATTATTTTATTCTTTTGTAAAATGCAAAGCAGGAACATTTACCTTTTCATTTTGTTTATCTAGGTACATATAATCTTACTAAAGATAATGTACACTGTACAGCCTTGACTATCTGGGTCAAATAACTAGAATGGACGGAAAAAATATTTGACAAACAAATTCAATATTTGTAAAGATAATTATCAGGTGTGTGGCATTACGACCTATACAGAATGAATTTTCCAAGTGGATGTGGATGGTCAAATCCGAAACTATGTATACTTTCATATGAATTCACTAATAAGCTGTTATTTTAAAGTTACAAACAGACACTTATTAATGTCACCTACACAATGCTTTCTACTCAGTTGGAAAGCCCACAATGCTCCATTTTTACATTATCAGTAATAACACAGATTTTTAAGACTTGTTATGATCTCTTATCATTAGAATGTGATGCATTTGTAAATATTTTGTTACTTTTTCACAGAACTAGGAATGTTAACACTGTTTGGAAAATACACCTCTTTTCATTTTAGTTTGTTCAAATTCCAAAATCAAAATCTATGGGGTAGACAGAAACCACAGACCGTCACCTGCGGCAATCCTTACATACTCCTTTTGCCTCGTCCAGGTCCATGCATGCATGCCTGTTGCTACTTCACAGCTGTGGCTTTAATTTTTGTTTTTTTTTTTTTACTTTATTTAGTAACATATGTACGTACAAAACAATACAGGCCTGACAACCAGCCTTATTAAGGAGTATATTATTACTTAGTATAACTGGGTTAGGGAGGTCAAATACACGCATCCGGTCAGGCTGGAAGCCGACCCCAACATAGTTGGGAGAGGGTAGGCAGATACTAATATCGCTGAACATTACACACAGCGCCATCTAGGTGCCACACTCAGCAACGAGGCTTGTGTCGTGGACACCAGATAGTTGATAGATACATAGATAGTTTTTGTTTGTCAATACATACTTATTATACATATAAACATCCATGACTCGGAAACAAATGTCCATGCTCATCACACAAACATTTGCTCCTACTGGGATTCGAACCCGGGACCCTAAGAACGTAAGGCAGCCTCACTACCGCTGCGCCATTCGGGTCGTCGAAAGATGATGATGGCTTTGTACACACATCAAAAGTGTCTAGGGATCAACATATATTTTTGCAATAACTTTTCTCCTGATTGATATTAATTAAAATTTTCTTTAAGGATTCATCAAATAAAGTGTTTTCGTTTGTCACAGTAACGATAAACCAAGTCACCTTTGCATTAATAAAGAAATTTGCCATTTTCCTAATAAAGGGATTTTTGACATTTGAACCACTAACACAAAAGTTCGAAAAAAAGACTGAAATAACAGTTTTCTTTAAAATTTTATTGGGTAACTTAAACAATTAATAATCCGTGTTTCTACCGCGAACACTAACAACACAAGAACATCGGTTTGGCATACTCAAAATGAGTTCATCCAAATCACGCTGTGGAATGGCCGCCCATGTTCGTTGCAACAACAAAAAAAGGTCTTCTTGCGACTGGATACCCTCCATATTCGGCAGAGCTCTTCTCTGTAGCATATCCCATGCATGCTCAATCGGATTCAAGTCTGGCGACTGAGCAGGCCAGGGCAGGACATTGATGTTAGCTGCGGCGAGAGTCTGTCTTACAACTCTTGCGGTGTGCGGTCGTGCATTATCATGCATTAACTGAAATAAGGGACCGATTTGCACTTGTAGAGGAACGATGACGTCTGATACAATCGTCTCAGCATAAATTTGAGCGTTGAGGTTGCCTCTGATCCAAATCAACTCAGTTCTTCCGCCGATCCAAATACCCGCCCATACCATGATGGTTCCACCACTATAAGGATGGACTTCCTGGCAGGATTTTAATCGCTGTTGGCGTCCAGGGGTTCTCCAGTGTCGTATACGTCTTGTATCCGGTCTCATACCAAAACGAGACTCATCAGAAAAGCACACGAAACGCCATTGTTCTTCTGCCCAATTTCTGTGTTCAAGAGCCCATTGATATCGTATCCTACGATTGTGCATTGCTATAGGTGGTACCCGTAGCGGTCTTCGGGAATGAAGGTTCACTTCATGCAAGCGGTTTCTGACTGTTTGGTCGCTAATTAAGTTCCCTGAAGAGTGATGAAGCCTCACGGCTAACATCATGGCGGTTATTGTTGGAGCTCTTCGAGTTAAGATTTGAATGTATCGGTCTTGTCTCCGTGTGGTGCAGCGATACCGTCCTCCATGGCGCTCAGCCACGGTACCAGTGCTTCGGTAACGTGTCCAAAGTCGACTGATAACACTCTGACTTGTATTCAGAGCTAAAGCCACAGTACGTTGCCGGGAACCAGCTTCTATCATTCCCACGGCTCTGAGCATTTCTTCCCTGCTTAAATGACGTCGCCGCTCCATAATAACGTTGGTTTTAATCAGTAGTAGGGAAACAGTAGCACTAATAATGTCTTCAATGCGTTGTATGTTTTTATAGGGAAAATATTGACAGCTGATTTTCATCTTTTACTCGAATTTGATTCACAGTTCCTGATTCAAATTATGAAATGCACCAAAAAGGATCCATATAAATTTATAAAATCATAAATTTATTACAAAGCCACATCTCAATCTCAAGAAATCCACATAAAAATGCTTGATCCCTAGACACTTTTGATGTGTGTAGATTCCCAGATGCTTGTTAAGTTTTTATATTGTTTTACATTTTTTGTGATGAGGCTTTTAAGATCGATCCCCCCGCTTGAAGATTAAAAGTACCGGTTAGTGCAGGTGAGTTATCCGTGGCATTTTCTTAAGTGTGCTCCTCGCGCCCGAGTTTTCTATTATTACTCAAATTTTGTTTTTTTTGGAACACAAAATACATATTTAATTTTTTTTATATTACACATGATAATATTGTAACACCAAATGATCTGAAAAGAGTAACCAATGTGGAGTTTCTTGCCGGTTCTTCTCCATCTAGGAGACAACCAACCCGAACCATGCACTTTTTTGTGTGCCCATCTAGGCCTATGTGAAATAAAATGTTTTGATTTTGATGAACAAAACAAAAAAGAATTGCACAGCAAAATTCAAAGAGAACTATTTTAGATTATACTAGCTGTTGCCAGCAGTTTCGTTCGCGTTTTGGTCGGAAATTATCCCACAGGCACATAGTAAATATAGCCTATGGCACTTGGGGTTAATGTAGCTTCCTATTAGCGAAAGAATTTTCAAAATCGGTTCAGTAGATCCAGAGATTAATTAACCCCCAGGGGCGTGCCGTCCATAGAGGCAATTAGGCCTAGCCTACCCTAGCATTCCTACCAACAACGCAACAAATGCATTTATTATAACTATATTAATAAAAAATAAAAAACTCCTGTTATAATACTTATAGCAACTTGTCGCAGCCGTGTGACGTAACTGATAAATACTACGACGCTTGCTCCCGGCCGTCTAGGCAAGGCCGCAGCCGGCCTAATTTCCATTGATAAATTTACGCACACTGATCGTTATTTTCGTGTATATGAACGGCACACATAGTAAATAGGGGCGTAAACTCCTGCGAGTGTAGCTGGCTAGCTGGCCACTGATTGGCTGCCCCACAAAGTATTATCCGGCTAAAACGGTATGCAGTGATGCAATTATATTTGGTAGTGTTTTTTTATCGACAAAATAACAATTGTATTTTTCTTAGAAGTCATATTTGTTTCATGTGACTAGCAAAATTTATTTCGCGATCTTCAGTGTTTTGATTTTTATAATATCTGACGTTTGTAATTCGTTTTGAACGTATAGTAGTGTAAATATTATTTGTTGTATTTGTTTATTAACTTAGAAATGGTGTTCTGTTGTGAAGTTTGCGCTGTTAGTGTGTTTGTTAAAAGTTAAAAACAGTAAGTATTCACAATCGTTTAATGATAAGATTCAAGTTGTGTCCAAAGAAAGATGTGTAGGTACCCGAATTACGAGAATTAACCTAAAATTCATCGTCACTTCAAATTAATCTTTCAAATCACGATTTACTGACAATGCAAACAGAAGTGTTTGCATTGTCAGTAAATCGTGATTTGAACCTTGATTAATGCGGAGTTCTTGTATTTATAACTTTGGTTTTAATAGGCTTATTTTAAAGGTTTGTTTTTCAAATATTCCGGTCAGAAAACTCTACCTTTTTTATGTTTAGCGCACTCTATTTTATTTTTTAGAATTTTTTGTAGCGAAGCGACATCCTTCGTTCTTGTATTGACAGAATTCCATTGAAATTCCTGATATTTAAGCTAGATGGCGTTGTTTCTCATACGCTTAATAAAAACACCAGGGGTGGGTGCGGTGGTAAGTGAATATATCAATAGATGTGAGTACTTTGAGGGTCATCTTAGTGTGGCTGGCCTACCTTCCGCGGAGAACCACTGCACGCCACTGTTAACCCCTACATACAAACTTACAAATTTTACCTCATTATAATATTAATATAGACTAGCTTCTAATAACAACTGCTTGGGTCGATCTTTAGGTTAAGCTGTACTCACCTAGGTTGGTTTGTGCATGGGTGACCGCCCAATACATACCAAGTTTCCTCCGTGCCTCGGAAGCATGTTAAGCCGTTGGTCCCGGCTGTAATCTGTAGATCTTTTACAGTTGTTACAGGTGGCCGAAAAAGTCTGACAACATGTCTTACCAAGGGGTATCGTATTACCCAGTACTAACAGGGTTGTGGAGGTCAGATAGGCAGTCGCCCCATGTAAAATACTGGTATTCAGCAGCATCCGGTTAGACTGGAAGTCGAACGCAACATAGTTGGGAAAAGGCTAGGGTGATGATGACTAGTTTCTGCCTGAAACTTTATGTTTGAGATTAATAGGAATACACAACTGGAAAAGAAAGGGTTGGGTCTTACTGTGTGTATCTTTCACACACTCCATTAATTTTTATATAGTCATACTCTACTTTCACACAGAACAAAATTTATCAGTCTATCCTACTGGTTGTCTTTTATTTATTATGTGAGGTTCAAACAGGGCAAGGGGGTGGTCAGAAACAAATCACGATAGGATGAATAGAGAGTGACAATCACGCATGACAAAAAAAAAGAGAAAGTGTGACATATACCAATATTTGATTGATTTTCATTGAGTGACCACAAAAATACAAGCAAAATTTATGTTACAATTTTTTTTACTGAACAGTGTTTGAAAAGTCTGATTTTTTCAATTAATAAAAATACATATGATGTTGGGAGGGGTGGCCTGAAAACTCACACCAATGGGGAGCAAGTAGTATAAAACTGGTCTAAAAAACATTACTGGGGGCCTCTAAAATGGAAGCTTTATCAAAATCATTTATAATATGAATCACATTAAAAATTTAAAATTCTTAAAATGGTCTTTATGGTTATGACCACAAAGTCCATTTTAAGAGTTTTTAATTTTTAACGTGATTTGTATTATAATTCTGATAAAGCAGCCATTTTAGGCCCCCTGATCATAAACCCCCTAAAGTTCTTATAAGATTTTTTTTTAAATAAATGTTTTAATCAATGAAGAGAAGTTACTGATAATAGAAAGTGCTGGCTGGGTACAACTATCTATTAGGAAATGTTTCCAATATTTGTGCATATTTTTCGCTTTTTTGGATAGCTTTAGTGAACAATTTCTCAAATCTGTTAGTACTTTGAATGATTTAAAGTCAGATTTACTAGTAATCTTTTATTTGTATTAAAGAATGCCTGAAGATAGGGCTGAAAGTGGAATTTGACCATAATAACAGTGAAAGGTTCTAGAGATCATATAAAAGACCTTAAAAACCCATATAAAACAGATAAATAAAATATTCACTAAACCAACAGTAAAAAAAAAGGGGCCAGTGCCCATTTCCACTAATATCGACCATAAACAGATTAAAAATACCTGCTACAGGGTTCCTATTCAGCCTCCTTTCTTGCATGACCTAGCTGCCACATATTTTATATATTTTCGTGTATACAGAAAGTGAAATGTGCTAGGGGGTGTTCTGAAGGGTGGCAAGGGGAGCCTGACGTCACTGCGCGCGCAAATGACCCCAAACTGACGTCTGACCCAGATACGACTTGCCTTGCGACACCAATCTGTAAAATGTCAACATAGCTCGCCCTGAGCGAAATACCGCAGATATTGACTAATACGCGCGCTGTACGACCCACATACTACCTTTACAACTCCGCAATTTATCTCAAAAACATAATCATGACCTATTTTTTTTTCAAATAGCAAGACCTAACTTTGTCTTGAGCAAAAAATACGGTAATCGATAGATTTTTGCGAGAAATACAGCCTCTAAAATGCATGCACAATGTACTGACCAGCAACTAAAAACATCACCGCAGCTTCCTCCGATTATTTCACGTTTTCACACAAACATTTTGATTTTATTCGGGTCTGGACGCCATTATCAACATTGACAAGACTAACTTGTTAAGCACTATTTCACAGCTCACGCGGCGTCCATCGCGTTGTGTCGCGCACTCGAAACACTTATCAATATCGGCTTATAATTATTTTACACAAATAAGTCACGGATTAAGCTCGTCGTGTGTGAAAAATGTTACAAACGGGATCGGGCGCAATCCGCTACGCCACCCCGTTCCACTGCAATTTTGTCACTACTACTACCAACTGACACTCTGACAGGAACATAAATAAATACATCACATTACCAACTGTACTTTACGCAATCCTATTGGCTAATACCATTTATAGAAATGTGATTGGCCTAATATTTGACACGTTTTTTTGATAACCAATCAGAAACGAGAGTTTGAGCAATGTCGTTTCTTTCTGAGATGATGAAGGAACCAAGGAACACTTTTGCGTTCGGATACGTCAGAGTTACTTGATTGAGCTGACAAGGAAGAAATCGAATTGCAAATTCATAGATTTCTCTTGTTATGGGTTAGCTTCAAACCAGGAAACTAGATAACTTGATAATTGTCATGAATCAAAAACTATATTCTACTTCATAGACTGCCACCTGAGTCCTGCACTGCCACCGATGTCAATGGCGCTCTGGAAGCGGCGGTTTTGGGTCTGTTACAGAAATTGGGAAATAATGGTTTCAGAAATTGCTTTTACTGTTTGACTTCATCAAAAATCTCTAAAGCCACTTTCTATTTCAAGTGTTTTGTTTTTGTTTGAAGTGGCTCAGTTGTGTTTCTTTCCAATCCCCAAACGTTTTGGGGCACTTTTTTTCGGATATGTATCCGATTATTTTCAAATAACAAAACTGACAGAACCACAGAATATTAAAGTGAGCAGAACCTGACAGAAGATAGCTTGGCTAAGCTTGATTTGTTTTGTTATTGAATTTCTTGAGTGATCGATGTTTGCCACATTTCTATAGTACAAATAGTTATTAAACTTTCCTTTTTTTACTTCAAATAACGTTCGAGTTTATTCAGAAATTTTATGATCTCCCATTTAGCCAAGTGTCATTTGACAGCGGTAAAAAACAATGAACAGAGTCGCATGGTGAACTCGACTTTTGTGATTACACGACTGCCCAAAAAAGGATTGTTATTTAGGTAAGTTCTATTAAGTTTTATTTATTTTGCAGCGATTTAAATAGGTTATAACAATTTCCCATGGATTAACTCCTTTGTTCGAGTATTTTTTTCAAATCGCGCGTAATTACCCCCTTTTATCAGCTGATTTCTAAACTTAGTGAAATAAAGCTGCATACGAATATTTCTTACAATTTATGGTCGGAGATCTCAATATAACCCATTGGGGAATAAGTTGAGATGAAAATCTTCTGTTCTTTAAGTCAGAATGACGCGATTTTTTGGTAAAAGACGTGCATAGAAAAATGTTTATAGCTTGGTTCAGATGGTGACAGTACTAAAAAAGACTAGCCACTACGACTTACCATGAGTTTACTTAGCTGGGTAATATACCTAATAAAACATTTACTTTATTTAAATGTTTTTGCATCAAAGCCAACATGTATAGGCCTGTTCTCTGAGTATAGATAAAAAAAAATATTGGTCATTCGACATTCACACCTGTGATTACGTTTAGTTCATCCTTAATAGTTCCTGTGTCCCCTAAATACTCAAAGAGAACTTTGTTACTTGACAAAATTCAATGTTTTTATTTGTTCAAAGTTGTGCTTTTATTTGCCTGGTTTATTGCAATAGGCTCGCCTATTCATGGGCCTTAGAAATTAGAACTATTATTGTAAGCCTACAATATTGTCCTACTACATGACCACCCATTACATTCTGAGTTTCCTCTGTGCCTCAGAAAGCACATTAAGCCGTTGGTCCAGACTGTCATTTGTAGATCTTTGACAGTCATTACAAGTGACCCAAAAAGTCTGACAACCAATCTTACCAAGGGGTATCATATTACCTAGTACTAACTGGGTTGTGGAGGTCAGATAGGCAGTCGCTCCATGTAAAATACTAGTATTCAGCTGCATCCGGTCAGACTGGAAGCCGACCCCAACATAGTTTGGAAAAGGTTCGGTGGATGACGATGATGATGACAATATCCTACCGTCCAATGTCCTCCTGCACGGCCGGCTCCCTGCCCCCTTCTACTTTTCGGTCAGTTCAATTCCATTTCAACCTGGCAGCTTGAAGGCCAACATCAGCTATTTGGGTTTTGGAGTGTAGTACGGTGTTTCTGATGCAGTCCGTAAGTTTGACACCCAGTATGCAGCTAAGGCTGTAGTGTGGTGAAATTTAGTAGTCCAGTAGTTTTGGAGTAAATTGGCTGTGATAGACTGACAGACAGGGTTCCGTTTTTCCTTTTGAGTTACGGAACTCTAAAAATCATCTGTTCAATACATTTTGGCCGTGTAGGTATTGCACTTTTGTAGGAAACATAATTTGTTAAAATGACTGATGTATATTCTATGTTGGGTGGTTCAGAATGATGTTCTGAATACTCGGTATGCTTTTTTGCGTCGATATCCCTTCCACCTTGTATGTCCATCAAAAACTTATGCTTCAAATAGATTTAAAATGAATCAGTGTATAATGATCGAAAATCATTACAATTACCTCTTAAAATGGGAGGAATCACCTAAACTGATGTCAATTTTAGTAAGAAAAGAGGGTAATAAAAGTGGTATTATATATAGACCGTCGGATAGCAAGTATTGTGGCAGCGCGAGACGGTCTGCGCTGTCACTAACATTCAGAATTACATTTACACATTACGAAATACGCTCATGTTATCACAGTTATTCAATATGACCATCTCTTTGCAGATTCTAAATGACTGGTGATGAGTAACGCATCACCTGACGAGGTTAGCGCCTCTGGAGGGGGTAGCTCCCCTGAAGGGGGCAGCACCATCAACCCTGGTAGCCCCAGCATTTTAGTGCCTTTGGTGACCCACGAGTTACCGGCAGAGCTATCAGTCCCGTGGCCTTTTTCAGATAACGAACACCGTACTGTATACCACTATACTCCTGGGCCATATGTGGTAGTACAATCAGGTGCCAATAGCCTCGAGTTTTTTTCACGCCCACCGAATGTGCAAAATGAGGATAGTACCAGCACTGTCATTTCTGTAACGAGTGAAGAGTCTAACCAATCATTACCAGAGACCGACTCCAACAGCAATACAGCAATTGAAGAACCTCCTGCTAAACTTAGAAAAATCAACACTCTGGACAAAAACGACGATGTAGACGGAGAGACTTGCCCCATCTGTCTCGACATCTGGGGTAACTCGGGTAACCATAGACTAGTCGCTCTAAAATGTGGCCATCTCTTCGGCTCCGAATGCGTAGAACGCTGGTTGAAGGCCCAAGCTGCTAAAGACAGATCATGTCCTACTTGCAAAAGTAAAGCTTCACTCAAAGACCTAAGGTTCATTTACGCAAGGAGGCTAATGGCAGCAGATACCTCAGAAATAACTAGGCTCCAGCAACAAGTTGAAACACTACAAGCAGAAAAGAATAGGACAGAATTAAAGTTACATACAGCAAAAATTACTCAAAGCGCGTTGGCTGCACAATTGGAACATTTGAAGAAAACCATTACAAAGACAATAGCTACCAAGCAAGAGGTTGAGAGAAAATCCTGGAGATTCGCTCTTGAGAAGAACTTGGAGATGTGCAAAGATGGCGGATGCCGAGTCTTAACTTACAACTGCAGGACTTACGAGTTATACGTGTCGCAGAAAAGTTCTAACAGCCTGTTCCCAGGTTACGGTATCAGGAAGGTCAGTTGCATAGACAATACCCTAGGGCAGTTTGTTCATCTCCATCCTAAACCGATCAGGGACATTGTGTACTCTCAGCCTAGTGATTTACTTCTGAGTGTAGGTTTAGACAGAACTGCTAGAATAGTCGAAAGAGGCATTCCAAATGTGTCTATAAACGCAGGAATACCGCTCTGGTCCTGCGCGTGGGATTGCCAAAGAACCAACGAGTTTTACGTCGGCGGAGTAGGTGGCGTGGTCTATCACTACGACTTCAGGAACCCCTCGACATCGCTGGGCACCTTCGCAGGTACAGGGGACATGTCACCAGTTGTCTCCGTCTGCTCAACAGAGTACGGTCTCCTATCGTGCCAGTTGAATTCCTGCTGGCTTTGGGAACCAAAATTCGGTGAAAGGAACCCTAAGACGTTCCCTGTGACTGGCGCGTTTATGTCAATGTGTTACGACACTGAATCTCGGAAAGCTTTGATCTCTATGCGTCCGAAGGGTTCTGAACGATCGAAATTGGCTGTGTGTTCTTTGACGCCAACATTGAGTGAGGGGGCTAATATAGATTTGGAGAATATTATCAATGGATCGTCGGTGAACTCAGTTATGTCCAGGGCGACGTTCTGTAGGGCTCCAGGTTCCTCTTGGGTGGCAGCTCATTCTGAGAGTGATGCTGCCCTATACCTACATGGTTTGGATGGGTCCAAGACCATGTCCCTGCCGGCTGCTGAGCCCGCGTTAGATATATGTTCCGTACAGATAAATGGGAGCAGTGTTTTAGCAGCCCTATCAGAGTCAAGACTAAGGATTTATAAAGCCGTGCAAACTGATTCTACAATGCGATTCAAATGAGAATAGGCAATGACTTCGATCTGTTACTTGGAAAGTACGGTTTGCAAAAAAATTGCTTGAAACGCAAATTCATTTTCAATAATATTTATCGTACTATCTTCAATTTATTATCATCGTTCATTTAAAAGCGTGGAAGTGTTGAATTGAACGTCGTCTTAGAAACGACTGGTGTATTCACCGAAGCTCATTTGGTTAGTAAACATACGCATTTTTTTTTTAAACTTAATTTTCGAATAACTGTCGTCGCTCTGTATTGGTGCCTAAAATATAGACTTTGTATAGTTGATACCAATATTTTATCATTAAAAATAATTATGCATTACTGGCCCTACACACCTGGTTCAATTTGACAGCTGTGAATCACAAAATGGCGCAAGGTCATTCCTATTCTTAGTTGAAACGTAGTTGATTTTTTGTGAAAAGTAATTTTAAGTTTGTATTAGAAAACGATACCGTTAGACTGCGTCATCTAACAGCTGGGCAAAACCATGACTTCCCATGAATTCCACTTGTTTAAATCCAGGGCCAACGTGGGCCACATGTCGTTGGTCAGCTCGTCCCGCCATTGGAAAAAGTAAAAGATAAAAAAAGAAATGTATAAGGTTCTTTGGTTTTTGCTCACAATGGGCGTGATTTGATGTATTTATATTGTGTATGATATAAAAAATAATCTAAGATTTTTTATACTTTAACAGCTCTTTACATTACTTTGAGGAGCACGAATAATATCAGCCGCTCGGGTCGATCTTCAGGTTAAGCCGCACTTGCCTAGGTTGGTCCATGCTAGGCCAGTTCAAGGTGATAATATGGCCTTTATGCGGTCAACTGTAATAAAAGACCATATTCATGTGCTTAGGGGAGCATTGTCATACTGCAATTCCAATTGTGACCCTTATTTTTATGTGTTTTATTTTCATATTTGTGTAAATAACTGTGAGCATGCGGTTCAGACGGATTTGAACTTAACGCAATTGGCAATAAAGGTAATATTTGTATGAGGTGTTAAGCAAAGTGAAATATTGCCTTTAGTTAGACATAGTTTTACTGGTTTTTGATTGCCAACAGAACTACAATAGACTATCTAGTAATATGTAGTTATAATCTAGGTTTGTATAAAATCCATCTGCCAAGCGATATTAGATTTTAATCCCTTCCAAATAAGTACAGAAATCATTTTTTTGGTCTGGATCTCACCTGGGGCCTTAGTCTGCTATTGCAATAGTGTCAGAATCACTACATAGTATAAAACAAAGTCGCTTTCTCTGTCCCTATGTCCCTTTGTATGCTTAAATCTTTGAAACTACGCAACGGATTTTGATGCGGTTTTTTTTTAATAGATAGAGTGATTCAAGAGGAAGGTTTATATGTATAACATTGCACCCGTGCGAAGCCGAGGCGGGTCGCTAGTGGTCTATAATTGATTTAATAAGGCCCCTAGCCCACGGCGTATTGAAGCGCGTTCGAAACTCGTTTGACGTGCGTACAAAGGGTAATTCGTCTGCGCGGGGCCTTATTAAATCAATGATAGACCATTCTGACACTATTGCGAACGCAGACTAAGGCCCCTGGAATGGAAACCTAGTTGCGGAGATATTGGAGGTGGAACTTCCTATTTTTTTCACAAGTTTTTCTTTTAGATACAACTAGCGACCCGCCCCGGCTTCGCACGGGTGCAATGTCATACATATAAACCTTCCTCTTGAATCACTATCTATTAAAAAAGCACCGCTTATAGATCCGTTGCGGAGGTTTAAGTAAATCTAAGCATACATAGGGACAGACAGCGGGAAGCGACTTTGTTTTATACTATGTAGTGATAATGATGTATCTAAAAGAAAAACATGTCATGTTTTTAATGTTATAAACATATTTTTTGTTCTAAGTAGCTACCGCTTATACTTTCAAGCATTTATTTTGAAATTACAAACAACCACTTTAATTTTATTTATTTGTCTATTGTATAGACGTAAAGATAAACCACCGTAAAAAATCGAAATAACATAATGTACCATATAAGACTAGTTAGTTACCAATATTATTTAAATCTGTGAAGGAAAGATGGCGCTAGACGTCCTGTATAGCTCCATCTCCTTCGCACACCGGAGTGACTAAGGGGTGATAGTATGATAGGCCCCCAGACTGTTATACTTTCCCATTAATTCTGACCTATTCGTTGTTAAATTAAAAGAAAAACTTAGAATTGAAATCGAGAAGTTAACAGAAAAAATCAATGTAAATAAAAACAAAACAAAATGGCCGCGAAAGTATTACAGTCTGACAATCTAACAGCTAGAATCTACTGATAAATCAGTTTTGTACTTAGGAGGGAGCAACCACACCCATCGACGTGGAATAAGCTTGGGCCGACTACCGGTCTACCCATCACATTCGGCTCTTCGCGGTGTCGAGTGGCGTCGACGACTGAACCGTAAAGAGATAGAGGCTTCTGTTTTCGTTTGGATATAAAGCTTTTTTTATACAGGAAGAAGCCGATTCCGCGTCAGTGAGTGTGGTCACTTCCTAACATTAGAATATTTGACATCGAACGTACTGGTTACGTTCTCAAAGTAGTGTTAGGACCAGACTCCACCAAAACGGAGAGGGTATGCTCAGGAGCTAGACGGTGTAGCCACCGAAGCTGTGAGATGTGGATATGCGTACTGGCTAGACCGGAGTAGAGTTGTGTGTACAGGCTACTCACCAGTTGAGCGACCGCCGAATACCGCACACGTCTCTTACAACATACCTAATCATCTCCTCTCCGCTTCGGTGGACTCCGGCTGTTAGGGTGCGTTCCTACTAGTTGAGAAGCAGAGCTATGAAACAATGTGGCTGTTTACACGAAAGCTGATGTGGCTTGCGTGAAGCGACGCGTAATTCAGTAATTTTAATCTAATGTAAATCTTTCTAAACAATAAATGATGAATTTGTGATAGTTTGTTTTTTGTTTTGGGTCCATCTACCTATATTTTAATCAATCAATCAGCCCTGTATCCTGAACTTTTGTATGGTTTCCATCGATCTATAATGATCGAAGATGGTTTCTATGCATTTCTGTTTGTAGAATCTTCGGAACAATTGATCTCCGATTCCGAATTTCTTTCACAAATCGGAATCGTCCCCGTGGGCTAGTTTCCGACCATAATGCAAAAGAAACCGACGAAGCTAGTTTAAAATATATTTCTACATTTTTTGGCCAAGGTCTCTACCGATTATCCTGCCCAAGACCTGACCACCATGTTCTAGTAAGGGCCCACCGGAAATATCAGATCGTCTTTCCTTATATCTTTATTTTCTTTATACATATCTCTTTTCTTGGCTTCCACTTTTTCTGTTACTATATCTCTACGAAAACCAGTCCATCTCCATTTTTCTGACCGCCCTTGTCTGGCCTGTCCAGGATGATATCAATCGAATCTCAATTTACAGTATACTATTGTAGTCTTCAGAAGCTGAAGCTGTTTAATTCCGTCAAACTAGAGGGGAAAACGCCACGGGCATGGTTCATGGGTGTGGTGGTACTCTTCATGTCTACAAGTGGTTTTCAAGAGTCATCACGAATCGTCTCGCGCGCAGGTTTGACGATTTTCAGCCTCCTGAACAAGCCGGACTGAAAAGGCTATAGCACCGTAGATCACACACATACGTTGCGGCAGGTTAGACAGAAGACCGAAGAGTATAACCTGCCTCTCTGTTTAGCGTTTGTGGACTACGAGAAAGCCGAATTCGATCGAGACTTGGGCTGTGCTGCAGACTCTCCAACGGTGCCAAATCGACTATCGGTACATCGAGGTGTTGAAGCGTTTGTACAAAAACGCCACCATGTCAGTCTGACTTCAAGAGCAGACCTCGGAGCCTATCCTTTTGCAGCGAGGTGTGAGGCAGGGAGACGTCATATCTCCGAAACTCTTCACCGCTGCACTGGAGGATGTCTTCAAGGTTGTGGACTGGAGGGCTAGGCATCAACGTCTATGGCGAGTACATCTCTCACATTCGGTTTGCCGACGATATAGTGGTCACGGCTGAGACCATGGAGGACATCAGTACAATACTTGATGACCTCAGTAGAACTTTCGAAAGAGTGGGTCTTAAAATGAATATGGACAAAAGCAAGGTCATGTTGAATGCACATGTAACACCCACTCTTAGCAAGATTGGAGACTACACTCGAAATTGGTCTAGGTATCAGGGACAAACGGTCTGGTTAGGTAGGTCTAACTTCGATAAAGAGGTCAATCGTCGAATCCGACTCGGCTGGGCAGCGTTCGGGAAGTTCAAGTTGAGTGGTATCTTCTCGTCCAAATTACCGCAGTGTCTCAAGACGAAAGTCTATGACCAGTGTGTGTTGCCAGTGATTACATACGGGACCGAAACGTGGTCGCTCACAATGGGCCTCATCAGAAGGCTTGAAGTCATCCAAAGGGCAATGGAGAGGGCTATGCTCGGAGTTTCCTTGCGTGATCGAATTAAACGAAGGATGTCTTCGTTTATTTCGATCACGCAAGGAAACTCAAGAGAACTAACCAAGGTTACCGACGTAGGTAGCCCGAATAATTGCCAAACTTAAGTGGCCGTGGGCAGGGCACATTGCTAGCAGAACTAATAGCCGATGGGGCCGAAAAGTTCTGGAGCGGCGACCGCGAACCGGAAGACGTTACGTTGGAAGGCCTCCCACTGTGGACCGATGACCTGCAGGGCTATTGCGTGTCTCTGTTGACAGTTCATAGTGTTCATCACTTGGCGAGTTTTGAAATACAATGACAGTTCTGCACGGGTAGCGTCAGTTGAAACCAACAAGAACGGTCATTGTGTAACAAAACTCGCCAAGTGATGCGATGATCAACAGAGATACGCAATACGATAAAAACAGCAAGTCGACTCATGGAAAATTTTAAAATATTAGCTTATTTTCTTCATGAACTAGAGTGTGTACAATCAGAGTAAGAGTTCCAGGATGCGTATCTCTGCTGACAGTTCGTAGTTACGAGTTTTACAGTTCTGCACGGGTAGCGTCAGTTGAAACCAACAAGAACGGTCATTGTTTATCAAAACTCGCCAAGTGACGATCACTATGAACTGTCAACAGATATACTTATTAGCCCTGCTGTTTACGATTTTTGGTGTACTAAAATCACAGTTTCCCTTTAATTTTGTTACAAGCCAGTTTCATCACTACAAAATAATAAGGCAACACTGCACATGTGTCAAAAAAATTGTCAATGTCTGAAATTCTTAATGTCAATATTTTTTGTGACCAAAATAGCGATCCCTGTGCTTGGTTTACAAAAAATCGCTTTTTTTTTGATAAATTGACGATAAATACCGTTGGAAACTGGTTTAATACAAGATTTAACTTTGTTTATACATAGTTCAAGTTTCTTTTACGGCGGCAAACGGTAAGTTTTTGCGATATTGCTTGATCGAACAACATGTGTGCTGGTTGCTATGAGGTCATCGAACACAAAACTATGTATTACATCTATAAAGAGTCGCATTTTCTGAGACTAAATAGAATAAACTCCTAGGTAATAGTTTTGGCGGGAGAAATTGGATTACAACCATTTTAAACACAAGTTTTGTAGATTTATGACCAAATATAGATTTATTACGCCTCCGCGTTTGTCCCAATTCGAAGAAGTACTACTTTTCCATTTATTGCAAGTGATTCACATGAGTTTCAAGTCATTTTATATTTGTGAACACTTTATATACCTACAGTAAGTAATTAAAAATAAAGTTTATAGAGAAAACAAATGTAGGTTTCGTAGGCTTTAGAAAAAAAAAAAAACAAGTTAAGACGACCCACTGACCAGTAGATCTACACAATTTGCAAAACTATGTTTTGTAGGTAATTAATTTGTTCATTCCAAAAGAGCAAAAACAGAAAACTGAGACAAACATGAAAACAATAAGTCACAACTTTTACCTGATATTTTCAGATACAAAACTTCCATCATGGATCAACTACTGCATCAAGTGGCCTCCAATATGGAGAAGCAGCTGGACAGTGAGCTTGAAAGGTACTATATAAACAAATACTACGAATACTAACATCATGATCATCCCAATGAAAAGACATTGGTCCACAGAGAGCGCTCTATGCTTCAGCGGCTGCTGTTGGAAGCTTCATTGTCAACATATTCCATACAGACCATTCATGTCTGCTCTCAAAATAGTGACAGAAAAAAACATTTGGAAACCAGGATATCATAAAACCAAAATTTCAAAGATTACAGGATATCTATCCACCTGCTCTGCACCCGCGTGGTGGATTATATGCCCATTCCCTCTCATAGAATTGAGGCCTATGTTCTAGCAGTGGAGACATTATAACATAACATTAATTTATTCTCGGGCAACTTTGGCCTACAGATATGTAGGATGGCAGGGACACCAACACACAACCGGTTACCACTAATTCGTTCATAATTTTAAATAAAAACCGGCCAAGTATGAGTCGTACTCACACGCACACAGGGTTCCATAGCACCAAACAATATAAGAAAAATATTTTGAAGGCTCATTCAATGTTGTATTGTTTTACATTAAACAGCAAAACTATATTTGTTTTTCATAGTATGTTAGTGAAAAACACTACTACTAAGGTTACTGCTGCAGTTTGGTGAAAAAGTCCCATCCCATCTCAAAAACTAAACATCAAATCTTATTAAAATCAACTTTGGTTGAAAGTTTTATTTATGTTCTACAATCCTACATTTTTTAAGAATTTTCCTCCTTTTACTTTAGTAATTAGACGGGGGGGGGGCACACATTTTACCACTTTGGAAGTGTCTATCTTTCAAACGATTGACTTTGAGAAAAAATGGTTTTAAGAACCTCAATGTAATTTTAAAGACCTATCTATAGACACGTACAGGGTTGATGAAAAAAATTTTTTTTTGTTTCAGTTCCATGTATGGGGGGGCTCCCCATACATGGAACTGAAACAAAAAAAAATTTTTAACCCCTTAATCTCTTATTTTTGTATAAAAATCGTAAAGCGGTTCACAGAATACATCTACTTACTAATTTTCAACTGTGTAGTCCTAATAGTTTCGGAATAAAGTGGCTGTGATATACACGACAGACACAGACCAGTGGCGTGCAGTGGTTCCTCTGGTAAGGTAGGCCACACATACTGAATTACTGACACCCAAAACAAAAAACTCGGCAACATCACAGCGTCGCTCTACTTAGGATGACCCTCAAAGTAGTCGCACCCGCCCCTGGTATTTTTAGTAATCTTATGAGAAACAACGCCATCTAGCTTAAATATCAGAAATTTCAATGGCATTCAGTCAATACAAAAACGAAGGTAGAAGCTTCGTTAAAAAAATCTTAAAAATAAAACAGAGTGCGCTGTCAACAAAAGAATAAAATTACCTAAAATTACCATGGTATAGTTTAGATTTTTGGAATATTAGAAAAAAAAACATTGAAAATAAGCCTGTAAAAACCAAAGTTAAAAATACAAGAACTCACCACATTATTCAAAGTTCAAATCACGATTTTCTGACAATGCAAACAGAAGCAAGATTCATTTGAAATGACGAGTACGAGATGAATTTTGGGTTAATTCTCGTAATTCGGGTACCTACACCTTTAGACACAACTTGAATCTTATCATTAAACGATTGTGAATACTTACTGTTTTTAACTTATAACTAACACACATTATCAGCGCAAACTTCACAACAGAACACCATTTTAAGTAAATAAACAAATACAACAAATAATATTTACACTACTGTACGTTTCAATGCGAATTACAACCGTCAGATATTATAAAAAGCAAAACATTCAAGATCGCGAAATAAATTTTGCTTGTCACATGAAACAAATATGGCTTACAACTTTCTAAGAAAAATATAATTGCTACTTTGTCGATAAAAAACACTACCAAATATAATTGCATCACTGCATACCGTTTTAGCCGGATAATACTTTGTGGCCAATCAGTGGCCAGCTACACTCGCAGGAGTTGAGCCCCCAATCTATCAATGATCTATACATGTGTGCCGTTCATACACACGAAAATGTGCATCAGTGTGCGTAAATTTATCAATGGAAATTAGGCCGGCGGCGTCGTTGCCTAGAAGAGCCGGGAGCGAGCGTCGTAGTATTATTATCAGTTACGTCACACGGGCGCGACAAGTTGGTATAAGTATTTTAACAGGAGTTTTAATTATTTTTTTAAATATTTTGCATTATTTTATTACATAGTTATAATAAATGCATTTGTTGCGTTGTTGGTAGGAATGGTAGGGTAGGCTAGGCCTAATTGCCTCTATGGACGGCACGCCCCTGAGACAGACATGGCGAATCTATAAGGGTTCTGTTTTTTGCCATTCGGCTACGGAACCCTAAAATATCGGCTGTTTCCTACAAAAGTGCAATACCTACACAGTGTATGAAACAGCTGGTTTTTTGTAGGGCTCTCCCGGTCCTTTGTTTCTCGCATCTAGTGAATTCCCGCGACCTTCACGACATCATCCACTTTGTGGGAATCCTAACCAAGCTGCTGCAATAATAATAATGTTGCCGCAGCATAATTGTTTATAACAACAACCTTCGGTTTCTCCATCTCCACCCTGTCTTAGATCTATGGTCTACCTATACCTTCACAACTAAAGATAATTTTTAACCATTGTCTGTTTTGTTAATAGTTTTTAAACTGGCCTTCGTCCGCGTGGACTTAGTTCTTTCTCAGCCTATTATTTATAAAAGGAAACATACACATAAACTGTCACAGCATATCTTCCGTGATTGTCTTTTATTTTGAGCTCCCGATATTTCGACGCTGTTGCAAGCGCCATGATCGCGGGTTGACTGGAGAATGTGGGTGGATGGAAAATAAATTGTTAAGAGCAGACAAATCTGTCTACCCTCTTTCTTTGTCTTTTGCTACGCGCACTACTGGAACTCGACACTAAGTCACGGCAAAACACACTCACAGTATCACAAGGTTGTATGGAGTCCTTAAGTAGCAGCCGGCATCGTAATAAGGACTCCATAAAACGTCCTATATCCTCCAATAATTCTGTCCTACATTATATTCGTGCAACTTTAACCGTTTACGCAGCGCACGCAACGGAAGCTCTCAAAGATATAAAATTTTCCCCGTTTTTGCAACATTTTTCATTGATGCTCCGCTCCTATTAGTTGTAGCGTGATGATATATGTATAGCCTATAGCCTTCCTCGATAAATGGGCTATCAAACACTAAAATATTTTTTTTTTCAATTCGAACCAGTAGTTCCTGAGATTAGCGCGTTCAACCAAACAAACTCTTCAGCTTTATAATATTAAGTATAGATAGATGAATATTTAAAGCATCTCTTTTGAAACAGGTTGGAGACCATGGACTCGAGTGACCTGGAGGTGATCAGACAGCAGCGCATCGCTGAGATGAAGAAGAGAGCCAAGGATAAGCAAGAGTGGTTGGCTAATGTAAGTAGCTCTAGCTATTTCATTATTTTGTCAGTTTAAAGGTACATTTGGTGGTGCGGTGGCGAGATCAAGAAGGCTGGTTCGAAGTGGCGCAGGAGAAGCGTACCCTAGACGGTGTGGGTAGGCCTTTGCCCAGCTGATGGAACTGAAGGCAATTTAATAAAGTACACCTTCACAGGCGATCGCAGACCGCTAATGTTGGCGGCGTTGCGGTTTTAAGTCGTTTATACATGCTGTCGCTTTGTATCCTGGTCAAATTCAAGTAGGTATCTAAACTAATGATTCTCGACCCGAATCGATACTAAAAAGGGTTATTATTTTTTATTTATTTTTTATTTTTAACGAAATCGGTAAGCGTAAACCACCCCCATATTGTCCATAATTATACTATGGAATAAACATTTGCGTTTGTGTGTGTGTCGGCTTGTTTATAGGGCTGGGAACAGACGGGCTGCGTTTTAATACGGGTGATTTTCACTTACCGATTTCGTCAAAAAAAATTAAAAAGCTTCCCCTTTTTATTATTGATTCGGGTCGAGAATCAGTAGTATAACTATAGATACCTCCTTGAAATTGACCAGGGTGCAAAACGACAGCCTGTATAACAAAAGATACGACTTGTCGGTATATAAGTGACAGGTTCTTCAAAAGGCCGAAGAGCAGGCATAGACCTGTAGTTTTACATACATCATATTATGTTACCGGTTAACTTTTTTCCATTTTTTGAAGTAATTAAAATAATTAATTAACCGTTGTAGCAGACAGTACAAAAAGTACTACAGCAGCATAGTACAAAAAGCACTACCGCATCATAGTACAAAAAGCACTATAATATAGTACAAAAAGCACTATAACATAGTACAAAAAGCACTACAACAACATAGTACAAAAAGCACTACAACAATATATTAAAAAAGCACTACAACGACATAGTACAAAAAGCACTACAACAATATATTAAAAAAGCACTACAACGACATAGTACAAAAAGCACTACAACTACATAGTACAAAAAGCACTACAACAACAAAGTGCAGAAAGCACTATAACAACATAGTACAAAAAGCACTACAACAACAAAATAGTACAAAAAGCACTACAACAACATAGTACATAAAGCACTACAACAACATAGTACCAAAAGTACTACAGCGCCTACCTATGTTTTACAAATAAATATGTAATTTGAATTTGACCACCATCTATGCCATAAAGAAAGTACTAACATCTAAATTCTGAGTCGCGTGAATCCGCGACTTAATTATATAGTAAAACCGACAGCAACTATCGGGCAGTAGCCCACTAGATACAATTACACCCGCCTGGTCGAAGGATCTTCCCTTTTCTATGGGGGTAGAAGAACTTCACATCCTGTTCTTCATTACGTGCATACGGTCAGCGGTGTTCTAGCGGGCGCGAGGGCTGCTACTTAGTATTAGGACCTGGGTATGACTCACGTCGGCGAAAGTCTAATTGGGTTTTTTAATCAGGAATTTCTCAGTAGCAGCCATGGAATCTGGATTTCCGCTTGAATAGGCTCGGGTCCTATTTATTACATGGGACTTGGGCGAAATGTGGGTGAACACTTCTGCGATTTCAGGAATTACGAGTCGTAATGCTACTGTGCGTGTGTTCCAGGGCCACGGCGACTACACAGAAATAGACGGCGAGAAGGAGTTCTTCACCGTCTGCAACAAGAGTGTCAACGTTGTCTGCCACTTCTATAAGAGCGACACTCCTCGCTGCAAGATCGTGGACATGCATCTCAGGCTGTTGGCGAAGAAGCACGTCGAGACCCGATTCGTGAAGCTGGATGTGGAGCGCGCGCCGTTCTTAACTAGTGAGTCGCTCCCACAGCCACGGGCTTGTTCCATGAGCACAGTGCGGTTGGTGGATGTCATATGTTTTTCTCTAGCATTTTTTTTTGGCTATAAAATAGCATCCCGCTCGTACCCCAAAGGGGGTGTCCTTAGCGCGCAGTCGCTTAATTTATATCTTACTAGCTGTTACCCGCGGCTTCACACGCGTTTTGGTCGGAAATTATCCCACGGGCACGTTGTAAATATAGCCTATGGCACTCGGGGATAATGTAGCTTCCTATTAGTGAATGAATTTTCAAAATCGGCTCAGTAGATCCAGAGATTTCCCCCTACAACCACACAAACTTTGCCTCTTTATAATATTAGTATAGACTAGCGACCGCCCGGCTTCAAGCACAGGTGCAATGTTGTACCGTTCCTCTTGAAACTCTATGTATTGCTGAATACTGCATTAAAATCCATTGCGTAGTTTAATAGATCTAAGCGTACAAACAGGGGGAGCGACTTTGTTTTACACTACGTAAAGATTTGGCCCCTGACTGCAGGCCTAAACTCACGCCACCCTCAGGATAGTCCGGTTAAGCAGAAGCCAGCCCTATGGGTTATATGTGGATCAATCTAATAATCAATGATCTTAATAGGTAGAGCGAATGTGCTAAAGTTCAAGGAACAGAAACGAAACTGGAGACTTCCTTACAACATATTTTTATTTTCGGAAAATAAATTCCGAATGTCGGAACATTACTTAAGTACAACTAAAATTAATAAAGTAAAACAACTATCGAATTCATTTACTGTTTCTGTTTTAAAAAAAAGTGCACGATTTTATTGTTCAAAAAATAAACTTAATCTGTTTATCCTCGTTTAAACGCCGTAAGTAAGTGCGGAAGCTAATTTAATGAACGTATAAACGTCCTCCTTGTTGTCGAAGACGGTCGGAAGGAAAATTAATGAATACAATTAGTTTACTGTACTGATTAATAAATAACATTATTAATCAATGTACTTAACTGACTCCGAGACATTTCCGAGTTACAGAAAAAAATATTCGGGAAAATCTTTTAGTCGTAAGGAACACTTTTCGTATCAGTTCCTTCCTTGAACTTTAGGTACATTAGCTCTACCTATTCCGATCACTGTTAATAACAACAGTAATAAATGGTAATCGATCGGCTTCAGTTGTTTCAATAGCATTGCACTAGTTGCCTACTTTTATTATTTATTTCTTATTTAATTACTCTTAATTAATATTATAAAAATAAAAGAGACAATTACAAGTTATAAATTTATAATCGTCTCTTTTATTTTTATAATTCTCGTTCATTTATTTTTCATTTGAAAATTTTCCTTTACTTTGTTATTTTGTATATTTTAATGTGTTATAAATTTATAACAAAACAACAACAAAGTAAAGCAACATTTTCAAGTGAAAACATAAATAAAAGAAGGTTAGCAACACTTTCATAAATTCCTCTGTCCTTCTGACATACTCGTACCTATGTAATCTTCGTCCATCCATCCGCAAACAGATCATCTGTTGGATTAGAATCCAAGAGATCATTAAGCGCGGCCAGAGTGCGAGCAATTGGCGACTTAGCACGTGCAACAGTACGACATGGCGACCCTGCCTCTTGGGCCGCGTCTCGCCTGTTGTCCGCGACGGGTTAGGCAGACGTGTACCTAATAGGACAGCGACATTTCAAAGTTCCGTACATTATGTTGTGTTACTAACCGAGTACTGTTTGTGCCGCAGGCCGCCTGAAGATCCATGTGATCCCGACCATCGGCATGGTGAAGGGGAACAAGACCACGGACTTCATGGTAGGCTTCACTGACGTCGGCAGCCGAGATGATTTCACCACTGAGGTGCTGGAGTGGAGAATAGCTAGGTATGTAATCGAGCCCAGGACTCCAAGCTCAGACGGGATCTAGCAGCCCTGAGTTTGTAAGTTGGCGGTGCGATATCCGCGTACCTCGTTGCGCTCGTTAACGGGGAAGCGCTAGGACCTGTGGACGTCGAGCTATAGGCTAGCTCGCCGTCCGTCCGTCTTATGACGACAGGCCGTGTCGACGGCGCGAGAGTGTTCCACGCGCGCCTCAAGGAGAGTCAGCAAACAGGAAGGGGTCTGAAAGGACCTATGCCTGCCAGGGTTGCGGGACTGTTGTTGTAGGAGTCATTTGACGATTTCCCATCTGAAAAAAAAAAGAAAGCGTTAGGGTAGATAAATAATTATGACACAGTTTTTTGAGATAAAAATAAATATTTTTGTACTATTAGGTAGACCTCTGCCTGACCCTTCGGCGATTACGGGCGTTTTTCTCCGTAAATGTAACGCTCCCCCTCCGTCCCTCCAGGTCCGACGTGATAGAATACCACGGCGACCTGCTGACGCCGCCGGTGGACGCGCGCAAGGCTCGCAAGCTGGAGATACAGAGCAAGAAGACGATACGCGGACGTCCAGACTCAGACTCCGATCTAGATCTTAGCGACTAACTGATACCAGCTGTTTCATAATGTACTAAATTATTTTCAGCCACTGAGTACGCCAGTCATGGATTAAATATTTGTGTATAGCATTAAAATGTTGCGGTCTGTGTTGCCAGGGTAAATTAATTGAATACTATTTGAAGACGAGATGATAGTCATAGACACTGATACTTATTTAATAACAGTGACAATAGACGCAAGATATTATGTTACTTTTATATTTACTGACGATTAAAATCTGGTCGCGCTGGTATACAGGGTGGAGGGACACCGACGTTAAAACGGTCACCATGTATTCAGTACATCATTCACATATTTTATTTGGTTATTGAAAACAGCTGTCCCCTACAAAACTGCAATACCTACACGGTCAAAAGGTCTGGAACAGCTGATTTAAAAAAAAAAACCGATTAAAAATTTATTTAAGGTGGAAGCGCAAGGGTAGCCCGCGAAATTTAAATTTTCTCAAGTTTATTGCAATTTGCAGGTCAGTATCAAGTTGTATGTTGATGAAAATATGTAACTCCATACGTGTTACTGGCGCGATTCATATTTTCATCAACATACAACCTGACACTGACCTGCAAATTGCAATAAACGTAAGAAAATTTAAATTTCGCGGGCTACCCTTGCGCATCCACCTTAAGTCTAAGGCGGTTTAGAATGCTGTATACATACCTATAGTGCGTAGTTCGCCCTACTTGACGCTGACTAAAGATATTGAGCTCACCAGATGGCGCCACTGTCGCGTAAAGTTATGTCAATAATTCTATTTTATACTTTACAGTACCAATAACTTCATTAAAAGTTTATTTTATTACGTATAACAAGATAGTGTAAACTTCAGATAAATTTATTTACAATATTCTCCCTAAAATTAGCAAGCTTGAAACATAAGGACTAACAAATAAGATTCTAAATTGCTACTTAAAATCTTCAAATCGTAATTAATCAGGAATAGCTCAATCTAGACCATAATCCTTAGGGTTAGTGTCCTCGCGCTACACTAGCGCCTCTAGCGGTGAACTCACACGCGATAGCCCCCATTGTGACATCTTCGAGTCCCTCATGTGCTCAATGCGCGCGCTAGTAACATAATATCTGCCTCATTTTTAGGGTTCCGTAGCCGAATGGCAAAAAACGGAACCCCTATGGATTCGCCATGTCTGTCGGTCTGTCAATCTGTCCGTGAATGTCACAGCCAGTTTATTCCGAAATTATTAGGACTACACAGTTGAAATTTAATAGGTAAATGTATTCTGTGAACCGCTTTACGATTTTTAAACGAAAAAAAAGATTAAGGGGAGTTTCCCCTCCCCTTACATGGAACTGAAACATGTGTTTTGTTGCATGTGCCGTATATATTTTCGTATGCATTCAGTAAAAAGCCGTTATTTTGATATTACAAACAGACATTTTAATTGTATTTATTTGTATAGATACGGTTGTTAGTGGATGGCTGCTCTCAGCTGTAACGACTAAAATGTATTATGTAACTACATGCCTATTTATTTAATATCAAAAATCTTATGAGTGCTAATTGAAATTGCTCGAAGTCTTGTGTTGTGTTGCCAGTCATCGTTGTGGTAATTTGGTAGATTCCGCTAGTTGTGTTTGGGTTATTATTGTATCCGTGTGTGTACGCATATTACTCGTATTATAATATTTTGAATAAACACCGTTTCTAACAATGCCGTTGTTTTCTTTTCACAGGGTATATGTTAAGGGAAAAGCGCCAGGGTAGACCGCGAAATTCAAATTTGGTTACGTTTTTTGCAATTTGCTGGCCAGGGACTGCTTAATTATTACGTAAACAGATTTTTTGCAATTATTAACCCCCTCCCCTCCCCCTAGTCAGCAAAAGTAAGCAAAGCTCTCCTCCCATTCTTAGGTAAACATTGGTACATGCACTTTTTCAATGAGTTCTGGTTTCTCTGTTGCTTCATGAGCAGCAGTTATAAGTGTAGAAATAAGGAATAGGCTTGGAATAGAGGACTTTAATGCACATAATATTTATAACGTCGGTCCCGAGAGGCAAATCCCTGAAAATGCTTTTCGTTTTCAAGAATAGACAACTAAAGTTGTCATATGTGTTCAAACCAAAATCGACTAAATCTATACTTCTATACTAATATTTTAAAGATGTAAAGTTTGTGACGTTGGGGGAATCTCTGGATCTACTGAACCGATTTTGAAAATTCATTCACTAATAGAATAGGAAGCTACATTATCCTTAAGTGCCATAGGCTATATTTACAACGTGCCCGTGGGATAATTTCCGGCAAAACGCGAGCGAAGCCGCGGGTAACAGCTAGTTTTGTATAAAATCCGAAGAAGTAAAAAAAACAATGTGGTTGACGTAATCATCATTCAGACCCCCCCATCCCCTATGTCATCAATAATAAGTAAAGGAAAGACTCCCCCGCCTCCCTGTTGTGCTTACGTAATACTTGAATGGCCCCTCAGTCTCAGGTTGTATGTTGAACTAAATATTATTGGCGGTCTTAATACGCATATATTTATAGCGTAATACATACACGCAAATACTAGTGTATTTGCGTGTTGCGCGAGGTGCAAGCAGCAAGCACCTCGCGTGCTTGTGGTGGTAGATCTCTTACTTAAAAAAAATAAAAAAAATATAGAATTAAAATCATCAATACAACCCTCTAAGTTCATTTAACCCCATTGAATGACGTTTCAATAGTCAATAAAAGAACTTGCAATAAACGTAAGAAAATTTGAATTTCGTTATTATTTGTGCGTTCGGGTTGTGTTGCCAGTTATCTTTGTGGTAATTTGGTAGATTCCGCTAGTTTTGTTTGGGTTATAATATTTTGTCCGTGTGTACGTCTAATAATTATTATATTTTTAATAAACACTTTTTCTAACAATGTGGTTATTTACTTTCCTTTTATAGGTTATAGTATAATATATCAATCACTGCGTAATCTGCTTGTAAGCTCAGTTGGAGCTAATAATTAAATACCAAGAAACATAGAGTTTACTTTATTTAAGATCCGATTTCAAAAACACGTATCAACAGCAGGAGAATTAGCGATGTATACCACTGTCAACCGATCATTGGTAGCTGGAACGTTATTGACGTTCCATATCTCTGACACTGCTTATGGCCAAGCTGA
This sequence comes from Eugnorisma glareosa, assembly GCA_947578425.1. Lineage (NCBI taxonomy): Eukaryota > Metazoa > Arthropoda > Insecta > Lepidoptera > Noctuidae > Eugnorisma > Eugnorisma glareosa. The sequence continues at coordinate 722,524 of OX387984.1, forward strand.
AGTTAACCATGCAAGCATCAGGGGCGTGCCGTCCATAGAGGCAAATAGGCCTAGCCTACCCTACCATTCCTACCAACAACGCAACAAATGCATTTATTATAACTATATTAATCAAAAATTAAAAAATAAAACGCCTGTTATAATACTTAAAGCAACTTGTCGCGGCCGTGTGACGTAACTGGTAATAATACTACGACGCTCGCTCCCGGCCGTCTAGGCAAGGCCCCAGCCGGCCTAATTTCCATTGATAAATTTAAGCACACTGATGCGTATTTTCGTGTATATGAACGGCACACATAGTAAATAGGGGCGTAAACTCCTGCGAGTGTAGCTGGCTAGCTGGCCACTGATTGGCTGCCCCACAAAGTATTATCCGGCTAAAACGGTATGCGGTGATGCAATTATATTTGGTAGTGTTTTTTTCATTGACAAAATAACAATTGTATTTTTCTTAGAAGCCATATTTGTTTCATGTGACAAGCAAAATTTATTTCGTGATCTTGAATGTTTTGATTATTATAATATCTGACGGTTGTAATTCGTTTTGAAACGTACAGTAGTGTAAATATTATTTGTTGTATTTGTTTATTTACTTAAAAATGGTGTTCTGTTGTGAAGTTTGCGCTGATCAGATAATGTGTTTGTCAGAAGTTAAAAACAATAAGTATTCACGATTGTTTGATGTTAAGATTCAAGTTGTGTCTAAAGGAAAATGTGTAGGTACCCGAATTACGAGAATTAACCCAAAATTCATCTCGTACTCGGTATTTCAAATGAATCTTTCTTCTGTTTGCATTGTCAGAAAATCGTGATTTGAACCTTGATTAATGTGGTGAGTTCTTGTATTTATAACTTTGGTTTTTACAGGCTTATTTTCAATGTTTGTTTTTCAAATATTCCGGTCAGACGCTCAAAATTGGGTACGGAACGAAAACTAAACTATTTTTTTTGTTAACAGCGCACTCTGTTTTATTTTGTAGAATTTTTTGTAACGAAGCGACATCCTTCGTTCTTGTATTGACAGAATACCATTGAAATTCCTTATATTTAAGCTAGATGGCGTTGTTTCTCATACGCTTACTAAAACACCAGGGGCAGATGCGGGGGCCTGGAAGGGTGAGTGAATATATCAATAGATGTGACTACTTTGACGGTCATCCTAAGTAGAGCGACGCTGTGATGTTGCGAGTTTTTTTTTTTTTTGCGTGGCCTTCCCGCCGTCGGTAAGCACTGCACGCCACTGGCAAGCATCATTTGGAATTGGTTAACTGGATGAGGCGCTCGTGGCCAAATAATAATGGACGTGCGGTTCGATCTTCAAGGTTAAGCAACGTTCGTCGAGGTTGGTCTGTAGAAGGGTGGCTATTCATTACAATGTAATCATGTCATAATTATCGAGTTCACTTTATGAAAGGGTCGTAGCAGGTGGCGTACTGTGGTTTCTGCCTACTCCCATAGGAAACATTATTTATGTATTTATAGTGAAACTTTATTTTATGAAACATTTCTTAAAAGACATCCGTAATAACTTAATTTTAGTTTGATAAAACCATGTTACTTTACTAGGGGGAGAAAAGGCTCTTTTAACGTAAATGAACTCTCAGAAACTGGAGTTAAAGAGCATAAAATAATATTGAATTTCAAAAACCATGATTGGTAGGAATATAAAATAGTAGAATTTTGAATCTCTTCAAGGGTACTCTAGGCGCTGCTGTTATCAACCATTACAGCTGTCTGTCCAGTCTGTCATTTTTGCCGTCATTACACTTTTGACAGCTGACTGAGCAAGTTGTACAGTGCCGATTATTACGTACAGTGTTTTTCAATCAAATTTTTCTTTGTTTAAGAAAATTATTGACTAAACAAGTACCTTTCCTAGTGATAATACTTTTCAAATCTCATTCTATTATTGGTAAACTTCCCTTATCAGTGTACTTTTACGTGATAGTTTCAAAAAAGTTAAAATATTTTCGAAAATCTCGATGGTGTGCCCAAATAATTTCTTCGGGTAAGTTTTTATGTGAGGCGCTACTACTAGAAACATTTCCTATGAATCTATTTTTAGATGATGGACGTCGTTTATCGCTCGTTAGCCCCTAAAATATTCATTTCAAGGTTACCGTGTAGACTTTGAACTATCGAGAGTGATATTATGTTATTCAAAACATTTTTAAGTCCGATCGTATCAGTTGCCTTTGCCTTATTTCAAGTTTGTAAACATTAAAAACTTGATCTTGTGACGTAATTTCGCGATTGTCTTATTTTGACAATTTAAAATGTTTAACTCTATTTGATGATTTATTTTTGAGTAGTTTGTATTAGAATACGAAATTTTGTTATGTCATTGACATGGCCATGTAGAATTTATTTATAAGTACAGAATAAAGAAACCTGGTGCCAGCGGCCTCTAAAAACAGTAGTAAAATAGACCGAAAGTGTGAGCGCAAAAAGTCTAACCTTTGGATTTTATTGTATAATGGGCTGGTGTCCACAACTCCACGTCCAAAGCGCGTATTTTGCGTACGGGTGGGAAAACATTCGATCCACCTCAGTTCCCCGAGAAAGGCCAGCAACTCCTTGGTGCTACCATCTCACAGAGAGCAGTTGTAGTTTGGTCAGCCGAAGCGGCCGTTGATAGTAGGAAGTGCTTCCTTGACTTGCCTGCACTCACCATGGTCTAGCCACAGTTTGTGGTGTTGTTTCCTTACCAGTGTCATAGGTAACCGAAAGGGAGTGGCATGATGGGTATGAGTCCCACTGCTGCCATGCTCGATCCTGTTCTAGCGAGTTTGTCTGCTGCATCATTGCCCTGCGAATTGCTGTGTCCTTTGGTCCATTGGATGGTTATGTTATTGAAACTACCAACCTGCTTCAAGCACTGGTGACATGAACAGTCTAATTGGTCTAGGAACAGTTCTGGGGACTGCATTACAGTCCCCAGCATACTGTTTATAGACGGTTTTATTTATTTTATAAATAATATATAATTTCACTATCTTTGCAATGTTGTGTGTAGGTTAGGGTTATCAAAACAATCTTGTATAAACTTTATGATGCCAAATTAAATTTAATATTAGGCAATAAACCACCCGCACCCAACTTAGCATGGCTCAATATATTGACATATCATAAAATATCCATGCAAAAAACAAACATGCAGAATTATCAACTTTGTTGGGGTAATTCATGCATTTATGTATTACTAGCTGTTGTCAGCGAGCTTCATCCGCATGAAATTTTTATAAAAATATGCCTTACTATTTGAATTGGATTGTGTTAACAATTTCATGGGTTTATTTTTTTTACATGGAGCCTCAATTATATCTAAAATAAAAATAGCCTAATATACTCTTTATAATGTTAGCTATCTGCCTGTGAAAGTCCCGTCAAAATCGGTCCGGCCGTTTCGGAGGCTAGCCGGAACAAACAGACAGACACACAGACAAAAAAATAAAATATAGTTTTTTTTTGTTATAAATGCCTTAAACACTTTCATACGCATATCAGTAAATAGCTGTTATTTTGGAATTACAAACATACACTTCAATTTAATTAAGATATATATAGATTAAAATATGGAATTAATCAAAGAGCCACGAGAACCGGATACCAAATATTGTGTAAACATGTTAAATTTTTATTTTAAACAAGTAATAATTTTTTGGCCTTGATAACAATTATTACAGAGTTAACTGTTGCAATTGAAACAAATTTAACAATAGATAGAGACACTAAACGCGAATCACAATCATTGTGACGTTTTTTTCATAATATTAAAAGCATTTGTCTAGATTTTCTTACTCATTTTTTGTAAAGTAAATGAAAAGTTTTTTCTCCTAAAGGGTCAGCGGAGTAAGTAGATTAAGTGTCGCCTAGTGTACTTCAAAAGTTCCTAAACATGTTTTAAAAATAATATTAAGTACAATACGCGCCACGAAAGATGAGACTTGACACAACACTTAGTTTGACTTGCGCAGTAGACGATTATAAGGATACACCAGTCGGATATACTTCCATACAAACGTAGTATGGCGATTACTCAACTGTTTGATGGTGTACGCTCAAAATAAAAAGTCATATCAATTTGTCTCATCATTATCTAGCCCTGTATGGAAACAAAAAGTAAAAAATAAACATATATTAGAAAATTAAAAAAAAAAAAATGTTTTTTTTTTTCTTTTTTGTGTGTTTTGTATGAAAATACGACCAACTAGTGTACCCTTAAGGACTCTTTAGCGGTATGAGGTCTACTGCGCAAGTCAAACCACGTGTTGTGTCAAGTCTCATCTTTCGTGGCGCGTATTAATAAAAATAAATAAAATTAAAGTGTATATGTTTGCAACAGCGTTTCAACTATTAATAAACAAACATAGCTGGCCACGACCACGCGCCCCATATTCTATTTTAATTAAATTAAACGAAATATTTTTCCCATGGAGGTAGGTAGGAACCACGGAACGCCACCTGCTACGATCCTTACATACTCCTCTCGCCTCGTCCACGTTCATTAAGAGGGCCCTTCCCGGCGCGTCTATCGTCAATGCGAGCATGGTCGAAAAGCTTGTTGTTTCATCCAGAGCCACAGCGACGATTTTCTTTCAACTCCCCTGTCTTACCCCGCCCCGACCCCGCACAACTCGTCTCCCGCGCACCTCATACCGCCTAATGCGATGACATTGAACGAAAAATAGTTTTCGAAAATTTCTTAAACTTGTTCCAGGAAATACGTGTTTTTGAATAAGTCTTACAAGTGTGTGAAATAAAAATTTGTCATTAAGAATCTCCATCACATGTGCAAGGTTTCTATCGTGGTGATTTCTTTACTTTTAGAGTTTATGAGTACATTATGAACGGCCAAAGTTCAGGTAAAATTTGTGCAAAACAGCCATTTTTGGAGGCTTATACTGAGTTTGTTTCTACAATTTTTAATTTTTTGCTCCCATAGAAACCTAGATATAGGGCACAAAATACCTATCAGTTCAAAAAAATCAAAGATAGATGTATAACAACTGCATAATCACGTACGAGCGTTTGTATGAAAAGTACGACGGGTTGGCCGCTCTTAATATGGCCATACATGCATGCCGGTTAAATAGATCGTATATCTGTTAGCCTGCGTCATCCCGCTGCTGAGCAAAGGTCTAGATAAATAAATAGATTAATTGAATCGAATTTATTCAGAGTCAACGTTTGACCAAGTTTATATAGTTCACGGTCATCGTGATAGCGATGCCGTGCTTTATCTATACAAATAAATGAAATTGACGTGTCTGTCTGTTCTGATTTTGTTGGGAGTTTTACTGGCAGATAGCTGATGTCACATGGAGTAACTTAGGCTACTATGTTATATGTTAAGGGTTTGGTTTCCGCACTTAGTCCCTAAATTGGACCATTGTACGTCAGCCATGGTGGCCGTTACTCCAACCAGCCCACCTCCCTCCGGAAGCAGATCAAACTTCCCGGTCTTCTCAGGACATTCTCAAGGGATCTCGGTGTTCCAAGAGTCTCCTCACGGATCTGGGTGACGCCGGTACACTCGAGGAGTACATGCGCTACAGTTTCTTCCGCCTCCATGCACGCTCTGCACAGGGGGCTATCAGTGATACCTAGGGTGTGGAAGTGTTTGTTCAGTGAGCAATGTCCAGTGATGGTCCCCGCCACCAGTCGCAGGTTATCTCTGTCCAGGCGCAGAAGGCCCTTGGTTAGCTTCGTGTCCAGGGATGGCATAGTTTCCTTGGATTGCCTGCACCCTGGTGTCGAGGTCCACCATTTTCCCGCTTGCGTTTGAGTGTGATCCTTTAACCAACTCCTTAGCTGCTTGAAAGGAATGGGCACAATGGGTTCGGGTCCGAAGGCTTTTGTGCTGGATCCCCTTCTGGCAAGTTCATCAGCCGCATCGTTTCCAAGTGATCCGCTATGTCCTTTGATCCATTGTAGTGTCACAGTGTTGTGGTTTAGTACCGTAACACGTTCTAGGGCATTATGGCATTCTAGTATTAGTCTCGACGTGATCTGGTTTCTCTTTAAGGATTGAAGGACAGAGGCACTGTCGGAGAGTATACGAATATGGGTATTCGTAACTTCCCTGGCCTCTATGGCGTGTGCCGCTTGGATAATGCCAACAAACTCAGTTTGATAGACAGTTGAGCATTCCCAGGGGTTTGGATATTTTAATGTTTAGGTCGTTGGAGAAGACTCCGACACCTGTTCCGTCGTCGGTCTTTGATCCATCAGTGTAGATCCTTAGCTCTTTTGGACCTGAGTAGTCACGCGTCTCCGCTGTGAGCTCTATGCTGTAGTGTTTTTGAAAGCAGTGGGTCTTCAGGGTTCTGTCGCTGGGTGATGCCATCATGGGCTGCCGCTTGATAGCATCATCTTTTAAGCGTTAATGTTTGATTCTGGAATCTTTACTGAGGGTGCCGGATACTTCGAGCCTGTAAATCGCTAGGGTCGCCTCTTCTCTTACAACGAGGTGTAGAGGTGACAACCCCAGCATCACCTGTAAAGCGGCAGTGGGTGATGTCCTCATGCTACCGGTGATTGCTACGCAGGCAAATCTCTGTAGCTTCTCGAGATCTTTCTGGGCTGTGCTCAGGTTGGTCCTGGGCCACCAAACTAACGAGCCGTATGTGATGATTGGTCGGATGACTGTGGTGTATAGCCAGTAGGTGATTTTAGGGCTTAGGCCCCAATTTCTGCCGAGCAGTCTTTTGCACTGCCATAGGGCTATGCTGGCTTTTGTGGTGATGTAATCGGTGTGTTTTGCCCAATTCAGTTGTTTATCCAAATAAATGCCCAGGTATTTGGTTTCAGTCGACAGGCTTAGGGTGGTCCCAAAGAAGCGTGGTAACTGTAAGGTTGCCAACTTTCTTTTCTTTGTGAAAAGGACGAGTTCAGTTTTGGTAGGGTTCACCGCTAGTTTATGTTCTTTGCACCAGTCGTCTACCATTTTCAAGGCTTGACGCATAAGGTTGCATAGTGTATTTTCGTGTATGCCGTTTATTATTATGGTTATATCATCAGCGTAGCCCACCGTGAAGTAGCCTCTGTCATTTAGACGCTTGATGAGGCTGTCTACCACGAGGTTCCATAGAAGTGGCGAGAGGACGCCCCCTTGAGGGCAGCCTTTCGCCACGATGGCTCTAGTAGTGTCATTCACCGTAACCTGTACGGCTCTCAGTCTGAGCATGTTGAGCATTTAGGCTACTTTTATTTCAGAAAAAGGATTTGGGTTCCGTGCAAAAGAATAAATAAAACCCTTGTTTATTAGTAACAAAATCCGAATTGAATAGGGTAGTAATATTGGCATAGTGGCTACAGCTGGTCAATAAATATGATTACTGTTATATCATTCATAAACATAACATAACATAACGCCTGTAACCGCGCAAGGGTTAGGTAGAGCTCTGCTCAATAGTACTCCCACATATCACCAGTTATGTATAAGTCCCATATAATAGGAGGCGAGCATATTGCCATCAACCATGCGCAAATTCAGACTGTGATTGCTATTCAAAAAATCCTGATGGAAATCCCAATAATCCTTTGCCTGACTTGAGAATCGAATCCAAACCTCATGCTCAGCCGTCACACTTGCGACCACTACACTTAAAACCCCTTTAGTACGTACACTTGGCCATAATGAACACCTAACTAACTAAAGGAACTCTGTTGAATGTTCAGTGCCGACAGTTGTAATTGTGTGCGCCGGCGCAGTAACGGTATGGTACTCAGTAGGTGAATCATTGTGTAATTTCTCACCGGTATGTTTTAGGAGCGGTAAAAACGGAAGCCTATTACTAAGATTTCACTGTCCGTCTGTCTGTCTGGCTGTTTGTTGACTAGGGGACCTAAAATGGCTGCATTATCAGAATCATAATACGAATCGCGTTAAAAATTTAAAGCTCTTAAAATGGACTTTGTGGTCATAACCATAAAGACCATTTTAAGAATTTTAAATTTTTGTGATTCATATTATGATTCTGATAAAGCTTCCTTTTTAGGCCCCCAGGCTGTATCTCAAGAACCGTGATAGCTAGACAGATGAAAATTTTCACAGATGATATATTTCTGTTTCAGCTATAACAACAAAATAATAATAAATAATTATTATTATACCAGCCTATTACTGTACCACTGCTGCAAAAAAAAAAAAACACAATTCGGCGAAATTAAGAAATAATTAAATTACTTAAAGTCAAAATTCCATCAAACCAAATTACAAAAAAAAAAAAACAAAACATTAAAAATATTGCAAAACATTAATAATAATATAATGAGTGTCACAAAATAGTCATGTGTGGGTACACTTTAAATCTGACAATCAGCATATCAAGTTTAAATAATATAATTTTTATATCAATGTTACTAACACCAGAATATAAGCTGTGTGTAATACTAACAAAATATGGATCACTGTAGTTGTCCGAAATAGAGCGAAAGAGAGCAGCGGTGGCCCAGTGGTGGCGGCCCCGACATACGAACAGTAAGTCGTGGGTTCGAACCCAGGCAGGCGCATTACTTTGTGTAATTTATTTCATCACCACTGATCTCATAACGGTGAAGAAAAACATCGTGAGGAAACCGGCATATCGTAGAACCAAACATTCGAAGACATGTGACATCTACCAACCCGCACTGGGTCCGCGTGGTGGATTATAGCCCACTCCCTCTCATAGAGAGGAGGCCGAGTGTCCCAGCAGTGGAAACATTAATGTATGTTGTCCGAAATAAATGATTTATTATTATTATACCAAGGGGTATTGTTTTACCCAATAAGTGCATTGTGGAGGGCAGGTGGCCTACCATGACGTCTTCAAGCAGGAGTTATTCCAGTGTGGGAAAGAGATGACGCTAGACGACCTGGTATTGCTCTGTCTCTTTCCTACACTGGAATTACTCCTGCTTTATGACGTCATAGTAACCCCCAGGTAGGCTGTCGCTCCTTCTGAAATACTGGTTGTCAGACTTTAGACCTTCGAAGGCGGATCTAAAGACGGATTTTATCAATTCTAAAAATAATGTTGAGTTATTATTCTTGTTTTTACTCTTATCATATCTTATTTAAATCTATTTATAAATGTATTAAGGCTTTAAATTAGTAATTGCCTAATAATAAGCTAATCTTGTAGACTTATGTATAGATAAGTACTTATTTTTAGCAAATGGTAACATATGACTGTGCATACCTACACATAATTATATAAGGGTGTTATTTTAAGGGTTAGCATAGTATTCGTATATTTGTGAGCAGAAAAATATAATCTGAGAGCAGAAATAGCTAATTGATCAGCAACTCATGGCCAGCAAACATTCCAAAATCAATCAGCAATTTATGTCATTGTGGATGGCTGTAATTATTTTTGTACAGCATATTAATTATATGTATAAGCTGCAATGAGCTGCTCCTGTTTAAAAAAAAATTGGTAAGCACTCAGAGGGTAAGCAAAAAAAATTCATTTTGAGCTGCATAAAAAAGTAGCAAAAATACTTTACTTGTCTCAAAATAGAAATTACGCTGAACAGATGGTTGGATCGGGTGTAAATAAAAAAAGCTGCCGCCCTATCTCCCGTCAGCCATGTCGTCGGAGCTCCGCCGGCCTTCGGCCTACGCTCCTCATGTCCCAAAATCGGGCTTTTGGGACCAATTAGTTATTTTGCTCATCATTTATTATTTTAAATATGCATTCCAATCAAATACACTGCTAAAAGACATGTTTTCTCTGCTGATCAATCATGAAATCTTACTGATCAAGTACATAGTTATTTTGCGGACAGAATGTTTATTATGCAAATTCATTTAAGTAAGCTGCCTATTTATGATTTAATTTTTGACCATTATGAAAATTACTTCCGGAACAAGGATTGCTGCCTGATTTTTTAAATTGCAAACTAAATCTTTGTATGACCAAATTATTTAAATACTGTTTTTTTGTGGCTCACCAAATTCTAATGCTAATTTATTTTTACTATGTTAATCTATTTAATTTATTTTATTTTAAATCGGAACGGCGGGTCAAGTTATCCGAAATAAATGAATTTATTATTATTACGAGTATTATTAAATTTTATTATTGCTAAACATTTAATGACTTTCTCAATAAATATTTTTCATCGACTGGCTCATGCCCGTAGCATGAGCCAGCGATGCAGCTGAATACCAGAGCGGAGCGACTGTCTATCTGACCTCCACATCCCGGTTAGTACTGAGTAATACGATACCCCTGGGTAAGACTGGTTGCCAGACTTTCGGGCCACTGACTACCTGTAACGACTGTCGAAGATCTACTGTTACCTTTTCGCTAATTTACGGATTATAGGATTGACAGATGTGATGTCGATAGGGTTAAAACGTGGCCTGGGTTTGTGTTGATCGCGGTCGAACTGGGTTTGTGTTCCGGTGGGGAGGAGCTGGTGGCTGGAATGGGTGACCACCTATTGCATACCGAGTTTACTCCGCACCTCGGAAAGCACGTTAAGCCACTGGTCCCGGCTGTCATTTGTAGATCTTTGATAGTCGCCACTGCTAGTCCGAAGCCAGAGAGTGTGACTATTACAATGTACTTTCTTTGGTATTGTTCGTCGTGTCGTTGAGCTCATAAGTTATAACTAAGTCGAGCTACGCGACAACTGATAAATGCTTGCACTGACTGGACAGGTCTTTCTTCAAAAGACACTAATCTGCATAGTCCACATGTGAGTTAACCAAGATTGTCTGGACTTTAAAAGAGACTATGACCTCTGGGTTTGTTTCGGCTGTTTCTTCTCAGAGTAGTCAGGTACGAAACACCGGCCCCATCTAGTTTAAAAAAGAAATGACGTGTAAATGTGTCTGTAAAAACCTATTTGCTTCCTAAACATAATTTATCATTAGTCTGCACAATTAGTCAGACGATAGTCAAGTTGCCTGCAACTGTAAGTATTGAATAATAGCTGCTGCCCGCGGCTTCGCTCGCGTTTTGTTTGGAAATTATCCCACTGGCACGTTGTAAATATAGCCTATGGCACTCGGGAATAATGTAGCTTCCTATTAGTGATAGAATTTTCAAAATCGGTTCAGTAGATCCAGAGATTACCCCCTACATACAAACTTACAAACAAATTTTACCTCTTTATATTATTTTGCAATGCTGGTCTAGTGGCCGCAATCACGACTGCTGAGCTCCTGTGTCTGCGGTCCGATTCCCGGGTCGGTCAAAGCGTTATTCAGTTTCTCCATCATTTCTCAGTAGTAGCCATGGAATCTGAATTTGTGCCCGGTTGATGGCAATAGGCTCGCCCCTATTACATGGGTCTTAGACATAACTTGCGAAATATGGGTGTACACCTCTGCCTAACCCTTCGGGGATTATAGGCGTGGTGTTTGATTATACAGGGTGTAACAAGACCCTTCACGAAGCCGTCAACCAAGCATTATGTACATCAAACTAAGTAACTATGCTAAAATTATTGCTGGGAAACTACTTTTTTTGGGGTGAAAAATCACGTTTTACGGTAGGACTCAATGTAACACACTCAAAACATTGTGCTGATGGATGAATTGAATAGTACGGGGGTCGTGGAGGTGTTTAAAGTAAAATCTTACATTAAAAACACGTATTTAAAAAAAAAAACCAGTGAAAAAGTTGGAACTTTGACCCCCAATATGTGTGAAAGTAGAAGTTTCCCAGGTTTGGTGTAGAACAAAAAAATGATCGCAATGACGAGGAGAACAAGTGCCTTTCAGCTTCGTGAAGGGTCTTGTTACACCCTTTATAATGAACACTTGAGGGCACGTGTAGGCCTTGAAGTGTTACATAATGACCCTGTCAGCAACAATCCTAGAACACACATCTAATTACGTATTCTCTTTATTAAACAAGCGTCATCTATCACGCTATCACAAGTAGTTGGCAGTAACAGGGCCATTCGCTATAATTGGCAATCATACTAGGTTTGATTACCTGGTGCATGTTATGAAGATGAAAGGCCATTAAACTAGCATCCTAATTAAGAAGCACTTTTCACTTTAATGGTAATAAGCTCGCTGTCAATTAATGGGACTTAAACTAACTGGCGAAATGTGGGTGTACTATTAGTACACCTCTGCCTTACCCTTTGTGTATTACAGGCGTGGTGTTATGTCATGTATGTTTACAGCAGTGGTCTCGAAGCTACCGATTTTTCGTTATTTCTACCGATATTGGCTCTGTCCTACCAAAATACCGAAATGCAATGATTTTTCCACGATTTCAGAGCTACTTTGGGACAGAACTATTTTGGAATGAAGTAAAACAATTGACGATTTAGCAATCTTCCTCGATTGCTAAGTCGTCAATTGTCGTCAAACACATCCATTATAACAAATCACCGTAGTTACGCACTTAATAACGTTTTACCAAAACGAATCAAACTGTCAAAACGCCATGCTTATCGGGTAGATAAAACCCTAACTGGCCCTTAAAGTAGCAGGTAAAGATATTCTTCCGTTAGGGGCTTTATTCGACAGTTAACAACTATCCGACCATTGAAAAACCGAGAACATTGCTATTCATCGAATAAAGGGTATCTGGTTGTTTATCTGAGGTTGGAAAAATCGGCCCTAAAGCGTTCCGATGACACTCAAATGTTTCCTTTGTTGTCTATTTTCATCATCTTTAATATTTTATCACTGCCCCATTGCATCTGCCAACGTTGAACGCAAATTTTCGCATTATTAATCTTATGAAAACGAAACAGCGAAGTAGGCTGTCTACTCAGTCAATCACTGGTCTATTACATGCAAAACGACTCTTTACTGGCGCTAATTGTTATGACTTCGAAATTAATTCAAATATGACCGCGGCTATCGCTAAATAATATTGGTATGATCCTAAAGATCGTTAAAACATATTATTTTTAAGTACCTATGTTTAATAGAAATTAGACTGTAAGTTTATTTTAAGTTAAATAAACGAATTTGATTAAATATTGTATTTTTTTTTTGTCAAATACCGATTTTGAGCACGAATATACCGATTTTAGTAGGCAACTCTATCGATTACGTACCATTGACGTTCGAGACCACTGGTTTACACCAAAATGGGAAGCATAGATAATGTGTCAAGTTGTCATACATACATCTATGACAGTCGTTGTTAGTGTTACAGATTGTTAGAATCTTGAAAGTCTAACAATCAATCCTAGGAAGGGGTATATTTTTGAGGGGATATTACATAAGATCAACAATATAATGCATTTTCTTGATAACCGACCACTTTTTCAAATTATCAGTGAGCCTTATTTTATTTATTTATGTAGCCCGCGAAATTTAAATGTTCTTACGTTTATTGCAATTTGCAGGGGGTCTAAAGTGGCCGCTTTAGAAGAATCTTAATAGGACAATAATATGAATTACGTAACAATTCTTAAAATGGTCACAAAGTGGCAATTCATAGTATTAACTGCGTCTGTGACTATTTTAAGATTTATAACGTAACTAGTATTTGCATCACCTCGCATGCTTGTGGTAGGACATTCATTTGAAAAAAATGGGGGGGGGTGGGGGGAGTTTTTAAATATTGGTTTTTACTTTTCCGAGCCTCCTCTATACGAATCCGTAAAAAAACTGAACACGAGTGTCTTAGTTTCTGAGATCCACCTAAAAAGGGGGGGCAAGAGCGGCAATTTTGGAAAATGTTTTTACTTTTCCGAGCCTCACGGATCCGTAAAAAACAGAAGACGGGTCTCTTAATTTACAAGATACGATAGGGAGGGGGGGAGAAGTGCAAAAAGGGGGGGGTTGGCACTTTTCCCCTACTCGCAAGAATATACTTACTTACGAATACAAATGTTTACGAATCTGTCAAAATATACCCACCTCCTCCACCATCTGGGAGAACAATTATGTCAGTCAGTGAGTACCCGTGAGTGAGTCAGTGAGTGGTAATCGAGCTTTATTTTATAATGTAATTCATATTATGATCCTATTATGAATCTGCTAAATTGGCCATTTTAGGCCCCCAGGTCAGTGTTAGGTTCTATGTTGATGAAAATAATATGTATCGCGCCATTTAAATCATCAGTACAACCCTCCAAGTTCATTTAACCTCATTGAGTGACATTTTCATGAAATAGTTATCTAGTAGCGCGATTCATATTTTCATCAACATACAACCTGACACTGACCCTTGAATTGAGTTGCAATAAACGTAAGAAAATATAAATTATCGCGGGCCACTAAATACAGAAAAGAAGAAAGGTACAGAAAATTAGGTACAAAGGTTGGCTTATTTCTAAAGAAATCTCTTCCAGCATACCTGTTGAAGGACTATAGATCGATTTGAAGAAACTTTATCTGTACTAATATTATAAAGAGGTAAAGGACATGTTTCATATTCGTAAGGTGTAAATTTATCGAAAAAGAGGAAAAAAAACCACGATTATAGGAAAAATATTCTCTCGAGACTTTAAGCCTGATTTGTTGTGCATGGAAAGTAATAGTTTTTCAATTATTGCCATATTCTATTAAACATGGTGTCTTACTGTTTGCATAGTCTGCTTTCGTTCTGAAATCATGTCACATAAAAACATAATATCACGTCGATGTTATATATGAAAAGTATGTGCTCTTGTAATAAATAATTATTATTATACTCTTCCCAAGTAACACAGAACTGCATTATAAATGTTCACATAAGGCCCACAGCGTTAATCTAAGCACCGTTTATACCCCCTTATTAGAGTTCACCCGGGCTGCAACAGCTGTTTAGAAAAAATCGAAGCTCTCTTTAACGCTGTCTTCTGTACTGTAAATCTATTAAACTCCACAAACACGTCACAGATATCACTGTTATTCAGCGTTCAGTAGTGAGTACCCTATCAGCTGCAAGAGCGCATGTTTGTGAACACAAATAATGCAGTTACCTGAATAAAAACCCAAGCGTGTACAATAAAACAGTTGCATTTAAATTGAGAACATAAGAACTACTATAACGTCAACAGTTGCTTTGTGAAATTATTTAACAAAGAGTTAATGCTTTATGCTGCATACAAATAAACTTCTACCCTATTAGTCAGGGGTTACTATACACTCGAATAACAGCATTTATCTAGGCCGAGTCAGAACTAAAAGTGTACTTTTAAACTTTTATGCAGGTACATAGCAGCAAACCTGGCATCCATTTTGTCGTGGGCTGAATAATTGAACTTGCGTAGGCATTTAATCTGCTGATTGAATTATATGTAACCATGCAACGAATATTTCTACACCAGGCTATTTTGACAACTTGTTGACGTCTTTATATTTTGTTTTAAGAAATATGGAAAGCCAAAAAAGAACCGGTGGAATACGCGGTAAAATTAATGCAATTGTGCAGCGTATTCCACCACTTAAAAAATATAAATCGAAACACAACTAATCTAAAAGATTTAGATGTAGCAACGCGTTTGTCAACCGAATTTGAAATTAGTTATATACGGGTTCCGTATGTAATATTTATGATATGCGAAAGAGATTGTTCCAACGATTCAGATAGTTCAGACACGGGTGATTATGATATACATGATTAAAGACAGGAATGTCGAAAAAAAAATGGGCTGTATGAAACATATTGCACAAACAGCCTTGAACGACCTAGCAAAAATAATAAATGATTTTGTTCCTGTTATTTTATTTTTGTTGTTTTGGTGAAATACATTACCTAATGACGCGAGAACTATTTTAGGGTCAACCTGAGTCATCATTCTAAAAAAAAGCGAAATGAGCTAAATACTCGCACAACAGAATATAGATTCCTTTAAAAAAAAAATGCTTTATTGGGATGAGGCTCCAGAAAATATTACATTGAATATAAACTTCGACAGTTTGCCAATTTTTAAAAGTTCCAAGAATGAGTTTTGGCCCATACATCTGTCAAAATTTTCGAAAATCCATGCTTCAGGCCTTTTGTGATTGGCATTTATTTTGGACAAAGAAAACCGAAAACTGTAACTGAGTAATTGGAAGATTTTATTAATGAAATGAAACCATTACTTGAACAGACGGTGTTTATTTATGTTCAAAGTTGTGGAAGGAAATTTACAATAAAGATTAGATGTTTTATATGTGAGTATGTAACCGGAAAGTTCATACATCCGTTTTCCTGATTATCTGTATCTGTGTTCCACAAAAGTTAGTCCGCTGTTAGCATCTTCATAAGTTGGAATGTTATTTCTTTTGAAAGTACTTTTTAGGGTATCCCACCCTGATCCAGGCGTTGAATTTTCATAGTTTCATGGGGTATTTAGTACTTCTCGGTAGCCACTGTAGAAGTCGCTTAGTTTCCCAAGGTGCAGGAATGACTGACAGAGTGGCAACACCTCCCTCTACAGTCTGTACGAAGGCATGTTCTGTAAAAAAAAAACAAGAAAATCATTAGTAATTAAGTATTATTCAAGAAACGAAATATAATCACCACTTAATCAAACTACCTATCTAGTTTTTGTCGAAATTGATGCCAAAAAACTAGACGTATCTAATAAATAAATAGTTAATATATTATCTTTTTAATTAAATTAGAATAGCAGCTACCTATTTAAACTACAATTTAAATTAAGTACTTGTCGTCTACTACTACTAAAAAGAGAACAAAATGGTTTTAGCAGAACCACAGCGGTACCCTAAAAGCTTGGATCCATAAAGGTGTTTTTTTTTTGGTTAACTAGCGCAAAATGTGAACCACTACTACTCTTCACATCGATCCATGGCTGATTTGTTTCTCACAAGTGCTTAACTAATTTACTATTTTCTGAATTACAGGCCACATGAGAACACCCGTACAGACCGTAACATTAAATTAATACTAAAACAGTTCACTTGCTATCCGCCATTTTCGCTGCGTGACTGTGAATTATTTTAAAATTTTATCTTTTTATTTTGGTTCATTTTAGAAGATATCGATTGGAATTAATTTGGTCCACAAATAATTTACACGTTACCAGCTTATTATCAATTTCTTTCTAAAAAACAATAACATTTATTTTGTTTACTGTCCATTTTTTTTTGTTTTTTTTTTTTGTATTTAGTGGTATTTTAAGAGCGCGTGAAAATTTTGAACTAAATATATATAGTATTTCACAGTAAAGTTACCTCCCCAATAAGATTTCTGACATAATAGGAAGAAATCGAAATTTTTACTTACCGTAAATTATATTTATTTTCTCACAAATGGCGCTTGAGATCTTGCACACAACACAACACGTATACTTCATGTTTAACAAATTGACAGTTCATATTAAAGAAAAATAAATAATAAAGTTATTGCATTCCACAATTTCACTCAGTGTACTTTCTACTGTGTAAAAGCATATAAAATGTACACATTTGTCTTTTTTGCTGTATTATAGGTAACACGTGTCTTGTTATTCAGGCAATTTTCAGCTATTGGGGCGACTGTTACACACATAAATGCTAATTTGATGTTGATATAATTCAATTATTTGTTAATTGGAATTCTTATACAGCTATGTGCTGAATAATTTGTGCCCAAATTAGAGTTATATCAGCAGAGGATGCGCTGTCTACGCTGTTATACAGCAAGTTTATGCAGCTAATGTTTCCACGGTGCTCTATGAAAATGCTGTTATAAAGCACTTTTGTGCTACTTGGGTTATACATCATTTTCGACTAATTATAAGCAAGAGTGATGATTTCATTGTATAAAAAATATAATAGGTACTACTTTTCTGTAGTGTATTTCTGAACGAAAAGTTCAAAATGACATTTTGTTTTGACAAAACCCATCAGTGTCTGTCAGTCGAGTCTCGACTTGGTTTCGACTTTCGTGGCTTTCAGTGTTATTTTACGTTCTCTTATTTATGTTTTGTTCCTACGACTTTTGCGTTGTACAATTATTAATAAATAACAATTTCTAGGTTATGCAAACGTCATCTCTACAACCTGTCATAGCTGTCATAACACTCACGACAAACGTCAAACATTTTTAATTTTTATTGTGTGCATAAATACCATATAATATTATGTAAAAAATGTTGCTTTATTCTATTCAGAGGTTTGTTTCCCAGCTTTTATAAAAAGTACATGTTATGGCCGGAGTCCCATACAAAAATGAAACATCTCCTTTGTTTGTAAGTTTGTATGTGGGGGATAATCTCTGGATCTAGTGAACCGATATTGAAAATTCTTTCACTAATAGGAAGCTACATTATCCCCGAGTGCTATAGGCTATATTTAATTTCCGTCCAAAACGCGTGTGAAGCCGCGGGCAACAGCAAGTTCGCAATAATGACATATGGCACTTGAGAACAATACTAAAAAACACAAGATAGTAACCTATCCAATGCATTAATTTCTCCAGAAGTGATCGATCCGCAATTATGTGCTGGCTAAGTTGAGTTTTGAATGCATTGAAAGAGTGTAGATGTCTTATTCAGGACGGTAACTTAATAGAGCGGTGCTTCTTCAAAAGTTAGCTTTTTTGCCATAGTTAGTTAGTTCTTGCTATAAGTAATACTAGCAAGATAAAAGAACATGTAGACACCGTGCTAGTATGCTGCACAGTACTTACTTCAATTTGAATTATACGTGTTTGTAACTGGTATTGTTTGGCACGTTTTGCATTTTTGCAGTTAGATACAGTTAAAATTAAATGAAAGATGCCCAAAAAGTGCATAAATATGCAAATGCATGTGCATTTTCCGGTCTCATTATACGAGTAATTTATCAATGTTTGGGAAGTCTGATTGTGACTGAAAAGTAGTGTGGTATAATCGTTTGTCGTGGTGTGGACATGTGATGCGGGGGAATGAGGAGAATGTCGTGAGGAAAGTTTTGAGTAGGTATAAACGTGGATGGGTATAAGAGAAGAGACACACCAAAGAAACGATGGATGAACTGTGTGAAGGATGATATGGCTAGAAAGGAGGTGACTGCTGAGATGACGAGTAATAGAGAAGTATGGAAGAAGAAGACATGCTGCGCCGACCACAAATGAATTGTGACCAGGACAAGAGAAAGATGCTGGCACTCGGATTTAAAAGGAAATTCGTAACCCATTGACTTATATCATAGCTCATATTTGAATAATGAAGACGGACCTGTTCGTCTGCGTAAATATCGCAATGAAGATTGTTGAATAATCAAACTGGATAACATTGGGAACGCGAGTGTGTTTCGAAAACACGGTGATGGGCAAAAAAAAATAGACTAATGGTACCTATGTAAATATGATGAACGCACACAAATAGTTTAAGCAAGTTCAAACATTGTTTTTATGTATTTCGCAGCGAGTTGTTTTAACAAGTCCGATAAAAATAACTCGATACAGGCGTATTTATAGAGAGTTCGTATTATTAGTGTTTCTCAAGCATAAAGATAGACCTACAAAATCTCTTTTTTACTCAAATACATAATGTTTTTGCGTAAGAAAGTTATGCAAGATTTTAATTCCGTAAGATCCAGGCTTGGGTGCATGATGCAGCGTCCCTTCCTGCCCGCATGCAGGAAATGCGAAAATGACCATGCCATGCCATGCCAATAAACCTGTAATCTTTTATTTCTTCTTTATCATATGGTTAGTGCCTAACCTGGTGTCAGAGTTTTTATGCCGCCCATAGGCCTCTGACTTGGCTTTACATGCCGTCGAGAAATATCTCTCAGGCATGCTGGTTTCCTCACGATGTTTCTCTTCACCGGAGCATGTGATAATTGTACAAGACGCACATGAATCCGAAAAGTCAGAGGTGCGTGTCTTGGGTTCGAACTCTAGACCTATGACTTGGCAGTCCGAGTCAGCTATGACCCACAACATCATTCTGAGTCCCCCTACATAGAAATTTTTCATCGGTTATTTTATAAAAAAAACTGGCCTAGGCGAGTCGGACTCGCGCACGAAGGGTTCCTTATCACTATCTAAAGAAAACCTTAATTGGCGTCAACTATGTATGTATGG
This sequence comes from Eugnorisma glareosa, assembly GCA_947578425.1. Classification (NCBI taxonomy): domain Eukaryota; kingdom Metazoa; phylum Arthropoda; class Insecta; order Lepidoptera; family Noctuidae; genus Eugnorisma; species Eugnorisma glareosa. Next base: position 742,431 of record OX387984.1, read on the forward strand.
GGATCCTTTTATATTCAATTTTTTTTTTTGGGATTTTTATTTTATTTTGCTGTAAGGCCTTGCTTTTTGCCGGGGCTGCGGGACTGTTCGAAAGAGATACCGTGGCCCCGGAACACAAAGGGCAATGATGGAACATGGATGGGTTTTAGTCAGTAGAAGTCCGACACTCCCTCCTGCTCAGCCCAGAGCGGGAGGAGTTATTTGATGATTTCCCACCCGAAAAAAACAAAAAAATGCCTTGCTTTTTGCCAAATTTCATGATTCTAGGTCAAAGGGAAGTACCCTGTAGGTTTTGATTCCCTTGTGAAATCGCATAATATGCGACATAAACAGTCATATCTTTTGATCGCGTTGACTTACAAGTTTGACTTTTTCATTGCTCCATGGGGTAGCAGAGCTGAGTATTTGGTATTTAATTTTAGCTTGATACCGGCACGCATTCCTGAGAAAAAGGGTCATGAGGTCATGACAGACATACAGACGGACAACAAAGTGATCCTATAAGGGTTCCGTTTTGCCGATTGAAGTACGGAACCCTACAAACACCTGTTTCCTACAGGAGTACAATACCTACACGGTCAAAGTAGTTTGGAACAGCTGTTTTTTTTTAGTAACCGATGAAAATTTTTTAAATTTTAATTAGGATGACGTACTGCATGCTGCGTCATATCTGAAATTTGGCTGGTTTTCGGAAACTAACCGTGTATGTTTAGTTTTGAATTACAACCTATGCAATAATTAATGTAAAAACCGGCCAAGTGCGAGTCGTACTCACACACACACAGGGTTACAGAACCCTGTGTGCACCAAACAATATAATGTACTTTCTGTTCTGTGAATGTTGTTACTGTAATTGGTTTCACAACTGTTGTAATTAAATACGCACCAGATCTGGTCGCTAGTTTAAATAGGGACCTGATGGCAATAAAAACCTGGTCCGATAAATTTGGTGTTTCAGTTAACCCTAATAAATGTCAGGCGATCATTATTGGGAGTTCTCGCAGTCTCAGTAAGTTGGATGGTAGAACCTTGCCACCAGTTCTTTTCGACAGTACAGTCGTTCCTTTTAGTGCTGATGTAAAGGATCTAGGCTTGCATATTGATAGCAGTATGAAATGGCATACCCAAGTCGCTCGTGTCAGCCAGAAGGTTACTGGTACGTTGCGGGCTCTGTACTGCTTGAAAAACTTTTTACCGTCAAATACGAAAACAATGCTTGTACAGTCCTTAATTTTTCCTATCATCGATTATGGTAATGTGTGCTACTTTGACCTGAATGCGGATCTCCTCGACAAACTTGACCGTCTTCTAAATTACTGCATTCGATTCGTTTTCAATCTGGTAAATATGATCATGTCTCTGAGCACCGGTCTCTTCTTAAGTGGTTGCCGATACGTCAGCAAAGGGCGCTAACCACCTTGTTTTCTTTTCTTGTTTCTCCCTCTTCCCCTAGTTACCTTGCTCCCCACTTTCAATACATTTGTGCCAACCATAACAGGAGTCTGCGCTCATCGTATAACCGAGTTCTGCAATGTCCCTCTCACCGCACTGACTTCATTCATCGATCATTCTTCGTTCAGTCTATTTCTCTGTGGAATGCGCTTCCCCAGGAAATCAGGATGGCAACCAATCGTCTATCTTTTAAAATTAAAGTTCGCGAGTACATTCGGAAAAAGCTGGCAGTTTCGTCACAACGTTAATGTTTTCTCCATTGTTTGTCTTTTTATTTTAGTTTATTTGTGTAAATGTCTATTTACACATATGTATATATTTTGATATATATGTATAGTATTTTGATATATTTTATAGTATTTTATATATCCTTGTAGTTTATTCATAGGAAACATTGGTACACCTACTCGTACCAATGTTTGTCTCTGCATCACCCAAAGGTTGACAGGTAGAAAATGCCTATGGCATTAAGTCCGCCTCTGTACTATGTGCTTGAATTATTAAATAATAATAATAAATAAATAAATAAATGTGTTCGAATGTTTGGTTCTAGGACATGTCGGTTTCCTCACGATGTTTTCCTTCACCGTTTTGAGAGCAGTGGTGATGAAATAAATTACACAAAGTAATGCACCTGCCTGAGTTCGAACCCATGACTTACTGTTCGTAAGTCAGGGCCGCCACCACTGGGCCACCGCTGCTCTTAGATTCAAGGTTGATTAGGAAAATGGTAGCTTGATGTATTGCCAACGTTTAAAAAATCAACCTGTATAATATGTTAAAAACACAATAGATTCTTATCATTAGGTACGTGTAACTGACGGGTATTTTAGCATATTTAACTTTACGAAAGCCTGTTATCATTGTTGAAGTAATAAAAGATTATTTATCTTATTTATTTGAATTAACAAATGACGCGCGTTATTTTGAAGGTGCCTTCAGAAAGGTTCAGTGAATTCTGAGCGCGAAAATTATGTGCAGTACTAAATATAGAGTATTTTTTTTGTTAGTTTTTTTTCTTAAGTGTAATTCAATTGTTCTTAGGTTTTTTGCAATTTACCGGTCAGTGTCACGCTCTATGTTGACCAAAATATGATCTGCGGCCCGTAATAAGCATGCATTTACAGAATTATAATCATTAAAATCGTCAATATAACCTTTTTTTACGGATGGTAAATCATCAAATGAGCCCTCCCACTCTGGGCGGAGCGGAAGGGAGTGTCAGACTTGTACTGACTAAAACCCATCCATGTTCCTTCCTTTGCCCTCTGTGTTCCAGGGCCGCGGTATCTCTTTCGAACAGTCCCGAAACCCTGGCAGGAACCCTGGGGACTTCAAGACAGGAGTTTAAAGGAGGTGTTTTTTCCCCCATACAATTGTGGCCAAACAATGTACCTTAACAATAAAGGTACGAATTTATAGGAAAAAAATCGCAGATTCTGAAAAAAAAAATATTGGATTTATTAATGCATTTGTACCACCTGAAATTGTCGATAAAAGATGCTAAAACTTGCAACCCAAGAATTTTAATCTGGCAATCTCGTAATTCATTTCTCCGATGATGCGTTTCGTTACTTCATTTAAACACGTATGAAAAACCAAAAATATACTATTTTGAATTTAGTTTTGTATTAAAGATAGGTTAATTTTCCCGGCACACTTTCTTGTGAAACATTATAGGATCAAGAATTTAAAAAATACATTTATTTCACATTTCAGATTATTTTTTGCGTTTGGTTAGCTACTGGCCAAAAGACAGTGCTCCAGGGCCGATAATTTACTATCTTATTCCTTTTGTTGTTGTTGGTGACAATATTGTCATTCAGATTATTTTAGCCCTTGTCAGACGATCGATCGATCGACCGATCTCGAAAGAGTTTAATATTTTGACAGATGGAATAGTTTGACAGCCGCCAGCGCTGTTAAGAACGTTTCTTTGAACACAGTTATGATTCGAGGTAGTGTTTTTTCATATTCTTTTATTTTTTAATCTATCGAATATTGAAGGATTTAAAATACTGCTAATAACACAATGTATTGGAAAGAATTTAAATAGTAATTTGTACCTCGGTACATGTTTGGGCCGAAAAAAAACACCTCCTTTGACCCTTTATGTTCATTTAATTCCATTGAATGACTATTTCATGATAAAGTCATTCAATGGGATTCAAGAAACAGAACATTTAAATTTCTTGAGCTACCCCCAACATAAACTGCGTTTCGCACACTCACAGTAAAAACCGTACAGTTAAACTTTGCATTCGCAGTCCTAAAAACCAATTGTTATAATACACATACATTTGCCGGAGTAAATTATAACTAATGATGGTGAAAACTTCATCAAAATCCATCGTCTTAGTCATTCTTTATAGTGTGGTTAGTGCCTAACCTGGTGCCAGAGTTTTTATTCCGCCCATGGGCCTTTGACTTGGCTTTACATGCCGTCGAGAAATATCTCTCAGGCATGCTGGTTCCTGCCAGGGTTGCGGGACTGTTCGAAAGAGATACCGCGGCCCTGGAACATAAAGGGCAAAGGAAAGAACATGGATGGGTTTTAGTCAGTAAAAGTCTGACACTCCCTCCTGCTCAGCCCAGAGCGGGAGTTATTTGAAGATTTCCCATCGGTAAAAAAAAAAAGGCATGCTGGTTACGATGTTTTCCTTCACTGAAACAAGTGATATAATTAGACAATGCGCACATGAATCCGAAAACTAGAGGTGTGTGTCTTGGGTTTGAACTAGGCTATCAATGGTATAAAAAATCCATCATTATAGTTTTTAGTTCAAAAGAACGAAGAGGTCACGTACACAGACACAAAACAACTTTATAGATTTTTCATACTATTTATCAATGAAGATATTTCGACATACTACCCAGCAGTATAGCGAAGGGTCATTTTTGTAAGAGGTAAGCCGGAGTACATATCTTTAATGTGAAAGAATACTGACTGTGCCATTTTTCAAAGGGGGGCCGGTAGGAATCGAATATGGAACGTTCGACACTGCTACCCAAAATACCGACGCCCCAGTTTCGCGTTATTAAGGTCAATTCAATTTCAATTGAAACGTAGCTAATCAATTGAACGACAAAGGTACCTGTTACTACACTAATAGAGAACACTGCATTTGTGTAGCACGAGGTAGTCAGCTAAACATATTCAGGCAATAGTACATTTTGATATACGTGGGGAAACTTTGTTATTGCATTCTAGGCGGAATTAACACCCGAGCTGCAGGCGAGGGTGTTATGGAGCCGAGAACTGCAGTAACAAATGCCCACGCGTATCAAACGACGTTTTTCAATACATTTTCGAAGAAATAAAATAATATAACGGAAAAAGTATTTTTGTCAGGAATTAAAACTATGATTTAATTAGATTCTTTTCCGCGCTTTGCTTTCGCCAGGTTGAAGAAGAGGCAAAGGTATGATGCCGCCATACAGCCTAATATGAAAAAAAGAAAATTCAAATATTTTTGAATTTAGAACACAAATAAATGTTAATTTGTTCAGTAAAGTAAATATTTGTTTTAAATAATCATGTTTACCGAAGAGTATAACCTTCCTCTCTGTTTAGCGTTTGTGGACTACGAGAAAGCCTTCGATTCGATCGAGACTTGGGCTGTACTGCAGTCTCTCCAACGGTGCCAAATCGACTATCGGTACATCGAGGTGTTGAAGTGTTTGTACAAAAACGCCACCATGTCAGTCCGACTTCAGGACCAGACCTCGTAACCTATCCTTCTGCAGCGAGGTGTGAGACAGGGAGACGTCATATCTCCGAAACTGTTCACCGCTGCACTGGAGGATGTCTTCAAGGTTCTGGACTGGAGAGGGCTAGGCATCAACGTTAATGGCGAGTACATCACTCACCTTCGGTTTGCTGACGACGGTCATGGCTGAGACCATGGAGGACCTCGGTACAATGCTCGATGACCTCACCAGAGCCTCCGAAAGAGTGGGTCTTAAAATGAGCATGGACAAAACCAAGGTGATGTTGAATGCCCATGTAACACCCACTCCTATTAAGATCGGAGACTCTATACTCGAAGTTGTAGACGATTATGTCTACCTGGGACAAACGGTCCAGCTAGGTAGGTCTAACTTCGAGAAAGAGGTCAACCGTCGAATCCGACTCCGCTGGGCAGCGTTCGGGAAGCTGCGCGGTATCTTCTCGTCCAACTTACCGCAGTGTCTCAAGACGAAAGTCTATGACCAGTGTGTGTTGCCAGTGATTACAAACGGGACCGAAACGTGGTCGCTCACAATGGGCCTCATTCGAAGGCTTAAAGTCACCCAAAGGGCAATGGAGAGGGCTATGCTCGGAGTTTCCTTGCGTGATCGAATCAGAAATGAAGACATCCGCAAGAGAACCAAGGTTACCGACGTAGCCCGAAGAATTGCCAAACTGAAGTGGCAGTGGGCAGGGCACATTGCTCGCAGAACGGATGGCCGATGGGGCCGAAAAGTTCTGGAGTGGCGACCGCGAACCGGAAGACGTTGCGTTGGAAGGCCTCCCACTAGGTGGACCGATGACCTGGTGAAGGTTGCGGGGATCCGCTGGATGCGAGTCGCACGGGACCGGTCAGTGTGGCGACACTTGGGGGAGGCCTATGTCCAGCAGTGGACGTCTTTCGGCTGAAATGATGATGATGATGAATCATGTTTATCTATGATATTCTATTTATAAACACAATTTAAATACTCAAAAAATATTTACGCCGTTGCCGAAATTAAAAAAACAATCACCGCCTACAATAGATACAGTCATTGAACCCATTTGGACTTATATGTGGAAATTTTTATTTCCGCACGTGTGCGGAAAAATATTAAAAATCCACGCGTGTGAAATACATTGCATGTTGAACTTAATCGTAGTGCGATAAGAACCAGTTTTCGAGAAAGTCTATAGAAAAATTATTACGGCTCGTGGCTAAATAGTAACTGCAGCTCGGGTCGATCTCTAGGTTAAGCTGCGCTTGTCTATGTTGGTTCGTGGATGGGTACATACTGAGTTTCCTCCGTGCCTCGGAAAGCACGTTAAGCTGTTGGTCTCAGCTGTCATTTGTAGATCTTTGACAGTCGTTACAGGTAGTCTGTGGCCCGAAATTCTGGCTACCAGTACCCAGTAACAAGCTGGTAGAGGTCAGACACTCAGATGGGCGCTAATAAGGGCATTAGGTACACCGCTGCCTACCCCTTCGGGGATTACTAGCGTGATGTTATGTTACGTTTAATTCCCTTTGTTCACTTTCTTAACGTAATAATATAATAATCTACAATAATCTACATTTTTAAATATTTCGTAAAGAGGAAACGCGGGTGGTCTTTTCTCCATAAAAACGCTCTCGCCTGTTTTCTTTCTGGTTTATGACTTTAGAGGTATAATTTTTTACAGTTGAATAAATATCAACCTTTTCTATGTCCATAGGCACATTTTCCTTTTTGATAATATACAATGTGTAACAGAATAAACGCACAACCTCTTAAGGGGTCATTGTACTCATCATTATGAACAACTTTTACTATGGGACCAATCCGGAAATCGCGAAAAAAAAAACAGCTGTTCAGTACATTTTGTCGAATTATGCGCACAGAAATGTAAAGGGCAGTCGACTTTTTTTTTGCGATTTCAGTGTTGGTCCCATAGTGAAAGTTATTCATAATGATGAGTACAATGACCCCATAAGAGGTTGTGCGTTTATTCTGTTACACATTGTATAATCTGTATCAGCACTAGAACCTTCACAAAATGCTAAAAAAGGCCAATTTGGACCGCTGTCAACAGAGGCCTAGTGTACAAATTTTACAACTATTAATGAAAAAAGAAAAAATAAGGACACAGTATATATCCTTCTTATTCTGTTTATGAAATATCTTTTAAATTGGTCGAATATTGGAGGAGGAAATAGTTTAGAGCCAAACCTCGAATTATGACTTTTTACGTGTCGGATCTAGTTGTCCTTATCGCACCAATGTCGAAATCGCGCTCGTAGAGGGACAGCAATAGTTTCTTCAAATATCTACCGCATTTCCTCTTAAAAAAGTCATAGGAGATAAAAATCATTTAAAAATATAAAAAATAGTTAGTCCACCGGTATCGGGAACAGGGTCCAAGCTTCCGGCGGTCAGGGCTCCAGAGAGAGGAACCTCCTAACAATACGAGCTGTGTCCAGGAGTACCGCTTTCTGAATCAAGCCCTTGATCCAGCTGCCTAGCGAGAGCCTCCTCAGGTATTGATCGAGGCTCTTGGCAATTAAGCCATGAGCTGATACGACTATCATTTATGTTTAATTATTGTTAGCATGATACAGTTGAGTACTTAGGCGTAAACTATAATCTAAATCTCTCTCCTTTTCAGATGTGGACAGTAATGTGAATCAGTGACGCAACAAGATGGCAGTGGGCGAGGCGCGCGTCCCTCTGCTGCACGGCGACCGGCCTGCGCCCGCGCTTCAAGCAAAGACAGGTCAGTCATATAAAAATAATAAAATATAAAAGAATTATAAAATTCTATCAATTACCATTCCAAAGAATCTCAACCATTTATGCAAAGATGGGTCAGCTAAATGCTATCACTCACTGTACCTTAATGTAGATAGTCCAGGCAGGCCAGTCATCCAGACAACCCCAACGCCAACAGGTAAACTTTCACAGTTACCTCTATCAAACAACCCCACGCCAACGAGTAAACTTTCACAGTTACCTCTTACAAACAACCCCACGCCAACAGGTAAACTTTCACAGTTATCTCTGTCAAACAACCCCACGCCAACAGGTAAACACTCACAGTTACCGCTGTCAAACAACCCCACGCCAACAGGTAAACATTCACAGTTACCCCTGTCAAACAACCCCACGCCAACAGGTAAACTTTCAAAGTTACCTCTATCAAACAACCCCACGCCAACAGGTAAACTTTCACAGTTACCTCTATCAAACAACCCCACGCCAACAGGTAAACTTTCACAGTTACCTCTATCAAACAACCCCACGCCAACAGGTAAACTTTCACAGTTACCTCTATCAAACAACCCCACGCCAACAGTTACCTCTGTCAAACAACCCCACGCCAACAGTTACCTCTGTCAAACAACCCCACGCCAACAGTTACCTCTGTCAATCTGTTCTGAATCAATCTGTTTAATGTGTGTTCATCCATCCACGGAGCAACCCAGGCAAGCGCGGCTTAACCTGAAGATCGACCCGAGCGGCTGTTATTATGTACACACGAGCTCCTGTGAAGTAACATAACTGTGAAGAACTGTATTTTTATACAGTCCATAGCATAAACATAATCAGCCTATAATGTTCCCACTGCTGGGACACACGGCTGCCTCTCTAGAGAGGGAATGGGCTATAATCCACCACGCGGGCCTAGTGCGGGGTGTGTCGCATGTCTTAGGACATGCCGGTTTCCTCCGACGTTTTCCTTCACCGTTTTTGAGAGCAGTGGTGATAAAATAAACACAGACACAGAGAAATGCGCCTGCCTGCCGTTGCCACGCACATCTCGGCTGCAAATAAATTCAAATTCATTTATTTTGTGTGATTTTTGGTGCATTTTACATGAGATGTCAATAATAAATAATAAGTTCCTCAAAAATCTACCTTAACGGTGTACACTTTTTCACTTATTTAGTAATTATTATATATAAAAAAAAAGAATAATCATCATATTAAAATAAAATAATTACAACAAAAACACGAAATAACTTATAAAGATAGGTCACAAAAAAACAAGCAAAACATTTACAATTGAGTACAAAAAATAATAATAATAATTTAAAAAACAAGGGATGGAAACAAAGATAATAATTCAATGTCAAAAATATTATAAATTTCAATGTCAAATATCTTACAATTTATCATTAAGGAATTCGTCAATAGAATAATAACATTTTTCCAATAATACATGTCTTAATTTGTTTTTAAATTGAATAATATTTAGGTCCTTAATTCTATTTGGTAATTTATTAAATATTTTTGGGGCCATGCAAAGTATGCTTTTGTGCATGAAAGCGGTCTTTGATGGTCGAACGCATAATTCATGTCTATATTCTTGTCTGATCATTTTATAGCGATGTTCAGATGCTTTTCTGAATAGAGGCATGTTCTTTTTAACAAATAAAGCAGTCTCAAATATGTACAAGCAAGGTAAAATCATTATTTTTAACAATACAAAATAAGGTTTGCAGCTATCAGTTATTTTTATACCGGTAATAGCTCTTAAGCATCTTTTTTGCGATTTGAACACCATGTCCTTATTGCAGGAGTTACCCCAAAACATGACTCCGTAGCGTAGTATAGAATCGACATATCCATAGTATGCAGTGACTGCCGCTGCTTGATTGACTACTTTCTTTAATTCATACAAAACAAAAGCAAACTTACTATTTTTTTAAATTAATATTGAAGTATGTTGTTTCCAATTAAGTTGATTGTCGATTGTTAAGCCTAAAAATTGTGTATTTGCAACTTCTTCAAGGTTTTCATTATTAAAGCTTACATTTAGTTCCGAATTAGCTACTCTGTGACGAAAATTCATAATTTTTGTTTTCTTCAAATTTATAATTAAGTTGTTATGTTCTAACCAGTTAACAGCTTGTTGTAGTGCATTGATTATGTCAGCTTCAAAGTCTTTATTATTTTTGTCAGGTTTAACAATGATAGTACTGTCGTCGGCAAACAATGTCATAGGATAGGGTATATTCTGGGGAAAGTCATTTATATATATAAGAAATAATAAAGGCCCTAGCACACTTCCTTGGGGCACACCAAAAAATATTTTTCGTTCTTTAGATATGTATTTTATAACGGTTTTATTTAATTTACAAATTCGACTTATTTCCGTACGTTGTGTTCTATTTTTTAAGTATGAATTTATAAGTGATAAAACATTTCCCCTTATCCCATACGCATTTAATTTGCTCAACAGTATATCATGGTTGACCAGGTCAAATGCCTTTGTCATATCCATGTATATTGCTGCTATTGGGACTCTTTCATTCATGTTAGCTACGATAACATTAAGAAAGTCATATATTGCCATGTTTATTGAATGATCTTTCCTAAATCCTTTTTGTTCTTTCACAAGTATATTATGTTTGTTGAGGTATCCGTCTATGGACCTATAGATCCATTTTTCGAATATCTTAGATATTACCGGAATAAGTGCTATTGGTCTGTAATTTTTAATGTCTTTCTCATCGTCTTTTTTAAATAAAGGTTTTATGACAGTAGGTTTCAGCTTATCAGGGTAGGTTCCAGACTCAATACTTAAATTAATTATGTAGCTGAGAGGATCTGATATTATTTCTGAAACACACTTTAGAACCTTTGTTGAAATATCGTCGTATCCTACACTATTTTTATCTTTTAACTCTTTTATAATTCTTTTTACTTCATCTGGTACGATAGGGGCCAAAAACATTGACTGTGCAGAGAAATTTATTTTATTATCTGAACAAAGTAGTGTATAAAGTACCTTCTATAGTCTGTTTTTTAATACAGACATACTGACATTACGTGGGCTGCCAGTTTCTAGCAATTCTTAAATAGTGATGTGCCGCTACCGTAGATTAGGTAAATTAGGTAAATAAAACGGCGTCTAGTGTTGTTCCTGTTAAATTTAGGGTTGCAATATTCAAAATCACACACTAACTGCCGTATTAATATAATTATTTTTAAAATTGTAATTGTTTGCACGGTATCAAGTTACAATAATTGCCGAAATTTTTAAAAGTTTTACCGTTTTGTCAGAGAAAAGGGTTTATATATCCGTTTTACCGTGTGTAGTGTATGCGCAGACGCATTGGCGTGGCAGTCGACTCACCGGCCGTAGGCGAGTGCACACGTGTTCTGGTTTTCGCATACAAGATATCCTGATCAGTGTAACCTGACAAGGTGTGTTTTATTGGCTCACGAGACATTACAAGTGGCGACGAGGATAAAAGTGAGTAGATTTTAGAAAAAAAAAATGAATATAATAATTGTTGTTTACTGCACAACAGTTGTTTGCGGGTAGCTTCGTTCCAAATAGTCTATTTGAAATTGTTGGTATTAAAATAGCATAAAATATTTTACAATGAGTTCGTTATACCTAAATCAAAATCACTTATGATTTATTATGATAGAACCGAGTCAATACTTAAGCAATTGTTACTAATAAACAGATTCATGCCACTATCCTTCATTGCTAAAATGCTAAGGGCCATGCATCGTATCAGATGGAAAGAAAATAAGGCCACGCAAAACTATGGTTACCTTCATGGATATTACAAAAGTATATATTGGGCACGTATTAATAATAATAATAAATATATCCCTGGACATTACACGCGGCGCCATCTGGTTCCACACTGGGCGGCGAGGCTTGTGTCGTGGACGCCAAATGGTTGATATAATGCATGGATATTTTTTTTGTTTGTGGATGCATACTTATTGTACCAATGGGCATCACTCGGATGCAAATGTCCGTGCTCGTGACGCAAACGTTTACTCATGCCGGGATTCGAACCGGGGACCCTAAGAACGTAAGGCAGGCTCGCTGCCGCTGCGCCATTCGGGTCGTCACGTACGCATCAAAACAGTACCTACCTACCCACAATTAGCTAGGTATAAAGATAAACAAAACTCAATTATCACCTTAATGAGATTTTTGCTCGACATAATGGGGATTACCTTACCATTCACAACACAATAGAAAGGATAATTAGTTATAATTGTTTTATTTTTCTGCGTAAAAGTAATTTAAAGTTTCTATAGAGTGACATAATGTCGACTAGCCTACTGCAGCTCGCTTAAAGATTATTATTACTACTTACAGAATTATTTATTTATTTATTTTTATTTATTTAAAATAACCAACTTGAATTTACAGTTCAAAACCACACATGCAAGTTATTGGTCTGTATAAAATATAACATAAGAAATTAAATCGTCATAAAATAAATAAAAGGACAAAAAGTAGACAAAACAAAATTATAAAAATAAACAAAAGGCTGACAAGATTATAAAATATGAAATAATGAAATTATCAAACAAAAATTACAGTGAAATTATCAATAAACATTTAACAAAAAATACACAATCATAATCATAATAAATAATATAAAACAATCATATAATTAATAATATAAAATGAAACAGATTTAACATTGGTCAAGAGATTGTACTAGGGGCAGCAATGGTCTCTAGGTAACGAGTAGCAGTGCTCAGGAATCTCAGCTCAGCAGTCGCAAAGATATCTAATGCATCGTCAAATAATAAAATGTTGTTTATATGAGTGAGGGCTACATATAGAGGACTGGTCTTAAGGGATTTGGAACCGGTTTGAGGCACTGAAAATAGAGGTCGTTGCCGAGGGCGAAGTGTATGACGGATAGGTAGAGGGATATTAAAGTAAATGTACTGTAAAAGCGAGGAATTAAAGTGGGAGCCACGAATAAGGCGGATGAAATATTTAACCGTAGCAAGATTTCTTCTGACTTCCAAGCTTTGGTAGGTTACCATACCTAACACAAATGGTGTAGGATACAAGTACGGATAATATCCATATAATTTTAAGTAGAGGTAGCGAACAAACGACTTTTGGACCTTTTCAACGACCAATTTATAGGCTTTTTCGTGTGGGTTCCAGATTACACTATTGGTTTCAAGTATACTGCGAATGTATGAGTTGTATAAAAGAGTTATGGCTTGCCTATTATCTAGTATTTTAGCCTGACGCAACACAAAACCTAAGTTTTTGCGGGATTTGTTACAAGTCTGAATTATCTGCTGGTTAAAAGTTAGGAGTGAATCAAAGTTAGTACCAAGATCGCGCACGGTAGTAACACGTTTTAAGGGCTCATTGTTCAGAGTGTAGGTGTAGTGTATGGGTTGCATGGCTTTCGAGAAGGTCATGATAGCGCATTTATTGACATTAAGATTCAGGTTGTTTACCGTGCTCCAGGTGTGAATATTGTTGATGTCGAGTTGTAGTATGGTTGTATCACTAGGGTTGACTATTGGGAGAGCCACCTTGACATCATCAGCGTACATTAAAACTGTAGAATGTTTAATATATGTAGGCAGATCGTTAACTACTATTAGAAAAAATAGAGGCCCAAGGTTAGTGCCTTGCCCTATGCCAGAAGTGACCGAGTAGCGCTCTGAATTGGCATTTAGATATGTGACATATTGCTTGCGCTCATGTAGGTAATTCGCAAAGAATCTAAGCAGCGACGGGGAGAAACCTGCCAAGGCTAATTTACTTAAAAGAACGTCATTGTCAACTCGGTCAAAAGCCTTCTGGAAATCAAAATAGGCTACATCGATTTGCTTTTTGTAATTAAGGTTTTCCGTTAATAGCGTCGTGACATTGAGCAAATTAGATGTGGTTGAGCGATTTGGCAGGAATCCATGCTGCTCATCCACGAACCATCGTTGCAGTTGCTCATATATTTTTTTATAGAGCACCGATTCAAATATTTTACCGAAAATGCATAATACTGCCACTGGCCTATAATTTTTTATTTCACTTTTTGGGCCGCTTTTGTGAACCGGAAGTACTTTAGATGTTTTCCACTCAGTTGGATATACATCCGAAGCAATAGACAGGTTGAAAATAAATGTCAAGGGCAGTTTAAAGATTTCGCAACCATCCTTAACCATGTACTGGGGTATTCCGTCTGGACCTTGAGTAGATTTAGGAGGAAGCCGAGCCATAGCCCCACGTACTTCGGATTCGTGGATGTTATCTATATTAACCACTTGAGTTGCGCAGTTAAGAGACGTATTCGCCTAATTAATTTTACATTCTATATTCATTAGTTTTATCCTATTATTAACTAGATTTCGATAATGGCAATTTGATTAAAAAACTTAATTGAGTTTGGATGCTGTAGCAAATGTGCGTGTTGCATTTATGTTTACTTTTACTATTTTATTAAAAACAACAATCACATCATAATATTTAAATTAGGTACCGGTAGGTACGTATTTTAAGCTTGCACAATGTATATTATGAGAATCATAGTATGTAGTTATAAAGGTACACAAGGCCACGCCGATTAAATAAGTAAAATGTTAAAATACAGTCCGTATTATGGCCAAGTCCATGCAATGACTTGTTGAATTGTTGTAAGTACAACAATATAGGGCTATGCAGTTGTAATACTGTTACTGATTTTCAGTAAAAAGCCACGCTAAAATTATAGGGCTATGCAGTTGAAATACTGTTACTGATTTTCAGTAAAATGGCCACGCAAAAAAGAGTCAATTTGTTCTATTGCAGGCTGCCCCAAAATGACTCATGCATCATCCACACTTTTCAACTTAGAACATTTTGATTGCGAAGGCGATCCGACATCTGTCGGCACTCGATGGGGGAAATGGAAGAGGGCACTTGAAATTTATTTACTGGCTGCCAACATCGACACACCTGTTAAGAAACGAGCTACTCTTCTTCATTTTGGGGGAATAGCACTCCAAGAAGTGTATTATAACCTACCTGGAGCTCATGCTGAAGACGGAGAAGGTGTCAATGTTTATACAATAGCTCTAAATAAATTGGACTGTTATTTTGCTCCGAAACAAAGTCGGATTTACGAAAGGTACCTTTTCCGACTCACAAAACAGGAGGAAGAAGAACAATTTGAACGATTTTTATTAAGGTTGAGAAACCAAGCCGAAAAATGTCAATTCCATAATAAAGAAGAGCATATTATCGATCAAATCACGGAAAAGTGTCGATTAGTCGAATTGTGGAAAAAAAGAATTTAGAATGCGGGGATACAATTACTCTAGACGAAATCATCAGTAAAGCAAATGCATTAGAAGTTGTAGCCAGACAATTAGAACAATTTAAAACTGTTATTAGAAATGATGCGAACAATTACAACAAAGCAGAAATAAATAAAATCGATAACAAGAAAAAAATTAACAAACCGTTTCGACATCAATCTCCGAACACAAAATGTAGTAAATGTGGTAGCTACACTCATGAATCTGATGACACAAAATGCCCTGCAAAAGACAAACGATGTTTGAAATGTGGATGCATCGGTCATTTCCCAGAACATTGCAGGACTCGGCAGAAAAGAAAATTTTCAAACAGGACAAACAACAGAACTGTAACTAAAAAACCAAGACTAGAAACAAAAAAGGCTACCAATAAATCTGAAATCGACTACATTTTCCACCTGGATGAAAACGAAACAATAAAATGCAATATTGGGGGAGTAACCGTTGACATGTTAATAGATTCTGGAAGTAAATGCAACATTATTACCGACAGAACATGGCAATTTCTAAAAGACAATGGCGTGAAAGTTTTTAACCAGATGCGCAAACCTAATAAGACACTTATGTCCTATGGCAGTAAAAAACCTCTGGATATTTTAGGCTCGTTTGACGCAGACATTTCAATCATCAGTAATAAAAGTATAAAGTGTACTGCTTATGTCATCAGGAACGGCACACGTGATTTGTTAGGCAAGGAGACCGCGTTTCAATTAAGCGTGCTTAAAATTGGGCTCCAAATTAATGCAGTAAACAATGAGACATTCTTAGAGAAAGCCTTTCTAAAGTTCAAAGGAGTGACTGTCCAGATCCCAATAGACCAAACAGTAAAACCAGTCATCCAACCATATAGAAGAGTTCCCATTCCTTTAGAAGAAAAGGTTGCCAGAAAATTAAAAGAACTGAAGGATGCGGATATTATCGAGGAAGCAAACGGACCCTCACCGTGGGTATCACCAATGGTTCCCGTTCTTAAAGAAGGTCAAGAAGAGGTACGTATTTGTATAGATATGAGGAGAGCTAATGAATCAATTATAAGAGAAAATCACCCACTTCCAACAATGAATGAATTGCTACCTAATTTTCGTCAGGCTAAATATTTTTCAAAACTCGATATAAAAAATGCCTTTCATCAACTTGCAATTCATAAAGATTGTAGGTACATTACTACATTCAGTACTAGCAAAGGCCTGTACAGGTATAAAAGGTTAATGTTTGGAATTTCTTGTGCACCAGAGATGTTCCAAAAAATTCTAGAAAAGATGTTGTTAGGTTGCGAAGGAACATTCAACTTTATCGACGACATTATTGTACATGGTGCTACAGAACAAGAACATGACGAAAGGTTAAGTAAAATGTTGCAAGTTTTGAAGGAAAATAACGTTCTATTAAATGAAAACAAATGTATTTATAAAACGAAAAAAATTGAATTTTTCGGTCATGAACTTTCGGCTAGTGGAATTAGGCCACTCGAAAATATTTGACAGTAATTAAAACTAGTAGAACACCAAATACTACTGAAGAAATTCAAAGTTTTTTGGGGTTAGTTAATTTTGTAAGTAAATGGATTCCCAATTTAGCCACTCTTACTGAACCTTTGCGGGAACTGTTACGGTTAGGCTTAGGAAAGTCAGCAAACATTCAGAAATTCTGGACACCCAAGCAGGATGAGGTATTTGAAGCTCTTAAGAAAGGCTTATCCAATATTCAGACTTTAGGCTATTATAATCCTTCTGATAAAACCCAGGTTATCGCTGATGCCTTTCCCGTGGGGTTAGGCGCAGTGTTGATTCAGGTTGATGAAGATGGTCCCCGTGTGATCGCTTTTGGTCATAAAGCTCTCACCGATTGTGAAAAGAGATATTGCCAAACTGAAAAAGAAGCCCTAGCGCTAGTTTGGGCAGTGGAACACTTTAAAATATACTTGTTGGGCAAAGAATTCGAACTTATAAGCGATCACAAACCATTGGAGACCATTTTCGGAAGAACTTCTAAATCATGTGCCAGAATAGAACGGTGGGTACTTAGGTTACAGGCTTACAGGTATAAAGTTATCTACAGACCAGGTAAATCCAACATAGCGGACACAATTTCCAGACTTAGTAAAACTTCCTCGTCGGAACCATTTGATTCTGAAAATTATATTAACCAAATTGTAAATTTCAGCAGACCAATCGCGGTTCCATTGAACGAAATTGAAGGATGTTCTGCTGGAGACGAGGAAATTTTAAAAGTCAAAGATGGTATTTTTAATAATGACTGGCACGATTCTATTAACAATTTTAAAATCATACAAAATGAACTTTGTTTTAATAGAGATATTCTGCTTCGGGGAACTAGGATAGTTATACCACATAAACTGCGTCAACGAGTACTGGAGGCGGCTCATGAAGGCCATCCAGGCATAGTAGCGATGAAGGCTCGCCTTAGAACAAAGGTATGGTGGCCTAGAATTGACAAAGATGCTGAACGTCTAGTAAAAGCTTGTCGAGGTTGTACACTAGTATCCAATCCTACTCCGCCACACCCGATGAAGAGACGAGCACTTCCCGCCGAACCTTGGGTTGATATAGCGATGGACTTCTTGGGGCCTCTTCCTAGTCGCGACTACCTGTTGATACTTGTTGATTACTATAGTAGATATAAGGAAATTAAAGTAATACGCAGTATCACTTCTCTTGATACGATACAAGTTTTGAAAGAAATATTTTCCAGATTAGGTTACCCAGCAACTTTGACGTGTAATAATGGAAATCAGTTTACAAGCGAGGTTTTCCGGAACGATTGCAAGGAATGTGGAATACTGTCCCGTATTGGCCACAAATGAATGGGGAAGTGGAGAGGCAAAATATTTTCTAATTTATTTTCTGTTATTGCACCTACTGTGTATTGTCTCTGCATCACCCTAAGGTAGACTGGTAGAAAATGCCCAAGGCATTAAGTCCGCCTTTGTACTGTTTTTACTTGTGCATAAAGTTTTAATAAATAAATAAATAAATAAAAATCGAGACGTTTTAAAACGTCGGAAAATTTGCCAGGCTGAAAACAGGAACTGGAAAGAGGACATCTTCAGTTATTTAATGATGTATAACAGTACTCCTCACTCTATTACAGGCAAATCTCCATCAGAGTTATTTTATAAAAGACAGTTTAGAGAGAAGATCCCGGCAGCACCAGATATGGAATACAAAACATTAGATGAAGAAGTGAGAGACAGAGATCTGCAAATGAAGGTAAAAGGGAAGGAGTATGGGGATCTCAAAAGGAAAGCGACAGATAGCAACTTGGAAGTAGGAGAAAAAGTATTTGTGAAAATTTTAATCAAAGATAATAAGTTGACCTCCAATTTCAATCCCACTGCACATACAGTAACGGACGTGAGTGGTGGCGATGTTAGTGTTCGGAATGATGAAACTGGGAAAGAATATCGCCGGAATGTAGTACACTTAAAGAAAGTAAATGATTCATGGACTGTGGTTAATCAAAATAGTAGTAATAATGATTTAGGAGAAAATTATGAACTAGAGTAAATTATTTGTTGTTTTGTATAGCATTAAATTGTTATCTACTTTTATCAACTACGTTTATTTGATTGTTATACATATTTAAAATTAAGTAAAATCTTGGCTGTTCTGTTAAACTTTGCGGTAAATCTGTAATAATAATATTTGAAATATTTGATTAGTTATCCGCCATATTATATAAGATTAAGTTAAAATAATAAAACCCTAATATTGTAATTGTGAAACATTTCAATTCAGTAAAAATAAAGAAGGGATGTAGTGTATGCGCAGACGCATTGGCGTGGTAGTCGACTCACCGGCCGTAGGCGAGTGCGCACGTGTTCTGGTTTTCGCATACAAGATATCCTGATCAGTGTAACCTGACAAGGTGTGTTTTATTGGCTCACGAGACATTACACCGTGTATTAACAAAACTGATGGCATGTCTTTTTTTTTCTAATCGTCTCTTAATATAAAAAGTTACGATTCAACAAACCGGTATCATAGGTGTACTGTCACTACACAAAAGAGCTGGCAGCATTATTTGTATGTTTGACATTTGCATGTGTCAACGACGGCTATCGTTTTTGAGCTCACCAGATGGCGCCACTGTCGATTAAGGTCCTGTCAATAATTCTATTTTATACTAGGTACCAATAACTTCATAAAAAGTTTATTTTATTACGTACAACATAGTGTAAACTTCAGGTTCATATATTTACAATATTCTCCCTAAAATTAGCAAGCATGGAACATTTAAAACTCATTTTACCTCCAAGTACTCACAATTAAGATTCTAAATTGCTACTAGGGAAAGCAATCTCGCGAGATTGGGGCTCGGGCGAGATCTCGCGAGTTTATGAATAACAATACCGCGAGATCTCGCGAGATTGGCAGTTTTGTGTGTTTATTCTTGCAAATAATCACAATATTTGAATAAATTAGAAAAAAAAATATATAGGTATTATGAAATAAACATTTATTTTAATTCAATCAATAAACTTTTATGTAATTAACGTTGTTTGACGTATCTATCTATCATTTTTTTAAACATTTAAGTAGTAAACTTTGACGTATCTAATAAAATAAGAAATGTAATAAACAATCAGTCTTCTCTTCTAATATCGAACAAGTCTTTTAATAATAAAACAGTTCTTTTATATAACAAAACAACAAGAAGTCAAAAACTAAAATGAAACTCATAACTAAATTGAGTTGACTATTAACCTAAGGTAAGTATTATTATCAATTAAAGAAAACTATACCTACTCGGAGAACTATTAGAAATTAGAGATTAACTAACAAAATATACCAATGAAATGAAAAGCTTGTTCAGTTCACGTCACACGCCATTATTACGAGTTATTTTGAAAATAGCTCCTTTATCAGCACAAAGCCCAAAGAAGCGTCTGCTTAACGGCTTCTTATTTTGCTGGCCAGATAACCCAGCCGCTAAGAAGGCCCTTTCGGATTCAACGCTAGCTGGAACCACAGATCTCAGGCAGTTATCGGCGAACTGTAAAAGTTCGCCTTTACCCCCCGGACTCGTATAAATTCATTTCCTTTTTGATTAATGACTAGGTTCTTTGAACGCAGCAGTCAATGTTTTTTGAAGTTCTTCTTGCAATGAAATACTCTTGCGTGTCTCTGAAAGAGGTAAAAGCGGTTTATCATCGTTACAGTCATCATCAAATTCAGCGATATCATTAGCGGTGGTAGCTAAGACGTTTTTATGCTCGAGTGCAATCTCGTTAAACTCTCGAGATCTCGCCCATTTTTCGACCGAGATCAATCTCGCTAAAAAGGCCGAGATTTTGCGAGAACGAGATTGTATTCCCTAGTTGCTACTTAAAATCTTCAAGTCATAATTAATCAAGAATGGCTCAATCTAGACCACAATCGTGAATATTTGTAAAAATACGTGTTAAAACAGCACGTAACGCGCGAACAATCTATGACATCTGACATTTCAGTGCCCCCGCGCTACACTAGCGCCTCTAGCGGCGAATTCATACGCGATAGCCCCTATTTAGTCTCTGAGATTAAAAAACAGACTTTAGATCTTCAGGGGAAAACATATTATATCACCGAATAAGATAAAATTATCTATAACAGATATACAAGTAAATACTTCAACATAATGATATCTACAGCTGGCAGTAAATAGCAACTGATACAAGCAAATATTTATCTATTATCGTAAGTAGGATATGAAATTATATAATTATATATCAATACCTTTGTACTGTTCATTGATATAATAGTATAGTGATGGGCGATGCAAAATTTCGGATAGCGAATAATCAAGCTTTAATGTTCCCACTGCCACTGCTGGGCCACTGCTGGGACTTAGAGCACAAAAAATTGAAGCTACAGTCACAGACACAAGGCATAATGACTTGTGAAATTACTGTAGTTGCCCATTTCAAAGCGTAGATCTCTATGGAGAAGAATGGGCGAGAATCTCAATGGACACTCTTTTAAAATCAAGTTAGGTATTACGAACTCATACCAAGTCACATGTCTTGGAATTTGAGGTCTTAGAACCTGCCTCTTTCCGCCCCCGTTTAGGTGTTTTTCTTTACCGGTTTTGACAGCATCATCATTCTCATGTTAAGGCGCTTGTAGCCCGCGAAACTTAAATTTTCTTAAGTTTATTGCAATTTGTAGGCCAGTGTCAGATTGTACGAGTATGTTGATGAAAATATGAATCGCGCTAGTAACACGTATGGAGTTACAGAATTATAATCATTCAAATCATCAATACAACCCTCCAAGTTCATATAACCCCATTCAATAGCTATTTCATAAAAAGTCACTCAATGGGATTAAATGAACTTGGGGGGTTGTATTGATGATTTGAATGATTATAATTCTGTAACTCCATACGTGTTACTGGCGCGATTTATATTTTCATCAACATACAACCTGGCACTGACCTGCAAATTGCAATAAACGTCAGAAAATTTAAATTTCGCGGGCTACCCTTGCGCTTCCACCTTAAGGTGACCACATGACGATTGATAGAACAGTATTAGAGACAACCCGGTGCTTCGACCATAAATAAATTAAGATAAGGACAAGTATTTGGGGGCGAGCCTATTTCTACCGAGAATTCCCTCATGGAAAAACATAATAACACTTTGTCCGACTTGAGAATCGAACCCAGGACCCCATACTCAGCGGTACTACTAGCGACCAATAGACCAACTAGGCAGGCCGTATCCGAACTGATGCGATATCGTATACCTCGTGTCCCACCACTACGCGTCTCTAGCCGTCCCTAGCAGATAAGAGGAAATTGAATAACTCGCTATTAGTCGTTAACAATGATATCAATCTACTATTGAGCAGTACCTGTTGCGACCTTCTTCTTAAATTGTGTAAAGTAAACTAATTAAACACATTATTAATTAAAAAATATTAAATAAACTAACAACAAACTCTATACAATGTGTATAAGTAGTTATTTACCTTTTGATAAGAAGTAATATGACTATTTATTAATTTTATTGTATTTGAAAAGAAAATGATAAAAACATACACTTTTATCATTTTCTTTTCATGTATTAATTAATTTAAAATTGTGTATAAGGTGTATCTATTCATACACAAAATCTTTTAAGGGGTCATTGTACTCATCATTATGAACAACTTTCACTATGAGACCAACCACGAAATCGTGAAAAAAAAACAGCTGTTCAGTACATTTTGACGAGTTAATGCGATCGTATTGTAGGGAACAGCTGGTTTTTTTTTCGCGATTTCGAGTTTGGTCCCATATTAAAAGTTGTTCATAATGATGAGTACAATGACCCCTTAAGAGATTTCGTGTATGAATAGACCCTATATATTTTATTGACATAACCGTTAGTGTGTTGGTGTCCCTTGAACACTGTATGAGAGAGGTGTACAGTTACACTAGTATGATCAGCCTATTCCCAATGCTGGGACACACTCCTCCTATTTCTGAGATAGTACGCCGTGATCCACCACGCAGATGGTAGTCAGTGGACGTCACATGTCTTCTAATTTTAGATTCTACTAGGACATGTTTTTCATATTAGTTGCCGGCCTCGTTGGTTTCCCTCGCAAGCGCGACTGCTGAGCATGACCTCCTGGGTTCAATTCCCGTGTCAGGCCAAGTGTTATTGGGTTTTACCATCTAGAATTCCTAAGTAGAAGCCACGGAGTCTGGATTTGTGCCCGGTTGATGGCAATAGGCTTGCTCCCTATTACGTGGGACGTAAACATAACAGGCGAAATGAAAGGACAGCCTTCCACAAACTGACATTTCACTGCATTCAGCTCCTTGTTTTGATTCATATTCCACCGGAATTTTTCTCCGGAAAATGTTAATTTTTTATCGTTTTTCCAGTTACATTTCATTTATTTCAATGTAAAATTACATTTCCTGTACGCAGCACTTCATTTATGTAAATAATATGGCTCTACTCAAAAATCCAACACTGGATGTTGAAATACTCTAACGAACGATGCGTGAAATCAGCTTCCCGCCTAGCTACAGAGTTCATCAAACTCGTCGTCGCGCTTGCCGTTCGCTGAGTTAGGCCACGGTAACGAACCATTGTGTATGAGGAAATAAAACAAATCAAATTTATTGGACTCCCGTAACATTCTTGAAATAATTTCTTGTACCGGTCATCTTAGTACCTATGATATACTGAATTCGCCCCATCAGTCTGTGGAGTGCTGTCCCTTACACCCGTTATATGATTCCGCCCCCAGATTCCCCCGCTCACAAGGCGCCACTGGACCACTCGCGCCTAGGCGGAGGCACCACAGTCGTCACGTCGCTCATCGCCGGCGCCACGGCCGGAGCCCTCGCTAAGACTGCTATAGCGCCACTAGACAGAACCAAGATTAACTTCCAGATCTCGTGAGTATAAAATACTTTAAGACTATAGAAAGTTAAAGAGACATCGCCATGAAAACTGACTGTTTATATGTATATTAAGTACATGATTCTATTCCCTCCACGCAGCGTGAAACACAAACAAATGCGAGTCGTACTCACGCTTGTGAGTACGACTCGCATTTGTTTCGGGTCACACAGGGTTCCGTAGCACCAAACAATATAATAAAAATATTTTGAAGGCTCATTCATAATTATGTTGTATTGTTTTCCATTCAACAGCGAAAGTAAACCCAACACGTATAGGTTTAAAGAACAAAATATTTTTTAGTTTCAGTCCCATGTATGGGGAGCCCCCCTTAATCATTTTATTTTTGTGGTAAAACCTTAAAGCGGTTCACAGAATACATCTACCTACTAAGTTTCAACTGTGTAGTCCTAATAGTTTCGGAGTAAAGTGGCTGTGACATACACGGACAGACAGACAGACATGGCGAATCTATAAGGGTTCCGTGTTTTGCCATTCGGCTACGGAACCATAAAAAATCGCATAAAAAAAATTGCGTCGTTTTAAAGATCTAAGCATACATAGGGACAGACAGCGGGAAGCGACTTTGTTTTGTACAATGTAGTGAAGTAAGATATTCAAGTCATGGTAACAGTAGGCGATGTAAGGCGCTCCTCGCATTTCAACTTCTGGTCAAGTCAGTCTGACACAACATGCTAAAGTTATAACTCCTTGGTGCTTCTCCTCAACAGCCAAACCCCGTACTCATGGCGTGCGGCAGTCAGGTGGCTGGTCCACAGCGCGCGCACGGAGGGCTTCGTCGCGCTCTGGCGAGGGAACAGCGCCACGATGGCGCGCATCGTGCCGTATGCCGCCATACAGTTCACTGCGCATGAGCAGTGGAAGAAGGCGTTGGGAGTCGATACTCCGCAGAGTGCGAAGTAAGTGAGCTGAGTTCAGTGGATTCTTAACTTACGTGGTCTGTCCAAGTGTTTCGGGATTCAAGTCTTCCGGGGTACGAGTCTTTCCAAAATCCAAGTTTTTTTTTGAGACGTCCGAGTTTCAAGTCTTCCGGGATCCGCCCTCGGCAGGGCTATTGCGTATCTCTGTTGACAGTTCATAGTGATCATCGAGTTTTGATATACAATGACCGTTCTTGTTGGTTTTAACTGACGCTACCCGTGCAGAACTGTCATTGTATATCAAAACTCGCCAAGTGATGATCACTACGAACTGTCAACAGAGATACGCAATAACCCTGCTGATCTCGTACACTTGTACAAATACAGCAATATTAACCCAAACAGAGCAACTGCATTGCTATCAATTTGAATGTAGTCTGTACACTGTATGTAGATGACGCAAATTGTATCACGAACCGTATGAAAACCAAGCGTTCCATTATGTGACTATCTACTATGACGTCATAAGAACTATTTAGTTACTATACAAACAAGTAACTACACAAAACAGACTACTGTAAAAAACACACAGCGCCATCTAGTGCTAGTTATCCAAAGTACTATGATGAGCGGATCAATACCATAGAAGACAGCAAGTCTTATAGACAAGTGACGCCATCTACAATCTTCGTGTGTAACAATCTGAACTAGCGCCACCCCGGGAGTTATCTACACTACAACTACAGAGACCCACACGACGATACTATGCACACATGTAAACCGAAACCGCTTTATAAGCAGAGCTGTCTTCGAACAAATTGTTAATTCAGATCCAGCCTGTCCCTTTGCTGCCCTCCCCAGCGACGCCCTAAGCCGAGGCTCGTACCCCACAGGGGGTGCCCTTAGCGAGTGGTCGCTTAGTTTTTAAGTATTATTTTAAGCCCCTGGCTGGAGGCCTTAGATTCATTTTTAAGGCATCCACAGCATTTGCCCGGTTAAGCAGTAGCCAGCCTCAGAGGCTGAACTGCGAGATGCCATCTCCAATAAAAAAAAGAACAAATTGTCATTCACTAGCTACAGGTTCTGAGCGCAGCAGCCACGCAGGCAGCTCTGATCCTAAGTAAACCTAGTTCCTGCTTCGATAGCCTAGCGGTCAACAGGAACTAGACAGCTAGGGGAGGTCTGAAAGGCGATAGCCCCGCAGTCCCTTACATCCCTCCACTAGGGGTTGCCATCTGATATATATATATTGTAACTGTTGTAAAATTATATTAAGCAAATTGCCAATAAAATATCACAAGTCGATGGGGCTTTAATTTCACCAACAGCAACCCTACATTACGTTTTTGTTCTTTTAATGCCTTGAATTAAGTTCATGAGTTGTGACGTTGTTGTGCTGTGTTAAACAAATCAGCTGGCTGCGTCAGTAGCCACGTCAAGTATGAAATACTTAAGCCGGGCATGCGAAGTAGGTGCTCTTGATGACGCTGTCCACCAAAGGTGGCCATTATAAATCTTTTATGGGGTACTGTTACAATAAAATACCACTTGACATTCTACAACTTAATGAGAAGAAGTTTAAAACATGCATAAAACGCACACTATGTAAGCGAGCATATTATACGTTGGAGGACTATATCGTAGATAAAAATGCTTGGGTCAATGCTGGTCCTGCTCCACAGCCACTTGGGCTAACGAAATAAGATTTTAGTGTTTGGAAGAGATGCTCCCCTCTAGTTCTTTTATTTTTATTTTTTTTCGTTTGGTAACTTAGTTACTTTGATTACCATTGTTTTATACAAATTACAAGCATTATTTCAGTTTTTGTAAATGTGAGTACCATGTAGACTTTCTATTGCGGTTAGTATGGCTTCTCCTAATATTTATGGTTTAATTGTTTTTTTTTCTTTTCTATCTCTACATTGTGCTCACATATAGAAGCAACAATACTGTACCCAAGTCTACGTAATATCTAACTTGATTTGAAAAGAGTGTCCATGGCGTTTCTTGCCCATTCTTCTCCATGATATCTACTATTTTCGAATGGACAACTACAGTCCATTCACAGTTATTATGCCTGTGGCTGGACTGTGAGTAGCTTATTTTTGACTATGCAAAAGTGCCTTGCACGGGCCTATGTGAAATAAATGCTTTGAATTTGAGTTTGAATGTTTGAAAAAGTTGTAGCCGTGTCCACCAGCGGTGGCTAAAGTGAATTATTTTAATAATGATTCTCACTGGCCACCCTCTGGGGCAGTGGGAATTATTTTTAAAAGTTGTGACACTGTCCACCCGGGGTGAATAAGCAGGGGGTGGGCAGCGGTAATAATCGAGGTATATCTATACCTGTCAGTCTGTAGAATGTGGTTGGCCGGATCTTAAAATTCTTCAGCAAGAGAGTCCTCTAAAACTTGTTCCAGAGCGAATCCCGTGCTGCACCTGCTGGCCGGGTCCCTGGCCGGGGTGACGTCGCAGTCGGCCACGTACCCGCTGGACGTGGCCCGCGCGCGCATGGCCGTCACCAACGCGGCCGAGTACAGCACGCTCAGAGCCGTGTTCGTCACTGTATCGAGGGACGAGGGGCTGTTGACGCTGTACAGGTAAGAGCACCTGAGTCTGCCAAACAAAGTTCGTCATTCTCCCGCCCTTATCCCGATTTATTTGTGGTCGGCGCAGCTTGTCTTCTTCTTCCATACTTCTCTATTACTCGTCATCGCAGCAGTCACCTCCTTCCTAGCCATATCATCCTTCACACAGTCCATCCATCGTTTCTTTGGTCTTCCTCTACTCTTATAGCCATCCACATTCATACTCATAACTTTCCTCACGACATTTTCCTCTGCACTCGCACTTGTGTAATAATACCTTCAGTGTCAAGTCAATGGCTGGTCACCGCTAACATTAGCCGCCATGACCGAAGTTCAGCCGTGAGGACAGCATGTACCAGAAAAGTTACCATCATCTGCCGAGCCTTTTCCCAACTGTGTTGCGGTCAACTTCCAGTCTAACCGGATGCAGCTGAATACCAGTATTTTAAATGGAGCGACTGCCCATCTGACCTCCACAACCCATTTCCTAGGCAAAGCCGTCCGGCCTCCGCTCAGAGCTCGTCAGTGTCGGTGGCACTCTAAATTAAGTCGTGCCAGAACTTGCCCACTAGTTTGGTGCCTTCAGTAGCGTCCATCAGCTCCAGTAATGAACAAACAACAGGACACGCAGGACACGATATTAAGTGCCCTATCGTTTGTGGAACATTTAAACTCCGGAGACATCTATGAATCTTTCCTAAGTTTTACATTAAACAAGGTGTAACAGGACGCTTCACGAAGCCGTCAACCAAGCATTATGTACATCAAACTAAGTAACTACGCAAAACTTACTGCTAGGTATCGTCTTTTTTTTTTTGGAGTGAAAAATCATGTTCTACGAGTACGGTAGGACTCAATGTAACGCACTCAAAACATTGTGCTGATGGATGGATTGAATAGTACGGGGGTCGTGGAGGTGTATACAGTAAAGTAATAACACTAAAACTTGTATTTTTTTTTAAACTTGTCAAAAATTTTGTACTTTGACCCCCAATATCTCCGTAACTGGAAGGTTCCCTGGTACGGTCTAGAACAAAAAAAAGGGCCTTTCGGTTTCGTTAAGGGTCTTTTTACACCCGTTGTGATGGTTATGTTTCAGGGGCTACTCGGCGACAGTTCTAGGCGTGATCCCGTACGCCGGCGTGTCCTTCTTCACGTACGACACCCTCAAGCACATGTATTTAGGTGAGGGAGACTTTTTGTTACAGATTTAGACTGAATGTACTTTATTCTTTCTTACTTTAACGTGTGGTTAGTGCCTAACCTGGTGTCGTGAGTTTTTATGCCGCCCATGGACCTCTGACTTGGCTTTACATGCCGTCGAGAATTATCTCTCAGGCATGCTGGTTTCATCACGATGTTTCCCTTCACCGGAGCAAGTGACAATTATACAATACGCACATGAATCCGAAAAATTAGAGGTGCGGGTCTTGAGTTCGAACTTCTGACCTATGACTTGGCAGCCCTTACATTGGCTAATATTGTATTGTACACCAAGATTAATACACAGCTAGTTTAGAATGTTTATATTCTTATAGAAGCTTCAAACATTTATATCATTTGAATACTCTTTCGGAGACTGCAAAATGGGATATCTGTCAGTGTAGAAGTGAAACACACTCGTAAACTGAAATAAAACGCATTATGTACTTTCTATTTATATTTGCGTTTCATTCGGCATATTTCACTTGAGTAATGTTTTGGCATTCGCGTATTACTGTGTGATGTGGATGTGGAGGACTTCAGTGGAGAACTGAGATGTACCTCCCATGTAATAGAGAGCGAGCCTATTGCCATCAACCTGGCACAAATCCAGACTCCGTGCCTGCTACTGAGAAATTCCTGATGGTAAAACCCAATAACACTTTGCCCGACCCGGGAATCGAACCCAGGACCTCATGCTCAGCAGTCGTGATCGTGAAAACATGGTAAGACCCATCTTTTTCTGAAATCTCGCGCAGTTACTGCTATCACTCGTTATTTCTGCGTTCACAAGGGTTCCGCACCCGGAGGGTAACCTACGGCACCCTATTACTAAGCCTCCGCTGTCCGTCCGTCCGTCTGTAAGTGGCGTCCGGCTGTATCTCATGATCCGTAATAGGTAGACAGAATAGGATGGTGCGGAACCCCTTATGCGCGGGCCCGACTCGCAATTGGTCGGTTTTTTCAGAATCACGGGCTACCCTTGAAATCACATGCTGTGTCAGCTATCACGGGCTGGGGCGGTTACTATGACGTCTTCAAGGAGCAGTAATTCCAGTGCGGGAAAGAGACAGAGCTATACAGGTCGTCTAGCGCCATCTCTTTCCCACACGCCACAAGTTTCTTCCTAAACTCCGAAGTATCTCATGACATGATCCCTCCCCTCTTCCAGAATACTTCGGCAAGCCTCAGGGCGCGATGGTGAACGTGGTGCTGGGCGGCATGGCGGGCGCCATCGCGCAGACGGCGTCCTACCCGCTAGACATCGTGCGCAGGCGCATGCAGACGGCGAAACGCCGGCCTGATGGGACGTATCCTTACGCCAGCATCAAGGATACACTGGTTTTGGTCTATAAGTAAGTATGCGAGGGTATGAGGAACAGACGGGTGTTATGTCTGGTGGGCTACTGCCGGACAGGTGTTGTCGGGGTTTTCTATACAGGGTGTAACAAGACCCTTCACGAAGCCGTCCACCAAGCATTATGCACATCAAACTAAGTAACTTTACGCGAAAATTATTGCTGGGAAACGACTTTTTTTTTTTGGATGAAAGTTCACGTTTTACGGTAGGACTCAATGTAACGCACTCAAAACATTGTGCTGATGGATGGATTGAACAATACGGGGGTCGTGGAGGTGTTTAATGTAAAAATCTTACATTAAAAAACAAGTATTTCAAAAAAAAACTTGTGAAAATATTGGAACTTTGACCCCCAATATCTCCGTAACCAGAAGGTTCCCAGGTATGGTCTAGATCAAAAAAAATATCGCAATGACGGGGAGAACAAGTGCCTTTCGGCTTCGTTAAGGGTCTTGTTACTCCCTTTATAGTCTCAAGAGCGTGAACGTCTTACGGCATTTCATACAAACTTTACAAACTTTGAACTCATTTGTTTTCGAAATGACTGAACCGATTTTAATGAAACTTCACACGCATAAGCAGGACATATGTCTAAAAAGTTGACTGAGAAAATCTAAATTCGGTATAATTTAGCTGCAACACTATTTTTCGAAAATAATCTCTATCAACTTTTTAGACCTATGTATCCTGCTTATGCGTGTGAAGTTTCATTAAAATCGGTTCAGTCATTTCGAAAATAAATGAGTTCAAAGTTTGTTTGAAATGTCGTGAAACGTTAACTCTCCCGCGGATATCAGCTGGGTTTTGGATTTTGAGGATAGTTCTTCTTTTGTGCCATAGATGGCGCTGTCGTAGTTTCAACGTACTTATTATTCATCTTCGTCATCCCCAGATCCGAAGGCTGGCGCGGCTTCTACAAGGGCCTCAGCATGAACTGGGTGAAGGGCCCCATCGCGGTGGGCATCTCGTTCGCTACGTACGACAAAATCAAGAGCACCCTCAGAGACATCGCTGTACGGTTGAGCTAGTCTATGGTCAGTTGGTTTGACAGTGACAGGCGCGATGGCTTTCGTTTTGACACTTGATGGCAACTGTGTTATACAGAATGAATTTTGAATTTGTTGTCGGTTGATGGGAATAGGCTCGCCCCATAATAAATGTGGGTCTACCGTTAGGTACACCTCTGCCTAACTCTTCGGAAGTTATGTTTTAAATTTAAATGTTAAAACGAAAGCTTTCATACCCTGAGTATTAAGATGACAATTTAAAAGTCACACACCCTGTATAATGTCACTTGGGCTGTCAAAAGTCAATTTAAAAAGAGTTCTAGATGTGTTTTATATTGTAGACTGTTATAAAGTAGATGTTAATCATTTTCTCGAACTTTACACTTTTCTGGCGAAATATACAGCGTGTAACAGAAAGGGTATAATCATATAGAAGACTGTGGTACGGACCATCAAACTGAACAACTTTCTCTATGGGACTATCATCGTAATCGTAAAAAAATAATCAGCTGTCCATACATTTGGGTCGGTAGGTATTGAAATTTTGTATGGGGCAGTTGATTATTTTTTTGTGATTACGTGATTACGATGGTCCCATAGAGAAAGTTGTTCAGTTTGATGGTCCGTACCACACTATTCCATACGACTATACCCTTTCTGTTACATGCTGTATACAAGCAATATACACATCTGCTTTACCCTGTAAGCAGTACATGCGTGATGTTAACTCAAATTATGTTTTCAATAATCTAAGGTTAAATTCTGTAAAACATACCTACACTAAACTCAAGCTCACCGAAAATGAGCCTAATTTGTATGATGTTAATGTTCATACCCAGTAAGCGACTGTGATCAAGTGTTTTATAGGAATATGAACATTAACGTTCTACGAATAAGGGTCATTTTAGTATAAAATGCTACTTACTGTAGGTTGAGTCAGGTCAAAACACGATTTAAAGCTTTCATTTTGAAAAGTGACTGAATTTTGACAATAATATAGTATGAAACATGATATTATAGAGATATCTGCAGATATTCAGCAAAATAATCCGTCAGAAAGTGCAGATTAGTCTGACATTCCTTCTAATTCGTATTAGATATTAGAAAAACTAAGTCAGACTTTTTAGTGTGGACGGTCAGACGTCAGACAACTCTGTTAAACGGCCTGATCCTAATGTTGGATGTCAGACGGAAAATTAAAGAAATCCCACATATTTCATACATTGAGGGAACATTTAGTTTTTGTTGACTATCTGCTGACACGACTAGTATAACCGATCACACTAACCTGAGGGCTACAATACAACGCGGAAGCGACATCGACCTGAAAACGCTTACCACGTATTCGGGACATTATTATGAACCCGCACACATTGTTTTTTTTTTTTACAATTTTTAAAAAATTCTGCCCTTTCATACGTTTTGACCTATAGCAGATATTTTTAAAATAACCGATGGAAAAATTCTATGTGGGCGGGGGGGGCTGTGGTTCATCCTGTACAATGCCCGCAGCGAAAAAGTTGCGGTCCGCAACGCTATGAAACATTATTTGTATCGATCATAAGTGCTTATTCTGCTGATTTTCTGTCTAATTCAAACTAGGCTGAAAATCAGCACGTCAAAGTTACACAAGAAAGTCCTTCAAAACGCCTCGCCCCCTGCCTAGTGTTTGAGCTGGGGAGATCAAACTGCCGGTTTCGCTGTTCCTTGACCATTATAAGCTGGATCTTCAAACTTGGAGTGAATCGGTATCTTCTAGGCGCGTGCCCCACCTGAGGCCGCGTCATCGGCCGAGGACAGGACAAACGCAAGCTTTAGTGTAAAAAAGCCGGCCAAGTGCGAGTCGGCCTAGCACACGAAATACTATCTAAAAAAAAAAAAACACGTTTGTTGTATGGGAGCACCCCTTAAATATTTATTGTATTCTGTTTTTAGTATTTGTTGTTATAGCGGCAACAGAAATACATCATCTGTGAAAATTTCAACTGTCTAGCTATCACGGTTCATGAGATACAGCCTGGTGACAGACAGACAGACGGACAGTCTTAATAATAGGGTCCCTTTTTGGGGTCTGCTTCCAGTCTAACTGGATGCAGCTGAATACCAGTATTTTACATGGAGCGACTGTCTATCTGACCTCCACAACCCAGTTAGTACTGGGTAATACGATACCCCTTGGTAAGACTGGTTGTCAGAATTAGGTCACTGACTACCTGTAACGACTGTCGAGAGATCTACAAATGACAGCCGGGACCGACGGGTTAACGTGCTTTGCGAGGCACGGAGAGAACCCGATAGCTGAATCCGATTCAATGAAAGCATGACTGTTTGTTGCGGGCCTCAACACAACGATGCGGTTTCGCTCAAACGCTGCCATGTCACGTTTTATTAAAGTATTTTTACGCACACACAGATATTATTATTTTAATTTTGTTATAGATTTTATTTTATTTATAAAAGACAGTGGTTTTCATAAATTAGCCTCCTCTATTAGTGGTAACTGAAGTGCGCCAGCGCATCAACTTAATACAAACTGTCAAATTTACTGATTCGATTTTGAACTTAACCCTCAATATTTTAAGGCTCAAAATCATTTGGAGAAATGTACAAGTTAAAAGAGAATATTTAGATTTAGTTACTTCTTAGTCAAATAATTTTTAATAGTAAATATTACAGTATTTTAGTGCATTTTTTTTAATGTTATATTTAAGCTGCAGTGTATGTAGTTGTTTAGTACCTATTTAAGCATATTCTCTTCATTTTTTCCTTATTCTCGGCTAGATTTAGGCAAATGAAGTTAGTCTTAAGGATGTACTCCTTTCTCTAATTACTTTTTTGAATTTATTGATTAAAAAAAAAAACATTCTGTTTTTAAGGTTCCGTAGCCGAATGGCAAAAAACGGAACGCTTATAGACTCGCCATGTCTGTCGGTCTGTCTGTCCGTGTATGTCACAGCCACTTTACTCCGAAACTATTAGGACTACACAGTTGAAACTTAGTAGGAAGATGTATTCTGTGAACCACTTTAAGGTTTTTATACAAAAATAAAAAATAAATAAGATTAAGAGGGGTCTCCCCATACATGGAACTGAAACTAAAATATTTTTTTTTCATCAAACCTATACGTGCGGGCTGTCTGTAGATAGGTCTTTAAAAATGACATTGAGGTTCCTAAACCCATTTACTCTCAAAGTCAATCGTTTGAAAGATAAACACTTCCAAAGTGGTAAAATGTGTGCCCCCCCTCTAATTTCTAAAGTAAGAGGAGGAAAATTCATAAAAGATGTAGGATTGTAGAACGTAAAAAAAACTTTCAACCAAAATTGGTTTGAATAAGATTTGATGTTTATTTTTTGAGTTAAGGGACTTTTTCATCAATCTGCAGCAACAACTGTGTTTTTCATTAACATACTATGAAAAACAAATTTAATTTTGTTAATTAATGTAATACAATACAACATATGAACGAATGCTTTCAAAATATTTTTATTATATTGTTAGGTGCTACGGAACCCTATGTGCGTGTGAGTACGACTCGCACTTGGCCGGTTTTATTTTATTATAAAGGGAGGATTTTTTGGAGAACCTCTGTCTACACTCAAGGCTAATGACCAGCTGCTTTATTACAAAACAAATCTCACATTTTAGTTAAACCAGATCTTTCAATATGAGGTCACATATGGGGTTATCTTATACCAGTGTGCGAAAGAGATATCATCAAATAACTCCTCCCGCTCTTAGGCTGAGCAGGAGGGAGTGTCAGACTTTTACTGACTAAAACCTATCCATGTTCCTTCATCGCCCTTTGCGTTCCAGGGCCGCGGTATCTCTTTCGAACAGTCCCGCAGCGCCGGATACAGCCCCCCTAGCATGGCAATACTATCTCTAGTCCACCAAGACTTGACAAAGCTCTTTCTATACAACTTGTCAAGTCTTGTCATTCATTTTATACATTTCTAACATCGTCATGCTTGCGACGATAGAAATCTTTCCACAATCTGTCATAAAATGATAATTCAATTCGACTCTTCGTCGACAAAACTCATTTCTACGGTGGTCATGCTACGCGGGCAGGACATCTAGCTCCTTCTCTATTCCACACTGATGTCAGATTTATACAATACTGCTTTAAGGTGAAGTGGTACCAAGGTAGCTCGCAAAATACAAATTTTCTTACTGTTTTTGCAATTTGCAGGTCAGTGTCAGGTTGCATATTGATTAAAATATGATTCGCGCCAGTAACACGTATGTAGTTACAGAATTAAAATCATTCATACAACCCTCTAAGTTCATTTAACCCCATTCAATTATTTCATGAAAACGTCATTCAATGGGATTAAAATCGACATACAATCTGACAGTGACCTACAAATTGCAAAAAACCTAAGAAAATATGAATTCCTCACTATCCTGACGTTTCCACCTTAAGAATGGTAGGCCACAAGATCTTTCAAGTCGCCTAAACCTAACACATTGATTTGAATCCTACTTTATTACAAAGTTAGCTGTTGCCCGCGACCTTCGCGTAAAATTATAAATATTTATTTATTCAAATCTCCCATAAAACTATCATAACAGGTGTATCCCCAATGCGATAGGTCGGCGGGCGGTCTTATTAAAGTATAAAAACATTACAACTAAACATTAATTATAACTATTAATTACCATTAATGCTATTCTCTATTTGTATCGGATTTTTTTAACAAGTTAAAAGGTTTATTTTTTTTCTAAAATAAAAATATCCTCAGTCACTTAATTTAACATCATCTATCTGCCAGTAAAAGTCCCGTCAAAATCAGCCGGACGGACAGACAGAAAAATAAATAAAAAAAGGATTTTATAAAAATAAATTTTAGGGAAAGAACCGTTTATATTTTCATTAGCATTCAGTAAAAAGCTGTTGTTTTGAAATTACAAACAGACAATTTAATTTATTTATTTATGTACATAAAGGATTAGGGTTTCGTGCAAAAAAAATTAAAGCCCTATCCGATTCAGATGGGGAACTAATAATTTTACGCGAACGAAGGTCGCGAGCAACAGCTAGTTTATCTATACTAATATTATAAAGCGGTAAAATATGTTTGTATGTAGGGGGTAATCTCTGGATCTACTGAACCGATTTTGAAAATTCTTTCACTAATAGGAAGCTACATTATCCACAAGCTATAAGCTATATTTACAACGTGCCAGTGGGATAATTTCCGACAAAACGCGACTGAAACCGCGGGCAACAGCTAGAATACTTATAAAGAGGCGAAGTCAGTAAGTTTGTATGTGGGGGTTAATCTTCGGAACTCCTAATCTGGTTCTGAAAATTATTTCGCTAATAGGAAGCTACATTATCCCAGAGTGTCATAGGCTATAATTGAAACGTTCCCGTGAGATAATTCAGATAATAAAGCGAGTGAAGCCGCGGGTAAAACCTAGTCGCTTATAAAATCTTGGTAATTTGGAGTACCTATAAATATTTATAAGTTTTATTATTTTTTATTAGTTTATGACTCATTTTGATTATATTATTTACTTAATAAAATTATAATATATTAGTTGGATATTGTATTACACGTTATTGAATCAAACATTATGTAAAGTTTGTGTCAAAAGTATGAAATAATTATGCAAAGAAAAAGACGAATTTATTTCAACCAAGTTTAAGAAAATCATTTTATTTTATGAGATTTATTAAATTTAACCCTCTTGCACCAATCATAACTAAACACGTTTAGCATTAAACGAATTTAAAACACTGGTCTAGTGGGCGCAAGCGCGACTGCTGAACATGAGGTCCTGGGTTCGATTCCCGGGTCGGGCAAAGTGTTATTGTGTTTTTCCATCAGGAATTTCTCAGTAGCAGCCACGGAGTCTGGATTTGTGCTCGGTTGATGGCAATAGGCTCGCCACCACATTACATGGGACTTATCATAACTAGCGAAATGTGGGTGTACTATTAGGTACACCTCTGCCTTCTTCGCGCTTTGCAGGCGTGATGTTATGCCATGTGTCGAGCCGTCAGACAGAGACAGGATTATGTATGAATCACGTTTATAAACTAAATGTTTTTAGTAATTGGTGGAGCAAAGTGTGTCTAAGGCTTTATAAAAATATTCGATTTTTGACATTTTCGAGTGCAATTTAGACATAATTTTGGGCATTTCCTAACCAAACCGTGCAATATTGCTCTGCTCAGTACTTGTATAATTTACGGAACCCTAAGCTTGTATTATCTAGTCCTTCAATTATATGCAGAACCCTTTACGACGAGTGAAACTCGAGATATTCTTTTTGTTTTGTGAACTATATCTTGTTGTTGTTATTTTTTTAAGTAAAAGTATTACTTGTATTGTTAATTGCAATTCATCAATAAAAGCGACACTTAAACGAGGGCCTAAGGCTGTTTTCACCAAAGATGAGCGAGGATGTGTGTGGAGCTAACCACAAACATCGCTGTTTTTCACAGTTTGAGCTATGTGATGGTTAGTTCCACACATCCACCGCTACACAACTTCGCTCATCTTTGGTGGACACGCAGCCTAAATGTATTGGCACTATTGGTTCTCAACTTAATTTTTGAAATTCCAACTGTATGCCTCTACGTGGCCAAATGTGCGTGAAAATCGGTATTACAGAAACAACCGACATTTCAAGATGACAAAATATTCTACAAGGTGCTAATGAAATATTTGAATCATGATTTTTTTTCTGCCATTTTAAAAGTTGTTCATAATGATGACTACAAGAATCCCTTTTGTTCAAGTTTTCTTTCAGTTATTTCAATTACACCTTCTAATCCATGTACTCATTTAATTCTTACAGCCGCATTTAGAGTCGTCATTTAACCAGTATATCCACCCAAGACACGTACCTCTAATTTTTCGGATTCATGTGCTTATTGTATAACGATCACTTGCTTCGGTGAAGGAAAACATCGCAAGGAAACCAGCTTGCCTGAGAGATATTTCTCGACGGCATGTAAAGCCAAGTCAGAGGCCCATAAAAATTCTGACTCGATTAAGAAGAGGGAAGTATATCTTGGCACATGTCACGTTCCGAGTTGTACTTTTCAATTAATATTAATGATGACTACTATTCAATGTCGTCTTTGAATGCGGCAGTTCAGAACAGGATCACAACCTCTAGATTATAAATATAAAACTGAATATCAACGTTCTTCCATAATAGAGAGAGACCACACTTGTCGACGTGGAATCGACTTGGTCCGAGCAGAATGTCCCCAAAATAAAAGTGAAAAAGACTTTATTCGCCTCATTTCGGTTTGGATGACCCGACTCGATACTGCGCCGAACTACATGTACGAGAGTGGTACGTGATCGGTTCAAGCCCATTCCTCGTCGACCAGTGTAGGCGCTCCCTTTTCAAATAATAATATATTAATGTTCAAGTAATAATTGTTAAATATACTGTAGCAAACGTTAGTACATTTCAGTTGCGTTTACTCAAAGTAGTGAATATGTCCGCTTGAATTCAGAATCTTAGTTAATTATCAAGGAACTGAACCCAATGTTTCAAAGAACAGAGTTCAAATTCCATTGCACCAAGAAGGTAGGACCTCTTTACTATAAACGCGTCACTCAAAAATCAACTTTGGCAGCATAGTGTTAAAGTAGATAGTTGAATAGCAAAGGATGTATATTATCTGAGATTCTGAATTTCAGTATAGATTGTTATGCTGAGACGGTTCAATGTTCTTGTGAATCGTGTATACTCAAATAAATGTTTATAACATATGTTTTGTGTTTTCTTGCTATCTACTCCTTTTTTTTTTCGTATGGGAAATCATCAAATAACTCCTCCCGCTCTGTGCTGCTGAGCAGGAGGGAGTGAAGGAACATGGATGGGTTTTAGTCAGTAAAAGTCTGAACTTTTACTGACTAAAACCTATCCATGTTCCTTCTTTTGCCCTTTATGTTCCAGGGCCGCGGTATCTCTTTCGAACAGTCCCGCAACCCTGGCAGGCGTCGGTCCTTACGGACCCCTTCCTGTTTGCTGACTCTCTTTGAGGCGCGCGTGGAACACTCTTGCGCCGTCGACACGGCCTGTCGTCATAAGACGGACGGACGGCGAGCTAGCCCATAGCTCACCGTCCACAGGCCCGCGTGCTATCTACTCCTTGGTCCATGTTCCGAACCCAGTCCCTACTTTACCTACATGGTGTAAGGAACAGCACTCCACAGACTGATGGGGTGAATTCAGTATATCATACTAAGATCACCGGTACAAGACATTATTTCAGGAATGATATGGGAATCCAATATATTTTTTATTTCTTCATAATGTATCGTTACCGTGGCAAAACACATGTAGCGAACGGCAAGCGCGACGTCAAGTTCGATGAACTCTGTAGCTAGGCAAGAAGTGATTTCACGTGTCGTTCGTTAGAGTATTTCAACATCCATTGTTGGTTTTAGCCGTATTATTTACGTAAATAGAGTGCTGCGTACAGATAATGTATTTTACATTGCAATAAACGTATAGTAACTACAAAAACTCAAAACTCCCGTTTCTAGTGTAACTAAATATCCCGTTTCTAGTGTTACACAAGCATCGAGTTATGTTTGTGCTAAGTCATGGATGTACGGAACGCGTAAGTTGCCTTTTATGCGGAATCTAGAGAAGTTTATCTATCCCCCCCTGACCCTTGCTGGAACCAGCCCGTGATGCTGAGCCAGTAGTGATGATCTCACTCAGATCCAGGCTGGTCTTTTGCTGCGTTCCCCAGCGCCGCCCTAAGCCGAGGCTAGCACGGGGTTCCCTTAGCGCGCTGTCACTTAGTTTATAAGTCGTATGTCCTCGCTGAAGGCCTTACTCTCATAATACCATAAAAAAGAAACAAAATTAAGTTTTGTCTGTGCCCACAGATTAACTTTTGTTTTTTTTGTTTTTGTGGTATTTTGCATCTAAGCCTGTTGTAAAGCTTAGTTTACAGAAGTATAGAGGGTGTAACAATACCCTTAACGAAGCCGAGAGGCACTTATTGTTCTCCCCGTCATTGCGATCATTTCCTTGTTCTAGACCATACCTGGGAACCTTCTAGTTACGGAGATATTGGGGGTCAAAGTTCCACCTTTTTCACAAGTTTTTTTTAAATACATGTTTTTAATGTAAGATTTTTGAAGAAACACCTCCACGATCCCCGTATTATTCAATCCATCCATCAGCACAAAGTTTTGAGTGCGTTATATTGAGTACTACCATAAAGCGTGATTTTTCACTCCAAAAAAAAAGTCGTTTCCTAGCAATATATTTTGCGTAAAGTTACTTGTTTGATGAACGCTTCGTTGACGGCTTCGTGAAGTGGCCTGTTACTCCCTGTATAATATGTTATTAATAGATAGTTTGCTGCCATAATCTACTTGATAGAATTTAGTTAGGGTTTTCAAATAAAGAAAACGACTTTTAATCATATACGATACCATTTATTTATTATATTCACAAGATTGCTTATATTTTCACATAATCATACGTATCTACAATCACTAATAATAATATTGCACAATTTTTAAACCTTATATATAAACTGTTATTGACTAGAATTATTATTTCCTTTATTTATCATATTTCTTACATTTTTAAACATTTCTTAAAAAAAAAAACTATTAAAAAAAACATTTAAAAATATAAAAATAGATGGCCCATCGGCATCAGGAACAAGTTCCAGGCTGCCGGTGGTCAGGGCTCCAGAGAGACGACCCGCCTCAATATGCGTACTATGTCCAGGAGTACTGCTTCCTGAGCCAAACCCTTGACCCAGCCGCGCAATGAAAGCCTCCTAGCGTGTTGGTCGAGGTTCTTTGCGATTAGTCCATCAACCGTAACGACTATCGGTACAATGATTGCAGAGTCCACGCCCCACATGTCGACCACCTCGTGTGCTACTTTTTTACTACTATTATATCATTCTTCGCTTTACCGAGATTCTCGTCATAAGGGACAGTGATGTCCACAATCATTGCACGGCGCTCTCGGCGATCTATCACCACGATATCAGGTTTATTTGCTAAAATAGTCCTGTCCGTGATGATAGATACCCCCGTTCCATATATCCCTACTGTCATATCCCCACTGGTAGGGATTCTTGGAGTATAGATCTATCCCAATACAATGTGTCATGACCGTTCTCGAGAACTGGGTCGGGCACATACTTGTAAGTTGGTACTTCAGAACCCACAAGGTTGTATTGCAAGGCCTGGTGAATTATTATTTACTCATTAAATAATACAAACATTTAACATTTTGGTTAAATTTTGACTAAATAAGGAATTTATTTCAGAATGCTATATCCCGCGGAAGTGTGGGGGTCGTGGCTTCTTAAATGCTAAGACCCTGCATAACCGTGAGGTATGCAGTCTCAGGGAATATTTCCTAGAAGTTGACGTGGGGATGCACCGAGAAGTGGTCTCAGTGGACAAGGGCCTCACCCCGCTCTCCCTGGCTAACGAGAACTGGCGCAGGGCTAGAGTATTAGACACTTATGACCGCAAGGAGGTATAGCAGGGCGAGGAGCTTCATGGACGCTTTTACCGGGCCTGATGTAGACTTCTTATCGTTCGTATCTTGGCTGCGCTTCGGTGACCTTTTGGGGAAACCGAAGGTTTTGTCTGTGCAATAATGGACGAAGTTATGATGACGAATAACTACCGGAAATACATTGTGAAGGATGGCGCGGTTGGCATAATGTCGGGCATGTTACCGTCTGGGAGAATCGATCCGACATATTATTTCTGGGTGTTCTCGTCTGGCTTAGGGTCAGTTCACAACGAGACGCGACGCTGCGCGCACAGCGGAGAATACTTGCATAGACACAACCTCGTTGCCAGGATTATCCACCAGCAACTTGCTTTGAAGTACAACCTTGTGGAATCAGAA
This sequence comes from Eugnorisma glareosa, assembly GCA_947578425.1. Lineage (NCBI taxonomy): Eukaryota > Metazoa > Arthropoda > Insecta > Lepidoptera > Noctuidae > Eugnorisma > Eugnorisma glareosa. The sequence continues at coordinate 783,999 of OX387984.1, forward strand.
GTGCCATACCATAAGTATGCGCCCGACCCAGTTCTCGATAATGGTAATACCACGTTGTATTGAGATCGATCTATCATCACTGATAGGACTATTGTTGCCAATAAGCCTGACATTGTAGTGATGGATCGATTGGAGCGTCGCGCAATGATTGTGGATATAACGGTTCCGTATGACGAGAACCTCGTGAATGCTGAGAAAGATAAAGAATTCAAATATCTAGATCTGGTTCGCGAGGTTGTCGACATGTGGGACGCAATACAGCAGTCATTTGTGCCTTGGCTTTGGCTTAATAGCCAATAGCCTCGACAAACATCTGAGGAAGCTCTCGCTAGGCAGCTGGATCAAGGGCTTGATTCAGAAAGCAGTACTTCTGGACACGGCGCGTATCGTTAGGAGGTTCCTCACTCAAGAGCCCTGACCATCGGTAGCGCGGACCCTGTTCCCGATGCCGGTGGGCTACTATTTTTTATATTTTTTTTTAGATATTGTTTTATATTAGAATATTTAAAAATGTAACAAATATGTGTCAAAATGAATAAAGGATATAAATAAATATTGCACAATTTTTAAACTTATTATAAACTATTATTGACTAGAATTATTATTTACTTATTAAATAATACAAAAATGTAACATTTTGGTTCAATTTTGACTAACTAAGGAATTTATTTCAGAATGATCTGTGGCGCTGAAAATATCTTTTTTAGGTGCAACTTAAATAAACTAGCGAAACTCTGCAAACGTGACAGGTGATATCTATATAGGGTCTATCTATTCATACACGAAATCTCTTAGGGGTCATTGTACCTAAATAAAATCAGCTGTTCCATATATTTTTACGAGTAAATGCGACAGATGGACCTCATATATACACGACAAAAAAGATGATTTTGTTTGGGGTCTCCGACTATAAGTAGTAATTTTGATTTAAGTAGTGATTCTGATTTATCCGATGCATGTGCGCGTATTGGATAATTATCACAAGCTTCGCTGAAGGAAACGAGCACGCCTTTTTTTTTTTTTTCGGATGGGAAATCATCAAATGACTCCTCCCGCTCTGGGCTGAGCAGGAGGAAGTGTCAGACTTTTACTGACTAAAACCAATCCATGTTCCTTCATCGCCCTTTGTGTTCCAGGGCCACGGTATCTCTTTCGAACAGTCCCGCAGCCCAAACCAACATGCCTGAGAGATATTTCTCGACGGCATGTGAAGCCGCATAAACACTCGGACACCAGGTTAGGCACTAACCACACGATAAAGAAGAAGTCTAAATAAATGCCTCGTGAAATTATTTAATTAAGTACCTAGCAACTTCATTGATTTGGTTGAACTGTAAATACTGGCATTATTAATATTTTCAGCGCCAGTTACCATTGTAAGACTAGATGGGTTTGGAGTATTTTATTTATTTATTTGCTAACATGTAAAACACACCCCACGTGTTTACTTTAAGTCATAGGCCATAAACGGACAAACTTAGCGTACATATTATTAGCAAATAGCATTCATAGGTATATGGTATAAGACAAAATTTATGAAACACGGTGCAGTTTCTAATTTATTTTATTGTACAATTATTGAGAGCAGAGGCCTTACGAGCGCGCGGTGAAAACGAAAAGTAAATACGTCGATTTTTAAACTAAAAATACGAATAAATAAATAAATTGAATATGAATAAATAAGTATAAGTATGAAGGATCGGAAACAACATCTTGACCGGCCCCTTGTTACATAATACCCTGGAGGTCACAAAAATAAAATAGTTCAGTGAGCAAGAAAACAATTGCAATCTATCAGCCACTGCGTTGAAATGCAGAAGGAGCGATAATTGTAATGCAACATGCAACCCAAACATATACTACTACTACGACACGTGGTCCGTCACGTGGTGACACTGATTGTGCTTGCGGAAAAAAATTAACTAAAATGCTATAAGATCATTGTATTTTGATGCAAAAATCGACGTATTTACGCTACGTTTACGGCGCGCTCGTGGTAGGGCCCCATCTTAAGAGGGAACAGCGGCTGCGATTCTCCATACAAATGTGTTCCCCTTTTTTGCTCCTGAATAATGCCTCTACAGCAATATTTTTTTTTTCATCTGGGATTCTACAATTCATAGTATTAACTGCATCTGTGACTATTTTTGTTTTTAATGTAATTCATATATTATCCTATTATAAATGATTCTGCTAAATTGGCCATTTTAGGCCCCCTGGTAGACATGTCTCTGTATTTTTTTTTTCGATTAAGTAAAAATATGACCCTCCAAAAATGGCAAAAATTTTACTGCCATGATTAGAAGACTACCAGACATACTCTTGCTTAAACTTTTAATGTCAAAAATAATTGAATAGGCTCAGTTTTCGAGGAGAATTTTTGTGATATAATTAGTCTTAGCTGCAGCTGTCTCTTTCGCACTCTACGGCGGCAGCTTGACGCAGCGTGACGGCAATAGTTTCTTTAAATACCTACCTCGACTGCCCTGTTCCCTCTTAACACAACACAACTGACCAAAATGGAATGAATGGGATTTTAATCCCCTAATTGATAAACGTGTACAGTCCTTTTATATTTATTTAACGCCTGACAGCTGCAGTCTACTAGCAACCGTATTGTTTTGAAATTAAAGATCACTATGATTTGGACAGATTTAGCAGTGCTAGCAACTTAGCAACTTTATTGTTCAGAATATAAAGGTCTCTGCAAGACTGCCTCGTTGGTCTAGTGGTCGCAAGCGCGCCTACTGAGCATGAGGTCCTGGGTTCGATTCCCGCGTCGAACAAAGTGTTATTGGGGTTTTCCATCAGGAATTCCTCAGTAGCAGCCACGGGGCCTGGATCTGAGCCCGGTTGATGGCAATAAGCTCGCCCCCTATTACACGAAGCTTATACATAACTGCTGAAATGTGGGTGTACTATTAGGAAAAGTTTTCTTCAAGTTCAGGTAATTCTTAAGTAAGTGTAGGTAGTTCTACCGAATGAGTCATTCACAAAAGTTCGGGGAACACCGAAGATTACCGAAGCGCATAGTTTACCTAGCTTAACTATACCTTTCACAAAAAACAAAAATCGACCAGAACTCCTCTCACCTACGTATCATAATGACCACTATGGTTGATATGATGATAGTACCTCCGCTGATACTCCCCCTGCGTCGGCTGCAGATACTGAGGGTATACTCCTCCGTACAGTGACGTGAGCACGTCGTAGGGCGCGGGCGGGGGGTGCGGCGCGGGGGGGGAGCGCGCGCGAGCGGGAGCCGCCATACTGAACAGAGCTTCAGGGTCGCACACGAACTTGTAGACGTAGCGTTCACCTGTGGAGGTAGGAGCAGAACGTGATCAGTTATTATGTTCCCACTGCACAGGCCTTCTATCTATGACTCATTGTAAGCTTGGAGAACAGTCGTAGCCCAGTGGTAACGAGTTCCGCTTACGTGAGAACCCATACATGGCAAAACATAAAAAAAAATCGAATTGCAAACACTTTCCTATGTCAAATTTTGGATGTATTACCACATCTCTCCTAACAATTCGAAGAGAGTAATTCCATGTGACACCCACAAACCCGCACTGCAGGACTATATTGCGAATCTCTATTGACAGATCATAGTGATCATCACTTGGAGAGTTTCGATATACAATGACCGTTCTTGATGGTTTAACTGACGCTACCCGTGCAGAACTGTCATTGTATATCAAAACTCGCCAAGTGATGATCACTATGAACTGTCAACAGAGAAACGCAATAGCCCTGCTGGGCCCTGGTAGACCCAAAGACCACTCCGTTTCACTGAGAGGATACCGAAGTCCCTTAAGTGCGGACACTAAGGGCATTCCGCTGCACGGTTAGGTTGAAAGGTGGCTTGCCTAGGTTGGTCTGTGGATGGGTGACCACCCATTACATCCCAAGTTTCCACCGTGCCTCGGAAAGCACGTTAAGCCGTTGGTCCCGGCTGTCATTTGTTGATCTTTGACAGTCGTTACAGGTAGTCAGTGGCCCGAAAGTCTGACAACCAGTCTTACCAAGAGGTATCGTATTACCCAGTACTAACTGGGTTGCGGTAGGCAGTCGCTCCATCTAACATACTGGTATACAGATCCATCCGGTTAGACTGGAGGCCGACCCCGACATGATTTGGTGATGTGTGTGTGGTTTGATGATGTGTACCTGCGACTTTCTGCATGATTCCTTTTTCGTAGTAGTACCGAAGCGATCTCGACAGTTTGTCGTAGTTCATCGCGGGCCTGTTCTTCTGAGCGCCCCAACGACGAGCCACCTGGAAGCAGAGCATTAATTTAAATCCCAGGTTGAAGAAAGGAAGGAAAGCTTCAGGGATATGGCAAAGCATTTGTTTCAAATAGACCCGTAACGGGCAAAAACAAGCTACCTACAGTTCAGCCACTGCCATAATAACTTGCCCGTTCCAAAGTGTAGATCTCATGGAGAAGAATTGGCAAAAAACTCCATGGACGGTGGACACTCTTTTAATTCAAAAGTTAGGTATTACACAAGCCTTGGGTACATTGATGTTGTGCTCGCAACAAAGCAGAAATTCCAATCATCAGCATGTTTCCACCTCTTCCGGCTCGTGCTGCTTGAACTCGAGCCCCTTGCCACTCCAGGCGCCATTTCTACTAGTATACAGCTACAGTAGCATCGCCCCCGACTACCTGGGAACTTCCAGGTCTATGTCACCCACCTCCTCAGGCTTAAGCAGTTTGAATTCGAGCCCCTCGCCATTCCAAGCGCCCTTTCTACTAATATACAGCTGCAGCAGCATCGCGCCCCACCACCTGGGAACTTCCAGGTCTATGTCACTCACCTCTTCAGGCTCATGCAGCTTGAACTCTAGGCCCCTGCCCGTCCAGGCGACGCAGCGCGCCCCCTCCGCCAGCAGAGATACGAGGAACTGCCACAGTTGCAGCGCTCCGCGACGACCCCCACCTGGAAACATCAGGGTAAATGTTGTAGAACCATTCTAGAGCCTTTCTAGCGAGCTTCTTGCATTTTAACCTATACCAGTGGATCTTAAAATTGACGTCATATCCGTTCAGATAAACAAGGTGTAAAGGGACTCGTCACGAAGCCGTCAACCAAGCATTAGTAAATCTACGCTAAAATTATTGCTGGGAAACGACATTTTTGTTTAGGGTGAACATACACATTTTTTGGTTGGACTCAATGTAACGCACTCAAAACACTGTGCTGATAGATGGATTGAATGGTACGGGGGTCGTGGAAGTGTTAATTGTTAAAGTAAAGTTGTAACCTGGAAAACCAGTATTTGAAAATAACTCTCTTTGAACCACACGTGATTAAAGGACGACCCCTTGAATACCTAAAAGGATGAACTTTTCTAATAATTCAGTTGGAAACAGTTAACTATTGATAAACTAATGTCATTGTGGGCACTTGCTAGCATGAGTAGTGGTGACGTGTTGGTGCGGGGAGGAGGCGTCGGCGCGCGTCGACGATGTCGGCGCCGACGTGGGTCCGAGGGAACTGCTCACTGTGAAGAAAAAAATACAATGATAAAATAATATTATATCTGATGCTTCGACAGGTACGCAGAGGTGTACCTGGACTACATCCACACACACGCCGGTTGAATTACGAAGTTCTTCGATATTGGCAATCGCGTTATGGAACTCAAATGGAGTTGGGCAGGACACCTAGCAAGGCGCGGTGTTGGCAGGTAGAGTAAAGCTGTGACCGAGTGGCCTCCAAGGACAGGTAAGGGATATGCCGCTTGATCGTCCAGCGTCATCTAATCTAGGCTAGATGCATTGTTGCCATCGCAGTCTAATCTCGGACGCGGTTAACGTGGAGAAGCAAAGAGAACCCTAATCTCAGCATTGGGTGATGCCAGGCTGTGGACAGTTATGACGATGAAAGTGCGAGTCTATTGCCATCAGCGCGGCACAGACAAGGTGGCAGGGACACCAACGCTGTTCTGAAACGGTTACCACATATTCAAATTATTAATCGGTAATTACAAACAAACAAAATAACTGTTTTTCTTCTTACTAACTGACTAATTTCTATGCGTATTTATAGCGTTGGTGTTCCACCTTGTCTATAGAAAACTAATAACACTTTGCCTTATCTGAGGATTGACCCCAGGACATCTTGCTCAGCTGAACTCTTTTGTTTTGACTTTGTAAAAAATATTATAAGAAATGGTCTGTAAAATAAAATAAAATGAGTACAAGAGGATGTCTGAAAGTGGCGCCGGTGACTGAAAAGTTGTGTGGTAACTGTTGTCGTGGTATGGACATGTGATGCGGAGGAATGAGGAGAATATCGTGAGGAAAGTTTTAAGTATGAATGTGGATGGGTATAGGAGTAGAGGAAGACCAAAGAAACGATGGATGGACTGTGTGAAGGATGATATGGCTAGAAAAGAGGTGTCTGCTGAGATGACGAGTAATAATGAAGTATGAACGAAGAAGACACGCTGGGCCGACCCCAAATGAATTGGGATAAGGGCAGCAGAAAGATAATGTTCTCTGTAGAAATAAAACACATTTCAGTCAGTTCTATATCTCCGACTCACCTAACTTCTCATCCCACTGCTGATGGTGTTCAGTGCTAGTGACGGGCTCGTCTCTATCGCGAGCCTCCTCCGGGACTTCCTCCACACACTTGCCATAGGAGCTGCACCTGAATAGAAATAAAACGTTTTAATGTGACAGAGCCCAGAGAAACCTCGGCCGGTGCTGCCATTACTGACCTGTGCAGCTGTTCCGCGTAGTCCCTGTACTCCGGTCGAGTCTCCTCCCCTTCACCTTTGCATCTGTTTGTGATTATAAAAAAAAAGGTTAATCATCATCATCATCAACTTCCTGCTCTTGTCTCATGTCACTTGTGGTCGGCGCAACACGTTTTCTCCTTCCATTGTTCCCTGTCAGACGTCACGGCATCATTTACTCCTTTCTCTTTCATATCATTCCTCACACAATCCGTCCATCGTTTCCTTGGTCTTCCTCTCCCTCTCTATCCATTCATCACATCTTAATTCAGAATCCATATGCGATAAGGCCGTGTATTCCCATTGCTGGGACACACGGCCTCCTCTCTATGAGAGGGAATGAGTTATAATCCACCATGCGGGTCCAGTGCGGGCTGATAGATGTCTTCGAATGTTTGGTTCTAGGACATGCCGGTTTCCTCACGATGTTTTTCCTCACCGTTTTGACAGTAGTGGTGAAATAACTTACACAAAGTAATGCGCCTGCCTGGGTTCGACCCACGACTGCTCGTAAGTCGGGGCCACCACCACGGGGCCCCTGCTGCTCTCAGTGTGCAGTTGATTTCCGCTACATAGCGTTTTTTTTTTTTTTTTTTTTTTTTTTTTTTTTTTTTTTTTTTTTTTTTTATCGATGGGAAATCATCAAATGACCCCTCCCGCTCTGGGCTGAGCAGGAGGGAGTGTCAGACTTGTACTGACTAAAACCCATCCATGTTCCTTCCTTTGCCCTTTGTGTTCCAGGGCCGCGGTATCTCTTTCGAACAGTCCCGCAACCCTGGAACGCAACGCTACATAGCGTTATTCAGACAAAAGTAGGGTACTCACGACTCATGCTGGTCGATCAAGGTGTGCGCATGTGTGTGTGCATGCCTGGCGTACAGCTGGGGGTGAGCGTGGTTGTGGGGGTGGTCGTACGGACGGCCCGTCGACGTGGGGGTGGCGGAGTCTCTGGAAGGAAAGAAGCTTATCATTGATCATGTTCTCACTGTCATTGTTTCACCGACCTGAGGGGTATCGGATATGTACTGCTGCTGGGATGACTTGAAGTATGCGCTGCGCCGCCATGTCACCACCCCTCAGGAATCTCCAGCGAGCTGATCATAGACCTGCAGTAGAGCATCCAACAGTCGGGACATACCTGTGCTGGTAGTGCAGACCGGCGCCCCAGGGTATGGGGTACGGCTGGCCCTGCGCCGCCATGTCACCACTCCTCAGGAGTCTCCAGCGAGCTGATCATCGCGAGGACCTGTGGAAGGGCATACGATCATTATTGGTAAGTCGAACAAAGAAATGTTTCAGACAAAATTTGACGGTACGGTTGGCGCAGTGGCTGAGCGACTGGCTACTAAAATTCCTAGTACTAAAGTTCCTAGAAACCCTATTGTTTTTTTTTAAACCTTGCCCCACAGGTTTAAAAAAAAAACAATAGGGTTTCTTCTAGGGGAATTTACACAATGGTCTCCAGATAGATTCTGCCTTTAGGTACGTGATAACTCTTTAAACGAATTTCAAAAAGGGAAGAGTTTGTTTAGCTCATCGCACACTTAAGATAGTGATGCAGTGGATCATAAAATGTGAAGATACAGATAGCCATTTAAAAAAAAAACTTCTGCTTCTTACAAAAGTGCAATGCACGGTCAGAATATATGGAGCAACACGGCAACTAGGCCGTGGGTCAGAATATATGGAGCAACACGGCAACTAGGCCGTGACAGGGTGCCAGGGCCTTGTGCGTCAATTTGCGGAATGTGCCTTCCACCCTGGCACATCCTGTGTGGGCGGGTCGTAGACTCAGCGCAATAACGTTGCAAAAAATTTACTTTGTCACATTCGAATACCTTGTATGAAACTTCGCTCACCACAGGAAGGTTGATCTTGATGAGAAATTCCTGATAGAAAAACCCAATAACACAGCCCGAATTGGGAATCGAACCCAGGACCTTATGCTCGGCAGTCACGCTTGCGACCACTAGACCAGCGAGGCACTTCGGTCTGCGGCATCAACTCGCGGCATAAAAGTAGAAATAAAAAACTTGACAAGTGCGAGTTCGACTCACGTGGAAAGGGTTCCGTACGTTTATACGTTTCCTGTAATCTATAGGCAAAGAACAAGTTTTAGATTTTTTTTTCAAAATTTCCGGCTCTTTAGTTTCGTAGTTAAGGGGGGAATGGTCAATTTTAGCTTGTTTTCATAAATAACTTCAAAACTATTTATCTTAAAATTATAAAAAATATATTTGAGATGATATTTGAGCCCTTTCATTTGATATGTAACACGGTATATTTTACAAAACTTAATTTTTTTCATTTTCTCTTTAACCCCCCATAAGTGGCCCCCATGTTTTAAATTCATTAACTCGTCCGTCTTTGGGTCACCGACTTGCTTAAGTGTACCAAATTTCAACTCATTCGGTCCAGTAGTTTCAGAGTTAATTGGCTGTAACAGACGGACAGTCAGACAGGCAGACTCGCGAGTGATCCTATAAGGGGTTCCGTATTTCCTTATGAAGTACGGAACCCTAAAAATTGCAAAAATCCTCTGACTTCGTGGAGACGCAATGAGTAATGGCATTTCCTGTGAATAGTAGGGAAAAGTTTCCGAGTTCTATATGAAATGAAGCTCTATTGAGTTGAGTCTCTTTGCGTTTGTTAGTGATCTCAATCGATACGGCTCAATTGTTTTCACAATGACATCGATGTGTTCTTATACCTTTGTAAACCAGACTTCTAAAAAAGAACCTCAGGAGGAACCTAAGGAGCATTCCATCTTTTTTTCATGCCGATATCTCTGTGATTATTTAATTGTATTTTATTATATTGATTTAAGTGTATTGTGATTTATTTTTATTTTTTTTCCCTGTGATTCTGTGTGTGCTATTTCACTGGTTTTTTTTTTTACCAATGTTTACTTTTTATATAATTTTCCAAGCGATCTTCGAGCGAGCTTCTCCGATATAAATTTTATTAACTTTTCTTGGGTAGTTTATTAGTTATCTTCTCTAATACGTATTTTTTCTTCTTCAGGTATATAGATGACATGATGATATAACTACTTCTCACCAAGTACAATTTATATATAGAAAGTATTTGTGTGAGATATCTCAACTAAAAAGAGTAAAAAAAATTATGCTAAAAAAAACAGACTTCCAAAAAAAAAACACTAAAACGGTAAAAGTACTTTTCTTTCGGAAGTCGCTGGCAATTTTATTTTATTTATTTCAATCAACTTTGGAACATACAATTAAACTAAAATAAAATCAAATTGAAAAGTTGCATTTAAATTGAAAATTACACATTAATAAAGTCAATGAAACAAACAAAGTCACCGACTTCCGTAAGTAAAGTTATTTTTTAGTGTTTTAAGTCGAGTTTTCATCATGAGGTCCTGCCATGATCTGTCCTCAGAGGCCGGCTAGCTCCCTATTACATGTAATAGGGAGCTAGCCTAAACGTAGTACATTTAAGTCATGATTTAAACCTAATTGGCGAAATGTACTACGTTCGGGGATGATATTCATATTTGCTGCTGTTGCAATGAATATTTTGAAGTTGTATGGTGATACAACCTGATACAGATCTGCGAATTGTGTCACTTGTTAAACTTGTATTTTACAATATTTTCTTACCTTTGTATAGATTCTTTTTTACCGATTGTTTGTGGATGTGTGAATATTGTAGGCTTTGTAGATTCCCAGATGCTTAAATTGTTATCTTATGTTTTACAGTTTTGGTGTTGTTAGCAATGACTTATTGTCGGGCCTACGCTGTCCCCCCTTACGTAGGTACTAATGCTGTAACGTGATAATATTGTAACACCAAATGATTTGAAAAGAGTAACCATGGAGTTTCTCGCCGGTTCTTCTCCATAGGAAACGACCAACCCGAACCGTGCACCTTTTTGTCGACGTTTTCTACGTGGCCATATAGGCGTATGTGAAATAAAATATTTTGATTGATTTGATTTGAATTGCAAAAAACGTAAGAATATTTCGCAGACTTATTGCATGCCCCTAGGTTGTTGCATCGTTATCTAACCGGATGCAGCTGAACACCAGTCTACGAGTATTACCTGGGGGAACTGCCTATCTGACCTCTACAACGAAGACTTAAGAAGAAGAAGACATGATACAGGTCAGCCTAGAGCGCCCCCTACCGGCGTTCTCACACCTACCTTGTAACGTAGCATACCATCAAGCCTGTAATCGTGTACCTAAAAGTACACTTATCTGCCTTATAAATAAATCTTTAACAGACATACCACAAGCAAATCCGGGTTCAATACTACTCCCCTCCCGGAAATAACTGTACAGTCAACTGCGTCATTGTTTAAACTTAAGCTACAAAAACCACCCTTATTGCTTTGCGCAATCGATGTCAAACTGTTACAATGTGCATGCAGTTGGTTGTATGAGTCAATCGGATTCGAGACGGGACCAGCATGTATAAGTAACTTCGCATAATCTATTTAAATACTGGGGTGTCTTAAAAATCAATTCATAGAATGTTTTCTTAAGGATCGTGACGACCTGGGTTCAATTCCCAAGTCGGGCAGTGTTATTGGGCTTTTCTATCAAGAATATGTAGCTGCCACGGAGACTGGATGTGGACCCCTTGATGGCAATAGGCTCGCTTAATTTTACAAGGAACTTTAGATTTAGAGGGCCGCATAAACTGTTGTTGTCGAATAAAATACACCTGCTTAATATTTCAGGGACTCTTCCCGATATAATACTTCATGATTGACTGACAGCTCGTGAATTTGATTACAGATACACACGCAAAACATCAGGCGGAGCCGGGAGGCGCGGCGTGAATAGCAATGAAGTATGTTTGATGCAGTACCGAGCCTGAGAACTTATTTACGCTCAACATTGCGTAGCTTACTCTTCAATCGCACACGATTTTAAAGAAATCATCATCGTCTTTCTCTAACGCTTATCTCAATTGATTTGGATTTTGAATGCTTACTGCTATTTTAAATGCTGATGGATGGGGAGGGAGAGGAAGGCCAAAGAAAAGATGGATGGATTGTGTGAGGAATAATATGAAAGAGAAAGCAGTAAATGATGCCGTGACGTCTGGCAGCGGAGCATGGAGGAAGAAAACGTGTTGCGCCGACCGCGAGTAGAATGGGGCAAGGGCTGGAACATGAAGGTGACTACTACTATGATGGGTGGATGTTTTTTACTGATTCCACACAGATAGTTTATAACCTGAATTAACAAAGAGGATACTTTAATTTCCGGTAGTACGATCTCGTGGGACAATTACCGAACTCCACGCGGGCGCAGCCGCGGCCAAAAGCGAGTTACGAGTTGATATTTGTAAGTTTGGATCTTCGGAACTGCTGATCCGATTTCGAAAAATCTTTCACTAATGGATAGCTACACTATGGCCAGGTGTTATAGGCTATATTAAAAGAAGGAGGTTGTTCTTAAGAAATAATTATTTATCGATCATAACGAGAGCACGTTAAGCCGTTGGTCCCGGCTGTCATCTGTAGATCTTTGACAGTCGTTACAAGTAGTCAGTGGCCCAAAAGTCTGACAACCAGTTTAACCAAGGGGTATCGTATTACCCAGTACTAACTGGGTTGTGGAGGTCAGATAGACAGTCGCTCCATGTACAGTACTGGTATTCAGCTGCATCCGGTTAGACTGGAAGCCGACCACAACATATAGTTGGGACAAGGCTTGGCAGATGATGACGTTAATGACTCGTACTTATTATAAATCATTGCAAAAGAAACTCTGTCTGTTTCTCACTTACTTCCCCTTTTGGATTGGATGTTTTTAGGGTACCGTACCCAAGGGGTATAAACCCTATTACTAAGACCCCACTGTCCGTCTGTCTGTCACCAAGCTGTATCTCATGAACCGTGATAGCTAGACAGTTGAAATTTTCACAGATGATGTATTTCTGTTGCCGCTATAACACCAAATACTAAAAACAGAATACAATAAATATTTAAGGGGTGCTGCCATACAACAAACGTGTTTTTTTTTTTAGATAATATTTCGTGTACTAGGCCGACTCGCACTTGGGCGGTGTTTTTGTTGGCCATGGGTACGAAGAGTATTATATTATTTGTGGCCATGGGTTAGGAGGTTAGTGGACTTATCTATCTCAGTCACAGATAATATAATGCTTCTCTCAGTGGTACGTTCCCGTGGAATCATTTCTAACTCCTCGCGAGCGAAGCCGCTGTTAAAATCTACTTATAGTATAATTTACTTACACAACGTTGGGACATCAAGAAATACTAGAAGACACTTTCTCGCAAAAATAAACACCTTAAAAATCGATCCTCCTCTCATAATCCGAGATTGTTTGAAATCTAATCGCGGGGCGGAAGTAAATCCCGCGTTCATTTCCCGGGGTGACGTCCCGGAGCGAGTCCCGGGATCGGGGCATAAATACTTTACATTGAAAATTGAATTTGATTGGTAACTAGTTTGTGGAGAGATTCTGTGGAAGAAATCAATTTACATTTGAATTGGGTCACGGTCAGGGACGGCTCGTTCGTCTAGTGGAGCGCCACTGCTGAGCATGGAGTCCTGGGTTCGATTCCCTGGTCGGGCAATGTGTTATTGGGTTTTTACATAAGGATTTTTTTAGTAAGTAGCCTGGTTTCTGGCGTCTGGGTTTATGCCCGATTGATGACAATAGGCTCGCCCCTTATAACATGGGACGGGCGAAATGTGGGTACAAGGTGTAGCCGGATCCTTCACGAAGCCGTCAACCAAGCATTCTGAACATCAAACTAAGTAACTCTACGCTAAAATTATTGCTATCAAACGACTTTTTTTTTGGCGGAATAATCACGATTTACGGTAGTACTCAATGTTACGCACTCAAAACATTGTGCTAATGGATGGATTGAATAGTACGGAGGTCGTGGAGGTTTTTTTTTAGATAATGGTACGGAACCCTTCGTGCGCGAGTCCGACTCGAACTTCGCCGGTTTGTTTTCATTTTGTAATTTACCCCCCAAAAGTGGCCCCCATGTTTAAAATACTACACTGACTTACATATAAGGTCCCATTAAAATAGATGGACAAATTTTAACACAGCGTTCAGTACGTCTAACCAATGATATCCAAGCAAAAAAAACACTGATTAAAGTGAATTTATTTTGCCTTAATGGATGTGTTTATTCTAGAGTGCCGCCGGCAATTTATTATTTTAGGGCAAAGTAAAATCATTTTAATCAGTGTTTTTTTTGCTTGGATATCTTTGGTTAGACGTACTGAACGCTGTGTTAAAATTTGTCCATCTATTATAATGGGACCTTATATATGTGTACCAAATTTCAACTCAATCGATCAAGTAGTTTCAGAGTAAATTGGCTGTGACAGACGGACAGACTGACAGACACGCGAGTGATCCTATAAGGGGTTCCGTCTTTTCCTTTTGAGGTACTAAACCCTAAAAATTATCGCAATGACGGGGAGAACAAGTGACCTTCGACTTCTCGAAGGGTAGTTTCACACCCATTGTAATAAAATACACTTCTACCAGACCAAACTACAAAACTATTGCTTTGCGAGATCTTTTTTCGAAAACTGTACTCGCTGCACCCCATGCTCCCCTAACACCCCATGTTAGTGACGATGACAGAGCTCATTAACGATATTGAGCTATTTGTTTAGAACCCCAGGGGAACTGCTACTTAATAAAACATTATGGATTGACCCCAGCATGTGAGTGGCGGCCCAGTATCGGTATCGGCACTGACACGAGTTGCTGATCGTCGGTTCGAACCCAGGCAGGCGAATTGTAGGTATTTGTGTAATTTACTTCATCACCACTGCTCTCAAAACCGTGAAGGAGGAAAACATCGTCCTAGAACCAAACATTCGAAGTCATGCGAGATCTACCAACCCGCACTGGGCCCGCGTAGTTGTTTACAGCCCTCAAATAGTGACGAGGCCTGTGTGACCCCCTGTCCCATCCGTGGGAACAATATACGCTGATATTTCGAGCAAGTCTTGGCACTAAAATGGGAGAATAATCTAAATAAATTACCTTGATTTGTAGCTGCGGTTGATTTGTAGTCAAACCTGGCAAGAACATCTGCCGAGCGTTTTCCCAATTACATAATTGGGGTCATCATTAACTCTAAGAACGGGATATTTACCATGTTTTCTGTTTGCGTTTTTAGTGTTGATGATAATGTTAGTGACCACGACAGTTTAAAAACATATAAAGGGTATAACCAGACCCTTAACGAAGCCGAAAGGCACTTGTTGTTCACGTCATTGCGATCATTTTTTTTGGTCTAGACCATACCTGGGAACCTTCTAGTTACGGAGATATTGGAGATTAAAGTTCCGACTTTTTCACAAGTTTTTTTTGAAATACTTGTTTTTTTAACGTAAGATTTTTACATTAAACACTTCCACCACCCCCGTACTGTTCAATCCATCCATCAGCACAATGTTTTGAGTACGTTACATCGATTCCTACCGTAAAACGTGAATTTTCACCCAAAAAAAAAATCGTCTCCCAGCAATATTTTTTTCGTAAAGTTACTTAGTTTGATGTACATAATACTTGGTTGACGGCTTCGTGAAGGGTCTTGTTACACCCTGTATTGGGGTCGGCTTCCAGTCTATCCGACCTCTGCAAGCCAGTTACTGGGTACTACGACACAACTTGGTAAGACTGGTTGTCACACTTTCAAGCTTTTGAGTTTCTGACCCGTATTATAAGGGTCCCGTATCCAAGGGGTAAAAACGAAACCCTATTACTAAGACTCCACTGTCCGTCTGTCTGTCCAGCTGTCTGTCACTAGGCTGTATCTCATGAACCGTAGTAGTTAGACAGTTGATATTTTCACAGATGATGTATTTCTGTTGCCGCTATATCAACAAATGCTAAAAACAGAATAAAATAAAAAAATTAGGGGTTTTTGTTTTTTAACAGACTTCAAAAAGGAGGAGGTTCCCAATTCGTATGGTTTTTTTTTTTAAGACTAGCGACCCGCCCCTTCTGCGCACGGGTGCAATGTTATACATATAAACCTTCCTGTTGAAACACTCTATCTATAAAAAAAGGTTTAGTCCCATCTCGGCACCTTCCCATCTCGGCACCCTGTCAAAAATCATTGTTAAAAATGGAAATATAGTATCAGTTTAGTAAGTAAATCAACTTTATTATTTATTAAGGGCCCAGTCCAGCAAGATTGAAAAACCGTCTAAATATATTTTGTTGACGCCCTGTAACCCTTTTATAATAGTTGTACGTATAAAATATTGCTCATTTAATACTAAAGGATTTAAACAATATTTATTTATTTTAACTGAACTAAATACATTAATTTTAAAATGCTATGATCATACTTTGAGATTTGCTAAGTTACTGCCGAGTTATTGGAGCCTCTAATTAGGGCGATTCAAAGGCCTGTCTGTGCAAGTCCCATAAAAATATATTTTACTTTGTCCAGTATACACTAGTTCAGTGATGGGCAAAGTACGGCCCGCGGGCCAGCTCCGGCCCGCGAAAGGATGTTATCCGGCCCGCCGACCGTCTTTCAAAATGAATAGAATATGGCCCGCCATAATTATATTTCAGGAGAGCAGCGGTGGCCCAGTGGTGGCGGCCCCGATTTACGAACAGCAAGTCGTGGGTAAAATAGTGGGAAGTGGAAGTGGGAAATAAATTACACAAAGTAATGCGTCTGGGTTCGAACCCAGACGCATTACTTTGTGTAATTTATTTCATCACCACTGCTCTCAAAAACGGTGAAGGAAAACATCGTGAGGAAACCGGTATGTCCTAGAACCAAAAATTCGAAGACATGTGACATCTACCAACCCGCACTGGGTCCGCGTGGTGGATTATAGCCCATTCCCTCTCATAGTGAGGAGGCCGTGTGTCCCAGCAGTGGGAACATTATAGGATGATTATGCTTATGCTATTATGCTAATTATATTTTGTCGTATCAGCAGTATGAAGTAGAATAATAGATGCATAGGTATTATATAGGAGCCAGCGATACTACATTTGGGTCGAGTAGGTATTGAAATGTTGTATAGGACAGCTGATTATTTTTTTACGATTTCCATGGTGGTCCCTTAGAGAAAGTTGTTCAGTTTGATGGTCCGTACCACAGTATTTCATATGATTATACCCTTTCTGTTACACGCTGTATAAGAACCATCGCCAGCTGTTAGCAACTAGCTTTCAAATAAAAAAAAACTGCATCCAAATCGGTTCACTCGTTTAAGAGCTACGGTGCCAGAGACCGACATACACACACACAGCGGTCAAACTTATAACACCCCTCTTTTTGCGTCGGGGGTTAAAAAAGTGTCGACTGTTTAAAGAAGAGTGGGCTCGGAAATGCTTCTTTACAGAATACAAGGGTACGCCAATATGTCTTATATTTAATGAGGCGATGGCGGAATATGACCACGAGGAAAGTTAATTCCTCGTGGTCAAACCAGTTGGACTAAAAAGTTTGACTACGAGGAAGAACCGGGCATACGTCAGCTAAAAGTATTAAAGTAGACTTGAAATTTCTTATTTATTGACTGCATGTCTATTCAAAATTCCTTCAATTATAAAATAAATCAAATCAGTTCTCTATCTCACATACTACTCGACGTCATATCCCGTCTGCTCTCAATTTGAAACACGCAGAGTACGGGGGCGCTGCTACTTCCGGCCCCGCCCATCGCCGCCCGCCCGCCCTACGTACAGCTACAGATACAGCTGTATGGCAAATAGCTAGAGTAAGCTTTTAAATTGTGAAGCCTCGCATACGTATAGTAATAGAGCATAACATCACGCCTGTAACGTGTAACCCCGAAGGGTTAGGCAGGGGTGTACCTAACCACGTGTACACCCACATTTCTATGTTTAACTTCTATGTAACATAACTCACTCACTCACGCATTCACTTACTCACTTGTACGACATGTACAATTACACACTACACATACACATACATCCCACACTCACATATCACACATATCACACACACATATAGATAACATACACAAATCGCACACTAATTTAAATATGCTGATGTAAAGTTTGTAATGTTGTCTTCTGTATTTCTATGTTACTTTAATTATCTTTTTTTTTTTTATTCTTCCTCGATATTATATAAATTATAAATAGTAGTAGTTAACATAATTCATGTATGTGCATTACGTAAATTTAAGTTACGGAAGAGTGGGGTGTCCTAATACAGGCATTTACTTGCTTAAAAGGACCCTTCTACCACAAGCTATGTAGTACAAACCTTGTTAAAGAAAATAAACTATTTGTATTTGTATGTAATAGAAGGCAGCCTATTGCCATCAACCGAGCCCAAATCCAGACTCCGTGGCTGCTACTGAAAAATTCCTGATGGTATAAACCCAATAACACTTTGCCCGGCCCGGGAATCGAACCCAGGACCTCATGCTCAGCAGTCGTGCTTGCGACCACTCGGACAACGAGACGCCATGCAATGCGCCTATGTTACACGGAAGAGTGGCAGCAATACATCTTTCTTTCATAAAAAATCATTCGAAGTACGTCCAATACTGAAAAAATGATTTTATCATCATCTGCCAAGCCTTTTCCCAACTATGATGGGGTCGGCTTCCACTCTAACCGGATGCAGCTGAATACCAGTATTTTACATGGAACGGCTGCCTATCTGACCTCCACAGCCCAGTTACGGCCGTTTTCAATAACTTACTAACAGTTAACGGTTGCTATCTCAGATAAACAGTTAAAGAAACATCAACTGTCAACCCTCCGAGAGACAGATAAGTTACGTGGATAGGATATTCCTGTCAATTCATTGCTAATTTTGTTTATAGAAACACCGATAGCTACTAAAGTAAGGCATAACCGTTTTACGTAAGTAAGTTATAGAAAACGGCCGTAAGTACTGGGTAATACGATACCCGTTGGTAAGACTGTTTGTCAGACTCTGGCGCCACTGACTGTCTGTAACAACTGTCAAAGATCTACAAATGACAGCCGGAAGAAGCGTCAGTGTAGCCCGCGAAATTCAAATTGTCTAACGTTTTTTGCAATTAAAAATTTTTAATTTCGCGGTCTACCCTGACGTTTCCACCTTAACGAGGCTCGGGTAATCTCTGTATTTTAGGAATGGTCACCCATCCACCGACCAACCTCGACGAGTGATACAATTGTCATAAATTAATCAATTTTATTTTTAATCAATTTTGTCATAATTCTGTTTTTCACTATTTCTAATTTTCATTTTATCTAATTGAATATTGGCGCTTAGTACTTACTAAGCTTGTTTTCCTAATTTATTGTTTTGTGCAACCTATTAGTAATTGTTGCGCTGTAAATTAATTTTAAGAACGAATTATATCGCTTTATCCAGTGTGAACAATTATTGTTGGTAGACCTAATATAATAAATAAATAAATGCTTAACCTTGAAGATCGTCTTATTTAGCCACAGGCCCCTAGCTAAATCCAATCAAAATTGCTACACACAAGACACTTGATTGAAACCTCAAATCTTAAATTTTTCACAAAACCTGTTCTGAATATAATTTCAATATTCAATAAAAACATCATCTATGCAGAACACCCCATAATAACCTCAGGGCGAGATTTTATTAAATCTTTTCATCAATTCTCTAGCAGAAGCTAACATCGTGGCGTTATTGGAATATTGTGTACGAATTAAATGAAAATAAGATTATTTTCAAGAACCTAATTGAAGATTATGGGACTTATTGCATACCTAGTAACACGTGGGGTGCAAGACACACCGACGTGATAACGGTAACCCCGTATTGTGTACATCCATTTAGAAATATTCCATTGGTTATAAAAAAAAACCCGGCCAAGTGCAAGTCGTACTCACACGCACACAGGGTGCCGTAGCACCAAACAATATAACAAAAATATTTTGAAGGCTCATTCGTATGTTGTATTATTTTACATTCAACTGCTAAAATAAATTTGTTTTTCATAGTATGTTAATGAAAAACAAAGTTACGGCTGCAGTTTGATGAAAAATTCCCATATCTCAAAAAAAAATCATCAAATGCTGCTCAAACCAATTTTGGTTGAAAGTTTTTGTTAACGTTCTACAATCCTACATTTTTTCAGAATTTTCCTCCTCTTACTTTAGAAATGAAAGGGGGGACACATTTTACCACTTTTGTAAGTGTCTCTCTTTCAAACGATTGACTTTGAAAGAAAATGGTTTTAGGAACCTCAATAACATTTTTAAAGACCTATCTATAGACATCCCGCACGAATAAGTATGAAGAACAAAATATTTTTTAGTTTCAGTCCCACGTATGAGGAGCCCCCCTTAATCATTTTATTTTTTATTTTGTGTAAAAATCGTAAACCGGCTCACAGAATACATCTACCTATTAAGTTTCAACTTTGTAGTCCTAACAGTTTCGGAATAAAGTGGCTGTGACATACACGGACTTTCGCCGGCTACCTTAGCGTAACAAACATTAGCACTAGCAGCTAACGCCCCGTTAATATTTAACTGTAGCTAAAGCTCCGTGTTCCCTCGGGGTCGGCCCTGTATCCCCAGGGGTATACAACGTATACTGTACTTAGTTCACGGTGCATTTCGTAGCAGTCTTTGTTTTGAAGGCGGTGCCGGTATTTTGGGTTCAAATTGACCGTATGTTTCTAAAAAACTTTTTACGTCTGTTTCCGTTTCTGCTTCCGGCTATGATACTTCCGTTGAACCACTACTGGGAACCTTCTAGGACAGGGATGGCGGACCAATGGCACGCGTGCCAGAGGTGGCACGCGACACAATATTTTGCGCACGCCAGTGATTTTAACCATATTTTCATGTACATGGGACTTAAACTAGCGAAATGTGGGTGACCTCTGCCTAAACCTTCAAGGATTACAAGCGTGATGTTGCCAGGTTACTGCTATTGATGCGAAGGTGACAAAATAAACACGAATTTCATATAACTCCCTTACGTCCATTGTACAAAGTTTGAGTCGCAACACAATAGGGATTGCCTATTATGTGCGGAACCCCAATTCATTAGCTAATTGTGTAGTGTGACGACAAAGTATACAATACACAACACACCTGTGGTTGTCGTTTCATTGTTATAATTCTTTAGGAGGAGCTACGCGGAGCTCGTGCCAAATATAGCCGCTCAGGTCGTCTTAAGGTTAAGCTGCGCTTGCCTAGGTTGGTCCATGGATGGGTGACCGCCGATTCCATACCGAGTTTTTTCCGTGCCTCGGTAATCACGTTAAGCCGTTGGTCCCGGCTGCCATTTATAGATCTTTGACAGTCGGTACAGGTAGTCAGTGGCCCGAAAGTCTTACCAAGGGGTATCGTATTACCCAGTACTAAACGGGTTGTGGAGGTCCATGTAGGCATCCATATAGGCAGTCGCTCCATGTAGAATACTGGTATTCAGCTGCTTCCGGTTAGACTGGAAGCCGACCCCAACAAAGCTGAGTGAAGCCCTTGAATAGACTCATCATCAAAAGTCATAAAAATAAACGATCGGATTAACAAAATCAACCCTTTCACTGGCGCCGCGGATCCAAAAGTCCCCCAAAATAATTTAGTGGCCCCCAAACAACTCGTTGTCTAGTCTAAATTATTTACATTGGCCATTACACGGCGGGTCAACTTGCATTACGTTCACAAGGGATCAGCGGAAAAGGGTTGAATGTGTTTAGCGAGATTTTTTCATTAGAGAAACAATTAATTTGTGTGTGTTTTTGACTTTGGGATATAAAAGGTCATACATAATTTTAAATTTAATTTGAAGGTTAGAAAAGGGGTAAATACTGAGATGACGCAAGATACATGTATCGATCATAATTTTATGTAACTCCAACTTTAAATGCGATAGTTTGTGAATGTATGGATGTTTGTTACTCTGAAAAAGGGATTTGGATGAAAATTGACACACAGTTAGTTTATAACCTGGATCAGCTCATACGGTAGGTAGTACTTTTTATCTGGTAGTACCTACGATCCCGTGGGACAATTACCGAGCTCCACGCGAGGGAAGCCGCGGACATCAGCTAAAGTCGTATAAGGTCCGCTCATTTTCTTGCTATCAACTGGACAATGATCTAGATTCCAGACTGTTACTGAGACATCCCTGTTGGAAACCCTTAAACCACTTTGCCCGACCCTGGAATCGAACCGAAGACCTCAAGCTCAGCAGACGCGCTTACAACTACTATACCAACGCAAAATAACAATTTACAAAAAAAAAATGACGGGCCCAAAATCAAAATTGACGTTAGACAAACAATAAAATTCATAACATTATCGCCGCGGGCCCCCAGGCCGCGCTCCCAGTGCCGGTCGGCCCCCGGGTCGCGCTCCGTCGGCAAACAGAGGGTTAACTAGCTTGCTCTTTTCATTAAAAGCTTTACATTTGTGTGTGGCTGTTAAAATAGCGGGGATTAATACATTCAATTTAATTTCAACAAACAACAAGCGCCACTGCCGTGTAGAGTTCTTGGTTCGATATCTGGGTCAGGCTAATTGTTATTAGGTTTTAAATGAGGAATATCTCATTTTCATCTAGATTTATGCTCAGTCCCTTTAGGACTTTGAAATATCATGCCTTAGAAGGACATACCCTGGTATACTTTATTGGTGAGGTTCTTCAGAAAGGTCAGGTGCGCAGTACTCGCAGCACTCGTGCGTGTGTGACCAGATGTCTGAACGTGGACGAGGCGAGAGGAGTATGTGAGGATTGTAGCAGGTGGCGCTCTGTTGTTCCTGCCTACACTCAAGGGAAAACGGCCTAAACATCAAATAACACCACGCCTATGATCCCCGCAGGGTTCGGCAGGGGTGTACCTAATAGCACACCCATATTTCGCCAGTTATATTTAAATCTATTGTAATAGGGGCGAGTCTATTGGCATCAATCGGGCACCGATCAAAAAGGCATAAGTTGATGTAAATATACTAAACGTCCCGCAATGGTTTCTCCCGGTGATGGATTTTTACAAACTTTCAACCCCTATATTATCCCCTGAAGGGTGGAATTTTCCAAACTCCTCTCCTAGCAGATGCCTAAGTCATAATAGCTATCTGTATCCAACATTTAAGCCCGATCCGTCCCGTGGTTAGAGCTGTGCGTTGAGTCACACTGGGGGTCTAAAATGGCCGTTTTAGTATAATCATAACAAGACAATAATAACAATGGTGCATTAGTTGTTTATGTTTTCTAATTTAATACTAACATTAGGTTAAGTTATTCTACTAACACTATATGGATTTTTGTCTGAAATAAAATATTTGAATTTGAATTTGAATACGAATTACGCTCCAATGCGTAAAATAGTCACAAAGTGACAATTCATAATACTACTTCATCTGTATTATTATTTTTGGGATGTGCTTTTGCTTTTCAGCTTACTGGTACTTCCAACTACATTTACGTGTCGAAACCAAAGTAAATGCAGCGTGTGGTGTGTTATGTTGAGGGTGTGTTATGATGAGGACCGATTTCATTTTCTTCTAATTGCATGAACTTTCTGACGATTCGGCATGTATTTATTATTGTAATTCGTATTATTATTATCTTGTTATGATTCTACTAAAACGGCCATTTTAGGCCCCCAGGACAAGCGATTTTATCGCTACACCCGTGGCCCCACATAACGTTAGTATCATGGATTCATGTCCGATGACGGCTCACATCTATTATTTACTTCCACTCTTCAACTAAACGGCGGTGCTGCTGTAATCATTTCATCCCTCGCAGTATAAGCTGTACGTAGCTAATCGGCTATTCGTTTATTCATTGGTAGAACATCTGACAGTCTGACCAGCAGGGCTATTGCGTATCTCTGTTGACAGTTCATAGTGATCATCACTTGGCGAGTTTTGATATACAATGACCGTTCTTGATGGTTTAACTGGCGCTACCCGTGCAGATCATTATCTATACTATTATTATAAAGCTGAAGAGTTTGTTTGGTTGAACCCGCTACGTTAATATCAGGAACTACTGGTTCGAATTGAATTTTTTAGTGTTGGATAGCCCATTTATCGAGGAAGGCTATAGTTTAAATAACATTACGCTATGACCAATAGGAGCGGAGCGTCAATGAAAAATGTTGCAAAAACGGGGAAAATTGTATTTTTATAATAATGTCACGCGGACGAAGGTCGCGGGCAACAGCAAGTTCAATTATATAATCTGAAGTCAATCAAACACCAATGCAAAACATTAATGTAATTCTTTAACTAAATTTTAGTGAATGTGAACTAAGAGCAGTAGACTAGCTGCTGCCCGCGGCTTCGCTCACGTTTTGGTCGGGAATTATCCAACGGGCACGTTTTAAATATAGCCTATGGCACTCGGGGATAATGTAGCTTCCTATTAGTGAAAGAATTTTCAAAATCGGTTCAGTAGATCCAGAGATTACCCCCAACAACCTCACAAACTTTACCTCTTTATAGGGGTCCCCTATACGAGTTCGAAATACTATTCTAAGAAAATTGTTACATCGATGACTATACATCGATGCCTTGATAATGCGGCGTTCTAATATCGATAACCTTACCTCGAACCCCTTAACATTAGTATACAGGCTGTAACAAGACCCTTCACGAAGCCGTCAACCAAGCATTATGTACATCAAACTATGTAACTTTACGCAAATATTATTGCTGAGAAACGGCTTTTCTTTTTTGGTGTGAAAAATCGAGTTTTACGATGGGGACTCAATGTAACACACTTAAAACATTGTGCTGATGGATGGATTGAATAGTACAGGAGTCGTGGAGATGTTTAAAGTAAAAATCTTACATTAAAAACATGTATTTAAAAAAAAAATACTGTGAATAAGTTGGAACTTTTACCCTCAATATCTCCGTAACTAGAAGGTTCCCAGGTATGGTCTAGAACAAAAAAAATATCGCAATGACGGGGAGAACAAGTGCCTTTCGGCTTCGTTAAGGGTCTTGTTGCACCCTTTACACATAGTGATACGAACGTAGTTGTAAACGTCCCTGTGTCTATTGGCCTTGGTTTGTTCTGTCTCCTGCTGTTAAGTAAGAAGGAGGTAAGTGGAGGTAAGGTGAAATTATTTTGCTACTCCTCCGCTATTCCTTTCTTTGCGGACGGGTGAATTTCGGGATCCAAGACAGTTAAAATGTTTCTCTGGGGCTTCGTCGAGCTTCATTATCTAGATGGGTTTCTGGTGGTCGCCACTGTTGATTCTGGCTTTCAGCTGTTGCAGTGGCACCTACACCTGTGTGTTCTGCGCTAAACATTTTTAATTCAAAAATCAACGTAATTTACGTTACGTTTACACCGCGCGCTCGGCTATGGTTTTATCATCTATCTATATTTCTCACTCATCAATAACTAAACTAAATATCTCCACAAATTTCGCCAGAACGCCCCATCAGCGTCACAAACAAGGGTGTACAAATACGCGAAGTGTCAACACATTGTCAACGTCGCCCGACCCCGGAGGGGGTCTCATTACGTTGAGTGGTCACTATTTGAGTAGCCGCAGTGAAGGGGTTAGCCTACAGGTGGCTTTAGTGATTAGCAGTAATTTGTGAGTGTGACTCGTTCATAAACTCACGCCGAATGTTCAAAATTAGTTGTCGCATAGTAAGAGAAAACAGACCAAAATATAGGTTTACAGTTACAATACTGATGGCGGAGCTCGGAAGCTTTAGGTTAAGCCGCGCTTGCCTAGGTTGGTCTGTGGATGGGTGACCGCCCATTACATACCAAGTTTCCTTCGCGCCTCGGAAAGCTCGTTAAGCCGTTCGTCCGGCTGTCATTTGTAGATCTTTGATAGTCGTTATAGGTAGTCAGTGGCCCGAAAGTCTTACCAAGGGCTATCGTATTACCCAGTACTCACTGGTTGTGGAGATTAGATAGGCAGTCGTTCCATGTAACATACTAGTATTCAGCTGTATGCGGTTAGACTGGAAGCCGACCCCAACTTAGTTGGGAAACGGCTAGGAGGATGCTGAAACACTATTTCAATAAGCATTTGTCATCTACAATCCACTGGACCCACAAATAAACTCTTGTTTAAAACCGAATTAATCCAATCCCGAAACTGACACTCCACACACAAATGACATTACACCAAGTGTCCCTTCGGTCAGCTACATTAGGGGTGATCCTAATCCGGTGATAGGGTTAAGTTTAGGGACGCTCCACAGGTGGCCAGTGGCAGATGGACAGATTGACAGTTATCTGAAGGCACGGGGCGATATGGCAAGTTCGTCCGCCGCATGTTTCCTTCGTGAGTGAATCATACCTAGTTTCGTCGCTGTGACGGGTCACTCCCAGTCGCACCCGTATACGATAAATATGATTTTGTTTAATTTTTCTGTTGTTTTCAATTGTACGGTTCACATAAACGAAAAATACACTTGTGTAAATTACACTTGTTGCCTTATTCAATATTATGGCACGTAGGTATAGCTGCTAGTTGGAAGTTTACAGACAAAAGAAACCCAAAACACGTGGCTAGTGTTTATTAAAAAAATCTATGTACAAAATTTCAAAACTGTATCATGAAAAATCACAAACTGCAGTCACGGCACGCTCTAAAAAAAACTTTGTTCATTTGTTTTAGCACGATTCATGTAAGCCCGTGGACAAGACGCAAAGGTTTCCAAGAAGCCGTACGGGCTGATCGATGAAGGTTAAACAAGGCTTGCCGAGATCGTACCGTGGATGGATAACCACATAAGACTATCCATTTTTCCAGCGCTGCGACTTTTTTTAAATGTTACAGCACTATGTTGAGCTCGTGGCAAAATAACAACAGCCTCTCAGGTCGATCTTTAGGTTAAGCCGTGCTTGCCTAGGTTGGTCTATGAATGGGTGACCGCCTCTTACATACCGAGTTTCCTCCGTGCTCGGAGAGCACGTTAAGCCGTTGGTCCCGGTTGTCATTTGTAGATCTTTGACAGTCGTTACAGGTAGTCAGTGGCCCGAAAGTCTGACAACCAGTCTTACCAAGGCGTATCGTATTACCCAGTACTAACTGAGCTGTGGAGCTCAGATAGGCAGTCGCTCCATGTAAAATACTGGTGTTCAGCTGCATCAGCTGCTGGTTATACTGAAAGCCGATCCTTACTTTCAAATATCTACGAACTAGCCTTCGCCCGCGGCTTCGCTCGCGTTAATTTAGAATTTGACAACTTTACTCTTTGCACACTATTTAAGTTTCTATAATTCAATCATGATTCGAAAGACACGTGGCGCCATCTATTATCATAAGAACGTTATTGTTGTTTTCCTCGGGAACAGTACTTTTTTTTCGGAATGAAAGGTACTGTATATCCGTTAAAAAACAGCTGTGTTCTACTAAAGTAATTGTACTTTAGTAGAACACAGCTACCTACCTACGATACGTACGTACGATAAAAAAAAATCTACTAGGTGCTCACAATGATGTACTGTATCATATCGGAGAATTTGGAAAAAACAACCATAAAAACTTCAAAACAAGAAATTTGAAAAACATTATAATAAATAAAAAAAATACTGACGGAGCTTTTCGCGGCACGGAAGTGTCTCGGTATTGAATTGGATGCTTCACCTTGACCAATCGAATCAGTGGCGTGCCTAGGGGCCAGCAAGATGGCAAGCAATCTGTTCAGAAACCCTAACATCATGAAGAGGGAAATGCGATAGGTATTTGAAGAAACTATCGCTGTCGCTCAACGAGCGCTGTTTCGACATTGGTGCGATAAGTACCTCTACCATGAGTTTACACAGCCAAAACTCGCTAGCGTCTCCGTAAATTATTTGTATGAAATATTGTACAGCGCCACTAGCGGTCACAGAAAGAATTAAAATTCGTACCATGAGCACTATAGATTACGATAGGTTAAAAACCTAACGTAATCTATTCGATAGTCACTAACGATTTTCAGCTGTCACCATACAAAACGGTACCATGAGTCACTAATTTCACTGACGCTATCGATTAATACGTTTATGATAGTGGTTACGTAGCTCACTAGCATTTTGACGTGTGAAACATTTGTTTACGTTAAAATTGTATACGTTTTGAGTATATTAAAGTCAAAATAATGTCTGCAAGGGCTTATTTAGCATGGAATATGTTAGTGGCCGCTGAATATGAAGATCAAAGACGTGAACAACGTGAATTTCAAGCCAAAATGAGAATTCATGTTGGATACCCATTGGAAAATCTAAGTGAACGAAAGTTTATCAAACTTTACAGGCTCTCTAAAGAATCATTTGAAGATTTGTGCATATTTTTGATTAATGTTACGGATTTGAAGTCAACACAACGAGTTTCATTAGAACTAAAGGTAAGTTGGTATGTTATAAGCAGCTATCTCAAAACAAAACACAATAATTTTCATTTTGTGTGAATTTTCTTACAGGTTTTAAGTGCTTTGTTATTTTTTGCCAATGGTGACTATCAAAGAGTTGTTGGAGAAGCAAATCATTTGTCTCAAGAAGCAATTAGTGTATACGTAGAAGAAGTGACTAAAGCACTGAATCATCCTACTGTTTTGAACAAATATATAAAGTTTCCAACAACACGACAAGAAAGGAATACTTTAAAGCAAAGGTAATGTTTAAAGATATTATTGGTAATAATTAATGAATTACCTATTAGAAGTAACTACAACCTATGTAAATTTACCATTTTTTTTTCAGATTTTACAGTAAATACAAAATCCCTGGGATAATAGGATGTGTAGATGGTAGCCACTTTAAAATATTTACTCCAATCAAAGAGGAAGAACACCTATATTACTGCAGAAAACATTATCACTCATTGAATGTTCAAATGGTAATACATTATAATAACTATTTGTTTTTATAAAAATTGTAAAAAAGTATTCGTACATAAAAATATTTTTCATTGTAGATATGCGACTCTGACTGTAGAATTTTGTCCCTAAATCCAAAATTTGGAGGAGCAGCCCATGATGCATTTATTTGGCAAAACAGTAATGTTAATAACTTCATGCAGGATTTACATAGAAATAATGAGATTGTGTGGCTTTTGGGTAAGTTGATATAACACCTACTTATATATATAATAGAACATTTATGTGGTAATGGGTACTAATTTGATTTTCCTATTTTAAGGTGATTCCGGTTACCCTCAGAGGCCATGGTTGATGACACCATACTCGGATCCAGTGCCCAATTCTGTAGAGGATAATTTCAATAAGGCTCATATATCAGCCCGAGTCGTAATTGAGAATACTTTTGGCAGGCTAAAAAATCGTTGGCGTTGTTTAAGTAAAGACAGGACATTGCATTACAGGCCAGAGAAATGTGCTCAAATTATTACAGCGTGTTGTGTCTTACATAACATTGCTATAGAATATAATGTTCCTGACCCAGATGGGGTTTCCCTACAAACAGGAGGTAATTTTTAAAATAATATTTAAAAAGTTTTCAAATAATTAATTCTGTGTACCTACAGGTTGTAGGGTAAAAATAAGACTGCTCCCATAACTAATTCGAAATTGTTTTCTTTACAGCTTACGAGCAAATGGAAGTATTACAGGAAAATGAAACTTCTAACGATTTACTAATGGGCAGAGCATTACGCGATCAGCTAGCTAGGAGGCTTTCTGTGATGAATACTAACTAAAATTCTAATTAAAGATGTTTTATTAACCAACCTTTTTATTTATTTCGGTTCTTTTATCAAATAAAATACACCATTAAATATTTCTTAAAAAATATATTAAAACATTTTTATAATAGAAAACTTACAGATAGAATTTAAATGTTTAACTATTAAAATTATAACTAATCAGTCAGCATTTTAAATTTAATAACTAAAAATATAATAAAATAAGGAACACAACAATAATTCACAGTTAACATAAAACAAATATTTAAGAGGCCCGCGGAGCATGCGTAGTTCATACAAACGTAATACCAAAATAATTTCTAAATCAAACATATTCTTAAGATAGTGTGTATTTATTTCGATTGGATTACAGAATATCTAGGCTCCAAATAATATATTTTTAATGGACACTCGATTTATACATGAGTTATGAGAATAATAAGTTTTCTATAGAAATTTTAAATTCCTCATATCTCGTCTTCAAATCATTTTTCTTTCAAAATATATAATTCGGAACCTAGATATTCTGTAATCCAATCGAAATAAATACACACTACCTTAAGAATATGTTTGAATTAGAAATTATTTTGGTATTACTTTTACATGAACTACGCATGCTCCGCCGGCCCCTTAACAATTAAAATTATAATTAATCAGTCAGCAGTTTAAATTTAATAACTAAAAATATAATAAAATAAGGAACACAACAATAATTCACAGTTAACATAAAACAAATATTTAAGAGGCCCGCGGAGCATACGTAGTTCATACAAACGTAATACCAAAATAATTTCTAAATCAAACATATTCTTAAGATAGTGTGTATTTATTTCGATTGGATTACAGAATATCTAGGCTCCAAATAATATATTTTTAATGGACACTCGATTTATACATGAGTTATGAGAATAATAAGTTTTCTATAGAAATTTTAAATTCCTCATATCTCGTCTTCAAATCATTTTTCTTTCAAAATATATAATTCGGAACCTAGATATTCTGTAATCCAATCGAAATAAATACACACTACCTTAAGAATATGTTTGAATTAGAAATTATTTTGGTATTACTTTTATATGAACTACGCATGCTCCGCCGGCCCCTTAACAATTAAAATTATAATTAATCAGTCAGCAGTTTAAATTTAATAACTAAAAATATAGTAAAATAAGGAACAAAACAATAATACACAGTTGACATAAAACAAATATTTAACAATTAAAATTATAACTAATCAGTCAGCATTTTAAATTTAATAACTAAAAATAAAATAAGGAACACAACAATAATACACAGTTAACATAAAACAAAATACTAGCTATCTACACTAACTTTCAATTAATTTGATATATATCAGCTATTCTATTTCCTAAATCGATAAATTGAGCAAACAAATCCAACCACCGCTCTTGTTGGTTAACTTCTCTCTCCCTTAATCTTAACCGTTCCTCCTCACTTCTCTGTTGAAAAACCCGCCACTCATTGTCAGAATTAACAAACGCCTGTCTTGCCAATTCTGACTGAGTCTGAGTGCGAGTTCTCCTACGGGTAGGCGAGGGCATGGTTTGAAGCAAACGGCGCCTTCGTCGTGGAGTTGCAGGTAGAGGATTAGGTACTTGTGGCGCTTCAGGGATGGGCGGCGTATTGGGCACCTGACGTTCAGGACGTTCACTTCTGCTACTACTGGGCATAGGTGGTGGTGGTTCTATCTCGTCCTCAGTCAGCTGGGACGGTTGATCACTGGCACTAATCCCTGCTAGACTCCACATAGCCAAAGCTGAAATGAAACAGAATACCATTGCAACATTTTTTATAATAAAAAAAACTGACTACATCATTGGTGGTTGAAAAACTAACTACATCGAATTTGACTGTCAATCATGAGGTTCTCAATGTCAATCTCGGGTTCAATTCCCAAGGCAGTGTTGTTAGGATTTTTATAAACTCCCATTTGCAGGTCAGATTTTGAAGCTTTCCCAGTAAATAGCAATATGATCACCCCCATGGCACCTAAGAACATGTTGATATGTGGGTTGAACACACCTTTGCTTAGCTCCGTTATGTTAATATGTTTATTTTCATTTGAAACTTACTATTTTCTGTGGCTTCTGGAACTTCAGAGTGCACCTGTATTGATGCTGAAATTGGCTGAATGTCCTCCTGTAATTTTATTATTAAATAAAGTTAGAAGTTTCAAAAAAATATTGTTAATTATTAACAATTCTTTTAAGCTGGACCTACAAAATTATGAAGATGTAAATATGTATACATATTATATTATTCAGGTTTTAACAATACGAGCATATTATCAAAACGAAATATAATAACTACTAGCTGCGCACTGCGGTTCCACCAGAATATCAGAATAAAAGATATCCCATGTCCTTCTCCAAGTCATGGTCTACCCATGTGCCACACTCATTTTCACATTTATAATAATAGTTAGGAAAATAGATAACCTGAGACAAGCCAACTTCACCAATTTCAGGTATTCCAGTAGCTGCTTGAGAGCCTATAATATTTAAGACTCTTTCCTCCAAATCTGTTAATTTAGTTTTACTAGCAGGGCCACCACCAGTCCCAGTAGCATCTCGGTGTATGCGAGCATATTTTTTTTTTGTATTATTTTTCAGATCACTCCACACCTGCACACCAAGCATAGACCATCACCAAAGTTGCAAATGCCAATTAAATTACATGAAATAAAAAATAAAACATATAATCTAAATACTACAAAACAAAAATAAAAGTATGGTGAAAAAGAATACCAAAACTCGTATATTGATACACACCTTTCTCCATTTTTCAACTGTTTTAGTATCACCAGTTGAATCAGCATTTAACATTTCAGATATCTGAGCCCAACATTGAATGTTGTTCAGCCTTCCTTGAGGACCATCAGTGGGTTTGCTAAGATCACCATTCCTGAAAAATATACATTTTTGTTACCTACGATATGTTTTAAAATTTTTATCTAGACTATATATTATAATATTTCTATTAAAATAGCAAGATGTGCCTTCAAATTAAATTCAGTCAAATCATATTCATAACCATGTTTTTTTGTTTAATTATTGCATTCCTCACGTCTTTATTGAGACACTTGAACTTAGCTGATAAGCTGACCTAATACACTTTCAAATTTTCAAGTGGCTTGGCATATCTACCTGCGTAGGAGCAACTATTTAGGAATTTTGTAACTTTACGTTATAAATAATTTAATAGAAACTAAAGTATATTCAAGTCATTTATATCCGTTCAGTAGTTTTTGCGTCAATGAATAACAAATATCCATCCTCACAAACTTTCACAGTAATTTATAATACACGGTACTAAACGTAAATTAATAATTTAAGTAATAATCCATACAATAAATTTAACAAAGTTGAAACTTACCTTTCCATGAACTCCACCAACAATTGAAACTGTGAGACACTGGTCCTCATTGTATTAAAATAATCTGTTTGAATTTAATTGTAAGCTTAACCACACAACGTCAACATCAACAAACAAAATTAATTCCAAATGGAATGAATAGAGTAGACGACGACACGACAGTGACATATTATAAGAAATAAAAATTCAAAAGCCACTAAATACTTTAAGTAGTCCACTAACCGTCAACTTTTCTATTTAGTCGGTTTATTTGTGATATTGACTGTCTTAACAGTTTTAGCATAGCGATAACAGTACATTTTGAGCTTAGGAGCCGTTCTCTCTTCTTATTAATGGGAAAGAAAGAAACAAAACATAAGTAGTGAAGCATAGACGAAAGTATTCTAATGAGTAGAGTGAAGTTGGTTAGACGACACGACCTATCGAGCTTACCTTAGCGCCTGCGTAAGACTCGGTAAATCTCATGGTGCAAGCATTATCGAAATCTATTTGATCCACGTTAGCACGCTAGCGAGATCAACGCTAGCGAGTAAGTTTTCGATGACATCTCATGGTAGAGGTAAAGGACAGCTACAGATCCGACAAGTAAAAAGTCATAATTCGAGTTTTGTTTCTCGACTATTTCTTCCTGCAATATTCGACCAATTTAAAAGATATTTCATAAACTGAATAAGAAAGATATATACTGTGTCCCGATGTTTTTCGTTTTTCATTATTAGTTGTCAAATTTTTTCATTGACAGCGGTCCAAATAGACTATTTTGAGCATTTTGGAAAGGTTCTAGTGCTGATTTATATTACATATTTTCAAAAAGGAAAACATTAGGGACATAGAAGAGATTTAAGTTTATTTAACTGTAAAAAATCATAGATTTAAAGTCAGAAAGAAAACAGGCGAGAGCGTTTTTGTGTGGAGAAAAGATCTCCGGCGTTTCCTCTTAAGGTAAAACCAAGTTTTTAGACTTATATGAAAATAACGGCACTAAATCGAGTCACGAGCCCCTTTTTAAGTCCTGATACTGTTGGCCTGCGTCATCCCACAGCTGGGCTAAAGCCTCTCCCAGGTATTCCGATCCAGGGAAAATGTGAGCCCCTGCTCGTTGGCTTAGTCCAGCTGGCTGTGTCAGAGTTCCATAAAGTAGCTATTTTGGTCCATAATTGACGGAGTTAGCCCGCGTTCGGTTCTTTGTCTCTTTCATTCTGGTTAATCAGCCATATTTCAATGAATACCCATATATTATTAGGGTTAACTGTATAATGGTTAACCAAGCATATGGGTTATAGGACTAACCGGCCCGATAAATTGGTCCCTGCATTAAATCCCTGTAGCATTTAGCAGAGGTGTAGCTCCACAGTTGCCATCAACGGAGATCTTAACACATATGGACCCGATGGAAATCCCCAATAAAACAATGCCCGATCTGTAAATAAAACCCAATAGGATATAAATTGTATGGTCACCCATCGACAAAACGACCAGGCCCTGCAGTCTCGAAATGAATGAATGTATAGAATGGCAAAACAACCGAATTCGGTCGCAAAGTCGTTCAGACCGCGTCCACTTTAAATCCGCATCGTTATGACTTTGCGACCGAATTTGGTTGTTTTGCGATCGCTATCTATGTCGAGACTGCGGGGCCAGAGCCAGCCTAACTTACCTTCAAAAATCTTTACAATTCTTCCCCAAAATTCGATAACCGATCATATTCTTTCAAATCATAAGTCAGTATCTCCCCTAATATTTGGTAAAACATCAACAATATTGGTCTATAATTGTCGCTGCGGGGTGTCGCAGGGGGTCTACGTGAGGGGTGTAGGTGGGTGCTGTTGCTGTGACGTCACACGGGGGTGAAGTCGGTGATCAAACGTCGCTTGAATGTCAAGAGCAGGTGTAGGGTGACCGTGTTTGAAGAACATATGGGATATTTTCAGTATGCACAGTCCATACAGCATAAGCATAATCACACTTTAACGTTCCCACTGCTGGAGCACGGCTCTCTTAGTCAATCAAGAGAAAAATCATGGACTTGTGCATTCTTCCCATTTTGACCTACGGGTCCCAGTCTTGGGCCTTGACAAACATTCAAAAGTCCAAGTCCCGCGCAGTATCCTAGGCGTCAAACTAACCGACCGCATGGCACCATCCACCGGTACAACACCACACTGCGTTCCAAAACGCAAATAAAAAAATTAAAAAAACTCAAAAAAAAAACGCTAAACTGAAGTGGGATCAAGCTAGCCATGTCTGCCGTATGCCCGATGAGCTGTCGGCCAAAAAACCAGGATGTGGAGCCCAGACAGCCAGAAGGCAACGCGGTAGACCTCGCAGGAGATGGCGGGACGAACTGACAGAACCAACGACCAGTGGTCCACATTACCCAGCAGTGGGATGACACAGCCTAACAGTATTGACGAAAAACAGTACAGTGGTACTCGTTTGTGCGACGATGTCCCGGTATTATTTAGCAGATTGACGCACTATGGGGATACCTATGTATGACTAACATTTGCCCGTGGCTTCACTCGTGTTGACATAGGATATTGACGTAATACCAGGATAAAAAGCAAGTACCACATGTTGTGAAATATGTTATTGACCTACCTATATGCCACATTTCATGGAAAGTCGTTCTACAGTTAAAAAGGCGTGAAAACTGCAAAAACAGACATACTTTCGAATATATTATTATTTTAGAATAGAAATATGGATAGATGGATTCACAGTAACAGTAGCAGGAAATGTCTCACCATTCTTGCAAAATGACAGTCAACCTACCACAGGTGACATCCCGCAGCGCGAATCAAAAATAAGTAACTTCTAAATTATAAACCAACTTATGTATACACTTGCCAAACTCATAGGCACACAATTTCAAACCTTATTTTCGTGCAGATACGAGCTATTTGAACATTTTATCAATTGTAAATAAGATTGACAACTTTATACTTGTAGTTCAGTAACTAAAATAGATTGCGATTATAGACGTTATGACTATGAAAATAAGAGTTATAAGCTGCATAAAAAGGTCTTGACGACGGTGAATAAGAGTGGTAATTTAAGATAGACCTGTCAATAATTTTGAACTGATTATAAAGATGAAAGGAATGATTTTTGGAAGTCTTCGCGGTTGTATCCGTTTAGGGGGTAAGCAGACGCCCTGCTGTGTGTCTGAGGGGTTTATAATATGACAGTCGAGTCAAAAAACCCAACTTTTTGTGGTCGGCTTCGAGTTCACCGGATGCAGCTGAATACTAGTATTTACATGGAGCGACTGCCTATCTGACCTCCACAACCCAGTTAGTACTGGGTAATACGATACCCATTAGTCAGGCTGGTGTCAGACTCTCGGGCCACTTACTACCTGTAACGACTGCCAAAGATCTACAAATGACAGCCGGGACCAACGGCAGTAGACTAGAAGAGGCGTTACACTTCATGCTTATTTATTTACCTAATCAACAAATTATGAAACCAACTAGCTTTTATCCGCGGCTTCGCTTGACAATCAATTCGGGCTATACTCTGCTTTTAATAATATCATTCAATGATTCGAAAGACACGTGGCGCCATCTATTATCATAAAAACGTTATTGTTGTTTTCCTCGGGAACAGTAGATGGAGCAGTATAACAAATAAGATTATTTTTGTCCATTCTGTTATATTGTATAACTAATAGTATAACTAGATGGACTAACCCCTTATTTTCGAGATTAAAGGTACCCTATGTCCGTTTCTGTACACCTGACAACGTATATGCAAAATTTCAGGATGATCGGTTCAGTGGTTTAGGCGTGAAAAGGTAACAAACAAACTTACTTTCGCATTTATAATATTAGTTAGGATGACTAGACAATTTTCAGTTGCTAGGTTGCTACAAGCAAACAACGGTTGCCTAGTAACAAAAACTCACGCTTATTTCTCATGGAGGGTAGGCAGAAACCACAGAACGCCACCTGTTACGATCCTTATACGCCTTTCGCCTCGTCCACGTTCATACATCTGGTCACACACGCACACCGGTTGCGAGTACCACGCACCTGACCTTTCTGAAGAACATCACCATAAATGGTCAGTGCATGTCTTGAGGCAGTCCGTCATCAGGAGCATTCGCATGTTATAATATGTAGCAGCTCAGATTCGAGCATTACATGAGTGACCGAGGAGAACCGAGCATTATAGGCTGCGTTTCCACCGGAGAAGTGCGAGGCGACGCGAGGCGGAGCGAGGCTGTGGAACGGTCTGAGCGTATCCCCCAGAGCTGATGTGCTAGGCAGCCGAGCGGTGCGAGGGTGCGTATATATTAGCGACGCAGTGAAACTGTGTGCAGATGAGCGGTGCGAGGACGTGGAGCGGGCTCAGAAGCGAGCGGTAACCACACTGTCTAGTGACTGCTATTTTGTCGCTCGCCTCCGTCCTTAGCACACATCCCTCGCACACATCCTTGCCTTGTTTTGTATAAACAAAAACCTATCCACTGAGCTACTTCTATTAGAGCTGCGCTGAGCGAGGCTAAGTAAATAAACTCATTCTATTGGTTCCTAACAATAATACATCCCTCGCGACGCATCATCGCCCATCTCTGGTGCATCGAATCTTAGATTGTTTCATTACAGGCGAACTATCGAATCCGCCTTGGTGAAAACATCTGTTCTGTCACTTCGTGTCCTTCCTCCGACCGACGCGCACGAGTGAACTTTGATTAAGTTAGTTTTATAATACCTAGGAATAAATAGACCCTTAACGAAGCTAAAACGCACTTGTTCTCCCCGTCATTGCCATCATTTTCTTGTTCTAGACCATACCTGGGAATCTTCTAGTTACGGAGATATTGGAGGTCAAAGTTCCAAGTTTTCCACAAGTTTTTAATAGATTAGAGTTTTAAGGTTATAAATTTCCTTCAAATACCTCCATGACCCTCTTACTATTCAATGCATCCATCAGAACAAGGTTTTGATTCGTTTTGGTGCATATTTGTTACGCGTTGTATGATTATTGTTAATTTATTTCTTGTATGCACGTCATTTCCCTGCGACAAATATTTTGTTATGTCTTTCTTTCGTTATTTTGAAATAAAACTTGATTTTTTACTCCAAAAAAAAAAGTTGTTACCCAGCAATTTTTTTTTGCGAACGGTTACTTAGTTTGAAGTACAGAATACTTGGTTGACGGCTTCGCGAAGGGTCTGTTAACACCTCGTATTCATCGTTATCCAACACCTGGGGGTGATGGATAACGATGGCGTCATCAAGAACGACAGCTGGAAGGTCAGCGAATGCAGGTCGCAGTCTAAGGTACGCAAGTACGCTGCACATACTGCTGTCTGCATAGAACTATTGTGAACCTCATCTAAGACCTCCCCAGGGTAGCAGGAAGCCATGAAAGTCATTTCGGCTGATGCGCATGCTAAATCTTATTTTATTTATTTTATTAAGAGGATCAGCAAACAGTTACACTAAGAACACATAAAACTAGTATAACAATATTTGCATTTTACCAATAATGTATATATTTATGTATTAATTTTTAAGAGTTTTGAAGATAAGGCCTTTGAATGTTCCTACTGGGGCTATTGAAGATGTAAATAAAAATAAAATCAATATATAAAAATTTACAAAAGTTTTATGGTGAGGGAGCGCCATTATCCATGAAAGAAATTGCTGTTGTGTATTTACTTACCGATGCAATTAATAATATTATCCTGGCGCACTTTCGATGTAATAATCACAGAAAGTCACTGCACTTCACAATGTATTTAAAGTTTCATAAAATATTTAATAAGTAGTTTTTAGTAGACCACTGCAAATAAAATTAGAATCAAATAGTGTGACTTTGCGATAAGTCGTTTTTTTTTTTAAGAAAATGGACTTATATGACGACACGATATCGGGAAAAATTACCCTCACTCATCATTTGTCTATACTTATCCCAGTCGATTTGTGGTCGGCGCAGTATGTCTTCTTCTTCCATACTTCTCCATTACTCGTCGTCTCAGCAGTCACCTCCTTTCTAGCCATATCATCCTTCACACAGTCCATCCATCGCTTGTTTGGTCTTCCTCTACTCTTATAGCCACATTCGACCTCATCCATTTTTACCCATAGCTATGATTGTATGCATAATAATAATTCAACTTGAGTCCACTTGGGTTCTGCTTAGCCTTGAATCATCATAGCACGCTGCTGGAGGATTCAGGTCTTGGCTATCGGTTGAGGAGAGGTGGTCAAGTTATATCTCACCTCCTTTACATGGATGACCTGAAACTCTTTGCCCCCAACGATTCGCAACTGATGGAGCTACTGAAGGTAACTGAAACTTTCAGTAGCGCCATCAGGATGGAATTTGGTGTGGACAAATGTGCGGTCATGCATGTAAAACGAGGGGAGATTGTGGAATCTGTGGGAACCCAGCTCTCGGATTCCTTAAATCTTAGACCCCTCTCAGCAACCGAAACCTAAGTATTTGGGTATGTCGGAAGCACTGGGCATCAATGTTGCTGACATGAAGCAATCGTTGAAGGAGCGCTTCTTTGGCCGCTTGAAAAAAGTATTTAATAGTCTTTTATCAGGCGGAAATAGGGTGCGTGCCTTCAACAGTTGGGTCATGCCAGTTTTGATGTACTCTTTCGGCATACTCAAATGGACTCAAACAGAACTAGACGCCCTGGATAGGAAGGTCCGTACATTGCTGACGGCATATCGAATGCATCACCCACGTTCTTCGGTTATGAGACTATATCCCGCGGAAGTGTGGGGGTCGAGGCTTTTTAAACGCTAAGACTCTCCACAATCGCGAGATATCAGGGAATATTTCCTAGAAGCCGACGTGGAGATGCATCGAGATGTGGTCGCGGTGGACAAGGGCTTCACCCCGCTCTCCTTGGCTAAAGAGAACTGTTGAGAGAGAAGAGAATTGCGGAGATTTGTTGACATATGTCGGGCATGCCACCGTCCAGGTGAATCAATCCGTCACATTATCTCTGGGTGTTCTCGTTTGGCTAACGGAGAGTACTTGCATAGACACAACCTTGTAGCCAAGATTATCCATCAGCAACTTGCTCTAAAATACAGACTTGTGGAATCGGAAGTGCCGTTCTATAGGTATGTGCCCGACCCAGTTCTCGAAAATGGCAATATCACATTGGACTGGGATCAATCCATCATCACTGACAGGACTATTTTAGCCAATAAGCCTGATATAGTGGTAGTGGATCGATCAGAGCGGCGCGCAATGATTGTTGACATAACGGTCCCGCATGATGAGAACCTCGTGAAAGCCGAGAAAGATAAGCAAATAAAATATCTTGACTTGGCTCGCGAGGTTGTCGACATGTGGGATGTGGACTCAGCGATCATTGTGCCGATAGTCGTATCAGCCCATGGCTTAATTGCTAAGAGCCTCGAGGAATACCTGAGGATTCAGAAAGCAGTACTCCTGGACACGGCTCGTATTGTTAGGAGGTCCCTCTCTCAAGAGCCCTGACCAGCGGTAGCTTGGTCCCTGTTCCCGATACCGGTGGGCAACAATTTTATATATTTTTAAATGTTTTTATATTGTTTTTATATAAGAAATATATAAAAATGTAAATAATTTGTATGTATATGAATAAAGGAAATAATTCAAACTGTAAATGTAAACCAATAGAACAAGTAGAAAGTGTCACCTATCTTGGAATGAAAATGGATCAAATTTTTTCATGGTCATATTGATTACATTTGTGGTAAGCTTAGAATATTGCTAAGTAAATTCTAACATTTAAGCTTTAGAGTTCCATCCAGCATCTTAAAATGTTTAAATAATTATGTCCTTAGTTGACTCAATATTAAGTTATTCTCTTGATTATTATGGGTTGACCTTTAAAAGTAATATAAGTACAGAAACTAGAATCAATTCAAATTAGATTTTTAAAGTTATCAGTAAACAAGAAAACTAAAAACAGTTGTAAAGGAGACTATAGTAGGTTATTCAAAATATGTAAAATTCTGCCAGTTAGCCTTAAACATAAATACCTATAATTAGTTAATAACCATGGCAGTCGGGATAGTGACTCACTGGTTTCTAACAAGTATAATACCAGGTCGATGACAGCATATGATGTACTCAGAGTTAGTAATTACTATGGCGACAGAACTTTACAAAAACGCGTTCCCTATTTATTGAACACTTTGCCTGCTGACGTCAGACAAGAAGATAGTAAAGTAGCATTCGCACGAAAACTTAAAAAATATTTGTTAGATTCCATGTAAGTGTAGGTAGTATATAAGTTATAGATGTACCTGATAGTAAGTTTACTGTAAAAGAGACTCGGCGATCTCACAGTTAAACTGGGTAAGCAGTTTTGTGGGGCAATGTATTTAGCGTTAAGAAAATTTTAGTAAATAAATCATTCATTCAAAACGAAATTAATTACAATTATATTAATTATATTTTATTTCGACAGTTCAAAAGTGCATGTAACTGGCCTACTTGAAATACTGCAAATGCTTTGATTTTGTTTTTTTTTTATTTTGATTTCGATGTTGGAAATCGCGTTACGGAACTTAAATGGGGTGGGCAAGACACCTGGCAAGGCACAGTGGTGACAGGTGGTCTAAGGCGGTCACCGAATGGCGTCCAAGAACTGTAATCCAATCATGCATGCATCATCCATCATACATGTAACATACTGGTGTTCAGCTGCATCCGGTTAGACTGGAAGCCGACCCTCACATAGTTGGGAACAGGCTGGCAGATGGGGGAGGTAGACCAATCGCAAAATCACTGGTTTTTTGTTTAGAACTTTGTATATGCCATAGGTAACTAATGTAGGTAACTACACACATCAAAAGTGTCTAGGGATCAAGCATTTTTATGTGGATTTCTTGAGATTGAGATGTGGCTTTGTAATAAATTTATGATTTTATAAATTTATATGGATCCTTTTTGGTGCATTTCATAATTTGAATCAGGAACTGTGAATCAAATTCGAGTAAAAGATGAAAATCAGCTGTCAATATTTTCCCTATAAAAACATACAACGCATTGAAGACATTATTAGTGCTACTGTTTCCCTACTACTGATTAAAACCAACGTTATTATGGAGCGGCGACGTCATTTAAGCAGGGAAGAAATGCTCAGAGCCGTGGGAATGATAGAAGCTGGTTCCCGGCAACGTACTGTGGCTTTAGCTCTGAATACAAGTCAGAGTGTTATCAGTCGACTTTGGACACGTTACCGAAGCACTGGTACCGTGGCTGAGCGCCATGGAGGACGGTATCGCTGCACCACACGGAGACAAGACCGATACATTCAAATCTTAACTCGAAGAGCTCCAACAATAACCGCCATGATGTTAGCCGTGAGGCTTCATCACTCTTCAGGGAACTTAATTAGCGACCAAACAGTCAGAAACCGCTTGCATGAAGTGAACCTTCATTCCCGAAGACCGCTACGGGTACCACCTATAGCAATGCACAATCGTAGGATACGATATCAATGGGCTCTTGAACACAGAAATTGGGCAGAAGAACAATGGGGTTTCGTGTGCTTTTCTGATGAGTCTCGTTTTGGTATGAGACCGGATACAAGACGTATACGACACTGGAGAACCCCTGGACGCCAACAGCGATTAAAATCCTGCCAGGAAGTCCATCCTTATAGTGGTGGAACCATCATGGTATGGGCGGGTATTTGGATCGGCGGAAGAACTGAGTTGATTTGGATCAGAGGCAACCTCAACGCTCAAATTTATGCTGAGACGATTGTATCAGACGTCATCGTTCCTCTACAAGTGCAAATCGGTCCCTTATTTCAGTTAATGCATGATAATGCACGACCGCACACCGCAAGAGTTGTAAGACAGACTCTCGCCGCAGCTAACATCAATGTCCTGCCCTGGCCTGCTCAGTCGCCAGACTTGAATCCGATTGAGCATGCATGGGATATGCTACAGAGAAGAGCTCTGCCGAATATGGAGGGTATCCAGTCGCAAGAAGACCTTTTTTTGTTGTTGCAACGAACATGGGCGGCCATTCCACAGCGTGATTTGGATGAACTCATTTTGAGTATGCCAAACCGATGTTCTTGTGTTGTTAGTGTTCGCGGTAGAAACACGGATTATTAATTGTTTAAGTTACCCAATAAAATTTTAAAGAAAACTGTTATTTCAGTCTTTTTTTCGAACTTTTGTGTTAGTGGTTCAAATGTCAAAAATCCCTTTATTAGGAAAATGGCAATTTCTTTATTAATGCAAAGGTGACTTGGTTTATCGTTACTGTGACAAACGAAAACACTTTATTTGATGAATCCTTAAAGAAAATTTTAATTAATATCAATCAGGAGAAAAGTTATTGCAAAAATATATGTTGATCCCTAGACACTTTTGATGTGTGTATGTACCATATTAAGAGCGTTAAAGTTTTACGGCATTTCAAACAAACTTTGAACTCATTTGTTTTCGAAATGACTGAACCGATTTTAATGAAACTTCATACGCATAAGCAGGTCTAAAAAGTTGATAGAGAACATTTTCGAAAAATATAATAATACTAGCCTATTACTGTCCCACTGCTGGGCAAAGGCCTCTTCTCAACAAAGAAGACACGAGCATTTATCACCACGCTTGCTCAAGACGTGTTGGTGATTTCAGACTGTTATAAGTCCAGGTTTCCTCACGATGTTTTCATTCACCGATGTCTGTGATTTCCAAGATGAACTTAGAAAGTACATATGAATTGAGAAAGTCACATTGGTACTTGCCCGGATTTGAACCCACAACCTCATGTATGAGAGGCGAGGCCTCTGGGTCATCACGACTGATTCTATTTCGAAAAATAGTGTTACAGCTAAATTAGACCGATTTTAGATTTTCCATAGAAACAGAAATTTCCAATTATGTTTTTTTAAAGGCATTTTAAAAATGTTCTTTGTCAACTTTTTAGACATATGTATCCTGCTTATACGTACATAAGGTACAAATAACCATGTTTAAACAAAACACAATTCTCCCGAAACGCACAAACACACTTTTCACACAAAACGCACGACTAATCGCAAAAACGCAAAATCGCACTTCAGTAAAATACCTTAGAGATACGATCTTCAAGGCAGACAAGATGATACTGCCGCAAGGGATGGGTTCAGCAGGCGTGGCTTATTTACACACCGCCTTCCTAAGGGGTGTGTTTAAGCCACGCCTTACAGCCCGTAATAAAATATTTATAGGAATTTAATGGAAGGGGTTGTTTCTCTTTGTTTCAGGGGGTGTTAAGTAAGGGTAGTTATATTTTTTACTTAAAGGGGTGAATGTATGTATGTTATTCATTTTTCTTTTTTCAGTGACTATGTTTGTACTCTGTGGGGTTGAATTTGAAAATAGAGGACATAAGGCACTTGTTCTCTTGTTCTTCATTGCGATATTTTTTTTGTTCTACACCATGCCTGGGAACCTTTTAGTTACGGAGATATTGGGGGTCAAAGGGTCCAACTTTTTCACAAGGTTTTTTTGAAATAGGTACTTGTTTTTAATGTAAGATTTTTACTTTAAACACCTCCACGACCCGTACTATTCAATGCATCCATCAGGACAATGCTTTGAATGCGTTACATTGAGTCCTACCGTAAAACGTGATTTTTCACCCGAAAAAAAAGTCGTTTCCCAGCAATAATTTTTGCGTAAAGTTACTTAGTTTGATGTATATGTACAATTGTACA
This sequence comes from Eugnorisma glareosa, assembly GCA_947578425.1. Classification (NCBI taxonomy): domain Eukaryota; kingdom Metazoa; phylum Arthropoda; class Insecta; order Lepidoptera; family Noctuidae; genus Eugnorisma; species Eugnorisma glareosa. The sequence continues at coordinate 828,430 of OX387984.1, forward strand.
TAATGCTTAGTTGACGGCTTCATGAAGGTTCGGTTACACCCTGTTATAGCTCACAGAATATGAAAGCTGAAAAGGCCGGCCATATTAGTCTTAGAACCGATGACCGTTGGGGTGTTCTTGAGTGGAGACCGCGAAACAACAAACGTAAAGCCCCGTTTACGACCTCAGTAGACGCGAATCCCTGGTTTCTCACGTATTGTCTTCCTTTGAGTAAGTACCGCCGCTCTGCAAGACGCGTCGCAGTGACTATGGCTTGCTATAAGCCACTTGTTTCATTTGGTTTCCCCCTAGCAGCCACAACACGCGTGTAGCTCGTGACCTAGATGTAAAGAAGGCCTCAGGCAGGTGGAGCGATGATCTCTGGTGACTGGTAGCAGCTGGATAAGAGATGCCGAGGACCTAGTTGACTGGCGTGCGATTGGAGGGGCCTATATCCAGCACTGAACTGCTGTAGGCTGCTGATGATGAATGAGATGATGTTAGGCTCACATAGGGTTGCCATCACCTAAGCCGGCGATGCCGGACAAAAACTTTAAAACCCCGGCGCATTTAGGTGAAATAAAAATTTTTCCCCGGGCACCCCAAAAAAAAGAGAGAAAAATGAAAAACATCGCAAGAAGAATAGTATGGTGCTAGTGAGTGCGTGAATTCAAACAAGAAGTGAGGGCGCGGCGGAAGGGTTCTTACTTTCTTTTAAATCTTACAGAAATGTGCATTAATTTATCGACTTACAAAATTAGGAGCGAGAAAGAAAGAGCGAGCGAAAGAAGCTCAATTTTTTTTGCATCCCGGTAGATAACAATTGCGTTCAGACGGTGTTATAATGAAACTATCACAAAAAGTTTTAACCGGACACTTATCAAAACCCCGCCCGGACGGCCCCCGGGACACCCTCCAAACCAGGACAAATCCGGGGAAACCAGAACGGCAACCCTTGCTCACAATACACAATAAAGAAGTTTCTACGATGGAGATAGCGGCACGAACTGGACAGGTTCCGTCAGAAAAGAGAGGTGGACGCACGTAGTTCGTATGTGGTGGTATAGATGTCGCCACACTACCTCATACAATTTATATCTTCCTCGACACAAGCAAAACTTCGAGAACATGTTTTGTACCTATTGTAAGGTTCCTAACCGCAAACATTACATATTTACTTATGCAGCAATCTTCAGAGAACAGACAGGTTCTAATAACTCCTTACAAAGACTTGTATCTTTACAAAACCAGTTAGCATCATTATGAACATAGAATAGATAACTACAGAAGATTCGTTTCGTACAAAGAGCAAGCAAGCAGAAAGCACTTTCGCGCACGGCACGGCGATGCAATCACAAATCGGCCGCGATACAGTCGCAATGCTGTGTACCTACGCCAATACGATACCCCTTGGTAAGACTGGTTGTCAGACTTTCGGGCCACTGACTACTTGTAACGACTGTCAAAGATCCACAAATGACAGCCGGGACCAACGGCTTAACGTGCTTTCCGAGGCACGAAATGTAATGATGGTCACCCATCCACGGAGTAACCTCGGCAAGCACTGCTTAACCTTGAAGGTCGACCCGTGTGGCTATTATCTATTATTTAACCACGAGCGTCTACGAAGCGCGGACAGTGTCTATGTATGTATGTTTCTTTTCGCCCGTTGTAATAAATGTACCTAGTTGAACTTCTGTAGGTATACTTATTATACTTTGTGTGATAGGTATTATAAGTTTTAGTTAGTATTATAAGTCAATAAATATACAATTATATCGTCTTAGCGCCAACTAATCAATAGGAAAACTAGGAGATGGTAATAACATAACATTACGCCTTAGAGAAAAAATGAGCTTCTGAGAACTCGTACCTACTACCACAAGAAACTTAGGCGTCGTCATAATAGAACGCGGATACGCAAAGTCGCAAACATCGCAAATTCGCGCGAACTTAGTACGTACGAACGCACGATCAAACATATTGATGTCGAATCGGTGTCCTAATTGACGATCACGCGATGCGATCGCGCGACTAACATGTTTGAAAATTTATTCAAACATGTTAGTCGCGTTTTATTTGACGACCCGAATGGCGCAGCGGTAGTGAGGTTGCCTTACGTTCATAGGGTCCCGGGTTCGAATCCCGGTAGGAGCAAATGTTTGTGTGATGAGCATGGACATTTGTTTCCGAGTCATAGATGTTTTTATGTATAATAAGTATGTATTTACAAAAAAAAGTATATGTAGTATTATCAACTATCTGGTGTCCACGACACAAGCCTCTTTGCTTAGTGTGGCACCTAGATGGCGCTGTGTGTAATGTCCAGCGATATTTATTTATTTATTCGCGTGACTTGAGTTCGTACGAACGCGAGATCAAACATATTGATTTTCAATAGGTGTCCTAATTAACGTTTGTGCGATGATCTCGTCACGCCCGCCGATGCCATGCAAACTGCAGAACGGCCTCCGCCTGCCAGTGAAGATCCGATGAATGATGCGAAATCGTGATCAGGAAACGATGTAAGACCGTTTATTCGCGCGATGATCGCGCATTCGCTTTCTATTAGGACAACGAATTTTTGTCATCGGGCGAGCATGCGATGGTCGCATCGCTAACTCGCGCGATGATCGCGCATTCATGTTCTATTAGGACGACGCCTTACACATTTTCTTTAAACCAACGCGCATGGTTCGTAAAAAAAAATACCTTTAAAAACATAGGTACTTTTTTTGGCCTCTGGATTGGCACTCCTATTGGATTTTCGCATGATCGGCCGGAAAGACAGCAATTTAGGAGCCTCTTGCCCCGAGGTCAAGTCGAGGCAATTTTGTTATGCATGACACAAGGTTGCAAAACCGGCTAAGTGTGAGTCGTACTCACACGCACACAGGGTTCTGTAGCACCAAACAATATAATAAAAATATTTTGAAGGCTCATTCATATGTTGTATGGTTTTACATTCAACAGCAAAACTAAATTTGTTTTTCATAGTATGCTAATGAAAAACAAAGTTACTGCTGCAGTTTGATGAAAAAGTTAAAAACTAAACATCAAATCTTATTCAAACCAATTTTGGTTGAAAGTTTTATTTACGTTCTACAATCCTACATTTTTTCAGAATTATCCTCCACTTATTTTAGAAATTAGAGGGGGGGGGGACTTTTTTTCCCACTTTGGAAGTATCTATCTTTCAAAAGATTGACTTTGAGAGGAAATGGTTTTAGGAACCTCAATGTCATTTTTAAAGACCTATCTATAGACACCCCGCACGTATAGGTTTGATGAAAAACGGAACTGAAACTAAAAAATATTTTTTTTAGTTTCAGTTCCATGGAGTCCCTTAATCATATCTTTATTTTTGTATAAAAATCGTAAAGCGGTTCACATAATAAATCTACCTACTAAGTTTCAACCGTGTAGTCTTATTTCGCCCCGGAAGTTATGGCACACCCGGTGTACGTAGCTATAGAAGAATTAAAAAGAGTGTCCCCATGGAGTTTCTTGCCCATTCTTGTCCATAGAGATCTACGCTTTGGAATGGGCAACTACAGTACTTTCACAAGTTATTATGCCTGTGGCTGGACTGTTATGTAGCACGTTGAACAATCATAATTCGTCAGGTATATGATTAAGCCACATGTAATAAGGGGCAAGCCTATTGCCAACAACCGAGCAAAAATTCAGAGAAGAACTAAGAAATTATGCAAATAAGCTACCGAAAAATGAAGGTTAAGCAACATGTCCAGGGATGGATGACCGAACGTTTGAGGTCTAAAATAACATAATTCAATTAATACCTAATCGATGAATTGTGATTGGTTTTGCAATTAGTAGAAAATACCAGGTTTCGTCATCGGGGTAATATTGTATGTGACCAAATGAGCAGTTCGTGGCTACATAATAACAGCCGGTCGGGTCGATATGATAGGTTGGTCCGTGGATGGATGGCCACCCATAACATACCGAGTTTCCCCCGTGCTTCGGAAAGCACGTTAAGCCGTTGGGCCGGCTGTCTTTTGTAGTTCTTTGATAGTCAGTTGCCCGAAAATCTGACAACCAGTCTTACCAAGGGGAAGGTCAGTACTAACTGGGTTGTGGAGGTCAGATAGGCAGTCGCTCCATGTAACATACTGGTATTCAGCTGCATCAGACTGGAAGCTGACCCCAACAGAATTGAGAAGAGGCAAGCAGATGATACATAAACTCACCCTTTGTTCCCATGAGGGTAGGCAGGAACCACAGAGCGCCATCTGCTACGATCCTTACATACTCCTTGCGCCTCGTCGACGTCCATACATCTGGTCATACACGCACGCCGGTTGCGAGTACTACGCACCTGAACTTTCTGAAGACCATCAGCAATAAGGTCAGTGTATTTTCATGTCAATGTGTGCTTGTAGGTTATTAATAATAATTATGTTATCTTGAGGCGTTTAACCATTTGGGAAGAGAAGCACCCTCCATCTCACGATTTCGTTTAACCCCAGGAACATCTGCCTCCGGGACATGATCTGCAGTGGCCGGTATGGAAAGCACTTAACCGATTCCGCATCCTATTAGGCCGCTCTAAACACAATTTGGCAAAATGAGGAATTAAAGGTCCTTCCGACACGCAGTGCGAAATGCGGTGCTCCCGACCAGACGATGTCCCACTTGCTGGAGTGTCCGAAGTGTCCCAACACCTGCACTTTAGAGGACCTAAAAGACGCCACAGACGCCGCGATTAACTTGGCTATATACTGGGCCCAAGAAATTTAAACGAGTCGCACCATATCGACTCGAAAGAAAAAGAATTTGACCATAGGTTACGTTATTTAGGTAGATTAGGTACTCGCAGATCAATACCGACTTTAGTAAAGTGGGTTAAGTTTAAAAGTGCCTTTTGTTTCGTCGAAGTTCGCTTACTTTTATTTTTTTTCTATTAATAAGTCGATAACAACTAACAATCTATTATTAAACAAGTAAAAAACTATTAATTTGAACGTAGTAAAACGCTTTGAAACGATCACAAAAAACAACAGTACTTACGATGACCAAATAATAAAATACCATCACGCAAATAATTCACAACAACAAAACTATACCCATCGCGCTCTAACTTATTTATGATAGTATGTGCTATCATTGTCTAACCTAGAGTGTTGTTGGCGTTGTGAGTTTAAAATCGACTCACGCGCATCGAAGCGGTACTAATGTCAGGTTTTGTCACAGTTAAGTTAATAATAGTGGATACTTACCTAACTGCTTCACTTAACTATATTATAAGTGGCTCGTGGGCAGTCGTGGGTAAGTAATAACAACCTCGATATAAAGTTAAGCTATACGCATGCCAAGGTCGGCCTGCGGATGGGTGACCATCAATAGTTGAGGTCCCCACATGCCAAGGAAAGCACGTTAAGCCGTTGATCCCGCGTGTCATTTGTAGATCTCTAACAGTTGTAACAGGTAGTCAGTGGCCCGAGAGTCTGACAACCAGTCTTACCAAGTGGTAGGCCAGTACTAACTGGGTTGTGGAGGTCAGATAGGCAGTCGATCCATGTAACATACTGATATTCGGCTGCATCCGGTTAGACTGGAAGCCGACCCCGACATAAATTTAGTTGAGAAAAGGCTGAACTCATGGTGAAGTTAAGCATGTCAGGGGGCCTAAAATGGCCGCTATAACAGAAACATAATATTGAATCACGTTAAAAATTTTAAACTCTTAAAATGGACTTTGTGGTCATAACCCTTAGGAACATTTTAAGAATTTTAAATTTTTAAAGTGATTCATATTATGGTTCTGATGAAGCAGCCATTTTAGGCCCCCAGATTCTGTAATAAAATATTCCACATAAATCGCAGACCACCTTTCTGCATCGAAGTGTCATACAGGGTGTAGCAGACCCTTCACGAAGCTGTCAACCAAGCGTTATGTACATCAAACTAAGTAACTTTACGCAAAAATTATTGCTGGGAAGCGACTGTTTTTTGGGGTGAAAAATCACGTTTTTTGGTAGGACTCAATGTAACGCACGCAGAACACTGCACTGATGGATGGATTGAATAATACAGGGATCGTGGAAGTGTTTAAATTAAAAATCTTACATTAAAACATGTATTTACAAAAAAAAACTTGTGAAAAAGTTGGGACTTTGACCCCCAATATCTCCGTAACTAGACGGTTTCCAGGTATGGTCTAGAACAAAAAAATGATCGCAATGACGGGGAGAACAAGTACCTTTCGGCTTCGTTAAGGGTCTTGTTACACCCTTTATTTGTACTTGGGTGGCTGGGTACCGCGTACTCGACCTTCGCCTGCCAGGTACACAACCGTGATAGTATACAAAGTGGAAGGGCCACCGTCACACAAAAGGTTTCCTCCACCTATTCAGTACCTCATTCTGAACCCCCGACATAGAAATTTTTCGTCGGTTATTAAAAATCAAAACTGCAATTCCTGCACAGTCAAAATGTATGGAATAGCTGATTTCTTAGGTTCCGAACCCACGTATGTCTGTCACCAGGCTGTATCTCATGAACCGTGATAGGTAGACAATTGAAATTTTCACAGACGATGTATTTCTGTTGCCGCTATAACAACAAATACTAAAAGCAGAATAAAATAAAAATTTAAGGGGTTCCCATACAACAAACGTGTTTTTTTACATAAATTTACGGAACTGTAGCGGCACTATAAGAATACTGCAGCAACATAGAACAAAAAGTAATACAGCGCCATCTATGTCTCAGACGAAGAACTAAACATCCTCCTATCAATCCTACATCGCGCAAGTAAAGTTATCCGCGACTTAAGAGTAGTAGAACCCGACAACACCTGTCGGGCAGTAGTCCACCAGACACAACACCCGTCTGGTCGGAGGATCCTCCCGTTTCTATGGGGGATGAAAAACTTTACACCCTGTTCCCCATACCCCCAAAGAACCCTTCGTGCCTTACTGATGACAAATTTGTATGTGGGGGGGTTCAGAATGCTGTACTGAATACTTGGTAACAATTTTCGCGTTAATGTCGGTTCCACACTGTATTGTTTGTAAAAGCAGACGTCCCATTGTCTCTTGGAACACCCACGTGCCGTATTGTGCATCAATCATTGTGCTATTCTTTGAAAGCGCGACTGACTTGACACGCGTGTGTGCATACTAAATATTTAGAAAGGAGACTAAAAGAGTAACGGAATGTGTAGCTGGATTTAAACGAGGTTGGTCTGCGGACTTGTTGAACAATGACAACGGAGCATCATGCCTGGTGTCCTCTAGGATTACGCAGATGTGTACTGCGGGTGGTCTATTCTCCAAACAAACGCTGTCGCCTGTTTTCTTTCTGGTTTATGACTATGATTTCTTACAGTTAAGGTGGATGCGCTTGGATAAAAATATGAATAGCGCCAGTAACACGTATCGAGTTACAGAATTATAATCATTCAAATCATCAATACAGCTCTCCAAGTTCATATAATCACATTCAATAGCTATTTCATGAAAAAGTCACTCTTTGAGATTATATGAACTTGGAGGGTTGTATTGATGATTTAAATGATTATAATTCTGTAACTCCATACGTGTTACTGGCGCGATTCATATTTTCATCAACATACAACCTGACACTGACCTGCAAATTGCAATAAACGTAAGAAAATTTAAATTTCGCGGGTTACCCTTGCGCATCCACCTTAAATAAATATGAACCTCTTCTATGCCCCTATGTTTTCCTTTTTGATTTTTGACAACTATTAATGAAAAAAGAAAATCATAGGGACACAGTATATATCTTTCTTATTCAGTTTATGAAATATCTTTTAAATGGAGGAGGAAATAGTCGAGAGCCAAACCTCGAATTATGACTTTTTACTTGTCGGATCTGTAGTTGTCCTTATCGCACCAATGTCGAAGTAGCGCTCGTTGAGCGACAGCGGTAGTTTCTTCAAATACCTACCGCATTTCCTCTTAATAGTACACCCGCATTTCGCCGGTTATGTTCAAGTCCCATCTAATAGGGTGCGAGCCAATTGCCATCAACCGGGCGCAAACGCAAATCCAGACTCCGTGGCTGCCACTGAGAAATTCCTGATGGACAAAACCCAATAACACTTTGCCCGACCCGGGAATCGAACCCAGGACCTCATGCTCAGCGGTCGTGCTTGCGACCGTTAAACCAACGGCGATTTGGATTTTTGCTCGTTTGATAGCAATAGGCTCGCCCCCTATTGCATGAGGCTTATCCATTAGTAGCAAAAGTCTACCATGGGTCATCTTTGCCTCACCCTTTGGGAATTACAGGCGTGATATTTTGTTTATATGAGAGTAACGGCATATATATATGTATAGGGTGACTGGTAATTAGTGACCGATACTTAAACACGTGATTCTACTCATGATAACAAACAACTTTCCCAAAGAAACTTTTTTTAAATACCTATTCACTTTTATCACAATAACACAACAGCCGTATGAAATTCGCGCGCACGCCCCTGTGACCTATCAGCTGTTAGCTGCGTGACGCTGTTCTATCTCATTACTATCTTACCGTGCACCAGTGGGTAGGCAGAGCACCCGCGCGGCGAATTTCATACAATTATTATGAAAAAGTGACTGCGTATAAAAAATAAAGTTTCTTTGGGAAAATTGTTTGTTGTCACGAGTACAATCACGTGTACAAGTATCGGTCACTAATTACCAGTCACCCTATACAGCGTGTAACAGAAAGGGTATAATCATATGGAATACTATGGTACGGACCATCAAACTGAACAACTTTCTCTATGGGACCACCATCGAAATCGTAAAAAAATAATCAGCTGTCTTATACAAAATTTCAATACCTACTCGACCCAAATGTATGAGACAGCTGATTATTTTTTTACGATTTCGATGGTGTTCCCATAGAGAAAGTTATTCAGTTTGATGGTCCGTACCACAGTATTCCATATGATTATACCCTTTCTGTTACACGTTGTATATCTAGATTGAAACGCCACTGTGTCTGAGGAGTAATAAAAAAAATAAACTAGAAGGAATGGGGGGAGGCTTTGCTCAGGAGTGGGACAATACAAGACATAGAAAAAAATAACAATCGGGGGGATGCGAGTCTCATTTTTACTGTTAGCCATGAGGGTTGCGCGAAGTACGAGTAAAAATTACTTTGTGCTGCCGAAAACACGTAAGCCGTCGGTCCCGGCTGTCATTTGTAAATCTTTGACAGTCGTTACAGGTAGTCAGTGGCCCGAGAGTCTGACAACCAGTCTCACCCAGGATTATGGTGTTACCCTGTAGCTAGGATTATGGAGGTAAGAAAGGCTATCGCTTCTTGTTAAATAGTGGTATTCAGCTGCGTCCGGTTATACAAGAAGCCGACCCCGACACAGTTGGCAGAAACTAAACAGATAAGAAGTCTGTGGGTGTTCAAACTTGAAAAACTTGTCTCTAAATGTTACTATTGTTGTTTCTATAAACTTGATAAAACTGTATATTACTCTAAATGAGTTCGGCGGCCCTGACTTAAGAACAGTAAGTCGTGGGTTCGAACCCAGGCAGGCGCATTACTTTGTGTAATTTATTTCATCACCACTGCTCTCAAAACGGTGAAGGAAAACATCGTGAGGAAACCAGCATGTCCTAAAATCAAAAAATTCGAAGTCATATGTGACATCTACCGCACGGGGCCCGCGTGGTGGATTATAGCCTATTCCCTCTCATAGAAAGAAGGACGAGTGCCCAGCAGTGGGAAAATTATAGGCTGATTATGCTACGTTTATGATCTAAATGTTAATAACATTCTAATAAAACCGATAAATTTAACGGTACGTAAAAATATACAAGACCATAATTAGACCTGTCGTACTGTATGGATCGGAATGGTGAAGAAGATGGATGAAAAAAGATTGCATGTAGTGGAGATGAGGATGTTGAGGTGGATGTGTGGAGAAAGTAAGAAATGAGTATAATAGAGGAAATTTGAAAGTTGCGCCAGTTACAGAAAAGTTGAAAGGCAATCGACTGTCTTGGTATGAGCATGTGATGAGGAGGGACGAATCGCATGTGACTGAAAGAGTAATTAATATAAATGTTGATGGATCGAGAGGGAGAGGAAGACCTAGGAGACGATGGACGGATTGTGTGAGGAATGATATGAAAGAGAAAGCAGTAAATGATGCCGTGACGTCTGACAAGGGAGCATGGAAGAACAAAACGTGTTGCGCCGACCACAAGCAGAATGGGACAAACGAAGTATTATATTAACTGTGACTGCAGGCAGTTGAAGATGAAATTAAACTGAACGGAACGCGTAGTGGCTGAGCGAATGACTGTATTGTAGTTAATAATAAATAAATAATAATAAAGCCTTTTATTCCGAAATCAGACAATTACACTTACAATAATGGTTAAGTAAAATAAAAATCACAAAATGTCTCGAATTTCGGTGTGCCTCGTGGCATAGGCCTCCTCTAACAATTTCCATTGTCGTCTGTCGCGAGGTACCCTCCTCCAGTTTGGACCTGCTGTCAACTTTATTTCTTCCTCCCAGCGGGTAGGCTGCCTTCCCCGATTTCTTTTACCGTCTCTTGGATACCATTCTGTCACTAGTTTACTCCACTTGCCTTTAGTGTCTCGCATCATGTGGCCTGTCCACCTCCACTTTTGTTGGTCTATTCTTGTTAGAACATCGGTCAGTTTTGTTTTGGACCGGAGATCTGTGTTCCTTATTCTGTCCTGTCTCTTTGAGCCTACCATGCTTCTCTCCATCGCTCTTTGACACTTGGCAAGCTTTTCTCTGAGCGATTTGGTGAGTGCCCATGTCTCACACCCGTAAGTTAGGCATGGGAGTATACATGAGTTGAAGGTCTTTCTTTTCAAAGTCATGCCTAGGTCTTTTGACTTCATGATCTCCTTGAGGGACCAGTATTTTTTCCAACCAATTGCAATCCTCATGTTAATTTCCTGGTTAGTTTGATCTTTGGTAGAGATGACTTGACCAAGGTATATGTAATCCTCTACATAGGCCAAAACTTCCTCTTTTATTTTTATATTCACCTTTTTAGAGTTAGTCATTAGTATTGTAGTTAAAGGAGTTTGATTCCATGGCATCGCTGGCTTAGTAAGGGGAGACCAAAGAAGCGATGGGTGGACTGTGTGAAGGATGATATGGCTAGAAAGGAGGTGACTGCTGCGATGACGAGTAATAGAGAAGTATGGAAGAAGAAGACATGCTGCGCCGGTTACTAATAAATAGGGATACCGGCAGGAGAATGATGCTGACTATTTATTACCACTTGCAGGACGAAAATTATCCCACAGGAACGTACTAACAGGATGCAAATTATTCATATGTCCTAACCAATGATATTTTAGTTATATCATTGGTCCTAACATACTCAAGTTATGGTATAAACATGTGAGCCATAATTTCATCGAACTCCGTTCAGATTTTTAGTCGTGGCGTAAATTAAAGAATACAGACGTGATGGAGCCTTGCACATTGTAATATAATAATATGAAAACCTGCTCATAATCGAGCTTAATTCAAAAAAAGGTTAACAGGTTGACTTAAAAATAACCTTTACCGATACTAATCTTGGAAAAAAACGATGCACCAATAGATTTTACAATTTGTAAACACCGAGATGGTTTTTACGTAATTATAAATTCAAAATGGCGGGAGATATAGCTCTTTTTTGCGATTTTGCAAGCGTATACACAAGGCCGAGTAAACGTATAGTAAGAAAGACCTCAATACTATACTGAGAAACCTGTCTTGCATGGGCTAATTTACCCGCCATTGTTATACATACCTTTCAAACAAATTTACATCTTATTTCTTTAGGCGTAACGATCATAAGAAACGCAAATTAATTTGGTAAAAATCATTCGAGTTACGCCAGTGACAAAGTTATTGAAGTTTTGAAGTAAAGAAAAATGGACTTAAAGACATAAAATTAAAGGCTATTGCATATGTAGAGATAACGCGGTTGTGTTACATCCGTATCAATTTGTTTGTACAAAACCAGATCTTGGTGTTGCTTGGCTTATGAAATTTTACCTTTTTTGTGGTAGTTGGTGGTTTTGATGAATGATTGGGGCGATTATAGATTTTGTTAAAAATATTGTTTTGTTTAATTTTTGGTCTTTGAAAAGTAAAAACTTGAAATTAAACAATTTGAAAAAATATTTCGAAATTGCAATCTCACCAGTCTATATCATCATTCTCTTGCCTCAATCCCAATTCATTTGGGGTCGGCGTAGCATGTCTTTTTCTTCCTTCTCTATTAAGATAATGTAAACAATTAATACTTGATTTTGCGGGACTACTACTAGGCAGAGGCTTCCCTCCATTTCTTCCTTCGGTTCCTGTTTTTAGCAACTTTATTTATTACATCACACCGACATCCGGGTCATCTCACCATCTTTGTCTAGGCCGGCCTCGACAAAACCGACAATCCTTCTTATCCATACAAATTAATAAAATTGAAGTAATACACACATAACAGCTTTTTACTGAATGCATATTATGAAAATACATATACAACGTGTAACAGAAAGGGTATAATCATATGGGATACTGTGGTACGGACCATCAAACTGAACAACTTTCTCTATGGGACCACCATCGAAATCGTAAAAAAATAATCAGCTATCCCATAGAAAATTTCAATACCTACTCGACCCAAATGTATGGGACAGTTGATTATTTTTTTTACGATTTCGATGGTGGTCCCATAGAGAAAGTTGTTCAGTTTGATGGTCCGTACCACAGAATTCCATATGATTATACCCTTTCTGTTACACGTTGTATACGGCACTTATAACAAAAACACATTTGTTTCATTTTAGGTCTGTCTGTCTGTCTGTTTGTGCCAGTCAATCTCCGAAACCGATTTTGACGGGACTTTTACTGGCAGATAGCAAGCAGATGTTTTAAGGTCAGAAAAAAAAACCCTTGAAATTGGTGACAATATCCGATTAAAAAAGGAAAGTAATATTGTTATAATAATTTCACGCGAACGAAGGTCGCGGGCAACAGCTAGTCTGAAATAAAAGCTTGAAAAAAATAACCTTTAGTTCTTCAAAATCGAAACCAAAACAGTTTGTAACTTAATCAAAATTCGTTTGTAACTCAATCAAAGAGTGAATTTTTCATGAAATAGCTATTGAATGGGGTTATATGAACTTGGAGGGCTACATTGATGATTTGAATGATTATAATTCTGTAACTCCATACGAGTTACTGGCGCGATTCATATTTTCATCGACATACAACCTGACACTGACCTGTAAAATGCAATAAACTTAACTCTCCAAGCTCTCCAAGTTCATATAATCACATTCAATAGCTATTTCATGAAAAAGTCACTTTTTGAGATTATATGAACTTGGAGGGTTGTATTAATAATTTAAATGATTATAATTCTGTAACTCCATACGTATTACTGGCGCGATTCATGTTTTCATCAACATACAACTTGACACTGACCTGCAAATTGCAATAAACTTGAGAAAATTTAAATTTCGCGGGCTACCCTTGCGCTTCCACCTTAATTCAATGAATAAACTTTATAACGTAAAAAATTACACATGACTTGTTACAAATAAAAATGATCACTATTTATAATCTGTGCTCCGTGCAAATTTTAATTTGAGCATGACAACACCGAACACAACGAAATTATTGTTAGTCTGTGACGTAAATTGACGTCGCCATCATTCTTTTCGCGTCGTTCCATGATTTTATAATAAAAACAAACTTATTTACGTGTACTTTACAAAAGAAACTATGTGATGTATTACAAAATGATTCAATAAGTGTTCTAGTGTATTGTATTAGTGTTAGTTTTAAGGTTATTGGCAGCTAAAAGTGTGTTATTCAATCATTTCATTGGAATTGCTACGTTTTGTCGAAGAACTAAGGTTGGTAACAAACTTATGACAGTGAAGTCGTGTTTTTTTTTATTCAAGTTCATAGAACAAAATAATGAATTTGTTTGTGAACTCATTAGTCCATTAGACTTTTTGTTGTTTATTTCTTGGAATTAATAGTAATTTGTGACAATCAATTAACTCCTCCTTAAGTAGGTACATTGTATAGTAATTAATCTTGATTAGTTGCGTTACGAACTTACGAGTCCTTTCACAGATTTTATCGTATCTAACATAAACCTAATGGTAGTTACGATAAAGGTCATTTTACTGCTTAATCAGAAAAAAAATAATGGTATTTCGATCAATAGAGAATAATAGGGAAAAAGAAGACATGCTGCGCTGACCACAAATGAATTGGGAAAGTGATGCCATTGAAATTGACTTTGTAAACACCTACGCAAGTAAAAAAACGATCTATTATTTTGGGCCTAAAATTCGTTTGTGTCTTCATTTTTATCTCGAATGATATTAGTAGGTATAAAATTCAACCAATCAAGATGGCAGAATGCGCCTTGTTGCCTGTGCCTCCTGACCTGAGTCACTTCCTCCCGATGTAAACAATTTAATTTTAGCATTCCTTGAACGCCATTTTTATCTCGTCGGGTACCTAGTACCTACTTGAAATCACGCCTCCTGTAATCCCCGTTAAATAAAAATATTTTGAAGGCTCATTCATATGTTGTATTGTTTTACATTCAACAGCAAAACTACATTTGTTTTTCATAGTATTTTAATGAAAAACAAAGTTACTGCTGCAGTTTGATCATTAAGTCCCATAACTCAAAAAACAAACATCAAATCTTATTCAAACCAATTATGGTTGAAAGTTTTATTTACGTTCTACAATCCTACATATCTTCCTCTTACTTTAGAAATTAGAGGGGACACACACACACACATTTTACCACTTTGGAAGTGTCTATCTTTCAAACCATTGACTTTGAGAATAAATGGTTTTAGGAATGTCAATGTCATTTTTAAAGACCACACCCAGCACGTATAGGTATGATGAAAACCCCCCCCCCCTTTTTTTTCGGATGAGAAATCCTCAAATAACTCCTCCCGCTCTGGGCTGAGCAGGAGGGAGTGTCACACTTGTAATGACTAAAACCCATCCATGTTCCTTCTTTTCCCCTTTGTGTTCCAGGGCCGCGGTATCTCTTTCGAACAGTCCCGCAACCCTGGCAGGTATCGGTCCCGAAACCCTTCCTGTTTGCTGACATTTCTTTGAGGCGCGCGTGGAACACTCGAACACTTGCGCCGTCGACACGGCATGTCGTCATAAGACGGACGGACGGCGAGCTAGCCCCTAGCTCACCGTCTACAGGTCCGCACCTACGGTTGCCGGGGGCCACCACGTGGCCCCCGACGCCCGGTGCTTCTCCCGCGGCGGTTGGGACGTGAGGTTCTCTCCCTCTCACGTTCCGCCACCTCCTTCGCTAGCATGACTGCTTCGCAGAAGGAGGTGACGGCGTCCCATTCCGTCTCGCTCCGGACCATGGATTGAACCAAGGCCGGACGCGAGAGGTCGCCGCCCACGCGGGGCAGATCTCCACCGTGTCCTCCAGTCGATCCTCACAATGGTAGCACCCGGGCGTTTCCTCCCGCCCGATTCGAGGCGTGCCCTGGTTAAGTTTCAAATGTGTGTTTCTGATAGTTTCGGAATAAAGTGGCTGTGACATACACGGACAGACAGACAGACATGACGAATCTATAAGGGTTCCGTTTGTTGCTTTTCGGCTACGGAACACTAAAAAGTATGATATTGATAAGTCAGCTATCGAGATGAAAATAAGATGTCTAATGTCTATGTCATCCATCATTCTGCTGTTATCCCAATCTATTAGTGGTCGGCGTAGCATGTCTTCTTCTACTCTCTCTTATTACTCGTCATCTCATCAGTTATCTCTTTTCTAGCCATAATCATCCTTCACTGACTTTCAAAATAATTACGTACAGCAGATAGCGTCCATCTTTTCAGTAGCAACCACCATAATCTACTTACGTATCAGGAATGCGCTTCGGTATTTTTCGTGTTTCCGAATTAACACGAACGTCGTCGACACAAGCAAGAAAAAAGCGTGTTGCGTAGACTCCAAGTAATAACACAGAAAAAGGTTCTAAACCATAGGTACCATTCTAAAAGAGTAACCGTGGCGTTTCTTGCCGGTTCTTCTCCTTTACTGGCGGTCGATCTTTTTTCAGCCGTATGCTCTGAGTAATAAAGTTGAAAATTAGTGATCGACCGTCAGTCAGCGCGGTAGTATGTAAATAAACAAACGCCTTTTTTAAATGAGGGTAGGCAGAAATCACAAAACGCCACCTACTATAACGATACGATCCTTACGTACTCGTAGCCCACGTCCATACATCTGTTCATACACGGCGTGCGTGTGTGACCAGATGTATATTTAGTTTCTATTAATACTGTATGCCAGACGAAGCGTAACTTTTTTCGCGTTTTAGATTCGAAACATGTAAACAAATTATAATAAGATTTTGAGAAAATCAACTGTAAGACCGCTGTCGTAAAGTTCAGTTTGCTCCAGCTCGCAATGTGGGTTTGTAACAATAGTACAACTCATTCTGCAATCAACCTAATTTACAGGGGCACAAAGTTGATATTCGCTTAAGTGGTAATAAAACGCTTCGCTTAAAAAGGATGTATGAAGTATGTGGCAGGTTTCAGGCGTTGCGAGTCGACAGTCTAGTTGATTTTACACAATAATCAGTCAAATAAATTGAAATTCGGAGGTTTTTATTGCTTTTTAGGGTTCTGTACTCGGAAGGGTAACCAACAGGACTATTACTAAGTCTCCGCTGTCCGTCTCTCTCTCTGTCTGTCTGTCAGCGGGCTGTATCTCATGATTCGTAATAGGTAGACAGTTGAGATTTTCACGGAATGTGTATTTCTGTTGCCGATGTCCCCTCCTACGATGATCCCCTTCATGCGCGAGTCTGACTTTCATCTGACTGGTTTTTACTGGAGATTTGATGCCACCAGCTTGGATAGCGCTGGCCCGACCGCTGTCCCGGCAACTCTCTGTACCAAATGACAATCCTGAGCGACAGAAAAGGATGACAGCATTGAAAATAGCAATTCCCTGCTGCAAAACGAGGCTCAACCCTTATATCCATGTAATTAGAAACGAGAAAAAATCTTCTTCGTTATCATATGGTTAGCGCCTAACCTGGTGACAGAGTTTTATGCCGCCCATGGGCCTCTGACGTGGCTTTACATGCCGTCAAGGAACATCTTTCAGGCATGCTGGTTTCCTCACGATGTTTTCCTTCACCGAAGCTAGTGATAATTATACAATACGCACATGAATCCAAAAAAGCAGAGGAGCGTGTCTTGGGTTCGAACTCGAGACCTATGACTTGGCAGTCCAACGGTCACGCCATTAGGTTATAACTTCTATGCAAATTAAGTCAAAAGTTGCGACACCTGCTACGATCCTTACATACTCCTTGCGCCTCGTCCACGTTCAGACATCTGGTCATACATGCACGCCGGTTGCGAGTATTGCGCACCTGACCTTTCTGGAAACAATTAAAAACATGAAGACTTGTTGTAAACACATCTATTATGAATCTATGGAAATGTTCATAAACATACAGGTGTGTTCTTAAAAACTTTAATTATGAATGTATGAGTAATCTTTCAAGCGGCGTAGACGTCTTAGTTCAATGATTCCATGCATACAAACTTACAGAACCCTGGTATTCAGCTGCATCCGGTTAGACTAGAGCCGACCCCAACCGAGTTGGGAACAGGCTAGCTGATGATAAGGTACGATAATCCTCTTGAAAAACCAATAACGATTTGCTTGACTTAGAAATCGAAACCCACAAACCTCTCTCAGAAGACTAGCTTGCGCCCACTACACCTATGAGGCAGGCATTTGTGCCCAGTTGATGGTAATAAGCTTGCCCCATATTACATGGGTCTTAAACATAACTCTCTCTGGGGTCGGTCCCTCATGTCTGAGGATCGTGGTCAGCATTAGAGTGGCAACTGGAGCGGATGATCTGCCTCCACCGGTTTCTGTCCAGCACGTCTCTTACAACCGTGTAGAATTTGGATGCCGAGTCTTTAATTTGCTCGGTACATCTTGGTGGTGAACGACCGCGTGATCTTTTGCCTTCGGTATTTCCAACCACAATAAGTTTTTCCATACTTTCGTCACCTCTGCGCACTGTCGCCGAAGTACGAAGGTGAAGGTGGAATGTAAGGTGGACAAGCGAGTTTTTATTCGGAGCTGGGTCAACATCGATGCATTAGTGCGTTTCGCCGTCCAAGGTATTCTCAGCATTCGTCTCCAACACCACATCTTGAGTGCATCGATCCTTTGTCTTTCTCGGGCCAAGATTGTCCACGTTTCTACTCCATACAGGAAGAGGGGGAAAACCAGAGCTCGTACACATAACTGGTGAACTGTGGCTGTACTTCAGGTACACCTCTACCTAACCCTTCGGAGATTACAGGCGTGATACTCCACTCAGAAGTCACGCACGCAGATGTACCAACGAGGCGGTCAGAATTAAATAAGATAATTTGATAAATGAAGTTTGAAATAGGTTTTTACAAACACTTTTACACGTATTTTTTTTTAAATTCAATTTCGTACCTTACTACTTTAAGAAGAAACAGCTGAAACAAACTCAGAGGTCTCTTTTAAAGTCCAGACATAATCTTGGTCAACTCACATGAGGACTATGCAGATTTGTGTCTGAGATGGTCTTTTGAAGAAAGAGAATTATCGCTGCATTGTAAATTACGTCATTTGTTTCGTGGCTCATTCAGAGCCCGCGCCAATTCTAAGAATTTCGATTCTTTAGAATTGCTATGGTAGATTTGTGCTCAATATTGGTTTTCGCAGCCTCAATGTGCTCTTTGATGCGGCTTGCGACAGTTCGATTCGTTTCGCTGATGTATGAACTGCCGCAACTGCAGTCAAAATCGTTTTTTTTTTGTAGTTTTTCGTCGTCGAAAAATCGGGAGCTCAAAATCCTAACTTCCGAAACTATTAGGACTACAAAGTTGAAACTTAGTAGGTAGATGTATTGTGTAAACCGTTTTACGATTTTTATACAAAAATAAAAAAATATATATATTAAGGGGAGGGGCTCCCCATAACCACACAACGGGGGGGGGGGGGGAACTGAAATTAAAACATTTTTTTTTTCATCAAACCTATACGTGCGGGGTGTCTATATGTAGATAGGTCTTTAAAAATAACACTGAGGTTTCTAAAACCATTTTGTCTCAAAGTCAATCGTTTGAAAGGTAGACACTTCCAAAGTGGTAAAATGTGTGTCCCCTCCTCTAATTTTCCTCTATTTATTATTAAAAAAAATTAGGATTGTAGAACGTCAATAAAACTTTCAACCAAAATTGGTTTGAATAAGATTTGATGTTTAGTTTTTGAGATATGGGACTTGTTCATCCAAACTGTAGCAGTAACTTTGTTTTTGATTGGCATACTATGAAAAAGAAACAAATTTAGTTTTGCTGTTGAATGTAAAACATGAATGAGCCTTCAAAATATTTTTATAATATTGTTTGGTGCTACGGAACCCTATGTGCGTGTGAGTACGACTCGGACTTGGCCGGTTTTTTCAAGTTTCATCCTCAACTTACTAATTAGAAACTCAGTGTCGTTAAAACGGAGACGTGCCTTGGTTTTTGAAAAGTTATTCAAGTATGGCGACCAATTGTCAGTTCAAAGACGTTATGACATCTACCAACCGGCTCTGGGCCCGCATGGTACCTATATTATGACGAGTAATAGAGAAGTATGGAAGAAGACATGCTGCGCCGACCACTGATGAATTGGTATATTAGGGCAAGAGACTCATGATGTGACTTAAAATGTGCAAAAATACAGCTAGTCTAGACTAATATTATAAAGAGGTAAAGTTTGTGAGGTTGTAGGGGGTAATCTCTGGATCTCCTGAGCCGATTTTGAAAATTCATTCACTAATAGGAATGTGGTGTGTCACGTACGTCACGTTTAGATCTTAGTTTAAGTTAAGGTAGATAAGCTATGTCCATAGTTATATTATGATATATGTCACGCGCGGACTAGGTATATATTACACTAATAAAGGGAGTCTGGGGTCTTCAGTCTCCAGCTGACTCATGGACAAGTACACGACATGGTATTTACTCAACCCCTCCTTCCCTCCACATCGCATGGCGACCCTGCCAGGATACATTATCCCCGAGTGCCATAGGCTATATTTGCAACGTGCCCGTGGGATACTTTTAGACCAAAACGCGAGCGAAACCACGGGCAACAGCTAGTTATGTATGTATAAACCCAAATTGTAAAATTCTTGTGGTTACTTTGAGAGATTGTACGAGTAATTCCCCACCACTGGAGGTCATATAATATTAAATACATAAGCATACATTATGACCTTTTTATTCAATATTGGTTTGGATTTCCCACTAAAGACGTCTTGTTGGCCCAGTAGTAATGACCTCGCTTCTCATGCACGAGGTTGTTGGTTCAAATCCGGGCAACTACCAATGTGTTTTATAAACCCTAAGATAAATTAATTCTTAAGTCGAGAAGTGTTATTGGGTCTTTCAATTAGAAATTTCTCAGTAGCAGCCACGGAGTCTAGACTTGCGCCCGTTTGATGGCAATAGGCTTGCCTCTACTGGTGAAATGTGGGTGTACTATTACGTGCACCTCTGCCTAACGCCACGGGGATGATGTTATGATATGTTTAAGTATATCTGTCTACTGCTCGCAAATCGGGAGACCCTCTTAGTTCGCTTGTGGCCGTATGTATAAGATTATTGTAGGCATGTGGTTATTGTATCTTTAAATCGATGAGTAATGCATAACACTGGCCATGTGTGGCAGTTCTGAGAATGTATGTACATATCTTACGGTCCATACATACTAATATAAATTATCTATTGGTAGACTTTGTTCCAATTATTGGCCGCGATTCGCCTGCATGGAGTTCGGTAATTGTCCCACAGGATCCTGTGTTAATCCAGGTTATAAATATCTGTGTGCGGAATTTCATCCAAATCCGTTCAGTAGTTTTTGCGTGAAAGATTAACAAACATCCCTTCATCCATATATTATTGTAAGAAGAAAATCCTAATCCTAACTAATATTATACATGGGAAAGTAAGTTAGTTACCTTTTCACGCCTAAACCGCTGAACTGATCATCCTCAAATTTTGCGCATACGTTGTCAGTTGTACAGTAACGGACATAGGGTACCTTTCATCTCGAAAAAAAGTATTCATGATCATCATCATTTCAGCCGAAAGACGTCCACTGCTGGACATAGGCCTCCCCCAAGTGTCGCCACACTGACCGGTCCCGTGCAATTCACATCCCGCTGGATGCGAGTTGCATCCCCGCAACCTTCACCAGGTCATCAGTCCAATTAGTGGGAGGTCTTCTTTCGGTTCGCGGTCGCCACTCCAGAACTTTTCGGCCCCATTGGCCATCCAGTATGCGAGCAGCATAACGGATGACCGATGGGCCCTCGTGCCCTGCCCACTGCCACTTAAGCTTGGCAATTCTTCGGTCTACGTCGGTAACCTTGGTTCTCTTGCAGATGTCCTCATTTCTGATTTGATCACGCAAGGAAACTCCGAACATAGCCCTCTCCATTGCCCTTTGGGTGACTTTAAGCCTTCTGATGAGGCCCATTGTGAGCGACCTCGTTTCGGTCCCGTATGTAATCACTGGCAACACACACTGGTCATGAACTTTCGTCTTCAGACACTGCGGTAAGTTCGACAGCTTCTCGAACGCTGCCCAGCAAAAAAGTACTGTTCCCTAGGAAAACAAAAATAACGTTCTTATGATAAAATAGATGGCGCCACGTGTCTTTCGAATCATGATTGAATTATATTCTTACAAGCGGAGTACAACCCGAATTCGAAACGCGAGCGAAGCTAAAAGCTAGTAATATTAATAAAACAAGAACACGGGTCGTTTTTAAGGTTAAGCAGCGCTTGCCGCGGACGATGAGTGGATGGGTGGCCAAGCATTAAATAGCGGGTTTCCTCCGGGCTTCGGCAAGCACGTTAAGCCGTTGGTCCTGGCTGCCATTTGTAGATCTAAGACAGTCGTTACAGGTAGTCAGTGGCCCGAAAGTCTGACAACTAGGCTTTAGCAACGGATATCATAGGGTTGTGGAGGTCAGATTGGCAGACCCTCCACGTAAAATAATGGCATTCAGCTGCATCCGGTTAGATTGGAAGCAGGCCTCGACATAGTTGGGCAAAGTCGGGCAAATATTATGTCGATGTGCTAATAGTTACTACGAGGTAGTACTTTATTGTAAACCCTCTTTAGTTCCGCTATTTTAACTAAAAAGTAATCTAGTACAAGTTGGCTAGTATAACTGGTTTTATTGATATTTCCCATGAGGAAAATACATTGTATTTCCCACCAAGATGTGCTACGTCATGCTTGCTACGTAATTCAATTATCAATGTTGTTTTTACTATAATTATACTATTACTAGCGACCCGCCCCGGCTTCTCATTAATTGACTTTTTCATGAAATACTTACAGAATAGGGTTAAATGAACTTTGAGGGTCGTATTGATGACTAATGATTATAATTCTGTAGCTACATACGTGTTACTGTCGCGACTCATTTTTCATCGACATACAACTTGAAACAGACCGCCAAATTGAAAAAAAGTAAGAAAAATTGAATTTCGCGAGACGAATAGCTCCTTCAAGGTGGAAGCGCAAGTGTTTGCGCTTCCACCTTGAAGGAGCTATTCGTCTAGTTTACCGCATCCCATTGTACGCCCACAACTGTTTGACACTTAGTACGTCCTGGTCAGGGTCCTAAGTACCAGGACGCGACATCATTAGGCACGCAGATTTTTTATTTATTTGTTTATTCAAAATCTGTAATAATATAACATATAAAAAGTCTGCCAAACTGCAAAACAGTTTGTCGGCAGTTGTTCTCGTTTCACATTATTATTAAAACAAATTTCGATTTTTTAAATAAAATACTATAAAAGAAAGTGAACTTACAGATTCATACACATACATCCATGGAAAATTATTACTATTGTCCATGGATGCAAAACAAGCTATGGACACAATGAGAGGTAATTTGTTAATTATGTTTTTAAGCTGGTTGGTTGATTTGGCATGCGATATTAACTGTGGGGTAGCTCATTCACTAACGTCGGTACTTCATATTTTCTAGTGCGCTTACCAAAGTATTCGTGACTTTGGGAACAGCAAGTGTCTTCTTTTTTGATAAACGAGTTGAGTACATATGCCTACGTTCTTCTCAATTTTGATTATTTAATTGTTCAGACAAGATATTAAGCTTACTTTTGAAATGGATAGGAAGTATTTTACATTTTTTTTATAGCTTTTCATAGTTTGAATTTAAACTTTTTTTAAGTGTTACTATCTACAAGTAGTTTAAGTAGCCTTATCTGCAAGGTATTGATTTTATTTAAATATGTAGGGAACGTAAGGCCATATCCACCCAACCCATATTCAATAACTGAGTCAGTCAGTGCATAGTATAAAGTATACAATACTTTTCTGTTGACAGCATGTTTAAGAGTCTTTAGTTTACCCAGAATGGATCGAAGCTTATTGCAAACGTTATTGACATGCAGATTCCAAGTGAATATGTTATCTATGACTAATCCTAGGTACTTATAAGATGTTACTGTTTCTAAATATGAGCATTGACAATTCAGTTTGTTGTTATGTAGACATTCGTACGAATGACCTTTCTTTCACTCCCATTGTCCCAAAATTATTTTTATTTTTATGATACGGCGAGTGAATGAGCATGCTAAGTGCATGCTCATTCACTCGCCGTATTTTACTAATGTTAATTATAATGCCATTATCATGTGCCCACTGAACTACACTGTCAAAATCGTTTTGCATATCTTGCTGTATCCGGTCAATATAGTATGTTATAGTTAGTTATTATGTGATAGTTTATAACCTGGATTAACGCATAGGATACTTTTATCCCGGTAGTACGATCTCGTGGGACAATTACCGAATTCACCGCGGGCGAAGCCGCGGGAATAAGCTAGTTATCAATGTGTTATACTAGCGTGATGCCGTTTTACATAACATGGCGCCTGTTACGTCAAAGATGGGTGGGCAGAGTTTCGTATTCCTACATAATACTATTTACAATATGGGTTTTACGTACAATCATGCCTGAAATCCCCGAAGAGTTAGGCAGAGGTGTACCTAATAGTATATGTTTGATATGCATCAAACTAAGTAACTTTACGTAAAAAAAAATTGCTGGGACTCGACTTTTTTTTTGGGGTGAAAAATCACTTTTTAGGGTAGGACTTAATGTAACGCACTCAAAACATTGTGCTGGCGGATGGATTGAATAGTACAGAGATGGCGGAGGTGTTTAAAAACATGTAATTAAAAAAAACTTGTGAAAAAGTCGGATCTTTGACCCCCAATATCCCCGTAACTAGAAGGTTCCCAGGTATGGTCTAGAACAAAAAAATGATCGCAATGACAGGGAGAACAAGTGCCTTTCGGCTTCGTTAAGGGTCTTGTTACACCCTTTACATATACTTTAATATGCATTCAGGAAAAGCTGTTATTTTCAAATTACACACAGACACTATACATTTTATGTATTTGTTAATAGTGGCATCAAGAACAGAGTGTGAAGTTCTTCATCCCCCATAGAAAAGGTATGATCCTCCGACCAGGCGGGTGTTATGTCTAGTCTAGATGTATAGTAGACAGTCATAACACCCGACTGTCATCTGTCGAGCGGTGTTGTCGGGGTTTTGAGAACTTTATTAAAGCCTTTTAAGAATTTGATGTTAGTTTTTCATTTTTGTCATAGATGGCGCCGTAGTACCTTTCTTAGTGCTGCTCGCTTTCTTAGAATCACGGCACCAGGCAGCACGTTAAACCCATTCGTCCCGGCTGTCAATTGTAGATCTTTGACAGTCGTTACGGGTAGTTAGAAGTCCGAATGTCTGACCATCAGTCTTACCAAGGTGTATCATTAGTATGATACGGTAGATATGGTATCTGTAGATCTTTGACAGTTGTTACCTACAGGGAGTCAGCGGCCCAAAAATTCTGATAACCAGTCTTACCAAGGGGTATCGTATTTCCCTGAACTAACTGAGTTGTGGAGGTCAGATAGACAGTCGCTCCATGTAAAATACTGGTATTCAGCAACTGCATCTGGTTAGACTAGGCTGGAAGCCGACCCTAACGTTGGGAAAGGGCATGCAGATGATGACGGTGGGAAGCTTTTACGCGGTTCTCCGGTCGGTCACCCATGGTTTCACGTGGCTGAGGGCTAAAAAAGCCAGGGCGACACAACTTAACAAAAAAATACGTGACACATATAAAACACACACACACACGTGACACATATGACATCAAAAAAACTCTTAAGTCTTGTCGTTCTGACACGTTCAAGATAAGTTGTTTTAAAACTTAATCGTCAGAGCAATTAAAAGGTATTATAGTCAATTAGGAATCCGTAGTCACTTGCCACATTTTGTGGCGTAGTTTCGATTTAAATATTATTTGCTTAGGAAAAGGCGTGCGTATATCACCCGAAGTACGTAATTACGGCGATTTTAAAATTAAAAATACTTGTTTCATCTATAATATTTCCATAATTTTAAACAATTATTCATAACTATGGTTGATATTGGTTGTGCTTTTTGCAAACAATTTAACTAAAATAATAAAGGATAATTGTACTTTAGATTAAAAAATCAACGTATTTACGTCGACGGCCTCAGATGTAAAGATCGTAGCAGATGGCACTCTGTAGTTTCTGACTGATTCTGCCAACCCCCATGGAGAAGAAGCGAGTTGATTGTTTTCATTTCCTTTTCGTACTTGAAAGAGGCTGAGAATGTTGAGGTGGACGTGTTATGTTGTGTGGCAAGAATAGATAAAGTTAGGAATGAGTATACACTCAGGGTGTAACAAGACCCTTCACGAAGCCGTCAACCAAGCATTGTGTACATCAAACTTAGTAACTTTACGCAAAAAAATATTGCTGGGAGACGTTTTGAGTGCGTTACATTGAGTACTACCGTAAAACGTGATTTTTCACTGATGTGTGTGTGTTTGAGTGCGTTACATTGAGTACTACCGTAAAACGTGATTTTTCACTGATGTGTGTGTTTGAGTGCGTTAAATTGAGTACTACCGTAAAACGTGATTTTTCACTGATGTGTGTGTGTTTGAGTGCGTTACATTGAGTACTACCGTAAAACGTGATTTTTCACTGATGTGTGTGTTTGAGTGCGTTACATTGAGTACTACCGTAAAACGTGATTTTTCACTGATGTGTGTGTGTTTGAGTGCTTTACATTGAGTACTACCGTAAAACGTGATTTTTCACTGATGTGTGTGTGTTTGAGTGCGTTACATTGAGTACTACCGTAAAACGTGATTTTTCACTGATGTGTGTGTGTGCGTGTGGATGGATTGAATAATACGGGGATCGTGGAGGTGTTTCTTCAAAAGCTTTCATTAAAAACTTGTATTAAAAAAAAAACTTGTGAAAAAGTTGGAACTTTGACCCCCATTATCTCCGTAACTAGGAGGTTCCCAGGTATGGTGTAGAACAAAAAAATGATCGCAATGACGAGGAGAACAAGTGCCTTTCGGCTTCGTTAAGGGTCTTGTTACACGCTATATTAGAGTAAATCTAAAAGTTGCGCCAGTTAAAGAGAAGTTGAAAGGGAATGAAAAAGAGTGATGAATATAAATGTTGATGGATGGAGAGGGAGGTGAAGCTGTTGTTACTAAGCCGCCATCGACGTTTAGTAACTGCATGACCAATCGAGCGATGAAGAGGTCAGCATTAAACCAACCAGATCCGTAATTACACAATTTATTAGTGGATAAACCCTGAGGTTGTAACTTTACAGATTTCATGTAATACATTTACCCAACTAGGAAGTTTTGAGAAATGCGTATAGTCCCACGGCGACGAGGAAACTATTGATTATTTTGTCACTCTAGAACCGTACAGGATTCATGCAGCTAGTTCCTCACGGGACACTGTTATCTAGGTGTTTCATGTTGTGCAGCAGAACTGGGTTGTGGAGGTCAGATAGGCAGTAGCTCCATATAACATACTGGTATTCAGCTGCATCCGGTTAGACTGGAAGCAGACCCTAACATAGTTGGGTAAAGGCAGGCAGATAGAGTTACAACGTTCGGACATTTTTTTCAACGACCCGAATGGCGCAGCGGTAGTGAGGCTGCCTTACGTTCTTAGGGCCCCGGGTTCGAATCCCGGTAGGAGCAAATGTTTGTGTGATGAGCATGGACATTTGTTTCCGAGTCATGGATGTTTATATGTATAATAAGTATGTATTTACAAACAAAAAGTATCTATGTAGTATTATCAACTATCTGGTGTCCACGACACAAGCCTCGTTGCTTAGTGTGGCACCTAGATGGTGCTGTGTGTAATGTTCAGCGATATTTATTATTATTTTAGGCGAAATAATTGTTATTTTAATTAGATAACAGTTTTCTTATAAACTATAACAGTATTTTTTCTACTTGTAACTGACCACTGGGTCATCATTTGCCTAGTCTTTATCCAACTATGTTGCTATGTTAGGGTCTGCTTCCAGTCTAACCTGATGCAGCTGAATACCAGTATGTTACATGGAGCGACTGCCTATCTGACCTCCACAACCCAGTTAGTACTGGGAAATACGATACCCCTTGGTAAGACTGGTTGTCAGAATTTTTGGGCCGCTGACTCCCTGTAGGTAACAACTGTCAAAGATCTACAGATACTAGCCGGGACCAAAGGCTTAACGTGCTTTCCGAGGCACGCAGGAAACTCGGTATGAAATGGCCGGTCACCCATCCACAGGCCAACCTAGGCAAGCGCGGCTTAACCTAAAGTTCGACCGGCTGTTATTATTTTGCCACGAGCTCCTCTGACTGACCACTGGGTATTTTTTATCAAATAACCTCTGACCACAAAATAAAAACCGACTAAGATAATAACTATCGCTCATTATAGCCTATTTTGTTTCGGGAAAACCCGTTTCGTATCTTTAGGATATGTTAGTGTTGACATGGCAAATGTCACGGTGACAACTGTAGGTTTTGTGTTCAGGGTCGCGGGTTCGACTATTTTTGTAACAATAGGATAGTGTAGACGTCATGTGCCTCGTAATACCCAGCTTCTGATACTTCATAAGTCGTCGTCTTCCAGCCCTTGTCCCACTCTACTCGGGGTCGGCGCAACATCTTTTCTTCTTCCATTCTCCCCTGTTAGACATCACGGCATCATTTACTGCTTTCTCTTTCATATCATTCCTCACACAATCCATCCATGTTTTCTTTGGCCTTTCCATCCATGAACATTAATATCCATCACTTTTTTAGTTACACGCGTTTCATCCCTGCTCATTACATGTCGATACCACGAGAGACGAATTCCTTTAAATTTTTCTGTAACAGGCTCCACTTTCAAACTTAACCTTATTCTCATCCCTTGCTTTAGCCATTCTTGTCACTCCATACATCCACCTCAACACTTCATAAGTAACAGAAGGGATTGGAAATTATCCCACAGGAACGTCCTGTTTACTTATGACACTCGGGGATAATGTAGCGTCCCATTAGTGAAAGAATTTTCGGTATCGAATCAGTAGTTAAGTCGAAGATTACCCCCTACATATAGACTTTAACCTCTCTATAATATTTTGTAGAACTCAGATAGATTATTGCATCTATACTTAGATGTAGCAGGAAACTGCTTATACTATTTCAAAAAATCTTTCTCTTATTAAAAGCTGTACTATTAACGTCTACAGAATATGAATACTCGCTAAAGTAGATTCATCTTTCATGGGGTACTGTTTGAGATGCTATAATAAAATTCCACAAAGTATTCTTGAACTGAATGAGACGAAATTTAAAACATGCATTAAACGCACACTATGTAAGCAAGCATATTACAAGTTGGACGATTATATCGCTGACAAAAATGCTTGGCTCAATGCCGGTCCTGCTCCACAAGGACAGGGACGCATAAATTGATAACATTAAATAGTATTGTTGGAGCTGCTGAAGATTGTACAACTATCTTTGCATTGTATAGATTCAATATCTTTAGTATTATATAAAGCCCATATTGTGTGAGTGCTATGTACTAAAGAGCTATCGTTCACTGGAAACCTACGTCCTTTCCCGACTTGAATGTGCCCTGGCGGTTGAGAGTATGTCATGCTCACTCAATGTCTCGCTGATGGTGGCGCGTGTGTCGGATCATTTAGTTCCCTTCAAAATGGTTGAGTTGAATGGTGCTGATCCATGCGTCATGTTCGTGAACGGGCGCTGTCAGTTGTGACTGGTCATCTCTTAGTTGCCACGGCTTATTTGAATTAATTATTTTAATTTTTTTTTAATTGTCTTTTTTGTGTTTACTATGGACACTTTTAACGTGCACATCTTGCTACATCGTTCTCACATAATGTACCATCTCAATATGAATGATGTAACCAAGGTTTTGTAACAATATGCTGATTTAAAAGAGTGTCCATGGAGTTTCTTGCCCGTTCTTCTCCATAGAGATCTACGCTAGGGAATGGGCAACTACAGTACTTTCACAGTTTTTATGCCTTGTGACTGGGACTGTAGCTACATTTCATTGTTATCTTTGTTTCGACAGTTCAAAAGTGCCTGTAACTGGCCTACTTGAAATAAATGCTTTGATTTTTTTTTTTTGTTTTTTATGCTTCTTCGATGTGGACGAAGTCGCGAGCAAAAGCTTGTGTGGGATGAAACATGTATTTTCAGTTTATGTTGACTTACTTGTCTTGGTAATTACCATCTCCCAGTCCTTTTCCAACTGGGGTCTGCTACTATTACAAAAAATCTTTCTCTTATTAAAAGCTGCACTATTAACGTCTACAGCATATGCTTCTCCGATGTGGACGAAGTCGCGAGCAAAAGCTTGTGTGGGATGAAACATGTATTTTCAGTTTATGTTGACTCACTTTTCTTGGTAATCACCATCTCCCAGTCCTTTTCTAACTGGGGTCTGCTTCCAGTCTAAACGGATACAGCTAAACACCAGTATTTTACATGGAGCGACTGCCTATCTGAACTCCACGAACCTCCTTCTGGGTAACACCACATTCCTCCCCGTCAAGACTGGTGGTCCAACAGTACTGCTTAACATGCTTGCCGAGCCAACGGAGGGTTCTCCGTATGCAATGGTTCTGTCAATCCGAACCCCATCCACAGACAGAACCTAGTAAGCGTTGCTAAACTTGATGGCATACCCATGTGGCTGTTTATATTCAGACACTAATAGCGGCCTCGTCGCTAGCTAGAACGTCTCCAATAATAAGCAGTTGAAAGAAAGAAAGAGCATAAAAAGGGCAATAATAAAAAAAACGGGTAAGTTCATTTGCCTGTATATGCATCATTATAACAAACAATTTTATCTAGTCACAGAGGGCTCATATTAAAAACAGGTCATATTAAAAACATGTCTGCTGGGAAAACCGGCTGATAACATTATTACCGGACACCAAGTTGATAACACGATATACTCCAGTCACGACCACCAATATAACATCATAACATCGCAACTGTTATCACGGAAGGACTTGTCAGAGGTGTACTTAACAATACACCCACATTTCGCTAGTTATGTTAAGTCCCATTAGGGCGCAAATCCAGCGTCCATGAAGGGGGCTACCGAGAATTTAAATGGAAAAAACCGAATAACATCGTCCAACCCGGGAAGAAAAGCCAGGCCTTCATGCTCAGCAGTTGTGCTTGCAACCACTAGAGCGACGAGGCACCAATACGTATATTACCCTGGCTTCTTCCCAATTCATTAGGGGTCGGCGCAGCATGTCTTCTTCTTCCATACACTTCTGTTTTAATTATAATCTCAGTAGTCAGCCCTTTTCTAGTCAGATAGAGATTAAAAAAAAAACAGTCTAGTATAGTCTCTCTATGAGAGGGAGTGGGATGTAAATGGTGTTATCCACCTCGCAGGCCCAGTGCGGGTTGGTAGATGTCACATGTCTTCGAATTTTTGGTTTTAGGAAATGCCGGTTTCCTCACGGTGTTTTCCTTCATCGTAAATTACAAGTATAATGGCTTGACCTGGCAAAGGCGTTTGACACAATTACGGTTTTCATACTCTTGAAAAACTCGAGAGGTTTTGAGTTAGAGAAGCAATTAAACCTTTTAATAATTATCCTACTAGGCGATTTCAATAAGATCGTGTAAACAGTTTTTAAAGTTACGGTCTTCCTCTTACTCGCGGGGTTCCTCAGGGCAGCATACTGGGGCCTATGTTATTTATCATTTGTACAAATAACTTCAAAAATAAAATCCACCCAAAAGGCTAATTCCCATAATTTCGTGCTGCGGCGATGAAGTTGTGGTGCAGTTAAGTTCAAATTTGCTTGTAATCTTTGCATTACGCGCAGCACTTGAATTTGAATGCACTCATTGCGCTCAGGAGCTGCGATCTTGACCATACCGTATCTAGCGACGCGCGACGTTAAAGAATACGAAAGGCGTTGTTTTGATCGAAGTTTAACTGCATTTGAACTGCAAATTAGTCCTCTTCAATCGCAAGTGGGAACTAAAAGTGCCTGAAAAGTTGTGGGTATCGTAGTATGGACATGTGATGCGAAGGAATGATGAGGATGTCGTGAGGCAGTTTTGAGTATGAATGTGGATGGGACGTATAAAGTAGAGGAAGACCAAAGAAACGATGGATGGACTGTCTGAAGGATGATATGGCTAGGAAGGAGGTGACTGCTGAGATGACGAATAATAAGTGTTTATTTCTCACCACAAGCCAAAAAATACAAACAATATTTACACATAAGCAGTAGCCAACGATTTTTGGTTGTGGATCGCTGGTGCCTGTGGTAGGTAGTAACACCTGTAATACAGGTCACCACCTGTTTAAAGTTACACATTTGATAGCTTACATCTCATATCACAGCAAATAACAGAAGTTTCAAACAATTAGTGAGCTTATTAAAAAAGGGGGACACACGAGATTATTAGAGTAATATAAGTAAAACAATTAAAAAGTTAAAGTACGTAAGATGACGAATAATAGAGATGTATGGATGATAATTATATGCGCCGATCCCAAAATTAGTTGGGATAAGGGCAGGAGAATGATGCATTGCACAAATATGTGGCTGCTACTGAGAAATTTCTGATACAAAAATCCAATAACATTTCCACGACATGGGAATCGACATGACCTCACGCTCTGTAGTCGTGCCACGTGGTCGCACCACTAGACCAACAAGGCAGTATCGAGGCACTATCTATGGCATATAATACTGCTTCTTTGATTCCACCGGATCTGGATTTAAAAAAAAATGAATTACATCCAAAAATCGAAGTCGGGTTGTATGGCATTAGATTATCTTATCGCGTCACAATGTCATTATTTTTATGCGCGTGCGCTCAATCGCGTACTCCCGCCATCATATGCAGTGGAACCGTTATAGGGAGCGGACGTGTCCGTAATCTCTGCTTATATTGACTAAATAAACTCCGTGTTTATAGTGAATTTAGTGTTAAAGTGCATCTTGTTGATTTTTATAAGTGATTTAGTATTTTTGGTGTTCTTCTTACTATAGTTTTACAATGTAAGTGGGTTTAGAATTAATTATTAAAATATTTTTAGTTGGTAATTAACAAGTTGTGAGTTGTAATCAAACTGTTCAGTAGATAACGTTATATGTATATTACTGTATCAACTTTTGACCTATCGTGTTTGGTATTAAAAACAGTCCTTTGTTGGATAGATAAATATTTGTAAATACAACCCTGTATTTATAAATATTTATCTATCCAACATGTTATGTTGTGGCAAGAATGGATAAAGTAAGAGATGAGTATACAGGATGTAACAATTCTTAAGGATCTTGTTACACCCTATATACTCATACAAAGCCGTCAACTTAGCATTATGTACATCAAACTAAGTAACTACGCTTTTTTTTTGAGGTGAAAAACCACGTTTTACGGTAGGACTCAATGAAACCCACTCAAAACATTGTGCTGATGGATGCATTGAATAGTACGGGGGTCGTGGAGGTGTTTTAAGTAAACATCTTACATTAAGAACATGTATTAAAAAAAAAACATGTGAAAAAGTTGTAACTTTGACCCCCAATATCTCCGTAACTAGGAGGTTCCCAGGTATGGTCAAGAACAAAAAAAATATCGCAATGACGAGGAGAACAAGTGCCTTTCGGCTTCGTTAAGGGTCTTGTTACACCCTTTATATGATTTTTTAATGAATTCAGGATCACATTAAAATAAAACTGCGTTTTCATGGTCAACTTTAATGAAGAATGTACCTAGGGAATACTGGTTCCACAACCAGTTTCACCGCGTGGTGTCGTCAGTCGTGTGACACAGAAACTGGGTTTTAGAAGTCAGACAGCCAGTGGCTCCATGTGACATACTTCTTTTTTCTTCTTTCTTGTTAACAGATCATAACTGGTCTGGTTTGTTGTTTTTAATTTGTCTGAGGTTTCGAATTCGATTCCCAGGTCGAGTTCTACTCTAACTCTTGTTTATCGCGTGAAAGTATTATACAAAGATTACTTCTTTTGTTTGGATGGGATTTTTTTAACAATTTCAAGGGTGTTCATTATTCTAATCTTTTTTCTAAAATAATAATAATAATAATAGCCTAAGTTACTCCTTATAACATCACCTATCTACCAGAAGAAGT
The DNA here is from genome assembly GCA_947578425.1 of Eugnorisma glareosa. Taxonomy (NCBI): domain Eukaryota; kingdom Metazoa; phylum Arthropoda; class Insecta; order Lepidoptera; family Noctuidae; genus Eugnorisma; species Eugnorisma glareosa. The sequence continues at coordinate 862,113 of OX387984.1, forward strand.
CCCGCCAAAATCGGTCCCGCCGTTTCAGCGTAATCGCTGGAACAGACAGACAAAAAGAAAAATAAACAAATATGTTATGGTTAGTAGCGAGTGGAGCCTCCTATGCTCTGTATGCACTCTCCGAGCTTATCTGGTACACTTTCAATAAGATGGGTAACATTTTGTTGCGGAATTGGTACCCAACTGAGTTCAAGACCTCCTGTTGATTGTTAACATGGCTGTTGTTTTCTTTAAGGCTTCTTTGCAGTTGATCCCATAAATGCTCGATGGGGTTGAGACCCCGGACTCGTAGCTGGCCATGACAAAATAATTAAATCTGCCTCAGAAAGTGCACTTTGAGTAGCACGCGCCGTATGTCTGCGAGCATTTTCATGCTTAAAAATAAAGCCAATGCCCACTGTTTGGGTGGAAATGGGATGGCGTGAGGTTCACCGGAACTGAGGGCGACCGTACCCTTATCCAGGATTACCAGCTCGGTTTTGCCTACCAAGCTTATTCCCGGCCATACCATAACATTTGGGCCCCAAAACGATCTGCTCCGTGGATGCATGGTTCTGTAAAACGTTCGGATTGTTTTCTCAACAGGCATACTCGTTTATCATCACTGAAAATCTTGACCTTACATTCTTTTGTAAAGATTACAGCCGACTAGTTATCTATTCCTACTCGCGAGCGCACCTTAAGAGGAAATGCGGTAGGTATTTGAAGAAACTATCGCTGTCCCTCTACGAGCGCGATTTCGACATAGGTGCGACAAGGACAACTACAGATCCGACAAGTAAAAAGTCATAATTCGAGGTTTGGCTCTCGACTATTTCCTCCTCCAATATTCGAGCAATTTAAAAGATATTTCATAAACTGAATAAGAAGGATATATACTGTGTCCCTATGTTTTTCTTTTTACATTAATAGTTGTCAAATTTGTACACTAGGCCTCTGTTGACAGTAGTCCAAATAGGCTATTTTGAGCATTTTGCAAAGGTTCCAGTTTTGATACAGATTATGTATCATTAAAAAGGAAAACATTAGGGACATAGAAGAGGTTGATATTTATTTAACTATAAAAAATCATAGCTTTTAAAGTCATTAACCAGAAATAAAACAGGCGACAGCGTTTGTATGGGGAAAAGACCACCGCATTTCCTTTGAGTTTAAGTCGAACAGCACGCAATCGGGAACGTTGACCATCTTCGTGGTACGGATGGTTTGATCTCTGACTGGCCGCAGCAGGTTTTCTAAGGCCCGGTGACAGTACGCTCTCGTCGTGCAGTTAACCTGATATACCGCTCTTCCTAGTCAGTTTTGGGTAGGGTTTCTCATCGAGAAGTCTCGAAGCGGGAATTCCCGGAAAATTTGGCCTCATTCGAGACGGGGAAAAAAGCGTTGAGTACCCGAGAAGACGAGAAATTAAAAAAAAAAAAACTCTTTTTAGTATTTTTGAACATAGCGGCAACAGAAATACATCATATGTGAAAATTTCAAGTGTCTAGCTATCACGGTTCCTGAGATACAGCCTGGTGAGGTGACAGACAGACGGACAGTGGATCAGTCTCGGTGATAGGGTCCTGTTTTTACCCCCTTGGATACGGAACCCTAACAAGTGTGTCAGAAAGTGAGGGGTGACGTCAGCCCTTAGCATCGAACTGAAGACATAATCTTATGTAATCGAATTTGTGCAGTTTTTTGTCTCGCACTTCGCTGTTTCTGCCTCTTGAATTAAACGCTAAAAATGATGCTCGAAACATTGATAACGACCCATAAATATGTCAAGAATAAAGTTGAGCGCTTTAGAAGCTTACCTAGTTATATATTCTTAGACAAAATTCTAAATTTTCTATCTTGTTTTGAGTAGTTTAATAATTTCACGCCGACGAAGGTCACGGTGCTCACATTGCATGATCATCATTTCAGCCGAATGACGTCCACTGCTGGAAGTGCTGGACATAGGCCTCCCCCAAGTGTCGCCACATTGACCGGCCCCGTGCGTCATATCAGATTTTTAACTCTGAGTCGAGTGCTAAAAATCTAACTGCGCGCTTTAGGCTCTTCGTTTAGATCTTATTAACGTGTCGATAGCAATTATATTAGAGTCTCCCCAAAACTTGGCTAGGAGTTTGGCGCCTTCAGTAGCGCCCAGCAGGCCCAATGACCAGCAGTGGTCTGCTCGTGTAATACTTGAGCACAACACTACATCTAAACACTAGGCGTGGTTCACTTAAGAGCGGCCAACCCGTCATACTTTTCATACAAACGCTCGCACGTGATTATGCAGTTTTTACACATCTATCTTTGATTTTTTTTAACTAATAGGCATTTTGTGCACTATATCTAGGTTTCTATGGTAGCAAAAAATAAACAATTGTAGAACCAAATTCAGTTTAAGCCTCCAAAAATTGGTGTTTTGCACAAATTTTAACTGAACTTTGGCCGTTCATAATGTACTCATCAACTGTAAAAGTAAAGAAAACATCTCGATAGAAACCTTGCACATGTAATGCAGATTCTTAATAACAAATATTTATTTCACACACTTGTAAGACTTATTCAAAAACACGTATTTCCTGGAACAAGTTTAGGAAATTTTCGAACAATATTTTTCGTTCAATGTCAATGCGTTAGGCGGTATGAGGTGCGCGGGAGACGAGATGTGCGAGGTCGGGGCGGGGTAAGACGGGGGAATCGGAAGAAAATCGCCGCTGTGACTCTGGACGAAACAACAAGCTTTTCGATTCGACCATGCTCGCGTTGACGATAGACGGACCGGGAAGGGCCCTCTTAAATAACGTTTAGTCGGTTTTCTAGAGTTACTACATAAAGGATAAAAAGTATCCTTTGTCCTAACACAGGTCACTGCTTACTCCCTCGGTGAATAAAAGCTTGAAATTACTTGATTTCTCCACAAGTGCGGTATTGTTTAGTTTTATCACAACAAACACATTATGCTATATTTAATTTAAAATATGTTTGAAACGGCGTTATTATCTTACTTATTGGTCATGGTTCGCGCGATTTATTGCTGAGCAGAATGTTGGCCAAACGTTTGCGGAAGGGCGTTTCTAGAGCCAATGTTTGATGAAACTGTGTTTTTATAAGCTTTTTATGATAAGTTTTTAATTAACTTGCCTTTAGTCTATTGCTATGTATTGGTCAAATCTTGCAACTGAATTTCAAACCAGTTCCCCCCAACCGATTGTGCTGATACTTTTCAAGCACCATTGGTTCTGATCACAATACATTTTTACGACAGACATGATTCTGCAGCCAGGATCGCTTCCTCACAAGAGAGCTCCTCAACTTTGTATACTCATTCAATGTTGATAGAAAACCAAACTTTCTCCTATTAATTTTAAAAAGCATGTTTTTTATAGGAATTGGGATAGTTTTAACATCTGAGCATGGAATCGCATTTCGGATCACACTTTGTCATCATCCTACAGCAGTCCACTGCTGGACATAGCTCTTCTCAATCGCACGCCACTCAACTCGATTCTCAGTAACTCTCATCCAGTCGCTACCAGCCACCCTGCGAAGATCGTCACTATACCGAGCCTGACATGACATGACGCATGTTCAGTACATCAAGGTACTACAATCTGTCAAAGGCCCATCGGCCATATAAAAAAATGCCTGAAATGAACAACAATGTAATTTACGCTAAATGTTACTACAAATCGTAGGTAACCCATTTATAACACAATAATTTCAATAATTATCAAAAAACTAGGTAGAAGTCAGTTACAAACCTTTTTCTAAAATATAGGTTAAGTCTAGGCTAAGGATTTCAGGTCCGTCATCAAACAGCCGAGTCGTCGTTTAGGCGGTTCTAATCTAATTCAAAAATGGGTGTCGTGCGCAGAAGTTAAATTAAAATCCTTAAAAAATGACCACAGTCGTCGTAATATCATTAAAAAAGCAATCCGTACGTAACTCAAGTCGAAAGCGCTGGAATCAACTTGTAAACAAACAATGGAAAATGCAGTAATGTCAAACTGTCAGTAAGGCAAAGGACATGTGATCCATACAGCCTACTATACGGTTTCTATTTAAAAAATCATTTGATTTTAATTCATATTGACATGCGTATATCATTTTGATTATATTTATGGTACACATAGGTCGTAATTTATTCAATTAATGATAACTGTGCACTAATTCTCTAAAATACTTCGTTAGAGATTATTTGACGGTTCCTGTTTGGCTAAATGTCACATACTCGTGTCAAATAAACACTGACCTCCAATAAAAATAAGAATGAATTAAACGGATATCAAGTTCAATATTTTAATGATTCCTATATTTTTATACCCTACAATCCTACATAAACAAACATGAGAATTATTTCTTTACACATATTTTATTTTAAAAACAATTAAGGACTATTCGTAGTTTTTGTCGATTTCAAGCAATTTATAGTCATTCCCCTTTTTTTAATAGATTTTCAACTTTATCGCTGAAGTAAAAACAAGGATGTTTAAGGTTGTCAGTTTCGGTAGCTTGGTGTCTGTACCTAGGCGACATTTTCCAATCGAATTGACTGAATATTAAAATACCATTATTTATATCAGGGACCGATTAATCGGGTTAAAAGGCTAACATAGGTCTTATTTAATTTGATTTCATTTGTAAGCCGGTTAAACCTATATCCCATATGATTGCCCAGTAATAATTAACCAGTAATAGACATTAACCAGTAATAATTAGTAACCAGTAATTAATTAGCAATCGGTTATTGTGGTATGGACATGAGATGCGGAGGAATGAGGATAATGTAGTGAGGAGAATGTTGAATATGAATGTAGATAGGTATCAAGTGTAGAGGAACATCAAGAAGCGATGGATGGACTGTGTGAACTGTGACTGCTGAGATGACGAGTAATAGAAAAGTATGGAAGAAAAAGACATGCTGCGCCGACCACAAATGAATTGGGCAGGAGAATAATGATGTTTTATTAACCATTATGATATATACAGCGTGTAACAGAAAGGCTATAATCATATGAAAGACTGTGGTACGGGCCATCAAACTGAACAACTTTCTCTATGGGACCACCATCGAAATCACAAAAAAAATATCACCTGCTCCATACAAAATTTTAATACCTACTCGAACCAAATGTATGGGACAGCTGAATATTTTTTTACAATTTCGATTTATGACTATACCCTTTCTGTTACACGCTGTATAGGTTAACCATTTAACTGTTGCTGACTAACCAGAATGAAAGAGACAAAGCACCGAGCGCGGGCTTACTCCTTTAGTTTATTTCGTATTTTTTATGTACATACAAAAATGAACTCCGTGCGAGAACTGGTTATTATAGACTGATGAACCCTATAATACGGGTCGACCTTTACTCGAGGGCTCTTCATTTAACCCTAAAAAGTAACCCGGTTACAACCTTACACGGGGTAACCTGTTTGGTTCTTCTTTTAAATTATAATGAAAACATCACCTGTTTAACCAGCTCCGGCCTATGACTAACAAAATAATATACTCAAACCTAATATCATAGCATATCGTTTTTGAGCTCACTAGATGGCGCCACTGTCGAGTATGGTCATGTCAACAATTCTATTTTTTAGTTTAAACAAACAAACAACTTCATAAAAAAAGTTTATTTTACTCCGTATATCAACATAGTGAGAAGAAGAATTTCAGATACTATTTATAATATTCTCCAAGCATGAAACATTCAAAATCATTTTACCTCCAAGTATGTGCTAACAAATAAGATCCTAAGTTGCTACATAAAATCTTCAAGTCATAATTAATCAAGAATGGCACAATCTAGAGCAAAATTGTGAATATTAGTAAAAATACGTAATAAAAAGCGCTCAACGCGCGAACACTATGACATCTGACATTTCGGTGATCTCGCGCTACACTAGCGCCTCTAGAGGCGAATTCATACGCGTTAGCCCCCATTGAAAACATTACAAATATGTGAGGGTGTTAAAGCATCAGTCCCACCACAGTTGGCTCCACTTAATAATAGGCGCAATTCATAGTCAATAAGTTTTAGCTATTAGTATTTCATCAGGCGTTTACCTTACTGTCCTTGCTTTCGTTTTCAATGTCAAACACAATAAAACAAAAGTTGGCCCACTGCGTGCTACATCCTGAGTTTTTTAATTCCCTAAATTCCTGCGAAGTTCCTTCAGTTTTTTACAGAGGGCTTAGGGTTGTAGGCAATGCCCCAAAACCAGTCAGTGGCCCGAAAGCCCCGAAAGTCTGACCATGTCTTACCAAGGGGTATCGTATTACTCAGTAAATGGCTTGTCAGATAGGCAGTCACTCCATGTAACTACTTCTATTATAAATGTGAAACTTGTGAGGATAGATGGATGAACGTTTGTTACTCTTTTACTCAATTTACTCAAAAACGATTGAACGGATTTAGATAAAATTCGAGACACACAGTTTATAAGATAGATTAACACATAGGGTACTTTATATCCCGGTAGTACGATCCCACGGGACGATAACTGAACTTCACGCGGGCGAAGCCGCATATGCTAATTAAGAAGGCAACTTGAATTTACGTGACGAATTAAATGCATAACGCGATGGTGTTATCACTGATAGTGGTGAAATCATATATCCTAGCAAATAAGAGGAAGTTGATGACACAGCTGTAGCAAATATTTGGCTCAAGTAGATTACACTATGTGTACATTATGTGGCTGAGATATGGGACGATGAGGTTTCGAAGAATAGGAGTTCGTAGCTTATATCTTCTATCTTCAAGGTGCCGCGCTTGTCAAGGTCCGTGTGTGGGTGGTGACCATCCATTACATACCAAGTTTCGTTCTTGCCTCGGAAAGCATGTTTTTTTGAACACCAGAGCATTAAGGCATGCGCGTGCTCCACGCCAAGCCAGAATTTCACCTACCATTTGTCACATATTATTTGTGTTCTTTGGCGTACAGGGCACGTCAACTATGTATACGATAATTAATTTATTTTTTGGAATTTTTCCTTTATTTGTGCTGTAAGGCCTTGCTTTTTGCCAAATTTAATTATTCTAGGTCAAAGGGAAGTACCATAAAGGTCTTGATTCCCTTGTGAAATCGCACAAAATTGCGACAGTCATATCTTTTGATCGCGTTGACTTACAAGTTTGATTTTTTCATTGCTCCAAGGGGTAGCAGGCTTGAGTATTTGTTATTAATTAGCTTGATACCGCCACGCATTCCTGAGAAAAAGGGACTTGACAGACAACAAAGTGATCCTATAAGGGTACCGTTTTGCCGATTGAGGTACGGGACCCTAAAAATATCGCAATGACGGGGAGAACAAGTGCAATTCGGCTTCGTTACGGGTACTTTCACACCCATTATAATCCACCACGCGGGTGCAGTGAGGGTTGGTATGGTAGATGGCTCATGTGCTCGAAGTTTTGGTTTCAGGGCATGTCGGTTTCAACACGATGTTTTTTTCCGTTTTAGAATAGAATAGAAAGTTTTTATTTCAGATCGAAGTCCATAGGGTTAGTAACAATTATACTTAACTTCTAAAACAGAGCTAATAGAGAGAGAATTAGTAGGTTACAGATACAGATGAAAATATACAATTAAAATTCAGCGTGGAGCCGCATCCACCTCCGCTCCATCGGGGAATCACACCGATCTAAATTTTGGTTTTAAAAGCAATAGAGATTAGAGAGCATAACAGAGTATTTTTTAAATCTCGATGATGCTCGAAATTGACTGCCCCATACATTTGAGTTCGTATACCCAACGAAATGTAAGAAACGGTTGTTTTGTTTCGAGATTTCAGGGTTCATCGTATAATACAAGCCTAGAAATAGTGTGTTGTTGCTTTGACAAGCATCCCGAGTTTGAGTTCATAATTGGGCATAGTCGTAAAGGGTGGTTGGGTTTTTTTCCATTAGGAATTTCTCAGTATCAGGCCTGAGTTTGGAAGTTGCCGCTATGATAACCCCGTGCCTCGAATATAAATAATAAAAAAATAAAAATAAAAATCATTTATTTCAGGCACGAAGCCCATACAGAAAATACAGAAGATACGGTTCCAAATACAATTCCAAAATAATTTCCTTTCAGAAAAAAGAAAATAAAATCAAGTTAAGTAAAAAAAAAATTAAGTTAGATTACAATACTTGGAACACGTTATGTACAGTCAGCCCCAAAAATATGTAAACATGGAAAAGGAACCATTTCATTGTCTACTAGCATTATTCCATAATTGTGTCTACAAAACATGGTAAACAATTCAATAATATGTCAGATTGACGACTAAGAGTGAATAGATGGTCTATGATACCGCATTTTCAATTAAATACTTATTTTTAACAGCCTTTTAGATTTGTTTTAAACCTTGTTTTAAAACGATTGTTGTTTACATATTTGTGAGATTTATTGTAGATTACCCTGTTTTGAACATACGAGTGTTTATATTATTATGTTTCTGGCCGATTTCGGCCTGTGTAGGACGTTTTGGTGACATGAATTGTTTACTATGTTTTGTAGCTTTACATTGTAGACAATGAAATGGGTCCTTTTCCGTGTTGACATCTTTTTGGGGTTGACTGTACCTACCGTCTAACGCGCTTTCTTGCACCTGATCTCTCTCCGGTGGTGACAGATTGCCGTACCATCGAACTATGAGAGATGCACTCACGCGAGCACTATAATATCACTCGCGTCGACGACACGGTTAAAGCGCAGGCCACACCGCCAGCTAGCGAGCGAGGCGGGCGAGGTTCTTTTCATACTTTGGTCGGCTCTTTCGGTAGTTCGCGGTGTGAACCAAAGCATGAAAAGAGGTGAAACGATGCCTCGTTCGGCTCGCTTGCTCGGTGTGGCCTGCGCTTTACTCTGACCTGAAATTGACTGGCATGACCGAAATTCCAACAGGAATACTATTAATAATAGTTGTTCATAACGAAGATCGACCACTTTTCAACCTTACTGCTTAGGGCATAAGTGTGAAAATAGTACAATAGACCCTAAGAGCTGAATTACTCAAAGCAACTTTTGATCGTTCGATAGCTTACAATGTTCTATTGTAAGCTAAAAAACATGTTTGATCGTTCGTTCACAACTTTTGATCGTTCGATAGCTTACAATGTTCTATTGTAGGCTAAAAAACATGGTATGGGCATGTGATGCGGAGGAATGTCGTGAAGAAAGGTATGAATGTAAGAAAGGTATGTGTCTATAAGAGTAGAGGAAGACCAAACAAGCGATGGGTGGACTGTGTGAAGGATGATATGGCTAGACAGGAGGTGACTGCTGACATGACGAGTAATAGAGAAGTATGGAAGATGATATGCTGTGACGACCCCGTAATCATAATTTCCTAACCTTCCTAACTAATATTATAAATGCGAAAGTATAAGTTTATTAGTATAAGTTTGCAAAACTTTTATTATTTCATTTTCTGGTTTACCCCCTAGCTACACGTCCGTCTTTGGGTCACCGATTTACTTGTGTGTACCAAAGAAACATGGCGAGGTCCTTACATGCATTTGTACGGAAAAAAGAGTTCATTTAGAGGGTTCAAAATATTTTCCAATGTTTAGAATACATTACCAGGAGTACATTGATATACTTATCATATTTTTAAAACTCCGTATAATTAAAATATTTCAAAATGAAAATATCTGTTTTTCGTTTGATCTCGTTGCCCATTTTGCATTTATAAAAAAAAAAAAACGAAGTGACAAGTGACATTAACGGATCTATCAAACACACCCGATGTGAGTGAATCGTTGTTCTTGCGATATGAGTTGAAAAGCACATTGATTAATCTTTATTTGTGACCTTTTCCATAACGATGGATGGATTGCGTGATAGATGATATGAGGAGAAAGGGTGTGACAACTGTAATGAAGGCTACGGATATCCAAGAGTCAAGAGACTACTTAAAAACTGGGTTATGGTCGGAAGCATGACACCCACATCACATCCGCACTGCTCCGGCCGTAGCAGTCACAGAGCATACGATGGGTATTAGCAGCTGTACGACACCAACCGTCTACATTGAGGGCGCATTTATTGATATTCTACAGATAATGTCTACCGGTAGAAGATTAGCTTGCCACTAATATAGCAATCTGTGTAGAAGACGTCAAATATCAAGCTTGTGTAAATATTGATGGGCAAACCAAATATGAATCTAAATTTATCTGTTGAAACTGTAATCTAATCAGGTTATGTCTAATAAAAAACAACATTTTGATTAATGTCTTTATTCCTCTTCCACAAAAACATCATATAAATGCTACCAGCATAAGCACCAGTAAAATTTTATTTTGTTAACTTGCCCATCCCAAATACCAAACAACCGTATTCACATACGCTTTGATTCGATTTCGATTTGACAAGTCCTATGTCTATCTTTTTTTTGGCATTACGAAAGCGAGCGAGATAGACACATACGACTTTTCGAATCGAAACGTTTGTGAATAGCTATGCTGGTCTGGCGCACTGACGTAGATTTATACGTCAGTGGTCTGGCGGATCTAACAGTGACAGCTGCCGTTTCATTTTGAAATAATAAGCTCCTCTTTAAACTATTTACTTATAACATTATATTTTTATTGCGGGATTATAAAAATATAGTAAATGCCTGAAGATACTCTTTAGGCACCCAAGAGTATAATAATTTGAATTCCAACATTCTAAAAATCTTTATTTTTTTGTACAAATTCTGCCCTGATTCTTTCAACTCAATCGGTCCATAGTTTCAGAGGAAACTGGCTGTGACAGACGGACATACAGACAATCAGACAAACACGCGAGTGATCCTATAAAGGGTTCCGTTTTTTCCTTTTGAGTTACGGAACCCTTAAAACGCACAATTTGTAATATGTTGTTGTTTGGTATAAGTTGGATTGGATGTATTTTTAGCTTTATGAAATTTTTATTGCTAAAAGTACTCGTATACGGAGCCGAAACGTTTTAAATTGTGTTGTTTATCTTGGCATGCAGTGAGATACATACAATAACTTTGAGTATAAGCTTTGTGTATATCTATGTAGCTGGCAAGAAGCATTTAAAAATAATTAGGAATTTCGTTTGGTTGAGATCAACAACTGCAAGTTGTGCATTTACTTGAAATTTCAATTCAATCAAATTATTTTGGTTTTGCGAAAACTCGACATGATGTCCTTTAAACACGATAAGACAAAAAACTGGTCAAGTCCGAGTCGGACTCGCGCATGAAGGCTTCCGCACCCTCATAAGGGGGTTGTGCGAGCGTAAGGAGCACGAACATTTCTCATGTGAGAATGTCGAGATGGAACATTCAGGGACAGCTTAGAATGAAGTTCAGGACATTCGATTCTTGATTGTGCTATTTTCACTAGGAACCGTATGTCAGATTTATTTCTCCGAGTTACAAGAGTGGAATCGAACGAATCGTTCATTGTAACTCAGGTAAGGGATTTTAAATTTATAACCTATGTATCTCGTGAAGTTCCTTTGTATTCGTTCCATCTGTCTGAATGCACTGCATAATTCAGATTCAAAATTTGACTACCGTATTCGAGGTGACTGCGGACGTAAGCACAATACAGAATTTTCAGGGTCCTCATTATTTGTGTTGTCTGTGTCTCATGGTTTATTTATTACTAGCTGACCCGCGCAACTTCGTCTGCGTGCGTGAGTACATAAAAGAAAGAGAGGGTTAGAGAGAGTGTGCATCAACCTTTAATGTTAGACATATGGCCTTTGCGGACATTTTTTTAGAGCTTTTTCAGAGGGACAATTCCGGCGGCATACATGATAATTGCGTAACTTTAACCGTTCACGCACAACGGAAGCTCTCAAAAGGAATAAATCCCTGTTTTTGAAACATTTTTCATTGATGCTCCGCTCCTCGATAAATGGGCTATCCAACACTAAACTAATTTATCATTTCAAACCAGTTTCCTGAAATTAGCGCGTTCAATCAACGAAATAAACACTTCAGCTTTTTAATACTATTACAGATTCAAGTTTCTCGGAAATATTTGCATTAATCGCAAAAATATTCTACTTAAGTTTTTCCAAATAAGGCTTTCCTTTTTTTACCGATGGGAAATCATCAAATGACCTCTCGCACTCTGGACGGAGCGGAAGGGAGTGTCAGACTTGTACTGACAAAACCCATCCAGGTTTCTTCTTTTGCCCTTTGTGTTCCAGGGCCGCGGTATCTCTTTCGAACAGTCCCGCAACCCTGGCAGGCATCTGTCCTCTCGGACCCCTTCCCGTTTCCTGACATCTCTTTGAGGCGCGCGTGGAACACGAACGCGCCGTTGTACGGCCTGTCGATATAAGACGGACGGATGGCGAGCTAGCCCATTACTCAACGTCCACAGGCCCGCGACCCTCGATAATCTTACGTCTTCATCTTTAGACACTGGATGACAGTCATACCAGGCACCAGGCACAGACACTAGGTAGGACGAAAGTTCTCATCAAAGTTCTTGAAATGAGCCGAGACACGATAAAACTGCTGTAAACTGTTTCGGACCTTTTGCAACTGCCTTCCGTCTCCATCGTCAAACCTTTGATGATAGACATACTCCAGGCAGGTCTAAAGTTCTCATCAAGGTGCATGAAATTAGCCCAAACACGATAAGATATAGATGCTGTAAACTCTTGAGGACCTCTTGCAACTACCTTCCGTCTCCATCGATAGACCTTCCATGACAGTCATACTCCAGCTAGGTCAAAAGTTCTCATCAAGGTGCATGAAATGAGCCCAAACACGATTTCTCAATTTAAAGAAAAAGGATCATGCATATCGGACTTTTCTGTAAAAAGTTATGCGTGGTCAGGTCATTCATAAAATAAAAAAATATAGACGCGTCGAATTGAGAACCTCCTCTCTTTTTGTTTCGTCGGCTAAAAAACCAAGCTTCAGACATTTGACGCGGGCGAGGGTCATTCTTTCACGAAAAACACCGCGATTAAGAAAATGGAGTGAAATGAACAGCGCCATCTATCGAGCACGAAGTTAGACTGATAGAATATACAGCATGGAAAGCGATTGAGCACTCTAGAGTACTTTTTGCCATCAGAACTTTTTTGTAAAGCGGGTCAGCCGATTTAAAAGTTATCTTGTGAGCACATTTTTATTAGTTAGTACCATTTTGGTGCAATAGATGTCGTTGCATGTATCTTACACAATGTTGATAAGTTCTTGAACACTTTAAATTCATATTTTTTTTGATAGAGAGCACTGATTACAATGAAACAAAAACTAAAACCTTCTTGTTCTTCTAAGTTACGCACAATATTTGTGCATTGAATCTAATCACATTGGTTTTCCCAACAACATGAACGCCCGCCTCGCAGCGCGCGCGGGTCGTTATTTTGATGCGGAGTTATTTTAAAACTGTGATATCTCTTATGGTATTCACCTAAATTGAATGGTGTAAAGGGCAATTTTGGTGAAAATTGAACGCTTAAGATGACTAATATATTTATTTTGATAAGGATTAATACTATGTCGGTAAAAACACCTTTGCAAATAAATTATTTTTGACCAAATTTTAAAATCATAAAAATGGTTATTTTTAGTCAACCTTAAAAGATAGGCATGTGCTGTCGCGGACTTTTTTTTAGAAATTTGAAGGGTAATAATTCCCTCATACATTATTTTTATGCAAATTTAACTGTTTAACCAGCGCACGCAAAGGAAGCTCTCAAAAATAATAAATTTTCCCCGTTTTTGCAACATTTTTCATTGATGCTCAGCTCCAATTGATTGTAGCGTGATGATATATAGCCTATAGCCTTCCTCGATAAATGAGCTACCCAACACTAAAATAATTTTTCAATTCGAACCAGTTCTTCCTGAGATTAGCGCGCTCAAACAAACAAACAAACAAACTCTTCAGCTTTATAATATTAGTATAGATTTAGTGGCTTCGTCTAGTGGCCGCAAGCGCGACTGCTGAGCATGTGGTCCTGGGTCCTATTTCCAGATCAGGATGGCAATAAGCTTGCTCCCTACAATGAGACTTTACACGTAACTGGCAACATATGGGTGTGACGTTAGTTGCGGACATAGATGGCGCCTTCGTCTAGCCAAAGTAACCTATTTCTTTCTGTCTCTTTCTAGTGATGTCGTCGCCAAGCTAACACGATGCGTCTCGTTATACTAGCGGTGACTCTCTCCATCTCGCTCGCACTGGAGTGCCCCGATCATTGCAACTGTGTGACTTCCGACGAGCGGGAGGTCTATTGTCCACTGGGCGTAGATGCACATGTGACTTATAATGCAAGGAACAATGAGTATGTCAACATTATATGCGAGGTATGTATAGTTGAAATCAAAAGTTATTTATGGTTGAACTTCATCTATCAGCACCAGTGCTGCCGAGCGCATCGTTGATGCTGCCGCGTGCAATAGCACTCCAGCTCTGCTTCTCGCTCCAGCCAATGACGGTTCTGCGCGACGGGTAAGGTTAGGAGCGTGGTAAAATGCAATTCCGTGTTCACAGATGTGGCGCAACCCTTAAACAGCACTGGTTCTTGCCCGCGACGTTTTCAGCGTATTTCATTAGCTTTATTTTTTGTACGTCTGGTGGTTGCAACCCCCTACTGTTGAGCCTGTGATTTTGGGTTCGAATACCAGCAGGGCTATTGCGTATCTCTGTTGACAGTTCATAGTGATCAACACTTGGTGAGTTTTGATATACAATGACAGTTCTGCACGGGTAGCGCCAGTTGAAACCAACAAGAACGGTCATTGTATATCAAAACTCGCCAAGTGATCATCACTATGAACTGTCAACAGAGATACGCAATAGCCCTGCAGATCGGGTAAAAGACTTTTAACTGCCCTGAAGACCTAAACGGCTTACTTTTGCAGCAACTTACGCAAAAAAAAAATATTGCCATATTGTTAGAGAGCAAATGCGACTGGTGTGGCCTGAGGTCTGGACAGGAGGGTTCGACTCCCAGGTAGGGTAAAGTGTTATTGTCAAATGTCTCGCTGATGGTGGCGCGTGTGTCGGATCATTTAGTTCCCTTCAAAATGGTTGAGTTGAATGGTGCTGATCTATGCGTCATGTTCGTGAACGGGCGCTGTCAGTGTGACTGGTCATCTCTTAGTTGCCGCGGCTTATTAGAATTAATTATTTTTATTTTTTGAATTGTCTTTTTTGTTTTTACTGTGGACACTTTTGATGTGCACATCTTGCTACATCGTTCTCACATAGTGTACCATCTCAACATGAATGATGTAACCAAGGTTTTGTAACAATATGCTGATTTAAAAGAGTGTCCATGGAGTTTCTTGCCCGTTCTTCTCCATAGTCATCTACGATAGGGAATGGGCAACTACAGTACTTTCACAGTTTTTATGCCTTGTGACTGGGACTGTAGCTACATTCAATTTTTATGTTTGTTTCGACAATTCTAAATGCTTTGATTTTGATTGGGTTTTTCAATCAGGTATTTTTCAGCTAAGCAGGGACTTGTTTCTGGTTGATAGCAAAAGGTTCACCTCCTTTTACATGGCACTTAAACATAGCTGGCGAAATTTAGGTATACTATTAGGTACACCTCTGCCTAAATCTTCGGGGTCCCTGACAAATAAATATTTTTGTAATTCCAGGGCACGAACTTCACCTGCGCTGACCTCCCGGTCATCAATTTCGCCAACAACATGCCTCTTCCCTCCCTGTCGATCCAGTACTGTTCTCCCTCCATCCTGGAGTGCTTGCCCGAAGCTCTGCAGATGCCCTCAGTGTCGAAGTACCTGTTTGTGCTGGACGGAAAAGCGCCGCTGAGGGGAGAGCATGTGGCTGGCTTGGGAGATATCACGGACTTGGTGATAACGAGAGGTAAGCGGTTGTAGGCGAGTTGTGGAAAAGGATGGGTGGGGTTAAGCAACACTTGGTGAGGTCGGATTTTGGATGGGTATGAAAAAGCTATAAAAGGAGAGTCACAAGGGGGAATCCACTTTTGATGAGGATAGGTTTTGGATGGGTGGGATAAGCTCAGGTTTTGGACGAGTAGGGTAAGTATCCCTGAGCAACTTAGGGGAGAACATGGGTGATGATGTCACGGACTTGGTGATTAGGAGAGGTAAGCGGCTTTGGGCGAAGTGTGGAAATGGATGGGTGGCGGTTAAGCGACGCTTGATGAAGTCAAGATTTAGATGGGCGGGATCAAGCAACCCTTGATGCGGTCAGATTTTGGATGGGTGGGTCAAGCAATTATTAGTCTGGTCAGAGTTTTGGTGGGTGAGTTTATGTTATAATAAGTGAGTCGCTAGGGAACTCTTGATGAAGTCGTGATTTGGATGGGTGAGATCCAGCAACCATTGAATGAATTTATTAAACGGCCTCTTGTTTTCGGCAACAGTGCGGCTGCCTATCTGACCGAACATTGACCATCAAATTTTCTATAATTTCAGGTCCTGAGAAGACGATCCCCATTTCAGTAGTACATGCCCTGCCAAGTCTGAAAAACCTAAGGATCACTGATGGTACTGAGGTTACACTAGAAAGCCACGTGTTCGCGAACGCGACACAACTCAAGTTTCTAGAGCTTTCGGAAGCGAATATAAAGGAAATACCCGAAGATGCCTTCAATGGCCTGACGAATTTGGAAATTTTAAACATGTGGGGTAACGAAATTCCTGAAATTGGTGTTAATTCTTTTAGAGGTAAGTTTAAATATCGTATTTGTTTAGAGGGCATGCTTTGTGGTTTGCTTTTGTTTGTGGGTCCGAACCCAGGCAGGCGCATTCCTTGTGTAAATTATTTAATCACCACTGCTCTCAAAACGGTGAAGGAAAACATCGTGAGGAAACCGGCATGTCCTAGAACCAAACATTCGAAGACATGTGACATCTACAACCCGCACTGGGCCTGCATGTGGATTTATAGCCCATTCCCTCTCATAGAGAGGAGGCCCTGTGTCCCAGCAGTGGGAACATTATAGGATGATTTTATGCTTATGCAAACCGACCGGACTGAACTCACAAGTTATAAATCTTCGCCACCATCACAACTTTGATAGCTTATAAACGGTGTAACAAGACCCTTAACGGAGCCGAAAGGCAATCCCGGATCTCCTATGCGTCGACATCCTGCCGGACGCGATCGGCTGTCGCCGCATCCGTTCGTATCCTTTCCGATCCGATGCGATGCGAGCCGTTTGGTGGAATCCTTTACTTTGCTGCACAACCATTTTAATCCTTAATCTAAAGGAATTTTTGATCGAAGTTAACAAGTAAAATCCTTGTTTATATCATTCCAGGTCTGGATTCCGTAGAGAGCCTATCACTGACTACATGCCACATATCTTCGATAGCGTCTGGCTCGTTGGCTCACCTGCCTAACCTGCGATCTATCTTGCTCTTCATGAACCAGATCAAGGAGTTACCGCAGGGGTTAATGTATAATCTTACGCAGCTGGAGAATGTAAGTATAAATGGTGTAACAACACCCTTATCGAAGCTTCTTCCCGTTATTTCGATATTATTTTTGTGTCCTGGGTCATATCTGGCCGATGCTTCTTTTGGCCATCCGCCAGCTGTGCGAGTAATACAGAAATGCGCACAAAAACTTGAACATGGTGTTCTCCGATGTCGAAAAGGCATACGATCGGGTACCTCATGTGGTTTTGTGGTGGGCCCTGAAAGAAAAGGTGTGCCTGGGAAATATGTTCAGTTAATCCGAGCGATGTACAGTCGATGTAGTACCCAAGTTTGGTCTACAGCGGGCCTACCGGCCGGCAGCTTCAATGTGGCTGTCGGTTTGCTCCAAGGGTCGACTCTAAGCCCTTATCTCTTCCTGTTGATAATGGACGCTTTCACGTCGGACATCCAGGAAGAGGCTCCCTGGTGTATGTTGTTTGCCGACGACATTGTGTTGGTAGCCAAGAGTGGCCTAGAGGTTCAGAGCAGATTGGAGGTGTGGTGGCAAAGACTGGAAAATGTTGACCAGGGGGCCTAAAATGGAAGCTTTATTTCTTAAAATGGTCTTTATGTTAACGTGATTCGTATTATGATTCTGATAAAGCGGCGATTTTAGACCCCCTGAAACGAAGTAGGACCAAAATAGATTACTTGTCTTGGTATTTCGGCGGTCTCTCCAGTCCTGTGCCCACAACTCTTGCCGGAACGCCCATACTGATCTGTTCCGATTCCCGGTACGTCGGGTCGCTTGTCGAAAGGGACCGCGAAGTAGACCGAGACGTAACGCACCGGATCAACTCAGTATGGATGAAATGGCGACAGATCACTGGAATAACTTACGATCCACGGATGCCCCTCAAGTTAAAAGGGAACATATACAAGTCCGTGATTAGACCTGTCGTAATGATTGGATCGGAATGCTGGGCTGCGAAGAAGATCGATGAAAAAAGATTGCATGCAGTGGAGATGAGAATGTTGAGGTGGATGTGTGGTGTGGCAAGAATGGATAAAGTAAAAATTTAACTGGCCAATTGTATGAAATAAACAAACAAATCGAGTTAGTTTCGTATTTATAACATACTAGCTGTGGCCCGCGGCTTTGCCCGCGTGAAGTTCGGTAACAGTCCCACGGGATCATCTTACTACCGGGATAAAAAGGCTCCTATATTTTAATCCAGATTATAAAATAACTGTGTGCTAAATTTCATCCAAATCCGTTCAGTAGTTTTCGCGTCAAAGAGTAACAAACATCCATCCTCACAAACTTTCGCATTTATTTTATTAGTAAGAAGTATACTTAGTTATAGTAAAGATTCACGGTCAAGTGAAACTAACTAGCAAAACTCTCATAGACTAAACCTTAAATTTTTTCTTCCAGATCACGATCCAAAACAACGAAGTGCCTCTGAAACTTCACAACCATTCGTTTGCAAGCCTACCCTCATTAAAAAACCTCGTGATAACCGATTCGGACGCCAACCTCCCAGAGGATCTGCTAACCGGATGTGACGCATTACAAACTATAGACTTTACTAGAAATAAGATGACATCACTTCCGGTGAACATTTTTAAAGACTTGAAGCATCTAGAGAGATTAGATCTGAGTTTCAATCAAATAGCAACGTTAAGTTCTAGAGTATTCTCGCCTTTGAAAAAGTTGAAATATCTAAACTTGAACAGGAATCATTTGGAAGTTTTGCCTGAGTGAGTATTTTTATTTATTTTTTTGTATTGGAATCTCTTATTTCTTATTCTTTTTGTATTTAAATGCCTCGGTGGTCTAGTTGTCGCAAACTCGATTGCGGTGCATGAGGTCCTGGGTTCGATTCCCGGGTCGGGCAAAGTGTTATTCCATCAGGAATTTCTCTGTAGCACCCTAGATCTGTGCTTAGTTGATGGCAATAGGCTCACCCCCTTGTATATGGGACTTGAACATAACTGACGAAAGGTGGGTTTACAGTCACGAGCTATTAAATGTATACACTTAGCAAAATTCAAAAGCGATTGATTTTGTAACAATTTGCTGATTTAAAAGAGTGTCCATGGAGTTTCTTGCCCGTTCTTCTCCATAGAGATCTACGCTAGGGAATGGGCAACTACAGTACTTTCACAGTTTTTATGCCTTGTGACTGGGACTGTAGCTACATTACATTGTTATCTTTGTTTCGACAGTTCGAAAGTCCTGTAACTGGCCTACTTGAAATAAATGCTTTGATTTTGATTTTTTTGATTGATTGTTTCTTTGAGTGTATTGATTAACGTTTTACGTTTTCACGAACATAGTATTTTTGAAGTCATACGTATATATTACGAAGTACATCTTTCGTCAAAGTAGAAACTGTTATTTAACGAGAAAATAGCATTTGAACTTTGCTTAGTGTATACAATTCATTGCTTGTGACTGTACTTGTAGGGTGTACACACGGCTACACATCAAGCTATAAATTTCCAGTATAAGCTGAACTCGCATTGTACGGAAATCCTAAACAATGCGAGATCAGCTTAAACTGGAAATGTATAGCTTGATGTGTAGCCGTGTGTACCTAATTGTGCATTACACTTCAGGGATATCAGGTGTTATGTTATTTTATGTACGTACAGACACCAGCAGATCAAGCTCCCCGAAATTGTCAAAATTTCCCAATAAACTTTGAAACTAATGCTTCAGCGATTAAGTTGAAAATCTATTAAAGAAATTTGACAGATTGTAGTAGCTTGATGTGCTGGCAACTGTACGTTTAATGTGTTTCCGTATAGGGTTATTCTTTAGGGCTAGACAAAAAATCGTAGAGTTAGAGGAACCCGTATTATAGGGTTAATCTATATATACGGCCTATAATACGGAGTAAGCCCGCGCTCGGTGCTTTGTCTCTTTCATTCTGGTTAATCAGCCATAGTTAAACGATTAACCTATATGGGGTGACTGGTAATTAGTGACCGATACTTATACACGTGATTGTACTCATGATAACAAACAACTTGCTCAAAGAAACTTTTTTTTATACCTATTCACTTATATTACAATAGAAAAACAGCAGTATGAAATTCGCGCGCGCGCGTCTGTGACCTATCAGCTGTTAGCTGCGTGACGCCGTTCTGTCTCATTACTATCGTACCGTGCAACAGTGCGTAGGCAGAGCACCCGCGCGGCGAATTTTGTTGTGTTATTGTGAACAAAGTGAATGCGTATAAAAAAAATGTTTCTTTGGGAAAGTTGTTTGTTATCATGAGTACAATGTAGTACGTGTATAAGTATCGGTCACTAATTACCGTCACCCTATACACAGTTACCACGTATACAGTACATCTTTCTGACCCCTCTACATAGAAAATGTTACATCGGTAATTAAAAAAAAAACAGCTGTTACATATATTTCGACCGTGTAAGTATTGATTGCAGTTTAATACGAAACAGATGTTTTTTTCTTAATAGCCGACGAAAAATTTCAATTTGGTGGGGGGGGGGTGGTCAGAATGATGAAGACGTGGTAACTGTCTGCCCTTCCGCCCTGTTATAGGGGTTAATCTGTATAATCAAACGTGTCGGTTGGAGGTTTAACTGGTTAACCTGTTAATCCAATTAATAGTGTTTGTTAGTGGTGGTGGTTGCCTAGGTTGGTCTGTGGATGGGTGACCACCCATTACATACCGAGTTTCCTCCGTGCCTCGGAAAGCTCTTTAAGCCGTAGGCTTGTATGGATGTTATAAAAGTTGGACTCTTGCGAACAGAGGTAGGTCGCGGTTGTCATTAGTAGATCGTTAAGGAAAAAGGCAGGCCGATGATGTCAGTGCTGGTGTTCTTTTTTTAACCTAACTTTTTTTGTTCCAGCTATCTTTTCTCAGGGCTCACGAACCTGAACTATGTATCGATGGACGACAATCTCTTGACGACGATAAGCCGGACCACTTTCCAAGGAGCTGTACAACTGAAGACCATTTCTTTAAAAAACAACCGTTTGACCCTAGAACCAGAAGAATACTTGAATGTTGAAGATCCTTATTTGAACGTCGAAGGAGCTTATTCGCCATTTAATGTATTAGACGAGTTAAAAAACTTATATTTAAGTGGAAATCAAATAAGAAGAATCTTTACTGATTGGCAAATGGTTTTCACCAAACTGAAGGAGTTGGATCTGTCAGGGAATAATTTTACAATATTGATTGTGAGTATTTAAAAAAACAATTTTTTTTAATTATGATAGCCGCATCGGTCGATCGGAGGTTAATCTACGCTTGCAGAGGTCCATCTGTGGATGGGTGACGTTCCATTATTGATTGCCGAATTTCCTCCGTGCTTCGGAAAGCACGTTACGCCGTTGGTTCCGGCTGTCATTTGTAGATCTTTGACAGTCGTTACAAGTAGTCAGTGGCCCGAAAGTCTGACAACCAGTCTTACCAAGGGGTATCATGATCCTGACGTCCGGGGTTCTATCCGTAGATCGGTTTTTTTTCATAATAAACTCAGTAGGAGCTCGTAGTTTTAACATTAGCTATCTGCCCGTAAAAGTCCCGTCACCAAAATCGTTCGAGCCGTTTCGGAGATTAGCCGGAACAAACAAACAGAAAGAGGGATGAAAATTGTTTTATTAGTACCGTATACATACAGGGTGTAACAAGATCCTTCACGAAGCCGTCAACCAAGCATTTCGTACATCAAACTAAGTAACTTGCAAAAATTATTGCTGGGAAACGATTTTTATTTTGGGGTGAAAAATCATGATTTACGGTAGGACTCAATGTAACGCAGTCAAAACATTGTGTTAATGGATGGATTGAACAGTACGGGGGTCGTGGAGGTGTTTTAAGTAAACATCTTTGATTCAAAGCATGTATTGAAAAAAAAACTTGTGAAAAAGTTGGAACTTTGACCCCCAATATCTCCGTAACTAGAAGGTTCCCAGGTATGGTCTAGAACAAAAAAATGATCGCAATGATGAGGAGAACAAGTGCCTTTCGGCTTCGTTAAGGGTCTTGTTACACCCTTTATAGTATTTATTCCTCATGGTTTCTGATTTAGTCATCCACGCCCACTTGAAAAATTAATTCTGTATACAAATAAATAAAATTGAAGTATATGTTTGTAATTAAAAAAACAGCTTATTACAGAATGCATTTGAAAGTATAAAGGGTAAAAATTTATCTAAAAATTGCATAAAAAAACATACCAACATTGTTTCCATTTAGTTTCCTACCTAACGTTAGATAACATAAAATATTTTAAACCAGACAATACTTACGGTTTTTTGGTTCTTAGAGTGCCTCACAATAATGAACGTATCACCACAGGACGGTACTACTCACAGTAAGAAATAAAATAATTTGTAATAACAAATATGAAATACACACATCAAAAGTGTCTAGGGATCAACATATATTTTTGCAATAACTTTTCTCCTGATTGATATTAATTAAAATTTTCTTTAAGGATTCATCAAATAAAGTGTTTTCGTTTGTCACAGTAACGATAAACCAAGTCACCTTTGCATTAATAAAGAAATTTGCCATTTTCCTAATAAAGGGATTTTTGACATTTGAACCACTAACACAAAAGTTCGAAAAAAAGACTGAAATAACAGTTTTCTTTAAAATTTTATTGGGTAACTTAAACAATTAATAATCCGTGTTTCTACCGCGAACACTAACAACACAAGAACATCGGTTTGGCATACTCAAAATGAGTTCATCCAAATCACGCTGTGGAATGGCCGCCCATGTTCGTTGCAACAACAAAAAAAGGTCTTCTTGCGACTGGATACCCTCCATATTCGGCAGAGCTCTTCTCTGTAGCATATCCCATGCATGCTCAATCGGATTCAAGTCTGGCGACTGAGCAGGCCAGGGCAGGACATTGATGTTAGCTGCGGCGAGAGTCTGTCTTACAACTCTTGCGGTGTGCGGTCGTGCATTATCATGCATTAACTGAAATAAGGGACCGATTTGCACTTGTAGAGGAACGATGACGTCTGATACAATCGTCTCAGCATAAATTTGAGCGTTGAGGTTGCCTCTGATCCAAATCAACTCAGTTCTTCCGCCGATCCAAATACCCGCCCATACCATGATGGTTCCACCACTATAAGGATGAACTTCCTGGCAGGATTTTAATCGCTGTTGGCGTCCAGGGGTTCTCCAGTGTCGTATACGTCTTGTATCCGGTCTCATACCAAAACGAGACTCATCAGAAAAGCACACGAAACGCCATTGTTCTTCTGCCCAATTTCTGTGTTCAAGAGCCCATTGATATCGTATCCTACGATTGTGCATTGCTATAGGTGGTACCCGTAGCGGTCTTCGGGAATGAAGGTTCACTTCATGCAAGCGGTTTCTGACTGTTTGGTCGCTAATTAAGTTCCCTGAAGAGTGATGAAGCCTCACGGCTAACATCATGGCGGTTATTGTTGGAGCTCTTCGAGTTAAGATTTGAATGTATCGGTCTTGTCTCCGTGTGGTGCAGCGATACCGTCCTCCATGGCGCTCAGCCACGGTACCAGTGCTTCGGTAACGTGTCCAAAGTCGACTGATAACACTCTGACTTGTATTCAGAGCTAAAGCCACAGTACGTTGCCGGGAACCAGCTTCTATCATTCCCACGGCTCTGAGCATTTCTTCCCTGCTTAAATGACGTCGCCGCTCCATAATAACGTTGGTTTTAATCAGTAGTAGGGAAACAGTAGCACTAATAATGTCTTCAATGCGTTGTATGTTTTTATAGGGAAAATATTGACAGCTGATTTTCATCTTTTACTCGAATTTGATTCACAGTTCCTGATTCAAATTATGAAATGCACCAAAAAGGATCCATATAAATTTATAAAATCATAAATTTATTACAAAGCCACATCTCAATCTCAAGAAATCCACATAAAAATGCTTGATCCCTAGACACTTTTGATGTGTGTATTTAAAAACAAAACACTTATTAGAATTTTAAGACGCGCTCTCAAACTTGTTTTGACTCGTTTAGTTTACTAACTGCGATTCGTTTGGTCCGGTGCGGCGGCGCGGCGAAACTCTGCTGCTCTGCACACTCTCCGTCTCGCTCTAGCATCGTTCAGTAAATTTCAAATTTTGACAACTAGCAAACCTTCGGCTTCGGCCCAACCTTCGGCAAATTTTTGGCCGAAGCCGAAGATTTGGCCGAAGGTGCTTTTTTGGCCGAAGGTGGCCGAAGCCGAAGCCGAAGCCGAAGCTTCGGTCGGACACTAATCAGCACATAGTTTTGAGTGCGTTACATTGAGTCCTACCGTAAATCGTGATTTTACACCCCAAAAAAAAAGTAGTTTCCCAGCAATATTTTTTGCAAGATACGTAGTTTGATATACATAATGCTTGGTTGACGGCTCCGTGAAGGGTACTGTTACCCTGTATACTATTGATTTTCCAAAAATCTAATGATCCTGTTTAGTTTTTATTAAAATCGGGCTCGAGACTCGATGGAGTATTTTTCGCCCACTTAAAAAAATCACCCTGTATAATAATATAGATACTGTTTCCGATGTTAGTTTATCTGTACCGTTTTTTTTTAAAACATTTTCGGTTTGTATCAGCAATTCTTTCAATGTTTTTTTTTTGTTTTGCTTTAATCTATGAACTGTCTTTTCCAGGCTTCAGAGTGCCAGTTTCTAAGCAAGAACCTCGTCGTAGATTTACGGAACAACAGCATTACATCAGTAATGATGACATACGCGACTCTTTCAAAAGGAGATCCAGGGTACGAAGAGTCCACCAACTCAGTTCTTCTGGACGACAACCCTTTGCTATGCGATTGTGGACTTTATAACCTAGCCAAGAGACTTCAAGGTGCCAAACCATTTTATGTGGAACCTAATTTTGTCCTTGGAAACGCTACATGTGCTTCACCATCGAACTTAAAAGGGCAATTATTCGCAAATGTGCCATCAAATGACTTAGTCTGTGAGTTACCAGTTGAAAAGTGTCACAATTCTTGTTCATCTTGCGAGTTAAGACCGGCGGCAAATGATTTACTTTACACGTGTGAAACTGTTCCTGCGACAATGTCAAGTCCAGAGCTATTTGGTGTTGAATATTTATCTTTAAGATTGAAAACCTTACCAATTACTTTAGACAACCTAAATTTGAAGTTGCTCAATATTTCAAACATTGGTTTAGATGATATTCCTTTTGCACCTTCCAAATCTGTCAAAGCTATTGATTTCACAAATAATAGATTAACAAGTATACCAATGGAGTTTTTAATGTCGAATGTAACACTTTACTTATCAAATAATCAATTTGAATGCGATTGCTGGAATTCAAAAGAATTGTCTGTATTAAAAAACAGTTTGACTGTCAAAGATTTGGCTTTAATCAAATGTGGAGATAAATTATTATCTAATATGGATCCATTAGAACTTTGTAATAACTGGCGGGCGGCTGCCGTGGCGAGTGGCACTTTTATAGCCCTCATAATAATAGTTGCTATCGTATCGATAGCAATATACAAAAATTTACACAAAATACAAGTTTTTATCATAAAATACGGCCTCTGCCCTGGCTGCTTCATCGAAGACTTCGATGACATTGACAAGGAATATGATGTCTTCGTTTCATACGCCCACAAAGACAGGCACCACTTGGAGAAGTTAATGCCTAAGTTAGAACAAGATTTTGGTTTGAAAACTTGCGTCCATTACAGGGATTGGTTCGTCGGAGATTTTATTCCAGATCAGATCAACAGATCTGTTGAAAACAGTCGGAAAACCATCATTTTGCTTTCTAATAATTTCCTAGATTCTGCTTACGCTAATATGGAATTCAGAGCAGCTCATAATTTAGCATTAAAAGAGGGGAAAAATAGAATTATCCTTATTCTACTAGAAGATGTAACGAAGCATGAAAAATTGTCAGAGGAGTTGAGCGCTCATATGAAGGTGAACACTTATTTAAAATGGGATGATTCAGGCTTCTACGAGAAGTTGCAGAGAGCAATGCCATTGATAGAGAACAAGAAATTTGTTTGGCCTGATGTATTCAAGCAGGCCACGGAGAGGACTGTTAAGGGTGGGCTCGACGTACATATGAATAGTGCCGGCCAGTTGGTTAATGTTGGTATGAAAGACGCTGTATAAAGTTTGACAACTTTTTAAGGACAATCCTTTGTGTGAAGTTGTCTTTTACGGCTAATGCTGATGTCAACGTGTCTTTTCACAGCAAATCTCAATATTTAACTATATTTTACGTCAAAAGTAGTGATAGCCTAGTAGTGTGACCGTCGAACTGTCAAGTCATAGGTCTCGAGTTCGAACCCAAGACACGCACCTCTGATTTTTCGGATTCATGTGCGTATTGTATAATTATCAATTGCTTCGGTGATGGAAAACATCGTGAGGAAACCGGCATGCCTGAGAGATATTTCTCGACGGCATGTAAAGCCATGTCAGAGGCCCATGGGCGGCATAAGAACTCTGACACCAGGTGAGGATCTAACCACACGATAAAAAGACGGCAACATCAATGTTAAGTTGTCTTTTGGCGGATAAAATTGGTACTACCGAGCGCAGCGAGGGTCTGATATTTTCCACCATTATGCCCTAAGTAATAAAATTGAAAGTGGTGTACCGTGTCAGTCAACTTAGTAACACCTATCTATATTTTTACAGTTAATAATAATTTTAAGCTATCATTTACGATTAATGTGAATGAAAAACTGTCTTTTGATGGCCAATCTTTTAACGGCAAAAACTTGTAGCAATCTATCTTTTTATGGCAAATATTCATATGAGACTATATTTTTACGACCTAATCTATCTTTTAGCGTCCAATATTGATGTAAGAACAACTATCTTTTTATGGCAAATATTCGTTAAAGTAAAGATACACATTGATATTAGATAAACACTCGATATTTTTACGACCAATTTCAATGTTTATCTATCTTTTATCGGCTCAATGTCAAGCGTTATTTTTGAGGCCAATATCAATGTTGAAGCTATCTTTTTAGCGCTTCCTTCAGTGTTACTTCATATATCGAGCTGCTATTTTAAACAAAGGCAGCCTCTTAAGAGCGTTAGCGTCTTACGGCATTTCATACAAACTTTGAACTCATTTGTTTTCGAAATGACTGAACCGATTTTAATGAAACTTCACACGCATAAGCAGGATACATAGGTCTACAAAGTTGATAGAGATTATTTTCGAAAAATAGTTTTACAGCTAAATTAGACCGATTTTAGATTTTCCATAGAAACAGAAATTTCCAATTATCCTGTTTTTTTAATAGACATTTCGAAAGTGTTCTATGTCAACTTTGTAGACCTATGTATCCTGCTTATGCGTAAGAAGTTTCATTAAAATCGGTTCAGTCATTTCGTAGACGTGAACGCTCTTAATCAAATATTAGTAAAAGCTTTAGCTGAATCTCTACCAATAGTAAACTAGTTATAAGTAAATGAGCCATTTTTTATTATACTAAGTCTTATTTAAGTTTTTTTGTAAGTAATTTCTGAAAGCAATGGATTAATTATTCTGATTAGATTAAGTATACGATGTAAGAGATATCGCAATACAAACTGTGACCTCATATTAAGCATAGATTTTGCCCGCGGCTTTTCTCGTGTTATGGTCAGAAATTATCCCACGGGAACGTTGTAAATATAGCCTATGGCACTCTGGGATAATGTAGCTTCCCATTAGCGACAGTATTTTCGAAATCGGATCAGGGGGCCTAAAATGGAAGCTCTATCAGAATCATAATATGAATCACGTTAAAAATTTAAAATTCTTAAAATGGTCTTTATGGTTATGACGACAAAGTCTATTTTAAGAGTTTTAAATTTGTAACGTGATTCGTATTATGATTCTACACTGCGAGTAATCGCCAGTCGCACTCGCACACTCCTTTTAGCCCAACGGCATAACTATCAGAACTAGGTACGTCAGTTGCTTCTCGCTGCTCGCCAACGCGTTTCTAGTTTCTAGCTCTACTCGCTTCTCGCTCATCGTTGGCGGTGGGACAACTGCCTCAGGCCGAGCAGGTTTCACCCAAACGTACATAGATTTACATGAACAAGGTCAAATGGTTTAATAACTGACGTGGGTATCGAATAGGGTGTGGGTACAGTCACGATCAATAACATGTATACACTTAGCAAAATTCAAATACGATTTTTTCGTGAAATAACGGTTTCTTCTTAAGAAAAGACCTATTTCCTAATAGTATGGCGTCCAAACTACGTTCGCTTCGTGAAAACGTAAAACGTTAATCAATACAGTAAGAGGAAATCGCTTTTGAATTTTGCTAAGTGTTTACATTTCATTGCTCGTGACTGTACTTGATTACAGGCAGTTGTATGTGTAAAACAGAAACAGATTATCTCAACTCGTAATTTTAGTTACATTCAATAATACATCAAATAATTCATTCTTTTTTTATCATGTTGAAATACCCGTACGGCGGTTATTACACCATTGGCACCTTGGCAAGCGCAGCTTTACCTTGAAGATGTTGTCTTGTTGATCGTGTGTGTCTTGTGTGTGTGTGGGGGGGGGGAGGGGTCTTTTGTGTGTGTGTGTGTCTGATCTTCAAGGTAATGCCGCGCTTGCCAAGGCGCCAATGGATGGACGACCTACAGCTTTATAACAAATGTTTTATACCTGATTAATTCGTAAGTTTTTTCTGTCTGTAAAAATAACTAAAATGGTGCCTTATTTTGACTTTTGGTGCTAAAATTGATGATGTTATAATTTTTTATTGCCAAATAACATGTTTCTATGTGGCGTACCTCTGACTCGCCCTTCGGGAGATAACAGTATCTTATGTAACGAGTTGTCGCTTAGTTTACTTAAAACATGTTTTTTGGCACAAATGTGAGAAAATCTTGTAATAAACAACAGTACTGAAATGCTGTTTTTTTAAAATATTTACAAAAATAAGTACCTAAACGTTCTTGTAATTATTATAAGAAATGTCAAAACCGACATTATAGTGCTACAAAGATGTTTTGGCGTTAACAGGGCGCGCCGCTGGTAAACATCTGTGAAAATACGTATTGAAAAATAACATGGCGGTGTTACTTCCGAAATTGGCCACGGGCCAAAAGATCCATGTACAGCTATGCCTGGTCTTGAACAATGTTCAGGAAATAAAAGCAATATTTTGATATTATTCATAATTTAGTTTTAAGATTCGTACACCGATCTGATTTTAATAAAATATAAAGTTTTTAATTATTTATGTTTGTAATTTTTTTATAAAGAAGTGACCACACTCATCGACGTGCAATCGGCTTGGCCTAATCAGAAAAGCTTATTGCCATGCAACAAAGGCAAAAATGCCTTGTTTCACTCGTTCCAGTTCGGACAACGCGACCCGACAGTACTCCGAACTACATAGTTCGGGGTACTGTCGTGATGTGCTCAAGCCTATTTCGCGTCGATAAGTCCCTCACAGAAAAGTATACTTTATGATATTAAATAAACACCGTGTCGTGATTCTGAAATCTATTTTAATTTTATTTAACAGAACTACTTCAAATTCTACAGAGTCCATTCGCAGTAAAGCATAGAAATATGAGTTTTATTAAGGTTTCTATAAAGTTTAATTTTCAATATTTACTGGAAAGAAGGTCACTGGCGGCCATGTTGAAAATTCTCGAGTATTGGCGTCAAGTCGGTATAATGTGGGTTTCATCACTATTAAGTTCTGGCCCAGCAGTCTCGACATAGACAGTGATCGCAACACAACCGAATTCGGCCGCAAAGTCATAACGATGCGGATTTAAGGTGCAAGCCGACACCGGGGAGATCGCTATGTCGAGATTGCAGGCCCTGGGCAAACTGAAGCGAATTGCGCGCGTGATGGCCGGGTGTGCTCACTACCTTGTCAGTTCTTATCTTATCTTTTATATTTATCCCGTGTCCCGCGAAGGTATACCCCGTGACGGTCGCGCGATTCGCCTCAGTGAGTGAAGAGTTCAACATTTGTAAAACTATTAGTTTCTTTAAATAGGAGTTGTCCTACAAACCTAGAGTACATCATACCTTACCTACCTAATACTAGTTTATATTTTAGACTTATAAATCTCGGCAGTCTAATTGTAATTTCTTACATAATTATTACTCACATTCTAGTCAATTAAGGCATAATATTTTCTTCTGACAACCAGTCTTACCGCGTGCTATCGTGTTGTCCACTAACTGGGTTGTGGAGGTCAGATAGGCAGTCGCTCCAAGTTACATACTCGTATTCAGCTGCATCCGGTTAGACTGGAAGCTGACCCCATGATTTGGCAAAGACTTGGAAAATCATCTGCATTTTGAAAACTCTGGGGAACTCTGCGAGTAGCCCCTTACATTCTGTTATCCTTCATCATCTCTCTCTTGCCCGTATCCCAACTTACTTGGGGTCGGCGCAGCATGTCTTCTTCTTCCATACTTCTCTATTACTGGTCATCTCAGCAGTCACCTCCTTTCTAGCCATATCATCCGTCACACAGTCCATCCATCGTTTCTTTGGTGTTCCTCTACGCTTACAGCCTGTATAAATTCATAGTCATGCAAAGTCAAACTAAATTGGCTGAAAACATGAAATCAGACAATATTTGTTGTTGCTTTATCGTCATTACGTTGAGATAAAGTTCGGGGCAAAGTTTATAACGGCTCGGAAGTTAGCTGAAGTGACGGTCAGCGCAGGAATAATGGGTTCAAACTAGATGGTGTTCGGAACATCTAACGTAAAGCTGCGCAAAACTCAATTTTAGGTACCAGCGGGGCGCAGAAGACGCATCGTCTTGACTGTATACTGCGCAGACTGTCACTCGCAGCTAACTTCCGAGCGCACTAAAGTTTGAACAGAACTATAGTCATCATTTTTGAGAAGTTTCGCTACCTATTTTTATTTGACCTTTGTATTTAATGATAATATAAGTATTGCAGTTATAACACTATATGCTGTTATAACAGTTTTAGATGTTAAAGAATCATTTGGAAGATTTCCAAGTGCTTTTTTTAACCCGTAAAACTAAATATGACCTATGTTTCACAAATAAATAATTTGAATTTGAATATACTGGGTAAGTTTATTAGTTATTGAAATTTATAATAAATATTGTATTGCAACAACAACCGATGTTTCGATATCAAGCTATTAAAAGGAGATTTTCCGTCAAAAATGACAAAATTCAGCAAAATGAAGTTGTTTTCACTATTGTTCTAAACAAATTGTAAATGTGCTAAGTTCTTCCATTGCACGTAGTTATTTTTTGACAATATTGTATATTTTATGAATAAAGTGTATTTTTATTAAACTGTTTTCTTACACTTAATCCTCCCTAAGTTCATAACATAACACCACGCCTGTATTCCCCGAAGGGTTGGGCAGAGAAGTCCCATGTAATAGGGGACGACCCTATTGCCATCAACCGGACGCAAATCCAGAATCCGTGGCTGCTACTGAGAAGTTCCTGATGGAAAAACACAATAACACTTTCCGACACGGGAATCGAACCCAAGACTTCATGTCTCAAGCTCAGTAGACACGCTTGCGGCCACTGAACAAAGAGGCAGTCCTCTCATAATAAATAAAGACCAGGTGGCCTACTATGACTGCATAATGTGACTGGTACGGACCATCAAACTGAACAACTTTCTCTATGGGACCACCATTGCAATCACAAAAAATAGTCAACTGCCCCATACAAAATTTCAATACCTACTCGACCCAAATGCATGGGACAGCTGACTATTTTTTTTCGATTACGATGGTGGTCCCTTAGAGAAAGTTGTTCAGTTTGATGGCCTGTACCACAGTCTTCCACATGACTATGCCCTTTCTGTTACACGTTGTATACACATTAAACTTAGTCTAAATATGATAAGTTGTAGCCTGTAGGTAGCTTAACACATTGTTAGTTGTCTCTTTGAATCCAATAACACTGCCCGACCCGGGAATCGAACCCAGGACCTCACGCTCAGCAGTTGCGACTGCGACCACTAGACTAACGAGGCAGTATATTACATAAATGCTGTCGTTACGGGTAGTCAGTGGCCCAAAAAGTCTGACAACCAGTCTTACCAAGGGGTATCGTATTACCCAGCACTAACTGGGTTGTGGAGCTCCATGTAACATACTGGTATTCAGCTGCATCCGGTTAGACTGGAAGCCGACCCAAACTTACGTAGTTGGGAAAAGGCTTGGAAGATGATGTTGACTTATATGCTCACCCTTTTCTCATGAGGGTAGGCAGGAACCACAGAGCGCCACCTGCTACGATCCTCACATACTCCTCTCGCCTCGTCCACGTTCATACATCTGGTCACACACGCACGCCGGCTAAAAACTCACCATTACTTTAATAAGTCCTTGAATAAAACAAACAAAACGCAGGACTAGCAGATTATTACTCCTTATTTTAAAAACACACAAGATTACTCCTGAAATCCCCAAAGGGGGTAGTGAGTCTATCGCCTTCCACCTTCCGCTGCGACTGAGAGTTCCTGATGGAAGAACCCAAAAACCCTTTGCTCCATCTGGGAATCGAACCCATGCCTCCTGGAAACTGATGGAAGAACCCAAAAACCCTTTGCTCCATCTGGGAATCGAACCCATGCCTCCTGGAAACTGATGGAAGAACCCAAAAACCCTTTGCTCCATCTGGGAATCGAACCCATGCCTCCTGGAAACTGATGGAAGAACCCAAAAACCCTTTGCTCCATCTGGGAATCGAACCCATGCCTCCTGGAAACTGATGGAAGAACCCAAAAACCCTTTGCTCCATCTGGGAATCGAACCCATGCCTCCTGGAAACTGATGGAAGAACCCAAAAACCCTTTGCTCCATCTGGGAATCGAACCCATGCCTCCTGGAAACTGATGGAAGAACCCAAAAACCCTTTGCTCCATCTGGGAATCGAACCCATGCCTCCTGGAAACTGATGGAAGAACCCAAAATCCCTTTGCTCCATCTGGGAATCGAACCCATGCCTCCTGGAAACGCTTACGAGCGCTGACTACGATTTTTGGTTCGAAAAATCCAACCAACCAGCCAACATAGGTTCAATGAGCCCGCATGGTGGATAGAGCCCACTCATGTTGTCACCCAGCAGGGGCGACATTTAAGGAACTTTATAACAAAATAATACAATAATTCAATTTTAAAAACTCATTTTATTTCTAAAATTCAGGGTGTAACAAGACCCTTCACGTAGCCGTCAACCAAGCATTATGTACATCAAACTTTACGCAAAAATTATTGCTGAGAAACGACTTTTTTTTTGGGGTGAAAAATCACGGTTTACGGTAGGACTCAATGCAACGCACTCAAAACATTGTGCTGATTGATGGATGGATTGAATAATACGAGGACCGTGGAGGTGTTTAAAGTAAAAATGTTACATTTATTTAAAAAAAAAATCGTAACTAGAAGGTTCCCAGGTATGGTCTAGAACAAAAAAATGATCGCAATGACGAGGAGAACAAGTGCCTTTCGGCTTGCGTTAAGGGTCTTGTTACACCCTGTATACAATGCAGAGCGGAAGGAACACCGCTGCACAAACGAATATCACGTATTCAGTACACATAGACATTTTTCATCGGTAATTAAAATGTGGTGTGTCACGTACGTCACGTTTAGATCTTAGTTTAAGTTAAGGTAGATAAGCTATGTCCATAGTTATATTATGATATATGTCACGCACGGACTAGGTATATATTACACTAATAAAGGGAGTCTGGGGTCTTCAGTCTCCAGTTGACTCATGGACAAGTACACGACATGGTATTTACTTAACCCCTCCTTCCCTCCACATCGCATGGCGACCCTGCCAGTCGACTGGACGGTGTTATAGTTGCCCGACCGGGATCTCATCGGAGTCACTTCAGTCGGCTTCAGTCAGTTTCTCGGCAGTTGGTTAGTCACAGGCCATGGGGACCACGTCATCCAAGGAAGAGGTTATTATAGCCCAGACAGCAGCGGGTGGTTCAAATACCGCGACAGTAACACAAGAGCAGATATCCACCATCAGCGCGATGCTGTTGTTTATCGCCGTGTGTTTGGCGATTGTCATCATTGGCGTGGCAGTCCGGCTGTACAGGAGGTGTCATCAGAATTGGATCGAAGAGAAGATCAATCAGCGTGAGGTGCAGCGAGCTGTGCAGATGGCCTGACCGGGAGCTGGCGGAGCGACAAGAGGAGTAAGTGATGTGATTTGAACTTAAGTGTAGTGGCGAGTATTTTCGGTCATCTATCAGTTAGAGGCATTAATTTTGAATGGGAGTGGAGTTAACGTCACTGTTTGTACAGCTTAAGTTATTGAGGGAATCAATTGTCAAGTTAGGTCCCAGTAGGCGGAAAGGCAAAAATTTTGATGGAAAGATAAGCGAGGTAAAAGCCCTGTATTGTAAATTTAAGTGTGTAGTTTCTAAGTGTAGCAAATTTTAGGAGGAATTAGCACAGCTAGTGAGTAAAATAGAAAATTTGTATGTAGACACTATTAAGTTTGAAAACGGTACCGGAACCGATACAGAGATGGCGTTGGAAAGGTTTTCATTGAAAACGGCGGTTAGCTTACTCCCGAAAATGAATGGGGATGAGCAGGTAACCCAAGATTTGATTGATGCCATAGATTTATACAGCTCTATGTTAGAAGCGGCTGATAGTGCTCATTTAATTAGATTCGTGCTAACTACGCGACTTACCCAGGGGGCTAAGATGCGATTGTCCTCTACTTATACGACTGTAGACAGTCTTTTAACGGACATGAAGAAGCATTTGTTGACGGTTAAGTCAGACGTTGCAGTGCAAGCCAAATTTGCTCGCGCTAGGCAAAATGATAGGTCGGTCACGGATTTCGGGGCAGAGATAGAGAAGTTAATGGTAGATTTGACTATTTCTCAAGCCGGGGAAAATTCGGAAGCTTATAAAATTTTGCGGCCTTTAAATGAGAAGTATGCGGTTAAAAAGTTTGCTGACGGACTTCGTAATCAGCGTCTTGGTACAATTATTACGGCACGGAACTTGACTTGTTTGAAAGATGCTATCAGGGTAGCGGAAGACGAAAATTGTGCTTCGTCGGGTCAAGTCATGACGTTCCAGCGGTGGTCCGCGGGTGGTAGTGTTTCTACGGGAAGTAGGGGTCGTGGAAATAACTATAGGCGGCACGCTGTAGGTAATGGATACGCGCAGCAAAAAACAGCTGTTGGGCGTACGTACCGAAATGGAAACGTAAGGTATAGTAGTGGAATGCGCGGTCATAGCAATAGTACTCATCGTGGACGGCAGACTCAGCAAGGTCGACAGCGCGTAGCGTGTCTAGAGCACGTGCGGGGCGATGCTGACTCAAGTGCAGTGTCAATGTCACGAAGTAGCGAAGGCAGGCAATTGAATGAAACGCAGTTTTTTCGAGGCTAAGCATATTTTAGCTTGCAATAGTGTTAACTGGGTGAATTTTCTAGCAAATAATGTGGATTCGGAATGGTTAGTCGATACGGGTGCGTCGATATCGGCAATAAGAAGTAATTTCTTGAGGAATAATGCTTTGTGCTGTAAAGTAGTTAAGGAAGAATTAGTGATTAATGGTGTAGGGGGTAGTTTACGGGCTATAGGTTATGTATATTTGACGTTGGAATACGAACAATGTTCGTTCGTGCATAGGTTTTATATATTCAATGATTTGCCATGTAGGTCAGTTGGCATATTAGGCCAGGATTTCTTGCAGGCGTATAGTGGTATTATAGACTTTTCGGGGAACAGGTTATCTCTAAAGAACCGTGAGCAGCAGACGGTTTCGATGCCACTTAAATCCTATAATTATTCTTTAACTATTTTTCCGCGTTGTGAAATGGTTAAGTATTTGCCTGTTAATAGAGCAGAAGATTGTGTAGTGTTTAGGAAAGAGTTGCGCGAAGGGGTTTTCTTAGCAAATGTAGTAGTTAGACCTAAGAATGGGATGATGCCCATTAGGTGTGTGTAGTATGTCCGATGTAGAAGTCTATCCGTTAAGTGATTTTAATTGTTGTAGTTTTGCGGAAACAGAAGTAAGTGTTGAACGTGTTAAGAAAATATTTTCTTTGCTTAATCTTGATTATTTGAATGCCGAGGAACGGTTGTCAGTTGAGCAAATATGTGCAAAATATCCAGATATTTTTTATATTCCGGGAGATAAATTGGATGTCACGAATGTGTATGCGCAGTCAATACGTTTGAAAGATAATGTTACTCCAGTTTACAGGAAACAGTATAGAATACCTTATGTACAGAAAAAGGAGGTTGATAGGCAAGTGCAGGAGATGCTGGGTAGTAATATTATTGAGGAGGCGGTTAGTGAGTGGTCTAGTCCTGTTTTGGTTGTACCCAAGAAGGCAGATCGTGATGGGGAGAAAAAATGGCGTGTAGTAATAGACTACAGGCAGTTAAATGAAAAGATACAGGATGATAAATTCCCTTTGCCAAATATTAATGAAATCTTGGATTCATTGTCGGGTGCAGTTTACTTTAGCCACTGTGATCTATCACAATCATATTATCAGTGTGCTTTAGATGAAAGTAGTAGGAAATACACAGCTTTCACGACAGATAAAGGGCAATATCAGATGTGTAGATTACCAATGGGGTTAAAGATAAGTCCAAGTTCTTTTAGCAGGTTAATGACTGTAGCCATGTCAGGATTAAATTATGACAAATGTTTGATATATTTGGATGATTTAATTATTTTCGGGCGGAATTTGGATGAGCACAACCGAAACCTTATGTCGGTGTTTTCTCGCCTGAGAAAGGTCAATCTTAAACTGAATCCATCCAAATGTGAATTTATGAAAAAACAAATACTTTATTTAGGACACGTAATTTCAGCGGAAGGTATTTCACCAGATCCTGAAAAGGTAGAAGCCATAAAGAAATATCCGCGTCCATCGGCAGTTGATGAAGTAAAGCGGTTTGAGGCGTTTGCAAATTATTATAGGAAATTCATACCAAATTTTGCTAGTATAGTGATACCTATGAATAAGCTATGTAAGAGGGATGTAGTGTTTAGTTGGACCGATGAATGTGCGAGGTCGTTTTTGTTGCTTAAGGAAGCGTTAATGAATCCACCAGTGTTGGATTATCCAAATTTTTCTGAAGACAACACGTTTATATTGCAAACCGATAGTTCGGGTTATGCGGTAGGAAGTGTTTTGTGTAATGGGAACGGTAAACCCGTTGCATACGCTAGTAGGTCTTTGGGGAAAAGTGAGTTAAATTATCCTATTATAGAGAAGGAGTTATTGGCTATAGTATGGTCAGTTAAATATTTTAGACCGTATTTGTATGGACGGAGGTTCGTTGTAAAAACGGATCACCGGCCACTATTATACTTGTTTAACATGACAGATCCATCAAGTAGGTTAACTAAGTTTCGTTTATGTTTAGAAGAGTATGACTTTGAGGTCGAGTATATTAAGGGGAAAGAAAATGTATTAGCTGATGCACTTTCTAGGATAGTAATTTCAAGTGAAGATCTGAAAACCATGCGTGAAAAAACTATATCCGTAATGACGAGAGCGCAGTACAAACAGTTGGAAGAACCAAATGTTTGTGATACGGACCCTGTGGTATCTAGGACTGATCACCCTAGGATCGTGGAAGTTCTTAAAAAACAAGGAAATGACATTGAGATATGTTTGAATGAGTGGGAGAAGATGTTACGTAACACTAATGGTGAAAAAATATTTTCAAAGTCGCGCAATTTAATGTATGTGCCAGAAAACTCGAGTATTTACGTAAACTATGAATCTTTATCGGCATCATCGCGAGACGAGTTGTCGAGAGACATAGTCACTTTTTGTATTGAAAAGGGCATAAAAGAAGTTATTATTTTGAAAAATCGTTATAACGTTAAGTTTATTACAAAAATGGCCAAATATTTGAAGGAAAATAGTAATTCGATATGTGGAGATTTTAGAATATGTGTAGTGAAGGGTGTACGGAAAATAGAAGGGGCAGATGAGAAGAGAATTGTTTTAAATGATTTTCATATTTTACCTACGAGTGGTCATTCAGGAATACGCAGGATGGTGAATAATATAAAGAAATATTATTATTGGCCGTCAATTGAGAAAGATGTAGCGGAGTACGTTGGTAAATGTGATAAGTGTAAAAAACAAAAGTTTTCCAAACATACTAAAGAACCAATGACAGTTACTACCACTGCATCTTCATCTTTTGAAAAGATTTATTTAGATATAGTGGGGCCACTTGATAGGGACGAAAATGGTAATGTTTACATATTAACTCTTCAATGTGAACTTACGAAGTTTGTGGAGGCTTATCCACTAAAAAATAAATCCGCAAATGAGGTAGCAAAAGCGTTGGCAGAAAATTTTGTGTTGAGATATGGGATACCGGGAACAATTGCTACGGATAGGGGTTCTGAGTTCATTTCGAAAGTAATGGTAGAGCTATGTAATGTCTTGGGCATCAATAAAATCTTATCAACGTCATATCATCATGAAAGTATAGGGTCTTTGGAAAACGTTCATAAAACTTTAGGTGCTTATTTAAGGATACAAACAGATAATAATCCATCATCGTGGAGTTCTTGGATTCCATATTGGTGTTTTTCTTATAACACAACAGTTAATACTGTGACTAAGTATACGCCTTATGAATTAGTTTATGGTAAAATTTGTAGGTTACCAAGTAGTCTTCAAGGTGAAAGTGTAGAACCTTTGTATAATTTTGATGATTATCCTTTAGAATTTAAATACAGGTTACAAAGGGCTCAAAATGATGCAAAAGAAAATTTGGTATCAAGTAAGTTATCAAGGAAACATTGTTATGATAAGAATCTTAATTCTATAACTTATAAGGAAGGTGACTTGATTTTGATAAAAAACGAAGTAGGCAATAAGTTGGAGTGTATTTATAATGGACCATTTGTAGTTGTAAAGGACGAGTCACCAAATGTAATAGTTAAATATAAAAATAAGATAGATGTAATACATAAAAATAGGACAAAGTTATACTGTAAGACTTAGGATGTAAGTTTAAAAATGTAAAGAGATGAGGAAAAAAAAAAACAATGTAACTAAGTTTTTTTTTTACTTTAGGAAGGGTGATGTGGTGTGTCACGTACGTCACGTTTAGATCTTAGTTTAAGTTAAGGTAGATAAGCTATGTCCATAGTTATATTATGATATATGTCACGCACGGACTAGGTATATATTACACTAATAAAGGGAGTCTGGGGTCTTCAGTCTCCAGTTGACTCATGGACAAGTACACGACATGGTATTTACTTAACCCCTCCTTCCCTCCACATCGCAAAAAGATAACTGTTTCCTGCAAAAGTGTAATACATAAACGGTCAAAATATATGGAACAGCTGTTTTTTTTCCTTCCACCGTACTGTATTGCCAAAACACCTGCATGCAATGTAAAAAATAGCTTATTTACGATATCTTTAGAACAATAGAAGCTCCATTTTGAAGGCTCGCCGAGTCACATGGTCATAACTACTTAACGTGGTTTTCTAAAATGTGACCGCCTAAAGGTATTCGCTTCGACGGCAATGCAGGTCCCGCAACTGAAGAAAGAAACAAATTAAAGAGGCACTGTACTACAAGAAACGTGTAAAAGTATTGGTGAGTAACTAGCAGTGTGCAGATGAGATAGTATTGTCGCTGGACTGTAAGCGAGTACGACGGGCGGACTCGCGTATTTGAGCGAGTTTTGTCTCGAATCAAAATCGGTATAAGCTGGCCTCTTATCCTACCTACGCTGTACGCTGACTTCACAATTGATGGTTTAGATGCAGTAATGTTAACTGCTTAACCGGCATAGCCTAGAAGCCCATAATAGTAAATGGGATTTGATAGCTCAGGTTCTTGTTGCTGTGACAAACTAGGTGAATGTGAACAGTTAGCGAGCAGCTTAATACAAGGTGTAAACAAAAAATTTAAAAAACCCGACTGCGTCAAAAATAACTAAATAATAACTTTAAATAAAAACTGAAAAGAAAAAACAAGTTCAGTCCAGAGGTGTAGAAAGCAATAAAATAAAACCAGCCAAGTGCGAGTCGTACTCACACGCACATTTTGAAGGCATTCGTTCATATGTTGTATTGTTTTACATTCGTCAACAAAACTTAATTTGTTTTTCATAGTATGTTAATGAAAAACAAAGTTGTTGCTGCAGTTTGATGAAAAAGTCCCGTATCTCAAAAAATAAACATCAAATCTTATTCAAACCAATTCTGGTTGAAAGTTTTTTTTACGTTCTATAAAACCTATATTTTTTTCAGAATTAGATTTTTTTCTCTAATTTTGGCTCTAATTTTTAAAGTAAGAGGAGAAAAATTTTACCGCTTTGGAAGTGTCTATCTTTCAAACGATTGACTTTGAGAGAAATGGTTTTAGGAACCTCAATGTCATTTTTAAAGACCTATCTATAGACACATATAGGTTTGATGAAAAAAAAAATTTTTAGTTTCAGTTCCATGCATGGGGAGACCACCTTAAGGTGGAAGCTCAAGGGTAGCCCGCGAAATTTAAATTTTCTCAAGTTTATTGCAATTTGCCGGTCAGTGTCAAGTTGTATGTTGATGAAAGTATGAATCGCGCCAGTAACACGTATGGAGTTACAGAATTATAATCATTCAAATCATCAATACAGCTCTCCAAGTTCATATAATCACATTCAATAGCTATTTCATGAAAAAGTCACTCTTTGAGATTATATGAACTTGGAGGGTTGTATTGATGATTTGAATGATTATAATTCTGTAACTCCATATGTGTTACTGGCGCGATTCATATTTTCATCAACATACAACCTGACACTGACCTGCAAATTGCAATAAACGTAAGAAAATTTAAATTTCGCGGGCTACCCTTGCGCAACCACCTTAACTTATATTTTTTTCTAAAAACCTTATAGCGGTTCACAGAATACATCTATCTACTAAGTTTCAACTGTGTGACTTGGCGAATCTATAAGGGTTTCGTTTTTCCCATTCGGCTACGGAACCCTAAAAACAAATAATAAATTCTAATCCGGAACATATTGGCTGCCATAGTGGGGAGACCCCTAATGGATATTGATTTTAGTCTAGATTATTGAATGGGTCCCGACTGTTGCAGTCAATATGTTCCGTATTGGAATATTTTTTATTGCTTTCTACACTTCTACCCTCCTATAAGTTTAAACCTTTGAAAATGTATGGTTATTCCTTTGTTATTCCTGGTGTAACTTTATTCCGTGTTTATTAATAAGAGGGCTAGATTCTACATTATTTGTTATTTTTTACGCAGTCGGGAGGTAGGTATATATTTTTTTTAAGTTTCTTATTAGCCACTAAAAAAATAATATAAAAAAATATACAGCGTGTAACAGAAAGGGTATAATCATATGGAGTACTGTGGTACGGACCATCAAACTGAACAACTTTCTCTATGGGACCACCATCGAAATCGTAAAAAAATAATCAGCTGCAGGGTCTAGTAGGTATTGAAATTTTGTATATTACAGCTGATTATTTTTTTCATTTGATCATTCTTGAGGGGCAGAAACACATCTTGGGCACGGATCTCCTGGGGCTCTCGCAGTGGCAACCATCTTCGCACTGATGGTTTCCTGTGCACAACGATCGCTGTACCTGCTCCGCATCTGGAAGAAACCGTTACTCCACGGTAACATCTCAACTCAACTAGCATTTATTTAAAGCTAGCTTATGCCAGCGGGATCGCCCGCGTGGCTTTGAATAAAAAGTGTCCTATGTTTTATGGTTATAAACTATGTGTGTTTTCATTAAAATCGGTAGTAGTTTTTGCATGAAAGACTAACAAACATTCATAAATACATCCATCCTCACAAACTTTCGCATTTACACATACAGGGTGTAACAGGTCCCATCACGAAGCCATCAGCCAAGCATTATGTACATCAAACTAAGTAACTTTACGCAAAAGTTATTGCTGGGAAACGAAACTTTTTTTTGGGGTGTAAAATCACGTTTTACGGTAGGACTTTGTGCTAATGGATGAATTGAATAGTGCGGGGGTCGTGGAGGTGTTTAAAGTAAAAATCTTACATTAAAAACATGTATTTAGAAAAAAAAACTTGTGAAAAAGTTGAAACTTTGATCCCCAATATCTCCGTAACTAGAAGGTTCCCAGGTATGGCCTAAGACAAAAAAATGATCGCAATGACGGGGAGAACAAGTGATTTTCGTCTTCAAAATAAGAAGTCGTTTCCCAGCAATAATTTTTGCGTAAAGTTACTTAGTTTGATGTACAGAATATTTGGTTGACGGCTTCGTTAAGGGTCTTGTTACACCCTGTATTATTATCTACAAGATTTATGTTCTTTTTATGCATTTCAATAGTACGCATTAGTGAATGATTTTGAATTAATGACAAACTGTTTGTTCGTTCGTTCCCGTTGACACACATCGTCTGAACCATTTTGAGGCGAGCGACTGCCTATGTGACCTCCACAAGTTTTGAAGGTCTTATAGGCAGTCATAGTACTGCTACTGGGTAGTACGGACCCCATGGTAAGACTGGCGGTCAGATATGTTTCTCGCTAGCCGTAACGACGCGATGGTCTAAGAAAGGATCCACGTGATTCCCGCTGCACGAAGGGATCTCCGCATGTAATGGATGGTCACTAAGTCACTTACTGACCTCAAGAAGCGATCTTTTTATTTTCGGAGTGGGGATACCCCGTCTGGGGCGAGCGGAGGGTTATGAAGGAATCTAACCGATTAAAACCACGCTGTTCTTACTACCACCATGAGTCAGGGGCCCGGAAGATTAGTATCTGCCCGCCAGTCCCGGCGGGCAACATCACTAAATACAGCCTATCCAGCGACCGCCCCCTCTTTGGGCCTGACTGGTCGGGAGATGACTTAGCCCCAAGTTCGCCCGCAAGTCCTTTCTTATGGTAGCCGCGCGGCGATCGTTAAGCGTCCTTCGACGCCCGGCTGCTCTTCTAGTGAGGGTAGAGCGAGAGGCATTCCATTTTTCCCTCTCTGCCGCCTCCTTTATACTCGTATGCATCACCTCCACCCGTTCTCGCTGCCAACCATGGATTGATTGATTGATAATCAGCCTATAATGTTCCCACTGCTGGGACACTGGCCTCCTCTATGAGAGGGAGTGGGCTATAATCCACCACGCGGGCCCAGTGCTGCTTGGTAGATGTCACATGTCTTCGAATGTTTGGTTCTAGGACATGCCGGTTTCCTCACGATGTTTTCCTTCACCGTTTTGAGAGCAGTGGTGATGAAATAAATTACACAAAGTAATGCGCCTGCCTATGTTCGAACCCACGACTTACTCTACTTACGTAAGTCGGGGTCGCGACCACTGCTCTCTGCTAGGCCACCACTGCTCTCTACTGAGCCACCGCTGCTCTTTGAGTTAAAAAAAATCGAAGTTCAATGGCTGCATTCGTTACTGAAGCTTGAGTAGAAAGCATGGGTTCGATTCCCAGGTGGAGTAAAGGGTTTTTGGTTTATTCCATCAGGAACTCTCTGTCGAACCGGAAGGTCGACGGCGATAGACTCACCCCCCCCCCCCCTTGGGGATTTCAGGAGTAATCTTGTGTGTGTTTTTAAAATAACGAGTAATAATCTGCTAGTCCTTTTTTTTTTTCGGATGGGAAATCATCAAATAACAGGGGTTATTTGATGATGAGACGGACGGACGGCGAGCTAGCCCATAGCTCACCGTCCACAGGCCCGCGCCTACGGTGGCCGGGGGCCACCACATGGCCCCGACGCAACGCCGCGGGAGACGCACCGGTCTCCCGCGGCGGCTGGGACGTGAGGTTCTCCATCTGCTAGTCCTGCGTTTTGTTTGTTTTATTCAAGGACTTATTAAAGTATTGGTGAGTTTCTGCAGAAAGGTCAGGTGCGTAGTACTCGCAGCCGGCGTGCGTGTGTG
The DNA here is from genome assembly GCA_947578425.1 of Eugnorisma glareosa. Lineage (NCBI taxonomy): Eukaryota > Metazoa > Arthropoda > Insecta > Lepidoptera > Noctuidae > Eugnorisma > Eugnorisma glareosa. The sequence continues at coordinate 906,385 of OX387984.1, forward strand.
ACCAGATGTATGAACGTGGACGAGGCGCAAGGAGTATGTCAGGATCGTAGCAGGTGGCGCTCTGTGGTTCCTGAAGAAAAACGGCGAGCATTAATTGTGTATTATACTGGCTCGTTGGTCTAGTGGTCACAGTCGCGACTGCTGAGCGTGAGGTCCTGGGTTCGATTCCCGGGTCGGGCAAATAAGTGTTATTGGGTTTTTGGAAGTGTTTGGGGAGTTTCTCGGTTGGCTCAGGGCTCGCCCCCTATTACATGGGACTTAAACATATACACCAGTTGTGTGGGTGTGCTATTAGGAACACCTCCACCTAACCCTTCGGCGTGATGTTAAGTAATATAAATATTAGTTGACAACGATAAGGCGTTTTCAAGTAACCATAACCTATTACTGTTGAACATTGTATTTAAAATAACTAAAAGTAACTATAGCTCAACTCGCGGCCTTGTCCGCGCGGATGAAGTTAAGGCCGCAAAACACAGAAAAAAAAGAAGTAAGACGCAGACGGGGCGCAGACATTATGTTTCTTCCGCGTCTTTTTCATACTAAATGTATAGACACGCAAAATGTATAGGCAGAGCGCGGACACGACGCTTGCCCGTCTGCGCCTTGTGTAAAAAAAAACAGATTGAAAGGACGTGGCACGGGCGCGAGCGCACGAGGGGCGGGCGAGAACGGGCGGTGCGGACGGGGTGGGACGCGGGAGTCGGGTGCGCGCGTCTCTCGTCGGTCTCGTGGCGCTCGGCGCCCGACGTCCGTGCCTCGTCTGTTTTAGAAAGTCCGACGGCGCGCCCGCCCCGTGTGCGCCCCGCCCTCCTCTTACGTCTTTTCTGTGTGTCCTGCGCTCAAGGGTCATACCTCACTGAGATGCCATGGCGACGTGGCCAGTGCCGTTTGCCATGGCTACGTCTGGGGTCCCTGCGTCACCAAGGGAGTTAGCCGTCATACATCTCAATAAGAACTAGTTGGCGACGTCGCTGGCCACGTCGCCATGGCATCTTAATAAACAAATAACTATCACTTTCGAAGCGATTCGTTTTACTACGACTTAGACAGGGTTGGCATATTGTTTTCGGTGCCTGCCTTTCCCATGTTAAAATAAAGACTTATTAGCAATACGGAAGAATCGACAAAATGACAGATTTATTTTCACAATCTGTCATTTTGTCGATTCTTCCGTCGACAAAACCCGTTTCTACGGTAGTTACGGTGCTACGCGTGCTGGTCGTTGTCGGGTTGTATGTGGATTGAAATAAGATTCGCGACCGTAACAAATATAGCTTTACAGAATTAAATACAACCCTCTTAGTAAGGACTAAGATATTACGCATCGATTTTTTTTATGAAGCCCATTTATCTCAGAAACCGTGCGCCGTTGGGCTACGCTTCACCAATCGGTTGCCAACCCGATGCTGCAATAAAATTAAAATTCTTAAGTTTTATTTTTTAGGTGAGTATAGCCCATAAAAAAATATTTTGGATATAAATCTACATGCCGAATAAAAAAACAAAAACAATAATGTTTTTTTTTTTTAAATTAAACTTAATCAGTTTTAGTAGGGGGCGAGCCTGTTGTCATCAACCGAACACACATCCAGACTTCGGGCCCTCTACTCGAAAATGTCTAGTGAAAAAAAACCAATAACACTTTGCTCGACCAGGGAATTGAACACAAGGCCTCAAGCTCAGCAGCATTCGTTAGCTACTAGGCCACCGAGGCAATCTTACTTCTTATTGCGAAAGTTTGTGAGAATGTATGGATGGATGTTTGCTAATGTCTTGCTTAATTGAATTAATTTTTTATAGTTTTTGAATTTTCTTTTTTGTTTTTACTATGGACACTTTTAACGTGCACATTCGTTCTCACATAATGTACCATCTCAATATGAATGATGTAACCAAGGTTTTGTAACAAAATACTGATTTAAAAGAGTGAGTGTCCATGGAGTTTCTTGCCCGTTCTTCTTTCTCTATAGAGATCTACGCTAGGGAATGGGCAACTACAGTACTTTCACAGTTTTTATGCCTTGTGACTGGGACTGTAGCTACATTTAATTGTTATCTTTGTTTCGACAGTTCAAAAGTGCCTGTAACTGACCTACTTGAAATAAATGGTTTTATTTTGATTTACACACCAAAACTACTGAACGGATTTGGCTGACGGATAGTCTAATGTCTGTTTATTAACACATAGGATACTTTTTATCCCGATAGCACGATCACGTGGGACAATTACCGAACTCCACGCGGGTGAAGCCGCGGGCATAAGCTAGTAGCGTTTATAATTGACAATATAAAGCAACTAGCGACCCGCCCCGGTATCTGAAAGCCCAATACCCGTTTTCGCCAATACTAAGCGACACCTAACTGATTGCGGAAGGAGACGAGTCCGAAAACGGGTATTAGGCAAACAGTTAGGTGTCGCTTAGTGTTGGTGAAAGCAGGCATTAACCATTCAGTCAGGTGTCGTTTAGTATTGGTGAAAACGGGTATTAAGCATTTAGTTAGGTGTCACTTAGTATTGGTGGACACGGGCACTAGGCATTCAGTTACATGTCACTGAGTGTTGGTAAAAACGCGCCTCCCTTACACGCGGAGATTCCTTCGTGCCTCGGCTCGGGAAGCACGTGGATCTGTTGGTCCCGCCTATCATTTGTAGATCTTTGACAGTCCTTACGGCTAGCCAGAAACCCGTCTGACCGCCAGTCTTACCAAGGGGTCCGTACTACCCAGTAGCAGTACTGTGATTGCCTATAAGACCTTCAAAACTTGTGGAGGTTACATAGGCAATCGCTCACCCCAAAATAGTTCAGACGATGAGTTTCAAGGGGAAAAGTAACGAACAAACAAACAGTTTCTTTAGTTTCGTACTGTTAAGTTGGATAAAAAGAACATAAAGCTTGTAATAACATAATCTAGTAATACGAGTATATCTAATGATTTACTAGATTATAAATTATTAACGCCTTGGTTAATAATTATTTACGCCTTAACAGGCGTAAATAATTGACAATATAGGTAGTATAAAACCAACAGCTTGCTCCATGTGTCACTAAGGAAACAGATATACAGCATCATGAAGTGGTTGGTGGCATTGTTCGCAGTCGTAATATTTGTAGCCAAAGTATCTGCCTGGACAGGTAAGTAAGCCTACTTATTTTGCCCTTCATCATTATCAGGAGCCTGCAGCAGTCCACTGCTAGACATAGGCCTCTTCAATCGCAAGCTATACAACTCACTTCTCGGTAACTCTCATCCAGTTGCTCCCAGCCACCCTGCGGAGATCGTCGCGCCACCTGCCTGAGGACGTCCCACCTTACCCTCGCCGATTCGCGGTCTCCACTCAAGAACACGTCTATCCCACGGTTCTACGGCTGGTATAACCGGCCCATTGCCACTTCAGCTTACTTATTCTGCGAGCTATGTCGACTACTTTGGTTCTGCGCCATTACCTTAACGATTGAAACGAGTGTCCATGGAGTTTCTTGCCTATTCTTCTCCATGAGATCGACACCTTGGAATGGGCGGGCAACTGCAGTATTTTCACAGTTATTATGCCTGTGGCTGAACTGTAGGTAAATACTTGTTGACTATTCAAAAGTGGTCTTTCTTACTATGTATGTACGATGTGTAAATGCGAAAATTTGTGAGGATGGATATATGATTCGGTTGTTACTCTTTCACGCAAAAACTGCTACCGACAAACTACACACAGATAGTTTATAACCTAGAATAACACATAGGCCACTTTTTATCCAGCTCCACGCCGGCGAAGCTGTGGGCATAAGCTAGCTTTAAATAAATGCTAATAGTTGAGGTTAATATGTTACCATGGAGTACCGGTGTCTTCCAGATGCGGAGCAGGTACAGCGATCGTTGTGCACAGACGACCATCAGTGCCAAGATGGTTGCCACTGCGAGAGCCCCAGGATCTCCGTGCCCAAGATGTGTTTCTGCTACTTCAGACAAGACCCTCAGTAAGAATCCTTGTGTAAAATAATAAACTCACAACTTTTCGTGTGGTATATTAGACCACCATACTGAACAACTTTTGTTCTGTAACTTTTGGAAATTAATTACTTTTTTTTTAGTTTTACCGTACATGTTGATCAGTTAGTCTTTTTCTAAAAGTGGTCTAATTTCATTGTCAGAGGTTTTGCGCATATATGATACACCATTTATATGGAGACCGCTTTCGGTCATAGCGGCCAATCTCAGCGGAGACTAGCCACTGGCACGTGTCTGCGCGGGTACAGATGCACTCTCCCTTCCCTCACCCAACTTTATAGGATTCCAAATGTGTATAGAGTTCATTTATATAAATTTCATGTACAAAAGTGGTTTATAGTCATAGAGGTACTCATTAAAATCATTATAGGTTTGGGTGCATGCAAATTGTTATTTTTCCTGTATGTGCATATTTTTATTGCGAGAGGCGGTATTGCATCCAAGCCGTAATCTTTTTCGCAGAATCATCATCATCATCATTCTCCTGCCCTTGTCCCATTTTATTTGTGGTCGGCGCAGCATGTCTTCTTCTTCCATACTTCTCTATTACTCGTCATCTCAGCAGTCACTTCCTTTCTAGCCATATCATCCTTCACACAGTCCATTCATCGTCTCTTTGGTCTTCCTCTACTCTTATACCCATCCACATTCATACTCAAAACTTTCCTCACGACACTTTCCTCTTTCTCCACATTACAAATGCCCATGCCAAGCCAGCCGATTACCACACAACATTTCAGTCACCGGCGCCACTTTGAGACTTCCTCTTATGTAGTAATTCCTTATTTTATCCATTCGCGTAACATCACACTTCCCCCTTAGCATTCTCATCTCAGCCACATGCAAATGCCTGTCATTCATCCCTTTTGTGGGCCAACATTCTGATCCATACCAGACAGAAATGAACACACTAAATATTTGCATTGTTGCTCACCGACTCGTTTACACGTCTCTTTTAGTACAGTGCCTCTTTTATATGCTTCTAGGGGATTATTAGTATGCCGTCGCAGCGAGTACCTGTAGGCGTCGCAGCGAGTACCTGTAGGCGTCGCAGAAGACCACGTTAGCCACCCTCGTGTAACTTCAGATCCCGCGAGCCTGCTAAACGGAGCTACTTTGTAGCATAACATGTAACTAATTAAATACATGAAATATGTCGTCTCTGAATAATAAGTATTGTGATTGCTTCCTGGGCCTGCTCTTTTTAATTATTTATTGAACACTTCAAGCACAAAGAACAGAGGCGGACTTAATGCCATAGGCATTTTCTACCAGTCAACCTTTGGGTGATGCAGAGACAAACAGTGGTAGGTGTCTATCTGAAAATAATTTTAATTAATGCTAAGATAAACTACAAGTAAATAAATATATATCAAATACTATAAATATGCTCTTGTTCTCGAATTTGCCTGATGGAAACGATAGAAGAGCTGGTCCTCAGCTTAGCAAACAAATTAACAGCATGACGGGACCTTGTCAAGTTTTTAGGAGCGTTATTATTTAAATAAAAGAGTAGAGTTACGTGTGAGAAGAAGCGCATGCTCTAATGTAATGTGCAAAACTAAACCTAGTGGCTACATGTTGGACTTAACGCTACTTGTCTGCTAAGTTGACAAAAATGCATCGAAAGTTCTAGACGGGCCACCCTAAACTGCAACGGTGCATTTTATGCTCTCACGGTGATCACGCGTTATGGTTCAGGTTGCATAACTATATTTATGACATCTTTTTAGTAAAATAAGGGATAGGCCTAATGCAGTGTATCCTAGAAATAATACATTTTACGACTAGTAGACATTTTGCGACTGAGCCATTACATCAGCCAAGTTTAAGATTGTCAAAAGTACGCACATCATTTCTGCCGTCCTTACGAAAAGTAAAAAAACTAGATTAAACATGATTTCGAGAAAAGCGCGGGTATAGGTTTTATTTTTGTCGAAAAGTAAAAAAACTAGATTAAACATGATTTCGAGAAAAGCGCGGGTATAGGTTTTATTTTTGTTTTGTTTGTATCTCCAACACTATACACGGTATCGAGTTGAAACTTTCACTACATGATATATAATAATGTAGAGAATATTATGTGGTACTTAATGTTTGTTCCCGCATTTATTCGCGCTATAAAAATAAATAAATACTATAATGTTTTATTAAGTACTATTACTATTTATAAAGAATGTTTACTAGTCATAACCGCAATAAATAACCTATTTATTGCATTATTGGTTACGAAACCAACATGATGCATTTTAGAGTAGCAATAAGTATTTTATATGAACTGTTTCCTAACCAAAGGGGCATTAAGTTTCTTATTTATTGTGGTTTTCATTTTCTAAGAGACAAGTTTAAAACGAAAAATTTGTAACTTATCACTATTAAAAAACAAAAAAGGTTACATTTTATGTCAATTATGAATAAATACCGAACAAAACCCCGTAGTGTTTCTCTTCTCACCAATTTGATATCATCATATCTGTGTTCAGATGTGTTTTTAAAAGAATCTGAAATCGGTTATAATTTTATGAATAAAAATATTAATAGGTATAAAATACTTTTTTTTTTAAATTTCAAACTAAGAAGTACAATAATGATTATAATAGGAACCACTTCGCTATACTACTTATTAATTATGGTCTATTACCCATCATAAAAAACTCAACGGTTATTACAATTAAATATTACACACTCATCAAAAATATCTTAATAGTACTTACAGTACACAATCGTATAGACTAAAAATAAACTTAAAAAAACGTAATCTACTATTTTATTTTAAGGGGATTACCTCGCTCAAATCCTGAAAATACCGTGTGTTTAAAGAAGTTTGTAGATGAATCCTTTTGTGCGTTTTCAATATAAAAAATATATGTTAAACTAAAGGTCATCACAAATACATTGTATTGTTTAAAATTTTAATAAACTAACTCAAATTTTATCGAAAAATCGTAACAAATAGGTCCTTTTTCAACCTAAATTGAAAATTTTGCTCTATAACGGCTCAATAACTCGGCATGAATTTTATACCAAAAAATACGTAATGACGTATTTAACAACAATGTGTATTGATTTTTTTCTCATATTTCTTTTAATATTTTAAAATATATTATAAAAATCGGAAATTTCACGAAAAGCACTATGTCACTGCCGCACTCGTCCCTCTCTCTCTCGCCGTTTCGTCGTAAGTTAGTACGGGGCAGCATGCTCAAGGTCATTGGGCAATGTAAACCCTTAAGGCACCATTTTCCATCAGTCTGAACACTTAAAGCTAATTAAATATTTTTAGTCCTGTTCGAAGCTCGGGACGTTTCAGGTAAGTTTAACCAAAAGCTTCTCCTTGTTTCAGCCATCAAAGGTACTAAGTCTGCTATTTTTCTATCTTTTCGTTTTTTTTTATTCCTCTCCATGAATTCTTGTTTGCAAAATTAGGAAAGCATTTGTTTTTAATTATTTTTACTTGTAGAAAATGTTCGTTCCAATCACATGTGGCTAACTTTGTGCTTTATTGTAAGTGCCCCTCTTTCCACTCTGACTGCCATGTCTTTTAAATAGATTCTCGGTACCATGTTTCGGATGCTATGCTGAGACGACACATCCTCATAACTGTAAAAATCGGATATTGTCATCACTTTTAATAAGCTTCTTTTTTAATTGGCCATTTTTACGGCATCTACAAAGTCATCAAAATAATAAACTTTATTTTTCTTCTTTAATGCCATTTCAACTTGATGATGAAAGTTATCAGCCGAACTGAACGTTTGGCTTGTTTCAAAATATTTTACTGTAATTGATTCGGCAGCAAGACTTTCTGAAGATCTACAGAAAAGTATATGCAGTCTTTGTCAGTAAGACCTGGCTCTTTGTCTCGTTGATATTCTTCTCTGGATTCCGTGTATCGTGACTTATGTTTATTGTTTTGAATCCATAGGTCACAGTTTTCCTGACACATCCGGTATGTGATTCAAAGAGAGCACAGTGCTCACATTCTTCATGCTCGGGATGAGCAAAGGAAATATTCATTTCTTTTACAACCTTTCGATATGTTTCAAAAGAGATCGACATATAGGGATATTTATCAATGAAGCATTGATGCATCATCGTTACGTTGATGTCACTCGGCAGATAAAGTTTATTAGGGGCATGTTCGCGACGAATGTGAAATTGTTGGATTAAAACTTTGAATAGTGTCCTTGATTACGTCCTTGTCTATGACATTTTTACGTTTGTATGATCCTCGTTTGTCTTTTTGATTATTAACTCTTTGTGGGTTTTAAGTGTCGTTAGAAAAAAGATTTGCAAACTTGAATTTTTTCATGTTTGACTTGAAAATGATAGTAATACGAAACATCTCTTCTATTCGTATTTCGACCTTCCTTAGTGGTTCTTGTTTTTATTTCCTTCGGTTCAACCATTCCTTTAATGAATAAACCTCTAGACTCCCATTTTAAACTTATGTACCGATCATGTATTTCTCTTCTGATTTCTTCAGAAATCTTAGTTGTACAGTCGAATTCATTAATATATTGGCCCTTTCAGGCTTCATAAATATATGACCGTCAAAAAAAATCATAATATGTGACAACTATAAGCATCATTAAATAGTGGTCAAGATTTAGATTCATTAATATGTGACTGGTTTTTCTCAGTAACATGTATACAGCCAAAAGCACATTTTTATATGAACAACATTAAGATCATATTATCTGAACATTGTAGGATTCACAATTAGGTACGCACACATGAATACAATAATATCTAAACAAGTAAATGTAATCCAAATTCAACCTTATTACTTACGTCATAAAGATGATTTTCCTAGCAATCTTAAAATTGCATGGTCAAGGAGTTTGCAACATTATTTATCACTGGCTAGATTAATTTCAAATGACGTTAGGTTTTTCTAATAAAATTATAACTGACGCACATGTCATTCAACGATTTAATTCTACGATTTATTATACAATATTAATTCTATTGAAATATACCTACCAATTTAAAATAAAAATGTATAGAATTGATGAGCATACGAAACATAAAATAGTTTATATATGTGAGGAAGGTGTTTCTAAATCAGCCATTGCAGAAGAATTAGGCATATCGGTAAGCAAAGTAATTTTAGGTATTGGTCCATGTTTTTCTCTGATCTCTAATGTGGTAATTTAATAAAATCGTTCTTTAACAGAGAAATACTGTTACATTATGGTGGAAAAGGTGGCAAGAAGAAGGAAATCTTACAAAACATGTATCTTTTGGCCGACCTAGGAAAACAACTCATGATCAAGATATGCAACTGGTTGAAAGTGTTCGAAATGCAAGATTTATCAGAACATCTACATTTGCAGCTGATCTGGCTGTATCCAGCTTAACTATACGACGAAGACTTAATGAAGCGGGAATTCATCACCGAATTCCAGCTAAAAAAATGTTACTAACGGAAAGGCATAAAATGTTACGTTTACAATTTGCTAACTGATATTTAAATTATGATTTTGAACACGTCGCTTTCATGGACGAGAAAGTTTTTGTCTCTTCGGCGGACGGGCGGATCTCTTTGTATCGTGCAGCCAATACACGATATGATGAAGAGAATGTATTGCCAAATAGATGCAGTAGACGCATTACGATCGGGTTTTGGGGGTGGATAAATTCCGGTGGACCCATAGAATTGTGCGAAATATCTGGCCGAATGAGGAGTGATACCTATTTAGATATTCTAAAAGACGTGTTTTTACCAAGTGCAAAAATCGTTTATCCTGATAATCATCGAATTACTTTTATACAGGATAATAGTTCCGTTCAAAATGCCAGACGAGTTCAAAATTGGATAGCTGAGCAAGTAGACTTGGAATTAATAAAAAATCCACCGAAAAGCCCGGACCTTAACCCCATAGAGAATCTATGGGGGTTAATGGTACAGAATTGGGACTGTAATGAGGCTCGCACGGAAGAGAATTTAAAGGCTCATGCATATGACATCTGGAATAGTTTTAGAAATAGTGATTGTTGCCACAATATTGTACAGTCAATGAGAGCCCGACTACAAGCAGTGATTGATGCGAACGGATCATACACAAGATATTAAGTAACTGTTCTATCACTTTTTAATTTGGAAGCCGATAATTGTTTATAACTAAGATTAATTTTAGTTTAAGATAAAATATTGTTTGTTTTTTTTTTAACGTAAGTCATGTGCTATTTTGTTGCATATTACTTTACTATTTAAATAGATATACTTGTTACTTAGATATACTTGTCAAATAATACAGTTTAAACTATAATGTAATGATATTCTTTTCTTTCCCGTGACGTGGATTCAATTCACTGTCAAACAACTTCGTTAGTCATAAAAAAGTTGTGGTGGCAAAGTAATCAAATTTTAGGTCGAATCGTATTGCTATATAAATGACAGGTGGCACATAATTTTTTTACAATTCTTAGATGGCCATGCTGTACGAAGAACATACGGCTTTGAAAGACACTCATTTTAAAAACAAACGCAAACGCGAGGAAAACAATGGAAACTACTGTCACTTCTGTAACAATGTAAACTAGATCTTATTTGAGCAAATAATTAACTTTCCCATGCATGTAGAGGTAATTAAGAAGCTTACCCTGCTCAGATATTATAAAAGCCAATACTATATTTTTGAAAAGGGTGATCACATATTATTGCCTAATGCACAGCATATTGTATTATTGAACCGTTCATGATCACATATTATTGAACTGTTCATGATCACATATTATTGCACAATGCACAGCATATATTATTGAACCGTTCACATGAGGACATATTTTTGATCTATAGGTTCTATAGAATTTATTGAGCTTTCCAATGCTCACAATATTTTGAATCCTTGACAGTGCCAATATATTAATGAACTCGACTGTACATTTTTACGACATTTACCATCACATGGTGATTTCAGTGACAGCTTTTCATCGGCATTTTCTTTTTTCTGTCTTTGTCGATCCGCAAGATCAAACTTACGTCTTTTCCCTGGGGAAGCCCGCTTTAGTCAGTCCTTTTTTATTCTCAGGTATGGCTCACACGTCGTGGTGTGTGATCGTCCGATTCGGTGTAAATGAGCGTCGCGACTGACGTTTGCACGAAATATTTTACTCCCCTCGTGCCCCCTTGTGCTAGTTATAAACGCAATAAATGGTGAATTTATTGCAATTTATTTCGCGTAGGTATACCGTATTCGTTTAATCTTCCTACAAATAAATGCTATATATCTACTTACATATATGATAATATGCAATAACTCAAACTTATTGCACTTATAACTAGTAAATTAATATTTCAAATGACGAAATATGCTAATTATAAATGTAGTAACTATACTTATTGCAGATATAGTTAGTAAAATTACTTAATAGCGTAAGTAAGTTATTCCTATTTATATCGGTCTTGATAAGTACATCTTAAAGCACCGATCTAGATATTGCAGTTAGTCTTAGTATTAAAACCGGCTTCGTCATAGATACGTAAAATCTGTCTAAGAAGAATCTGTAGATCTCGTTCTGCAAATTCCGAATATGTACTTAACTCAATTCGGCGCAAAACTCAAGTTATTGCACTTTTCGTAGGGACGGCAGATTTAAGGGGGTACCGTGTAAAATCACTACATACGACGATGGGTCAATAAGTTCGTGACATGAACGGGAAGGGGGCTCAAACTATTTATTTTTTCCTTTTCAATATAGTACCTGTTAAGCTTAATATAGTTCTCAGACCTTTCAAATAATTTATTTATGCCTGCGAAAAGAAAAAAATTCTCAAGACCCTCAAAATCAGCAGGCAGCAATTTCCGACCGCACTTCTTTGTCATCAGTGAATTTTTTCCACGACGCTCTTTATTAGTTTTTGCGAACAAATAATAATAAGGATGGGGGACAAATCTGAACTATAGAGAGTGTGGTTCAAAGTTTCGGATCCGCATTTGTGTAAGGCAGCCATTGCAACATGTCTCTTGTTTAAAGTTTGGAGTCTCGGCGTTTACTTCTGGTGGCCATGATGCTGCATGGTTTGTGTAACAATAGATTTGACTGTATTGAAATCACAAATAAGTTACGGTACCCAGTACCTAGAACTGTTATAAGACGGGCGGCCCGCGTGCCCCCGGCTGTGTGGATTCATGCAGGACCAACGCAGGGGCACGAGTGTAATAGCAAGTAGGTGAGAGACTATAATGTATTTTGTATTAGTAACCACTAACTATGAATCTTTGAGTGTCAGGATCGTTACTTGTTATTACTGTCTAAAAGTACCTCTAAACAGGTGTGTAGGGAAAAGGGTTTTCGTGAAGAAAAGCACAGAAAGACAAGACTATTCATTTATTTCAATTAGGCTTGTCAGTTATTAATAAGTAACGTTAATTACATATCAAGTTACGTCCATTCGCAAACCTAGGTCTTCGTGGAGAAGAATGGACAAGAAACTCCACGGCAACATCTTTTAAAGTATTAAGCCAGGACAACTATCCGTTGTCCTGTACCATTCTCAAGTAATAGCAGTTTATCATTGTAGATAAACACTAAGCAATATAAGCCACATTATAACACACATTTGTAGCACATAGTTATCAGTAATAATTCATAGTATAATATCAATTTAAATTTGTACTGAATATTACCAAACTATTTATGTAAATAATGGTACATAATCATCATTATATCCAATACAATAGCAATCCAACATAATAACAATAGTAAAACAACAAACATTAAAAAATGGTATCACATCATAACAGCATAATAACAGCAATAGAATAACTTAACTTTTACCTTTAGGCCAGAGCTCCGTTCTGGTAGATGTCTCCAACAAGAATGACCTCTGTCATTTTTTTTTTTTTTTTTTTTTTTTTTTTTTTTTTTTTTTTTTTGGAGATGGCATCTCGCAGTTCAGCCTCTGAGGCTGGCTACTGCTTAACCGGACTATTCCCTGTGGATGCCTTAAAAATGAATCTAAGGCCTCCAGCCAGGGGCTTAAAACTATACTTAAAAACTAAGCGACCACTCGCTAAGGGCACCCCCTGTGGGGTACGGGCCTCGGCTTAGGGCGTCGCTGGGGGGGGGCAGCAAAGGGACAGGCTGGATCTGAGTGATATTAATTAGGGGCTGGTTTAAAACTACCGGCTCAGCATCGCGGGCTGGCTCTGGCAAGGGTCGGGGGGGGTTCGTTGAACGTGGGCGTCGCGTCGGGCCTCGGCGGCGAGGACGGAAACATGGCGGTCTGTATTTGTACTTTCGTAATGTGCTGGTTTCCCTACTGCTCTCCTGGAGGAGGGTGATGGGGTCATCGGGGGTTCCTCGGAGCACCCTCTTTTATAGTCGTGAACAAACAACTTCGACGTTTCTATCTACCGCCATCCAAAATATCAACGACATAAAAGATGGATATCCGTTTGGAATATTTTATGTTTTGCTACATTATTCCTTAATATTTATTTTACACACCTACTGAAATAATGAAAGAATTATTGTATAATGTAATTTAGGTATTACATAGTTGTTTTAAGTTTTTGGTTAAATGCAAAACATTACTATTTTATCAACTTTTAAAAGTAAAAGGAATACTTATGATAACCATAGCAATACCTATAATTAGGATAATCTATTACGGCCATACTGACAGTACTTCGTCCTCGAAGAATTACCCGGCTCTGTTAATTTTACAGAGAAAAAAAAATACATTAATATATTCTTATTAAGAGTATTTAAATAGACATGGAGGTCCACATTCAATTCGCTGCCATTGAGATGGACCAACCACAAACCAAATAGGCAAACCAGCGAACATTAGCCAACTACATAGACATGCCAGTCACATTCACCCGCGGCCAGTGAGATAACTCTGCACCAAATAGGAGGCTACCAGCGGATAATAAACATTAGCCAACTACATAGATATGCCAGTCACATTCACCCGCTGCCAGTGAGATAACTCGGCATTTAGCCAACTACATAGACATGCCAGTCACATTCACCCGCTGCCGGTGAGATAACTCGACACCAAATAGGAGGCTTCCCAGCGGATTTTAAAGAAATAATTCCAATATTATCTCTTCAGCACAATCAATAATAGTATTTTACATAACCAAAAGTTACCGCTCGGTCAATCTGACAATATCATTGCAAAATAAGCTAACCTAACAAGTTCAAAAATTATTAATAATTAAAGTTACTATACTAGTAATTTCATATAATAATTTCAAAATAAGTTTTCTATATGAGTCAACAAGTCTTGAATTGATCTTATATAAATGTTATGTTTAATCGGATAGAATATGAACATCAACTGATATTGAAACAACTTGATATATTGAAATAGCAAGATAAGATTTAGGAAACATAAACATCTTAATTATTGCTAATTCAATTATTAGCAATATAAAGTGAATAAACATTCAACTTTATTATTCAACTAAAACAACTAGGGGAAGGTTGCGATGAATGGACCACTTAACTTTACGACCTCATATCTCATTAAGTGTAAGTGTTAAAATGAAAGCAGTTTAATATTTTTCTTTCGTAGGACCTTTATTTATAATAATCAAACGCACTAACAATTCGGGCTTACACTTTTTAATATAAATGAAGAAAACTAAATCTTGGGCGGTTGCCTTCTACGGACCATGGGCACTTTCAATGAACCACCAGGTTGCTATCAATGGACTTCGAGAAATTTGTTCTAGAGGTCCAATCGAGGCAACTAATAATAATTATAAATAATGACATACGAGGAGAGACAAACAATACTCATGCACATACGACAAGCAAACAAACTATAGTTATAGGCTACTTAATTAGTAATTAAATTTTACATTTGGCACATTTAGTGAGATCAACAAGTCATCAAAATTAAAATACAGTCTAAAGTTTTACATTTTTAGTGAATAAATTATATTTTCTACATAATATTAATTTAACAAATATAAAAATCATAATAGAAGCTACTAGTCACATAGCAAAATTAACATGCAATGAAAATTAAATCTTATAAAAAATGGCAATCGTAATCGATCAACATATCTTTTAAAAAGATCTAGATAAAGTTTTAAATTTGTAGCTACTGCTAACTCTTAAAGTAATTCAGTCATTTACGACACTTAGAAAAGATCAATAAGTTGTAAAAATCACATTTTAAAAAGGCACAATAGATAAAAGTAATATCTCAAAGATTTCAATTATTATTGCAAGTGATGTCTATGTTGTGCAATGCGGGCACAAGTACTTTTTGACATGTTTCTTAACACAAGCACAATCAACATGTACCCAGGCTTTACAGATCATGCATCGAATCATGTCTTCTATTTCACATTTTAGGCAGATTTTGCAAAACCATTTTTCTTTATTCTCATTAGCTTGTTTACTGGTTGATGGTTGAGGTTCTTTCGTGGACAGTTTTGGCTTCTTCTGCTTTGGAACCTTTGCGTTCTCATCGAGGGCAGTTTTGTACGGCGACGAAGTCAATTCTACGCTGCTTTGGGCTTTCCGACTCCTTTTCCGTAATTCCTGTGCTATCTTCTTGACTCCAGGAGATATCTGTGGAATATGGAATTCAAAGCTGGTAGATTTACTCTCCACTATAGGTGTTCGGACATTTTCACTTCCCCTTACTTCAATTGGCGCTGCAGGTGGAGATCCAACATTTATGTTGCTTTCCTCTGCATCTGTAGGTGAGGTATATTCAGTCTGTCTTGCTAGCATTGATGCTGCAGGTAAAAGCGGTTCTACATCGGGCATTGGTTCTTCTACGACTGTTTCTATAGAACCATTTTGTGATGATGCATTCACAGACAGTGGGTCTATCGGATCTTGGACATGCAACACCGTTCCAAACGAATCTTCCACGTTTTCTTGTTCGATTTCTTGTTCAACTGCTTCAATAAATTCGTAGTCGGCAAACACATCTTTATTCAGAGGATGAATCCCTGTTTTCAGAAATCACACATTACAGAAGCAGCTCGAAAATAGGCCTTTCCGAAGAGCATAGACACTTGGAAAACAGTCACGGTTCTTCCAGGATTTAGGCGCAGCCATTTTTCTGTTTCGTCTATGTAGTAAAGGCTCAACGGCTTGAAGAATGACACATCAAGGGGTTGCAGCCGGTGCGTTGTGTGTGCTGGAAATGACAACATAACTACGCTATGTCTTCTTGCGTAATTTATAGCCTCTAGGTTTTTAGTATGGCTTGCGTGACCATCCATCAGCAGCAGAACCTTTTTTTCTGGTGTTGGTTTCACAGTCTCAACAAAGTGTTGCAACCACAGATTAAATATCTCTTTATTAATGTATCCACTGTCTGGATTAAAGGCAAATATGGTGCCAGGTGGTGCCCCATCCCTCAGTTCATCTTTGGCCCGCTTGCGCTTGAAAATTATGAGCGGTGGCACAAAATTTCCAGCAGCATTAGCACAACATACGGCTGTAGTTGTTACACCACGTTCTCCACTTGTGATGGCTCCAATTTGGCGCTTACCTTTTAACGCTAGCACTTTTCTTGTCTTCTTCTGCACGGTTGACAAGCCCGTCTCATCCATATTATATATCCGCTGCGCATCTTTTATGTCATGGTTGTCTATGACTTCCTGTAGCTTATTGAAAAAATCATCAACAGCTGGCTTATTAAATCCAGTAGCCCTGCTCATGGAAGTAGCTCTAGGTTGTCGCAAACTTAAATTAGGATGCCGCTTCATAAACGCATAGTAACATTTTTTTCCCGCAGATTGTTTATCTTTGTTAAAACGATGTTTTATATTATTTTTCTCCGCTAACTCAAATGCCAGTCGTCTAATATCTGTAGGAGTAATGCCGTACAAGCAACCTTCCATCTCAAGAACGTGTTTACACAGCTCATCTTCTAATTCTGGAGGGAGGTCACTTTCGGAACCCGGTATTTGGACGTGTTCTTTAGCCTTTTGGTTTACTCCATCTAACCTTCGTTTCAGTGTTGCTTTCGGAACTCCATATATTCTGCTTGCTTCATTTAAACCCACTCTTTGTTTCCTTACTGATTCTAAAGCAAGGTTCATACTTGTTTCATTCCATGCAAAGTACTTCCTTTTTTTCGGAGACATTCTGGAATTTTAAATTTTAAATGATTTTTCTATGGTTTTTTCCCACTAATTAGTAAAATACTGGGGATCTATTCCCAGAAAGATACAGTAAAAAGTTGCTATGATTGGACCGGTCCAACGGTGGAACTCTCTTGAGGTCCATTGATGGCAACAAGGTACTCATTAAGAAAAAAAAAACTAAAATATTGTTGGTCATGATTATACAACATTGAATAACACTCTCGAAATCACAATTAAATTGTCTAATATTTCTTAATAGTGCACGAAAATAAATATGAATACAATGATACTTACGTCAAATTGCCCTGAGTGAAATAATTAGATTTTGACCGCCGCAAACACAACGACACACGTCTCTCCTCGCCACGTGCCGCAGCGTCACTGAGGTAAGAGGGGAGTGCAATTGAGCCGCCACGGACTCGTATCGACTAGTTTAGGTATTGCTAGCTTGCACAGTTTTGGAAATACCTTGGTGGTCCAATGAAAGAGCTAGTCCAATGATCGCAACCTTCCCCTATCTTTCTTTCGGAAACAAGCCTTTTGTGCCACAATAAATACTATTGCTATTTAGACATCGGGGTATAAAACATTTTTAGGAAAATGTATATTAGGTTTAGTTGAAATTAGAACCTTTCTGTTCTCAATATATTCATTTACGATGTTTATTAATTTAGCAATATTCTTGAAATGCAACGTCGCCATACGTCAATGTTATTTCACATTTGACAGCCGACGTTGCTACATTTTAATTATTGTTTTGGTCAATACTGAGAGTTGTTAAACAGTTAGATATTCTCATCATATATTTAAGGGTATTTCAGTATGCCATCACGGCCAGACTGACAGTACTTCGTCCTCGAAGTACTTATTTACTACTCAAAGGATACTGCTTTGGTTAGACAGTAGCCAAAGACAAACAAAAAAAACGCTTGGTCGAAAGTAAACAAACCTAATAAAATTAAGAAAAATGGTCAGACAGAATTCGTTAGCAATTTAGCTAGCTGCCATCCAAAGGCAGCAAGAAAAAGATTTTAAGTTTAAGTTCTTTTTTTTTACTTTGATCCCATTGACTTTATCGTTGGTTTTATTTTTGGCTTTGGACTTTTCCCTTGCCTTACACTTTGCCTATGTCCATTGGCTATGTATCTGACTATGTCTTTGACTATGCTTCTGACTATGTCTTTGACTATGCCTCTGACTATGTCTTTGACTATGCCTCTGACTATGTCTTTGACTATGCCTCTGACTATGTCTTTGACTATGCCTCTGACTATGTCTTTGACTATGCCTCTGACTATGTCTTTGACTATGTCTTTGACTATGCCTCTGACTATGTCTTTGACTATGCCTCTGACTATGTCTTTGACTATGCCTCTGACTATGTCTTTGACTATGCCTCTGACTATGCCTCTGACTATGTCTTTGACTATGCCTCTGACTATGCCTCTGACTATGTCTTTGACTATAATTATAAAGTTTCCCTGGCCCGTAATCAATAGTATATTTAAGTGTAGAATCGAACAACATTACATTTACATAAACAAAAAGTTGATGTGATTGTTACTACTATTTTAACATGTTAGCCATGACAACCTTCACATTATGACATGTTCATTCAGAACAGAATCTTCAGCTTTGTCACTTTTTTTAAATCAAACTTGACAAGCCAGTGAAATGGGAACCATCAGTAACCTTTGACCTTGACATAATAATTTATAAACATTATGATGATTTAGTTTATCGCATCAAATTAATTTGTTTACCCACATGATTAATTCAAGTACTAAAGAATTATTTAGTTTTGCAATTTCTCTTAAAATGATTTTACATAAGATAGAATTTAGGTATCTAATATATGTGACTTGTATATTATTCTCCAACTCAACTTCGTGAGTATCAAGAGTCGTATCGTACCCACTACGTAAGTAACGGTAGGTATACATCCTAGGCTCAGTTTCATTTTTGAGAGAACTAGAATTATTATAAATAAAATAAAACAATTTTGGCATTGTCATTCGAACCTTATACAAGCCAAGCTTCAATAAAATAGTCAAAAACCAATTTAAGATATTATAACAAACTTCAATTTCATCATCTCATTAATTTAAATATAGATTTCTTTAAATTATACATTAAAACAATAATTTGCTGAATAATGTTAGTTGAAAATGTACAGTAGTTTCATTTCTAACTTTCAGATAACAACATACTAAAGCAGAGCCTCTAAAGGCCTTACCGACATTAGCTATTTCGTACTGCTGCTCCCTTTAATCCATGGCATGGCTTCGAAGCTGTTGCAGCAGCTTCTCAGTCCTGCTGCCAGAGTCAGCAACACGTTGTCTGGTCATCATCCTTGTTGAACAGAGCTAGCAATCCGCAGACGTCACAGCTTTCAGCATCACATCATTAGCTCCAACGTTGATCATGAAAATATCAAAATGAAGACCATTAGTAATCATATCAGTAGGCCAGAGTACAATCCCACTTCTGATAATAGCAAGTAGGTGAGAGACTATAATGTATTTTGTATTAGTAACCACTAACTATGAATCTTTGAGTGTCAGGATCGTTACTTGTTATTACTGTCTAAAAGTACCTCTAAACAGGTGTGTAGGGAAAAGGGTTTTCGTGAAGAAAAGCACAGAAAGACAAGACTATTCATTTATTTCAATTAGGCTTGTCAGTTATTAATAAGTAACGTTAATTACATATCAAGTTACGTCCATTCGCAAACCTAGGTCTTCGTGGAGAAGAATGGACAAGAAACTCCACGGCAACATCTTTTAAAGTATTAAGCCAGGACAACTATCCGTTGTCCTGTACCATTCTCAAGTAATAGCAGTTTATCATTGTAGATAAACACTAAGCAATATAAGCCACATTATAACACACATTTCTAGCACATAGTTATCAGTAATAATTCATAGTATAATATCAATTTAAATTTGTACTGAATATTACCAAACTATTTATGTAAATAATGGTACATAATCATCATTATATCCAATACAATAGCAATCCAACATAATAACAATAGTAAAACAACAAACATTAAAAAATGGTATCACATCATAACAGCATAATAACAGCAATAGAATAACTTAACTTTTACCTTTAGGCCAGAGCTCCGTTCTGGTAGATGTCTCCAACAAGCCTCGCCACTAGAGGGCGCAAGTATAAGTTTTCTTCTTACGACGCTCCGTATACGAATAATTATTAAAAATAGACTAAGTTATCTTATCAATCATTTCTTGTGCTTAACTCAAAGTTTACAAGTGCAATAACATTATAAAAGTTACGAGTGGACGATCTACATTTATTGTGAACTGTGTTGTGAAGTGGCAAATAGTGGGAACTAAACTTAACAAACAATTCCATCTCGTAGACTAAAGGTATTATTACTGGACCAAAACAACGATTTCCTTGTTTTTTCCAGTGTTTTTATAGTAGTGAAGCGTCCAATTGTGATTGCTGGCTGTGTCTTTTGTTATATTAAAAACACAATCACTTGATCAAATCAAGCTCAAGGTCATTCAAGGTCAGTTTAATAAAGCTTTAACTTGGTGCCAGAGCCATCTGTTATCCAATAGCGGAATTGGTCAAAAACTATAGTAGCTATTGATCACAACTTTGGTTTGTCTCGATCCTAATCTGAGCCGTTTACATCTTAAAAGCATAGAGGACGCTAGTAGTTGCTAACACTCCAAGACACCATCGCAGTGCAACAAGAGAGCTATAGAGGGCGCCCATAGCACCCGTGTTTACAATAATTATATACTTTGATCGTAACTCCTTTGATCACTCATTATGCAGTGTTGTACTGAAACATCATCAGCGGACAATACCATCCTCCAATGCTCTGTATGTGGTGGTAATTACCACTATGAATGCCTGAATGTGACATCGCAGCAGTATGCGGCTCTGAACAACGAGTATAAAGCTACCTGGAAATGCCCGGCTTGCTGTAACG
The DNA here is from genome assembly GCA_947578425.1 of Eugnorisma glareosa. NCBI lineage: Eukaryota > Metazoa > Arthropoda > Insecta > Lepidoptera > Noctuidae > Eugnorisma > Eugnorisma glareosa. The sequence continues at coordinate 927,442 of OX387984.1, forward strand.
TTACTAGACGTGTTAGGTCAAACGTGAATACGCCTGTGCGCAGCTACACTGAACTTCCAGCTGAACTTTCTATGGACATGTCTTGTGATAACCTGGACCAGAGTTATCTTAGCCCAACCACCAGCTTGGGCAATAAAACTATGATCACGGAGAAGTCGACGAAGCCTAACACCAATACAGACTTTGCATCGTTCACTGCTAATCTGCAGTCAACCTTAAGTCAATGGCGTAGTGACATGAATACAGACATGCGTCTGTTGCGCGACGATATTAAGTCAACCCTAACAGATATTCAGAAGGAAATGCAAACACTACGTACAGAGCAAATCCTCTTAAAACAGCGAGTCTCTGATCTCCGCGATGATGTCTTAACACTTCAAACTAGTGCCCAGAGCCAGTCGGTGGAACATGACATCCTTCAGAAGCGTGTAGACGAACTGAGCAGTACACACGCACCAGCTGTGTCGGAGCTGTTAGTCAGTAACCTGGAAGCTAAGATCGACGGATTGGAACAGCAGGCTCGGCAGTGTAATGTGGAAATAGGCAATGTGCCCGAGAGGCGTAATGAAAATTTGTCGGTAATTATCCAAGCCGTAGGAAGTGCACTTAAGTCCCCGGTCTTACTAAATGACATTGTTTCGGTGCACAGGGTGCCCCACGCGCACCAACAAAGCACACGACCTAAAAACATCATTCTTAAATTCGCTACACGCCTACAGAGGGACAACATGCTTAGCGCATTCCGTAAAGCGAAATCATTGAAGACTGACCAAATCGGTATAACTGGCACATCCGGATCTATTTACGTTAATGAGCACTTGACTTTACGGAAGAAACAGTTATTTCGTAAAACCCGTGAACTCGCTAACAAGCATAATCACAAATTTGTATGGATCAGTAATGGTACCATACTGGTGCGCGAGCGTGAGGGTGAAAATGCATTCGCAATACGTGGTGAAAGCGATCTCAATAAAATTAAAGCAAAAACGAAACCAGCTGAATAACTGTTTCTTCTTCTTCTTTTCAAGATTCCACTGTATAATCACTGTTTATCTTCTATGTTCCTCACCTAAGTTAAGTAATATAATTTTTTCTATGTTGCATGTGTTGTTAATTTTAATGATGAGATTTTACTGTTATATTTTTTATCTTTACATTTTTTATCTTTATATTTTTATTCTTTTATTCTGCTGCTTTTACTATTTTTACAAAATTGTGCATAAACTTATTACTATTTTAATCAATCGAAATTTACTAACTATAAAATTTAAATCAATTTTAAATGCAATTTTTATAAAATCAAACTTACCTATTATGAATTATAAATCTAAACTATATAATTTATTTCTAAACTTAAATGAACTTTATATAATAATTTATAATTCAAAATCATACACTGGCTATAATGTTATCTTATTATTTTATTTCACCAGCTATAAATGTACTGATAGAATTCATTGGATTCCACAATGTATCAAGTTCTACAAAAAAACGCGAGATCTATATATATTTGTTGCAATACAATCTGTTAATGGATAGTACTGATAATTTGTTAATTTACTACCAGAACTGTAGGGGAATTAGAACTAAGCTACACTCGTTGCTCGTGAACATCTTGGCATCATCATATGACATCATAATATTAACAGAGACTTGGCTGATACCAGAAATAGCGAATAGCGAGTTTATTGACCCTCGATACGTTGTGTTCCGCTGTGATCGGGATCGTGGCGCTACGGGAAAGCGAGATGGGGGTGGGGTGCTCATTGCAATGCTGCGTGAACTTCAATCGGCCTCACTGGATATTCTCAATAACCCGCATTGTAAGCCCTCGGCATGTATCGAGCACCTCATGGTTGCGTTACCATGCAAAAACGATAAACATAAGATACATGTTATCAGCGCAGTGTACATCCCGCCGGGGACCAGCTCCGATGTCTATACATCCCACTTTGATTTTCTACAGGACACCTTAAATGCACCTAACGTCATGAATGTTTACATCGTCGGAGATTATAATCTACCTAGTATCACATGGAGCACTGTAACGGCGGGAAATGGGGCCTGTACGGCATGTGTTTGTACACACCCTATATGCTCGGAACTGACGCATCTTATGTCTTCACTAGATGCTCACCAATATAACAATATCCCCAACAGCGGAGGAAAGACCTTAGATTTGTTTATCTCGAACACTTGCTGTTCAACTAGCCACCTTAAAGATCCATTATTACCTGTCGACCCCCATCACCCCCCTTTTGTTATAACCGCACCTGTTAGTCTATCTACACAATTGATGAAGAGAAAGCCGATTAACAAATATAATTTCCGTAAGGCCAATTATGATCTCATCAACAAACACATGGACGAGGTCAATTGGTCCGCGCTGTTCGATAATCTATCATCCGAGGACGCTGTAGAGGCTTTCTATAGCATGTTGAGTGACATAATTAGTCCAATAGTCCCCCCCGCAAGAACTAGATCGCTTGACTTCCCGATCTGGTTTACGCCACAATTAGTTAAAATATTTAAAAAGAAGCAACGTCTTTGGGTAAAGTGGAAAAAATACAGCAACGTTAAGAACTATAACAACTTTTCCGAATATAGGTCTATCTTCAAACATACGTGTAAAACCTGTTATTCAAATTATATTAACTCGGTTGAAGATAGTCTCTCTAGTAATATAAAACATTTTTGGTCCTATATTTCTAACCGCAAAAATAAGTCAGGCATTCCGTCCACGATGCAGTACCAGAATGTTAAATCAAGTGATCCTGATGTTGCCTGCAGTATGTTTTCGGACTTTTTCTTATCCGTATTTGAGCCCGTATCACCTACGCTCGCCGCGTGGAGTCCGCCGCAGCAGTGCGCAGAGAGTGGTAGCTTAATTAGTAGTTTGCATATTGATAAATCCAAAATACTCAGCGAGTTGAAACGGTTGGACCCCTCTAAGGGGGCAGGACCTGATGGTCTTCCGGCGGCCTTTTTTAAGGCTACGGCTGATAATATATGTGAACCACTCTATATCCTTTTTAACAGATGTCTGCATGAAGGTGTGTTCCCGGTGGTATGGAAGCAAGCCAATATTACCCCAGTGCATAAGGGTGGCTCGAGGCATGACGTCGAACAATATAGACCCATCTCAATTCTGCCGACCTTGTCAAAGCTTTTTGAAAGACTTGTTCACAACGAGATTTATCCTCTTCTGCATAATATTATAATTCCTGAACAACATGGGTTTGTTAAGCGCCGATCGACGACATCTAATTTGCTAATATTTGCTAATTACCTTTTTGAAAATATTGATAGGCGATTGCAAATAGATGCGGTCTACACTGATTTCAAAAAAGCTTTTGACAAGGTCGATCATGAAATTCTCCTAAGTAAAATTGCTTACAACGGAATACGCGGAAATCTGTTGCGGTGGTTTGTGTCGTATCTCGAAAATCGGTCACAAAGGGTTGTGGTTAATGGTCATCGGTCTGTCTCTGTCAATATTACTTCCGGCGTTCCGCAGGGCTCTATTCTGGGACCGCTATTGTTCATCATTTACATCAACGATATTAAGAAATGTTTTAAAAAGTCCAAATTCCTAATGTACGCTGATGACTTGAAGGCGTTTCAAGTGATCCGCGCTATGGATGACTGCCTGTCATTTCAGGAAGATCTAGACAGACTAACTGCCTATTGTATTGAAAATAAGCTGCATCTAAGTATCCCCAAGTGTAACTATATACAATTTACTAAGAATAATTTAATATTTAATTTCAATTACAACCTTAACTGTATACCCTTAAATAATATTTCAATCGTGAAGGATCTAGGTGTTCTCTTTGATGGCAAACTATCCCATCCCTGAACCAGCATATCGAAGCCATAGTCAATAGTGCTTTTAAAATGTATGGATTTGTGATGAGATCTTCAACTGAATTTAAGCGTACCTCTACATATCTTTATCTGTATAAGACGCTCATTAGGTCTCAGTTAGAATATGCGGTCCCTATTTGGAACCCCTTCTACCAAAAGTACGTAGTCGCAATAGAAAGGGTCCAGCGCAAGTACCTCCGTGCTATGAGCTACAGGTGTCATGGGACTAAAACTTATCTGTCATACTCCCAACTTCTTGATAAGTACAAGCTTATCAGCCTGGAGAACCGGCGCAAATACCTGGAGGCCAACGTGCTTCATGATATTGTTCACAATCGTTTTGACGCCATTGATCTAACGAGTATGCTATGTTATTCTGTCCCCCGAACAGTTCAGGTGCGTCAGGTTCGCGCTCGTACTCTGTTCGCGCTCAATTCTTGTCGAACGAACTCTGGCCTACGCTGCCCTATTCATAGAATGTTGGAATCCTATAATTCAAACTTCATTGATATTGACATATTTGCATGCTCGAAAAATAAATTTAAATGTAATATTATAAAAAATTTATTGTAATTTTATTGTAATTTTGTTGTAATTTTATTGTAATTTTATTTTTTTAATTTTAATTTTATTGTAATTCTACATTATATTTATTTAGTGCATAATTAAAGTAAATTAAATTGTTTCTTAATTTATCTGATTTAGTCTTGTAGCTATAGCTAGCTTTATATTAACTTATTTGTAGAGTTGTTTCAAAATACTTGTTAATTTTGGTAATGCCCATCTAGTGGCAACCACTGATCTTTAAATATGTCTATCTGCGGATAATGCAGTTGGCTGCAACGTTATTACTCACACATTGTTAATCTTATGAATTATGTATATGTTGTAGTTGTTTATTATCCCTCAATAAATAAAATAAAATAAAATAAAAAACAAGAATGACCTCTGTCACTCGGAGCACCCTCTTTTATAGTCGTGAACAAACAACTTCGACGTTTCTATCTACTGCCATCCAAAATATCAACGACATAAAAGATGGATATCCGTTTGGAATATTTTATGTTTTGCTACATTATTCCTTAATATTTATTTTACACACCTACTGAAATAATGAAAGAATTATTGTATAATGTAATTTAGGTATTACATAGTTGTTTTAAGTTTTTGGTTATGCAAAACATTACTATTTTATCAACTTTTAAAAGTAAAAGGAATACTTATGATAACCATAGCAATACCTATAATTAGGATAATCTATTAAGTGCCTCTTCGTCAACTTGTGGAAACGTTCATGGACATAGATAACTTCTCTCTTTTTAGTAACAAATTTAAAACACTGGCTATAAATATTCTTTCACCACAATCTTAATCTAAAATTAATTACTTATTGCAAGCTTAATAAGGCAAAAAACCTTTTTTGCAAAAATTCGGAGACAAAAAAACAAAATCAAACTAACAAAACTCACCAACTTTTGAAGCTAAAGTTATTTTTTACCTGTTTTTTTTTGTGTTTTTGAAGTCGGTTTAATTTTTTGCAAAAAAAGATTTTTAATTTTCACTTTTTAGTGGTTCACATGTGCTTACCCATCCACAGCGTACCGGCGTGATGTTATGTTATGAACTGGTGCAAACAATAGACAAACATGAGATTTCAGCAATCCCAGTCCATTTGCTATTATTGATTGAGGAGTTCCGTTGCTATCTCCGAAGTGCTTCATCAGATCTTCACCAAATTGAAATAGAACCAGTCCGAGAAAGTACTCTTCCAAAAACTACCCAAATCACTTCAAGTGTGCCTATAAAATTTGAAGAGTTCTCTCTATTTCTCCAGGATCCCATCATCAGATCCTGACTTGATGATCATGGGACCACCTGGAAAGAATGCCCGTTCAAACAAAAAAAAAACCAAATCAGTCCAGCCATCTTCGAGTAATCGGGGAACATTGAGCCAAGCATTTTTACCATCGATGTAATCCCCTAACTTATAATATGCTTGCCTACATAGTGTGCGTTTTATACAAGCTTTAAATTTTGTCTCATTCAGTTGTTGAATGTGGGGAGGTATTCTATTATAACATTTTAAACAGTACCCCATGAAAGATGAGTCTACTTTAGCTAGCCTGAAACCTGGCTGTACTAATTGGTCCCTGTTTCTAGTATTATAGTGGTGTCTGTCACCTCTTTTACTAAACAAATGCAGATTTTTCCTAACGTACATGATGTTTTCATAGATGTATTGACAAGGTACTGTCATGATGTTAATTTCTTTAAACTGTTTCCTTAGAGAATCGCGCCTACGTAGATCATATATGGCTCTGATGGCTCTTTTCTGCAGAATAAATATAGACTCAATGTCTGCAGCTCGTCCCCATAGTAAAATACCGTATGACATAATACTATGAAAATAACTAAAATAGACTAGACTAGCCTCGCGGTATCTGCATCAGTAAATTGGCGGATTTTTCTAACAGCATATGCTGCTGAACTCAGCCGTCCTGCAAGAGATGTTATATGCGGACCCCATTGTAGCCTTGAGTCGAGCGTGATCCCCAGGAAAACAGTATTTTCGACGAATTGCAGTTTCTCTTGATTCAATACTATGTCACTATCACTTAACATTCGGTAGAGCAAATCTTATGCACTTCGTTTTTTTCCCATTGAATACTTAATTATTAGCGGTGAACCAATTATGGACCTGCATTAAGGCGTTATTTACGTCGTCGAGATTTGTGGCACGTCTGTTTATCTTAAATATTAAAGAAGTATCGTCAGCGAATAACACCATTTGTGGTTGGTTTTTAAATAAATGGGGTAGATCATTAATATATACCAAAAAGAGGAAAGGACCTAATATCGAACCTTGTGGTACACCCATATTTACTTTTAAACCCATTGAATTGACACCATTTATTTGTACTTGCTGATGTCTATCGTTTAAATACGATTTCACTAAACTGAGCGCAAGTTTTGAGAGTATTTTGAACCCCTTAAGAATAATGAAAATCGATAACCTCTGGGATCAGTAGGAAAAGAACAGTAGAAGCTGACAACCCGGATACTGAGGTCTCTGTTCCGAAAAGGCCTCGTATAAATCTAGATACGGAAACTAAGGAGAAGATAATAAAATATATAGTTTCCAGCGCATTGGCTATATATGAGGCACTAGGAATGTGCAAGGAGCTCCCAAACATAACAATTAGTCATCAAGTCATGAGCATTCTACAAGGTGAACATAACATCTTAAGAAAGATGGCAAACTTTAAAATTTCGACACACCCTAATTTAAGTCTTACAGCAACGATAACGCTTGGAGGGAGAAGCTACAGTATGACTTACAAGGATGTGACTACCCTAATGAGAGAGAAAGCCAATGCCCTTGGATTGGTGTACACACAATCAAACAGAGCTGATAACTCCCATTGGTATGGGATAGCAAACCCCTTATTTAATATCCTCTCTGCTTCTAAAATGAGGTACTATGAAATCAGAGTAGGGGTTTCTAGAATCCCTGTGGGGAAGAAAGGGAACACAACAGATTACGTGGACATATCTCAATATGGATTAACACCAGCCCACCATGTTCTGTTAGAAGGGTCCTCATATAAACCAGAACGCAGATCAGCAATGGCACAGACACTGGGACCACTTACTGCCATGATTGCTGCATACAAATCAAGGGATCCCTATAGGAATAAGTGGGGAGAGAGTCAAGAGGGACCCTGTTCACATACCAAACTCACTCAACTTATATAACGCCATACAAGGTTAGAGAGCAGAAGAAATAGCCCCAGCATTGAGTGCCTTTGCAGATGTGGTGTTAATTGCAGGTTCTCGTAATGCCCAAAGAGCTTTCTTCCCGCTTTGCTTCATAATATATGTGGTGGGAAGCAAAGAGCAATTAGCAGCTTGTGGAGTAATAAGGGCAGAGCCTCCATTATCTTGCTCAGACATTGACTTCTCAGGCAAGGGAATGTGGAGGGTGTACAAAGAATGCTCGAAGATGACATGGAAAATTGAAACGGCCATGGACGACATTTCGGCAGCGCAGGTAGTATACCACTCAATTTTCGGAACACAAAATGAGGACCTTGGCATATTAACAATAACAGATATGAAGAGCCCTTGGAAACTACGGTCCGAAATAGCTGACAAGTTTAGAAGCAGTGGCAAGACGATTAAGAACATAAGACTCCCTAATCAAAGGCTCTACTCCAAGATGGCACAGGCGAACATGACATGTCTTTTAACTGAATCTGCATTCCAGATTCGTTGTAAGCAAGTCTTTGCTGGGAAAAGGACAGCCAATTATATAGAAGCGTTTTACAAACACATGGCAGCAGAAACACCACAAGCAATTCAGGGACGCCTTACATCACATGCTCTTGCAGCATTTTACCGAAGTTAAGTTGAAATGATGAATAAGAAAGAAGAGAACCCCATCCATGGGCCAGTGGAATGGAGAGAAATAGCTGGGCTAAGTAGTAACTCACATGGGAATGTGTCCACTGAAAGCATTAGGGAGAGTGGTCGTTACTTTTGTGGTAGGTTTTGAAATCACATTATTAATTAATTTCAAAGACTTTTTCCCTTGACCTATTAACATAAGGGAGTTATGTAATCATAAGAGTTTTTTTTTTGTTTTACTTCCTAATATCATTTTTTTCTACTCTAAGGTTTGATTAAAAATAAAAAACTTGCCTGACACAACTTGGTCTGAAACGATGGCAGTCGCAGATTGTTGAAGCGAGGCGCGCGGCGATCAACACTCTCTGCAGCTCCAACCGCGGCATCGAAACCGGATTTACTACTTGCTGCAAATCAGTGCGAGCTTGACTTCTCCATCCTTAAGCACGAACCGCCAGTAAGCAACCCCGCAGCAAAGGTAGACTCGCTGGCCTCGGAAAAAACATTAAGCTCGCAGTAATTCACTTTAGAACATTAGAACTCTTTCGGGTAGGTAAGCTCAGCTGCATATGCAGTAAGGAAAATAAGGCAGTTAACTGATGTAGCCACAGCTAGGTTAGTATACTATGCTTCTTTCCACCTTTTTATTCTACAAAAGAGGGCAGTCCGCGCAATCTATAAAATGGGTCCTCGCGAGTCCCTCAGAGAAAAATTTAAAGAGATCGATGTACTTACTCGACTCTGCCTTCGCTCTATATCTTAGAATGTATTTTATATGTTCGCAAAAATCGTGGGCTTTTCAAAATTAGAAGCGACTTCCATAATATAAATAAATACACGCAGTAAACACGAAATTGTAATACCTAAATTCAGATTAACTAAGTTAAACTATCAAGTCTTTTCTTATAAACAGTATACGCTTTTATAACAAGTTGCCAAAGTCAGTTATAGAACTGATCAAAAATTACATCAAACGTGTACTTATTAAAAAAGCATATTACAAAATCAAGGACTACGTCGAAGACAAAGATGTTTGGCTTTAGTTCCTTCTGCACATGCGCCCTCCCATGGTAGCTCATAAACGGCACAAATATGTGGATGACTAACTATTCTCAATCTCATTTTTTCTCATCTTTCTAACCAGATTTTTTACGATAGTTTTCAAATCATTTATACATCTTTTTCTCAGAATAGTTACAGCACTGATGGCAATGTTTGTGTCACTTGTTTAATTTACTATTTTACAATATTTTCTTACCTTTGTATACTCTTTTTTACCGATTGTTTGTGAATGTGTGAACATTGTAGGCTTTGAGCATTGTGGGCTTTCCCAGATGCTTGTTAACTTTTTATCTTGTTTTATATTTTTTGTGTAGTAAGCAACGACTTATAACTTATATATGTCGGGCCTACGCTGTCCCCCCATACTTAAGTACTAATACTGTAACATGATAATATTGTAACACCAAATGATTTGAAAAGAGTAACCATGGAGTTTCTTGCCGGTTCTTCTCCATAGAAAACGACCAACCCGAACCGTGCACCTTTTTGTCGACGTTTTATAAGCCTATGGCCTATCTAGGCCTATGTGAAATTAAAATATTTTGATTTTGATTTTTGAGTAGGTAGATTCAAGTGTCGCCTAGTGTACATCAAAAATTCGTAAACATGTTAATATCAAGTTTTCTACTAAGACATTCAAACCCTTTTCACAGTTAATTAGAGAGCAAGTAAAGTCAGGTCTAAAATATATTTTTTATTAGTAACTGCCAAATTATATAATGACTCTGTTTTGAAGTCTCACTGAATCTTGATGTTACATCCTGTGCTGATTTCTGGGCTTCTATAGGTACATACTTCTTCTACAGGCCATCATCCTGGGGATAGAAACAATAAACAGTGATGAATCTTGAACTCGCATTCCGATCAGATGAATAAGTAAGTTTAATATTAGTCAAAAGAAACGGTACAGTCGTGTCAAACATATCGGTGAGACACTAACTAAGCGGCAATTGTATCTTGAGGCTCGGGATTGCGAATTACAAATTAAAATTGGTGAAGTGCATTCATCTGAGGACATCCTATTTAAGAGGGCCCTTCCCGGTCCGTCTATCGTCAACGCGAGCATGGTCGAAAAGCTTGTTGTTTCATCCAGAGCCTCAGCGACGATTTTTTTTCAATTCCCCCGTCTTACCCCGCCCCGACGCCGCACATGTCTCCCGCGCAGCTCATACCGCCTAACGCGATGAGATTGAACGCAAAATAGATTTAGAAAATTTCTAAAACTCGTTCCAGGAAATACGTGCTTTTGAATAAGTCTTACAAGTGTGTGAAATAAATATTTGTCATTAAGAATTTCCATTACATGTGCTAGGTTTCTATAGAGATGTTTTCTTTACTTTTACAGTTTATGAGTACATTATGAACGGCCAAAGTTCAGTTAAAATTTGTGCAAAACAGCAATTTTTGGAGGCTTATACTGAATTTGTTTCTACAATTTTTTATTTTTTTTGCTACCATAGAAACCTACATATGTATATTGCACAAAATACCTATTAGTTCAAAAAAATAACTGCATAATCACGTACGAGCGTTTGTATGAAAAGTATGGCGGGTTGGCCGTTATATGTAAATGCGAAAGTTTGTGAGGGTGGATTTATGTTTGTTACTCTTCCACGCAAAAACTACTGAACGGATTTGGATGAATTTTAACACACAGGTAGTTTATAACCTGGATTGTCACATAGGATTCGGGCAAAGTGGGGCATAAGCTAGTCAAAAATAACAATAAAAGTTTACAAGAATTGAAATAAACATATTCATTAACTAATCAACACAAATGAATGAAATACCATTAATGTTTACATTAATTGGGCTTGTATTATAGTGTGTATGTTTGCGTGTGTACATAAGCAATAATATGCATTTGAACAGCAGTGGCAGCGGTTTCAATTTGCACAGATGACGCACGTTCAATACGCTTTAAACAAGAATCAGTCGCAGTTCAGAAATTCAGTGGTGCCGATAACGCGCGTTCGTGAAGCACGTCGTCGTCGGCGCTAATTTTGATCTATGATCACAGATGTGTTGCTGGGGAGTTCGTTTTACCATTTATGTCCCCCAGCTAACATTCTCTTAGTTCTTATTAGTCTTACGTCATTATGACTTTCAAAAAGTTCGAAGGCCTAGCCTAAATTGAATAAATGTCTTGGATTCGAAGATGTATCATCCATCTACACGCGGGCACGGTATTATTGATTCCTCTAACACTGAGTGCGAGTGCGGCGCTCCGGATCAAACCATGTCCCACCTGGAGTGTCCCAGGTGGCTGTTCTTCTGCACCTTTGACGATTTGAACAACCTTATACTGGGCTCAAGCTGCATAAAATGGATGTACTGTCGATACGAATAAAAAGAAGAGGACTGGGCTCACGTGGTGGATTACGGCTTCACACAGAGACGAGACCAGTGTCCCAGCAGTGGGAACGTTAGGCTGATGTGAGAGTGCACGTGGGGGACGCCTCAGCAGGACATGCACTGAAAGGTCAGTGCATGTCCTGCTGGGGCGTCCCGCTCATCGGTGACGTTCTTCAAGAAAAGTCAGGTGCGTAGTAGTCGCAACCAGCGTACGTGTATGACCATGTATCAATGTGAACCAGGCGAGGAGGAGTAGGTAAGGAGATACTCACACGGCAGCCTGCTACGATCCTAGCAAGATCTTCACACACAACACCGCCCGTCCGCGCGGTCGCACGGAGGCGCCGAAAATGTTTATTGTGGTGTGCCGCGCAGAAAAGCAGTGCGCCTCGCGCGGGGAGGCTGTGTGAAGAGCTCGTCCTAGCGGTCGTGTCGTCGTTGGTCGTATTGCGTTCTGTGTTTTTTGCCTTTGACTTAATATGCACACTTACTCAAGTTGCCCTCGATGTGGCTGGAACTTTTTACAGAAGCAAAGCTTGGGCACACCGGCTCGTGGACTCTCGCAAACGCAGTTGTCTTGGCACTGGTAGCTAAATTGGCACATCGCACGCTCTACCAACTGCAACTCTGAAAGAAATTTCACATACTCATACATGGGACATCATTTGTTTATTTATTTATAATGGTAGTATCTTAGGTGTAAAATTAATCGATCATGTTCGAACTACACTGCGCTTAAAAACGCAAATCGTAGACGTGGCTCAAAAGGCTGTCCAACTTAAATGGGACTGGGCAGAACATGTCTGTCGCATGCCGAACGAACTGTGGGCCCGTAAAGCTCAGGGTTTGATGTCCTGAAGCAGTGACATAGTGCTGATTGGATGCATTGAATAGTAAAAGGGTCATGGAGGTATTTAAAGTTATAACCTTAAACACTCAATTTTCTTGTCAGTAGTAAAAGTAATGATGGAAATAAAATAATGTTTTTAAGTCCATTGGCACGAAAATCATTGAAAACATAAGAAAACAGCAACGCACACTTACAGGGTGATGGAACCTTTAACCCTTCGTGTGCCGGGAACGTGGATCTACGCGAGACACAATAGCTTTTTAATTGTGTCTATATACTCGGCATACGAAAGGTTAAAAGTGTACCGTTCTTCCTATCAACTATACACGAATTTACACGATTCATCTAAATCTGAACACTAGCAACAATGATACTGTAAATATAGTATCTGTTATATTTTGTTTGTTACCGAACACGTCCCAAGGCACGTACTTACATAAGGAAACCGGCCAAGTGCGAGTCGGACTCGCGCACGAAGGGTTCCGTTCCATAACATTAAAAAAAAAAAAAAGAACACGTTTGTTGTATGGGGCCCCCCTTAAATATTTATTTAAGTAATTCTGTTTTTAGTAAGAGTTGTTAGCGGCAACATAAATACACCATCTGTGAATGAATTTCAACGGTCTAGCTATCACGGTTCATGAGATACAGCCTGGTGACAGACAGACGGACAGTGGGGTCTTAGTAATAGGGTTCCGTTTTTACCTCTTGGGTACGGAGCACTAGAAACGAATTGCAGATTGATTTTAGACAATTTAAAACTGACTACGAAATAGGACAAATTCAGACTTTTAAAGACTGGTGCTATTACCATTTTTCACGAGCGATATGTGAAAACTTGGGGTATTTGAACCACAACCGCGGGAGGTACAATTACTAAACTTAGTGCCAACCAGCCACCTGTACCAACAAATCATATTTCTGAAGTTTGGCAAAATATGAAACAGTTACAGCCTAATGAACGTACGCAAGCCATATCTAAATTTAAAAATTATTTATAAAAGCAAAAGATGGCCCAACTTCATGATATTTCGCTTCGGCCGTCAAGGAAACCGGGGTTTCGTAACTGGTTTCCATGAAGGTTTTATTTATACTATTATGTAACTGGTTTCCATGAAGGTTTTGTTTATACTTCTACGTAACTATTACATAGTATGTCTGGCCCATTATCATTTAGAAAGACGTCATCTATCAGAAATTAAATGATAGAATGTCAATAATAAATGTTCTTGAATGAAAGCTCTCGCTCTTGTACTGAAAATGGATTTAAATGATATTGAATTCATCTCAACGAGAAGAGGAGGCGTCGCTGCTCTACATGGAGGACACAAACATCATCGAAAAAACAAATACACGAATGGTAATACATTTTGGCTATGCTGCAATTATAATCGTGGATGTTATGGCAGCATACATTAAATGAAAAAAAACAAGTCAACGGTTACAATTCACATATTGAGTGTTTGCCAAACAATGAACAGAATAAACTTTTGAAGGAACTTGATAAACTGAAACACACAACAGGATCTAATTTTGAGTCGATTCAAAAACAGTACAGTGAAATGGTATATAATTGGAATGTGATGGAATACATTTGATGGCTGACATTCCTCCATACGAAAATAAGAAAACGGATCTTTTTATTTGTACGCCTCTGGGCAAAACATGGAGGATCTACCTATTTATAACACCTCACACTATGTGTAACTTGACCTATGTTCACAAATAAAACTTTCTGATTTCTGATTTTTAATAATCGAAATAAAATCCTTGGAGTGCCTAAAATGCGTTTTCCAACTTCTTGTGCCGTGGTAGTCCGTTTCAACAAACATTCCTTCTAGCTGATTACTGTAGTGAAGAAGATGACAAGCGAATTCTTATATTCTGTAATAAAAATATCCGATACTTAGTAAAGTGCTTTAGACATAAATTGTGCGATGGCACATTCAAGTCCTGCCCAAAGGTTTTTAAGAAAATATACACAAACAATACATGGCTATAATGAAGAGAATAAATCTGTAACTCCATTAATATATAGTCTACTCCCAGATAAGACCCAAAAAACGTACGAAATCCTTTTTCGGCTTATTGAATCGAACTTTCGAGGTTGGAGGCCGTCTAAAGTAACAATGGACTTCGAAAAGTCTCTTAAGAATGCTGTACGTCAAATATACCTAGTTATCGAAGTCAAAGGTTACTATTTCCATTACAACAGATGCTTATTCCGAAAGAGTAAACAGTTGAAAATTTCAACACCGGTCAAGAAACGACATGTGTCACGGTGTGCCGGAATAGCACGATTACCACCGGAATTTATTGCAAGTGGTATGTGATGTGTAAGAAGCCCGCCGGTGAAGATATAAATAGATTCAATACATTTTTCAGAAACCAGCGGCTTAACAATACTGACTTTGAGAAAACTTGTTGCAGTAGCAAGGAACAGATCAGAACAACCAACAACTTAGAAAGTTGGCATAGCCGGATTAATCGGTTCATTGGACAGAAAAATATTACAGTAGCCAATTTACTAGACATATTAATTAGGGAGACTACAGTCAGTAATATTTTTAAAACTAACTGTAAGAAAAGTAAACGCTACCTAGAAATTGATACCGAAATTGATAATGCTTTAAACGATTTGTAAAACGGACAAATAACTGTGGGCCACTGCATTGAAATAATTTCACCTTATGCATTTTTATTTTAATATTTAAAGTTTATATTTTAAATAAAACTAGATATAAATAGTACAACTGTATTTTCAATTCAATTCAATATGCATATCTCTCAGTTGTATTAAATATAGAATGACAAAAATAAAGTACCTACAATTTTTTTCGCTTTTTTCTTAGTCAGTTTCGTAGCTGGCTTAAGGGACATTGGATAATTACTCCTTCGAAACCAGTTACGTAGTAGTATAAAAAAAGCCTTCATGGAAACCAGTTACGAAACCCCGGTTTCCTTGACGGCCGAAGCGTGAAATTTAAGCTATGCCAATGAAAACCATAGAACAAATAACAGTTTGGAAGAATGACATAGGCGTTTAAATAGTCGCATAAAGGGTAAGCCAACACTAATCAATTTTTGGTCCGATTGAAAAAGGAGGCACAGTGGCAGAGCTTGAAGTTGAAACAAAGAAAATGAGGGAAGAAAAATTGATATTGTTTTCAATTTGGGGTATAACAAAGAGCTCAAAAAGTTGCAAGAGGGCGACATTTCCGCTTTTAATTCTTTGAAAAGAATTATCAAAATCAAGAAAAACTGCTGTGTCTCTATAATGATTTTTATAGAAATAAATAAGTGTTCTTTAGGTTTATAAGAATAACGAAGCAATGCGTTTTTGTTCCTTATTATTTTGTGTACATCTCCCACACTAACGAGAAAATCACAAGGGTAGTTCTTCGAAATTTGATTCTTCAACTGATTCATATGACCGAAATTTAATTTCACTTTCAGCTTTGTAACACATGTTCATATGAAAATAGGTATACCAAATAACATATATTTGAATGAGGGACTTGTTTTTAGAAAGTTGTTTTCAAGACATCGACGTTCAAATATTTTGTGCCCAGATGAATCAGAATTTGTTACAGATGAATTAGAAAAAGATATAATAATGAAAAACTTTAAGTAGATGGGCTCCGTATTAAGAAAATAATCATATTGTAACAACAACAATTTTTTTTTTATATGAACACAATTCACACAGTGATCATGGAAAAAAATCTGGTGAATTCAACAATAGTTCAACTGTCGGTTGGGGTTGAAACGCTCGGGTCATGAGGCCCGAGTGCGCGACTCCTTTTTAAGGAAATATCTCGCCGACTGGTTGACACTTTGCGTGCCCAGATGGCTGGCTCTTTCTTTGGTCAAAGAATTAGCATTGCCATTCAACGTTGCAATGCTAACTTTGAATTTTTGGAGATCATGGTATGATCAAATTTTATAGATAGAAGATGATGGTAATTCCGAATCTAAATGATTATTTACTTCGGTATTGTCTGCTAGATCACATTCGTCAATTATTTCCTCTTCTGAATGAATATCGCGTTCTTTTTATTTCTTTTAAGCATTGTATTTTTGAGTACGTTCGCTGCTTTTCTTCCTAGCTATTTTTTGTTTTTTGTGTGTCAAATTTTATACTTATACAATTTACGTTCTCTCATTCTTTTTTTAAAAATATATTTCTTTCATTTTTAATTTCCACATAGCATACTGGTGACCATCAAATTGGAGGGACTTCCAATGTCTTTCATACATATATTTAAAAAAAATACCATTAATCTACAATTTCCTACCTTTGATATAACTGGATCTTTTCATGTTTTCCATCCTTCTAAATTAATGGTACTGACTTGTACCTACACGGCCAAAAATTGGACACAGAGAATTACTCAACAAAAGCGGTCCTTTAGTGCTGGAGCGGGGAAATATTAATTTATTTTATGATTCATATGGGGTTTTAACCATATGAATTAGGCACAGATGGATCAGAATTTTGCCTACAATCATGCTTATCTCATCATATATAGAGACTTCAGTATTGTCATTTTTCTACACGAATCTATAACCCAAAAGCATCACACCAAACTCAGATTGAAATTTTAAATGAGTAAAATAAATTTTATGAAGTAGGCATTGTAATCAGAATGCCACCTGGACCAAGCATAGATGAATCAGATGTTTACCTTCGTAACACCGGGATCTAAGCCAACCAGCCGCCCGTCCGCCTTCTAGCTCGTCCGTTGCATGGCTGGCTTCCCCCCACTCGGGAATCCAGACTCATCATTACTACCTGACCAAGTACGGTCAAGCGCAGCGTACGCCACATTTATCAGTATTATACGCCGGACACTTCATAATTACTTATTTATAAACACACTCACGTAGTTATAAATAATACACATTTTTTTCGTAAGAGGACAATTCATTTCCTTTCGATCGAATTATAATTTATATTGATATATTAAAGGGAAAATGCGACTTCGACCATTTTGTTCTGGAAAATGGCAAACGGGCGCGTTATATGAAGAACACACTTCAAATATTTTTATTTTGTACCTAGACAGCAATTATTTAAAAAATATAATTTGTCCCAGTTAGGGATAAAGCTAAACTGTACAAAAAAAAATACATGTCGTTTTCTTAGTTGGTTACAGAAATATACCTATAGAAATCGAAAATTTTGTCTCTGAAGAACTATCCACAAAGAAAAGCTAACATCAGCCCGCGTAGCATGGTACCTAATACTCTCTCTATTCTACCAAGAATCGACAGAACTCTTTTTATACAACTTGACATGTCGTGTCATTCATTAATTCTAACATCGCCATGCTTGTGATGAGAAATCTTTCCACAATCTGTATTTTTTTTCGATTCTTCGTCGACAAAACCCGTTTCTACGGTGGTCATGCTACGCGGGCATGATAGATATTCATTGAAATTGATATTCATTGATATTCATTGTACGATTGAAAACATGAAAATGTCTATAACCGAATTGAACCGATTTGGTTGTTGGGTAAGGAGATAGTTTGAATATCTACCTCGCCCTTGAGCTAATGCACACTAAACAAAAATCTCAATTCGCCTACTTCGCTCATGAACGCAATGGGTCCAAATATCAATATCCGGATCTCTTGGGTCTCCCATGTTTAAAAACTGAATCTATAATTTTATTTGATACTAGCTTCTGCCCGCGACAACGGGGTCGTAAAGAAATTCGAAGATCTGAAACGTCTGATGTAGAATTCTGAGGCCCGGGTACGGAAAAACCACGGGATGAGCGAGACGATTGGAGACGTTCCAGGTCTTTCATTTTTGTAAGTCCACAGGAAATGCCCATCAGACTAATCAACTTTTGCTAAGACGTCATTCCTTAATATGTTATAGTGTCGCTGAGCTTTGGAGTTCCACAACAGGGTTCCAGATCTCCAAATTTATTCTCACATCTCTTATACTTTAGCTGTTTTGTTGCAGTTCTGCATCAGGTGTTCCAATTTCCAAAAGAAATTATAGCCTATATGTTGCCCAGACGTAACACCTATACAACAAAAAACTTTTCTTCCCGTTATTCTGCAGCGGATCTCAAGGGTACACTGAATTAAAAATAATATTGCAAATAAGTTTTAAAAAATGCGCAATTCTCTATCAGTGAACGTCTCCGACTCGTGAGACAATGCGTGATGTTCACGATCAGCGGGCAGTCACGCATCATGTTCCGCACTTATCTCTAGAGACCTAGAAGCAGATGCGTAGATACGCTCAGAACTCAAGCGCAATTCTCTATCCGTGAACGTCTCCGACTCGCGAGACAATGCGTGACGTTCACGATCAGCGGTCAGTCGCGCATCATTTTCTTCACTGGTCTCTAGAGACCTGGATGTAGATGCGTAAATACGCTGAGAACGCAGGCGTGCTTCGCGATCTGAAGAGGTTTCTACGGAGCGAGTTGCAGCCTGTTGTTCTCGAACAGCATCAAGTCTCTCCTGACGCGCTTCGGTAGATTCTTGGGATCTTATGATCCTCAATCTTTTAGCTCCTTTGGAACGTTGGGAAAGATTTGACCTCTTTCTAGGCATAGTTATAGTTTTATTCTAAAGATATAAATACCTGATCAATTAAAATCTAAGTGACTGCTCCCCTGCATTACCGGGTAGGCTACCGTGTCACGAAGATAAATGGAAAAGGAAACTAAACACTCAAATAACATAAGCCCGAGCCTGCATATTTATTTGATAAAATAAAATAATAAATGGGAGTTTTGGCCAGTAAAAAATCAGTCCTAAACTGTTACCGCCTTCACCGCGTGGAGGTACTCCCAGCTTATGTTATTTTATAATTATACAGTGAAATTAGTGATAGCTTTGATTTCCACATCAGGTGTTCCAGATCTTCAATTTTTATACGTCAACAGAGAGTGCTCATAAGGCTGAACAACTCTTGCTAAGACTTCATTCCTATAATTATATGTTATAGTGTAGCTGGGCGCTTGGAATTCCACAACGCGTGTGCCAGATCTTCAATTTTTATACGTCAACAGAGAGTGCTCATCAGGCTGAACAAATCTTGCTAAGACGTCATTCTTATACAATGTGTAACAGAAAGGGTATAATCATATGGAATACTGTGGTACGGACCATCAAACTGAACAACTTTCTCTATGGGACCACCATCGAAATCGTAAAAAAATAATCAGCTGTCCCATACATTTGGGTCGAGTAGGTATTGAAATTTTGTATAGGACAGCTGATTATTTTTTTACGATTTCGATGGTGGTCCCATAGAGAAAGTTGTTCAGTTTGATGGTCCGTACCACAGTATTCCATATGATTATACCCTTTCTGTTACACGCTGTATATGTTATAGTGTAGCTGGGCTCTTGGAGTTCCACATTAGCTGTTCCAGATCTTAAAATTTTATACGACAACAGAGAGTGCTCATCAGGCTGAAAAACTCTTGCTAAGACGTCATTCTTATACAGAGTGTAACAGAAAGGGTATAATCATATCGAATACTGTGGTACGGACCTTCAAACTGAACAACTTTCTCTATGGGACCACCATAGAAATCGTAAAAAAATAATGAGCTGTCCTATACAAAATTTCAATACCTACTCGACCCAAATGTATGGGACAGCTGATTATTTTTTTACGATTTCGATGGTGGTCCCATACAGAAAGTTGTTTAGTTTGATTGTCCGTACCACAGTATTCCATATGATTATACCCTTTCTGTTACACGCTGTATATGTTATAGTGTAGCTGGGCTCTTGGAGTTCCACATCAGGTGTTCCAGAATTTATTCTCTTAGCAGAAAATGCTCATCACGTGGAACAATTTCTGCTATGGTACCATTTTTGTATCTCTTATACATAGTTTAGCTGGTCTGTTGCGGTGCTGCATCAGATGTTCAAGTTACCAAGATATATTATGGCCTATATGTTGCCCAGATTTAATACCTATACAACAAAAAAAAAACATTTAAATCTGTCGAGTAGTTCCGAAGATTAGCGTGTATAAACAAACAGACAGATTTTTTTTTTGGATTCGTGCTCTATTACTGTTTCAAAACCCCCCTCAATATTTTTTTTTTGTATATTCAATGTACAGACAGTTTCTTTACTGTTTTATTATATGTATAGATAAATAATGATCAGTTTAACTAATTTTTATAAGCATAACGTACATTGAATTTAAAATCGTTTGATATACCACTCGAGACAAAACCTATTTAGTCTAATATGATAAAACAATAACTTTTTGTATAATTTTTTTTTTGTCGTTTCACAGTTATAATCGTCCTTTGGCATACATTTCATACCAATAGTTATAAAAAGGCTATTTATCAATCAATCAAAGCATGAATCATTATAAAATAGTTGATTGTGAACATAATGTGGTTTTTATTTCCCTGTAAAAAATATGCAAACAAGCATACACCATGCATGAGCATGCAAGCAAGCATGCAGTAGCATGCAACATGCATGGTTTCTGTCACGGATCTGGCGCTGCGAAGTATTTTTCCACAAGACTATTTATTCAAAGGGATCCGTGGATATGGATTGTGTGAGTTAGGGTAAGGATATGAAAAAAAGAGGAGTAAATGTTAGCCTGTCGGTTGACCATCTCAACCAGGGTTGTTGCGAACATCAGTATCAGCATCAGCATCCGCTGAACTTCAGCATCATTTACTACATCAGCATCCGCGATGATCGATGCTGATTATTAATGCTGATGTTCGAGTCGTGACATGACCGCAGAGGAGGCGGGGCTTATATCACGTGTAGTTTTTGCTTGCGAGTTTAACCAATCAAAGGGTCGACCGCGGGGATTGCGATTGCAAACAAACACAAAAAGTGACACAAACTTATCTCATTACGTTCTAATTCGTCTTTGCGCGTGAAAGTTTTTGATTTTTTTGTCAACTGTTGAGTTTTTGTGTGATAATATAATGCCGCCCCCGTTGAAAAGTGGAATATGGAATTAAAAATTATTGAAAAAATCTTTTATTTGAGCACCAAGGAAAAATATGCAACTTTTTGATGTATAACTACATTTCTCCTGTTTTTTTAAAGAAAATAATTAAAAGCATCAGCATCTGCTGATGTCAATGATAAAAGGTCAGCATCAGCACCAGCATCCGCTGATGTGAAAAGAATATGCATCAGTAACAACCCTGATCTCAACATGAATGATGTAACCAAGGTTTTACAAGTGTCCATGGAGTCTCTTGCCCGTTCTTCTCCATAAAGATCTACGCTATGGAATGGGCAACTACAGTACTTTCACCAGTTGTGACTGGGACTGTAACTACGTTTCATTGTTATCTTTGTTTCGACAATTCAAAAGTGCCTGTAACTGGCTAACTAGATATAAATGCTTTGATTTTGACGGGAGAATGAAAGCAAAAATCGTGTTAAAATCATGTTAACATGGGACAAGGGAAAGAAGATTAATCATGATTCTATTTTCTTACCTGAGAACTGCGTAGCTGCATTGGCTGCCAGCACTACGGCTGCGAACAGGACTACTTGAAACCACTTCATGATGCTTTCTAAATGAGGGATGGAGCAACTTGTACTTATGTTGGAATTTAATTCAATCATAAAAACCTATTATTTACGCCCAACGAGGCAATGTTCTACAATATTACTACACGCTTTAATTTTAGATGTACGTGTTTGTAATATTCGAATTAACATATCTGACACTAAGCAATTCTCAATGACAGTAGGCAATTATAATTAACATATCTGACATCAGGCAATTCTCTCTGACATTAGGCAATTCTCAATGACAGTAGGCAATTATCCACTCTTGTTTGCGATTGTGTCTCCCATGCGCGTCAGTATGGGACTTCGCGCGGCTGGTTTCTTTGCTCTTTCCTGCGCGAGTTTGCATACTTTGAAAACGCAAGGATGATGCTGTTGACAGCGAGCGCGCATACGCGGGCTCATTTACAAATACAAAAATAGTTCATTGTTACAATTAGCATGATCAGTACATTTAAACGTGTTTGGAGCCTCCTTTTCGCGGGCCTGTGGACGGTGAGTAATTGGCTTACACGCCGTCCATCCGTCTTATGACGACAGGCCGTGTCGACGGCGCGTTCGTGTCCCACGCGCGCCTCAAAGAGATGTCACCACAGACATTTAAACGTGTTTGGAGCCTCCTTTTCGCGGGCCTGTGGACGGTGAGTAATTGGCTTACACGCCGTCCATCCGTCTTATGACGACAGGCCGACGTGTCGACGGCGCGTTCGTGTCCCACGCGCGCCTCAAAGAGATGTCACCACAGACATTTAAATGTGTTTGGAGCCTCCTTTTCGCGGGCCTGTGGACGGTGAGTAATGGGCTTACTCGCCGTCCATCCGTCTTATGACGACGCCGTGTCGACGGCGCGTTCGTGTTCCACGCGCGCCTCAAAGAGATATCACCAAACAGGTCCGAAAGGACCGATGCCTGCCAGGGTTGCGGGACTGTTCGAAAGGGTTTTAGTCAGTAAAAGTCTGACACTATCCTGCTCAACCCAGAGCGGGAGAAGTTATTCCGAAACGCCGCACTATGGAAAATCGTAGAACAACTGCTGATTAAAAATGGTTTTTGTCATTGTCGCAACTGGCATGCTTTTTTATTTTATTCAATAGTTTAAGGACCAAACTAGACTATAATATCAAAAAATTACACATATTATATGAATTTATTTTTTTACAACACCACAAATTTTATAGTTTTGACTGACGTCCATGTTAAGCCCGTGCACTTCATCACTTTCAAATTGATTTTATTGTTATACGTTACAGGAAAAGGTATACAGCGTGTAAAAAAAAAAATCATTAAAACACGTATTTAAAAAAAAAACTTGAAAAAGTTGGAACTTTGACCCCCAATATCTCCGTAACTAGACTCATTTACAAATTCAAATAATTTATTGTGGATCATAGGTTCATAAGATGTGTTAAATACAGGTAAGTCTGCTAAGTCCCGCCGCCATTGAGGCATACAAAATTCATGTCACACGTTCGGTAAATATGCAGTTACAATATAATACATCCAATTGTCGTGCAATACATTATGATTAAATTAGTGAAGTATATTTATGTGACAATACAAATTATTAATTCAATGGATTCGCTTCAATGAATTGTCATCTAAAAAATCTCTTACAGAGTAATAACATTTACTTATCAATAAGTCGTGTAGTTTTTTTTGAAGGTATTTATATCGCTCATAGTTCTGAGAAAAGGTGGAAGATTATCAAAGATACGTGGACCCATACAAAAGATGCTTTGGTGCAAAAGCTTTTTAAATTTGTGAAATATGGCCTTAACCAACTCACTGGTTACTTCAACATTCGAATTCTCTAAAGCCATGATCAGCGGTTCGTAACGTGATGTCAATCCTCCGAGAATAATCGCAGCCAAAGATCCATCGTCGATCTTCTTACCAATATCTTCAAGATCCTGAGCAGTGCTCAAAATGGCGTTGATATATGATTCTATGTCTTGGAAATCGATCAAGGTATATTTATATAGTCTACGCTCTAGAGATAGCCGTCTACCCATACCTTTATCTTCGTATGCCTTTTGTAAAGCACTCCAAGCTTCCTTAGCGGTTTTCGCACTTCTCACATGCGCAATTGCACCTCCGTCTACCGTAAGGCATATTTTTGACAACGCCTTCTGGTCATTACGAGAGCGCACATCCTCCGCCGTTTTATCGGAATCATCGTACCCAGAGATGGTCGTCCATAGCTCCTCATGAATGAGAAGCATTCTCATTTTGAATTTCCATGTTGGGTAACTTTCTCGGTTTCTTAACATTTGTATTCCGTGAAAACACATTTCGCCAGTTAAAACAAAGGGCACTGAGACAAACATGGTCAAGAAAACGTCAGCGACATCCAGCTACGTTGCAGTTGGCGATGGTGATATGAAATCGCCTGGTAGTCCCAACATCTTATCATGGCTGACAATAGTGTCGGACACCGCAACCCACTGTGCCAAGACGGGCACCAACTACAACATTTGTTTCCAAGAAGACTTTCTATACGGTCTACGGTCGGTCCCTGGTCATCAAAGAGAAATGCTGTGTATGGGAACTTCCACCTGAAACATTCACACGACCTCTGCAGATATCGGGGTCACCACTGTAGCGCTTGGTAGGTATTCCAATGAAACTCCAGGTGATAGTTTTTACGTACCTATGTGTAATAATATTTGTAGACTTAAAGCTAAAATTATATCTAGGTAGTGGATGGTCCAAAACTTGACCAATAGAAAGAAAGTGATAAATATTAGATACAAGATTAGTTCATCGTCAATCCGTTGGTGTCGCGTCGACTCAGTGGTCGCGCGCTGTGCGCCTCATATAAATAACTCACAGCGCCACGGATGTCTTGCAGCTAGCAGCTACGATATTATTTTTAAGTAGTGTGCTGTGCTGCTTTTCTATTTTTTCAACGCCACACTCTACGGGGTATTGGAAAAATATATTTGGAACAAAAGTAATAGAAGGACTCCGACAGAAAGGATGGAGTAACAATAATAATCATGTAATTTTATTGCAGTCTTTTGAGTCGATGTTAAAATTGTTAAAATGAGTTGGGCCCAGTAGTTGTCCACGACAATAGCGGCATCAGTGCTGTTTTGGGCCGTCTAAGCGCTGATGCACTGCGTGGGAAGGTTTTCTGGACTGCGCCACATCATTGTACCAACAACGTTTTCATGGAACACATTGAGGGCTTGAGACAAAAAGGGTGGAGTGGCAATAATCAATAGGTTAGCTTCCTAGAAATCTAGAAGCATGTGGGAAGGCTTATCATCACTGTACCAACTACCTTTGCTTGCAGGTATTATAAAACGGCGCTACATAAGAATTATGAGAAAACAAAACCACTGGATAGTATTCTAACGTCACGAAAGAATCGTTAAATTATTAAAAAAAGAAAGTGTGATAGACACCCCCCTTCGGGTGTGCGCCAAAAAGGGTGGAGTGAGCAGCGTCCCCTCTGCATTAAAGCCTCTTTGAACCTTTATTCTCCTTTTTGTTCGAATGTTTTTAAAATTCGAGAACAAGAAAATCCTTCATTCTTATGCCAGACATGGATTAATTGGGATCTTACGCCGAAATTTTTATTGTTTGAAGTTTTAATACGAAGGAAAAGTACAAAAAGATAACCATGGCAAATGATCTCCATCCCTAATTAAATAAATCGCTTGGATAGCGATAGGTTGAACAAACCAGTTAAAAAGTGTGGTTTATTTGGGCCTTTTTAGGGGTTTACCCTATCTCTTTACTCCGTCGACTGTATACCTTTAGATGACTACAGTGTAGCTTCAAGCGAGTGAGATTGTCCAGGATCGACGACGGCGGTGTTTGGCCATGTATTCTGTTTTTCTTGGTGTGGACGTTTGTAGAAGTCTGGTGAGGAGCGTCGAGACGTTATTTCTCTCCTGAACCACGATATCTGGTTTCTTTATTTAATTAATATTCGTCGGAACCCAGTACTAACTTAGTTACTATTTTTTCGGAATTATTATGGATGTACGTGTTGGACTATCATTAGATCAGTATTTTTCGGATGTATTTCTTTTGATCAATTATTCAAAATTCCAATATTTAAAACTAAGTTTTATTACTGCAAATGTTTAAAAGGTCCTGCACGGAACGTAGATATTATTATTTTTTTATTCATTACTGGCGCATAAAAATATATCTATCTTTAATTATTTTATCATTAAATTAAAAAGTGGTGTGCAGCTTTTTATATTTCAACGCCACACCATGTACCAAATAAGTTTAAATACTCTTGAGATCTCTATGGATGTTTTGGACTGTTGTTGGACGAGCTATTTTATTCAGACGTAAATCTATTTAGTAATTAAAAGTAGTTTTTTCAAAGATTTGAAAAACACGAAAGAATCATTAAATTATTAAAAAAGAAAGTGTGATAGAGGGACTCCGCCAGAAAGGGTGGAGTGGCAATAATCAATAGGTTAGCTTCCCAGAAGTCCAGAAGCATGTGGGAAGGTTTATGATCACTGTACCAACTACCTTTGCTTGCAGGTATAAGGTTTTATAAAACGGCGCTACATAAGAAACATGAGAAAACAAAACCACTGAATAGTATTCTAACGAAGATTCGAAAAACACGAAAGAATCATTAAATTAAAGTGTGATAGAGGGACTTCGCCAAAAAGGTTGGAGTGGCAATAATCAATAGCTTAGCTTCCCAGAAATCCAGAAGCACTATGTTGGATGGTTTTCTGGATGTCGTCACAATTATTGTCTGTTAAATCGCGGTAACTGTCAAAACGATTACGCGCAAGAAATACGTTTTGCCTCAGTTCAACAACGAAAGACGCGTTCTAACTGACCAAAACGGCGCCCCACAGTCGGAAATTCGCACCCGCGACGAGCAATCACAGCCCGCTGTTGCCAATTTAGATTATTGTGTTGTAAAGTTGTTTTAAGTGGTTTGGTGTAAGAAAACCATGCCTGGGTAAGTAATAAACATTTCTGATTGCATAAACAGTGTAGTTGATAAAGATTTCGGGCAGAAATAGTGTAATGAGGCTTTTAAGTTCGTTACATATTTAGTGATTTTTCGACATTAATTTGGAGGCACTGTCGTGGTTGTGCACAATCAGTGTTGCCATTTAATTAAATTCCGTTGATTCGGATGTTAACACTGATTGGACTGTCAGAAGACGGAAATTAAGTTTGACGTTTCCGCTAGCTTGTCGCTTTTCGGCCTTTACCTCTGGGAGTGACGGCGTTATTATTATTATTCGCCCTTTCCCATGGCATGCTGACCCAAAAATAGCCTTTTTAGGGATCATTTAATTGTTTTTCAATTTTTGATGGTGATTTAGATTACTTATGATTTCTTTGAAATCTCCTCGTAATTTTCTATTTAAGTTTAAAGTGTGTGTTTAGTTTTTTTCTAAAGCCTTTTCGATTCTCACATTGTTACAGGAGTTTTGACGTCCAGATTTGAGGGATCCAACCCGATAATGGAAATGTTTTGTTACCTTTGAAAGAACGGTGAGTTATATAAAATCAGCTTACATCTAAAAAGCGTCGCCATATTTTTGCCAATGTTGCGGTTCCAACTAATGACATTATTGTGTTGTTTCAGCTGAATGGCGTTTTTTCTAGTATTTTTAATCTTGAACTGTCGATGTCGCCCCTATCCAAATTAACCAAGAATTTAAATCTTCCCTGGTGAAATTTCATCGTGATAGACGCTGTATGGTGATGGCGTTGATCCGAACGCGTGGCGCGCCCCCGGAGCATTAAGTCCGACCGGTAATTAATGTTATCGTCGACTGAATTTTGGTATGTTTCTTAAACTAGACTTTTATTGACAAAAAATGCAGTGATGACAGGTTCTTTAATTAATACAATTTTCATTCGTTTTAAAAGAATTACTTTATTAATAAAGAATTTTGATGTGGGGGGATGTGCCCTGTCGCGTCCTACGGGAAATTAAACTAAAATGATTGATTTTTACTAACTCCCCCCGCTGTTATCCATGGCATTTTCTTTAGTGTGCTCCTGGCGCTCGAAATTTCTATTTTTACATACAATTTTTCAGAAGTAACACACTTTTTTATTTTTTTTTACATTACAATAGTCATTTCAACAAACGTAAAACCGTTGAAGCGTCGTTGATACATTTCGCGGTATTTTGGCGGTAACTATTAATAGATATGAAAATTATGGCTATTACTTATGATTCTATGTATCGTATTATAGATATTAGGCGGTTCATTTGAATATTATCGAATTTTTGTTGTGAACATTTGAAAATTAAAATTACGTAAATCTATCGGCCCCACAGTTGACGCGCCGGCCAATCACAGAGGCGAAGTTTGATTTCAAGGACATCGAAACGGCAATCTGATTTATAAAACTACTTTTGACAATCCATTTTCTTGTAAAGATGCAGAAATCAAAAGGACTGGACGAGGTTTTTCCGGACGACGTGAATTCGCCAAATATATAAATAATAAATATGTAAATAATAATATATATGTTATATGTATAATTTACAAATGCTTCCTCTCTCCTAACTCACTTATTTTGCTGTGCCCGACAGGGTCCATATGATCTAATATAAGTTTACCACCTAAGAAACCTACATGTGGAATGCAATAAAAGTATTGAGTATTGAAAAACCTTCAATAACCGTTTTCTTAGAAACTTTGGGCAAAAAGGATCTCCAGAAACACTGACCGAAAATTAAATAACTACAAATACGCGACGCATTTTTTTTTTAATTCCTTCACTAACATAGTTCAGTAGTATCTTCGTGATCCTGGTTTGCAGCTGGACTAGAAACTTCATTTTGATATTCACGTGTCAGTGCACATAGTCAGTGCTTGCATATCAGATGTTTGACTTGTATTAAGAGGAAACTACGACCACTAATTAGGTGTGTCATAAATAAATTTGATTAAATAAATATTGTTGTTTAAATCTGTCGGAAAATTTACGAATGATAAGAGTGAAAACCTTACTCGAAAATACTCGAATGCAAAGTCAGTGTACTAGAGTTAAAACCTCAAAATGAATGATGTATCCAAGTAATCAGCTCCCTGAATTTAAATCGGAAAGGGCTAAGGATCCTAGCTAGTGAGATAGCCATACTTAAAGGGCAAGGGGTCCCCCCCCACCCTCAAGAATTATGCAGTGAGCATACCTCTCGATTTAAAAAAAAGTTCTTATAAATAGATCAAGCCTTATTCCTGGTGAAGGCAGCAGGAGGAGTCAGTACTTTAACAACACAGGTGGTTAGGAAAGCATTTTTGGCTGATACTCCAGATAATGACAAGATGTTAAATTTGGGGCATATGTGGAGACTTTGGATGATGGCTCGGAATCGGAAGAGAGAAGAATATTGATGCTCGGGAGCGAATTGTGCCCTTCTTTTCTTGGTTATAATGTCGGGATATTAAAACTCCTTTAGGATTGGACCTCCTGAAGCGGGCACTCTTTATGTTAAAAGAAAGATAGATTAATCATTGAAAAAAAAGATGGCCTAGACATACTCCAAAGAAGGATTTCTATCCAAGTCAAGAACGTAACGAAAATAAATGATGCTTACTTTGTCAAACGATTAAAACCAGTTGACAGGGCCGTCTTTAATAATTCTGACTCTTTCCGTAACCCTCAAGAATAGCCATGCCGAACGTGCAGTTCGAGTGACATTACGCGGAGCCACACCAGGCCAGGAGTCTGATCCAGAAAGTACTATATATCATAAATCGCAAATCATCCTTTTTGTGTCGGTTCAAAATTTTGCCGACGCGGCGACGAGTTCAGCATTTTCATCGGGAGGACAAATTGTATTTTATTACTTAATCAAGTTATGTTTAATTTAAGTCATTAGATATCAAGCATATATATATATATGTATTACGTTTATTATATTTTATGTATTAGTTTAGTAAAAATAAGTAAGTTTTAAAATGTTCGTTTGTGCACATAGGTTTATCCTCATTCGCAAATCTCACAATCACACGTAAGGTTTGCTGTAAGAAAACCCAATTCTGGGTTAAGCTCGCCGTTGTACATAAGTTATATATTGTAATTTTGTGTGTCCTACTTTTATAAGAATAAGAATAGAATGAAAGGTGGGTAGATAAAATCATTTGTGGTTTTGATTTATTAATCTTTTACGCTATTGGCTGAGCTGATACACTCAAAAGACACGTATGTTGCGACAATGACTGCGACAATGACTGCAACAAAACAAATGAATGGAACTGCAGAGCATGCCACGAGGCAAAAGCGATAGAGTAACAAGCCACGTCTTAGGGCGATTCACACACACCAACGCTCGACCGAAATTTTTGACTTTTTAAATGTTGTTCGCTTTTCTTTTTTGCGTTTGGGGTTTGTTAACCCTGTAACAGGCATAACGATCCATAATGCCAAATAGGCATAGGATATAGTGCAGCGTTCCCTCTGCATTAAAGCCTCTTTGAACTTTACCGCATGAAACCTCAAGGCCATTTTTTTTTCCTTTTTGCTCGAATATTTTTCAATTTAGAAAAAACAAGAAAATTTTATGACTGTTTGTTCTGAAGTTTTCATTCTTATGCCAGAGATGACTTTATTTGGGAGTGAAACCAACATTTTTATTGTTTAATATTTAATTCCAAGAAAAGTTCGTATTCCAGAGCTAATTAATGCTCTCGTTTATGTGATTTTAATATATTTCCTGGTACTTATATTTTTTGTCATATCTTAAATCTCTGATTTAGGTCTCTTTCTCATCTGGATCCTCGGTCCTTTGAAAACTGTGTTAGTAAAACCGTATTTTTCTCATCTTTTAGGTTTGAACAAACCAGTTAAAAAAGGGTCAAGTCTATTTGGGCTCTTATAATGGGTTATCTTTCTCTTTTTACTGAATCCTGCTTCATGACTACTACGTAGCTTCAGGGCCTTCAAGCGATTGACCAGAATCAAGCGTGGCGACGTTTGGTCACGTGTATTCTTTTTTCTAGGTGTGGACGCTGTTTGTTGTTATTGTTAATTAATGTCATAATTGACCTGATTTCTCATTATTATGGAGGAAAATATTGTTACTGACTCCAATATACCAAGCATATCGCAATTAAACACACCTGTCGTGCCATTGCTTCAATCGGATAGCTAAAGTGAAAATAGTGACCAAGAATCAAAAAGAAGCGTGTTTATCAATCTTGGGAATTCATGAAGAAGTAGCTCAAAAAGCTTTAGACCAAGAAAATTAATTATTAATTATTCGAATGTATCCGAAGAAGGCAAGAAAATATATTATAGATGTAATAAAGCTAAGAGACGTGGCTCTCAATGCTCAACTAAAAGGTATTTACTATATGATTCTTTAAAGGTATTTACTATATGATTCTTTGTCAGATGCTGTGTTTTTGCACCAAACTGAAAATGATCATGACCACGACAGCATGAGTCCTCTGAACGTGGATCGTTCGATCTTCATTTAAATTCTAAAGCTATAATGACTGCCCTCTCTAAAGTTGAAGGTCTCAAATTACCAAAGATGTCTGAATTAAGAAATTATCTCAGTGATCGTCGCCGTGCTTTATATGGCAATCATACTATTAGTCTTGGCGAATTAGAGAGATGGCTTCAAGATAATTCAACGTTACCAGAAAATTCCCATGAAGCATGTTGTGGCAGCATATGAGATTTCAGAAAAAGAGGCAACTTTTCGTTTCGTATTGCAAATACCACGCTACCTACAAACTAATCTGGCAAGGGTACCCACCCTTTCCTTATTGTAGGAACTACAGATAAGCAAAGAAAGTTCCATGCTTTGTGCTTGGCTGTTTCTACCACAGAACAAAAGGATGATTTTAAACTAGTTTTCAAAAGCATGAAAGTTAATATACAGTTACTATTCAGTAGTGCTTTCAGGCCGACTATTTTGGTTGCTGACGCTGCAAAAAACATTCAAAATGCTTTCAATGAAGAATTTGAAGATACCAAGGTGTGCTGGGCCCACGCCAAAAGAAACATAACAGTCTAAAGTTGAAAGCCTTGTAGAGAAAGCTGCTCAGAGACAAATTTTGGCAGATATTGACATCCTACATTCCTTAACTGACCAAGATGCTTTTGACAAAGCTACAGTATACTTTTCACAGAAAAATGAACATGAAAAAAGTTTTGTTGAGTACTTCAGAGATCAATGGCTGTTGCAAAACCGTAATTGGTATCTTGGTGCAGCGCCATCGTCACCTTCGACGAATAACGCTCTTGAAGCTTTTAATAAAGTAATTAAAGACAGCAACACTCTGAAGAGAACGTTTACAGCTTTCACGCTTCTTGGTCCTAACTAAAGAAATGGTGAACGAGTGGTCCCTAGAACCCATCTGAAAACTATTTTGCAAAATTGCCGGAAATAACTTTGAAAGACTGGACAGATTCGTATAATTGGGCCAAAACTACCGAAAGAGACAATTACCTGCTGCAGAAGCTAAAGAATGCGCAATATTTGAAAATCCACCAGAAAATTTTGATGAGTTTAAAGAGCAATTTTTCAATAAATGGGAAGTTATATTGCCGAAAAGTAAAGAAGAATGGACTCGCCCAAACTTTTACAAAAATGTATATGGGTAAACATATAATTGGCCTGTCCATATACGCTTGAAGTACGCCCTACCTCCAGTTGAAGGGCATTGTTCAAGGGCAATCGAAGCAATCGTAACTGAAACGAACAATTTGCCCGCATATGATAATGATCAAGAACAGCGTTATGATTGGCGTGATATAAAAGTTGAAAAACTACCCCGTTGGGCTAACAGAAGATTTACAATTGTATGAAGAAATAGTAATACCATGGTGCGAACCTACAGATTTGAAAGAAACGAATGTGACAGAAGAAATAAATCTGATAGAAATTGAAAATGAACCGAACATTATTATTAATAGTAATATAAAAACACCTTCAGAACAATTAATAAAACTTTTCCGAAAAATCCAACAAAACAAACTTTGAAATTAAACAAATATTTAAAAAATAATACTGTCTATTTTTACTATTTTTTAAATTTGCCTGTCAGAAATTTTAATTAAGTTTGATTTGAGAGAACTTTATTTTATGTTTATTTGGAAGTAAGATTTATTTTCTGTTTTGTTTAATTTTAAGAAGTAAATTAATAGAATACAAACGTTGATTTCATTCATGGATTTTTATTTTTCACTTCATTTCTAATTTTATTTATGATAATATATTAGGAGACTGACACTTTAAAAAATGCCCTCCTGATCAGAAGGTTTAAGTAGCAAAATGTCCAATTGCGCGAAACATCTAATGAGCACTAAGTCTAATTAGCAAAATGTCCATGTAGCAAAACGCTCCACTATCAGATGGTCTGTATAGCAGAACGTCTATTTAGCTAATCGTCAGATTCTCAAAATGTCTGGATACTCAGGCACAAAATTCAACACAATTATTGCATCGTGAGGGAAACGGACACGACATTATAATATGTACATACAGACTCTTTGTCAGGGCTCATCGCAAATAATTATATGTTTGTAAAACTGAATTCAAAAACTTGAATGATGTTACAATTCCAGAAATAATGGCCGACATTGTGAAGATGAATGTAACAATAAGCGCCATAGTAAGTCTCAAACATACCGTCCAGTATTACACTGATAGGAAAACGCCGGTGTACGCCTGTTTTCTGGATCTCTCCAGAGCCTTCGATTTAGTAAATTATGATGTACTCTGGAGAGAGCTTGAGGATAGGGGTGTACCGGCT
Organism: Eugnorisma glareosa; assembly: GCA_947578425.1. Lineage (NCBI taxonomy): Eukaryota > Metazoa > Arthropoda > Insecta > Lepidoptera > Noctuidae > Eugnorisma > Eugnorisma glareosa. The sequence continues at coordinate 961,268 of OX387984.1, forward strand.
GTAGTGCTCAGGATCCTACAGTATTGGTATGGGAATCAAGTAAATGTTGTAAGGTGGTCCAATGCACTCTCTGATACATACAGGTTGGAGTGCGGTGTGAGGCAGGGGGGTCTGACATCTCCGAGGCTTTTTAGCACATATATAGACGGCCTAATCGTGAACCTCAGCAAAATGCGGGTGGGATGCAGTGTTCATGGTGTAAAGATAAACAGTATCAGCTACGCTGATGACATGGCGTTGCTGGCGCCGACGGCAGGTGCGATAAATGAAATGCTTCGGGTCTGTCAGGCGTATGCTGCCTCACACGGACTTGTATATAATGTTAAGAAGTGTGAATACATTGTCTTTAAGGCCGGCGGCGAATGCCCAGATACTATACCTGACATTACCCTAAACGGCTTGAACGTCAAAAGAGTGACAACATTCAAATATCTAGGACATCTTCTCGCTGACGACCTTAAGGACAATGTTGATATTGAAAGAGAGCGTAGGGCACTGGCGGTCCGAGGTAACATGTTGGCCCGAAGATTCGCTCGGTGTAGCAATTTAGTAAAATTAACACTGTTTAAGGCATATTGCCAGTGTTTGTACACGGGGAATCTTTGGGTCAACTATACAAAAAGAACGTTGGATGACCTACGCGTACAATACAATAATATTTTTAGGATGCTGTTGGGACTGCCGCGATGGTGCAGCGCTTCTGCTATGTTTGCGCAAAACCGAACTGACGGCTTCTGCTATGTTTGCGCAAAACCGAACTGACGGCGGCTTCCACGCCGTCATTCGTAAGAAAACCGCGTCGCTGTTGTCAAGGTTGCGGGCGAGTGGCAACAGCATCCTAAAAACTATTTCGGATAGTATTGACTCTCCGATTATTAAAAGTTTTGTGAGAAGGACAATCACAGAACATTAATCTGGGGATGCCCTTTTCACAATACTATATAGTTACTCTGCCTCTTATAATGTATCTCAGCTACTAACACTAGAAATAAGTTATTTTGTATTGCTTACTAACACAATGGATTATTGTTGTTCGATAAATAAAGAATTATTATTATATTAATAATAAAATCTTAATATTTTCAACACCTGTGAGTATAGACAATGCATTAATAAACACAAAAATAAGATATATTTTGTTGATAGAACATTCAGAGCTACACCCAAGCCATTCTACCAGCTGTTATCAGTTCATGTTTATTTGAATAGCTGTGATGATTTAACTTGTGTTAAGGGAGTTATATACGCGTTACGACCTGACAAGAGACAAGAAACTACGAACGCTTATTTGGTCTCATCAAGCAGCATTTTAAATAGACATTGAGATGGCGCTTACGCTTATCAATGGAATTAAAGAAGCTTTCCCGAACACTCAAATAACGGGCTGCTATGATCATCTTAATAGGCCGTTTGGAAAAATCGTCAACATTGGGTCTTCCTGGAAACAGAGACTGCAGAAACATTGTCAGAGTATGTTCCAATTTACCTTTGCTACCTTCTCCATACATTACCGATTGTTGGACTAGTATGTTGAAAAGGCAACGAAAAGCGAAGAAATGGTTACTTTTTTAAATTACTATAAAAGACGACATTTTGTTGTTGTCAAAAAAATTAAAACAAATACTTTTCACGAGTGTACACATTTTAAAAATGACAATTTGCTAAATAGACGTTCTGCTGAACAGACCATCTGATAGTTGGACGTTTTGCTACATGGACATTTTGCTAATTAGACTTACTGCTCATTAGACGTTTCGCCGCTGTTTGACATTTTGCTACTTAGACCTTCTGATCAGGAGGGAAAAAATGGTAGGTATATTGTCAAGTATGTAACCTAAAAAGACAAGACACTACCTACCGGGTATGAAAATTACCTATAGTATGAAAGGAAAAAAAATTAACTACCGGAACCATTATGATCTCCGTTTTATTATATAACTACAAAAAAAAAACGATAAAGATCAATGTCGAACTTAAAAAGTGTCCCGATTTTGCTTTTATTGAAAGTGGTGTGAAGTGTTTCTTTTTTTATTTACATTACAATACCCAGATTGGAGTCGGTGTGTTAATGACAAGGATAAGTTTTAACTGTTTCATAAAAAAAATCATCAGGCGTAAATTAACACAACCTGAACAGGATACTCCAGAGAGTTTCTTGAAATCACAAGCTACTCGTAAAGCTGAATTACGAAGAAACGAAAATGAATTAGAAGGGCAAACCTGGGGGTCTACTCTCTAAGCACGAAACCCGTAATTTCTGCCGAAGTTACGGGCGTTTCCTACTCCGTAACACCTACGGACATAAGGTAAGTTCGAGGCCCGAACTAAGAATGAATTACAACTCGATTCGACAGTAATTGTCTCTACTCCCGATGTGTTTTGGCCCGTCCGAAAAGTCGAATTTGACACTTTTTAGGACACAGCAGTTTGAAGATTCTGCCAATTATTGCGTTGTATTACCAATTTGTTTTTGTTTACTTTTAGATCCTTGCTGCTCTCAATTTTTATGCACGGGGGAGCTACCAAAGTGCAGTGCGCTTGCGCTTTTTGAGAGCCACAGGAAGGGGACTTTAGCCATTATGACCAACTAGGTGGATTCGAGGGGATGAGACAAAAAGCCTGGACAATATCTACAAGCAAGATAATTCGAATTGCTCTTAAGGATTGTGTGATCAATGGAGAAATAATGACTTTAATCCAAACACCCTTGATCATCTGTTTAACAATGGGGGCCTTAAACTCAAATTACAGGAAACCTGGAACTGTCTTTTAGAATACTCGAAAGTAAGATACTACATAGCTATTAGAATTGATGACAGCCTAAAGAGACTGAATAGACTAATATTCGACATAAACGAAGGCTTCCCGTCTAATAATTCCTACATGACTAGTGCATCCACCACCTGCACCGAGAACACTTTCTTCCGACACTGTCAACGAGAGAGCAAAGACCCAATTAACATTGGCTTCGAATATGGCTCGTTATTCGGAACCCTGAAATGTACAGAGCTCTACTAAATCTTCTCACTTGCATCATTATAATAACATTGACTCAGATTGGTTGAAGATATATCAGTGTTTCCTCTGCATTAAAGCCTTTTTGAACCATTCCGCATAAAACAACGATATTTTTATTTTTTGCTCGTCTAGTTTTGAAATTCGAAAAATTAAAAATTGACAGATATCCACTTTTGAAGGATTCATTCCTGCACCAAAGGCCGAAAGATGAACTGATTCGGATAAAACACTATGGTGAAGTTCTAATTTGAAGAAAAACGTATTGAATGCAAACCATAATGGCCATTTATTAAAATCGCTAAAAAAAGCATCACTCATGTGATATCATTCAATTATTTATTATTATTTATTATAATATAGTAAATTTAAGAATGTTGTTTTTTCTACAAACGCTGAGGGACGACGACGAGTTCCTAAACGTCAGTGTGCTGCCTCGCCAGTTCATAGCGGCGATTATTTATTATTTCATTATTTCGACGATTCCGATATAGATGCGCACTTTGAAAACCCTATTCCCAAAAGAAAAAATATTTTCCCTCCTTTGTGTAACTCGCCTACTTCACAAATGCCACGAACTCGATCCCTTTCATCTTCGTCTAGCAGTTCGAGTTCATCAGACTTGAGTAGTAGCTCCAGCAGCAGTAGTAACTCAACGAATAAACATGACGATACTGGCCCTAATTGCGATTCAACGCAACGAAAATAACAATGCCGACAATAACTACGAGGATCACAATCTGGGTCAAAATATTAATCCAAGTGATGAGACTATCGCAAGAAGGAGCACAACAGTGTAAAAAGAAAAAAATCAGGCAAGTCTTACAAAGTTACAACTACCCCTCGGTACTAAAAAAAGAAATTCCTGCTCGCAAAATTCGACCACCTTGCGGAGGAAAAGTGTCGTTTGAAATTTAGTACCAAGTCCAACTTAACAACTCGTCAAAAATGGTTTGAAGCATTTTGGAAACTCGGTGATCTTCAGCGACAGAGGGAGTACATCGTACGAAATACCCATGAAATAAGGCCCAAGTACCGATACTCAAGCACGGAAAACTAACGGGCTCTAAATACAGCCTTCTATGTTGAAGCAAATAACTCGCGCATTCGTGTTTGCAAGACCTTTTTAAGGCCACGCTCGATTTAGTTGATCAAGAAATTTATCAACTCAATTCCACGGGTTGAATCGCACTATCTTAGAGCTTAGACTCCTCGGGAATACATTCAAGGCGAAAGATCATTAGCAGATATTTACCGGGACTATAAGCTTGCGCCAAGCTAATGACTTGCCATTTGCTTCCGAATCAACATTTCAACGCATATTCAACTATCTATCAATTCAACAAAAAAAAAGAAAAAAAGCTATATGTAGGTACTTACTAAGGTTGAAAATTTTAAAAATTAGTTATTTAATTTACTTGTTTATCTACACAGGTGAATCTCGCGACAAGCTTTTATATCATATAAATTATTTAATGGCGTTATAAGCGGATAATAAAAGTTTTAAAGGTAAAGTAACGTTTATTTTGTGTTCTAAAGAACATAAAATAAACGTTACGATGTTTTCATTGATACATTTGATTTACAATCAAAGATGTTTTAATATTGTATTTCTGATAGTAGATATTGTATTTCTGTATTTGACTTAAATGTCAAGTAAGAGGCTGCTTAACTTTTGCAGAGACAAGATTAAAGCGAAACGGGGCTCCATACACACACATACTTAACTAGCGACCCGCCCCGGCTTCGCACGGGTGCAATGTTATACATTTAAACCTTCCTCTTGAATCACTATCTATTAAAAAACCCGCATCTAAATCCGTTGCGTAGTTTTTAAGATCTAAGTAAACATAGGGGCAGACAGCGGGAAGCGACTTTGCTTTATACTATATAGTGATAGTGATGATGCTAACGCTGTCTTTATTAAACGAGCCGTCTCAAATGGAGAGCAAATCACTCGCGCCCTGTTTCTGATCCCACCACATGGCTATGGGAGCCAAGCACCAAAGGTAGCAGAGACAGTCAAGCGATCATTGTACAACAGAAAGGCGGAGACAAATACTACCATAAATATTGGCAACATTGACGTGGAGCGTCTTCGATGGGAGAAACAAGATGGTCTTTTCCCGCACCAAATAGCTGTACTGACAGAAACGTGCAGCACAATGGTATTGCAACATAGGTCACAAATCGATGCTGTGGTTAATAAAAAGTCATGGACACAAAATACAATCAAAAGTTCAAATTTGTTGACACAGGGAAGGCAAACTTTTTGCCCGTTTTAAGAACAGAGCGTACAGAGCGTTACAGCCTGTAATTGCTCTGTTCTTACAGCTGCTCAAGCGTATGAGACTGAATTTGACTTCCTGCGGGAAAACCTGGCAGAGAGTATTTTAGCAACTTTGAATGCTTTATATTATTTTTATTTATATTATTTATAAATAGTCATCAGCAGTTAGTGTGTAGGTTTGCGTCATATATTAAACACAAAGAGCGAGGACAGAAGGATAGAAAGTCAGTAGCATCCGCAACCATCATGTTACTTCGGCCATTTCTGCATGTAATTAGGGGCTTTTCATCTTGCCATGTCCAAAAACTTACCTGGATCTACAATCTATATAGGAGGAGAGGAAAAGAAAGCTAAAATTACCTCCAATATGGACCAGCAAACATGGACACCATAGAGGATCTTCCAGGTTTTGAGGAAGTACCAATAAAGAAAACTCCAGTTTACCGAAGAGGACGTCATCTCATATGTCTTCTGGTATCACAACAACTGAAATCGAATATGTCATGCACAACCAAGACAATCACCCGGCACTGCGCCCCCACCACAAACGCATCTTGGAAGATCTCAAGCCCTACCTCCAATATGGAAATAACTTCTTTAGATACCGATTTAGCCACACATGTTTCACAAGGGACTGAAGATGCAACTAAATGGCACGAGTGTATCACCCTCCTTAAACCCTTGACATCTAAAGCAGGCAAAATATTCATGCAGATCTGTAAATATGGACACATGTTTCAAGTATGGAAAGAAATTCAAATTGGACCTGGCGCAATAGTCAATAAAGGCCTTTACTACTCTAGTTTACAGTAGTTGGACGAAGATGTGCACTCAATGAATGAGAATACAAAGGAGCAGTACATAGCACGAAGAGACAAAAATAACTGAGGAGCAACGATTCTTACGATCAAGCCCGAGCATGCTTTTGGGCATGTTAAATGCAGCCAGCACTGCTATTGGTTTGCTTCCCATGAACCACAACATGCAGAAAAATGAGATGTAAGAACGCAGAGAACAAGTTTAAAAACAAACAGAATTTATCTTTAATGAAACAAACAGCGCAGCCTACCGCGTCCAATTGTGCATCTAAACCATCCAAGGATTCACTCAAACGCTCACAAATTATTTTTTACTTAAGTGACATAAAATAAAAGTAAAGAAACATCAATGAAGTATGATTCTCATACAGTACAATATTATCTATATTATATGGCTTAGGAGGCTGTAATGAGTAGGTACTTTAGTGAACCCATTTTTATACATTTCGTTGCTGGCGATTCTGGGTTTTTTGTCTATGAACTTTGAGCCTTGTCCTTTGTACGGGACAGAGGTTCCTAGTATAAGGCCTCAAGGTAAGACGCCATATGACGATTTATTTGCTGTGGCAAAATTGGTCATCAACTCTGCTGCAAAACTTAGTTATAAATCACCTAGGTGCAACATCTAGAATTCAAAAGGTGTAGGTGCATGCAAACGAGTGCGGAGGATGAGAGAAACGGAAACAAATATACGGAACAATATTTCTTTTGAAGTCCTAATTAATTGAAGACGGTGGTAAAACCTATGGAACTGTGCAATTTGTCATCTAAACGAGGTTGCAATGAAAAAGAGACTAGCGCCTGACGACTACGACTGAGGAGTTGAATTAACTACATTTAACGCATTACTAACCCAGATAATCCATTTTGTGACACGATCAATGAGGAGCTTACATTTTCTAAAAAGCCTGGAAGGCTGGTGCTAGATTCGGTGGACACTGTTCAGATACCGAGGTCTAACAGCTTTCGGGACGGAGGGGGAGAGATGATCCTCGCGTCTCAGCCGCCGCGGGAGACGCCCTGGGCGTCGGGGCTATCGTAGGCGCGGGCCTGTGGACGGTAAGTAATGGTCTAGCTCGCCGTCCGTCAGTCTTATGACGACAGGCCGTGTTGCAAGCCGAGTTTTCCACGCGCGCCTCAAAGATGTCAGCAAACGGAAAGGGGTCCGAAAGGACCGATGCCTGCCAGGGTTGCGGGACTGTTCAAAAGAGATCCGCGGCCCTGGAACACAACGGGCAAAAGGAACATGGATGGGTTTTAGTCGGTAAGTCTGACACTCCCTTCCGCTCCGCCCAGAGTGGGAGGTGTCATTTAATGATTTTCCAATACGTAAAAAAAGGGCCCAGAAAAGAAGCCACAAGCCGACAAAGAATAGGTTTGCTCCGCTGTATTCAACTTAATATTATGTCTAAGTCTACATGGCTATATCACTCGCGTTCCCATCAGCTTCTATTACCTTGAGGGACCATCTGAGCTCTATTATGAAAACTATGAGCAGTTAATTGTCTTGTAAAGCCGAATGAGCTAAAAATAGTGAAAAAAGCATTTGTAGAGCTGGAAACATTATCATGTAGGTACTTTTATTTTGTGATCTTTAAATTCAAAGATGTTTTATATTGTATTTTACTTTTATGTATAAAAAGGGGAGGAATGATATAGGGCCTCCATAACACACACACTTGGAATATACAACGTGTAACAGAATAAACGCAAACCCTCGTAAGGGTAATTGTACTCATCATAATATGAACTTTTACTATGGGACCAAACCCGAAATCGCGAAAAATAACTCGCGATTTCGGGTTTGTTTCGCGAAACAGAATAAACTAAAAATCTCACACACACGGGTTCTTTAGGATAGCAAAACCGGATTTTTCGAATTTTCGGTTATGTTTCTTCTTGTTATTGATTTAATATAATAATACATACTTTTATTTTCTCATACGTATAAAATGATGACCACTGATGGGGCCAGCGTATTGTTAGCCTTAGGCCGGGCTGCCCGCGGGCCTGTGGACGGTGAGCTATGGGCTAGCTCGCCGTCCGTCCGTCTTATGACGACAGGCCGTGTCGACGGCGCGTTCGTGTTCCACGCGCGCCTCAAAGAGAGTCAGCAAACAGGAAGGGGTCCGTAAGGGCCGACGCCTGCCAGGGTTGCGGGACTGTTCGAAAGAGATACCGCGGCCCTGGAACACAAAGGGCAAAGGAAGGAACATGGATGGGTTTTAGTCAGTACAAGTCTGACACTCCCTCCTGCTCAGCCCAGAGCGGGAGGGGTCATTTGATGATTTCCCATCGATAAAAAAAAAAAAAAAAAAAAAAAAAAAAAAAGGCCGGGCTGCAAGGGCTAACCAGCAACTTGGCGTGGCGCATGGGATTCTACTAGGCATTATTTTGTTTATTTTAATTGTATGTATAACTCTTTTAGTTCTTTTTTAGTTACTATAATTGGTTTAACAGCCGTTGTAATTAAATAAAATAAAAATAAATAAAATTATTGATGTGCTATATAAAAAAAACTACTGAAGTGACTAGAGAATCTGGAGAACCGAGTGAAAATGAAGAAGATAACATAAATAACAGAAGATAAATGAAGGTGACAACTCTGAAAACAGGACGAAAATTTTGGTTTCGAGTTTGACACATTGACAGTGTTGATTGACGTAATTTAGTGCAAACATTATTGAATAAAGACAACATACACAAAGTTAGATGTGTTGCAAAAAAAAATAGAAAATCGCCAACGAAAAATTACATTTCAAGAAAATATGTCATAGCTGCAGACCATGACAATAAACATCTGAAACTTATACTCAAACTCAAACTCAAAGCATTTATTTCAATTAGACCATTACAGGCACTTTGAAAGTCAAACAAAAAAAAAAAAAAAGCTAAGCTACAGTCACAGTCACAAGACATAATACTGGATTGCAAGACTCGGTGGAGTTCGATGCCGGACATGATTACGCGTTTTTTTTTAATGAACGACGCTGTATTGAAGGCTTTAATAGATCTAAGTCTAATATTCAATTTAAGAGGAAATGCGGTAGGTATTTGAAGAAACTATTGCTGTCTCTCTATGAGCGCGATTTCGACATTGATGCGATAAGGACAACTATAGATCCGATATGTAAAAGTCATAATTCCGAGGTTTGGCTCTCGACTATTTCCTTCTCCAACATTCGACCAATTTAAAAGATACTTCATAAACTGAAGAAGAAGGATATTTAGTACTGTGTCCCTATGTTTTTCTTTCCTCTCTCCACTGTTAACAGCAGTCCAAATTGGCCTTTTTTTAGCATTTTGTAAAGGTTCTAGTGACAGATTATGTATCATCAAATAGCTGTAAAAAATCATCTCTAAAGTCAGAGTCAGTCACTCTCTTAAACCAGAAAGAAAACAGGCGACAGCATTTGTATGGAGACAAGACCACCCGCGTTTCCTCTACTAGTGCAGAGTTACTGATTCTCGCTGAATTAGCCGATTCTTTAGCTGCCGTAAAAGCCACTGTAGAAGCTTTATGCCACCGTGATGCTAATTTAATTGCAATAAAATGTATGCTTAAAAAATTGCAACAAGTTTCCTCTTCCGTCAACGAATTTGCAACTTGTGGAAGTTGCAAATTCGTTAGAGTCAAGAATAGAACATAGATTGACAAATACCGGAATACTTGCTATATTTGCACAGCCCAGCTACATCTTACAAAGATCTTTTTGATGGCGTAAATAACACGATAGCCCTCGATAACGAACAAATTCGAAGATTCATAGTAAACATTATTATAAATAATATTTTTCGACTACTACACCGACACCGATGTTATTAAATATCATTATCATAATATTTATATTATATTATATATTATTATTATTTTATATTTAATAACATACCTAAATAATAAGCTTTATTCTGTGTTAGGTATAAAGAGATTGTTGTTTAGTAGTTGAAGCTTATTTTAGTCCAAACAAATGCTCATTATTATAAACATAAGTGAGATAAACTTAAAAAATTACATATTTCTCATTTCTTTAATAAAGATTGAAAAAAAAAAAACCGATTTAATCGGTTTTTGCATGCCCTACTGCACACACGCATGTGTAATAACACACATAATTATGTGTAATACTCGTAATGCTAACGCTATCTTAATTAAACGAGCCCGTCTCAAAAGGCGACCCAGTCACTCGCGCGCTGTAACTAACACCACACATGGTAAATAAACCTTAAGTGAATCGCTATTTTATTTGCCTAGCCAAATCTGCCAAATCGCCAAATAGCAGCTAGTGGTGAGTGACCCCCGACAAACAGAACGAGCGCAACCGTGCAGCCCACGGTAAACAGAGACACCGAAGCCATAATGGGCGAAATTGCCAAGTTGACTCAAGATCGCGGAACTAGAAAATACACAGCCCAGGTTCCAACGACGGTGGAATACTAACCGACGGTCGCGGTCTTCTCTTAACCGCAGCCGAGATTCGTCAAGGACGCGCCGAAGCCCAGCTAGCCCAGCCAGATTGGCTATGTTTCTACCACCATCGTTTCCGCACCAGGGCAAAGAAGTAAGAGGAATCGAGTCCATGGAAAACTTCACGCAAGGAAAACTAAACGAGGTGCAGCCAGCTGCGGAGCTCTGCACAATTTCCACAGGACACCGCCTAAAATACTTTTTGGTGGACACCGGCACCAATGTATCGGTTTTACCGGTTTCTAAAAAGAGCAGTGCTGGTGAGTGCAGTGATTACAAACTATTCACAGCCAACGGATCAGAAATTAAGACGTATGGTTAAAGGATATTATTAGATATTAACAGATTTGAATGTCATTGCAGCTATTGTAAACGTAAATGAACCGTCGTGAGTTATCCGTTATCCTCGGTCACCCAATCTTTTGTCGCGATTTCCTAATATTACCAAACCAATGTCATTCGTGGAAACGCCGCCAACCACAGTACAACATTGAATAGAAACTACGGGTCGCGAAATACTCTACTAGTCGCACGATATCGTGTCGCTGTCGTTATCGAAAACGCCCAATATCGGCGCCAACAAAGACTGTCACAAACGTTGGCGCAAATTCCTTTGGCAAAACCGATACGCCTCGGCCAACTCCCAACGCTCGTCACAACGTTGGTGCAATGCTATTTTCTAGCAGTCCTTCCTCGTAGTCAAACTTTTTAGTCCCAACTGGTTTGACCACGAGGAATTAACTTTCCTCGTGGTCAAACTAGTCAAATGATCCTCCCTGTATCAACGTCAAGTTAAAAATGTGTACAGTCAATCATAATTACATTTAAAAAATACTGATATTTTAAATACAGGCTGTCGCTTTGCATCCTGGTCAAATTCAAGGAGGTATCTACTCATTCTCGACCCGAATCGATAATAATTCAGTGACTTTAAAGAGGCAACACCATTTACAGTAATTTCTCTTAGCTAAATAAGTTACCAAAATACGACGGATCATGGTTCTTTGCTCCGAAAGTAATCGGACAAGAATGGTTCAGTTACAAGGACGGCCCATTCTTCAGCTGCCCAAATACATTCATGTGCCCTGCCCACTGCCTCTTAAGTTTGGCAATTCTTCGGGCTACGTCGGTAACCTTGGTTCTCTTACGGATGTCTTCATTTCTGATACGAAATACAAAAAAAAGTTCTGATTAAATTTAGACCTATAACTACTAGCAAATTAAATAGGTATAATATTTCCCTACAGAACAAGTTAAATGTTATGAGCCATCACATGGACGATATTAATATAAATCAATTGTATGATAATTTCTTTTCAATAGTTCGAACTGAATTCAACAAAACATTTGAAAAGAAGACAAAAAGTATTTGCCCTAAATTTATATTTAGTGATTGGGCTACTAAAGGTATCAGGAAAAGTAGGGAAAGACTATTTGAGCTTTATGGCCTTAAGCCTTACATAAACACTGAAACTTTCAACAAGTATGTTGCTAAGTATTCAAACATTTTTAGAAATACATGCAAGGTTGCTAAAGCCCTGCACATTAGCAACAAGATCAAAACAGCAGAAAATAAAATAAAGACTGTTTGGAAAGTCATAAATAACGAGACAAACAGGAAGAAAATACGTAACACTAGCTACACATTAGATACAGCATGTGGTCCTAAAAGCTCTAATTTGGAAGTAGCTCAAGAATTTGTAAACTTCTTTACCGATATCCCGTTAAAAACTACGGAAGCTCTAAATTCGTCACCTGAAGTCTCAATTGGTTTATTAAGGGCCAACGTGTCTGGATGCCCGGCTGAATTTAAATTTAAACACATAAGCCCTGTGATAGTTATCAAAGCTTTCCGGCAAATCAAAATCAAAGTGACCGAAGATCTATGGGGAATGTCTATCAAAGCTTGTACATCCATAGTTGAGACTATAGCACCTTACTTAGCTTTAATTTTTAATTTGTGTGTAGACCAAGGAGCTTTCCCTGATTTAATGAAATACAGTAAAGTCATACCACTTTTCAAATCCGGGGATAGTAAAGATACTAATAATTATAGACCTGTATCCGTGTTGCCAGTTTTTAGCAAGGTTTTTGAAAAGGTAATGCTGAATCAAATGCTTAATCATTTTAACACCAACAAAATCCTACACGATCAACAGTATGGTTTCACCAAGGGACGTTGTACGACTGACGCCGGTGTAACCTTATTAAAGCACATATTTACTGCATGGGAAGAGTCCCAAGACGCCATAGGAATTTTTTGTGATCTCTCCAAAGCGTTTGATTGCGTAAATCACGACACATTACTTTTGAAACTTGAGCATTACGGACTAGGAAAACTTGCACTTAGTTTGGTAAAATCTTATTTGAGTGATAGACCTCAACATGTTCAAATAAATGGTATCAATTCACAGGGTTTAAAAGTAAAAATGGGGGTTCCGCAAGGCTCCATATTGGGTCCTTTCCTCTTTCTAGTATACATAAATGATCTACCTTATTTACTGAAAAACCAACCTCAAAATATGGTGTTATTTGCTGATGACACTTCTCTAATTTTTAAGATAAATAGACGGGCCCAAATTCTAGATGACGTGAATAATGCCCTACTTCAGGTTCAAAATTGGTTCACAGCAAACAATTTAGTATTAAACGAAAAAAAGACTAAATGCATTAGATTTGCTTTACCGAATGTTAAAAGTAGTAATTGTGATATAATATTGAATAAAGAGAAACTTGAATTCGTAGATAAAACGGTTTTCCTGGGGATTACGCTTGATTCAAGGCTACAATGGAGTTCTCATTTAACGTCTCTTGCCGGGCGGCTAAGTTCAGCAGCATATCGACGGCGAAGTGCCAATTACTCCTAACTAACAATTTTCACGAAATTCACTTTTTTATCGTTTTGAATTTAAAAGCGTTATTCGCATGTTTTAATTAAATCTCCTAAGCGTATTTTTTGTTGCAAAAGCATTAAATTGAAATGTGGAAATACCTCTCAAGTTAAACATCGTGTCTATTTTATGGCATTACCTCCTAACTTTTACGGGACACGTCTACGCGTGTTCGTTGGTTGTTTTCGATTGACATGAAACTGGTGCGGCGGGCCCGGGGTGGCAGAAGAGACGAGGGGGAAGTATTATAAAATCGAGCAGGCAGTTTGATGCGATTCGTGTTTGCACGTGTTTGTTCTGTTAGTTTACTCCTAGGTATAATAGTAAAAAAATTGTGTTTCTGATGTTATTCACGGATTGACGAGTTGTAAAGAACTACAGGTAAGAAATACAAGCTATTTATGATAATATTCAGTTGGTTTAATGATGACAATTAAACATTGTGAGTTTTTTCGTTGTAGATAGGATATATTTCTTCTACGTTTTTAGTTGTTTGATGAATCAATGCATTTAGGAGGTATTTTCTTTTACTGTTTTAGCAAAATGTCGCGGATGACAAAGCGTTATCAGGGAGTACGAGCTAGAAAGATGTTGAATATTGTATTGAAAAGCCATGAGAATAATCAGCCCGAAGCTACTGCTTTATGCAACCCAGGTAAGTTGTTTTTTTACCTACCTACCTAGTGAGTTGTGATTTCTGTGTTAGCAAATTCTGGAACTGATACTAAGTTCTGATATCTTTCAGATACGCTTGATCAAGTGACACAAGAAATCAGAACATTAAGCTGTAATAATGATTACCAAACAAATAAGCAGAAATGTAACATTACTAGATCGAATTCACTTTCAAACATTACTAAGTGTAACAGTTTTATAACTCGCCGACGTTGTTCTTCGCTGCCACCTACAATTACAGTACACTATGAAGGACGATACGAACCGGAACCTAATAACCTAATAAGTGAAACGTGTTCCTATGATGGTGACTATTCTGCCATTGATAGTGATGTAACTTACTGTCCTAGTCCTGATAATGATCAAGAGTCGAACAGTTCTAGCTCAGGGCCAGGGTTACTTTTAGATGAACCATCCACGTCATCAAGCATTTACTCCGGAAATCCAAACGAAGGCAGAAAACGCCTTGCTAATCGTGACTCGGGTAACTGGAAGAAATTAAAAAATAAGAAACTTCGCATGTTAGGAGAAGAATATTTGGGATACACTAAGCCAAAGGATAGAAAACTAAAACAAGACAAAATTAGACCTGCCAGAAAATTAGGTGATAAGTGCAACTCGCAGTTTTGCAGAAAGAGTAAGGTACGAAATTGTGAAAAATTTGAAAATAAAAGACGACAAGAAATACACACCAATTTTTGGAAAAATCTTAACTGGGACCAGCGCAAAGTGTATGTAGTCGGACTTGTAAACCGTAAGGGTACGGCACGCAAAACAAATGATCAGGGATCGAGACGTGAAGGCACTTTCGATTACTTTTTGCCAATGAACGAAGGCCAAAATTTACAGGTTTGCAGAACAACATTTTTAAATACTCTTTGTCTGGGGTCATACACAGTCCAATCTTGGGTCAAAAAATCGCGTGATAGAGTAATTCCTTGTCAAGAAATTCAGAATACAATCAGGGTCAGAACGCCACGATCTGGAACACAGCGAAAGCTTTTTACCGCACGCAACTTTTTAGACAATATTCCCAAGTTACCATCTCACTATGCCAGGAAGGAAACTTCAAAGTTGTATTTAGAACCTGTTTACCGTTCTCTGAGTGATTTATATAAACAGTACAAAGAACATTGTACGGAAAACGAAGAGCCTATGCTTTGTCGCTTTACTTTCGAGAAATTGTTTCACGAGAAAAAGCTGTCCTTATACACCTTAAAAAAGGACATGTGCGATACGTGCTGTGGCCATGCAGTAGGGAATATTACTACTTTCGATTATGAACAACACATTAAACGCAAAAATAGAGCGAGGCAAGAGAAGGAAACGGACAAAAAGAAGGCTACATCTGGAGAGTTAATTTTGTTGTCTATGGATTTAGAGTCGGTAAAAGTGTGCCCTTATCTAACAGCTAGCGCATTATACTTTAAGACAAAGCTTACGTGTCATAACTTTACAATGTATGACCTGGTTACTCACCAAGCCTCCTGTTATTGGTTTGATGAGACATGCGCAGATCTTACTGCTAGTACTTTCACATCATTTGTGTCCGATTACATCTTAAGATATTGCTTGCCTAAAGGATTGCCTATAGTAATTTTTTCAGATGGATGCACCTACCAAAATAGGAATAATATAATGGCGAATGCCTTATTAAATATTAGTGTTGAACATGAAGTGACTATCACACAGAAGTACTTAGAGCCTGGGCACACACAGATGGAATGCGACTCAGTCCATGCTGCGATCGAAAGGAAGCTGAAAAACAGGGAGATACATCTTCCCAGTGACTACATAACTGTAACGAAGGAGGCACGAGTAAATCCTTTTCCTTATGAAGCTGTTCAGATTAACTACGATTTTGTTAAGGATTACAATAATAAAACAAATTGGAGATACAGCGCCATAAGACCCGGTCGAAAAGCAGGCGATCCTGTAGTTGTTGATCTGAGAGTCATTCAGTATAGACCAGATGGCACTATTTATTATAAAATTAACTTTGATGATGATTGGACAGAGTTACCTGTTAGACCGAGAAAACTGAACTCTGTCGCGTATTCACCTTTACATGTTGCACCAATTCCCATAGCTTCTACCAAATTTAATCACCTTCAACAATTAAAAGAAGTCTTGCCAAAAGATTGTCACTTATTTTATGACAATTTGCCTCATGAATAATCTGTTCATCTGCTTAATTTAACTGATTTTGATGACTTTTTAATTACTAAACTAAAGCAGCTACATTTGTTCAATTGTTTTTATATAAGCAAAAAATGCTTAGTTACGTTATTTTTGTTTTTTTCCTTGATAAGTCACGAATTAAAAAGGTTCTGATTAAAAATATCGGCGTTTTATTAATTTCATTACCTTCTAAATATCACAACATTATCACATAAAATGAATAAGTATAAAGTTAATACCTCCTATCTATCCGAATCCCTACTAAACTATCATAAAATGTACCAATTCAGCATAGTATCTACAGGATAGATTATTATTATTCTAAATTAATACATTTATTCACTAATTTTTAATTTACCAAGAAATTAAACGTTTTATTCAGTTTGTGTAAAATTTGTATTTTGTAACTTAGGAGTTATTGGCACTTCGCCGTCGATATGCTATTAGAAAAATCCGTCAATTTACAGATGTTGATACCGCTAGACTGGTCTATTTTAGTTACTTTCATAGTATAATGTCTTATGGCATTTTGTTATGGGGACGAGCTGCAGACATTCAGTCAATATTTATTCTGCAAAAAAGAGCCATCAGAGCTATATATAATCTTCGTAGGTGCGATTCTCTAAGGGAACTGTTTAAGGACATTAACATCATGACGGTACATTGTCAATACATCTACGAAAACATAATGTACGTAAGAAAAAATCTGCATCTTTTTAGTAAAAGAGGTGACAGACACAGTTACAGTACTAGAAATAGAGACCAATTAGTTCAGCCGGGCTTCAGACTCGCTAAAGTAGATTCATCTTTCATGGGGTACTGTTTGAGATGCTATAATAAAATTCCACAAAGTATTCTTGAACTGAATGAGACGAAATTTAAAACATGCATTAAACGCACACTATGTAAGCAAGCATATTACAAGTTGGACGATTATATCGCTGACAAAAATGCTTGGCTCAATGCCGGTCCTGCTCCACAAGGACAGGGACGCATAAATTGATAACATTAAATAGTATTGTTGGAGCTGCTGAAGATTGTACAACTATCTTTGCATTGTATAGATTCAATATCTTTAGTATTATATAAAGCCCATATTGTGTGAGTGCTATGTACTAAAGAGCTATCGTTCACTGGAAACCTACGTCCTTTCCCGACTTGAATGTGCCCTGGCGGTTGAGAGAATGTCATGCTCACTCAATGTCTCGCTGATGGTGGCGCGTGTGTCGGATCATTTAGTTCCCTTCAAAATGGTTGAGTTGAATGGTGCTGATCCATGCGTCATGTTCGTGAACGGGCGCTGTCAGTTGTGACTGGTCATCTCTTAGTTGCCACGGCTTATTTGAATTTATTATTTTAATTTTTTTTTAATTGTCTTTTTTGTGTTTACTATGGACACTTTTAACGTGCACATCTTGCTACATCGTTCTCACATAATGTACCATCTCAATATGAATGATGTAACCAAGGTTTTGTAACAATATGCTGATTTAAAAGAGTGTCCATGGAGTTTCTTGCCCGTTCTTCTCTATAGAGATCTACGCTAGGGAATGGGCAACTACAGTACTTTCACAGTTTTTATGCCTTGTGACTGGGACTGTAGCTACATTTCATTGTTATCTTTGTTTCGACAGTTCAAAAGTGCCTGTAACTGGCCTACTTGAAATAAATGCTTTGATTTTGATTTTGATTTTGATTTTGAAAAAAAAATCAAAAATATTCTAAATATTTCGACTTCGTTGGATAAAGAATGAATCACATAGAAAGCAGTGGTTCGTATACGGACAAAGACATCGTGCTAATAATGTCGTCGAGAGCTGGAATGCACAACTTAATAAAACGATGAAGAGATATCATCCAATAACAGTTGCTCGCTTGCTCGAAACATTATTAGAAAATGAAACAAATTTTCGTGAAGAACCATTTCCTCGTCGGAGTGAAAGTTTATATAGAGAAGTTTTATATAAAACTAACAGTCCTTCTGTAATATAAAATTTCTCTATATAATATAATGATTTCATTACAAAATGTCAAATGGAGTTAATACACAACGAAATAGATGTTGGTTATTTTTTAAATAAAGTGAGATAGGATTCATTTTTAGGGTTCCGTACAAAAAATTAAAAAAACGAAACCCTTATAGGATCACTCGTGCGTCTGTCTGTCTGTCCGTCCGTCTATCACCATCATTTTGCTAAGAATCTACTAGACCAAATAAGGTGAAATTCAAACAGATGTGCAAAGAAAATAAATATTTATTTAAAATAAGGGTCATTTTCGGGGGACAAATTAGTAAATAAAAAAAAAATATCAAACCTTACTGTGTCATATATATCAAATGAAAGGGCTTGATATGAGGATCTTAAATATATTTTTGTTATTATTGTAAAAAAGTTTTGATTTTATTCATGAAAAAAAGACGAAAATCGACCATTCCCCCTGATCTCCGAAACTACTGAGCCTAAAATATTTTAAAAATACACAATATAGTTCATTGCTTGTAGATTACAGGAAAACCTATAAGAATTCTATCAGTTGAAAATAGTCATTTTCGGGGGAATAAATAGTGTTGATTTTATTAATGAAAGAAGACGAAACAATTGAGTTTGGCATTGTACGGAACCCTCACCACGCGAATTCAACTCGCACTTGGCCGGTTTTTATATTATAGCTTCGAACCCATCAAACTACAAAACAACCTACCCTTTTTACTTTGGATTCGCGTCGAGAATCATTAGTATAGATACCTCCTTAATTTGACCAGGATGCAAAGCGACAGCCTGTATTTAAAATATCAGTGTTTTTTTAATTTAATTATGATTGACTGTACACATTTTTAACTTGACGTTGATACAGGGAGGATCATTTGACTAGTTTGACCACGAGGAAAGTTAATTCCTCGTGGTCAAACCAGTTGGACTAAAAAGTTTGACTACGAGGAAGAACCGTTTTCTAGATCCACACGTTGGACTAGTGGCGTTGGGACCAACGTTGGGGCCAACGTGTGGAGCCGGCCGAATGCGTAGATAATCCTTGCGACATCATCTTATCATTTTCAAAACAACAACAAAAACAAGAAAAAAACGAAGGAACATTTCCTGTCACCATGATCAATAATGTAGGATTCTGTAAGTATAAGGTTAATTATGTATTGTATGAATTGCGTAAGTATATTATGAATTAGTAGAATGTAATGTTATTGCACGAACATAGGCTTTGATTATATACCTAATGCAATCAAAGCACTTAGGTTTATTCATCTTCTGCAAACTCGCGATCGAAATTAGGTTTGCTGTAAGAAAACCCAACTCCAGCGGCGTAAGCTCGACATTGTACATAACTAAGCTACATAATGCAATTATATTGTGTGGAAGAATAAGAACAAACGAAGCTACACAACATTAAACTTTTAAAAACCAATCAACGCCATTTTTTTATCGAAATCAAATGAATGAACTGCAGCACAAAGAAGAGTATGAAAACCAACAGCTGAACAGCAATTTCAATAAGTTATTATCAGACTCCGATTTGTCCGACTTGTTTGCAAGCTTTTAGAAAACCAATTGACGCCATTTTTTTTTATCGAAACAAATAAACTGCCGCACAAAGAAAAGTATAAAACCAACAACTGAACAGCAATTTCAATAACTTATCATCAGACTCCGATTTTTCCGACTTGTTTGCAAGCTTTTAGAAAACCAAGTGACGCCATTTTTTTATCGAAAACAAATAAACTGCAGCACAAAGAAAAGTATGAAAACCAACAGCTGAACAGCAATTTCAATAAGTCCAATTCCAATTTCCCGTATTTTTTTCACAGCACTTGAAGATTACTGCTGCTGCAACAAAAACAACTAAAACAAGTCGACTCCAGGCCGCCAGCCATCACCAGTCGCCACAAGATATACTCTATGGCCACCAGCCACAAGAAGAGAAATAAAATTAAGGTGGATGTGCAAGGGTAGCCCGCGAAATTTAAATTTTCTTACGTTTATTGCAATTTGCAGGTCAGTATCACGTTGTATGTTGATGAAAATATGAATCGCGCCAGTAACACGTATGGAGTTACAGAATTATAATCATCCAAATCATCAATATAGCTCTACAAGTTCATATAATCACATTCAATAGCTATTTCATGAAAAATTCACTCTTTGAGATTATATGAACTTGGACGGTTGTACTGATGATTTGAATGATTATAATTCTGTAACTCCATAAGTGTTACTGGTGCGATTCATATTTTCATCAACATGCAACCTGACACTGACCTGCAAATTGCAATAAACGTAAGAAAATTTAAATTTCGCGGGCTACCCTTGCGCATCCACCTTAAAGTTTTGAATTTGAATTCTCTTTATTTGAAAGCACTCAAAAATGTCTATGATTTCCATAATGCTACTGGCCAGAGTTACTAGAGAAAAAACACAGTTCAAAACTCGACTAAAGATTGCTTACAATATTTCTTTGTAAAAGTCTTTATTCATGTCGTATTTACTATGAGGATGAAAAAGGCGCCTTACGCCTAACAACAATTATAGCGCAAAGGTAGCCCGCGAAATTTAAATTTTCTTAAGTTTATAGCAATTCTCAGGTCAGTGTCAGGTTCTATGTTAGTGAAAATATATACACATATACATTCAATAGATATTTCATGAAAAAGACAGTCTTTGGGATTATATGAACTTAGAGGGTTGTATTGATGATTTGAATGATTATAATTCTGTAACTCCATATGTGTTATTGGCGCGATTCATATTTTCATCAACATACAACCTGACACTGACCTGCAAATTGCAATAAACGCATGAAAATTTAAATTTTGCGGGCTACCCTTGCGCATCCACCTTAAGGGGGAAGCACCAGGGTAGCCCGCGTGATTCAAGTTTTCATACGTTTTTCGAAATATCACGCATGAATTCGCCGCTATAGGCGTTTGTGTAGAGTAAAGTCTGCAGAAATGCCAGATGTCGTAAAGTGTTCGCGCTTTTTCATCACGTATTTTTTTACTAATATTCACGATAGTTGTGATCTAGATTGAGCTATTCCTGATTAATTATGACTTGAAGATTTTAAGTAACAAGTTATCTAGGATCTAATCTGTTATTACTTAGAGGAAAAATATTTTTGAATGTTTCATGCTTGCTAATTTTAAGGAGTACATTGCACAAATATGTAAATGATAAATGATAAATGATGTTTATTTTGCAAATAGGTTTTTTAAAAACACTTTTACACGTCTCTTTTTTAAACTAGATGGGGCCGGTGTTTCGTACCTGACTACTCTGAGAAGAAACAGCCGAAACAAACTCAGAGGTCATAGTCTCTTTTAAAGTCCAGACATAATCTTGGTTAACTCACATGAGGACTATGCAGATTAGTGTCTGAGATGGTCTCTTGAAGAAAGAACCCCACAGATTTGAGTGGACCTGTCCAGTCAGTGCAAGCATTTGTCAGTTATCGTGTAGCTCGACTTATAACTCAAGGAGCTCAACGACACGACGAACAATACCAAAGAAAGGACGTTTGGGTAGGTCGCTTATAGTACTCAAACTGCCAGACAATAGTGGAAAAAGATACACATGGTCCTCACATTCACAATAATCAAATAAAATTAATACAAAATAAACGTCATTAAATGTGACCATTAACAATAAAAAATAAAAATAAATGTGAAGGACGGCACGGTTGACATATGTCGGGCATGCCACCGTCCAGGTGAATCAATCCGTCACATTATCTCTGGGTGTTCTCGTTTGGCTAACGGAGAGTACTTGCATAGACACAACCTTGTAGCCAGGATTATCCATCAGCAACTTGCTCTAAAATACAGACTTGTGGAATCGGAAGTGCCGTACTATAGGTATGTGCCCGACCCAGTTCTCGAAAATGGCAATATCACATTGTACTGGGATCGATCCATCATCACTGACAGGACTATTTTAGCCAATAAGCCTGATATAGTGGTGGTGGATCGATCAGAGCGGCGCGCAATGATTGTTGACATAACGGTCCCGCATGATGAGAACCTCGTGAAAGCCGAGAAAGATAAGCAAATAAAATATCTTGACTTGGCTCGCGAGGTTGTCGACATGTGGGATGTGGACTCAGCGATAATTGTGCCGATAGTCGTATCAGCCCATGGCTTAATTGCTAAGAGCCTCGATGAATACCTGAGGAGGCTCTCGTTAGGCAGCTGGATCAAGGGCTTGATTCAGAAAGCAGTACTCCTGGACACGGCTCGTATTGTTAGGAGGTTTCTCTCTCTGGAGCCCTGACCAGCGGTAGCTTGGACCCTGTTCCCGATACCGGCGGGCAACAATTTTTTATATTTTTAAATGTTTTTTATATTGTTTTTTCTAAGGAATATTTAAAAATGTAATTAGTTTGTAAAAATATGAATAAAAAAATAAAAATAAAAGTAAAATACTTAGCAAAGTAAGTATTCATGTAAATTCATTAAATATAACAAAAAGAAAAATATAAAACAAAATAATAATTAAAAAAAAGAATAATAATAAAATACTAAAAGTATTCATGTATCTGAAGTTTACACTATTTTGTTATAATAGAAGTTAAACTTTTTATGAAGTTATTGGTACATAAAAGTTATAAAATAGAATTAATGACAGGACCTTACTCGACACTGGCGCCCCATCGGGTGAGCTCAAAAACGATAGCATTAGCAGGTCAGTATCAGGCTTTAGTTGAACAAAATATGATTCACCGCCGCCGTATTATGCGTGTGTCCACAGAATTATTATCATCAATCAATACTACTACGACTATTCCATGAAAAAGTAGCGTCAGCGTATTACGGTTGAAAACTTGCAAATCATATTATATTCAATATACATCCCATCATTGACCGCCAAATTGCCAAAAACATAAAAACATGGGAATTTCGGGGGCTACCCTGGCGCGTCCCCCTTAAAATCTGATGTTGGTGGCAACGTCGAGAGGGCTAACTTAAAAGGACATAATCTGACCACAATGGTAATGTTCTTCTGAAAGATCAGTTGCTACTCTTACTTAACCAGCGTGCGTGTATGACGAGTTGTATGAATGTGGACCACGCAAAACGAGCATGTAGGGATCGTTGCAGGTAGTCTTCTGTGGTTTGTGTTTGTGAATAAACAGTGATAATAATAATTATGCTTAATTCGGATGAAGGGTGTTGCCGTGATGCCGTCCGTACAGTACGAGCAGAAGTTCAAGGTGGCGCTACTTGTCAAGAAAAAATACAAAATATGTCAAGTTTCATACATGTATTTTAGTTTTACCGCCTGGACCTATACTTTTATTGGTCGAAGTATAGTGGCCGCCGAGGTGTCTTTGTGCTCTATGCTTCACATTTTATTCTATTTTAACTTTGATTTTGAATAACAGTGATCTTTATTCATAAATACCAGAGCAGGCGGGAAAACATGGAACTAAAATGAAAGAACAAAGTTTGACATATCGATGCTTAATTTTTTTACTATAATAATAATTATGTTTTTTTTAACTATATGTGTATGTGTGTTATTTGTGTTTTTTTTTTACTGTAATATGACGTATTTGCTGTCATTTTAACAACTGCGACAGCAGGGTCGAACTGGCTATGGTGTTGAGGTGGCGTTTCCAGCCACGTTTGTGCGGGCCTGGTTTGCGGGGCTTGCCGGAAGCGAGGCGCTACGTAGCATAGGGGGGCCACGCAGCCGTGGGCGTAACCAGGAGCCCTTGCTCCGACACAATTAACACGCAATTATGGCATACGTAAACAAGGTTGAAAAAAATAGAGTATGTGGAAATTTTGATCTCAAATTACATAACTGAATTTATTCGAGGCAAGATGTAAATATTTTCGAGCTTGCTTCGCTCCCTCTTGCAGCATTATTTTATCTTGGATTTTCATATGGTCTCTAAGTCGCCCAAGTAAATCCAGTAGGTCGAAACAATTGTATTCCTGGCCTAAGGCCTTTTCACTTCCTTTCCTTTGTCTAAAAGCTGACCAAGTAAATCCTGTATGAAGGATCGAAATAATTTTATCTTGTCCAAGGCAAGGTGTCAAAAAATTACGAGCTCGCTTCACTCGCTCTTTAGCCTATTTCCTTTCGCACCGTGCCTTTTGTATGTAAGTCGACCAAGTAATTCCTGTATACCTTCCTAAATATCTAAGAAATATATCAAAAACCTGTCTATGGTAGGGTGGTAACATTTTCGAGTTCGCTTCGCTCGCTCTTGGAGCTTTGTTCTTAACATCGTGTCCATAAGTCGATTAGATAATAAGAATAAGAATAAGAATAATTTATTTTAAAAAGTAGATATTACAAAAGTACATTTAGGTGCTGTAGTGTAATTTCTTAAACAATTTTATAATTAGCGCTTAGTAAACTATGACTCAAATATATTAATAGGTGCAAGTAATGAAGAAGTCGAACTCAAGTGTTAGGTAGCGACCTGCCTGATCTAGGTTTATTTAAACCTGTGTTTCAGGCCATCACTTACAATGCATCATATAATTAGTACAATAAAAGTTTTGAAATTAAAATAAATCTATTAACAACTATAACAAAAATCCAATTGGTACAAAAACATTAAAACTAACTTAAGTAATTACGTGCAATTAGATACCAGGGGATAAGATAATCAAACTAGGACTTCTAGAAGTTTTTCTGTGTCCGTGTAATCAAGTATTGCTAAATAATCTGATAATACAAAAATACATTTCCTATAACTTAGACTATAGAAGTTTAGTTTCTTGTTGAGTCTATTATACAGAAAAGGTCCTAAAAAAATATAAAATCGACTAGCAAAAGCATGCCTAGTTTGAGGCATTGGGCAAACTAGGTCCTTCCTTCTCCTATCGGAAGGAACAGGGTCATAGGGAAGGGTAGAGTGCTGCTGTAGTATAATGTGAAGAATAAATAATTGGCGTACTGTGAGCACATTACATGCTTTGTAGAGCAGTCGTGTAGGAAATCTAAACGGACGAAAGGTAGCAACCTTTAGAATTGCTCTTTGAGCGCGTTCTAGAGGGAGAAGAATCGAATTTCCCGCGCCACCCCAGGACGTTATGCAATAGGCTAGAATAGACTGGCACAACGCCAAATAAACCTGTTTTATTAATTTATAGTCGGCTACATTACGTAAATACTTAAAAACATAAATTAGTTTTCGCACTCTAGTACATAGTAACTCGATATGTTTACGGAAATTTAGATTGGAGTCAATTGTGACACCAAGATATTTCAAATGGTCAGCTTTTTCTAAAGTAGGGCAAGAACATGCAGAGTCAGCGTACGTGCTACAGGTATGCGCGTAAATGATTAGGTTAGTAAGCGGTGTGTTAGTATTTCTCATTGTAAATGAAATGTATTTTGTTTTGTCAGCATTTAGTGTTAGAAAATTGTTCTGGAGCCAACTACATACACTGTTGAAACCATTTTGAGCATGTTCATAGGCCTCAGCTCTTGATTTAGCTGCAAACAACAGAGCAGTATCGTCTGCATATGACATTACAACACCATTGTTGAGAGGCAGGCTGCAAAGGTCATTAATATAGATTAAAAATAATGTAGGACCTAATATACTGCCTTGTGGAATTCCAAAACAAGTATTAGAAAGATCAGCACTTGTGTTTGGTCCAATTTTTACACATTGCTGTCGATCGCTAAGATAATCAGATAATAGAAGAAGCTGCGCTCCTCTTATCCCAAGTGTTTCAAGCTTCTGCAAAAGAATAGTGCAAGAAATAGTGTCAAAAGCCTTGGCAAGGTCCAAAAAGATACCAACTGTATGCATTCCACTATCCAGATTTGTAGAAATGTAATTAATCAATTTGTTTACTGCTTGGCTAGTTGATTTTTTAGGCCTAAATCCAAATTGATTATCTGAAAGAAGTTTGTTATCTTCCAGATATTTTATCAGTCTACTGTTTATGATTTTTTCTAAAATTTTTGATAGGCCTGTCAGTACTGAAATTGGTCTGTAGTTATTCACACTCATTTTATCTCCAGACTTGAAAATAGGAGTGACTACAGACTTTTTTAGTAGTTTTGGAAATATCCCTTTTGATAAACACAGCTGAAAGATGTGGGTAAGCGGAGGGGCTAGTAGGTGTTTGAATCTTTTTAGTACGTTATTGGGTATATCATCCCACCCAGTTGCGCAGACATCCTTTAAGTCGTTTA
Source organism: Eugnorisma glareosa (assembly GCA_947578425.1). Classification (NCBI taxonomy): domain Eukaryota; kingdom Metazoa; phylum Arthropoda; class Insecta; order Lepidoptera; family Noctuidae; genus Eugnorisma; species Eugnorisma glareosa. Next base: position 987,778 of record OX387984.1, read on the forward strand.
TTATTCTAACTACTTCGTTGACGTCCGTATCTAATAAAACAAAAGATTTTAACGTTGAAGATGTCTTAGTGGGGTTTGGAGTAGGAGGAAGGCTAATACACACATCAAAAGTGTCTAGGGATCAAGCATTTTTATGTGGATTTCTTGAGATTGAGATGTGGCTTTGTAATAAATTTATGATTTTATAAATTTATATGGATCCTTTTTGGTGCATTTCATAATTTGAATCAGGAACTGTGAATCAAATTCGAGTAAAAGATGAAAATCAGCTGTCAATATTTTCCCTATAAAAACATACAACGCATTGAAGACATTATTAGTGCTACTGTTTCCCTACTACTGATTAAAACCAACGTTATTATGGAGCGGCGACGTCATTTAAGCAGGGAAGAAATGCTCAGAGCCGTGGGAATGATAGAAGCTGGTTCCCGGCAACGTACTGTGGCTTTAGCTCTGAATACAAGTCAGAGTGTTATCAGTCGACTTTGGACACGTTACCGAAGCACTGGTACCGTGGCTGAGCGCCATGGAGGACGGTATCGCTGCACCACACGGAGACAAGACCGATACATTCAAATCTTAACTCGAAGAGCTCCAACAATAACCGCCATGATGTTAGCCGTGAGGCTTCATCACTCTTCAGGGAACTTAATTAGCGACCAAACAGTCAGAAACCGCTTGCATGAAGTGAACCTTCATTCCCGAAGACCGCTACGGGTACCACCTATAGCAATGCACAATCGTAGGATACGATATCAATGGGCTCTTGAACACGGAAATTGGGCAGAAGAACAATGGCGTTTCGTGTGCTTTTCTGATGAGTCTCGTTTTGGTATGAGACCGGATACAAGACGTATACGACACTGGAGAACCCCTGGACGCCAACAGCGATTAAAATCCTGCCAGGAAGTCCATCCTTATAGTGGTGGAACCATCATGGTATGGGCGGGTATTTGGATCGGCGGAAGAACTGAGTTGATTTGGATCAGAGGCAACCTCAACGCTCAAATTTATGCTGAGACGATTGTATCAGACGTCATCGTTCCTCTACAAGTGCAAATCGGTCCCTTATTTCAGTTAATGCATGATAATGCACGACCGCACACCGCAAGAGTTGTAAGACAGACTCTCGCCGCAGCTAACATCAATGTCCTGCCCTGGCCTGCTCAGTCGCCAGACTTGAATCCGATTGAGCATGCATGGGATATGCTACAGAGAAGAGCTCTGCCGAATATGGAGGGTATCCAGTCACAAGAAGACCTTTTTTTGTTGTTGCAACGAACATGGGCGGCCATTCCACAGCGTGATTTGGATGAACTCATTTTGAGTATGCCAAACCGATGTTCTTGTGTTGTTAGTGTTCGCGGTAGAAACACGGATTATTAATTGTTTAAGTTACCCAATAAAATTTTAAAGAAAACTGTTATTTCAGTCTTTTTTTCGAACTTTTGTGTTAGTGGTTCAAATGTCAAAAATCCCTTTATTAGGAAAATGGCAAATTTCTTTATTAATGCAAAGGTGACTTGGTTTATCGTTACTGTGACAAACGAAAACACTTTATTTGATGAATCCTTAAAGAAAATTTTAATTAATATCAATCAGGAGAAAAGTTATTGCAAAAATATATGTTGATCCCTAGACACTTTTGATGTGTGTATTTATGAATTTTTCTGCCAAGTTTTTACCAACGTTGACGAAATAGTGGTTTACCTTATTTATCGCTTCGGATGGGTTTATTTCTGTTGGTAGTAAATCTAGCGGCGGTTCAGAATTTTTAGACCTCAAAGTATTGGTTTTTATAAATTTCCACACGAGTTTACTATTTTTTCCCGCCTTCTCGAGTTCATTTTTATCGTACTGGTTTTTTAGTTTTTTCAAAAGATTATTACAAAAGTTGCGATATCTTTTATAGGTTACAGAAAGTATTACGTCATCAGGTGCAAGTTTGGATTTTAGGTGAAGTTTGTCTCTGTGTCTTATACAACGAACGAGACCGGGTGTGATCCACGGTTTAATACAACTATATTTCCTAGGGATTATCTTAGTGAAAGTGTTTTTCCTTATTGCGTATTGTATAGAATTTATGAAATATTGTAAAGAGATATTTGCATCAACAGAATCATAAATTGGGAAATTATAATGTCTATTTCATAATAAAAAGAATTATAAAAAAGCTAAATAAAGCCATTTTTTTTTCAATTAACTGAAAGTTCTCGTCATATATATATATTAAAAAAATGTTGATTGGCTTGGTTCATATTTAATTTTTTTAATAATTGGAACTGTTTCAGAGGCCAGCACATCGAGCTACCTGAAACTCAAAATTTCACAATCAACCATAAACCTAATAGTTTTTTATGCCATTGGCAATACTGATCCTTTTTAGAAGAAAAATTGTTGCATTGGCAACTTCAAAGTGAACATAATTAGTGTCAATGTCAACGTCAGCTATTCTTGAAGGTTGAAGCGTATAGTCATTTTACGTTGGTGTGAGAATCGTTTTAGATTGTTTTTTGGAAACAAAACGGAATTTCTCAAATGAGGTTTAATAATGTCTGAAGATAGCGCGGCGCCTATACTGTTACCACATCATGAACAACAGGCTCTGTGCGCCACGCGCTTGCCGTACAGGCAGGGAAGAAAACTTACTGCTGTAAAAGTGAGTGCGAAAACAATATTTCGATGCCAAACGAACTACTTAACGCACTGTTATTCCATTCAAAATCTTATCTTACTTCTTACTACTTTTATAAATGCGAATGTTTGTGAGGAAGGATGGATTTTTGCTATTCCGTCACGCAAAAACTACTGAACGGATTTGGATGACATTTCCATGGCATTTAGAACCTGCATGAACACATACTTTTCAATGTAGTACGATCCTGAGGGACGATGTTCTTGATTTCCACGCGGGCGAAACAGTGGGTATGAGCTAGTAGTGTACAATTCGATGGCTCTCCTGAGTTCAACATTGACTATCCTTACAACTACTCGTTTTTATACGAATTACGAACATTCTGACTAGTGGTTGCAAGCATTATTGCCGAGTACAAACCCTGTACAAATAATCTTACAATATTGACCGGGTCGAGCAAAAAACCCATTAAATTATGTAACACAATACAGAACCCTGCTATCTCCTATTACCTACGAAACGAGAATAAATTGCATAACCAGACAATTGACAAACAACTAACAAAGCCTCGCCTAAACTACCGATAGTATAGAGGTAATGATAAAACCGAGACCTCCAAAACTTGTGTGGTTGTTGAGTTTCATGTGATTCTCATTCGTTGTGATAGATGAGTTCTGCTTAGGTTTTTAAAGAATATTTCGAATTTTTTCACTTCTTCTTTATTTCTTATATTTTGCAGATTGTGTCTGGCTTCGCTTAGTTGCTTGGTTGCAAATGTTTCTCTAGAGTAACAGTTTTTGATAAACTTGGGTTTCTGTAGTTTTGCGAGCGCAATTCTGTTCTCTGGATCTGATTGGTCTGCTTATACACAGGGTACCTAAACACTGCACTGTAACGCTATCTTTGGATACGTAAACGTTTCAACCCTAATCTTACTAATTTTATTTAAGCTCACGATACGCTACTTCAATCTATGGTTCAGAGATCACACTATTCACAAACACACACGATTACAAATTTTAAAACGCCTAAAATTAATAGTAGGTTTGTTAACACTGATAATACAATGACCACATACAATCTTTAAGTAATGGCACATCAAACGAACACTAGCCGGCTTGGGGCTTGGCGGCGACCGACGGCCGGGTCGTAGAGCAATAAATTTTTTTCGTAACATATGGGCAAGCGCAGCTCGCAAAACGACCGTTCGCGACGGCGGTCAGCAAGCCTCTCCAACATTTCAATTTTATTTATTTGTAAAGATAAATTAAAATAATTAATTCCTCTTGTTGACAGGCTTACACTATCAACAATGAGTCCAGGCATCTTCTCGTCTTTGGAGTACCTTCCCTCAATATACGCCAGGAGACGAAGGCTTTATTCACAAGGTTCGGTAAACTACAGAACTTCAACTTGACCAAGTACCCTTCGGAGGTGTTCACGGAAACGTATCATGCTATATTTGAGGACATACAGTCGGCCAGAGTGGCTAAAAAGATGCTAGATGCTAAGAACCACTATGGTGGTATTCTGCACGTCTGTTATGCACCGGAACTAGAAAATCTGAATGATACAAGGGAAAAGTTGCTTTTGAGACAAAAAAACGTTGTTGCCCGACTAAAAAATTTAAACAAACCAACGGTTATTGAAAATGTTGTAAATAAAACAGGTGTTACAGAACATAAACTTGATAAAAAAGATATTGTTGTCAAAAAACTGTGTATGGGTAATGAAAACAACATAGAATTTGGTAAAAGAAAAGCTGATTTTGTATCTGTGAAACAGTGCAAGCTTAAAAAATCTAGGAATTTTGACAGAAAAAATTGTGTTGCCATTACTGAAAATTATTCTGGAAAAGTTCGTGATAAAGAGATTGTAACAGCAGTTTCTGATTCACAAACAACTGTTTGTGAAATTGTTGATTTTACTTCTGCAGAAAAGGAGGTATTAACTAATATTAATGAACATTTGAGTTATGATAATTTTGGCAAAGAATTGATCAAAATAGTGCCATACAAGCCAGTGAATAAAATAAAATTTTATTTAAATAAAAATACTTGATTAATGCTTTGATATTTTATCTTTATTTTGAGGGTAGGTACACACGGCGACACATCAAGCTATACATTTCCAGTATAACATGGCCTCGCTTTATATAGATTTTCAGTACAATGAGAGATCCGCATAAAGTGGTTTTGTATCGCTTGACTAGTCGTCGTGTTTACTTTTCACTTCATCCAATTTGACATAGCGTGCGGTGGTATAGACCTTAGTAGGAAAGCATAAGGTTCAATTCGTCGAAACAGGCCTCAGGAAAAAAAAAAACTGCAGTTTTTAATGTTTTATTATTAAAACTTATGTCTACAAAATACCTGATTTTACCGTGCTTAGAAACTATACATATATTAGATTCAGATTCCTCAAGAGGAAAAAAAACGCGTCAGCAGTTTTCCGCTAAATTTATACTCGTATCTGCTCTAATCTGTGCCGTGTCATCACTTTGGGCCGCAGAATACCAGCGAGCGTTGTGACTTAAGGTGGATGCGCAAGGGTAGCCCGCGAAATTTAATTTTTCTTACGTTTATTGCAATGTGCAGGTCAGTGTCAGGTTGTAAGTTGATGAAAATATGAATCGCGCCAGTAACACGTATAGAGTTACAGAATTATAATCATTCAAATCATCAATACAGCTCTCCAAGTTCATATAATCACATTCAATAGCTATTTCATGAAAAAGTCACTTTTTGAGATTATATGAACTTGGAGAGCTGTATTGATGATTTGAATGATTATAATTCTGTAACTCCATACGTGTTACTGGCGCGATTCATATTTTCATCAACATACAACCTGACACTGTCCTGCAAATTGCAATAAACGTAAGAAAATTTAAATTTTTCGGGCTACCCTTGCGCATCCACGTTAAACGTTACAGCACCATGCTGAGATAGGGGTCTTTTCGCCCCTTACACGACCAAATTCGTTTTTTTTTTCTTATTATTACTTTTTTTATATAATTTTGTTTTACTTTTTTTTTTGTTTTATCCTGTGCGGACTAATAAATACCTTTTCTTTATTTCTTTTACACTTACACGGCTCGAGTCGATCGGCATTTGCCACTAGTTAGTTGTTATTCAAAAAATGTTTCTGACGTACAGAGAAATACGCTAGGTCGCCAGCACATCAAGCATGTATAAAATTCGGTCTTAAACCTAATAGCTTCACTACATAGTATAAAACAAAGTCGCTTCCCGCTGTCTGTCCCTATGTATACTTAGATCTTTAAAACTACGCAACGGATTTTGATGCGGTTTTTTAAAATAGATAGTGAATAACATTGCACCCGTGCGAAGCCAAGGACGGGCCAAGGATAAAGTTGCAAGCGGGTTAAGGATAAAGTTGAAAATCTATTGAAAGAAATTTAACAGATTGTAGTTGTAGCTTAAGAGCGGCCATCCCGTCATACTTTTCATACAACGCTCGTACGTGATTATGCCATTGTTACACATCTATCTTTGATTTTTTTTTGAGCTCATAGGTATTTTGTGCATTAAGTATATCTATGTTTCTATGGATGCAAAAAATAAAAAAAGTAGAAACAAATTCAGTATAGGCCTCCAAAAATTGCTGTTTTGCACAAATTTTACCTGAACTTGGCCGTTCATAATGTACTCATAAACTGTAAAAATAAAGAAAACATCTCGATAGAAATCTTGCACATGTAATAGAGATTCTTAATGACAAATATTTATTTCACACACTTGTAAGACTTATTCAAAAACACGTATTTCCCGGAACAAGTTTAAGAAATTTTCGAAAACTATTTTTCGTTCAATGTCATCGCGTTAGGCGGTATGAGGTGCGCGGGAGACGAGTTGTGCGGGGTCGGGGCGGGGTAAGACGGGGGAGTTGAAAGAAAATCCGCCGCTGTGGCTCTGGATGAAACAACAAGCTTTTCGACCATGCTCGCGTTGACGATAGACGGACCGGGAAGGGCCCTCTTAATGTGCTGGCGCGAACAACAGCTGAGTCTACAATCATTTTTTCATTCTAGAAGCACCAAAGGGGTTTGAATGTTTGGTATGGAGCCTGGCCTGTCTATATTCCGCCATTTTATTTTCTAATCTAATCAATAGCTGGCATTGATTGTGGCTAAATAATAACAGATATAGGTCGATCTTCAAAAGTAGCGCATGCCTGGGTTAGTCTGTGGATGGGAGACCATACATTAAATCCCGAGTTTCCTTAGTGCTTCAGAAAGCACGTTAAGCTGTTGATCCCTTCAGTCATCTGTAGATCTTTGACAATCGTCACAGGTAGTCAGTGGTCCGAGAGTCTGACAACCATCGTCCACCGTCTTACCAAGGGGTATCGTATTACCCAGTACTAACTAACTTAGCTGTGAGCTCAGATAAAATACTGATACTCAGCTACATCCGGTGAGACTGGCGCCGACCACAACGTAGTTGGTATACCTACACTAGTCAAATGATGAATCAATAGCGAAGACGCGGGCAAAAGTTAGTAAATGATATTAATGCAGGCTACTCCTCTTCAGGGTACTCCTCGGCGGCTTCCTCTTCTTGCTCGTCGAAGTCTGCATCGTCTACACCGACTTCCTGCAAAAACATTTCGATACGTTTAAGGATAACTCAAAAAAAAAAACCGATTAGGAGCTATGATGCCACAGATACACATGTTACATTTGTACTGCCCTCCTAAGACAACCAATACACAAAGTATGAGTTATGAATTCGAGATAATACCTTGTAAAGTTTTTTTTAGCGTTGCCCGCGACCTTGAAATTATTTTATAGTACATTTTGATATAAGTGGGGAAACTTTGTTATTGCATTCGAGGCGGAATTAACACCCGAGCTCCAGGCGAAGGTGTTATGGAGCCGAGAACTGCAGTAACAAATCCCCACGCTTATCAAACGACGTTTTTTAATACACTTTCGAAGAAATAAAATATTAGAACGGAAAGTATTTTTGTCAGGAATTATTAGGAAACTATGATTTAATTTGCTTTTTCTCCGCGTTTTGCTTTCGCCAGGTTGAAGAAGAAGCAAAGGTATGATGCCGCTAAACAGCATAATATGAAAAATAGAAAATTCAAATATTTTTGAATTTAGAATATAGAATAAATAAAAAAGCCTTTATTATTCCTTAATTACAATGAAAAAAAAATACTTAACATAAATTAATTTAAGTAAAAAAATTACTGTGCATTAAGGACCCCTCGACGGGTATAGACCTCCTCCAATAATTTCCATTGCTTTCTGTTCCTTGCTTTAGCAAACCATGAATTTCCCATCAGTTCTACGATCTCGTCGTGCCAGCGCTCTACTGGTCTGCCCCTTTTTCTCTTGCCGTGTGGTCCTAACCACGCGGTCGCTCTCAGAGTCCATCTACTGTCTTCTGATCGCGCCAGGTGGCCCGCCCATCTCCATTTCAGTGCCTGCGCGTGTTGAGGGCGTCTATGACTTGAGTCTTCTTCCTGATTGTTGAGTTTCGTTGTTTGTCCCTCAGTTTAATGTTTAGGATGCTTCGTTCCATGGCCCTTTGACAAACTTGTATTTTATTTTTGGTTGTTTTGTTGAAGATCCAGGTCTGACGCGCATAAGTAAGGCATGGCAGCAAACAAGAGTTCATGACTTTAGCTTTGAGTTTTACTGGTAAATTGGATTTCATTATTTCCTTGTAACTCCAAAATTTATTCCAAGTTATGCTAATTCTCCTCTTGATTTCTTCGATGTTTCTATTTTTGTTGAAAGATGATTGTTTACCGAGATATATATATTCCTCTACATATTCTACCGTTTCGTTGTTGATTTTTATTTCTTGTTTTTCCCTGTTAGGTAATATTTTTGTTTTCAGGGTGTTCATTTCTAGACCAACTTTTGAACCTACGGTATGGAGTTCATTTAGCATCTTTTCTAGTTGTTCCGCAGATTCAGCTGCTAAAACAATGTCGTCTGCAAACCTTAAGTGGTTGAAGTATTTACCATCTATGAGAATTCCTTTTCGGTACCAGTCAAGGTTTGACATTACGTGCTGTAGGACGTTACTAAAAAGTTTTGGGGATAGCGGGTCGCCCTGCCTTACTCCGCGTCCTATTGTTATAGCATCCCCAGTTCTGTCCAGTTTGACTCTACTTCTACTTTTCCTGTATATGTCTTTGATAATATTAATGTAAGCTTGTGGGATGTCTATAGCTGAAAGGAAGTCCCATATGCTCTGATGGAGAATCGAGTCGAATGCCTTTTTGTAGTCGACAAAGCCCAAGTACAGAGGCGCATTAAACTTCATATTTCTCTATTATTTTTTCTATGGCATGAATATGGTCCACTGTGTTAAATCCTTTGCGAAAACCTGCTTGTTCTACTGGTTGATGTTTCTCTATATCTTCTTTTATCCTTTTTTCCAGACATGAGGCAAACAGCTTGTATAAATTTGGCATTAGGCTAAGTGGTCGATAATTTCCCACGTCTGCTGGGTCCCCTTTCTTATACAAGAGTATTATGTCGGATAGCACCCATGATTTCGGGACAGTTTCTTCTCTTAGTATTTTGTTGAAGAGATGTGTCAGTGGTGAAGAAAGAACATATCTGGACAGTTTTATCATTTCGTTTGATAGGTTGTCTAGTCCAGGGCTTTTATCAGATTTAAATTTTTCAATATTCCCAACGATTTCTGCTTCGTCGAATAGTTTTATCTCTAAGTCTGTCTGTAAGTTTGAAGTTTGCCTGGTTTCCGATGGTGCAGTTTTCGGAGTGCTATATAGAGTTCGGTAGTAATCTGTAGCAATTTTTATAATTTCTGATCGTGATTGTACTTTGTTGTTGTTGTAACTTGAGCTTAGTTTTGGAATCCAAGTTTTTTCTTTATTTAATAATCTTCCAGCTTTTTTTGTGCTTTCTTTTGTTACGAGAAAGTTTTCTATTATTTTCATTCTATGTGTTTTATAATCATTTTTGATACTCTTGTTTGTTGTCTTATATAGTAATTTCAGTTGGTTTTTTTGTTCTTTCGTCAGGTTCTTCTTGTTTTGTAGTTTGTGGCGTTTGGAAATTAATTCTTTTGTTTCGTTGCTTATAATATCTTTCTTTTGATTTACAATATTTGATTGAGCTTCTTTTATACTATGAGTTATGGCTTGATGAATTTTATCATGGTAAGTTTCAACAGAATCGTCATTGTTTAGGTTTTTAATTTTTTCTTGCAGTATTTTTATATAACGTTTCTGTTCTTCTTCTGATTTAATCGTCTGTGGAGCCTTGTTGAAATTTATTCGTTTTTTCTTTTTAGTTTTCAGTGTTATTATTGCTCGTACTAATCTGTGGTCGCTAGAGTGGGTTATGTTGTTTAGGACCTCTACATTTTCGAATTGGTTTGGTTTATTGGAAAGTATGAAGTCGATTTCGTTTCTTGTTTTTTTATCAGGCGATATCCATGTCCATTTTCTATTCCTTTTCATTTTGTAGAAGGTGTTCATTAACATTACTTTATTTTCCAGCGCAAATTTGATGAGTCTGTCGCCTCGTTCATTTCTTTGTCCAAATCCAAACTTTCCCATGATTAGATTTTCAGTGGGTTTCGCAAAGCCTATTTTTGAGTTAAAATCGCCCATAATAATTAAATTGTTTCCAGCGTATGATTGCGCTTCTAAAATTTTGTCATAAAAACTTATTAAATCTTGTTCTGGTGCTTCTGTAGTTGGAGCGTATACTTGGATTACCGACAGTTCATATTCTTTAAACTTTAATTTTAACAGGCAAACTCTTTCGGATAACCCAATAAAAGAATCAATGTTGGGTTTCAATTCTTTCTTGATGAGAAAGCCTACTCCATATCTCCCAGGTCTTTCCCCCATGTAACAGAAGACATGGTCTTCATCTTCAATAATCGAGTTACCCATTCTGCGTATGTCTGAAAGTCCAATTATGTCGTATTTTATATTCCTAATTGCATGTTTTAGCTGTAACATTCTTTCTATCGATGATAATGATCTCACATTGTAAATACATATGTATAATTTCTTGTTCTCTATGTTTTTAATTATTGGAGGGTTTTGGTCATACGTTCCCCGGGTGACCGGCCTTGTGGGACACGAGGGGTCGTTTTTTCCTAGATAGTGTTGTTATTTTCAATGTTGGGTTGAGTAGGTATTTCTGGTTCCTTTGGTTTTTGAGTAAGGTATTGCATCATATTGGTTCTATTTTTCTTTAAAGGTTGTTTTGTGTTTGTATTTTTGTTGTATTCCTCTACTGGTTTATTTGTCTCTGGGGATTCTGATAGAATACGTTTGTTTGATTTTCTATTTTCGCCAATTATAACTATTTTGTCATATTTCAAGAAAGCTTTTTTCCCCTGATCTTTAGCTTCCTTAAGCTGTACTTGGAGTTCTTTTCGTTTTTGCAGTACTTCCAGCGGGAAGTCTTCCATTATGTGATATGGTGTGTTGTTTTGAATTTAGAATACAAATGTTAATTTGTTCATATAAGTAAATATTTGTTTTAAATAATCATGTTTATCTATGATATTCCTTCAAACAAAATTTAAATACTCTAAAATATTTACGCCGTAAAGACATAACTCTTTGCAGAGATTTAAGAACAATCTCCGCCGACTATAGTCTGTGAACCCATTTGGACATAATATAAGTAGGTAGGTATCTGTGGATTTTTTTATTTCCGCACGTGTGCGGAAAAAATATTAAAAATCTACGCGTGTGAAATACATTGCATGTTGAACGTAATCGTAGTGCGTTAAGAACCAGTTTTCGAGAAAGCGTTTTGAAAAATTATTACTTCCTTCCCTAATTGAATCGCATTTTGTTAACAATTTCATGGGTTTTAATTTGTTTTGCACAGAACCCTAATTCTTTTTTCCGTCACGTGTGTACGTGGGTATTTGTTATTGCATTTCTTGGCTTCATAACAACCTCGCCTGCGGCTCGGGTGTGAATTCCGCTTCGAATGCAATAACAAAAAGTTTCCCCACTTATGTATAAATGTACTATTATATTACTTTTACACGGACGAAGCTCGCGGGCAACAGCTAGTTCAAGATAAAAACATCTTTCAGAGAGGGTAGAACAAATGAGGGGGCTCTCTTGTAATCGAACTCGTGGCTTGGCAATCCGACTGTCACACTACAAGAGTATTGCTGCTCTTGCTCTTGACTTACCAATGCTCCGGCCAAAATGCCCAAAAATGGGGCAGACGTGTTGCTGAAGAGGGGAGTCGCGATCTGCGCAGGGTGGCTACTAGCAACGCAACAGGGTGAGAGTTGACAAGAATTAAGTGACGTGCAATTGGAGTGGACTGCTGCAGGGCCAGGCTGATGGGAGTCAATCATGGGCTGATAACTTACTTCGTACTGCTGGTACTCTGAGACCAAGTCGTTCATGTTGCTCTCGGCTTCGGTGAACTCCATCTCATCCATGCCTTCCCCTGTATACCAGTGCAGGAAGGCCTGGAAAGTAAAGGAGGTCGTCGTAATTATGAGGGTGTATTCTGGAAGATGGTAACGTCGAAAATACCTGTGAAATATTACGCCCTGGTTTGATAAATTATTGAATCAATATTTGGCTGAAAGGAATGATGAAATATCGCTCTGGTACGTAAAATAAAATATTCAGTGTAAAATAATCATTCAAGTTTGTTCAGTTTATAAGCAGTGCAACACAGAGCGATATTCCATTCTCATTTAGTAATATTATGGGGGAAGCGAAGATTAGAAGGTTAGCCCACGAAATTCAAATTTTCTTCAGTTTTTTGTAATTTTCAGGTCTGTTTCAGGTTGTACCTATGTTAAACTAAATACCTATGATTCGCAACCGTTACACATACAGGGTGTAACAGGACCCTTCACGAAGCCCTTTTTTACAATTTAATATTTTATGTAGCGTGTTTTTGGTGAAACGGAACACGCATCGATTCCGGTAGTGACGTCAAGTGCTATGTGTCAAAGAAACACTTTTAGTTGAAAAGTACTTAAAGTTTTACTATAATATTGTTATTGCAATTTTTGCTTTAATAAAGCACTTACAATATAGTAAAACTATTCTATTTACTAGGTGGAAGCGCAAGGGTAGCCCGCGAAATTTAAATTTTCTCAAGTTTATTGCAATTTGCAGGTCAGTGTCAGGTTGTATGTTGATGAAAATATGATTCGCGCCACTAACACGTATGGAGTTACAGAATTATAATCATTTAAAACATCAATACAGCTCTCCAAGTTCATATAATCACATTCAATAGCTCTTTCATGAAAAAGTCACTTTTTGAGATTAAGGGCTTAAGGGCAAAAAATTCGATTTAAACAAGGCAGATAGAGAGAGGTAAGTGACATCAAAGTCCTGACATGAATGGCCGCGATAGTCATGGACGTTTGAACTGTCGTAGAAAATTGTTGGAGTTTAATATTTTTTTTGTGCGACAAGCAATAGTTGAAATTAACTTTTAATTATTTTCCTGGGTTGATACAACTGCATTTTATTGATTTAAGTGAAAAAAATATTACATGCATATTCCCTATTGAAGTGAAACTACCTACAAAAGTTTATTATTAAAAATTAACACATACGTATATATTTAAAGTCTATTCTGTTCCATGGAAACACAACCGTGTTCCTTGGAAACAGTCTAAATGGAATGTGTTAGTTTTTTTTCAAATTACCGTTTGTATATTTCCCTATGGAGGGGTTCGAAATGACGTGCTGAATACGTGGTAACCGTCTGCGCGTTGATGTCGCTTCCCTTCATAGGTACCTATAAAGGGTGTAACAAGACCATTAACGAAGCCGAAAGGCACTTGATCTCCCCGTCATTGCGATCATTTCCTTGTTCTAGACCATACCTGGGAACCTTCTAGTTACGGAGATATTGGGGGTCAAAGTTACAAATATTTAACTTTTTTTTTATTTATACAAGTTTTTAATGTCATAACTTTACATTTAACACCTCCACTACCCCCGTACTATTCAATGCATCGGTCAGCAGTTCAGCACAATGTTTTGAGTGCATTACGTTGTGTCCTACCGTTACACTTGATTTATCCACCCCATAAAAAAAGTCGTTTCCTAGCTATAATATTTGCGTAGACTGATGTACACAGTGCTTAGTCGTCGGCTTCGTGAAGGCGCCGTTTACACCATGCATATGTGTGTGTGTATGAAAAATTAGGTATTGATAAGATTTTACCTTTCTACGGAACATAACAGTGAACTGCTCAGATATTCTCTTGAAGATCTCCTGAATAGCTGTCGTGTTGCCAACGAAAGTGGCGGCCATCTTGAGCCCACGCGGGGGGACGTCACACACCGCCACCTTCACGTTGTTCGGGATCCACTCCACGAAGTAACTGGAAACGGACAGCGACAGATTTTAGTAAGGAGGTAGGCCATTGGATGTCGCTCCGTGGATTGATCATACATTACACCGCGTTCCCTCCGTGCCTCGAAAAGCAGGTTAAGCTGTTGGTCCCGGCTGTCAATTAAAGATCTTTGACAGTCGTTACAGGTAGTCAGTGGCCAGAAACACTCATAACCAGTCTAACCCACAGGTATCGTATTACCAAGTACTAACTGGGCTGTGGAGGTCAGATAGCCAGACGCTTCATGTAACATACTGGTATTCAGCTGCATCCAGTTAGACTGGAAGCCGACCCCAACTTAGTTGGGAAAAGGCTAGGCAGATAATGATGTAAATCTGATGATGACCATTACCCAAGAGGTTACTGGGTCCTGTACCGTGAGGTAGGACTTCTGTGTCCCTGCATTGGGATAATTATAGTCTGATTATGCATACGCGACTACTGAGCATGGGTTTTTGGGTTCGATTCCCGGGTACATCATCATCATTTCAGCCGAAAGACGTCCACTGCTGGACATAGGCCTCCCCCAAGTGTCGCCACACTGACCGGTCCCGTGCGACTCGCATCCAGCGGATCCCCGCAACCTTCACCAGGTCATCGGTCCACCTAGTGGGAGGCCTTCCAACGCAACGTCTTCCGGTTCGCGGTCGCCGCTCCAGAACTGTTCGGCCCCTCCAAACCCGGGTACATGCTAATTGTTATTAGGTTTTTCCATCAAGAATTTCTCAGAAGTGTCCACGGAGTATGGGTGAGTGCCCGGTTGATGGCAATAGGCTCGCCCTCTATTACATGGGATCTAAACATAACAGGCCGAATTTTGGTATACTGTTACAACTCTGGTTAACCTTTTGTTCGTTTTGTGATAATTACCTGGAGTTCTTATCCTGTACGGTCAGCATCTGCTCATCAACCTCTTTCATGGACATCCTGCCCCTGAAGATGGCTGCCACGGTGAGGTACCGTCCGTGCCGAGGATCACACGCAGCCATCATGTTCACGGGGCTGAACATCTGCTGCGTCAGCTCGGGGACTGTGAGCGCGCGGTAGCCCTGGCTGTTGCGCGCTGTGAGCGGGGCGAAGCCTGGCGCGGGAGACACGGGGTCAGCTTAGATTGGCTAGCTTAAAATTCTATCCGCGATTTCATCCGCGTTAAACTGGGTGAATTTTTCAACTGGGCGTGGATGGCCAAATTCGAAATTATGACGAATAGCGAAAAATACTCAAAAGAGTCAAATATAGGTTTCGGTGGCCAGTAGACATAGTAACGAATTTGCGACTTACAAAGGAAAGCCGTAGATTCGAAACTTACGAAGTAAAAGCCATTTGAGTAAGTTATTGCATCAGCAGAAATCTTGAAACGGTGAAGGAAAACATCGAGAGAAAACGAACGTGTCCTGGAATCAAAAATTCAAAGACACCAACCCGCATCGGGACCGCGAGGTGGAATCTTTATCTAGGCTGATTATGCCTGCTTCGTTGGCAGAGTGGTCGCAAGTGCGACTGCTAAGTATGAGGTTCTAGGTTCGATTCCTAGGTCGGGCAAAGTGTTAATGGGAATTTCCATCAGGAATTTCTCAGTTGCAGCCACGGGGTTTGGATTTGCGCCCGTTTGATGGCAATAGGCTCGCCATGCGATTTAAACATAACTGAGAAATGTGGGTGTACTATTTAGGTACACCTCTGCCCTTTGGGGATTACAGGGGTGGTGCTATGTGACGTTAGGTTATGTTATGATAAGAAGGAAGATACAATCCAGACCTGGCATGAAGAAATGAAGCCTCGGGAAGGGGACCATGTTCACCGCTAGCTTGCGGAGATCAGCATTCAACTGTCCGGGGAATCGAAGGCATGTGGTCACTCCGGACATCGTCAGCTGTTGAAATATAAGTCTCTGTGATCATACCTATTTACAGATCTCCAAAGAAAAGTATACGCTGCGCAAACATAATCTATTTTCGGAAATACGAACCCACTAAGTACATTAAAAAAAAACTGTATCGCATAAAAATAGAACCTTTTGATACAAGTGGCAAACTTGGTTATTGCAGCCGGGGCCGATTTCACATCCGAGCCCAAGGCGAGGGTGTTATAGAGCCGAGAACTGCAGTGGCTATAATGTCCACGTGAATCAAACGACGTTTTTGAATACACTTAAGAACGAAGAAATAAAATAGTAGAACAATTAGTATTTTTGAAACTATGATTTAATTTGCTTTGTTTTCAGCGGTTTGCCTTCGCAGATTGAAACAGACGCAGCGCAGGACACACAGAAAAGACTTAAGACGAGGGCGGGGTGCGGACAGGGCGCAGAAGGGGCGGCGTCGCGACTTTTGAAAACATACAGAAAAGACGGGGCACGGACGCCGGGCATCACGAGAACGACGAGTGAGGCGCACGGTTCCCGGCACCCGCGTCCCACCCCGCCCGCACGCGCCCGTGCCCCGTCCTTTCTATCTGTTTTTACGCAAGGCGCAGACTGGCAAGCGTCGTGTCCGCGCCTTTCTTAGACATTTTGCGTGTCTATACATTTTGTATGAAAAAGACGCGGAAGAGACATATGTCTGCGCCCCGTCTGCGTCTTACGTCTTGTCTGTGTGTCCTGCGCCTAGGTAGTCGCAAAACAGCCTAATATTACAAATATAATTTTATAGTTTTGAATTTAGAACAAATCTGAACAAAATAAAACTGTTAATTGACCAACACAGACATACAGATCGTCATCGTATACTCACAGACACAAGATGATTAAGATCTCCGTAGGTAGGTGAAGCGAGCCGAAGGGTCCTGAAGCAGATATCGTACAAGGCCTCGTTGTCAATGCAGAAGGTTTCATCAGTGTTCTCGACCAGCTGGTGGACCGATAGCGTGGCATTGTACGGTTCTACTACTGTGTCCGACACCTGTCACCCGGAAGAGAAGAAATAGTATATTTTATATCGAGGGACTAAACGAAGCCATAATATACCAGAGGTGGTTTGACTCCCGAGCGTGCGAGGGCGTCAATGAAACCGAGGGTATATAAAGTTGGCGTTTAGTCTCGCGGTGCAAACTGTACTTTACACTTTGAGTGCGAGAAAAATAGTCAATTTAGTACAAAAACATTTAATAAATATTCTTATTCCTCCAGTCCATAAAACTTTCGTAAGTTTTTAGGTAAATCTTCTGCGATTTTGGCGGCAAAAGATTATCTATTATATCTTTTGCTCTTTGCTCGACGTCAAACTCTTCTCTGAACATTCTTAATAAATTTATTTAAAACCGAACAAATTTACACTCGAAAACATTCTGAAATTTTCGCGGTCAGTTTTTTCTTCTAAACCAGTCACAGATTAACAATTTAAATTGAATTGCGGAAAAACCATGGAACTAAATCTCTCAACATTTTCGCAATGAAGATGGTCCACATTGGTCCATTTAAGTACTAGCTGTTTGAGTTTGTCTATTTTACATGAAGGAAATTAAAAACTAATTACATTTTACCCCCTAGATACTAAATTAGTCGCTTTAGTCCCGCTTCGTAGGGCTATATTCGAGTACTTTTAGAGACTGAGATGTGAAAATACATTTTAAGGACGCATAACAAAAAAAACCTTCCAAGTGATAGTCGATTATTATACTCTTTGGATAGTCGTAGTCGAAATTTGTTTTGGCATAGCATGTTAATGACTACAATTATTCAAACCAACTTTAGTTCAAAGTTTTTTTTTACTTTCTACAAACCTAGTGTCTTTTTGTAATTTCAAAATAACAGCATTTTACTGAATGCATAAAAAGTACATTTATTTATTTATTTAAACTTCATGTACAATAGTGGTACATAGGCGGACTTAATGCCATTAGGCATTCTCTACCAGTCAACCTGAGTCTTGGGTTCAATAAGAAAACGCTGTGGTAGGGTACAAAATAAGTATCTAAAGAAAATAAAACTTATATAAGTACTTATAGTGATACTAATACACATAATACATATAAGATAAACTAATACATTTATTTATTTATTTACCAACAATTATAACATCCTTACAGACTTGTCCAATACGATGCTTTATGACATACAATATAAAAAAAAATATATATATAAACAGTTAAAATAGAAAAACATAAAATATAGACATGTGAGATTACACACAGAAAAAATAAATAAAAATAACTTAATTAATTGAGCATGACAATGTTTACAGTTGCACACCTCTTTCAATAATGACTTGCGCTCTCTGGACAAATCTCGGCAGGTTTCGCCCAAATATATCTTCCGATACCGTTATAATATTAATAATACGTGCAGCTCGCGACATAGGGGCAAACTTGAGTAAGTTAGTCCTAGCCGCTGGCACTTCTAATAATGCGGGGCAGCGGCGGGGATATTATGACAAAAATATCAAAACATAAAACGAAAAACCTAATAATAATTACCGTGACTCGACTTCAAATTGAGAGTTATTTATTCTGACTTAGATAGTGGTTACGAACTTTTCTTTTATAAGTGAATTTGCTTAAGTTAATTTGCTTTAGTATAGGTACAGATGCCAGCACATCAAGCTAATACAATCTGTCAGATTTCTTTATTAATGGATTTTCAACTTCATCACTCAAGCTTTAGGTTGTTCAAGGTTGATTGGGAAATTTTGACAGTTGCGGGTAGTTTGATATGCTGGCGTACACACACGGTGGCACATGAAGCTGTAGGTACATTTCCAGTTTAATTTAGCCTCGCTTTGTATAGATATCCTATACAATGAGAGATCCGCATAAACTGGTTTGTATAGCTTGATTGGCCGTCGTGCGTACATAAACGATACGTTAAACATTTGTTTTTTGTTTGTCTGTCTTTTTGTTCCGGCTAGTCTCCGAAACTCCTGGACTGATTTTGACGGAACTTTTGCGGTTAGATAGCTGATGTTATTACTAAATACTGCTTTTATTTTAGAAAAAGGATTAAGGTTTCGTGTAAAATAATAAAATCCTTGAAATTGTTAACTACAACAAAGTATTTTTATAATAATCTCGCGCAGACGAAGATCGCGGGCAACATCTAGGGTATATACAGGGTGTAACAGGACCCTTCACGAAGCCGTCAACCAAGCATTCTGTACATCAAACTAAGTAACTTTACGCAAAAAATATTGCTGGGAAACGACTTTGTTTTTTTGGATCAATAAACTCGTTTTTCCGTAACGCACTTAAAATCACTGTGCTGATGGATACATTGAATAGTACGGGGGATCGTGGAGGTGTTGAGGTTAAATCTTACATTAAAAACTTGTATTTAAAAACAAACTTGTGAAAAAGTTGGAACTTTGACCCCCAATATCTCCGTAACTAGAAGGTTCCCATGGTCTAAAAGAAAAAAGTAATCGCAATGACGGGAGAACAAGTACCTTTCGGCTTCGTTAAGGGTCTTGTTACACCCTTTATATAAAAACTGTCGTGCCAGCGACGCGATCAAGGAGACTTACTTTAGGAGACGGCATCACACTGAAAGTGTTGACGATCCGGTCTGGATACTCCTCGCGGAGTTTACTGAGGAGCAGCGTACCCAGACCAGAGCCCGTGCCTCCGCCCAGAGAGTGAGTCAACTGGAAACCTGGGAACAAACATCATCGTCATCTTCTGCCGGCCTTTTCGGCTTAAAGTCTACATGGAGCGACTGCCTATCTGACCTCCAGGGCCCTGTTAGTACTGGGTAACACGATACTTGGGAAAAACACACAATATATCTATCATCAATTAAGCCTTCCTCCAAAGCAAGAGTGAATTATTGGCGCAGAACCGGCTTGAGCCGCTCAGAACGAGCTTAACTTAATACTAGCTGTTGCCGCGGCTTCGCTCGCGTTATGGTCGGTAATTATCCCACGGGAGCGTATTAGCCTATCTACTACCGGGTAGTGGATAGGCTACTACGCTCATTCGTGTATTAGGGTAGTAACTCATTAATGAATGAATTTCGGAATCTGATCAGTAGTTTAGTTTCGATGATTACCCCCTTTTTTTTTTTTACCGATGGGAAATCATCAAATAACCCCTCCCGCTCTGGGCTGAGCAGGAGGGAGTGTCAGACTTCTTGTTGCGGACGCCGATCTCAGGATCACGACCAACATAAAACTTATGTATAGATAGTAATAAAGACACCGATCTCCGAGTCCTAAGTAGAATAAGACTTAGATATAATAAACGATAATAATAAAGACGCCGATCCCCGGGTCCCCAGTAGGTTAAGATTTATGTATAATCAATAAATAATAATGATTAGGCACATAGAAGCCAGAAACCCTTGAACCAACAGGTTCTGACATGTTGAAATGTAACAAACACTCTGATTGGTCGACCAACGGACCGGCATTCATGTTCTGTTCAAGTCCCGACAGGTCGAAACCTGTCCAGGTACCCCTCCGTTGGTCGGCGCCATGTTATTGATCATTTGGCGGGAATAATGTTGGGCACCGCCGCCCCGTGCGCTTTCGCGTTCGTGTATAAAAGACCGAACCAGGCGATGCCAGAGCACAGATAGTCCGGTTAAGCAGCATCAACCTCAGTAGAGTTGTTGCGCTGCGAGTGGTCCCTCAAAAAAAAAAAAAAAAAAAAAAATGCCAGAGCACAGTCGATTACAAGCTCTCTACAATGTAACTTAATAGTGAAATAAAACTAGTGATTATCAAGTAAATGTTTTAATATACAGTCCACTACGGAAATATTCAGTCTAGGTGCTGTGAAACAATACAGTCCACCTCAGTTTTGGTCCTTCGAGTCGTGATAATAAGTTTAGAAACTAAACCAGTGAATATGAAAGTTTTAAACTCAGTTTTGGTCCATCGAGTCGTGATATAAGTTTAAAAAGTAAACCAGTGTAGCTATTTGAAAAGTATTAAATTCAGTGAAAAAGTAAAGTATATACTTGTGAACTTAACGTAATGTGTAAATGAGAGAATCGACTGTCACGGATCTGGGTAAACGTCGGCCAGATAATAAGTAGTGCCGCCGTCCGGATCCAAACCGAACGCCTGTGTGCCTAGCTATCTAGGCAATAGTAACGAGTGCGCGTACCTAGTGCTTCAGACGGAACTTACAAGTATGTACCTGTGTCTATAGACCGATAGACAGATCGTACAAGTGCGTACCTGTGCCTGTAACCTAGGAGAACTAACGCGTGAGTGTATCAAGTTACCAGGCAGAAACGTTGTTAAACAAAAAGAACATTACGTGAGTAACAGTGCAAAGTATATAACTAGTAACCAAGTGCGCGTAAAGTATATAATACAAGCGCGCCTGTGCCTGCTATCTAAGCAATAGTAACGAGTGCGCGTACCTAGTGCTTCAGACGGAACTTACAAGTATGTACCTGTGTCTATAGACCGATAGACAGATCGTACAAGTGCGTACCTGTGCCTGTAACCTAGGAGAACTAACGCGTGAGTGTATCAAGTTACCAGGCATAAACGCTGTTGTGTTGGACAATGAACATTACGTAAGTAACAGTGCCCAAGTATATAACAGTGACAAAGTATATAACAAGTGCCTAAGTATATAAGCGCAAAGTATATAAGCGCCAAGTATATAACAAGTGCCTAAGTATATAAGCGCAAAGTATATAAGCGCCAAGTATATAACAAGTGCCTAAGTATATAAGCGCAAAGTATATAAGCGCCAAGTATATAACAGTGACAAAGTATATAACATTGCCTAAGTATATAAGCGCAAAGTATATAAGCGCAAAGTATATAACAGTGACAAAGTATATAACAGTGACAAAGTATATAACAGTGACAAAGTATATAACAGTGCAAAAGTATATGAACAAAGTATATAACAGTTCAAAAGTATATAAGCTAAAAATTATAAGTGCGTGCCTGTGCCTACTAGCCAGGCAGAATCTGCGAGTACCTGTACCTGCCAGTCAGGCAGAATCAACGTGTGCCTGCGCCTACCTATATAGGCAAGGCGCCAGAGTCAACTAAGTCAAGAACATCGAGGCAGAATCAACGAGTGCCTGTGCCTACCTATCTGGGTCTGTGACGAACCGAACTAACCTAGACTAGGTAGACAGTGCCTGTAAACGACCGTCTGCGTGTCGACTCGACCGCTTGTACCGAACCACTTGCGTGTCAACCCGAACCGTCTGCGCGCCGACCCGAACAGGAAGTGTGCCAACCCTAGGCACATTTTCAAAATGGTCGTAACAAGAAGCCAATCAGACTTAGTCGAATTAGAAGAGCAGCGACGCACACAAGAAGCCGCACGCCGCCGAGAGCAAGAAAACATTGAAAAAGAGCGACTTCGACGAGTATCTTTAGATCCGCCGGCCTCACCCTTCTCAAGGCTGGCGGAAACGAGCACAGCTGGGCCCTCCGGGGTCAGAACAACGGTGACCACGCAACAACGAGCAAGGTCACCAGCAAGGTCGCTGAGGTCACACCGATCGACCACAAGCATCACGACGCGACTACGACAAGCGGAACTAAACGCCGCAGAGAGACTGGCGGTTCTACAAAGAAAACAGATGGACGTGGAAGCGGACCTAGTTAAGAAGAGACTAGCCGCAGAGGTGTCCGCCATCAACGACGAAGAAAGCATCAATGATGAGCCCATAACAGAAGAACCTCATCTAAAGGTAGACGAGTGGCTACGAACGAACCCGCTCGACTCACGGGGGGAGGAAGCAACCAAGGACGCCAGGGAGGAACCAAGACAAATAAGGTTCGAGGCGCCCAGAGCACGATCGCCAACTCCAACCAGAACGAGAAATAGCATCGAGCAACTAGCCACGACCCTCGAGAAGATGGCCAGACCCCGTCCACGATATACGGACCTGCCGACGTTCACTGGAGCCGCCAGCGAGTGGTTGCCCTTCAAGGCAGCCGTTCGAGACTCAACCAACATGTACCAGATTCCAGCAGCAGAGAACATTCACAGACTGAGGAGCTGCCTGAAGGGAGAAGCTCGGGATGCTGTGGCCGCACTACTACACACGGCCACAGACCCTGACATAATAATGAAGACCTTGGAGCAGTGCTTCGGGCGACCCGAAATTATCATCGATCGGGCGCTCGAGGATCTGAAGAAGCTTCCTAGACCTGGAGCATCAGCAGCCGACCTCAACAGTTTTGCTGTGAAACTACAGAACATTATCTGCGTACTGAAGACCATCGACCGAAGGGGTTACCTATTCAATCCCCTGCTGACGAGAGAAGTGCTGGACAAGCTGAGTCCACATCTCCGCTCCCGCTGGTGTGACTACGCCCATGATAACGAAGGGACGGCCGACCCAGAAATCGTCGTAATCTCCCGATTCCTAATGAGGGAGGCGGACAGGGCACTACGCTACACTTATGCCCCATCCACGTGCACCACCGCAAGCCAAAAGAAGGAGACACGACCAGCCGTAACCCTAAAGAAGAAAGCAACAGTTTACAACACTGTCGCCGCAGCTGATGACGAGAAGATACCATGCCCTGGGTGTGAACAAGCACACGCCCTGCCTCAGTGCCCCAAGTACAAGGCACTAACGATTCAACAACGATGGGAGTTTCTCAAACAAAAGAGAATCTGCTTCAAGTGCGCCCAAAGACAGCACCGGCGCATCGGATGCAAGTCAAGACCCTGCGGCGTGGACCAATGCCGCCGACCACATCACGCGTCCCTGCACCAGGCGCCGCCACGACCAGAGGCGGCCAAAGCAGCAGAAGCGCCGAAGGCAGAGACGCCGAAGCAGGAGGCCGTTCTATCAGTCACGCCGCAACCAGCTATGAGTCAAAGAACAGTACTGCTGAAGATGTGTCCGATCATCGTGTCAGGACCACAAGGGGAGGTGCAGACCTACGCACTCCTAGACGAAGGAGCAACAGTAACTCTCATCGACAAAGAGTTAGCAACCAGCATCGGGGCAGAAGGGCCATCACAACCGCTGCACTTGAACGGCGTCAACATGTCACAAGAGGAAACCGAGAGCCAGCTCGTCACAATAGACGTCAGAGGCGTCAACGAAACCGAAAGGTACAAGGTCAGAGCCAGGACCATAAAAGACCTGCAGCTGCATCAGCAGGCCATCTCCGAAACCCTTCTTCAACACGAGCACCTGAGGGACCTTCCCAGAAACGAGGTGTGTTACGAACGCGCACGCCCCGGGCTCTTAGTGGGGACAGACCACTGGGAGTGCATCGTCTCCAGGGAACTCAGGACCGGCAACCCGAACGAGCCGGCCGCATCGAGAACGAAGCTGGGATGGGTGGTGCACGGAACCGCACCACGCAGCGCCCTCATTCAAAAGGGTAGGGTGCTGCATATATACGAGCCCGACCGAGAGTCGAACGTGAGCAATCAGGAGCTCCACCACTTGGTCGACGCTCACTTCAAGATAGAGGCTCTCTGCATAGAAGGGAAGCCACGAGTACGAGAGGCAGATCAGCGTGCCATCAAGATAGTCGAGGCGACCACAAAGAAGACCGAAGCAGGGTACGAGGTGGGGCTGCCGTGGCGAACAAACGACACCGTCATGCCACCCAGTTACAGCCAAGCACTCCGTCGCCTCACAACAATAGAGAAAAGGATGGACGCCGATCCGAAATTTGCCAAAGAGTACTCCAGCCAGATCGACAACCTGTTGAAGAAAGGCTACGCCACACCGTGCGACGGCTCAGAACGTGCGAGCCCGGTGTGCTGGTTCCTGCCACACTTTGCCGTGCAGAACCCGAACAAGCCCGGCAAGTGCAGGCTAGTGTTTGACGCAGCCGCGAGAAGCCACGGAACATGCCTGAACGATGAACTGTTGGAGGGACCAGACCTGCTGCTGTCATTACCGGGGATCCTATTCCGATTCCGTGAAAGGGCAGTGGCAGTAACAGCGGACATTCAAGAGATGTTCTTAAGAATACAAATAAGAACGGAAGACCAACCAGCGCAGCAGTTCCTGTGGCGAGGCGACGAGAGAGAGACGCCTCCACTCAAATTCAAGATGATAAGTATGCTCTTCGGCGCCGCGTGCTTCCCGTACATGGCCCATTATGTTCGCAATCACAACGCAGACATTCACGGGCAGGAGTACCCGCGGGCGCTGGAGGCAATCAAGGAGAGCCATTACATGGACGACCTGGTGGCAAGCTACGACGACCCAACGGAAGCATGGAAGACGGTGGAAGAGACGAGAACAGTACACGCCAACGCCGGCTTCACATTGCGGGGATGGAACGCCAGCGATAAAACAGTGCTGCGCGACATACCCCCTGAGCTGTACGCCACTACACCTACACAACTGGGGGGAGAGCAACCGGAAAGCAAGATCCTCGGCCTGTTCTGGAACGCGGAACGAGATGAACTCGGGTTCAATACATCCATGAACCGAGTGCCAACAGAGGTACGAGATCGAGCTCGCGCACCAACCAAACGCGAAGCCCTCAGCGCCGTAATGTCCATCTACGACCCTCTCGGGTTGCTGAGCCATTACACCATCCGCTCTAAAATCATCCTGCAGAGCTTGTGGCGCCTCCAGACAACGTGGGACGAACAGATACCGACGGAAGAAAACGAACTCTTCGCATCGTGGTTGGCATACCTCGCCGAGATTGCCAAGCTCCGACTGCCACGCTGCTACACGAAGAAGAAGTACGAGAGCATCGACCTCCACGTGCTATGTGACGCCAGCGAACAGGCCTACGCGACCGTGGCCTACTGGAGGATCACAAGCAGCGACGGGAGTATCACCGTGGTATTGGTGGCCGCCAAAGCCAAGGTGGCCCCAAGACAGGCGCAGACCATACCTCGGCTCGAACTTCAAGCAGCGGTCATCGGTGCAAGACTCGCCGACACAATCAGACGAGAACACCGCATAAAGATTGGTCGAACGACCTACTGGACCGACTCATCCACCGTGGTACACTGGATACACCACGACATGCGACGCTACACACCTTTCGTCGCGCACAGACTGGGTGAGATCGCGGAACTCACAAAGAAGGAAGACTGGCGATGGCTGCCCACAGAACACAACGTGGCAGACGACGCAACAAGGCTCAGCGACACTCCTCTGAGCACAACGGATCGATGGTTCCAGGGGCCTGCCTTTCTGTACCAACCTGAAGCGCAATGGCCCACCATGACAACAGTAGAAGACGAGGTCGACGAGGTCCTGCATACCAGGGAAGAACCGAGACGAGACAGCTGGCTACCCGACCCTGCCCGCTTCTCAAAATACGAAGTCCTGGTGAGAACCACTGCACGGGCACTCGCCTTCATTGACATTTGCCGACGTAAGGCAACTAACATGGAACATCGGCACATTCAGCGCGCCGAGATGGAACTAATCCGGCATGCGCAAGAAGAAAGCTTCGACGAAGAAATGAAAAGGATCAAGTCGGCTCGAGCATTAACTAAGACGAGCCGGCTGTACCGCCTAGATCCGATTATAGAAGATGGACTCCTGAGGGTGCGAGGACGAATCGAGGCATCTTCGGCACCCACAGAGACAAAGCGGCCCATCATAATGGACGGCCGCCACCCGCTGACCAAACTCATCGTGCTGCGGGAACACTGCGCTGCGGGACACGCCAACAGAGAACGCGTGACGAACGACCTACGGCAGCGCTACTGGATCATACACCTACGACCCACCGTGCGCACGATAGAGAGAAACTGCGCTTTCTGCAAGAGACTGAAGGGAACGCCCAAGACGCCGGCCACAGGAGACCTGCCGCACGCCCGCCTAGACCCTTTCCACCGCCCGTTCACTAATTGCGGTGTGGATTATTTCGGACCAATGATGGTCAAGGTGGGCCGTCGCCGAGAAAAAAGATGGGGAGCGCTGTTCACCTGCCTGACCTCCCGCGCCGTGCACATCGAGTTGGTAGCGTCCCTTTCAACCGACTCCGCCATCATGGCACTAAGAAGAATGGCCGCCCGCCGAGGATGGCCGCGGCTAATGTACTCCGACAACGGAACTAACTTCCGCGGGGCTGACCAAGAGTTACGCAACGCCTACACCGAGTGGCTGCCCGCGCTGAGCGACGAGGGACTACAGCATCGGATGGAGTGGCGCTTTATACCTCCGGGCGCGCCCAATCAAGGCGGCGCGTGGGAGAGGATGGTCCGCTCAGTCAAAACGGCCCTCAAAGTCACCCTGCGGGAGAAGGCACCAGCAGAGGAAGTACTCAGCACACTCCTCACCGAGGCTGAGTTCTCCATCAACGCACGACCATTGACCCACGTCAGCGTGGATCCCGACGACCCCGAGGCCTTGACCCCCAACCACTTCCTGCTAGGGTCATCAAACGGCCTACCAGCAACGGGACCCTGCGAGGAAGCCGACCGACGAGCATGGCGAGCTAGCCAAGCGCTTGCCGACCACTTCTGGCGGCGCTGGCTCCGGGAATACCTGCCAACGCTGGTACCACGCGGCGAACCAAGAAACGACGCCCGGCCCCTGCGGGCTGGAGATGTAGTCCTCGTGGTCGACCACACGCTGCCCCGGAACACCTGGCCGATGGGAGTCGTCGAGAGAACGCATCCAGGAACCGACGGCAGCATTCGAGTCGTCGAGGTGCGGACCAGAACCGGCATCTTCCGACGTCCGGTGAGCAAGCTCGTCGTCCTTATGAAAAAGGAAGAGGCTACGCAGGCTGCGCCGGGGGGAGGACTGTTGCGGACGCCGATCTCAGGATCACGACCAACATAAAACTTATGTATAGATAGTAATAAAGACACCGATCTCCGAGTCCTAAGTAGAATAAGACTTAGATATAATAAACGATAATAATAAAGACGCCGATCCCCGGGTCCCCAGTAGGTTAAGATTTATGTATAATCAATAAATAATAATGATTAGGCACATAGAAGCCAGAAACCCTTGAACCAACAGGTTCTGACATGTTGAAATGTAACAAACACTCTGATTGGTCGACCAACGGACCGGCATTCATGTTCTGTTCAAGTCCCGACAGGTCGAAACCTGTCCAGTACCCCTCCGTTGGTCGGCGCCATGTTATTGATCATTTGGCGGGAATAATGTTGGGCACCGCCGCCCCGTGCGCTTTCGCGTTCGTGTATAAAAGACCGAACCAGGCGATGCCAGAGCACAGTCGATTACAAGCTCTCTACAATGTAACTTAATAGTGAAATAAAACTAGTGATTATCAAGTAAATGTTTTAATATACAGTCCACTACGGAAATATTCAGTCTAGGTGCTGTGAAACAATACAGTCCACCTCACTTCTACTGACTAAAACCCATCCATGTTCCTTCCTTTGCCCTTTGTGTTCCAGGGCCGCGGTATCTCTTTCGAACAGTCCCGCAACCCTGGCAGGCGTCGGCCCTTACGGACCCCTTCCTGTTTGCTGACTCTCTTTGAGGCGCGCGTGGAACACGAACGCGCCGTCGACACGGCCTGTCGTCATAAGACGGACGGACGGCGAGCTAGCCCATAGCCCACCGTCCACAGGCCCGCGTCTACGGTGGCCGGGGGCCACCACGTGGCCCCCGACGTCCGGTGCGTGTCCCGCGGCGGCTGGGACGTGAGGTTCTCTCCCTCTCACGTCCCGCCACCTCCTTCGCTAGCATGACTGCTTCGCAGAAGGAGGTGACGGCGTCCCATTCCGTCTCGCTCCGGACCATGGATTGAACCAGGGCCGGACGCATGATTACCCCCTGAATTCAAACTTACAAACTAACTCTTTGTTAAATTAGAGAGAAACAAATAGCCCAACGCAGTATCGAGTAGTGGCCGACCGAAACGACGCGAGTGACGTCCGTTTCGCTAATAATAATAAATGAACATTTACCTCCGTCTGGCCGGCTCAAGCCGTATCCTCCGTCTGGCCGGCTCAAGCCGTATCCTCCGTCTCTCTCTTAAAAGCTGTTACTTTCTACAGGGTGCAAGACACACCGACGTACAAACGAATACCACATATTCAGTACATCATTCTGAACCCAATTATTTTGTAATTTACCCTTGAAAAATTTAAATGTGGGGTTCGGAATGATGTACTGAATACTTATTCGTTTGTGCGCCGATGTCCCGTCCACCACATATACATCATTGGTGAGTACTCTGTGCCTCTGACTATCCATGACAAAGACATGTTACACCCCGTACGAGGCGAATTGCAACGCGATTCGCGTCAAACGACTTGTATGCGGCGTGCTTCACATATTTCCTTCAGGCTCATTTACGGAGACGCGGTGCGCTTCGCGTCGCGTCCGGCTTGCGTGACATATAGCGGCGCGTTGCGCGTTTTTTCCGTTTACGGAGAGGCGGGGCGTGAAGGGACGCGTGCGACGCCGCATGCTCCGTCGCGGGTATCGCTACGTTTAACTGGCTGGCCGCTACACTGCGTGCGTGTTGACGATGTCATCTGCGGGCTCTGCCGCCAGTAGCGCTGCACATCAAGCAAACGCGCGTAAAAATGCTTCAACGTAAACGCTCTCATATACAAATGTTTGAGTTTATTGCAGACCGCGTCGCACAACGCGCTGGTTCCGTAAATAAGCCCAATTGTACATACAGAGTGTAACAAGACCCTTCTCGAAGCCGTCAACCAAGCATTATGTGCATCAAAGTAAGTTACTTTACGCAAAAAATATTGGTAGGAAACGACTTTTTTTGGGGTGAAAAATCACGTTTTACGGTAGGACTCACTGTAACGGACTTAAAACATTGTGCTGATGGAGGGATTGAATAGTACGGGGGTCATGAAGGTGTTTAAAGTAAAAATCTTAAAATAAAAACAAGTATTAAGTAAGTTCCAACTGTTTCACATGTATTAAAAAAACATGTGAAACAGTTGGAACTTTGACCCCCAATATCTCTGTCATGTAACTAGAAGGTTCCCAGGTATGGTCTAGAGTAAAAAAAATATCGCAATGACGGGGAGAACAAGTGCCTTTCGGCTTCGTTAAGGGTCTTGTTACACCCTTTATATGACGCTATGTGAATGAGGCCTTTCGCGTCTCGGTGACACGTGGCAAGGTCTAAGCGAAAGAAAACAATCGAATGAAGTCATTTGATTGTTTTCTCCTTACGTACCTTGCAGACAGTCGCAGGGCTCCGCCTCCTTCCGTACTACGTCCATGACAGATTCCACCAGTTCTGCGCCCTCAGTGTAGTGTCCTTTCGCCCAGTTGTTACCTGCCAGAAACAAAAAGAATTAGTTCTGGTTAAACTGAAGACAATCCCGCACGGGATTCGCATATCTAGGACATTATGGCCTTTTTTCTCTCTCTCCAGTAGAGCTATTGCGTATCTCTGTTGACAGTTCATAGGGATCATCACTTGGCGAGTTTTGATATTTATATGTGCAAGGTTTCTATCGAGATGTTTTCTTTACTTTTACAATTGATGAGTACATTATTATCGGCAGAAACAGGTAAACTGCAAAACAGCCATTTTTGGAGGCTTAGCTAGGTATAGGTACTGAATTTTTTTCTACAAATTTTTATTTTTTGCTTTCATAGAAACCTAAATAGTGCACAAGATACCTTTTAGTCCAAAAAATTCAAAAATAAATGTGTAACAAAACAACGGCATAATCACGTACGAGCGTTTGTATGAAAAGTATGACGGGTTGGTCGCTCTTAAGCTCCTACGGTTCCGAGTTGAGCTTCACGTTTACTGACACATGCGTGCACTGACTGGACAGGTCCACGTCTTGAAAAGACCAACTCAGAAACGAATTTGAATGGCCACATGACCAAGACAATGTCTTACTTGATAAAAAAAAAGTAATTATAGATACCTTAAACCCGACTGAAAAGTAAAAAACCAGCCAAGTGCGAGTCAGACTGGCGCATGAAGGGTTCCGTACTATCGTAGTAGGTGAGTCCCCTTTAGTTAGTTATTTTAATTTATTGCTGTTATATGTTTTCCTGTAATCTATAGGCAAAGAACTATATTTAAAAAAATTGCCTATTTTCTTAAATAAATTCAAATGTGTTTATCTTATATTATACAAAAAAAATACTTGAGATGCTCACAATGAGCCCTTTCATTTGATATGTAACACGTTTTCATTTTCAAATTTACCCCAAAAAGTGGCCCCATGTTTAAAATTGATTAATTTACTTTACACGTCGGTCTTTGGGTCACCGACTTACATTTATGATACACGCGCAATAATACTACGCCTAAATGTACACTTTTTGTAATGCTTTTTTTTTAATTTATTATTTTTGTTCTTCTTATTCATATATGTGTGCCAAACAACTCAATCGGTCCAGTAGTTTCGGAGTAAATTGGCTGTGACAGACGGACAGACAGACAGACTTGCGAGTGATCCTATAAGAGGTTTCATTTTTTTTCTTCTGAGGTACAAAACCCTAAAGATTTATATAATTCCACCTGCATTCCGATCTTATGATACTCACCGGCTCCGCTTTGTCCAAACACGTAGTTGTCAGGTCTAAATAGCTGGCCGTAAGTCGAGGATCTGATGGCATCCATGGTCCCTGGCTCCAGGTCCACCAGCACAGCGCGAGGGACATATCGCTTTCCTGGAAAAGTAATTTACATAAATCAAAGGCCATTACAAGAGCCGAAATAAAATAACTTTATCTATTTATAATCCACCACCACGCAGGCCCAGTCCTCGAGTAGTTGGTTCTAGGGCATGCCAGATTCCTCGGGATGTTTTCCTTTTCGGTTTTGACACCTGGGGTGCTATTTGTTGTCCGCGACTTCGCACGGAACCCTAATCCTGTTTCTAAAATAAAAAATGAAAGTAGCCCAAGTTACTCCTTAAAACAGCTATCTGCCAAAAAAAGCCCCGCCAAAATCGGTCCAGTCGTTTCGGAGATAAGCTGGAACAAACAGACAGACAGAAATTAAAAAGACTGCATAATATACTTTGATATGCATTCAGTAAAAAGCTGCTATTTTGAAATTACAAACAGACACTCAAATTTTAATGTTTGTTGATTCACCCAGATCATCTCAGATGCTCTCATCAGCTATGAGCTACACAAGACGTCTTGCTGGATCTGGTTCCCAAGATGAAGTAATATTAAAGTAGTGCTGGTTTATGAGGTGTTGCAGCAGTCCCATAACCCATAGCGGTGAAGGAAAACGTTGTGTGGAAACGCCTTAGAACCAACAATCCGAAGACAGGTGACTTCTACATGCACGTTGCTGGACATGCGTTGTGGATGACGGCCCTCTCAGAGAGGGAGGAGGGAGAAGTGTTCCCAACTATGTGTTAACAACATCATCTGGCTAGTCTTTCTCTAACTATGTATGTTGAGTTGGTTTCCAGTCTTGTTGGACTTATCTGAATACCAGTATTTTACATGGAGCGACTGTATATCTGAACTCCACAATCCACTTTTTACAGTTAGTACACTTTTCATGTTACTAATACGATATCTTTTGGAGAGACTGACCACACAAAGCGTTGCGCTGGAGGAGCTCGCAGCTTAATAGCCATTCGGAATAATCTTCAGGCTAAGCTGCGCTTGCCTAGGTTTTGATCTGGATGAGTGTTTACGAGTACGTGGCGCCACCCATTGGACACCACGATCAACAGAGTCGCGGGCCACAGCGACGCGGAACCACTCGCGGCGGGGGGCACCGGCCCTCCCCCCTCACCTCTTTTTTGACTATATAAACCGCGTACCCGCGGCCGGCCTGCTGCTACTACTAAAAACTACGAAAACCATTGTAATTATTATAAATAATAAATCTCAGTTCATCGTCATCAAGTCTTTCCATCGAAGCTAACATCCTCATCACAACGACTGACCACCTTCCTGCACAATGAGTGATCACTCATTACATACCGAGTGGTCCCAGCTGTCATTTGTAGATCTTTGACAGACGTTACAGGTAGTCAGTGGCCTGAAAGTCTAACATCGTAACTAATGTATTACCCAGTCCTAATTGGGTTGTGGGGCTGAGATGAGAGTCGCTCCATGTAAAATACTGGTATTCAGCTGCATCCGGTTAGACTGGAAGCCGACCCCGACATCGGTGGGAAAAGGCTAGGCCGATACGACTGTCAAAGATCTACGAATGACAGCCGGGACCTTGCTGCCCGAGACTTGTCGAGTATTACGACACGCTTTATTACCATCTGCCGCCTCGTTGTAGTAGACCTGGATCCTCTCCAGCTGCAGGTCACTGTCTCCGCGGTAGTAGCCGGTCTGATCGATACCATGCTCGTCTGATATTATCTCCCAGAACTGTCGACAATAGATATATTATGTTAAGAGAAAGATAGGTATGATCTTGATTGGGATTGGCACATAATCTCAACGATTCAAAAACTCAGCTCTTTAAAATCTCAACTTAATAACTTGTAAGAAACGGGTACCTACACTACATAAATACGAAAAACTTTATTCCGTCAGTCACAAATACGAATTTCAAAATACCGATTTTTATAATTCTGAATGGTTCAGAATTCCGAATATAAAAATCCGACTTAAATATAGTATTACTATTCTCAAAATACCGAGATTCAATAGACCGAATAACAAAAAGTCCGACATATTGATAATTCGAAACATCAAAAATATGAATTCCGATTATTAAAATACCGATTAATACAATTCCGAAATAAAAACGTCTTATAAAACTGAATAGCAAGACAAATAAACACATAATTGCTGAATAAAAATAATTTGCTTCCATGGTCTAATTAAATTAAATAAATTAAATTAATTCTAACCCAACCTAACCCAAATGATTCACTAACAATACTAGGGCTGGCAGACTAAAAAACATAAGTCCAGAAGTGAAACTTTTCAGGAACAACTAAAAACTGTAAAAAAAAATAGCGTTTAACTATAAATTCAACTTTATTGGAATATTGGGATGTTTTTAATTAATACTAACATGCACGTAAATATAATTTGAAAAAATATAATCAAAAGCGATTTTAGTGACTTATGTTAGAAAGAACACTGTGTACCTAGTAGGTACTTGTGACTTAAGTGTATGAGAACAGTAAATTTAATTATAAACTATGTTTTAGTTGACATTCAAAAGTTACTTCTATGAACATAAAATTAGTTTAGCATGCATCATTTATATACTAGCCTATATTTATAATTTATATTCAACTATTTATTCATCTTCTTCACTATCTAAAATATCAGGGTCAGTATTACGTACATTGTTCACAGAAGGCAAATCTAAATAAAATCTATGAAAAACGTCGGGTATTAAGGAGAGTAAAGAAATCAGATCATCTTTCTTTTCTTTTGATATCGGTAAGGGCTGTACCGATATAACAGGAATAGTGTCAGGTATGGCAGAAACTCGACGTTTCAAGTTAAATTTGTAAAAATTACATTCCGTGTCCAAAGTGTCTTTGTAGGAGACTACGCCAAATTCAGAATCATAGCGGAACCACTTTTTATCGAGCCATTTAAATTGTCGCCCTTCTACATCTTTGTTTCTTAATACTAAAGGACCCTTTAACAATGAAGAAAAATCCAAAAAGTCGGAACTACGCATTTCGACAACTTCAAATTTTTTACTGCTCGATCTGATGAGTTGAATCCAATCATGCGGGTGATAAATCTGCAAATCCGTTTTCTTTTTCTTTTTTTCAATGATGCTATGATCCGTGTCCACTTCCATGTGGCTATGACCCGGAACCATGAACTTGTGGTCTATGACATCTATGTCTAATTTCTGCAAAGCCCAAGTCAACATTGAACTGACATGAGAATTTCTGTTCTGACCGCCACAAGTATCAGAATAAAATATTACATGTTTTGTATTCTCAGGTACGTATGTTTGAAGATGTTTAAAAAGACATGATGCTATTTGATTAGCTCCTCTAGCAGCTATGGTTTCATACCATATGTAACACACAGCTTTTCCAGTTTTGTTGTCATGGACAGTCAGGTTGAACGTCCACAACTGGCGTTTGTAGAAAGCTACACAAGAGCTGAGGGCTGGAGTGGGTAAACACTGTTGTAAGTCAAATGTGTAAACTTGCACAGTACTATCACTTTTATTTACTTGAGTATCACATTTTTTCATTTCGTATGCTTGATCTGCGGCAGTCTTGTGATGTTCATGTTGAGCAATTAGTTCAGTTTTCACCTGATCTTCCTGACATAGTTGAATTTGCATCTTGAATTTGTCACAAGTATAACATGTGTCGGCACGGGGCTTTTTGAACGATAATCCTAATTTGTGGAATTCTTGACTATAAATTTTTACTGAAGGTGGATTGTCGCGGTTTTCACAAAATAAATCATACATTTTCGTAATAGTTAGATGAGAAGGCAAGTACTTTTTTGATGTAGTTTTTCTTGTGTAATGGCTCTCATAGGATGGAAATGATAAAATATGTTCCTTAATTTCTTGTCTTTTTTCATCAGAAATCTTATGTTTGGGTATACTCTTCCCACGGTTATCATCTGTTTGAGTGCCACCTATCGAAGACCGTTTTTTCGTGGCAACTGTTTTTATAAAATTATCGCTTTCGCCTAACGTTTTTAAAAGGCATCCCCGACAAATGGGTTCACGCTTCCCGTGAATTAATAAAAAATATTTGTATGTTTTCATGCGATTCTTTTGTTGGTCAGGATCTAGTGTGCGTTGTCTTTGAGTTGCCTTGTCGTGTATTTCAATTAAAGATGCCATATAAGTTGTTCTCTTGAGATATGTTCCCATTTGCCAATATTCGTTGAAAATAGCTTGTCTATCGTTCAATGATATACGCTCCTTGCATTTCATTCGACACGTCCCTAGCTCTTTCATTGTTCTGCTGGAAACAACTTTACCTTTTAATGTTTTATATGATTGACCTGTGTTGCGTTTTATTTTCTTTTCTTTTTTCGTAATGCGAATACTTTTTTTTGGAGATGTTTCGACCGCAGGTGGCGTGTCGGCTCTTCGGTCAGTATCGGTGGATGTCGACGAATCTACTGCTGTTTCAGGGAGTTCGAAATGTGGATCCAGAACAGAATCATCACTTGAGAAATCCATTTCTCGATTAATAAACATGACGCCAGTGTGGCCTGATGATGTGGAAGGCATTGGTTCTTCTTCCGCTATTGTGCCTGTAGATTGCTGTTCATTTCGTTCATCTAAAAATAAAAAACGTACTGTAGAGGCTAAAAAAATTATTATTTTAATCATTTATTAATGATTGATGCTAAAATGAACAAATCACTGATGATTTCTGCTAAAACTACAATGAAAGATAAATATATTACTTTCTGATTTAAATCAAACATGGCAAACTTACCTTCAACATTTGTGTTTCTCCTCATCACCATCTCAACTAATTTCTTTCCTCGCTGACAATCCATATTAATTGGGAATACTTTCAGATTTAGTGAAATTTTAAAATGTCACACACCACAACTGTTCTGTTAACAAATCAGAGCAAAACTAACTCGACTAGTGTGACCCAAATCACTACAGTTACCACTTCAGTTTTTTGTAAGCAATAAATAATAATTTGAGTACCTACCCTCGAATTAAAAATCGAGATAAAAGGACGCACTTGACGTTCCTAATAACATAAGTCACTTTCTGCGTCCATGAAGTCCGAGAGCTTCAAGTGTTCCTTTTAACATAACTCAACTTATGTTTTTTATAACGCCGCAAGATTAATGCGATTCAAGAGGTTGAAAAAGGACACTACTTAGATTCAAGCCCGAACAAGCGAATATGACTTATGTGCTTTAGTCTGCCGATGTATTGGTGTAAATGAATAATTTTGGTACAAAGAAAAAATAAAGCATTTTTTTGACTTATGTGCTTTAGTCCGCCGACCCGACTAGAGGGGATCTGGCACTCGCCGGTCGCTGCCGCGGCACGCTCGCGTAGCTTGCTCGCCTTCGCGCTTTTATAGTCACAGTTCTAACCTAACCTAACCGAAGTGATTCATCAATAATACAGGGGATTTGCAGCATGCAAGCAGGCATGCAGCGTGCAAGCAGACATGCAGCATGCAAGCAGACATGCAGCATGCATGCAAAATGCAAGTAGGCATGGAACATGACAGCAGGCAAGCAGCAAGTATTGTTTCACTGCGGGGTTTGGGTGGCCCCACGCGAGCTTATCGTCGCAGATGGTTTTAACGCTCACCACAGCAGCTTCGTTATGTTTCTTTAACTGTTTATCTGAGATAGCAACGTTCCGTTAACTGTTAGTAAGTTATTGAAAAGTCATATTCTTATTTCAATTCATTATTCTATTAATTGTCTTTTTAGGGTTGTATTAATTGTGTTTTTAGGGTTGTTGGGTTGTGGTCGTGGCCGAATGGCAAAAAACGAAACCCTTATAGATTCGCCAAGTCTGTCTATCTGTCTGTATGTCCGTGTATGTCACAGCCACTTTAATCCGAAACTATTAATCCCATTAAACTTAGTAGTTAGATGTATTCTGTGAACCGCTTTACGGTTTTTATACAAAAATAAAAAATATATAAGTACCTAAGATTAGGGGGGGTCTCCCCATACATGGAACTGAAACTAAAAAAAAATGTTTTCATCAAACCTATACGTGCGGGGTGTCTATAGATAGGTCTTTAAAAATGACATTGAGGTTCTTATAACCATTTTCTCTCAGTCAATCGTTTGAAAGATAGATACTTCCAAAGTGGTAAAATGTGTGTCCCCCCCCTCTAATTTCTCTTTAGAAATTAGAGGGGGGGACACATTTTACCAGTTACCATCATCATCACCTCATCTTACTTTTAAGAGGAGGAAAATTCTGAAAAAAAAAATATAGGATAATAGAACGTAAAAAAAAACTTTCAACCAAAATTGGTTTGAATAAGATTTGATGTTTGGAGACATGGGTCTTTCTAATCAAACTGCAGCAACAACTTTGTTTTTCATTAACATACTATGAAAAACAAAATTAGTTTTGTTGATGAATGTAAAACAATACAACATAAGAATGAGCCTTCAAAATATTTTTATTGTATTGTTTGGTGCTACGGAACCCTATGCGCGTGTGAGTGCGACTCGCAATTGGCCGGATTTTGAAAATTGATTTTATTTAATACTAGCTTAGGTATGCCCGCGGTTTCTCCCGCGTGGAGTTCGGTAATTTTCCCACGGGATTACTTCCCAGAAACGCCATCGAATGGTGTAAAGTGTGTGTTTTTTTCCAAAATCAACGGATCGGATTCCTGGCTAAGGATATTTTTTTTAGATTTTCCGAAATCCAATGATACAGTTGTAGTTTTCATCAAAATCGGGCTCGAGACTTCTACGAGTATTTTTCGCTATGCCTCATAGTTTCGGATTTGGCATACACGCCTTCTTGAAAAATTCACCCTGTATGCTTTAGCATTACATCTAACTTTGAAGTGCAAAAAGAGTTTATGTAAAATAAGGATCATGGCAGTGGCGATCTGGAGTGTCTGCCTACCCCCATGGGAAAAACGCGCGAGTTTACAAAGGAGGTCAAGTACACAGCGCGGTTTATAACGATGTAGAGCTTGAGACAAAGATCTGAGATTCGCATCATTTGCTTTGTATGGTAATTTGTAGTTAGTTACTTACTGAGAGAAAGAAAGTGTGGATAGTAAGATTTTTTTTATCCAACCTGTAAGTAGGTACTTAAGTACATTCAACTTTGAAAATATTATATATTTTTAACATAAAAAAAAAAACAAACATGACGCCTGTTTTAAAAGGTCATACCTACATACAGACAAACCATTCGGTTGCTTGGGTTTTTTTTTTTAAATTTGTGGTAGCCATTCAAATCCTAATAAATACCGTGCTTAGGTTACCTTTGTTTTAATTTTACGCGCGAATTTTAGTACCAGTAAAAATGTTTTTGCTTACCTTCTTAGAGCTATTATTATTAAGGTACCATAAATAGGCATGCTTGTACTATATGTGTTTATAATGGAACAAAACAGATAGGCGATAGCAATGATCTTTTGAACTTTAAAAGTCAATCAACGGGAAATATCACATCTTATAATAACTGCGTGTTCCGTTAGACTCGCACAGATCTAGCGTATCGTAACTTATTAATAGATTACCTGCGTCTATTCCAAGTGTTATCGATAAAAGAGAATTAGAAAAAGAGTTTTTATAATCCCACCTTTGAGCCAATCTGGTTGCCGCACTGTCCCGCCTGTAAATGCACAATTTCACGCATTTTCAATGTTTTCACTTCTAAAACACCCAGACGAAACAAACTATGCTAGAGAAATGGTACTATTTTTAGGAACTCTACGCGCGCACTTATTGCTGACACGTGGGACGATTACTAGTTCTAAGATCGCAATAATTTTAATTTTTAATTAGTGTTTGATTAAATCAAAAGCGTTTGAAACGATATTTTTCTATAATAAATAGTAGAATCTGTAAAAGAAAATCATGGTGCGGCTGCAAGTGGGGAACAATTCATCATTTATGGCAGCGCCATCTGTTGTCAAGCATGTCCACTTTTGTTTATTTAATTTATTTTAGCTTTTTGGTTTTAAACAATCATTTTATTGTATCAAAAGAAATGATTAACGAAAATAATTAAATTATTATTCAAGCATTTTGTCTCATTTCAGTCATCAGTAAACTAAACTAAACGCATAGTAATTGGCCCGCATTGCCTTGCTACTGACGTTTAGATCTTCTGACAAAGCAAAACCTCTGTCAAATCAGATTTTCCATAATAATTTTATCGCCGATAAAAACAGAAATAATCAATCTAAGTCGTCAATATCTCTAAATGTTATGCAGTTAAAGTTCTAGAGTTTATTTGTGATGTATTTACAAGTGTTATTTGCGTAAAACATGATTGTTCGCCATGTTCTTAATTATTTTGCCTGGGGGCTTTAGCCATTTTATGATAGCGTAAAAAAATCTTTTGTGCTGCATCAAGAGATTGAGTATCTGACGTGCACTGCCGTAACTAATTACAATGTAAGTTAAACAAGACTATTTATTTGTATTTTTTTCTTGAACTAATATAATCTGACTTTTTGAAGGACGAATTTTATAAAAACACGAATTACTTCTTACATTCTGGTTTTATGTTAATATCGAGGATATTTTTGAGTGGTTCTTCTTCAATGTCCTGCTTTTTTTTTATTGCCTTCTCGCCTGTTTTTCGCAAAGGGTCAGGCAGAGGTGTATGTATAGTACTACTACATTTCCCTTGTTATGTATAAGTCCCATATAACGAAGGGCGAACTTATTGCCATCAACCGGGCACAATCCAGGCTCTTAATTACTACTGAGTAACTTGTGATTGGTAAACCATGACCGCCCCATGACCTCCGTCCGCTAGAAATTACTATAAAAATGTTAGGAACTCCCCTATTTGAATCAGATTTTGTTAGCAATTATAAGGGTTTTCATTTGTTTGCACTGAACACTAATTCTTCTTTTCCTGCCATTAAAGTATGGCTGATTATGCTTGTAACTAACCGGTTGTTTGTGAATGTGTGAACAGTGTAAGCCTTGTAGATTCCTAGATGCTTGTTAACTTTTTATCCTGTTCAACGTTTTTTGTGTAGTAAGCAAAGACTTATTGTTGGATCTTCGCTGTCTCCCCATATTCACGGTGGAAGCGCAAGGGTAGCCCGCGAAATTTAAATTTTTGTATGTTTATTGTAATTTGTAGGTCAGTGTCAGGTTGTATGTTGACGAAAATATGAATCGCGCCAGTTACACGTATGGGGTTACAGAATTATAATCATTCAAATCATCAATACAACCCTCCAAGTTTAATTAACCCCATTGAGTGACTTTTTCATGAAATAGTTATTGAATGGGGTTAATTGAACTTGGAGTCACACCACTCTCATCACTTTCTTCCATCTCCTAGATTTTTTTTGTGGTTAATTCTACATATTTTTTTTATTTTCTATCTTTTTTTAGTATGTGCGCTTAAGGAACTGACGTCAAATAAAGTTTATTCTCTCTTTCTTTCTCTTTCTCTATTACAAACGCAAAGTTTGAGTCATAAATCATTATATCAAAACGGGGGTTACACGAGGTGTTTGTTGATAATTAGCTGTAAATGTGGACAGTGGACACCCACAGCGCAGAATAAATAGTACAAGTCCCGCAGGTAACAAGCTATCGACAATTATTTAAGTGATGTCAAATCAAAGACAAGTCATTAAAAAAGTGAATGCTGCCAATCCCAGCAAGATTGTAAATAATTATTACCCAAATAAAAATGTTAAAATTATATTTTTGGTATTACTAAATTGGTTTGTCATGTCGTTAATTTACCATAGCTGCACACAACACTAGCCCTGCTCCATAACGGTTGTAAGTGCGAGCGAGAGGTTCAATCAAAATGATTTATGACTTAAACTTTGAATTTGTGATGTCCCGAGTACAGTACTGCTATACAAGCTGGTAGTACACTGATACTAATATTATTAGCATTGCTAGGCAAAGGGCTCTCCCTATGACTTCAAGTCGTTTCGATCCAGGGCTAATGTGGACCATTGGTGGTTGGTTTTGTCCAGCTCATCCCGCCATCTTCTACGAGGTCTGCCGCGACGCCTTCTGGCTGTGTCAGGGCTCCACGAAGTGGCTATTTTGGCCTAAGAACATTGGGCATGCGGCAAACGTGGCCAGCCTAGTCCCACTTTAGCTTAGCGGTACAGTCCTACTTAATAATAAAGTGAGGGCACCCTTTTTTTTTTTTTTCGCATGGGAAATCATCAAATGACCCCTCCCGCTCTGGGCTGAGCAGGAGGGAGTGTCAGACTTTTACTGATTAAAACCTATCCATGTTCCTTCCTTTGCCCTTTGTGTTCCAGGGCCGCGGTATCTCTTTCGAACAGTCCCGCAATCCTGGCAGGCATCGGTCCTTTCGGACCCCTTCCTGTTTGCTGACTCTCTTTGAGGCGCGCGTGGAACACGAACGCGCCGTCGACACGGCCTGTCGTCATAAAATGGACGGACGGCGAGCTAGCCCATAGCTCATCGTCCACAGGCCCGCGCCTACGGTGGCCGGGGGCCACCACGTGGCCCCCGACGCCCGGTGCGTCTCCCGCGGCGGCTGGGACATTAGTTTCTCTCCCTCTCACGTCCCGCCACCTCCTTCGCTAGCATGACTGCTTCGCAGGAGGTGACGGCGTCCCATTCCGTCTCGCTCCGGACCATGGATAGGCCGGACGCGAGAGGTCACCGCCGCCGATAAGCGAGGGCACCCTTCAAATTCAGTTGGAAGAATGTGAATGGCGGGCGTTTTGTAGAAAGAAAGAAAGAAAAAGAAGTATTCATTAGTCTGGCACAGGACAAAACAAAGGAATGGTTAAATTAATAATGAAACAAAATTATATAAAAAAGTAACCATACCTACCAGTCTACTCTGAGTACCTTATGTAATTACTGATGTTCAAAAAGCCGACCTCAACATCATTGTTGGTGTGCATTCTGGGCTCGGCAGGTGTTAAATCTATCTAACACA
This sequence comes from Eugnorisma glareosa, assembly GCA_947578425.1. Taxonomy (NCBI): domain Eukaryota; kingdom Metazoa; phylum Arthropoda; class Insecta; order Lepidoptera; family Noctuidae; genus Eugnorisma; species Eugnorisma glareosa. The sequence goes on from OX387984.1 coordinate 1,030,134, forward strand.
AGAATCCTTTTTTTTTTCAGATAGAAAATGGAAGAAGTAAAGATGGAGATGGAGCCTCCACCCCCTCAAGATGGAAGCTTCATGACTGAAGAAAGCCCACCTGTCATGAAGTACATCAGCGTCACAAGCGAAGTCCTAACTGAGGAGCAGAGGCAGATGTATGAGTCCGTACTCTCCACCTGGAAACCGGTCATGTTCCCTAAAAGAATCAAGCGGTACATCTGCACGAAATGCAATAAAGAGTTCAAAAACTACCAAAACTTATACTTACACACGACTCGAGTCCATTCTTCCGAAGATTCCGCGGTCATTTGCAATATTTGTGACAAAACTTTCAAGAATAAACACTATTTGTACATGCATCGGATGAACAAGCATTATTCTGAGCTCGAGAAATGCTATTGCCAGTTTTGTCTTCAAGAGTTTAGAACGAGACGGGCTTTGCATATGCATGTTAAACGAATTCATCCGAACACTCTTCCTGAAATCAAATGTAATGAGTGTGGTAAGGAATTTGCGGTACCCTACAAGCTAAAATACCATATCGAAGCGTGTCACAGACAGGACAAGGAAAAATTCAAATGTCACTTGTGTCATAAACTGTACAAAAATACATTGAATTTGAACAGGCATCTTCATTTCCAACACACTCCTGTTGAACGGCATCCGTGTGTTTTTTGTAATATGACGTTCAAATCGCGGCATCATATGAAAAGGCATGTGCTTAACATCCATCCGCCTTTGGAGTCTAAAGTCACTTGTCCTGAATGTCTGAAAGAGTTTAAAAACGACCAGTATCTTAAGGAACACATGCAGGTCCATTCATCTCTGGATTCTAAAATAAAATGTGACATTTGTGATAAACTCTTTCATTCCGCTATTCGTTTGAAAAAGCATAAGAAAATCGTGCATCCTTCCAAACCTAAACTACGATGCGAAAAGTGTAATAAGGAATTCGCACATGCGCACTACCTCCGCCGCCACAACAACGCTGTTCACCTAGAACTGGACGAGACGAACTACCCCCATTCTTGCGACCAATGCGGGAAGAAATTCAAGCTGAAGAAGTATTTAAACAATCATATTCAAAGGCATGAACAGCAGCATTTGAAAAGAATATCGCAGATGGTTAAAACTGTCATGGGTGATGAAAAAGACGTGCCTGTTAAAAAGAGAGGGAGGCCTAGAAAAGCGAGAGCGGAGATAGAATTCATCAAGTGTGAGCCCGTCTCAAGTTCGGATTCGGAATCCGGCGAAACTGACTCTGACGATTCCGATTGAAATTCTAGCGGAAGTCTTGTGGGGAATAAGTGTATATGTTGTGTTTCTAAAGTGCAAAGTGAAAATTAAGCTCTGGTTGAACTGAAGCGAATTCCGCACGGCTTGCGGAAAAAAATTCGCGCGCGTTGATTGTGTCACGGTCGCGAGCGATACGTCAAAAAAGACACGGGAGCGCGTCACTTGTTCCCTTCGCGTACTGTAGCTCCGCAAGACGCGTCGCTGTGACTCATAGGATGGGGAAACAACTTCTTTCACGTGTGTCGCGTTAGAGTGGAGCTCGTGGCCAGTCGGCAAAACAATTGACGCGCGCAGTTAGAGGGATTCGCCTAAGTGTGACCAGAGTTTCATCAGTGCAAAAAGTTAAAATAAAAGTCATTCGTGATTTATTTTGTGGCATACCGTTATAGATATGTTTCAAATGAGAAACAAACAAATTTTAAATGGTATTTTAATTCAACAAGAGGATCTCGGTTTAGGCTCTTTATATAGTTAGGACCAAAATTTTGCAAAAGTATTCTTATTCATTAGATTTTTTCTAAGAAAGCGTCGGACGGAAGACGATTTGCCTATAGAAAAGTTGGTGTTGGTCACGGCTTGTTTGGAAAATGAAAATTTAGGGTGCGTTTACATTGCGGAAAGTTGCAATAATCGACCTGTCACATTTTAACTTCAAAGATTAGGACCGGGAGCGTTCGCCAGTATTAAACAGTTCAGATTCATTACACCAGTGAGTGAGGAGTAGTGCGTAACCTGCAACGATACAATTTGTAACAATGAATTATTTCTGTAAAAATCATATCTGGCCAGGCCCTGCAGCCACCGGTCGCGTCCGGCTCGCGTCCACCTTAAATCCGCATCGTTATGGCTTTGCGACCGAATTCGGTTGCTTTGCGATCGCTATGTATGTCGATACTGCAGGCCCTGTAGCTGTGCTCTCGACGTACTTTGGTAGCGAAAAAAAGTCAACACTTTGAAAAGTTAGCCCGCACATCCTAATTCTAGGTGAAACTGCTACTTACACGCTCACTCATACGAGATTTTACTATTTAAATGTCATTATCCCAGATGATAAACATAACGCCTTTATGCGCAGGCCACACCGCCAGCTGAGCTAAGCGAGCGAGGCTCTTTTCATACTTCGTTTCAGCTCTTACGTCGTTCGCGGTGTGAACCAAAGTATGAAAAGAGGTGAAACGATGCCTGGTTCGGCTCGCTGGCTCGCTCGCTAGCTGGCGGTGTGCCCTGAGGTCTATGTCTTAGCAATAAGAGCAATTTTCCTCTGTAGAGTGACTGTTTGTACTAACCGCCTTTCCGTTCGACGCAATTTAAATTCAATTTTAAATCTTTTTGAGTATTAGCTTATGGAATAAGCTTGTGCACTTTATTTAAATTAACTTGCGCGTTTACATTATTAGAAAAAAAGGGAGTTAGTGCCCGCAGCTAATGACGTGGATCGGCTTGAAGCGATCAGAAGACGCATGGACGTAAAGCCCATTCTGATCAGGTCTAGCCGATTCTGCGTCGAAAAATGCGGTCACTCAGTGAGGTGTTAACGATAGACTTTAAATAAAAATTAATAGGTTTTTCTTATTAACTGTTTCTTTTTTGGTAGATTTATAATAATGAGTATTATGGTAACACTGAGGTTTTGGTAGAAAAGACTGATGGTGACTGGATTTGGCGCCGGATTTAGGATGAAATTGGTACGGACATATTGCGGTAATCGTTTGTGCGTCGGTGTCCTTTCCATCCTGTATAAGTGCAGAGGTGCGAGACTTAACTGAGAGAAACCAGTGTTGCCATATATAAGGGCAAATTAAATTAGCTAGAGACACTACATAGACGTGCGTGATGGGTATCGAAACCTAAATATAGCTGTGCTCTGTGGTTTCGCTCGTCCTTTCTTACTATTTTTCTTAATCATCTTTGGTCATAATCATACATAGCCTATAAACGTTCCCAAAAATTGGGCTGAAAATGTACTAAGACTTTTTCAACTCTTCAGCTTATTTATGTGACTACACTACATGAGGCCATTGATCCCAAACACAACTGCCAGTTCACTAGCTAATTTATTTTGACCTTGTATAAAAATTGTTATCGATTTGGGGTCAGTAATTTTAATAATAAGTAGGACTTTTAAAATTATGAGGATTTAATATGTTCTTGTTGCATTGCTACACAAATAAAATTACTAGGATAGTGGCTTAGTATGTATTTCAAATGGCAACTTGAAGGCATCAGTCCAGTCGTTGACTCGTAGGGGGTTAGCGAGACACGAAAAGTTCCGTAAAACGCCGAAAAAAATTCAAAAGTTTTCTTAGCGTGAAATAACGGTTTCTACTTTGAGATATAACCTAAGTATTTCGTATTAGTAAGGCGTCAAAATACTATGTTCTTCGCAAAAACGTAAAAGGTTAATCGAGACAGTAGGAGAAAATCGCCTTTGAATTTTGCTAAGTGTATACATTTCATTGCTCATGACTAACTAATCAATTATCAATATTATTAATGTATTTATTGACAAAATGGCGGAGAAAATAGCCGAGAGCTGGTCGCTACCCAGTCGGCGCGATGGCGGGACAGGTGCCTCACTTGTATTATTTTTTCATTATAGTTAGGTTTATCATGTGCAATATTTTTAACAATGTAGAAATAAGTTATAAATATAGTATTTTAATGTATATCATGTTCATGTCATGTGGCAGCAAATTATACAAGGGGTCCATGGTATGGCGAATGCAATCCTCACCTGCCCTGCCAGCCTTTCCGTTGGGGTCGGCTTCCAGTCTAACCGGGTGCAGCTGAATACCAGTATGTTACATGGTGCGACTGCCTATCTTACCTCCACAGCCCAGTTAGTACTAGCTAATACAATTACGATACCCCAACAGTAAATACAGGATGTAACAGGACCCTTCACGAAGCCGTCCACCAAGCATTCTGTACATCAAACTAAGTAACTACTCAAAAATTATTGCTGGGAAACGACGTTTTACGGTAGGACTCAATGTAACGCACTCAAAACATTGTGCTGATGGATGGATTGAATAGTACAGGTGTCGTGGAAGTGTTTAAAGTAAAAATGTTACATTAAAAACATGTATTAAAAAAAAAAAAGTTGGACCTTTGACCCCCAATATCTCCGTAACTAGAAGGTTCCCAGGTATGGTCTAGAACAAAAAAATTATCGCAATGATGGGGAGAACAAGTACCTTTCGGCTTCGTGAAGGGTCTTGTTACACTCTTTATTATGGGAGTACCATAAAAATGGGGAATGCAAAATGATCTTTAATTTTTGTTTTATATCTTTATGGTAATATTTTCTCTGGTCCAAAACCTTTTAAGATTTCTAATAAACCGAAAATTGTTATGCGGGGAGTAGATGAACTTGTTTTACGGTTCCGTAGCCAAATGGCAAATAGCTTCAGAACCATTTTATTTTTATATACTGTTGTAATTTAAATATCCTCATAATTTTGAAAGAGTTTAATAGGCCTAGGACTGTAATCTTATTGTATTGAAATACAGCTCATTCTGGTATTGGTACAGACGCCAGCACTCCAAACTATAAAATTTTATCAATCAACCTTGAACCTAATGCTTTAGCTATAAAGTTGAAAATATATTTTGACAGAGTGTACTAGCTTGATGTGCTGCCGTCTGTACATCAAATTATTAGTGAAACTTATTTGAAACAAACTTTCTGAAATGGCAATCTTTCTGGGCTTTTTATATTTGTCATGCTTAACAAAAAAAATTAAAGTTTAGTTCACACTAAGGGCAAAACTCACAAACCGCAGTTTGGTTTCCTAAGTAAGCTGTTGATAGGATTTTGAACCTTGTTCTAATGCTGATACTGTTCATATTCGTCACATTCGCCAGAATGTCCGACAGGGTCCACGATTGTATCTTTTCTTTAAAAATGTTTACCACCTAAGCCTACATTGTGGAATGCAATAAAGAATTGAGAATACTTAATTCTTTATTGCATTCCTGAATGTGAATAGGAATTTCAAGCTAATACGAACCATTAAAATAAAATCCCAAAATAAATAAAATAAAAATAAATTCCATTAAAATAGATGGAGATGGATACTGAACGCTGTGTTAAAATTTGTCCACCTATTTTAATGGAATCTATTTATTATTTTACGAGTAATGTTGATTTTATTTTAGTAGTTATGATAACTTAAAAGTCAAACGTCTGTGAATTTTACCCAACTTTAATTACCGGCTAAAACAGGGTGAATCAAGACAAAACTATGAAAACCTATTTAACATTGAATTAATATCTTATGTTACAAAGTACTCTATTTTATTTACTTAATTATCAGTAGGCAATACACCATGAACGCCAGAGCACATAAACGCACGCGCCTGCCTCCACGCCACGACACAATTTTGTCACATATTTGTGTATATGTGATAATGGCGTTCAGAAGGTTAATTTGAAGTTTATTCTCGATTCACCCCTGCTGAATTCTATTCTGTCGTTTTACGGTAACAATTTCTACCTACCCTCCAAAATTTTTCAAATAAATACGGTCTCCTCAGTCCACGGCTCACAAAGTACACAATATAAATGTTATAAATATGTATATATAATGTTACTAGTTAATTGTTTAGTTATTGAGGTTCTTAGACCAATGATTCAGTTTTATTAACATTGGTGGTTAGAAGGCAGCTTAACTCGCGAACACGACTCTGATTTAAATACCCGAAGCCTTCCCACGAGCGCGCGGTGTAAGCGTAACGTAAACATTGGCGTATCTTGAGATACTTTCCAGGAGGGGCCTGGCCCCTGCCTTGTATGATACATTGGGCTAGTCTTCATTCGGCTTCCTATTTATAAGTGGTCAATGAGCAGAGCACAACTAGTATCGTAATTCGTAAATTAAATAGCTTGTCGCTGTATCGTGTTCATGCCTTACTTTATATGCTTGATCAAATGATCAGTGAAGTGCCTCACAAATTTATGAAAAATGTTCAAATCAGAATCAGAAGGCCCACAAGGTGATTTCAATACCAACTTGAAGCTAGGTTTTGAGCTAGGTGTAGGGCATTTATTTAAAGTACTTAAATTAAACAATGAATTGGTATGTTTCGTCAATTATTTTTTGTGTCCAGCCTAGAATTTCGAATCGGTAACCCAATAACCTGGTCCCAATACCCAGAATGGTCTGGTGCCCCAGACCATTCTGGGGTGGGCACGGCCCGCAATATATACGCCTATGAACGTAAATACATCGATAATACAATATCCTATAGCATTTAGTTAAATTGTTAGCAACAAGCACAATTAGTATCATCTATAGATATTAATAATTTCTTAAAATTTTGAAAATGTTATGTGAAACAAGTATGTTTAATTTGAAAATCGTAGTATTTACGTTACGTTTACAGGGCTCGTAAAGGCCTCCGGTACTCCAGTATTACTCTTCAATTGAGTCCCCAAAATTCTAAATTTACTTGTAACTTGCTTATGCCCGCGACTTTCGTCCGCGTGACTTGGTATATTTGAATTGGATTTTGTTAACAATTTCAAGCATTTTTAATTTTTTTGCACGGAACCCTAATATTTTTCCTAAATTAAAAGTAGCCTATGTCACTCCTTCCAAGCCAGCCGTTTCGAAGTTTAGGCGGAACAGAAAAACAAAATTTAAAAAAATAAAATGTTATACGCACCGTATATACTTTCATAGGCATTCACATATTAAAAAAACTGTTGTTACACTTCAATTTTATTGTCACATGTCATCGGCAAAGCATATAGATGAACGGAGGCACTGATCGATGTCGTACCCTGAGGCGCTTCGCTGGGCCACGGGGATTTGCTGGCTATATCCGACCGTGGCGCTTTTGAGGTTAAAGTTTCAAAGTTGTACACACATCGACCCCTCAGGCGTGCTCGGCTCGGCCTGTTCTTGATTTTTATACTCTGGTCGAGGTTGAAAAAATTATACATGGTGAAATGGACATCAAAGTTTCACGGGTAGTTTAAAAAAAATCTGCCTTTTCCTACTAAATTGTAGAAACTGTAGGTATTACACCCTTATTTTAACGTCTTACTTCATTTCATACAAACTTTGAACTAATTTTTTTTTCGAAATTACTGAACTGATTTTAATGAAACTTCATACGTACAAGCATAGGATACATATGTCTAAAAAGTAGACGGAGAACATTTTCGAAAGGTCTTTAATTGGATTAAAAAGTTATTCATTAGGTTGATTTGAATTGTTATTTCATCATGCTTCGAGATCTTTCTATTGAGTATCGATTGAGCTGTTTTTATTTACGGCACTATCTTTGTCTATCCTTTAAAAAACTGGGAGCTTGAGGATTTTATGAATGAACTAGTCCACCTTTGCACGTTTTTACTAACTGACAAAACATTGAGGTTCCTTTATTAATGCAGTTTTAAGAGTAAAAAAAAAAAGATAATTGGAAATTTCTGTTTCTATGGAAAATCGGTCTAATTTAGCTGTAACACATTTTTTTCAAAAATGTTCTATGTCAACTTTGTAGACCTATGTATCCTGCTTATGCGTGTGAAGTTTCATTAAAATCGGTTTAGTCATTTCGAAAACAAATGAGTTCAAAGTGTGTATGAAATGCCATACGGCGTTAAGGCTTATAACACGGTCAAAACGTATGAAACAGCAGATCTTTTTTAAATACCGATTAAAAATGTCCATGTTCAGAATGATGTACTGTTTACGTGATATTCGTTTGTGCGTCAATGTCCATTCCACCCTGCACAATAGCATCTCTTTTATAAATGGCTTAGATTTTATACCTATGCTCCTTTCGCCATAAAGCTGAAAAATTGGTCTACGTAGTGGGGTTACATTTAAAAATAATATTTTATTTTTATTTTATGAATTAATATTTATTGTAAATATAATATTTTGATGTGATTAATTAATTCGTTTATTATTATCGTCATTTGCCCTTATCCCAATTTGGGGTCGGCGCAACATGTCCGCGTCCATATTTCCCACTTGTCATCTAATTTTTACATTCCTCTAATTGCTAGGTACCGAGCGAATGATGCCTAACGGCTGTTTTCTATAACATACTTACGTATAACGGTTAGTTAATATGCCTCACTCCTACAGTAGCTATCGGTGTTTCTAAACAAAGTTAACAATTAATTGACAGGAATATCCTATCCACATCGCATAACTGTCTCACGGAGGGTTGACAGTTGATGTTTCTTTAACTGTTTATCTGAGATAGCAACGTTCCGTTAACTGTTAGTAAGTTATTGAAGACGGCCTCTCATGCACGATATTGTGGGTTCAAATCCGGGCAAGTACCAATGTGACTTCCAATTCATATATTATGTACTTTCTAAGTTTATCTTGGACATCGTAGACATCGGTGAAGGAAAAAACATCGTGAGGAAACCTGGACTTATAAAAGTCTGAAATCGCCAACCCGTCTTGAGCAAGCGTGGTGATCAATGCTCGTGCCTTCTCTGTTGAGAAGAGGCCTTTGCCCAGCAGTGGGACAGTAATAGGCTGGTATTATAAGCCTACAATATTCTCATCTCTTAAGAGCTCTACGGTTGTAACGATGATATTTACTGTACTTAAGAAATGCTGGAATTATATGCCAGAAAAAAGCGAAAAGCGCTACAGAAACAGAAATATTTATTTGTAAGAATGTAGTTTTACATAGTATGGTGTTATGGGTTTGTTTAAGTCCTTAACATTCAACCACAATTATGGTGTACAAATATTCAGATGTCACACATATATTAGAAATTAAACAAGTACATTATTTTAAGATTTGTGATTGATAATAGGTCCAACATGAATTAATATTATTTTAATTGGCCAATCGTTAATTTAAAATCAATGTCAAAATTAAGTTGTTATCAGTAAGTTAAGTAGTTCTTGAATTCTTACAATACTCCTTAAATTCTCCCATGTCATAAAAGCAATTATCAAATAACCAACTTGTCAGCTTTTTCTTGAACATGGGTATGGGAAGTTCCTTAAATGAGTTAGGCAACTTGTTATACACCTGAATGGCATTGACATATACATTTCTCCTATATATTTGCAATCTACATTGAGGTACATTCAATTCATATTTATACATAGTCCTAGCAGAAGCTTTGTGTGACTCACTTCTGCTTGCATGCGAAAATAGATAATATATATACAAAATAATGTATTTTTAATCCCCGACCAAAAAAGAGGGGTGGACGACAGAGGCATGGAGCAACTGCCTATGTGACCTCTTAGAATATAAGTATGACAAATGAAAGACAAGTTTACAAAACATATTTCATTTATTTACGACAATCAGTTCACACAATTTTTTATTTATTTTAAACATATTGAACACTTGTAAACTACGCATAGTTTTATTGTTACACATAAAAGAATAAGAAAATAGTGAACAAAAATCTTGTTGAGATCAAAATCATTACAAAATAAGTCTTTCTGACGTTTCGCATGAGGTCCTGGGTTCGATTCCCAGGTTGGGCAAGCGCTACATCCAAGTTAGTTGCTTCAAATCGACAGTAAAAGAAGACAAGACCTCCGAATTTCAGTTTATTTTATTGATTATTTGGACTTGACCCAAAAAGCTTGGGAATATTAAGTTAACCCGGATGAACCTAAGTTTACTTCTTGTAGCAGTACCCGTAACAGATACAGGTTGTAACAGGACCCTTAACGAAGCCGTCAACCAAGCATTCTGTACATCAAACTATGTAACTTTACGCTAAAATTATTGCTGGGAAACCACTTATTTTTGCGGTGAAAAATCACGTTTTACGGTAGGACTCAACAATGTGTTGAGTGTGTAATACACTCAACACATTGTGCACGCATTGTGCACCTTGAAAATTTCAATACCTACTCGACCCAAATGTATGGGACAGCTGATTATTTTTTTTACAATTACGATGGTGGTCCCATAGAGAAAGTTGTTCAGTTTGATGGTCCGTACCACAGTATTCCATATGACTATACCCTTTCTGTTACACGCTGTATATACAGTAGAGATGAAAACCCTCGTCTTAAGGGTTTCCTAGCCAAAGGGCGCGTAAGGAGAGCAATCGGATGGAATAATTTCTCCTTATAATATTACCTAGTACAACTTTTTCTTCACACACCAAGGTGCGTAAAAAAACAGTGCGTACTCCACTTCTCACGCTTCCGGTGGTCCATGAGACGTTGTAGTGAAACCAGATCGGCGCAGGGTGGGTGGTAGCTACTGGATGAGAGTTGCTGATAATCGAGTTGAGTGGCGTGCGATTGAGGAGCAGTATGTCCAGCAGTTCACTGCTGTAGGCTGATGATGATTACCCAAAGGGTGCCAGCGGGACAATATTACTAAGGTTCCGCTATCTGTCTGTCCATCCGTCTGTCAAAGGGCTGTATTTTTGTAACCGTAATAGTTAGAAACTTGAAATGTTCACAGAGAGTGTATTCCTATGGGCGTTTTAACAACAAAAATAAAATAAAGTTAAAATGTAAGGATCCCCATACAAGAAACGTGTTTTCGCTATCAGGAAACTGCCTACCTACACTAATGGTTCAGTAGATACCCGTCGTTAGCGCTTCAAACTCAGGGTCCTGCGGTGACATGGAAGTACACATCGCAAGGCTGCCTCCAGGGCTCCAGCAGCGGTTCGGGTTTGAACACGTCCAGCTTCGGGGACTGCGCCTCCAAGGGTACCTCTGGTTTCACCTGTAAATGGTATGAAATGAGAAATTAACCAGCGGAATTTTCATTTCGCTGCTCTAGTCGTCGCAAGCGCGAATGCTGAGCATGAGGTCTTGGGGTTGATTCCTAGCTCGGGCAAACTGTTTTCGGGTGTTAATAATCTGTAATTTCTCAGTAGCAGCCATAGAGTTTGGATTTTGGCTCGGTTGATGGCAATAGGCTCGCCCCTTATTACTTGGAACTTATACAGGTGAATTTTTGAAGTGGGCGTGGATGGCCAAATCTGAAACTATGAGGAATAGCGAAAAATACTCCAAGGAGTCTCGAGCTCGATTTTGATGAAAACTAAAACTGCTTCATTGGATTTTTGAAAAATCAATATTCCTGGCCAGGAATCGAAACCAATGATTTCGGAGAAAAAACACATACTCTTTATTATTACACCATTCGATAGTGTCGCTAATAAGGATCAAATTCTGGGAAATAACGACATACGGCAAATTAAAGGAACGAGTTCATTTTTGATAAAACACAACAGGGGGGCCTAAACTGGAAGCTTTATCAGAATCATAATATGAATCACGTTAAAAATGTAAAATTCTTAAAATCGGCTTTATGGTTATGACCACAAAGTCCATTTTTAGGGTTTTAAATTTTTAACGTAACAGTTAAAGATAAAGATATATTTATTGCGTAACTGTGTACATTAAGTTCTTATTTATAAACATTACATTTTTAGTTTCAACAGTCTACCCAACTCGGATATGCAATAGTATTTCAAGAGATTACGTTCTCACAAATATTATTTAGTTAGCAGTAACGACCGGTCGAACAAAATCACTATTAGCGCCAACTCACTTGTAAGTTCTCATTTCAATTGTTTACGATTTTTTATCTTTTACTGAGGCCTTTGGCTACGAAGAGTCAACAATTTTGATTCATGATTTCGCACAACCATGGTTATTTACCTTAGCAGTTCTTCTGAGCTTCAAATGCACCAGTTTGACGTGCGTGCGCATGGCCGTCCTCTGCGTAAAGCGGCGCCCACACTCGCCGCACTCGAAGGGCTTCTCGCCCGTGTGCGTGCGCACGTGGTTCGTTAGCACGCTCTTACCCTGCGGAGACGAGAAAAGGATTTGAAATTATGAATAAAAAACATCATCAAAAATAAAAAGATATGTTATATTCGCCGGGTGAAATGGGCCACCATTACATACCCAGTTTCCTCCGTGCCTCGACAAGCTGTCGGTCCCGGCTGTCATTAGTAGATCTTTGACAGTCGTTACAGGTAGTCAGTGGCCCAACAAGTCTGACAACCAGTCTAACCAAGGGGTATCATATTACCCAGTACTAACTGGGTCGTGGAGGTCAGATAGGCAGTCGCTCCATGTAACATACTGGTATTCAGCTGCACCCGGTCAGACTGGAAGCTGACCGATAGTTGGGAAAAGGCAGATGATGATGTACTTGGCTAATCTCCGCTGAAATTGGTCGGAGCCGTGATTGCTATGCAGGCCACGGTGCTTGCTGAGCGAGGAGCGCGCCGCACTCGTAGTGTCACTCACCCGGAAGGCCTTCCCGCAGGTGTCACACACGTGGCGGGGCGGAGGCCGCACGCCGCGGTGCACGGCGTGGCGGTGCTTGCTGAGCGAGGAGCGCGCCGCACTCGTAGTGTCACTCACCCGGAAGGCCTTCCCGCAGGTGTCACACACGTGGCGGGGCGGAGGCCGCACGCCGCGGTGCACGGCGTGGCGGTGCTTGCTGAGCGAGGAGCGCGCCGCACTCGTAGTGTCACTCACCCGGAAGGCCTTCCCGCAGGTGTCACACACGTGGCGGGGCGGAGGCCGCACGCCGCGGTGCACGGCGTGGCGGTGCTTGCTGAGCGAGGAGCGCGCCGCACTCGTAGTGTCACTCACCCGGAAGGCCTTCCCGCAGGTGTCACACACGTGGCGGGGCGGAGGCCGCACGCCGCGGTGCACGGCGTGGCGGTGCTTGCTGAGCGAGGAGCGCGCCGCACTCGTAGTGTCACTCACCCGGAAGGCCTTCCCGCAGGTGTCACACACGTGGCGGGGCGGAGGCCGCACGCCGCGGTGCACGGCGTGGCGGTGCTTGCTGAGCGAGGAGCGCGCCGCACTCGTAGTGTCACTCACCCGGAAGGCCTTCCCGCAGGTGTCACACACGTGGCGGGGCGGAGGCCGCACGCCGCGGTGCACGGCGTGGCGGTGCTTGCTGAGCGAGGAGCGCGCCGCACTCGTAGTGTCACTCACCCGGAAGGCCTTCCCGCAGGTGTCACACACGTGGCGGGGCGGAGGCCGCACGCCGCGGTGCACGGCGTGGCGGTGCTTGCTGAGCGAGGAGCGCGCCGCACTCGTAGTGTCACTCACCCGGAAGGCCTTCCCGCAGGTGTCACACACGTGGCGGGGCGGAGGCCGCACGCCGCGGTGCACGGCGTGGCGGTGCTTGCTGAGCGAGGAGCGCGCCGCACTCGTAGTGTCACTCACCCGGAAGGCCTTCCCGCAGGTGTCACACACGTGGCGGGGCGGAGGCCGCACGCCGCGGTGCACGGCGTGGCGGTGCTTGCTGAGCGAGGAGCGCGCCGCACTCGTAGTGTCACTCACCCGGAAGGCCTTCCCGCAGGTGTCACACACGTGGCGGGGCGGAGGCCGCACGCCGCGGTGCACGGCGTGGCGGTGCTTGCTGAGCGAGGAGCGCGCCGCACTCGTAGTGTCACTCACCCGGAAGGCCTTCCCGCAGGTGTCACACACGTGGCGGGGCGGAGGCCGCACGCCGCGGTGCACGGCGTGGCGGTGCTTGCTGAGCGAGGAGCGCGCCGCACTCGTAGTGTCACTCACCCGGAAGGCCTTCCCGCAGGTGTCACACACGTGGCGGGGCGGAGGCCGCACGCCGCGGTGCACGGCGTGGCGGTGCTTGCTGAGCGAGGAGCGCGCCGCACTCGTAGTGTCACTCACCCGGAAGGCCTTCCCGCAGGTGTCACACACGTGGCGGGGCGGAGGCCGCACGCCGCGGTGCACGGCGTGGCGGTGCTTGCTGAGCGAGGAGCGCGCCGCACTCGTAGTGTCACTCACCCGGAAGGCCTTCCCGCAGGTGTCACACACGTGGCGGGGCGGAGGCCGCACGCCGCGGTGCACGGCGTGGCGGTGCTTGCTGAGCGAGGAGCGCGCCGCACTCGTAGTGTCACTCACCCGGAAGGCCTTCCCGCAGGTGTCACACACGTGGCGGGGCGGAGGCCGCACGCCGCGGTGCACGGCGTGGCGGTGCTTGCTGAGCGAGGAGCGCGCCGCACTCGTAGTGTCACTCACCCGGAAGGCCTTCCCGCAGGTGTCACACACGTGGCGGGGCGGAGGCCGCACGCCGCGGTGCACGGCGTGGCGGTGCTTGCTGAGCGAGGAGCGCGCCGCACTCGTAGTGTCACTCACCCGGAAGGCCTTCCCGCAGGTGTCACACACGTGGCGGGGCGGAGGCCGCACGCCGCGGTGCACGGCGTGGCGGTGCTTGCTGAGCGAGGAGCGCGCCGCACTCGTAGTGTCACTCACCCGGAAGGCCTTCCCGCAGGTGTCACACACGTGGCGGGGCGGAGGCCGCACGCCGCGGTGCACGGCGTGGCGGTGCTTGCTGAGCGAGGAGCGCGCCGCACTCGTAGTGTCACTCACCCGGAAGGCCTTCCCGCAGGTGTCACACACGTGGCGGGGCGGAGGCCGCACGCCGCGGTGCACGGCGTGGCGGTGCTTGCTGAGCGAGGAGCGCGCCGCACTCGTAGTGTCACTCACCCGGAAGGCCTTCCCGCAGGTGTCACACACGTGGCGGGGCGGAGGCCGCACGCCGCGGTGCACGGCGTGGCGGTGCTTGCTGAGCGAGGAGCGCGCCGCACTCGTAGTGTCACTCACCCGGAAGGCCTTCCCGCAGGTGTCACACACGTGGCGGGGCGGAGGCCGCACGCCGCGGTGCACGGCGTGGCGGTGCTTGCTGAGCGAGGAGCGCGCCGCACTCGTAGTGTCACTCACCCGGAAGGCCTTCCCGCAGGTGTCACACACGTGGCGGGGCGGAGGCCGCACGCCGCGGTGCACGGCGTGGCGGTGCTTGCTGAGCGAGGAGCGCGCCGCACTCGTAGTGTCACTCACCCGGAAGGCCTTCCCGCAGGTGTCACACACGTGGCGGGGCGGAGGCCGCACGCCGCGGTGCACGGCGTGGCGGTGCTTGCTGAGCGAGGAGCGCGCCGCACTCGTAGTGTCACTCACCCGGAAGGCCTTCCCGCAGGTGTCACACACGTGGCGGGGCGGAGGCCGCACGCCGCGGTGCACGGCGTGGCGGTGCTTGCTGAGCGAGGAGCGCGCCGCACTCGTAGTGTCACTCACCCGGAAGGCCTTCCCGCAGGTGTCACACACGTGGCGGGGCGGAGGCCGCACGCCGCGGTGCACGGCGTGGCGGTGCTTGCTGAGCGAGGAGCGCGCCGCACTCGTAGTGTCACTCACCCGGAAGGCCTTCCCGCAGGTGTCACACACGTGGCGGGGCGGAGGCCGCACGCCGCGGTGCACGGCGTGGCGGTGCTTGCTGAGCGAGGAGCGCGCCGCACTCGTAGTGTCACTCACCCGGAAGGCCTTCCCGCAGGTGTCACACACGTGGCGGGGCGGAGGCCGCACGCCGCGGTGCACGGCGTGGCGGTGCTTGCTGAGCGAGGAGCGCGCCGCACTCGTAGTGTCACTCACCCGGAAGGCCTTCCCGCAGGTGTCACACACGTGGCGGGGCGGAGGCCGCACGCCGCGGTGCACGGCGTGGCGGTGCTTGCTGAGCGAGGAGCGCGCCGCACTCGTAGTGTCACTCACCCGGAAGGCCTTCCCGCAGGTGTCACACACGTGGCGGGGCGGAGGCCGCACGCCGCGGTGCACGGCGTGGCGGTGCTTGCTGAGCGAGGAGCGCGCCGCACTCGTAGTGTCACTCACCCGGAAGGCCTTCCCGCAGGTGTCACACACGTGGCGGGGCGGAGGCCGCACGCCGCGGTGCACGGCGTGGCGGTGCTTGCTGAGCGAGGAGCGCGCCGCACTCGTAGTGTCACTCACCCGGAAGGCCTTCCCGCAGGTGTCACACACGTGGCGGGGCGGAGGCCGCACGCCGCGGTGCACGGCGTGGCGGTGCTTGCTGAGCGAGGAGCGCGCCGCACTCGTAGTGTCACTCACCCGGAAGGCCTTCCCGCAGGTGTCACACACGTGGCGGGGCGGAGGCCGCACGCCGCGGTGCACGGCGTGGCGGTGCTTGCTGAGCGAGGAGCGCGCCGCACTCGTAGTGTCACTCACCCGGAAGGCCTTCCCGCAGGTGTCACACACGTGGCGGGGCGGAGGCCGCACGCCGCGGTGCACGGCGTGGCGGTGCTTGCTGAGCGAGGAGCGCGCCGCACTCGTAGTGTCACTCACCCGGAAGGCCTTCCCGCAGGTGTCACACACGTGGCGGGGCGGAGGCCGCACGCCGCGGTGCACGGCGTGGCGGTGCTTGCTGAGCGAGGAGCGCGCCGCACTCGTAGTGTCACTCACCCGGAAGGCCTTCCCGCAGGTGTCACACACGTGGCGGGGCGGAGGCCGCACGCCGCGGTGCACGGCGTGGCGGTGCTTGCTGAGCGAGGAGCGCGCCGCACTCGTAGTGTCACTCACCCGGAAGGCCTTCCCGCAGGTGTCACACACGTGGCGGGGCGGAGGCCGCACGCCGCGGTGCACGGCGTGGCGGTGCTTGCTGAGCGAGGAGCGCGCCGCACTCGTAGTGTCACTCACCCGGAAGGCCTTCCCGCAGGTGTCACACACGTGGCGGGGCGGAGGCCGCACGCCGCGGTGCACGGCGTGGCGGTGCTTGCTGAGCGAGGAGCGCGCCGCACTCGTAGTGTCACTCACCCGGAAGGCCTTCCCGCAGGTGTCACACACGTGGCGGGGCGGAGGCCGCACGCCGCGGTGCACGGCGTGGCGGTGCTTGCTGAGCGAGGAGCGCGCCGCACTCGTAGTGTCACTCACCCGGAAGGCCTTCCCGCAGATGTCACACACGTGGCGGGGCGGAGGCCGCACGCCGCGGTGCACGGCGTGGCGGTGCTTGCTGAGCGAGGAGCGCGCCGCACTCGTAGTGTCACTCACCCGGAAGGCCTTCCCGCAGGTGTCACACACGTGGCGGGGCGGAGGCCGCACGCCGCGGTGCACGGCGTGGCGGTGCTTGCTGAGCGAGGAGCGCGCCGCACTCGTAGTGTCACTCACCCGGAAGGCCTTCCCGCAGGTGTCACACACGTGGCGGGGCGGAGGCCGCACGCCGCGGTGCACGGCGTGGCGGTGCTTGCTGAGCGAGGAGCGCGCCGCACTCGTAGTGTCACTCACCCGGAAGGCCTTCCCGCAGGTGTCACACACGTGGCGGGGCGGAGGCCGCACGCCGCGGTGCACGGCGTGGCGGTGCTTGCTGAGCGAGGAGCGCGCCGCACTCGTAGTGTCACTCACCCGGAAGGCCTTCCCGCAGGTGTCACACACGTGGCGGGGCGGAGGCCGCACGCCGCGGTGCACGGCGTGGCGGTGCTTGCTGAGCGAGGAGCGCGCCGCACTCGTAGTGTCACTCACCCGGAAGGCCTTCCCGCAGGTGTCACACACGTGGCGGGGCGGAGGCCGCACGCCGCGGTGCACGGCGTGGCGGTGCTTGCTGAGCGAGGAGCGCGCCGCACTCGTAGTGTCACTCACCCGGAAGGCCTTCCCGCAGGTGTCACACACGTGGCGGGGCGGAGGCCGCACGCCGCGGTGCACGGCGTGGCGGTGCTTGCTGAGCGAGGAGCGCGCCGCACTCGTAGTGTCACTCACCCGGAAGGCCTTCCCGCAGGTGTCACACACGTGGCGGGGCGGAGGCCGCACGCCGCGGTGCACGGCGTGGCGGTGCTTGCTGAGCGAGGAGCGCGCCGCACTCGTAGTGTCACTCACCCGGAAGGCCTTCCCGCAGGTGTCACACACGTGGCGGGGCGGAGGCCGCACGCCGCGGTGCACGGCGTGGCGGTGCTTGCTGAGCGAGGAGCGCGCCGCACTCGTAGTGTCACTCACCCGGAAGGCCTTCCCGCAGGTGTCACACACGTGGCGGGGCGGAGGCCGCACGCCGCGGTGCACGGCGTGGCGGTGCTTGCTGAGCGAGGAGCGCGCCGCACTCGTAGTGTCACTCACCCGGAAGGCCTTCCCGCAGGTGTCACACACGTGGCGGGGCGGAGGCCGCACGCCGCGGTGCACGGCGTGGCGGTGCTTGCTGAGCGAGGAGCGCGCCGCACTCGTAGTGTCACTCACCCGGAAGGCCTTCCCGCAGGTGTCACACACGTGGCGGGGCGGAGGCCGCACGCCGCGGTGCACGGCGTGGCGGTGCTTGCTGAGCGAGGAGCGCGCCGCACTCGTAGTGTCACTCACCCGGAAGGCCTTCCCGCAGGTGTCACACACGTGGCGGGGCGGAGGCCGCACGCCGCGGTGCACGGCGTGGCGGTGCTTGCTGAGCGAGGAGCGCGCCGCACTCGTAGTGTCACTCACCCGGAAGGCCTTCCCGCAGGTGTCACACACGTGGCGGGGCGGAGGCCGCACGCCGCGGTGCACGGCGTGGCGGTGCTTGCTGAGCGAGGAGCGCGCCGCACTCGTAGTGTCACTCACCCGGAAGGCCTTCCCGCAGGTGTCACACACGTGGCGGGGCGGAGGCCGCACGCCGCGGTGCACGGCGTGGCGGTGCTTGCTGAGCGAGGAGCGCGTGGCCAGCGCGGCGCCGCACTCGCCGCACACGTGCGCGCGCACGCCGTCGTGCTGCACGCTGCCGTGCGCCGCCAGGGCGCGCGCGCACGCGAACCGCGCGGAGCAGCGAGGACACGGGAACCTGGTGCGTAACAGGACGGTGTAAGATCTTTTTTTACCCGACTACGGCGAAGCCAAAAGGAAGGGTTATGGATTTTAGCAGTCTATGTATGTTTGTATTTACGTAGGTATGTTCCTCCGTAGCGCCTAAAATTCTGTTTACACTCCAGCGCAGAGTCATTAATGAATCACAACATTAGCAGTTTTTCCTTGCTGCGGCCAACCTGAGTCTATTTAAAGACTTCCAGGTCAGCCATGGCAACTCATGTCCAGGTGGGAGATTTTCAGCAGGTGGAACGAATGGGTTTGGTAATGATGCACTACCTCGCCACAGTTTTCTTTTACAGTAGTCTTTGCATAGACCGCGCGCCAGTGAGCGGGGTGACACACTTTAGAAAGCTGTTTCGGCTATGCAACCTTTGGGTTGTACAGTGCAAGCACAGCACAGTTTTCATATCAATATTTCAGCATTTTACCTGCGCCGGGCCGGTCAATTTAGTACACAAATAGCATTCAAACCTCGTGCACTCATCAATCATGCAATCATACTTTTATCAATAAAAATCAATCAATCAGTAATCAGTGTATCAATCAGCATCAACTCAAGGTTCAAGGTCCCTAACCATACATCTTAATGGTCCTTCGAGCCGGATTACTACTACAACGGTATTTAGGTGGAATGGGTGTCGAGAGCAGCGGTGGCGGCCCCGACTTACGGGCAGTAAGTCGTGGGTTCGAACCCAGGCAGGCGCATTACTTTGAGTAATTTGTTTCATCACCACTGCTCTCAAAACGGTGAAGGAAAACATCGTGAGGAAACCGGCATGTCCTAGAACCAAAAAATTCGAAGACATGTGACATCTACCAACCCGCACTGGGCCCGCGCGGTGGATTATAGCCCATTCCCTCTCATATAGAGGAGGCCGTGTGTCCCAGCAGTGGGAACAATATAGGCTGATTATGGGTGTCGTGTGTCTGACACCATTTTGGCTCTTTCGTTACAGATTGCTTGCTAGTTTATAGTTTATAAGAGTAAAATAACAAAAAGAACAAGAATTTGTCTGGTATACTACGACTAACAATCCGACTAATGAAAAAACACGCTCTAATTAAAATCGGGGGTTATTTTTTCGGTTTGTAGCCTATGTTACCCAAGCCATAATAACGAATCGATTGACACCTTATTCATCAAAATCGGATGAATAGTTTAGGCGCTACGGAGGAACATAAGTATATACAAACATACATACACTTTTAAAATCATAGCCCTTCCTTTTGGCTTCGCCGTAGTCGGGTAAAAAGGATTTGAGAAATATTAGCCATAAATGTCATTCATTGCACTTTTCAGTTATGATTTGTACCAAGTTTTCAGTTCATAAGTGTGACATAAAATGTTTAGGGCTCAATTTGTCTCTGTTTCAAAATCTTAAACTGACAATAAAAAAACATTATATCAAAAGTCAGGTGAAAGTATAGTCGAAAGTCAGACGGATCTGAAATAAAAATGACTAAAAAACAGAAAGTACAACACTTACTTCAAACTCTGCTTATCCCTATGTTTTAAACTCTTTTGTAGATGCTGCCTGAGACTGTGCGCTGATTTGAATCTGAAAATAAATAATAATTTAACTTAAATTCCTATTGCCAAGTAAATATCCACATCATCATAATCTAAATTTACATACTACCATCTGCGGTCTGCCTGCTGTTTCACAACTATGTCAGGGTCGGCTTCCAGTCTAACCGAATGCAGCTGAATACCAGTATTACGTGGAGCTACTGACTGCCTGTAACGACTGTCAAAGATCTAACATTGACAGCTGGGACCAACGGCTTAACATGCTTTCCGAGGCAAGGAGCAATGGGCGGTCAACCATCCACAGGCCAACCTAGGCAAGCGCGGCTTAACCTAAAGACTCCAGCAGCTGTTATTATTTTGCCACGAGCTCCTCGGAACTAATGATCCAATTCTACATATTCTTTCACTGGCAGAAAGCTACATTATTCGTGAGTGTTATATAAGGTCTACCTATTCATACACGAAATCTCTTAAGGGGTCATTGTACTCATCATTATGAACAACTTTCACTATGGGACCAACCCCGAAATCGCGAAAAAATAATCAGCTGTTCAGTACATTTTGACGAGTTAATGCGATCATATTGTAGGAAACAGCAGATTTTTTTATAGACCCTATATATTATAGGCTATAGATTCTATTTATGTCATGCATATTAGCCGCGCTATAAAATTAAGAAGTGAAGTTGAATTTAAAGAAGTTGAAGTTGAATTTAATTTATTTAATTTAAGAAGTTGGGGGGGCAAGTGGCTCGAGCGGCTGTTATGATTTTGCCACGAGCTTACATACTAATCCTACTAATAAATATTATAAATGCGATAGTTTGTGAGTATGGATCTTTGTTACTATTTCAAGCAAAAACTGCTGAACGGATTTTGATGAAATTTGGCACACAGATATCTAATAACCCGGATTAACACATAGGATACTTTTTATCTCGTTAGTAAGATGCCGTGGGACAATTACCGAACTCTACGAAGGCGAAGCCGCGGGCATATTATAATTTATAATTTTGGCAGACCGTGGACGTGTTTTATATTATAATTCACTAGCGACCCGCCCCGGCTTTGCACGGGTGCAATGTTATATACATATAAACATTGCTCTTGAATCACTCTATCTATTAAAAAAAACCGCATCAAAATCCGTTGCGTAGTTTTATAGATCTAAGCATACATAGGGACAGAAAGCGGGAAGCGACTTTGTTTTATACCATGTAGTGATTCACCAAATCCACAGCTCTTTAAAATTTTATCTTAAACTATATTAACTTACCCTACAGCCAATGAAGTACAGATTTTCAATTTTATAGCTATAAAATACATTGCTAAGAGTACAACGTGAATGAATGTGCAGGAGTGTGTGGTGCGTGAGTGTGTGTGGTGCGTGAGTGTGTGTGTTTTTATTTATTTCTTTATTTTCTTCCTAGCAGTTGGGGTACTGTGTAGCCCCAGTTCGAGTGTACTTACCTAACATCACATTCGACACAATAGTAATCTTTGACATCCGTGTGTGTGAGCTGATGATGCTTTATTTGAGTTCTGGTTCTGAAGCGCTTGTTGCATATTGCGCACTCGTAGTTCTTGATGCCTTGGTGAATTCTGTAACGAAAACCAATTTCAAACTGTAATGCTACTAAAATTATAAATGTAAAAGTTTGTGAGGATGTAAGTATAATATGTATGGGTCCGATAATTTTTAACAAAATACCCGATGTAATAAAAAATAAGACATTTCCACTTTTCAAAAAGAAATATACATCCATACAAATAAATAAAATTGACGTGTCTGTTTGTAACATCAAAATAACAGCTTTTTACTGAATGCATATGAAAGTATATACGGTACTTTACATTTTTTTTTTTTTTTTCAATTTTTTCTGTCTTTCGATCTGTTTGTTCCGCCTAATGTGTGAAAAATAATTACGGCACTTAAAACCAAAATGCACTTTTTTAAATTATTGTCTGTCTGTTTGTTGCGGCTTATCTCCGAAACGGTTGGACCGATTTTGACGGGACTTTTACTGGCAAATAGCTGATGTTATAAGGTCTAACATCAGCTAGTTTTTATATAGGTGATCTTTCACCCATTCTCACCCAGCAATATTTTTTGCATTAAATACTTTGATGTACTTAATGCTTGGTTGACGTCTTCGTTAAGGGTCTTGTATATATTTTAAAGAGCAACCCGCTCTGACATCGCACGCATACAATTTACTAATGAAGAAGATGCAATTTTTTGTATGTGTTGCCATTATTAAGATCGACCAAAAAACGGCAAAAAAACACGTTTTTTTTAAATAAAACTAAAATAATAACGGGGATTTGAATCCCACCACTTTAATAGTTATATTTATGGAGATATTCCCTTAATTTTTTTAATTTATTTTATTTTGTTGTTAAAGCGGCCATCTTGCGTATATATTTTTTTCAGTGTACCTAGTACGGTTTAAAAGATACAGTGTTGTGACAGACGGACAGTCAGCGGAGTCTTAGGAAAAAAGAGTCCCGTTGGCACCCTTTGGGCACGGAACCACCAGATGGCGCCACTGTCGATGAAGGTCCTGTCAATAATTCTATTTTATACTTTAACCTTTCGTGTACGTGTGAACGTAAATCTACCCGAGACAATAGCTTTTTAATTGTGTCTATATACTCGACATACGAGTGGTTAAAGTACCAATAACTTCATAAAAATTTAATTTTATTAAGTTTAACAACATAGTGTAAACTTCAGGATCATATATTTACAATAATCTCCCTAAAATTAGCAGGCTGGAAACATTTAAAAATCATTTTACCTCCAAGTACTGCATTTTAGGATTGTAAGTTGCTACTTAAAATCTTCAAGTCATAATTAATCAAGAATGGCTCAATCTTGACCACAATCGTGAATATTTGTAAAAATACGTGTTAAAACAGCACGCAACGCGCAAACAATCTATGACATCTGACATTTCGGTGCCCTCACGCTACACTAGCGCCTCTAGCGGCGAATTCATACGCGATAGCCCCCATTAACAATGTACTGTACTTACTGCTGATGTTCAACTAAGGAGTCTTTATTGATGAAAGTCTTGCCGCACTGGTCACATTTCGGTCTATCTCCACTGTGATGGTTCCTCATATGACCTCTATGGGTTTTGTTATTACTGCAAAAGTAAACATAATCAGCATACGGCTACAAAAGAGGCGTCTGCTAGGGCGATGAGTAATAGAGAAGTATGGGAGCAAACTATTAATTGACAATAGCGTATATGCAAGAAATACAAAACTTTTTTTATTTCTTAAAAATGCCTTGTATAGGCCCTTAAAAACATTGTGGTACACTTGTTTAATTCTCTAATACAACACTTATTTTACAATTTAATATTTTATGTAGCGTGTTTTTGGCGAAAAGGCATCGATTTCGGTAGTGACGTCAAATACTATGTGTCAAAGAAACACTTTTAGTTGAAAAGTACTTAAACTTTCACTAAGATTTCAATATGATATTTTGTTATTGCAATTTTTGCTTGAATAAAGCACATACAACTAGTAAAATTATTTTAATAAGCGCAAAAAAATAGATGTCACGGACGTTTGAATAATTATAGTAGAAAATTGTATGCAGCAGTTGAACTTAACTTTTAATTATTTTCTTTGGTTGGTGATACTGTATTTTATTGATTTAAGTGAAGAAAAAAATACATGCAATATGCATTACTTTTTTTAATGATGACATCAAAATGGATTGACTACTACCAACTTTGACATTTTGTATTTGATTATTATCTTACTAATATGATGATTGTTTTTTTATTATTATTTAAATGACATGATGTATTCTGACTTTAATTGTATTCTATTTAACTTTTTATTCTCTATTTTATTTTATCCTGTGACATTATGAACTTATTTAAATTAATTTATTATTCTTTTAAAGGACCGTCAAATTACTGTTTAATATTATAATAATGTAACGTTATTATTTTTTTCTTATTGTTTTTTTTTCTTTTAAAATACAATATTTATAATAAATCCAGATATTAGTTCCAGGATCATAATGACCCTTGTTTGTGTATTGTATTTGTGTTGTTACTAGCTAGTTTTAAATACTTTAAATTGTAATCTGTGGAGAACGTTGTGGGTAGCATAATTATTTTAAAATGTTATATTTAAGATATTTTGACTAATTTTTATTGTGCTACTGTTTGTTTTTCCTTAAATACATAAATAAATTATTTTTTAATTAATTTTAATTATTTTAAATGCTGCTATTAGTATTGTAAAAAATGTTGTGCCTGACATGTGAACTTTACTACTAATTGAAGATCTTGTAAAACACAGGTGATATGCAATAAAGAACTGAATTGAATTGATTATAAATTTTTAACAATATTCTCTGCAACAGTATAAAAATCAGCACTGGGGGGTTATTATGACGTCTTAAAGCAGGAGTAATTCCAGTGTGTGAAGGAGACAAGAGCTCTACAGGTCGTCTAGCGCCATCTCCTTCACACTGGAATTACTCTTGCCAACCTTAGCACCTGATATCTAAAATGTAGTCATCAGCACAAGTTAGCACGTATGCAGACGTTCACAGTACATACAGGCTGTAACAATACCCTTAACGAAGCCGAAAGGAACTTGTTCTTCTCGTTATTGTTTTTTTTTTTTTGTTCTCGACCATACCTGGGAACCTTCTAGTTACGGAGATATTGCTGATCAAAGTTCCAACAAAAAAAAATCACAACTTTATTTTTAAATACATGTTTTTAATTTAAGGTTTTTACTTTAAACACCTCCACGACTCCCACAATATTCAATCCATTCATCAGCACAATTTTTTGAGTGCGTTACAATGAGACCTACCGTAAAACGTGATTTTTCACCCCAGCAATATTTTTTGCGTAAAGTTACTTAGTTTGATGTACATAATGCTTGGTTGACGGCTTCGTGAAGGGTCTTGTTACACCCTGTATATCATAAAAGATAATAATTGGTACTTACTTTGAAACTTTCCCACATAAATGGCAAGTGAATAATGTTAAGAAGCCTTCATGTTGTGTTCTGTAAAACAAATTTATTATTTAGTCACTAAAATTCAGCGTCAAGTTATTATGTATATGTTACAGTATTAATATACAGTGTGATTCTTCATAATGTACACATATCGAAATGAGGAAATCTATCTTAATTTTATTGACGGAAAAAATATTTAAAAAATCTAAATATTTTTATATATTTTTTATGGAATTTTTAAAAACATGTGATATGCTGCTGTGGCCACAGTGTAAACAAAACGGTGTACCTTTTGAACTTAATGATCTATCGCTATGAAACAAACTTCATAATGATTGGAAATAAGTAGAGGACGCCTCCTCATAAAATTAAAATGGTGAAAAAAAAAAACTACCCTCAATTGAAAATAAACATTTTTTTTAGGAAATCTGTATTTTTTTCATCAATTTTTACTATAATCGTAAAATTTCTCAATAAGACCCCTTTTTATTATACCTTTTTTATTACTTTAAGTTATTCCTCATTGTATTAGCTACTTACTAGTAAAAATTGCATGTTTATAACTCAATCACAACATTTCGTATCAACTGTTAAAGAAAGGCATTGCACACGGCTACGTACAATATTACAAAGAAAAATTCAAAATTAAAAAAAATATATTATTTAGTTTTTTTTTTTATATTTTTTCCGTCGATAAAATGAAGCATAGTTTCTCTCATTTTGATATGTGCACATTATGAAGAAACACACTGTATATCGCATGTCCTCTAAAAAAACTGTTCTAACACAAAAAATTTATTATAATGAATGCTAAGCCATGTGTTTTTTTGGTTGTGCCTATTCGTGCCGCGACGCCGAACACTCCGGTATACATCTCCCGCCTACACTACACCACCACGGCGGAGGACATCATGGAGTACGTGCGTCGGAAGACCAAGTACGTGGCGAGAGTGCAGCTGCTTGAGTCGCGCCACAACGTCAACTTTAAGGCGTTCGTGGTGCGAATACCAACATGTTATCTGCACCTCGTCTTGGAGGAGTACTTTTGGCCGCAGGGAGTGGTGTTCCGTCGCTTCCACGGGCAAGTGCCACATAACCGCACAATGACAGCTAGTGCACAAGTGAAGTGTTACTAACATACTTTTAAGGTTCTATTTAATAATACAAATTGTATTTTATCATATGTATGTTAGTCTGTAAGGTATATACAACGTGTAGCAGAATAAACGCAAAACCTCTTAAGGGGTTATTGTACTCATCATTATGAACTTTCACTTTGGGACCAACCAGAATCAGCTGTTCAGTACATTTTGTCGAGTTATGCGTACAGAAATGTATGGGGCAGTCGATTTTTTTTCCGCGATTTCAGTTTTGGTCCCATAGTGAAAGTTGGTCATAATTATGATTGAAGTGACCCCATAAGAGGTTAAGCGTTTATTCTGTTAAACGTTGTATATATCTATGGGCCAAAGTTGTCGTAGATTAAATGAATATTATGTTACAATATCCTACTCAACTTCAATTATCGTTGCTCTATAACTGAAAAAAAAAACGCCATAAGCAAGTTTTTGTACGCTAAGCATCGGTAAGCACACAAACGAACTGCTATTTCTGTGTTAAGACAGTTTTTATGGTTTTTTTTTCAAACGCGATACAACAATTTCAATGTATTAAGGATAAAGATGCATTTATTTGTATAAAATGTGTGGCATGATACATAGATATGCACATATGGAGGGAAACGAGTTTAGATTGCTGGTTCAACATGTTTTGCCATATTCGGCGATAACAAAATAGTTTATAATTCTTAATTGGAAATTATAACTTAAGCAATAATTAAATTACTTATAGTCAAAATTCCATCAATTCAAATACATAATTACAGACCATACAAAAATATAGTAAAAAAAAGAATAATTAAAACAATAACATTAATAATACTAGAATCATATTTTAAATTAAGTGTTTTGGGGTAATTAACCTTAACTTATCCAAAATAAATGAATTAGCTAGCGAAACTCCTACCTTTTCGATGGAGTACGAGGAACGCTGTGTTCTCACCTATAATGATCTATGATGGAGGATCTATCGATCATCCGACGGCCGCACGCGACGCACTCGTACCGCCTGTTGTGTATGAGAGAGTGCACGTTGAAGCTGTATGAGGTGGGGAGATGCATCCGACAAAGCTTGCACTCGTATGGACCGCGCGACTGGAAGGAGAAGCAATACTATTAAGAGGAAACGCGGGTGGTCTTTTCTCCATACAAACGCTCTCGCTTGTTTTCTTTCTGGTTAATGACTTTAAAGCTATGAATTCTTAAAGCTAAAATAAAATAAATAGCAATCTCTTCTATGTCCCTATGTTGTCCTTTTTGCTGATACATAATTTGTATCAGCACTAGAACCTTTACAAAATGCTCAAAATTGCTGATTTGGACTGCTGTCAACAGAATCCAGGTCTAACATAAGCTATTATGTTAAACCTTATAACATATACTAAGTGCTAAACGATAAAACGATAAAGATATCAAGGGCTACTAACTATATTTTAGACAAATAATTAGGGTTCCATGTAAAAACAAAAAACCCTTGATATCGTTGAAAGAATCCTATTCAAAAAGGAAAGTAATCATTTCACGCGAACGAAGCTTGCGGGCAACAGCTAGTATTAATTAACTAATCAAAAAAGCGACATATTTGACAGCAATTCGCGACAATACAAATCTTGGTAGTAGGTTTTTGTTACTTACCGGACTGTGTTTGCCCATATGATTTTGTAATTTAGACTCAAAGTTAAACCCTTTATGGCACAAGTTACAATGGAATGGGAATTTCAAGCCTGCTTTACTTTCTTCCTGTAAAGAAAAAAGTTGTTGGTCAAATTAAATTAAAATTATTCCTGTTCCTACTTCATTGGGTACTAGCGACGCGCCCCGGCTTCGCACGGGTGCAATGTTATACATGTCAAAGACGGTCATTGGTACGGGCTTAAAATGAATCACAAGTACGCGGTGGTGATATCAAGCAACCTTCTTACAAGTCTACCCACACCGCAGCGTGCTTGTTACAGAGCCCAGATGGTCACAAACTCTGAGCTAGGACGTCAGTCAGTGTCTGATCGCGGCCGAGTTAAGACCTCTTGGAACTGTACCCGATTCATTGTGTCCCGTGTTATTGTGCCAAGTTGTAATCTCAAGTAATTCGTTAGTGTTGCTAGAAACAGTGTGTCGCTCAGTGTCTTTTCATAGCACGAAACCCATCGTCTGCCCATATGATGTAAAAGCCTAGCGGAGTTAATCCTGACACCCCGACATACATATAAACCTTACTCTTGAATCACTCTATCTATTAAAAAAAAAACGCATCAAAATCTGTTGCGTAGTTTTAAAGATCTAAGCATACACAGGACAGACAGCGGGAAGCGACTTTGTTTTATACTATGTAGTGATAAAAGTACCCTTAACGAAGCTGAAAGGCACTTGTTCTTTCTTTTTGTTCTAGACCATACTTGGGAACCTTCTAGTTACGGAGATATTGGGGGTCAAAGTTACAACTTTTTCGCAAGTTTAAAACTTTTCTTTAAATACCTCCACGACCTTCGTTCTATTCAATGCATCCATCAGTACAATGTTTTTAATCCTACCGTGAAACGTGATTTTTAATCCCAAAAAAAAGTCGTTTCCCAGCAATATTTTTTGCGTAAAGTTAAGTTAGTTTGATGTACAGAATGCTTGGTTGACGGCTTCGTGAAGGGTCCTGTTACAATTTGTAGTTTAAAACAGCTGAAGAGTTAGTTTGTTTTTTAGGGTTCCATACCCAAGGGGTAAAAACAAGACCCATTACTAAGACTCCACTGTCCGTCCGTCTGTCACCAGGCTATATCTCATAAACCGTGATAGCTAGATAAATGAAATTTTCACAGATGATGTATTTCAGTGGCCGCTATAACAACTAAAAACAGAATAAAATAAATATTTAAGGGGCCCGGCTGACATACAACAGACGTGTTTTTCTTTTGGTAATGGTACGAAAGACTTCGTACGCGAGACCGAGTCGCAGTTGGCCGGTTTTTGAAATTGTATTGAAGCGTTTATGAATGGCGGTGGTCGGCACATTCATCAGAGCCGTTCGGCTTAGCTCGAATGTTGCTGTCGTACTTTGTGAGTTGAATGGTGCTGATCTATGCGTCATGTTCGTGAACGGGCGCTGTCAGTGTGACTGGTCATCTCTTAGTTGCCACGGCTTATTTGAATTAATTATTTTAATTTTTAATTGTTTTTTTTTGTTTTTACTATGGACACTTTTAATGTGCACATCTTGCGACATCGTTCTCACATAGTGTACCATCTCAATATGAATGATGTAACCAAGGTTTTGTAACAATATGCTGATTTAAAAGAGTGTCCATGGGGTTTCTTGCCCGTTCTTCTCCATAGAGATCTACGCTAGGGAATGGACAACTACAGTTCTTTCACAGTTTTTATGCCTTGTGACTGGGACTGTAGCTACATTTGATTGTTATCTTTGTTTCGACAGTTCAAAAGTGCCTGTAACTGGCCTACTTGAAATAAATGCTTTGATTTTGATTTTTGATTTGTGCAATTAAGAAATTGCAGACATATAATCATCATATAATCACATTCAATAGCTATTTCATGAAAAAGTCACTTTTTGAGTTTATATGAACTTGGAGAGCTGTATTGATGATTTGAATGACTATAATTCTGTAACTCCATACGTGTTACTGGCGCGATTCATATTGTCATCAACATACAACCTGACACTGACCTGCAAATTGCAATAAACGGAAGAAAATTTAAATTTCGCGGGCTACCCTTGCGCATCCACCTTAACCGGTCTAATCCTGTGGATGCCTTGAAGTTAAGGCCTCCAGCCATGGGAGACTTGATACATGTAGTCGTTGTGTGTTTTATATCCCTGCCTACCCTTCGAGCACGGGCGTGATGTCGCTTACCTCTCTTTGTTTTATTTGTTCCTCAGGGTTCAGAGTGACTATTCTGATTTTCGTTGGGTCTAGTTCGATAGGCTTCCTTATTGAAGCCTTAGTTTCTACTAGAGCGCCATCTGCAGGAGGCGTTTCACTGTAAACAAAGATTTTTTGTTAAACATAGTCAATAGGGTATATGCAGGAAACACAAAACTTTTTATATTTCTTAAAAATGCCTTGTATTGGCCCATAAAAACATTGTGGTACACTTGTTTAATTCTCTAATACAACACTTATTTTACAATTTAATACTTTATGTAGCGTGTTTTTGGTGAAACGGAACGCAAACACAAAACGCATCAATTCCGGTAGTGACGTCAAATGCTATGTGTCAAAGAAACACTTTTAGTTGAAAAGTCCTTAAAGTTTCACAAAAATTTTACTATAATATTGTTATTGCAATTTTTGCTTAAATAAAGCACTTACATCTAAGTATAGTAAAACTATTCTAGTAAGGGCAAAAAAATAGATTTAAACAAGGGAGATAGAGGTAAGTGACATCAAAGTCCTGACATGAATGGCCGCGACAGACATGAACGTTTGAAGTGTCGTAGAAAATTATAGGAGTTTAATTTTTTTTTGTGCAACAAGCAGTAGTTGAAATTAACTTTTAATTATTTTCTTGGGTTGATAGTACTGCATATTATTGATTTAAGTGAAAAAAACGGCAAAAACTCATTCAAAGGATAAGGGACACCGATGTTATCTAATCTTACCACGTATTCAGTACATCGTAGGGTCGCACCCTCCCCCCCTTTTTTTTAGGATGGGTTATCATCAAATGACTGTGCTGATGGATGGATTGAATAGTACGAGGGTCGTGGAGGTGTTTAAAGTTAAAATCTTATGTTAGAAACAGGCATTTAAAAAAAAAACTTGTGAAAAAGTTGTAACTTTGACCTCCAATATCTCCGTAACTAGAAGGTTCCCAGGTATGGTGTAGAACAAAAAAATGATCGCAATGACGGGGAGAACAAGTGCCTTTCGGCTTCGTTAAGGGTCTTGTCATAAGCACAATGTTTTGAGTGCGTTACATGAGTCCTACCGTAAAACATGAGTTTTCACCCCAAAAAAAGTTTTTTAGAATATTTTTTGCGTAAAGTTACTTAGTTTGTACAGAATGCTTAGTTGACGGCTTCGTGAAGGGTCCTGTTACACCGTGTATGATAGAACGAGCAGGGCCAGAAGATGGCCAGTTCACTCTTGCACTTTATTGAGTTAACTCACGTTTCTTTTTTCTTCTTTTTAACTTTAACTTCTTTAGTTTTCTTCTTTTTAACCACGGGTTCTTCTTTGATCTCAACGTGTCCAGTCTCTTGTAAAAGTGAAGCTAAGTCATCCTCCGTTATTTTTGTTACTGACCTAAAAATATAACAGAGATTTTTAAAATAATTGGCAAACATATCATAACAGGACGCCTGTAGTCACCGAAGGGTTACACAGACGTGTCAACGAATATTAACTAATGTTGTTGTGTTTATGAATAAAGGCGCATACCCACAGCGGCGCACGGATAGACTACGCAAGTGTGTTAAGCTTCGCTTTGCAAGAAAATGTATGTGATTGTGTCCACCGCAAAACCACGGACACGCTATGCATCAAATGACGTCATTAGTACATGCGTGGCTTGCTTGAATAAGGCGCTCACATAGCTCAACGCTGTCAACGTCATGCACGCTGTGCATGCGGTACACGCTATACACGAATATTAACCCACGACTGCCGCGGTGGGCCACGCACGCTACAGTTGTACATAGTTGTGGAAACGTAGACCCACGTTGCCAAACAAATGAATCCACGCAGCTAACATGCGCCGCGTGCCCGTGCACAGCGTGCGCCGCGGTGGGTTTGAAAGTATTGTGTCACGTTACCTAATTTCTTCCAAAGTGATATTATCTTCATAGTCAGAAAATCCGGTTTCTTCCTTTACATTCTCGTCTTCAATTTTACTTATCATTTGTATGTCTATGTCATCCAAACCTGAAGGCTGGACTTGTTTCTCATGCTGAAATAAATACAAACTTATACAACGTGTTTTTTTTGATATCCCATAACTCTAGGGTATGATTGAGGCCATATCAAAGAATCAACTGGCATATGAGTTATGTTCCAATCCTTCGTTATTTTTTTTTTTCATTTTTCATACAAAATAATTCGGCAAAGTCACGATTATTAATGTAAAACACCCTTACGTGAAATATGACAACGTCGCCTTTTCTTAGCTTTAAATATGAATGATTGGTTTGAATAAAAATGAATTACTTACCTACATATTTTATTTTACTATTTATTTTACTACACTACTGCGAAGTTTGGTAACCTCGCAAAAGTAAAGATTCGTCATACTGGTGACAATTTTTGACCTAATTTAATTATGATTGATGATATCTCCGAAACCTTGCATTTTTGGACCACCTATTCTAGGAGTTTTAGTATTATTTTTACCTACAGAATATAACCCTAGAGTTATGGGATATCAACAAAAACAGGTTGTATAGCATCATCTATACCAATATTATGCAATGATAGCCTAGTGGCGTGACCTTCGGGCCGCCAAGTCATAGGTCTCGAGTTCAAGCCCAAGACACGCACCTCTTGTTTTTCGGATTCATGTGCCTATTGTATAATTATCACTTGCTTCGGTGAAGGGAAACGTCGTGAGGAAACCAGCATGCTTGAGAGATATTTCTCGACGGCATGTAAAGCCACGTCAGAGGCCTATGAGCGGCATAAGAACTCTGACACCAGGTTAGGCACTAACCATATAAGTAATAAAGAAGAAGATAAATATTATACAGAGGTAAATTTTGTAAGTTTGTATGTAGGGAGTAATCTTCGGAACTACTGATCCGATTCCGGAAGTTCTTTCACTAATTTCCGCTGCCCCCACCAGTGGGGCCACGGGCGGTGGGGTCAACGGAAATACACCCATTATACGCTAGTGTCATAGTGTAACCGTTCCCGTGGGATATTTTCTGACCAAAATGCGGCCGAAGCAGCGGTGAAAAGCTATGCTGTAAAATTCATACAACATCACGTTTGTAATATCACAAAAGTTAGGCAGAGGTGTATCTAATAGTACACCCACATCTCGCCGGTTATGTTTAAGTCCCATGTAAAAGGGAGCGAGCCTATTGCCATCAACCGGCCACAAATCCAGACTGTGGAAATTCCTAATGATAAAACCCAATAACAATTTGCCCGACCTGAGAATCGAATGCAGGACCTCATGTTAAACAGTCGCGACCACTAGACCAACGGTACCTTTAGGCCCGGCGCACATTGGCGCCACTGCATGCAAGGTATTCTATGGCGACGAAAAAAATATAACTTAACTAGCGACCCGCCCCGGCTTCGCACGGGCGCAATGTTTAACATATAAATCTTCCTCTTGAATCACCCTATTTATTAAGAAAATCCGCATCAAAATCCGTTGCGTAGTTTTAAGGATCTAAGCATACATAGGGACAGACAGCGGGAAGCGACTTTGTTTTTTGTTTTGTTTTTGGTTTCCGCGGTATTGTTTTTTAACTTTGAAATTTCAATTTTATTTCCATACAATTAAGTTATATTTTTATTCGACGCCTAAAAATACCTTGCCATGCCGGTCAGCCAATGTGCGCCGGGTCTTAGTACTCATCCCGCGATCATATATCAATATCTATCAATGTCAATGTCAAAATATGTAGTTGAAAATCACGAAAGATACCCCATAAGTGACAGTGTAAGTTTACGCAATTGTTTTTAGTCCTGACGAAACAAAAACATGAAAAAACAACAAAAAGCTCTCGTCCAGCTTAACGTTAACACTAGAAACGGGATATTTAACAAGTTTACAACTAACAACAACCACAACAACAACACACCAACAACAAACACAACTGTTTGTTTATAACTTCAGTTTATCCATGAGCAGTTTTTCAATTTTTTTTGCTTGACAGCGCTGAAATATCGGGAATTCAAAACCAACAGTAAAATTATGATAAATATCCTGGTTCTAGTGTTAATCAACCATGACAGATTAAAAACTTATATATCTCGTCCAGCTGCTACCAGCCACCCTGCGCAAATTGTCGCCCCAATGGCCATCGGTTCTACAGCTAATATGGCCGGCCACTTCAGCTTGCTTATTTTGTGAGCAATTGGTTCTCTGTCGGATAACCTGGTTTGGTAATGGGCGCGGGACAATTACCTCTAAAACCTGATGGTAGCCAGTCTTCCCTTTGCCGACGATGTCTATGGTCAACACACTCGTCGTACTGAGATGAGGACTTGCGTATTTGGATAACTCCTCGTCTTGAGCCTCGATTGGGAACTGCAAATGTTAAAACATCACTTTAGTTTCTGATTGATGTTCAGCTTCAGTTATAAAAAGCTTTCTGCGAAAAAATCCGAGTTCCAAAAGACACTAAAAAACTAAAATAACTTTACTTTCGGAAGTCGGTGACTTTGTTTCATTGACTTCCGAAAGTAGACAGACAAGCGACGTCGCGTGATGATGAATTAACGTGAGAAAAACGTTAATTGTCACATCACGCGACGTCGCGTGATGGTGCTTCAATTATATACGAACCATAAAATAGCGGCCGCAGCGTATTGGGTTCTGGTATGTTTTTTGCCACTGGGGTAGACATTCAACGAATTTTTAATTTGGCCATCTAGGTAAGTTCAGCATTTTGACTTGGCAATGAGCGTGTTAATACGTATTTTTTCTTCTTGGGCTATGTTGATGACATGACGATCTCTTAATAACTTCTAGTTACTATGTAAAAATTAATTCATGAGAAGAATTTGTGTGGTATACTACAACTAAAAAGGGAAAAATAAAAAACTTTGCGAAAAAAATCGTCTTCCAAAAAAACACAAATAAAGTCTAAAATAACTTGACTTTCGGAAGTTGGTGGCAAATTTTTATTTCGCAGAAAGTTTTCAACTTTTTAATTAAGTAAATAATTATTATAATTCACATTCGTGTTATTTTGTTAGAGGAGATGCAGGTAATATTATTCACCACGTTATGTGCTTATTTATTTATTACATATTACTATTTATATTTGTTTATTTGGTGTGGTTTTTTATTTAAATTTATATTCGTATCTGACCGTGGCTTCACTTTGGGCCCTATCAGAATACCAGCGCTGTGACGTTTTTTTTTTAAGTTACAGCACCATGCTGAGATAGGAGCTTTTTGGCCTCGCACAGGTCCTATTTCACTTGTTTTTTTATTGTAAATGTTTACTTTTTATATAATTTTGATTTAATGTTATGTCAACCATTTTTTGTATTGTCCTGTGTGAGTCTAATAAGTACTTTTCTTTCTTTCTTTCTTTTGCTTCTATGCTGTCAACATAAACTTTTAATGTAACAGTTAAAAAAAATCATTTTCATTCACTTTTAGCTTAGTAAGAACTGAATTTCTGAGGGTTATTTAACCTTTGCCTATAAGACCTAAAGCTCGGCAGAAATCAGTTTTGTCCAGAAACTATTTCACATTATTCTCCGCAACCGCTCACATAGATATAAATATTTTATGCTGTGCATAAATACTAAGATTATAAATTCTGATCAACAGTAGTTTGATCCAGTGGCGTGGCCGCTCCCTTTCATTGAAAAGCAGGCAAAGCCCAATTGCCACAATAAATTCAGTACAATATCTCCAAATAAGTACCTACAGAAGTATTCAAAATTTGCTAGGAGAAAGTGAGAGATCAGAAGTCAGATGCAAGCCAGCGGTTGTGAAAGAGAAAGCGTTAGCACCGGCCGAAACCCCTAAAGAATGTTTTATAATTTTTATTTGTTGAGTTTGATTGTAAGGCTGGCTTTTCGGTTTGTATGATAGGTCCGCCACTAGTTTGATCCCCGTTACTCGTCCCTGCAGGTTGTGTTACACAACCATAAAATTTCATAGTGCACCCTTGGCCCTGAGAGAATGTTTTGACAGCCGAGACCGTAGAATTATCATAACAATACTCACAGGAGCACATCTTGTAAGATACTCGTACAGCATGGTGTGAGCTCGCAATACCTTATGCTTGAACCTAACCGACTTCTGTAGGAGAGTAGCGCATTCATAACACAGCCACTGCGGTAAGCCATCGGATTCTGTTACCTGGAAACAGTTTTATCAACATAGCATAATAATCAACCTATCGATCAGGATCAGGCCTGCTCCAGTGGCATCCTGAAGTTAATCGCGCAGGTTTCATTGTCTGTACCTAGACCATTGGGTGTTTGGATAATTTAAGTTATAGAATCAGGCATTACTTTGCAAAAATGACGTATGACATTTTTTAGAGTATAGGTGTGAGTGCATGGCATGCTTATTCTTATTGCTTTTCCTGTATCTTTGCTTTGGAAGCAGCACCGCACCCTATTTATTTTAGTGTTATTTTTCATATTATAATTTTGTCAAAGTAACATGGTAGTTATGGCTATGTGAGGCTCATACGAAGTTATTAGCCCTTCGATATACATAAGAAGAACCAGATTATATATAATAACTAAAATATCCCTAGTCACTTTGATGTGTGTTAAGAAAAATTGAGAGCATTATTGTCAATTCGCCGGATTTTTTTGTTAATAGGGTTATAGTAAAAAAATATCGTTAGAGCTCTTTGTAATTAACAGGCAAGGAAAATTATTGAAATTTGAGGGTTTTTTTATCATTAAATAATTAAGTACTCACGTTTATACCGACAAGATCTTTGAAAAACGCTTCAAACATCACTGCATTATACATGCGTCTTTCTGTCGTTAAACAACACCTACAAATAACTTTCGCCGGCTCAAAATCCAGTTTGATATCTTCCTCAGTGTGTAAACTCATTGTTTCCATTTTATTTGCAAGTTCACAATAAATATAATCACACGCAAATATTCCCAACACAAATCTGGAAAATGTAAACAATATGGCGGTTTGGCATTGGCAGATGATGGCAGCTACGTTTTTTTTAAGTGCGTTTTGTTTTTGCTTTCGATTTACGTTTCGGCTATTTTACAACAACATTCTAGATTAGTATCGAGAACCGCATCGACAGTTTATTTACAACATTCTAGAAGTTAGAACTGTAATTTAGAAGGTTCGAAGGTTTTTCTAGAATGTTCCACTAGGATCGGTCGGCAAATAAATAAATAGCCGTCGGGTTTGAGGCAGAGCAGCGATGGCTTAGTGGTGGCGGCCCCGACTTACGAGTCCTGGGTTTGATCCCAAGCAGGAGCATTACTTTGCGTAATTTATTTTATCACCACTGCTTTCAAAACGGTGAACGATAACATCGTGAGGAAATCGGCATGTCCTAGAACCAAAAAATCGAAGACATGATGTGACATCTACCAACCCGCATTTGGCCCACCTGGTGGATTATAGCATATTCCCTCTCACAGAGAGGATGCATGTGTCCCAGCAGTGGAATCATTACAGGCTGATTAATATGCATATACTTGCGGAAGCTGTTAGATATTCTGATTTTGGCGATATAACGAAGCGAATCGAAGTAAACTTCAAGTTTGTTAACAAAGTGGATGGTTGTCCTAGGATTGTGATAAATTTAATAAAAATATTTGATGTTTTAACGGTGCTGTTATAATTCATCCCATATTCTGCTCGTAACAATTTGATGTCAAAAGTAGGCTATTATAATCTCAGTTCTACCAAAGACGACACGGACGGTATCCGTTCCAGGAGTCGACGACATGACATGGATTCAAGACGGTTTGGAGATTCCCCGACATAGACACCGGGTGGCGTACAGACTTCGACAGAGCCAGTCACTGGCTCATCCAGAGTCTCTTCAAACATCAGCAGCACCAGACTTGTCTGCTTTAAAGGCAATGCTGCAGGAAAAGGCCCGTCGTCAGGAAGAGCAGGCTCACCTTCAAGAGGATCAGGCTCGCCGCGCGGCGGTGGGAAGATCAGTTACTAAGGGAGATTAAGAGAGACGAGGTTAAGGACTGAGTCTTCAATAGTTGCTACACTTTCAGCACGTGACGGAACATCTTCGTGGTCGGCTCTTAAAGTCCAATTTGAGGCCGTTATGAAGGCGAATGGGTGTACCAAAGAGCCAACTATCACTGTGCTCACCTCTTGGTGGCGGACCTGCTCTTCTTTATCTTGCTGCCAGTGCTCTTCCAACCGCTGAACCTACTCCTCTTGACGGCGAACTTACTTCTCCTGAGGTTGCGCGGGCTTCATTGTTTGTACAGCAGCTCCATTAAGCAGACAAGTCTGGCGCCGATTGTGTTGAAGTAACTCCGGATTGGCCAGCGACTGGCTCTGTCATAGGCTGTACACCTCCCGGTATCTTTCATTACAATATTATGGCCTAAAATATTAAGACAGGGTGTAACCGTGTAACAAGACCCTTAACGCAGCTGAAGGCGCTGGTTCTTTTTTGTTCTAGACCATACCCGGGAATTTTCTAGTTAGAGATATTGGGGGTCAAAGTTCCAACATTTTCACAAGTGTTTTTTTTAAATACCGTTTTAATGTAAGAAGTTTAAACACCTCCACGACCCCCGTAACTACTATTCAATCCCTCAATCAGCACAATGTTTTTGCGTAGGTACACGTTGACGGCTTCCTAAAGGGTCTGTTTACACCCTGTATTCATGCGCCTCTTTGCCGAGATTAAAAAAAATATATTCACCGCCGGCCGACTATAGGAATGGGGGCTATCGCGCATGAATTCGCCGCTAGAGGCGCTAGTGTAGCGGGGCCACCGAAATGTCAGATGTCATACATTCTTCGCGCGCTGCGTGCTGTTTTAACACGTATTTTTACTAATATTCGCGATGGTGGTCTAGATTGAGCCATTCCTGATTAATTATGACTTGAAGTTTTTCAAGTAGCAACTTAGAATCAGAATTGTCAATACTTGGAGGTAAAATGATTTTGAAATGTTTCATGCTTGCTAATTTTAGGGAGAATATT
The DNA here is from genome assembly GCA_947578425.1 of Eugnorisma glareosa. Lineage (NCBI taxonomy): Eukaryota > Metazoa > Arthropoda > Insecta > Lepidoptera > Noctuidae > Eugnorisma > Eugnorisma glareosa. Next base: position 1,069,474 of record OX387984.1, read on the forward strand.
TTAAATATATGAACCTAAAGTTTACACTGCGTTGTTCTAAGTAATAAAATAAACTTTTTATGACGTTATTGATACTTTAAAGTTTAAAATAGAATTATTGACAGGACCTTAATCGACAGTGGCGCCATCTGGTGAGCTATAAACGATAGCCCTCATTGAACAGTATTCTTCTTAGCTTAACGATGAAAAAAAGTTCAAATGTGAGCCCAAAACTCAGCCACGCGAACCCCGCCCACTGATGCAGTAAATAGTTCATGAAGTGCACAAAAATATAAATTGAACAATTGCATAATGTTATCTGTGATAAAATTAAGCACTAGTTGATATTTATATAAATAAACCACGAGTGTTAAATACATTGCATGTTGAACCTAATCGTAGTGCGTTAGGAGTCAGTTTTCGAGGGAGTGTATTGAAATAGTACATTTTGGTATAAGTGGGGAAACTTTGTTATTGCATTCGACCGCGCAATTAACACCCGAGCTGCAAGCGAGGGTGTTATGGAGCCGAGAACTGCAATAACAAATCCCTACGCGTATCAAACGACGTTTTTCAATACACTTTTGAAGAAATAAAATATTAGAACGGAAAGTATTTTTGTCAGGAATTATTAGGAAACTATGATTTAATTTGCTTTTTTTCCGCGCTTTGCTTTCGCCAGGTTGAAGAAGATGCAAAGGTATGATGCTGTATACAGACTACTATGAAAAAAAGAAAATTCTTTTTTTTTTCATTAGAGCACATTAAGATGTTAATTTGTTCATAATTTTTTTTTTTTTTTTAAGTAATCATTTTTATCTATGATATTCTATTTATAAACACAATTTAAATACTCGAAAAATACTTAATCCGTAAAGACGCATATCTCTTTGCCGGGATTAAAAAAAAACAATCACCGCCGACTATAGATATAGTCATTGAACCCTTTAGACTTATCTGTGCAAATTTTTATTTCCGCTCGTGTGCGGAAAAATATTAAAAATCGCACGCGTGTGAAATACATTGCATGTTGAACCTAATCGTAGTGCGATTAGAACCAGTTTCCAGAATATTCTGTCATCTAACCTAACCTTAACAACTTTACAGAACATCACGCCTGTAGTACCTACCTGAAGGGTTAGGTAGGGGTGTACCTAATATAAGGTTGCCAAAACCCGGAATTTTTCGGAAAAGTCCAATAATTTTAACCTAGTGACCGGAATGGGGGGAATACTTATACGTTGAAAAAAAATCAAAATTAATAAAACTGCTTATGACAATTTTTTTAATGAAATCAATATACAGGGTGTAACAAGACCCGTAAAGAGCCGTCTGTATAAGCATACTGTATTTTCTTTTTGTCAAAAACACCTTTTACGGTAGGACTCAATGTAACGCACTCAAAATATTGTGCTGATGGATGGATTGAATAGTACGGGGGTCGTGGAGGTGTTTAAAGTAAAAATCTTACATTAAAAACATGTAGGTACAATTAGAAAAAAAACTTGTGAAATGTTGGAACTTTAACCCACAATATCTCCATAGCAAGAAGGTTCCAAGGTATGGTCTAGCTAGAACAAAAAAATTATGGCAATGACTGGAAGAACAAGTGCTTTTCGGCTTCGTTAAGGGTGTTGTTACTCCCTGTCTTAATATTTAAAGACAGAAACCGGGAGGTGTACAGCCTATGACAGAGCCAGTGCCAATCCGGAGTTTCTTCAACATCATCGGCGCCAGACTTGTCTGCTTTAATGGCGCTGCTGCAGGAACAATTAAGCCCGCGCCTCGTCAGAAGAAGCAAGTTCGCGGTCAAGAGGAGTAGGTTCACTGGTTGGAAGAGCACTGGCAGCGAGATAAAGAAGAGCAGGTCCGCCACCAAGAAGAACAGATGTTGTGTGAAAATTCTGCAATTTGGCAAAGATCTCTCTCTCCCTTTAGAAATCAACAGTATTGTGTACCTACCTAAGTACCTACATAGTTACGTGAATAGGTCTGTATATAAGGTCTATCTGTTCATACACGAAATCTCTTAAGGGTTCATTGTACTCATCATTATGAACAACTTTTACTATAGGACCAACCCCGAAATAGCGAAAAAAAAATATCTGATGTTCAGTACATTTTGACAAGTTTAATGCGATCATATTGTTTTTTCGTGATTTCGAGGTTGGTCCCATATTAAAAGTTGTTCATAATGATGAGTACAAAGACCCCTTAAGAGATTTCGTGTATGAATAGATAGACCCTATCCCTCTTATTAATAAACACGGAATAAAATTACACCAGGAATAACAAAGGAATAACCATACATTTTCAATGATTTAAACTTGGAATAACTTTATTCTGTGTTTATTAATACGAGGGTATAAGTATAGGCACAAAATGTGAGGCGTATACAATTAATTTATACCTAACCACCCAGCAATGTTTTGCAACTACCTTTCTTTATTAATAAAGCGTTGTAATAAAGGCACAATCTTACTACTGTTAAAAATGCTAAAGTTTGTGAGGATGGATATATGGATGGATGGATGTTAGTTACTCTTTCACGCGAAAACTACTGAACGGATTTGGATGAAATTTAGTATCCGTCAGAATCGCGGATGTATAACTCCCAAACTGATCACAAATAAACTGTAAACACGGTGACTGGATCCAGATCCAGTCACCGTGTTTACAGTTTATTTGTGGTTTTTTTATTTTTTATTTAGAAAAACTTAAGAAAAACTCCTCTGGGCAATTTAGTCAGGTACAATTTGAGCCTAAAACAAAGACGATCGGCTTAAGGGTTTGCCCTGTAGCCTAATCTTTTTGAAAAAAGTCAGTGGAGTTCAAGATGCTGAAATACATTCATGGCTTGGCTGTAATTGCTATCTCGGGTTTCAATTTCTTCGATTTCGTTGGACACGGAGTTGGAGTCCCTGAGCTATTCGAACGTGCCGCAAGAGTTAACTGACGAGGGCTCGTCGGGTCAAACTGCTGTCAAGAAAAATTTCATATCTTGCAGCAAATGGGCCGCAGCCGATCAAGACTCGAGTGACGATGGTAGCGGGGCACAGCTAGTGAAAATCTCGGAATCGAAACTACCGGAAAATCTACAAGTAGCAAGTGGCCAAGTTGGAGCATTTTTAACTATATTATTTACTGAAATATAAAATTGATATGAAATATCTAAAAATGTATTGTACAATATTACAAAATAACTATTGTAACAAGAAAAAAAATGCAAATAGCATTAAATAAAAATTTTAAGGTGGAAGCGCAAGGGTAGCCCGCGTTTTTTTTTTTTTTAAGTTTTTTCAATTTGCAAGTCAGTATCAGGTTGTATATTGATGAAAATATGAATCGCGCCAGTAACACGTATGGAGTTATAGAATTATAATCATTCAAATCATCAATACAGCCCTCCAAGTTCATATAACCCTATTTAATAGCTATTTCATGAAAAAGTCACTCTTTGGTATTATATGAACTTGGAGGTTTGTATTGATGATTTGAATGATTATAATTCTGTAACTCCATACGTGTTACTGGCGCGATTCATATTTTTTTTTAACATGCAACCTGACACTGACCTGCAAATTGCAATAAACGTAAGAAAATTTTAATTTCGCGGGCTACCCTTGCGCATCCACCTTAAGTTAGCTCTGAAGTAGTGAGTGACTTTTTCATGAAATAGTTACAGAATAGGGCAGGGTTCGAGGTCAATGATAATGATATCGATGAGAATTCTGATAGTGACAGTGACGATTCTGGCAGTATATTGAGTTAAAATAAAATCCTTTCCTTTATTGCATGGAATGTATGAACGATTACTTACACAGATATTATTCGTTGTTACAGAGCAAGTACGCGAGAATCGATCGGATCGCGGCTTGGTGCATCGAGTTTGGAGGCAAGGCCTACGGCAGCCACTATGAGCAGTAAACGATCGGCTCGTACTGGCGTCGACAGGCATCCTGATTAATTGATCGTTCAGGAGGTTAGGGCACTCTGATTAATCGATCGTTCACGGAATAATAGTATTCTGATTAATCGATCGTTCAGAATACTCGTATGCATATTTTGGCAGAACATAATCGATCGGTTGTGACTGTTTTTTTTTCAACCCAATTAATCGATCGTTTGGGTTCACTGTATTTAGTACCAGCAAATCGATTGCTGCCGGATTTAACACCTTGCTACTTGTAATGTTATTAAAGTTGTTATTGTTATTATCAAGACTATCTGATAGACAACGTTTAATACTTGTTTTTTTTCAGTCAGAATATTAACATTTTTGTTAAAATTTGTGAAGTTGTTTAGTGACGCAATTAGTCGATCGTTTGTGTTCACTGTACTTAGTTCCAGTAAATAAAATGCCAATGTTTTTAAATTATTCTGCATAAGCTAGTGCCTAGATCACATAAATTTATTGAATAACAAGTTCATTTGGTAAATAATTGTATTTAACCGTTTAGTTCCATACTCGGCACAAATTTGTTTTTCTTTCACAATCAATTAGACAATTTTAAGTTGTAATATTTTGTAATAATGTTGTAGTATTTTTTTGGGACCTAACTTTGTTAATCTACTGGCCAAGATACCCCCGATTGTTAGGTTACCAACCGGTGTCGTGTGCAGGGACGCACACGATGTCAGGACGGACGATTGTTAGGTTACCACCCGGTGTCGTGTGCAGGGCCGCACACGATGTCAGGACGGACGATTGTTAGGTTTCGGAATTTTACTAATCAATTCCCTATGTTTTCAGAAATAATTTTATTTAAATGTATTATGTATTTATTATTATATTATTCCTTTATTCATATACATACAAATTATTTACTTTTTTAAATGTTTCTTATAAAACAATATAATAAAATAAATAAAATAAAAAAGCCTTTTATTCCATGCATTCACAAAATAAAACAATATAAAAACATTTAAAAATATAAAAAATTGTTGACCGCCGGTATCGGGAACAGGGTCCAAGCTTCCGGCGGTCAGGGCTCCAGAGAGAGGAACCTCTTAACAATACGAGCCGTGTCCAGGAGTACCGCTATTATATTATTATTTCCTTTATTCATATATGTACATATAGGGTGACTGGTAATTAGTGACTACTTAAACACGTGATTGTACTCATGATAACAAACCACTTTCCCAAAGAAAATTTTATTTTTACTCGTTCACTTTGATTCCAATATCATAACAGCCGTATGAAATTCGCTGTTAACCGCGTGACGCCGTTCTGTCTCCTACTGTGCTCTGCCTACCCACTGTTGCACAGTACGATAGAAATGAGACCGAACGGCGAAACGCGGCTAACAGCTGATACCTAGGTCAAAGGGGCGCGCGTGCGAATTTCATACGGCTGTTATGTTATTGGGATCAAAGTGAACGAGTAGGTATAAAAAAAAAAGTTTCTTTGGGAAAGTTGTTTGTTGTCATGAGTATAATAATGTGTTTAAGTATCGTTCACTAACTACCAGTCACCCTATATAAATTACATTTTTAAATATTTCTAAACAAATTAATATTAAAAAAACATTTAAAAATATAAAAAATAGTGGTCCGCCGGTATCGGGAGCAGGGTCCAAGCTACCGGTGGGTAGGGCTCCAGAGACAGGAACCTCCTCACAATGCGAGCCGTATCGAGGAGTAGTGCCTTCTGAATCAGGCCCTTGATCCAACCGCCTAAGGAGAGCCTCGAAAGGTGGTCGTCGAGGCTCTTGGCCATAAGGCCATTGGCCGTCACGACAATCGGCACAATGATAGCCGAGTTCACATTCCACATGTCGACAACCTCGTGTGCCAAGTCGAGATATATATATATATATATATTATTTCTTTGTTTTGTTTTTATAAAAACATTGCCCCGCACTAGGAATTTCTCCTGTATCGTGGGTGCGTTTACAAACATTTAAACTCACATACACAAACAGTCAGACCCGGAACAACTACCTGTAGATCATACAAATATTTGTTCCGTGCGGGGATCGAACCCGCGATATGCAGCGCAGCAGCCAATCTCTCAGCCACTGCGCTAACCGTGCCGTCAATTAATGTATTATTAGCTTTATTCGTGTGAACACATCTTAAATGCTTTATATTTTATAATGTAAACTGGTAACATTAATTCCGTAAGAATGGCAATACTTCTATCATTTGATTGGTAAAATATATGGCGCGAGAATGAAGCGGTTCTCTGATTGGATCACGAGACTGACGTGGCGTGATGTCGTGAGCCAATCAGGGCGCTGGATTTTCCCTACAGAACGGCGGCGGGCTTCTTGGTCAGGAGTTGATGCCCGAGCGAGCATTCTGTGGCTGAACGTCGAGAACGACTGATAATTATTAAGATAGTTGCCGATCCGTTATTGCTGTAATAGTGTGTACTGTGTAATGTAACAATATTGTTAATAAACCTATTTAAAGTCGTTGGAGTTTTCCTTCAAGTGCTGCTGCCTTTTTGTTTACTATATTTGTAACATTGTACGTATAGCCGTGTGCAATGCCTTTATTTAACAGTTGATAGGAAATGTTGTGATTCAGTTATAAACATGTAATTTTTACTATTAAGTAGCTAATACAATGAAGAATAACTTAAAGTAATAAAAAAGGAAAGTAATGGGGGCGTCTTATTGAGAAATTTTACGATTATTGTAAAATTGGATGAAAAAAAAAACAGATTTTTGCTAAACATACATGTTTATTTTCAATTGAGGTTAATTTTTTTCCAAGTTTCATTTTAAGGAAAGAAAGAAAAGTATTTATTTAGGACAAGCACAGGAACAACAAAAATAATAACAAAAAAGGATCTAAAACTAAATAATAATATTTTATGAGGACGCCTAATTATTTCCAATTAATATGGACTTGTTTTCATCGCGATAGATCATTTAGTTTAAAAGTTACACCGTTTTGTTTACACTGTGGTCACAGTAGCGAACAATTAAAAAAAAAGCATAAAAGTGCGGGGTGTCTACAGATAGGTCTTTGAAAATGACATTGAGGTTCCTAAAACCATTTTTTCTCAAAGTCCATCGTTTGAAAGATAGACACATCCAAAGTGGTAAAAAGTATGCCCCCCCCCCCCTAATTTCTAAAGTACCTCTTACTACTCTACTACTAGCAAAAATCTGAAAAAAGCTCTTTAGGATTGTAGAACGTAAATAAAACTTTCAACCATATTTCGTTTGAATAAGATTTGATGTTTAGTTTTTGAGTTATAGGACTTTTCAATACACTTTCTCGAAAACTGGTTCTAATCGCACTACGATTAGGTTCAACATGCAATGCGATCACACGCGTGCGATTTTTAATATATTTCCGCACACGTGCGGAAATAAAAATTTGCACAGATAAGTCTAAAGGGTTCAATGACTATAGCTATAGTCGGCGGTGATTGTTTTTTTTTTAATATCGGTAAAGAGATATGCGTCTTTACGGCATAAATATTTTTTGAGTTTTAAATTGTGTTTATAAATATTCATCATAGATATACATGATTATTTAAAACAAATCTTTACTTTTATGAACAAATTAACATCTAATTGTGTTCTAAATGCAAAAATATTTGATTTTTCTTCTTTTCATATTAGCCTGTACAGAGGCATCATACCTTTGCTTCTTCTTCAGCCTGGCGAAAGCAAAGCGCGGAAAAAAAGCAAATTAAATCATAGTTTCATAATAATTCCTGACAAAAATACTTTCTGTTTTAATATTTTATTTCTTCGAAAGTGTATTGAAAAACGTCGTTTGATACGCGTGGGGATTTGTTATTGCACTTCTCGGCATAATAATTCCTGACAAAAATACTTTCTGTTTTAATATTTTATTTCTTCGAAAGTGTATTGAAAAACGTCGTTTGATACGCGTGGGGATTTGTTATTGCACTTCTCGGCTCCATAACACCCTCGCCTACGGCTCGGGTGTTAATTCCGCGCTCGAATGCAATAACAAAGTTTCCCCACTTATATCAAAATGTACTATTTTCATCAAAGTGCAGCAGTAATTTTGTTTTTCATTAACATACTATGAAAAAAAAATAGATTTGCTGTATGATATATTTTGAAAGCTCATTCATATGTGAATGTCAAACAATACAACATCTGAATGAGCTTTCAAAATATTTTTAATTATATTGTTTGGTGCTACGGAACCGTGTGCGTGTGACTACGACTCGCACTTGTGCGGTTTTTTTTTGAGATACTTCCCTTAACTTTAGGACGTGGGTGAATTTTGATTATTCTTCTTAGATTTACTAAACATAAGCATAATTTTCTAACAGTCCTTTTGAAAAGAAATTCAAACAGAGTATTGAACAACTGAGCTGGATTTGGAAAATACATTGCCTAAAGTAAGGTGGGACGCTCTCAGGCTCGGTGGAGCGACGATCTTCGCAGGGTGGCTGATGAGAGCTGCTGAGAACCGAGTTGAGTGGCGTGCGATTGAGGAGGCCTAAGTCCAGCAGTGGACTGCCGTAGGCTTATGATGACGATGATACCCTTGACGATGGCCTTGATGTCAAGGCACTCGCGGTCATTTTCTTAATTCTATACTAATTTGGTGTCCAGCCACAGGTTTGAGCATTAAATCCGATATACATTGTACATTTCTGATGTCTCCGGTGACGTGATATCGCCGCAAAATATACGCCAGCGTGGTCTTCATAGCCATCATGGCGTATTGTTTACCTGTGAAATTGTATAACGGAAATTTTAAAGGCGCGATTCCATTAGGCAAGTTACTTGTACGCAAGTTGCATACAACTTGAAGAAACCAGCATACAATCTACAACTTGTATGACGTAGTTTGAACTTGTACATTTTTTATTCAAGTGACGTGTAAATTGGACGCGCAAACGTGACGTCCTACTCAATTGTTGAACATCTCCACTTAAGTATGCAAGTAAAACCTGCATGCAATTTGCACACTCTAGAAAACATGTTTCAAATGCACGCAACTTGTACGCAATTGTGACGTCAACTGTGACGCATGCAAGACTTGCGCCTTTTAGGCAAGTAAAAAATTACAGTGTTCAGAAAAAAAAAGCTTGTGGAAACCCCATTTTTGGCAAGCTGTATAAAACTATACAGTGTGAGTCTTCATAATGTGCTCATATTATTGAAATGAGGGAAGCTATGCTTAATTTTACCGACGGAAAAAAAAATAAAAAAAAAATCAAAAAATAAATATTTATTTTAATTTTGAATTTTTATTTGTAATATTGTACGTATACGCCGTGTGCAAAAAAAAAAATCATTTATTTCAGGTCTAGGTATTTTAGCTAAAGAACAATAAATACACTTTTATCAATTTCATAGACGTCACTAACAGATTGATTATACAAATATATAAAGTTGATTAAATGAATGCAATGCCTTTCTTTAAAAGTTGATAGGAAATGTTGTGATTGAGTTATAAACATGCAATTTTTACTATTAAGTAGCTAATACAATGAAGAAGTAGTGATAGCCTAGTGGTGTGACCGTCGGACTGTCTAGTCATAGGTCTCGAGTTCGAACCCAAGGTTCGACCTCTGACATTTCGGATTCATGTGCCTATTGTACAATTATCACTTGCTCCGGTGCAGGGAAACATCTTGAGGAAACCAGCTTGTCTGGCATATAAAGCCAAGTCAGAGGCTCACGGGCGGCCTAAAAACTCTGACACCAGGTTAGGCACTAACCACACGATGAAGAAAGAATGAAGAATAACTAAAGTAATACATTGCAATGACTAATGGTACCAGTACATCATCTGACCCCACGACAATATGTGAATTTTTCGCATCTTACTTTTCTTCTGTCTATAGCCCTATACAAGACGATTACAACGGCAACGACACAGAGTTTTTAAATAACATTGAAATTCATAGCTTATGTTTATCAAACATTACTGTTAGCTGTGAAAGTCTATACAAAAAGCTTAAAAGTTTGGATTGCAATAAAGGGGCTGGGCCAGATGGGATACCACCAATCTTGATCTATGAGTGTGCAGCTGAGTTGGTTACCCCGTTGTCACTTATTTACAATAAATCGTCAACCTCCGGGGTCTTTCCATCAAAATGGAAGGTGGCAAAGGTTGTACCTATACACAAATCTGACAAAGACGACTTGATCTCAAACTACAGACCGATATCAATTTCGTCGTGTTTTGCTAAAATTTTTGAATCTCTGATCTGTCCATTCATTCAAAAGCACTTAAAGCTGTACCTAAGCGACGAGCAGATTGGCTTTGTGGGAGCTAGATCAACAAACACAAATCTTTTTCTGTTTACCGAGCTATTATCAGAGGCAATTGATTCAGGTTACCAAGCCGACGTCATATATACGGATTTTAGTAAGGCTTTCGATAAAGTCTCACATAAGATACTGATTCATAAGCTGCAAACTTATGGTATAACTGGATCATTGCTCTCTTGGTTAAGCTCATATCTTCTGGACAGATCTTTTTACGTAGTGATAAACGGATTTCAGTCTGACAACCGAATTATCTCTTCCGGCGTTCCACAAGGTTCTCATTTGGGCCCAGTTTTGTTTAACTTTTTTATAAATGATATTCCCAAGTGTTTCTTACATTCTAAGGTTTTTATGTATGCCGAAGACTTGAAATTTGTTAAAATTATTAAGTCCCAACATGATGTTATCCTTTTGCAGGGTGATCTCAATAGGCTTGTTGAGTGGTGCGAACGCAATTCAATGCTTTTAAATCCCAGTAAATGCTATCATGTCAAATTTACAAGAAAAGATAATTTAGTAAGAGAAGATTATCACATAAATGAAACGAAAATAGCAGAATTAAACACAATAAAAGACCTCGGTGTTAGTTTTGATACAAAATTAACTTTTATCCCACATGTGGATTGCATAATAAAAAAGTCTTCTAGAATGCTTGGTTTCGTTTTAAGACATTGCAAACAGTTTAGGTGTCCTAAAACTAAAATTATGCTTTACAATAGTCTGATTCGAGGCCTGTTGGAATATTGTAGTGTGATCTGGCGACCGCACTATGCCACACATTCATTGCGTCTTGAGAGAATCCAAAAACGCTTTCTGTGGCACCTGGCGTTTACCAGTGGAATAGCAAAAAAAATGCGTTCATATACCAAGCGGTTGAAATACTTTAAAATGATTTCGCTGGAAAAACGCCGTCGCCTTATTGACGTAATGTTTGTGTGCAAAGTAATGGCGAATAAAATTGACTGCCCACAGATACTTAATTCTTTTAAATTTCGTGTGCCTTCAAGGATTCCTCGTAAGCCAATTACGCCACTCTGTCCACCGCTCCGACGAACGGTCTTAGGCGCTAGTTCCCCTGTTGCGAGGTTAAGCAAGATAATTAATGAATGTAGCGATCTGATCGACGTGCACTTTGATTCACTAAACAGTTTAAAAGCGAAGACCTTGAAATACCTAGATAAGGATTAATTTTACTTTTTATTTTACTTTTTTTTTTGTTCTTTTGTCATAATCTAATTAACCTGTAATCAATTTAGATACTAGTAGTTGGTATAATTTAAGGTAGTTTTAATTTCTTTTTTTTTCTCTCTATTGTACGTACAACTTTAGTTTTGCATGCTGAGTTTACCTTTAAGTGATTGTGCACTATTGTTTATCTATTTATGCTTGTTTTTTAAGACCATATCCAGTGTAAACAATTGTTGGTAAACCAATAAATAAATAAATAAATAAATAAATAAATAAATAAAAAAGGTAAGTAATGGGGGCGTCTTAATGAGAAATTTTACGATTATTGTAAAATTGGATGAAAAAAAAAAACAGATTTTTACTAAACATACATGTTTATTTTCAATTGAGGGTAGTTTTTTTCCATCATTTTCATTTTATGAGGACGCCTAATTATTTCCAATTATTATGGACTTGTTTTCATCGCGATAGATCATTTAGTTTAAAAGTTACACCGTTTTGTTTACACTGGTCACAGTAGCGAACAATAACAAAAAAAAAACATAAATACATATATTTTTTTTTTTAATATATTTTCTCTCGATAAAATTAAGCATAGATTCGCTAATTTCGATATGTGCAATTTATTATAAAGACTCACACTGTATATATCTAACAATCTTTCTGTGGCCGTAATGATTTCTAAGGGTCGAAATGAAACGTCAATATACAAGATGTAAAGGACGAAGCCATCAACCAACCATTCTGTATATTTATTTGTTTAGATTATGGACAAAAATCTGTTACATGTTCAAGTAAATCGAGCAATTTTTTGTTATCATTATAAATATGTCGGAGAGTCAGGATTTATTCCGCTAGGCTTTTACATCATGTGGGCAGACGATGGGTTTCGTGCTATGAAAAGACACTGAGCGATACACTGTTTCTAGCAAAACTAACGAATTACTTGAGATTACAACTTCGCAAAATAACACGGGGCACAATGAATCGGGTACAGTTCCAAGAGGTCTTAACTCGGCCGCGATCAAACACTGACTGTCGTCCTGGCTCAGAGTTTGTGACCAACAGGGCTCTGTGACAAGCACGGTGTGGTGTGGGTAGGCATGTAAGTAGGTCGCGTGATGTCACCACCGCGTACTTGTGACTCATTTTAAGCCCGTACCAATGACCTAGCCTTTATTTCCCCATAGTTTACAATTCCATATATTTTTAAACTTAACTTATTAGGGGTCATCCATCTCTGGATGAAGGCCTCCTCCATCTGCTTCCATCTAAAACTATCTTGGACCGTTCTGGTCCGTGGATACCAGTGCAGGGGCCGCTCGCTCCACATCATCATTGTTGCTCTCAAAACGTCATTGCAATATTTTTTTTGTTGTATAACTTTCATAAATTGAAAAGCCAATTTCGCGAGAAACAAAGATCGTAACTAGGAAATTGGATCTTTTTCATAAAAATATGAGTTCCAATATAGGTACTATGTTCGTAACAACATGAAATTTTAATCAGAACAGTAGGAGAAAAACAGTTTTAAAAGTTGTTTACATATTGGTGCTCGTGACTGTACGTGGGAGCCTTCTTGTTACGAAGATATTGAGAGTCGAAGTACCAACTTCTTAATAAGCTTTTAATAATGTTAATGTTGTATCTTTACTTTAAATACCTCCACTAGGTACCTACTATTCAAGGCATTACATTGAGTCCTACCGTAAAACGTAATTTTTCACTCAAAAAAAAATGGTCGTTTCCCAGCAATAATTTTTTCGTAGAGTTACTTAATTTGGTATACAGAATGCCTGGTTCACCTGGTTGGACTTCATGAAAGGTTCGTTTACACAGCACGTGGTGTTAAAAGATAATTAATACATACCGAGACAGTTTCGTCTGCCGATACTGAAGGTGGCAAATGCGTTAGGGTTTTTTGGCAAGGTGGCGGGGTCCAACCACCTCCCCGGCTTGAACTCATTCGCGTCTGCGCCCCACACGGGGTGACGGTTCATAGCATACAGTGGAATTGCAATGGTGCTACCAGCTGGCAGTGTGTAGTTCTCTGAAATGGAAGTTATTAATTTATTCATTATTTATTCATACATAACACAAGATACTTAATAGGATATTACATTAAGATAGAAGGGCACAAAGGTACTGCTTATTTCATAAGAAATTTCTTCCAGCAGACCTGCGAGAGGAAAGTTAGATTAGAGATGTAGACCTACACAGTGTGTAGAAAAGACAAAACAGGAAAAAAATAAAAATATTATAAAAAAAAAAAAGATTTAATTAAACAAAAATAATAATAAAGATTTCATTGAAAAAAATATATATAATTAATTTAAATATACAATTTAAATCATTATTAAAAATATTATTTATTTTGTTAAATTGTTACAAAATAAAACAAGAATCTTAAACATTAAACTTTTTGTTCGAAAATACCTAAGTATTTTATGGCGCTCCTTCAATCTTGGGTTGTTACAGCAGGTGAATGCTCCGGTGAAGGAGCCCCTTAAATGTACAAGACTAGTAGGTACTTAATGTGTGGTGGGTGTCAGCATCAGTCGAGGGCTTGTGGCATGTGTAGGGGACAGTCCTCCGCAAACTGACAGGGTGCATTCAGCTCCATTTTGAATCATATTCCACCGGATTTTTTCTCAAGTTTTTTTTTTTTTTGTTTTTTTTTCTGATACTATTCCTTTATTTTTCAATATAAAATTACATATCGGTGTCTATACGCAACACTACATTTATGTAAACAGTATGGCTAAAATCAAAATCCAACAATGGATGTTGACATACTCTAACGAACGACGCGTGAAATCAACTGTTCACTTCCTACAGCTACTTACAGAAGCTACAGGGTTCATCGAACTCGTCGTCGCGCTTACCGTTCGCTTCGTGCGTTTTGTAACGGTAACGATACATTGCATATGAGAAATAAAACAAATCGGGTTCCTTCTTTCATCTTAGTATGATATGATATTATTATACTTGTCGGAGACGGTCATTGGTACGGGCTTAAAATGAATCGCAAGTACGCGGTGGTGACATCACGCGACCTACTTACAAGTCTACCCACACCACAGTGTGCTTTTTACAGAGCCCTGATGGTAAACTCTGAGCCAGGGCGACAATCAGTGTCTGATCGCGGCGGAGTTAAGACCTCTTGGAACTGTACCCGATCCATTGTGCTCCATGTTATTTTGCTAAGTTGTAATATCAAGTGATTCGTTAGTTTTGCTAGAAACAGTGTATCGCTCTGTCTTTTCATAGCACGAAACCCATCGTCTGCCAGGGGCGTGCCGTCCATAGAGGCAATTAGGCCTAGCCTACCCTACCATTCCTACCAACAACGCAACAAATGCATTTATTATAACCATATTAATCAAAAATAAAAAAACTCCTGTTATAATACTTAAAGCAACTTGTCGCGGCCGTGTGACGTAACTGATAACAATACTACGACGCTCGCTCCCGGCCGTCTAGGCGAGGCCCCAGCCGGCCTAATTTCCATTGATAAATTTACGCACACTGATGCATATTTTCGTGTATATGAACGGCACACATGCTAGATTAGGGGCGTAAACTCCTACGAGTGTAGCTGGCCACTGATTGGCTGCCCCGCAAAGTATTATCCGGCTAAAACGGTATGCGGTGAATGGTGATGCAATTATATTTGGCAGTGTTTTTTATTGACAAAATAACAATTGTATTTTTCTTAGAAGCCATATTTGTTTCATGTGACAAGCAAAATTTATTTCGTGATATTGAATGTTTTGATTATTATAATATCTGACGGTTGTAATTCGTTTTAAAACGTACAGTAGTGTAAATATTATTTGTTGTATTTGTTTATTTACTTAAAAATGGTGTTCTGTTGTGAAGTTTGCGCTGATAATGTGTTTGTCAGAAGTTAAAAACAATAAGTATTCACGATTGTTTGATGTTAAGATTCAAGGTGTGTCTAAGATTAAAGGAAAATGTGTAGGTACCCGAATTACGAGAATTAACCCAAAATTCATCTCGTACTCGGTATTTCAAATGAATCTTTCTTCTGTTTGCATTGTCAGAAAATCGTGATTTGAACCTTGATTAATGTGGTGAGTTCTTGTATTTATAACTTTAGTTTTTACAGGCTTATTTTCAATGTTTGTTTTTCAAATATTCCGGTCAGACGCCCAAAATTGTATGTAATAAACTATTTTTTTTTGTTTACAGCGCACTCTGTTTTATTTTTTTGAATTTTTTGTAACGAAGTGACATCCTTCGTTCTTGTATTGACAGAATACCATTGAAATTCCTTATATTTAAGCTAGATGGCGTTGTTTCTCATACGCTTACTAAAAACACCAGGGGCAGATGCGGTGGCCCGGAAGGGTGAGTGAATATATCAATAGATGTGACTACTTAGAGGGTCATCCTAAGAAGAGGGACGCTGTGACGTTGAAAGTTTTTTTTTTGGGTATCCATATGCGTGGCCTACCCTCCGCGGGGAACCACTGCACGCCACTGTCGTCTGCCCACATGATGTAGAAGTCTAGCGGAGTAAATCATGACAGCTCCGACATACTGAATTCACCCCATCAGTCTGCGGAGCCCTGTCCCTTACACCACGTATGCTGTGCGAGTACCACAGCAACACGGCCGACGATAGTTGAAGACCACCGTGACTCAATGACGTCAATGGAGTCTGACAAATGTCTCCAAAAATAATTGCCGCAAAAAATTTTATAAAAATTTTGGAGGCTTTATTAATTTTCTTAATGCGGTTTAGCAGTCGACAACCACCGAGGTTGACCTACGAGATGCATGTACAGAAACCCGCTTTAGATGTTGTTAAGCCACACTCTTACACAGCTGTACTTACTTAGCTCGACAGCTGATTGACTGCATTTTGCTATTCTTGGGACTGGAGGGTATAATCTCAAGGTCTCTTTCAATACCGCTTCCAAATACACCAGCTTTGGTAGATCGAGTTTGGTTAAGTTTCTGTCGGGATCATCGAGAACTTCTTGCAGTCTGAAAAATATAATAAGGAAAATGTTTATACAACGTGTAACGGAAAGGGTATAACTATCCTTAACCACTAAAGATTACAGCTGGTATAGAATCACTATACAAAGTTTCAGCTCAAAATAAAATACTCAAAAAATTGATACCAAATTTTCGGTTTCACTAAGTTTCTGAAATCCAAATCATAAAAACGTGTCACCGCACTACGGGGGTCAATAACTTTAAACGTTACTTGCCATTATCACTCTCTCTCTGTCTAATGAATAAATAAAATCTCTTCCGTAATTCTGCGCGCCTAGTACCATACTGTTTAGTAGCCTAGCAGGCGGTGTCTTTGTCGGCGCGAACTGACGAAATCAAACAAGTCGCCCGGCGGGCGCCGGCCGCGCGCCGAGCCGTGCGCCGCCGAGTGTAGGTGCCTACTTTACCGTGATGTAAAAATGATTATTGCGTAATTTAATTATTGATTTACAATTACTGTTTACTCGTTAATATCAAGCCAGAAATTTCACGTAAAAACTGAGATACTAAAAGTTACGTAATAAAAAAATCGAAACAAAGTTTAGGTAGGTTAGCTAGTTTCATCCTATTATTTATTAAAGAGTAAACAGTAAAATCTTAGAGCTTTGCTTAATTTAGTAAATTAACTTACATTTTTAAAGGTGGGGTTCGATGTGGTGTCCTTGGTATTGTATGCACAAGGCCGATCGCTTGTTCATGGACACCTGAACATTGCGTAGCATTTCTGGTGTCACTGGCACCGCACTTTCATTTGGTCCACTGTATCACTCGGCACTGCGTACACTACGTTTTAATGTACCCCCACAAAAAAAAAGTCTAACGGGGTAAAGTCTGGGGACCGCGGAGGCCATGCCACGGTTCTACTCATCATCATTTCAGCCCGTTGTTGTCCACTGCTGAACATAGGCCTCCCCAATCGATTTCCAAAGTGTCCGGTTCATTGGCACCTGCATTCAGCGACTCCCTGCAGCTTTAGCAAGGTCGTCGGTCCATCTGGCAGGTGGCCGACCCACGCTGCGCTTTCCAATGCGTGGTCTCCACTCCAGCCCGGACGGACGGGCGGACGGTTCTACTACCACGCCCGATCCATTGCGGAAAGCGCGAAACAAACACAACGAAAACAATAACAACAATTAGGTTGTAGTAATTAATTAGTAGCCGTACTGAACTTATGCGCGTACTCGTATCACACGGATAGGAATGATGTGCATCACACGCGGAGAAGTCGACGACTGACGAGCAAATAAATTATTAACAATAATGCAAAATAAAGCTCCTATTCCTTGCTATCCTGGTAATAGGGTAGGTGTCCCAATTAGTGTCCACCACTATTAAAAAAAAATGCTTTACATCTTAATAATAATTTTAACTAAACTCCAATAAATATTAAAGGAAATTTAACAGACCGGAGCAAAAATAAAATAAGAGTTAACTACGTAAATCATATTCAAAATTGAAAAATTGGTACACACGGCTACACATCAACCTATACATTTCCAGTATAAGCTGACTTCGCATTGTACAGAAATCCTATACAATGCGAGATCAGCATAAACTGGAAATGTACAGCTTGATGTGTAGCCGTGTGTACATTCGATCATAATTATGTTGTACATTTATTATCCGTGAGAATCTGAACCCAGAGCTTTTATTTCAAAATAACAAATAATAATCTTTGATCAAAATATTAACTTACCTAAGGTATTTTGAAATCTGATTAGAAGTTTAATTTACCAGGAGTAATTCAAACTACAGGACTGCAATTGGTACGTCTACCCTAAAACCTAAACCTGGTTACATACATACACAACGATGATTGACTATGTGTGTGTAACGACGAAATCAGGGTTCTGTGAGCAAACGATTTTCAATTCGGCAAAAGCACTTCTTGTTACTCATGCGGTCCTGGTACTTTTATTAATTTCTTTCTTCAGTTAGATACAGTTTTGAGACATTTTATAATGACTTCATTTGGATTATGATAAAGACTAAACGTGCTCAAACCAATAAAACGTATGTACCACTCAAACAGCAACTTTCGATAGAGCGTGAATAATTTAAAATGATGAACGGAACCCACTGTGATTTTATTTGTACTAGGAGATATGCATAAGTTGCATAAAGATGATGTTTTGGGTTCAGTTGGACAAATTATGTTACTAAATCCTTTTTTAACGGCAAACAATAATGTTTTTTTAATAAATTGATTTAATAGTAGGGTGAATCAAATCTCCTGGATCGTATGTGTAAAAAGGCGTATAATTTAGTTCTTTGCCCAAAGTATTGTGCTGACAATAACAAACAGTGAATAGGTAGGTTTATCTCATATCAAACTGATCGGTCATTTGTGAATCAATAAAAAAAATAAAGCAAAACATCGTTCATCCATATGGCCACCAAAATAAAAGGACCTAATAACCTTCAGAAATTTACAGGAATATTGTTATTAAATTAGGTATTTACTGTGTTGTAGGTACGATGGTAAGGTGGGGTGGTGGGTGGAATATTATCTAAATAATAATTATCTACAAAGTAATCTTCAACAAAAGAAAAACTACGTAAATACAAATAATGATACGACCGTGACAATGCAAGCAGGTATCAATATTTCATTAAATTTAGAGATACCTAGACAAATTAGTAGTAGCTTATTCACAGACATGATCTAAGTTTAGCAAAAGTCTACAAAAATATTTTGCAAACAAAAAATAAACATGCGGAACCCTTTATTCGAAATTACCAGGAGTAAGAGGTTTATTCTTACTTACAAATAGTTCGCTGACACCGATCAGCTGAGTTATTGCTAGTGATGTCTTTATTTCAATTTGAAAAGATTGGTTTCTGGTATCAATGAATTAAAAAATATCATAACTTCCGAACATGTAGAGATGGGTTTAAAAAAACCCTTGCCTTATCGTTTTTACCTTATCCAAAGAAGCCGTGCCTTTCGGATGTATACAGCCTGTAACGGAAAGGGTATATACATACCAAAAGTACGACTTCTTTGGATGATAACAAACGATATGGCAAGGTTTTTTTAATCCCATCTCTACATGTTTGGAAGTTATGATATTTTTTAATTCATGGATACCAGATACTGAACTTTTCAAATTGAAATCAACACATCACTAGCAAAAAGTCAGCTGATCGGTGTCAGCGAACTATTTGCAAGTAAGAATAAACCTCTTACTCCTGGTAATTCTGAATAAAGGGTTCCGCATGTTTATTTTTTGTTTATAAATAATTTTACTGACTTTTCCTAAACTTAGATTATGTGTGTGAACAAGCTACAATTAATTTGTCTAGGTATCTAAATTTAATGAAATTTGATACCACTGCTTGCATTGTCACGGTCTTATCATTTACACACTTGTTTGTTTTTACGTAGTTTTTCTTTTGTAGAAGATTAGTTTGTAGATAATTATTCATCATCATCATCTGCCTAGCCTTTTCCCAACTATGTTAGGGTCGGCTTCCACTCTAACCGGATGCAGCTGAATACCAGTATTTTACATGGAGCGACTGTCTATCTGACCTCCACAACCCAGTTAGGACTGGGTAATACGATACCCCTTGGTAAGACTGGTAGATAATTATTATTTAGATAATATTCCACCCGCCACCCACCTTACCATCGTACCTACAACACAGTAATTACCTAATTTAATAACAATATTCCTGTAAATTTCCGAAGGTTATCCTTTTATTTTGGTGGTCATATGGATCAACGATGTTTTGCTTTGATTTTTTTATCGATTCACAGATCAAATACCGTGATCTTGTTTGAAATATGTAGATAAACCTACCTATTCGCTGTTTATTATTGTCAGCACAATACTTTGGGAAAAGAACTCGAATAACTAAATTATACGCCTTTTTACACTACGTTGCAAGAGATTTGATTCACCTTACTATTGAAACAATTTATTAAAAAAAACATTATTGTTTGCCATTAAAAAAGGATTTAGTAACATAATTTGTCCAACTGAACCCAAAACATCATCTTTATGCAACTTATGCATCTCCTAGTACGAATAAAATCACAGTGGGTTCCGTTCATCATTTTAAATTCACGCTCTGTCGAAAGTTGCTGTTTGAGTGATACATAAGTTTTATTGGTTTGAGCATGTTTAGTCTTTATCATAATCCAAATGAAGTCAGTGAAAAAATGTCTCAAAACAGTATCTAACTGAAGAAAGAAATTAATAAAAGTACCAGGACCGCATGAGTAACAAGAAGTGTTATTGCCGAATTGAAAATCGTTGCTCACAGAACCCTGATTTCGTTGTTACACACACGTATTCAATCATCGTTGTGTATGTATGTAACCAGGTTTAGGTTTTAGGGTACACTGGGACAGCTACCCTACTACCAGGATAGCAAGGAATAGGAGCTTTATTTTGCATTATTGTTAATAATTTATTTGCTCGTAAGTCGTCGATTTCTCCGCGTGTCGTGCACATCGTTCCCATCCGTGTGATACGCATACGCGCATAAGTTCTAATTGTTGTTATTGTTTCCGTTGTGTTTGTTTCGCGCTTTCCGCAATGGACCGGGCGTGGTAGTAGAACCGTCCGCCCGTCCGTCCGGGCTGGAGTGAAGACCACGCATTGGAAAGCGCAGCCTGTGACCACCACACCACCACCTGCAAGATAGACCGACGACCTTGCTAGAGTTGCAGGGAGTCGCTGGATGCAGGTGGCATTGGACCGGACACGTTGCAAATCGATTGGGGAGGCCTATGTTCAGCAGTGGACAACAACGGCCCTTGCAACCCCAGACCTTACCCCGTGTCCCCGTTAGACTTCTTTTTGTGGGGTTACTTTAAAACGTAGTGTACGCAGTGCCGTGTGATAGAGTGGACCAAATAAAAGTGCGGATTGAGTCCATGAACAAGCGAGCGGCATTGTGCATACAATACCATGGACACCACATCGAACCCCACCTTTAAAAATGTAAGTTAATTTACTAAATTAAGCAAAGCTGTAAGATTTTACTGTTTACTCTTTTTTAAATAATAGGATGAAACTAGCTAACCTACCTAAACGTTGTTTCGATTTTTTATTACGTAACTTTATTATGTATCTCAGTTTTTACGTGAAATTTCTGGCTTGATATTAACGAGTAAACAGTAATTGTAAATCAATAATTAAATTACGCATTATTATTCATTTTTACATCACGGTCAAGTAGGTACACTCGGCGGCGCTGCGCGCGGCCGGCGCGCGCGGCGGCTTTTTTGGTTTCGTCAGTTCGCGCCGACAAAGACACCGCCTGCTAGGCTACTAAACAACAGGCGCGCAAAATTACGGAAGAGATTTGATTTATTTATTAGACAGAGAGAGAGTTATATTGGCAAGTAATGTGGAAAGTTATTAACCCCAGTAGTGTGGTGACACGTTTTTATGATTTGAATTTCAGAAACATAAGAAACCGAAAATTTGGTATCCATTTTTTGAGTATTTTATTTTGAGCTGAAACTTTGTATAGTGATTCTATACCAGCTGTAATCTTTAGTGGTTAAGGATAGTAATACCCTTTTCGTTACACGTTGTATACCCTTTTCGTTACAGGCTGTATAAGGCGTTTTGAATGAGAATAGGACTGACCACGACCGCCATGCTGTGACGTCGACGAATAAATAACAAGATCCACGCGACCCAAGTGGTGAGATAAAAAAAAATAAGTTAGAAAAAATCGGATCGATGTAGGTATTCATACTCATTAAAAATTCTTGCTTGGACATCTGGATGAGATCCCACCAAAACTAAGCAGAACGTCAGAGCTCTGGTTGTAGAATCATAAGCGGCTCCAATGATAGTGTCCAAGTGTTCCCTGATCTCTTCATCCGTGAAGGTTTCTTGTTTTTCGCCTGCATCCAGCAATTGGTCTAGGACGGACTTGTAACCTGAAATGTTTTTTTTTTGTGGATTGATACTACCAACTCAGTCCCAAATTACTTAATAATTTGTATAATAACGACTCCCGTACTATTCAATGCATCCTTCGGCACAGTGTTTTCAATCGTTAGATTGAGTCAATTTTAACCCAAAAAGAAGTCGTTTCCCAGCAATAATTTTTGCGTTGCATAAAGTTACTTAGTTTGATGTACAGAATGCTTGGTTGACGGCTTCGTGAAGGGTCTGTATACACCTTTTATATTATTTCATTACCTGGTTTGGTCTTCTTCATAGGGTCTTCATAAACATTGAGTTTCCGCTCTGATTTACGTTTAGTGATAATCTGAAGAAAGAAACACGAAGCAATCATCATCATCTTCATCATTTCAACCGAAAGACGTCCTCTGCTGGACATAGGCGTCCCCCAAGTGTCGCCATATTGACCGGTCCCTTGCGTCTCGCATCCAGCGGATCCCCGCAACTTTCACCAGGTCATCGGTCCGGGTACACATAAATACGAAAAACTTTATTCCGTCAGTCACAAATACGAATTTCAAAATTCCGATTTTCATAATTCCGAATGATTCAAAATTCCGAATATAACAACTCCGACTTATCATTACTCCTATTTTTATAATTCCTAAATTTTAATATTCCTAAAGTTGATAATTACTATTCTCAAAATACCGAGTTTCAATAGATCGAATAACAAAAAGTCCGACATAATGATAATTCAAAACATCAAAAATACGAATTCCGATTGTTAAAATACCGATAAATACTGTTCCGAAATATACTTTTGAAATAAAATATTTTGTTTCGAATAAAAATATTTTGTTTCCCTGGTCACAATTTAATCTAACCTAACCCAAATGATTCACCAACAATAGAGGGGATCTGGCACTCGGCGAGCGCTGCCGCGGCACGCTCGCTTAGCTTGCTCGCCTTCGCGCTTTAATAGTCACAGTTCTAACCTAACTGAAGTGATTCATCAATAATACAGGGGATTTGCAGCATGTAAGCAAGCATGCAGCATGCAAGCAGGCATGCAGCGTGCAATCAAGCAGGCATGCAGCAAGCAAGCAGGCAAGCAGCAAGCAACCAGGCATGCAACATGCAGCAAGCATTGTTTCTGTCACGGTACCGGCGCTGCGGGGTTTGGGCGGCCCCACGCAAGCTTCCACCTCTCCGCGCCTACGCGGGCTTAAATGGGGGCTATCGCTTATGAATTCGCCGCTAGAGGCGCTAGTGTAGCGCGGGGGCACCGAAATGTCAGATGTCATAGAAATTTCACGCTTTTCGTGCTTTTTAACACGTATTTTTACAAATATTCACGATTGTGGTCTAGATTGAGCCATTCCTGATTAATTAAGACTTGAAGATTTTAAGTAGCAACTTAGAATCTTAATTTTCAGTACTTGGAGATAAAATGATTTTTAAATGTTTCATGCTTGCTAATTTTATGGAGAATATTGTATATATATGAAGCTGAAGTTTACACTAAGTTTTTATGTGTAACAAAATAAAGTTTTCATGAAGTTATTGGTACTCTAAAGTATAAAATAGAATTTTTGACAGGACCTTAATCGACAGTGGTGCCATCTAGTGAGCTCAAAAACGATAGCCCTCATTACACTCTCCTAGAGTGTAGGGCAAACAAGACTGCGTGAAGTCGGTTTTGCAGCGATTCGTTTCTGTCACTAAATTTAGTAGCATATGTTGGCTTTATGACCGTATTTTAATTTAATATTGAAGATGCTACCAAGTAACCGGCTATATATTTGTAACCAAATAATATTCCGTAAAATGTTGTTTCAGTGTAGTGAAAATTATGGCAAATAAATCGTTTGAATCTGTTGAACAAGTAAAATTCGGAAAAGTGATTCAGAATCCTAATTTTAGTAGCATTCGAAGTATTGAAAATCGGAATGTCGTTTTTCGGACCGAGAACCCTTCGAGTATTTGATTCTTCGAACGTATGGAAATCGGAAAACTAACCAATCGCATTTACGACTTTCAGTAAAGTAAATTTCGTGATTTTTAATAACAGACATTGTAATTCTTAGGTATTATGAAATTCAGACTTTTGAAAATCGGAACATTGAAATTCGGAATAAAATATTTCGTAGTATTTGGGTGTTCCCCATCGGTCCACCTAGTGCCTAGGCCTCCCCTTCCAACGCAACGTCTTCCAGTTCGCGGTTGCCACTCCAAGAATGTGAGGTGACAATACAAACATGATTTAGTGGTCCACAAGAAACTATTATTTTATTGTGGTCTTATTTTACATAAATTTTACATAATTACCGTTTCCGTAATGGATTTCAAAGTTTTCACAACTTCATTTTGTTTCTTCTTCAAAGAACTCATATTGAAAATAAGTGGTGAGTGCAACCAAACTGTTTGGACCCTGTACCACATAAAACCGTAAAATTTGTCAGTTAAAGTAGCGTAGGTCTCAATAGTCAACTCCTGGTCATAGTCATTGGGTTTGACTCCGATCGTTGTTTCTGTGAACAGTTTCTTACATACACATACATACATAATCAGCCTATAATGTTCCCACTGTTGGGACACACGGCCTCCTCTCTATGAGAGGGAGTGGGCTATAATCACCACGCACCACGCAGGCCCAGTGCGGGTTGGTAGATGTCACATGTCTTCGAACTGTTGGTTCTAGGACATGCCGGTTTCCTCACGATGTTTTCCTTCACCGTTTTGTAAGCAGTGGTAAGCTACACAAAGTAATGCGTCAGTGCGTCACATACATTTCTTTGCATTACCTTAGGTTTACCTTATTTTTTAAATATTTCTGAGCAATGATGTCATCAATAAATATCCCGTAAATAAAGGATGATGCCAGGATTTGTATGAACTCTGGTCCCACCTTCCAATAGCTATGTGTAATACATTGTTGGATAGGTCTTTTCAAGCTGCAGCCAGAATGTACAATTCTTACATTATTTCACAACAATCATATTATTCAAAGATAGAGATACTGTACCTGCATGACCGGACGACGTACTGTATGTATCTGTGCGCATATTGTGTCAAGCATTCGGTTTAGGTACCAAACGACTTGTTGTATATTAATACTCTTTGTACAAAAAGTTATGGTTAGGAGTCTACTGTTTATTCTTGTCACTTGTAGGTCTAATAAAGTCAATTCAATATTCTGCTGCTTTATATTCTTTTTACCATTTACATTATCACAACACGTTATCAGCACGAAGTAAAAATAAATATAATGGCAGGGAATAATGTGAATTTTCAAGGAATAAAAATGTTAAGAAACCGAGAAAGTTACCCAACATGGAAATTCAAAATGAGAATGCTTCTCATTCATGAGGAGCTATGGACGACCATCTCTGGGTACGATGATTCCGATAAAACGGCGGAGGATGTGCGCTCTCGTAATGACCAGAAGGCGTTGTCAAAAATATGCCTTACGGTAGACGGAGGTGCAATTGCGCATGTGAGAAGTGCGAAAACCGCTAAGGAAGCTTGGAGTGCTTTACAAAAGGCATACGAAGATAAAGGTATGGGTAGACGGCTATCTCTAGAGCGTAGACTATATAAATATACCTTGATCGATTTCCAAGACATAGAATCATATATCAACGCCATTATGAGCACTGCTCAGGATCTTGAAGATATTGGTAAGAAGATCGACGATGGATCTTTGGCTGCGATTATTCTCGGAGGATTGACATCACGTTACGAACCGCTGATCATGGCTTTAGAGAAATCGAATGTTGAAGTAACCAGTGAGTTGGTTAAGGCAAAGCTATTAAACGAGCTTTCTAAGGACTCTCACCAGGACGAGGTGGCTGCGTTACGTTCGACAGGTTCTACAAGCAAAAAGACGAAGCCTATAATCTGCTTTAAATGTAGACAACCAGGACATAAAAGCCCCGCATGTCCCAATAAGAAGGATAGGAAGGCTATGAGTGTGTCGGGTAAGGTTTTCAAAGAAACAGATTGCCATCATAATAAGGAGGTTGAACAGGCTGTCTTGAAGGAAATGGCTCTCTCTGCGCCAACTCCAAATGAAGGGAGATGGATTATTGATTCCGGTGCAACCATTCACATGACTCCGCATCGCGAGTGGTTCAGCAGTTATCGGCCAGTACAAAGTGGAACGATTACTGTGGCTAATGGACAAAAAGTGGCGGCTGTTGGTATTGGTGATGTATGCATTGATACGGATACCTTGGCGAACAAAATAGAGAATGTAGTTCATGTTCCTGATTTGAACTGTAGTTTACTTTCAGTGAATACAGTAGTAAAGAAAGGTTTTTCTGTAGTTTTCGATAAAGAAGGCTGTACTATTTATAACACAAAGTGTGATTTAGTAAATAGTAATAACGTTTTAGTGTATGGTTCTTTAAGTAATGGGCTGTATACTTTAGATTGTTCAATTAATATGTTCAATAATGTTTCAGCTAAACTTGTGCACTCTGATTGTTCCGACTTCCAGCTTTGGCATAAGAGGTTAGGACATTTATGTCGTATTGGCATGGATCTGCTTAGAAAAGGTCAGGCTATCGGCGTAGAGTACACGGAAGTTGATAAAAAACCATGCATACCCTGCATAGAGGGTAAGCAGTCTAGAAAGCCCTTCAAAAGCTTAAAATATAGAAAAGCTACATCGCCGCTTGAATTGATTCATACCGATGTTTGTGGACCTTTTTCTACTCATTCATTTCAAGGTAATAGATATTTTATTATCTTTATAGATGATTATACACGCTTTATTTTTGTGTATTGTATATCTTCTAAAACGGAAGTCAAAAATAAGTTTTGTTCGTTTCATTCACTTGTCGAGAGACAGTTTGGTGGAAAAATAAAGGCTTTGCGGTCAGATAATGGCACTGAGTTCATTAATAAGGAGCTGATGGATTATGTTCAGTCACTGGGTATCGATTGGCAAACGACAGCACCTTACAGCCCTCAGCAAAATGGGGTGAGTGAACGGTGTAACCGTAGCATAGTAGAGAAGGCTCGCTCACTGCTGTCACATGGTTCTCTCTCAAAAGCTTATTGGCAGGATGCAGTGGAGACAAGTGTCTACTTGAAAAATCGATCACCACACCGCGCGCTTAGTGGTAAAACACCATTTGAAATGTGGTTTAATAAAAAACCCGATCTGTCTCATCTGAAGGTTTTTGGATGCAGAGCGCTGGTTCATGTTCCATCAAGCCAAAGATGTAAATTGGACATGAAAGCTGAGGAACAGATTTTTGTAGGATATTCAGATGATCCTCGTATTTATTATTTCCGGAATGCGATAAGTCCAAGACGGTTACTAAAGTCAAGAGATATTACATTTTTTGAAAATAACTTTATCGGACTGAAGGAAAATACTGAGCCTGTAGATACTGTAAACTCTGATATTGTCAATTTGTTGTCACAGTCACCAACGCCAGCAGTTTTAAGACAAGAAGTACTACCTTCGTCTTCGCCTGGGAGATGTGAGGTAGATGCTCCTAGCATGGATACTTCTTTTCTGGATGCTGAGGATGCTGATGTTGAAATCAGTGAAACAGACGATGTAGAGGTCAACGATGTTGATGATCAGCAATCAGGTGAGTCTGCAGATTCCTCAAATGAATCAAGGCGATATCCTTCAAGAGTTCGCAAACCACCGGATTATTTCTCGTATAATACTATACTAGACGATGGCTGCGATGATCCTAATAGTTATCGGGCTGCGATTAACAGCGATGAAAAATATAACTGGTTTTTAGCAATGAAAGACGAGTATAATGCTTTAGTCAGAAAGGGCACATGGGTTTTGGTTGACAAGCCAAAAGGAAAAACGTGTATTCCTAGCAAGTGGGTCTTCAAGCTGAAGCGAGATGCGAAAGGCGGCGTTGTTAGGTATAAAGCGCGCCTAGTAGCAAAAGGTTTTCGACAACAAGAAGGTGTCGACTACCACGAAACGTTTTCTCCGGTTGTACTTTGTTAGCACTTGCAGTGCAGTATGATTATAAGGTCTGGCACATGGATGTGGACACAGCTTGTCGGTGATCTAGAAGAAGAAATCTTCATGACACAGCCAGAAGGTTTTGTAAAGGAAGGGGAAGAGTCGAAAGTGTGTTTATTAAAACGGTCACTTTATGGGTTGAAACAGGCACCAAGAGCCTGGAATTCAAAGTTAAAACAAACTTTGTCGCTCCTTGGTTTTATGCCTACATCTGAACCATGTATTTTTAAAAACAATTCTAACTCAGACTCCTTGGTTCTGGCTGTATACGTCGACGATCTATTAATTTTGTATAAAAATGAAATTACATTTGACAACTTCAGACGTCAATTTGTAAAATATTTTTCATCTAAGGATCTTGGACAAATTAATTTCTTTACGGGAATAAATATTCATCATGATAAATGTGGAATGAAGTTATCTCAGAGTACTTATATTGAAAAGTTACTGAAGAAATTTAACATGCAAGATTGTAAGGGTGTGGGGAGGTGAGTGCGAGCATCCTTACAGAGAATTAATAGGCTGTCTAATGTTTTTGGCTGTGAATACTAGACCAGATATAGCCTACACAGTGAGTTATTTGAGTCAATTTAACTCTAAATTTGATCAGTCACATTGGAATATTGCTAAACGTTGCCTACGTTATCTGAAAGCGACAAAAGATAGTGGTATTACATACAGGAAACAAGCAGGTAATACTACAACTCTGACGGGGTTTTCAGATGCAGACTGGGCAAATTGTTCAACTGATAGACGATCATACACTGGGTTCTATTTTGAGCTTGCAGGCGGCCCTATTTCGTGGGAAGCCAAGAAACAGCCCACAGTAGCTTTGTCGTCCGCTGAAGCAGAATATATGGCATTGGCTACAGCAGTAAAGGATGCGTGCTTTTTAAAAGGACTAATATCCGATATAGCAGGTACGTCGCTTAACATAGTTTTGTATACGGATAGTCAGAGTGCACAAAAAATAGCCATGAATCCTGTTCACCACAATAGGACAAAACACATAGACGTAAAGTTTCATTTTGTCCGAGAAAAAGTGAACGACAAAACCGTTGAACTTAGGTATATGCCTACCGACAGGTTACCTGCAGATGTTTTGACGAAACCTTTGGGTCCAACAAAGCATCGCAGTTGTTTGCAAATGATTGGTTTAACGTAATGGTTTTGTTTATTTTTATTTTTTGCCTTTGTATTATTTTCATTTATTTATTTTCATTTAATTTAATTTATTCTCTCTTCACAATGTTGGTTTTCTTAAAAATAAACAATGTTTTTGACTAGTACTACTAATATATTCCACCATTGGAAGAGACTGGTGCCTGAAGTAGGTCTTCGAAGAAGCCTGTGTTACAGGTCACCAGTATGAGTGCCATGGAATTATCTTTTTGTGGGGGCATGTTGTATATTAATACTCTTTGCACAAAAAGTTATGGTTAGGAGTCTACTGTTTATTCTTGTCACTTGTAGGTCTAATAAAGTCAATTCAATATTCTGCTGCTTTATATTCTTTTTACCATTTACATTATCACAACACGACTGACACAATACCCTATCCTAAGGGGTATGCCAGGCATGAGGGACTTGTAGGACCAGCCTTATTTTTAAATGAGATTAGAGAGTAGGATAGTATAGAATGTTTGATTTTCCCTTGAATCAATACCTTATTTAATAAATAAATACAACATAAAATACCATAACATTGAGTTTAATTTTAAAAAAAAAATCCCTACTTCTCTGATGATCGCGGTAGTCATGTAGTCAATGTATTGTTAATTCAAAAAGTGCATTATATTAGGGAAAAACATTACCGTTTGACAATTGTGAAACTGAATTGTTTAATACTGCATAACTCTGAACGGACTAAGATTTGTAAAATTGGCGCCATAGTAACTTTTGTGCAGCTTGAAAAGACCTATCCAACCACGTATCACACATAGCTATTGGAGGGTGGGACCAAAATTTGTATCATCCTTTACAATTATTTATCGCTTAAATCTCAGCCATTCTTTACTCAACAAATCTTAAAGATATTGGAACATTATATTTTATTTTATAAATAAGCCACCGTCAGAAGAAACGGTTTCATTGCAATTCAATGGTAAAATGAAGGTTCAAAGTACTTACTATACACGGCTTTAAGTACATTACTTATCAAGTACGGTGTTACATCAAACGGATCTTTTCCTACTCTAAGAACTAGTTCAGAAACTAGTCGTCTTGCTTGCGCGCTGAATTCTTGCACAAATGTGTTCAGTATTTGCTGGTTGAATGCTGGATTCAGTAGCTTACGGTGCGATTTCCATAACGTGGCTAGAATGATGAACATGATTAATTCAAATCAAATCTTATTCAAAAATGTATGGTACTTATAACGTTAAATACAATGGCAAGTTGACGCATGAGCCGCACCGTCGGCGTCGTCGCCACTACAGCTTGAGTCGCCGGGTAAAGGTCTATCCACACATATCACGGCCGTGCCCGGTACGTGGACGGACCGTGCCTTCAAAAAAATATCGGTGAATACATTTTATATGAACTCGTTTACACACGTCCGTGCCCGGGCCGGCGACGAAGCTTCAGTACCTAACTGCCTACATACATTCGGCCACGGCCCTGTCACGTCCCGGGCACAGCTCTGATATGCATATCAAGGCCGTGCCCGGGACGTGACAAGGCCGTGGCTGAATGTATACATATAGGCAGCGTGCGTGGCGATAACATTGCCCTCTAGTGACTTGTAACTGAAACTTTTACGTTATGTCAAATAAGTGACAAGTTATGAATTCAATTAAAATATTTTATTTCGTTAAAAAAATAGTCCTTAAAATGTATCGTTGTATTTCTGGATGCGCCAACACATCCAAGAATAATAAACATTAATACGATGGTGTAACATTTTACTATTTTCCCAATGATAGCACTCACATGCCCTGGCTAAAGAATAAATGAGAAAAATGGATAGAAGCATAGATACATCCTTAGATTCTAACTGTATCATGAAATTAGCAAGTTTTGTACTTGGTACGTACTGGTGTTGGAAATAACTCATCCATTTTCAGACCCCTATCGTAAACCAGTAACTGTCAGTAGGATGGTCTGCCCCATAGTTGTGGATGACTAGTTTTCGATTCAGCACTTACTGGAGAACACACGTAATAAACTAAGGCGTCGATTTGCTTACACTTTCCGAACAGACCTGCTTTTCATTTAAAAATTGCACTTTTTGTGTTTTAATGCAAAGCTAAAAAGTCGGGTATTTATTAGAATTGAGGAAATATTGAATAACGAGTAATTTCCAAAGATGGTGCAATAACTGTGTATACTGAGCTCGACTGATTGTCGTGCTCAGTAGCACTCGTGTTGGCTGTTCTATTGACGGACTGTGTGACAACAGTATTAGTTACGCGGATGACATGGTGCTGCTGAGTCCGTCAATTCGAGCACTCAGGAAGTTGTTGGCGGTCTGTGAGGCTTATGCAGAAGCGCATGGACTTGTATACAACGTACAAAAAAGTAAACTGCTTGTGTTTAGGGCAAAGCATAAAAAACCAGCACATAATATGCCACCTGTTATGTTAAAAGGTGTGGCCCTTGAAAGAGTGCCAGATTTTAAGTACTTGGGGCACATAGTTACGGAGGACTTAAAGGATGATGCTGATATGGAAAGAGAACGTAGGGCGTTGGCTGTCCGATGCAATATGTTGGCCCGCAGGTTTGCACGTTGTACACCAGAAGTAAAAATAACTCTTTTTAAGGCTTTCTGTCAATCGTTGTACACGTGCACCCTGTGGGTTCGATATACGCAGAGGGCATACAACGCCCTCAGAGTTCAGTACAACAATACTTTCAGGATGTTGCTGGGGCTCCCACGTTACTGTAGCGCATCAGGAATGTTTGCAGACGCACGTACTGATGGTTTCAGTACCATCTTACGTAAAAAGAGTGCTTCTATGTTACGCAGAGTGCGTGGGAGCGGCAACGACATTCTGAAGGTCATTAGTGAAAAGCCGTGCTGCACCATTATGGCGCACTGGGTACGTGTACATGTACATATACCCGGTGCGTCAGGTGAGTGTAGCAGATATATGAATTAAAATCTTATATTCGTTTGTTACTAACATAGCTTATAAGTAGTGTGTATGACTAACATCATATATGGATCAAGGTCTGAAATAAAGTATTTTTATTTTATTTTTTTATTTTTATTTAATAACAATTAATTCAGAAATGCCCTTACTATTCTTATATCTTATTCTTAAAGATAAACACATTTGAAACTTTGGTTTTGGCAACAATTTTGCCTGTTATTACACAGCTTCTCCTTCATGGCTTCAAAGAGCTTTTGGCTTTTCACTGTATTCTGGCCTCGCTGCAAATCATTGTTGATCGCATGACAACCATATTTTAACATTTTAATCATATTTTGAAGAATAACATCATATTACCGTGTAACAACTGACTATTGAAAGGACTGGTAAGTTTCCTTTAAAATCCGCATCGTGTCGCTTTTGTTGTTTTGTGCTGCCCTCTATAGTTTCTGCACGCTGCCTATAGGCACTGAAGCTACGTTGCCAGCCCGGGCACGCGCACGGACGTGTGTGAACGAGTTCATATAAAATTTACACACCGATATTTTTTTAGGGCACGGTCGGTCCACCTCCCGGGCACAGCCCTGATATATGTGGACAGACCTTAACGCGTCGCCGAAACAGAGTTGATAATTATGTTGGCGGCTTTGATGCATCGAGACCACTAACCCAGTACAAAATAATATGTTAAAAAAACCTTATCCGATCCGTGAGGGTATTATTAAGTATCGAGATTAGATTATTTTATGTAATTCTTTTTGGCTAATAAGTAAAAAAAAAATACCCCCATAAAAATTAAATAAAATGAGGAAATTAACATGGCAACACACGCGTGGGGCGTCACTCTGGACGGTTCTCGCGTGTTGACGTCATAAACAAACAATAATTGACGTTCGAAAAGATGGTGTTGCCACGTTTTAAAAGCTTGTTAAATTTTAGTGAAATGATGGTAATTTGAGTACAAAAATCACGCATTTTAAAATTCATTAATATATTGTTTACTTTCACGAATATTTCTTGTTTTGTATTTTATTTGATAGTGTCATTAGTATACTTATCCTATTATTATTGGTATGCCCTTTACGGATCGGACAGGGTTTTTTGATGTGAAACATCTAAATGCGCGCCTAAGCAGTAAAACTGACTCTTATGCCGTGACGGAAGATCGTATGACGCTGTCATGGCGTGATGCCTCCTCTATGCCACGTAAAAAATCGCGACATACAACAAGCGGCCCCGGGGTCCATCCGAAACGAGACCTGGTGCACCAGAAGACACTCACAACCAGTGCTTCACCTCGCCTCGCCTCGCCTCGCCATCGAAGCAGCCACGCGGCCCAGGAACAAAGGTAGGTGAGCCTCAATTTCCACCTCCCCTAATTTAATTGTCACTTGTTCGTCATTTTTGATTCCCCAAGACGATAAATCAGATTCCTACAATACACGTCCACTTTTCAAATAAACCCATTTTTCCAAATCGTGTTATAAATTGGTGAATTTACATACCAATTTTACTACATCTTTCGTTATAGGTTTTTTTTAATTAATTATAAATTCTAATATTATTTTTTCAATTTACGGTTTATGGTGTTTGGTGGCCTCTTCTATCATAATTTAAAAATACACTAGGTACAGCCCGGCAAAAAAGTTTAGATGGTGGCGAAACACGGAACTACATATTTTCTACCTGGCAATGCCACGTTTTCTGTCAAACTCGGCAATGTCGTTGGCTTGTCACTGCACTGAGTTGCAGAAAGTCGCTTACAGCGCCCTCATTTTTTTCATACTCTATTTGGCTAAACTGTACTTTATATTATTTAACATACCATTTGCTGTGACCAGTCCCCTATTATACAACTCTTTTCCAAAACTGTATACATATGGTTTATCCATGCACGTGTTGGCAACTAATATACAGTCTTCTATGTCGGAAAGCACTGCAAAAAGAAAATAACAAAATGAAACCACTCTCCATCTAGCTAGCTTATGGGGGTGTGTTATCGAATCCTGGCTGGTTGAGCTATCTTCTGAAGTTTCCTCGTATGCAACGTCGCTGTCAGGCGAGTTACTCGGTCGTGGTCACTTAGACCTAAGCTTGCCATCCGTCCGGGTTTCTCCGTATTTGTCCTAGTTTGGAGGGCGTCCGGGGTCCGTCAGGGCGGGGTTTTAATTTAAAAAGAAATTGTGTTAGTGGTAATCCAGGTCTGCCGAAACCGTGTGTTTAAAGGCGTGTGGTGCAGCCACGATTAGGGTGCGTAAAAGAGCTGAAAAATTGTTGGGCTCGGGGATCCACTTGAGTAAACAGTCATAAGTTTACTATTAGTTTATAGAAACGTTTTCTTTTGGTCCAAAACAATTTTGTACTTTTGGTCAAAAAACTTTTTTGATTATAAAATTTTGGTCGTCGACAAAACTACAGTTTGTCTTTAAATGCTTTATACTCTAGAGCAATAAGTTGAAAATCCTTTATCATTAAACGCTCATGCTCGAGTTTTAGAGATTATCTCGAAAACGGTGAATCCTAGGCAAAAAATAACCAAAATTCTCCCCCCCCCCCTGAGATAGCCCACACCAAGCAGCATCCTAATATAAATTTGTGGAAATTAAACGTTTTTTTTTTAAACCAATTCCCTTAATTTGGAAACGATGCGTCGGGGGACCATGCGTCTCAGAACCTAAATGGTTTCTATGGTTTAGGTCAGGGATCCCCAAACTATTTTGGACAAGTGACCCCTTTTCCAAAATGAACTGTTACCTCAGACCCCCATGGCCAAATTACCTACTTTTAAGATCAACCCCCTTATTCATAATGGTCCGCTAACTTAAAACAGCTGCTACAGTGTGTTATTTTTCATTCTGACTTAGGTCAATAGAAGAAGACAGAGTGAGAATTAGCAATGCTTTAAGTTAGCAGACTATTATGAATAAGGGGGCCTATCTTTAGTTTTTTCCTATTGACACAAAATACCTAGGTACTAAGGTACCAATTGGAAAACTTTGCACTTGGTTAAGTGAGTAAAATTGACTTCATTTTCGTATCAAAATTTAACAAAATAAAAAGACATACAATTCAGTAAATATCAAGTTTAATTTATAACGATTATTACAAATTAGGTACTTAAAGAATTTTAAGTAGGTAGGAAATTATATTTAAAAAAGTATTAATTCGCAAAGAGAAAATAAAACATTCAGTGTGATGGATGAACCTGGTGACTATCTACCAATCTAGCTACATCCGGTTCAATATTGGTGAGTTGCAGCCTTAAATCTCCACGTTCGTTGATTTTCAAACGGTTTCTTTGTTTCGTCAAAATGTTTGTTACCACACTGAAGCTTTTTTCAACTAGGTATGATGATGGAAAAGCGATAAGGTATTTTTCAGCAATGTTCCACAATGTAGGATACTGTGTTTCAATGTTGCGTTGCAACCAGAACTTCTGATAGCCTTGGTTGAACTTCTGCTTAAGCTCTTCGTCTGTGCTGATGGTAATCAACTCTTCTTGCATTATCACATTGGCTTCTTCTATGGCTGTGGTATTGTACGGATTTATTATCCATTGAGGAATTTGTAAATTTAAAAGATCCTCAAACCTCTCCGTAAAATCCTTGTGTAATGCGTCCAAGTGAGTGACATATAATAAAATGTCATCATCTTGAAGCGTTTCTGGTAATTTTGACAAATGCAGAAACTGCGAATATTCTTTTCTGCCTAAATTTTGTTTATAAAGGATTAGTTTACCCACGAAGGCCGATATTATTGATTTTGTTTTAATCAAGTTAAGATCGTCACCCTGCAGCTGCAAATTAACTTTGTTGAACATTCCAAAGATATCAGTCAAGTAATAAATATCTGTTTTACAATTGTTCAGATTTTCTTTCAAATTCGGATCTTTTTCTTGTAAAAACTCCAACACAGATTCAAAAACGGCTGAAAATCTTTCTAAGCAAGAGCCTCTTGATAGCCAGCGAACTTCAGTGTGAAGAAGTAATCGAGTAAAGACTTCGTCGTTTTCCTCACATAGCTGAGCAAATAACCGAGAGTTCAAAGAATTGCTTCGAATCTTGTTGATAGCATTTATTACATATTGTAAAGACTTATGCAATCTAGGACTCAGCTTTTTTGCTACTAAATGCTGCCTGTGAATCACGCAGTGAATGACCAGTACATCAGGCAGTTGTCGCTTTAAGTGAGCTATAAAACCACGATGACGACCAACCATAGACGGTGCACCATCAGTCGCAACAGAAACAATGTTCTTCCATGGAATAGCTTTGTCAGTAAAAAAATGTTCCACGGCCTGAAAAATTGATTCTCCTCTGGTATCAGTCTCTAAATATGTAGCAAAAAGCAGTTCTTGGCACATATTTTCATCTTTGATATATCGAACATATCCTAACAACAGAGCTTCATTGCCGGGTAATGTAGACTCGTCCAACTGGAGAGAGAATCTGTTGGTCTGTAAGAACTTGCATAAAATGTTTTCCACATCGCGTCCCATCTCGTCTATGCGTCTCTGAACGGTGTTATTGCTCAAAGGTATTCTCTTTAAAATATCATGTGCGGGTTTGTGCAATACATTGTTAAGGACCTCCGCAATGGCTGGTAAGATAAGCTGCTCTCCAATTGTGTGGGGTTTCCCCGACTTCGCTATTAGTAAAGATATATTATAGGACGCTCGTAAACCATCATCGTCTTTAATAGATGATGACGCAAACATCGATCTTATGGATGGCCTTCTGTCTAGTTTTTCTTTAAGTGCTTGAAAAAATGTCAAGGGCTTACTTTTTTTGTCAGCATGTACTCTCGATAAGTGGTCATCCATTTTTGAAGGCTTCATGGCATCGTTACTGAATACTTTTTCACATATGAGACACATCGGCAAGTGTTGATTTGATGGAGATGCAATAAATCCGAACTTCAAGTAGTCCAAACTGTATTGTCTGCATTTTTTTTTCGTGTCCGCCATCATAAAACTCTCAGTAATCCTGCAAATAAAAAAATAAGAAACTAAGTACCTAAATTAAAAACAATACCTAATAAACTGTTAAATTTACTGGTAAATTTTTACAATTGAAACAACTGAGGCAACTGCAAACTGTTGCAAACAATCTACAGATAGCTCAACTGATCACTATCACACAGTGTGCAGTGGGGCAATGCTGATGCGCTGTGCCGGATAAAAACTGTTTGGTACTTACCCTGTTAATTTTTCATAAACTGCAGATATTGTGTGGTTACGCTATTAACTCGCGTAGGGAGCTCAGCATTTTGTAAATTCTTTTTCAGTCACTTTACTTCACTTAATTTAGCTATGTAATAACTTTGTAATCTCTTGAAATAAATGAGTACTTATATGAGTTATTATCGTTCAAGCTCCAACGAATTTCAAAACGCAAATGAACTTTCAACCTAAGTGCAACCTCGTTAAATAGTAAAATATCAGGAACATGTTTGGACTTGCAACTTGATCATGAATTCGTTCGTGTTAAATCGCGCAAGCGTCAAATAGAGAGCAAGTCAAAACGCGCCTGAAAGACGTACGCTCGAACTCATTATCTTGCACAAACTTGTCCACACTGACTTGCCGAGTTTTTCATCTTGTACGAACTTGAGGCTTTATATTACTACAACAATGCTATTTCCTACATAAATATTAATTATTCTTAGTACACGTAACACAACATAAACAATACAGTACCTACCTACCTATCTTGAAAGTTTTAAATAAGAACTTGTGTTAATTTAATAGGGGTCTATTTTTAGACCTCGTCGACCCCCATAATCAGTTTTCGTTTATGTCGACCCCTAGGAAACCGATATCGACCCCAAGGGGTCGATATCGACCACTTTGGGAATCCCTGGTTTAGGTCAACTCGATACTGCAATAAAATTGGGAACTTTCCGAAAAAAAAATAACACTCGATTTTTTTTCTAAGTCCTCGCTCCATAGCGCCCCCCACGGCTAAGGCTACTGGAGATAACCTAAAAAAAACGTTTCGTGATTTTTTAGTTCACCACTTGTCGGCGGCATAACTAATCTGTATATTCATGCCAAATTACAGCTTTCTAGTACTAAGAGTCTTTGGGCTAAGCTGCCGACAGACAAACGGACATGGCGAAACTATAAGGGTTCCTTGTTGACTACGGAACCCTAAGACTACGCCTACTCCTAAAAAAAATTTAACCCTAAAAATTGACGTGTAAAAGTGCAACACAAAAGGAAGGCACGAGGATAAGGCATAATATAATGATAATTCAAAGCCAAAAACACTCCACCGGTTATACTGCACAAAATTCTTGTAAATACATTTAATAAGTGATTCTATGATTTACAAAGTTTTGGTTTATGCTTCGGTTTTTATAAGAAACCACTGAACAACCCGGGATTCTTATAAGTTGTCACGATCGCGGTCGAAAGCACACTAGTTCGCTGAGACGGCCATTTGTCTACGACATGCTTAACGTGAGCACGTCGCGGCTACACCGACACGCACCATTGCCACTTCTGCTTTTTTTATATTTCTATGGTATGATGCAATTGCAAACCTTAGAGTGAAAAATGCTGCGCTGCACTTCAGGTTTGATGTCGGAAGTAAAAAAAACAACCAGTACCGTGGAGTTAGTGTTCACAGTTCATTCTTACTAAATAAGCACTACTTATTCGTTTTTGAAAAAGAAAAAAAAGCTTACCATAAACAGGATGTGGACCAAACCGCAACTGTATGACTCCTCCGTTCTCTAAACAGTAATGATATACTTCTGTTTCCTTCCGCCACAGTTCTGGAATTCAATCAAGAACATTTTTTTACCACGAAGAG
Source organism: Eugnorisma glareosa (assembly GCA_947578425.1). NCBI lineage: Eukaryota > Metazoa > Arthropoda > Insecta > Lepidoptera > Noctuidae > Eugnorisma > Eugnorisma glareosa. The sequence goes on from OX387984.1 coordinate 1,108,702, forward strand.
ATGGCGGGACGAGCTGGACTCTGGTTTAGCCACATTTGCTCTGGATCGGAATAACTGGAAGACATCTGGAGAGGCGTAACAGTAGGACGACGCAGGCTCAGAGTAATATGAGTAATATTAGTAGGTATTTATGTAAGGTTATAGGGCCTGTCGTACTGTATGGATCGGAATGCTAGGCTGTGAAGAAGATGGATAGAAAGAAAGAAAGAAAACATATTTATTTGGCACATGCCACAAGTGCACACAACAAAAAATTACATAAAAAAGAGCTTAAATCTAAACAAGAAAAAACAAGAGATAATTGTGTGTCTCACGGCTGCGCCAAATAGGCCTCAGCAAACTGCCGAGCAGCTAGTGCCCGACGCTGGTTTTCAACTGGACCTGAGATGTTGATATGACGGATATAAATCAGTTTTGAAGTTCGTGTTACTATTATGGTATGTGTCTGAATAGGCAATAAATGTATGTGTAATGATAACAAATATAATACTAAATACTATAATATAAATATAACTACATATAATAATAAAACTTAAAATAGAAATAATATAAAAATCAAGCTAAGTGTGAATAATTATTGTACGACAAAGTAGTAGTAGTCGACAAAGTTATTTGTTCCGTGATCAAGCTAATTAGAAAGTGGGTAGAATAGTTTGTAATTCATATAATTGAGATATTCAGTGTGACCATATCCAACTTTCGTTGCGATTCCATTATATACTGCCGTAAACGTCTTCTAAATGTGTCTACTGTGCTGATGTAAAAAAATTGCATGCAGTGAAGATGAGAATGATGTCGGGACGACGCGACGTCGTTTGCAATAAACCATTGCGTAATTCGACCTTTATACGACTTGCATACTTGCACGTTGTTAGCGAATGTAGACAAAATGCCAAAACTATTCATTTTTCGATTAATGAGGGTGTGGCAAAACTCGTCGTGACACACTGTTTAGACACATCGCGCGGGCGCAGCCTGTCAACACATACACATTATTAGCGCACACACACAACGATAATAAAAATATGTAAAAGTACCTATCAAAATGAGAAAAGAAAAATCAGGACGTCAAAAAATTCGTCTACATCGCTGTCAATAGGAAAAGTGCCCAGAAGGCTGGCAGCATTGCCACGTTGGATGATAATGCTGAATCTTTAGTCAAAAAAAGGCCAGCCCTCTGGCCACGTAAAGAATTGACCAACCGCTTGGCGGTATCCCGAAATACTACGTGGGCACTCAGACAACATGGCCCTAGTATTTCAATCCCAAACGGCTCAAACACATAACTACTAATTAAATTACTTTTTTTTGTTACTTTTTTCGGATGGAATACCGTCATTTGACGATATTCCATCCGAAAAAACCAGCCCAGAGTGAGAGGGGTTATTTAACCCCTCTCACTCTGGGCGGAGTGGAAGGGAGTCTCAGACTTGTACGGACTAAAACCCATTCATGTTCCTTCCTTTGCTCTTTGTGTTCCAGGGCCGCGGTATCTCTTTCGAACAGTCCCGCAACCCTGGTAGGCATCAGTCCTTTCGGACCCCTGCCCGTTTGCTGATATCTCTTTGAGGCGCGCTTACGGTGGCCGGGAGCCACCATGTGGCCCCCGACGCCCAGGACGTTTCCCGCGGCGGCTGAAACGTGAGGTTCTCTCCCTCTCATTTCCCGCCACCTCCTTCGCTAGCATGACAGGTTCGCAGAAGGAGGTGACGGCGTCCCATTCCCTCTCGCTTCGGACCATAGATTGAACCAGGGCCGGACGCGAGAGGTCGCCGCCGCCGATCGCCGCTACGAGGACACGGCGGTGCTCCGCCCAAGTGCAGACCACCACAGAGAAAAAAAGTTTTCACATTGTGAGAGCTGGTGCCTGAAGTAGGTTTTAAAAAAACTTGAATTACAGGTCACCAGGCCCCACTTAGTGGCATCATAAAAAAAAACAAGCAGGTAACATGTTTTCCACCAAACAATTATAAACAAAAATAAATAAATGAAAGGAAAGATAAAATAACACGACAAAATAACAGAAGGAGTCAAAGGGCTCACAAGGTGTGTGTGAATGTGCAGGTGGATGGTGGTGATTGTGTAGGTGAATGGTGGTTAATGTGAAGGTGAATGGTGGTGCGTGAGTATGTGAATAGTGGTGAATGTGTAGGTAATTATTTGAGCCCAAGAATTTCAATCGTGTGGAGCAACTTTCCTGTGTCCTCATAGGAACGAGTTTTCAAATAGTCAGTTACTTTTTTCTTACAACTACGTTTGTGCAATGGATATATATTTTGTCCCTTGTTTATGAAATTATATAAATAATCCCCTAGATAACAGAAAAACCTATGTGACTGACGTAGACGGAAAATTTTTGTATTGCATACAGTACCTTTTCTTCGCTTATGTTTCAATAGTTTCGAATCATATATTAGCTGCGAGTGCTTTTTAAGGACTGTATGCAGAACGAAAGTTTGTCTTATAGACAGTACATCCCACTTTTTGTATAAGTCGACTGTAGGAAATCGGAAGGGTAGACCAGCAGCAACCTTAAGTATGGCACGTTGAGCTCTTTCCGCCTCCATCAAGTGTGTTTTAGCAGCACCTCCCCAGGAGATGATGCGTAGTCAATAAACGACTGACACAAGGCATAGTAGACCATCTTGATGGTATGAAGGTCTGCTACATGTTTTAGACTCTTAAAGATGTAAATGAGTTTGCGCAACCTCGTGACCAGGACGTCTATATGTGGTTTGAAGCTGAGGAATTGATCTAATGTAACGCCAAGGTACTTAATGTTATCTGTCCTTTGAAGGGAAGGGCATACGCAAGGCTGGTGGCTTGACCAACACGTGTGAGCCGTAATTGACAGTGAACGTAGGGATAGCACGTTCGAACGATGTGCAAATGCCACGTATTTGGTTTTTGTGACATTGAGAATCAGCACATTATTCCTTAACCAAGCAACAACCCCGTTAAGCCCCTCCTGAGCCACACAGAAAAACCCCATCCCAGCTATCACCACAAAAGAACAGAGCAGTGTCATCGGCGAATGTGAAAATTTGACCATTACCAAGTTGAAGCTGGCACAGGTCGTTGATGTAGATCAAGAATAGGGCTGGTCCGAGTATACTGCCCTGAGGCACTCTAAAGGTCACTGGCTCATCGTTACTCACCATGCCATCAATTCTAATTTGCTGTTTCCGGTTAGATAGGTAGTCCTGGAACAATTTTAGGGGAAGACCCCGTACTCCCACAATTTCCATTTTGTGCAATAAGTGTGGGACAGAAACTGTGTCGAAAGCTTTTGCCAAGTCCAAAAACACCGCCAGGCACTTTCTCTTCTTATCCAAGTTCGTTATGACCGAGCTAACCAGTTCATGTACCGCGTCATTGGTAGATTTACCACGCCGAAACCCAAACTGGGAAGGTGAAAGAAGGTTGTGTTGTGGCGTGCCCTACCAATTAAGTAATTGTATTTGCGCCGTTTGAGGAGCACCTGCACCAGCCGCCCCAGCGCAGCCCACCGTGCTACTACTAGGAAGATGGGATGACTCAAGGGTGCCGACGCAAGTCGCATCCCACACCGAAGGCCTACCTAACTTCCATAACATTATAGTCATATCATCTGGTGTCTGTTCCCATCGACGCGTGCCAAGCCATTGGGTTCTAAAACAGCTGGTACGCCGGCGGTGGCAAGAGTACGACGGATGGGAACATTAATGCTAGCGTGCCGCGCAATCTGCGACCTGCACTCTTACTACAGGAAAAGTACCAACTTAACATAAGACCACATTGTACACTTAGTTCGCAATAAATGTTTTGACTTGACTTGACTTGAAAGCCCATGGTGTCCGAGGCAGTCGACTGCTTCACCACATTGACAGCGATGTGGCGCCCCCAATCGCAGAAGTGTAGCGAGGCGGAAAGTTGTGTCACCTAGCATAGTGCCTATATTAGGTGACGATAGTGATAAACTCTGATTCAGCCGATCATTGATTACGCTGATGCCTGCTATTTGGATGCCACTGAGGAGCTGTTGAATAAGCTCGAGCGTTTGCAAAATCTTTGCATCCGTTTTGTGTTTGGTTTGAGGAAATGTTTCTCAGTTCCGCAAGGAACTCAAATGGCTCCCTATTCGTCTTCGCAGGAACACTCGGATATTATGTCTCCTCTACAACATCCCTTACAACCCTTCATATCCTAGCTACCTGTCGTTTTTCGTTTACCCGCCCTTCTGATGCTCTTAGGCACCCACCTCAGGCATCATCTTAATTTCCCATCCCATAAAATCGAATTCCATTCTAATTCCTTCTTTGTGCACGCAGTACGTTTGTGGAACTCACTTCAGCCTAACATTCGAGATTCTAAAACTATATTTGTCTTCAAAAGGCAAGCCAAAGACCACTATCTCTCCTCTATACTGTAATATTCTGGATATTATTCATATTATAGGTATATTATTTATTTTGTATATTATGTGTATATATTTGTGTGTATGTTTATATTATATAGGTATATTTTTGTTTTAAGTTTAATTGAAATTTTCCTGTTCTGTCTTTTCTACACACTGTGTCTACATTTCCAATCCAACTTTCCTCTTGCAGGTCTGCTGGAAGAAATTTATTATGAAATAAGCAGTACCTTTATGCAGTATCTTAATGTAATGTCCTGTTAAGTATTTGTGTGTACATAAATAAATAGTGCTTCAGGCACCATTTATTGCCAGAGACCTGACTCTCATCCACCCACAGCTAGTAGGCGGCTTGCTCATCAGTATTGGTAGACGTAATAATAAGGTTATTCCGTACCAACCTGTAGAGTGGCTCATCTCACTGTCTCTGGGAAAACGAGTTCTCGGGCCGATCCATATCCGGGCAAGCCACTTTCCAGGCGTCCTCTACGTCGGTTACGAACAGCACTTCCGAGTCAACCAGGGAGAGAAAATTTTCCTGGTTAGCTTTTCAGTGCTTTGGACAGAGGACAGGAACTGGGTAAGCTTACTCTAGAAATTTTGAGGACGTCGAGGCCAGCAAAAAGAATTGGTGGCTTGCAGCCACGCTCGGTCGTCCGTTAATGTTTTGCGAATAATTTGGTCATTCTTGTTCAAAAGTTGTAGTTTATTCCAAAGAGGAGAAGAACGCAGAAAATACATTAATTTTGGACCGAAGCAGCCATACCTGATGGCTAAATGCCGAATGTAATTTTGGAAAATCCATCCAAAATATCATTAAAATGTTTGAATTTGTCATCGTTGAAAGATGAAAAACTTTCTAGATTCTAAAATAGTGGAATTTTCCTGCGCCGAAATTTTGATTTGTGCGGCCAATAGATTTAAAATTGTATTTACATAAATATAATATAAATTCATTTATTTCAGAACCAGTCTTTATGTATACATGTGAAATAATAATATAAAAAAAATATATACATTAAGAATTATGAGGTTGCACTTACCTACATAGTTGTATACACATTAAAAATGTCATCAACAAACACATTGTACTTGTAAACAGTTTATATTTGTTGTTATTTTATAAATCTTGACTCAAGGCCCAAAACACATCGCTCTGGAATGCGCAGCAGTTGAATGATGAAGTTTTGGAATATAATTTTAGACCTTACCTAAAGGATTTGCTGCCAACATTTGAATTGCGTGTCCAAGGATCGGCAGTGCCCCAGGGTACACCGGAGGCGCGGGACGACGTGCCTTCATGGACCACAATATCGCGCACACCGAGCAACAAACAAAAATTGAAACCAACAGAAACATTATGCGTCTATGAATAAAATGACTGTCACTTCTGCACACATTTCTTTTATAGTAATTAGTAAGGTTCTGTTTTAGGGTTCCTTGCAAAAAACTGAGCAACTACAAGTAGTTTTTTTTTTTTGTGCGTGTCCCATTGTATGTCACACGGGCGTGTATCGCAAACTTTTTCACTTCTTCTGTTATGATAAATGATGTTAAAACTAGATGTGGCTGGTCGTTCGTACATAACTACTATCTGATAAGAAACAGCCGAAACAAATTCAGAAGTCATAGTCTCTTTTAAAGTCCAGACATAATCTTGGTTAACTCACATGAGGACTTTGATTAGTTTCTGAGATGGTCTCTTGAAGAAAGAACTACACAGATTTGAGTGGACATGTCCAGTCAGTGCAAGCATTTGTCAATTATTGTGTTGCTCGACTCATAACTCAAGGAGCTCAACGTCACGACGAATAATATCTAAGAGAGGATATGTTAGCCTGTGGCATCCCACAGCTGGGCCAAGGCCTCTCCCCATGAATTCCAAATCTTTCGATCCATGGCTAATCTGGACCACTGGTCGTTGGTTCTGTCCAGCTCGTACCGCCATTTCCTGCGAGATCTACCGCGTCCCCTTCTGGCTGTGTCATGGCTCCACATCGTGGTTGTTTTGGCCCACAGTTCGTCGGGCAGACGGCAGAAATGGCCAGCCCAGCCCCACTTCACTTTAGGTCAGTAATCTGTGTTTCGGAGCTCATTGTGGTGTTGCATATATGGTCGGTTAGTTTGACGCCTAAGATACTGCGCTCCATTGCACGTTGGAAAATCTTTTTTAACCGACTTGCTTCTTTTTTGTTACCTTTTAACTCCGTCATTTATGAACTGATTTGAAAAATTTTCTTTTTATGTGAAGGGACATACTTTTCGATTGGTCACATAGAAATTTCATCAAAATCGCTTCAGTAATTTGTTTTTCTTTCCTTGAATAATGTATTTTTTTCTTCTTGGGCTTTGTAGATAACAATCTTATTTATTTATTTATTTATTCATCTTACAACTATCATTACAGGTAATCTGAAACCTAATTCGATAGTGTGGCTATCACTCAATAAAATAGAAATAATAAACTGGAAATACAAAAAGAAAAAATCATTACTCTTTTTAATTGTAGGCATGGCCACGTTATTGACATACTTTTAAAGTGATACCTATATATAAGAAACTACGTTTAACAAAACTTTTGCGAATTCACTCAAAGTGCACGAAAAAATATCGATTCGCTCGTGAACCTCGTTCACTACGCGGATCGTTTGGGTGAGTGGGGTCTTAGTCAGGAGATTGGTTCTGGCTACCGGCACGGCTAGCAGTGGTGGGCGCCGCTGCCTCCCTACGTATTGATCAGGCACGCACAGTTTCAGGTCCTTAATAACATATAACATATAGGTCCTTAATCTTGATGGTTCCTTAATAACATAGCATGGCATAAACATAATCAGCCTATAATGTTCCCACTGCTGGGACACACGGCCTCCTCTCTAGACTATGAGAGGGAATGGGCTATAATTCACCACGCGGGCCCAGTGCGGGTTGGTACATGTCACATGTCTCCAAATGTTTGGTTCTAGGACAAGCCGCCGGTTTCCTCACGATGCTTTCCTTCACCGTTTTTGAGAGTGGTGATGAAATAAATTACACACGGAATGCGCCTGTCGGGGTTCGAACTCAAAACCTACTGTTCGTAAGTCAGGGCTGCGACTGGGCTACCGCCGCTCTCTTTATTATCAGCTAGTTACAATGTAAAAAATTGTTTCGTGACAAGAATTTGTGAAGAATTTGTGTGGTAAGTATACTACATAGGTACTAACCTATTATATTATAATACTAAATAACTTATTACTTTCGGAAGTCGGTGACTTTGTTTGTTTGATCGACTTTTTGCCACCGACTTCCGAAAGTAAAGTTATTTTAGACTTTTTTAATGTCTTTTTGGAAGTCGGTTTTTTTTTCGTAAGTATATTTGTACGATCTTGCTTAGCTAGAGTTTGAAACATATTATTTCTATTGGGTTAAACATGGTGTTTTTGTTATATTATTAAATGTTAAAATAATGTTGGTGTGCATATTGGAGAAATAAATCAAGACAGTGTTCATAGTTTAGTACGGAACCTTATGATATATTTTGGAATTAATTTTATGAATATTAATGAATTGTAAATTTTAAATCAGGTTTAATAGGTAAGTACCTGATTCTATTGACATTCAGAAAAAAAATGCACTTGAAATTAAAACAGGTTTAATAAGTACCTGACTCTATTGACATTCGGAAAAAAAAATGCCATGACATTAAAACTATAAATACCTAGTTCTAGTTCTATGTGTGTGTAATATGCAGAGGAAAAACCAGTCAAGTGCGTGCCGTGCGTGTAGGGTTCTGTAGTCGCCCATCAAAATATGCGGATTTGCCTCCGAACGATGATTTATAATGTAATAATAAAAAACAAACTGACATTTGCAGTTAAAAACCCTGTGCTCCCATACATTATGTTTAGGAAAATATGTTATCCAAGTACATTTTATAAGTTGGTCGGCTATTACTCGAAAACTTGTAAAGCTTACTTAGCTGTGATAGTTTTCCTTTTAGCTTCGTTATATAACGTGGCGTCTTACCATTGTATACAAGGCCAGAACGCAAGGGTGTGTAACTAATCGCGTATAGATTGGAACTCACTTTTTGTAATGTCTTCCAATTTAGACAAGAGTAGTACGGTACGCAAATACTCGAGTATACTTCGTAGTAACCCAATCAACTACCTTACTCCATAATATACAGTGCCAGTGTGCTTACGGACTAATCGTGTATAAATCGGAATAAGCGCGCAAATCTCTAGATTCCAATCTATACGCGAGCAGTGAAACTGCTCGCCATTTTGATTTGTTGACCCCCATATACATTATGATTATAAATGTACTACTGTGCCTTTGTTTAGTTTCGATGTGCGATATTTCAATATAATATGCGACATATTCGTGGATGATCTCATCACAGGTGATGACGATATATTTAGCTTGCTTCGAATCTGTCAAAAAACGTCAGACGTGCTACAGTCGGGGTGCTTCCCTTTGTGGAAGTGGACCTTCGGATGTATCTTAAAATAAATAACACAACATTTCTTAAACGAGCGTGAGAAAGCCAAAACACTCGGATTGGGTCGGCACCAGTGATGTACAAGATACCTTAAATAAAGTATCTGGAATACTAAATGCAAAATACTTTTAAATTAAGTATTTCAGATAGGTACCAGATGCAAATAACTTTCTGGAATGGTATCTGAAATACTAGATATAAAATACGTATCTTTTGAATACTTTTTATACCTACTTTTGTAAAAAAACAACATCTTTTAATGAAAGTCTATTTTTATAAGTAAAGTCTATTTTTAAGGTTTAGTCGTGGTTGGTTTGGTTTTACTTAAGTCTCAATTAAAATTGAGACTTAAGTAAAACCAGTTCTTCAAACAGTTTATCACTCATTTTTCTTCTATGAGGCTTCATGATCATACCCCCAAATGAGAAGAGTCGCTCCATAGGGGCAGAACTTGGGAAATAGGTGTTGTATTTGAAAAATATTTTTTTTTATTGTAGGATAAGCATTTTAGCTATTTATGTTGGTATCCACGCCGCGCCATCTATCAATTTGGCCCTAAAAGACTAAAGATTCAATGGCGCGTTCAGTTTTTTCTACAACAACATTGACATTTAAAATTAACTAGCGACCCGCCCCGGCTTCGCGCGGGTGCAATGTTTTACATATAAACCTTTCTCTTGAATCACTCTATCTATTAAAAAAAACCGCATCAAAATCCGTTGCGTAGTTTCAAAGATTTAAGCATACAAAGGGACATAGGGACAGAGAAAGCGACTTTGTTTTATACTATGTAGTGATGTCACAATAGAATCAGATAACTATTACTAAAAGTCAATGAGGTCTAAAAGCATCTAGCAAACGTAGCTATCTACAAAATACTAAGATACCAAACAAAAGGTATTTAAATACAAGATACGAAATGAATTTTAAAAAAAGTTACAAGATGAAAATACGTATTTTGTATCTTGTATCTGTATTTCAGACAGCTACATGTTGTTACGAATATTGAAAACTATGACAACAAGTCGAATTTAACTAAACGAGTAACTTATATCACAAATAGACGACCCGTTACGATTACCGTTACGATTTTACAAAATGGCTAAGTAATATTGACTGGGATACTTCCATTTCTCAGGAAATTGCTAACACTTGGAGGCATTTCATTTTTACGTTAAGATTTAGCGTTGAGGAGGAGTTTTTTGACGCCATTTTTTAAGTTCTACTTTAGGAAAATTACTACTTTAGGTACTTTAGGTTATTTTAATTAATAAATGTAAAACTATAGGGTAAAACTGAATATACATATAGTTAGAAATTGCAAACAAACCTGCTTACCTTCTATCTATACGCGTCATTCACCAAACTCAAACGAATAGGTGTGTACATACTTAGATTCATGTGAACAATTGAAATTGTAAACAATTTCGATTAATAGGAATATTATAAAGAATATAATAAAGTTTCTAGTCTTAAATGTTCAAATCAAATCAAATCAAAATCGTTTATTGCTAAATCCATAATGTACACTTACAGGTGGTAAATGAAAAATTGAAGGTGGAAACAATTATGGACCCTGTCGGGCACAGCAAGTTTTTAAATTAGTAGAGAGAGGAAGAACGCTTTATTGCTTTCCTTTGTTGTCAAGTTTGAGTTATTTTATATTCTATTATGTATTTTAGATTCCCATTTATTTACTTATTCTAATAATACTTTGTATGCAAGTATATCTATTAAATTCCAATTTATTTAATTATATTAAAAATTGCTTATTTGTTTGCTTTAAAAATTATTCATTATTATTAGTGTAATATACTTTAATTACAAGTGTTCTAATATAATTTATTGTGTGTATAAGTTTATTTGTAAGTAGTTAATAGTGTTTAGTTTATTTATTTTTGTTTTTTATTTATTTTTAAATATCTGTTATTCATAATTGTGTATTATTATTAAATTTATCCGTTAGGTATTCGTGGACTGTGTAATAGCTTTTTTTAATTAAGTATTGCTTTAATTTATTCAAAAATATACTGGTTTTATTTTGATTTCTTATGTCTTCTGGTAACTTGTTGTATATTTTTATTGACATAGAATATGGACTGGATGAATGTGATTTCAGGCGGGAGGGGGGCAGATTTAATCTGTTTTTATGGCGCAACGAATAATTAGTTTGTATGTCTCCCCGTGTTTTGTAAGAATCTGGATGTTTGCGGACTAGTTTACATAGTTCCAAAATGTATATACTAACTAACGTGAGAATCTTGTGTTTCTGGAAGTAAGGCTTGCAACTGTCTGTCGGTTCTATATTAGTAATTATTCGAATTAGCTTTTTTTGAAGGGTAAATAAGGACGGAGCGTCTGTGCTATTTCCCCATAAGATGATGCCATAGTTAAACCAAGCGTGGGCATACGCGTAGTATGTGGCTAGTGCGGTTTGTAGGTTTGTGGTCTTTTTAATTTCACGAAGGGCATATGAAAATTTTGAAATTTTCGATTTTACTGTCTGTATATGTGTTTTCCAGTTTATATGTGTGTCAATTGTTAGGCCTAGAAGAGTGAAATGGTTAACTGTTTCTAATTTTTGTTGGTTAAAGCTAAAATCTATATTTATTTGTTTTTTCTGCCGGGGGTGAAATGCTATTATTTTGGTTTTGGTATAATTTATTTCGAGATTATGGTCGCTCATCCAGTTTATAATTTTCCTAAGAATAGTCGTAAGTTTTTCATTTAAATTAGCAATTGTATGACATGAGGTCAGTATCGAGATATCATCCGCAAAAAGTACATATGGCCCGTCAATGGTTTTGGGGAGGTCATTTATGTATATAAGGAAAGGGAGGCAGCCAATAACACTACCCTGAGGAATTGACGCATGGATCGATTTAACATCAGATCTTATGAGTTGTGCTTCGTTTGTTTCTTGATTGTAATATTCAATCTCAACTAATTGCTCTCTATCTTTTAAAAATGATGCGAACCAGTCGTGGGCTTTCCCGCGTATTCCTATTCCATAAAGCTAATTTAATAGTATTTTAAATTGGACTTTGTCATAGGCCTTCGTCATATCGAGTAATATCCCTATCGCATATTGTTTATTATTTATAATATTTAATGCTTCTTGGATGTATTTATAAACAGCTAGCGTTGTGGATCTGTTTTTGCGAAATCCATTTTGGCAGTCATCGAATATCTTATATTTTTCACAAAAGGAATATACACGATCACACATTGCTCTTTCGAAGACTTTGGATGCTGTAGGAAGAAGGGAAATTGGTCTATAGTTGCTTGGGTCTGTTTTGGCATTCTTTTTATGGATAGGTTTTATTAAACCTTTTTTTAGTTGATTAGGGAAAGTGCCCTCTTCGAAGGATTGATTTATTAATTTAAAGAACGGTAAGGTAAGTTCATCAGCGCACTGCCTGAAGAGAGTCGGTGGGAGTTCGTCTATGCCGTGGGAATTTTTATTTTTAAGGTTCTTTAGGATCTGGTTTACTTCGTAACCGTCTACTGGGGTAAGAAACATTGTGTTTTCAGTGGGGTTAAACACTGATGTTTCTTTCTGAACATTGACGGATGTTTGAGTGGTATCTTCCCCAATTGATGCGAAAAAGTTATTAAAAACGTTAGCTACTTGTTTAGGTTCACTTACTAGGTTTTTTGTTTGTAATTTAATATTTTCTTTTTCTTTTTTGGTTTGTTTATTTGTACGTTATTTTACAATGTTCCACATAGTTTTAACTTTATTTGATGATTTATTCATTTTATTTATGTAATTTAATTTTTTTGCCGCTGCTACAGATTTTTTTAGGATTTTTTCATATTTTTTATAGTATTTCGTAAAAATTGAATTATTAATTTTTGACGTAAGTATTTTTAGTAGTCTTTTATTTTTACAAGATTTTTTAATGCCCACGGTTAGCCAGGGGTTTTTACGTTTTGATCTCAGTTTAAGCTTACGTTTAGGGATACATGCATTTAAGATATCTATCAGAGTTTTATGGAATGACTGATAGTTCTCATTGACATTTTTATTCTGCTGTATAATATCGTTCCAGTTTAGTGTCTTCAATTTGGATTTGAATTTTTGAATGTTACTTCTATTAAATAGTCTTTTATTTGCAAACCAAATGGGTTGTTTACTTTGTTGTTCCAAAATCATATGTATTATTGTTCCGCAGTGGTCTGAAAAGCCTAATTCTTCTACAGTCGTGTACATTTTATTATCATGAAAATTTGTAAATATCAAATCTAAGCATGTTGATGTGGTTTGTGATATACGCGTAGGTTCTTTTATATGTTGTACATATTTAAACTCTAACATGAGATCGAGCAATTGCTGTGTTTTAACGCTATTTTCTAAGGTATTTATGTTAATGTCCCCTCCTACTATGATGTTAAATTTTTGGTATTTTTTGGTTATATACTGCATTATTAGTTTTAGTTGACTGAAAAATATTACTTCCTCTCTTCTATTCCAGCTATGCTATTCTCTAAGGATACAGCCTTGTTGTGCAGCGCTGCCACAGCGGTGAAACTTAGTTTGGTATTCACTAAGCTGAGTAAAGCTACACTAGCACTCAGGGCTGTGACGGCCGTGAGTTAAAACTAACCTACGGAGTAGTACGGAGGGCAAATTGACAGTTCTTCGTATAATTGGTATTCACTAAGAAAAAACAGTGACGAATACGTTTACGACCTCGCCCGCAGCCTCGCTTACAACTGTCAAATCCAAAAGCTACATTAATCGCACGTACTTTTGACAAAAATAATAAATTGTACTTAAAATAAAATTTATATTTCGATTCTTATAGTTACATATCTGAAAAAATGGCAGCTCGATTACTTATAAGGCTACATTTATTAGAACAAGCTAAGAAAAGTGATGATTTGAAGAAAGCTCGACAGGCGAAACAAATAAGAAAGTTTAAAACAATATCCCGTGATACAGATTTTATCCATATTTACAGGCTTTCTGAGGATTTAATTAATATATTAGAAAATGATTTAACTCCGTATATGCGTCTACGAGTTCGTTCCAGTGGTTTAACCAAGAGGCTAAAGGTTTGTTTACAGTTTGTTTTTTAAGTTATGATGGGACCACACACCAACAAAAGTTTATTGATTTTTCAGATATTATGCACTCTATCATTTTTGGCAAATGGAAGTTACCAGAAAATCATCGGCAAAAATGTGGACACATATATATCACAGTCTTCTGCCTCTAGGGCAATCCACGAAGTTGTTAATGCTCTGAATAACAAAAACATCATAAGTAAATATATTAGATTTCCGCAAACCCAGAATGATCGACAAGTGCTCAAGTCAAGGCAAGTATTAAAAGTACCAACATTTTTTTATTAGTCTCTAGAGTCTTGTTAATACAAGAGCCATTGTTTGAAGTTTGAATGCTGATTACAGGTTTTATGAGAAATTCAAAATTCCTGGGGTGCTTGGTTGCGTTGATGGCACCCTGATTTCAATGATACGACCTAAGGAACATGAGGAGAGATATTATTGCCGAAAAGGCTATCATGCCAGAAACGTTTTAATTGTAGGTAAACTGGAATTTCATTAAAATAATTGGAATAAATAGGAATCCTATAATAATTATTATACTTATTTCAGATTAATGATGCTGATTTGAATATCTTGCATGTGGATGTGACTTTTGGGGGTGCAACACACGATAGTTTTGTATTTTCAAATACTAGAGTTAAGGAGCATTTGGAAAATTTAAATAATAATGGTGAAATTGTGTACCTACTTGCTTGGTAAGTTATTATTTACAATACCTTGAAAACTTACACACAAGTTAAGATTGCATTTAATTCCAGCTTCATTCATTAATTTCAGGTGACTCAGGATATCCTCAAAGGCCTTATTTAATGGCTCCCTTTAGTAATCCAGAAACTGGGACTCCAGAGAGCCATTACAACAATTTGCACAGTAGTGCACGGAATAGCGTGGAGAGGACTATCGGACTACTGAAAGGCCGCTTTAGATGCTTATTAGTTCACAGAGTATTGCACTATGACCCCATAACAGTGGGAAAAATAGTGATAGCTTGCTGTGTTTTACACAACATGTGTAATCGTGCGGGGCTACCAGCACCTAAGTTGGACCAATATGACTTAGATGAAGAATCTAGGTTACTTGGAATCCTGACACAGCCAGGCCCAACACATGATGACTTAGTCAGTGGGCAACTAAGTAGGCAAAATTTAGTTAATCAATTATGGCGAGCACGTCATATTTAAGTTTCCAAATATGCTTTCTTTTCTTTTTAGATGTCGAAAACATGTGTAGATACAGAATGGGGCATGACTAGCATGAGTCATGACTAATGAAATAGATAACTATTTAAAAATGTCTTCTTTTTATTTACCACAAAAAAAAACACAAAACAAACACAAGACAACACAACATCAACAAAATAATAAAAACCTACACATTTAAAGAAGCAGATCACTTTTACTATTTAACTCCCTCGTCTCATGGATGCACACAAATCCTGCAAAGCCTGGGTCTGCCTTGACCATGCCTCACTTATCTCCTTAAAAGTCTCTAACATCCTCTGCTGGTTGTCGATTAAAATTCGCTCATTTTCCACACGCCTCTCTTCAAGGGCGACAAAACGTTCTGTCAAGCTCGCCATTTGTGACTGCCTTTGAGAAGGTGGTGAGCGCTGGATCAGACGGCGTCGTACCGTTCGACGCCTACGAGGTGCTACGAACATAAAAAAAATAACAAATTACTTAGTAACTAGAGGCAAAACAAATGTAAAGTTCATTATTATTACGTAGGTTTATGAGCAACACATCACTCTCTCTGAAGGAAAAGATTTTACAATGTAGTATAATTACTTATAATCATGTTGATTGAATAAGTTGTAAGTAAGAGTTGAAAAACTATCTAACCTACAGATAATCCCAAAAACTTGGCCCAACCTAGGAATCAAAAGTGAGTCCACTACTATGTAGTGCATTTTACACTAAACCAATAATTAACCAAATTAAAATTGTAACTAAGTCAACCTTACATGAAGAGGCAATTTTGGCATTACTCCTATGAGGCACTGCAGGTCTGGCTGTCTGGTGGTCAGGTTGGGATCTAGCCTTAAACAGAAATACAAAAAGTTATGTAGATATCCATTAAAAAAAATGTAAGAATTTTATATAAAATCTCACCGCTTGTTCCATATTAGGCTGGTTTTCCATTTGTATGTCCCAATGCCAAGATGGGCCTGGTCCATTAAACCTGGATTTACAAAAAGTCTGAAATCGCCTACCCGTCTTGAGCAAGCGTGGTGATCAATGACCGTACCTTCTCTGTTGAGAAGAGGCCGTTGCGCAGCAGTGGGTCACTAATAGGCTGATATTATTATGTATTAACAGTAAAAATATAATACTCACACAACAGTAGGTATATTTATCCTCTTAGTCACAAAAACCTTTGTTCAAAGCAATTAATTATTACACAAATTGACAACACATGCAGACATGACAGCTTTCAAAGAATTACCATTGAGAAGAGAGGCAAAGGAATCGTCATTCAGCCTTAAAATGTAATAAGAATTATGGAATAAACACATAAAATTATGAAATATGTTTATAGTTTTGCTCTATTCCTTAAAATACTTAAATATAGACCTTAAATATATACTTTAACCCCTTAAAAGTCTCAGTCGAGATTGATCGATTATGATTTATAGAATTGGTTCCAAGCCCTTATTTCGTCTACGAAACAGCGACGGGAGGATACAGCCTAGAGTTCGTCGACGATCACAACTACGCTAGTGAATACAGTTTTAATCAGCGCTACTCGCTCGATCGATCTCAAGGCTGTCTCGACGACGAGCTCGTCGCAGCTTACAGCCATGAAATTGTCTTTTAGAGAATAGCACTGCTGTACATGGTAACTATTAACAAGTTTTGCTTTGGAAGCTTACATGCACATACTTCTATACAATATTCAATAGTCATATCTCTAATATCGCTACACTCTATACATTCTTCACTATCCTCTAAAATAATACAGACTCCGCCACCACTTCGAGAGCATCGACAATACGATGCTGCAGTCTTATATCCACTAAATTGCACAGTTTCTAATTTATCTTTGGTGAGCCAGGTCTCGCACATGCATAATGCTTTGTAGGTGGGTTGATCGTTGATGAAAGCCTCTAAAAGGTGTTGCTTGTTATAAATGCTTTGGATATTTTGGAACAAGATTTTAAATTGTTGGTCTGGGGTTTCGAAATGTACGGAGGTTACGATCGTCTCTATCTTCATTTATATAGTGTTGAGTTAGGTTCTGTTCATTATTTACTTGTAGTTTTTGAGTGTATATTTCGGATTGCTTCTTCTGTACTCCTGTTCTTTTACTTTCTATGAACAACTGATTATTTCTTATTATTGCATATAATCCTTTTTTCCTTGCTTTCAGCATTTCTTCGCGCATTTCCTTTCTTTCCAATCTTGCATTTTCATCTAAAAATTCGGATAAGAACAATCTTGTTCCTTGAAGGCAATGTTTATTTTCTACAATGTATTTGGCCATTCTTTTACTAATGAGTTCAATTACCAGGGGTCGGTTTTGATTATAGTTTCTGCCTAGTCTGTAGGTTTCTTCTATATAGCCTGTAAGGTCAATATTTAGCTTTTCATAGCAAAGATCAATTAATCTACATTGTTGGTCGTAATCTGGCTCTTTATAATATTCAGGAAAACCGTAAAGTACTATTTTCTTGCAGTTGTTCTCAGTACATTTAAGTGTTTTGCCGTTTTTAGTTGTGTTATACCTTTAATCTCATTCTTCAATTTCTCATTTTCTATGGTTAGTTTTTCAATTGTCTTGTTTATTATTTCTATGTCTTCTTTTCCTTTCTCGTTTTCCTTAAAAAGTGAGTCCGTTTTTCTTTCCATATCTTATCTCACTTTTGTAATCGCTTTATTAATTTCTATTTTGATTGTGTTTTGCAGCTCCGCTATTATGGACTGATTATTTTCTCGTAAACGAAGAACTATCATTTCGCTCAGATTCTTTAGTGTTAGTTCTCCTTGAATAATCGTGCTCAATGGTGTTTCTTTATCTTCCAAGTATTGTGTATCGCCTAATATACTTAGGTCTTGTGAAAAAGATATGTCAACGTTGGAGTTAGTTGCCCTTTTCCTAAGAGTAACATTATTTTCCTCGGAGGGTGACTTCGTAGGTTGTGATTCAAATTGCGCTCGTATAGGGGTGTTTATATTCCCTGTTTTTGGGATATTACAATTGCATGCTTGACAATTCCATGACTTCTTTTGGTCTAGTGTCATTATTTTGTTGAAATGTGTGTCAGTAATGTTTGCACATTGTAAGTCGTATGCTTTTTTACATAGTTTACAAACGAGCTTTTCTTTAATAGGTAGTTTTTGGAGACATCCTGCGCATAGTGACTCCATCTAGAGGCTTTTTTGATGTATTTTTATTGAAAGCGCCCTCTATTGGCATACGTCTTATTTAACTCGGAACTGGACTTGTTCGATTACCCATTCGGTTTATTGATTTTCCAAGTGTTTTTAAGCGTAGTGAGCACAGATGGCGTTGAATTCAGTTTAGATCGAATGATGATGCACTTTTGGATGTTTACTAAGCGTATTATTTGTATTGGCATGTACGAATCACTGAATGATAAACGTATACTCCTACCTTATATTACTTTGAGCGTCTTATGGTGGTCCTTAACATCAGAAGTCAGTTTATTGCGGATGATCCAGTTTATTATTGTTTTGCTCAAATTCAAATTTTTGTTCGTTGCATTGCACTATTTAGGTTTATCTAACGAAATCTTGATGGAAACTTATGCACTATATCTTAGATCACTAATTGTCTTCACACACTTTAATTGTATTTAATTTTATTCACTGAATATTGACTTGTTTTTATCGATGATCATATAATAATTCGTTGGTGGAAGACTATGTAATGCGTCTAGTTTTACCTGCGACAAAATACATCCGGTTTTATTGTGTGATAAACATCCTTTCACTATTAGCTTATTTAGATACGAACATATACGTTTATTGCGGTCCTTTTTTTTTATTTTTTTTTTTCGGATGGGAAGTCGTCTTATGACTCCTCCCGCTCTGAGCTGAGCAGGAGGGAGTGTCAGACTTTTACTGACTAAAACCCATCCATGTTCCTTCATCGCCCTTTGTGTTCCAGGGCCGCGGTATCTCTTTCGAACAGTCCTGCAACCCTGGCCGGCGTCGGTCCTTACGGACCCCTTCCTGTTGCTGACATCTCTTTGAGGCGCGCGTGGAACACGAACGCGCCGTCGACACGGCCTGTCGTCAAAAGACGGACGGCGAGCTAGCCCATAGCTCACCGTCCACAGACCCGCGCCTAAGGTGACCGGGGGCCACCACGTGGCCCCCGACGCCCGGTGTGTCTCCCGCGGCGGCTGGGACGTGAGGTTCTCTCCCTCTCACGTTCCGCCGCCTCCTTCGCTAGCATGACTGCTTCGCAGTAGGAGGCGACGGCGTCCCTTTCCGTCTTGCTCCGGACCATGGAATGAACCAAGGCCGGACGCGAGAGGTCGCCGCCGCCGATCGCCGCTACGAGGTCACGGCGGTGCTCCGCCCACGCGGGGCAGATCTCCACCGTGTCCTCCGGTCGATCCTCACAGTGGTAACACCCGGGCGTTTCCTCCCGCCCGATTCGGTACTGGTACCTCCTGAAACAACCGTGTCCGGTGAGGACCTGCGTCAGGCGGAAGGTGAGGACGCCGTGGCGCCTCTCAAGCCACTCCTCAAAGAGGGGCCTTATCGCCACTATTGTGGCGTGCCCTGCACGGGGTTGCGACAGTCGTTCTCTCCATGTCACCATGAGATCACGCCGGAAGTCTGTCCGCTGAGCGGCAATTTGCCGCGGCAGCGGAGTTTCCCCCCGGCGTAGAGCCTCCGCGCGCCATTCATGCAGGCGCGCGAGGATTATTGCCTATAGATCCCATGGCGGCAATCCGGCAAGGAGGCTCGCCGCCTCGCGGGAGATCGTGCGGTAACCACGGACCAGCCTTACGGCTACCACCTTTTGGGGCACGTTCAGGTAGTGGGCGGCCCGCAGCCTCAAAACCCGACCACACCGGGGCCCCGTAAAGGGCCATGGACCGCAGGATCCCCGCGTAGAGCCTCCGGCAGGAGGCGTTTGGACCCCCCAGGTTGGGCAGGAGCTGCTTGAAGGCAGCTCCAGCTCAGCAGGAGGAGCTCCCGGTCCAGCTGCTTCAGCGCCCAACGCGGACCACTCGGGGCCTGTTGGACCGGCGCGCTTGAGGTCTGGGTGGAGACGTCGAACCGGATATACCGGTGGTCGGAATAGGTCTCCACCTCCTCCATGACACGCCAGTCAATGACACGCGGTGACAGAGCGGGGCTAGCGAACGAAATGTCCACCACCGACTCGCCCCACATCCGCACACACGTGGGGCCAGAACCCCGATTTAGTACGACCAGGCCTGTTTCCAGAGCCCAGTCCTCTACCATCCTTCCCCGCACGTCTGTGCAACGAGAACCCCAAGCCAAGTTCTTGGCATTGAAGTCCCCGAAGACAAGCACGGGGAGGGAATGGCTTCCGACGACGACACTCAACTCTGCAAGAGAGTTGTGGAACTCGGCGAGAGCCCGGCTCGGGGAGAAGTAGACTCCCACCACGACTATCCCCCCGAACCGTGCTGCTACGCACCCCTGACCCCTCCTGACATTTTCAAGGGCCGGTTTTTGTTACGGTTCTTAACTTCTGTTAGCTACTGTGCGTGAATGTTGGTGGCCATTGAATGCTAGACACTTGGCAAGAAAAGTAGTGCATGAGTTTAATATTAATACTTAATAAAATTTAATTTAAAGCTTGCCCTCTATTTCCCTGGGATTCCATCATCAGATCCTGACATGGTGACAATGGGACCACCTCGGGAGTATAATCTTTCGAATAAAAAATGAATTTTGAAATTCGGTCTAAAATTGATTGCACCAAGCAGGAGGAAAACAATATTGTTTTGTGGAGGTCATGGTACCAAACAAAGTAATATTATTATATGCCTGAAACAAAACGTTCCTGCAATAAGATTGTTTTGTTAAGAGGGCCCTTCTCGGTCCGTCTATAGTCAACGAGAGTATCGTCAAAAAGCTTGTTGTTTCATCCAGAGCCACAGCGGCAATTTTCTTTCAATTTCCATGCTTACCCCGCCCCGACCCCGCACAACTCGTCTCCCGCGCACCTCATACCGCATAACGCGATGACATTGAACGAAAAATAGTGTTCGAAAATTTCTTATCAAGATGTTTTCTTTACTTTTACAGTTTACGAGTACGTTATGAACGGCCAAAGTTCACGTAAAATTTGTGCAAAACAGCAATTTTTGGCGGCTATTATTGAATTTGTTTCTACAATTTTTTATTTTTGGTCCCATAGAAACCTAGATTATTTTAATGCACAAGATACCTATTAGTTCAAAAAATTCAAACAACGGCATAATCACGTACGAGCGTTTGTATGAAAAGTATGACGGGTTGGCTGCTCTTAAAGGTCATAGTAGGGCCCCAGTTATCGATTAGTATAGACAACAGGCGTGGCCGAAAAATTTGAAAAAAAAAAAATGGTGGAAATTAGGCCGGCCAGGCTTCATACAAAAATCTTCC
The DNA here is from genome assembly GCA_947578425.1 of Eugnorisma glareosa. Lineage (NCBI taxonomy): Eukaryota > Metazoa > Arthropoda > Insecta > Lepidoptera > Noctuidae > Eugnorisma > Eugnorisma glareosa. Next base: position 1,130,255 of record OX387984.1, read on the forward strand.
AAGCCCTTTTTTACGTTTTTTGCAAATTGCAAGTCAACGTTAGGTTGTACTCGTATGTTGATGAAAATATGATTTCAAAATCAAAACCAAAGCATTTATTTCAAGTAGGCCAGTTACAGGCACTTTTGAACTGTCGAAACAAAGATAACAATGAAATGTAGCTACAGTCCCAGTCACAAGGCATAAAAACTGTGAAAGTACTGTAGTTGCCCATTCCCTAGCGTAGATCTCTATGGAGAAGAACGGGCAAGAAACTCCATGGACACTCTTTTAAATCAGCATATTGTTACAAAACCTTGGTTACATCATTCATATTGAGATGGTACATTATGTGAGAACGATGTAGCAAGATGTGCACGTTAAAAGTGTCCATAGTAAACACAAAAAAGACTATTAAAAAAATAATTAAAATATTAATTCAAATAAGCCGTGGCAACTAAGAGATGACCAGTCACAACTGACAGCGCCCGTTCACGAACATTCACGCAAGTAACATACGTCTGAAATAAACTGTCCACCACATTGTCCTCAATTCTTCACATCACATGCCCTTTCCAAGACAACCGATTACCCACAACTTTTCAGTCAACGTCGCCACTTTCAGACTCTTTCAGAAATGAAACAAAGCTTCTAAAACAGCAATTCAATTATTATTATAATTTATTGATAAAAAAAACAAACAGAGTTCTTATTCTTTCTTGCCATGGTCGCAAGCTAGTACGTAGACAGGTGGCGCGGGCAGCAGAAATACGGGGGTGTCTGTAAATAAAATAAATAAATATGTACTAGGTATAGCAGCAGTATAATCAATCAGTTTATAGTTAATGTTGTCATATAGAGAATGCCTTGTGCATAAGTCTGCCTATGTCCACTATTGTACATGAAGTTTAAATAAATAAATATAGTATTCCCACTGCTGCAAATCATCACGCGGGCGCAGTGCGGTTTGGGAGATGTCACAGCACAGTCATATGATTTTCGAATTTTTGGTTTTATGACATGCCAAGTTTTCTATCAAAAGAGAAAGTGACAAAAAGTAATGAGCACACTATCTACTATGTTGCCACTGATAAAAAAAACTATTCTACTATGTATTTAGACTTTCTAATGATGGAGGTGGAGGATAATATATTTATTCCAAGTTATTGTGGAATAAAAGCTATGCATTTTATACTTACCACAGATAGAATTGCAATTATTCTTCAAGTTATCCAATGATCCGTGGTGGCAGTTTTTACTGAAAAACAAAAATGGTAATTTAGTGCTGGTCACACTTTCCCACCAAAGTCGGCTTCAAAAAAGAAATTAATCCTTTGATTACTCCAAGACTGTTTGTCAAATTGCTTGTTCCAAAAATATTTTGCCCAAAACAGTCCTCTGGTTGCACATGCTTGCAACCCCGAGATCAACGATACGACAGTCAGCTTCTATTAAGGTCTAAAGTAAAGATTCCTTAACTTACCAATGATCACCTAAGCTATTCAAAGACTTCGAAAGCGAGCATTGTCCAACATTATTCAAGTCAGCAAGGGAACAAGCCTGCCTCAATCTCGCCACCAACTTGTGAGGCAAACTCAAACTTTGACAGCTACTCGAACAATCACTACCCCCACATTTATTCCCAGAATCCTCAGAATCCACGCTTTCAACATTAATCTTCGGTACACTGATGTCACTTTGACATTGACAGCTGACATTCCCACCAGAGTTGCCAGCTTGGGAATTTTCTACCAAAATGGTAGGATTTGTTGTAGTGTTCGGTCTTATGTCAGCTGTGTGTAAAGATCTGTGTATATTTGGATCTGAGGCGTATGTTTGACCGAATTTTTCGGAGAAATGTACGGTTTTCTTGTATTTGTTCATCATTGAGTGTTGGTACAGTCCTCTGCGGTTTGGTGATGGTGATGAATTTCGTGAACGGTTCGGTGATGTGTAAGCTGACGAGGTCTGCGTTGGACGCTTCGTTTTTGGGTTCTTTAATTCGTATTCTAATGCTATTGCTTCGAAAACCTGTAATGATAGAGTAGATTGAGTTTTTAGATAGATAATTAAAAAGCACTTACTACTCTAGCACAAAATAGAATAAACGCAAAACCTCTTTCAGGGTCATTGTACTCATCATTATGAACAACTTTTACTATGGGAAGTACCCCGAAATCGTGAAAAAAAAATCAACTGTTCAGTATATTTTGTCGAGCTATGCTCACAGAAATGTTTGAAATTTTTTCGCAATTTCAATGTTGGTACTATAGTGAAAGTTGTTCATAACGATAAGTACAATGACTCCTTAAGAAGTTTTGCGTTTATTCTGTTACACATTGTATATATGTTTTTTTTTTTTAAATTAAATTAAATAATTTAATGCTACTTATAAAAATCGTTGTTTTTTTTTTCAAAATTTAAAATACCTTGTGTTCCATCACTATAATTAAGTCTGGTGTAGCCATAGCGACGGCACTTTAAAAATAATACATAACATTACGGCTGTAATCCCCGACGGGTTTGGCAGAGGTGTACCTAATAGTATATATAGTAAACACATTTATTTCACTAGTTATGTTTAAGTTCCATGTAAAAGGGGGCGACCCTATTGCCATTAACCGGACACATATCCAGACACAGGGCTGCTTCTGAAAAAGTCCCGAACCCCGAGAATAGAACCCAAAACCTAATGGTCGGAATCTCTGCCACTGTTTTTTACCTGTTCGGCCACTAGGTTCCTAGCATATGGGGAGTTCTTCGACGGCAATGCTTCTCTGCATAGAGCGCAGCGCTCTAGCCGGGTCCAACATGCTGGAACAAGATAATATTATGTTGTTACAAGTCTGGAATCGAATACAAAAATATTGCCAAAAAAAACACTAAAAATGTTAAAAAGAAGGAACATCACTTTTGGAAGTCGGTGACTTTGTTTGTTTCATTGAGTGCCACCGACTTCCTTTATTCGTTATTTTAGACTTTTTTTTTGGAAGTCGCTTTTTTTTTTGCAAAATGTTTTTTATTTTACCCCTTTTAGTTGTAGGTGTCACGGGAAGGAATGTAAAGTGATCAATTTTACATTGTTACTATAATTTACTATAAACATGGATTTTGACGTCACTACCGGAATCGATGCGTTTTGTGTTTGCGTTCCGTTTCACTAAAAACACGCTAAATAAAATATTAAATTGTAAAATAAGTGTTGTATTAGAGAATTAAACGAGTGTACCACAATGTTTTTATGGTCCAATACAAGGCATTTTTAAGAAAAAAAAAAAGTTTTGTATTTCTTGCATATACCCTATTACGTCACACTAACTTCACGACCTTTTTGACACCCTGCCCCTGTCACAGCTGCCCGCGTAGCATGACCACCGTAGAAACGGGTTTTGTCGACTAAGAATAAAAAAAAATGACAAATTGTGGGAAGATTTCTATAGTCGCAAGCATGGCGATGTCAAAAATGTATGACAGACATGTCAAGTTGTATAGAAAGAGCTTTGTCGATTCTTGGTAGAATAGAGATAGTATTGCCATGCTACGCGGGCTGGTCATATTTTTGAGACTTCTTCTCTCTAGTGGGACGTCACATACTTTGCAATTTTACATGCGCATATACAAGGAGTTAATAATTTAATATTTTTAGGTTTTTCGGTAAATATGAAATGTGACGTCACAAAAATTAGGACCCCATCCGCGCCTGGTCACATAATGTCACACTAGGTTGACCCCACGCCCCCTTAGCGTGTGACGTTATGGATGGCCCCTGAGAGCCTTTATACAAGATTCAGGCGCAGCCAGCAGATCTTCATTGGCGATGTAAACACCGCATATAAAAATAATAAACAGTTATGTACGCGCAGATGCAATGCAACCGCGCTTTCGAGCAAGTTTGTAGCGTTTCATACGCGCATTTGAATCGATTCAAACGCAACAACCCTCTTTTACGGCATCGTGATACGCGCGTATAAAATACGCCTCGTGAATGCACTCAAATAAGTTGACGATGATTTCGAGACTCACGTTCACAATACAAATGCGATCGGGCGCAGGTCAGCGGCTTGGTCGCTGTGGAAGCGCACACGGAGCAAGCCAGGGCTCTCACGACGCCGGCGAGAGCTCGACGGGACTTCTCGCCTCGGACCCCGCCGCCACAGCTCCATAGTAACTGGGGGTTGTTGAAAGACAATTTAATTTTAGTTAGATGTTGTATTTTTAACGATCACGATTGGCCGGAGATGGCAAAACACCAGGAAGTTTGGATGGGGGATGCCCATTGCCCAGCAGTGGGACTCAACACGCTAATAAAGAAAAAAACCGGCCAAGGGCGAGTCGGACTCGCGCACGAAGGGTTCTGTACGAGAATCTAAATAAAAACAAAGGGCTCCAGTGACATTGGGTTCAATGGCCTTTAATACCAACTCGTTCCTTTTAAAGGTTATTGTACATGTGTACGCACAGCACCGGATTAGTTTCGTATCCACGCATTCCTCGGCTTGCAGCACCATTTTTGGTCGATGCCCCTATTTAATAAGCAAAGTTGGATGTGTGTAAAACCTATACCTATACATGGGAACCTTTAGTCACGTTTGTTGTATGGGAGTTGTAGTAGTTTTTGCTAAAGCGGCAACAGAAATACATCATCTATGACAATTTCAACTGTCTAGCTATCACGGTTCATGAGATACAGCCTGGTGACAGACAGCCAGGCAGACAAACAGACGGACAGTGGGCGTAGTAATAGAGTTACGTTTTTACCTCTTGGGTACGGAACTTTAAAAAAAGTAGATGTTCTGCTGTTGCTGTAGTGTGGCATATACAAGTTTAACAGAAAGGGTATAGTCATATAGAAGAGTGTGGTACGGACCATCAAACTGAACAACTTTCTCTAAGGGACCACCATCGAAATCGTAAAAAAATAATCAAAGTCAAAGTATTTTATTTGTTGAACATAGGTAACATGGTACATGGTATAACTTATTACATAAAATACATTAAAATAATAATGCAATGTTATATTATTTTAATGTATTTTATGTAATTAAGTAGTTATAATTATGGGTTGATACCTGAAATAAACGATTTATATAAAATTCGTGTTGTATCACTGCCTGTTTTGCCTTGCAAGGCGTACAAATTAGGAGCAAAAAAAAAAAAACTACAAACTAGTTAAAACTGTTTCAAACAAGTAACGTCGTAAAAAAGTGGATCGGACATTTTTTATGTTATTTTAAGCTTTTATCATCTAAAAACTCATTGATAGAGTAGTAAGCCTTTTCAATTAAGAATTTCTTAAGTTGCGATTTAAAATGATTTATGTTGGTCATACTTTTAAAAGTTTTTGGTAGTTTATTGAAAATCTTTGGACCTAATCAGCTGTCCCATACATTTGGGTCGAGTAGGTATTGAAATTTTGTATGGTGCAGTTGATTATTTTTTGTGATTTCGATGATGGTCCCATAGAGAAAGTTGTTCAGTTTGATGGTCCGAACCACAGTCTTCAATATGACTATACCCTTTCTGTTACACGTTGTATACATAAACTGACGATGTTAAGGCCCGGAAAGACTCCGCGAAAGCGGAGACGAGATACCAATAGAATTTCCTTATTTATACTTCACGTCTCTGCTTAGCTTTAGAGGAAACTGTTGAACAGAGAGAAGAGGAGATTTCTCAATTTTTTTTAGGCCAGACAGGCAGCGGATACTAGAAGAGGCGTGAGCGAGCGGTGAGCGGCATGCGGCAGTTGCTAAACCGGGCGCGCGTAGCCTGTACACACATCTCTGCTCCAGTCTAGCTAGTACAAATCTCCGCACCGTTTCGGTGGATACTTTCTAGCTCCTAAACATCTCTCCCTTCCGCTTCCGCAGGAGAGGTCTATGTCCAGCAGTAATCTGGGAGACTGAGGTTATTCAAATTGATCGTAGTGTGTTATTTATTATGTTTTACTGTTTCACCAAACATCACCATTATGGCCTGCTAGCTGGAGTATGCAGCTGAAACGTGGATCTTGCGAGATGTGGGAAGGAAGAAAATAGATGCTCTGGAAATGTGGTGCTGGAGAAGAATGCTTGGGATTTCTTGGACCGAGTTTCGCACGAACGTCTCGATACTTCAAGAACTCGGTATCAGGCAGCGTCTGTTTTCGGTAGTACAATCTCGCATCCTGACATTCTTCGGACATGTTTCCCGGCGTGACAATCAGTCCATAGAACGCCTTGTCGTCCAAGGAAAAGTAGAAGGCACTAGACCGCGCGGTAGGTCACCCACGCGTTGGACTGACCAGATCAAGTCTGCCATTGGAGGCTCAGTTAACAAATGCAGCAGGATGACTTCTAGCAGGCAGCGGTGGCGAAATGTCGTGAAGTGTATCACATCTGCCCCTTCCAATGCTGCTACGAGTACTTAACGATCACGACCGCTCTGTCAAGAGCGTACCGGATAAGAAGAAGAGCTGGAGTATCCAAAGTGTGCATCCTACACGTGCATTTTAGAGAACTCAAAAAGCGCTACGGACACTGATAAGAAAAGAGAATAAGAAGAAATTGTGTGGAAAGCAATAGATACCTCGGGGTCATCCTTAGGATCTACTCCACAGTTCCACACAATCAGCGATACACCGCCACCCGCGCCGTCGCCTCTGATCAGACCAGCTACTTGTCCCACCTGAAACATATGTTATTTATATTAGGGTCTATGCAAAGACTAAAGCTGCGGCGAGGTAGTGCATCATTACCAAACCCATTCGTTCCACCTGCTAAAAATCTTCCACTTGGACATGAGTTGCCATGGCTGAACTGGAAGTCTTTAAATAGACTCCGGACCCAGGTTGGCCGTAGCAAGGAAAAACTGCCCAGATGGAGATTTGATATTCGTGGGGTCGCGTCGTGTTTGCGAATTTTAAGAACTCGTAGAACAAAAGTTCTTCAATTCAGCAATGATGGTGGTGGTGCAGTTTCATGGTACGAGACACCACAACACAGGTTGTGCGTTTATTATGTTATAGGATGGATGGTACACCGACGCGAAAACAGTGACCACATAAATAAATAAATAAATATCGCTGGACATTACACACAGCGCCATCTAGGTGCCACACTAAGCAACGAGGCTTGTGTCGTGGACAACAGATAGTTGATAATACTACATAGATATGCTTTTTGTTTGTAAATACATACTTATTATATATATAAACATCCATGACTCTGAAACAAATGTCCATGCTCATCACACAAACATCTTCTCCTACCGGGATTCGAACCCGGGACCCTAAGAACGTAAGGCAGCCTCACTAACGCTGCGCCATTCGGGTCGTCAAACATCAACATATTCAGTAGCAAGGCTAATTACCGAAGGCCATACCTTTTCTGCTTAAACTGTATAGTGCAGTCATTACATACATTTGGAAATGCAAGTGAACCGAGAAGGCTATGGGACTTATTCATCAAACTGCGGCAGTAACTTTGTTTTTCATTAACATATCATGAAAAACAAATATAGTTTTGCTGTTTAATGTAAAACAATACAACATATGAATGAGCCTTCAAAATATTTTTATTATATTGTTTGGTGCTACGGAACCCTGTGTGCGTGTGAGTACGACTCGCACTTGGCCGGGTTCTTTTATAAAATCGACCGGGGAAGTAATATCATCATACTAGTCCAGTCATTACGTAGGAAAAACGTGGGGAGGGGCAAAAGCTTTACTTCAAATTGTCGACCAAGCTTTCCTATGTGCATATTCCGCCATCTTGAAAAAAGGGTTAAATTCAGTTTTATACAATAACTCGGTTCTCTGTTGAGAGATACGAAAATTTTGATGCAATACTTTTTTGTTGCTTATTTTACGATCTACAATTAAGGTCCTTTTACATTTTTCACTTATCGTTCATCGTTATTGATATATCGATCGAAAAAGCCAAAAGTATTGGTAGTGAAATTTGTTTTTTGCTTACGTAATATCCAAAATTTAGCCTTCTCGGTTCATACGCATTTCTAACCCGTTTTTTCCTACGTAATGACTGGACTAGAATATGATGAAATTACTTCCCCGGTCGAGTTTATAAAAAAAAACCGGTGAAGTGCGAGTCGTCCTCACACGCACACAGGGTTCCGTAGCACCAAACAATATAATACAAATATTTTGAAGGCTCATTCATATGTAGTAAGTATTGTTTTACATTAAACAGCAAAACTAAATTTGTTTTTCATAATATGTTTATGAAAAACAAAGTTACTGCTGCAGTTTGATGAAAAAGTCCACATCTCAAAAACTAAACATCAAATCTTATTCAAACCAATTTTGGTTGAAAGTTTATTTACGTTCTACAATCCTGGCACCCTCGTTCGTCCCCCGCACTTATAGGTTTGATGAAAAAAATATTAAGTACTTAGTTTCAGTTCCATGTATGGGGAGCTTTGATCTTTGATCTTATTTTTTTTGTTTGTATATAAATCGTAAAGCGGTTCTCGTAATACGTGTAGTCCTAATAGTTTCGGAATAAAGTGGCTGTGTCATACACGGACAGACAGACAGACAGACATGATGAATCTATAAGGGTTCCGTTTTTTGCCATTCGGTTATATTGCCCTAAATGATCTCCAGAGAAAGTTTTACTAAGATAATTTTAAAGTTTATTGTTGAACTAGCGACCCGCCCCGAGTTCGCACGGGTGCAATGTTATACATATAAACCTTCCTCTTGAATCACTCTATCTATTAAAAAGAAGCGCATTAAAATCCGTCGCGTAGTTTTAAAGATCTAAGCATACATAGGGACAGACAGCGGGAAGCGACTTTGTTGTATACTATTAGTGATACGTACAGGTAGTCCCAGCAAGTCTTTGCCATCGGCCTGCAAGATACAGTCTCCTGGTTTCAATCCGGCGTGGTCAGCTCTACCGCCAGGAGTCACCTCACGGACCTGCAAAATTGCAAAAACACCAAGGCTTTATTCCACGGGTATATCTCTGTCTAGCCGTGGAAGTCTGTCACAGGTAGAGGTGTCAACGACTGTACTGGGAGTCTAAAATGGCCACTTTAGCTTGGCTTGGCTAACTTCCTAACTAATATTATAAATGCGAAAATAAGTTTGTTTTTTTTTTACGTTTCACGCCTAAATCACTGAACCGATCATCCTGAAAGCATATACATTGTTAGGTGTACAGAAACGGACATAGGGTGGTACCTTTCATCCCAAAAATAAGTACTGTCCCCGCGGAAAACAACAATAACGTTCTTATGATAATAGATGGCGCCACGTGTCTTTCGAATCATGATCGAAATTATATTATTACAAGCAGAGTACAATCCGAATCCATTGTCAAATTCTAAATTAACGCGAGCGAGTTAATTCTTAAAAAAACATCCTGGTTATAATCTATCTGTGTGCCAAATTTCATCCAAATCCGGTCAGTAGTTTTTGTTGCGTGATAGAGACATCTATCCATCCACCCTAACGCGATGACATTGAACGAAAAATAGTGTTCGAAAATTTCTTAAACTTGTTCCAGGAAATACGTGTTTTTAACCGACTTCAAAAAAGGAGGAGGTTATATGTTCGTGTGTATGTTTTTTTTTTTATGTATGTTACCTGAATTCTCCCCCATTTGAAGCCCGATTTTCTAAATTATTTTTTTATTTGACATATTATACTTCTGATGTGGTCCCATTTAAATTTGGTGAAGATCTGATGCTGATCTTCGGAGATATACTATGGAACTCTTCAAAAATAGACGGCAAATCTGTCGTGATTTCTCCAATCGCTTGGATGTTTATTGTTTATACAACATCATGACGTAACATCACGCCTGTTTGCTCTGAGGGGGTACGCAGATGTGTACAATACACCCAGATTTGAGATTTCCATTTGTTGGGGATAAGCCCATTACCATGACATGTATTGTTCATCATCTGCATCATTTTCCCAACTATTTTGTGGTCGGCTTCTAGTCTTACCGGATGCAGCTGAATACCAGTATTTTATACACACAATAGCCACGACATAAATGTTAGTAAAAAATACATTATTTCTAAAGCTATTGAGACATTCTTTTTCATTCATCTCATGACGCTGAGCTGATGAAGGAAGGTACAACTCTTTAACGGTTAGGAGTTAGGTGATTTCTTGTTCTAGAATAATGTATAGATAATGCGACTTGTCGATATCGATAGTTGATTTCTCTAGACACAACAGAGTGAGTGCTAGAAACTAGAAGTGTTCATCATTTTAACCGACTTTAAGAAAAGAACTGTTGTTGTCATTTAGACGCGTATTTAATAATGTAAAATAAATTCATGGCGACGCGACATGGGAACAACTAAAAATGGAAAAATAAAAACTTTTTTGCAAAAAATAAAACCGACTTCACAAAAAAGAAAAAGAAAATTAACAATATTTATTTTTCACTTTTTTGTGTTTTGGTTTTTGAATAAGTCTTCCAAGTGTGTGAAATAAATGTTTATCATTAAGAATCTCCATTACCTACACGTGCAAGGTTTCTATCGAGATGTTTTCCTCACTTTTACAGTGTATGAGTACATTATGAACGGCCAAACTTCAGGTAAAATTTGTGCAAAACAGCAACTTTTGGAGGCTTATACTGAATTTGTTTCTACAATTTTTTTAATTTTTTTCTTGCATAAAAACCTAGATATAGTGCACAAAATACATATTAAATCAAACAATTCAAAGATAGATGTGTAGCAACTGCATAATCACGTACGAGCGTTCGTATGAAAAGTATGACGGGTTGGCCGCTCTTAAACACCTCTACGACCCCCGTACTATTCAATCCATCCATCAGCACAATGTTTTGAGTGCGTTACATTGAGTCCTACCGTAAAACGTGATTTTTAACCCAAATAAATGTTTTTTTCCAGCTATAATTGCTTAAAGATTATATTATTATTGCTTAAAGTTATACTTAGTTTGATGTAAAGAATGCTTGGTTGACTGCTTCGTGAAGGGTCCTGTTACACACCTATTTCATAATAATAAGTTCTTACCCACGGATATGGGTCCCAGAGCGTCCTCGTCAGTCTGAAGCCCAGGCCCTCTCCCTCATCCTCTGGCAGATTTAACTGAAACAACATAACCATAATATTAAATAACTAGGTATTCAAAAATTATATACTGTTACTTAAATATCAAAAACCGACCAATTCCGTACCACAGTAAAAGGGGAGCCCCCTTTAATGTTAGGTTTTTTAACAGAAATCTACATTCTGTAAAAAAATCAACTGTCTGCCTATTACGGATGATGAGTACAGCCCGCTGACAGATAGACGGACGGATAGCGGAGGTTTAATAGTTATAGAACCCTAAAAACGGAGCAATTCAGGTCAAAATCGTGTGGACCGATTATATGCCAAACTAGCACCCCAACCTGTGCCCCAACACCAACTCAAATGCTGCGGTTTTTTAACTAAATAGGCTTCGTTTTTTTTCGTATGGGAAATCATCAAATGACCCTTTCCCGGAGCGGAAGGGAGTGTCAGACTTCTACCGACTAAAACTCATCCATGTTCCTTCTTTTACCCCTTGTGTTCCAGGGCCGCGGTATCTCTTTCGAACAGTCCCGCAACCCTGGCAGGCATCGGTCCTTTCGGACCCCTTCCTGTGTTCTGACTCTCTTTGAGGCGCGCGTGGAACACTCTTGCGCCGTCGACACGGCCTGTCGTCATAAGACGGACGGACAGCGAGCTAGCCCATTACTCACCGTCCACAGGCCCGCGAAACTAAATAGGCTTATGTATGCAACTCGTCTGATGAGCACGCGATGAGGCGGCTTAGGGTGGAACACGCTTGCCTAGAAGAAACCGGTTCACTCGAACTTTGAAGAGCAATACCCTTATGCTCCGAAACTTCGGATCCAAGCTATATATCGTTGTTTTAGGAAGTAAGCACTCGTATTGGTAACTACTTCCAAAAGGCCACTTTAGATCCGGTTGGCATTGACATTAACTTCATATCACCTTCACATTTACAGCTTTATTCATTAAATAAACCTTGATTTATAACTCTTTGGTAAACACAGAGCGATACAATTCTCATTAATATCATTCGGAAATGGTTTTAATTATTGTTTATTTCCTAAATAGTTGAATGACTGAATCATTTCGGAAATGAAGCAGCTTGGATTTCCATTTTAATTGTCCGCCATTTTGGAATTCATGGTGAAGGTGATCTAGGGTCACCAAACATAGGCATTGCCAAATTGATAATTTTAAAGAGTTTCCTTATCTACTGAATTATCGCTAAAATCATAGGTGTAGCTGTGTTGCACCAATAGGAATGATTCCAAGTTTTTAATGTCATAACTTTAAATACCTAGACCTCCACGACCTTTACTGTGGCACCCACCACCTATTTTGAGTGTTATTTGAACGTGTTATTTCACTTCAAAAAGAAATTTCGTTTCCTATCAATAATTTTTGCGTTACTTAGTTTGATGTACAAAATGCTTGGTTGACGGCTTCGTGAAGGGCCTTTTACACCTTGCATTAGAGGCGTTAAAAGTGTTGGTTTCTTTTCAATACAAAATCTAAACAACGCACGTGTGTATTTTAATGATAAGAATTGTATGTTTGTGACTCACCAGAACATCTCTGACTCCTTCAGAATACTCCTCCTCAGCATCAGCGTTTGAAGATGTCTCCGCTACCGGCGGCGTCTCCATCTGATTGTGCGGAAAAAGTAGTAACATTAGAACTATTTTACACCAAATATATTTTTGCATGCGACATCTCAGTAATTGTAGCGTGGTTGTTCGGAGTCAGGAACCTGGTGGTGTGACAACCCCGTGTCGAAAAACACGTAAAGCCGTTGGTCCTGCGCCTGATCACTCTCCGGTTGTGTCTGACGACCGTCCCATCGGACTATGAGAGTAAAGGAACAGAGAGTGCACCTGTGTCTGCGCGAGATTGGCTACCAGAAGGGCTATTGCGTATCTATATATATACAATGACCGTTCTTGTTGGTTTCAACTGACGCTACCCATGCAGAACTGTCATTGTATATCAAAACTCGCCAAGTAATGATCACTATGAACTGTCAACAGGGATACGCAATAGGCCTGCAGATCGCGAGGATATTTTTATTTACTGAATGAGTTTGCTGCTCGCCTGAAGGAAGGTAATGGATTAGATCTACCACGGGACAAGTGTGACAGAATATGCCTGGAGCAGTCAGCCCGCTGCAATCTTACTGTCTGATAAATTGTGTTCTACGAAAGAATTAACGGAGATGGGGTCTTGATAATATTCGGATCATTTTACTTAAACATTGTTCATTCAACTGTAAACCATGTATGAAGTTTACAAATGATGAATTTTTATTTATATTTATGTCGGCACATGGCATGCCTCAAGGCAAAATATTTGTGTTTTTGTTTTAACGTAAATGTTGTCTTGTTCACCCGTATCTATAAACAAGTCAAAGGTAATTATTTAAGATAACATTTTTATTCTGTGGTTTAATAATGAGGCATATCGTTTTTGAGCTCACCAGATGGCGCCACTGTCGCTTATTATATTATACTGAGTTGCTACTTAAAATCTTGAAGTCATAATAAATTAATAAGTAATAGCTCAATCTAGAGCACAAATATTAGTAAAAATACGTGATAAAAAAACACGCAACGCGTGAACTTTCTCTGAAATCTGACATATCAGTGCCCTCGCGCTACACAAGCGCCTCTAGTGGTGAATTCACACGCGATAGCCCCCATTAGAACTGTCAAAAGTTAGAATTCCTAGCTTTATAACGTTCTTAGCGCTTACATTATTGTTACATCATCGAATAGATATCTGACTACCTGTAACTACTGTAAAAGATCTACAAATGACAGCCGGGACCAACGGCTTAACGTGCTTTCCGAAGCACGGAGGAAATGCGGTATGTTATGATGGTTACCCATCCATAGACCGAACTAGGCAAGCGCGGCTTAATCTTGGAGATCAACGTGTGCGGCTGTTATTTTTTACCTTCAAGTTAGACGGATACAGGTGATTAAATCGGCACCGTGCGTACCACAGATAATAGTATACCCGTTGTAGTGTTTGTATTTGTTTTCATGTTAACTTATGTTGCAACTGGTATTTATGTCATTCAGAATCTTCTTAGCGTATCGATGGCAAAAAGTTCAAATTTATTTAGCCCAAAACTCAGCCACGCGAACCCTGCTCACTGATGCAGTGAGTAGGTCATCATGCATGCGTATGCGGTGCAAGATGGAAGGTGGGCCATTGTCGTCTTGGAGGTGGACTTTTGGCCGCAAGGAGTGGTGTTCCGTCGCTTCCACGGACAAGTGCCACCTGAACGCACAAAGACATAGTGCACAAGTGAAGTGTTACTAGCATAGTTTTAAGGTTCTATTTACTAACACAATTTGTATTTTATCATATGTATGTTAGTATGTAAGGTATATATCTATGGGCCAAAGAAGCCTGAAAATAAATGGATGTAGTTGTTGTTGTTATTGTCTATGGGGAGACGCGCATATGCACTTGAGTTAAGGTCTGAACCGTCCATGAACCCCCATCTGCAGAGATTGTCTTTACTCCGGCCAACTTGGGTACGAAGTCTGTTTATAGAGATTTAGATTCATTCAAAATTAAAAACCTGTTTTCCACACACCTAATAATAGGTGGTTTATGTGTCCTCTGGGATTTTCTAATAAAATGGATACATAATGCGTAACAAACTAGAAACTTCTATTGTCGCGTCTGTTATTCGATATGATATAATCTTTGGCCCGACCTACAAATCGAACCGAGAATTTCAGGATACTGCATTCGCAAACCTTGCGAGTGGGACCGCTCGAATCATGGTCGATGTGTTTGTCTAAATATATTTATTACTAGCTGTTGCCAGCCACCATTATAAAAAATCATATTACTTTCCTTTTTTAATCGAATTTTGTTACCAATGATAAGGGTTTAATATTTTTGCAAGGAACCCTAATTGTTTTTCTAAAATAAATGTAGCCTATGTTAGATAACATCAGCTATGTGTCAGTAAAAGTCCCTTCAAAATCGGTCCAGCCGTTTCGAAGATTAACCGGAACAAACAGACAGGCAAAATCACTACATACTTAGTAACAAAGTCGCTTCCCGCTGTCTGTCCCTATGTATGCTTACATCTTTAAAACTACGAAACGGATTTTGATGCAGTTTTTTTTAATAGTTTTTTTTTTTTTTGGAGATGGCATCTCGCAGTTCTGCCTCTGAGGCTGGCTACTGCTTAACCGGACAATTCCCTGTGGATGCCTTAAAAATGAATCTAAGGCCCCCCCAGCCAGGGAATAGATAGAGTGATTCAAGAGGAATTTTTATATGCATTACACTGCACCCGTGCGAAGCCGGGGCGGGTCGCAAGTCTAAAAAATACATTCAGTAAAAAGCTGTTATTTTGATATTACAAACAAACCCTCAATTTTATTTATTTGTATGTTTAAATGTAACTAGATTAGAAAGAAGAAGGCTAGACTATGCCCGCGGCTTCGCCTGCGTGGAGTTCGATTGTCCCACGAGATCGTACTACCGGGGTAAAAAGTCAGGTTATAATCTATCTGCGTGAGTGTGTCTAACTATGTTGAGGTGGATTGAAAGGGAATCGACTGTCTTGGTATGAGCTTGTGATGAGGAGGTACGAATCGCATGTGACTGAAAGAGTGATGAATATAAATGTTGATGGATCGAGAGGGAGAGGAAGACCTAGGAGACGATGGATGGATTGTGTGAGGAATGATATGAAGGAAAAATCGGACAAGTTCGAGTTCGACTCGCGTGGGGAGGGTTCCGTACGTTTATTGATTTCTTATAGATTTTCCTGTAATCTATAGGCAAAGAACTATTTTATGTATTTTTTTCAAAATTTTCAGCCCTTTACCTAGTTTTGGAGTTAAGGGGGGGGGGGGCGGTCAATTTTCGCCTATTTTCTTAAATAACTTCAAAATTTTAATATTATTAAAAAAATATATTTGAGATGCTTTTAAAATGAGCCCTCATTTGATGTGTAACACGTTTTATGTAGTGTGCAAAACATTTTTTTTTCTACTTTACCCCCCTAAAGTGGCCCCTGTGTTTAAAATTCATTAATCTCCGTAATATATCCGTCTTTAGGTCACCGACTTAGATACGTGTACAATTTCAACTCAATCGGTCCAGTAGTTTCGGAGCCAATTGGCTGTGACAGACGGACAGACAGACGCGAGTGATCCTATAAATAAAGGGTTCCGTTTTTTTCCTTTTCAGATACGGAACCTTAAAAAGGAGTAGATGACAGCGAGACGATTGACAGGGGAAAATGGAAGAACAAAACGTGTTGCGCTGACCTCAAATGAAATGGGACAAGGGCTGGAAGATGAAACTATAGCTGTGTGCCAAATTTAATCGTTCAGTAGTTATTGCGTGTAAGAGTAACTAACAGTTATCCACCCATCCATCACAAACTAGCTCACAAACTTTCGCAGTGATAAGTAGTAAGATATCAAAGTAACATCAATAACCCATTGTCAATAACTGTCTTTTGAGTATGAATGTTGACGGCTAAGAGTAGAGGAAGGCCAAAGAAACGTGGATGGACTGTGTGAAGGATGATATGGCTAGAAAGGAGGTGACTGCTGAGATGACGAGTAATAGAGAAGTATGGAAGAAGAAGACATGCTGCGCCGACGACCAAAAATAAATTGGGATAAGGGCAGCAGAATGATGGCGATCAATGGCAATCACTGTATCATGCCTGTGCTCTATAAACGGTAAGTATGATCAACGTATAATGTTCCCACTGCTGGGGCACACATCTCCTCTCTATGAGAGGGTGTGGGTTATACTCCATGAATTTTAATTAAAAAAATCTTATGAAATAATTCTTATAATCAGGAAAACAAATTTGCGTAGGCACTTTGTCACACTTGATGTATGTCATCATTAATTTATTTGTATCTATTTAAGACTGTACTTACAAAAACTGCATGCATACAGCGTGCTGAAAAGGTCCAATGTCAATGAAGTTTGACCACGAGGAAACACAACTCCTCGTGGTCAAACTAGTTGGATTTAAAAGTTTGACTATGAGGAAGCACTGTATTGGATGCGTCCCCGATGTACCTAACCAGAGGTAGAATGTCAAATGAGTGTACGCAGCTATACCAGTATATGTTACATGGAGCTACTAGACCACCACAACCCAATTAGGGTAGGTACCTACTTAACACAATTCGCTGTCAAACTCTCACGCTTGGGGTCTACTCTCTAAGCACGAAACCCGTAATTTCGGCCGAAGATACGGGCGTTTCCTACTCCCTAGCACCTACGGACATACGATTCGTTCGAGGCCCGAACTAAGAATGAATTACAACTCAATTTGACAGTTGTCCCTACTCCCGATGTGTTTTTGCCCGTCCGTAAAGAGGAGTTTGACACTTTTTAGGACGGATTGTTATGTCATTTGAAACGACAACAAAATAGTTATCGTGCTGTCTACGAATATTACGTTTTTTTAGAAAATCTCTACAATTGCTGTTTTTTTCATGCTCGAAGAAGCTCTACAGGAAGAGCGGAGGTGACACCGATTCTATTTGCGCCAAAACTTTCGGTTGGCGAGTACCTATTCCCGATGTGGAGTTGAAAGGGCTCACACGGGAATCATTTGAAGATTTTTGTGACGATCTATTTACAAGCGACGAAATCGTGTTGGTCCCAGAATGAAAGTGGACAATGGTTTGATCCAAGAATTAAGGACTAAGACACAGAGCATCATAATATATAATACTGCTAACGATATTGAAGATTCTGCAAATTATTGCGTTGTGTTACCAATTTTTGTTTACTTGAAGATCCTTGCTGCTCTCAATTGTTGAGCTGCTCTCAACAATTGAGAGCAGCAAGGATCTGCAAGCCCGGGGGAGCTACCAAGGTGCAGTGAGCCTTAGCAGTGACGTCAAAATAAACATTTTAAAAACTGTTTATTTTGCTTACAGGAAGATTGTGATAAAAGTAAAGATAATGTTTATAAAATAATGTTTTTTTTATTTGGCACCAATCCATTTAAAATTTTAAATTAATATTAAAGAATAAAAATACAATCAACAATACACTAATAGAACATATTCCCTTTTATTTATCTATTGCAGTCATAAATTGTTGCTAAGAACTTAGTTTCAATCAATTAATCACTTTTATTTTCAGGCATTGAAGACTCATTGATACAATAATACACAAAGTAATCTTTTAAGTACAATGTTAAGCTATTATAATACATAATATCAAACACATTTACAAAAAAACTATGAATTCTTCTTAATTCTTATTCTTTATTGCACAAAAAATATAAAAGTAGGACACACAAAATTACAATATATAACTTATGTACAACGGCGAGCTTAACCCAGAATTGGGTTTTCTTACAGCAAACCTTACGTTTGATTGTGAGATTTGCGAATGAGGATAAACCTATGTGCACAAACGAACATTTTAAAACTTAAATTTACTTATTTTTACTAAACTAATACATAAAATATAATAAACGTAATACATATATATATATAGATAGATACACAAAATACTATATATATACTATTATCCTGTTGACAGGAAATGTTCCTTTATTCTTTTCTTGAACACATCTAACGAAGGGATATCCCGCAAGGAGTGTGGAAGCGAATTCCAAAGGCGCACAGCCCGAACAGTAAAGGAACCATCATACCGACTTGAGGAGTGAGGAGGGAAACGAAGGAGGAGAGATGATGATGAGCGACAGGGTTAACTATGTTAATAACTATGTTTGGTCGGCCACATATTGCACTGAGTCGAGGTGTCATAATAATATAGACTTCCGGGAAAACACTGATACACGACACCCTGCGGCCAAAATTCCTTCATAGAAGTCGTGAGATGTGTGTTGGAACCCGCACCACAAAAGACTTGAAGGTAATCTTGTGGAGCGACTCCACTCTCAGGGTGAACTTGGTCTTGCTCCTTATATTTCGACCACCTCTGGCGTCGTGGTGTGATGTAGACGGTACGCGTACAGCTGCGTCGATGGAACATGGAATAGCGGGGCGCAGCAACATGTTCGGATCTGTCAATGTGGTACCGGACTGATCGCTAGCAGGCTTCCTCTTCTTCCTTTCCACACTTCAGTCTTCTTCATCAGCCTGTCCTCGGCTTGTTACCGGTGGCAACGAGCTTTGAACTTACTTCGAATGCCACTGATGTTTTGCATGCCGTTGTTCTCACTCATAAAACTGAAGAGTGCCTCTATTTGAGAGCATGAGTTGCTGCTGGAGTGGTTGAGGGTATTTTACTATTACAATTTATTACGGAAGAATCCCACGTTGTATTGATAATGCGAATTATGTATATATAATTATGTTTAATGTAAATAACAAACTGACATTTCATTTGATATTATTGATGTCAAAAGAAAGAAAGGCAAAGGAATTAACAAGATAAAGCCACAATTCGGACAAAAATGGCAAAAATAGTTCAATTCTATATTAATAAGGCATAATAAAAAGTATATTGTTAAAAATGTGGTATTTTTTTTACAATAACAATAATGATTTTTGTATAAAAACTTGAAAACCACGTAGTAAATAAACCGGTAATCGACCGGTAAAATAGCGCAACTCTATCGCCGTGCATCATTCGTTCACGAATATTGTCTATGATTCCGTTCGAAACTCGTGAATCCGTAATCAATCGGGAGTAGGGTTTACTCCGTATTTACGGACTACGTTCGGACGGGCCCGTATTTTCGTTGACGGTCTTAGAGAGTAGACCTCCTGCTGACTACGGACGGGACTAACGACTTAACGTGCTTTCCGAGACACGGAGTATCTGGATCATAGTAGAATATGGTCACCCATTCATAGACCGACCTCAGCAATAGTTGCTTAACCTACAAGATCGGCAGTGCGGCTGTTATCGTTTGGCCACGAACACTTTAATGTTATTAAGTATATCTTCTAAAAAAAACAAAAAAGTGTAGGTACTTACATTTTCTTAATACTGCACGGAAGTTATAGTAGGTAGAGATTAGATTCTGCCTTCATTCACGAAATATCCAACACATATTTTTTTTAAATCAATTTTTCCTTGTCACATAAATCTTGTATCACTATTTTATTATATTGATGCTGTGTTTAAAGCTCCGTGTATCAGATTGGACTGACGATTACCGCTGATCTTAATGCCGTAGTGTTAGGCTGAGTGTGTGAAAGCTTATCGATAATTTTGTCGATAGATGTTTAGGCATAAAATAACTTAAATAAATTATCTTTCTGTTGTAAGCTTTAATTTATTTATTCTTTAATACGTTAAAACTGATAAGGGTCCTTTAATCACGAGAGGTTTTTTTAGGCCTCGGGTTAATCGTCATGGTTAAGCAGAGCTTGCCAAGGTCGGACCGTGGATGGGTGACCATTATTAAATACCGAGTATCCTCCGTGCCTCGGAAAGGACGTTAAGTCATTGGCCCCGGCCGTCTTACCAAGGGGTACCGTATTTCCTAGAACTAACTGAATTTTGTTAGTAAGTTAGGCAGTCGCTCCATGTAAAATAACGGTATTCAGCTGCATCTAGTAAGACTGGAAGCCGACCCTAATAAAGTTGGGAAAAAAGCACACAGAAAAAAACCCAACTAAAATAAACATTTATAATGTAGTAAAAAGTATATCATTTTTATCGTAGCAAAAGTTTTACTTTTCTTTGATAAAGTTAGTAACCCACGTACTTAGTTAAAATTCGAACACTCTTAGTTTCACGAAAAACATCGATATCGACAACTCAGTCCACTCTCACATCCCTACTCAACCAGTTCGCCTCAATCCACGGCCGATCGCGATCGAAGGTTATACAATCATGTTACTGTTATACTCGTATTGCACAACACTACTTCGGTACTATTATGTTGTCACGGATAAGTGCATTCATTAAAGTCCCTTACGAATTATTGTGGTGCAGACCCTGGCTTAAGTGTTGTCGTAAGTCGTGAGGTTGCAATCAGGCAGGCACGCTTTATATACAAGGTGTAACCAGACCCTTCACGAAGTCGTCAACCAAGCAAACAAGTACCTGAGACGCCAGTCGCCAGCACGTCAAGCAACAATCTGTCAAATTTTTATAGTAGATTCCCCGCTGGTAGGGATACTTAGATTTTTTTCCAAGTATCGCTACCTATTGGGATATATGGAACTTTCTACTCCATTTATCCCTACTGATCCGCACTGGTGGGGATAGTAGGTTTTTTTCCATTTATCGCTACCAGTAGGGATAAGTTTTCAAGGGTTCTATGTTCTATGTTATGGGTTTGGTTTCCGCACGTAGTCCTTGAGAGGGCCCTTCACGGCGCGTCTATCGTCAACGCGAGCATGGTCAAAAAGCTTGTTGTTTCATCCAGAGCCACATCGGCGATTTTCTTTCAACTGCCTCGTCTTACCCTGCCCCGACCCCGAACAACTCGTCTCCCACGCATCTCATACCGCCTAACGCGATGACATTGAACGAAAAATAGTGTTCGAAAATTTCTTAAACTTGTTCCAGTTGTTCCAGGAAATACGTGTTTTTGAATAAGTCTTAAGTGTGTGAAATAAATATCTGTCATTAAAAATATCCATTACATGTGCAAGGTTTCTAACGAGATGTTTTCTTTACTTTTAGAGTTTATGAGTACATTAAGAACGGCCAAAGTTCAAGTAAAATTTGTGCAAAACAGCCATGTTTGGAGGTTTATACTGAATTTGTTTCTACATTTTTTACTACCATAGAAACCTAGATATAGTGCACAAAATACCTATTAGTTCAAAAAATTCAAAGATAGATGTGTAACAACGGCATAATTACGTACGAACGTTTGTATGAAAAGTATGACGGGTTGGCCGCTCTTAAAGTGAACCATTGTTCGTCATAATTTTTTCAAGGGTTACTTTATATGATTTTCAACTTTATCGCTAAAACTGTCAGATTTTGACAGTTCAGCTAGCTTGATGTGCTGGCGTCTGTAGGTACATCAAAATGAGTACATAGCTCTACGCAAAAAATGCCGTTGTGGGTTCAAACTTTCCCGGATCTGAACCCACGTCGTGCATAAGACGCAGGGCCTTAACCTCTGGATCGTCACGACTTTTAGAGACAGAATAATAAATAAATAAAAAGCCGGCCAAGTGCGAGTCGGACTCACGCATGAAGGGTTCCGTACGATCGTAGTAAACAAACCCCCTTAAATTTATTTTTATTATTTGTTGTTATAGCTTTCTTATAGATTTTACTGTTATCTATAGGCAAAGAACTATATCGGTTTCGGAGTTAAAGGGCGGGGGAGGGAGGGGGAGAATGGCTAATTTTCGCCTATCTTCGTAAATAACTTCAAACTTTTTATTTTAAAATATTTGCGATGCTCACAATAAGCCCTTTAATTCTTTTGAAATGTTACACGATATACATTGCAAAACTGTTTTTTTTTTACATTTTATAATTTGTTGCCCCCCCCCATGTTTAATATTTATTAATTTTCGTTACACGTCCGTCTTTGGGTCACCGACTTACATTGTGTACCAAATTTCAACTCAATCGGTCCAGTAGTTTCGGAGTAAATTGGCGGTGACAGACGGACAGACAGACACGCGAGTGATCCTATAGGGGCTTCCGTTTTTCCTTTTGGGGTACGGAACCCTAAAAATAATAATGAGGGTTAAGTTAAATTTGTTGCAGTTTAAGTAGAGTTCCGAACTTCCGATTGATATTATAAGAACTTGATTTTGTCAAAGACCATTATAAAGCTGGTTTTTAAAATAGTACTTACTTCATTTTTCATTACTTGCTAACAATCCCGGGATCCGAAGATTATCTGTAGACATCCCCGAAATCCCGGGATGCGAATGAGAAAAATGAGCCAGGATCGAATTCTCTACGTGGGACTTAAACATAATTGTAGTGGATGTAAGGTCCTCTACGTGGTCATCCTCTCTTCCTCGAGTCCAGTGCGTGTTGGACTGGTAGATGTCACATGTCTTCGATTTGTTGATTCTAGAATTCTTCACGATGTTTTCTGTTACCTCGGAAAGCACGTTAAGCCGTTGCTCCCGGCTGTCATTTATAGATCTTTGACAGTCGTTACAGGTAGTCAGTGGCCTAATTCGGTCAACCAGTCTTATCAAGGGGTATCGTATTACCCAGTAAAAACTGGGTTGTCCGGTCAGATAGGCCGTCGCTCCATCTAAAATACTGGTATTCAGCCGTATCCTGTTAGACTAGAAGCCGACCCTAACATATGTAGTTGGGAATAGGCTAGGCAAATGATGCTCATGTTTTCTTTTACCGTTTTGTAAGCAGTGGTGATGAAATAAATTACACAAAGTGCGTGGACCAACTCACAGGGATCATTAACAAAAACGAAAAGTATTTAATTTAAAAGACAACAACACTTCAATAAATTAATATTTATTTAACTTCCGACTAGATACATTTAGGAAATCCTTAAAACACAAATTAATAATGTTTTTTATAATATGTTTTTATTTACATTAACATCTGTTTACATATTATTATATTTTGATTATTGATTTCAAGTTGAAGGCAATCATCAACGTCTATCTGTCCGATAATGCACTAAACAATCCTTACGTATGCGAGAGTAAGTTTGTTTGGTACCTTTTCACGCCTAAACCACTGAACCGATCATCCTGAAATTTTGCATATACGTTGTCGGGTGTACAGAAACGGACATAGGGTACCTTTCATCTCGAAAAAAAGTACTGTTTCCGAGAAAAACAACAATAACGTTCTTATGATACTAGATGGCGCTACGTGTCTTTCGAATTTAATTGAATTATATTATTACAAGCATGAGTTCAACCCGAATGAATTTTCAAATTCTAAAGTTTCATTCATTCATTCAGCATACAAAAAGTATTTCCTGACGCGAATAAGTCATACCTTATTTTGTTAAAATTCAAGGGTTTTAATTTTTTTGCGCGGAACCCAAATATTTTTTTTTTTAAATAAAAGTAGTAGCCTATGTTAGACCTTATAACATCAGCTATATGCAATAAGTCCCGTCATAATCGGTTCAGCCGTTTCGGAGATTAGCCGGAAAAAACAGACTGTTTTTTTTAAATAATTGTTTTTGATGTAAGTACCGTATATACTTTCATATGCATTCAGTAAAAAGCTGTAATTTGGTATTACAAACAGATACTTCAATTTTAATTAATTTGTATAGATTTGTAATCAGTGCAAGAATAGGAAATGCTACGGGCCCCGCGTATCCAAACCAGTGTACCTCCGCCTAAGGGTAATTTTTTGAGAGAAATTTATTAAGCCGTGGTATATTGAATTTACTTGATGTCACAAAAACGTGAATAGCACTGGTTGTAATGACAAATACGCACCCTCCGTTATGCCCGTAACGGAGGGTGCGCACAAACGTTTGGCGCCGCAATAATACCTCCAGTGCAACGACCAACTTTGCACACTCGTATAAAAAAAACCAGACAAGTACGAGTTCGGGTCGCGTGGAGAGGATTCCGTACGTTTATAGGTTTCATATAAGGTTTCTTGTAATCCATAGGAAAAGAACTATTTTTCCTCCTAGAGGTCCTCAATTCGATTGGTATTTTTTTTTAATGTATGTACACCGATTACGCAGAGATTTATGATCCGATTTACGTGATTCTTCTTTAGTTTGATGCGGAATAGTTGCCATTTGGTCCCATTTAAATTTGGTGAAGATCTGATGCTGATCTTCGGAGATAAGTATACAATGGAACTCTTCAAAAATAGACGGCAAATCTGTCGTGATTGCTGCAATCGCTTGGATGTTTATTGTTTATACAACATCATGACGTAACATCACGCTTGTTTGCTCTGAGGGGTACGCAGATGTGTACAGTACACCCAAATTTCGAAAGTTTAGGTATGTTAAGTTCCATTTATTGGGGATAAGCCTATTACCATGACATGTATTGGTAACAATGCAAAATAAATGCATAGCAAATATTTGTATAGGATATTACAAGTAAAAATGGAAAATTAAAAAATATCTTTTTTGCAAAAAATAAAACGGCCATCAAAAACACAAAAAAGTAAAAAATAAAAATCAAGCTATCAAAAGTCACCGACTTCTGAAGCTAAAGTTATTTTTTACTTTTTCTGTTTTTCTTAAATAACTTTAAAACTATTTATTTTAAAATTTAAAAAAATACTTGAGATGCTCACAATGAGCCCTTTCATTTGATATGTAACACGTTTACATTTTCTAAATTACCCCCGAAAAGTGGCCCCATGTTCAAAATTCATTACTTAATTAACGTTACACGTCCGACTTTGGGTCACCGACTTACATATCTGTACCAAACAACTCAATCTGTCCAGTAGTTTCTTAGTAAATTGGCTGTGACAGACGGACAGACACGCGACTGATCCTATTAGGGATCTCGTTATTTTTCTTTTTGAGGTACAGAACTCTAAAAGTACTATTTCCGAAAGGTTCTCTAAGCAGATGATGAATTGGGCCTGTGGACGGTGAGCTATGGGCTAGCTCGCCGTCCGTCCGTCTTATGACGACAGGCCGTGTCGACGGCGCGAGAGTGTTCCACGCGCGCCTCAGAGAGAGTCAGCAAACAGGGAGGGGTCCGTAAGGACCGACGCCTGCCAGGGTTGCGGGACTGTTCGAAAGAGATACCGCGGCCCTGGAACACAAAGGGCAAAGGAAGGAACATGGATGGGTTTTAGTCAGTACAAGTCTGACACTCCCTTCTGCTCAGCCCAGAGCGGGAGGGGTCATTTGATGATTTCCCATCGATAAAAAAAAAAAAGCAGATGATGAAGCATGGCACAGATTGGCGGGCGGAGTTCGACTTCCACTGCGTGACTTCCTCATAATTATTTCACAATATCAACTGATCTCATTCTCCAGCATATCATCATTGGTTCCTCGTTTATTTCTGTAAGGCGCTGGCAACTTGAGGTGGACGGTCCTAACATGGAGTTTCATCGAATTGGACTGGGAGAATGTCTTGCCGCAGTGACCACATTGGTAGGGCTTCGCTCCTGAGTGTACCTGTGACATAAATATATATAGTTTAGCCCACTCAAATTAGCAAAAAAAGGGGTCAACCTCTGAATGAGAGATAATAAGCTGTAAATTCGTATACACCTTCAATTTGGTGTTCTTAAAGTTGCCTCATAAGTCTCATACAATCTCGTGTCTGCGTCGTAAGTTATTCAAGGTCAAAAGTCACAAAAATCAGTTTTTCGGGATTATCTCGGTTACTATAGCTCCAATGATGTTAACTACTAATTGGCTCCAGGTGCTCATTTTGCAGCACCCAACCTCATTCCTGGGGTTCTAAATCATGCCATTTAGAATCATTTTTGAACCTGGTAATAAACACGACTTGTAAGCTCCATCTTAAAAACGGTAGGGCGTATGAAAAAAATTTCAATTCAAAATTTGTCGCAAAATTTATGTTCTACAATTGTATAGTAGGTACATGTTAACATCATTGGAGCTATAGAAACCGAGATAATCACGAAAAATTCACTTTTGTGACCTTTGACCTTGAATAACTTACGAGCAGACACGAGATTGTATGAGACTTTTGAGGCAACTTTAAGAACACCAACATGACGGCGTATATGAGTTTACAGCTTATTATCTCTCATTCCGAGGTGAAGCCCCTAATTTGACTGGGCTATTTGAGTTGAGTTTAGCTTTGTAATACAGGATTAGTTTTGTAGTATATCATTCTGAGCCCCACATAGACATTTTTCATCGGTTAATAAAAGAAATCAGCTGTTTCCTACAAAGTGTAATACCTACACGTGATTTTTCACCCAAAAAACCTCGTTTCCCAGCAATAATTTTTGCGTAAAGTTACTTAGTTTGATGTACATAATGCTTGGTTGACGGCTTCGTTAAGGGTCCTGTTACACCCTGTATACATTATTCTAAAGTCTGGAGTCTAGATTTGCGCCCGGTTGATGACTATAGGCTCGCCCCCTATTACATGGGACTTAAACATAATAGGGTATATGCAAGAAATACAAAACTTTTTATTTCTTACAATTGCCTTGTATTGGCCCATAAAAACATTGTGGTACACTTGTTTAATTCTCTAATACAACACTTTTTTTACAATTTAATATTTTATGTAGCGTGTTTTTGGTGAAACGGGAACGCAAACACAAAACGCATCGATTCCGGTAGTGACGTCAAATGCCATGTGTCAAAGAAACACTTTTAGTTGAAAACTACTTAAAGTTTCACTAAGATTTTACTATAATATTGTAATTGCAATTTTTACTTCAATAAAGCACTTACAATATAGTAAAACTATTCTATAAAGGGCAAAAAATTAGATTTAAACAAGGCAGATAGAGGTAAGTGACATCAAAGTCCTGACATGAATGGCCGCGACAGTCATGGACGTTTGAACTGTCGTAGAAAATTGTAGAAGTTTAATATTTTTTTTTGTGCGACAAGCAGTAGTTGAAATTAACTTTTAATTATTTTCTTGGGTTGATAGTACTGCATTTTATTGATTTAAATTTTTTAAATTTTAAATTTTTGGCCTAATTGCCTCTATGGACGGCACGCCCCTGTGCTTAGGAACTGGGGTGTATCCACTAAAGCGGAGACTAGAAGTGTAAATAATGCAATTCTTTTGGTGGTTTATAACCTATAAGCAGTGATCGGAATAGGTAGAGCTAAAAAGTGTTCCTTACGACAATTTTTTTTTTCAATTTTTTTTTTCTGACACTCGGAAATGTCCGGAAAATATTAATCAGTTCAGTAAACTAATCGAATTCATTATTTTTTCTTTTTAACCGACTTCGACAACAAGGAGAACGTTCTCAAAAAGTTACGTTAGTTAGTTGTTTACGTTTAGTTCCAATAACAGGGTATATGCAAGGAATACAAAACTTTTTATATTTCTTAAAAATGCCTTGTATTGGCCCATAAAAACATTGTGGTACACATGTTTTATTCTCTAATACAACACTCATTTTACAATATAATACGCGTTATGTAGCGTGTTTTTGGTGAAACGGAACGCAAACACAAAACACATCGATTCCGGTAGTGACGTCAAATGATATGTGTCAAAGAAACACTTTTATTTGAAAAGTACCTAAAGTTTCACTAAGATTTTACTATAATGTTGTTAGTGCAATTTTTGCTTTAATAAAGCACTTACAATAAAGTAAAACTATTCTATTAAGGGCAAAAAATTAGATTTAAACATGGCAGATAGTTGAAGTGACATCAAATGCTATGATTTGAATGGCCGCGACAGTCATGGACGTTTGAACTGTCGTAGAAAATTGAAGGAGTTTAATATTATTTTTGTGCGACAAGCAGTAGTTGAAATTAACTTTTAATTATTTTCTTGGGTTTATAGTACTGCATATGATTGAATTAAGTAAAAAAAATTATATGCATATTCCCTATTTGGCTGGTCTTTGGAAACCAACCCTGTAGTTTTACCCATAACCTCCAAAGGGAGTTTTGTGCTTAGGGGCCGACCTTTAATCACACGAGATTTTTAGGCCACTTTTATACCCCCCTCTCCCCCTTGGTGATACGTGGTGAGCCTTTAGGCTACCCGCCCTTACCCAGCCCAGCATCACGTGTATTTTTTACGCGTATGGTGTTAGAATCATCAACAAAAAACATGTTTTTATGACACAAATTCGCTTACTCGGGGTTTCTAATTAATTATTTGTAAAAAAGAAATACATGTCATATATAAAATTATTTTTTTTCGTCCCACGAAAAATACACACGATTTTCTCTTGAACCATAATCGTGAATTTTATCTGAACCCCCACCCCCCCACTTTCAAATCACACGTGATTAAAGGACGACCCCTTATCATTATAAAAAACTTTTGGTCTTTTAGGACCAAACCTGAAATTGTAAAAAAATAGTTTTCCATTCATTTGTGTGCGTCGAAATTTAGGAAACAACTGATTTTTAAAGTTTGTATTACGAAAATGGTGTATGGGTGTGTGTATCTCACCCGGTCATGTCTGTTAAGAGCAGCTTTGTGTTTGAATGCCTTCGGACAACTGGAACACTTGAACGGGCGTTCTCCGGTGTGTGTACGGACGTGGATCTGTGGACAATGTTGACAGCACGACATGACTTTATGCACGAAGGAGTAAAGCAGTTCGGGGGTCACGTGGTGGCCCCCGACCACCTTGGCGCGGGCCTGTGGACTTTGAGCTATGGGCTAGGTCGCCGTCCGTCCGTCTTATGACAACAGGCCTTGTAGACGGCGCGCGAGTGTTCCACGCGCGCCTCAAAGAGATGTCAGCAAACGGAAAGGGGTCCGAAAGGGCCGACGCTTGCCAGGGTTGCGGGACTGTTCGAAAGAGATACCGCGGCCCTGGAACACAAAGGGCAAAGGAAGGAACATGGATGGGTTTTAGTCAGTAAAAGTCTGACACTCCCTCCCGCTACGCTCACAGTGGTCATTTGATGATCCGAAAAAAAATAAAAAAGTCATAAGGCCAGAGGCTGCACCTAATAGTACACCACATTTCACCAGTTATGATTAAGTCCCTTATAATAGGGGGCGAACCTATTGCCACCAACTGGGCACAAACGCAGACTCCGTGGGTGCTACTAAGCAATTCCAGTTGGAAAAATCCACTATCACTGGCCAAATAACACAGCAATAGAATCAATTCTATTTCTTTTGTTTTAAAGTTTGACGTTCAAAAGTGCCTTTTAAAGGCGCAATTGAAATAAATGGATTGATCTTTACCCGATATATGTAGTCACTTTTCCCAACTATCGGGGTCGGCTTCAGGTCTAACCGGATGCAGCTGAATACCAGTACGTTACATGGAGCTCCGCAACCCAGTTAGTGCTGGGTAATACAATACCCCTTGGTAAGACTGGTTGTCGGACTTTCGTGCCATTGACTAGCTGTAATGACTGTCAAAGATCTACAAATGACAGCCGGGACCAACGGCTTGTCGTGCCAGACAAGAAAGAAGCCTGGTATGAAAGGGTGGTCACCCATCCCCGGACCAACCTAGGCAAGCCCAGCTTAACCTAAAGATTGCTTCAAGCGGCTGTATTTATTTAGCCGCGAGCTCCTCACAATTACAATACAATGAACATTATCGTGAGGCACACAGTGTCACATTATTATTATTTTTTGTTTAGATTTAAGTTTTTTATTTGTTTATTTTTGGTTTTCTTTTATTATTATAAAATAACTAAATAAATATAATTTAAACAGAAGGTATACAGACAATCACCACACACCACTATGACATACTCACACACACATTCAACTCTTCATGCACACTCCTACACAAATTCACGCTGTACTCTTAGCAATGTATTGTATAGCTATTAAATTGTAAATCCGTAACTGGCTGTAGGATTAGTTTATATAGTTTAAGATAACATTTTAAAGAGCTGTGGATTTTATGAATAATAAATAAATAAATTATTTTTTATATTGCGTACACTCGTGGTACACACGGCTACACATCAAGCTATACATTTCCAGTATAAGCTGACCTAGCTTTGTACGGAAATCATATACAATGCGAGATCAGCATAAACTGGAAATGTATAGCTTGATGTGTAGCCAAATAAATATATATTTTTTCTTTCTTTTCTTTGTTTCTTTCATTCTTCTTTCTTACCTGTAATCTCTGGAATATGCTGAATTTCTTCGGGCACTCAATGCATTGGAAGGGCTTCTCTCCGGTGTGGGTACGTTGGTGATAAACCAAAGCAGCATTGGACTGTCAGACAAAAGAGAGGTTATAAAATTAACATATCATCACGCCTGTACACCCCGCGGGGTTAGGTAGAGTTGCAGCTTACTTTTTACCCGACTACGGCGAAGCCAAAAGGAAGGGTTATGATTTTAGCACTCTATGTATGTTTTTATTTACGTATGTTCCTCCGTAGCGTCTAAACTATTGATCCGATTTTGATGAATAAGCTGTCAATCGATTCGTTATTATGGCCCGGGTAACATACACACATACTGGTTACATTTTAACCGACTTCAACGATAGGAGTAGTCGATTTTACCCTGTACACCCCGATTTTAATTAGAGGCTTAGATACTGATTTATCAGTATTTCGGTTTTATTGTTTTAGTATACTGATTCAGTTTAATAAAGGGTGTAACAAGACCCTTAACGGGGAAACCCCCCTTCTCCTTTGCGAAATGAACGCAATGACGGGGAGAACAAGTGCCTTTCGGGTTCGAAAGGCACTTCTTCTCCTCATCATTGCGATCATTTTTTTGTTCTGAATGGACCATACCTTCTAAAGTCTGTTTTTTAATCTAAGAGATTAAATTGACACATGCAAATGTCAAACTTACAAATAATGCTGCCAACTCTTTTGTGTAGTGTTGGACCTACGATACCGGTTTGTTGAATCGTAACTTTTTATATTTATTAGACGATTAGAAAAAAAAATGTCAGATGCCATCAGTCTAGTTAATACACAGTAAAACGGATAAATAAACCCTTTTCTCTTAGAAAACGGTAGAACTTTTAAAAATAACGGGAATTATTGGAACTTGACACCATACAAACAATTACAATTTAAAAAATAATTATGTTAATATGGCAGTTAGTGTGTGATTTTGAATACGCCAATACGGCAACCCTAAATTTAACAAGAACAACACTGGACGCCGTTTTATTTCCCTAAAAAACGATACTACTGATTTTATAACGGCAATTTACGGTAGTGGCACAGTTTAGTCTCTGAGATTAAAAAACGGACTTTAGTTACGGAGTTATTGGAGACCAAAGTTCCAGCTTGTTTTTTTTTTAAATTAGATAGATATATTTAAAGTTTTTTTTTTAAATACATCTTTTTAATGTTATAACTTTAACCTTGTGACCACCATAGTCACAAATACGTCACAAGCAATCGCGTGCCCTGTACGTCAAACGACACAAATATGTGACAAAATGGTAGGTCAAATTGTGGCTTGGCGTGGAGGACACGCGCGTGCCTTTATGCTTTGGCGGACAAAAGGTAAGGAAATATCAACCTAACAGCAGTGTAAATTAGATTGTTGTTAAAATACCTAGTACTTGTAGTGAAAAGTTCAACAAAATATGAAGTCAGAAAATAAGCTTTACTTTTCCTAAAACTTAATGTGACGTCTATTTCAGCAAATAGCTACCTTAGCTTAATATTAATGAAGTTCATTTTAGTATAGCAAGAACTATCATTAATAGTTGCAATGGAAACTGAACCTTATCCGTATAGACATAAGAGTGACTCACAATACACTTGTTGCCGCAGATCTCGCAGACGCAGGGCGTTCTCTTGCCCTTGTCCCGAGGTTTGTAGTGTTTCAGTTTAATGCCTAGGTGTACTCGTTGGTAGTGGATGGAGAAGGAACGCTCGTGGGCGAAGTTTCTGTTGCACTGTAACAAAAGCGTAGAGTTAAACACCCTGTATAACAGAAAAAAAAGCGAAAAATTAAACATCCTGTATAACAGAAAAAGCTAAGTCTTAATAAACGTCCTGTATAACAAAAAAAGCTAAGACTTAAACACCCTGTATAACAAAAAAACAAAGTAAGGCTTAAACACCATGTATAACAAAAAAAGCGAAGTGTTAAACGCCCTTTATAACAGAAAAAGCTAAGAGTTAAGCAACCAGGGGGCCTAAAATGGCTGCTTCATCAGAATCATAATATGAAACACGTTAAAAATTTAAAACTCTTAAAATGGACTTTGTGGTCATAACCATAAACACCATTTTAAGAATTTTAAATTTTTAACGTGATTCATACTATGATTCTGATAAAGCAGCCATTTTAGGCCCCCTGTATAACAGGAAAAGCGAAGAGTTAAACGTCCTGTATAGCAGAAAAGAGAAGAGTTGAACACCCTGTATAATATAAAAATACGCGTTTGATCTAGTGCCTTGTTGGTCTAGCCGTCGCAAGCGCGACTGCTGAGCAGGCGGTCCTGGGTACGAGTCCCAGGTCGGGCAGTGTTATTGGAAAATTACTTCACTACTTAACTACTTGATTTGTGGTTGGTGGCAATAGGCTCGCCCCCATTACATGAGACTTAAAACATAACTGGGGAAATGTAGGTCTACCATTAAGCACACGTCTACTTAATCCTTTGAGAATTACAAGCGTGATGTTATGTTAAAACTTCATAATACCAGTGTTTTGAACTAGTGCAGCGTCGTTCAGTAGTTATTTATAGTTATATGACGACCCGAATGGCGCAGCGGTTGCGAGGCTGCCTTACGTTCTTAGGGTCCCGGGTTCGAATCCCGGTAGGAGCAAATGTTTGTGTGATGAGCATGGACAGTTGTTTCCGAGTCATGGATGTTTATATGTATAATAAGTATGTATTTACAAACAAAGAAGTATCTATGTAATAGTATCAACTATCTGGTGTCCACGACACAAGCCTCGTTGCTTAGTGTGGCACCTAGATGGCGCTGTGTGTAATGTCCAGCGATATTTATTTATTTATTTAATACTTCAAGCATAAAGTACAGATGCGGACTTTGTAACCAATAGCAATAAGATGTACACCATTGGAGAAAGCTTTTCTATGAGAACTTTTGCCACTAACATATGCCATAGGCATTTTCTACCAGTCAACCTTTGGGTGATGCAGACACAAACAGTGGTAGGTCTCTATCTGAAAATAATTTTAATTAATACTAAGATAAACTACAAAGATATACAGGGTGTTGGGCAGAACATTGAACACACGAAAATGGTGGATAGGGGTCATCTGCTACTTACTCAGCCCTAATTTATTTGGCTCTGGCCCCCTAAAAATTAGGGCTGAGTAAGTAGCAGATGACCCCACCTATCCATCATTCTCGTGTGTTCAACGTTCTGCCCAACACCCTGTATAAAATACTCAGTATAAAGGGTGCAACAAGACCCTTAACGAAGCCGAAAGGCACTTGTTCTCCCCGTCATTGCGATCATTTTTTTGTTCTAGACCATACCTGGGAACCTTCTAGTTACGGAGATATTGGGGGTCAAAGTTTTCCTAGCAATAATTTTTGCGTAAAGTTAGGTACTTAGTTTGTTAAGTTTTTTTTTTAAATACATGTTTCTAATTTAATATTTTTACTTTAAACACCTCCACGACCCCCGTACTATTCAATCCATCCATCGGCACAATGTTTTGAGTGCGTTACATTGAGTCCTACCGTAAAACGTGATTTTTCACACCAAAAAAAATAGTAGATTGTATGACAAGGGAGCAAAATAATATTTTTACGGCGAGGGCGTTATTTTGAATCCAGAGCGAAGCAAAGAATTCTAGAATAGAATCCTGAGCATAGCGAGGGATTCTAAAATAGAATCCTGAGCGTAGTGAGGGATTCAAAGTACATCGCCTGAGGGAAAAATATTTTTGCTCTCGAGTCATATACTCTACTTTTCATCTCCTTCTATGAGAAAATGAATAAGAGACACTGTTAAAATTTAAAAGAAAGGGAATCAGCCGAGTAAGTACAGTACGTATACGTACACGTTATAAAACTCTGTTTATTGTTTATAATAACTAAAAAATACTCAATTTTATGGCGAGAAACTATATCAGGTACGTCATTCAAGGAGGTTTCAACATTTTGTCCGGAAAATACTTTCGATTTCTTTGGTTTGTATCCTTCAGACAGTCTCTTCAGATAAGCTACTAATTTTGAGTAGCTGTCAATTTAATATCTTTATTGAAATTAACTGTAGATTTAAGTATTGATTATACACTCCAAAGAGTAGAAGCTTGTTTAGTTTTGGCTAATTCTTGAAAATAGGCCAAATATACACTTTCCAAGAATGTCTTCCCTACTTTTATATTTTTCCATTGTATGAAATTGACATAGGCCTTTAAATATTTCTCCCGGGATTTCGTAGGTATTAAGTTTTGTACGACGTTATTAGCTTCTAATTTTACTGTTTCAGGAGTACACACACACACACACACACACACACACACACACACACAGCACACTTCCAGAACACACACAGCACACTTCCAGAACACACACTGCACACTTTCAGAACTCGACGTAGAACTCATTTTTTTTTTGCAAAATTCTATAATGTCCGTACCTATTACAAGAACAGCAAAATAAATCGCGTGCTTTTGTTTTTTTTAGTTACCGCGCCTCCCCGCACCGTACAGGCAACACTTACAGCCAGTAATTTATACAATATGCGTTCGATTTCATTGAACGATTCATGTTCCAAATTCAAATCGCATTACTGCCCGGTAAAAAGTTTAGTGGAGAAAAGAGCTACTTTGCTCCCGCATATAGAGGAACAAAACGACACTTTTCGAATAGAAGGGATAAATAAGTCATTTCCCAGCAATAATTTTTGCGTAAAGTTACTTAGTTTGATGTATACAATGCTTGGTTGAAGGCTTCGTGAAGGGTCTTGTTACCTGCCAGGGTTGCGGGAATGTTCGAAAGAGATACCGCGGCCCTGGAACACAAAGGGCAAAGGAAGGAACATGGATGGGTTTTAGTCAGTACAAGTCTGACACTCCCTCCTGCTCAGCCCAGAGCGGGAGGGGTTATTTGATGATTTCCCATCGGTAAAAAAAAAAAAAAAAAAAAAAAATGGTCTTGTTACACCCTGTTTAGTATATTATAGTGTGTATAGCTAGGGTATAGAAGTCAGGTAGGCAGTCGCTCCATGTAACATACTGGTATTCAGCTGCATCTGGTTAGCCTGGAAGCCGACCCTAACATAGTTAGGAGTTAAGATCTGGCTCTTGGGTCTGACGCTAGAACTCACATATGACACTTACCTCTTCACATTTGACGCCAACTTCGTGGGTTTTTAAATGTTCTCTCAGAGCGTCCTGTGTCGGTACGTTATCACCGCATTGGAAACATGAACTGCCAACAAAAATACACATCCTATACAAATAGATAAAATTGAAGTCTGTTTGTAATATCAAAATAACAGATTTTTACTGAATGCTTATAATAGAGTAACAAAAAAATAAATGTTTTTTTTTGTCTGTCTGTTTGTTCCGGCTAATATCCGAAACGACTGGACGAATTTTGATGGGACTTTTCTTGGCAGATAGCTGATGTTAAGAGGTATAACTTAGGCTACTTTTATTTAAGAAAAATAATTAGGGTTCCGTGCAAAAAAATGAAAACCTTTGAAATTGGTAACAAAATCCGATTCAAACGGCTAATCTCCGAAACGGCTGGACCGATTTGGACGGGACTTTTACTGGCAGATAGCTGATGCTATAAGGAGTAACAAAGGTTACTTGTATTTTCGAATAAGAATTAGGGTTCCGTGCAAAAAAATGAAAACTTTTCAAATTGGTAACAAAATCCAATTTATTTAATTTTATTTTTGTAAAATAAATTTTGATTGACTTTTAATATGGGTGTTCTATACACCTCTGCTAACCCGTTGTCCCGAAATACAAGTATGATGTGATGTAATTTACTCACCAGAGAGTGCCATCACAGAGACCATTCTCATAACTGTTGCTATGATGTTTTAGAGCTTCCATACTTTTAAAATACTGTTCGCAAACCGCACATTTAAATTCTGGCTTTAAATTTATTTTCTGAAAAAGATAAACAACATAAATCACACACAAATGAATATTCATACAAATAAAATTGAAGTGTCTCTTTGTAAAGAGGGCTATCGTTTTTGAGCTCACAAGATGGCGTCACTGTCGCTTATGGTCATGTCAATAATTATACATTTAAGTACCAATACCTTCATAAAAAGTTTATTTTATTACGTAAAACAACATAGTGTATACTTCAGATATACATTTATTTACAATATTCTCCCTAAAATTAGCAAGCATGAAACATTTAAAAATCATTTTACCTCCAAACACTAACAATTATGATCATAAGTTGCTACTTAAAATCTTGAAGTCTTTATTAATCAGGAATAGCTCAATCTAGACCACAATCGTAAATATTAGTAAAAATACGTGATAAAAAAGCGCGCAATGCATGAACTTTCTATGACATCTGACATTTTGGTGCCCTCACGCTACACTAGCGCCTCTAGCGGCAAATTCACACGCGATAGCCCATTTCAAAATAACAGCTTTTTAGATCTTTAAAACTCCGCAACAGATTTTGATGCGAGTTTTTTTAACAGATAGTGGTTCAAGAGGAAGGTTTATATCTATGACATTAAACCCGTGCGAAGCCGGGGCGGGTCGCTAGTGAAAGTATATTCGGTACTTATAACAAAAAAAACTTTTTTTTTTTAATTTTTGTTCGTCTGTTTTTTCCGGTTAATGCCCTCTAACCCTTAGGCAGATCATCCTCCCATATTTTTAATTGCCTTCCTCAACGTCTCTTTCCGTCCCTTGGTCCACTTTTCTTTTTGTGTCCTCATCATGTGACTGATCCATTTCCATTTTAGGGTTCGTGTTTTTATGACATATGATACTTTATATCCCGGGAGTACGATCCCGTGGGACAACTACTAAACTTCATGCGGGCGAAGCCGCGGGATACGCTAGCATTATAAATGCGAAAGTTTTAGAGGATGTATGGATGTGTCTCTTTCACGCAAAAACTACTAAAAGGATTTGGATGAAATTTAGAACACAGATAGTTTATGACCTAGATTAACACATAGGATACTTTTTATCGCGGTATTATAATCCTGTGGTACAATTATCGAACTCCACGCGGGCGATGCCGCGGGCATAACCTAGTAAATAAATAAAAACAAAAAAGATACGGACCTCATTGCCTCTGTGACTCTTCTTCATATGCATATTCAATCCAATTTCGCCCAAAAAACTTTCACCGCAAACTTCACAACAGAACTTAGTCGGATGCTGTAATCTCAAATGCGTGAGATGGCTAGTCGACTTGGAGAACATGGCCCCGCATATTTTACACACAAACCTGTGGCCTTTATGCCATTTCAGATGCTCTTTGGCCCTGTGGCTGCTCTTTGAGATGTGGTTGCATAACTTGCAGATGTATTTGCGCTCGTGAGCGGTCGTTGTGTGTGATTTCAGGGAACGTGAGTTTGGCCAGCGGGTCTTGCATATTGGGCATGTTTCTGTGCCATATGACTGCGGAAGAATAAAAAATAAAATACAAAATGTGAAACATATATGTAGAGTGTACTAACTATACAGGGTGTAACAAGGCCCTTAACGAAGCCGAAAGGCACTTGTTCTCCCCGTCACTGCGATATTTGTTTTGTTTTAGACCATACCTGGCAACCTTTTAGTTACGGAGATATTGGGGGTCAAAGTTCCAACTTTTTCTCACGTTTTTTTTTAAAATACATGTTTTTAATGTAAGGTTTTTCACCTCCACGACCCTCGTACTATTCAATCAATCCATCAGCACAATAGTTTTGAGTGCGTTACATTGAGTCCTATCGTAAAAGGTGATAATTAACCCAAAAAAAAAATGCTTCCCAGCAATAATTTTTGCGTAAAGTTACTTAGTTTGATGTACGGTCTTGTTACACCCTGTATACATTATTTTCAAGTCTGGAGTCTGGATTTACGCCCGGTTGATGACAATAGGCTCGCCCTCTATTACATGGGATTTAAACATAATAGGGTATATGCAAGAATTACAAAACTTTTTTTATTTCTTAAAAATGCCTTGTTAAAAACATTGTGGTACATTGTTGTACACTTGTTTAATTCTCTAATACAACAATTATTTTACAATTTAATATTTTATGTAGCGTGTTTTTGGTGAAACGGAACGCAAACTCAGAACGCATCGTACCTCGATAACGCCGGTAGTGACGTCAAATACTATGTGTCAAAAAAACACTTTTAGTTGAAAAGTACTTAAAGTTCAGTATGATTTTACTATAATATTGCTATTGCAATTTTTGCTTGAATAAAGCACATACAATTAGTAAAACTATTTTATTAAGGGCAAAAAATTATATGTAAACAAGGCAGATAGAGGTAAGTGAAATCACATAACATGACAAGAATGGCCGCGACAGTCAGGGACGTTTGAATGTAGTAAGTAGTTTTTTTAAGTGACAAGCAGTAGTTGAACTTAACTTTTTATTATTTTCCTGGGTTGATTATACTGTATTTATTTGATTGATTTAAGTGAAGAAAAAATTACATTCGTATTCCCTATTGGCGAAATGTGGGTACCTACAGGGTGTAACAAGATCCTTCACGAAGCCGTCAACCAAGCATTCTGTATATCAAACTAAGTAACTTTACGCAAAAATTATTGCTGGGAAACGACTTTTTTTTTTGGGGTTAAAAATCACGGTTCTCGGACTCAATGTAACGCACTCAAAATATTGTGCTTATCGGGGGTCGTGGAGGTGTTTTAAGTACAAATCTTACATTAAAAACATGTATTAAAAAAAAAAACTTGTGAAAAAGTTGGAACTTTGATCCCCAATATCTCCGTAACTAGAAGGTTCCCAGACTTCCCAGGTATGGTCTAGAACAAAAAAAATATCGCAATGATGGGGAGAACAAGTGCCTTTCGGCTTCGTTAAGGGTCTTGTTACACCCTTTAGTTAGTTGTTTGACATTAAAATACTGTATATTTTATTTTTCTCTCTTGGCTTGTCTATGTATTTATTTATTGTAACCAGTATTACTTTCGAACACAATAAAATACATATTAAGCACTTACATTTTTTTACATACACATTTCATAAATTATCTAGATATCTATTTATTGTAATAATTTATTTATATATTATATTATTATTTATATATTATTATATTATTGTTTGAAACTGTTTTCTGTATGTCACTTACCTCTTCAAGGTTCATTGGAGGACCAGCGTCAGTCAGCCTCACCTGTCTGGCATGAATGCTGAAATGGACCTTGGCGCAGCCGTGAGCTACTTATTTTTACTACGTATTTTCTCTTTTTTGTTTCTTTTTTAATATTATTGTGTGTGTGCTTAATATACTGACGCCAAATAAACATTTTTCTTCCTTCTAAAATAAAAAATATACATACCGGATCATGCCTCAACATGTGATTTTTATACGTCCCATCTTGAATAAAACCTTTATAACAGTGTTCACATTTGTAGAATGAATTTATATAGTTGTAGGATTCTCTTCTATCTAGTATTTCTTTGAGCTGTTCTTCTTGAGTTAAAAATACTACCTGTAAGAGAAAAACGATTAAGTTTAATTATTTTTAGGGTTCCGTAACTCAATCGGCAAAACGGAAGCCGTAGCAAAATGTAAGACATTGCGTCTTGCCAAATTTTATGATACTAGCTCCACAGGAAGTACCCTATAGGTTTTGATTAACTTGTGATATCGCAAAATATGCGATAAAAACAGTCATAACGTTTGATCGCGTTGACTTAAAATTTTGTTTTTTTCATTGCTCCAAGGGGTAGCAGACCTGAGTATTTGGTATTAATTTCAGCTTAATACCACCACCAGTTCTGCAGTGATAGCCTAGTGGTGTGACCGTCGGAATGCCAAGTCATAGATCTCAACTTCGAACCCAAGACACGCCCCTCTGATTTTTGGAATTCATGTGCGTAGTATAAAATGATCACTTGCTTCTGTGAAGGGAAACCAGCAGGCCTAAGAGATATTTCTCGACGGCATGTAAAGCCAATTCAGAGGCCCATGGGCGGCATAAAAACTCTCGACACCAGGTTAGGCGCTAACTACACGTTAAAGACCTCCACGAGTTCCTGAGAAAAAAGGGTCTTGACAGACGGACAGACATACAACAAAGTGATCCAGTAACCGTACCTCAGTCGGCAGAAACGGATACCCAAAAATAGACAAAATATCTCACCTCGATCTCATTACAAGCAACATCGAACTCCGCATCACAGCCGCGCACATTCGCCACATTGACATCGTAATCTATTCGGTCACTGCTGTCAATGTAATCGTCATCATCATCATTGTCTAGAGGAGGCACTTCCACTTCTAGGTCTTGCTCCTTCTTCTTCACCTGTAATTGACGTATAATATCCCGCTTGGAATCACAGAGGGGTAAAGTAAACGTGTGAGGCCTGGACTCCACCGAAACGGAGACGATACGAGAAGAGAGATGTGTGTGCAGTGATCGGAATAGTTAGAGCTAATGTGCCTGAAGTTCAAGGAACAGAAACAAAAGTGGAGACTTCCTTGCGACATTTTTTTTTTCGGAATATTTGTTCCGGATGTGGGAACATTACTTAAGTAAGTACAACTAAAATTAATAAAGTAAAACAACTATCGAATTAAATTACTGTTTCTGTTTTAAAAAAAAAGTGCACGATTTTTATTGTTTGAAAAATAAAGGTAATCTCCTTTTCTTCGTTTGAACGCCGTAGTTAAGTGCGGAAGCTAATTTAATTTTCATACCAGCTTTAATAGTTAGAACAAAGTAAAAAAAAACAATTTATATGTTTTCATACCATTTATTCATTTTGTACATTAGGGAATATGCATGTAATTTTTTTTCACTTAAATCAATAAAATGCAGTACTATCAACCCAAGAAAATAATTAAAAGTTAATTTCAACTACTGCTTGTCGCACAAAAAATATTAAACTCCTACAATTTTCTACGATAGTTCAAACGTCCATGACTGTCGCGGCCATTCAAGTCATATCATTTGATGTCACTTCACTCTATCTGCCATGTTTAAATCTAATTTTTT
Source organism: Eugnorisma glareosa (assembly GCA_947578425.1). Taxonomy (NCBI): domain Eukaryota; kingdom Metazoa; phylum Arthropoda; class Insecta; order Lepidoptera; family Noctuidae; genus Eugnorisma; species Eugnorisma glareosa. The sequence continues at coordinate 1,171,893 of OX387984.1, forward strand.
GCCCTTAATATAATAGTTTTACTTTATTGTAAGTGCTTTAGTAAAGCAAAAATTGCAATAACAACATTAGAGTAAAATCTTAGTGAAACTTTAGGTACTTTTCAAATAAAAGTGTTTCTTTGACACATATCATTTGACGTCACTACCGGGATCGATGCGTTTTGTGTTTGCGTTCCGTTTCACCAAAAACACGCTACATAAAATATTAAATTGTAAAATAAGTGTTGTATTACAGAATTAAACAAGCGTACCACAATGTTTTAATGGGCCAATACAAGGCATTTTTAATAAATAAAAAAGTTTTGTATTTCTTGCATATACCCCATTATTGGATCTAAACGTAAACAACTAACTAACGTAACTTTTTGAGAACGTTCTCCTTGCTGTCGAAGTCGGTTAAAAAGAAACAATAATGAATTAGATTACTTTACTGAACTGATTAATAAATAACATTAACATTTTCCGGACATTTCCGAGTTTCAGAAAAAAATAATCGGAAAAAAACAATTGTTGTAAGGAACACTTTTCGTTTCTGTTCCTTGCTTGAACTTTAAGTACATTAGCTCTACCTATTCCGATCACTGCTTATAGGTTATAAACCACCAAAAGAATTGCATTATTTACACTTCTAGTCTCCGCTTTAGTGGATACACCCCAGTTCCTAAGCATCTCCTTTGCTCTCCGATTTAGTGGACTCCGACGCTAATAGTAAATCAAGAATTCGGGTGAACTTATTGCCATAAACGGGGCACAAATATTATGTTAGACTAAGGCCGTTATCGAGAAATTTCTGATGGAAAAACCCATTAACCCTTTCTCGCTGATGGTGGCGCGTGTGTCGGGTCGTTAGGTTCCCTTCAATATGGTTGAGTTGAATGGCGCTGAGCCATGCGTCATGTTCGTGAACGGGCGCTGTCAGTTGGGACTGGTCATCTCTTAGCTGCCACGGTTTATTTTAATTACTTTATTTTGAGAGTGTTGATTAATTTAATCTTTTACTCTGGGCGCTCTTAACGTGCACGTCTTTCTACATCGTTCTGACATATACTCGTATGTATAATCTCAACGTGAATGATGTAACCAAGATCTTGTAACAATATTTTGATTGAAAAGAGTGTCAATGGAGTTTCTTGCCCATTCTTCTCCATAGAGATCTACGCTTTGGAATGTGCAACTACAGTACTTTCACAAGTTATTATGCCTTGTGACTGTAGCTTAGCTTTTTTTTTTGACTTTCAAAAGTGCCTGTAATGGTCTAATTGAAATAAATGTTTTGAGTTTAAGTTTAATAGACGTTAGAATCGAAACCAGGATCATTGTTAGCAGTAGCGCTTTTGTTCGCAGATGGCAGTTGAAATAAGAAGCTAATTTTTAACATCATGACGTCAGTGACGTTTTTCCAATCAATTTGACTTCGTGTAAAGTTCTACAATAGTCCTTTCCATGATTTTACCTCTTATCATCTACAATCTCTCAAATATAAATCTTCAAATACATCAATGTCAAAATCACTTTCTTATTCTGATCTTTACGTTATTTTGATAGTGTTGTCAAGGCCTTGTCGTGATGGTCCAGAGGTTGAGGCCTCGCCTCTCATGCATTAGTTCAGATCCGGGCAAGTACCAATGTGACTTTTTCAATTCATATGTACTTTCTAAGTTTATCTTGGACATAACAGACATCGGGTGAAGTAAAACATCGTAAGGAAACCGTCTTGAGCGTGGTGATCAATGCTCGTGCCTTCTCTGTTGAGAAGAGGCCTTCGCCCAGCAGTGGGACAGAAATAGGCTGGTATTATTCTTATTATAAGGCAAGGCTGCTCGACTTATTTTGAAGGTGAACCAAAAATTTGATTCTGTGTCAACCGGCGCGCCATATTTACGCACCTTGAAGAGGTTCTTGTGATAACAATTTTTCAATATTTGTCTTGACATTTGCAAAAAAGTTCCAGAATAACTAATAATAAAAGACAGCATGATGCAAAAACGAACGAACCGAGCTCAACGCGAGCGGCGCGGCTTGACTTGTTTGTATACTTTGTATCAATACAAATAAGTTTTGTTTTTACACCCAACCTACCTTGTTAGCCAGAGGCTCTTCATCACTAAAGTCGACTTCTTCTTTAAAGAATACAATATCAGGAAGCGGCTCCTCAGTTTTGATCAGTATTTCTGTTATGGCGGTCGATTCCGGGGTTGATATGAAGAGGGGGAGCGCCGTGTGATTGGAGACCGCTATTGAGTGTATTTGGGACGTTGTCAGCTGAAATTTAAATGAATAAAGTGTGAACTAAACGTAAATACCGGCCAAGTGCGAGTCGAAGTCGCCCACGAAGGTTCCGTACCACCAAAAAAAACACGTTTGATGTAGGAGCCCCCTTAAATAATTATAAATATATCGCTCGACATTACACACAGCGCCATCTAGGTGCCACACTAAGCATCGAGGCTTGTGTCGTGGACACCAGATAGTTGATAATAACACATGGATACTTTTTGTTTGTAAATACGTACTTATTATACTTATAAACATCCATGACTCGGAAACAAATGTCCATGCCCATCACATAAACATTTGCTCCTACCGGGATTCGAACCCGGGACCCTAATAACGTAAGGCAGCCTCACTACTGCTGCGCCATTCGGGTAGTCAAATCATTTATTTATTTATTTACCACTAATTATAACATCATTTCAGACTCGTCCAATGCGATGCTATAAGACATACAATATAAACACATAAAATAAAATAGAAAAACATACAATACAAAAATAAGTAAGATCAAAAAAATATACAATTATTTATTTTATTCTGTTTTTACCCGACTGCGCCAGAAGGAGGGTTATGTTTTTCGAGAGAATGTATGTATAATTGTTTGGCACCCTCTGTGGCCTGAACGGCTCGATAGATTTTAGCTTGGGAGGTGTCGTTAGATTCGTATTTACTGCGAGAGTGACACTGGATATATCAAAAAAAAAAAAAAGAATAAAAAGAAACGGTAATTTAAAAAATTAAAAATCCCGACTGCGTAAAAAATAAAATAAAAAGCATAGCACATAGCGACTTAAACAGTCGGGACCCATTATTGGGACGATTTAAGCCGGTCTATATCTGTTAATGGGTCAGGCAGTCGGGTTTTTTAATTTTTTAAATTACCGTTTTTTTTAGTATTTGTTATTATACAACAACAGAAACAACAACAGAAATACATCATCTTTGAAAATTTCAACTGTCTAGCTGTCACGGTTCATGAGATACAGCCTGGTGACAGACAGCCAGACAGACAGACGGACAGTGGAGTCTTATTAATAGGGTTCAGTTTTTATCCCGATACAGAACCCTAATAAGAGCATCAAACCTCGTTATTACAATTATATGGTTCGCCATTTTGGAAATAACTGGTTTTAGGATCTTCCACCTTAGCCGACCAGTCAGTCGGCTAAGGTGGAAGCGCCAGAGTAGCCCGCGAAATTCAAATTTTCTTACGTTTTTTGCAATTTGCTGGTCACTATCAGCTTGTATGACCCCATTAAATAACTTTTTCTTGAAATAGTCATGGCCTAAATGAACTTAGAGGGGTTTTATTGGTGATTTTAATGATCACTACATAGTATAAATCAAAGTCCCTTCCCTCTGTCTGTACCTATGTATGCTTACTACGCAACGGATTTTGATGCGGTTTTTAGGGTTCCATAACCAAATGGCAAAAAACGAAACCCTTATAGAATCGCCATGGCTGTCGGTCTGTCTATTGTTTTGTTATACGGAACCACGTCTGCGTTTGAGTACGACTCGCACGTGGCCTTTTTTTTAAATAGATAAGAGTGATTCAAGAGGAAAGTTTATATGTATATCATTGCACCCGTGCGAAGCCGGGGCGGGTCGCTAGTAAATTATAATTCTGTTACCACACACGTGTTACGGTCGCGAATTAAATTTTAAATCTTTGTACAGGAATCGACCAATCTTATTGATTGAAATTCACATTGTATCTTTCGTCTCTCCTCTGATTTGTCAAATCTTGCATGTCTCCCATTGCCCGACTTATCTCCGCTATGGGAGTTACCGTGCCTTTTTTTTACGGATTGGAAATCATCAAATGCCACTCTGGGCGGAGCGGAAGGGAGTGTCAGACTTGTACTGACTAAAACCCATCCATGTTCCATCTTTTGCCCTGTGTTCCAGGGCCGCGGTATCTCTTTCGAACAGTCCCGCAACCCTGGCAGGCATCGGTCCTTTCGGGCCGGGTCCCGTTTGCTGAAATCTCTTTGAGGCGCGTGTGGAACACGAACGCGCCATCGACACGGCCTGTCGTCATAAGACGGACGGACGGCGAGCTAGCCCGTTACTCACCGTCCACAGGCCCGCGCCTACGTTACGTACGTCTCCCGCGGAGCTGGGACGTGAGGTTCTCTCCCTCTCACGATCCACCACTTCCTTCGCTAGCATGACTTCTTCGCAGGAGGTGACGGCGTCCCATTCCGGACCATGGATTGAACCAAGGCCAGATGCGAAAGGTCGCCGCCGCCGATCGATGGTTACCGTGCCTAAAGGCGTGGTGCAAACCTGGCACCACCTGGCGTGGTGTGAACCTTACGTCTGGGTTTTCAATGTGTGTTTGGTAGCATACTTAAAAACCAGTGCGATTCGGACTCGCGCATGAAAGGTTCCGTATCATCGTAGCAGGGAAAAAAGAGGGGGCTAAAAATTAAAGGGGGCTCCTCAGTTTATTTTTATTATTTGTTGTTATAGTGGCAACAGAAATATAATATGTACAGTCACCAAAGGAGATAAGTAATAAGTCGTCGGATATAGTTGAAGTTTAATAAGAAACCGATGGATGTTTTCGAATAAAATTTAATTTGATAAATGAACTGTTTGTGTTCTTTTAACTATATATATAAAATTAACTATATAAATAAATGATTTTTCTTTCTTTCTTTTTTTTCTTATATTTATTTGAGATATAAAACTATTTAATCTACTATATACATTAAAAACAGACTACAAATAGATCTAAAATAATGCTAAAAAGAAGACTTAATCTAAGTTCCTACATATATATATACAACGACGACAATAGGACACTTAGGCGTTAAAGTACTCTTCCCCATTCTATTAACTAAATTAAATTTTATTCGAAAACATCCAACGATTTTTTACTAAACTTCAACTATATCCGACGACCCTTATTACTTATCTCCTTTGGTGACCGTAGATTCTGTGAAAATTTCAACTGTCTACCTATTACGGATCATAAGATATAGCCCGCTGACAGAAAGATGGACAGACAGCAGACGCTTAGTAATAGAGTCCGTTGGTTACCCTTCGGGCATGGAACCCTAAGAACTAACTGGCAAAAAGACGACACTACTCACCAGCCCACTCTTCATTTCAGCATACTTCATGAGCTCCTGTGCCCTCCGACATCTCTCCCTGAAGGCGTCACACTTCAGGAGTAGTGCCTTGCAGTAGCAGCACAAGTATTGAGGGTAGTTGTCAGCTGGTGACACCTGTCAAATTGTTTTTTTTTACAAAGCTCTCATCAAATATATTGAACTTTTCCCAACTACGTTGAGAACGTATTCCACTCTAACGAGCGAATCCAAAAGAAGTCTATTAACTCCGGAACTCAAACTCAAACTCAAAGCGTTTAGCGAACATCAAAGCAGGCAGGAAATTCCTTGGGTGCGCTGTGTGACCATAATAAAACATGTAGCCAAGCACTGGCTATAAGAATAGTAGATGAAGACCAAAGAAATGATGGCCAGATATTGTGAATTGTGGCTAGAAAAGAGGTTAGTACTAGATGACACCATATAAAGATATATGTAAGCAAAACATGAAAGTAAAAAGTGCATCACTAGGCTATGCATCTCAGAGTAGCTATGTTACAGGTAAGTAGATTTATTACTTAAAAAACCTGCCAAGTAATTAGCTGCTACACCAGAGCTGTCCACAGGGGCGTGCCGTCCATAGAGGCAATTAGGCCTAGCCTACCCTACCACTCCTACCAACAACGCAACAAATGCATTTATTATAACTATATTAATAAAAAATAAAAAAATAAAACGCCTGTTATAATACTTAAAGCAACTTGTCGCGGCCGTGTGACGTAACTGGTAATAATATTACGACGATCGCTCCCGGCTGTCTAGGCAAGGCCCCAGCCGGCCTAATTTCCATTGATAAATTTAAGCACACTGATAAGCATTTTCGTGTATATACACGGAAATACGACCGGCACACATAGTAAATAGGGGCGTAAACTCCTGCGAGTGTAGCTGGCTAGCTGGCCACTGATTGGCTGCCCCACAAAGTATTATCCGGCTAAAACGGTATGCGGTGATGCAATTATATTTGGTAGTGTTTTTTTCATTGACAAAATAACAATTGTATTTTTCTTAGAAGCCATATTTGTTTCATGTGACAAGCAAAATTTATTTCGTGATCTTGAATGTTTTGATTATTATAATATCTGACGGTTGTAATTCGTTTTGAAACGTACAGTAGTGTAAATATTATTTGTTGTATTTGTTTATTTAAATGGTGTTCTGTTGTGAAGTTTGCGCTGATAATGTGTTTGTCAGAAGTTAAAAACAATAAGTATTCACGATTGTTTGATGTTAAGATTCAAGTTGTGTCTAAAGGAAAATGTGTAGGTACCCGAATTACGAGAATTAACCCAAAATTCATCTCGTACTCGGTATTTCAAATGAATCTTTCTTCTGTTTGCATTGTCAGAAAATCGTGATTTGAACCTTGATTAATGTGGTGAGTTCTTGTATTTATAACTTTGGTTTTTACAGGCTTATTTTCAATGTTTGTTTTTCAAATATTCCGGTCAGACGCTCAAAATTGGGTACGGAACGAAAACTAAACTATTTTTTTTTTGTTTACAGCGCCCTCTGTTTTATTTTTTAGATTTTTTTGTAACGAAGCGACATCCTTCGTTCTTGTATTGACAGAATACCATTGAAATTCCTTATATTTAAGCTAGATGGCGTTGTTTCTCATACGCTAACTAAAAAGACGATGAAGAAGACTAGAACACAGATGCGGGGGCCTGGGAGGGTTAGTGAATATATCAATAGATGTGACTACTTTGAGGGTCATCCTAAGTAGAGCGACGCTGTGATGTTGCGAGTTTTTTTTTTTTTGCTTGGCCTGCCCGCCCTCGGGAAGCACTGCACGCCACTGGCTGTCCAACATGATTTTAAGGAGGGCCAAGTTTTGTATTTTTGTAACTGTAGCGCCCCAAAAAAAAATTGGATTATAATATATAATATAATAAATTTAAATAAAACAAGCTTCGCCCGACTAGAGTGCGATGATGCGGTCAGATTTCAGAAACCTTAATGTCATTTTTAAAGACGTATCTAAAGATTACCTGCACAAATAGGTTTGATGTTTTTATAGTTTCAGTTCCATATATGGGGAGCTTAATCTCTTATTTTTTAAATTTTTGTATACAAATCGTAAAGTGGCTCACAGAATACATTTACCTACCAGGTTTCAACTGTGTAGTCTTAATAGTTTCGGAATAAAGTGGCTGTGACATATGGACAGACAGATATGACGAATCGTTAGGGGTTCCGTTTTTTGCCATTCGGCTACAGAACCCTAATAAAGTGCGAACCTGGATTAGAATCAATGTAAGAAGGAGTTACTAACGGGGAACTGCTCTAACAGAAAATTAAATGATTTTGAAATAATATTTCTTTGTAATTAACGAAATATCACGCTAGACTTAAATAGCATTAGGCTATGGGCGACAGTAGGATGTAGGTACTGAAAAAATCTTATGCCTCGAGTAAACAAAGCTAGATAAATAAACAATAAAAAAAACTTACTTGAATTCCACTGAATATTTCGAAAAGATTTTTGAGTTTGTATTTGTACATATCGTACAGGTTTACGTCGGTAGCGAGGCAGACCCGACATGCTAGTAAATCTTCCATGATATTTGATGAAATTCACAGCATTTTTGACACAAAAATATCGAATAATTCACCGAAATATGTACCAAGTCCCAAACAAATAATTAACAATTAATAGCACACACAGATAAAAAAATTGTTGACATTCATGCCAACAGTGTCATGTCAAATACAGTGTCAAGAAGAGTATTTTTTATTACAAAATAATAAATTTAATTTGGAATTACAGTAAATTATCAAATGAGAAAATGTTATTCAATTATTAAGTTTAAAATAACTTTAATTAAACGCTCGATTAGCGAAAAAAAATGGTTAATCAATGTAAAATTTACATTAGTACGTCATGCAGATAGTGTTGTAATTTCCATGATCTAACAATATTAGTCGATGGTAAGAAAAGACTGAACTCACAAGTCATAAAGAAAGTTTATAACTCTTTAGTGCTCGCAAGTTCGCAAGAGCTGCCCCAAAACTGTCTCCAATACATCCAGACAGGTTTAAAGCATAGAGTATAAAGAAACTGTTGCATTTCAGTAGTTGGTTGTCTACACTTAGCTTGCTGTTTCGACGCAGTTTACAAGATAGGCGAGTGTTTCGACTTTGAGTTTTTGTCTCTTAGTTTTGATATGGTTTCTCCATGTAAAGCGTTGATCTAGGAGTAGTGCAAGGTATCTTACTCCCCTGAAAACTAAGTGGATTTAGATATTTCTAGTTTGATAGGATGGATGATTAAAAACCAAAGCCCTACTGAAAAATAATTATTAATATCATCATCATCATTTCAGTTGAAAGACGTCCACTGCTGGACATAGCCCTGCCCAAAGTGTCACCACATAGACCGGTCCGGTGCGTTTTGTATCCAAAAAATGATAACTTCCTGAAAATATAATGTCAAGTGCAACACACAGGGACCGGTCGCGGGTCGGACGCGGGTCAAATGCGGGACACTTTCTATGTGATTCACGCTTAATGATTACGAACGCGTGTGTGTTTGATGTATTAGTCCATGTTTTATAAATGGAAATCTCTTTACAGAATTTGTTAATATTCTCACTTTTTGAATTTTTTTTGACACAAAATTTTATTGTCTTTCATAAATCGCCTATTAAGTTTCCGTCACATTACAATAGTCCAAAAAATCGACTATAAAAAAAAATCCTGCCCGCACATCATTACGAACACCTCACAGAAAATAGAATCCAAAATGGCCGCGGCATAGAAAATTAATACCAGTTTTATCATCAAATTACTAATCTGTGCTTGAAAATAGCTTCGCGATGTCGGACGATATGTTCTATTGCTCTTTCGTGAGCATCCACTATATTATCTGTGAATGCGGTGAAACATTTCCCACTGAAGAAGAATTGAAAGGACATTTGGAGAAAGATCACTCGTTGAAAAAAGAGAAAAAAGAATACAAATGTGGTGTTGTAAGTATAAATTAACTGTGTGTATTTATAGTTTGTGAAGGAATCTGCTGAAAAAACAATTTTCTGGATGGTTCGGGCTTTGGTGAATCAAAGGTTGATGGAAAATGTCAGTCAATAAGAATTTTGATTGCATGTTTTCATTTGGCAATTGCCGTGTGGTTACGTACGCTTGGTCGCTTGCTACTGGCAAATAATTGATTCAATTGACTGGGCACACCTATAATGCAGTGTCTTCTATCAAATACAAATCTTCACGCTTTTTAACCCCGAAGGTAGGCAGAAATGTATAGTACCTACACCCAAATTTGGCTAGTTTTGGCGTCAGGGTAGCCAGCGAAATTCAAATTTTCTTACGTTTATTGCAAATTGCAGGTCAGTGTCAGGTTGTAAGTTGATGAAAATTCAGTTGCGCCAGTAACACGTATACATATAGTTACAGAAATAATCATTAAAATCATTAATACAACCTTTGTACGTTCATTTAACTCTATTCTGTAACTTTTTCATGAAAAAGTCATTCATGTCATTGATTTTAATGGTTGTAATTCTGTAACTACATTTTTTACTGGCGCAACTAATTTTTCATCAACATACAATACAACCGGACAACAACCTGCAAATTACTAAAATGTAAGAAAATTTGAATTTCTCTGGCTACCCTGAAGCTTCCACCTTTTGTACCATGTAATAAGGCCCTATTGTCATATACCAGGCACAAATTGGCTCGGAGTTGGTACTGACAAATTTCTGATAGAAAAATCCAATAACACTGCCCTAAATGAGAATCAAACCTTGAATCTCATGCTCTTCTAGTCAAATTCTTACAAAATCACTCACAGTAGGACATCAGTAACACAAACATTTTTATAATCTTTCCATCTCACCATTAGTGACTAGGTATTTCATGAAAAACCATTTAATGGGATTTTATTTATTTATTGGCCTAATTACAATTGTTACGCTGTTTATCCTAATAATACAAGCATAGTGTCCCAAGATGAATCTGAGCACCTTACAGATTATTTTTGCTCGGAGCATCCGGCTGGTGTAGATCCGCTTAGTTAAAAACTTTCTCTTCCTTGGTCCTTGTTTGTGTTATTCCTATTAGTCAAAAAAGGGTGGTCAAACATCTGTGATCATTAACAGAGCCTGAGAATTTTTGTAAAACAGAAGACAATGTAAAGAGCAAAAAACAAAAAAGAGCAAACAAAAAAAAAGGGTCGACCCTTTTTTTTTTGTTTTACTACTATTGGTGCTGACCAATAGTAGTAAGGGTGGTGAACAGATGTGGATATTGTGTGCACGGGATTTTGTTTTAAAAGTGAGCAGATTTATTTTGTGCCAATGGTATATTAAGATGCGATAGACACAATATGCAAAAAAAAACTAAATTAATAAAAAAAAAAAAAACAATAATAGTGCAGTATTAAGCTTTTACAACTCTAAACTTATACGGTCACTTACGGGATATCTTGGTGATAGCCCATTATTCTGAGCTCCCGATATTTCGACGCTGTTGCAAGCGCCATGATCGCGGGTTGACTGTAGAATGCGGGTGGATGGAAAATAAATTGTTAAGAGCAGACAAATCTGTCTACCCTCTTTCTTTGTCTTTTGCTTCGCGCACTACTGGAACTCGTCACTAAATCACAAATTAAAAAAAACAATCAAGAAAAAATGAAAATTTCAATCGAGAGAATGGCTTCAAATTGTCCAGCACATGGAATCCAGTTTTGAGTATGCTCAAAAGTAGCAGCCGGCATCGTAATAAGGACTCCAAAAAACCTTGTGATACTTTCGAGTGTGTTTTGCCGTAACTGTTAGTTTGTATGTTTGTATGTAGGGGGTAAACTCTGGATCTACTGAACCGATTTTGAAACTTTCACTAATAGAAAGCTACATTATCCCCGAGTGCCATAGGCTATATTAACAACGTGCCCGTGGGATAATTACCAAACAAAACGCCGAGCGAAGCCGCGGGCAACAGCTATTTAAAAAAAACTTGATTGCACAACTTCTTCAACATTATTTTCTCTCCACAGTGCGAAGCCATATTCAATACCGAGCAAGCTTGCATAAAGCACTACGGCGACAACCACATTGAGATCAAGGAGGAACACGATTATGTTGAGGAACAAGACTATGTTGAAGAACAAGACTATGTTGAAGAACAAGACTATGTTGAGGAACAAGACTACGTTCAAGAACAAGACTACGTTGAAGAACATGACTATGTTGAAGAACATGACTATGTCGGGACGGAAGCGGCTGCGGAGGGAGAGATAGTATGTATAAAATGAGAACTATATAACTACAGTAGTGGTCTGGTGGTAATACCCCATTTCCCTTACGAGGGGGATCAAACCCAGGCAGTCACATTCATCATTAACACAGGCCGACTTCACCCACTGCTGGGCCTCCCCCAATTCCTTGCATGTGCTCTCTTCCCGTGACTCCTCGACCCAGCCCTCGCGGTACGCGTCCAAATCCTCTTGCTACCTCTTTCTTGGCCGGTCTGGGCGGCGCCGTCCGTTTACCGGCAACCTTCGTGTGGAGACTTGCCCAGCGGTCATCGTGCATCCGGCTGACGTGATCTACCCAGTCCCATTTTAGCGGAGCGGCTGTCATATGACTTATTGTAATTTATTTCATCACCACTGTTCTCAAAACGGTAAAGGAAAACATTGCGAGAGCCCTGACCATCGGTAGCTCGGACCTTGTTCCCGATGCCAGTGGGCTCCTATGTTTTATATTAGTATATTTATTGAATAAATTTCCCACCCGCACGCAAAATACGCGCTTAGACTTGGAGTTGCGGACACCAGCCCGCTATACAGTACAATATTAGAATATTTTAAAATGTAAATAATATAAAGGAATTAAAACAAAAATTTTAAATAGGTAAAATTAAAACTTCTTTGTTTTTTTTTAAATGTTATATGTTACTTCTTCCAGATCTACGAACATGTGTTAGAGGAAGCAGAGACACCTCAGCCGAAAGATCAGCCTCCCAAGATCAGAGTCAAGAAGGAGAAGAAGACCAAAGCTCAGTACAATGCAAAGAATATTGTGTGTGAAGTGTGTGGCAAGAGATACGCAGTAAGTTCTAACTATATAAGGTCCCATTAAAATAGATGGACAAATTTTAACACAGCGTTCAGTACGTCTAACCAATGGTATCCAAGCAAAAAAAACACTGATTTAAGTGATTTTATTTTGCCCTAAAATAATAAATTGCCGGCGGCACTCTAGAATAAACACATCCATTAGGTCAAAATAAAATCACTTTAATCTTTTTTTTTTTTGCTTGGATATCTTTGGTTAGACGTACTGAACGCTGTGTTAAAATTTGTCCATCTATTTTAATGGGACCTTATACAGTTATTTGATGTTTGACCTTTTGAACGCCATTGTCACATACAGAGTGTAACAGGACCCTTCACGAAGCCGTCAACCAAGCATTATGTACATCAAACTACGTAACTTTACGCAAAAGTTATTGCTGGAAAACGATTTTTGTTTTTGGGGTGAAAAATCACGTTTTACGGTAGGACTCAATGTAACGCACTCAAAACATTGTGCTGATGGATTGGTTGAATAGTACGGGGTCGTGGAGGTGTTTATAGTAAAAATGTTACATTGAAAACATGTCATCATGTGTCAAGTCTTTTCCCAATTATCTTGGGGTCGGCTTCCGGTTACGGATGCGTTTTTCCGTAGCCCGTACCGCCGTGGCCTTCTTCCAGCTCCATCATCAGACCTTCGTTACCATCTAGAGACAAAGTACTCGTCAAGACGAATCATACGAGTCCAAACTCGATGGGATTATGTCGTTTTATAACGGAGTTCCTATGGCCACTTTCCAGCTCTATGATCAGACCCTGAATACTATTTAAGGCCAAAGTACTCGTCAAGACGAATCATACGAGTCCAAACTCGATGGGATTATGTCGTTTTATAACGGACTTCCTATGGTCACCTTCCAGCTCCATCATAAGATCAGCTCCATGCCATCATAAAATTGCACTGTCACGCGATTTACATATGCGAGCAAAATTTCAGCTCAATCGGAAATCGGGAAGTGTGTCAAATTTAACTTGCAAGATTTGGTTACAGACTGACAACGGGACAGATGAAACTAAATAAAACTTGTAAAATACTCGAGATAGTGATAAACATAAGAATTAAATCATATTATTTCTTCTCCTTACAGTCTAACGCAGCGCTCAAGTATCACCAACGTGTCCACACCGGAGAGAGACCTTACAAATGTACGGAGTGCTCTAAAAGCTTTACCATGCCACTGTTCCTACAGGTAATTGACTCGCAATTATTTTAAACACTGCTTTTATAATAATACCAGCCTATTACTGTCCCACTGCTGGGCAAAGGCCTCTTCTCAACAGAGAAGGCTCGAGCATTGATCATCACGCTTGCTCAAGACGGGTTAGCGATTTCAGACTTTTATAAGTCCAGGTTTCCTCACGATGTTTCCCTTCACCGATGTCTGTGATGTCCAAGATAAACTTTGAAAGTACATATGAATTGTAAAAGTCACATTTGATTTGAACCCACAACTTCATACATGAGAGGCGAGGCCTTTACCTCTGGGCAATCACGGCATTACAAACACTGCTTGTTTTTGCATTAATTTCATTTGTTGACTGAATTTCATGAAATGGTTAGAATCGTCATCTTCTTGCCATTGTCTTAAGTAACTTGGTGTCGGCGCAACATGATTTTTCTCCATTCTCCTCTGTCAACCGTCACCCAAGACACGCACCTCTGATTTTTCGGATTCATGTGCTTATTGTATAATTATCACTTGCTTCGGTGAAGGGAGACATCGTGAGGAAACCAGCATGCCTGAGAGATATTTCTCGACGGCGTGTAAAGCCAAGTCAGAGGCCCATGGGCGGCATGAAAATTCTGACACCAGGTTAGGCACTAACCATACGATAAAGAAGAACCGTCACGCATTCATTTATACTAGGGATGTATCTGATACCGATATATCGGCGATATCGCAAGTTTGTCGATACACCGATGCTTTTTGAAATGTTTTTTTTTTTTTTATTTATTAATCTCTTACAAAAAAAAGTTATTTTTTAAAGTCATTTTACTCGCCAAACTTTACAGTTTGATGGCGAGAAGCGCTTGTTTATCATACATCATAACTTAAAATTATAAACTTAACCTAAAATCGACTAAACGAAACTTACTGCTACATCTGCTTATTGAATTTATTTCTCGACAACGGCAGAGCGACACCAACATTTATCAGACAATGAATTCCAAACCAGAGTGACCAGCCGGAGCTGGCCACTCTGGTCCAGAACTCACCGCCTATCACAGTCCGACGACGTGTCCACGTTCTCCAGAAATAAATTCTTTAGTTTTGATTTTAACACAGCTTTGCTTAAATTTGAGTTATTCCTTAATAATTCTATTTTATTAAATACTTTTGGCACCAAATATTTAGACGTTCTTTCTCCGTAATAGTTTGTTATTTTTGGTGGCACTAGCCTTCTCTCTCTCACAGTCCTTGTGTTAAACTTATTTTTAACATTTACTTTAAAATTATCACTATAATAATGTTCCCTATCAAATACTCAACCTTCATATCAACACTAAAATATTTCAGTTTTCAAATGAGTTCCGTTGCATCTGAAAGATCTCATCCAAACAGGATTTAAGAATGTTGTGTTTCTAGAAGAAAAATCTCATAACTGTGAATGTTAATTATTAAATTTGTTTTCTAATCTATTATCATTTCTAAATAAATAAAGGGTGTAACACGGCCCTTAACGAAGCCGAAACTTTCTTCCCAGCATTCGATATTTTTTTTGTTCTAGACCATACCTGGGAACCGTCTAGTTACGGAGACATTGGGGGTCAAAGTTCCAGCATTTTCACGTTTTTTTTTAAATACATGATTTTAATGTAAGATTTTTACTTTAAACACCTCCACGACCCCCGTACTATTCAATCCATCCATCAGCACAATGTTTTGAGTGCGTTACATTGAGTCCTACCGTAAAACGTAATTTTTCACCCCAAAAAAAAGTCGTTTCCCAGCAATATGTTTTGCGTAAAGTTACTTAGTTTGAAATACAAAATGCTTGGTTGACGGCTTCGTTAAGTCTTGTTACACCCTTTTTTTTCGGATGGGAAATCATCAAATAACTCCTCCCGCTCTGGGCGGAGCAGGAGGGAGTGTCAGACTTTTACTGACTAAAACCCATCCATGTTCCTTCATCGCCCTTTGTGTTCCGGGGCCAAGGTATCTCTTTCGAACAGCCCCGCAACCCTGGGTCTTGTTACACCCTGTATTATTATAAGTATGAGTAATTTTGTCTGTTTTTGAAGCAACAGCTTTTTATAGCCTTCTTTGAATCTTAACTGTCCGTATCGGTATCGGTATCAGCGATACTTTTTTTACAAATATCGGTATCGTATCGGCTGAAGTGCGTATCGATCCTTAATGTATAGTGAAAAAAAATAATAATATGCAGTACTATCCAACCCAACCAATCCCAGAAAATAATTAAAAGTTAATTTCCAACTACTGCTTGTCACCCTTCAAGTGTGATGGCCATTTTCCGAACATGACAGCAGTAGTGTCATCCATCTTCTTTTGTTTATGTTAATTCGGCGCGTCTGACGTAAACGACGATATACCCGAAATTACGTTAGTTAGCTCGCTACCAGTTCTATATTTGGAATCGTTATTATATTAGCCAACTGATTATGATTAAAAAATATTAAACTTCTACAATTTTCTACGACAGTTCAAAAGTCCGTGACTGTCGCGGCCATTCAAGTCATAGCATTTGATGTCACTTACCTCTGTCTGCCTTGATTAAATCTAATGTTTTGCCCTTAATAGAATACTTTTACTATATTGTAAGTGCTTTATTAAAGCAAAAATTGCAATAACAATATTATAGTAAAATCTTAGTGAAACTTTAGGTACTTTTCAAATAAAAGTGTTTCTTTGACACATATCATTTGACGTCACTACCGGAATCGATGCGTTTTGTGTTTGCGTTCCGTTTCACCAAAAACACGCTACATAAAATATTAAATTGTAAAATAAGTGCTGTAATAAAGAATTAAACAAGTATACACAATGTTTTTAAGGGCCAATACAAGGCATTTCTAAGAAATAAAAAATGTTTTGTATTTCTTGCATATATCCTATTGACACCTGTTTCTTCCATTCCTCACACAATCCATTCATCGCTTGGCCTTGATGCCTTGCCATGGTTCTCTCTCCATCCATGACTCCTTTAACAATAACACTTTGCCCGTTCTGGGAATCAAACCCAGAACCAACAAGATACTACAAAGAAAGTAATGAAACCAATGTTAACTCGTATAACTTTCAGATCCACCTGCGCACACACACGGGTGAGCGGCCCTACGAGTGCGGCATCTGTCCGAAGGCGTTCAGTAATAAGGCGGCCTTGCTGCGGCACGACCGAGTGAGTATTTATTAGCCCATTTTCTCATGAGGGTAAGAAGCTTATACAGGGTGTAACAGCACCCTTCGTGAAGCCGTCAACCAAGCATTATGTACACCAAACTAAGTAACTTTACGCAAAAATTATTGCTGGGACTTTTTTGGGGTGCAAAATCACGTTTTACGGTAGGACTCAATATAACGCACTCAAAACATTGTGCTGATGGATGGATTGAATAGTACGGGGGTCGTGGAGGTGTTTAAATTAAAAATCTTACATTAAAAACATGTATTTAAAAAAAAAGTTGGTACTTCGACCACCAATATCTCCGTAACTAGAAGGTTCCCAGGTATGGTCTAGAACAAAAAAATGATCGAATGCCGGGAAGAAAAGTGCCTTTCGGCTTCGTTAAGGGCCGTGTTACACCCCTTATTTATTTAGAAATGATAATTTGATAATGATAATAGATTAGAAAACAAAACTTAATAATTAAAATTCACAGTTATGAGATTTTTCTTCTAGAAACCTTACGTTTATCCTTTCATTGTATGTTTATTGAAATATGATTCGCGACCGTAAATAATGTGGTTTTACTTAGTTATAATCATTAAAATCATCAATATAACCCTCCAAGTTCATTTAATCCCGTTTTTCATGAAATAATATAATTTCTTACATTTTATTGGGACATCGTCACGTTTTTTAGGTCATAGTTTCCAACACGTTGATATTGATGTGTGTTCAACATAATTAACATAGAAATGATGGTAACAAATAGTTATGCTATCTTTAAGGGTTCCGTAATAGGTAGACAGTTGAAATTTTCACAGATTGCGTATTTCTGTTGCCGCTATAACAACAAACAATAAAAATTAAACGAGCTCCCCTATTACAATTGTACGGAACACGACACACGCGCGAGTCCGGCTCGCATTTGACCGGTTTTAACATTTTAAGAAACGTTGTCTAACTTTGAGCGTCTGTATCTCAACAACGAACTTTTAGAACATTTTGTTTTTCAACTTTGTTTTGCAATACGTACACAAAATGTGCTTAGTGTCAGAAAATTTTGAGGTTTTTGTCTAGCAGCCTTTTAATGTTCCCACTGCCCCAGCAGTGGAGGAGGCCGTGTGTCCCAACACACGGCCTCCTCTCTATGAGAGGGAATGGGCTATAATCCACCCCGCGGGCCCAGTGTGGGTTGGTAGATGTCACATGTCTTCGAATGTTTGGTTCTGGGACATGCCGGTTTCCTCACGATGTTTTCCTTCACCGTTTTGAGAGCAGTGGTGATGAGATAAATTACACAAAATAATGCGCCTGCCTGGGTTCGAACCGCCGGTGAGGCCGCCAGCACTGGGCCATGCTGCTGTCCTGCTCCTCGCTGCTTTTTGTCTAAAACTCACCATTTTGTCTTCCAGGTCCACACCGGTATAAAACCTTACGAATGTCCAGAATGCGGCAAGTTCTTCACGCAGTCCAACTCAATGAAACTGCACGTGAACACCGTTCACCTCAAGTTGCCGGCGCCTTACAAGAGCAAGACGAGAAGGAACAAGGCCAAGGAGCGCGAGATGTTAAGGGAGGTCATATTGAGGGTCATTGATAATGAGGATACTACCGCTGGTGAGTTATGGAATATTTATTTACCAGATATAAATCCATACAACATTCACTAACAGACACGAAAATAAATAAAACACGTTGACATTATACACACATACGCGCCCCAAATGCGGCGAATTAGGTGATTGGTGTGTGGTAGGACTGTCACCTTATAAATAAATAAATATAGCTGGACATTACACACAGCGCCATCTAGGCGCCACACTAAGCAACGAGGCTTGTGTCGTGGACACCAGATAGTTGATAATACTACATAGATACTTTTTGTTTGTAAATACATACTTATTATACATATAAACATCCATGACTCGGAAACAAATGTCCATGCTCATCACATAAACATTTTCTCCTACCGGGATTCGAACCCGGGACCCTAAGAACGTAAGGCAGCCTCACTACCGCTGCGCCATTCGGGTCGTCAAAGTTATGTGTAGGGGACTGCGATACCTGTCTCGTACCGCGGCCACCAAGGAATTGGTTGATCGATGTATGGCGGGCGGCGGCCGAGCGGCTCCTGAGCAGCGCCTGCAGCCGGCCGGCCAACATGGCGCTCGCCCTGCACCAGCGAGGCAGTCGTATACTGCACGCGCATATCGCTCAGTGCAGCTTTGTGTAGTTTGTCCACAGCTCTACTTTGTAGACGCTTATGCAATAGCTGGTAAATAGCTGGGCCTTCACTACGTCGCTGCAGCGGCTAAACCGCCTAGCGAATTACGCTTGTATTTTAAGCTAAAAGATCTGGTATCAGTATAGATCAAATACAAAGAAAAGCGGGTGGTCTCAGAACTCAGCCACCTTTGCTAGGCATTATAATAGGCCAGTTATTCAAGATCCTACTATGTTCAGTGATGTTATATGTAACACTGTCAATAATAAGACTTGATTTTGTTGATCTCATAATTTGTTAATGATTAAAGATTCTGTGATTTTAATAAATGACTGACTAATTTTACTATCAAGTGTTTATTAACTCATAAACAACCCTGACTGACTTCAAACATCTACACGTTAATCTGTCTCAGAGAAGGAGTAAGTATAATTATGTGATTAAACGAACTTACCTTAAGTGAAGTTCTATCATAATTATACGAAGCTCCTTCTCTGAGACAGAGTCTCCCAACCCATCCCATCCCATCGTATTTTTTTTTTTCCTAAATAGGGTTGTTTCGGATTACTAGCTTTAAACGAAATGACATATACGCACAGTGTTGCCCGACGAGAGAACGGTTTTTAATTCATCTATTTTTTTTAGCTTTGAAATAATTGTGATGGCGCTGGTACAATTACCCGCGGCTTCGCTCGCGTTAATTTAGAATGTGGCAAAAGGGAATATATGCATGTAATTTTTTCTTCACTTAAATCAATGGAATACAGTATCAGCAACCCAAGAAAATAATTAAAATTTAAGTTCAACCACTGCTTGTCGCTTAGAAAAAATATTAAACTTCTACAATTTTCTACGACAGCTCAAACGTCTGTCTGACGTCTGTCGACTGTCGCGGCCATTCATGTCATGTTATGTGACGTCATTTACCTCTATCTGCCTTGTTCGCTTCTAATTTTTAAACCTTAATATAATAATTTTACTAAATGTATGTGCTTTGTTCAAGCAAATATTGAAATAACAATAATATAATAAAATCTTGGTGAAACTGAAAGTACTTTTCAAATAAAAGTGTTTCTTTGACACATAGTATTTGACGTCACTACCGGCGTTATCGAGGGACGATGCATTCTGACTGCGTTCCGTTTCACTAAAAACACGCTACATAAAAATTATATTAAATTGTAAAAAAAGTGTTGTATTAGAGAATTAAACAAGTGTACCACAATGTGTGTAAGGGCCAATACAAGGCATTTTTAAGAAATAAAAAGTTTTGTATTTCTTGAATATTCCCTATGAAACTCTTTAACACACTTACCACATCAATCGATCAATCGTCGACCGATGCCATCGATCGATCGATTAGTAACACCCTAAAGTTTCTATAGTAATATAATTCAATCATGATTCGAATGACACGTGGCGCCATCTATTATCATAATAATGTTATTGTGGTTTACCTCGGGAACAGTAGTTTTTCGGGATGACAGGTACCCTAGGTCCTTTTCTGTACACCTGACTTTTGTTTGTTTGATTTAGTTTTTTGTCACCGACTTCTGAAGCTACAAGTTATTTTTCACTTTTTTGTGTTTTTGAAGTCGGTTTTATTTTTTGCAAAAATATTTTTTTCAAGATGAACATGACCAGGTTAAGGCTCATTGTAAAATATTCAATAACTATACTATAACCAAAACGAAGATTTTTATAAATTTGTTAAGATCCGCATCCGCATGTCAAAAAATCTGCATCCGCAGCATCCCTGATACATATATTATTGCAGTTTGCAGGTCAGTGTCAGGTTGTACGTTCATGAAAATATGAATCGCGCCAATAACACGTATGGAGTTACAGAATTATAATCATGAATGGTTATAATTCTGTAACTCATCTCATCAATCATCAAAACAACCCACCAAGTTCATGTAATCCCAAAGAGTGACTTTTTCATGAAATAGCTATTTTGAATGGGGTTATTTATGAACTTGGAGGGCTGTATTGATGATTCTAATGATTACAATTCTGTAACTCCATACGTGTTACTGGCGCCATTCATATTTTCATCAACATACAACCTGACACTGAACTGCAAATTGCAATAAACGTAAGAACATTTAAATTTCGCGCACCTTAAGCGCTAGTTTACTACATATTCCCTGAACTCCACGACTAGGATACCCTGTGTCCAGCCCGCGTAGCATAGCCACCGTAGAAACGGGTTTTGTCGACGAAGAGTCGAATTGAATTGTTATTTGATGACAGATCGTGGAAAGATTTCTATCGTCGCAAGCATGGCGATGTTAGAAATGTATGAAATGAATGACAAGACATGTCAAGTTGTATAGAAAGAGCTTTGTCGAGTCTTGGTAGACTAGAGATAGTATTGCCATGCTAGGGCTGGGGTCCATATCTCTTCCAATGTAAGGCTGACATGTTAGTTTTAACTGTTCATGTGGACACAATTAATTTTTTTTTTTCTTCTTTCCAGTTGAAAGTATAAGCCAAACGGGTACCATAGCGGACACGGAGGTACGTTTCATCAAACCGGAAGTAGGTATATTTAAAGAGGAAGTAGAAGAAGGCGAAATTTTATACGAAGATGTGGACTCAAGAGAAATAACTTACGAAGTCGTTTATGAAGAATAAAATAAATGTTTACAAGAAAATAGTATTTGAAAAAAAAAGCTAAATAACTTTTTGTCGTATACAGTTCATCGTCATCTGCCAAGCCTTGTCCCAACTATGTTGGGGTCAGCTTCCAGTCTAACCGGATGCACCTGAATACCAGTATTTTACATGGAGCGACTGCCTATCTGACCTCCACAACCCTGTTAGTACTGGGTAATACGATACTGCTACGATACGATATTGGTAAGACTGGTTGGGACTTTTTGGGCCACTGACTACCTGTAACGACTGTCAAATCTACAAATGACAGCCGTGACTAACGGCTTAAAGTGCTTTCCGGGGCACGGAGGCAACTCGGTATGTAATGGGCGGTCACCTATCCACAATTGTCATATACAGTTGAACTGGGAAAAGTCTACGCTTCGGTAATGTTCGTGTTTCTGAATTATTACGACTGACCATAGAAGCAAAGCTTCCAAGATACAATGCTAGAAGAGTCTTTTTAGTTCTTTAAAGAAATTTGAAAAATTATTTTATGATATTGGGTCGATGGCAGAGTTAGATCCGATTTTGATATTCCTAATCGCCTAAATATACATCTACATATTAATGGGTGTAAAAATACCCTTAACGAAGCCGAAAGGTATTTGTTCTCCTCTTTGTTGCGATTTTTTTTTCTAGACCATACCAGCCCGCGTAGCATGACCACCGCAGAGACGGGTTTTGCCGACGAAGAATCGAAAAAATGACAGATTGTGGAAAGATTTCTATCGTCGCAAGCATGGCGATGTTAGAAATGAATGACAAGACATGTCAAATTATATAGAAAGAGCTTTGTCGATTCTTGGTAGAATAGAGATAGTATTGCCATGCTACGCGGGCTGGGAACTCTAGTTACGGAGATATTAAAGCTCAAAGTTTCAACCCTTACACAACTTTTTTTGTACAAGTTTTTAATTTTAAAACTACTTTAAATATTTCCATGATCATTTACAGTGAGTTAGTTAGTTATTTACAGTAGTTAGTAGCAATTATCTGACCCACCTTCTATTAAATGCATCCAACAGCACAATGTTTTGAGTGCATTACATTGAGCCCTACCGTAAACTAAAAAAAAATATTAAAAAAAACTTGTGAAAAAGGTGGAACTTTGACCCCCAATATCTCCGTAACTAGAAGGTTCCCAGGTATGGTCTAACCTAACCTAACCTACGGGGAGAACAAGTGACTTTCGGCTTCGTTAAGGGTCTTGTTACAACCCTTTAGTTATTTGTCAAAATAAAATCGTTGATAATTATTATTAGCGAGAAATATGTTGCTACTACCTTACTTTTGTCATTCTTTTGTTCTTGTCTAGGTTATAGCTTATTTTAATTTAGAATCGAAGTGAAAATTTATTATCATTATTATGTTAATCAACAAAAGTCATTACAAAAGCACTGAAATGAAATGTTTGTTTTAAAATTAAGTTGTTTATGTATAGGTATCCTAATATCTATTAAAAAAACTATTTTCTATCTTAGTTTTTTTATTTATTTGACCTCAATCTTATCCTGGGGATATGAAGAAGCCTATTAACTCGCGACTTAGGATGCGTTTCTATCAGAGATGTGCGAGGCGAGGCGGAGCGAGGCTGTGAATGGTGTGAGCGTATCCTCCAGAGCTGATGTGCTAGGCAGCCGAGCGGAGCGAGGGTGCGTAGTGACGCACATGAGCGGTGCGAGGACGTGGAGTGAGCTCGTTTCAGATGCGAGCGGTAACCACACCGTCTAGTGACTGCAATTTTTTCGCTCACGTCCGTACCTGGCACACATCCCTCGCACACATATTTCCCTTGTTCGTGTATTCCCGTTGTCCCCGTAGGCCATGTCCCCGTTAAAGGGGGACAAAGGGAATTTAATAAAATAATTAAAAATGACTTCCCGTTGTCCCCGTACGCTGTTGCATGTAAAACTAAGTCCATGTGTGGTTTCAGAAGGATGTACTGAATACGCGGTAACCGGACTTATCATCTCATGAGTAAGCCCTTTTCTAGCCATATTTATTAGTTTGTAACAAAACAGAAATAATATAATAAACAAAATAAAAAATTGTTAAGCCGTATACAGACTGGTGTGTACCTTTATATTCGTATTCGCGAAGCATGTGCTACGTACCTGCGAGGGTGAGCCAACGTATGTCTGCAAATGCTTCAAGATCAAAGTGCCTCAGTGCGAGCATTACATTAGTTGTGGACGTAGTCGCGCATGCACGTTCGAGGTGTGAGGTCGTACGATATCCACGCACGCCTCGACTGAGAAAATGAAACTGCGTTTGCTCGAGCCAAACCGCGCAGCGCATGCTCGGGCTGATCCTACCGACACAGCAGCAGTCAAGATGGCACCTTTGCATCGCGTGCGCGTATCCGCTGCTGCTTTTATAACTTGAACAAAAAATAAAAAGTCGGTGGGTTAAAAAGTTCTTTCGCCTGCGTTATGAATATACGCGTCTCGCACGCGCGCATCTGTTCGTAGCACATGCCAAAGACTACTATATTGGCACATGCCTCGCAACAAACATGAAGACAGACAAACGAGGCATTTGCTTCGCACGCGCTGGCTCGACCCGAGCATATGTTGGTATATTTTCTCAACACACACGCCTCTAGCAGAGGCATTTGTTGTGCGCCGTTCGTGGCGCATGCCTCGCAAAGTCTGTATCCACCTTTACATATTTGGAGAGATCACCTATTATACAGTTTAAGCAATTGAAAAAGAAAATACAAAGGACCGCACTTGTGTGTATGAGTGTGCATCGTGTCTAGGAGTTAATTTCGTTTAGTTTCTAACCGACTTCAAAAATCAGTCATCAATACGACCCATAGTCAATACTAGCTTCTAAACATGTGTGCCAAATTTCACAAGTGTATGGATGTATGTTTGTCCGCGAATATCTCAAAAACAATAAGTCGATTTGGAAAAAAAACTTTGTTTTTGAGACAGAGAATTATTTCTTCTTGGGCTATGTTGACGACATGATGGTCCCGTAATAACTTCTAGTTAAATTAAATTAAGAATTGGTGTGGTACTAAAGGACTTGTCACTTACCCTTTTTAGTTGTAGTATAAAGGACACAGCACACATCTCAAATCGGAAAGGGATCGGCACCGTATTGCCTTTCACCTCGCCGTCACTCAGGCGTCAACCTAGCAAACGGATCAGCGACTCCGATACGGCAACTCGGCTACGGCTAGGCGACGCCGCGCTTACGGCTCGCCGACACCGCGCACGACTGGAAGTTGCTCTGTGAATGACACCACGTGTGTGTAAGGGTGGCCGAAGAGGCGTAAGCGCGGCTACGGAGAGAGTAAGCGCGGGCACGAGCCGTAAGCGAGTTGACCACGAGCCGCACGGGGCGGTTCGTCAGCTTGTCCCGAGGTGAGGCGATTACGTTACGATTCCGATTAGTGTGCGGTGCACTAGGGAGTTTCATTCTATACTGAACTGCTCCAGTTGATACGGTGCCGATCCCTTTCCGATATGACATGTGTGCTGTGTCCTTTATACTACAACTAAAAAGGGTAAGTGACAAGTCTTTTTAGACTTTTTAGTGTGTTTTTGAAGTCGTTTATTTTTTTTTCAAAAACTTTTATTAGGATTCAGTTTAAGTTAGCTCTGCGACAAAAACAATGAATGAATTTGGTATAATATTTATTGAATGTAAATAACATAACATCAATCTTACTAAACAAATAATAGGCCCGACCCTGGTCCATGAGACTTCAACTTAACTGGCGAAATGTGGCTGTACTATACACTTCTGAGAAACCATTCTTGGTATGCAGGAGTAAGGATACGTTACTGTACTATTATATTCTTCAATGTTTTTGTTTGACCACCCGAATGTACCTGGAAAAAAAGTACCAGAATGATTACAAGGGCTGATGCAGCGGCGTACTGTAAACCTGAAACAGCGCAAATACATTAACTTAATGGGGCTATCGCGTATGAATTCACCGCTAGAGGCGCTAGTGTAGCGCGAGGGCACCGAAATGTCAGATGTCATAGAGTTCGCGCGTTGCGTGCTTTTTTAACACGTATTTTTACTAATATTCACGATTGTAGTCTAGATTAAGCTTGATTAATTATGACGAAGATTTTAAATAGCAACTTAGGATCTTATTTGTTAGTACTTGAAGGTAGAATGATTTTTTTAATGTTTCATGCTTGCTAATTTTAGGGAGAATATTGTCAATATGAATCTGAAATTATCTATATAATAAATTATTATAAAGAGGTTTGTATGTAGGGTGTAATCTAAATTCGTTCACTAATAGGAAGCTACAGTATCCCCGAGTGCCATAGGCTATAGTTACAACGTGCCCGTGGAATAATTTCCGACAAAACTGGCCAAGCGCGAGTCGTACTCACATGCACACAGGGTTCCGTAGCACCAAACAATATAATAAAAATATTTTGAAGGCTCATTCATATTATTTTGTATTGTTTTACATTCAACAGTAAAACTAAATTTGTTCTTCAAAAACAGAGTTATTGCTGCAGTTTGATCAAAAAGTCCCATATATCAAAAACTAAACATCAAATCTTATTCAAACCAATTTTGGTTGAAAGTTTTATTTACGTTCTACAATCCTACATCTTTTCAGAATTTTCCTCCTCTTACTTTAGAAATTAGAGGGGACACACACATTTTACCACTTTGGAAGTGTCTATCATTCAGAACATCGACTTTGAGAAAAAATGGTTTTAGGAACCTCAATGTCATTTTTAAAGACCTATCTATAGACACCGCACGAATAGGTTTGATAAAAAAAATATTTTTTAGTTTCAGTTCCATGTTTGGGGAGCTCCTTAATCTTTTTTTTTTTTTTTTTTTTGTACATAAATCGTAAAGCGGTACACAGAATACATGTACCTACTAAGTTTCAACTGTGTAGTCCTAATAGTTTCGGAATAAAATAGACAGACAGACAGACCGACAGACAAACATGGCGAATCTATAAGGGTTTCGTTTTTTGCCATTCGGCTACGGAACCCTAAAAACGCGAGCGAAGCCGCGGGCAACAGCTAGTACGTTATAAAATAAACTTTTTATGAAGTTATTGTACTATAAAGTATAAAATAAAATTATTGACAGGACCTTACTCGACAGTAGCGCCATCTGGTAAGCCCAAAAAGATAGCCCTCATTAGTAGCTATGTGTTCGAGCCGTGTGAGGAGCTCGTTGCTAAGTAATAACAGCCGCTTTGATCAATCTTCAGGTTAAGCCGCTCTTGCCTAGGTTGGTCTGTGGATGGGTGACCACCCATTACATACAGAGTTCCTTCCGTGCCTCGGAAAGCACGTTAAGCCGTTGGTCCCCGCTATCATTTGAAGATCTTTGACAATCGTTACAGGTATTCAGTGGCCCAACAAGTCTGACAACCAGTCTCACCAAGGGGTATCGTATTAGCCAGTACTAACTGGGGTGTGGAGGTCAGATAGGCAGTCGCTCCATGTAAAATACTGGTATTTAGCTGCCGGTCAGACTGCAGGCCAAATACTTCATAGTAAAAACTTACATGTTCATGTGTTCTTAAAGCCGATAATCCTTTGAACGCTTTTGGACATAACTTGCAGGCGTAGGGTCGGTCGCTGGTGTGTACTCTTAGATGCGACTGAAACATAAAAATGACGTTTAAATACTAAACGCTGGTAACGGTAATGAAATAAAGGGTGTAACAAGACCCTTAACGAAGCCGAAAGGCGCTTGTCTCCCCGTCATTGCGATATATTTTTTTGTCCTAGACCAAACATTTTTTTCTTTTTTTTACCGTTGGGAAATCATCAAACAACTCCCGCTCTGGGCTGAGCAGGAGGGAGTGTCAGACTTTTACTGACTAAAACCCATCCCTGTTCCTTCCTTTGCCCTTTGTGTTCCAGGGCCGCGGTATCTCTTTCGAACAGTCCCGCAAGCCTGGCAGGCGTCGGCCCTTACGGACCCCTTCCTGTTTGCTGACTCTCTCTGAGGCGCGCGTGGAACACTCTTGCGCCGTCGACACGGCCTGTCGTCATAAGACGGACGGACGGCGAGCTAGCCCATAGCTCACCGTCCGCAGGCCCGCGCCTACGGTGGCCGGCGCCGACGCCCGGTGCGTCTCCCGCGGCGGCTGGGACGTGAGGTTCTCTCCCTCTCACGTCCCGCCACCTCCTTCGCTAGCATGACTGCTTCGCAGAAGGAGGTGACGGCGTCCCATTCCGTCTCGCTCCGGACCATGGATTGAACCAGAGCCGGACGCGAGAGGTCGCCGCTGCCGATTGCCGCTACGAGGACAGTCCTAGACCATACCTGGGTCAACGTTCCAACTTTTTCATAAGTTTTCAAGGAGAAGACCGTTCTTCTCCACAGAGATCTACGCTTTGAAATACTTGAAATAAATGCTCTAAGCAAGAAACTGCATGGACACTCTTTTAAATCAGAATATTTTTACAAGACCTTGGTTAAATCATTCATATTGAGATGGTACATTATGTGAGAACGATGTAGCAAGATGTGCACGTTAAAAATGTCCAAAGCAAAAAAAAAACAAATAAGCCGTGGCAACCATGAGGAGCATTAATAATAACAGCCGCCCGGGTCGATCTTTAGGTTAACCCGCACTTGCCTGGGTTAGTCTGTGGATGGGTGACCGGCCATTATATACAGAGTTCCTTCCGTGCCCCGGAAAGCACGTTAAGCCGTTGGTCCCCGCTATCATTTGAAGATCTTTGACAGTCGTTACAGGTAGTAACCAGTCTTACCAAGGGGTATCTTATTACCCAGCACTAACTGGGTTGTGGAGATCAGGTAGGCAGTTGCTCCATGTAAAATACTGGTATTCAGCTGCATCCGGTTAGACTGAAAG
Source organism: Eugnorisma glareosa (assembly GCA_947578425.1). Classification (NCBI taxonomy): domain Eukaryota; kingdom Metazoa; phylum Arthropoda; class Insecta; order Lepidoptera; family Noctuidae; genus Eugnorisma; species Eugnorisma glareosa. The sequence continues at coordinate 1,200,467 of OX387984.1, forward strand.
CTGACCCCGTAGTTGAGAAAAGGCAGGCAGCTGATGATGGAGCCGCGGTGGCTTCGGCATCGAGAGAAGTCGAAGGAATGGAGGAGACCTTTGTACATGGAGATGGGGGTGAATACTGCTACTGTAGTGTACCAGCTCACCTGTAACAGTTTCCTCATGGTGAAACTCTTGGGGCACTGCGTACAATGGTACGGTTTCTCGCCGGTGTGGTTCCTCTGATGGTACAATAATACGCATTTATTCTGAAAAAAAAAGAGAATATTAAGATAAATGTCGTTATTTCTATAAAATAATCAGTTGTTGTTGAATATATAGGGTCTATCTATTCATACATGAAATCTCTTAAGAAGTCTCTATGGGACCAACATGGAAATCTCGAAAAAAAAATCAGCTGTTCCCTACAATATGATCGCATTAACTCGTCAAAATGTACTGAACAGCTGATTGTTTTTTCGCGATTTCGGGGTTGCTCCCATTGTGAAAGTTGTTCATAATGAGGAGTACAATAACCCCTTAAAAGATTTCGTGTATGAATAGATACACCTTATATTTCAGGTCAAGAGTTAACACTCTTGACCTGCGAAGCGTGTACTTATTCTAGTTTAACTGTACCTACGCATTTAGACCATAAAATAACTTTTATGGTCTAAATGCGTAGGTACAGTTAAACTAGAATAAGTATACGCTTCGGTGATATTCGTGTATCCAAATTAGAACGAACAACGAGCTAGGGGAGTAAGCCTCCCACAGAGGCATTGTATACTGCCGCACTTCGTTCTAGTATACCCAGCATTGCGCGTTTGTAGAAGGAACCCTTCACGAAGCCGTCAACCAAACATTCTGTACATGAAACTCTACGCAAAAATAATTGCCGGAAAACAGCTTTTTTTTTTGGGATAAAAAATCACATTTTACGGTTGGACTCAAAACATTGTGGAGGTGTTTATAGTGAAAATCTTTCGATAAAAACATGCATTTAATAAAGAAACTTGTGAAAAAGTTGGAACTTTGACATCCAATATCTCCGTAACTAGAAGGTTCCCAGGTATGGTCTAGAATAAAAAAATGATAGCAATGACGGGGAGAACAAGTGCCTTTCGGCTTCGTTATGGTTACTTTTACATCCATTCAGTTTGTTGGGTGTACTACAGTCTCACTTAGTCATATGTAACACTAAATTGATACGCATTAACAAAAACTCAAATAAATATTTTCACTCCCATGAAAGTAGTTTTACGGTTGAAAACGGTTAAGCCGATTTTTATTTAACTTAAAAAAAGACGTGCGTGTGTGACCAGATGTATGAAGGTGGACGAGGCGAAAGGATCGTATGTAAGGATCGTAGCAGGTGGCGCTCTGTGGTGTTCTGCCTACCCTCATGAGAATAAGGTGTCAGTTTATGTGTGTATCATCATCATTATTTAAGCCGAAAGACGTCCACCGCTGGACATGCATATCATCGTATTTTTGAATTGACTACATCCACTTTAAATACCACATTTAATAGCCCCCTAACAAGTATGGCAAGGCAATATAATGGAAGGTCCAAACAGACAGAATACCCTATTGATATTTTCTCCATGATTTTCGCTTCATACAGACGTGCCGTATGCGATGAGTGCATGTCTAACTAGCTCAAATTGTTTTTTTTTGTAGTGTTCTAGACATATTTACTACTAGACACACTTTTTATTATTGTTCTCCTTTGTCTCCGATATTCATATGTTCAATGGCATGCATTCCTGTTATTTGCATGGTTACTGAAATGCCAATATTAGATGTTATTTGATTTGAATTGTGACTAAGCTGTTGGTGTGCTTATTATAAATAAATAAATAGGCCTCCGGGAACTGTTTCCACATTGACCGGTCCCGTACGTCTCGCATCCAGCGGATGTAAAAAGGTAAAAAACATCATCACACTAACAATGAGCCCTGGGCCAAAATAGTCACATTCTGGAGCTCTGACATACGCAGAAGGCGTTGCGGCAGACCTCGATAGAAGATGGCGGAACGATCTGAACAAGACCAGTCATCAGTGGTCCACATTTTCCTTGGATCGAAACAACTGGATGTCATGGAGAGAGAGCATTGCCCAGCAGTGGGGTCATCCCACTGCTGGGCAATGCTCGGCTAGGCTAGGCTAACAGTATCAGTATCACACTCACCGGTAAAGTCTTCCCACACACTTCACACACCCAAGGTCTGTCCTTCTTTCTACTCGCTTTATCTTTCGAATCGACGTGTATTCTTCTGTAATGCGCACTGTATAACGACTCACGGGAAAAGGTCTTGTCGCACTGTAACGCAAATACATCAACATTATTCTCTTGCCATAATCCCAATTTATTTGGTGTCGGCGCAGCATGTCTTCTTCTTACATACGAGAAGTAATACTAGTCATCTGAGCAGGCAAATAAATACAGGGTGTAATAAGATCCTTCACGAAGCCGTCAACCAAGCATTATGAACATCAAACTAAATAACTTTACGCAAAAATTATTGATAACGGGGAAAACAATTAGCTTTCGGCTTCGTTAAGGTGGAAACGTCAGGGTAGCCCGCGAAATTCAAATTTTATTACGCAAGGTTGATGCACAAGGGTAGCCCCTTGTGCATCCACCTTGAGGTTCTTGTTACACCCTTTATAAAATAGACTGCCTTGTTGGTCTAGTCTCTAGTGGTCTAAAACGCGACTGATGAGGTTCTGGGTTTGAGACCCAGATCTAAAGGCAAAGTGTTATTATTAGGTTTTGCCATCAGGAATTTCTCAGTAGCAGCTGCGCAGTCAGGATATGTGCGCGGTTGATGGCAGTAGGCTCGTCCCCTATTACATGGGGCTTAAACATAACTGGCAGAATGTGCGTTTATGTATATGTAGGATTAAATTAAGACAAGTACTCGTAATAGGCTGTATAGCTGAACATTTCTAAACGTAAAGAAAGCATGTTTGTAAACGAATGATCGGATGAGTGAAAGGAGAAGAAAAAAAGCAAGATGGCGAGTAATAAGAAATGAGAAAGACGTGTATTGTAAGGTGTTCATTTTATTTCTAAAATAAACCATTGAAAAGTCGTTTGAAGTTTTCCTGGAGATCCCCACACACTACATATATATGATAGGTTTAAGTTCATTTCATAAAATGGTTGGTCGCATCATGAAGTTAAGATGAATTTAAGTTTTAATATGTTCGTTTGTGCACATAGGTTTATCCTCATTCGCAAATCTCACAATCAAACTAAGGTTTGCTGTAAGAAAACCCAATTCTGAGTTAAAATCGCCGTTGTACATAAGTTATATATTGTAATTTTGTGTGTCCCACTTTTATATTTTGTGTGTAATAAAGAATAAGAATGAAGTGATCCATTTTTAGATCTGGCCACGACATAATACAGTTCAAAGTCCAACTAGTAAATGTATGCGCTTCGGAAATCTTCGTGATTTCGAATTAGCTCGAACGTCGTGCCACAGATTAAGTTGAAATTTAGATTAATTTGATTTACTCGTATACCGGACTTCTGAAATTCCCCAAAACATTCCCGAGCTGAGAATCAATCCCATGACCGTCACATCACTAGTCACGCTCGCAATCACTTGACCAATTTAGAACAAGAAAAGTATTTGCAAAAATAGTATTTTACAGATTTACACAATCTTCTCAATTAACAGATAACTGCGAGGGATGATAATTTGCACAAAAAATTGCTCGTAATTTTTGCGGATTTTGAACACATGCCAAAGAACGCACGTCTTATAATAAAAAAAAAACAAATATCAACTAACCTTCTCACAAGAATAGACCTTGCAACTCCGATGTTTTTGAAGCAAATGGTCTCTCAACTGTAAGGTTTCACTAAACCCCTCTCCACAATGTAGACACGTATGTTCGCTACAGACGCCGATCGTTGAATGACGTTGTAACGCTGTGTTGTCCACGAAGTGCTTGTTGCAAGAGGGGCAAGCAGAGGGCAGGGGGAACTGTGGAGTGAATGATATTGAATGATTGAATAAAAGAAAGATTTTCGTAAAAGAAAATAAGAGATTTAAACGCCAAAAGATCGCGTCACTTCCACAAAAAATGGCAAGCGTTCAGAATAATGCAATGACGCAACCAAAATACTGGTTTTCAGTCTTGTTTTTCCAATACTTATTCCCAAAAGATTTTCACGAATGTTGACCAATAACGCTGCTCTATAAATGTCGTTCAACCGCTACAAGATCCTTATGTGTGTGAATATTATGGACGAAAGGAACAAAAACTTTTTTGTTTTCAATGGAAAGGCTCTCCACGATGTAGATACATGTATTCGCTACAGACTCAGAGCAAGGAATGACGTTGAAACGCAGTGTTGTCCACGAAGTGCTTGTTGCAAGAGGAGCAGACAGAGGGCAGGGGAGCTGTACTGTGAATGATATTGAACGAGTGATTGAAAAGATAAACTACCGAGCGAATGAAGTATAAATTAAAATACCTACGCATACTCGTAGAAACCAAGTGATCTACAAAATTATATTTCTTAATTTACGTTACAAAATGAATAAACGATTAATTCATACGTACATATCGATGCGCCCTCTTCTTGTGCGCGTTCAGACCGAATGAGCCTATAAAAGCCTCCCCACACACGTCACACCAGATGAACTCGGACGGATGGTGTATCCGCAGGTGGGACAGATGGCTTGACAGCTTTCTGAAAACACAAGTGAATTATTTTATTCCTTTATTCATTTTCTAACATATTATTTGCATATTAAAATATTTTTATAATAACATTTAAAAATATAGAAAATAGTAGCCCACCGGCATCGGGAACAGGGTCCGAGCTACCGGTGGTCAGTGCTCTTGAGAGAGGACCCTCCTAACAATAGGCGCCGTGTCCAGAAATACTGCTTTCTGAATCAAGCCCTTGATCCAGCTGCCAAGCGAGAGCCCCCTCAGATGTTGGTTGCCAATGGCTATTAAGCCATTGGCCGACACGAGTATCGGCCTGACTCAAACTGCTGTATGACTGCTGTACTCAAATCCCACATGTCAACAACCTCGCGAGCCAGATCTAATACTTGAATTGCTTGCTGATGGTGGCGCGTGTGTCGGATCATTTAGTTCCCTTCAAAATGGTTGAGTTGAACGGTGCTGATCTATGCGTCGTGTTCGTGAACGGGCGCTGTCAGTGTGACTGGTCATCTCTTAGTTGCCGCAGCTTATTTGAATTAATTATTTTTAGTTTTGGAAACGTCTTTTTTGTTTTTACTATAGACACTTTTAATGTGCACATTTTGCTACATCGTTTTCACATAGTATACCATCTCAACATGAATGATGTAACCAAGGTTTTGTAAAAATATGCTGATTTAAAAGAGTGTCCATGGAGTTTCTTGCTCTTTCTTCTCCATAGAGATCTACGCTAGGGAATGGGCAACTACAGTATTTTCACAGTTTTTATGCCTTGTGACTGGGACTGTAGCTACATTACATTGTTATCTTTGTTTCGACAATTCATAAGTGCCTGTAACTGGCCTACTTGAAATAAATGCTTTGATTTTGATTTCTTATCTTTCTTAGTTTTCAGGCGGTCATGCGGGACCGTAATATCAATATCAGATTATATTGGTATTATCATCCATCTGGCTGCCTTTTCCCAACTAAGTTGGGGTCGGCTTCCAGTCTAACCGGATGCAGCTGAATACCAGTATGTTACATGGAGCGACTGCCTATCTGACCTCCACAACCCAGTTAGTACTGGGTTATACGATACCCCTTGGTAAGACTGGTTGTCAGACTTTTGGGCCACTGTGTTCAATTTATATAAATTATTTGTAATTCATATTCTAATTATTCATAATTTAATTTTAATGTAATGATGACCCATAATTTTACAAACCATATTTGTACGCCGGAAACGGCAGAATATTATGATCGTAATACATAATGGACATAACAGCTTTGTACATACATATTCTACTATTTTACTACTGAAATAAAGAAACATAAAATCAAATAAAACTTACTCATAAGATTTCCCACAATGCTGACATTCGTGCATTTGACCACCATGCATTTTAAAATGTTCTTTTGCATTGAATCTGAAAATATAGTATTAATAATTTTAATTCCAATTTCTTTCGGCAACATATGACGACGATGCAACCAGAGTAGGTGACCTAACAGAAATGAAGCTTTATACAAACGCGCAATAAATGGCAATGATAGGAGCACTATTAAAGCGCAGAATTGCAAAAAAAATACTCTGTAGCGGAATCGGCTAGAGAGAAAAAGAACTCGGTCGTGTAACTCGAAAAAATGTAGCCAGCAGCTGATTTTTTTTTTCGAGATCATGGTCGTTCCCAAGGTAAAAGTTGTTCATTTCCATGATTACTACACCCCTATAAGGTATTGTCAACGTTTCAAAATCACCGTGTATATACGGGAAAAACGTGATCCGCCTCATTTCGGCCCGGACGAGGCGACTCGACACCACATCAGACTATTCACATTTATTAAATGGGCATAAAGCTTTTTGTAAACGGATCAAAGCGATCCGCGTTGTTTTAATGTTCCTACGTCCTATTTCGAAAACAGGAAGATTACCGAAGCGCGTACTTTTTCCAGTTTAACTATACTTATGACTAGCAGAAATACAGAATATCAGTGACTTTTTTTTAATTTTACAGCACCATGCTGAGGTCGTACAGGACCAATTTAGTTTGTTTTACTTTTTCTTATGTTTACTTTTTTATATGATTTTGTTTTATTGTTAATTTAAAACCATTTTGTGTTGACCTGTACGAGACAAATGAGTACTTTTTCTTTCAGTACTTACGTGGTTCTAGAAATATATGAGCATTGTTTGCAAGAGAACTTTAGTCGATGGCTTTTTAGATGTTGGTTCAATCCTCTTCGATCTTTGTAGCGAAATTGACAGAATTCACATACCACGCTACCACGACTCTGAGAATAAAAAAAAACAACTGTAATTTATTCAACTTGAACTTATTCAAGTAATTTATTTGGCCTCGTTGTTCTTGTGGCCATAAGCGCGATTACTGAGCATGAGGTCCTCGGTTTGATTCCCAAGTTGGGCAAAGTGTTATTGGTATTTTCATCAGAAATTTTTCAGTAGCACTCACAGTCTGATCAGCAAGGCTATTACGTATCTCTGTAGACAGTTCATAGTGATCATCACTTGGCGAGTTTGATATACAATGACCGTTCTTGTTGGTTTCAACTGACGCTACCCGTGCAGAACGGTCATTGTATATCAAAACTCGCCAAGTGATGATCACTATGAACTGTCAACAGAGATACGCAATAGCCCTGCTGGATTTGTATCCGGTTGATAGCAATAGGCTCGCCCCTATTACAGGGGACTTAAACACAACTGGTAAAATGTGGGTGATCTACACGTGAAACTGAAGCGATGATATGTTATGATAATTTCTTATACTTACTGGATCATGCTGAGACAAAACATGTTTATTCAAAATGTCAGCTCCCATATAACCTTTGAAACATAATTCACATTTATAAGGGCTATGCAAATAGTTCGAACTAGATTTTCTATCTAAAACATCTTTCATTTGCTGGTCTTCGCTTAGAACAGTAATTTCTACATCAAATGCTTTCTCAAAATCTGACATATTCTCTTTGGTTTCAAAAAACTTCCCTTTCTTTTTGATTGTCTCGGACTTTTTCGTACTTTTTCTTCTTACAGTTGTACTTTTTTTCTTTTTATGGTCATTTCTGTGGGGTTTCTCTGGTAGAGTAGGCAAGTCATTTTCGATTTTGATTTTGACCGTTTCAGCATATATTTTGAGGTTTTCTGTATTGCATGAAGAGTATGCTGTTTCAGGGAATATTTTAAAGTTTTCAGTATTAAGTGATGAGTATGTGCAGTGGTCATCATTATTGTCAAAATGATCATCAGTGTCATCACTTTTGAAGTTTGAAAAAGTTTCATTAGTGATGTCGTTTTCATTGATGCTTATTTGTTTCATTTCTGATTTTTTGTGTTGTATGTAGGGTTGGAAATTGTTTAAATACTCTGTTGTAACCTGAAAAAAATGATTATGGAGCTTATTTTTAGAGACAATAAGGTATACAATTGAATTTTGCTATCTAAAAGCGATATTCCCTAAATATTGATTTGTTTGTTCACAAAACTAACAGAAAGTAAATATGTTTACATGAGCTATAGAATCAATTATTTTTCTCTTATTTTAACGTTTGACATTAAAAGCCAAGCTAAGTCAGAGGCCCATGGACGGCGCAAAAACTTTGACACCAGGCTAGGCAACAGCTGTAATACCTACACGGTCAAAATGTACGGAACACCTGTTTTTTTTTTATTCCCGATATAATATTTCCATGTGCGTAGAATGATGTACTGAATATGGGGTAATCGTTTTAACATTGGTGTCCTTACCACCCTGTATGGGATCCTGTTCAGTCTAACCGGATGCAGACAGTTTCTTACATGGAGTGACTGCGTATCTGACCTCTGATTTACAAGATACCAAACAAAAACATCATGATAATACATACATTTTTATTTCTTATTCTGGCATCTTCTAAATAGATTGTAGCTCTTTGACAGTGATCCCTGAATATGTTAAATTTCAGCAAGAGAATTGTGCAGTAGTTGCAAATGTATTGCGGTAATGTGTCATATGGAGATACCTGAAATGAGAATTGAATACATAATAACATGGTTGTTGCTTGCCCCCAACAATATAGATATACTTAGATACTTTGCATGCCTAGCATAAAATGCTTAAATTTTAAGCTTAACTTGGCAACAGTTGCAGTATATGTATAAAACAACAATGTTTCAACTCAAGAACTTAATTCTAGACATATAAAGAACCAAAATCATTGGACGAGTGGTTCCAATCGTGACTGCTCAGGGAGATGTCCTAGGTTTGATTCCCGGGTTGGGCAAAGTGCTATTGATTTGTCAGTAGCAGTCACAGTCTGGATTTTTGGCACATTAGTGAGGAAACCTGCACTTATAATAGACCCAAATTCGTCAACATTATATTAGGCATGCGTGGTGATCAATGCTCGTGCCTTCTCTGTATGAGAACAGGCTTTTGCCTTGCAACGGGATAGTTTCTGGCTGGCTGAAGGCATTAGAACCTCATTACAGTGTTTTTCTTTTTATCTTACGTTTTGTCCAGTAAGATTCTTGTAAGATTTTAAAACTTCGTCCTGATTTATGCTGTACAACTTCCTATTTGTAGCCAAACAAGCTCTGCAGGCTAGTATGTCTTCATTGAACTCGTTTTTTAACGTAATTAAAGACATTTTAATTCAGATTTTGCTAACTTATTGAGAAAATGGTTTTTGTATACTTTGTATACAAGTACGTAGAAAAACTAATATACAAAACAACTGTCAAAGTCAATGTCAAAACAAGATTTTTAATCTGAAATGTCCAAAATTAAATCAAGTTGTAGGCTTTTGAGATAAGAATTCGTTAAAATATTGCGAGCTAGATATTTTTCTTTTCTACTAAATTCTTTCTAGTAGAGAAAGAATTTAGTAGCTAAAGCTACATTCAGCCTAAGCTTCATCCACTGGGGGCTATCGCATATGAATTCACCGCTAGAGGCGTTAGTGTAGCGCGGGGGCACCGAAATGTTAGATTTCATAGATAGTTAGCGCGCGTTGCGTGCTGTTTTAACACGTATTTTTACAAATATTCATGATTGTAGTCTAGACTAGAGCCATTACTGATTAATTATGCCTTGAAGATTTTAAGTAGCAACTTAGAATCTAAATTGTCTGGTTACGCTCGTTTCTGAACAATATACATATTTGTAACATACGCTGTTTTTTGGTTGGTATTTCACATATCCAAGAATGTCTTATTGCAATTGCCTATTGAAATGACCGACGAGTCAAAGGTTCGCATACCCCACGCTAGGGGGATATCTTGTGTGATTGTGTGGACCGGCAGTCTACGATACACGCAAATCAGAGACAGACGCGTGACGCTTCCGCATAACAAAAAAAACAAATCTTTGAATCTTGCAATAACCCGCGTGCCGCGATCCCTCCCGCACTTGTGATCATTAAGGACTTCTGACTGGCTTCCTGTGACGTCTTGGGTTCCATCCAGGACTCCTGCCTTGTGCCGCCACGCGACCGAGACGAGTTGGGATTTGAGGTAGGTCTTTGCTTTAATACTTTTATTTATGTGACTTGCTTTCCATCAAACAGCGTACAATTTTGGGTTTCTTTATCTCCGCATCCCTCGGGATCTAACTCAGACTTTAAACCAGTAATATTTCATCTTAGATGTTACCAAATCTAATTGGCCTAAGCAACCGCATTGAATTTAGAATTTAAACTTTCTTTATTCATCACTTTGGTGCTTCGAGCCGGATCTAGGTCTGAATTTGGGTCCTAAAAGCCTAAATTGTAGGAATTTAAACTAATAATTAACTTCATTGTTGCATATTGTCATGCAATTCTTACCTCTATTGCATAGTAATTAAGGTCTATTTTCGTGTGTATCCATCCGTACCTACCGGCAGAGGAAAAAAGAAAAAATAACTTTCTATCATCGCTAATTCGCATTTTTTCGTAACAAGTTGTTTATTTCCAAGGAAGGAATAGTTAATATATATCGCAAAATAAGTTATTGTTTTAAAATCATTTGTATTTCGCTAAATTACATTATCATTTCTGCACAAGTGCAGTACGGAGGGTAGTACGAACTGTCGGAAGTCCACACACCTCACGCTAACCTTGAAAGGTTATTCGAATAAGTTAACTACCTAGGAACTTATTGTAACTGGGTGTGACTTAGTAGTTAGGCATAATCTATATTTTGTCGTCTCGTCAGAGTAGCCTATTGTTATAGAAGGCATTTAATTAAAATCGTAGACTCCAACCGCATTTTGATTAAATAGATAAAATTTAATCATTAAACGTATTAATTAACACGTTCGCGTCGCATTGTATTTGAATGAGTTATAGTAGGTAGATATCTTTAATCCATTCATCTGACGTTGTTTACTTCGTTACCTGTCCGTATCGTTAATTATAGGGCTTCCTCGATTTTTTGACGGGAATCTATATATAGATACGATAATAAGGCAGGTAGGCGCTCGCATCGCATTGTTATCATAACTCGCATTTGAGTGAATTGATAATATTATAATTCACTCATCTTACGCCGCATATAAGTTTATGTTATTTTCTAGTACGTTGAAACTACCTTGATTTTTTGACAGGAACTTATTGATAGGAAACTTAGCATAAACTTATTTTCGTATTGGATGTTCACTTAATCTTAATACGTGATTTAACCGTAATTTTAATTGGTATAAAATAAATACTTGCCTACCGCTTTTTATCTCTAGGTGGTAGCGGTAGTGAGTGGGTACTTATCTGGAGGCTAATTTGTTTCTAAGGTACCTTGCCTACAGTTTTAAGTTATTACGAACGAAAGGTTCGACTATCGCTCATTATTTATCCGCTTTTTTTATGTAGGTACCTCCTTAACTGCCTTTGGTATAGGTAGGTATTTATTTACTCGCTTGTTACGGATCGCATGAACCTTGTTCACGCTTACACTTCGTGATATTTTTCTCGCATCGCACATTTATGTTATTGTGATAAATAGGTTGGTAACAATATACCTAGGTGGGTGCCTCGCTCGGTGAACTTTACCTGTCCGACCTGTCTACACAAAGTTATTTACTCTTTTCTTTTATATTTGTTTCGCAACTTTTTTGAGATTTATAAGTTGTTTGCTGTTAATTTATCGGAAAAATAACGCGCCTTCTTTACCCGTCGAATTAGAGTTCCGCTTGAATTTTGGGGTTTGTTTTATTTTGTTTTTTTTTTTTTGTAATTCCATAAAACATGGAAGATGAAATTCAATTAAAGCTTTATCTCGGAAAACGCAACGCATGTTTCGCTCGCGTTCAGGCCATTTATGAGTCATCGAAGGTGCTGACAACCGAGCGCGCCCGTAAAGATTTATTGCGCAGGCCAAGCAAATGGATGTGTTGCGCGTATAGTTGTAAATAAACCGTTTTAAACCAAAATCAGTGGTTTAAAACCCGTTTTAAATTTGTTTAAAACGGTTTAAAACCACGACCACGTGGGCCGTACATTGATTACGAATTACTTTAAAAAATAGTTTAAAAGGCTAATTGAAATCATTTACCATTTTTATTAATATATGTGAAGTCATATATCATATTTATATTACTATTTAGGATTAGACACTGAAAACAATCATGTTTTGGGTATTTATTAAAATAAAACGGCAATGCCGCATTTTTATTTTTCACTTTGCTACCAAAATCGCAACGGGGAGAGATGGGGCTGGTAGGGATCGATTTTATGTTTGTCTGTCATGTTAATGAAGGTTATTTTAAAACATTTTTATTTTATTTTCCTTTTATATATTCTAAATCAGGAAGGAGGTGTGGTCTAGATAACTTCGTGTAAAGCCTCAGTGCATTACAAAAAAAACATTCTAAACCATATTAAACCGCTAAGTGTGGTTTTAAATCGTTTTAAACCAAAAAGACCGTTTAAAACCAAATGGTTTAAAACGTTTAAAACTCGTTTTGCATCTCTAGTTGCGCGGCGAGTTCCAAGAAATCCTAGATGGGATCAATGTTTTATCTATGAAACTGGACGACAACTACGAAGTCAGCTACAATCAGTGTTGCCAGGGCCCTTGAGTCTTAAGTTACGTTTCATTTCCTGAAATGTTACCTTTTTGCTGTAAAAGTTACATTTTTTTTTTTTATTATTTACCTGTTTTTGGGGTCGGAGGTCGGAGGCAAATTGATGTCAGTAAAATGGCGAAATGTAAAGGAATCTATGATGTCTAATGGTGGATATAGTCTAATGATAAAACAGACAGTTTAATTTGTTCGCAGCGCCATCTTCACTGTTGTTACTATCCAGTCTAGCACCTAACTTATTCTATTCTAGTTTAAACCAAAACTACGAGGTTGTGCAACTGTTAGACTTACACTGAACTAACTACTATAATTTTCGATACAGAACTCTCATAACGTACTGTTCTACCAAGTGGTCGTAAATGGGTTCTGTTATTACAGGGCAAGAAAGCCTCAATGCAAAAAAGCATTACAAATCTCGTTGTTCTGAAAAGTTACGAAAATACCCTAAAATTTAAAAATTACTTACATGTTACGCGAGGGGGTCAAAAGTTACGAAAAATGTAAGAAATGTAACCTTCTGGCAACACTGGCTACAATAGCTTGAACTCATTTGACGACTTGGTCTGCGAAATTAAGGACGCATTAAGCGCGTTATTAGAACCACTGCCTGTATCAGCGCCCTCTGCAACCATGAACTCGGGTGTCAAGAGTGCCTACCATATTAAGGTACCGAAAATCGAACTTCCCACGTTTGACGGTGACATACAAAGTTTTCCGTTCTTTTATGAACCATTTCCGTTATTTGTCGCAGGAATCAAGCAATTAAAAATAGAAAATCTTGATGATTTTATTTTTACCCATCTGGGCCTTAATTAATCGATTCAGATGTAGCAAAACATTACGAAATGTCCTTGCGGAATGAAAAGGATCAAGATGTCGTTGACTACGACTATTTCGTAAAATTTGTACGCGAACAAATTAAAATTATATACCGCACTACAGCGCCCGCGCGCGCTCCCGCAGTCAGTAGCTCCTCCTCCCCTTCTACAAAGGTGTCGCAGGCCTACGTAGGCGTCGCTAATAAATGCTCTCTGTGTAGCAATACCCATGATCATCTATTCAAATGCTCTGGGTTCCAAAAATTGCAGGCCTCTGACCGATTTAAATTTATTAAAGACCACAAAATGTGTGTCAATTGTTTAAGTCAGCAGCACACCACCCGGAAATGCCAATCGAAAACCGGTTGCAAAAAATGTAATGGCAAGCATCATACCTTGCTTCATTTTGAACAATCGCCGCGCTTGCAAACCACCGCGACGGTTTCTGCCCCTGTACCCCCTGATGTTACGCCCCCATCTAATCCTTCCGCGGGCCCTGTTGAAGTTTCTTCAGTTGCCCCAGAGCGGGTCGCTTTATGTACACATTCAGCGGTACAAGGGACCAAACGGACTACCGAGGTTTTGGCTACCGCTAAGGAAGTAGCAGTGAACAAAAAGGGTAGGGATGTAATGATAAGATGTTTGCTAGATCCCGGTTCGCAGAAAAATTATATCACTACGCGTTGTTGTCGCATGTTAGGGTTACCTATTCGCGCGGAGTCTATAAGTATAGTTAAAGGTATCGGCGGTACATCACAACCTGTTCGAGGTTCAGTCGATCTCACGTTTCACGCTCGCGGCTTCGTTCATTACCCAAGTACCACGTCGACGCGTTGGTATTGGATCAAATCACTGGCGAACTCCCGCTGTGCGGTATAAATGTAGCTGAATTAAATCAGATTGATCCAAAATTAATCGCTGACGATACTTGGGGAGTGCCTGGTAATATTGACGTTTTACTCGGCGTAAAACTGTTCGCTAAGTTGTTGCGACCAGGTTGGTGACCAGTACACCCGGGTACCCGGACGCTTTAGAGACCGTGTTAGGCTACATTTTTATGGGAGATGCACCGATATTGGACCCCCCTACCGACACGTTTTCGTTCTTCTCAACTTCATGCTTTGATGGTTACGACCTGCGCAAATTTTGGGAGATTGAGGAGATGTCAGCCTCTACGGTCGTAGACATAGACGATAAACAGTGTGAGGAGTTCTACCGGTCCACCATCACTCGCACTCCGGATGGCAAGTATGTAGCTGCCTTGCCGCTCAAAACTGACGCGTCGGCATTGGGAAGTTCTTTCGACATTGCTCGTCGGAGGTTTTATAGCCTAGAGCGTAGACTTAAGAAGCTACCCAACGTTAAGCTCCTGTACGATGACGTTATCAAGGATTATTTAGCTAACAACTATATTTCGCTTCTGAAGAACGATAATCTTCCGAATGTGTCGCATACACGGGAGGTGCCTGAGCGACAGGTCGCCTATTATATTCCCCACCACGCAGTCATTCGCGAGGACAAAACGACTACCAAGTTACGCGTAGTATTAGATGCCAGCGCGAGTACAGACAATGGGGTTTCACTCAACGACATCCTATACGCAGGTCCAGTGCTTCAAGCTGACCTTTTCAACATCTTGTTGAATTTTAGACTCTTCAGTGTCGCTGTGTCAGCAGATGTAAAGGCTATGTACCTTCGCATAGGTATACGCCAGAGCGATCGCTCGCTTCTACGCATTTTATATCGCTTTTACGAGGACGAAGAGCTCCAAACCTATGAGTTCTCAGTACTACCATTCGGCTTGAAGTGCTGTCTGTTCATCGCTATTCGCACGGTTCAACAGCTGTGTCTCGACGAGGGTCAGCCTTTTCCTCTGGCTGGCGAAATATTACAGCGGGACATTTACATGGACGACATAGTCAGCTCAATTCCGAGCACCGAGCTGGCCATCGAATCCGCTCATCAGCTGATTAAAATATTTTCGCTTGGCAACTTCCAGCTGACTAAATGGTTGAGTAATAGTTCTCAGGTGCTTCAGGCGATCCCGGAGTCATTGCGACTCGCGCACAGCTTAGATTTTAGCAGTGATCTAACACCGAAAATACTAGGCCTTCGTTGGTATCCAGATGAGGATTATTTCGGATTCCAGGTAAATCCGGATAACCGCCCGTGCACGAAGCGAAATATTTTATCGTCCATCGCACGTCTTTTTGACGTTTTAGGCCTTGTTGCCCCTATGATTCTTTACGCCAAGCTGCTCATAAAGGAGCTTTGGCTAGTAAAACTTGGCTGGGATGATGTCCCGCCAACCCGCATTGTTCGCGCCTGGGAACAATTTCAGGCCGAGCTGCCTCTAATTTCTGAAATGAAATTCGCACGACACGTCGGTGTCGTAGATCGCTGTAAGATCACCCTAGTGGGCTTCGCAGACGCGAGCGAGAAGGCCTACTGTGGAGCAGTCTACGCCCACGTGGTCAGACCCCACGGGGATATCGTCGTTTCGCTGGTGTGTGCGAAATCAAAGGTCGCACCCCTAAAGGTTATTTCACTAGCCCGTCTTGAATTATGCGCCGCACTCCTCTTATCGACTCTGATTAGGCGAGTTTATTCCTTGTACGCAGCTCGCCATGCCATTGAGGCTGTCGTAGCTTTCTCTGACTCAACAGTAACATTGAGTTGGATACATTCTGAACCGCACCGCTGGCACACCTTTGTGGCCAACCGCATTGCCAAGATTCACGAAAACCTTTCGGCTGAATCGTTTTACCATGTCAAGGGTTTAGAAAATCCGAGTGACTGTCTCTCGCGTGGCTTGACGCCAGCTCAACTACGGGATCATCCGTTGTGGCTAACCGGGCCACCCTGGCTTAGGTTGCCGCGATCCGAATGGCCCGTCAAACCGTTTCGTTCTGGTGAGTTTGAAGAACTTCCGGAAATGAAATCAATTGCGCTTCCGGTAGTCACCCAGGATGATTTGAACTCTTCTCTTTCGTGTAATATCTTGCATGACCTGGCCTCTAGAATTTCTAATTGGTTAAAATATTTGAAAACAATAAGCTTTATTTATAAATTTTTGAAACGGCTCCCCAAGGGACCTATTACCGCTTCGGATCTAACTTTCGCAGAAAGTAGGGTTTGGCTTACCGTCCAGAAAATACATTTCGAACCCGACCTGGATCGACTCTCTCGCAAGCAATTGTGTTCAAAACCAATTCAAAAATTGAGCCCGTTTCTTCACAAGGGACTCATTCATGTCGGAGGTCGCCTAGCAAATTCGGAATTGGATTTTGATTTTCGGCATCAAATTCTTCTTCCACGTCAAGATCGTACTGTAGAGCTGTTGGTTTCGCATTATCATACCACCAACTTTCACACAGGTCCCAGCTTGCTCGTGTCTCTGTTACGACAGCGCTATTGGATCATGTCCGCTCGACGAATCGCACGTCACGTGACTTTTAATTGTAACACTTGCTTTAGAGCAGGGATTCCCAAAGTGGTCGATATCGACCCCTTGGGGTCGATATCGGTTTCCTAGGGGTCGACATAAACGAAAACTGATTATGGGGGTCGACGAGGTCTAAAAATCGACCCCTATTAAATTAACACAAGTTCTTATTTAAAACTTTCAAGATAGGTAGGTAGGTACTGTATTGTTTATGTTGTGTTACGTGTACTAAGAATAATTAATATTTATGTAGGAAATAGCATTGTTGTAGTAATATAAAGCCTCAAGTTCGTACAAGATGAAAAACTCGGCAAGTCAGTGTGGACAAGTTTGTGCAAGATAATGAGTTCGAGCGTACGTCTTTCAGGCGCGTTTTGACTTGCTCTCTATTTGACGCTTGCGCGATTTAACACGAACGAATTCATGATCAAGTTGCAAGTCCAAACATGTTCCTGATATTTTACTATTTAACGAGGTTGCACTTAGGTTGAAAGTTCATTTGCGTTTTGAAATTCGTTGGAGCTTGAACGATAATAACTCATATAAGTACTCATTTATTTCAAGAGATTACAAAGTTATTACATAGCTAAATTAAGTGAAGTAAAGTGACTGAAAAAGAATTTACAAAATGCTGAGCTCCCTACGCGAGTTAATAGCGTAACCACACAATATCTGCAGTTTATGAAAAATTAACAGGGTAAGTACCAAACAGTTTTTATCCGGCACAGCGCATCAGCATTGCCCCACTGCACACTGTGTGATAGTGATCAGTTGAGCTATCTGTAGATTGTTTGCAACAGTTTGCAGTTGCCTCAGTTGTTTCAATTGTAAAAATTTACCAGTAAATTTAACAGTTTATTAGGTATTGTTTTTAATTTAGGTACTTAGTTTCTTATTTTTTTATTTGCAGGATTACTGAGAGTTTTATGATGGCGGACACGAAAAAAAAATGCAGACAATACAGTTTGGACTACTTGAAGTTCGGATTTATTGCATCTCCATCAAATCAACACTTGCCGATGTGTCTCATATGTGAAAAAGTATTCAGTAACGATGCCATGAAGCCTTCAAAAATGGATGACCACTTATCGAGAGTACATGCTGACAAAAAAAGTAAGCCCTTGACATTTTTTCAAGCACTTAAAGAAAAACTA
Source organism: Eugnorisma glareosa (assembly GCA_947578425.1). NCBI lineage: Eukaryota > Metazoa > Arthropoda > Insecta > Lepidoptera > Noctuidae > Eugnorisma > Eugnorisma glareosa. The sequence goes on from OX387984.1 coordinate 1,218,597, forward strand.
GACAAAAGGCCATCCATAAGATCGATGTTTGCGTCATCATCTATTAAAGACGATGATGGTTTACGAGCGTCCTATAATATATCTTTACTAATAGCGAAGTCGGGGAAACCCCACACAATTGGAGAGCAGCTTATCTTACCAGCCATTGCGGAGGTCCTTAACAATGTATTGCACAAACCCGCACATGATATTTTAAAGAGAATACCTTTGAGCAATAACACCGTTCAGAGACGCATAGACGAGATGGGACGCGATGTGGAAAACATTTTATGCAAGTTCTTACAGACCAACAGATTCTCTCTCCAGTTGGACGAGTCTACATTACCCGGCAATGAAGCTCTGTTGTTAGGATATGTTCGATATATCAAAGATGAAAATATGTGCCAAGAACTGCTTTTTGCTACATATTTAGAGACTGATACCAGAGGAGAATCAATTTTTCAGGCCGTGGAACATTTTTTTACTGACAAAGCTATTCCATGGAAGAACATTGTTTCTGTTGCGACTGATGGTGCACCGTCTATGGTTGGTCGTCATCGTGGTTTTATAGCTCACTTAAAGCGACAACTGCCTGATGTACTGGTCATTCACTGCGTGATTCACAGGCAGCATTTAGTAGCAAAAAAGCTGAGTCCTAGATTGCATAAGTCTTTACAATATGTAATAAATGCTATCAACAAGATTCGAAGCAATTCTTTGAACTCTCGGTTATTTGCTCAGCTATGTGAGGAAAACGACGAAGTCTTTACTCGATTACTTCTTCACACTGAAGTTCGCTGGCTATCAAGAGGCTCTTGCTTAGAAAGATTTTCAGCCGTTTTTGAATCTGTGTTGGAGTTTTTACAAGAAAAAGATCCGAATTTGAAAGAAAATCTGAACAATTGTAAAACAGATATTTATTACTTGACTGATATATTTGGAATGTTCAACAAAGTTAATTTGCAGCTGCAGGGTGACGATCTTAACTTGATTGAAACAAAATCAATAATATCGGCCTTCGTGGGTAAACTAATCCTTTATAAACAAAATTTAGGCCGAAAAGTATATTCGCAGTTTCTGCATTTGTCAAAATTACCAGAAACGCTTCAAGATGATGACATTTTATTATATGTCACTCACTTGGACGCATTACACAAGGATTTTACGGAGAGGTTTGAGGATCTTTTAAATTTACAAATTCCTCAATGGATAATAAATCCGTACAATACCACAGCCATAGAAGAAGCCAATGTGATAATGCAAGAAGAGTTGATTACCATCAGCACAGACGAAGAGCTTAAGCAGAAGTTCAACCAAGGCTATCAGAAGTTCTGGTTGCAACGCAACATTGAAACACAGTATCCTACATTGTGGAACATTGCTGAAAAATACCTTATCGCTTTTCCATCATCATACCTAGTTGAAAAAAGCTTCAGTGTGGTAACAAACATTTTGACGAAACAAAGAAACCGTTTGAAAATCAACGAACGTGGAGATTTAAGGCTGCAACTCACCAATATTGAACCGGATGTAGCTAGATTGGTAGATAGTCACCAGGTTCATCCATCACACTGAATGTTTTATTTTCTCTTTGCGAATTAATACTTTTTTAAATATAATTTCCTACCTACTTAAAATTCTTTAAGTACCTAATTTGTAATAATCGTTATAAATTAAACTTGATATTTACTGAATTGTATGTCTTTTTATTTTGTTAAATTTTGATACGAAAATGAAGTCAATTTTACTCACTTAACCAAGTGCAAAGTTTTCCAATTGGTACCTTAGTACCTAGGTATTTTGTGTCAATAGGAAAAAACTAAAGATAGGCCCCCTTATTCATAATAGTCTGCTAACTTAAAGCATTGCTAATTCTCACTCTGTCTTCTTCTATTGACCTAAGTCAGAATGAAAAATAACACACTGTAGCAGCTGTTTTAAGTTAGCGGACCATTATGAATAAGGGGGTTGATGTTAAAAGTAGGTAATTTGGCCATGGGGGTCTGAGGTAACAGTTCATTTTGGAAAAGGGGTCACTTGTCCAAAATAGTTTGGGGATCCCTGCTTTAGAGCAAAACCGCGTCCCGTTTTCCCGGTAATGGCTGATCTCCCACGCTCTCGTGTAGAGACTGTTCCTAAAGCTTTCTCTCACACGGGTTGCGACTTTGCGGGACCTCTACCAATCACGTCAGTTCGTGGTAGAGGCCAAAGATCTCGCAAGGCATACATTTGCCTCTTTACTTGTATGACTACAAGAGCGCTCCATCTTGAGGTCGCCTCTGATCTTAGTACGGCAAGTTTCTTGTTGGCATTCAAGCGGTTTATATCGCGTAGAGGCCCGGTGGAGTGTCTATACACTGATAATGGTACTAACTTTATTGGTGCTAGGTCATACCTCCGCAAACTCTATCAGTTCTTGGCAAATGAGTATCAGCCCTTATGGGAACGAGAACTGGCCCATCATCGCATAACGCTTAAAAATATACCTTGCCGAGCTTCCCACTTTGGCGGATGTTGGGAGAGAGAAGTCAAGAGCGTCAAAACGCATCTCTTCAAGGTGATCGGTCAGCAAATCCTCACCTTTGACGAGCTTAACACCGTGTTGGCTCAAGTGGAGGCCTTGTTGAATTCAAGACCCCTTTATGCACTAAGCTCCGACCCTTAGGAACCGTCTGCACTGACGCCGGCGCACTTCTTGCATTCGAAACCACTTGTGTTTCTCCCCACTCGCGAAGTTAATGAAAATCGCTTACATCTTATTTAGCGATATGAATTGACAGATAAACTTGTCCACTCTTTTTGGAATCGGTGGCGTAAAGAATATTTGCACACCTTACAGTCTAGACAGAAATGGAATACACCAGCTAATCCCATAAAATTAGGCATGGTAGTTGTTTCCATGCAGGACAATGTTATGCCGCTGCATTGGCCTTTAGGTGTAGTTACAGACATCTTTCCGGACAAAACCGGGGTAGTTCGAGTGGCTTCTGTAAAAACTAAAAGTGGGATTTTGCAAAGTCGACCGGTTGTGAAGTTGTGCCCTCTGCCAACTCAGTAAGGTTCTAGCAGCTAGTTTTATTTTGTACTTAGTTTAAGATTAAGGTCTTACATCGCATCGCTCTACAGACTGTAGGGTTAATTAGGTTTAGAAATTCTTAGTTCCTCTTTTAGTAGAACAAGAGCATGTTCGTGACTTTAGAATAGAGTTCATGATGATATGCAGCTAGGTTTAGTTTGCCTGTTTCCGTTTAGGATTATTATTATCCTTAGTTTTTAATTTCATATTCTTATCCTCTTTCTTCTGTGTTTCGAAAGTAAGAACTTTCAAGCGGGGGGAAATGGTTACGCTCGTTTCTGAACAATATACATATTTGTAACATACGCTGTTTTTTGGTTGGTATTTCACATATCCAAGAATGTCTTATTGCAATTGCCTATTGAAATGACCGACGAGTCAAAGGTTCGCATACCCCACGCTAGCGGGATATCTTGTGTGATTGTGTGGACCGGCAGTCTACGATACACGCAAATCAGAGACAGACGCGTGACGCTTCCGCATAACAAAAAAAACAAATCTTTGAATCTTGCAATAACCCGCGTGCCGCGATCCCTCCCGCACTTGTGATCATTAAGGACTTCTGACTGGCTTCCTGTGACGTCTTGGGTTCCATCCAGGACTCCTGCCTTGTGCCGCCACGCGACCGAGACGAGTTGGGATTTGAGGTAGGTCTTTGCTTTAAGACTTTTATTTATGTGACTTGCTTTCCATCAAACAGCGTACAATTTTGGGTTTCTTTATCTCCGCATCCCTCGGGATCTAACTCAGACTTTAAACCAGTAATATTTCATCTTAGATGTTACCAAATCTAATTGGCCTAAGCAACCGCATTGAATTTAGAATTTAAACTTTCTTTATTCATCATTGTCAGTACTTGGAGGTAAAATGATTTTTAAATGTTTCATGCTTGCTAATTTTAGGGAGAATTTTGTAAATAAATCTATCTGAAGTTTACACTAAGTATGTTGTTATACGTAATAAAATAAACTTTTTATGAAGTTATTGGTATGTACATCAAGCACATCAAGCTACTACAATCTGTCAAATTTCATTAATAGATTTTAAACTTTACCGCTAAAGCATTATGTTCAAGGTTGATTAAGAAAATTTGACAGTTTCTGGTAGCTTGATGTGTTGGCGGCTGTACTTTAAAGTATAAAATAGAATTACTGACAGGACCTTAATCGACATTGGCGCCATTTGGTGAGCTCAATACCGATAGCCCTTATAGAGCCAGTTTAACGGTGATCCATCCCATTATGACATAATTATGCTTGCATGGTATTTGCTCACTTCCAGCCACGATATATTCATAGGATGCAGACCCTCCAAATTGATTTCTAAATAAAGTCAAGGGATGACTGGAGCCCTCTTGTATATCCGCAATGCGAGTCTACATTTAGACCTCGAAATACAATCCGCTGATTTCATCAGACACCCGACATGAGCCCTCTCACATAAGTCATATTCGCCGTCCTAGGCATACCCTCGTCACCTCCAATGATGCTATCCCACTTCTTCAGGAAAGCAGTAGGGAAACTAGTAAAGTCCGGAGAGCCCTGGACGTCGAAGTCGGTCACGACGACGTCCCGATAAAATTTCAAATTATTCGAAAATGGTTGACATTTGCACAGGGGTCATAGGGGGTCATTAAAATGGTTGCAAATGATCTCTCCTACATCTTTTCAACGGATTGCCAGTAACCCTGTATATCTACTATACTAATATTATAAAGAGGTAAAATTTGTTTGTAAGTTTGTTTGTAGGGGGTAATCTCTGGATCTACTGAACCGATTTTGAAAATTCTTTCACTAATAGGAAGCTACATTATCCCCAAGTGCCATAGGCTATTTACAACGTACCCGTGGGATAGTTTCCGACTAAAACGCGAGCGAAGCCGCGGGCAACAGCTATGGTTTTAATACAAGGGTTGAACAGGGTGATATTTCCTCATCCTCAGAAGGAAAATGAGGATCCTCTGACCAGCCGGGTGTTGTGTTTGGTGAACTAGAATTGCCCGACAATGTTGTCTGGTTCTTGACAGTTATGCTAATCGCGAGGAAAACTCAGCTTTCATTTCAGCATCTAGGATTTTTAGTTTTTATTTGTGGCGTCATCAGTGGATGTACTGTGTGGCTTTCATAGTGCAAACAAATTATTAGAGCCATATGTGGAGCTGACTATTTAGACCATTGTAAACTGTTATTTCACCTTTCGTATGCCGAGTAATAATAATAATAAAGCCATTTATTCAACAGTAGGTAGTAATACAATTTCTTATCCAAGTTAAATAAAATCTAAGTTGTCCTCTGCTGCTTGCCAATCGGCAAAGGCCTCCTCCAACCTTTTCCACTCTTCCCTGTCCTTGGCAATCCGGCTCCAGGTCACACCTACGAATTTGGCCAGGTCGTCCTCCCATCTTTGACGGGGTCTTCCCCTCTTTCGTATGCCATTCCTGGGGTACCATTCCGTGACCCGCTTGCTCCACTTCTCCTTCCCTCTACTCATATGCCCAGCCCATTTCCATTTTAGCTTCCTGACACTTGTTGCTATGTCCCGAACCTTTGTGTTTTTTCTGATGTCCTCTAACCTGACTCGATCTTTTTTCTTTATTCCCAGCATGCTTCGCTCCATCGAGTGCTGGCACATGTTTAACTTCTTACAATTCAGTTTAGTGGGGGCCCATGTTTGACTTCCATATCAGTACAGGGAGAATGCATGTGTTGAATACTTTAGATTTAATCGATATGTGCAGTTCTTTATCTTTCATTATTTCTTTCATGCTCCAATATCTTTTCCATCCGTTTGCTACTCTCCTGTTGATTTCTTTTTCGATGTTATCTGTGGGTGAGATAATTTGGCCTAGATAGATGTATTCATCCACGTATTCTATCACACTTTGGCCAACCCTGATAGTTTCATTCACAGGTCCGTTGGTCATTGCTTTCGTTTTCTCCATGTTCATTTTTAATCCTACCGTGTGACTTTCTAATGCCAGATCATTTGCCATGACATTCAGTTCGTGTGGGGTTTTTGCAAAGAGAACTAGTCATCTGCAAATCTTAGATGTGTTAACCAGGTTCCATCAATATTGATTCCATATCCGTCCCAATTTAGTCTTCTAAATATCATTTCAAGGACTGCAGAAAAAAGTTTTGGGGATAGTGGGTCGCCCTGTCGCACACCCTTTTGTATGCTAAATGGTTCTCCTTTCTTTTCTAACTGTATGCATGCTGTACTTTCCTTGTATATCTTCCTCAGTATCCTTATGTACTTGCTTTCGATACCTTGTTCTTTTAGGGCCTCCCATATCTTATTGTGAAATAAACAGTCGAAAGCCTTACTGTAGTCTATATATGCCATGTAATATAATTGGTTGTATTCATAGGATTTCTCTATGATCTGCCTCAAAACATGTATATGGTCCAATACTGAGTAACCTCTACGAAAACCTGCTTGCTCATCTGGTTGGTTGTCGTCTAATTTTCTTCCCAGTCTTCTTAGCAGTATTTTCGAAAATATTTTGTATAAGTTGGACATAAGGCTGATCGGGCGATAATTACCTATGTTAAGCTTTACCTTTTTTATATAACAATACTATATTAGATTGTGTCCATTGTATCGGAATAATTTCGGTTGCGAAAATTTCATTAAATATTTTCGTGATTACTGGTAACAGGACATTTTTTGCCATTAATAGGATTTCATTTTCAATGCCATCTGGCCCTGGGGCTTTGTCTTTACTTTGGGACTGTAATGCTACTTCTACTTCTCGTTGCAGTATATCGGGTATGCTCTCATCCTCATCATCGTTTAGTCCTATGGATTCGCCATGTTCTTCTTGTGTGTTCTCATATAATTTTTTACATAGCTATATCCTTTATGTCTGATCTTCTGTTTTGTTCTATTCCTTTCTCATTTCTAACTTTAATAACCCAATCTTTTGATTCGTATGCCGAGTATATAGACACAATTAAAAAGCTATTGTGTCTCGCGTGGATCTACGTTCCGGCGCACGACGGGTTAAAGAATTAAATATACTTCCATTACCATGTCTCTACATATTTGAAATTTGCTTATTTTTTAAAAGATATTTCTCTTTATTCCCCATAACTGAACATGTTTCCAAAAGAATTGAAGAAAGAAACCCAAAACAACTACAAGTACCGGCCCATGACTTCGTTTGTATAGTCGAAATGCCTACTGCATGGCGATAAAGATTTTCAATAAGCCGCCATCACATATCAGACAGCTACCTATACATAAATTTAAACGTGCAATATTTCCTTGGCTTCCGACATGTGTTTCTACTCTGTTAGCGAATTCATTGATCATAAGTTTTAATAATTCATCTATAATTCCATTATTATTCTAGATTACTTATAGTATTGTAAATGTATTTTTTTTATTCGTTTTAAAAATAATATTGGTGTATTAAAGTCACATTATGATATAACTAATAATTATATTAAAATTCTAATATTTCTACACCGGCAAGGGTAGTATAAGTGAACAAATATAAATTGTAAGACCTTTATGTACCTACCATATACTCAGAAATAAATTATATTCTATTCTATTCATAGATTACGCTACCTTTTCATCACTTTCAGAAGTGATTATTTTATCAGGTAATGAGATAAAGGCATTAAAACACACCATTATAATAAACTTACACGTTTATTTACTACATACAGGGTTCAGTTTTCTTTTTTTTCAAATAAAAAGGCGATTTTCTACAGCCCATCAAATTTACAATTTTCACTCAAACTATATAATATTTTTTTATATAATATTATACCAAGTATTTTTTTTCTAAAAAAAATTACATCTAAATTCTCGTTAAAAAGAATTATGGCCGATTATTTTTTTCTTTAATTACTTTATTTTAATGAGTTTGAGAAATTAAGTCTTAGAAACAATTATAAAAAAGTTGGTACAAAAATTCATCATGACGGCAGTGATTATTTTTAATGGTTTAAAATTAATTTAAGATAGATTATTGCTACTAAGAGTCCAGAAGAACGGGAAGGTTTATAAAAACACATAATTTTTATTAGATAAGTAAATGAAAGGGACAAAAATATATCCTTTTTATAATCGAAAAAATAAAATAATTCTAATTAGTATCTAAATCAGGTACGTTCTTCTGAACACTTCACGCAATTTAAAATTATTATAAATTACAATTAAAGGGATTCTTGTTTCAATGGGTAACAATATAATATCAAAACATTAAGCCGCAAAGGTAATGACAGGATAATTATCTGCTTAAAAAAAAAAAAAAAGTTAAACAATATTTTTGTGCCTGCAACAATTTTTTCGTTTTTTATGTACAGACGCCAGCTAATGTCGTGTTGAGCTACCTGAAACTGTAAAATTTTCCCAGTCAACCTTGAACTAATGCTTTAGCGATAAAGTTGAAAATCTATTAACGAAATTTGACAGATTGTAGCAGCTTGATTTGCTGGTGTGCTGGCCATCCTTCAGTCATTCTTTCAGAAGTTCATTTTAACAAGTTTCTTTCTTATTATGTGTTTTATGGCAAATGCGCTAAAGGTACTTTGCCGCTGCGGTTTGCAGTTGCATTCTTCTGGGAATTATACCATAATATTACCCATTGAGCCCAGAATCAATAAATTTGTTCAATAGCTTTGTTTTCTTACAAAAAACTAGTGATGTGTCCAAATATTGCTTTCGAATTCACGCTAAAATTAATATTGCACCTAAATTACGTTAATGAGGACAAATTTAGCTTCGAAATACATCGCTCTTATTAATTGGTGGTGGTGGATTTAGACAAGGTATAATTGTTTAAATTCTGTAGGTACGTCTTATGTTTGGACGTGGAGTTGCTGTCAGACCAATATCACAAACAATTATTTATGGTCTTTCTTTTCTATGTTTAATTTTTCTTTTTCTCATTAAAATTAAACTTTATCTTAGAACTTGGGTTTTGAGTTGTATACATTACGAGCCCATGCACTGGGTTGAAATATCAAGCCGTTTCAAGAAGTCACTTCTCCATTTTAATTCCTCGTTTTAAAAGTTACAAGCGCCGGGCGTTCTGTTTCATAATTTCTGGTTCTAAAGAGCCTTACGTCGAACAGTAATTAACATAAGATTGGTCATAATATCTTCAGTATTGTCTTACAAAGTCTTTGTCAACCCTGTCTAAAACCTCTACTACCACCAACCCGACACAATACCTCATGAAACGTTCGAAAATAAACATAAAAATACACGTTACTTTACTTCTAAAGATAGCATTTATCACTAACACGATTTATTGCTGACTTAAAATGATAACTAGGAGCCTACTCGCGCTTACACGGGGACAGAGTGGGTTTAGCAATGGATAACATACATCGAAACTATCAAATTAAATTAATTTTAAAGAAACCAAAAAAAAAATGGTGCGCCTGCTATGCGCATATGCTATATTGCTACAATTCTTACTTCAAGAATGACAGACAGAATATTTTTTTTGCTTTAGCTTAGGTACATTTATGCAAATAAATAATGTCTGATTCTGAAAATGGCTTTTGTGATGAAGTTAGAAATTACCAACATCGAAATAGTACAAAGTGTGGGTATCTCAATTTTAACTGTAGTCTATCTCTAGTTTCGATGTACGGCGTCCATTATATTGCGAATATGGCCAGTAATTTTTATTCTAAATCGCATTTTGTTTATCAAAATCATGTCTTTTTATATCCAACCCATTTAGATGACGTGACCAATAGCGCTGGCATATAAAGTGCCACAAACCTATCTAGCCGGTTGACCGTAATCCTGTCAAAAATTACAGACCTGGCTTAGACACGTGTCAATTGCTTTCAAAGCGTTGTGTATTTCTTTATCGACTTTCAACGAGATTGACATAAACTTTTTAGTAGCTAAGGTACAGCAAGGGGAGGCAGGCAAGGCATATATTTTAGACTTCTTCATTCTTTTTCTTTTCTTTTTTTTCTTCTTCATCATAAGTATCTGCTGATAGAATGTGATTTTATTCTAGATAGAATAACATGTTACTCTTCTTAGTGATGTCATTAGTTCAATTTTTAGCCACCGCGTCAGATAAGTTTGTGGCACTAGTGTTCCGTTGTCATTTACAAGCTTGTTCTCATTAAATTCCTTTTGGGAAACTCTTAGAATAAATTATGAACTACATATATTAGTAAATTCACTTTACATGGATGTTATTTAGTAAAAAATATTATTATGTTTGTAAAAGATTATGATAAAAGCGTCTGTTTATGCGAAATTATATACATTAAACTATGTTACGACTACCTAGATTGTATAAGGTTTCCTTAGATAACGCAAAATATCTAAAAAAATACAGCGTTTAGACGATTTGAAAATGTAGAGATGCCTATATTTTACGCTTTATTCTAGTCTTATTAACTCCAAAGAGGTATCATTTTCTCAGCATATATTTTTAAAATAACCAGTTAAGTTTTGTTTTTATTTAGGTATTATCATAACATCCGTAAAGTCCAGTGAGAAGCATCAACAAAATTTAGACAGCTCTATATTTTTACATATTTAAGGACAAAGCGACTTTTTGCTATATTACTGCTAATAAAACGGCTAAAAATAACCTTGTAAACCTAAAAATAACCTAGCTAAAAGGAAAAGAAATTATGTGTGTATAAGTCACCAAAGTAAGGTTTAAACTGTAAAAACAATATTAAAATATTAGTTTTCCAAGGAACCTTAAAGTTAATGCGCTTTTTACAAAATGGTAGTATGAATCGAGGTATGGTAACACTAATATAAGCGTTGATGACCGCGATTTTTCAAATGATTCGCGCGCGGCTTTGATGACAGCATGTTATTACGAAATTGTTTTTAGTTTCGTGACATTTCTATTTATTTCTAGTTTAAGTTAAGTTTATTAAATATTAAGTATCTTATCTGAACACAACATATTTTGTGACATAGATTCTTTTTTATTTCAAGTAAGTAGATACGACAGCTAACATGAAACCTTTGGTTATTTATTGTCTAGATAGAGCATCAAATGTGCGAAAACGTGTTAACAAATGTCGGCCAGCTGTTGGCTTATAAGTTGGCACACAGAGACAACACACGGTGCGTCCATTGTCTCTGTGTACCGCGGGCACGCTACCGCACGCACACATGTTTGAAATTGTTGCCTCGTTTTCTTTGTTTTGATTGCAGGGCGACGCTACATCTAAACACTATATAATCACATCATAAAACTAGTATGGCTACCTGATGTAAAGTTCAAGCCTTTAATAACTGCAATAAACTACAAACTAAAGTCCCGCCTAAAAATTCTCTACATCGAAATCGCGCGCAAATCACATAGCTGCAATAAAAATACGTAGTCAAAAACAAAATGGCGCATTTTTACATAGAACACAGCTCCTCACAACTCTTAAAAAAGCTTAAACACTAAAACGTTGGTGTCTCATCGTTTAACGATACGAAAAAAAAAAAAACTGACAATCGGAGATCGCTTGTTGGTCGGCTCAGGGCCTGTACCACCACCTCTTTTAGCAGTAAACGTCACTTCAGTGTTGGAAAGAGATAGAGCTATACAGGTCGTCTAGCTCCGTCTCTTTTCCACACTGAAGAAGGATCAGAACTATAATTTTAAGAGGTCGTGGTAGGTTAGTACAGGAGGCGCTTAAAAAAGGTGTATAAGGCAAGAATGAGAGACCGAGCGAGCTGATGTCTAGAGGATGTGGAGAACATTGGAGTTAATTCGTCGGCGTGTGCTGTGTGGGTCCCGCCCAGTGTGTGGAACTGGAAGATGTCGCTGACCTGTAACAAATTAGCATAATCAGCCTATAATGTTCCCACTGTTGGGAATGGGCTATCTACCACGCGAGCCCAGTGCGGTTTGGTAGATGTCACAATGTTTTCGAATTTTTGGTTCTAGGACCTGAAATTCTACATTAAGGTGGATGCGCAAGGGTAGCCCGCGAAATTTAAATTTTCTTACGTTTATTGCAATTTGCAGGTCAGTGTCAGGTTGTATGTTGATGAAAATATTAATTGCGCCAGTAACACGTATGGAGTTACAGAATCATAATAATTCAAATCATCAATACAACCTTCCAAGTTCATATAATCCCAAAGAATGACTTCTTTATGAAATAGCTATTGAATGGGGTTATATGAACTGGGAGGGCTTTAATGATGATTTGAATGATTATAATTCTGTAACTCTATATGTGTTCCTGGCGCGATTCATATTTTCATCAACTTACCATCTGACACTGACCTGCAAATTGCAATAAACTTAAGAACATTTAAATTTCGCGGGCTACCCTTGCGCATCCACCTTAAACAAAGTTTTAATGCGGTTTGAATTTATTGATCAAATAATCTCCCATTTATGCTTTGTATGTGCCATGCTGGATGAAGGTGAGATACGTCTTCTTCTTTGGGAGGAGCTCGTGGCCAAACAATAAAAGCCGCTCGGGGTCGATCTTCAGGTTAAGCCGCGCTTGCCTAGGTTGGTCTGTGGATAGGTGACCAGACCACCCATTACATACCGAATTTCCTCATTGCCTCGGAATGCACGTTAAGCTGTTGGTCCCGCGTGTCATTTGTAGATCTTTGACAGTCGTTACAGGTAGCCAGGGGCCCGAGAATATTATAACCAGTCTTTAAGGGGTATCGTATTGCCCAGTACTAACTGGGATGTGGAGGCCAGATAGGCAGTCGCTCCATGAAAATGCTGGTATTCACCTGCATCCGGTTAGACTGGAAGGTGCACAGCATAATCAGCCTTTAATGTTCCCACTGCTGGGACACTCGGCCTCCTCTCTATGAGAGGGAATGGGCTATAATCCACCACGCGGGCCCAGTGCGGGTTGGTAGATGTCACATGTCTTCGAATTTTTGGTTCTAGGACATGCCGGTTTCCTCACGATGTTTTCCTTCACCGTTTTGAGAGCAGTGGTGATGAAATAAATTACACAAAGTAATGCACTTGGCTGGTTTCGAACCCACGAGAAGACACTCATAGTGCAAACCACCATTACCACTTATGAATAAAGTCACATCACCTATGGATCTAATCATCTGATGGAACTCGCGCAGTAGCTACGTGGCCATGACCTCGACTTTTGACACGATCTGCAATCTTGTAGCAGAAGACGGCTTGGCCACATCGTGCTACAAGCAATCTTAGCCGGTTGGTATGGTGTTGACGTAAACGAAGATCACCCCTTCACTGCATTCCAGCCGTATCTGTTCTTCGCAAGGACGATAGCTTCGTATTGCCTCAAGGTGTGGTGAGACATTGTTTCCCTCTCTCTCCCACCTGGACATAAGATCCCATGGCTGACCTGGAAGTCTTTAGATACCTAGACTCCAAGGAAAACCGGTTCAAGTGAATGATGCCCTTTTTTTACGGATGGGAAATCTTCAAATGACCCCTCCCACTCTGGGCGGAGCGGAAGGGAGTGTCAGACTTGTACTGACTAAAACGCATCCATGTTCCTTTTTTTGCGCTTTGTGTTCCAGGGCCGCGGTATCTCTTTCGAACAGTCCCGCAACCCTGGTGAATGATGCCCTGGAGTGTAAATGTTGTTTCACAAACGATGAGGTACTCATCATTAAGGGCAAGAAGATGATGGTGAAACTTAAGTGTAGAAGATCTCTCTAACCTCATTCCAGCCGTATCTATTCTTCGCCTGGACTATAGCCTCGTACACCGCACCTGGCTCCAGCCCCCGCAGCTCGTGGGTTACCCGGTGGGTGAGGGAGCCGGCCGGTTCAGGCGCTGGGATGACTACATCGTGCCAGCGGCCTGGCTGCTGGAATGATTCATTGATCTGGAAGATAAGGGGTTAAAAGTTAGTGACTAGGCCCTAAAGGATGATATGGCTAGAAATTAAGTGACTGCTGATATGACGTTAGAGAAGTATAGAAAATAAGATATGCTACGCCGTTTCCAAATAAATTGCAACTAGGTCCTCAGCTCTATGTAAGAGCCTGTGGTAAGAACAGATTCGCAGAAACAAGATTTAATCGACTTGCCAACGCAAATACCACGCGTGCGCGCTGCCCTCTTTTCATAATGTGTTTTTTCTTAAAGCACACCGCACTCGTCAGTGCAATCATGCACAGAGCATCATATTATATTACAATCATTTCAATCGTGCAGAGCCCACGTTAAACGCAAATGATAAAATTTGCGTCATGTTCATATTTATATCGCCACATGAATATGGCCTATTTTTTTTTGCAAATTACAAGTCTGAATTTTTAGGTGGAATGTCAAATTTCTTCAAAATCGAAAAATAGAAAAGAATGTTTTTAGGTGTGCACAATTGAGGTGGTGATAATTCGTCACCAACAATTTACGATACTCACAGCCAGCTGCCGATACAGAAGCCTCAGCTCGTCGAGCGGCGGGTAGCTGTCCACCGCGAAGGCCAGCACGTAGCGAGTGTGCGACCTCGCCAGCGGCGCCGACGTGAAGCGCGCCGGGCCGGGCCGCCCCGACACCTCCACGTGCTGCCGGGCGCGCCCCAGGCTGTTGTCGGCCACGCAGCTGGGGGGGGGGATACATAAATAAGGAAAGGCGGGAGCGGTTTAAACCCCGCTGATAATTTCATAGATCCATCAGAAAACCTTCCACCTGGGCACGCGTTGCCGAGGCCGACTTGGAAATCTCTAAACAGAATAAAAGTCGGCCGGAGTAAAGACAATCTCTGCAATTGGGGGTTCATGGACGGCTCAGTCCTCAAGTGTGTATGCGGCGTCTCCCCACAGACAATGGCCCACCTTCCATCTTGCACCGCATGCCCTATCGCCTGCGCACCTGATGACCTACTCAGTGCATTAGTGAGCGGGGTTCGCGTGGCTCAATTTTAGGCTAAACAAATTTGAACTTTTTGCCATTGATATGCTAAGAAGAAGCAATTATCATCCACATCCTGAATTCACTTACAGCTGGGTTTGGACCTCTCTGAGGGTCTCATGGTTTTATAATAGACCACTCGGGTCGGTCTTCAAAGTTAAGCAGTGCTTGTTGAGGTCGGTCCGTGGATGGGTGACCGTCCATTAATTACCGAGTTTCCTCCGTGTCTCGGAAAGCACGTTCAACCGTTAGTCCCAGCTGTCATTTGTAGATCTTTGACAGTCGTTACCAGCATAGCTGAGAGATATTTCTCGCGGCATGTAAAGCCAAGTTAGAGGTGGCATAAAAGTCTTTACCAGCATGGCTGAGAGATATTTCTCGAGGCATGTAAAGCCAAGTTAGAGGTGGCATAAAAGTCTTTACCAGCATGGCTGAGAGATATTTCTCGAGGCATGTAAAGCCAAGTTAGAGGTGGCATAAAAGTCTTTACCAGCATGGCTGAGAGATATTTCTCGAGGCATGTAAAGCCAAGTTAGAGGTGGCATAAAAGTCTTTATCAGCATGGCTGAGAGATATTTCTCGAGGCATGTAAAGCCAAGGTAGAGGTGGCATAAAAGTCTGACACCAGGTTAGGCACTAACCACACGAAAAAGTAGAGATCGGAAACTTACCTATAGTTTCCAAAATCTTCAGGCTGTACGTTGGCTATGAGAAGAGTGTGATTGTTCCCTCTCGCGGACATTGTGACTCGCTCCGACGCGCTCAGCGGGAACGAGTTCTGGTACCAGGTCACCTGGGGATGTTGATAAAACAATGTTGATATATTTAATTATGGATATGTAGCGGTACTATAAGAATACTTCAGCAACGTAAAACAAAAAGTACTACAGTGCCATCTATGTCATAGATGAAGAAGTATACATCGAAATACATTGAAATCCTACATCGCGCAAGTAAAGTTATCCGCGACTTAAGAGTATATAGCAGAACCCGACACCAACTGTCGAGCAGTAGTCCACCAGACATAACACCCGTCTGGTCGGAGGAACCTCCCTTTCCTATCGGGGGTGAAGAACTTCACATCCTGTTCTTCATACCCCCAAAGATATGCGACATCGAGAAGATTACGACGCGCCAGTCGACTGCGGGCGGGGAGCTAAGGTTGCGGAGGGCAAGCTGCGAGCGCGCACTGACAGCACTGCTTTATCACTACCGACCAATTGCTAATTATACAGAGTATAAATCGACCCTACACGAAGCCATCAGCCAAGCATTCTGTACATCAAACTAAGTAACTCTACGCAAAAATGATTGCTGTGAAACGACTTTTTTTTTGGGGTGAAATATCACGTTTTAAGGTAGGACTCAACGTAACGCACTTAAAACATTGTGCTGATGGATGCATTGAATAGTACGTAGTTATAATATTAACAACTAAATTGAAAATTGCTGAACTAACTAAAAAAAGTAATTGAAAACTGTAATAAAAAAAAAACTTGTGGAAAAGTTGGAACTTTGACCCCAATATCTCCGTAACTAGACAGTTCCCAGGTATGGCGGGAATTTTAAGGAATTCCTTACCTAATAGAATGAGGGCTATCGCGCGTAAATTCACCGCTAGAGGCGCTAGTGTAGCGCGAGGGCACCGAAATGTCAGATGTCATAGAAAGTTCACCCGTTGCGTGCTTTTTTATCACGTATTTTTACTAATTTTTACGATTGTGGTCTATGTTAATATGACTATTCCTGATTAAATATGACTTGAAAATTTTAAGTAGCAACTTAACTTATTTGTTAGTACTTGGAGGAAAAATGATTTTTAAATGTTTCATGCTTGCTAATTTTAGGGACAATATTTTAAATAAATGTATCTTAAGTTTAGAATAAGTTGTTATACGTAATAAAATAAACTTTTTATGAAGTTATTGGTACTTTATAGTATAAAATAGAATTATTGACATGATCATAAGCGACGGTGGCGCCATCTTGTGAGCTCAAAAACGATAGCCGTCATTGCTTCTTGTCCTTGAAACATTCGTCCGATTCACAAAATAAAAATGCAAAGAAAGTATATAAGAATTAGCCCGCTGTATGAGTTATAAGGAGACTCACCTCAGCTGGTGGATCAGCAAGCACTGTGCAAAGCAGTTCAGCTCTGAAGCCTTCTCCAGTGTGGACCCATGACCGCTCCACTGTAATTTCGGGCGGATCTGGAAATATTCAATAAAAACACTTAAAAGGTATATTCCTACGTTCCATACAGATCGAGGAAAACTGATATACGAGGTCATGGTAACACCCCAGTCCTCACCCATTTACGCCCAAGGCTAAAGTAGCCGCAGAAAAATGAAATAACTTGTATTATTTGGTAGAGAAAGGGGATTTTGAAAATAAAACAAAAGAAAAACACATTTTTTTTAGTTACAAAAAAACAAGCCCGTGCTCAAATGGGGACACTGGGCTCATTCGTATGAAAATATCTCCGTAAATACTGTAAGTTATTTCCTAAAAAGGCGCACGAGCCCTCATTTCATTATAGAAAAGTGCTAGAATGATTAGTTTTAAACCAATCATGTCTTATTTAAACATTATAAATTATTAATATATGTTATTTTTGTATTTTTGATTTGATGACATTGTATTTATTTTTATATTGTAAATTGTATTTGTTTCGTAACTTATGATTGTAATATGGGGGAACCTGAATTTAATGGATTTATTTATTATTATTTATTAACATCTTGACTTGTCGGTTCTGGGACGTGCTGGTTTCGTTGTTCTATGAACTTTAGTGATAAATAAAATTATACAAAACAAAACGCGTTGCCCGCGGCTTTGCTCGCGTTTTGGTCGGAAATTATCCCACGGGCACTTTGTAAATATAGCCTATGGCACTCAGGGATAATGTAGCTTCGTATTAGTGAAAGAATTTTCAAAATCGGTTCAGTAGATCCAGAGATTACCCCCTACATACAAACATACAAACTTACAAACAAATTTTACTTCTTTATCATATTAGTATAGATTGGTATTAGTATTTATTATTAGTATATTAGTATTAGTCTAAAAAGAAGTTACAGGCACTTTTAAATTGTCAAAAAAAAAGAAGCCGAAGCTACAGTCTATATCACAAAGCACTGTAATAATTGTGAAAGTGTTGCTGTTGCCCATTCTAAAGTGTAGATCTATGGAAGAAGGCTAAGAAACTCCCTGATTAAAAATAAAATGGGTTACTTACAAAGAACCTGCAACTGAAACTCTGCAACTAGAGGTGCCCCCACCCCGTTGTCGACCGTGCACGCATATCGGCCACTGTGTCCCCTCTCTAACCGGGACAGTTGTAGCTGTGGGCCCTCGCCCAGCCGCGTGTTCGTATCGTTCTGGAACACCGGAATTATCTACTTAAATAAAAGATGGTCTTTTACGGTAGCAAATATATTATTAAAAGGCAATTATCTTCTTGGCGTGTAATATACAGGGTGTAACAGGACCCTTCACGAAGCCGGCAACCAAGCATTATGTACATCAAACTAAGTAACTTTACGCTAACATTATTGCTGGGAAACGATTTTTTTTTTGGGGTGAAAAATTACGTTTTTCGGTAGGACTCAAAGTAACGCAGTCAAAACATTGTGCTGATGGATGGATTGAATAGTACGGAGATCCAGGAAGGGTTTTTTTTTTTAATCTTACATTAAAAACACGTATTTAGAAAAAAACTTGTGAAATAGTTGGAACTTTGACCCCCAATATCTCCGTAACTAGAAGGTTCCCAGGTATAGTTTAGAACAAAAAAAATATCGCAAAGACGGGGACAAGAAGTGCCTTTCAGCTTCGTTAAGGGTCTTGTTACACCCTTTATTTGGCCCAAAATTCAGTTTTGCAAACTCCGGTCGCTGATGGCATGATTTCATGATCGTCAAGTGAAGAAAATCTCATTTCTCGGGCGCAAAACTTAATTCCATAAAAAAACATGACAGGTCCTCACAAGTTTATGCCACGTCACGGTAGGCACCGGGTTGCCAGCCGCCCTGCACTCCAGCACGGCTGCTCCTCCCCTCCTGGCGGCAGCATGTCGGGACTCCGGAGACGCCCTGACGCTGGGCGGGACCAGCACCTCCACGGTGTGGACCTGGTCTCGGGCTACGCGGTCTGAAATCTGGCAGACGTAGTCGCCAGCGTCCTGGAAAGAGAGGTGAAAATTTAAATATTGGTGGAGAGATTTTTCTTTCACTTATTAGTTCTGTTACTTTATTAAGTTATATAAAAAAGCAAAAAAAAAAATACACACTATAAGCAATAATAAAATAATAATAAAAATTATGTAGGATTATAAAAATATCAAAAATTCTTTTTATTGTCTACTATTTGTTTTCCGTAGTAGGTTTTATAGCAATATTTAGCTACTATGAAGTACCCACTGTGCCGTATGTTTTCTGGCTACAATTTGGTACAAAAATATTGCAGACAATAAAACTTTCCACGAAAAAAAACGACTTCCAAAAAGACATTAAAAAATTCTAAAGTCGTTGACTTTGTTTGTTTCATTGACCTTTTTGCCAACGACTTCCGAAAGTAAAGTTATTTTAGACATTTTTAGTGTCTTTTTGGAAGTCGTTTTTTTTCGCAGAGAGTTTTTTATTTTACCCTTTTTAGTTGTACGAGATAAATACCACACAAATTCTTGTCATGAAACAATTTTTTACATTGTAACTAGAAGTTACTCGTACAATAGAACCATCATGTCGTCAATATAGCCCGAGAAGAAAAAAATACTCATTAAAGAAAAAAAAAACGAAATTGCTGAACCGATTTTGATGAAATTTATATGAGACTAAACGAGAAGCATATTCTTTCACATAAAAAAGAATTTTTCAAATCGGTTCATAAATGACGGAGAAATCAGGTAACAAAAAAAAATTGTCGAATTGAGAACCTCTTTTTTGAAGAAATCGATTAAAAATTATAATGAATTCTTATCGATCTTTAGGTACATCTTTTTGAGGTGTATCAAAAGCATTAAATAACCTACAGGTAGTAAAAATTCGTCCGCATTGCTGTCAACGGAAAAAGTGCCCAGCAGGGCTATTGCGTTGAAAGTAGTGACGGCTTTTGTTATACAATGACAGTTCTGCACGGGTAGCGTCGTTTGAAACCAACAAGAACGGTAATTGTATATCAAAACTCGTAACTCTGAACTGTTAACAGAAATACGCAATAAGAAGGCCGGAATGAAGAATTAATAGATATAAGATGGCTGTATAGACCGACCTAATAATTTTGATTTAGGTACTACAAATATTACAGACAGTCTAAAATAATAAAATGTGCCTTCTGTTACAAGCTTTTAGTTTTTATGAGTCTCAAATAATTTCCATCTTTTAGATTTCCTAAAACACTAAATAACCTATAAAGAAAAGTTATTGGGATCAACTTCGATGAAGTAACGTGTTACCACGTAATGCACAGAAGTTGGCTCGACATGACATGACAGATAAAAAGTAAGGCACTTTATAGTGTTACAAAGGACAAAATATTCAGGCAAACACTCATATCATACAGCCTAGCATTAATATAAAATTTAATCCATTTTGGTTACAGACTAAAGTTCTAGCACTTTTAACCTACCTTATCCATTCGGACTGGGTGTCCTAGCTTAGTTTCTGCGACCAACTTTGAGAAAATGCCAGAAAGTCAAATAAAAAACTTTTTTTTTACATCTAATGTCAATACGTTATAAAAGAGGATCAACTAAATATTTCCAGTTTTATTCTTACGCTTATCTACGGCAGTATGACATGTAACTGGATATCTGTGTAGGTAGCCCGCGAAATTCAAATTTTCTTAGGTTTTTTGCAATTTGCAGGTCAGCGTCGGGTAGTATTTTAATTAAAATTTCGCGGGTTACCCTGGCTCTTCTACCTTAAAAAATATTGAAATTGAGTAGGGTAGTGACTATAAAACTAACGATAAAAATGCCTTTCGATATTATATTCTACAAGAAATTGTCTTGATTTAACCGACCGAAAAGTTTGACCCCGAAAAGTATGAAAACAAAAAACAAACGAAAAAGTCAAATCTGAAACAACAAAGCATTCCCCATGTCAAACCTTTTCGACGCGCGAAATAAAAAATAAAAAGCAACATGGCCGACTAAAATTGCGCGGGAAATCGTACCTCAGTGTTGCAACGCATAAAAAATAACGAGGATGTATACCACAAAGGTTTTTATGCGGCCATTATCATATTTTCCCGGGCCAATTACCGTTTAGGGCGCTATTTAGCATTTTTGACGGCGAAAAAAAAAATGTGGAACGATTTTTGGTATTATAAAACCTATTTGGGGGTAATAACGGGATGATTTGAATTTTAAGTCCGGTTTGGGAACTATTTTGAAAGATTCTCGGGTTTTCTGTTGATTCCGGGAATTAGGAGCAAGAAAAATTTGGCTTTCATATGTTTTTTCTCGGGTGACCACTGAAAACCAGCGTCGTGCTGTGGGCCTCCAAAGCACAGCATCATGCTGAGTGGTAACCTGCTTGTCGCAGTCACGACGACAGTCACTGATGAATAGATGACCCAGAATAAACATATTTCATAATACGACCAGGTGCCGACATGACACTCATAAGAGGTGGACCATTATACGCTCTACGACGAACACGGCGGGGGCGCCTCATCTTCCGACGAAATATATATGCTTTCTTGCGACCCCGACGGCGAGCATTCCTCAACTTTCGGAACACACGTGCGTATCGCCTCCCAGTACGCTTCCAAGCCACTAACAAACAAAAGACGATTCTTTAATGCATCATCCATCATATCATCTAACTCATTCGAAACAAAAATTATTGGACCATGAAAAGCAATAATCATATCACTATCACACTTAACAGGATACGCATACTTACGACCTTCTAATAATCTCTTTAACATATTTGGAACACAAAACTTATACGAAAATTCTTCAAACAATATAACTTTATGATATCCAAACCACTGCAACTCCTGAAAACCAGAATCAACAGTGGCGACCACCAGAAAACCACCGAGATAAAATGAAGGTCGACGAAGCTCCAGAGAAACAATTTAACTGTTTTGGATCGCGCAAGGGAATTAATTTTAAAGAAAGAATAGCGGGGGAGTAGGACAACGTTAATTTCCACCTAATTCGAGGTCGGCTTCCAGTCTAACGAGATGCAGCTAAATACCAGTATTTTACATGGAGCGACTGCCTAAGTGCCTATCCAGTTCTAGAACTGGGTAATACCGGATTTCAGGCTACTGACTACCTGTAACGACTGTCAAAGATCTACAAATGAAAGCCAGGACCAATGCTTTCCGAGGCACAGAGGAAACGCGGTATGTTATGATGATTACCCATCCATAGATCGACCTGAAGCGCGGCTTGAACGTGAAGCTTGACTCGTGCAGCTCCGAGCTCCTCTAATAGGCATACTTTTAACAAAATTCTATCCATTACTTCCAGTCTTAAAATTTTAGCAGCTAAATTTTAGCCTCGTCATCTTAAGAAAACTCAATTTATGCAAATGCTTGCAGTTAAGAGGGAACACGATTCGCTACACAAATATATTGCTCTTTCTTCTTGCTGAATAATGCCTTTAGCTGAATAATGTTTAGTTCCCTTCAATATGGTTGAGCTGATTGGGGCTGATCCATTCGTCATGTTCATGAACGGGGCGCTGTCAGTTGGGACTGGTCATCTCTTAGCTGCCACGGTTTATTATAACTACTTTGTTTTTAAATTGTTGATAATTATAATATTTTACTCTGGTCGTTAATGTGCACGTCTTTCTACATCGTTCTCACATATATGTATAATCTCAACATGAATGATGTAACCAAGATCTTGTAACAAAATTTTGATTGGATGGAGTTTCTTGGCCATTCTTCTCCATAGAGATCTACGCTTTGGAATGGGCAACTACAGTACTTTCACAAGTTATTATACCTTGTGTCTGTGACTGTAGCTTCGCCATTGTTTTTCTGACATTCAAAAGTGCCTGTTATGGTCTAATTGAAATAAATGCTTTGAATTCAGTTAAAGCAATCATTATCATAAAATCATTTTCGTAAAATCCTGTCATTTCTTTTTTTTAACAACTATACGACCCTCCAAAAATAACAAAAAGAGACCCATTTTTACGGCCGCGATTATAGGACTACCAGACAAATTCGAAAAAGTTTAAACGTAAAAGAAATTAATAAGAACCGAGTCACGCTTTCTTAAAATTGTAATGTCAAAAAATGTTTGTGTGATATAAATTATAATCGGTCTGAACTGCAACTGTCCCTATTCCTCTCTACTGGGGCAGGCTTGACGCAGTGCGACGGCAATAGTCTCTTCAAATACCTATTTTTCAAATTCCTCGCAGGCCCTGTTCCCTCTTAAAACCATTGGCTTAAGATTTCATTAGTAGATAACTGATAGATTTCTTGATGGAATGGTAATTAAAATTCATGGACCGAATAAAGGCGAAACGGAAGATTGAATGAGAAGCGATTGTCTTTGGGTTCCGGTAACTTACTGTTCGTTGATGGTTAAAATTAAGATGGTTTATGTACCTGGGTGGTCTGAAAAGTTTCCGGCCTCAACGTGAAGATTGCAGCACTCGTCAATAAAAGCTAGTGAATGTAGATGTGCATCTTTTGACAGTTACTCACCAAAATTTCAGCCATTTTGGACGGGTAGTTCTTATTTGACAGTCGTTTATATAAAAATAGTATCGAGCTGTCATTATTTTTTTGTTTTAGAAAGGCAATACGCCTACGCAAATCAGAGATGAGTTGAACTCTGTGTGAAGGGAATCTGCACCATCATTTACCACGGTGAAATTTTGAGCAGCTGAATTTAAACGTGGCCGTGAGAGCTTGGGAGACGATGAACGTTCGGGACGTCCAAAAACTGCAACTACTGACTATAAAACCGCTAAAGTTCACCAAATGGTGCTAGGCGATCGCCGAATTAAAGTGAGAGAGATAGCAGACGCTATAACAATGTCCAAAGAATGTGTTTGTCACATCTTAAATCAAGATTTAAGCAAGAGAAAACTGTCCGCGCGATGGCTGCTGCGTTTTGCTCAAGTTAGACCAAAAACGTGTTCGAATGAACATTTCCAACGCTCTGTTAGCGCAATTTAGGCGCAATAAATTCTAGTTTTGGCGCCGATTAATAACTGTAGATAAAATTAAATTTATAAACAAATATAAATTTTAAGACAAAAAATCTTGTATCTCTATTGGGCCGGAAACTTTTCAGACCATCCACGTAGACTAGGCTATCACTGCCGTCGACTATTGGTGCTACTGACGATCTCGCGGAGAGTACCTAGGTTCTACTTTGCCATTGGTAACCTCTGGGATGACGTGCTGCGTGCTTTGTGATGCTGAATGTCAATAATAGATGTCGGTTCCTTTATTATAACGAAGAGTTATACAGGGTGGAATTTGTTAACGCCACCTGGAGAGAAAGAACTGTAAAAACTGGAGTTAGAAAATTTTACTCAAAGGAAAAATTCCTTTATTTTTAAAAATAAATAAAACTGCATACAAAGATTTTCGAAAATTCGCTTGCCACACTCGGGAATCGAACTGGCAAAATTCCACAAAATTACATCCTGCACTTTGATGGTATCAATAGATAGGGTCAATCATAAGGATCAAAGTAATCAGACACTAGTAATCGTAATCAGATGGACCTTTGAGTAAAAGTGCTTTTTCTTCACATTGAATTTATTAGTTAAGATTTCATGGTGTTCCTTTTATTTAATTTATCATGTTTGTTTGAGAGATTTGGTTCATATGATTGACCCTATCGATTGATGTCATAAAAGTACAGAATGTTACTTTTTGGAATTTAGCCGGTTCAATTCCCGAGTGTGGCAAGCGGATTTTCGAAAATCTTTAAATGCAGATTTATTTTGTCTACCTAGCCTTTTCCCAACTATGTTAGGGTCGGCTTCCGGTCTAACCGAATGCAGCTGAATACCAGTATGTTACATGGAGCGACTGCCTATCTGACCTCCACAACCCTGTTAGTACTGGGTAATACGATACCCCTTGGTACGACTGGTTCACTGAAAAGTGACTGTCAAAGGTGTACAGATGACAGCCGGGACCAACGGCTTAACGTGCTTTCCGAGGCACGGAGGAAACTCGGTATGTAATGGGCGGTCACCCATCCACAGACTGACCTAGGCGAGTACGGCTTAACCTAAAGATCGACCTGAGCGGCTGTTTTTATTTTGCCACAAGCTCTTCTGAATGCAAATTTATTTATTTTTAAAAATAAAGGAATGTTTCCTTTGAGTATTTTTTTTATCTCCAGTATTCATAGTACTTTCCCTCCAGGTGGCGTTGAAAAATTCCACCCTGTATAGTTGCATGCCCTATCTTAAACTTACACACACTTATATACACTGCATTCATTCACCCATCTACTTACTTAATCATGTCTTCATGTTTACAGATGTTTCTAAAGTATGTGCACCAATTTAATGTTTGTTTTTTTTTCTGAATACTTCATGAATACTATTTTCATAATGAATTATCATTCACATTCGATTATTCAATCTGCCATTACAGCTTATATTGGGCCACCAAGATACAGGCTGTGCCTGGTTTGGGGCCCAGGGCTACTTCTACTTTTGTATTCTTTGAACTTGGCTGAAGTATTTTGCTTTTCTATATATGTTACCTAAACTGTGTATAAATAAATAAAAAAAAAAACTTATGTCACTTTACCTGTGGCCCAACATCAGTGATTTGTAGATTGTACCCGTCGACCAGCCGAAACCTTTCGTCCCTGGTTACCATCAGGCTAGCAGCTGTTAGCACTGCCGGCCCCCTTCGCCATAGCAGGACTAATGAGCCTGTAAAAAGGAGAAGACTTCTCATTCTGACAATCTGTCAGTCAGTATATCAGTTCCCGTTAAAATAGATGAACTTTAACACAGCGTTCAGTACGTCTAACCAGGGGCGTGCCGTCCATAGAGGCAATTAGGCCTAGCCTACCCTACCATTCCTACCAACAACGCAACAAATGCATTTATTATAACTATATTAATAAAAAATAAAAAACTCCTGTTATAATACTTATAGCAACTTGTCGCAGCCGTGTGACGTAACTGATAAATACTACGACGCTCGCTCCCGGCCGTCTAGGCAAGGCCGCAGCCTAATTTCCATTGATAAATTTACGCACACTGATGCGTATTTTCGTGTATATGAACGGCACACATAGTAAATAGGGGCGTAAACTCCTGCGAGTGTAGCTGGCTAGCTGGCCACTGATTGGCTGCCCCACAAAGTATTATCCGGCTAAAACGGTATGCAGTGATGCAATTATATTTGGTAGTGTTTTTTTATCGACAAAATAACAATTGTATTTTTCTTAGAAGCCATATTTGTTTCATGTGACTTGCAAAATTTATTTCGCGATCTTCAGTGTTTTGATTTTTATAATATCTGACGTTTGTAATTCGTTTTGAAACGTATAGTAGTGTAAATATTATTTGTTGTATTTGTTTATTAACTTAGAAATGGTGTTCTGTTGTGAAGTTTGCGCTGTTAGTGTGTTTGTTAAAAGTTAAAAACAGTAAGTATTCACAATCGTTTAATGATAAGATTCAAGTTGTGTCCAAAGAAAGATGTGTACCCGAATTACGAGAATTAACCTAAAATTCATCGTCATTTCAAATTAATCTTTCTTCTGTTTGCATTGTCAGATAATCGTGATTTGAACCTTGATTAATGCGGAGTTCTTGTATTTATAACTTTGGTTTTAATAGGCTTATTTTAAAGGTTTGTTTTTCAAATATTCCGGTCAGAAAACTCTACCTTTTTTTTATTTACAGCGCATTCTGTTTTATTTTTTAGAATTTTTTATAGCGGAGCGACATCCTTCGTTCTTGTATTGACAGAATTCCATTGAAATTCCTGATATTTAAGCTAGATGGTGTTGTTTCTCATACGCTTACTAAAAACACCAGGGGTGGGTGCGGTGGGCCCGGAAGGGTAAGTGAATATATCAATAGATGTGAGTACTTTGAGGGTCATCTTAGCGTGGCCTACCTTCCGCGGAGAACCACTGCACGCCACTGCGTCTAACCAAAGCTATACAAGCAAAAAAAAACACTGATTAAAGTGATCTTATTTTGACCTAATGTATGTGTTTATTCTAGAGTGCCGCCGGCAATTTATTATTTTATGTCAAAATAAAATCAATTTAATCAGTGTTTTTTTTGCTTGAATATCATTGGCTAAACGTATTGAATGCCGTGTTATTTGTTCATCTATTTTAATGGGGCCTTAAATATACGTGATGAAAACATTTATATAAAAAAAAAAATGTGTAGGGTGTTTTATTTTTAAATTGTACATTGTTAATAAAATATTATCTATTTAATACAGGTTTACATTTGGATGTGATAAATACTCAAAAAAACTAAAGCTTGAGGAGTTGTAATTGCTTACTCATTCTTAATTAATTAATTCTTTTTAATGACACAGCATAAATTTGAATTTGGCTATGGCGCAAAAGCAATCAATTATAGGCAAATGCGTGCCTTTTAAAACAAGAACCACAAACCCCGACCCCACACAGTTCATTTAAAAACTTGTAATCAAAATGTATCATTAGAATAAAACTTCTTTAATTCAGATTTAAATTATTTAAATTTAAATTCAGAATTTAAAATCAGATATAAATTTAAATTGATACGAGCCCAGAGGGTTTTACAGCAAGAATATGAATTAAAAATATTAACGTAACTTAAAATTGTCTAAAACCGAGTTACGATGTTTTTTTATCTCAACATCGGCATGTTGAGAAGCCAACTCATTAACTTACCCAGGTTTTGAACCTGACACGGCAACAGAAGAGTATCTCCTACAACAGTTCTAAACGAATGTCCACGCGACAGAAACCGTGGCCCATCATCTGAAAAACAAAAAAAAAAAGATATATTTAAGTGACACCATTGTATGAACCGTTCGCCTTTCCCGGGCTGTCCTCCCCAGCGACGTCCTAAGTCGAGGCTCGTACCCTTTAGCGTGTAGTCGCTTACTATGTCAGTTATTTGCCTCTAGCTGGCGACCTTACACTCAAGGCACCCACAGGATAGTCCGGTTAAGCAGACGGCAACCTCTTAAGTTAACCTGCGAGATGCCATTCAAAAAAAAAAACATCGATGAATCATATGAAGTGTCTCCATAAGGATAGGTGGCGGACGGAAACAACTGTTCATTCCAAAGTTCCTTTTGATAAAGTCCAATTATAACATATGAATAAAAGCAGTGATAGCCTAGTGGTGTGACAATCGGACTGCCAAGTCATAGGTCTCAAGTTCGAACCCATGGCACGCACCTCTGATTTTTCGGAGTCTTGTGCGTATTGTATAATTACCTCATTACCTTATATTACCTCACGATAAAGAAGAAGAGACCTTGAGACGAACAAGGCAGTCTATTTACGTAAGAGACTATAGGGCGCAATTACGTTGCAAAATACTCATATCCCTGTCCCTGAATAAATAAAATAAAAATAAAAATATCAAAACCGGCCAAAATGTTCCACGGTCAACTGGTCATACACGCATGTCGGTTGCGAGAACTACATGTATAATGTATACCTGCCCTATCTGAAAAATCCCGCTTATAAGGTTTTTCTTTATCAAGACAAATCTAAAACTATGCGTAAATTAAAAAAACCGCCCAAGTGCGTGTCGTACTCACACGCACAAAGGGTTCCGTAGCACCAAACAATATAATAAAAATATTTTGAAGGCTCATTCATACTTTTATTGTTGTACATTAATCAACAAAACTTTTGTTTTTCATAGTATGTTAATGAAAACAAAGTTGTTGCTGCAGTTTGATGAAAAAGTCCCATATCTCAAAAAATAAACATCAAATCTTATTCAAACCAATTTTGGTTGAAAGTTTTTTTACGTTCTGTAATCCTATATTTTTTCAGAATTTTCCTCCTCTTACTTTAGAAATTAGAGGGGGGGGGACGACGACACACATTTTACCACTTTAGAAGTGTTTATCTTTCAAACGATTGACTTTGAGAGAAAATGGTTTTAGGAACCTCAATGTCATTTTTAAAGACCTATCTATAGACACCGCATGTATAGGTTTGATGAAAAAAATATTTTTTAGTTCGAAGCGGAGACCCGAGACCCCCCTTAATCTTATATTTTATTTTATTTTAATAAAAACCTTATAGCGGTTCACAGAATACATCTACCTACTAAGTTTCAACTGTGTAGTCCTAATAGTTTCGGAGTAAAGTGGCTCTGTGACATACACGGACAGACAGACTTGGCGAATCTATAAGGGTTCCGTTTTTTGCCATTCGGCTACGGAACCCTTAAAACCGGCCAAGTGCGAGTTGGACTCGCGCATGAAGGGTTTCGTACATACCATCGTAGATTCGTACTCGTAGTGAGGCCCCCCGTTCAAAGTGTTCAGACCCAGCCAACTTAATTAGTTAGCCAACTTAATTTATCTAAATAAACTGTGAAAAACAATAGACAAAACAAGAATACGAAAAAAAAATACCAATCGAACTCCGTACCATATCTCATTCAGCCATTTTTAAAAACCTATTCAAAAGTATTGAAGAAAAAATAATGAAGTGCCGAAGTTATGAAACTCTCAAACAGAGATTTGCAAAGTTTCTGAAAGTGGGAGTTTAAGAATATATGTGTGGTTGGCAGCTGTGAATGATGCATGGGAGAAGTCTGCAGTAAACTTTGTTTGATGACTCGAGAAAGGAATGTCCTGATTAAAAATGTATTGTGCATACGACTTACCTGCTTTCATAAAAAGACTAACAATTTATGTTGCTATTTCTATTTTGATAAAAAGAAAGATATAGTACATTTTGATATAAGTGCGGAAACTTTGTTATTACATTCGAGGCGGAATTCACACGCGAGCTGCAGGCGAGGGAATATGGAGCCGAGAACTGAAGAAGTCAGCCCATGCGTATCAAACGACGTTTTGCAATACACTTTCGATGAAATAAAATATTAAAACGAAAAGTATTATTGTCAGGAATTATTTCACCGGGTTGAAGAAGAACCAAAGGTATGATGCCGCTAAACAGCATATTATGAAAAATTTATATTCATTTTTTTTATTTTTTTATTATTATTTATTTATTATAACATACATTTGTTTTAACAGGTAAGACCCAAGCTAACAAATAGTCATAAATTGCTAATTATCCAGTCCCAAGTAACGGGTCTGGGGAGAAGCACAGGTTACACAGTGGACAACATACTAAGTGTCACCCTCTGGAATTCCGCCAAAGAGCAAGAAAATATGTCCAAACGCCTCAGACACGATTAATAATTTTTATTGCACGAATCACTGGCAATCATAAATCATATTGGCTGGGGAATCATAAAAGTAAATAAATAATCGTGTTTATCTATGATATTCTATTTAAGGTGGATGCGCAAGGGTAGCCCGCGAAATTTAAATTTTATTACGTTTATTGCAATTTTCAGGTCAGTGTCAGGTTGTATGTTGATGAAAATATGAATCGCGCCATTAAGACGTATGGAATTACAGAATTATAATCATTCAAATCATCAATACAACCCTCCAAGTTCATATAATCTCAAAGAGTGACTTTTTCATGAAATAGCTATTGAATGTGATTATATGAACTTGGAGAGCTGTATTGATGATTTAATTGATTATAATTCTGTAACTCCATACGTGTTACTGGCGCGATTCATATTTTCATCAACATACAACTTGACACTGACCTGCAAATTGCAATAAACTTGAGAAAATTTAAATTTCGCGGGCTACCCTTGCGCTTCCACCTTAAAAAAAAAAAACAATTTAAATACATAATAATCATAATATCATATACTAGCTGACCCGCGTAACTTCGTCTGCGTGTGCGTGAGTACATAAAAGAGAGTAGAGGGGAGGGATAGAGAGTAGTGTGCGTCAACCTTTAAAGTTAGACATATGGCCTTTGTGGACATTTTTTTAGAGCTTTTTAAGAGGGACAATTCCGACATACATGATAATTGCGTAACTTTAACCGTTCACGCAAAAAGGAAGCTCTCAAAAGGAATAAATCCCTGTTTTTGAAATATTTTTCATTGATGCTCCGCTCCTCGATAAATGGGCTATCCAACACTAAACTAATTTATCATTTCAAACCAGTAGTTCCAGAAATTATCAACGAAATAAACAAACTCTTCAGCTTTATAATATTAGTACAGATTCAAGTAGTTAACAATTTAATTTCTCGGAAATATTTGCATTAATCGCAAAAATATTCTACTTATGTTTTTCCAAATCAGGCAGGCAAATTTTACCGATGGGAAATCATCAAATTACCTCTCCCACTTTGGACGGAGCGGAAGGGAGTGTCAGACTTGTACTGACAAAACCCATCCACTTTTCTTCTTTTGCCCTTTGCGTTTCAGGGCCGCGGTATCTCTTTCGAACAGTTCCGCAACCCTGACAGGCATCGGTCCTCTCGAACGCCTTCCCGTTTGCTGATAACTCTTTGAGGCGGGCGTGGAACACGAACGCGCCGTTGCTACGGCCTGTCGTTATAAGACGGACGGATGGCAAGCAAGCTCATTACTCAACGTCCACAGGCCCGCGACCCTCGATAATCTTACGTCTTCATCTTTAGACACTGTATGACAGTCATACACCAGGTAGGACGAAAGTTCCCATCAAAGTTCTTGAAATGAGCCGAGACACGATAAAACTGCTGTAAACTGTTGCGGACCTTTTGCAACTGCCTTCCGTCTCCATCGTCAGACCTTTGATGATAGACATACTCCAGGCAGGTCTAAGTTAAAGAAAAAGGATCATGCTTATCATTCATAAAATAAAAAAATATAGACGCGTCGAATTGAGTTCTCAATTCGACGCGTCTATTTTTTTTTTTTTTTTCCTCTTTTTGTTTCGTCGGTAAAAAAACCAAGATTCAGACATTTGACACGGGCGAGGGTCATTCTTTCACGAAAAACACCGCGATTCAGATAATGGAGTGAAATGAACAGCGCCATCTATCGAGCACGTCGTTAGACCGATAGAATATACAGCATGGAAAGCGATTGAACACACACTCTACAGGGTTATAGCGTCATGTAGACTAATCTAGAGTACTTTTTGCCATCAGAACTTTTTTGTAAAGCCGGTCAGCCGATTTTAAAGTTATCTTGTGAGCACATTTTTATTAATTAGTACCATTTTGGTGCAATAGATGTCGTTGCATGTTTCTTACACAATGTTGATAAGTTCTTCTTGAACACTTTAAATTCATAAATCTTTTGATAGAGAGCACTGATTACAATGAAACAAAAACTAAAACCTTCTCTAAGTTACGCAGAATATTTGTGCATTGAATCTAATCACATTGGTTTTCCCAACAACATGAACGCCCGCCTCGCAGCGCACGCGGGTCGTTATTTTGATGCGGAGTTATTTTAAAACTGTGATATCTCCTAAGTTATTCACCTAAATTGAATGGTGTAAAGGGCAATTTAGGTTACAGTTGAACGCTTAAGATGACTACACCTTTGCAAATAAGGCATTATTTTTGACCAAATTTTAAAATCATAAAAATGGTTATTGTTAGTCAACCTTAAAAGATAGGCATGTGCCGTCGCGGTCTTTTTTTTAGACATTTTTAAGGGGAATAATTCCCTGATACATTATTTATGTGCAACTTTAACCGTTTTTACCAGCGCACGCAACGGAAGCTCTCAAAAACAATAAATTTTCCCCGTTTTTGCAACATTTTTCATTGATGCTCCGCTCCTTTTGATTGTAGCGTGATGACATATAGCTTATAGCCTTCCTCGATAAATGAGCTACCCAACACTAAAAGAATTTTTCAATTCGAACCAGTAGTTCCTGAGATTACCGCGTTCAAACAAACAAACAAACTCTTCAGCTTTATAATATTAGTGTAGATAATATCATATCTCTTTACAGAGATTAAAAACAATCACCGCCCACTATAGTAATTGAACCAATTCGGACTTAGTTTAAGCATAGGACATTTTTATTTCCGCACGTGTGCGAAAAATATTATCCACGCGTGTGAAATACATTGCATGTTGAACCTAATCGTAGTGCAATAAAAACCAGTTTTTAAGGAAGTGTATTGAAAAGGTATTGATGTGTCTCGCACAGGACAAAACAAAATGATTAAAATCTTACTAATAACATAAATGCGAAAGTTTGTGAGTATTATGAAATTCTGCGATCCCGGGATAAAAATTGGCATTTAAAGAATCCGCTTCCATACTTTTGTCCCCTTTGCCGGGAGAAAACGTACTTTAGGTAAATATGCATCCGAATATCCGATCCCTAGTGATCCCTATCACAAGGGCCCAGCAGTGGGAACGGGAACGTTAAAGACTGATTATGATAATTAATCGAATGATAAAACGGAACATTCCGAACAAGTACGTTGTAAAGAAAGTTTCAGAAAGGAGGCATCTAGAATTTCACCCCGGAAAATTATAAAATAAATCTTTAACCACTTAGAGACCGGAAAACAGGGGCGAACTATTTCACCCCCTTTAGACCCCAAAATACACATATTTCTTAACCAATACCTAACAATAAATAACAAAATAAACAAGAAAACACAATTGCCAACATTTACGGAACAGTGTCACATTTTTGTATCGGAAGTGACGAATCCGTTGCGTCATTTCCGGTCCTAAAGCCGCCATATTTATTTATCCGGAGGAAAGCTGGTGTTTCGTTTTAATGGTTTTCGCCCCATGTAATAGAAATGGGATGTAATGTTTTGGGTAATAAGTATTCTACGTGTTTTTAGGGGCTGAAAATGCCAAAGAAGTCATGTGAAATGGAATTCCATTTCACATGACTTCTTTCAAGCCCCTTTTTTTTTTTTTTTTTTACCGATGGGAAATCATCAAATAACCCCTCCCGCTCTGGGCTGAGCAGGAGGGAGTGTCAGACTTTTACTGACTAAAACCCAACCCCCTGATATCAAAACTATTGCCCCTTTATTAAAAAAAAAGTTTTCCTTTGATTTAAGAATACAATGCCTTTTTTAGGGTCCCGTAGCCGAATGGCAAAAAACGGAACCCTTATAGATTCGCCATGTCTGTCTGTCTGACTGTCCGTGTATGTCACAGCCACTTTATCCTGAAACTATTAGGACTACAACACAGTTGAAACTTGGAACAGAGTAGATGTGTTCTGTAAATCGCTTTAGGTTTTTTTTAGTACAAATAAAAAAAAATACAGGTTTAAGGCCCCTCCCCTCCCCATACATGGAACTGAAACTGAAAAAAAAACATCAAACCTATACTTGAGGGTGTCTATGGATAGGTCTTTAAAAATGACATTGAGGTTCCTAAAACCATTTTTTCTCGAAGTCAATCGTTTGAAAGAGAGACACTTCCAAAGTGGTAAAATGTGTGTGTCCCCCTCTAATTTCTAAAGTAAGAGGAGAAAAATTCTGAAAAAATGTAAGATTGTAGAACGTAAACAAAACTTTCAACAAAAATTAACTTGAATAAAATTTGATGATAAGTTTATGAGATATGGGAGTTTTTCATCAAACTGCAAGAGTAACTTTGTTTTTCATTAACATACTATGAAAAACAAATTTAGTTTTCCTGTTGAAAGTAATACAATACCTACAACATATGAATGAGCCTTCAAAATATTTTTATTATATTGTTTGCTGCTACGGAACCCTGTGTGCGTGTGAGTACGACTCGCACTTGGCCAGTTTTTAGTGTCTGATCCTTGTGAGCAATAATCATCGCTCAGTGAAATATTATTGTTGAATGATACTTTCATCCAAAAAAGGCAATTTAGAATCCTAGAAATATTTAATTTTGTGTTTTTCGTTCGTATAGGGACGAGTTCATCATCTACTTGCCTTTTCCGAAGTAAGAGGTCGGCTTCCAGTCTAACCGGATGCAGCTGAATACCGGTATTTTCCATGGGGCGACTGCCTACCTGACCTCCACAACCCAGTTAATACTGGGTAACACGATACCCCTTGGTAAGACTGGTTGTCAAATTTTCGGGCCACTGACTACCTGTAACGACTGTCAAAGATCTATAAATGACAGCCGGGACTGAGGTTTAACGTACTATCCATGGCACGGAGGAAACTCTGTACGTAATGGTTGGTCACCCTTCCACATCCTTGAAAATTGATCTATATGCTATTATTACTTTAGCTTTTAGCACGATCGAAACCTGGCGTCGCTTTGGAATGCAGCAAGTGGACAGGCTGGTTCTGAGTGAGATTATTTAGGGGCTAGTTTAAAAACTACTGGCTCAGCATCGTGGGCTGGCTCGAGCAAGGGTCGAGGGGGGGGGACTGATCTGGGCCTGTGATGATGAAGATAACTTACTTCTGTTGTTCTGCGCGTGCGCCGCTATGAAGACGGCGGCCAGCACCACCCACGACACCTCCATTGTGTCAACCGCGACCGCTCCACGACGAGACGTACCTCATCTGAAACAACAGAGGATAGGAGTTTAAAAATATTGTCTACATGTACAAAAATTAATATTATTCGTATAAACAACTATGATGAAACGCTTCATACGAATATGACCCTTATCGTAATGCTAGCTGATTCGGCAGACGTTGTCCTGTCCCACTCACAATATTATCTGGATGTTGATATCAGCGCCATCTATTGCGTGTAAATGCAGCTAAAAACCATACAGATGAACCCTTAAGCAAAAAAAAAAAACATCAAAAACAGTCGAGACTTTTCTTAAAAGCACAAACACACACTGGTATTTTATGTACGAGTATAACTATTAGGTTCGGTTTCGTATGTATCGCTACTGAGTCGCTACTTGACTTGAGTGAAGTCAAAATTCCAAAGAGCGAATTTTGATTTTCATTGATCTTAAAAATCAAGTAATTCCACTTAAGACTTCACCAAAACCAAAGGGAGATACTGTTTGGCATTAAAAAGTAAGAATAGATACTAGATACACAGTACGTTCCTCTTTACCCAAGTAATTTCCTGAAGCTATCAATTAGTTTTTATTAGCATTAATAATGAAGTCATTTATCTTCGAGATAATTATGCAGATAACTCCGACTTTGATGTATAGCTTTATTTTATAGTTAACTTATAAAGGGGTATAATGTCACCTGGTTTTTTGTTTCATTTATGCTCAAGTGTAGCCGTCGCCAGTAGGTACACAAAAAAAGTCATACGAGTACTTGTAAACGTATTAGTGAGATAAAAATTAAAGGAGGTGTTTTTTCCCCCATACAATTGTGGCCAAACAATGTACCTTAACAATAAAGGTACGAATTTATAGGAAAAAAAAATCGCAGATTCTGAAAAAAAACATATTGGGTTTATTAATGCATTTGTACCACCTGAAATTGTCGATCAAAGATGCTAAAACTTGCAACCCAAGAATTTTAATCTGGCAATCTCGTAATTCATTTCTCCGATGATGCGTTTCGTTACTTCATTTAAACACGTATGAAAAACTAAAAATATACTATTTTGAATTTAGTTTTGTATTAAAGATAGGTTAATTTTCCCGGCACACTTTCTTGTGAAACATTATAGGATCAAGAATTTAAAAAATACATTTATTTCACATTTCAGATTATTTTTTGCGTTTGGTTAGCTACTGGCCAAAAGACAGTGCTCCAGGGCCGATAATTTACTATCTTATTCCTTTTGTTGTTGTTGGTGACAATATTGTCATTCAGATTATTTTAGCCCTTGTCAGACGATCGATCGATCGACCGATCTCGAAAGAGTTTAATATTTTGACAGATGGAATAGTTTGACAGCCGCCAGCGCTGTTAAGAACGTTTCTTTGAACGCAGATATGATTCAAGGTAGTGTTTTTTCATATTCTTTTATTTTTAAATCTATCGAATATTGAAGGATTTAAAATACTGCTAACAACACAATGTATTGGAAAGAATTTAAATAGTAATTTGTACCTCAGTACATGTTTGGGCCGAAAAAAAAACACCTCCTTTAGTTATCTACACACAAACAAAAAAAAAATAGATTAAAAAAAATAACATAAGACGGTTTCTGGAGTAAGTGAAAAAGCTTTTGTTTTTCAGATTTACGGGCTACATGACTACCGGTAACGACTGTCAAAGATCTACAAATGACAGCCAGGACGGCTTAAGGTGGATGCGCAAGGGTAGCCCGCGAAATTTTAATTTTCTTATGTTTATTGCAATTTGCAGGCCAGTGTCAGGTTGTACGTAGATGACAATCTGAATTGCGCCAGTAACACGTATGACGTATAACGTATAACGTAGATGGCGCCACGTGTCTTTCGAATCATGATTGAATTATATTATCACAAGCAGTACCCTGCCTACACCCGTATTTACTGTCAAATTCTCAATGAACGCGAGCAAAGTCGCGGACGAAAGCAAGTCAAGCAATAAATTTAAAAAAATCACAAAAAGAAACGTGAACTCGTATTTCACCCCAAAAATACGATTATTTTTCAAGCTTCACCCCCTGTCTTCTTACCAAACACATCTCTATACGATAATTCCAACAATTCGCCGTGGTCGAAGGAATGTAATAAGTACGTGTACATGTTTTTTTAAGCATAATATGGCTGGTCCCATTCACCCCTCGCTAGGGGGTGAAATCATATGGAATAAATGCTGTTAAGGGGCATGGTGCGGGTTCAAATGTTTTTTTTATAAGTAGATATAATATGTGGGATTTTAATAAAGGTATGTAGTAGATAGACACCGGAATTTTTTGTGTATATATTGTCGTTTGATACAGACCAAAGGTAATTTCTTTGTTAGTAAGGCATTCCTATAATTATTTTGCAATGCACGAGAGACAAAAAATAACAAGAGTTTTTGATTTAATTGATACTTTAGCATATTTTAAGCATTTTTTTACCAAAGCATTATAAAATAATCTTCTTATTTTAAAGAATTTGCATGTTACTATGTTCTTAACAGCAGCGAGGTTTAATATCATAATAATATATTTTCAAATTCAAATTATTTATTTGTGAAACATAGGTACAATTTCATCATTCTTGTTCATTTAAGTCACTTCTAAAAGGCTCATAATTTCACATAGAGTAGCTTTTCAAGCGCATTGAGCAATCTACTTCAAAAAAGTAATAGACGTTAAGCGATAGAATAGGGAAACGAACTTTACCGTACTCGCAATAAAGTTCAAAATACGGTTGGAACGTTCAAGCTTGAAGTAAAGTTAAAACTAATACACGGTGAAAGTTGATATTAGGTTTTTTTTAAATTGATTATAGAACTTTTAATCGTAAATAAATACTGTTTACCTATACAGGCTGTCGTTTTAATTATAATACATTTATTACACCTACCGATTCCCGTAAAAAAAAAAAAAATGAATAAAAAATAAACAATCACCCCTCAAGTTTTTAATAGCAACCTACTACCCCTTAAGCTGCCACCCCAACTCAGGGAATCAATCGTTCAGCACAAGATTGTTAGGGGTACCCGCACGATGTTTATTTATTATTAGGGGAAAAGGTTTTTTTTGTACAGAAATCATTTATTTCTTGAATTAAAAAGATGTTTTTATACGGTGATTTGATTGAAAGGTCACATTGCTGTACATAAAAAAAACTGTTGCATTACATTGGACAAAATCTAGCTACAAACATAGTTTAAATTCACCCTATTAAATAATTTTAAACAATTTACACTTACGTTGTTATTGCACCTACTATGTATGGTCTCTGCATCATCCTAAGGTAGACAGGTAGAAAATGCCTATGGTAATAAATTCGCCTTTTAATTACTGATGAATAATTTCGATGTGTGTCATTATTTTTTTCTGAATGATAGAATGATTTCGGCGTACCTTCCACCTTGCTTACTTCATAATCAAGCCGCTGATTGTTTGAACTTTATTTTTTCATTTGATGGCCTAATTTCTTGAGAATGTTCAGCATCTCGATACAATCTTTAAGAGCCGACTGATGGGTGAAACCGCGGGGCACAGCTAGGAAAGAACCATTTCTTCCAAACTAAAATCAAACCATTGTCCCGCAGCATTGGATGTAAAAACATGGACAAAATCCATTGCATCCATTTTGCATTGGACAAAATTCATTTATCAACCCGCTACTCTAACCATACCATTACGGATTCCCACAAAAACAGATATACAGATTATTTTATAATTTATGCAAAAACTCGCCCCCCGCATTTATTTCTCTCTCAAAATCAGGGGAACCAGTCATTTAATAAGTTCCCATGGTAATTTTTAATTAGGCGGAGATTATGTTGACAAATCTTATAAATGTTTAGTTAAATGTCACTGGCAGTATTTTATTTTATTTTTTTGTTAAAAAGGGGTGAAGTCATTGGGGGTGAAGTTGTAGGGGGCGAATTTGGGCGTGTCGTGGTGAAGTTTAGTGATTTGGAATACTATAATTATTTAAATTGGTGTAGACTGTGGTGTAGTGGGGTAATAAGGACTTTTTGTTAATAGGAAAGTATTTAATACTTTTGGAAGAGTGTCTCGTTGGGTTAATAGTCGCAAGCGCAACTGCCAAGCAAGATTTGATTCCTAGGTCGAGCAAAGTGTTATTGAGTTATATCATTGTAATGAAAAATCACGTTGGCGGAGTGGCTGAGCGATTGGCTGCTGCGCTGCGTGTTGCGGGTTCAATTCTCAATACTCACTCAATACTTTATTGCATTCCATATAATGTGTACATAAATATAACAGTTGGTATGTTAAAACATCGAATCAATTATGGACCCTGTCGGGCACAGCAAAGTTAGTTTTAAATAGGAGAGAGGATGAAGGCGCTAGAAACTACTAAAATTACATAAAATATAAAACTAATAAAATAAAATGTTGGTATTAAGCGAAATTATTTTTTATTAATGTTGAAATTTATCGCTGAAATATTCGTCAATAGTGTAGTAGCTTTTGGTTATTAAGAATTGTTTTAATTTATTGATTCAATTTCTAAATTCGGTAAGGATCCTTACCCAGTGGCGTAGCAGAGGGGAGTCCCACCGATCTGAGAACACGCTCAGCAGGGCTATTGCGTATCTCTGTTGACTATTCATAGTGATCATCGCTTGGCGAGTTTTGATATACAATGACCGTTCTTATTGGCTTCAACTGATGCTACCCGTGCAAGTGGCCCGAAAAGTCTGACAACCAGTCTTACCAAGGGGTATCGTGTTACCCAGTATTAACTGGGTTGTGGAGGTCAGGTAGGCAGTCGCTCCATGAAAAATACCGGTATTCAGCTGCATCCGGTTAGACTAGAAGCCGGTCGCAACATAGTTGGGCTAGGTAGATTATGATGACAGATACTGTGTATCCATTTTTTGATGACTCTGTGTACCTAACAATGATTAATGACAGGGTGCCGAGATCCCTGCCAGGGTTGCGGGACTCCTGCCAGGGTTGCGGGACTGTTCGAAAGAGATACCGCGGCCCTGGAACACAAAGGGCAAAGGAAGGAACATGGATGGGTTTTAGTCAGTAAAAGTCTGACACCCCCTCCTGCTCAGCCCAGAACGGGAGGGGTTATTTGATGATTTCCCATCGGTAAAAAAAAAAAAAAACAAAAAAAAGGGTGCCGAGATGGGACCAAACCACGTCTGTGATCCCCGAAGCCTTAGGCAGAGGAAAACATACTATTAGGTACATGGGGCCGGGTTTGTCGGGTCGTTAAGTTCCCTTCAATATGGTTGAGCTGAATGGGCCTGAGCCATGCGTCATGTTCGTGAACGGGCGCTGTCAGCTGGGACTGGTCATCTCTTAGCTGCCACGGTTTATTTTAACTACTTTGTTTTTAAATTGTTGATAATTATAATCTTTTACTCTGGACGCTCTTAAGAAGGCCCTTCCCGGTCCGTCTATCGTCAACGCGAGCATGGCCAAAAAGCTTGTTGTTTCATCCAGAGCCACAGCGGCGATTTTTTTTCGACTCCCCCGATTTTTACCCCGCCCCGACCCCGCACAACTCGTCTTCCGCGCACCTCATACCGCAACGCGATGACATGGAACGAAAAATAGTGTTCGAAAATTTCTTAAACTTGTTCCAGGAAATACGTGTTTTTTAATAAGTCTTAAACAGAAATAAATATTTGTCATTAAGAATCTCCATTACAT
Source organism: Eugnorisma glareosa (assembly GCA_947578425.1). Classification (NCBI taxonomy): domain Eukaryota; kingdom Metazoa; phylum Arthropoda; class Insecta; order Lepidoptera; family Noctuidae; genus Eugnorisma; species Eugnorisma glareosa. The sequence continues at coordinate 1,259,677 of OX387984.1, forward strand.
GTGCAAGGTTTCTATCGAGATGATTTCTTTATTTTTACAGTTTATGAGTAGGTACATTATGAACGGCCAAAGTTCAGGTAAAATTTGTGCAAAACCGCAATTTTTGGAGGCTTACGCTGAATTTGTTTCTACTTTTGTTTTTTCCAACCATAGAAACCTAGATATAGTGCACAAAATACATATTAGTTAAAAAAAATCAAAGATAGATGTGTAACATCGGCATAATCACGTACGAGCGTTTGTATGAAAAGTATGACGGGTTGGCCGCTCTTAATGTGCACGTCTTTCTACATCGTTCTCACATATATGTTTAATCTCAACATGAATTATGTAACAAAGAACTTGTAAAAATATTTTGATTGAAAAGGACACTCCATGGAGTTTCTTGCCCATTCTTCTCCATAGAGATCTACGCATTGGAATGGGCAACTACAGAACTTTCACAAGTTATTATGCCTTGTGTCTGTGACTGTAGCTTCGCCTTTGTTTTTCTGACATTCAAAAGTGTCTGTTATGGTCTAATTGAAATAAATGCTTTCAGTTTGAGTTTGAGTTTTTGAGTTACACTAATAGTACATCCACATTTCGCCAGCAATGTTGTAAGTTCTATGTAATAGGAGGCGAGCCCTCCATATCAGCAGGAGACAGAACAAAACAAGGTCAATAGTCACAAAGGGACGTTTACAAATGGGATAAGCCCAGTTGCCTAGCACCACGGATAAATATTATCATTAATTTTAATAGGTCCTAGCCACAACCAACGAGGAAAACATCGATTTATTTAATCGAAATACCCTCTTTTCATCCAATTTAATCCTGCGTCTTGACCACCCGGCAGCATTTAGAAGCTAGCGCGCAGCCCCATTTGTAAACCAAACGATTTCTAAAATGGGGGACGCATAACATTTCAAAATGTAAAAATGCGTGAAATTGCAATCGATTTGCACTTGATAAGTTTTGTATTTGTTTTATGGGGCTAGGGAACATATGTGTACATAATATTATGTAAATTCGTTTTGTCTTTTGATACATCTTTCTCACAATATGGTTGAAGTTTCACGGACCTAAACAAAGCGCTGTGAGCTTCCATATTTATTGTGCGAACCGCCAGTCTGTGGAATTCATTGCCGGCTTCTCTGATCCCTGACCATTATAATCTGGATCTCTTCAAAGTTCGAGTGAATCGGTTTCTTCTAGGCAAGCGTGCTCCACCTTATGCTGCATCATCGCTTCACATTAAGCGAGTTGCGGCCAAACGCAAGCCCTATCTATACTCGTATTCTAAAGAGGTAAAATTTGTTTGTAAGTTTGTATGTAGGTGGTAATCTCTGGATCTACTGAACCGATTTTGAAAATTCTTTCACTAATAGAAAGCTACATTATCCTCGAGTGCCATAGGCTATATTTACAACGTGCCCGTGGAATAATTTTTAACCAAAACGCGAGCTAAACCGCGGCCAACAGCTAGTTTAGTATATAAAAAAAACTCAACATGAATGTTGTAACCAAGACTAACAAAATTTTGATTTGATTTTCCATAGAGTTCCTTGTCCATTCTTCTCCATAGAGATCTACGCTTTGGAATGTGCAACTACAGTACTTTCACAAGTTATTATGCCTTTTGTCTGTGACTTTGCCTTCGTCTCTTTGTTTGTGACATTAAGAAAGTGCCTGAAACTGGCCCACTTGGAATAAATGCCTTGATTTAGGATTTTGTTAAAAAGGATTATTGAAAATCTATCGTAATATTTAGATATTTAACGGCCGTTCTCTATAACTTACTTACGTATAACGGTTAGTATGCCTTACTCTAGTAGCTATCGGTGTATCTATAAACAATGTTAGTAATGAATTGACAGGAATATCCTATCCACGTCGCTTATCTGTCTCTCGGAGGGTTGACAATTGAAGTTTCTTTAACTGTTTATCTGAGATAGCAAAGTTCCGTTAACTGTTAGTAAGTTATTGAAAACGGCCGTTAGCGGGTTGTGGAGGTCAGATAGGCAGTCGCTCAATGTAACATACTGGTGTTTAGCTGCATTCTGATGTACTACTAACGCGGGAAAAGATAACTATACTAGTACGGTAATTAGTTACTTTTGCATTCATGACGAATGACGTATTCGAAAGAATATATTATATGTAAATAAAATGTCACAATTCATAGTCAAATAATTCAGGCGTTTTCAATTTTAAAATCTAGCATTAAAAAATTACTCACTAGATTTTGCCCGCGGCTTCGCCCGCGTGGATGTCGAAAATAATCCCACGGGAACGTAATACCGGGATATAAGGTATCCTATGTGTTAATCCAGGTTATAAACAATCTGTATGGCAATTTTTATCTAAATCCGTTTTTTCCGCTTATTTTAAGATAACATAAGTTCAGTATCCGCACTCATCACGAGAAATATCAATAATAACAAAATATATTTAAGCCCATAAATCACTATAATATCAATTATTGCGCTACCCGGCACCGAACCAGCGTCCCACGCGGTCCCTCCCCTCGACCAGTCAATATTGGTTTTAATGTCAAATTAGCGACGGACCCCATGACCTTTTGATCTCTGCTAAGAGGGTTCTTACTGTAGGGTTCAAATATCAATCATTATCCCAGCACTTTTAACCGACTTTCTTCAAAATGGAGGAGGTTCTCTGTATTTTTTTTAATGTTTGTTACCTCATAACTCCGTCATACAGGGTGTAACAGGACCCTTCACGAAGCCGTCAACCAAGCATTATGTACATCAAACTAAGTAACTTTACGCAAAAATTATTGCTGGGAAACGACTTTTTTTTTTGGGGTGAATAATCAAGTTTTACGGTAAGACTCAATGTAACGCACTCAAAACATTGTGCTGATGAGTGGATTGAATAGTACGGGGGTCGTAGAGGTGTTTAAAGTAAAAATCATACACTAAAAACATGCGTTTCATAAAAAAACTTGCGAAAAAGTTGGAACTTTGACTCCCAATATCTCCGTAACTAGAAGATTCCCAGGTATGGTCTAGAACAAAAAAATGATCGCGATGACGGGGAAAACAAGCGCCTTTCGACTTCGCTAAGGGTCTTGTTACACCCTTCATAAGAACCGATTTGAAAAAATCTTTGTTAGGTGAAAGGATATACTTCCCGATTAGTCACACAGAAATTTCATCAAAATCGGTTCAGTAATTTGTTATTTTTTCCCTTCAATATGTAGTTTTTTCTTCTTGGGCTATGTAGATGACATGATGGTTCCTTAATAACAGCTAGTTACAGTATAAAAAATTGTTTCTTGACAAGAATTTTTGTGGTATACTACAACTGGTGGTATACTATAAATGGTATACTATAAATGTTGAAAAAACACTAAATATTGTACACCTTAAAGGTATGTTACAGCGATCCTTTATAATAACCATAAGAACTGATATTTTACCTGTGACAAACAATAAATGAATTTGAATTTGAATTTGAATTTGAACTAATAAGGGTAAAATAAAAAACTATCTGCAAAAAGAAAATCGATTTCCAAAAAGTCTAAAATATTTTTTTGGTAGGCGGTGGCCAAAAGTCAATGAAGCAAACAAAGTCACCGACTTCCGAAAGTAAAGTTATTTTAGAGTTTTTTAATATCTTTTTGGAAGTCGTTTTTGTTTACAATTAAGTTGTAGTCTGCTTCCAGTCTAACTGGATTCAGCGCAATGCCAGTATTTTCTATCTAACCTGCACAACCCAGATACTGATATTTTAATGGAGCGAGAAGTCCGGCCCCGGCCAAATGTTTTTTTTATATTGTTTTAAAGGAATCCTAACTTCCCAACTAAATATGCGAAAGTAAGTTTGTTTGTTACCATTTCACGCCTAAACCACTGAACCGATCATCCTGAAATTTTGCATATACGTTGTCAGGTGTACAGAAACGGACATAGGGTACCTTTCATCCCGAAAAAAAGTAGAGTTCCCGAGGAAACCAACAATAACGTTCATATGATAATAGATGGCGCCACGTGTCAACACATCAACACAACGGCAAGCAGAGTACAACCCGAATTGATTGCGAAATTCGAATTAACTCGAAGCCGCGGGAAAAAGTTAGTATTTATATATGTAACGAAATGATAGCTTACTTAACTATCATTTCCTTAATTTGAATTTACCCGCGCTAAATCAAGCGCGAATGATTAGCGGAACGGCCGATCAACAGATAGATTGAATGAAGAGTATAATGTACTCTGTGGTATGAAGGTGAATGAATGACTGATTGAGGTAAATAAAACAGACACATGACACTAATGACAGTATTGCGCACGTCATTGCGGTCATTGTGATTTGGAGGTTAATAAAGAAAACATAAAACTTTATTGTAACTGAAGATAATAAAAGGAGATGATATTCGTGAAATTAAGAGCTTTGAATGTTGTTTCTTTAATTACAGGTAAAGTAATATTCTTTATAGCAGTAAGTACTTACTTTTTATAAACATCTTGTAAAACAATAAAAACTTTAATTACAGAAACGCAGTTGAGTTTATTTACGTACGGACATCGGACCTTGAATAAGATACCTTATATATAAATAAATATAAATATCGCTGGACATTACACACAGCGCCATCTAGGTGCCACACTAAGGAACGAGGCTTGTGTCGTGGACACCAGATAGTTGATACTACTACATAGATACTTTTTGTTTGTAAATACATACTTATTATACATATAAACATCCATGAATCGGAAACAAATGTCCATGCTCATCACACAAACATTTGCTCCTACCGGGATTCGAACCCGGGACCCTAAGAACGTAAGGCAGCCTCACTACCGCTGCGTCATTCGGGTCGTAAAAATATAAAAATTTTAGAAATTTTAAAATAAATAATTAAACGATAACTAAACTAAAACAACAGGAGAAGCCTCATTGTCTATGCTAAGGTAATTACAAGTCACGCGCCAAACTTGCTAATTGTTTCCGCCAGGTGGCGCTAACGACTCTAGACTTATGACTATTAAATTGTTTCAAATATACGGGCTTTCGTTTTGAACGGCCACGATCTTTTCTTCTTTCTTTTATCGTTTGGTAAGTGCCTAACCTGGTGTCAGAGTTTTTATGCTGCCCTGACTTGGCTTTACATGTGGAGTAAGATCTCTTACAAAGGGCGGTGAAGGAACATGGATGGGTTATAGTCAGTAGTCTGACACTCCCTTCCGCTCCGCCCAGAGCGGGAGGAGTCATTTGATGATTTCCCATCCGAAAAAAAAGGCATGCTGGTTTCCTCACGATATCCTTCAGCGAAGCAAGTGATAATTATTTTATACAATACGCACATGAATCTGAAAAATCAGAGGTACCTACCTAAACTATGACTTGGTCTAGTCCGACGGTCACACCACTATGATATCACTGCTTATAAATGGCAACGATGCGATTGTGGGATGAAAGAAACAAAATAAAAAACAAAATCATTAATCTGGCAAAACCACATACAAGGAAAATCATAGTCATATGCGCCTTTACCCAGCTATGTCGGGGTCGGCTTCCAGTCTAACCAGATGCAGCTGAATACCAGTATGTTACATGGAGCGACTGCCTATCTGACCTCCACAACCCAGTCAGTACTGGGTAATACGATACCCATAAGTAAGACTGGTTGGCAGACATTCGGCCACTGACTACGAGTACCTGTAACGACTGTCAGAGATCTACAGATGACAGCCGGGACCAACGGCTTAACGTGATTTCCGAGGCACGGAGGAAACTCGGTGGGTAATGGCTTGTCATTCATCCACGGACCAACCTAGGCAAGCGCGGCTTAACCTGAAGATCGATTTGTGCGGATGTTTTTATTTACCCTAGTAGTGAGACAGTATAAACTGAATCTATACTTTTATACTATCACTACATAGTATAAAACAAAGTCGCTTTCTCTGTCCCTGTGTCCCTTTGTACGCTTAAATCTTTGAAACTACGCAACGGATTTTAATGCGGTTTTTTTTAGTAGATAGAGTGATTCAAGACGAAGGTTTATATGTATAACATTGCACCCGTGCGAAGCCGGGGCGGGTCGCTAGTAATATTATAAAGAGGTAAAGTTTGTGAGGTTGTAGGGGGTAATCTCTGGATCTACTGAACCGATTTTGAAAATTCTTTCACTAATAGGAAGCTACATTATCCCCCAGTGCCATAAGCTACAACGTGCCCGTGGGATAATTGCCGACCAAAACACGAGCGAAGCCGAGGGCAACAGCTAGTATTTAATACAATTCCTATTAGTATAGTAATCACGTAACTCTACTATAAGTAGATTAGTAATAGTTTGATGTATAAATTGAATTTAGAGGCCATGGAATAAGCGGATAACACAAGCTGAGCACTATTGCCTTTTATTCACTATTTCAATCGTTGTAAACTTGTAAGTCAATCATTTACCGCATTTTTTTTTTTGTTAATGTCATCTCGCAGTTCAGCCTATGAGGCTAGCAACTGCTTAACCGGTCTAATCCTGTGGATGCCTTGAAGTTAAGGCCTCCATTCCTGCCAGGGTTGCGGGACTGTTCGAAAGAGATACCGCGGCCCTGGAACACAAAGGGAAAAAGAAAGGAACATGGATGGGTTTTAGTCAGTAAAAGTCTGACACTCCCTCCTGCTCAGCCCAGAGCGGGAGGGGTTATTTGATGATTTCCCATCGGTAAAACAAAAAAAAAAAGGCCTTCATCCAGGAGCACCGTTTACCGCCACAACTAATTCTACTTTTATAGGTACTATTACTGGCTGTGCCCCGCGACCTTCGTTCGCGTGAAATTATTATATACTTAAATATTATTTCCCTATTTCAATCGGATTTTGTTCACAAATTCAAAGGTTTTAAAAAAGGGAGGTGAATCGAGTTTACAGTACGACAAAACACAATGAGTTTCTCATCTATACTTCTATACTAATATTATAAAGAGGTAAAGTTTGTGAGGTTGTCAAGTAGGGGGTAATCTCTGGATCTACTGAACCGATTTTGAAAATTCTTTCACTAATAAGAAGCTACATTATCCCCGAGTGCCATAGGCAATTTATTTATTTATTTACAACGTGCCCGTGTGTGATATAAAACAAAAGTTAACATCATCATTCTCTTGTCATTATCCCAATTTATTTGAGGTCGGCGCAGCATATCTTCTTCTTCCATACATCTCTACTTATTACTCGTTAACATTACCCATAGTGAAGCATAGTATAATAAGTTTTACAGGAACTTTGCGAAACAGTAAACTCGCTTGTCTTGTGGCCCTAAAGATTATTGTATTAAACTAGCAATTTCGTCGCTTCTCTCTGTCTTGCTAGTTCCGTATTCATTTCATGTAAGATCATGAACTTATTTATGATCTTACATGAAATGGTTATCGCATGATTTTGGAAGAATCTAATGTAATGTATGGCGTGAATGGCATCATCCTTAATGTTTGTTTTGACGCGGAGTTTCTGGCTTAATAATATAAAGAGTGTAACAAGACCTCTAACGAAGCCGAAAAGCGCTTGTTCTCCTCGTCATTGCGATACATTTTTTTTTCTAGTTCATGAGAACCTTCTAGTTACGGAGATATTGGGGGTCAAAGTTCCAACCAAGTTTTTTTTTTAAATATGTGTTTTAAATATAAGATTTTTACTTTAAACACCTCCACGACCCCCGTACTATTCAATTCATCCATCAGTTTAATGTTTTGAGAGACCGTAAAACGTGACTTTTCACCCCAAAAAAAAAATCGTTTCCCAGCAATAACTTTTACGTAAAGTTACTTAGTTTGATGTACAGAATGCTTGGTTGACGGCTTCGTGGAGGGTCTTGTCACACCCTGTATATGAAAAGAAAAAGATGCTGCTCAAATACATAACCTCCACGTTGTTTAGAAGTCGGGTAATAAGAAAGAAAAATTTTTTTAACAAAACAAAAGAAAAACAACATTCACACCACACTTTTGTCTCTTTGTACCCCATTGCCATAAACTACCCTTATAGATAAAGATAAATGTGTGACACGCGCCTGACATCAGGGGTAGTCAGGGGTAGTTGTACAATTAGGGGTTGAAATGCCTGTCTGGGGACTATATGGGACCTATACAATTGTAATAAGAGTATGTTTGTGGTGTAGGATAGGCAGAATTGTAGGTCTTAAAGGGTGTAAAAACAACCTTAACGAAACCGAAAGGCTTTGATTATACAGAGTAACAGGACCCTTCATGAAGCCGTCAACCAAGCATTATGTACATAAAACTAAGTAACTTTACGCAAAAATTATTGCTGGGAAACGACTTTTTTTTGGGGTGAAAAATCACGTTTTACGGTAGGACTCAATGTAACGCACTCAAAACAATGTGCTGGTGGTCGGATTGAATAGTAGGAGGTCGTGGATTTCCCTCCCAGGTATGGTCTAGAACAAAAATATGATCGCAATGTCGATGACGGGGAGAACAAGTTCCTTTCGGCTTCGTTAAGGGTCTTGTTACACCCTTTATTATTGTTATTATAATGTTATTAGTCTTTAAGCTTTCCTAAAATGTAAAAAAATAATCCTACCATTATTATAAATACGAAAGTTTATGAGAATGGATGGATGTTTATTTGTTACTCTTTCACGCAAAAACTACTGAACGGATTTGGATGAAATTTACCACACAGATAGTTTATAATCTGGATTAACACATAGGATACTTTTTGTTCCGCAAGCATGATCCCGTGGGACAATAACCAAACTCGACGCGAGAGAAGCCGCGGGCTTAAGCCAGTATAAAATAAAATAAAAAACAAGCGTCGTGTATACAAGGCATTAAGAATTCAACCAGTACAAGCGAGCTAGACAATTGAGCGTATCAAACGCGGGTAGTTATCGTATCGCATCCGCCACGTGCCCGCCACGTGCCCGTCACGTGTTGGCTACGTGTATACAATAAGTAGGGTCAAAGGAAACTGGCAAATGTCGTAGTTAAATTTATTTGAAATGTTACATTGGTTTTGTAGTTGTGAGCAGGGGTTCATAACAAGCCGCTGGTCGCTGTCGCAGTCCCATCTGATTAGTTCGTATTAATTTTCAAACAAGTTCAGCAGAGCTATTGCGTATCTCTGTTGACAGTTCATAGTGATCATCACTTGGCGAGTTTTGATATACAATGACAGTTCTGCACGGGTAGCGCCAGTTGAAACCAACAAAAACCGTCATTGTATATCAAAACTCGTCAAGTGATTGTCACTATGAACTGTGAACAGAAATACGTAATAGCCCAGCCCGCGTAGCATGACCACCGTAGAAACGGGTTTTGTCGACGAAGAATCGAAAAAAATTACAGATTGTGGAAAGATTTCTATCATCGCAAGCATGGCGATGTTAAAAATGTATGACAGACATCTCAAGTTGTATAGAAAGAGCTTTGTCGATTCTTGGTAGAATAGAGATTGTATTGCTATGCTACGCGGGCTGCTGGACAGTCGACTGAACCGTTAACGATATTAAACAAGTAGCATACATTATTAATATGACGTCTATGTTTATGCTAGGATAAGTAAAATTCAAAAAAATTATTGCGAACTAAGTATACAAGAAGTTGGTGTTATGTTAGTACTTATGACTTAGCAGCCTTTTAGATGCATTGCAATTACCATAATTTCCCATCCCTTATCATACTAAATTAGCATGCATTTATTATTACCACAAGGGTATTATATATTTATATTACTTAATATCACTACATAGTATAAAACAAAGTCGTTTCCCGCTTTCTGTCCCTATGTATGCTTAGATCTTCAAAACTACGCAACGGATTTTGATGCGGTTTTTTTTAATAGATAGAGTGATTCAAGAGGAAGGTTTATATGAAGGTTATATTACATTGCACTCGTGCGTAGCCGGGCGGGTCGCTAGAAAATATAAAATAGCTTAGTGGTGTGACCGTCGGACTACAAAGTCATAGGTCTCAAGTTCAAACCTAAGACACGCATATGTCTCTGATTTTTCGGATTCATGTGCGGATTGTATAATTATCACTTGCTTCGGTGAAGGAAAACATCGTGAGGAAACCAGCATGCCTGAGAGATATCTCTCGACGGCATGTAAAGCCAAGTCAGAGGCCCATGGGCGGCATAAAAACTCTGACACCAGGTTAGGCGCTAACCACACGATAAAAGAAAAGATAACTTAATTATTTAAGCAGTAAGAGATAGTTCTGGCTTCGTATATATTGAACTAGCGATATTACTGCACTAGTAGTATAAAGCTAGTAAGCGATATGTATCAAGCTCTAGCCACAATATAATAGAATGGGGTTCTATTTTTGAGCTAGTATCACCTCCTGCCACTGATTTTGTGGCCGGCGGCTAGGCTAAGAGTTTGGTGTCCTGAGGCGGGCTGCGCTGGATGGGTCGCGAACGTCATGCGTAGCAGTTCTGAAGACTCGTCTACCAAGGTGACAGTAGGCAAGCCCCAATAACCACGCCGCCGCCGCCGTCTGCCCGGACGGTGCGGTATACGTAGACATTTTTCACCGTTTCAAAAAAAAAAAAGGTATTTAGTCAAAAAAATATGGATCGGATGTGTCTGATTTAGATAAATCAATTGAATAATGAGAGTAGCGGTGGCCCAGTGGTGGCGGCCCCGACTTACGCATAGTAAGTCGTGGGTACGAACCCAAGCAGGCGCATTACTTTGTGTAATTTATTTCATCTGCACTGCTCTCAAAACGGTGAAGGAAAACATCGTGAGGAAACCGGCATGTCCTAGAACCAAACATTCGAAGGCATGTGACATCTACCAACCCGCACTGGGCCCGCGTGGTGGATTATAGACCATTCCCTCTCTAGAGAGAAGGCAGTGTGTCCCAGCAGTGGGAACATAATAGGCTGATTATTTAATTGAATAATATTAAAATCTTTTAAATCCGCTTGAAACCGATTTAAAACAAAAGCATTCTTTGACTAGAAAGCCAATTCTTTTCGCTTTCAACCGCTTGTTCGAATTCGGATATATCCGCTAGAATCGGATAAATCTGGACGATGGTAACTCTATTGTCCTATAGCATCGATTGTGGATGAAATTGAAAATTCCTACCATCGGACGAATACTGTGGAGAGCCTGCAGCTTCGAAGTTGGATTGAAATCCGTTCAAAATTGCATGTGCGTCAAAATATTATATAGCAGTCTTCTAGTGGAGCTCGTGGTTAGATAATTACATCGTCAGGTTAAGCCGCGCTTGCCTAGGTTGGTCCGTGGATGGGTGATCTTCGATTACGTACCGTGTTTCCTCCGACGTTAAGCCGTTGGTCCCGGCTGTCATTTATAGATCTTTGACAGTTAGTGGCCCGAAAGTGTGACAGCAAGACATACCAAGGGGTATCGTATGACCCAGTACTAACTGGGTTGTGGAGTCACTCCATCTAAAATCACTACATGGTATAAAACAAAGTCGCTTCCCGCTGTCTGTCCCTATGTTTGCTTAGATCTTGAAAACTACGCAACGGATTTTGATGCGTTTTTTAATAGATAGAGTGATTCAAGAGGAAGTTTTATATGTATAACATGCACCCGTGCGAAGCCGGGGCGGGTCGCTAGTACTATTATAAACAGTGATTTTTCACCCAAAAAAAGTCGTCTCCCAGCAATAATTTTTGCGTAGAGTTACTTATTTCCATGTACAGAATACTTGGTTGACGGCTTCGTGAATAAGGCTCCATTTACACACTGTATAGTACTTCTACATTCAACATGACAACATTACGCCTGTAGTTTCTGAAGGGTTAGACACAGGTGTAGCTATAGTACAACTACAATTCTCCAGTTAGTTATGTTTAAGTCCCATGTCATGGGGGCGAGCCTATTGCCGTCAACAATCAAATCGTGATGGAGGAATCCCATTTTGTCCAACTTAGGAATTAAACCCAAGAGGCAGTGCCGCTTGCAACCAATATTTCAACGAAGCGTTCACGTCAAATACGTTGTTTTAATTACAAAAAAACAAAAAATTTCGTGGAAGTTTCAAACACATTCTTGTGACTAACTTCACCGTCCTTTGTCAAACTTCCGTGCGACTTCAAAACATTGTTTGGAAGTCGTTAGACTTTAAATTTACGATATTGGACGTTGGAGATTGGAATCTCTGATATTACATGGTTCTAATGCTTTAAGATGTATGGGACTAGCGCCATCTAGTTAAAGTTTGAGGGACTGTTGAAACTACCAAGTAGTTTCAAAGGGGTTTGAATATTAGTTTATCTTTAGCAAAAGGACTATGGGTAATTTTGTATTAAGTCTAGGCGTAAAACCGACATAATTGAAATAGTCTCAAAAATAAAGGAACTTATAATTAGGACTTCACTTCATACCAAAATTACAAGTACCTAAGTCGCCGGAGAACAGAATTATAGGCAGCATAAATATGTATACAATTCAATAGTAATTTATTTCTCTCAAAAGGGTACAATTTTGGAACATAATATCTAGGTTACAGGCAGATTCAAACATTTGTGAGAGCTGGAGTCTAGACTGGGTTCGAGACCTGTAAGACAGATCTCCAGGCTCACACCTATAAAATTACGATATTAAATTGCACTTACGTACTACAACTTTGTAAACGCTCCAAGTAATGAGATGAAGATAATAAAATACAAAACAAAGAGTGATGTGCTATGAGTGTCTATGGACAGTGTTGTGTGTCCGTGAGTGCAACATACGTCCCCACGCTCAGCGCCCGCGTAGGGCACTGGGCGTAAGCACCTACTTGCCCGAGAGTGTGTGTGTGTGTCTGTGTGTGGTTAACAAGGTGAAACGCAATCCAAGATAATTTTGATTAAGTGAATAGTTCCGGTAGACAAAAAATATTTTATAATAGGTAGTGGTAGGGTAGTATAGGGCGGCGTTTAAAAATAAACTCAAATCTTAGCTAGTATCTGTCCCAAAAAAGATGCAAACATATAGTAATTTCGGGAAATGCAGGGAAAAAAAAGTACACATTTATTTTTAATTATTATGTATTTTTCCATGTACATAATTTGTTATTGCTCTTCGCTTTGGCCATCAATTGTCTATATTTTACTCATAAATAATTGTATTACATTCATATTAAAATAATTATGCTTTATTTCCCATATCTATCTTCTTTGCACCATTGGTAGTTGGACTCCCATTCGCTCTTATATTTTTGAAGCTTTTTATCTTTTTTTTTTGCGTTTTTGGGTAAAAATCGGACAGCATTCATCAACAAATTATAGCCAGTTTGACAGTTGACGTTTTGTTGCCGCGAATGCGTCTCATTCTCAAATTCCCCGTGCTGCGCTGCGAGTGCGTTCCAGACAATAGGCTTTATAGTCATTGGTTCCAGACCAGTCACAGTTAATATAAAAAAGCGCTACAGTTGAATTAGGGTTAAAAATACCTATAGTATTTTTCGTACTATATTATTTTTCTATAATATATAGTACAATTGATTGAAACATAGTACGCGATTATATGTACGGGTGGCAACCCTACTCATAATAAGTACCGCAATTCGTATTATGGCGACAAGTTTATAAGTGACTGGAGAGCATAGTTAAAGCTCATTGGAAATGTGGGACTTTTCTGTATTTCGTCGAAGATTTGACTAAATCAGTTTTTTTTTTAAACAGATCATGTGTTAAATAAAAGATAAACCTACGCAGATAGTATAATTAATCCCAACTAGGCCGGCGAAGTCCTAGAATCTACTAAGGATTTTTAAGACTGTGTTACATCACCGATAGTAAATATTGTCTATACCTCGTTAGTATATTGATCGCAATTGCCACTGCTGAGCATATTAGGCCCTGACTTCGATTCCCGGGTTGGGCAAAATGTTTTGTTTTTGTTTAAATCATAATACTGTATGAATGTTGACTGTGGCGAAAGCTTCGAACGTTTCAGCATTGTACTACTGAAGTTTGTGTGACTGTGGTGTTTTAATATGAAATTAATTTACCGTTGGTCTAGTAGAAGCACGCGCGACTGCTGAGCATGGGGTCCTGGGTTCGATTCCCGGGTCGGGCAAAGTGTTATTGGATTTTTCCATCATGAATTTCTCATTAGTAGTCACGGAACCTGATTTTGTGCCCGTTTGATGGCAATAGGCTCGCCCCCTATACCATGGGACTTAAACATAACTGGCGAGATGTGGGTGTACTATCGAGTACACTACTGTTTAACCCTTCGAGGGTAACAAGCGTAATGTTATCCATGATTAGACTATTAACTTGCCACAATAACATTGAACTCTAGCGTTATCTATATTCCACAAACTCAAACTTAAGTGACATAACATTGAATTATGAAAACATTAGATAACATCTTTTAATTTAGGGTTCCGTAGGTAAACGCCAAAACAGAACCCTTTTTTTTTGTCATGTCGGTCTCTCTAGATGGTACAGCCATTTTATTATGTTAGACCTTATAACATCAGCTATCTGCCAGTAAAAGTCCCATGAAAATAGGTCCAGCCGTTTCGGAGATTAGCCGGAACAAACAGTCAGACAAAAACTGAAAAAAATAGCTTTTGATAAAAGTGCCGTAATTATTTTCATAATAAGTTTGATATTTACAAACACACTTCAATTTATTTATTTGTATTGATGGGAGAAGATTTGTGCGCTAAACGAACTTTCAACCATTATAACAGTGCTCAAGTACTTACATATTTTCGATATCAATCCAAAATAACACTTATTTTGTATATTATTAAAAATTATTTATTTCACGAGTTTTCACGTTCACTCAATCTAAAAAAAATACTTTTATAAACTAGTTTAGAAAGAGGTCTTCACAATTTTTCTAATATTTCACTAAACAAAACAAAGACACAGATTAAAAAAAAAAACACTATCACAAAAAAAAAATCGTCATCTGCGTCTCTTATGTCGGATGAACTTCCAACCTAACCGGATACAGCTGAACACCAGTATTTTAAAAATCACCTTTAAAAAATTAATCAGATAAACAAACGCGAATCGATTTCACTATCCAAATTCATTTGTTTTTAAAATCGCGATAAAATTCACGTGTTCTTTTAGAAATCGAGGGACATGCTCTCCCCTTGGTGGTCGTAAGGCAACTGCCGCAAATGATGTTTATATTAGGGGACGCGTAAGTTAGGCGTATTATTGAGATATAGGGGTTATAATTTTATCTTTTTTTTTTGTGGAAAAAAACCGGCTCATTGTGTCATGCATGTACCACGCTCATTGATGGGTTTCGTAGTTAGAATTTATATATTGACAAAATATTATTAAAAAGTTAAGTTATTTCTGCGTTTAATTACCCTTATATGTATAACAATGTATTGACTAAAAAATACATAACATCAGTATAATCCTCGACGGATAAGGCAGCAGAGGTGTACCTAATCTATACTAATATTATAAAGAGGTGAAGTTTGTGAGGTTGTAGGGCGTAATCTCTGGATCTACTGAACCGATTTTGAAAATTCTTTCTCTAATAGGAAGCTACGACGTTATCTCCGAGTGCCATAAGCTATATTTACAACGTGACCGTGAGATAATATCCTATTAAAATGGGCGAAGCCGCGGGCAAAAACTAGTTTGTGATAAGAAAAACAGCTGTTCCTTAAACAGGCTGTAACAGGAGCTTTTACGAAGCCGTCAACCAAGCATTATGTACATCAAACTAAGTAACTTTACGCAAAAATCATTGCTGGGAAACGACTTTTTTTTTGGGGTGAAAAATCAACTTTTACGGTAGGACTCAATGTAACGCACTCAAAACATTGTGCTGATGGATGGATTGAATAGTAAGGGGGTCGTGAAGGTGTTTAAAGTAAAAACCTTACATTAAAAACACGTACTTATTTAAAAAAAAACTTGTGAAATAGTCGGATCTTTGACCCCCAATATCTCCGTAACTAGAAGGTTCCCAGGCAGGTATGGTGTAGAACAAAAAATGATCACGATGACGGGGAGAACAAGTACCTTTCGACTTCGTTAAGTTCGTTCGTCCCTTTATTTGACTGTGTATGCATTTTGAATGAAATAGCTGCATTTTTATTCAAATTACCGATGAAAATGTTCAATGTCGGAGGGAGGGGGCGTTTCAGAATGACGTAATGAGTAACCGGTAACCCATTTCAGCTTCGCAGACTTATCGCCAACATCAGCAATGGCTCTCTTAGAGTTGCGTATTCGATCGGAGAGTCTAATATTAAGAATGCTATGTTCCATTGACGTAGAGTTTTGACTTCTGAGCTTCAGTCAAAGACCTAGTCTGATCGCCACGTGCTTGCGCTTCAGTGAGATAGTAAAAAAATAACTTGATTATTTTCCAAGGAATACAGTCTCACTAATAACAAGACCGTTAACGAAGCCAAAAGTTCTCCCCGTCATTGAGATATTTATTTTAGTTCTAGACCATACCTTCTAGTTACGGAGATATTAGACTTCAAAGTTCCAACATTTTCACAAGTTTTTTTAAAAATTTTTACATTAAACACCTTCACGATGCCCGTATTAGTCAATCGATCAATCACCACAATGTTTTGAGTGCGTTACATTGAGTCCTATCGTAAAACGTGATTTGTCACGCCAAAAAAAAGTCGTATCCCAGCAATTTTTTTTTCCGTAAAGTTGCTTAGTTTGATGTACATAATGCTTGGTTGACGGCTTCGTGAAGGCACCTGGTTCACCCTGTACACATAATATAAGTCTACCGAATGCAAGGGCGTTCCCAGAGGGATTTCAATTATGACTGACCCCTCTGATAAATAATATTTTTTATTTGAAGTTATGGGTGTAGTGTAAGTAGTATTTTATTATTTATGCTTGTAGCCTATCAATTATGGTTTTAAAAATACCGAAGAATAAAAGAAATATATTATGGTAGCTTATCCCCGCGGCTTTACGTGGACTTCGGTACCTAATTAAGAAGTATCTTCTATCTATTAAAAAGTATCCTCTAAGTTAATTCTGGTTATAAACTATATATGCGCTAAAGGAGATGTTTCATTTTCGGCCATAACATGTACCTACATTTATCGAAAATAATCGGTTGCCCGCGGCTTCGCTCGCGTTTTGGTCGGAAATTATCCCACGGGCACGTTGTAAATATAGCCTATGGCACTCGGGGATAATGTAGCTTTCTGTTAGTGAAAGGATTTTCAAAATCGGTTCAGTAGATCCAGAGATTACCCCCTACATACAAACTTACAAACAAAAGGGAATGACTCTAAAATGATTGAAACGGACAAAAACTACGAATAGTCCTTAATTGTTTTTAAAATGAAATAATTCTCAAGTTTGTTGTAGGGTACGAAAAAAAAAAACATCCGAATTGAGAACCTTCTCCTTTTTGAAGTCGGTTAAAAAACGAGAACACCAACTCATATAGAACAATACACCTAAAATGGAACCACGTTCTTTAAAGTTGGTTAAAATTAGATTTTACTTAGAGACTTGACGGCGGAAGTGAACTATTGAGACCAATTTAGATTTGTTACATTTTGATCCAACAATTTATCTTTGCGTCATCCTCAAGCTATGCAATGCCCTTATTACAGTTATAACATAACATTACGCCTTTTAGGTTTAGGTGAATGCGCAAGGGTTGCCCGAAAAATTAATTTTTCTTACGTTTATTGCAATTTGCAGGTCAGTGTCAGGTTGTATGTTGATGAAAATATGAATCGCGCCAGTAAAACGTATGGAGTTACAGAATTATAATCATTCAAATCATCACTACAACCCTCCAAGTTCATATAACCCCATTCAATAGCAATTTCATGAAAAAGTCACTTATTGGGATTAAATGAAGTTGGAGGGTTTTTTTTTTTTTTTTTACCGATGGGAAATCATCAAATAACCCCTCCCGCTCTGGGCTGAGCAGGAGGGAGTGTCAGACTTTTACTGACTAAAAACCCATCCATGTTCCTTCCTTTGCCCTTTGTGTTCCAGGGGCGCGGTATCTCTTTCGAACAGTCCCGCAACCCTGGCAGGCGTCGGCCCTTACGGACCCCTTCCTGTTTGCTGACTCTCTCTTTGAGGCGCGCGTGGAACACGAACGCGCCGTCGACACGGCCTGTCGTCATAAGACGGACGGACGGCGAGCTAGCCCATAGCTCACCGTCCACAGGCCCGCGTCTACGGTGGCCGGAGGCCACCACGTGGCCCCCGACGCCCGGTGCGTCTCCCGCGGCGGCTGGGACGTGAGGTTCTCTCCCTCTCACGTCCCGCCACCTCCTTCGCTAGCATGACTGCTTCGCAGAAGGAGGTGACGGCGTCCCATTCCGTCTCGCTCCGGACCATGGATTGAACCAGGGCCGGACGCGAGAGGTCAAGTTGGAGGGTTGTATTGATGATTTGAATGATTATAATTCTGTAACTCCATACGTGTTAATGGCGCGATTCATATTTTCATCAACATACAACCTGACACTGACCTGCAAATTGCAATAAACTTAAGAAAATTTAAATTTCGCGGGCTACCCTTGCTCTTCAAAGAATAGAATACGATACAATCGATACAGAGTCATCTAGCGGCAAATGCGAGAACTAGGTTTCGCTTCCACCTTAAGGCAGAGTTGTAGCTAGTAATACACCCACATTTCGCCAGTTATGTCTAAGTCCCATGTAACGGGCAAGCCTATTGCCATCAATCGGGCGCAAATCCAGTCTCCGCGGCTGATGTTGACAAATTCCGCCGCTTGAAGTCGTCGAGGCTGACGGCATGGTTGGCGCAGCAGCTGAGTGATTGACTGCTGCGCTGCGTGTCGCGGGTTCGATCCCCGTACGGAACAAATACTTGTATGGCCTACAATTAGTTCTTACAGGTCTGGCTGTTCGTGTATGTGAATTTGAACTTCCCAGAATTTAATTCTTAATGACGACGCTATTGAATGGTGTAATAATACAGTGTGTTTTTTTTTTTTCAAAACTACAGGTTCGATTCCTGGCTAGGAATATTGATTTTTCAAAAGTCCAATGACGCAGTTTTAGTTTTCGTCGAAATCGGTCTCGAGACTCTTTTGAGCATTTTTCGATATTCCTCAGTTTCAGATTTGGCTATCCACGCCCAACCGCCCGCCCGCCCTTTACGGGGCCCCGGTGTGGGCGCGTTCCTTGAGGAGGCGAGCCGCTCACTACCTGAACGCGCCCCAAAAGGTGGTAGCCGTAAGGCTGGTCCGGGGATACCGCACGATCTCTGGCGAGGCAGCGAGCCTCCTTGCCGGATTGCCGCCATGGGATCTGGAGGCGATAGTCCTCGCGCGCCTGCACGAATGGCGCGTGGAGGCACTACGCCGGGGGGTAACTCCGCTGCCGCGGCAAATTATCGCTCAGCGGACAGACCTCCGGCGCAATCTCATGGCGACCTGGAGAGAGCGACTGTCGCAACCCCGTGCAGGGCACGCCACAATAGTGGCGATAAGTCCCCTCTTTGAGGAGTGGCTGGAGAGGCGCCACGGCGCCCTCACCTTCCGCCTGACGCAGGTCCTCACCGGACACGGTTGTTTCGAGAGGTTCCTGCACCGAATCGGGCGGGAGGAAACGCCCGGGTGCTACCATTGTGAGGATCGACCGGAGGACACGCTGGAGCACACGGTGGAGATCTGCCCCGCGTGGGCGGAGCACCGCTGTGTCCTCGTAGCGGCGATCGGCAGCGGCGACCTCTCGCTTTCGGCCTCGGTTCAATCCATGGTCCGGAGCGAGACGGAATGGGACGCCGTCACCTCCTTCTGCGAAGCAGTCATGCTAGCGAAGGAGGTGGCGAAACATAAGAGGGACAGAACCTCACGTCCCAGCCGCCGCGGGAGACGCACCGGGCGTCGGGGGCCACGTGGTGGCCCCCGGCCACCGTAGACGCGGGCCTGTGGACGGTGAGCTATGGGCTAGCTCGCCGTCCGTCCGTCTTATGACGACAGGCCGTGTCGACGGCGCGTTCGTGTTCCACGCGCGCCTCAAAGAGAGTCAGCAAACAGGAAGGGGTCCGAAAGGACCGATGCCTGCCAGGGTTGCGGGACTGTTCGAAAGAGATACCGCGGCCCTGGAACATAAAGGGCAAAGGAAGGAACATGGATGGGTTTTACTCAGTACAAGTCTGACACTCCCTCCTGCTCAGCCCAGAGCGGGAGGGGTCATTTGATGATTTCCCATCGATAAAAAAAAAAAAAAAAAAACGCCCACTTGAAAAAAAATTCACCCTGTATACTTTCATGCTTATCGACTTTAGTAAAAATCTGTTATTTTGAAATTACAAATAGACACTTAAACTATATTTGTTTGATATAGATGATTCTACTCTTACCTCTTTTTTGACTCCAGTTTGTGTACTGCAAAGATTTCTTTAAAATCTGGAACAAAACAAAAACGGTGTTTAGACGGATGTCAAAAAGACAAACGAGAATACACAGTGGGATAAACATAGCATATCAGATTCCCACTGCCACAGGCCTCCTCTCTGTGAGAGGGAGTGGGCTATAATCCACCACGCGGGCGCAGTGCGGGTTGGTAGATGTCGCATGTCTTCGAACTTTCGGTTCAGGACATGCCAGTTTCCTCACGATGTTTTGCTTCACCGTTTTGCGAGCAGTGGTAATGAAATAAATTACTCAAAGTAAAGTATTTGCCCTCACATATGGAGCGCAGACGTGGTCACAAACAAAGCGTCAAAATTCCGAATTCGGGGTCTGTCAGCTAGCGGCGATCGGCGGCGGCGACCTCTCGCTTCCGGCCGCCTTGGTTCAATCCATGGTCCGGAGCGAGACGGAATGGGACGCCATCACCTCCTTCTGCGAAGCAGTCATGCTAGCGAAGGAGGTGGCGGAACGTGAGAGGGAGAGGCCACGTGGTGGGCCCTGGCCACCGCGGCACCGTAGGCGCGGGCCTGTGGACGGTGAGCTATGGGCTAGCTCGCCGTCCGTCCGTCTTAAGAAGACAGGCCGTGTCGACGGCGCGTTCGTGTTCCACGCGCGCCTCAAAGAGAGTCAGCAAACAGGAAGGGGTCCGAAAGGACCGATGCCTGCCAGGGTTGCGGGACTGTTCGAAAGAGATACCGCGGCCCTGGAACACAAAGGGCAAAGGAAGGAACATGGATGGGTTTTAGTCAGTAAAAGTCTGACACTCCCTCCTGCTCAGCCCAGAGCGGGAGGGGTTATTAGATGATTTCCCATTAGGTCTGGCTGACAAACTCAAATGGAACTGAGCTGGCCACACCTGTCGCATGCCAGACGAGATATGGGCTAAAGTGTCCACACAATGGGTCCCAAACAGCGACAAACGGCGACGCGGCAGGCCCAGATGGAGATTGCGGGACGAAATCAACTCTTTCCTCACGGATTGGCGAATAAGAGCACTGTATAGGGAAGTAGCAAGAGGGACTGCTTTTGCCCTGCAGTGGGACACAAATGGCTAATCTGTACTAATATTATTAGAGAGGTTATAAAGTTTGTCAGTTTGTGAGGTTGTAGGGGGTAATCTCTGGATCTACTGAACCGATTTTGATAATTCTTCAACTAATAGGAAGCTACATCATCTCCGAATGCCATAGGCTATATTTAAAACGTGCCCGTGGGATAATTTCCGACCAAAACGCGAGTATATAAATAAAAAGAGTGTTTGCCTAAGTCTGTACTCAAACCTGCGGTCTACGACAGACGAAAGACGGATCCGTTACGACTTAGGTCATCGCTGCAATCACCGAGTATTAATTGATTGGCAAAGCAACCATTTTCGGGCATTTATTTTTAACTTTGCCCCAGTAAAAATAGAAACATTGAAACATACGAACAGCCAGATCCGGAACAACTACATTCTGGCCATACAAATATTTTTTTCGTGCGGGGATCGAACCCCCGACACACAGCGCAGCAGCCAATTGCTCAGCCACTGCGACAACCATTCTGTATTCTACGTATTTTTTTCTTTACATTCCCTGTTAACGCGAAAGATTATTGTAGTTGATATTTAACCAAAAACGTACATTTGTTTCGAATAGATTTGAAATTAATCAACTTTTATTGTCCAAAATCTTTTCAATTACCGCGGAAAATGAAACTTTTGGCAGAAATATAGTACGGTCGTATGATGTTCTTAATATATCTATCTAATATATCTACGCACAAAATTCATAAGAAGTCGACGTCCATCAATCAGTGCCTGACGTCACATGGTTACAAGATAATTTATTAGTTCAATATCTGATACTTTTGACCTTAATGTGTCGCAAGATTACCTAAAAATGGGATAAAATGATCTTGAAACGAGTATTTTTCATGAGATACTTACCTACATCATTGCACGTTAAGCCGTTGGTCCCGGATGTTATTTGTAGATCTTTGAGTCAGTGGCCCGAAAGTCTGACAACCAATCTTACCGAGGGGTATCGTATTACCCAGTACTAACTGGGTTGTGGAGGTCAGATAGGCAGTCGCTAGGCATATGCAGCTAAATACCAGTAGGTATGTTACAAGGAGCGACTGCCTATCTTACCTCCACAACCCAGTTAGTACTGGGTAATAAGATACCCCTTGGTAAGACTGGCCACTGACTACCGGTAACGACTGTCAAAGATCTACAAATGACAGACGGGACGTGCTTTTTCAGATAAATTTCAGAGAAACCAGATCTATCGTTTTTGAGCTCACCAGATGGCGCCACTGTCGCTTATGGTCTTGTCAATAATTCTATTTTATACTATAAAGTACCAATAACTTCATAAAAAGTTTATTTTATTACGTATAACAACATAGTGGAAACTTCAGATACATTTGTTTACAATGTGCTCCCTAAAATTAGCAAGCACGTACGTAAATAATGTACATAGATACTGAATTTAAATAAATACTTACGTTATCGGCATAATGTTTGTTTTTTTAAAGTATTAGGCGGTTTTTCAAACATAAAAACTCAAACTCAAAGCATTTCTTTCAAATAGGCCCGTGACAAGCACTTTTACATAGTCAAAAATAAGCTACCTGCAGTCAAGCCACAGGCATAATAACTGTGGATGGACTGTAGTTGCCCATTCAAAAATAGTAGATCTCATGGAGAAGAATGGGCAAGAAACTCCATGGACTCTCTTTTCAAATCAAGTTAGATATTACATAGACTTGGGTGCAGTATTGTTGCTTCTATATTTGAGCATAATGTGGAGATAGAAAAGAAAAAAAAAACATAGTAAAATACATATATAAATAAACACACACACACATACATACAACACACACACTCACATACACAGACACACAACACACACACACACACACTCACACCACTATACACACACACTCACACTACACATATAAATATAACACTATACATATATATATTTATTTGTGGGAAAATTATTCGCAAGCGTCGTATGGAGCCCTTCGTGTTCAGTTCAATAATGCGTTCCGGAAACTGATGGGGTTGCCATGGCGGTGCAGTGCGTCAGGGATGTTCGCAGCGGCGCGTGTGTGGATTGTTTTTACACAATTCGACGGTCCCTACGTACATAAAGACATGTCAAAAACCGAGGTTTACAGGAGAGCGTTATTTATGTTCAAACCGCTCTAGAAATAATTCTATGTACAATTATAATTATTATTTTTCTATAATGTTTTATTAGCTTTAGAAACTTTATAATGGTATTTCTACATATTTTCTTTTTTTATATTTTCTTGGAAAAACTGACAGATGACTGTTTCTACGCTGATATTAAAATAAAAGCATGTCAGACATGTCTATGATACCTTTTTATACGCAGGAAAGAAGAAAACAGTTAATAAAATGTAATTTAAATAAAATGATTTATTAAAACGTAGAATTATGTTATAGTTTTCAAACGGATATATGTTAAACATCCTAAGATCGCCACCCATGGATATAAAAAATACATCAATGAAGACATATCGCCTAATACGCGGTTTCATTCATTCGGGGTAGGACTATATTTCTTGTAATGTAAATAAAGACATGTCCTTAAATAAAATAATCAAGATTGTGTTTTATTAATTAAACAAGGTTTATAATTGAAAATAATTTATTGTTAATTAACAATTTTTGTAGCATCTAAACAATATCGTACTTGTAGTCTCATTGAAGCAGGAACTAAACATTAAAAATCACAGTTTTCTAAGATTAATAATTAACCATTTTTATTTAAGCATGAACCTAAGCTTAATTATGTATCTAAATAATTAGTAATATTTAATAATCATCACAGCATTATTTAAGTATGTGTCTCATCTATCTACCTAATTGGTAATATTTAATAATCGTCACAGCTTTATTCAGACTGATTCATCTTATTAGTATTAAAGTTTTCTTAATAGTTAAATAACAAAATAAAATGTATAGAAAAATAGAAAGTATAAATAAATTTAACAATCTTCTTCGTCATTACATTGTTCCTTACTATGCTTAAGGTTATTATAGAATGTATGATACTTTTTTGGGATAATCATCGTATCGCATAAACTAATGAAGTCTCTATATTTCACTTCAGTGATAGGAATAGGATTATTGTACACCTTCTCTAGTATTACTTCTTTCTCCTTCTTTTTTCTCCCTCTAGTCAGTTTCAAATTATTGCCACAGTTTAGTTTTCTATAATTTTCTTCAAAAAAATCGTACTTAAATTCAATAATATCTGGATTATTCCTTTGCACTTTTACTTCTCTTATCTTATTCCAAGAAATTTTCTCTAAATTTGTATCTTTTATCCAGTTTTTAGTATGTAGCCACGCTTTGAAATCCAGAACCAAGTCTTGGTTCACTTCTACGACTGTATAAGGTGGACTATTCTGTTTCGCCCAACGAACCAGTGTGTACCATTCATCTGGGGTGTAAATAAGTTTATTTTTTGAAGAACACTCTATTAATGCGTGAACGCTATCTGCCTCGTTTTGAGTATGGCCTTTTTCCAAGAATCTATGGCACACATCTACCTTAAATGTATTGCTTACATACAAGTACATAAAAAAAACAATGCGATTGCGATTCTGACAGTTGTCCGACCAGAATCTAAAATCTTTAACGCCAGCTTTAACCTGAATAACGCCGTGAATGACGTTATGTCAGACAAGGCCGCGTCCGCACCGAGTGGCGCGCATTTTAAAACACCGTACAAAACGATACGTATAGATATCCGCATCTACGACACTTATTCGTTGTAAATATAATACTTGTTCTCATATACGATTTGTAAATGACGTTAAATACGTAATATTAAAAAAAAAAATATACAGGTATGTGCATATGGAAAATCTAAAGCGAATTGTGCAATAAAAAAAAATGCCATTTTCGACATGTCTTTATGTACGTAGGGACCGTCGAATTATGCGAAAGCGCGCAACATCGATGGTGGCTCGCGTCATGGCTAGCCCTAACAGGGTTTTGGAGATGATTGCTGGCAGAGTGGACGGTCCTTAGTTGAATTAAATTTTTGAATTTGAATTTAAAACCCTAAATATTAGGATAAGCCCTACTAACCATAATATAAAAACTACATGGTTCTCACATTTACATAAACTAAAATAATGCTTGTAATTTATTTAAAGTAATAGTAATCAAAGTAAGCCTTTTTTAACAACTTAACAAAATGAGGTTATACATTCTAGTTTAGGAAAACGAAAATATTAGTGTTATAAAATAATGAAAAGTACTAGGCCAGCATAATGACAGACGAGGAATGAGAACTCAGAAACTTGGGTAAAGTTATACATGGCTCTTTGTAACTTGGAGGCAGTACTAACAAATAAGATCCTAAGTTGCTACTCAAAATCTTCAAGTCATAATTAATCAGGAATAACTCAATCTAGACCACAATCGTGATTATTAGTAAAAATACGTGATAAAAGAGCACGCAACGCGTGAACTTTGTAAGATACCTGACATTTCGGTGCACTCGCGCTACACTAGCGCCTCTAGCGGTGATACACACGCGATAGCCCCCACTTTTCTAAATCTGTTTTTAAAAACCTATTAATGATTTCTATGCCTTAAAAAGTTAATAGAAACATTGTATTTTCTTCACAATAGGGAAAGCTGTTGTAATAAAAAAGGGAAAAAATACCTCTTCTCTTTTCAAAATAAGTAGAGTTTAAATAAAATAAAATGAAAAATATATAAAGAGGCAGTATTTTCCAGCGTTGAATGAAACCATTTCTATTTTTAATTAAAAAGTTTTTTAATGTCAATGAAGAGGAATAGACAGGCAGCCAGTGGCTGTCAAAGTTTTTGAAAACGTAAATCTTTTTTGCGGAATGTTCTAGAATTTTATTTAAGGGTACACTAGTCGTGTTGTATGGAAAAAAAAGTCAAAAAAAATAATAATTGAAAATTTAATTTAAAAAAAATGTTCTTTTTTACCTTTTTTGTTTCCAAACGTTTGCGTACGCTTAAAATAAAAAATGACATCAATCTGTCTCATCATTGTATAGCCCTGCATGGAAACAAAAAAGTAAAAAAAAACTTTTTTTTTAAATTAAATTTTCTTTTTTTTCTAATTCTTTTTTGTTACACCATCAAACAGTGGAGTAATCGCCATACTATGTTTGTATGGAAGTATGACTGACTATTGTACCATTAAGCATCGCCTGTTGTGTAAGGTTCGAGGATGAGAGTTCCATCCACTACATATCCAGTCCTCTCCTTGGCTTGGAAAATGTAGGTAATGTCTGTAGTTTCATATTAATAATGGGTGTTAAAATACCCTTAACGAAGCCGAAAGTTACTTGTTCTCATCATCATTGCGATCATTTTTTACCGACTATCTTCAAAAAGGAGGAGGTTCTCAATTTTTAAACTTTCTGCAAAAAATACCGACTTCCTAAAAACACCAAAAAAGTTTAAAAAAACTTGACATTTGGAAGTCGGTGGCAAAAAAGTCAATGAAACAAACAAAGACACCGATTTCCGAAACGTTATTATAGACTTTTTTTGTGTTTTTTGGAAGTCATTTTTTTAAAATGGTCTAGAATCTATACCATACCTGGGAACCTCCTAGTTACGGAGATAATGGGGGTCAAAGTTCCAACTTTTTCACAAGTTTTTAATGTTGAACCTTAATTTAAATACTTCCACGACCCCCGTACTATTCAATGTATCCATCAGCACACCGATCGGGTTGGTGACGAATGTGAAAACCAGACCAACAGTCGGTCGACTGCGCTCGAACAATTTGCTAGTTAGAACTATCGTCTGAGTCAGCCGATTAAACAAACAATCGGCAAATGTGCGCGCGGCTTATGAGCACCATACTGATTTAGCAGTAAGCCGATAGTTAAGTTTGAAGGTAATCGTGTAGCCCATCATATTGATTTTTCGGCCGATACCGAAAGGTTGTAATAATTATGCGCATACAACATACTCGTACTGATTGAGAGCCCGACTAAACTATCGGCCGATAGAAAGTCGACACTCTTAATTGTAAGTTAATTTAATATACATAACTGTTGTATTGTACTCTACTCTAAGCTACGTATTATTCAGTCCACAAAAACGGTTTAAAAACTCCCTTTAAAAAGTTTGAGAATCACAGACCAAACTCAGTGAATTTAATGAATCGAAAGTAAAAATAAAAGCGTCAAGAGCGAGTTTGACTCTCCTCCGGAGAGTTCCGTAGATAGATGCAACAACTTTTCCTGGCTTTTCTTTGAATCAATTTATAAAAGCGACATAAGCTGATTTTTTGCTCTTAAAATACATATTTTCATCAACATACAACCTGACACTGACCTGCAAATTGCAAAAAAAACGTAAGAATAATTGAATTACGCGGGCTACCTAGCGCTTTCACCTTGAGTTATATCTGCAGTGACCCATTTGGCTTTGTAGTCGATTTCAAGAATACGCACGACGAACAATCAAGCTGTACTCAACCAGTTTAATAAGCAGATCTCTCATTATAAGGAAAATCGATAAAAAGCAAGGTCATATTATACTGGAAATGTATGGCTTGATGTGTCGCCATTTTTAGGTACTGGATTCGTATGATGAATTACAGTTCTCACAAAGAATCTGTGTGGTAAATAATTGTGTGTTAACCGCGGAAGGGTTCTTTCCACATTTCCAATAGAGTAACGGAACCCTAAAAGCCCTCTTGTCTGACTGTAAAAGTTTAGTGAGTACTTCACAATGAATGTACTTTTATTCACTGAATTCAGGCTTATCTTCACGCTTGTTTTGACTGATGGGGGTTGGCAGAAATGTAAGTTATTTACCAAGTGATGATATTTACCTGGAGTACCTACTTGTTGAGTAATAGGTTCATTAATTGTGACTTAGTTTTTTACTTAAGGTGGAACCGCAAGGGTAGCCCGCGAAATTTAAATTTTCTTACGTTTATTGCTATTTGCAGGTCAGTGTCAGGTTGTTGTTGATGAAAATATGAATCGCGCCAGTAACACGTATGGAGTTACAGAATTTTAATTATTCAAATCATCAATACAACCCTCCAAGTTCGTTTAACCCTTTTTTTTTTTTACCGATGGGAAATCATCAAATAACCCCTCCCTCTCTGGGCTGAGCAGGAGGGAGTGTCAGACTTTTATTGACTAAAACCCATCCATGTTCCTTCCTTTGCCCTTTGTGTTCCAGGGCCGCGGTATCTCTTTCGAACAGTCCCGCAACCCTGGCAGGCGTCGGCCCTTACGGACCCCTTCCTGTTTGCTGACTCTCTTTGAGGCGCGCGTGGAACACGAACGCGCCGTCGACACGGCCTGTCGTCATAAGACGGACGGACGGCGAGCTAGCCCATAGCTCACCGTCCACAGGCCCGCGCCTACGGTGGCCGGGGGCCACCACGTGGCCCCCGACGCCCGGTGCGTCTCCCGCGGCGGCTGGGACGTGAGGTTCTCTCCCTCTCACGTCCCGCCACCTCCTTCGCTAGCATGACTGCTTCGCAGAAGGAGGTGACGGCGTCCCATTCCGTCTCGCTCCGGACCATGGATTGAACCAGGGCCGGACGCGAGAGGTCGCCGCCGCCGATCGCCGCTACGAGGACACGGCGTTGCTCCGCCCAAGCGGAGCAGCCCTGCACAGTGTGCTCCACCGTGTCCTCCGGTCGATCCTCGCAGTGGTGACACCCGGGCGTTTCCTCCCGCCCGATTAGGTGCAGGAACCTCCCGAAACAACCATGTCAGGTGAGGACCTGCGTCAGGTGGAAGGTGAGGGCGCCGTGGCGCCTCTCCAGCCACTCCTCAAAGAGGGGACTTACCGCAACTATAGTGGCGTGCCCTGCACGGGGTTGCGACAGTCGCTCTCTCCATGTCGCCATGAGATCACGCCGGAAGTCTGTCCACTGAGCGACAATTTGCCGCGGCAGCGGAGTTTCCCCCCGGCGTAGTGCCTCCACGCGCCACTCGTGCAGGCGCGCGAGGACTATCGCCTCCAGATCCCATGGCGGCAATCCGGCAAGG
This sequence comes from Eugnorisma glareosa, assembly GCA_947578425.1. Lineage (NCBI taxonomy): Eukaryota > Metazoa > Arthropoda > Insecta > Lepidoptera > Noctuidae > Eugnorisma > Eugnorisma glareosa. Next base: position 1,289,043 of record OX387984.1, read on the forward strand.
AGGCTCGCCGCCTCGCCGGAGATCGTGCGGTACCCCCGGATTAGCCTTACGGCTACCACCCTTTGGGGCGCGTTCAGATAATGGGCGGCTCGCCGCCTCAAAGAACGCGCCCACACCGGGGCCCCGTAAAGGGCCATGGACCGCACGACCCCCGCGTAGAGCCTCCGGCAGGAAGCGTTTACCCCCCAGGTTGGGCAAGAGCCGCTTGAAGGCAGCCCCGGCCCGTTCCAGTTTGGGGGCCAAACGTCGGAAATGCTCCACGAAGTGCCACCGGCTGTCGAGGACCAGACCTAGGTACTTCAACGTCGGCTCGACGCCGATGGGAACCCCTCCCACCGTGAGCATGGATCCCGACGGTGGCGCATTCCGAGGCCCATGAAAGCACATGGCCTCGGACTTGTGCAATGCCACCTCGAGACCCAATTGCCGGATCCTCTCCGCGACTATCGCAACCCCGCGAGTCATCAGCTCGGCCGCCGCCTCGTGCGACCTCCCTTGCGCCAGCACCAGCGTGTCGTCAGCGTAGCAAACTACGCTGACGCCGTCAGGGAGGTCGGCGCGCAGCACCCAGTCGTAACCGATGTTCCACAAGGGCGGCCCCAGAACCGATCCCTGTGGAACACCGCACGACATCTCTCGCCGGTTCCACTCTCCGCTGCAACCAGGGTAGATGACGTACCTGTTCGTCAGGTAGTCCCCGACCACACGACGAAGGTAGGTCGGCACCCGGTGATACCGGAGTACCTCCCTAATGCAGCTCCAGGGCATGAAATTGAAGGCGTTGGCGATGTCGAGAGACACCGCCAAGACCACCCCACCCCGGGACACCGCATCCCCTGTCGTGAGGGCTCTCACGCGCATGATGGCGTCCACCGTCGAGCGCCCTCCGCGGAAACCAAACTGGTGTTCCGCAAGGTCCGGCCCACTCCCCGCCAGGTGCCCGGCGAGGCGGTTGGCAATAACTCTTTCGAAGAGTTTGCCCACCTCGTCGAGCAACACAATGGGCCGGTATGCGGACGGAGAGTCCGCAGGGCGCCCCGGCTTCCGGATGAGGACCAGCTTCCCCGTCTTCCAACGAAGCGGGAACTGGCCTCTCTCCAAGCATGCGCTTAGGAGCCCCTCCAGTCGGGGCCCGAGAGCCTGCAAGGCCAGGACCCAGGCTTTGCCAGGTAAGCCGTCGGGTCCTGGGGCGGCAGTTTTGGCTTTAAGCCTGCCTACCGCCACTCTCAGGTCTACCCCAGTCACCTCTGGAATGTCGTCATTGTCCTCAGTGTGGTCCGTTTCCGGCACCGCAAGTGGCGGAGCCATGGGCGGGGGAGGATGTTCCCCTCGCGAAGGGAACAGAGCGCTCACCACGTCCTCCACGAGCTCAGGCCGGAGACTCTGCGTCAGCGGAGGGGCCCTGGTGCGGAGTTTATCCCGCACCATCTTATAAGGGCGCCCCCACGGATCTCTGTCGAGAGTCTCCAGCATCTCCTCGCGGGCCACATCCTTGGCCCGCAGGACAGCCTCTTGGAGGGCGGTCTTCGCCACTCTGTATCCCTCATACAGCTCCGCCTCAATGGCCGCCGCATCCGGAGGGCGGTCGTTTAACCCTTTGGGTGACTTTTTCATGAAATAGTTATGGAACGGGGTTAAATGAACTTAAGAGCGGCCAACCCGTCATACTTTTCATACAAACGCTCGTACGTGATTATGCCGTTGTTACACATCTATCTTTGATTTTTTTGAACTAATAGGTATTTTGTTCACTATATCTAGGTTTCTATGGTTGTAAAAAATAAAAATAAAGTAGAAACAAATTCAGTATAAGCCTCCAAAAACTACTGTTTTGCACAAATTTTACCTGAACTTTGGCCGTTCATAATGTACTCATAAACTGTAAAAATAAAGAAAACATCTCGATAGAAACCTTGCACATTTAATTTTAATGGAGATTCTTAATGATAAATATTTATTTCACATACTTGTAAGACTTATTCAAAAACACGTATGTCCTGGAACAAGTTTAAGAAATTTTCGAACACTATTTTTCGTTCAATGTCATCGCGTTAGACGGTATGAGGTGCGTGGGAGTCGAGTTGTGCGGGGTCGGGGCGGGGTAAGACTGGGGAGTTGAAAGAAAACGCCGCTGTGGCTCTGGATGAAACAACAAGCTTTTTGACCATGCTCGCTTTGACAACAGGCGGGCTGGGAAGGGCCTTCTTAAGAGTATGCTGCGATAGTTTTTTCAAGTTAAAAGGATGAGTGAATGGCGACGAAGTTTTAGTTTTCCGATTTCTACAGAGATTAGTATTTTCTCATCTATGTAGGGTCGGCTTCTAGACTAAAGGGATGCAGCTGAATACCAGTATGATACATGGAGCGACTCAAGTATCGTTTATACAAAGTGTAAACAGAGTCTTCACGAAGCCGTCAACCAGGTAACTCTTTGCAAAAATTAATGCTGGGAAAAAATTACCCTGCCAGGGTTGCGGGACTGTTCGAAAGAGATACCGCGGCCCTGGAACACAAAGGGCAAAGGAAGGAACATGGATGGGTTTTAGTCAGTACAAGTCTGACACTCCCTTCTGCTCAGCCCAGAGCGGGAGGGGTTATTTGATGATATCCCATCCGAAAAAAAAAGGGGAAGTATTACGTTTTACCGTAAGACTCAATGTGACGCATTCAAAACATTGTGCTGATGGATGCATTGAATAGTACGGGGGTCGTGGAGGTATTTATAATGTAAAGTTACAACATTATAAACTTTATGTACGTAAAAGTTGGATCTTTGACACCCAACACCTCCACCTAAACTCCCCCCAATACCTCCGTACCTAGAGGGTTCTTAGATATGGTAAAAATATCGCAATGACGGGGAGAACAAGTGCCATTCGGCTTCGTGAAGGGCGATGAGCTGGATATATAGCTAGACTCAACGACGACCGCTGGACTACAAGGTTGACGTCATGGCCAGGCTGATGGGCCTGGCCATGACCAAAGAAAAAGCGGAGCACCTGTAGAACACTGGGCGGATGTCTTAGTACAGATCGCTGGTAGGTACTAGCTGGATAGCATAAAGATAGAGACCGCTGGTCATCTCTGGAAGAGGTCTCTACTAAGACGGGTTCTTGCCAAAATTAATGTTTTTTTAATCATATTTTTTTTTAATCAATTTCTAATCACAATACTAATCTTAATTGTTAATTCATAATTATCCAACAACATTCATAATATAATAAATAAATACCTACTTAATAATATAATAACAATTTCAAACTTTATGTTTTTTTCAAATGAAGCGAAAAATAATTAAAAGTTAATTTCAACTACTGCTTGTCGCACAAAAAAAAAAAATTAAACTCCTATAATTTTCTACGACAGTTCAAACGTCCATGACTGTCGCGGCCATTCAAGTATAGTATTTGATGCCACTTCCCTCTATCTGCCTTGTTTAAATCTAATTTTTTGCTCTTTGTAGAATAGTTTTACTATATTGTAAGTGCTTTATTAAAGCAAAAAATGCAATAACAATATTAAAGTAAAATTTTAGTGAAACTGTAAGTACTTTTCAACTAAAAGTGTTTCTTTGCACATAGCATTTGACGTCACTACCGGAATCAATGTGTTTTGTGTTTGCGTTTCGTTTCACCAAAAACCCGCTACATAAAATATTAAATTGTAAAATAAGTGTTGTATTAGAGAATTAAACAAAGTTTTGTATTTCTTGCATATACTCTATTAACAACAAATAAAATCAGTATTCCGTTCGAATTTCTTCCTGGATTCGCACAAAATGTCTTAAACATTGCGTATTTCAAATCCTGAACGAAAACTTTAAGCATTTGCATATAATAACGAGTCTTGATGAGTTGTCAAATTAACTTTTTGTTTAAATGATAATACTGTTTGAATGTTGACTGTGGCGAAAGCTTCGAACGTTTCAGCATTGTATTACTGAAGTTTGTGAGACTGTGGTGTTTTAATATGAAATGAATTTACTGTTGGTTTAGTAGTAAGTAGTAAGCGCGACTGTTGAGCATGAAGTCCTGGGTTCGGTTCCCGGGTCGGGCAAAGTGCTATCGGATTTTTCAATCAGGAATTTCTCACGGAGTCTGGATTTGTGCTCGGTTTATGGCAACAGGCTCGACCTCTACAACATGGGACTTAAACATAACTGTCGAAATGTCACCCACATTTACTGTTAGGTACACCTTTGCCGAACCCCTCGGGCATTACTGGCGTGATGGTATGTTATGATACTATGAATAATTTGAAGCTCCGATCTCGATCTCAGTCAATGCGACACGCGTGTGAAATAATCTTGGCAATCTTAACGAGAAAAATAATGTGTTTTTAGGGTTCCGTTGCCGACTGCCAAAAAAAGGAACCCTTATAGACTCACCATATCTGTCTGTCTGTCTGTTCGTGTCTGTCACAGCCAGTTTATACCGAAACTTTTAGGACTATACAGTTGAAACTTAGTAGGTAGATGTATTCTGTGAACCACTTTACGATTTTTATACAAAAATAAAAAAAGTAAAAGATTAAGTGGGGGGGAAAATACATTTATTTTTAAAGAATCGCAACTTGTTCAGTCGCTAGCGCCACCCCTGTAACTGGCGCGAAAACTAAAGATTTTTCCTTAAAAACCATCATATTTCACTTTGCACCGAACATCGCGGAACCTGTTCACTTGAAACAACAAATTATTTCTTAATGCCCACAAATAAATCATAAGTTATGGCTCTTTAGATCGCTAATTCCCCTTCACGTCCCTTTCACGACTTGCGTCAAGTTACAGGCGTGCGTCACTTGTTTGCAAAGACGCGGCGTTCAAACATATGGCGATGTATGAGAGCGTTTACGGAGAAGCTATTTTACGCGCGTTTGCTTGAACGGCAACGTTACTTGCGGCGGAGCCCACTGATGACATCGTCGTGACGCACGCAACGTTACGGCCAGCTCCAATACTTTGTTCACGGATAAAGTACAGGCCAGGCACTAGTGAGCGAGCAACCGTCCAAGTTCATATAACCCCATTCAATAACTATTTCATGAAAAAGTCACTCAATGGGGTTATATGAACTTGGAGCTTTGTATTGATGTTTGAATGATTATAATTCTATAACTCCATACGTGTTACTCGCGCGATTCATATTTTCATCAACATACACAAATTGCAATAAACGTAAGAAAACTTTAATTTCGCGGGCTACCCTTGCGCTTCCACCTTAGGTGGCGTGTGTAACGTAGTGGAACACGTGGCGTCGCACGCGCCGCATCTCAAAAACATCGTACATTGCCATATATTTGTGTTTGCGCGTGCGGTAACGCGGCCCGCTACACGCACCGCCTCTCCGTAAACGGAAAAACGCGCAACGGGTCGCGAACCTTATTTTGTCTGAAGTAGCTGTCGCAAAAGGCGTGTCGCTTGAGCCGGTAGCTCGAGGCCAAGCAGTTAATCGCTTGTCTCTTGTGTCATACTACGTTGGCTACATAATTAAGGATAATTCAGTTCAAGATAAGCATTCAATTTTATAGCCCATTGTCAAAAAGATATAAACGATTTTTTATGTGTTTTTTAGATTTTTATCTAGTAGGTACTAGGTGTTGCCCGCGACCTTCGTTCACGTGAAATTATTATAAAAAATATTACTTTCCGTTTTTAATCGAATTTTGTTAGTTGTTAAATCAATTTCAAGGGTTTTAATTTTTTTTGCGCGGAACCCTAATATTTTTTCTAAAATAAAAGTAGCTTAGGCTAAACCTTATAACATCAGCTATCAGCCAGTAAAGTTTCGTCAAAATCGGTTCAGCCGTTTCAGAGATTAGCCTGAACAAACAGATAGACAAACAGACAGACAAAAATTGAAAAAAAAGTGTTTTTGTTAAATTTGGTGCTACAAAGAGACACTTCAATTTAATTTAATTGTATAGATGTATAGTCACTATATCATCTCTCTGCCTTTACCCAACTAAGTTGGGGTCAGCTTCCAGTCTAACCAGATGCAGCTGAATACCAGTATGTTACATGAAGCGACTGCCTATCTGACCTCCACAACCATTCTGGCTATCACGATAACCCGCCGTAAGAGTGACTGTCAAACTTTCTGGCTTCTCTCCACAAGTAACTATCAATCAAAGTATGAAACGAAGGGAAAGAGCATTGATCACTACGCTTACTTCATGCTTGTGTAATATAAAAAGTACTATTCCAGACTATAATCTATGTCTGTGCCAAATTTCATCCTGATCCGATAAGTTGAAGTTTCCTCACGATGTTGCCCTACGACGCAATCTTCTTTCTTGTGACCATATTTGGTAACAAAGTGCATACACTAGGACGTCACCTATTGACTGGTTATTGAATCAACATTTTCCAAGTGGCAATTTTCCATCGTCAATAGGTAGTGGTTCTGGCGACAGATTGGTGCAATGGTGTCATGGAGCACCTAGTTTTGTACCCTTGTGTACCCTTGAACGGCCAAGTCACACAACATTAACTATAATAATAAAGAAATCGCAGTAAGGAACCTTAGACTTGGCACGACTTTGTCTAGATTTCATTACTTTTTACAGATAAACAAGCAGCTCCATCGCGATTTGGCTAGTTTTTTACAGAATGTTTTTGGTGGGATTTCACTTCTTTTTGTAGAAACATGGATTAATATTAGAAGATGTGTCCCACTACGCTGGATTTTTGCAATGACAGTCGATTTTTTTATGTACCAATAGTAGAAGGGGGCGAAGATTGCGTAATATTAGGCAAAAACACCAGCCAAGTGCGAGTCGTACTCACACACAAACAGGGTTCCGTAGCACCAAACAATATAATAAAAATATTTTAAAGGCTCATTCATATGTTGTATTGTTTTACATTCAACAGCAACACTAATTTGTTTTTCATCATATGAAATGATGAAAAAGTCCCATATCTGAAACATTCAATATCAAATCTTATTCAAATCACTTTTTGTTCAAAGTTTTATTTACGTTCTACAATTCTATATTTTTTCAAAATTTTCCTCCTATACTTTAGAAATTAGAGGAAGGAGTGGACATATTTTACCACTTTGTAAGTGTCTTGATCTTTCAAACGACTGACTTTGAGAAAAAATGGTTTTAGGAACCTCAATGTCATTTTTAAAGACCTATCTATAGACACCGCACGTATAGGTTTGATGAATAGAATAGAATAGAAAGTCTCTTTATTCGAGTATCCATGACTCAAAAGCTGTTAGTCAAACTTACGACTATGTTAGTAAGCACTGATAAAACAAACAACACTACAGATAATGGTGGATCACTGCTGTGACAACCTATGAGTAATTGCATAACAGCGACCCACTTAAACACACCCCAGGCGACTGGCAATCATGCTTAAGATACTGTTGGTGCTGCCCCACACCCTGTGCACCACGGAAGCGCACCTTTTACGCATTGTGATACAGATTATGTAACATGATTATGACTAGTGCTGATACGGATTATGAATCATCAAAAAGGAAAACTTATGGACATAGAAAAGGTTGATATTTATTTAACTGTAAAAAAATCATAGCTTTAAAGTTATAAACCAAAAAGAGAACAGGCGAGAGCGTTTGTATGGAGAAAAGACCACCCGCGTTTACTCTTAAGCGTAGCATAACGTGACGTAAGTGAAAACGCGTCACACGGTTAAAAAAGAATAATATTTGTGTCTTTTTAAACGCAGTTTTTACTAATATCTAAATTGATTTTACGTTATTTTTACAAAATACTGTTATACTACATTACGTGTGAAACAAAACATTGCTAGAAATATACATAAGTATAAAGAAAATGTCAAACTGTCTGTACACTTTCCACAGATATATAATATTCCTGTCGTTATCCTAATTTCAGCATGTTTTCTTCTTTACAAATTTTCACGCTTTTTTAGGGTTCCGTAGCCGAATGGCAAAAAAGAATAGATCGATTATTCCGAACCTGACCCGAAATCCTAACCCGATTCCGGGTTAGATTAGGAATTTGGAAAAAAAATGAAAATATTTGTTCAGAACGTAACCCCCTTCTCAACCTGACCCGACGTATCGTTCCTATCATAACCCGAATTGCGATATAGAACCCCTTTACGATTTATATACTTACTTAAAAAAAATTATAAGATTAAGGGGCGCTCCCCATACATGGAACTGAAACTAAAAATATTTTTTTCGTCAAACCTATACGTGCGGGGTGTCTATAGATAGGTCTTTAACAATGACATTGAGGTTCTTATAACCATTTACTCTCAAAGTCAATCGTTTGAAAGATAGACACTTCCAAAGTGGTAAAATGTGTGTCCCCCCCTCTAATTTCTAAAGTAAGAGGAGGAAAATTCTGAAACAAATTAGGATTGTAGAACGTAAATAAAACTTTCAAACAAAATTGGTTTGAATAAGATTTGATGTTTAGTTTTTGAGTTAAGGGACATTTTCATCAAACTGCAGCATTAGGTAACTTTGTCTTTTAACATACTAAAAAAAAAAAAAATAGTTTTGCTGTTCAATGTAAAACAATACAACATATAAATGGGCTTTCAAAATATTTCTATTATATTATTTGGTGCTACGGAACCATGTGTGCGTGTGAGTACGACACGCACTTGGCCAATTTTTTCATATGAGGGTAGGCAGATACCACAGAACGCTACCTGATACGATTCTAACATATTCCTTTCGCTTCACCGACTTTCTTGCACCAGAGACCCACTAGCACGAGCTCGCGGTGTAAACGTAACGTAAATACGTCGATTTATAAATTAAAAACATTCGTTTCACACGTTTGTTCCCAACGAGTCACACTGTAACGTGTCACAGTGTGACTCGTTGGGAAAAATTGTGAATAAACATCCCAACCAGTCAAACTGTTACTCGATAGGACAACTTTTTGTGTTTATTCCCAACGGATCACACGCCAAGATATAAAGGGTGTGACAAGACTCTTAACGAAGCCGAAAGGCACTTGTTCTCCCCGTCACGTCATCGTCATTGCAATATTTTTTTTTGTTCTAGACAATAGGTACCTGGAAACCTTCTAGTTATAAAGATATTGGGGGTCAAAGTTCCAACTTTTTCATCAGTATTTTTTATACTTTTTTTTTAATGTAAGATTTTTACCTTAAACACCTCCACGACCCCCGCACTATTCAATCTATCCATCAGCACAATGTTTTGCGTGCGTTGCACTTACCAATTTCCGTAAAAAAATAAATAAATAAACCTACCCTTTTTATTATAGATTCGGGTCCAGAATCAGCATCCTAGTCAAATTCTATACTAATAGAATTTGACTAGGATGCAATGCGACAGCTTGTATAGCCACGATTCCCTCTTTAATTTTTGTAATCTCAAGTAACGCCGCAGAATTTCGCCTGGCGTCAATAATAAATGGTTATTATAAAAATAAAAAATCGATTTTAGCGTGACGATAGCATTGTATATATAGTAATGCTGGTCTTTAGTTTAGTTATAACGAATTAGTTTTATATTATTATAGAAGAAGATAAGGTGTGGAGAGAAGTAATGGGTGGATTTAAGATATTTTTAATTGTGTTAGTTTTTAGCGGTAAGTTTGATTCATTTGACGATTTAGCAATAAAATAAATTATTATATTTGTTGGCATAAGAATCTTATGCCTACAAACATAATGATCAATAACTTGCTAACTTTAGGATCATTTTCAATGTAGTGTCAAATATGTGTAAACGTAACCAATTTCGAGTGATTTTCTTGTATTACTTCCTACTTTACGGACGCTATACAGGATGTAATAGGACCCTTCACGAAGCCGTCAACCAAGCATTATGTATACAAACTAAGTAAATTAACGCAAAAATTACTGCTGGATAACGTCTTTTTTTTGGAGTTAAAAATTACGTTTTACTGTATAGGAATCAGTAACGCACTCAAAACATTGTGCTGATGGATGGATTGATTAGTACGATTGTCGTGGAGGTGTTTAAAATCTTACATTAAAAAATTGTATTTAAAAAAAATGTTGTAACTTTAACCCCCAATATCTCCGTAACTGGAAGGTTCCCAGGTATGGTCTAGAACAAAAAAATGATCGCAATGACGGGGAGAACAAATGCCTTTCGGCTTCGTTAAGGGTCTTGTTACACCCTGTATACGTTAGGGTTTGCATGATGGTTTTGGCCGTGCATGCATAACCGACAGGTTTTAACAGAGTTTGATAATACACATACACGTTATAGGGCTTGCATGCACAGTTTTGCCTTAAACTCTCAGTTAAGATAGTTGGAGCTACGTGACGGTGAGTAGGACAGTTATCTATACCTACTAGGTACCGTGTACGGTATTCCAAACTAGCAATGCACGACGACGATGTGATACCTGTATTTGGCTTATCACTTGTTCTAAAGAACAGAAAGGAAAAGAAACCGGCCAAGTGCGAGTCGTATTCACACGCACACAGGGTTCCGTAGCACCAAACAATGTATTAAAAATATTTTGAAGGCTCATTCATATGTTGTATTGTTAACATTCAACAGCAAAACTAAATTTGTTTTACATAGTATGTTAATGAAAAACAAAATTACTGCTGCAGTTTGATGAAAAAGTCCCATATCTCAAAAACTAAACATCAAATCTTATTCAAACCAATTTTGGTTGAATTTTTTTTTTACGTTACGTTACTCTTACACCCCGCAGCTTTGAGGAAAAAAAATATTTTTTAGCTTCAGTTCCATGAATGGGGAGACCCCCTAAATCTATTTTTTTTTTGTATAAAAATCGTAAACCGGTTCACAGAGTATATCTACCTACTAAGTTTCAAATGTGTAGTCCTAATAGTTTCGAAATAAGTGGCTGTGACATACACGGACAGATAGAAAGACAGTTAAGACGAATCTATAAGGGTTTAAAAATTGAAACTTCTTTTTTGTTTTTTATCATTGACCCTTGCATTGGCTTGTGCAGGCAAGGCCGGACGCCACACACGCTCGATTCTGCTTGCGAGCAAACGTAATCGAGCGGCATAAAATATCAATTTTGATATTTGCTTGGTTGCATATACATGCGCCGATAACTGTACAGTATCACATACACGCTAGGGTTTACCCGTCGGTTATTCAAATTCAAATATTTTATTTCAGAAACAAAAATCCATATTGTGTTAGTAGTAGTGTAACTTAGCCTAATGTTAGTATTAAAATATTCCTAATGAACAACGAATGCACCATTGAACTGAACGTTTATGGTGCACCAGTCTATTTGGATAAGACGTGTGTCTGAACTCTTACCCACCTTCGTAAGAGGTGAGAGTCCCACCGGTCAGAGAAGACATTCAGGATGCCATTGGAGGAAGAGCGCAAGCCCGCCATCATGGAAGCGCATCGCTTCTGCTGACGCACGCTCCCGCGAACATCCTTGACGCGCTACATCGCCACGGCAACCCCAAAAGCATCCTGAATGCGTTATTGTACTGTACGCGCAGGTCGCTGTATGTCCGCTGGGTATACTTCCAAGGCTAAAACCATCATGCAAACCCTAACGAGTGTGGCCTCCTTTAGACTACTTTCTACGAACAACTTTCTCTATGGGACCAAAATCGTTAATCATCATTCTCTTGCCCTCATCCCAATTTATTTGTGGTCGGCGCAAAATGTCTTCTTCTCCAATACTTCTATTTTACTCGTCATCTTATACGGTCCATCCATCGTTTCTTTGGTCTTCCGTTGAGTATGAATGTAGATGCCTATAAGAGTAGACTCTTATAGGCATTTACATTCATACTCAACATTTTCCTCATTCCTCCGCATCACTCGTCTATACCACGATAATCGATTACCACACAACTTTTCAGTCCCTGGCGCCACTTTCGGACTTCTTATCTAGGACCAAAATCGTTATCGCAAGAGAAATATCAGCTTTTCTATGTACTACGTATTCAAATTCAAAATCATTTATTTCAATCCATTTATGATTATACGCATACATTTGAAATAAAATAAACACACACATATATTGGGTTGGGTGTAACAAGACCCTTAACGAAGCTGAAAGGCGCTTGTTTTCCCCGTCATTGCGATCATTTTTTTGTTCTAGACCATACCTGGGAACCTTATAGTTATGGAGATATTGGGGGTCAAAGCTTCAAGTTTTTCACAAGTTTTTTTTTTTAATACTTTTTTTTTAATGTAATATTTTTAAACACCTCCACGACCCCCGTACTATTCAATCAATCCATCCATCAGCGCAATTTTTTTTTTGCGTTACATTGAGTCCTACCGTAAAACGTGATTTTTCACCCCAAAAAAAAGTCGTTTCCCAGCAATAATTTTTGCGTAGATGTACACCACAATGCTTGGTTGACGGCTTCGTTAAGGGTCTGTATACCTACATGTAGCTCGAGTAGGTATCGAAGTTTTGTATAGGACAGCATCTTTCTCCTTTGTCGTGTGATTAGTGATGAGTGATGACTAACGTGGTGTCAGAGTTTTTAAAAAGTTTTTATCGATCTATTTTTTAATGAATGTTTATATAATAGTCATTGGATACATAAAGTGGGCTGTCGTTAAAATCACGGTGTATAATAATTACGTCTTATCACTAAGTCGATACCGATATTTCACAAATAAATTACTTTAGAATTTTGCTTGCATACTTATTAGTGCTCATCAAGTTTTTTTTCATATTTCGTTTCTTAATTCACTAGATTCAATTCAAATATAATACATATTTGAATTGAATCTAGTGAATTAAGCGTGAATAAAAATAATAGCGTGAATAAAAATTTAATAGTAGGTATGCTAGTAATTTTTAAAGAAATGAGTCATTTTAAATAAAAACCAGCGAAAACCAATAAAAACCAGCGAATTTTTTAGTTGAAAACCAGCGTCGGGCACTAGTTGCTCGGCAATTTGCTGAACTGGGCCTATTTGGCGCAGCCGCGAGACACACAATCTTTGTTTTTCTGTTTAGTTTTAGGTTTTTATTTTTTTATTGTGTAGTTTTAAGTTTTATATTTCATTTTTGTTATTTTTTCTTTTGTGTGCACTTGTGGCGTGTGCCAAATAAATATGTTTCTTTCTTTCTTTCTTTCTTAAATAACACACTTTGTTTGAAAACTAAAGATGACAACATCATTTTATTATATTATTTTTTTAATAATTGATTTAATAATAACAGCCACTCAGATCAATCTTCAGGTTAAACTGCGCTTGCCTAGGTTGGTCCGTGGATGGGTCCACCCATTACATACCGAGTTTCCTCCGTGCCTCGGAGAGCACGTTAAGCTGGTGGTCCCGACTATCAATTTTAGATCTTTGACAGTCGTTACAGGTAGTGGCCAGTCTTATCAAGGGGTATCGTATTACCCAGTACTAACTGGGTTGTGGAGGTCAGATAGGCAGTCGCTCCATGTAACATTCTGGTATTCAGCTGCATCTGGTTAGACTGGAAGCCATCCCCAACATACTGTTGGGAAAAGGCAGGCCGATGATTATGTTAATCGCAAATAATTTACTATCGAATTAAAAAAAAAACGTTAAGTAGCGTCAACAAAACAGCCTATAAATAATAATAGGTATATCTCACATTTATTACAATTTATTTATTTTGTTTTATAATGTTTACTGTTCTAATTAAATTGTGCCATTTAGAGTGATGGCCTGATGGTTTAAATGAACCTAGATCGGGCAGATTGCTACCAAACATTTGAATAAAAAAAAAAAAACATTTATTTCTTCAACAATATTTTACACAAACAGAATAAGTGATTGGAGCCTCCCTTTAAGCAAGTAATGCCTGTATTGGGAGACTCCACTCCTCCACATCATTCTCGAATTCAACATTATCATTAATTGCTACTGTTAAATATATTTTGGTTATAGTTTACATTAAAGCACTAATTATGTACTGCACCTAAATGTGCACTTTTGTAATAATGACGAGTAATAGAGAAGTATGGAAGAAGAAGACATGCTGCGCCGACCACTAATGAATTGGGATAAAGGCAAGAGAATGATGATGATGCATAACGATAGCATAATCAGCCAATACTGTTCCCACTGCTGGGACACACAGCCTCCTCTCTATGAGAGGGAATGGGTTTTAATCCACCAAGCGGGCCCAGTGCGGGTTGGTAGATGTCACATGTCTTCGAATGTTTGGTTCTAGGACATGCCGGTTTCCTCACAATGTTTTCCTTCACCGTTTTGAAAGCAGTGGTGATGAAATAAATTACACAAAGTAATGCGCCTGCCTTGGGAACCCACGACTTACTGTTCGTAAGTCGGAGCCGCCAGCACTGGGCCACCGCTGCTCTCAGGTCCAGACATATAGTGATGATGTAATACTTCACTACATAGTTAAAACAAAGTCGCTTCCCGCTGTCTGTCCGTAGTTATGCTTAGATCTTTAAAACTACGCAACGGATTTTGATGCGGTTTTTTTCATAGATAGAGTGATTCAAGAGAAAGGTTTATATGTAAACATTGCACCCGTGCGAAGCCGGGGCGGGTCCCTAGTTTTAAATAAATGATTCTTATTCTTCTTTCTGTTTCTTTGTTCCCAGTGTTCCTGGCTATGTCTACTGCTCTGCCGCAAGTAGCCACTCCAGCATCGGCTACCACCACGGAACCACAGTCCAACCCTCTCTCCATGCTGACCCTACCTCTGACGATACCGATGAACTTCCTCTCCAGCTTTATGAAAGGATAATTTGAAGCATGTTGTTTTATTTTTATTCCTAGCTTGTGCACGCGGCTTGATCTGCCGCTGCTCGGCTCCTAAGGGTCGTAGCGTGATGTAAAATAGCCTAGAACATTACTAAAAAAAGGGGCTATCATAATTAAGTGTGTAACAAGACCCTTAACGAAGCCGAAAGGCACTTGTTCTCCCCATCATTACGATATTATTTTTTTCCTAGACCTACCTCGGAACTTTCTAGTTACGGAGATATTGGGGGTCAAAGTTACGGTTGGAGTGTAGCCTTAGGGGCGCTATGGCGCGGGACTTAGAAATTTTTTCGTTTTTTTTTTTTTTTTCAAATTTGTACCATACTCTTATAGGCAACTTTTTCGTAAGTTTTTTTAAATACATGTTTTTAACGTAAGATTTTTACTGTAAACACCTCCACGATCCCCGTACTATTCAATCCATCCATCAGCACTTTTTGAGTGCGTTATATTGAGGCCTACCAACGTACCTAAAACGTGATGTTTCACCCAAAAAAAAAAGTAGTTTCCCAGCAATAATTTTTGCGTAAAGTTACTTAGTTCGATGTACATAATGCTTGGTTGACGGCTTCGTTAAAGGTTTTGTTACACCCTGTATAAAAATCAAGGTAGTTCCAGACATTAGCATGTTCAAACAAACAAACTCTTGATCTTATTTTTAAGAATAGGGAATATGCAAGTAATTTTTTTTCACTTAAATCAATAATATGTAGTACTATCAACCCAGGAAAATAATTAAAAGTTAATTTCAACTACTACTTGTCGCACAAAAAAATTTTTAAACTCCTACAATTTTCTACGACAGTTCAAACGTCCATGACTATCGCGGCCATTCATGTCATAGCATTTGATGTCACTTACCTCTATCTGCCTTGTTTAAATCTAATTTTTTGCCCTTAGTAGAATAGTTTTACTATAATGTAATTGCTTTATTTAAGCAAAAATTGCAATAACAATATTATAGTAAAATCTTAGTGAAACTTTAGGTACTTTTCAACTAAAAGTGTTTCTTTGACACATAGCTTTTGACGTTTCTACCGGAATCGATGCGTTTTGTGTTTGCGTTCCGTTTCACCAAAAACACGCTACATAAAGTATTATATTGTAAAATAAGTGTTGTATTAGAGAATTAAACAAGTGTACCACAATGTTTTTATGGTCCAATGCAAGGCATTTTTAAGAAATAAAAAAAGTTTTGTATTCCTTGCATATACTTCTTCCTCTTCTTGTCGTATCGATGTTACACAGTCGTACTCGTATTCCATGTTACACAGTTCGGGCCCAGTAGGTGGCCACGTTTATTGCAGCGGCAGAGACGCTATTCAGGTCGTCAAGAGTGCAGGTAAACGGACACCTGGGTCACTCCAGCAGGTGGGGCATCGTTTGTTCCGGAGCGCCGCACCCGCACTCGGTATTAGAGAACCAACAATACCCCATTTTGCCAGATTATGTTTGCAGCTGCCTACTTGGGTACGCAATCGATTCAGAGCTCTCCAAATATGCCACTGTAGTTCACTGCCGAGTCGTGTGGTGGTGGACACCACTCTTGCACCCAAATATTTTTTCTAAAATCAAAGTAGCCCATTTTTTAAATTTTTATTTCGTTTATTTCAGGCATTAACCCATATATCTCAGTTTACATAATTATTACATTGATAACATTAAAATTTAATTCACATTACATAAAATCATAATCAAAGTTAAAATCAACACATAAATCAATTCATCATTAAAATCTAAAATAAAAATAAAAATCAGAATTAAGTCAACTTTAAAATCAATATCACAATCAAAATTAAAAAAAAAAAAAAAAAAAAAAAAAACAATATTAACAATAAAATAAAAGTCCAATTAAAATTAAATCACAATATTTTTTTCTTTTTTAATAAATCAATAAATTTGTCGGTAAAAATACAATCATTATAAATTTTCTAATCGGCATTGGATGAGCAACATGACTGCCACAGCAATGCCGGACATAAGGGCAGTCCAGCCTGTTGGCTATCATCGCCAAGATGGCATGTTATGTATGTTAGACGTTATAACATCAGCTATCTGCTAGTAAGAGTCTTCTCCCGTCAAAAGCGGTCCAGCCGTTTCGGAGATTAGCCGGAACAAACAGACAGACAAAAATTGAGAAAAATTGAAAAAACACATTTTTAGATAGTTATTGAGTTAGGTGTTACTTAGAGTTGGTGAAACCGGGGAATAGGCATTGAGTTAGGTGTCTCTTAGATTTGGTGAAAACGGGGAATAAGCATTGAGTTAGGTGTCACTTAGTGTTGGTGAAACCGGGAATTAGGCATTGAGTTAGGTGTCACTTAGAGTTGGTGAAAACGGGCATTAGGCATGGAGTTAGGTGTAACTTAGCGTTGGTGAAAACGGGCATTAGGCATTGAGTTAGGTGTCACTTAGTGTTGGTGAAACCGGGGAATAGGCATTGAGTTAGGTGTAACTTAGCGTTGGTGAAAACCGGCATTAGGCATTGAGTTAGGTGTCACTTAGAGTTGGTGAAAACGGGCATTAGGCATTGAGTTAGGTGTCACTTAGTGTTGGTGAAACCGGGGAATAGGCATTGAGTTAGGTGTAACTTAGCGTTGGTGAAAACGGGCATTAGGCATTGAGTTAGGTGTAACTTAGCGTTGGTGAAAACGGGCATTAGGCATTGAGTTAGGTGTCACTTAGTGTTGTTGAAACCGGGAATAGGCATTGAGTTAGGTGTCACTTAGAGTTGGTGAAAACGGGCATTAGGCATTGAGTTAGGTGTCACTTAGTGTTGGTGAAACCGGGAATTAGGCATTCATTTAGGTGTCACTTAGTGTTGGTGAAACCGGGGAATAGGCATTGAGTTAGGTTCCACTTAGAGTTGGTGAAAACGGGGAATAGGCATTGAGTTAGGTGTCACTTAGTGTTGGTGAAACCGGGAATTAGGCATTGAATTAGATGTCACTTAGAGTTGGTGAAAACGGGCATCAGGCATTGAGTTAGTAGATAGTTAGTAGGTAGATAGTTTCTTAAGCATTCAGTAAAAAGCTGTTATTTTGGTATTAAAAACAGACATTTAAATTTTATTCACTTGGATGTATGTAGGTATGTATAGATGATAGAATTGATACTGTAGCGACATCTATCTTGTCACATGAGAACTAAATATTCTGCATCGCGCAAGCAGTAGCTATCGAAGCTAATTTTGAGCCAAACTAGTTTGTCCTATGCCAAACGGGCTTACCAGGGTATAGCTAGAGCTGCATAACTTTCTACCATGTTGGGGTCCGCTTCCAGTCTTACCGGATGCAGCAGAATACCAGCATTTTACATGGAGCGACTACCAAAAAAACCAGGGCCGTGCTGAGTATAGGCCGACCCAACAGCTAGTTGGGTCGAAGATATCGTCAAAGTCGCGGGAAACACCTGGGTAAGGGACGCACAGAGCCGGGAATTGTGGCAGAAAGGGGAGACCTATACCCAGCAGTGGGTGATTCTGGGCTGATATGATGATGATCCACAACCCAGTTTAGTTCTTGGTAAGACTGGTTGTCAGACTTTACCTTCCATTTCGCTCGACTGCCAGGACCAACGGCTTGATGTGCTTTGTCACCCATCCACATACTGACCTTGAAGATCGACCCGTGCGGCTGGTGTTATTATTATTATCGGGGTAAATTAGTACCTTGAAAAATAAAAATTACACTGCAACCATCCATGCGTCATGTTCGTGAACGGGTGCTTTCAGCTGGGACTGATCATCTCTTAGCTGCCACGGTTTATTTTAACTACTTTGTTTTTAAATTGTTGATAATTAAAATCTTTACTCTGGACGCTCTTAATGTGCACGTCTTTCTACATCGTTCTCACATATATGTATAATCTCAACGTGAATGATGTAACCAAGATTTTGTAACAATATTTTGATTAAAAAGAGTGTCCATGGAGTTTCTTGCCCATCCTTCTCCATAGAGATCTACGCTTTGGAATGGGCAACTACAGTACTTTCACAAGTTATTATGCCTTGTGTCTGTGACTGTAGCTTCGCCTTTATTTTTCTGATATTCAAATGTGCCTGATAAGATCTAATTGAAATAAATGCTTTGTGTTTGAGTTTGACCACACATCAACCAAATTGGTCTTTCGTTCTAACATTGTATTTTTACCCGAATGTTTTTCGAGCGTATGTATGTTTGTTATGTTGTCCATTTCTTTGGCACGCTCTACAGTCCAAACGGCTGAACGGTTTTTGACATATGAGGTGTCGTTGAATTTGTCAAAATTGTGGTAGTGACATAGGCTATATAAATCTTGAAAATGGCACCTGCAAATGAAAAAAAAGGGAAAGGGGTGTTGTTTTATTTCTTACCATAGCAATATGGAACCTAGTCAAAAGACCATTTCAAAAATATATGTATCATCACGTTTATATATTACTGTTTTACCACAAATTGTTAAAAAACTAAAAAGTGTGAAATAATATTATTATAAAAAGAAAATCGACTGATTAAAAATCTATTATACAGGGTGTAACAAGACCCTTAACGAAGCCGAAAAGCACTTCTGTAGCTGTATTAACGGATAAGACGATTCTTGAGACTGTTTGAGGGGTCACTTCTACACTGTTAAACAGCACAGCTGACCAATGGCTGTATAATGGAGAAAAAACAACAAACATTTTAGAATTTAAAAGAACTATTGTCCAGCCTTTGGCTATGTATATTGCTACTAGCTAGTTAAGAAGACCAAAGTTTGTAAACTATTACTTAGCGCGATTTCTTTACACCTCTTCCAACCTGCGAGCCATATTAGAAACAAATTTCCCCATTGGCTTTTTTTGGTGTACACTAATTCTATTATAATGCTACCTCAATGAGCTTAATAGTAGCTGGTTACAAGTATTTAAGAGTGCATGAGCTGTAAATTAGTGTAGCCTTACTCCACTTTAAATCCAAAGCTAATAGTCTAAATATAAACCATTTTACAGCCTCTAGAATTATTGAAGAGTAAACATAGGTTAGTAGTATAACCTCCCAACGTGACTTAATTATCGTGCGAAAATGAAATTACACTCAAAATTAATACGATTAACTATGGAAAAAAACTTAGCACTAACATTAGCATCGAGAATAAGTAGGATCACAAAATCAAGTGAAGTACCTAAGCTAGAGGAAGAAAGATGCTCGAAATGGTTTTCTATCAAGATTAGAGATCCCTAGGAAGCTGTTGTATACTTTCGCTTTACTCCTTTTAACAGCCATTAGAATAACTGAAAATCATTGTACAGCTAGCGTACAGTTTTCAGCTGTTTAATGTCTATTAAACAGCTGAAAACTGTACGGTAAATTCCTGACCCCCTCTTCACTGTTCAATGGCCATATTTAAGTCTTTAAATATGGCCATTATTACATATGGTCAGGAATTTAGTTAGAATCTTAACTTTACAAAAAAATCTCTGATATCTGTTAAATTTTCATGATATTTGAGAGCTATTAAAGTATAAACACATTATTTAATTGTTACAAACAGATGAATGCTTATTAAATGGAAAAAAAAATATTGTAAAATCCGTGAATAATTCGTACACCGTATTTACTTTGTATAATATTTTTAGTAAAGGTATATTATTTCGAAGGCGCGTGTAATATTTGATAATATCACTTATTGTATTAACAGTAAAGTGGCCCCCATAGTAAAATTTACCAATATAGATACAAAACAAACTTGAAAATTTGTCCACAGTTGGACTATCTATTGCCGTAACACTTGCACTGCTCAAATTGTTTTTGTTGCTATTTCTTTTAGAATTAACTATAGCCGTTACTAAGCCATGAACCATCTTTTGGCTTTCTAAGAGAATTAAAGGGACTGGATTGTGGAATAATTGACAGCTGTCTAAGCCATTGTACAGCCCGTGTACAGCTCTTACAATGCTCTGGACAGCTATTAACAAGCTACTGTATTGCTCAAGGCTAGTTAATTTGGGGCCAAATTTAGAATTATAAGAGCTGTGTAGCTGGATTTATAGCCCTTGCACAGCCAGCATAACAGCCTCGAGTTTTCAAAAGATCTCTTGTCCAGTGATACATAAAGCGCTGCAGTAACGAAGCAGACACAAAACCGGTCTAAAAGCGTGAAAACTATGACTAGAGAAAAAAAACTACGCATAAACGCCTGACAATTTTCAATTACGCTGTTTCGAAAATATTTATCTCAAAAAGCAAAGAAGCGTTCATATCATCATTAGGATTTGAATTCAATCCCGTCATAGAAAAAATATAATTTGATATTTTTGTTCGGAAAAATTCGCTATGGCGAGAAAAATTCTCATTTCAGTTGGGGATTTAGTCTATGTATGTGTAATGATATTATGTAGCTTTCTGTACCATTTTCAGGTAATACTATTACAGCTGCATTTGCTAGTTATGAGTGAATAGGGGTTGCGATTCTATAAACAAATGAATTAATCCCCTTTTTTTCTTCCTGACTATTGCCTCTAGAGCAGTGATACCCAAAGTGTCGCCAGGGGTCGACAACGACTTACAAGGGGTCCATGAAAGTTTAAAAAATAATTGGGGGTCAATGAGATATAAAGGGCTCTACGAGTTTGATCTTATCTAATCATATCGCGACCTTACCTATTTAACAGATTTATTCAGTAAATTTAACGAGGTTAACCTACAGTTACAAGGTGACAGCCTAAATTTGATCAAAACAAAATCCATAAATAACTTCAGTATTTGTTGCCAGAATAGGACAGACAGACACAGACTAGGACGATAGTCAGTGTCTGATCGCGGCAGAGTTGAAACCTCTTGGAACTGTACCTGATTCATTGTGCCCCGTGTTAAGTTGTAATCTCAAGTAATTCGGTAGTTCTGCTAGAAACAGTGTATCGCTCTGTGTCTTTTCATAGCACCAAACCCATCGTCATGTGGGCAAATGATGTAGAAGCTCAGCGGAATAAATCTTGACGTCTCCGACGTTTGTATAAAAGTTAATGTATTTTTCATGATTTTTTTCTTCTTCTACTTAGAAATCAGTAAAAATACATTTGAAGTCGATGAATTTTCAAAAAAATGTAATATTAGCTAAGTACGGTCTATCCAAAATCGTGAAACATGACAAGAGGTCTACAAGACAACAAAGTTTGGGGAACTCTGCTCTAGAACAATCATTTTTTTTTCTTATAATCAAGGTCTAACACAGCAACAAATATCTTAAGAAAATATGACACTCCAAAAATGTCAAAAAATGCTCCATCTTTACGGCCGTGATCATAGGACTACCAGACAAATTCGAATAGGTTTTAACATAAAATAAATTGATAGGGAACCTAGACATACTCTTTTTTTTATTTTAATATCAAAAATAATGTACTTTATTTATTAAGGTTTATAAATTAAAACATTTTAAGTACTTGCTAAGAATATTAATATACATAATATACAGACTTATTAATTAAAATAACCTAAAGTAAATAACCT
This sequence comes from Eugnorisma glareosa, assembly GCA_947578425.1. Taxonomy (NCBI): domain Eukaryota; kingdom Metazoa; phylum Arthropoda; class Insecta; order Lepidoptera; family Noctuidae; genus Eugnorisma; species Eugnorisma glareosa. Next base: position 1,311,223 of record OX387984.1, read on the forward strand.
AGCAACAAACTTAAAAAATGGCGTCAAAAAACTCCTCCTCAACGCTGTCAACTGGTAATGTACCCAAGAGACTGGCGGCGTTGCCACGTTGTATGGCAACGCTAAGCCTTTGGCCAAGGTAAAAGCCAGCCCTTGGGTCACGGGAAGTGTCAACTAAACGTTTAGAAATATCTTTGAAAAGGCTGTGAGCGCTCGGACCCCACGGTCCTAGAGTTTCAACCCCAAACGGCTCGAAAATATAGTTACCAATGAGGTTACTATATTTACGCCGCTTGAGGTTCTCTGCAGCCGCAGCGGCAGCCCCAGCACAGCACGATGAGCTAGGAAGATGGGATGGCGCAAGAGTATCGACACATGTTGCGTCCCACACTAAAGGCCTACCCATCTTCCATGGAAACAAAGACATCCCGTCCGGTCTCTTGCCATCGTCGCGTGCCAAGCCATTGGGTTCTAATATAGCTGGAACGCCGACGGTGACAAGAGCTCGTCGGATGATGTCATTTAAATTCGCGTGCCGTGCAAAACGGCCCGCACTTCGGCTGCATGACAGGCCGTGATGTCCGAGGCTGTTGACAACTTCACCACAGTGACAGCGATGAGGAGAACATAATGCGGCACCTAGGCGTAGAGAAGCAGCGAGGCGGAAAGTAGTGTCGTCGAGCAACGTACCTGTGTTCGACGACGGTAGTGCGTGAAGCCAAAGACCCGACTCCCACTCACCCACAGCTAGCAGACGAGCGCGCTCAGCAGTAGTAGCAGACGTGTTCAGTAAATTGTTCTGAACTACTCTGCAGAGCGGCTCGTCCCACCTTCTCTGGGAAAATGGATGGTCGGGTTCTTCAGAATTTGGGCAAGCGAGTTTCCAGGCATTGATAGCCTCGGAGAAGCACGGCACATCAAAATCAATCAGTGTGGAAGCCAGGATATTCCTCATTAATTTCTCAGTGCCGTGGACCGAGGATGAAATTAAAATAACTTATAGGAAATAACTTACTAATAAAATTAAAAAATAACGTCAAGAAACTCCTCCTCAACGCAGTCAACTGGTAATGTACCCAAGAGACTGGCGGCGTTGCCACGTTGTATGGCAATGCTAAGCCTTTGGCCAAGGTAAAAGCCAGCCCTTGGGTCACGGGAAGAGTCAACTAAGCGTTTGGAAATGTCCTTGAAAAGGCTGTGAGCACTTGGACCCCACGGACCTAGAGTTTCAACCCCAAACGGCTCGAAAATATAGTTACCAATAAGGTTACTATATTAACGCCGCTTGAGGTTCTCTGCAGCCGCAGCGGCAGCGCCAGCACAGCACGATGAGCTTGGAAGATGGGACGGCGCAAGTGTATCGACGCATGTTTATCAAAAATAATTGAATCGGCGGAACGTCAATCTCGACAATTTTTTTATGACATAACCGGTCTGAGCAGCAGCTGTCTCTTTCACACTCTACGGCGGCAGCTTGACGCAGCGCGACGGCAATAGTTTCTTCAAATACCTACTTCGCAGGCCCTGTTCCCTCTTAAGGCGCCAAAATGGGAACGAATCCCATCATTCCTTTTATTTAAACAGTTTGCCGTCCTGTTATCGTTAACCTAGCTTTTTTGTCAACTATGTTGGGGTCATACAGTCTAACCGGATGGAGCTAAATACCAGTATGTTACATGGAGCGACTGATTTGACCTCAACTGCGTAAAATGTAACTCGTAAGTCCCAAATTCATACACGCATAATATTTTGTCATGACACGTTTATAGGAGTATTAGCGACCCGCCCCGGCTACGCACGGGTACAATGTTGTACCACATTCCTCTTGAATCACTCTATCTATTAAAAAAAAAACCGCATCAAAATCCGTTGCGTAGTTTTAAAGATCTAAGCATACATAGGGACAGACAGCGGGAAGCGACTTTGTTTTATACCATGTAGTGATAGTGAAGGTGTTTAAGGATCCTTCACGAAGCCGTCATCCAAGCATTCTGTACATCGAACTATGTAAGTCTACGCGCAAAATATTGCTGGGAAACGACGTTTTTTTTCGGCGAAAAATCTCGTTTTACAAGACGACTCAATGAAACGCATTTAAAGGGAGCTCAACCTGCCCTGACTGCGGTCCGTAGCTCTTTGCCAAGAGCCAGCCAAGTTGATGAGGGGGTTTCACGAAAGTAGAAAAGAAGAAGAAGAAGCCCTGTTCTCGTAACCTGTGTGGCACCGCGCCGAGTGGACCCAACATGCTGCTGCGCCCTGCTGTACCTACGACGCAGCTGTACCTTTCGTGTCTGCATCACTCTACAACAACTGAGGAAGTCGTGCAGTATTTGAAGGTGAAAACCAGCTGGACTCTGAGGGTCGAAAGGTTGGTATCGCGCCACAACATCAACTTTAAGTCGTTCGTGGTACGAGTTCCAACCCAACATCTGCAGACCTGCCTGAAAGAGGCCTTTTGGCCGAAAGGTGTCGTATATCGACGTTTCCGGGGACGGTTACACGACACCACGACGCGGAACACGACGCCGACAACGTTACGTGTATAGGCATAGTTTTAAGGTTTTTAATATGTATTAATTATTGTTTAAGATTTTTTTTTTTTTTCAAATCAAATCAAATCAATTTATTTGTGAAACATAGGTATTGACATTTTAGATGGATCTTAAGAACTAGATAGCGCGCTATGTTTTGTCAATTTTGACATACAAATATTTATAGAAAAAACATGCATGCATGTGTAGTTATGAAAATTATATAATAAGAAATTATTAACATATTGGGATTAAATTAAATACTTAGTTTACATTAAATTACAATACTTTAAATCTTCTTTGGTATTAAATTATTATCATTCAAAAAGTCTTCACTTTTATAGTAACACTTGTCAATTAGTAATAATCTGAGAGCTTTTTTAAATTTTACTAGAGGCATATTTTTGATATTGTCAGGTATTTTATTGTAGATTTTAGGTTTTGTGTATTTTATCTATGGGCCTTAGTAGCCTGATTAAAACACTGTGCTGATGGATGCATTAAATCATGGAGTATTTAAAGTAAAGTTTTATCACTAAAAACTTGTATTTAAATAAAACCAGCCAAGTGCGAGTCGTACTCACACGCACATAGGGTTCTGTAGCACCAAACAATATAATAAAAATATTTTGAAGGCTCATTCATATGTTTATTTGTTTTTCATAGTATGTTAATGAAAAACAAAGTTGTTGCTGCAGTTTGATGAAAAAGTCCCATATCGCAAAAAGCTAACATCAAATCTTATTCAAACCAATTTTGGTTGAAAGTTTTTTTTTTTACGTTCTACAATCCTACATTTTTTTTCAGAATTTTCCTCCTTTTACTTTAGAAATTAGAGGGGACATACACCCATTTTACCACTTTGGAAGTGTTTATCTTTCAAACGATTGACTTTGAGAGAAAATGGTTTTAGGAACTTCAATGTCATTTTTAAAGACCTATCTATAGACAGCCCGCACGTACTGGTTTGATGAAAAAAATATTTTTTTAGTTTCAGTTCCATGTATGGGGAGTTATCCCATAATCTTATATTTATTATTAGTTTTGTATAAAAACCGTAAAGAGGTTCACAAAATACATCTACCTACTAAGTTTCAACTGTGTAGGCTTAATAGTTTCGGAGTAAAATGGCTGTGACATACTCGGACAGACAGACAGACTTGGCGAATCTATAAGGGTTCCGTTTTTTGCTATTCGGCTACGGAACCCTAAAAACTAGTGGAAAAGTTGGAACTCTGAGTCCCAACATCTCCGTAACTAGGTTTCCAGGCATGGTCTAGAACTAAAGTGCCTTTCGGCTTCGTTGTGGGCCTTTTTTACACCCATTTTGTACGTTCGTAAATAAATACAAGTTCGAAAAAAAAACGAAAACTATATTTCATTCCAAACAATCAATTTTAATTTGTATCCAAACATAATTTATTCGCTAATCAAAAAATTTCAACCAAAAAAAAATTTACATCAACAATTTCTTCACCCCCCCCATCACCAATTTCTCAGTAAACAAAAGGGTGTAATTTAAATTCCGAGCTGCTTAACTTAGTAGCAAGGGCATGGGCAGGGGCATGGGCATGGGCATGGGCATGGGCATGGTGGAGGAGGAGCAGGTTCAGGGCAAGGTGGGCAGGGACACGGGCAGGGGCAGGGGGGAGGTGGTGGTGGTGGTGGCGGGCACACACAGGGGGTGTAGACAGTTGCTGGCCCAGTGCATGGGGGCAAGGATCTACCGATGCAGATGGCTGGGGGCGAGATGCATGGCTGTCCAGCTTCCCCGAAACAGACGGTGCTGCCGTCGCAGGTGCTGTAGCAACGCCAGGGCGCGGCCGCTGCGACGCTGATGAGTGCTAGACGAAATAACAGTTGATAAAGTATGGTTAAACAAAAAATACTTGCAAATAAAAGATAAAAAATAATCGAGGAGAGTAATTTGAAAACAAAATCAGAAGAAAAATAAAACAGGATTTCTCAAAAGAACGATAAAATAAAATTTAGAGAAAGAATGAGGATAAGGATGCTGATGAGTGCTACACGAAACAAAGAGGAATAAACGATAGTGTAAGAGAACAAAGAGAGGTATACGAGTATGCAGGTGGAACCTTTCAACTCTTCTGCAATTACTAGGGTTCTATTAGCACAAAAAAATGCATACGCTCAATTTTCAATATGGACTGGACTGATTCTTGTAGACCAGTGTACAAATCACACAACCTTCTTCTTCACGAAGCCGAAAGGCACTTGTTCTCCCCGTCATTGCGATCATTTCCTTGTTCTACACCATACCTGGGAACCTTCTGGTTACGGAGATATTGGGGGTGAAAACTCTAACTTTTTCAAAGATGTTGGGGTGAAAAATCACGTTTTACGGTAGTACTCAATGTAACGCACTCAAAACATTGTGCCGATGGATGGATTGAATAATACGAGGATCTTGGAGGTGTCTCTCCAAAATTGTTACAAGAAAAACATGTATTTAAAACAAAACTTGTGAAAAAGTTGGAACTTTGACCCCCAATATCTCCGTAACTACAACTAAAATGATCGCAATGGCGAGGAGGACAAGTGCTTTCGGCTTCGTTAAGGGTCTTTTTACACCCTGTTACACCCTTCATAAACGAATCTAATATACCACAAACTTTGGCTATGTGAAATTTTCTACAGTGTCGCACAAAATAAGTTTGGTGGCAAGTGTGAAACAGCAGATTTATTCAAAATTACCGGTTACAGGTTCAAAGTGATGTTCTGAATACGTGGTATACCGTTGCGCGTCAGTGTCCTTTACACCTTATACAACGTGTAACAGAATAAACGTAAAACCTCTTAAGGGGTCACTGTACTCATCATTATGAACTACTTTCACAATGGGACCAACATTAAAATTGCGAAAAAAAAACGACTGTCCCATACATTTCTGTGCGCATAACTCGACAAAATGTACTTCTTCTTACCGTGTCGATGGCAATCTAAATTGTATCGGCCCAGAATAGGGTTTAAGCTAGAAGTAAAAAAAAAAAAAAAACTTAAAATTGCCTTGTATTGGCCCATAAAAACATTGTGGTACTCTTGTTTAATTCTCTATTAGAAAACTTATTTTACAATTTAATATTTTATGTAGCGTATTTTTGGTGAAATGGAACGCAAACACAAAACGTATCGATTCCGGTAGCGACGTCAAATGATAAGAAACACTTTTCGTTGAAAAGTACTTAAAGTTCCACTAAGATTTTACTATAATATTGTTATTGCAATTTTTGCTTTATTAAAGCACTTACAATATAGTAAAACTATTCTACTAAGACCCTTCTGGTTACAGATATATTGGGGGTAAAAGTTACAACTCCACGACGCCCGTACAATTCAATGCATCCATCAGCACAATGGTTTGAGTGCGTTACATTGAGTGCTACCGTAAAACGTGATTTTTCACCCCAAAAAAAAAGTCGTTTCCCAGCAATATTTTTTGCGTAAAGTTACTTAGTTTTATGTACAGAATGCTTGGTTGACGGCTTCGTGAAGGGTCTTGTTACACCCTGTAGATGCTATGAACAGGATGGACACGCTAGGAAGAAGAAAGGCAAGAGATACGTTAAGATGGAAGCTTCAGGGTAGCCAACTAATTTTAAATTTTCTTACGTTTTTTCAATTTGCAAGTCAGTGTCTTGCTGTAATGCCCGAATTTCGCGGGCCACCCAGGCGCTTTCACCATAAATATAGCTAAAGTCTGTTTTTTAATTTCAGAGACTAAACTGACATTACGTGGGTTGCCAGTTTTTTGCTATTCTAAAATAGTGAAGTGCCACTACCGTAAATTGCCTTTAATCAAATCAATAGTATCGTTTTTTAGGGAAATAAAACGGCGTTCAGTGTTATTCCTGTTAAATTTACGGCTGCCGTATTCAACATCACACAGAAACTGCCATATTAACATAATTATTTTTTAAATTGTAATTGTTTTTAAGGTGTCAAGTTCCAATAATTGCCGTATTTTTTAAAAGTTCTACGTTTTCTAAGAGAAAAGGGTGTATATATCCGTTTTACTGTGTAGTAACAACACTGATGGCACCTGACATTTTTTTTCTAATCGTCTAATAAGATAAAAGTTACGATTCAACAAACCGGTATCGTAGGTCCAATACTACACAAAAGAGCTGGCAGCATTATTTGTAAGTTTGACATTTGCATGTGTCAATTTAGTCTCTGAGATTAAAAAAACAGAGTATCTATAAAACAGAGCCTCTGAGATTAAAAACAGGTTTCAACTCACCAAGAACCAAGAATGCCTGTAGACCCATATTGACTTTCAGTGGTAAATTTAGATCAAAACACGTCTTATATACTTGAGACAGTTTCATATTATGACAGGCTCTATTGAGTGTGATAATAACCGCAGATTACGCTCAACGTAACCTCACGGTTGTTTAAAGAAGATAGGGTAAGCTGTGTTTATGAAGTTTTTACGGAGGGAAAGGCAGAAATTTACAATAGTAGGTACATTTTGATATAAGGGTGATTTACAAAATTTCTATACATTTTGTTGTATGAAAACGTCTGCGTAAATATCATGCAAGAAACTTGCAATGAAGTGATCAAACTAGTATTAGTATCATCGAGCAACAATTTTTCCAGATGGGTTTTAACATTTCAGATCATAATAGTAGGTAATTAAAAAAAAAAAGATATTTACTTCTTCAGTGTCATAATATTTTCATACAGCAACCTCGTGTCTTTAAGCATAAGTGCGTTACAAAAAATAACATAAAGAAGAAATTACTCACATAAGTATTTTCATGTTCTAGTTACACAATATCTTTATGACCATTCCATTTCGTTCATCTTTGTTATTCTTTTTTGTAACACCAATATATATAGATGTTTGGGGTTTTCAACTGGCAACACTCTCCATTTAAAACCGTCCAATCAAATGACAATAGAAAGTCTGTCTACCATTTTGACAGCGGGTGCCACCATCAAGTTAAGTGCGTTTGTTCCTGTGCAGTGTTTTTTCAACAATAAATCTTCCCTTGTGGTTATTCATATAGAAAAACAACGGTAAGGTTATCTCTTATTATTTTAGCGTAAAAAGGAAGAATTTTGACCATCTACTAAAAAGAAGCTGGTTTATAAATCCATATTTATTTCTTACCTCCAAATGTTTGAGGTTGTACTAATTCAACTCATTTGTTGATTTCATTTTTCTAACGATTTGTTACGTTTTTTTCTTGCGTAACAAAACTGATGTAACAAAAATGAAATAAAGCCGATTTCATACAGAATTATTATGATTATTTAATTTGACGGATAATGCTTCATTTATTAATTTTATTTACACATTGTTTTTGAAATAGGTATTGTTTTTGAAATAGGTATTTCAAAAACAATGTTTTTTTTTATATTCAAAAGTGTAAAAAATCTGTACATAGTGTTTAGTATAATAATACATTTTAGTACGAAAATTTATAGTAGCTAAATAAAGTATAAAAGAACGATTTTATGAAGTTAAAGAATATTTACAATTTTGGTTACACGATAGTTTCTAAAGTTTAAAAATTATTATAGTAAGCCACTGTTGATTATTGTTCCTTATTTAATGAGTGCGTATGTGATATAGATACTGTGATTTTTATTTTGTTTTATTACTAGCCTTTACAGAATAAAAATTTTGCTGAAAAATAATTCCCTTAATCATTATTTTTTAATGACTTATTTATGGTTATTACCAATTTTCAACTCTATGTTCTTCGTTAAAATGTTTATTTTAATTGTGGCTAGACGTGCCAATTACTATTATTATTATTTATAATTAGAAATCCACAATTTTGAGATTGATTTTATGACTGTAATTCAACAGACTGATTATACACACATCAAAAGTGTCTAGGGATCAACATATATTTTTGCAATAACTTTTCTCCTGATTGATATTAATTAAAATTTTCTTTAAGGATTCATCAAATAAAGTGTTTTCGTTTGTCACAGTAACGATAAACCAAGTCACCTTTGCATTAATAAAGAAATTTGCCATTTTCCTAATAAAGGGATTTTTGACATTTGAACCACTAACACAAAAGTTCGAAAAAAAGACTGAAATAACAGTTTTCTTTAAAATTTTATTGGGTAACTTAAACAATTAATAATCCGTGTTTCTACCGCGAACACTAACAACACAAGAACATCGGTTTGGCATACTCAAAATGAGTTCATCCAAATCACGCTGTGGAATGGCCGCCCATGTTCGTTGCAACAACAAAAAAAGGTCTTCTTGCGACTGGATACCCTCCATATTCGGTAGAGCTCTTCTCTGTAGCATATCCCATGCATGCTCAATCGGATTCAAGTCTGGCGACTGAGCAGGCCAGGGCAGGACATTGATGTTAGCTGCGGCGAGAGTCTGTCTTACAACTCTTGCGGTGTGCGGTCGTGCATTATCATGCATTAACTGAAATAAGGGACCGATTTGCACTTGTAGAGGAACGATGACGTCTGATACAATCGTCTCAGCATAAATTTGAGCGTTGAGGTTGCCTCTGATCCAAATCAACTCAGTTCTTCCGCCGATCCAAATACCCGCCCATACCATGATGGTTCCACCACTATAAGGATGGACTTCCTGGCAGGATTTTAATCGCTGTTGGCGTCCAGGGGTTCTCCAGTGTCGTATACGTCTTGTATCCGGTCTCATACCAAAACGAGACTCATCAGAAAAGCACACGAAACGCCATTGTTCTTCTGCCCAATTTCTGTGTTCAAGAGCCCATTGATATCGTATCCTACGATTGTGCATTGCTATAGGTGGTACCCGTAGCGGTCTTCGGGAATGAAGGTTCACTTCATGCAAGCGGTTTCTGACTGTTTGGTCGCTAATTAAGTTCCCTGAAGAGTGATGAAGCCTCACGGCTAACATCATGGCGGTTATTGTTGGAGCTCTTCGAGTTAAGATTTGAATGTATCGGTCTTGTCTCCGTGTGGTGCAGCGATACCGTCCTCCATGGCGCTCAGCCACGGTACCAGTGCTTCGGTAACGTGTCCAAAGTCGACTGATAACACTCTGACTTGTATTCAGAGCTAAAGCCACAGTACGTTGCCGGGAACCAGCTTCTATCATTCCCACGGCTCTGAGCATTTCTTCCCTGCTTAAATGACGTCGCCGCTCCATAATAACGTTGGTTTTAATCAGTAGTAGGGAAACAGTAGCACTAATAATGTCTTCAATGCGTTGTATGTTTTTATAGGGAAAATATTGACAGCTGATTTTCATCTTTTACTCGAATTTGATTCACAGTTCCTGATTCAAATTATGAAATGCACCAAAAAGGATCCATATAAATTTATAAAATCATAAATTTATTACAAAGCCACATCTCAATCTCAAGAAATCCACATAAAAATGCTTGATCCCTAGACACTTTTGATGTGTGTATTATTAATAAATAATTAAAATGAGATTTCGTTGTTTTAATTATCTTCTGTGAAATAGCCCTAATATTTCTTTTTTGTTATTTTTTTGTAACATTGTACATTTTCGTAACGGTATTCATTTTTGTAACTGTACAAAAATTTGCCGCTAGTACAGCCTTATATGAAAAATAGAAAATTCAATAATTTTTTAATTTAGAACCCAAATAAATGTTAATTTGTTCATGAAAGTACATATTTGTTTTAAATAATCATGTTTATCTATGATATTCCATTTATAAACACAATTTAAATATTTAAAAAATATTTACGCCGCAAAGACGCTTAGCTCTTTGCGCCAAGATTAAAAAAAAACAATCACCGCCGACTATTAAGTCATTGAACCCATTATCTGTGGAAATTTTTATTTCCGCACGAGTACGGAAAAATATTAAAAATCCATGCATGTGAAATACATTGCATGTTGAACCTAATCGTAGTGCGATAAGAACCAGTTTTCGAGAAAGTGTGTTGAAAAGTAATTTCAAAAACATTAATCAATCATGTATGTTTTTCCCTGAAAGGATGAGGCAAACTGATAAGTCTTCAAATACTTAAAGAATTGGTAGCATTTTCAGTAAAAGAATAACCATTTGAATTTCTTACCTGTTTATAGGTAACAACAAACAACAACATTCATAACACACAACATACACCGTGACTTTAAGTCGTCTAACACAGGTGGTCCACTCAATGTATCCGACATAAAATACCTCTAGGCGCAATTATTTCTATTTTACCACTATATGTATAAGGTCCCATTAAAATAGATGAACAAATTTTAACACAGCATTCAGTACGTCTAACCAAAGATATCCAAGCAAAAAAAGCACTGATTCAAATAATTTTATTTTGACCTAAAATAATAAATTGACCGCGGCACTCTAGAATAAACACATCCATTATGTCAAAATAAAATCACTTTGATCATGTTTTTTTTGCTTGGATATCTTTGGATAGACGTACTGAACGCTGTGTTAAAATTTGTCCACCTATTTTAATGAGACCTTATATATAAGATACCAAATAGGTACAATACAAAGAAAAATAATAATACATTTGAATTATGATACATTGTTTACGTGTCAATCGGTAGAACATATCTACTCAGCGCACGAGTCGAGTATATCATCGCTCGCAACAGGGTGTTTCAACTACGTCATGCGTCTTATACAGGATCAATTTTTATTCAGTGCGCAAACTTTGACAAATTAAACTTAAATAAGTTTTATTAAATACCTATTTTTTATTTTGATAAGTCTTAGTACAAAAAAATAAAGTTATCGTTAACGAAAAACGTTTACTTTGAAATTGATTGTATGGCCACCAATTCACGGGCAGAGGCGCTCCACGCTCGTTTGTTTATCATGCACAGGCATCAGTTACGTGGGTTACAATGTACTGATCGCCTATTTTATCTGGTTCCAACTAGACTTTTTTAAGATTTGGCCGTGATCTGAAGTTATTTGAAGAGTAATTCCAATTTTTCCTTCATACTTTCGTGGGCTTAGGACCATCAAAATGCAGAAAATGAAGCATATTGACCGTGACAAAGCAGCCTTTGAGTGGCTGCTAAAATGCTCCTTTCATTAGGGGCTGCGGGGTTAAGGATACCTTGGGCTCGCATTCGGGGTATGCTCTCCGTTGCATACATTCTGCGAGCTGCTCGTAAACTTTCACCACTTAATAAATACACCCGCACCATTTCATAAAACTCGCGGTTACTTAAGTCCGACATCGCGACCTGTAGGTACGAGTACGACACACGTGTGGCGCAGGAGCTGCGCGGGAAAGGTGGACGCAACGTCACGACAGCGCATGCGATGAGCGACTGTTGGGCCGCGGTCGTCGGCCCCGCCCCTGCCACCCGGGAAGAGATTTCACCCCCGCTGTCCAACATCGCCGCGTGCGCCGCATGGCGCGCACCCTTTGATATTATTACGAATAGATAGTGTCCATATTTTGCTGATTTAAAGTCGGATAAAAAAATATAAAAAAGTTTTGAACAAATAATGGAAATGTTTTCTATTACTGATACTGAACCACCTAAATTTTTTGCGCACTGCTTGAAAAATATTCCAGTATAATAATGAACAATATTTTTAAATTATTCAAATCTCTCAAATAATTTTTTTTTTATGAATGTTTAGTAGTCATTGGATACATGAAGTAGGCTGCCGTTATAAGACGACTAAAACTCGGTCAAGTGCGAGTCGTACTCACACGCACACAGCGTTCCGTAGCACCAAACAATATAATAAAAATATTTTGAAGGCTCATTAACTAAATTTGTTTTTCATAGTATGTTAATGAAACACAAAGTTACTGCTGCAGTTTGATGAAAAAGTCCCTTATCCCAAAAACTAAACATCAAATCTTATTCAAATCAATTTTGGTTGAAAGTTTTATTTACGTTCTACAATCCTACATTTTTTCAGAATTTTCCTCCTCTTACTTTAGAAATTAGAGGGGGGAGACACATTTTACCACTTTAGAAATGTCTATCTTTCAAACGATTGACTTTGAGAAAAAATGGTTTTAGGAACCTCAATGTCAATTTTAAAGACCTATCTATAGACACCCGCAAGTATAGGTTTGATGCAAAAAATATTTTTTAGTTTCAGTTCCATGTATGGGGAGCCCCCTTAACCTTTTTATTTTTGTATAAAAATCGTAAAACGGTTCACAGAACACATCTACCTACTAAGTTTCAACTATGTAGTCCTAATAGTTTCGGCATAAAGTGGCTGTGACATACACGGACAGACAGACAGACATGGCGAATCTATAAGGGTTCCGTTTTTTTGCCATTCTGCTACTAAACGAATCACGATGTATAATAGACATACACATACAATAAAACATAAAATCTCGATTTGTATTCCTTGAAGGATTATGCAGAGTTGTACCAAACCGTCCACCCACAAAAATATCAGCCGTAGAATCGTGGCGTGGAGGTGTTCTGGAGTGGGGACCGCAAATCGGCGAGGGTAAGGTGGGACGCCCTCAGGCAGGTGGCGCGACGATCTCCGCAGGGTGGCTGGGAGCAACTGGATGAGAGTTACTGAGAAGCGAGTTGTATAGCGTGCGATTGAAGAGGCCTATGTCCAGCATGTCTTCTTCTTCCATACTTCTCTATTACTCGTCATCTCGGCAGTCACCTCCTTTCTAGCCATATCATCCTTCACACAGTCCATCCATCGTTTCTTTGGTCTTCCTCTACTCTTATAGCCATCTACATTCATACTCAATATTTTCCACATTCCTCCGCATCACATGTCCATACCACGACAACCGATTACGTGAGTTTTTTAAGATGTATTTATATTTGTATACATCATCATCTAGGTACTTGCGTTTTCCCAACTAAGTTGGACTATCAGTATTTTACAAGAAGCGACTGCCTATCCGACCTCCACAACCCAGTTAGTACTGGATAATACGATACTCTTATGTAAGACTGGTTGTCAGACATTTAGGCCATTTAATACCTGCAACGACTGTCAGAGATCTACAAATGACAGCCGGGACCAACGGCCTAACGTGCTTTCCGAGGCACGGAGAAAACTCGGTATGTTGTGGGTGGTCCCGAATCCACGGACCAACCTAGGCAAGCGCGGCTTAACCTAGAGATCCGATCGAAAGCTGTTCGCATGTTATATTCAATCATCCAAAGGCCATAATAAAGTCTCGTTCTGATAACAAAAATGGAAAAGTCGAAACACCTTGAAAGGGAAACATCTTCTAGTCCATTTCTAAGACTTCAACTTGACCTCGTCACTTAGAAAAAATCAAGAATCACAATCTCATTCCTCCACATTACATGCCCATACCATGACAACCGATTTTCACACAAATCTTCAAAAGCCAAAACAAATGAAAGTTTATTATTTTGATGCTCGGTCTAGCGACGCAAGATGGCTGACTTGAGAGTTTGAAAACAAAATGGCGGTCAGTTTTAGTATAAAAGGTTGCAAACTTCGGTGGTTAATACACAAGGTTGTCAACCATGGGGCGTTTAACGGCATTGGGTATAATAGGTAACTAACTATTTAATAATTAATTAGCTCTTTTTTTAAGTCAATTCAGCTTTCAGATACTTATCCAGTATAACCTGACCTCGCTTTGCATGAGCTTCCCGTACAATGAGAGATCAGCTTAATATGGTTAAGTTTAGCTTTATATTGGTCGCGTACAAGGAACTTTGAGCACTTGGATGCAGTTGACAGGGGGCTGCTGTTGATAAACATTATTTAAAATGTATATTAAGAACAAAAATTATAGTTCCAACTTTGGCCACCCACCAAAATTTGCTTGAATAGCATAGCTTAGAGCATCATTAATCAATTGTTTAAAACAAACATTTATTGGAAATCTTAAACTTTTTGATTGAGCTTTATTACTTTTTAACTGTAAAATTAGATTAGAAATCACTGATATCTACATTTTTTTCTTTTGAATTTACAGTCTTCACAAAACTCCAATTAAACTAATGGTTTACTTTAGTAACCACTTGATGAGATTGTAAATCTTAGCATTGAAATTGGATATGGAAATATGTCCCCATGGCTGTGGTGTTACACCTGATCCCTCTCTGGTCCTATCGGATTGCTAGTCCATCGGACTATAACAGTGAATAAATCTTGTGTCTCAGCACAGACACTTGTGGATTCACCCTCAGTAGCACGTAGGAAATTATAGTCTTTAATTTTTTGTCCAGCCTCTGCATTGGTAGCTTCGGCTGTATCAGGGTTCCATGTAGAAGCTTTTTCAGCCTACTTCTAATTGGGCATACGATAAACGTTGACCAACTCAAGTTCGGAGTGTTCGATACTAATTTTCTTCCCCAGTCTCCTCTAAAGAAACAACAGAATCGCCCGGGTGTCGCTTGACGCTAGCCACATCGCCCGTGGCGTTAAACCTTTCAGCTGTAACATCGAGGGCTGTACTAATTGTTATTTCTTCTTCACCAGCACTAGTAGCTTCAGCAGCAACATCAACCGCTTTATTAATTATTTGTTTTTCGTTCTCAGTATTGGTAGCTTCAGCGGCAGCGGCGCCGGCCCCCCAGTACTGCGGGTGTCCGTGTCCGTGCCCGCCTCCCCCACCCTGTCCCTGTCCGTGCCCGTGCCCGCCCCCGCCGTGCCCGCCCCCCGTGCCACCGCCGTGCCCTTGCGATCCCTGCGCTCCACCACCTTGTAAGTACTTTTGAATATCACCTTATTAGTTCACTAATATTTGACCACTGCCATCTGTCCTTACACCTGCATATAGATACTTAACAAATGCGGCAGACGCCATTAACGTGGCCACCTATCGAGCACAAGAGATAAGTCGTACCATCGATTGGAAAAAAGAAGAAGACTGATCCTAATCTCATGTAACTGAACGTTGGTCGTATGGTCACAAACTGCGTTCGACTCACAGGTTTCATTGAAAATTTGTCAAAAGCAGCCCAGAGTTT
Source organism: Eugnorisma glareosa (assembly GCA_947578425.1). Taxonomy (NCBI): domain Eukaryota; kingdom Metazoa; phylum Arthropoda; class Insecta; order Lepidoptera; family Noctuidae; genus Eugnorisma; species Eugnorisma glareosa. The sequence continues at coordinate 1,326,646 of OX387984.1, forward strand.
GAAGTTGGTGGTTTCATACCCCCATGTTTTGGAAACGATGTCTAGTCTCCTTCGCTTGCTGTCCCATCGGATTATAAGACTATGGGACGAGAGAGTGCACCTGTTTTTGCACACACGCATGCACTGTAAGACCTTCCGCGTCATGGTCACCTTTGAGATTGGCCGCCGTGACAGAAAACGGTCCGGAAGAATATAACTACAGTACAAATCACTAATAAACTATGTTTCTTTCAGCACCATGCGGCGATGGGCCAGTCAAGGTACTCGTGCAAAAGAACCTTGTGCCTGAACGCCTGAGGGCCGCCGGCTTCCAAGAGATCGCCGTCCCCGGAGGCACCTTCTTCATCAGCGCATCCCCTGATGTTATCATCCAGCCGCCTCCCATCCTGGTGCGCCCACCGCAACCGGCTCCTATCACGCCTCCTGCATTAAGCGTCCAACCGCCACCGATTGCACCTGTAACTCCTCCCCCGATCTGTGTGAGACCACCTCCTCTGCCGCCGATACTTCCTCCCCCAGTGCTTGCCCGTCCTGGACCTGTACCTTGCGTGCAGCCTCCCCCACTAGTCGTCAGGGTGCCGAAGCCAGCTTGTATCCAGCCTGCTCCGATCTCTGTGAACCAGCCACGACCAGCCTCGATCAACCCGCCACAGATCGTGGTGAGACAACCTAAGCCGCAGTCAATTCAGCCACCTACCATCTGTGTGTCGACGTCTTCGCTGCAGTCGCAGCTAGGTCTTCAGGCTCTGCAGGCGATCCAAAACCAGATTGGAATCCAGAGTCAGGCCATCGGTGGGTGTGGATGCGTTCAGCCAGCACCTCCCCCATGCCCCCCTTGTCCTTGCCCCTGCGAGCCACCACCACCCCCTCCCTGCCCGTGTGACCCATGCCCCCCTCCTTGCCCCTGCCCATGCCCATGCGACCCTGCACCATGCTCGCCATGCTAAATAACAAACTGCTAAGGACTTATTTTTAAAACGGCTTTTAAGACCCACTGCTTGGAGAAGAAACAGACAGACGCACTGATGGGGTGGGATGGAGGAAGCTGTAGACCGACGCCTGAACAATTCAACTGAGGTGTTTGATGCTGAAGACCTCATACTCCATTTGGCCCTACAAAGAACGCTGACCACCATAGCAAGAACCATAGAAATACAAATGAAAAGCAGTGTCACAATTTTCCATTTAGTATCATTGATCTTACTGGAATTTACTGTCCAATACCCCTGGTATCGTTTTTAGAGATAAGTTCCTATGTATAATTTAGTATGTTTTCAAAGATCTCTTACGGTTTCTTTACAATGATTTTGGCATGTGATAAAGGATAAATAGTGGATAGACAATTGCCCGTATGAATTTCGAATGTGTGTGCTGTTTACAAATGTATATACTAAGTATTTATGTATTTTAATAACGAATTATTATACGCATATGTATTACATGTTTTGGTATGATTTTAAGAATCCAATAACACTTAGGTCCGTATTACAGAACGTTCCTCAAGTCCAGTTGGATCTTCAATCAGTTGATCACTGTTTAAGTATAGAATCAGTACTTGAGCATTGGTCTTATTCCAGAAAGGTAATCAATTTGAACTCAGCTGAATCGAGACTCGAATCGAGCCTCAAGCAGAGATGTGTATTGTCTATGCATCAGCATGTTTCCGTTTACGATTTATTCTATTTACCCATTTATAATTGGATCGTCACTGGATTAGAAGTATTAAAATATATCATATGAGCTCAATTATTTAGGAAATCAGTGTAATTATTTGTGGTCTCGACCACACTTGGGTAATTATAGATCAAATCACTGCTTAGGTTCGATTCGCGAACTGAGTAACGATCTAAAATAAAGCCAAACTCAGCTGAACTATGATCAATGAATCTATGCTTGAGGAACGTTCTGAAATTAAAATCAGACTTAAAACCAGTTTTAACAGAGATCAATACTTGAGTTTCCTTCTGTAATATGGACCTTAATCCGACTTGGGAATTGAACCCAGGACCTGGTGCTCAGCAGTCGCACTTATGATCACTAGACTACTAGACCTAAGGGTGAAAAAAATGAATATGAATACTGAACACACAGCGACAACAGAAAATTAAAGTTTACTTATTGACTTGTCCCTGGGTACCAAAATGAGACAGTCACCTCGAGATACCTTAAGAATGAAACAATATGAAAGAAGAATTGACGGCACGGTTGGCGCAGTGGCTGAGCGATTGGCTGCTGCGCTGCGTGTCGCGGGTTCGATCCCCGCACGGAACAAATATTTGTATGATCTACAGGTAGTTGTTCCGGGTCTGGTTGTTTGTGTATGTGAGTTTAAATGTTTGTAAACGCACCCACGATACAGGAGACATACCTAATGCGGGGCAATGTTTAAAAAAAAATCCTTTTTAATTTATTCAATAACAATTACATGGTGTCTGAATGTGTTACAAAAAATAAAGGTAAGCAAACAAAAGGCCATATGTCTTCAACCAGCCAGGCGTGTTAACTTTTTTTTTCAGATTAGAAATCATCAAATGGCGAGGTCCCGCTCTGGGCGTCGCGGCAGAGAGTGTCAGACTTGTACTGACTAAAACCCACCCATGTTCCTTCTTTTGCCCTTTGCGTTTCAGGGCCGCGGAAAGAGATATCTTTCGAACAGTCCCGCAGGCCTGGCAGGCATGGGTCCTTACGATTTGCACTCGCGTACCTTCTACACGGCCTGTCGTCATAAGACGGACGGATAGCGAGCTGGCCCATTACTCACCGTCCACAGGCCCGCGCCTACGGTGGCCAGGAGCCACCACGGGGCCGCCGACGCCCAGGGCGTCTCCAGCGGCAGCTGGGACGTGAGGCTCTCTCCCTCTCACGTTCCGCCACCTCCTTCGCTAGCATGTCTGCTTCGCAGGCGAAGGCGTAATACCTTGCGTAAATTATTTAGTCACCACAGCCCCCAAGACAGTCTTGACTGCTTCGCTGGTCTAGTGGTCGCAATCGCGGCTGCTGAGCATGAGGTCCTGGGTTCGATTCCCGGGTCGGTGTTATTGGGTTCATTCATCAGGAATTTATTAGTAGCAGCTACGGAGTCTGGATTTGCGCCCGGCTGATGGCAATAGGCTCGCCCCCTATTACATGGGACTTAAACATAGCTGTCGAAATGGGTGTACTATTAGGTACACCTCTGCCACACCCTTAAGGGATTACAGATTACTACTGAGAAAAACCCCAATTACTTTGCCCGACTTGGGAATCAAACCCAAGACCTCAAGCTTAGCAGTCGTCCAACAAGGTAGTCTAAAAAACAAGTGCGCAACGTTTCAAAAATCTTATTTAGTAAATTGGTTTAATTGAATCATCGATTGTACAATTGAAATGCGTCGAGCACTATCTACGATTACGTTTCTTATCTCGAGAATAATTTACTTTTTTATACACAAACTAGCGGCCCGTTCCGGCTTCGCACGGATGCCTATGTTACTCAGGGTGAATGTAGCTTTCTAATGGTGAAAGAATTTTTTAAATCGGCGCAGCAATTTTTGAGTTTATTCATTACAAACATACACACAAAAATACAAATCTTTCCTCTTTATAATATTAGTGTAGATGGAGATAAATAAATTTGAAGTGTCTGTTTGTAATATCAAAATAACAACATTTTACTGAATGCATGTGAAAGTATATACAATACTTATAACAAAAACACTTTTTTTTTCAATTTTTGTCCGTCTGTCTATCTGGATGTTCCGGCTAAACTCCGAAACGACTGGACCGATTTTGACGGGACTTTTACTGCCAGATAGCTAATGTTATAAGGTCTAATATAGGGTACTTTTATTTTAGTAAAATGATTAGGGTTCCGTGCAAAAAATCTAAACCCCTTAAAATTGGTAGCAAAATAAGATGTACAGTAATATTTTTTTTTTTCAAGGAATGCCCACATGCTCCACAACCCAGTTAATAATAATAATAATAAACCTAGCACACGTGGGGGGCGGACACGCGGCCCCCTAAAATCCAACCTTACGTCCGAGCTGAACACCTAGCACACGTGGGGGGCGGACACGCGTACTGTACAACTGTACAAAAAACTTACGCGGCTAACAAGGCAGGGTAACCCTATATGGAGATGAGTAATGAAAGAAGATATAATTTACGGTCGCTTCCCGGGGAGCGCCGGGGCGCATCTGGAGCCGATGCTAAGTGCCACAGCATGCGAACCATCGGCGGTAAGGAGTTGAGCAAGCGGGCTCCTACCGAAAAAATTGTTACAGCTGGTTACGACCAGCTGTAACAATTGCTAACAGCTGAACAGGCGGGCTCACAACGTAGAAGCTACAGCCGATTCCACGGGCGATGATACCATTTCGTTATTTTCATCCATCCCTTCGACTTGCCCCTCCTACATGACAAGAAGAAAAGCTAGCTTGTCTACTACCAGCACGCTTGATAGTGCTGTGCGAGATGTCTACCTTGACAATGAACTTGCACCCGCTACAAGCACTTCTAGTAAGCGCAGGCGATGGACACCTGAAATGAATATGTTCATTCTGCGCACTTACTTTCAATTAACCTTATTAGATACAGATAAAAAAACCTACCTTGAACCACTCCACCTAAAATTTATAGAAAAATTCCCAGATATGCAGGTTAGTCGACAGAGAATAGGAGACCAACGTAGAGCCATCATAAATAACAAATTACTACCACAAAAAGCAATAGACGACATACGAAACGAAGTAGAAAAAGAGTTAGAACAACTGCAATCTAATCATTTTACCTTACAGACACAAAACGCTCTAGGTTATACCCAACAAATATTTACACCTACACAAATACAACCTACAACCATAGATGCACATAGTACACAAAATAAAACACAAACTCGAATGAGATGGACTAATGAACAGAATGAAGCTATAATGCGATCTTATTATAGAGTTACAGATTTAGGTTCTAATGAAACGGTTTATAGAAAACGTATGTATGACGATTTCGTTAGCAATTTCCCATCACTTGCTCACCTAAGTGAACAAAGAATAGCTGATCAGAGAAGAGCAATAATAAACAATAAATACATTATTAACGATAAATTAAATTCATTAAAGGCAGGGGTAGCCGAAGAACTCGGACTACGCACCCTCAACTCACACAACAATAGGGACATGTTCGCAGGTATAAGAAATATGAACAACACCAATACCCAATTACCAAACACAAACAACACTGAAATTAGCTCCATAGAAGAACTTACACTTAATACACAAACATCGGATAACATTGAACTAAATACTATAACAGATATTCTACCTAATCCACAAATTAACCCAGAAAGGGATTCAACGATAGACGATACTTTTCAACAAGCACTCGATTTTTTTAAAGAAACTGGTCCTACTAAAAGAATGTATATTCCAAAACAGAAACCGTCTAAAAATCTTGCAAGAATAATAAGCTACTTAAACAAAATCATTCTCCCAGAAAATGTCGACAAGGACACCGACTTCAATAGATTACAAACCATCATTTATTGTTCAGCATGGACCGTTGCTAAAGTAAATGGAGCAAGGATAACACTTGAACCGCGAGAAAGTACCCGAGTTCCAAAAACAGCCTTCAAGCCGAAATGGCAAAGACGATTAGAACAAAAAGTCAAAGATTTACGGACGAAAATAGGTAGAATGACACAATTTACGAATGGTAATAGTAGTAGAAAATTAAGGAAACATGCTAACAGAATAATAAAACAATATAAAATTCACACCATACACGAAGAACCTAACACAAAAGCAGCACACACACTCGACACACTAAAACAAAAACTCTGCGTCGTAAAACCCGACTTGAAAGATATAAGGCATGCACATTAAGAAAACAACAAAACACCCAATTCATTCACAATGAAAAACTTTTTTATCGTAATATCAGACAGACAACAACAAATATTCAACATAACACCTCAAATGACAATGAAAATAACACACCTGATCCAGAAACATTAAAACAATTCTGGGCAAGTATATGGGAACAACCTGTTTGCCATAACTCTCAAGCTGATTGGATACAATCAGAAGTAACAAATAACAATAGTAACATCCAGCCAATGGCATTTGAGCACATATCCCCGAATATATTTCATAAAGTTTTGTCAAGATTACATAATTGGAAAGCTCCTGGATCAGACCACATACATAGTTACTGGTACAAGAAATTCACGGCAATTCATTGTTATTTATATAATTTTATTAATAAATTTATCCAAGACCCTACATCAATACCATCTTTCGTAACGTCTGGCACCACTTTTATGATACCAAAAGATCATAATGATCTCTCAAATCCGGCGAAATACAGACCCATTACATGCTTGCAGACCTTGTATAAGATCATCACATCCTGCATATCCGAACTGATATATGAACATATTGACTCCAACAACATCTTGGCTGAACAACAAAAAGGATGTAGAAAGTTTAGCCAAGGCTGCAAAGAACAATTAATAATAGACTCCGTTGTTTTAAAAAAAAGTCCAGAAGTCCAAATCGGATTTATTTACCATGTACATAGACTACAAAAAAGCTTATGACTCAGTTCCCCATTCATGGCTAGTACAAGTATTAGAAATGTACAAAATACACCCATCAGTAATAGCATTCCTTAAGACCGTAATGACTACTTGGACTACTGTACTTAGACTCACTACCCCAACCGAAACAAAAGACACTAGTTCAATTAAAATACAGAGAGGTATCTTCCAGGGAGACGCACTTAGTCCTTTGTGGTTCTGCCTGGCTCTTAACCCACTATCAAAAATATTAAACACAACCTCACTGGGAATCCCTTTAAATTCTACTGGGCAGGAGGAGGACACCCATGGTAGCGTTTTAAACCATTTGATGTACATGGATGACATTAAACTGTTCGCAAAATCGGAGAATCAACTTGAGGAGTTAGCTAACCTGACGGAGAAATTTACAAACGATATTAAAATGGAATTTGGTATAGACAAATGCAAAATAAATTCAGTAAAAGCAGGACAGAACTACCAGCACCAATACACCTTAGCAACAGGCGAACAAATAGAACCATTAGATGAACAGGGTACTTACAAATACTTAGGCTACATTCAATCAAGTCAAATACACTACAAAGATATCAAACAGAAACTAAAACAACAATTCCAACATAGATTAAACACAATTCTTAAAACACAACTCTGCTCTCGAAATACAGTAAAAGCAATTAACGCATTTGCTATCCCTGTCCTCACTTACTCGTTTGGGATAATTAATTGGACGAAAACAGACCTGAAAAACATACAACGCAAAATTAACACTACAATGACTAAATTCCGTAAACACCATCCAAGATCATGCGTACAAAGGCTGACACTACCGCGAAAAGAGGGAGGCAGGGGACTTATTGATATTTTAAATCTTCACAATCGACAGATCACAACTCTCAGACAATACTTTTTAGCTAAAACTGAATCATCCACACTACACAAACTAATAGCTCAAAATGACCAACACTTAACACCTCTTAATCTTAAAGACACAACGGAACAGAAAAACGAAAGACTGACTGATGACAAAACAAAATGTCTAGAATGGACCCAGAAGTCTCTCCATGGAAGACATCGCCAAGATTTATGCCAATCAAATGTCGACAAAGAAGCGTCGAACGCATGGCTTAATCGAGGTGAACTCTTCCCAGAGACTGAAGGGTTCATGCTAGCAATACAGGACCAAGTAATAGAAACCAAAAACTATAGAAAGCACATAATAAAGAATCTACCTAACGACACCTGTAGAAAATGCAATAGTTCCCCAGAAACAATTCAACACATAACTGGTGCCTGCAAAACAATAGCTCAAACCGACTACAAACATAGACACGATCAAGTAGCTAACGTAATCCACCAGAAACTAGCTCATCAGTACAAACTTGTGGACACAGTAGTACCTTATTATAAATACAGACCTGAAACTGTACTAGAGAACACCACAACAAAGTTGTACTTTGACCGAGCTCTCTTCACCGACCGCACAATTCATTACAATAGGCCAGACATTACATTGATTAACAAAACAAACAACACTGGATTCCTAATAGATACGAGTATAGCCGTGCCAAACACTCACAATTTACAAACTACAATAGCCGAAAAACTATCGAAATATACCGAGTTAAAAGATGAAATAACCCGACTTTGGCGCCTACAAAAAGTAATAATTGTCCCCATAGTTATTTCTTCAACAGGAGTCATCCCCAAACAGCTTCATCAGTCTCTTAGTTCCCTAAACTTACCAGCTAGCACCTACCACTTACTGCAGAAGGCAGTGATTCTAAACACATGCAGGCTAGTAAGAAAGTTTCTGCAGTGTGAGTCTGACAATATCATACAGTCTGCGCACAACCGCGTAGAATCTAACATTTCCATACCCGAACATAACCCAACTGATGAACACTTGGCTTAGGCCCGTGCCATTAGAACTTCCCGGCTAGCCGGAGAAACAAAAATGTCAAAACAAAAATAATAATAATAAATAATAGTAATAAATCTTTATTTACACAAACATGGTACATTGTGGAGTGATACACTGGATCCCGCACTAGGATACCCTGTGTCGCAGGATCCAGTCTCTTTCGACAGGTATTTTACAATGGTTAGGTACCTAAGTGTGTAATATAGTCTAATCTAGTCTTGCAGTAACTAACGTTGTGTATGTGAGGGTGTGTGTATATGTGTGAGTATATGTATGTGTGTGTATGTGTCTGTGTACATGTGTGAGTGTGAGTATTTGTGTGAGTATATGTAAGTGAATGTGTTTGGGTTGGTAGGAGTTTGTGAGTGCACGCCCGCAAGTGTGTGTGTGTTTTATGAAGCAGTCACTACTTCCTCTGTTTCTATGTAGTTTAAACTAAGCAACCATTTAATAACGGACCTTTTGCATCCAAACTTGGTCATGGGGAAGATTTCCAGTAGTCTGTTGGCCTTCTCATACAGATGCGGCCCAATTCGAGAAAATGCTTTATCACCGAATTTGAATTTATAAAAAGTTCTGTTCCACTTTGGCTGTCTCCGTGAGCGCTGGTCCACTACCACTGCGGCAACTGCGATTTTGTGGAACTTCAATATTACTGACAGTATGTACAGTTGGCGCACCGTCAGCAGAGCAGTCTCACGGTATAGTTGGTGTGTTGGGTGTCGGATTCTCAACTGGTAAGTGACTTTTAAAAGAGCTCTTTGTGCACGTTCAACAGTTATAAGATGGCTTTTACCAGCGAGGCCCCATACTATTATGCAGTAGGAAAGTATTGACTGGCATAAGGCAAGATAAGTCATTTTAAGTGTATTCTTGTCTGCTACATATCTAAGTTTTTTAAAAATGTATATAAGTTTTCTAACACGGCCATTTACTGAGTCTATTTGTTTTTTCCATACCAAGTGTGCGTCGATGAAAACACCCAAGTACTTAATACAGTCCACCTGTTCAAAAGGAGGACAGTCGCAGCCTAGGCTGCCTAAATGGCATTGATGGAATTTTAGTGCGAGATGTTTTGGCGCAGTTGTTTTTATGCTTACAGAAAAATTTACTATCTTAGTTTTTGTTACATTTAGAGTGAGTAAGTTATGTTGTAGCCAATTTGCAACTACTCTCATTCCAGCTTCCGCGGCACTATAAGACTCGTCCCAGGAGTTACCATGGAAAATTATGGCAGTGTCATCAGCGTAACAGAAAATTTGTGCGTTATCTAGATTGAGTGAGCAGAGACCATCAACGTACATGAGAAACATAGTGGGGCCAAGGACACTGCCCTGGGGTACGCCACATGCCACATACGCAAAAGAGCTTTGGTAGTCTCCCAGGTAGATCTTCTGTTTGCGTTCAGTGAGATATGAGCTAAACCAATTCAAGGCAGTGCCCCTGATGCCCGCTCGTTCCATTTTCTTTAAAAGTATAGGCCTTGATACTGTATCGAAAGCCTTGGCGAGGTCAAGAAAGACGCCCAGACAACGCTTTCCATGTCCAAGGCTATCAATAATGTGCTCCACTAAGTTACCGACTGCATCCTCTGTTGATCTGCCATTACGAAAACCGTATTGGTTGGCAGATAGCAGTTGTTTCTTTTCCAATTTCAATTTCTCCAATATTTTAGATAGTGATGTGAGAAGAGATATAGGTCTGTAATTTGATGGAACTGTCGCGTCCCCAGTTTTGTGGATCGGAAAGTTAGTACTGGGTAATACGATACCCCGTGGTAAGACTGGTTGTCAGAATTTCGGGCAGCTGTAAAACAGTTGTGAATCGTGATCTTTTGTTTTTCGATGACGAGTGTGCACAGTGATGAGTCGGGCATAACCCCTGGGGCCTTAGTCTGCTATTGCAATAGTGTCAGAATAGTCTATCATTGATTTAATAAGGCCCCGCGCAGACGAATTACCCTTTGTACGCACGCCAAACGAGTTTCGAACACGCTTCAATACGCCGTGGGCTAGTGGCCTTATTAAATCAATTATAGACCATTCTGACACTATTGCAATAGCAGACTAAGGCCCCTGACTACCTGTAACGACTGTCAAATATCTACCAATGACAGCCCGGACTATAAATCGTGCTTTGCGACGCACGGACCACGGACCGACTTCGGCGATCAACCCAATCAGCTAATATTACGAATACTAAACCACGAGCCCGTCGATGTCAATCAATCGAACAATTTTTTTCAAATTCCTAATGCACACTCACATACCTTTCTTCTTCTATTGTCTAATTTAAGTTTGTTTTATCCTGGCTGTATCGTAATTTGTTATAATTTTAATCTTTAATCTATATTTTCAAATTATTATGTTATTAATTAAATTTTTAATCTAAATTTGTTTCAATCCTGATTTTATTCGAAGTTTGTTTTTGATTTAATAAGTATTTAACTTGCTTTTAGTCAATTATTCTAATTCTATTTTTAATGATAACTATTAAACTTAATTTTAAGTAATTTTATTTTGTAACCTTTTGCCGCATGAACTAGCCCAATTGTTACCTAAATGGAAGAAGTCACTGGCTCCTGAAATACAGGTACTCTAACCTAGCTCTGGAACCAGGGTCTCAAATTTTTCTGTAGGTTGTTGTAATGGCAATAACGAATTTATTTATTTATGTATTTAATTTAAATCCTTGGTTTGACCTAAACTTTTGAAAACAGTGTCTTCATGTAGTTCCTGCATGTAGAATAGTATGCGGGGACGTGGTTTGACTTCAAATGTTCCAACTACTTAATAACTTAGAATTCTTTAGAACTTATGCGACACGTACTCGCAAACGGCGTGCGTATATGACCAGATGTATGAACGTGGACGAGGCGCAAGGAGTATGTAAGGATCGTAGCAGGTGGCGCTCTGTGGTTCCTACCATTAAAAGAGAAGAGAGCAGCGGTGGCCCTGTGGTGGTGGCCCCGGCTTACAAACAGTAAGTCATGGGTTCGAACCCAGGCAGGCACATTACTTTGTGTAAGTTATTTCATCACCACTGCTCTCAAAACGGTGGCGAAGGAAAACATCGTGAGGAAACCGGCATGTCCTAAAACCAAAAAAATCGAAGACAATGTAACATCTACCAACCCGCACTGGGTCCGCGTGGTGGATTATAGCCCATTCCCTCTCATAGAGAGGAGACTTGGTGTCAGACTTTCCTCCTCCTCTTTCAACTCCTCGTGAGTTAGAACCTAAAAGTCTGGCACCAAGTTTTTACTAAGGTGTGTCGTATTGCCCAGTTACTTGGATATGTGGATGTAATATAACCTAGCTGTTGCCCGCGGCTTCGCTCGCGTTTTGGTAGGAAATTATCCCACGGGCACGTTGTAAATATAACCTATAGCACTCGGAGATAATGTAGCTTCCTATTAGTGAAAGAATTTTCAATATCGGTTCAGTATAGATCCAGAGATTACCCCCTACATACAAGCTTACAAACAAAGGAGATTTTTCATATTCGGCCATTAGATGTACATTTATCGAAAAAGAGGAAAAAATATCACGAATTTAGGAAAAATACTCTTGAAAGAATTTAAGCCTGATTTTTTGTGCATAAAAAGTAATAGTTTTTCAATTATTGCCATATTTCAACAGGGCGTCTTATTGTTTGCATAGGTTGCTTTCGTTCTGAAATCATGTCACATAAAAACATACTATCACGTCGATGATAAATATGAAAAGTATGTGTTCTTGTTATAAATAATTATTATTGTACTCATAAACATCATTTTCGGCTAATTATAAGCAAGAGTGATGGTTTCATTGTTAAAAAAATGTAATAGGTACTACTTTTCTGTAGTGTACTTCTGAATGCAAAATTGACAAACCCATCAGTCTCTGTCGGTCGAGTCTCGTTCGTCACAACTTGGTTTCGACTTTCGTGGCTTTCGGTGTTATTTTACTTTCTCTCATTAATGTTTGTTACTACGAATTTGCTACAAAGCAAATTCGTAGTAACAAACATTAATGAGAGAAAGTAAAATAACACCGAAAGCCATTTTTATTTGATTAAGTTTATTTTATTGTAGGTACAAACCTACAATAAAATAAACTTAATCAAATAAAAAAACAAAAAAAGCCTTTATTTCATGCAATAATACTTTCAAATATAAACAAATTTAAAGATTGTTGGTTGTCCTGTACTAATATTTTTTTTGTAAAGTTACTTAGTTTGATGTACATTGTACAGAATGATTGGTTGACGGCTTCGTTGAGGGTTTTGTTACACCTTATATTATTATAGCTAGCACATATTGTCCCACTGCTGCAAAGGCGTCACTCCATTCCTTACAACGGTCACGTCTGTGCTGCTACTTTCCAATTCTTAAGGAAGACATCCAGTTCGTCTCGCCATCTCCTTCGTGGTCTGCCGCGACCCCGAGTCAATGATTCAGGGCACGAATCCTGAGCTTTACGGGCCCACAGTTTGTTCGGCATGCGACAGACATGTCCTGCCCAGTCCCATTTAGTTGGACAGCCTTTTGAGCCACGTCTACGATTTGCGTTTTGGAGCGCAGTGTAGTGTTTGGAACATTACTTTATGTAATTGATTTCATCAACACTGCTGCTAAAACGGTGAAGGAAACTTCGTGAGACTATCGGCATGTGTCAACCAAATATTCGAAGATTTGTGACATCTGCCAACCCGCACTAGATTTAGATTCACCCACAGTGAAATACTCTGTTAAAAGCTTCGATAATTGCTACCAATACACTGTTTGGAGATCGCTGTTTGGCGAAAGGCAAAATACAAACATCACACCTCCCCCCCCCGAATGGGTATACACAGGTGATATGGCTATGGCATACAAATATTAGGACATGTTATACATAGAATTTTATTACGAAACATCAATTTGTTTAGATATTAATTTTATTATGTGTACGTAATAAGAATACCACTTAACAATTAGGGATTCGTATCTATTCGAAATTTTAACAAAAATAGATGCTTAAAGGATAGTGCCCAAAAGTGGTATCAAAAAGTTTCATGCTCAAGATCAAAATTTTATAGTAATAATTTTCATATTTTTTTTACGACATTACGCGTCATGAATTTGATTTTTGAATAGGGGATTTAATTTAAAGTGTAGAAGTATGAATATTGTTTTACTCCCTTAACATGACGTTCACACAACCGGTTATAAAGATTTAGAATGTAATAGAAACTATTTTGATAAATCGACTAACCAGTGAATCAAACCGTTTCTTTTTAGAATAAATACCTACAACGTTTGCTTCAAAAACATTTTACAAATTAATGAATTATTTGTATTACCTTTGCTTTCTTTTTGTTGAATAACAGTAATTAACAGATAAATATAATAAATAACAGAATAGCAGTACACCAAATCGATTTGGTATTACTAAATGACATAAAATCGATTTTCTTTTAAATGATAAATGATGTTTATTTTGCAAATAGGTTTTTTACAAACACTTTTACAAGTCTTCTTTTTAAACTAGATGGGGCCGGTGTTTCGTACCTGACTTCTCTGTGAAGAAACAGCCGAAACAAACTCAGAGGTCATAGTCTCTTAAACTCCAGACGTAATCTTGGTTAACTCACATGAGGACTATGCAGATTAGTGTCTGAGATGGTCTCTTGAAGAAAGAACCACACAGATTTGAGTGGACCTGTCCAGTCAGTGCAAGCATTTGTCAGTTATCGTGTATTTATTTATTTATTTTATTTTAGGAAGGCTTACAGACTAATAACATAATAGAAACAAGAATATATAAATAAATTGCTAATAACAAGCCTCCACAGATATAAACATAAAAAAAAGTTAAAAATAATATTAATATTAGTTCCTTATGACAAAATAATCTAACACTACTGTCGAATTACTGATTAATATCAAGAGGTGGTTCAAGAGCAAGAAGGTGCCTCCTGTACAAAAAATTGCTTTGCCAATAGTTTTCTTACTGTGCTTGCATTGGTGCAGAATAGATCAATACCGGGTTCGCAAGAAACTTCGTTAAAACTGCGACTGGCTCTCGGAAAGTATGCATTACGCCTATAATTAGTGTTCGCAAAAGGTACATGTAAGAGTGGTCGTTGTCGCAGTCCCATCTGATTAGTGCGCAACGTTAATTTTGAAACAAGTTCTGGACAGTCGATTGAACCATTTGCGATATTAAGCAAGTAGCATACATCGTTAATATGACGTCTACGGTCAAGTGGTAGAAAATGGTACCTCCTGCATCGGTGAGTGTAATCAACAGATACTTGCTTTGCCCTGTAATCGAGATACTTAAGAAATTTTCTCTGGATGCCCTCAATACGAGACTTGTAGATCCCGTATTGAGGGTTCCAGACTTGTGATGCATACTCAAGGTGGCTGCGTACGAATGAACAATACAATACTTTGATCGGTTTTAGCGATCGGAAACATGCTGAGGTTCTCATTATAAATCCAAGTGCTTTTGACGCCTTATTTACTATATTATCAATATGCTGATCAAAGAGTAGCTTGCTGTCTTGTATAATACCAAGATCCCTAATACTATTGACTTTGCCTATATTGGTATTGTAAAGTTTGTATGTGGAATCAATTATAGACTTCTGACGAGTAAAACTCATGTGGAAGCATTTTGAAACATTCAGTTCCAGCCTGTTACGTCTACAGTATTCCTCAAATCTATTCAAATCATTTTGTAACAGGTGTGTATCAGATATGTTCCGGATAATTTTATGAACTTTCATATCGTCAGCATAAAGCAAAATATAAGAAGTTTCAAAACAGTGCTTCACGTCAGCAATAAAGAGAGTAAATAAAAGGGATCCTAAAATGGAACCCTGAGGAACCCCAGAGGGGACAGAACTCCATCCAGATGTGTACCCCTGTAGTACCACTGCCTGCGTCCTGTTTTCAATATAAGAGGAGAACCAACGATACAAATCTCCGTGTATTCCGGCTTTTAATAGCTTCTCTAAGAGCAGTCTATGGTCAATACGATCAAAGCATTTACTATAATCAGTATAAATAACGTCAACTTGTGCACGCTGTTCCATACCTTCGGATATAAATTCATGGGACAAGATTAAATTAGATGTAGTGGAACGCTTCCTAAGAAAACCATGCTGTTCATCATCAAAGTTGCATTTCATAGCAGCGTATACTTCAGTAAACACAATGCGTTCGAGGATTTTGGAGAACAAACATATCTTGGATATTGGTCGATAATTAGAGATATCCGATTTATTACCTTTTTTGAAAACTGGGGTAACGAATGCCGATTTCCAGATTTTTGGAACTATGCCTTCTGAAAGTGACCGCTTGAATAAAATACACAGTGGTACAACAAGGCTGTCGGCACAATTTACAATAAATGCTGGAGGTATAAGATCAGGACCGCCAGATTTGGAGAGGTCTAAGGTCTTTAATAACTTTAAAACTTGAGAAAGAGACACACTAATCGAACCGATGCACGACACACTATCTTCAACACTAGTGCCACCGGAAGTAGCGGGCACAGGATCAGGTTCCTGGAAAGTTGAATGGAAATATGTTGCGAATAAATTGATGATCTCTTCACCTGTACCCGCGGTCTTGTCACCATAATGCATTACTTTAGGAAAAGTACCTGAGTTTCTTTTGCTCTTCACATATGTCCAAAAAGATTTTGGGTTCTCGATGATCGAGGATTCAACTTTATCCATGTATGCATTAAAACAAGTTTACTTCAAAAAACATTTTTGAAAAAAATTAAACAGACTTCAAGACACAAAAAAATAAAAAATAACTTTAGCTTCAGAAATCGGTGACAAAAAAAAATGAAATTAGCAAAAGTCACCGGCTTCTGAAGCTAAAGTTATTTTTTATTTTTTTGTGTCTTGAAGTCTGTTTAATTTTTTTCAAAAATGTTTTTTATATTTCACTTTTTAGTGGTTCACATGTGCTTACCCCTTCACAGCGTACCGGCGTGATGTTATGTTATGAACTGGTGTAAACAATAGACTAACATGAGATTTCAGCAATCCCAGTCCATTTGCTAGCATTTATTGAGGAGTTCCGTTGCCTATCTCCGAAGTTCTTCATCAGATCTTCACCAAATTGAAATGGGACCACTCCGAGAAAGTATTCTTCCATAAACTACCAAAATCGCTTCAAGTGTGCCTATAAAATTTGAAGAGTCCTCTCTATTTTTCCAAGAACCCATTATCAGATCCTAAATTGATGATCATGGGACCACCTGGGAAGTATATCCTATCAAACAAAAAAAAAACCAAATCGGTCAAGCCATCTTCGAGAGTAATCGGGGAACATATATTAAAAAAAGCAAGATTCCGACGAATTGAGAACCTCCTCCTTTTTGAAGTCGGTTACAAAATAAAAGTAAAATACTTAACTTACATATATTTATTCTTATTCTTTATTGCACACAAAATATAAAAGTAGGACACACAAAATAACAACTTACTTAAATACAAGTAAAATTCCTACAAAAGATTTTGATTTATCCATCTCATCCCTAAATCCCGGCAGGAACATTTCTGACGTTTGATCCGACGTCAGTGTTTTTAAAGTTGAACTTAATTAATTATGAAAAAAAAAATGAAAAAGCGTTTATTCGTGGTTCTAGGCATTACAAAAAAATGTTACTTCTGCCAAACTGTAAAGCAGTTTGTTATTATTATTATTACTATTCCAAAGTACTTTTCCACCAATAACAAGGCTAAACATTAACTATAACTAAACAAAAATAATTTAACATCACAAAGGCTGACTGGTAGTGAATTGAAACGCCACTACGCAATTCAAAATGCTATCAGCATTAGCTAATAACACCCTAAACCACGCAATGCTATTTCAATTCACACCGGCGAAGCCGCGAACATACATACATATACATATATTGTATTATGTGTTGAGAAGTAGAACTTGTTTGTATTTTGTAAACTTATTTCTGTGTATTTCATTGTGCAAATATCGAGTCGAGACTTGGGTTCAACCGAACGACGCCGTTACTCGCCCGACAAAACCGCTTAAGGTGGATGCGCAAGGGTAGCCCGCGAAATTTAAATTTTCTTACGTTTATTGCAATTTGCAGGTCAGTGTCAGGTTCTATGTTGATGAAAATATGAATCGCGCCAGTAACAAGTATGGAGTTACAGAATTATAATCATTCAAATCATCAATACAGCTCTCCAAGTTCATATAATCACATTCAATAGCTATTTCATGAAAAAGTCACTTTTTGAGATTATATAAATAAATAATAAAATAAATAAAATTCATTTAATTCAGATAATAATATGATCCATACAGAAAAATTAAAGTCAGTATTAAAAATAAAATAAAACCAAAAGATTAATAAGTAAATGACCACTAACACAAAAATTAACATTAAAATCAGAATCAAAATAAGATAACATTTAAAATTCATTCAAAAATATAAACTTGGAAGGCTGTATTTATGATTTTAATGATTATAATTCTGTAACTCCATACGTGTTACTGGCGCGATTCATATTTTTATCAACATACAGCCTGACACCGACCTGCCAATTGTAATAAACGTAAGAAAATTTGAATTTCGCGGGCTACCCTTGCGCATCCACCTTAATCAATAAAATTGATCATTTTCTAGTAGCCGTAGTATGCAGTTTTTGAGGTTAGTTTCGATTTTATAAAATTACTCCGAAACTCGGGTTTTGTTTACCAAAAAAACTTTTGTAGGAATTAAGAATGTTAAGTGTAGACTATAAAAAACAAAGTTTGATTTTGACGCAGCATGGTACGGGATTTGGTACATCCATGAGCATTGTCCTTAAAAGAAAAAAATAAATAATTTTAAAACACTTTGTAAAACTCAGTAGCCATATCTATCGTTACTTTTTTTTTTCAAGAAATTCTTTTCCGTTATAAAGACAATTATCACTATGCCATTTATGTAATTTAGATTTAAAATATTTTAAGGGGAGTTCTTTCAATTCTTTTGGTATTATAATCTATTTTTTTTTGCGTAATGTGCTTTTATGTGAAGGTATTCTTAATCTTGTGGGATCTAAAAGAGATGTTATGACGATCCCAATGAAATCGAGAAATAGGCAGAAATTGTTCAATATGTATTGTACCTATGGTTTCAAATGCAAGGAGCTCCTGGCTAAATGATCCATGGATGGGTGACCACCTATTACATACCGAGTTTCTTCCGTCATGCCTCGGAAAGCACGTTAAGCCGTTGGTCCCGGGTGCCAGTTGTAGATCTTTGACAATCGTTACAAGTAGTCAGTGTCCCGAAAGTCTAACAACCAGTCTTACCAAGGGGTATCGTATTACCCAGTACTAACTGGGTTGTGGAGGTCAGATAGGCAGTCGCTCCATGTAACATACTGGTATTCAGCTGCATCTGGTTAGACTGGAAGCCGACCCTGACATGTTAGGAAAAGGCAGGCCGATGATGGTGATGTAGCTTCAAATACCAATGAGCTGAGTTATTTAAAAGTATTAGGTATGAAAAAAATATTATTATAAAACCATAGACTCTCATATCTAGCCGTAATGAATTTAATAATTTATAAATATTATATTTGAAAAAATCTTAACGCAGAACCGTTACCATTGTCAACGTTCCAAAACCAAACAATTCTAAATTTAAAAATAATTTCAAAGACCGTTACAAAACTTTTATTTGAGGGTGACAATACAAAAATCCTGTTAATACAAAACATTCAATTGGAATTAAACTCTTGCTCGAAGTTTATAAGGTTGGATTTAGATTGCAGTGAGGTTTTAAAAATGGCAGTTCATAGATGGGGATTTTCAATGATTAGAGAGTATAAAAGGTGGTTTTTCTAAACCATTATTATCAGACGATCGAAAAATGGCGAAGGGCAAAGTCATATGGTTATCGGGTAAATATTACATTTGTATTACCTTACATCACCAGTTTAAAAAGATCTTAATTTCATGTCAAAAGCATTTAACCCTATTTTATGAAAAAATCATTCAATGGGGTTAAATGAACTTGGAGGGCTGTATTGATGATTTGAATGCTTATCATTCTGTAACTCTATACGTTTTACTGGCGCGATTCATATTTTTATCAACATACAACCTGACACTGACCTGCAAATTGCAAAAACACGTTAGAAAATTTGAATTTCGCGGGCTACCCTTGCACATCCACCTTAAGAACATCGAAAGCTAAAAAGCAGCAATACAAAACATTTTATTGCCGGACAAATGTTTCAAACGGCTGCCGGATAAATGTTTCAAACGACTGCCGGATAAATGTTTCCTGAAACATTTCGGCTAAGCATCGGAATTTTTTGCGACAAGACGATCTCTTATAGTACAGCAAAGGATCAGTATAGGCTCGTCTCATTGGCCGAATCGTGTATATGAGCAGATTGGAGTGAAACACATCCGGACCCCTTAAAGTTATAGTTTAAATACTGCGAAACATGTTTCACAAACAAATAAACATGTTTTTAAAACAACGTTGCTCTGTTTTTTTTCTTAACTGACTATTAATTTTCTTTCCAACAGTTGCTGTCTAAATATTGATTTATCTTTCGAAAATGGGTCTTTTATGTTATCATTAGAGTCTATTATTTTGTTGGCGTGGTGTTTGTGTAGAATAATACATTTTTCTTTCTTTCCTTTAGTTCTTTTCCTGGGCACTGCGCTGGGGCAGCCGTGCCCTCAGCCGGAACCTCAGTTCCCGTGCCCATGCCCATGCCCATGCCCTTGTCCGCCCGAGCCTGCCCCAGTCAACCCCTGTGACCCGGGGGCGCAGCAGATTGGACCCTGCAACCCCTGCGAGCCTCCCGTCAACTATCTGTATGGGCAGGCTCCCTCGGGTAAGTTTCAAAGAAGAAGAGTATCAGTGCTAGGACAGTATGTGGAAAGTATGGGGAAATTCGAATCCTTAAGAGACACGGGGAAACTTTTACAAAACCATTAACATTAGCTCTTTTTAAAAACAAGAATAATTACGCTTCAATTAATACGGACTTTACAAGGTAAAATCAACTCCTCCTATTGTTGAAGTCGGTTAAAATGTAGCATATGTTACTCGGGCCATAATAACGAATCGATTGACACCTTATTTATCAAAATCGGATGTATAGTTTAAGCGCTACTGAGGAACATATGTAAATACAAACATACATAGGACTGCTAAAATCATAAGCTATCTTTTGGCTTCGCCGTAGTCTGGTAAAAAACGACGAAAATAGACTTCTGAGAGTAGAGTTCTTGGTGGGTTCGATTCCCAGGTTGGACAATGTGTTATTGATTGTTTTCACCAGGAAATTCGCAGTAGGTCCGGCCCCGTATAAATGTGGACTTGTGACGATACCTATGCTGTAATACACCATCGAGATGTCAGACTTATGCGCCCGATTGAAATACAGACAGAAACCCAACAACTAGTGGTCCACCAGACTATACTTGTCTGATCGGAGGATCCTCCCTTACCGTAGGACCTTCAACTACCTAGAAGTAATATCAGATTTTGTTGTAACGCTCCATTGTTTCCACAGGTTCCATCCTAATCAGACCCGGACAGATCAGGTTCCCAACTCCACCCCCAATCGTGGTCCGCCCCGGTGAGATCAGGCTGCCCCAACCACCCGCAATATGGGTGAAGCCCGCTCCGGTCCAGCCTCCTACCCCAGCGCCGATAACGGTGCGACCACCCCCGGTTCAGCCCCCGCAGCCGTCGCCGTTCTACGTGAGGGTGCCAGCTGTGAACCCGCCGCAACCTCCCCCACTGATCGTCCGACCTGCGCCTGTTGCTGTGCCGAAACAACCACCAATTAGGGTAAGGAAATGCTTCATATTGAAGCAGTACTAAGTAGATCTTTCTTGGACAGTCGCTCCATGTAAAATACTGGTGTTCAGCTGCATCTGGTTAGACTGGAAGCCGACCCTGACATAGTTGGCGAAAGCCAGGCAAATGATGAGAAAAGCTTTCCTGTGAAGGTGATCGACTATAATGAAAGGGAATTCAAATGATGGATTTGCAATGCTGACAATCTCGTTAATCTAGTGGCCGCAAAGCGCTGCTGCCGAACATCCTGGTCCTGGGTTCGATTCTCAGGTCAGGTAAAGTTTTATTGGATTTTTCCTTCAGGAATTTCTCTGATAAAGCCCACAGTCAGGATTTGTGTCCCATTGATGGCAATACGCTCGGACTCTAATACATGGGACATAAACACATATTACGGAGAAATTTGGGTGTACTGATAGGTGTACCTACACCTAAATTTCGTGAACAGTAGTACACCCAAATTTCGTAAACATTAGTACACCCAAATTTCTGTAACATTAGCACAGTAGACCCTCATATGCGAAGCCAAGTATTTCAAAATCGTGCATTTAAAAGTCTGACAACTATTCATGCCAAGGAGTATTAAACCAAGTGACTGGGTTGTGGAAGTCAAATCGTGACATCCACCAACCTAACATTGGGTTCGTGGCGGATTACAGCCTACTCCCTACCACAGAGAGGAGTCCTTAGCTCGAACCTTGACTGATTATGCAATAACTCGGTCTAACACTGCTTTAAACTTTAGCTTTTCGGTTCACTTAAACTGCCACCTAAGGGATATCTTCCGTGTCTTCCGTATTTTGTCAACGGACAAACATTACTTACCAAGGTTGACAAGAGAAGCAATTGAAATAAGAAAATATTAAAATTTCAATCGAGAGGATGGCTTCAAATTGTCCAGTACAAGGAATCCAGTTTTGAGTATGCTCAAAAGTAGCAGCCGGCATTGTAATAAGGACTCCATAAAACTTTGTGATACTGTGAGTGTGATTTGCCGTGACTTAGTGAGGAGTTCCAGTAAAGCGCGTAGCAAAAGACAAAGAAAGAGGGTAGACAGAATTGTCTGCTCTTAACAATTTATTTTCCATCCACCCGCATTCTCCAGTCAACCCGCGATCATGTCGCTTGCAACAGCGTCGAAATATCGGGAGCTCAAAATTAAAGACAATCACGGAACATAACCCGTAAGTGGCAGTTTATATCAACTGGATCTAACATCATATTTCGTCCCCAGGTTCAACCACCACCAGTACAGCCCCCAGTGCCCGCTGCCCTCGTTGTCAGGCCGCCCAAGATCATCGTGCCCGCCCCACCTACCATCTGCTTCCGCCCTAACCCGCCCCAGATCTTCAGGACCCTCGGTGCCGCTAGTGTTTGCACGGCTAACGGGCAGAACGACATCAGTGGTGGTCTAGGACCTTGTGTATGCCCATGCCCGCCTCCTCCTTGCCCGCCGCAGCCCTGCCCGTGCCCCTGCCCACCCCCACCCTGCCCAGTCTGCCCTCCCCCCTGCCCAGTCTGCCCTCCCCCCTGCCCAGTCTGCCAAGACTGCCCTCCCCCCTGCTTGTGCCCATGCTAGTAGGAATATGATATCTATTTAGTTTTATGTATATATATTTGATTTAGTATACATTTGTAAGCGAGTGAACGTCCGAAATAAAGTACGGGTAATTTGAGCAAGTACATGTTTATTTTTTCTTTTTTTTTTCTTTTACCAGCGGGTAGGTGTCGGAAATAATACCCCGAGAAAGTCTTACCGGGATAAAAATCCTCTGTTTTAACCCAGGTCGTGGTCTATCTGTAAAATAGATTTCATTGAAATCCACCCAGCCGTTGTAATGTGAAGGAGTAACACACATACACACACATATACAGTTACCCATTTAAAACAACCTTTTGGATAGCATAATCAGCCTATATTATTCCCACTGCTGGGACACACGGCCTCCTCTCTATGAGAGGGAATGGGCTATAATCCACCACGCGGGCCCAGTGCGGTTTGATAAATGTCACATATCTTCGAATTTTTGGTTCTAGGACATGCCGGTTTCCTCACGATGTTTTCCTTCACTGTTTTAAGAGCAGTGGTGATGAAATAAATTACACAAAGTAATGCGCCTGCCTAGGTTCGAGTCCACGACTTACCGTTCGTAAGTCGGGGCCGCCACCACTGGGCCACCGCTGCTCACCTTTTGAATGCCAGAGAGCATAAACGCACGCGCATGTCCTCCACGCCAAGTCACAATCAAACACCGCAAATACCTACAAAAAGAATAGGGATTCCGAAACTATTTAATTGTTTATTTCGTGTTAGTTATAGTACACCGCATTTTTTTTGTCACATTTTTGTGTTGTTGGCGTATTTGGGTACGCGCTTGCTTGCCGTGTCTATGTGACGGTGGCGTTCAAAAGGTTTGCGATATTTTGATGTCATACCAGATGTTGATGAAGACGTTGGGCCGTTGGGTTGTTGACGGGCCAGGTTGATGAAGAGGGGAGAAGAAGACCTGTTGCCGTAACCAGTACGGTACCGCACTGAGTGGACCCAACATGCTGCTGCTTCCTGCTGTGCCTACAACGCAGCTGAACATCTCACGTCTGCATTAATCCACGAAGATTGAGTAACTCATGGATTATTTGAGAGTAAAAACCACTCTGAACTCTGAGGGTCGAAAGGTTGGAATCGCGCCATAGGTTCAACTTTAAGTCGTTCTTGATACGAGTTTCAACCCACGATCTACAGACCTACTTGAAAGAGGAATTTTGGCTGAAAGGTGTCCTATACCGTAGCAACACATGACGCCGTCAAAATTACGTGCAGTATAGTTACCATTTAATAAGGTTTTTAATGTAGTTAATTATTAAATTGCTTAAGATTATTTTGTGTATTTATGGGACTCAGTTGTCTGACAATAAAATGATTGATTGATTGATACCAAAGGGTAGCAGGTATTGTGGAGGCCAGTTTAGGGCCGTGGCTCCATGTAACATACTGGTATTCAGCAGCATTCGGTTCGACTGGAACCCCGACGTGGTTTAAAGGCAACAGAACATGGTATTGGTATCATGACAGATGTTATTAATAATTAGGTGTTTTGCGCGCGACCTTCGTTCGCGTCATAAATTATTATAAATAATATTACTTTCCTTTTTTAATAGAATTTTATTACCAATTTCAAGGGTTTAGTTTTTTTGCACGGAACCCTAAGTATTTTTCTAAAATACAAGTAGCTTAAGTTAGACCTTATAACATGAGCCATCTGCCAGTAAGATTCCCGTCAAAATCGGTCCAGCCGTTTCGGAGATTAGCTGGAACAAACAGACAGACAGACGGACCGACAGACAGACATACAGACAGACAAAAATGGGAAATAATTGTGTTTTTGTTATAAGTACCGTTTAAACTTTCTAAAGCATTTAGTAAAACGCTGTTATTTTTAAACAGACACAGTGAATTTTATTACTTGTATGTATGGATTTAATAATAAATAATAAATTTATTCCGATCCATACAGTCGCCGTTCAGATATAAAATAAAAGAAATAAATGATAAATGATGTTTATTTTGCAAATAGGTTTTTAAAAACACTTTTACACGTCTCTTTTTTTTTAACTAGATGGGGCCGGTGTTTCGTACCTGACTACTCTGATAAGAAACAGCCGAAACAAACTCAGAGGTCATAGTCTCTTTTAAAGTCCAGACATAATCTTGGTTAACTCACATGAGGACTATGCAGATTAGTGTCTGAGATGGTCTCTTGAAGAAAGAACCACACAGATTTGAGTGGACCTGTCCAGTCAGTGCAAGCATTTGTCAGTTATCGTGTAGCTCGACTTATAACTCAAGGATGATTATAAATTAGATTAACATAGTATATGCATATATACGATATGTTTATAGTTTGGATACCAAAACGTGTTGCGCCAAAGTAACACAAGACAAAGGCAGGAAGGTAATAATGATTTTGGATACCAAAAGTTTGGGGCCTCGAAGGCGGGTTGAAGTTTATGGGACTAAAGATATAAATTAAAAGAACAAATCAAATACATACATTTTATTAGCCAATGATATAGATACACACATCAATAATTTTGTAATAAAAAATAACAATACATTTTTTTTTCAATTCAGGCGTGCTTTTAAGACAGACTTTACAAAAATCGCCAAAAATTATAATAAACTGAGATCAGTGTGATTTATTTAAACGAAATTTTGGAAAAAAATCTACAATTTTATACGTTTTTTTAAACAAAATCCTGTCACTTAAAAATGGTCACCAAAAAGGCCAAAAACAATGAAATTGCTTTTCAAAACTAAACACACATTACAAAACCAACTAGATCTGCTTTTAAATACACCTGAAGTTTTTTTTAATTTGCCTTTTTCTTAGTTTATATTCAGAAAGCCATTATATGAGCCTGGTCGTTGAACCTACCACTTGAATTGGATGACACCATGGACATAGCCCCAGAAACCTGTGTATTATTGTTGAAGTAGGCCGAAGACGTGTTGCTATTTATAAAAAAGGACGTCCAAGTCCGAGGCCTAAACCTCCCAACCCTAAACCCCCGAGGCCACCGAGGCCACCGTATCCGAGGCCACCGAGACCTAGTCCTCCCAAACCGCCAAAACCGTATCCAGGGACGGATTCACAAACGGTTGCGCCGCCGTATCCTCCAAGGCCTAAACCGAGTCCTCCTAAACCGCCAAGTCCTCCGTATCCACCGAGTCCTCCGTATCCGCCAAAACCGTAGGAAGGTACAGATTCACAAACGGTAGCGCCTCCTAGGCCTCCAAGTCCGAGGCCTAAGCCGCCTAAGCCTCCGAGACCACCGCCAAGGCCCCCGAGTCCAGCGCCAAGGCCCCCGATTCCGCCAAACCCATAACCGGGAACCGATTCACAGACGGTAGCACCTCCTAATCCACCGATTCCGAGGCCTAAGCCGCCTAATCCTCCAATTCCGCCTAATCCACCGAGTCCTAATCCACCGAAGCCTAAACCGTTTAGTCCTCCCAGGCCTCCATAACCGATGCTCGGTACAGATTCGCAAACGGTCGCGCCTCCGATTCCACCTAATCCTCCCAAACCGAGTCCTCCTAATCCACCGAGTCCTCCATAACCTCCAAAGCCTCCGCCGAAACCGTAACCAGGAACAGATTCGCAGACGGTAGCGCCTCCTAAGCCTCCCAGTCCTAAACCGAGTCCTCCCAAACCGAGTCCTCCATAACCGATATTCGGTACGGACTCACACACAGTGGCTCCTCCTAACCCACCCAATCCTCCCAAACCGAGTCCTCCTAAACCGAGGCCTCCATAACCCCCGCCGAAACCGTACCCGGGAACAGATTCGCAGACGGTAGAGCCTCCTAAGCCTCCGAGGCCTAAACCAAGTCCTCCAAGTCCCGATAGGCCTCCGAGTCCGCCTAGATAGCCGAGGCCTCCTAAGCCCCCTAGGCCTGCAGATTCACAGACTGTCGCGCCTAGGCCCGGCAGGTAGTTGGGGCCCGACTCGCAAACTGTGGTCTGCCCTAAGTTCAAGGGGTTGCAGCGTGCGACGCACAGGAATGCTGGGGACCAAAAATTTTTGTTAGTTGTACAGTTAGGCGAAAGATCTATATAGGAGATATGAACTGAAAGATTTCCTGCAGCATTGTTCTTGAGGGCGCTGTTGTGAAACTGACAACATAAATAATATAAACAAAGTAAAAAAACATTTTTAAAATACACTTGAAAAAAAAAAAAATATTATTATTTTGAATGCGTTACATTGGTTTACCGTAAAACCACTCTTTGTTTTTCGGGTGAAAAATCACGTTTTATGGTAAAACTTAATGTAACGCACTCAGAACATTGTGCTGGTGGATGCATTGAAAACTGGTCAAGAAGGTATTTAAATAAATATGTAACCTTGAAAACCAGAACTAGAAAAAAAATGTGACAAAGTTGGAACTTTGACCTCCAATCAAAATCATCAGCATTTATTTCAAGTAAGCCATGTACAGGCACTTTTGAACTGTCGAAACAAAGATAATGAAATGTAGCTACAGTCCCAGTTACAAGGCATAAAAACTGTGAAAGTACTGTAGTTGCCCATTCCCCAGCGTAGATCTCTATGGAGAAGAACGGGCAAGAAACTCCATGGACACTCTTTTAAATCAGCATATTAAATATCTTCGTAACTAGAAGGTTCCCAAGTTTGGGCCAGAAAAAAATGATCACAATGACGGGGAGAACAAGTGCCTTTCGGCTACGTTAAGAGGGCCCTTCCCGGCCCGTCTATCGCCAACGCGAGTATGATCAAAAAGCTTGTTGTTTCATCCAGAGCCACGGCGGCGATTTTCTTTCAACTCCGATCTTACCCCGCCCCGATCCCGCACAACTCGTCTCCCACGCCCCTTATACTGCCTATACCGCCTAACGCGATGACATTGAACGAAAACTAGTGTTCGAAAATTTCTTAAACTTGTTCCAGGAAATACGTATTTTTGAATGAATCTTACAAGTGTGAGAAATAAATATTTATCATAAAGAATCTCCATTACATGTGCAAGGTTTCTATCGAGATGTTTTCTTTATTTTTACAGTTTATGAGTACAGCTGAAGTTCCGGTAAAATTTGTGCAAAACAGCAATTTTTGGAGGCTTATACTGAATTTGTTTCTATTTTTTTTTTATTTTTACATCCATAGAAACTTAGATATAGTGCACAAAATACCTCTTAGTTAAAAAAATTCAATGATAGATGTGTAACAACGGCTTAGTCACGTACGAGCGTTTGTATGAAAAGTATGACGGGTTGGCCGCTCGTAAGGGCGTGTTTACACCCTTTAATATAAAAACGCCTTTAGACTTGCTAGCAGTAGCGATGGGACAATTTTTGTAAGAGGTAAGCCGGAGTAGGTACATAGGTAGTTTTAATGTGATTTTATTATTTGTCAATAAAATACTGAATGTGCCATTTTTGAAAGGGAAGCTGTCAGGAATCGAGTTGTGTGGGACCTTCGAGTCGCTAGATATTTTTTTTTTAAATATTTAAATATGTTTTTTATCAGAATATTATTAGTAGAATTATGTATCACTTACCAGCTAATATAATTGCCTTTGATGCCATTCTGTGGTTTTGACAGTCTGTGTCATTAGTCCAAAAAAAATCACTTTATATACTAAAAAAACTAATTTCTTTTATTGTTAAAATCATCTTTTACGCTTCGATAACTTTACCGAAACGGATGATCGTCGTAAATATTTTGAGAAAAAATGGACATTGATTTAGCTTAATTAAAAAATGTTTTTTAAAACATTTGGAAATTAAATTCCTTGGTATTACTTGATTTTAACTTCAGATTGATTCAAATGGTAAGACGACCCCCACACTAATTTTAGTTTGTGGTCGGCGCAACATGTCTTCTTCTTCCATACTTCTCAAATACTCGCCATCTTATCAGACACCTCCTTTCTAGCCATATCATCCTTCACACCGTGCATCCATCGTTTCTTTAAGGACTATCCACACATAGCAGGGCCGTGCCCGAGACGTGGACGGACCGTGGCCTCAAAAAAATATCGGTGTACATTTTATATGAACTCGTTCACACACGTGCGTGCCCGGGCTGGCGGCGAAGCTTCAGTGCCTACATACATTCGGCCACAGCCCTGTCACGTGCCCGGGACGTGCCCGGGATGCTCAACGGTAGCCCGCGAAATTTAAATTTTCTTATGTTTATTGCAATTTGCAGGTCAGTGTCAGGTTGTATGTTGATGAAAATATGAATCGCGTCAGTAACACGTATGAAGTTACAGAATTATAATCATTAAAATCATCAATACAACCCTTCAAGTTCATTTAACCCCATTGAGTGAATTTTTCATGAAATAGCTATTGAATAGGGTTACATGAACTTGGAGGGTTGTATTTATGATTTGAATGATTATAATTCTATAACTCCATACGTGTTACTGGCGCGATTCATATTTTCATCAACATACAACCTGACACCGACCTGCAAATTGGAATAAACGTAAGAAAATTTAAATTTCGCGGGCTACCCTTGCGCATCCACCTTAAGTGTGAAAAGTCCTATAATCTTCGTCTACTGCTATAGCCCCATTAGCCACCAACATTCAGACTGGAAGTCAATGCTATGACAATTGATTTCCAAACAACTTTTCAGTCGCTACTTTTTATTTGTAATTCTATTATTTCCATTCATGTATTACCAATTTCTTTCATTCATCCCTTTTGATGGGACCCCTCTCGTGCCTCGGAACCCCGGCTGTCATTTGTAGATCTTTGACAGTCGTTACAGGTAGTCAGTGGCACAAAAGTTTGACAACCAGTTTTGCCAAGGGAGAACGTAGTGCTCAGTAACTGAATTTTGGTAACTTAGGCAGTCGCTCCATGTAAAATACTGAAATTCAGATGCATCTGGTGAGACTAAAAGTAAAAAAAAACTAATAGTATATTTTATATCGAGGGACTAAACGAAGCCATAAGGTGGTTTGACTCCCGAGCGTGCGAGAGAGTCAATAAAACCGAGGGTATATTGAGTTGGCGTTTAGTCTCAAGGTGCAAACTGTACTTTTCACTTTGAGTGCGAGAAAGATTGGCGAAAAAGATTATCTATTATGTCTTTTGCTCTTTGCTTGACGTCAAACTCTTCACTGTCACTGGACATTCTTAATTTTATTTAAAACCGAACAAATTTACACTTAAAAATTTATTTAATTTAATTTTAAATTTTCGCGGTCAGTTTTTTCTTCTAAACCAGTCACAGATTAACAATTTAAAAAACATGGCGCCACCTTCCTTGCGGGTAAAACCATGGAACTAAAACTCTCAACGTTTTCGCAATGAAGATGTTCCACACTCAATAGTATATTTACTGGCTGTTTGAGTTTGTCTATGTCACATGAAATGATTTAAAAACTAATTACTTTTACTCCCTAGAGACTAAAGTGGTCACTTTAGTCCCGCTTCGTAGGGCTTTATTGGCGTACTTTTAGAGCATGAGAAGTGAAAAGTAATATGACTTACCGATATAATTCACAGCCTACAAACGTACCTGTAAAGTAACAACGAAATGAATTATTATTTAAGATCAGAAGTGATTCAGTGGGAACTGCGGTGCATCACATCACGTGATGGTCGTGGGTTCGAGTTCGAACTCAGGAAAGCACTTTATCTATACATATGTTTATGTATAAATAAATAAAATTGAAGTGTCTATTTGTAATATCAAAATAACAGCTTTTTATTGAATACATATTATGAAAATAATTACGGCACTTATCACAAAAACAGTTTTTTTTAATTTTTGTCTTTCTGTCTGTTTGTTCCGACTAATCTTCGAAATGGCTTGACCGATTTTGACGGGACTTTTACTGGCAGATAGCTAATGTTATAAGGTCTAGCATAGGCTACTTTTATTTTAGAATAAGAATTAGGGTTCCTTGCAAAAAAAAAAAAACATGAAATTGATAACAAAATCCGATTCAAAACGCGAACGAAGGTCACGGGCAACTTCGTCTGCGTCATATAAAACTGTGATATCTCCTGAGATATTCATTGAAATCAAATGATGTTAGGGCAATTTTGTCGAAATTAAATACTTGTCATGAATACCGTATTTATTTTGATATAAGGATTAATACCATGTATAAAAAAACACCTTTGCAAATAATGCATTATTTTAGAACTTTGATTACCATAAACAAGGTTATAGTGAGTCAACCTTAAAAGATAGACACATACAGGGTGTAACAGGACCCTTCACGAAGCCATCAACCAAGCATTATGTACATCAAACTAAGTAACTTTACGCAAAAATTATTGCTGGGAAACGACTATTTTTTTTTGGAGTGAAAAATCACGTTTTACAGTAGGACTCAATGTAACGCACTCAAAACATTGTGCTGATGGATGGATTGAATAGTACGGGGGTCTTGGAGGTGTTTACAGTAAAAATCTTACATTATAAACATGTAATAAAAACTTGAAAAAGTGGGATCTTTGACCACCAATACCTCCGTAACTAGAAGGTTCCCAAGGTATGGTCTAGAACAAAAAAAAAAGATCGCAACGACGCCGACGAGGAGAACAAGTGCCTTTCGGCTTCGTTAAGGGTCTTGGTACACGCTTTATGCTATTGCAGACTTTTTTTTTGTTGGAACTCTTTTTAAGAGGAACAATTCCGTCATACATGATTTTTGCGTAACTTTAACCGTTTACGAAGCGCACGTAACGGAATCTCTCAAAAGGAATTAATATTATTTTCCCCGTTAGCAACATTTTGGCCTTAGCGTGATGTTATATAGCCTTTAGCCATACTGTTTGATTTTGATTGATTGATTTAGATTTTGAGATACGCGCGTTCAACCAAACAAACGAACTGTTCAACTTTATAATATTAGCATTGATTATTTCATCACCACTGCTCTGAAAACGGTGAAGGAAAACATCGTGAGGAAACCGGCATGTCCTAGAACCAAACATTCGAAGACATGTGACATCTACCAACCCGCACTGGGCCAGCGTGGTGGTACAGCCCACTCCCTCTCATAGAGCGGAGGCCGTGTGTCCCAGCTGTGGGAACATTATAGGCTGATAATGGGTCTACATACTTCTGCTGAACCGTTTATTCCGTGACACGTCACATGTTAATCAATTTTATTACCAAAATATTTATACAATTAAACTCTTGATTTGAAATTAAGCATGACACAAGTCGTATAACAAATGAATTTCAATCGTATTGCTGAGAAATTAGTGAAGATATTTGAACAACTGTGCTAGTCAATGTTTTTATTACGACTATACCTATATAAAGGTAGCGATTTATAGTTTTCAGTTTGATTCAAATCGCAATGAGATCACTACTATTAATTTTATTTGGTACGTATACAAGGTGTAACAGCACCCTTCACGAAGCCGTCAACCAAGCATTCTGTACATCAAACTAAGTAACTTTACGTAACAAATAATGCTGGGAAACGATTTTTTTATTTGGTGTGAAAAATCACTGTTGGTAGCACGCAATGTAACACATTCAAAACATTGTGCTGATGGATACACTGAATAGTACAGAAATCATGGAGGTATTTAAAGTAAAAATAAAACATTTACTAACTATGTTTTTGTTTAAACGTGTGATATCTCCGTAAGTAGAACAAAAAAAAACCAGCCAAGGGCGAGTCGGACTCGTGCACAAAGGGTTCCGTAACATTATCTAAAAAAAAACACGTTTGTTGTGTGCCCTCCCCTTAAATATTTCTTTTATTCTGCTTTTAGTATTTGTTGTTATTACGGTAACAGAAATACAACATCTGTAAAAAATTCAACTGTCTAGCTATCACGGTTCATGAGATACAGCCTAGTGATAGACAGAAGTACAGTGGAGTCTTAGTAATTAGGGTCCTGTTTTTACCGCTTGAGTACGGAACACTAGAAATAAGGGCAATGTCGGAGAGAACAATAAAATTATTATTACGGATCGATTTTCGCGCCCATAAACCAATGTACGGGGTGGAACATACACAAACGGCGACACGAAAAGGGTTACTACGTATTCAGTACATTATTTTGAGGCCCTGTACACTAAAATTTATCATCGGTAAATTAATAAAAATAATTAGGTGCTTCATACATCTTGACCGTATAGTTATTGCACTTGTGTAGGAAAAAAAACAGTTTTTTTTTTTTTTTAATTACCGATGAAAAATTTCCATGTTCTTTAGAATGATGTACTGTCGTTTTTTCACGGGTGACCACTGAAAACCAGCGCTGTGCTGTGGGCCCCCCATAGCACAGCATCATGCTGAGTGGTAACCTGCTTGTCGCAGTCACGACGTGCAAGCTACGAACGTTTTTTTTTTATTTTATTTTTTTGTATGCTACGCTTTTTGAATATTGTTTTTTTTTGTTGTTTTTTGTCACTTTGTATGATGCACGTCATGTCCCTGCGACAAATAAATATATTTTCTTATTTCTTCTTTCTTACTGAGTACGGGGTGACCATTTTTGCGTCAGCGTCCTTTCCACCCCGTATTACAACTTTAATCGAAATCGTTAGACCCGTTTTCGAGAACATGATTACAAATATACCAAAAACTATTAAATGAGCAATCTCATTTAATAGTTTATGACAACTCAACAGGCGTAATCTGAGTGTTCTACAGGTACACCTGCACTGAACCCTTTTAGGACCCTTTTGGGACCTTTTTGGGACCTTTTTTGGACCTTTTTGGGACCCTTTTGGGTTTTACAAGCGTAATTTTATTCTAAAGAACTATTCATTTTCCAGGTGTTCTTCTACACACTGTAGATGCCAGCCCAGGTTTCGGATTCGGAGTTAATACAGAAAAGAAACAAATACTGTTTCGATATAACTTCATACCTAGGATTCCTCCTAAACTCACAGATTTACCAATACCCAGGTTTTCTGTAAATCCTTAGTGACCTAAATGGGGTCTTGGGGGTCTTAAAATGATCTTTTAGGGATCTGAACAGCTTTTAAGCGTTTCTTTTGAAGAACTGGTGATCATTCAAGGTGGAGCGGAAGTGGGGGTTTGGGAGCATTCAAGTGTTTTACGGGTCAGCTCTAATGTGCCAGTGATGATAGGGAGAAGGTTTAACTGTCTTTTCATTCGGCATTGTTTCAATAGACATGTCGCTGTACCAATGCCGGAGAAAGGATTTATAATTATTATTCTAGAAATTAATTGATTTTATTGTATTTTTTTAATGAAATAAGGATTACCTATTTAGAGTCTCAACCGGGATTTAAAAAATATCGACCCCCAAAAGGTCCCTTACCTTTTGGGGGTCAAAATTGTAACCTTAATCCAGGTTTTTGTTCATTTCTAAGCCGGTTGAGAGTTTAATCGAGCTCGTGCCAAATGCGAAGATTATTTTGTACCTTAGCTTATTGAGTATCTTATTTTAATAAATAATAATATGTATGTTAATCAAGTAGTTCAGAAACCATAACTTTGGTAGTTCTTTTTATTTATTTGTGTAAATCTACATCATCATCACCCGCATGCCTTTTCCTAACTATGTTAGGGTCATCTTCCAGTCTAACTGGGTGCAACTGAACACCAGTATGTTACATGGAGCGACTGCCTACCTGACCTCCACAACCCAGTTAGTACTGGGTAATACGATACCTATTGGTAACTGATTGTCAGACTTTCGGGTCACTGATTCCTGTGACGACTGTCAAAGATCTAAAAATGACAACCGGGACCAAAGGCTTAACGTGCTTTCCGAGGCACGTAGAAAACTCGGCATGTAATGGGTGGCCTTCCATCCACTGACCAAACTAGGCAAGTACGGCTTAACCTAAAGCTCGACATGAACGCCTAAATAAAAGAGCACTGTTGAATTTTCTACGCTAAGTTTCAGCACATGGAGTTTAAATTCCAATAGTTTTGCGAGTCAAAACGTTAACATAAAGTAGCATTTCTATAAATTTACGCCCAGCTGTTTACTTCACAATGACATCCACATAGACAACTATCTAAAGGATCTAACAAGACCCTTAACGAAGCCGAGAGGTACTTAATCTCCTCATCGTTGTTTTAATTTTTTTGTTCTAAATCTAGACCATGAACCTTCTAGCTACGGAGATATTGGGGGTCAAAGTTACAACGTTTATACAAGCTTTTTTTTTTAAAACATGTTTTTAACGTAAGATTTTTACTGTAAACACCTCCACGACCCCCGTACTATTCAATCCATCCATCACCACAATGTTTTGAGTGCGTTACATTGAGTCCTACCGTAAAACGTGATTTTTTTAAAAAAAGGTCGTTTCCCTGCAATAATTTTTGCGTAAAGTTACTTAGTTTGATGTACATAATGCTTGGTTGACGGCTTCGTGAAGGGTCCTGATACACCCTGTATAAGTCAGATAAGCCTAGATTGTCCAGACTAGACAGTCTCCCAGCCTACCTATAAGTCACGTCAGACTGACTGACATGCGGATTTAGCGTTACGTTAGTATCAACTGTCGGAGCCACACCGTTAAACCCTGGGACACGAGCTACGCGTTCAAGCGAAACCAAAAGCAGAGCAAACAAATGAAAGAAGTTCTTTACTACACCGTTGTATTATAATTCACTTGAAATATTTCGCATCGCCATAAATAAAAGAAATTTAAAAAAAATACAAGGTGTAATGAATCCTTCACGAAGCCGTTAACCAAGGATTCTGTACCTCAAACTAAGTAACTCTACGTAAAAATAATGAATTGCTGGAAAACGACTTTGTTTTTTAGGATGACAAATCTCAAATTACGGTCAATCTCAATGTGACACAGTCAATACATTATGCTGATGGATGCACTGAATAGTAAACGGATCGTGGAGGTGTACATTAAGAGCGGCCAACCCGTCATACTTTTCATACAAACGCTCTTACGTGATTATGCCGATGTTACACATCTATCTTTGATTTTTTTTTAAGTAATATGTATGTTCTGCACTATATCTAGGTTTCTATGGTTGAAAAAAAAAAAGTGGAAACAAATTCAGTATAAGCCTCCAAAAATTGCGGTTTGTCACAAATTTTACCTGAACTTTGGCCGTTCATAATGTACTCATAAACTGTAAAAATAAAAAATAAGATCTCGATAGAAACCTTGCAAATTTTATGGAGATTCTTAATGACAAATATTTATTTCACACTTATAAGACTTATTCAAAAACACGTATTTCCCGGAACAAGTTTAAGAAATTTTCGAACTCTATTTTTCGTTCAATGTCATCGCGTTAGGCGGTATGAGGTGCGCGGGAGACGAGTTGTGCGGGGTCGGGGCGGGGTAAGACGGGGGAGTTGAAAGAAAATCGCCGCTGTGGCTCTGGATGAAACAACAAGCTTTTTGACCATGCTCGCGTTGACGATAGACGCGCCGGCGGAAGGGCCCTCTTAAAAACATGTATTCTAAAAAAAAACTTGTGAAAAAGTTGGAACTTTGACCCCCAATACCTCCGTAAGTAGAGGTTCCCAGGTATGGTCTAGAACAAAACAAAAAAATCACAATAACGGAGAGAACAAGTGCCTTTTGGCTTCGTTAAGGGTCTATTTACACCTTTTAAATTAATTTTTATTTGGCCAATGGAGTAAGGTTTTGAGGGAAGGGTGAATGAGGAAAATGTAGTGAGGAAAATGTTGAGTATGAATGTAGATGGCTATAAGAGTAGAGAAAGACCAAAGAAACGATGGATGGACTGTGTGAAGGATGATATGGCTAGACAGGAGGTGACTGCTGAGATGACGAGTAATAGAGAAGTATGGAAGAAGAAGACATGCTGCGCCGGTTACTAATAAATAGGGATACCGGCAGGAGAATGATGCTGATGTTGGCCAAGGTTGGGCCTGAGAAACCAACGCCGTCCAAAAGCACGTTAGGATGACGATATCTTTGAAATCGCAGGAAACAGATTGATTAGGGGCACTTAAAAGAATGGCAGAAGAAACGGGAGGCCTATACCCAACAGTGGGTGATTCCAGGTTGAAATCGTAAAAAAATAATCAGCTGTCCCATACAAAATTTTAATACCTACTCGACCCAAATGTATGGGACAGCTGATTATTTTTTTACGATTTCTATGGTGGTCCCATAGAGAAAGTTGTTCAGTTTGATGGTCCGTACCACAGTATTCCATATGATTATACCCTTTCTGTTACACGCTGTATATCTTCTATACATCTACAAATAAATAATATTGAAGTGTCTCTTTGTAACATCAAAATAACAGCTTTTTACTGAATGCATTTGAAAGTATATACAGTACTAAAAACAAAAACAGATGTTTTTCAATTTTTGTCTGTTTGACGGTCTGTCTGTCTGTTTGTTGCGGCTAATCTCCAAAACGGCTGGACCGATTTTGACGACTTTTACTAACAGATAGCTGTTGTTATAGGATCTCACTTAAGTTGCTTTTATTTTAGAAAAATATTTAGGGTTCCGTGCAAAACAATTAAAACCCTTGAAATTGGTAACAAAATTCTATTAAAAAAGGAAAGTAATGTTTTTTATAATAATATATCACGCGAACGAAGGTCGCGGTCGCGAGTGATGAATAAAAATTAAACTTTAAAAAATCAAAAGAAAGTAAATTATGTTTATCTATCAACAATGAACGCGTAACAAAGTTTCGTTGAGCTGTTATCCCGTCAGGAGACGATCCTGGCTGCAGGATCAAGTCATGTCTGTCTTACATAATACACAGTGCCGTATTTAAACAATGCGATGAGTGCATGTCTAACTAGCTCAAATTGGTTTGTTTTGTAGTGTTCTAGACAAATTTAGTATTCTACTAGACACACTTTTTATTATTGTTCTCCTTTGTGTCTGATATTCATATTATATGTTCAATGTTATGCATTTCTGTTATTTGCATGGTTACTGAAATACCAATATTAGATGTTATTTGATTTGAATTGTAAGTGACTATGCTGTTGGCGTGCTTCTTATAATTAATAAATAAAAATACGTAATGCTGAAATATTGCACGCATGTGTATATCGCGAGAAAATGCAATATTATGATGACATGGAGCTGATCTGATGATGGAGCTGGAAGATGGCCATACGAACTCTGTAATAAAACGACGCAAAGCCGTCGATTTTGGACTCGTTTGATTCTTCTTGACAAGTACTTTAGTCCTAAATGGTACCCAGGGTCTGATGATGGAGCTGGAAGGTGGCCACAGGAACTCCGTTATAAAACGACATAACCCCATCGAGTTTGGGTTCGTATCATTCATGTTGTCGAGTACTTTGTCTCTAGATGGTACCCAGGGTCTGGTGATGGAGCTGGAAGGTCCATCACCACACACAGGTACACAGGTCACAAGTCACAGGAAGTCCGTAATAAAATGACACAATCCCATCGAGTTTGGACTCGTATAATTTGTCTTGACGAGTACTTTGGTCCTAAATGATATCCAGTGTCTGATGATGGAGCTGGACGGTGGCCATAGGAACTCCGTTATAAAACGACAAAACCTCTTCGAGTTTGGGCTCGTATGATTCGTCTTGACGAGTACTTTAACTAACTTCTAGTTACAATATAAAAATTAATTCATGACAAGAATTTGTGTGGTATACTACAACTAAAAAGGGTAAAATACAAAAAAAACTTTCTGCGAAAACAAAACCGACTTCCAAAAAAACACTAAAAAGTATAAAAAAACTTGACTTTCGGAAGTCGGTGGCAAAAAAGATACAAACAAAGACACCGACTTCCGAAAGTCAAGTTATTTTAGACTTTTTAGTGTTTTTTTGGAAGTCGGTTTTGTTTTCGTAGAAAGTTTTTTTTATTTATGAACTCGCTTTTGCCCGCGACCTTCATCCGCGTAAAATTATTATAAAAATACCAGGCTTTGCCCGCGGCTTCGCTTGCGCCCTAATCACCTTGCTGTGTGAAATATACTTTACAACCTATTCTTATACCTACCAAATATACATAAAAAATGTCATAAAAATCGGTCGAGCCGTTTCTGATGAGGGCGACCATAAACACCCTGATATGAGATTTTTATATATACAGGGTGTAAGGGACAGCCCTCCACAAACTGACAGGGTGCATTCAGCTCCTTATTCTGAATCATATTCCACCGAAATTTTTCACTTACATTTTATGTCAATGTAAAATTACACTCCCTGTACGCAGCACTCCATTTATGTAAATAATACGGCCAAAATCAAAAATTCAACAGTAGATGTTGCAATAAATATAATGTTGAAATCAGCTGTTCACTTCCTGCCTAGCTACAGAGTTCATCGAACTCGTCGTCGCGCTTGCCGTTCGCTACGTGCGTTTTGCCACGGTACCGATACATTGCGTATGAGGAAATAAAACAAATCAAATTTATTGGATTCCCATAACATTCCTGAAATATTTTTTTGTACCGGTCATCTTAGTATGATTTGCTGAATTCACCCCATCAGTCTGTGAGGGACTGTTCCTTATATATCACGTATGTGTGGAGTATGGATGAAGTGAAGAGAGAGTTGCTGTATAGCTGGATATTGTGAAACTTCCTATGCAATAAAAAATGAGGGTTGAGTTTGACAGACAAACTAAAAAAATATGATATAATATATATATATTTTATTTAAATAAATTTCCTACAAATTAACCAAAATTAACTTTAAAACGAATTGTATTATGTAAATATACACACCCACACACACACACACACACCCTTACACATATTTTTATATTTAAAACAAGAAAATTTAGTTTTTATTTGATTATCAAAGTCTAATAACAAAATTCAAAGTTGATTTTTAATATTAAATCAAATGTATCGATAGATTTAAAAATATAAAACCAAATTAAATACCATTTTGAACTTTACGCTCTCAAAAATAAGCTGTAATGTCGTGTGTACTAGTATTTTATAAAGAACTCATATAAAAAAGTTAATACAAGTGTTATGCTTGTTTTAAGAAATGTAGACTGAAGATTAGTTGTAACAATGGTTGTTTTAAGTGTATTTATTTTATTAATATTTTTTGGTAAGTGAAAAACATCTGTCTCCTGCCCGTATCCCAACTCATTAGGTCGGCGCAGCATGTCTTCTTCTTCCATTCTTCTCTATTACTCGTCATCTCAGCAGTCACCTCCTTTCTAGCCATATCATCCTTCACACAGTCCATCCATCGTTTCTTTGGTCTTCCTCTACTCTTATACCCATCTACATTCATACTCAACATTCTCCTCATTCCTCCGCATCACATGTCCATACCACGATAACCGAATACCACACAACTTTTCAGTCACCGGCGCCACTTTCAGACTTCCTCTTATGTACTCATTCCTTATTTTATCCATTCGCGTTACACCACACATCCCCCTTAGCATTCTCATCTCAGCCACATGCAAATGCCTTTCATTCATGCCCATTGTGGCCCAACATTCTGATCCATACAAAACAGCAGGTTTGGCAACAGGCCATTGTTTTATAAACCCTGGCCTCCTTACCCCTCCCGCCCCCCGCCTCTTACCTACTTTCTAGCCATAATTATCTTTAACACTGTCCATCCATCGTATCTTTGGTAAGTTTGACAACCAGTCTTACCAAGGGGTATCGTATTACCCAGCACTAATTGCGTTGTGGAGCTCAGAAATAGGCAGTCGCTTCATATAAAATACTGGTATTCAGCTGCATCTGGTTAGACTGGAAGCTGACCCCAAAATATTTGGGAAAAGGCAAGCAGATGATAATGGTGAAACGTGACTAGTGGTAAGGCAATGTTGCCATCGCGGGATTATCCTGGACGAGGCTGGCAT
This sequence comes from Eugnorisma glareosa, assembly GCA_947578425.1. Lineage (NCBI taxonomy): Eukaryota > Metazoa > Arthropoda > Insecta > Lepidoptera > Noctuidae > Eugnorisma > Eugnorisma glareosa. The sequence continues at coordinate 1,367,267 of OX387984.1, forward strand.
AAGCACGTGGAGCTCGGTACAAGCGAAGAGATTCGTATACCCGGCAGAGGGTGCAGTCGGTCTGCGGATGATGATGGTTCTGGAAAGAGCACTGCACTCGACTTCTATTCATTAAAATACTAAGGACATGATGTACAGATCTTCTGCCCCATGGTCTCCTACTGCCATTTTATAACGGTGTAATAAGACTCTTAACGAAGCCAAAAGGAACTTGTTCTCCTCGTCGTTGCGATCATTTTTTTTTGTTCTAGACCATACCTGGGTAGCTTCTAATTAGGGAGATATTAGGGGTCAAAGTGTCAATATTTCACAAGTTGTTTTTAAATACGTGTTTTTAACGTACGATGTTTACTGTAAACACCTCCACGAACCCGTACTATTCAATCTATTCATCACCACAATGTTTTGAGTACGGTACATTGAGTCCTACCGTAAAACGTGATAATTCTCCCCAAAAAAAAGTCGTTTCCCAGCAATATTTTTTGCGGAAAGTTACTCAGTTTTATGTACATGCTTGATTGACGGCTTCGTTAAGGTCTTATATAACTTACTTACGAATAACGGTTAGTTAATATGCCTTACTCTAGTAGTTATCATTGTGTATCTATAAATAAAGTTAGTGATGAATTGACAGGAATATCCTATCCACGTTACTTATCTGTATCTCGGAGGGTTGACAGTTGATGTTTCTTTAACTGTTTATCTGAGATAGCAACTTTCCGTTAACTGTTAGTAAGTTATTGAAAACGGCCGTTAGTCGGGTGTATTCCCGTTGACCCCACTGGCATTGCCCCACTGGTGGGGTCAACGGAAAAATCAAAACCGTCGTTTCGTTGGCCTCACTACCCTGCCCTACTGGTGGGGTCAACGGGAAGTCTGCAACTTTGTTCCCGCTGACCCCACTGCTCCGCCCCACTAGTGGGGTCAACGGGAAGTCTAGTCGCAAGCGCGACTGCTGAGCGTCCTGGGGTGTGAGGATCCTGGGTTCGATTCCCAGGCCGGGCAAAACGTGCTATTGGGTTTTTCCTATACACCGTGACTTTTTAGTTGCCTTACAAAGGCGGTCCACTCAATGTATTCAACATAAAATACCTCAAAGCGCTTTTTTATCATTAATTAAGATAATTATTTATAAAACTGAATAAAAGTTATGAAACATTCTGTTGACAATGTTTATGTGTCACACGGTAGAACATGCCCTACTCAGCGCACAAGTCGAGTAGATCATCGTCATACGTCATAATAATGAAGAATATTATAGTTTTTAAATACCTATTTTTTTTTAAGAGTGTTTAGTAGGTATTGAAGTGGGCTGCCGTTGCAAGGCGACGATAAAGTCACGGTGTATTTCTCAGTAGTAGCCCGAAGTTTGGAAGTTGGCGGTATGATACCCCGTGCCTCGAAAAGCACGCTAAGCCGTTGGTCCTGCGCCTGATCTCTCTCTGATCGTGTCAGATTGCCGTCCCATCGGACTACGAGAGAAAAAGGAACAGAGAGTGCACCTGTGCCTGCGCACACACTTGTGCTCTATAATATCTCCAGCGCCGATGGCTGATCTCCGCTAAGATTAGCCGCCGTGACCGAAAACGGTCAAGAGTGGGACTATAAGGAATAGGAGTTACTTAGTTTGATGTACAGAATGCTTGGTTGACGGCTTCGTGAAGGGTCCTGTTACACCCTGTATACATATATACCTATATGATCTAATATTTAGTGTTTAATCCCTAGAATCCCCAAAACTGTTAAGCAATGCTGTCAACACCTACTGCACCCTACCCTGCCCGTTCATGTGTCCAGCTCAACAACCCAGGAATATTGACGTCATCCAGCTGCCTCCCAGGAGACCAAGCCCTATAGGCAGGTCTTCGTTCTATGGTAAATAACTAACGTAAAATGTTATGCATGAAATAGCTTATGCGCGCGGCTTCACCCGCGTGTAGTTCGATAATTGTCCCACTGGATCGTACTACCGGGATAAAACGTATCCCGGTAGAAACCCTGACGGCCGTTTTCTATAACTTCCTTACGTGTAACGGTTAGTTAATATGCCTTACTCTAGTAGCTATCGATGATAAACAAAGTTAGTAATTAATTGACAGGAATATCCTATCCACGTCGCTTATCGGTCTCTCGGAGGTTTGACAGTTGATGTTTCTTTAATTGTTTATCTGAGATAGCAACGTTCCGTTAACTGTTAGTAAGTTATTGAAAACGGCCGTTAGTCACATACTACTTAAATCATTTTCTTTTCACAGATACCTATGCAGAATACGACGAGACTCCCGAATGTGAGCCCGCGCCTGTCACCAGAACTCGCCAGCAGCAACCGCCCGACCCTGAGTCACCAACAACTCCATCACCACAGCCCAAACCCAAACCTAAGCCACCACCAGCAGAAGAACCGGCACCACTACCGAAGAAGAGAAATTCTTCATCTTCTTCTTCACCTCCGTCTTCTCCATCTATACAGCCGTCTAGACGATTCTTCACTTCGTTGTTCTCAATTCCTGGGGCTATTGTAGATACACTAATTGGTGGAGAGATTACTTTATAACCGGGTTCGAAGTACCTACTCGGTTTTTCCGGGTCTTATTATGGGACCGAAATCGGGTTCCGCATACTTCGAAGTGATAATTATCTTGTTAATGGTATATTTGTTTTTAGTTTTGTTGCTTACTATTTTACTATGCAACAGTGGTAGTTATGAGAATGCCGAAATATAAACACCCTGTTTGGACTGAAAAGGCAGTTTGCGTAAAAAATGAAAGAGATCAAGTTATAAATCGATATGATAATTATCATGATTATTATTAAAGAAAATAGTTATTTTGATAATTTTTAACCCTGCTTAATTATGATAATGAATGTCAAAATATACTTTAAAAATAAACCTAAGTAATGCAATAATGATAATACCACCGGTAGCTCGGACCTTGATCCTGGTGTGCTACTGTTTTTTTTTTATAATTTCAAATGTTTTTTTTTTAATATTGTTTTATATTAGAATTTTTTTTAATGTAATTAATATGTGTAAAAAGTAATCATAATTATTTTCAATACTAAGCTTATAAAGACCACTAAAAATGTATCAGAAACACAAAAAAAACAATGTTTAAGACATTGTTCAATGTTTAAAACATTGTTAAATTTTTATACACAAATACTAGCGACTGCCTCTTGTATCCGGCCGAAGCTTCGGCTTCGGCTAAAAACATCACCTTCGGCTTCGGTCAAAATGGACCGAAGTTTTCCCGGAAGCCGAATGCTTCTAACAAGCGTTGATATTGTACGACCTATTACGAATACATAATTAAGTAACGTATAATTTAATAAATAAATTGTAATTTTTTGTTTTTTTTTTTCAATTTTCTATTTAATTTTAAACGTATATCGTATTTAATAAACTGAAAGGTTTAAAATAAGTTTAAAAAAAAATCACTGTACGGGATGGAAGAGACATCGACCAACAAACGGTTACCACGAATTCAGTACTGTATCATTCTGAACCGGGGGTTTCCCACATAGAAAATTATCATCGGTAATTTAAAAATATAAAGGGTGTAACAAGACCCTTAACGAAGCCGAAAGCCACTTGTTCTCCCCGTCATTGCAATATCTTTTTGTTCTAGACCATACCTGGGAACCTTCTAAATACGGAGATATTGGGGATTATAGGTCCAACTTTTTCACAAGTTTTTTTGAATGTGTGGTTTCAATGTAAGATTTTGAAACACCTCCACGTCCCCCGTACTATTCAATCCATCCATCAGCACAATATTTTGAGTGCGTTACATTGAGTTCTACCAAAAAACGTGATTTATCACCCCAAAAAAAAAGTCGTTTCCCAGCAATAATATTTGCGTTAAGTTACTTAGTTTGATGTACAAACAGTAACACTCTTAACGATACACAATTTTATCTGACATATCGCAGGAAAGAGACTCAAATTTGACGTTGACAATTATGAACCGTAGCCAGTGGCTGAGTAACATATATACTTATATATAGCTTAATTTCGTCGGATAATTTATCAAATCGGGCAAAATCGGTAAGAGTCGTTTTTTTCGTTTAACTTTAATGCGACGACATTTTGACATCATAATCCTTATAATGATATTAATCATTTGTTACTGTTCAACATGTTAGGAATTCAACATTACGGCTCTAAAGGATATTATCGACTATCCACAACCACATTTAATTAAAACAAATAATTGTAATTAATATTTTATTTACATTTTTCATTTTGTGTAATTATTAACAGACTTCATTTTAAATTGTATGGTCAGCACATCTAAACTCTAACTCAAAAATAACGTTAGTGTCGTAAAACATTGGTATCATCTGAAAATCGTCATTATTGAGCGAAGCGAAGGGTAGCTCGATTCCTCCCGACTCAATATAGTGTTATTTGACTAACAAAATCACCTCCAGATAATCATGGTCGGAAAATATCATACAGGCGGTAAAATGAGATAAAGTTGCACAGCACACACTTCCAAATAGATGCGACCCAATCAGTGCGTCGCTATAAGTCCGACTCTATAGACACCTGGCCCCCACCCACAGGTGAAAATTGATTTTATTTCTACTGAATTTAGTATATATAAATAAATATTGATATTTCATTTGTGGTAAGAAGTACATGAGCATTCTATTCTATTATATTCTAATCACGCATAAACAGCAGGACCAATTTGCATGACATAATGGACACGGGCCAATAGATGAAATCGAATCCGCCAGCCAAGCGTGGAGTTTATGGCAATAACCTCCACTTTTTCGGGAAAGGCCCTCAGTATGGAATGTGACCTTCACCGTTTGCCAGTAAACAAGTCTTCCTGATACACATTTCCTCCACCATGTTCCAGCATATTTCGCTGCCTCATAATGATTCCCAAGTGGAATACACCAGATCTCGTAGATTTGTCTGATTGCGGACCTCAGTGGGATCCCAACTGAGAATCATTTGTGCCCAAAGATTCTCAATGAGATTTAGATCGGGAATTTTAGCTGGCCATTGATTTGGTGTAAATTTTACGTGCACATTTAGTTGTCGCGATATTTCGGCGACCCTCATCTCCTTTTCTTTCAAAATTATGATGCGTATTATTTCCGCAGCGGTGAGCCATGCAGGCATTTTTATCAAATTATTGTAGATTTTGAAAATTATTTTAAAAGATCTTGTGTCAAGTAAGTGGACAGAATTGACATCAAGATTTTACTTTTTAAAACATTGCATCTATGATCCATGCAGTTTTTATTTGAAACTAGCTGTTGCCCGCGACCTTCGTTCGCGTGAAATTATTATAACAAAATATGAGTTCCCTTATTAAATCAGATTTTGTTACCAATTTCAAGGGTTTTATTTTTTTGCACGGAACCCTAATTATTTTTCTAAAATAAAAGTAGCCTTTGTTAGACCCTAAAAAATCAGCTATCTGCCGGTAAAAGTTCCGTCAAAAGCAGTACAGCCGTTTTTGAGATTAGCTGGAACAAACAGACAGACAGACTAAAATAATAAAAAAATGTGTTTTTGTTATAAGTGCTGTATATAATATTTTCATTTGCATTCAGTAAAAACCTGTTTGATATTACAAACAGACATTTAAATTATATTTTTTTGTATGTATCGAGAACTTTGAGTAAACGTCAATTTGAGTGTTCTAAAGTTGCAATACGACCGAATTAAGAACTATTAATCTGGAAAACTTATGACTCCATTGAAACTGACTAACATCTATTTATCCCTTTCGAACAGTGATAATTTCTCTCAGTTTCGTCTTTAATGGGCAGTTAAGTGTGTTGCTGTTTGTACATAATGCTTGGTTGACGGCTTCGTGAAGGGTCTTGTTACACCCTGTATACTGCTGTTCCATACATTTTGAGGTGTATTCCCGTTGACCCTACTGGCATGGCCCCACTGGTGGGGTCAACGGGAAAAACCAAAACCGTCGTTTCGTTGGCCCCACTACAATGCTCTACTGGTGGGGTCAACGGGAAGTCTACAACTTTATTCCCGCTGACCCCACTGCCATACACCTTTAATGAAAGAAGAAGATTACGAAAATGGCAAGGACAATTGGGACCATGGTATTGCACTTTGGTGGGAAGCAAAGTACTGTGTTTTTTTTAAATTTAACGATGGAAAATTTCTATGTGTGTTCGGAATGATGTACTGAATACGTGGTAGGTAATTACTATTTGTGCGTCGATATCCCCCACTGGACCAAGTTATATCTGCAGCGGCCTACCTTTTTTTTTCTTTTTTTTTCGGATGGGAAATCATCAAATAACTCCTCCCGCTCTAGGCTGAGCAGAAGGGAGTATCAGACTTTTACTGATTAAAACCCATCCATGTTCCTTCATCGCTCTTTGTGTTCCGGGGCCACGGTATCTCTTTCGAACCGTCCCGCAGCCCCGGCAGGCATCGGCCCTTGCGGACCCCTTCCTGTTGCTGACATCTCTTTGAGGCGCGCGTGGAACACAAACGCGCCGTCGACACGGCCTGTCGTCATAAGACGGACGGAAGGCGAGCTAGCCCATAGCTATGGTTTCCACCTTTTTTTTTGCATAGGTTAGTATTGGTAAGAAAATAAAAGTATATAGTATCAAAATAAAGTACAATTTATTTTTCTTTAAGAATATGTTTGAAAACATAGTTTTTATTGCTCTTTGCAGTTTGTATCAAATTAGTATCTATAATAAACAATTGCACAGCATCTTTACAGGCCATATTTAAATTTAAGTAAATAAGTAATTCATATTTTATCAAATTCAGAGACGCTTTGTTTCTTTCGTCTCGCCATTTGCTATTCATCACAGAAAAAAAACTCTTTCGGTGAATGCTGACGTGGCGGGAATAGACAATAAAAACGAAATTACTTTAGACATGTTTAAAAAATTATGAAATTATTAGTGACACTGGCATTGTTGACATACGAGGTTAGGTTGCGGTCAGAAATGGTTCAAAACGAGTGCTTAAGTGATGTGGCGCTGTCGAGCGGAGACACCAATCGATAAATATCGTTTAACGAAAAAATACTTACGACTAAACTTTTCAAAATCCCAAAGAAATCAAATCATGCTAAATAAAGTATTTTCGTGTACTTTATTGTTCTCATAAAGTATAAAGTACAATTACCTGAAATAACGTACAATACTTTATTATAAAGTACGGGTGGCAACCCTACCCATAGCTCACCGTCCACAGGCCCGCGCCTTCGGTGGCCGGGGGCCACCACGTGGCGCCGGCGAGGCGACGGCGTCCCATTCCGTCTCGCTCCGGACCATGGATTGAACCAAGGCCGGACGCGAGAGGTCGCCGCCGCCGATCAGGCCTACCTGGCTTCGCAATCGGTTTCCAGGTCTATAGTTCAGCTTATCTCTAATCTTGAAATAGGTTCAAAATAAACATTCAAACCAGAATCAATTTGGACCTTTTCAATCAATCATGCGGTCAAACACCGTTGGTAAACATATGGCGCAAATATTTTTTCGAATTATCCTATTAATGGACAGTCTTTTTTTATAGAAAAAGTGACTTAGTATAAATAACCATAGTCCCTAAACTTACGATCTTTAAATATTTATCATTGGTCAACTGATGTTTCTAACTTTAAAATCGTAGTCTTACCCAGCACTAACTGGATTGTGGAGGTCAGATAGGCTGTCGCTCCATGTAAAATACTGATACTCAGCAGCTACCAGTATTTTGCATGTAGCGACCGCAAACGCACGGTTCGTGGATACCGCGAATCGGCAAGCGTAAGGTGGGACACCCTCAGGCAGGTGGCGCGACGATCTCCGCATGGTGGCTGGTAGCAACTGGATGATTCGAGAGTTGCCGAGAACCGAGTTGAGTGGCGTGCGATTGAAGAGGCCTATGTCTAGCAGTGGAATGCTGTATGCTGAAGGTCAGATTATGACCGCACCCGAGTAGAACGATGTCGGACGGGCGTTGCCAGTGCGTTGCGTCGGCGCCGGCGCTGTGACGGTCCGCGGTTATACATACAGGGTGTCAGGAACAGCCATCCACAAACTGAAAGGGTGCATTCAGCTCCTTATTTTGAATCATATTCCATCGGAGTTTTTCGCCGGAAAATGTTACTAGTCCTCTATATCTATGTAAAACTACAGTACCTGTGCGAAGTACTCCATTTATGTAAATAATACGGCTAAAATAAAAAATCCAACAATGGTTGTTGAAATACTCTAACGAACGACGCGTGAAATCAGCTGTTCACTTCCTGCCTAGCTACAGAGTTCATCGAAGTCGTCGTCGCGCTTGCCGTTCAGGTAACGATACATTGCGTATGAGGAAATAAAACAAATCAAATTTATTGGATTCCGATAACATTCCTGAAATAATTTTTTGTTCCGGTCATCTTAGTGTGATATACTGAATTCACCCCATCAGTTTGTGGTGGGCTGTCCCTTGCACCCTGTATAAATATGAGCGTTATGGCACATGGTGAGTTGAAACGACGTGCGGAATGAGTGCGCAGTGGACAAGGAGCCAGGGAGACAAAGCGAGTGGGTTGCTGCGATTAGACGACGGAGCGACAACGCAGTGTAACGCAGTAATTTTTAGAATATGGAATATTTTGAACGCTGCGACGTAGTAGCGTCGTCATTGTGTTGTGACACCGCTGTGTGTCAATCATTGCGTTGAAATTATAGCGTACTAGCTGCCCGCGGCTTCGCTCGCGTTTTGGTCTAAAATTATCCCACAGGCACGTTGCAAATATAGCCTATGGCGCTCGGGGATAATGTAGCTTCCTATTAGTGAAAGAATTTTCAAAATTGGTTCAGATCCGCAGATTACCTCCTACAACCTCACAAACTTTACCTCTTTGTAATATTAAGTATAGATAAAACTCTTTATTTTTATTGTGAGAACCATACGAATTAAATATATAATTTATTAATTAAAATAACCTAAAGTAAATAACCTAGCAACAAACTTAAAAAATGGCGTCAAAAAACTCCTCCTCAACGCTGTCAACTGGTAATGTACCCAAGAGACTGGCGGCGTTGCCACGTTGTATGGCAACGCTAAGCCTTTGGCCAAAGTAAAAGCCAGCCCTTGGGTCACGGGAAGTGTCAACTAAACGTTTAGAAATATCCTTGAAAAGGCTGTGAGCGCTCGGACCCCACGGTCCTAGAGTTTCAACCCCAAACGGCTCGAAAATATAGTTACCAATGAGGTTACTATATTTACGCCGCTTGAGGTTCTCTGCAGCCGCAGCGGCAGCGCCAACACAGCACGATGAGCTTGGAAGATGGGACGGCGCAAGAGTATCGACGCAAGTTTATCAAAAATAATTGAATCAGCTCAGTTTTCGAGGAGCAAAAAGGGGAATTCGGAACGTCAATCTCACGATGATCTAGGATAGATAAATAAATATAAATATAGAAGCAACAATATTGTACCCAGGATTATGTAATTCCTAACTTGATTTGAAAAGAGTGTCCATGGAGTTTCTTGCCCATTCTTCTCCATGAGATCTACTATTTTCGAATGGGCAACTATCCTTAACTACCATTCACAGTTATTATGCCTGTGGCTGGACTGTAGGTAGCTTATTTTTGACTATGCAAAAGTGCCTGTCACGGGTCTATCTATACATACATACAATACATACAAATAATTAAAATTGAAATGTCTGTTTGTAATATCAAAATAACAACTTTTTGCAAATGAAAATATATGACGGCACGATTTTACAATTTTTGTCTGTCTGTTTGTTCCGGCTAATCTCCGAAACGGCTGGACCGATTTTGACGGGACTTTTACTGGCATATAGCTGATGTTATAAGGTCAAACATAGGCTACTTTTATTTTAGAAAAATAATTAGGGTTCCGTGTAAAAAAAAAAACCCTTGAAATTGGTCACAAAATTCTATTCAAAACGCGAAGTAATGTTTTTTAGAGTTTCGTAGCCGAAGGGCAAAAAACGGAAACCTTATAGATTCGCAATGTCTGTCTGTCTCTCCGTGTATGTCACAGCCACTTTAAACTATTAGTACTACACAATTGAAAACAGAATTTTCATATCTCAAAAATGAACACCAAAACTTATTCAAACCAATTTTGGTTAAAAGTTTACGTTCTACAAAGGATTGTTCAGTTCAGTTTTTGAGATATGGGACTTTTTCGTCAAACTGCACCACTAAATTTGTTTTTCATTAACATACTACGAAAAACTAATTTAGTTTTGGTGTTGAATGTAAAACAATACAACATATGAATGAGCCTACAAAATATTTTTATTATATTGTTTGGTGCTGTGCTACAGAACCCTGTGTGCGTGTGAGTACGACTCACACTTGGCCGGTTTTTATTTTATAGTAATTACACGCAAACGAAGGTCGCGGGCAACAGCTAGTTTGACAGAAATGATTTGAGTTTTGAGTTGAGCGTTGCGATGACGCAACACACCAGCGACACCCGTGTGGCTTCTCTCTTAGACTAGAAACCGAACCCGTGTCTAGTTAGGAAAAGGCACGCTACAGATGATTTTGCGATTTAGTTCGCAGCACGTTTATTACGAGCGTAAATCATCTAATCTGGACATACACTAAGTAATTACATTCAACCTAATTTAAATTGTGAATTTACGAGATATTTTCGTAGTTGCGATAGCCATAATGAAGTATTCTAACAGAAATTTAGCTCTAAATGAATAAAGAATCATAAGTCTATAGGTGGATATAGACTTTGCGAGGCATGCGCCACGAACGGCGCACAAAGAATGCCTCTGATTGACGTGGAGTGCGTGTTGAAAAAATATACCAACATAGAGACATCGCGTGCGAAGCAAATGCCTTGTTTGTCTGTCTTCATGTTTGTTGCGAGGCATGTGCTACGAACAGACGCACGCGCGCGCGGATATGCGCACGCGATGCAAAGGTGCCATCTCCTTGCGAGGCATTCGCTGTGCGCCGTTCGCAGCGCATGCCTCGCAAAGTCTGTATACGGCTTATAACGTTTTAGGGAACGCCGCGCTTGCCTAAGTTGGTCCGTGGATGGGTGACCACCTATTACATACCGAGTTTCCTCCGTGCCTCGGAAAGCACGTTAAGCCGTTGGTCCCGGCTGTCATTTGTAGATCTTTGACAGTCGTTACAGGTAATCAGTGACGCGAAAGTCTGACAACCAGTCTTACCAAGGGGTATCGTATTACCCAGTACTAACTGGGTTGTGGAGGTCAGATAGGCAGCCGCTCTTTGCTTTTTGCTAACTAAGCATATTATGTTTTTTTTTAGTTTCTATCTTCCTTGGAAGGAAAATCATAACTCACGAAGTAATCCATGAAGAGCTAGACAGAGGTGTGCCTAATAGTACACCCACATTTCTCTAGTTAAGTCCTATGTAATAGGGACCGAGCCTATTGCCATCAAACGGCCACAAGTCTAGATTCCATGGCTGCTTAGAATTTCCTAATGAAAGCAGTAACGCTTCGACCACTAGACCAAAAAATCAACATCATTCATAAAACCATGAATTCATAAAAACTCAGATTGAAATAAAATGGCGACAATTAATCGTACAAAAAAGTTCCGTTATTACAACTTTGTAAATTACTCGCATTCACGATTTTGGCCATCTCTCTGTGGAAACGAAAAGTAATTAAAAATATCTGAACAAATGATAAATTTTATTGATTTTCGACTTTTTAACGGAATTCCAAAATCAGTCAAGCGTGATTCAGTCGCGCGCAAAAGGTTCTGTAGGTACAGTAAAAGCTCATCAGTATTATCAAAACTAGTATTTAGGTTTCCACCGGTGTCGGGATGAGGGTCCAAGCTACCGGTGGTTAGGGCTCTAGAGACAGGAACCTCCCCACAATGCGGGCCGTATCGAGGAGTACTGCTTCTGAATCAGGCCCTTGAGCCAACCGCCAAGCGAGAGTTTCGACAGATGTTCGTCGAGGCTTTTGGCTATCAGGCCATTGTCCGTAACGACAATCGGCACAACGATAGCCGAGTTCACATTCCACATGCCGACAACCTCGTGTGCCAAGTCGAGATATTTTATTTGTTTCTCTTTCTCAGCTTTCATGAGGTTCTCGTCATGCGGGATGGTAACATCGACTATCATTACGCGGCGCGCTGATCGGTCTATCACCACTACATCAGGCTTACTGGTTTCGTGTTCTATCGAAATTGGAAATTGTACTAGGCCAGGCTGCTTCTTCGTCATCATCATTTCAGCCGAAAGGCGTCCACTGCCGGACAAAGACCTCGCCCAAGTGTCACCACATTGACCAATCCCGTGCTACTTGCACCCAGCGGATCCCCGCAACCTTGACCAGGTCATCGGTCCACCTAGCGAGAAGCCTTCCAATGCAACGTCTTCCGGTTCGCGGCCGCCACTCCAGAACTTTTCGGCCCCATCGGCCATCCGTTTTGCGAGCAATGTGCTCTGCCCACTGCCACTTAAGTTTGGCAATTCTTCAGGCTACGTCGGTAACCTAACCAAGGTTCTCTCTTGCGGATGTCCTCATTTCTGATTTGATCACGCAAGGAAACTCCGAGCATAGCCCTCTATATTGCCCTTTGGGTGACTTTAAGCCCTCTGATGAGACCCATTTGATGCCTGCTTGAGATCAAATAATTGCCAGCACCACCAATACTATAATACAGAGTGTAAAAGGACCCTTCACATAGATATCCGTCAACCAGCATTCTGTACTTCAAACTACGTAACGCTGCGAAAAATTTATCGCTGGAAAACTATTTTTTTATTTGGTGCGAATATTCGGACGAACGTCTACGGCGTCGGAGACCGGGCGGTGTGCTTCAAGTGGACCTGGGCAGGACATCTGGCTTGCCAATGGAGCAAGGCTTTGACCGAGTGGTGGCCAAGATTACGCCATAGAAACCAGGGCCGTCTCATAGCTCGACGGGTCGACGATATCGTCAAACACCTGGATAAGGGAGGCACAGAACCGGGAAGTGTGTCAGAAAAAAAAGGGAAACCTATACCCATCAGAGGGTGGTTTCGGGCTGATACGATGATGATGATGAATCACGGTTTATGGTATTGCATTGTTAACGGGCTGGTGTCCGCAACTTCCCGCCATATGCGTTTATTTTTCGCATGGACGGTTTTTGGTAGCGCGCAATATAACGCAATCAAAACATTATGCTGATTTGTTTGTTACCTTTTCACGCCTAAACCACTAAATCGATCATCCTGTTTAGCGTATGCGTTGTCAGGTGAACTCAGGTGTACAGAAACGAAACGGACATAGGGTACCTTTCATCCTAAAAAAACGTACCGTTCCCGAGGAAGACCACAATATCGTTCCTTTGATAATAGATGGCGCCACGTGTCTTTCGAATCATGATCAAATTATATTATTATAAGCAGAGTACAACCCAAATTGATTGACAAATTCAAAATTAACGCGAGCGAAGCCGCGGCAAAAGCTAATAGAGGTAATATACAAGGGTCAATTTGTTTACCAACAGCGCCTTCGTGACAATGTCATTTATGCAACATGCAGAACTAAATTTTCCACATTAAAAATTTGCGCAGAATGCATGCGTCAACTTGACTTATTAATTCCACGACCTTCAAACGTTATAGGTTAAAACTATTATATAAACATTACCAAACCATAGCGAAATATCCATAAACTGTAACGTTGTTTTAACTTTTTTTTAAACCAAGAAATTATATTTTATCAAAAACAGATACGGGACCGTGACTGATGTATTTTAATATTTTTTGAATTACGTAATTTAAAGAAAATAAATCGTTTAAAAAAAAAATTGAGAGCTATCCTATTCAGTTGAATTTCAAAGTGGTATTGCTAAAGTTCACTTTTATGGATAAAAGTAAAAAAAAACTACAAATAAAAATAGCGGGTTTTTGATAAAATAAAACTACCATTTCAAATAGTATTCTCAAGTCTGAGGTGTTGAACAAGAAACAAATGGTTGTATTGAATTAAAAACCACGAATTTCTACCCGACTGTGGTAGAACCCTAAAAAGGGTAATATTTTTATAAATAGAATGCGGTGTTTTTTTTTATATAATTGTGTATTGAAAGGTATACAGTTTCATAGATAATTAAAAAAATATTTTTGTGCTTCAACTTCCTTCAGTTTTTGGACTTCAAATCTGGAATTGGTACAGAATGAAGTTATTGCCTTCTTCTCTTTCAGACGGATGAATGTAAATGTAAGTCATATAAGATTTTTTTTAATTTAAAGAAACACTATAGAACATCATACGTGTAGGCAGATGTGCCTGTCTACGAGCTAGCTCAAACCTTTTTTGACCAACTTGCCGGTCACCGATTGAGCGGAAATTTTCGTATTTTTTTTCGATGAGAATGTTAGCTAAATTATGTCATGCTAAATCCAATATGGCGGACTACCAAAGATGGCGGACTAGTTTTTCATATGCATTCCCATGCAATACGAGTAATAATTTGATGTCACTATAAAGCTTTTTTTTTAAACTACTAGCGACCCGCCCCGGCTTCGCACGGGTGCAATGTTATTCATATAGACCTTCCTCTCGAATCACTCTATCCATTAAAAAAACCGCATCAAAATCCGTTGCGTATAAGTTTTAAAGATCTAAGCCTACAGAAGCGACTTTGTTTTATACTATGTAGTTATAGTTATATTTTTTTCATATTTTAAATAGGCCTTAGGCTCAAATAGCAATAAATATTCCACAAGAAAATCGCTCATACTTTTTCACCCATGTTTAGCTGGTGTTTTTTTTGTTAGCCTCATTGAGTGTCCCAGAGCTGGGCAAAGACCACCCCACCTTTCTCCTTCCAAACCTCTCTGTCCTGTGCAATATCTGGCCATGTTCGCCCCGCAAACGAGATCAGATCGTCACACCACCTTCGCCACGGTCTACCTCGACGGCGATTTCCTCCGACAGGCGTCCAGTGAGTGACAATTGTTGCCCATCTCTCCGGGCATGGAGCGGGCGTGGCCAGCCAACTCCCACTTCAGCTTTTCTGTTTTTTCTCCAACATCTGCAACTTGAGTAATGGAGCGTAGGGTAGTGTCTCTTACGCCATCTGTCCGCTTAACACCTATTATGCTGCGCTCCATTGCCCGCTGGCAAATCTTGCAAATCAAATGTGTTGCAATATGTCGATGAGTATAATATGGGTACGACAAAGAAATCGAAAGGCAAGTCCAAATTGTTAGGAAGTCTTTCTGGGCCCTCAATGAACACATGAAGGGAAGCTTTCCAATAACTCTAATAGCTGGTGTTAGACTAAATTAAAATATTTGCTAAAAATGAAAATTGTAGCGTGCCAATCAGTAAATCAAGCCTTAACCGTGATATCAACATGTTCTGAATCGACTTTTTTCTCAAATAAATCGACTATTTTATCGTAGACGTCCATTCTTACTAGATGTGCCCGCAACATCATGGTTGAGCAAGACATTAAGACGAATTTTAAACATAGAATTAGTCTCGGACATGTTTTTATACAATTTTTTATTACTGAGTTAGGAGTGGTCTTGCAATATGGCGGTGTTATCCTAAAGTTCTTCAATGTTTTCTTGGTAAATAAATGCATTTTTATTAGCACTAAAAGGTATGATTTCAATACTTTTATCATCTTTTCTCGTATTACTTACATTTAAAAATATATAAAAAAACAGATGGCCCAACAGCATCAGAAACAAGGTCCAGGCTACCGGTGGTCAGGGCTCCAGAGAGACGACCCGCCTCAATATGCGTGCTATGTCCAGGAGTACTACTTCCTGAGCCAAACCCTTCACAGCCGCGCAATGAGAGCCTCCTAACGTGTTGGTCGAGGCTCTTTGCTATTAGTCCATTAACCGTAACGACTATCGGTACAATGATTGCAGAGTCCACGTCCCACATGTCGACAACCTCGTGTGCTAAATCAAGATACTTGATTTTTTTATCATTTTCAGCTTTCACGAGATTTTTGTCATGAGGGAGAGTGATGTCAACAATCATTGCACGGCGCTCTCGGCGATCTACCACCACAATATTTTAGTACTGTCTTATTGTCGGCACTACCTTGTACATCACTAGCGATTACCTTCAGCTATGGTCGGAAATTATTCTAAGGCCAATTAAAAAATATATATAGCCGTATGACTCTCGGCAATATCATTACATCCTTTTTCTTCTAGATTCTTCCGAACTTTGTCTCTCGAACTACCTACTAGTATTTCACATGGAGCGACTTCTTACCTGACCCCACAAAGTCTTAACCTAGTTACTGCGAACCTGGTTATAATGATTAACTCATTTTTTTTTTTCTTTTAGGTAATAATCTAAATGCCAAATAAATGCGGTGCGCGATATGAAAACACTAACACCGACAAAGACATGGATTATAATATGTGAGTAATGTTTTTTTTTTTGTAATTATGAAAACAGGCTTATAAAAGTCACAAAATAAAAATCTAAACCCGGCCAAGTGCGAGTCGGAGTCGCGTACGAAGGGTTCCGTACTATTACCAAAAAAAAAAACACGTTTGTTGTGTGGGAGCCCGTTATTAATTTATTTTACTCTGTTTTTAGTATTTGTTGTTAAGCACAGGCTGTTTGCCGTGCCTCCATGTCACACTGTTGCACGTGCTAAGTCGCCAATTTCTCGCACTCTGGCCGCGCTTAATGATCTCTTGGATTCTAATCCAACAGACGATCTGTTTGCGGATGGATGGACGAAGATTTTATTGGCATGTCAGAAGTATTGTGAAAGGAATTTATGAAAGTGTGAACCTTACTTTGTTATTTTGTTTATTTTAATTGTATGTATAACTCTTTTAGTTCTTTTTTAGTTACTATAATTGGTTTAACAGCCGTTGTAATTAAATAAAATAAATAAATAATTGCGGCAACAGAAATACATCATCTGTGAAAATTTCAACTGTCTAGCTATCACGGTTCATGAGATACAGCCTGGTGACAGACAGACAGAGAGTGAGACGAACAGTTCCGTTCCGTTTCGGGTTCCGTTTTTACCCCTTGCATACGGAACCCTTAAAAGGATGTTTATCTCATCCTCTGTCTCATTTGGTTGCCTTTTCCTAACTTCGTTGAAGATCGTGTGTCGGATCATTTGGTTCCCTTCAAAATGGTTGAGCTGAATGGTGATCCATGCGTCATGTTCGTGAACGGGCGCTGTCAGTTGGGACTGGTCATCTCTTAGTTGCCACGTCTTATTTGAATTAATTATTTTTATTTTTGAATTGTCTTTTTTTGTTTTTACTATGGACACTTTTAACGTGCACATCTTGCTACATTGTTCTCACATAATGTACCATCTCAATATGAATGATGTAACCAAGGTTTTGTAACAATATGCTGATTTAAAAGAGTGTCCATGGAGTTTCTTGCCCGTTCTTCTCCATAGAGATCTACGCTAGGGAATGGGCAACTACAGTACTTTCACAGTTTTTATGCCTTGTGACTGGGACTGTAGCTACATTTAATTGTTATCTTTGTTTCGACAATTCAAAAGTGCCTGTAACTGGCCTACTTGAAATAAATGCTTTGATTTTGATTTTGATCAGCTTCCAGTCTAACCGGATGCAGCTGAATACCAGTATGTTACATGGAGCGACTGCCTATCTCACCTCCACAACCCAGTTAGTACTGGGTAATACGATACCCCTTGGTAAGACTGGTGTCAGACTTTTTAGGGCACTGACTACCTGTAACGACTGTCAAATCTACAAATGACAGCCGGGACCAACGGCTTAACGTGCTCTTTCGCTCAAAAACTACTGAACGGATTTGGATGGCATTTGGCAGACAAACAGATTATACCTTGGACATATTAGACATATTAGTTACATTTTTAAATATCCTAATATAAAACAATATTTAAAAAAAACATTTAAAAATATAAAAAATAGTAGCCTACCAGCACTGGAACTGTTTCCAGTGCTGGTAGGCCACAAACTATACCTCTTTATAATATTAATATAGATTATTATTTCCTTTACTTAAATCTTTACAAATCAATAAAATTTTTAATATTCCTTAGAAAAAACAAAAAAAAAACATTTAAAAATATAAAAAATAGTTGCCCACCGGTAGCGGGAACAGGGTCCAAGCTACCGATGGTCAGGGCTCTTGAGAGAGGAACCTCCTAACAATACGCACCGTGTCCAGAAGTACTGCTTCCTGAATCAAGCCCTTGATCCAGCTGCCTAGCGATAGCTTTCTCAGATGTTCGTCTAGGCTATTGGCTATTAAGACATTGGCCGACACGACTATCGGCACAATGACTGCTGTACTCATACCTTCTATTATTATTATAAGCCTATATTGTCCCACTGCAGGGCGAAGTTCCCTCCTTCCACATTTCGCGATCTATAGTGCGATTGTAGACTAATCCTTTGAGAAAGAGTCCAGCATTAACACATAGGAGACTTTTCATCCCGGTAGTATGATCCTACCGAATAACCGAACTCGACGCGAATGAGGCCGCGAGCAAAAGCAGGTTTGGATAAAACCATGAGCGTGAATGTTCGGAACCATTAATATAAGTGACCTCACCGATTTATAACAATTAATTCACTAAAACAACTCTCTAATGACTGTTTGACATGCAATGTTTATGCTAATTATAATTAACAAGGCTAACGATTCATTGTTTAAAAGGTGGCAAATATAGCCGCTTTCTTATTATAGATAAAGATATATATATATATATTTGTCAGAGTGGCAGGAATTATTCCGCTAGGCTTCTACATCATGTGGGCAGACGATGGGTTTCGCGCTATGAAAAGACACTGAGCGATACATTGTTTCTAGCAAAACTAACGAATTACTTGAGATTACAACTTAGCAGAATAACACGGGGCACAATGAATCGGGTACAGTTCCAAGAGGTCTTAACTCGGCCGCGATCAGACACTGACTGACTGTCGTCCTGGCTCAGAGTTTACCATCTTGACTCTGTAACAAGTGACACTGTGGTGTGGGTAGCCTTGTAAGTAGATTGCGTGATGTCACCACCGTGTACTTGTGATTCATTTTAAGCCCGTCCCAATGACCGTCTCCGACATATTTATTTTGTAAAACATGAGTATGGTATGTATAAACTAAACAGGTCTTATAAATAAAATAAAGTAGCAACATGTTTTGCCTTAGGTATGGGTGTGGCGTCCAAAAATATGTTTGGCTTAACTTAAACAAAACCGGCGAAGTACGAGTCGGACTCACGCACGAAGGGTTCCGTACAATAATCTAAAAAACAAAAAAACTTAATTGGCGTCAACTATGTTTGTATGGGGACACCCTTAAATTTTCATTTTTTTTATTTTTTGGAAGATTTCTTTTATTTGTGCTGTAAGGCCTTGCTTTTTGCCAAGTTTCATGATTCTAGGTCAAAGGGAAGTACCCTATAGTTTTGATTCCCTTGTGGAATCGCATAACATGCGACATAAACAGTCATAATTATCTTTTGATCGCGTTGACTTACAAGTTTGATTTTTTCATTGCTCCAAGGGGTAGCAGACCTGAGTATCTGGTATTAATTTCAGCTTTTTATTCGACACACATCTGTCAAATGAGCAATGCTTCAAACCAGCCATTCTTGTTGTTCACTACCTATTCAAAACGCTAAATATTACGCATTTATCGCTGTGTGTACGGCCGAGTAAAGGAGCCTACAGTGTGCAATCTTGGGTTGGTGGCCAAGTGTATATCGTCCTCGACTTAGGTACTTACGATTTGTAGATTGTGGGTGTGTTCCGTTTCCTAACTGAGGAAGAAACTTCAACTACAATTGACTTACCTACCAATATTATTTCAGCAGAGAAACGTACCTGTGAATGAGATTAAACAAATATTAATTGAAAAAAACTATATACAAAGGGTGTAACAAGACCCTTAACGAAGACGATAGGCACTAGTTTTCCCCGTCATTGCAATATTTTTTTTGTTCTAGACCATACCTGGGAATCTTCTAGATATCGAGATAATGGGGGTCAAAGTTGTAACTTTTCAAAAGTAAAAAAAGAATAAGTACATGTTTTTATGTAAGATAGTTACTTTAAACACGTCCACGACCCCGTTGCGTACCACATTGAGTACTACCGTAAAACGTAATTTTTCACCCAAAAAAAAAAGTCGTTTCCCAGCAATAATTTTTGTGTAAAATTACTTAGTTTGATGTCATAATGCTTGGTTGACGGCTTAGTTAAGGGTCTTGTTACACTCTGTATGTCGGATATGTCAGGATTTACTCCGTTAGGCTTGTAAATCATGTGGGCAGACGATGGGTTTCATGCAATGAAAACACACTGCGTGCGATACACTGTTCCTAGCTAACTAATTACTTTAAATTACAACTTAACACAATAATACGGAGCACAATGAATTGGGTACAGTTCCGGGACGTCTCAACTCTGCTGCTCTGTCACCCGGATAGTGCTAACCAATCAATTGACGCACCTCATTAATGAAAATCGGCTCAGCAGTTCAAGCGCCATGGTGGAATAAACGACATGTTACTAACATTTAAAGGGTGTAACAAGACCCTTAACGAAGCCGAAGGCACTTGTTTTCCCCATCATTGCGATCAGTTTTTTGTTCTAGACCATACCTGGGAACCTTCTAGTTACGGAGATATTGGGGGTCAATGTTCAGACTTTTTCACAAGTTTTTTTTTTAATACATGATTTTAATGTTCGATTTTTACTTAAGGTGGATGCGCAAGGGTAGCCCGCGAAATTTAAATTTTCTCAAGTTTATTGCAATTTGCAGGTCAGTGTCAAGTTGTATGTTGATGAAAATAGGAATCGCGCCAGTAACACGTATGGAGTTACAGAATTATAATCATTCAAATCATCAATACAGCTCTCCAAGTTCATATAATCACATTCAATAGCGATTTCATGAAAAAGTCACTTTTTGAGATTATATGAACTTGGAGGGTTGTATTGATGATTGGAATGGTTATAATTCTGTAACTCCATACGCGTTACTGGCGCGATTCATATTTTCATCAACATACAACCTGACACTGACCTACAAACTGCAATAAACGTAAGAAAATTTAAATTTCGCGGGCTACCCTTGCGCATCCACCTTTAAACACCTCCACGACCCCGTACTATTCAATCCCTCCATCAGCACAATGTTTTGAGTGCGTTACATTGAGTCCTACCGTTAAACGTGATTTTTTCACCCCAAAAGAATAGTCGTTTCCCAGCAATAATTTTTGCGTAAAGTTACTTAGTTTGATGTACATAATGCTTGGTTGACGGCTTCGTTAAGGGTCTTGTTACACCTTATAAACAAGACGGAAGGGATACCGACACACACGGTCACGTATTCAGTACATCATGCTGAACCTCCACATAGAAACTTTTCCTCGGCAATTAAAAAAAAACCGCCAAGAGCGAGTCCGAAGACCTATCTATAGACATCCCGCACGTATAGATATGAAGAAAAAAATATTTTTTAGTTTCAGTTCCATATATGAGCCTTAATCTTTAATTTTTTTTATTTTTGTATAACAATCGTAGAGCGGTTCACAGAAGACATCTACCTACTAGATTTCAACTATAACTATGTAGTCGTTATAGTTTCGGAATTAAGTGGCTGTAACATACACGGACGGACATGGCTAATCTATAAGGGTTCCTTTTTTTGCCATTCCGCTACGGAACCCTAAAAACCTTCATTCGACTTTGTTGTAGTCGGGTAATAAACGCCTTAAAGTTTGATAATAAGGAACCCTAATTACTTGAGTTTGACTTACTTGACTAGTTTCTTCAAAAGTGTTTGAATCGTAAACCTAATAATGTAATTTCCCCTCACTTTTCATTTGTTACAAGCGACAGATCTCATCAATATTACAAATCTACATCTAACTGTCAAATTCCATTCGTTCAAATCGGCCATCTTGGAATTTCTACCCACTTTAAATTCAACTCGTGCCCTAACTTATTCAAAGTAAATTCGAAAAGAATGTTTTTTTTTTTATAAGGATGCCTTTTATGTTTAGCTTTATTTAATTGTTCAAAGTTTACAATAGGAGCGTGTCTCGAGTTTATATTAACCAACTTCAAAAGATGAGCTCTGAAATTGTGCACCGATATCTCCGAGATTTTTCTGAAACGATTTTCAAGAATCAAATGCATTTATTTCAAACTAGCGAACTAGCCCGCGACCTTCGTCACGTTAACGAAATTATTATAAAAATATTAATTGCTTATATGTTAACAATTTCACGAGTTTATTTCGTTAACACGGTACCCTAATATTTTTTTCTAAAATAAAAGCCTAAGTTTCTCGTTATAACATCAACCATCTGCCAGTAAAAGAAAGGGAGTTAGCTTATCAACTTCATCATTCTCCAGGCATGTCCTAGAACCAAACATTCGAAGACATGTGACATCTACCAACCTGCACTGGGCCCGCGTCGTGGTACAGCCCACTCCCTCTCATCGAGAGGATGCCGTGTGTCCCAGCAGTGGAAACGTAATAGCGCTTATGTTTATACTACTCGTTTTTCGCTAGCAAAGGGACATGTACCTTAATCGACGCCATTTTGTGGATTTGCCTTAATTTTATTTATCCTTGACGTTTAAATTCTTAGCGAGGCTTAAGAATAAGAATATTACAAGGTTGAGAATATTATTATGCACGTTGACTTAGAAGATAATAAATTATGAAAATCTATTTCAGCAAATAAACCTGATGTTGTGGTGGTAGGTCGCCGAGAGCGCCGTGCAATGATTGTTGACATCACTGTCCCTCATGACGAGAATCTCGTGAAAGCTGAGAATAATAAAAAAAACAACTGTCTTGATTAAGCACACGAGGTTGTCGACATGAGGGACGTGGACTCTGCAATCATTGTACCGATAGTCGTTACGATTAATGGACTAATAGCAAAGAGCCTCGATCAACACCTTAGGAGGCTCTCATTGCACGGCTGGGTCAAGGGCTTGATTCAGAAACCAGTACTCCTGGACACGGCACGCATAGTGACGCGGTTCCTCTCTCCGGAGCCCTGACCACCGGCAGCCTGGACCTTGTTCCTGATGCCGATGGGCTATCTACTTTTAAATGTTTCATTTACATTTGTTTGTTTGAAGTCATTAAAAATGTAATTAATAACAGAAAAGATGAATAAGTAATATAAAAGTCCCTTATTAAGCCACGGATGGGTTCTTCAATAAATTTATTCATATATAGGGTGACTGGTAATTAGTGACCGATACTTAAACCGACTGATTCGTAGATGTAGAATAGTATTCTCTGCGAAGGTAATATTAGATTTTATTTTATTTGTTTTTTGCTTTGATGTTCTTTTTCAATTTTTTTATGGTTATGTTTTATTATTGCGCGTTTCTAGTCGGTGCAAAATAAATGATTTTTCTTTCTTTTTTTTTTCTTTTAAACACGTGATTCTAGTCATGATAACAAACAACTTTCCCAAAGAAACTTTTTTTTAAACTCATTTAATTTTATCACAATAACACAACAGCTGTATGAAATTCCCACGCGCGCGCTTTTGACCTGTCAACTGGTAGCCGCGTGACGCCGTTATGTCTCATTACAATGGGTGGGTAAGCAGACCACCCGCGCGGCTCGCAAGCCCGCTCCGTAAGAGGCGCCCGCTCCCGACCACACAGGCCGGCCGCCACGTGACGTTATCGGTGTACATAAGCAGTGTAGGTAGGTACCTACATGTTTAGGTAGCCGCTAAATTAAAAAATAATAACCAATGACATCCAAAACTGAGCCACGGAGCGTAGGCCTACGCTGCAGACGCGACGCTCCAGCCGCCGCGTGGCCATTTAGGTACACAGTGATGTACCTACATAAAGCTTCTCTGTTTACAACACGGTGAGGAGAGTAAAATAAATAATAAATTATCTAGTATTTTGGCACTTTACGTGCGCGCGCTACAATAAATACCTAAATGCATTATCTTTCTATCTAAACAATTTAACTTCAGAAATTGCGTTTGTTTTGTTACCTACACGATGTTTAGAAACGGCAAAGATACAGCTACATTACCACCTGACTTCTCGACACCGGGAATTGTTCAAGGTATTCCAAGTTTCCCATCACACTTTTCTAGGCTTTGGACTAGCAGTCTGTTAACGATATTTGAGTCTGAATCAGAAGCATGGCAATCAAAATGTATGTATTTTAATGCTTCGCCATTACCGCCTTCCGAGTAGTAACACATCACCATATCACTGTACTCACTCGCTGTGTAATTGTGCGCATGGGCATCAAAGAAAACCAAAACATGCGCCTGCAACGTGCTCTCCGGGGTGACTGTTTTTAGTGTTTTACGTCATTATAGCACTGAGGCAAAGGGTGCGGGCTGGTGGGGAGCGCGAGACGCTACTAGTATGAGTACATTTTTGCCCCTTCCCGAGGTCAGACTATCAGCTGATAGATTGTGCCTACTTTTTATGTAGGGCGCGCGCGTTCCTAGATATTTTGTAGTTATGCGGACATACGTTGCATCTTAAAAGTTATACGTGGAACACGCAGTATTTGGATATTATTTTTTAATTTAGCGGCTACTTAAACATGTAGGTACCTACCTACACTGCTTACGTACACCGATAACGTCACGTGGCGGCCTCTGGTTACCCACCCATTGTAATGAGACATAGCGGCTTCACGCGGCTACCAGGTGATAGGTCAAAAGCGCGCGCGTGGCAATTTCATACAGCTGTTGTGTTATTGTGATAAAATTAAATGAGTTTAAAAAAAAGTTTCTTTGGGAAAGTTGTTTGTTATCATGAGTAGAATCACGTGTTTAAGTATCGGTCACTAATTACCAGTCACCCTATATATGTTACCGGCTAAACCCAATTTCAGGCCAAACTAGTTTGTCCTAGGTCCTAGTCCAAACCGGTTTACTGGTTTACCCCGACTAAATGGGTTAGGTTAGGTTAGGTTACATTGGTGACCAACCACGCGCGAGCTGAGCGAGCGCCACTTCCAAGATTCTGTTATTTTTTTTTTTGCTTTAGACACGATAAAACAGTAAAACGGTTTGGGTTAGGACAAACTAGTTTGGCCTGAAATCGAGTTTGACCGGTAACATATACATTAAAATTTATAAATTAAAATAACCTAAAGTAACTAACTTAAGATTAAACTTAAAAAATGGCGTCAAAAAACTCCTCCTTAACGCAGTCAACTGGTAATGTACCCAAAAGACTGTAGGCGTTGCCACGTTGTATGGCAATGCTAAGCCTTTGGCCATGGTAAAAGCCAGGCCTTAAGTCACGGGAAGTGTCTACTAAGCGTTTGGAAATGTCTAAACGACTGTTAACTTGTAACTTAAGGGATCTGCTAACAGTAGCAGAATTTTTCAATCTCTCAGATTTGTCAAATTAATTCTTAGCGTTATTCTGTGTCATGTCTTTAGTGCATTTACACAAATGTTAATCAACAGCACTTCCTTGTTACGGGCATCATTCCCCTGCCCTTATCCCAATTAATTTGTGGTCGGCGCAGCATGTCTTCTTCTTCCATACTTCTCTATTACTCGTCATCTCAGCAGTCATCTCTTTTCTAGTCATACTTTGAGACGTCAATACTAGCATGTCGGAGATGTCAGGATTTATTCCGCTAGACTTCTACATCGTATGGGCAGACGATGGGTTTCGTGCTATGAAAAGACACAGAGCGATACACTGTTTCTAGCAAAACTAACGAATCACTTGAGATTACAACTTAACACAACACTGTAATAAGGTTATGTGTCTCAATCAAACAGCGCGTGAGGAACGACTGATTTATTGGTAACCAAAAGGTACCCTCTATTAAATCTTAAGTCTACCTACAACAAACACGGGGCACAATGAATCGGTTACAGTTCCATGAGGTCTCAACTCCGCCGCGATCAGACACTGACTGTCATGACTCGGAGTTGCCAACATCAGGGCTCTGTAGAATGCATGCCGTGGTGTGGGTAGACTGGTACGTAGGTCGCGTCATCCCACCACTACGTGCTTTTGATCCATTTTATGCCCATACCACTAAAAAATAAATACTTAAAAAGCTTGGGTGCTGTTTCATAAATTCACCTACATAGTTAAATTACCTACCTACAGTATCATAATTATATTTGGACACTGCAATGCCGACTTTATAATTTTTTAATTTAATTTTAACACTTGACTCCTTTATTTCCCTCATTTTTTGTGAGAATGTTTCGTCTTTATCAATGTCATCTTCTTTTGCTGCCAAGGTTTAGCTTTGTTCTCGTTGAAAGGGTATGGATTACGTGGTCTGTTCTCCATACAAACGCTCTCATCTGTTTTCTTTCTGGTTTATGACTTTACAGCTATGATTTTTCACAGTTAAATAAATATCAACCTCTTCTATGTCCCTATGTTTTCATTTTTATGGATACAGAATCTGTATCAGCACTAGAGCCTTTACAAACTGCTCAAAATTGCCTATTTGGACCGCTGACAACAGATACCTAGTGTGCAAATTTGACAACTATTAATGAACAAATAAAAACAGCGACACAGTTTAAATCCATCTTATTCTGTTTATGAAATATCTTTTAAATTGGTCGAATATTGGAGGAGGAAATAGCCGAGAGCCAAACCTCGAATTATGACTTTTTAATGGCTTATGTTTAACTAACCACCAGATCTAGTTAAATGTAACGGCAAAAAACACTTTATATTGCCAAAAATAATAAATGATCACCAAAATTAAATCACCATGTTAGCGTGAAATTAGAACCAAAAATTTTACAACTTGTGATCCTACTTAAAGTAACCGACTCCAAATTATGATTGTTTAATTTAATCTAAAAATAGTTATTAACAAGAAAAAATAACAGTAGGTATTTAAATATAAAATAACAATTAAATAGGTAACATCTTTGTAATCAGGCGTAGTCGACGTACGCTACGCGGGGCTCTCCTATTTCTGCCTGCAGGGCTTAAAGTAACCTAACCTAACGTCGGGGTGCCCCAAGTCCCGAGCTCGATTCCATGTAGAGTCCGATTTTAGATAGAAATCGCGTAATTATTTGCTCATTAAAATTTGGTGGTACAATTTAAGAGGGCCCTTCCCGGTCCGTCTACCGTCAACGCGAGCATGGTTGAAAAGCTTGTTGTTTCATCCAGAGCCTCAGCAACGATTTTCTTTCAATTCCCCCGTCTTACCCCGCATATCTCGCCTCCCGCGCACCTCATACCGCCTAACGCCATGACATTCTTAAACTTGTTCGAGGAAATACGTGGTTTTGAACAAGTCTTACAAGTGTGTGAAATAAATATTTGTCATTAAGAATCTCCATTACATGTTCAAGGTTTCTATCGAGATATTTTCTTTACTTTTACAGTTTATGAGTACATTATGAACGGCCAAAGTTTAGTTAAAATTTGTGCAAAACTGCAATTTTTGGAGGCTTATACTGAATTTGTTTCTACAATTTTTAATTTTTTGCTACCATAGAACTGACTTTTTTTTTTAAAGATAACGTTGCCCCCACACTAGGATTATCTCACACAAACAGCCAGACCCGGAACAACTACCTGTAGATCATACAAATATTTGTTCCGTGCGGGGATCGTACCCGCGACACGCAGCGCAGCAGCCAATCGCTCAGCCTCTGAGCCAACCGTGCCGTCGACTAAAATAACTAGAACCATTGTAATTTCTAGGTTTTCAATTTTTGGTTTAGGTTTAATTTTTTTTGGTGATTGGTATATATTTTAGGTAATAGAGGTGATGGGGCACAAAGATATTTTTGGTGGTCATTATATTTATTCCCCTTTTTAATTGTCGGATCTGTAGTTGTCCTTATCGCACTAATGTCGAAATAACACTCGTTGAGAGACAGCGATAGTTTCTTCAAATACCTACCGCATTTCCTCTTAAGGAAACTTAATTAGGTAAAGAAAAGAAAATCATCACGCCTGTAATCCCCGAAGGGCAAGACAGAGGTGTACCTAATAGAACAAACACATTTCGCCAGCTATGTTTTAGTCCCATCTAAAATGAAGCTATTGCCATCAACCGCGCAAATCCAGACTCCGTGGCTGCTACTGAGAAATTCTTGATAGAAACACCCAATAACACCCTACCACCACCACCACGTACACCAAACAATAGCTCATTTCAATTGCAGGTCACTCAATGTCTCGCTGATGGTGGCGCGTGTGTCGAATCATTTAGTTCCCTTCAAAATGGTTGAGTTGAATGGTGCTGATCCATGCGTCATGTTCGTGAACGGGCGCTGTCAGTGTGACTGGTCATCTCCTAGTTGCCACGGCTTATTTGAATTAATTATTTTTATTTTTTGAATTGTCTTTTTTGTTTTTACTGTGGACACTTTTAACGTGCACATCTTGCTACATCGTTCTCACATAGTGTACCATCTCAACATGAATGATGTAACCAAGATTTTGTAACAATATGCTGATTTAAAAGAGTGTCCATGGAGTTTCTTGCCCGTTCTTCTCCATAGAGATCTACGCTAGGGAATGGGCAACTACAGTACTTTCACAGTTTTTATGCCTTGTGACTGGGACTGTAGCTACATTTCATTGTTATCTTTGTTTCGACAGTTCAAAAGTGCCTGTAACTGGCCTACTTGAAATAAATGCTTTGATTTTGATTTTGATTTTCAGGTTCAATAATAGTAGTTTCAAGTGCCTTAGAGCATGCCTCATCCGACCACGACGTGGCCCAACATGGAGACAGTGCACCATGGAAGAAACATCAGAATACCATTGTTCCATATGGCATACAGGTAATCAATACATGACATAACGTGACGCCTGTAGTCCCCGAGGGGTAGGCAGAGGTGTACCTAATAGTGCACCCACATTTCGACAGTTATGTTTAAGTCCAATGTAATGGGGGCGAGCCTATTACCATCAACCTGGTACAAA
The DNA here is from genome assembly GCA_947578425.1 of Eugnorisma glareosa. NCBI lineage: Eukaryota > Metazoa > Arthropoda > Insecta > Lepidoptera > Noctuidae > Eugnorisma > Eugnorisma glareosa. The sequence goes on from OX387984.1 coordinate 1,396,167, forward strand.
TCCAGACTCTGTGACTGCTACTGGGATATTCCTAATGAAAAATTACCAATAATACTTTGCCCGACTTTTGCCTCTGACTTGGCTTTACATGCCGTCGAGAAATATCTCTCAGGCATGCTGGTGTCCTCACGATGTTTTCCTTCACCGGAGCAAGTGATAATTATACAATACGCACCTGAATCCGAAAAATCAGAGGTGCGTGTCTTGGGCTCGAACTCGAGACCTATGACTTGGTAGTCCGAAGGTCATACCACTAGGCTATCACTGCTATATACAGCGTGTAACAGAAAGGGTATAATCATATGGAATACTGTGGTACGGACCATCAAACTGAACAACTTTATCTATGGGACCACCATCGAAATCGTAAAAAAATAATCAGCTGTCCCATACATTTGGGTCGAGTAGGTATTGAAATTACGTAAAGGACAGCTGATATTTTTTTTACGATTTCCATGGTGGTCCCATAGATAAAGTTGTTCAGTTTGATGGTCCGTACCACAGTATTCCATATGATTATACCCCTTCTGTTACAAGCTGTATACATAAGTGAATAATTGTAAGTTTCAACACGAAGTCGAAAGGCACTTGTTCTCCCCATCATTGCGATAATTTTTTTGTTCTAAACCATACCTGGGAACCTTTTAGTTTAGTTTAGTAACATTAGTTACGGAGATATTGGGGGTCAACATTCCAACTTTTTCACTGGGGTTTTTTAAATACGTGTTTTTATTACAAGATTTTTACTTTAAACACCGTACTACTCAATTCATCCATCAGCACAATGTTTTTAGTGCGTTACATTGAGTCCTACCGTAAAACGTGATTTTTCACCCCAAAAAAAATAGTCGTTTGCTAGCAATAATTTTTGCGTAAAGTTACTTAGTTTGATGTACATAATACTTGGTTGACGGCTTCGTGAAGGGTCCTGTTACACCCTGTATAAATAAACTCAGATCTTTTTCCCAATGGGGGTTGGCAGAAACGATGGAGCCGCTGTGATCCATAAATCCGTATAAGAATTAACCAAGACCCTCCCAATTCCTTGCAGATGCCAGACCACGTACTATCAACTCAAAACCTCTCCTGCCTCTCAGCTGATAACAACATCTTCGATATTATGAACAAAGCTCAAGAAACTTGCAACGGGACTGATTTGAGATGTACTTTCTACCATTTTTTCAAACATGGCTACGAAAATCTTGGAACCTTAAATATTAACAAAGATCAGTTTGATGATCTGCTCATGAAATTCGATAACTGGCTTCTAACTGCTGAAGATATTGAAAAAAGTGATAATGGCAGAACAAAAGGAGATAGTTCTTTACAAACGGCAAGTATTGGTGTGAATGATGGATTTAGTAAAGAAAACTTATTTATTTCAACTAATAGGAAAGGTGTAGATGCAAGTCAAGGTGGACAAATTGATAAATCAAATCTTAGTATCAACGAATCAGATGATCATAAAGTGCATGGTCATCATTTAAAAATTCCACACGAAATACGTCACAATCTTCATCACGGTAAGGATCATAATAGTGTGACAGCACCCTTTATTCACGGGAAGCAATGGAAAGACAAAAATCATATCAAAATAAATCCAGAATATAATGCTGATCATAGATATTTTGAAGTTTATATACCCGAAGACAAAGTGACGGGAAAACCAAGAACGATATACGTCGAGGTAGATCAAGACAAGAATGAATTCGTACTTCTTGATGAGGAAATTGATAAAAAGCTTAATGGCTTTAAACCTATTAGGATTGAATTGGATGAACTGTCAGAAATTGCTGATACAGCTTTCAATGAGGTAGCTAAGACTTCAAATTTTGAAGAACATGTTCATAATCATTTAACTGATGATGAAAAGGCAATCATAAGCGATATAAGTAAACATTCAGCAGTCAACGCAGATGAAGTACACGCAGATATAGATGTAGGAGAACAAACGCAAAATAGTATAAATTCTTCTGTTTCTCATCCTTATATTTATAATATAGACGCTGAAAAGCAACATAAACAAGACGACATGACAGGAAATGTAAAGGAAATTATAAATGATTATAAAAATCTCATAGTGCCTAACAACTACATAAATCAGCCTCAATTTAATATAGAATCACATAACGATACTTCAACAGAGCATATGCAAAATGATCATTTTGAATTGCTAGAAAGTAATAACAGTGAAACAAACATACATGCAGAATTTTCTGAAAAGGAAGAACCTCTTGATACTATAGAATATAATGACAATAATACTTTTGGCTTAAACGATACAGAAAATTCTTCACTCGATTATTCTGACATAACTTACGAAAATCACAACGATACCTCTAGAGATTTTTATGAATTGCCTACAGAACATGAGAATGTAACTTTACATGATGATTATTTTGTTCAAGTAGAAGTTCACAATGACACATATCACGATATTAACCGTGATGATACCTACGATTTCTCATCATCAAACACACTAAATCGAAATGAATTCACTGTCCAAGTTGAAAACCCTGTTCAAGGAAATGAGCTCAAATCAACTCCTTTCAATAATGCAGAACCTGAGTTACCCTCATCCATTACTGCTGGAATATCAGAGTATACTGGTTCACAGCTTCATGCAAATCCTTTTGAAAATCGACAACAGGGATGTACAGATCTACATGATGTTTCTCTAGAACCTAGCATACCATTAAAACCATTCACTAGTGTTCCTATTTTAGGAAAAGATTCCGCCAAGATATTGAAATCATCTTCTTATTTAACATCTCCTTCTCCAGTGTATGCTATTCTAGATTTACATGCAGGTGATTCCCAAAATACTCCATTCAATTCTGTCGTTGAACATCCGAGTATAACTTCATATATTTCTCCATTGGACTTTGTCTCTACTCCAACTGCTGCACCTAAAATATCTCAGAATCCACCCCCCATTTTCCCATCCCCTCCAGTGGAATGTAATGTCAAGGTTAACAAAGATGCAAAATTTTCGCCTCTCAATTTTGGTGTTAGCTGGCCACCTTCCCATTCAAAAATTGAAGAGCTGAGATTGCCTTGTGATATAAATCCTATAAAATTGGACCACGTCTTTTCACAAAAAGATTCTATGTCCCCACTAACAGTATCGAGTATGGAGTATATTGGTAGCTCTCAGTCATCACCAGATCATACTACACCCGTCAAAGATACAACTTTCATTCAATATGTTCCCTCGTCTAGTTATGTTATTCAAGAACCATCTGTAATAACTACACCATATGAATTAGAAACCACTGCACCTATGCCATCAAATCACGTCTTGCTTTCAAAATTAGGTTTACCAAAGACCAATGCTGATTATGAGAGTATTCCGGTAACTAATCCTTCATCGGTAAAGCCTTGCAGCTTAAAATATGCAGTGTCCTCTCCCTGTCCTATTCAACAAATTCTACCATGCTTACAGAAAAATATAATTAGCCCGACAGACTCAGGACTTATAAAATCACCATGTGAAACAATAAGTCCATATTTAGCAAACACTAACAGATATCCTTACACAACCATTCCTTACTATTCAAATCCCTATTTAAAATCACCTCAATTCATACCATCAAATTTGGAAACACTATTGCAAGCTCCTTTGCAACCAGCCTCTAAAATTCCAACTCTAGATTCTGTACCAATGTCTTTAGAAAAAAGTTATCCTTGTCTGCAAGAGAAAAAAACAATTCAATTTCTGCCATTTGCACCGAACTCTCAATTTTCACCCTTAAACCCCATGTTAGTAGGGCCGGGTTTCCCACCTGCCTTACCTTGCACCAATATTTGGAACAATGTTCCCTATCTACCATACAGCGAGCAAAATTTAAAGAGCAATCCACCTTTTCTTAGTAACTATTTAACTCCAACTACTGATCATAAACCATTGACATTAAAACTAGTTCCTTTATCAATAGTTGAACATCCCTGCTCATCTAATCATATTTTAGAGATCACACCATCAAGCTACTCACCCTTTTTACCAGTCCACACATCACAATTACAAAACGATTTAAATCCTTCACTAGCCTTGGAACGAGATTTAGGAAGTCTTTCTTTAAAATATGGTATACCTCTATCAAAGATCCTACACTCTATAGAAACGGAAATCTTCGATAGTAAAACTTGTTCACCTACTCTTGAGGTTCCTAATAACAACTTAAAATATGATGGTTCTCTAACTGCTCTACAATTGCAAACATTATCAGAAACAAATGAAAATGTCTATGATGAAAACCTTTTAGAGTCAGATCTTACTAATCTGACACCTTTAGATTCGAGTCTCATAGGTCCTCATTTAGAACTAGAAAACTCACTAGACGCACATGATTCCCAAAGTTATACTATTTTATCAGAAACTACAGGATCTGATATTAATCCAATTTTAAGTACGAAACCTCAACAAACACAAGCAATAAAAGACAGTTCCCTTATTGGTTCACAGTTATCAACATTAACTTCAAGTAATATTTTGCTCAGTGATGATGATCGAAATAGAGATGAGTTGGTAGTATCGGAGTCAGATTTTTCTAATTTAATGTCTTTAGATGCATCACTGACCGGTCCTCATTTGAAAAAAGGAAACCCACTCAGTAACGAAATTAAGAATATCAATGAAATGATACCGTTAGAATCAGATCTGACTGATTTGACACCTTTCGATTTATCTCAAGTAGATTTAACAAATGGACTGGTCCAATCAACAATTTCAGCCAAACCATTACTGACTAATGAAATACAAACTATCAATGAAATGATACCGTTAGAATCAGATCTGACTGATTTGACACATTCAGTTATATCTCAAGGAGATTTTGTAAATAAACAGTCGGAAATCTTACAGCATGAGAAATCAGCTATAACATTATCTGCTAATCCAAAGTTACATAAAACAACTGAATATTTACCCACAAACTTAGTAGGGGAAGAGTTACTTCTAAAATCAGATTCATCCAGCTTTGTACCTTTAGATTCCTCTCTTATTGGTCCTGAGCTAAAATTTGAAAGCTCGCCAGTTATCACAGACACTATAGAAGATAAACTTATTCCTACAGTATCACAAGATAATCTCCATAAAACAGATATTAAACACGACGAATTAGCAAGCATAATTTTACCTTCATCACTGTTACCAACTTTATTAAATAAACCCGTCAAAGCTGATTCAAACTTTAACATCATCTCCCAAGACACAAAATTGAACGAAGAACTTATTGAAATATCAGTGGACGCTAATGTAACACCTTTAAAAGAAACAGACATTACAATTTTAGAACCGGTAAAACCTGACTTAAATCTCAACATGAACACTCAAAATATACAATGGAATAAGAAACTATCACTAGACAATTATGTGGAAATGCCACTTGCAGACACTTCACAAATATTTCTAAAAGAAACAGACTTTAAAATTATAGAACAAGTCCCTGAGTTACATGATAGCAATATAATACCATTACTACCAAAACATTCAACAACTTTAAAGGACAAATTAACATCACCAGTAATGTCTTTTGTTGATTATGAACCGCAACTTGAGAGCTTTTTAATAGGTACAAGTATACTTCCTAAGATACAAAGTCCAGTAATTTCCTCCATCTCAGACTCTTCAATACAATTAATAGGCCCAAGTATACTAAACGAAATAGATTCTCAATCACCAGTCTTAGAAACTGTAGATCAACTCGAAAGTTTTATAGTAGGGAAATCTATAGATCATAACATAAAGCCTTCAGAATCAGGAAACATCGATTCTAATATTCAATTTGATAGCTCATTGTTTGGTCCCACTGTCTATGATTCTCTCACTCAATTTGATTCCTCTTTAGTATCACCAAGTTTATACGAAGCAGGCACAGAAACATCATCTGTTTTAGATGCTAAAAATCATCTTGATACTTCTTTAATAATCCCTAGTCTATATGAGACAGTAAAGGCTTCAGCATCGTCATCTGCCTCAAGTCAACAGGACAGTTCATTACTAGGTACAAGTTTAAAACCAGAAATGGAGACACTAAAAGTGTCTCGGGTATTTGATTCTAAAAAACTTGATAGTACGCTAGTAGGCCCACATTTACCAACTGTGCCTTTTTCTAGTGATGAAGTCCAAGTGATAAACAATGAGTTACACCAAAAATCAGAACTTAATAATTTAATACCTTTAGATTCAACTCTCGTAGGTCCTCACGTAGATTTCGAAAGTCAACTTGATCAGTCAGAAATTTCATGGTATCAAAATCCAGAATTGTCGTTGACATCAGATATCGCTCCTGAAATATTGGAAACAATAGATTTCTTAAACTCTGACTTCGCTGAAAGACATCCACCGAAATCAAATACTGCCTCATCAATTTATCAATCTGATTTACAAGAATTACTATCTAAATTCAAGAATTCAATAGCGAAGTCTCAACTAACACCATCTGAATTTAAACCGTGTGATAAGCTACTATCATCAGTAGCTAAACAATCAACAGATAATATAAAGATGTCACCAACTTGTTCAGACTTGCAAACATTAAATTGGAATACCTTACAAAATACTCCATTATCTCTGCTAGATGATACAGCCTATGAGTTGTCTCCTATAACAATAACAGAGAAAGAATTTTCTCCTTTAGGATCAGTAGTAAAAAGACCCTATATTAATTTAAATGATTTTTCGTTAGTTGAATCCCAGCCTTACGCCTATGGAGTTCCACAAATACCTATCACACCTTATTCTTCATTCATTCAAATGAGACCACAAGTACACCGTAGTTGGATATCACAACCCTTAAATATTTGTCAAGCTGCAACTGGTATAACACCAGCAGTAGGAAGTGCTCCAGTTCCTTTCATCTCTAACGCATTAATGCCATTATCTTCAGAAGATTTGAAGCTACTAATGGATTTAGCTTCTCAAAGTAAAACTTTCCCTCAATTATCCATGCCTAATATATCTACGCCAATGAAAGCCATGCCACCATCATTAGAATGGACTACAATATCAATCAATTTGCCTCCAAAAAAGAACTACTCCATTCTTCCGTCAAATTTAGAGTCTTCAATTTGTGATTCAGAATACACTCCAATAGAAGTTGATAATATTATGTCTCTATTAGATGAAAATAGCTACAAACTATCAAAAGACAAGGCTATTTTGCCTTTTAGTCAGTCTTCTTTAACACCCTCTATTCCAGTATCTGAAAAAGGTGAAATTTTTTCACCGTCGTTATCAGATACTATACCAGCATTAAACTCAAACCAAATCAAAATGCGACCAGTGTTACCTATTTCGATTTCAAATACAATGGTTCCATCATCAATTTATACCAAGCCTCCGATAGGCTTGAACAATCCCCAAAACATACCTTACATGTTACCAACACCAAATATCCCACCATACAATTTACAACCTTATTTGAATGCACCTTTAGAAGCACTATACTCTGAAATAGTTGGTCCTATCCCAAAAATTAAATCATTACCAATTGAACCTTCAAAATCATATTTAGAATCACAATGGTCCGAAATCCCAAATACTCTACAATTGATGGAATCTATTCCAAATTTCACACTCGACAGCGAATTGCTACAGCAACTATCATCAAAACCATGTTTGGAATCACCAATATTTCTACCAAGTTCATTATTAGATACAATGTTACATTTACCTACAGCTTCAGATAAATCTAAAAGTTTTCCATGTCAATCTCCAACAGAATTCATTACACCGGTATTTCCTGCTCATACAACCCCATTGTCAAATGCATATACAAGCCCAGTATTACCGAATTATGCCAGTCCATTGTCAGTGTCTCATGCTGAACCAATTTTAGCATCAAGTGCTAGGCTGCCGTTAAATGCAGTTAGCCCTCTCAAACCCGTAACTATTAGTCCTTACACAGCTAGCTCAGTCATATCAGACTTTTCAAGTCCACTAAGTAATTTTAAATCAACGCCATTGTCAAATTATCCAATTGTACCAACAGAAATCTACAACAAACCTATACCATCAAGAATTCCTTATAAACCATCTCAATTGTATTCTAGTCCATATTTACCAATATACACTACTCCACTGACAGTCGAAAATAGTCCTTATTCACCGACATTTATGAGTAAATTAACACCAGCTGGAACAAGTCCAATTTTGCCAGTTTTCAATGAACCTTTAACAGCACCACACTCCAGTCCCGAACATAAACCAAAATCATTAACTAATTTAGGTACACCAAATTATTCTGGTTCATTGACACCAGTTTCCCCCATTCCAATGGCATCATCTACTGGTGTATTACCACCTTCTTATATCAGTCCCGACTTATCTACATACAAATATTTACCTATATCAGCCAATGTCAATACAGTGACCGAACCATCTAGTACTCTTTCACCAGCTTACATAACTCCGATATCACCAGTAAGTTCCACTCTTCCATCATTTAGCAGACCGCTACCATCAAAACCTATATTTAACTTAAAACCAGAAATACCTACGCAAGAACTAGAAAATCTGAGACTACCGAATACATTACCAATTTCCAATGCAAATAATCCATTCTTAAATGCGAACCAAATGCGTCTCACAAGTTCAAATATACTACCATTACAAAATTATCATGAATACGTTCTAAAATGGACACCTTTATCCAGTTCACAAATAAAGCAAATTAAACCTAGTGAAGATAAAATAGGGTCCAATCTTCAGACAACATTTTTAACAAAAGGAACACCTTATAAAATCACAGAGGAAAACATGTATTCATATAGCAATGATAAAGACAACAAATTTTATGAAGACTACAATTTTAAACATCCCTTAGAATCTATGTCATATACTTTATCGCCAGAAGATATTAAGGAAATAGAAAGAAGACCTAAAGCTGATTGCATCAAACAAGAAGATCTTACTCCTTCTACAGCTCGTGTAAGTAATCTTGCTTTTGAACCATCATTACAATCAAAGTTATATCGAAGACCTCTTCTTACACCATATACTACACTAGACGGCGAACCATTGCTGAGACCATGTCCAACCCCACAGTTCTTGCCAAATCCATCTCTAATTGAACCGTTACCACAAAGTTTTTTTGATAATGTACTATTAGAACCTTCATTACGGCCTCTGAATCACCCAGTATCACTACCAGCATCAATTATGTCCAGTCCGTTACTGAAGCCACTACTACCGTTAACTCCTGCAGCTAATCTGCCTTTACTGCCAAACCCGTATTTAGATACATATTTAAGACCATACAAGGTATTACCAACTGACGAAAAGCTATCGCTCTCTTCTCCATATTACTCTGCAACTAGCCAAGATATGTTGGCACCACCTAAATACCCAGGAGGTTTCAGAAAAAATATTTCTCCACAGCTAACATCAGCTTTCTCAAAAGTCTCAGCACCTTTTGTGCCAATTTCATCGCCAACAAGTTCATCAACTTTGCCTTATAATCCAGATAATTATATTGAATCACAACTAACATATAACAAACCCCGATCCAAGAAACAAGACACTTTAGTGAAACCATTCACAGAACCAAGTTATAACCAATATGCTTCAACAACGATGTCAACTATTTCACCTTTAGAAATACCTATTTCTTCTCAATATATCTCTCCTTTAATACCAGCTGAAAGCTTGAAACCACTCATTTCTCCTCAAACCATTTCTTCTATATTACCAGCACAGACAAAGTTATTAGAAAACTCATTAAATAAAGCACCACTTAATTATCAACCGTACATTCCACTAGTAACTGTGCCCTCTAATGCAGCAAAAAACATATTCAAGAATCCTTTGGTTACTTTACCATATACCGAGATACCGTCTGTTAAAATGGTTGAACCTATGAGTACAAATCTCAATAGTCCACAATGGTTATCTTTTACTCCACAATATTCTTTACCAGCCTCGTCTTCAGATGTTTCAAAATCAAGTCCTGTTAATTCTCCATCAAATGTAAAGTATACTACAATTACTTCGGACGTAGGTAAGCTGCCAATGAATAATCATATTAAACCTTCGTCACTATTTATGTCTTCAGATACAGACTTTCAAAAAATACCTCTGAAAAAATCAACCCCTCTTCAGAGTCCTCCAAGATACAACTATCCATCACCTACCCCTAAAGAACCTTTTGAAAAAGTCCCGTATCAAACACCAAGAAAGCCTTTGGAACAAATGATTCTTCCTCAAAATATAGTCAAGCCCAACACACAGTATTACAACGAAAAATATACAGCGGTTCCACTGTCGTCATCACCTTATTACACTCGGCCTTTAGACATAATAGATTCATTCCAAACTCAACCGCTTCCTAACGTTCAATATACAAATCAAGTTCATCCAAAATTATCACCAATTTTAGCTCAATACGCTTCTCCATCTTTAGCCTCAAGTTATACTTCTTTACCGTTAGAAACAGTACAAAATTCACAAATAAATAAACCTCAAATTCCTCAATTTAGTCTTACAAATGATCCTTCATATGATAAACCTATCCAATCACCAGCTTTAGGTAGAAATCCGTTCTTAAATCAAGACTTCAAACTTATTACAGAAGTATCATCGTATCCTGTTGAAAATGATCAAATCTCTCCACTAAAATTTACTCCTTATGAAAGTATGCTATTATCAAATCTAAAACCACTAGGTATTTCTCAAGAAGCTCTAGAATCATCTGCAATAACTTCTTCAACTCCATTATCTTTATGGAAACCTTTAATAAAAACATTGACTCAAAAATCAGGTCAATATCAACCTGAGATGATTCCTAATAACTCACAGTATGTATCTCAATCTCAAATTGATAGTGTTCCTCAGTTAATACCCTCTACCAGTCCAATACTTAAAAGTCCACCGATAAAACCCTTATTGACAAATATCCAAAATTATTCACCATCACTGCCAAACTATGTTTCTAACTCCAACATAGCATCCTCTGAAAGCTCTCCTATGAAATCTCTACCATCTATTTCCAGTAATCAGAAATATTCTACTTCATCTGAATCACTGGTCTCAGAATTACCTGAAACCCTAGAACTAATTAATCCAGTACCAATAACACCGCATAGTTTCTTAAAACCATCCTTTACCAAAAAATATCAATCACCAGTACTAAAAAATACTATGACAAATATGCCAACATATTCAAATTATGATGTACTAGAATCTTCACCTTACCTTCCAATAAAAGGTAACTATATTAACACAGTTAAACCTATCGAAGTGTCACCCATTTCTGCTTCAGGATCACCACGACTATCTCTCGATTTACTAGATACAAAAATTATAAAAGAAATAGTACCGTACGAATTGAGGCCAATGAATCTTAATCAGCAAAGGCAGTTTAATCCTGCTTTATCCTATTGGGCACTGCCGCAACCAACTCACATCACCGCAGCTTCTTCAAAATATAAAACTGTAAAGCCAACACCATTCTCCATGCCTTCAGTAATACCGGAGGACGTTGAAATTATAGATACTACAGATTTCATTCCAATCTCCCCAATTCAATCTGAAGCTTTAACCTCAAGCTACACTCCTACTGATAGAAAAGCACCAATACCAAACACACCAACAAATATCCCAGAATTGAATACTTTATTATTATCACCTTACACTATGTTATCAAACTCAGATTTTTGTCCTTCCAATTTCAAGCAGTTACCACCGAAATCAATAACAAACGCTCAATCCATTCAAGAACAAGATATTTCACAATTCTTCCCATACAGTATTTTGTCAAACTCAGATTTCTCTCCTCTTACTTCGAAGCAATTACCACCTACAATACAAAAACAACGTAACAATCAAAGTCCACAATCATCACCAATCTATCTAATTCCACAAGAATATGAAGAGTTTACTAAAGATCTGACTTCTTATCCAGCATCATCATCATCATCCATTGCCTTACCATCCACTAACATTGATCCTCAGCTGATCACTAATTTGTTGACAGCAAGACCAATACCGCTGACACCACTTTATGCCAGCCAGATATCTAAACCTCCCGAGAATTTACTTCAATTACCACTATTCGGAAAATATTCACCTCCTCAGGAAACCCCTAAAGAAATAACACCTGAACAAGAAAATATACAAAGTCTTTTAGATAAATATAGACCTTTTAATAAAATAACACCAATAGGACTAAAATACTTTCCTTATGAACCTAAATCTTCAATTGTTGAATTGCTTACGGAACTTGATTCTGTTAATTCTGTAAATCCTTTGATTAAATCAAAAGAATCTTATGTAGAATACACTGACGAAATAAAATCAAACGACGAAAATGATTATGTCGCGGCAGAAAATGTAAGTTTAGACGAACATAAACCTGACGTATTTGAAGCTAAAGCATTTACTAAAAGTCTAGCGGAAATAATCAAAGGTGTAAATGTTCCTTATTATTACAACGATAACAACGGGCAAAGGCCTCAAAGATTATCAAAATTGGGCGATTTTTATGCAAACAATCATATAGGTAAAAGCCCACAGGTTTTTACTGCCCCTACTTTTGATACATCACCTTTAGGTTCATCTACCGATGGTGACAGATCCTCTACCACAATTTCTCCAGAGACTTATAAAGATTTCACTACCATACCTTTTAAACGTCTTGAATGTGTGCCTGAATTAGACACAAGTTCTAGTCTACCTGAATATTACCCTGAAATTGTAAGCTCTGTTGAAACTGTTCCATTCACGAACTCATATACTCAAAATTACTTAAATCCTTCCTTGAAATCTTATTCCCAAATCAAACCTACCAATGCTATTGAAGTAAGAGACACTTCTGAAATACCTTCTTCTTCATATGATCCTTTCAAAAATATGAATGATATCAAATATTCAGGATATAAGACATATCAAATCCCGTCTTTGAAATCCCCTAAACCGACGCAAAATCTAAGAACACCTCAAAGGTATAGTTCTTCTTTAGGTTCTTACTCTCCTCTCAATTCTGTTAAATCTTCGAAAGTCCATCAAATTCCCAGCCCTTCAGAGTTTTATGAACCAACAGAAATTTATGAGCCAATAACTTCTCAGAAACAAGCACCGCAAAAAATTACATCACCATTTCAAACTAAGCTAGGTCTTGATACTTTACCAGAAAATCTAGACTTGAATGAGTACGACACTACCGAAGATGAACCAGTTTTTACAGATGACATAAAAGAAGATAATGAACTAAAATCTAGTTTAATCAACTACATTAATAAGAGAAACGACATTACAAATTATTTAGACAATCATAATCAAGAATTAACAATACCGATTGACAACATAGCTATTACAAAAAAAGAACCGTACAATGCTGACACTATAGAAACAAATAATCCTTCAATAGGACTAAAAGTATGGAAATCTAACGTTAAAATAGTACAAGCAGAATTAAAACTAAAATTCAAAGATTTATCAGTAATGAATTTCATGCCAGTAGTAAATAACCTAGATAAATATGATATGGAAGAAATTCGTAAGATAGTAAAGAACTATATAGATGCAAAGTACGGTAATCATGTAGAAATAACTGAGCCATATACTGTGGACAACCAGTATACTGTTATAAAAGATTTTGAACCTAATGCTGTAAGTAATAAGTATAATTTACTATGGCCTACTAATTACGCTTGAAACTGACCTCTTAGGGTTCCCTACCCAGGTGGCAAGAATGAAACTTAAAAAAGCTATGCACATATAAGCGTGTGGAATATTCCGTGTCGAGAAAAAAAATAAGAACTGCGAAGTATGTCCTATTTTTGGTGCTGATAGGTCTCGAGTTCAAACCCAAGATACGCACCTCGGATTTTCGTATTCATGTGCGTATTGTATCATTATCACTTACTTCGGTGAATGGAAATATCGTGACGAAATCGGCATGCCTGAGAGATATTTCTCGACGGCATGTAAAGCTAAGTCAGAGGCCCATGGGCGGCATAAGAACTCTGACACCAGGTTAGGCACTAACCACACGATAAAGAAAGCAAGATTTATTATAGCACATACGAGTATCTAATAAATACATAATTATTCCCCCCGACTACGGAAACTACTACGGCCTCATGCAGTATCTAAACGATTTTTTTGTCAGCGAGATCGGTGGCGAGGTGTTACCCACGGTGTGAACTTTTACTTTTAAGTACAAAATACAGTCAAATATGGCTTGTATGTGTAACCTCACGAAATTTATACTCTATACATAATTTTCTTGCCCTGGTCCCAATGAGGGCTATCGTTTTTGAGCTCACCAGATGGCACCACTGTCGCTTATGGTCATGTCAATAATTCTATTTTATACTTTAAAGTAACAATATCTTCATTAAAAGTTCATTTTAATACGTATGACAACATCGTGTAAACTTCAGATCATTTATTTACAATATTCTCCCTAAAATTAGCAAGCATGAAACATTTAAAAATCAGTATACCTCCAAGTACTAACAAATACGATCCTAAGTTGCTACTTAAAATCTTCAAGTCATAATTAATCAGGAATAGCTCAATCTAGACGAATTGTGAATATTAGTAATACGTGATAAAAAAGCGCGCAACGCGTGAACTTTCTATGACATCTGACATTTCAGTGCCCTCGCGTTACGCTTAGCGCCTCTAGCGATGAATTCACACGCGATAGCCCCCATTCATTTGTGGTCGGCGCAGCATGTCTTCTTTTTCTATACTTATCTATTAAATAAAATTGAAGTGTTTGTTTGTAATATCAAAATAACTTAGGCTAATTTATTTTTCGGGCGGGAGGAAACGCCCGGGTGCTACCATTGTGAGGATCGACCGGAGGACACGGTGGAGATCTGCCCCGCCACGTGGTGGCCACCGTAGGCGCGGGCCTGTGGACGATGAGCTATGGGCTAGCTCGCCGTCCGTCTGTCTTATGACGACAGGCCGTGTCGACGGCGCGTTCGTGTTCCACGCGCGCCTCAAAGAGAGTCAGCAAACAGGAAGGGGTCCGAAAGGACCGATGCCTGCCAGGGTTGCGGGACTGTTCGAAAGAGATACCGCGGCCCTGGAACACAAAGGGCAAAGGAAGGAACATGGATGGGTTTTAGTCAGTAAAAGTCTGACACTCCCTCCTGCTCAGCCCAGAGCGGGAGGGGTTATTTGATAATTTCCGAGCCGAAAAAAAAAAAAGGCTAGTTTATTATAGAAAAAAGATTTGAGATCCGTGCAAAAAAAAATTACAATATCCGATTCCACAGGGAAGTAATCTTTTAAAAATAATTTCACGCGGACGGAGGTCGCGGGGCAGAGCTAGTTAGTAAATAAAATGTTAAAGGTGCATAAACAAGATATTTCAATAATTTAATTGAACGCGATCAGCTTATATAACCTGACAAACGTCAGCGTCGTCTGGAGTGACGATATTTGGGTCATTCGTTTACTTTAGAGGTACTTTTTTCAAAACTTTTACAACAAGTAAAAATATAGTCGAATAGTAAATAAATGTGTTACATTAGAAATATAGTCGAAAACGACAATTAATATAATTAATAAATCCAACTATACAGGATGTAACAGAATAAGTACAAGGCCTTTTAGGTGATGAATAGTGACATAAGTCGACAAAAACCGGCCAAATGCGAGTCGTACTCACACGCACACAGGGTTCCGTAGCACCAAACAATATAATCAAAATATTTTGAAGGCTCATTCATATGTTGTATGGTTGTACACTCAACAGCAAAACTATATTGATTTTATAATATGTTAATGAAAAACAAAGTTACTGCTGCAGTTTGATGAAAAAGACCTATATCGCAAAAACTAAACATCAAATCTTAATCAAAACAATTTTGGTTGAAAGTTTTTTTTACCCTCTCCAATCCTATATTTTTTCCAGAAATTTCCTCCTCTGCCTTTAGAAATTAGATGGGGGGACTCATTTTACCACTTTGGAAGTGTCGATCTTTCAAACGATTGACTTTGAGAAAAAATGGTTTTAAGAACTTCAATGACAGTTTTAAAGATCACGGGAAGTGTCAACTAAGCGTTTTGAAATGTCCTTGAAAAGGCTGTGAAAATACAAATAAATAAATTATGTAAATACAAATGATGTTAGTAAATATAAACTTAAAACTATGTTAGTAACACAACCGTACTAACTGTGTTGTTAAGTATATGTACTAGTTTTGCACTCCTGTTACGTTAAGATATGGTATTGAGCTCTATTGTTGTATGTTTCATCCTTAAGTGTATCCATATTCAATTACAGATATGATTTGATTTGATTACGCTGGAAGCGCCAGGGTACCCCGCGAAATTTCAAATTTTTCCACGTTTTTTGAAATTTGTTTATAATTTTATATATAATGGTATATAATTTTAAATATTTATCTGTGGAAGCTTGTTATTGGCAATTTAAGTACATATTTTGTTATTAAAATGTTATTAGTCTGTAAGATTTCCTAAAATGAAAAAAAAAAAAACCCTCAAGTTCATTTAATCCTAAATGACTTTTTCATGAAATACCTACCCTTGGCGCTTGTACCTTAAACCACGCAATAATTACACTGACAGCTCCTTCATGAACGCGGTGCAGATAATAATCTGTTATAAGGCTATTATTTTAGTATTTGTTTAATATTAATGTTTCATAAAATACAAGGTCGGTTGAACCAAAATGGCGGTCGTTCGCGCAGGTACAATTATGGATTGAGACCGAATGAGACCTGAAAATGTGTTACAGCTCGCGGCACGTAAGTTAAACCTTGAATGCGCAGTAACACATTTTCGGGTCTCAATCGGTCTCAATCCATAATTGTACCTGCGCGGACGACCGCCATTTTGGTTCAGCTTACGTGCCGCGATCTGTAGTAAACTCCGGAGAAATGATGGGATAAAAAAACGATTTGAAGTTTTTTTTTTTTGTGAACTACCGCTACTGTTGTGGTTCCTTGAAAGAAAAAAAGAATAAATAAAATAAGTAAATTTATTCACACATGCCACAAGTGCACACAATATAATATAGTCCTCCTTACCGATTTCGGTAACGGCGACCCTTTAAAGCTATTATTTCCTTGCGCGTTCCTTATATGACTGGCCAGACCGAATTTGCTTATGAATACCCGGTCACAACTAAAACAGTAGAGTTCGCCGGCAGCGTTGTAAGTGTATGTATAGGAGGCCTTACAAGGTGGATGGAACACCGATTCTAAAATGTTTACCACGTATTCAGTACATCATTTTTAATTCCCCTGTCTTATAGGCTGTCCTAGTTCAGGAGTTGAGACCTCATTGATGTAATGTTTATTAAAGTCATAGAAAATAAATTTATTATTATTCTGATAAAAAACAGAACTGCAATACCTACACGAAAATTCATCATTTTTTTTTTTTATTACGTCTACCAACAATTGTTCACATTGGATACAGCGACATAATTCATTCTTAAAATTAATTTACAGCGCAACAATTACTTATAAGTAAACACCACATGCACAAAACAATAAATAATTCGGAAAATAAGCTTAGTAAGTACTAAGCGCCAATATTCAATAAAATAAAATTATAATTAGAAATAGTGAAAAACACAATTATGATAAAATTGATTAAAAATAAAATTGATTAATTTTTGACAATTGCAACATTGGTAAATAGATACAATTTAATTAATTTTATATTAAATTGGTGAATTGATAAAATTGATAAATTATAAATAAAGGTCGACATAAAATTAAAATTCATTGAATAAATTTGGTAAATTAAATCGATAAATAAAATGTTTCTTTTATAATTACCGTTGATTTTTAATTACGTTGTTATCCTTTTAGCGTCGCTGTCCCATTCACTCTGTATACACCGTGTAACAAAAAGGATATAGCCATGTTAAGATGTGTCTACAGACCCTCAAACTGAACAACATTCTCCATGAGACCTACATCATCACCTGCCTGCTTTTTCCCAATTATGTTGAGGTCAGCTTCCAGTCTAACCGGCTGCAGCTAAATACCAGTATGTTACATGGAGCGACTGCCTATCTGACCTCCACAACCCAGTTAGTACTGGGTAATACGATAGGCCTTCTTTAGACTGGTTGTAGACTTTTGGGCCACTGACTACCTGTAACCTAGGTTGGTCTGTGCTTGGGTGACCACCCATTACAAACCGAGTTACTTCCGTGCCTCGGAAGGTCCCGGCTATCATTTGTAGATTTTTGAAAGTCGTTGAAGTGGCGCGAAGAGCCTGACAACCAGTCTTACCAAGGGATATCGCAATACTCAGTATTAACTGGGTTGTGGAGGTCAGATAGGCAGTCGCTCCATGTAAAATACTAGTATTCAGCGGCATCCGCTTAGACTGGAAGCCGAGACTAACATGTAGGGAAAAGGCACGCACATGATGATTTCCCCGTACTTGAAGTATGAGTTTAGAAAATTTGTATTATTTTTATAGGATCTAGCTGTTGCCCGCGGCTTCGCTCGCGTTTTGGTCGAAAATTATTCCAGGAGTATGAAAAATAGATAGTAGCCGATTCTCAGACCTACTGAATATGCATGTAAAATTTCATAAAAATTGGTCAAGCCGTTTCGGAGCAGTATGGTAACTAACATTGTATCACGAGAATTTTATATATAAGATTGATATTGATACCTACTACGTCTGTGGAGTGGGCTAGCTAATTCTAATAGCTATAGCTAATTAGTTCATCTTGCATAATTTTATAATAATTCTTTATGAGCGTAAAAGTGAGAGACTCATTGTTTAATGTATAATAATATAAACGATAATGTTTTAAGGTTGGTTGTAATTGTTATTATGTAAACAAGACTGAATGGAGATCAATAAAATATGTGATATGAGTGATAATAGTGTTTTTATTTACTACAAATACGAATACCCTATACAGCGTGTAACAGAAAGGGTATAATCATATGGAATACTATGGTACGGACCATCAAACTGAACAACTTTCTCTATGGGACCACCATCGAAATCGTAAAAAAATAATCAGCTGTCCCATAGAAAATTTCAATACCTACTCGACCCAAATGTATGGGACAGCTGATTATTTTTTTACGATTTCGATGGTGGTCCCATAGAGAAAGTTGTTCAGTTTGATGGTCCGTACCACAGTATTCCATATGATTATACCCTTTTTGTTACATGTTAATTGTATAGACCTGAATAGTACACCCTGTATAACCCTAAAGCAGCTAGCTAATAGTAATAGCTTTTAATAATATACCTTATAAATAACATAACACCACGCCTGTAGTCCCCGAGGGGTTAGGCAGAGCTGTACCTAGTAGTACACACACATTTCGACAGTTATGTTTAAGTCCCATGTAATAGGGGGCGAGCCTATTGCCGTCAACCGGGCACAAATCGAGGCTCCGTGGCTGCTACTGTGAAATTCCTGCCTTAAAAACTTTGCCTAACCTAGGAATCGAACCCAGGACCTCATGTTCAGCAGTCGCGCTTGCGGCCACTAGACCAACGAGGCAGTGAAACATACCCTACTAGCTGTTGCCCGCGGCTTTGCTCGCGCCCTCGAAGATAATGTAGCTTCCTATTAGTGAAAGAATTTTCAATATCGGTTCAATAGATCCAGAGATTACCCCCTACAACCTCACAAACTGACAAACTATACCTCTTTATAATATTAGTATAGATTATTATTAACACTAGATACTCAATATTTACCATGTTTACTGTTTTTCAGTGCCCGATATTTCGCTAGTTTTTTATATATTAGTGAACTCATTTTTAAAGACCTATCTATGAACACCCCGCACGAATAGGTTTGATAAAATATATATTTTTTAGTTTCAGTTCCATGTATGGGGAGACCCCCTTAATCTTATATTTTGTTTAGTTTTGTATAAAAATCGTAAAGCGGTGTACAGAATGTCAACTGTGCAGTCCTAATAGTTTCGGAATAAAGTGGTTGTGACATACACGGACAGACAGACAGACAGACATGACGAATCTATAAGATTTCCTTTTTTTTATATGAAACTTTGACCCCCGATAACTCCGTAACTAGAAGATTCCCAGGTATTTCAGAAAAAACAAAGACTGGGAGAATAAGTCCCTTTCGGTTACCCTAAGGGTATTTTAACACCCATTATAGTACATTCTGTATATCGTTCCACTGATCCTTTTTACACCAGAATAATAAAACACAAAATATCCAAGTTATGTCCATTACAGTTCTTTAAAGGGTGAGTCCCGAACTTTCTACTTAGTCATTTGTGAAATTGCAACATTCTTGTGGATGACCCTTTTGGAAACAGAGTTGTACGGTTGAGGATCATTTACGGGTTTCTAACCCTTAAAAGGGTCTTACAGGGGATGGGTTAGAGTATGAAGAAGCTTTAACATAGAGAAAAATAAATAAAATACAAGGAATAATAATGTTTCAGAACCTCATGGTCACGTTGATCTTTAAAGGTAAGCAATGCTCGTTCCGTGGATTTGTGACCATTTATTACTAAGACTCCACTGTCCGTCTGTCTGTCACCGGGCTGTATCTCATGAACCGTGCTAGACAACTGAAATTTTCACAGTTGATGTATTTCTGTTGCCTCTATAACAAAAATGTAATTGAATATTTATGCTGTCTTGGCTTCCGTACGTTTTTTCACGGGTGACCACTGTAAACCAGCGTCGTGCTGTGGGTCCCCCATAGCACAGCATCATGCTGAGTGGTAACCTGCTTGTCGCAGTCCCGACGTGAAAGCTGTTATTTTTTTTATTTTTTTTTCTTTGTTTCTGTCCTGTGTGTTTATAATATTTGTTATGCGTTGTATGATTATTGTTAATTTATTCCTTGTATGCACGTCATGTCCCTGCGACAAATAAATTTTCTTTCTTTCTTTCAAAAAAATACTAAAAACAAGAAAAAAAAATAAGGTGGGTTGCCATACAACAAACGTTTTTTTTTCTAGATAGTGGTACTGCGTTCGTGACATGTTCTGTACACGTGGTAATCGATTGTGCGTTGATGTCAATAGCAAGACACCTCACCTCATCCATGCCTCAGAAATATAGTTGTAAATAAACCGTTTTAAACCAAAATCAGTGGTTTAAAACCCGTTTTAAATTTGTTTAAAACGGTTTAAAACCACGACCACGTGGGCCGTACATTGATTACGAATGACTTAAAAAAATAGTTTAAAAGGCTAATTGAAATCATTTACCATTTTTATTAATATATGTGAAGTCATATATCATATTTATACTACTATTTAGGATTAGACACTGAAAACAATCATGTTTTGGGTATTTATTAAAATAAAACGGCAATCCCGCATTTTTATTTTTCACTTTGCTACCAAAATCGCAACGGGGAGAGATGGGGCAGGTAGGGATCAATTTTATGTTTGTCTGTCATGTTAATGAAGGTTGATTTTAAAACATTTTTATTTTATTTTCCTTTTATATATTCTAAATCAGGAAGGTGTGGTCTAGATAACTTCGTGTAAAGCCTCAGTACATTCCAAAAAAAAAAAACATTCTAAACCATATTAAACCGCTAAGTGTGGTTTTAAATCGTTTTAAACCAAAAAAACGGTTTAAAACAAAATGGTTTAAAACGTTTAAAATTCCTTTTGCATCTCTACTCAGAAATCACGTTAAGATGTTGGTCCCGGCTGTCATTTGTGGATATTTGACAGTCGTTATAGGTAGTCAGTGGCCCGAAAGTCTGTAGCGCCACTACAAAAAGTACTACAACAACATAGTACAAAAAGTACTACAGCGCCATCTATGGCACAAATGAGGAACTAACAGTTATCCGCGTATACAAGGTGTAACAAGACCCGTAACGAAGCCGAAAAATACTTGTTCTCCTCGTCATTGCGATCATTTTTTTGTTCTAGACCATACCTTGGAACCTTCTAGTTACGGAGATATTGAGGGTCAAACAAAGTTCCAAATTTTTCACAAGTTTTTTTATATAAACACATGATTTAAAGTAAGATTTTTACTTTAAAAACCTCCACGACCCCCGTACTATCCAATCCATCCATCAGCACAATGTTTTGAGTGCGTTACATTGAGTCCTACCGAAAAACGTGATTCTTCAACCAAAAAAAAAGTCGTTTTCCAGCAATAATTGTTTCTTAAAGTTACTTAGTTTGATATACAGCTGGGTTGACGGCATCGTTAAGGGTATTGAAAAACCCGATAGCAACAGCCGGGCATCAGTAGCCACACCAGATACAACACCGTCTGGTCGGAGGATCCCCCCTTTCCTATGGGGGTTGAAGAGCCTTACACTCTGTTCCTCATACTCCTGTGACAGCCAGTCTTACTCACCGATAATAACGTTTTACGGCCGTTTTCTATAACTTACTTACGTATAACGGTTAGTTAATATGGCTTACTCTAGTAGCTATCGGTGTTTCTATAAACAAAGTTAGCAATGAACTGACAGGAATATCCTATCCACGTCACTTATCTGTCTCTCGGAGGGTTGACAGTTGATGTTTCTTTAACTGTCTATCCGAGATAGCAACGTTCCGTTAACTGTTAGTAAGTTATTGCAAACGGCCGTTAATAGATCTTCATTTCTTGACCCACAACCCACTTTACTGAATTAGTTAGTTTATTTTTCACGATTTAAATAAAAATGGTTTATAAGTCCTTGTTAAATAAACTTTTTGAAAAACACCCTCCTCCTTAAAAAGGGGAAAATAATTCTTTTGTTACAAAATAGTTTGCGGTTTAAAATTAATGGCTTTAATGTTGTTTTCCTCTTAGATATTTTTTTTTAAGTCTAGTGCTCGCAAGCGCCACTGATGAGCAATAGATCTTGTGTTCAATTCCCAAGTTGGGCAAACTGTTTGCTGTGGCTTTCCTATCAAGAATTTCTAAGTACCAGCCACGGAACTTGTATTTATACCCTACTGCTGTCGTGGCTTAAAAAATAGCACGCCGTCGGTCCGTCGGTCTTTAGGTTAAGCCACGCTGCCTAGGTTAGTCACTGCATGTGTGACCACCCTTTACGTACCAAGTTTCCTCCGTACCTCAAAAAGCAGAAGCCGTTGGTCCCGGCTGTCATTTGTAGATCTCTGACTTTTGATCTTTGAGGTAGTCAACGACCCGAAAATCTGACAAACAGCCTTACCAAGGGGTACCGTATACCCAAATACCCAGAACTAACTGGGTTGTGGAGGTGAGATAGGCAGTCGCTCCATGTAACATACTGGTATTCAGCTGCATCTGGTTAGAGTGGAAGCCGACCCTAACATAGTTGGGAAAAGGCTCGGCAGATGATGAACTGACGAAATAAGGGCGTACATTTAGGTATCTAGATCTCTGCTCAACCCTTCGGAGATAACAAGCGCGATGTGATATGGCACAGGTAACCTTTCAAGCACGACTTTGGCGAATTATTAATCTTTTATCGAAGGTAATCTTCAAATCTTCCCGGTTAAGGCTTTTGTCTCACCGCTGACGGGGAAGTGACCAGCTCTCGAAAATTTTTACCCGACTGAGGAGGATAATGTGTTTAGCAGTCTTTACATGGTGACAGGGAAACTCGACCCATTCCTTCAAAGGGGATATTGCGGATATTCGCATCCGCAAATATGGAGCATCCACATCGATTTGGACATCCGCATCCGCAATAACAATGCGGATATTCATGCGAATGCAGATGTAGCGCAGGTCGCGACATGAAAAAAATTGGGTGGGGCATGCGATTGGCGCGTGCCGTGCTGATTGGCCAATAGAAGCGAAGATTTTGGTGGCAAGATCCGACGCGTTTGTTATTGTTTATCATATTTTGTGACTCGTAAATCAGTCATAACGTATTTACTGAAGCTCATCGTATGAACATTGCAGTTTTTGAGTGTTGTCTGTTTTAAGCGAGGTATCTGCAGTTAATAGTTTATTGGACAAGTGAATTCACAATGTCACCACCGACACAAAGTGAAATTTGGACTTATTTTAAACAAGATGAAAATGACCCGGGGCTCATTATAAAATATGCAATAAAATAACTGAAACAAAACGAAGAGTCTTAAAAAAAATTAAGATCCGCATCCGCATCCGCATCCGTGGATGTCAAAAATCTGCATCCGCAACATCCCTGCTTCAAAGCACCAAATAAAGCACAGTTACCTAGGGGTCTAAACTGGATGGTCATCGAGCTGTGGCGGTTCTTCGATGTTTTTTAATTTACTTTTTACCAAAAAAGTTTAATTATGAAAACACTCCACTCTAAAATTTTATTGATACGTTTCTGAAAGCGGAAAAATGACTTACATAATCTAAGAAATAAAAGTTATTTATTAGAAATAATTTATCTATTTTGTATTTTACACGAAAATCGACGTTAATTATTGAAAAAAAAACTGCATCATAGTTACCGTACAAATGAGTAAAATGACTAATTGGTTCCAATAGCTTTCTTACAAAAAAAAATGCTTTGTGTAATTTATTTCATCACCACTGCTCTCAAAACAGTGAAGAAAAACATCGTGAGGAAACCGGCATGTCCTAGAACCAAACATTCGAAGACACGTGACATCTACCAACCGCACTGCGCCCGCGTGGTGGTACAGCCCATTCCCTCTCATAGAGAGGAGGCCGTGTGTCGTTGACGTTAAACGTTGATTATCCTTATTTTAAATACTAGCTTATGCCCTCGGCTTCGCCCGCGTGAAGCTCGATAATTGTTCCAAGAGATCATACTACCGGGATAAAAACTATCCTATGTGTTAATCCAGGTTATAAACTATCTGTGTGCAAAATTTCATCCACATCCGTTCAGTAGTTCTTCCGTGAAAGAGTAGGTAACAAACCAGTCCATCCTCACAAAGTTTCGCATTTATACCTAATATTAGTAGGAAGTAGGATTGAACGGTGGTACGTAACCGTTCTTGAGCGAGTCTGACTCGCGCTTTGTTGCTTTTAGCAGCTAGCTCTGCTCGCTTCACGCTTATCGCCGGTAATGGGACTGGTTCCTGAGGATGAAGCTCAAAACATCGACTTACCAAGATCATGCATACTTATAAACTCGATGTTATATTTATACGAAACTTGGACTGATTCGGCTGATCCATTTCGAAGTTACTCTTTTTAATTATTCAAAGGTTTTCCCTCTAAAGATACCTGTTTTGTTTCCTAAGACTTTTTCTTTCTCCAAGTAAGCGTGTCGGAAATCGTGATTGTTATGTTGGTTAGTTGAATAAAACATACCGTTAGGTACACTTGATATATTTACTTGTACAGGAGACACATTAAGACAAATACAGCAGACACAGCAGTATCACAGACGGGATCAGTTAGGGCAGTGACCGCAGTACCGGAAGTATAGACAATCATAGATAATTACTAGTGGTGTACATACTAATTACATACTAAATAGTGATGTCACAACAGTGATCTTTTCAGCCAGGGCGTTATTTAATTCAGATAGATTTGGATTCCTATGACGATGATTTCCTATAATGATGATAGATGATTATTCGTGAGCGTGAAGACTTTCAAAGATCTACAAATGACTGTCTATCTCAATTTGTAACGACCTCGGCAAACGAAGGTTTACCTTTTTTCGACCTGTGGGATTGTTATAATTTAGCGACGAGCCGCACTTCTCTTTCAACGTACCTACCTCAACACGGCGACACCTCAACCTGTACATTTCCAGTTTAACATGTCCTCGCTTTGTAAAGATTACACGTACAATGAGAGATCCGCATAAACTGATTTTGTATAGCTTGATTGGTCGCCGTGCATCATCATCATCACCATCATTTCAGCCGAAAGACGTCCACTGCTGGACATAGGCCTCCCCCAAATGTCGCCACATTGAGCGGTCCCGTGCGACCCGCATCCAGCGGATCCCCGCAACCTTCACCAGGTCATCGGTCCACCTAGTCGGAGGCCTTCCAACGCAACGTCTTCCGGTTCGCGGTCGCCACTCCAGAACTTTTCGGCCCCATCGGCCATCCGTTCTGCGAGCAATGTGCCCTGCCTACTGCCACTTCAGTTTGGCAATTCTTCGGGCTACGTCGGTAACCTTGGTTCTCTTGCGGATGTCTTCATTTCTGATTTGAT
The DNA here is from genome assembly GCA_947578425.1 of Eugnorisma glareosa. Lineage (NCBI taxonomy): Eukaryota > Metazoa > Arthropoda > Insecta > Lepidoptera > Noctuidae > Eugnorisma > Eugnorisma glareosa. The sequence goes on from OX387984.1 coordinate 1,422,214, forward strand.
CACGCAAGGAAACTCCGAGCATAGCCCTCTCCATTGCCCTTTGGGTGACTTTAAGCCTTCGGATGAGGCCCATTGTGAGCGACCACGTTTCGGTTGCGGTGCATACGTGTCATCAAATAAATCTGTTTATAAAACAAAAGTTAGGAGACGTATTGCGTCTTCGGTATGATTGAACGCCGATCAATTTCCGATTCCTACATCGAATTTACTTCGTAATATACTCCAGCTTTTCTAATTTTATTGCAGGTCTGATATTTTTGATGAAATGTTCTTTTCTTTTAACCGACTTTGAAAAGGAGGAGATTCTCAATTCGATTGGTATTTTTTTGTGCATTTACACCGATTACGCTGAGATTTATGATCCGATTTACGTGATTCTTCTTTAGTTTGAAGCGGAATAGTTGCCATTTGGTCCCATTTATATTTGCACGGCACGGCACGTGAAGATCTGATGCTGATCTTCGGAGTTATACAATGGAACTCTTCAAAAATAGACGGATAATCTGCTGTGATTGCTGCAATCGCTTCGATGTTTATTGTATAACATCACATCATGACGTAAGATCACGCCTGTATGCTTTGAGGGGTACGCAGATGTGTAAAATACACCCAGATTTCGACAGTTTAGGTACCTATGCTAAGTTCCATTTAATGGGGATAAGCCTATTTCCATGACATGTATTGTTAACAATGTAAAATAAATGCATAGCAATTAAACCTTGCTTCTTCAAGTATCTATACAAGGTGGAAGGGCGACGCTAAAACAGTACCTACGGCACGTATCCAGTACATCAGTGAACCCTCTGTAGATAAATATTTCATCGTTTTTTTTTAATCATCTTTTACATACATTTTAACCGTATACCTATTGCGCTTTTGTAAGAAACGGCTATTTTTAGGGTTCTGTACCCCAAGGGAAACTAACGAGACCTTGTAACTCAGCCACCGCTGTCCGTACGCCCTCTGTCTGTCAGCGTTCTGTATCTCATGATCAGTAATATGTAGACAGTTGAAAATTTTCACGGGATGTGTATTTCTGTTGCCGCTATAAACAACAAATACTAAAAATAAATTTAAAATGAAAGGGGCTACTACGATGGTACGGAACCCGTCATGTGCTAATCCGTCTCCCACCCTGGCCGGTTTTAATTTGTTTTTGTCTGAAACCTACTTTATTTATTTAGGTTAGCCTACAATTGTTTACACGTTACATACAATTTAAAAGTACACAATATACATTTATAAGTGCAACAATTACTTACAGGCTAACACCACATGCACTATTATATTACATTGTACTTTGATTCCAGCTGTACACTCTCGCCGAGGCAGGGCGAGCGCGAGAGTTTAGATGGTAGCGCTCGCCCGCCTCGGCCTGTCTAGGTGTTTCCGCTAGCTCTCCGTCCCGAGTCGATTTTTTGCGCACCTGTCAAAGGGTCTCGCGCTGCCTCGCGGGAACCATACATACCATGTTCTATTACGATATTACGATGTATTGTGACCATCCACCATCTTCGTTTACGCCACTATTTTTGTTTTTTTTTTTTTCATAATATATACGTAAGTAACGGTAATAAGTGATGGCACATAGTGCAACAGCAGCAGCAACTTCTGTCTCGTCCATTCCCTCGGCGTCCACAATTGAAAATGACGACTGACATCGCTCGGCGAGAGTGTGCATGGTTACTCGTCTCAACCGAGGCTCTCGGGCGAGAGACACAGCGAGTGCTCTCGAACGAGAGTTTACAGTCGACATGACAGTTGACCACAGTGAATTGAAGTTAGCCACAAGCCCTTCGGTGGTATGAACCCCTTTTCACACATAATACATTTTCTCGGAACCGATAAAATCTTGCTAATGTTAGAACTTTAGTTTAACATTGTGTCAACAGAGGTTTTATTTTCAATATGCACTACATTGCATGTCCTCATGTCCTGGGCACCATTTACACAATTATATTGATTTTAACGATGACTGGGTAAGCTGAGGACTTCGGTCATTTGAATTTGATTAAAACTTGCAAAATTGCCCTGCCGCGGCCGTTGAGAGGATGTTTGAAACGTGTATACCTACCTAATAGGTGTAATATTACCCTTAACGAAGCCGAAAGGCACTTGTTCTCCTCGTCATTGCTATCATTTTTTGTTCTAGGCTATACCTGGGAACCTTCTAGTTATGGAGATATTGGGGGTCAAAGTTCCAACATTTTCACAAGTGTTATTTCTAAGTACATGTTTTTACCGTAAGATTTTTACTGTAAACACTTCTGAGGAATTCCTGATGAAACACAATAAGACTACCCGACTTACCCAATATTGGGGGTCAAAGTTCCAACTATTTCACAGGTTTTTTAAACTCATGTTTTTAATGTAAGATTTTAAACACCTCCACGACCCCCGTACTATTCAATCCATCCATCAGCACAATGTTTTGCGTGCGTTACATTGAGTCCTACCGTAAAACGTGATTTTTCACCCCAAAAAAAAACTCGTTTCCCAGCAATAATTTTTGTGTAAAGTTACTTAGTTTGATGTACATAATGCTTGGTTGACGGCTTCGTGAAGGGTCTTGTAACATCTTGTATCTATGGCCCAAATTAGACTGAGAACTAATTGATGTTAAATGTTATGTTCAATCTTGAGAAGTGGTTATTGCTTGCCGAACTCCAAAGCTACAGTGCACACACTATTGGTAGCATGTTAACTGATGTTATCACTCACGCGAGCACTGCACATGCTATCATATGCATGGACCTGCCTCTATATGATTACACTGTGACATTATGTTTGAGTGACAGCCCGGAGCATACGTAGTAAGGTTGTAATTATAATGCGGGTGCAAGTGATAACGATGATGGCCTACCATGACGTCTTAAAGCAGGAGTAATTCCAGTTTGGGAAAGAAATGGCGCTAGACGACCTGTATAGCTCAGTCTCTTTCCCACACTGGAATTACTCCAGCGACGTCATAGAAACAGAACAGTTATGTAATTTTAGAAATGGTAATAGAAGCGGTCCGACAGAGAACCAGAGTTGTCGACATAGCTCACAGAATAAGTAAGCTGAAGTGGCAATGGGCCGGTCATATTAGCCGTAGAACCGATGACCGTTGGGGTAGACGTGTTCTTGAGTGGAGACCGCGAATCGGTAAACGTAAGGATCTCAGGCGAGCGTGAAGTGACGATCTTCGCAGGGTAGCTGGTAGCTACTGGATGAGAGTTGCTGAGAATCGACTTGAGTGGCGTACGATTGGCCTATGTCCAGCAGTGTACTGCTGTAGGCTTATGATGAATAGAAGCCAACGGTGGCACCGTTGGCTTCGCTCAAGAAACATACAAAATATTGAAGGTCCTTTGACAGTAAAAGACCATCACCTGCCTGCCTTTCCAAATATGTCAGGGTCGGCTTCCAGTCTAACCGGATGCAGCTGAATACCAGTATGTTACATGGAGCGACTGCCTATCTGACCTCCACAGCCCGGTTAGTGCTGGGTAATACGATGCCCCTTGGTAAGACTAGTTGTCAGAGATTCGGGCCACTGACTACTTGTAACGGATGTCAAAGATATAAAAATGACAGCCGGGACCAACGGGTATGTAATGGGTGGTGTCACCTATCCACGGACCAACCTAGGCAAGAGCGGCTTAACATAAAGATCGACCCCAGCGGCTGACATTAGTTAGCCACGAGCTCTTCAGTAAAAGAAATACATAGATATATCACTATCACTACATAGTATAAAACAAAGTCGCTTCCCTCTGTCTGTCCCTATGCTTGCTTAGATCTTTAAAACTACGCAACGGATTTTGATGCGGTTTTTTTTAATAGATAGAGTGATTCAAGAGGAAGGTTTATATGTATACCATTGCACCCGTGCGAAGCCGGGGCGGGTCGCTAGTATATGAATACTTGATCGCAGACTGTGTACACGAGAGTTTGATTAGTCTCGTTGGTCGCAGCGGCAAAAGCGATCAAAGAGAGTACTCGCTCAGCGACTGTCGCTTGATATAAACAGGAAATGTAAAAAATATATATTTGAGGATACGGACCCGAATTATTAGGGTCAAGATCCGTGAAGAGGATACGGAAAAAAAAATATTAACAAAAATATAACTAGTTTTCCTCGCAGAATTACAAGCCGAGGTGTATATAGTAACATCAACATTTCGCCAGTCCCATGTAATGGGGGCGAGCCTTTTGCCATCAACCGGGCATCAATCCAGACTCCATGGCTGCTACTTAGAAATCCTGAAGGTAAAACCCAATTACGATTTTCCTGACCTAGGAATCGAACCCAGGACCTCATGATCAGCGGTCGCACTTGCGACCGCTAGACCAACGAGGCAAGATACGAACGTCCTTACATTATTAAAACACTATCGACCCGCCCCGGCTTTGCACGGGTGCAATGTTACACATATAAACCTTCCTCTTGAATCACTCTATCTATTAAAAAAAACCGCATCAAAATCCGTTGCGTAGTTTTAAAGATCTAAGCAAGCATAGGGACAGACAGCGGGAAGCGACTTTGTTTTATAATATTTTGTGATAGTAATAAGCAATGGTTCTCTGTCTATTTGAATCTACGATATACACACATCAAAAGTGTCTAGGGATCAAGCATTTTTATGTGGATTTCTTGAGATTGAGATGTGGCTTTGTAATAAATTTATGATTTTATAAATTTATATGGATCCTTTTTGGTGCATTTCATAATTTGAATCAGGAACTGTGAATCAAATTCGAGTAAAAGATGAAAATCAGCTGTCAATATTTTCCCTATAAAAACATACAACGCATTGAAGACATTATTAGTGCTACTGTTTCCCTACTACTGATTAAAACCAACGTTATTATGGAGCGGCGACGTCATTTAAGCAGGGAAGAAATGCTCAGAGCCGTGGGAATGATAGAAGCTGGTTCCCGGCAACGTACTGTGGCTTTAGCTCTGAATACAAGTCAGAGTGTTATCAGTCGACTTTGGACACGTTACCGAAGCACTGGTACCGTGGCTGAGCGCCATGGAGGACGGTATCGCTGCACCACACGGAGACAAGACCGATACATTCAAATATTAACTCGAAGAGCTCCAACAATAACCGCCATGATGTTAGCCGTGAGGCTTCATCACTCTTCAGGGAACTTAATTAGCGACCAAACAGTCAGAAACCGCTTGCATGAAGTGAACCTTCATTCCCGAAGACCGCTACGGGTACCACCTATAGCAATGCACAATCGTAGGATACGATATCAATGGGCTCTTGAACACAGAAATTGGGCAGAAGAACAATGGCGTTTCGTGTGCTTTTCTGATGAGTCTCGTTTTGGTATGAGACCGGATACAAGACGTATACGACACTGGAGAACCCCTGGACGCCAACAGCGATTAAAATCCTGCCAGGAAGTCCATCCTTATAGTGGTGGAACCATCATGGTATGGGCGGGTATTTGGATCGGCGGAAGAACTGAGTTGATTTGGATCAGAGGCAACCTCAACGCTCAAATTTATGCTGAGACGATTGTATCAGACGTCATCGTTCCTCTACAAGTGCAAATCGGTCCCTTATTTCAGTTAATGCATGATAATGCACGACCGCACACCGCAAGAGTTGTAAGACAGACTCTCGCCGCAGCTAACATCAATGTCCTGCCCTGGCCTGCTCAGTCGCCAGACTTGAATCCGATTGAGCATGCATGGGATATGCTACAGAGAAGAGCTCTGCCGAATATGGAGGGTATTCAGTCGCAAGAAGGCCTTTTTTTGTTGTTGCAACGAACATGGGCGGCCATTCCACAGCGTGATTTGGATGAACTCATTTTGAGTATGCCAAACCGATGTTCTTGTGTTGTTAGTGTTCGCGGTAGAAACACGGATTATTAATTGTTTAAGTTACCCAATAAAATTTTAAAGAAAACTGTTATTTCAGTCTTTTTTTCGAACTTTTGTGTTAGTGGTTCAAATGTCAAAAATCCCTTTATTAGGAAAATGGCAAATTTCTTTATTAATGCAAAGGTGACTTGGTTTATCGTTACTGTGACAAACGAAAACACTTTATTTGATGAATCCTTAAAGAAAATTTTAATTAATATCAATCAGGAGAAAAGTTATTGCAAAAATATATGTTGATCCCTAGACACTTTTGATGTGTGTATTTACAGTAAACAAAGATTATGAGATCCAACAAAAAATATTATACAGTTTTGTAAAAATATTGTACATCAATAATATACAGGGTGTAACAAGACCCTGATGAAGCCGTCAACCAAGCATTATATACATCAAACTAAGTAACTTTACGCAAAAATTATTGCTGGGAAACGACTTTTTTGTTTAGGGTGAAAAATCACGTTTTACCGGAAAACTCAATGTAACGCACTCAAAACACTGTGCTGATGGAGGCATTGTATGTATGTACGGGGGTCGTGTAGGTGTTTAAAGTCAAAATCTTACATTAAAAACATGTACTTAGGAATATAAAAAAAAAATTTTTGAAAAAGTTGGAACGTTGACCCCCGACATCTCCGTAACTAGAAGGTTCCCAGGTATGGTCTAGAACAAAAAAATTATCGCAATGACGGGGACAACAAGTGCCTTTCAGCCACGTTAAGGGTCTTGTTACACTCTTTATATACAACGACGACCATAGAAGTACTCCTCTACATCAATGTCATCCGGGAACGGGCCCAGAAGACTGGCAGCATTGCAATGCCAATTCTTTGGCCAAAGAAAGAGCCAGCCCTTTGGTCACGCGCACCACTTGTTTTTGTACAAAATCGAATCTTGTATTGTTACATTACATTACAATCGAATACTTCGTTTAGGAAGCGTATTTAGTATCTATGGATTGATCCAGAACCATCCTCTATTTGTGTTTCTTTCATTCAAATCCGTTCAACCATTCATTCATGAGTGAATGGGTATTCACAAACATCCAAACTTTCTCATCCATTATCAATGAGACGGCAAGAAGTAAGAATTATTGACCCATCTTTATACAATGTGTACCAGAAAGGATAACAACTTAAAATATAATTTCTTCATAAAACTTAAGATACTATAAGGTCCCATTAAAATAGATGGACAAATTTTAACACAGCGTTCAGTACGTCTAACCAAAGATATCCAAGCAAAAAAAAACACTGATTAAAGTGATTTTATTTTGATCTAAAATAATAAATTGCCGGCGGCACTGTTGCATAAACACATCCATAGGGTCAAAATAAAATCACTTTAATCAGTGTTTTTTTTTGCTTGGATATCTTTGGTTAGACGTACTGAACACCGTGTTAAAATTTGTCCATCTATTTTAATGGGACCTTATACTGAAGCCGTCTGACTTAGCTAGTTTTCATATACGAATTATATTATTAGCCTTCGCAAGTTCTAAAGCAGCAAGTTCTTATTTTATGCTTCCGAAAGTTTGGCTTGCTGGTAGAAACAAGCCATCAAGCATAGGGCTCTTCAATGACTGTTTTAGTAGGTACTTAATAATAATTCGTATATAAGAACTAGCCAAGGCACCCATTTAGATCTTACTTCTTTTGTCGTTGAAGTCAACAACCAAGGCATATATCTTAATATTAAAGTTGGCTCTCATTTCACATTTATGTTTTTGATGGCATTTTATTTTCACGATTGTAAAGATAAGAAAAGATGTGAAACTTTTCTATATGAAATAATTATATTCAGCTATTCAGTGTTACATATTGCTATAGGTACCATGTTTATACATTGCTGGGGCAGTCGTCCAAACTTCAATTTAGTCATCTCCTCTAAGGAAAAGGTTAAATTGTTTTTTTCATAATTTTAATTAAAAAATCCGTCACCCGCAGCGCAGTCATCTTCACAACATTGTGCTATTTTCAATTTTTTTCTAACTCTTTACGGTTGAAGGCGAAAGTAAAAGAAAAAAAAAGTAAACAATTGAAATTAGAACTTAAAAGTATATTGGCGCCAATAGTGATTATTATGTTCGACGTTTCTTTGATTACTACTAACTATTTGCATACTGTTACGTATTTTCAAAAATGAACTATTTACTTTAGTTTGCCGTATATCATTACTTCCCAGAATTTGATCGTTAATAGCGAAGCTATCAAATGATGTAATAAAACAGTGTTTTTTTTTCAAAATCAACCGTTTCCCTGGCTAGGGTCTCTTCTTCTTATCCGGTACGCTCTGGACAGAGCGGTCGTGATCGTTAAGTACTCGTAGCAGTATTGGAAGGGGCAGATGTGATACACTTCGCGATATTTCGCCACCGCTGCCTGCTAGAAGTCATCTGCTGCATTCGTTAACTGAACCTCCAATGGCAGACTTGATCTGGTCAGTCCAACGCGTGGGTGACCTTCCGCGCGGTCTAGTGCCTTCTACTTTTCCTTGGACGACAAGGCGTTCTATGGACTGATTGTCACGCCGGGAAACATGTCCGAAAAATGTCAGGATGCGAGATTGTATTATCGAAAACAGACGCTGCCTGATACCGAGTACTTGAAGTATCGAGATGTTCGTAGGCTAGGGTCTAGGGAATTATTGATTTTTCAAAAATCCAATGATGCTACTTTAGTTTTCACCAAAATCGGACTCGAGACTCCTTTGAGTATTTTTCGCTATTGCTCACAGTTTCGAATTTGGCCATCCACGCCCACTTGAAAAATTCCCCCTGTATACTTTCAAATGCATTCAGTTAAAAGCCGTTATTTTGATATTAAAAATATCAATTTTATTTATTTGTATCGATTTTTATAGAGTCAATGCATGTAATGTAACATTTATGTACCACTTTCTACCCATAATATGCGAAAAATAATTGATCTGATTTTGATTTGTAGACGAATTTAGACGAACGGCACCCATTCTACTCCGACTATAAAGGATGTAACAAGACTCTTAACGAAGCCGAAAGGCACTTGTTCTCCTCGTCATTGCGATCATCATTTTTTTGTTCTAGACCATACCTGGGAACCTTCTAGTGACGGAGATATTGGGGGTCAAAGTTCCAACTTCTTCACAAGTTTTTTTTTATATATATGTTTTTAATGTAAGAATTTTACTTTAAACACCGCCACGACCCCCGTACTATTCAATGCATCCATCAGCATAATGTTTTGTGTTCGTAACATTGAGTCCTACCGTAAAACGCGATTTTTAACCCAAAAAAAAAGTCGTTTCCCAGCAATGATTTTTGCGTTAAGTTACTTAGTTTTATGTACAGAATGTTTGGTCTTGTTACACACTGTAAGTGTACACCCGGGAGTATCAGCCAAACTAGCATTACTTCTACTTACTGTAGTGAAACAGCGATAATGATTTTAATTTCCCTGAGCGCTATATCACAATGGAACAGGGTCGTAACCACCCTTTGGATATATTATTATCGGACACGCGAGGCACCAGCCTAACTAAATAGGGTTGACTCTCAACTGGACTAATAATCACAGATATACAACGTGTAACAGAAAGGGTATAGTCATATGGAAGACTGTGGTACAGAGTGTACAGAACATCAAACTGAACAACTTTCTCTATGGTCCCACCATCGAAATCGTAAAAAAATAATCAGCTGTCCCATACATTTGGGTCGAGTAGGTATTGAAATTTTGTATGGGGCAGTTAAAAAAAAAACTATTTATTTCCACATGCATTCACAAAACTATTACATCGAAATAACGCTCAATCTTTTTGAGGCAAGATAATTTGATTATTTTTTATTGTTTTTTTGATTTTTGAGTTGATTAAGATGGTAGTCCCATAGAGAAAGTTGTTCAGTTTGATGGTCCGTACTACACTCTTCCATATGACTATAACCTTTCTGTTACACGCTGTAGATATACCTAGATATCGCAGGTATCACGAACCGTATGAAAACCAACCGTGCCATTTATTTACTATCTACTAAGACGTCATAAGCACTATTTAGTTACTATACAAACAAGGTACTATGATGAATTAGGAATGAATCGCTCCCAATTGACCTCCAGTAGTCAGATGGGAAAAATTTTGTCTCAACTGACGACCGGTGGTGAGATTTGGTGATCAAACGATCCGGAGTGTTGTACGTTTTTGCTCTAACATCTAGAATACTGAGTTGTAACTTTGTTGTTTTAAACAAAATCATCGGAGCTGAAGGCACTTTTGAGCGATGCCGAAGGGTAAAGGTTAGTAGCAAACAAAATCAAAATCTTTTTTTTAACAAAATACGGGCCACCCCTATTGATCCCCTCTTTACACTCAGCCACAACCAAGCTAATTGTATGAGCGCCATCTATATTACTATTATTGCAACTGAAAATAGATTTCTATACTTAGTTTTTTTTTTTAATAATCCAGTTTAATTTTTAGTTAACAGTGTTCTTCCGCCTTGAGTAAGAAAGTCAAAGTAAAATTATTTTATTTTGACGTAATGGATATATGTGTTTATTCTAGAGTGCCGCCGGCAATTTATTATTTTAGGTCAAAATAAAATCAGTCTGATCAGTGTTTTTTTTTGCTTGGATATCATTGGTTAGACGTACTGAACGCTGTGTTAAAATGTGTCCATCTATTTTAATGGGACCTAATTTATATAGTATCGCTCCATGTAAAGTACTGGTATTCAGCTGCCTGAATACCAGTACTTTACATGGAGCGACTGCTCTGACCTTCCACAACCCAGTTAGTACTGGGTAATGCCATACCCCAAGGGGTATAGCATTACCCAGGGTACCAAGGTAAGACTGGTTGTCAGTCTTTCGGGCCACTGATTACCTGTAACGACTGTCTAAAGATCTACGAACGACAGCCGGGACCAACGTTTTGGCATGCCCATTGCCGATGGCAATATTCAATAAGGATATCGTGATATGCACGAGTAAGCACAAGCAATATTATTGCAAAATGTCAGAGAAATAATAATCAAATATCACCGGCAGAGGGCGCTAAATGTCAAGTCAATGAAAAGTTTTAAATGTCAAGTATGTTATTTTAGATTTTAGTAATAGTACGTTTATTTTCAGCATCGCATATTATTCTAGTAGTATAACTTCTTCATTAACGGAATGTATACCCTTAGGGGTCGTCCGGGATGCCACGGGAGACGCACGGGGCGTCGGAGGCCACGTGGTGGCCCCCGGCCACCGTAGGCGCGGGCCTGTGGACGGTGAACTATGGGCTAGCTTGCCGTCCGTCCGTCTTATGACGACAGGCCGTGTCGACGGCGCGTTCGTGTTCCACACGCGCCTCAAAGAGATGTCAGCAAAAGGAAGGGGTCCGCAAGGGCCGATGCCTGCCGGGGCTGCGGGACTGTTCGAAAGAGATACCGTGGCTCCGGAACACAAAGGGTGGTGAAGGAACATGGATGTGTTTTAGTCAGTAAAATTCTGACACTCCCTCCTGCTCCGCCCAAAGCGGGAGGAGTTATTTAATGATTTCCTAACCTAAAAAAAATGTGGTCTTACGGAACCGTTCACCAGTATATATATACAGGGTGTAACAGGACCCTCCACGAAGCCGTCAACCAAGCATTCTGTACATCAAACTAAGTAACCCTACGCAAAAATTATTGCAGGGAAACGATTTTTTTTAGGCTGAAAAACCACGTTTTACGGTTAAACTCAATGTAGCACACTCAAAACACTGTGCTGATGGATGCATTAAATAGTAAACGGGTTGTGGGGGTATTTAAAGTAAAGTTCCAAACTTGAAAAAAAAATTAGTATTAAGAAAAAAAGTTGGAACTTTGACCCCCAATATCTCCGTAACTAGAAGGTTCCCAGGTATGGTCTAGAACAAAAAAATGATCGCAATGACGGGGAGAACAAGTGGCTTTCGGCTTCGTTAAGGGTATTTTTACACCCTGTATTAATAATACATATTGTGTATGAATAACAGTGTGTAAAGATCTTCATATCTCATAGAAAAAGGACGATTCTCCGACCAGGCGGGTGCTTGCGCTACTTCCCGACAGTTGACACTAAGACACCTAAGACTAAGACTCCACTGTCCGTCTGTCTGTATGTCTGTCACCAGGCTGTATCTCATGAATCGTGATAGCTAGTTAGTTGAAAATTTCACAGATGATGTATTTCTGTTGCCGCTATAACAACAAATACTAAAAATAAATTTAAAATTAAAGGGACCTTCTACAATGGTACGGAACCCTTCATGTCCGAATCCTTCTCGCACCTTAGCCAGTTTTTATTTGTTTTTGTCTGAAACCTACTTTGATTCCAGCTGTACACTCTCGCCGAGGCCAAAAAACAGAATAAAATAAATATTTAAGAGGGCTCCCATACAACAAACGGGTTTTTTTTACGGTACGGATCGCTTCATGCGCGTTTCCGACTCGCACTTTTTTATTACCCTTGCGATCATCATTTAAAACAACTTTTACTGGGTCGTGGGGCTTTTGGGACGGGGACCGCGGTCCCGGATTCCCACTTTTTATGCAACTGCCGGTGCAGGGCCACATCTGAAATCGCGAAAAAGTACTCTTGCGCAAAATCTAGCTTTTAGACTGAAAGATCCAGGCTGTGTAATGCTTGTCAGCGAATCAAAGTTTCATTAAGCTGATGGGGTTAGGAACTATACCTATTCACATTTTAAAAGGGTGTGACTCCAATTAGTTATTAAGAAAAACCTTTGTTAGTAATACAAGAGCCCAGCGTGAGGTCGTGAGTTCGAACCCCAGTTGTTGTATTGCTTTTGCGGTTTTATTTATTTTCTAGAGAGCATTATACTCAAATATTTGGTACAAAAAAAAATACCAGCCAAGTACGAGTCGGACTCGCGCACGAAGGGTTCCGTATCATTATCTAAAAAAAAATATCTTAATTGGCGTCAACTATGTATGTCTGAAGACACCCTTTAATTTTTTTTCATATTTGGGAATGTTTCCTTTATTTGTGTTATAAGGCCAATTCTAGGTCAACGGGTACTACCATATAGGTTTTCGATCCAAAACCTAAAGGGTACTTCCGGTTGACCTAGAATTGGCCTTATAACACATTCCCAATTTTGGTTAAAAGCAAGGTCTTACAGCAAAAAGTTGAAAATTAAGGTAAATTTTGGTACTTACAAGTTTTCGCGAAAATCTAATTTTGCCCATATCTTTTTATCGTGTTGACTCAGGACCTTGATTTGTATACACCTAATAGGGACTATAGATTTATTTATTTATTCAGGTTAACCAACAATTGTTTACACTATATACATTTCTGATTTAATGACTAGAGTAACATTTGCAAGTGCAACAATTAATTACAGGTTATCACCACATGCACAGAAAACGGCTACATAACATATCTATAAATTATTGAAATTAGAAATTTTACATACAATGAATAAGTAATTAAAAACAACAATAAAAAAAAAAAATCTTAATATTCAATGCTATATAAAATATATAAAAATTAAATTTTAAATTAAAAAAAAAACATTGTCATTTATTTACTGATTAAATTATACTTATAAATTATAATTATTTCATTAGATCTCAGTATCTGGTATAAATTTCAACTTGCAAGGTCCATCAGTTCCTGAGAAAACGGAAGTGACGCACAGACAGACAGACCGACAGACGGACAAGAGAGTGATCTTATAAGGGTTCCTTTTTATACCTTTTGACGTATGGAACCTTAAAAACGGGTCAAGTTCGAGTTGAACTCGCTCGTCTGCCATTCGCACCGTTAGACCGTTCCGTCACGGTCGCGTGCCACTGCCATGCACGGAGCGGCAACAATTATCGCCGAGAATATTCTGCCGATGATGCCGATACGCTACGTGCATGGCACGCGACGGTGTTGGTTGGTGACGGAACTGGCTAGTGGGCATAGTTTCATACTTTCAAATACAAAGAATATTTTTGCCTGAAACGTCCATAGCACGTTCATGGTAATAGGCGCTAGTGTAGCGCGAGATCACTGAAATGTCAGATGTCATAGAGTGTTCGCGCATTGCGTGCTTTTTTATCACGTTTTTTTACTAATATTCACGATTGTGGTCTAGATTGAGCCATTCCTGATTAATTATGATTTGAAGATTTTAAGTAGCAACTTAGGATCTTATATTTGTCAGTAGGTAAGTACTTGGAGGTAAAATGATTTTTAAATGTTTCGTGCCTGCTAATTTTAGAAAGAATATTGTAAATATGTATCTGAAGTTTACACTATGTTGTTATCCGTAATAAAATAGACGTTTTAGGAAGTTATTGGTACTTTATAGTATAAAATAGAATTATTGACATGACCTTACGCGACAGTCGCGCCATCTGGTGAACTCAAAAACGATAGCTATATGGTACTATGTCTTGAGCAGAACCCTGTTCTCGATTTTTTATATTCGCAAGTGTCATGTGTATACACACACAGGCACATAAAGAAGGTGGCGCCGACAGTACGACAGTAAAATTAAAGCGGAATGAAATATTATCCAGTAGTTTAGTCACAGGCATGCAACACCAAAGAGGAGACTAACCACGAATTGTTTTCGCCTCATTTGCCTGAAATGTCACCTTTTCAATTCAAGTGGATGGCAACTGTTGTTACTGTACTAACTGTACTACTGTTGTAACTGTTGTGATGGCAAATGGCGCCAGCATCGCTAGTTCCAAGCATCGTCATTGGTTGAAAGTCTTTTAATTTCATTTTATATATCAAAATAGCTTGACCTCATTGGTCAGAATAGGACCTAGCTATGGTCGCGCCATCTACTATTAGCTTTTAACGGTCTTCTCCATTGAAACAAAGACGGCACGGTTCGCGCAGTGGCTGAGCGATTGACTGCTGCGCTGCGAGTCGCGGGTTCGTTCCCGCACGGCAAAAAATATTTGTATCGCCTACAGATAGTTGTCCCGGGTCTGGCTCCTTGTGTATGTGAGTTTAAATGTTTGTAAACGCACCCTCGATACAGGAGAAATTCCTAGAGTGGGACAACGTTTTAAAAAAAAAACAAAAGCACAAACAGTGCCAATACGACAAGTATTGGCACTTGGTATTGTTTTTTTTTTTATACAGGTATACGTTGACGGCAGCACTTCCTCGGCAGCACTTTTTCGAACGCAGTATCGAGTTCCTTTTAAGATCAGTAAGTTAAACTCCAAGGATACTGCGCCATCGCGGGCCTGTGGACGGTGAGCTATGGGCTAGCTCGCCGTCCGTCCGTCTTATGACGACAGGCCGTGTCGACGGCGCGTTCGTGTTCCACGCGCGCCTCAAAGAGAGTCAGCAAACAGGGAGGGGTCCGAACAGTGGCGTGCAGTAGTTCTTCTGGTAAGGTAGGCCACCCATACTGAATTACTGACACCCCAAACAAAAAACTCGGCAACATCACAGCGTCGCTCTACTTAGGATGACCCTCAAAGTAGTCACATCTATTGATATATTCAGTCACCCTTTCGGGCCCCCCGCACCCGCCCCTGGTATTTTTAGAACTTAAGCTTATGAGAAACAACGCCATCTAGCTTAAATATCAGGAATTTCAATGGCATTCAGTCAATACAAAAACGAAGGTAGAAGCTTCGTTAAAAAATCTTAAAAATAAAACAGAGTGCGCTGTCAACAAAAAAATAAAATTACCTAAAATTACCATGGTATAGTGTAGATTTTTGGAATATTAGAAAGAAAAACATTGAAAATAAGTCTGTAAAAACCAAAGTTATAAATACCAAAACTCACCACATTATTCAAAGTTCAAATCACGATTTTCTGACAATGCAAACAGAAGCAAGATTCATTTGAAATGACGAGTACGATATGAATTTTGGGTTAATTCTCGTAATTCGGGTACCTACACCTTTAGACACAACTTGAATCTTATCATTAAACGATTGTGAATACTTACTGTTTTTAACTTATAACAAACACACATTATCAGCGCAAACTTCACAACAGAACACCATTTTACGTAAATAAACAAATACAACAAATTATATTTACACTACTGTACGTTTCAAAGCGAATTACAACCGTCAGATATTATAAAAAGCAAAACATTCAAGATCGCGAAATAAATTTTGCTTGTCACATGAAACAAATATGGCTTACAACTTTCTAAGAAAAACATAATTACTACTTTGTCGATAAAAAACACTACCAAATATAATTGCATCACTGCATACCGTTTTAGCCGGATAATACTTTGTGGCCAATCAGTGGCCAGCTACACTCGCAGGAGTTGAGCCCCCAATCTATCAATGAACTATACATGTGTGCCGTTCATACACACGAAAATGTGCATCAGTGTGCGTAAATTTATCAATGGAAATTAGGCCGGCGGCGTCGTTGCCTAGAAGAGCCGGGAGCGAGCGTCGTAGTATTATTATCAGTTACGTCACACGGGCGCGACAAGTTGCTATAAGTATTTTAACAGGAGTTCTAATTATTTTTTTAAATATTTTGCATTATTTTATTACATAGTTATAAAAAATACATTTGTTGCGTTGTTGGTAGGAATGGTAGGGTAGGCTAGGCCTAATTGCCTCTATGGACGGCACGCCCCTGGGTCCGAAAGGACCGACGCCTGCCAGGGTTGCGGGACTGTTCGAAAGAGATACCGCGGCCCTGGAACACAAAGGGTAAAGGAAGGAACATGGATGGGTTTTAGTCAGTAAAAGTCTGACACTCCCTCCTGCTCAGCCCAGAGCGGGAGGGGTTATTTAATGATTTCCCATCGGTAAAAAAAAAAGCACTTCCTCGGACAAAATGTCTCTCAAGGAGCTCTAAAACTAAATATGCAGTAAGTAAATTTACCTCTTATGCTTCAATGCAGGCAGGGGACTCCAAATATGTACCTGTAATAAAATATCAATATACAACAGTGTTTGATACTTGTAAGACCTACGTTGAATCGTGGATAAGTGACCACTCATTGCATATCGAGTTTCCCCCGTGCCTCAGAAAGCACGTTAAGCCGTTGCTCCCGGCTGTCATTTGTAGATCTTTGACAGTCGTTACAGGTAGTCAGTGGCCCAAAGTCTGATAACCAGTCTTACTTAAGGGTACCGTATTACCCAGTACTAACTGGGTTGTGGATGTTAGATAGGCAGTCGCTCCATGTAACATACTGGTGTTCAGCTGCATCTGGTTAGACTGGAAGCCGACCCTAACATAGTTGGGTAAAGGCAGGCAGGTGATGATGTAGGTCTCATGGAGAATGTTGTTCAGTTTGAGGGTCTGTAGACACATCTTAACATGGCTATACCCTTTTTGTCACACAGTGTATTCAGGGGGGAAGCGCCAACGACGCTGACGTAAAAAAAAAATAAACGAACTTTAAAAAAAAAAACTGTTTTTCCGTACATTTTGATCGGGTAGGTATATCTGTTTCGTAGAGAACAGCTGTTTGGGAACATCGTTAGGAAAAGGCTAGAGGCACATGATGTTTGATAGGTACTTGTAAGGATCGTAGCAGGTGACGTTCTACAGGGTGTAACAAGACCCTTCACGAAGCTGCCAACCAAGCATTATGTACATCAGACTAAGTAACATTACGCAAATATTATTGCTGGGAAACGACATTTTTTTTTTTTGGGGTGAAAAATCACGTTTTATGGTAGGACTCAATGTAATGCACTCAAAACATTGTGCTGGTGGATGGATTGAATAGTACGGGGTCGTGGAGGTGTTTAAAGTAAAAAAAAAAACATTAAAAACACGTATTTAAAAAAAACTTGTGAAAAAGTTGTAACTTTGACCCCCAATATCTCCGTAACTAGAAGGTTCCCAGGTATGGTCTAGAACAAAAAAATGATCGCGATGACGGGGAGAACAAGTGCCTTTCGGCTTCGTTAAGGGTCTTGTTACACCGTTTATAGTTTCTGCTTATCCCCACGGGAAAAAATCGTGAGCAAATCATAGTATTCCTTTGCCTATACCACCACAGGCTTAGCCTCGTGCTAGGGCTTTGCCTTTGGTGGTGTAAACGCGGTGCAAACATAACGTAAGTACATCATCTGCCCGCCTTTTCCAACCATGTTAGGGTCGGCTTCCAGTCTAACCAGATGCAGCTGAATACCAGTATGTTACATGGAGCGACTGCCTGTCTGACCTCCATAACCCAGTTAGTACTGGGTAATACGATACCCCTTGGTGAGACTGGTTTCCAGACTTTTGGGCCACTGCTTACACTGCGCCGCTGCTTACTAGCCAGTGCACTGGCTACCTGTAACGACTGTCAAAGATCTACAAATGACAGCCAGGACCAACGGCTTATGATGCTTTCTGCGGCACGGAGGAAACTCGGTACACGTGATGTTGCGTAAAAATCACAACAAATACACTTATATCGGTTTAGAAAATCAGGCAACGAACAAGAATGCACACGCGTCTGTCACGGGCGATTTTCACCTGTGTGAACTTGGCACCCGACTTTGGAAAAAAATGATTTTTTTATGGTTTTTTGAAAGATTTCGATTAGT
This sequence comes from Eugnorisma glareosa, assembly GCA_947578425.1. NCBI lineage: Eukaryota > Metazoa > Arthropoda > Insecta > Lepidoptera > Noctuidae > Eugnorisma > Eugnorisma glareosa. The sequence goes on from OX387984.1 coordinate 1,440,606, forward strand.
AGTGGATAGTAGTGAAGCTATTTTCGTAAGTAGTAACACCAAAAAAAAAAAAAAAAAATGTCATCTCCCGAAATTTGAAAAATCGTTTTTTTCCGGCTGTTTCTCATAGATAAACGTTAGTAGTGGATTGTAGTGCAATTTAATTCGTTAGTAGTAAAATATAAAAAAATAAAATTGTTTTGAAGTAGGAATTTTTTTTTTTGGTTTTTCGAAAGATTTCGATTAGTAGTGGATAGTAGTGAAGCTATTTTCGTTTGTAGTTATGCCAAAAAAAATAAAATGTTAAAAAATTCGTCCCCTAATTTTCCGAAAATTCGGAAAAATCCAGTTTTGTCCGGCTGTTTCTCATAGATAAACGTTAGTAGTGGATTGTAGTGGAATTTTATTCGTTAGTAGTAAAAAAGAAAAAACAAATAAAAATCGGAGCGATATTTACTAGATAAAGTCTGTTTGAAGATGAATACGACTACTACAAACGTTCAAATTGACTAAAGGGGGTTCGTGGAGGTTAGTAGTGGAAGAATTTTCGATTGTAGTAAATATACAAGTTGATTAGAAGCTCTTGAGTTCAGAAAAACTTTTTTGGAGCGATATTTACTAGATAAAGTCTGTTTGAAGATGAATACGACTACTACAAACGTTCGAATTGACTAAGGGGAGTTCGTGGAGGTTAGTAGTGGAAGAATTTTCGATAGTAGTAAAGATACAAGTTGATTAGAAGCTCTTGAGTTCAGAAAAACTTTTTCGGAGCGATCTTTACTAGATAAAGTCTGTTTGAAGATGAATGCGACTACTACAAACTTTCGCATTGACTAAAGAGGGTTCGTGGAGGTAAGTAGTGGAAGAATTTTCGATAGTAGTAAAGATACAAGTTGATAAGAAGCTCTTGAGTTCAGACAAACTTGTTTCGGAGCGATATTTTCTAGTTAAAGTCCGTTTGAAGATGAATACGATTACTACTAACGTTCGAATTGACTAAGGGAATTCGTGGAGGTTAGTAGTGGAAGAATTTTCGATAGTAGTAAAGACGCAAGTTGATTAGAAGCTGTTGAGTTCAGAAAAACTTTTTCGGAGCGATGTATACTAGATAAAGTCTGTTTGAAGATGAATACGACTACTACAAACGTTCGAATTGAATAGGGGTGGTTCGTGGAGGTTAGTAGTGGAAGAATTTTTGATAGTAGTAAAGATACAAGTTGATTAGAAGCTCTTGAGTTCAGAAAAACTTTTTCGGAGCGATCTTTACTAGATAAAGTCTGTTTGAAGATGAATACGACTACTACAAACGTTCGAATTGACTAAGGGGGGTTCGTGGAGGTTAGTAGTGGAAGAATTTTCGATTGTAGTAAATATACAAGTTGATTAGAAGCTCTTGAGTTCAGAAAAACTTTTTCGGAGCTATATTTACTAGATAACGTCTGTTTGAAGATGAATACGACTACTACAAACGTTCAAATTGACTAAGGGGGGTTTGTGAAGGTTAGTAGTGAAAGAATTTTCGAAAGTAGTAAAGACACAAGTTGATAAGAAGCTCTTGAGTTCAGACAAACTTGTTGCGGAGCGATATTTACTAGATAAAGTCCGTTTGAAGATGAATACGATTACTACTATTGTCCGAATTGAATAGGGGGGGTTGGTAGAGGTTAGTAGTGGATGAATTTTCGATAGTAGTAAAGATAAAAGTTGATTAGTAGCTCTTGAGTTCAGAAAAACTTTTTTGGAGCGATATTTACTAGATAAAGTCTGTTTGAAGATGAGTACGACTACTACAAACGCTCGAATTGACTAAAGGGGGTTCGTGGAGGTTAGTAGTGGAAGAATTTTCGATAGTAGTAAAGGTACAAGTTGATAAGAAGCTCTTGAGTTCAGAAAAACTTTTTCGGAGCGACGATTTGCCGCGGCAACGGAGTTCCCCCCGGCGTAGTGCCTCCACGCGCCACTCATGCAGGCGCGCGAGGATCATCGCCTCCAGATCCCATGGCAGCCCACAAACCCCTCTTCGTCAATTCGAACGTTTGTAGTAGTCGTATTCATCTTCAAACAGACTTTATCTAATAAATATCACTCCGAAACAAGTTTGTCTCAACTCAAGAGCTTCTAATCAATTTGTATCTTTACTTCTATCGAAAATTCTTCCACTACTAACCTCCACGAACTCCTCTTAGTCAATTCGAACGTAAGTAGTAATCGTATTCATCTTCAAACGGAATTTATCTACTAAATATCGCTCCGAAAAAGTTTTTCTGAACTCAAGAGCTTCTAAATAACTTGTATCTTTACTACTATCGAAAATTCTTCCACTACTAACCTCCACGAACCCCCCTTAGTCAATTCGAACGTTTGTAGTAGTCGTATTCATCTTCAAACAGACTTTATCTAGTAAAGATCGCTCCGAAAAAGTTTTACTGAACTCAAGAGCTTCTAATCAACTTGTATCTTTACTACTATCGAAAATTCTTCCACTACTAACCTCCACGAACCCCCCTTAGTCAATTCGAACGTTTGTAGTAGTCGTATTCATCTTCAAACAGACTTTATCTAGTAAATATCGCTCCGATTTTTATTAATTTTTCTTTTTTACTACTAACGAATAAAATTCCACTACAATCCACTACTAACGTTTATCTATGAGAAACAGCCGGACAAAACTAGATTTTTTCGAATTTCGGGGACGAATTTTTTTACATTTTATTTTTATTTTTTGGCATAACTACAAACGAAAATAGCTTCACTACTATCCACTACTAATCGAAATCTTTAGAAAAACCAAAAAAAAAAACAATTTTTTCCTACTTCAAAACAATTTTATTTTTTTATATTTTTTCTATTTTACTACTAACGAATAAAATTGCACTATAATCCACTACTAACGTTTATCTATGAGAAACAGCCGGAAAAAAACGATTTTTCAAATTTCGGGAGATGACATTTTTTTTTTTTTTTTTTTGGTTTTACTACTTACGAAAATAGCTTCACTACTATCCACTACTAATCGAAATCTTTCAAAAAACCATAAAAAAATCATTTTTTTCCAAAGTCGGGTGCCAAGTTCACACAGGTGCGATTTTCTCTGAAACTATTGATTTTAAACATCAGGGGATATTTTTTGTTCTAAAAACACAACGTTCGATTGGTAGTGGCTGTCTGACTGTCATTTATTACTCTAATAGAATGTCTATTATTAGAACATAAATAGTAATTTCATGCGCATTCGTCTCCATAGAGATCTAAGCTCTGGAATGGGCGACTACAGTACTTTCACAAGTTATTATGACTTGTGTCTGTGACTGTAGCTTCATCCGTTTAAGCCGACTTCTAAAATGGAGGAGGTTGTGTATTACACCAGCATATTTATTTCATTTTTGTACTCAGATTACTCCATGATTACTGGGGCGATTTTCTTTTTTTTTTTTCTTTGGTAGAGTAAAATGTAAATTACACACACATCAGTTATGTGGGTCTGGATGAATACATTGTATTTGTCATAATCTATAAAGTACTCTCACATTTCGCCAGTTACGTTTGCAAAATCAGTCTACAATGTTCCCACTGCTGGCACACAGAGCCCCCTCTCTACGAGAGGGAACAGGCTATAATCCACCACGCGGGCCCAGTGCGGGTTGGTTGATGTCACATGTCTTCTAATGTTTGGTTCTAGGACATGCCGGTTTCCTCACGATGTTATCCTTCACCTGTTTTTGAGAGCAGTGGTGATGAAATAAATAACACAAAGTAATGCGCCTGTCTGGGTTCGAACCCACGACTTACTGTTCGTAAGTCGGGGCCGCCACCACTGGGCCACCGCTGCTATTCGGCCACCGCTGCTATTCGGCCACCGCTGCTCTCCAGTTACGTTTAAGTCCCATGTAATAGTGGGCGAGCCTATTGCCATCAAACGGACCCAAATCAAGACTACGCGGCTACTGAGAATAACTAATAGAAAAACATAATAACATTTTGCCGACCTGGGAATCGAACCCAGGACCTCATGCTCTGAAGTGGAGAATGGAACCACTCGACCAACGTGGCATTCACAAACCAAATTACGACTTCTAAAGTTCATTACTAACATTTCTGCTGATTCCATTTTCTTTAAAAGCTTTAAAGTGACAGGCACACCCCATAATGACATTTGATGGCACCCCATGACATATGATTGAAGGAAATCATAGCAAAAAACCCTTCTATATCGAATTACTATACCTTACCATTACCATTTACACGTTAATACTAGTAGCACACAGTCTAAAATCGTTCGTAGAAATTTTGTAGTTCACAAATCGAGTTGTTTGTAGAGTTTCACAGAAATATATGGCGTATTTTGCGGAGGGTAAGTTTGGAAATGGTTTGCAGTGTCAGTTTTAAAGTGCAAATACGTTTTAAGTATGAGTTTTTAGTCAAAGCGAAGTGTTATTATTGTGTTTGCATAAAGAATTGTGATGTTCAGTGGCTTTAGCTGTTTTTTTAAAGGCGTCTATTACTATTTTTAGGGTCCCGTAACTCGAAAAGTTAAAAAAGGAACCCATAAAAAATCACTCTCTTGTCCGTCTGCCTGTCACCACCGATTTTCTCAGGAACGGGTGAACCTAGCAAGTTGAAATTTATACCAGATACTGAAATCTATAGTCCCTATTAGGTGTATAAAAATCAAGGTCCTGAGTCAACACGATAAAAAGATATGGGCAAATTTAGATTTTCGTGAAAAATTGTAAGTACCAAAATTTACCTTAATTTTCAACGTTTTTCATTTTTCGTAATTTTCCCTTTGCGTGTGCGTTTTGGTCAACCGGAAGTAACCGGTTTTGGGTCGAAAACCTATATGGTAGTTCCTGTTGACCTAGAATCATGAAATTTTGCAAAAAGCAAGGCCTTAGGTACAGCACAAATAAAGGAAAAATACCAAAAAATAAATATTGTACGGAACCCTTCGTGCGCGAGTCCGGGTCGAACTTGGACGACTTTTTTATAATAAACTTTTATTTATAACTGCAATTTTTATATGTATGTTTGTTTGTCTAAGTCAAATCTTGCAACAGATTTTTTAGCTAATTGATTTAAATAAGCAAATAACTAAGAATAAAAGGAAAACTCTCCCGCGAAGTCGTGATTGACCGACGCACTGTTGGATGCAGTTTTGAAATTAATTAACGCAGATAGAAAATTATCCGCCACATAGAAAATTTTGTAAAAGAAAACAAAAGCCAAATGTCTGAAAAGATTGTAATTCTTATTTCTATATATATTTTTTATGTTTAATTAAGTACTAAATAAATGTTTACAGTCCGCTCCGGTATCACTGTACCTATACAATGAGTTTTATTCTTCTATTTGGTTGGGTTTTGCGGCCCACTGATTCTACGATCTACAAGGTGTAATAAGACCCTTAATGAAGCCGTTAACCAAGCATTCTGTACATCCAACTAAGTAACTTAACGCAAAAATTATTGCAGGGAAAAGATTTTTTTTTTTGTGATTAATCACCTCTTACGGTAGGACTCAATGTAACGCACTCAAAACATTGTGCTGATGCATCCATCAGCACAGTGTTTTGAGTGCGTTGCATTTCATAGTACTCGTACGGGGGTCGTGGAGGTCTTTAAAGTAAAAATCTTACATTAAAAACATGCATTATAAAAAAAAAACTTGTGTTAAAGTCTGAACTTTGACCCCCAATATCTCCGTAACTAGTAGGTTCCCAGGTATGATCTAGAACAAAAAAATGATCGCAATGACGGGGATAACAAGTGCCTTAAGGCTTCGTTAAGGGTCTTGTTACACTCTTTTATGCATTTGACCCACCAATGATTTTGAGTTTGTCATGGCTGGTTTACACCCCGTATGTTTACCACCAATGTTTAAGACTATACCTACCCCATGCAAGGTTCCTCTCAACATATATTAATACTCTAAAAAGGTTTGAACCCCTTGGGTTTGCGAACAAATTGCATTTGAGATCGACGGCCCTAAATCAAATAGGGTTTGGTAAAAAGCTTTAGTCCTGTGATGGGAAACTTTTTCGGTAACTATTGGTTGAATAGATGGATTGACGTAACATCACGTATGTAATCCCTAAAGGGTTAGTTAGAGGTGTACACGTAATGGGTGTAAAGTACCCTTAACGAAGCCGAAAGGCACTTGTTCTCCTCGTCTTTGCGATCATTTTTAGGGTTCCGTAATACTCAAGGGGTAAAAACGAGACCCTATTACTAAGGCTCCACTGTCCGTCTGCCTGTCTGTCTGGCTGTCTGTCACCAGGCTGTTTCTCATGAGCCGTGATAGCACGTTTTATGGTAGGACTCAATGTAACGCACTCAAAACATTATGCTGAATATGGATCGAATAGTACGGGGGTCATGGAAGTGTTTACAGTAAAAATCTTACGTTAAAAACATGTACATATAAATAACACTTGTGAAAATGTTGGTACTTTGACCCCCAATATCTCCGTAACTAGAAGTATCCCAGGACTTGTCCAGGTTTGTCTAGAACAAAATAATTATCGCAATGACGAAGAGAACAATTTTCGACTTCGTTAAGGGTCTTGTTACACCCTTTATGAGTATTCCGACTCTGACATACTAATATAACGTACTTAGTTGGAAAATGCCTAGGGAGATAGAGATACTAACACGATATGCATAGGCGCCGGCAGGAATATTTCCAGGAGGGTGCATCTTCAGTTCCATGAAAACAGCTCGTTTGCACTCCACCTCAGATATGCGATTACGAGAACATTCTAGGTTACGTGCGAGTCTCTAATATTCCTGTAAGTACCTGTTTAGAAGATAAAATATAGAATGTTCCACTATAGAACTGTCTAGAAGATGACAATGTTCTACTATGGAGCTTTCTAGAAGATTCGAGAAAGCTGTGGAACTTTCTCGAAGGATGATGTTTCACTATGGACTGTGAAGAAGGTTCGAGAAGGTTGTAGATCTTTCTCGAAGGATCGGTCGTCATATAAATAGCCGTCGTGCTTGCAAGAGCAGTCAGTCTGATTTTGGCTACACAACGAAGCGAATCGAAGTGAACTAGAAGTGCGATATCTAAGTGAATAGTGATCAGTAGTGTATCTGTGATTAAGTTTTAAGTGTTTTGTGATTATTAAAGTTATTTCGTGTTTAATCGGTAGTATTTAATTTATCCCTTATCCAGCTCGTCATCAATTTGTCATTAATTTGTCGATTTATTTAGAAAAGACAATCAATCGAAAAAAATAGGATGCAAGAGTGAGCGTTCTCTATAGTTATTCAAGATTTCGCACCCTCCCCCTCCCTAAAGCCCTGACGATGGAAGACACGAGGCCTAAGCCACCTGCGCATGTATTTTTAACTGACTTTCTTCAAAAAGGAAGAGGTTCTTAATTCGGCTGTATTTTTTTAATCATCTTGTGAATGGATATACTTCCCGATTGGTCCCATAGAAATTTCATCTAAATCGGTTCAGTAATTTGTATTTTTCCTTGAATATGTATTTTTTCTTCTTGGGCTATATAGATGACATGATAGTTCCATAATAACTGCTAGTTACAATGTAAAAATTTGTTTCGTGACAAGAATTTGTGTGGTATACTACTACAACTAAAAAGGGTAAAATAAAAAAAAACTTTCTTCGAAAAAACCGACTTCAAAAAAGCTAAAGTAACTTTACTTTCGGAAGTGGATGGGTGGCTTTGTTTGTTTCATTCACTTTTTGACACCGACTTTCGAAAGTAAAGTTATTTTAGCATTTTTTTTGTGTGTTTTTAAAGTCGTTTTTTTAAGTCGGTTTTTTCGCAGAAATTTTTATATTCACCGAAGTACTACTCTTTGTAAAGGAGGACAGTAAATTAATTGACAAGCTGATGAACTTGGACAGCAACCTAGATGTCTTACGTTTTTATTAACACAATAACATAAATACTGTTGTAAAAATAAAATTTTAGTAATACAATTAGAGGAGATCGGCACAGTTTCTTCTTAATACAGGCTATTTCATAGCCTAGCAAGAAGAACAGCACGTCACCCACTTGATTGCCAGAGATTTAACACTACCCACTTTGTGGAATATGTACATGTACTACAATATGTTTTTATATAAAAATAAAGATTATTATTACTATAAAAATCTAAATCTTTTCTATATATTTTCATTCCCGACAGGGGGTTGCAAACGCGCCCCCTTGCACCCTGCTGCCGGCGCCCATGACGATATGCCTTGATAAGAGTGGGTATTATCAGATTTATCACCAGATTTAAATTGAAAACGTTTTTCGAAAGTGAATGTGCTATTTTAACAGAGCAGGAAATGTTCCGATTGTCAATCCACAAAATAAGGAATTATTTATATTCTGAGAGAAATGTCTAAGCCTTCGTCAATTGAAGAGAATCTTAAATACGTTGTCATTAAAAAACGATTAAATAATCATTTGGCACCTTGAATGCCTTGCAGACACCTTAATGAGAAGTTCTTAATAATGAATTAGATGTTCTTAAAAAATATACAACGGGGCGCAGGGAAACAGGTGCGTTTTTCTTACATCTATACTATATATCAGTCTATATTAAAATATTATGAAGAGGTAACGTTTGTGAGGTTGTAGGGGGTAATCTCTGGATCTACTGAAACGATTTTGATAATTCTTTAACTAATAGGAAGCTACATTATCCCCGAGCGCCATAGGCTATATTTACAATGTGCCTGTGGGATAATTTGCGACGAAAACGCGAGCGAAGCCGCGGGCAACTGCTAGTACATGCATACACTCTCACACTTTTCCCATAGGGGTAGGCAGGAACCACAGAGCGCCACCTGCTACGATCCTTTATTTATTTTATTTTTTTCGGATGGGAATCATCAAAATATAACCCCTCCCGCTCTGGGCTGAGCAGGAGGGAGTATCAGACTATTACTGACTAAAACCCATCCATGTTCCTTCCTTTGCCCTTTGTGTTCCAGGGCCACGGTATCTCTTTCGAACAGTCCCGCAACCCTGGCAGGCATCGGTCCTTGCGGACCCCTTCCTGTTTGCTGACATCTCTTTGAGCGCCTCACGAACGCGCCGTCGACACGGCCTGTCGTCATAAGACGGACGGACGGCGAGCTACCTGCTACGATCCTTACATACTCCTTGCGCCTCGTCCACGTTCATACATCTAGTGATACACTCACGCCGGTTGCGAGTACTGCGCACCTGACCTTTCTGAAGACCATCAGCAATAAGGTCAGTGTATGTTCTTCTAGGGCGTCTCCCCTCCCGGCGGCGTTGACACTCGAATAAGATGTTCTTAAGAAATAAAGGGTGTAACAAGACCCTTAACGAAGCCGAAAGGCACTTGTTCTCCCCGTCATTGCCATCATTTTTTTGTTCTAGACCATACCTGGGAACCTTCTAGTTACGGAGATATTGGGGTTCAAAGTTCCAACTTTTTCACATTTTTTTTTAAACGTATGTTTTTAGTTTAAGGTTTTTACTTTAAACACCTCCACGACCCCTGGACTATTCAATCCATCCATCAGCACAAAGTTTTGAGTCCGTTACGTAAAAAAAGTAGTTTCCCAGCAATAGTTTTTGAGCTAAGTTACTTAGTTTGATCTACATAATGCTTGGTTGATGGCAATAGACTCGCCCCCTATTACAAGGGTCTTCAACACTTAGGTACACCTCTGCTTAATCCTTCGTGATGGAATTTTATGTCGTGTTATTTTGTAGTTGTTGAGCTCCTTGCGTTCGGAGTTGAGCTACTCGATAACTATCATGCACTGACTGGAAGAACAGGTCCACTCAAAAGACTACCTCGTACTCTGAAAAAAAAGTAGTTGCCACAATCAAGTTTTTGTTTAGATTGACTAAGTAACTTGCTATCAAGTTCTATCAAGCACAATAGAATAGAATAGAATAGAATAGAAAGTTTTTATTTCAGACCGGAGTCCATAGGGTTAGTAACAATTTTACTTAAGTTCTAGTGTTAGTAGGTTACAGACACGGATGAAAATGCACAATCACAATACAGCATGGAGCCGCATCCACCTCCGCACCATCGCACAATGATCACAGCTACTACTTTTATTTGATTGAGATTTGAAACGGGATCTTGATTGGAGTTATCACAAAAGCATTTGCAGCAATCAAGTCAAATAGTAATAAAGACAACCAAATAGTGATAAACACAACCAAGGAACTTTTTAGCGCAAACATTTAGCGCAAGATTTGAACAAGTTGTATAGTTAATACAAATAATTGCAATGATAGATGCTATCAAGTCAAATCAACTTAATAAAGTTTCAATGATATTTATCAAAATGCTTGTCAATACACCTAACTTATTTTGTAACAGTTAACATTTTTTTATAATAGTCACTTTTTTAACTCTCCTACAATGATGTCATGTTAAGGGTAATCGAGAAACTTAATTGAGCGTTCAATCATTTGAAATAGTATTGCTGCAATCATGTCGTGATGATCAATTTAACTAAGATTTTGATTAATTTAAACAAGATATCGTCAATCAAGCTAAAAAGTCACTTGATGGTTGGCGTGGTTTTTTTTCAGTGTACACAAGTTTGCATCATAGTCGTCATATGAAGACAAAGATTATGTAGGAGATGAGGTCTATACAGGCTGGAAACACCGTAAAAAAGAACAGCTGTTCCATACAATTGGATGTTTAATAATAATAAATAAATATCGCTGGAGATTACACACAGCGCCATCTAGGTGCCACACTAAGCAACGAGGCTTGTGTCGTGGACACCAGATACTTGATAATACTACGGAAGATTTATATATTTTTATATATTATTATATTATATTATATATATATTTTTCTCACAATTGCTTACGAGACGTGAGACTAAGCGGACGTGTTTTTCTGTACTTGCTTAAATGAAATATCTATAAACAATTACGACAATAATATCAATTATTAGTTGCGGCGTCAGTTAAAACCAAAGTAAAGTGTGTCACCTGTGACCAGTGCCAACTAGTAGCAACTGTGCAAAATGAAATGAATATATTTATTTTCTATTGACAATAAATAAAGTGTTGCGGTTAGTATGTCTAACCCAGGGTCGAGCCCATTTGGGGCCCGTAGCCAATTACTACCACGAAGTCCTCCGCCAACGCCTACCGAAAAATTGCCCCCGAGTGCACCAAATCCACCACCACCTGCATCAGCACCTGTACCAGCACCTGTACCAGCACCTGTACCAGCACCTGAGGAAATTGTTTTGCCGAGTGAAATTATCAGCACGCCAGAGATCCAGCAATGGCTATCATCTATTGATGGCCTTCTGACCGAAGTCTGCACTGTTGTTGGTGATGGAAAAATGAACTCGGACTCGAAACAACGTGTCGTAAATCTTTGCCGGAAGGTCCAAAGTGGGACTTCTCAGATGGCTGTCCTTTACCAATCGTTGAAGCAGAAAATGATCCAGTCCCACAGAACCGTTCAGCACCTACAGCTACAGAAGAATATGGTGAACTCTCTGGACCAGGTCAAAGAGGTTATAGAGACGAGGCTAAATACGTCCAACAACAATTCCTATGCTAGCATGGTGAAGAAGGGCTCCGACAATTTCATCCGTCCTGCAAACTTGAGTTCGATTGCCATCTATCCCAGCGATAAAACTAAAACTAGTGACGACACCAAGTCACTTGTTCAGAAGTTAATATCTCCCGAGCAACTCAAGCTCCAGGTACGTGGCCTGAAAAAAGTGAAAAATGGGGGTGTACTAATTAGCACAGAGAATAAAGGCGATATAGTTAAATTGAAGAATTCGGAGAAGATTTTCACATCGGGCCTTACAATAGAAGAACCTTCTAAACGACGCCCTAGGGTTACTGTCATTGGTGTTCCCGTAGCCCTTACTGAGAAGGAGGTATTTGACTGTATTTACGAGCAAAACTTATCTGATAAATTGCCGAATACAACGCGTGAATCCTTCCTTGAGGCCGTTAAACTGAGCCATAAATCGGGTAAGAAAGGCCTTCCTACCTGCAACTACATTCTGGAAGTACCCGCTGGCATAAGAAAAATGCTGGTAAACCAAAGCAGAATTTTTATAAACTGGACCTCATGCCCGGTGAGAGACTTTACGATAGTCACCAGGTGCTACAATTGCCAGCAGTTTGGGCACGCAGCTAAGTTTTGCCGTGAAACGAGTCCTACTTGCAACCACTGTGCAGAAACGGGACACTCCGTGAAGGAATGCAGCAGCAAATCTTCTCCCCCCCAGTGTGCGACGTGCAAAAGGTTCAAGAGGAAATGTGACCATCCAACCGGTGATGTAAGTTGCCCAGCACGTAAATATGCAGAGACCAACTACATCAACTCAATAGACTATGAGGGCGCCTAAGAGCGCCACAGTATATTATATTTAGTAAGCACACCAACAGGTAGCTTTTCCCTTATTTGTACTTCTTCTTAGTTTGTAATTAACATGAGCGATCAGCTAATCAGTGATCTAGATAGTTTTACTGTGTCTGAATCTAAAATCTGTAATGTTGAGGACTGTAAATACCTTCTTCGTTCGGGCGACAAATCGCTTACCTTGCTTACACAAAATATTCGAAGCATAAACCGAAATATGAACGGTTTTGAAGTGTTTTTACAACGCCTTGACATAAGCTGTGATATTATTGTATTAACAGAATGTTGGTTGTCAAAACAGACAGTCAACTTACCATCTCTGAACGGTTTTTATTCATATAAAACAGACCGAAACACCAACCAAAACGACGGAGTTGTAGTTTATATTAAAAATAATTTACGAACTATCAAAGAAGAACCACTATCCCAAGACAGTAATTGCTTATTCATTAAAATTAGTCTCGATACAGTAGTCATGGCTATTTATAGGCCTCCCTCTCAAAATATCGACAGATTTTTAGAATCACTAGATACGAACTTAAAAACCATAAGTACTTTCAAAAATATAATACTTGTAGGAGATATCAACATAAACATTTCCTCCGGGAAACCCGATACCCATACACACAATTATCTAAATATTTGTGCATCTCATGGACTTTTACCCGCTCACTATTACCCCACACATCAAAGCGGTTCTTGCTTAGATCATATCATTCTTAAATCAAAAAATCCATCCAAAACATTGGTTACTAACTCTGCGCTTACCGATCATCAAGCTGTTTTACTAACAATGCAATTAAGTTCACCTAGAAAAAACTGCGAGCGCAGCTACACTAAAGTCAATATGACAAATCTTGAAAGTGACATACGCGGCATTAATTTTAACCCAATTTATGATTCTGTTGATGCAAATATCTCTTTACAATATTTCATAAATTCTATACAATACGTAATAAGGAAAAACACTTTCACTAAGATAATCCCTAGGAAATATAGTTGTATTAAACCGTGGATCACACCCGGTCTCGTTCGTTGTATAAGACACAGAGACAAACTTCACCTAAAATCCAAACTTGCACCTGATGACGTAATACTTTCTGTAACCTATAAAAGATACCGCAACTTTTGTAATAATCTTTTGAAAAAACTAAAAAACCAGTACGATAAAAATGAACTCGAGAAGGCGGGAAAAAATAGTAAACTTGTGTGGAAATTTATAAAAACCAATACTTTGAGGTCTAAAAATTCTGAACCGCCGCTAGATTTACTACCAACAGAAATAAACCCATCCGAAGCGATAAATAAGGTAAACCACTATTTCGTCAACGTTGGTAAAAACTTGGCAGAAAAATTCATAAATATTAGCCTTCCTCCTGCTCCAAACCCCACTAAGACATCTTCAACGTTAAAATCTTTTGTTTTATTAGATACGGACGTCAACGAAGTAGTTAGAATAATAAACGACTTAAAGGATGTCTGCGCAACTGGGTGGGATGATATACCCAATAACGTACTAAAAAGATTCAAACACCTACTAGCCCCTCCGCTTACCCACATCTTTCAGCTGTGTTTATCAAAAGGGATATTTCCAAAACTACTAAAAAAGTCTGTAGTCACTCCTATTTTCAAGTCTGGAGATAAAATGAGTGTGAATAACTACAGACCAATTTCAGTACTGACAGGCCTATCAAAAATTTTAGAAAAAATCATAAACAGTAGACTGATAAAATATCTGGAAGATAACAAACTTCTTTCAGATAATCAATTTGGATTTAGGCCTAAAAAATCAACTAGCCAAGCAGTAAACAAATTGATTAATTACATTTCTACAAATCTGGATAGTGGAATGCATACAGTTGGTATCTTTTTGGACCTTGCCAAGGCTTTTGACACTATTTCTTGCACTATTCTTTTGCAGAAGCTTGACACACTTGGGATAAGAGGAGCGCAGCTTCTTCTATTATCTGATTATCTTAGCGATCGACAGCAATGTGTAAAAATTGGACCAAACACAAGTGCTGATCTTTCTAATACTTGTTTTGGAATACCACAAGGCAGTATATTAGGTCCTACATTATTTTTAATCTATATTAATGACCTTTGCAGCCTGCCTCTCAACAATGGTGTTGTAATGTCATATGCAGACGATACTGCTCTGTTGTTTGCAGCTAAATCAAGAGCTGAGGCCTATGAACATGCTCAAAATGGTTTCAACAGTGTATGTAGTTGGCTCCAGAACAATTTTCTAACACTAAATGCTGACAAAACAAAATACATTTCATTTACAATGAGAAATACTAACACACCGCTTACTAACCTAATCATTTACGCGCATACCTGTAGCACGTACGCTGACTCTGCATGTTCTTGCCCTACTTTAGAAAAAGCTGACCATTTGAAATATCTTGGTGTCACAATTGACTCCAATCTAAATTTCCGTAAACATATCGAGTTACTATGTACTAGAGTGCGAAAACTAATTTATGTTTTTAAGTATTTACGTAATGTAGCCGACTATAAATTAATAAAACAGGTTTATTTGGCGTTGTGCCAGTCTATTCTAGCCTATTGCATAACGTCCTGGGGTGGCGCGGGAAATTCGATTCTTCTCCCTCTAGAACGTGCTCAAAGAGCAATTCTAAAGGTTGCTACCTTTCGTCCGTTTAGATTTCCTACACGACTGCTCTACAAAGCATGTAATGTGCTCACAGTACGCCAATTATTTATTCTTCACATTATACTACAGCAGCACTCTACCCTTCCCTATGACCCTGTTCCTTCCGATAGGAGAAGGAAGGACCTAGTTTGCCCAATGCCTCAAACTAAGCATGCTTTTGCTAGTCGATTTTATATTTTTTTAGGACCTTTTCTGTATAATAGACTCAACAAGAAACTAAACTTCTATAGTCTAAGTCATAGGAAATGTATTTTTGTATTATCAGATTATTTAGCAATACTTGATTACACGGACACAGAAAAACTTCTAGAAGTCCTAGTTTGATTATCTTATCCCCTGGTATCTAATTGCACGTATTTACTTAAGTTAGTTTTAATGTTTTTGTACCAATTGGATTTTTGTTATAGTTGTTAATAGATTTATTTTAATTTCAAAACTTTTATTGTACTAATTATATGATGCATTGTAAGTGATGGCCTGAAACACAGGTTTAAATAAACCTAGATCAGGCAGGTCGCTACCTAACACTTGAGTTCGACTTCTTCATTACTTGCACCTATTAATATATTTGAGTCATAGTTTACTTAGCGCTAATTATAAAATTGTTTAAGAAATTACACTACAGCACCTAAATGTACTTTTGTAATATCTACTTTTTAAAATAAATTATTCTAATTATTCTAATTATTCTAATACTACATAGATACTTTTTGTTTGTTAATACTTACTTATTATACATATAAACCATGACTCGGAAACAAATGTCCATGCTCATCACACAAACATTTGCGCCTACCGGGATTCGAACCCGGGACCCTAAGAACGTAAGGCAGCCTCACTACCGCTACGCCATTCGGTCGTCAAATAGTGTTAATGTTTTTCATATTTAATATCCGATGCGAAATTTCTATTTGGGGGGGATTCAGGATGATGAACTGAATACGTGGTACCTGCTTTAGCATCATCGTCTCTTTCCCTTTTTATTTCCTACCGTACTATCTTGAGAAAAATCACCGAAAAAAACACAGAGGTCTGTTTTAAAAGTCCAGGTGGCCTACCATCCTGCCAGGGTTGCGGGACTGTTCGACAGATACCGCGGCCCTGGAACACAAAAGGCCAAAGAAGGAACATGGATGGGTTTTAGTCAGTACAAGTCTGACACTCCCTCCTGCTCAGCCCAGAGCGGGAAGAGTTATTTGATGATTTCCGATCCGCAAAAAAAAAAGTGGCCTACCATGACCTCTTAAAGCAGGAGTAATTCCTGTGTGGGAAAGAGATGGCGCTAGACGACCTGTATAGCTGTCTCTTTCCCACACTGGAATTACTCCTGCTTTAAGACGTCATGGTAGGCCACCTCATTTCAATAATCTTAAATTTTGTCGAGCGAAATTTTCACTTTGAGCTAGTTTTACTATTAAACTACAAATATTCGCAGTCCACATGAATACATGAGTGTAAAAACGGAAAACCCTTTCAGGTAACTTCTAAAAAATCCTTTTGGTAAACATTAAACGGGCCACCTTTGTCGAAGGCAAGTCTAAAAATCGGATAACAATTTATTGTCGATGAATAAACTCACTGACGGACAGACGTATCGTTTTTAAATACATCTACAACACTAATATTATAAAGAGGAAAGATTTGTATTTGTGTGTGTATGTTTGTAATGAATAAACTCAAAAACTACTGCGCCGATTTCAAAAATTCTTTCACCATTAGATAGGTACATTCACCCTGAGTAACATAGGCACCCGTGCGAAGCCGGGACGGGCCGCTAGTTTAATATAAAAGCCAATCTAACATCCAGAAGTCCAAACTAAAGGTTTGCCAACGAACAATGGAGCGCATTAGACTAGGAAATAAATTAACGGATCGTGTTCAAAATACAATACTGCGCTCCAAAACAAATATACCTGATGAGGCTCAAAAGGCTGCCCAACTCAAATGTGACTGGGCAGGTCATGTCTGCCGCATGCCGGACAAACTGTGGACCACAATAGCAGGAAACTGGTGCCCTGACACAGTGAGGCGGGGTCACGAAGGAGATGGCGGGACGAACTGGACAAGTTCTGTCAGAACTGGAAGGAGGGCGCGCGGGTTCGTGAGAAGTGACGGAGTGGAGGAAGACCTTCACCCAGAAGTGGGAGAGAGCAGACTAGGATAAAAAAATTGCCAAGTTAACCGGCTTCGATGATGGTGCAGCCCTACCTAGGACAAGACTGATATGGATACGATCAACGAACTGAGAAGATGCCGATTGCAATAAATCGCGATGGAAAAGATCCAGTTTTATAACTCAATTAATCAATCATTTGGGAGTACTGTAGTTATAGATTACTTTGTATTGAAATTTTGTGAAACTATAAAGAGTTTCATAAATGAAATACAGGGAAAGCCACAACTCAAGCTAATACTGCTATTCATACAGAGAAGGATTCAATTTGCTTTCATCAATACTGTGTTGGGGATTTTACATATATAATGGGTGTAACAAGACCCTTAACGAAGCACTAGGTACTTGTTCTCCCCGTCATTGCGATCATATTTTTGTTCTAGACCATACCTGGGAACCTTCTAGTTACGGAGATAGTGGGGGTCAACGTTCCAACTTTTTCACAGGTTTTTTTATAAATACATGTTTTCAACGTAAGATTTTTACTGTAAACACCTCCACGACCCCCGTACTATTCAATCCATCCATCAGCACAATGTTTTGAGTGCGTTACATTGCGTAATACCGTAAAACGAAAATTTTCACTTAAAAAAAAAATCGTTTCCCATCAATAATTTTTGCATAAAGTTACTTAGTTTGATGTACATAATGCTTGGTTGACGGCTTCGTGAAGGGTCTTGTTACACTGTGTATAAAGTACAATTATACATCAATTCACACCATTTTCTCATGGGACACGTGCAAATGACATTCGTAAATGATGGAAAAGTCAATAATTTTAACATTCAAAAAAGAACATCTTTTGTTAAAATGAAAAAGAAGAAAAATTTATCTATCAACATTGAACACGTATACAATAACTATTTCAATAACTATTTCATGAAAAAGTCACTCAATGGGGTTAAATGAACTTGGAGGGTTGTGTTGATGATTTGAATGATTATAATTCTGTAACTCCATACGTGTTACTGGCGCGATTCGTATTGTTATCAACATACAACCTGACAGTGATCTGCAAATTGCAATAAACGTAAGAAAATTCAAATTTCGCGGGCTACCCTTGCGCTTCCACCTTGATCATAGCTGGCGAAACGTGGGTGTACTATTCACCTCTGCCTATTTCGGTATTTCAAGCTGTCATTTTATATACCACTAGCTATTTTGCCCGCGACCCTATTTATTTTTTCTAAAATAAAAGTAGCCTATGTTAGACCTCATAACATCTATCCTTCTATTCTTATATCTATCCTTATGGCTATCTGCCAGTAACCCGTCGAAATCGGCCCAGCCGTTTCGGAGATTAGCACACAGAAAGACAGAATCAAAAATTGAAAAAAAAAATGTTTTTGTTATTCGTGCCGTAATATAAACTTGTTATTTTGATATTACAAAAAGACACTTCGGTTTTATTTATTTGTATAGATTTCTAGATAGATGTATATATCAGTTAGTCATAAATATATAAACATGCACACCCTACACACGCACACAGACACACACAGTATTTTTTAATCATTCTCGGCTATCTTTTTTTTTGTGTACTTCGTAATTGGCGTGATGTTTGATATAATAATTTTAAGTTAATGTACTGTCAGTTGTGAAACTACCTTTCGTAAAATAAATAAATATACCTATCGCTAAGTGAAATTTCAAATAAACACTCAATAACACGCCTGAATTTCATGAGAGGTTAGGCAGGGGTGTACATAATAGTACACTTCCATTTCGCCACTAATATTTAAGTCCTATGTTATAAAGAGCGAGTCTATTGCCATCAACCGGGCACATAATAAAAAGGAAATTGAAATGTCAAATTTATAAAAAAAAAAGAATACTGTTCAAAGTCATATGAATGAAAAAACAAATGAAATCTATGAATTGTCATTAAAAATCCTTAATTCACTAACAGGCAATGTATAACCTAAACTACTGAGTCTATGAGTAAGAATTTTTGTACACAGATAGTCTTTATAACGACACTGAGTTTTAAGGAAACATTTTTTTAAATTCATCCCCTTAAAGGGTTAGATACGGGACGAAATTTTGTATGAAACTTCGTCATCTAACCCCATAGGCACATGGATTGTTATATCAGAAATATAGACCTACTCGTATTCTCTACGAACACATTCACATGAAATTTCAACCAATGAAACCGTTTTAGAGGTAATATTTTGTAAAAATCCTTTTCCATGCCTCAAAACGAAACCTACACATCAAATTTCAAGTTCCTAACCTTTATATATCCAAAGATTTCACACTATTTCGGTTTTGTCAACGCAGACATGCGCTTGACGAAGAAAACTGTGTTTCTGCCTGCCTTCATACATCTAACCTACATTGTCATTTCAGCATAGCACTATTCTAGACCTATCTTTCAAGTCAAAAATTACACTGTTACAAACGTATTTTTGTATAGAAAACTATACTAGAAAAACTTACCAGTATTAAAGATGACAACACCCAAAAAAAATCACTGAAAATCCTATTTCTTCAGCTCTGAAACACCACAGCCATCTTGGCTGCAAATATTCGTTTATTACTCCATGAAAACACACTGACACACACTAAAAAATACTTTAGAACACTGAGATGGTACTTTAAGACTTATTTTTATATGATTTTAGTGTTGAATATAGTTTTTTTGTGAGATTTTTTCAGGTTTTTAAAGAGAGGGACGCGCGTGTGGTTCCCTTTACTGTCCGTCGAATACTGGCAAAGGTTCGATATTTTTGAACAACGAGTGATGAATGCGAGGGAGCTTTTGGATATGACATTTTGCTGCATGAGTGTGGGGTGGTCGTTTTCATGGTGTTTGACAGTTGTCGATGTCAGAGGTAATTTGTTCACAGTTTTGTGGTCACAAGACTATCGTGTCGTTACTAAGGGAGTTGTAACTTTGGTTCAAGCTTAAATCTTTTTTATTTCGAACGTTATTTCACTTTAATATGATTAATTAATTATTAAGATTCGCCGACTGGTCGACACTTCGAGTGACCAGAGGGCTGGCTCTTTATTTAGTCAAAGAATTAGCTTTGTCATTCAACGTGGCAATGCTGCCAGTCTTCAGGGCACGTTTCCGGATGACATCGATGGGGAGGAGTACTTTGACGCTTAAGTGTCCTATTGTCGTCGTTGTATATATGTAGGAACTTAGTTTTAGTCTTCTTTTTAGCATTATTTTAGTTCTATTTGTAGTCTGTATAAAATGTACATAGTAGATATACTCAATAAATAAAGGGCATAACAAGACCCTTAACGAAGCCGAAAGGCACTTGTTCTCCCCGTCATTGCCATAATTTTTTTGTTCTAGACCATACCTGGGAACCTTCTAGTTACGGAGATATTGGGGGTCAAAGTTCCAACTTTTTCACAAGTTTTTTTTAACCACATGTTTTTAGTTTAAGATTTTTACTTTAAACACCTCCACGACCCCCGTACTATTCAATCCATCCATCAGCACAAAGTTTTGAGTGCGTTACATTGAGTCCTACCGTAAAACGTGATTTTTCACCCCAAAAAAAAAAGTCGTTTCCCAGCAATAGTTTTTGAGCTAAGTTACTTAGTTTGGTGTACAGAATGCTTGGTTGACGGCTTCGTGAAGGGGCTTGTTACACACTGTATATAATAATATGATTATTAAAAACATGGATTTTATTTACTTTTTTGAGTATTAATGTAATCGTTATCATCAAATCTAGAACAAAAAGTCTTCTTATCTAGTAGAAACACATAAACTCACGCCTTTTTGCATGACTACCCAGAAAACGATTGTTATGTTTCAGGGTTCATGTGTGTATGTATGTTTGTGTATTTATTAACTTCTGAACGCCTCAACCGATTTCGATGTATTTGATATCGTTAGAATCTCTTCCCGTTAAAATTGTATTACGTCTTTAAATCATGGTCTAAATCTTGTCCCATGGGTGTAGGCAGGAACAACAGGCCGCCTCCTACGTCATTTTTAACTAACACAAAAAAAATCGTTCAGACTGAAATGAACTCAACGAGCAACAGAAGCGAATAAATCTCAAGAGTTTTACAGTGAAAAACATATCACAACTCAAGATAATGAGAAGGTAAAATATTCTTAAAATGCGTAGAAGATCTAACTCAAAACTCGCTTGAAACAGCGTCGAAATATCGAGAGTTCAAAATAATGGACAATCATGGAAGATATCCCGTAAGTGTCAATATAGGTAACTTTAATTGTAAACTGTGAAAGCTTAAAACAATGTTCTAACTCGAAAGTTGTTCCCTTTTAACCATATTCAAGAGAAAATATACCACCTCCATACTACCCCTCGTTAGATGCAATGTTCCACGCTAGAAAAGGATAGACTGCGTGTGAATGAGACGGAGAATCGGCGCGAACTCCTCCAACATAGTATAATTGTTATTGTTTTTTTTATTTATCATAATTACTTATTTTGTAGTAAGTCGTTTTTAATGATGTGTTCATTTATGTTGTGTTCGTTTGTTCAAAAAGATTCGTTTTCTTTTATTTATTTTTTGTTTGTTTGGGTATACGAGTATAAGCTGCCGCTAAACGTGAAGTACTAGTAATACAAAATAGGTTTAAGTGCTTACTTTTTTTTATCAAAAGGCTTCCATTTTAACCGGATGCTGCTGAATACCAGTATATAACATGGAGCGGCTGACCTAAGCGCAAAAAGTTGTACTTACTACTTTAAAATCGTGTCAATAGGGTTTCATTTTGCATGTTTGTAAATACTCCTATCAAAATGTTTGGCTACGGTGCTACGGTGCTACGCCGTAGTAACCGCTACGTCATTCTACGTAGAATGTCTACAGATGGGTACTACGTCGTCTATACTAAAATTATAGAGAGGTAAAATTTGTTTGTAAGTTTGAATTAGGGGTAATCTCAGGAACTAATAATCCAATTCTAAATATTCTTTCACTGGCAGAAAGCTACATTATTCGTGAGTGTTATAGGCTATAAATTATATTTATATCACGGATATTAGGCGAGCTATCACAATTTTTACGGATGAAGTCGTCGCGGGAGGGATGTGCCAGTATCAACATAAAGTCAGCATAACAAACTACAAGTCTGTATCCCCAGCGGTGGCCCAGTGGTAGCGGCCCCGTCTTACGAACAGTAAGTCGTGGGTTCGAACCCGCGCATTACTTTGTGTAATTTATTTCATCACCACTGCTCTCAAAACGGTGAAGGAAAACATCGTGAGGAAACCGGCATGTCCTAGAACCAAACATTCGAAGACATGTGACATCTAACAACCCGCACTGGGCCCGCGTGGTGGATTATAGCCTATTCCCTCTCGTAGAGAGGAGGCCGTGTGTCCCAGCAGTGGGAACATTATATGCTGATTATGCTTATCCTAGCTATGTTTCATACACTTTGCTATACACAAACATCAAACCTGCTATCTCTGAAGGGTTGTCCAGAGGTGTACTTATACTTCACCGACATGTAATAGGGGTAATTGCGTCATAAAATTTCAGCCATTCGTCAAAAATCATAGTCTCTAGCACACAGTCTGACATCCAGCTAACCAAACCGCTGATGTATGTACCGCCGCGATAAAATATGACTCCCGACTTCGACCTACACCAATGTGTGGGAAATTGTGGACTGCGAGAGTTGATACTTTGTCGTATTTTATTGTATGGTAACATAACATCAAGCTTGTTATTTCAGAAGGGTAAGGCAGAGGTGTACCTAATAGTACACCCATATTTCCGCTAGTTATGTGTGGCAGTACGGTTTTTTTTGATTAAAAAATACTACACCTGTTTATTTCTAGGCCAGGGGCCTTAGTCTGCTATTGCAATAGTGTCAGAATGATCTATCATTGATTTAATAAGGCCCCGCGCAGACGAATTACCCTTTGTACGAACGTCAAACGAGTTTCGAACGCGCTTCAATACGCCGTGGGCTAGGGGCCTCATTAAATCAATGATAGACCATTCTGACACTATTGCAATAGCAGACTAAGGCCCCAGATAGGCAGTCGCTCCATGCAAAATACTGGTTTTTAAGCTGCATTCGCTTCGACAGAATACCAGAACACATTGGCATTCTGTCTTCCATCATTTTCTGTTTAGAAAATGATGATGTAATCCTTTTTACTTTGCCAAATACGTATAAATTTTATAATTTAAATTTTTATTTGTCTTTCTCAGTGTTTTTGATCGGGTCATAATTATAAATGGTGTAACAAGACCCTTAACGTAGCCGAAAGGCACTTGTTCTCCCCGTCATTGCGATCATTTTTTTGTTCTAGACCATACCTGGGAACCTTCTAGTTACGGAGATATTAGGGGTCAAAGTTCCAATATTTTCACAAGTTTTTTTTTCTAATACATGTTTTAATGTAAGATTTTTACTTTAAACACCTCCTATTCGACTCCTGTACTATTCAATGAATCCACCAGCACGATGTTTTGAGTGCGTTACATTGAGTTTTTCGGTAAAACGTGATTTTCCACCCCCAAAAAAAAAGTTGTTTCCCAGCAATAATTTTAGCGTAAAGTTACTTAGTTTGATGTACATAATGCTTGGTTGATGGCTTCGAGAAGGGTACTGTTACACCCTGTATAGGAGATTTAATTTTGATTTGAAAAGAGTAACCATGGAGTTTCTTGACGGTTCTTCTCCATAGAAAACGGTCAACCCGAACCGTGCACCTTTTTGTCGACGTTTTATAAGTGCCCATCTAGGCCTAAATGAAATAAAAATATTTTGATTGATTTAAAAAAAGTTGGTCGGAGTTTTTGTAGGACCCAGAGATCAAAAGCTCCCATTAGCTTTATCGCGATGTTTTTTGAACTCCGAAGATCAGATTTCGAGTTGTTTTTTTGTGGATGAGTGGTGAATGGGAAAGTGAAAAACAACCCTTCATAAATGCAAAATGAATGATGGTTAATTAGTAAAGTCCGTCAGTCAGTACACTTGCATGTGATTAGCCGAAAAATGGTCCAACCAATCTAAAATAATTTGGATGATGAATTGCCATGTAAATTGGAATAATAAATAAATAAATAATAAATAAATATCGCTGGACATTACACACAGCGCCATCTAGGTGCCACACTAAGCAACGAGGCTTGTGTCGTAGACACCAGATAGTTGATACTATTACATAGATACTTTTTGTTTGTAAATACATACTTATTATACATATAAACATCCATGACTCGGAAACAAATGTCCATGCTCATCACACAAACACTTGCTCCTACCGGGATTCGAACCCGGGACTCTAAGAACGTAAGGCAGCCAGACTACCGCTGCGCCATTCGGGTCGTCAAAGGACAATTTTGTATCTGCAGTCACTCACACAGAACACACCTTAGTTTTATATAATTAAAATGTCAAAGTATCAAACTCACTCAGTCCGCACTCAATCGATCGTTCCCGAAGTCACACGAGCCCCCCGAACATACACGAAGCCACTGTGTTAAGTTTCCTTAATTCACCTATGATGACTTTTTGATCGTTTTCGGTTATTTATTAATGAGAAGTAAAAAGTTTACGTTGTTGTACGTGTGTTTTGTTGCCATGTATTCTTCAATAGCACCGTGAAGTCTGTATATGAACTTAGTCCAATGAAATAGGGCCGCTTGGTTTTACATGGGGCTTACCCCTTTTTTTTTTACCGATGGGATATCATCAAATAACCCCTCCCGCTCTGGGCTGAGCAGGAGGGAGTGTCAGACTTTTACTAACTAAAACCCATCCATGTTCCTTCCTTTGTCCTTTGTGTTCCAGGGCCGCGGTATCTCTTTCGAACAGTCCCGCAACCCTGGCAGGCGTCGGTCCTTACGGACCCCTTCCTGTTTGCTGACTCTCTTTGAGGCGCGCGTGGAACACTCTTGCGCCGTCGACACGGCCTGTCGTCATAAGACGGACGGACGGCGAGCTAGCCCATAGCTCACCGTCATGGGGCTTACCCCTGACTGCAGTAACATAACCCAGAGCTCTTAAATCTTCTTTCTTTATCGTGTGGTTAACCTGGTGTCAGAGTTCTTAAGTCGCCCATGGGCCTCTGACTTGGTTTTACATGCCGTCAAAAAATATCTCTCAGGCATGCTGGTTTCCTCACGATGTTTCTCTTCACCGAAGCAAGTGATAATTATACAATACGCACATGAATCCGAAAAATCAGAGGGCGTAACTTGCGTTCGAACTTGAGACCTGTGACTTGACAGTCCGACGGTCACACCACTACGCTATTCCTGCTTCGATAATCAATCAATCAATCAATCAATCAAATCTTTATTTGCTTTGAATGTAGGTACAGGTATAAGATGTTGTACATAAATTAATGAGATCAGCTACAGTCTACCTTACGGCATGCAAATGATTACATAAATTAAAATAATAATAATATCAAAACAATGTCAACAAAACAGAAAGCAAAGTGAATTCAATCTACCTTACTGCGTGCAAATTATTACATAAATTGAAATATGAATAAAATCAAAACAATGTCAACAAAACAGATATTAAAGTGAATAACAATAGACACTACAACAAACTCTCGAGATTACTATGATTATACGGCTCAAATCGTGGCCCAGGACCAACCTGAGCACAGCCCAAAAAGATCTCGAGAAGCTACAGAGATTTGCCTGCGTAGCAATCACCAGTAGCATGAGGACATCACCCACTGCCGCTTTACAGGTGATGCTGGGGCTGTCACCTCTACACCTCGTTGTAAGAGAGGAGGCGACCCTAGCGATTTTCAGGCTCGAAGTATCCGGCACCCTCAGTAAAGATTCCAGAATCAAACATACACGCTTAAAAGATGATGCTATCAAGCGGCAGCCCATGATGGCATCACCCTGCGACAGAACCCTGAAGACCCACTGCTTTCATAAACACTACAGCATAGAGCTCACAGCGGAGACGCGTGACTACTCAGGTCCAAAAGAGCTAAGGATCTACACTGATGGATCAAAGACCGAAGACGGGACAGGTGTCGGAGTCTTCTCCAACGACCTAAATATTAAAATATCCAAACCCCTGGGAATGCTCAACTCTGTCTATCAAGCTGAGTGTGTTGGCATTATCCAAGCGGCACACGCCATTGAGGTCAGGGAAGTTACGAATACCCATATTCGTATACTCTCCGACAGTGCCTCAGTCCTTCAATCCTTAAAGAGAAACCACATAACGTCGAGACTAATACTAGAATGCCATAATGCCCTAGAACGTGTTACGGTACTAAACCACAACACTGTGACACTACAATGGATCAAAGGACACAGCGGATCACTTGGAAACGATGCGGCTGATGAACTTGCCAGAAGGGGATCCAGCACAAAAGCCTTCGGACCCAAACCCATTGTGCCCATTCCCTTCAAGCAGCTAAGGAGTTGGTTAAAGGAACACACTCAAACGCAAGCGGGAAAATGGTGGACCTTGACACCAGGGTGCAGGCAATCCAAGGAAGCTATGCCATCCCTGGACACGAAGCTAACCAAGCGCCTTCTGCGCCTGGACAGAGATAGCCTGCGACTGGTGGCGGGGACCATCACTGGACATTGCTCACTGAACAAACACTTCCACACCCTAGGTATCACTGATAGCCCCCTGTGCAGAGCGTGCATGGAGGCGGAAGAAACTGTAGCGCATGTACTCCTCGAGTGCACCGGCGTCACCCAGATCCGTGAGGATACTCTTGGAACACCGAGATCCCTTGAGGATGTCCTGAGAAGACCGGGAAGTTTGATCTGCTTCTGGAGGGAGGTGGGCTGGTTGGAGTAACGGCCACCATGGCTCACGCACAATGGTCCAATTTAGGGACTAAGTGCGGAAACCAAACCCTTAACATAGAACACATAGAACGGCTCAAATCTGCCTAACCATTTAGCTTTAGAGCAACTACGGTAGGTACTTATCACAAAAATAAAAACAACAATCAATTAAACAACTAAAAACAACAATTTTAACTCAAAAGAAAACAATTTTATTACCTACAACATCCAGCCCCTTTTCGAATCACACGACACAATCCATCATAGCGTACGTAAAACGTCATGTTTTTCAATGTTACTGCCGGTCCCCCTGACTTTACGAGCGTAATGATATTACTCAGATTAAAACACAATCTCTGGCGGGCGCAATTTGTGGCGCCGACTGTACGCTTAGAGGTACAGGTGGGGAGAGAAGTGGTTGGTAAAAAAAAAGTTGTCTCATGAGATTTTCCGATATATTTGTTAGTAGCTGTTGCCCGCGACTGTCGTTCGCGTGAAATTATTTATAAAAAAATACCAATTTCAATGGTTTTATTTTTTTTGCACGCGACCCTAACTATTTTTCTAAAATAATAGCCTATGTTAGACCTTATAATGTCAGCTATCTGCCAGTATCCCGCCAAAATCGGTCCAGCCGTTTCGGAGATTAGACCGGAACAAACAGACAGAAAGACAGACAAAAATTGAAAAAAAAGGTGTTTTTGTTTAAAGTGCAGTAGGTATATATTTTCATATGCATTTAGTAAAAAACTATTGTTTTGATATTGCAAATAGACACTTCAATTTAATTTATTTGTATGTAGGTACCTACTTAGGTATTGTATAAAGGGTGTAACAAGACCCTTAACGAAGCCGAAAGGCACTTGTTCTCTCCGTCATTGCGATCATTTTTTTGTTCTAGACCATACCTGGGAACCTTTTAGTTACGGAGATATTGGGGGTCAAAGTTTGAACTTTTTCACAAGTTTTTTTTTTTAATATATCTTTTTAATTCAAGAATTTTACTTTAAACGCTTCCACAACCCCCGTACTATTCAATCCATCCATCAGCACAATGTTTTGAGTGCGTTAAATTGAGTCCTACCGTAAAACATAATTTATCACTCCAAAAAAAAATAGTTTCCCAGCAATAATTTTTGCGTAAAGTTACTTAGTTTGATGTACAGAATGCTTGGTTGACGGCTTCGTGAAGGGTCGGTATACACCTTTTTGTAGGCCGAGTATAAACTTGATTGTTGTTTACTCAATATTATTGAAGTAAAAACTATCACCGTCTTTTTATTTCCATTGCATGACACTTACTCACTTGTGCGTGTGACAGTACGGAGCTCCCCTATAAACGAGGGTGCGAAGGGCAGACCCTTTATTTTTAATTGAGTGACAGCCTACAGGGACGGACTGCAGAGCTGATTGATAATATAATATTAATCCATCTACTCTAATATCATAAACTAGCGACCCGCCCCGGCTTGGCACGGGTGTAATGTTATGCATGTAAACCTTCCTCTTGAATTACTCTTATTAAAGTCCAGGGAAATTAAAACAATTTGTCAGGATATCACTCACACTATTTATTAGGTTTTCTACAGAATCACTTCACACTTGTGTGCACTTCAACTGTTCGACGTCGACTGACTAACAATCGTGCGCACTACTTCCACCACGTGTTATCTTTTACCGGCAACAGCCTAGGTTGACATTTATAATAAAAAAATTATGGTACAACCGGAAGTAGTGCGTGCGATAACACTTAATTTTATTATTCGTGTAAACAGTATTTGAATATTGTTATTAAATTTAAATACAGATAATAATTTACCTAAACAATGAATGCCTATGATTGATTAAATTAAATATCTAAAAATGATTAATTGATTCCAGAAATCCGACTAGCGAAGATAGAGTTTCTAACACTCTATCTATTAAAAAAAAAACGCATCAAAATCCGTTGCGTAGTTTTAAAGATCTAAGCATTCATAGGGACAGACAGCGGGAAGCGACTTTGTTTTATATACCATACAATGAAGGTATAGTTTGCAATTTTAGATGTAGCGGGAAATTTTCGGAAACTACAAATGCGATTTCGAATTCTAATAGGGTACAATCAAAACGTCCTCATGGGATCCCCGTCCACAATACGAGCAAAGCCTCGCGCTAAATCCAGTTTAATAAAAAAAAACATTTTTTATTCAATATTATTAAAAAAATCACGAAGCAGCTGACTTCTAAATGTTGTTCAGTGTTAAAAATATCAATCCTAGCTAAATAATAACTGCCACGGGTCGAATAATAGTTCGATCTTTAAGGTTAAGCTACGCAGCCCGGGGATGGACCGTGGATGGGTGACCATCATTAACATAAGTCGTATGACGGGTTGTCAAAAGCTCTGAAGGTCTGTCTGGGTTGTGGACATCAGATAGGCACCCATAACATACCTCCGTGAGTTTCCTCCGTGCCTCGAAAACACGTTAAACCGTTGGTCCAGCTGTCAATTGTAGATCTTTATCATTCGTTACAGGTAGTCAGTGACCCGAAACTCTGACCACCAGTCTTACTAAGGGGTATCGTAATACCCAGTACCAACTGGGTTGAGGAGGTCAGATAGGCAGTCGTTCCATGTAACATACTGGTATTCAGCTGCATCCGGTTAGACTGGAAGCCGACGCCGACCTTTAGGAACAGCTTAGGCAGATGATTACCTGTATTAAATAGACAAATATCCCTGCCATCTTATTTTCTTTAAGAAACCTAGTCTTTTTCTTGTAAAATTATTCAGAAATATTCGAGAAGGTTCTATACAAACATTTTGTTCCTAAATAAAGATGAACATATCATTTATATTCAATATTGTTACCCTTTTCCTTCAACCAATTGACTTGCTATGATAAATAGGGGTACAGCGGAATACTATTCTACACAATGAGCCCGGCTATCGTTGTTGAGCTCACCAGATGGCGCCACTGCCGAGTAAGGTCCAATCATGAATTCTATTTTAAACATTAAAGTATAAGTTCGTGAAAAGTTTATTTTATTACATACAACAACATAGTGTAAACTTCAGGGACATATTTTCTATATTGTCTCTGAAATTAGAGCAAGCAAAAATCATTCTAACTCCCAAGTCCTAGAATAGAATAGAATAATTTTTATTTGTGTAAAAAAATGGTACATTATGGTCTTATAAATAGGGTTGTGAACTTACATGTTTCGCCATAGAATGGCATACAAATATTAGTACATGTTAGACTTACACCGGTATTCTTAGTCGTGGATTGAACTTAAGTCGGACTTGACACGCCTACATTCCGCCCCACTAGACATATTGACAGCTACAATTTGTTTATAATTTGACATAAACGCCCACTTTTCAAAGGCGTTTATGTCAAATTATAAACAAACTGTGAGAGAATGGGGCGGAATGTAGGCGTGTCAAGTCCGACTTAAGTTCAATCCACGACTAAGAATACCGGTGATAGAATTTTAATACGAAACATCAATTTGTTTAAATATTAATATAATAATTATGTCTTGGTAATAAGAACACCACTTAAAAATTTGGGTTTCGTATCTTAATATTAACAGATGCTTAAATTTAAAGAAAACATTAAAAAATAAAACATTTTAAAACACTCTGTAAAACTCAGTAGCCATATACTATCGTTTACTTTTTTTCAAGAAATTATTCTACACTATAGAAACAATTATCAATAAGCCAACTAATAGATTCCAAGTTGCTACTTAAAATCTTCAAGTCATAATTAATCAGGAATGGCTCAATCTTCACCATAATCGTAAATATACCTACGTGATAAAAAGCGCGAAATCTCCATGAACATCTGACGGTTCTGAAGACCTTACACGAACGCCTGTAGCGGCGAATTCATGCGCAATATCTGCCAATAAGACCCCCCTTCTATTCCATTTGAGAAATATGGCGTAGGTCTTGTGACTTGACTTAAGGTCCTTTGTCCCCTAACTGGGCAGAGGGCGTCCACTGAGCTTCGCGCTTCATTTCACTCCACATCATAACGAGGGAGAGCAGCGGTGGACGGAGTAAGTTCTTCATGCCCCATATAAATGGGAGGATCCTCCGATCAGACGGGGGATTATTATTTAAACTATTCCCAGTTTGTCCCTGTATACCAGTTTTTTGTCATGATTCCATACAAACGAGATCGCTAAGCCAATTATGAGGTCATGCATGCTCTCTATCTTGACAACACATCAGCGCACAAGGAAATCATTGTTAAATAATAATTAAAATGCATTTTGTAATCTAGGGGGTGTCGTAAAGAGACTTAAGTCAAGAGTGTGGGGGTAGTGTCCTCTTGTTTTGTAATAACAAGATTTTAAGATTAAAGGGTGCTGGTACACCCCTTAACGAAATCGAAAGGCACCTGTTCATCCCGTCATTGCGATAATTTTTTTGTGTTCTAGACCATACCTGGGAACCTTCTAGTTACGGAGATATTGGGGTCAAAGTTCCAACTGTTTTCTAAATAAAAGTTTTTAATGTTAAGACTTTACTTTAAACACCTCCACGACCCCCATACTATTCAATGCATCCATCAGTACAATGTTTTGAGTGTGTTACATTGAGTCCTATCGTATCGTAGCTCCACAGCAATAATGTTTGCGTAGTTTGCAGAACAGAATGCTCGGGTGACGGCTTCGTGAAGGGTCTTTTTGACAACTTGTACAAATGGGATTTTCCCAGATCGATAGCTCTGCATGGCTGTTATTTCTAACCTTGTCTTCAGCTATATCTAGACTTACTAGATTCTTGTTCAAGGGAATAGGTCAAATCCGCTTGCAATATGCTTATTGAGACCCCAAATCCCCATAATTAGCTTTTGAACTGCTACATTGGTCTTGTTGTCGCAAGCGAGCAGTTCGTTCTGCAGGTTTTGTTGGGTTTTTCATGCGAAATTTCTCAGTAGTAGCCCGGAGTTTGGAAGTTGGCGGTATGATACCCTCGTGCCTCGGTGCGCACGTTAAGCCGTTGGTCCTGCGCCTGATCTCTCTCCGCGAGTGTCGGATAGCCGTCCCATCGGACTATGAGAGTGAGCAAAGACAGTGCACACTGAGGTATGAGAACGTACCGGAGTGTTCGGATGCTGCATTCATTTATGTGGATGCCCATCCGAAGATTTGCCGCGGCTCACGTTGCTTCGGAGAGTTGCTCCACGATGTTTTAATATTTTAAATCCAAAAGCTCTCAGCTTCTTAAAATGGTCTTTATGGTTATGACCACAAAGTCCAATAAAAGAATTTTAAATTTTTAACGTGATTCATGTTATGATTCTGATAAACCAGCCATTTTAGGCCCCCTGGTCTCACAAATAAACCACAAAACTTATAAGTAACTCATATATTTTATCCGCCATGTAAAGTAGATATAAACATGATCGTATCTCTATTCTGCAGCTCATAGTCTAACTCGCCGTACAGCTCCCAGTCGGAATCGTTGATTAGGACTAGAATACCTGGCCTTACTGATTCCCCCTGAAACAAACGAAAATGAATGTTATAAATATAAGGTCATATTAAATTCGCTAGCGAAACTACAGGTATGACGACAAAAAATAATAAAAAAACCGGGCAAGTGCGAGTCGGACTAGCGCATGAATGGTACCGTCCCTAGTAGGCGAGCCCTTTTTCTTTAATTTTTAATTTATTTTTATTATTTTTTGGTAAAGTGGCAACAGAAATACACATTCTGTGATGATTTCAACTGTCTACCTATATATACATGCCATGAGATATGCCTGCTGATAGACAGACGGAAAGACGGACGGACGGACAGCGGATCCTTAGTAGTAGGGTGCTGTTGGTTATCCTTCAGATAAGGAACCCTAAACATAAATAAAAATATTTTATTTTCAGACAGCATGGCCCATACAGTCTAAGTATAAACAATTGCTAAAAACTATGTTTGTTAGTTGACTATAATTATAATATTAAACATTATTAAAATATAATATCTTAGGTAAGATTATCAAGCCCATGACATTTAGCTCGACAAATCTACCAATTGTAGGCCTATCCAGCCTTTCCTGTGTGTACCTGCCCACCAGAATGTAATTTGTACATACCCCCTTCTGAATATGTTTGAGGCAACTTTCTTCCTGCCAGGGCTGCGGGATTGTTCGATAGAGATACCGTGGCCCCGGAACACAAAGGGCGATGAAGAAACATGGATGGGTTTTAGTCAGTACAAGTCTGACACTCCCTCCTGCTCCGCCCAGAGTGGGAGGAGTCATTTGATGATTTCACATCCGAACAAAAAAAAAAGGCAACTTTCTTTCGCATTTTTTTAACCTACTTCGAAAAGGAGGAGGTTCTCAATTCGTCAGAACTTTTTATTTTTATTTTCTAAGTATGTTCCCCGATTACTCGAAGATGGCTGGACCGATTTGGTTTTATTTTTTTTGTTTGAAATTGTATACTTCCCAGGTGGTCCCATGATCATCAAGTCAGGATCTGATGATGGGATCCTGGAGAAATAGGCGAACTCTTAAAATTTTATAGGCACACTTGAAGCGATTTGGGTAGTTTATGGAAGAGTACTTTCTCGGAGTGGTCCCATTTCAATTTGATGAAGATCTAATGAAGAACTTCGGAGATAGGCAACGGAACTCCTCAATAAATGATAGCAAATGGACTGGGATTGCTGAAATCTCGTCTCGCTATTGTTTACACCAGTTCATAACATAACATCACGCCGGAACGCTCAGAAGGGGTAAGTACATGTGAACCACCAAAAGTAAAAAAAAAACTTTTTTGTAAAAAATTAAACCAACTTCAAAAACACACTTTTCGGGTCTGAAATCATCAAATAACTCCGCAGGAGCAGGAGGGAGTGTCAGACTTTTACTGAATAAAACCCATCCATGTTCCTTCATCGCCCTTTGTGTTCCGGGGCCACGGTATCTCTTTCGAACAGTCCCGTAGCCCCGGCAGGCATCGGCCCTTGCGGACCGCTTCCTATTGCTGACATCTCTTTGAGGCGCGCGTGGAACACGAACGCGCCGTCGACACGGCCTGTCGTCATAAGACGGACGGACGGCGAGCTAGCCCATAGCTCACCGTCCACAGGCCCGCGCCTACGGTGGCCGGCGCCGACGCCCGGTGCGTCTCCCGCGGCGGCTGGTACGTGAGGTTCTCTCCCTCTCACGTTTCGCCACCTCCTTCGCTAGCATGACTGCTTCGCAGAAGAAGGCGACGGCGTCCCATTCCGTCTCGCTCCGGACCATAGATTGAACCACGGCCCGACGCGAGAGGTCGCCGCTGGCGCCGCCGACCCCTACCTAACCTTGAGTCGACAACTGCACGTAGTTTAGTCACTTGAAGTATCTGAGTTTTCTAAAACAGTATTTTTATAATGTGTCGTGTGTTTTGAGAGCAATTTTAATTTGACTTTTATAATTAACCTTTTTAACGCCAGAGCATAAACAAACGCGCGTGTCCTCCACGCCAAGCCACAATTTCACTGCAAATACCTTCAAAAAGAATAAGGATTCCAAAACTATTTCATTGTTTTTTCGTGTTAAAGTACACCGCACATTTTATGTCACATACTTATGTCGTTGGCGGCTACATGCTGGCTGATTAATACAGTGTTGCCAGAGTCGAAGTTGTTTTGTTTCCTGAAATGTTGTCATGTATTGTTTTTTTTTAATTTACGTGTTTTTGGGGCGGAGGTCGGAGGCAAATTGATGTCAGCAAAATGTCGGAATACAAAAGAATCTATGATGTCTAATGGTGTATTTAATCTTATAATAATTATAACAGACTCTAGTTCCATTTGTTCGCAACGCCATCGTCACTGTTGTTACTATCTAGTCTAGCACTTAACTTATTCTATTAGTTTGAACCGAAACTACGAGGTGGTGCATCTGTTAGTTTTACACTGAACTAACACTAATATTTGATACGTATAGAACCCTCATAACGTACTTGTTCTACCAAGTGTAAGAGGGCTCTGTTAATAAAGGGCAAGAACGCCTCAATGCAAAAAAAAGTATTACAAATCTTGTTGTTCTGAAAAGTTACGAAAATAGCTTATAATATAAAAATTACCTACATGTTACGCGAGGGGGTAAAAAGTTACGAAAAATGTAAGAAATGTAATCTTCTGGCAACACTGGATTAATGTCATCAGAACCCCCATTGTGATTGTTTCTGACCCCCTTCTATTTGAACTGCACCCTAATTAAGCAAGTGGGACAGAAATCCAACAAACAATATTACCTGTAAAAACAATTCTTCTCTCTCCCTCAGTAAGTTTTCTTTGATCCACACTAATAATTCTCTGATGGTCCATTTTTCATGTTGGCAATCTGGTTTGTACTTTTTTAAGGCTGGCAACTCTATTTCTCGTTTCTTTATTTTGTCGAAAAGTAGTTCTGCGCCACCTCCAAAATGTATGTTTAGAGTTAGAAGCGCTGTCATTTTGAAACTGGAAACAAAATAAAACAATCCATGAGGTTTGGATGTTGGGAGTTATCTTCAGAACTACTGATTCTATTCAGGATATTCTTTCAGTTTTGGAAAGCTGTATTCTCCACGTGTGTCTTAAGCTATATTCATGACGGTTCAGTGGAATAATTACCAATATTTATGGGCAGCAATATTGGATACAAGGAATATTGAGGAGAATGTTGAGTATGAATGTAGATGGCTATAAGAGTAGAGGAAGACCAAAGAAACAATGGATGGACTGTGTGAAGGATGATATGGCTAGAAAGGAAGTGACTGCTGAGATGACGAGTAATAGAGAGGTATGGAAGTAGAAGACATGCTGCGCCACACAAATAAGTTGGGATAAAGACAGGAGAATGATGATTTATGGCGTGCGAAAAGATGGCTGGATTCTGTGAAGACTGATATGAAAGAGAAAGGAGTAAATGATGCTGTGACGTCTGACAGGGGAGAATGGAAGAAGAAAATGTGTTGCGACGACCGCGAGTAGAATGGGGCAAGGGCAGTAAGGCGAGTGAAGTCGCGAGGAAAAGCCACTTTGACATACATTATACACGTAACAATAACATACAAAAATATTGAAAAATGTCAATGATGCTGTTTACACAGTCTAACAGTCCCATTAGAATGCAGCAGCTTTATCACGATACTCCCTAGTATAACTATTTGTCTGATTTTTGGGTTTTTGTCCTCGGACATTCTGTTAATAAATAACAACATACTGATCAGGGGGTAATTACCTACTGTTATTGATTACTGAAATTCTGTAGCTGCAATCGGCAGTTTCATGTTGTGCATTGAATCCTTAGATAGCGATAAGTTGATTTTTCATCTCTTAGTGACTAATTTACAGTAAATACTGTTCGTGACTCAACGTAAAAATTAATTAACTCGTTTGAACGAGCAAGAAAGAAAATAGAAAAGTGTATGCCAATTAAAATTTATAATGAATTGATAGGGACTCTCTTTCGTACCTTTTTATTAACTTTGTACAGTAAAATAGAGATAATAAGATATTTTATTCAAAATCTTTCATTCGTGTTTATTTACAACAATACCAACGTATTTGTAGGTTATATTTCGCTGTCACTGTCAAGTTTAGTGTCGCTTTTTTATTTTTTCCTGACGGAACAGGCTAAGGTCCTGTGAGACCATGCTGCCTATGTCAAATGTCACTTCATCACGGGTTACGTTTAGTTATAAGTTCATAGAAATAAAAAGAAATTGAATGTCAGTTTAGTAGTCATTCATAAAAATCCCTGCAGCCAGGTTCTGCGTTTATTTCGGGAGATCTCCCATAAAAGTTATCCAAACTTAAAGCGGCAGCTTTAATGATTTAGATAGGTATTGTATCTCGCCCTCCCATATTGGACAGCAAATATGGATGACGCTTTCGCCATTTTTTTGAACAGCAACCTGCAAAGCGATTACTACTTTGCATCCGATTTTTAACATCATGAATTTCTCAGCTTCAACCGGGAGTCTGGATCTAAGAGTAGAATACTTATACCAATGGTCTGGATTGCTCCCGGTAAATGGCAATGGACTCGCCCCGCGACACCGTAACTAATGAAATGGGGGTATAGTATTATATGGGACACCACAGCCTAACCCGTTGCCTGCTGCTGTGTGTTATCATCACACTAATATTATAAAGGCGAAAGTTTGTGTGTGTATGTTTGTTACTCCTTCACGCTCAAACGGCTACACGGATTTGGATGAAAATTGGTATCAAGATAGCTTATATGCTGGATTAACACAAAGGCTACTTTTGATCTCGGAAAAATGCGAAGTTCCCGTGGGATGATCAAATAACTCAAATATTTTTTACCCGAATTTTGACTAAAATCGTTTTTTTAGCGACAAAAAGTACTAGGTCAACATACATTCAAGGTGCAGGTAGGCTAGGTGTGTCCGTTTCAATGGCGCGGCCATGACAGTTTTTTTTTCAAAAAACCATGCCAAGTTTTGTAATAATTTGTAAAAGTTGATCCCCAAAACCATAAATTTGTCAAAGCCATGGTTAAAAAGTTATAAGGGTTTGAACGGGGCCGAAACAGACATGGGTAGGTAGGTTAGGTACAGTTAGGCAAAATAGAGTACCTATAGAAAACATGAGTGCGCTGTTAGCGACTTTCTGGCAACCCTGTGCAGTGACAAGCCAATGATATTGCCGAGTTTGACAGAAAACGTGCATTGCCAGGTAGGAAATATGTAGTTCCGCGTTTCGCCACCATCTTAACTTTTTTGTCGAGCTGTAGGTAGGGTAGGGTCGGTACTTCGGTAGGAAGTTAGATAAATAGGGTAGGGTAGAGTAGTAAAAAGTATAAGGAAGTAGTAGGTAAAGTACTAGGTCACCATAAATTCAAGGGGTTGTTTATTCAAACAAGGTAGGTAGGGTAGGTAGATAGGGTCGGGTAAAATAGTAAAAAGTACAAGGAGGTAATAGGTAGAAAAAGTGCATTGGAAAGGTGCATTGGCGTCTCGACGTGTGCTAACTTTTTCACCACGGGCTCAGCTAGTAATAAATATGCCAAAGTAAATCGTGAGCCCAACGCGCAGTGCATTCACCCTGGTGGTGAATACCGTCCCGTTCCCTTTCAGACAGAAGTGTGTGATTAACAGTGTAAAAAAAAAACAGAAAATAAAACAACTGCATACCAAAGTGTAACATTTTATTATTTAGTTATTAAAAACTAAGACATTCGTCATTACGTGCACAGCACAATTCATACTGACAGACAGAATTCATACATAATTTTTTAAATTACAGTCCCTCTCTAGTGGTTACTCATCTTTTTTCTGACAATAACAATCACTGTAATTTTGACAGACTTGTCAATGGTAGCCACCCTATATTAATGACAATAAATGCGCGATTCGATTACGCAAGAGTTGCATGCAAGTACGACGTCACATTTGCGTACAAGTTGCTTGCATTGGAAACATGTTTTCAAGAGTGTGCAAATTGCATGCAGGTTTTACTTGCATACAAGTGGAGATGTTCAACAATTGAGTACGAGACGTCACTCGTTCGCAAGTTGTTGCTTGTATACGGGTTTGTTCAAGCTGTATGCAATTTGCAACTTGTATGACGTATTTTGAACTTGTACATTTTTTGTTCAAATGACGTGCAAATTGAACACGCAAACGCTAATTGCACGTTTCGAATTACGAACGAGTCACGTGTCCTACTCAATTGTTGAATATCTCCACTTGTATGCAAATAAAATCTGCATGCTATTTGCACACTCTTGTTAACATGTTTCCATTGCAAGCAACTTGTACGCAAATGTGACGTCATACTTGCATGCAAGACTTGTCTAATGAAATCGCGCCTTAAAGATCATTATTCGACAATCATAAAAGCTAGAGGTTAAATCACTTTGAAATGAATATAACAGATTTAATATGGGTAATGAACCAAACACGATTATCAAATTATTATATACAATCTCAGACCAACAAAAAAAGAAAGAATGCTCGCCGCGAACATCGAAAGTGAAGCCACGAAACCATGCTCCTGCAAGTAATCATACAAGCTCACGCACACACTTACACTAAAACCATGCTCATCGCTCTTAGTACCTCACCAGTCGTTGTCTAGCTAACATTCATAAACAAAATAGAATTATGTCTTCCTGTGTAGTAAAAACTTCCAAAAACATTAGCAAATCACATAAAAAGTCTCACTGAATCACTTTTCACTTGTAAGTACTTGAAATAACATCGTTTTTTTTTAAATAAATTAACTATGAATGTTTAAACTTGGAAAACAAAACCTCAACGAAAAAAAGCAGTGACATAAACTGCCAGGGTTGCCATAATTTGATTTCAAATTTCCCCATTCGATTAAATATAATGATCGCCGATAAATTAAGTTTAAGAAATGCTATGGTATGGAAATTGTAAGTATTATTTCTTTACATCTATACTAATATTATAAAGCTGAAGAGTTTGTTTGTTTGTTTGTTTGTTTGTTTGTTTGAACGCGGTAATCTCAGGAACTACTGGTTCGAATTGAAAAATTCTTTTTGTGTTGGTTAGCCTATTTATCGAGGAAGGCTATAGGCTATATATCATCACGCTACAACCAATAGGAGCGGAGCATCAATGACAAATGTTGCAAAAACGGGGAAAAATTATTCTCTTTGATAGCTTCCGTTGCGTGCGCTGCGTAAACGGTTAAAGTTGCACAAATATAATGTAGCAGGGAATTATTCCTCTTAAAAAGGTCTCAAAAAAAGTCCGCGACGGCACATGCCTATCTTTTAAGGTTGACTCACAATAACCATTTTTATGATTTTAAAATTTGGTCAAAATTAATGTTTTATTTGCGAAGGTGTTTTTACCGACATAGTATTAATCCTTATCAAAATAAATATGTTAGTCATCTTTAGCATTCAATTGTGACCATAATTGCCCTTTACACTATTCAATTTAGATGAATATCTTAGGAAATATCACAGTTTTAAAATAACTCCGCATCAAAATAATGACCCGCGCGCGCTGCGAGGCGGGTGTTCATGTTGTTGGGAAAACCAATGTGATTAGATTCAATGCACAAATATTGTGGGGAACTTAGAGAAGGTTTTAGTTTTTGTTTCATGCTGTAATCAGTGCTCTCTATCAAAAGATTTATAAATTTAAAGTGTTCAAGAAGAACTTACCATCATTGTGTAAGATACATGCAACGACATCTATTGCACCAAAATGGTACTAATTAATAAAAATGTGCTCACAAGATAACTTTTAAATCGGGTCTGAGAGCAAAAAGTACTCTAGATTAGTCTACATGACGCTATAACCCTGTAGAGTGTGTGTTCGATCGCTTTACATGCATTATATTTTAACGGTTAAATTTCGTGCTCGATAGATGGCGCTATTAATTTCACTCCATTTTCTGAGTCGCGGTGTTAAGTTTTTCGTGAAAGAATGACCCTCACCCGTGTCAAATGTCTGAAGCTTGGTTTATTAACCAACGAAACAAAAAGAGGAGGTTCTCAATTCGACGCGTCTATATTTTTTTATTTTATGTATGACCTGACCACGCATAACTTTTTACAGAGAAGTCCGATATACATGATCTTTTGTTTTTTAAATTGAGAAATCATGTTTGGGCTCATTTCCTGCACCTTGATGAGAACTTTAGATCTAGCTGGAGTATGACGTCATCGAAGGTCTGACGATGGAGACGGAAGGCACTTGCAAGAGGTCCTCAAGAGTTTGCAGCAACAATAACGTGTTTGGGCTCAATTCATGCACCTTGATGAGAACTTTAGGCCTTGCTGAAGTATGACTGTCATCGACGGTCAAACGATAGAGACAAATGGCAGTTGCAAGCGGTCCTAAACAGTTTGCAGCAGGTATAATGTTATTGGGCTCATTTCATTCACTTTGATGAAAACTTTAAACCATACTGAGTTGTCAGTATGACTTTCATCGAATGTCTGACGATGGAGAAGGAAAGCAGTTGCAAGTGGTCCTCAAGAGTTTACAGCATCTATATCGTGTCTGGGCTCATTTCATGCACCTTGATGAGAACTTTAGACCTAGCTGGAGTATGACTGTCATCGAAGGTCTGACGATGGAGACGGAAGGTAGTTGCAAGAGGTCCTCAAGAGTTTACAGCATCTATATCGTGTTTCGGCTGATTTCATGCACCTTGATGAGAACTTTAGACCTGCCTGGAGTATGTCTATCATCAAAGGTCTGACGAAAAAACGTTCGTGAACTTTCGTTCTAGCTTGTGTATGATTGTCATCGAGTGTCTAAAGATGAAGACGTAAGGCTGTCGAGGGTCGCGGGCCTGTGGACAGTGAGTAATGGGCTAGCTCGCCATCCGTCCGTCTTATGACGACAGGCCGTGGTGACGGCGTGTTCGTGTTCCACACGCGCCTCAAAGAGATGTCAGCAAACGGGAAGGGATCCGAGAGGAGCGAGGCCTGCCAGGGTTGCGGGACTGTTCGAAAGAGATACCGCGGCCCTGGAACGCAAAGGGCAACAGAAGAAACGTGGGTGGATTTTAGTCAGTACAAGTCTGACAATCCCTTCCGCTCCGTCCAGAGTGGGAGGGGTCATTTGATGATTATCCATCGGTAATAGTATATAATAGGGATTTACTCATTTGAGAGCTTCCGTTGTGCGTGAACGGTTAAAGTTACGCAATTATCATGTATGTCGGAATTGTCCCTCTTAAAAAGCTCTAAAAAAATATCCACAATGGCCATATGTCTAACTTTTAAGGTTGACGCACACTCTCTCTAACCTCTCTTTCTTTTATGTACGCACGCACGCAGACGAAGTTGCGCGGGTCAGCTAGTGTATTTAATATTTTAGATTTCCAATTAATATTGAACCAAAAAAAACATGGATGTTAGCCCTAAGAAATGTACAATATTTTCCTACCCTTACCATATTATTCCCCCAATTATAGGGTAAAACTTTAACAAATGGCAGCCCTTGGAAACACACATAGATAAAAAGGTGGCTTCACTTTTGATGTTCACGGTGCTTCGTCTTCCTTTTTTGTTGGTCTGAGTATACAATGAGGAAAGTATCGAAAATTAAATCTGAAAAATAATGATATCACATTTACACGCAAAAATCGGAGTTATTAAGACTAACAAAGAGAGCAGACAAATCTGTCTACCCTCTCTGGATAATTGTGGAAGATATCCCGTAAGTGGCAGAATAAGTTTATTCCGTATCTAGGTACAACGTGTAACAGAATAAACGCAAAACCTCATAAGGGGTCAATGTACTCATCATTATGAACAACTTTCACTATGGGACCAACACTGAAATTGCGAAAAAAAAAAACGACTGCCCCATACATTTCTGTGCGCTCTTCTCTGTATAGCTCGACAAAATGGAACCGCTGATATTTTTTTTCGCGATATCGGGATTTTTCCCATAGTGAAAGTTGTTCATAATGATGAGTACAATGACCCCTTAAGAGGTCTTCCGTTTATTCTTTTACACGTTGTATAATTATTATGATTTCATCCATATAGCGGATTCACCAATGATATACAACATGACAGCTCTAGATTTCCGTTTAGAATATGTTCATCGCCTCCAGTTTCATTTGTGTAATTCGCAGTACTCTGATAGAAAAATGTACGAAACTACGTACGAATGTACGCTTGCAAATTATATTAGAGTATTAATAAGTGAACTATGGGTAAATGAAATAAATTATTATGCTTAGTAAGTTTTAGGGTTAATGCAATATTTAGCCTAAAAATGGCTGTGTACCTATCATTATTAGATTTTTTTTTAAAGTAACAGTGATTTAACTAATTATTCTATAATTTTTAATACTAACTAGGCTTGCGTTTGTCTGCAACTCGCCTCACGTGAGGCGATGATGCGGCCTGGGAGCACGCTTGCCTACCTTTGCGAACCCTCGCAAATCACTGTTATTTTTAACACATTTATTGAAGTTATAAAGCTAAATCTTTTGTCACTAACATATGAATGCCTTGTTAACTAAGTTAATGCCTCATAATACTAAAGTTAATGGTCCATTAACTCGAGTTAATCGCTCAAAAACCATGTTATTGGACCATTCAACTCGAGTTAATTAGTCATTATCTAAAGTTAATCTCTCACAAACCAAGTTAATCCCTCACAAACTATAGACAAGTTTGGGGCGAGAGCCAGCGAACTCTTCTTGCTGCTTGCAAAGACACGCATCGTCTCTCTGAGGGCGGTAGGAAGTAGTGCGCGTCTTTCAATCGAGACAGGGAGGTGTAGCTGGGACCTACAGTGACTGACAGATTTATTCCCAAATCACTGTTATTTTTAACACATTTATTGGAATTATAAAGCTAAATCTTTTGTCACTAACATTATTAATGACATATTAACCAAACTAATGCCTCATTTACCAAGGTTAATGGTCCATTAACTTGAGTTAATAGCTCACAAACCAAGTCAATGTCTAACAAACCATGTTATTAGACCATTAACTCGAGTTAATCGGTCATTAGCTAAAGTTAATCTCTCACAAACCAAGTTAATCCCTCACAAACTACCGGCACAAGCTTGCGGCGAGGGGTAACGAAGCCTTCTTGCTGCTCGCAAAGAATCGTATCGTGTCTCTTAAGGCTGTTGGGAAGTAGTGCGCGTCGATCACTCGAGACAGTGACGTGTAGCAGGGACCTAGCGCCCAACGGATCTTACGAGTCTTGTCTTCTGTCTGGAAAATAAAAAGTTAATATAAATAAAACTTTTTTAATACAGTTGCTCAAAAAGTGGTGTATTGCAGGGACGTATAGCGTTCGGGATGTGGGCTATTACATACTAGTGCTTTTTTTTTACCTTTCCCGAACTCGTGCGTTCTCTTTCCCAACTGTCAAAATGATTTCTATTAAAAAGAAAAACCAACCATGAAGTTTTTACTAAAGAGTTTTGGTGATTCATACAAATACGTATATTTCTAAAAAGAAGCTACTAATTTATTTCAATATCAGATTTAATGATTTAATTGAATGAGTTAGGTTAGGTTTCATTTTCATTTCATATCAATAAAAAGAATCTACTGAAGACTAAGCTGTATGGATAGTTCCCTTTGCCTACCAAATGGGTGAAGAAAAAAAAAAACTCTGCTTATATTCTACGGTTGGCGCCATTTTCCAGAAATTTTCTTTGCGAGTTTAGTTATTTGTTGCACAAAATGAGTAATATCGACCCTATTTTTTTAAATTAACACCACCGGAACTCAGTTTAATTGCACAAAATGCTTCGGAGAATATTTTACCGGAAAAGTCAAAAAGTCGTTACAAAAACTGCACCAATATTAATGTACATGTGTACTATAACTTTTATAAGAAATAAATGATTAGTTGAGTTTATTGTGTTTTTATTATTTTATTAAATTGCTTCATTTTTTCGCAACTGTATTAAAAATAGTCGTTCAGTACACCTGCGGAACCGTCATTGCAACTTGTTCCGACTGTCAACCCTCGCCTTCGGCTGCGCCTCGGCTCGGGTAGACATTTGTCGGAACTCTTTGCAATGACAGCCTTTCCGCACTTTTAATGAAATATACTATTAAGGTGGAAGTGCAAGGGTAGCCCGCGAAATTTAAATTTTCTTAAGTTTATTGCAATTTGCAGGTCAGTGTCAGGTTGTATGTTCATGAAAACATGAATGGCGCCAGTAACACGTATGGAGTTACAGAATTATAATCATTGAAATCATCAACACAACCCTCCAAGTTCATTTAACCCCATTGAGTGACTTTTTCATGAAATAGTTATTGATCAATAAACGTAAGAAAATTTAAATTTCGCGGGCTACCCTCGCGCTTTCACCTTAAGGCATCCTCGGTCGGCTTCCAGTCTAACCGGATGCAGCTGAATACCAATCAAATCAAATCAAAGCATTTATTTCAAGTAGGCCAGTTACAGGCACTTTTGAATTGTCGAAACAAAGATAACAATGAAATGTAGCTACAGTCCCAGTCACAAG
This sequence comes from Eugnorisma glareosa, assembly GCA_947578425.1. Lineage (NCBI taxonomy): Eukaryota > Metazoa > Arthropoda > Insecta > Lepidoptera > Noctuidae > Eugnorisma > Eugnorisma glareosa. The sequence goes on from OX387984.1 coordinate 1,485,523, forward strand.
GCATTAAAACTGTGAAAGTACTGTAGTTGCCCATTCCCTAGCGTATATCTCTATGGAGAAGAACGGGCAAGAAACTCCATGGACACTCTTTTAAATTAGCATATTGTTACAAAATCTTGGTTACATCATTTATGTTGAGGTGGTACATTATGTGAGAACGATGTAGCAAGATGTGCACGTTAAAAGTGTCCACAGTAAAAACAAAAAAGACAATTCAAAAACTAAAAATAATTAATTCAAATAAGCCGTGGCAACTAAGAGATGACCAGTCACACTGACAGCGTCCGTTCACGAACATGACGCATAGATCAGCACCATTCAACTCAACCATTTTGAAGGGAAATAAATGATCCGACACACGCGCCACCATCAGCGAGACATTATGTATTTTATATGGAGCGACTGCCTATCTGACCTCCACAACTCAGTTAGTTGTTCTCAGTAGTTCTAAGTAATACGATACCCTTGGTAAGACTGATTGTCAGAATTCCGGGCCACTAACTACCTAAAACGATTGTTAAAGATCTACAAATGACAGGCGGGATCAACGGCTTAAAGTGCTTGCCCAGGCACAGAGGAAACTCGCAGAAGTATACATCATATACTTGCCTAGGTTGGTCTGTGGTGGTCACCCATCCACAGACCAACCTAGGCAAGCAATAAAACTTTTAAGTATCAATATTTTTAAGTATTCAGTAGAGGCAAGTTAATCCTGCGTGGACCATCGTATATAACGATACTGAGCTATCAAAGACCGTAGTAAATTCGGAATCTAGACCAGCTCTCTCATAGGCATACTATGCTTGGGCCAGTATTGTTATTATACTATTGACGAATACTTGAATGACGAATTAATTTAATTACAAATATTGAGGTTTGAGTTAAACTGAGACAAATATTAATTTTGACATTGAATAACTTTGACATTTAATTTATTTTTACATAGATCTTTGACATTTTAATAATTCCTCATTTAGGTCTGACATGACTGGAGTAATAGGGAATATGCTTGTAATTTTGTTTTCACTTAAATCAATAATATGCAGTACTATCAACCCAAGAAAATAATTAAAAGTTAATTTCAACTACTGCTTGTCGCACAAAAAAATATTAAACTCCTGTAATTTTCTACGACAGTTCAAACGTCCATGACTATCGCGGCCATTCATGTCATAGCATTTGATGTCACTTACCTCTATCTGCCTTGTTTAAATTCAATTTTTTGCCCTTAGTAGATTAGTTTTACTTAAATGTAAGTGCTTTATTTAAGCAAAAATTGCAATAACAATATTATAGTAAAATCTTAATGCAACTATAAGTACTTTTCAATTAAAAGTGTTTTTGACACATGGATTTTGATGTCACTACCGGAATCGATGCGTTTTGTGTTTGCTTTCCGTTTCACCAAAAACACGCTACTTAAAATATTAAATTGTAAAATAAGTGTTGTATTAGAGAATGAAACAAGTGTACCACTGTTTTTATGGTCCAATACAAGACATTTTTAAGAAATAAAAAAGTTTTGTATTTCTTGCATATACCCTATTGTTCAATTTATTTTGTAATTTAACCTTCCGTATGTCGAGTATATAGCCTCCTGAGTCCCTGTGGTCATTATAACGGACAAATTGTCGTCTGTCATAAAGTCCTGACATTATTCACGGTCGCCATTTGTAATGACCGGACGTACTTCCTAACACACATATTAGTTTTTCGTTTAAAAATCGGCGCTGCTACACCTGATTTCGTCAACCAATAGAATTCATAATGTTGTATTGTTCTTGTATCCAATGAGCCAACGACAAAACTGACATTCATTCACTTTGGCGGCGTGCGGGGTTGAAAATGGAAGGCCGTCCGAGTAGAGGTAAGTTAATCTTTGTTTAACTTTCTGATCTTAAATTAATTTTGGCATAATGCTACGTTTTTAAATTGCTAACATGTTAAATTTTGTTGTTTTCACTTTTTTTTACGAAACACCAATTAGATTTTGTGTAAAATAAGCCATTAACAAAATTGTCCTTTTAAACGGAATCTCGGTTTTTACTTCATCAAGAGCTTGACATTTTTTGTTCGTTCTATATTACTTTAGGCTTTTATTGATATGATCCACTGTTACCTAATAATCCACATGTCATAATTACCACCCTCTTTTACCACAATTTCGTGGTAAATTATAAAGTGTTTTATCATTTCAGATTTGACGAAAAGCCAAGCCAACTGATCGACTTTGTAAATCGAGGACATATCGGAAGACAAGGCTGATTTTGATGACCCTGATTTTGAATTACTTCAGACTTCTTCAGAATCACAAAATGAAATGGCAGACACTCCTCACACTGAATTTATTTCAAGCAGAATTCGTATGAGAGGAGGAGTCCGTGTAAGAGGAGGTAGAGGCCATAGTACCACTGCTGTCAAAGCAAGAAAGCAAGCAATCGACCATTTACCAGATATTCAGAATATGTTTATACTAATACGTTCTAAATCTGTATACTGTTCAGAATCGCTGCAGGAATCCAAAAAGACTTTGGTAAAATGTATTGGTTGTAATTTAATAGCTTACTGTTTAAGAAAATGAGAAAATGAGATCTTTATTTGTAAACATAGGTTTTTAAATGGTGTTACAATTAAATATAAGAGTCCCGTCTATGTTTTGCGTTTAAGCGTACAAATTAAATTGATGATTATAATCAGTTTTTATCAAATTTCAAATTACAAAATAACATTAATGTCAGAATGATTAGAAAATAACAATATTTTAGATTATTAATTACAGTCAAAAATTTTACACACACAAACAAATTAATTGTCACATAAACATAGAGGTAATAATTATAACAATTTTATTTCAATAATTTAATTCAGTGCAATGTCAAGTTTTTACTAATGTCATAAATCGGATATAGTAGATCTAGCAAGTTTCATTAAGATAGTCATTAATAGTGTAGTAACATTTTTCAATCAAAAAATCATTTAACCATTTTTTGAACAGATCTGTACTACTAGCTTCTATGATATGTTTGGGTAATTTATTGTAGATTTTGGGTGCCATGCCTAAAAGGTTTTTGCTGAATATAGCTTTTTTGTGTCTTGTCATGCATATTGTATTTTTATAGCGTATGCTCTTCGGGCGATTATATAAATGTAGATTTGATTTGACAAAAGTAGCTACTTCATATATATAAAGACACGGGAGTGTAAGTAACTTAAGCTTTTGAAAATATGGCTGACAGCTCTCTGTATTTTGTATGCCACATATTGCCCTTATGCATTTCTTCTGTGCCCTAAACGCCACTTCTCTGTCTGGCGAGTTTCCCCAAAACATAAGTCCGTAGCGTAATGCTGATGACACATAACCATGATATGCCACTAAAAGGGTGGCCTGACTTGATATTTTCCTTAGGTTATAAAGGGCATAGGAGCACTGGCTAAGTCTTTTACACACGCCCTCAACATGCATTTTCCAGTTCATGCCTTTATCTATCCACATGCCCAAGAATTTTGTGTGATCAGTATCCTGAATACTTGTACTGCCATATCGAACGTCTGGTTTTTTATTATTTGTTTTTTGTTCAAATGAGATGTAGTTAGTCTTATTTAGATTAATTTTTAAGTTATTTTCTGTTAGCCAGGATATTATGTCATTAAGGTTGTCATTAATTTCTTTTTCAAGTGTGTCATCATTTTTGCCTTTAAATAATATTGTGCTATCATCTGCGAACAAGATCATAGGATTGTTAATGAGTTTAGGCATGTCGTTAATATATATGATGAAAAATAATGGAGCAAGTACACCGCCCTGTGGTACCCCGCATAAACATTCCCGATGTTTGGATTGATATGTAATTTCTGTTTTTGTACGGGGGTTGATTTTATTGATACATGTAAATTGTTGCCGATTGGTAAGGTATGATTCAACAAGTTCAAGGATGTTGCCTCTGATACCATATTTTTCCAATTTGTTTATGAGTATTTTATGGCTAACATGGTCAAATGCTTTTGACATATCCATAAACAATGCCACTACAGGAGTTCCATTGTCCATATTAGTCAAGACATGTTCTACAAGCGCATATATTGCGGAATTAATACTTTTATTTTTCCTGAAACCGTACTGTTCGCTGATTAAGATTTTGTTTGTTTCTAAGAAAGAATATATACTATTATGCATTACTTTTTCGAAAATTTTAGAGAAGACCGGAATAAGTGCAATAGGTCTGTAGTTACCTGGATCTTGCCTGTCACCTTTTTTAAACAAAGGTTTGATTACTGAAATTTTCAGCCTTTCTGGGAATACGCCTTTCTCAATGCAGTTGTTTATAATGTGACTGAGTATTGGTGCAATAATTTGAGACGTAGCTTTAATCACTTTAGTGGTAATATCGTCATATCCAGCACTATTAGTATTCTTCAATGATTGGATTATTTTAATAATGTCAAAGGGTATCGTAGGTGTCATGAAAATTGAATTAGGATTTGTGTCAAATGTCAGTGTATTATTATAGTTAATGTCATTCTGAGATTGATTAAAATTTATAAAATATTCATTAAATGATTCCGTTATTTGTTCTGGAGAATTTTCAACTTTATTGTTAATCTTTATGCTGCAAATTCCTTCTTTTGGGTAATTTATTTTCTGTTTATTAATGATACTCCACGTAGCTTTGCTCTTGTTTTCGGACGTATCTATAAAATGACTGTTTTGCGCTTTTTGTGTTTGCTTGACTATGTGTTTTAATCTGTTAGTGTAGGTTTTTAGTTTGTTTTTATTTTCTGAGCTAGGCGACTTGCGATATTCCCATAGCATGTCCCTTTTCCGTTTGGAACATTTTTTTAGTCCCGGTGTTATCCACTTAGGTTTTTTGATTAGCGAAACCTTTATTTTATTAATCGGAAAACATAGGTCATAAAATAGTTTATAAAGGTCATGGAATTCATTAAATGCATTATTAGGATCAGAGCACATAAAGACATCATGAAATGTTAAATTCTGAAGGCATTCTCTAAATGTTTTTATATTTTCGTCACTATAATCACGTTTATGTATGAACCAGTGAGAAAGTGTACACGTTTTTTTGACACGACATTTTAGCAGTTGCGCTGTATGGTCAGACAATGCAAATTCTTTAACCTCACACTTGCTGCCTCTAATATTATGAACTATGTTGTCAATGCAGGTCCCACTGCATAGACGTGTCGGTGACCGAGTACCCAGAATCAGATTATAACTGCGTAATATAGTTTGAAAAGTGACCGAGGTTTTGCTATTTTTGCATATATCTATATTAAAATCCCCACATAGTATGATCTTGTTATTATGTTTTAGACAGATTTCTCTTAACATCATGTCTAAATTCTCAAAAAATGACGATAGCTTATCTTTGTTATTATTTGGTGGTCTATACATACAGACAATGGTGATTGGGTGCGAAGAAAGTTTTATTGCACAACATTCTATTTGATGTGGTATGGCCCATTTTTTGACATCAATGACTTCAAATTTATGTGTATTCTTTATTAGAATGCATGACCCCCCGTTTCTATCATGTCTAGCATAGCATGTAGCAAGTGAATAATTATTTAAATGTAAATGTTGATTGTCACCATGTTTCATGTTGTGTTCTGTTATACAGAGGATATCTATTGACCTACCTTCTTCTGAAAGTTCATTTAGATGTATACCTAATAGATCCGATTTATTAATTAGACCATTGATATTTTGGTGCATTACAAATATATGATTAAATACGAAAAAGATCATGGTTACTAAAACTGTTGCTTTCAAGTTTATTATTTGATGCGTTGTTGTTGTCAATTAGATCTAAATCATATAGTATATTGCATATAATTCGGTCGTGTATGTTTCTCATTCCGATATTAGTTATTTTTCCAGTTTTGTAGGAGAACATCTCGAGTGATAGCTCATAGTTACTATCAAAGAAGTATGCGTATTTGTTGCTTTGTATATCTGAGTACAAGAGATTGTTAAACACATCTACTTTGTAATTATATATTGGAGCACCTGCTACATAGGTGGCTGCACAGATAATTATATTGGTATGATTTATTGTTTGCAGAGATTCTCTTATTTTCTTTATTAGATGAATGCAGTCACCGTTTTCTTTTATGTCGTTTTCCCCGATAAAGAGTATGCAGTAGTCGCTAGTGGTGAAGTCTTTTAGCTTATGTTCAATATTGGTTAGAAGATCGCTGGCACTGCTGTTAGTCCTGATGTAGTGGCAGTAATGAGAGTAGCTTGAGTATACGTCTCGGATTGTAGATAAGGACCCTCTAGTTGTGGTGCTGCTTAGAATACATAATTTGTTTTTTTGCCTAGGCTTCGTAATTATGTTTTTATTTATATTGTGTAGTGTGCATTGGTTTGAGGACGAAATGGTAGGTACTTCCTTCAGTTTGTTAGGTGTAGAAACTGTTTGTGTTCCCTTATTGTGCATGATGGTCGTACTTTCTGAACAATTGTTTTGTTGTACATTAATGATTGTTTCATTAGTGTTTTGCCAGCTTCGTTCTTTATTTTGGTTTGGAGTTTTATTGTTATGCATTGTTGATATAGTTTTCCTGCATGGTGTTGAGCAAATTTTCTTGTAGGTATTTGTTGTTTTGATAACTTTTTGTAGATCTGATTTTAAGCGGAAGTTTTCCATGTTTAAATTTTCAATTTCATTATGGGCGCTCGATAATTGCATTGTGAGTTTGTTTATTTGGTCATGCAGATCAATTATGTCGCTGTTATCGTGTAAGCTATCCGGAATACTCATCATCGTGGTATCAAATATCGCTTTCTCACTACTATTTGTTGTGTTGGACAAGTTAGTTAATGAACTTGATCGATATAGTTTGCGATAGTTAACTTAACAACAAAAATAACTGGTTTAGAATCTTTCACACCAGAGATTGGTCGTTCTGAGATCAAACTCTGACGTCAAATCTTGTATAAATATAAGTAAATTAGTTAATATGATCTCAGTATTATCTATTGTGGAACTTAAATGTTAATGGTGCTAAATGGGGGATTATTTTATTTCATGTTGAGCACGACGACAGATTTTTTGAAAAAAATAAGCAAATTAGTAATTAGTCTTCTTTCTAAATAATTATTATTTTTAAAAATATATTTATAAAATCAAAATTAAAATATTATCATGATTTTATCTTACTAATAAATATCCTAATTTCAAGTTATTTTGATAAATACATATATTTTTTAAATGTGTTTTACTTTATATATTTTGTTAGTTTACATCCCATAATACCCGAGAGTCCAATAGAACGAACAATTTCCGGTTACAATGTTTGTCTATTAGGACCGAAAGTCCTTTATAATGGACATTTGCTACGTCAAAGCTAAATACGTCAAAAAATAGTTTAAAAAAAACACTAAACCTTTTGTTCTGGCAAAAATCATGGTATGCTATGGTAACCCTGTAATTATCAAATAAAATGTCAGGACTTAGGGTCTTCTCCCATTTTGTCCGTTATTAAGGACAACCGGTCTTTCCGGCATCTTTTGGTATAAATATGGCGGACTCAGGAGGATAGGGTGACTGGTAATTAGTGACCGATACTTAAACACGTGATTGTACTCATGATAACAAACAACTTTCCCAAAGAAACTTTTTTTTAAACTCATTTAACTTTATCGCAATAACACAACAGCTGTAAGTATGAAATTCCCACGCGCGCGCTTTTGACCTATCAACTGGTAGCCGCGCCGCGTGACGCCGTTGTATCATTAAATTAAAAAATAATATCCAAAAACTGCGTGTTCCACAGTAGTCTTAAGTATAACTACTTTTAAAATGCAACATAATGTCCGCATAACTTCAAAATATCTAGGAACGCGCGCGCCCTACATAAAAAGTAGGCACAATCTATCAGCTGATAGTCTGACCTCGGGAAGGGGCAAAAATGGACTTGTACTAGTAGCGTCTCGCGCTCCCCACCCTTTGCCTCAGTGCAGTAATGACGTAAAACACTAAAAACAGTCACCCCGGAGAGCGCGTCGCAGGCGCATGTTTTGATTTTCTTTGATGCCCATGCGCGCTATGCCGTACAATTACACAGCGAGTGAGTACAGTGATATGGTGATGTGTTACTACTCGGAAGGCGGTAATGGCGAAGCATTAAAATACATACATTTTGATTGCCATGCTTCTGATTCAGACTCAAATATCGTTAACAGACTGCTAGTCCAAAGCCTAGAAAAGTGTGATGGGAAACTTGGAATAACTTGAACAATTCCCGGTGTCGAGAAGTCAGGTGGTAATGTAGCGGTATCTTTGCCGTTTCTAAACATCGTGAAGGTAACAAAACAAACGCAATTTCTGAAGTTAGTTTGTTTAGATAGAAAGATAATGCATTTAGGTATTTATAAAGTGCCAAAATACTAGATAATTTGTGCCAGCCTGCCACCGGCCTGTGTGGTCGGGCGCGGGCGCCGCTTACTCTGCTTACCCACCCATTGTAATGAGACATAAGGGCGTCACGCGGCTACCGGTTGATAGGTCAAAAGCGCGCGCGTGGGAATTTCATACAGCTGTTGTGTTATTGTGATAAAATTAAATGAGTTTAAAAAAAGTTTCTTTGGGAAAGTTGTTTGTTATCATGAGTAGAATCACGTGTTTAAGTATCGGTCACTAATTACCAGTCACCCTAAATAATACACACAATTAAAACCTATTGTGTCTCGCGTAGATCTATATTAATTTACTTACTTTAATCAGCCCCAGTGCGGAGAGCACAGTGTTGGCTAGTATCCACGCAGCGGCATGTTGCTGTCCTGCTCTTTTGATCAGTATGGGGTACATCTGTTCCGCTATTTCTGAGGCCTTGGGGTATTGTTCAGAGAGTCCGGCCACGCAGAATGTGGCCTCAACATATGCTTGGATCAGCGCAGACGGATCTTTAATTGACTGTAATGAGAGAAAATAGTATTCAATATAGGTTGGATTGAAGCGAATCAAATACTAAAACCGCTTTCTTTATTTCAGAATCAGAATAGTTATCTATGAAACATAGGTATTTACTTGGTCTTGGGTGAATTATAATGTGCGCTATGTTTTGCCGTGAAGGCATACAAATATTATAAAAAATTAAAAAGTACAACAAAACAAAAAATTATAAGCGAAAAAGACTTTTAAAAATACTTAAAAAATGACATCAAATGTTTATTGCACACGAAATATTAAAAATTATCATATAGAGTTTATTAAAAAATTTCAATTAATAGCGAGGATAAACATTTCTTAAACTTGAATTTCTTCTTTATTTTATTTAGTAACTAGCTGTTTCCAGCGGCTTCGCTCTCGTTTTGGTCGGAAATTATCCCACGGGCACTTTGTAAATATAAAGGTACACACAGCTACACATCAAGCTATACAATTCCAGTATAAACTGACCTCGCATAGAGCGGAAATCCTATACAATGCGAGATCAGAATAAACTGGAAATGTATAGCTTGATGGGTAGCCCTGTGTACTTACCCTATGTCCGTTTCTGTACACCTGACAACGTATATGCAAAATTTCAGGATGATCGGTTCAATGGTTTAGGCGTGAAAAGGTACCAAACAAACAAACTTACTTTCGTATTTATAATATTAGCTAAGAAGGAATACGATACAAAAGTATGTGTGGATGGATGGATAGATGTTTAATACTCTTTCACGCAAAAACAGAAAAAAGATTGCATTCCAAAAAAGATTTGGATGAAATTTGGCACACAGGTAGTTTATAACCTGGATTAACACATAGGATACATTTTATCCCGGTAGTACGATCCCGTGGGATCCCGTGGTGGGTTCCCCGAACTCCACGCGGGCGCGGGCTTACATGAGACACTGCTTACCTGTAAATGTACGTCTATAACATCAGCCGCGTTTGCTCCGAGTCGGTTCAGGTTCTCTACTGTCGGCTGCGCCAAGAATTTTCCCACGTCTGATTCTACTTCTTCAACTCCTGAAACCAATATAAAAATGTTCCAAAAAAACTGCAAGGAAGTACTAGATAATTGTACGAGTCATGTATCGTACATGGCACGCGCGCATTGCATAGATCAGCACTTTTCCGTCACCTTGCACAAATTATATTGTAAAGCGACAGAACACAATCAGCGTTCATAGTTAGCTCTCATTCACGCAATAATCTTAGAGAATTAGTTACATGCTAGTTACATATCATATAGCATTAGTTACGTGCTAGTACATGGTATAAAACAAAGTCGCTTCCCGCTGTCTGTCCCTACGTATGCTTAGATCTTTAAAACTGCGCAACGGATTTTGATGCGGTTTTTTTAAATAAATGAGTGATTCAAGAGGAAGGTTTATAAAGGGTGTAACAAGACCCTTAACGAAGCCGAAAGATTTAGTGTTCTTCCCGATCGGTTTTTTGTTCTAGACCATACCTGGGAACCTTCTAGTTACGGAGATATTGAGGGTCAAAGTTCCAACTTTTTCATGAGATATTTTTACAACGTGTTTTCAACGTAAGATTTTTACTGTAAACACCTCCACGACCCCCGTACTATTCAATCCATCCATCACCACAATGTGTTGAGTGCGTTACATTGAGTCCTACCGTAAAACGTGATATTTCACCCCAAAAAATAAGTCGTTTCCCAGCAGTAATTTTTGCATAAAGTTATTTAGTTTGATGTACATAACGCTTGGTTGACGGCTTCGAGAAGGGTCTTGTTACACCCTGTATGTATAACATTGCACCCGTGCGAAGCCGGGGCGGGTCGATAGTAGTTGTTCTAAATAGTTTCGCTAGGCGCCACGTAAAGCCTGCTGGCGCTAGTTGTCATGAACAACTAGTAACATGTTATCTATGGTCGAAACGATCGCCATTTTAAAACATATAAAGAAAATGAAATTTGTAATTTTGCTGTGTGAATCAACCAAACCATCCATCCATAATTATTAATTGTACCTGTGTAAAACTAGAGCTATAATAATAAAAGTATATGTCAAGAAGAAACAGTTTAATTATACAACTTCTAAAAGACAGTAGTCAATAATATTCAAGCTATCAATCAAGGTGTGCGATTCAGCATAGCATACAGTAATAACTTAGTTATTTAAATTGTTACAAACAAACATAGATTGCTAAAATCATAACACATTGTTTTTGGTTTTGTTTCGTAGTCGGGGATTGTTGCAATACGAGTATTTTATTTATTTTATTTATCCTGAGTTATTGTACCCAAAATTACTGTATGCCAGGGTCGACCTACAAACAGGTTATGGCATCGGTAACAAAAAATGTTTATAATCCTAATACTACCATTACTATATGTGTTGGTAATAGTTCTAAGTTTAAAAAGGAAGACATCACTGACTGTGTATCAGAGTTGTTGAAGTTAAACTGTAGTAAAATCATATTGTGTGCTTTTCCATATTTTGAAAATTTAAGTAGTAGAAAAAACAATTTTATACATACGCTAAATAATCATGTACATTTTTTAGTAGGTCACTATAGTGACAGACTTATATATCTGGATATCAACACTATTGTTGGTAAACTGAAGTCGACACGGGGTAAGGTGTATCTACCTGTTAGATGTAGACACAAAATAGCTAGGCTATTAGCTTTTAATATTCACTCAGACATATGTAGTATGTCGAAGTTTGGTTATATTATTAATACTGCGACTATTAGTGATAATACTAATGTACAGGTGACCTTAAATGAGTATAGCATTAGTGCTATAAATGTTTACAAACATTGTACTGAGGAGGATCCATGTGTCACCGTGGAAAATTCTCAATTAGGGTGTAGTAGTGATAGGGTCTTGTTATCTGGGGATGGCACCAGAGTCTCCGGCCTCACTCCAGATATTAGTAGTAATTTAAACTAGGAAGTGAGACAACAGATGGTACCATTAACAATATTGTTAATCCTACCAACAGCAAGGTACCTTCTTGCACTCAATTAGTTAGTAAAAAAGGGCCTCAGCAGAACACCTTAAAATTATTCCACCAAAATATCCAAGGCATTTCTTCGAAATTATTAGAAATTGAATTGTTTTTAGAAAAAAGTATGTTTGATATTATTTGTTTTACTGAACATTGGCTAAAGGATTACCAAATGCTTATTAATTATGATAACTATACGGTGGGTAGCTGCTTTAACCGTAAATCTATGCTGCGTGGAGGTTCCCTAATATTATTAAAAAAATGTGTTAAATATAAGCAACGTAATGACATAGTAGGTCTCTCGGTTGAACATTGCGTCGAACTGTCCTGTGTTGAGCTGGATAAGCATGTAATTATGTGTGTGTACAGACAGACCCCCAAATTATCAAAACTTTTCCTTATTTGAATCAATAATGGAAGATGTCCTGGCAAAACTTTCAGCCAGTAATAAATCTGCAATTGTTTGTGGTGATTTCAATATCAATATTTTAGAAGAAAATTCCAATAGCAGTCGGTTATTAAATCTTTTTAAATCATTTGACCTGACCAATATTTTTATAGAACCTACTAGAGTCACTCCATCTTCTGCTACTTGTATAGATAATGTTTTCTGCGATTGTGATTACTTAGATAAAGCCATATTAAATTGTCTCCCGTCTGACCACAGTGGACAAACTGTAACTTTTAGGTGTAACACACCATTGCAAAAAGTTCTGATTAAATTTAGACCTATAACTACTAGCAAATTAAATAGGTATAATATTTCCCTACAGAACAAGTTAAATGTTATGAGCCATCATATGGACGATATTAATATAAATCAATTGTATGATAATTTCTTTTCAATAGTTCGAACTGAATTCAACAAAACATTTGAAAAGAAGACAAAAAGTATTTGCCCTAAATTTATATTTAGTGATTGGGCTACTAAAGGTATCAGGAAAAGTAGGGAAAGACTATTTGAGCTTTATGGCCTTAAGCCTTACATAAACACTGAAACTTTCAACAAGTATGTTGCTAAGTATTCAAACATTTTTAGAAATACATGCAAGGTTGCTAAAGCCCTGCACATTAGCAACAAGATCAAAACAGCAGAAAATAAAATAAAGACTGTTTGGAAAGTCATAAATAACGAGACAAACAGGAAGAAAATACGTAACACTAGCTACACATTAGATACAGCATGTGGTCTTAAAAGCTCTAATTTGGAAGTAGCTCAAGCATTTGTAAACTTCTTTACCGATATCCCGTTAAAAACTACGGAAGCTCTAAATTCCTCACCTGAAGTCTCAATTGGTTTATTAAGGGCCAACGTGTCTGGATGCCCGGCTGAATTTAAATTTAAACACATAAACCCTGTGATAGTTATCAAAGCTTTCCGGCAAATAAAAATCAAAGTGACCGAAGATCTATGGGGAATGTCTATCAAAGTTTGTACATCCATAGTTGAGACTATAGCACCTTACTTAGCTTTAATTTTTAATTTGTGTGTAGACCAAGGAGCTTTCCCTGATTTAATGAAATACAGTAAAGTCATACCACTTTTCAAATCCGGGGATAGTAAAGATACTAATAATTATAGACCTGAATCCGTGTTGCCAGTTTTTAGCAAGGTTTTTGAAAAGGTAATGCTGAATCAAATGCTTAATCATTTTAACACCAACAAAATCCTACACGATCAACAGTATGGTTTCACCAAGGGACGTTGTACGACTGACGCCGGTGTAACCTTATTAAAGCACATATTTACTGCATGGGAAGAGTCCCAAGACGCCATAGGAATTTTTTGTGATCTCTCCAAAGCGTTTGATTGCGTAAATCACGACACATTACTTTTGAAACTTGAGCATTACGGACTAGGAAAACTTGCACTTAGTTTGGTAAAATCTTATTTGAGTGATAGACCTCAACATGTTCAAATAAATGGTATCAATTCACAGGGTTTAAAAGTAAAAATGGGGGTTCCGCAAGGCTCAATATTGGGTCCTTTCCTCTTTCTAGTATACATAAATGATCTACCTTATTTACTGAAAAACCAACCTCAAAATATGGTGTTATTTGCTGATGACACTTCTCTAATTTTTAAGATAAATAGACGGGCCCAAATTCTAGATGACGTGAATAATGCCCTACTTCAGGTTCAAAATTGGTTCACAGCAAACAATTTAGTATTAAACGAAAAAAAGACCAAATGCATTAGATTTGCTTTACCGAATGTTAAAAGTAGTGATTGTGATATAATATTGAATAAAGAGAAACTTGAATTCGTAGATAAAACGGTTTTCCTGGGGATTACGCTTGATTCAAGGCTACAATGGAGTTCTCATTTAACATCTCTTGCCGGGCGGCTAAGTTCAGCAGCATATGCTATTAGAAAAATCCGTCAATTTACAGATGTTGATACCGCTAGACTGGTCTATTTTAGTTACTTTCATAGTATAATGTCTTATGGCATTTTGTTATGGGGACGAGCTGCAGATATTCAGTCAATATTTATTCTGCAAAAAAGAGCCATCAGAGCTATATATAATCTTCGTAGGTGCGATTCTCTAAGGGAACTGTTTAAGGACATTAACATCATGACGGTACATTGTCAATACATCTACGAAAACATAATGTACGTAAGAAAAAATCTGCATCTTTTTAGTAAAAGAGGTGACAGACACAGTTACAGTACTAGAAATAGAGACCAATTAGTTCAGCCGGGCTTCAGACTCGCTAAAGTAGATTCATCATTCATGGGGTACTGTTTGAGATGCTATAATAAAATTCCACAAAGTATTCTTGAACTCAATGAGACGAAATTTAAAACATGCATTAAACGCACACTATGTAAGCAAGCATATTACAAGTTGGACGATTATATCGCTGACAAAAATGCTTGGCTCAAGCCGGTCCTGCTCCACAAGGACAGGGACGCATAAATTGATAACATTAAATAGTATTGTTGGAGCTGCTGAAGATTGTACAACTATCTTTGCATTGTATAGATTCAATATCTTTAGTATTATATAAAGCCCATATTGTGTGAGTGCTATGTACTAAAGAGCTATCGTTCACTGGAAACCTACGTCCTTTCCCGACTTGAATGTGCCCTGGCGGTTGAGAGTATGTCATGCTTACTCAATGTCTCGCTGATGGTGGCGCGTGTGTCGGATCATTTAGTTCCCTTCAAAATGGTTGAGTTGAATGGTGCTGATCCATGCGTCATGTTCGTGAACGGGCGCTGTCAGTTGTGACTGGTCATCTCTTAGTTGCCACGGCTTATTTGAATTAATTATTTGAATTTTTTTTCAATTGTCTTTTTTGTGTTTACTATGGACACTTTTAACGTGCACATCTTGCTACATCGTTCTCACATAATGTACCATCTCAATATGAATGATGTAACCAAGGTTTTGTAACAATATGCTGATTTAAAAGAGTGTCCATGGAGTTTCTTGCCCGTTCTTCTCCATAGAGATCTACGCTAGGGAATGGGCAACTACAGTACTTTCACAGTTTTTATGCCTTGTGACTGGGACTGTAGCTACATTTCATTGTTATCTTTGTTTCGACAGTTCAAAAGTGCCTGTAACTGGCCTACTTGAAATAAATGCTTTGATTTTGATTTTGATTCATCTAATTTTTTAGATATTTCTTTAAAACAACCAGCCAAGCGCGAGTCGGACACGCGCATGAAGGGTGCCGTACCATGGCTGTAGGGGGCCCCTATTATTTCTTTTTATTAATTGTTGTTATAGCGGCAATAGAAGTGCACATTCTGTGAAAATTTCAATATCCCGAATATGCATGTATTTTTTTTTAACTTAAATCAATAATATGCAGTACTATCAACCCAAGAAAATAATTAAAGTTAATTTCAACTACTGCTTGTCGCACAAAAAAAAATATTAAACTCCTACTATTTTCTACGACAGTTCAAACGTCCATGACTGTCGCAGCCATTCAAGTCATAGCATTTGATGTCACTTACCTCTATCTGCCTTGTTTAAATCTAATTGTTTGCCCTTAGTAGATTAGTTTTACTAAAATGTAAGTGCTTTATTTAAGCAAAAATTGCAATAACAATATTATAGTAAAATCTTAGTGCAACTTTAAGTACTTTTCAATTAAAAGTTTTTCTTTGACACATGGATTTAGACGTCACTACCGGAATCGATGCGTTTTGTGTTTGCGTTCCGTTTCACCAAAAATACGCTACGTAAAGTATTAAATTGTAAAATAAGTGTTGTATTAGAGAATTAAACAAGTGTACCACAATGTTTTTATGGGCCAATACAAGGCATTTTAAAGAAATAAAAAAAGTTTTGTATTTCTTGCATATACCCTATTGTTGTTATAGCGGCAACAGAAATACACATTCTGTGAAAATTCCAACTGTCTACCTATTACTGATCATGAGATACAGCCCGCTGACAGACAGACGGCGGACGGACAGCGGGGACTTAGTAATAAGATCCCGATGGTTACCCTTCGGGTACGGTATCTGAAGAAAAACATATTAAATAGTGATCCACCAGTGTTGGGAGCAGGAAGCAAGCTACCGGTGGTTAGGGCTCCAGAGAGACAAACCTCCTCAGAGTACTGCCGAATCAGGACCTTTTTTTCGGATTGGAAATCATCGAATGACCCCTCCCACTCTGGGTGGAGCGGAAGGGAGTGTCAGACTTGTACTAACTAAAACCCATCCATGTTCCCTCTTTTGCCCTTTGTGTTCCAGGGCCGCGGTATCTGTCCCGCAGCCCAGAATCAGGCCCCTGATTCAACATCAAACACACAGCACAGCACGTACCTGATGTATCCAGTGTGATATCATTGGGGAACTCTGTGACTGTGTCAAAATGCTGCGCATCCTCTGTGGCGCTGTCTTCTGAATTCTGTCCGTCATTTTCTTCTTGTTCTCCTTCCGAATTTGAATTATCTTCTTCTGAGTCCGTTACATCTGGAATAAAAAAGAAGGTTTTGTTTTATAATTAATTTATTTGTGGCAGCAATTTTCTATATACGTAAATAAATTGACGGCTATCGTTTTTGAGCTCACCAGAAGCCGCCATTGTCGCGTAAGGTTATGTCAATAATTATATTTTATACTTTATAGTACCAATAACTTCATAAAAAGTTTATTTTATTTTATAACAACATAGTGTAAACTTCAGATACATTTATTTACAATATTCTCACTAAAGTTAGCAAGCATGAAACATTTAAAAATCATTTCACCGCCAAGTACTAACAAATAATATCCTAAGCTGTTACTTAAAATCTTCAAGTCATAATTAATCAGGATTAGCTAAATCTAGACCACAATCGTGAATATTGGTAAAAATACGTGATAAAAAAGCACCGTGAATTTTCTATGAAATCTGACATTTCGGTGACCTCGCGCTACACTAGCGCCTCCAGCGGCGAATTCACACGCGATAGCCCCATTGAAGTGCCTGTTTGTAATTTCGAAATAACAGCTTTTTACTGAAGGCATAAGAAAATATACACAGTACTTATAACATTTTTTTTTGTCTGTCTGTTTGTTCTGGCTAATCTCTAGACAGCTGGACCGATTTTAACGAGAGATAGCTGATGTTCAAACTCAAACTCAAAGCATTTAATTCAATTAGACCATTATTACAGACACTTTTGAAAGTCAAACAAAAAAAAGCTAAGCTACAGTCACAGTCACAAGGCATAATAACTTGAGAAAGTACTGTAGTTGCACATTCCAAAGCGTAGATCTCTATGAAGAAGAATGGGCAAGAAACTCCATAATATGTTATAAGGAATAACATCTTTTATATTGAAAAAAAAAAGATTAGGGTTCCGTGCAAAAAAATAAAACCTTTGAAATTATTAGCAGAATATGATTCAAACAGGGATGTAGTATTTTTAAAATCTATACTAATATTACAAAGAGGTAAAGTTTGTGTGTTTGTGAGGTTGAAGGGGGTAATCTCTGGATCTACTGAACCGATTATGAAAATTCTTTCACTAATAGGAAGCTACATTATCCCCGAGTGTCATAGGCTATATTTACAACGTGCCCGTGGGATAATTTCCGACCAAAACGCGAGAAGTCGCTTGCAACAGCTAGTTGGGTAATAAAAATAGGAATTAGTTGAGTAAACAAACCTTTTAAACATGCCTATTGCATAACATAAGTAAGGAATTGTAACTTACATTCGTCCTCGCTTCCTTCGCCGTCACTCAGTTCTGCTGAGGCACCGAGTTTGTCCCGCATCGACTTTTTATTACTTGCACCACCAAGGCTGTTGCCTGTAAAATTAAAATTAAATCTATCAGGAGAATTTCTTTGTAATCAGGGTGTAGCAAGACCCTTCACGAAGCCGTCAACCAAGCATTCTGTACATGAAACTAAGTAACTTTACGCAAAAATTATTGCAGGGAAACAACTTTTTTTTGGATTAAAAATCACGTTTTACGGTAGGACTCAATGTAACGCACGCAAAACATTGTGCTGATGGATGGATTGAATAGTACGGGGGTCGTGGAGGTGTTTAAAATCTTACATTAAAAACATGAGTTTAAAAAAACTTGTGAAATTGTTGGAACTTTGATCCCCAATATTGGGTAAGTGGGTAGTCTTATTGTGTTCCATCAGGAATTCTTCAGTAGCAGACACGGAGTCCGGATTTGTGCCCGGTTGATGGCAATAAGCTCGCCCCCTATTACATAACTGGCGGAATGTGGGTGAAGTATTAGGTATGCTCTGTGGGTTAGTAGATGTCACATGTCACAAAGTGTCTTCAAATTTTTTATTCTAGGACTAAGACATGCCGGTTTCCTCACGAGGTTTTTCTTCACCGTTTTGAAAGCATACATCACACAAAGCTACTTACCAGCTAGCACCACTCTGCTGAGCCTGTCGTAGCTGTCTGGTAGCGCCGTGATAGCGTCCACGACCTCCATGCAAGCTTCGCGACCGATCTCGTTGTGACTGAGGTCCAGGGACTGTGGAGAAAGAAAAAATTACATTAGAGCGTACCAGCTGTTGCCCGCGGCTTCGCTCGCGTTTTGGTCGAAAATTATCCTACGGGCAGCAGCTCCGCACATTGAGATATAGTATGTAGGTAGACGAATCACACGGGATGTGTACAGGAAATAAAATCACTGTTTTGTGTCCATTAATGATTGACAGTTTATTAGGTAAAACATTAAAATATATAATACTTAAAGTAGGTGACTTGTGGCGGGCGTAATAGCCAGCGAATGTACATAAATCAGTGAATTAGCAACTGCTTGTTCAGGTAAAAACGAAAACAATTGTTATTATGTGGTAAAATAAATGAACAATTTTCCCGACCCGGGAATAGAACCCAGGAACAATATTATACTTAAACTAGCTGTTGCCCGTGACCTTCGTCCGCGTGAAATTATTGTTACAAAAATATTAATTCCCCCTGACTCGGATTTTATTATCAACTCGCTGTTGCCCGCGGCTTCGCTCACGTTTTGGTCGGAAATTATTCCACGGGCACGTTGTAAATATTATAGCACATATATAGCACTCGGGGATAATGTTAGTGAAAGAATTTTCAAAATCGGTTCAGTAGATCCAGAGATTACCCCCTAGAACCTCACAAACTTTACCTCTTTATAATTTTAGTATCGATAAATAAAAAGATTTTACTACAAAAAGATATGTTTGATTAGTTTACAATTACGAGAGACGTATCTGATCTATATGTTGCAGTCAAAACTATTAACCAGTCAAAAGTATTTTTAACCGTATGCTTTCGACAACACTAATTTGGACTGAAATAACAGTTCAAAGTAGTTTTTCCCAATGGAGCTGGTTAAAAGTAGTTTCGACTAACTGATTCCGTCAAAAGTGGTTTTGACTGGTTATATCAGTCAAAACTCTTAAAAAGTTATGGAGGTCGATAAAAATACCAAAAAAAATGCACCTATAAAGTTTTAACTAAATATTAGTAACGTTAAAAAAAACCACGTATGTTGCTTACAATCCATAAATAGTGTAATAAGTAAAACATAGTTACATTTATGATTTACAAGGTTCTCATTATAAAATAACGAATAATGTTCTGTTTTCTTTTTATTTCAATTAAAGTTAAAAATTATTTAAAACGTAACGTAATATTTTTAATATTTTTTCTTTTTATAACCTGTGTATTTTCTGATTACCTATTTTAATGTCAATTTTTTGAGTGTTAGTACTTCTTCTTTGTATTGATTGTAATAAGTACCAAACTTTCGTAATAAACGATTTCACATTTTATAAATATCTTTATTTACATTCTAACTAGTTAATAGTGCTTTTGACTGATGCTTTAACAGTCAAAACTAGTTTTGACTAAGTGCGTCAGTTAAAACAACTTTTAACCGCAAATTTGCAGTCAAAAGCACTATTAACCAATGATTTTCAGCCAAAACCACTTTTGACCAACCTGTTCACTCAAAATTACTTTTGCCTATTTTATTCAGTTTAAAATACTTTCGACTGGTTTAGAGTTTTGACTGAAATAAATAAAATCTAAGTGTCTGTAATTTTTGTTTTTTACCTCCAATAGTAGAGAATTCTCTTTGAAAGCCGTCGCGAGCGCACTGGCGCCCTTACTCTTGAGAAGGCAGTCACCAAAGTTTATGCTCTTCAAGTTCTTGAGGCTGTAAAAATGATGAAAATAATGGTAATAGGTTTTATAGAATAGAATAATATATATTTGCTTAAACAGAAAGTTGTCGACATAGCTCATAAAATAAGTAAGCTGAAGTGGCAATGGGCCGGCCATATTAGTCGTAGAACCGATGACCGTTGGGGTAGACGTGTTCTTGAATGGAGACCGCGAATCGGTAAACCTAGTGGGACGACCTCAGGCGAGCGTGGATCGACGATCTTCGCAGTATGGCTGGTAGCTACTGGATGAGAGTTGCTGGTAATCAAGTTTTATGATGAGGCTTATGATGACGATGAGAATGCTTAGGGGGATGTATGGTGTTACGCGAATGGATAAAATAAGGAATGAGTACATAAGAGGAAGTCTGTAAGTGGCGCCGGTGACTGAAAAGTTGTGTGGCCATCGGTTGTCGTGGTATGGACTTGTGATGCGGAGGAATGAGGAAAATGTAGATAGCTATAAGAGTAGAGGAAGACCAAAGAAACAATGGATGGACTGTGTGAAGGATGATATGGCTAGAGAGGAGGTGACTGCTGAGATGACGAGTAATAGAGAAGTATGGAAGAAGAAGACATGCTGCGCCGACCACGAATATATTGAGATGCGAATTAGGAGCGTTAACGTCATAAGGCATTTCATACAAACTTTGAACTCATTTGTTTTCGAAATTACTGAACCGATTTTAATGAAACTTCATACGCATAAGCAGGATACATATGTCTAAAAAGTTGACTCAGAACATTTTCAAAATGTCTTTTAAGAAAAAAGATAATTGGAAATTACTGTTTAACAATCTAAAAACGGTCTAATTTAGCTGTAACACTATTTTTCGAAAATGTTCTTTGTCATCTTTTTAGACCTATGTATATTGCTTATGCGTATGAAGTTTCATTAAATTCGGTTCAGTCATTTCAGAGTTCAAAGTTTGTATGAAAACCGTAAGACGTTAGCGCTCTTAAGATTTAAATTTTGGACAATATAACTTACTTGGGCAACGCCGCAGCAATAGCCTGAGCGCCCTTGGCGCCGACCGTGTTATCGTTTAGATTGAGCCTCGCTAACTGAGCATTGTGCTTGAAAGCCTCCGATAGCGCGGATATGCCGATGTGGTAGATTCCGTTCTGCGGCATGGCCAACTCTTCTAGGGTGCCCATGTTCTGGAACAAATAGAAAACATCAAAATCTGCCTAGCCTTTTCCCAAATATGTTGGGGTCAGCTTCCAGTCTAACCTGATGCAGCTGAATACCAGTATGTTACATGGAGCGACTGCCTATCTGACCTCCACAACCCAGTTAGTACTGGGTAATACGATACCCCTTGGTAAGACTGGTTGTCAGACTTTTTGGGCCACTGACTACCTGTAGCAACTGTCAAAGATCTGCAAATGACAGCAAACTTCAAAAGTTTTTTTTTTTTTTTGTTTTCGTGGTCCAAAACAAAGTAAAATATGACAGATAGTAGGTATACAATATTTACTGTAAATGTGATCGTAAAGGCGCAAACCCACCGCGGCGCACGCTGTGCACGGGCACGCGGCGCATGTTAGCTGCGTGGATTCATTTGTTTGGCAACGTGCGTCTACGTTTCCACAAATATGTACAACTGTAGCGTGCGTGGCCCACCGCGGCATAGTCGTAGGTTAATATTCGTGTATAGCGTGTACCGCGTGCACAGCGTGCATGACATTGACAGCGTTGAGCTATGTGAGCGCCTTATTCAAGCAAGCCACGCATCTACTAATGATGTCATTTGATGCATAGCGTGTCCGTGGTTTGCAGTGGACACAATCACATACATTTTCTTGCAAAGCGAAGATAACGTTTCAACGTATTCGTTAATGTCTTACGGCATTTTGTATAAACTTTGAACTCATTTGTTTTCAAAACAACTGAACCGATTTTAATGAAACTTCATACGCATAAGCAGGATACAAAAAAAAGGGGACATATATATATACATAGGTTTAAAAAGTTGACAGAGAAAATTTGAGGGAGAACTTTTCGAGAAGTCTCTTAAAAAAAAAAAAGAAATTTCTGTTTCTATGGAAAATCTAAAGTTCAATTATCTTTTTTTTTTAAAAGACATTTTAAAAAGTTCTCTCTCATATTTTTAGACCTATGTATCCTGCTTATGCGTATAAAGTTTCATTAAAATCGGTTCAGTCATTTCGAAAACAAATGAGTTCAAAGTTTGTATGAAATGCCGTAAGGCGATAAACGCTCTTAAGAGAGCCCTTCCCGGCGCGTCTATCGTCAACGCGAGCATGGTCGAAAAGCTTGTTGTTTCATCCAGAGCCACAACGGCGATTTTCTTTCAATTCCCCCGTCATACCCCGCCCCGACCCCACATATCTCGTCTCCCGCGCACCTCATACCGCCTAACGCGATGACATTGAACGAAAAATGGTGTTCGAAAATTTCTTAAACTTGTTCCAGGAAATACGTGTTTTCGAATAAGTCTTATAACCGTGTGAAATAATTTTTTATCATTAAGCATCTCCATTACATGTGCAAGGTTTCTATCGAGATGTTTTCTTTACTTTTACAGTTTCGAGTACATTATGAACGGCCAGAGTTCAGTTAAAATTTGTGCAAAACAGCAATTTTTGGAGGCTTATACTGAATTTATTTCTACTTTTTTTATTTTTTGCTACCATAGAAACCTACACAATAGTGCACAAAATTCAAAGATAGATGTGTAACAACTGCATAATCACGTACGAGCGTTTGTATGAAAAGTATGACGGGTTGGCCGCTCTTAACACACGTGCTTAGCCTATCCGTGCGCCGCGGTGGGTTTACGCCTTAACACATTCAAGAGCAGAGTCTTTTATAAGTCTTCACCAGGGCAGGTTTTCCTTACTTCGGCCAACCTGGATATGGAGTTTGAGCTGCGCTGATGATGGTCTACTTACTTGGAAAACTTTAGCCAGAGCGGTGGCTCCATCATTCTCCAGCCTGTTCCGTCCCGCGATGAAGATCTTCAGCTTGCGAGGGCGTGCGGACAGCGCTTTGGCGAGGAGACGCCCTCCCGTTATGCCTAGACCGTTGTTGTTGAGGCGCAGTTCCTGGGATGGCAAGGATTAGTTAGTTTTTCAATACGGGTAAAATATATCAAGGGTGTAACAAGACCCTTAACGAAGCCGAAAGGCACTTGTTCTCCCCGTCATTGCAATCATTATTTTGTTCTAGTCCATACCGGGGAACCTTCTAACTACGGAGATATTGGGGGTGAAAGTTCCAACTTTTTCACAAGTTTTTAACGTAAGATTTTTACTGTAAACACCTCCACGACCCCCGTACTATTCAATCCATCCATCAGCACAATGTTTTGAGTGCGTTACATTGAGTCCTACCGTAAACCGTGATATTTTCACCCCAAAACAAAAGTCGTTTCCCAGCAATATTTTCTGCGTAAAGTTACATAAGTAGTTTGATGTACATAATACTTGGTTGACGGCTTCGTTAAGGGTTTTGTTACACCCTGTATATATTAGAGGCGTTATAATCGAGCGTATGCATGTAAACTGAATGAATGTGGAATTGCGAAATATGAGCGAGACTAGCGAATGACATCTCGAAGTGCTATGTCACTAGAAAAGATAGAATATTATTTAATATGTAAACTTATGACTGCTACCACAATTTTCTAGTGAAATAACGGTTTCTACTTTGAGATAAGACCTATTTCGCAATAGTTTTCGTGTTAGTTACATATAGTGTCGCACGTAAGACTCTTCGAATAAATTTGATTTTATTGAATTGTAAATTATTATTGATTATTTGGTATTGGTTTAAATTTTGTTTTTTGGTATTGATTTATGTGATTGTCTGTTTATTTGTTATTTCTAAAGTGTTTCTAAAAAAAAAGTGAAATAAATGAATTTGAATTTGCTTCCAAAACACTATGTTCGTGAAAACGTAAAACGCTAATCAATACAGCAGGATAAAATAGTTTTTTTTTTATCGTTCGTGATTGTGCACAATACAACACAAATAACATTTTGTAGGGATTTTTTTTAAATAGACAACACTAACAGGACTAAGTTAAAAGAACACCCATACCTGTTTATACATGTGAGCTTTTGCATCAGCTTTTTAAGGTTCCGTAGTTGAATGGCTAAAAACGGAACCCTTATAGATTCGCCATGTCTGTCTGTCTGTCGTGTATGTCACAGCAACTTTATTCCGAAACTATTAGGACTACACAGTTGAAACTTAGTAGGTAGATGTATTCTGTGAACCGCTTTACGATTTTTATACAAAAAAAAAAAAGATTACAGGGGTCTCCCCATACATGGAACTGAAACTAAAAAATATTTTTTTCAGCAAAACTATACGTGCGGGGTGTCTATAGATAGGTTTTTAAAAATGACGTAGAGGTTCCTAAAACCATTTTCTCTCAAAGTCAATCGTTTGAAAGATAAACACTTCCAAAGTGGTAAAATGTGTGTCCCCCCCATCTACTTTCTAAAGTAAGAGATGGAAAATTCTGAAAAAATGTAGGATTGTAGAATGTAAATAAAACATTCAACCAAAATTGTAGTATTGTAAACAGTATTTACCTCCAATTCACTGCACACGTCACTCTGCAACAATTTGGCCAGTCCCTCTACTCCGATGGGTCCAAATGCGTTGTCACTCAGGTCTAGCACACTGAGTCTTGCACCAGCTGTTATCATACCGTCCCCAAGAGCCGCCTGGAAAAGGAGAATATCACAACTTTCTTACTTAACTTTTACAAATATGTACAGGGTGAGGATCTGCTGTTAGTCCCGGCTGTCATTTGTAGATCTTCGACAGTCGTTACAGGTAGTCAGTGGCCCGACAGTCTTACTAAAATGTATCGTATTACCCACTACTAAATTAATTGTGGAGGTCAGATAGGCAGCCGCTCCATGTTAAATGCTGGAATTCAGCTGCATCCGTGTAGACAACGTAGTTGGGAAAAGACAAGCACATGATGATACTAGATGAGGGTCTACATGGGTTTCATCATTGTTACGTATGTATCATAAGCGCTATGCAAGCGAGCGGGCTGCGACCCGCCCCCCGGGAACTCACCTCGTACGCGGGCCAATTAAACAGTATGCAACGACCTAGCGAGTTTCATTGACGTGTACAACTTCCCTTCCGCATACGTACCTACTCTCGTATCTAACACGTGGCGACGAGCGGACTCACATAAATTGTCCAAAAATGTCTACGGGAGCAACATATGGCGTTCTTTCCACCTTCGACCACCTGTCCCAAGAGTGGAATAGCTTTAAGTCGCGATTAAATCAGTGGTTTATCGCCAACGACATTAGCGATATCAACGACAAAGCGACGATTAAACGGAGGGCAATATTGTTAACGTCATTAGGCGAAGCAACTTACAAGCTGGCAAGTGACCTGGCATTACCCTGCAAGGTAGACGAGCTCGGTTACGAGGACATAGTAAAACTCCTCGACGAGCACTTCACACCAAAAAGGTACGGGTTCGCCGAGAAGTCAAAGTTTTACTCGGCAACACAGCGGCCAGGAGAAACACACACACAATGGGCGGCCAGGATAAGAGGCTTGTCTGCCCACTGTGGCTTCAAGAATTTGGAGGAGGCCTTGCTAGACAAGTTCATAATGGGCATGGCAGCAGGACGCGAGCGGGACAAACTCTTCGTGCAGGATCAGCGGGAGCTGACCCTCGCGAAGGCCATCGACTTGGCAGAGAGCATGCGCTGCGCGCGCGATGCTTCGTCGACGGCAACGTCGGGCATCAACGGCACCGGCGCAGCGGCCCCGGACGGCGTGTTCAACGTATCCAAAAAGGAAAAGTGCAGGGTGTGTGGGTTTACAAATCATACAGCCAGTCAGTGTCGTTATAAGAACTATAAGTGCAAAAAGTGCGGCAATAAGGGCCATTTACGTAAAACGTGCACAAACGGAAGCAAAGTTAAGTTCGTGGAGGAAGAATCTGTGGACAAAGGCGACGACGACGGTGAGTGTTTTTACAACATTCGGTGCGTCAAAGGGAAACCTATGACGGAGCGCGTAACGATCAGTGGACTAGCTTTAGAGTTCGAAATCGATAGTGGTTCAGCAGTAAGCGTAATCTCAGAGGAAACCTATAACTCGAATTTTAAGCGATTACCGTTGTCAGTTACCAACAAAAGGTTATTTAGTTATACGGGGGATAATATTGAAACAGTCGGAGTGGTTTTATTGCCTGTTTCGTATCTGGGGCGTACACATACTTTGAATATGTACGTTGTGCGCGCTGGCGGGCCGCCGCTGCTTGGCCGCGACTTCATTCGTGAATTCGACTTGGAGTTGGCGCCGGCACGTGTGCACGCCGTGCTCGATCACGCACAACCGATGTGCGAGTCTACCCCCCACGACAATTTAGTTAGGAAACTGTCAAATATGTTCCCTAAAGTGTTCTCAGGCAATCTTGGATCGTTTAACAAGTATAAAATTGATTTACATTTAAAGTCCGACGCTAAACCGATTTTTTTTAAAGCAAGACCGGTACCTTACGCGCTAAAAGAAATTATAGACAAGGAGCTCGACCGATTATTGTCACTAGGCATTTTAAAGCCAGTGGAACACTCTGAATACGCGTCGCCTATAGTGCCTGTTTTGAAAAAGAACGGCAGTATCCGATTATGTGCCGATTACTCAGTAACAATAAATAAACAGTTAATAATCGATCAGTACCCCTTGCCGACAGTAAACGATTTGTTAGCGAAATTACACGGGGGCATACAGTTCAGTAAAATTGATCTGTCAATGGCATACAACCAGTTCATATTAAATGAAGAATCACAGAAGTTAACCTGCATTAATACTCACCGCGGTCTATTTAAATTCACGCGTTTAGTATTTGGGCTGGCCTGCGCACCCGCCATTTTCCAACGCGCAATGGAATGTTTACTATCGGGTATTGACGGAATCATATTTTTATTAGATGACATCTTAATAACGGGCGCAAATAGGAATCAGCATAGGCAGAGACTCATAACGGTCTTACAACGCTTAGACGATGCAGAATTGACAGTTCAAATGAGTAAGTGTGAATTCTTTAAAGACGAGATTACGTATCTTGGGCACGTCATAGATAAGTATGGAGTTAGAAAGTCGCCGGATAAGGTCAAAGCTATTTTACAAGCTCCCAAGCCGACAAATGTGCCACAGTTACAGTCGTTTCTGGGTCTAACGAATTACTATCGGAACTTCGTGCCGGACGCGTCATCTATATTAAGTCCATTATATAATTTATTAAACAAGACTATGAAGTGGGAATGGACAAGCAAACACGATGACGCGTTTATTCGAATAAAAAATATTTTAGCATCCGATAAGACGTTAGCGCATTTTGACCAGAAGGCTAAAATAATATTAACTGTGGATGCATCGCCAACAGGGTTAGGAGCAATATTATCTCAAATAGGCGGGGATGGATTAGAAAGACCAATATCATACGCCTCGCGTACGCTGTCATCAGCCGAAAAAAATTATGCACAAATCCAAAAAGAAGCAACGGCGATCATTTTTGGGGTAAAGCGATATCACCAGTACCTATATGGTCGGTCAGATCCATTCGTGCTACGAACGGACCATAAACCCCTGCTAGCTATATTCGGGCCCCACAAAGGCATTCCCGAAGTGTCCGCCAACCGTCTGCAGAGATACGCTATATTTTTATCAGCGTACAATTATACCATCGAGTATATCAATAGCAAGCATAACAGCGCAGACTATTTATCGCGGGCGTGCGGGGGCAGCGGGGGTGAGAATGGGACGCAGGCGCCGGACGAGCTCGCGGACTGCGAGGATCGCGCGACGTACGTCAACTTTGTAGTAGACGGGGATCTACCGGTGACACTTAGTGACATGCGTCGCGAGACGGCTCGCGATACTCATCTCACCAAAATCAAGGGTTATATTTTTAACGGCTGGCCCAGGAAAGTAAATGACGTAACCTTAAAACCATTTTTCAACTGTCGTACACAGTTAGCTTGCGAAAAGGATATCTTAATGCGTGGGCATAAAGTCGTTATTCCGTTATCTTTGCAAGAAAGAGTATGTAGGGAATTACATAGTTCACATTTTGGGATAGTGAAAATGAAGGCGGAGGCTCGCAAGCGGCTGTGGTTTCCTGGCATAGACGCGGCGCTCGAGCGAGTAGCGGGAGCCTGTGACGTGTGCTGTGCGCTGCGCCCCGCGCCCGCACACGCGCCTCTCTCGCCTTGGCCATTGCCTCCGCACTCTTTTTACCGAATCCACATTGACTTCTTGGGCCCATTCCACGATTACATGTTTTTAATAATCGTGGACGCGTATAGTAAATGGGTAGAATGTTACGATATGTCCTCAACTCATAACTCAAAAGCAGTTATAGGTAAATTATACGATTTAATGTCGCGGTTCGGGGTTCCACACACGTTGGTGAGTGACAACGGTACATCGTTTACTTCGCTGGAATTTAAGGACTTTTGTAGACTTAACGGTATCGAGCATGTCTTATCTCCCGTGTACCACCCGGCCAGTAATGGGCAAGCCGAGAGCTATGTGAAAATTATAAAAAAGGGGCTCAAGGCTATAATACTGGAGGGTTGTAATAAAAAAACAATTCACGAACAAATCGCAAAATTTTTATTCGACTACAGGAACTCTAAAAACAGTACCACTGATAAATCACCTGCGGAGATAGTATTCGGGCGTGCGATGCGCTCGCGACTAGATTTATTGAATCCAATCGCGCCGTCGCCTTCGTCCACAGAACTAACTCAAACGGTCGCTCGGAAACAGTCCTCACAGGTTAAATACTACCGCGGGAAACACAGAACAGATTTTAACGAAAACGAACATGTATGGATAACCAAAAACACCAACAACAAAAACTTCAATTGGATACAAGGAATAATAAAAAAGAAAATCGGCAATATTATGTATGTGGTATATGTGCCACATTTAGGATGTGAAGTCACCAGGCACATTGATCAAATAAGGAGAAGACTGCACCCTACACCGAGCGACGACCAGGACTGGGACCCAGACGTGGTACCCGATTTAGCGTCGCTTAATGCCAGCCACCCTGAGCCCGTCGGGCAGCCAGAAGGGGGAGGAGGGCCGGCGACGGACCACGGACAAGACACTCCGGCGACTCCGCGCGCCGCGCCGATAAGCCGCAGGCGACTGGCAATTAGTCCGACCTTCGCGACACCAATGGCGAACCTGGTCAATAATGACAATGACGAGGATGGTGACGTTTCGACAGAAACAACCTTAGAATAAGTTAGAGTAAGTTAGAATGTGTAAGATAGGTTAAGGTGGATGCGCAAGGGTAGCCCGCGAAATTTAAATTTTCTTACGTTTATTGCAATTTGCAGGTCAGTGTCAAGTTGTATGTTGATGAAAATATGAATCGCGCCAGTAACACGTATGGAGTTACAGAATTATAATCATTCAAATCATCAATACAACCCTCCAAGTTCATATAATCACATTCAATAGCTATTTCATGAAAAAGTCACTCTTTGAGATTATATGGACTTGGAGGGTTGTATTGATGATTTGAATGATTATAATTCTGTAACTCCATATATGTTACTGGCGCGATTCATATTTTCACCAACATACAACCTGACACTGACCTGCAAATTGCAATAAACGTAAGAAAATTTAAATTTCGCGGGCTACCCTTGCGCATCCACCTTAAGTGTATGGCCCAGCTTAAGGGGAAGGAATGTTACGTATGTATCATAAGCGCTATGCAAGCGAGCGGGCTGCGACCCGCCCCGCCCCGCGCCCCGGGAACTCACCTCGTACGCGGGCCAATTAAACAGTATGCAACGACCTAGCGAGTTTCATTGACGTGTACAACTTCCCTTCCGCATACGTACCTACTCTCGTATCTAACAATCATCATCACCTTTTTAACCTTGTCCAAGTCTATAAGTCTAGATACTAACATTATAAAGAGGTAAAGTTTGTGAGTTTGCGAGGTTGTAGGGGGTAATCTCTGGATCTACTGAACCGATTTTGAAAATTCTTTCACTAATACGAAGCTACATTATCCCCGAGTGCCATAGGCTATATTTACAACGTGCTCGTGGGACAATTTCCGACTAAAACGCGAGCGAAGCCGCGGACAACAGCTAGCTTGTAATAAGTAAATTGAACCACTCACCAAAGCCGGCGGTATTTCCGTCTTCATTCTCCCAGTGAACATATCAGAGAAACGAGCCACCTTCAGCTCAGGGTGTTGTTCCAGGGCTTTGGATATGGCCTGCGCAGCAGACACTCCCAGCGTGTTGCCCGTGAGAGTGAGGTATTGGAGGTCAGGGCAGCCATTGATGGCATCCACAATTGGTTGCGCTGGAAAGATAGTTTTATTTATTTTATGGGACTTTTCTTCTCTCTTGAGTATGTCAACGGGAAATGGAAAATGGACATGTCAAAACATGGTCTGGGTAAAACTTTTGACCAGGGTGCATCTACACACTTAAAAATCCTAGGATTTTAGCAAAATAATCGTTTTTTTAATTATCCTATTACATCCTACTATTAACCTATTCTACTAATCTTTACATATAAAACAAAGTTGCTCCCGCTATTTGTATGTTTAGGTATTTTATACTCCGCACCGGATTTGAATGCAGTTTTCAGCAATAGACAGAGTGATTCAAGAGGGATGTTTATACATATGACATTACACCCGTGCGAAGCCGGGGCGGGTCCCTAGTATTATAAATGCGAATGTTTTTGAGGATGGATGTTTGTTGCTCTTTTGCACTAAAACTACTGATCAGATTTGGATGAGTTTTGGCACACCGATAGTTTATAACCTGGATTAACACATAGGATACTTTTATCCCAGTAGTATGATCCCATGGGCCATTACCGAACTCCACCCAGGCGAAACTGCAGGAATAACCTAGTTTCAATTTTAATATGAAGATTTGTTTCAATACCTAACTAAATAACTGCACATTCAATATAATTGAACACACATTTCAAGAATCTGGATTGAAATATTGCTATTGCAAGTTGACCATTAAATGTCTGATGAAAATCTAGTACATCATAAAGCGCAGGCCACACTGCCAGCCGCCGGCGAGCCTAGCGAGACGGGCGAGGCATCGTTTCACCTCTTTTCATACTTTGGTTCACACCCGGAACTACTGCCTCGCTCGCTCGCTCGCTAGGCGGCGGTGTGGCCTGCTCAGAGAGAATTAGAGCAAATAAGATTTGTAAGGAACTTCTTAATGTTCAGCAGAAAATATTGACATGCTCATAGAGATACATTTTTAATGCATTATTTCCCCTCCTAGTAATACAAAGTCGATAACACCAAGTAAATGAGTGATTGCTATAACGACAAGAACAGGAAAATTGATTTATCAATAGAAAGTGACTATACAACATGAACAAATAGGTTATGTTTGGCAAACACTGAAAATTAACAATGACAGCTTGGAATTTACTGCAAAATTACTTTTCACGGTAGAAATGTGTAATATACTAGTTTTTAAGGGAATAAATGCACAGAAATGCCAAATAAAACACTTTTCTTACCATCGTTCGCGGTATCCAATTTTAAAGATTTTCCGGAAAAATCCACGCCACTGGTCGGCCTGCCGGAATCAGATAGCGCTGAATTTATGGAATTTAGATCGAAAGACGACATTTTGGTGGTCACTTTACACGAATTATTAAATAGAAAAGCACTAAATGGGAAAAACAATGACAGTCAACGAACTTTTTTCAATTTTTTGTCATGGATACCGCGTTTGACAAGTCTCGTGAAGCATCATTTTCTGTCTCTTTTTAGTGTATGAATGCAAGGTGAGATAAAGATTTAAGACAAAACGATTGGAACGGAACGCGATTAGTGCTTGTGGTTGGTTCGCAAAAAGCTGCATCCAAAATCTCAGTTTCAGTACAATCAGTTGTAGTGTAGTGTATAAAATAGCAGTATCTTACTTGCATGATCTCTGGAAAAATGCTTGACTAAGGGTGCCTGGAATAATAATAATGATTGATGATTATGAGTTGAGAGAGTTGGTTGACGACCTAGGTATGGCAATTTTACCAATACTACTAAATTAGCAATCAAGCTAGTCTACTTAAAAACAAGTCTGGGAGAAAAGAGAGAGAAAACTGATTTCAAACCATTTTAAGTAAATGTTAAATCTGTTTATTTAATAACAAAATTGCTGAACCAGGACCGTTCCAACAGTTGTTGTGACTTTCAGAAAGCTGATACCGGTACCCCACTAGATGGGTTTGGAAGAGAAAAAAGTGGAACCCCACAATATGCCGCCAAAAATCCACCATATTTTATCCGTAGGACGACTCACTAACCGGGCTTCGCCGCAGTCGGGTAGTTTTTTTAAATGAATAGACTGGTATCACATTTCTGACATTACGCAACCCGGTGTGACATCTACAATTCTACATTTTGTCAGTGTCAAAATAATCAACCGAATGTTCGTTGCGTTGATTACATTCGTGACGTAGATTTTGTATAATTTCTCGTACGTTTTCCCTTTTCACAATCGGGATTCGGGAGTGTGCCTGTGCCTTTTATTAGTGGGCGAAAAAAGTTAACATTTAACATGGCGGGTAAGTGAAATTTTAATATTTTCGTATATGAAAAACTTTACTACGAAAAAATTCCTCCATAACTTTTCTTACCTACTGTAAGTACTAAATAACCACCCGATAAGAGATTAATTGTAACTTTATCAAATAAACTGAGCTGTGTTTTAAAACTAGTAATCGCAAGCGATTTTTAAACCGGACTAAAGTGAAAATGAATGATCGAAACAACTGTTTAGCTGAACAAATAACAGGTTATCAGAAAACTGGCACTGATGAAATAACTTCGACATAACCGTATCTATAGTTAGGAACGTATAAATCCATGTTTACTTAAATTTTTTAGGTTACTATGGTTGCAAATTAGTAATTTGATTAATCTTTCGTCAATGCCAAGATTGAAATGTTGTTATCTTAGTGAATAAACAACTTTATATAAATTATCTGATTAGAATTCACATGGCAATAATCGAAAACTGCTTGGTCACCTTTTTCCTTCAAAACATAAGACTTTTTCATCAATAATATGTGATTTTTAAACTTTTTCTGCTCTATTAAGATAAATTTGCCTGCCTGTAATAACCTGGTAGATTTCAAATGTATTTTACTACTGTACCCATACTTTACGGTGTTAGGTCAGTGGGTCGTCTTAGGGGCGGAGCTTATTCTGCTTACTTAATAATTTCAGAGATTGATATCCCATTAGACTAAGTGGGTGATTCTGTCCATCTATACTAAACTAATATACTTAGTAATAATATTACAAAGATGTAAAGTTTGTGAAGTTGTAGGCAGTAATGTCTGGATCGAATGAACCGGTTTTAAATATTCTTTCACTAATAGGAAGCTACATTATCCCCGAGTGCCATAGGCTATATTTACAACGAGCCCGTGGGATAATTTCCGACCAAAAGGCGTGTGAAGCTGCGAGCAACAGCTATTCATGAATAAATCTGATTACTGCTAATTTCTTAAGTTCATTTTATGAGTTTTAACTTTACATGATTGTTACAAAACAATTCAATGTGAAAAATGTTGTTTTAATCAAACTCTAAAACTCAGAATGCTATAAAACAATACATGTCTCATAGCCTTGCTTCAATGTATAATTATGCAAATAAGTAAGTAACTTAGAAATGGACTTTTGAACTTGGTGAATTTATTTACATAAGTCTATGACGTAATTGTGAATTTACATCAAGTGTAGCGACACACCTCCAGAAAAATATGCTATAAAAACGGTGTTCATTATTTTGGACATCAACAATCTGACATCAGTGAAGAAAATCATGGTGAGATATTCCGAAATTGCCAACCAGTGTTGATCACATCAGTGTTGCTCAAGCTTAAATTTTATATGGGTGATTTTTTTTTTAATCTTTTTCCTACCAAATTGCAATAATACCTACACGGTCAACATGTACGGAAAATCTGATTGATTTTTAATGAATGAATTTCAATGGTGCCCCTGGGTTCAGACTGATGTACTGAATAAGTTAGTAACCATTTGTGCGTTTATGGCCCTTC
Organism: Eugnorisma glareosa; assembly: GCA_947578425.1. Lineage (NCBI taxonomy): Eukaryota > Metazoa > Arthropoda > Insecta > Lepidoptera > Noctuidae > Eugnorisma > Eugnorisma glareosa. Next base: position 1,520,224 of record OX387984.1, read on the forward strand.
CACCAACAATGGTGTTAACAATAATATTGTTTGTTTCAGCCACCAACAACCCATACAGTCATCTCCTGAAGTCCATCAACATTGATGGAAAGGAATACAAGTATTATGATGTCACTGGGCTCGGAGAGAAATATGGTAAGTTTATTTTATATTCCATACTAAAGGTCTACTTGGGAATGGGTGAATGAATGTATTACCCCATTCCCAAAGTCTGGATTTATTTTTCAGCTCTAAGCTTCCAGATTTGTTGTTTGAACTGCCAGTCTGTGGAATTCATTGCCGGCTTCTCTGTTTCCCGATCATTATAATCTGGATCTATTCAAAGCTCGAGTGAATCGGTTTCTTCTAGGCAAGCGTGCTCCATCCTAGGCCGCGTCATCGCGCGCACATCAGGCGAGTTGCGGTCAAACGCAAGCCTGCTTAGTAATATAAAAAAAAAATAGAAAGTAATTGAATGTTTAGTAATAATAATTGACGAGCCATAAAAAAACAGCATTTAAATAATTTGGTCGGCCTACAAAGATTTTGTTTGCAATTAAAAAATCAAGCAGCAATCCTTGTTCCGCAAATAATTTTCATAATGGTCAAAAATTAAATCATAAATAGGCAGCTTACAATAACATGAGTTTGCATAATAAACATTCAGTCTGCAAAATAACTACTTTATCAGCAAGATTTCATGATTGATCAGCAGAGAAAACATGTCTATAAGCAGTTATTTGATTGGTAGTGCATTGAATTGTTACATCAGTTTATTTTCTACTGAGATAAATATTTACTCAAAGATTTTGATAAACGTGAATGACATTGTTTATCTCTACCTGATAAGAGGGATGAAGGAAGGTACCTCTCACGAAGACTGTACACACGTGAATGTCAATACCGGATTACTGATTTATATCTAAGGCCTGTTTTTTTCTCGGGACGTGAGAGGGAGAGAACCTCACGTCCCAGCCACCGCGGGAGACGCCCTGGGCGTCGGGGACCACCGCAAGCGCGGACCTTTTTCATGAAATAGTTCCAGAATAGGGTTAAATGAACTTAGAGAGTTGTATTGATGAATTAAATGATTATAATTCTGTAACTCCATACGTGTTACTGGCGCGACTCATTTTTCATCAACATACAACCTGACACTGACCTGCAAATTGCAAAAAACGTAAGAAAAATTGAATTTCGCGGGCTACCCTAACGCTTCCACCTTAGTGTTATAACTTTCTTTAAATTCCTTCACGACCCCCGAACTATTCAACTATTCAATCCATCCATATGCACCATAAGCACAATGTTTTGAGTGTGTTACATTGAGTCCTACCCTAAAACGTGATTCATCGTCATCATTCTCCTGTCCTTATCCCAACTTATTTGTGGTCGGCGCAGCATGTCTTCTTCTTCCATACTTCTCTATTACTCGTCATCTCGGCAGACACCTCCTTCCTAGCCATATCATCCTTCACACAGTCCATCCATTGTTTCTTTGGTCTTCCTCTACTCTTATACCCATCTACATTCATACTCAACATTCTCCTCATTCCTCCGCATCACATGCCCATACCACGACAGCCGATTACGACACAACATTTCAGTCACCGGCGCCACTTTCAGACTCCCTCTTATGTACTCATTCCTTATTATATCCATTCGCGTAAACACCAAAAACGTGTTTTACACCCCCAAAAAAAAAGTTGTTTCCCAGCAACTATTTTTGTGTAAAGTTACTTAGTTTGATGTACAGAATGCTTGGTTGAAGGCTTCGTGAAGAGTCCTTTACACCTTTCATGTATGAACGGGACGTATTAGTAGTTTGATTGCCTCGATAACTATAATATGTACGAGTATATGGACGATTCGGGTGTGAGGTCAGAAGTCAATTGATATTAAAATTCTTCTATTGTTATCAATCGGCACGTTCGAGTTAAATACAAAAACTTTGAGTGTGTTTCTTATGTAATGGCTGATAGTAAATTGAAGGTGAACTATAGTGACATTTATATTTAGGCGTTTATCAACTGTGTGGATCAGAATACTGGGCTGTGAAAAAGATGGATGAAAAACGATTGCATGTAGCGGAGATGAGGATGTTGAGGTGGATGTGTGGTGTGCAGTGGCGTGCAGTGGTTCCCCGCGGAGGCTAGGCCACGCATACGGTTTCCCAAAAAAACGAATGCATTTATTATAACTATATTATTAAAAAATAAAATTAAAACTCCTGTTATAATACTTAAGGTGGATGCGCAAGGGTAGCCCGCGAAATTTAAATTTTCTCAAGTTTATTGCAATTTGCAGGTCAGTGTCAGGTTGTATGTTGATGAAAATATGAATCGCGCCAGTAACACGTATGGAGTTACAGAATTATAACCATTCAAATCATCAATACAACCCTCCGAGTTCATATAATCTCAAAAAGTGACTTTTTCATGAAATAGCTACTGAATGTGATTATATGAACTTGGAGAGCTGTATTGATGATTTGAATGATTATAGTTCTGTAACTCCATGCGTGTTACTGGCGCTATTCATATTTTCATCAACATACAACTTGACACTAACCTGCAAATTGCAATAAACTTGAGAAAATTTAAATTTCGCGGGCTACCCTTGCGCATCCACCTTAAGTATTATAACAGGAGTTTTAATTTTATTTTTGATTAATATAGTTATAATAAATGCATTCGTTGCGTTGTTGGTAGGAATGGTAGGGTAGGCTAGGCCTAATTGCCTCTATGGACGGCACGCCCCTGGTGGTGTGACAAGAATGGATAAGGTAAGGAATAAGTATAATAAAGGAAGTTTGAAAGTTGCGCCAGTTACGGAACAGTTGAAAGGGAATCGACTATCTTGGTATGGACATGTGACGAGGAGGTACGAATCGCATGTGACTAAGAGTAATGAATATAAATGTTGATGGATCAAGAGGGAGAGGAAGACCTAGGAAACGATGGACGGATTGTATGAGGAATGATATGAAAGAGAAAGGAGTAAATGATGCCGTGACGTCTGACAGGGAAGAATTGAAGAAGAAAACGTGTTGCGCCGACCACAAGCAGAATGGGACAAGGGCTGGGAGATGAAGAGTTTATCAACAACAACTCCAGTTCAACAGTAACTTCAGTTCTAAACTACTATACTATCTATACTTATAAAATACTAGCCGTTGCCTGCGGCAAATACACACATCAAAAGTGTCTAGGGATCAAGCATTTTTATGTGGATTTCTTGAGATTGAGATGTGGCTTTGTAATAAATTTATGATTTTATAAATTTATATGGATCCTTTTTGGTGCATTTCATAATTTGAATCAGGAACTGTGAATCAAATTCGAGTAAAAGATGAAAATCAGCTGTCAATATTTTCCCTATAAAAACATACAACGCATTGAAGACATTATTAGTGCTACTGTTTCCCTACTACTGATTAAAACCAACGTTATTATGGAGCGGCGACGTCATTTAAGCAGGGAAGAAATGCTCAGAGCCGTGGGAATGATAGAAGCTGGTTCCCGGCAACGTACTGTGGCTTTAGCTCTGAATACAAGTCAGAGTGTTATCAGTCGACTTTGGACATGTTACCGAAGCACTGGTACCGTGGCTGAGCGCCATGGAGGACGGTATCGCTGCACCACACGGAGACAAGACCGATACATTCAAATCTTAACTCGAAGAGCTCCAACAATAACCGCCATGATGTTAGCCGTGAGGCTTCATCACTCTTCAGGGAACTTAATTAGCGACCAAACAGTCAGAAACCGCTTGCATGAAGTGAACCTTCATTCCCGAAGACCGCTACGGGTACCACCTATAGCAATGCACAATCGTAGGATACGATATCAATGGGCTCTTGAACACAGAAATTGGGCAGAAGAACAATGGCGTTTCGTGTGCTTTTCTGATGAGTCTCGTTTTGGTATGAGACCGGATACAAGACGTATACGACACTGGAGAACCCCTGGACGCCAACAGCGATTAAAATCCTGCCAGGAAGTCCATCCTTATAGTGGTGGAACCATCATGGTATGGGCGGGTATTTGGATCGGCGGAAGAACTGAGTTGATTTGGATCAGAGGCAACCTCAACGCTCAAATTTATGCTGAGACGATTGTATCAGACGTCATCGTTCCTCTACAAGTGCAAATCGGTCCCTTATTTCAGTTAATGCATGATAATGCACGACCGCACACCGCAAGAGTTGTAAGACAGACTCTCGCCGCAGCTAACATCAATGTCCTGCCCTGGCCTGCTCAGTCGCCAGACTTGAATCCGATTGAGCATGCATGGGATATGCTACAGAGAAGAGCTCTGCCGAATATGGAGGGTATCCAGTCGCAAGAAGACCTTTTTTTGTTGTTGCAACGAACATGGGCGGCCATTCCACAGCGTGATTTGGATGAACTCATTTTGAGTATGCCAAACCGATGTTCTTGTGTTGTTAGTGTTCGCGGTAGAAACACGGATTATTAATTGTTTAAGTTACCCAATAAAATTTTAAAGAAAACTGTTATTTCAGTCTTTTTTTCGAACTTTTGTGTTAGTGGTTCAAATGTCAAAAATCCCTTTATTAGGAAAATGGCAAATTTCTTTATTAATGCAAAGGTGACTTGGTTTATCGTTACTGTGACAAACGAAAACACTTTATTTGATGAATCCTTAAAGAAAATTTTAATTAATATCAATCAGGAGAAAAGTTATTGCAAAAATATATGTTGATCCCTAGACACTTTTGATGTGTGTATCCCACGGGCACGTTGTAAATATATACTTTTCACTCATGATCTAAAAGTTCGTCTTTATGTAGTGCGTAGGCGACATAAAGTCGCTTTTTATGCTCTAGAGCAGGGATCCCCAAACTATTTTGGACAAGTGACCCCTTTTCCAAAATGAACTGTTACCTCAGACCCCCATGGCCAAATTACCTACTTTTAAGATCAACCCCCTTATTCATAATGGTCCGCTAACTTAAAACAGCTGCTACAGTGTGTTATTTTTCATTCTGACTTAGGTCAATAGAAGAAGACAGAGTGAGAATTAGCAATGCTTTAAGTTAGCAGACTATTATGAATAAGGGGGCCTATCTTTAGTTTTTTCCTATTGACACAAAATACCTAGGTACTAAGGTACCAATTGGAAAACTTTGCACTTGGTTAAGTGAGTAAAATTGACTTCATTTTCGTATCAAAATTTAACAAAATAAAAAGACATACAATTCAGTAAATATCAAGTTTAATTTATAACGATTATTACAAATTAGGTACTTAAAGAATTTTAAGTAGGTAGGAAATTATATTTAAAAAAGTATTAATTCGCAAAGAGAAAATAAAACATTCAGTGTGATGGATGAACCTGGTGACTATCTACCAATCTAGCTACATCCGGTTCAATATTGGTGAGTTGCAGCCTTAAATCTCCACGTTCGTTGATTTTCAAACGGTTTCTTTGTTTCGTCAAAATGTTTGTTACCACACTGAAGCTTTTTTCAACTAGGTATGATGATGGAAAAGCGATAAGGTATTTTTCAGCAATGTTCCACAATGTAGGATACTGTGTTTCAATGTTGCGTTGCAACCAGAACTTCTGATAGCCTTGGTTGAACTTCTGCTTAAGCTCTTCGTCTGTGCTGATGGTAATCAACTCTTCTTGCATTATCACATTGGCTTCTTCTATGGCTGTGGTATTGTACGGATTTATTATCCATTGAGGAATTTGTAAATTTAAAAGATCCTCAAACCTCTCCGTAAAATCCTTGTGTAATGCGTCCAAGTGAGTGACATATAATAAAATGTCATCATCTCGAAGCGTTTCTGGTCATTTTGACAAATGCAGAAACTGCGAATATTCTTTTCTGCCTAAATTTTGTTTATAAAGGATTAGTTTACCCACGAAGGCCGATATTATTGATTTTGTTTTAATCAAGTTAAGATCGTCACCCTGCAGCTGCAAATTAACTTTGTTGAACATTCCAAAGATATCAGTCAAGTAATAAATATCTGTTTTACAATTGTTCAGATTTTCTTTCAAATTCGGATCTTTTTCTTGTAAAAACTCCAACACAGATTCAAAAACGGCTGAAAATCTTTCTAAGCAAGAGCCTCTTGATAGCCAGCGAACTTCAGTGTGAAGAAGTAATCGAGTAAAGACTTCGTCGTTTTCCTCACATAGCTGAGCAAATAACCGAGAGTTCAAAGAATTGCTTCGAATCTTGTTGATAGCATTTATTACATATTGTAAAGACTTATGCAATCTAGGACTCAGCTTTTTTGCTACTAAATGCTGCCTGTGAATCACGCAGTGAATGACCAGTACATCAGGCAGTTGTCGCTTTAAGTGAGCTATAAAACCACGATGACGACCAACCATAGACGGTGCACCATCAGTCGCAACAGAAACAATGTTCTTCCATGGAATAGCTTTGTCAGTAAAAAAATGTTCCACGGCCTGAAAAATTGATTCTCCTCTGGTATCAGTCTCTAAATATGTAGCAAAAAGCAGTTCTTGGCACATATTTTCATCTTTGATATATCGAACATATCCTAACAACAGAGCTTCATTGCCGGGTAATGTAGACTCGTCCAACTGGAGAGAGAATCTGTTGGTCTGTAAGAACTTGCATAAAATGTTTTCCACATCGCGTCCCATCTCGTCTATGCGTCTCTGAACGGTGTTATTGCTCAAAGGTATTCTCTTTAAAATATCATGTGCGGGTTTGTGCAATACATTGTTAAGGACCTCCGCAATGGCTGGTAAGATAAGCTGCTCTCCAATTGTGTGGGGTTTCCCCGACTTCGCTATTAGTAAAGATATATTATAGGACGCTCGTAAACCATCATCGTCTTTAATAGATGATGACGCAAACATCGATCTTATGGATGGCCTTTTGTCTAGTTTTTCTTTAAGTGCTTGAAAAAATGTCAAGGGCTTACTTTTTTTGTCAGCATGTACTCTCGATAAGTGGTCATTCATTTTTGAAGGCTTCATGGCATCGTTACTGAATACTTTTTCACATATGAGACACATCGGCAAGTGTTGATTTGATGGAGATGCAATAAATCCGAACTTCAAGTAGTCCAAACTGTATTGTCTGCATTTTTTTTTCGTGTCCGCCATCATAAAACTCTCAGTAATCCTGCAAATAAAAAAATAAGAAACTAAGTACCTAAATTAAAAACAATACCTAATAAACTGTTAAATTTACTGGTAAATTTTTACAATTGAAACAACTGAGGCAACTGCAAACTGTTGCAAACAATCTACAGATAGCTCAACTGATCACTATCACACAGTGTGCAGTGGGGCAATGCTGATGCGCTGTGCCGGATAAAAACTGTTTGGTACTTACCCTGTTAATTTTTCATAAACTGCAGATATTGTGTGGTTACGCTATTAACTCGCGTAGGGAGCTCAGCATTTTGTAAATTCTTTTTCAGTCACTTTACTTCACTTAATTTAGCTATGTAATAACTTTGTAATCTCTTGAAATAAATGAGTACTTATATGAGTTATTATCGTTCAAGCTCCAACGAATTTCAAAACGCAAATGAACTTTCAACCTAAGTGCAACCTCGTTAAATAGTAAAATATCAGGAACATGTTTGGACTTGCAACTTGATCATGAATTCGTTCGTGTTAAATCGCGCAAGCGTCAAATAGAGAGCAAGTCAAAACGCGCCTGAAAGACGTACGCTCGAACTCATTATCTTGCACAAACTTGTCCACACTGACTTGCCGAGTTTTTCATCTTGTACGAACTTGAGGCTTTATATTACTACAACAATGCTATTTCCTACATAAATATTAATTATTCTTAGTACACGTAACACAACATAAACAATACAGTACCTACCTACCTATCTTGAAAGTTTTAAATAAGAACTTGTGTTAATTTAATAGGGGTCGATTTTTAGACCTCGTCGACCCCCATAATCAGTTTTCGTTTATGTCGACCCCTAGGAAACCGATATCGACCCCAAGGGGTCGATATCGACCACTTTGGGAATCCCTGCTCTAGAGCATCAAGTAAAATCTTCGTTGAAGACCAAGGCAATCGGCCCAACAGCCACACGGACAACTTCAACTTCATAGAATAACCACTTTATTTTAATTCGTTTCGTTAGTATTCTAAGAACACGGCAACGTTACCAACAGCCAAAGTACACAATAAAACTTCATGAAATAAACTTATATTTTTTATTTGGTCCATTTATTATTTCTCTTTGCCCTAATGTAACTTTCAATTTTAATTAAATTTACAATATTTACATGTTGCTGTTTCATTTCCTCGCAATCGAAGTGAAAAGTAGAGATAAAACCCATTTTACACTCTACTTTATATCCATGAAATACATTTATAAAATGGTGCGTTTTATGCACTTGATGTACAATCTACTATGCACATGTATCCATAAGGTGGAAGCGCAAGGGTAGCCCGCGAAATTTAAATTTTCTCAAGTTTATTTCAATTTGCAGGTCAGTGTCAAGTTGCATGTTGATAAAAATATGAATAGCGCCAGTAACACGTATGGAGTTACAGAATTATAATCATTTAAATCATCAATACAACCCTCCAAGTTCATATAATCTCAAAAAGTGACTTTTTCATGAAATAGCTATTGAATGTGGTTATATGAGAGCTTGGAGAGCTGTATTGATGATTTGAATGATTATAATTCTGTAACTACATACGTGTTACTGGCGCGATTCATATTTTCATCAACATACAACCTGACACTGACCTGCAAATTGCAATAAACGTAAGAAAATTTAAATTTCGCGGGCTTTCCTTGCGCATCCACCTTTAACTATATATAAGAACGTACGAACTAGATGCCAATTCCAACATTCCCGCGTTTTGCATACGTGACTGCGCGCGCGCACGTCGGGATTGCCCTTTCTGTACAAGGTCGGGGTACTATTAGATACTAGACAACGAACTATACGAGTATGTGACGCAACGACAATATTGTACATAATAAGCTTCACGATCAGCTGGCCTTTTCCCAACTGTGTTAGGGTCGGCTTCCAGTCTAACCGGATGCAGCTGAATACCAGTATGTTACATGGAGCGACTGCCTATCTGACCTCCGCAAACCAGTTCATCATTTCAGCTGAAAGACGGCCACTGTTGCACATAGGCTTCCCCCAAGTGTCGCCACACTGACCGGTCTGTGCGTCTCGCATCCAGCGGATCCCCGCAACCTTCACCAGGTCATCGGTCCACCTAGCGGGAGGCCTTCCAACGCAACGTCTTCCGGTTCGCGGTCGCCACTCCAGAACTTTTCGACCCCATCCGTTCTGCGAGCAATGTGCCCTGCCCACTGCCATTTAAGTTTGGCAATTCTTCGGGCTACGTTGGTAACCTTGGTACTCTTGCGGATGTCTTCATTTCTGATTCGATCACGCAAGGAAACTTCGAGCATAGCCCTCTCCATTGCCCTTTGCAACCCAGTTAGTACTGGGTAATACGATACCCCTTGGTAAAACTGGTTGTCAGACTTTAGGGCCACTGACTATCTCGACTGTCAAAGATCTACAAATGACAGCCGGGACCAACGGCTTAACGTGCTTTCCGAGGCACGGAGGAAACTCAGTATTTAATGGATGGTCACTTATCCACGGATCCGTGTTCCCAATGCTGGGACACATGGCTTTGAGAGGGAGTGGGCTGTACCACCACGCGCATGTCTTCGAACATTTGGTTCTACGACATGCCGGTTTCCTCACGATGTTTTCCTTCACCGTTTTGAGAGCAGTGGTGAATACATAAATTACACGAAGTAACTATTAAGCCAGGACCTGAATGACTATGACTATGGCTTCAAGTCAAAGACTGAGTGGCAACGCCCTAGAAGGACATATGACCTTAATATTGGTGAGGTTCTTCAGAAAAGGTCAGGTGCGTAGTACTCTCAACCGGCGTGCGTGTGTGACCAGATGTATGAACCTGGACGAGGCGCAAGGAGTATGTAAGGATCGTAGCAGGTGGCGCTCTGTGGTTCCTGCCTACCCTCATGGGAAAGGCGTGAGCTTATAATTGTATGTAAGTTGAAAAGTTGTGTGATCTGGGGGCCTAAAAAAGCTGCTTTATCAGAATCATAATACGAATCACGTTAAAAATTTAAAACTCTTAAAATGGACTTTGTAGTCATAACCTTAGAGACCATTTTAAGAATTTTAAATTTTTAACGTGGTTCATATTATGATTCTGATAAAGCAGCCAAAATAAATAAAAAGCAGATAAAATGGAAGCTCTCATTATTTTTTTTTTTTTTAATATGAATCACGTTAAAAATTTATAGTTCTTAAAATAGTCTTTATGGATATGACCACAAAGTCCATTTTAAGAGTTTAAAATTTTTAACGTTATTGATTAGCATTCAGCCATTTTAGGTCCCCTGAACTTTATAACCATGTATTATGGGAAAATGCGGTTAGTATTAGAAGAAACTATCGCGGTCGCTCTAATAGCGCGATTTCGACATTGGTGCGATAAGGACAACTACAGATCCGACAAGTAAAAAGTCATAATTCGAGGTTTGGCTCTCGACTATTTCCTCCTCCAATATTCAACCAATTTAAAAGATATTTCATAAACTGAATAAGAAGGATACATACTGTGTCCCTATGTTTTTCTTTTTTCATTAATAGTTGTCAAATTTGTACACTAGGCCTCGGTTGACCCTGCCGGGGCTGCGGGACTGTTCGAAAGAGATACCGTGGCCCCGGAACACAAAGGGCGATGAAGGAACATGGATGTGTTTTAGTCAGTTAAAGCCTGACACTCCCTCCTACTCCGCCCAGAGCGGGAGGAGTTATTTGACGATTTCCCATCCGAAAAAATAAGCCCTCTGTTGACAGCGGTTCAAATAGGCTATTTGGAGCATTTTGTAAAGGTTCTAGTGTTGATACAGATAATGTATCATCAAAAAGGAGAACATAGGGACATAGAAAAGGTTGAAATTTATTTAACTGTAAAAAATCATAACTTTAAAGTTATAATCCAGAAATAAAACAGCCGAGAGCGTTTGTATGGAGAATAGACCACTCGCATTTCCTCTTAAAATAAAATATCGGCCAAGGCCAACAGAAATACATAATTATTCTGTGAAAATTTCAACTGTCTACTTATTCCGGATCATGAGATACAGCCCGCTGACAGACAGACAGACAGCGGAGGCTTAGTAATAGGATCGTTGGTTACCCCTCGGGTACGAAACCTTAAAAATCATCGCACGGTATAGCGCCGTGAGAACGGCTTCATATTCAGCACACCGACAAACAGCAATGCATCTGAAATGCTGGTAAACAATGAAGTGTCGAACAAAATACTTGGAATGATGACACAGAACTACGCACCGTGGTTACGAACATACCACAGAATAACATACCATCACGCCTGTAATTCCTGCAATGTTCGGCAAAGGTGTACCTACCTACCACTAGACCAATGTCATCACGTGTGAATATTTCGATGGTTTAGGTAGGTGCACCTGTACAATAGTACACCCACATTTTGCCAGTTATGTTAAAGTCCCATGTAATAGGGGGTGAGCCTATTGCCATCAACCCGGCACAAATCCAGACCCGTAGCTGCTGTTGAGAAATTCCTGATGGGAAATCACAATAACAATTTGCCCGACCCGGGAATCGAACCCAAGACCTTACGGTAAGCAGTCACGATTGTGACTTCTAGACTATAATAACGAGGCAGCCCACAGACCACAGATAACCTCAAGATTCCGCATGTTGAATATTTTGTTTGTTACATGCGAGTTCTCCATAGCTCTTTGGGTGACTTTAAGCCTTCGAATGAGGCCCATTGTGAGCGACCACCATGGAGAGGGCTATGCTCGGAGTTTCCTTGCGTGATTGAATCAGAAATGAAGACATCCGCAAGAGAACCAAGGTTACCGACGTAGCCCGAAGAATTGCCAAACTGAAGTGGCAGTGGGCAGGGCACATTGCTCGCAGAACGGATGGCCGATGGGGCCGAAAATTTCTGGAGTGGCGACCACGAACCGGAAGACGTTGCGTTGGAAGGCCTCCCGCTAGGTGGACCGATGACCTGGTGAAGGTTGCGGGGATTCGCTGGATGCGAGTCGCACGGGACCGGTCAGTGTGGCGACACTTGGGGGAGGCCTATGTCCAGCAGTGGACGTCTTTCGGCTGAAATGATGATGATGATGATGCGAGTTCACCTAATTTGGCGTTAGCGCGGTCACCTGGTGTCCAGAAATTTATGCCGCCCATGGGCCTCTGACTTGGCTTTACATGCCGTCGAGAAATATCGCTCAGGCATGCTAGTTTCCTCACGATGTTCTCCTTCACAGAAGCAACTGATAATTATACAATACGCACCTGAATCCGAAAAATCAGAAGTGCGTGTCTTGGGTTCGAACTCGAGACCTATGACTTGGCAGTCGGAGGGGCCACAACTAGGCTAACACTGCTACCCACCCTGTATGAACTCCCGTGGGGGTTGACAGAAACTACAGAATGCTACGTGACGTTCCTTACGCTCGCTATTAAGTATAACGACGCATTTTTACATAAGATGCATCAACATTTTATCCTGAACTTTCTGATTGATTACATTTGAGCAACAGAAAATTCTACATCCTCGCTCGCTGCATAAAAATACAATGAACCCTCACTTTCCTTCATCCTCACACAATACTAACCTTATACCGGCTGTCGCTTTGCATCCAGCCATCTTAGCATCCCGTAGCATGGCAATACTATCTCTAGTCTACCAAGACTCGACAAAACTCTTTCAATACAACTTGACATGTCTTGTCATTCATTTCATACATTTCTAACATCGCCATGCTTGCGACGATAGAAATCTTTCCACAATCTGTCATAAAATGACAATTCAATTCGACTCTTCGTCGACATAACCCGTTTCTACGGTGGTCATGATACGCGGGCTGGTCAAATTCAAGGAGGTATCTATACTAAAGATTCTCGACCCGAATCGATAATAAGAAGGGAAGCTTATTTAATTTTTTTACGGAAATCGGTAAGTGTAAGTCACCCGTATTAAAACGCAGCCCGTCTGTTCCTAGCTAAATTAAAGCGTCGTCGACACAGACATACGCAATCGCTTATTGTACATCATCATTATGGACAGTTTGGAAACTAGGGGTGCATGGTTTACGTTTATTGATTTCCGCAAAAAATAAAAAAACCTACCCTTTCTGTTATAGATTCGGGTCGAGAATCATTAGTATAGATACCTCCTTGAATTTGACCAGGATGCAAAGCGAAAGTCTGTATATATGTATACAGGGTGTAACAGAAAGGGTATAATCATATGGAATACTGTGGTACGGACCATCAAACTGAACAACTTTCTCTATGGTACCATCATCGAAATCGTAAAAAAATAATCAGCTGTCCCATACCTTTGGGTCGAGTAGGTATTGAAATTTTGTATAGGACAGCTGATTATTTTTTTACGATTTCGATGGTGGTCCCATAGAGAAAGTGGTTCAGTTTGATGGTCCGTACCACAGTATTCCATATGATTATACCCTTTCTGTTACACGCTGTATAGAAATTAGAGAACAGTTTTGAAAGTACTCGCTCAGGATGCAAAGCGAAAGTCTGTATATATGTATACAGGGTGTAACAGAAAGGGTATAATCATATGGAATACTGTGGTACGGACCATCAAACTGAACAACTTTCTCTATGGTACCATCATCGAAATCGTAAAAAAATAATCAGCTGTCCCATACCTTTGGGTCGAGTAGGTATTGAAATTTTGTATAGGACAGCTGATTATTTTTTTACGATTTCGATGGTGGTCCCATAGAGAAAGTGGTTCAGTTTGATGGTCCGTACCACAGTATTCCATATGATTATACCCTTTCTGTTACACGCTGTATAGAAATTACATCTTAAATTGTTGAATAATTCGCGACCACTGTTGGCTAAAGCATTAGACAGTTACGTAACCCAAATGGAGGAGACTGGTGTCCTGAAATACAAGCCCCAAGCCTAGTTTAGACACCATGGCAGTCTCCCACAATACAGGGTGTAACAAGACCCTTCACGAAGACGCCAACCAAGTAACTTAACGCAAATATTATTGCTGGGAAATGACTTCTTTTTTTGGGGTGAAATATCACGTTTTACTGTAGGACTCAATGTAACGCAAAACATTGTGCTGATGAATGCATTGAATAGTACGGGGGTCGTGGGGGTGTTTAAAGTAAAAATCTTACAATAGAAACACGTACTTAAGAACAAACGTTGTCGTTGAGCTCCTTGAGTTATAAGTCGAGCTACACGATAACTGACAAATGCTTGCACTGACTGGACAGGTCCACTCAAATCTGTGTGGTTCTTTCTTCAAGAGACCATCTCAGACACTAATCTGCATAGTCCTCATGTGAGTTAACCAAGATTATGTCTGGACTTTAAAAGAGACTATGACCTCTGAGTTTGTTTCGGCTGTTTCTTCTCAGAGTAGTCAGGTACGAAACACCGGCCCCATCTAGTTTAAAAAAGAGACGTGTAAAAGTGTTTTTAAGAAACCTATTTGCAAAATAAACATCATTTATCATTTATCAAACTTACCTCCAATATCTCCGTAACTAGAAGGTTCCCAGGTACCTAGGGTCTAGAACAAAAAAAAATATCGTAATGACGGAGAGAACAAGTGCCTTTCGGCTTCGTTAAGAGGGCCCTTCCCGGCCCGTTTATCGTCAACGCGGGTCAAAAAGCTTTTTGTTTCATCCAGAGCCACAGCGCCTAACGCGATGACATTGAACGAAAAATAGTGTTCGAAAATTTCTTAAACTTGTTCCAGGAAATACGTGTTTTTGAATAAGTCTTACAAGTGTGTGAAATAAATATTTGTCATTAAGAATCTCCATTACATGTGCAAGGTTTCTATCGAGATGTTTTCTTTATTTTTACAGTTTATGAATACATTACGAACGGCCAAAGTTCAGGTAAAATTTGTGCAAAACAGCAATGTTTGGAGGCTTATACTGAATTTGTTTCTACTTTATTTTTATTTTTTTGATCCATAGAAACCTAAAGATATAGTGCACAAAATACCTATTAGTTCAAAAAATTCAACGATAGATGTGTTACAACGGCATAATCACGTACGAGCGTATGAAAAGTATGACGGGTTGGCCGCTCTTAAGGGTCTTGTTACATCCTTTATACTTACTGTATGCATTTTTTCCCTAGAAACCATGTTTTAATGGATAATAGGGCGAAAAAATAAACCTTATTATCATTATTTGAAGTAATTAAAACACCCATCTCCTTTGACAGATCGCCTGCCCTACTCAGTGCGCGTACTCCTGGAGTCGTGCGTGAGAAACTGCGACGGCTTCCAGGTCTTGGAGAAGGATGTGCAAAGCGTGCTGGAATGGGAGAAAAACCAGGCTGGCGAGGCTGTGGAAATCGCCTTCAAACCCGCCAGGGTTATACTCCAGGTGAGGGGGTATGAGTCAACTAGACGACCAGCGGTTGCGGGTTCGAACCCAGGCAGGCGCATTACTTTGTGTCATTTATTTCATCACCACTGCTCTCAAAACGGTGAAGGAAAACATCGTGAGGAAACCCGCATGTGCTAGAACCAAACATTCGAAGAAATGTGACATCTACCAACCCGCACTTGGCCCGCGTGGTGAATTATAGCCCATTCCCTCTCATAGACAGGAGGCCGTGTGCCCCAGCAGTGGGAACATTGCAGCAAAATGCCGTACAACTAGTGCCCGACGCTAGTTTACAATGATGTGACGGAATGTGTGCGAATTATGAATTCCAACTACCATTGTTCATGCACAACAACGAATAACCACAATTATTTCTCCCAGGACTTAACAGGCGTCCCAGCGGTGGTCGACTTCGCAGCCATGAGAGACGCCGTCAAGAACCTAGGCGGCGACCCTCAGAAGATCAACCCCATATGTCCCGCTGATCTGGTCATCGATCACTCCGTGCAAGTTGACTTTGCTCGAAGGTAACTTTCATATGCTGTATGACATCAGAACGGGGTTAAGTGTAATTTATTTCATCACCACTGCACACAAAACGGTGAAGGAAAGCAACATGAAGTAGCTAGATTGATGAGGAAGGTGGTGTGATGACTGGTACTTTTTTAGCTTTTAGCACATTATTTACATGTCGGGTGTCAGGATTTACTCCACTAGGCTTCTACATCATGTGGGCAGACGATGGGTTTCGTGCTATGAAAAGACACTGAGCGATACACTGTTTCTAGCAAAACTAACGAATTACTTGAGATTTCAACAAAACAAAAAAAAAACCGACTTCAGAAACACAAAAAAGTAAAAAATAAATTTAGCTTCAGAAGTCGGTGACAAAAAAAACAAAATCAAACTAGCAAAAGTCACCGACTTCTGAAGCTAAATTTATTTTTTACTTTTTTGTGTTTTTGGTGTTGGTTTAATATTTTGCAAAAAAAAATTTTATTTGTCACTTTTTTTTGGTTCACATGTGCTTACGCCTTTATAGCGTACTGGCGTGATGTTATGTTATGAACTGGTGTAAACAATAGACAAACATGAGATTTCAGCAATCCCAGTCCATTTGCTATCATTTATTGAGGAGTTCCGTTGCCTATCTCCGAAGTTCTTCATCAGATCTTCACCAAATTGAAATTGGACCACTACGAGAAATTACTCTTCCATAAACTACCCAAATCGCTTCAAGTGTGCCTATAAAGTTTGAAGAGTCCTCTCTATTTCTCCAAGATCCCATCATCAGATCCTGAATTGATGATCATGGGACCACCTGGGAAGTATACCCTTTCAAACTAAAAAAAAAAATCCAAATCGGTCCAGCCATCTTCGAGTAATGAGGGAACATACATAAAAAATAAAAAAGATTCCGACGAATTGAGAACCTCCTCCTTTTTGAAGTCGGTTAATAACACGGGGCACAATGAATCGGGTACAGTTCCAAGAGGTCTTAACTGAAGACTTAACAAGAGGACTTAACGCCACGATCAGACTGACTGACTGACGTCCTAGCTCAGAGTTCGTGACCAACAGGGCTCTGTGACAAGCACGGTGTGGTGTGGGTAGACTTGTAAGTAGGTAGCGTGATGTCACCACCGCGTACTTGTGATTCATTTTAAGCCCGTACCAATGACCGTCTCCGACATACATTTATTATTTTCTTTATTTATTTTTGTACACATTAATTACATTTTTTTAAATATAAAAATAGTAGCCCACCGGTATCGGGAACAAGGTCCAAGCTCCAGAGAGAGGAACCTCCTAACAATACGAGCCGTGTCCAGGAGTACCGCGGACTGTAGCAAGCCCTTGATCTAGCTGCCTAACGAGGGCCTCCTCAGGTATTGGTAGAGGCTCTTGGTAATGCAAGCCATGGACTGATACGACTATCGGCACAATGATGGCAGAGTTCACATCCCACATTTCGACAATCTCTTTTCAAAAGAACCGTTTAACTAAAAAAAACCTATTTGTTCTTTAAACAATCATTTTAAAACTTTTCTTCGCAGCCCAGACGCTCTAAACAAGAACCAGGAGCTGGAGTTCGTGAGGAACAAGGAACGCTTCCAGTTCCTCAAGTGGGGCGCGCAGGCTTTTGACAATATGCTGATCGTACCTCCTGGCTCCGGGATCGTGCATCAGGTACGTATCTGTACCGACATCATCTCCTGCCTGTTTTTTCCCAACTATTTATTTATATACAGCGTGTAACAGAAAGGGTATAATCATATGGAATACTGTGGTACGGACCATCAAACTGAACAACTTTCTCTATGGGACCACCATCGAAATCGTAAAAAAAATAATCAGCTGTCCCATACATTTGGGTCGAGTAGGTATTGAAATTATGTTTAAGACAGCTGATTATTTTTTTACGATTTCGATGGTGGTCCCATAGAGAAAGTTGTTCAGTTTGATGGTCCGTACCACAGTATTCCATATGATTATACCCTTTCTGTTACACGCTGTATTCATCAACAAATTTACATTTGTGTCGAACAGTGGTTTTAACAATAAATATAACACAAAAAATAAATAATCATCATAAAACCAGAAAAAAAAACAAACACTATATTCCACATTGGTCCCAACATTATCAGTCTTAATGGTTATAACTGATAGAATGAAATAAGTACGAGGCTTTAATATAAAGTTATGTTTTAAAGAAGAACACAGTGTTTAACAGTACGAGTACAGGTAATCATTTTTAGTGACAATATTTCAACAGTGTTGCCAAAACTATATAATAGGTAGTTACATTGCCATATTCAACAATAACAATCCAACTCAACATTAATTGTGCTCATGTGTGTCATCAAAATGTGTCCATATAAAATAAATTATTAAAATACTATTAAATTATTAAAAATAAATTATCAATTCAAAATCAATATAAATTCAATTCAAAGAAATGTATGTCAGTGGAATTCATTAAGATGTAATGTACTGTTCAATAATGTTCAATACTATGTCGGGGTCGGCTTCCAGTCTAACCGGATGCAGCTGAATACCAGTATGTTACATGGAGCGACTGTATCCGACCTCCACAACCCAGTTAGTACTGGGTAATACGATACGCCTTGGTAAGACTGAAAGCACGTTAAGCCGTCCGTTGCAGGAAGTCCTGTAACGACTGTCAAAGATCTACAAATGACAGCCGGGACCAACTGCTAAACGTGCTTTCCGAGGCACGGAGGTAACTCGGTATGTAATGGACGGTCACCCATCCACAGACCAACCTAGGCAAGCGGGGCTTAACCTAAAGATCGCCCCAGCGGCTGTTATTAGACAAGAGCTCCACTGTAGCGCTCCTATCTGTAGCGACATAATATCTAAAAATGCAAAAACATCAGCAGCGACATCTATGACGCAAGTTGGGAACTAAGATCCTACATCGCGCAAGCAAAATTACCAGCGAGATAAGCATACAAGGTGTAAATTCGCGGATCCTTTACGAAGCTGTCTATCAAGCGTTCTGTACATACATCAAACTAAGTAACTACGCAAAAGTTATTGCTGGGAAACGACTTTTTTTTGCGGTGAAAAATCACGTTTTGCGATAGGACTCAATGTAACGCACTCAAAACATTGTGCTGATGGATGGATTGAATAGTACGAGGGTCGTGGAGGTGTTTGAAGCGAAGTTATAAAAAAAAAAAAACTTGTGAAAAAGTTGGAACTTTGACCCCCAATATCTCCGTAACTAGAAGCTTCCCAGGTGTGGTCTAGAACAAAAAAATGATCGCAATGACGGGGAGAACAAGTGCCTTTCGGCTTCGTTAAGGGTACCTACTTTCACACCCATTATACAGGGTGGATACGTTCAACGGGGCAGTAATATAATTTTTCGTGAAATTTTGATCACCAATTAAATTTAAAAAAAAAAACAATTAGCAAGAAAATGGCTATTTTACACAAAACCATTTTTTATGCCAATCGATCCTGTTTTTAATACTGATCAAAAACTTCGACGGGGCCAACCCAAGTTGGAGTACTCAAAAAGGCAGAAATTGCAAAAAACTTTCCTATACATTTCATTTGAAAGTTTTAACGATTTTTTTTTTCGATTCTGTTTTTGATCATAAACTTACTTGAAATCATTGCAGGTCCTAAGAAAAAAATTGTGAAAATAATAATAATTAAGGAACTCATCGACACGAAGTACTTCACTTCGAAGATAGACTGTTGCGGCGGTTATTCAATCAATCAGTCAAATCATTTATTAACAGATCATACAATCCAATATGTTAGTAATACATACACATCTTAAACACTAGTGTTAGTACATAATATAATATTTGGTACATAACATTTTTATAATTTAGGTACTAATAATGTCAAAATAATTTAAAAAAAATAATGTCAAAATCATTAAAAATATGTCAAAATCACCATTAATCATGTAAAAATCATTAATAATAATACAATATTCAGGAAATACAAAGACATAAATAAAGGGCAATTATTATTTAGCCACAAGACCCTGAAGTTAAGCTTCTGTAACGATGACTGCCTTCATCCTCAGGTGAACCTGGAATACCTGGCGCGCGTAGTGTTCAGCGGGGAAGTGCTTTACCCGGACTCGGTGGTGGGTACCGACAGTCACACAACCATGATCAACGGGCTTGGCGTCGTCGGATGGGGCGTGGGCGGTGAGTTGAACAAAAAAAAAGGAAAAAAAAGCTGTCAAAATTCTCGAACACACAAATTTCTATAAAAAATCATCACAATCATCTCGTCTCACACTTTTCAAATTTGGAAAATGGCTAAATGACAATCGCACAATCTGACGATGTCACAAACTACTAAACTAACAACTTTTCAAACTTACAAACTAACAATCTTTTGAACTAACAAATTGGCCATCGCACAAACTGACGAACTCACAAACTAAATCACAAACAATCCGAATCTCTCAACCTGGCTAACTTGCAAACTGATGTATTCGCTAACTCACAAACTGTGAACTCAAAAATGAACATATTCGCAAATTGACGATGTCACAAACTGCCAAACTCACATACCTACTCATACCGTAACAATCTCGAAAACTGTGTAACTTCACTATTTACGAAGAAGACAAAAAAAAAGAACAAAAAAAAAACGAAAAAATTTGTTCGTAAGCGGGCACTGTCTGTAGGGACTGGTCATCTCTTAGCTGCCACGTCTTTTACTCTGGACGCTCTTAACCCTTCATGTGCCGGAACGTAGATCTACGCGAGACACAGTAGATTTTTAATTGTGACTATGTACTAGGCATACGAAATATATATATGTATGTGTAATCGCAACATAAATGATGTAACCAAGATCTTGTGAAAATATTTTGATTGAAAAGAGTGTCCATGGAGTTTCTTGCCCGTTCTTCTCCATAGAGATCTACGCTTTGGAATGGGCAACTACAGTACTTTCACAAGTTATTATGCCTTTTGTCTGTGACTGTAGCTTCGCCTTTATTTTTCTGACATTCAAAAGTGCCTGTTATGGTCTAAATAAAATAAATGCGGGTTTGAGTTTAGAAAATCAGTTTCTTTTACTTTATTTAAGATCTGGTTATTTACATTATTTACAAATTACAAATCTATAATCTACTAGCTATTGTAGTAGGCTGGCAGCATTTCTCATGGCGACATGGAGAGAGCGACTGTCGCAACCCCGTGCAGGGCACGCCACTATAATAGCGGTAAGTCCCCTCTTTGAGGAGTGGCTGGAGAGGCGCCACGGCGCCCTCACCTTCCGCCTGACGCAGGTCCTCACCGGACATGGTTGTTTCGGGAGGTTCCTGCACCTAATCGGGCGGGAGGAAACGCCCGGGTGTCACCACTGCGAGGATCGACCGGAGGACACGGTGGAGCACACCGTGCAGGTCTGCTCCGCTTGGGCGGAGCACCGCCGTGTCCTCGTAGCGGCAATCGGCAGCGGCGACCTGAGCGTCCGGCCCTGGTTCAATCCATGGTCCGGAGCGAGAGGGAATGGGACGCCGTCACCTCCTTCTGCGAAGCAGTCATGCTAGCGAAGGAGGTGGCGGGACGTGAGAGGGAGAGAGCCTCACGTCTCAGCCGCCGCGGGAGACGCACCGGGCGTCGCCACATGGTGGCGCCCGGCCACCTTGTCGCGGGCCTGTGGACGGTGAGCTATGGGCTAGCTCGCCGTCCGTCCGTCTTATGACGACAGGCCGTGTCGACGGCGCGAGAGTGTTCCACGCGCGCCTCAAGGAGAGTCAGCAAACAGGAAGGGGTCCGCAAGGGCCGACGCCTGCCAGGGTTGCGGGACTGTTCGAAAGAGATACCGCGGCCCTGGAACACAAAGGGCAAAGGATGGGTTTTAGTCAGTAAAAGTCTGACACTCCCTCCTGCTCAGCCCAGAGCGGGAGGGGTTATTTGATGATTTCCCATCGGTAAAAAATAAAAAAAGGCTGTCAGCATTGCCACATCATCATCATATCAGCCCAGAATCACCCACTGCTGGGTATAGGCGTCCCCTTTCTGCCACACTTCCCGGTTCTGTGCGTCCTTTATCTAGTTGTTTCCCGCGACCTTGACGATATCGTCGACCCAACGAGCTTTAGGACGGCTCGGTTTCTGTGGCCTAACCTTGGCCTTGGCACGTTGTATGACAATGCTGATACTTTGGCCAAAAAATAGGCTCGCCCTCTGGTCACGTGAAGAGTCGACCTACCGTTTGGCGATTTCCCGAAGGCACTCGGACCCCATGGCCCTAGTGTTTCAACCCCGAACGGCTCAAACACATAACAACCAATTAAATTATTGTATCTGCGCCGTTTGAGGTTTTCAGCACCTGCAACAGCCGCCCCAGCGCAGCCCCCTGTGCTAGGAAGATGAAATGTTTCTTTTTGTTTCTCTTCTCTAAATGTCGAAATATCATCACAATAGGGAATATGCATGTTATTTTTTTTTTCACTTAAATCAATAAAATGCAGTACTATCAACCCAGGAAAATAATTAAAAGTTAATTTCGGTTGGAGTGTAGCCTAAGGGGCGCTATGGCGCGGGACTTTTTTTTCGAATTGGTACCATACGCTTATAGGCACCATGAGCCGTGCAGAAAACAAAACGGTGTGTACCTGCAAATATATCCATAGGTTAGGTTAGGTTAGAACTGTGACCAACTACGACCTCGAAATTGCACGCGAAATTTTTCTAAGTATTTTTTTCATAGTGCCCCTAAGACGACACTCTGACCTTAATTTCAACGACTGCTTGTCGCACAAAAAAATTATTAAACTCCTACAATTTTCTACGACAGTTCAAACGTCCATGACTATCGCGGCCATTCAAGTCATAGTATTTGATGTCACTTCCCTCTATCTGCCTTGTTTAAATCTATTTTTTTTGCCTTATTAGAATAGTTAGTTTTTCTTTATTAAAGCAAAAATTGCAATAATAATATTATAGTAAAACCTTAGTGAAACGTTAAGTACTTTTAAACTAAAAGTGTTTCTTTGACACATAGCATTTGACGTCACTACCGGAATCGAGGCGTTTTGTGTTTGCGTTCCGTTTCACCAAAAACACGCTACATAAAATATTAAATTGTTAAAAAAGTGTTGTATTAGAGAATTAAACAAGTGTACTACAATGTTTTTATGGTCCAATACAAGGCATTTTTAAGAAATAAAAAAAGTTTTGTATTTCTTGCATATACCCTATTCTCTATTGCCGATTTATGTAAATCAGGGTAAATAACATTTTCATTTTCTTCGCTCCCAGGTATCGAAGCTGAAGCCGTGATGCTGGGTCAAGCGATCAGCATGTTGCTACCCAAAGTGGTGGGGTACAAGTTGGTTGGGGAACTAAACCCGCTAGTGACCTCCACTGACTTGGTGCTAACTATTACCAAGGTAAGCTGCTTTGTATTTATTTATTTATTCATTTAAATGGAAAAGAAAGAAAGAAAAGTTCTTATTAGACTCACACAGGACAATACAAAAAATGGTTGACATAACATTAAAACAAATTTATATAAAAAGTAAACATTTACAATAAAAAACAAGTGAAATAGGACCTGTGCGGAGCCAAAAGGCCCCTATCTCAGCATGGTGCTGTAACTTAAAAAAAAGTCACAGCGCTGGCACACAACACACTAAATGGCACTTCAACGACTTACTCACTAAAACATACATAAACATAGATCACAAATTATTTTAGGAATAGTGAATTTGTCACTTATAGAAGTGCACAGCACTCGCAGAATAATAAAAGAGCAAGTAACATACCATTACAGAATTTAAGTAATACGATAAAAAGATAAAAAAATAAAAATTTGTTGTGTACATTAAGCCGGTGGGAACAACAGAATTATTTAACAAAAAAATATGTATAAATTTAAAACAAAAAAGGGCTAAAAAAGAAATGAATGGAAGAGGTTTGCAATGAATCACCCGGTGTCGCACAGACGTCTCGAGACTCCGAGCTGGTTAGAAGTCTCATACGGTGTTGACGGAAGGGGTTAGAGTATATGTCGATGCTACTGGTTCGTGCAGCAATTTTATTATATTTAAATTGGTATTGCGCACGCGCACCACCTTCTTTCGAGGATGTTCCAGAGAAATCAACACGTATAGTCACTAGTTAAGAAAACTACCAGAATACAACGACTTATTAAACTAAGGTCAGTATTACAGAAGGAAACTCAAGTATTGATCTCTGTTTAAAACTAGTTTTAAGTCTGGTTTTAATTTCAGAACTTTCCTCAAGCATAGATTCATTGATCATAGTTCAGCTGAGTTTGGCTTTATTTTAGATCATTACTCAGTTCGCGAATCGAACCTAAGCAGTGATTTGATCTATAATTACCCAAGTGTGGTCGAGACCACGCTTGAGTATAGGTAGATTGTCACGTCCAATACTACAATTGTCAATTTTTGCTGTTCAAGTATAGCTGCGTTGTCGAGTTTGTCCCAGTGCTGACACTATCGGTTTTTTTATTCTTTTATTTTCCGAGGTTAGTTTTAGGTTTTTATATTCCGAGTTTGGAAGAACCGGTGGAGGATCGTAGCATGAAGGAGGATGTTCCAGATTCTCTCTTCTCTTGTCACCCAAAACCAACCTTTTTTCCCGCTCTCTCTCCTCGACCGTTCTGACAGTCCGGTTGCGTTCGGAAACGCCACATTCTCAATATCATGTTTGAATTCTTTATAATTTCCATTAGCAAGTTTTTTTCTAATGTACTAAATTTTTTCTTTCGTCCTGCCATTTATAAAATGATAAGAGTAAATTATTCAGCAAAACAACGAATACAACAAACTGATGTCGATGTTTGCACATAATTGACTTGACAATTTGACATACTGACATTTTAAATAGCATATACCTATTTACGGCCATAGATACAAGTCTTTCAAGCTTGACAATTTGCTTACAAAATTACTTTATTGTACTTCAAAGAGCTTTACTTCAATAAATGGGGGATTGTACTATTCGGGACCGAAATAATTACATTGATTTCCTAAATAATGAGCTCATAAGGTATATTTTAATACTTCTAATCCAGTGACGATCCAATTATAAATGGGTAAATAGAACAAATCGTAAACGGAAACATGCTGATGCATAGACAATACACATCTCTGCTTGAGGCTCGATTTGAGTCTCGATTCAGCTGAGTTCAAGTTGATTACCTTTCTGGAATAAGACCAATGCTCAAGTACTGATTCTATACTTAAACAGTGATCAACTGATTGAAGATCAAACTGGACTTGAGGAACGTTCTGTAATATGGACTTTAGAGTACCTATAACAAATTGGAACTAGCTAGACGCTGTACAATCACCCCAAGATGAATCTACTCACTTTTAAGACAAAATCCCGTGTATCCACATCTGTTCACCACCCTTACTACTACGAGTATATGTACCCTTTTTTCCTATCAACCAACTGTAATAAAGTAAGAAAAATTTGCAACGTACTCGACTCGTCTCGACTCGACTGCTCAAAAAAAAAGCCAAGTGCGAGTCGGAATTGGATAATATCGAAAAATGCAAAAACGTCAGCAGCGACATCTATGACGCAAGTTGGGAACCAAGATCCTACATCGCGCAATCAAAATTACCAGCGAGATAAGCATACAAGGTGTAAATTCGCGGATCCTTTACGAAGCTGACTATCAAGCGTTCTGTACATACATCAAACTAAGTAACTACGCCAAAATTATTGCTGGGAAACGACTTTTTTTTGCGGTGAAAAATCACGTTTTGCGATAGGACTCAATGTAACGCACTCAAAACATTGTGCTGATGGATCGATTGAATAGTACGGGGGTCGTGGAGGTGTTTAAAGTAAAAATCTTACGTTAAAATAGAATATTTTTATTTCAGACCGGAGTCCATAGGGTTATTAACAATTTTACATATTTTACTTTTTTATTTTACTTTTTCATTAAAAACGTAAAAAAAAAAAACTTGTGAAAAAGTTGTAACTTTGACCCCCAATATCTCCGTAACTAGAAGGTTCCCAGGTATGGTCTAGAACAAAAAAATGATCGCAATGACGGGGAGAACAAGTGCCTTTCGGCTTCGTTAAGGGTCTTGTTACATCCTATACACAGTAACAGTAAGTAAAATTTGCAACCAACGAGACTGCGCAAACACCACTTGTAAAAAAATATTAAGATCAGCCCTATTGAAATTATCATACGACGATACCGAAGCCTTGATATAGCATCTGTACAACAGCCACACACACACACATACACACACACACACACAAGCGCTCACACATACACACACACACAAGCGTTAACACATACACACACTCACAAGAACATATACTCACAAGGACACACACACACTCACAAGAACAAACACACAGACTCACAGGAACACACACGCACTCAAAGAACACACACACACCATAACACAAGCTCAATAAATGCAAACATTGTTTAATTTTATTACTCTGTGTTCCGAGCACATTACAGAAGCTCTCTTAAATTTGCTTTATTTTAAAGTTGTAAAATTCGCAGTCTCGAGCCACAACATACAAGCGACGCGTCGCTTAGTTTGGCTCACTGATTTGTATGACACAACTGTTTGTTTCTTTGCTGAATAATAAACTTATTACTGTATTGACAAACTAGCTGTTGCCCACGGCTTCCCTCGCGTTTTGGTCGGAAATTATCCCACTGGCACGTTGTAAATATAGCCTATGGCTCTCGGGGATAATGTAGCTTCCTATTGTTGTAAGCGACATGTAGCAGACTGATGCAACTAACGAAGCTCATTTTAATTATGTAAACTGAATTTAATTATTATTATTTATTATCTCGTTTATTTATTTTTCTTACATATTTTTAACATTTTAAAATTTATTATTTTATTTTTTATGACTCACTGGAATTGAATTTATTTATTTGAATGAATGAATTAATTAATTGAATTAAGTAAAGTAAGTTAAGTATTGTTATGAATTGAATTAATAATGTTGTGTATGTAATATGAGTGTATTATTTCTATTATGAGTCAGTGATACTCGAGCTAAAATGTTTTATATTTTTGTTGTTTTTGTTGTGTAAGAATTTTCGAAATCCTTTCAGTAGATCCAGAGATTACCCCCTACAACCTCACAAACTTTACCACTTTATAATATTAGTACAGATCAGTTATGAAACCTCAACCCTTTCCCCGCAGCACCTCCGCTCGCTGGGCGTCGTGGGCAAGTTCGTGGAGTTCTACGGGCCCGGCGTGTCCGCGCTCAGCATAGCGGACAGAGCCACGGTCGCCAACATGTGTCCCGAGTTCGGGGCCACGGTCGCGCACTTCCCGGTTGATCACAGGTCACTGCAGTATCTGAGTCAGACAAGTAAGTCAGGAAACCCATCATGCTTGAAGAATACCGCTAGCTAATTTGTATAAAAAGACTAGAATCTATATCACGAATTTATTTTGAAATTGTATAAAAATACTAGAAACTACACCACGACGTTAGAGTTCAGCTAGCTAACTTAATTTGACCCCTATAGAGGCCAACATAAGAGAGGAGATCCGGTGATTTATAGAGTTCCGTACCTCAAAAGATAAAAAAGGAACCCTTATAAGATCGCTCTCTTGTCCGTCTGTCTGTCTGTGTGTCACCACCGATGTTCTCAGGAACACGTGGACCTAGCAAGTTGAAATTTATACCAGATACTGAGGTCTATAGTCCCTATTACGTGTATAATCAAGGTCCTGAGTCAACACCATAAAAAGATATGGCCAAATTTAAATTTTCGCGAAAACTTGTAAGTACCAAAATTTATCTTAATTTTCAACTTTTTTTTTTTCTAATTTTATTTTTAGTTGTGCTGTAAGACCTTGCTTTTAACCAAAATTGACAATTCTAGGTCTACCAGAAGTATATAGGGTTTGGGTCGAAAACCTATATGGTAGTTCCCATTGACCTAGAATCACGAAATTTGGCAAGCTAGACCTTACAGCACAAATAAATTACAAAACTTAAAAAAAAAAAATTAAACGTTGTCCCCCCTAAATACATAATATGGGCGCTCATACAATTTAGAGGACCAGCTTAATTTTTTTTTTGTTTTTGTATGAGTTCGGTCTTTGCAAGAGATTCTGTTAGGTACACCTATGCCACACCCTTCGGAGATCACAGACGTAATGTTATATTTATTTATTTAACTGTTACAAACAGTCGGATCTAGTACTGCACTATAAGTATATTTGTAATGGCTACAAAGGTCTATAATAAATTACCAAAATGTATTGCAAATTCAAAAGTAAATTGTATTTATTTTTAATAGATATAAAGGGTGTAAAACGACCCTTAACGAAGCCGTCAACCAAGCATTCTGTATGTACATCAAACTAAGTAACTTTATGCAAAAATTATGACTGGGAAACTACTTTTTTTGGGGTGAAAAATCACGTTTTACGGTAGGACTCAATGTAACGGACTCAAAACATTGTGCTGATGGATGGATTGAATAGTACGGGGGTCGTGGAGGTGTTTACAGTAAAAATCTTACAGTAAAAAGGTAAATTTAAAAAAAAAAAAATTGGGACGAAGTTGTAACTTTGACCCCCAATATCTCCGTAACTAGAATGCTCCCAGGTATGGTCTAGAACATAAAAATGATCGCAATGACGGGGAGAACAAGTGCCTTTCGGCTTCGTTAAGCGTCTTGTTACATTATGTGACAACTGATAAAATGTGGCTTGGCGTGGAGGGCTCGCGCGTACGTTAACGCTCTGACGGTCAAAAGTTTAAGCAAGCTAAGTTTATGTAATGTGAATATTTATAAGAGTCCTGTTTATTTCCAGATCGTTCGAAGGACAAGATCGCCATCATCGAAGCTTACCTGCGCGCCACCAAGCAGTTCAGGGACTACAATAATGCTGACCAGGATCCCATCTTCTCCGAGGTAAGTTAACATCCACAACATGCACAACTAGTGAAATCGGGTGATTTACCTCGACGAATACTTTAATATACATCGTGTAACAGAAAGGGTATAATCATATGGAATACTGAACAACTTTCTCTAAGAGACCACCATCGAAATCGTAAAAAAATAATCAGCTGTCCCATACATTTGGGTCGAGTAGGTATTGAAATTTTGTATAGGACAGCTGATTATTTTTTTACGATTTCGATGGTGGTCCCATAGAGAAAGTTGTTCAGTTTGATGGTCCGTACCACAGTATTCCATATGATTATACCCTTTCTGTTACATGCTGTATAACACTATCGACCCACCCCGGCTTCACACGGGTGCAATGTTATACATAAAACACTTCCTCTTGAATCACTCTATCTATAAAAAAAAGCGCATCAAAATCCGTTTCGTAGTTTTAAAGATCTAAGCATACATAGGAACAGACAGACAGCGGGAAGTGACATTGTTTTATACTATGTAGTGATAACATCATGGCTCTTATCCCCGAAGAGTTAGGCAGAGGTGTACCTAATAGTACACCCACATTTCGCCAGCTATGTTTTAAGTCCCATGTAATTGGGGGTGAGGATGGCAATACATCAACCGGGCACGAATATAGACTCCGTAGCTGCTACTGACAAATTTCAGATGGAAAAACCAAATGGTTGAGTTTGAGAGTGACTGTGTATGAGACGTGTATGTGTACATGTGTGAGTGTCAATTAAATTATCAGTGGGGTTATTATCATGTCTTACTTCCAGTGTGAGAAAGAGACAGAGCTATACAGGTCGTCTAGCGCCATCTCTTTCCCACACTGGAATTACTCCTGCTTTAAGACGTCATGGTAGGCCACCAGGAAGGGTTTTCAGCAATCGCGAGTGAGGTGTGAAAGATGCCTAATCTATACAAATAAATAAAATTGTAATGTCTGTTTGATAAAATATATACGGCACTTACTCAAACTCAAAGCATTTATTTCAATTAGATCATAAAAGGCACTTTTGAATGGCAGAGAAACAAAAAAGGCGAAGCTACAGACACAAGGCATAATAACTTGTGAAAGTACTGTAGTTGCCCATTCCAAAGCGTAGATCTCTATGGAGAAGAATGGGCAAGAAACTAACTCCATGGACACTCTTTTATCTCAATTATTTTCACAAGATCTTGGTTACATCATTCATGTTGCGATTACACATAAATATATGTGAGAACGATGTAGAAAGACGTGCACATTAAGAGCGTCCAGAGTAAAAGATTATAATTATCAACAATTTAAAAACAAAGTAGTTAAAATAAACCGTGGCAGCTAAGCGATGACTTAAAACAAAAACACTTTTTTTTTCCTTTTTTGTCTGTATGTCTGTCTGTTTGTTCCGGCTAATCTTCAAAACGGCTGGACCGATGTTGACGCGACTTTTACTGGCAGATAGCTGATGTTATAAAGTGTAACATAGGCTACTTTCATTTTAGAAAAATAACTAGAGATCCGTGAAAAAAAGTCATTTTAACTGTTAACAAAATCCAATTCTGAGTGTAATATTTTTTTTTTAATAATAATTTCACGCGAACGAAGGTCGCGGACGACAGTTAGTGCTTTCTGATACTTGACTTGAAACTAAGATTATTGGTGTGTAAATTCATCAATTGATAAGACGATTAAAAAAATGAGTTTATTTGAAAAGTGGACTGTATGAATGATTCTGTTTAAAATCTTGGGGAATCAAAATGACGAACAAGCGACAATTAATGTTATTAATTGTTCTCTTAATTTGTAATGTTAATGAATTTTTTTTTGTTTATTTTTGTGTTATTACTTTTTTTCTATAATTTCATTTGCTGTACTACAAAAGTGTAAGTTTAGTAATTTTAATTTTAATGAATGTGATTTTATTTTTATTATTTAGTTATAGATTTAAGATTTCAAACACAATGTGAATTGTTCATGAATAAAATTGAATTGAATTGATTCAAAATGACGAACAAGCGACAGTTAAATAAGGGGAGGAGGAAATTGCTCACCTACCTTTGTTCCTGGGCCACGTGGATGCTTCGATGGCGCGGCCGGCGTTCGGTTGAAACACTGGTTATGAGGGACTGGTCAGGAGGGTGAAGTGAAGGTCGCCGCGACCTATGGTAGGCGAGCGCTAAAAGGGAGGGAAAGAGATGGACATATATAACGTGTAACAGAATAAACGCAAGACCTCTTAAGGGGTCATTGTACTCATCATTATGAACAACTTTCACTATGGGAACAAACCCGAAATCGCGAAAAAAAAATCAGCTGTTCAGTACATTTTGTCGAGTTATGCGCATAGAAATGTATGGGCCAGTCGATTTTTTTTTTCACAATTTCAGTGTTGGTCCCATAGTGAAAGTTGTTCATAATGATGAGTACAATGACCCCTTAAGAGGTCTTGCGTTTATTCTGTTACACGTTGTATAGTCGCCTGTTCCTATGATCTACGACATTATGAGAGAATCAGTTGATGAGTGGTAGAATTATAAGTAAGACGAACAGACGGCGTCACCAATTATAATAATATTTTTCAGGTGGTCGAACTCGACTTGTCAACGGTCGTGACGTCGGTGAGCGGGCCGAAGCGGCCTCAGGACAGAGTCTCCGTCTCAGTCATGAAGAAAGACTTCCAGGACTGCCTGACTAACAAGGTTAGTTCAATAACTGATATTAGACATTTAAATAAAACGTGGAGATTTTTTTTACCGGTGCACAGACGGATATTTCAATGATCTACGCGCACAAAAATATTTTGTGGCCAATATTGGTTTCTAAAGTATATTCAAAAAACGAAACAAACTTTTACATTGAATCATTTATTCGAAATATATTTAAAAAAAAAAAACTATAATTTATCCAGACTAATTCTCTTCTTTGCTGTCTGCATGCAGTCGAACAAGTATTTACGGGTCAGTTCTTACTCCCGGGGTATTCTTTGAACCGCAAATACAAACAGACTTTCTATAAAACTGTAATAGCATAAAAAGTTTTCGTAAAAAAAAAAAAACAGTATCAATTAGGTACTTATCCAAGACTTTCCGCGGCAGATTTTTAAATTATTTACTACTGAATGCTTTACCAACCAAGCTGAACCAAGGTTACCGACGTAGCCCGAAGAATTGCCAAACTGAAGTGTCAGTGTGCAGGGCACATTGCTCGCAGAACGGATGGCCGATGGGGCCGAAAAGTTCTGGAGTGGCGACCGCGAACCGGAAGACGTTGCGTTGGAAGGCCTCCCACTAGGTGGACCGATGACCTGGTGAAGGTTGCGGGGATCCGCTGGATGCGAGTCGCACGGGACCGGTTAATGTGGCCACATTTGGGGGAGGCCTATGTGCAACAGTGGACCCACGTCTTTCGGCTGAAATGATGATGTAATGATGAATGCTTTAATCTTTCCATTGTATCAAGAATTATTACAATATGTAACTTGTAACAAATTCTCTACTATACACAAATTATACTTAAATATACCGGCCAAGTGTGAGTCGAACTCGCGCACGAATGGTTCCGTACCATTTTCAAAAAAAAAAAGTTTATTGGCGTCAACTATGTATGTATGGGGCACCCTTTAATTTTCAACTTTTTTTATTTTTTGGTATTTTTCCTTTATTTGTATTGTAAGGCCTTGCTTTTTTCCAAATTTCATGATTCTAGGTCAAAGGGAAGTACCCGTTATATGTTTTGATTCCTTTGTGAAATCGCATAATATGCGACGTAAACAATCATATATCTTTTGATCGCGTTGACTTACAAGTTTGATTTTTTCATTGCTCCAAGGGGTAGCAGACCTGAGTATTTGGTATTAATTTCAGCTTGATACCGCCACGCATTCCTAAGAAAATGGGTCTTGACACTTAGACAGACGGACAACAAAGTGATCCTATAACTATAAGGGTTCCGTTTTGGCGATTGAGGTACGGAACCGTAAAAACGACTCCATTATACGCCATGATGATTCTTCTTCTGGGCGTGATGATGATATGATGATAGTATCACTCAGCCGTGGTGATCACTACACCCAGTGACAGAATCACAAACATGTCTACTGAGTGAGTGACGACTACTGCTTTTGCTACTGATGACATATTCACTGATGATTCTTCTTCTGGCGTGATGACGATAGTATCACTCAGCAGCAGTTATCACTACACCCAGTGACAGAATCACAAACATGTCTACTGAGTGAGTGACGACTACTGCTTTTGTTACTGATGACATATTCACTGATGATTCTTCTTCTGGCGTGATGACGATAGTATCACTCAGCAGCAGTTATCACTACACCCAGTGACAGAATCACAAACATGTCTACTGAGTGAGTGACGACTACTGCTTTTGTTACTGATGACATATTCACTGAAGATTCTTCTTCTGGGCGTGATGATGATATGATGATAGTATCATTCAGCCGTGGTGATCACTACACCCAGTGACAGAATCACAAACATGTCTACTGAGTGAGTGGCGACTACTGCTTTTGTTACTGATGACATATTCACTGAAGATTCTTCTTCTGGGCGTGATGATGATATGATGATAGTATCACTCAGCAGCAGTTATCACTACACCCAGTGACAGAATCACAAACATGTCTACTGAGTGAGTGGCGACTACTGCTTTTGTTACTGATGACATATTCACTGAAGATTCTTCTTCTGGGCGTGATGATGATAGATAATGATAATATCACTCAGCAGCAGTTATCACTACACCCAGTGACAGAATCACAAACATGTCTACTGAGTGAGTGACGACTACTGCTTTTGTTACTGATGACATATTCACTGAAGATTCTTCTTCTGGCGTGATGATGATAGATAATGATAATATCACTCAGCAGCAGTTATCACTACACCCAGTGACAGAATCACAAACATGTCTACTGAGTGAGTGACGACTACTGCTTTTGTTACTGATGACATATTTACTGATGATTCTTCTTCTGGCGTGATGATGATAGATAATGATAATATCACTCAGCAGCAGTTATCACTACACCCAGTGACAGAATCACAAACATGTCTACTGAGTGAGTGACGACTACTGCTTTTGTTACTGATGTCATATTCACTGATGATTCTTCTTCTGGTCTGATGATGATGATAGTATTACTCAGCAGCAGTTATCACTACACCCAGTGACAGAATCACAAACATGTCTACTGAGTGAGTGACGACTACTGCTTTTGTTACTGATGACATATTCACTGATGGTTATTCTTCTGGCGTGATGATGATAGTATCACTCAGCCGTAGTGATAACTACACCCAGTGACAGAATCACAAACATGTCTACTGAGTGAGTGACGACTACTGCTTTTGTTACTGATGACATATTCACTGATGATTCTTCTTCTGGCGTGATGATGATGGTATCACTCAGCCGTAGTAATCACTACACCCAGTGACAGAATTACAAACATGTCTACTGAGTGAGTGACGACTACTGCTTTTGTTACTGATGACATATTCACTGAAGATTCTTCTTCTGGCGTGATGATGATAGATAATGATAATATCACTCAGCAGCAGTTATCACTACACCCAGTGACAGAATCACAAACATGTCTACTGAGTGAGTGACGACTACTGCTTTTGTTACTGATGACATATTTACTGATGATTCTTCTTCTGGCGTGATGATGATAGATAATGATAATATCACTCAGCAGCAGTTATCACTACACCCAGTGACAGAATCACAAACATGTCTACTGAGTGAGTGACGACTACTGCTTTTGTTACTGATGACATATTCACTGATGATTATTCTTCTGGCGTGATGATGATAGTATCACTCAGCCGTAGTGATCACTACACCCAGTGACAGAATCACAAACATGTCTACTGAGTGAGTGACGACTACTGCTTTTGTTACTGATGACATATTCACTGATGATTCTTCTTCTGGCGTGATGATGATAGTATCACTCAGCCGTAGTAATCACTACACCCAGTGACAGAATTACAAACATGTCTCCTGAGTGAGTGACGACTACCGCTTTTGTTACCGATGACATATTCACTGATGATTCTTCTTCTGGCGTGATGATGATAGTATCATTCAGCCGTAGTAATCACTACACCCAGTGACAGAATCACAAACATGTCTACCGCGTGAGCAACAACTACTACAGAGGAATGACAATAAGATAAAATAAACAAATAATGACAACAATGTGAAGATTAATATCGCTTGGTAGCTATCATCACTACATCCAGTGACAGACTGATCAACACGTCTACTGTGTGAGTGACGACTACTGCTTTTGTTACTGATGACATATTCACTGAAGATTCTTCTTCTGGCGTGATGATGATAGATAATGATAATATCACTCAGCAGCAGTTATCACTACACCCAGTGACAGACTGATCAACATGTCTACTGTGTGAGTGACAACTACTACAGAGGGATGACAATAAGATAAAATAAACAAATAATGACAACAATGTGAAGATTAGTCTCTTTTGGTAGCTATCATCACTACACCCATTGACAGACTGATCACCACGTCTACTGAGTGAGTGATAACTACTACTAAGGGATGAAAATCATCACCATCATCATCGACACTATGTATATCACTTCCAAAACTTCACTTCCATAGCCAGTCTTACCAAGGGGTATCGTGTTAACCAGTAGTAACTGGGTTGTGGGGGTCAGATAGGCAGTCGCTCCTCGTAACATACTGGTATTCAGCTGCATCAAACACAATTGGGAAAAAGCTATGCAGATGATGACTTTTTTCACTTACGTTGTTGGTCCCGCAAATATCCAAGTTAAATTGATTTAATATAGAACAATCACAGGTGGGTGGGACTAATAAGATGAACCTGTAATGATAATTCGGTGCTTATTATTGCACTATTTTAAATGAGTAATTAACTAATGGAATGGTGATTAAATAATTAGGGGTGACAATTAGTAACAGGTTACTAAAAAAAATCCATTCATTACCAAGATCAAGATTACAATCATGATAGCAAATGACTGACAAAAAACATTAAAAATAATAAATAATAAAATATACCCTGCTATCCTGCATGGTTTTAAAGCGAATAGCTCGTTGATACATATTACTCAGCAGGAATAATCACTACACCCAGTGACAGAATTGTAAACATGTCTACCGAGTGAGTGACAACTACTATTGAATAAGAATTTTGGCTGAAAACGTCCGAATTGTAAAAACAGACAACAATGTGAAGACATTATCACTCTGTGACAATCATCACGCTCCCAGTGACAGAATTACAAGCATGTCTACTGAGTGAGTGACAACTATCCCAAAACGAAAAGTAGTATTTCTAACTCAAATCCAACCAAAAAAAAAATATAGGCTGCGACCGCGTGGTACTGTTATCTCTCAGCAGAAGTAGTTATTACTACAACCAGTGACAGACTGATCAACATGTCTACTGAGTGAGTGACAACTACTACAGACAATAAGATAAAATAAACAAATAATGACAACAATGTGAAGATTAGTATCGCTTGGTAGCTATCATCACTACACCCAGTGACAGACTGATCAACATGTCTACTGAGTGAGTGACAACTACTACCAAGGGATGAAAATGTGATAAAATAAACACATAAAGACAACAATGTGAAGATTAGTATCGCTTGGTAGCTATCATCACTACACCCAGTGACAGACTGATCAACATGTCTACTGAGTGAGTGACAACTACTACAGAGGGATGACAATAAGATAAAATAAACAAATAATGACAACAATGTGAAGATTAGTATCGCTTGGTAGCTATCATCACTAAACCCAGTGACAGACTGATCAACATGTCTACTGAGTGAGTGACAACTACTACTAAGGGATGAAAATGTGATAAAATAAACACATAAAGACAACAATGTGAAGGTTAGTATCGCTTGGTAGCTATCATCACTACACCCAGTAACAGACTGATCAACATGTCTACTGAGTGAGTGACAGCTACTATAGAGGGATGACAATAAGATAGAATAAACAAATAAAGACAACAATGTGAAGATTAGTATCGCTTAGTAGCTATCATCACTACACCCAGTGACAGACTGATCAACATGTCTACTGAGTGAGCAACAACTACTACTGAGAAGTGATGATCTGAGGCAACTACAAAAATGATGTACTAAAGAAATAGATAAGTAATAATTACCTTTCCATGTATTTACTTCGTTGTTCCAAAGATGAGATCACTTTATCATCATCATCACCGACACTATGTATATCACTTTCAAAACTTCACTTCCATAGCCAGTCTTACCAAGGGGTATTGTATTAACCAGTACTAACTGAGTTGTGGAGGTCACATAGGCAGTCGCTCCATGTGATATACTGGTATTCAGCTACATCAAACACAGTTGGGAAAAGGCTACGCAGATGATGACTTTCTTCACTTACGTTGTTGCTCCCGCAAATATCCAAGTTAAAAAGTTAAATGGATGGTACTAATAATATGAACCTGTAATGATAATTAGGTGCTAATTGCCCTTTTTTAATGAGTGATTAACTAATAGAATGGTGATTAAATAATTAGGGGTGACAATTAGTGAGAGGTTACTAAAATTTTTCATGTCATTGCCAAGATCAAGAATAAACTCATAATAGCAAATGAGTCAAATGACTGACAAAATAACATTTAAAATAATAAAATATACCCTGCTGTTATGCATGGTTTTAAAGCGAATAGCCAAATATTACTCAGCAGGAATAATCACTACACCCAGTGACAGAATTGTAAACATGTCGACGTGTAACGTGTGACTGCCGTGAATTAAAAAAAAAGACCAGAGTTGTCATATCTGCGGATATGACAACTCGTGGTAGCAGATGGTTACTTGAGTCAATTGCTATTGTGATATTATCAGTCAGCAGAAGTAATCACTACACCAAGTGACCGAATTATTCACATGTCTAGTGAGTGAGTAAAATCTAACGCTGGGAGAAGTCCTCAGTAAACATGACAGTAGAAGCGTCTTGATGATATTTCAGTATCATAGTGATAACCATCACAAACCCATTGACAGAATTATCAACATGTCGACTGAGAGAGTGACGACTGTCACCAAATGAAAGAATACTATATCAAGTTAGTACTTGTGCGGCGATACTGTTACTTGCTTGAAGATAATCCAATCTTCAGCAGCAGTTATGACTACGAGTCGAGTCTAGTAAAACCATAAAAATCTGAGCAATTGACAGTTAAAATATTATACGAGGATAGTAAAATGTCAGTATTGCTATCATAATATAAAACTAGTTTTTTTTTTTCATAATGCTGAGTATCACTCAGTGATAGTCATCACACTGCCAGTGACAGAATGAAAAACATGTGTAGTCTAAGTAAGTGACAACTGTCTCAAAGTGACAAAAATGCACTAATGACTGCAGAGTAAATGAAAAATCGCCTAAAATACGATGATAAGTGCATTTCAGCAGTAGTTATAACTACACCCAGTGGAAGAACTAAGAATATGTCTACTGAGTGCGTAATCACTAACACTAAAAGGCAAACAATATGGAAACTAAATGAAGCATACATTTAAACGTAACATTCGTATCATTCAGCGACAATCATCAATCTCCCAGTGACAGAATGTTCAACATGTCTACTGAGTGAGTGACAGCTGCCTTAAAATGATAAAATATTAGACTCGGTATGATAAGAATCGTCGCTCAGCAGAATTCAGTACACCCTGTAGTAGAACAAAAACTTTTCTACTGATTACTACTACGGAAAGAAACTGGAAACTAGCTGTATAAAAACTTTAAACATAATGATGAAAGTGTCGATAAGCTGCAGTTTTCACTGCACCCAGTGACATAATTATTTGACATGTCTACTGAATGAGTGATAACTACGAGTAAAGACACATGTTACGAAAAATGCTGCAAGTAAACTGATAAATACGGAAAGTTACATCATTAGCATTGTATTAATACAATAGATTAAATTAATAGTGTCCCGCAGCTGCAGTTATCACTACACCCAGTGACATAATTATTTAAATATGTCTACTGAGTGAGTGATCACTACTGCTGACGGCCAGTAAAATAGACAATGTATTCCTAACCCAGAACCCACATAACAAAATAAATACAATTGATTTAATTAGAATAAAAGGATTAAAAAAATGTATCTTCTTTCTATTCTTACCAAAGTTTCGTCCTTAACCGCAAACAGGACCTTTTCTATTGCACTACTAGTTACAGTTACTTATGCAAGCTTCAAGTAGGAACTGATTTCAATTCGGACCCACCATAGCTAGTTATGTTAAAACACTAATGAGATTTACCTGTTGACAATCAGTGATTAGTGTAAATACATTTCAGTCTTCGCATTAAATAATCAAGCATCATTATTTTGCAATAGTAACTATGTCGTTAGTAATTAATAACAATTAAGGATCTAGAAATAAATAACCTCATATGAGTCAGTACACAAAACACAGCAACTAATAGCTCAGTTCTAGGGCCACCAAAATTTAGATTGCCATCGACAAGTTAAGAAAAAGAAGAAGTCCGTACACAAATTAAAAATCTCAACAATATTACTGTGACATACCTGAGTTTTATGAGATTGGCTTGAAAATTAATACAATCTATAAAAAAACATGTCACATACAACAAACAAACTTTTAAATGCTGAAAAAATCACTTGATGATAATTATCACGCTCCCAGTGACAGAATGATAAACATGTCTACTGAGTGAGTGACAACTGTCCCAAAATGACAAATTTATCAAAAAAATACAACTACAAAAATGAACAAACGGCTGTACATCACTACACTCAGTAACAGAACTAAGAATATATCTACTGAGTGAGTGATCACTACTACTAAAAGGCATACAAAAATGAAGCGTACATTAAAATGTGAAGATTGGTATCATTCAGTGACAGTCATCAATCTCCCAGTGACAGAGTGTACAACATGTCTACTGAGTGAGTGATCACTACTACTGAGAGACAAATCGATGGCAAAGGCGCTGAAAATAAGTTAATATGTAATAGCAGACATGGGATGATTACTGACATTCAGCGGCAGTTATCACTACTCCCAGTGACAGAATTGTTTAAACATGTCTACTGAGTGAGTGATCACTACTACTGAGAGACAAATCGATGGTAAAGTTGCTGAATATAAATTAATAACAGCAGACATGAGATGATTACTGTCGTTCAGCGGCAGTTATCACTACACCCAGTGACAGAATTGTTTAAACATGTCTGTCTACTGAGTGAGTGATCACTACTACTGAGAGAAATCGATGGTAAAGGTGCTGAAAATAAATTAATAACAGCAGACATGAGTTGATTGCTGTCGTTCAGCGGCAGTTATCACTACACCCAGTGACAGAATTGTTTAAACATGTCTACCGAGTGAGTGATCACTACTACTGAGAGCCAAATCGCTGGTAAATCTGCTGAAAATAAATTAACATGTAACAGGAGACATGGGATGATTACTGACATTCAGCGGCAGTTATCACTACACCCAGTGACAGAATTGTTTAAACATGTCTACTGAGTGAGTGATCACTACTACTGAGGGACAAATCGATGGCAAAGGTGCTGAAAATAAATTAATATGTAACAGCAGACATGAGATGATTACTGTCACTCAGTGGCAGTTATCACTACACCCAGTGACAGAATGGTTTAAACATGTCTACTGAGTGAGTGATCACTACTACTGAGAGGCAAATCGCTGGTAAAGGAAATGAGATGATCAAAGTTCCTTAGCGGCAGTTATCACACCACCCCGTGACAGAATGTACAACATGTCTACTGAGTGACTGAGAACTACTACTATGAGACAAATCGACGATACTGGTGGACATTGAGAGATAGTCAGCCACCAGAAACAGTCATCATTCCCCCAGTGACAGAATGTGTAACATGTCTACTGAGTGAGTGACAACTACTGCTGAGCGACAAATCGACGACACTGGTGCTAAACACATTGAGAGATAGTCAGCCACCAGCAACAGTCATCAATCTCCCAGTGACAGAATGTGAAACATGTCTACTGAGTGAGTGACAACTACTGCTGAGAGACAAATCGACGATACAGGTGCTAAACACATTGAGAGAAGGTCAGCCACCAGCAACAGTCATCATTCTCCCAGTGACAGAATGTGAAACATGTCTACTGAGTGAGTGACAACTACTGCTGAGAGACAAATCGACGATACAGGTGCTAAACACATTGAGAGAAGGTCAGCCACCAGCAACACTCATCATTCTCCCAGTGACAGAATGTGAAACATGTCTACTGAGTGAGTGACAACTACTGCTGAGAGACAAATCGACGATACAGGTGCTAAAAATAT
This sequence comes from Eugnorisma glareosa, assembly GCA_947578425.1. Classification (NCBI taxonomy): domain Eukaryota; kingdom Metazoa; phylum Arthropoda; class Insecta; order Lepidoptera; family Noctuidae; genus Eugnorisma; species Eugnorisma glareosa. The sequence goes on from OX387984.1 coordinate 1,561,481, forward strand.
TGAGAGAAGGTCAGCCACCAGCAACAGTCATCATTCTCCCAGTGACAGAATGTGAAACATGTCTACTGAGTGAGTGACAACTACTGCTGAGAGACAAATCGACGATAATGATGCTAAACACATTGAGAGATGGTCAGCCATCAGCAACAGTCATCATTCTCCCAGTGACAGAATGTGAAACATGTCTACTGAGTGAGTGACAACTACTGCTGAGAGACAAATCGACGATACTGGTGCTAAACACATTGAGCGATGGTCAGCAACCAGTAATAGTCATCATTCTCCCAGTGACAGAATGTGAAACATGTCTACTGAGTGAGTGACAACTACTGCTGAGATGCAGTAGTTGCTAAAATATTTTGAAACTCAGTATCATATCCCTTCAGAAATATAATCTTTCCAACCATGTTGGGGTCGGCTTCCAGTCTAACCAGATGCAGCTGAGTACCAGTATGTTACATGGAGCGACTGACATCTGACCACCATTAATATAGTTACTGGATTAAAACTTACGGGTTTACATACTTCAAATGACAACCAGGACCCTTATAACTTGCTTTCCGAGGCACGAAGGGAACTCGAAATATAATGGATGGTCACCCATCTACTGAGTAACCTCAGCAAGCGTTGCTTAACCTTAAAGATTTACCCGTGGAGCTGTCATTATTTCACTCACTATCATATCACTTCAAAAAATTAACACTTATAAAACTTATTTACTTAACTTTTACTATAAAAGCTCTCTTACTTGTGCCAAAACCAAGTGAATACTGATTTGAATTTCGAAATACAAAACTATTTATAGTAAAAAACTCTAATTAGATGTACCTGTTATGTAATTAAGTAGAAAATCATTAACTAATAGAGAAAGATTTCAGTCATTAATGATGATAATTGACACCTCATAGTTCTAAAGGAATTTACCTGGGATTAGGATTTCAAAACAATAGTTGTTATTGATAAAATAATGTACTTCAAAAATAGTGGCAAAATATGTTTGTCAACTTTTGATAGGAGCCTGTGACTTTGGGATAATACAGGGTGTAAAAAGACCCTTCACGAAGCCGTCAACCAAGCATTCTGTACATCAAACTAAGTAACTTTACGTAAAAATTATTGCTGGGAAACGACTTTTTTTTGGGGTGAAAAATCACTTTTTACGGTAGGACTCAATGTAAGGCACTCAAAACACTGTGCTGATGGATGGATTGAATAGTACGGGGATCGTGGAGTAAAAATCTTCCATTAAAAACGTGTATTTAAGAAAAAGTTGGAACTTTGACCCCCAATATCTCCGTAACTAGAAGGTTCCCAGGTATGGTCTTGAATAAAAAAAATGATCGCAATGATAGGGCCACCAAGTACCTTTCGGCTTCGTTAAGAGTCTTATTACACCCTTTGTATGTTAAACTTTAAAGGACCATTTCAAATAGTTTATTGTTTTTTTTTAAATAACATTTTTTTGGTACTAAATCTGTAATTTTGAACATTTACATTCATCTGATCAGTAGGTTTATTTTAAAGGTAACAAAATAAAGAGCAATCTACATACATAGGAATAAAGATTGACTATCGGGTTTCAAAAATAAAACTGCGCAGACACATTAAAAACAGTTATAATTACATAGATATATATATTATTTATTTTGTTAAAGGAAATTTTACAAAAACATCTTAACTTAGGAACTATGCCGCACAAAACCGTTTTCATTGTATTATATACCAAGAAAAAAACCAACTTATCTGTGTGAATACATTTTTGTAAGTGCACCTTAAATAAACAAAAAGAGTCCCAATTCATTTGTGATCGGCGCAGCATGTCTTCTTCTTCCATACTTCTCTATTACTCGTCATCGCAGCAGTCACCTCCTTTCTAGCCATATCATCCTTCACAGAGTCCATCCATCGTTTCTTTGGTCTTCCTTTACTCTTATACCCATACTCAAAACTTTCCTCGCGACATTTTCCTAAAAATAACTTAACCAAAAAAAATTAAAAACACTTTTACACTAAATTACTTTTTCAAAGAACATATTTGCGACATTCCTGGTCAAAAATCCTCATTCCCTGGCAGTGTTTAGTGTTTTCTTCAATTCTGCAGTTAAGTAGCAAGTACCTAGCAATACTATTTAGTGATATAGCTTTATGATAATGTTCTTCACTTCATAAGCTAACTCACCAAATGGTACGACAAGGCTGACTTCGTACGCCATCTTGAAAATTTGCTGAAAATCTAAAAAAATATTAACAAAAAAAAAACAAAACATCTGTATTTTCTAAACAGCAGAAAACATAACATAACACCACGATTATAATCCCCGAGGGGTTAGGCAGAGCTGTACCTAGTAGTACACACACATTTCGACAGTTATGTTTAAGTCCCATGTAATTGGGGGCGAGCCACAAACCGGGCGCAAATCCAGACTCAGTGGCTTGTACTGAGAAATCCCTGATTACATTTTGCCCGACCCTAGGAATCGTACTCACGACCTCAATTACGGAGGAAACTCGGTATGTAATGGTCGCCATCCACGGAACAACCGGGGGAAACACTGCTTGATCTTAAAGATCAATCCGTGCAGCTGGTATTATTTTGCCACAAGCTCTTAGACATCTGTTTACGACAGTAAAATTAAATAGTTTAATATTATACTCACCAAGTCAAAAGTGTTAGTAATAATAAGTATATATTTGTGGTTATAACAAAATATATAGCGAGTAAATATACCTTATCTATTATGTGGTTTGGTTAATTGTTTTAACATATACGGCGTGTTTCAATTTTTAACCGACTTCCAAAAGGAGGAGATTACAACTCATATTTTTTTTTGTGTGTAGTTTCAGCGATATCTTCGCCAATTATGAACCGATTTCGATGATTCTGAGAGGGTACGGAGATGTGTACAGCAGACACACATTTCACCAGTTACGTATGTTAAGTTCCATTTTTTTGGGGAAAAGCCTATTATGTTGGCATGTATTGTTAACATTATAACCATAGCAAATATTTGTATAGGATATTACTACTAAAAGTGGAAAAATAAAAAACCTCTTTTGCAAAAAATAAAACAGAGTTCAAAAACATAAACGTTGGTGAATAGTCGTTGGCAAAGAAACTGAATCTAACACACAAAAGTCACCGACTTCTGAAGCTAAAGTTATTTTTCATGTTTTTGTTTTTTGAAGTTTGTTTTATTTTTTGCAAAAAAGTTTTTTTTTAAATCAATAAACAGCTAAAAGTTTCCGAATTACTGTTGATGTGTTTAACTAAAATACTGATGGCCATATGTATACTAATAATATTATAAAGAGGTAAAGTTTGTGAGGTTGTAGGGGGTAATCTCTGGATCTGAACACGATTTTGAAAATTCTTTCACTAATAGGAAGCTACATTATCCCCGAGTGCCATAGACATATTTACAACGTGCCCGTGGGATAATTTCAAAACATATTTTAAAACACGAGTGAAGCCGCGGGCAACAGCTGCATATAGACTACTCTTCATGATGTTAAGGTTTCTGAACACCCTACAAGCCTTATAGGCTTGAGGTATTTTTGCCACTCGGCACGCTACTCGGTGCAATATGTTTGCTACGTCCATTCGCCTCTTTATGCTATCTCATAATGAAAATAACCGAGCATGACTTGTTTAGCGAGTTGAGCTTTTAATATAAGGGTTCCGAACCAAAATTCATTGAGGAACTTACATAACGATCGCTGGTTTGCCGTAATAACATTATTGGGCCGTAATAATATATATTGAATAAACATGAGCTAGCTCTTAAACAATACATTGAAACGACAGTGCCTATGGCACTCGGGGATAATGTAGCTTCCTATTCTTGAAAGAATTTTCAAAATCCGTTCAGTAGATCCAGAGATTACCCCCTACAACCTCACAAACTTTACCTTTTTATAATACTAGCTGTTGCCCGCGGCTTCGCTCGTGTTTTGTCGGAAATTATCCCACGGGCACGTCGTAAATATAGCCTATGGCACTCGGGAATATGTAGCTTCCTATTCGTGAAAGAATTTTCAAAACCCGTTCAGTAGATCCAGAGATTACCCCCTACAACCTCACAAACTTTACCTTTTTATAATACTAGCTGTTGCCCGCGGCTTCGCTCGTGTTTTGTCGGATATTATCCCACGGGCACATTGTAAATATAGCCTATGGAACTCGGGGATAATGTAGCTTCCTATTAGTGAAATAATTTTCAAAATCCGTTCAGTAGATCCAGAGATTACCCCCTACAATCTCACAAACTCACAAACTTTACCTCTTTATAATATTAGGCTCTCAAGGCACCCGCAGGATAGTCTAGTTAAGCAGAAGGTAGCCAGCAGGGTGACTTGCGCGATGCCATAAAAATAAAACCGGCCAATTGCGAGTCGTACCTACTCGCACGCACATAGGGTTCCGTAGCACCAAAAATTAATTCATATGTTGTATTGTTTAACATTCAACAGCAAGACAAAATTTGTTTTTCACAGTATGTTAACGAAAAATAAAGTTATTGCTGCAGTGTGATGAAAAAGTCCCATATCTCAAAAACGAAACCATCAAATCTTATTCAAACCAATCTCAATTCAAATCTTATTCTTATTTTGGTTGAAAGTGTTATTTACGTTCTACAATCCTAAATTTTTTCAGAATTTTCCTCCTCTTACTTTAGACACTAGAGGGGAGACACACATTTTACCACTTTGGAAGTGTCTATCTTTCAAACGATTGACTTTGAGAGAAAATGGTTATAGAAACCTCATTTGCATTTAGATATATCTCTATTTATTTATGAGTCTATGGTTTGATGAAAAAAATATTTTTTAGCATCAGTTCCATGTACGGGGAACCCCCCTTAATCTCTATTTTTTTTAATTATTGTTTGAAAATCGTAAAGCGGTTTGCAGAATACATCCACTTACTAAGTTTCAACTGTGTAGTCCTAACAGTTTCGGAATAAAGTGGCTGTGACATACACGAACAGACAGACAGACATGGCGAATCTATAAGGGTTCCGTTTGTTGCTATTCGGCTGCTAAACCCTAAAAATGGTTGGTGTGAAAGTACCGCCACTAGCTCCGACCCCATGTTAAATGACAGGATAGTCATAATAAGTGAATATCTACAACCTGTATACAATCACCTCAAAAATCCGGTATATTTAATGATAGTTAAATCAATTTTAACGATGACCTACTTTTGTGGTGGTTAAATTGATATTTTGTGCTTACGGCACGTTTTTAACACAACATTACGCTTGTATTTACTCGAACGGTTATACAGAGATATACCTACCTATAGTACATGAAGTTAGAAAAACAATTGGGCAGTTTGCTTTTTGCTGCATTCGAATTCTCAATGGATTTTGAATTAATAGTAATTTAAGAAAACAATTGAGTTGTTTATGACGGCACTGAGTGGCAATTAATTTAAAAAAAAGTATAGGTAGTAAAAGTGTGGGCCATTATCTATAATTCTATACATATAAATAAAATTGAAGTGGCTGTTTGTAATACCAAAATAACAACGTTTTACTGAATGCATATGAAAGTATAAACGGTACATAAAACAAAATCATATTTGTTTTTCAATTTTTGTCTCTCAGTCTGTTTGTTTGTTCCGGCTAATCTTCCAAACGACTGAACCGATTTTGACGAGACTTTTACTGGCAGATAGCCGTTGTTATGATGTTTAACATATGCTACTTTTTTTTTTAGTAAAATTATTAGGGTTTCGGGGGAAAACAAATTAAACCCCTTGAAATTGGTAAGAAAATTCGATTAAAAAAAGAAAGTTATATTTTTTTTATAATAATTTCACGCGAACGAACGGTCGGCCAAACAGCTAGTTTATAAAGTACAGTTGAAGTCGCTGAATTCCTCTTTATTTAAAGTAGATTATAGCCTCAACGTCTATATTCTACAGTATATACCCACATTGCGCCGGTTTCCCTATTACAATGTGGGGCGTGCCTAATGCCATCGAACCCAAGACTTCATGTTCAGCATTTGTGTCTACAACTACTAGACTAGCGAGGAATACACATTAAAATCGGTCTAAACTGATTCATACAACAATTGCTTCATAAACACTCATGATTTCTGCTTACCCAATAATCTTAATGAGCTAATTCAGGTCATTACTGTCTAATTAGGTCATTAGAGATGACTAAGTAATCTAAGTAAGTGGTGTTAATAATATAATCATTAGAAATTATAACTTTCTTGTAAAATAATTAATTTCTGTTAATTAGGTTACCTATTTTTGAGAATTCTTGAATTTTTGAAAAAAATATTATCTTTGCGTAATTTTATAATTAGTATATCATCACCCCTGATTCCCTGATCCGTAGGGCTAGGCAGAGATTATACACACATTTCACCTGTTATGTTTAAAGGACACAGCACACATATCAAATCGGAAAGGGATGGGCACCGTATCTTCAACCTAACGTAAGCAAGCGGCATAGCAGCTCCGATACGTCAACTCGGCTACGGCTAGGCGATGCTGCGCTTACGGCTCGCCGACCTAACTAGAAAATGTATAGCGCTAGTTAGTATTTTGATAGAATGACATCCCGTAGAGACGTAAGCTCGGGTACGAAGAGACGTAAGCGCGGGGACGATGAGCCGTAAGCCAGTTGACCACGCACCGCACCGCGGTTCGTGAGCTTGTCCCGAGGCGAGGCGATTACTTTACGATTCCGATTAGTGTGCGTTGCAGTAAGGAGTTTCATACAAATAATACTGAACGGCTCGACTTGATACGGTGCCGATCCCTTTCCGATTTGATATGTGTGCTGTGGCCTTAAGACTTACAGAAGTAGAGCCTATTGACCTAGATAGCCTCCAGGATTTCAGTCTGCCTTTTTATAGACTACTAGCTGTTGCCCGCGGCTTCGCTCGCGTTTTGGTCGGAAATTATCCCACGCGCACGTTTTAAATATAGCCTATAGCACTCGGAGATAATGTAGCTACCTATTAGTGAACGAGTTTTTGAAAATCGGCTCAGTATATCCAGAGATTACCCTCTACATACAAACTTACAAACAAAGGAGATGTTCCAGAAATGTATGGAGCCTGGGCCAGCACTATGTACACTATATGTAAATATCACTATGTATTACAGTAACCGTTTTTTATTGTTAATTTTCATTAATTTCACTTCGTTTCAAAGTACATTCAAATTAACTTGGGCAAGGAGAGGAACACAAAATGAAATTAAACATGGTGGATCAGATCAGCAGCAAGCGAAAACTGACATTTTGACAATAACATTTGATTGACGTGTATCGTAATGCCTGCGATAAAAATAAACAATACGAATTTCGAAAACCTTGGGTTTCAGTTTCGATAAAATACTACAGATCCAAACTCAAAGCAAGGAAAGACTCAAAAACGTCACTTCTTAAAACTGTCAAAGTCGTCAAACTTCATTTGTCAAACACAACTGTCATGGCTGCCCTAAAAATAGGGTTATTTTATTAAAAATCCTTTTCAAATGATCATTATTGTACAACTGTACCTTTCTTCAAATTATTTTTTTAGTATTTTTATGAAATTCCCCTATTTTTGTCCTATTTATCTATATAGTGTACATAGTGGTGGCCCAAAATCAAACATCTCCTTGCACCTGTTTATAATATTAGTATAGACTTAGCGTAGCATAATCAGAGGGGTTCCTGGCTAAATAATAATAGCTGCTCGGATTGATCTTCAGGTTAAGCCGCGCTTGCCTAGGTTAGTCCGTGGATGGGTGACCACCCGGCACATACCACTCGCTATGTAATGGGTGGTCCTCCGTACCTCGAAAAGCACGCTAAGCCGTCGGTCCCGGCGGCCATTTGTAGATATTTGACTGTGGGTTCATGGACGGCTCAGACCTCAAGTGCGTATGCGGCGTCTCCTCACAGACAATGACCCACCTTTCATCTTGCACCGCAAGCCCTATCACCTGCGCACCTGATGACCTACTCACTGTATCAGTGAGCGGGGTTCGCGTGGCTGACTTTTGGGCTAAACAAATTTGCACTTTTTGCCATCGATACGCTAACGGCCATTTTCTATAACTTACCTACGTAGAACGGTTAGTTCATATGCCTTGCTCTAGTAGCTATCGGTGTTTCTATAAACAAATTTAGCAATGATTTGACAGGAATATCCACGTAACTTATCTGTCTCTCGGAAGGTTGACAGTTGATGTTTCTTTAACTGTTTATCTGAGATAGCAACGCTCCGTTAACTGTTAGTAAGTTATTGCAAACGGCCGTAAGATGAAGAAGTTAGTGGCCCGAAAGTCTGACACCCATCTTAAAAAACTAAAGCATCACTTACCTGTGAAACTAGACCTTCCAGGATTCACTCGATATTATCATAAAATACAATTCACAAAATAATAATTAAAACTATTAGCAGTAACACATTTTGTCCTCAAAAAGAAATGTACAGTCACTAAATGTCATAAGGAAAGTACAATGTTAATGTCTTATTAAGTGAAAAGTTGCAAATTCAGCTTTGACGCTAAATATCTTCCGTGTTTTCATTATTTATAGCCATGTATGTCTATACTGTCTGTCTGTCAAATATTTCAAAACTATATGTTCAAGAAACTCACGCAGAATCATTTTTGTGCGTGTCATACCCTTTTTTTTCCGACGGCAAATCATCAAATAACTCCTCCCGCTCTGGGCGGAGCGGAAGGGAGTGTCAGACTTTTACTGACTAAAACCCATTCATGTTCCTTCATCGCCCTTTGTGTTCCGGTGCCACGGTATCTCTTTCGAACAGTCCCGCAGCCCCGGCAGGTCCGCAGCCCCGGCAGGCGAGTGTTATTCCCTTGAGGCTCCTGCTGAGTATAAAATTTTGGGTTCGATTCCGGTCTGGCTAAGAATTATTTTCCACCAGCCCCCGTAGCATGACGTACTTTGTCGATAGAAGAATCGACAAAATGACAGATTTCTTTTGTTTTTCTGTCATTTTGTCGATTCTTCCGTCGACAAAACCCGTTCCTGCGGTGGTCATGCTACGGGGGCAGCAAGAAGAAATAAGATGCTTCGAGTTAGGTGACTCCGCTCTTTCACTTAACATTATACATGGTTTAACAGGACCCTTCACGAAGCCGTCAACCAAGCCTTGTGTACATCAAACTAAGTAATTTTACGCAAAAATTATTGCTGGGAAACGACTTTTTTTTTTGGGGTGAAAATATCGTTTTACGGTAGGACTCAATGTACACACTCATAACATTGTGCTGATGGATGGATTGAATAGTACGGGGGTCGTGGAGGTGTTAACAATAAAAATCTTAAAAAAGAACTTGTGAAATAGTTTGAACTTTGACCCCCAATATCTCCGTAACTAGAAGGTTCCCAGGTATGGTGTATTAGAACATAAAAATGATCGCAATGACGGGGAGAACAAGTACCTTTCGGCTTCGTTAAGGGTCTTGTTACACCCTTTATTTAGGTTAAGGTATTTATCTATGGGTCTTTGTTACCTGAAATAAATAGATTATTATTATTATTTCAAAGTTACCTACCCCCTTTCTAACCATATCAGCTTTCACACAGTATATCCATCGTTTCTTTGAAATAAACTCGAACCTTTAATAAATAAAAAGCAGGCAAATCCGTGCCACAACTATAGTCTCACACATTGCTGACTAATCAAGGTCAATTCAAAGAATCGACAATACAAATTCGCATACTAAGCGGATGTACGATTTGTTCTTATTAAAATATTGTTATGTATTACATGCGAATGTGTACTTAAAATACACGTGTGGTTTAGATAATAATTATTATGTTGGTTTGGCCTTGTGGGGTTGTAGTATCATACTTGTACTTCCGGAAGGCGTAGGCAGACTAGTGCACACCGTCAATACTCATCATCATTCTCTTTACCTTATAATAATATAATAAATCTTTTATTTTCAAACAACATGGCCCATATAGTGTTAGTACAAACAATAGGGAATATGCATGTAATTTTTTTTTCACTTAATTCAATATTACGCAGTACTATCAACCCAAGAAAATAATTAAAAGTTAATTTCAACCACTGCTTGTCGCCAAAAAAAAAATATTAAACTCCTACAATTTTCTACGACAGTTCAAACGTCCATGACTATCGCGGCCATTCATGTCATAGCATTTGATGTCACTTATCTTTAACTGCCTTGTTTAAATCTAATTTTTTGCCCATAATAGAATAGTTTTACTATATTGTAAGTGCTTTAATATAGCAAAAATTGCAATAACAATATTATAGTAAAATCTTAGTGAAACTTTAAGTATACTTTTCAACTAAAAGTGTTTCTTTGACACAAAGCATTTGACGTCACTACCGGAATCGATGCGTTTTGTGTTTGCGTTCCGTTTCACAAAAACACGCTACGTAAAGTATTAAATTGTAAAATAAGTGTTGTATTAGAGAATTAAACAAGTTTATCACAGTGTTTTTATGGTCCAATACAAGGAATTTTTAAGAAAAAAAAAAGTTTTGTGTTTCTTGCATATTGCTTTTATTGCTTAAAACTATGTTAGTAAACACAAACACACATTAAACATTTTTATTTTTGGTAAGTTTATCAAGCCCCATGCATGACATGTAGCTTGACAACCTAGCAATTGTCGGCCCATTCAGCCTTTCCGAGTACCACCTTCAGAATGCCTTTGTGCTTCTCCCCATCCTGCGTATGTTTGAGGCAACTGTCTTTCGCATTAACTGTGTGCGCATCAGCGAACATGCCTGATGCACTGCTGTGAGGTGGAAGCCCCAACAACACCCTGAAGGTATTGTTATATTGGATATTGGTTATCCCAATTCATTAGTGGTCGGCGCAGCATGTCTTCTTCCATACTTCTCTATTACTCGTCATCTCAGCAGTCACCTCCTTTGTAGCCATATCGTCCTTCACACATGACTGCCCCGTTAGTCTAGTGGTCGAAGGCGAGTCGGACAAAAAGTGCTATTGAGTTTTTCATTCGAAATTCCTCAGTAGTAGCCAGGAGTTTGGAAGTTGGCGGTATGATAATCTTTTACTCGGGACGCTCTTAAGAGGGCACGTCTATCGTCAACGCGAGCATGGTCAAAAAGCTTGTTGTTTCATCCAAAGCTACAGCGGCGATTTTCTTTCAACTCCCCCGTCTTACCCCGCCACGACCCCGCACAACTCGTCTCCCACGCATCTCATACCGCCTTACGCGATGACATTGAACGAAAAATAGTGTTCGAAAATTTCTTAAACTTGTTCCAAGAAATACGTGTTTTTGAATAAGTCTTACAAGTGTGTGAAATAAATATATGTCATTAAGAATCTGCATTACATGCGCAAGGTTTCTATCGAGATGTTTTCTTTATTTTTACAGTTTATGAGTGCATTATGAATGGCCAAAGTTCAGGTAAAATTTGTGCAAAACAGCAATTTTTGGGGGCTTATACTGAATTTGTTTATACTTTTTTTTATTTTTTGCAACCATAGAAACCTAGGTATAGTGCACAAAATACCTATTAGTCCAAAAAAATCAAAGATAGATGTGTAACAACGGCATTATCACGTACGAGCGTTTGTATGAAAAGTATGACGGGTTGGCCGCTCTCAATGTGCACGTCTTTCTACATCGTTCTCACATATATGTATAATCTCAACATGAATGATGTAACCAAGATCTTGTAACAATATTTTGATTGAAAAGAGTGTCCATGGAGTTTCTTGCCCATTCTTCTCCATAGAGATCTACGCTTTGGAATGGGCAACTACAGTACTTTCACAAGTTATTATGCCTTGTGTCTGTGACTGTAGCTTCGCCTTTGTTTTTCTGACTTTCAAAAGTGCCTGCTAAGGTCTAATTGAAATAAATGTTTTGAGTTTGAGTTTGATACCCTCTTGCTTCGGTACGCACGTTAAGCCGTTGGTCCTGCGCCTGATCTCTCTCCGCGAGTGTCGGATTGCCGTCCCATCGGACTTTGAGAGTAAAGGAACAGAAAGTGCACCTGTGCCTGCGCACACACTTGTGCAGTAGTTTAGTTCAGATTGATGTACTGAATACGTGTTATTCGTTTATGATGTCCGTTCCATCATCACCTGCCTGCCTTTTGTCGTCTGTCGTGCCTTTTGTCGTGTCGGGGTCGGCTTCCAGTCTAACCGGATGCAGCTGAATACCAGTATGTTACATGGAGCGACTGTCTATCTGACCTCCACAACCCAGTTAGTACTGGGTAATACGATACCCCTTGCTAAGACTGGTGGTCAGACTTTCGAGCCACTGACTACCTGTAACGATTGTCAAAGATCTACAGATGACAGCCGGGACCAACGGCTTAACGTGCTTTCCGAGGCACGGAGGAAACTCGGTATGTAATGGGCGGTCACCCATCCACAGACTAACCTAGGCAAGCACGGCTTAACCTAAAGATCGACCCGAGCGGCTGTTGTTATATACTCTGTATAATTTTGAGTTCTGAATTTTGAACCTTAGGCTCGCCCCCATAACTGTGGGTCGCGAGTAACACGGGGCGATGTGTTCACACAGTCCCGCTTTGGACCTCTGCCTTGCAAAAGCAATGGGGGCTATCGCGTGTGAATTCGCCGCTAGAGGCGCTAGTGTAGCGCGAGGGCATCGAAATGTCAGATGTCATAGAAAGTTCGCGCGTTGCGTGCTTTTTCATCACGTATTTTTACTAATATTCACGACCAGCGCTGAGTGTTTTACACCCAGCATATGCTGAGTAGGTGACCCTTTCGTTATGGGCATGCTCAGCGCAGTTGAGCTGTTTTAATTAATTGTTAAGCTGTTTGTTAGTAATATGTATATGTATGTGCTGCTCTATTGTGTTGCTGCTGTCCATTAGCGAATAAATGTTTATTCTATTCTATTCTATTGTGGTCTAGATAGACCCATTCCTGATTAATTATAACTTGAAGATTAAAATTTTAAGTAGAAAAGATCTTATTTGTTAGTACTTGGAGGTAAAATTATTTTTAAATGTTTCATGCTTGCTAATTATAAGGAGAATATTGTAAATAAATGTATCTGAAGTTTACACTATGTTGTTATACGTAATAAAATAAACTTTTTATGAAGTTATTGGAACTGTAAAGTATAAAATAGAATTATTGAAATAACCTAACGCGACAGTGGCGCCATCTACTGAGCTAAAAACGCCAATGAAGGCTCATTGGCGTGTGTATTCTATTGAACACCCATTGTATCCAGATTTTAATACTGTACTCCTTCTCCAGGTCGGCTTCAAAGGCTACGGTATCAGCCCCGCAAACCTCACTACGAGCGCGAGCTTCAGTTACAGTGACGGCAAGAGCTACTCCATCACACACGGCTCCGTCATCATCGCGGCCATCACCTCCTGCACCAACACGTCTAATCCTAGCGTGATGTTGGGAGCTGGTGAGTAGCATTGTCTATGAACACCACTGGTGGGGTTACCGACGGAGGCCGTAGTACGAGCGCGTGGTGTAAACGTAATGTAGCTTGATTTTATTTGTATATGTGTATTAGTATCAATGTATAGGGTGTAACAAGACCCTTAACCAAGCCGAAAGGCACTTGTTCTCCCCGTCATTGCGATCATTTTTTTGTTCTAGACCATACCTGGGAACCTTCTAGTTACGGAGATATTGGGGGTCAAAGTTTCAACTGTTTCACAAGTTTCTTTTTTTTTCAATACATGTTTTTAACGTAAGATTTTTACTGCAAACACCTCCACGACCCCCGTACTATTCAAACCATCCATCAGCACAATGTTTTGAGTGCGTTACATTGAGTCCTACCGTTAAACGTGATTGATCACCCCCAAAAAAAAGTCGTTTCCCAGCAATAATTTTTGCGTAAAGTTACCCAGTATGATGTACATAATGCTTGGTTGACGGCTTCGTGAAGGGTCTTGTTACAACCTGTAGGTATAAAAAAATTGTAAAACAAGACATATTTTTTTTAGATATTATTTTGTACTCCTCTCCTCCTTTTGTACTCACAATGTTGTCCTTTTCATACTACGACCTCTGGTGTTATATTACTCGGTGTTATACTTCATAATAAACGGATTTGAAACATTTTACTTTTTAGGGTTCCGTAGCCGAATGGCAAAAAACGGAACCCTTATAGATTTGCCATGTCTGTCTGTCTGTCTGTCCGAGTATGTCACAGCCACTTTATTCCGAAACTATTAGGACTACACAGTTGAAACTTAGTAGGTAGATGTATTCTGTGAACCGGTTTAGCATTTTTAAACAAAAAAAAAAAAAGATTAAGGGGGGGCTCCCCCCATACATGGAACTGAAACTAAAAAATATTTTTTTCATCAAACCTATACGTGCGGGGTGTCTATAGATAGGTCTTTAAAAATGACATTGAGGATCCTAAAACCATTTTTTCTCAACGTCAATCGTTTGAAAGATAGACACTTCCAAAGTGGTAAAATGTGTGTGTGTGTGGGGGACACTAATTCTAATTCTAATTTCTAAAGTAAGAGGAGGAAAATTCTGTAACAATGTAGGATTGTAGAACGTAAATAAAACTTTCAACAAAAATTGGTTTGAATAAGATTTGATGTTTATTTTTTGAGATATTGGACTTTGTCATCAAACTGCAGCAGTAACTTTGTTTTTAATTAACGTACTATGAAAAACAAATTTAGATTTGCTGTTGAATGTAAAACAATACAACATATAAATGAGCCTTCAAAATATTTTTATAATAATAATAATAATATCGCTGGACATTACACACAGCGCCATCTAGGTGCCACACTAAGCAACGAGGCTTGTGTCGTGGACACCAAATAGTTGATAGATACATAGATACTTTTTGTTTGTAAACACATACTTATTATACATATAAACATCCATGACTCGGAAACAAATGTCCATGCTCATGACACAAACATTTGCTCCTACCGGGATTCGAACCCGGGACCTTAAGAACGTAAGGCAGCCTCACTACCGCTGCGCCATTCGGGTCGTCAAATAATGGTCGTCGTTATTATATTGTTTGGTGCTACGGCACCCTGTGTGCGTGTGAGTACAACTCAACTCGCACTTGCCCGGTTTTTTAAGCAATACAGCAATACTTGTGGTTTTCATTACTCACATATTTTCCAGGTCTCCTAGCCAAGAAAGCGGTAGAGAATGGTCTGAGCGTTCTCCCTTACATCAAGACTTCACTGTCACCTGGATCTGGAGTCGTTACATACTATCTTAGGGTATGTTCAACATATTGTTTAGCAATGTGTGTTCGTGTATATTGGGTCACATTAAAATAGGTGGACAAATTTTAACACAGCGTTCAAGGGTCCTACAATGGCTGCTTCATCAGAATCATAATATTACTATAAAAATTTAAAACTCTTAAAATGGATTTTGTGGTCTTGACCATAAAGACCATTTTAAGAAATTTAATTTTTTAACGTGATTGTGAGCCATTTTAGACCCCCTGTCCGTCTAACCAATGATATCAAAGCAAAAAAAAACGTTAAACTGATTTTATTTTGACCTAAAATAATAAATTGCTGGCGGCACTCTAGAATAAACACATCCATTATGTCAAAATAAAATCACTTTGATTAGTGTTTTTTTTTGTTTGGATATGTTTGGTTGGACGTACTGAACGCTTCAGTTCATTTAACCCTATTTTGTAACTATTTCATGAAAAAATCATTCAATGGGGTTAAATGAACTTAGAGGGTTTTATTAATGATTATAATTCTGTTAAATATTTAAAAGTATTATTAAGTTAAATTATTACTTTTACTCGAGTTATCACTTTGACTTTTTTTTACTGTAATTTCTTTCAATTATTTCTGTAAAAGGGTGATTCCTGAGTAAAAAAAATATGATTCTATTTAGTCCGTCAGTTAGATTATCGAAAATATTGAAAACGTATTTTTTGTTTTATCAAATCAATAAAAAATTATGAAGTTAAAACGCATCAAATAATCGAAGTGGGGGCTTGTGACGTCACTTGTACTTAAAAAGTGGACATACAAATGACGTCACGCCAGTTTTCAACGCACTGTAGTCTTCATTTTTTCTAATCGTGAAAAAAAAAAAATGTTATATTTATAACATATGTATATTTTTTGGTAATCTATATGCCAGAGTATTATAAATATCTAACATCAACAATTTTGGTCTTCCAGGAATCCGGTGTGGTGCCATATCTAGAGAAATTAGGTTTCGACATAGTGGGCTACGGATGTATGACGTGCATCGGCAACTCGGGGCCCATCGACGATAATATCGCCAATACTATTGAGAAGGTAAGCCGAACAAAGACTCTTTGATGCAGGTATCCGGAGCTGGATTTGTCTCATAACCAATCGCACGCCAGTGATCTCCAACCTTAGCCATTATCATCAAAAATGAAAAAAAAAAACAAAAAAAAAAACACGTAGGCCTAGATGGGCACTTATACAACGTGTTTTTTTTGATATCCCATAACTCTAGGGTATGATTGAGGCCATATCAAAGAATCAACTGGCATATGAGTTATGTTCCAATCCTTCGTTATTTTTTTTTTCATTTTTCATACAAAATAATTCGGCAAAGTCACGATTATTAATGTAAAACACCCTTACGTGAAATATGACAACGTCGCATTTTCTTAGCTTTAAATATGAATGATTGGTTTGAATAAAAATTAATTACCTACCTACATATTTTATTTTACTATTTATTTTACTACACTACTGCGAAGTTTGGCAACCTCGCAAAAGTAAAGATTCGTCATACTGGTGACAATTTTTGACCTAATTTAATTATGATTGATGATATCTCCGAAACGATGCATTTTTGGACCACCTATTCTAGGAGTTTTAGTATTATTTTTACCTACAGAATATAACCCTAGAGTTATGGGATATAAAAAAAAACAGGTTGTATAACGTCGACAAAAAGGTGCACGGTTCGGGTTGGTCGTTTCCTATGGAGAAGAACCGGCAAGAAACTCCAAGGTTACTCTTTTCAAATCATTTGGTGTTACAATATTATCATGTTACAGCATTAGTGCTTAAGTATGGGACAGCGTAGGCCCGACATATACAATGTGTAACATAATTAACGCACAACCTCTTAAGGGGTCATTGTACTCATCATTATGAACAACTTTCACTATGGGACCAATACTGAAATCGCAAAAAAAAAATCGACTGCCCCATACATTTCTGTGCGCATAATTCGACAAAATGTACTGAACGGCTGTTTTTTTTTTCGCGTTTCGGGGTTAGTCCCATAGTGAAAGTTGTTCATAATGATGAGTACAATGACTCCTTAAGAGGTTGTGCGTTAATTATGTTACACATTGTATACGTCGTTGTCGTTTTATGTAATCATTTGCATGCCGTAAGGTAGACTGTAGCCGATCTCATTAATTTATGTACAACATCTTATACCTGTACCTACATTCAAAGCAAATAAAGATTTGATTGATTGATTGATTGCTTACTACACAAAAAATGTAAAACAAGATAAAAAGTTAACAAGCATCTGGGAATCTACAAAGCTTACACATTCACAAAGAATAAACAATCGGTTCCAACATCCAGCCTGAATGTTGGAACCGATTGTTTGACTAGCTGGATGATCCAGCTAGTGCGAGGCCAGCCACGAACATCGTCGCTGTACCTAAACAAATGTTTTCTATACAGCGTACAACAGAAAGTGTATAATCATATGAAAGACTGATACGGACTATCAAACTGAACAACTTTCTCTATGGGACCACCATCGTAATCGTAAAAAAATAATCAGCTGTCCTATACATTTGGGTCGAGTAGGTATTGAAATTTTGTATGGGGCAGTTGATTATTTTTTTGTGATTGTAATGGTGGTTCCATAGAAAAAGTTGTTCAGTTTGATGGTCCGTACCACACTTTTCCATATGACTATACCCTTTCTGTTACACGTTGTATAAATAAAAAAAAATTGAAGTGTTTGTTTGTAATATCAAAATAACAGCTTATTACTGAATGCATAATATGAAAGTACTGGCTTATGCTCGCGCTTTCGCCCGCGTGGAGTTCGATGACTGTCCCACGGGATCACACTACCGAGATAAAAAGTATTCTATGTGTTAATCCAGGTACTATCTGTGTGCCGCCAATAGGGAATATGCATGTAATGTTTTTTTCACTTAAATCAATAATATGCAGTACTATCAACCCAAGAAAATAATTAAAAGTTTATTTCAACTACTGCTTGTCGCACAAAAAAAATATGAAACTCCTACAATTTTCTACGACAGTTCAAACGTCCATGACTATCGCGGCCATTCATGTCATAGCATTTGATGTCACTTACCTCTATCTGCCTTGTTTAAATCTAATTTTTGCCCTTAGTAGATTAGTTTTACTAAAATGTAAATGCTTTATTTAAGCAAAAATTGCAATAACAATATTATAATAAAATCTTAGTGAAACTTTAAGTACTTTTCAATTAAAAGTGTTTCTTTGACACATGGATTTTGACGTCACTACCGGAATCGATGCGTTTTGTGTTTGCGTTCCGTTTCACCAAAAACACGCTACATAAAACATTAAATTGTAAAATAAGTGTCGTATTAGAGAATTAAACATGTCTACCACAATGATTTTATGGTCCAATACAGGGCATTTTTAAGAAATGATTTTTTTTTGTATTTCTTGCATATACCCTATTCCGTCCAGCAGTTTTTGTGTGAAAGAGTAAGAAACATCCATCCATCTATCATCCTCACAAACTTTCGCATTTATATTCTTAGTAGGATATATAAGGTACTTGTAAAAAAAAAACTTTTTTTAGTTTTTTGTGTCTCCGTGTGTTTGTTCCGGCTAATCCTACGAAACAACTGGACCGATTTGGACGGGACTTTAACAAGCAGATAGCTAATGTTATAAGGAGTAACATTTATTTTAGAAAATGGGTTCCGTGCAGAAAAATTAAGACGCTTGCAATTGTTAACAAAATCATTTTAATAGGGAAATCATATTATTTTATTTATTTTATTCTATTCGGGAAACTTACAGCTAATATAAACAATACAAATTTGAAGGCCATTTAAAAGTTTCCACAGATAAACACTTGAAACAAAAAAGAAAACAAAAAAAAAGGTAGGTACAAAATACTATAACATAAAAATACTATAACATAAATTGGAAACAAAATACCGCGATCGAATAATACAAATTACAAACTAAAAATAATTAAAACAAAAAACATATCTAAAAACTAAATTCAGAGGTAAACGATATCCTAATAATTTCACGCGGACGAAGGTCGCGGGCACAGGTAGTCTATACATCTATATACAAATAAATAAAATTGACGTGTCTGTTTGTAATATCAAAATAACAGCTTTTTACTGAATTCAAATGATAATAGTTTTTGTCTGTTTGTCGGTCTGTCTGTCTGTTTGTTCCGGTTAATATCCGAAACGGCTGGACCGATTTTGACGAGACTTTTACTGGCAGGTAGCTGATGTTATAAGGTCTAACATAGGCTACTATTATTTTTGAAAAATAATTAGGGTTCCGTGCAAAAAAAAAAACCATGAATTGTCAAAATCCTATTCAAATAGGAAGTCATATTACCATAATAATTTCACACGGACGGAGGTCGCGGGCACAGCTAGTAATAAATATAAGGTCCCATTAAAATAGATGGACAAATTTTAACACAGCGTTCAGTACGTCTAACCAAACATATCCGAGCAAAAAAACACTGATTAAAGTGATTTTATTTTGACCTAAAATAATAAATTGCCGGCGGCACTCTAGAATAAACACATCCATTAGGTGAAAATAAAATCACTCTAATTGTGTTGTTCTAATTGTGTTATCTAATGGTAGTGTTTTCTTTGTTTGGATATCTTTGGTTAGACGTACTGAACGCTGTGTTAAAATTTGACCATCAATTTTAATGGGACTTTAGGGATTTGGTCGTCACCGTGTGACCGTGACAATCCCTATTTATGTGAGCACTGCGCTAACCGGCTATGAAGTCTCTGGGTTCCTTTAAATAAACGAGTGTTTACTACTGATTGAGTTTTATTCCAATTAATCCCAAGGAGAACCTTCCGACCGGGCTAGTGCGCAGTAACTGCCCGCCGTTCATACGTCTCGCTCACAAATGCATTTTGCTTACCTTGCGTTCTATCATCGTGCACGCTTTATGTGTCCCTACAGGACCTTATATATCTACAAACCTTGCTTTTACACCAACACCTCGTCATCATCACCTGCCTGCCTTTTCCCAAATATGTCGGGGTCAGCTTCCAGTCTAACCGGATGCAGCTGAATACCAGTATTTTACTCGGAGCGACTGTCTATCTGACCTCCACGACCCAGTTAGTACTGGGTAATACGATACGCCTTGGTAAGACTTTCGGGCCACTGACTACCTGTAACGACTGTCAAAGCCGGGACCAACGGCTTAACGTGCTTTCCGAGGCACGGAGGAAACTCGGTATGTAATGGGCGGTCACCCATCCAAAGACCAACCTAGGCAGGCACGGCTTAACCTACAGATCGACACGAGCGGCTGTTTTTATTTTGCCACGAGCTCCTCACCAACACCAACACCTAACAGACATATTTTTCCCCTTTCAGAACGAGCTGGTCTGTTGTGGTGTGCTATCAGGCAACAGGAACTTCGAAGGTCGCATCCACCCCAACACGCGCGCGAACTACCTGGCCTCCCCACTGCTGGTCATAGCGTACGCCTTAGCTGGCACCGTGGATATTGATTTTGAGACGCAGCCCTTGGGTGAGTCAGATGAAAATGTATACAGGGTGTAACAGGACCCTTCACGAAGCCGTCAACCAAGCATTCTGTACATCAAACTGAGTAAATTACGCAAAAATTATTGCTGGGAAACGACTTTTTTTTTGGGGCAATAATTACGTTTCACGGTAGGACTCAATGTAATGCACTCAAAACATTGTGCTGATGGATGGATTGAATAGTACGGGGGTCGTGGAGGTGTTTAAAAATCTTACATTGAAAGCAAGTATTTAAAAAAAAAACATGTGAAAAAGTTGGAACTTGACCCCCAATATCTCCGTAACTAGAAGGTTCCCAGGTATGGTCTAGAACAAGGAAATGATCGCAATGCCGGGGAGAACAAGTGTCTTTCGGCTTCGTTAAGGGTCTTGTTGCACCCTATAAAATTGAAAACTACAACGAAATTATTCGATCATCATTCAATCGCTCATGAGTCACTCACTCAATCGTTCATCATTCATTCACTCAAAGTTTTCCTCTTTATAGTTTTTATAAAGACTACCTATTTCCAGGTACGCGAGCCGACGGCACTCCGGTGTACCTCCGCGAGATCTGGCCGACTCGCGCCGAGATTCAGGAGGTTGAGAACAAGCATGTTATACCCGGCATGTTTAAGGAGGTATGTAATCTTCTAACGCGTTATAGCGCCATTAAAAAAAAAGTACTTCAGCAATATAGTACGAAAAGTATAACAGCAACATAGTACGAAAAGTACAACAGCAACATAGTACAAAAAGTACTACAGCAACATAGTACAAAAAGTACTACAGCAACATAGTACATAAGTACTACAGCAACATCATAAACTAGATTACTATCATTTCATGTATTTTTTGTTCTTTTTGCTTGATAAACATTAACACATTATGTATTTTTTTTTTTTGTTCGCATTTACTTGTTAGCGCAAGTCGCAATGGTTTTTATAACTAATTGTTTTTATAATATGTGGAAAATGTCGTTGGTTATACATTTACTCACACCCTAGATATAATTATCTGTAATACTGTAATGTGTAACCGTTTGTTTTCCCAAATAAATAAAATAAAAATAAAATAAAATAAAACATAGTACAAAAAGTACTACAGCAACATAGTACAAAAAGTACTACAGCAACATAGTACATATGTACTACTGCAACATAGTACAAAAACTACTACAGCAACATAGTACAAAAACTACTACAGCAACATAGTACAAAAACCACTTCAGCAACATAGTACGAAAAGTACTACAGCAACATAGTACAAAACGTACTTCAGCAACATAGTACAAAAAGTATTACAGCGCCATCTATGCCACAAATGAAGAACTAATCTAATTCTTAAATGACGATGAAGTTACAAATAAATATATGCTACATTTTCAAGCCAACGGATTTAATTAGAAAGTAACTCTATTCATCTATATTACAGACGGATAGAGTTACTTTCGCATTTATACAGTACTAGTGACCCACCCCGGCTTCGTACGGGTGCAATGTAATACATATAAACCTTCCTCTTGAATCACTCTATTTACTAAAAAAAACCGCATCAAAATCCGTTGCGTGGTTTTAAAGATCTAAGCATACATAGGGACAGACAGCGGGAAGCGACTTTGTTTTATACTATGTAGTGATGGATTTATCCGTGTTATGTTGTACAAAAACTCCTTGTAGGGTTGCCATTGGTCAAATTAAAGCCCCATTGACTTGGTGATATTTTTATTGGCAACATGCTTATTAAATTCTTACAACAACTACAATCTATACTAATATTTTATAGAGGTAAAGTTTGTGAGGTTGTAGGGGGTAATCTCTGTATCTACTGAACCGATTTTGAAAATTCTTTCACTAATAGGAAGCTACATTATCCGCGAGTGCTATATGCTATATTTACAACGTGCCCGTGGGATAATTTCCGACCAAAACGTGAGCGAAGCCGCGGGCAACAGCTAGTGATTTTTTATATCAGGTGGCAAACCTAAGTGGAGGGATGAAAGAGGGACTGGGTAGCTATCGCCTTTAATTCCTCATCCCTCCCCTAGCTGTCTAGTTCCTGTTGACTGCTAGGCTATCGAAGCAGGAAATAGGTTTACTTAGGATCAGAGCTGGCTGCGTGGCTGCCGCGATCAGAACCTGTAGCTAGTGAATGACAATTTGTTCTTTTTTTTTGTGAATAGCATCTGGCAGTTCAACCTAAGAGCTTGTCGACTGTGGGGTCTGAGTGTAAGGTCTCCAGCTAGGGGCAAAAAAAACTTACAAACCAAGCGTCTACGGGCATCCCCTGAGGGTCACGAGCCTTGGCTTAGGGCGTCGCTGGGCAAGGACGGCAAAGGGACAGCTGGATCTGAATGGTGTCATTATTTAGGGGCTGGTTTTGAGCTACAGGCTCAGCTGCGCGGGCTGGCTCGAGCAAGGGTCGGGGAGGGCATGGGACGGGATGTCGCGACGGGTCTCGTCGGCGAGGACGGGATGCCGGCCGATTGCGTCTGTGCTTCTTGACCGTGCTAGTTTCCCTACTGCTCTCCAGCTCCTCGCTCGCCACCTTTGATGTACCTGCCGCCGCGAGCGAGGCTATTACCGCGAGGCTTTATCTACGACGGTTATAAGTACGAAATTGGACGCTTTATAGCATGGCAATACTATCTCTAGTCTACCAAGACTCGACAAAGCTCTTTCTATACAACTTGACATGTCTTGTCATTCATTTCTAACATCGCCATGCTTGCGACGATAGAAATCTTTCCCCAATCTGTCATAAAATGACAATTCAATGAGGGCTATCGTTTTTGAGCTCACCAGATGGCGCCACTGACGCGTAAGGTTATGTCAATAATTTTATTTTTTAGTTTACAGTACCAATTCCTAAAAGTTTATTTTATTACATAAAGCAACATAGTGTAAACTTCAGATATATTTATTTACAATATTGTCCTTATAATTAGCAAGCATGAAACATTTGAAAATAATTTTACCTCCAAGTACTAACAAATAAGATCTTGTTGCTACTTAAAATCTTCAAATCATAATTAATCAAGAATAGCTCAATCTAGACCACAATCGTGAATATTAGTAAAAATACGTGTTAAAAAAGCACGCAACGCGCGAACTTTCTATGACATCTGACATTTCGGTGCCCCCGCGCTACACTAGCGCCTCTAGCGGTGAATTCACACGCGATAGCCCCCATTCGACTCTTCGTGGACAAAACCCGTTTCTACGGTGGGCATGCTACGCGGGCTGGAGGAGGATAGCGTCATCGGGGGTTGACAAGACAACTCTGCTTATGCAGCGGTTTCGGTTTACGTGTGTACATAATATCATCGTGTGATGAACTGAGTAGTGTAGATAAGTCCCGGGGTGGCGCTGGTTCTGTTTGTTACACACGAAGATTGTAGATGGCGTTACTTGTCTATAAGACTTGCTATCTTCTATGTCATTGATCCGCTCATCATAATGCTTTGTATAAGTAACACTAGATGGCGCTGTATGCTTGCTACATCCTTTATTTTGAGGGTTCCGTACAATAGGGGTAAAAACGAGACGTTATTACTAAGTGTTTGGGATCAGGTCTGTTTCCGTCGTAAATGATGCCACGTGGTAATTTGATACATATATTGTTAAGCTGGTTTACATATTTGTTCAGTCCGCCATGGCCGTCGCGGGAGGCGGTCTGTATATGTTGATGGTGTGGAGATAAAAAGAAAAAGGATGAATCGTCGTTGATGTCGCTGCGCGGCAGGCGGTCACGGGGCTATGCCCCCTGGCCGCGGAGGCCATACCGTGGCCCGTTAATACGGGACCCGTCGTTGTGTAGCCATATGTAGGCTAGAGCCTTGTGGTTGCTATGCGAGTAACTGTAGGCGCGCCACAGCGCTGTCAATACAGCGCTGATTTCTTCACGACACCTCGGCGGTCCGTCCCCGCCAGGTGAGACCTCCGGTTGCCCGGAGGAGGCCCGGCGGAGGACAACCAGCGACAGAGGTGCCGACTCCGACGCACCCACAGTGGGTGTGTGGCTCCCGCCCGTCCCACCACCAGAACTAGCCGGTGATGACCCGGACTAGAGAGCCGTCGTGTGTGTGTGGGCGGTATTGTGCTGTGTAACACCGCCCAGTGGCTGCGTAGACACAGGCCCGCGCCATGTGTCCACGCGTGTGTCTGGGTGCATGTGCAGAAGTGCATGTGTGGTGTTGCTACTTGACATGCCTATATTAACTTAGTACACGTCGCGTAGCAGGGCGTGTGTAGTGTGTGGAGTCATTATGTACAGGTAAGCTGCGTGTAACCTGGTACAGCTTACCCGAGCGTCAATCCGGTAGTGGGGTCATCGTCCGCAGCCAGGTCGCGGGGAGGATGAATCGATACAATACAAAGCCTTTTATAGGCACGGTTAAGTGAAGTTGAGAATGAGACCGAATGTGACTGAATGTGACAATGATGGAATGAACCGAAGATTTGATGACTCCCCTCGCCAGCAGATGTCGTGGGAGCGGCGCCAGTCCGCACCAGGTTGAGCGCGCCTCGATAATAGGTGGCGCTAGCAGTTGGCGTGGACACTAACCCTCCTATAATAAACACAGACTAAAGTTATTCCAAGTTTAAACCTTTGAAAATGTATGGTTATTCCTTTGTTATTCCTGATGTAATTTTATTCCGTGTTTATTAATAAAAGGGTAAGACTCCACTGTCCGTGTCTCTGGCACCAGGCTGTATCTCATTAACCATGATAGCTAGACACTTGAAATTTTCACAGATGATTTATTTCTGTTGCCGCTATAATAAGAAATACTCAAAACAGAATATACTGGTTCGTAAACCTTTGTGCGCCAGTCCGACTCGCACTTGACTGGTTTTCACTCTGTTCTACAAAGGCGATCACCCATTTTGTTTGATGATTTGGGATATAAAAAAAAAGTCGGCGGCAAGGAATTAATTATATTTTATTTGAATGGTGGTAAGAGTAGAAACATTTCTTTTTATGGCGACAATACTGTAATGAATTCGGGAACAAAATTACAATAATTTAATTTTATAATAATTTATTGGAAAGAAAAAACTCAGTGTACAAAAACTGTGTTCGATAACAACTGCATTAGTATAAAACTGTGTCGCGGTCATTAACGCCCACCTTCAAATAAGCGTGACATAAAAACTAAACTAAAACTAGTTATACAACAATCATTAAATGACTACCATCCACCATTTTGTATACGAAATAATTATTTATTATTCCAATATTTCACAATGATGTTTCACAATAGTGTTGACACATACAACACTAACTAGCCCATCTGTAATCGTAGTAAAATGTATTAAAAAAAAAAAGAATTTATGATAACATCGATTTATTATTCCTAATACAGGTCTACATATTATGCTCGTCGTCTTGTTCTATGACAAAATCTAAAAAACCAGCCGGTCTTTGTAAGGGCTCAACTAGGTGCCTGGTATTTATAATTCTTAGCTTTTATAAATCTGCGAACCCAAATAGTTTTCGACTGTGACGCCATAGTAAAAAATAATACGTGACACGTGTGCTTTAAAAATGTGTAGTTATTAGATTTTAGATTTATTAATTAATTTCTGAGTATATGGTACATACATTGAGGTCTTAATATTAAACAGTTTCACATACACTACCGTTGCCGGTGTAGAAATATTAAAATTGGCTTACAAATATTTAAAGTGGCCGAGTTCTAGGCCGCAACAATATAATTATAAATTATTTGAGATGAAATTAAGTAATTTTTATACAATGTCAACTTTATAAGAACCTTTATTTATTTTTGAATTAAATGTCAAAACGTACTAATTATACAGCATGTAACAGAAAGGGTATAATCATATGGAATACTGTGGTACGGACCATCAAACTGAACAACTTTCTCTATGGGACCACCATCGAAATCGTAAAAAAATAATCAGCTGTCCTATACAAAATTTCAATTGCTAATCGACCCAAATGTATGGGACAGCTGATTATTTTTTTACGATTTCGATGGTGGTCCCATAGAGAAAGTTGTTCAGTTTGATGGTCCGTACCACAGTATTCCATATGATTATACCCTTTCTGTTACACGCTGTATATGTCAAAAGTTAAAAAAAAAACAAGCGAAAAAAAAATTAAAACAGTAAGTCAATAGGTATACATACACACACAAAGTATTGATAAAATTTTCAAAGCCGACAATTTTTTTTTTTGATAATTTTTTCCCAGAATGGGTGATCTCCTTTAGTTAATACAGCACAATACTGATATTCTAGCATCTGTACTAATTTATCCAATCTGAATATTTCCAGGTGTACGCAAAGATCGAGCAAGGCTCTCCATCATGGCAGGAGCTATCGGTCCCTCAAGGCAAATTGTACGGCTGGGACCTCAGCTCCACCTACATCAAGAGGCCGCCCTTCTTCGACGGCATGACCAGGGTGAGTTATCTGAATACAAGCTTAGCGTCGGTTGGGTGTATGCATCTTTTCAGGGGCCAGCTTGTCGGAGAGATATTTCTCGACGGCATGTAAAGCCAAGTCAGAGGCCCATGGGCGGCATAAAAACTCTGACACCAGGTTAGACACTAACCACACGATAATGAAGAAGGAGCCTAAGGCTGTCTGTCTTCTGGAGCGGCGAAGAGCGAAGAGGTGCAAATTTTAACCAATGGAATGAGGGCTATTATTTTTGAGCTCACCAGATGGCGCCACTGTCGAGTAAGGTCCTGTCAATAATTCTATTTTATACTTTAAAATACTAATAACTTCATAAAAAGTTTATTTTATTAGGTATAACAATATAGTGAAAACTTCAGATACATATTTACAAAATACTCCCTAAAATTAGCAAGCATGAAACACTTCAAAAAGATTTTACCTCCAAGTACTAACAAATAATATCCTAAGCTGTTACTTAAAATCTTCAAGTCACAATTAATCAGGAATAGCTCAATCTAGACCACAATCCTCAAATTACGTGATAAGAAGCACACAACGCGCGAACACTCTATGACATGTAACATGACGATGGCCTCGCGCTACACTAGCGCCTCTAGCGGCGGATTCACACGCGATAGCCCTCATTGTGTTAAATCTAAGCGTCGCAGTGGGACGCCCTCAGGCGAGCGTGGAGCGTCGATCTCCGCAGGGTGGGTGGTAGCTACTGGATGAGAGCTGCTGAGAATCCACTTGAGTGGCGCATTATTGAGGAAGCCTATGTTCAGCAGTGGACAGGTTGATGATGATAAAACCCCGCTCCTCTCATTCTATGCAATTCTATTGGTCAATTTTTTTGTTTTAATTTTTTGTGATAAATCACTTTTTTCGGTAGGACTCATTGCAAAAGATGCATTGAATAGTACGATCGTGGAGATGTTTACAGTAAAATCTTATATCCAAAACATGAATTTAAAAAAAAAAACTTGTGAAAAAGTTGGAACTTTGACCCCCAATATCTCCGTAACTAGAAGGTTCCCAGGTATGGTCTAGATTAGTCTAGAACAACAAAAATGATCGCAATGACGGGGAGAACAAGTGCCTTTCGGCTTCGTGAAGGGTCTTGTTACTATCTTTACGTGCCACTGCGCAAACTAATGTGGTGATATTTCTGTAAATTAAATATTTTTGTTGGTGGCAAGTATACTGCCTGTACTGTTAAAAAGGGTTAGGAACCTCGTGCGCTACTTGGCCACGACCACTTGTCGCACGACCGGCCGCCATCTTGAACAAAATTTGCCAGATCAATAGGGAATATGCATGAAATTTTGTTTTCACTTAAATCAATAAAATGCAGTACTATCAACCCAAGAAAATAATTAAAAGTTAATTTCAACTACTGCTTGTCGCACAAAAAAAATATTAAACTCCTACAATTTTCTACGACAGTTCAAACGTCCATGACTATCGCGGCCATTCATGTCATAGCATTTGATGTCACTTCCCTCTATCTGCCTTGTTTAAATCTAGTTTTTTGCCCTTAGTAGATTAGTTTTACTAAAATGTAAGTGCTTTATTTACGCAAAAATTGCAATAACAATATTATAGTAAAATTTATTTCAATTAAAAGTGTTTCTTTGACACATGGATTTTGACGTCACTACCGGAATCGATGCGTTTTGTGTTTGCGTTCCGTTTCACCAAAAGCACGCTAAATAAAATATTAAATTGTAAAATAAGTGTTGTATTAGAGAATTAAACAAGTGTACTACAATGTTTTTATGGTCCAATACAAGGCATTTTTAAGAAATAAAAAAAGTTTTGTATTTCTTGCATATACCCTATTGTGACATCAAACTTGCTTCCTGGTCTTGCTTAGATTTGCTCGTGGATGGGTGGCCAGTGGCAGTGGTATCGTATTACCCAGTACTAACTGGGTTGTGGAGGTCAGATAGGCAGTAGCTCCATGTAAAATACTGGTATTCAGCTGTATCCGGTTAGACTGGAAGCCGGCCCCAACATAATTGGGAAAAAGCAGGCAGGTGATGAACTCGGCATCTGGATCTGTGGCCTGTTGATGGCATTAGGCTCGCACGTCCGCTCTCTTTTACATGGGATTTCATGTTAGCATGTTATGTAATATTTCTAAATTATAATGATCTCTATTCCCAGGAGCTAAGCCCGTCTGCAGGCGTGAGGAGCGCGCGCTGCCTGCTGCTGCTGGGCGACTCGGTGACCACGGACCACATCTCGCCGGCCGGCTCCATCGCCAGGAACTCTCCCGCCGCGCGGTTCCTAGCTGACCGAGGGTCAGTAGCACTACCAGCTCGCACGTCATGCCCGCTTAGCTCCCCCATGCTGAAATGCGATTATTATGATATATAAAGGGTGTAACAAGACCCTTAACGAAGCCGAAAAGTAATTGTTCTCTCCGTCATTGCGATCATTTTTGTTGTCCTAGACCATACCTGGGAACCTTCTAGTTACGGAGATATTGGGGTCAAAGTTACAACTTTTTCACAAGTTTTTTTTTAAATTCATGTTTTGAATATAAGATTTTACTGTAAACATCTCCACGACCCCCCGTAGTATTCAATCCATTCATCAGAACAATGTTTTGAGTGCGTTACATTGAGTCTTCCCGTAAAACGTGATGTTTCAACCCAAAAATAAGTCGTTTCCCAGCAATATTTTTTGCGTAAAGTTACTTAGTTTGATGTACAGAATGCTTACTTACTACTACTTCGTGAAGGGTCCTGTTACACCCTGTATATATACACCATATCAGATAACTATTTTTGCCTGAAAGACTGTACAGCCGAGTGCAATTAGACCAAAAATACTCAAATAAGAAACTCAATAAAAAAAGTCCCATAAAAATCCGAGCAGTGTAAACCTCGTTCCGGCTTAATCAAATTGCACTCGACTATGACAAGTGAAAACTAAGACAGCCAAGCTGTGGCATATTTACCTTATTAAATATCACGCCTGTTAACCCCGAAGGGTTAGCCAGAGGTGTACCTAATAGTACACCCACATATCACCAGTTATGTTAAAGTCCCATGTAATAGCGGGAGAGCCTATTGCCATCAACCCAGGACTTCATGTTCAGCAGTCACGCTGGCGATTTCTCGACCAATGAGTCGGTGTATTTTACAATATTTTGTATACATCGATACTAAATATTATAAAGAGGTAAAATGTATTTGTAAATTTGTATGTAGGGGTAATCGCCGGTACTAATGATTTTAATTCTAGTGTGTACTATAGGCTATAAATTATATTTATTATCAAGCATATTAGTCGAGCTACCACAATTTTTGCGGACGAAGTCGCGAGTGAATTGCTAGTAAATTATAAATGTGACGACGATGTACCCAGAAAAATTGAAGCTTATCCAAAATATTACCTTTCTCCTCCACAGCTTAACTCCCCGTGAGTTCAACTCGTACGGCTCCCGGCGAGGTAACGACGACGTAATGTCCCGCGGAACGTTCGCGAACATTCGGCTCGTGAACAAGATGGCCGCCACGGCCGGGCCCAAGACTGTACACCATCCCAGCGGAGACGCCATGGATATATTCGATGCCGCCGACAGGTAACTCAACCGAAGAAAAATTAACTTTTGGCCTATCCTTTTAGTCCGTGTAATAACTCCACTCTCGGACGCGACCATGCGCAAGCGCTGCGCGTCTGTTGAACGCAGAGTGAGGGCCAGCTCTAATACCGTTCCTAGTGTGATGGCAAATAGGTTGGTCTGTCCTTATGTGCGACACTGTCGTGACAAACACGTTACATACAGGGTGTAAAGGACAACCCTCTGCAAACTGACAGGGTGCATTCAGCTCCATATTTTGGATATTACAAAAAAAATTTGAATCGCTTTTTTCTGTTACTGTTCCTTTATTCCAATGTGATATTACATTCTCTGTACGCAGCTCTCCATTTATGTAAATTATACGGCTAAAATTCAAAAATCCAACAATGGATGTTGAAATACTCTAACGAACGACGCGTGAAATCAGCTGTTCACTTCCAGCCTAGCTACAGAGTTCATCGAACTCGTCGTCGAGCTTGCCGTTCGCTACGTGCGTTTTGCCACGGTAACGATACATTGCGTATGAGGAAATAAAACTAATCAAATTTATTGGATTCCCATAACATACCTGAAATAATTTCTTGTACCGGTCATCTTAGTATGATACACTGAATTCACCCCATCAGCTTGTGGAGGGGTGTCCCTTGCCCCCTGTATAGTGTCACACGCAAAAGACTACTGTAAATAATAGATTTTATGAGTGAATGAATTTGAATTATTAAAAAAATATGAAAATGAAAAAGCGTTTATTCGTGGTTCTAGGCATTACAAAAAAAAAATGTTACTTCTGCCAAACTGTAAAGCAATTTGTTGGCAGATGTAGCTCCCATATACAATAATAGGTACCTTTAGTTCTATGCAACTATTCCTAAGTACTTTTTCACCAATAACAAGGTTAAACATTAACTATAACTAAACAAAAATAATTTAACATCACAAAGGCTGACTGGTAGTGAATTGAAACGCCACTACGCAATTCAAAATGCTATCAGCATTAGCTAATAACACCCTAAACCACGCAATGCCATCTCAATTCACACCGGCGAAGCCGCGAACATAAAATAGTAGGTATTATTATTAGTATTTAACTTATTTGTATGTGTGTTGTATTTTATTTGTATGTAAGATGTAAGATGTTTCTAATATGGGTTCTGATTTTATGAAGCTGAAATAAATACGTGACGACCCGAATGGCGCAGCGGTAGTGAGGCTGCCTTACGTACTTAGGGTCCCGGGTTCGAATCCCGGTAGGAGCAAATGTTTGTGTGAAGAGCATGGACATTTGTTTCCGAGTCATGGATGTTTATATGTATAATAAGTATGTATTTACAAACAAAAAGTATCTATGTAGTATTATCAACTATCTGGTGTCCACGACACAAGCCTCGTTGCTTAGTGTGGCACCTAGATGGCGCTGTGTGTAATGTCCAGCGATATTTATATTTTTATTTATTTATTATTAGTATTTAACTTATTTGTATGTGCGTGTGTTGGTGTTGTATTTTATTTGTGTGTAAGATGTAAGATGTTTCTAATATGGGTTCTGATTTTATGAAGCTAAAATAAATACATTTTAATTTAATAATCTATAGCGGTAAAACTGTCGTGATGGCCCAGAGGTTAAGGCCTCGCCTCTCATGCATGAGATTGTGGGTTCGAATCCGGGCAAGTACCAATGTGAATTTTTCAATTCATATTTACTTTCTAAGTTCATCTTGGACATCACAGACATCGGTGAAGGAAAACATCGTGAGGAAACCTGGACTTATAAAAGTCTGAAATCACCAACCCATCTCGAGTAAGCGTGGTGATCAATGCTCGAGCCTTCTCTGTTGAGAAGAGGCCTTCGCCCAGCAGTGGGACAGTAATATTCTGGTATTACTATATTATTATTATTATAGCGGTATCTACATCGCCACATACAAACTTCACATATCGAAGCCAAGCATTCTACATTAAAAAAATGGTAAATTTACTTTCTTTTGTTTCATATTTGGCTTTATTGACATTCGTTTACTCCATGAACTACATACAGGATGTTTGGCAGAACGTTGAACATACAAAAATGGTAGATAAGTGGAGTAATCTGCTACTTACTCAGCCC
Source organism: Eugnorisma glareosa (assembly GCA_947578425.1). Lineage (NCBI taxonomy): Eukaryota > Metazoa > Arthropoda > Insecta > Lepidoptera > Noctuidae > Eugnorisma > Eugnorisma glareosa. The sequence continues at coordinate 1,594,368 of OX387984.1, forward strand.
TAATTTATAAGGCCCTGGCCCCCTTTTTTTTTTTTTTTTTTTTCGGATGGGAAATCATCAAATGACTCCTCCCGCTCTGGGCTGAGCAGGAGGGAGTGTCAGACTTTTACTGACTAAAACCCATCCATGTTCCTTCATCGCCCTTTGTGTTCCAGGGCCACGGTATCTCTTTCGAACAGTCCCGCAACCCTGGCAGGCGTCGGCCCTTGCGGACCCCTTCCTGTTTGCTGACTCTCTCTGAGGCGCGCGTGGAACACTCTCGCGCCGTCGACACGGCCTGTCGTCATAAGACGGACGGACGGCGAGCTAGCCCATAGCTCACCGCCCACAGGCCCGCAACCCCTGGCCCCCTGGATATTCTTTTTTTTAATATTCTTTCTTTTTCCGGTGGATATTCTGGATATTCTTTAACTTGCATTAAGTTGAAATTAAGATTTAAGTATTTTTTACATCTTTCTGTGAGTTTGAGGACTCATGGCTTTTTGTCTAGCTAACATCTGAATAAAGCAATAATTTTAGAATCTGCCAACATTAAAGATAATTTAAAAAAAAAACAAATTGCCTGTTTTACCCATTTTTAATAAAAAATACACTTTAAAGTTAAGAAAGTGGTGTAACTAGAAGAAAGCAAAAATATATATTTTTTTAACATCCAGGGGGTCGGGGCCAAATAAATCAGGGCTGAGTAAGTAGCAGATGACCGCACCTATCCACCATTTTCGTATGTTCAACTTTCTGCCAAATATCTTGTATCCTCGAATTTTCCACTCGATTGTGCCGTATCATACCGGACGCAATAGCTAAAACCATATCATCTCTTGGTCGGCAGATACGCGTTGGAGAACGTGCCACTAATCGCCATCGTCGGTAAGGACTACGGTTCTGGATCCAGTCGGGACTGGGCTGCTAAAGGACCTTATTTACTTGTGAGTTATTTTATATGTCGGAGTGGCAGGATTTATTCCGCCAGGCTTCTACATCGTGTGGGCAGACGATGGGTTTCGTGCTATGAAAAGACACTGAGCGAAACACTGTTTCTAGCAACACTAACGAATTATTTGAGATTACAACTTAGCAAAATAACACGGGACACAATGAATCGGGTACAGTTCCAAGAGGTGTTAACTCGGCCGCGATCAGACACTGACTGACTGTCGTCCTGGCTCAGAGTTTACCATCTTGACTCTGTAATAAGCCAACTGTGGTGTGGGTAGATTTGTAAGTAGATCACGTGATGTCACCACCGCGTACTTGTGATTCATTTTAAGCCCGTACCAATGACCGTCTCCGACATATACATCTACATAACGTTTCAATAATTCCTCACTATACTTTAGTCAAATAAGAGGAGCACGTCTTTCGTCAGCTTTAGGTTAAGCCGCGCTTGCGTAGGTTGGTCCGTGGATGGGTGACCACCCAATGTGTTTTTGTTATAAGTGCTGTATATATATTTTTTCATATGCATTCAGTGTAAAGCTGTTATTTTGATATTACAAACAGACACTTTCAATATTTTTTATTTTTATTTTATAAGACATAACAAAAACTCGTTATTTTCAATTTTTGTCTGTTTGTTCCGGCTAATCTCCGAAACGGCTGGACTAATTTAAACGGGACTTTTACTGGCAGATAGCTGATGTTATAAGGTCTAACATAGGCTTAATTTTATTTAAGAAAAATAACTGGGATTATGTGCAAAAAAGCCCTATAATTATAAAGAAGTAATATTTTAGCTAGTTTAGATAGTTTTTAATAAAACCTCATTTAGTTGTTCGTTGTGCCTGTACTAGGAGTTCCTTTGCTCTGACAGTAACAACTAAAACACATTTGTACCATCCGCAGGGCATCCGCGCCGTAATAGCAGAGTCGTTCGAGCGCATCCACCGCTCCAACCTGGTCGGCATGGGCATCATCCCGCTGCAGTTCCTCGCCGGACAGAGCGCCGACAGCTTCGGACTGAACGGCAGCGAGACCTACGATATAGAGCTGCCGGGTAACATCGCGCCCGGAGATCTTATCACTGTCAAGGTGACTCATATAGACAATCAAAAGTGCCTGTTATGGTCTAATTGAAATAAATGCTTTGAGTTTGAATATGAAGCATAATTCAGTTGTGGTGATTTGTAGATTAATAACCGCTGCTATGGGGTAAAAAGAATCCCGAAAGATAATTGGGAAAAGGCAGACCCACTCCCTTTCACAGAAAATACCTGCCTTTGTCCCAGCTGTGGGCACGTTATAGACTTACCTTCACAGTTATAAGCTGGGGTCGGAAGGTACCCCACACTGGGGAGTGTGGGGTGTCTACCGACCCCATGGGTTATGTACTGAACAGCAGTGGCCTAGGGTATTTAGAGATGCCATGGGATGCTTACACGCTCGGAGTGAGGTACCTAGTGACCCCTAATGTGGGGTACCTACCGACCCAAGCTTATAACTGTGAAGGTAAGTCTATAATGTGTCCACTGCTGGGACAAAGGCGTAATTTCTGTGAAAGGGAGCGGGTCTGCCTTTTCTTTCTACCCATTACAGCGGTTATTAATCTACAAATCACCACAACTGAATTATGCTTCAAACTCAAAGCATTTATTTCAATTAGACTATAACAGGCACTTTTGAATGTCAGGAAAATAAGGGCGAAGCTACAGTCACAGACACAAGGCATAATAACTTGTGAAAGTACTGTAGTTGCCCATTCCAAAGCGTAGATCTCTATGGAGAAGAATGGGCAAGAAACTCCGTGGACACTCTTTTCAATCAAAATATTGTTACAAGATCTTGGTTACTTCATTCATTTTGAAATTATACATATATGTGAGAACGATGTAGAAAGACGTGCACATTAAGAGCGTCCAGAGTAAAAGATTATAATTGTTGATAATTATTTAAAAACTAAAGCAGTTAAAATAAACCGTGGCAGCTAAGAGATGACCAATCCCAACTGACAGCGCCCGTTCACGAATATGACGCATGCATCAGCTCCATTCAGCTCAACCATATTGAAGGGAATTAAACGACCCGACACACTCGCCACCATCAGCGAGATATTCCACGAGGGCAATTTCGAGTCAATGAATGCTTATTTCCCCGGATGAATTTCTTATCATCCGGGGAATGAGCATTGTTTTGCTTCCAGTTTATACAGTTTTTGTCTCATACGGGCGGCTCGCTTCTACTTCGCAGGGGTGCAACATTTTTTATTGAGATATTCCGACTACCTCCGCCTACCCCGGCCACCTTGTCGCGGGCCTGTGGCCGGTGAGCTATGGGCTAGCTCGCCGTCCGTCCGTCTTATGACGACAGGCCGTGTCGACGGCGCGCGAGTGTTCCACGCGCGCCTCAAAGAGAGTCAGCAAACAGGAAGGGGTCCGTAAGGACCGACGCCTGCCAGGGTTGTGGGTTGTGGGACTGTTCGAAAGAGATACCGCGGCCCTGGAACAGAAAGGGCGATGAAGGAACATGGATGGGTTTTAGTCAGTACAAGTCTGACACTCCCTCCTGCTCAGCCCAGAGCGGGAGGGGTTATTTGATGATTTCCCATCCGTAAAAAAAAGGGTTGTAACATTTTTTATTGAGATATTCCAACTTTTCTAAAAAAAAAATCTTTCATACAAACCTTGTCCTGAAAATTAATAAACCAATGTCCTCAAATGATGCTCCGTCACACTTGTGGCAACAGATTTTTATTTATACAGACTGTCGATTTGCATGCTGGTCAAATTTAAGGAGATATCTAAACTAATGATTCTCGACCCAAATCTATAATAAGTGTAGTGGTTTTTACGAAAACCGGTAAGCGTAAACCACCCCTAGTTTCCATACTGTCCGTAATTATACTGTGGAATAAACGTTTGCGTTTGTGTGCGTGACGGCACGTTTATACAGCTAGGAAGAGACGGGCTGCGTTTTAATACGGGTGATTTAAGTAGTAGTAGTGGTAGTAGTTTGAAGTATCTATGTAGTAGTATCAACTATCTGGTGTCCACGACACAAGCCTCGTTGCTTAGTGTTGCACCTAGATGGCGCTGTGTGTAATGTCCAGCGATATTTATTTATTTATTTTTATTTACAGTCACCGGATTCCGTAAAAATAAATAAAAAACCTACCCTTTCTGTTATAGATTCGGGTCGAGAATCATTAGTATAGATACCTCCTTGAATTTGACCTGGATGCAATGTGACAATCTGTATAAATAAAAACACTGCCATTTTTAGGGTTCCGTAGCCGAATGGCAAAAAACGGATCCCAGATTCACCATGTCTGTCTGTCTGTAGATGTATACTGTGTCACAGCCACTTTATTCCGAAACTATTAGGACTAGGTACACAGTTGAAACTTAGTAGATAGATATGTATAAAAAAACTTCAGACAAAATTGGTTTGAATAAGATTTGATGTTTAGTTTTTGAGATATGGGACTTTTTCATCAAACTGCAGCAGTAACTTTGGTTTTCGTTAACATACTATGAAAAACAAATTTAGTTTTGCTGTTGAATGTACAACCATACAACATATGAATGAGCCTTCAAAATATCATTATTATATTGTTTGGTGCTACGGAACCCTGTGTGCGTGTGAGTACGACTCGCACTGGGCCGGTTTTTCAATCTTCCTATATGTAAACCCATCCTATTGTCCTCAGGTCAGCAACGGGCAGTCATTCCAGGTGATCGTTCGTTTCGACACGGAAGTGGACCTGACGTACTTCAAGAACGGCGGCATTCTGAACTACATGATCAGGAAAATGTTGTAGACTTGTGCTGGTGTCGTACGTTATGATAGCGTGATGGTTGTCTTAAAGTAGTGTTGTGGTGTGCTTGGTGCGTATCTGTTGCTGAATATGAGGATTTATAGGTCATAGTTTGTTGTGTATGGTAAAATATAGCAATACAAGGTGCAAACCCTTCACGAAGCCGTCAACCAAGCATTCTGTACACACGGCTACACATAAAGCTATACATTTCCAGTTTATGCTGATATTTCCGTACAATGCGAGCTCAGCTTATAATGGATATGTATAGCTTGATGTGTAGCCGTGTGTACATCAAACTAAGTAACTTGACGCTAAAATTTGTGCGAGTTTTATTTTGGATGAAAAATCGGAACCCCAACTAGTTTTCTAACATAAATAGTAGCCTATGTTAGACCTCTATAACATCAGCTATCTGCCAGTAAAAGTCGCGTCAAAATCGGTCCAGCCGTTCAGAGATTAGCCGGAACAAACACACAGATAGACAGACAAACAGACAAAAATGGAAAAAATGTGTTTTCGTTATTAGTGTCGTATATTCTCATATGCAATCAGTAAAAAGCTGTTATTTTGATATCACAAACAGATACTATAATTTTATTTATTTATATAGATATAGATAAATTATATTTATACTATAAATAGCTCGAATACCACTCACTCATTTGCATGATTGTTCTCCCAGATGGTGGATGGGGAGGGGGGTATATTTTGACGGATTCGTGAACAAGTAACTCGTGCGAGTACCAAACCCCCCCCGGGAAAAGTGCCAACGCCCCCCCCTTTTTGCCCTCCTCCCCCCCTCCCTATCGTATCTCGGAAACTAAGAGACCCGTGTTCTTTTTTTTACGGATTCGAATAGAGGAGGCTCGAAAAAGTAAAAACCATATTTCAAAATTGCCCCCCTTCGCCCCCCCTTTAGGCGGCGGATCTCATGTTTTTTTCAGATTCATGAAAAGGGCCCCAGAGATGGTCAAAATAATTTTCAAAAACTCTACCCCACGTTTTTTTTTGTTTTTAAAGTTAAAGCTCGCGAGGTGCTTACACCTCGCGCAACACGCAAATACTAGTTTTAATGTTTCACATCTGCCGGGCGTGACCGACAATATTTTTTTGAGATGCTGCTTTTTGGCTTACAAAGACATTTTAACTGAGAGAAAAATATGTTATAATAACAATATAAATACAAAATTTGTAAAAAATTGTCAAAGAAATCTTGTGTGCTTTAGTTAAACATTGCCACGTAACTTATAGTACTTGTTCTCAATACACAAACTTAAAATATAAGCAACAGATATGTTACGTTTTATTTTTATTTGCATTCGGTGTAAGGGTACATTTTTATTTATTTTAGTTTTAAAAGGGATCAATAATAAACTGTGTCGTTATTAAAAGAAATTTCTTAAATTTATACGTAGAAAATATTGCGTAAGGGTGGCCCGCGAAATTCAAATTTTCTTACGTTTATTGCAATTTGCAGGTCAGTGTCAGGTTGTATGTTGATGAAAATATGAATCGCGCCAGTAACACGTATGGAGTTACAGAATTATAATCATTCAAATCATCAATACAACCCTCCAAGATCATATAACCCTATTCAATAACTATTTCATAAAAAAGTCACTCAATGGGATTTTAAATCGTAACGAATTATTATATGTTATAACGTAAGAAAATTTAAATTTCGCGGGTTACCCTTGCGCTACCACCTTAATGAAAGATAGGCAATTTTACACCAAACTAGTGCTCCATTTTGTTTTTCAACTACATATGTAAGTTTTTAGCTCCAAAGTGTATAATAGTGCTTTTATATACTCTGCATCATATCATACACATTGTGGCTTCAGAGATATGAATTTAAAATAACTTAACAAAAACACTAGGCTCAAATGATAGACAATAATACATATAAACACAAATATTTATAAAAACATGTTTTTTCAATAATTGAACCTTTGTTTTAAGCTTTCACGGTCGTACGGTTTTTAAAATAAACCTATACTGTCACTTGCAGGATATGTTCCGTGATTGTTCATTATTCTGAGCTCCCGATATGACGAAATAATTAAAAAAAAAAAAAAACGAAATATAAACTACAAAAAAAAATTATGATAAAGTGTGTCTCACGGCTGCGCCAAATAGACCAGCTACCAGTTCAGCCAACTGCCGAGCAGCTAGTGCCCGATGCTGGTTTTCAACTGGACCTGAGATATTGACGAGACTTACACAGTTCTAATCATTAAAATCATCAATACAACCCTCTTAAGTTTATTTAACCCCTTTAAATGAGTTTTTCGTCAAATATTCATACATTTCGCGGGCTATTGACCGCCATTGTCACATATACGTGACAAGTAAACGCGTGTCCTGTACGCCAAACGCAAACAAATATATGACAAAATGATACGTGAAATAGTGTCTCGGCTTGGAGGGCACGCGCGTGCGTTTATGTTCTGGCATTCAAAAGGTTAAACAAATATTTTTCATATATGTAGAAAATAAGGAAACCAATACAATAAAAAATATAAATATAGAACAATCATTGTAATCATGTCTAGCTATAAGAAAAGAAACTACAAAAATATATTTGTTATATTTTGTTATTTACTGTGTTTTATTTAATACAATCCTTTCCTAAGGCATCACCCAAAATTCAACAACCGAGTCATACCAAGAGGTGTCGTATTACCCAGTCCTAACTGGGTCGTGGAGATCAGATAGGCAGTCGCTCCTTGTAATAATAAAAATAAAGCCGCAAAGAGAAAGACTCTCTCAATGACGAACTGTTGGATACCGTCTATTCAAATTCTCTCCTATCAAGAGAAGAGCGATTGAACGTTCAATACGTCATATGCATGTAATTTTATAAAATGCTGAACTGTCAACCCAAGAAAATAATTAAAAGTTAATTTCAACTACTGCTTGTCGCACAAAAAAATATTAAACTCCTACAATTTTCTACGACAGTTCAAACGTCCATGACTGTCGCGGCCATTCATGTCATAGCATTTGATGTCACTTCCCTCATCCCAATACAACCCTCCAAGTTCATATAATCTCAAAAAGTGACTTTTTCATGAAATAGCTATTGAATGGGGTTATATGAACTTGGAGGGTTTTAATGATGATTTGAATGATTATAATTCTGTAACTCCATACGTGTTACTGGCGCGATTCATGTTTTCATGAACATACAACCTGACACTGACCTGCAAATTGCAATAAACGTAAGAAAATTTAAATTTCGCGGGCTACCCTTACGCATCGACCTTGTGAAATGAAGAATTTTGATTTCATTCGAGATTGACCCCTCCCACTCTGAGCAGGAGGGAGTGTCAGACTTTTACTGACTAAAACCCATCCATGTTCCTTCCTTTGCCCTTTATGTTCCAGGGCCGCGGTATCTCTTTCGAACAGTCCCGCAACCCTGGCAGGCGTCGGCCCTTACGGACCCCTTCCTGTTTGCTGACTCTCTTTGAGGCGCGCGTGGAACACTCTTGCGCCGTCGACACGGCCTGTCGTCATAAGACGGACGGACGGCGAGCTAGCCCATAGCTCACCGTCCACAGGCCCGCAACCCCTGGCCCCCTGGATATTATTTTTTTAATACAAGTTGAAATTAAGATTTAAGTATTTTTTACATCTTTCTGTGGGTTTGAGGACTCATGAGTTTTTGTCTAGCTAACATCTGAATAAAGCAATAATTTTCTAGAATTTTGTCTAGAATCTGCCAACATTAAAGATTAATAAAAAAAAAAACAAAAATATTGCCTGTTTTACCCATTTTTAATCAAAATTACACTTGAAAGTTAAGAAAGTGGTCTAACTAGAAGAAAGCAAAAATATATATTTTTTTAAATATCCAGGGGGTCAGGGCCAAATAAATCAGGGCTGAGTAAGTAGCAGATGACCGCACCTATCCACCATTTTCGTATGTTCAACTTTCTGCCAAATATCCTGTATACTCGAGTTTTCCACTCGATTGTGCCGTATCATACCGGACGCAATAGCTAAAACCATATCATCTCTTGGTCGGCAGATACGCGTTGGAGAACGTGCCACTAATCGCCATCGTCGGTAAGGACTACGGTTCTGGATCCAGTCGGGACTGGGCTGCTAAAGGACCCTATTTACTTGTGAGTTATTTTATATGTCGGAGTGGCAGGATTTACTCCGCTAGGCTTCTACATCATGGGGGCAGACGATGGGTTTCGTGCCATGAAAAGACACTGAGCGATACACTGTTTCAAGCAAAACTAACGAATTACTTGAGATTACAACTTCGCACAATAACACGGGGCACAATGAATCGGGTACAGTTCCAAGAGGTCTTAACTCGGCCGCGATCAGACACTGACTGACCGTCGTCCTGGCTCAGAGTTTACCATCTTGACTCTGTGACAAGTGACACTGTGGTGTGGGTAGATTTGTAAGTAGATCACGTGATGTCACCACCGCGTACTTGTGATTTATTTTAAGCCCGTACCAATGACCGTCGCCGACATATACATCTACATAAGGTATCAATAATTCCTCACTATACTTTAGTCAAATAAGAGGAGCACGTCTTTCGTCAGCTTTAGGTTAAGTCGCGCTTGCGTAGGTTGGTCCGTGGATGGGTGACCACCCAATGTGTTTTTGTTATAAGTGCCGTATATGTTTTCATATGCATTCAGTGAAAAGCTGTTATTTTGACATTACAAACAGAGACTTTAAATTTTTATTTTTTTTATTTTGTAAGACAACAAAAACTCGTTATTTTCAATTTTTGTCTGTTTGTTCCGGCTAATCTCCGAAACGGCTGGACTCATTTAAACGGGACTTTTACTGGCAGATAGCTGATGTTATAAGGTCTACCATAGGCTTAATTTTATTTAAGAAAAATAACTGGGATTATGTGCAAAAAAACTCTATAATTATAGAGAAGTAATATTTTAGCTAGTTTAGATAGTTTTTAATAAAACCTCATTTATTTGTTCGTTGTGCCTGTACTAGGAGTTCCTTTGCTCTGACAGTAACAACTAACAACACATTTGTACCATCCGCAGGGCATCCGCGCCGTCATAGCAGAGTCGTTCGAGCGCATCCACCGCTCCAACCTGGTCGGCATGGGCATCATCCCGCTGCAGTTCCTCGCCGGACAGAGCGCCGACAGCTTCGGACTGAACGGCAGCGAGACCTACGATATAGAGCTGCCGGGTAACATCGCGCCCGGAGATCTTATCACTGTCAAGGTGACTCATATAGACATTCAAAAGTGCCTGTTATGGTCTAATTGAAATAAATGCTTTGAGTTTGAATATGAAGCATAATTCAGTTGTGATTAATAACAGCTGCAATGGGGTAGAAATAATCCCGAGACATAATTAGGAAAAGGCAGACCCGCTCCCTTTCACAGAAATTACGCGTTTGTCCCAGCAGTGGGCACATTATAGACTTACCTTCACAGTTATAAGCTGGGGTCGGAAGGTACCCCACACTGAGGAGTGTGGGTCTACCGACCCCATGGAGTATGTACTGACAGCAGTGGCCTGGGGTATCTAGAGACGCCATGAGATACTTACACGCTCGGAGTGAGGTACGTAGTGAACCCTAATGTGGGGTACCTACCGACCCCAGCTTATAACTGTGAAGGTAAGTCTATAATGTGTCCACTGCTGGGACAAAGGCGTAATTTCTGTGAAAGGGAGCGGGTCTGCCTTTTCTTTCTACCCCATTACAGCGGTTATTAATCTACAAATCACCACAACTGAATTATGCTTCAAACTCAAAGCATTTATTTCAATTAGACTATAACAGGCACTTTTGAATGTCAGAAAAATAAGGGCGAACCTACAGTCACAGACACAAGGCATAATAACTTGTGAAAGTACTGTAGTTGTCCATTCCAAAGCATAGATCTCTATGGACAAGAATGGGCAAGAAACTCCATGGACTCTCTTTTCAATCAAAATATTGTTACAAGATCTTGGTTACATCATTCATTTTGAAATTATACGATTATATGTGAGAACGATGAAGGAAGACGTGCACATTAAGAGCGTCCAGAGTAAAAGATTATAATTGTTGATAATTATTTAAAAACTAAAGCAGTTAAAATAAACCGTGGCAGCTAAGAGATGACCAGTCCCAACTGACAGCGCCCGTTCACGAACATGACGCATAGATCAGCACCATTCAACTCAACCATATTGAAGGGAATTAAACGACCCGACACACCCGCCACTATCAGCGAGATATTCCACGAGGGCACATTCGAGTCAATGAATGCTTATTTCCCCGGATGAGTTTCTTTCAGTTTACACAGTTTTTGACTTGTTTTTGTCTCATACTCGCTTCTGCTTCGCAGGGGTGCAACATTTTTTATTGAGATATTCCGACTACCTCGCCTACCCCGGCCACCTTGTCGCGGGCCTGTGGACGGTGAGCTATGGGCTAGCTCGCCGTCCGTCCGTCTTATGACGACAGGCCGTGTCGACGGCGCAAGAGTGTTCCACGCGCGCCTCAAAGAGAGTCAGCAAACAGGAAGGGGTCCGTAAGGGCCGACGCCTGCCAGGGTTGCGGGACTGTTCGAAAGAGATACCGCGGCCCTGGAACACAAAGGGCAAAGGAAGGAACATGGATGGGTTTTAGTCAGTAGAAGTCTGACACTCCCTCCTGCTCAGCCCAGATCAGCCCAGAGCGGGAGGGGTTATTTGATGATTTCCCATCCGTAAAAAAAAGGGTTGCAACATTTTTAATTGAGATATTCCAACTTTTCTAAAAAATAAATCTTTCATACAAACCTTGTCCTGAAAATTATTAACCCAATGTCCTCAAATGATGCTCCGTCATACTTGTGGCAACAGATTTTTATTTATACAGACTGTCGATTTGCATGCTGGTCAAATTTAAGGAGATATCTATACTAATGATTCTCGACCCAAATCTATAATAAGTGTAGTGGTTTTTACGAAAATCGGTAAGCGTAAACCACCCCTAGTTTCCATACTGTCCATAACTATACTGTGGAATACACGTTTGCGTTTGTGTGCGTGACGGCACGTTTATACAGCTAGGAACAGACGGGTGCGTTTTAATACGGGTGATTTACAGTCACCGGATTCCGTAAACAAATATAAAAAACCTACCCTTTCTGTTATAGATTCGGGTCGAGAATCATTAGTATAGATACCTCCTTGAATTTGACCAGGAAGCAAAGCAACAGCCTGTATACAGGGTGTAACAAGACCCTTCACGAAGCCGTCAACCAAGCATTCTGTACATCAAACTAAGTAACTTTACGCAAAAATTATTGCTGGGAAACGACTTTAAACATTGTGCTGATGGATAGATTGTGTAGTACGGGGGTCGTGGAGGTTTTAAAAAAAAACTTGTGAAAATGTTGTAACTTTGACCCCAATATCTCCGTAACTAGAAGGTTCCCAGGTATGGTCTAGAACAAAAAAATGATCGCAATGACGGGGAGAACAAGTCTTTCGACTTCGTTAAGGGTCTTGTTACACCCTTTATATGAGAATACTGCCATTTTTCAATCTTCCTATATTTAAACCCATCCTATTGTCCACAGGTCAGCAACGGGCAGTCATTCCAGGTGATCGTTCGTTTCGACACGGAAGTGGACCTGACGTACTTCAAGAACGGCGGCATTCTGAACTACATGATCAGGAAAATGTTGTAGACTTGTGCTGGTGTCGTACGTTATGATAGCGTGATGGTTGTCTTAAAGTAGTGTTGTGGTGTGCTTGGTGCGTATCTGTTGCTGAATATGAGGATTTATAGGTCATGAATTTCCATAGTTTGTTGTGTATGGTAAAATTTAGCAATACAAGGTGCAAACCCTTCACGAAGCCGTCAACCAAGCATTCTGTACACACGGCTACACATAAAGCTATACATTTCCAGTTTATGCTGATATTTCCGTACAATGTGAGGTCAGCTTATAATGGAAATGTATAGCTTGATGTGTAGCCGTGTGTACATCAAACTAAGTAACTTGACGCTAAAATTATGGCGAGTTTTTTTTTGGATGAAAAATCGGAATCCTAACTAGTTTACTAAAATAAATAGTAGCCTATGTTAGACCTCTATAACATCAGCTATCTGCCAGTAAAAGTCGCGTCAAAATCGGTCCAGCCGTTCAGAGATTAGCCGGAACAAACACACAGATAGACAGACAAACAGACAAAAATGGAAAAAATGTGTTTTTGTTATTAGTGCCGTATATTCTCATATGCAATCAGTAAAGAGCTGTTATTTTGATATTACAAACAGACACTATAGTTTTATTTATTTATATAGATATAGATAAATTATATTTATACTATAAATAGCTCGATTACCACTCACTCACTTCCATGATTGTTCTCCCAGATGGTGGAGGGGGAGGTGGGTATATTTTGACAGATTCGTGAACAAGTAACTCGTGCGAGTTCGGGAAAAGTGCCAAACCCCCCCTTTTTGCCGTCCTCCCCCCCTCCCTATCGTATCTCGGAAACTAAGAGACCCGTGTTCTTTTTTATACGGATTCGAATAGAGGAGGCGCGAAAAAGTAAAAACCATTTTTCAAAATTGCCCCCCTTCGCCCACCTTTAGGCGGCGGATCTCGTTTTTTTCAGATTCATGAAAAGGGCCCCAGAGATGGTCAAAATAATTTTCAAAAACTCCCCCCCACTTTTTTTTGTTTTTAAAGTTAAAGCACCTCGCGCAACACGCAAATACTAGTTTTAATGTTTCACTTCTGCCGGGCGTGACCGACAATTTTTTTTTGAGATGCTGCTTTTTGGCTTACAAAGACATTTTAACTGAGAGAAAAATATGTTATAATAACAAAATAAATACAAAATTTGTAAAAAATTGTCAAAGAAATCTTGTGTGCTTTAGTTAAACATTGCCACATAACTTATAGTACTTGTTCTCAATACACAAACTTAAAATATAAGCAACAGATATGTTAAGTTTTATTTTTTATTTGCATTCGGTGTAAGGGTACATTTTTATTTATTTTAGTTTTAAAAGGGATCAATACTAAACTGTATCGTTATTTAAAGAAATTTCTTAAATTTATACGTAGAAAATATTGCGTAAGGGTGGCCCGCGAAATTCAAATTTTCTTACGTTTATTGCAATTTGCAGGTCAGTGTCAGGTTGTATGTTGATGAAAATATGAATCGCGCCAGTAACACGTATGGAGTTACAGAATTATAATCATTCAAATCATCAATACAACCCTCCAAGATCATATAACCCTATTCAATAACTATTTCATAAAAAAGTCACTCAATGGGATTTTAAATCGTAACGAATTATTATATGTTATAACGTAAGAAAATTTAAATTTCGCGGGTTACCCTTGCGCTACCACCTTAATGAAAGATGGGCAATTTTACACCAAAGTAGTGCTCCATTTTGTTTTTCAACTACATATGTAAGTTTTTAGCTTCAAAGTGCATAATGGTACTTTTATATACTCTGCATCATATCATACACATTGTGTCTTCAGAGTTATGAATTTGAAATAACTTAACAAAAACACTAGGCTCAAATGATAGACAATAATACATATAAACACAAATATTTATAAAAACATGTTTTTTCAATAATTGAACCTTTGTTTTAAGCTTTCACGGTCGTACGGTTTTTAAAATAAACCTATACTGTCACTTGCAGGATATGTTCCGTGATTGTTCATTATTCTGAGCTCCCGATATGACGAAATAATTAAAAAAAAAAAAAAACGAAATATAAACTACAAAAAAAAATTATGATAAAGTGTGTCTCACGGCTGCGCCAAATAGACCAGCTACCAGTTCAGCCAACTGCCGAGCAGCTAGTGCCCGATGCTGGTTTTCAACTGGACCTGAGATATTGACGAGACTTACACAGTTCTAATCATTAAAATCATCAATACAACCCTCTTAAGTTTATTTAACCCCTTTAAATGAGTTTTTCGTCAAATATTCATACATTTCGCGGGCTATTGACCGCCATTGTCACATATACGTGACAAGTAAACGCGTGTCCTGTACGCCAAACGCAAACAAATATATGACAAAATGATACGTGAAATAGTGTCTCGGCTTGGAGGGCACGCGCGTGCGTTTATGTTCTGGCATTCAAAAGGTTAAACAAATATTTTTCATATATGTAGAAAATAAGGAAACCAATACAATAAAAAATATAAATATAGAACAATCATTGTAATCATGTCTAGCTATAAGAAAAGAAACTACAAAAATATATTTGTTATATTTTGTTATTTACTGTGTTTTATTTAATACAATCCTTTCCTAAGGCATCACCCAAAATTCAACAACCGAGTCATACCAAGAGGTGTCGTATTACCCAGTCCTAACTGGGTCGTGGAGATCAGATAGGCAGTCGCTCCTTGTAATAATAAAAATAAAGCCGCAAAGAGAAAGACTCTCTCAATGACGAACTGTTGGATACCGTCTATTCAAATTCTCTCCTATCAAGAGAAGAGCGATTGAACGTTCAATACGTCATATGCATGTAATTTTATAAAATGCTGAACTGTCAACCCAAGAAAATAATTAAAAGTTAATTTCAACTACTGCTTGTCGCACAAAAAAATATTAAACTCCTACAATTTTCTACGACAGTTCAAACGTCCATGACTGTCGCGGCCATTCATGTCATAGCATTTGATGTCACTTCCCTCATCCCAATACAACCCTCCAAGTTCATATAATCTCAAAAAGTGACTTTTTCATGAAATAGCTATTGAATGGGGTTATATGAACTTGGAGGGTTTTAATGATGATTTGAATGATTATAATTCTGTAACTCCATACGTGTTACTGGCGCGATTCATGTTTTTATGAACATACAACCTGACACTGACCTGCAAATTGCAATAAACGTAAGAAAATTTAAATTTCGCGGGCTACCCTTACGCATCGACCTTGTGAAATGAAGAATTTTGATTTCATTCGAGATTGACCCCTCCCACTCTGAGCAGGAGGGAGTGTCAGACTTTTACTGACTAAAACCTATCCATGTTCCTTCCTTTGCCCTTTGTGTTCCAGGGCCGCGGTATCTCTTTCGAACAGTCCCGCAACCCTGGCAGGCGTCGGTCCTTACAGACCCCTCCCTGTTTGCTGACTCTCTCTGAGGCGCGCGTGGAACACTCTTGCGCCGTCGACACGGCCTGTCGTCATAAGACGGACGGACGGCGAGCTAGCCCATAGCTCACCGTCCACAGGCCCGCGCCTACGGTGGCCGGCGCCGACGCCCGGTGCGTCTCCCGCGGCGGCTGGGACGTGAGGTTCTCTCCCTCTCACGTTCCGCCACCTCCTTCGCTAGCATGACTGCTTCGCAGAAGGAGGTGACGGCGTCCCATTCCCTCTCGCTCCGGACCATGGATTTCCCGATCGCCGCTACGAGGACACGGCGGTGCTCCGCCCACGCGGGGCAGATCTCCACCGTGTCCTCCGGGCCCTGGCCCCCTGGATATTCTTTTTTTAATGCAAGTAGAAATTAAGATTCGTCTTTCTGTGAGTTTGAGGACTCATGACTTTTTGTCTAGCTAACATCTGAATAAAGCAATAATTTTAGAATCTGCCAACATTAAGGTAATTAAAAAAAAAAATTGCCTGTTTTACCCATTTTTAATAAAACTTACACTTTAAAGTTAAGAAAGTGGTGTAACTAGAAGAAAGCAAAAATATATATTTTTTTAAATATCCATGGGGTCAGGGCCAAATAAATCAGGGCTGAGTAAGTAGCAGATGACTCCACCTATCCACCATTTTCGTATGTTCAACTTTCTGCCAAATATCCTGTATACTCGAGTTTTCCACTCGATTGTGCCGTATCATACCGGACGCAATAGCTAAAACCATATCATCTCTTGGTCGGCAGATACGCGTTGGAGAACGTGCCACTAATCGCCATCGTCGGTAAGGACTACGGTTCTGGATCCAGTCGGGACTGGGCTGCTAAAGGACCCTATTTACTTGTGAGTTATTTTATATGTCGGAGTGGCAGGATTTACTCCGCTGGGCTTCTACATCATGTGGGCAGACGATGGGTTTCGTGCTATGAAAAGACACTGAGCGATACACTGTTTCTAGCAAAACTCACGAATTACTTGAGATTACAACTTCGCACAATGAATCGGGTACAGTTCCAAGAGGTCTTAACTCGGCTGCGATCAGACACTGACTGACCGTCGTCCTAGCTCAGAGTTTACCATCTTGACTCTGTGACAAGTGACACTGTGGTGTGGGTAGCCTTGTAAGTAGATCACGTGATGTCACCACCGCGTACTTGTGATTCATTTTAAGCCCGTACCAATGACCGTCTCCGACATATACATCTACATAAGGTTTCAATAATTCCTCACTATACTTTAGTCAATAAGAGGAGCACGTCTTTCGTCAGCTTTAGGTTAAGCCGCGCTTGCGTAGGTTGGTCCGTGGATGGGTGACCACCCAATGTGTTTCTGTTATAAGTGACGTATATATATATTTTCATATGCATTCAGTGAAAAGCTGTTATTTTGATATTACAAACAGACACTTTCAATTTTTATTTTTTTATTTTATAAGACATAACAAAAACTCGTTATTTTCATTTTTTGTCTGTTTGTTCCGGCTAATCTCCGAAACGGCTGGACTAATTTAAACGGGACTTTTACTAGCAGATAGCTGATGTTATAAGGTCTAACATAGGCTTAATTTTATTTAAGAAAAATAACTGGGATTATGTGCAAAAAAGCCCTATAATTATAAAGAAGTAATATTTTAGCTAGTTTAGATAGTTTTTAATAAAACCTCATTTATTTGTTCGTGGTGCCTGTAATAGGAGTTCCTTTGCTCTGACAGTAACAACTAAAAACACATTTGTACCATCTGCAGGGCATCCGCGCCGTAATAGCAGAGTCGTTCGAGCGCATCCACCGCTCCAACCTGGTCGGCATGGGCATCATCCCGCTGCAGTTCCTCTCCGGACAGAGCGCCGACAGCTTCGGACTGAACGGCAGCGAGACCTACGATATAGAGCTGCCGGGTAACATCGCGCCCGGAGATCTTATCACTGTCAAGGTGACTCATATAGACAATCAGAAGTGCCTGTTATGGTCTAATTGAAATAAATGCTTTGAGTTTGAATTTGAAGCATAATTCAGTTGTGGTGATTTGTAGATTAATAACCGCTGCAATGGGATATAAACAATCCCGAAACATAATTAGGAAAAGGCAGACCCACTCCCTTTCACAGAAATTACGCTGTGTCCCAGCAGTGGGCACGTTATAGACTTACCTTCACAGTTATAAGCTGGGGTCGGAAGGTACCCCACACTGAGGAGTGTGGGTCTACCGACCCCATGGAGTATGTACTGACAGTCGTGGCCTTGGGTATCTAGAGACGCCATGGGATACTTACACGCTCGGAGTGAGGTACCTGGTGAACCCTAATGTGGGGTACCTACCGACCCCATCTTATAACTGTGAAGGTAAGTTCATAGGTATGGTCAAATTCATTCAATGTATTCATAGGTATGGTCAAATTCATTCAATGTATTCATAGGTATGGTCTAGATCAAAAAAATGATCGCAATGACGGGGAGAACAAGTCTTTCGACTTCGTTAAGGGTCTTGTTACACCCTTTATATGAGAATACTGCCATTTTTCAATCTTCCTATATGTAAACCCATCCTATTGTCCTCAGGTCAGCAACGGGCAGTCATTCCAGGTGATCGTTCGTTTCGACACGGAAGTGGACCTGACGTACTTCAAGAACGGCGGCATTCTGAACTACATGATCAGGAAAATGTTGTAGACTTGTGCTGGTGTCGTACGTTATGATAGCGTGATGGTTGTCTTAAAGTAGTGTTGTGGTGTGCTTGGTGCGTATCTGTTGCTGAATATGAGGATTTATAGGTCATGAACTTCCATACTTTGTTGTGTATGGTAAAATATAGAATTTCCAGTTTATGCTGATTTCCATTGTATAGGATTTCCGTACAATGCGAGGTCAGCATATAATGGAAATGTATAGCTTGATGTGTAGCCGTGTGTACATCAAACTAAGTAACTTGACGCTAAAATTGTGGCGAGTTTTTTTTTGGATGAAAAATCGGAACCCCAACTAGTTTTCTAACATAAATAGTAGCCTATGTTAGACCTCTATAACATCAGCTATCTGCCCGTAAAAGTCGCGTCAAAATCGGTCCAGCCGTTCAGAGATTAGCCAGAACAAACACACAGATAGACAGACAAACAGACAAAAATGGAAAAAATGTGTTTTTGTTATTAGTGCCGTATATTTTTATATGCAATCAGTAAAAAGCTGTTATTTTGATATTACAAACAGACACTATAGTTTTATTTATTTGTAAAGATATAGATAAATTATATTTATACTATAAAAAGCTCGATTACCACTCACTTACTCACTGACATAATTGTTCTCCCAGATGGTGTATGGGGAGGTGGGTATATTTTGACAGATTCGTGAACAAGTAACTCGTGCGAGTACGGGAAAGGTGCCAAGCCCCCCCTATTTGCCCTCCTCCCCGCTCCCTATCGTATCTCGGAAACTAAGAGACCCGTGTTCTTTTTTATACGGATTCGAAAAAAGTAAAAACCATTTTTCAAAATTGCCCCCCTTCGCCCCCCTTTAGGCGGTGGATCTCATTTTTTTTCAGATTCATGAAAAGGGCCCCAGAGATGGTCAAAATAATTTTCAAAAACTCCCCCCCCACTTTTTTTTTGTGTCAACACGGAAATACTAGTTTTAATGTTTCACTTCTGCCGGGCGTGACCGACAATATTTTTTTGAGATGCTGCTTTTTGGCTTACAAAGACATTTTAACTGAGAGAAAAATATGTTATAATATCAAAATAAATACAAAATTTGTAAAAAAATTGTCAAAGAAATCTTGTGTGCTTTAGTTAAACATTGCCACATAACTTATAGTACTTGTTCTCAATACACAAACTTAAAATATAAGCAACAGATATGTTAAGTTTTATTTTTTATTTGCATTCGGTGTAAGGGTACATTTTTATTTATTTTAGTTTTAAAACGGATCAATAATAAACTGCATCGTTATTTAAAGAAATTTCTTAAATTTATACGTAGAAAATATTGCGTAAGGGTGGCCCGCGAAATTCAAATTTTTCTTACGTTTATTGCCATTTGCAGGTCAGTGTCAGGTTGTATGTTGATGAAAATATAAATCGCGCCAGTAACACGTATGGAGTTACAGAATTATAATCATTTAAATCATCAATACAACCCGCCAAGTTCATTTAACCCTATTCAATAACTATTTCATAAAAAAGTCACTCAATGGGGTTCTAAATCGTAACGAATTATTATATATTATAACGTAAGAAAATTTAAATTTCGCGGGTTACCCTTGCGCTTCCACCTTAATGAAAGATAGGCAATTTTACACCAAAGTAGTGCTCCATTTTGTTTTTCAACTACATATGTAAGTTTTTAGCTCCAAAGTGTATAATAGTGCTTTTATATACTCTGCATCATATCATACACATTGTGGCTTCAGAGATATGAATTTGAAATAACTTAACAAAAACACTAGGCTCAAATGATAGACAATAATAAATATAAACACAAATATTTATAAAAACATATTTTTTCAATAATTGAACCTTTGTTTTAAGCTTTCACGGTTTTTAAAATAAACCTATACTGTCACTTACAGGATATGTTCCGTGATTGTTCATTATTCTGAGCTCCCGATATGAAGAAATAATTAAAAAAAGAAACGAAATATAAACTACAAAAAAAACAATTATGATACAGTGTGTCTCACGGCTGCGCCAAATAGACCAGCTACCAGTTGAGCTAACTGCCGAGCAGCTAGTGCCCGATGCTGGTTTTCAACTGGACCTGAGATATTGACGAGACTTACACAGTTATAATCATTCAAATCATCAATACAACCCTCTTAAGTTTATTTAACCCCTTTAAATGAGTTTTTCGTCAAATATTCATACATTTCGCGGGCTATTGACCGCCATTGTCACATATACGTGACAAGTAAACGCGTGTCCTGTACGCCAAACGCAAACAAATATATGACAAAATGATACGTGAAATTGTGTCTCGGCTTGGAGGGCACGCGCGTGCGTTTATGTTCTGGCATTCAAAAGGTTAAACAAATACTTTTCATTTATGTAGTAAATAAGGGAACCAATACAATAAAAAATATAAATATAGAACAATCATTGTAATCATGTCTAGCTATAAGAAAAGAAACTACAAAAATATATTTGTTATATTTTGTTATTTACTGTGTTTTATTTAATACAATCCTTTCCTAAGGCATCACCCAAAATTCAACAACCGAGTCATACCAAGAGGTGTCGTATTACCCAGTCCTAACTGGGTCGTGGAGATCAGATAGGCAGTCGCTCCTTGTAATAATAAAAATAAAGCCGCAAAGAGAAAGACTCAATGACGAACTGTGGGATACCGTCTAGTCAAATTCTCTCCTATCAAGAGAAGAGCGATTGAACGTTCAATAGGGAATATTCCCTAAAAAAAATTACATGCATATGCATGTAATGTTTTTTCATTTAAATCAATAAAATGTAGTACTATCAACCCAAGAAAATAATTAAAAGTTAATTTCAACTACTGCTTGTTGCACAAAAAAAATGAAACCCTACAATTTTCTACGACAGTTCAAACGTCCATGACTATCGCGGCCATTCATGTCATAGCATTTGATGTCACTTCCCTCTATCTAATTTTTGCCCTTAGTAGATTAGTTTTACTATATTGTAAGTGCTTTTTAAAGCAAAAATTGCAATAATAATATTATAGTAAAATCTTAGTGAAACTTGTAAGTACTTATTTCAACTAAAAGTGTTTCTTTGACACATGGATTTTGACGTCACTACCGGAATCGATGCGTTTTGTGTTTGCGTTCCGTTTCACCAAAAATACGCTACATAAAATATTAAATTGTAAAATAAGTGGTGTATTAGAGAATTAAACATGTGTACCACAATGTTTTTATTGGCCAATACAAGGCATTTTTAAGAAATGAAAAAAGTTTTTTATTTATTGCTTATTATACCCTATTTCGACAAAAATGAAAACTAAATCCTCCAACTGGTTATCTACCATACCGGCTAAGAAAGAACATTTCGATCTGTCCCCATTCAAGTTTAGAGACGCACTTGCATTACAACCCATCATCTCCGAAGGAAACTGTGGACCATGATGACCATGATGACTCTTAGAACATTGGAGCCTGGCTGAAACTTTTGTATGGAAACTAGCGCCATCTATCCCACTTGGTGAGAAACTATTTACTGGTTGGGTTACCACTTTAAAATAGAGATAAGATTTAATTGAAAATAACGATATAATTAGGTTATGGTGGATGCGCAAGGGTAGTCCGCGAAATTTAAATTTTCTTACGTTTATTGCAATTTGCAGGTCAGTGTCAGGTTGTATGTTGATGAAAATATAAATCGCGCCAGTAACACGTATGGAGTTATAGAATTATAATCATTCAAATCATCAATACAACCCTCCAAGTTCAATAATAATAATCCGAAAGAGTGACTTTTTCATGAAATAGCTATCGGATGGGGTTATATGAACTTGGAGGGTTTTAATGATGATTTAAATGATTATAATTCTATAACTCCATACGTGTTACTGGCGCGATTTATATTTTCATCAACATACAACCTGACACTGACCTGCAAATTGCAATAAACTTAAAAAAAAAAAAATCCGCGGGCTACCCTTACGCTTCCACCTTATGAAATGAAGAATTTTGATTTCATTCGAGATTTCTAATATTTTTTTAAAACTAAAATTATAAATCTACATTTTTCAATTGTTTGACAACACTGACAACTGTCTTAACATGCATTAGAATAGAACAGCTATTTTAATCCGATAATAACTAGAACAAGTAGCCCGTCGGTGATAGCGACCGCCCCACGAACAGCCTGTATATATAAGATGCTCTGTAAACAGCCTTATGTTCAGACCTCAGTCAAGATTCACTTTGAGTATTTATTTCGATAGATTATGAATTTAGTTCGCCATCACCACGGATAGTTGGCGCTGCATGTATGATCACGGAAATACAGTTGAGAGTACCGTTTATCTCCATCTACACTAATATTATAAAGAGGAAACCTTTGTATTTGTGTGTGTATGTTTGTAATGAATAAACTCAAAAACTACTGCGCTGATTTCAAAAATTCTTTCACCATTAGAAAGCTACATTCACCCTGAGTAACATAATTACCCGTGCGAAGCCGGGACGGGCCGCTAGTATATTATATAGTAGTCTTTGTTGTGGACTACGTGGTGACCTTTCTTGCCGTGACGTTTAGGATGCTCAGAAGGAGGCGTTATTAGATATTCGTGTTGTAGACACTGACGCTCCTTCTTATATTTCACGTCCTGTCGCCTCTGTACTAAAATCCGCAGAAGACGAAAAACGAAGAAAATATTCAAACGCTTGTGAATTGCGACATGCTACATTCACCCCTCTTGTTACATCCGTTGACGGAGTCTTCGCTCCACAAATGTCTACTTTCGTAAATCATCTTGGTGCTGCAATCGCTGAACGCTGGAACAGATCCTTTATCGTAGTCATGGGTTGGTTATAAGATCAAGAATCATCATCTCAATAATCCGTGCCACTAGCATGTGTATTCGCGGCACAAGACATAAATTTAACCCATTAGCCAAGTTAATTGGCTTCGGCGATGAAGCAGCCTTACCTAGTCAAGACTAATGTGGATGCGGCCGACGAACCAAGAAGACGTCGATTGTAATATATTGCTGATGGATAAATGAGCTTGTTTTATAAGATAATTAATCAATAATTTGACAGCACTGTGTTACAATTATTTATAATAAATGAATTTAGTGATAAAAAAAATATATATATTCAGCTGCATCCGGTTAGACTGGAAGCCGACCCCAAAATAGTTGATAAAGGCTAGGCAGATCATGATAAATGATGTTTATTTAGCAAATAGGTTCTTACAAACACTTTTACACGTCATTTTTTTTTCAACTAGATGGGGCCGGTGTTTCGTACCTGACTACTCTGAGAAGAAACAGCCGAAACAAGCTCAGAGGTCATAGTCTCTTAAAGTCCAGACATAATCTTGTTTAACTCACATGAGGACTATGCAGATTAATGTCTGAGATGGTATCTTGAAGAAAGAACCACACAGATTTGAGTGGACCTGTCCAGTCAGTAAGCATTTGTCAGTTGTCGTGTAGCTCGACTTATAACTCAAGGACATTTGGGTAGGTCATAGATTAGGATTCGATAAGAATATCTAAATGATGAAGACCAAAGAGACGATGGATGGACTGTGATGTCGAGTAATTGATGTAAGCGCAGGACAATGAAGACGAAGTTGTCGCTATAGTAACTTTAAATATGGCGCCACAAATTATTTGTGTAATAGTCTATATCTATACTAATATTCTAAAGAGGTAAAGTTTGTGAGGTTGTGGGGTTGGGGGGTTGTTGGGGGGTTGTATCTCTGGATCTACTGAACCGATTTTGAAAATTCTTTCACTAATAGGAAGCTACATTATCCCCGAGTGCACGTTGTAAATTTAATATAGCCTTATATTACATTTACAACGTGCCCGTGGGATAATTTCCGTCCAAAACACGAGCGAAGCCGCGGACAACAGCTAGTTATACATAACCTCACACTTGTAATCCCCGAAGGGTTAGGCAGGGGTGTACCTAATAGTACACCCACATTTCGACAGTTATGTTTAAGTCCCATGTAATAAGGGGTGACCCTATTGCCATCAACCGGCCACAGATCCAGACTCCGTGGCTGCTATTGAGAAATGCCTGATGGAAGAATCCAATAAGAAAATTATAAAGAAACTAGCGACCCGCCCCGGCTTCGCTCGGGTGCAATTTATAAAAACCTTCCTCTTGAATCACTCTATTTACTAAAAAAAACCGCATCAAAATCCGTTGCGTAGTTTTAAAGATCTAAGCATACATAGGGACAAACATCGGGAAGCGACTTTGTATGTAGTGATTTGCGTCGCGCAATGATTATTGCTATAACGGTTCCGCATGACGAGAACCTCGTGAAAGCAGAGAAAGATAAACAATTTAATTATCTTGATCTGGCTGACGAGGTTGTCGACATGTGGGAGGTGAGTACAGCAGTCATTGTGGCGATAGTCGTGTCGGCCAATGGCTTAATAGCCAATAGCCTCGACGAACGTGACGAGGCTCACGCTAGGCAGCTGGATCAAGGGCTTGATTCAGAAAGCAGTACTTCTGGACACGGCGCGTATTGTTAGGAGGTTCCTCTCTCAAGAGTCCTGACCATCGGTAGCTCGGACCCTGTTCCTGTTGCCGGTGGGCTACTAATTTCTACAAAAAAAAGAAAAAAAAAATGTTGATAAAAATATTTAAAAATATAAACATTATGTTACAAAATGAAAGAAAATAAGAAATTTCTTAAGAATTAAGCACCTACCTACGTATTCAAATATTATAATTATGTTATTTTTACTGACCACCGGTAGCAAAACCTAATCACCGGTAAATATAGTAGCCCACCAGCATTGGAAACAGGGTCCGACCCGGTTTCCAATGCTGGTAGGGTACTATTTTACATATTTTAAATGTTTTTTTTAAATAAATATACAGGTCGTAACAGGATCCTTCACGAAGCCGTCAACCAAGCATTATGTACATCAAACTAAATAACTTTACGCAAAAATTATTGCTGGGAAACGACTTTTTTTTGGGGTGAAAAATCACGTTTTATAGTAGGACTCACTGTAACGTACTCAAAACATTGTGCTAATGGATGGATTGAATAATACAGGGGTCGTGGAGATGTTTAAAGTAACAATCTTACATTCAAAACACGTAAAGAAAGCTGTGAAAAGTTGGAAATTTGACCCCCAATATCTCTGTAACTAGAAGGTTCCCAGGTATGGACTAAAACAAAAAAAATGATGGCAATGACGGGAAGAACAAGTGCATTTCGGCTTCGTTAAGGGTATTGTTACACCCTTTATAAAAATACTGTTTAAACTAACAAAAGGAGGTCAAGGGTGCTACTGCCGTGGGGTAGAGAGACAAGCTCTCACTGTGTTCAACAGTTGGATTAAAATCCGTTCCGTAATAATTGTTACATATTGTTTCGCTGGTTCGTCATTGTGACGCCTGGGACTTAGATCGGCTCCCAGTAAACCGATTTCCGGAGTAGCAACGGACCTCCCGACATACAGACACGATATTGTCTCAACTAGAAAACTGACGCGAAAACTTTGATTGCGAGATGCAGGATTTCAACTTTGGGATTTAATTTCTCTTCACTCGCTAAACTTTTGTTCTAACATCTTTGGTTTAAATCAAAGGTATTTCAATAAAGTGCTGTCGTGTATTTTTTGTTTTTGGATAAAGCTTTTGGTTTTTATGATATTTAAGGGTGTAATTCTGAAAATACGTTTACGATTTTTCGTGTGAGTGCGAAAAGGTGAGAATATTTCCCTCAACAGTAGTTTTCAATGCTCTCATTGGGTCTCAAATTCATCTATGTCTTCAGTGACGCCTGTTTATCGATTTAAAGACAAAGACAGCTACAGGATTTCCAGAACATATAAAAGGGATGAATAGAATTCGTCAACTCTTGCTTCTATTCAACGTTTTCAGAGTATTATCCACATTTACTAGCAAATAATTATAAAAACAACATTAAATACGCCTACTAAACTAAAACAAGCTGAAAATAAATTATAAAACAATCAGGCTGAATCATGCTTCCTTTGCTTGTTAACTGTCAAAATGGCAGATTCGCGCCTGCGCGCTGGATTTCTTTGGGAAGCCATGTTGAAACATGAAATTCAACCAACTTATCTTTGCAGGCGGGAAAACTCAGAACTAAAATAAATGTATCAAGTTTGACATATCAATGCAAATTTTCTTGACAAGCAGCGTCACCTTAACTTCTGCACACTTAAAGTGGTCATAATCTGAACATAAATTCATGGTGTAACTAGAACCTCAGACCCACAGCTTTGACATAAGATAGCGGGACTTTCAAAAACTTTAACATTGGCAATATTGTGTCTATTTTTACTTTAGAATCCTCTAATGAGTTACGGATTATGTCTCTTAATCCTTCTTGCTTTAAATCTGTTGCTACAAGGTGTTACCAATGATGAAACTTGACATTTTGTTTAATTTAAGGTGAAAGCGGGGAAATTTTCTTACGTTTTTTGCAATTTGCCGGTCAGTCTTTATTTATTTAGGAAAAACAAACAGTAACATAATACAGGTTTATAATAAGGCTTACACACTAAACTATGATAAATATGCTACACACTACGTTTTCCACAGATTGCTTTAAATAATAAATAACAGAGAGACAATGTATAAGATGTAAACTAAATTAACAGTTAACAAACTAAAATAACTAGGATATATATGCTAAAAAATGTAAACTAAAATGTTATGTGGTATTCAAAATCAAAATCAAAGCATTTATTTCAAGTAGGCCAGTTACAGGCACTTTTGAACTGTCGAAACAAAGATAACAATGAAATGTAGCTACAGTCCCAGTCACAAGGCATAAAAACTGTGAAAGTACTGTAGTTGCCCATTCCCTAGCGTAGATCTCTATGGAGAAGAACGGGCAAGAAACTCCACGGACACTCTTTTAAATCAGCATATTGTTACAAAACCTTGGTAACATCATTCATATTGAGATGGTACATTATGTGAGAACGATGTAGCAAGATGTGCACGTTAAAAGTGTCCATAGTAAACACAAAAAAGACAATTAAAAAAAAATTAAAATAATTAATTCAAATAAGCCGTGGCAACTAAGAGATGACCAGTCACAACTGACAGCGCCCGTTCACGAACATGACGCATGGATCAGCACCATTCAACTCAACCATTTTGAAGGGAACTAAATGATCCGACACACGCGCCACCATCAGCGAGGCATTGAGTGAGCATGACATACTCTCAACCGCCAGGGCACATTCAAGTCGGGAAAGGACGTAGGTTTCCAGTGAACGATAGCTCTTTAGTACATAGCACTCACACAATATGGGCTTTATATAATACTAAAGATATTGAATCTATACAATGCAAAGATAGTTGTACAATCTTCAGCAGCTCCAACAATACTATTTAATGTTATCAATTTATGCGTCCCTGTCCTTGTGGAGCAGGACCGGCATTGAGCCAAGCATTTTTGTCAGCGATATAATCGTCCAACTTGTAATATGCTTGCTTACATAGTGTGCGTTTAATGCATGTTTTAAATTTCGTCTCATTGAGTTCAAGAATACTTTGTGGAATTTTATTATAGCATCTCAAACAGTACCCCATGAAAGATGAATCTACTTTAGCGAGTCTGAAGCCTGGCTGAACTAATTGGTCTCTATTTCTAGTACTGTAACTGTGTCTGTCACCTCTTTTACTAAAAAGATGCAGATTTTTTCTTACGTACATTATGTTTTCGTAGATGTATTGACAATGTACCGTCATGATGTTAATGTCCTTAAACAGTTCCCTTAGAGAATCGCACCTACGAAGATTATATATAGCTCTGATGGCTCTTTTTTGCAGAATAAATATTGACTGAATGTCTGCAGCTCGTCCCCATAACAAAATGCCATAAGGCATTATACTATGAAAGTAACTAATATAGACCAGTCTAGCGGTATCAACATCTGTAAATTGACGGATTTTTCTAATAGCATATGCTGCTGAACTTAGCCGCCCGGCAAGAGACTTGTATGAGTATTTTAATGAAAATATGATTCGCGAAAGAAATACGTTTATAGTTATAGTATTAAAATCATCAATACAACCCTCAAAGTTCAAATAACCCTATTCTGTAACTATTTCATGAAAAAGTCATTCAATAGGGTTAAATGAATTTAGAGGGTTGTACTGATGATTATAATTCTGTAAGTCCATACGTGTTATTGGCGCGATTCATATTTTCATCAACATACAACCTGACACTGACCTGCAAATTGCAATAAACATAAGAAAATTTGAATTTCGCGGGCTACCCTTGCGCTTGATCTCCTTGTCATATTGTCAAGAAAAACATTTTGTAAGGACGACATAGATATTTGAGCTACAAGACACCGTAGCACTACAAGAGCTACGTCGTAGCATAGTATGCGCTACGCCGTAGTACAGTTTGAACTACGCTCTAACTAACAAAATAATATATTTTGTACATCGAAACCTTAGCACGAGTGAGCGGTGTAAACGTAACGTAAATACAGGGTGTAAAGGACAGCCCTCCACAGACTGATGGGGTGTAATTCAGTATGTCATACTAAGATGACCGGTACAAGACATTATTTGAGGAATGTTATGGGAATCCAATAAATTTGATTTGTTTTATTTGCTCATACGCTATGTATTGTTACCGTGGCAAAACGCACGTAGCGAACGGCAAGCGCGACGACGAGTTCGATGAACTCTGTAGCTAGGCTGGAAGTGAACAGCTGATTTCACGCGTCGTTCGTTAGAGTATTTCAACATTAATTGTTGGATTTTTTATTTTAGCCGTATTATTTACATAAATGGAGTGCTGCGTACAGGGAGTGTAATTTTAAATCTAATTAAAGGAATAGTAACTGAAAAAACAATAAAAAAAATATGAAAAATTATGAGAATAATTCCGGTGGTGGTGATTCAAAATAAGGAGCTGAATGCACCCTGTCAGTTTGTGGAGGGCTGTCCTTCACACACTGTCTATATTTGTAACCTCTTTTTAATTTCCTTCATGTTGATACCCTACTCGATAGATTTGGTTGGAGAATAAATATTAACGACTTACAATTTAGCGGCAAAATCCGCCATTTTGTTTTTCTTTTCTTAAACACCTATGAACACCTATCTGAGGACACGGGTTTTTGAGACGAATCTAATGTTACCTACCTAATCGTCGAAATCCATCCAGCCATTTGGAACATACGAAGTAATAAATAAAATTACAAACAAACAAACATACAAGATACGCGCGAAAAACATAACCCTTCTTTGGTAGTCGGCTAAAAATAACTAGGATAAATATGCTCAAAAATGTAAACTAAAATGTTAGGTTATGTTGATGAAAATATGATTCGCGCAAGAAATACGTTTATAGTTATAGAACAGATAACATTTAATAGCATTTGACGATTGAATCTTGCAAAAGCCGCAACAAATTAAGTTAAGTATTGATTTTATCACATGACATTACTGCCTTTTTTTTTTTTTTTTTTTTTTTTACCGATGGGAAATCATCAAATAACCCCTCCCGCTCTGGGCTGAGCAGGAGGGAGTGTCAGACTTCTACTGACTAAAACCCATCCATGTTCCTTCCTTTGCCCTTTATGTTCCAGGGCCGCGGTATCTCTTTCGAACAGTCCCGCAACCCTGGCAGGCGTCGGCCCTTACGGACCCCTTCCTGTTTGCTGACTCTCTTTGAGGCGCGCGTGGAACACGAACGCGCCGTCGACACGGCCTGTCGTCATAAGACGGACGGACGGCGAGCTAGCCCATAGCTCACCGTCCACAGGCCCGCGTCTACGGTGGCCGGGAGCCACCACGTGGCCCCCGACACCCGGTGCGTCTCCCGCGGCGGCTGGGACGTGAGGTTCTCTCCCTCTCACGTCCCGCCACCTCCTTCGCTAGCATGACTGCTTCGCAGAAGGAGGTGACGGCGTCCCATTCCGTCTCGCTCCGGACCATGGATTGAACCAGGGCCGGACGCGAGAGGTCGCCGCCGCCGATCGCCGCTACGAGGACACGGCGTTGCTCCGCCCAAGCGGAGCAGACCTGCACAGTGTGCTCCACCGTGTCCTCCGGTCGATCCTCGCAGTGGTATGACATTACTGCCTTATCGCTATTCGCCAAGCAGGCTCGTAAGCGCCATTTCTAAGCGTGAGGTCCTGGGTTCAATACCCAGGCCGGACCAAGTACTACCTATTAGGTATTTCCATCAGGAACTTATCAGTAAAAAAAAACTTGTGAAAAAGTTGTAACTTTGACCCCCAATATCTCCGTAACTAGAAGGTTCCCAGGTATGGTGTAGATCAAAAAAATGATCGCAATGACGGGGAGAACAAGTGATGCCTTTCGGCTTCGTTAAGGGTCACACCCGGTATAAATAATCTTAATAGAAAAAGTTGTCTGATGTAGGAATGCCCTGAGAAACAGATCACCTCTATGGCTTCGGTATAATTTTATTGATAATAACAAAAAAATCAGTTAAAATTGGGAGTAGGTTAATCAAGAACTTACCTTTAAAATTAGACATTTAAACATAGGTAAAACTAAATATGAAATTCACATAAAAACATAAACTCACTGAAACATTATGACATATTAGAACAGTTCGGAAGTGTACTACAGTAAAAACTTCATAGGTTTACAATATTTTGTATTGTTGCCACGGCATAATATGATCTTCATTTCGTGTGTCGTATGGAGAAAACAAGGAGCGAAGGCTTGTTCATTACAAATGGTTTGAATCTCATTCCTAAAACACAGATCATTTATGAATCCAGGGACGAAAGATGAGTTATTGGGGCTGAAGAGACAACAAATGACCTTACGGCCCATTTAATTTGACAAACGATGCACAAACAGCTTGTATAACGAACATGAGCACAAAGGCAGTTTAGAGTAGAGTAGGGACTCCATTTTCCGCACTTAGACTCTTATTCGGTCCGCTGTGCATAGGTGTCCTGGCTAAGTTAGCCAGCCTAGCTCCGCCCAGAAGCACAGAAGTTTCCTGGGAGCTTCACAGGCTTCGCGGAGCGACCCCACCGTTCCGAGGATTTGTTTGCGTTGGGTAGCCACGGCCTCGCATTCCAGGATGACGTGGGCGGCTGATTCTTCGGCGTCAAAGCAGCCGCTGCAGAGTGGGCTGTCCGTGGCGCCTATGTTAAAGAGATGTTTGGTTAGGGAGCAATGGCCCGTTATTGTCCCTTGTGGCGTGGTAGTCGATTAATCTAGAATCGATTACCATGCTCAATCCGAATGTGACAACACTGTGCGTAGTCTACACTCTATGGTAGATACGCCTGGCTATAAATTGTCACCCCGGTCTGCGAACGGCCTTTCTCGTTCGATCTTCTTCAAATCAACTAAACTTATAAGAAACCCCTCTGTGCCCAAGGGTAAGTGCTTTGCGTAATCTGCTATTTTCTCCTATCATGTCTTGTCAACCGTATTCATCTTATTTCATCTATATTGTGCGGTGATTGTATTTCATGTTATTGCTCGGTTGTCAAAATGGCTTCCGTCCTGTACATGACTAAGCTATTTCAATATCATGTATTTTCCACTAGTGCTTCTAAATCTGTAAAGCATCCGCATGCCGTGTTCACCTTTCGCTGCTGTGTCTTAGCCGCTGTACGCTTAATCCGCCTTGCCACGCGGCTAGGAACTTTTATATTGTGCCACGCGGCATGCGCTCGCTTATAACCTTTGACCTTTGTGAACCGTCACGATGGTGAGTTTTCCTGCCTCCCCCTGGAGCTACTGCTTGGGTTTACGGCTGGGAGACGCACGCATCGCTGACGTTCACCAATCCTGGCACCACGCTTACGGAAGCACCCTTCGTGCTGATTCCAGGGTTTTCCTTTCTTCTTTTCTTTCTTTACTGAGAGATAAACTACTGACACCGCTGACGGGCGTCATCGCTGCCTCCGCGCTCTACCCGTTGGAGAGACGTCCTGTCGCGTGTTCAAGACACCTAATCTCCACGCCTACCGCGTGGGAGACATACCTCCACGCCTGCCGCGTGTGAGGCCTACGTGACGTGCCTAAGCACGCCGCCACCAGCTACCGCGACCGATAGACGGTCGCTCCGGTCACTGCTGAGTGACCCTTACCCTCCACGTGGCTGCCACGTGTGAGTGCCGCCTGCCTCAGCCGGCCAAGTGCCGTGCCAAGAGACGCGCCTTCCAGCTGCCGCGAGCTACACGCGGTCGCTCCTGCTACCTCTCCGCATCGCTGCCCTGCTTCGGTGTCGCCTCGCCGGACCTCGTGCGTCGCGGCCTAAGCCCAGGGCAGTACCTACTTTACCCACCTACCGTGGTGACTAGTGAACAAACTCTTGGTGAACTGAATCCACCCCTCTACCTGTGAGCAAGCTAATAAATGTATTAAACTTTTGTGGCCTTTCTGTTCCTTCCTCTACCACGAAACCCACAACGCCACACCCTATTATTATTCTGAGGTTATTTCTACTTAGGCTGAGCAGTCGTTTTGTTAGTCGCGGATGAAGACTTGGCATCGCCATTTTTGACTGCCTGCAGTCTATAGACCGTGACCATTTGTTGTTATGAAGTTCAGTTGAAGGAGTGGGTATGAATTGCCGCCATGGGATCTGGAGGCGATAGTCCTCGTGCGCCTGCACGAGTGGCGCGTGGAGGCACTACGCCGGGGGGAAACTTCGCTGCCGCGGCAAATTGTCGCTCAGCGGACAGACTTCCGGCGTGATCTCATAATAATAATAATAATAATTAATGGCAACACCGAATGTCAGTCACCGGTTATATCATCGGAATTTTTATTTTAATACAAATATTGGTTTTAATACAAAGTTAAATTACAATAGTTATTTAAAAACATTTAAAACAGTTTTTATTTAACAAAGGAAATTCAAGAAAATTAGAAAACCAAACAGTGCAAAATTAAAATACAGTTTTATGAAAATGACGTCTGTCAACGGCGTCATCAACAATGAAAAGTATTGAAAATAACATGATGATAACCAAATGATTACGAGAGCTGCCTCCCGACGCGCACGCCAACCAACCCCGGATCCGTCGCTCAGCTCCGCCTCGCCGCCGCCGGAATCCAGCCCCGTCGTGAGTGCTGTGACACCGGCCGTGGCAGTTGCGTCGAGCTCGAGCGACGAGTATTTCTCTCCGCCGACGTCGCCAACACCTGTGCGTCGGCCGGGGAGAGGCCGGCCACCGAAGAGCCTGGGACTTAGGGGCCAACAGGCCCCGAGTCGGGTCCCCGCTACCGGTGGTTGTGTGCAGCGCATGAGATGGACCCAGTCCATAAACGAAAATATCATGCGCGCATATTACGGGTCTACAGAGGGGGGAACTAACCTCACCGCGTACCGTGTTAGGATGCTGTCTCTGTTTCAGGATCTTGAACCAACCGTTAACGTCTCGACCCAACGACTGTCGGATCAGGTGCGGGTCATCCAACGCAATCACATGTTGGACGATGCCACACTTGATAGGCTGCGCTCAGAGGTACTTAGCAATCGTATCATCTTGCCTCAGTCACCAACGCGTGGAACGTCAGCTATTGATGCAATCCCAATGCGTTCTAGTCCTATTGTTGAAGAGGAGGATGATAGGGTTGCTATGGTAAGTAGCCAGTGCAACGACCGATTGAGGAGCGCTTTGGAGGATGCGCTTCGCGAGTATCGGTCCACTCCTACCGAACTTAGGCCCCGATTACCACGGTTACCCATGCATAAAAAAAATAGGGCGCTGATGTGTGCCCTGGACTCGCAACTCAAGAATATATTCGCGAGTAGCGAGGACCTTGTTGATACACACTCGATCCTGTACTGTGGGGCTGTTGCGGCATGTCGTTTAGCTAAAGTCAAGTTCCCAAATTGTGACGTAGCTACTCGACCAAAACCAGCCGTACCAGCCTGGCAGCGCAGGATCGAGCGCCGTATCGACGGGGCCAGGGTACTTATCGGCAAACTACACTGCTTCAGGGAGGGCAATACACGACCACGTGTGATGCGCTTTGTGAGGCGGGCATTCTCGGGGACTGAAATTAGTCCTCAAGAATTCATGTCCCGTGTTACAGAGCGCATCGACTTCCTGAAGCAGAAAGTTTATGCATGGGCCAATCGTATTCGGCGGTATAAGCGGCGGGTTGATCGATACTCGCAGAATCGCATGTTCCAGAGCGATGAGAGGTGGGTATACAGAGCTTGGGAGCGACCTGATCAAAATATGATGGACGTGTGCCGCCCGGATGATGCCACCACGAGTTCTTTCTGGCGCAGCATCTGGTCGGTATCCGTCTGTCATACTGAGGTTGACTGGATGCGACATGTTGAGCGAGTGTGTGAATCTATTCCAGAAATGGAACCAATTTCAATTACGCCGATAGACGTAGCCAGAGCAGTTCGTCCGTTACCGAACTGGAAATCACCGGGACCGGACGGACTGCACAACTTCTGGCTTAAATGGCTAAGTAGTTCACACACTTGCCTAGCATCCCAATTCCAGTCATCCTTAGAGTCTGGGTCGCTACCGCAATTTCTAACAACTGGTATTACCCACCTGCTCCATAAGTCAGGTAATCCTGCGGAACCCAAGAATTATAGACCGATAACATGTTTGTCAACAGTCTATAAACTTCTTACATCCATTTTGAGAGTGAAAATTAATACACACATTGACAATAACTCCATTATGTCTGCCTCTCAAAATGGATGTAGGAATGGGTCCCGCGGTACTAAGGAGCTACTCCTCATCGACATGGCCATTAGCCAACAGGTTCGTCGATCCCGCAAGGATCTGTCGACATGCTGGATAGATTATAAGAAGGCCTACGACTC
This sequence comes from Eugnorisma glareosa, assembly GCA_947578425.1. Taxonomy (NCBI): domain Eukaryota; kingdom Metazoa; phylum Arthropoda; class Insecta; order Lepidoptera; family Noctuidae; genus Eugnorisma; species Eugnorisma glareosa. The sequence goes on from OX387984.1 coordinate 1,629,739, forward strand.
TGTTCCACATACATGGCTCATGAAGGTGCTAGAGTTGTACAAGATAGATACAACTCTACGCGCCTTCCTTAAGTCGTGTATGGGGCAATGGAGGACGGTCCTTCGATATCCAGGATGTCGACAGATTCAGGGGAATGATGAACCTGTATGGATTAAAAGGGGAATATTCCAGGGCGACAGTCTGAGTCCACTTTGGTTCTGTCTAGCCCTGAATCCTCTAAGCACATTACTGGAGGATTCAGGCTTAGGCTACCGGTTGAGGAGAGATGGTCAGGTCATATCTCACCTTCTTTACATGGATGATCTGAAACTCTTTGCCCCCAACAAATTGCAACTGATGGAGTTACTGAAAGTAACTGAAACTTTTAGTAGCGCCATCAGGATGGAATTTGGTGTGGACAAATGTGCAGTCATGTATGTAAAGCGAGGGGAGATTATGGAATCCGAGGGAATTCAGCTCTCGGATTCCATACACCTGAGATCCCTCTCCTCATCCGAAAGCTATAAATATTTGGGTATGTCGGAAGCGTTAGGCATTAACGTAACTGACATGAAGCAATCGTTGAAGGAGCGCTTCTTCGGTCGCCTGAAGAAGGTATTAAATAGCCTTCTTTCGGGCGGGAACAAGGTGCGTGCCTTCAACGGTTGGGTCATGCCGGTTTTAATGTACTCTTTCGGCATACTCAAATGGACTCAGACCGAACTCGATACCCTGGATAGGAGAGTCCGTACACTGCTCACTGCAAACCGGATGCATCACCCACGATCATCGGTGATGAGACTGTATATCCCGCGGAAGTGCGGGGGTCGAGGCTTTTTAAACGCGAAGACGCTCCACAACCGCGAGGTATGCAGTCTCAGAGAATACTTTTTAAAAGCCGAGGTGGGTATGCACCGAGATGTGGTCGCAGTGGACAAGGGCCTCACCCCGCTGTCCATGGCTAAAGAGAACTGGCGCAAACCTGTAGTACTTACTACCGATGACCGCAAGGAAGTATGGCAAGGCAAGGAGCTTCACGGGCGCTTCTACCGGGCTCTTCATGGGCCCGATGTAGATTTTCTAGCATCCGTGTCCTGGCTACGTTTCGGTGACCTCTTTGGGGAAACTGAAGGTTTTGTCTGTGCGATTATGGACGAAGTTATGTTGACGAACAACTACCGGAAATATATTATGAAGGACGGGACGGTTGACGTGTGTCGGGCATGCCACCGTCCGGGCGAGTCCATCAGACATATTATTTCTGGTTGTTCTCGTCTGGCTAACGGCGAGTACTTGCACAGGCATAACCAAGTAGCCAGGATTATTCACCAGCAACTTGCCTTGAAATATAAACTTGTGGAATCTGAGGTACCGTACTACAGGTATGTGCCCGACCCAGTTCTCGAGAAAGACCATGTCACGCTGTACTGGGATCGGTCTATCATCACTGACAGGACTATTGTCGCCAATAAGCCTGACATAGTGGTGATAGACCGATCAGCGCGCCGCGTAATGATAATCGATGTTACCATCCCACATGACGAGAACCTCGTGAAAGCTGAGAAAGAGAAACAAATGAAATATCTCGACTTGGCACACGAGGTTGTCGACATGTGGAGTGTGAACTCGGCTATCATTGTGCCGATTGTTGTGACGGCCAATGGCCTTATAGCCAAAAGCCTCGACGAACATCTTTCGAGGCTCTCCTTAGGCGGTTGGATCAAGGGCCTGATTCAGAAGGCAGTACTCCTCGATACGGCTCGCATTGTGAGGAGGTTCCTGTCTCTGGAGCCCTAACCACCGGTAGCTTGGACCCTGCTCCCGATACCGGCGGACCACTATTTTTTATATTTTTAAATGTTTTTTTAATATTAATTTGTTTAGAAATATTTAAAAATGTAATTTATATGTATATAATTGAATAAAGGAAATAATAATAATAATAAAGATTTATTTTCTCCCACAAAGTACAGTTACAGTATAGAGGTCTTTCAAAAATTGTAGGTACAAAGGTTTGTGGGAGTCAGGAATCCAAACTAGGATACCCTGTGCTATGGACTCCTGGCCCCCCTCGCCGAGATTTGGATTATATGACAATTGTTGAACGTAAGACATGTATGAATGACTATTGTAAGAATAACAAGAAAAGGTACTAATTAAAAATAAAAATAAAAATAGAGATAAAAGTACGGTGTGTGTGTGTTTGAAAGTGTGAGTGTGAAGTGGAAGGTGTTGTGTATGTTTTGTGGTGTTGTGTGAGAGAGTGTAAGATAGTGTAGTGTGTGTGTGTATGTGTAAAGATAGATGGGTATACGAATGTGTGCGTGAGGGGAGGGAGTATGTATTTATTAAAAACGCTAGACTAAGATAAGATAGTAAGCAATTTTTCCGTTTCTTCATAATCTAGTTCTAAAAGCCACTGTATAAGCTTCTTTTTACATTCTACCCTAGGCAAATCAACAATTGCAAGAATTTTGTTAATTTTATTATACAGTCTGCTTGCTCTGAAATTGAAGAAATTATGGGCAAAAGATGTTCTTACCGGAGTTGTTTCACAGACTTCATAGGATCGCCTAGTATTAGCCTTCTTTCTAGCCGTTGAGACGTCTATAGAGGAATGTTTTTTTATAACTGTTTGCAGTATATAAAGCTGCCTGACTGTTAATACCTTTGCTTCGTTATAGAGGGTTGATGTAGCGTATAAACGTGGTTTGAAGAGAGCAATTTTTAGGAGAAGTCGTTGAGCTCTTTCAATGTTTAGGATATTGGTTTTATAAGAGCCGCCCCAGGTGGAAATACCATACGATAAGATTGATTGGCAAAGGGATTCGTACACAGTTTTAACCAGTTTCCAACTCGCAACATGCCTAAGATTTTTAAAAATATGAACGAGTTTTCTAGTTTTCTGGACCAGATGTGAAATGTGTTGTTTGAAAGATAAGTTTTTATCCATTATTATGCCTAAGTATTTTATCGATTCTGTTTTTGAAATCATTGGGCACATGGTACAGTTAGTGGGTACAGGATTACATGTATGTGCATAAACACCAAAATTATTAGTATTTGATGCAACATTATGTATTGTAAATTCAATGTATTTAGTTTTGGAGGCATTTAAGGTCAGTTTGTTGAGAGCAAGCCAATGAGTTACAATATTGAAACCTTCCTGGGCAGCAACAAAAGTTTCATCCCATGAGTTACCATAAAACGTTAATGTAGTGTCGTCGGCATAATACATAACATGACAGTTTCTAATGTTTAGCTGGCAAAGATCATTGATATAGCAAAGAAAGAGAGGAGGGCCCAAGATACTGCCTTGTGGGATTCCAATATTTATCGGTCTTTCTTCACTCAGAGTATCGCCTATCCGAACTGATTGATATCGATCTTGTAAATAGTTTTCGAATAGTTTTAATTGTGTGTCCCTTATTCCCATATGTTCTAGCTTGGATATTAATATACGCGGGCACACAGTATCAAAAGCTTTCTGAAGGTCCAGAAATATAGTCAAGCATTTTTTCCTATCATCCAATTTACTTACAATAAATTGCGTGAAAGTATCGATACAGTCGGTTGTAGATTTTCCTTTTCTGAAGCCATACTGGTTAGGTGATAGGATGTTTTTATCTTCTGAGAATTTCACAAATCTGCTATTAATAATCCTTTCAAATACCTTTGAAATAGAGGTGAGCAAAGAAATTGGACGATAGTTAGCCACATCTTCCTTGCTACCGCTCTTAAAAATAGGGATAACAATCGTTTTTTTAAGGGAATCTGGAAAAATGCCTTCTGCTAAACATCTATTCAGGATATAAGTGAGGGGCGGGACTATATATTTTTTTAAATTCTTAAGGACTGTTGACCGTATATTGTCCCACCCTGCTCCACAATCTGAGCGAAGGTTATCGATGATTCCCTTTACTTCCTCTTCCGATGTCTCCAAAAGCACAAAAGAGTTACAGGAGAATTTAACATTTGCCGCGATCGTTGGGAGTGGAGAAAGACCAGTTGGAATTTTACTTTTCAAATCCATACCCACGTTTGCAAAACGTTTGAATTTTTCAGGTTGGTAATAGTTTTAATAGCGGACCAAAGTTTTTTGTTATCACTTCCAGCCGAATCAAGTATATTCCTGTCATGTTGTCTCTTACATTTTTTTATTATATCATTACAAAAATTTCTATATCTTTTGTAGGATATTTTTAAGACATTATTGTCAGGATTATGTTTTAGCTTGTAATGCATTCTGTCTCTTGTTCTTATGCACCTCAGGAGGCCAGGAGTAATCCACGGTTTTATAGTAATTTTACTTCTAGGTATTTTAATATTTATTGTGTTGTTAATTATAATTTTTTGTAAGTTTTGAATAAAAAAAGTCATGAGGTCATTAGGATTTATGTTATTATCGTACACACTATTAAAATCAATATTTTTGCAGTCGTCGTTCAGTTTCTCAAAGTCAATTTTGTTCACAAATTTTGCTTTGTGGTTTTGTCCAGTTAAGCGCAAACAGAAAAGGGTCGCCTCGTGGTCAGTTACTGCAGATTGAAGAATAAATGTAAGAGAAGAAGCTTTAGTTTTAATTATCACATGGTCCAGACAGCTACATCCTCTAGTTGGCTCATAATGTGCAGGTATCATACCAAAGAAAGAAAGTAGGTCGAGATAGCTCGATGTAGTTACATTTAATACCTTGATGTTTATATTTATATCACCCATCAATATTACATTTTTGAAACCGGATAGTTTTAATAATAGTTTCTGTAATGTACGTAAAAAGTTGTCTAATGTGTGAAAACTAGGCGGTCTATATATAGCGATTATAGCGGTGTTTTTATTTATTTTAATAAGTAGGCAGTTTGCTTCCAAGATATCTGGTTCTTCTATGTTGAAGTTAATATCGTTATTCACGTAAACGACCACGCCGTCATTTTGGTTATAGTTTCGTGTAGTTGAAAAACCAGAGTAGCCAGGTATAAGTGGCAAGTTATTAACGGATGAGGGCCAACATTCGGACAGAATTATCACATCACAGCTTAACCGTATTCGTTTTAGTAACGTATTTAGGCTGAGATAATTTTTGTTAATACTTCTAATATTTTGTTGCAAAATTTTTAAAAATTTGTTTGGTTTTGTTATGGAAGCTTTACAGAATTCAGGTTCACAGCTGTGCAGTTCCGTCAGAACTAAATTTTCTAAATTGTTTATATTGTTAAGATCAGCGAATGTTATTTCTAGGAAATTGTTGGTGTATGGGTTTGTGATTACGGAGTGATTTTATGTTGAGCGTTTTCCGTTTAGGGTGTGTATGAAGAATGATAATGATGAGTTTCTCAAGAGTCAATGATGTTATAATGAGATGTGAGTGAATGTATTTAGGTGTTAGGTGTGTATAGTCGTGTGAAAATGCGTACGAGTAGATACAAAGTTTGTGTAAAAAAACAAGTAAAACATGCAAAAACCAAATGGATAAAGTTATACAATTACAATGCGGATTACGAGTATATAGTCAAATTTTCGGTACCAGATTTTCAAGATCGGCTTCACATTTAACTATTATCGGTTTTTCTGGTTCACTTTTTCGAAGGAAAACTTTACCAGCTGAGGTCCAACAATATGAATAGTTATAATCTTTTGCGAATTTTCTAGCTAGGTAGAAGAGGTGTTGGGTTTGAGGAGGTAAGAAGTCAGATACATAGATAGGTGCGGCAGGGCCGTCCATATTCAGGTGTACAGAGCTGAGCTTGTTCTGCTTGTTATTTGAGTTGAATTGTCTCGCCTTCTTCATGGCGACATGGAGAGAGCGACTGTCGCAACCCCGTGCAGGGCACGCCACTATAGTGGCGGTAAGTCCCCTCTTTGAGGAGTGGCTAGAGAGGCGCCACGGCGCCCTCACCTTGCGCCTGACGCAGGTCCTCACCGGACGTGGTTGTTTCGGGAGGTTCCTGCACCTAATCGGGCGGGAGGAAACGCCCGGGTGTCACCACTGCGAGGATCGACCGGAGGACACGGTGGAGCACACTGTGCAGGTCTGCTCCGCTTGGGCGGAGCAACGCCGTGTCCTCGTAGCAGCAATCGGCGGCGGCGACCTCTCGCGTCCGGCCCTGGTTCAATCCATGGTCCGGAGCGAGACGGAATGGGACGCCGTCACCTCCTTCTGCGAAGCAGTCATGCTAGCGAAGGAGGTGGCGGGACGTGAGAGGGAGAGAACATCACGTCCCAGCCGCCGCGGGAGACGCACCGGGCTTCGGGGGCCACGTGATGGCCCCCGGCCACCGTAGGCGCGGGCCTGTGGACGGTGAGCTATGGGCTAGCTCGCCGTCCGTCCGTCTTATGACGACAGGCCTTGTCGACGGCGCGTTCGTGTTCCACGCGCGCCTCAAAGAGAGTCAGCAAACAGGAAGGGGTCCGTAAGGACCGACGCCTGCCAGGCGCGGCCCTGGAACACAAAGGGCAAAGGAAGGAACATGGATGGGTTTTAGTCAGTAAAAGTCTGACACTCCCTCCTGCTCAGCCCAGAGCGGGAGGGGTTATTTGATGATTTCCCATCGGTAAAAAAAAAAAAAAAAAGGAGTGGGTACGAGCCTAGCACTGCCATCTCAGAACCTCTCTTAGCAAGTTCGTCTGCGGCGTCATTGCCTAGGGATCCACTGTGCCCCTTAATCCACTGGAGGGTGATTCTGTTAGACAGCGATATACTCTCCAAGGCGAGGAACATTCGAATATTAATTTACTGTCTTGTTTGTTTTCTAGGGCTTTAAGCACAGCTAGGCTATCAGATACGAATCTGATTGCATAGTTGTGAATCCCTAGACGCCACAAAGGCAGTTTGTAATGGAAGTTCGTAATTTTTGCTGATGGAAATACTATCGGACACATGCTTCCAGAATGACAACAGATCAACACCTCTCTGCCATAATATAATTTAAGATGAACCAACAATCGAAGATCATGTGAACTCAAAATATAAACAATAGCACATCAACAAGAAACAATATTGAAAACAAACAAGACTTTCATTACACTACACAATGTTATCAATCAAGTTTCTCGTGACAAAATAAAATAATGTTTCAAGTAGTATTTAAGGTGCGTGTGACCTTCTTTTGGCACAGTTCACATCCCGAAGTGTTGGTAGCTATAGGTACATACATTTGTGGGATTTAAACGTAAGTAGGTATTCGTTTTTCTTTATCGTGTGGTTACTGGTTAGTGTCTAACCTTGTGTCAGAGTTTTTACGCCGCCCATGGGCCTCTGTCATGGCTTTACATGCCGTCGAGAAATATCTCTCAGAGAGAGCAGCGGTGGCCCAGTGGTGGTAGCCCCGACTTACGAACAGTAAGTCGTGGGTTCAAACCCAAGCAGGCGCATTACTTTGTGTAATTTATTTCATCACTACTGCTCTCAAAACGGTGAAGGAAAACATCGTGAGGAAACCGGCATGTCCTAAAACCAAACATTCGAAGACATGTGACATCTGCTAACCCGCACTGTACCCGCGTGGTGGATTATAGCCCGTTCCCTCTCATAGAGAGGAAACCGTGTGTCCGAGCAGTGGGAACATTATAGGCTGATTATGCTATGCTATTTTTCTTTCAAAAACGTGTGGTTAGTGCCTAACCTGGTGTCAGAGTTTTTTTTACCGCCCGTGGTCCTCTGACTTGACATTACATGCCGTCGAGAAATATCTCTCAGGCATGCTGGTTCCCTCACGATGTTTTCTTCACCGAAGCAAGTGATAATTATACAATACGCACTTGAATCCGAAAAATCAGAGCTGCGTGTCTTGGGTTCGAACTCGAGACCTATGACTTGGTAGTCCGTCGGTCACACCACTAGGCTATCACTGCTTATAATTTCAAACCGTCCACGAACCCACACTGGGTACCCATGGTGAATTACGACCCACATTCTTTGACAAAGATGAGGCGTGTCTCCCAGCCGTGGGACCATTAAAAGCAGATTATGTAGTATAAGGCAGTGTTGTTTCTTACACAGCAACCACTGCTAATGTTTGTTTTTATAATTAAACACATGTTTACTTTTACTCAAAACAATCGTTAACATATTCATAGCGATAAAATTCCTCAACCATTCATCGTTATTGAATAATTATAGCATAGTACGTATTGTGTATTGCTATGTTAGGTTACGTTATTAATAGGATTGCATCCCTTATGCTCTGTCTTCGAGTGCGTCAGTCTTATTGCAGTGATTATATAAGGTCCCATTAAAATAGTTGGACAAATTTTAACACAGCGCTCAGTACGACTAACCAAAGACATACAAGCAAAAAAAACACTGATTAAAGTGATTTTGTTTTGACTTATTGGATGTGTTTATTCTATTTAGAGTGCCGCCGGTAATTTATTATTTTAGGTCAAAATAAAATCACTTTAATCAGTGTTTTTTTTTGCTTGGATATCATTGGTTAGACGTACTGAACGCTGTGTTAAAATTTGTCCATCTATTTTAATGGGACCTTAGATACATGTCATAAATGTGAGTGCTTGAGTGTTTTTAGGAAGCCTAACTTTTACCCACGGTCTCGCCTGCGTTGTTGTTACTTGTGGTCTTAAACTATTCCATAGGGATCTACAATACAGTATCATATATCGTGAGCTATCCGTCTAATGAGATTATTTTTTCAAATATGCTTAGCATTTAAGGTGTGAAAAGTGAACAGTTATACAAAGTTAATTTAGTATTTATAAGAGTGGATTAAAGGTTAAAAGAAGTTAAAAAACGTGTTAATTCTTGATCAAGCTCCTAAAAATATGAGCTCGTTCGAGTCGGAATGATGTCTAGAAAAATGTATCGAAAGAAAGTATTCACCCCGTAAAAATTGCAGTTTTTATTAACAAATTAAAGAAATAAAGGGGGCATTTAGTTTTTTATTAATAACTCAAAAACTATGAATATTTAAGGATTTTTTAAAGATCCTTAAATGGGAGGTGATTTCCAATAAAAAAGTTCCGGCTCTCGGATCTCTATTATTTATAATTTTAATTCAACGCCAAAAATAGAGCCCAGCCGTAACGACATGGGCACACTGCCACTGAAGACACAAATAAAATATTTCTTTTTTAGTAACAAATATTAATTTAAAAGTTTGAATAAATTACGGTATCATTCCGACTCTTGAAAGAGTAAAACCAGTTCGAAAAAAAAATTAAGTGAATTTTTCGAAATGTTATAGCATTGCTGTTTTTTTTCCAATCTCTGATCTCTGTAAATAAAAACTTAAACATTTTTGGCTTCGTGGAGCCCTTTTTATACATATACTTAACAAGATCACGCGATAAAAGTTAAAAAAAAATATTATTTTGTTTACAATAATTTTTAAATTTAATAATAAATTAAAAGCCCAAGAAATATTGTTAAAAAAAATGTTTCACCAAGTATTATGTTATTGCTGTTCTCGTAACGAATTATGGCATTAAGTAACGCTAAATTATTTTTATTTTAACATTATTTGTTAAAAAAAAAACGTTTAAGCAAATAGACTTTTAGATTTTTTTTACCATTCTATTGTCTTGGTAAAAAAAAAAATTATATTATATTCTTTTTTTTATTGTTTAAATAACTAGTTAAGATTTTTATTATTTTCTATTTAAAAATTACAATTAAATATTCTTAAAAAAATATTTTATATAAGTAAATTATTTTAATTTTATTTTAGTTTTTTTTTATTACTTTCATATATAAATGGCTGCTTTTGTATTTTTATAGCTCTAGAAAAAAAAACAGTAGTTAGAATTTGTTTACAAATTGTTCAGTTAACAAACAATTAAATTATTTATTAAAAAAATATTTCTTTTGGTAACCTATGAAGAATATTTAATTTGTATTATGTTTTTATGTAGTGTGCAAAACGATGATTGCCGCAATACTTCTACAACTGCTGGGGTTGGCCCCCGTGTTGTCTATGACCCCCATAACGAAGGATCTACTGACCCCAATAGCGCAGTACGGCGAGGGATGCGGGTATGGTGTAAGTAGAACTTTCATGTTTTAATGAAATAATATAACATTATTACGCGTATATTCCGTAAACGGTTGTGTAGAGGAGCTTACCAGACACAACACCCCTCTGGACTGAGTATCCTCCCTGTTCTATGGGGGATGAAGAACTGTACCCTATCCTTCATACTCCTGAAAGCTGTATATGGAGCTCCTGTACTTAATAGTACACCCACATTTCGCCAATGATGTTTAAGTAAAATGCAGAGGCGAGCCTATTGCCCTCAACCGGGCACAAATCCAGACTCCGTGGCTGCTACTGAGAAATGATGGAGAAACTGAATAACGCTTTGACCGATCCGGGAATCGGACTGAGGACCTCAAGCTCAGAAGGCTTGCGACCACTAGACCAGCGAGGCAATGGCTGGTTCAAACATTGGTGAGTTGAGTTGCCATGGCTGACCTGAAGGTCTTCTTTAAGGAGCAGTGTTACCTCAATATTCCCAAAAAATGGATACTTAGATAGTCGAGTATGACGTATGCAATGAAAATATCTAACGCAAAAAATACAGTGGACAGAGAACGGTTTAAAGAAAAACTTTAACCGAACAGAATAATAAATAATCGTTTGATATTCCCAATAAAAACATTGGGAAGTTGCGCCACAAAAATAAACTTTGGCGTCGAAGATCTGTGTATTTCCAGCGATAACAAGAGTTTTTTTTTTAAATTAAATAAAAAAAAAAAAACTCTTGTTATAATTATCTTTTTTTTAATAATAATAAATATAATAAATCATTTATTGTCAGATCATTCAATCCAATATGTTAGTAATACATACACATCTTAAACACTAGTGTTAGTATATAATATTTGGTACATAACATTTTGGTAATAATTTAGGTATTAATAATGTCAAAATAATTAATAATAATAATGTCAAAATCATTAAAAATATGTCAAAATCACCATTAATCATGTCAAAATCATTAATAATTATACAATATTCAGGAAATACAAGGAAATAAATAATAAATAAAGGGCAATTCAGATCAATTAGGCAAGAATTCAAAGAAACACTATTTATTTCAAGGCACGATTTGAAGGTAGTACCAGTGTTGTGGTCCAGTGTCTGAGAATGAGACCTTCCGCCCTATCGGCCACAGTGACCAAGAGGCTGTTGGCGCTGCCCCGCACCCTCTGCATCAAGGAGGCAACACGCTTTCGCATGATTGCGTAAAAGTCGTCTATACGTGCCTCTGCGAACATCCCTGATGCGCTACAGTGTCGTGCCAACCCCAGCAACGCCCTGTACGCGTTATTTTAAACTTTAACCAAATAATTATTTAAATTTATTATTAATGCCATTTACAATTTTTTTTTTAAATTTAGAATTTTATTAATTAACTAATATTAATTATTAATGACACAATTACAATTATTGAATTTTGAACAATTATTTATATTTTGAATAATCTAAAGAAAAAAAATAATCAGCTAAAAAAATAATCAGTTGTCCCATAGAAAATTTCAATACCTACTCGACCCAAATGTATGGGACAGCTGATTATTTTTTTACGATTTCTATGGTGGTCCTATAGAGAAAGTTGTTCAGTTTGATGGTCCGTACCACAGTATTCCATATGATTATACCCTTTCTGTTACACGTTGTATATTCTTAGTCACATGTCAATTCAAATACATATTATTTTCAATTTTCAACCTTATTCATAGTGGTGACAATAATTTACGCGGTCTAGTAGCGATTAAAATCGTAGTCAGTCCGCGCCTTATAGTTAAACATGCTGTCACTGACATCTGAGAGTCATTCCACGATCATGGCGTTTGCAACAGCGTCGAAATATCGAGAGCGCAAAATAATGAATAACCACGGAAGATATCCCGTAAATGACAGTGAAGTTTGGAATGACTGGTTGTTCTAAATATCGGTCTTTATTTCAGAGTTGTCCAGTAATGGGGCAGAACGTGCTCAATGTGCACATAGTACCGTCCATGCATGGCGAGCTGGGTTACACACGGGACTTCTACGAGCATTACACAGGATGTGAGTATCATCACCAGCTATTTAGACTTCTCCCGACAGCCAACTGCATCTGTCTGCCTGTTCCCATCCATAAATCAGCTTCCCAGTCTAACTGGATGCAGCTCTTTCATTCTTACATGGAGCGAGTGTCTATCTGACTTCCGCAACGCAATTCAAAATCAAAAATCAAAATCAAAGCATTTATTTCAAGTACGCCAGTTACAGGCACTTTTGAATTGTCATTTGTTGGCAAGAAACTCCATGGACACTCTTTTAAATCAGCATACTGTTACAAAACCTTGGTTACATCATTCATGTTGAGATGGTACACTATGTGAGAACGATGTAGCAAGATGTGCACGTTAAAAGTGTCTACAGTAAAAACAAAAAAGACAATTAAAAAAAATACAAATAATTAATTCAAATAAGCCGCGGCAGCTCTCTAAGAGATGACCAGTCCCAACTGACAGCGCCCGTTCACGAACATGACGCATGGATCAGTCAGCACCATTCAACTCAACCATTTGGAAGGGAACTAAATGATCCGACACACGCGCCACCATCAGCCAGACATTGAGTGAGCATGAGTGTTTACGTGGTAAAACTGATTGTCAGATTCTTTCTCCTGACTAGTCGTAAGGCGATCGCGAGAGTGGAACGTAGCGTTCCTCTAGTCATGGTGTTTTCGCTTACTCCCCCTACCGTGTCCGTTTTCTGCGAGACATCTCGAGAGACCATCATCACACCATAACGACTGTCTAAGATCTACAAATAACAGCCGGGACCGATGACAACGCCGTTTTCTGCGAAACATCTTCGGTAAAACATAGCAAGGGCGTGCCGTCCATAGAGACAATTAGGCCTAGCCTACCCAGAAATATAGAGAGAGCTCTCGATCGAGAGTGTACAGCCACCATAACGACTGTATAAGATCTATAAATGACAGCCGGGACCTATGACAACGCCGTTTTCTGCGAGACATCTTAGGTGAAACATAGAGAGAGCTCTCGATCGAGAGTGTACAGCCACCATAACGACTGTGTAAGATCTACTAATGACAGCCGGGACCGATGACAACACCGTTTTCTGCGAGACATCTTGGGTGAAACATAGAGAGAGCTCTCGATCGAGAGTGTACAGCCACCATAACGACTGTGTAAGATCTACTAATGACAGCCGGGACCGATGACAACACCGTTTTCTGCGAGACATCTTGGGTGAAACATAGAGAGAGCTCTAGTTCGAGAATGTACAGCCACCATAACGACTGTGCAAGATCTACAAATGACAGCTGGGACCGATGACAACGCCGTTTTCTGCGAGACATCTTGGGTGAAACATAGAGAGAGCTCTCGATCGAGAGTGTACAGCCACCATAACGACTGTGTAAGATCTACAAATGACAGCCGGGACCGATAGCTTAACGTAGGTACTACGGTCTTCTAGTAATAAATACCTTCTTAGATTTATGCCCGCCTAGTACTGTGCATAAGGGTACGGCCCATAACTAGCACAACTGTACCTAACACTACTCGATCCCATGCAATGTTTTGAGTAATAATTTATTACTCAAAAATACGGTGTGATCAACGGGAACAATTTTTTAAATTATTTAACCAATTCCCGCTGACTCCACCTGTGGGGCCACGGGCGGTGAGGTCAACGGGAATACACCTTTACAACACACGGAGCGGCCTTTTTTTTTGCGGATGGGAAATCATCAAATGACTCCTCCCGCTGTGGGCTGAGCAGGAGGGAGTGTCAGAGTTTTACTGACTAAAACCCATCCATGTTCCTTCCTTTGCCCTTTGTGTTCCAGGGCCGCGGTATCTCTTTCGAACAGTCCCGCAACCCTGGCAGGCATCGGTCCTTTCGGACCCCTTCCTGTTTGCTGACTCTCTTTGAGGCGCGCGTGGAACACGAACGCGCCGTCGACACGGCCTGTCGTCATAAGACGGACGGACGGCGAGCTAGCCCATAGCTCACCGCCCACAGGCCCGCGCCTACGGTGGCCGGCGCCGACGCCCGGTGCGTCTCCCGCGGCGGCTGGGACGTGAGGTTCACACGGATGGGCCTTAGTATGAAATATACGGTTACCCATCCACGCAGTTCGCAACTAGCGTTGCTTATCCTTGGTCCAAGGACCTGTGCCGCCTTTACTTACCTATGAACCCCTCCCATTCATATTACACACCCTTTTTATATGCTTCTATTTAGTGTGCCTTATCAATTAGAACGTAGTGGTCAAATCTTGCAACTGAATTTCAAACCAGTTCGCACCAACCGATTGAGCTGAAATTTTACACACACCTTTGATACTGGTGACAATACATTTTTTATGACAGACATGACTTGATCCTGCAGCCAGGATCGTCTCCTCACGTGAGAACTCCTCAACAGTTAATAGCAAGGACACAAAATAAATTTCACAAAATAAATATCACTGGACATTGCACACAGCGCCATCTAGGTGCCACACTAAGCAACGAGGCTTGTGTCGTGGACACCAGATAGTTAATAAATACTACATAGATAAGTTTTGTTTGGAAATATATACTTATTACACATATAAACATCCATGACTCGGAAACAAATGTCCATGCTCATCACACAAACATTTGCTCCTACCGGGTTTCGAACCCGGGACCCTAAGAACGTAAGGCAGCCTCACTACCGCTGCGCCATTCGGGTCGTCAAGACATTGATAGATGAACCAAATTTTCATAATTTTTAATTTATTTGCTTTGCTATGGTGGTCTAATACAAGTTGTTTTATTTCAGATGAAAATGGATTTGACCATAGTGTAGTCAATATGAAGAATATCTTAGACAATATAATTACGGGTCTTTGGACGAATGAGAGGAGAAAGTAAGTATGATGGATTCAAAAACATTACTTTTAATGGTATAGTCACGAACACTAAATGTTATTCAGCGCTCGTCACTGTAGTATTTAGTAAATAATGGGTGTAAAGTACCCTTAACGAAGCCGTGAGGTACTTGTTCTCCCCGTCATTGTGATAACTTTTTTGTTCTAGACCATACCTGGGAACCTTCTAGTTACGGAGATATTGGGGGTCAAAGTTACAACTTTTTCAAAAGTTTTTTTAAATACAGTTTTTAACGCATTATTTTACTTTAAATGCCTCTTTGATTTGTTTACTATTCAATGCATCCATCAGCACAAGGTTTTGAGTGCGTCACATTGAGTCCTACCGTAAAACGTAATTTTTCACACCAAAAAAAATTGTCGTGCCCCAGCAATAATTTTTGCGTAGAGTTACTTAGTTTGATGTACAGAATGCTTGGTTGATGACTTCATCAAGGGTCCGTTTAAACCCTGCATGTCAAGCACATAGCAATATTCAAAAGCCATTTACTCGTGCAATAATATGAGACCTATTTCGTAATCAACACTCACAGTACGACTGTCCAAAAATTTAGGGTCGCTTAGCGAGCTATGGAAATGGCTCTGCTTGGAGTCTCTCTGAGGTATCGCATCCGGAACAAGGTGAACCGACAGGGAACCAGAGTTGTCGACATAGCTCACAGAATAAGTAAGCTGAAGTGGCAATGGGCCGGCCATATTAGCCGTAGAACCGATGACCGTGTTCTTAAGTGGAGACCGCGAATCGGTAAGCGTGAGGTTGAGCGCCCTCAGGCTCGGTGGAGCGTCGATTTTCGCAGGGTGGCTGGTAGCAACTGGATGAGAGTTGCTGAGAATCGAGTTGAGTGGCGTACGATTGAGGAGGCTTATGTCCAGCAGTGGACTGCTGTAGGCTGGTGATGGTGATGATTTCGTAATAGTTTGGCTTCCAATCCTAGGTCTCGAATAAATTATAGGAGACTGAGAATGATGTGTTTTTCAGGTTCACTTTCTCCGACATGCCGTATCTATTTCATTGGTGGAAGAACAGGGATATGACAGGTATCAAAAATACTTTTTTTTTTTTGAAGTCGCATCTCGCTGTTCGACCTATGAGGCTGGCTACTGCTTAACCGGTCTCATCCTGTGGTTGCCTTGAATTTTAGGCCTTCATCCAAGGGCAAACAATTTAAATACTAAGCGACCACACGCTAAGGGCGCCTGTTGGGTACGGGCCTCGACTTAGGGCGTCGCTGGGGAGGGCAGCAAGGGGTCAGGCTGGATCTGATTTAGGGGCTGATTTATTGCAAATGGCTCAGCGTCGCGGGCTGGCTCTTGCAAGAGACGGGTGAGAGGGGGTTGAATAGGGACGTCGCGACGGACCACGGCGCAAAAAAATACAGTTCTTTAACCTATGTTGGCGCATCTCTGTCAAAATCCTGTTGTTTTTTACTATTATTACAAATAAGGTTGCTTTTGACTTGCCGCCAGAGGTTAAATCAATATGAAAAGAGTATGATACAATAATCTAAACAACTTTTCTTCTTTACTAAACGTACAATTACAGATAAATGTAAAAAGTATCGTTTCCACTGATTCTCGGCCTGAGTTTTTGAGCTTTACCGCCTTACGAAATTTTGTGTTTAAATCAATGCTATTATAAAGAAAAATACGCTACGTTCATACTGAGCGGCGATCAAATATCGTTGCGTTGTTACGACTGCGATAGATAATACGGAACGTATGATACAGACCTTAGGATCCCCACCATAGCTCATTTTATGAAACGTCTTTCCAAGCGTTTCTTCGATTCCGCTATTAAGCATAGGAACCCCCTGATCGCATCGGCCGCCCGGTACGAACCCTCGCGTATCAGCATGATTCGCCGTCCACGACATGCCCTCACCACCCCCGATGACCCCATCACCCTCCTCCAGGAGAGCAGTAGGGAAACCAGCACACTTCGTAAACCACACAGACACAGACCGCCGAGTTTCCGTCCTCACCGTCGAGGCCCGTCGCGACGCCCCCGTTCAATGAACCCCCCCAAACCCTTGCCAGAGCCAGCCCGCGATACAGAGCCGTAGTCTTAAACCAGCCCCTAAATAATATAATTCAGGCCCAGCCTGTCCTTTTACTGTCCTCCCCAGCGACGCCCTAAACCGAGGCTCGTACCCCACAGGGGGTGCCCTTTGCGAGTGGTCGCTTAGTTTTTAAGTATTGTTTTAAGCCCCTGGCTGGAGGCCTTAGATTCATTTTTAAGGCATCCACAGGATTTGCCCGGTTAAGCAGTAGCCAGCCTCAGAGGCTGAACTGCGAGATTCCATCCCCAAAAAAAAAAACAGTAAATTTGTCTGCTACAATTTGCCCGCGCTTTTTTTAATTATAATATCATTGGTTTACATGTATTTTTTCCTGAATATGAATTTCCTTCTCATGTATTCATATCATTTTACACCTTTTTTTAACAGTTGTTTTTATTTTTAATGTATTGTCGTCGTTGTATATGTAGTTATATACTTTTAGTCTTAATTTTTTATTATTAATTTAAATCTATTTGTAGTTTGTACACAATGAAATAATAAATTAACCCAAACTAACCACAAAGTAAACTGTAGTGTCAACTAACTTAATTTAATAAAGCGTTTTTGGTTGAGGCATCTCTTCTTGCAGTGAAGCGGATGGTGTACCAGCTGCTCCGTCAGGGTCGGCTGTTCTTCGTGGGAGGGGGCTGGAGCATGAGCGACGAGGCGACCACTAGTTACCATGCTATTATCGACCATTTTACTTACAGCTTGAGGTATGTATCTACCTCTGTTATGTTGTTCTGTGGAGTTATAAATAAAAAATAAATAAATAAATATCGCTGGACATTACACACAGCGCCATCTAGGTGCCACACTAAGCAACGAGGCTTGTGTCGTGGACACCAGATAGTTGATACTACTACATAGATACTTTTTTGTTTGTAAATACATACTTATTATACATATAAACATCCATGACTCGGAAACAAATGTTCATGCTCATCACACAAACATTTGCTCCTACCGGGTTCTGTGGAGTTCTCTTATTACATTACATTTACATCATATTCTCATCTGCTTGCATTTTCCCAACTATGGGGTGTGGGGTCGGATTCCAGTCTAACCGGATGCAGCTAAATAGTAAATACCAGTATTTGACATGGAGCACCTGCCTATCTGACCTCCACAACCCAGTTAGTACTGGGTAATACGATACCTCTTAGTAACTGGCTGTCAGACTTTCGACCACTGACTACCTGTAACGACTGTCAAAGATCTACAAATGACAGCCGGGACCAACGGCTTAACGTGCTTTCCGAACACGGAGGAAACTCGGTGAGTAATGGGTGGTCACCCATTCACGGAGCAATCTAGGCAAGCGCGGCTTACCCTGAAGATCGATCCGAGCTGCTGATATTATTTAGCCATGAGCTCCTCATGACATAACAATACATCTGTAGGCGAAGATCCGAAAGGTTAGGAAGAACCGTAGAGTTAGAGTACACCCACATTACGCCAGTTATGTCTAAGTCCTATGTAATAGGGGCGAGCCTATTGCCATCAACCAGGTACAAATCCAGACTACATGGCTTACCTTACCTGTGAATCGCAGGACATCAAGTCCAGCAGTTCCACGTAATATAATATAAATTCTTTATTGCCATAAAAACAGGGTACATAAAAAATTGAGACCCTGGCTTCAGAGCTAGGTTAGAGTACCTGTATTTCAGGAGCCAGTGACTTCTTCCATTTAGGTAACAATTGCGCAAGTTTCATGCGGCAAAAGGTTACAAAATAATATTACTTAAAATTAAGTTTAATAGTTATCATTAAAAATAGAATTAGAATAATTGACTAAAACAAGTAAAATACTTATTAATACAAAAAAAAAAAAACGAATAAAGTCAGGATTGAATTAAAAACAAAATAATTTTAAATTATAGATTACAGTAAAATAAAATTATAACAAATTACAATACAGAAAACAAAATGTAATCAACCCTATGTAGGTAACCAACGCAGCAATCGTCAGTTATTGTTAATTAACCTCGAATTACCTCTCATTTCCAGAAAAATCAACGCTTCATTCTTAGAATGTGGGCGCCCTCTAGTGTCCTGGCAGGCAGACGTGTTCGGCCACTCCAGGGAGTTTGCCTCGCTCATGGCGCAGATGGGCTTTGACGGACACTTCATCAACCCAATCAGCTTTGATGATGAACTGGCCAGGATGCAGTCCAGGTCCCTCGAGTTTGTGTGGAGAGGGAGCGATGACTTAGGTAAGAGTATACAAGGTGTAAATGTACCCTGCCAGGGTTGCGGGACTGTTCGAAAGAAATACCGCGGCCCTGGATCAAAGGGCAAAAGAAGGAACATGGATGGGTTTTAGTCAGTTAAAGTCTGACACTCCCTCCTGCTCAGCCCATAGCGGGAGGAGTTATTTGAAGATTTCCCATCCGAAAATAAAAAAAAATAAAAGGTGTAAACGTACCTTTCACAAAGCACCAAGCATTATGTATAACAAACTAAGTAACTCTACACAAAAATAATTGCTGGTTTTTTTTTTCGGGTGGAAATTCACGTTTTACGGTAGGACTCAATGTATGTAATTGTGCTGATGAATGCATTTAATAGTACGGGGGTCGTGGTGGTATTTAAAGTAAAGTTATAACATTAAAAACCTGTATTCATTTTAAAAAAAACTTGTGAAAAAGTTGGAACTTTGACCCCCAATATCTCCGTAACTAGAAGGTTCCCAGGTATGGTCTAGAACAAAAAAATGATCGCAATGACGGGGAGAACAAGTGCCTTTCGGCTTCGTGAAGGGTACTTTTGCACCGAGTATAAAGCGAGTGCCTATTTCATTAATCCAAATCTTCGTAGTAAGTCTTCCGAACTTCAGACTACTTGTAATGACCGTCAAAGATCTACGAATGACATGATTTGGTGGTGATGATGATGATTCTTGTATGTTCCAGGTTCTGAAACTGACATCTTCACCCACAAACTGTTCGATGGCTACTGGTCTCCTCCCGGATTCTGTTTCGGAGCGTTCTGTGATGACCCTCTCATCATCACTTCGGATTCTACGTTCAGGAATGTGGAGGAGAGGGTATGTTTTAAATATTGTCATTTTTGCTTCTTTATAAAGAGGTAAAATTTGTTTGTAAGTTTGTGTGTAGGGGGTAATCTCTGGATCTACTGAACCGATTTTGAAAATTCTTTCACTAATAGGAAGCTACATTATCCCCGAGTACCATAGGCTATATTACAACGTGCCCGTGGGACAATTTCCGATAAAAACGCAAGCGAAACCGCAGGCAACAACTCTCGGCCTCGCTGGCGTTAATTTAGAATTTTGCAATCAATTCGGGTGGTACTCTGCTTGTAATAATATAATTCAATCATGATTCGAAAGACACGTGGCACCATCTATTATTATAAGAATATTATTGTTGTTTTAATCTTTTTTTTCGTGTTGAAAGGTACCCTTTGTCCGTTTTAGTACACTGCCCTCTAATGGTCTAATTGCAATAAATATTTTCATATAAAAAGGAAGAGCTATGTGATATACTAATACACGTAGCATGAGCTTTAAGGTTCCGTGTGACTAATCCTCACTTATCCCGGGCAGCGAGTGCACGTACCCCTAAAGTAGTTCATATACTCCCTGTGTTGTTCTCTCTCTCTCTGTTTCTGTTTTTTTGTTGTCATTTTGTATGATGCACGTCATGTGCCAACGACAAATATTTTTTTCTTTATTTCTTTCTTACTTACTGATAATTTGGTGGTTTAGCAACGTTCGGTTAAGTGGTGTAGGCGTGAAATGGTAACAAACAAATAAACAAATTCCCTTTCGCATTTATAATATTAGTTAGGAAGTTAGGTTAGGTACGCCATCAGTATATACAATAAAAGTACACAGGGTGGAAGTGACACCAACGATAAAACGGTTGTAAAAACTTGTATTTAAATGAAAACCTTGTGAAAAAGATGAAACTTTGACCCCCAATATCTCCGTAACTAGAAGGTTCCCAGGTATGGTCTAGCAAAAGAATGATCGCAATAACGGGGAGAACAAGTGCCTTTCGGCTTCGCTAAGGGTATTTTAACACCCATTATTTTATAATGAGATTCATTAAAAAACTCAAATGTTTTAAAACGAAATAGTTTTTTTTTTTATTTGACCTCACTTTGTTGTTGGTTCAAACCACGTTAAGTATGTAAGTGTCTTAGAACACCTTTTGATTTGTTTGTTTTTTTTTTAATTGTGAATAAAAAATTTCAATGGATTCTTCACGTAATTTAAAAAAAATATATTAATGACATTTTTTCCTAAGGAAAAGAAAAATTGGTTAGCTATTAATTAGCCGAATATATTGTACGTGTACCGAATATATTCACCCCTCAACATGTTGATAAAAAATGACAAAAAGTCGTGTTGGTAAATAAAACAACAAAATGGAAAATCGACAATACGATGATCAAAAAAACGCAAAAAGTGAGGCGTGTCGGCTAGGTTTGAACTCGCATTCAGTCGCTCACTCCTATATAGGGAGATCCCGTGACCGACAGACCCACGTTAAAATTGAAAAAAGAAAAGACGTGGAACTAATGATAACAAAATTGAACATTAGTTCCATTATTATCAGATTATTTAAAAAAAGAACAAGTGAATAAAAAAAAACATCAATAGTTCCATCATGTCACTGTTAATGGTACTAGTGGCAATGAACCAATTTTATTACAAACCAGCTGTTGCCCACAACATTCGCTCGCGGTTTGAATCGGATTTTGTTATCAATTTCATCGGATTTTATTTTTTTGGCACGGAACCCTAACCGCTGTGCCGAATTTTCATTTGAACTCATTTCGTTCGGACCGATATAATCTTTTTAGTTTAATTAATGATTACATTATACTAAAATAGACGTATCAATATAAGAATAATATACATAGGAGTGAGACCGGCTCGGCCGGATGGCCCCCGTTCCGCGCAGGCCTCTTGGCCGCTTGCACAGAGGTCTCATCGTATAGATAGGTTATTTCTAACATAAAAATAGCCTATCTTAGACTTTATAACATCAACTAGCTATTTGCTAGTATAAGTCCCCTCAAAATCGGTCCAGCCGTTTCGGAGATTAGTCGGAACAAACAGACTTCTTTAGAATTTACAAACAGACACTTAAAAATTTGTAAAGATTAATCCATACATATCACAGACGTGATGTCACCCAGGGCTGCGGGACTCTTCCAAAGAGATACCATGGCCCTGGAACACAAAGGGCGATTAAGGAACATGGATGGGTTTTAGTCAGTAAAAGTCTGACACTCCCTCCTGCTCAGCCCAGAGCGGGAGGAGTTATTTTACGATTTCGACTTGATGTCACGTAACCCTTTGCCCTCAGATACAGGTCTTCATCCAGCAGATGCTGAAACGCCAAAGCCCGTACTACACCACGAAACACGTCATGGTCATGATGGGGCAGCGCTTCGGGTACCACGACGCGGCCGCCTGGTTCGGCAATATAGACAAACTCATCATGTAAGCCCTAATCATCTTCACATGAGCCTTTTTTTGTGGCAACAACCAGCTAAATACTGACTGGAAGAGACATCGACGAACAAACGGTCACCACGTATTCACTACGTCATTCTGAACCCCCCCTTTCCCCCTTAGTAACTTAGAAACATTTCATCGGAAACTTAAAAAAAAATAACAGCGGTTTACTACAAAACTCAGTACTCAGCCAAAATAAAAGAAAAAGCAAAATTTTTTTTTTTTTGATTACCTTCAAATTTTCGATGTGGGTGAGTCGAAATGATGTACTTCTTCTTTCGTTCTTCTCCTGTGACCGTCGGACTACCAAGTCATAGGTCTCGAGTTCGAACTCAAGGCACACACCTCTCGCGGGCCTGTCATCTTAAGACGACAGGCCGTGTCGACGGCGCATTCGTGTTCCACGCGCGCCTCAGAGAGAGTCAGCAAACAGGAAGGGGTCCGAAAGGACCGATGCCTGCCAGGGTTGGGGTCGGCTTCCAGTCTAACCGGATACAGCTGAATACCAGTATTTCACATGGAGCGACTGCCCATCTGACCTCCTTAACTCAGCACTTTCAACAGTCAGCGATATACAGGATGTAGCAGGACCCTTCACGAAGCCGTCAACCAAGCAATATGTACATCAAAGTTGATCAAACTAAGTAACTTTACTTTGAAATGTCCTTGAAAAGGCTGTGAGCACTCGGACCCCACGGACCTAGAGTTTCAACCCCAAACGGCTCGCAAATATAGTTACCAATAAGGTTACTATATTTCCGCCGCTTGAGGTTCTCTGCAGCCGCAGCGGCAGCGCCAGCACAGCACGATGAGCTTGGAAGATGGGACGGCGCAAGAGTATCGACACATGTTGCGTCCCACACTAAAGGCCTACCAATCTTCCATGGAATTTTATTTATTTGCATAGATGTTTATATATTAATCTTTTTCAGGCACGTGAATTCAAGGCAAAGAGATGAGAAGAAAAAAATATATTTGTTCTATTCGACACCTCCCTGTTATCTGCGAGCCGTGCATGAGTCGTCGTAAGTTAACTTTTTATTTATTACCCGACTACGCCGAAGCCAAAAGGAAGGGTTATGATTTTAGCAGTCTATATATGTATGTATGTTTGTATTTACATACGTTCCTAAACTATTCATCTGATTTTGCTAAATAAGGTGTCAATCGATTCGTTATTATGGCCCGAGTAACATAGGCTACATTTTAACCGACTTCAACAATAGGAGGAGTTGATTTTACCTTGTAAACCCTGAATTTAATTAGAGCGTGATTTTTCGGTAGTCCGTTTTTTTAGCTGTAGTCTAACAAATTCTTGTTTTTGTCGACGAGTGACAAGGAATCAACAAAAGCCGATCACATCGCACTAAATCAAATCAATCAAATCAAATCAAATTTATTCGTAAATGTAGGTTTCAATACATTGAGATGTTATAATAAGATGGTCAGTTCGCTACATTTTACCCGAGAGCATACAAATAATAATTATTGTTAATAGTGTCAGAACAACAGACACACATTTAAAATGAAATATCTCAATTACTTACATACTAATACTCAATTCCTTACGTACTAACACACAATTACTAATGTCAAAATAATAATAATCTAAATTTAATATTGGAATATGCTAAATGTCATAGATGTCCTCCATAAACTCAGTTGTAGAGTAGTAACATTTATGAATTAAAAATTGTTTTAATTTCTTTTTAAACATATTATTATTAAGATTCTTTATCTGTCTAGGAATTTTATTGAAAATGACTGGAGCCATTCGATAAACACTTTTACGTAGAAGGGCTGTTTTACTACGATCAACACAAAGAATGTTCGAATCCCTTTTCCTTAGCCGTGGGTCAGCTGGGGCTCTTATTTTGAAGAGCTGTGGGTTTGTCTTAACAAACACTGCCACCTCAAAGATGTATAATGACGGCAATGTTAGAAGCTTCAACGATTTAAAATATGGCTTACAACTGTCCCTTGAGTGTAGGTTACATATAGCACGTACGCATCTTTTTTGTGCGATGAAAACGTAATTCTTATCTGTCGAGTTACCCCAGAAAATGAGTCCGTATCTTAGGACTGATTCTACGTAGCTATGGTAGGCTGTAAGCACGGCGTCACGGTTCACAAATTTGGACAGCTTATAAAGGGCAAAAGCAAAACTGTTAAGTTTTTTACAAATTTCCTCAACATGCGGCTTCCACGTAAGTTGACTGTCTATCACTAACCCTAAAAACTTTGTTGTATCCGTTTTTGCAACTAACTGTCCATTGTGACCAATATTAACCGGTAGTTGTTGTCGTTGTCGCTGACTAAAATGCATTATACACGTCTTTTCTAAATTAATTTTTAAATTATTCGACTGCAGCCAATCTATAGATTGCTTTAGCGTGTCATTTATTTCTTGTTCATAATTGTAGGACTCTTCTTTTTTTATCATTATTGTACAATCATCAGCAAATAACACTGTTGGGTGATTGATACTTTTTGGAAGGTCATTTATGTACACCAGGAATAGTGGGGGACCCAACACGCTCCCCTGAGGTACACCGTACCTCACCGTTTTAGGTTTTGACCGATATTTGATTTCCCGCTTGGTTTTAATATTTATATTTGTTATTTCAGTGTATTGTTGCCGGTTGCTTAAATATGACGTGATAAGATCAAGACCATTGCCGCGTATTCCATATCTTTCTAGCTTGTCGATAAGTATAGAATGATCAACATGATCGAAGGCTTTTGTCATGTCCATATACAAGGCACAGATGGGTATTCTGTTATCTACACTTGACATAATTTTGTTGAGAAAATCATAAATAGCAACATTAATTGACTTATTTTTTCTAAAACCGTTTTGTTCATTAACCAGTACATTCTTACTTTCGAGGAAATTGTACGTTCGGTGATGTATTATTTTCTCTATGACTTTCGAGAATATCGGTATTAATGCCAGTGGTCGATAATTTTTAATAGAAGTCTTCTCCCCTTTCTTATACAACGGCTTAATAATTGATACTTTAAGTTTATCTGGGAAGACTCCTTTTTCAAAACATAGGTTTATAATGTATGATAGTGGATGACAAATAATATGATGGACTTTTTTTATCATGTTTGTTGTTATGTTATCGTACCCTGTACTTTTAGTGTTTTTGAGAGATTGAATCGTTCTCGATACCTCTTCTGGTGTAGTTGGATCTAAAAAAATTGAATTATTCACTCTGTCTATTTGTGGCGGTAGTTTATTGCAGCCTGGAGTAATTTGATCAGAGTAAAAATCATTGAATGCATTACAGATGTCTTTTGTTTTAACTATTTCTTTATTATCGTGAATAATTTTCGTTATTGGTTCATGAGGGAAATCAACTTTGTTATCATTAATTATTTTCCAAGTTGCCTTGCTTTTATTATTAGATGTCCTAATGTAATGATTATTTTGTACATACTTTGTTAGTCTTATAATTTTTTTATATCGAGCTGTGTATGAAGTTTATATTGTTTTATTGTTCTCAGTTTTTGTTTTACGGTATTGCCACAGTAGTTTACGTTTTATTTTGCTGCACGTTTTTATGCCGTTGGATAGCCATTTTTGCCTTTTATTAATTGTCTTTGTTACAATTTTTACCGGAAAACATAGGTCGTAAAAGACTTTAAATATGCTTATAAAGTTTTCGTATGCTAAATTTGGATCATTCAGTTCATAAGCCTCACTAAAGCTTAAGCTTGCAATACACTCAATAAACTTTTCTATATGTTCAGACGAATAGTCCCTTATTTCAATTTTCCATGAATGGATTGCACACGTTTTTTTACATTGCATTTTAATATTTGCGCTGTGTGGTCTGATAGTGCAGTCTCAATTACTTCTCCAATGTTACCACGAGCATTATGAAATATATTATCTATACAGGTACCGCTAGATAAGCGAGTAGGTTGTTTAGTGAGTATTTTGAGGTTAAATCCGTAAACTATATTCATAAATGTCTTGGCAACTTGATCATTTTTTAGAATATTTATATTGTAATCCCCGCAAATTATTATAGTTTTATTAGTTTTTCCAAGTGTAATAAGGGAAAGTAAATTTTCTAGCACTTCGAAAAAAAGAGAAAGATGAATCTTTATATTGGTATTTTTCGGAACCCTATACATACAGACGACAGTTACCTTATGCTGCGTGATTTCTATTCCACAGCATTCAATAATATTAGCTTTAGAAAGCTTTTTCACTTCTTTTAGGACTTTGAATTCATGAATATTTCTTACTAAAATACACGCGCCACCTTTTCTTCTATCTCTATAAAAACTGTCACCCAATTTGTAATCCGGTAACGTGAGCATGTTTTCATCGCCTAGTACCATATTATGTTCAGTAACACACAAAACATCAATTGTCTTATTTAACTTATCAAGCTCCGCTAACTGTACAGTCAGCATATCCGCTTTATTAATTAACCCTGCTATATTTTGGTGCATGACATTTATATAATTAAAGACGAAAAAAATTTTCATTTTAATTGCGGACGGCATTATCCAATGGACCAGTGATGCTATTTACCCTTGTTTTCCGTTTTGTGACGGAAAAGTATTCTGTTATTCTTTTTTGTCGTGACGTGTATTTCAGCCCATTATTGTTGTTATTTTGTTTATTTAGTTTTATTTTACGTTTAATTTCGGTATGACATGGTATAAATTTATTATTATAATCAATTGTATCCACAACTAGATTTATTTTGGAGCAAACATTTTGAATATATTTATTGTGATGAATTCTTTTAAGCTGAACAAAGTTACAATGTTCAAACCTACTAGATACACAAAAAATCAGGTTATTAAGATTTTTCTCACTAAGAAATCGATTCTGACAAACCGAAAGTAATATTACCGAAGCCTTTGTTTGTTTCAATATCCAATACAACTCATGTGATACTTTTAGTGGATCCGTGTCTTCTTCCCCCACACACAACACCAGCTTGTCATGTTGCGTAAGTTGGAGCGCGCCACAAGAGTGCGCAAAAACAGCTGTCAGTGCTTCAGGGTATACTAATCCCTGTATGTTGTATTTATCATAGTTGGTGTTCATTCTGGACCGCACTAGTTCCGATGCTAAACCCCGGCACTGATTGCCTCCAATTATCATTAATTTATTTAACGTTGCCTTGGTGTTTTGGTTAGGAAGGGTCAATATGCTTAGTTCGCCTTCGTTCCGTCCCGGTGCGGTACTAGGTTCTGTTTCTGGTTGTAAGCACTTTTTGTTTGTGTTTGATGTTATAGTACAGCCTTCTGTTTCAGTTTGCATGGTAATACCCAGGTTTTGTGATGTGGTTATATAACACCTTTCCTTTAGATAGTTTATAATCTTCTCGTTATCACTTATGGTTGTCTTTAATGTACTATTCTCGGATAATATGGTTTTTAATTCAGTCTCCATTGAAGCTATTTTTTCTTCCATCGCCTTGACAAGTGCATCCAATTCTTCTAATGTCTTCCTGTCATTAGTCTGCCGACTTTGGGACTGGCTGTTTGATATAAAGGACGGGAACTCATCGTCATCCTCCGGTTGAGTAGTACGACTTACTGGCTGATTCAACTTCAGGTTTGGTTGCGTGTTATCGTTCTCATCCTGGGAGGCCTGGGAGTCGCTTTTGAAAAGTGTTGCAGTCATGGGACTGTTAGAAAAGCTATCAACGAGTCGCCGTCTCGTTCCTTTTGTAAGGGTGGAGGACATATTTTTCTTGAATGAAGATAGAGGACTTGTACAAATCTGCTTCAATATAGCCATTTCTTGACTCAGGCTATTTATTTGTTTTCTCAGATCGGTGTTCTCTAAGCTAATAGTATCCAACTCATTTTGCGTGCTTTCTAGACTTGATTTTAGATGTTTTATTTCTTCCCTCATTTCCTCAAAGCAATGGTTGTTTTGTGTGTTCGTAGACAAATCTAAGCTTCTACCCAAGAGGTCTTCAGATAGCGTCGATTCAATGGAGTTATTTATGTTTAACATTGATCTATGTCTCCGTAGCGTAACATTTTTATTTGCACTATCCATTTTAATTTTATTTCAATAAGTCAGTAATATTTTTCTTGTACTTTAAACCCAATAATCCATGTTATTATTATAATGAAGTCTAGAACGTAGAAAATAATACAAAAACAAATTTTCTATGTTGGATTCGAACCCGAGCACAGTAACGCTGCAGGCGATCAATTTCTGTTGGAGCTATGTACGTTCCGACATTTGTCTCGAAATTGTGGTTTGGTTCATAGTTCTTTTTTAAAAAGTTCGTTAGGACACCAGTTTATTTGTTAACAATTTTACAAAAGTGACGGGTAGGTCGAATGTTTCTTCAGTTAATGTTTTTATTTTCACTTATGTTTCGCTGTTGTATTTTAACTGTTCATTAAATTGAATGGTAAATATGCTATTTGGATTTGTTTATTGTTTAGGTCACTTTATCAACACAAACACCTTGATTTAGCACTGTTTATAGTTCATAACTTTAAATCACTGTAACAATATTCTCGGTGAGAGTTCGGTTGAGATAACAATGTCAGGTGATACTAACACTATCTAGATTAGTTTAACACCATACTTTCTAGCAAATTATCACTCAGTACATTTTTTTAAATAAAATTATACGGACAAATAATCTTGTCAGTAATCAACTCATCAAAAAAAAAAAAAAAAACATGTCGATATACATAGTGTGGCAACGTGCCGTTGAAAATCTCCTTCGAGCGGAAATGAGCCGGGTGACGACATTTTCTCTTTTTTTTGGATTTTACTCCTTAAGAAAACAAAAAGAAAACATTAAAATAAAAAAAAAATAAAAAAAACTTTTTTTTTTTTTTTACTTTTTCGTTTCTTTAGAGGGCTAGATAATGATGAGACAAATTGATATCAATTTTTTATTTTGATCGTACACAATCAAACAGTAACAGGAGTTATCGCCATACTACGTTTGTTTGGAAAAGTATGACCGACTAGTGTACCTTTAAGAATCGTTTCATAACGCACGTTTCAAACAACTTTCCCAAAGAAACTTTTTTTTAATACTCGTTCATTTTTATCACAAAATACCACCACAGCCGTATGAAATTCGCGCGCGGGTGCTCTACCTACCCACTGTTGCACGGTACGATAGTAATGAGAAAGAAAGGCGTCACGTGGCTAACAGCTGATAGGTCACGGACGCGCGCGCGCGAATTTCATACGGTTGTGGTACTAGGTGAAGGAGTATAAAAAAAAATGATTTCGGAAAGTAGTTTGTTATCATGACTCCAATCACGTGTTTAAGTATCGGCCACTAATTACCAATCACCCTATACTCGTAGTATGTAACAAGACCCTTCACGAAGCCGTCAACCAAGCATTCTGTACATCAAACTAAGTAACTGTACGCAAAAATTATTGCTGGGAAACGACTTTTGTTTTGGGATGAAAAATCACGTTTTACGGTAGGACTCAATGTTACGCACTCAAAACATTGTGCTGATGTATGGATTGAATAGTACAGGAGTCGTGGAGGTGTTTAAAGTAAAAATCTTACATTAGAAACATGTATTTAAAAAAAAAAAACTTGTGAAAAACTTGGAACTTCGACCCCCAATAGCTCCGTAACTAGAAGGTTCCCAGGTATGGTCTAGAACAAAAAAATGATCGCAATGACGGGGAGAACAAGTGCCTTTCAGCTTCGTTAAGGGTAGACCCTTTATACAGGCTGATAAACCCTTTACTCTCCTCAGTCAAGCAATGAAAACTACACATACATGTCACTTCTTTAAAACATCGCACATCATTTTCAGGCCAAAACTATCGACTAAACAGGACGACTTCTACCCGTTCACTTACGACAAGGACACTCACGGCTCCGGAGCGTTTACCTCACGACCTGTCATGAAGTACATCGCACGAGAGATGCATTTATTGGCACAGGTAAGTCAAACCGATCATCACCTCCTAGCCTCTCCAACTATGCCAGGGTCGGCTTCCAGTCTAACCGGATGCAGCTGAATAACATGACGCCAGTAATCTCTGAAGTGTTAGACAGAGGTGTACCTAATAGTACACCCACATTTCGACAGTTATGTTTAAGTCCCATGTAATAGGGGCGAGCCTATTGCCAATAATTGCCATCAACCGGGCGCAAATCCAGACTCCGTGGCTGCCCGGCCAGAATAGTCAATGAGGGCTACGGCGTAGTTAATGAGGGCTAATCCGTAGACAATGAGGGCTACGCCGTAGACAATGAGGGTTACGCCGTAGTCAATGTGGTTTACGGCCTAGTCATAGTGGGCTACGCCGTAGTCAATGAGGGCTACGCCGTAGCCGTAGCCAAGTTGAGTCAAAAATCAAAAGCTAGATGATCTTCAGCGTAAGATGTACAATTCTTGTCCTTTTTTTCACTTTTTTTTGCGTAACCCAAAGGACACATGTCTGCAGTTCAATATTACTATATCATATAACTGGTGGCCTTTCATGACTTATTAAAGCAGGAGTAATTCCAGTGTGGGAAAGAAATGGCGCTAGACGACCTGTATAGCTCTGTCTCTTTCCCACACTGGAATAACTCCTGTTTTAAGACGTCATAGTAACCCCCCTGCCTCGGAAAGCACGTTAAGCTGTTGGTCCCGGCTGTCATTTGTAAATCTTTGACAGTCGTTACAGGTAGTCAGTGGCCCAAAAGTCTGACAACCAGTCTTACCAAGGGGTATCGAACAGAACGAATTGCGTAGCGTAGAACTTTTGAAAACGGAATAATTATGTAGATCAACAATCGTTCCATTACAAACTTTATTCTAATGGGAAAAGGTTGATTTTACGTGGCATAGAGGAGGCATCACGCCACGACAGCGACATGACGTCACGGCATACGAGGCGGTTTTATTTACCGCCTTATTATTATAGATGTAGATGTTTCAAATTAAAATAAATTAATGTTATTTTAGAATGTTATTTTAATGTTATTTGGAGAGCAGTGGTGGCCTAGTGGTGGCGGCCACGACTTACGAACAGTAAGTCGTGTGTTCGAACCCAGGCAGGCGCATTACTTTGTGTAATTTATTTCATCACCACTGCTCTCAAAACGGTGAAGGAAAACATCGTGAGGAAACCGGCATGTCCTAGAACCAAAAATTCGAAGACATGTGACATCTACCAACCCGCACTGGGCCCGCGTGGTGGATTATAGCCCATTCCCTCTCATAGAGAGGAGGCCGAGTGTCCCAGCAGTGGGAACATTAAAGGCTGATTATGCTAATGTTATTTTTATTTTCACAGATAGCGAAGCATTTACAAATATTTGGCCGGCTCGGGAATAACGACAATAAGTTTGAAGAAATCATGTGGATTCATGGTTTGTATGCATACTCTTTTATAGTCTGTTAAGCAAATGAGTGCCATGAGACCATATTATTAAGGTTCTATTACCACTGGGTGTGTAGCGGACATAAAGGGTGTAACAAGACCCTTAACGAAGCCGAAAGGCACTCGTTCTCCCCGTCATTGCGATCATTTTTTTTGTTCTAGACCATACCGGGGAACCTTCTAGTTACGGAGATATTAGGGGTCAAAGTTCCAACTTTATCACAAGATTATTTTTTTTAATACTTGTTTTTAACGTAATATTTGTACTGTAAGCACCTCCCCGATCCCCGTACTATTCAATCCATCCATCAGCACAATGTTATGAGTGCGTTACATTGAGTCCTACCGTAAAATGTGATTTTTCACCCCAAAAAAATTGACGGCTTCGTGAAGGGTCTTGTTACACCCTGTATGCTTACAAATTTCCATATATTCCAATATTCCCAATAACTGCCGCACCTCAAGACTATAAAACCAAACATAACAAGACGTTTACACCTTCCAGGAGTGCTACAGGACCACACAATCATCACGGGGGCTAGCAGACCCCACGTCATGGAGTACTACGGCAAGAAAGCCTATCTCGCCAAAGAGCTGTGTCTGCACATATATAGACCAGCTTTGAAGTAAGTTTAGTCCACTAAACTAGCTTAAACTCGTTGCGCGAATCGATCATACTGTCAATATTAAAAGTACTTGTAAGTCAATGCGATCAAAAGATATTAATTCCAGTGTGGGAAAAAGATGGTGCTAGTCGACCTGTATAGATCTGTCTCTTTCCTACACTGGAATTACTGCCTTTTAGTTTAGACGTCATAGTAACCTCCCTGGCCGTTTATGTCGCATATTTCGCGATTTCATTAAAGAATCCAAACCTATAGCGTACTTCCCGTTGACCTCCACGAAAGGAGATAGTTTGGAATAAAAAAGTCGATGGCCAGGAATTCATTATATTTTATTTAATTGATGGCAGGAGTAGAAACATTTCTTTGTATGGCGACAATGATTTAATTAATTCAGGAACAAAGATATATCTGGTCTCTCTTCCCCAGCATCCTCCGCAACTCTCCGAAAAAGATGATCTACCACGCCTGTCAGTTCAACATGTCGTCCTGTTGGAACATACAGGGAGAAAAATTCTTTGTAAGTGACCTTATATACCCGAAGTAATAGGACGTGTCTCCTAAGGCACGAATTATACACAAACGGCGTAAGGCGATGGCGCGGCGCAGGCGTGGAATGAATAACGAAAAAAAAAGGACGGCGTCACACGTCGCCTACGTACATGTTGTATGAAAACGTTTTGAAGCGGTATCATGCCTGTGCCGCGCCGTCACCTTACGCCGTTTGTATAATTCGCGCCGAACACAAGTTTCTTTGTTCAAAAGGAGGACCCAAAGAATACAAATAAATAAAATTGAAGTATCTGTTAGTAATTTCAAAATAACAGCTTTTTACTGAATACATTATGAAAATAGTAGACGGTTTCGGGGTTCCATGTAAAGAAATTAAAACCCTTGAAATTGTAAACAAAATCCAATTTAAATAGGGAAGTAATAATTTTTGTAATCATTTCACGCGGACGAAGGTCGCCGGACATAGATAGTTAAATAGCTGCATTTTTTAATTAACGTTAACAGATGCTTAAATCAATTCCTAATATTATTATAAAGTGTGTTACAAGACCCCTAACGAAGCCGAAAGGCACTTGTTCTCCCCGTCATTGCGATTTTTTTTTCTTCTACACCATACCTAGAAGGTTCCCTTCTAGTTACAGATGGGGTCAAAGTTCCAACTTTTTCACAAGTTTTTTTTTTTTAATACATTTTATTAACGTAAGATTTTTACTGTAAACACCTCCACGACCCCGTACTATTCAATCCATCCATCAGAACAATGTTTTGAGTGCGTTACATTGAGTCCTACCGTAAAACGTGATTATTCACCCCAAAAAAAGTATCCCAGCAATAATTTTTGCGTAAATTTACTTACGAGTACTTTGATGTATAGAATGCTTGGTTGACGACTTCGATAAGGGTCTTGTTACACCCTGTATACGGATGACTTTACTGTGTAAACCAGTCTGTGACATCCACCGCCGGCTTCACTGTTTCACGATCACTAAAATACAGATTTCTTCAAAGTTCGAGTGAATAGGTTTCTCCTAGGCAAGCGAGCTCATTCTAGGCTACGTTATCGCTCACATCAGGCGAGTTGCGGCCAAGCGCAAGACTATCTATACTAATATTATAAAGAGGTAAAGTTTGTGAGGTTGTAGGGGCTAATCCCTGGATCTACTGAACCGATTATGAAAATTCTTTCACTAATAGGAAGCTACAATATCCCCGAGTGCCATAGGCTATATTTACAACGTGACCGTGGGATAATTTCCGACCAAAATGCGAGCAAACCCCAGCAGCTAGTTCAGTATAAAAAACATAAGTATAATTATTGTTTCAGACTGTGATATACAACCCGTTGGCTTGGCCTGTGACCATACCGGTTAGATTACCTGTATCTAGAGGTATATACGACGTCTTTGATCCAAAAGGTAATGTATCAAACTTTAAGAGCGTTACCGTCTTACGGCATTTCATACAAACTTTGAACTCATTTGTTTTCGAAATGACTGAACCGATTTTAATGAAACTTCATACGCTTAATAATAATCATAAATATCGCTGGACATTACACACAGCGCCATCTAGGTGCCACACTAAGCAACGAGGCTTGTGTCGTGGACACTAGATAGTTGATACTATTACATAGATACTTTTTGTTTGTAAATACATACTTATTATACATATAAACATCCATGACTCGGAAACAAATGTCCATGCTCATCACACAAACATTTGCTCCTATCGGGATTCGAACCCGGGACCCTAAGAACGTAAGGCAGCCTCACTACCGCTGTGCCATTCGGGTCGTCATAAGCAGGATACATAGGTCTAAAAAGTTGAGGGAGAACATTTTCGAAAAATAGTGTTGCAGCTAAATTAGACCGAGTTAGATTTTCCATAGAAACGAAAATTTCCAATTATCTTTTTTTTAAAGACATTTCGAATACGTTCTCCGTCAACTTTTTAGAAATATGTATCTTGCTTCTGCGTATGAAGTTTCATTAAAATCAGTTCAGTCAATTCGAAAACAAATGAGTGTATGAAATTCTGTAAGACCTTATTGCTCTTAATCGTTGGTGAGTTGAATTGAGTTGCCATGGCTGACCTGGAAATCTTGAAATACACTCCGGACCCAGATTGGCCGAAGCAAGGAAAACCTGCCCAGGTGGAGATTCATTAATAACTCTGCGCTGGAGTGTAAATGTGGTGCTGTTCCACAAACGATGGGGCACTAAATATCATGTCCTGCGTGTCCTGTTGTTTGTTCATTACAGTAACTGATGGACGCTACTGAAGGCGCCAAACTCGTGTCACAGTTCTGGGCTGACACTATTTAGATTCCCACCGACACGCTGAATAGTAGAAGTCATTGATTCCAATTGTTATCATCCTTTTGTCCATTCTTCTGTGTCCTGCTTGATATTGAGAGAAGTGGAATTTATGTTATACTCCTCCGCTGTTTTTTTCTGATTGCGTTGCGGGATCCAAAGGCAGTTGAATACTTTCTCCGAGACTCGTCAAACTTCATTGCCTCGCCACTTTCCTGGGGGGTGGGGGATTACTATGACATAAGTTTTTAACATTATCATTAACATGAGATACGGGATTTACCATGTTCACTGTTCATTTTGAGTTCCCGATATTTCAGCGCTGTTGCAAGCTCAGCCAGTTAACATGGTAAATATCCCGTTTCTAGTGTTAATGATAAGGTTACCATGACGTCTGAAAGCAGGAGTAATTCCAGTGAGGGAAAGAGACAGCTGTAAAGGTCGTATAGCGCCAGCTCTTTCCCACACTGGAATTGGATTGAATGATCTGTCATTAAATGATTTATTATTATTATTACTCCTGCTTTAAGACGTCATGGTAGGCCACCAGGTCATCACTGTTGATTTAGGCTTACAGAATTTGCAGTGGTTGGGAATAGACTGGTAGTACGATTCCTAATTTGAGCAAAGTGATAAAGAGTTTCTCTGTCAGGAATATCTTTGACTGATGGCAATAGGCTCGCCCTCTATTACATGGGACTTTAACATAACTGGCGACATGTGGGTGTACTATTGTACAGGTGCACCTACCTAAACCATCGAAATAATCAAACGTGATGACATCTATTGAGCATGAGGTGTTGAGTTCAATTCTCAGGTCGGGCAGAGTGTTGTTGGATTTTTCCAGCAGGAATTTCTCAGTAGCAGTCACGGAGTCTTTGTTTGTGCCCGGTTGATGGCAATATGCTCGCCCCCAATTACATGGGACTTAAACATAACTGTCGAAATGTGTGTGTACTACTAGGTACAGCTCTGCCTAACACTGTCGGCATTACACGCGTGATGTAATGTATTCTCTTTTCCAGGTGTCAAACAGAACCATTCAATAATAGCAATCCCAGATATTGTGATGACACTCCCAGGACGAGGCACATTTCTGACCCGGGACGAGCTGGTCTTCATAGCCGAAAACATACCACCAATGGGGTACAGATCATACTTCGTGAACCGCGTTCAACTAAAGACGAGATACAAGCGCGAGATCATCAAGAAAATGAACAAACATCACAAGAACAAGAAGTATTTGACTCGGCAAACGAATAATTTGAAGATTGATGATAAGTCTCTATTAGCCGATATGCCTGAGTATGAGTATTTTGAAGACGCAGTTGAAGGTACTAGTATATTTTGGCAAAAGAATCAGCTTTGCCATTCAACTTGGCAACACTACTAGCGTTTGGCCGCTATGCCCGATGTTGGCGAATGTTTTGTTTGACTCCCTGTAATTCTTTTTCTCTTTTGATACTTGTACATATTTTTCTTTTATATATTTCTTCCCCTTTTTTCCCGTTGGCCCCACTGCCATGGCCCTGCTGGTGGGGCCAATGGGAAAACAAAAAACCGTCGTTTCGTTGGCCCCACTACTCTACCCAGCCCCACTAGCTTGAGATCAGAAACAATTTGGAATTAAACAAACCTTAATGATGTCATTAACACTAGATACGGGATATTTACCATGTTGACTGTTGGTGTTGAGTTCTCGATATTTCGGCGCAGACGTTGCTCATAAACACCCACCCGCAATAACTTCAGTTTATCCGTGATCATGGTGCTTGCAACAGCACCGAAATATCAGGAACTCAAAATCATCAGTAAACATGGTACATACCCCGTTTCTAGTGTTACTGATAATGTTAGCGACCATGACAATTTAAAAACTAAACCTTAATGATGTCAGTGGGAATTAATAGACATTCCGAATATTCCGATCCATACAGTACGACAGCTCTGATCACGGTCTTGTATAAAGGTTGTAACAAGACCCTTAACGAAGCCGAAAGGCACTTGTTCTCCCCGTCATAGCGATCATTTTTTTGTTCTAGACCATACCTGGGAACCTTCTAGTTACGGAGATATTGAGAGTCAAAGTTACAACTTTTTCACGAGTTTTTTTTTATTTTTTTATTCCTGTTTTTAATGTAAGATTTTCTCTTCAAACACCTCCACGACCCCCATACTATTCAATCCATCCATCAGCACAATGTTTTGAGTGCATTACATTGAGTCCTACCGTAAAACGTGACTTTTCACCCCAAAAAAAAAAAAGTCGTATCCCAGCAATAATGTTTGCGTAAAGTTACTTAGTTTGATGTACAGAATGCTTGATTGACGGCTTCGTGAAGGGTCTTGTTACACCCTGTATATTTCTTACTTCTTACCCGACTGCCAAAGAAGGGTTATGTTTTTACTAATATTATAAATGCGAATGTTTGTTTGGATGGATGGATAGATGGATGAATGTTAATTACTCTCTCACGTGAAAACTACTGAACGGATTTGAATGTAATTTGGCACATAGATAGTTTATAACCGGGATTAACAAATAGGATATTTGTATGTGGTGATCCCGTGGGATATTACCAAACTCGGGCAAAGCTGCGGGCATAAGCTAGTGAATCTAAATATATATATGTAACGGGCCAAACTCGATTTCAGGCCATCATAGTTTGCCAAACCGGTATACCTACAAGACAACCATAGGGCGCGCCGACCACGTGCAGTGACCACTACATCCAAGTTCGTCGCAGTGTAATTGCTTTGTTTGGGTTTATACAATGTGTAACAGAATAAACGCACAACCTCTTACGGGGTGCCTCTTATTGTGGTGATGGATGCATTGAATAGTACGTGGAGGTGTTTAAAGTAAAAATCTTACATTAAAAGCATGTACATAAAAAAAAAACTTGTGAAAAAGTTGGAACTTTGACCCCCAATATCTCCTTAACTAGAAGGTTCCCAGGTATGGTCTAGAACAAAAAAAATATCGCAATGACGGGGAGAACAAGTGCCTTTCGGCTTCGTTAAGGGTCTTGTTACACCCTTTATATTTTTTTGTTCATGAAGACACTACTAAAACATCAGGGAATGTGAGCAAAGCCAGGGAGATGGAAGAGTACGCTGAACATGGGATGACGCAGCCGCCGCCGCCGCCGGTGAGGTCTTCTACGGCCGCCAATGAAGAAAGTGAGGAGGACATTATGGGGCGGAGGATGTACATGCCAACTACTGCTACGAGTACAACTGATCCTACTACTACGTATGTATTTTATCGTATTTTTAACCGACTTCAAAAAAAGGAGGAGTTCCTCAATTTGGTTGTATTTAAATAGTAAGTATATACGATTTTCGATTATTGTTTCAGCCAGCGCCCTACCACTCGCCTTGTAACTCGAACCACCCCCACCACCACTGTTCGCCCCCCAGTGCGGACCACCCGGCAACCGGACCCCGTAACCAGAAAACCTAGCCCAGAACCAGAGATCGAGTATTATTACGAAGACATCACTGAACCTTTAGTCAGCACCACGCCAAAGATTGACACTGAGATCTTCTATAGGAGGATGGAGCAGACTGGGTATCACAGCTCGGAGTCTAATGATCATTTTATCAAGAATGAGGTTGGTAACATCGTTTTTAACCGACTTATAAAAAAGCAGGAGTGTAATACGATTTGTCATTTCGAAAACCCAACTTTAAATCGTTATATATCCTAAAAATGGGCGTTCGAAATGAAAAACTACATAAGAAACCTAAAGACTATTTTCAAATATCTATTCAATGATACCCCACATAACATAGTTCGTAGAATTATATTTTTTACAAAATGGCGACTGGTTGTCGCCATATTGAATTTTGATTATTGTCATGTCTTTAGTGACATTCGCAACATTAAGGTGGAAGCGTCAGAGTAGCCCGCGAAATTTTAATTTTTGGCGCGCCAGTAACACCTAAGTAGTTACAGAATTATAATCGTTAAATTTAATTCTGTAACTAGGTACGTGTTACTGGCGCGACTCATTTGTTATCAACATACAAACTGACACTGACCTGCAAATTGCAAAAATCGCAAGAAAATTTAAATTTCAGGGGTTACCCTACCGCTTCCCCCTTAAGACAAATCGATCGACATTTAGTCTCTAATGTGCCACAAAAAATAAACATACATATACAGTCTGATACGCACATTACCCTCAAGCGGGTAATAATAAAATTAATTGCAACGACTGTCTAATTGAAAATTGACAATTATTAAGTCATCGTGTCTAATCCGCATTTGATTCCAGTACATCCAAATAAACTTCAACGAAAACCACAAGATATTAAACATAACTCTCTCCAACGGAGTCAGCATCTCATTTGACGCCCAAATGTGTTACTACGTATCAGACGACCCGGAGAAACTGGGAACTGACAAGAAAAAGCCTGGAGCATACATCTTCAGACCTATAGACTCTAATCCAATCTTAATCGCGGACTATATTGACGCCAGGGTCCTGAAAACAGACATCGTTCAAGAACTACAGATAAAATTCTCAAGCTACGCAGGCATATCTTATAAATTATATAAAGGGCTACCAACTATTGAAGCTGATTGGGTCGTGGGACCTATTCCTAATGAAGATAACCTAGGAAAAGAGGTTTTTGTCCGATATGTGACTAATCTAGACAATAAAGGTGTTTTTTTCACTGACAGCAATGGACGGCAGACTATTAAGAGGATTAGGGATCTTAGAGCTACTTATAATCCTGTGTTGGAGACGGGTGAAGCTGGGATTGCAAGTAAGAACTCAACTTCACATCACATGATATCACACTTCACCACACCACTTGCACATGACACGACTCCCCAAGCAAATACACTTCCCACATACTATTAACACTTACTTAAATCTTAATTAAAAATACTAAATATATGTTTATACAGGGTGTAACAGGACCCTTCACGAAGCCGTCAACCAAGCAAAAATTATTGCTAGGAAACGACTTTTTTTTGGGGGGAAAAATCACGTTTTACGGTAGGACTGAATATAACGCACTCAAAACATTGTGCTGATGGACGGATTGAATAGTAGGGGGTCGCGCTGGAGGTGTTTAAGGTAAAGTTATAACATTAGGAAAATGAATTAAAAAAAAAACTTTTGAAATTATTGGAACTTTGACCCCGAATATCTCTGGAACTAGAAGGTTCCCAAGTATGGTACAAAACTAAAAAATGATCGCAATGACGGGGAGAACAAGTGCCTTTCGGCTTCGTTAAGGGTCTTGTTATACCCTTTATACACAAACATCACGCCTAATGGCTGAAGGGTAAGGCAGAGGTGTACTAGTACACCCGCATTTCGTCAGTTATGTTCAAATCCCATATTCTAAGGGGCGAGCCTATAACCTTCAACCGCGCACAAATACAGACTCATCCGTAAATACCTAATAACACTGCTCAACCCGGGAATCGAACCCAGAACCTCATACGCAGCAGTCACGCTTGCGAACACTAGACCAATTATTAATGAAACCATAAAAACAACAACAAACAACCAACACAATAACAACTAACAACAATCATCCACAATAAACGTATAACAGTAATGAATACTAGACCAATTATTAACGAGACAATAAAAACAACAACACAACAACAAAAACTAACAAAAATCATCCACAACGAACATATAACAATAATGAACACTAGACCAATTCGATCAAATAACGATTCAATTAACGAGACAATAAAAACAACAACAAACAACCAACACAACAACTAACAGCAATCATCTACAACGAACGTATAACAATAATCTCTGTCCCCAGGTAATTTCTATCCCGTGACATCAAAATTATACATTGAAGACTTAAAAAAAAACATAAGACTGTCGATTTTCACTGACCGGGCTCAAGGAGGGAGTAGTCTCCTGGATGGACACGTAGATATGATGCTACATCGAAGAATATTTACCGACGACATCGGCATTCGAGCTTGGATTAACGAAACGGAGTACGACAAAGGCTTAATAGTTCGAGGAAAGCATCATCTATACATTTCTAAAGCTAATTACAGACCAAACAAAGTCTTTGAAAAGAAATTCGCTAAAGAACTCGAATTGTCTCCTATAGTTTTTACATCTATACATGAATCGTATTACAATATTTCTTACGAAAACTGGCTTAACGAAAAGAATGAATATTCAGCTTTGCAAGCGAAGTTGCCAGTTGGTGTACATATTTTGACGCTAGAGAAATGGAATGACAAATTCTTGATAAGACTTGAAAACTATTTAGAAAAATCAGACGTAGTACATACAGGACATAAAAGAGTATTTATTCAGGAATTGTTTAAAGATTTTAAAATTACTGCAGCTCGTGAAACTTCTTTGTCAGCCAATATTTGGCTGGAAGACCATGTGCCTTTGCAATGGCAGTCGGACAAATTTGTGAAGAATTTTAACGATGTCTATGGCAACCACAGTAATTTAGAATTTAGTGCCGACCAAGGCGGTTTTAAACCTAAGGCTATGTTTTATTTTGATCAAGGTATTGAGTTAAAACCACAAGAAATTAGAACTTTTGTTGTTACATATGAGAGAAGATAATATTTAAGACAAGATTTTCCCCGCGGTTTCGCCCTTGGTTGTAAATTAAGTTTCTGTCCAAAAATATCCCGTTAAAGTAACCTAACACGAAGGGGATGGTGGGGTCTTAGTTCGCTCACTTCCCTTGTTCACTAGGCGCCGCCATCCCCTTCGAACCTAACCAGTACAAATTGGGGTGCCACAAGTGCCGAGGTGACTACCTAGGTGACCAGGTCTTGGTCTATCAGAGTGCTTACCCGTGCAGCTGTTAAGGTTGAAAAGATTTCAGACAGGCAAACGATAACTTGCTAAAAATGTGCATGCGCAATGTATACAACATATATATATAACAATATTTA
Source organism: Eugnorisma glareosa (assembly GCA_947578425.1). Classification (NCBI taxonomy): domain Eukaryota; kingdom Metazoa; phylum Arthropoda; class Insecta; order Lepidoptera; family Noctuidae; genus Eugnorisma; species Eugnorisma glareosa. The sequence continues at coordinate 1,671,917 of OX387984.1, forward strand.
TACAATATTTACTTTCTTAATGCCTGTTTGACCGAAAATAGAGAAAACGAATTTTCCCAGATACGAGACCTAGCCAGATTGATTTTTCGCCGCCGTGAATCCCTATGTTGCAAGTTTTATCGAAATCTTTAGAGCCATTTTCGATAACGTAACAATATACTGGAATCTTTTTAAGCAGTGCGCAAAAAAATTTTGGTGGTTCAGTATCAGTAATAGAACACATTTCCATTATTTGTTGAAAACTTTTTTATAAATTTTTATCCGACTTTAAATCAGCAAAATATGGACACCCCCAAATGAAAGGACCATTTTAGCAGCCACTCAAACGCTGCTTGATCACGGTCAGTATCTATGCTTTTTTTTCTGCATTTTGATGGTCCTAAGCCCACGAAAGTATGAAGGAAAAATACGAATTACTCTTCAAATAACTTCAGATCACGGAAAATCTTAAAAAAGTCTAGTTGGAACCAGATAAAATCGGCGATCAGTACATTGTAACCCAGGTAAATGATGCCTGTACATGATAAATAAACGAGCGTGGACCGCCGCTGCCGCCCGCGAATTGGTGGCCATAAAATTGGTTTCAAAGTAAACATTTTTCGTTAACGATAACTTTATTTTTTTTATACTAAGACTAATCAAAATAAAATATAGGTATTTAATAAAACTCATTTAAGTTTAATTTGCCAAAGTTTGCGCACTGAATAAAAATTGACCCTGTATATAAATCTTTCAACCTTCAATAATTGTACAAGAAGTCCAAGCACTATGCAGCGTTACAACTAGGAAAAATAGTGTTTTCGATGTTCTTTGGCACCCAATGTAAGATTTAACTTGTGTTTAGGGTGCGTGCTCGCCTATGGTTTGAACTTGTAGCAGTACTTGTAAGACGAGCACAGTATATCAACATTGAATTACAATACTATATTTATTATCTAATGCAACTAAGACGTGGCCTATTTATGTACCTATGTATGGGTGTGGATATGTGAGGGAGAGATAAATATGGTGAAAACTTAACATATGTATATAAATATTGTTCATTATATAGTATATTTATGGCGTTGTACAGTGTAAATTGTTATGTAAAGTTAGTTGTATATAAGTTAAGTTGTGTTAAATATAGTTGTTTCCCCATTAAATTAGTTTTTTTTTACTCGCATCATATAGGGAATCTATGTTTCGTCTTTCCAATCTATACAAGGCCAGAACGCAGCCATAGGAAACTGCTCGCGTTTACATTGTAATGCTATTTTTAAATCTGCTATTACAATGTATATACATTGTTACCCGAAATGTATGAAACCTAGGAATTGTACAAAATTCCTAGGAAATATATACAATTCCGAGCCTACTTAAGAGATGTGTAAAATAATGTTTCAAGGATTCTTTAAGACTCACATTTCCCGTAAAATGTATATATTTCCTAGGAATTGTATTCAATTCCGAGATGATACTAGGAAATATATTAAAACGAGTCAGAGTCGAGGGACACCCGGTCGATGGAGCCCCGTTACGCGGGTATCCTGATTGGTGGTCATTATATTTTCCCCCTTTAAGAACATCAAGAATGTACGAGTAATACATTTCCGATCGCTTTTTAGGAAATGTATAGATTTCCTAGGAAAAGTGCTTACTACAAAACATTTCATAGATTTCCTATTCATTTTAGGAATAGTACACATTTCCTAGGAATTGTATACCTACAATGACGGATTAAATACTTTTCCGTTAACATATATACACGAATTTTGCGTACTGTTCGTGTATAGTTTGTAAAGTGGACGCGTACGTACTGGTTCCAAACTAGACATGGGTAGCTCGCGAATGAGAGATAAAATTGAACTAGCTCTTTAATTACAATCTAGCTCTCAGTCGCTCAGTCGTTCACAGAATAGCTCACTAGTTCATTTAGCACGACGGCTCATTGACCGCTGATTTTTAAATACACCAATCTAACGTCCATTCATTACATTATACTGCCCATTAATTACCTTTTTTAAATATTTATTCATCTAGATTGACAGTCCTAAGCCTGTTCAAGTATGAAGGAAAATCATTGGCTTTCATAATTTTAATATATATTTTTAATAAAAACAAAACAACCCAATGAATCTAATTTTATCTATAGCTCGCAACTAAGTTAAATGAACTAAAGAACTTCAAAGATTTTATAGAGCCACTGAGCTAGTTGTCTCGTTTGACTTGCGTAAAGTAGCGGGGCTCAATTTGATCTGTAGCTCGCAAGTAAATAAATTGAGCTCAAGAGTTAAAGAGTTATTCGGTGAGTTAAAGAGCTAAAAGAGTGATACAGCTCTTTTGATCTAAAGAGCTGTACCTCTCTTTTCTTTTCAGTGAGCTACATTTCGCATGTCTATTCCAAACTAAAGATATAGTTTAATAAAATCATTGATTAATACATGGAATGATTTTAAATGTGGGATTAAATAAATAACAATGGCTTATAAATCATATTTTATTTTAAAAAAATAATTGTAGGTAAGTACTTAAAACAAATAAATAGGTAAATAAGCGAGCATTGTTAATGTTTTGCGAAATGTGAGACTCCATGAAGCGCGCTCGCTACGCTCGCATAAATTAAAACACACCCACTTTCTGTCACAAATGTCGTCGTCGCTCCGCCGCCGGCCATCGGCCTACGCTCCTCACGCCAGTTAGATAGGATATGTTTTGGGTTAATGGCTGATTACCCATGCGTTGCGGTAAGCATCCAAAGAAAGTAAACAAAGTCTCAATAGCATATTTATCATAATAATCTATAGGGGGGTCAACAAATCAAAATATCGCGGACTGCCCGTTTCCACCTTAATCGAAAATTAAAAAATGTAAAAATGAAGATTACAGTGTCTACTTTAGGAAACACCTAATATATTGATAATATTGCACGTTGAATTATCAACTCTCGATATTAATATGTAGAATTGAAAATCCAACAATGCAGTGTTAGTGCAAAGCAAACGGCCATTAATATTTCAGTTATGATATAAGGAAATAGTCTTCACTGGTACATTCAAAGAATTAACATATTAAGCACTGTATGGTAGACCGAGAGCAGCTTGTGGCTATGTGTAACAAGACCCTTCACGAAGCCGAAAGGTATTTGTTCTCCCCGTCATTGCGATATTGTTTTTGTTCTAGACCAGACCTGGGAACTTTCTAGTTACGGAGGTATTGGGGGTCAAAGTTCCAACTTTTTCACAAGCTTTTTTTTAATACATGTTTATGTGTTGTGTGGCCACCCACTACATAGGTACCGAGTTGCCTCCGTGCCTCGGAAAGCACGTGAAGCCGTTGGTCCCGGCTGTCATTTGTAGATCTTTGACAGTTGGTACAGTTAGTGGCCCGAAAGTGACAACCAGTCTTACCGAGAGGTACCGTATTACCCAGTAGGTACATACTAAGTTGTGGAGTTCAGATAGGCAGTCCCTTCATATAAAATACTGGTATTCAGCTGAATCCGGTAAGATGATGATGGGTACACCAATAAAACAACGAATATAATTAAAAAATATAAAAGTATTTATTTGGTTCATTATTTTTTACATCACACAAAATATAAGAAGATTAATAATATTTAAACATAATATATCAAAAAACCAATTACCCTATTTTATTATTACACAGGGTGTAACAGGACCCTTCAAGAAGCCTTGAACCAAGTATTCTGTACCTTATACTAAGTAACTTTACGCAAAAATTATTGCTGGGAAACAATATATATTTTTGCTGGGATGAAAAATCACATTTTACGGTAGGACTCAATGTGGCAACATTGTGCTGATGGGTGCATTGAGTAGTTCGGGGGTCATGGAGGAATTGAAAATACAACATTAAATACTTGTATTAAAAAAAAACTTAAATGTTGGAACTTTGACCCCCAATATCTCCGTAACTAGAAGGTTCCAAGGTATGGTCTAGAACTATGGTTTAGAAAAAATGATCACAATGACGGGGAGAACAAGTGCCTTTCGGCTTCGTTAAGGGTCTTGTTACATCCTTTATATTTAGCCTATGACACTCGGAGATAATGTAGCTTCCCATTAGTGAAAGAATTTTCGGAATCGGATCAGTAGTTCAGAAGATTACCCCCGACATACAAACTTACCACCAAATTTTTAAATGTTACCTCTCTAGAATATAAGTATAGAAGTTATAAATTAAGCACAAATGGGGAAAATTATGCTTTTATTTTTGTACTATCAAATGTAATTTATTTAACAATATTTTATTTCAAGTAATTGGTAGGTACTGACTCTCTGTATGTATTTGTAATGATAATATTATTCTCCAATGTTTATAATAATATAATCATAGTTTCAAAGATGTCACTTAATTATAAAAATCAATCATTCACTTTAATTGGCCAGCAAATCATAACATCACGCATGTAATACTCAAAGCGTTAGGCAGAAGTGTACCAAATAGTACAAACACATTTCGGCAGTTATGTTTAAGTCCTATGTAATAGGGGCAAGCCTATTGCCATCAACTCTGTGGCTACTACTGAGAAATTTCTAATAGAAAAACTCTGCCCGACTTCGAAACCGAATCTAGAACCTCTTTTTCAGCAGTCTCGCTTGCTACAACTAGACTTACAAGTTCCAGTTAATGACTAATTTTTGTTAAGTGACAACTTACACCCGTATCTTTAGTCAAATTATAGTAATTACTTGATGTCCGTAAGGATTGAGGAGCCTGTTTTCGTTTTAATGAAATTAACATACTTACTCGTATTTAGTAGTAAGTTTAAAAATTTTGTAGGATCGATCCTCGATTTTGTAGTATAATACTTCAAAAGTTATATGAACATGAAGGTGGCTCCTCAATATAAATGTTTGGATTGAGGAGCCACGTCAGAACTTCGAATATCATGGATTAATATTTATCATAATTTGGTATGATTTTGTAGCATTTGAGGGTAGTTAGTAGACAAAATCTGAGCTCGGTTGTATTCAAATTAAAAAAGTTACCATACATTATATATGTGGCACCTCAGACCATACATACTACTCGTAATTTTTCTAAGAACTTGTTCAATTAATGCACAATTTCTTCGCCATTTAGTAGTAAGTATATTAGATTTATAGGACAAAAAGAAAGGAAAAAGATATTTGGAAATTTCTGTTTCTATGGAAAATCTAAAATCGGTCTAATTTAGCTGTAACACTATTTTTCGAAAATGTTCTCTGACAACTTTTTAGACCTATGTATCCTGCTTATGCGAATGAAGTTTCATTAAAATCGGGTCAGTCATTTCGAAAACAAATGAGTTCAAAGTTTGTATGTAATGTCGTAAGACGTTAGTAAATACCTAAGCAAACACTTATGCAATAGACAAGAATTTAAACCAAGTAAGAACCGTCAAAGAAAGCAAATCTAAGGCGCGATTTATATACAAACGGTGCAAGGTGAAGGCGTGGCGCAGGCATGATGCCGCTTCAAAACGTGTTCATATAAAATGTACGCAGGCGACGTGTCAGCAGATGTGTGAGTACTATGTACTGTAAAGCTACCATTTACATTTAGTTATCCTTAACTCGAATGTGCCCTGGTGGCTGAGAGAATGTCAGGCTCACTCAAATGTCTCGCTGATAGTGGCGGGTGTGTTGGGTCGTTTAGTTCCCTTCAATATGGTTGAGCTGAATGGGGCTGATCCATGCGTCATGTTCGTGAACGGGCGCTGTCAGTTGGGACTGGTCATCTCTTAGCTGCCACGGTTTATTTTAACTACTTTGTTTTTAATTGTTGATAGTTATAATCTTTTACTCTGGACGCTCTCAATGTGCACGTCTTTCTACATCGTTCTCACATATATGTATAATCTCAACATAAATGTTACAAGATCTTGGTTACATACCAAGATCTTGTAACAATATTTTGATTGAAAAGAGTGTCCATGGAATTTCTTGCCCATTCTTCTCCATAGAGATCTACGCTTTGGAATGGGCAACTACAGTACTTTCTTTCTCTAAGTTATTATGCCTTGTGTCTGTGACTGTAGCTTCGCCTTTGTTTTTCTGGCTTTCAAAAGTGGCAGGCACTTTTGAAAGTCAGAAAGTCTAATTGAAACAAATGCTTTGAGTTTGAGATTGTCGTGAATTACACTCAAGCGGCGCGGCGCAGGCACACCGTTCTTATTTTTCGTTATAAATTCCACGCCTTCGCCGCGCCTTCACCTTACGCCGGTTCTGTGTAATTCGCGCCTAAGAATTCATTTAAACCACCATCACATCATGTTTTTAATTTGTTTCATAACTTTTGTTTTTTTTTTTTTTTCTTTTGACAATTTTAACTTAAAGAAATAGATAAATTACAGAATAAAAATCGTATCTTATTTAATGACTTTTACTGAAGTATAAATCGCTTTGACCTATTTATGAAACGGGTGTTAGAGTACAACAGATAAAATTACTTTGAAACCGTAGTTTTCTGTACTTGATCATGTTTTCTTTCAAAACACGCTATGAACGTCCTAATCTGTTTCGACTTGATTTTAATACTCAAATCTTTTTCAATTAATTTGACTTTTTCTTCCGTATTTCCTTCACTACCCTCTTTTTTCCAAACCCACTGTTCATATTCATCAACAAACATATTAGCCGATAGCATAGTTTCTTTCAAACATTTGATTTCAATATTTTTAAACAAATCTTTCAAATTCACTTCAACAGACGAATTGTCGTCTTCTAAGTAATTTTCAAATCTGATTAACAGTTTCGAGTCCCACGGTTCTAAAGTCAATAAATGAATTCCTTTTGGCAAATCTTTGTCTAACCAACTGAATTCATTTTGTAATTTCAACCACTCATCATATTCGATATTTGTCGCATCTGAGAATAAAACTGTAGGGCCTAAATGCAAGCCTAGAACATTTCTTTTAATGATATCTTTATCTTTGCCAATGATAAGTCTATGTTTCCCTCTAGCTACTAAACCAAACCCATTTGCAGTTTCGTTTAATGCTTCGCCTACGCCAAAGGCATCGTCACATAGAAGTCTTCTATGTAGCATTAATTCTACTTCACCTTCAACAAGCGATGTTCCACCTTCCGATCTATCAGTTAGTACAGTCAACCTTAAATTATCATTTTCAATATATATCTCATTGGTTACCGGGTAATAGTTCCCAGGAATTGGTTCAGCTAAAGACAAATTCCATTGCGGTCTGAAATCTAGCTTTCGCTTCAACATTTGCCTACCATTTGAGTCTGTATAAAATTCACCATTGTTTATAACATTCGTTTCGTATTTTATCACATATTCTTTTCCTGTATCATCGTCAATCGGAATAGGACCAACAATCCATTCCGTCTCAATGAAATTAAGACCATCGTACAGTTTCGTATTTATAAATCCTCCAGGACTTAAGTTCACACGGAATTCTTTGACCAAATCACCGTTTATGAATTCGGTTTTTAGAGTGTTGAGTTTGGTGAGGTCGTCGGTGACTGGTCTGAAGATGTAAGCGCCTGAAGCGCGGTGGTTGGCGTCGTGGTTGTCTCCGCAGGTTCCTGTGTAGTAGTACATGTTGATGGAGAGGTTGAGGCGGGAGTGGTCGGGGAAGGTGACCTCTCGGATCCAGCCGGTAGCTATGTTTGCGGTTAGTTTGTAGAACTGGAAAAATAAAGAGAAATTTAATACTGTGTCTGTATTGATATGTCGCACATGTCGCCTACGCACGACATACGGGCGAACTTTTAGAGCATGAGAAGTGAAAATACTATTGCATATCCGAGTTGGGTAAACTGTTGAATCTAAAAATGTAATGTTTATTAGGGTTCGTTCGTTCTTAGGGTCCCGGGTTCGAATCCCGGTAGGAGCAAACGTTTGTGTGATGAGCATGGACATTTGTTTCCGAGTCATGGATGTTTATATGTATAATAAGTATGTATTTACAAACAAAAAGTATCTATGTAGTAGTATCAACTATCTGGTGTCCACGACACAAGCCTCGTTGCTTAGTGTGGCACCTAGATGGCGCTGTGTGTAATGTCCAGCGATATTTATTTATTTATTTATTTATTAATAAGAAGAAGTTTACTTATTACAAGAAAAGAAAAAAAGACAAAATGTTTACATTTATTTGACTCCACTGACCTGATTCCCCATCTCAACATCATCGTCGAACTTCTCCACTGTCTTAGGATCGTCCGACAGCATCCTCATCTCGTCCATACTCAACTTAGGATAAAGAATCATCCGGTCCGCTTTCTTATCCTTCTTCTTCCTATTCTGAGTCAAAAACTTCTCCAGTTCTAATACTTCTTCATCATTCTTCCCATCTTTGAGGATATCTAGATTAGTTTCTCTATCGTCGAGGTTGAGCAAGTCTTCAGAGTACACGGGGGCATACGGTATGGTTTGAATTTTTGATAGTATTTCTTTGGTATTTTTATCTTTGATTCTATCGTCCAATCTATTTATAATAGGCTCTTTTAAAGGATCCCAGTAGTTATTATTATTATGAGTATAAAACTCATAGTCAGTTTTCTTTAAATTTCTTCTCATTCGAGTTGGTAATTTTTTTAGGTATAAATTTTTGTACGAAAGAGGTTTTAAGTCTATTATAAATACTATTTCTTGGGTCGCTGTGGATGTTCGTGTCGGTATGTTTGTCACTTTTTTTGGTATGGGTACCATTTGCGTTTTGATTTTCTTTCCTGTAAAAAAAATGGTGTCAAGTTAAAAATTGACTGTTGAAATATACAATCTTAAATTAACTTATTTATTTAAACTTCATGTACAAGAGTGGTACATAGGTGGACTTAATGCCACAAGGCAATCTCTACCAGTCAACCTTTGGGCTAAATGGACAGCATTATGATAGAGTACACAAAAAAAAAAGAAAAATACTATTTTGTTAACATAAAATTCATAATTATCTATAGGTACTCCTAAAAAAACAGATATACAAGTAAATAAACTGCATGAGTGGGCGGGGCACGTCGCACGGCAAGGATTGTCACACACTGGACGCTTGAGGAAGGGTAGCGCCGCGCCGAAGGTGATTTGGCGATCTGATCATGTTTGCTAACATGTGTAGGCTGTAGCTCTAGCTACCTACACTACCAGTTCAGCTAATTTATTTTGTTTGTAATAAACTTTAATAATTGTTCGAGCTGTGTTTATTGTGAAGAGTTCCTAAAACCACCAATACACACATACACTCTACACATGGCCAGAGATCGCACAAGATAGAGAGGTATGGAAGGAGAAAGGGGAAGTCTTTGCCCAGCTGTGGGAAAAGATGAAGGCTAGTAAAAAAACCCGCTAAGTGCGAGTCGGACTCGCGCACGAAGGGTTCCGTACCATTATAAAGGGTGCAATTTAAGTCATAGGCAATATTTTAATCTACGGCTCTACTCACGATACTGATTGCATTAGGGCGGCCGGCCGCAATCTATTTATTATTATTATTTGATGTTTGTTTACTTTTCGTTACGCGTTGTACTGCGCTTTAAAATGTGATACTTCAAGACTTATTGGGGTTTAAGAAGTATTGTTTTATTACTTTTAGTGTTTATTTGCAACAATAAGCCTTAGCAATGTGATTACTACATTTTTAAAGTTTTCCATACTTGCATAAAAATATTTTTGATTTGCGAATTATTAGCCCTAATGCAACCAGTATCGTGAGTAGAGCCTTAGATTAAAATATTGCCTATGACTGAAAGTACAGGGTGTACTTAATATAGAAAATATATAAAAAAAAACTCGTTTGTTGTATGGGAGCCCCCCTTAAATATTTATTTTATTCTGTTTTTAGTATTAGTTGCTATAGCGCAGCGGCAACAGAAATACATCATCTGTGAAAATTTCAACTGTATAGCTATTACGGTTCATGAGATACAGGCTGGTGACAGACAGACTGACGGACAGTGGAGCCTTAGTAATAGGGTTCCGGTTTTACACCTTTGGTACGTGGAACCCTAAAAAAAATTATATGCGGTCATTGACCCTAAAAAAATCAAATCATTCTTTTATGTTTTATCATGTTTATATAGAAAAATTCGTCACTACTGCGGAGTTTTGCTAGCTAATTTATTTTGACCATGTTTACTATGATGTGGCTATTAAATGGAGACAATATCTTTATCAAAACAATAACATGAAAATCAATGATATCGATACTTTTGCGGTATAATCTTGGTATTAACATTGTGGTATCGGTATTTTTGTACCGGTATCAAGGCAACCCACCCGTTTAAAAAAAAACCTAGATTTTTTATATGATAACACAAACATATACATCACGCCTGTATCCCCTGGAGGGTAGGGCAGAGGTGTACCTGTTAGTACACCCACATTTCGCCAGTTATGTAAAAGTCCCATTGTAATAAGAGGCTAGCCTATTGCCATCAACCGGGCACAGATCCAGCCTCTATGGCTGCTACTTAGAAACTACTGATGGAAAAACCTAATAACGCTTTGCCCGACCCGGGAATCGAACCCAGGACCTCTTGTTCAGCATTCACGCTTGCGACCGCTAGACCAATGAGGCAGTTATTTTGTATGTGTTAGATTAAAGTTAAAACTTACCATCAGCACCATATACTTCAAACGAGCCATCACGAACCGGTATCCTTATTGGTTCTTTCACAGTCCAACCCAGTGGATTGTAGATGGTTATCTGAAATTAAAATATTACAATATTAACTACCTGCAATTAGGTATTTAAAAGTATCGATATCAGAGCTGTATTGATAGTTACTCGATACTTTTTAAGCAATACTCAAGAATTATCGGTAGCTAATTTAAAATTTTAAAATGTATTGGTTCTTCCAATAGGAACCTCCGAATTTTAACAGTTGATAGCGGCCATATTGTCGAAGCTACATCTGTCAAATAGGTTGTCATTTATGCAGTTCGTTTTCCCAAAACACCATGGACGGGTATAGTGTTCAACCACACGTGCAAATGATAAATCCATTACCATCAACCGGCCATCACCGACAGCGGCGAGCGCTATAGGTCGATGATTACCAACTTCTTTTGGCCTGAATTGGAAGATATGGACACAAACGACATGTGGTTCCAACAGGACGGCGCTACGTGCCACACAGATCATGTAACATTAGACAGTCTGCACGAGCGATTTGAGGGCATGGTCATCTCCCATGCAGGTGATGTGAACTAGCCACCGAGATCGAGCGATTTGACCCCGTTATACTTTTTCTTAAAAGCGACATCGGCCATCAAAGCCAACATAACCCATGCGATCGGTCAAATTCAGCCTGATTTATGCGCCAGAGTCATGGAAAATTGGACATTTCGGATGCGCGCCATCTAGCGAAGCCGCGGCGAACATTTGAACAATGTCAATAAGATTACTAAGTGACTATACAGGATGGAAGGTACGCACAAAAGGTTTTTATTTAATACATCATCTGTACTTAGAAAATAACCGGCCGAGTACGAGTCGTACTCACACGCACATAGGGTTCCGTAGCTGCAAACAATATAATAAATTATTTTGAAGGCTCATTCATATGTTGTAAGTATTGCAATAGTAGTAGTTGTATTGTATTGTTGTTGTTGTATTACATTCAACGGCAAAACTAAATTTGTTTTTTCATAGTATGTTAATGAAAAACAAAGTTACTGCTGCAGTTTGATGAAAAAGACCCATATCTCGAAAACTAATCATCAAATATTCAAACCAATTTTGGTTGAAAGTTTTTTTTACGTTCTACAATCCTAATTTTTTTCAGAATTTTCCTCTTCTTACTTTAGAAATTAGAAGGGGGGGCACATTTTACCACTTCGGAAGTGTCTATCTTTCAAACGATTGACTTTGACAAAATGGGGGTAAGGACCTCAATGTCATTTTTATAGACCTATCTACAGACCTCCCGCACGTATAGGTTTGATGAAAAAATATTTTTCAGTTTCATCTCCCTTTTTTTTTTTTTTTTTTCTTCTTTTTTTTTTTTTACCGATCGGAAATCATCAAATAACCCCTCCCGCTCTGGGCTGAGCAGGAGGGAGTGTCAGACTTCTACTGACTAAAACCCATCCATGTTCCTTCCTTTGCCCTTTGTGTTCCAGGGCCGCGGTATCTCTTTCGAACAGTCCCGCAACCCTGGCAGGCGTCGGTCCTTACGGACCCCTTCCTGTTTGCTGACTCTCTTTGAGGCGCGCGTGGAACACTCTTGCGCCGTCGACACGGCCTGTCGTCATAAGACGGACGGACGGCGAGCTAGCCCATAGCTCACCGTCCACAGGCCCGCGTCTACGGTGGCCGGGGGCCACCACGTGGCCCCCGACGCCCGGTGCGTCTCCCGCGGCGGCTGGGACGTGAGGTTCTCTCCCTCTTACGTCCCGCCACCTCCTTCGCTAGCATGACTGCTTCGCAGAAGGAGGTGACGGCGTCCCATTCCGTCTCGCTCCGGACCATGGATTGAACCAGGGCCGGACGCGAGAGGTCGCCGCCGCCGATCGCCGCTACGAATCTCCCTTAATCTTTTATTTTTGTATAAAAATCGTAAAGCGGTTAACAGAATACATATACCTACTAAGTTTCAACTGTGTAGTCCTAATAGTTTCGGAGTAAAGTGGCTGTGACGTACACCTACAGACAGCCAGACATGACGAATCTATAACGAACCGAATGGCGCAGCGGTAGTGAGGCTGCCTTACGTTCTTAGGGTCCCGGGTTCGAATCCCGGTAGGAGCAAATGTTTGTGTGATGAGCATGGACATTTGTTTCCGAGTCATGGATGTTTATATGTATAATAAGTATGTATTTACAAACAAAAAGTATCTATGTAGTATTATCAATTATCTGGTGTCCACGACACAAGCCTCGTTGCTTAGTGTGGCACCTAGATGGCGCTATGTGTAATGTCCAGCGATATTTATTTATTTATTTTATTTATTTATTATAAGGGGTCCGTTTTTTTCCATTCGGCTACGGAACCCTAAAAATAGCAGCTGTTCCATACATTTTGACGTATAGGTATTGCATTTTTTTAGGGAGCACATTTAAAAAAAATACAGATGAAAAATTTATGTCAGTCAGTTCAGATTGATGTACTGAATACGTGGTACGTTTTTGCGTCAGTGTGCCTTCTACTCTGTATATTCGTTTATACTTACAACAAAGTTTTCGCTGTTCTCGGAAATGTGGCAGCTCGATTCGTTGAGGTGACATCTTTGGAAGTCAAACAGAGGCGGCTTGGTCGCGTCCTTTACTGTCATTTTACTGAAAATAATGATAATTACCATTAAGATGATACTTTGCTCAGGATATGGGATTTTTTCTACTAATTCAACAAATGAAAATTCTTAGTTTGATCCTTGTTTATGAAGGGTGTAACAAGACCCTTAACGAAGCTGCAAGGCACTTGTTCTCCCTGCCATTGCGATCATTTTTATGTTCTAGACCATACCTGGGAACCTTCTAGTTACGGAGACAGTAGAAGTTCCATCTATTCCCCAAGTTTTTTTAAATGCCTCCATGTCTGTACTATTCAATGCATCCATCAGCGTAATGTTTTGCATATGACATTGAGTCCTACCGTAAAATTTGATTACTCTCCACAAAAAAATTGTGTTCTTTTTAAAAGATTTTGTTTAAAAAAAACCGGCCAAGTGCGAGTCGGACTCGCGCACGAAGGGTTCCGTACAACTACCTAAAAAAAAAACACGTTTGTTGTATGGGAACCCCCCTTAAATATTTGTTTTATTCTATTTTTAGTATTTCTTGTCATAGTGGCAACAGAAATACAACTGTGAAAATGTCAACTGTCTAGGTATCACGGTTCATGAGATACAGCCTGGTGATAGGCAGCGAGACAGACGGACAGTGGAGTTTTAGTAATAGGGTTCCATTTTTACCCCTTGGTTACGGAACCCTCAAAGCTACGGACTATGTAAGGATCGCAGCAAGCGGTACTCTGTACATCTAGCGGCAAATCGGTCTACTTACTTGAACGCTTGTTTAGCGATGATCAGCGCGTCATCCAGAGCCTGGTTGAGAAGGCGCTCGTAGTCGTGCGTCACGTGCTGCTTCTCCGTGCCCGTGATAGCGTCGTGATGCTGCATCACTCCTGGAAAACAAAGATAGAAATCAAATATTATAGTTTAATTTATAATGGAGGTAAAAATACCCTCAACGAAGTCACGAAGCCGAAAGGCATTCTCACTGTCATTGCGATATTTTTTTTTTTCTAGACTATACCTGGAAACCTTCTAGTTACGGAGATATTGGGTGTCAAAGTTTCAACTTTTTCACAAGTTTTTTAAAAATACTAGTTTTTAGTGTTATCTTATTACTGAACGCATCCATCAGCACAATGTTTTGAGTGCGTTACATTGAGTACGAGTACTACAGTAAAATGTGTATTTTCACACCAGGAAATAAAGTCGTTTCCCAGCAAATATTTTTGCGTATAGTTACTTAGTTTGATGTACAGAATGCTTGGTTGACGGCTTCGTGGAGAGACCGTATACACCTTGTATATTGTTGATATCGGCAGATTGGTAGCATAATTCCTTAGTTATCTTTCACGATACCTTTCTGGTAGACTCACATCAGATTACCTTTTTTTTTTTTTTTTTTTACCGGTGGGAAGTCATCAAATAACCCCTCCCGCTCTGAGCTGAGCAGGAGGGAGTGTCAGACTTTTACTGACTAAAACCCATCCATGTTCCTTCCTTTGCCCTTTGCGTTCCAGGGCCGCGGTATCTCTTTCGAACAGTCCCGCAACCACATCAGATTATTTTCAAATAATCATGTTTAAAGCAATGAAAGTATGTAGTTTTTCTTACCCATAGCACTTTTCAGTTCATCCAACACAAATTGGTTGTGTTTCTCCAATTCAGCTAGTACTTGCAATTGCTTTACCACCTGAAAATAATGTCAATACTTGGTTATTCCCATGCCCTTTTCGTTAAGGGGGTAGCGCCCGCCAAATTTAATTTTTCTTACGTTTTTTGCAATTTGTAAGTCAGTGTCAGGTTGAATGTCGAACAAATATGTTTCGCGATCGTGACACGTATGTGCTTATAGAATTGTAGTAATTTAAATCATCAGTACAACCCCTTTACATTCATTTAATCCCATTGAATGACTATATATAGCACCTCCCACCTGTCTATTACTATTTTTTTAACGTTGTACACACGGCGGCACATCAAGCTATACATAACCTGTATAACCCGACTTCGCTTTGTATGAGCTTCCCTTACGATGAGAGAACAGCTTAATTTGGTTTTGCGTAACTTGATTGCGTACCTTATATTTTTGAATAAATTTTATTATTTTTTTATTTCAAGAAAAAGTCATCCACCTTAATGTGAGCAGAAAAATAAGTTTTTAATTTAAAGAACCGACTTTCAAAAAACATAAACGTTCAGTTTCCACCATAGCAATACATGTCTGCCTGCAATGCGTAGCTTAGGAGCGCTAACGTCTCACGGCATTTCATACAAACTTTGAACTCATTTGTTTTCGAATTGACTGACCCTATTTTAAAAAATAGCTGTAACACTATTTTTCGAAAATGTTCTCCGTCAACTTGTTAGACCTATGTATCCTGCTTATGCGTATGAAGTATCATTAAAATCGGTTCAGCTATTTCAAAAACAAATGGGTTCAAAGTTTGTATGAAATGCCGTGAGACGTAAACGCTTTTAAAGGAAGCCTCGCACGAAAGAACAAATTAAATAACACAGCTGTAATCACCGAAGGGTGCGGTAGAGGTTTACACTATAGTACAGCTTCTTCTTTATCGTGTGGTTAGTGCCTAACCTGGTGTCAGAGTTCTTATGACACCCATGGGCCTCTGACTTGGCTTTACATGCCGTCGAGAAATATCTCTCAGGCATGCTGGTTTCCTCACGATGTTTCCCTTCACTGAAGCAAGTGATAATTATACAATAAGCACATGAATCCGAAAAATCAGAGGTGCGTGTCTTGGGTTCGAACTCGAGATCTATGACTTGGTAGTCCGAATGTCACACCACTGGGATATCACTGCTTAAAAATCCTGTGAATGTATGATATTCAAGATGGTTTTTGCCAATAAAACGTACCTGTAAGTAATTGTTCCCCTCCCTCTCAAAGTACTTTGTAGTAGGTCTTGAAGTGAAATAGCCAGTCCAATAGGCTTTGGAGTCACTGGCGTACGGGAAGAAATCGTCCTGTTTTGTAGGCAGAACCGGGCTGAAAACAAAGTGTGTAATTTTTTAATACCGGGAGTAGTGTCGGTAAAAATTTGGTATCGGTATTAAAAATACCAGGTATTTACCGGAACAGATTTAGTACTGGTATTAGAAATTCTTTCAGGTACAGTAACGGTACAACAAATTACCGGTAAATATAATTCAAAGTAGGAACTAAAACGAAATCTTCACTAACGATGACGGAAGGAAAACATAGACCCTCTAAACTCGAAAGTAATAAAAAAAGTACTTGAATCATTTTGATCTTTTTTTTTATTGTTGATAAAATATTATTTATGTTTCGGGAAACCATGGCTTTAGGAACAAACATTTAAATACATAGTACCAAATGACGCAAATTTACTAAATTAATAAAGGTTGTAACAAGACCCTCAACGAAGCCGAAAGGCACTTGTTCTCCCCGTCATTGCGATCATTTTATTGTTCTAGGCCGTACCTGGGAACCTTCTAGTTACGGAGATATTGGGGGTCAAAGTTACAACTTTTTCAAAAGTTTTTTTTTAAATACATGTTTTTAATATAAGATGTTTACCGTAAATACCTCCGCGACCACTGTACTATTGAATCCATCCGTCAGCACAATGTTTTAAGTGCGTTATATTGAGTCCTACCGTTAAACGTAATTAATCACCCCAAAAAAATATCATTTCCCAGCCATAATTTTGCGTACTTAGTTTGATGTACATAATGCTTGGTTGACGGCTTCGTTAAGGGTCTTGTTACACCCTCTATACTTACTTAGAATCTTTGATGGATTTCAGATAACAGTTTGGTGTCGAATAAAACAATGTTACATTTAGGCCATCTTTTGCTGCTTGCAAGTTACCGTATCTGAAATTATAAATACAATATTAGTAAAATAATAAGCTGATACAGGTATTTCCGATATTAACAAGATATCATCATTATTACAGTGCATTCCCACGGGCGAAAAATCCACTTAAAACATGTTGAAATCTCTATTTCTCTCTCTTAAGGTGGAAAGAAGCGCCAAGTAGCCCGCTAAATTCAAATTTTCTTACGTTTTTTTGCAGTTTCCAGGTCGCGAATCATATTTTAATCAATATACAACCTGACACTGACCTGCAAATCGCAAAAACGTAAGAAAATTTGAATTTTGCAGATTACCCTGGCACATCCACCTTAATTAAAATATTTTGTCTCATCAGAATGATCAGACATTATATTTTTATATGAATGTTTGGAACGCACAGATACATTGTTAGAGAAACATGCACGCACATGCAAAAAAATAGCGGGATATAAATTGACAAGCAGCGTTGCAAGCAGTTTTGGTACCGGTATTTTGGCACCGATATTTTCCATACCACTACCGGTATCTTTCTAAAAAACTCCCCGTTACTGTCTGAACTAAAAATATAACCACATCACGAGCTATTCCAATAAAGAAAAGAAAAAGAAATAACAAGAGAAAATGTAAGTACAATCAAAAGCACATAGTGGTAACACTTGCATTACGAAAACCACCCTTACCGCTACGAAACAAAGGCGCTGTCATGATCAAATCGTCACCAATGTACGGTTGACCATACCAAAACCTTCATCGGCCTAGCTTTTTCCCAACAGAATACCAGTATTTTACATGGAGCGCCTGCCTATCTAACCAACGGAGATCGTACAGGTTGGACTGAACACCGACGCAAACTTGGTTACCTCGTACGAGTATTTACTACATTTTTCTGATCCCCACAATGAAAATTATTATCGGTAATTTAACAAGAATTTGTGTGGTATAATACCACTAAATACCCGACTACTGAAAAATCACGCTCTAATTAAAATCGGAATTTTCTTTCTGTTTGTAGCCTAAGATACCCGGCCCATAATAACGAATCGATTGACACCTTATTCATCAAAATCGGATGAATAGTTGACGCGCTACGGAGGCACATACGTTTTGTTGGTATTTGGTTTGTAAATAGAAACATACATACATAAAAGGTCCCATTAAAATAGATGGACAAATTTTAACACAGCGTTCAGTACGTCTAACCAATGATATCCAAGCAAAAAAACACTGATTAAAGTGATTTTATTTTGACCTAATGGATGAGTTTATTCTAGAGTGCCGCCGGCAATTTTATATTTTCGGTCAAAATAAAATCACTTTAATCAGTATTGTTTTTTGCTTGGTTATCATTGGTTTGACGTACTGAACGCCGTATTAAAATTTGTCCATCTATTTTAATGGGACCTTACAGAAACATGCTAAAATTATAACCCTTTCTTTTGGCTTCGCCATAGTAGGGTAAAAAAACAGCTGTTGTTGTGTGTGTTTTTGACCGTGTAGGTATTGTAGTTTGGTAGGAAACAGCTGTTTTTTTAAAAGAAAACATGTATTTGGGGGGTTCCAAATGATGTACTGAACACTTGGTAACAGTTTTGACGTCGGTGTCCCTAGCACCTAGTATAGACATTCGCTCAATGTTAATGGGTAATAAGCAGTGATCGGAATAGGTAGAGCTAATGTGCCTAAAGTTCAAGGAACAGAAACGAAAGTGGAGACTTCCTTACGACGATTTTTTTTTCGGAATTAATAAAGTAAAACAACTATCAAATTCATTAATTGTTTCTGTTTAAAAAAAAGTGCACGATTTTTATTGTTTTAAAAATAAAGGTAATCTTCTTATCTTCGTTTGAACGCCGTAAGTAAGTGTGGAAGCTAATTTAATTTCCATACCAGCTTTAATAGTTACAACTAACAAGGTAAAAAAAAACAATTTATGGGTTTTCATACCATTTATTCATTTTGTACAATTATTGGAACTAAACATAAACAACGAACTAACGTAACTTTTTGAGAACGTTCTCCTTGTTGTCGAAGTCGGTTAAAAAGGAAAAATTATGAATTCAATTAGTTTACTGCACTGATTCCGAGACATTTCAGAGTTTCAGAAAAAAATCTCCGGAAAAATAATTTTAGTCGTAAGGAACACTTTTCGTTTCTGTTCCTTGCTTGAACTTTAGGTATTATACCAATACCATGAAGTATTAAAAAGTACTCACTTGATCAATTTATCAAGATTTATATACCACATGGCGGCGTCCTGGTAGGTGAAGTCGCCGCCCATAGTTATAACAATATTGTTGCTCCTATAATACCGCGATTGATTCTTTACATAATCTAAGAATACCGCTATCTGTAAACAAATGATCAAAAATATCACGGATGTATTCGTCGACAAGGTAGGCAGAGGTTTACGTAAACTGTGTCGCCAGTTCTGTTTAAGTGTCCATGTAATAGGGGGCAAGCCTATTGCCATCAATCGGGTTGCATAATGCATCATCAGCCTATAATGTTCCCACTGCTGGGACACTCGGCCTCCTCTCTATAAGAGGGAGGGGGCTATAATCCACCAAGCGGGCCCAGTGCGGGTTCGTAGATGTCACATGTCTGCGAATGTTTGGTTCTAGAACATGCCGGTTTCCTCACGATGTTTTCCTTCACCGTTTTGAGGGCAGTGGTGATGAAATAAATTACACAAAGTAATGCGCCTGCCCGTGTTCGAACCCACGACTTACGGCTCGTAAGTCGGAGCTGCCACCACCGGGCCACCGCTGCTCTCCAACCGGGTTGCTTCTGAGCAATTCCAGATGGAAAAACCTTGGAGTTTCTATTGCGGAGGAAACGTTTTGCATAGTTGTATTTAGAAGAAATCTGGTATCAATGCCAGGTCTTGAGGTGTTTTGGAATACAATTTAGAAACCGTGGATGGACTGTGTGAAGGTTGATATATGTCTAGAAAGGAGGTGACTGATGAGATGACGAGTAATAGAGAAGTATGGAAGAAGAAGACATGCTGCGCCGACCACAAATTAATTGTGATAAGGGCAGGAGAATGATGAAGGAACTTACTTATATATACAGAGTGTAACAGGACCCTTCACGAAGCCGTCAACCAAGCATTATGTACATCAAACTAAGTAACTTTACGTAAAAAATATTGCTGGGAAACGACTTTTTTTTTGGGGTGAAATATCACGTCTTACGGTAGGACTCAATGTAACGCACTCAAAACATTGTGCTGATGGATGGATTGAATAGTACGGGGGTCGAGGAGGCGTTTAAAGTAAAAATCTTACATTAAAAAAATGTATTAAAAAAAAAACTTGTGAGAAAGGTGGAACTTTGACCCCCAATATCTCCGTAACTAGAAGGTTCCCAGGTATGGTCTAGAGCAAAAACATGATCGCAATGACGGGGAGAACAAGTGCCTTTCGGCTTCGTTAAGGGTCTTGTTACACCCTGTTTAAGTAAACTAAATGCACACATGAATGTAATAAAGAGTTTGAGTTTGATGATAAAAACGACTGGGTCACCGTGGGTAGTCGGCCTTACTAATAGTTTCCACAACGTGATGTTACCGGTGAAGCGAATGAGAGGTTTCGGTATTAAACTTGGAATGGAAGGATTGATTTCAAATAAATACTATAATATTATAAAGAGGTAAAGTTTGTGAGGTTGTAGGGGGTAATCTCTGGATCTACTGAACCGATGATGAAAATTCTTTCACAAATAGAAAGCTACATTATCCCCAAGTGCCATAAGCTATATTTACGACGCGCCCGTGGGATAATTTCCAACCAAAACGCGAGCGAAGCCGCGGGCAACAACTATTTAAAATATTCTTAACTGCTGGTCTACCCTCTTTCAAACTACGTAAGCGTCGGCTTCCAGTCTGACCGTATGCAGCTGAATACCAGTATTTTACATGGAGCGACTGCCTATCTGACCTCCACAACCCAGTTAGTACTGGGTAATACGATACCCCTTGGTAAGACTGGTTGTCAGACTTTCGGGCCACTGACTACCTGTAACGATTGTCAAAAATCTACGAATAACAGCCAGGACCAAAGCTTAACGTGCTTTCCGAGGCATGGAGGAAACTCGGACGTAATTGCTGGTATGTGGTATATAAATCTTGACCAACTATTGAAAGGTATATATCCAGATCCGAGGATAGACCAATCTTGTAGCTTATTACAAAATTACACGTTTTATAAAACAGATTCTATTAACTAAGCAAACTAACATTTTTATAATAGGCAATTAACACAAAGCATAGCAAGCCAATTAAAGCGCATTCACGTTAACAAAATATTATAACATGCAACAAACATATAAGGGGGCGTCAATCAATTACGTGAGGTAATTTTGGTAATTTTTCGACCCCCCTCCCGCCTTGGTGAGATGTCGTGAGATTTATATTGACCCCCCTCACCCCCCCCCCTCCCCCGCCCAATCTATCGTGACATTTATCATTATATCTAAAATACGTAGTTTAGTGTAAATATCTGTGCTTGACTGCGTTGGCTTTACTTAAAAAACCATTTGCTTAATTATTTTCATTGAATATTTATTACTATGTAAGATTTAGCCATATTTTAGTGGCGAAACATTCAGTTTCTTGCGGGAAAAAACATTACGTGATATTTGCCGAGACCACCCCCCTCAAAAAAAAATCTGCTGTCCTATACAAAATTTCAATACCTACTCGACCCAAATGTATGGGACAGCTGATTATTTTTTTACGATTTCGATGGTGGTCCCATAGAGAAAGTTGTTCAGTTTGATGGTCCGTACCACAGTATTCCATATGATTATACCCTTTCTGTTACACGCTGTATAAGAATATAATAATAATTGTTTATTACAAGAACACATACTTTTCATATTAAACATCGACGTGATATTATTTTTTTTATGTGACATGATTTCAGAACGAACGCAGATTATGCAAACAGTAAGACGCCATATTGAATAGGATATGGCAATAATTGAAAAACTATTACTTTCCATGCACAACAAATCAGGGTTAAATTATCGAGAGAATATTTTTCCTAAATTCGTGGTACTTTTCCTCTTTTTCGATAAATGTACATGTTATGGCCGAAAATGAAACATCTCCTTTGTAATAAACATGGTAACTATACCGTTTTTAGTGTTTATGATACTCTTTTAGTTGTTTTTCACAATATACAATTATCACAAGAGCAACTACAACTGATTATCCCCCAAAAAAAATGAGTTCAATACTCTTTCTGCCTCTGTAATATACAGTGCAAACTCCATATAGCGACACTGACGGGACTGCGCACTTTATGGCGTTTTTTAAAGTTGTCGTTAAATGGAGAGAAGAAAAATCAACATTATTTTACTATTTTCATATTATTAAATAAAATAAAAACCAACAAACAACAACACACACACCCAACAAGTGACAACAACGCAACAACGCTTATTGCGTATAGTCTGTAATCTGCGTTTGACGTTATTTGTTGCACCATTATTTAATTGCATATTACATATATCTTGGAATATTCGGTGCGATTGGCAGCGACAGTCGAGGCAAATATGGGCCTTTCACGGTAGACAACTAAACTTATATTGTCTCTTACGGGATCTCTACCGTGATTGTTCATTCTCCAGTCAACCCGCGATCATGGCGCTTGCAACAGCGTCGAAATATCGGGAGCCCAAAATAATGAACAATCACAGAAGATATATTGTAAGTGACAGCATTGGTTTAACAAAAGAACGTACACAACTGCAGTGCTTATTAATTTCGGCAACTTAGACAGAACTGTTTATTGCCGTATTGCCGTTATTTAGAGTGGGTATGATGCTCTACAGGATGTCAGATTCCACCGGATTTTTTCTCCGGAAAATTTTATCGTTCGTTTTTTCAGTTGCTTTAATTCAAAAATGCACTCCATTTACCAAAATAACACGGTTAAAACAAAAATCTAACGGCAACAAATGTTGAAATACTCTAACGCGAACGATGCGTGAAATCAGCTGTTCACTTCCAGCCTAGCTACAGAGTTCATCGAACTCGTCGTCGCGCTTGCCGTTCGCTACGTGCGTTTTGCCACGGTAAAGATACATTGCGTATGGGGAAAAAAAAACAAATCAAATTTATAGGATTCCCATAACGTTGCTGAAATAATTTCTTGTACCGGTCATCTTAGTATGGTATACTGAATTCACCCTGTCAGTCTATAGAGGGCTGTCCCTTAAGCCCTGCAGAGTGTATAATTGTATGGACAACAAGGAAGACCAACCTGAGTCAAGTAATTTCGACATTTTTTAAATAGAGTTTACACTGTACCTTTTTTTTTCGGATGGGAAATCATCAAATGATTCCTCCCGCTCTGGGCTGAGCAGGAGGGAGTGTCAGACTTGTACTGACTAAAACCCATCCATATTCCTTCATCGCCCTTTGTGTTCCAGGGCCACGGTATCTCTTTCGAACAGTCCCGCAGCCCCCCCCGATTTACACTATACCTTGCAATGAAAGAAACAGTATGAACTATAACAATGGCTTCTAATTTTGTTTCTAATGAAAGTTGCACCAAGTACGTTACTCTGTTATAATTATGTGTTACCCTTCGTAAATAATAAGTAGAAATGGTTGTTTATTATTAACTACTTAAAATTTTATTTTAATATTGTCTATTTGCTGTGCACTGACAGGGTCCATAATGGTTCTTAGCTGTAAGCCTTTTGTAACACCTTTTGAAACATATGGAACGCAAAATAAAATGAATATGAATAATTTAATTAAGTTGTGTTTGTTGTCTATCATTAAACAAGCATGCAGACTCACTCGATAAGTTTATCTAGATTCATGAACCACATCGCAGCATACTGATAATGGAAATCTTCTCCCATCGTGATCAAAATATTGTTACTTCTGTACACCTTAGATATGTTCGCGCAGATCTCCAGAAACGTTTTTATCTTTAACAAGAGGAATCATTACTTTAATAACTATTTTGCCTGTGATTTTAAAGTCTCATCTGCGTAACCTTTTCCAACTAAACGGTGTAATAAGACCGTTAACGAAGCCGAAATGCACTTGTTCTCCCCGTCATTGCGATCATTTTTTTGTTCTAGACCATACCTGGGAACCTTCTAGTTACGGAGATATTGGGGGTCAAAGTTCCAACAGTTTCACAAGTTGTTGTTTTTAATACATATTTTTCACGTAAGATTTTACGACTGTAACACCTCCACGAGCCCCGTACTATTCAATCCATCCATCAGCACTATGTTTTGAGTGTTACTTACATAGAGTCCTACCGTAAAACGTCAATTTTCACCCCAAAAGAAAGTCGTTTCCCATCAATAATTTTTGCGTAAAGTTACTTATTTTGATGTAATAATGCTTGTTTGACGACTTCGTGAAGTCCCGTTTACACCATGTATTTAACTAGATTGAATTAAAATATAGTAAAAATAAGAAAATATGTTTTTTTTTTTTATTCACCTTTAAATGACAGAAAGTTTTTTTTTTAAGTATCCAGTTGTCTACTTTGTTGGTGTTTGTTTCGTTAGCCACCCATCAAGAATAAAATATAGCGTAATGAGGTATAGTTTTTGAAATTTATAACTTTTTCATATCTAGAGATATTTAATGTTCTTTTTTTCAATTTTTTTTTTCTTATTATTCAAATATTAAATTGTTAACCGTAATCCAGAACTAAAAGGGAAGCTTCTCCATTTTAAAAACCAATTATTTAAGCATAAGCATAGCTTTAAAACCCATTTCACAAACACACTTATTATTTCACAAACAAACAATTTTTTAATATGCACACACACACACAAACTCACTTACTCAATAAGTTTATCTAGATTGCTGAACCACATGCCAGCGTCCTGATAGTTGAAATCGTCTCCCATCGTCACTAATATATTGTTGGAGCGATACCTCTTCGACATATTACGAGATATCGAGAGGAAATTGTTTACCTATGCAAAAACAATTGTAATTACGGTTGCATTTTCTAAATTAGTAGATTGTTCAAGCGAGGAAGCATAATGAGGGCTATCGTTTTTGAGCTCACTAGATGGCGCCACTCTCGAGTGTCTCGAATGTCAATCATTCTGTTTTATTCTTTACAGTACCAATAACTTCATATTCAAATTTACAATATTCTCCTTAAAATTAGCAAGCATGAAACATTTAAAAATCATTTTACTTCAAAGTACTAACAAATAAGCTACTTAAAAACTACAAATCATATTTAATCAGGAATGGCTCAATCTAGACTACAATCGTGAATATTAGTAAAAATAAGTGATAAAAAGCACGCAACGCGCGAACACTATATGACATCTGATATGTCGGTGACCTCGCGCTACACTAGCGCCTCTAGTGGCAAATTCATACGCGATAGTCCCCATTAATTTTTGTCTAGAAGAAATAAAGACTCAACAGAGCTTACACAAGTAATAATCGCTTTTAAACCGTTTCTTATTATTACAAGGACTTCCAAAACTATTGATTATTTAAGAGAAAATGCGGTAGGTATTTGAAGAAGCTATCGCTGTCCCTCTACGAGCGCGATTTCAACATTGGTGCGATAAGGACAACTACAGATCCGACAAGTAAAAAGTCATAATTCGAGGTTTGGCTCTCGACTATTTCCTCCTCCAATATTCGAGCAATTTATAAGATATTTCATAAACTGAATAAGAAGGTTAAATACTGTGTCCCTATGTTTTTTTTTTCATTAATAGTTGTCAAATTTGTACACTTGGCCTCTGTTGACAGCGGTCCAATAGGCTATTTTGAGCATCTTGTAAAGGTTCTAATGCTGGATACAGATTATGTATCATCGAAAAGGAAAACATAGGGGCATAGAAGAGGTTGATATTTATTTAAATGTAAAAAATCATAGCTTTAAAGTCATAAACCAGAAAGAAAACAGGCGACAGCGTTTGGATGGAGAAAAGACCACCAGCATTTCCTCTTAATGTTTTCGATGAGTTATGTCAGTCCAAATCCATTTTTACTTCCCATCATCGTTAAGGTTGGCTCATAGAATGGCGCTTAGTGATCATTTCCTATTGAAATCACCCCTTCAGGGAACCCCGGAACCAACCCGTCGCGTTTGCGATCACTAAAATAACGTTTAATCTGCCAAGATTTATTTACATTAGATATAAACTGAACCCTTTTTTTTTTTTTTTTTTTATCGATGGGAAATCATCAAATGACCCCTCCCGCTCTGGGCTGAGCAGGAGGGAGTGTCAGACTTGTACTGACTAAAACCCATCCATGTTCCTTCCTTTGCCCTTTGTGTTCCAGGGCCGCGGTATCTCTTTCGAACAGTCCCGCAACCCTGGCAAAACTGAACCCTTGAGGCGCGATTCTATAAGGTATGTTATTTGTATGCAAGTTCCACGTTTCGAATTGCGAACGAGTGACCTGTCCTACTCAATAGGGGTAATTCCTGAGTAAATAATATGATTCTATTTAGTCCGTCAGTTAGATTATCGAAATATATTGAAAACGTATTTTTTGTTTTATCAAATCAATAAAAAATAACGTAGATAAAACGCATCAAATAATCGAAGTGGGGGCTTGTGACGTCACTTGTTCGACGCACTGTACTTTTTATTAATGTGCGTAAAAAAAGAAAAATACGCATCCAATATGAATGATATGTAATGATCTTTCAAATCAACCTAACATCGATACCACTAATAGAAGCTTGACTTTAAAAGGAAAGGCGTATCATAATCATCATCAACGGCCCGACTTCACCCATAGTCCAAGATCCCCGGGCCGCCAGACCTTACTTATTTTCTCATGTACAAAATGTGTGGCATCAAGTAGTATTTACTATGAACGTATGCATACCTGCTAACTTTTGCCTACGGCCAATTTAGTGGTTTGTGTGGTTAGGCACTAACCACACGATAAAGAGAAAGAGATAGATATAATTAATATACAGCGTGTAACAGAAAGGGTATAATCATATGGAATACTATGGTACAGACCATCAAACTAAACAAAATTAACTATACAAAATTTCAATACCTACTCGACCCAAATGTATGGGACAGCTGATTATTTTTTTACGATTTCGATGGTGGTCCCATAGAGAAAGTTGTTCAGTTTGATGGTCCGTACCACAGTATTCCATATGATTATACCCTTTCTGTTACACGTTGTATAATAAAATTCAAGAGGAAGGCTTATATATATAACATTGCACCCGTGCGAAGCCGGCCACGGGAGAGCAGTAGGGAAACCAGCACACTTCATACAAACCGCCGAGTTTCCGTCCTCGCCGTCGAGGCCCGTCGCGACGCACCGTTCAACGAACCCCCCCCCCCCGACTCTTGCCAGAGCCAGCCCGCGATGCTGAGCCGGTAGTTTTAAACCAGCCCCTAAATAATATCACTCAGATCCAGCCTGTCCACTTGCTGCCCTCCCCAGCGACGCCCTAAGCCGAGGCCCGTACCCCACAGGGGGTGCCCTTAGCGAGTGGTCGCTTAGTTTTTGTTTTAAGCCCTTAGATGGAGGCCTTTTTTTTTTTTTTTTCGGATGGGAAATCTGGGGGCCTAAGATTCATTTTGGCCTTTGATTCATTTTTAAGGCATCCACAGGATTAGACCGGTTAAGCAGTAGCCAGCCTCAGAGGCTGAACTGCGAGATGCCATATCCTAAAAAAAAAAAGAGAAGCCGGGGCGGGCCGATAGTTAAAGTATAAAATAAAGTTATTGACATGACCTTACTCGACAGTGGCGCCATTTGGTGAGCTCAAAAACGATGCCCTCATTAAATTAACTGTTAAGAATACTTATAATTTCAAGTAACTACAACAGACTGGCTTGTTGTCGAGTGAGCGCAAGCACGACTTCTGAGCCTGAGGTCTTGGGTTCGATTCCCGGGTCGGGCAAAGTGTCATTGCGTTTTTCCATCAGAAGTTTCTCAGTAGCAGCCACGGAGTCTTGCGCCCGATTGATGGCAATAGGCTAGTCCCCTTTTACATGGGACTTAAACACAACTGGCGAAATATATGTGTAGTGTTAGGTACACCTCTACTTATCCCTACGGATAATATCGTCTATAAAGGGTGTAACAAGACCCTTAACGAAGCCGAAAGGTACTTGTTCTCCCCGTCATTGTGATCATTTTTTTGTTCTAGACCATACCTGGGAACCTTCTAGTTACGGAGTTATTGGGGGTCAAAGTTCCAATTTTATCACAGGTTTTTTCAAAACTCATGTTTTAATGTATTTTTTTTTTACTGTAAACACCTCCACGGCCCCCGTACTATTCAATACATCCATCAGCACAATGTTTTGAGTGCGTTACATTGACTCCTACCGTAAAACGTGATTTTTGACCCCAAAAAAAAAACTCGTTTCCCAGCAATAATTTTAGCGTAAAGTTACTTAGTTTGATGTACACAATGCTTGGTTGACTGCTTCGTGAAGGGTCTTGTTACAACCTGTATTTATAAGTACTTTCACAAGCTGAAAAGATACGATTAATTTCAATAAAAGAAAAATACTTTAGCAGTACCTTATTTTCCACATTGTACAGCGGCGAGTTCGGATCGTCTATAATTGGTTCATCAGAACATAGAACATCGAAACAGAACCCTGGGGGCGGAGAGTATGTATTGTGAAGTACCCCGGTAAATATGTCCGACGATTTACCTGAAACGACGGAAAAATAATTAGATTACTGGTGGCCTACCATGATGTCTTAAAGCAGGAGTGATTCCAGTGTGGGAAAGAGATGGCACTAGACAACCTGTACAGCTCGGTCTCTTTCCCACACTTGTAAGCGGCATACCCGACAAAAAAATAGATCATCAAAACATTGGCGAGCAGCAGTGGCCCAGTGGTGGCGGCCCCGACTTACGAACAGTAAGTCGTGGGTTCGAACCCAGGCAGGCGCATTACTTTGTGTAATTTATTTCATTATTACTCTCAAAACAGTGAAGGAAAACATCGTGAGGAAACCGGCATGTCCTAGAACCAAACATTCGAAGACATGTGACATCTACCAACCCGCACTGGGCCCGCGTGGTGGATTATAGCCCATTCCCTCTCATAGAGAGGAGGCCGTGTGTCCCAGCAGTGGGAACATTATAGGCTGATTATGCTTATGCTAAGTCACTTCCATCTTGTATATTTCCATCTTCATCATTTCAGCCGAAAAACGTCCACATAGGCCGGACTGTTGCACATAGGCCTCCGCCAAGTGCCGCCACATTGACCGGTCCCGTGCGACTCGCATCCAGCGGATCCCCGCAACCTACACCAGGTCACCGGTCCACCTAGTGGGAGGCCTTCCAACGCAACGTCTTCCGGTTCGCGGTCGCCACTCCAGAACTTTTCGGCCCCATCGGCCATCCGGTCTGCGAGCAATGTGCCCTGCCCACTGCCACTTCAGTTTGACAATTCTTCGGGCTACGTCGGTAACCTTGATTCTCTTACGGATGTCTTCATTTCTCATTCGATCACGCAAGGAAACTTGTAACCCTCTCCAATGCCCTTAGTAGTCAAAATTAAAAGGGTTCTGTTTTCGCAACTTCACTACGGATCCCTAAAAGCAGTCAAGCTATGTAACTTACCCAGTACATCATCTCCGCGCCACACCATCTCCATATTCCTCTGCAGGAACCGCGCCCGCTTGTCCTGGTAGTCGATCCTCCCCAGGAACAGCCCATCATACCCCATCATGGCGAGCAGGGAGGCGAACTCGCGCGAGTGGCCGAAGGGGTCTATCTGCCAGCCCACGCGGGGGCGGCCGCAGTGGCCGAAAGTGGCGTTGAGTTTTCTGGAAGAGGAGTATGACATAGTAAAAAATAACACAACATCACGAATGTAATCCGCGACTGGTTATTTGGGAAATGCCCGCCAAACTAGTCCCAAACCACTGCAACTCCTGTGCGCCAGAATCAACAGTGGCGACCACCAGAAAAGCGCCGAGAAAATGAAGCTTGACGAAGTCCCAGAGAAACAATTTAGCTATCTTGAATCCCGCAAGAAAATTAATCAGAAGAGTATAGCGGGGGAGTAGGACAACCATCAAACCGTCCAACCATTAAATGGAGTTGGCCAAGACAGCTAGCAAGGCGCGGTGATGGCAGGTGGAGTAAAGCTGTGACTGAGTGGCGTCCAAGGACTGGAAAGAGAAGTGTTGGTCATCCGGCGGCGAGATGGGCAGACGACGTAGTTGCAATTGCAGGAATATCCTGGATGTGGCTGGCACAAGAACGTGGAGCTTCCCACAAGCAAAGAGAGGCCTAAACCAGCAGTGGGTGAAGTCTGGCTGTGGATGATGATGAGGAAAAATCATAATTAACCCCGAAGGGTTCGGCAAAGGTGTACCTAATAGTACACCCACATTTCGACAGTTATGTTTAAGTCCCATGTAATAGAGGGCGAGCCTATTGCCATCAACCGGCCACAAATCCAGACACCGTGGCTGCTACTGAGAAATTCCTGATGGAAAAACCTAATTACACATTGCCCGACCCGGGAATCGGATCCAGGACATGAAGTCCTCAGCAGTCGCGCTTGGGACAACTAGAACACGGGTGGTGTTCGAGCTGTTTGTGGTGGCGGACGGCCGTGAACTCCCGCGCTTTATCGAACCCGCGCCCGCCCCGCGCACGCTCTGTGTGATGTCGTACATAAGAGGTGTAACAAGACCCTTAACGAAGTCGAAAGGCACTTGTTCTGCCAGTCATTGCGATCATTTTTTGTTCTAGACCATACCTGGGAACCTTCTAGTTACGGAGATATTGGGGGTCAAACTTCCCACTTTTTCACAAGTTTTTTTTACATTGTTTTAATGTAAGATTTTTATTTTAAACTCCTTCACGATCCCCGTACTATTCAATCCATCCACCAGCACAATGTTATGAGTGCGTTACATTGAGTCCTACCGTAAAATGAGATTTTTAACCCCAAAAAATAAAGTCCTTTCCTAGCAATAATTTTTGCGTAAAGTTACTTAGTTTGATGTACTTAATGCTTGCTTGACAGCTTCGTGAAGGGTCCTGTTACACCCGCTGTACTCCCGACTCCCGACCCGTCCCGCGCCCGCTCCCTGTGTGTTGCGTGTTCCTCTAGTTTGTGTTTCTCAAAGGGTTATACGCAGGGGCTTGCCACTCACATTTCGTTAGTCATTTATTTATCAAAAGATATACACAAAACATTATGAGATAATAATTAATTTTAATTTAATTTAATTAATATTATATATATACAGCATGTAACAGAAAGGGTATAATCATATGGAATACTGTGGTACGGACCATCAAACTGAACAACTTTCTCTATGGGACCACCATCGAAATCGTAAAAAAATAATCAGCTGTCGCATACATTTGGGTCCAGTAGGTATTGAAATTTTGTATAGGACAGCAGATTTTTTTTTAGAGAACCTCCTCTTTTTTTAAGAAATGGTTAAAAATACCCAGGCTATTCTCCAAATGAAAAAAACCCGGTGAACTGCTATTCCGGAGATTGAATTCACGACTCCATGATCAGCAGTCGCGCTTGCGACTACTAAGCCAACACGCTAAACTTATTTTATTTATCCTTGAAAACAAATATTATTTTTATGGAAAATAACTTTAAAAATTATTGCTATACCGATGTTTTGTACAAACCTATTAGTCACACAATATGCTTATTGTACTCGTTTGGGTTTGTAAGCAATTACTAAACGAGGTGTGGATAAATGTGTGGCCAATGTGGATATAAGTACATAGTCACCGAAAGGCCAATTAAGAAAAATGGCACAGAAGAATCTTTTGTTATTGTATGCTAATATTATAAAGAGATAAAATTTGTATGTAGAGGGGTAATCTTCGGCACAAATGATCGAATTCATAAAAATCTTTCACTGGTAGAAAGCTACATTATTCGTGGGTGCTATAGGCTATAAATTATACAGGGTGTAACAGAACCCTTCACGAAGCCGTCAACCAAGCATTAAGTACATCAAACTAAGTAAGTTTACGCAAAAATTATTGCTGGGAAACGACTTTTTTTAGAGTGATAAATCACGTTTTACGGGAAGACTCAATGTAACGCACTCAAAACATTGTGCTGATGGATGGATTGAATAATACGGGGGTCGTGGAGGTGTTTAAAGTATAAATCTTGCATTAAAAACAAGTATTAAAAAAAATGTGAAAATGTTGTAACTTTGTCCCCCAATATCTCCGTAACTAGAAGGTTCCCAGGTATGGTCTAGAACAACAAAAATATCGCAATGACGGGGAGAACAAGTGCCTTTCGGCTTCGTTAAGCGTCTTGTTACACCCTTTATAAAAAGGACATTGGGAATATTGTCTTACAAAAATTTTTCCTTAGAATTCACTTTAGACCACTCAGAGGGCCCGGACGAGTGCGCGCTGTAAACATTACGTAATTACGTCGATTTCAAAATTAAAAATACTGGTTTCCGGTCACAGATTTTCACGAATTCACGAATTTTCATTGTGATTTTTT
Source organism: Eugnorisma glareosa (assembly GCA_947578425.1). NCBI lineage: Eukaryota > Metazoa > Arthropoda > Insecta > Lepidoptera > Noctuidae > Eugnorisma > Eugnorisma glareosa. Next base: position 1,704,432 of record OX387984.1, read on the forward strand.
GCAAGCAATTTAACAAAAATGCTATAGGATAATTGTATTTTCGACTAGCTGTTGCCTGCGGCTTCGCTCGCGTTTTGTTCGGAAATTACCCCAAATTATCCCACGGGCACGTTGTAAATATAGCCTATAGCACTCGGGGATAATGTAGCTTCCTATTAGTGAAAGAATTTTCAAAATCGGTTCAGTAGTTCCAGAGATTACCCCCTACAACCTCACAAACTTTACCTCTTTATAATATTATACAGGGTGAATTTTTCAAGTGGGCGTGGATGGCCAAATCCGAATCTATGAGGAATATCGAAAAATGCTCAATTGATTGATTGATTGGTGCCGGTGTCATCAATCAAGGACGTTAATTTAAAACATGATAAAACATAAAATTTATTTCCCTCAAATTTGCCGCATGTCATTCATTACTTGATCCTTATTAGCGACACTATCGAATGGTGTAATAAATAATACAGTGTTTATTTATCTTCTAAAATCAATGGGTTCGATTCCTGGCCCGGAATATTGATTTTTCAAAAATCCAATGATGCTGTTTTAGTTTTCATCAAAATCGGGATCGAGACTCCTTTGAGCATTTTTCGGTATTCCTCATAGTTTCGGATTTGGCCATCCACACCCACTTGGAAAATTCACCCTGTATATATTAAAAAACTGACATATTACATTACGTTTACAACGCGCGCTGGAGCCAGCGCCTCAGACTCTTCCAAAAACATCTGAAGCTGGTTTTGAATGATTTAAACACCTTTAAAATAATCAGTCACTGAATATAACTACCTAGATCTTTTAGAACTTTCAGGAACATCTGGCACTGCTCCACAAATACTTAAAACCCTTCAAAATCACTTGGCTGTTCCAAGTAATTTTGAGGAGTTTATTATCTATCCCTATGATCAACCATCTTCTTCCTAGCCAAAATCCAGATGTAGCTAGAATTAAGAAACTCCTTACTGGTGTCCCCAGGTGAACTGGTCCACCGTGCTCTGGTAGTGAGCGGCAGCCTCATCGTTCATGCTCCAGGCGCCGCCAACCATCTGCAGGCGTCCCTCTCGCACTAGTACGTGCACCTTCTGCTTGATGGTATCGGGCTGACGCACCCACCACTTCCAGAAGAATGCTGTTTCGACGTAGATGAATCTGAGAAGAAAGAAGAAATATTATTTGCATAATTCACCAAAAAAGTCTTACACATCTGCCCGCTTTTTCCCAACTTTGTTAGGCTCGGCTTCCAGTCTAACCGGATGCAGCTGAACACCAGTATGTTACTTGGAGCGACTGCCTATCTGACCTCCACAACCCAGCTAGCACTGGGTAATACGATACCCCTTGGTAAGACTGTTTGTCAGACTTTTGGGCCACTACCTTTAACGAATGTCAAAGATCTACAATTGACAGCCGGGACCATCTTAACGTGCTATCCGAAGCACGGAGGAAATTCAGTATGTAATAGGTGGTCACCCATCCATGGACCAACCTAGAGAAGCGTGGTTTATTCTAAAGATACCGAGATCAAAGTGGCTGTTGTTATTGACCATGAGGTCCTCCATGTAAGCTGACCAACATGCCTGTGAAAAGGTTAAGCTCTGATGATGGGCCTGTGGACGGTGAGTAATGGGCTAGCTCGCCATCCGTCCGTCTTATGACGACAGGCCATGTCGACGGCGCACGAGTGTTCCACGCGCGCCTCAAAGAGATGTCAGCAAACAGGAAGGGGTCCGAAAGGGCCGATGCCAGCCGGGGCTGCGGGACTGTTCGAAAGAGATACCGCGGCCTCGGAACACAAAGGGCAAAAGAAGGAACATGGATGGGTTTTAGTCAGTACAAGTCTGACACTCCCTTCCGCTCCGCCCAGAGTGCGAGGGGTCATTTGATGATTTCCCATCCGAAAAAAAAAATGATGATCTCGTTGCTTCCTGGCAGCAGGCGAAGATCGTCGCATCGCCTAGTCTAAGTGACAAGGAACTATGAAAGATTGAACTTTTGAGACTTACCGTCTTTTCGGATCTTCCCAGAGTTCTTTAATGACAGAATCCAAGATGTACTGGACACCAGCCTTCTGGATGTTGTTGCGACCTGACAATAGAAAAGTGGGTGAGTGTGTATCATTAGAACTTATTTAAATTTTGGGATCCAGGTGAATCTTTACGTAAGAAAAAAGAATAACAGCAGGTAAGAAGATGAAAAGAAAAAAAAAATTATTAGTCGCAGGGACATGACGTGCATCATAAAAAGTGACAAATCAACAAAAAATAATAATAACAACAAAGATTTGTATGTTTGTTGTTATTATTATTTTTTGTTGATTTGACGCAAAACAAAAACTAAAAAAAAAAAAAACCCGTTGCGTGCTTGTCGTGACTGCGACAAGCAGGTTACCACTCAGCATGATGCTGTGCTATGGGGGACCCACAACACAGCGCTGGTGTCCAGTGGTCACCCGTGAAAAAACGTACGGAAGCCAAGACAGCATATACAACCGTGTTTTACTGTTTTCCAAGCACGAATGAGGATTTTGGATTGAAGCAAAGACTTATAACTCGCGAAATGTGGATGTTCTCTCACGTACAATGGTCCATTTTAAGGACTAAGTGCGAAAACCAAACCCTTAAGATAGAACATGTGGGTGTTCTTACCTCACACAATGACCCTTTAAGAAAATTTAATTCAATTATTGTATTGCGATTGCAAGCTACTAGCAACCCGAGGAAAAAAAAACCGGCCCAGTGCGATTCGTACTCACACGCACATAGGGTTCCGTAATACCAAACAATATAATAAAAATATTTTAAAGGCTCATCCATATTATGTTGTATTGTTTTAGTCATCAACAAAACTAAATTTGTTTTTCATAGTATGTTAATGAAAAACAAAGTTGTTGCTGCAGTTTGATGAAAATGTCCCTTAACTCAAAAAATAAACATCAAATCTTATTCAAACCAATTTTGGTTGAAAGTTTTTTTACGTTCTATAATCCTATATTTTTTTCAGAATTTTTCTCCACTTACTTTAGAAATTAGAAGGGGGGACGCAAATTTTACCACTTTGGAAGTGTTTATCTTTCAAACGATTGACTTTGAGAGAAAATGGTTTTAGGAACCTCAATGTCATTTTTAAAGACCTATCTATAGACACCCCGCACGTATAGGTTTGATGAAATACATTTTTTAGTGTCAGTTCCATGTATGGGGAGCCCCCTCTTAATCTTTTATTTTTATATAAAAATCGTAAAGCGGTTTGCAGAATACCATATATAAGGGGTTCCGTTTTTTTCCCATTCGGCTACGGAACTCTAAAAATCCATTTATATCAAGCAACATTATACTGTTTGTAAGGTGTGAGTTGAACGAAGTTATCAGCAGTGATAGCCTAGTGGTGTGACCGTCGAACTGCCAAGTCATAGGTCTCGAGTTCGAACCCAAAACACGCACCTCTGACTTTTCGGATTCATGTGTATATTGTATAATAATCACTTGCTTCGGTGAAGGAAAACATCGTGAGGAAACCAGCATGCCAGAGAGGTATCTCTCGGCGGCATGTAAAGCCAAGTCAGAGGCCCATGGGCGTTATAAAAACTCTGACACCAGGTTAGGCGCTAACAACAAGATAAAAAAGAATAAAATAATGTTGAGAAGATAAGGTGAAGTATACTTACTGCCATAATAATACTGGTCGACGGTCTTCAGCCAGCCGACGTCATCGTGTGTGTGGGGGACGATGTGCACGTTGAGCATGCCAGCGGGTGTGGCATGGCAACTCTGGGAATGCAGATGAAGTAATCCGAGTCGTGGAAACCACTCAGCGAAAAAATGACTTGATGACCTAGTGGTTCAAGCCTCGCCTCTGATACATGAGGTTGTGGCTTCAAATCCGGGCAAGTCCAATGTGATTTTTAAATTCATTATTGTAAGTTTATCTTGAGCATTTCTGACATCGGTTAAGGAAGACATCGTTTTAAAGAAGTTCGATGAAAAAAGATTGCATGTAGCGGAGATGATAATGTTGAGGTGGTGGTGTGACAAGAATGGATAAGGTAAGGAATGAGTATAATAGAGGAAGTTCGAAAGTTACAGAAAAATTTAAAGGGAATCGTCTATCTTGGTACGGGCATGTGATGAGATAGGACGAATCGCTGTGACTAAAAGAGTCATGAATACAGACATACAGACATTAACGAAACCGAAAGGTACATGTTCTCCCCGTCATTGCGATCATTTTTTTGTTCTAGACCATACCTGTGAACCTTCTAATTACGGAGATATTGGGGGTCAAAGTTCCCAATTTCTCACAAGTTTTTTTTTAAATACATGTTTTGCATGTAATATTTTCACTTTAAACACCTCCACAACCCCCGTACTATTCAATCCATCCATCACCACAATGTGTTGGGTGCGTTACATTGAGTCCTACCGCAAAACGTGATTTTACACCCCAAAAAATAAGTCGTTCCCCAGCAATAATTTTTGCGTATAGTTACTTAGTTTGATGTATAGAATGCTTGGTTGACGGGTTCGTTAAGGGTCTTGGTACACCTTGTATTATTTAATTATTTGTAAACCCAAGGGGCTGATCATGGAATGAACATTATTAGTATATAATTATGTAATGAACACTTGCATGTTACCCATGCACCACAAATAAAAAATATTGATTTGAGAAAATCGGCGTAATGTTATGCCATGTTTGAACCCACATTTACTAGTATAATGTTATTTAGAGGGTTTAATTATTTGAAATATTGTCAACGATAACTTCTTGAACTTTAGACTCGGATGATATTATCATATTATGTGTAAGCCAAAGTTGATAATGTTACGAAGTTATTTGTTTGCAAACTATTATTTGACTGATATTGAAAACACTTTAATAGAATTTTATTTTAATGGTTTATCTACAAAGTTTGTTAGTTTGTTTATAGGGAGTAATCTCCGGAACTGATAATCCAATTCTAAAAAATATTTCATTGGCAGAAAGCTACATTATTCGTGAGTGTTTTATGCTATAAATTATATTTACATTATGCATATTAGCCGAGCTATCACTTTTTTTGCGGACAAAGTCCCGGGCGAAGTGCTAGTCTATATCTATACTAATGTTATAAAGAGGTAAATATCGTGAGGTTGTAGGGGGTAATCTCTAGATCTACTGAACCGATTTTGAAAATTCTTTCACTAATAGGAAGCTACATTATCACCGAGTGCCATAGGCTATATTTACAACATGCCCGTGGGGGAATTTCCGACCAATACGCGAGCGAAGCCGCAGCCAACAGTTAGTGTAGAAATAAAGCGATAAAAATTAGAATTATCTGTTAGTTCTTCATTTGCATCATACAATGGTCCACTTGATCATGTCTGCTACACTAGTACAGACTGAGCAGATCAAGCTACTACAATCTGACAAATGCCTTTAATAGATTTTCAACTTTATCGCTAACTAGCGACCCGCCCCAGATTCGCACGTGTGCAACGTTATACATAAAAACCTTACACTTCAATCACTCTATCTATTAAAAAAACCGCATCCAAAATCCGTGGCGGAGTTTTAAAGATCTAAGCATACATAGGGACAGACAGCAGGAAGATGGCGGGACGCGATTTCGGCGGGAAAAAATGACAGTTGTGGGTAGCTTGATGTGCGCGTCTGTACATACTGACCTCATATCCACAGCGCTCTCCTCCTGCAGGTGTGACAGTGTCCTGCAGCGGTATCAGATACACGCCGCCAACTGCGCTTAAGAGCAGCAGTAGTAACTGCATTATAGACTGAAACAATAGACGAAACCTTATTGTATGTTATGTGATTAAATTGATGTACGGTAAATTATATCAATCAATCATTATATTGTACGGTTTAAGATAGTATATTGTCTAAGTTAAGTGCACTATGTTTTGCCAATATATGGCGTACAAAATTAACATAAACAAGCAATTACAAGGTGGCATGTCAATAGATTACATTAGGAAAAAAAACAATTTAAAATACATAAAAGTGATTAAGAAAAAAAAAAATTACCTACTTAGGTAATTTTTTTTTTTAAAGTCTTACGTAATTACGAGTACTTTAAACAGTAAAGGATAGCCCTCCGCAGACTGAAGGGGTGAATAGGGTACATGCAAGAAATAAAAAACTTTTTTTATTTCTTAAAAATGCCTTGTATTGGACCATAAAAATATTGTGGTACACTTGTTTAATTCTCTAATACAACACATATTTTATAATTTAATATTTTATTTAGCGTTTTTTTGGTGAAACGGAACGCAAACACAAAACGCATCGATTCCGGTAGTGACGTCAAAATCCATGTGTCAAAGAAACACTTTTAATTGAAAAGTACTTAAAGTTTCACTAAGATTTTACTATAATTTTGTTAATACAATTTTTGCTTAAATAAAGAACTTACATTTTAGTAAAAACGAATCTACTAAGGGCCAAAAAACAGATTTAAACAAGGCAGATAGAGGTAAGTGACATCAAAGTCCTGACATGAAGGAAATTGTAGGAGTTTAAAGTTTTTTTTTGTGCGACAAGCAGTAGTTGAAATTAACTTTTAATTATTTTCTTGGGTTGATATTCCTGCATATTATTGATTTAAGTGAAAAAAAAATACATGCATATTCCATAATCAGTATAACATACTAAGATGACCGGTACAAGAAATTATTTCAGGAATGTTATAGGAATCCAATAAATTTCATTTGTTTTATTTCCTCATACGCAATGTATCATTACCGTGGCAATACGCACGTAGTGAACGGCAAGCGCGACGACGAGTTCGATGAACTCTGTAGCTAGGCAGGAAGTGAACAGCTGATTTCACGCGTCAGTCGGTTTTTATTTTATTTTAGCCGTATTATTTACATAAATGCAGTGCTGAATACAGGGAATGTAATTTTACATTGTAACTGAAAAAACGATAAAAAAAATAAAATTTGGCGGAGAATAATTCCAGTGGAGTATGATTCAAAATAAGAAGCTGAATGCTCCCTGTCAGTTTGTGGAGGCTGTCCCTTAGGTTGTCTAAGTTAGTTTATAATATACATACAAGGTGTATACGGATCCTTCATGAAGCCATCAACCATGCATTCTGTACATCAAACTAAGTAACTCGACGGAAATATTATTGCAGGGAAACGACTATTTTTGGGTTGTAAAATCACGTTTTACGGTAGGACTCAATGTAACGCACTCAAAACATTGTGCTGATGGATGCATTGAATAGTACAGGGGTCGTGGAGGTGTTTAAAGTAAAAATCTCACATTATAAACGTTTACTTTAAAAAAAAACTTGTGAAAAAGTTGGAACTTTGACCCCCCATATCTCCGTAACTAGAAGGTTCCCACTTTCCCAGGAACCCTAATTGTTTTTCTAAAACAAAACCTATATATAGCCTATGTTAGACCTTATAACATCAGCTATCTGTCATTAAAAGTCCCGTCAAAATTGGTCCAACCGTTTCGGAGATTAGCCGGAACAAACAGACAGACCGACAGACAAAAACTAAAAAAAAAAATGTTTTGGCATATCTTATGCATTCAGTAAAACGCTATTAGTTTGATATGACAAACAGACACTTCAATTATATTTCATTTGTATGTATGTATGTATGTTTATGTCTGTGTATACTGATGATGTATGGTGAGAAAGACTCATACTTTGGATGGCATTATTTATGGTCAAATCACATGTTAGCATGGTTCGAAGTGATAATTATAATTGATAATTATCTTCATAATAATAGAATTCATTTATTTTTTACCAACTAATGTTATCTATGTCATTCCACGTGTACAGAAAAAAACGGCTAAGTATGAGTTTGACTCGCGCACCGAGGGTTCCGTAAAAACTTGTAGGTATTCTGATATTAAACTAAATATTTACGGTTGTCAGATTTTTTGTTTTACATGTGTTGTAAGACATAGCTTCTTGCCAAATGATTATAGGTTAACGGGAAGTACCCTATAGGTTTTGATTCCCTTGTGAAATCGCATAATATACGACATAAACAGTCATATCTTTTGATCGCATTGACTTACAAGTTTTTTACTGCCCCAAGGGATACCTGCCAGGGTTGCGGGACTGTTCGAAAGAGATACCGCGGCCCTGGAACACAAAGGGCAAAGGAAGGAACATGGATGGGTTTTAGTCAGTAAAAGTCTGACACTCCCTTCTGCTCAGCCCAAAGCGGGAGGGGTTATTTGACGATTTCCCACTGGTAAAAAAAAAGGGGTAGCAGTAACTTGGGTACCTATTTGATATTAATTTCAGCTTGATACCTCCACGCGTTCCTGAGAAAAAGGGTCTTGACAGACGGACAACAAAGTGATCCTATAAGAGTTAGTTTTTTGCCAACTGAGGTACAGTACCCTAAAAATGTAGGAACAATATATTTTTTTATATGTCAGACTGAGACCCATAGCAATAGCAAAAGTTGCTCATGTGTACTACACTCCCTAAAAATCAATTAACAAGGTATTCTATACTAACAATAGTTATAAATAGATCTAGACGCCTGCAATTCCGGTCGTTATCCTGTTTCGTCCATTGTCTAGCTATCTTTACATGTCACTTGTCCAGTTTATTATAAAACCAGACGGCCGGATGTGGCTATTTTTAGACGATACAACTGCTACCAACCTAGTCGGTCTAACGATACTGTTAAGCGTAGGATCCTGTTCCCGGATCTTAAATCACTCATCTTTGCCATTCGTTTTTTTTTTCACTCCAAGCTTTTCCGTTCTTATTCTCAGAATTATCACTCAAAATTAGTGTAAAAGGTCCCATTATAATAGATGGACACATTTTAACACAGCGTTCAGTACGTCTAACCAAAGATATCCAAGCAAAAAAAAACACTGATTAAAGTGATTTTGTTTTCACGTAATGGATGTGTTTATTCTAGAGTGCCGCCGGCAATTTATTATTTTAGGTCAAAATAGAATCACTTTAATTAGTGTTTTTTTTTGCTTGGATATCTTTGGTTAGACGTACTGAACGCTGTGTTAAAATTTGTCCATCTATTTTAATGGGAACTTATATAAGTCACACAACTAATGGTTTTACTTATATTATGCACCCAATGATGTATGTATATTATGAAGAACTTTATTACATTTTAGAATCGCTTTTTCTCAGAAATGGTGAATCTTTAGGAAAAAAGTGGGAGCACAATTTTTGTGAATAATTAAGTAAATGATCTACAATTTTTGTCTGAACTATTTTTCTCATAAAACTAACCGTTTCGCAAAAAAAAAACAAAAAAATCCCATTTTCGTGGGATTCACATGGGATTTCATTTTCATCTTGCAAGGGTACCTCTATTTTTATGTCTATTTTGACCAGACTACTAATTTAAAAAAAAACTGCTAGTACTTTATAAGTTTACTTGAAATACCTCCATTAGCCCGTTTACTATCCAAAGCATCCATCAGCACAATGTTTTGAGTGCGTTACATTGAGTCCTACCGAAAAACATGATTTTTCACCCCAAAAAAAATCGTTTCCCAGAAATAATTTTAGCGTAAAGTTACTTAAGTTAGTTTGATGTACAGAATGCTTGTTTGACGGCTTCATGAAGGGTCCCTTTACGCCTTGTAGATGCATTTTACACTTCTATCCCTTTGTTATCAAAACATAGACTCGTACGATGTAGCGATATTGACCCACTCTGTAACATGACACTTAGGTAACTAGACTCAGTGAGACATGACAGTAATTCTACACTATATTGTGTCTAAACGTAGAATACAATTAAAAGAAAGCTAGCATTCTTACTCTCGAAACGTAATGACCTGAGACCAATGGCACTGTTATTCTTTATGTCTCGAGTCTCGACCCCAGAAGTCAAAGATCTTATCTACAACTGGGTTATACCCGCGGCTTCGCCCGCGTGGTGTTCGGTAATAGGGAATATGCATGTAATTTTATTATATATTTATTTATTTTATTTATTTTAACTACTGCTAGTCGCACAAAAAAAAATAAACTCCTACAATTTTCTACGACAGTTCAAACGTCCATGACTGTCGCAGCCATTCAAGTCATAACATTTGATGTCACTTCCCTCTATCTTCCTTGTAGAATAGTTTTACTATATTATAAGTGCTTTATTAAAGCAAAAATTGAAATAACAATATTATGGTAAAATCTTGGTGAAATTTTAAGTACTTTTCAACTATAAGTGTTTCGTTGACACATAGCATTTGACGTCACTACCGGAATCAATGCGTTTTATGTAGGCGTTCCATTTCACCAAAAACACGCTATTTAAAACACTTAATTGTAAAATAAGTGTTGTATTAGAGAATTAAACAAGTGTACCACACGTTTTTATGGGCCAATACAAGGCATTTTAAGAAATAAAAAAGTTTTGTATTTCTTGAATAAACCCTATTGTCCCACGGGATCGTAGGTACTACCGGGATAAAAATTATCCTGTATGTTAATCCAGGTTATAAACCATCTGTGTATAAAATTTCATCCAAATCCGTTCAGTAGTTTTTGCGCGACAGAGTAACAAACATGCATCTATTCTCAAAAACTTTCACATTAAAATAATCGATAGAAATAAATAAAATTCAAGTGTCTGTTATTAAATAAAAATATATAAAGCTGTTAGTTTGATATTACAATAAAAATAACAACCTTTTACGGAATTGATATGAAAGTTATTTTTAATTTTTATGTTACTGTTTGTCGGTCAGTCTATCAGTTTGTCCCGGCTAATCTCCAGATCGGCTGAAACGATTTTGACGGGACTTTTACTGGCACAAAGCTGATGTTACATGGAGTAACTTATGCTACTTTTATTTTAGAAAAAGGTTTAGGATCCCGTGCAAAACATAAAACCCATGAAATCGTTAACATTCAAGATTCAAATAGAGAAGTAATATTTTTATCAGTTTCTATCTTTTGCCCGCGGCTTCGCTCGCGTGAATCTAGAATTTGGCAATTAAACTCTTATGGTGTATGCGCAAGGGTAGCCCGCTAAATTTAATTTTTCTTACGTTTATTGCAATTTGCAGGTGAGTGTCAGGTTGTATATACATATATTGTATGTATAATATATGTTGATGAAAATATGAATCCCAAAGAGTGACTTTTTCCTGAAATAGCTATTGAATGGGGTTATATGGACTTGGAGGGCTATATTGATGATATTAATGATTATAATTCTGTAACTCCATACGTGTTACTGGCGCGATTCATATTTTCATCAACATAAAACCTGACACTGACCTGCAATAAACGTAAGAAAATTTAAATTTCGCGGGCTACCCTTGCGCTTCCACTTTAACACACTACTAAAGTTTCTATGATAATATAATTCAATCATCATGATTCGAAAGACACGTGGCGCCATCTATTACCATACGAACGTCAATGTAGTTTTCCTCGGGAACAGCATTTTTTTTCGGGATGACAGGTACCCTAAATCCGTTTCTGTACATCTGACAATGTATGGGCAAAATTTCAGGATGATCGGTTCAGTGGTTTAGGCGAGAAAAGGTTACAAAAAAACTTACTTTCGCATTTATCTATACTAATATTATTAAAGAGGTAAAATTTGTTTGTAAGTTTGTATGTAGGGGGTAATCTCTGGATCTAATGAACCGATTTTGAAAATTCTTTCTTAATAGGAAGCTTCATTATCCCCGAGTGCTATAGGCTATATGTACAACGTGCCCGTGGGATAAAAAAGGCGAGCGAAGCCGCGAGCAACAGCTAGTAATATTATAAGTAAGGAGTAAGGATTTCACGCGGACGAAGCTAGTTTTAAATCTTAAATATGAAATGTATGTAATACATTCTTATGAAGATAAGTGTGACCGTGTCAATGATCTAGGTAAAAAATCATTGACCGCTTGATAGTGACGTATTCTTAATCAGGTACTTGAATTATTGTTCATAAAGCAGTTTTGGAGTAAATAAAACCTGCGGTCAAAATCGGGCCAGCCTTTTCGGAGATTAGTCGAAACAAAGACATAGACAGACAGACCGAAAGACATACAAAATAAAATATGTTATAAGTGCCGTATACTCTCATATGCATTCAGTAAAAAGCAGTTATTTTGATATTACAAACAGACACTTTTTATTTTATTTATTTGTTTATACTAGCATAGCGATTTAAAACTCGTATGTATCCCGGGTGTCACCACTGCGAGGATCGACCGGAAGACACGGTGGAGCACACTGTGGAGGTCTGCTCCGCTTGGGCGGACCACCGCCGTGTCCTCGTAGCGGCGGTCGGCGGCGGCGACCTCTCGCGTCCGGCCCTGGTCCTTTCTTTCTTCTTCTTTCTAGCGAAGAAGGTGGCGGGACATGAAAGGGAAAGAGGCTCACTTTCCAGCCGCCGCGAGAGACGCCCTGGGCGTCTGGGGCCACGTGGTAGGTCCCGGCCATCGCAAGCGCGGGACTGTGGACGGTGAGCTATGGGCTAGCTCGCCGTCCGTCCGTCTTATGACGACAGGCCGTGTCGACGGCGCGAGAGTGTTCCACGCGAGGCTCAAAGATATGTCAGCAAACGGCAAGGGGACCGAAAGGAGTGCTGCCTGCCAAGGTTGCGGAACTGTTCGAAAGAGATACCTCGAACACAAACGGCAAAAGAAGGAACATGGATGGGTTTTAGTCAGTACAAGTCTGAAACTCCCTTCCGCTCCGCCCAGAGTGGGGGATCATTTGATGATTTCCAATAGCAAAAAAAAACGCGTATGTACGGTCACGATAAAAATACGTTCGTCATCTCTCTCAGAACTAACTCTGGCCTGCTGGAAGAATTTTTTTTTAAATAAGCAGTACCTTTGTGCTCTTCTATGTTAATATATAGGGTGTAACAAGACCCTTAACGAAGCCGTCAACCAAGCATTATATACATCAAACTAAGTAACTTTACGAAAAAATTATTGCTGGGAAATGACTGTTTTTTTTTGGGGTGAAAAACCACGTTTTACGATAGGACTCAATGTAACGCACTCAAAATATTGTGTTGATGGATGAATTTAATAGTACGGGGGTCGTGGAGGTGTTTAAAGTAAATATCTTACTATATACATAAAAGAAGGCTTAAAAAAAACTTTTGAAAAAGTTGGAACTACGACCCCCAATATCTCCGTAACTAGGAGGTTCCCAGGTATGGTCAAGAACAAAAAAATAATCGGATGGATCGGAAAAATCGCAATGACGGAGAGAACAAGTGCCTTTCGACTTCGTTAAGGGTCTTGTTACACCCTTTATAGTCCTGTTAAGTATTTTGTGTGTATATAAATAAACAAACTATTCTTGTTTGAAACATGACTGTGTTGATAGAGCAAAGAACTTGAAAATTCACGAAGGATTCTTCTCCGGAAGAGCTCTATAACTAGGTACTAATTACGTCAAAACAATACCCTTCTTAGCACCTAATTGGGTAATATGTAATTAAAACAATAGTTAACTTTTATCTTAAAAATTCTGAGAATTTGTAGCAAAATATATATTAGGGTAATTACTTACTTTGGTAAATACTCTTTTAACGACTTTAACAAAAACGTCAACAATCTGTTTAAAAGATAACAACTTTTAGTTTAAAAATGTCTCTCTTATCTTTTAAAATTAAAATAAATTACTTTACTTTCAATGTAGGTTAACAGTAGTCAAAACAAAAGACGACAATGTCACCATTTATGCATTGTACTGCAGTTTGCACTGTCACGCTGTCTGTCTGCTACCAAATTTATAACTATTATACCTGCTACAAAAAGCAGTGATAGCCTAGTAGTGAGACCGTCGTCGTCGGACTGACAAGTCATAGGTCTCACGTTCGAACCAAGACACGCACCTCTGATTCCCTCCAAGTTCATATAACCCCATTATATTATTATTATTATTTTATTTTATTTCTATGAAACAGTCATTAAGCATTTGCGGCTCCATGCTGTACTGTGATTGTGCATTTTCCGTCTGTAACCTACTAACACTAGAACTTAAGTAAAATTGTTACTAACCCTATGGACTCCGGTCTGAAATAAAAACTTTCTATTCTATTCTATTCTATTAAATGGTATTTAATGAAGTTGGGGTTTTGTATTGATGATTTGAATGATTATAATTCTGTAACTCCATACGTGTTACTGGCGCGATTCGTATTTTCATCAACATACAGCCTGACACTGACCTGCAAATAGCAATAAACGTAAGAAAATTTAAATTTCGCGGGCTACCCTTGCGCATCCACCTTAACACACTACTAAAGTTTCTATGATAATATAATTCAATCATCATGATTCGAAAGACACGTGGCGCCATCTATTACAATAAGAAAGTTATTGTTCTTTACCTTGCGAACAGTATTTTTTTTCGGGATGAAAGGTACCCTATGTCCGTTTCTGTACACCTGACAACGTATATATAGGTTGTATAACCTGACACTGACCTGCAAATTGCAATAAACGTAAGAAAATTTAAATTTCGCGGGCTACCCTTGCGCATCCACCCTAACAGTTCACGTTTTCACAATATTTCATTCAGCTTTCAATGTTTTTATGGGTGTTTGTTTGTTTGTTTAGGTAAAAATACAACTGAATTTTAAAACAGTTATTGGTACATACACGTTTAGTTTGTATGACAATGGTTAGCTATGTGTCATTATTCTTTAAATCCAATATGGTGGACTACCAAAGATGGCCGACTTGTTACTTTTTATGCACCCCATGATATGAGTATCATGATACAAACTTCAATCCTTTATTTCCTGAACGGTTAAGCAGAGGTAAGTAAACATTTAGAACTCCAACTTTTCGGCTATTATGTTTAAGTCCCTTGTAATAGGGGACGAGCCTATTAGCATCAATCGGGCACAGCTCCAGACTCCGTGGCTGACAGAGAAATTCCTAATGGAAAAACCCAGTAACACTATGCCTGACCTGGGAATCGAATCCAAGACCTTATGCTGAGCGGTAGCGCTTACATAATCAGCACCGTTGTAACTAACTAATAACTGACGACATAAAGGGTGTAACAAGACCCTTAACGAAGCCGAAAGGCACTTGTTCTCCCCGTCATTGCGATCATTTTTTTGTTCTACACCATACCTGGGAACCTTCTACTTACGGAGATATTGGGGGTCAAAGTTCCAACTTTTTCACAAGTTTTTTTTAACTTTAACTTTTAATGTAAGATTTTGTTTCAATCCATCCCTCAGCACAATGTTTTGACTGCGTTACATTGAGTCCTACCGTAAAACGTGATTTTTCACCTAAAAAAAAAGTCATTTCCCAGCGAAAATTTTTGCGTAGAGTTTGATGTACATAATGCTTGGTTGACTTCGTGAAGGGTCTTGTTACACTCCGTATAAGAGTACCATACACCTCTGACTAACCCCTCTGAGATTACAAGCGAGATGATATGTTAATCTTACACAGTATTATCGGCCTTAATCACTTACTGTACCAAGTTAAGTGACTATTAGGCAAACTGTTTACTCTGATTGCATTTGTGAAACACGTTCAAGAACTTATAAGATAAGCGATATGGGATTAACTCGAGTGTTTTCTGACCTAAATCTTTATTGCAACATTGACCTAATAGTAAATAATATCGTGTTGCTAAGGAACATAACGTAATATCACGCCTGTAATGTGCGATGGAATGAGCTATAATTAGGGTTGCCACCCGTACTTTATAATAAAGTATTGTACGTTATTTCAGATAATTGTACTTTATACTATAGGAGAACAATAAAGTACACGAAAATACTTTATTTCGCATGATTTGATTTCTTTGGGATTTTGAAAAGTTTAGTCGTAAGTATGTTTTCGTTAAACGAAATGTATCAATTATTGCAGAATTGATGTCTCCACTCGCCAGCGTCACATCACTAAACCATTTCTGAACGCAACCTAACCTCGAATGTCAACAATGCCAGTGTCACTAATAGTTTCATAATTTTGTAAACTTGGCTAAAGTAATTTTGATTCTATTGTCTATTCCCGCCGTGTGACGAAAGAAACAAAGCGTCTCTGAATTTGATAAAAAATGAATTATTTATATACTTTCATTTAAATATAGCCTGTAAAGATGCTGTGCAATTGAGATACTAATTTGATACAAAATGCAAAGAGCAATAAAAAATATGTTTTCAAACATATTCTTCAAGAAAAATAAATTGTACTTTATTTGGATACTATATACTTTTTTTTCCTTAGTAATACTAACCAATGTACATCATCTGCAAAAAAAAAAAAGGTGGCAACCCTAGCTATAATCCACCACGCGGGCCCAGTGCGGGTTGGTAGATGTCACATGTCTACGATTTTTTTTAGATTCTAGGAGATGCCGGTTTCCTCACGATGTTTTCCTTCACCGTTTTGAGAGCAGTGGTGATGAAATAAATTACACAGAGTAATGCGCCTGCTTGGGTTCGAACTCACGACTTATTGTTCTTAAGTCGGGGCCGCCAACACTGGGCCACCGCTGCTCAAAAGACGAAGTGTTAATACGTAGCTTTTGTATAGTACACCCACATTTCAACGGTCTTGTTCAAGTCCTATACTAGTTTATTATTTAAACTTCATGTACAATAGTGGTACAAATGGCGGACTTAATGCCACAAGGCTTTCTCTATCAGTCAACCTTTGTGTAAATAGAGCAACATTGTGATAACGTACAAACAAATAATTAAGAAAAAATACCATTTGTTAACATAAATTGATATCCAAAAACAGGTACATACTAATACACATATATCACTACAAAGGTAGTTTAAAACAAAGTCGCGGTTACAAAGTCATAACGATGCGGAGCCGACACCGGTGGGTAGCGTCCGGCTCGCGTGCACCTTAAATCCGCATCGTTAGGGCTTTGCGACCGAATTCGGTTGTTTTGCGATCGCTATCTAAAGGGTGTAACAAGACCCTTCACGGAGTTGAAGGGTACTTGTTCTCCCCGTCATTGTGATCATTTTTTGTGCTAGACTATATCTGGGAACCTTCTAGTTACGGAGTTTTGGGGGTCAAAGTTCCAACTTTTTCACAAGTATTTTCTTAAATACATGTTTTAATGTAAGATTTTTACTTTAAACACCTCCACGACCCCCGTACTATTAAATCCATCCATCAGCACAATGTGTTGAGTGTGTTACATTGACTCCTACCGTAAAACGTGATAAACGTGAGTTTGATGTACATAATGCTTGGTTGACGGCTTCATTAAGGGTCCTGTTACACCCTGTATGTCGAGACTGCAGGGTCAGGAAGCTTTATTGTTGAGGCAGCGTAAGTAAGTGGACGTACAACCTGTACGGTGTGATAGCATTAGAGAGAGTAGGTTTTTGGAAGCTCGAAGGTTACGACTGCGTGAACTGCCCAAAACTTTATAATATTTTTATAGGGAACTAGCGGCCCGCCCCGGCTTCGCACGGGTGCAATGTTATACATATAAACCTTCCTCTTGAATCACTCTATCTATTAAAAAAACCGCATCAAAATCCGTTGCGTAGTTTTAAAGATCTAAGCAAACATAGGGACAGACAGTGGGAACTGTGGGAAGCGACTTTGTTTTATACTATGTAGTGGTTGAAACGGCATGGATCGTTTATAATAGTTAAGAGCATGCAGAGAGATCTGAGGGACCTGCTGAGTCGGATAGGCAAACATTTAAAACAAGGAATGGGTCCCCCGCCTGTTTCCAAATGCGTTTACTTTTTCGTGTTTTTTGCTTTTCAATCGGGTTTTTTTTAGTTTTTATAAATACTTTTTTTATAAAGATTGGTAAGAATTATTTACCCCCCACTTAAGTTCGTAAATAAAATTAAATGGTGTTTATAACAAGGAAATAACTCCTAAGTATCACACACACACAGTCCACGCTAGCGATTGAAACAGGAATGAAAAGAAAAAAATGTATGTCGAGTAACTGTGGCACACACCTCTTAAGAACGTATGATATCCTGGTAGTTTGGTACGTAGTCTTACTGTTTTAGTTAACTTACTAACCGGGTTTTGTGTCTGTTAGGTTTATAAGTTAAATGGGGTTTAAAGTGAACTGCTTATCGTCACACCAGTTATATCCGAAAGGTTAGACAGAGGTAGGGTTGCCAACCCTACTAAATAATATAGTATCCTACTATTTTAGGTGTCTAACTACTATAAAAGTAGGCGAAACTACTATATTTTATCAGCAAAGTCGCTAAAATCAGTCTCTATTATCTAAAACGGAACGCGCTGAAAAACTGAATATTCATTTTAATAATTTGTACTCCAAAAAAACCGACTTCTAAAAAAACACTAAAAAAGTCTAAAATATAATAATATAATAATAATATAATAATAATAAACTTTATTTCCGTTAAACTTTGCCTATGTTTACAATTATATAACAACATGTATATCGCGTCTAAAAAACAATTGTGCAATAAATTGATGATGGTAGGTATTTGAAACTTATTGGCTAGTTTTGTGACAAACAAATTAGATAACTACCCTCCGTACTAGTTAAAAACTGTACGACGGCAGAGTAGTGCGGCCAGTTTGCTGTCTCCGATGTACATAGTATAAGCAAACTAAACAGATTAACTGCATGTTATGTTTGCAATAATATTACTAAACTCAGTGCAATAAGTTTACTAGGCTTACTTAACTAACACAGTTATACTCATAATTCCTCAACACTAAAACAATGTTGCATTGTTACAATGTTATTCAATGAAAAATACAACTAGGTGATAAATAGTCTTGACATTGTAGCTTCAACGAAAAAATGAAAGCAAAATTTTAAGGTGTCACACAACATTACTCAACGCCTGTTAGCAATTTACACGTGCTATTAAAATTGCAAAACTAAAAATAAAAAATAAAGAAGAGAAAGAAAAAATAACAATCATTTTAAAATACATTCCTTAGAGTCCCGTCAAACAACACTTATTAATAATTTCTCTGTTGATTCGTAGTCCATATTTTTGAGATATTTATCTACAATATTTTTGCACACAAAGTTGCTGCATTTTGATATAGATACAGACTGATTAATTCTATTGTATACAAAAGGTCCTAGTATAAATAAACAAAATAAATAACTTTACTTTCGGAAGTCGGTGGCAAAAAAGGCACAAACAAAGACACCGACTTCCGAAAGTAAAGTTATTTTAGACTTTTTTAGTGTCGGTTTTGTTTTCGCAGAAAGTTTTTTTATTTTACCCTTTTTAGTTGTAGTATACCACACAAATTCTTGTCATGAATTAGTTTTTACATTGTTACTAGAAGTTAGTTAAAGTACTCGTCAAGACGAATCATACGAGCCCAAACTCGATGAGGTTTTGTCGTTTTATAACGGTGTTCCTATGGCCACCGTCCAGCTCCATCATCAGACACTGGATACCATTTAGGACCAAATACTCGTCAAGACAAATCATATGAGCCCAAACTCGATGGGATTGTGTCATTTTATTACGGACTACCTGTGACCACCTTCCAGCTCCATCACCAGACCCTGGGTACCATCTAGAGATAAAGTACTCGACAAGATGAATTATACGAACCCAAACTCGATGGGGTTATGACGTTTTATAACGTTTTATAAGTTTCTATGGCCACCTTCCAGCTCCATCATTAGACCCTGGTTACCATTTAGGACTACAGTACTTGTTATGATAAATCAAACGAGTCCAAACTCGACGGCGGCGGCGTTGCGTCGTTTTATTACAGAGTTCGTATGGCCAATTGGCCACCTTCCAGCTCCATCATCAGATCAGCTCCATGTCATCATAATATTGCATTGTCTTGCGATATACACATGCGTGCAAAATTTCAGCTCAATCAAAAATCGGGAAGTGTGTCAAATTTAACTAGCAAGTATCACGCGACGTCGCGTGATGTACATCAGAGCGCCAGCACGCGACGTCGCGTGATGTGACAATTAACGTGAGGAAAACAACCAAATTCCTAAACCGATTTTGATGGAATTTCTATGGGACCAATCGGGAAGCATATCCTATCAGTAGAAAAAAGAATTTTTCAAATCGATTTACAAATGACGGACTTCTGAGGTAACAAACATAAAAAAGAAAAAAATACAACCGAATTGAGAACCTCCTCCTTTTTGAAGAAAGTCGGTTAATAATTCAATGGGGGCTATCGCGTATGAATTCGCCGCTAGAGGCGCTAGTGTAGCGCGGGGGCACCGAATTGTCAGATTTCATAGAATGTTCGCGTGTTGCGTGCTTTTTCATCACGTAATTTTACTAATATTCACGATTGTGGTCGAGATTAAGCTATTCCTGATTAATTATGACTTGAAGATTTTAAGTAGCAACTTAGAATCTTAATTTTCAGTACTTGGAGGTAAAATGTTTTTTAAATGTTTCATGCTTGCTAATTTTAGGGAGAAAATTGTAAATATATGAACCTGAAATTTACACTTTGTTGGTATACGTAATAAAATAAACTTTTTATGAAGTTATTGGTACTTTAAGTTTAAAGTATGAAACAGAATTATTGACAGGACCTTAATCGACAGTGGCACCATCTGGTGAACTCAAAAACGATAGCCCTCATCAAACACCATCCTGGACTGGACCAGGTATTTACTGATCAAAAATTAAATAGTAAATTTAATTTAAAACTGCCTTTGAATCAAACATTTCTAATATTCTTAAAGTTGTATCATTTCTTTTATCCATTCCAGCCACCCCAGCATTTACAGAGCGCATTTCGCTGTGATGAACTCAAAGTGGAAAGATGAGCGCAACAGAATCAGAATCGGTCTGATGAAAACATGGTGTTTTGCAACTTAAAATTATATTGTAATAATACTTACGAAGGGTTCCTTTAAAATAAAAACCTATTGTTAAAAGCTCAAAGCAGCAAAAAATATTTATTCAGTAATTATATAAAAAAAATTAATATACTATGTATAATTTTTTTAATTAATTCCATATCTACTATATTTTTACGGGTACTGAATCCAAAAGTACTCTACTATTTGGTTTCAAAAAAGTTAGCAACCCTAGGCAGAGGTGTACCCCTGCCGGGGCTGCGGGACTGTTCGAAAGATAGATACCGCGGCCCCGGAACACAAAGATCGATGAAGGAACATGGATGGGTTTTAGTCAGTAAAAGTCTAACACTCTCTCCTGCTCCGCCCAGAGCGGGAGGAGTTATTTGATGATTTCCCAACCGAAAAAGAAAAAAAACGCTGCGGTGTACCCACATTTCGCCACTTATGTTTAAGTCGCATGTAAAATTAACCAGGGGCCTTAGTCTGCTATTGCAATAGTGTCAGAATGGTCTATCATTGATTTAATAAGGCCCCGCGCAGACGAATTACCCTTTGTACGCACGTCAAACGAGTTTCGAACGCGCTTCAATACGCCGTGGGCTAGGGGCCTTATTAAATCAATTATAGACCATTCTGACACTATTGCAATAGCAGACTAAGGCCCCTGGTTGTTTGTATATTGGGTTTATAAGTTAACTGAGGTTAAAAGTGAATTGCCTATAATCCTCGAAGGGTGGGCAGAGGTGTACCCACATTTTGCTACTTATCTTTAATTCCTATGTAACCGAGTTTGTGTCTTGTAAGTGAACTGGGATTTGGAGTCGGACCAAAAACTAACTAGATATACAATGTGTAACAGAATAAACGCACAACCTCTTAAAGGGTCATTGTACTCATCATTATGAACAACTTTCATTATGGGACCAAAACTGAAAGCGCGAAAAAACAATCGACTGCCCCTTACATTTCTGTGCGCATAATTCGACCAAATGTACTGAACAGCTATTTTTTTTTTCGCGATTTCGGCGTTAGTCCCATAGTGAAAGTTGTTTATAATGATGAGTACAATGACCCCTTAAGAGGTTGTGCGTTTATTCTGTTACACATTGTATATGGATTCGACTGTGTGACAGGATGATAATACAAGGTGTATATCATAGCGAAGCCGTCAACCAAGCATTCTGTAACTTTAAACATAACTTTACGCAAAAATTGTTGCTGGGAAACGACTTTTTTTTTGGGGTGAAAAATCACGTTGTTCGGTAGGACTCAATGTAACGCACTCAAAACATTGTGCTGATGGATGGATTGAATAGTACGGGGTTCATGGAGGTGTTTAACGTAAAATTCTTACATTAGAAACATGTATTTAAAAAAAAAACTTTTGAAAAAGTTGGAACTTTGACCCTTAATATCTCCGTAACTAGAAGGTTCTCAGGTATGGTCTAGAACAAAAAAATGATCGCAATGACGGGGAGAACAAGTGCCTTTCGGCTTCGTTAAGGGTCTTGTTACACCCTTTATATGAATAGAAGGGTGTGACTACTAAGATGGCGGACTCATCACATGCCTGCTTTTTCCCAACTATGTTAGGTCGGCTTGCAATCTAATCAGATGCAGCTGAATACAAGTATTTCACATGGAGAGACTGCCTATGGTACACACGGCTACACATCAAGCTATACATTTCAGGTATAAGCTTACCTCGCATTGTACGGAAATCCTATACAATGCGAGATCAGCATAAACTGGAAATGTATAGCTTGATGTGTAGCCGTGTGTACATACGCTACGACGCGGATACCTCTTACTACTTTTTTTTTGTCTGATTACGAACACTATGCCATAGCGTGCCTAACAACCATTTAATCTAGAATCATGGCTGTTGTTTTTTTTATTGATTCCCATGACATTGCTCTACTGATTCAATCCTACATACCTGTATACATAATTGTTATACATATATCGTGTATTAGTTTTAGATGAAAAAAAGTGATTGACACGGAATATTATGAAAAATGTAGTGGTTCTAGTGGCCGATTGCACGACTGCGACCGTAAGGTCTAAAGCTACAGTCCCGGGTTGGGATTTATACTAATACTAGCTATTGCCCGCGACCTTCGTTCGCGTGAAATTAATCAAGGTTATCTTTTTTTTTTGCACAGAACCCTAATTATTTTTCTAAAATAAAAGTAGCCTATGTTAGACCTTATAGCATCGCCTATCTGCCAGTAAAAGTCTCATCAAAATCTGTCCAGCCGTTTCGGAGATTAGCCGGAACAAACAGACAAAAATTGAAAAAAATGTGTTTTTGTTATAAATGCCCTATATATTCTCATAAGCATTCAGTAAAAAGCTGCTATTTTGATATTACAAACAGACACTTCATTTATTTGTATTGATTATAAAGAGGTTTGTTTGTACGTTTGTATCAGACAAAAGCAGGGCGCTCTTGTCTGCCCCATTCTACTCGTGGTCGGCGCAACACGTTTTCTTCTTCAATTCTTCCCTGTCAGACGTCACGGCATCATTTACTCCTTTCTCTTTCATATCATTCCTCACACAATCCATCCATGTTTTCTTTAGCCTCCCTCTCCCTCTCCATCAACATTAATATCCATCACTTTTTATGGGGTAATCTCCGCAACTGATGATACAATTCTACAAGTGTTTCACTGGTTGAAAGTTACATTATTCGCTATCACTACATAGTATAAAACAAAGTCGCTTCCCGCTGTCTGTCCCTATAAGCTTAGATCTCTAAAAGTCCGCAACGGATTTTGATGCGGTTTTTTTTAATAGATAGAGTACTTCAAGAGGAAGGTTTATACAGGGTGTAACAAGACCCTTCACGAAGCCGTCAACCAAGCATTCTGTACATCAAACTAAGTAACCCCACACAAAAATTATTGCTGGGAAACAACTTTTTTTTGGGGTGATAAATCACGTTTTACGGTAGGACTCAATCTAAGGCACTCAAAACATTGTGTTGATGGATGGATTGAATAGTACAGGGTGAAGGAGGGGCTTAAATTAAAAATCTTACATTAAAAACATGTCTTTAAAAAAAAAAACTTGTGGAAAAGTTGGAATTTTGACCCTCAATATCTCCGTAACTAGAAGGTTCCCAGGTATGGTCTAGAACAAAAAAATGATCGCAATGACGGGGAGAACAACTGCCTTTCGGCTTCGTTAAGGGTCTTGTTACACCATTTATACCGTATGACATTGCACCCGTGCGCAGCCGGGGCGGGTCGCTAGTAAATTATATTTATATCATGCATATAAGCCGAGCTATCACATATTTTGGGGACGAAGTGGCGGGCGAAGTAATAGTTTGAAAGAAAGAAAAGAATATGAAATGTGTGAGTTTCTATGTACCTCTGCCCTGCCTCACCCTTCGGAAAAGGTCTGATGTTATGTTACTCTCTCTGGGGTGAGCGATAAGCCCCGAAAAAAGTAGCAGTAGATCGTCGCCTCTATATGCAATTTATTTCATCATCACTGCTCTCAAAACGGTAAAGAAAAACATCGTGAGGCAACCAGCATGTCCTACAACCAAAAAATCGAAGACATGTGACATCTACCAACCCGCACTGTGCCCGCGGGGTAGGTAATAGCCCATTCCCTCCCATAGAGAGGAGACCGTGTGTCCCAGCAGTGGGTACATTATAGGCTGATTGTTCTAACATTGAAAAGTAATTTGTAACAGTTAAAGAGTATTTTAATTGCTGTTCATGTACGTGAGAATTTAAAGCTTTTAATTAATGATACTTGAGAAAGCTCAAATAAAAGGTGGATGGATTAAATGAGGAATGATTTGATGAGATTAAAAAACCCACCTAAATTTTAATTTTTCACAATATGGCGTCTGGTTGTCGCCATATTGAATTTTGATTACTGTCCTCTATCGTGTAGGTACGTAAGAATCATCAAAATTGGTCCACTTGTTTGGTGTCTATAGTGCCGCAAAGGAACAAACACACACACAAAATAGGCTGTTAAACACATTACCTACCCTCCCTCAGTCGGTTAAAAAAAAAGCCGAGAAAGATAGCGAGACGGTTGACAGAGGAAAATGTGTTGCGCCGACGCCAAGCAACAAGGGCAGAAATATAATAATAAATAATAATAATAAATTTAATAATAATAAATTTATTTACGTTAACTTTAAACTTCTACAATATATAATCTAACATAGAGGCCTCCTTTTAAGTATGAAAAATACCTGTGCTAGGAGACCCCGCTCTTCTAAAACTAGAAACAGTAATAATATAGGAGTGTCTATACAAAATAAATTAAACTTAAATCTAGGAGCATGTGCGTGTGTGTGTGTTAGTGTGTGTGTGTGTGTAGTAAGTGGAGGATGTGTGGGGGTGTGTGTGTGTGTGTGTAGGGGTGTGTGTGTGCATGTGGGTGTGTGTATGTATGTATTTTCACGTGGTACTTTGCAAGAGAGTTTCAATGTCGTCATAAGTCTTGCGTTTCAGCCAGTCTATTAAAGATTTCTTACATTCACGATAACACATAGGATAAATATTTAAAAGTTTATTTAATTTGTTATAGATGGAAGCGGATTGTCTAGTGAACTGTCTTTTCGCATATGTGGTTTTAACCGAGACTTCTGGTGCAACAAGATATTTTCTTCTTTTTTTGTTGAGGCTAGAATCATAGCGGAGGGTTTTGTGTAATTTTAAAGTAGCATGGAGTACATATAGTTTCCTGACTGTGAGAAGGCCAGAAAGCGAGTAAAGATTATCGGTAGGGAATCTATACGGTTTAAAATACATTACTTTCATGAGAGCCCTTTGCGCTCTCTCTAGTTCTAGGAATTTTATTTTAGTGGCCCCGCCCCAAACAGGTATACAATAAACTAGAACTGACTGTGCTAGAGCAACGTATATTTGATTTAATATAGTCTTTGAAGTAACATGTCTTAGAGTCTTGAAAATCCAAATTAATTTCCTAGTTCTAGACATGACCATATCTGCATGTAAATGCCAAGATAACCGTTGGTCCAGCACAATACCTAGATATTTTATATTTGTAACTTTTGCTATTTTAATGCAAGAACAATTTGTGCTTGTAGGGTTATCACAGCTATGTAGTCTAAGGTTATGATTAGGTCCCGGTTGACTGTTGTTGTAATTTGTGAATGCTATATATTTAGTTTTAGAGGTGTTAAGTGTTAACAAAAAATAATTTAACCATTTAGCAACCTTTTTGAGGCCCTCTTCAGCATATTGATGTACCGATTCCCATGTCTCTCCAGAAAAGACAATGGCTGTGTCATCTGCATAGGAAAAAACACGCCCATTTTGGAGCTTCATTTCGCAAAGGTTGTTTATATATATTAAGAAAAGCGTAGGCCCCAAAACACTGCCTTGCGGGACACCGAAGCTAACCTGTAACTCATCACTGACGTAGTTTCCTATCTTTACACGTTGCTTTCTATCCTGGAGATAATCTGCTAGCAGAGCCAAAGGGACTCCTCGTATGCCTACGTTTTCTAAGCTACGCACAAGGATGGGAACAGAGACGGTGTCGAAAGCCTTTTTTAGATCCAGGAAAACAGTGAGACACCTTTTTCCTGTATCCACTCTTTCAACAATATGAGAAGATAATCCTGAAACTGCGTCTTCTGTCGATAATCCTTGCCTAAAACCGTATTGACAGCCAGATATTATGTTTTGTTTGTTCATGTAATTTATCAATCGAGTGTTAATTAACTTTTCTATGACTTTTGAAATAGCAGATAAAACCGAGATTGGTCTATAGTTGCTGACATCGTCCCTGTCGCCACCCTTGTGCACAGGTGTAGTGATGGCTTGTTTCAGAACAGGTGGGAAAATTCCTTGCGTGAAACATAGATTAGCAAGATGTGCAATTATTGGTACCACTACGTCATGGGCAGATTTAAGAAAATTGGTAGATATATTGTCCCATCCTGGTGCGCTCTCAGATTTGAGACCCATCAATATGCCATGTACTTCCTGAGGATCAGTTTCTAGCAGCACAAAAGATGAGGCTTGTGAATCCGTTAAATTAAAAGTCTCATGGTTTTGCGATAGATTGGTAGAGATGATTTCCTCGGCCAAAGACTTACCAATGTTAGAGAAATAGTTATTGACGTGATTCACTGACTCATGATAGGATGGTTTTATCTCCAATAAATTTATATTTTGAGTTTTGGTATGTTTGCGATGCGTGATGTTATTTATAGCTTTCCACATTTTTTTAGTGTCTTTATTTGTTTTGTCTATCTGTTCCCTGTCATATTTTCTTTTGAGTTTTTTAATAAGATTATTGCAGTGGTTACGGTACCTTCTGTATGTTATTTTTAGGATGTCATTATTCGGATCTAGGCGTAATTTTCTCTGCATACTATTCCTGTTCTGGATACATCGTAAGATTCCTATGCTAATCCATGGTTTAATTATGCGGTTATTTCTCGGAATTAAGGTTATTATGGTATTTTGTAGAAGGCAATATCTGAGTTTATCAATTAAGAGTTCAGAAAGTAAAACAGGATCATTAATTGTATTAAGTTCGAAAATACTACTTTCTTTTAAGGTTACTAGCGCTTTCCCAAAATCAACTATTGTTTTAGTTTTAGAGCATTTATGTACCGTTGTAATATTTGATAACTTCAGAAATATCATTAAATGGTCCGTTATGGTAGTATCCAGAACAACAATAGAGGCAGCTTTTTTATTTTTATCCATTTTCAAGATGAAATGATCCAAACAGTTTTCACCTCTGGTTGGCATTGAATGTCCTGGTAATAAACCGTGCATTGCCAGCATGTTAAGGTAGCTATGCCTATTTGTACGCTCGTTAGTTTGTTCGTGAGTCCTATGAATAATAAATTAATGTTTATATCGCCAGTTATTACAATGTTTTTACATGATTTTAGGGAGTTCAGGTGCTCATTAAGAGAAGTTATAAAATTGTCAGCATTATTGTTCGATGGAGAGCGATAGATACCCAGGATAGTAAGATTGGGCAGGCTTATTTGTAAACATGACGCGTGAGTCAATAGTACCTCTTTGACACTCACTCTGTGTGTGTTTTTAACATATGCTACTACGCCGTCGCAGCGATTTATATGATTGGTAGTGGAGAAGGTCAGGTAGTTTTGAATATCGGGGATGGATTTGCTCGCGTCCAGTCTGCATTCACTTAAAATAATTACATCGACATCAAACTTAAAATTGGTTAAAGTAACTTGTAAATCATTTAGATTACTATAGATGCTTCTAATATTTTGTGAGACAATTGTAAAATCTAAGTTTTGTATATTGCACTTTTTTGAAAATTCCTCAATTTGTAGTTGAGTAGATTGCGCCATAACTACCTCGTCTATTTCTTATATCATCATATGACTCGTCTATTTCTTATATTATCTCATAATATGAATGATATTTATGTCGATTGGTAGCTTAACTTATCCAAAAGCTTGGTCAGTGGGTCGTCTTTAAGGCGGACCCAATAATACGTTAACCTACCTGGCAATCGAACCCAGGACCTCATGCTCAGCAGTCGCGCTTGCGACCACTAGACAAGGCATCATCACTACATTGTATAAAACAAAGTCGCTTCCCGCTGTCTGTCCCTATGTATGCTTAGATCTTTAAAATTAAGCAACGGATTTTGATGCGGTTTTTTTTAATAGATAGAGTGATGCAAGAGATGTGTGTGCAAGAGGAAGGTTTATAGATATCATTGCACCCGTCCGAAGCCGGGGCGCGTCGCTAGTGTTAAAACAGTAATGTTTTTCCAAGAAAAATATTAGGTACCTACTTTTATAACTAGGATAAGCTTATGTGTAATAGCCTGCGTAAGTAAATAAAATGAATAGTAAGACATCTGTGGTTTGTTTGAATAGTATCATAAAATCCATTGAAACAAAGGCGTGTTAATCCTTCCAAGCAATACGCTTTTTACCCGACTGCGCCAGAAGGAGGGTTATGTTTTTCGAGAGTATGTATGTATGTATGTATAATTGTTTGGCACGCTCTATGGCCTGAACGGCTCGATGGATTTTAGCTTGAGAGGTGTCGTTAGATTCGTATTTACTGTGAGAGTGACACTGGGTATATCAAGATAAAAATGATTCAATAATAAAACAAAAAAATACGGTAATTTAAAAAATTAAAAAACCCGGCTGCTTAAAAAAATAAAATAAAAAGCATAGAACATAGCGACTTAACAGTCGGGACCCATTAACATATACAGACCGGCTTAAATCGTCCCAATAATGGGTCCCGACTGTTTAAGTCGCTATGTTCTATGCTTTTTTTTTTTTACCCTATCGTGTTTTTTAATTTTTTAAATTACCGTTTTTATTGCTTTAATAATTGTTGTTTTTTCATTAGACAAACGAGTTCTAAGAATATTGCTAAATGAAGATTTTACTATCCTATTTCTTAGTTTTATGAATCAGTACACGAGTGTCTATCTATACTAATATTATAAAGAGGTAAAGTTTGTGAGGTTATAGCGGGTAATCTCTGGATCTACTGAACCGATTTTGAAAATTCTTTCAATAATAGGAAGCTACATTATCCCCGAGTGCCATAGGCATATTTACAACGTGCACGGTGGTATAATTTCCAACCAAAACGCGAGCGAAGCTGCGGGCAACAGCTAGTTATTAATATTGTAATCGATGGCTGCGATGCCACAGACGGATACAATTTAGACTTGTCATAACACCCCTCTTTTTTCTTCGGTGATCAAATAACTGGCCAAGTGCGAGTCAAGAGGCACATTCATATGTTGTATTGTTTTACATTCAACAGCAGAACTAATTTGGTTTTTCATAGTATTTTAATGAAAAACAAAGTTACTGCTGCAGTTTGATGAAAAAGTCCCATATCTCGAAAAGTAATCATCAAATATTATTCAAACCAATTATGGTCGAAAGTTTTATTTACGTTCTACAATCCTACATTTTTTCAGAATTTTCCTCCTCTTACTTTACAAATTAGAGGGGAGGGACACACATTTTACCACTTTGGAAGAGTCTATCTTTCAAACGATTGACTTTGAGAAAAAATGGTTTTAGGAAAATCAATGTCATTTGCATGTATAGGTTTGATGAAAAAAATATTTTTTAGTTTCAGTTCCATGTATGGGGAGACCGTTACTTTTTTTTTGTATAAAAATTCGTAAAGCGGTTTACAGAATACATCTACCTACTAAATGTCAATGTGTAGTCACAGTAGTAGTGTGTCAGTGTGTAGTCCTAATAGTTTCGGAATAAAGTTGCTGTGACATACACGGACAGACAGACATGGCGAATCTATAAAGGTTCCGTTTTTTGCCATTCGGCTACAGAACCCTAGAAACATAGTGTGGATAAAATATAAGAAAGGAAATAGTTTATTCTCCGTTATTGCGGCTAGAATAGGTACAAAACCTAACTAGCCAAATGAAAATCACATTCTTATTATTAGAAAGAAAAAATAAACCTATTGCGCGAGTCTACAACCAAATGTTTTTGTGCCAATTTTGAATGTATGCGGTTAAAAACTTACTTAAGCCGCAAAACAAGGAAAAAGTTTGAATTAACAAACAATCAACATTGTTATAGGTATTTTGACCGGCTGCACAAATAAATTTATTATTCCAAGCTTCGCGTCTCGGTTTAAAAATATCACATATTATTCTATTATCCCAGTAAAGTTAAAACGAATGATATTACAGTTTGAAATAAAATCAATACTCACCACAATCTTCTATTCGCTTCTACATGTAGTTACAAAAACACGGACGATAACGAAATATTGATTTTAGGATAATTTTCAACACAACCCTATCCTATTGTATACAAAATCAAACTGAAGTGACAATCTCTGTGCTGAACTGCTGACAATGACAAGTTGACCAACACACTTCATTCATTCATTCTGATTTTCATTCAACGTTATTCATTCATGATAAGAAAATGTCAACATGAATGAATCTTTTCTGTTAGTGTTGTGTATACGAGTAATGTTTAATGTAGTCGATCGATTGTGTTGAAATATAGTCGATGACACTTTGACCTATTTTTACTGTACAGAAGCCAGCACATCAAGCTACTAATCTGTCAAATTTCTTTAATAGATTTTCAACTTTATCGCTAAAGCATTAGATTCAAGGTGCATTGGGAAAAATTGTCAGTTTCGGATCGCTTGATGTGCTGGCGTCTGTACATACAATAGGTGGACAATTGGACATCATGCAATAAACATGCATTATTGAATATCACGCAGTAGGTAAATAATTATGATGCTTTACTAGTTAGCTTAGTGGAGGCCATTACTATATATCTATGAGCTCATCTATGAGACTAGGTGATTAATAAATTCACCAATGTAATTACTTAACGTAATTATCATCATGACTTCCACTTCTATTCCCGGAAAGCTTTAGTACACTAACACGGTGTAACTGTGTAAGGGACATCAACTTTTAACGTGGAAGCAGTACACTTTCAAAAATTCAGCTGTTGCATACTGTTTTTGACCATGTAGGTATTGCACTTTTGTACGGAACAGGTTACGGGTGATTTTATTTAATAAACAACGAAATATTATTTTTAACCAGTGGGTCTAGGTCAAGGCAGCTCAACTTATTTTTATCGTGGGGCAAAATGTTGATTACATGTCAACTTAGCTTTTAAAATTTTACAAAACTCAAAGTTAGTTTAATTGCAATGATGTCTTCATTTGGAACCAATTTTGATTCTGAATGGCTGTAAGAATATTTCCAAAAAAGTACTTTATTAAAGATGGTTGGCACAAGTAAAGAGAGGGCTATACCAGCATTGGGTGAACTCGGGCTGTGGATGATGATGACTTTAAAGAAGTTTGGTTTCTGATTTTTCTAATTCCAAGCTGGATGTTGGTTTATTGAAAATAGATATTTTTCATCTGTTTTTCGAGACTATATGATCGAATTTGGCGGGCCAATTCAGATGTGTTTGACCGCGGGCCTGGGATTGAGCAGCCTTGGTCTAGATTCTAGAAGCATATTTGAATGAACTGAAGCATTGATAAAAAAATCTCCAAATGTCTAATAAACCGTCTGTTATTTAGTTAAAATCAAGTTTAATTAAACTTATACTTAATAAAGGTTGGGGATATTGCCCGGTCATTAACTAATAGTTTATAATTATAACTAATTTTACATAAATGCAACAAGAAAGAATTTGAAACCTTTGAAGATTAGTTAATTGAAAAATACCACGACTAGACAATAGAAGTTCAAAACTAAAGCAGGTAAAGAGACTTATTTATTACTTATGTACCTGGATATTATTAAAAACTAAGTGCAGGGTGCTACATTTATTTAGTATACTACGAACCATCATTGTGAAAGGTTGTTGTAGAGAAATTGTATTTACTGAATTCAGTGACGTCGAACTAAAAGTTTTTTCCTGTAAAGCAAATACTTACTGTTCGTGATTTGTGTGTTTTAAAAGAAATGTGATATCTTTATTCAATATAAAGATAAAGATTCAATAAAAAATAAGTGAAACAGTGATTGTAAACAAAACTTTTATTTTAAACTGAGGAACAGCAAATCGAAACATGAACCATTCAAATGATGAATCAAAAAACTGCTGCATCGAAACCATAGCCCCGAGAGATGATTGGCTGGTGAGAATAGGCAACAGATTTATAAACCTCAACTACCTCAAAAGTGAAGACGGAAGAATGTTGGAACGGAACCATGCTTGTCGGGGACAATTCATATGTCCGGCCCCTCAAGCGTTGGAGAGGAGCTTATACGATATCATAGAAGAAGATCCTATAAGAAGTTACAACTATATAGAAAGGGAATCAGTCAAAACTCTAATCCTCATTCCAAGAATGGCTCTTTACTTATCAGCAAAAACAATCGAAAAACTCTGCGACAAAATTTTTACAAGAAAAGGTATTGATGAACAATTTGTTGAACTGTTTTACCAGTATTTTCTTCGAATCTACTTCAAAAGATTTTATTCATGGTCCTCACTGCATTTGCTGATAAAGGCAAGTAAGGCTTACCCCGTTCATTTTAATACGACTATCAAAACAATGTTTATAGATACTGAACTTGCAAATAATATTTTACTAGATTATGCAGAAACATTAAATGAGAAAGACACCACAAAGTTAATGAAAATTGTAATAGAATTACAGTTGACGCCAAAACAATTCAATCATAGTTTACCAGTGTTACACGTAATTTTCAAAAAATGTGAGAAAAACGACAGTATTTTTCAATACATACAGTCTAATTTAGAATTGTATAACCTATCTTGTGCTTACAACAAAAATTACGGAAGACTTTTAATGTATTTTATACAAAGTTTAGAAGGATTCAGCGTAAGAATTAGAGTTGTCAAGAGAATTATAGAAAATCACTGTACATTTTTCAAAAACCCTTGTATGGCAGCTTTAGAGAAATATGTGTTGGAATTAATAGCTTTGCAGTTAAATGTTTTTGAAGGACCGAGAATTGTTATTCCAAGACCAGTAGAACATTTCCAGTTGTAAAATACATTATTTTAATAACTTATACCCGGTTTGTGTAATAAAAGTAACATGTCAAAAATTAGGCGCATGCCAAGTGATCCAATTGGCTGTTGAGAATATTATTAACCAAGCAGTTGACAAGATTGCAATTTGTTAAATAATTTTTGACTTACTTCAATTTCAGTACAAACACCGGGCGTTAATTAGCATTAACTTAAGTACTAACATGTGATTTTAGTTTGTTAGCAAATAAAACTAGAGCTAAAAAAATGTCTAAATAAACGACTCCTGGGTTGATAAATCTGTCGACTTAATGGATGAGACGGAGTCGCCACATACAGAACGTTTTCTTGTGCAATTAGAATCTTGTGTAATAATTTTAAGTATTTAAGTGTAATAAAATACTAGTAGATTGTTCTCAGCTAGACGACAAACTTAAAAAATGTAAGCTAATAAGGTTGTATTTAAAACAATAATGTTTTTCTAAGAAACATATTACTTTTATAACTAGAATAAGCTTATAGTGTAACAGCCTGCTTAAGTAAATGAAATGAATAGTAAAACATCTGTTGTTTGTTTTTAATAGTATCATAAAATCCATCAAAACAAAGGCGTGTTAATCCTTCCTAGCAATATGTTTTTTCCTTTAAAAAATCTTGTTTGTAATACAAAAGAGGTCTAAGAATGTCTAAATGAAGCCTTTAATGACTTATTTCTTAGATAAGAATCTGTACACGTCTTGTCTAATATTATTTTTAATCGATTGACCTAAAATGCGGTATGTGATGTTGGACATCTCTGCAAATGTCAAAAAAAACTGTCAAAAATATTTGACGTTGACAACTTGACAAGTAACATTGTATTGTTTATTAGATTATTTTTATTTCGTTGAGCTTTTGAAAAAATTAAATGATTCAATAAAACAGCTTTACTTTACAAACGATGTCATATATTTGGGCATTTGCACCTGAAAATAAAATGCTATTGCAACGCTGTTTAAGTGCCGCCGCTACGCCAGACGAATCAAATAAATGGTTGCAAAAGTTAGGCCCGCGAAACTTGGATCTAATAGACAAAACGACTGAAACAATCACCGTGAATGATTCTCCAGAAATCGACGAAACCCCAGCAACACAAGAAAATGTAGATGAAACCATTTTAAACGCGGTAGAAGAGTTTTTAGATCCCGAAATTGACTTACTACCAAAGTTTGGTTATTTGGTTGAAAAATGTAGGAAAACACCGAAATTATTAGTAAATCTAGCTAAAAACATTCCTACAAGTACTGCAGAAAAGTTATTCGAACATATTCTGATCACTGAAGATTTGAACAATGAGTTTTTAATGGCTTTTTATAAATATTTCTTACACAACTATATAAAACGTGAAAATTCACGATTTTGTACTGATGTTCTACTCCAAACATATAACAAATACCCGCAGTACTTAAAAATAGCATTGAAAGTTATATTAAAAGACTTGGAAATACAAAATAATGTGATTAACGACTTCATTTTGAATTTAAATGCTGCCAACCAAACGGTATTTGTAGAAACTCTTTCAGATATTGAATTTACTGCTGAAGAGTTCTCACATAATCTTTTTAACATATACACTGCTTATAAATCTTGTAATAAAACAGACTCCATTCAAAATTACATATTTTCTTGTCTGAAAAATCATTGTGATTTTTGCTGTAGTGACAAAAATTATG
The DNA here is from genome assembly GCA_947578425.1 of Eugnorisma glareosa. NCBI lineage: Eukaryota > Metazoa > Arthropoda > Insecta > Lepidoptera > Noctuidae > Eugnorisma > Eugnorisma glareosa. The sequence goes on from OX387984.1 coordinate 1,739,416, forward strand.
GAAAACTTATGTTAACATTTTTGCAACATGAGAACAGTATCAAAAGAGACGTAGATTGTACAGTTATGGAAGGACTTATAGAAAGACATAGGTCACCGTTTAAAAGACCATGTTTGTCTGTTTTAAAAGAAATAAAAGAGAAATGATTTACTTTGGTTTTTTTTTTATCTATAAAACCACCATTTTAGCATTCTGTCTATATAAAGTTGACAAGAAAAACACCATACATATTTAGTGAATTTTTGAAATGGGACAAAGAAGAGGTTCTTTAACCCATTAGTGGCCAAATCAAAACTACTGAGCGGATTTTCAAAATTCTTTTATTAATTGAAATTCAGTAGCTGTAAGAGTAAATAATTTAACAAAAAAATTTTTTTTTATTTTTTTTCATGAATTTACAGGGGTGTTCCCAAATTGGCACAATGGCTCTTTATGAGTGAGAATTAGCGAAACACGATTTTTCAATACACAGGGTTTTCTTGCACTTCTTGCAAGCCCAGCGGCCTCTGATATGGCATACAGCACATCGCACTCGTTTTGGAAGCTTTTCAGGGACGTGATCAACCCCATCCGACTGTAAACTTTCAATATTGGATGATGAAGGGCGAGCAGAACATCTTTGGGATGACAGTTTGAGGTAGTGTCTGGCGACACTTCGGCGGAATAGTAATTGGTCCATTGGTTCTTCTTTAGCGATTACGTGCCATCGCCATGCATTTGACATGGTCATATCAATCATATAAGTAAATAAGACCCACCACCATTTTTTGCCGTGTACGCCAATTCTAGACAGAGATATGGATTGATCTAGTTCGTCCACTCCGCCCATACCTTTATTATAATTTTGGAACAGATTCAGAACATTCCCCATGTTCACATCGGCCTTCTCTTTTTTTTCACTGCACCATCTTTTTGTGGATCCTACTGGGTCATACGAATCGTGATTGGTCGCCATTGTGCAAAATGCTTCTCAAATATTGAAACGGGTGTCAAATCTTGTAGTTCCTGCTTTACGCGATTTTCGAGAACTAATATATCGTCAGTTTGCTCGAAGGTTGTCGAGTAATTTGGTGAACACTTTCGCCAAAGCGGGAGACTCGATGACTGTCGGCGCACAGATGCAGTGGGCTGGTCTGGTTGGGCCGGTCTAAAGGAAGATCGTGACCTCTTAGCAGCCAATGGGTCATCAACGCTGCTATTCTCGGATTCCGAAAGAGTACCGACGTTGCGAACAAATACCTCGATATTACCTGGGACATCGTTTGGTAGGGTACTAGGTGCCACATCATCATCACCTTCTTCTTCGTCAGTCACGACGCTTGGCTCTGGTGGAATGATGGCTAAATCATACTCCAACTCATCATCACTATCCTCTGCTATTCTGCTGATAGCTTCTTCTAAGCCCCTGAAGTCATTAGTGACACTAAAATATTGCTTGCGATTCATATTGACTCTGTAAATAAAATGGTTATTTTTAGTACACTTGTAGCCGTTGTACCCAAATTGGCACACCAATATTTATGTCACTATATTTTTACATACATGTAAAAAAACTACAATAAAATAGCTTTGGATGTTAGGTTAGTTACTTATGTTATGAAAATATTTACAGTATACACGATATTCGTCATCTGTAATAAATAATAATAATAAAAGCACGCTTACCTGTACTGTTCTCCGGATAACGAACTTCAGTGACGCCAAAAAGAAAGATTTTTGCACAATTAGTATAATCCGTTGTTATTACGTATTCAACACACTCTCGACTGCACAACAAAGTGACACAAAATTAACTATTGTCAAAACTTTTTCATCTACCTTCATTTATTAAGTGTTCCCAAATTGGTACAGTGGTCAAGAACGGGTTAACCATTGTGCCCATGATATTGATTATCCTCATAAGAATAAAGCTTAAAGATTCATGTTTTTCCAGCTCATCTGCATGTCTTTTCCCAAATATTTTGGGATCAGCTTCCAGTCTAACCTCGATACTCCTTGCTTAGACTGGTTTTCAGGCTTTCAGGCCATCTACAAATTACCGTTTTTCTCAGTAATTATACTAAAAGTTAGGGACATTGCCTTAGAATGTTTAGGTGCACAAAGTTCAAAGTACCTACCGATGCTAATGAACAGGGTGATGATCAAAGTGTCTTGCAATCCATAACTGACTGCATTGTGCCTCTTGAGAAGTCAAATAAATAACTAAATTTTTTTAAGGGGCTGGTGAGCTTCTCAGAAGGGGATCCAGCACGAAAGCCTTTGGACTCGAACCCATTGTACCCATTCCCTTCCAGCAGCTAAGGAGTTGGTTAAAGGAACACACTCAAGCACAAGCAGAAAAATGGTGGACCTCGACACCAGGGTGTAGGAAATCCAAGGAAGCTATGCCATCTCTGGATACAAAGCTGACCAAGCACCTTCTGAGCCTGGACAGAGATAGCCTACGACTGGTGGCGGGGACCATCACTGGACGCTCACTGAACAAACACTTCCACACCCTAGGTATCACTGACAGCTGACAGCACGGATGCGGAGGAAACGGTAGCGCATGTACTCCTCGAGTGCACCGGCGTCACCCTGATTCGCGAGACTCTTGGAGCACCGAGATCCTTTGCGGATGTCCTGAGAATACCGGGAAGTCTAGTCTGCTTTTGGAGGGAGGTGGGCTGGTGTGGCTGGTTAGAGTAACGGAGTAGAGTAAAAGGGAAGTGCGCACTCTAAACCTGCTGTACACATTATGATAACATTTTATATGAAAACCCTAAAACACATCAGGATATCACGAAAATTGTTATAAGCTGTAACCTGTGCCCTGAGCAAACATCATCACCATAGCCCTTACCCACTAAGGCCTCTTTGTTTGTGCCAAGCTCCACGTTACTGTGCCAGGATCATTCAAAGAAGACAGCAATTAAAGAAATATCAACTCAGGGTCCAGATTCTTGCCCAGTTTGTGACAATAGGCTCAACTACTATTACATGGGACATTAGCATAAGTGCCGAAATGTGGGTGCAGGTACACCTCTAACCTATCATCATGCGAGGATATTAGGTGGAATGTTCATAATTTATTTCCCCCATTCGGTACATACCTACAACTTGTAACAGAGTAAACGCAAAACCTCGTACTCATCATTATGAACAACTTTTCACTATGGGACCAACACTGAAATCGCGAAAAAAAAATCGACTGCCCTATACATTTCTGTGCGCATAACTCGACAAAATGTACTGAACAGCGGATATTTTTTTTTCGCGATTTCGGGGTTGGTCCCATAGTGAAAGTTGTTCTTATTGATGAGTATAATGACCCCTTAAGAGGTTTTGTTTATTCTGTTACACGTTGTATACCTATCCCTACTGACATCCCCACTGGTAGGGCACTTAGTTTTTCCCAATTTTAGCTACCGGTTGGAATATATGGAATTTTCTACTCCATATATCCCTGCTGGTGGGGATGGTTTGATGCGATCAGCGTCCAGTCATCACATGTATACTAGTATGTTACACGGAGCGACTACCTGACAACCAGTCTTACCAAGGGGTATCTTATTACCCAGTACTAAATGGGTTGTGGAGATCAGATAGGCAGCACTCCATGTAAAGTACTGGTATTCAGCTGCATCCAGTTAGACTGGAAGCCGACGTGCAACCCCAACTTAGTTGGGAAAAGTAAGCAGATGATATGGAGCCACTGCCCATCTGACCTTTACAACACAGTTATTAGGAACAACATGATAATAGGGGGCCTACGTTCCAATTTGTAAAATGGCCACAAAATGAGAATTCATAATATATTAACTGCGTCTGTAACCGTTTTAAGAATTTGAACGTGATTCATATTATTTATTATCCTATGATTCTGTTAAGGTGGAAGCGCAAGGGTAGCCCGCGAAATTTAAATTTTCTTAAGTTTATTGCAATTTGCAGGTCAGTGTCAGGTTGTATGTTGATGAAAATATAAATCGCGCCAGTAACACGTATGGAGTTACAGAATTATAATCATATAAATCATCAATACAGCCCGCCAAGTTCGTATAACCCCATTCAATAGCTATTTCATGAAAAAGTCACTCTTTGGGATTATATGAACTTGGAGTGTTGTATTGATGAATTGAATGGTTATAATTCTGTAACTCCATACGTGTTACTGGCGCGATTCATATTTTCATCAACATACAACCTGACAATGACCTGCAAATTGAATAATCGTAAGAAAATTTAAATTTCGCGGGCTGTCCTTGCGCATCCACCTTAAAGCAGCTATTTTAGGCCCCCAGATGTTGCTGTATCATCACTATTACTACATAGTATAAAACAAAGTTGCTTCCCTCTGTCTGTCCCATAAGCTTATATATCTTTAAAACTACGCAACGGATTTTAACGCGATTTTTTTTTCAAGAGGAAGGTTTATATGTAGGTATAACATTGCCCGTGCGAAGCCGGGCGGGTTGCTAGTAAGAAATAAAACAAAGAAAATATTTCCAAAACGGTATATTTTAATCAGTCGAAAATGGTTTATTTTTAATACTCGAAATCATAAGGCTAACAGTCAAGAATACAACAGAGCATACAGCATGTGTAGACTATAGGAATTTTCATAAGCTCTGGATGAGGAAGAAAAAATATGAAAAACAGTTGAAATTAAGAACTCTTTTTTGTTTGAAATAGGTTAAATTAGATACCTACTTAGGCTACAACTGAAACTTCAGGAGAAAAGTATTGTATTTTTTTTTTAAATATTAAGTATTCCCTAATGAAATGCTGTTCTAAACTAAAATAATTGAGAAAAATATGCATTTTTATTTAGAGTGGACGACTACATGATTTGTTTTTTTGGTAAACTGATTTTAAGTACTCAAAAATAATGTGGGAGTACTGATAAAATACCAAACATAATAAATACTTTTTTACATTTTAAATTAAAAACTACAGTTTTTTGGGTTTCGCCACAGTTGGGTAAAAAGTGAAGTCATATAAATATGTAGTAGAAAGACTACTAATATAAATGCGATGGATGTGAAATGACGCCAGAACGGGTGAACAGATTTGGATGAAATTTGGCACAGAGATAGATTATAGTCTGGAATAGCACATAGGCTTCTTTTTTTCCTCACCATGCACGTCAAAAATTTCCACGCGAACGAAGTCGCGAGCAACAGCTAGGGGTATATAAATAAACCAATAGTTTAGTTAAAAGGTAAAAACCTTAGTAATTGCCATTTAGTACTCCACATGAAGCTTGCTAGAACTATGAACAAGAATAGTTACTTAGTTTAAAAGATAATTCTTTGAGGTAGTAGATAATATTGCACGATATTTAGAGGAGTAAATCTTTTTATAAAAATATGATTCCGTTCTAAAAATGTTTGGCATTTTATTTATACAGAAAAACTACACAAATTAATATTTTGTTGTAAAAATATAAGAAAAAGTTGTTTTTTTTTTAAACTTAAAAAAATATTAGTAAACATGGAAAAATAAGTAGTTAGTATAATTCCCATAATCTACGGCTGCTGTACAATGATATGAACACGTTTTTGGGATCACAGATTACACTCAAAAGGCCATTGCATGCCGTGGCTTTCAAAAAACAAGTTTTTAATTACAAAAAAAATAAAATTCTAACCCAATTTTTTTTGGAAAAAAAGATGTAAATGTCAGGGTTGGCTTATTTTTTTTATTACAATTCATTAAATTAAAATAGAAAATAATTATTTAACCACTTGAACAGTTTTTTCGCAAAAAAACTAAAAAAAAAAAATATTATTCTTGTTTTTTAAAAGCCATTGCAAAATTAATTCCAACAACTATTTTAACAATGTTTTTTTTTCCTAATAACAGTTTTAATCACAGTAGTGCCTTCAAAGACAATTTAGTTTATTTTCACTAACGCTCTAGAGAACACATTTTTGCCTAATTTGCAAAGGGTTTATTTATTGAATGATTTATTTTTTACATCATGATTTTAATCAATATGATGATGTTAAAGTAGTAACAGTGGTCTACTTTTTAAGATGAGAGACGATTTATGTTAGAAAATAGCAGTAACATTGGCTGGGTCAGCATTTATGTCGAACCATGTAGTCGTAGGAGCAGTGGAAACTCAATAGTATTCAAATCAGGGTTGTTGCTGATGCATATTTTTTTCACATCAGCGGATGCTGATGCTGACCTTTTATCATTGACATCAGCGGACGCTGATGCTGATTTTAATTATTTTCTTTAAAAAAAGCGGGAGAAATTTAGTTACCATTGTAAATATACATAAAAAATTGCATATTTTTCCTTGGTGCTCAAATAAAAGATTGTTTCAATAATTTTTAATTCCATATTCCACTTTTCAACGGGGGCGGCATTATATTATCACACAAAAACTCAACAGTTTACAAAAAAATCAAAAACTTTCACGCGCAATGACGAATTATAACGTAATGAGACAAGTTTGTGTTCGTTTGAAATCGCAATCCCCGCGATCGACCCTTTGATTGGTCAAAACTCGCAAGCAAAAACTACACGTGATATAAGCCCCGCCTCCTCTGCGGTTATGTCACGACTTGAACTTCAGCATTAATAATCAGCATCGATCATCGCGGATGCTGATGCTGATGTAGAAAATGATGCTGAAGTTCAACGGATGCTGATGATGTAACTGATGTTCGCAACAACCCTGATTCAAATACCCAGCCGCGTTACTTTGTGTAATTTATATCATCAGCACTGATCTCACAGCTTGGCTCTATTACAATCTAACATAAATTATCGAGGTTACCAAACTGATGGTAAGCGGTGAAGCGGTGATCCTCATGTCATCGCAAGTTGATCTTTGCCGGTCGTTAAACAACTCACTGCTACCACCAGATTAATGCTTACATGTGTGACATATTTTATGTATTATGCTCAAGTATTATGATGCTATTCTCATTCTACACACTAACATGAGCTATTTGTTTATTTAACCCGAAATGAAAGTAGGTTTTTTAAAGATATAATGCTCATTTCTAAAATAAGTAATTGACAAGAGTAAGAAAATTTTGCGAGACTGTGAAATTGCAGATTTAGCTTCAGATAGTAATATATTTGAGGAGAATTTGAGTACAATTTACTGAAGACGTAGTATTATCTTATCTGTGACGTGAAGTAAGTTTGGTATAAATGTGATGGCACCGAATCTTTTGCAAGCTGACTAAAACAATACTTAATTAAATTAATTAAATCAGAAAGAGATGGATAGATTTAGCTACCAATTTTGGTCGTAAATAAAAAAACAAGTAAGCAAACTGAAGTGGAAATGAGCTGGCCAAGTTTGTCGAAGGAAGGATGGTCGATGAGGGGCAAAAGAGTCCCGCAGTGGAGACCGTACCGGCAAGTGTGGTACGCACTTCAGGTAGATAAACTGAAAACCTTAAAAAGGTTAGACTAATTGCGGAAGATCGGGTGCTGTGGCCCAGCTTGTGAGAGGCCTAGCCAGCCCAGAGATGTCCAGCAGAGCATTGTTATCTGAATTGATTGAAATCTTAATAAAGCTGTATTTATCTGTGTCTACAGTACATTTGGCAACACTAAACTTATAATTAAGGTCTGTATTTTAGTTTCGTTTAACGCAAGAGAATCGGCGCCATTTTAACAATGGTACACAAAGTTTAAATTACGTGTTTAAAGTTAATTTTAACTTGCATTACACTACACATAACATATAGCTTACCTTACTACACATTTAGAAAGATATGCCTTACAATTAGTATTTTTTATTGTTTTTTTTTTCATTTATCTTAATCTAAGTTAGCATACATGAGTTTATCTTTTAAAGTTAAAAATTAATTGCAATGGAATATGTGTATCTTTTAATCTTAAAATTTTCACAACTGTTTCTTTACTTTTTGTTCTAATTTTGATTTTGTATGTGCAGATTTTTTAACTCTGGAGTTATTTTGTGTAGTGTATTTTTTATTCAACTTGTGTATAATTTTCATGTCTTCTACGAAGCTAATTATAATATCGTAATTAGTATATGATTATATTTAATTAAAAGTACTAACTATAATCTAGCTTAGCATAGGCGGTTGCGAAATGGCGAAAAACACGAAAATAATTGAGTAAAAATAAGAAAAAACAAATCTAGTGTCCAGATTCGGTTTCCTTGAAATTAAACTAAAATCTTATCACAGTTTTGTATATTTTTTACGTTTGCTCTGCCAAAAATCAGAGGGTATGTTTTCTTATTTTTACCAAATTTTTATTACATTTCCTGGAAATCAACATTTCATTTGGATTAAATGGCATCAAAAATCAGTCTTTTGTTTTTTTTTTGTTTCTAAATTGAGGCAATTTGAGATCAACAATGATTGCTATTGACTAAATACGAAGTTGCTCCATTACCTATAAGAAAGAATTAAAGAAAACTATAATGTTTTACAGAAGGGCACTGAGTAACAGTATTCAAGGCGTGCATCAGTAAGCTTTGAATCTTTTTTGTCAATTCAAATTAAGATTCTTGCATTCGTATAATTTACATTCGGTTATGCCAGCAAAGGGTCGGTCTCAAACAGAAAAACGGCTTTTAAAAATAAAAGAGACAAATAAATATAAACTTGAATTATTTAGGAGACAATTTACGACGAGTTTTCTCTAATTTCCCATTAAATATGGAGCCCTATACAAACCTATATTATCTTAGATACTACATGATTTTGATACATAACTTTATTGGGTATTGCACTGTAGTTCATCAATAAAAAACAACCCTCCTTTGAATGCAGTCGGGTAAAACAAGTGGACAAAATTAACAATTTTAAAATTCGAATCAACAACAAAAAGTTTTAAAGTAAATATCTAAGAAGAGTTTGTTTCAAATTTTCAGAAAATTAAGAAGAATAAAATCAGTCTGTAATCATTTGCAGAGGATTTGCTATTTTTTTTCTTATACAACTAACGATTATAGAGGCGTTAGTTAATAAATGTGCTTAATTAATACATTACTTATTACATAAAAAGAGCTAAGTTACGCTAAGCTAAAAACAAAAAGATGTAAAAAGTCTTCTAGTAACACCCTGTTTTTGAGAAATGGTTTAGGAGATGTCGCTTTTTCGTGTTTTTTGTGTTTAGCTCTTTTATTCAGCCTACTTAAAAAAACTAGACTTACTTCACACAATAACCTCCTTACTGTACTTTAACCGTACTTTAAATTGAGATTGATTATTGTATGAGATCAGTCAGTTTGGGAAAATTTACAAAAATCTGTCTATTATAATTTTAATGCCACTCCGCCTTCTTGAGCAAGAGTGGTGATTGATCGTGCCTTATCTGTGGCCTGGCATTATTATATTTTAATTATAATTTTCTGATTGATGAGATACTCTTTTTTATACATGATTATTTTTAAAGATACATATTTTTTACGAAAAAGCGACAACTACAGAAAACAAACGGTTTTTTATTTCGCTAAAATTGTAACAATGGACAGACAGAATCATTTGAACACAATCTGTAATAAAGAGTCCTCGAGCACCTTATATTTTTTATTTATACTAATTTATAATAATAATTACTAATCGTCGATTTTTGTAAACACAAAAAGACAAGGAAAAAGTATAAAAATATTTTGAGATTTCATTTTTTTTTTGTAACAAAAGGAGTAAGTACCTAAATGTAAAAGATATAGATTTAAAATGTCATTTGTTACGAATAGTTAGGATTGTTTTGCAAAAGAGCCGATTATTGTTTATTCTAACTATATCCTAATAGCTTCTTTCTTAATTCTTTCATTTGTAGGGTTAGCTAATTCTAAAAACAAAAAAACCCCATCTAACTAAAAAAATTGTTTACGTCAGTTTTTTTTTCAAATATGGCGCCAGCGTCTTTACACATGTTTAAATTATAATATAAAAAGCTCATAATCAACAAACACAATAGCCAGCTCTTTTGCTTATTTCACTAAAAAAGTACATGCAAACATACATCGTCCAGAAATTAAGGTAGAAGAAGTATTGAGAATGAGAAATACTGACCTATCATAGAGAAGAAGATTAAAGTAGAAAGTCATACCATAGTTACCAGGTCCTACCATTTTTTGATAAATCGTTAATCTCCATTTTTATTCAAACATTTCATACATCTTTTCCTTGCGGTCCGCATGAATTTCTTCAGCGCAATGCGCCATCAAGATCGACTCCCCAACAATATTATTTTCAAAGCACAGCGAGCAAGCATACACAGCATCACCAAAGCAAACAATTTTGTTGTCATCTCGGTACAATTTCATGGGATTAAGGACCGTACTTGGTTGAATTTCTTTTCCTTGTGCAACACACTTTTTAATGTAGACACTTTTGTATAAGAAGTGTATTTTTTCGCAATGTTTTTGGCCGAGTATGTGTTTGAGTAGGCCATCTTCTTCATACTCTGTGATGTCGCAAGCTGGGCAGTAGAAAAAAATGCTGTTCTTGGATTCATCCTTATCTGTGGTTTCGCAGCGTATCTGTATGCTGTGTGCCTGAACATAGAAGGTAATGCGTTCAACAGCTGGCTTCTGCTGCAGCGTATTGAAAAGAGTCGAATCTTCAAAGCTATTATAGCTTATAACCTGATCAAGGGACTCAGAATACGCGGAGAGAGTAGTAGAATCCAAGCTGAAGTTTCCAATAGAAGAAGTGATAGACTGATTTGAGAGATTCTCTTTTGTTGTCAAACCGGAATCTGACTGATTAAGAGAATGATTGTGGCAATTACAGGCACAATGATGACCTGATCCATCTCCAGTACCGTCTAGTTGTGTGTCCGTCTCATCAAAATCAGCCTCTTTAAATAAGTACAGAAGGGCATCTCTGTAGTCAGGAAAATCAAAGTGTTTTATGCGCTTCTTGTTTGAGATTTTCATGTTTTTATGCATCCGTTTGCCTTTGTGAAGATCAAAGGTGATGCTGCGTTTGATAACAGGCCTAACTTTTGTCTTGGGCTCTTGAGTCTGTAAATAAGTCCCTGTGAAATTATCCAAGCAGTGTTTTAAAGACTGAAGTTGCTTCCGGAACTTGTATTTTGTAGAAATGTCTTCTTTCTCCATAATTATGTTCCAGGATTCTGTTGGGCTGTCACGTTTGACGTTATCCATGTACGTGACTTGTCCCAGCATCTTCGGTATATTAGAAACATCAGTCCCAGGAAGAGCAGTTACGAACGACCTGCCGTTGAAGATTTTGGAGACTTCTATATGGAATTGGAACTCAGAAAGCAACTTCTTCAAGACACATTCGATTTTCTCAAACTTCATTTGATAGTTGAGAAGTAAGGAGACACGTTCTTCCTCATTCCGGTCTATTTCAACATCACCAAATGATTCCGGAGTAGCTGAGGGCACCAACTGATTTTCACAACTGGATTCAACTTTCCGGCACATTTTTACTTCAGCCTTTTCTTGTTCTTTTACAGAGATGTCAGTATCGGAGCATTCAGACAAAGATTCTATATCCAAGTCCTCTTCTGACTCCGATGAGATGTCAAACTCGAACGAGCGGCTGAAGTTTAACTGTTTGAACTTTTGGCTAAATAAGTCAGCGCTCTGGCAATCTAAAGAGATGTGTTTAGGAGTATTTTCAATGTACGGATTATCTGTTTGGGATAGAGATTCGTTCATAGACTGACTGGCTTTTCGGATATCCAGTTTTAATTTCTTTTTTCCTTTAAGGTTCTTGGCGCCAGCTTCGTTGATATTAAGGAGGTCGGTATCAGATAAAGAACCTTTTTTAGCTGCAAACTTTTTCACTGATTCAGGTAAATTTAAACTTGCAGTGTAATGTTTTGATGTAGAATCAGGCTCTATGGACTGAAATTCCATGCTTTGCGACGTTTCGTCCGACTGGCCCGACGTGTAACGTCGACTTGAAGATTCACGGGCATTATACCCCTCTGGACTATGTTGGTCTCCAGATTTTGAAAAATACGATATGTTTGAAAACATTTTTCGTATAGAAAACGCCATTTTGGTAGCGTAATCTTACTTTTCGACGGCAATTATTACGTTTCTCCAGTTTACAGTTACTCTTAACGACCTGTTAGATGATAAAATCTAACTTAATATTTTGGTAACAAAGAGAATGTATTCGTAATTAAATAATTGATTAATTTACCTTCTGCGATGTGTGCGGCCGGTTTACCACAATTTTTGTTGCTTCATGTCTTATTTGGAGAACATAAAATCATTTTTTACAACGATTACCCTCAGATTACGATCAGAATTATAAATATTTTGGCAAAACAAAAACCTATTTGACAAATTGAAAGAACTACTTCACGTATAACTCCATCGATTTAAATGATACATTGGTTTTTGGTATCACCTTATTCTGGCGCTAGTTGTCTAAGAAATGAATTGCATTGTGAAAAATTACGCCTTTTCAAAGAACTTCTTTGTTTGCTAAGGTAATACGTCAATATTTATGTTGCCAGCTTTACAGTAACGAAAACAACTATTAAACATAGGGTACGGACGGAAGAACAGGTAGTTTTTTTCTTGCGCTCTATTTATTTCAGTCATATTATTAGAGTATGTTGTTTAGGAATGGTCTAAGGATCAAAATCGCAGCTTGGTGCAAAAGGTTACTTTTCAGTTTCTAATGAAGTTTCATATTGATGGCAGGTCAACTGGTATAAATAAAATAGTTAAAGTTTCCATAATGTGGTTTACGGTAATAAAACTACAAATAAAAAAAGTCGTCGAAAAAACTAAATGACCCGACTGAAAAAACGGAAAAGCATAAAACAAGCCCCCTGTTTCCAACTTTTAATTTTGTTTTTTTTTTTTTTCATAAATTCGTCATACAATCTGAACAATGTCAGAACCTATGTTGAAATTAGAGTTCCTGACATCTGTGAAAACAACAAAATCATCTGTTTTGCACTTTTTACGTTCCCACGCTTTGTAATTTGTTAAAAATTCGCTGTTAATGCGATAAACAATGAAACCCTTATTAGACATAGACTCGCTACGAACGGAGCACGAATCTGACGAGCAATGGGAAGTGAGACGCAACTTCATGGAAGAACATAAAGATGATTTTGAGGAGGGTGAACTGATTACTCTGGCACAACTGTTTACTAACATCGAGTTTTTAGGATGTCGGTACGTAAATAAGCTATAACTGTTAATCAGAATCAAGATTTATTAGAGAAACCTTGTCCTTTCAATGAAAATGTGAACTTCCAATATAGTTGCCCAGACAAGATGACACTTCTACTATCTCTTAGCAATCAATCTTGTTATTTTCCTTTCACACATATAAACTCGTGCATTATTTCCTATGCGAGTAAACAGAAACACAAGACTATCAGATATCCCATTCCCACTAACGGTCGTCCTTTAATCACGTGACGTTTGAACAGAGGGTATGGTGACTCTGCCCTGGAGTATAAATGTGGTGTTGCCCCACAAACGATGGAACACTTGATATTGTGTCGTGCCTGTCCTATTGCTTGCACATCACAGGTGCTGATAGACGCTACTGAAAGTGCCAAACTCGTCAATTTTGGGGGGACTTAATTTAAATTGTCATTGAAACACCAATAAGAAGATGGCAAGGAGCTCTGTAAAACAAAACATGCCTTTTGTTACACGTTAACCACGATGGGGGGAGAAGGGGATAATGTGTGGCATTTAAAATAATTTTACCATTTAACGAGTTAATAAACCATAACAAACATTATTTTATTAAGACATTCTAAAATTATCTGATCTTGTATAATAATAGTCGTGATGCTGGAGGGGGGACGAGTGGTAGCCTAAAACCTCACGACGTATCCTAAAGAGGAAGAGGGGACTATAAAAGTGGCTTCATAAAGCTCATGTGATGTAGGCAAACCAAGGAGGTTATGCCATCTACGAATACAATACGCCCCTGTGCAGAGCATGCATGGAGGCGGAGGAAACGGTAGCGCATGTAATCCTCGAGTGCATTGGCGTCGCCCAGATTCGCAAGGAGACTCATGGAACACAGATCTCTTGCGGATGTCCGGAGAAGACTGGGAAGTCTGATCTACTTCTGGAGGGAGGTGGGCTGGTTGGAGTAACGGCCAGCATGGCTCACGTGCAATGGTCCACTTTAAGGGCTCAGTGCGGAAACCAAAACCCTAACATAGAACCTCCCGTGATTGAAGGATGACACCTTAAATAAAAAAATAATCTTTTATTTTCACAGATACCCAGCCGCAACTATGAAGCGTATAGCCATGCTCTCAGAGATGGTTTCAGCAAAATACAGAGAGAGCAGAAAGAATAAACTGAAGAGGACATTCGTACAGGCCAGTGACGCAGCTGAACAGAAGGCGAAGAGGACTTTCACTAATAAGTAGAATAGAATTATTTTTGAAATTATGATATAATAAATTTGTATTGGTGTGACAATGGTTTTTTGTTTTACTACTTATTTAGCTAATTTAACCTTTGACCGCCATAGACACATACGTGACAAGCAAGCACGTGCCTAGTGTGTAAGTGTACGCCAAACGACACAAATATGTGACAAAACGGTAGGTGAAATTGTGATTTTCGTGGAAGGCACTCGTGCGTTTATGCTGTGGCGGTTAAAATTCAAGACCCATCGGACATTTGCCCGTATGGCCAGTCCGGGCCTGTGCTCTGCCCACTTCTACTTAAATTTGGCAATTCTTCAGGATCAGCAAGGAAACTCCTAGCATAGCCCTCTCCATTGCCCTTTGGGTGACTTTAAGCCTTCTGATGAGGCCCATTGTGTTGTGAGCGACCACGTTTCGGTCCCGTATGTAATCACTGGCAACACACTGGTCATAGACTTTCGTCTTGAGACACTGCAGTAAGATGGACGAGAAGCATGCTACGTCGGTAACCTTGGTACTTTTACGGATGTCTTCATTTCTGATTCGATCACGCAAGGAAACTCCGAGGATGGCTCTCCATTACCCTTTGGGTAAGTACCTAAGCCTTCTGATAAGGCCCATTGTGAGCGACCACGCTATATTCAGGTCAATACTTATAGTGAGGTAGAAAATTAAGTGCTATGGTAAATAATAACACGAGCCATGAAATATATAAAATAAAAGATTACATCATATTTTTAAAAGTTTATTTATTTATATTTAAAAAAAAACGTAATATTGATAATTTTTACAATTACTTAGGTACTAAAACTTTACTTAGTAACTAAGAAATTTAAATACTATTATAACTTTATAGAACTATAGTACCTATGTATATCGATTTCATAAGTAAAAAAATCGACGTTTATCAGGATTTCGAGTCAAAAAATACAATTCGAAAATAAATTATTTACTTAAGTATATTAGAGTGTATTCCTTTTTTGTCACATTGGTAGGCCATGAAACTTTATCCAAAATATTTCATTCAAAGATCCACTTAAATAAAAATTGACCCATGCATGTACCACATAAAAATGTAGTATTAATTATTTTGATATATTCGTTATGAGAACTCACTTAGCTCGCATAATTAAATGAAAATACACATTTGAAAACCCTAGATACACCCATAGACAGTGCTTTTTCAATTTCTAATAGATTAAGCGCCTCGCTTACGTTTTTTGCAATTAGCAGATCAGGTTGTATGTTGCTTGGTGGAAGCGCAAGGGTAGCCCGCGAAATTTAAATTTTCTTACGTTTACTGTAATTTGCAGGTCAGTGTCAGGTGGTATGTTGATGACAATATGAAGCGCGCCAGTAACACGTATGGAGTTACAGAATTATAATCATTCAAATCATCAATACACTCCACCAAGTTCATTTAACCCCATTGAGTGACTTTTTCATGAAATAGTTATTGAATGGGGTTAAATGAACTTGGAGGGTTGTATTGATGATTAAAATCTTCATGTCTTAATTAATCAGGAATAGCTCAATCTAGACCACAATCGTGAATATTAGTAAAAATACGTGATAAAAAAGCACGCAACTCGCGAACTCTATGACATCTGACATTTCGGTGCCCCCGCGCCACGCTAGCGCCTCTAGCGGTGAATTCATACGCGATAGCCCCCATTGCACAAGCAAGCTAGCGAATCATAGCGATCGTGGAAATCACACGTTATTTGAAGACGCAAGTATACGCATAGAATTGAACCATAAGGAGTAATGCATTGGCCAACTACTATTGCAGAATCACGTGTACTGATTCAAGTAGACTTGAAAGTGACACCTTACGGAAGTTATAAGCTTTTAGCAGTAGAGATGAAACCGATATCCGCAAAGCTATTCACAAATGATTCGATTCGGAAAGTCGTGTGTCTGTCTCTATCTAAGATAGCCATACGACTTCTCGAATCGACATCTAATCTATAACTATCCGTTTTCCGGCATATTTTTACTATTCGGCCGAATACCAAATAGTATCCGACTATCTGGTCGGATACCAAATATGAAAAGAAATAAATAATTTCTTATTAACACAAGATAAGTCATGCCACAGTAGCTTATAAACACTGTAATTGTCAAAAATATTGTTCTTGATAGTAATTTGGAACTTAAAATTAAAAAGTGGTAAATTATGGTTAATAAATACAACATTTTCAGCATTTGATGGTAGAAGGCGACTCCACTTGACTTCGTAAACACCGCACTTGTCCGGCAGCGTTAACTCAAATCAAACCCGTCACAACATGTAACGTTACAAAGGGCCGAATATCCGGCCATCTGGCCTCGAAGCTTGTCGAATATCCGGTATCCGGCCAAATTGCTATCCGTTTCATCTCTAGTTAGCACCCTAGTCGACCCCAGACTTGAATAACTTGGCAGTCACATTTCTAACTATATTATAAACACACATTTTCATCAAATATAATTTAAAACATTTACAAAATCTATATATCATATTTTCAAGCCACATTAAGGCATTATTACTAATAATAAATGCATTTGAAAATCTTCTGCAGTTTCGATGTATTTACAAATCATTATTTATAGTACTTACTGTTGAAGTAAATAACATAACACAACCTTAAAGGGTGTAACAAGAGCCTTCACGAAGCCGTCAACCAAGCATTCTGTACATCAAACTAAGTAACTTCTCGAAAACATTTTTGCTGGGAAACATTTTTTTTTTTGAGGGTGAAAAATCACGTTTTACGGTAGGACTCAATGTAACGCACTTAAAATCATTGTGCTGATGCATACATTGAATATTACAGGGGTCGTGGAGGTGTTTAAAGTAAAAATCTTACATTAAAAACATGTATTTTAAAAAAAACTTGTGAAAAAGTTGGAACTTTGACCCCCAATATCTCCGTAACTAGAAGGTTCCCAGGTATGGTCTAGAACAAAAATATGATCGCAATGACGGGGAGAACAAGTGCCTTTCGGCTTCGTTAGGGGTCTTGTTACATCCTTTATTATCAGTGCTTGTGACTGTATTATACACCTCTGCCTAACGGCGAACTATAGGGAAGATATTATGTGTATAACGATAATTCAGTCTCTTGTACGTAGTCCCCATATTGAAGTTCGGCGCGTTCCGACGGTGGGACGGGCGATGGCACTGTTACAAAATATACAAAATAATTAAGTTTTGTAGAATTGGTATTCTGGTGCATCCAGTCACGACTTGTTTGAGAGCAGCGGTGGCCCAGTAGTGGCGGCCCCGACTTACGAGCCGTAAGTCTTGGGTTCGAACCCAGGCAGGCGCATTACTTTGTGTAATTTATTTCATCACCACTGCTCTCAAAAACCGTGAGGTAACCGCCATGTCCTAGAACCAAAAATTCGAAGACATGTGACATCTACCAACCCGCACTGGGCCCGCGTGGTGGATTGTTGCCCATTTCCTCTCATGGAGAGGAGGCCGAGTGTCCCAGCAGTGGGAACATTATAGGCTGATTATGCAGACACGACTAGAAGCTGTTCCTAACATAGTTAGGAGAAGGCTATGATGATTGGTTTTGTAGAAAGGTAAGTGAAATATAAATATGTCGGAGACAGTCACTGGTACGGGCTTAAAATTAATTGCAAGTACGCGGTGGTGACATCACGCGACCTACTTACAAGTCTACCCCCCACACCATAGCGTGTTTGTTACAGAGCCCTGATGGTGACAACTCTGAGCCAGGACGACATTCAGTGTCTGATCGCGGCCGAGTTAAGACCTCTTGGAACTGTACCCGATTCATTGTGCCCCGTGTTATTTTGTTAAGTTGTAATCTCAAGTAATTCGTTAGTGTTGCTAGAAAAAGTGTATCGCTCAGTGTCTTTTCATAGCACGAAACCCATCGTCTGCCCACATGGTGTAGAAGCCTAGCGGAGTAAATCCTGAGAATCCGACAAATAGATAAACCAGCAAAGTGTGAATCGGAGTTGCGCATGAAGAGTTCCGTACCATCGTAGTAGCTGAGCCCCATTTATTTGTGTTTTTATTATTTCTAATCCAACAGAAGATCTGTTTGCGGATGGATGGACGAAGATTTTATTGGCATGTCAGAAGTATTGTGAAAGGAATTTATGAAAGTGTGAACCTTACTTTGTTATTTTGTTTATTTTAATTGTATGTATAACTCTTTTAGTTCTTTTTTAGTTACTATAATTGGTTTAACAGCCGTTGTAATTAAATAAAAATAAATAAATAAATTGTTGTGGAAATTTCAACTGTCTACCTATTACGGATCATGAGATGAGCCTACTGACAGACAGATGGACGGACAGCTGAGGCTTAGTAATAGCGTCCTGTTGGTTACCCTTCGGATATGGAACCCTAAAAATGGTAACCTGGATCAAGATGAACCCGCATAATTACTTTATGTTGAACTAAATAAGTTGTTATTGTGATAAAAGTGAATAAGTATTAAAATAAAAATGTTTCTTTGGGAAAGTTGTTTGTTATCATGAGTACAATCACGTCAAAATCATCAAAATTAAAGCATTTATTTCAAGTAGGCCAGTTACAGGCACTTTTGAATTGTCGAAACAAAGATAACAATTAAATGTAGCTACAGTCCCAGTCACAAGGCATTAAAACTGTGAAAGTACTGTAGTTGCCCATTCCCTATCGTAGATCTCTATGGAGAAGAACGGGCAAGAAACTCCATGGACACTCTTTTAAAACAGCAAATTGTTACAAAATCTTGGTTACATCATTTATGTTGAGATGGTACACTATGTGAGAACGATGTAGCAAGATGTGCACATTAAAAGTGTCCACAGTAAAAACAAAAAAGACTATTCAAAAAATAAAAATAATACCGCTTTGTCTCAATCGTAATTGAACTATTATGTAGTGGGGCTGCCTTACGTTCTTAGGGTCCCGGGTTCGAATCCCGGTAGGAGCAAATGTTTATGTGATGAGCATGGACATTTGTTTCCGAGTCATGGATGTTTATATGTATACTAAGTATGTATTTACAAATAAAAAGTATCTATGTATTATTATCAACTATCTGGTGTCCACGACACAAGCCTTGTTGATTAGTGTGGCACATAGATGGCGCTGTGTGTAATGTCAAGCTATTTATTTTCTTTTTTTAATTTTATTATTATTATCTCCGTCCTGGGGTGTGATCAGTGATTTGGTACACCAAAAAGGCTCTCAGTGCTTCGAGCCCGCGACGTCACCGGTGGTAGGTGGGCTTGCTTTCCTAATACCTCTCCATAATGGACTGCCCTGTTCGTCATCAATCTAGGTTCTTTCTAGAAGATAACTAGAAACCTACAATACAGTCCACATTTTCAAATAAACCCATTTTTTCAAATCATCTTTTTGAATTGGTGAATTCCCACACCAATGTTGTTACGAACATAGTATTTTGGAACTTATATTTTTATAAAAAAGATCCTATCTCCAAGTTCCAATCGTTATTTCTCGCGAAAATTGCTTTTAAAGAAGAAGGGTCACGACCCATAGGAAATTTACCCAGGCCCGACACAAAAGGAACGTATCTCAGTTGTTTTGTAATATTAAATATGACAGAAATAAATTAACATTATTCTGAATATCAGTGGCGAACTTTACAATCTACATATTGCCTTCTGGTTTGTTCAGGCAAAATGATTTAATTTTTTTTTAATGATTAGCTATTATATCTATTTAAAGTTACGTCAATTAAGATACAAACAAAAAAAAAAATCAGTCATCAACCTTATAGTTCCAAGTGCTAAAATATTCCTAGTGGAACACTATACCTGATGACTTTTTCAAGTGGGCGTGGAAGGCCAAATCCGATACTATAAGGAATAGTGAAAAATTCTCGAAAGGAAGACTCCTTTCGAGTTTTTTTTTGAGAATGAATTTGGCTGGTCTTTGGAAACTAACCCTGTATATAGGATGGATTTTCCTAGCGAGCGTGGAAGGCCAAATCCGAAACTATGAGGAATAGCGAAAAATGCTCAAAGAAGTCTCGAGCTCGATTTTAATGAAATCTAAAATTGAGTCATCTGATTTTTGAAAAATCAACATAATGTAATAATACAGTGTTTTTTTTCCATAATCAACGGGTTCGATTCCTGGCTAGGATTTAGGATTATTGATTTTTCAAAAACCCAATTTTGCAATTTTAGTTTTCATCAAAATCGAGCTCGAGACTTCTTTGAGCATTTTTCGCTATTCCTCATAGTTTCGGATTTGGACTTCCACGCTTACTAGGAAAATCCATCCTATATACAGGGTTAGTTTCCAAAGACCAGCCAAATTCTCAGATATGATTCAGCACGACATTCTGAGCCCACATAGAAATTTTTCATCAGTTATTTAAAAAAAAAACAGCTGTTAGATACATTTTGACCATGTAGATATTGCACTTTTGTAGGAAACAGCAGATTTTTTTTTTAATAACCGAAGAAAATTTTCTATGTGGGGGGGCTCAGAATGATGTACTGCATTATATCTGAGAATTTGGCTGGTCTTTGGAAACTAACCCTGTATACGGGAGTCTTATTTAGTGCCTATTTTAAGTTGTGTTATTATAATCTCATAATCTTAATTTCTAGACATCGGGATCACTTTGACCATCCCGCACTGGGTATGAATTATGTTTTAAGAGACTGAATAAAAACTTGCATCTCTAATCTTCAATGAATCACCGATTAAGACGACTTTAATGAACCCTAACTCGATAGTTATACTAGAAGTTTAAAAATTACATAATCCAGCTCCATCACCAGGTCATCTGGATAATTCCATAATTATATTTTAATATCATTGAGTTACATACAATTACGAACTTTGTAGGTAAATAAATATGTATTATATTTTTTTTTATATCGCCTGTCAAAAATATAATGCAATATTTTGATGTTAGCCATTGATTTAGAATACAAAAAAAAAAAAAAACTATATTTTAAATAACAAAAAAACTGAGATATGTCTCTTTTGTGTCGGGCCTGGGTCACAAATGATCGTTCTTCTTAAGGAAAGTGTATACATATTGGTGCTAACTGTACACTTAAGTGACTCCTGTAAAATTGAAAAAGTCTATATTGGTCAATGATCTCTAATATAATGATATCTAATATGGGTCAATGATCTAAAATAAATGATTTTTAGGGGGTCCGTACCCAAGGGGCAAAAACGGAACCCTTATTACTAAGACTCAACTGTCCGGCTGTCTGTCACCAGGCTGTATCATGATCCACTGTTCGTCTGTCTGTCTATCACCAGCCTCTCATGAACCGTGATAGCTAGACAGTTGAAATTTTCACAGATGACGTATTTCTGTTACCACTATAACAACAAATAACTAAAAAACAGAATTATAAAGATTTAAGGGGGCTCCCATACAACAAACGTGTTTTTTTTAATGGTTCGGAACCCTTCGTGCGCGAGTCGGAATCGCCCTTGGCAGGTGTTTTTTTATTTTTTTAAGTCGTACGGAGAGTACAGTAACAGTAGGTCACCTGAACATAAACGTGTTGATCTGCACGTGCGGCAGGGCGGCCCGCAGCGCGGCCAGTGCGTGCGAGTGCAGCATGCCCCACACGTCCACGTACTGCAGGGACGGCATACTGCCTAATTTTCTGCAACAAACATATAACATCGTTAATTTAACACATTCAACTTTTCCCAACTATATTGGGGACTTCCACAACCCAGTTAGTACTGTGTAATACGATACCCCTTGGTAAGACTGGTTGTCAGACTTTCGGGCCACTGAATTAATCTATTGTGTACACTGTACAGATTTCTGAAGCATCCAAATGTTTATCTCTAACACTAATTCAAAATTGTAAACTTAAAGTACAATTATCTGTGTTTTTGGGAAATAAATATATTATTATTATTCTCGTTTATTCATTTTTTTTATATTTGTACATTTTTTTTTTAAACAAATAAAAAACATTTAAAAATATAAAAAATAGGTTATTATTATTTTTGACTACCTGTAACGACTGTCTAAGATCTACAGATGACAGCCGGAACCAATGGCTTAACGTGCTTTTCGAGGCACGGAGGAAACTCGGTAAGTAATAGATAAATAATTTAATAGATTGTTATCCATTCACGGATCGACCTCGGTAGACGTACATAGCTTACATTTCGATCGATTCGTACGGCAGTTGTATACAGGGTGTAATAGGACCCTTCACGAAGCCGTCAACCAAGCATTATGTACATCACACTAAGTAACTTTACGCGAAAATTATTGCTGGGAAACGAGTTTCTTTTTTTGGGGTGAAAAATCACGTTTTACGGTAGGACTCAATGTAACGCAGTCAAAACATTGTGCTGATGGATGGATTGACTAAAATGGGGGTCGTGGAGGTGTTTAAAGTAAAATTATAAAATAAAATAAAAACTTATAGAAAAAAAAACTTGTGAAAAAGTTGATACTTTGACCCACAATATCTCCGTAACTAGAAGGTTCCCAGGTATGGTGTAGAAAAAAAAATGATCACAATGACGGGGAGAACAAGTACCTTTCGGCTTCGTTAAGGATCTTGTTACACCCTTAATGTATATATAAAATGATAGTCACGTTAAAGCCTGTGCCGGCAGCAGGTAGCAGCGGCTGATGGCGAGATGCTCCAGCCGCTGCAGCGCGGCCAGCGCGAGCGCCCCGCGCGCCGTGAGCCGGCCGCAGTCCGACACGTCCAGCTCCGCCACGCGCGCGCAGCGCCGCGCCAGGCGCTCCAGTACTGGGGGGTGGGGGGGAACGATCTGGTCAAACACCACTGTACGCCAAACGACACAAATGTGTGACTAAATGGTAGGTGAAATTGTGGCTTGGCGTACAGCGCAAAAGGTTAATTTAGCCAAAAAACAAAAATACGTATTAATAATAATTATTATTATTTTTATTTCAGACCCCAAGTCCTTTTAGATAGTACAACACACAACTTAGAAACTACAGTTAGTACTTACATCTATCAGAAAAACAACAACAACACAATTATTTGTGTTGTTGTTGTTTTTCTGTAATAAAGGCAGCTAACTTTTAGACTAAACACTTATAAATCTAGCAAATTTAATAAAATTTATACGGGCCCACCGCGCAGGTTCATCCACCAAATTAAAATAGAATCATATAAATCTGACCAGTGATCTCAGAGTGAGAGCAGCGGGGGCCCAGTAGTGGCGACCCGACTTACGCACAGTAAGTAGAGGGTTCGAACCCAGGCAGGCGCATTACTTTGTGTAATTTATTTCATCACCACTGCTCTCAAAGCGGTGAAGGAAAACATCGTGAGGAAACCGGCATGTCCTAGAACCAAATATTCGAAGACATGCGACATCTACCAACCCGCACGGGACCCGCGTAGTGGTACAGCGCACTCCCTCTCATAGTGAGGAGGCCGTGTGTCCCAGCAGAGGGAACATTATAGGCTGATTATTCTAATCTCAGAGAAATCGATGTACATACAAAAAAAAAAAGATGGCGGTGCAGTGTAGGGCGTAGTTAACTACAATTTTGTAATCTGGTTACTAATTACGATTAAAAGTAATTAACTACATGTAGTTTATGATTACATGTAGTTAGGATTACATGTAACTTAACTCCAGTAATCAAGCTACATTAAGTAGTTGTTAATTTGATTGGTACAATCTAGTAGTTATAATTACTGATTATTTAAGTTTTATGAACTTATATTTTGCAATTAAATAAACATATAATGTGTAGTAACATATATTTTGGAATATGGCTGCATAAATAAAAAACATTTTATTGCACGTATCTATGTTTATTTTTATGAATATCAAAGTGATTTTATTTTTACATTAAATAATAAATTGCCGGCACTCTAGAATAAACACATCCATTAGGTGAAAACAAAATCACTTTAATCAGTGTTTTTTTTGCTTGGATATCTTTGGTTAGACATACTGAACGCTGTGTTAAAATTTGTCCACCTATTCTAATGGGACCTTATATATTTGTACAGCAGTGGTAGCCTAGTGGTGTGACCGTCAGACTGCCAAGTCATAGGCATCCATCAAGTCATAATTTTTCGGATTCATGTGCGTATTGTATAATTATCACTTGCTCCGGTGAAGAAAAACATCGTGAGGAAACCAGCATGCCTGAGAGATATATCTCGACGGCGTGTAAAGCCAAGTCAGAGGTCCATGGGCGGCATAAGAACTCTGACACCAGGTTAAGCACTAGCCACACGGAAATGAAGAAAGAAGATGGGTTTGTCTAACAGAAAACCACTTACTGTCATCGCTCATGATCCTCGCGCCTCCAATATTTAGCCGCTGCAGTCTTGAAGGTGCCTTCGTCACCAGCACTTCTAGTGCAGCTTCGGATAGGTTGCACCACGATATGTTCAGAGATAGTAAGCTGAAACAAATACAATTATTATTAGATTACCTATATTTTTTTAGAGTTCCATACTCGAGGGGTAACCAACGAGACCTTATTATTAAGCCTCCGCTGTCCGTCTTTCTGTCAGCGGGCTGTATCTCATGATCCGTAATAGGTAGACAGTTGGAATTTTCACAGAATGTGTATTTCTGTTGCCGCTATAACAACAAATCTATACAAATAAATAAATTTCAAGTGTCTGTTTATAATATCAAAATAACAGCGTATGAAATCGAACGAATACGTGTAAAAATATACAGCGTGTAACAGAAAGGGTATAGTCATATGGAAGACTATGGTACGGACCATCAAACTGAACAACTTTCTCTATGGGACCACCATCGTAATCACAAAAAAAATAATCTGCTGCCTCATACATTTGGGTCGAGTAGGTATTGAAATTTTGTATGGGGCAGTTGATTATTTTTCGTGATTACGATGGTGGTGGTCATTGAGAAGAAATGTACTCTTGCTAAGCCACTGAGGGTTAGGACATAAACCACAATAAATGAAACTTACCTATTACATCCTTCTAATACTGATTGCAGTCCTTCAGCGGTGACGCCTTGTGCCATCGTTAAATTTAATGTTTCTAAGTTACTACATTTACCTAAAACAAATAAGAATAATATAGCCAAGCTAATTACTAGATAGAGAACTACAGCTGCTCGGATCAATCTTCAGGTTAAGCCGCGCTTGCCTAGGTTGGTCCGTGGTTGGGTGACCACCCATTCCATACCGAGTTTCCTCCGTGCCTCGGAAAGCACGTTAAGCTGTTGGTCCCGGCTGTCATTTGTAGATCTTTGACAGTCGTTACAGGTAGTCAGTGGCCCGAAAGTCTGACACCAGTTTTACCAAGGGGTATCGTATTACCCAGTACTAACTGAGTTGTGGAGGTCAGATAGGCCGTCGCTTCATGTAACATACTGGTATTCAACTGGTTGTTAGACTTTCCAGCCATTGAACAACTTACTGTCAAAGATCTACAATTGACAGCCGGGACCAACGGTTTAACGCATGGAATGGACCCATCTACGGCCCAATCTAAGCAAGTGTGGCTTATCCTGAAGATTATTGTTTATTCCATTGCTTCATTTTTGTTACATACTAATTACATTTATAAATATTTTTATCAACAAAAATTATACATATAATAGTAGCCGGGTGGTATCGGTTCACAGGGTCCAAGCTACCGGCGGTGAGGGCTCCAGAGAGAGGAACCTCCTAACAATACCCCCGTGTGCAGGAGTACCGAATCAAGCCCTTGATCCAGCTGCCTAACGAGAGACTCCTCAAGTATTGGTCGAGGCTCTTGCAAATTAAGCCATTGGCTGAGACGACTATCGGCACAATGATCGCTGAGTCCACATCCCACATGTCGACAACCTCGCGAGCCAAGTCAAGGTACTTGATTTGCTTATCTTTCTCGACTTTCACGAGGTTCCCATGATGCGGGACCGTTATGTCAACAATCATTGCCCGCCGTTCTGATCGATCCACCACCACTATATCAGGCTTATTGGCTACAATAGTCCTGTCAGTGATGATGGATTGGTTCCAGTACAACGTGACTATCTAAATGGTGTAACAAGACCCTTAACGAAGCCGAAAGGCACTTGTTCTCCCCGTCATTGCGATCATTTTTTGTTCTAGACCATACCTGGGAACCTTCTAGTTACGGAGATATTGGGGGTCAAAGTTACAACTTTTCACAAGTTTTTTTTTAAATACATTTTTTATTGTAAGATTTTACTTTAAACACCTCCACGACCCCCGTACTATTCAATCCATCCATCAGCACAATGTTTTGAGTGCGTTACATTGAGTCCTACCTTAAAACGAGACTTTCACCGCAAAAGAAAAGTCGTTTCCCAGCAATAATTTTTGCGTAAAGTTATTTAGTTTGATGTACATAATGCTTGGTTGACGGCTTCGTTATGGATCTTGTTACACCCTTTATATGACTATTATTTATTTATTTTAATAATAAATAAATAATAGTCATATAAAGTCATCTAAAGATGGACATACATGAATATGTCGTGATGGCCCAGAGGTTAAGGCCTCGCCTCTCATGCATGAGGTTGTGGGTTCAAATCATATGTATTTTCTAAGTTCATCTTGGACATCACAGACACCGGTGAAGGAAAACATCGTGAGGAAACCTGGACTTATAAAAGTCTGAAATCGCCAACCCGTCTTGAGCAAGCGTGGTGATCAACCACTATAATACTAGAAAAACAAATTTCTCGCTGATAGTGGCGGATGTGTCGGGTCATTTGGTTCCCTTCAAAATGGTTGAGTTGAATGGTGCTGATCTATGCGTCATGTTCGTGAACGGGCGCTGTCAGTTGGGACTGGTCATCTCTTAGCTGCCACGGTTTATTTTAATTACTTTATTTTGAAAGTGTTGATTATTTTAATATTTTACTCTGGACGCCCTCAATGTACACGTCTTTCTACATCGTTCTCACATATATGTATAATCTCAACGTGAATGATATAACCAAGATCTTGTATCAATATTTTGATTGAAAAGAGTGTCCATGGAGTTTCTTGCCCATTCTTCTCCATAGAGATCTACGCTTTGGAATGTGCAACTACAGTACTTTCACAAGTTATTATGCCTCGTTACTGTGATTGTAGCTTAGCATTTTTTTTTTGTTTGACTTCTAAAGTGCCTGTAATGGTCTAATTGAAATAAATGCTTTGAGTTTGAGTTCAATGCTCGTGCCTTCTCTGTTGAGAAGAGAGCTTTGCCCAGCAGTGGGACAGTAACAGGCTGGTATTATAATATTATTACTTTAAAAATGGACCCGTGTGGCCGTTAAACAGTCATAAATAAAGTTGAAGACTCACCAATTAATTGACAGCTACGATCCTCGAGCTGAACGCTCTCGAGACTCAACTTCTTCAAACTGGGACATGTCTCTAGCAGATTGTTGAGCGTCGTTGTGTCTATGGTGGCCATGCTGAGGTCGAGGTAGTGGATGCGGGACGCGGCGGGGAGGGAGGCCGGGTGCCATTCTGCTATCTGTAACGTAACATGTAATGGTTAATTTTAAGCACTTAAATACATACCTAATTAACCACGATTTAGTGCTAAACTTATCCTGTTTTTACGGGATATCTTCCGTGATAGTCCATTATTTTGAGCTCCCGATGTTTCGACGCTGTTGCAAGAGTCATCATCGCGGATTGACAGCTGAAACCGGGTGGATGGTAATACTATGAGTGTGTTTTGCCGTGACTTAGTGTCGAGTTCCAGTAGTGCGCGTAGCAAAAGACAAAGAAAGAGGGTAGACAGATTTGTCTGCTCTTAACAATTTATTTTCCATCCACCCGCATTCTCTAGTCAACCCGCGATCATGGCGCTTGCAACAGCGTCGAAATATCGGGAGCTCAAAATTAAAGACAATCACGGAATATATCCCGTAAGTCACAGTATAAGTATACCTACATACCCTCACGTTTTTCTCCCATAAGGGTAAATAAATATAAATATTGCTGGACATTACACACAGCGCCATCTAGGTGCCACACTAAGCATCGAGGCTTGTGTCGTGGACACCAGATAGTTGATACCACTACATAGATACTTTTTGTTTGTAAATACATACTTATTATACATATAAACATCCATGACTCAGAAACAAATGTCCATTGCTCATCACACAAACATTTAATCCTACCGGGATTCGACCCCGGGTCCCTAAGAACGTAAGGCAGCCTCACTACCGTTGCGCCATTCGGGTCGTCATAAGGGTAGGCAGAAACTACAGATCGCTACCTGCTACCATCCTTCCACACTCAGAAAAATACCTATACAAATAAATAAATCCGGCCGAGTACGTGTCGGCCCACGCACAACGTAGGGTTCCGTAGTCACACAACGTTAATTTAATCCACTTCCTACGGTTCGATTTGCCTGAGAACGATGATTTTTATACATTTGCAGTTGAAAAACCTGTGCTGCCATACATTATGTTTAGAAAAATATGTTATCCAATACATTTTACAAGTTGGTCGACTATTATTCGTAAACTAGTAAAGCCTACTTAGCTGTGATAGTTTTCCTTTTAATTTCGTTCAATAAAGGGTGTAACAAGACCCTTCACGAAGCCGAAAGGCACTTGTTCTCCCCGTTATTGCGATCATTTTTTTGTTCTAGACCATACCTGGGAACCTTCTAGTTACGGAGATATTGGGGGTCAAAGTTCCAACTTTTTTGCAAGTTTTTTTTTTAATAAGTACATGTTTTTAATAAGATTTATACTTTACACAACTTAGAACCGTATGTATAATTCCTTAAGCATTCAGTAAAAAGCCGTTATTTTGAAATTACAAACAGACTCTTCAATAGGGAATATGCATGTAATTTTTTTTTCACATAAATTAATAATATGCAGTACTATCAACCCAAGAAAATAATTAAAAGTTAATTTTAACTACTGCTTGTCGCACAAAAAAAAAATTAAACTCCTACAATTTTCTACGACAGTTCAAACGTCCATGACTGTCGCGGCCATTCAAGTCATAGCATTTGATGTCACTTCCCTCTATCTGCCTTGTTTAAATCTAATTTTTTGCCCTTAGTAGATTAGTTTTACTAAAATGTAAGTGCATTATTAAAGCAAAAATTGCAATAACAATATTATAGTAAAATCTTTGTGAAACTTTAAGTACTTTAACTAAAAGTTCAACTAAAAAACTCAACTAAAAGTTGTTCATTGATACATATCATTTGACGTCACTACCGGAATCGATGCGTTTTGTGTTTGCGTTCGTTAAAATAATTGTTGTATTAGAGAATTAAACAAGTGTACCACAATGTTAGTAAGGGCCGGTACAAGGCATTTTTAAGAAATAAAAAAAGTTTTGTATTTCTTGCATATACCCTATTATATTTATTTGTATCGATGAGGACAATGACCCCTCTCTAAATTTTTTTGTTATTTTAGTTACAACTTATATTCATAGCTCTTGAATTTTAAAAATAAGATGATCATATCTTACCTCTGAACTCGCCAATCTAACAATAATCGGTTTCCTAGCTAGTATTCTTCCTATGGCGTCTCTTGAAAGTGTTTTATTCCCTAAGTCCAGCCTCTGCCATAGTGTTTCATCACATGCCACCCTGTGCCATCTAGAACAAATAAGAAAATAATTAGAATAGAAATAATAAACGCTTAGTTGACACTTCCCGTGACCCAAGGGCTGGCCTTTACCTTGGCCAAAGGCCTAGCATTGCCATACAACGTGGCAACGCCGCCAGTCTCTTGGGTACATTACCCGTTGACTGCGTTGAGGAGTTTTTTTACGCTATTTTTTAATTTTATTAAAAAGTTAGTTACTATAAGTTATTTGAAATAATATCATAGGGTTTTTTAGGGTTCCGTATCCAAGGGGTAAAAACAGTAGACTATTAATAAGACTCCACTGTCCGTCTGTCTGGCTGTCACCAGGCTGTATCTCATGAACCGTGATAGCTAGACAGTTGAAATTTTCACAGATAATGTATTTCTGTTGCCGCTATAACAACAAATAATAAAAACAGAATAAAATAAATATTTAACGGGGGCTCCCATACAACAAACATGTTTTTTTATATATTGTTACGGAACCATTCGTGCGCGAGTCAAGTACGCGGGGCAATCCAGCCACTAGAGGCGAGGGGCTCGAGGCTAAATAATAATAGCCAGTAAACATAGGTTGATCTTCAAGGTAAGCAACGCTTGCTAAGCCGGGTATGGGTGACCGTGCCTCGGAACGTCGAACTGCATATTGTGCAGTTGGTTCCACCTGTCATTGGTAGGTAGCTCTTTGACAGTCGTTATGAAACGTCAAAAGCCCAAAAGTCTGGCGCCCTATCTCAGAATGGGTCAGATAGACAGTGGCTCCATGTAAAATATAGTATCTGGTTTGACTTGAAGCCAAAGGCAGTTGCAGATGATGCTGAATCTTACAGACCATTATACAATGCGCGAGGGTACGTTTGGGAAGCCATCGGAATACGCCGAGTATCATTTGATCTGTCGGAATGTTAAAGAACACAGCTCCCACTGGCCCTGACTTTTGAAGTGAATATCATACGTCCTAAAGGCTTCTAATTGCCTAGTACTTTTTATAGTCCTAACTCTGATTACAAAAACCAATCTGCTTCTGATATTATGACAGCTCCTTCATCTATTGCTAGCCTGTTACCCGTGTGGCACAGAAGTTATCTTATCTTTAGGTTGAACCCTATGCTCAGCATACTGGGCCTTGGGGGTGTCCCTATTGCAGCATATGTACTGTGTCTTTAGAAAATGACGTTTTTCGAATTCGCCATTTTAAGAACTAGTCCTTTTTCGAATTGGCCATTATAAGAATTAGTCCTTTTACGAATTGGCCATTTTAAGAACTAGTCCTTTTGCGAATTGACCATTTTAAGAAATGGTCTTTTTGCCAATTGGCCATTTAAAGAACTAGGCATTTGTAGAATGCTAGGCATTTTAAGAATTGGGCATTATTCGACTAAGCTCTTTAGAACACTTCAAGAAGATTTCCTCGACACCAGCCCATTATACAAAACAATACCTATCGTGGAGTTGCGGACACCAGCCCGCTATACAATACCTATCGGATAACATGTTAGCCTAGTACTTCCAAGGGTAGGCAGATGATTTTGATGGGTCTCACCTCTTACAGACCATCATACAATGCGCGAGGGTACGTTTGGGCAGCCACCGGAACACGCTGAGTATCATTTCATCTGACAGGATGTTAAAGGACACCGCTCCAACGGGCTCTGATTTGTGTCTCCTGCTTATTATTAGTTCATCTTCTAGTCCTAAAGCTGTAACAAAATAATAAGGTTAATAAAGCTGTGGCGTCCCTGAACACTATCTGTTACTTCAACAATGACTTGTGTACATGTTGTTACTGCAAAAATGTAAAATTGATTATTGGAATTATTTTTAAGGTTTTTTCTATGTGTATATTTCTTCTGAGAACATTATAATTGTTGGTACCAGGTGTCCTACCAGGGTAAGTAATAGATGATATAACACCAAAATCTCTAATATTAACAACATATAACATCGGAACCTATAATTTTATTTAATGTAACGATTAGTTAATATAATGAAAGATTGATATAATTTTAAAATAATTTATTTTTATAAGAATAACATACATTATTAAATATAAAATCGTTTGACATACCACTCAAAAGATATGAAACTTATTTGATCTATTATGATGAAAACGCCTACTTAACAACTTACAAAACGAATATTCAGAGTGTATGACTACTAACTGACTAACTTTGTATTTTGTTTAATAAATATTTAAAAGTATTTTTTCTTTGTTTTATTCTTTGTAAGTTCTATCGTAGTTATAGGTAATAGTAACCTAAGTAGATATTAAAAAGTTAAGTATTAGTAACTGAGTACCACCTGCGCTAAGATAGGTGCTCCTATTTTTGGGTGGTTTAAAAAAGAAATGACCACCCTTAGCCTTGTAACCTAAGCTATCCGAGTCGTAGTGTTAACCATAATGACGTTTTGTATATATAATGATTTTCGATTAAATAAACAATATACATATTAAACGTTAGACCAAATGATTTTCGATTACATAAACGTTTATCAAACAACGTTAAACTAATTTAAGTTTTAGAATAAATAAATGTTATAATTATGTAAAGAAATTATATCAACAGTTGGTATATCTCACATTGATTATATTTTATGAACGATAATAAAATGAAATAAGACCAAATGAGTTTATACGTTGTGTGGGAAAGAGATGGCGCTAGACGACTTGTATAGCTGTCTCACTTTTAGCTGCCTGACGTCATAGTAACCCCCAGCACGTCTTTTAATTAGTGTACAAGTACCACTAAAATACCATAAACGTATACCATGTACGTATAATAATATAAAAAATGGAAAACCCCTGCCTAACACTTAAGCTAACACAGGCGTTATTTATCATATTTTATTACCGGAAGTAGGCAAATAGGTACGGATCACTACCGCATAATAGGTTACCTCAGGGGATGGGCTTGGGGTATACCTATTGACTACACTAACTACTAAGCAAATAATGTCTTTATACAAGAGGACAAACACACGCACGCACACACACACACACACAAACTCACGACACATACACTCACGACACCCACACACACACTCACGACACACACTATCTCACACACATTAAATTGTAGAGCCACACATTTGTGTTTCGAACGACTGTCGACTCAGAATAGTGCAGTGGATACTATTCTGCCGAGCCGGCATGGAGGAACGAGGCAGCAGCCCACGTGCTTCTACACTGTCTACAGGCACCTCGTACCTCTCATGCAAAGTACTTCGGTAAACCAAGTACTCTCCGCGAGATTGTCAGTAACACCAAGGCGTTGGTGGCCTTTCTCGGGGAGCAGGGGCGGATCGAATTATTTTCCCACCCATAAGGGCTTTGGATGTGGAGGGGCGGACACCAGCCCGTAATCTGTACTAATATTATAAAGAGGTAAAGTTTGTGAGGTTGTAGGGGGTAATCTCTGGATCTACGGAACCGATTTTGAAAATTATTTCACTAATATGAAGCTACATTATCACCGAGTGCAATAGGTTATATTTACAAAGTGACCGTGAGATAATTCCCGACCAAAACGCGAGCGAAGCCGCGGGCAACAGCTAGTAAAATATTATTTTGGGTTAAAAACTATACTACTCCGAGCTTTTTTTTATTAAAAGCACGGAGTATTATAGTTGTTCACACAATAAATCGCACTCATTGATTAAAATCACGGAGTAGTGTAGTATAGTCATTTCGCCTGGCTTCAAAAACAACCTACAAAGTTTTAAAATATAACAATCGTGTATACCGATGCTAGTCGCACCACTGTATTGAGCCGCTGGGGTGGGTAGGTACCCCACTCTCACTGATTGAGAAAACGGGTCTCTTCGTCTATAAGATATTTTTATACCTTTTTTTGTGGATTCTAACCCACTCCCTCTCACAGAGAGGACGCCTGTCCCATCAGTGGGAACGTTATAGTCTAAGTATAAGCTACTTACGTGTATACCGATGTTTTCCACCACTACTATCACTAGTGGCCCCACTGTATTGAGCCGCTGGGGTCGGTAGGTACCCCGCGCTCACTGACTGTGCCAGTGGGGTCTCTTCGTCTATAAGATATTCTTCTAACAGTGTAGTTTCCAGGATTAGTGGGTCTGTCGGTTGCAGAGGTTTGTCTGTAAGAGATAATATGAGAGATGGTTATCAGAGGTCTGACCGCCTCGTTGGTGTAGTGAAGCGCGACTGCTGAGAATGAGGTCCTGGGTTCGATTCTCAGGTCAGGCAAAGCCTTTAGGATGATTTCCGCGAAACGGCTCGCATCGCATCGAATCGGAACGGATTTTACAATCTCTAAACGTTATTAAATCGTGTACACAGTATTTTAAGTCTATATTACTAAGCCTCGCATAGCAGCTTGACTTCGGGCGTCTTCTGCGACACGCCATCGTAGCCGAAAGTATGTCGCGACGCGCAATCGGTTCCGTTCGCCTGTCGTCGGATCCGATCGGTCGAGGAATCAAAGTATTTGAATAGGCACAGAAACGGATGCGTTCGCAAGCGACGGTACGGAACCGATCGCATGCGTCGACATCCTGCCGGACGCGATAGGCTGTTGCCACATCCGTTCGTAGCCTTTCCGATGCGACCCGTTTGGTGGAAATCATCCTTTATTGGTTTTTTCCATTAGGAATTTTTCAGTAGCAGCCACGGAGTCTGGATTTGTGCCCAGTTGGTGGCAATAGGCTCGCCCCCTATTGCGTGAGACTTAAACGGGTCGGGGAAGTTTGCCAAGGCGCATGTGGATTGTTTCCACGCAGTCATCGGCAAGCGGTGCACATCCCTGGTGCGTAGGGTGCGGGCCAGCCGCAACAGTATACCTGACAGCTTTTGCTGAGCGGTTCGACTGTCAGTACGTGAACCACTGCTGCATGGTTCACGTGCTGACTAATGTTAAGATATTGTTTTAATTTAATTTGATTTTACGTTTGATTTTTATTTTTTAATTTAATTTAATTGTGTTTAACTTAGTGTATTTTCATCTTAAATGTATTTTTTTAATTTTTAATTAGTTTTGGTAACTGTATGATCCAAAGTTGATTGAAATAAATAAATTAAACATATCTGTTGTAAATGTGGGTGTACTATTAGGTACACCTCTGCCTCACCCTTCGGAGATTTATACAAGCGTTATGTTATGTTTATTATCATAGGTAAAGATGTGCGTCTATTGTATTATCTGCGAAGGTGTTGCCGCGGTCAGTACTTCGACGGTTGACCGTTTTTGACATAATTATCTAGACACCTTCACGCATCGGAGAGCACGTAAAGCCTTCGGTCCTGCGCCTGATATGCCGTCTTTTCGGACTATGAGAGTCAGGGAAGGGAGCGTAAACATGCTCAGGTGGTTACAAACACACTTGAGTGCTATAATACCTCTTATGTACTTGGTTAGTTAGTACCTGTAAAGACTGGCCGCCATTATAATATTACCAAACGAATCTGCCGACCGAAATTGGGTAACTTCTCTCGCAATACGAAAGATATTAGCTACTACGGACACTATTACAAAGCCTCCGCTGTCCGTCCGTCCGTCTGTCTATCAGCGGGCTTTATCTCATGATCCGTAGTATGTAGACAGTTGAAATTTTCACAGAGTGTATTTCTGTTGCCGTTAAAAAAACAAATAATAAATAAAAATTAATAAATATCGCTGGACATTACACACAGCGCCACCTAGGTGCCACACTAAGCAACGAGGCTTGTGTCGTGGACACCAGATAGTTGATAATACTACATAGATACTTTTTGTTTGTAAATACATACTTATTATACATATAAACATCCATGACTCGGAAGCATGACCATGCTCATCACACAAACATTTGCTCCTACCGGGATTCGAACCCGGGACCCTAAGAACGTAAGGCAGCCTCACTACCGCTGCGCCATTCGGGTCGTCATAAAAATTAATTAAAAATTAAAGAGCTCCTCTACCACGATGGTACCGAACCTATGATGCGCGAGTCCACCAGCACTTGCCTTGGCCAGTTTTTTTTCCATAGCTTCGTGTACGAAAAGTTTTTCTATTCGGTAATGTAAATATCACGAAGAATATTGTTGAATTGATAAATAAAACGCATTGCCCTTTTAAGAGGGCCCTTCCCGGTCCGTCTATCGTCAACGCGAGCATGGTCGAAAAGCTTGTTGTTTCATCCATAACCGCAGGGACGATTTTCTTTCAATTCCCCGGTCTTACCCCGCTCCGACCCCGCACATCTTGTCTCCCGCAAACATCATACCGCCGACCACGATGACATTGAACGAAAAATTGTGTTCGAAAATTTCTTAAACTTGTTCCAGGAAATACGCGTTTTTGAATAAGTCTTACAAGTGTGTGAAATAAATCTTTGTCATTAAGAATCTCCATTACATGTGCAAGGTTTCTATCGAGATGTTTTTTTTTTACTTTTACAGTTTATGTGTACATTATGAACGGCCAAAGTTCAGTTAAAATTTGTGCAAAACAGCAATTTTTGGAAGCTTATACTGAATTTGTTTCTACAATTTTTTATTTTTTGCTATCATATAAACCTAGATATAGTGCACAAAATACCAATTAGTTAAAAAAAAATCAAAGATAGATGTGTAACAACAGCATAATCACGTACGAGCGTTTGTATGAAAAGTATGACGGGGTGGCCGCTCTTAAGTGGGTATAATATCATACTGGATTTTCATCATTTGTCTAGCCTTTGCCAAACTATGTGGGGTCGGCTTCCAGTCTAACCGGATGCAGCTAAATACCAGTATTTTACAAGGAGCAACTGCCTATCTGACCTCCACAATCCATTGAACGACTGTCAATGATTTACATATGACAGCTGGGACCAACGGTGTAGCGTTATCGAGGCACGGAGGAACTCAGTACGTTATGTCATCCATCCACGGATCAACCAAGGTAGGTCCGGCTTAACCTGAAGAGCACTTCATCATGCTATAGTCTTAATTCTATCATGCTAGATTAAGTCAATTTAACTTACGTTTCTCAGCACTCTTAAGCTTCGAAGGTCCAGCGTTAGGGCTGCCGATACAAGGCTTCACCCTAGGACTCTTTGGACTGTACTTAGACCGCGGCGAGGTGATAGCTCTCGGTGATATCACCAGGTTCACGTTGGGGTTCACGTTTTCTATGTCCATGTGTTTGCGTTTTAATGTTTTCTGGGCCTGGAAAGAAATTATAGATGTGATTAAGAATGCTGTTGCTGGATACTGTAGCCTACAGAGTAATTTTTTTTTTTTTTTAATTTTTGGAGTCCAGTTGTATACCAGTGGCGAAGGTTCAATACAACTCCATTGCTACTGGATTCCGTTTGAAAAATAGCACAGTAAGTATTTTACAGGGTGTAACAAGACCCTTAACGAAGCCGTCAACCAAGCATTCTGTACATCAAACTAATAACTTTACCCAAAAATTATTGCTGGGATAAGACTTTTTTTTGGGGTGAAAAATCACGTTTTACGGTAGGACTCAATGTAACGCACTCAAAACATTGTGCTGATGGATGGATTGAATAGTACGGGGGTCGTGGAGGTGTTTAAAGTAAAAATCTTACGTTAATAAAATGTATAAAAAAAAAAAAAACTTGTGAAAAAGTTGGGACTTTGACCCCCAATATCTCCGTAACTAGAAGGTTCCCAGGTATGGTCTAAAACAAAAAAATGATCGCAATGACGGGGAGAACAAGTACCTTTCGGCTTTCGTTAAGGTTCTTGTTACACCCTTTATAGACAAATAATATAATCCCATTAAAGATAGACATGTAGTCCGGCTAACCTCCTACAAAAATTGACCGTTCGCTACACTCAGTGTTTTTTATGGAAGTAGATTATTTATTTTGCAAAAAGTTTTTTATTTCAGCACATTTAGTTATGGTATGATAGTATCTCACACAAATTCTTGTCGAGTATTCATTTTCTAATGTTACTACAAAATATGAGCAGATCATCCACATATACATAGAAGAAAAAATATATAATAGAAGATAACTCATAATTTCATAAACTATCTAAGCAATGTGAATATATGGGACCACCGCGCAAGAATCACGTAAATCGAATCAATAATCACGGGGTAACCAACAGTCATTGTGGTGAGATAACAAACATTAAAATAAAAAGCGGCCAAGGGCGAGTCAGACTCGCGCACGAAGGGTTCCTCACCATTATCTAAAAAAAAAAAAAAACTTAAATGGCGTCAGCTATGTTGGGGACAATAATTACTTTTAATTTTCAACTTTTTTTTATTTTTTGGAATTTTTCCTTTATTTGTGCTGTAAGGCCTTGCTTTTTGCCAAATTTCATGATTCTATGTCAAAGGGAAGTACCCTATAGGTTTTGATTCCCTTGTGAAATCGCATAATATGCGACATAAACGGTCATATCTTTTGATCACGTTGACTTACAAGTTAAATTTTGGGGTAGCAGACTTGAGTATTTGGTATTAATTTCAGCTTGATACCGCCACGCATTCCTGAGAAAAAGGGTCTTGACAGACAGACGAACAACAAAGTGATCCTATAAGGGTTCCGTTTTGCCGATTGAGGTGCGGAACCCTAAAATCGGCCCATTTGAGAACCTCCTCCTTTTTAGAAGTCGGTTAAAAAGTAATACATATAACATGGTCATTCTCATAGAGTTCTGAGTAATTGTTAGCGTCAGCTCACTACTGGGCAAGGACCTCTTATGAATTCCAATTCCTTCGATCTAAGGCTAACGTGGACTACTGATCTTTGGTTTTGACCAGCTCGTCCCGCCATTTTCTACAAGATCTGCCGCGACGCCTTCTGGCTGTGTCAGGACTCCACATCGTGGTTATTTTGGCCCATAGCTCATAGGAGAGACGTGTTCGAGTCAAGTTATTGAGTAATCTTCTTTATTGTGTGGTTAGTGCCTGATCTCGTGTCAGAGTTCTTATCCTTGGGCCTCGGACTTGGCTTTACATGCCGTCGAGAAATATCTTTCAGGTATGCTGGTTTCCTCGCGATGTTCTCCTTCACAGATGCAAGTGATAATTATACAATACGCACTTGAATCAAAAGAAGAAGAAAAATCAGAGGTGCGTGTCTTGGGTTCGAACTCGAGACCTATGACTCGGCAGTCCGACGGTAGAGTAATGGAAAGCGTACATCGGGAACGGCACGGCAGAGCATTTTATCTTGACCCAACGTAAATGAATACGTATAGCGAGCGGTAAAAAAGATACAGATGTTTAATGCCGCAAAGGGAGATGCCCTTTGGTGCCTTGGGGTTGATACCAACCACACCACCACCACCCACCACCATAACACCGTATCATTATTTAAAATTAACTGTTGCCCGCGGCTTCACTAGCGTTTTGGTCGGAAATTATCTCACGGGCACATTGTAAATACGGCACTCCGGGATAATTTAGCTTACTATTAGTGAATGATTTTTTTAAATCGGTTCAGTAGATCCAGAGATTACCCCCTACAACCTCAGAAACTTTACCTCTTTATAATATTAGTATAGATAAAGCTGCTAATAGCTTCTACTTCAGCAATTTTTTATTACAATCCCTGTTATTACTGCAACACCGAACATGTGTGGCACAATTACCTCAATAATTATGCTGACAAAAGTATAGACACAAGAGTGTTGGAATGTACTGGCTGACATGCAAAAAGAAAACTATATTTTTTTGTAAGCAGATTCTTAATATGAAGAAACTTTAAATTTAGATCTTTTACACAGTTCAATTAATAAACCTATGCGTGAGCGAAACAACAGTTGTCAATAGAGTTTAGATTTTGCGTTTCATAAAATAACCATCTAGTAAGTAAGTAATTGCTAATTTTACATATACATACATACATAATTGTACACTCAGCAGCACACACACTCACTCACACACACACACACACGCACAAACATACACACAAACACGCTTGCATAGAATAAATTCATAGAAACTGTAAGAACCACATATTTTTATACAGGGTGTAACAGGACCCTTAACGAAGCCGTCAATCAAGCATTATGTACATCAAACTAAGTAACTTGACGCAAAAATTATTGCTGGGAAACGACTTTTTTTTTTGGGCTGGAAAATCACGTTTTACGGTAGGACTCAATGCAACGCACTCAAAACATTGTGGTGATGGAAGAATTTAATAGTACGGGGGGTCGGTCGTGGAGGTGTGTATAGTAAAAATCTTACGTTAATAAAATGTATTTAATAAAAAAAAAACTTGTGAAAAAGTTGGGACTGACCCCCAATACCTCCGTAACTAGAAGGTTCCCAGGTATGGTCTAGAACAAAAAAATATCGCAATGACGGGTAGAACAAGTGCCTTTCGCCTTCGTTAAGGGTCTTGTTACACCTCTTATTTTTACTTTGCTTCTTAGTTGGGTTATGTTTTATTTTATTTTGTATACTTTTCTAATAACTTAGTCTCAATATTGTATTAAACAAGGGAGGTAGGGAGTCAACCCCAACACAAGTATTTTTAATTACTTACTGAGGTTGTGTCAACTCATGTATAGCATTTAACTTTTGACACACAATAAACATTTTATTCATTTATCTCCTAGCCCTTGTTTATAATTATTTTCTTCCGTTCTCCAGTCAAACATCAGTGTTGACTTTAATTAAAGAGGGTAAATATCTCACCATTCCCGAGGCACCAGGGTCACATACATTTTCAGAGTCATCGGGCTCAAGCAAACTGACACCCATTTCTTGCAGCACCTGTAAACAAATGAATAGTTATAAAAGATGTGTGTGAAGGACGATATGGCTAGAGAGGAGGTGTCTGCTGAGATGACGAGTAATAGAGAAGTATGGAAGAAGAAGACATGCTGCGCCGACCACAGATGAATTGGGATAAGGACAGGAGAATAGCTGCTGCTTAGTAAAATTGCCTTTAACGGAATTCGTGGCAATTTACTACGTTGGTTTGCTTCGTATATTCTGAACCGCTGTCAAAGGGTGGTAATCAATTGATACAGATCAAATATTATCGAAGTCACATCTGGTGTCCCACAAGGCTCTATCCTTGGGCCGCTCTTATTTAACATATTCGTAAATGATATAGGTTGTTGTTTCCGCAACACTGAGTTTCTATTGTACGCCGATGATCTGAAGGTCTATAAGTCTATCAAAACCGTAGATGATTGCATTTTATTCCAACAAGACCTCGATAGATTTACAGACTACTGCCACAGTAACAAATTAAGGCTAAGTTTACCGAAGTGCAGCAACCTTACATTTACTAAAAACAAGCATATTATTAAGTTCGCCTACACCCTTTGTCACGTGCCTCTATCTCATTTAAATTCAATTCGCGATCTCGGCGTTATACTCGATTCTAAACTATGCCTAGACTCTCACATTAACAAAATTGTCAGCAAAGCTTTCCAGCTATTTGGTTTTATCATGCGGTCCACCCTAGATTTCAAGAGAACCTCGTCATATTTATGCTTATACAAAGCCCTCGTTCGTTCGCAACTAGAGTATGCAGTGTCAGTGTGGAATCCTTTCAACAAAAAATATTCTGAAATGGTTGAAAATGTACAGTACAAATTTTTGCGTGCTATGCACTACAGATGCCATAAATCCTACTTATCATATCCTCAATTACTCAGCAAGTATAAGCTCCTCCCCCTTAGCTCTCGAAGGAATTACCTCGAAGCCACAGTATTATACAAAATTGTCAGAAACAAGTTTAACTGTACAAATCTGAACAGTATGATTTGCTATGCTGTACCTAGAACCATTCACAGGCGGCGGGTACGCGCAGGTACTCTTTTCGCTTTGAACACTTGCCGAACCAATTCAGGCCTGCGCTCACCTGTCCGCCGTATGGTTGACACATATAACAGTACCTTTGTAAACATTGACATCTTCAATTGCTCATAAGTAAATTTAAAAACCTCATTCGCCGTTCCCTATTAAATATAACAAGTGCTTCTAACTAAAGTAATATTATATAATTATGTGAACTATTAACTTACATTTTTAACAATTTTCTATTAGTCGTTATTATGCCATCTAATTTTAATTAAGTAATTGCTACACGTACTGCTATCAATGTTCCTAGCGATTAGTCCTTTTTTTTAAAAACTTCTTTGTCTACTTAAAAAAAAAAAAAAAAAAATTAAATCTGTTTATTTCCACACGCATTGAAAAAAAAAAAAATTACATCAGAAATAGCGCTCAATCTTTTTGAGGCAAGATTATGTGCGCTATCGATTAAGATTTAAGTTACTCACTCACAGGTCTTTGTCTAGTAGTGGACCCACACGTATGCCCCTCAGAGTTGTGTTGTGTGAGTTGTGAGTTGTGGTGAGTTGTGTGTTGAGACTTGTGGACAGCGTTGTGGGTTACATTATAACCAATTGCTATTTTGTTAACCTAGTTGTAAGTCCTTATAATGTAACTGTTTGCTGTTCCTTTCAATAAAAAATAAAATAAAAAAATAGAATGATGATGGTTTATAAGGTTCTGTACCCAAGGGGTAAAAATACTATCACTAAGACTCCATTGTCCATCTGTCTTTCTGTTTGGCTGTCTGTCACCAGGCTGTATCTCAAGAACAGTGATAGCTGTACAGTTGAATTTTTCACAGATGATGTATTTCTGTTACCACTATAACAACAAACATTAAAAACAGAATAAAATAAATATTTAAGGGCAGCTCCCATACAACAAACGTGTTTTTTTTTAGATAATGGTACTTACGTATTTACTTGCTACAATGCCATTTCCCGATGGAATTGATGAATTGAATTGCCCTGGACTAAGATGAAGAATTAAAGATCTAAACACTATAGGCTTGGCATGGCAGACCTAAGGGCCAAACCAGGCATATTAGTAACTCTGCCTTCCTTTTAGTCTACCTGTTACCTTTTCAGGGGCCTTAGTCTGCTATTGCAATAGTGTCAGAATGGTCTATCATTGATTTAATAAGGCCCCGCGCAGACGAATTAACCTTTGTACGCACGTCAAACGAGTTTCGAACGCGCTTCAATACGCC
The DNA here is from genome assembly GCA_947578425.1 of Eugnorisma glareosa. Classification (NCBI taxonomy): domain Eukaryota; kingdom Metazoa; phylum Arthropoda; class Insecta; order Lepidoptera; family Noctuidae; genus Eugnorisma; species Eugnorisma glareosa. The sequence continues at coordinate 1,782,305 of OX387984.1, forward strand.
GTGGGCTAGGGGCCTTATTAAATCAATTATAGACCATTCTGACACTATTGCAATAGCAGACTAAGGCCCCAGGCTGACACAGGATTAAATTGACCTAGGTTAGGTTTTAGGATACTTTTATCTCAATAGTATGTACACTTATTTGCATGGTCCTCATGTGAGTTGACCAAGATTATGCCTGGACCTACAAAGGGACTATGACCTATGAGTTTGTTTTGGCTGTTTCTTAGAATAGGCAGGCACGAAACACCGGTTTCTTGTAGTTTAAAAAAAAAACGATGTGTAAGTGTTTGTAACAATCTATTTTTATTTTTTAAACCGCCTACAGCTTCGCTCGCGTTTTGGTCGGAAATTATCATACAGGCATGTTGTAAATATAGCCTATGGCACTCGGGGATAATGTAGCTTCCTATTAGTGAAAGAATTTTCATAATCGGTTCAGTAGATCCAGAGATTACCCCCTACAACCTCAAAAACTTTACCTCTTTATAATATTATCCCGAAGGGTTCAGTAGAGGTGTGTACCTATTACACACTCACCTTTAGCCAGTTATATTTAAGTCTTTGTAATAGGGGCAACCCTATTGCCATTTGATTAAATTCGTACGGGATAGAGGACTGAAATTTATAGCTACTTTGGTTATTATTACTAACTAGCTGTTGCATGCGGCTTTGCTCACGTTTTGGTCAGAAATTATCCCACGGGCACGTTGTAAATATAATGTAGGATATAATGGGGGATAATGTAGCTTCCTATTAGTGAAAGAATTTTCATAATCGGTTCAGTAGATCCAGAGATTACCCCCTACAAACTAACAAACTTTACCTCTTTATAATATTAGTATAGATAGGTTCATTTTAGAAAATCTAAGAAAATTTTAGGCTGAGGATAGGGATTTAGATAGGTCACTGGATTTACAGCAAATGATGTTAATGGCAGGTGAAATGTTATTGGGGTGATTGGTGGAACCTGCCCTCAGCAGCTGAAGCGGTAAAAAGTGTTGACAGCAGATGCATAGGTAAAAAAAACAGGGTTGATCCATGAAGTCGTACCCACAGCCTGCTCAAGCAATTGAAGGGTTGATCTTCGACTGATACCAGATTATCTGTCAGTGGGGTGGAGTAAAGGCTAAGGAGACTACCCCAACATGTGGTTGTATGAGCTAAAGTGTGCTATCTCTTGCAGACAACCCAAACAATAAGGTCAACGAACCGGGTGTATAGACCACGATAAATCCGTGGCTTTTAAAACAAATTAAAGCCAGCTTTCAGTCAACTATAAAAGGCATTCGATAAAACAGTAGGTAAGAGATAACCAATGCGTTTAGCGATTAGAAAATATCCTTTTATAATCGTAGATAACTAGGAGGTAAGAAATTGCAGATTACGGTTACTTACCGGTGTTTACCGCCTTAATAGTGCAGGAAAAGCTATTTATAGAACATTACCGGGTTATTGAGTATCTATTTGAGGAATTGACACGTAGTATTCCCAACTCGGAATGTAAATCATAACCAAAAAAAGTCCACGAAAAAAGCGGGAATTCCACGACAACTCACCTCATGATCAGTCTTCCTGTCCATTAAACTCCAGCTTTTACGACTCGAACTATCGGTACGCATCTTTTTCCTGTGAAATACGGACTAATTGTAGTAAACAGAACAGAATTTACATAAAAATATCACTTTTCACACCCTAATCGTTTCGCGCCTTTTGACTTTCCCGCCGGTACAATCAGCTGTCAGACTACAACATTGGAATTGCACAGATTTTATGTAGAAATCAGTGTTTACCTGGCACTTTCAACTTCATCGAAGTTTCTAGGTAAAGAGGGGCTCTCCTCATCAGATGTAATAACACTCATATTGTATTTGTAATTAATAATCAACTGTAAATTAGCGGTTCTTTACATCACACAAATTTGGGAAGTTGAATGACTGAATGACAGAATGAACTTTTTTGAATGAAGCCCTGGAAGAATAATAGACACACCAGAACACTGCTCATCACTAATAGACAAATGATTGGCAACAATGTTGCCATAAAATAATCTATAAAGGGGTTAACCTAATTATTTTGTAAGCATGTTATTCCTTTTTTATACGTTGAAATAAGTAATACGTCAGTTTTACACCATCACCATTATTATAAGTATGAAACTAAACAATATATAGAAATAAAACAGCAAGAAAATTGTAAAGAAGTCTTGGTTCCCAATTTACCATAGACATACAATGTTGGTAAAACAAACATTTTTTGGCAACTTGTATGTTTGATTTAGCAAAACATGAATCCTTTTTTCCCTTGTTTTCCTGTGAACCCTTGGCTGTTCAATTGATGGTACAATTTTAACCGCTGTACCCTTGGCCGTGACACCCAACAAATTAAAAGAACATAACTTTCATTAGTAAAAAAAAACCATATTTATTTACATATATTTTCATCCAAACTCAAAACAAAACACTAGTGAAAGTGACGTCCTTGAGAGTTTTTTATTCAGTATTTTGCACTGGCAGCATTATTTTTTGTTTACAAATCTAAACCAATCAAAAACTGTGATGGTGACGTACTCCTTCGGGATAGGCTGAATGTAATCAATGAATAACCAATCAACAGAGATTGCGATTTGTACGCCTTCTGTCATAGCGGAACAAAATCAAAACACAACACAAAAAGAAAACAAAGGCAGTCGAGAAAGGTTGTTCTCTTTGTGAAAACTTGAAAATATCTCGATTATTTTCCGTTATAAGTGCGATATTTCGTCGTGATAACTGTTTTATCGTGTAGTGAATTCGTTAAACGTGAAAATGACGACTCGAAAGCTAAATACCATCGAAGATCTGAGCGGTGAGTACATTCTGCACGCATATTTACAGAACTTTGTGTCAACAAAACTTGTTTGGTGCGTGACGAAACACGATTTACGTGTTCCTAATAGCTATATTTTCTTTTATGGCTACGAAAACACTTTTATTTATTGATAAGTCTACACAAAACCAGTTAAATATGTAAGACGCACGATACAAAATTCCATGATCACCAATGTTTACGTTGTAAAAATACGTTTCAAAATATCCAATATGGCGTCAGGAGTTGAACTCCCGAGGTCAACAATTTAATTTGCGTCATAAAATAATAACGCGTACGTGATACGAGCTGTGATTAACCGGCGTTATAAATAAACTGGCGTCTTGAACGGAAGCGGTTGAAAGTCACGACTTCCCGATATGGTCGCGTAATACCTGTGGGTTCAAACGTTTGAAGTAATCTCCTCGATAATATTGCCGCCTGGTACTTTTACCTATTGGCTGAACACTGATTTTGTTTATTTTCAACCTTATTTGTTTATGTTTACGCTATCTTTTGGTGTCGTAGACAGCGTTAATAGATAAGGAATGTAGTCAACCATGTCTTTGTTTTTCGTGATTAGGTAAATAGATGTGGGCGACTAGTTTGTCTGCTTACCCATTTAGTATAAAACTAAGTAGGTGCAGTATTGATTTGCATTTTAATATCAAGCGTAGTTCCTCAGGGACTCATGGAAAGCACAGTCGCCAATGACAAGGCAGAATGCAAAATTAACATAATGGAGCAATCATTGCTAAATATTCTGACGTACCTATAATAAGAAAAAATCTTGTGTACATTTGTGCTGAGAACAAGAATAGGAAAAGACATATAGGTACTACTGTTGCTTTGTCCGAAAGATGAAGATTTTAAAGGGCGTAAGATGACCGCTAATTAATAGGGATATACGGAAGAAGAGATTGAAACTGTAATTCCATTACAAGTAATAGTTTTTAGAGGATCAGTTATTAAACCTCTCTTTACCAAGTGCATCATCGTGTTCGTGCCCTTGTCCTATTCTGCTTGTGGTCGGCGCAACACGTTTTCTTCTTCAATTCTTCCCTGTCAGACGTCGCGGCATCATTTACTCCTTTCTCTTTCATATCATTCCTCACATAATCCTTCCATCTTTTCTTCGGCCTTGTTTTCTCTCTTCTTTCTTTACCAAGCGGATCTGTCTATGCTATCTTTATATTTTAAACTAGTAAACAGTCGTCTTTATAACTATAAAAACAAAAACACGTATATATGACTCAGCTTCGCAGTAAGTAGGTGTACCTACGCATCATCTACGCATTTTGTTTATAAATTGTAATCTTTGAGTATCGTACGATGTTATTATGCACTGTTTTTTCTACGTTTCTTGTAATTTTAGAAAGGAAAATGGCGACTTGTTTACATAAATATGCATAATGTTATGCCTTTTGACCATTTGGGTGGGAAAAATTAAAGAACACGTATTGGCGTCACAAGCCTACCGAGGGCTTTAGAAATTACTACGTCCATAGAAAGTTAAATTTTACATAATTTAGAAGGGTAACTACGCAGTTTATATGCAGAAGCATTTCAAAAATGTATGGTGAAGAAATAACACGATTTTTAAAGTTTTCCAAGCAGCATTTTTCTTTCTTTGCGAAGAAATATATTGCTCGTGTCTATCGTATCTGTTTATCTATCTACTTACCGAGTTTCCTCGTGTGGAATTGAAAAACACGTTAAGCCGTTAGTCCCGGCTGTCAATTGTAGGTCTTTGAAAGTCGTTACGAAAGTCTTACAAACAGTCTTACCAAGGAGTAACGTATTTCCCAGTACTAACTGGGCTGTGGAGCAGGGGCGTGCCGTCCATAGAGGCAATTAGGCCTAGCCTACCCTACCATTCCTACCAACAACGCAACAAATGCATTTATTATAACTATATTAATCAAAAATAAAAAAATAAAACGCCTGTTATAATACTTAAAGCAACTTGTCGCGGCCGTGTGACGTAACTGGTAATAATATTACGACGCTCGCTCCCGGCCGTCTAGGCAAGGCCCCAGCCGGCCTAATTTCCATTGATAAATTTAAGCACACTGATAAGTATTTTCGTGTATATACACGGAAATACGAACGGCACACATAGTAAATAGGGGCGTAAACTCCTGCGAGTGTAGCTGGCTAGCTGGCCACTGATTGGCTGCCCCACAAAGTATTATCCGGCTAAAACGGTATGCGGTGATGCAATTATATTTGGTAGTGTTTTTTTCATTGACAAAATAACAATTGTATTTTTCTTAGAAGCCATATTTGTTTCATGTGACAAGCAAAATTTATTTCGTGATCTTGAATGTTTTGATTATTATAATATCTGACTGTTGTAATTCGTTTTGAAACGTACAGTAGCGTAAATATTATTTGTTGTATTTGTTTATTTACTTAAAAATGGTGTTCTGTTGTGAAGTTTGCGCTGATAATGTGTTTGTCAGAAGTTAAAAACAATAAGTATTCACGATTGTTTGATGTTAAGATTCAAGTTGTGTCTAAAGGAAAATGTGTAGATACCCGAATTACGAGAATTAACCCAAAATTCATGTCGTACTCGGTATTTCAAATGAATCTTTCTTCTGTTTGCATTGTCAGAAAATCGTGATTTGAACCAGGGACTGAATTACCCAAAAATTAAGGTACCATTAAATTTCGGTATGACGTCATACCGTTAAATAAGGGTTACCGAAATATTTCGGTACCGTTTTTTTTTTCAGTAGCGGAATTTTTGAGGTTGAGAATACTTAACGGTATTTTTCGGTAGCAGTACCTTAACCTCTAAATATCGGTCGCAGAACCTAAACTTTAATAAATAGGGGTTTTCTTTGACGCACCGCCTCGCCACTGTCGTTCACTGGAGGCCCTGTTTGCACATTATTATGACTCAGTTTTGGTTTTTATTTCCTATCGGAAGGATGCGACGATAAAAGCCGGACTAAGCCGAGTGCCTACCTAAGCTTTTCTTATCATTCTTCTTTAGAGTTCTCTATCGTTCTTCTTATCGGTCTGGTGTTATAGAAAAATGTTTCCCGTAAACGTAAGTACCTAAAAGTCTGTGAAGTTTGATAACAGCTGAACATCCAATCACTAGACAAGTAGAGGCATTATTTTCCTTTGAAAATGAAAAAAATGCGTAAAACTGCGTTTCTACGCTTTCTTCCCATTTTAATATTAATAACTATAATATTTATATGAACGATCAGTGGTCGACAAAATAAAAACGTATTGCGCTGTCGCTAGTCGGCACGGAACAAAGAGAAGTAAAGAGTACAACAGACAAAATGTACAAAATAGATAAACAAGTACCTACACAACTTCTAACGTGTTCTAGCCCACGCCGCGCCCCGCCTCGCATATTTTTCGGTACCGAAATCGTTTATGGGTTAAATAACGGTATAGCCCAACCTTTATTTATAAAGGTATCGGTATAGCTCAACCTTTATTTTAAAGCGGTACCGATATATTTTTGAGGTATTTTAACCTCTAACCGTAACCGCTTTCAGTCCCTGATTTGAACCTTGATTAATGTGTTGAGTTCTTGTATTTATAACTTTGGTTTTTACAGGCTTATTTTCAATGTTTGTTTTTCAAATATTCCGGTCAGACGCTCAAAATTGGGTACGGAACGAAAACTAAACTATTTTTTTTTGTTTAAGCGCCCTCTGTTTTACTTTTTAGGTTTTTTTGTAACGAAGCGACATCCTTCGTTCTTGTATTGACAGAATACCATTGAAATTCCTTATATTTAAGCTAGATGGCGTTGTATCTCATACGCTTACTGAAAAGACGATGAAGAAGACTAGAAGACAGATGCGGGGGCCTGGGAGGGTTAGTGAATATATCAATAGATGTGACTACTTTGAGGGTCATCCTAAGTAGAGCGACGCTGTGATGTTGCGAGTTTTTTTTTTTTTGCTTGGCCTGCCCGCCTTCGGGAAGCACTGCACGCCACTGCTGTGGAGGTGAGATAGGCAGTCGCTCCATGTAAAATCCTGATATCGACTGTAGACTGGAAGTTAGTCTGGAAGCCGACCTCAATATGTACGTTTACTATGTTGGAGAAGGCTTCCAAATACGGTTGAATACGAGTATGTTACCTAGAACGTCTGCTTATAGGACTTCCAGAACACAGTTGATGGCTTAACTCTTTGGCAAGACTAGCTATCAGACCTTCAGGCCCGACCCTGGGACCACCTGGTTCACGTGCTATTTTCTTCATCAAATACAAACATACTCTCACGCCCTTTTTATGGGGAATGTAGAAACTACAGAAGATTACCTTACGCGTCGTCCGCGTTAATGCATTTGGTCATACGAGCATTTTGAAACTGCTCAAATTAACGATAAAATTGCGTTATCGCCAAAAACGATCAATAACATTGCAAATAAGGAAATCGTTTCTTATCTTCCAAATAGCCGATAAGAAGACTATAATACCTTTGTATTATATTGGTCTTTCATGATTGAAAAGATAAGACAAAGCGATTATTTATTTTCGCACTAAAGAGGTATTCTTTGCTTTGGTCACGCTTTACGCTTTCAAAATTCGTCGGAAAAATGTAAAACACGCTGCCTAGCCTTTTCCCAGCTATGTAGGGGTCAGCTTCCAGTCTAACCGGGTGCAGCTGAATACCAGTATTTTACATGGAGCCACTGCATATCTGACCTCCACAACCCAGTTAGTACTGGGTTTGTCAGATTTTTGGGCCACTGGCTACCTGTAACGACTGTCAAAGATCTATTATCCCCGAACAGGTTTTATTTTAAACGTCTCCATGGGATGATTTTCTACCATAATGCGAGATAAGCCACAGGCAAAAGTTAGGGCTATATACATGGCGTCTCCGTATGATAATTTCCGACTATAACGCAAGCAAACCCATGGGTAAATCTAGTCTGTAATCTATACTATAATTTTATAGAGGTAAAGTTTGTGAGGATGTAGGGGGTAATCTCTGGATCTACTGAACCGATTTTGAAAATTCTTGCACTAATATGACTCTATATTTACAACGTGCCCGTGGGATAATTTCCGACCAAAACGCGAGTAGAACGCGAGCTAGTATTTTGATAAATGCCATTGACAGTAATCAAGCTCCTGGATAGACTTTGTAAACCTGTTCTTCGTATGACCGTGAGCTACATAGCGACCAAGGAACCAGACAGCTATTGTCTCACTGCCCACTTGTAGACCATTGTCTTTATGTCTTGCCTCGGCTAGTATATCTTGAACGAGTTCTACTTCGTTATGTTATGCCTTGTATTATCTGAAGATGTGGGCAGACGTGTTTCGTAGACCTACTTTTGTTTTGTTTTGTTCAAGTTGTTATGTTTTTTTTACACTAACAGGAAGAAATCCAAACTTCGGGATGAAATTTCTTAAGATGGAAGCGTCAAGATTGCCTGCGAAATTCAAAGTTTCTGACATTTTCATAAAATTGGAGGGGATTCGTTTAAACTGATCTTTGATCATGTTGATACTAAAATAGCTTGTAATTTTTAAATCTATCCGCATCTTCTATATTTAGTCCGACTTCAGGGTCTATGAACGCAGATGGACAATTGGTCTTAATGCTCTGATTGAAAGATGGGGCCATTGTAGGGGTTACGTCTTATAGTTTGGCGGTGGTATGGTTGATGAGAAGTCAATGATGGTATGTTGATTGTGTCATGTGACGGTCGTATGTCATTCAATATCTGATCTAGGATAGCAAAATTGAATATAGTTCTTTGATAAATTCTTCAGAAAGAGTGGCCACTCGTGAGAGAAATGAGAATGTTGAGATGGATGTGTGTACTAAGGAATGAGTATTTTAGAGGAAGTTTGAAAGTGGAGGCTGTTACAGAAAAATTGAAAGGAAGTCGTTCGTCTTGGTATGGACATGTAATAGGGAGGGATGAAACGTATGTGACTAAAAGAGTGATAGACATGAATGTTGTTGGATGGAGAGGGAGAGTAAGACCAAAGAAAATATGGATGGATTTTGAGAGGAACGATATGAAAGAGAAAGTAGTAAATGATACCGTGACCCATAAACTGTCACTTACGGGATATCTTCCGTGATATCTTCCGTGATTGTCTGTAATTTTGAGCTCCCGATATTTCGACGCTGTTGCAAGCTCCATGATCGCGGGTTGACTGGAGAATGCGGATGCGGGACGCTCCCGCATATATCCCGTAAGTAGTCTTACGGGATATCTTCCATATCTGATAGTGATATATCTTCCATATATGATAGTGACAGTTTATGTGTAAGTGTAAACCGTGACCCTCCTATTAATAAACACAGAATAAAGTTATTCCAAGTTTAAACCTTTGAAAATGTATGGTTATTCCTTTGTTATTCCTGGTATAATTTTATTCCGTGTTTATTAATAAGAGGGCATAAGTTTAAAACAGTGTTTGATACCGTGACATCTGGCAGGGGAGAAAAGAAGAAGAAAACGTGTAGCGCCGACCACAAGTAGAATGGGACAAGGGCAGGGAGATGGTGATGAATGGCTATTCATTTATCATGTCACCACCATTGATCATGACAATGAGCTCTGAGGCAGCTCCGGTACGGCAGTAAATATCGAGAATACTAAAAGATTAATAGAAAAATACTATAATCGATTCAGATTTCGACGAATTTACGATACGTTTTCACAGCGGCCTTGTGTTAGGGCTCTATGGTTTCAACCTAGAATCTCAACGCGGGTCCAGTACGTGTTCATTGCTGTCACATATCTTCGAGCTTCGGTTCCAAGACATGCATGGTTTCCTCACGATGTTTTCAATCAGATGAAAAGCTAACTAAAATTCTAACTCGTGGAAAAACTTCAGTTATATAATCGAGCGATAAGACTTAGTTACAATTACAAGGTCGTGCAAAATTACTGATAAACACAGTTCAAATGTTTGTGTGGTTTTTAACTTTTTCGACGGTTTCCAGCAGGGCTATTGCGTATCTCTGTTGACAGTTCATAGTGATAATCACTAGACGAGTTTTGATATACAATGACAGTTCTGCACGGGTACCGTCAGTTGAAACCAACAAGAACGGTCATTGTAAATCTAAACTCGGCAAGTGATGATCACTATGAACTGTCAACAGAGATACGCAATAGCCCTGCTGGTTTGTTAGTTGCAATTAAATGAGTGTGTGGTGGATTCAATAACATACAGAATCTTACACCAAGTGATAGAACGTACAGCTTAAACCGGTGGATCTAGAAGTACTAAATTTTGCTCAAGATTTCCTACCGACTACCTACAAACGAAAGTGCAGTCTGCAGCGATGAGACCGGTTTTCTGTGTAACTTTATGAAATGCTTCCGTAGATTGGCAGCATTGGCATTGCTGTTGCTGCGGTTTCGCTTCTTCTTCGTATTTGTATCTTAAATACTCAAATCTGCACTTTCATCCACAAAAATGTTATTTGTCCTTTGGTAGGGTATGTTTAGCCGAGATAAGAGGTACTTAGCACATGCTTGTGTTTAGACAATAAACATGTTTCATTCTCTATATTCCTGAAAGCAGCGGTGGCCCAGAGCAATGGTGGCAGCTCCGACTTACGCACAGAAAGTAGAGGGTTCGCACCCAGGTAGGCGCATTACTTTGTGTAATTTATTTCATCACCACTGCTCTCAAAACGGTGAAGGAAAACATCGTGAGGAAACCGGTATGTCCTAGAACCAATAATTTGAAGACATGTGACATCTACCAGCCCGCACTGGGCTCGCGTGGTGGATTATAGCCCATTCCCTCTCATAGAGAGGAGGCCGTGTGTCCCAGCAGTGGGAACATTATAGGCTGATTATGCTTATTCTATACTACTCGGAATCGATGCGTAATGCTCTCAAAATGACTATACATAAATGGCACCACCTGTGTTTACTCAGAAATATTTACCGGTGGGTGACGTAAATGCATTTACTGCCAAATGTGTTAACACAAAGAGGTGGTTGACCATATAATATGGAAATAGATGAGCATTTGATATATTTAGTGCACTAATTAAAATGTTGAGATGAAGGTGAGACGTGAGTGACCACTTGCCTCTGGCATTGTCGGTAGGGGACGCCATATATTCTAGGGCCTAGAAGAACATCATCATCATCATTTCAGCCGAAAGACGTCCACTGCTGGACATAAGCTCCCGTGCGTCTCGCATCCAGCGGATGCCCGCAACGTCTTCCGATTCGCGGTCCAGAACTTTTCGGCCCCATCGGCCATGCGTTCTGCGAGCAATGTGGCCCTGCCCACTGCCTCTGAAGTCCTTGCTCATAAGGACATATATTGACCTTATTGGTGAGGTTCTTCAGAAAGGTCAGGAGCGTAGTACTCGCAACCGGCGTGCGTGTGTGACCAGATGTATGAACGTGGACGAGGCGCCAGGAGTATGTAAGGATCGTAGCAGATAGAAATTCGAGTTCTAAGAAGTTTGGGCGTCTTTTTTCTTGACTTGTGGTTAGTGCCTAACCTGGTGTCAGAGTTTTTATGCCGCCCATGGGCCTCTGACTTTTTTTTTTTTTTTTACCGATGGGAAATCATCAAATAACCCCTCCCGCTCTGGGCTGAGCAGGAGGGAGTGTCAGACTTCTACTGACTAAAACCCATCCATGTTCCTTCCTTTGCCCTTTACGTTCCAGGGCCGCGGTATCTCTTTCGAACAGTCCCGCAACATGGGCCTCTGACTTGGCTTCTATGTTAAGGGTTTGGTTTCCGCACTTAGTCCCTAAAGTGGACCATTGTACGTGAGCCATGGTGGCCGTTATTCCAACCAGCCCACCTCCCTCCAGAAGCAGATCAAACCTCCCGGTCTTCTCAGGACATCCTCAAGGGATCTCGGTGTTGTAAGACACTCCTCGCGGATCTGGGTGACGCCGGTGCACTCGAGGAGTACATGCGCTACAGTTTCCTCCGCCTCCATGCACGCTCTGCACAGGGGGCTATCAGTGATACCTGACTTGGCTTTACATGCCGTCGAGAAATATCTCTCAGGCATGCTGGTTTCCTCACGATGTTTCCCTTCACCGGAGCAAATGGTAATTATACAATACGCACAGGAATCCGAAAAATCAGATGGCTTCTGACTACCTGTAACGACCGGTGGCAGAAATAAAATAAATACTAATTGATGTATTCATTAGGGGACTGACCATATGTATTTTACTGCGTTTTTGGCAATGATATGTACTGATTCGTGTGCAATATTATCAATATAGGATGACTTGCATACAAGAATTGTGCATATTGCTACGAGTATGTGGCTTCTTCTCTCAAGAATTAGCATGAGATTTTAGGTTATTTCTGATTAGCCATACATCTTTTTTTTAAAATTTGGTTTTGATGGAATGTCCCAATTTTAGACAAGGGCCTCCACCATATTATTCTAGGTACAACATCTGTTTCAAGTAAATTTATAAAAACTAAATTAGATTTTTCTTGGAGGTCAAATACTAGAGATTTTACTCCAAGCAACGAAACATGCATCGAGCATCGACCGGACTGACAGACCAAAAACAATATCTTATTTTTCTGGATACGTGATCCAGAACCAAAAGCATTGTATTGAATAATAAAGCATTGTATTGTATTGAATCTGTAATAAACTCCTTCTTGAAGTCGATTATAAAAAACTAGCTGTTGCCCGCGGCTTCGCTCGCGTTTTGGTCGGAAATTATCCCACGGGCACGTTGTAAACATAGCCTATGAGATGATGTAGCTTCCTATTAGTGAAAGAATTTTCAAAATCGGTTCAGTAGATCCAGAGGTTACCCCCTACAACCTCACAAACTTTACCTCTTTATAGTATTAGTAAGTATAGATAAGACTACACTCATTACCATAATTTCTAAATTGCTACTATAATAATTATAAATGCGAAAGTTTATGAGGATGGATGGATGGATGGTTGTTACTCTTTCACGCAAAAACTACTGAACGGATTTGCATGAAATTTGGCACACAGATAGTTTATAATCTGGATTAACACATAGGATACTTTTATCCCGCTAGTACGAAAAGATAATATATGAATCAAACGTTTTTAGGTAAATATAATATTTTATGTGATGAACAAAAAAGATTCAGGAAAAACAAAGGTATAAACCGACCGCAGCCCCGGCAGGCATCTGTCCCTTCGGGACTAAAACCTATCCATGTTCCTTCTTTTGCCCTGTGTGTTCCAGGGTTGCCGTATCTCTTTCGAACAGTCCCGCAACCCCGGCAGACATCGGTCCTTGCGGACCCCTTTCCGTTTGCTGACATCTCTTTGAGACGCGCGTGGAACACGAAGGCGCCGTCGACACGGCCTGTCGTCATAAGACGGACGGACGGCGAGCTAGCCCACAGCTCACCGTCCACAAGCCCGCGCCTACGATGGCCGGGGGCACCGTGGTGGCCCCCGGCCCGGTGTGCCTCCCGCGTCGGCTGGGACGTGAGGCTCTCTCCCTCTCACGTTCCGCCACCTCCTTCGCTAGCATTATTGTTTCGCAGAAGGAGGTGACGGCGTCCCATTCCGTCTCGCTCCTGACCATGGATTGAACCAAGGCCGGACGCGAGAGATCGCCGATCTCCTTCGTGGCCTACGATTGCTTTTATTACACTTTCAGTTTCGCTGAAATACTTTACAAACAGACAAATCTTGAGTCTCCTACATGTATACAACTAACACTGGAACGCTGCCAGGTCGAAATTAAATGTAAATAGATATAAACAATGCAAGCCGTTGAACTGCCGACTTCCGTGCTCATGCGGTACCTTTTTTATAGTAATTAGCGTTTGGCGTACCTTCACGGATAGTTTTGAACTAAACCACCAAGCCTGTAGCAACCTTCAGGGTCCGTTATTGTACCTTAGCCTTGAGCCCATTGTAAGATCTTCACACATTATGGAATGAAAATAAAGATATAAATATGTAGTTAACACAAAACTAAATAGGAACAATTTATCATAAACTATGCGTCGATAAGAGACTACGTGATCTAATACATGCGGAAAACATGAGCCGATAGTAGACTATTGACCTATTTGCGTGTAATACTTTGTTTACATATGTACCTAGCGCTTAAATACTTCCATTACATCTTGGATTAGTGGTCGAGAGCGCGAGTGCTGAGCTTGAGGTCCTGGGTTCGGAATGAAAGGTACCCTATGTCCGTTTCTGTACGCCGGACAACGTATATGAAAAAATTCAGGATGATCGGTTCAGTGGTTTAGGCGTGAAATGGTAACAAACAAACAAACATAGTTTCGCATTTATATTACTAGCTAGGGTTAGGATTGACACTCGATTATCTACGCTATTTTGTATGCCGTCTGGCAGGACATAGTATGGATCAACATTTATTTATATATGTATAACACCCCTTATAAAGGGTGTAACAAGACCCTTAACGAAGCCCAAAGGCACTTGTTCTCCTCGTCATTGCGATATTTTTCTTGTTCTAGACCATACCTGGGAACCTTCTAGTTACAGAGATATTGGGGGTCAAAGTTCCAACTTTTTCACAAGTTTTTTTTTTTTAAATACCTGTTTTAATGTAAGATTATTACTGTAAACACCTCCACGACCCCCGTACTATTCAATCCATCCATCAGCACAATGTTTTGAGTGCGTTACATTAAGTCCTACCGTAAAAAGTAATTTTAACCCAAAAAAAAAATCGTTTCCCAGCAATAATTTTTGCCTAAAGTTACGTAGTTTGATGTGCATAATGCTTGTTTGACGGCTTTGTGAAGAGTCTTGTTACACCCTGTATTCACAAAATATATAAATAAATTTGAATTTTAAAATAAGTTACAGCCTAATCTAATCTTAAACCTACTGATACGAGAGAAAATACAAAGATCTAATCTCAAAATCTCTCCAACATCATCTGTCCATTGAACTTTCAAAAGTACTGTACATATCGGCCACATCTATGGAAGGTCACTCAAGGTCGCCTCCCAGACGTCTGCCCCTAAGGTCATTGTACTGCGTGACCTGATGAGTAACCTTTCGGCTCCAGACTTCAGGACAAAGGAAATTTTACAAGGGTAGAGAGAGGTACGTCTAGTATGCGAAATTTTGGAGGGTGAGTAATTTTGTGGGTGCGTTTATAGATTCTCTTGTTAGGTTTGGGAGAGGTAATTCGTTCGCTTGATTTATTTTTTTACCTAACCGGTATACCGAAAGATCATTCAAAGTCGTTGCGATCATTTCTAGGGTTCTGTACCCGAAGGGTAACCAACGGGACCCCAGTATTAAGCCTGTTCGTCCGTCTGTCTGTCAGCGGGCTGCAATGTATCTCATGATAATAGTTAAACAGTTGAAATTTTCACAAAACGTGTATTTCTGTTATCGCTATAACAATTATTAATAAAAATTAAACTACTTCGATGGTACCGAACCCGTCATGCGCGATTCCGACTCGCATTTGGTCGGTTTTTTTTTTGTCCTATACCATACCTGGGAACTAATAACTTTCAGCAAATTATGCTCTCAGCATTATTGTTCTTCGGGACGCCCAGCCGCCGCGGGAGACGCGACGTCGGGGGCCACCGTAGACGCGGGCCTGTGGACGGTGAGCTATGGGCTAGCTCGCCGTCCGTTCGTCCTATGACGACAGGCCGTGTCGACGTCGGGTTCGTGTTCCACGCGCGCCTCAAAGAGTCAGCAAACGGGAAGGGGTCCGCAAGGGCCGATGTCTGCCGGGGCTGCGGGACTATTCGAAAGAGATACGGCAGCCCTGGAACACACAAGGCAAAAGAAGGAACATGGATAGGTTTTAGTCAGTATAAGTCTGACACTGCCTTCCACTCCGCCCAGAGAGGGAGGCTCATTTGATGATTTCCCATCCCTAAAAAAAAGCACTTGTTCTTCCAACTCTACTACTCGTAAAAGTGGTGTTTAAAAAGCAAAGTTTTGCTACCAAGTATTTTATAAAAAACAGATATCCGCCCATATCAATGAATCAGTCCACGTGTTTTACTAAACACAACAAGGTCGTTTCCCCATTCGTATCACCAATTAAGATATTTCGCAACAACAGCTACGTAGCTAGCTATCTCACCGTGAAATGTGCTATCAGGACCTGCGCAATAGATCTGCGTAGTTGTTTGTTTGTTTGGAGTAGTTTTCTACGAAAGAAGTTGAATAGCAGATTGATGTAAAGAGACCAGAGAGCTTGGCATTTTAACCGACTTCAAAAAAGGAGGAGGTTCTAAATTCGAATGGTATTTCTTTGTTTTGCCTTTAGACAGGGATGTCATATGCTTTTAGGTCGCTTTAAATATCAATCCAATACATTTTTAACCGACTTCTAAAAAAGGAGTAGTTTAAGTATTCCACCAGTCCACTTTCGGAAGTCCGTAGCAAAAAAATCAATGAAACAAACAAGGCACCGACTTTCGAAAGTAAAGTTATTTTCCACATTTTAATTTTTTTTTTTGGAAGTCTTTTTTTTTTCACATTACCATCATCGTTTTCGCTGGGTATTTCCTATCAGGGTAGTTCTGCCCTCTGATTCATTAGCTGTTGATACAATCGTCACACCATCTTGGATTTTATTAATAAGTTGTGTTTAGCATACTTGACAACTGGCGATGCTTACACCCCTTCATAATGTTGTGGTCGTCGTTCCATGTAACATACTGGTATTCAGCTGCATTCAGTTAGAATGGAAGCTGTCAGTTGGGAGTGGGACTGGTCATCTCTTAACTGCCACGGTTTATTTTAACTACTTTGTTTTTATTTTGATTTAATCTTTTACTCTGGACGCTCTTAATGTGCACGTCTTTCTACATAATTCTCACAGTATAATCTCAACATGAATGATGTAACCAAGATCTTGTAAAAATGTTTTGATTGAAAAGAGTGTCAATGGAGTTTCTTGCCCATTCTTCTCCATAGAGATCAACGCTTTGGAATGTGCAACTACAGTACTTTCACAAGTTATTATGCCTTGTGTCTGTGACTTCAGCTTCGCCTTCTCTGTTTCTCTGACATTCAGAAGTGCCTGTTATGGTCTAATTGAAATAAATGCTTTGAGTTTGAAGCCAAACCCAACATGTTGTGAGTCTGGCACAAGGCTAGATGATGGTGTGTGCTGCAGGTTGCAGGAAACCTTGTATCGGGTTCCCTTTTTTTTTTGTTTTTTTCGAATGGGAAATCATCAAATAACCCCTCCTGCTCTGGGCTGAGCAGGAGGGAGTGTCAGACTTTTACTGACTAAAACCCATCCATGTTCCTTCCTTTGCCCTTTGTGTTCCAGGGCCGCGGTATCTCTTTCGAACAGTCCCGCAACCCTGGCAGGCATCGATCCTTTCGGACCCCTTCCTGTTTGCTGACTCTCTTTGAGGAGCGCGTGGAACACGAACGCGCCGTCGACACGGCCTGTCGTCATAAGACGGACGGACGGCGAGCTGGCCCATAGCTCACCGTCCACAGGCCCGCGCCTACGGTGGCCCCCGACGTCGCGTCTCCCGCGGCGGCTGGGCGTCCCGAAGAACAAGTGCTGAGAGCATAATTTACTGAAAGTTATTTATTTATTTATTTATTTAGTTCCCAGGTATGGTATAGGACAAAAAAAAAACCTACCAAATGCGACGACATGTGCGACATGCCTACCAAATGGACGCACCGGGCGTCGGGGGCCACGTGGTGGCCCACGTGGCCCCCGACGCCCGGTGCGTCTCCCGCGGCGGCTGGGACGTGAGGTTCTCTCCCTCTCACGTCCCGCCACCTCCTTCGCTAGCATGACTGCTTCGCAGAAGGTGGTGACGGCGTCCCATTCCGTGTCGCTCCGGACCATGGATTGAACCAAGGCCGGACGCGAGAGGTCGCCGCCGCCGAGTATCGGGTTCCCTGAAAGTGTTATTTTGTCTTCGACATTCAATGGCACCCGATCAACTGATTGTAACCTTGAAATGTACTTCAATACCTTCACTTTAGATATGCGCAGTATCTTGTTTATTTGTTTTGATCTAGTATTTTCCGAGTTTTGTTTTGATTGGCGCATTTATCTCTGCAGCTGAGTATTTTTGACAGGAAACCATTTGAAACGTGTTTTTTCATCCTAGATCGTGTTAAAGTCATAGCAGGGGCACTGTTGTCCATCATAACCCTATTATCTCTATTTCATCATGTGCCTGACCGTTTTCTTGCAGACTGCAGATTGGGTTGTGGAGGTTCAGATAGGCAGTTGCTCCATTCTAAATACTGGTATTCAGCTGCATCCGGTCAGGCTGGCAGCCGACCCCAACATAGGAAAAGGAAGTCAAAGTAATGATCTGACCGCAATTTCCCAATAATAGTTTCCCGGTCTACACATCAGCATATTAATCGCGAATTCGCGATCTGTGATCAAAATGAATAACTGGATTTTATAGGCCTTAATTATTGTAATGACCTTGAAATTGATTCTTTTGATCCTCTTGCTGTGGTCGTCTCGAGCATAATGTTGAGATTTCTAATAAACGGGTAATATGTAAATGATAATATGTCCAATAGTTTGAGCATCATCTTTTTTAGGGTTCCGTAGCCGAATGGCAAAAAACGGAACCCTTATAGATTCGCCATGTCTGTCGGTCTGTCAGTCTGTCCGTGTATGTCACCGCCACTTTATTCCGAAACTATTAGGACTACACAGTTGAAATTTAGTAGGTAGATGTATTCTGTGAACCGCTGTAAGGTTTTCAAATAAAAAAAAAATACAAGATTAAGGGGGAGTTCCCCTTATATGGAAAATAAACTAAAAAATGTTTTTTTCATCAAACCTATACATGCAGGGTGTCTATAGATAGGACTTTAAAAATGACATTGAGGTTCCTAAACCCCTTTTTTCTCAAAGTCAATCGTTTGAAAGACAAACACTTCCAAAGTGGCAAAATGTGTGTGTCCCCCTCTAATTTCTAAAGTAAGAGGAGAAAAATTCTGAAAAAATGTAGGATTGTAGATCGTAAATAAAACTTTCAACCAAAATTTGTTTGAATAAGATTTGATGATCAGTTTTTGAGATATGGGACTTTTTCATCAAACTGTAGCAGTAATTTTGTTTTTCATTAACATACTATGAAAACCAAATTTAGTTTTGCTGTTGAATGTAAAACAATCCAACTTAAGAATGAGCCTTCAAAATCTTTTTATTATATTGTTTGGTGGTACGGAACCCTGTGTGCGTGTGAGAATGACTCGCACTTGGCTGGTTTTACTCATACTTCTTGCGTGACAGTTTGTACATAAACAAAACGTGCCTCCGGCTTTTTTGTTCACTGATCACTATAATCTGGATCTATTCAGAGTTCTAGTGAATCGGTTTCTTCTAGGCAAGCGTGCTCCACCCTCATCATTGCTTCACATCAAGCGAGTTGCGCAAGAAAAAAGCTCGATTTAATATACGGGGTAGATTGGGTCACCAACGCGAAAATGAATACCCACGTATTCAGTACATCATTGAGCCCCTCTACATAGAAATTTATACAGCTGTTCCAAACATTTTAACCGTGTCGGTATTGCTCTTTTGTAGGACTCGTGTTTACCCGACTGCGTAAGCGTGGCGTGGCATGTTGTTTACTTGATACGAATGAAATGATAGTCTCCGTGTGCGAGTGTGACGCGGCCACGAGCTGTCTCAATTATGTGTGTGGTGACTAGATAATATAATCAATTACTGTGACATGACGATTTTGATTGGAAGGAATGAATTGAGAGTGTTTTGTTATTGCTGAATATTTTGAGACCTATCATAATGATATTCCGGGGTCGGGCAGTGTTACCGGGGTGTTCCATCAGGAATTTCTCAGTAGCAGCCATGGCCAGCCGTGCTCGGTTGATGGCAATAGGCTTCTTCCCACTGTTCCCAGCTGAAAATGTGGTGAAGCGTGCTGACGTTTTGGGGAAGTGTCTCATGTAGTTTTGACGTAAGAAAGTCCTGATTCTCAGCCTAATTTGAATGGATGACTTTTTATTTGATTTGATTTGATAATACCGACCGTAGTGCAAGCTGAGTTTATAATATACCGACATTGTGTGTGTTATGTCTGGTTTTTGACAAACTCCATGTAATAGGTGATCCTATTGTCGAACTACACTCCAGGTTGCTAAAGGTGCTTGTGGACGGTGAGCTATGGGCTAGCTCGCCGTCCGTCCGTCTTATGACGACAGGCCGTGTCGACGACGCGTTCGTGTTCCACGCGCGCCTCAAAGAGATGTCAGCAAACAGGAAGGGGTCCGCAAGGGCCGATGCCTGCCGGGGCTGCGGGACTGTTGGAAAGAGATACCGCGGCCTCGGAACACAAAGGGCGATGAAGGAACATGGATGGTTTTAGTCAGTAAAAGTCTGACACCCCCTCCTGCTCAGCCCAGAGCGGCAGGGGTTATTTGATGACGGGCCAACGGAAAAAAAAAAAAAATTGTTAAAGGTAATAAAATAAAACCGGCCAAGTGTGAGTCGGAGTCGCGTGCGAAGAGTTCCGTAACATAATTTAAAATAAAATGTTTGTTGTCTAAGAGCTCCCCTTAAATATTTATTTTATTCTTTTTTAGTATTTGTTGTTGTAGCGGCAACAGAAATACATCATCTGTGAAAATTTCAACTGTCTAGCTGTCACAGTTCATGAGATACAGCCTGGTGACAGACAGACAGACGGACAGTTGAGTCTTAGTAATAGAATTCCGTTTTTATTCCTTGGGTACGAAACTCTAAAAAGGAATTCATGCATGAGCTCTTTACCGAACGCAATATTCATGCAGGTTTAGTAAAGAAACACCTGCCTAATTTATAAACATAATAAATTAACATTACTTCGTGCTACCAAAATTACCAACCGAAAAAAACACCAATATCCGCCACCGTTTTGTAAAAAGAATCGTTTCCGCATAGGTCAACGCTCTTCGATATTTGATTTTAAAATTTCATTTTGTTTACAACCTTTGTCGCGTGCAGTCGTGTCGATGGGACTTCAGATAAAAGTTTTAACTCGCTTGGCTGATTGTTTTGTTTTGGTTGTAAATATTTTTGTTTACCGTTTCGTTTGAGATCGTTGATACATAGTCTGTTGTGGTTTATTACCTAATCTTTGTTGAATTGGGGTTGATCTTTAGGTTAAGCCGCGCTTGCCGAGGTTGATCCATGGATAGGTGACCATGTGACATACCAAGTTTCCTCCGTGCCTCGGAAAGTACGTGAAGCCGTTGGTCCAGGCTGTCATTTGTATATCTTTGACAGTCGTTACAGGTAGTCAGTGGCTTGAAATCTGACAACCACTCTTACGCGGTGTCCTGCGTGAGCGACGAATACGAGGCGACGCGACGCTGCGAACGCGACGAACGCGATCACGCAACGGCATTCCCTGCTTGCGGCCTATATGACAGTCAGCAGCGAGACGCGACGTAACACGTACTTGTTTTGAGGGCGACCAGACGCGTCACCACGAAAAAACTTAAAAACGAGCAAAATTGTACTGTACTTCTCCATGATTCGAGAAGTAATGACCAACATCACGTAGGACATTTGTCGCGTGTAGCATCGCGTAGCATTTTGTCGCGTCGTGTTGCGTCGCATCGCATCGTATTCGTCGCTCACGCAGGACACCGCGTTACAAAGGGGTACTTATCGTATTATCCAGTACTAACTGGGTTTCGGAGACAGTAGCTCCATGTAAAATACTGGCATTGAGCTGCATCCGGCAGCTGACCTCAACATCGTTGAGAAAAGGCAGGCAAATCATGATATAAACGTGTGTGAGAGAGAAAGGGCATCACTATACGCGCAAGAGATTAGGTATTTTAGTCAAAGTGAAAACTTTCTTAGGAGTGTTGTGGTGTGGTACACAGTCGTTGATTTGTGAATCCAGAGCCTCAGCAACGATTTTCTTTCAATTCCCCAGTCTTACCCCACCCCGACCCCGCACATCTCGTCTCCCGCGCACCTCACACCGCCTAACGCGATGACATTGAACGAAAAATAGTGTTTGAAAATTTCTTAAACTTGTTCCAGGAAATACGTGTTTTTGGATAAGTCTTACAAGTGTGTGAAATAAGTATTTGTCATTAAGAATCTCCATTACATGTGCAAGGTTTCTATCGAGATGTTTTCTTTACTTTTACAGTTTATGAGTACATTATGAACGGCCAAAGTTCAGTTAAAATTTGTGCAAAACACCAATTTTTGGAGGTTTATACTGAATTTGTTTCTACAATTTTTTATTTTTTGCTACCATAGAAACCTAGATACAGCGCACAAAATGCCTATTAGTTCAAAAAGTCAAAGAAAGATGTGTTACAACTGCATTAACACGTACGAGCGTTTGTATGAAAAGTATGACGGGTTGGCCGCTCTTAAACCTTATAATTAACACATCACTACATAGTATAAAACAAAGTCGCGTCCCGCTGTCTGTCCCTATGTATGCTTAGATCTTTAAAACTACGCAACGGGTTTTGATGCGGTTTTTTTAAATAGATAGAGTGATTCAAGAGGAAGGTTTACATGTAATAACATTGCACCCGTGCGAAGCCGGGGCGGGTCGCTAGTAAACTATAATAACTAGTTAAACAATATAATATAAAACACTTGGGGTAAAGATGTCACCGATGAAGGACTGTTATTAAATGACATAACTTTTTGGCACCTTCTGAAGTTGGTTGGGATAAAATTAATTGTATTAATTCTACGTTAAGGTGGAACCGCAAGGGAAGCCCGCGAAAAAAAATTTTTCTTACGTTTTTTGCGATTTGCAGGTTCTGACCTGCAAATCGCTAAAAACGTTGACGAATCAGGTTGTATGTTAATGAAAATATGAATCGCTCTAGTAAGACGTATGGAGTTACAGAATTATAATCATTCAAATCATCAATACAACCCCCCAAGTTTATTTAACCCCATTCAATAACTATTTCATGAAAAAGTCACTCAATGAGGTTAAACGTAAGAAAGTTTAAATTTCGCGGGTCACCCTTGCGCTTCCACCTTAAGCCTTTTTGAGTCTCATTCTTTCAAAAGACTCCATCTCGCGCCTGTTGCGGACACAATCCATCAGCAGATGCTGCACGTCCTCAATTTGATTAAATTCTCTGCAATTCGATGGGGTTCGGTGGTCTTTAAAGTATAAAACAGAATTATTGACAGGACCTTACTCGACAGTGGCTCCATCTGGTGAGCAAAAATGATTACATACATCAACACAATAGTGTTTTCTGTAAATAAAGAAAGCAACGACATTCCAGCAGATATCTATAAAACCGGTTTTGCAAGTTAAGAAGAAATGCGGGTGGTATTTTCTCCATACAAACCCTCTCGCCTGTTTTCTTTCTGGTTTATGACTTTAAGGCTATGATTTTTTACAGTTAAATAAATATCAAACTCTTCTATGTCCCTATGTTCTCCTTTGATGATACATAATCTGTATCAGCACTACAGTCTTTAAAAAATGCTCAAAATTATCTATTTGGACCGCTTTCAACAGAGGCCTAGTGTACAAATTTGACAACTATTCATGAAAATAGAAAAAGATAGGGACACAGTATATATCTCTCGACGCTCTTAATGTGCACGTCTTTCTACATCGTTCTCACATATATGTATAATCTCAACATGAATGATGTAACTAAGATCTTGGAACAATATTTTGATTGAAAAGAGTGTCCATGGAGTTTCTTGCCCATTCTTCTCCATAGAGATCTACGCTTTGGAATGGGCAACTACAGTACTGTCACAAGTTATTATGACTTGTGTCTGTGACTGTATCTTCGCCTTTGTTCTTCTGACATTCAAAAGTGCTTGTTATGGTCTAATTGAAATAAATGCATTGAGTTTTGAGAGTTTTGATATCCTTCTTATTCAGTGTATATTTTAAATTGAAATCGCGAATTATGACATTTTACTTGTCGGATCTGTAGTTGTCCTTATCGCACCAATGTCGAAATCGCGCTCGTAGAGGGACAGCGATAGTTTCTTCAAGTACCTACCGCATTTCCTTTTAATCTTTCACCTTCCAACGTTGCTCATTTCACTCCATCAACTGCACAAGTAAAGTCAGCGAGTCACAAACAGTTACGATAACGACATTCGATGCTCTCTTACACGAATGCACAGTATTTTGTAAACAACTCTGCAAAATTTCCGGGCGTAAGTACGAGCAAATTTGCAAGAAATATCAACAAACATACACACACATAGTTAGAATTCCGTGGAGGAGAGGCTGAAGGAAAACAAATTTGTGTGTACGGATTTGTTGGCTAGTTTAATGTAACCTCGTCTAGTGACCCCTTTTTAGGGTTCCGTAGCTGAATGGCAAAAAACGGAACCCTAATAGATTCGCCAAGTCTGTCTGTCTGTCTGTCCGTGTATGTCACAGCCACTTTACTCCGAAAGGATTAGGACTACACAGTTGAAACTTAGTAGGTAGATGTAACCTGTGAACCGCTATAAGGTTTTTATACAAAAATAAAAATAATAAAAGATTAAGGGGGTCTCCCCATACATGGAACTGAAACTAAAAAATATTTTTTTATTCAAACCTATACGTGCGGGCTGTCTGTAGATAGGTCTTTAAAAATGACATTGAAGTTCCTAAAACCATTTTCTCTCAAAGTCAATCGTTTGAAAGATAAACACTTCCAAAGTGGGAAAAAAAGTCCCCCCCCCCCCCTCTAATTTCTAAAGTAAGAGGAGGACAATTCTGAAAAAATGTAGGATTGTAGAACGTAAATAAAACTTTCAACCAATATTGGTTTGAATAAGATTTGATGTTAATTTTTTGAGATATGGGACTTCTTCATCAAACTGCAGCAACAACTTTGTTTTTCAACAACATATGAACGAATGCCTTCAAAATATTTTTATTACATTGTTTGGTGCTACGGAACCCTATCTGCGTGTGAGTACGACTCGCTTTTGGCTGGTTTTTTGGATGAGAAATCATCAAATGACCCCTCCCTCACTGGGCGGAGCGGAAGGGAGTGTTAGACTTGTACTGACTAAAATCCATCAATGTTCCTGCCCTTTGTGTTCCAGGGCCGCGGTATCTCTTTCGAACAGTTCCACAGATCTAGTGCATCATTTCATCAATCAGGTTATCCATCTATGTAACGTCTTCATGTGTCTAGCCTTTTTCTAACTTGCCTGATGTGAGGCGATGACTCAGCCTAGGATGGAGCTCGCTTGCCCAGAAGAAACCGATTCACTCGAACTTTGAAGAGATCTAGATCATAATGATCGGGAAACAGAGAAGCCGGCAGAGACTTAACGAATGCAATTAGACAATATCGTGGAACGAAGTTTATAGTGGTCGGATTTTCTTGGAACTTTTTTTTTAGCCCCTGGCTGGAGGTTGCCCTGGCTGGAGGCCTTAAACTCAAGGCATCCACAGGATTAGACCGGTTAAGCAGTAGCCAGCCTCATAGGCTGAACTGCGAGATGCCATTTCAAAGAGATTGTGATTGATTTGAGTGCCTAAAAGTGTGGAGAAGAAGTTAAAGAATATTTTGCCGCGCGCAATTCTTTTTTTTTAGTCGTCTCTTGACTTTTTTTTTGTTAATGTATAACTTGAAATTTGACGAATGTATATTGTGACGTGAATAGTATGACCTATGTGCATCCAATTAAATGCCAATTTTGACACTGCTATAAAAATTAGTCTTAAAAATTAACACGCAATTTCTACCTCGCTAAATGCGTAAAACAATGACTGTTTACCACATAGCCAAGCTAGCTTGTCACGAGTAACCAACAAACATATTGACAATACTTACTTAACGTTTCAATATATATATATACATACATAGTGCATTGACAAATAGACAATAGAAGGATAGGACATCGTTATACTGAAAACACTCGGTAAACGTGTTCTAACGATGGTGCTCTTAGCAAGAATGTTATAACCAGTGATCGGAATAGGTAGAGCTAATGTACCTAAAGTTCAAGGAACAGAAACGAAAAGTGGGGACTTCCTTACGACAAATTTTTTTTTTTCGGAATATTTGTTCCGAATGTCGGAACATTACTTAAGTACAACTAAAATTAATAAAGTAAAACAACTATCGAATTCATTTACTGTTTCGGTTTAAAAAAAAGTGCACGATTTTTATTGTTTAAAAAATAAAGGTAATCTCTTTATCTTCGTTTGAACGCCGTAAGTAAGTGCGGAAGCTAATTTAATTTTCATACCAAGCATTCTGTACATCTAAGTAACTTTACGCAAAAATGATTGCTGGGTAACGACTTTTTTCTTTTGGGGCGAAAAATCACGTTTTACGGTAGGACTCAATGTGACGCACTCAAAACATTGTGCTGATGGATGCATTGAATAGTACGGGTAACGTGGAGGTACTTAAAGTAAAGTTAAAACATTAAAAACTAATAAAAACTGGAAGTTTGACCCCCAATATCTCCGTAACTAGAAGGCAGGTATGGCCTAGAACAAAAAACTGATTGCAATGTCGTGGAGAACAAGTGCCTTTCGGCTTCGTTAAGGATACTTTTACGTCCATTATGTACACCTCTACCTAATACTACGAGGATTACAGGCGTGATAATTATCAAGGTAAGTCATTATTAAATAACATAAATAAATAAGACCTGCTATTCGCAGATGTTCAATTTTATTTTGTAACCTTGGCTGGCGGAATGGCGGATATAAATTTTGGTATTTAATGAGTCAATCTGATTATACGGCGAATAAACTGATATTTATAGTTTAAACCAGACGTTGAGCAGCAAGGATGCATGTGGGTGTCGTGGCGATAAAATTCTGCATCTGTCTTGTGTTTTATTAGGTTTTAACCTTATTGGATCTGAAATGCATCACCAGGTTTGAACGTGGACGAGGGAGGCGAAAGGAGTATGTTATGTAAGGATCGTAGCGGGTGGCGTTCTGTTGTTTCTGCCTATCCCCATGGGGGCCCAATTCTGCTGATTTCCTCAAGAGTCATCATCTGCCTAGCCTATTCCCATCTATGTTGCGGTCGGCTTCTATTCCAATCGAACGCTTCTGGTCTAATCTAATCGAATTATGGGGAAACTGCGCTCAAATCATTACTTCGGCTTGCTTTTACTAACTATGTAAGGGTCGGCTTCAGCCTGACCGGTTGCAGCTGAATATCAGTATATTACTTGGAGCGACTGCCTATCTGACGTCCACAACCCAGTTAGTACTGGGTAATACGATACCTCTTGGTTGTCAGACTTTCGGGCCACTGACTACCTATAATGACTGTCAAAAATCTCTAAATGACAGCCGGGACCAACGGCTTAGAGTGGGTTTCCTCAGGAGTAAGCTATCCAGTATGATATTCAGTCTGAATCCGGGCGGATCAGCGTCACAAGAAACTTCAACGATCACTCGTATTAACTTGAATTCCAGGAAGGGAATTCAGAAATGCGAACATTAAGGCGTACGATTTGCCAGCAATACTTTTTTTTTGTTAAACCTTTTGCCTTGCCCCACACTAGGAATTTCTCTTGTATCGCGTGGTTGAAAATATTGAACCTTTTGACCGCCATAGTCACATATACGTGACAAGCAAGCGCTTAAATTTCGCGGGCTACCCTTGCGCATCCACCTTAAAGTGTTTTTTAACAATTATAGAAGTGTAAATATTTAAAAAAATACTCCAGTCGAAGCAATGTCAATGGCAACTAAGTTGTCTATAGAAACTAAGCCAATACAAGTCATGTGGCCAAACACGACATGGATTTGGTTTTCGACATGGTAGCCTGCAGTCACTTGTCATGATTTTGGTTTTATATTGCGTGAGATACTTTGCCTTTATGTACGGTCAGCTTAAAAAATGGTTTGCCAGCCTAAGTTTGAAAGTCATGCAGATTAGAGGACAACGTTAGTTTCGCTTGCAGATCAATCTGGAAACTTTTATAGGTAGTATGAACCATATTACAATTTTCACACTACTAATCTACTCACTAACTACTTTTTAGGCCGTCCGTAACACACCTGGCGGTGGCGCGTCCTCGTGATTAGCCTAGGGCGGTCAGAACTCTTGATCAGTCGCTGAAGGTAGGTCCTGAGCCCTCATGGTGGTTAACCGCCTGGTCTCCCTCACGGAGAGGAAGTCTGCGTCTGGTGTCTCAACAGTGGGAACAATATAGACTGATTATGCTAAAAATTACTCAGTAGTAGCCCAGAGTTTGGAAGTTGGCGGTATGATACCCTCGTACCTCGCAAAGCACGGTAAGCCCTTTTTTTCGGATGGGAAATCATCAAATAACTCCTCCCGCTCTGGGCTGAGCAGGAGGGAGTGTCAGACTTTTACTGACTAAAACCCATCCATGTTCCCTCATTGCCCTTTGCGTTCCATGGCCGCGGTATCTCTTTCGAACAGTCCCGCAACCCTGGCAGGCATCGGTCCTTTCGGACCCCTTCCTGTTTGCTGTCATCTCTTTGAGGCGCGCGTGGAACACCCTTGCGCTGTCGACACGGCTTGTCGTCATAAGACGGACGGACGGCGAGCTAGCCCATAGCTCACCGTCCACAGGCCCGACGCTAAGCCCTTGGTCCTGCGCCTGATGTCTCTTTGGTCGTGTCGGATTGCTGTCCCATTGGACTTTTGAGAGTAAAGAAACAGTGAGTGCACCTTTGCTCTATAATATCTCCCGCACCGATGGCTAATCTCCGCTGCGATTGGCGGACGTGACCGAAAACGGTCAGCAAGACTTCTATGTATAAATAAATGTGTCGAATCCGGTCATTAGTACGGACATAAAATTTATCGTAAGCGCGCCAGAGGTAACATCACGCGTTCTACTTACCAGTCTACCCACACCTACAGCGTGCTTCTACAGAGTTGTGATGTTTTAAGCTTGTTGCGAGGATCATGCAGCTTCTGATCGCAGAGGGAGTAAGCCTAAGATGTTCAGGAACTGTACCGGATTCATTGTTCCCAGAATTGTAATTTAAAGTTATTTTTTAGTTTATCGTCGCACCCACTCACCCGGTGTGTTTTCGCTGCACGAAACCCATCTTCGGCCCACATGATGTCCGATTCTAACAGAATAAATCCTGATAATCCGACATATTATGTAACCTTATTGACCAGGGAACTCAGTCTGCTAATTCTATCGTGCTAGAATGGTCGATCATTGACACCGTCTTTTGTTATTTTTCCTTCCACAATTAGGTACTAGAGCCAACTGGACTGTCAGCCACCATGCTAGGTACAGGTAGCAACGTGCTAAATGCGTGCTACGATCCTTATGCCAGCTTTAAGGCGCAAATCCACCGCGGTGTACGGATAGGCTAAGCACGTGTGTTAAACTTCGCTTTGCAAGACAATGTATGTGATTGTGTCCACTGCAAATCACGGACACGCTATGCATCAAATGACGTCATTAGTACATGCGTGGCTTGCTTGAATAAGGCGCTCACATAGCTCAACGCTGTCAACGCCATGCACGCTGTGCATGCAGTACACACTATAACCCAAATATTAACCCACGACTATGCTGCGGTGGGCCACGCACGCTACTGTTACTGCAATGGAAACGTAGACCCACGTTGTCCAACAAATGTATTCAAGCAGCTAAATTGGGCCGCAAGGTGCACAGCGTGTGCCGCGGTGTGTTTACGCCTTTACTAACAAATACGTTACAATAGGCTCTCACAGTACAGTACAGTTGCGTCACCTCATCACATGTCTGCTCGGCCGTAAACTCTTTGATATTTCGTACAATGCATATATGCGAAATTAGTTCCGGATGACTGGTTATAAAAGTGAAGATGTTGTGAAAGTACTTTGGTAATGTTGCTTAGAAAATGCATCAATGGAATGGTGTGATATGCGCCTGCAGACTGCGTGCCTTGTGACTCATCAACTGTGTAAAGTATTGACCAAGATTTAAACGAACAAATGCACACTTGAAGTGCACTTAGACCATACGGGCGGTGTCAATGGCAAATTGACGACATTGCAACCAGAGTGATCTAAATTACATTTTTATAATAATAAGGTTATTACACAAAGGCATAGAAAAATCATAATTCTTCCACGCGTTCTTCCTTGAGGGATCACAACATGTCACTATAAAATTGGTGCGGTCTCCAAAGTGAAGGCCATGCCATACTGATCTAAGTAATGAGGTGCATTTACATATTGTTGTGCCCTAGATCACTCTGGTTCCAACGTCAACGTCGTCAATTGAGGACCACTTTAATCTGCGAAATACGAAAACAGGGTACTTCTACCTTGTATGATTTTCCTGGATTTCAGTTGAAAACCCCTTTGCAGGATATGCCCAATCTCCTTTTCTGTCCATACTGCAATACCATCTGCATCTTTCAGGTTTTTAACGAAGCCAATGCCAGAGCCGTACAGGTTGTCAGAATTTGGTAGAATTTGAATACTCCAATTTTGCCAAAATATATATACAGGACCCTTCACGAAGCCGTCAACCAAGCATTATGTACATCAAACTAATGAACTTTAACAAAAAAATATTGCTGGGAAAAAGGTAGGACTCAATGTAACGCACTCAAAACATTGTGCTGAAGGATGCATTGACTAATTCGGGGATCGTGGAGGTGTTTAATGTTAAAAAATCTTACATTAAAAACAGGTATTTAAAAAAAAAACTTGTGAAAAACTTGCAACTTTGACATCTCCGTAACTAGAAGGTTCCCAGGTATGGTCTAGAACAAAAAAAAAATCGCAATGACGGGGAGAACAAGTGCCTTTCGGCTTCGTGAAGGGCCTTGTTACACCTTACATTTAAAGAAGAAGTTGAAAGATGTCGTATAAGAAATGAAATAAATGTTGATGGCTGTATGACTAGGGAAAGACCAAAGAAACGATGAATAGATTATGAGAAAAACGATATGAGTGGAAGAAAGAACAAAGCTGAAATTATGACTAATAGAGAGACGGATGAAAACGCTCCTAGAGATGTCAGCAAACGGGAAGGGGTCCGAAAGGACCGATGCCTGCCAGGGCTACGGGACTGTTCGAAAGAGATACCGCGGCCCTCGAACATAAAGGGCAAAAGAAGGAACATGGATGGGTTTTAGTCAGTACAAGTCTGACACTCCCAGTGGGGGGGGGGGTCATATTATGGTTTCCCATCCGAAAAGAAAAAATAAATTATGGGTACAATTCTGCCTTTTGCGATCGGTCGGCCATTATCAAGCCAAATTGCACTCAAATCCTGCTCCACTTAAAGTTATAAACAAGATCATTAGGTTACTGTGTTAGCTTCAACCTTGACATACCTAATGACTACGCCAGTCATCATGTAAGTAGTTTACCGTGTGTTGTTATTGAAGATATATAACATGTGGTAAATGAGGCGCGGCGAACCTAATTTGCTTGGATTTGTTGCTTGTTGAAATGATCAAAACATTCTGGACAGACAGTTTTTGCATTTAAATTCTGATCCCTTTAATTGAAATTGTCAAAGATCGCATGCATGCCAATTCTATGATTTCAAATCATACAGAATGTAACAAGACCCTTCACGAAGCCGTCAACCAAGCATTGTGTCTATCAAATTAAGTAACTTTACGCAAAAAATATTGCTGGGAAAATTATTTTTTTTTGGGTAAAAAATCACCTATTAAGTATTTTGTGTGTACATAAATAAATAAATAAATCACGTTTTGTGGTAGGACTCAATGTAACGCACTCAAAACATTGTGCCGATTGATGGATTGAATTTCTATTCAATCCATCAATCGGGGGTCGTGGAGGTGTTTAAAGTAAACATCTTTCATTAAAAACATGTATTTAAAGAAAAAGTTGGAACTTTGACCCCCAATATCTCAGTAACTAGAAGGTACCCAGGTATGGTCTAGAACAAAAAAAATATCGCAATGACGGGGAGAACAAGTGCCTTTCGGCTTCGTTAAGGATCTTGTTACACCCTTTATAATTGGCGTCAATAAAAATAGCTACCTTGAAAAGCAAGAGATCAAGTGATCAGACTTTCTAATACCGAATATCTTAAATTTGTTCACAATATTCGTAAAACTCGTAGAAGATGACGGGACGAGCTGGACAAAACCAACGACCAGTGGTCCACATTAGCCCTGGATAGAAACAACTGGAAGTCATGGGAGAGACATTTGCCCAGTATTGGGATGACGCAGACTAACAGTATCAGTACGTATGAGGCTTGTTGGCTGGGATCCGGCAGGGAGGAGGCCTGTGTCTCACTCAGCAGTGAAAACTTTAAGAGGCCGTATAATATCCTACGTTGGAAGCCCCTCGTTTGTAACCTTGCTTTACAGCTCGTACAAAAATTATAGTGTTACATCCCCATCCACCAAAAGATTACGTAAACTGGTCGCTCCGATAACCATGAATATTCAAAGAGCTTTTGAGCAAGCCCCTCTTTCTCTTTACTCCTTTTTTTTTTTTTTTTACCGATGGGAAATCATCAAATAACCCCTCCCGCTCTGGGCTGAGCAGGAGGGAGTGTCAGACTTTTACTGACTAAAACCCATCCATGTTCCTTCCTTTGCCCTTTGTGTTCCAGGGCCACGTTATCTCTTTCGAACAGTCCCGCAACCCTGGCAGGCGTCGGTCCTTACGGACCCCTTCCTGTTTGCTGACTCTCTTTGAGGCGCGCGTGGAACACTCGCGCGCCGTCGACACGGCCTGTCGTCATAAGATGGACGGACGGCGAGCTAGCCCATAGCTCACCGTACACAGGCCCGCACTCCTTCATAACATAACTCAAGTTTGCCAGCAATCCTTCAAATCTTTCTTCATCATCAGCATCGCCATCATTACCATCATCATGATCTGCCTGCCTTTTCCCAACTATGTCGGGGTCGGCTACCAGTCTTACCAGCTTGAATTACCAGTATTTTACATGGAGCGTCTGCCTCTTTGTCCCCCCTTGGTAAGATTGGTTGTCAGCCACTAACTGTAACGACTGTCAAAGATCTACAAATGACAGCCGGGACAGCTTGCTTTCCGAGGCACGTAGGAAACTAGGTATGTAATGGGTGGTCACCCATCCATATATCAACCTAGGCAAGCGCTGCTTAACCTTGGAGATCGACCCGTGCTGCTGTTATTATTTACCCATGAGCTCCTCATCAATGCCAAAAGCCGCCATAAAATCTTCGTTATTTACGTTTGAACTTATGAATGAAGAGCCCGTGACCTTGAGTGTGGAACCTATTGTCTTCAGTAATCTATTTAATAGTTAGTCTATTGTGTTGTGACTTTCGACCTGTTTCATATCAATTAGGTGCACAAGGATGTTGCTTTGCGTAGTTTGTATAATTGTCGTGGTGGTGCTACGTACGGGTTCTTCAATAAATAGCTTCTTCATTTGTATCGATGGCTTACGACTTACAATATTTCTTGGCGAGCCACGGTACTCGCGGTGTCAGTCAGTAGCGTGCGAGCGATTAAAGGATGATTTCGACCAAACGGCTCGGATCGGACCGGTTTTTACAATCTTTAAACGATATTAAATCGTGTACACAGTAATTAAAGTCTATTGTACCAAGCCGCGCACAGCAGCTTGACGGCGGGCCTCTTCCGCGACTCGCGATCGTAGCCGAAAGTAGGTATATCCGATCGCATCCTTTCGGCTAATTCGAACATATCAACACGGTAGGAATTGAACTATTTGACTAGGCGCAGAAACGTTCGGATACGTTCGCAAGCGACGGCAACGGAGCCGATCGTGTCGATATCCTGCCGGACGCAGGATGCGTTTCGAGCGTTTGGTGGAAATCATCCTAGGGACACCTTGGACACTAGCCAGTGGGCCTGGGCCATGATCTGCAAAGCTATTCAAAACCTCTCGATTTGCAGTCATTCGGTTCAAAAACCACGATTCGGTTTCGATTGGATTGTTTGTGAATAGCTGTTGGTGTGGTCGGGGGCACTTTTGCTAGATCGTAGGGGGTGTTGCCTAATAGGACCGCATAGCGCGTTGTATTGAAACCGGTAATCAGTAATACTCGTTTATTCACCGAAACATGTGAAGGTCAGAATCAAAATATTTTATTTCACATACGCCAACATGGGCACTTCTTAAACGCCGAGAAAAGGTGCACTGTTCGGGTTGGTCGTTTCCTATGTAGAAGAACCGGCAAGAAACGCCACGGTTACTCTTTTAAAATGATTTGGTTTTACAATATTATCATGTTACAGCATTATAGGCCCGACAGTAAATCCTTACTATACAAAAAACGTAAAACAAGATAAAAAGTAAACAAGCATCTACGAATCTTCAAGGCCTACAATGTTGATAAAAGATCGATAGTAGTAAGACCTCAAGCCCTGATCTAAGAGCCTAAAGAGCTAGAAAAGCATCCTGAGGAGGTGGTCGAGGTTTTTGGCATTACATAATGAGTGTAAAAGTACCCCTAACGAAGCCGAAAGGCACTTGTTCTCCCCGTCATTGCGATACATTTTTTGTTCTAGACCATACCTGGGAACCTTCAAGTTACGGAGATATTGGGGGTCACAGTTCCAACATTTTTTTCCTAGCCTGCCCTCTCCCACTCCTGGGCGAAGGTCGCCTTCCACTTCTCGCGAACCCGCGCGTCCTCTTCCCAGTTCTGACGGAACCAGTCCAGCTCGTCCCGCCATCTCCTTCGTGACACCGCCTCACTGTGTCAGGGCACCAGTTTCCTGCTATTTTGGCCACAGTTTGTCCGGCATGTGGCAAACATAACCTGCCCTGGCTCAGTACCATTTGAATTGGGCAGTTTTTAATGTAATTACTTTAAACACCTCCACGACCGCCGTACTACAACGCATCCATCTATGTTTTGAGTGTGTTACATAAGAGTCCTACTGTAACCTAACGTGATTGGTCACCCCAAAAAAAAGTCGTTTCCCAGCAATAATTTTTGCGTAGAATTACTTAGTTTGATGTACAGAATGCTTGGTTGACGGCTTCGTGAAGGGACCCTGGACACCATGTTTGTATGTAGTAACAACCAGACCAACGCTACTAGATAAACCCTAGGATTTTTGATACTACGGATAAGCCAGTAATCCTTATCTCAGCGACTCCAAACAGACCATTTGCTCAGTCCCGTCCTGTGGCTGATAGTGGAGATATGAGCTCATTAGTAGACAATATTGATTTTTGGACTATTGTATATTGTGCCCAATTGATAAGGCTTGGGTCAGGTGACTGTTGCTGAGCAAATAGTTTATGACTCGTCCGATAGCAATGATCCAGTTTTTCTTTGATTTTGGGGAATGTTTGTACCAGCCACGAATGTTTCTCAAATATTTACTTCCAATGGCCTCAATATGTAGTACCTATGTGACTTGCAGATTCGGCCGATGACAATAATCTATTTTTGATTTTAGATTAGATTTATTAATTTCTGATTTATGGTACATACATTAAGATCTTAAGGTGGAAGCGCAAGGGTAGCCCGCGAAATTTAAATTTTCTTACGTTTATTGCAATTTGCAGGTCAGTGTCAGGTAGTATGTTGATGAAAATATGAATCGCGCCAGTAACACATATGGAGTTACAGAATTATAATCATTCAAATCATCAATTCAACCCTCCAAGTTCATATAATCCAATTCAATAACTATTTCAAAGAAAAAGTCCTTCAATTCAAAAAGTCATATTACAATTTACTTACAAACTCAAAGTGGCCGAGTTCTAGGCCGCAACAATATAATTATAAATTATTTGAGATGAAAATACGTAATTTTTGTACAATGTCAATTTTATAAGCACAATTTTTTATTATTTTATTATAGGTGTTGCCCGCGGCTTCGCTCGTCTTTTGGTCGGAAATGATCCTACGGGCACGTTGTAAATATAGCTTATGGCACTAGGGGATTATGTAGCTTCCTATTAGTGAAATAATTTTCAAAATCGGTTCAGTAGATCCGGAGATTACCTCCTACAACCTCACAAACTCACAAACTTTACCTCTCTAAAATATAAATACAGAATTATATATCAATGCTTTAAAAATGTAAGTTGTGTAACAAGACTCAAGTGAAACCAGAAAGAAAACAGGCGAGAGCGTTTGTATGGAGAAAAGACCATCCGCATTTCCTCTTAACCTGTAAGATCGAACCCCGGTGCGACTGGTATTACTTACCCACGAACCCCTTTCAAGGTTGTATTTAAAACGGTTGGTTACAAACTGCTTAAAATAATAATAATTGTGCTGGACGGGCGTGATCGCTGGATGCTATAGGTTGAAGAATGTCCAAGCGGCGCTGACGTCCTACACCTGTTGGTTCAGTTGACTGCATGAAACTACGGCGATGATGCTGAACGGGAGTAACTAGGATGAGGCTTCGATGAAATAAAATCAACAGCTATAAGTCTTCATAACTTTTCAGGAAACGACTGGCGTAATTCTTCAGGAGTACTTTAGAGTGAAAGAGAGAGAGATATATCTTCCTTGCCGATGACTACGATTAGCCCGAGAGCGCGCGTTACTAAAGTACTGCAAAACTTTACCGTAACGAGGACCGCTAATCGCTTCCTGATTTAATCTTTATTTGTAGAAAATATTGCTTGCGCGTGCGTACATAGTAGTGATTATTTCTAGTGTTCTGACTGTGACCTAGGTCATGTAGGTCATCGTTGTGAACCTTAAAATATTGCCCGTCTCCTGAAATCATGACGTCGATTGCATCTATAACTACTGAAAAACTATTGCAGTGTAAAGGAAAATATTTAACAAAATTCTACTATTATTCAGCTTTACAGGCCAGTATTTCAGGAGGCGTTACAGCGATTGTTTTGTAACAAGTGGCGTTAAGTAACCAATGTACTTCTTTCATGTAATCTACTATGTACATAGACACACCTATGTATTTCAGGGCTTCAGGCCCGTTTAAATTAGGGGGAAATAAAACAAAATAACGATAATCTTATAATCAAAAGTTATGTACGTAACATCTTGCGACCTCGGTTAAGTGGATTATTTTAAGGGTTTACACTACAAAAATTAGGTCCAGGCCTAGGTCTCAACCTAGGCTACCTGGATATATTAAAAACAAACTATATTTCGGCTATTTGCCCACTCAAACGAAGCTACAAAATGGATTGTACTTACGGTTTTACACAAACTAGATTCTAGGTACTATTTAAAACACTATGTATGCTAACTTTATATACACTTCACTAAATTGTTTTCTAAGTTATCACTTATGATTTGTTGGTGACGCTTCGTCGCGAACATCTCTCCCGCCGTGCAGTGCTGTGACGACTCGGTGCGACGTCGGCGCGGCGCTGCATCACCCCGGTGAGCGACGACCGTAGTCGCGGCGCCCGCCGCCGCGATGCTCGCCGTCTCGACGCCTCGCCTCCAGGTTTACTTCGGTAGTGGGACGAGCTTCTTCACCGGACGCTTCAAGGTGCCGCAGGCAGTGCGCACCTCAACTGTCCGGACTTCTCCGTCCGCCCCGGGGAACACGGCGACTATACGGCCTCGCGGCCATGTGTTGCGAGGCAGCTGGCCGTCGGCGATCAAGACGGCGTCGCCGACCTGTAGGCCAGGCCCCCGGCCGTGCGGCTCCCGCCGGTTTTGCAGCTCCGGCAGGTACTCTCGTACCCAGCGACGCCAAAACATGTCGGCGAGTATCTGTGAGCGTCGCCAGAGTTTCTTGCTATCTATGTCGTGCTCGGTGAACACGCCGGGTGTTGGTAGTCTGGCCGACCCACCGAGTAAGAAGTGATTCGGTGTGATCGACTCGTCGTTTTCGCTGTCCACGGAGACGTGTGTCAGCGGTCGGCTGTTTACTGTGTACTCTGCCTCACACAACAGTGTGGACAACACCTCTTCTTGTGGGTGCTTTTCAGTGAGTACGGTGTACAGTGCGGACTTCACGCAGCGAACGAGGCGCTCCCAGGCGCCCCCCATGAATGGTGCGGAGGGCGTGATGAAGCGCCACACGATGCCTCGGCGATTGGCTTCCTCTCTGAAGGCGTCTCGGAGCTCCTTGTCAGCACCATGCATGTTGGTACCGTTGTCAGAGTGTATTTCGGTGGGACAGCCGCGACGGGCGGCGAATCGGCGCAGCGCTAGTATTGCGGAGTCTGCGCTGAGGCTGGCGGCAATCTCGAGGTGTACGGCCCTGGTTGTGAGGCACGTGAACAGCGCCACATATCTCTTCTGATGTTGACGGCCAACGGTGACGGACAGTGGGCCGAAGTAGTCAAGCCCAGTGTAGGTGAACGGCCTCTGATGATGTGCTAGGCGCGTTCTCGGGTGGTCACCGGTCGCAGGCACGGGAGCTCGCGCCTTGCGAATGCGACACTGCAGGCAGCGTGTCACCACCATCTTTACCGTGGGTCGCAGCTTGATGACCCAGTAATGTTGTCGCACCTCGTTGATTGTGAGTTCTGTCCCACTGTGTTGTAGACTGCGATGTGTCCAGTCAATGTATAACTGGGTGATGCGGTGATCGCCGTGCAATATCGGCGGTCGTTTGACGTCTTGAGTTATCTCGCAGGTCGCGGCTATGCGGCTCCTTAGACGTATGACGTCGTCTTCGACTTCTATTTGCAGCGGTCGCAGTCTGCTATCTCTATCTATCGATTTGTTGTTTCGTAGACTCGCTATTTCCTTAGCGAATGTCTGTTGTTGTACGACTTGCACGAGTATGTGTTCAGCCTTCCGTAGAAACTCGGCGCCTATTATTATTGAGTCTGGCGTCTTTGCTATTAGTTTTGTTGCAGGCGTTATCGATTTTTTCTGTTTCCTCCAGTCTGGATCTTTTTCTGTGTTCTTTTTCGTTCTTTTGTAGAACGTTCTCTCCGACGGCTTGCGACATAGAGATACGAAGCGTAGAACGTTCGCCGTCGCACGAAGCAATCGTTCCCATCTGGAGAATCTTGTCGGATCGGGAATGGTTTCTGAGAGCTGTCGACTTTCACTTTCTTCGACGGTGATGAGCGTCCTTTCTTCTCCTGTTTGCTCTGCGATTGGAGGTTTCTCTGATGGCCATAACGACGGTTCTTCATACAGGAATTTCGGGCCACAATACCACTCATGTTTCGAGTCAAAGTGGTGTGGCACGTCACGCGTAGCGGCGTCGGCGATGTTTACTTTTGTAGGTACCCATCGCCAATCTTCGACTTTACTGTTCTCTTCGATGGCGGCTATGCGATGAGCGACGAAAGGCTTGTATACTCGCGCTCCTCTTCTGACCCATGTGAGTACGGTCTTGCTGTCCGACCAGTACGTGGTCGAGGTGGGCTTGAGTCGGTGTTCACGTATCACAGCCGTGGCCACGCGGGTTCCCATCACCGCGGCCTGCAGCTCGAGACGTGGTATCGATTGCAGCTTGAGTGGTGCCACCTTCGCCTTTGCCATGACGAGGCTGACGTGTGTCTCGCCGCTTGGTGTCGTAGCTCGCCAGTAGACTGCCGTTGCGTATGCCATCTCGCTCGCGTCGGTGAACACATGGACTTGTATCTCGGCGGCCTCACTATAACCTGGGTAACATCGCGGTATGTTGATGTTCCCGAGCCGCTCGAGGTGTACTATCCAGCTTCTCCACTGTGTCGCCAGGTCTTGGTCGATTCGCTGATCCCAGTCTGTACCTCGCCTCCATGCTTCTTGCAGTATCTGCTTGGCTCGTATGGTAACTGGCGAAGCGAGGCCGAGCGGGTCGTACAGTGACATGACGATTTTCAGCGCCTCTCTCTTAGTCGGCACCTCCTTTTCTAATACGCCACTCGGTAGGCGAGCAAGGGTAAGGTTGAAACCCAGCTCGTCCGTGCTCGGTCTCCATATCAGGCCGAGTATCTTCTCTATGTTTTCTGTACTGCCGATGTTGACAGCTTCAGTAGGGCTTTGTGACGGTTCTATATTTTCTATGACTTCTGTGCTGTTTGACACCCATTTCCTGAGGTCGAAGCGCGCCTGTTTGTGTATATCTCTGACTGTTGTTGCTATGCGCGTCGCCTCTTCTATTGTCTTGTAACTATCAAGATAATCATCCATGTAGTGGTTTTCTATGATTGCTTCTACGGCTTCTGGATGCTCTGTAGAGTGTCGTTTCGCGTTCCAATTCTTCGCGAATATGGCCGTGCACGGTGAGCTCGCTGCGCCGAATATGATGGACGTCATGCGATACTCTTCAGGGGCCCCCTCTCTTCTATTACCTCGCCAGAGGTATCTGAGTGCGTCTCTGTCTTCACTTCGCACTTTAACCTGCATAAACATCTCCGCTATGTCACCGGAGATGGCTATGTGGTGTCGACGAAATCTCATCATGACGCCGGGCAGCGACTGCAGCAGGTCAGGTCCCGTCAGGAGGTAGTCGTTGAGTGACAGTCCTCTTGACTTGGCGGCGGCGTCATGTACTATGCGAATCTTCTCGGGCTTCATCGGGTTGTACACGTCGAAGTGAGGTAAGTACCAGGTTCTGCCCGGTGTGCTGGACTTGGGTGCCTTTTCGGCGTACCCTTTCTTCATGAGAGAGTCCATCTGTTCTGTATATCTATCTCGAAGCGCAGGGTCGCTGTCGAGCTTCTTTTCTATTGAGACGAGCCTCTTCATCGCTGTCCCGTAGCTATCTGGCATTTCTATATTTTCATTTTTCCACAGTAGAGCTGTTTCTATGTGGCCATCTTCTAACTGTCTCGTGTGACGATTCAAGATATCTTCTGCTTTCTTCTCAGGATCTGAGTTCGGACGTCGTGGGTTGATGATCAATGATTCTAATGCGAAGAATTCTCGCAGCTGTTGTTCGAGGTTGTCGCTCGCCGCCGTGAGCCTGTTGACGTAGTGCACCTTCTGGCCCAATGTTCTGGTGTGCGCGCCGTGAAGAGTCCAACCCATCGCAGTAAGTGACGCGACAGGCTGGTGCTTCGGACCTCTGCGGACTTCGGTGGCGAGTAACAGGTGCCAGTTGTCTTGGCCGATGAGAATCTTCGGTGCGCCAGCGTCATATGTGAGTTGTTGCCTGAGGTCATCTAGGTGCTCGCAGTGTGCGACGTCTTCTTGGGTGACTGTTTGTGACGCGAGGTGCAGCTTGGGTATGGTGCGCGCTTTGAATGGCACCCTATTCTTCAGCTGGCTGGCGAGTGTCACGGTGATTCTCCGCGAACAAGGAGTGTCGATCGTGGTGTTACCGATCGCACCTATCTTCAGCGGGTCGATGCGGCCCTCCGCCCCGACTTGCTTCGCGATGTCTTCGTCGATGAGTGACACAGTTGACCCATCGTCAAGGAGAGCATAGGTGGAAGCCTCTCCCGCCGGTCCGATCACCCGCACCGGCACTATCTTGAGGAAGGCTTGACTCGACGTTGATCGGGAACTGGCCACCGTTTCTTGTGACTCTGTCTTCTGTGTCGGGACGTCGGGCTTATCGACTTCCTCTGCAGCAGGCTTCTTGTTATAGTGAAGAAGCTGATGGTGCGTGGCTGTGCACCCCTTGATGTCACACTTCTTGCGTTTACATGTGTGACCGGAACGACGACTTCTCAGGCAGCGAAAACATAAGCTGTGTTTCTTCGCTAGTTCCCACTTCTTGTCGCTTGATGCTTCTTTAAACTTCTTGCAGTCAGACGCGTAATGTCCCTCTTTCTCACAGACACGGCACTTGATTACCGGTTTTTCTACAGCTGTGTGAGTTCTCTGCGTGGCACGTCTGGTTGTTGAAGCGTCGGCAGCGCTAATGTTCTCGGGCGGAGCGAAGGCACTGCAGAAGTGAGCTTGTTCGGTGACGAATTCGCTGAAGAGTGTGAGATCTGGCAGCGACTGGTACTTCTCGGTATAGGTTCTGTACCACTGTACACGCAGAGAGTTCGGCAGCTTCTCGGTGAGTGTGCGTATCAACTCGGCGTTCATCAGGTAGTGTTCTTTCTTCAGCGCGCGCAGAGTGACGATACCGCTTCTTACTCGGCTTGCGAACATGCAGATATCTTTGGGTGATTCGCTGCAGCGCGGTAGTCCTCGCAGTCTGTCTGTCTCGGCTTGAGCGATTGAATCTGGTCGGCCGAACTGTAGCTCCAGCTCCTTCATGATGTCATCTGGTCTGGCGTGCCCGATGAGCTCCGAGCTCACCGTCTCAAGTGCCCGTCCATGCAGGCTTCTTCTAAGTCTTGCTGTGTTCTCAACGTCGTTGAAATATCTTCGAGTTGTATCGTAGATGGCTCGAAATGACAGCCATTCTGTGTGTGCTCCACTGAAGTTTGGTAGTGTCATGATGACCTTCGACGCCGAGGGGTGGTTCGATGTCCAATGTTCTGTTTTCTTGTCGGCGAGCGACGCTATTGCGGACGTGAGCTCCATTATAAATGG
The DNA here is from genome assembly GCA_947578425.1 of Eugnorisma glareosa. Lineage (NCBI taxonomy): Eukaryota > Metazoa > Arthropoda > Insecta > Lepidoptera > Noctuidae > Eugnorisma > Eugnorisma glareosa. The sequence goes on from OX387984.1 coordinate 1,824,372, forward strand.
ACGGAGCTTATCTTCCCCCTTGATGTCTTCTATTTGTTTCGATGTAGATGCTATGTGGTTCTTCACTTCATTCACTTTAGAATTCGACAAAGGTACTTGCGTTTGGAGGTCCACTGTATCTTCGATGTCCACAGGGGGGGGCGGCTGCGCTCGGCATCTATTCACTATGTCCCCCTCGGCGGCGTTGTCCTCTTTCGGCGGCTCAGGTTCGGGTGCCTCTTCGAGCCAGGAACGCACGTACTCGTTGTTTGAGTTTCTATCTTCTAAATATTCATTGTCCGAATCTTCTTCGGCCCTCTGAAGTGCTAACTGTGCAAGCTCCAACTTAATCTTCAATAAGTCTTCACGTGCTTTTGAAATTTTTCTATGTGACCGCGTCGTTCTATTCGTAGTCGACGGCGGCTTGCTATGTTCGGTACGGGCGTCACCCCGGGTAGTCATCGGCATGGCTGATCGGCTATATGTTCTATCGGACGGTCTCACTGTTCTATCTGAAGTTCCTTCTTCTGTTCTGGTAACCTTCCTGGTTCTGGCAGCAACTGATTGTTCCACTTGTTCTGTTTCTTCGGACGCCCTAGGCGCAGGCGAGTCTTCACCCCCCCTCGGGGAAGGGGGGCGCGGCCGCTGCTCGGTGGTGCCCTCGGTGGTGGATGGTGAACGTGGGGGTAGATGGTGACGAATGGCTGTAGCACTACCCATCTCCACCATGAATGCTTCAGGCGCCCTGCCTTGCGATCTTGTTATCGGCATGCTTGATAGTTGATTTCAGTTGCTTCGATAAGTCTTCAGGTTTCAGGAATGTTCGCAGTCTTCAATGCAGCCGTCCGGCTCGAAGGGCCAGCAGATGTGCTGGACGGGCGTGATCGCTGGATGCTATAGGTTGAAGAATGTCCAAGCGGCGCTGACGTCCTACACCTGTTGGTTCAGTTGACTGCATGAAACTACGGCGATGATGCTGAACGGGAGTAACTAGGATGAGGCTTCGATGAAATAAAATCAACAGCTATAAGTCTTCATAACTTTTCAGGAAACGACTGGCGTAATTCTTCAGGAGTACTTTAGAGTGAAAGAGAGAGAGATATATCTTCCTTGCCGATGACTACGATTAGCCCGAGAGCGCGCGTTACTAAAGTACTGCAAAACTTTACCGTAACGAGGACCGCTAATCGCTTCCTGATTTAATCTTTATTTGTAGAAAATATTGCTTGCGCGTGCGTACATAGTAGTGATTATTTCTAGTGTTCTGACTGTGACCTAGGTCATGTAGGTCATCGTTGTGAACCTTAAAATATTGCCCGTCTCCTGAAATCATGACGTCGATTGCATCTATAACTACTGAAAAACTATTGCAGTGTAAAGGAAAATATTTAACAAAATTCTACTATTATTCAGCTTTACAGGCCAGTATTTCAGGAGGCGTTACAGCGATTGTTTTGTAACAAGTGGCGTTAAGTAACCAATGTACTTCTTTCATGTAATCTACTATGTACATAGACACACCTATGTATTTCAGGGCTTCAGGCCCGTTTAAATTAGGGGGAAATAAAACAAAATAACGATAATCTTATAATCAAAAGTTATGTACGTAACATCTTGCGACCTCGGTTAAGTGGATTATTTTAAGGGTTTACACTACAAAAATTAGGTCCAGGCCTAGGTCTCAACCTAGGCTACCTGGATATATTAAAAACAAACTATATTTCGGCTATTTGCCCACTCAAACGAAGCTACAAAATGGATTGTACTTACGGTTTTACACAAACTAGATTCTAGGTACTATTTAAAACACTATGTATGCTAACTTTATATACACTTCACTAAATTGTTTTCTAAGTTATCACTTATGATTTGTTGGTGACGCTTCGTCGCGAACAATAATACAGGAACAAGTTCCCACTCGTCCGATCAACTCTCGCGCAACGAAACAACACACCCTCCCTCCCCGTCCCGCCGCCGTGCTCTGCGGCTTCCGAAACAAAGATACGCGCGTACGCACGTCGGTTGTATGCCACGCGTGAGTCACGTAGTCGGAACGGGTTGGCGTCCTTCGGATATTGCCTTTACTTAAGGTATTTTTAGATAGGGTTTCATTATTTACTGGCAGTTGCCCGCGACCTTCGTCAGCGTGAAATTATTAAATAAATACTAGCTGTTGCCCGTGGCTTCGCTCGCGTTTTGGTCGAAAATTATCCCAGGGGTATGAAAAATAGATAGTAGCCGATTCTCAGACCTACTGAATATGCATATAAAATTTCATAAAAATCGATCAAGCCGTTTCGGAGCAGTATGATAACTAACATTGTGACACAAGAATTTAAAATATAAGATTACTTTTTTTTAAGTTACTCTACCCTATAAGCTCCTTTTACCAGCTGTCTGTCAGTAAAAGTCCCGTCAAAATCCAGTCCGGTGCAGCCGTATCGGAGATTGGCCGGAACCAACAGACAGACAAAATTCAAAAAATATAGTTTTTTGTTACAAGTACCGTATACGGGGTGGAAGGGACTCTGAATGATGTACTTACTGAATACGTCGTAACCTTTTTCGCGTCGGAGTCCCGTTTACCCCGTATACTTTTATATGCATTCACAATAACGCTGTTATTATGAAATTACAGACACTTTAATTTTAGTACTAGTAGTTTTGATTTTTAACTTTTCCGAGCCTTCTCTATACGAATCCGTAAAAAAACAAAACACGGGTCTCTTAGAGTCCGAGATACGATAGGGAGGGGTGGGGGAGGAGGGCCAAAGGGGGGTTTGGCACCGTTCCCCTACTCGCGAGATTTACTTGTTTATCGAGCTTTATATGCATAGTATAATATTGTATTTTCCAAAAATCTATCGAACAATAAACCAAGGAGTTAAAAAAAAAAAAAAAAAGCCAATGAAATCGTTTTTAAAACAACCATGATTTAAGTAACTAAAAAAACACCACCTTGTAAATGACATAAAAAAGGTTATTATAAGGCCTTTGAACTCACCACAATACACGACACGTGTAATCTTCTGTTTACTACACACCACAGCATCTTTGAGCAGTGTGTTCATCTCTCGAGTCACGTACTCCAAAACCGGTCGGCGTCCTTCAAAATGATGTTAACGGTGCACCGGGCCAGACTTGTTATTGTTACAAACATATATATACACATATATCTCCTGCAGCTGTCTGTTTGTTGGTACAAGGGATTTGAAAATGAGCTTGCAGGAACGTCCTACACAGCGTGTAACAGAAAGGGTATAGTCATATGGAAGACTGTGGTACGGACCATCAAAATGAACAACTTTCTCTATGGGACCACCATCGTAATCGTAAAAAAATAATCAGCTGTCCCATACATTTGGGTCGAGTAGGTTTTGAAATTTTATATGGGACAGTTGATTATTTTTTTACGATTACGATGGTGGTGCCATAGAGAAAGTTGTTCAGTTTGATGGTCCGTACCACACTCTTCCATATGACTATACCCTTTCTGTTACAAGCTGTATAAGCGATGTTATGACAAATTGGCTCGTATCAGTCCGACCTCGCCGCCGTTGTCCGTCGCGACGTCCCCTTTCAAACCCCCCCGAACCTTGCAAGAGCCAGCCCGCGATGCTGAGCCAATAGCATTAAACCAGCCCCTAAACCAGATCCAGCCTGTCCTTTTGCTGCCCTCCCCAGCGAAGTTCAAAACCGAGGCTCGTACCCCGCAGGGGGTGCCCTTAGCGAGTGGTCGCTTAGTTTGTAAGCTCATTTTGCCCCTGGCTGGAGGCCTTAAATTCAAGGCATCCACAGGATTAGACCGGTTAAGCAGTAGCCAGCCTCATAGGCTAAACTGCCAGATGCCATCATAAAAAAAAATAAAAAATAATTGGTTCGTATTTTTTTGAGTCATCAGCAATGTTGGTGGAGGAGCTCGCAAAATCTCTTTTGATAGATTGCCTAGAAATATTAACAAAGAGGCCATAGTAACACACTCTGGACTATGGATCAGAATATTGGGCCACAAAAGGAATGAATGAAAGGCATTTGCATGTGGCTGAGATGAGAATGCTAAGTAGGATGTGTGATGTAACGCGAATTGATGAAATAAGGAATGAGTACATAAGAGGGAGTCTGAAAGTGGCGCCGGTGACTGAAAAATTGTGTGGTAGTCGGTTGTCGTGGAATATGATGCGGAGGAATAAGGAAAATGTCGAGTATGAATGTAGATGTTTGTAGAAGTAGAGGAAGACCAAAAAAACGATGGATGGACTGTGCGAAGGATGATATGTCTAGAAAGGAGGTGACTGCTGAGATGACGAGTAATAGAGAAGTATGGTAGAAGACATGCTGTTTCTATTTAAATACTTTCTAGCCATAAAGTATTTAAATAGAAACAAGCTTAAACAAGGAGAGATCACCTTTCTAAGAGAGTAACACAGCCTCCTAATCTCACTTAAATCAGTGTATATCAGATTCATTTATTTGTTAAATATCGGTATCAACAAAAGGATTTTATTAGTAGTAAAGATTCTTGCTATGTTTTGTCATTACTGACATACATAAAATGTCAATTGAATAAAAATAATACAATTATAAACTGTCAAAGAAAAAAAAAACATAATAAATGTCAATAAAAATATTACAAACAGCATACACTGCAAACATTTCCCGACTCACGTATCTAGAGTACCTACTCCTCAACCGGTCGGCGTCCTTTAAAATGATGTTAACGGAGCAACAGCCCAGACTGGTTACTATAACCAACACACACATACACAAACAACAAACGCGGTTTGACGGGAAATGGGCTACCCCATCGATATGCAGATGTCTGGGCGATGCATCGTGTTATAAATACTTTTTGTTGATGTTAAGAAATATAGCTATTTTGTGGACCATAGAAATTAAATTGATTTGGCAGTAAATTGAGAAAAACTAGCCAAGTGCAAGTCGTACTCGCGCATGAACGGTTCCGTACCATTGTAGTCGGGGAGCCTCCTTTTAATTATATTTATATTATTTGTTGTTAAAGCGGCAACAGAAATACACATTCTGTGAAAATTTCAACTGTCTACCTATTACGGATCATGAGATACAGCCCGCTGACTAACAGACGTACGGCGGAGGCTTAGTAATAGGCTCCCGTTGTGAACCCTAAAAATGAGGTTCTTAATAACTCTAAAGTTTTATTCCAATTTTAAACATGGTCCTTCGAGCCGGATACAGCTAAAGTAGTTGCATTTGAACACTGTTTAAAACTAATTTTAAAAATCTCTTGTGATGCTAAATTGATTCAGATTCCAGGCCATGTGCGTTCGTTTCTCGGTAAGACTGGAAGCCGGCCCCAACATAGTTGGGAAAAGACTGGCAGATGGTGAGCGTCTGATGAAGCATCATGAATACATAGCCTTAGCTTTCTTAGCCTTCTTCCAACTTTTTTGGCTTCCAGTCTAACAGGGTGCAGCTGGATACCATGATGATGAAAGAGAAAGTGCCTACGTGACCAGAACTACATAACTAACAGATCAACACCCCTGCAAGCATGCAACGTTCCCTCGTATCACTCCAGTATTACCAGGCCTCCTATTACAAAAAGCTCCTGTACAATGATAGGTCAGTTATTATTGGTGCAAATTGTAGCTTTATACATATATCGGCGTATGTACTATCCTACAAAACTATCCAGGTACGAATGAACATACGTCAAGGTATCATTACCAGTATAAGCATACCTCGCATTGTATAAATCTCCTGTACAATGATAGGTCAGCTATTTCTGGCGTGGTATATAGCGTTGTATAGTCGTATGTACCGAAGTACCACGTGTAATACACGATCACTTTCTACAACTGACGTCAAGAGTACATAAATAGTACTATAAATTTAATGCAAGTTCAACTGCAGCAGTAGCAGCCACTGAGTCTAGATTTGTGCCCGGTTGAGGCAATAAGCTCACCCAGCTGAATACCAGTATTTGACATGGAGCGACTGCCTAGCTGACGCCTGTAAATTCAGTCGTGGATGATGATAAAGAGTGATAGCAATACAAAGTATAGACTGGCTGATCACATTTGATATCAACCTCATAACAATTACGGAGTACCATTGATCACAACTTCTATTTTAGAGCATAAGGTTGTTCTCAACGCCAGGGGTGGATTGTTGACAGCGGAGAATGGAAGAAAATGGTTCCACCGACCCCAAGACACATGGGAAAAGCGTAGGAAGATTGAATTTCCGATCGCCAGTGTTATTAAATAAGGAACATGGTTGTGTGCTTGGTTATAACTTCTTAAGTAACTCTTGTGAGTATGTGGTTCTGTAAGCCTTCATCCCTGAAAGCACGAAAATCAGACAACCAGTCTTACCAAACGGTATCGTATTGCCCAGTACTAACTGGGTTGTGGAGGTCAAATAGGCAGTAGCTCCATGTAAAATACTGGTATTCAGCTGCATCTGGTTAGACTGGAAGGGGACCCCAAAATAGTTGGGAAAAGGCTTAGGCATACGATGGTGCTCCTATTCATCAGACAGAAGCTTTTGGCTTAGAATAGACTGTAATAAATGTAGAATATTACTTTGAAAAGAGATGTCTTTCAATCAGCGACACTATTCATAGACAAATCCGCAAATAACGCAATTGCTTTATCACACAGAATACGGTATTCTTTATGAATGGGCTAAATTGGACCCATTCATAATTATTTATTATCATATCAATGAAATGTTTATAATTTCAACACAAGCTGAGTCATCATGAAACGCAAGGATACTTATCAATTTTCGGCAACCCGTACAAATTTATTAAAGTTTGCACCATCGATTCGTGCAGTAAGAAAACTTAATAGTGTCTATCGGCGTTCGTTCATATTTTCTTGCTCTTTGGCGGAATTCCAAAGGGTCACTTAGTAGGTACCTATGTTGTCCACTGGTGTAACTTTCGCTTCTACCCAGACCCATTACTTGGGACTGGACAATTAGCAATTCATGACTACTTTTGTTCATTGTCGTTAACACTAGATACAGGAATATTTACCATGTTTACTGTAGGTTAGCTATCGCCGAAATATCGGGAACTCAAAACCTACAGTAACACTAGATACGTTACCATGTTTACTGTAGGTTAGCTATCGCTGAAATATCGGGAACTCAAAACCTACAGTAACACTAGATACGGGATATTTACCATGTTTACTGTAGGTTAGGTAGCGCCGAAATATCGGGAACTCAAAACCTAGTACCGTACCGTATACCGTATCTAGTGTTAATGATAATGTTAGTGACCACATTTTAAAAACTTATACTTTGTACACTTGGGTCTTACGTGTTAAAACAAATGTATGTGTTAATGAACAAAATAAATAAATTTAAGGAGATCATACCACTGCACACTGTCGAAATATTAGCTATAAACATGCTTAGCTAGCTATACCTATCAGTATTTTTTATTAGAAATATTTGATATCTTAATCCGGCAGCAAAATTACCAACGGGCTGAGCAAGATAAAGGTATTTCAAGTTTAAGAAAAAGTTAGGCTCTGTCTAAATGAAGATGTGCCATCTAATATGACCAAGCTCCTCAGATCAATCGAATATGCGACGATAAGCGAGCCGTGACAGAAACCATGCCTGCTGCATGCTTGCTTGCATGCTGCATTCTAGTACGGGCAAATGAATATTATGGTGAATAAATGTTATGGAAAACGACATTATTGAAAATGAAAAACATACTCGTAGCAAATAACATGGATTTAAATTATTATGACATTTTATCGATGACTAGCTGTTGCCGACGGCTTCGCTCGCGTTTTTGTCGGAAATTATCCCACGGGCACGTTGTAAATATAGCCTATGGGACTCGGGGATAATGTAGCTTGAAAGAATTTTCATAATCGGTTCAGTAGATCCAGAGATTACTCCCTACATAAAAACTTACAAACAAATTTTACCTCTTTATAATATAAGTATAGATGAGTATTACTTTTATGTAATTTCACGATTATGGCTACTGAAGCGTTATTTCTAATGGAATTATGACAAATACAAGTATGGTTTATAAAATTATTGCATTTTAAATTGTGGCAAACATTAGTAAACTCTTTCAATGTCTATGAATATCTGATTGATTGAGTAGTATTAATATCGTCGACGCTGAAAGTTTATTGATCACATAACTGTCACGGACCTCTGTGGTCTACGTGATTTCAGACTCGTCCGATAGACTTGCATTTGTTTGATCAGGACCACTATCTGGGCTGATGTTAATCGATGATTCATTCAATGAAACACTGAAATATATGTCGTGATCAAGCTCGTTCATAATTGTGGATATTTTATTACTTTTCTATAATCATGCACAATACTCGTATCTTATTTGTTTCCTAACACACCCCTTCCAAGATCGTGAGGAAACTGGCATGTCCGGACAGAGGAAGCCTCTGTCCGGTGTCGAGCAGTCGGAACGTTGTAGGCTGTAATTTTGTGTGGTGTACCTACAAATTCAAATTAATAAACTTTGAATTTCTTCAAGACGATTTGCTTACAAAAGGATAGGTTTCTAAAATGAAAGGTGGCAGATGTATGGTAAAGAAGATCGATCATCTTCTTATTCAAAAGTAATTTATTCAAATTGGGGCTCATTTACGGAGACGCGGGGCGGCGGCATGGGCTTCGCGTGTTTTTTTTCCGTTTATGGAGAGGCAGCGGTCCGCATTATCACACGCGCAAACGCAAACATAATGTATGATGTTGTTAAGGGAGACCCGGGGCGTGAAGCGGCGCGTGCGATGCCAAGTCGTGGGGATTGCTACGTTTCACACGTTGTTTCTCCGTCAACAAAGTACTGGCTGGCAGCAAAGCTGCGTACGCCGACGCGGCGATGTCATCTGCAGGCTCTATCTTAAGTAACGCTGGATTTGAAGTAAACGCTCGTGCCCGTAAATGAGTCTTTACTGGTCCATTGAATCTCTCAACTGTGACTGTAACCGCAGCCGAAGCACCTCAGACCACATCGCATCGTACGTGACCAAAGCCTCGGTCAACTCGTCTTGTTATTTTGGCTATAAAATTCGCAAAATTCCTTTAAATCTAAGTAAACCTGGAATTCTCTTTAATCAAATGATTCATACGCCAAGCACTAATAACTCCGTGCCGCTGTCTGATATTTCGGGCAAACAGTTCGCGAAATTACTTTATCCTGAGAATTCTACTCTCTGAAGATTTGTATTTAGTCCAACTTTTCCCTTTGTAAAAATACTATTATCTTCTTCGGTAGCTTTGATGTTTGTTTGTGCTTATAAGTCTTCCAGCGCTGTGAAATTTGTTTTAAATGTTACAGCATCATGCTGAGATAGGGGTCCTGGCCTCGTGTAGGACCAATTTAGTTTAAAGTATGTCTCATTTTTAAACTCATCTTATATTTTCTTTTATTCTTAACTAGCTTATGCCTGCGGCTTCGCCACGAGTGTGTGTGTGAGTTCGATAATTGTCTTTATAATACTTTTTCTCTCTTTCTTAACAATTGACAATTGGTTACCTCTACTGATGTTAACGACCTGTCAATTGCCGATCTGTGAATGACTTCGCTCTCCATCTGAAGCAGCTCAGAGACCAGGCGTACGTGACTGCGTCCTCGTCAGTTCGTCACTCGGTCAACTGCCTCGTTATTTTGGGGATACATATAATTCGCGAAATTGACCTCGATCGGTCACTGTCTCCGGCTGAGTGCTGAGACCTGATTGTTTGCACGTCTGCCCGTTTGTCAGGATTAGTGCTTCCTTTGTTGACGCGGGAGTGTGTCTCGGGACGTGGTGGACAAATAAGTTTATTGAGATGTCTGGTCATCTTAGTTTGACGTGTCGATGGCAATCTATATTAAGTCGGCCCAGAATTCGGTTCCAGGAGTGGAGACGTCGCTCGCGACTAACACAGCGTTCAGTACGTGTAACCAATGATATCCAAGCAAAAAAACTGATTAAAGTGATTTTATTTTGACCTAAAATAATAAATAGCCGGCGGAACTCTAGAATAAACTCAACACACTAACACTTTAGAAAAAAATTGTCCATCTATTTTAATCCGACCTTTGTATAGAGGAGGTCATTTACAAATTTTTGAACCATGGTTGTATTTATTTTTAGATTTTTTATTTAGTTTTTGAGCGTAATATCTTATTTTTTAACTCTATTATGAGGGAAATTCAGAAGTATTTAAATCAAAAATGTTTATAACTACCAATAAATAATAATAAAATACTAAAACAATGAAAAAACTGAAGTTATGAATGCTTGAATGTCAAATTTTGGAAAAATGACAATGAAACAGGGACTGATATCGATACCCGAAATATATCGATATTTTCAGGAAAATACCAATACCAGAATCGATAACTGGGGTAAATATCGATATTTTGTATCGGTTATTTGAGTACCGATATAAAAATATCGATAATTATATCGATACTCAGTACTGATATCAGGCTGCAACGCGAAGTTGCGAGATCAACCGTCACGAGGGCGGGTGGCGGCGCGCGATCTCGGCGCGAAACAGAACGGCAACAGTGCAATGTATCAAACGCAACGTGTAGGTACGCCCGACGCCGTGGACGCCGTGGTGCTGAGCTTTGAAAATATTTTTTTCAGTATTTTAGCTGTATTGACGTAGGGTATACGTTACTGTAGTTGACGCGATGGGGCGTAAAAAGCAAAATAATGTTTATAGGCACTTTAATGTAGACAAAACCAATTTGAAATCGAAATGAAGTTACTTACTTTATTAATGCCATGTCAGGTACTTATAATATTCGCAGACTAGACTTTAGACACGAACAAGGACATGGTGAACACGAACATCGAACACTTTGTTCGCATGGGCGTTCCGTAACGAACATAGCGGGAGGAGTAATTTGATCGTATCCCATTCTAAAAAAAACCGCGGAAATTTGCGTTCGGTTGATCCCGTGCTGCGTTTTTATTACTTAACCTTTAGTTATTTAATTAATATTTAAGATATTTAAAGATTCCCTCTATCATTGTACACTTTACTCATATTTTCATTATGTTATTTAATCATTTGTATGCCCAAGTGGCTGATCATGGAATGAATTTTTTAGCATATAATTATGTAATGAACACCTGCATGTAACCCATGTATCACAAATAAACCATTTGATTTAATTAGATTTAAAAACCAGATTTCTGGAAGTTACCATCGATAGAAAAAAAAACCAAAATAATCTAAGTCAATTTCAAAGTCAAAGATTTATTTGCAGATAAATATGGTTACAAAAGTTCTTACATAGGTAATATATTAGTAGCTTAACATATTCAATCATAATATAATGACATGCAAATTTTGTTACAATTAAAATTAGGTCATTTACAATTAAATTGAAAGAATTCTTTTATATTATAGAAGGGATTCTCAATTAGCCATTTGCGTAAAGCCCTTCTGAAGCGGACCATTGGAAGTTCTTTAATTTGGTTAGGAATCTTGTTGTATATCTGACTACACATAGGATAGCAACTCCGCCTATATAGTTCAGTTTTCGTACCAGGAATAATTAACCTATTAGGATATCTAGTTTTGAACTTACATTTATCTCCCAGTTTTTCAAACATATCAGGGTGAGATTTGGTAAATTTAAATATTTCCTCAATATAAATACCTGTTAATGTAAGTATTCTAAGTTTTTTAAACAGTGGTTTACAGGATGTAAGTGGGTCTACGTTACAAATCGCACGTATACACCTGTTTTGTGCGACGAAAGCTCTTCCGAGATGCACCGAGTTGCCCCATACCAGTATACCATAACGCAGTATTGATCCAACATATGCATGATAAGCCTGCAATGTGGCTTGTCTACTTGTTAGGTTAGATATACACCATAGAACATAAGCAAACTTACCAAGTATTCCACATATCATATCAATATGACCAATCCAGGAACACCCTCATCTAGAACTATCCCAAGAAAAGTCATACTATCCGATTGTTGTATATGTTTATCTTTATAAGTGATATTTAAATCCATGTTATTCCAGTTTTTGTTACGAAATTGTACATATTTGGTTTTATCTAGGTTAGGTTTAAGGTTGTTCTTTTCCATCCAAGTTATTACTTTGCTTACGGTACTATTTATTTCCTCATTATAGTTTTCTTTAGTTTTAGGGATAATTACGGAAACATCATCTGCAAAGAGTATGCAGGGATGATCAGTTTTTTCTGCCAGGTCGTTGATATATATTAGAAAAAAAAGGGGGGCCTAAAATACTGCCCTGTGGAACGCCTGCGCAATTGTAACCTAATTTGGATTTGAATTTCAGTTCACCGTTTTGATTAGGTTTATCCACAGTAATTTCTACAAATTGCGATCTGTTTGTAAGGTAACTTTTTAGCCATGCGTTTGCCTTACCGCGTATTCCATATTTATCACATTTGTTTAGTAATAGCGCGTGCGATACAAAGTCAAAGGCTTTTGACATGTCAAAAAATATAACAGTTGTCGGGATTTTCTGGTCCATATTTTTAGTAACTCTTTTAGTAACTCGATTTCTTTTTTTGGAATCCATGCTGTTCATTTTTCAAAATTTGGAATTTATCGATAAAATTTATTAATCGCGTATGCATGACCTTTTCGTAAATTTTCGCTAAAATAGGCAATAGGGCTATCGGTCTGTAATTATCAACCAGTTTTTTATTACCTTTTTTATATATTGGTTTAATAGCTGTCATTTTCAATTTCTCTACAAAAATAAACCCTCAGTTCTAACGGCGAAAATACTTCATAGAAGGTAATTAGTTTTTTAATAAGGCTAAACTGTATATCATATATAACTGAAATTACAAACACAACACACATTGAAATTTTCAAAATGTGTATTTTTTATGAATAGCGCGGCGGCGCGTGGCTGCGCGGCGTATCAGTTTGCTTTCGCTTTTTTTGAATATAGAATAGCCATAAATAAAATAATCTTATAACCTCATGATATTGATTAAAATAACTACATAAACCTAATAATAGTATCGTATTGATAATGATTATATTTGTATGTCGGGGTGTCAGGATTTACTCCGCTTCTACATCATGTGGGCAGACGATAGGTTTCGTGCTATGGAAAGACACTGAGCGATACATTGTTTCTAGCAAAACTAACGAATTACTTGAGATTACAACTTAGCAAAATAACGCGGGGCACAAATGAATCGGGTACAGTTCCAAGATGTCTAAACTCGGCCGCGATCAGACACTGACTGACCGACGTCCTGGCTCAGAGTTTACCATCTGGGCTCTGTGACAAGTGACGCTGTGGTGTGGGTAGACTTGTAAGTAGATCGCGTGATGTCACCACCGCGTACTTGGGATTCATTTTAAACCCGTACCAATGACCGTCTCCAACACGGCCATCCTACTTGCACACTTCCTCGTGTGATGGTTACCCTGCAAACAAACAGTCCACGACAGAAATTTGTTCCACTCGGTCACTCCTGACCAAACTCTACATACATCAGGTCGGTTAAGATAAAGAACTCTACTGTTTAATTTGAACCAAATCCTACTCTTTGATTAAATCAAACATGGTTAAATTGGGAATAATTGAAAATACAACAATGTCTACCCTGGGCCATGTACCATAGTTGTTCGAATCAATCTTTAAAACTCTACTGCAACTAAAAACTGCCAAGCTTACAGAAACCTTCGAGTAAAACCTCTAACACCACGGCTTTCCAGCCGACCAGCAATCGCATTGCTCTCACACATCCATCGCAAGGATCAAAACTCGCGCATTCATCAAATGGATCGCCCGTGTGCATCAACCACTGATTACACACTACGGCCGATAGAATGCTTTACTCGACCTTCTACCACAACTTAAGCTCGCTCATAATTATCAAAATCCTTATCAACATCGACTAGTACGTGACCCGCTGGCATCTTCCTAGCCTACCGTGTGCATACAAGTAGGCTCACTTCAGATCTAACAAACAATTAGGTCAATTAAAATGCTAAAGCAACCAAGTAGCTCTTCGTCCATTTAATCATTACACAAAGCAGGAATCTCATTCGTGGCCTATGGGCAACACTTGCCCTCCAACAAACCTCCGTTTATTTTACTATGTTCCTCAAGAACACCGAGTCCCATATGACTCTATGGTCTCTACCAGACCCGACCTCCGCCAGAGTTAAACGCACACCGCGTGGCCATGGACTTACTCGAGTTTCCTCAAGCGAGACAAATCTCCGGGCTATGACTACGTATTATCTACTGGTACGGTCGACCATCCGTACCAAGGTTCCACACTATTTCTCAACTCTAAATACTCTACTTCAAACGGTAATTGGCCCTCAGGCATTCTCCTTAACCTATCATGTGCATAGCACTTTTAATTCAAAGCTTTCAGTTTATAACACTATCACCGTCCAAAATCTCAATCACTATAAATTTACAACCAATACTCTCTTTTATTAAGGAACATTCAGTCCCAGAATCAACAAAAGCACTTTGGTCAGTTATTTAAATTTGATTTTGTCAAATTTAAATAACTGACCAAAGTGCTTTAATATTCCGGATGGGCTCAACGATGCAAAGGACGACTCGCGGCTCCACCGGTACAGCAGCGCTGGACCTACCTGCTATGCAGCGACTGGAAATATGGCCCGGCGCGGCGCACAGCACTTGAAATACACCAGTGAGCCACCGCTGGCTTGCTGTCGCCGCCCAACGCCTGCAGCAGCCGGCACAGGCAATGGCTTCCCGACGCCGGTCTCCCTTGTACGACAATCTGCTTGGCCGCCTCTCGGCCCGTCGCACACGTGATACTTAATTGGGGTAGCGATGAAAACCTCCTACACCTCTGGCTCCCGGCGCCGGCGCGCACATCTGTAGCGGCTCTCCTTTGGCCTATCACCACTCAGTTTAATGAGGGCAGCCTTAGAAGTTTCAACGCACTTGAATCTAGCATTGAACAATTCCCTAAACCGGTCCCATGTCACACCTGGATAGCCCACAGTAGGGATGGGCGTTGAATGCACGAACCAGTTAATTCGACGGTTAAAGTACAATAGACGAGTCGACGGTTCAACGTCGATCAATCAACTAATCGAATTCGTAAACGAAAAGACTGGTGAATTTAGACTGCACAACGGTGTTCATAGCGTTTGGCAACGCGGATTTGTTGAAATAGCAAAGTCGGACAAACAAATTTGAACTATAAATATAGTCACATTAAGTTGATATTAATTGTATGGGCCAAATATTCGTGTTGTCGACGGTCGAACGAACCGTCGAAAAGTGCGAGAAAAACGGTTTCACGTGGTTTTGATGTTTGTTGTGCTAAACTTTATTTTATTTCATTCTTATTGATTGACGCGCAAGGTCAGAGTTCAAGCACGTGGTAAATCATTTAAATGTTTGCGAGTGTAATTTTTAACTTAAAAGTAACGCAGCAATTAAATTAGTCCAGTTACGTCGAGCCGCCGACGTCGTCGCGAGACCAACAGGTCAGCCCAGTCCAGTCGTCGACGACGTAACCCAGTTAATCGACCAGTCGATGAACGAAAATGAACGGTATAGTTTCGTTTACGATAAATACGTCGACGACCCATCTCTAGGCCACAGCCATGTAGATGCGAAACCCTTCAACGCCTTGCTTAATGTCAAAATAAACTGGATTCCTTCCACTGCACTCACAACAAGAAACAAGTCAGCGATGTTGCGCCACGAGCGCGCAACAGACTCCGTTTCATCGCCTATCCACTTGCGACCGTTATCTGAGGAATGCCTACGATTAATTTTAGTTGACTTATTATGACGTAAAAACCAAAAATTCTCCTCAGTGAATTACGAATCCACTACTACGTAACTTAAAAATGTGAACTTCAACTATTGCAGATACTTCAATGAAAATAGCGTCAGAAATAGGTCTACCTTCAAAAACAATAACACAAAATGATTTAGGTCGACAAATTAATTAGTTTAGGAAACATGATGAAAATTGTAAATTGCAAACGAAATGCTTTGGAGGGATGGGCCCACCAACGACCAGAGGTGGCATAGTCCGCTTACGCCAGATAGATGCCCGACAACAAAGTTACAGTAACGGCAGCCACAGCCAATGTCACTTCAACCGTCCATCCGAGACAACAACCCTCAGTCAACCGCTAGTAAGTACTGAAAACGGCCGTTAATAAAATCATCCTCATTTATTGGCAGCTCATCTTATGTTTTGACGGTGTAACGCGTGCAGAAAAAAATTTTCTTCGATTAAGAATAGGACGTCCTTAATTAATAAACGAGACCTTCGGGCTTTCGGATTTTTAAGTTGTATGCCTAATAGCATTGACCGATTATTTTTTATTTTTTTGTTTGTCATTAGAGACACGTAAAACAACGCCAGATTTCACGGTTTTTCTTTTAAGGCCTACAATTTGAAATCCGTCATCACTAGGCTTAGGGTTACCTAACCGTAAACCGTAACCGTAGAATCTAAATTTCGCGGGCTACCCTTGCGCTTTTACCTTAAAGATAGAAAATACAAACCAGCCAATCCGGCCATGTTGACGCACCAATCACTAGAAACCTAAATTCGCGTAGGTATCACACGCACGACCGTACCTAGACGGGCCAGGAGACGGATGGCGTGAATCGCAAATATGACCGCCGGATAAAGGTCATTTATTGGTAAAATATTGGTATTTTAGTATCGGTATCGATATTGGTATAGGCACGTTAAAGTATATACACACATCAAAAGTGTCTAGGGATCAACATATATTTTTGCAATAACTTTTCTCCTGATTGATATTAATTAAAATTTTCTTTAAGGATTCATCAAATAAAGTGTTTTCGTTTGTCACAGTAACGATAAACCAAGTCACCTTTGCATTAATAAAGAAATTTGCCATTTTCCTAATAAAGGGATTTTTGACATTTGAACCACTAACACAAAAGTTCGAAAAAAAGACTGAAATAACAGTTTTCTTTAAAATTTTATTGGGTAACTTAAACAATTAATAATCCGTGTTTCTACCGCGAACACTAACAACACAAGAACATCGGTTTGGCATACTCAAAATGAGTTCATCCAAATCACGCTGTGGAATGGCCGCCCATGTTCGTTGCAACAACAAAAAAAGGTCTTCTTGCGACTGGATACCCTCCATATTCGGCAGAGCTCTTCTCTGTAGCATATCCCATGCATGCTCAATCGGATTCAAGTCTGGCGACTGAGCAGGCCAGGGCAGGACATTGATGTTAGCTGCGGCGAGAGTCTGTCTTACAACTCTTGCGGTGTGCGGTCGTGCATTATCATGCATTAACTGAAATAAGGGACCGATTTGCACTTGTAGAGGAACGATGACGTCTGATACAATCGTCTCAGCATAAATTTGAGCGTTGAGGTTGCCTCTGATCCAAATCAACTCAGTTCTTCCGCCGATCCAAATACCCGCCCATACCATGATGGTTCCACCACTATAAGGATGGACTTCCTGGCAGGATTTTAATCGCTGTTGGCGTCCAGGGGTTCTCCAGTGTCGTATACGTCTTGTATCCGGTCTCATACCAAAACGAGACACATCAGAAAAGCACACGAAACGCCATTGTTCTTCTGCCCAATTTCTGTGTTCAAGAGCCCATTGATATCGTATTCTACGATTGTGCATTGCTATAGGTGGTACCCGTAGCGGTCTTCGGGAATGAAGGTTCACTTCATGCAAGCGGTTTCTGACTGTTTGGTCGCTAATTAAGTTCCCTGAAGAGTGATGAAGCCTCACGGCTAACATCATGGCGGTTATTGTTGGAGCTCTTCGAGTTAAGATTTGAATGTATCGGTCTTGTCTCCGTGTGGTGCAGCGATACCGTCCTCCATGGCGCTCAGCCACGGTACCAGTGCTTCGGTAACGTGTCCAAAGTCGACTGATAACACTCTGACTTGTATTCAGAGCTAAAGCCACAGTACGTTGCCGGGAACCAGCTTCTATCATTCCCACGGCTCTGAGCATTTCTTCCCTGCTTAAATGACGTCGCCGCTCCATAATAACGTTGGTTTTAATCAGTAGTAGGGAAACAGTAGCACTAATAATGTCTTCAATGCGTTGTATGTTTTTATAGGGAAAATATTGACAGCTGATTTTCATCTTTTACTCGAATTTGATTCACAGTTCCTGATTCAAATTATGAAATGCACCAAAAAGGATCCATATAAATTTATAAAATCATAAATTTATTACAAAGCCACATCTCAATCTCAAGAAATCCACATAAAAATGCTTGATCCCTAGACACTTTTGATGTGTGTATATTAGTATACTGAATAAAAATATCGGTATCAATATCGATAAAGAGATACCGAAATATCAGTATTTATATCGATAATTTGATATCGATATCAAAATTGTATCGGTATGCAGTCCCTGCAATGAAATATAAAAATTGACATATTTCCTATAACTATAACTATAACTATAAAACTTTAATTAGGGAAAGTAAGGTCTAATAATTAGCAAATAACCTCCTCTATATGCGAATTTGCTATGCCGAGTCCAAGGGGGTTACCATAACGTCTTAAAGCAGGAGTAATTCCAGTGTGGGCAAGAGATAGCGACCTATATAGCTCTGTCTCTTTCCCACACCGGAATTACTTCTGCTTTAAGACGTCATGGTAACCCCCCAGATCCAGTCACCCTGTATTTTCTCTAAGAAGTTATCTGAGCAGTATATCGTCATCATCATTGCCTTGAGATTATTCTAATTTATTTGTGTTCGGGGCAGCTTTTCTTCTTCCATACTTCTATATGTATATGACATCTCGGTAGTCATACATTTTCTAGCCGTACCTAACTACCTACCTTTTTTCTCATACTCCATCCATCGCCTTCAAAGGTACCACAAGTTGGCAAGTTCTGCATCTATTGTGATTCAAATACAAACACACCTTTTGCCAATAAACGGTATTATACAAAATAACACGTTTATAGTTCCTTTTTGTTTTATGTGGGGGACAATAAAGTGTTTAATAATAATAATTAAATAAGTACCACATGACACAATAACCAATCTTTGTGTTAGAATAACAACATTATAGCAGTAAACTTTATATCCTAATCATGACTTCCTCATACGAGTATATTAATTTAGGATCGATAACTTCAGTGAGTAAACATGTTGCATACGTCTAAATATAGGAACAGGCTTGACAGGTCTTGCACGTGGCTTCGTCCGCGAGGATATTGGAAACTATTGGGAACGTAGAGATAATGATAGCCTGCATCTCTTGTCGACCCACTGCTGAGCAAAGGCCCAAAAAAAAAAACAAAGTGTTTGTTTTTTTCGATCCAGGGCTAATGTGGACCACTGGTCGTTGGTTTGGTTCATCTCATCCCGCCATCTTCTACGAGGTCTGCTGCGACGCCTTCTGGCTGACATGGTGGTTATTTTGGCCCACAGCTTATTGGCCATACAGCAGACGTGGCCAGCGCAGTCACGCATCAGCTTTTTGGGCTACGTCAGTAATTTTTATTTTGGGGCCTTTTGGTGAAGCATAAATTGTTAGGTTAGTTCTAAAATACTACGATTCTTTGTACCACCGGGATAAATATCTTATAACGTAACCCAGGTGATGGTCTATTCGGGTGCCAAATTCTATCGAAATCCGATCATCTGTTAAACTGGAAAAGATAACAAAGACGGGGAATCTGAGCCTGAACAGGAGTTGTCTTGGCTAACCTGGAAGGCGCTTAAGACTCCGGATACAGGTTAAACGAAGCAAAGAAAACCTGCTCCGGTGGAAATGTATAGGCGATTCGAACCTGGAGTGCAAATTTTGGTGCTGTTCCCCAAAAAAATGGGACACATGATATCATCTCCTGCGTGGCCCTATGCTTGCACGCCACAGGAATTGATGGACGCTAGTGGTAACGCCAAACTCGTAGCTTAGTTCTAGGCCGACTCTTTATAGATTGAGAAGAAGGCAGACCAGAGTTACTTTCGGATTTATGATCTTACTACATTTTTATAAATGCGAAAGTTTATGAAGATGGATAGATGTTTAATGCTCTTTCACGCAAAAAACTATTTACCGGATTTGGATGAAATTTACACACTGATAGTTTATAACCCGGATTAACACATAGGATACTTCTTATCCCGGTAGTCCCGGAACTCCACGCGGGAGTAGCCGCGGGCACAAGCTACTCATCATTCTCATGCCCTTATCCCAACTTATTCGTGGTCGGCGCAGCATGTCTTCTTCTCCCATACTTCTCTTTTACTCGTCATCTCAGCAGTCACCTCCTTTCTAGCCATATCATCCTTCACACAGTCCACCCATCGTTTCTTTATAGCGGGCATAAGCTAGTATTAGTATAGAATCATAACTTCCTAACATAATTATTGTCATCTACAACAAATGAGTAAACACGTTACAAGCGTCTAAATTTAGACACAGATTATAGAATGTCATTCCACTATCGAGTAGCTTCGACAAAGAACAATCACTTGGTGGTCATAAAGGTATGAAATAAGATGATACAGAAGGCAAAAATACAAAGATAAGATTGGAAACATACATAGAAAAGAATGTTGCGATTTAAAAGATGGAAAAAGAAACATTTAAAAGTGATACACACAGAGATCCAAAGAGATACACTTTTTTGAGAGGGTGAATGAAAGGCGATTATCGCAAGGAATTTAATAGGCACGGGGTGAACTTGATGAAGGGGCCCATCGTGCGCGCTAATATACTTGTATCTCCCGGGCGCCCGATACATGTTAGTAGTAGGAACAGTGGGCTTTTAGTCGGTTAGAATCCGACATTACCATCCGCGTGCCTCAAATGATGGGTATCCATGAGGATTTAACCACTTGCGTGAGTGGCAATGCACGGGAGGATACCCCCTGGACGGGAAGGACTTCAACTGATCTTATTGTTGTTTATGCAAACAGTATGCGAATTTATTTGTGTTCGGCGCATCATATCTTGTTCCAGACAGCTTCCGTAATCTCTTGTAGCCATTATTATCTTTCACTTAATCCATCCATTGTTTTCTGTGTCTTACTAGTGGTCTTCTTCAGTACATATTTATCAGTCATCATCTCAGCCCGCGTAGCATGGCAATACTATCTCTATTCTCCCAAGAATCGTCAAAGCTCTTTCTATACAACTTGACATGTCGTGTCATTCATTTCTAACATCGTCATGCTTGCGACGATAGAAATCTTTCCTCAATCTGTCTTTTTTTTCGATTCTTCGTCGACTAAACCCGTTTCTACGGTGGCGATGCCACGCGGGCAGCAGTCACAGCCCTTTCTACCCATATCATCACCTGACCCTATCTTTTATAAAACCTATCTATCGTTTCTTTGGTCTTACTGCGGCGTTCTTGTAGCTATCCATATTTCATACTCATAACTCTTGCAAAAGGTCCCGAAAATACTATCAAATTAGTGCAAATCTGGTGCTGTTCCACAAACGATGGAAAACCTCATACCATGCCATATCCCGCGTGCCTCAGAAATTGAATGATGGCGCTGAACTCGTTGCAAAATTCAGAGCCGACTCAATGAAGAATACCATCAACGCGCTTATAAGAAGTTGGTATAATAACAAAAAAAAATACAATGAAATTGATAGCAAGACCGTAAGAAACAATGAAATTGAAAGAAAGGTCGCTTTCTTTATCTTCATGCTCTGCATTTGTCATCTCAAACTACCTCGTACGAGTCACTGCAGTTTGTGCATCAAATATATCTTTGTTATCCCACGTCAAACAGTACGTCAGTCCTATAACTTTCCATAAAACAAACCTTCTGTGACTATCTGTCTATTGTGTGACCAACAAAGTCTGTGGTCGACCAGTTTTCAACCTTATCACCAAAGGCATAGATGTGAATAGTTATCGACTATCAACTTTGTTGGGAGTACGTGTGCGCGCACGCGAGCGCTTTGTTTACCCACCAGTCCACGCGTTCTCGATTTGAAGATAGAACATCAGTTACGCTCAGACCGTCAAGGAGGACGGTCGTACCGCTCGGATTTTTAGTGCCTTTTTACGCAGTTGACATTTTTGAAGTGTTTTTCTTTTTTGTCTTTGGAATTTTGGTTTTTTCTTTTGTTTTGTTAGTGTGATTGTGCGTTTAGTGGTGAGCAATGGCTATGGAACCGTTGGCCGCTGTGCCGGTGGATGAACTCGGTAAATAATCCCTTTGTTTATAACTTAGTTTAATGACTTCGAATGAAATTGAAAGTGATCATTTCGCGTGTAGTTTTTCAATCTTTTTGGCGAGTTTCCAAGGTCGATTGATTAATGTTATTGATTCATAAACCAATAGTTTTGATACACGTGGACTTATTTTTTAGGGACGAAATAGGAGATGATAGATGTTATTGGAAATAGAATTTTTTCTAAACCGGTTTTTCAAGATTTTGTTTCGTTGTTTAATATTCAAGTGCTTTACCACTGCTAGAGTTGTCATGAAGAGGACCGGCTTTTATACAGGGTGTAACAAGACACTTAACGAAGCCGTCAACCAAGCATTCTGTACGTCAAATTAAGTAACTTTACGCAAAAATTATTGCTGGGAAACGACTTCTTTTTTTGGGGTGAGAAATCACGTTTTACGGTAGGACTTAATGTAACGGACTTAAAACATTGTGCTGGTGGATGGGTTGAATAGTACGGCAGTCGTGGAGGTGTTTAAAGTAAAAATCTTACAATAAAAACAAGTATAAAAAAAAAAACTTGTGGAAAAGTTGGAACTTTGACCCCCAATATCTCCGTAACTAAAAGGTTCCCAGGTATGGTCTAGAACAAAAAAATGTGGCTTTCGGCTTCGTTAAGGATCTTGTTACACCCTTTAGATTACGTACGTAAAATTCATGCCTTTTTCTCAAGGATGTGGTGGAAACTTCAGAACGCCATGCGCCACCTGCTCTGGTAGGATCCGTAGATTTTTACTAGTTCTTTTTATAATGTGGGAAATTCGCGTAATTTTTCAGTGACGGATACACGTGCTACCTTTAGGAAAGTTTATAGAATAGAATATAATTTATTACCATAAAAACATGGTTTATGAGCGTGCATGCATACAAATTCATCATTTAAATTTTTTGTCCAAAAATTATTTTACACTATAAAAACTATTAGTGGACAGCCAATCATACAATTTACTTTTAAATAATCTGGTATTTACAATTTTTAGGTCACTCTGTATCTTATTAAATATTTCTACACACATAGGTATACAATTTATATTGTTTTTATATCAATAGCTAAACTTAGTAAGTAAAACTTCATGTTCAATAGAGTTACATAGGCGGACTTAATGCCACAAGAGATTGTCTATTGTCTACCAGACAATCTTTACCGAACTGAAGGGCTAGGCTAGGCTGGTGACAACATGCAATCAAGAAATTAATAAATTATTCCTAATTTTCTCGAGCGAGTCAGGCGCGTTTACGGGTTAAAGTTAATTGAACTGTTTACTGATAAAACTATTAAAGGTTAGCAGGAAAACATTGTAAATACCTACCTACGTGATGTGTTTTTGTGATAATTACTATTAATAACTAGCTGTTGCCCGCGGCTTCGATCGCTGTTTGATCGGAAGTTATCCCACGGGCACGTTGTAAATATAACCTATGGCACTCGGGGATAATGTAGCTTCCTATTAGTGAAAGAATTTTCAAAATCGGTTCAGTAGATCCAGAGATTACCCCCTACAACCTCACAAACTTTATTTACCTCTTTATAATGTTATTACTAGTGACCCGCCCCGGCTTCGCACGGGTTCAATGTTGTACATATAAATCTTCCTCTTGAATCACTCTATCTATTAAAAAAACCGCATCAAAATCCGTTGCGTAATTTTAAAGATCTAAGCACACATAGGGACAGACAGCGGGAAGCGACTTTGTTTTATACTATGTAGTGATTAGTAATTATTAATAATTTAAGTACCTACTCAGGTTTATTTCTAAAACTGCAATAATAATATTGTGACTAACCTTCTGAACCAAATATATCGTTGTCTTTTTATCTTTTAGTCTAATAACAATATTATGGTTTTGATAAAAGTATCAAATCGACGGTCGATTTTTCATAAGTGACGTATCGTATTTTTAAAGGAAATGACGTCTAACATAAACATGGACATCACGCCTGTTAGCCCCAAAGGATTAGGCAGGGGTGTACACAATAGTACACCCACATTTCGTCAGTAAAAGTTTAAGTCCCATGAAATAGGGGGCGAGTCTATTGCCATCAACCGGGCACAAATCCGGACTCCGTGGCTGGTACTGCGAAAATCCTGATGCAAGAACCCACCTGGGAATCGAACCCAGGACCTCACCCTCAGCAGTCACGCTTGCGACCACTATGACTAACGAGGCAGTCGTAACAGTTTTACAATAATAGTACAAGTATAATAATAAATATCGCTTGACATTACACACAGCGCCATCTAGGTGCCACATTAATCTACGAGGCTTGTGTCGTGGACACCAGATAGTTGATAATACTACATAGATACTTTTTTTTTAGTTTGTAAATACTAATACTACATAACTTTTTTTTGTTTGTAAATACATACTTATTATACATATAAACATCCATGACTCGGAAACAAAATGTCCATGCTCATCACACAAACATTTGCTCCTACCGGGACTCGAACCCGGGACCCTAAGAACGTAAGGCAGCCTCACTACCGCTTCGCCATTCGGGTCGTCAAGTATCAAGTATGTTACATTTGAGATTTTGCCCCTCTAGAGGTAAAAGAACAAAAGCCGGATGCAAGATGGGTTGGTATTGACACGCAAGGAAATACATGTAATGTAACAAACTGACCCAAACAACAAAAGTTTATTTACCTTTATATCACTAATATAAAAAAAAATAAGGTTAATGCCACTATAATTTTAAATATTTATTTATTTATTGGATCTACAACAGAAACTACACAATTACATGCAAATATGCATAGAACAGGGACAAAAACAAGTGTGCGCTATATGCAAGAAATACAAAACTTTTTTTATTTCTTAAAAATGCCTTGTCTGGCCTGGACCATAAAAACATTGTGGTACACTTGTTTAATTCTCTAATACAACACTTATTTTACAATTTAATATTTTATGTAGCGTGTTTTAGGTGAAACGGAACGCAAACACAAAACGCATCGATTCCGGTAGTGACGTCAAAATCCATGTGTCAAAGAAGCACTTTTAATTGAAAAGTACTTAAAGTTTCACTAAGATTTTACTATAATATTGTTATTGCAATTTTCGCTCAAATAAAGCACTTACATTTTAGTAAAACTAATCTACCTAGGGCAAAAAATTAGATTTAAACAAGGCAGATAGAGGTAAGTGACATCAAAGTCCTGACATGAATGGCCGCGATAGTCATGGACGTTTGAACTGTCGTAGAAAATTGTAGGATTTTAATTATTTTTTTTTGTGCGACAAGCAGTAGTTGAAATTATTTTTTAATTATTTTCTTGGGTTGATAGTACTGCATATTATTGATTTAAGTGAAAAAAAAATTACATGTATATTCCCTATTATAGGAGACCACATCATTCACTTATAATCTAGGTACATACAGTAAATTTGATAAGGTAAAAAAATAAAAAAAATATATTAAAATACATTACACGAAGAACATACAAAGAAAGCAAGGTGAATTACGTAAAAAATGAACTATAATAATAATGGAAGTTAACAATAAGTAAGAAAATAGATAATGATAATCATACAACAATAACAAAATATTACGACTTGGGTACTGTAACATATAAGTCTTTTTTAAACCTAGACATTTTGCATGTAATATCTACTTTATGACGCTTCGATACTTCGTTATACCGCCTACAGAGCCTTGGCAAAACGGCAAAGCGTCAGAGGTTTGTTTTGGATCCCGGCACATAGAAAAGATTATAGTTACATTTGCACGGCAAGCGAGATGGTGTACTTATGAAAAGGGTTAATCCCACTATAATTTTAAATGCCAGCCAGCGTAAACTTCAGTTGGTAGAACTATGGTGGTGGGGGGTTGGAGATAAAACCAGTACTGTTCCATATTCAAGGTTTTTAACTTAAGTATTGGTTCTTATAGAAATATCAAGGTACAACCTTCCAGTTAAGTGAATTTAAGTTATTACTATATGACCAAGTATCTCCTCAGTTACCTATCATCAAAAACCTTGATCATTATATCCCTGCCTTTTCCAAACTATGTTAGGGTCGGCTTCCAGTCTAACCAGATGCAGCTGAATACCAGTATGTTACATGGAGCGACTGCCTATCTGATCTCCACAACCCAGTTAGTATAATACGACTTTCGGGTGTCTAACTACTTGACGGGTATATTCGAACAAGCTATTTGGTATACACCCAGAAATATTCACAATCCTCGTACACTGTCAATATTTTTTGCAATTTTATTTTATAAAGCTTATGTCATTAAGAGTCAGTCTCTTATTGAAAAAAGCTTTATTAAATAAAATTTGGAAAAGTATACGCTTCGGCATTGGATTGTGAAAATTTCCGCGTGTATACCAAATAGCTTGTCCGACCGTACATGCCCGCTACTCTACATATTCCCTAACCACCCGATACGACTGTCAAAGATTTACAATAAATTGACAGTTGAGACTAAAGGCTTCAGAGTTTGTAACGAGTGTCAAAGATCTACGGGTATCAAGACTGCAGGGTTTTAAATAACACTTCTTGTACATTTCAAGTTGATGGTTGATCGACGTTACAAAACATACCACTGGTTGCCTACCCTTCGTATGCCGCCGGGAACGTAGATCTACGCGAGACACATAGGTTTTTAATTGTGTCTATATACTCGACATACGGAAGGTTAAGTGTGTTTTGTGTTTGGTCTCGATAAGTATTGGCTGGTCACCCATCCACATAACGACCTCGGCAAGCGTTGCTTTATCTTGCATATCCCGCGCCTGATATTATTCAGACATGGGCGACTCTCAATCGGTGACACTAAGTAATCAAATTATGAGCATCAAATCAACACACTATATGCTCAGACACAAATAGCCCACAATCAGCTCTTATCATATTGGATGGTCACCCATCCATAAAACGACCTCACCAAGCGTTGCTAAACCTTACATATCCCCTGCCTGATAATATTTATTCAGACACGAGCGACTCTCAATCGGTTACACTAAGTAATCAAATTATTTGAGCATCAAATCAATACATTATATGCTCAGACACAAATAGCCCGCAATCAGCTCTTAATACTCTTATCACCCGCCTATAATAAAATGTCAGAATTATGACCGGTCCTCACAGACGTGTGATAACTGATAACGCTCTGACAGAGTTGGTCTTTATAGGCTCAATAACTTGTGTTCTAATGGCAAGGGCTAGGGTGAAGATCAGTGGTATATAGGGTGACTGGTAATTAGTGACCGATACTTAAACACGTGATTGTACTCATGATAACAAACAACTTTCCTAAAGAAACATTTTTTTTCATATTCATTCGCTATCATAAAACAAAACAGCCGTTTAAAATTCGCGCGCCGCGCGGTTGCTATGCCTACCCACCGTTGCACGGTACGATAGTAATGAGACAGAACAGCGTTACGCGATTAACAGTTGATAGAACAAAGGCGCGCGCACGCGAATTTCATACGTTGTGTTAATGTGATAGTGAATGAGTATAAAAAAAAGTTTCTTTGGGAAAGTTGTTTGTTATCATGAGTACAATCACGTGTTTAAGTATCGGTCACTAATTACCAGTCACCCTATATATCACATCATCAGCTGCCTGCCTTTTCCTATGTTGAGGTTGGCTTCCAATTTCACCGGATGCAGCTGAATACCAGTATTTTACATACAGGGTGTAATGGGACCCCTTCACGAAGCCGTCAACCAAGCTTTCTGTACATCAAACTAAAGTAACTTTACGCAAAAATTATTACTGGGAAACGACTTTTTTTTTGGGGTGAAAAATCACGTTTTAAGGTAGGACTCAATGTAACGCACTTAAAACATTGTGCTGATGGATGCATCGACTAATTCGGGGATCGTGAAGGTGTTTAATGTTAAAAATCTTACATTAAAAAGAGGTATTTAAAAAAAAAAAACTTGCCAAAAAGATGGAACTTAAAAAAAAAAACTTGTCAAAAAGATGGAACTTAAAAAAAAAAACTTGTCAAAAAGATGGAACTTAAAAAAAAAACTTGTCAAAAAGATGGAACTTAAAAAAAAACTTGTCAAAAAGATGGAACTTTGACACCTAATATCTCCGTAACTAGAAAGTTCCTAGTACTGCCCAGATATGGTCTAGAACAAAAAAATTATCGCAATGACGGGGAGAATAAGTGCCAGTCTTGTTATACCCTTTAGACCGACTGCCTATCCTGACCTCCACAATCCAGTTAGTACTGGGTAGTACGGTACCATTTGGTAAGACTGGTTTTCAGAGTTTGTAACGACTGTCAAAGATCTAAGTTCATCAACACAAGAAGTGGTTTAAATTACACTTCTAATTGTGATGGTTGATCGACGTTACAAAACATACCACTGGTTGCCTACCATGACGACTTAAAGCAGGAGCAATTCCAGTGTGGGAAAGAGATGGTACTAAAGGACCTGTATAGCTCGGTCTCCTTCCCACACTGGAATTACTCCAGTCTGCGTAGCATGAGCGAAGAATCGAAAAAAAAGACAGATTGTAAATGGCGATGTTAAAAATGTATGACATGTCAAGTAGTATAGAAAGAGCTTTGTCGAGCCTTGGTAGAATATAGATAGTATTGCCATGCTACGTGCGCTGGTATAAGACTTCATGGTAGGCCACTTGATCGGACAAATAAAACAGGTTTTAAAAATTCAGGGGTTTTATCACAACTACGAGTAATACTTATGCATGTCATTACTCAAACAAAATTGATTTTCAAGGGACCAAAGCAAAGCAGACTAGCGATGTCACGCCATATGCTAAACTGCGCACAATATGCTTTTAATAATTATAATGAAAAGCAATTTTGTTTACTTTTCGACGCGGTCTGGTGGTTTGCACTTTAGTGCAAGGTTAATTCATTCACGAACGTTAAGAATCCATTACAAGGCATTATTAAATATGAATTTCAGTTGAGCTTCTTGTAAAACTGTGCGTCTGAATCTGAACATGGACTGCCAAAACTACTTAATTTGGGGAGTCGTGTAAAAACATCTGCTATAAAATATTGCATCATAAAATATCACATGTGGAGTGGGAACACCACTCCACATGTGATGCGGAGGAATGAGGAAAATGTTGAGTGTGAATGTAGATGGCTATAAGAGTAGAGGAAGACCAAAGAAACGATGGATGGACTGTGTGAAGGATGATATGGCTAGCAGTGGCGAAGGTTTCTAACAACTCGATTCCTATCGGATTCTCTTTCAAAAATGGCACAGTCAGTATTCTATGGACAAATAATATTATAGTCACATTAAAGATAAGTATTCTGCGGCTTCTTACCTCTTACAAAAATTAACCCTTCGCTACTGATGGCTAGAAAGGAGGTGACTGCTGAGATGACGAGTAATAGAATCTCTCTCCTAAATTTTTGCGTGCCCGACAGGGTCCATATTGTATCTTTAATTTGTTATTACCATCTCTGTAACATATGGAATGCAATAAAAAATTGAGTATTGAGAAGATACGGAAGAAGAAGACATGCTGCGCCGACCACAAATGAATTGGAAAAGGGCGGGAGCATGCTGATGAATGAATTTGCTAAACTCGAAAGACTACAGGTGCACAAAACCTTGACAATGCCACAACATTACAAATTTTACGACATCAGCTGTCATTCGCAGACCCATGACATCTTACCTATCTCTTACCGAGGGCTATCGTATTACCTAGTACTAACTGGGTTGTTGGGGTCAGATAGACAGCCGCTCCATATAAAAATGCTGGTATCCAGCCGCGTCCGGTTAGACTGGAAGCCGACCCTACCATAGAGTGCCTTGTTCCCGAAGGCAGGCAGGAATAGGCTTCTTAGGTGCCTTCGGGCCTGCCACCTAGTTGAGAAAAGTTGTTGTCGTTACAATTCGTCACCTAATTGTCAGCTTCTGTTATCTCTTGCTCCATTTCGTCCCCTCGTACCGGATCCGGGGGTGATATTGATATCTATACTATAAAGAGGTAAAACTTGTAAGTTTGTATGTAGCGGGTAATCTTTGGATCTACTGAACCGATTTTGAAAATTCTTTCACTAATAGAAAGCTACATTATCCCCGAGTGCCATAGGCTATATTTACAACGTGCCCATGGGATAACTTCCGACCAAAACGCGACCGAAGCCGCGGGCAACAGCTAGTTATTAATAGTAATTATCGTAAAAACACATCACGTAGGTATTTACAATGTTTTCCTGCTAACCTTTAATAGTTTTATCAGTAAACAGTTCAATTAACTTTAACCAGTAAACGCGCCTAACTCGCTCGAGAAAATTAGGAATAATTTATTAATTTCTTGTTAGTATGTTGTCACCAGCCTAGCCTAGACCTTCAGTTCGGTAAAGATTGTCTGGTAGACAATCTCTTGTGGCATTAAGTCCGCCTATGTAACACTATTGTACATGAAGTTTTACTTACTTACTAAGTTTACAACGTGCCCGTGGGATAATTTACGACAATTTACAATTTTATAATCAACAGATAGTTAATTAAAAAATTGTTATTTACAGTCTCGTTCATTGACTTTGGTCCATATTTGATCAAAGTTATCGTAACAGTAGTTAGTGTGATACTCACTACGCTTGCGTTTATTTGTAAATATTTGGCTGTGGTAACAATATACATAGATAGACTGACACAACAGAGGCCCCAGCACTAGCGCGGCGTCAACGTAACGTTAATAAGTAGTAATTAAGATTTTTGAATCAAAAATACAATTATCCTATAGTATTTTTGTATTTTTTTTTTGCAACAAGCACAATCAGTATCATCCATAGATAGGTACTCTCAATCAATCAATCAATCAAAATATTTTTATTTCACATAGGCCTAGATGGGCACTTATAAAACGTCGACAAATAGGTGCACGGTTCGGGTTGGTCGTTTCCTATGGAGAAGAACCGGCAAGACTCTTCTTTACGTGTCGATAAACTCAATGGGGGCTATCGCGTATGAATTCGCCGCTAGATGCGTTAGTGTAGCGCGAGGTCACTGAAATTTCAGATATCATAGTGTTCGCGCGTTGCGTGCTTTTTTATCACGTATTTTTAGTAATCTCCACGATTGGGAGCCATTCCTGATTAATTATGACTTAGAGGATTTTACTTGGGGGTAAAATGATTTTTAAATGTTTCACGGTTGCAAATTTTTAGGAAGAATATTGTAAAAACGTATCTGAAGTTTACACTTTGTTGTTATACGCAATAAAATAAACTTTATATGAAGATATTGACGGACCTTACTCGACAGTGACACCATCTGGTGAGCTCAAAAACGATAGCCCTCCTTGTGTTAGACCAGTATGTAGCCACAGAAAGTCGGGACTAGGAATAACATTCTTCGTCGCCGTACATCCACCAGCTGGGGAACATCGCCACAGGTTCTCAGCTTATGGCTTTCTTTTTCTGATGGAGAGTTAGCATACCCAGTGTGGCATCGATCCGGCCACGCTAAAGAGTTTGACAAAGCTCTAAACGATACCTGTCGCATCGAAAAGAGGCAACAGGAACGAGACCCCCGCTACCTCCACGCCACCAACGCTTAAAGTACCGTGAAAGCTTTTCAAGATATACGACCTCCTTAGTAGACGGTGCGTCAGACGGGAGATGCGGACTGTGGAGAGTGATGGCAATAAGCTCGCCCTCTATTACATGTGATTTAAAGATACCTGGCGAAAAGTGGGTGTACTGTTAAGTACACCTCTGCCTAACTCTTCTGCCTATGTTGTGTTATGGTATTCTAGGGGATAATATAATAATAATCAAAATCAAAGCATTTATTTCAAGTAGGCCAGTTACAGGCACTTTTGAACTGTCGAAACAAAGACAACAATGAAATGTAGCTATAGTCCCAGTCACAAGGCATAAAAACTGTGAAAGTACTGTAGTTGCCCATTCCCTATCGTAGATCTCTATGGAGAAGAACGGGCAAGAAATTCCATGGACACTCTTTTGTTCGTGCGACGGCGGCGACGATACTAAAATAGTTACAAGTAACCAAGCCAACTAGTCGTAAGCGTAACTATCATTTTATCAAGCCCAGACTCCAAATGGCTGCTCATTCGACATGCAACACTTACACATTTCCGGCAATTGAGCATAGTAACTCGTGTTGAATACTAAATGGCTGTGGCTATACTTGTATGTGCTGTCTAGGTTACGGAGATATCCGAAGTTATACTCCTGGGTGTTGGAATTGACTGGGGAGTTGAATAGCCTCCAGAAAGTGTTATATTTTAATGTACGTGGGGCGCATCCAGGACAGTCATTGATGTAGAACTTTGCCTCACCTCCTTTGCAGCACTCTGTGCCCCAAAAACTACAGGCAAAGCAACCTCTGTGGACTACCAACGATGCTGAGGAATTGGGAGACGCGCTGGGCGTCGGGGGCCACGTAGTGGCTCTCGGCCACCGTAGGCGCGGGCTTGTGGACGGTGAGCAATGGGCTAGCTCGCCGTCCGAGCGCGCGCATCAAAGAGATGTCAGCAAACGGAAAGAGGTCCGAAGACTGGGTTGCGGGACTGTTCGAAAGAGATACCGCGGCCCTGGAACACAAAGGCCAAAGAAGGAATATGGATGTGTTTCAGGCAGTACAAGTCTGACACTCTCTTCCGGTCTGCCCAGAGGGGGAGGGGTTATTTGACGACTTCGAACACGAAAAAAAAGTTGATATATTGGGCCAAAAACATTTATAGCACGGTGCTCTAGATAATCGGCTTTGTCACACTTTGCAAAAAGAAATTCTGGTTTCACTTCTGACTAGCATATACGTATTTTTACCAAGGTTTCGTCTTAAACAGTAACAAGAATAAAAGCTAGAGGCTAGAGGTAGATCATTCTAGTCCGGGGCCGACCTGACTACGTCGTATCATCAATCTTGACTCCCAATAATATCTCATATTCATGTCTTTCTTAATGAAAACGACCCAACAACCTTTTGAAACACACCGACAAAATAAACTAGAAAAAACACCAAACAATTCCTCGCGGACAAAATCTAAAAACAACGCTAATTCCAACACTATATTGTTGGCTAAACAACTTCAAAGGCGTTAATAGAAATGTTCACAGACACGCGTTAATGCAGGACGATGAACTGAAACACAAAGAAAATTATTTTTGTCTGTATTATCCAGGAATCATGAGTCAGAACTGGTTTGCAGAAATCTGGAACGCTTCAACGCATTTATGGAGACACAAATACATAGCCAAGCAGGTGCTTTGTGTCATTAATCCATCACCACTGCTCTCAAAACGGTGAAGGAAAACATCGTGAGGAAACCGACATGCCTTAGAACCGAAAAGACAATCACCAAAATTGGTGTCTTTTTATTTTTCGCGGCCATTAACGAAACCATTTCTATGAAGCAGAAAAACCAGCGATAGTCTAGTGATGTGACCGTCGGACTATCAAGTCATATGTCTCGGGTCCGAACCCAAGATACGCACCTCTGATTTTTCGGATTCATGTGCGTATTGTATAATTATTATCACTTGCTTCGGTGAAGGAAACTTGCATGCCTGAGAGATATTTCTCGACGGCATGTAAAGCCAAGTCAGAGGCCCATGGGCGGCATAAAAACTCAAGACACCAGCTTAGGCACTAACCACACGATAAAAGAAAATCCTATATGAGCTTAACTCTCAACTTTGAGCTGCCACTAAGAGAGAGAAGGTTCTCATCATTTTCCTGTCCCTCTTACAGTTCAATGTGGTCGGCGCAGCATGTCTTGTCTACATCTATACAAACCATCGATTTATTGACCGAAGATACAAATAAATCAAATTGAAGTATCTGTTTGTAATATCATAATAACAGCTGTTTACTGAATGCTTATGAAAGTTTATACGGTACGGTAACAAACCATTTTTTTTAATTTTTATCTTAGTTCCGGATCTCCGAAACGACTGGACCGATTTTGACGGGACGTTTACATAGCTGATGTTATAAGGTCTAACATATACTACTTAACTTTAATTTTAGAAAAAATATTAGGGTCCCGCGCAAAAAAATAAAACCCTAGAAATTTTAACAAAATCCGTTTCAAACGGCTAATCTCCGAAACGGCTGGACAGATTTTGACAGGATTTTTACTGGCAGATAGCTGATGTCATAAGGAGTAACTAATGTTACTTTTATTTAAGAATAATAATTTGGGTTCCGTGCAAAAAATGAAAACCCTTGAAACAAAATTCTATTGAAAAAGGAAAATAGTATTTTTATAGTAATTTCACGCGAACGAAGGTCGCGGGCAACAGCTAGTCACTACATAGTATAAAACAAAGTCGCTTTCTCTGTCCCTATGTCCCTTTGTATGCTTAAATCTTTGAAACTACGCAACGGATTTTGATGCGGTTTTTTTTAATAGATAGAGTGATTCAAGAGGAAGGTTTATATGGATAACATTGCAACCGTGCGAAGCCGGGGCGGGTCGCTAGTCTACAATAAAATTTTGATATAGAAAGATAGCATAAGCATAATCAGCCTATAATGTTCTCACTGCTGGGACACTCGGCCTCCTCTCTATGAGAGGGAATGGGCTATAATCCACCACGCGGGCGCAGTGCGGGTTGGTAGATGTCACATGTCTTCGAATGTTTGGTTCTAGGTTCTAGTAAATGCCGGTTTCTTCAAGATAGCAATCCAAACAAAAATATTATCAGTCCAGTAAAAATTCGTCTTGCAAATAATTTTGCAATATGCAAAGAGATGATAAGACGATGCAGTGATTCATGTCGTTATCACGATAAATTGTAGCAGCAGACGTGTGTGTGATAACGAGGGCGTTCAACTTTCAAAGTCAGGGTTTTAATATGTCTGGGAGAGGTAGACATGTATCAGTAGCGAATGGTACATTTTTGTAAGAGGTAAGCCAGAGTACATACAGGGTGTAGCAGAACCCTTCACGAAGCCGTCAACCAAGCATTATGTACATCAAACTAAGTAACTTTACGTTAAAATTATTGCTGGGAAACGACTTTTCTTTTTGGGGTGAAAAATCACGTTTTACGGTAGGACACAATGAAACGGACGCGAATAGTACGGGGGTTGGGGAGGTGTTTTAAGTAAAATCTTACATTCAAAACAAATATTTAAAAAAAAAAAATGAAAAAATGGTGGAACTTTGACCGCTTTTTTTTTGGTATGGTCTAGAACAAAAAAATGAGCGCAATGACGGGGAGAAAATGTTCCTTTCGGCTTCGTTAAGGGTCTTGTTACACCCTTTAGCTTTATGTGATTTTATTATTTGTCTATAAAATACTGACTGTGCTATTCAAAGGGGCTTCCCTTTAGGGGTTACGAATCGGGTTGTATGCAACCTTCGCCACTGGTACATATAGCGACGTCGGGTGGTAGACTGTTCGATTTTATAGCTGACTAGCGACTCACCCCGGCTTCGCACAGGTGCAATGTTGTACATATAAACCTTTCTCTTGAATCACACTGTCTATTAAAAAAACCGCATCAAAATCCGTTGCGTAGTTTTAAAGATCTAAGCATACACAGGGACAGACAGCGGGAAGCGACTTTGTTTTATACTGTGTAGTGAAGTGCCTCACAATCAATATTCATACAACGTGTACCAGAAAGGTGTGGTCATACAAGGTGTAAACAGACCTTTCAAGAACACGTCAACCAAGAATTCTGGACATCAAACTACTGTAACATTACACAAAAAATATTGCTGCGAAACGACTTTTTTTTTTGGGGTGAAAAATCACGTTTTGCGGTAGGAGTTAGGACTCAATGTAACGCGCTCAAACCATTTTAGTAATGGATGCATTGAATAGTACGGGGGTCGTGGAAGTATTTAAACTAAACTGTGTTGTAACTTCTGACCACCAATGTCTCCGTAAGTAGAAGGTTCTCAGATATGGTCTAGAATGTGTAGATTCTAAAGCTTAGACCATACCTGGGAACCTTTACGCTGGTAAAATGGTTATGCGTATATTTTTCCATTACGTAAAATACCTAACAAATAGTGTGAAGCCTCATTTTCGAGTCACGTGAACATATCCATTTAAAAGTCGTTTAAAAACTAGTTCTCGTAATTTAGGAACGTGGCAAACTCACGAACTAGTCAAATGACTTCTTATGTTATATAATCAACTAATCAGTAAAATAGGTGTTTTGATATTTCAAATAACATACCTCTTAAGGTTGTCTCAAATTCGTGAATAAATAAATAAAAAATTAAAAAACTCTCGATATCCTGGACAGTTCAGTCCATCCATCAGCACAATGTTTTGAGTGCGTTACATAGTCTTAAAGTAAAACGTGATTTTTCACTCCCAAAAAAATAGTCGTTTCCCAGTTGTGTACAGCCACCGTAAAAAGTGATTTTTCACCCAAAAAAAATTGTCGTTTCTCAGTTGTATACAGCGCGTAACAGAAAGGGTATAATCATATGGAATACTGTGGTACGGACCATCAAACTGAACAACTTTCTCTATGGGGCCACCATCGAAATCGTAAAAAAATTATCAGCTGTCCTATACAAAATTTCAATACCTACTTGACCCAAATGTATGAAACAGCTGATTATTTTTTTACGATTTCGATGGTGGTCCCATAGAGAAAGTGGTTCAGTTTGATGGTCCGTACCACAGTATTCCATATGATTATACCCTTTCTGTTACACGCTGTATATAGTTGTTTTTAAGCCCATGTAGGAAGGAGCTAGCCTGTTGCCATCAACCGATCATAAATCCAGAATGCCACTCAGAAAATCCTGATGGAAAAAGAAATAACCGGCTCCCTTTTTTACCCGGCCTGCCAAGGCACGGTTGTTTTTCGCTCGTATCTTGTATGTTTGTATATTTCTTTATCTTCGATACGGCTGGATGGATTTCGACGATTAAGGTATCGTTATATTCGTCTTAAAAACCCAAGTGTCGTTAGATAAGTGTTTGAAAAAAAAAGACACTGATTATTTCTTTACGATTTCCGTGGTGGTCCCATAGAGAAAGTTGTTCAGTTTGATGGTCCGTACCACAGTATTCCATATGATTATACCCTTTCTGATACACCCTGTATAAACATAATTATATAGATATAACTAAATAATACGATTTTTAGTCGGGTTTTTTTGATACTTTTAATTAAATGTTACTTGTTATCCATTTTTGTTTTCGGGCTACGTCGATAACCTTGATTCTCTTGCGGATGTCTTCATTTCTGATTCGATCACGCAAGGAAACTCCGAGCACAGCCCTCTCCATTGCCTTGTAACTTTAAACCTTCTGATAGGTCCGTACAAATCCTTACTCAGATTAAACTGCAATCTCTCTCGGTGCAAAATGTCCAGTATTTAGCTACATCTGATTCTAGATATGAATCCTCAAGTTCAAGAGTTGTTTACGATAAATAACCTACTAGCTGACCCGCGCAACTTCGTCTGCGTCACTTATGCAAGAGACATTTTTCGATGATGCTCCGCTCCTATTGGTCGTAGCGTGATGGTATATAGCCTATAGCCTTCCTCGATAAATGGGCTATCCGACACTTAAATATTTTTTTAATTCGAACCAGAAGTTCCTGAGATTAGCGCGTTCAACCAAACAAACAAACAAACTCTTCAATTGTATAATATTAGTATAGATTACTAATATAACAATGGTGTGATAAACCTTTCTCTTTGACCTGCGATAGTAGATGTACTTTGGTATGATCACGTCATGGCAAGCGTGGGGCGTTCGTGGGCTGGGCTGTGCTGATGTCATTAGGTTATTTGTTAATTAATTATCTTTAATCAGTAGCCTGGCCGTAAAACCGATAAGAAAGAAAGAAAAAACCGCCCAAGAGTGAGTCGGACTCGTGCATGGAGGGTTCCGTACCATTATCTAAAAAAAAAATACGTTTGTTGTATGGGAGAGCCCCCCTTAAGACGGACAGTGGAGTCTTAGTAGTAATAGGATTTAATTTTTTGCTAAAAAGTTTTCTTTTTTCTACATTTTTTTTTTAATTGTAATATCCTGTCTATACAAATATTTGCGCACTGCTCCAATGAGATAGCGAAGTTTCGGAGTAAACGAAAATATCGATGGATACAATTTTTAGATTTTTGTTGATTTTACAAAAACCGCTCAACCGATTTCGATGAAATTTAATTGGGAAATCATCAATACAGGGCTGTATTGATGATTTCCCAATTAAATTATTCCAAGTTCATATAACCCCATTCAATAGCCATTTCATAAAAAAGTCACTAAATGGGGTTAAATAAACTTGGAGGGTTGTATTGATGATTTGAATGACTATAATTCTGTAACTCCATACGTGTTACTGGCGCGATACATATTTTCATCAACATACAACCTGACACTGACCTGCAAATTGCAATAAACGTAAGAAAATTTAAATTTCGCGGGCTACCCTTGCGCATCCATCTTAAACTAAACTCTAGATATGCTATACTCGTAGTTGGAATAAGACAGGATGATCTTTCTGTTCGGTGTCAAATCATATTTATTTATAGTTTCCGAGTGAGAGATCAGAATCTGTCATTACCACTATTACAGTACAATTATAATTAATCACGAGCATGTCAGTAACATCCGCGCTCAACAACAATGGTAGCACGCGATTTTTGTTGTTGATGTATATTTTATTGCATCCTCTTTAGTAACTTGTTTTATATGCGTGGTCACCGGAATTTGAAGCCATTTTTTTATGATTTTTGGGTATTTGATTTAATGTTGGAACGGCACGGTTTGCGCAGTGGCTGAGCGATTAGCTGCTGCGCTGCGTGTCGCGGGAAGAATAGAATAGAATAAACATTTATTCGCTAATGGACAGCAGCAACACAATAGAGCAGCACATACATATACATATTACTAACAAACAGCTTAACAATTAATTAAAACAGCTCAACTGCGCTGAGCATGCCCATAACGAAAGGGTCACCTACTCAGCATATGCTGGGTGTAAAACACTCAGCGCTGGTTTTCAGTAGGCCCCCCGCAGTGACACACGACACTAAGGGGTACAATCCCCGCACGGAACACATATTTGTATGATCTACAGGTAGTTGTTCCGGGTCTGGCTGTTTGTTTAAGTGAGTGTAAATGTTTGTAAATGTAATACAGAAGAAATTCCTAGTGGGGGGCAACGTTTTTTTCATGGAAAGACTGTTTATATGATCTCTCCAACCGTCAACAACCAATATTGGACACGTAGATTTAGACAGAAGTGGTTGTTTACTGGCGCCAACCGCGAAAAAGGTAGGCCAAGGGTGCATTCCCCTATTGGCTGTGGAACTGTTCGAAAGAGATACCGCGGCCCCGGAACACAAAGGGCTAAGAAGGAACATGGATGGGTTTTAGTCAGTACAAGTCTGACACTCCCTGCCGCTGCGCCCAGAGCCGGAGGGGTCATTTGAAGATTTCTCATCCGAAACAAAAGCGTACATATTCTGAGTCTTGCTATAAAGGGTGTAATAAGACCCTTAACGAAGCCGAAAGGCACTTGTTCTCCCCATCTTTGCGATCATTTTTTTGTTCTAGAAGACCATACCTGGGAACCTTCTAGTTACGGAGATATTGGGGTCAAAGTTTCGACTTTTTCACAAGTGTTTTTTTAAATACTTGTTTTCAATGTAAGATTTTTGGAGGTACACCTCCACGATCCCCGTATTATTCAATCCATCCATCAGCACAATGTTTTGAGTGCGTTACAACGAGGCCTACCGTAAATAATTTTTACGTAAAAATACTTAGTATGATGTACATAACGCCTGGTTGACGGCTTCGTGAAGGGTCTTGTTACACCCTGTATTGTTCAAATTCATTTATTGTTTGTCACATGAAATATCAGTTCATAAGATTATTATAAAGGATCGCTGTAACATATCTGTAAGGTGTACAATATTAAATGCTGGTTCCATATTTATTTAACACTAGTTGTTGCCCGCGGCTT
Organism: Eugnorisma glareosa; assembly: GCA_947578425.1. Lineage (NCBI taxonomy): Eukaryota > Metazoa > Arthropoda > Insecta > Lepidoptera > Noctuidae > Eugnorisma > Eugnorisma glareosa. The sequence continues at coordinate 1,864,464 of OX387984.1, forward strand.
CGCTCGCGTTTTTGTCGGAAATTATCCCACGGGCACGTTGTAAATATAGCCTATGGTACTCGGGGATAATGTAGCTTCTTATTGTGAAAGCATACAAATTTACAAACAAATTTTACCTCTTTATAATATTAGTATAGAAGTATAGATTAAAAATCATTCTTCGTCCTGAGTCACATCATTTGCCATGCATAAATAATATATTAGTCATCATTCACACAGTCAGATTTAAAAACAAATTAATAGATACATTGTTTCGTACTAATTAATTTATTCAATTTACACTCATCATTCTAATTACACTCATAATAATTGGTCGGTTGTTTTTATTCTTTGCATTGGTTGTTTTAGTCAACCTCATTTTAAAGAAAGAAAGAAAAAGTATTTATTAGACTCACACAGGACAATGTACACTCATTACACACACATTTACATTACATTCACACATTACATTACATTTTCATTTCACATTTACATTTTTATTTTTTTATTTTGGATTTAACATTCATTATTACAAAATTATGAGGGATTGTAGACACTGTCACCTCGACGTTTTGGTTTTTAGGAGTCTGACGTATCCTTGGGCTAATAAATGCTACTTAGAGGAATGCCTATCAGAACATGCCCAGGAATGCTTCTTTTAATGAGGAAAATGGATATTTGTCTCGCGCAATATCTCTTTCATACTATTTTTTATTTGATCAAAACAATCATGACATGACTCAACAAATATATAGAGAAAAGAATGCTCTCAATCATTCAAAACTAAATATACTTATCTCCCTCTCCTTTTGTTACAGAATCGTGGGTAGAACTCAACTCCGGCGGAGGTCTAGCCGCCGTTGAGAACGAGTACATCAGACTCCTGCGAGAGGCTCAGAGGGAGAGCCGGGACTCCTCTGTGAGGCACTCCCGCGCGTCCAGTGTCAAAGGCAGGTCAGTACCCAGTCACCAGACACAGATAATAGATATTATGAAGAAGCTGCTTACTTGCATCCTAACGCAAACTCATCATTTACTCGCATGAAGTGTGTATTTCCAAAATATGTTTTGTGGACTTGTCTGCAAATACCAAATATCGAGGTTCTGGACCCTCAAAATGACCCCGGAGAATCACGTCTAATGTTTTAGGCCCGGACTGCCCAGAGTTCAGAAGGCTCTGGCCTGAGCCAATTAGAAGCCTAAGAGTGGAAAAGAAAAACGATTTATTGAACTCACACTGTTGTTTGTTTTGACAAACAACAAAACCAAAATAAAATAACAACAAAAAACAATGTCAACAAGACAGTGACAAAAAGACAAACTAGGCCTGGCTCGCAGTGACATAGCGATCGCAAAACAACCGAATTCGGTCGCAAAGCCATAACGATGCGGATTTAAGTTGGACGCGAGTTTGGAAGTTATGAGCGTCGAAACTTCCATATTTCAACACTAATTTTAACTCATGTTTGGGCGTAAATAAATAACTTATGTAGAATGAAAATGGAAAAGTGAAACCGTACAGGGTTAGATAATTTATTCAAAAGTTCAAATAATTCATTTTAAGTAGAAACATCCAGTAGTTTTTCCATAATATCTAAACGCCCAAAGGTCAAATTATGTAATTTTACGCGATGAAGGACTAAATAAATTAAAAACTTTACTAAATATAGCATGCATATCAGCCACGCCCGCCAGCGAGTTCGAGCCGTCGACTAGTGCAACCTTAAGGATGATATTGTTCAACACACACGCTAAATACTACGTTATTTACAAATAGTGCGCTCTAGACATGCAAACAGATCCACTACTGCACATAAAAGATGTGTCTACTGTGTGTGTACCTTGTCCAAGATGCATGAAATCCGGTCGAACTAGTTTCTTCTACACCAGTATGTGTTTATAAATAGATTCGGATTGCCACTTCCCGCGTCTGTGTATGATGCGAAAACTCGTACGAGTTTTCACTGTGATTTCTTTTCCATCGACAAAAATGCCCGGTATAATGCGGGTTGTAATATAATATAATAACATCCGCTTTAACCTGTTTTGGGTGTGAATTTTCTAAAATGGTTCCTTGTTTCTTGCCCTTGTTTTATAAAAGAAATTCTTGTACAAATTATCATGATTCTAGACCTTGCGGTTTAGGCCGAGCGTTATTTTTCAGTACGTATATAAGAGTTAATTCATTGTTGCGGACTCTGAGATAGACCCTTTAGTCCATTATTGGTCAGAGTCCGGTATACGCGTCCACAATTACTCAGGTTTGATCGAAGCTTTACGGATAAATTCTGTTGTAATCGTGTTTGCACCCAGCTTGAATACACACTATTGTGACTACCATTGACCAACGTAAGCAGTTTCACAAGCGATGAGGCGGCCTCATTATGGCTTCTCGCTGCACACATAGTAATTAACTTTACCGTCTAAATCGATACTTGGTTAGTTCAGTTAGAACTGCGGCTTGTACTGCACCAGCTTATTTACCAGCTTGTAGAATACTCTTTCTACTTGTACTCGTGTAAGCGTTATATCGTCATCATCAGGAAAAATGAGGGCGTTGTTAGCGAGTTACTGGCAACCCTGAGCAGTGACAAGCCAATGACATTGCCCAGTTTGACAGAAAATGTGGCATTACCAGGTAGAAAACCCTGAGCAGTGACAAGCCAATGACACTGCCCAGTTTGACAGAAAATGTGGCATTGCCAGGTAGAAAACACTGAGCAGTGACAAGCCAATGACACTGCCCAGTTTGACAGAAAATGTGGCATTGCCAGGTAGAAAACCCTGAGCAGTGACAAGCCAATGACACTGCCCAGTTTGACAGAAAATGTGGCATAGCCAGGTAGAAAATATGAAGTTCCGTGTTGCCACCATCTAAACTTTTTTTGTAGGTCTGTACAGCATATACAGAAAGCTGAGGTCATCTTAAGGCATGTGGTATAGATCAAAAACCATGAAACTGAATAATGTTCATGTTGGTTCTACACAATCATAGTCTGTAAAAATATTATATTAGTAATTCTGGAAAAATATTCCGCGGACAGCAGATGTTTTCTTCGCGATTACGATTATGGTTCCATGGGGAATACTGTTCAGTAGTAGAGGAGCTCGTGGCATAATAATAACAACCGCTCAGGTCGATCTTTAGGTTAAGCCGTGCTTGCCTAGGTAGGTGTATGGATGGGTGACCGCCCATTACATACAAAGTTTCCTCCGTGCCTCTGAAAGCACGTCAAGCCGTTGGTCTCGGCTGTCAATTGTAGATCTTTGACAGTCGTTACAGGTAGTCAGTGGCCCGAAAGTCTGACAACCAGTCTTACCAACGGTATTGTATTACCCAGTACTAACGGTCAGATAGTCAGTCGCTCCATGTAACATACTGGTATTCAGCTGCATCCGGTTAGACTGGAAGCTGACCCTAACATAGTTGGGAAAAGGCTGGGCAGATGATGGGGAATACTGTTCAGTATGATGGTCTTTAGGCACCCCTTAACATGACTACACCCTTTCTGTTTAACGCTGTAGACTCCATTTTGCTCCCCAGCAGAGCCGTATAATCATCATCTGGCTTGTCAGTGCTCAGGGTTGCCAGAAATTCGCTAACAAGGCCCTCATTTCCATACTCTATTTTGCCAAACTGGATGTATGTATATTATACAGCGTGTAACAGAAAGGGTATAATCATATGGAATACAGTGGTACGGACCATCAAACTGAACAAGTTTATACATTTGGGTCGAGTAGGTATTGAAATTTTCTATGGGACAGCTGATTATTTTTTTACGATTTCGATGGTGGTCCCATAGAGAAAGTTGTTCAATTTGATGGTCCGTACCACAGTATTCCATATGATTATACCCTTTTTGTTACATTTTGTATCGCTCGAGGATAATCCGAACACAGTTTGCCGATTTAAGAGTCTGCTTCGTCGTTCAACAAATACTCTTGAATGAAATGAGCGAACTACTAAGCTTGCTTGCCAGCTGAGTTTATATTAGGAAATGGCCACTTGGCCAGTTAGGATGTTCGGATGCCATTGGACATTATCAAGAAACGCATTAACCAATCGATTTCTATTGAGAAACATGGCAGCTGATTGTGAACTAGAACAGCTGGATCGACTTATGATAATCCCACATACGAGGGGCAGGTGATGTCAGGGTAATTCAAGGTAAATCAATAATTACACCCCATGGAAGACATATGATACCCACGAACCGTCATTGGGCCCGCGTGGTTTATTATTTTTAAAGCAGGAGATATACAGGTCATCTAGCGCCATCTCTTTCCCACATTGGAATGACTCCTGCTTTAAGACGTCATGGTAGGCCACCAGGTCGCACCGCTCTCCCCTCCCGCAGAGAGGTGAGCTGTGTCTGAGCTGATGTTACTTTATAGGCTGACTAGATTATGCACGCGGTTTGCCCGCGTAGTGTTCGGAAATCGTCTGGGATACAAAGTATCTTAAGTGTTAATTTCATCCAAATCTATTTAGTAATTTTTGCGTGTAAGAGTAACAAACATCCATCCATATATCCATCCATCCCCAAACTACTAATATTAGTAGGATTATACCAGTAGCAAGGTGAAACTATGCTATATGCACCCCTTATGACTAGAGCTCAAACATCGTGGGGAAACCGGCATGTCCTAGCACCAAACATTCGAAGACATGTGACATCTACCAACCCGCACTGGGCCCGCGTTTTGGTACAGCCCACTCCCTCTCATAGAGCGGAGGCCTGTGTCGCAGAGAATCAGGTGTCCCTGTATTAATGAATGATCCACAGACAGATCTCGGCAAACGTAGCTTAGCGATCAACCTCATTGTTGTAATAACGGTTAGTATAACTTCAACTACGAACCACAAACTAAAGCCTTAGCCCATGATGAATCAAAATCTGTTTGGCTGAACGCAAATTACACAGATGTGTTGCTGGGGAGTTGGTTCCGTCACTTCTGTCAAGCTATAACACTCTGAAGTGGCTAGGGGCGAGGGTTATGGCTATCAAGTTACTTCGATGTTGAAATAGTGCTTATTCTTGATTGTGAATGAATGAATTAATTAATTTATTTAATTACAACGGTTGTGTTTAAAACCAATTACAGTAACTAAAATTATAAAGTAGAAGAGACAATTATGAAACATATTAAAATATACAAAATAACAAAGCAAAGCAAAATTTGAAGTGAAAATAAAACAAAGAACAACACTTTCATAAATTCCTCTCACAGTACTTCTGACATACCAATAAAATCTTCGTCCATCCATCGCAAACAGATCATCTGTTGGATTAGAATCCAAGAGATCATTAAGTGCGGCCAGAGTGCGAGGAATTGGTGACTTGCACTTGGCACGTGCAACAGTACGACATGGAGGCACTGCAAACAAAAGCTTCAGTAGGAGCTTATGCAAGGTGTAAAGCAAGAAGCGGAATGCATCTTACGTGGTGATTCAGACTATCAAAGCTGAAAACTGTTCCAAAAGAAAATGGGTCGGAAAAAAATATTTTTTGTACTTCCCATGTCAAATATGGCATCGTCTGACGAAATTAGTATGAAGTCTTTTTCGACTCTTTTCCTGAGGTAACGAGGTCCAGTTTGATATAACCTAGTAGGTATTGCGCGGCGAGATTGGCAGACGACATTGTTGCCATCGCGGGTATATCCTGAATGAAGCCTCATTCAGGATATACCCGCACATATAGGCACAAGAACGTGGAGATTGCCACAAGCAAAGAGAGGCCTATACCAGCAGTAGGTGAAGTTGGACTGTGGATGATAATGAACAGGTATTACGCTTTTAGCAATACACCATTTAGATACACCACCTTACTTAAGTTACAAATCATATGAAAAAGTAAAGCCGTTGAAATGCGCCTGGCGCCGGCAGACCGCGTGTAACATGATACGGTAGTGAGTAGTGATACTACTTAGTACGTACTCTGTGCTCAATGTGCTCATCTGACTAGAAAATATTGTATGAATGACAGGGCTGTTCGATGCAGAGACTTTGATAAATAATGGATGAGCGAGAGGAGCACATGTGTGAGTACTATGTACTGTAAAGCTATATTTACATTTAGTTATCCTTTATTGACTCGAATGTGCCCTGGTGGCTGAGAGAATGTCAGGCTCACTCAAATGTCTCGCTGATAGTGGCGCGTGTGTTGGGTCGTTTAGTTCCCTTCAATATGGTTGAGCTGAATGGGGCTGATGCATGCGTCATGTTCGTGAACGGGCGCTGTCAGTTGGGGCTGGTCATCTCTTAGCTGCCACGGTTTATTTTAACTACTTTGTTTTTAAATTGCTGATAGTTATAATCTTTTACTCTGGACGCTCTTAATGTGCACGTCTTTCTACATCGTTCTCACATATATGTATAATCTCAACATGAATGATGTAACCAAGATCTTGTAACAATATTTTGATTGAAAAGAGTGTCCATGGAGTTTCTTGCCCATTCTTCTCCATAGAGATCTACGCTTTGGAATGGGCAACTACAGTACTTTCACAAGTTATTATGCCTTGTGTCTGTGACTGTAGCTTCGCATTTGTTTTTCTGACTTTCAAAAGTGCCTGCTAAGGTCTAATTGAAAGAAACGCGAGTGTGATGTAAAAGTCTGTTCCGAAAGGTACCATCACCCCAAGATGAATCTACTCACTTTTGAAACAAAATCCCGTGCACACGATATCCACAGAGTGAGTGAGTGCGAACCAAAAGTAGCAAAACAAAAACAAAATGTGACCTTTTTACATTATCTTTTGTTTTACAAAAATGCTCAGGCTCTGTTAATGATCACAGATGTTTGACCACCCTTTTTTGACTAATAGGAATAACACAAAAACGGACCAATGAAGAGAAAGTTTTTAACTAAGCGCTTCTATAGCGGCCGGATGCTGCAAGCAAAAATAGTCCGTAAGGTGATCAGATTCATCTTAGGGTGATTGTACTTGCTCTCCACGTTATTGCGATATTTTTTTGTTCTTCAACATACCTGGGAACCACAAGTGTTTTTAATACAAGTTTTTAATGGTATACCTCCATGACTCCTGTCCTACTTATTCAATGCATCCATAGTGATAAATGATGTTTATTTTGCAAATAGGTTTTTAAAAACACTTTTACACGTCTCTTTTTTAAACTAGATGGGGCCGGTGTTTTGTTCCTGACTACTCTGAGAAGAAACAGCCGAAAAAAACTCAGAGGTCATAGTCTTTTAAAGTTCAGACATAATCTTGGTCAACTCACATGAGGACTATGCAGATTAGTGTCTGAGATGGTCTCTTGAAGAAAGAACCACGCAGATTTGAGTGGACCTGTCCACTCAGTGCAAGCATTTGTCAGTTATCGTGTAGCGATTTTTCATCCCAAAAAAAAGTCTTCCAGCAATATTTTTTGCGACCCCCGTACGATTTAATGTATCCATCAGCACAGTGATTTAAGTGCTTTACATAGAGATTTACGGAAAAACGTGATTTTTGACCCTAAAAAAAAAGTCGTTTCCCAGCAGTATTTTTTGCGTAAAGTTACTTAGTTTGATGTACATAATGCTTGGTTGACGGCTTCGTGAAGGGTCTGTATACCGCCTGTATATTCAGGTGATGTTGGGGCAGTTTGAGAACCTGATACGAGTTGAATCATCATTGTCCTGTCTTTATCCCAACTTATTTGTGGTCGGCGCAGCATGTCTTCTTCTTCCGTACTTCTCTATTACTCGTCATTTCAGCAGTCACCTCCTTTCTAGCCATTTGGATTTGTTGAACATAATAAACTGATTAATTTCTATAGTTCTGCTTTTGAAGATACATTGACCAGAACACGTTCCACCACTTCATACTGTACTAACTTGAGGAGTACTTACGTTATCTTTAAAGTGCCCAAGCCGTAATTAATTGTTTTTAGAGTGTATCTTTATTAAAAGTAATTAATAAACTCTTGTGTTAATCTGAGGAGCGTGCGAAGTCGTGTTGTCGTTTTACACAATTTGCAGTAATTCGCGCGTTTTGAAAGATACGTTTCAAGGTCAATTTCGTAGATGTATTGTTTCTGAAAACTGATTAATTGGCGTGGGAAGTTTATGTTCTAATGACCCGATAGCTCAAGGGTGTACTTGTTAAGCTGGGGTTCCAGGTTGAGGGAACATTATTTCAATCTAAAGACGGGATACTGCCGGGCAACAGCAGTGTCGCAAGTGTCGTCAGATCATCATCGATGGCGGTAGGACTGCTAATGCTGCGTCTGCTGGTACGCGGTCGCCATTCTTTTTTTTTATGGCATCTCCCATATCAACCTATCCTGCTTAGCCGGTCTGTGGGTGCTTTAAGAGTAAGGCCTCCAGCCAGGGCCAGAAAACTTACAAACTAAGCGTCCGCGCGCTAAGGGCACCCCCTGTGGGGTACGAGCGTCGGCTTAGGGCATCGCTGGGGTCAGAAAACGTTTTTTTATATTAAATGGGCCTACCTTTGACCTCAATCATGTCCTGATGAGGTCGACAAGTTATAGACAGTCGAAGACGATGAATTGAAGTGAGAAATGCCCGCTTTACGTTCTGCAAATGTTACCTGCATTGAGAGCTATGCTCGTGCCTTCTATTGAAGAAGCCTTTTTAAATTTACATGCAGATTCATGTGAATATAGCAGAGTCCCTCTCATTTTATTACATACAAGCGGCTTCGCTCGCGTTTTTGTCGGAAATTATTTCACGGGCACGTTGTAAATATAGCCTATGGTACTCGGGGATAATGTAGCTTCCTAGAAATAATTTTCAAAATCGGTTCGGTAGATCTAGAGATTACCCCCTACATACAAACTTACAAAAAATGTTACCTCTTTATAATATTTAGATAACGTTTTTGCCCAAAATTAACAAAAAATATTTTCTCTTCTGTTTCAGTCCGAAGTCGCCCCCCAACAGTCCGAACCTAGAACCTTCCACGGAGGACGAGCTGAAAGGAGTCTACATTAACTGCTGGAGAGTAAGTAACGTACCACTTACGATTATTTTAATAAAAATAATTGCGCTAGCGAGCGAGCGAGCGAGGCGGGCGAGGCATCCTTTCACCTCGACGATCGGCGGCTTGGTGGCGATCTGTCCTATACAAGCAATAAGATATAGTCTATCATTTCTACCTCCTTAAGGCGCCTCCCCGAGCAAAACGCAGTGGTAGCCGATTTTTGTGCAGTTTTGTGGAGCTATCTACTCTTTACCCAAAAGGAATACCAACTAATAAAAAAAACATGAAATTTCTGTATATTCTTGACTCCAAAATGGTAGTTTTGTTTTCTTTTTTAGTAGTAAAATGTTAAATTAATCTCCTCGCAACGAAACCACAGAAATGAGACAGAATTACTGATGACATACATCTCCTCGTAAAGTAACCATTATTTTGATTTGCTTTTTACACTAGTTTGTAGGCAATTTAATAATAAACAAAGCTACAACAAACCAAAGCTAGTTTTTTTTTTTTTCAAAAGACCTAAATTTGATTTTATAAAGATTTTATTCCAAAATCTGAGCGTACTCGCTACGTATATCGCTATTTTCTATCTCGCGATCTTACGCTGGGTGGCGTGCGGCGAAAAGGGACGAATGCTCAAGGTTATTTGGTCAGGGTACCGCCTTAAAAAAATATATATAATTTTGTACTCGATACCTGAAAAGGATAACATTAATGTTGCTGAATAATTGTATTAAATTAATTAATTTTGACATAACTAAAATTCTCTATCTAATTGTACCAATATAAAAGAAAGTAATTAAGTAATAACAATGTTTAATGCATGCTAATTTAGGATGATAATAAGGGCAGGCGAATGATAAATTGCAATGCTTGTAAAAGGCTGCTAAGTCATAAGTACCAACTTAACAATAAGACCACATTGTACACTTAGTTCGCAATAAATGTTTTGACTTTGACTTTGACCTCGTTTCATACTTTGGTTCACACCGCGAACTACCGATAGAGCCGAACGTAAAATATTCAATTAGTATTTTTTATTTTTTTATAATATATTTTATTTATAAATAATAATGTATGAAAGGCCTCGCTCGCTCGCGGTGGGTGTACTACTAGGTACCCCTCTGCCTTACCCTTCGAGGATTACTTCGGTGATGTAACGTTATGAACGTTTGTCTAAAGAGCGGTGTTTTATTTTCCAGGATGACTCCAACGACTGGGTGTGGGAGTGGAGCAGTAGACCCGATCAGCTTCCACCTAAGTGAGTGCACATACATGCTTACATAACATACCGGGTGTAACAAGATCCTTCACGAAGCCGAAAGGCACTTGTTCTCCCCGTCATTCACATTCTCGTCTCACATTCAATTTTATTAATTTTTATGTATGTATGTATGTGTAGATTTATTAACATTAATCATAATGTTATCGTTGCAGGGACTGGCGGTTTAAGCACCCCACCTCGGCCCGCGGGCCTCCCTCCGCCACCTCCTCCATCGAGGTGCTGGAACAGCAACTAGCCCCTCCTGCCATGCAGCAGGTAACTACTGTACCATAACATTAACAGAATATTTATTTATTTATTTATTGCACAATGTACACAACCAATTTTACACTCTAGGCTTAAACTAGGCGCGGGCCTGTGGACGGTGAGCTATGGGCTAGCTCGCCGTCCGTCCGTCTTATGACGACAGGCCGTGTCGACGGCGCAAGAGTGTTCCACGCGCGCCTCAAAGAGAGTCAGCAAACAGGAAGGGGTCCGTAAGGACCGACGCCTGCCAGGGTTGCGGGACTGTTCGAAAGAGATACCGCGGCCCTGGAACACAAAGGGCAAAAGGAAGGAACATGGATGGGTTTTAGTCAGTAAAAGTCTGACACTCCTGCTCAGCCCAGAGCGGGAGGGGTTATTTGATGATTTCCCATCCGAAAAAAAAAAAAAACTTAAACTAGTGAGTACATGACCCTGTTAGGGCGCAGCAAGAAACTTAAAACTAATAATATTACAGTGTCAGTATTATCTATTTATCTAAAATCACATAAAGCATTGCGAACTTTCACATTAAGAATATTATAATAATTGAACATAAACTACCTATAAAACTATATTATTTAAGATTAACACATACGTATATATTTAAACTCTATTTTAACATTTTATCTTCTATAAATTCTTGGATATTATAATAACATTTTTCTAAAAGTAATGACTTTAGCCTAGCTTTAAATACACATATTGTTCTCGTGGACCGTATATTTACCGTACCGTAATACAGGGGGCAAGGGACAGCCCTCCGCAGACTGATGGGGTGAATTCGGTATATCATACTAAGATGACCGGTACAAGAAATTATTTCAGGAACGTTATGGGAATCCAATAAATTTGATTTGTTTTATTTCCTCATACGCAATGTATCGTTACCGTGGCAAAACGCATGTAGCGAACGGCAAGCGCGACGACGAGTTCGATGAACTCTGTAGCTAGGCAGGAAGTGAACAGCTGATTTCACGCGTCGCTCGTTAGAGTATTTCAACATCCATTGTTGGATTTTTGATGTGAGCCGTATTATTTACATATTATTATATGGAGTTCTGCGTACAGGGAATGTAAAGTTTGCCTTACACCCTGTATACATATTATTCTGAACATAATGTTTGTAGGCACAAGGTGTAATAAAATTGAGGTACTCCTGGCTAAATAATAACAGGCACTCGGGTCGATCTATTTGTTAAGCCGCTCTTGCTTAGGTTGTTTCGTGGATGGGTGACCACCAGTTACATACCGAGTTTCCTCCGTGACTCGGAAAGCAAGTTAAGCCGTAGATCACGGCCATCATTTGCAGATCTTTGAAAGTCATAGCATAATAGCATAATCAGCCTTTAATGTTCCCACTGCTGGGACACTCGGCCTCCTCTCCATGAGAGGGAATGGGCTATAATCCACCACGCGGGCCTAGTGCGGGTTGGTAGATGTCACATGTCTTCGAATGTTTGGTTCTAGGACATGCCGGTTTCCTCACGATGTTTTCCTTCACCGTTTTTGAGAGCAGTGGTGATGAAATAAATTACACAAAGTAATGCGCCTGTCTGGGTTCGAACCCACGACTTACTGTTCGTAAGTCGGGGCCGCCACCACTAGGCCACCGCTGCTCTCGGCCACCGCTGCTCTCTCAGGATTGAAAAGTCATAGCCGACCCCAAAATAGTTTGGCAAGGCAAATGATGGCAAGGTGTTATAAAATTGAAATAACACCCAAAAGGAAACGGGGTCTCCAAACTCATTTAAGTAATTCAACAAAAATTCAATTCAACATAGAATATAATATTATGATAGGAACATAGAATATAAAGTTTCTGTAAAAAAAATATATTTTTACAATGCCCAAGAAAATTACTTTGTTATTGTTGATTATTTAAAACTAGCTGTTGCCCGCGGCTTCGCTCGTGTTTTGGTCCGAAATTATCCCACGGGCTCGTTGTAAATATAGCCTATGGCACTCGGGGATAATGTAGCTTCCTATTAGTGAAAGAATTTTCAAAATCAGTAGATCCAGAGATTACCCCCTACAACCTCACAAACTTTACCTCTTTATAATATTAGTATAGAAGTATAGATGTTTAAAACAAACATTGCAGGCAAGACATATGAGGACCATTCAAATTACTGTGTAACCTAGAATTATTGCCACTTTTTCTAACTAAAATGTGCTGTTATTTTTTTCAGAGCCATTGTCTCTCCGTCCGGCGCACCTGCCTGTTCAGTCGCGGCGCTATAGCGGCCGTCTTGCTCACCAACGTCGTCTCCTTGCTGCTCGGCGCGGGGATTGGGTGAGTAGCTTCCTGAGAAGGCTTGCAGCTCAATTTAGCACCGGAATTTGCTCAAATGACCTCTTAAGGGTCTTAAAAGATACCGCGGCCCTGGAACACAAAGGGCAAAGGAACATGGATGGGTTTTAGTCAGTACAAGTCTGACACTCCTGCTCAGCCCAGAGCGGGAGGGGTTATTTGATGACTTCCCATCCGAAAAAAAAAAAATGGTGGAAGCGAAAGGGTAGCCCGCGAAATTTAAATAAATTTTCTTACGTTTATTGCAATTTGCAGGTCAGTGTCAGGTTGTGTGTTGATGAAAACCCCATTCAATAGCAATTTCATAAAAAAGTCACTCGATGGGGTTAAATGAACTTGGAAGGTTGTATTGATGATTTGAATGATTATAATTCTGTAACTACATACGTGTTACTGGCGCGATTCATATTCAAAATCAAAATTTTATTTCACATAGGCCTAGATAGGCCATAGGCTTATAAAACGTCGACAAAAAGGTGCACGGTTCGGGTTGGTCGTTTCCTATGGAGAAGAAACGGCAAGAAACTCCATGGTTACTCTTTTCAAATCATTTGGTGTTACAATATTATCATGTTACAGCATTAGTGCTTAAGTATGGGGGAACAGCATAGGCCCCACAATAGGTCGTTGCTTACTAAAAAAAAAATTAAAACAAGATGAAAAGTTAACAAAAGTTAACGAGCATCTGGGAATCTACAAAGCCTATAATGTTCACACATTCACAAACAATCAGTAAAAAAGAATCTATACAAAGGTAAGAAAATATTGCAAAATAGTAAATTAAACAAGTGACACAAATATTGTCATCAGTGCTGTAACTATTCGGAGCAAAAGATGTATAAATGATTTGAAAACGATCGTAAAGAATCTGGTTAGATAGATGAGAAAAAATGAGATTGAGGATAGTTAGAGACATCCACATATTTGTGCCGTTTATGAGCTACCAGGGAAGCCGCATGCGCAGAAGGAACTAAAGCCAAACTTCTTTGTCTTCGACGTAGTCCTTGATTTTGTAATATGCTTTTTTAATAAGGACACGTTTAATGTAATTTTTGAACTTTCCATCGGTCAGTTCTATAACTGACTTTGGCAACTTGTTATGCCTATACTGTTTATAAGAAAAAACTTGCTAGTTTCAGTTAATCTGAATTTAGGTATTACAATTTCGTGTTTACTGCGTGTATTTATATTATGGAAGTCGCTACTAATTTTGAAAAGCCCTCGATTTTTGCGGACATATAAAATACATTCTAAGATATAGAGCGAAGGCAGAGTCAGGATATCGATCTCTTTAAAATTTTTCCCTTAGGGACTCGCGAGGACCCATTTTATAAATTGCGCGGACTGCCCTCTTTTGTAGAATAAAAATTGAGTCAACGTCTGCTGCTGATCCCCACAGCAGAATGCCATAAGACATAATACTGTGGAAATAAGCTTAGTATACTAACCTAGCTGTGGCTACATCAGTTAACTGCCTTATTTTCCTTACTGCAAATGCAGCTTAGCTTAACCTACCCGAAAGAGTTCTAATGTGCGCGCCCCACTGCAATTTTGAGTCGATAGTAATCCCTAAGAATACACTTTCCGCTATGACATCAAGTTTTTTGCCGTCAAGATTTAAATTTAGATCCCGTTGTGGTACATTCGGTAAAGAGAACTTTAGACATTTTGTTTTGTTCGCATTCAGTAAAAGATTGTTAGCTGCGAACCATTTTGAGAGAACAGTTAGACTTTCGTTGACATGTAAGACATCCGCATATTTTCTATTTATTTTAAAAATTAGCGAAGTGTCATCAGCAAATAGAATTATATCCAATAATTTGGTCATCAAATAAGGGAGATCATTAATGTAAACAAGAAATAGGAAAGGACCGAGAATTGAACCTTGGGGCACGCCCATCTTGACTAGAGACCCGGAGGACGTCGCCCCATTTACATTTACTTTTTGCTGCCTATTTGATAGATAGGAAAGAACAAGATCAGCAGCTTGTCCACGAATTCCGTAGTGGTGTAATTTACATATCAGTGTGTTGTGGTCGACGCAGTCGAATGCTTTTGAGAGATCACAGAAGATGTCAATGGCATCCTGGGACTTCTCCCAAGATTCCAAAATGTGACTGATGAGTTTTACTCCCGCGTCCGTTGTCGACCTATCCTTCGAGAAACCAAATTGCTGACTATGCAGAATCCCATTAGAGTTGAAGTGCGATAGCATCTGGTCCAGCATGATTTTTTCATAGATTTTACTCAGTGCTGGAAGCACAGATATAGGTCTATAATTAGAAGGATCACTCTTACAACCTGATTTAAAAATTGGTACTACTTTACTATGTTTCATTAGATCAGGAAACTTGCCGCTGTCCAAACATTGATTGAATACGCCTGTTAGGACAGAAGCGATTGAGACAATAAAATCTCCAAGAACCTTGATGTTGAGACTTTTGAATGCGTTTATAATTGTAGCAATACATATTGGTTTAAATTTAAAGTTTGGTATATCCCGAGTAAAGTTTTCTTTAAGAAGAGGTTCAGCTAGTTTAGATGAAGAGGGGAGACATTTCTTAACCTCTAACGGAATGTTGGTAAAGAAAGGAGGTGTTTTTTCCCCCATACAATTGTGGCCAAACAATGTACCTTAACAATAAAGGTACGAATTTATAGGAAAAAAATCGCAGATTCTGAAAAAAAATATATTGGATTTATTAATGCATTTGTACCACCTGAAATTGTCGATCAAAGATGCTAAAACTTGCAACCCAAGAATTTTAATCTGGCAATCTCGTAATTCATTTCTCCGATGATGCGTTTCGTTACTTCATTTAAACACGTATGAAAAACTAAAAATATACTATTTAGAATTTAGTTTTGTATTAAAGATAGGTTAATTTTCCCGGCACACTTTCTTGTGAAACATTATGGGATCAAGAATTTAAAAAATACATTTATTTCACATTTCATATTATTTTTTGCGTTTGGTTAGCTACTGGCCAAAAGACAGTGCTCCAGGGCCGATAATTTACTGTCTTATTCCTTTTGTTGTTGTTGGTGACAATATTGTCATTCAGATTATTTTAGCCCTTGTCAGACGATCGATCGATCGACCGATCTCGAAAGAGTTTAATATTTTGACAGATGGAATAGTTTGACAGCCGCCAGCGCTGTTAAGAACGTTTCTTTGAACGCAGATATGATTCGAGGTAGTGTTTTTTCATATTCTTTTATTTTTTAATCTATCGAATATTGAAGGATTTAAAATACTGCTAATAACACAATGTATTGGAAAGAATTTAAATAGTAATTTGTACCTCGGTACATGTTTGGGCCGAAAAAAAAACACCTCCTTTTCTAGTGTCTCGGCGACTTCTAGCTTATCAGAAATGGTCTGATTATCTATTTTCAAAGACAGTTCATTCTGATCTCGTTGTTGCGCCTTTCCAGTTTCCCTGTTAATTACCTGCCACACAGTTTTTATTTTATTATTAGAAATACCAATTTTGTTAATTACTATTTGTGATTTTGCTTGAGCGTAGACACTTTTGAATATTTTTGAATAGTTTCTAACATAAGTATGAAAGATAAGATTTTTCGTGATATAGATTGTATAAAGTATCTCTGCTTTTTCTTATTCCCGCAGTGACCCATATTGTCATCAACATACAACCTGACACTGACCTGCAAATTGCAATAAACTTAAGAAAATTAAAATTTCGCGGGCTGTCCTTGCGCCTTACCGAGTCTGTCGTACTTCCATACAAAAAAGTAAAAAAAAAAAAAACTTGAAAAAAAAAAGTTTTTTTTTTACTTTTTTGTTTCGATACAGGGCTAGTTTGATGAGACAAATTTATATAATGTTTTATTTTGGATGTACACCATCAAACAGTGGAGTAATCGCCATACTACGTTTGTTTGTTTTGTATCGAAGTATGACCGACTAGTGTACCCTTAATAGCTACCTGTGTGCCAAATTTTTGCCAGGGTGTAACAAGACTCTTCACGAAGCCGTCAACCAAGCATTATGTACATCAAACTAAGTAACTTTACGTAAAAATTATTGCTGGGAAACGACTTTTTTTTTTGGGGTGAAAAATCACGTTTTACGGTAGGACTCAATGTAACGCACTCAAAACATTGTGCTGGTGTATGGATTGAATAGTACGAGGGTCGTGGAGGTGTATACAGTAAAGTTTTAACATAAAAAACTTGTATTAAAAAAAAGACTTTGACCCCCAATATCTCCGTAACTAGAAGGTTCCCAGGTATGGTCTAGCTAGAGCCCGTTATATATTTTCTAACCAACTTGTATCCTTGTTCCAGTATGTGGCTGAGCAAGCGAGGCATGCTGCCTCCCAGACTGATAGTGCTCAACTAAACAAGACTGAACGACGCGAGAGGGACACTCATTCACTCTTCTATTGTGATGCGGACGACAAGAGATGGAACTCAAGTGACACCTGTCAAAGTTTTGTAGATGTTCGTCTGGGACTGACGTACTGACGAATGATTGTCAGGAGAACATTTTTTATTTATTTTTTGCTTGTAACTGACATACTGTCTTCTTCACCTGCCTGCCTTTTCGTGACTATAAAAATCATAACTCTTTGACTGCTTTGGTCGGCTAAAAACCAAGATGGCATCTTGAAAAGTGAATTCAGTCATGACTGATATCTCCACCAAATAATATACAGAAACACCTGCTATGTTAATACAACTGATTTTGTAATATATCTATATTTTGACCCAAACACTTCATTGTCTGCCTAGCCTTTTCATAGCTATGTTGGGGTCAGCTTCCAGTCTAACCGGATGCAGCTGAATACCAGTATGTTACATGGAACGACTGCCTATCTGACCTCCACAACCCAGTTAGTACTGGGTGATACGATACCCCTTGGTAAGACTGGTTGTCAGACTTTCGGGCCACTGACTACCTGTAACGACTGTCAAAGATCGGCAAATGACAGCCGGGACCAACGGCTTAACGTGCTTTCCGAGGTACGGCTTATTGACAAATACCAAGCTAAAAACATTACCACTTTTTAGGCTTTACTCCGGTTGGGTAAAATATACATGTCGCTCTTAAATTTTTTGCTTGTAACTAAATGGCAGATAGATTGCTAGATATAAAAAAATGGTTTAGGAGATATTCTCCTGTGACTTACCTGCAGACAGAAATATCTTAAAAAAATTAAGATCTCGGGTTTAATTTTCAGTATGAAATAAATGTAAATTCGCTTTCATAATTATGTTGTTTTATCTAAAAACAAAATATATCACTATGCATATCAATAATTATACAATTTAATTAAAAATAACTTGATTTTTTAGTATTCTTGTTTGAATCGCATCACAATATGAAAACTGATTGCTAGGTTTAGAAACGTAATACTGTTAGTATTAGATAATTTAACAACTGAGGTTAAGCTACCTGCGCTGAGGTTCAGAAAATGATGGGTGAACACAACCAGCCAGAAAGATGTGGTATTCGGTGATTTATGACTAAAAAATGTAGATGTATTGAAGAGGTTACTCTGAGGTTAAGCTACCTTTACTAAGGTATGGAAAAGGATGGGTGTGCACTTCCGTAAGATCACCGAATGTAATATGCAGAGCTATTGACAGTTTACACTGGGGTTAAGTTACCATCATCGAGGCTTGGAAAATGATGGGACTGTGCACTCGAAATAAGTCTTAAAAATTGTATTGCAAGCTAGGTAGTTTATATTATCTAACATTAACAGATATTAGATTGTCTTACGAGTAGGTTGGAAGAAGAAAAAAAACTATATAATATGTAGTGTCTAGGTACAAGTTTTTGTATTTTTCTTACATTTTCGACAATCTGCGTTCGGTTTGTGGCTTTTTAATGCGGTTTTGGGGTAAGCAGAGATTTAACCGGCCTTAGTATGAGCTTAAATGGGAATCCTATGATTACTACTTCCCCTAATTTATTGGTGTAACGACAAAATTCACGGTGTTACTGGGTTTTTCCTTTAGGAATTTCTCAGTAGCAGCCATGGAGTCTGGATTTGTGCCCGGCTGATGGCAATAGGCTCGCCCGTATTACATAGGACTTAAACATAACTGTCGAAATGTGGGTGTACTATTAGGTACACCTCTGTCTAACCCTTCTTGTATTACAGGCTTTACTTTCCCAAGTAAGCGGTTCCTACGATAAAATCATTATCAATTTCACAGTGTCATGCTAAAACGAATCTTATAATTTTATCAGTAATGTTTATATTCGTATAGAACGCCTGCTTGGGTAAGTAAATCGGTGAGTTTTGCCCTAAGAACGTTCATCATATCGTTTATTTACGACAAGAATGACAACTCACAAACTTCGTTTTTTTTACGGCCTTTGTTTATACAACGTGTAACGGAAAGGGTATAATCATATGGAATACTGTGGTACGGACCATCAAACTGAACAACTTTCTCTATGGGACCACCATCGAAATCGAAAAAAAAATAAACAGCTGTCCCATACATTTGGGTCGAGTAGGTATTGAAATTTTGTATAGGACAGCTGATTATTTTTTTACGATTTCCATGGTGGTCCCATAGAGAAAGTTGTTCCGTTTGATGGTCCGTACCACAGAATTCCATATGATTATACCCTTTCTGTTACACGCTGTATAAGGTCCCATTAAAATAGGTGGACAAATTTTAACACAGCGTTCAGTATGTCTAATCAAAGATATCCATAAAACACATCCATTAGGTGAAAATAAAATCACTTTAATCAGTGTTTTTTTGCTTGGCTATCTTTGGTTACACGTACTGAACGCTGTGTTAAAATTTGTCCATCTATTTGAATGGGACCATAATGTCTAGATAGAGCATCAAATGTACGCAAACTTGTCAAAAATTATCAGCCAACTGTTGGCTTATAAATTCGCACACACAGAGTATTTTTCTATTGTCTCTGCACCGCGAGCACACTTGTAATTGTTGCGTCGTTTTCTTTGTTTTGATTGTCGGGCGACGCTCCATCTAGACATTATATTATCAAAATTGATGGCATTACAATCGCAAAGAAACGATATCTATCTCTGCTGCCAAGCACCGCGTATACATGGTGGAAGGCATACCGATGATAAAACCGTTACGGTATTGAGTACATCATTCTGAATCCGACATAGAATTTTTTTATCGGTAATTTGTAAATAATTAACGGTTCCATACATTTTGGCCGTGAAAGTATTGCAGTCTTGTATGGACAGCTGTTTTTTTTAAATAATCGACAAGGAATTTATGTGTGTGGGCTCAGAATGAAGTACTGATTACGTGGTAACCGTTCTCGCGTCGGTGTCTCTTTCACCGTGTATAAGGTCCCATTAAAATAGATGGACAAATTGTAACACAGCGTTCAGTACGTCTAACCAATGATATCCAAGCAAAAAAACACTGATTAAAGTGATTTTATTTCGACTTAAAAAATAATAAATTGCCGGCGGCACTCTAGAATAAACACACCCATTAGGTCAAAATAAAATCAACTTTAATCAGTGTTTTTTTTGCTTGGGTATCATTGGTTAGACGTACTGAACGATGTGTTCAAATTTGTCCATCTATTTTGATGGGACCTTATATGTCTGCTTACCCCACGTTCTCTCGTAGTTAACAAACCCGACGCTATAGCAACGTATAAAACTATTGAATATTTTTTATATTATCGTAGTATGTAAGAAGAACGCTACATTTACCTAGTTTTTAGATGTATTTGTACATGTTTTCGTCCCGAACATTTTCGATTTTGATACACGAATGCTACCTGACAAGCGGGCGTACGACATTAGACAGAGCGATTTGTGACTAACGGCCGTTTTCAATAGCTTACTAACAGTTAACGGAACGTTGCTATCTCAGATAAACAGTTAAAGAAACATCAACTGTCAACCCTCCGAGAGCTATGTAACTTGGATAGGATATTCCTGTCAGTTCATTGCTAACTTTGTTTATAGAAACACCGATAGCTACTAGAGTAAGGCATATTAACTAACCGTTAAACGTAAGTAAGTTATAGAAAACGGCCGTAAGTATTAACATTAGTTAATAGATTACGATTTTCTTTGTCTTGTTCTGCCTATCGCTAGTAAATAATGGGTGTAAAAATACTACGAAGCCGAAAGGCACTTGTTCTTTCCGTCATTGCGATCATTTTTTTTACCACGGAGCCTTCTAGTTACGGAGATGGTAGGGGTCAAAGTTCCGACTTTTTCACAAGTCTTTTTTTAATGTTCTATCTTTAAATACCTCCACGACCCCCGTACTATTAAATACATCCACCAGCTCAATGTTTTGAGTGCGTTACGTTAGTCCTACCGTGAAACGTTATTTTTTACCAAAACAAAGTCTTCCCAGCAACATTTTTTGCGTAGTTACTTAGTTTGATGTCCAGAATACTTGGTTGACGGCTTCGTGTAAGGTTATATCTTGAATTTGAGTGTCTTTGTCTTCAAACAATGAAGAGAAAGAGAGCTTTGTCTTAAATATGTCAAAAGGTACCAAAAACAATTGAAAATGTTTCAGGAATCAAAAATATCTACAAATACAACTACTTTGATTTTTCTTTATATTTCTAGTTAGTATTATGAGTTAAGCATAATACTTCATTACCTTCGCCATTAAAAAGAAATCACATTTCATTGTCTCTGTGATTGAAAAAAAAAACTTATTTATTATCTCTGGCAGTGTTGCCATGTGGCGAAATAAACTTTCTACCACAAGACAGCACTGTATGGTACTTTCACAATTTATTTTACCTCTTGACTTTGCAGCTCTTTATTTTCGGTACGATACGGTTGCTTTTTGCTTGCCGCTGTCAGAGATAAAATAAATGTGAAAATACTAAAGTATTTTATATTATTGTCAAAAGTTTTAGTTTTAGTTAAAGGTATAGTAATGTTTTTTTTCGTTATTAGAAGAATCGGCTAGATTTGATTTTTATATCTTTGATGTCTTGTGGTGAATAGGTGTGCTTAGCATTTTGTATAGTAGTAATTTTGTTTAGTTTTCCATCTTTTTATATTTTTATTTTGTTCTACATTAAATTGTCCGCCTATTTTGTCCCACTGTTGGGCGAAGCCATTCCTCTTTCCCTTAAAAGTTTATTTCTTAACTTTTCTATTTCTTATTTTTTTTCTGTTAATATTCTCTCCTTTGCTTTTTGCCTTCAAACATAGTGCTTCGTATGTCCGTATTCACTACAGAAAAATGTGATAGTAAATTAGAAACAAAACTGCTAAAAAAAATATCTATCGCTTTTGCTTTCGGCTGTATTCGTGTATGTTCGCCATCGTTCGGGACCGATCGTGCATCTCCGTCAACGTTCGGGTCCCGAAGTTTTTAGTTTACTATCACAGATTGTAAATATATTATGTTGTGTCATTTTAATCATTAATGTGTAAGTCGCTTAAAATATAAGGATATGCATTTTATTAAGAAACTTGTTTTATTTCGCGTTTTCCCTGATGTTTCTTTTAGCAACGATTGCCTCGGTGGTCTACTGGTCGCCGTGTCTGTTGAGCCCCGGTACCTATTAGGCTATTAAATAGGACTTAACGTTAACTGGGGAAATGTGGGTGTACTATACGGAGGGACCCCTGCCTAACCCTTCGCGGGAAGACAGGAGTAGTGTTCCTGCCACAGAGAATCATAAAGATACTGCAATCGCGAGTTGTAGTAGCGATACAGAGTCGTGGTGTCCTTCTTAGCGCGTCGATAGCAATTTATATGGATTCAGCCCATTTGGCGACGAGTTAGGCAGTTTCAGTTGCGTCCATCAACTCCTGTGACGTACAAACAACAGGATTGGCAGGACACCATATTAGGGGTCCCATCGTTTGTGGAGCAACACCACATTAACACTTCAAGGCAGAACTATGAATCTCCACCTGAACTGGTTCTTGCTTCGGCCAAACTATATCCCGAATCTATTTAAAGACTGTCAGCCAAGGCAACTCGGGTTCAGGAGGAAAATTCTCAGCAAGCGGCACAAATGGGTTGGGTGAGAAAACATTTACTTGCCACAGCTAGCTAGCCATGTACGTAAGAAAAAATCTGCATCTTTTTAGTAAAAGAGGTGACAGACACAGTTACAGTACTAGAAATAGGAACCAATTAGTTCAGCCGGGCTTCAGACTCGCTAAAGTAGACTCATCTTTCATGGGGTACTGTTTGAGATGCTATAATAAAATTCCACAAAGTATTCTTGAACTCAATGAGACGAAATTTAAAACATGCATTAAACGCACACTTTGCAAGCAAGCATATTACAAGTTGAACGATTATATCGTTGATAAAAATGCTTGGCTCAATGCCGGTCCTGCTCCACAAGGACAGGGACGCACAAATTGATAACACTAAATAGTATTGTTGGAGCTGCTGAAGATTGTACAACTATCTTTGCATTGTATAGAATCAATCTCTTTAGTATTATATAAAGCCCATATTGTGTGAGAACTATGTGTTAAAAAGCTATCGTTCACTGGAAACCTACGTCCTTTCTTGACCTGAATGTGCCCTGGCGGTTGAGAGTATGTCATGCTCACTCAAATGTCTCGCTGATGGTGGCGCGTGTGTCGGATCATTTAGTTCCCTTCAAAATGGTTGAGTTGAATGGTGCTGATCTATGCGTCATGTTCGTGAACGGGCGCTGTCAGTGTGACTGGTCATCTCTTAGTTGCCACGGCTTATTTGAATTAATTATTTTTATTTTTTTAATTGTCTTTTTTGTTTTTACTGTGGACACTTTTAATGTGCACATCTTGCTACATCGTTCTCACATAGTGTACCATCTCAACATGAATGATGTAACCAAGATTTTGTAACAATTTGCTGATTTAAAAGAGTGTCCATGGAGTTTCTTGCCCGTTCTTCTCCATAGAGATCTACGATAGGGAATGGGCAACTACAGTACTTTCACAGTTTTTATGCCTTGTGACTGGGACTGTAGCTACATTTAATTGTTATCTTTGTTTCGACAATTCAAAAGTGCCTGTAACTGGCCTACTTGAAATAAACGCTTTGATTTGATTTGAGCTTAAATCTCTCCTCAGACCGTTCGCCTGTGAGCGAGGGGACACACTTTAAAGCACTGATACGGCTTTTCAGTCTTTGAATCATTTGAATGAAGAATCGTCAATAGGTGGGTGAAAGTACATACAATGTGTAACAGCATAAACGCACAACCTCTTAAGGGGTCATTGTACTCATCATTATGAACAACTTTAACTATGGGACCAATCCCGAAATCGCGAAAATAAAAACAGCTGTTCAGTACATTTTGTCGAATTATGCGCACAGAAATGTATAGGGCAGTCGACTTTTTTTTCGCGATTTCGGGATCACGGCAGCCAGAGTCACGAGACCAGCGACCAGCGAGACGAGACCAGACGAGAGACCAGCGACAGTATCGCAGCTGTTCTGCATTTGGATAGCAGCAAAAAGTCGCAATGGGCGAGGGCCCCTTCCCTTTGGTTAGGACAAGGACAAGACGAGGCTTAATATTCTCCAAAGTTTTCTTTTGTAATGGCAACAATTTCAAACTGTCAACTCATAAGTTTCATTTGACACCTATCAATTCAGTAATTTCCTCAAATTCTCAGGCCGGTGAAAGGTTTTTTCAAAAAAACTGAGGGCGCCCTGTGGGTCACCTCTTCTCACACAGTTAGCATGGGGTGGAAAAGTATTGCCTTCCTAACCACGATATGCAATGTAGTGGTCATTACTCTTTATGTACTATTGTAGTTTATGCCTACCGCCAAGATTCCTTTTGCCTCAAATATTGCTTCCGCTTTATTCTTCTAGAATTATTGTCAACTGAGACGTGTAAATAACTGTGAGTAAGCGCTTTCATGTCATTCTATAGCTTCTGCTCGCGGCTTCGACTGTGTCTAAGGACTAGAATATCCTATAGCACTCGGTAACTGTGTTTGCTAGGGAAGAACTGAACATAGAGCACTGCCCTTTCACACTTAATTTATTTCTGATTTTGCTTCACTGCTGAAATCAAAGTGATTTTTCTCATAGCAATAAGGGTTTTTGTCAGACTGAGACATATTTAATATACTCTGTGGACTGAGAATAATAATGAGGGCTATCGTTTTTGAGCTCACCAGATGGCGCCACTGTCGATTAAGGTTCTGTCAATATTTCTATTTTCTAGTATAAACTATGTACCAATAACTTTATAAAAATATTATTTTATTACGTATAACAACGTAGTGTAAACTTCAGGTTCATATTTACAATATTCTCCCTAAAGTTAGCAGGCATGAAACATTTAAAAATCATTTTACCTCCAAGTACTAAAAATTAAGATTCTAAGTTGCTACTTAAAATATTCAAGTCATAATTAATCAGGAATGGCTCAATCTAGATCACAATCGTGAATATTTGTAAAAATACGTGTTAAAACAGCACGCAACGCGCGAACAATCTGACATTTCGGTGCCCCCGCGCTACACTAGCGCCTCTAGCGGCGAATTCATACGTGATAGCCACTGCTACATGGCGATTGGCGTTGTATCTACACACATCAAAAGTGTCTAGGGATCAAGCATTTTTATGTGGATTTCTTGAGATTGAGATGTGGCTTTGTAATAAATTTATGATTTTATAAATTTATATGGATCCTTTTTGGTGCATTTCATAATTTGAATCAGGAACTGTGAATCAAATTCGAGTAAAAGATGAAAATCAGCTGTCAATATTTTCCCTATAAAAACATACAACGCATTGAAGACATTATTAGTGCTACTGTTTCCCTACTACTGATTAAAACCAACGTTATTATGGAGCGGCGACGTCATTTAAGCAGGGAAGAAATGCTCAGAGCCGTGGGAATGATAGAAGCTGGTTCCCGGCAACGTACTGTGGCTTTAGCTCTGAATACAAGTCAGAGTGTTATCAGTCGACTTTGGACACGTTACCGAAGCACTGGTACCGTGGCTGAGCGCCATGGAGGACGGTATCGCTGCACCACACGGAGACAAGACCGATACATTCAAATCTTAACTCGAAGAGCTCCAACAATAACCGCCATGATGTTAGCCGTGAGGCTTCATCACTCTTCAGGGAACTTAATTAGCGACCAAACAGTCAGAAACCGCTTGCATGAAGTGAACCTTCATTCCCGAAGACCGCTACGGGTACCACCTATAGCAATGCACAATCGTAGGATACGATATCAATGGGCTCTTGAACACAGAAATTGGGCAGAAGAACAATGGCGTTTCGTGTGCTTTTCTGATGAGTCTCGTTTTGGTATGAGACCGGATACAAGACGTATACGACACTGGAGAACCCCTGGACGCCAACAGCGATTAAAATCCTGCCAGGAAGTCCATCCTTATAGTGGTGGAACCATCATGGTATGGGCGGGTATTTGGATCGGCGGAAGAACTGAGTTGATTTGGATCAGAGGCAACCTCAACGCTCAAATTTATGCTGAGACGATTGTATCAGACGTCATCGTTCCTCTACAAGTGCAAATCGGTCCCTTATTTCAGTTAATGCATGATAATGCACGACCGCACACCGCAAGAGTTGTAAGACAGACTCTCGCCGCAGCTAACATCAATGTCCTGCCCTGGCCTGCTCAGTCGCCAGACTTGAATCCGATTGAGCATGCATGGGATATGCTACAGAGAAGAGCTCTGCCGAATATGGAGGGTATCCAGTCGCAAGAAGACCTTTTTTTGTTGTTGCAACGAACATGGGCGGCCATTCCACAGCGTGATTTGGATGAACTCATTTTGAGTATGCCAAACCGATGTTCTTGTGTTGTTAGTGTTCGCGGTAGAAACACGGATTATTAATTGTTTAAGTTACCCAATAAAATTTTAAAGAAAACTGTTATTTCAGTCTTTTTTTCGAACTTTTGTGTTAGTGGTTCAAATGTCAAAAATCCCTTTATTAGGAAAATGGCAAATTTCTTTATTAATGCAAAGGTGACTTGGTTTATCGTTACTGTGACAAACGAAAACACTTTATTTGATGAATCCTTAAAGAAAATTTTAATTAATATCAATCAGGAGAAAAGTTATTGCAAAAATATATGTTGATCCCTAGACACTTTTGATGTGTGTAGTTTCTATCTGTACGGGCTACTTCTGTCGCGACTTCGTGTGCGTAGATTTCGTAATTTATACCTACGAAGCTTAACATCCCCTCCGCCTTTTATAATGGCTAGTTTTGTAAAATTAATCTTAGCGCCGAAATTGCTTTGAGCGCGTATCTCTGCTACTATTGCTATTTCAAGCAACCAGTTTCTTTCTTCTTTAGTTTTTAGAGCGAGTCAATGGTGAGAAGTTTGATTTGGAAAGTGCAAGGTACGATGCCAAACGTCGATGGCAGCACCATGCTTTGAGTTATAAAAACTAACATCAGATGTAATCATTCTAGCCAATAGAATTTACCGAAAACATTTTGATGGTGACAACTTTTGCAATAATGTATAAAAATATGTAACGAGGATTGGATTATATTACTATTTCAATTCGTGACTTTTTCGGATTATTCTAGCGTGTAACCTAGGATAACGTAGGTATAAAGTGAAACTAAACGCACAACATCGGTAACGAAACGCAAAACCATAAACTTCAAAACTTTCATTTTTATAATCTGTACCAAAACCTGTCAAAGTTTCAATGGCGGACGTCCTCGTATTCTGATCGTAACAAAACATAATTTTCACATTTTACCGATCGAACACAATTGAAACGCTACATGAACTTAATTTCCACCGAGTAAACAACAAAAGCGGTGTATAATGTCCACTGTCGTGTCGGACTGCTTCACAATCGGCAGCATAGTAGCAACGCGAACGTGCTATAATGAAAATATTGAAGGTGAAGTTTTAGCTTTCGATCCTCAAACGAAGATGCTAATTCTCAAATGTCCATCTTCTAGCGGTAATCCTAAACGCCATGACGTGAATATCGTGAACCTATCACTGGTCAGTGACGTGCAAATCAAGAAGGAAGTCACCACGGCTCCTGAACCTCCACAGTCTCTGAACCTGCACAGACTAAACACACGAGTTCGTAATTCAATAGAGAATAAGAGAAGATTAGTGAGTATATACTTTCATTGAACAACCTTTTTAGTGTTTCGCGGTTTTTTTTTCATAAAACGTGGTTAAGGAGTGATGAAATTTGTTTATATAATTTGGCCTCCTTTTTTGCTGAATGTCTGAGACAGTTCCGGTTCCAATTTGGAGTAATGTTGGCCGAAACTAGACTTATCCAGTCATCATACTTACCAAACTGTGGTAGATAAATATGGGAAAGTTAGAAAGTGCCTATAGCGCTATAGTTTTGATTCCCTCCTGAAGTTGACCTTAGGACAAGATTGAGTTGCTATATCATTCTGAATGTGTATTTAAGAGCCTATATTTTGCAATAACACTGATTACAGCCTTATTCAAGAGATTTGCTTTTCAAACTAACAAATATCTGCATTTCTAAAGCAATAAGAAAATTCCTTCGCACAATGTACTATAGGTGTTACAGATCGTATCTGCCGTATGACCAGTTGCTCAATAAATACTAACTCCAGACACAAACAATTAGAAGCAATGACCTTGTACAATATTGTTAATGGCAAATTTGACTGTATCAACCTGAATAATGTACTGTGTTATGAAGTCCCCAGAACTATTCATAGACGCCAGTTATAAGCCCTATCTATACACTATTTGCAATAGGTACCTGGGGAACGTTCACTAATTCTGCAAATGGCAGTATCATACAATAAAGTACTGAAACACAGATATATTAACAGGCTCCATGCAAAAGTTTTGACGCCTTTTGCACGAGACACTTAAGGTCTTGGATTAAATAATATTCTTAGCCATTTAATTTAGTATTTTATTCATTAGTCTCTATTATATCTCTTTTTGTATTTATAATGTGTTTTAACTGTCATGCATGAACAGTTTATTTCCTAGCAATTTAAAGTTTAGTTATTAGTGGTAATCTGTGAACAGCGCTGTGGGCTACATTATTGTTTAAGTTATTTATGAAATCATGTTGTAATATCCCATAATTTAGCTGTTTGTTGTTCCTATTTGATAAAATAAAATAAGTAAATTAAAAATAAGTTAGGCGTACTTGATTTTATAGAATTGTTTTATGATTTCACTAGCTTTTAACCTGAGCTTCCCGTTTAACCGTAGTCAAAAACATAAAATCTCCCCTGATATCCCTAAAGGGTGAAGCAGAGGTGTTTAAGTTTCATCCATGCAATAAGAGGCCAGGGGGCCTAAAATGGAAGCTCTATCAGAATCATAATACGAATCACATTAAAAATTTTAAACTCATAAAATGGACTTTGTGGTCATAACCATAAAGACCATTTTAAGAATTTTAAATTTTTAACGTGATTCATATTATGATTCTGATAAAGCTTCCATTTTAGGCCCCCAGGTTATTGCCATCAACTGGGCCTAAATCCAGACTGTAGTAGCTACTGAGAAATTCTTGATGGAAATGCTCAATTACGCTTTGCTCGGCCTTGGAATTGAACCTAGGACCTGGTGCTCAGCAGTCACACATTTTCTCAATGAGGCATAGTGAGTAGCCTGAAAGTAAGACAACCAGTTTTGACAGAATGTAATATAGAAATGGAAGAAGAAAATGTGTTGCACCAACCCCAAGTAGAATGGGACGAGGGCAGGAAGAAAGATTTTCCATGGAGTTTCTTGCCCATACTTCTCCATAGAGATCTACGGATTGGAATGGGCAACTACAGTACTTTCACAAGTTATTATGCCTTGTGACTGGGACTGTAGCTTCGCCTTTGATTTTCTGACATTCAAAAGTGCCTGTTATGGTCTAATTGAAGTAAATGGTTTGAGTTTGAAGACAATTATCCGCCAGCCTTTTCCCAACTATGTTAGGTTCGGCTTCCAGTTTAACCAGGTACAGCTACCAGTATTTTACATGGAGCAACTGCCTATCTCTACAACCCAGTTAGTACTGGGCAGTACAATACCCCTTGGTAAGACTGTTTGTCAGACTTTCGGGCCACTGACTATCGGTATCAACTGCCAAAGATCTACAAATGACAGCTGGGTGTAATTGTTAGTGAGTTATAAGTACTCTAACACCACACTGTCTAATTTCTATGTCATTATCTTCCAGGTTTCAGCCCTATCAGCATGCTTGGATCCCGAGGGTCAGCGTCTGTTCATGGCCATCGCTCGGGTCATCGACGACGTGTCCTGGGCTGGGCAGAACATTCGAGTTTATAATGAAGTTATTATCACACCTCCGTATAAGGTATGT
Source organism: Eugnorisma glareosa (assembly GCA_947578425.1). Taxonomy (NCBI): domain Eukaryota; kingdom Metazoa; phylum Arthropoda; class Insecta; order Lepidoptera; family Noctuidae; genus Eugnorisma; species Eugnorisma glareosa. The sequence continues at coordinate 1,894,540 of OX387984.1, forward strand.
CAAGTTTTGAGGAACATCATCATTCATCATCATTCTCCTGAATGAGTCCTGAGGAAAGTTTTGAGCATGAATGTGGATGGGTGTAAGAGTAGAGGAAGACCAAAGAAACGATGGACGGACTATGTGAAGGATCATATGGCTAGAAAAGAGGTGACTGCTGAGATGACGAGTAATAGAGAAGTATGGAAGAAGAAGACATGCTGCGCCGACCACTAATAAATTGGAATAAAGGCAGGAGAATTAAAAAAGAAAGATCTAGAAAGAAAACACTATTGAGCACTGTCTAAAAAAGGCACAAAAATTTTTGCATAAAATATAACTCGAAATGTATTCTAATGTTGAAATGTGTGTTGACGACTACACAAAATAGGCCCAATTCAGCAAAAATGTCAGACAACTAGTGCCTGACATTTGTTTAATAGCGATGCGAAACGAACTCAAATTGTTGCTAAAATAATAATATTGTGAGGTAACTGGTGCAATCAGTATTTTTTTATTCATAATATTTTATTTACATTATTTACAAACTACAAATCAATAATAGTAATAAAAATATGTACAAGTATCAGTATTATTTGATTGGGATGGTTTTTTTTATATAGAAAAAGAAGATTTTTTTATTTACAGTTAAATTGAATACTAGCCTTTTCATAATCATTTCACGCGGACGAAGGTCGGCAACAGCTAGATTTCAAATAACTGTAAAATTAACAAAACTAAACATACTAAACCTACTTGTGTATCCTCTAATAATATTGGGTGTAACAACACCCTTAACGAAGCCGAAAGCCACTTGTTCTCCCCTTCATTGCGATATTTTTATGTTCTAGACCATACCTGGGAACCTTCTAGTTACGGAGATATTGAGGGTCAAAGTTCCAACTTTTCCACAAGTTTTTTTTAAATACATTTTTAAAGATTGTTAATGTAAACACCTCCACGACCCCCGTACTATTCAATCCATCGATCAGCACAATGTTTTGAGTGCGTTATATTGAGTCCTACCGAAACGTGATTTTTCACCCCAAAAAAAAAGTCTTCCCAGCAATAATTTTTGCGTATATTACTTATTTTGATATATGTACATAATGCTAGGTTGACGGCTTCGTTAAGGGTCTTGTAATGATTTATTTATTTATTATTCACAAAATCCACAGCTCTTTAAAATGTTATCTCATACTGCATAAACTAATCCTACAGCCAGTTACGGATTTACAATTTAAGAGCTATACAATACATTGCTAAGAGTACAGCGTGAATGAGTGTGTAGGAGTGTGCATGAAGAGTTGCAAATGTGTGTGTGAGTGTGTCATAGTGGTGTGTGGTGATTGTCTGCATTGGTGTATCTTGAGATATTTTCCAGGGGGGGCCTGGCCCCTGCCTTATATTATATTACATTGGGCTAGTCTTCATTCGGCTTCCTATTTATAAGTGGTCAATGAGCAGAGCACAACTAGCATCGTAATTCGTAAATTAAATAGCTTGTCGCTGTATCGTGTTCATTCCTTACTTTTACATTCTTGATCAGTGAAGTTCCTCACAAATTTGTCAAAAATGTTCAAATCAGAATCACGAGGCCCACAAGATGATTTCTATACCAACTTGAAGCTAGGTTTTGAGCTAGAAAGAAAGAAAGAAAACATATTTATTTGGCACATGCCACAAGTGCACACAACAATAAAAGAAAAAATAATAAAAATGAAATAAAATGCTTAAAAGTACACAATAAAAAAAAAACAAAAATCTAAAACTAAACAGAAAAAAAAGAGATAATATTGTGTGTCTCGCGGCTGCGCCAAATAGGCCCAGTTCAGCAAATTTCCGAGCAACTAGTGCCCGACGCTGGTTTTCCACTGGACCTAAGATGGTGATGTGACGGACATAAAACAGCTAGGTGTAGGGAATTTATTTTAAGTACTTAAATTAAACAATGAATTTGTATGTTTCGTCAATTATTTTTTTTGTGTGCTGCCTAGAATTTCGAATCGGTAACCCAGCATCCTGGGGAGGGCACCAGCAGTGGCGTGCGGTGCTTCCCGAAGGCAGGCAGGCCAAGCAAAAAAAAAAAAACTCGCAACATCACATCGCTCTACTTAGGATGACCCTCAAAGTAGTCACATCTATTGATATATTCACTAACCCTCCCAGGCCCCCGCATCTGTCTTCTAGTCTTCTTCATCGTCTTTTTAGTAAGCAACAACAACGCCAATGAGAAACAACGCCATCTAGCTTAAATATAAGGAATTTCAATGATATTCTGTCAATACAAGAACGAAGGATGTCGCTTCGTTACAAAAAAACCTAAAAAATAAAACAGAGGGCGCTGTAAACAAAAAAAAATAGTTTAGTTTTCGTTCCGTACCCAATTTTGAGCGTCTGACCGGAATATTTGAAAAACAAACATTGAAAATAAGCCTGTAAAAACCAAAGTTATAAATACAAGAACTCACCACATTAATCAAGGTTCAAATCACGATTTTCTGACAATGCAAACAGAAGAAAGATTCATTTGAAATACCGAGTACGAGATGAATTTTGGGTTAATTCTCGTAATTCGGGTATCTACACATTTTCCTTTAGACACAACTTGAATCTTAACATCAAACAATCGTGAATACTTATTGTTTTTAACTTCTGACAAACACATTATCAGCGCAAACTTCACAACAGAACACCATTTTTAAGTAAATAAACAAATACAACAAATAATATTTACACTACTGTACGTTTCAAAACGAATTACAACCGTCAGATATTATAATAATCAAAACATTCAAGATCACGAAATAAATTTTGCTTGTCACATGAAACAAATATGGCTTCTAAGAAAAATACAATTGTTATTTTGTCAATGAAAAAAACACTACCAAATATAATTGCATCACCGCATACCGTTTTAGCCGGATAATACTTTGTGGGGCAGCCAATCAGTGGCCAGCTAGCCAGCTACACTCGCAGGAGTTTACGCCCCTATTTACTATGTGTGCCGTTCGTATTTCCGTGTATATACACGAAAATACTTATCAGTGTGCTTAAATTTATCAATGGAAATTAGGCCGGCTGGGGCCTTGCCTAGACTCGTAATATTATTACCAGTTACGTCACACGGCCGCGACAAGTTGCTTTAAGTATTATAACAGGCGTTTTATTTTTTTATTTTTGATTAATATAGTTATAATAAATGCATTTGTTGCGTTGTTGGTAGGAATGGTAGGGTAGGCTAGGCCTAATTGCCTCTATGGACGGCACGCCCCTGGGCACCAGACCATTCTGGGCTGGGCACGGCCCACCCGGCCCTATATACGCCTATGATTGTCTGTATACCGATGATAGTATAAAACTCATCTTAATTACTCTTCTCCAGGTTGACAATGTAATAGGAGAAAAAGACTCGAAACCATACAACTACATAAAGAAATTCGTTGAAAGACATTGGCGCGACCACCACGAGCACACTGCAGCCAACTCCAGCCAACATCAATAGATTTACTTTTTAATTATCACTTGAGAAGACGTCATCTTGGATTTTAAAATTGGACTATATTTCTCTGACGAGTTTCATCGCCATAAATCGATTGTTTGCGACAATAATGACATAACTCGAAAAATAAGAAAAACAGGACAGCATTTTTGAAGTTAGTCTAAAAATATTTTCATTATATAGCCGATGTTTTTTTGCATTGAAACCTTTTATCAAAATATGAAAGATTTATTTTACATATCTCGTAACTTAATTTAATACTTACTTTCGATTTATAAACAACTAGTAGCTTCGCACGGGTGCCTATGTTACTCAGGGTGAATGCAGCTTTCTAATGGTGAAAGAATTTTTGAAATCGGCGCAGCAGTTTTTGAGTTTATTCACTACAAACATACACACACAAATACAAATCTTTCCTCTTTATAATATTAGTGTAGGCTACAAAAAACATCGAAACATCAAATTTTTGAATTATGACATGCTTGTCGCAAACAAGCGAAATGTCAAAAATCAAACCTTTTATTTAAATTAGGCCATTAAAAGGTACTTTTGAATGTTAATTTTTACAAAGAATTAAAATTCACACCCAGTACTATTATGTAGGTAGGAACAGCTGTGTAACTCGGCCATCCAACCGGATGCAGCTGCATACCAGTATATTACATGGAGCGACTGCCTATCTGACCTCCACAACCCAGTTAGTATTGAGTCATACAATATCTTACAGTTGACCCTACGTAGCTTGTAAAAATCATAACTCTTCTTCAACTGCTTTGGTCGGCTAAAAACCAAGATGGCATCTTGAAAAGTGAATTCAGTCATGACTGATATCTCCACCAAATAATATACAGAAACACCTGCTATGTTAATACAACTGATTTTGTAATATATCTATATTTTGACCCAAACACTTCATTGTCTGCCTAGCCTATTCATAGCTATGTTGGGGTCAGCTTCCAGTCTAACCGGATGCAGCTGAATACCAGTATGTTACATGGAGCGACTGCCTATCTGACCTCCACAACCCAGTTAGTACTGGGTACTACGATACCCCTTGTAAGACTGGTTTTCAGACTTTTGATCCTCTGCATATATCAGGACCCAATATGTTTGTTTATATAGCATGATAAAATCAGTTGTTTTGACGATTTCAATGAAATATGGTTAATGCAAATGAAATAAACTATACAATCAGGATGATTTGGAAAGCAATTTCAAAGTGTTTTGACACAAAATACTTACTTCGATTTATCTAATTGTTGGATATTCAACACTGCTTAAGGTGGATGCGCAAGGGTAGCCCGCGAAATTTAAATTTTCTCAAGTTTATTGCAATTTGCAGGTCAGTGTCAATTTGTATGCCGTTGAAAATATAAATCGCGCCAGTAACACGTGTGGAGTTACAGAATTATAACCATTCAAATCATCAATACAGCTCTCCAAGTTCATATAATCACATTCAATAGCTATTTCAAGAAAAAGTCACTGTTTGAGATTATATGAACTTGGAGGGTTGTATTGATGATTTGAATGACTATAATTCTGTAACTCCATACATGTAACTGGCGCGATTCATATTTTCATAACATACAACCTGACACTGACCTGCAAATTGCAATAAACGTAAGAAAATTTAAATTTCGCGGGCTACCCTTGCGCATCCACCTTAAGCCAAAGAGATTTATGACTTATAGAGCAGACATTGAGAATATTTTCGTATGAATATTTTGATCCCGAACATTTTCGATTTTGACACGAATGCTACCTGACAAGCGAGCGTATTGACATTAGACAGAGCGATGTGTTCTCAAGTAGTAACAAGCATTAGATTACGATTTGCATCGACTTGTCCCGTCGATCGCTCGTAAATATTTCAATGTCTTTGGCGCAAAAATATCAACTTTTTTGACATTTGACAATGCTTTTCAAATCATGTTTTTTTTTGTTTGTGTCTTTCCTATGGGCAAAATTCATAGACTGCACTTTTAACTACTAAGCGGTTTATACGAATATAAACCTGCTGTTTTAACGAACACAGCGCTTCCTAAATGGATGTCAGAATATTATAGCTCTCTTGGAATTTGAACTCTCAGAGCTGATCCGACTGATGATAACTGGCATAATTATATTCTTATGAAACGTTTGCTCACAGTTGATAATACGAATATGAACAATATTTGTATAAAGCGTTGTCTGTCAATTTTGCCAAACTGTTTAACATAACAGTTGAAATTTCCCAGAACACAGAAGAATTCCAGAAATTATGTATTTTATTGTTTTACCCTCCTTTCTATAAATTTGTTTTTTTTTTTTTTTGAAACTCCACAATTCTTGCATGAGTATATTTTGAGGCGGAAAGTTCAATTTTGACTTGAATACGTAATTTTGTATCTTCAAATCTTGCACGCAAAATACGCGCTTGGACGTGGAGTTGCGGACACCAGCCCGCTATACAATACAATCTTCAAATCTTATTTTTTCTGTAAAGTGTCACGGATACCTAGTGTTCTGGAGACTGTATTTGTGGCCAGTTGATGGCAATAGGCTCGCCCTCCATTACATGGGACTTAAAACATAACTCGCGAAATGTGGGTGTACTTTACGCTTCTATCTAACCCCCGGGTGTTACAGGCGTTATGTCAGTGTCACATTTGCTGTTAACCATTCAAAACAGTTGATTTTTATCATTTTAAATATTTTTTTCGAGCATAAAAATCCGTCATATTTTTACTCGTATATTTTCAGTCAAAATTGAACTTTACGTCGTAGCAATAATGTCGTGTTTACATCTGGCGTCGGTTTTTGGAGTTAAGTATATAGTAATACTATTTATATACTGTTGGATTAAGTAATAGTGAAAAATTATTTTAAAAAAAATTGAAAAACTGTTTTAATGTCTTTCATTTCTTATCTAAATTCCCCAAGCAGCGGAACTACTGAGCGTGAGGACCTCGGATTGATTCCCGGATTAGTCTGTTTCAGAGCAAATCAGGGGCCCTAAAATTGCTGCTATATCAGAATCATAATATGAATCACGTTAAAAATTTAAAACTCTTAAAATGGACTTTGTGGTCATAACCATAAAGAACATTTTAAGAGTTTTAAATTTTTAACGTGATTCATATTATGATTCTGATAAAGCTTCCATTTTAGCCGCCCCCCCTGTTCTGCGTTTACAACCAAAATAAGAAATTTACAGAGTTCAGTAAATTATTTTGACCGTTTTTGTTGGTTTCAACTGATGCTACCCGTGCAGAACTGTCATTGTATATCAAAACTCACCAAGAACACTGAACTGTCAACAGAGATACGCAATAGCCCTGCAGAGCGGATTGGTCTATTAGACTCGTAGGTCAGTATTTACGAGTCAACGCTAACGACCAAGTTTGTTTTTTTCATGTTAGTACTGAACCTAGTATCTTGAGTTTTTATGTCGTCCATGTGTCTCTGGCTTTTTCATAGTAGTGTTGTTGAAGATGCATGTATTACATAAAAGACCTTTGAGAATGATCAAATAACATACCTGTTAGAGAAGAAACTTGTCACATTTATCTAGTCGTTGGCTTTACATGCTGTCGAGAAATATCTCTCAGGCATGCTGGTTTCCTCACGATGTTTTCCTTCACCGAAGCAAGTAATATAATTATACAGTACGCACATGAATCCGAAAAATCAGAGGTACGTTTCTCGGGTTCGAACTCGAGATCAATGACTTGGTAGTCCGACGGTCACACCACTAGGCTATCAGTGCTATATGTATAACGAGCAAGTGTACGCACTACGCGATCTCGACCAGGGTTGTTGCGAACATCAGTATCAGCATCCGCTGAACTTCAGCATCATTTTCTACATCAGCATCAGCATCCGCGATGATCGATGCTGATTATTAATGCTGAAGTTCAAGTCGTGACATGACCGCAGAGGAGGCGGGGCTTATATCACGTGTAGTTTTTGCTTGCGAGTTTTGACCAATCAAAGGGTCGACCGCGGGGATTGCGATTGCAAACGAACACAAACTTGTCTCATTACGTTATAATTCGTCATTGCGCGTGAAAGGTTCTGAATCGCTTTGTTGACAATTCCATAACTGTTTTTTTTTATTTTTTCTTTATAAATCGATCTTTTCAATATTAATTCATAAATGATTTACGATCATTATTGTCTTGAAGTAATTAATATCTCAATAAAGTAACTAAGTTTAATTTTTATGTCCTGAGCAAGTTACCAACCTTGAAATCATGCCTGTGATGACCCGTAAGGCTACTGCTCAGGATATGGAGCTTAAATTGAGAACGGCTCTCCACGAACTTAAAGTATCAAACCTCCAAGTCCAACAACTGTTACAGGAGAGAGAAGAGAGTGAGGTGGAAGTCGATAAGATTAATGGCAAAAACTCAAGCTTAAAACGGGAGCTAGTAGACCTACATCAGCAATACTTGGACGTTGTTGATGAACGGGATCAACTTAAGGCAGTCACGGATGGTTTCAATAATTGTAGTAACTTATATGAGGAGGCTTTATGTAAAATTAGGGACCTAGAAGATGAGTTAATTCATGCCAATAGTTCTATATTAATGTTACAGAAAGAAAAAGAATGTACTCGGGCTAAAGAAACAAACCTCTTATATAATGAATTATTAAATAGTAATTGTAACCCCTCTTCCTTAATAACTATTGATCTGACTGAAGATTCCATAATGAAGCAGAAATATACAGTTAGCAACAAGAAATTAAAAAAATATGCAAAACTGAATAGAATAATTAAAAAATGTTATCAATTTAGGAAACAACACAAACACTTTTCCAAATATATTCCACTGAGGAAAGAGCGTGTTGATTTGGTTAATAAGTTAAATAATTACCAAATAAAATTAGAAGACAGCATAAAAATTTATGAAATTGATACTCAGCATTTGCAGTCTGAAATACAGGTAAGGACTTCAGGACTCACTTAGTTCCCTTTCTAGTAGGTAGATATGTGAGTTCTCAGAATCAAATTAGGGAACATATTCTTGCGGCAAATGAGTTGGTAATGTGTCAATGTAGTTGTCAGACGGTTGAGAACCATGATACTGTCCAGCCTGAGGTAATGGAAGACCCGTCCCAGGATTTGAATTTGTCTCAGGACTCATACTCAACCGAGAAGTAACTAGATACACAAGATTATTTGCACGTGGTACAGCCTGATATTTATGATAGTCATGAATGTTCTTACTCAATAATGTTCTCAGACAGTATAGGAAGAGGTGTAGGTAAATTAGTAAGTAATAAACTGAGTTGTTCCAACCAAAATCACTGTATGCCAGGGTCAACATACAAACAGATAATGGCATCAGTAATTAGAAATGTTTATAATGCTAATACTGATTTAACCATATTTATAGGAAATAGTTTAAAAATTAAAAAAAAAAGACATCACAGATAGTGTAACTGAGTTGTTAAAGTTGAATTGTCGTAAAATAATATTGTGTGCTTTCCCATACTTCGAAGAATTGTCAAACAGGAAAAACAATTATATTCACATGTTGAATAAGCATGTTCATTTCTTAGTAGGTCACTATAGTGACAGGCTTGTATTTCTTGATATCAACAGCTTTGTTGGTAAACTTAAGTCGACACGGGGTAAAGTGTATCTACCTATTAGTTGTAGACACAAAATAGCTAGGCTATTAGTTTATAATATTCACTCAGACATAAGTAGTATGTCTATGTTTAGTTACATTATTCAAACTGCGACTATTAGTAATAATACTAATAATTATTTTTACAATTACGGGGAGGATCCATGTGTAACTTTAGAAGATTCTCGAGTGGGGTCCACTAGTACTAGGATCTCATTGTCTTGTAATGGCATGTGTCGCCGCGCCGCGGCGCCACGCTATCCACCGAACCGGGACGCACGAGCTGGCCAGGCTCGCCGCCCCGTCCCAGACCGACGCAACGCAGCGACGCGTGCGATATGGTGGAGATGCTACGTAAATGTCATAACCATAAACTATAAGTACTTTTTATCTATGGTGATCTCTATTGCCAGCAGATCACCTCATGCTGTTATTTAGTAGTACTAGTTTGTTACACGTTTCGCCCTAAAAATATTAATTTGACTCTGTTACCTGTTTATTTCGCGAACTAAACGTCGCGACACTCCCGCCCGAATAGTCTTAAAGCAGGGTTAGTAAGTTACGCGTCCACTCTGCAATTTTTTCCAGAGCTCTGGTGGCCGCGCCTCTTCTTTGTTTAACCTCGTTGTTTACTTGAAATATCTTCTCAGGTTCATCCTCTTTCTGACTCAATATTTTCTCTCTGTCCGTGCTCTCTGATACATTATCAAACTCTTCCAACGTACTCTTTTCCGTTGGTATTATCGACTCTCTATTTTCTTTCTCGTTTTCTGAACTATCTGATGTATCTTTTGAATGTATGACTTTCACTTCCAATGGTATCAATTCGTGTATCGTTATATTCCGTGGTATCTCACTTTCTCTTTCTACTGCATTCACATCGTATTCTATTTCCTCATTGTCCTCCATTTCCAATGGATATAAATGAGTTAATGATCTTACAAACTCCTTATTTCCAACTTCGACCTTCGCAACTCTGCAAAGTCCGTCAGAACTTTTGACCAATGAAGTGATTTTTCCTACTTTCCATTCTTCTCGATTTTTAGTATCTCCCTTTATCTGCACAATTTGTCCTACCTTCGGACCTTTTTTGCAGTGATTCTAGGTTCTTTGACAGAATGTCTATATCGTTCACGCAGACTTTGTAAATATCGATTTGTGAACATGTCCTTAAATTCATAGAGTATAACTAAACCTCTTTTCCAAGCCTTGATAAGGTCGGATTTTGTCGTAGTACCTTGTACTAAAAAGTCTTCGGTTGAACCTTCCATCGTTATGCATTTTCCCATAGTTAAGAAATCAGACGGTTTTAAAATATGTACTAATTCAGAATCGACACAAGTTAATGGTCTTGTATTAACAGTTGCTTCAATTTCTTTTACTAATGTAACCAATTGACTATCCGTCAGCATGTGCTTCTCCAATGTTCTTCTCATACAATTCTTCACTAATCCAATTAATCGTTCATAAAATCCCCCGAACCAGGGAGCTAGTTGGGGTATGAACCTCCAACGAATTTCGTGTTTAATACAATAAGAATTTGATAGTATTTCTGACATAAGCTTAAAATTTGTAGCATTATCTGATGTGATTATTTGTGGTACACCTCTTGTCGATATCATTCTTCTCAAAGCATGAAGTCCTTCTTCTGCTGTGAGATCTTGAACAACCTCTAAATGCACCGCCCTGACTGCTAGGCAAGTGAAAAGCGCTATCCAACGTTTACTTGTTTCATTTCTATGTTTAATTAGCACAGGGCCCATGTAGTCCAGGCCTGTAAATGTAAACGGTGAAGTGTAATTTACTCTTTCAGTGGGTAACGCAGGGGTTGGTGGTAGTTTGAACGGTCCCCCTCCGTGTTTCTGACATCTAGGACATTTCCTTATAACCTTCTGGACTTGGCGCTTTCCGTGTGGAATCCAAAAGGCTTGACGAATTATAGCGAGGGTATGGTTAACACCTACATGATGATTGTCGCTATGAGTCTGGGTGATAATTTTATTAGTGTAATCACAATCCTTTGGAATAAGTATTGGATAGCGTTGGTCATACGACCAATCCGTGTTCTTTAAACGTCCTTTGCAACGTAAAAGTCCGTCTACGTCCAGAAATAGTCCAAGATTAATTTTTAAGCTTGTTTCTTTCCCTTCTAGTTCTCTTGGAAAGTGTTCGGCTTGTAGCTTCATAAGCTGCTTAATTTTGTCACCATTTTCTTCACTTATGTCTACATCCATTTTAGTTTGGTTACTTGTACTGTCTTCTTGATTTTCCACATCGAGTGTATTTTCTGTATTCATTGTATCATCTTGTGACTCTTTCGGGAGACCCTCCCCCGCACAAAGAGAAGAAACTTCTTTGATTCCTGACGGCCAGGAATCCGGATGTTGTAATAAAAACTGGGTCAGGCCAGTCAGCCATCTTACTCTATCTTCTTTAGAGCTGAATGGTCTTGTGGCAACATCCGCTGGATTTAGATCTGATGGAACATGTCGTATTATTAGGTTTTTATTCCTTTTAATTTCCTCTACTCTTCTGGCTACGAACGGTGTGAGAAGTTTGTCCGACTTGCACCAGTCGATAACAATTTGACTATCAGTCCATAACGTTTGACTTGTGATGTTAAATTGTAAAAATAAGGATAAATATTTGATCAGCCTAGTTCCAATTAATACGCCTAGTAATTCCAATCGTGGTATTTTCAGATTGTCTTGATCCTTCAAAGGAACCAGCCTTGATTTCCCTAGGACAAACTTTACCTCCTTGCCGTTAACTATGTAGATTACAGCTGCATAGGCCTTCAAAGAAGAGTCTGTGAAGCAGTGAATTTGACAAGCACTTGTAGTGGCGTCACTGAAGTAACATCTGGGCAAAGATATGTCTCGAACCTCATCTAATTCGTTACACATCTCTGACCAATCGGTTTTTAATGTCTCAGAAAGTGGTGTATCCCATTTAACCTTTTCCTTCCATAGATTTTGTATGAACAATTTGCTAGACAACAGTGACGGTACAGCAAATCCACACGGATCATAGGTTGACGCTATGACCCTTAAGACACCTCTTTTTGTATATTTTGGTTCACTAACAACCTTATCTTTTAGTTGTAGCGTGTCTTCCTTCAGTTTCCAGTTTAGTCCAAGAACCTTGATCTTATCCTCTTTGCAAGATTCAGGTACCTGTTTTATAAATTCTTCAGAGTTGGAACTCCAATCTCTAAGATTCATGGATAGTTGGTTGAATATCTCTTTAGAATTTTTATAAAATTGAAGTGCTTCCTTCACTGTTTTTGTTCCAGTGACGACGTTATCAACGTAAATATCTTTATTTAATTTCTTAATCTGTTCATTATCTGAACTCTGTAAGTGTAATCTGATTGTTGCATTAAGCAAAAATGGGCTTGATATAACGCCAAATGGAACTCTTGTAAATCTTAAGTGAAGTAAATTATCTTCTGTTGCAGGTTTCTTTGTATCCTTTAACCACAGGAATCGAGTTACATCGCGGTCCGGTTTATTAAGTGCAATCTGTAAGAACGCCTTCTCGACGTCTGCACATATACCTATTGGTTGACATCTGAACTTTATAAGTAATCCAGTTAAATCCTCCAACATCATGGGTCCACAATACAAGCATTGATTTAAACTTTTATTGTCTTTTGTTTTTGATGACGCATCATAGACAATTCTCATAGGCTTGCCAGGTACTTTTACCCCATGGTGTGGAAGGTAATGAACTGGATGTCCTACTGTTTGATATCTCACATCAGGTGCAACTTCAATTATTCCCTTCATCATTTGATTCTTCAATGTGTCTTCATATGCCAATAATGTGGACGTATCTAGTCGTTTCAATAAGTTGACGAGTCGACCATAAGACAATCCAAAATTCAAATTCAGAGCAGGGGGGTACTCAATCCAGGGCCAGGATACGGAGTACCTGTTATCTATATATTCAGTAGTTTCATTAAACCTCTTTACAGCCTCATCTTCTCGATTTTCCCTCGGAGAATCGGTTATGCCAATGGATTCAAGTTCCCATAAGCTCTTCATGTTAGTCTCGATCAGTGGCAGGTCAGGTTTGTTGAATAACATGTCCACATTAGACTGGAAGTATGTCACCACCGACAGTTCATGAATAGGACTGGAATCCATTTTCCCGCTTAGTATCCATCCGAAGTCGGACTGTACCATAAACAAGTTCTCTTTTAGTTTAATTTTCTGTTCTGAGATAAGTGAAAAGTAATAATCATTGCCAATCAGAATATCCACTTGGTCTTGTAGAGAACCATCATCAGCTAGTTCTGATTTATTTTTCCAGTGACTGAGGTCCTGTTGAGGATATGGGACACTATGTGATATCACTGGTACCACATTAGCAAATAGAGTGATTGTCTTATCCACTCTTGTCCTCAACTGCACTCTAACCACGGGACTGTCTATTTCTTGAGGAGTCTCTGATCCAAATGTAAATACAGTTAGTGTACTTTCTTCCTCAAATTTTAGATTAAGATCTCTTGCAGATTTCTGCGTGATGTAAGTTCTTTGGCTTCCGGAGTCTAATAGAACTCTGCATGGAAGTTCCTTTGAAAAATCTCCCACTTTATTGGCAGTAACGACTGCTGTTTGTAGAACGGTGAGTCCCTTATCTCTTGTGAACAAGACATTGGTTGTCGTTAACTTTTCCTTGTGTACACTTGAGAATTTAACAGGACATAAAGCACGATTATGACCTAATTTATTGCAATGAAAGCATTCTCTTTTATTTCTACATTTCACATAAGAATGTCCTATTCCAAGACAACTGTAGCATCTGTCTTTTAATAGGGATTTTCTTTCTTCCAATTCCTTGAATTTAGTACACTCTTCATTGTAATGCGACTCTTTACAGAAGATACAAAGAAGTTTAGACTTCTTCCTAGGTGGCCCCTCTTTTCCCTGGTTTTTTCCAGGATAACTTGCATAATTTTGCTTGATCCCGTATTTCCTCTGGGAAATATTTCCCTTATTCTGGTTTGGATGGTATCGAGTCTTTTCCTGATTGCTTTTGTAGTTATTTTTCTGTTGTCTCCTTTGGTCCTCTTTTCTCTTTTGATTTGTATGATTATCCTTTCCGGTGGAGTGAAGTGTCTTAGTATAATATTCTTTCTCATTTAGGTTTTTCTCTTGCGTTAATCTATTTGCATCTTCACGTGCTGAAATGATAATTTCCAAATATTTCCTTATCTCTTCGATCGATTCTTGTTTTATTTTCAATTTCATTTCATATATTATATCTTCTGGAAATTTCTCCATTACCATAAACCTCAAGTGGTTATGGTTAATATTTTCACCCAATGAATCCAAAACCCTCAAATGTTTTTCAGTTTCAGTTAATACTCTTCGACAATCTGATACGGTTTTGGTTGCTGGTTTTATTCTGTAGAGTGAAGAATAGTGTGCATCAACCACTTGAGTTTGTTTCCCATATCTATCTTTTAAACATTGTATGGCTATGGAATAATTTTTATTTGTAATTTCTAACCCATCTATCACTCCCTTGGCTTCTCCCTTTAAAGAATTCTTTAGATATAATAACTTGTCAACGTCTGGCAAATTCCGATTGTGAATGTTGGAACTAAATTGGTCCCAAAATTGGTACCATTCAAGAATGCTACCTTCAAACTGTGGTAGCTCTAATTTTGGTAGTTTTCCTGATAAGAAATGTTCTTCGTTCTTGTTGCTATTTGTCGTTGAATTTTCACACACTTCAATTTTTACTTTAAGTTCACAGCAGTTTTCTTCAGCTTCCAGCTGTATTGCAGAGATGGCAGAGACCTCGTCCAGTTGCGGTTTGTTAACAAGTCGAAAATAATTGTTTAGTTCCCTCTCCAATCGTTGGAGACAGGTATGAAGTTTAGAGGATACCACTCTTCCTTCATGCAAGGTTAAGTCATTTATTTCATTAGTGAGTTTGCTAGTTGTATTTCGAGCACATTCGGACAGAGTTTTTACTTTATCACACAGGCCACGAAGAATGAGGAGCATAGCTTCCTCCATATTGACGTCCTGTAATATAATATTACGCTAACATAGGTACAGCTCTAATTTGTTATACATATCCAATCTATATACACTGATCTAATATGTTTTAATATTTTTTTTTTTTTTTTTTTTTTTCTTTTTTGTATATTTGCAATCGGTCGTCAGACCATAAGCGAATTTGTTGCAGGTTACATGGCGTTGTGGTGGAGCAGCCAGTGCTGCGCCTCCCACTTATAGAAGGTGGCTCCTCTTCAGCCTTTTTACCACCGCTGTCGGGTTTAACAGTTCAGTCACTAGGGGGTTTGGGTGCATGGCTAGGCGTGCCTTGTGTTGACCTTTGTACCGCTCGATTTCAGAGTTTACGAGTGGCACCTGCAGGAAGTCGTGGATTTCGCTATTTCGAGCAAACCAAGGTGCATTAACTATGGCTCTTAGTATACCATTTTGAACCCTTTGCAGGCAGAGAATGTTTGTTTTGCTGGCTACGCCCCACAATTGGATTCCGTACGTCCATATTGGTTTAAGGACCGAGTTGTAAATGAGTAGCTTGTTGTCTACAGAGAGTACCGAGTTTCTTCCCATGAGCCAATACAGGTTGCGGAACTTATGGTTTATCTCCTCCCTTTTTTGTTTAATGTGATGCTTCCATGTTAGGCGCCTATCTAAATGGAAGCCAAGATATTTAACACAATCTGTGTGTGGTAAGGTATCAGGTCCAAGTGTAACAGGAGGGGTATTTCCGTGCCTGAGCGTGAAGGTGATATGGTTAGACTTGGATGCACTGGCGCGTATCCGCCACTTACAGAGCCATTTATGTGTCTCGTCTAACTGATTTTGGAGCTTATTGCTGGCCATTTGTGGGTTGTCGTCCACTGATAAGTAGGCTATATCGTCAGCATATGTTGCGACTGTTATGTCGTCCAATGTGGGTAAATCTGATGTAAAGATGTTATACAACACAGGGCCAAGAACGGAACCCTGTGGTACTCCAGCTTCCACATCAAACAATCTTGATCGTGCTTCGCCTTGTTTAACTCGGAAGCAGCGATCGGATAAGTACGACCGGATGAGCAGGAACATTGAGTGTGGTAGTTTTTCCTTCACTTTTGCCAGTAATCCTTTGTGCCAGACACGGTCAAAAGCTTGTTGTACATCAAGAAATGCCGCTGAGCAGTACTTTCTGCGTTCAAAGGCCTGTCTTCCTGTTTGATAAACTCGGTGAACCTGTTCTATTGTTGAATGGGATTTCCGGAAGCCAAACTGATGAGGTGGAACAACATCATTGACGTCCATGCATGGTTTTAGCCGGTTAAGGAATATCCTCTCCCACAGTTTGGACAGTACAGGAGTTAAGCTTATCGGCCGATAAGACGACGCTTCATGTTCAGGTTTGCCCAATTTGTGAATCATGACAACTTCGGAGATTTTCCAAAGGTCAGGAAAGTGACATGTTCGAAAGATTGCGTTGAACAGACTAGCTAAGAAGGCAATGCATTTTCTGGGAAGATTTTTGAGTATTGAAGGTGTGATCAGGTCAAATCCCGGGGCTTTCCTCGAATTCAATTTTCTGATTTCCTTCGCAATTTCTTTAGGTGTTGTTGGTTTAATGGGCAGACACATCTGCAGATCTTGTTCTAATATTGCATCAATATCACGTTCATCTGCAACGCTCTCGTTGGGTTTGAATACAGAACTCAGATGCATTGCGAATACTTCGGCCTTTTCCAAGTCAGTTCTTGCCCAGGAATCTTGTGACCTAATTGGAGGATAAGACTGTTGAGGGTTATCTAGGTTTTTGGTTGCCTTCCAGAGCGAGTTTGCACCAACCCCCGTAGGTGACATCATCTGTAGGTTTGTTGCCACCGTTGAATTAATAGATTCCTGGACTATAGCTTTTAACTCTTTAGCTGCCTTGTTAAAGTAGAGTTTATCAAGCGGATGACGGGACTGATGCCAAATTCTTCTAAGTCTGCGTTTTTCTAGGATTTTTTGCATGATATCTGGTGGATGAGAGTGGTTGGTCGAACCTCTGGATCGAGAGGGTGTGTTGATCCAGGCAGCTATTTGAATGGCATTTGTGAGATATCGGCAGGCGTTGTCTACGTCGTTTCGATCCATTAAAGGTATAGTAGAAGTAAAGTTGTCAATGAGGTAAGTCTTGAAACTGTCCCAGTCAGTTCGGCTATTTGTCAGAGACTCGGTCATTTCTCGAGTGAGCTCACTGGTGCTAATAGTGAGGATCGCCGGTGTGTGGTCTGATGAACCGTCTAGGCTCGATTCAATTGTCGTGTGTAAACTGTCTATGCCCTTATTTACGAAGAAGTCTAGGAGATCCGGTAGTTTCTTTGGGTCGCTAGGCCAGTAGGTGGCTTCGCCGGTAGATATCGGTTTTAGATGATTTTCATCAACACAACGTTTCAGATCGCGTCCACGAGTGCTGTTACAGCGGGATCCCCAAAATGTATGTTTGGCATTCCAGTCACCACCTGCAATGAACCTGTGGCCAAGTGTCTTAAAGTAGGTTTTAAACATCTCTGAAGTTATTTTGTGTCTTGGTGGGCAGTAGACTGAGGAGAGAATAATAGGGCCTGCTCGGTCCTCCAATCTAACAGTAGTTGCCTGTAGATGCACTGTAGAATACGGTTCTATCTGTGAATGTCTCAGGTTTCCTCGAATGGCCAGCGCTGAGCCAGCGTGCGCACTACCGTCGGGATGGGGAGTATGGTAAATGTTGAAGCCCTTGATGCGGAACGAGCTTCGGGACGTGCTATGTGATTCTGAAATTAGTACCACGTCTAGTTTGTTTGTGTTTATTAAAGTCTCCAGTTCTTGGATATTGGGAGCCAGTCCATTGATGTTCCAGATTGCAATTCGTAGAGGAGTCATTTATGATGCCAGTTTTGTAATGACAGTAGTCAAAAGACCCATTAGGGTACTTATTTGTTGTAGGAGTAGGTCGATTTTTTCATTTTGTTTGATCAAAAGTTGTTCCATAACGGATATGTTCCACCCTGCTAATTACAAAGGCTGTCAAGTTTACAAAGAAATACTCTCAAGAAAAATGAAACCAAAAAGTCTCCCAACTGGCAAATTCCCTACTGATATTCCACGGATCGACACAACCCCAGAAAACTCCGCCCTACCCCAACGTAACACCCATCGCCGATCAGAGCAAAGCTACTCGGATGCAGCTGCTGGACGTATCAAAGATCGTCCACGAGACAACACCGCTACACCTCGTCACATCGACAACCCTCAACAAAACATATCCGTTATGTTTTAATATAAACAACCATTTTTTTTTTTTTTTAAGTATTTCAAATTGATGTTTGTACTATTTACTGAAACAATTCTGATGGCTTATTTGATTGCACAAACCCATAAATTGTTGCAATAGATCACACATTCACATCATACATACAGGGTATTTAAAAAATTTCATTACTTTTTTGCAAACAGAATTTCAGAAATTCAACTTCCTTTTCAGGAAAACTTGTTCACTTTCATGGAAATAATCATCTCCTTTCAGATTTATTTAGGTGATATGGTCACCCTGTACAGGTAAGTAAGTGCCACTTAATACTTTAGAATGCTCCCAACCCAACATACATACTCAATCACCAAATGCACATAATCAATCATAGAATAGATAATGGGCATGGAAAAGAAACATTGCTCCTTTTATACAGTGTGCCTTCAGATAAAGAACACTACTATGTATTTACAGAGTACAAGACTTTATAATCTCTCTTAAATTATTTATTTGTATGTATTGATGACACCGCTGCCTAGTCAGCAGTGCTTCTGCTTGCAGAACTCGGTTCATGGGATCAAACCCCATCCTAGACAAATTTTTGTGTTTGCCATGTGTACCTGAAGTACTCATTCACAGTATGTATTGTCTACCAAAGTCTTTATTACCAGCTTAGTCAGTCTGGGGCCAACGGCCATGCAAGAAATGTCCACTCAAGCATTTATTTAATGTGAATAAGGTAGCAGTTATGGATAGGTACTCATCCAATGTCAAGATATAAGATTATAAACTATTACTCACTTCAAATGTTGTTTTCAGTTATAACTTGACTTCATTAGCTATTTCTTTAGCTGTAGGCAGTTTAATTTAATCCCCCTTTTTTGGTGACAATTACCTCCAAGGTCTAACAATTCTGGTCCTGTTGGAAGGATAAGTGCACAGGTTTTATCATGTAGGTACTTACTTATTTCTCCAAACAATTTATTTAATTTTCCAGTTGTTGCATATGGTGAAACTGTATCGTAGGTAGTAGCTTGTCGTAGGACGCTATACCTACCCACATTAATTTGATAGCATGGATGATCATATTCCAAACTAGCTTCTGCCCGCGACTTCGTACGCGGATCCTGTTGCTTTTGCCAGCGACAACGGGGTCGTCAAGAAAATCGAAGATCTGAAACGTCTGATGTAGAATTCTGAGGCCCGGGGACGGGAAAACAACTGGATGAGCGAGACGATTGAAGACGTTCCAGATCTTTCATTTTCGTAAGTCCACAGGAAATGCCCATCAGACTAAACAACTTTTGCTAAGACGTCATTCCTTAATATGTTATAGTGTCGCTGGGCTTTGGAGATCCACAACAGGGTTCCATATCTCCAAATTTATTCTCAAAGCAGAAAATGCTCTTCACGTGGAATAATTTTTGCTATGACACCATTTTTATATCTCTTATACTTTAGCTGTTCTGTTGCGGTTCTGCATCAGGTGTTCCAATTTCAAAAATAAATTATAGCCTATATGTTGCCCAGACTACACAACAAATACCTTTTCTTCCTGTTATTCTGTCAAATACATAGCCTTCGGGCTTATGTTATTTGAGTGTTTAATTTCCTTTTCCATTTATCTTCGTGACACGGTAGCCTACCCGGTAACGCAGGGGAGCAGTCACTTAGATTTTAATTGATCAGGTATCTTCAAATTTAAACTATAACTATGCCTAGAAAGAGGTCAAATCTTTCCCAACGTTCCAAAGGAGCTAAAAGATTGAGAATCATAAGATCCCAAGAATCTACCGAAGAGCGTCAGGAGAGACTTGATGCTGTTCGAGAACATCAGGCTGCAACTCGCTCCGTAGAAACCTCTTCGGATCGCGAAGCACATCTGCGTTCTCAGCGTATTTACGCATTTACATCCAGGTCTCTAGAGACCAGTGAAGAAATCATGCATTGTCTCGTGAGTCGCAGACGTTCACGGATAGATAATTGCGCATTACTTCTCACCGTATCTACGCATCTGCTTCTAGGTCTCTAGAGATAAGTGCGGAACATGATGCGCGACTGTCCGCTATGTTAAGCGTTTGCCTAGGTTTGCCCGTGGATGGGTTACCTCCCATTACATACCGAGTTTCCTCACTTCCTCGATGAACATCTGATGCAGCACCACAACAGACCAGCTAAACTATAAGAGATACAAAAATGGTACCATAGCAAAAATTGTTCCACGTGATGAGCATTTTCTGCTTAGAGAATAAATTTGGAGGTCTGGAACACCTGAAGTGGAACTCCAAGAGCCCAGCTACACTATAACATATATAGGAATGACGTCTTAGCAAGAGTTGTTCAGCCTGATGAGCACTCTCTGCGTAAAGACTTAGTTTGATGTACAGAATGCTTGGTTGACCGCTTCGTGAAGGTTTTTTTTGTTGTAAAGACAATATATAGGCTATAATTTATCTTGGAAACTTGAACATCTGATGCAGTGATAGCTTTGATTTCCATATCAGGTGTTCCAGTGTTCTTCGCGATCCGAAGAGGTTTCTACGGAGCGAGTTGCAGCCTTGTGTTCTCGAACAGCATCAAGTCTCTCCTGACGCTCTTCGGTAGCTTCTTGGTATCTTATGATCCTCAATCTTTTAGCTCCTTTGGAACGGTGGGAAAGATTTGACCTCTTTCTAGACATAGTTATAGTTTAATTCTGAAGATACCTGATCAATTAAAATCTAAGTGACTGCTCCCCTGCGTTACCGGGTAGGCTACCGTGTCACGAAAATAAATGAAAAAGGAAATTAAACACTCAAATAACATAAGCCCGAAGGCTTATTTATTTGATAAAATAAAATAATAAATGGGAGTTTTGGCCAGTAGAGTCAAATTTTCAATGATTCATCGAATTTTCATCGAAAATCAGTCTTAAACTGTTACTGACTTCACCGCGTGGAGGTACTCCCAGCTTATGTTATTTTATAATTATATAGTGAAATTAGTGATAGCTTTGATTTCCATATCAGGTGGTCCAGATATTCAATTTTTTATTTTTTTTTATTTTCAATTCCACAACGCGTGTGCCAGATCTTCAATTTTTATACGTCAACAGAGAGTGCTCATCAGGCTGAACAACTCTTGCTAAGACGTCATTCCTATATATGTTATAGTGTAGCTGGGCTCTTGGAGTTCCACATCAGCTGTTCCAGGTCTTCAAATTTTATACGACAACAGAGAGTGCTCATCAGGCTGAACAACTCTTGCTAAGACGTCATTCCTATATATGTTATAGTGTAGCTGGGCTCTTGGAGTTCCACATCAGCTGTTCCAGGTCTTCAAATTTATTCTCTTATCAGAAAATGCTCATCACGTGGAACAATGTTTGCTATGGTACCATTTTTGTATCTCTTATAGTTTAGCTGGTCTGTTGCGGTGCTGCATCAGATGTTCAAGTTTCCAAGATAAATTATAGCCTATATGTTGCCTAGATTTAATACCTTTACAACAAAAAAAAAATCATTTAAATCCGTTGAGTAGTTCCGAAGATTAGCGTGTACAAACAAACAGACATACAGACAAACAGACAGATTTTTTTTTTTGGATTCGTGCTCTATTACTGTTTCCAAACCCCCCTCAATAATTATTTTTTTAATATATTCAATGTACAGACACAGTTTTTTTACTGTTTTATTATATGTATAGATAATTTAATGGACGAAACGTTTAGATTATTTTCTGATAATCTCACGCAGCACGCTATATCGCCGAGAGAAAGGAGACTTACTGATTACATGTAAATCTAGGTTTAACAGAGTATTTACCAATTTCACATAATATAGTATCTGAACTGTGAACACAAATTCGAAATTGTAATCAACACACATCTAAACTTTACTGACCTTTTTGTTCATCCAAGCACACTTATTTTATTCCCGACGTGGGGTAAATCAATAAGCTGTAAATATTTTGTTCAAAACACCTTTGAAAACACCGGTAGGAAAACTTTTTCGCACAGAAAGGCAGAGCACAAACATGGCAAACAGAATTTATTGTCTTTGACAAATCATGTTTATTCCGCTTCCGGACCGTGCTGCAAAGTTGCAAACTTTAATTCGTTTTCAACTTCCGCTTTATACTAAATCCGTATAAAGACTTGTGGGTCGTATCTTTGCAAGCCAATGAATACAAATGATCGAGTCTCTTATATAAATCATAAAACGAATAAATTAACAACATCATCTATTTTATTTCACAAAACAAAGAAAAACTTATCAACTTGTATTTCATTTCAACAACAATTAACGCCATCTAGTTCGTTTGTCGCACAATTCCATCACCTCAAATGTCCAACGACACTTACTTATTTACCTATGATAGTTAATCATAAGATAATTACATTGAGAAATATTCAATAATACCAGAGTCAATATCAGCGAAACGTGCATCAAACCTATTCAACATTTTATCATATTTTCATCAACCTTTGATATGATAAGTTTTACACGAGCCCTCACAGATGGCAGCACTAGTTAGAACTCTGAATCCTATCTTGTCTAAATAATTTAGTTATTGATTATTCCTCTCGGATCCCAGCATCTCCACCATGTCGCCGCGCCGCGGCGCCACGCTATCCACCGAACCGGGACGCACGAGCTGGCCAGGCTCGCCGCCCCGTCCCAGACCGACGCAACGCAGCGACGCGTGCGATATGGTGGAGATGCTACGTAAATGTCATAACCATAAACTATAAGTACTTTTTATCTATGGTGATCTCTATTGCCAGCAGATCACCTCATGCTGTTATTTAGTAGTACTAGTTTGTTACACGTTTCGCCCTAAAAATATTAATTTGACTCTGTTACCTGTTTATTTCGCGAACTAAACGTCGCGACAGCATGGGAGTCTTGGGGATCACTCCGGATGCTCATTTAAACTAGTTAGTAAGACAACAGAAGATACCAGAAACATTAATGTTACACCGAACAACAACAATGTACCTTCTTGCTCTCAAATAGCTAAATGTAAAAAAGGGGCTAAGCAGAATTTCATGCAGTTATTTCATCAAAATATTCAAGGTTTCTCTTCAAAGCAACTAGAAATTGAATTGTTTTTAGAAAAAACAAAGTTTGAAATTGTTTGTTTCACTGAACATTGGTTAAAAGAGTATGAAATGCTTATTAATTTTGCAAATTACAGTGTGGGCAGTTGCTTTAACCGGAAAGCTAAGATTCGTGGGGGTTCATTAATCTTAGTTAAAAATTGTATTAAATTTAAGACTCGTAATGACATTGTTGATCTATCGGTTGAACATAGTATTGAGCTGTCTTGTGTTGAGTTGGATAAGCATGTAATAGTGTGCGTTTATAGACCCCCAAATTATCAAAACTACTCTATATTTGAGTCAGCAATGGAAGATGCTTTAGCAAAACTTGCAACTGGTAATAAATCATTAGTTATCTGTGGTGACTTTAATGTTAATATTTTAGACAAAAATTCGAATAGCAGTAGATTCTTACATCTTTTTAAATCATTTAATTTGTCAAACGTGTTTTCGGAACCAACTCGAATTACTACAAATACTGCTACATGTATTGATAATGTGTTTTGTTGCTGCGATTACTTAGATAAATCCATTGTAAATTACCTTACTTCTGATCACAGCGGGCAAACCGTTGCTTTCGAGTCCTACACACCATTACAAAGAATCCAGATAAAATCTAGACTAATATCACCCAGTAATTTGAATAAATTTAAAAATAGCTTAATTAGTAATTTAGGCATTCCGAGCCATATTATTGAAAATGTTAATAAATTTTATGAGGAATTCTTTTCGGTAGTTTACACAGAGTTCAATAATACATTAAAAATGAAAACAAAATCTATTTGCCCAAAGTTTATGTTCAGTGACTGGGCAACTTAAGGTATTAGGAAAAGTAGGGAACGATTGTTTGAGCGGTATGGCCTTAAGCCTTACATCAACCCAGAAACTTTTAATAAATATGTTACAACTTACTTAAATTTTTTTAAAAATTCCTGTAAGTTAGCTAAAGCCTTATTCATTAGCAACAAGATTGAATCCGCCGATAATAAAATAAAGACGGTTTGGAATTTCATCAATAGCGAAACTAACAGAAATCTATACTAATATTATAAAGCTGAAGAGTTTGTTTGTTTGTTTGTTTGTTTGTTTGTTTGAACGCGCTAATCTCAGGAACTACTGGTTCGAATTGAAAAAATCTTTTAGTGTTGGATAGCTCATTTATCGAGGAAGGCTATAAGCTATATATCTTCACGCTACAATCAATAGGAGCGGAGCATCAATGAAAAATGTTGCAAAAACGGGGAAAAATTATTATTTTTGAGAGCTTCCTTTGCGTGCGCTGGTTAAACGGTTAAAGTTGCACAAAAATAATGTATTAAGGAATTATTGCTCTTAAAAATGTCTAAAAAAAAGTCCGCGACAGCACATGCCTATCTTTTAAGGTTGACTAACAATAACCATTATTATGATTTTAAAATTTGGTCAAAAATAATGCTTTATTTGCAAAGGTATTTTTACCGACATAGTATTAATCCTTATCGAAATAAATATGTTAGTCGTCTTTAGCGTTCAATTGTGACCAAAATTGCCCGTTACACCATCCAATTTAGATGAATATCTTAGGAGATATCACAGTTTTAAAATAACTCCGCATCAAAATAAAGACACGCGCTCGCTGCGAGGCGGGCGTTCATGTTGTTGGGAAAACCAATGTGATTAGATTCAATGCACAAACATTGTGCGTAACTTAGAGAAGGTTTTAGTTTTTGTTTCATTGTAATCAGTGCTCTCTATCAAAAGATTTATGAATTTAAAGTGTTCAATAAGAACTTATGATCATTGTGTAAGATACATGCAACGACATCTATTGCACCACAATGGTACTAATTAATAAAAATGTGCTCACAAGATAACTTTTAAATCAGCTGACCGGCTTGACAAAAAAATTCTGATGGCAAAAAGTACTCTAGATTAGTCTACATGACGCTATAACCCTGTAGAGTGTGTGTTCGATCACTTTCCATGCAGTATATTCTATCGGTCTAACTTGGTGCTCGATAGATGGCGCTGTTGATTTCACTCCATTTTCTGAATCGCGGTGTTTTTCGTGAAAGAATGACCCTCGCCCGCGTCAAATGTCTGAAGCTTGGTTTTTTAACCGACGAAACAAAAAGAGAAGGTTCTCAATTCAGTGTCTATATTTTTTTTATTTTATGTATGACCTGACCACGCATAACTTTTAACAGAGAACTCCGATATGCATTATCCTTTTTTTTTAAATTGAGAAATCGTGTTTGGGCTCATTTCCTGCACCTTGATGAGAACTTTAGGCCTTACTGAAATATGACTGTCATCGAAGGTCTGACGATGGAGACGGAAGGCAGTTGCAAGAGGTCCTCAAGAGTTTGCAGCAACAATAACGTGTTTGGGCTCATTTCATGCACCTTGATGAGAACTTTAGGCCTTGCTGGAGTATGACTGTCATCGACGGTCAAACGATAGAGACAAATGGCAGTTGCAAGCGGTCCTAAACAGTTTCCAGCAGGTATAATATTATTGGGCTCATTTCATGCACTTTGATGAAAACTTTAAACCTAACTCAGTATGACTTTCATCGAATGTCTGACGATGGAGGCGAATGGTACTTAAAAGAGGTTCTCAAGAGTTTACAGCATCTATATCGTGTTTGAGCTCATTTCATGCACCTTGATGAGAACTTTAGACCTGCCTGGAGTATGGTCGGTTAAGGTTGTCGAGGGTCGCGGGCCTGTGGACATTGAGTAATGGGCTAGCTCACCATCCGTCAGTCTAATAATGACAGGCCGTGTCGACGGCGCATTCGTGTTCCACGCGCGCCTCATAGAGATGTCAGCAAACGGGAAGGGGTCCGGGAAGACCGAGGCATGCCTGGGTTGCGGGACTGTTCGAAAGAGATACCGCGGCCCTAGAACACAACGGGCAAAAGAAGGAACATGGATGGGTTTTAGTCAGTACAAGTCTGACACTGCCTTCCGCTGCGCCCACAGTGGGGGGGGTCATTTGATTATTTCCCATCGGTAAAAAAAAGGTAGGCCTTACTTGGAAAAACATAAGTAGAATATGTTTGCGATTAATGCAAATATTTCCGAGAAATTAAATTGTTAACTACTTGAATCTGTACAGCTTCCGTTGTACGTGAACGGTTAAAAATACGCAATTATCATATAAGTCGGAATTGTCCCTCTTAAAAAGCTCTAAAAAAATGTCCGCAATGGCATATGTCTAACTTTTAAGGTTGACGCACACTCTCTCTAACCCTCTCATTCTTTTATGTACGCACGCACGCAGACGAAGTTGCGCGGGTCAGCTAGTAAAAAATATAATGATATCACTCTAGAGACTTCACGTGGTCTTCTTAGCTCTAAAAATGAAGTTGCTCAAGAATTTGTAGATTTCTTCACTAGTATCCCACTTTAAACTACTGAAACCTTAAATTCCTCACCCTTGTTTTCCATTGATTTATTAAGAGCGAACGTTTCAGCCTGTCCGGTTGAGTTTCAATTTAAACATATAAACCCCATAGCAGTCATTAAAGCTTTTAAAGAAATCAAAGTCAAATTAACCGAGGATCTATGGGGTATGTCAATTAAAGTTTGTCAAGCAATTATTGAGACTATAGCACCGTACTTGGCCTTAATATTTATATCCGTATTGCCGGTTTTCAGCAAGGTGTTTGAAAAGGTAATGCTTAATCAAATGCTCAACCACTTTAACACCAATAAAATCTTGCATGAGAAACAGTATGGTTTCACCAAAGGACGTTGTATGACTGACGCCGGTGTCACCTTATTAAAACACATATTTACTGCGTGGGAAGAGGCACAAGATGCCATAGGAATTTTCTGTGACCTCTCAAAAACCTCTTAAACGATAGACATCAGCAAGTACAAATAAATGGTGTCAATTCAATGGGTTTAAAAGTAAGTATGGGTGTACCACAAGGGTCGATATTGGGTCCTTTCCTCTTTTTGGTATATATTAATGATCTACCCCATTTATTTAAAAACCAACCACAAATGGTGTTATTCGCTGACGATACTTCTTTAATATTTAAGATAAATAGACGTGCCACAAATCTCGACGACGCGACGTAAATAACGCCTTAATGCAGGTCCATAATTGGTTCACCGCTAATAATTTAGTATTAAATGAGAAAAAAACGAAGTGCATAAGATTTGCTCTACCGAATGTTAAAAGTAGTGATAGTGACATAGTATTGAATCAAGAGAAACTGCAATTCGTCGAAAATACTGTTTTCCTGGGGATCACGCTCGACTCAAGGCTACAATGGGGTCCGCATATAACATCTCTTGCAGGACGGCTCAGTTCAGCAGCATATGCTGTTAGAAAAATCCGCCAATTTACTGATGCAGATACCGCGAGGCTAGTCTATTTTAGTTATTTTCATAGTATTATGTCATACGGTATTTTACTATGGGGACGGGCTGCAGACTTTGAGTCTATATTTATTCTGCAGAAAAGAGCCATCAGAGCCATATATGATCTACGTAGGCGCGATTCTCTAAGGGAACTGTTTAAAGAAATTAACATCATGACAGTACCTTGTCAATACATCTATGAAAACATCATGTACGTTAGGAAAAATCTACATTTGTTTAGTAAAAGAGGTGACAGACACCACTATAATACTAGAAACAGGGACCAACTAGTACAGCCAGGTTTCAGGCTAGCTAAAGTAGACTCATCTTTCATGGGGTACTGTTTAAAATGTTATAATAAAATACCTCCCCACATTCAACAACTGAATGAGACAAAATTTAAATCTTGTATAAAACGCACACTATGTAGGCAAGCATATTATAAGTTAGGGGATTACATCGATGATAAAAATGCTTGGCTCAATGCTGGTCCTGCTCCACAACCATAGGGGCAAACTAATCAGAAGCTCATGTGAAATTATTGTGGAAGCTGC
The DNA here is from genome assembly GCA_947578425.1 of Eugnorisma glareosa. NCBI lineage: Eukaryota > Metazoa > Arthropoda > Insecta > Lepidoptera > Noctuidae > Eugnorisma > Eugnorisma glareosa. Next base: position 1,922,910 of record OX387984.1, read on the forward strand.
AGAAGATTGTAAAAATATCTTTGCATTGTATAGATTCAATCTCTTAGTATTATATAACTGCATAGCACATGTGTGAGTACTATGTACTGTAAAGCTACCATTTACATTTAGTTATCCTTCATTGACTCGAATGTGCCCTGGTGGCTGAGAGAATGTCAGGCTCACTCAAATGTCTCGCTGATAGTGGCGGGTGTGTTGGGTCGTTTAGTTCCCCTCAATATGGTTGAGGTGAATGGAGCTGATGCATGCGTCATGTTCGTGAACGGGCGCTGTCAGTTGGGACTGGTCATCTCTTAGCTGCCACGGTTTATTTTAACTACTTTGTTTTTAAATTGTTGATCGTTATAATCTTTTACTCTGGACGCTCTTAATGTGCACGTCTTTCTACATCGTTCTCACATATATGTATAATCTCAACATGAATGATGTAACCAAGATCTTGATTGAAAAGAGTGTCCATGGAGTTTCTTGCCCATTCTTCTCCATAGAGATCTACGCTTTGGAATGGGCAACTACAGTACTTTCACAAGTTATTATGCCTTGTGTCTGTGACTGTAGCTTCGCCTTTGTTTTTCTGACTTTCAAAAATGCCTGCGAAGGTCTAATTGAAATAAACGCTTTGAGTTTGAGTTTGAAAGTTTTTGATTTTTTTGTGTGAGTTTTTGAGTGATAATATAATGCCGCCCCCGTTGAAGTGGAGTATGGAATTAAAAATTATTGAAACAATCTTTTATTTGAGCACCAAGGAAAAATATGCAATTTTTTATGTATATTTACAATGGTAACTACATTTCTCCAGTTTTTTTTAAAGAAAATAATTAAAATCAGCATCAGCATCCGCTGATGGCAATGATAAAAGGTCAGCATCTGCATCCGCTGATGTGAAAAAAATATGCATCAGCAACAACCCTGATCTCGACCACGACTTTTGGCCGCAGAAGCGACTTTTGGTCGAAACCAGGAAGAAAGTCTTCATCGGGCGTCAGTTTTGTTCAAGACGGCCGGTCATGCGACAAATCGAGCTCCCTATGGGTAGTAAAAAAAACAAAACAAAAAATAAAGGTTGTAACATTTATTCCTACTAAAATCAACTACATGATTATAGACGATTATTTTATAATTAAATATTAAAATAATTACAAGATGCGTACATCTCTTTCCGTGTTCAATTAAAAACACCGATTGCCTGTAAACATGCGTTTTTTTAAACAGTATATTAACATGTATGTACCTGGAAATGCGCTGGACTCCATAACAGGTTTTTTTTCAAGTAGACAAAAGGCTGCCCTGAGGTCAAATAGAATGAGGGCTATCGTTTTTGAGCTCACCATAACTGACAAATGCTTGCACTGAAGCGCAGGCCACACCACCAGCTGGCGGGCGGGCGAACGACGTCGTTTCGCCTCTTTTCATACTTTCGTTCACACCGCGAAGTAACGAAAGATACGAACAAAGTATGAAAAGGGTGTCGTTCGCTTCGCTCGCCCGCCCGCCAGCTAGCGGTGTGGCCTGCGCTTGACTGGACAGGTCCACTCAAATCTGTGTGGTTCTTTCTTCAAGAGACCATCTCAGACACTAATCTGCATAGTCCTCATGTGAGGTAACCAAGATTATGTCTGGACTTTAAAAGAGACTATGACCTCTGAGCTTGTTTCGGCTGTTTCTTCTCAGAGTAGTCAGTACAGTCTAGTTAAAAAAAAAATTACGTGTAAATGTAAAAACCTATCTGAAAAATAAACGTCATTTATCATTTACAAGATGGCGCCACTGTCGCGTAAGGTCGTGTCGGTTAAGTATTTTATACTTTACAGTACCAATACCTTAATAAAACTTTTATTTTATAACAACGTAGTGTAAACTTCAGATACATATTTACAATATTCTCCCTAAAATTAGCAAACATGAAACATTTAAAAATCATTTTACCTCGAAGTACTAACAAATAAGATCATAAGTTGCTACTTAAAATGTTCAAGTCATAATTAATCAGGAATGGCTCAATCTAGACCACAATCGTAAATATTAACAAAGTACGTGATAAAAAAGCACGCAATACGAACTTTCTATGAAATCTGACAAGTCGGTGCCCTCGCGCTACACTAGCGCCTCTAGCGGCGAATTCACACGCGATAGCCCCCATTGGGCAGGTCACGTGAGCCGCATTACGACCGCTGGGCAAGTGTCCACGTCATCCGCGCCTGAGGATGGCGCCGCCGAGGCCGGCCCACAGAGTGGTGGCGATATGACCTGGACGCGCACCGCGTTGGCTGGTGCGTGGATGAGGCGTAAGGAGTATGTAAGGATCGTAGCTGGTAGCGTTCTGTGGCTTCAGTCTACTCCCATCGGAAATAGTATAGTGTTTATAGTATTTTATATACCCTTGTTCTATATTAATTAAAATTATTTTCAGATATACACCTACCACAGTTTGTCTCTGTATCACCCAAAGGTTGACTGGTAGAAAATGCCTATGGCATTACGTCCGCCTGCGTACTTTGTGCTTGAATTGTAAGTAAATATATTTATTTATAAAATAGTTATTTTATATCTGATGAACACGGTTTTGATCACGCAATCGGTGTGTAGCATTGAACACGAAAAGAATAATATGCATTTAAAATGGCAACAATATGTGCTGGCATAATTATAGTTTGGCCACAGCCTAATAGTTGTTCAATTACAGTCCTTCCACTATTATTTTACCTATGGCAATTTTATGGTAACAAGATTACAGGCACGACGGGGACGGCGGGGCATATCATTTTATCTTTACTCCAGCCAAATTCATATGTAGTTAGTCGTAATAAGGTACAAATTCCAATGTTCAATGCGCGAAGAGAAACTCGCTTTGATACCTTGGGGTCGATCTCTAAACATTGGAATCTGTATCTTGTTACCACTTACCATACAGATTAAATGCTATGCCCCGCCGTCCCCATCGTGCTTGTAATCTTGTCTTAAGCCTTAAAGATCACTGCGATTTTGACAGATTTCTGTTTTTTTTTTAATCGGTCACTCTAGTAATTACTTCTATATCGTGGGTGCGCTTACAAACGCACATACACGTACAGCCAGACCCGGAACAACTACCTGTAGGCCATATAAATATTTGTTCCGTGCGGCTATCGAACCTGCGACATTCAGCGCAGCAGCCAATCGCTCAGCCACTGCCAACCGTATCGTCTACTTTAACTAGAATACGGGCCAACAGGTGTCAAATAGGTAAAATATCCGTGACAAGGCTATAATGACAGTAATAAGAGTGCAATTTAAGTTTTTTTTTTTCAAATACTACGTCATAGTATAGAAAAACATTTTAGCTTTATATTTGTCTTTTGTATTCTACATTTTAAGCCACCTAGATTATAATTATAACATTGTTCTTTAAACGGTTATTTTTCAAACAGATACTATCGCTAAAATAGTATCGTTTTGGATGATAAATATTTTAATTTAGTCAACTAAAACTAGATTTAGTTACACTAAAGTTGATTTAGATCTATACCAAGTCAAAGTGATTACTTAAATAAAATTAATAAATTCAGATACGTTTTTTATTCTGTAGTTAAGTAATTACTTGACGTTAGAACTGTCAAAAGTGAGAATTCTTATCTATGCTTTCTTTGACGGTTCCTACTTCGTTCAAATTATTGTCTATTGCATAAAAATATTTGCATAAGTAATTTCTTTAACTCCAGTAATTAACTTGAGTATAGATACCAGGGTCATAGATATATAGATATCTATTGATATCGCATGAATTTGAATTCGTTGTACTAAACTGCAGCTGCGCGAACCTCCCATTTAGTTAGACTAAACCAGTTTTAGTTGCACTAAAGTTGATGATTAACGAACTAAGCAAGATTAGGTGTTACTAAACATGATTTAGTTAACTAATTTCGTTACATAGTTGCTTGGGAACAGTCCCGTCATCCCTCGAAGTTCACCTGTAAAAAAAATGCAAATATTAGAATACTATATCTTCATATACCTGCCTTTTCCCAACTATGCTAGGATCGGCTTCCAGTCTAACCGGATGCACCTGAATACCAGTATGTTACATGGAGCGACTGCCTATCTGACCTCCACAACCCAGTTAGTACTAAGTAATACGATACCCCTTGGTAAGACTGGTTGTCAGACTTTCGTGCCATTGACTACCTGTAACGACTGTTAACGATCTTATGTCTATGTCATTCCTTTCTTGATCCTTATTGGCGACACTATCGAATGGTGTAATAATACAGTATAAAGGGTGTAACAAGACCCTTAACGAAGCCGAAAGGCACTTGTTCTCCCCGTCATTGCGATAATTTTTTTGTTCTAGACCATACCGGGGAACCTTCTAGTTACGGAGATATTGGGGGTCAAAGTTACAACTTTTTCACAAGTCTTTTTGTTAAATAGGTACATGTTTTTAACGTAAGATTTTTACTTTAAACACCTTCACGACCCCCGTAATATTCAAACCATCCATCAGCACAATGTTTTCAGTGCGTTACATTGAGTTCTACCGTAAAACGTGATTTTTCACCCCAAAAAAAAAGTAATTTCCCAGCAATCATTTTTGCGTAAAGTTACTTAGTTTGATGTACAGAATGCTTGGTTGACGGCTTGGTGAATGGTCTTGTTACACCCTGTATGTTTTTTTTTTCGAACGCACGGTCAAAATTTTTGGAACAGCAGATTTTTTTTTAAATGACCTTTGAAAAATTTCTATACATGGATTCAGAATGATGTATTAAATACGTAGTAACCGTGTGTTCGTCGCGCCGGTGTCCCTACCGCGCCGGTAATCATATTTTATAGTTAGTCCCAGAGTACAATTTCTTCATTTTCATGAGTTTAGCCTTTAAAGTATTGCGGCCTTCTTTTAACCAATCACCCAGAATAAAAATAATATAAATAAAGTCATTTATGTACATCGTGACTTTTTAGTTGTTTAACAAAGGTGGTTCACTCAATGTATCCGACATAAAATACCTCTAGGCGCGATTATTTATATTTTATCATTAAATAAGATCAGTACAAAGAAAAATAAATTATATTTCTTTAGCTTCATTTGAAGATATAAATAGATAGGTAGACTATGTAGTACTTTCAACATATTAGGCAACTATCGCACGCAAAAACGCAAAAAGTAAAAGATCTAGTCTATGGCGTCCGACCGCGCCGTTTAAGTTTCATTCTTTTTTTGTGCGAGGCAACGAGCACGTCTCTGTTATATTTTTTTTTTTTTCGAAGTGCTCTTGAACATCTTCCTATTCTTACCGATCGAACTACACACGTGAAGTTCATTTGATCATAATATTATTATATTAGAATTATGAAACATTCTGTTAATGTTTGAGTACGTGTCAAACGGTAGAACATACCTACCCTGCCCACGAGTCGAGTAGATCATCGCTCGCAACAGGGTGTTACAACTACGTCATGATCATAATAAATTTTTAAATTATTCAAATATCTTTTTTATGAATATTTATTAGTCATTGGATACAGTAGTGTGCTACCGTTATAAAAACGACTAAAAAATCACGGTGTATATTATAAATACAATACATACATAATGTATACAGAGTGTTTATAAATTGCGTGCCTTAGCTTAGGGGCGGGTTCCGTATCAATGAAGAAATATAAAGCGGCTTTAAAAAAATACCGTAATTTATTACTGTTGCGTTAATATAATAAGTAGTGTGCTTGTTACAATATTAATTAGTACCTAATCATTTTGTGGTAATTTTTAATTTTCTGGGCCTATCATTGTTACAGAATCCATCCCTAACCTATAGGCCACAAATTAACACTCTAATCTAAATTATAGGTGTAAAAGTACCCTCAACGAAGCCGAAAGGCACTTGTTCTCCCCGTCATTGCGATCATTTTTTTGTTCTAGACCATACCTGGGAACCTTCTAGTTACGGAGATATTGGGGGTCAAAGTTACAACTTTTTCACGTTTTTTTTTTAACTATAAGTTTTTTATGTTAAAACTTTACTTTAAACACCTCCACGACCCCCGAACTATTCAATCCATCCACCACCACAATGTTTTGAGTGCGTTACATTGAGTCCTACCGTAAAACGTGATTTCTCCCCCAAAAAAAAAGTAGCAGTCCCAGCAATAATTTTTGCGTAAAGTTACTTAGTTTGATGTACATAATGCTTGGTTGACGGCTTCGTGAAGGGTCTTGTTACGTCCTGTATATACATGTTACATAGTATTATGTGTATTAGAAAACAAGGTAGGTTCGGTTAGTTACCTTGCCACCAAGCAGGGTCTTGCGATCGGTCAGTGACGGCTATAATGTCGTCTTTCTCAAAGCTCAGTTCATCTGCGTTTTGCGCGGTGTACGGATATAGTGCGATAACCTGCAAGTGGGTTATTTAACTGTGAGTTCAACTTGAACTTTAGATTAACCAACCACCAAAAGATTTTGAGTTAAATTAAAATTTTAACCATCACCAATGAAAAATATACGAAGAAATAATGTGAAAAATGCTGACTCTTGGTCTATTTTATTTACATCAAATTTGTATAAAAATCATCTGTCTCTTGGTCTATTTGACATCAAAGGAGATGTTTGATTTTGGGCCACCACTATGTACACTATATAGATAAATAGGAAAAAAATAGGGGAATTCCATAAAAATACTAAAAATATAATTTGAAGAAAGGTACAGTGGTACAAAAATGATTATTTGAAAAGTTTTTTAATAAAATAACCCTATTTTTAGGGCAGCCATGTCAGTTGTATTTAACATGAAGTTTGAGGACTTGCGACAGTTTTAAGAAGTGACGTTTTTGAGACTTTCCTTGCTTTGAGTTTGGATCTGTAGTCTTATTTTATCGAAACCGAAACCCAAGATTGTCGAAATTCGTATTGTTTTTTTTTTATCGCAGGTATTACGATACACGTCAATCAAATGTCACTGTCAAAATGTAATTTTTCGCTTGCTGCTGATCTGATCCACCATGTTTAATTTTATGTTGTCATGCTCTCCTTGGCCAAGTTAATTTGAATGTACTTTGAAACGAAGTGAAATTAAAGAAAATTAACAATAAAAAACGGTTACTGTAATACATAGCGATATTTACATATAGTGTACATAGTGCTGGCCCAGGACCCATACATTTCTGGAACATCTCCTTTATGTGAAAATCATCTATGTCTTTGTTTATTTTACATCAAATTTGTGTGAAAATCATCTCTTTTGGTAAATTTTATCTACCACCAAGAAGTACAAAAAAAAAAACTTGAAGAAAATAAACAATAATGATAAATACTGAAATGTTACAAATGAAAACCACTCATCTTTCATGATTATTTTTATGTAGTGAGTGATGACAAATATTAGAATGATTTTTAACACATTGTATACGGCTTTACGAACACTTTATAACGTAAAATGATCATGATTTGGTATTTCAAACCTTATTTACATAAGCCAAAAACCCAGTTTGCATCTGAAATATTTAGACGTCGTTTTTTTTTTTTTAACATCAGCTTTGTTTATGAATCCTTATAAATTCGACATTTGTGTGAATATGCGAAATATGATTTTTTTTAACCCGAGAATTGTTCGCAAACGATATGAAATACTTGATCGGAATATTAAATTGGTTTCGTTCTATAAGCTAAGCGTTAATAAAAGCAAGCAGCATTGCGACATGTCAGTTATTAATCACCATTTCATGTTAAATATACTTACATCAAATGTGTTTTAAACATATAATATACCTAATCACTGTTTTAAACTTTTGAACGCTACTGTCACATATACGTGACAAGCAAGCGTGTGCCCTTTACGCCAAACGACACAAATATGTGACAAAATGGTATGTGAAGTTGTGGCGTGGCGTTTATGACTAAATTTACACGGTCACTTGCGTGATATTTTCCGTGATTGTTCATTATTCTAAGCTTCCGATATTTCGACGCTGTTGCAAGCGCCATGATCGCGGGATGACAGTCAACCCACAACATGAAGATACCCCGTAAGTGGCAGGGTAAGTTTAAAAAAAAAAAACTACAATTTCTGAATTCCTCAGTAGCAGCCACAAAGTCTGGATTTGTGCCCGATTGATGGCAATAGGCTCACCCCCTATTACATTGGACTTAAACATAACTGTCGAAATGTGGGTGTACTATTAGGTACACCTCTGTCTAACCCTTCAGGCATTACAATTGTGATGTTGTTATTCCTAATCCACCGTCTTCGCTCGTCCACGTTCATAAATCAGGTGGCCTACCATGACGTCTTAAGGCTGTGGGAAAGAGATGGCGCTAGACGCCCTGTATAGCTCTGTCTCTTTCCCACACTGGAATTACTCTTGATTTAAGACGTCATGGTAACCCCCCTGGAAGAACCCCACAAATAAGGTCAGTGTATGTCCCTATAGGGTGTCCCCTCCCGGCGTTGACCCTCACATCTGCCTTGTACCTCTTGTTAGTCACGTTTCACTCATCCACTCCATATTACCAAACCATGGAAGCATACGATTTTCAACTCTACTTCTAGTATATAATGAATATGATAGTTTTACCTTATCGATGACCGTTTCAGCTGGTAAGGTGTCCATTTTGGATAGTACTGGAGTAGTTCTACCAGATGTACGGCCTGAAGATTGTAGAATCTGAGGAAAAGTTAACTTTTTTAACAATTTCATGTACTGGTTTAAATTTACACACAGTTACATAGTTGTTGTATTATAAAAAGTGATCGGAATAGGTAGAGCTAATGTACCTAAAGTTCAAGGAACAGAAACGAAAGTGGAGACTTCCTTACGACTACATTTTTTTTCGGAATGTTTGTTCCGAGTGTCGGAACATTACTTAAGTACAACTAAAATTAATAAAGTAAAACAACTATCGAATTCGTATACTTTTTCTTTTAAAAAAATAGTGCACGATTTTTATTGTTTAAATACTAAAGGTTCGTTCATAAGTGCGGAAGCTAATTTAATTTTCATACCAGCTTTAATAGTTAGAACTAACATGGTAAAAAAAAACAATTTATAGGTTTTCATACCATTTATTCATTTTGTACAATTATTGGAACTAAACGTAAACAACTAACTAACGTAACTTATTGAGAACGTTCTCCTTGTTGTCGAAGTCGGTTAAAAAGGAAAAATAAATAACATTATTATTAAATGTGCGTAACTGATTCCGAGACATTTCCGAGTTTCAAAAAAAAATATTCGGAAAATATTTTTAGTCGTAAGGAACACTTTTCGTTTCTGTTCCTTGCTTGAACTTTAGGTACATTAGCTCTACCTATTTCAATCACTGATTATAAACGTTCTTGCTTAGAGTTGAAAGGTCAAAATCCTTCAGCATGCTCAATGTCTTTTACGACATATTAAATGTCTATCGTCATATTATACACACATATTATATGAACTCGGAGGGTTGTATTGATGATTTGAATGATTATAATTCTGTAACTCCATACGTGTTACTGGCGCGATTTATATTTTCATAACATACAACCTGACACTGACCTGCAAATTGCAATAAACGTAAGAAAATTTAAATTTTGCGGGCTACCCTTGCGCATCCACCTTAAAGATGGTCACTCACTGCTGACTGTACCGACTTACATTTTTCAAGTTCATTCCTTACCTTGACATAGCTGGCAGGGAACCAGCCGACCTGTCTGTTCCGCCCCTTGGCCTGCAGCTCGCCCTCCCACCAGCCGCTATCGGCCTTCTTCCTCACCACCAGGAGTTGGCCTTTGGTCAGGGACAGCTGCTCCGCACTGGAAGAGCAAGAGAGGTATTGTAATGAGTGTTAATCTCAAATAAAATACATACAGATTGTAAGGGACAAGCCTCCGCAATCTGACAGGGTGCATTCAGCTCCTGACTTTGAATTATATCCCACCGGATTTTTTTCTAGTTTTTAAGGTTAGAACTTTAATATAAATATTTTCATGCCCGTTCACTACACGCCGAAGAGCGGCGGTGGTCCAGTGGTGGCAGCCCCGACTTACGCACGGTAAGTCGTGGGTTCGAACCCAGGCAGGCGCATAACTTTCTGCAATTTATTCCATCACCACTGCTCTCAAAACGGTGAAGGAAAACATCGTGAGGAAACCGGCATGTCCTAGAACCAAACATTCGAAGACGTGACATCTACCAACCCGCACTTGTCCCGCGTGCTGGATTATAGCCCGTGCCCTCTCATAGAGAGGAGGCTGTGTGTCCCAGCAGTGGGAACATTATACGCTGGTTATGCTATGCCGTTTACTTTTCAATGCATTCATCAGCACAATGTTTGGAGTGCGGTACATTGAGTTTTGCAATACAACGTCACTCAAGAAAAAGTCATTTCCCAGCAATAATTTGTGCGTAAAGTTACGTAGTTTGATGTACATAATGCTTGATTGACGGCTTCCTGAAGGGTCTGTATACACCGTGTGTGATAATGTCGCTAATAAGGATCAAATTCTTAGAAGTAATGACATATACAGCGTGTAACAGAAAGGGTATAATCATATGGAATACTGTGGTACGGACCATCAAACTGAACAACTTTCTCTATGGGACCACCATCGAAAACGTAAAAAAATGATTAGCTGTCCTATACAAAATTTCAATACCTACTCGACCCAAATGTATGGGACAGCTGATTATTTTTTTACGATTTCGATGGTGGTCCCATAGAGAAAGTTGTTCAGTTTGATGGTCCGTACCACAGTATTCCATATGATTATACACTTTCTGTTACACGCTGTATATGACTACTAATACAACTTACTACTGAACCTGTACAAAAGCATTCAGATATCTCAATGAAACCTTACCTGGTGGCAGCATAGTTGGCGATGGCCTGCGCGATCTCGTTCTTCCTCCTCCCCGTGACGGAGTCCCGGCCGGAGTCCCGGCGCGCGGCGCTGGCGGGGCGGGGCTCGCTGCCGATGATGGACGCCACCTCGGACGAGATGGGCGTGGACGACTTCTGCTCCTGTTCACAACGATACAGGTGTGAGTGAAATAAGAAAAAATCTGACACGAGGTACTGACTCATCTCTATGAATGGTTGTTACTACGGCACCAGCACTGAAAACACGACAAAAAACTAACTGAGTTGCTTAACCTAAGACGGCCACCCATCTATTTCCAAACCTTGGCAAGAGTTGCTTAGGTTAAGGACCGGTAAGGTAACCCATCCATTTCAAAACCTTGGCAAGAGTTGCTTAGCCTGGACCGGTAAGGTAACCCATCCGTTTCCAAACCTTGGTGAGAGTTGTTAAACCTTGGCTGGTCACAAATCCATTTCCAAACCTTGACTAGAGTTACTTAACCTAGGCTGGTCAGGAAATCCATTTCTGAATCTTGACAAAAGTTGCTTAACCTGAACCGGTAAGGTAACCCATCCGTTTCCAAACCTTGGCAAGAGTTGCTTAACCTGGACCGATACGGTAACCCATCTATTTACAAACCTTGGCAAGAGTTGCTTAACTTGCAATGAGGACAAGTTCACAGTGATTAAATCAGCGAAGCTAAATCAGAGGTAAAAGAACTGGCAACACCAGCTTAAATCCAATTTGAACGACTTTAAAGCCACCCATCCTATAACCTACCAGTATGGGCGGGCTGTAGGGCGCGGAGGGCGGTGCAGCTTGAGGCAGGGCGGGGTGCTCCACTTCAACATTGTCGGGTTGGGGTTCTGCGGCTTCAGGTATGGGCGCTATCACGTCGGCCGTGGTCGTCGTGTCTTTGGTCACGTAGTTCGACGGGAAGATACCGGTTCTGGAAGTAAAAACAGTTCTTTGATGTGATGATTTTAGAACCTGGCTGAACCCGGCTTGGTATGTGACGATGGGAAGAGACCAGAAGACAAGATGCTGATGCCTTGGAACGTGGGCCCTTGCAGACCCTTGCACCATCTCATAATGCAAGCTCGGACGGCTGTGCTGGCGCTGCTGCTGCGGCATCCAAGAGCTTCAAACAGCGAAAATACTATAACCTAATTTGTAGTTACAGCTTTAAGCCTTTTCGGGTCAAAACGCTCGGGTCATGAGGACCAAGTACGCGTCTTCTTTTTAAGGAAATGTCTCGCCGACTGGTTGACACTCCGCGTGACCAGAGAGCTGGCTCTTTTTTGGCTAAAGAATTAGCATTGCATTAGAATTAGTATTGCACGTGGCATTGCTGCCAGTCTCCTGGGTACGTTTCCGGATGACAGCGATGTGGAGTAGTAGATGTACTTGGACGCATAAGCGTCCTGTTGTTTATTTAAATTTTATACTTAAGATGCCATGAGCAGTGATCGGAATAGGTAGAGCTAATGTACCTAAAGTTCAAGGAACAGAAACGAAAAGTGGGGACTTCCTTACAACTAAAATTTTTTTCCCAAAATTGTTGTTTGAACCTCGGAGTTGTAATATTCTGACTGAGTCTTAAGATTGGTAACAGTCTTAATTATTCAGGTTGATTTTTGTTTACGTTTAGTTTTAATAATTGTACAAAATGAATAAATGGTATGAAAACCTATAAATTCTTTTTTTTTACCTTGTTAGTTCTAACTATTAAAGCTGGTATGAAAATTAAATTAGCTTCCTCACTTACGTACGATGTTGAAACGAAGATAAGGAGATTACCTTTATTTTTTAAATAATACAAATCGTGCACTTTTTTTTAAACAGAAACAGTAAATGAATTCGATAGTTGTTTTACTTTATTAATTTTAGTTGTACTTAAGTAATGTTCCGACATTCGGAGCAAAATATACCGAAAAAAAAAATTTGTCGTAAGGAAGTCTCCACTTTTCGATTCTGTTCCTTGAACTTTAGGCACATTAGCTCTACCTATTCCGATCACTGCTTATGATTATGAACTTGTCGTTTTAGAATGAAGTGAAGTCTTAACTATAAGCTACTATTTGAGATATTACAATTACTTATGTTGGTCTTAGTCGTTATTCACTAACCTGATGCCAATTCTGCCGGTCCACCAGTCCCCATCCCTTCTGATAACTTCGATCCTCTCTCCAGCCTCGAAGGTCAGGTCTCCCGGCTCAGCCGACAGGTACGGGTATGCGGCGATATAGAAATCACCGCCTTCTGTACAACAGAAGACATTTCATGTTGAATTTTTTTTCTGATGGACTATTTTATAGTGTCCGAAGTTGATTTCTGGTTGAAACCAAAGCCGAAGGTCACTCTAAGTAATTCAGTTCCAGATTGGCTAAAAGTTATTAAATGAATATATTTTTGAACTATTATATTAAAAGTTTATTTGTTGATATAAATAAAGGGTGTAACAAAACCAATAACGAAGCCGAAAGGCACTTGTTCTCCCCGTCATTGCGATCATTTTTTGGTTCTAGAACATACCTGGGAACTTTCTAATTACGGAGATATTGGGTGTGAAAGTTCAAATTTTTTTCCCAAGTTGTTTTTTAATTACATGATTTTAATGTAAGATTTTTACTTTAAACACCTTCACGACCCCCGAACTATTCAATCCATCCATCAGCACAATGTTTTGAGTGCGTTACATTGAGTCCTACCGTAAAACGTGATTTTTCACCCCAAAAAAAAAAAGTCTTATCCCAGCAATAATTTTCGCGTAAAGTTACTTAGTTTGATGTACAGAATGCTTGGTTGATGGCTTCGTGAAGGGTCCTGTTACACCCTGTATAACAGTTACATGCTACACTTAAAGATTGCAGCAAAGCGTACAGCAAGTCCACAACATAAAAGTAACTAAAGAACTTCATGCAATAATTACACATAGCTTTAGTGCTACTCAATAAATACGGTGTAAAAATGTAGGAACCAGATGATTAAATAAAATATAGATTTAAAGTTTCTATATGGGGGGGGGGGGGGCTCAGATTGATGTACTGGATACGTGGTAACCGTCTCCGTGTCGGTGTCCACCCTGTATATCCAGTACCGGTTCCTGCGCAATCAGGGCTTTTAGCAGATTCATCGCCTGCATTGTGAGCGCATTTCGAGCAGTTTGGCTACGCACATTTAGGTTGACTGTATTTATACAACATACTGAGATTATTACAATTACCTAGCAACTTGTCTAAAAGAATAACTCTTCGAAGTGTGTGACCCCAGCTTCCCACGCGTCGCTTTTTTCATCATGCTCTCGCGCATTCGTAACAACTCGATCAATTTTGGCGCTTGCTAGAAAACTTCGGATTCGGCCAAAACTTTGGCCCATTTAGGCCGAAGCCGAAGTTTCGATCGGGCACTACTATTTTATACTAAAGTGCATGCCATTACGCGATTTCCATGCAAAAGGGTAAAACAAGTTGTGAAGTATTCACTATACGCAATGGAGAAAACCAAAAAATTCGAATCAAAATATAAATAGGGTGTGTAAAAAAAAATGTGTTTTAAAAAATTGAACAGACGGCACATCAAGCTACATTACAAACTTTTTTTTCCTCTAATGTGTATTTTTTTTTTCATCCTAAGGTTTCTTAGGTAATGTTACTAGTGCGAACAGTACTCTATGCACGATTGAGCTTGTGCTAGATATAATGGGAGTAGCTATCCGGCGTGAAGCATGTTCACGTTTTTTAGGGTGTACCTAAAAAACGTGAATGCTAATGAGAACGTGTGGAGGTATCAAGCTGAAATTAATATCAAATAATCAGGTTTGCTACCCCTGGAGCAGTGAAAAAATCAAACTTGTAAGCCAAAGCGATCAACAGATAAAGACCGTTTATATATATATATTTTGCGATATCACAAGGGAATCAAAAGCGGGTACTTCTCGCTGACCTAGAATCATGAAATTTGGTAAGAAAAAATCTGAAAACCGTAAATATGTAGTTTAATAACAAAATACCTACAAGTTTATACGGAACCCTCGGTGCGCGAGTTTAAATGGCACTTGGCCGGTAGCTTTTTTTAGGGTTCCGAAGCCGATTGGCAAAAAACGGAACACTTATAGATTCGCCATGTCTGTCTGTCCGTGTATGTCACAGCCACTTTATTCTGAAACTATTAAGACTACACAGTTGAAACTTGGTAGGTAGATGTATTCTGTGAACCGCTTTACGATTTTTATACAAAAATAAAAAAAGATTAAGGGCTCCCCATACATGGAACTGAAAAATATTTTTTCATCAAACTTATACGTGTGGAGTGTCTATAGACAGGTCTTTAAAAATGACATCGAGGTTCCCAAGACCATTTTCTCTCAAAGTCAATCGTTTGAAAGATAAACACTTCCAAAGTGGTAAAATGTGTCCCCCCCTCTAATTTCTAAAGAAAGAGGAGGAAAATTCTGAAAAAAATATAGGATTATAGAACGTAAAAAAAACATTCAACCAAAATTGGTTTGAATAACATTTGACGTTTATTATTTGAGATATGCAATTTTTTCATCAAACTGCAGCAACGACTTTGTTTTTCATTACCATACTATAAAAAACAAATTTAGTTTTGTTGTTGAATGTAAAACAATACAACCTAAACCTACAAAATATTTTTATTATATTGTTTGGTGCTACGGAATCCTATGTGCGCGTGAGTTTTTTTTTTTGTAGTAGTACTAACTACTCTGTGAAGAAACACCCGAAAGAAACTCAGCGGTCAGCTTTTTGTAAAGTTCAGACATAATCTTAGCCAATTCACACAAGGTCCATGCAGACGAATAAATAGTTTTTTTAGTTGAATATTTCTCGTAAAATGCGCACCTGCTGAGTACGACGTCCTTGTACCCAGTTGATGGCAATAAGCTTGTGGTATTACATGGGACTTTAACATAACAGGAGAAACGTAGGTGTACTGGCTGGTACACCTCTGCCTAAACCTTCGGAGTCTTTAGAACACCAGCGCTGCGATATCTGTTTTTTTTTATGTCGAACCACCATGTTGAGATAGGGGTCTTTTGGCTTCGTTAAGAACCTATTAATGAGTTTAATTTTGTTTTGTTCTTAATTTTAAATGTAGTTATTTTTTTATTGTATCCCCTGTATATCTAATCACTTTTTCTTTCTATATTTCACTTTCGCGAACTACTTTAAACTATACGAACTAACTATAAACATGCAAAACTCGGCATATAAAAATAAAGAATAAGAACATGCTGTTTCCCATGCCTATCAGATATGAAGCCACTCACCGACTACCGGCATGGCGCCTCCCAGATCGTTCATCTCATTCTCCGGCATTTCGGCTATGCCTTCCAATCCAGACGACTTGGTCTCTACAATGAGGTACGAAAAGTTACCACAAGTGGCTGTCAATGGCCACCAGTGGTTGACGATGGATAGTAGTGGCAGTAACGAGCTCCTAATGACTGTAGATAGCCGATAGTGACTGAGAATGGCCGCTAGTGGTTGACGATGGATAGTAGGGGCAGTAACGGGCTCCTAATGACTGTAGATAGCCGATAGTGACTGAGAATGGCCGCTAGTGGTTGACGATGGATAGTAGGGGCAGTAACGGGCTCCTAATGACTGTAGATAGCCGATAGTGACTGAGAATGGCCGCTAGTGGTTGACGATGGATAGTAGGGGCAGTAACGAGCTCCTAATGACTGTAGATGGCCGATAGTGACTGAGAATGGCCGCTAGTGGTTGACGATGGATAGTAGTGGCAGTAACGGGCTCCTAATGACTGTAGATGGCCGATAGTGACTGAGAATGGCCGCTAGTGGTTGACGATGGATAGTAGGGGCAGTAACGGGCTTCTAATGACTGTAGATAGCCGATAGTGACTGAGAATGGCCGCTAGTGGTTGACGATGGATAGTAGGGGCAGTAACGGGCTTCTAATGACTGTAGATAGCCGATAGTGACTGAGAATGGCCGCTAGTGGTTGACGATGCATAGTAGTGGCAGTAACGGGCTCCTAATGACTGTAGATAGCCGATAGTGACTGAGAATGGCCGCTAGTGGTTGACGATGGATAGTAGGGGCAGTAACGGGCTCCTAATGACTGTAGATGGCCGATAGTGACTGAGAATGGCCGCTAGTGGTTGACGATGGATAGTAGTGGCAGTAACGGGCTCCTAATGACTGTAGATGGCCGATAGTGACTGAAAATGGCCGCTAGTGGTTGACGATGGATAGTAGGGGCAGTAACGGGCTTCTAATGACTGTAGATAGCCGATAGTGACTGAGAATGGCCGCTAGTGGTTGACGATGGATAGTAGGGGCAGTAACGGGCTTCTAATGACTGTAGATAGCCGATAGTGACTGAGAATGGCCGCTAGTGGTTGACGATGCATAGTAGTGGCAGTAACGGGCTCCTAATGACTGTAGATAGCCGATAGTGACTGAGAATGGCCGCTAGTGGTTGACGATGGATAGTAGTGGCAGTAACGGGCTCCTAATGACTGTAGATGGCCGATAGTGACTGAGAATGGCCGCTAGTGGTTGACGATGGATAGTAGTGGCAGTAACGGGCTCCTAATGACTGTAGATGGCCGATAGTGACTGAGAATGGCCGCTAGTGGTTGACGATGGATAGTAGGGGCAGTAACGGGCTTCTAATGACTGTAGATAGCCGATAGTGACTGAGAATGGCCGCTAGTGGTTGACGATGATTAATAGTGGCAGTAACGGGCTTCTAATGACTGTAGATAGCCGATAGTGACTGAGAATGGCCGCTAGTGGTTGACGATGGATAGTAGGGGCAGTAACGGGCTTCTAATGACTGTAGATAGCCGATAGTGACTGAGAATGGCCGCTAGTGGTTGACGATGAGTAATAGTGGCAGTAACGGGCTTCTAATGACTGTAGATAGCCGATAGTGACTGAGAATGGCCGCTAGTGGTTGACGATGAGTAATAGTGGCAGTAACGGGCTTCTAATGACTGTAGATAGCCGATAGTGACTGAGAATGGCCGCTAGTGGTTGACGATGAGTAATAGTGGCAGTAACGGGCTTCTAATGACTGTAGATGGCCGATAGTGACTGAGAATGGCCGCTAGTGGTTGACGATGAGTAATAGTGGCAGTAACGGGCTTCTAATGACTGTAGATAGCCGATAGTGACTGAGAATGGCCGCTAGTGGTTGACGATGGATAGTAGTGGCAGTAACGGGCTTCTAATGACTGTAGATAGCCGATAGTGACTGAGAATGGCCGCTAGTGGTTGACGATGGATAGTAGGGGCAGTAACGAGCTCCTAATGACTGTAGATAGCCGATAGTGACTGAGAATGGCCGCTAGTGGTTGACGATGAGTAATAGTGGCAGTAACGGGCTTCTAATGACTGTAGATGGCCGATAGTGACTGAGAATGGCCGCTAGTGGTTGACGATGAGTAATAGTGGCAGTAACGGGCTTCTAATGACTGTAGATAGCCGATAGTGACTGAGAATGGCCGCTAGTGGTTGACGATGGATAGTAGTGGCAGTAACGGGCTTCTAATGACTGTAGATAGCCGATAGTGACTGAGAATGGCCGCTAGTGGTTGACGATGAGTAATAGTGGCAGTAACGGGCTTCTAATGACTGTAGATGGCCGATAGTGACTGAGAATGGCCGCTAGTGGTTGACGATGAGTAATAGTGGCAGTAACGGGCTTCTAATGACTGTAGATAGCCGATAGTGACTGAGAATGGCCGCTAGTGGTTGACGATGGATAGTAGTGGCAGTAACGGGCTTCTAATGACTGTAGATAGCCGATAGTGACTGAGAATGGCCGCTAGTGGTCGACGATGAGTAATAGTGGCTGCGAATTGCCAATAGTGTCTGAGAATGGCCAATAGTGGCTAAGAATGGCCGAAAGTGGTAGCCGATTGATAGTAGTGGGAATCACTGGCTTTTAGTGGCTATAGATGAGCTATAATGGGTGAAAATGGCCGCTAGTGGTTGACGTTATGGCGTTAGCTAGTGGTGGCTGAGAACGCCACAAGTGGTTTTCTATGGTAACCAGTGGCTGTTGTTGGTCACCATTGACTACTAGTCTTCTATTCTCTTCTACTGACTTCATCAGTTTCTAGAGGCTGGCAATTGCCACAGTTGACCGTATTAATAGTCAGTATTGGTCGATGTCGGACAATAGCGACTACCTATTACCAATACTGGCCGATAATAGTCACTACTGGCTTACAATGAAGACTTGAAAGCTTTAACCACTTTTTAGGAAATTACTTGTTGTTACCATAGTCTTTTTTATTTTTTGTAATCTTACTGCTAAGATTACACAAGTAATAAAGATTATTGATTGATATTGATTGAATGGTCGCTAGTGGCTGTGGCTGGCCTTGATCGGTTATTCTGGCTAACAATAGTCATGATTTGATTAAATGTATTTTTTTACAGTTACTTACCAATACCCGTCATATTTCCTCCCAGATCGTAATTCATCTCAGCCTCAGGCAGCTCCGCTATGCCTTCCAGCTGGGTCTTGAGCTCCATGGGGTCAATGACCTCTACATAAGGTCATCTTGTTGTCAACCACAACCATACACGCTGACCATTAGTGGCCGTCATTGACCACTAGTGGCCGACAATGGCATCTAGTGGCCGACGATGGCCTCTACTGGCTGACAATGGCCACTACTGGCTCACAATGGCCAATACTGGCGGACAATGGCCACTACTGGCTCAAAATGGCCAATACTGGCTGACAATGGCCACTACTGGCTCACAATGGCCAATACTGGCGGACAATGGCCACTACTGGCTCACAATGGCCAATACTGGCGGACAATGGCCACTACTGGCTCACAATGGCCAATACTGGCGGACAATGGCCACTACTGGCTCACAATGGCCAATACTGGCGGACAATGGCCACTACTGGCTCATAATGGGCACTTTGAGATTTGCCAATTTACTCTTATGGCTGACGTTGGCATTTGCTGGCCGACAATGGCCAACACTAGCCAAAATTTTTTTTTTAATGAAAACTTACCAGCAGCCGTCATGGCTCCGCCCAGATCGTTGCTGATCTCAGCTTCAGGTACTTCCGCTATGCCTTCCAGCTGGGTCTTGGTTTCCATGGGGTCGATGACCTCGGCGTAGGCGGCGGCGGCGTTGATGTCTTCCACGTAGGACTCGGGGAACCAGCCAGATTGACCTGGGTGAAGAGAAATTGTTTTTTTCTGAACCATCATCTGTCTAGCGTTCTTCTAAGTACGTGGGGTCCGGCATCTAGGCAAACTGGATGCAGTTGAGCATTACACATGCTTCAATTTCATAAAAAAAACATTGTCCAATATCACGAACGTAATAATTATAAGTAATTACTTATAATTATTACGTTCGGCGCACGGCTTTAATTATAGTCAGCAAATGGCTTAATAGCCAATAGCCTAGAACAACATCTGCGGAGGCTCTCGCTTCGCAGCTGGATCAAGGGCTTGATTCAGAAAGCAGTACTTCTGGACACGGCGCGTATTGTTAGGAGGTTCCTCTCTCAAGAGCCCTGACCATCGGTAGCTCGGACCATGTTCCCGATGCCGGTGGGCTCCTATTTTTTATATTTTTAAATGTTTTTTTTTTATATTGTTTTATATTAGAATATTTAAAAATGTAAATAATATGTAGTTTAATGAATAAAGGAGAAAAATAAGTAATAAAAAACAAGCAAACAAATAAATTCAAAAAATGGCGCGGTCCACCATGTCTGCGGTAGTAAATCATTCAGAAGTCAATCATTAAAAAAAATCCGCATTTTTCTTGCTTAGGGGCCATCCATAAATTACGCATAAGAATTTCATGATTTTTTGACCCCCCGTCCTTGTCACATCTGTGACACTCCCCCCTCCCTAATGACACATCACATAATTTGCAAATTTTACATGTACAGATGAAGTTGGAATAATTTTTAAATTTTTCTTTAGTAGTTCAAAATTGGTGTTTTAATACTTACATAATTATGTTAGATTTTGAATTGTGACATCACAAAATTTTGGAACCCTCCCACCCTTGTTACACTTCGTCACCCCCTTCTCCCCCCCCCTTATTATGTGGCTCCTTATGAGCGTCTGCCTATCTGACCTCAACAGCCCTGTTACGGACAACACGATACAGGCTTTCGGATGTACAAATGACACTCGAATGGGGGCTATCGCGTATGGATTCGCCGCTAGAGGCGCTAGTGTAGCGCGAGGGCACCGAAATGTCAGATGTCATAGTGTTCGTACGTTGTTTGTTTTTTTATCACGTATTTTTACTAATATTCACGATTTTGAAGATTTTAAGTAGCAAATTAGGATCTTATTTGTTAGTACTTGGAGGTAAAATGATTTTTTAAATGTTTCATGCTTGCTTATTTTAGGGAGAATATGTCGTGATGGCCCAGAGGTTAAAGCCTCGCCTCTCATGCATGAGGTTGTGGGTTCAAATCCGGGCAAGTACCAATGTGACTTTTTCAATTCGTATGTAATTCTAAGTTCATCTTGGACATCACAGATATCGGTGAAGGAAAACATCATGAGGAAACCTGGACTTATAAAAGTCTGAAATCGCCAACCCGTCTTGAGCAAGCGTGGTGATCAATGCTCGTGCCTTCTCTGTTGAGAAGAGGCCTTCGCCCAGCAGTGGGACAGTAATAGGCTGGTATTATTATTATAATGTAAATATGTATATGTTGTTGTACGTAATAAAATGAACTTTTTATCAAGTTATTGGTAGTTTTAGTTAAGTATAAAATGAAATTACTGACAGAACCATACTCGACAGTGGCGCCATGTGGTGAGCCCTAAAACGATAGCTCTCATTGGCTAAACGTGCTTTCCGAGGCACGAAGGCGGGAAACTCGGTATCCAATGGATGGTCACCCATCTACGGCCCGATTTTGACAAGAGAAACCTATCTTCACATCCACCCGTGTGGTACTTAGCCATGAGCCCCTCCAAGCTAATAAGCATAGTTAGAATAATGGATGTTGCTTACCTCTAGCTGTACCCCATCTCCAACCAGGTTCTGCATCACCTCTAGGTGGTGTCGCATCGCTTACCTGTAAAAAATAAATCATATTTCCCATTAGAAATTTCAAAGTAAGGTTTTATTTGCCTGAAAAATTATATTTAGTCCGTCAGTTAGATTATCAAAAATTATTGGACACGTATTTTTATCCGCCTACGGCTAAGCCAAAAAGAAGGGTTATGATTTTAGCAATCTATGTATGTATATTTCTATGTGCCTCCGTAGCGCCTAAACTATTCATCTGATTTTGATGAATAAGGTGTCAATCGATTCGTTATTATGGCCCGAGTAACATAGGCTACATTTTAACCGACTTCAACAATAGGAGGTGTCGATTTTACCTTGTTAACCACGAATTTAATTAGAGCGTGATTTTTCAGTAGTCGAGTATTTCAGTTGTAGTATACCACACAAGTTTTTGTTTCTTTTGTCATATAAACGAAAAATTACCACGATACAGCGTTGAAATCTCACGTGACGTCACAAGCTTGTTACTTTTACTAGCCAGTGACGTCAAAGTCAAAGTCAAAACATTTATTGCGAACTAAGTGTACAATGTGGTCTTATTGTTAAGTTGGTACTTATGACTTAGCAGCCTTTTACAAGCATTGCAATTTATCATTCGCCTGCCCTTATTATCATCCTAAATTAGCATGCATTAAACATTGTTATTACTTAATAACTTTCTTTTATATTAGTACAATTAGATAGAGAATTTTAGTTATGTCAAAATTAATTAATTTAATACAATTATTCAGCAACATTAATGTCATCCTTTTCAGGTACCTAGTACAAAATTATATATATTTTTAAGAGTTAGAAATGATAGACTATACCTTATCGTCACAACTCTCCTCTCTTGAATTTTGCTACGCTGTCATTTTTTGATTATGTGACAAAAGAAAACATACGTGAACAACATTTTTTGGTGATCTAACTATTTCTAAGTACAATTAAAAAAACTATAATTTTAAGCTATTGTAGGCTAGACTATTTAGGCCCCATCATTATCTTTTCGCACAAACGGTTACCACAAATCCGGTACAACATTCCGAACTCCTCATATAAATGTTTCATCGGTACTTTGAAAAAAAAAAAACAATTGTTCCATACATTTGTCATGGCTAGAGGTGGTTCGTTACGTCATTTTCAAGAAACGTAACGAAACCAGTTACTTGGTCGGCGTCACCTATTTCAAAACTAGTGATTTTTGTAACTAGTTATTTTTATTCAGCTACTGTGATTGTTAGTATAAATACCTGCACCAACTATACAGTTACACATGAAACGAAAATAAATTAAATCACTATCTACTTAAGTGTATGTAGCTATACTGTTAAATCAATAAATTAACTTCCCTTCATACTTTACTCAGGCTTAGGGCTGACTGCATTAAATGTATTTATGACTAATTATTAGTGTTTACTATGAACCTATGATCAACCAGTCGACCAACCGACACTACCGACAGTCTACTCTATTCTCGATCGCTCGAATAACGTAACGAGTACTCAGCTACTCACACCCTACAATCACAGATAACTGTAATAACGCAATTACAAAAATCACTACTTATAACTAGATTCGAAACTAGTGATTCGGTTACATGCCGCGTACCTAGTTATTGTATCTAGTGACGTGAAATAACGCACATGCCTAGTCATGGCGGACTTGTAAGTATTTCGATTATTGAAAATCTGACTCTCCAAACTGTGAGGTGTGTGGCAAGGTGGAGGATGCACAGCATGTGTTGGTGGAATGTCTCCGATATATTATAATAAGAGAAACGCAGTTATCAACGCGATGAAATTGTCAGTAATGGTCGTGGAGTTTTCCACGGTATTTTAGTTAAGCCTACCTCTGAAGCAGCAAAAATATTATATTCTTTTTTATTAGATAAGAAATTACATTAAGTTCATTGAGTTATGTTATTTTGATAAGCTAAATAAGTTCAGGAAGTAAGTTAATATTGTAAAAAGTATGATGGGATTGACATCGTCGCATTTGTGAACAAAAATCCCTTAAATAAAGAAGATTAAAAAATAATTAAAGAATTTCGATTCTTCCATCACTACCCTACAACACTTTATAACAAAGGAGATGTTTTTTCCCCCATACAATTGTGGCCAAACAATGTACCTTTACAATAAAGGTACGAATTTATAGGAAAAAAATCGCAGATTCTGAAAAAATAAATATTGGATTTATTAATGCATTTGTACCACCTGAAATTGTCGATCAAAGATGCTAAAACTTGCAACCCAAGAATTTTAATCTGGCAATCTCGTAATTCATTTCTCCGATGATGCGTTTCGTTACTTCATTTAAACACGTATGAAAACCTAAAAATATACTATTTAGATTTTAGTTTTGTATTAAAGATAGGTTAATTTTCCCGGCACACTATTTTGTGAAACATTATGGGATCAAGAATTTAAAAAATACATTTATTTCACATTATTTTATTATTTTTTTCGTTTGGTTAGCTACTGGCCAAAAGACAGTGTTCCAGGGCCGATAATTTACTATTTTATTCCTTTTGTTGTTGTTGGTGACAATATTGTCATTCAGATTATTTTAGCCCTTGTCAGACGATCGATCGATCGACCGATCTCGAAAGAGTTTAATATTTTGACAGATGGAATAGTTTGACAGCCGCCAGCGCTGTTAAGAACGTTTCTTTGAACGCAGTTATGATTCGAGGTAGTGTTTTTTCAGACTCTTTTATTTCTTAATCTATCGAATATTGAAGGATTTAAAATACTGCTAATAACACAATGTATTGGAAAGAATTTAAATAGTAATTTGTACCTCGGTACATGTTTTGGCCGAAAAAAAAACACCTCCTTTTTTGAGTACCTATAAATAACGCTGAGTAAGTGACTCACCAGGTCTCCAGGTTGCAAGCTCAGCTCATCAACGGTGCGCGCAGAGAACTCATACACGCAGCGCCATCTAGGAGCGCTGGCTGTAGACACTGCTTCTATCGCTGTAGAAGATAGTAAACATATTTAATGTCTTCATCATGTCTGTCTAATCACATTATTATTTTTACCCGACTGAGCGACGCCAAGGAGGGTTATGTTCTTATCAGTCTATGTATGTTTGTTCTTTTGTGGCACTGTAGACAGCAAACGCTTGGGCGGATTTTGGTGATTTTTACGTCAATCGATTTGTCTGAAAGACATGACAGTAATCAAAATTCAATATGGCGACAATCAGACGCCATATTGTGAAAAAGAAAAAAAAAGTTGAAGAAGAAGAGTTGGTAAGTAGGATATCATTGAATAGGTAAGTATTTGAAAATCATGTCTGTAGGTGTCTCATATCATTTTTCGTTTCGAATGACCACTAAAGATCTATAACGATTTAAAGTTGGTTATTCGAAATGACCAATCAATGTATATATTACCGGCCAAACCCGATTACAGGCCAAACTAGGGATCATCACAAAAGGACAATCATAGAGCACCCCGACTAAATGGGTTAGGTAAGGTTAGATTGGTCACCAACCACGCGCGAGCAGAGCGAGCGTAGCGAGCGGTGCTGAGCAGCGGCCGGCGAGCGCTATATTCAAGTTGGACGCAGTTTAATTGCTTTGTTTGGGTTAGTGTATTCTGATAAGATAGACCAGTAAACCGTTTTGGCCTAGGACTAACTAGTTTGGCCTGAAATCGGGTTTGTCCGGTAACATATACAAAAAGAAGAAAAAAAAAGTTAAATCGACTGTGAAATCTTTTGCAATACTAGACTGAAACGCACCCTGCGTTGGGTGCGTGGTCAGAATATCAGAACGAACAGTGCTTTTTGATACAATAGGGTATATGCAAGAAATACAAATCTTTTTTTATTTCTTTAAAATACACATGTTTAATTCTCTAATACAACACCTATTTTACAATTTTTATTTTATTTAGCGTGTCTTTGATGAAACGGAACGCAAACACAAAACGCATCGATTCCGGTAGTGACGTTAAAATCCATGTGTCAAAGAAACTCTTTTAATTGAAAAGTACTTAAAGTTTCACTAAGATTTTACTATAATATTGTTATTGCAATTTTGGCTCAAATAAAGCACTTAGGTACATTTTAGTAAAACTAATCTACCTAGAGCAAAAAATTAGATTTAAACAAGGCAGATAGAGGTAAGTGACATCAAAGTCCTGACATGAATGGCCGCGATAGTCATGGACGTTTGAACTGTCGTAGAAAATTGCAGGAGTTAAATATTTTTTTTTGTGCGACAAGCAGTAGTTGAAATTAACTTTTAATTATTTTCTTGGGTTGATAGTACTGCATATTAATGATTTAAGTGAAAAAAAAAACATGCATATTCAGTGTTTTTTGATACAATTTGCACCTGAACTAACAGTGTTTTTTGATACAATTTGCATCTGAACTAACAGTGTTTTTTGATACAATTTGCATCTGAACTAACAGTGTTTTTTGATACAATTTGCATCTGAACTAACAGTGTTTTTTGATACAATTTGCATCTGAACTAACAGTGCTCTTTTGATACAATTTGCATCTGAACTAACAGTGTTTTTTGATACAATTTGCATCTGAACTAAGTGCTCTTTTGATACAATTTGCATCTTAAATAACAGTGGTTTTTGATACAATTTGCATCTGAACGAACAGTGTTTTTCGATACAATTTGCACCTGAACTAACAGTGTTTTTTGATACAATTTGCATCTGAACTAACAGTGTTTTTTGATACAATTTGCATCTGAACTAACAGTGATTTTTGATACAATTTGCATCTGAACTAAGTGATTTTTTGATACAATTTGCATCTGAACTAACAGTGGTTTTTGATACAATTTGCAACTGAACTAAGTGTTTTTTGATACACAAATGCTTAACAATACCGCCCCGTATCAACGTAATTCAAGCATCAAAAAATCCTTACTATTTAATAAATAAAACTTTAAGAAATGGTGAAAAGTAATTCTGAATATAACGTCATCATGACTGGAATCCGCGAAGGGCGTGGCAGAGGTGTACCTAATAGTACACCCACAATTCGACAGTTATGTTTAAGTCTCATGTAATAGGGGCGAGCCTATTGCCATCAACCTGGTACAAATTCAGCCTCCATAGCTGCTACTGAGAAATTTCTGAAGTAAAACCCAATAACACTTCGCTCGACCCGGGAGTCGCACCCAGGAACTCATGCTCACTCGACCAACGAGGCCGTCAATCAACTAATTCCTAATTTAAAAAAATATTAAAAACATGGTATTCCTACCCAAAATCAGGAACGCAGTCACACAAAACACATCCATAATGCACAATAAATAAGGTAGAATTTACACACAAAAACACTAATAAATTACGAAAATAATTTGTTCACTGTATAAAAAACACGTCATGAAATTAGGCCGATTAAGACTTTGAGTACAAAGAAATAAGGTGTAAAAAACATTGGCGGTTACTATAACTCTACGACTTTTGTTTGAACCCTCCAATGGTTTCAGATCGTTCGATAATTGGAGTAGATTATTATTTTTTTTTCAAGATTTTTCTAGTCTAACCGGATGCATCTGAATACCAGTATTTTACACTAGCATACGCCCGCGGCTTTGCCCGCGTGAAGGTCAGTACTTATCGCACGGGAAGATAATCAAAAAGTATCCTATAAATTGATCCAGTTTATAATCTATGTGCCATATTTCTTTCAAATCCGTTCATTAGTTTTCGCGTGAAAGACTAACTAACATGCATCCGTCCATCCACACAAATTTTCGCATCCGTAGTATATACGTATATACATATTATATTATAACATTATAATATAAATGCGAAAGTAAGTTTTTTTGTTACCTTTTCACGCCTAAATAAAAAAAAAAAAACAAAAATTTAGAATAACACGTTGTCAGGTGTACAGAAACGGACATAGGGTACCTTTCATCCCGAAAATACTACTGTTCCCGAGGAAAACAACAATAACGTTCTTATCATAATAGATGGCGCCACGTGTCTTTCGAATCATGATTGAATTATATTATAACTAGCTGTTGCCCGCGGCTTCGCTCGTGTTTTGGTCGGAAATTACCCCACGGGCATGTTGTAAATATATGTTGTATAGTTCTTTTACTAATAGTTTCCTATTAGTAAAAGAATTTTCAAAATCGGTTCAGTAGATCCAGAGATTACCACCTACATAACTCATGGTCAGCGTAACGTCAACGGTAGACTATTAGATCTTGTTTTCTCAAATAACGCATTAAAAGTGATTGATTGTGGTGACCCCTTGGCGGTGCCTGTTGATATACACCACAAGCCGTTGATTATTGACGCTGATTTCGTTGAAGTTCATAAACTCACTGAGAAACCTAGCACAAAATACATATTTCATAGAGGCGACTACACTGCAATTACGTCTGCACTAGATCTTATGGACTGGAATAAGTTGTTGTCTGCTGGATCATTGGACCAGGCCCTTAGCCTTTTCTATACCAAGCTATACGAGCTTAGGGACTTGTACATTCCCGTTAAACCATTTAAAAAATCAATACACCCCCCCTGGTACACTAGTGCTTTAATAAAAATCCTAAAAGAAAAACACAAATATCATAACAAATACAAAAATTACGGCAACTTATCCGATTACCACTCTTTTTCTCTCTTGCGAAACCGAGCTAAGGAATTAGAGGCGCTTTGTTTTGATGCTTATATGGAAAAAATAGAATCCTCAATCGCCAAAAATCCTAAATGTTTCTGGTCGTATGTCAAAAGCAAAAGAAGTGGTAATACATTACCTAACGTATTACACTACATGGACTCGTCCGCAGATACCGGCGAGGGTATCACTGAGCTTTTTTCCTCTTACTTTCAATCTACCTTCCAAGAACCTGACTCAGAATCTGACGATCTGGATGTTAATATAGACTTTCATCCTGCTAGCTCGGTGAACCTGAGTACGGTCAGCGTGTGTCCGGAGATGGTACTCAAGCTACTTAAAGGTTTGGACCCATCTAAATCTGGTGGGCCTGATTTGATACCCCCCATTTTCATAATTAATTGTGCAAAGAGCCTGGTGGCGCCAGTCTGTGTGCTGTTTGAGCGGTCGTTTAAAGAGGGTATCGTCCCGAACATGTGGAAATCCGCATTTATTACACCAATTTTTAAAAAGGGGGATAAATCTAAAATAGAAAACTACCGCCCAATATCCAAATTATGTCTTTTCTCTAAAGTTCTTGAAAGAGTAGTACACACGGAAGTTTATTCAGCTATGCAACGCCATTTCGGCGACGAACAACATGGTTTTCTCAGAAAACGGTCAACTGCCTCCAACCTGATACTATCCAATGAAATTATAACCACTGGGATGGAAGAACGATGCCAGGTCGACGCGATATACACGGACTATAGCAAATGTTTTGATCGTATAGATCATCGAGTGCTTCTTCAGAAACTATTTTCCGCAGGGATTCACGGTGATCTGTTCCGTTGGTTTGCATCATACATAGATAATCGATCGCAGGCTGTGGTTTTACGTGGATATATGTCTGGATGGAAATCTGTCCCATCAGGAGTGCCCCAAGGCTCGATCTTAGGACCGTTATTGTTTACAATATTTATTTCGGACATAAAAAACTGCTTTAGAAACTCACAAATCCTACTATACGCAGATGACATGAAGGTTCTAAAGTCCATACGCACATTATCTGATACTGAGCTACTTCAGTCAGACCTTGACAGATTCGTACAATATTGCAAAACCAACAAATTACAACTAAATGTATCCAAATGTTTTCACGTAGTATTCACTCGCCAGAAATCTATTATTGGCCCAGGGTATACACTAGATGGTACTAACATAAGTAAAGAAACCAGTATCAGGGATCTTGGTGTGATACACGACAGCAAGCTGCTTTTTGATGATCATATAGAAACAGTTGTCAACAAGGCGTTTAAAGCCTTGGGCTTCATTATTAGAGCTTGTTCTAGCTTTCGTTCCCTAAAACCACTAAAAGTTCTTTATTGTTCTCTAGTACGTAGCCACCTTGAGTACGTTTCGCAAGTATGGAACCCTCAATATGAGATCTACAAATCTCGTATTGAGTCTGTTCAGAGGAAATTTTTGCGGTACTTGGACTTCAAGGCTATGCAATTCTCAGTCGACTATGAACACCGTTGTAAGCGGTATCATTTCTTACCGTTGGAGGTAAGACGTAATATCAGTGATATCTGTTTTTTAGTGAGCATCGCAAACGGCTCGGTTGATAGTTCCGAACTACTGAGCAAAATACTTCTTCGCACCAATATAAACAACTTAAGAAAACGGCCGCTACTCCATGTACCATTCGCATCCACAAAGTACAGGCGCAACGCCTTCTGCATACGTAGTGTTATAGCCTATAATAGTTTACCATCACACCTGGATATCGATTTATTTAGCACCAGCGCACACAAAATTAAAAAAATATTAAACAAGGAGTATTTTGGTGACAACCGTAATAAATAGCTTTTAATTTTTTAAAGCTATTAATTTTTATTTTGATATTGCACGACTTGACCTAATATATTATCTCGACATACCTACTTACCTAATTGTAATCTTAATCAAATCGTTCTAACAATCGAACTGGTCAACGCAAGTAACTTGTAACTAAGTAGATATATACATGTGGAAGCTTGTAATTAGCAAATGTCCCTACTTATGTATGATATTAATTATTGTTATTAGTCTGTAAGCTTTCTTTAAGATTAAATAAATAAATAAATAAATAAATACAAACTTACCTCTTTATAATATTAGTATAGATATAGATAAGCAGAGTACAACCCGAATTGATTATTAACGCGAGCGAAGCCGCGGGGAAAAGCTAGTTTATAATATTAGTAAGATGTAACGAATGCTTAACTGTCCACACAGTTACTGGGAAATACTTTATTCCTTGGGATAACGTTATTAAGACTGATTGTCAGACTTTCGGGCCACTGACTACCAGTAACGACTGTCAAAGATTTACAAATGACAGCCGGGACCAACAGCTTAACGTGCTTTCCGAGGCACGGGGGAACCGCGGTAATGGATGGTCATGATAAGGATCATTTGAGGGTTACTATAGAAGTTGTTTAGCTATACGACCTCATGAATAGCGGCCGATAATGAAACAATGGAAGCGAAAAAAATAAAATAAAAGAGAGTACCGAAGTTTCTCAAACTTTGCGAGTAGAATAGTGACAGCCATGTAAAATTGATTGGTTTTAGCTGCCTTCTAGAGTTACTACTACTCACTCGCGTTAATTTTGAATTTGACAATCAATTCGCACTACTAAAGTTTCTAGGCTTTGTAGATTCCCAGATGCTTGTTAACATTTTATCTTGTTTTACAATTTTTGTGTAGTAAGCAACGACTTATTGTCGGGCCTATGCTGTCCCCCCATACTTAAGTACTAAAGCAACACCAAACACACATGACATGACAATATTGTAACACCAAATGATTTGAAAAGAGTAACCATGGAGTTTCTTGCCGGTTCTTCTCCATAGGAAACGACCAACCCGAACCGTGCACCTTTTTGTCGAAGTTTTATAAGTGCCCACATAGGCCTATATGAACTAAAAATATTTTGATTTTGATTCTATAATAATAATTCTATTAAATATAATATAATAATAATAATATAATTCAATCATGATTCGAAAGACACGTGGCGCCATCTATTATCATAAGAACGTTATTGTTGTTTACCTCGGGAACAGTTCTTTTTTTCGGGATGAAAGGTACCCTGTGTCCGTTTCCGTACACCTGACAACGTATATGTAAAATTTCAGAATGATCGGTTCAGTGGTTTAGGCGTGAAAAGGTAACAAACTAATAAACTTACTTTCGTATTTATAATATTAGTTAGGAAGGATTAGGATAGGTTAGGATTACGATGCAAAATTATGTCTGGATGGTCTCTTTCACGCAAAAACTTCTGACCGGCTTTCGAAGAAATTTGACATGTAGCCATTTCCGTGCAGGTTTCTAGTTCTTACAAAAATATTGCCAACACGAACAGACAACAGTTTTTTTTGTGTAATCGAAAATGGCAACAGATAAGCCAAAACTTTGAGAATCGTAAGTGTTGCAGTTAACGTGGAAGTGCAAGGGTAGCCCGCGAAATTCAAATTTTCTTACGTTTATTGCAATTTGCAGGTCAGTGTCAGGTTGTATGTTGATGAAAAATGAGTCGCGCCAGTAACACGTATGGAGTTACAGAATTATAATCGTTAAAATCATGAATACAACCCTCCAAGTTCATTTAACCCTATTCTGTAACTATTTCATGAAAAAGTCATTCAATGGTCATTCAATAATCTCTAAAACGGCTGGACCGATTTTGACGGGACTTTTACTGGCAGATAGCTGATGTTATAAGGAGTAACTTAGGCTACTTTAATTTACGACTGCTGAGCATGAGGTCCTGTGTTCGATCCCGGGTCGGGTCAGGAGTTATTGGGTGTTTCTATCAGGAATTTCGCAGTAGCACCCACGGAGTCTGGATTTGTGTCCGGTTGATGGCAATAGGCTCGTCCTTATGACATGGGACTAAAACATAACTGGCTATATGCGGGTGTACTGTAACGTACGCCTCTGCTACAGCCTCTGGGGATTACAAGGTATGATGATATGTTACGTTCTGCCAATAACTTGCGGAAAATGAAGGTGTGATTTTTCATACACGAAATCTTTGAAGGGGTCATTGTACTCATCATTATGAACAACTTTCACTATGGGACCAACACCGAAATCGCGAAAAAAAATGAGCTGTTCAGTACATTTTGACGAGTTAATGCGATCATATTGTAGGGAACAAGTGATTTTTTTTCGCGATTTCGTGGTTGGTCCCATAGTGAAAGTTGTTCATAATAATGAGTACAATGACCCCTTAAGAGATTTCGTGTATGAATGATAGACCCTTTATATAGCAGGTAACAGAAAGGGTATAGTCATATGGAAGACTGTGGTACGGACCATCAAACTGAACAACTTGCTCTATGGGACCACCATCGCAATCGTAAAAAAAATAATCAGCTGTCCCATACATTTGGGTCGAGTAGGTATTGAAATTTTGTACGAGGCAGTTGATTATTTTTTCGTGATTACGATGGTGGTCCCATAGAGAAAGTTGTTCAGTTTGATGGTCCGTACCAGTCTTCCATATGACTATACCCTTTCTGTTACACGTTGTATAGTTACCGGTGGTAGCGGGCGCGTCGCCCCAGGCCTCCTCGGCGGCGGGCGCTTCGCCCCACGCGTCGCTCGACTCGGGCCCCCACTCCGCTTCTACGACAATATCACATGCTAATTAAATACAAGGTGTAACCAGACCGTTCACGAAGCCGTCAACCAAGCATTCTGTACTAAAATTTTTGATGGAAAGGCCTTTTTTTTGCCCCCACCCCTCGAAATTTAACTACCCACAGTTGTTCAGCAACTAGCAATATTTTCGCTTACATTACCATTGTTGCCGGCAACTATAAGACACGTATCTTCTAAATCAACTGCGTAACTCTATATATGATCCAATCATTCTGTAGCAAGTCTGTGCAGTAGTTGCGGGCGACAGTTGCCGGCAACTATCAGGCAACTATCTTTTCAAACTACATTTCCAGCACAGATATAGATATTATAGGAATTTAGGTTATGGGTGATATTAAAACGAACAAACACTTATTAAAGTTTATTATAATATCTGACGTACTAGGAAGGTTATACGTCTGACTTCTGGCACAGCAAGAACAAGACTAAGTCTCCTCTAGGCAAAATGAAATAAATATGGCGTTTATACCGGATACTGATATTTTAAATATTGTAATACCTCAACCGGATGTTACAAAATAAATCATATTAAATATTGATTTCTGTTGTAAGATTATTTTTTGCAAACTAAATAAATCAACAGATATACCTAGATAACGTAAGCTAATTTGTTTAAAACAATAATTTTACAACTTAAAAATTTAAATCTAGACATTTAAATAACAAGAACGTAGTCTATTTTGTATAGTAACTAAATAGTGCTTACGACGTAATAATATTAGTAGTTTAAGCAGTCAAAAATGGAACTTTTGGTTTTCATTCGGATCGTGGTGCTTGCGTTAACTAGGTATATCTATATCTATGAGCTCCACTCTTTACATAGCCCCAGCATACTGTAGCCGATCTACATGGCAGTTGCAGGCAACAGTTGCCGGCAACTATCGGTAACTTTCGCACAAAAACTAGAATTTCGGTTTCCCAGCTCACCTGTGTTGCTCCAGGCGCTCTCGGCGGGCGCGGAGCTCCTGTTGAGGTACTCCTCGCGCCTCTCCTCGTATAGCTTCCACACCCGGGAACATTTCTCGCCGAGCTCCGTCACGGTGTTGCTCAGCTCTGACAGTTGGGACTTGTTAGTTTCCAAGTCTTGTTTTTTACTCTCGACGAGGGCTTTCGCAGCTTCTACCTGTGCGGAACACATTATACTGTATTATTTAAGTGTCCTACACTAATGAGGTGTAACAAAACATAAACCTTGCAAAGTAATTAGAAGATCAATATTCTTAAGGTGGATGCGCAAAGGTAGTCCGCGAAATTTAAATTTTCTTACGTTTATTGCAATTTGCAGGTCAGTGTCAGGTTGTATGTTGATGAAAATATGAATCGCGCCAGTAACACGTATGGAGTTACAGAATTGTAATCATTCAAATCATCAATACAACCCTCCAAGTTCATATAACCCCATTTAGTGACTTTTTCATGAAATAGTTAGTTAGTTATCGATTTTTTTGAGACCCCCTACCCCCTAGTCTAACGTGAGATTTTCCAAAATGCGTATTTTAGTGTATATACCTTAATCTGAGCTTGATTGCGTTGAACATAATTTGCTATTATTATTTTGATTGAATATTTTTTAATAAATATTATTATCTAGGATTTAGCCATACTTTAGTGGAGTAACATGTTTACTTAATGAAACCCATTTTTCTCACAATTTTCCAGTTTCATGCGGGTAAAAAAGGGGGGTTTTCACCGAGACCCCCTCTCTCCCTCGTGAGATTGGGTGAGATTCGGCTTGACCCCTCCCCCCCGTAAACGCCTCACGTAACACTTTTTGAACGCCATTGTCACATATACGTGACAAGCAATCGCGTGCTCCGTACGCCCAATAACACAAATATGCGTCAATATAGCATGTGATATTGTAACTTGGCGTGGAGAGCATGCGCGTGCGTTTATGTTCTGGCGGTCAAAAGTTTAATGGACGCCCCCTAAGTAATATTTTTAGGGGATCTGTTTTCTTACCTTGTCCCGCAGTTGTTTGAGAGTAATTTCCATCATGTTCAGTTTGCCGTCCTCACCAGCGCCTTCAGAAGCTTTAGCCTGAACAAATAAATGTAAAACATATTAAAATAAATATTTACTAGCTGTTGCCCGCGGCTTCGCTCGCGTTTTAGTCGGAAATTATCCCACGGGCACGTTGTAAATATAGCCTATGGCACTCTGGGATAATGTAGCTTCCTATTAGTGTAAGAATTTTCAAAATCGGTTCAGTAGTTCCAGAGATTACTCCCTACATACAAACAAATTTTACCTCTTTATAATATTAGTATTGTATACAGGGTGTAACAGGACCCTTCACGAAGCCGTCAACCAAGCATTTTGTACATCAAATTAAGTAACTCTACGCAAAAATTTTCGCTGGGAAATGACTTTTTTTTTTGGGGCGAAATAACACGTTTTACGGTAAGACCAGTGGCGTGCAGTAGTTCTTCTGGTAAGGCAGGCCACGCATACTGAATTACTGACACCCAAAACAAAAAACTCAGCAACATCACAGCGTCGCTCTACTTAGGATGACCCTCAAAGTAGTCACATCTATTGATATATTCAGTCACCCTTCCGGGACCCCCGCACCCGCCCCTGGTATTTTTAGTACTTAAGCTTATGAGAAACAACGCCATCTAGCTTAAATATCAGGAATTTCAATGGCATCCAGTCAATACAAAAAGGAAGGTAGAAGCTTCGTTAAAAAAATCTTAAAAATAAAACAGAGTGCGCTGTCAACAAAAAAATAAAATTACCTAAAATTACCATGGTATAGTTTAGATTTTTGGAATATTAGAAAAAAAACATTGGAAATAAGCCTGTAAAAACCAAAGTTATAAATACAAGAACTCACCACATTATTCAAAGTTCAAATCACGATTTTCTGACAATGCAAACAGAAGCAAGATTCATTTGAAATGACGAGTACGAGATGAATTTTGGGTTAATTCTCGTAATTCGGGTACCTACACCTTTAGACACAACTTGAATCTTATCATTAAACGATTGTGAATACTTACTGTTTTTAACTTATAACAAACACACATTATCAGCGCAAACTTCACAACGGAACACCATTTTACGTAAATAAACAAATACAACAAATAATATTTACACTACTGTACGTTTCAAAGCGAATTACAACCGTCAGATATTATAAAAAGCAAAACATTCAAGATCGCGAAATAAATTTTGCTTGTCACATGAAACAAATATGGCTTACAACTTTCTAAGAAAAACATAATTGCTACTTTGTCGATAAAAAACACTACCAAATATAATTGCATCACTGGATACCGTTTTAGCCGGATAATACTTTGTGGCCAATCAGTGGCCAGCTACACTCGCAGGAGTTGAGCCGCCAATCTATCAATGATCTATACATGTGTGCCGTTCATACACACGAAAATGTGCGTCAGTGTGCGTAAATTTATCAATGGAAATTAGGCCGGCGGCGTCGTTGCCTAGAAGAGCCGGGAGCGAGCGTCGTAGTATTATTATCAGTTACGTCACACGGGCGCGACAAGTTGCTATAAGTATTTTAACAGGAGTTTTAATTATTTTTTTAAACATTTTGCATTATTTTATTACATAGTTATAATAAATACATTTGTTGCGTTGTTGGTAGAAATGGTAGGGTAGGCTAGGCCTAATTGCCTCTTTGGACGGCACGCCCCTGGGTAAGACTGAATGTAACACACATAAAACATTGTGATGATGGATGGATTGAATAGTACGGGGGTCGTGGAGGTGTTTAAAGTAAAAACCTTACAATAAAAACATGTATTTAAATAAAAACTTGTGAAAAAGTTGGAACTTTGACCCCCAATATCTCCGTAACTAGAAGGTTCCCAGGTATGGTCTAGAACAACAAAATGATCGCAATGACGGGGAGAACAAGTGCTTTTCGGCTTCGTTAAGGGTCTTGTTACACCCTTTAGATATCACACTAGTTTTTGCCAGCGGCTTCGTTCGCGTTAATTTTGAATTTGACAATCAATTCGGGTTGTACTCTGCTTGTAATAATACAGAATGGGTGGGACACCGATGCGAAAACGAATACCATGTATTCAGTACATCATTCTGATCACCCCTACAAAGAAATTTTTCATCGATCATCACTACATAGTATAAAACAAAGTCGCTTCCCGCTGTCTGTCCCTATGTATGCTTATATCTTTAAAACTACGCAACGGATTTTGATACGTTTTTTTTTAATGGATAGTGTGATTCAAGAGAAAGGTTTACATGTATAACATTGCACCCGTGCGAAGCCAGGGCGGGTCGCTAGTATATATAATATAAAACAAAGTCGCTTCTCGCTGTCTGTCCCTCCCTATGTATGCTTAGATCTTTAAAACTACGCAACGGATTTTGATGCGGTTTTTTTTATAGATAGAGTGATTCAAGAGGAAGGTTTATATATATAACATTGCGCCCGTGCGAAGCCGGGGCGGGTCGCTAGTTAAAAATAAAAAACAGCTTCTTTCTACAAAAGTGCAATACCTACATGTTTACAATACATCCGTTTCTGTACACCTGACAACGTAAATGGTGTAACAAGACCCTTAACGAAGCCGAAAGGGACTTGTTCTCCCCGTCATTGCGATAATTTTTTTGTTCTAGACCATACCTGGGAACCTTCTAGTTACGGAGATATTGGGGGTCAAAGTTCAAACAATACATTTTTTTAACGTAAGATTTTAACTTTAAACACCTCCACAACCCCCATACTATTCAATCCACCCATCACCACAATGTTTTGAGTGCGTTACATTGAGTCCTACCGTAAAACGTGATTTTTAATCCCAAAAAAAAAGTCGTTTCCCAGCAATAATTTTTGCGTAAAGTTACTTAGTTTGATGTACATAATGCTTGGTTGACGGCTTCGTTAAGGGTCTTGTTACACCCGGTATATGCAAAATCTCCGGATGATCGGTTCAGTGGTTTAGGCGTGAAATGGTAACAAACTAACAAACTTACTTTCGCATTTATATTATTAGTTAGGAGCTCGTGGCCAGACAATAACAGCCGCTCTGATCAATCTTCAGGCTAAGCCGCGCTTGCCTAGGTTGGTCTATGGATGGGGTCACCCATTACATACTGAGTTTCCTCCGTGCCTCGGAAAGCACGTTAAGCCGTAGATCACGGCTGTCATTTGCAGATCTTTAACAGTCAGTGGCCCAAAAAGTCTGACAACCAGTCTCACCAAGGGGTATCGTATCACCCAGTACTAACTGGGTTGTGGAGGTGAGATAGGCAGCCGCTCCATGTAACATACTGGTATTCAGCTGCATCTGGTTAGAGTGGAAGCCGACCCTGACATAGTTAACAAAAGGCAAGTAAATGGGGTTTTTAAACCAGCGCTGAGTGTTTTACACCCAGCATATGCTGAGTAGGTGACCCTTTCGTTATGGGCATGCTCAGCGCAGTTGAGCTGTTTTAATTAATTGTTAAGCTGTTTGTTAGTATATGTATATGTATGTGCTGCTCTATTGTGTTGCTGCTGTCCATTAGCGAATAAATGTTTATTCTATTCTATTCTATTTTAACATACCTTGGCATCCAACTCGGCCTTCTCTTTATTTAAAGATATTTGTTTCGCATTTAATTCTTTGACTCTTGCTTTGAGCTGCTGCATTTCAGCCATACTAGCATCGCGGTCGGACCTAGAATAAATATTCACCATTAAACTTTTTGTTAATAGTTCTATTTTGTCGCCCCGGCCAATATTGCGAGCACCATCCAATAGGGAATATGCATGTAATTTTTTTTTTCACTTAAATCTATAAAATGCAGTACTATCAACCCAAGAAAATAATTAAAAGTTAATTTCAACTACTGCTTGTTGCACAAAAATAATATTAAACTTCTACAATTTTCTACGACAGTTCAAACGTCCATGACTATCGCGGCCATTCAAGTCATAGTATTTGATGTCACTTCCCTCTATCTGCCTTGTTTAAATCTATTTTTTTGCCCTTAATAGAATAGTTTTACTATATTGTAAGTGCTTTAATAAAGCAAAAATTGCAATAACAATATTATTAACTATAAGTACTTTTCAATTAAAAGTGTTTCTTTGACACATAGCATTTGACGTCACTACCGGAATCGATGCATTTTGTGTTTGCGTTCCGTTTCACCAAAACACGCTACATAAAGTATTAAATTGTAAAATAAGTGTTGTATTAGAGAATTAAACAAGTTTACCACAATGTTTTTATGGGCCAATACAAGGCATTTTTAAGAAATAAAAAAAGTTTTGTATTTCTTGCATATACCCTATTGGGGCTATCGCTTATGAATTCGCCGCTAGAGGCGCTAGTGTAGCGCGACGGCACCGAAATGTCAGATGTCAAATCACGTACTTTTGCTAATATTCTTGGTATGCTAAGGTTCTTGTGGCATCTTACCTACACGAATAATATGGGTAAAAAGCTCAACTCATACCAAGAGCGGCTGAAGTATTTTGGGATGGAATCGCTGGAGAAACGCAGGAATATGTTGGATTTGGTTTTCCTGAAGAAGCTAGTAATGGGCACTCTGAACTGTCCCGATTTGCTCAGTAGGGTTTTATTCCATGTGCCACGTAATCTGCCAAGAAGCTCTAATAGGAGACTTTTCTGCATGCCAAGATGTCACACCAATTTGAGACAATTTTGCCCACTATCAAGGATGTATGCTGTATACAAAGAGCATGAAGTGGACATTGATCTGTTTAACTCTTCGTTACGTACTCTAAGAAAAGTCGCACTTGCCATTTAATGGATATCTCTACTCTGGTCAAATATTTACATAATCTTATACAGGAATATAATCTATAATAAAATAATTTAATTTAATTTAATCAATTCTAATACTAGTTTTAATTAAATTTATTCTAATTTAATCAATTCTAATTTAATTTATTTTATTCAAATTTAATCTATTTTAATTTAATTCAATCTATGTTATTTTAATTTAATGAAGTGTAATCAATTAAAAAAAAATGTTTTTTTTTATTTTTAATAGTTTTTATTTTTTCCAAACAGTGTATTTCTTGCTGTTATTAATTATTTAATTGTATAATTGTTTGCGCATAATGTAGTGCATGCTGTGCTTTTCTGTAAGTGATGAGGCGCTTAGACTTAAGTTTGCAATGTACAAATTATAATGTAGCAGCGTACTCATTGTTGAGAAGCCTTAAATAAATAAATAAAAATATTCACGATTGTGGTCTAGATTGAGCCATTCCTGATTAATAATGACTTGAAGATTTTAAGTAACAACTTAGGATCTTATTTGTTAGTACTTGGAGGTAAAATGATTTTTAAATGTTTCATGCTTGCTAATTTTAGGGAGAATATTGTAAATAATTATGTATCTGAAGTTTACACTACGTTGTTATACGTAATAAAATAAACTTTTTATGAAGTTATTGGTACTTTAAAGTATAAAATAGAATTATGGACATGACCTTACTCGACAGTGGCGCCATTTGGTGAACTCAAAAACGATAGCCCTCATTGCCATGGCTGACCTGGAAGTCTTTAAATAGACTCCAGACACAGGTTGGCTGAAGTAAGGAAAACCCGTTCAGGTGCAGATTCATAGATGACTGCCCTGGAGTGTAAATGTGCTGCCCCACAAACGATGGGACACTTGATATTGTGTCGTGCCTATCCTGTTGCTTGCACATCACAGGAGCTTATGGACGCTACTGAAAGTGCCAAACTCATCGCCAATTTTTTGCCGCCTTGGGATAATATTGCCACCTTGGGGTAATACTGCCATCTTGGGGTAATATTGTCACCTTGGGGTAATACTGCCACCTTAAGGTAACATCGCCACCTTGGGGTAATATTGCCACCTTAGGGTAATACTGCCACCTTGGGGTAATACTGTCACCTTAGGGTAATACTGCCACCTTGGGGTAATACTGTCAACTTGGGGTAATATTGCCACCTTGGGGTAATACTGCCAACTTGGGGTAATAATGGCACCTTGGGGTAGTACTGCCGCCTTGGGGTAATACTGCTACCTTGGGTTTATACTGCCACCTTAGGTTAATATTGCCACCTTGGGGTAATACTGCCACCTTGGGGTAATATTGTCACCTTGGGGTAATACTGCCACCTTGGGGTAATATTGTCATCTTGGGGTAATACCGACACCTTGGCGTAATACTACGACCTTGGGGTAAAATTGCCACCTTGGGGTAATACCTCCACCTTGGGGTAATACTACCACCTTGGGGTAAAATTGCCACCTTGGGGTAATATCGTGTCCTAAACTATCATCGCCAAATTCCACACGCACCTCATTCCATCTATAGTACACTTGGCGGCGGCCACACTAGTCCTGGTCTCCCGGATGTCCTTGGCCAGGTTGCCGGCGCGCAGCACCACGTTGCTGAGCTCGGCCGTCAGGTTCTGACTCTTGGATTTGAGGGACAGGACCTTGGTCTGTTCCTCTGTACGCAAGGCTTCGAGCTCGCGAGTTCTGGAATGAAAATAGGGGATGATTATTTTCGATTGCACACTTGACTGCCACATTCTACATGACCTGCAACATCGTACCCGATTTTAATTAAAAAAAAAACGCCTGAAAAAAAAAACAGAGTAAAAATCTTAAAACAAAGTAAAAACCAAGTAAAAATCTTACATTAAAAACACAAAAAAAACTTGTGAAAAAGTTGGAACTTTGACCCCCAATATCTCCGTAACTAGAAGGTTCCCAGGTATGGTCTAGAACAAAAAATGATCGCAATGACGGGGAGAACAAGTTACCCTTCGGCTTCTTTAAGGGTATTTTCACAACCATTACGTACCTCTTTTTCTCCCATTCAAGCTGACACTGTCTTTCCATTTCTTTGCGAGCAGCTTCGCGTTTTTCCTGAAAAAAGAAATAAAAATATACTGAAAAAAATTGTTTAATCCAGAAATCTAAACTCAAGGTTTGCCATCGAGAGGTGGCGGAACGTGATAGGGAAAGAACCTCACGTCCCAGCCGCCGCGGGAGACGCACCGGGCGTTACCGCCACCGTAGGCGCGGGCCTGTGGACGGTGAGCTATGGGCTAGCTCGCCGTCCGTCCGTCTTATGACGACAGGCCGTGTCGACGGCGCGAGAGTGTTCCACGCGCGCCTCAAAGAGAGTCAGCAAGCAGGAAGGGGTCCGAAAGGACCGATGTCTGCCAGGGTTGCGGGACTGTTCGAAAGAGATACCGTGGCCCCGGAACACAAAGGGCGATGAAGGAACATGGATGGGTATTAGTCAGTAAAAGTCTGACACTTCCTCCTGCTCAGAGCGGGAGAAGTCATTTGACGATTTCCCACGCGCAAAAAAAAGGGTTGCCATCGAGTATTCTAGGTGATAAATTAACCGATCGTGTTCGAAGTACAATACTGCGCTCCAAAACAAATATAGCTGACGTGGTTCAAAAGGGTGCCCAACTCAAATGGGACTGGGCAGGTCATGTCTGCCGCTGTGGCTGTGACCAAAACTGTGGGCCAAAATAGCAGGAAACTGATGCCGTGACACAGTGAGGCGGGGTCACGAACGAGATGGCGGGATGAACTGGACAAGTTCTGTCAGAACTGGATGGAGGACGTGGGTAATGGACAGAGTAGGACAGAACACACTAGGAAAAAAATATGGCTTTTCAATAAAATTGATTTAATTTTATTTAATTCTGATTCTAAAGGTCACACGATTCAATTTGATCGTTTCCTCTATATGGAAAATCAAGTCAATGTGTATTTTCAGCCAACTTCAAAAAAGGAGGTGTTTAATTTAATCAGTATTTCGGATCCGGTCGGATACGATCATTGGTATGAACATAAAATGAATCGCAAGCGCGCCAGTCGAGAGTGAGGAGTTGAGAGGTCCCGGAACTGTACCCCGCGTTATTGTGTTAATTGTAATTTCAAGTAATTTGTTAGTTTTTAAAACCGCGCAATTGCGAGTCGTACTCACACGCACACAGGGTTCCGTATCATAAAACAATATAATAAAATTATTTTGAAGGCTCATTCATATGTTGTAGGTATTGTATTACATTCAACAGCAAAACTAAATTTGTTTTTGTATATAGTATGCTAATGAAGAACAAAGTTACTGCTGCAGTTTGATGAAAAAGTCCCATATCTCGAAAACTAATTATGAAATTTTATTGAAACCAATTTTGGTTGAAAGCTTTTCCTCCTCTTACTTTAGAATTTAGAGGGGGGGGACACACATTTTACCACTTTGAAAGTGTTTATCATTCAAACGATTGACTTTGAGAGAAAATGGTTTTAGGAACCTCAATGTCATTTTTAAAGACCTATCTATAGACATCCCGCACGTATAGGTTTGATGAGAAAAATATTTTTCAGTTTCAGTTCCATGTATGGGGAGCCCCCCTTCATCTATTATTTATTTTGTATAAAAAACGTACAGCGCTTCACAGATTACATCTACCTACTAAGTTTCAACTGTGTAGTCCTAATAGTATCGGAATAAAGTGGCTGTGACATACACGGACAGACAGACAGACAGACATGGCGAATCTTTAAGGGTTCCGTTTTTTGCCATTCGGCTACGGAACCCTAAAAACAGTGTTTCACACTCAGTGTGTTTTCATTGCACGAAACCCATCTTCTGCCCACATGATGTACGCAGTACTAGCCTTTTTTTTACAGATGGGATATCATCAAATGACCCCTCCCATTCTGGGCGGAGCGGAAGGGAGTGTCAGACTTGTACTGACTAAAACGCATCCATGTTCATTCTTTT
Organism: Eugnorisma glareosa; assembly: GCA_947578425.1. Taxonomy (NCBI): domain Eukaryota; kingdom Metazoa; phylum Arthropoda; class Insecta; order Lepidoptera; family Noctuidae; genus Eugnorisma; species Eugnorisma glareosa. The sequence continues at coordinate 1,966,850 of OX387984.1, forward strand.
GCCCTTTGTGTTCCAGGGCCGTGGTATCTCTTTCGAACAGTCCCGCAACCCTGGCAGGCATCGGTCTTTTCGGACCCCTTCCTGTTTGCTGACTCTCTTTGAGGCGCGCGTGGAACACTCTTGCGCCGTCGACACGGCCTGTCGTCATAAGACGGACGGACGGCGAGCTAGCCCATAGCTCACCGGCCACAGGCCCTCGCCTACGCACGGTGGGCCGATATGAAATCGTAGAAGACTTATGAATTAGCCGTACGAGCCTAACGAAGTAAATCCTGACAATCCAAAATGTATGTGAATCAAGCAGTAACTTACTTGTTCTTCCTTCTGTTTTCTCATCAATTCTTCTTGTTCCCTCTTCTGTAGATCGAGGCGCAACTTCTCCCTCTTTTCGGCTTCTTCCCTCTCTTTTCGCTCTCTTTCGGCCTGAAGGCATTTAAATTGTCAATGGTAAAGAGTAACACAGTCTCTCAAAATTTACGTTTCAGTTGCCAAATTTTCAACTATTTAACATAAAAATAAAATAGAGCCTGCTTAGTTTATAAAAATATACAGCGTGTAACAGAAAGGGTATAATCATATGGAATACTGTGGTACGGACCATCAAACTGAACAACTTTCTCTATGGGACCACCATCGTAATCGTAAAAAAATAACCAGCTGTATGATTATACCCTTTCTGTTACACGTTGTATATATTTTTAAGGTGTTCGGCGAGGAATATTTTATTAGTGGAAACCCGATTATAAGCAACACAAAATCATCGAATTATGCATGCAAATACAACGTGTCACTAAATAGTATAAAACAAAGTCGCTTCCCGCTGTCTGTCTGTCCCTATGTATGCTTAGATCTTTAAAACTACGCAACGGATTTTGATGCGGTTTTTTTAATAGATAGAGTGATTCAAGAGGAAGGTTTATATGTATAACATTGCACCCGTGCGAAGCCGGGGCGGGTCGCTAGTAATGACATAAAAATAAAATAGCGTCTGCTTAGTCTATAAAAAAAATATATTTTAAAGGTGTTCGGTTTGGAAACCAGACTATATGCAACATAAAATCATTGAAATATGCATGCAAATACAACGTGTAACAGAATAATCGCAATACCTCTTAAAGGGACATTGTACTCATCATTATGAACAACTTTCACTATAGGACCAACCTCGAAATCACGAAAACAAAATCAGCTGTTCACTACATTTTGTCGAGTTATGCGCACAGAAATATATGGGGCAGTCGATTTTTTTTCGCGATTTCAGTGTTGGTCCCATAGTGAAAGTTGTTCATAATGATGAGTACAATGACCCCTTAAGAGCCTCTTTTACTCTGTTACACGTACACCTTAGATGCTCGAAATAAATGACAAAATATGCAACATGAAATTGAAATAAGTACTGCAATATAATGTTTTTTTTTTATATTACTACATTTTACAGTTGTTTTTTTTTGTAAAATCTGATTTCTGTTCCTAAATATTAATAGTACGATTGAGCCTTCTATTGGTTAAAATATTTAAAGCTTAAAAAAACCGACAAGTGCGAGTCGGACTCGTGCACGAAAGGTTCCGTACCATGATTAAAAAAAAAACACGTTTGTTGTATGGGAACCCCCTTAAATATTTATTTTATTCTGTTTTTATTTATTTTTATAGCGGCAATAGAAATAAATAAATAAATATCGCTGGACATTACACACAGCGCCATCTAGGTGCCACACTAAACAACGAGGCTTGTGTCGTGGACACCAGATAGTTGATAATACTACATAGATACTTCTTGTTTGTAAATACATACTTATTATACATATAAACATCCATGACTCGGAAACAAATGTCCATGCTCATCAAAAAAATTTCAACTATCTAGCTATCACAGTTCATGAGATACAGCCTGGTGACAGACAGACGGACAGTGGAGTCTTAGTAATAGGATTTCGTTTTTACCCCTTGGGTAAGGAACCTTAAAAATCGTTCTACATCTACATAGGTCAACATTAGGGCATGCGGAACCGGGTTTCGGTCCCCCAGTAAAGCTGGGTATTACTAGCCGGGGCTGAAACCGGAATTCTCATTATCGCTGAACAGAATGGTTCTCGAAAATGCATATGCGGTTTACCTCAGCTTCCTTGGTAGCGTTGAACGAACAAAAAATATGTTAGTAAAATATGAATATATTATGTCCGATGCTGTTAGATAAATTTTCTTAGTTTCATTCTAATACAAGAATAAAGGGTGTAACAAGACCCTTAACTAAACCGAAAGGCACTTGTTCTCCCCGTCATTGCGATCATTTTTTTGTTCTAGACCATACCTGGGAACCTTCTAGTTACGGAGATATTGGGGGTCAAAGTTACAACTTTTCACAAGTATTTTTTTTTAATACTTCTTTTCAATGTTAGATTTTTACTTGAAACACCTCCACGACCCTCGTAATATTCAATCCATCCATCAGCACAATGTTTTGAGTGCGTTACATTGAGTCCTACCGTCAAAAGTGATTTTGACCCCAAAAAAAAAGTCGTATCCCAGCAATAATTTTAGCGTAAAGTTACTTAGTTTGATGTACAAATGCTTGGTTCATGGCTTCGTGGAGGGTCCTGTTACACGCTTTATTAAAAAAAAAAGTTTAATTTATTTATAACCGAATGGCATAACAATCACTAACAAATACTAAAACATTGGAATGTAATGTTACATTTTCAAAGTTATTAAAATGAAATTCTTATAGTTGTAGTAGTTATTTTAGTTGAAGTTGTATAATTGTTTAAAAGTATTAAATTAAATTTTTGCATGCCAAATGGTAGAATGTACCAGGAACCAATAATTACTGTAACAACTCATGTATGTACCTACATTCAATGGAAATAAATTATTTCTATTCGATACTAATAAAAAAAAAAAAACTAAAATAGATATTACAATAATGTTATTTCAAGGCATATCTATATATACACCATACCTTTTCCTTGAGTTGTGCGTCCGCGAGCTGCGATCTCCGTCGTTCTAGCTCCGCCTGGCCGCGAGCCATGTTTTCTCTCCGCCTCTCTTCGTAGGACTTAACGCTTGTGTTTGAGGAAACTGAGTCGCGTCTGCAAAGAAAAGAATACTCTATACATCTGTACACATAAATAAAATTGAAGTGCCTGTTTGTAATATCAAAATAACAGCTTTTTACTGAATGCATACGAAAATATACAACGCTTAAGAGGGCCCTTCCCGGCCCGTCAAACTCGTCTCCCGCGCACCTCATACCGCATAACGCGATGACATTGAACGAAAAATAGTGTTCGAAAATTTTTTAAACTTGTTCCAGGACATACGTGTTTTTGAATAAGTCTTACAAGTGTGTGAAATAAATATTTATCATTAAGAATCTCCATTACATGTGCAAGGTTTCTATCATGATGGTTTCTTTACTTTTAGAGTTTATGAGTACATTATGAACGGCCAAAGTTCAGGTAAAATTTCTGCAAAACAGCCATTTTTGGAGACTTATACTGAATTTGTTTCTACAATTTTTTATTTCTTGCTACCATAGAAACCTAGATATAGTGCACAAAATACCTATTAGTTCAAAAAAATCAAAGATAGATGTGTAACAACTGCATAATCACGTACGAGTGTTTGTATGAAAAGTAAGACGGGGTGGCCGCTCTTAAGAGGTATTGCGATTATTCTGTTACACGTTGTATTTGCATGCATATTTCAATGAAATCAGATTCAAAAAGGTAATTTTTTTTTTTAATAATTTCACGCGAACAAAGGTCGAAGGCAACAGCGACTTATTAATAAGTTCCAGGTATATTGTGAAACAAAGTTACATATTATCTTACCTGAATGTAGGCGGTATCAACTCTGGTGGTAGTTTCGCAGGTACGGGCTCGCCCTGAGTCGCCTTCTCGCACAGGTACATGGCCAGGACGAACTCCTCACATCCTACGGGACAAGAGAGAAAATAATGTTCATTATATCGAAGTTTTTAGGTAAAATTAAGTCTCTGTGTCCAAAATTATCCAAAATATTGACTTGCTAAGAAAAACAAACTGCATGTGCCAAATGTAAATAATTATTACGGTAAGCGTACGAGACGATGGATGACACCTTCATTAATTAATGAATTACCCGAGGGAATGATCGATCGTGTCAAGAGTAAAAACCACCTAAAAAGTGTCCTAAGAAAACACTACCTGTCCATGTGACCATAGTGGCTGCGGTCGATTGACGGCCTCGGTCGGCTAATGTCGTAAGTCCAATTCTTGCTTACCCTACACTGATAATTATGACGAAGGGATGGTCCCACTGCATTGCTTAACTGATGGCGCCGAGTGTGGTGGCTTTGATTGACTCATTGTCTTAGTCTTAGATTTACAATAACCCAGTGTTAACTTAGATATAGTGGTAAAAAGATTCCGCGAGCACGTACTGCCGACAAATTGCTTTGCAGTTTGGCAGATGTTGTTTTTAAGTTAGACTATTTATCATAAGGATTACATAAATAAAAAATTTAAAAAAATATTTCAGGTAACAAATACCCATAAAATATAGGGTCTTTTTTTTACCGATGGGAAATCATCAAATAACCCCTCCCGCTCTGGGCTGAGCAGGAGGGAGTGTCAGACTTTTACTGACTAAAACCCATCCATGTTCCTTCCTTTGCCCTTTGTGTTCCAGGGCCGCGGTATCTCTTTCGAATAGTCCCGCAACCCTGGCAGGCATCGGCCCTTACGGACCCCTTCCTGTTTGCTGACTCTCTTTGAGGCGCGCGTGGAACACGAACGCGCCGTCGACACGGCCTGTCGTCATAAGACGGACGGACGGCGAGCTAGCCCATAGCTCACCGTCCGCAGGCCCGCGACAAGGTGGCCGGGGGCCACCACGTGGCCCCCAACGCCCGGTGCGTCTCCCGCGGCGGCTGGGACGTGAGGTTCTCTCCGTCTCACGTCCCGCCACCTCCTTCGCTAGCATGACTGCTTCGCAGAAGGAGGTGACGGCGTCCCATTCCGTCTCGCTCCGGACCATGGATTGAACCAGGGCCGGACGCGAGAGGTCGCCGCCGCCGATTGCCGCTACGCGGACACGGCGTTGCTCCACCCAAGCGGAGCAGACCTGCACAGTGTGCTCCACCGTGTCCTCCGGTCGATCCTCGCAGTGGTGACACCCGGGCGTTTCCTCCCGCCCGATTAGGTGCAGGAACCTCCCGAAACAACCATGTCCGGTGAGGACCTGCGTCAGGCGGAAGGTGAGGGCGCCGTGGCTCCTCTACAGCCACTCCTCAAAGAGGGGACTTACCGCCATTATAGTGGCGTGCCCTGCACGGGGTTGCGACAGTCGCTCTCTCCATGTCGCCATGAGATCACGCCGGAAGTCTGTCCGCTGAGCGACAATTTGCCGCGGCAGCGGAGTTTCCCCCCGGCGTAGTGCCTCCACGCGCCACTCGTGCAGGCGCGCGAGGACTATCGCCTCCAGATCCCATGGCGGCAATCCGGCAAGGAGGCTCGCCGCCTCGCCGGAGATCGTGCGGTACCCCCGGATTAGCCTTACGGCTACCACCCTTTGGGGCGCGTTCAGATAGTGGGCGGCTCGCCGCCTCAAAGAACGCGCCCACACCGGGGCCCCGTAAAGGGCCATGGACCGCACGACCCCCGCGTAGAGCCTCCGGCAGGAGGCGTTTGGACCCCCCAGGTTGGGCAAGAGCCGCTTGAAGGCAGCCCCGGCCCGTTCCAGTTTGGGGGCCAAACGTCGGAAATGCTCCACGAAGTTCCACCGGCTGTCGAGGACGAGACCTAGGTACTTCAACGTCGGCTCGACGCCGATGGGAACCCCTCCCACCGTGAGCATGGATCCCGACGGTGGCGCATTCCGAGACCCATGAAAGCACATGGCCTCGGACTTGTGCAATGCCACCTCGAGACCCAATTGCCGGATCCTCTCCGCGACTATCGCAACCCCGCGAGTCATCAGCTCGGCCGCCGCCTCGTGCGACCTCCCTTGCGCCAGCACCAGCGTGTCGTCAGCGTAGCAAACTACGCTGACGCCGTCAGGGAGGTCGGCGCGCAGCACCCAGTCGTAACCGATGTTCCACAAGGGCGGCCCCAGAACCGATCCCTGTGGAACACCGTACGACATCTCTCGCCGGTTCCACTCTCCGCTGCAAAAATATAGGGTCTAACAAGACCTTTAACGAAGCTGAAAAGCACTTGTTTCCCCCGTCATTGCGACCATTCTTGTGAAAAAGTTGGAACTTTGACCCCCAATAACTCCGTAACTAGAAGGTTCCCAGGTACGGGGAGAACAAGTACCTTTCGGCTTCGTTAAGTGTCTTGTTACACCCTTTATGCATGTTAGTCTCCGGTGACAATATTACCCTATGTTGGCAATATTACTTTATGGCGGCAAATAAGGCAGAGTTTGCAACATTCCCCTGTGATGACAAAATTACACTGTTGTACAATACTCCCATGAGGTCACAATATTACCATACTCAGTGTGGGCATTATTACTCAGTGTCCGGCGCCGTACTCACCGAGCTTCCCGTCCGCGTCCAGGTCCGCGAGCGCCCAGATCTGCGCTAACGCCTGCTGCTGTAGACGCGACTGTAACATGATGGACCTCGCCTGCGCACCGGACACCGCCCCTGTCTTCGCGCGGTCCGTCGCGTTGAATAGCTGCGTGTATCTTTAGCGAGAGAAATAAGAATGAATTATACCACGTGTTACAAGAAGTTTCCTCCGTGCCTCGGAAAACCTGTTAAAAAGTTGGTCCCGGCTGTCATTTGTAGATCTTTGACAGTCATTACAGGTAGTTTTTTTCCGGTTCCGGTAGTTAATCTGTCAATACGTACGTTAGTGAGCTCCGCGATTAAATATCGAAAACAAGTGCATAAGCTGGAATAACTCGGGACTTTTTGTGGTTTCGTAATTGGTGAATCATCAAAGCCTATAAACAATTGGAGAATTTGCGGCAGAGGCCAAGATTGATCCAATAAAGTGCAGTGAATACATATTGACATAACCTAAAAAGTAGTGAAGAGTGAAAATCAACCTGTCAAATTTGTCATCTACCAACCTAACAAAGACATACACCTGTTTTGCAAACTAGAATAATTATTATATTGAGATATAGGGTTACCGTTACGAATTGCAAATTATCGTAGGAAAATAGTGTTGCCAAAAAAAAAAAAAAAAAAAAAAAAATGAACGAACAAATGGAATTATTGTTCTCAAAACTAGACGCAAAGCTAGATGAAAAACTTAATCAACAAACCTATACATTAACAACAGCTGTTACTATGAACGTTATGGAAGCAATTGATGAAAAGATGAAAATGGACGAAAACCAAAACTTAAAATCCAAAATAACAACACTGGAACATAAAATTACTACCTTGGAAAAAGACAAGCGTAAAAGCAACCTGATATTCTTTGGTGTTGATGAAAATGGAAAAAAAGAGGCAGAACTTGTTGACCACCTAAAAGACATCATAGAAGAAGCGGAAGTACATATAGACAGCCACGAAATAAACAACATCTACAGAATTGGAGCGCAAACCAGCAAGAAGCGCCCAGTAGTTGTTACTTTCTCTACTATGTGGAAGAAACATCTCATATTAAAATCTAAATCAAAGTTACCAACAGGCATCTATGTCAAAGAGGACTTTCCCAAGGATGTTCTCGAAGTTCGGAAAAAACTACAGCCAAAAATTGAGGAAGAATGGAAAAAGGGGAACATAGCTTTTGTAAGAGGAGACCAACTTGTAATTAAAAAGCAGAAGGACAATCAGCGTGAAAAAAGGAAGAGAGATATAACTCTATCCCCCAACTTACCAACACTGAAGAAACCGAACACTCATAACGAGCCCGAAAACCAACCAAATAAAACAAACACCACTGGACAAAAAGAAATATTGAAACCAAACATATTACAGTACATGGGAAGAAACAGAACTACTTCCACTTCAACCTCAGAAAGTCCAAAAAACTAACAAACACACCTACACAACTTATAAAAACAAAAACAACTAGAACCGGAAAAACAAAACAAATACAGAAAAAACATAATCTAAAACAACATGCACTAAAAACCTTCCCAACACGGTTGGTCGCCGCGGGAAGTTCAGACCATAACCCTCCAGCTAAATATAGTAGAAAACCAAACAAAATCAACATCGCAACATTAAACACTAGAACTTTAAGAACCCAAGATACCCTTGCAGAACTGAATATTGCCATTCAAGACATAAAATGGGACATACTCGGAATCAGCGAAATGAGAAGAGAAGGCGAAGCAATTTATGAATACCAAAATTACATATTATTCAACAAAGGTGAAGAAGGAGGCCGAAGAGGAGTGGGATTCCTCATAAAGACTACTCTGAAGAAGCAAATACAAAATATCTTTGGTATTTCTGACAGGATAGCAGTACTTAATATCAACATTCCTAACTATACAAAGACTTGGACTATCATACAAGCTTATGCACCAACCGAGCAAGCTGCAGAATCAGATATAGAGACATTCTACACCGAACTGGCAAAAGTCATCAGGAATTATACCAACAACTATATTATACTGATGGGTGATTTTAATGCTCAAATCGGAGAAAACCAAAACGAGGAGGAGTATGTATTGGGCAAACATGGACACGGCAAAAGAAGCTCCAGCGGTCAAAAGCTTGTGGAATTTTTGTTGGAACACAACCTAATTCTTCTCAATAGTATATTCAAAAAAGATCCAAAGAATAAATGGACCTGGATTTCACCTGATGGCAAATATAGAAACGAAATAGATTATATAATAAGCAATTTTCCCAAGGCATTTTCAAATACAAGCGTGATCTCAAAACTCAATTTTAACACAGATCATCGTATGGTCAGAAGTACAATTCTGCCAGCACCACCAAAAAGAGCAAGGAAGAACATCACCACTTATAATCCAACGCAAACCACTACGGAGAGTCTCAAAGAAATAGGCCAGTCGTTAGAAGATAATCTACAAGAACTGACGTATGAAAATGAATGTGATATCAAAGCAAATTATGGAAAATTAGAAAAACAACTTACTATCACTAACAATCCCAATAAAACCAAAAGCAAATACCCGCTCAGCGATGAAACCATCCAACTCATAAACCGCAGAAAATCTTTACTGGCCCAAGGAAAAAACAAAGAAAACTTGAAAATAATTACAGAAATCAGCAAAAAAATTCATAAATATATTAGAAGAGACCGCAATAACAAAAGACTAGAAGTGTTAGAGAGACAAATAATGAGAACAGGTGGTGTAAGAAAAGCACTGAAAGCACTTAAGGAAACAGGAAAAGAGTGGGTGCCTAAACTAAGGAAAAAAGAAGATACCATCACAAACAGGAAAGGCATACATGAACTGGCCACGGAATTCTACAAAGAACTATATTCAAACAAAGACGCACGCAAGCAACCTCTTACACAATCACTGAGGAGTAAAGCAGCAGACAGCCCAACAGAGTGTGAACCTGATATTTTGATGAGTGAAGTGGAAAAGGCAATAAAAAGTCAAAAAATGGAGAAGGCACCTGGACCAGACAAAATTACAAACGAGATGTTGAGAGGGACTATTGATGAATTAGTACCAATACTTACTAAGATGTTCAACCAAATTTTGAAAAGTGGATATATACCAACACAATGGGAAACTCATTACACAAGAAAGGCGCAAAGGACGACATCGGGAACTACCGGCTAATAAGTCTAATGTCAAATTTATACAAAATATTCGCAAAGATCATTTTGGGCAGGGTAAGCGCAAAATTAGACGAAAGTCAACCAATGGAACAAGCCGGCTTTAGACAGAACTTTTCAACGATAGACCACATCCACACACTCAAACAGATAATTGAGAAGTATAACGAATTCAACAAAACGCTTTAAACGCTTTTCGCTTTTATAGATTATGCGAAGGCATTCGATTGCATCAGTCATAAGGCAATATGGGAGAGCTTGGAAAGGCAAGGAATACCTGCAACATATATTAATATTATTAAAATTATATATACAAACAGCAAAGCAAAGATCCAATTAGAAGCTTTGGGCAAAGAATTCGGATCAAGAGAGGAGTTAGACAAGGAGATCCAATGTCCCCGAAGTTGTTTTCAGCAGTTTTAGAGAACGTCTTTCACAACCTTGACTGGGAACATCTAGGCCTCAATATAGACGGAAGAAAACTAAACCATTTAAGATTTGCGGACGATCTGGTTATACTAGAAGAAAGTCCAAAGGCACTCGAGCAGATGATCCAAACTCTAAATACAGAGAGCTCTAAAGTGGGTTTAAAAATGAACATAACAAAAACGAAACTGATGACCAACTCAAAAATGGAACCCATTGAAATCCAAGGACAACAAATAGAATATGTCGATGAGTATTGCTACTTGGGCCAGATCATCTCCCCTAAAGACCAAACGACCAAGGAAATAAATAAGAGGGTGGAAAAGATACTGGTCCCTCAAGGAAATTGTTAAATCTAAAGACCACAATATGGCAACGAAAAGAAAAGTTTTCAACTCTTGTATTCTTCCATGCATCACCTACGGCTGCGAAACATGGTCACTTACAAAATACCACAGAGACAAACTAGGAAAGTGCCAGAGAGGTATGGAACGAAGCATGACAGGAACAAGAAGGCAAGATAGAGTTAACAATTTGCAATTAATAGAGCAAAAACCAAATTAACCGATGTCCTGAAAAAATAGACCTCCAAAAATGGAGATGGACCGGCCATATGTTGAGATCCAGACAAGAAAAGTGGAGCCAAATTATAACAAATTGGTATCCAAGAGATGGCAAAAGACGTCGAGGACGACAACTAATGCGCTGGTAAGATGAGCTAAAACTTACTGCGGGTCCCAAATGGAGGAGAGTAGCTCAAGACAGGAAGCAATGGAAACTACTGGAGGAGGCCTTTGCCAAAAGGCACACAGAGTTGAGAGACATCCTATAGCCAAACAAACCAAATTAAACAGCCATAAAGATCAAATCTCTCACGCAGTTTAACGGGCTAAATAAATAAATAACAGGTAGTCAGTGGCCCGGAAGTCGGACAACCAGTCTCACCAAGGGGTATCGTATTACCCAGTACTAACTGGGTTGTGGAGGTCAGATAGGCCAGATAGACCATCTTAGACACTAAGATGGTCTTTTGATGAAATAACCACACCTATTTGAGTGGACTGTCCCGTCAGAGCATTTGTCAATAATAGTTTAGCTGATCTCAGAACTTCAGGAACTCAACATTATATAAGGTGTATCTATTCATACACGAAATCTCTTAAGGGGTCATTGTACTCATCATTATGAACAACTTTTACTATGGGAACAACCTAGAAATCGCGAAAAAAAAACAGATGTTCCCTACAATATGATCGCATCAACTCGTCAAAATGTACTGAACAGCTGTTTTTTTTTAAGAGATTTCTTGTATGAATAGATAGACCTTATTTATATACAGGATGAATTTTCCTAGTGGGCGTGGATAGCCAAATCCGAAACTATGAGGAATAGCGAAAAATGCTCAAAGGAGTCTCGAGCCCGATTTTGATGAAAACTAAAAGTGCATCATTGGATTTTTTTTAAAACAATATTCCTAGCCAGGAATCGAATCTGTTGGTATTGAAAAAAAAATCACACTGTATTAAATATTGTTAATAAGGATCAAATTCTGGGAAGTAACAATAGTTTACTATATAATGGCGCAGAAAGGATGAAAGACACTTACTTGAGCTTCTGAGGTTGTGGTATGCCCCATTCCACAGTTGTTGGGGGACTCATTACCCCCATCGGCATTTCTGTGGGACTTGTCACCAGAGACCCTGTAGGAAAACGATTCAAATTGTAACTAACAATACACAGCATAAGTGTGTGCAAAATTAATTTTTTTGGAGGTGAAAAATCACGTTTTTTGGTAGGACTCAATGCAACGCACTCAACGCAATGAAACAAATGATGTGTCCTCAATAGCAAGTGATTAAGCTACTTATTTAAATTAGGAAATAATAAACATTGCTGGTAGAGTTCATTTATATTGAAATTATTTTTTTACTCTTTTGCCTGAGGCTGTGAACACGATCTTATGGATCCCACTGCAACATCCAGTACTGGTTATTAAAAAAAAAAACGTAAACTCAACTGGACTTGGCCATAAATTAAAAGTGTATAGGGGTCATAGAGGAATTTAAAATCAGAAGTTTATAACATTAAAAACAAAACTATTAATTTAAATTTGAAAAAAAAAAAATTTGACCCCCAATATCTCCAGAACTAGAAGGTTCCCAAGTATGGTCTAGAACAAAATAATGATCGCAATGATGGGGAGAACAAGTGCCTTTCGGCTTCGGTAAGGGTACTTGTACACCTTGTATTGTGCCCATTTGTCAGATGTTCACCCTGCCACTCTTAAATACCTAGAAATAGCAAAAAAAAAAAAACTTACCTGGTTTAGACATGCTGTCACTTTTCTGCATCGCCGCCAGCGGTGTCGACGTAACAGGCTGATTGAGCACACTGCCGGCAGCATTCATTCCCGACGGGGGACTATTCATCAAAGACCCCAACCCCGACCCGGTAGACATAGGCTGGGAGGTCAAAGGAGACTGGCTGGCCATGGGCTGAGAAGGTATCGACGTGTGGGACCCCTCAGGGGGTGAGACAAAACCCCTACTTTGTGTCGGGGGCATAATAGGCTGGCTCGACATGGAAAATGCCTGATCTATCGGCAGATTTGGAATCAGGGGTGGTTGCTGCCCTATTGAAGGATTCATTAGAGGTTGAGATGGTAACATAGGTTGCTGTGGTTGACCGGCAACCAACGGCTGTGAAGACATCAGTGTTTGGGAAGGAACCATCGGTTGAGAGCTCATCATCGGCTGGGAAGGAACCATCGGTTGAGAACCGATCAAAGGCTGAGAAGCTACCATAGGCGGTGGCCCACCAATCAACGGTTGCGTGTTAACCAAAGACTGCGAACCCATTGATTGTCCAGGCTTCACTCCAGATATCAAATCCGGGACATTTGGAACCATAGCTTTAGCAGGCGGAGCTATGGGAGGGATTAGAGGAGGCTGAGCAACCATAGGGGGGCCGACGAGGTCGCCTAAGAGGGAGTGGTTGCTGGTGGTCGATGATAGGCCGGAGATCAGGGGCTGTTGGGCCTGAGATGGGAGGGAGGGCATCGGAGGGATCGGTGGCTTAATCGGCGTGGGGATAGGGGACACGAATTGGGGTTTTTGAGTGGCTGGGGAGAGAGAGAAAAAGTTGAAAATATCTGGTGATTTTTAGAAAAATGGGTGAGTTTTTTTTATAGTTGATTAGGAATGGAAATTCACAAAACTTCATTCTGAATAGGGTAGATGACCAAAAAAATCTAATTATTCCGTCAGATAGATTTCCAAAAAATATTGGAAACGTATTTTTTACCGCGCTTGCCTAGGTTGGTCTGTGGATGGGTGACCGCCCGAGTTTCCTCCGTGCCTCGGAAAGCACGTTAAGCCGTTGGTCCCGGCTGTCATCTGTAGATCTTTGACAGTCGTTACAGGTAGTGTGCCGAAAGTCTGACAACCAGTCTTACTAAGGGGTATCGTATTACCCAGTACTAACTGGGTTGTGGAGGTCGGATAGGCAGTCGCTCCATGTAACATACTGGTATTCAGCTGCATCCGGTTAGGCTGAAAGCCGACCACAACATGGTTGGGGAAAGGCTAGGCAGATGGTGATTGTATACGTATTTTCTTTTTTCACGAAAACAAAAAATGAAGTTGATACGTGCAAAACTCGCGTGACGACACTTGTATGTACGGTCAGCAACAGAAGTAGCTTAACATTTCGGAATTTTAATAGGGAATATGAATGTAATTGTTTTTTCACTTAAATCAATAAGATGCAGTACTATTAACCCAAGAAAATAATTAAAAGTTAATTTCAACTACTGCTTGTCGCACAAAAATAATATTAAACTCCTACAATTTTCTACGACAGTCCAAACGCCCATGACTATCGCGGCCATTCATGTCATAGCATTTGATGTCACTTACCTCTATCTGCCTTGTTTGAATCTATTTTTTTGCCCATAGTAGAATAGTTTTACTATAATGTAAGTGCATTATTAAAGCAAAAATTGCAATAATAATACTATAGTAAAATCTTATTGAAACTTTAAGTACTTTTCAACAAAAAATGTTTCATTGACACAGCATTTGACGTCACTACCGGAATCGATGCGTTTATTGTTTGCGTTCCGTTTCACCAAAAACACGGTACATAAAATATTAAATTATAAAAAAAGTGTTGTATTAGAGAATTAAACAGGTTTACCACAATGTTTTTATGGGCCATTAGACGGCATAGAAATAAAAAAGTTTTGTATGTCTTGTATACATATACCCTATTATTTGATGTACAGGACTCCAGCTATTATTTTTAATGTTTCAGAAGATAATTCTTTAAAATATTCCATAATCTTCAATACCTTGTTAGTAACGAGTAATATCTAACAAGTTTTTATTAAAAAACCTGCTTTGAAACTTTGTGTAGTGTTAATCTACTTCTGATGCTGACTGTACGCTTTTTATCGACAAGTGACGTCACAAGCCCCATTTTGATTATTTGATGCGTTTTATGTTCGTCAATTTTTATTGATTTGATGAAACAAAAAATACGTTTAAAATATTTTTCGATAATCTACCTGACGGACTAAATAGAATCATTTTTTTTTTACTCAGGAATCATCCCTATTCCAAAAATTGAATGCTTCAGTTTTAAATAAAAAAAAACTCTCAAAACGACGGCTGTACACTCTCGACCAAGAGTCGTCTCTATGAGACGTCTCGCAAAATACCGACACAGACGGAGAGCGAGCGAGGAACACCGAAGGGCAATTCCCACTCTCACGCTCACCCTGCCTCAGTGTCTCGGCGAGATTGTACACTCACGAGCACCAATATGTAAACATTTAACAACTTTGAAAAGTGTTATTCTCCTAATGTTCTGAATAAAATTTAATTTTGTTACGAAAATTGTATTCTGGAATTCGATATTTTTATGAAAATGATCCTATCTCTAAGTTACAACCGTTATTTCTCTCGAATATTGCTTTTATATTCAGGAAAGTGTATATATACAAGGTGTAACAAGACTCTCCACGAAGCCGTCAATCAAGCTTTCTGTACATCACACTAAGTAACTTTACGCAAAAATTATTGCTGGGGAACGCCTTATTTTTTTGGGGGTGAAAAATCACGTTTTACGGTAGGACTCAATGTAACGGACTCAAAACATTGTGCTGATGGATGGATTGAATAGTACGGGGGTCGTGGAGGTGTTTAAAGTAAAAATCTTACGTTAAAAACAGGTATTAAAAAACAAACTTATGACATAGTTGGAACTTTAAACCCTAACATCTCCGTAACTAGAAGGTTCCCAGGTAATGATCGCAATGACGGGGAGAACAAGTGACTTTTGGCTTCGTTAAGGGTCTTGTTACACCCTTTAATGGTGATCGTGACTGTACAGCCACCACTAAAGTGGACCAATATAAGAAATCCATCGTGTTATAATACTGATCTTACCGGTAGGACTGAGGGAGGTAAGTAGTGACGATGGCAAGGCTTTCGGTACTTCTATGTTGTGTAGCTTCAAGTTGATTATCTGAAAGGTAAAATTAAATGAACAAGTTTATAGTATTGTAGTAGAGATGTTTGTTTTTTTTTTTGATTTTGACATTATTAATGGTGATTTTGACATATTTTTCATGATTTGACATTATTATTATTAATTATTTTGCCATTATTAATACCTAAATTATTACCAAAATTTTATGTACCAAATATTATATACTAACACTAGTGTTTAAGATGTGTATGAAATTACTAACATATTGGATTGAATGATCTGTCAATAAATGATTAATTATTATTATTATATCAAGAGAAAAACCGGACAAGAGCGAGTTCGACTGGCGTGGAGAGGGTTCCGTACGTTTATAGATTTCGTATAGGATTTACTGTAATCTATAGGCAAAGAAATGTGTATGTATTTATTGCGAATGTATTTATTTCAAAATTTTCTGTCCTGTATTTTCGGAGCGAATGGTCAATTTTGGCCTATTTTCTTAAAAATAACTACAAAACTATTTATCTTAAAATTATAAAAAAAAAACGCGATGCTCACAATGAGCCCTTTCGGTTGATATGTAACACGATATAGTTTCCAAAACGTTTTTTTCATTTACCCCCCAAAAGTGGCCCCATGTATTTTTTTTTTAATTTACATACATATACATACACGTCCGTCTTTGGGTCAACGACTTACATATATGCAACAAATTTCAATCGGTCCAGTAGTTGCGGAGTAAATTGGCTGTGACAGACGGACAGACAGACACAGGGGTACCGTTTTTTTCTTTTGGAACCTAAAAAACTTATTTTTAAAACAATCTTTTAAATATAGGTGTGAGGTAATTTTCTTTTCGTAATCTCCTCAGCAAGCACTTTTAATTGATACCAATAATATCATGGGGGTGCATAACAAAAAAACCAATCCGCCATCTTTGGGAGTCCGCCATATTGGATTTAGAATGACGCCACTTAGCTAACCATGCATTGTCATACAAACAAAACGTGTATGCAAAATTTCAGCTCAATCGGTTGGGTGTAACTATTTTAAAATACAGTTGCATGATTTGACCTAAACATACAAACATTGCAAGTTAATTCGCCTACTGACTACGATTTTAATCACTACTAGACCGCGTAAACTATTGTCACCACTATGGAGCGTGAATAAGATTGAAAATTGAAAATATTATGTATTTGTGTTGACATGTGACTAAGCTGTGAATAGCGTTTATTTTACAGGTTTTCTTTGGATTATTCAAAATATAGACATTAAATTAAATAATTGTTTGGTTAAAGTTAAAAAAAATGCTAATTCTATTATGTTTTTTAAAAAAAAACTCTTGTTATCGCTGGAAATACAGAGATCTTCGACGCCAAAGCTTTTTTTTATGCCGCAACTTCCCAATGTTGTATTAGAAATATTAAACTATAATTTTTTTTTTGTCCCTAAATAAATAAAATTATTTATTATTCTGTTCGGTTAATTTTTTTCTTTAAACCCTTCTCTGTGCCACGTGTGGGGATCGAACCCGCGACACGCAGCGCAGTAGCCAATCGCTCAACCACTGCGCCAACCGTGCCGTCCAACAATATTGATTGTTGAGTCATTATAACCAACCTCATTTGCAATGCCAACACAATGGCATCAAGAGGAATAGATCTAGAATAGATCTAATTATATGTACACAATTAGTTATCAGCCTACCTACCTACACAAAACGAAAGAGTAGATTAATATATTCAAATTGTTAACAAATATCTATAATAGCCCTTCTGCTAATTTTTATGTTGTTATGCCCGACAGGGCCTACAATGCTCCAAAACGAATGTATGTCTTTATGTACCTACCACCTATTTTTTTTTTTTTTTTCGGTTGGGAAATCTTCAAATAACCCCTCCCGCTCTGGGCTGAGCAGGAGGGAGTGTCAGACTTTTACTGACTAAAACCCATCCATGTTCCTTCCTTTGCCCTTTGTGTTCCAGGGCCGCGGTATCTCTTTCGAACAGTCCCGCAACCCTGGCAGGCATCGGTCCTTTCGGACCCCTTCCTGTTTGCTGACTCTCTTTGAGGCGCGCGAGGAACACTCTTGCGCTGTCGACACGGCCTGTTGTCATAAGACGGACGGACCGCGAGCTAGCCCATAGCTCACCGTCCACAGGCCCGCGATGTACCTACCACCTAAGTTCACATCGTGGAATGCAATAAACGTATTGAGTATCTTTTTTAAAATAACAACACAATTCTGCGGGCTTTTTAAATGTTATGCTGTTGGCTTTTTAAAACTGGACAAGAGCGAGTCGGAATCATACATGAAAGGTTCCGTACCATCATAGTACGCGAGCTCCCTTTATTTTTATTATTTGTTGTTATAGTGGCAACAGAAATACTAAGCAACGAGGCTTGTGTCGTGGACACCAGATAGTTGATAATACTACGTAGATACTTTTTGTTTGTTAATACATACTTATTATACATATAAACATCCATGACTCGGAAACAAATGTCCATGCTCATCACACAAACATTTGCTCGTAAATAAATACATCATCTGTGAAAATTTCAACTGTCTGGCTATCACGGTTCATGAGATACAGCCTGGTGACAGACAGACAGACAGTGGAGTCTTAGTATACCCCTCGGGTATGGAACCCTAAAAATTTTATATTGAGTAGGTTTAAAAAAACTGACCTTGCAAGCGATGGAGAACTCTCTGAGATCCAGTTTCCCATCAGCATCGGTGTCTGCCAGGGACCAGATTTGTCCCAGAATCGGTGGCGGGAGTTGAGACTGAAATCAAGAGTATTTCGTTTAATTTGATACCTCTACGCGTTCTTGAGAAACAGGGTCTTGACAGACCGGGTTCCGTTTTTCTTTTGAGTTAAGAAAAAAAAAAAATGAAAAATAAAAATGTTTTTTGCCAGTTGAGTGAACAAACAACTATATCCGATGATTTAAACACGTCCTGAGATCCAGTTAAAAAAAAAATGAAAAAGCGTTTATTCGTGGTTCTAGGCATTACAAAAAAAATGTTACTTCTGCCAAACTGTAAAGCAGTTTGTTGGCAGATGTTGCTCCCATATACAATAATAGGTACCTTTAGTTCTATGCAACTATTCCTAAGTACTTTTTCACCAATAACAAGGTTAAACATTAACTATAACTAAACAAAAATAATTTAACATCTCAAAGGCTGACTGGTAGTGAATTGAAACGCCACTACGCAATTCAAAATGCTATCAGCATTAGCTAATAACACCCTAAACCACGCAATGCCATTTCAATTCACACCGGCGAAGCCGCGAACATAAGATAGTAGGTATGACATAATCTATGAATCTCCATTTAAGAGGCTTTGACAAAAAGTGTTAAAAAGAAACTTCCCCATTCTATTTTTAAAAGACATGGCAACATGATGATGACGATTCTATTTTTAAAGACAGTTGATAGTTTGTGTCAATAAAGCAAACGATAAACGGGTTGTGTGATTTTCTTAAGAGCCCATAGAGGCTGCGGTTCTCCGTACAAATGTATTCCCATTTTTTCCTCTTAAATAATGCCTCTATAGCAATCATATTTTATTTTTCATAACATCAAAGTCTGCTGTAGACACGTCCCTGTCATTTTCTTTATTCAGCAACTAATAAGTACAGAAAATGTGACCCTCCAAAAATGACAAAAAATGCCCTATTTGTCGGCCGTGATTAGAGGACTACCAGACAAACTAGAAATGTTTTAAACATAAAAGCAATTGACAGGAACCTAGACATACTCTTTCTTAAAATTTTAATGTCAAAAATAATTGAGTCGGCTCAGTTTTCGGGGAGAAAAAAGGGGAATACGAAACGTCGATCTCGTCAATTTTTTTGTGATATACCTAATTGATCTGAGCTACAGTTGTCCCTATCGCACTCTACGGCGGCAGGCTTGACGAAGCGCGACGGCAATAGTTTCTTCAAATACCTATCTCGCCGGCCGTATAATATCATTATCCACAATAAGATCCTTAACAATGAATCATGTTATCATTTCAATACGCTATGAATGACGCTACGTCGCCGTCGCTGAAACTGTGACAGTACGATCGCCTTGCAACAAGATTAAAAAAAACAGACAATTTTTAGTATTAAATCTTTAGATTCCTTTGACCCTGTCTTTTAAAGGTGACGGACCTATATTATTCGTTTAGAGGCAGACCTAAGGGTTGTACGCAAAAATGCATGCATATGCCTCAACGTCTACATACCTGTAGCATGAACCGCTTGGCCTGTTCCCCAGTGAGGTGACCGTTGACGGGGCCGAGGTTTCGGAAGTGCTCGGAGAACTTCGCGGCCTCGTGCGGCTGGACGATCCAGGGGTCTGACGCCATACTGCTGGGGAATGGAGGAGTTTATCAGTTCGAGAGAGTAGGAAGGGTCTACCAAGGCTCATTGTAGACGGCGTGTTTTGGGTTATTTATTTATTCAGAAATTCTATTAATATACAGGGTGTAACAGGACTGTCTGTCCATACTCTTATCGAAAATTGTTTTTTTTTAAGCAACCGTTTATTCGTACTGATTACAGATATTAAATACAAGGTGTAACAAGATCCTTCACGAAGCCGTCAACCAAGCATTCTGTACATCAAACTAAGTAACTTTACGTAAAAAATATTGCTGGGATACGACTTTTTTTTTGGGGTCAAAAATCACGTTTTTCACTGAAATCACTGTGCTGATGGATACATTGAATGGTACGGGGGTTGTGGAGGTGTTTTAAGTAAAAATCTTACATAAAAAACTTGTATTAAAAAAAAAAAACTTGTGAAAAAGTTGGAAGTTTGACCCCCAATATCTCCGTAACTAGAAGGTTCCCAGGTATGGTCTAAAAGAAAAAAAAATGATCGCAAGGATGGGGAGAACAAGTACCTTTTAGCTTTGTCAAGGGTCTTGTGAATGGATGGATGGTTGTTACTCTTAATTTAGCACACATATAGTTTATAATCTGGACTAACACATAAGATACTTTTTATCCCACGAGACAATTACCGAACTCAACACGGGCATTAGCTAGTGCATTCTAAGTGTATAGGAAATCATCCTTAACAAGGCAGTACGATACTCAAGAAACTAAATACAACATTTACTTAAAGTTTTCACTAAAATTGCTGACTAACAAAGAATTTAAGAATCCTTGATAAATGCTAATATATTAAACTTACCTACAATATTACTGCATTCAAAAAAAGTATATATTTAATATAATATTTATATATAATAGAATATTTTTTTTTATGATATCCAAGGTTAATGTTAATGTTGTGTTTTATATTTTATGTATTAGATTCGATAATCTAATACGTAAAATATAAAACATTTAGTTATATTTAGTTAAAAGTCAAGAGTACCAACTTAACATAAGACCACATTGTACACTTGTTCGCAATAAATGTTTTGACTTTGACTTTGAGTTTAGATATTTAGTTTTGTTTTGTTTTAATAGAGTGTAAGTAAGTTATTAAAGGTATATGTACGAAAAAAGTTAAAATTAAGATATTTCATTTATGTGCTAATATTTTAGTGTTTTCAAGTGTAAATAATGTAAATATTCGTACTTCTGCCGCGTCTAGAGCCGGATATGTGCTGAACATGCTATTTCTATTTAACAACTTTGTGCCTACCGTATCCTACAAATACAAATAAATGTCTTTGTCTTTGTCAAAGTGTTGTGGGGTTTTTCTTTTTGGAATTTCTCAGTAGCAGCCACTGAGTCTGGATTTACGCCCGGTTCATGGCAATAGGCTCACTTCCTCTTACATGGGACTTAAACATAACTGTCGAAATATGGGTGTACTATAAGGTACACCACTGTCTAAATCTTCGGGGATTACATGCGTAATATTATGTTTGTTTTGTAACTAATAGGTTCTATTATTCTCTATTCAAGCCTGCGGCGAATTACGTCATTAGCTACCCCAATGGCATCCACCCTTAAAAATGTCTAGCGAAATAGTACTTTCTACTAACATTACATATTTCCTATATGTATATTATCGTTTATAACACTCTATGTAACACGTTTTACAATCGTAATGACGAATTATAATCCAAAAACAAACAGTTATAAACATTTTAGATA
The DNA here is from genome assembly GCA_947578425.1 of Eugnorisma glareosa. Classification (NCBI taxonomy): domain Eukaryota; kingdom Metazoa; phylum Arthropoda; class Insecta; order Lepidoptera; family Noctuidae; genus Eugnorisma; species Eugnorisma glareosa. The sequence goes on from OX387984.1 coordinate 1,988,607, forward strand.
AATCAACTTTCTAAATGGAAAATTGAGCGTTTGAAGAAATGCTAGGCTGTTGTAGGCGTTTTAAATGTTTTAACTTACATGTCCTGCTTTCCTCTGAAGTTCTGTTAGATGTAATACGCCCCTCACAAATTAATTTGTTTGAAAAACACGGAAAGGATATCGTCTGCTTGAAATATTGATCTTGTTGAGCTGTCAGGCAGCGCGTTTCAAATCTAGTTACCTACTTTAAGTAGAACGAGATATGCTTGCGAATCTGGTTGTAGAACAAAAGAGTAAAGTTACAGTTTTATGTTTGAAATAGCGAAAGTGTAGGACTGGATTTTGGAACGCAAAGAACGTCAGTTGAAGTTTCGTTCAGAAATGTTTACAAGTGTTTACAAAACACTAATTTTGTGTTTTTTAGTTTAAATAAGAAATAACCATTGAAATTACTTTTTCATTCTCAATTTTAGTATCGATTGTTTAAGGTTGATGGCAATGGCAATCCCGTTGCCCTCTCTGTTATATTATTGTGAGTGTTTAACTTTTTTTTCTTGGCACTATTGTCTGTTCAACTGCTAGGCAAAGGCTTTGATTTCCTCTATGACTAAGGCTTACCTCCACTTTTTCTCTCTTTCACGATGCTTTGCATATCCTCTTGTGTTTAGACAGCTGTGTGGAAACTAAATGATTTTAAACAGCTGTCCAAACAGCGATTTATGAACGAACGAATCAACGTCATAATACAATCACCTGTGTTGACAGCTCGTGCGTTATTTTACTTTCTGTATTTTTGCAAAGTAAAACTCAAAAACGGCAGAAAAATGACGAAATCCGTAGCCGACAACGTAAACCCCAACATATACGAGAAAGAATCTGAGCGGGAAAAGACAGCAGCGGACTACGACGAAGATGTAGAAGATTTATTTGATGAACGTGAGATTTTCGATTTAATTCGCAATATCAATGATCCCGAGCATCCTCTGTCACTGGAAGAGCTACACGTGGTCGAGGAGAGTAATATAAGAGTGGATAATAAGGATAATACTGTGTTTGTTAACTTTACGCCGACGATTCCACACTGCAGCATGGCTACTTTGATTGGTAAGTTCTAGGAGCTTCTATCTATGTAGTAAATATAATTCCTGTTGTCTAACCCTGCGTAGAAAAAAAAATATTGTGTATTTGTCGAACCCTGTTAACTTCTGAAGAACGAATATGGATAATTATTCGAAATATTTTCTATACGAAAACTGTCAAACCGCGATATTTACTGGGTAAGAAGGTCATCTTGGGGGCTGTCTATGGAAAACTTTGACCCATCATATTCATTCCTCGAAAATATGCCACAAGTACAACACAACACGAGCTTTGTAATATTTTTCTTTGTGTCTTAAAGATAACCAGGCAAGTTTTGATAATTACTTGTCTCACAAAGAAGGTTCTTGCATGATCAAGGTGCATCAACAACCACTTTTGCTGATTTTCATGTCTACATAACAGTTGGCCATTCTAAAACAAACTTAATGAACACCTGCCTAAAATTGAAATCTATTTAATAACAAGGATTTAGATAGACTTAAGTTCCAAACTATCATTTACCACACTAAAACCGCATTTGGCATTCCAGGCCTATCGATCCGCGTGCAGCTCCTCCGTGCTCTACCAAGCCGCTTTAAAGTGACGGTAGAAGTCTCAGAAGGCTCCCACGTCTCCGAACATGCGGTGAACAAGCAGCTAGCAGATAAGGAGCGGATTGCAGCTGCATTGGAGAACAAGAACCTCGTGCAGATTATTAATCAGTGTATTGCTGCAGTTTAGGAGGTGCCTGGAACTGATTTATTGGGTCAAAAAGGTTAACCCTTATGTTTGATTAACCATTGTTCGGGTTAACCCTCATAATAAATAGGTTAACCATTGAAATATTGCTAACAGCCTAAAATGGCCACTTTATCGGAATCATAATACGAATCACATTAAAAATTTAAAATTTTTAACGTGATTTATAATATGATTCTAATATAGCTTCCATTTTAGGCCTCCTGGAATGAAAGAGACAACACACCAAGCACTGGCTATCTTTATCACTTTCTTGCATGTTTTTATGTTCAAAAATAAACTCTGAGCGTGAACTAGTTATCATAGGCTGAAACATAACCCTATAATACAGGTTAAGCTTTACTCAAGGGTGTTTTCACTTACCCCTATAGAATAACCTGATTAAAACCTCTTTAGGGGTAATTCAATCTCTTAGTATTATTTAATTGCATAGCACGTGTGAGTACTATGTACTGTAAAGCTACCATTTACATTTAGTTATCCTTCATTGACTTGAATGTGCCCTGGTGGCTGAGAGAATGTCAGGCTCACTCAAATGTCTCACTGATAGTGGCGGGTGTGTCGGGTCGTTTAGTTCCCTTCAATATGGTTGAGCTGAATGGGGCTGATGCATGCGTCATGTTCGTGAACGGGCGCTGTCAGTTGGGACTGGTCATCTCTTAGCTGCCATGGTTTATTTTAACTACTTTGTTTTTAAATTGTTGATCTTCTGGACGCTCTTAATGTGCACGTCTTTCTACATCGCTCTCACATATATGTTTAATCTCAACATGAATGATGTAACCAAGATCTTGTAACAATATTTTGATTGAAAAGAGTGTCCATGGAGTTTCTTGCCCGTTCTTCTCCATAGAGATCTATGCTTTGGAATGGGCAACTACAGTACTTTCACAAGTTATTATGCCTTGTGTCTGTGACTGTGACTTTCAAAACTGCCTGCTAAAGTCTAATTGAAATAAATGCTTTGAGTTTAACCTTTTTGGTTCCCGAATGTTAGATACTGAAGGATTATGTTGTAGTAGTCATGTTTTTAACGCAGCTGTAAAGGGTGTAAAAATACCCATCACAAATTTGACATTATGCATCGTGGAAATCAAACTAAGTAACATAGCGCTTTTAATCCTTGAAGGGCAAGGCTTAAGTGTCATCTGTCACCAGTGGGGACAAAGGTAGGAGCAAATGCGACTGAAGAGACCCGTACTAACCCGACAAGATCCACCACGTTGTATCAAAACTTTTAATCTATGATCTCAGATTTTTTGATTGATTTTTTTTGCCATGCACACTTGTTTTTCCAATTCACTCGACATTGGCAGAATAGTCGACATCGGCTCTACTTGCCATTAAATAAAAATAGAATAGAATAGACTAAAAAGACGCAACCACCACCAGTGGGGGTAGACGGAAATAAACCTAACTACAGTATACCGAAATTAATATTTCTCCAATTTATAGAACGGACAGTGTTTCAAATTGTTTTAAACAAGTGTTCCTTTTGTTTTTTTTTAGTTTAAGGCATTATTTCTAATTAACTCGACCTATAATATTTCATTTCTAGACTAGATCTTTTCAAATTCGCCATAATAAATTAAATAGTTACAAAAAACCATCAATTGCGAAACATTTATTTCATGTTGCGTATCTCCAGTGTCCAGTGTTTTTCAACCCCCCAGGGGGTCGCGAAGCCTCTATACCCCTAAAATCGGTCGCGAAAATTACCTCAGTAAAATAAAAATAAAGTTAAAAAAGATATATTTATTTAAAAAAAAAACTTCAATAGACCAATATTCAGAAGTACGGGGTACAGAAAATTTTGCGTGGAACACCATGTTGAACCAGGGGTACGGAAAGTTAACCATGGTACAACTAGGTGAACGAGGGGTACAGAAAAGCAACCGTGGAACACCTAGGTGAACCACTTTGGTGTTCCACGGGTCAGAAAGGTTTTAATCATGCTAACCCTACTGGCGAACACTCTAAGGATAGATTGCAGCTGTGGCCAGAAAGTGTTTCCCTATCGAGCTCATTTATGTAGGCTTCGCGACCCGCGAAGCCTCTATACCCCTAAAATCGGTCGCGAAAATTACCTCAGTAAAATAAAAATAAAGTTAAAAAAGATATATTTATTTAAAAAAAAAACTTCAATAGACCAATATTCAGAAGTACGGGGTACAGAAAATTTTGCGTGGAACACCATGTTGAACCGGGGGTACGGAAAGTTAACCATGGTACACCTAGGTGAACGAGGGGTACAGAAAAGCAACCGTGGAACACCTAGGTGAACCACTTTGGTGTTCCACGGGTCAGAAAGGTTTTAATCATGCTAACCCTACTGGCGAACACTCTAAGGATAGATTGCAGCTGTGGCCAGAAAGTGTTTCCCTATCGAGCTCATTTATGTCACTAGCAGAAAATCTTCCAACTGGGCACGACTCGCCATGGCTGACCTGGAAGTCTTTGAATACACTCCAGACACAGGTTGGCCGAAGCAAGGAAAACCTGCTCAGTTGGAGATTCATAGATGACTGCTCTGGAGTGTAAATGTGCTGCCCCACAAACGATGGGACACTTGATATTGTGTCCTGTCTGTCCTGTTGTTTGCACATCACAGGAGCTGATGGGACGCTACTGAAAGTGCCAAACTCGTCGCCAAATGGCTGACTCAATTTGAATTGTCATCGAGATGCTAAGAAGAAGTACTTCATTATTCATTCTGAACCCTTCACATAGAAACTTTTCTTCGGCAATTAAAAGAATTTTTTTTCCATTGATATTGCCCGTGTATGTATTCTACTTTTGAAGGAAACAGAAATTATTTTTTTAAATAGGGAATATGCAAGTAATTTTTTTTTCACTTAAATCAATAATATGCAGTACAATCAACCCAAGAAAATAATTAAAAGTTAATTTCAAATAGGTACTGCGTGTCGCACAAAAAAAAAATTAAACTCCTACAATTTTCTACGACAGTTCAAACGTCCATGACTATCGCGGCCATTCATGTCATAGCATTTGATGTCACTTACCTCTATCTGCCTTGTTTAAATATAATTTTTTGCCCTTATTAGAATAGTATTACTATAGTGTAAGTGCTTTATTTAGGCAAAAATTGCAATAACAAATATTTTGGTAAAATCTTAATGAAACTTTAAGTACTTTTCAATTAAAAGTGTTTCTTTGACAGCATTCGACGTCACTGCCGGAATCGATGCGTTTTGTGTTTGCGTTCCGTTTCACCAAAAACACGCTACTTATAGTATGAAATTGTAAAATAAGTGTTGTTTTAGAGAATCAAACAAGTGTACCACAATGTTTTTATGGTCCAATACAAGGCATTTTTAAGAAATAAAAAAAGTTTTGTGTTTCTTGCATATACCCTATTGCCCTGATGAAAATTTTTTGTTTGTTGTGGAGTGAAGGTCAGATAATGTAATGAATACGTGTTATATGATAAATGATGTTGATTATGCAAATAAGTTTTTACAACGTATTTTTTTTTTAAACTAGGTGGGGCCGGTGTTTCTGTTACTCTGAAGAAACAGCCAAAACAAACTCAGAGGTCATAGTCTCTTTTAAAGTCCAGACATAATCTTGGTCAACTCACTTGAGGACTATGCAGATTAGTGTCTGAGATGGTCTCTTGAAGAAAGAACCACACAGATTTGAGTGGACCTGTCCACTCAGTGCATTTGTCAGTTATCGTGGTGTTCCTTTGTGCTTCGGTGTCCCTTCTTTCCTGAAATATGACATACATATTTTTTTCGGATTGGAAATCATCAAATAACCCCTCCCGCTCTGGGCGGAGCAGGAGGGAGTGTCAGACTTTTACTGACTAAAACCCATCCATGTTCCTTCCTTTGCCCTTTGTATTCCAGGGCCGCGGTATCTCTTTCGAACAGTCCCGCAACCCTGGCAGGCATCGGTCCTTTCGGACCCCTTCCTGTTTGCTGACTCTTGGAGGCGCGCGTGGAACACTCTTGCGCCGTCGACACGGCCTGTCGTCATAAGACGGACGGACGGCGAGCTAGCCCATAGCTCACCGTTCACAGGCCCGCGATGACATACATACTAGGGACTATAAAATTTAGTAACAAATGTACTTGACTTGACTGCCTCCATAGAAATTGTTTATTATATCTATGACTGATTAGTTGGTCTAGTGATCGCAAGCGCGATTGCTGAGCATGATGTCCTGGATTCGATTCCGAGGTCGGGCAGAGTGTTGTTGGGTTTTTATATCAGGAATTTCTTAGTAGCAGCCACGGAGTCTTGGATTTGCGCCCGGTTGATGGCAATAATGTCGCCCCCTTTTGCATGGGACTTTAACATAACTAGCGAAATGTGGGTGTACTATTAGGTACACTTCTGGCTAACCCTTCGGGGTTTAAAAGCGTGATGATAGTTATATAAATTATTGTACAAGTACGATTTGTACACTTATTTTAAATATGGTTCCTAAAGAAATCAGAAAATGAAACATCATGTGTAATGTTATAAATAGTTTATTTTTCCAAAGTGTGATATACTCGTAGTTACATGTAAAATATTGTGAATAATAAAAATATATAAATTATTTGATAAATAAATAAGTATTTTTAATTCATTTTCACTTTGAATTCTTTTCCTTAGTCTCATTCTTGATGTCTTCATAAGATGTTTGGTTCTGTTAGAGAAAAAAAAGACCAATAATTTAATTTAAATTTTACTACTACGTATAAAAAGTCTATCTGTTCATACACGAAATCTTTTAAGGGGTTGTTCATAATGATGAGTACAATGACCCCGTAAGAGATTTCGTGTATGAACAGATAGACCTTATATTATAAACTAGCTGTTGCCCGCGGCTTCGCTCGCATTTTGGTCGGAAATTTTCCCACGGGCACGATGTAAAAATAGCCTATGGCATTCGGGGATAATGTAGCTCCATGAAAATATGAATCGCGCCAGTACACGCATGGAGTTACAGAATTATAATCATTCAAATCATCAATACAACCCTCCAAGTTCATTTAACCCCATTCAATAGCTATTTCATGAAAAAGTCACTAAATAATGGGGTTAAATGATCTTGGAGGGTTGTATTGATGGTTACTGGCGCAATTCATATTTTCATCAACATACAACCTGACACTGACCTACAAATTGCAATAAACGTAAGAAAGTTTAAATTTCGCGGGCTACTCTTGCGCTTCCACCTTAATAGCGCGAATTAAGTTTTAATGATAGTTCATCCTTAGCTTCTTTCTTTTAGCACAGATGAAAAAAAAACTTTCTTTCTTTCTTTTCTTTTAGCACAGATGAAAAAAAAACTGAAAAATGTCAAAAGGTTTTCATCATTTAGATTATACTAGCGACCCGCCCCGGCTTCGCACGGGTGCAATGTTGTACATATAAACCTTCCTCTTGAATCACTCTATCTTTTTAAAAAAACCGCATCAAAATCCGTTGCGGAGTTTTAAAGATCTAAGCACACTTAAGGACGAACAGCTTTTTTTTTTTGGAGATGGCATCTCGCAGTTCAGCCTCTTGAGGCTGGCTACTGCTTAACCGGACAAAAGATGAACAGCGGGAAGCGACTTTGTTTTATACTTCGCTTTATGTCAAGCGCAACAAGGTATAGAATAGATATACGTTTGATACAGCGCTGTTTCATTTTCGACTTTATGTGCCCTCAGCGATAAAGTTGATATTTATGTTCATCTCTCCACTGCACTTCGCTGAGTTCCATGTGTTTACTTACATCCCACATATCGCTGTCCCATTCGTTGAAGAGCTTCTTGAACACGCTGGGCTCCTCACCCTGCTTCACGAACACGACCAGGGCAGTATCTGCAGTACGCTCTAAGCCATCGTCTTCAATGTACTCCTGAAAAAGCATTAAAAAATGTTGAATAATTTTCATCACCAACGGACAGACGCCAGTACATGAAGCTACTACAATCTGTCAGAGAATAGATTTTCAACTTTATCGTTAAAGCATCAGGTTCAAGGTTACAGTTTCGATTAGCTTGATGTGCTGGCTGGCGTATGTATCAAATTATTTTATTTTTCGTGTGGTTAGTGCCTAACTTGGTGTCAGAGTTTTCATGCCGCCCATGGACCTCTGACTTGGCTTTACATGCCGTCGAGAAATATCTCTCGGGCATGCTGGTTTCCTCACGATGTTTTCCTTCACCGAAGCAAGTTATAATTATACAATACGCATATTAGTTCGAAAAATCAGAGGTGCTCGTCTTGGGTTCGAATTCGTGACTTAGACTTGACAGTCCGACGGTCACAACGCTATGCTGTCACTGCTTTTAAGCATTTTTTTTTAATAAGATGTAATTACTTATAGCCTAATGAGCTATGGACCAAAGTAGCCACTATGTGGAACCCTGACTCAGCCAGAAGGCGTCGCTGCAGACCCTGTAGCAGATGGCGGCACGAGCTGGACAAAACCGGGAACCAGTGATCCAAATAAGCCCTGGATCGAAGAAAATGGCCAAGAAGAAGAGGCCGTTCCTCAGCTGTGGATGATGCAGGCTAAAAGTCACTTTGCGTTATAATTAATACAGTTCACTCTCGCAAATAACAATCCTTACCTTGACAATGTCGTTCTTTGCCATCTTAACTCGTTCGGGGATGTTCTTTCCCTGCCAGACGTACAATTCTTCGCCGGTGTCCAGCACGTAGGCTCCATCGTCAGCCAGGTCCTGTAAAGACACAGCTAATATTAAATCTACTTAGATCTTCACCTGCCTGCCTTTTCCCAACTATGTTCGGGTCGGCTTCCAGTCTAACTGGATGCAGCTGAATACCAGTATATTTTGCAAGAGCATGGGTAACAAAAACAAAAAAAAATTGGTGGACTCACGTAGATTTTAAGTTAATGCTATAAGTTGTTTTGGGACTGTTCGAAAGAGATACCGCGGCCCTGGAACACAAAGGGCAAAGGAAGGAACATGGATGGGTTTTAGTCAGTAAAAGTCTGACACTCCCTCCTGCTCAGCCCAGAGCGGGAGGGGTTATTTGACGATTTCACAGCGGTAAAAAAAAAAAATGCTATAAGTTTAGTATAATGTAACGTGTCCAATGTTGGAGCATGATCGTAGTTCTTAAGAATTAAAACACAGCAAACAATATAATAAAATTAAATAAGAGCGCCAACCACCATGTCTGCGGTAGAAAACTCATTAAAAAAAAACCATATGTTACTTAAAGCGACTGCCTATCCGACCTCCGACGACACTCATTAGTGAGACTGTTTCGTCAAGTCGGGGCTAACGGCTTATCGCGCTTTCCGAGGCGCAGATGGGTCTCCGTATTTAATGGATGGTCACCCATCCACGGAGCAACCTTGACAAGGGTTGCTTAACCTAGTATATCGAACCGTGAGGCTGTTATTATTTCGCCACGATCTTATTAACGTCCAAATGGGGTCCTACTATACCAAGAAGAAAACAAGCAGTATGAGAGAAGAAGAGCATGCTGCGCCAACACCAAATAAATTGGGATATGGGCAGGAGAGACTGATGAATATCATGAGGTCCCACTATACCTGCTGCGTAAATTCAGTGTCCAGATCTTCGAACTTGATCTTCTTGGTGACACTGACAGTGACAGCTGTCAAAGTGTGCGGCGTGTTGATCTTCCTGTTGACTGCGTTCCTCCAGCCAGAGGGGTCTTCCTTCTCTTCTGGGGCACCGCCTGGGGGATAGACTTGGAAGTATTAGTTGTGCCATTGTAGGTCAAAGACCTCTTCTAAAGCAGGGTTGCCATACGTCCGGAATTTTAGGTTAGTGTCCGGAATACGGAGCGAATTCTAAAACGTCCGGAATTTCCAAAAATGATTAAATAATAAACAATTCATATTATCATGCTACCTAGGCTCACCTGATTCCATTCTAACCGTATGAAGCTAAAGCTATGCAAGGACGTCACGGAGTTAGCCCACCCTTGCTGCTCAAAATCAAAGCATTTATTTCAAGTAGAAACAAAGTTAACAATGAAATGTAGCTACAATCAAATACAAGACATAAAAACTGTGAAAGTACTGTAGTTGCCCATTCCCTAGCGTAGATCTCTATGGAGAAGAACAGGCAAGAAACTCCGTGGACACTCTTTTAATGTTTAACCCATTGATCATAAGGGTTAACTCGTAAAATGGTTAATCAAATGTCCATACATTTGATTAAACCCATGTTTAACACGATTAATCAGTACTTGTTTAAAAACACTTATACCTATGTTCGGTGGACTGCATCATTAAGCAATATCCCAGGGCCACCAGACCTTACTTATTTTCTCATTAACAAAATGTGTGGCATCAAGTAGTATTAGTATGTACACACGGCTACACATCAAGCTATACAATTCCAGTATAAGCTGATCTCGCATTGTACGGAAATCCTATACAATGCGAGAGACAATGCGAGCATAAGCGATTAAGGTCTACTAGATACACCTTTTTATTGTTTTCCTTTGTCTCTAATATTCATGTATCAATGTCATGCATACCTGTTATTTGCATGGTTACTGAAATGCCAATTTTTAGTTGTTATGTGATTTGAATTGTAAGTGACTGTGCTGTTGGTGTGCTTATTATAAATAAATAAATAAATAAACTGGAAATGTATAGCTTGACGTGTAGCCGTGTGTACCTACTATGAACGTATGCATACCTGCTAACTTGTGCCGACGGCCAATTTTTAGATATCAGGTGTTAAAGCGTAAAAATAATAAAAAAAAATCTCAAAGGCCTAGTGCTGATTTTTTAATATGTTTTAAAGAAGGTTGCTAAAAAAATATTATTAACACTGATGCTTCAGGTCGGCAGAAATTTCTGCCAAGCACTTCGAAGCATGGAAAAATATGTGTGATTTTACCTATACTCCGAGACTTAATTTTTATATCGATACTCAGGAAATCATTTCAGTCCTTATTTTGAGCCAGACCAATCATAGTTGGACCAAACATCCCCCAGACACAATTAAAATGTCGCTTAATGATCGCATTGGTTTATTGAACTCATACAAAAATGATGAATTGCGACTCTACAATTTTTCTAACTGCTTACAATGACTATTAAAAAAACACTCTGAGTATCAAATATTAAAAAAATAGACTCTGACGTGATATTTCACGTTAAGTTTTCCGCGCTATAAAGCGTCAGGCAGAAATTTCCGTCAACGGGCGGTGTCAGGCAGTGTTGGTTATTAGTTTTTAACAATATTCTCTGTAACATATATTTAGATCAGCACTCGGGCTTTAAGAAAAAATTGTATTATTTTTACGCAACTTTGGCAACTGATATCTAAAAATTGGCCGTCGGCACTAGTTAGCAGGTATGCATACGTTCATAGTACATACTAACACTACTTGATGCCAAACAAGCCCTGGGATTTTGGACTATCAATTGGCTACCCCATTTGTACGAAAGCTTAAATACAACTGGGGTACCCAATGGATGCGGCCAACCATACATAGGTGTAAGTGTTTAAAACATAATTTAGGTGTCATGTACATGACATACAAATTATGTTTTTTTTTCGCTTTTCTGAATTAAACTGTTCATCCGAGTCTTTGTCAAGCTTCATTGTCTCGGCGCTTTTCTGGTGATCGCCACTGTTGATTCTGGCTATCAGGAGTTGCAGTGGTTTGGGAATAGAGTTGAGGGCTTGTCCTAAAAATAAACACAGACACCTACCTAAAGCGTCCCAGAACTCGTCAGGTTCGTCTCCCTGCTCTATGGTCGAGACCTCCTTCTCTTTCACGACTTTCTCCACGAAGCTGGCTACTGCTTCCTTCTCTGTGGCGTTGGATTCCTGCAAATATAAAGGTATGCTTGGATGAATATCACGCTTATAATCCGCGAAGGGGTCGACAGATCTCTGCCTTCTCCAGAGGGTTAGGTTTAAAAAAAAAGCCTTATTACGGCCAGCATCTGGGTAACTAGGCGCCAATGCAAATAACACAATCAAATAAAACAACATCTGAGTGAGCACTTGGACCCCACGGACCTAGAGTTTCAACCCCAAACGGCTCGAAAATATAGTTACCAATAAGGTTACTATATTTACGCCGCTTGAGGTTCTCTGCAGCCGCAGCGGCGGCGCTAGCACAGCACGATGAGCTAGGAAGATGGGAAGGCGCAAGAGTGTCGACGCAAGTTGCGTCCCACACTAAAGGCCTACCCATCTTCCAAGGAAACAAAGACATGCCGTCCGGTCTCTTGCCATCGTCGCGTGCCAAGCCATTGGGTTCTAAAATAGCTAGAACGCCGACGGTGACAAGAGCTCGTCGGATGATGTCATTTAAATTCGCGTGCCGTGCGAAACGGCCCGCACTTCGGCTGCATGACAGGACGTGGTGTCCAAGGCTGTTGACAACTTCACCACACTGACAGCGAAATAAACCGGTTACCAATTAATTTATTCACTTAGATTCATGTACTCGCATCATACTTCATTATCTGCCTAGCCTTTTCCTCAAGTACGTTGGGGTCGGCTCCCAGTCTAACCGGATGCAGCTGAATACCAGTATTTTTCATTGAGAGACTGCCTATCTCACCCCCACAATCCAGTTAGTACTGGGTAATACGGTACACCTTGGTAAGACTGGTTGTCAGTTTTTTTTTTTTTTTTTGAAGGGCCACTCGCAGCGCAACAACTCTCTGAGGTTGATGCTGCTTAACCGGACTATCCTGTGGTGGCCAAAAATTACTTTAAGGCCCCCAGCCAGGGCTTACAAACTAAGGATTTACATTAAATGAACAGACACTAAGGGCACCCCCTGCGGGGTTCGGGCCTAGGCTTAGTGCGTCATTGAGGGGGGGGCAACTAGAGGTTGGCTGGGTCGGATTATTTAAAGGGGAATTTAACGCTACTTGCTCAGCGGCGCGGGCTGGCTCGTCGGGCAAGGGTCGGGCTGTACTGGTTGTCAGAAACTACGCGTCGTATTTGACGGCACGCAAACCCCACATCGCGCAAACAGATTCATCCTTCATATTAGGGTATACAAAGTCCAGTATCAATCGTCTGATGTGCGGATTCTCCTCACTTAACTTATGGTATATGGATGAAAGACTGACGAAAGACTTTTGACCCTATTCTTCATATATCAACAGCTCTTCTGCTTGTGGTCGGCGCAACTTTCTTCTCCCATTCTCCCCTGTCAGACATATCATATCATTCGTAGATATATCTTATCATATCATTTCTTTCATATCATTCCTCACACAATCCATCCATCTTTTCTTTGGCCTTTCCCTCTCCATCCATCAACATTCACGTCCATTACTCTATTCCTCATAATTAAGCAAGTTAGTTGACGACCCGAATGGCACAGCGGTAGTTAACCCTAACTACCGCTTCGAATCCCGGTAGGAGCAAATGTTTGTGTGATGAGCATGGACATTGGTTTCCGAGTCATGGATGTTTATATGTATAATAAGTATGTATTTACAAACAAAAAGTATCTATGTAGTATTATCAACTATCTGGTGTCCACGACACAAGCCTCGTTGCTTAGTGTGGCACCTAGATGGCGCTGTGTGTAATGTCCAGCGATATTTATTTATTTATTATTATTTATTTCTAAGAATTCGTAAAGCGACCTCACCTTGCCAATCCAGACGTAGATGGTGTCTTTGGTCTCCAGAACATATACGTCGTCATCTTCCAGACTGTCAGCTGTTTCCGGGACCTGGATGGCTCTCATGTCCACACCTAGCTCTGTGCCTTCCACCTGTAATTTAAAAAGAAGTCACCGTCATCATATGCCTGCCTTACAGTAGCGAAGGGTCAATTTTTGTAAGAGGTAAGTCGGAGTACATACATATCTTTAATGTGATTTTATCATCACTACATAGTATAAAAACAAAGTCGTTTCCCGCTGTCGGTCCCTATGTATGCTTATATATTTAAAACTACGCAACGGATTTTGATGCGATTTTTTTAATAGATAGTGTGATTCAAGATGAAGGTTTATATGTAAAACATTGCACGCGTGCGAAGCCGGGGCGGGTCGCTAGTATAATATAAAACAAAGTCGCTTTCCGCTGTCTGTCCCTATGTATGCTTAGATCTTTAAAAGTACGCAACGGATTTCGATGCGTTTTTTTTAATAGATAAAGTGATTCACGAGGAAGGTTTACATGGATAACATTGCACCCGTGCGATCCCGAGCCTATTACCATCAACCGGACTCAGATCTAAACTCGTGGCAACATTACTGAAAAATTCCTGACCCCATTGCTCTTTGCCCGAAATGGGAATCGAACCCAGAATTTCAGGCTTAGCAGTCGCGCTTGTGACCACTCGACCAACGAGGCAGTCAACACGGTCGATACGGTACTAAATAACCAAAAAAACTTTTTTTTTAAATTTTTGTCTTTCTGTCTGTTTGTTCTGGCTAATCTCCGAAACGGCTGGACTGATTTTGACGGGACTTGTACTAGCAGATAGCTGATGTTATAAGGACTTTATCGTAGATAAAAATGCTTGGGTCAATGCTGGTCCTGCTCCACAGCCACTTGGGCTCACGAACTAAGGTTTTAATGTTTGGGGTGTGGCTGTGGGAGCTGTGTCACAAACTATGCTCCACCTCCTATCCTGCCCTCTTAGCCCAAAAACATGTAGCCCAAGTGATCTCTGCATTGCCACCGACGACGCGGTGGAAGTGGCGAAGTTCTGGGCTAACAAAATATAAAAATTGTCGTGCCAGCGACACGAAGAAGAAGAAGAAGAATGTTTGGAAAAGATGCTCCCCCTCTAGTTAATATAACAATACATATAATTATAATAAATTCTTTTATTTCTCCTCACAATGACAAGCTTAACTAGGTTTCAAATATTATTTGTTTTTTTTTTTAGCAATGTGACGAGCTGGTGTCTGGGTTAGGCGTAAAATGCCTGTATTACAATGTAAATCACCAGGTCCCCACCCCACGGTAGAACAACAGTTCTTTTGTTTATTTACCTTTCGTTTTACTTTGATTACCATTATTTTATATAAATTTCAAGCATTATTTCAGTTTTTGTAAATGTGAGCACCATGTAGACTTTCCAGTATGGTTAGTAGGGCTTATCCTAATATTTAAGGTTTTAATGGAGTTTTTTTTTTCTGTCTCTACATTGTGCTCACATATAGAAGCAACAATAATGTACCCAAGACTAATTAATAACTTAATTTGAAAAGAGTGTCCATGGAGTTTCTTGCCCATTCTTCTCCATGAGCTCTACTATGTTCGAATGGGCAACACAGTCCATTCGGTAGCTTATTTTTGACTATGCAAAGTGCCTGTCACGGGCTTAATTGAAATAAATGCTTTGAGTTTGAGTTAGGCTACATTAGTTTGAGAAAAAATGATTAGGGTTCAGTGCAAAAAAATTAAAACATGAAAATGACATGAAATTGTTAAAAATATATGATTGAAATAGGGATAAGTAGGCTTTTATAATCATTTCGCGCGGGCAGAGGTCGAAGCAGCTAGTAATAAATAAACTTTACTTACTCTGAATAGACGAATATTGTCATCATCGTAGGATCCTTTTGAATTGTCAGGTTTGTCCTTGCCTCCAAAGATTATTATCAGATTGCCTGAAAAATAAAATAATCATGTCGGATCCGGTCATTGGTACGGATATAAAATGAATCGCAAGCGCGCCATCAAGCGAGCTACCAAATCGCCCACACGTACAGTGCTCTTTTACAGAGTCGTGATGTCTTGAGCTCGCAGCGAGGAGAACATTCAAGTTAAATTGTAATTTCAAGTAATTTTTTAATTTAACAAAAACAGTGTATCGCAGCTAGTGTGTTTTCATTGCACGAAACCCATCTTCTGCCTAAGCTATTTGGTATACACGCAGAAATATTCACAATCCTAGTACACCTACAATGTTATTTGCAATTTTATTTTATGTTATAACGCTTATAACATTAACAGTCAGTCTCTTAAAGAAAAAAGCTTTATTAACCCTTCGTCTGCCGGGAACGTGGATCTACGCGAGACACAATAGCTTTTTAATTGTGTCTATATACTCGGCATACGAAAGGTTAAATAAAATTTGGAAAAGTATACGCTTCGGCATTGGATTGTGAAAATTTCCGAGTGTATACCAAATAGCTTGTTCGGTACGAGCCCAGTTGATTTCCCAACCATCTTAAATGCAACCGGATGCATTTTATCACCCAGTTACTGGGTAATACGATATCTGGTAAGCCTGGTTTAGGGTTCTGCCTTACCTTTGAAGATGGTCAAGAAATGCTTGTTCTCCTTTCCTTGAGGCACCTTCACGACAGTAGCAGCGCCTTCCAACTCCTCCTCAATCTGGGACACCAGGTCCAAAGCTGCTTTCTTGTCGTCAGCACTGGCTTCGGAACCCTGAAGAAAAACCCTATGATAAGGCCTATAAAACTCCGATGATATGGAAGGGTCACCGACGCGAAAAACATCACCACATAGTCAGCACATCATTAGGGACGTTAGATGTCGGCAAACTAGCGCAGTAGTTTGGTGGTGTTTAGGGGAAGCCTTGCAGGGACGTTGGTGACGTGTCTGGCTCGCCGATTGATTGATTTATTATTGTTAATTTTTGTGTGAATGTCTTGTTATATAATTTGTATTTCGATTAGTAGGATAAGTATTGAGTATAGTAATTTTATTTAATTCAGTTTATATGGATAATTTATAATCTGAAGTAAACGTTTAATAAAAAATAATAATATTATGAGCGCCTACAAAGAAATTTTTCATCGGTTATTTTAAAAAAAACAGTGGTTCCAGGCATTTTAACCCTGTAAGTATTGCACTTTTGAAGGAAACAGCAGATTTTTTTTATAACCGATGAAAAATTTCTATTTTGGGACGGGGGGGCTCAGAATGATATACTGAATACGTGGTAACCATTTTCGCGAAAGTGTCCCTCCACCCCGTATATGGAATTAGGCATTTTTTGCGGTAATGATATTAACATTTTAGTTTGAAGTCTGCATTAACAATATCCAGGTATACGATAGCCCGGTAAAGAAGTCGACAACCTCCAAGGGTGCCCTGCGATGCCTTATCAAAAGAAAGAAGACAACTCTAGGGCAGTAGCTCACGAGACTCAACACCAGTCTGGTTGAAGGATCCACCTTCTTCAACGGGGGATAAGATACTTTAGACTGTTCCTCATGTCTCATATTCCAATTTGATCTGTTCCACCTGCTGAAAATGTACACCGGGATATGACTTGCCTTGGCTACCCTGGTATTCTTTCAATAGACTCGAGCCCAGGTTTGCCGAAGCAAGGAATTAATTAATGTCATGCTCACTCAAATGTCTCACTGATGGTGGCGCGTATGTCGGATCATTTAGTTCCCTTCAAAATGGTTGAGTTGAATGGTGCTGATCCATGCGTCATGTTCGTGAACAGGCGCTGTCAGTTGTGACAGGTCATCTCTTAGTTGCCACGGCTTATTTGCATGAATTATTTTATTTTTGAATTTTCTTTTTTGTCATTACTTTGGACACTTTTAACATCACACGTCTTGCTAAATCGTTGTTACATAATGTACCATCTCAACAGGAATGATGTAACCAAGGTTTTGTACCAATATGCTGATTTAAAAGAGTGTCCATGGTGTTTCTTGCCCGTTCTTCTCCATAGAGATCTACGCTAGGGAATGGGCAACTACAGTACTTTCGCAGTTAGTATGCCTTGTGACTGGGACTGTAGCTTCATTTTATCGTGGTCTTTGTTTTGACAGTTCAAAAGTGCCTGTAACTGGCCTACTTGAAATAAATGCTTTTTTTTTTTTTAAGACAGGACATTCAAAAACGTCAGTGTAAAT
Organism: Eugnorisma glareosa; assembly: GCA_947578425.1. Taxonomy (NCBI): domain Eukaryota; kingdom Metazoa; phylum Arthropoda; class Insecta; order Lepidoptera; family Noctuidae; genus Eugnorisma; species Eugnorisma glareosa. The sequence goes on from OX387984.1 coordinate 2,006,241, forward strand.
GTGGTGTTGTTCCACAAACGACGGGACATTTGGTGTCATTCCTGCGTGTATGAACGTTGCAGGAAATCATGGACGTCACTGTCTTGCGTCGGGGGTTAAGAAAAAAAAACTTTCTGCGAAAACGAAACCGACTTCCAAAAAAACACTAAAAAAGTCTAAAATAACTTGACTTTCGGAAGTCGGTGTCTTTGTTTGTATCATTGACTTTTTTGCCACCGACTTCCGAAAGTCAAGTTATTTAAAAAAAAATTGTGTTTTTTTGGAAGTCGGTTTTGTTTTCGGAGAAAGTTTTTTTTTGTTTTACCCTTTTTAGTTGTACCCTTGTTGTTGTTGTCCACACAAATTCATTCATGAATTAATTTTTACATTGTAACTAGAAGTTAGATAAAGTACTCGTTAAGATGGATCATACGAGCCCAAACTCGATGAGGTTTTGGTCGTTTTATAACGGAGTTCCTATGGCCACCATCCAGCTCCATTATCAGACACTGGATACCATTTAGGACCAAAGTATTCGTCAAGACGAATCATACGAGTCCAAACTGGACGGCGCGTTGCGTCGTTTTATTACAGAGTTCCTATGGCTACCTTCCAGCTCCATCATCAGATCAGCTCCATATCATCATAATATTGCATTGTCTCGCGATATACACATGCGTGCAAAATTTCAGCTCAATCAGAAATCGGGAAGTGTGTCAAATTTAACTAGCAAGTATCACGCGACGTCGCGTGATGTACATCAAAGCGCCTTCACGCAACGTCGCGTGATGTACATCAAAGCGCCTTCACGCAACGTCGCGTGATGTGACAATTAACGCGAGGAAAACAACCAAATTCCTAAACCGATTTTGATTAAATTTCTATGGGACTAATCGGGAAGCATATCCTTTCAGATGAAAAAAGAATTTTTCAAATCGGTTTACAAATGACGGAGTTATGAGGTAACAAACATTAAAAAAAATACAACCGAATTGAGAACCTCCTCTTTTTGAAGAAAATCGGTCAAAAAGAAAGGAAGAAAATAATCTTTATTTGTCACAGGGACATGACGTCCATACAAAATTAAATACACTACCACACACACACACACACACACTGTACTTTTGCACTTATAACTTGTACTTACCTTCCAGTAGTACACGATGAAGGCGTCAGCGCCGTTGGCGTCAGTATACTCGTACTTGACGACGTACACGTCACTCTGGTACAACACTGACACTCCGGACGCGAACTCTTCTGTCACGTCCTCTTGATCTCCACCCGATATCCTGGGAAGAAGATTGAAGGTTATTCTTAGGTTTATGAAGATGAAATAAAAAGTACAGAGGAACGATGAGATATTTTTAAATAATTTATACGCTTTCGAATTAAGTTAGTTCCCTTCAATATGGTTGAGCTGAATGGGGCTGATGCATGCGTCATGTTCGTGAACGGGCGCTGTCAGTTGGGACTGGTCATCTCTTAGCTGCCACGGTTTATTTTAACTACTTTGTTTTTAAATGGTTGATCATTATAATCTTTTACTCTGGACGCTCTTAATGTGCACGTCTTTCTACATCGTTCTCACATATTACCTCTAACTCCAAGTAAGCGACCGTTTATATGCCACATCGGATTTGAGCCCCAGATCTACTATAGCGCATTTAACCTTACTTCAGTCAATTATATGTATAATCTCAACATGAATGATGTAACCAAGATATTGTAACAATATTTTGATTGAAAAGAGTGTCCATGGAGTTTCTTGCCCATTCTTCTCCATAGAGATCTACGCTTTGGAATGGGCAACTACAGTACTTTCACAAGTTATTATGCCTTGTGTCTGTGACTGTAGCTTCGCCTTTGTTTTTCTGACTTTCAAAAGTGCCTGCAAAGGTCTAATTGAAATAAACGCTTTGAGTTTGAGTTCAATATACTGTATTGAAGAGGATGACTTGCAGTGCGACACAAATTCATTATTTTCTTTAATGTTTGTTATATGCTGTATTGGTAGAAAATTGGCAGTTTGTACCTAAACTTACATTCGAAATAGTAGACTATAATACAGGGTGTAAAAAGACCCTTCACGAAGCCGTCAACCAAGCATTCTGTACATCAAACTGAGTATCTTTATCTCTTATTGCTGCACATCAAAAGCTTGTTTCAATAAGTCTTACCTGGTGACAGTAATGCTGCCCTCGCCCTGGTCTGGCATGTATCCTCTGGCAGCCGCACTCTTGCCAATCTGCTTGGCGGCTTGCGCGGAATGTTCAGCATCCTCGGAGTAGTAGCCAGCGTCTGTCATGAATCACAATCAGCAGCTCAGTTGTTGAAATGAACAATAGGGTCCATATATCATGCATTCTTTCTAATCTATACTAGTATTATAAGGAGGGAAATGGTGTGTCATCGACCCGTCTTAAAGACAATGTCAGTGTGGAGCCCCTCTGCAGGATATGCCCCACCTCCTTTTTTGCCCATCCTGCACAGCCATCTGCGTCTTCCAGGAGACAAACTTTCGCATTTATTTTACTATGCCCGCGGGTTCGCCCGCGTGTATTTCGGTAACTGTCACACGAGATCGTATGACGGGATAAAAAATATCCTATGTGTTTATCCAGGTTACAACCTATCTGTGTGCCAAATTTCATCCAAATCCGTTCAGTAGTTTTTGCGTCAAAGAGTAACAAACATCTATCCATCATCACAAACTTTCCCATTTATGATATTACTAGGAACGGGCTGTCGCCCGCGGCTTCGGTCACGTTTTGGTCGGAAATTAACCCACGGGCACGTTGTAAATATAGCAGGCACTCGGGGATAATGTATTTATTTATTTATGTACACACAAAATACTTAATAGGACATTACATTAAGATAGAAGAGCACAAAGGTACTGCTTATTTCATAAGAAATTTGTAGCTTCCTACTAGTGAAAGAATTTTCAAAATCGGTTCAGTAGATCCAGAGATTACCCCCTACAACCTCACAAACTTTACCTCTTTATAATATTAGTCTAGATTATTATGAAGCAAGATAAGGTACGTACCAGAATCAGTGACCAACTTAGAGTTAGGAGAGATGGACTCCCAGTTACTGAAGTATTGCGTGAAGGTGGAACACTCAGAACCCTCCGACACTTTGGTTACGTTCACCTGAAATACAAAAGCATGTTCATTATGGTACAAAATGCCTTAACCACAGAGATCACCATCTGCTTAGCTCTTACCAAACTATATTGGTCGGCTTCCAGTCTAACCGGATGCAGCTGAATACCAGTATGTTACATGGAGCGACTGCCTATCTGACCCCCACAACCCAGTTAGTACTGGGTAATACGATACGCCTTGGTAAGACTTTCGGGCCACTGACTACCTGTAACGACTGTCAAAGATCTACAGATGACAGCCGGGACCAACGGCTTCACGTGCTTTCCGAGGCACGGAGGAAACTCGGTACGTAATGGGTAATCTGGAATGGGTCACCCATCCAAGGACCAACCTAGGCAAGCGCAGCTTAACCTGAAGATCATCACCATAATATCACACTTGTAATGCTCGAAGGGTTAGACAGAGGTGTACCTAATAGTACACCCACATTTCGCTAGTTATGTTTTAGTCTCATGTAATAGGGGGCGAGCCTATTGCCATCAACCGGGCACAAATCCCGATTCCGTGGCTGCTACTGAGAAATTCCTGATAGAAAAACCCAATAACACTACCAGACCTGGGAATCAAACCCAGGACCTCATGCTCAGCAGTCAACGTGGCAGTCAGATATGAGCTTGTCTGCAATATTAAACAACACTTACCCATGAAGGATAGTTCTTAGCCTCGAAGTATTTGATATATATGTCATGGTATGCCTTCCTGACGTCCTCGCTGACTCCGGATCCCATCCAGACGAACACTCCCGAGTCGGGAGTGTCCAGGATGTACAACTCCTGAAAATTTTGAGAAAAATTACATGTATTAATGGAGTATCGAAGAAGCTGCAGTGGGAGTGGGCTGGCCCCGTATCACGATTGATAAATGATTAATGATGTTTATTTTGCAAATAGGTTTTTAAAAACACTTTCACACGTCTCTTTTTTTTTAATTAGATGGGGCCGGTGTTTCGTACCTGACTACTCTGAGAAGAAACAGCCGAAACAAACTCAGATGTCACTGTCTCTTTTAAAGTCCAGACATAATCTTGGTTAACTCACATGAGGACTATGCAGATTAGTGTCTGAGATGGTCTCTTGAAGAAAGAACCACACAGATTTGAGTGGACCTGTCCACTCAGTGCAAGCATTTGTCAGTTATCGTGTAGCTCGACTATAACTCAAGGAGCTCAACGATTGCGCCTGGATAGGTGGGCAACGATCGTCACACACTGGACGCCTAGCGGAGAACATCGCCGTCGAAGTAGACCGCGGTGAGGGTGGTGAGTTATGTTTAAGTCCCATGTAATATTGGGCGAGCCTATTGCCATCAGTCGGGCACAAATCCCCACTCCGTTGCTGCTACTGAGAAATTCCTAAAGGAAAACACAATAACACTCTGCTCGACCTGGGAGTCGAACCCAGGACCTCATGCTCAGTAGTTGTATTAGGAAGGGTAAATATCGAATCGTTACTTACATCAGACGACAGATGCTTCTGTTTGTACGGCTTGTTCAGCGAGATCAGGTCGAGCTCGTCCCCGACCACGACTCTGTACAAGTACACAGCAGAAATGTCCTCTCGATAGTTACTCTGAAAAAAATCATGTTGATATCTTTTATCTTCCATCTATGCATGTAATAAAATCGTTGTTTATTGAACGCGCATCACGTAAAAACTACGGTATAGACTCTGTTCAAATTTTGCACAAATATAGGCATTTAGGCTATTTATTATCACGCAGAAAGTTGCGCGGAAAATTATAATTAAGATCCAGAACTGTTAAAATACCACCTCGAATTCATGACAGCCTGGTACTTTTTAAAGAAAATTATGATTAAGATCCAAAACTATTAAAATACCACCTTGTATTCATGACAGCCTGGTACTTTTTAAAGAAAATTATGATTAAGATCTAAAACTATTAAAATACCACCTTGAATTCATGACAGCCTGGTACTTTTTACAGAAAATTATGATTAAGATCCAAAACTATTAAAATACCACTTTGAGTTCATGCTAGCCTGGCACATTTTACAGTTCTGAAAAAGATGGGCAGTAGGAAACTCGGGATGTACCATGAACTAATGTTCTTCATTTAGTAAATTAAAAAAAAACTTACAGAGCCAGAATCGTCGCTGGCGATTTCATCTTTGGATCCAGAACCAAGAGCTTCGAAGAACGCCGCATAGTCGTCATCCGAAGAGTATTCATCTGCAACAAAGTGAAAAATAAGATACTTTGTTCAACATTCAACACGACTTTTTGCCATCGACTTCAGAAAGTTAAATGATTTTCAAGTTTTTTTGAAAATCGTTTTTATAATGTTTTTTTTTTTAATTTGCTCTTTTTAGTTGTAGATCCACACAAATTATTTTTGTACATCAATTTTACATTGTAACTAGATTACTAGAAGTTATTAAGGCCATCATGTCGTCAAAACATAGGCCAAGAACTACGTACTTATAAAAGGAAAACACTATTCAAGCAAAGTTAATGTTTATATTTAACCACCGCGTGGGCTTGTTCTATCAAATGTATAAAGAATTACGTAAATCGGCTCAGTAATCACGGAGTAATCGGTGAACATACATGAATAAAGTAACCTCCTACTTTTTTAGAAGACGGTTAAAAAAAAAGTACGATGAATTGGTGAAGGAATCGAGAGATGACGATGAAACACATGTCACTAACAATTGACATTTACAATTTGGGGTCCTGTTTTCAATCGATTTCCAAAAGGAATCTTCAATAAATAATAGCAAATCAACCGCGATTGCTGCTATCGCATATTTATACATTGTTTGTGCAATCACAGAACATACCATCACGCCTGTCAGGATCTGATGATGGGATTCTGGAGAAATCGAGAGAACTCTTCAATAAAAACAAACCTCTGCGCTCGATTGTTTGTCGGGACATTTTATAGCTTATCGGGACGTAGTCCCGACGTATCGGCACGTAGTCCCGACGTATCGGCACGAATGGCAACCCTACACTAAAAGAGTGATGAACATAAATGTAGATGCATGGACAATGAGAGGAAGACTGAGGAACTGAAGAATATGAGGAATGATAAATGAAAGAGTAAATGATAGCGTTGACACGGGGGCAAAGGTAGGTAGACGGTGATGATGATTTGACCTGCATGCGCAGAATCGTGGTTATTAAGTATTTTACTGTTTTTTTTTTTTTTGTGAAAACATTTAATGATTTTTATTTATTTATTTATGTACACACAAAATACAAATAGGACATTACATTAAGAGAGAAGAGCACAAAGGTACTGCTTATTTCAGAAATAAAGAAGAATAAATAAGATATATTTCTAAGATATTATTATTATTATTTTTTGAGATATTTTTATGGTTTTTATTAACATTTTTTTTAAATATTATATGTATTAATATGATTTGATTATTGTGAATGTGAGGACCATGTGGGTAATTTATTTCTTCGTTTTTTTTCCACTATTGTGTGGCAGTTTGAGTACTATAAGCGACCTACCCAAATGCCCTTTCTTTGGTATTGTTCGTCGTGTTGTTGAGCTCCTTGAGTTATAAGTCGAGCTACACGATAACTGACCAAATGCTTGAACTGACTGGACAGGTCCACTCAAATCTTGTGTGGTTCTTTCTTCAAGAGACCATCTCAAATACTAATCTGCATAGTCCTCATGTGAGTTGAACAAGATTATGTCTGGACTTTAAAAGAGACTATGACCTCTGAGTTTGTTTCGGCTGTTTCTTCTCAGAGTAGTCAGGTACGAAACACCGGCCCCACCTAGTTTAAAAAAAAATTACGTGTAAAAGTGTTTGTAAAAACCTATTTGCTAAATAAACATCATTTAACATTGACACGTTAAAACACATAGATATAATAAATAAGGAGATATGGCCGTTATACGAAAATGTATCGCAACCTACTGTCTCCGTTTCCTCCCACCACCCGGCAACTACTACACATGCAATTCAGTGTAAGCAATAGATACACAGTCGCGCACACACCTGCAATTCTTAAAACAGAACCCCAGTATAAATATGGAACAGTACGGAAACTAGGCCTAGTTGTTAAAATAATTACCTACGCTCCATTGCAGCATTAGGGTTGTCACTCATAATGTTTTTGAAATTGAAATTTATTTATGAAAATATTGTGTAATGTATTGATCAAACAATCGAGTTGAAGTAGTTTATAACACGGAACAGTTTATTATTAACACACAATAACTTGTAGAAGTATATAAATTGCACTTGTCTTTGTCAATATGGCGTAACCTTTTACATGTTTTGGCGTGACCGCGTGAGCCGCGGAAAGGCGAAAACGTTTCGTGCGCTCCTCCGTTGAAACTACAGTTGGTCTTTAATAGATTTTCAACTTTATGTTTTAGGGTATAAAGTTGAAAATCTATTAAAAAACAAACTGTACCTCGTCGACGAACAGGGCGCATGTGCGGCGCCGATGCCTGGTTAACGCAGCGGCTGCGCACCGTACCGCGTTACAACCCGAAAATGCATGTGACAGTAATTAGAAAACCATAACATTAAAAAAAATACCTTTATTCTCCATACTTACAAATTAGTAACTGAAAAATACTTACGTCTGCTACGACACGTTCGAAATGCTTTATTATTATATTTTATGGTGTAATAAATTCTCATTCTAATAAAGAGTTTGTTTAAATAAACAATTGGGAAACAAGGACAGGGTACTATAAAACCTATATTTTCTAATTCTTTGTAAATTAACGCAGCTATTTTGCAGTTAACGTGTTTTCTTTTAAAGCAGTAACGAAAAATTTCATCCATATTTTCGACATATTGAACAAAATCATCTGGTGGTACAACTAGTAAGCTTCGGTTAGTATCTTTGCTGTATTAATAATAAGCCGCCATCTTGGATTGACATTTTGACAGCACTATCGGCTTCAATACCCTCGAAAATCACGAAAACGATACCCATGACAAAAAACTTGTAAATTTTTGCAGCCGCCACCTTGGATTTAAATTTTGCCAGCACTATCGGCTTTAACACCTTCGAAAACCATAAAAACGACACCCATGACGAAATCTTGACATTTTTTGCAGCCGCCATCTTGGATTGACATGTTGACAGCACTATCGGCTTCAACACTCTTGAAAAACATGAAAACGACACCCAAGACAAAAATCTTGTCATTTTTTGCAGCCGCCATCTTGGATTGACATTTTGACAGCACTATCGGCTTCAACACCCTCGAAAACCACGAAAACAAATCCCATGATGATAAATTTGTAGCAGCCGCCATGTTAGATTTACAAATAAATTCACGAATTTATAATGATAGACCACACAGACTTTTAATTCGATAACGAATAAAACAATCAATCATTCTTACCGTTCTAAATCAGCAGGGAGTTTAAAAAACGAAAGCTCCAGTTTTGATAAAGCCGTGTTTAAACACCCATATGCTACGCAATACGTACGTGGCATTAAAAAAAAAAACCGGAGAAAAACTTACTTTGTGACTACTCATCTTGACGCGACAGTCACGACTGAGCGCACTCCGATGTCCGCTTCGGGGTCTCATAGATGCGCGCGTTTGTGTGAGTGTGCTGATTCGACCGTTTCCGTACTGTTCCATATTTATATTGTGGTTGTGCTGTGCAAAAGCAATTTAATTGAATACCCCCGTTAGTGATTGACTAAATCAAAAAGTTATCGAATATTCATGTGTTCAAGTAATATGTAAATCAATGAATGTTGTTGTACTGACATAATGAAATCGATTCTTACTGAAAGTGTGTTACGCAATTACTTCGCAGATAGATTTTTGTTATAAAAAAAAAAAACGTAAAAAAAAGTAGGAAAAAAAATGTAAATAAATGAAAACATAATAAATAAATAGCATGAATAATTATGATGACTTAAGCAAAAGTCACTATTATATTATCTGAACCATGCCGATTACTTTAACGTATTCTAAGCTAAAATACAAAAAAAAAACATAACAAGTAAGGAAATAGCACGAGGTTTGGGCATTCAGTTAGGTGACAGTTTAAGTGTAACTTTGCGTAGGTGAAAACGGGCTCAAGGCGTCGAGTTAGGTGTCACTTAATGTTGGTGAAAACAGGCACTAGGCGTTCAGTTAGGTGCCACTTTGTGTTGGTGAAAACAGGAATTGGGCGTTCAGTTAAGCGTCACTTACTGTTGGTGAAAACGCGCATTAGGCATTGAGTTAGGTGACACTTAGTGTTGGCGAAAACGGGGTTTAGGCATTCCGTTAGGTGACACTTATTGTTTGTGAAAACGGGAGTTGGGCATTCAGTTAAGTTAGGTGTAACGTTGCGTTGGTGAAAACGGGCTTAAGGCGTTGAGTTAGGTGACACTTTGTGTTGGTAAAAACAGGAGTTGGGTTGGTTTGACGACCCGAATGGCGCAGCGGTTGTGAGGCTGCCTTACGTTCTTAGGGTCCCGGGTTCGAATCCCGGTAGGAGCAAATGTTTGTGTGATGAGCATGGACATTTGTTTCCGAGTCATGGATGTTTATATGTATAATAAGTATGTATTTACAAACAAAAAAGTATCTATGTAGTATTATCAACTATCTGGTGTCCACGACACAAGCCTCGTTGCTTAGTGTGGCACCTAGATGGCGCTGTGTGTAATGTCCAGCGATATTTATTTATTTATTTTATTTATTTATTCAGTTAGGTTAGGTGTAACTTTGCGCTGGTAAAAACGGACTTAAGACGTCGAACTAGGTATCGCTTAGTGTTGGTGAAAACAGGAACTAGGCGTTCAGTTAGGTGCCACTTTGTGTTGGTGAAAACAGGAATTGGGCATTCAGTTAAGCGTCACTTACTGCTGGTGAAAACACTTTTTAGGCATTGAGTTAGGTGACACTTAGTGTTGGTGAAAACGGGCTTAAGCAACGAGTTAGGTGTCACTTAGTGTTGGTGAAAACGGGCTTTAGGCATTCCGTTAGGTGACACTTAGTGTTGGTGAAAACGGGCTTAAGCAACGAGTTAGGTGTCACTTAGTGTTGGTGAAAACGGGCTTTAGGCATTCCGTTAGGTGACACTTAGTGTTGGTGAAAACGGGCTTAAGCAACGAGTTAGGTGTCACTTAGTGTTGGTGAAAACGGGCTTTAGGCATTCCGTTAGGTGACACTGAGTGTTGGTGAAAACGGGCTTTAGGCATTCCGTTAGGTGACACTTAGTGATTGTGAAAACGGGCTTTAGGCATTCCGTTAGGTGACACTTAGTGTTTGTGAAAACGGGCTTTAGGCATTCCGTTAGGTGACACTTAGTGTTTGTGAAAACGGGCTTTAGGCATTCCGTTAGGTGACACTTAGTGTTTGTGAAAACGGGCTTTAGGCATTCCGTTAGGTGTCACTTAGTGTTGGTGAAAACGGGCTTTAGGCATTCCGTTAGGTGTCACTTAGTGTTGGTGAAAACGGGCTTTAGGCATTCCGTTAGGTGACACTGAGTGTTGGTGAAAACGGGCTTTAGGCATTCCCTTAGGTGACACTTAGTGTTTGTGAAAACGGGCTTTAGGCATTCCGTTAGGTGACACTTAGTGTTGGTGAAAACGGGCTTTAGGCATTCCCTTAGGTGACACTTAGTGTTGGTGAAAACGGGCTTTAGGCATTCCGTTAGGTGACACTTAGTGTTGGTGAAAACGGGCTTAAGCAACGAGTTAGGTGTCACTTAGTGTTGGTGAAAACGGGCTTTAGGCGTTCCGTTAGGTGCCACTTAGTGTTTGTGAAAACGGGCTTTAGGCATTCCGTTAGGTGACACTTAGTGTTGGTGAAAACGGGCTTTAGGTATTCCGTTAGGTGACACTTAGTGTTTGTGAAAACGGACTTAAGGCATCGAGTTAGGTGCCACTTTGTGTTGCTGAAAACAGGAGTTGGGCATTCAGTTATGTTAGGTGTAACTTTGCGTGGATGAAAACGCCTTTTAGGCATTGAATTAGGTGACACTTAGTGTTAGTGAGAATGGGCTTAAGGCATCGAGTTAGGTGACACTTAGTGTTGGTGATAACAGGAACTCGGCGTTCAGATAGGCGTCACTTACTGTTGGTGAAAACGCGCCTTAGGCATTGACTTAGGTGACACATAGTGTTGGTGAAAACAGGAATTGGGCAGGAATAATACCATCTTATATGATCATTCAAAGCTAAAAACACTCCATCGATTATTAAACTGAAATTTAATTTACTTACTTTACGAAAATTAGTTACGCATTTCTCTAATACGCTGTAAGATAACCAAAATACGTCAAAAACATTATTTGACATCGATCTTCCAACCGGGTTAAAATGGTTGATAAAATTGAAAAACAAACTATAATAGCAATACTTCTTTCGTCAATCGACATTGTCGATAGCCTACGTTAGTTGAATCTGCACAAGCACATCACTCGTCGCAAGAAGCAGCGGCCGCACTACGCGATGCATATGCTTAAAAAAGTATTGTTTTGTGAGTTTTACATTGCTTGTCCAGTCACTTAGCGACAAACTTTGGTAGTGGTTAAGGAGCAATGTATTTATTGCAAAACTTGTACAGTCGCTGTGATATTTGAAAACAGAAATAACATAGCTTATTATGTTATTTCAAATCGTAAAGTATTTCTCCAACGTAACGAATTAGCAAGAAATATTTACTGCCTACCTACTGCCTACCCACAGCTACCAACTGCCTACCTACTGAGTACCTATTGCCTACCTACTACCTGCCTACTCCCTACCTACTACCTACCAACTGCCTACCAACTGCTAGAGAAATATTCTTTTTTTTAAAATAAGATTATTGTAAGACCAAAGAAACGATGGATGGACTGTGTGAAGGATGATGTGGCTAAAATGGAGAGCACTTCTACGATAGAGAGTAAGATTGAAGTATGGAAGAAGAAGACATGCCTCGCCGACCCCAAATAAATTGGGATAAGGGCAGGAGTAATGATGAGTTGAGTCGCGATTAAAGTATTTACGTAGTGTATGATCATTTTTAATCATAATTCGCTACATTATTCAGTAAACTAGCGACCCGCCCCGGCTTCACACGGGTGCATACATATAAACCTCCCTCTTGAATCAATCTATCTATTAAAAAAAACCGCATCAAAATCCGTTGCGTAGTTTTGAAAATCTAAGCATACATAGGAACAGACAGCGGGAAGCGACTTTGTTTTATACTATGTAGTGATAAGTGCATTAATAACGGTTTTTTGCAAGGCCAGCTGGCTCCTTTGATTGCATAATAATTACCTCATCACTAATCCTTATTGCAGTCGGAAAACATACCAATCAAAACGATAACACCGATTAATTCGTTTAAATTATATGCATCGCCAGTTTTCGGTTGATAAATGATAATGGGGAACACCAAAACACCAAAACGTATAAAAAATTGTCTAATCTTTTTCCGTGAATAAGTTTATAAGGCAGTTAACACATTTATCGGCTTAAATTGAGGAAAATCAGGCGATATCTGTTTCTTGTCTTTGTAATATCCGCGATGGTTCATGTCTCTATCTGCGATGACGAACGCTGATAACGACGTGACCCAGCAGTGCTTTGGCCGAATCATTTACGATAAAACGATTGTGGCTGGTTGTATAAAAAAAAAAACAGCTGTTTCCTGCAGGAATGCTATATCTACGTGGTCAAAATGTATGTTGCAATTGCAATCGCGAATTCCTATTATTCCTACACAACATTTGACTTATTTTCCACGAAAAGAATTTAAAAAAAAACACATTTTTTATTAAACGACTTTCTTCAAAAAGGAGGAGGTTCTCAATTCGGTTGTATTTTTATATATATATATATATTTTTAAATATTTGTTACATCATATCTCCCGTCATTTGTAAACCTATTTGAAAAATTCTTTTTTCTTCTGAAAGGATATGGTTCCCGATTGGTCCCATAGAAATTTCATCAAAATCTGTTTAGGAATTTGGTTGTTTTCCTCACGTTAATTATCACATCACGCGACGTCGCGTGCTGGCACTTTGAAGTACATCACGCGACGTCGCGTAATACTTGCTAGTTAAATTTGACACAGTTCTCGATTTCTGATTGAGCTGTTTGCACGCATGTGTATATCGCGACACAATGCAATATTATGGTGACATGGAGCTGGAGGGTGGCCTTAGGAACTCTGTAATAAAACGACGCAACGCCATAGAATTTGGACTCGTATGATTCGTCTTGACAAGTACTTTAGTCATAAATGGTAACCAGGGTCTGATGATGGAGCTGGAAGGTGGCCATAGGAACTCCGTAATAAAACGACAAAACCTCATCGAGTTTGGGCTCGTATGATTCGTCTTGACGAGTACTTTAACTAACTTCTGAATTTGTGCGGTAAACTAAAAAAAAAGGGTAAAATAAAAAAAACTTGCTTGCGAAAACAAAACCGACTTCCGAAGATACAAACAAAGACACCGACTTCCGAAAGTCAAGTTATTTTAGACGTTTTTAGTGTTTTTTTGGAAGTCTGTTTTGTTTTTTGACATAATTAACACATACACACATCAAAAGTGTCTAGGGATCAAGCATTTTTATGTGGATTTCTTGAGATTGAGATGTGGCTTTGTAATAAATTTATGATTTTATAAATTTATATGGATCCTTTTTGGTGCATTTCATAATTTGAATCAGGAACTGTGAATCAAATTCGAGTAAAAGATGAAAATCAGCTGTCAATATTTTCCCTATAAAAACATACAACGCATTGAAGACATTATTAGTGCTACTGTTTCCCTACTACTGATTAAAACCAACGTTATTATGGAGCGGCGACGTCATTTAAGCAGGGAAGAAATGCTCAGAGCCGTGGGAATGATAGAAGCTGGTTCCCGGCAACGTACTGTGGCTTTAGCTCTGAATACAAGTCAGAGTGTTATCAGTCGACTTTGGACACGTTACCGAAGCACTGGTACCGTGGCTGAGCGCCATGGAGGACGGTATCGCTGCACCACACGGAGACAAGACCGATACATTCAAATCTTAACTCGAAGAGCTCCAACAATAACCGCCATGATGTTAGCCGTGAGGCTTCATCACTCTTCAGGGAACTTAATTAGCGACCAAACAGTCAGAAACCGCTTGCATGAAGTGAACCTTCATTCCCGAAGACCGCTACGGGTACCACCTATAGCAATGCACAATCGTAGGATACGATATCAATGGGCTCTTGAACACAGAAATTGGGCAGAAGAACAATGGCGTTTCGTGTGCTTTTCTGATGAGTCTCGTTTTGGTATGAGACCGGATACAAGACGTATACGACACTGGAGAACCCCTGGACGCCAACAGCGATTAAAATCCTGCCAGGAAGTCCATCCTTATAGTGGTGGAACCATCATGGTATGGGCGGGTATTTGGATCGGCGGAAGAACTGAGTTGATTTGGATCAGAGGCAACCTCAACGCTCAAATTTATGCTGAGACGATTGTATCAGACGTCATCGTTCCTCTACAAGTGCAAATCGGTCCCTTATTTCAGTTAATGCATGATAATGCACGACCGCACACCGCAAGAGTTGTAAAACAGACTCTCGCCGCAGCTAACATCAATGTCCTGCCCTGGCCTGCTCAGTCGCCAGACTTGAATCCGATTGAGCATGCATGGGATATGCTACAGAGAAGAGCTCTGCCGAATATGGAGGGTATCCAGTCGCAAGAAGACCTTTTTTTGTTGTTGCAACGAACATGGGCGGCCATTCCACAGCGTGATTTGGATGAACTCATTTTGAGTATGCCAAACCGATGTTCTTGTGTTGTTAGTGTTCGCGGTAGAAACACGGATTATTAATTGTTTAAGTTACCCAATAAATTTTAAAGAAAACTGTTATTTCAGTCTTTTTTTCGAACTTTTGTGTTAGTGGTTCAAATGTCAAAAATCCCTTTATTAGGAAAATGGCAAATTTCTTTATTAATGCAAAGGTGACTTGGTTTATCGTTACTGTGACAAACGAAAACACTTTATTTGATGAATCCTTAAAGAAAATTTTAATTAATATCAATCAGGAGAAAAGTTATTGCAAAAATATATGTTGATCCCTAGACACTTTTGATGTGTGTACATTTTGATAATGTAAATATTGCATTTATTTAGGAAAAAGCAGTTTTTATCAAATTACCGATTAAAAAATTGTATGGGGGTTCAGAATGATGTACTGGATATGTGGTAACTGATTGTGCGTCGGTGTCTCCACCATGTATAGAAAAACGCATGCGACGATGCATTAGCCCACCAGACAGTGGCGTGCCCCCAACGAAAGGGGGGCAAAGCCCAAGTAGACAAATGACGATATTCGGGGCAAAAAAAGTTTCGCTCTCTGGTCTGAGTTCTCACATTAGTTTTTATTAACACCGGTTTTATTTTCCTATTATTTAAATATGCCTAAATATAAAAAATACAAATAGTGGCGATTAACTTTTATTTACAACTTCTAGTTACTATGAGTATACGTATAATACTACAATTAAAAAGGGTAAAATAAAAAAAATGCGGAAAGGGATCAACATAGCCCAAGAAGAAAACATACGTATTAAAGAAAAAAAAAACAAATGGCTAACCGATTTTGATGAAATTTCTATGGAACCAATCGGGAAGTATAATCTTTTCGCATAAAAAATAACTTTTGAAGAATAATTTTTTAAATTCAAATAAAAAAAATATTTTTTTAATTTTTGAATTTTTGAAAAAATTAAGATGAATGGGAACTCACCAATAATCTCAATAGTAGCCCTTCCATTATGGTTGTCATCTCTCAGCTGGTTGGCAACGCTGATGATCTTCCTCTTCTGCGTCGCCTTAGCTCCCTCCGGCACCAGCACGAAGATGTCATGATCCACCTCCAGGATGAAGCAGTGCTCCTTCGTCAGAGAGGATGCGTCAGCTTCCACCTGCAGAGAAAGGAGAAGAATGAAGGAGAATTCTTCTACAGGCGCTCCCTCATCGGAAGCATCATCATCGCCTTCCTAGCCTTTTCCCAACTTTGTCGGGTCGGCTTCCAGTCTAACCGGATGCAGCTGAATACCAGTATGTTACATGGAGCGACTGCCTATCTGACCTCCACAACCCAGTTAGTACTGGGTAATACGATACCCCTTGGCAAAACTGGTTGTCAGACTCTCGGACCACTGGCTACCTGTAACGACTGTCAAAGATCTACAGATGACAGCCGAGTCCAACGGCTTAAAGTGCTTTCCGAGGCACGGAGGAAACTCAGCATTGTCTGTAATGTAACAGTCCAGATTCACTCTCTCTTCCCTCAGAGTCATAGTCCGATGGGTCAGCAATCCGTCATGGCCGCAGAAAGACCAGTACCAACGGCTATACGCAGAGATAGCCTATTGGTGTGAAAGACATAGGTCTCAAGTCAAGATACGCACCTCTGATTTTTCGGATTCATATGCGTATTGTATAATTATCACTAGCTTCGGTGAAGGAAAACATCGTGAGGAAACCAGCATGCCTGAGAGATATTTCTCGACGGCATTTAAAGCCAAGTCAGAGGCCCAAGGGTGGCATAAAAACTCTGACACCAGGTTAGGCACTAACCACACGATAAAAAAAGACGGCTATACGTGTTCTCCTTGACACAGGGGTATCAAACCGCCAACTTCAGAACTCTTGTCTTGTACTCCGAAATACCCAATAAACAGGTAATCGAACCCAGTCATGTGCAATTATGGTCCCAATTATTATTAATTTGTGGTCCCAAAATACTACTCAAAAATAATTATTGTAGTTTTAGGTGGAATCCGGGACCGCGGTCCCGGTCCCAAAAGCCCCCCGACCCCAGTAGTCGCGCCATGGTTCAGAAGGGTACCGGTAATTAATGTGGAAGCGCCACAGTAGCCCGCGAAAGTCAAATTTACTACTGTTTTTAGCAATTTTTCAGGTCATACTGACTTTTTAATGTCATAGTCATTCAACGGGTTTAAATAAACTGCGGAAGTAGTATTGATGCTTTAAATGATTATAATCTGTAAAAACATACGTGTTGCGGTCGCAAATCCTACAGGGTGTAACAAGTCCCTTAGCGAAGCCGTCAACCAAGCATTCTGTACATCAAACTATGTAACTTCACGCAAAAATTATTGCTGGGAAACGTCAATTTTTTTTGGGGTGAAATATCACGTTTTACGGTAGGACTCAATGGAACGCACTCAAAATATTGTGCTGATGGATGGATTGAATAGTACGGGGATCGAGGAGGTGTTTAAAAAGTAAAAATCTTACATTAAAAACACGAATAAAAAAAAAAAACTTGTGAAATTGTTGGAACTTTGACCCTAAATATCTCCGTAACTAGAAGGTTCCCAGGTATGGTCTAGAAAAAAAAAATGATCGCAATGACGAGGAGAACAAGTGCCTTTCGGCTTCTTTAGGGGTCTTGTTACACCCATTATTTTGTTCAACATACAATTGCAAATAAAACGTAAGAAACTTGAATTTCGCGGGCTACCCTGGCGCTGTTATCTTTACGAAAATAATCAAATTACCTACTTGTATGATTTCATATAACATTATTAGCAACTGACTTCTTAGATAATAATTCAAATGGCTTTAATCAAATGGTTATCTATTTTAATAATGATTAAGTATTCATTACCTAACATATTAATTCATGATGTACGATTGGGGCAATTGGTGTTTACTGATTTTGTCACCGAGCATTCTGTGTTCCGGCATGAAGTTTAGAGAAATGCCAAGCGTCTCCTCAACTCGAGATATTTCGGTTTAAAGACATTTATTTTCTCAAAAGAACAAATAACAGTTCACTTAGAGAGAAACTTAACTAAATTAACACTAGGTTGTAGTTTTCATTACGACGTTCAGGCCATCCAAAAAAACTGAACACCATAGTTACATTTATAAAATAGCAATAAGTAGATAAAGAATGATTCAAATACAAAACAGTTCAGGCGAAGCTTATTTATACTTCTAAAGGTACTAAAATTATAAAGAGGTAAAATTTGTTTGTAAGTTTGTATGTAATCTCTGGATCTACAGAACCGATATTAAAACTCTTTCACTAATAGGAAGCTACATTATCCCCGAGTAAGCCTAAGGGCTATATTTCCAACGTGCCCTTGGGATAATTTCCGACAAAAACGGGAGCGAAACCACGGGCAACAGATAGTGTGTGTATAGAAAACTAAACTTGTGTGCCCAATATATAATTCCTTAGGCCTTTTTTAAATGTTGGTATGCTTGTACACTTGTATGTATGCTTGTATTTGGGAGAAGGATCCGAAACCTATTAAACTGCAAACTACCGTGGCTAGAATGGAGACCTTTTTTAACGTGGAAGGATGACATTCGACATCGCGGTTAAAATCTAGTTAAGACCGCCCAGCAGTCTTGACATAGATAGCGATCGCAAGCTATCCGAATTCGCAGAAATGTACAGAAATTTTGAAAATCACCCACATAGCGATCGCAAACCTACCGAATTCGGTCGCAAAGTTAAAACGATGCGGATTTAAGGCGAAAGCCGACACCGGCGGCGGGTCGCGTCCCGGCTCGCGTATATCGCGTATGCGTTTATTTTTGCGTAAAGAGGAAGAATTTTGACCATCTACTAAAAAGAAGCTGGTTTATAAATCCATATTTCTTTCTTGCCTCTAAATGTTTGAGGTTGTACTAATTCAACCACATTTGTTGGTTTCATTTTTATAACGTTTTGTTACGTTTTTTTGTTGCGTAAGAAAAATGAAGTAAAGCCGATTTCATACAGAATTATTATGTTTATTTAATTTGACGGATAATGCTTCATTTATTCATTTTGAGAAAATGAGAAAATGAGATCTTTATTTGTAAACATAGGTTTTTAAATGGTGTTACAATTAAATATAAGAGTCCCGTCTATGTTTTGCGTTTAAGCGTACAAATTAAATTGATGATTATAATCAGTTTTTATCAAATTTCAAATTACAAAATAACATTAATGTCAGAATGATTAGAAAATAACAATATTTTAGATTATTAATTACAGTCAAAAATTTTACACACACAAACAAATTAATTGTCACATAAACATAGAGGTAATAATTATAACAATTTTATTTCAATAATTTAATTCAGTGCAATGTCAAGTTTTTACTAATGTCATAAATCGGATATAGTAGATCTAGCAAGTTTCATTAAGATAGTCATTAATAGTGTAGTAACATTTTTCAATCAAAAAATCATTTAACCATTTTTTGAACAGATCTGTACTACTAGCTTCTATGATATGTTTGGGTAATTTATTGTAGATTTTGGGTGCCATGCCTAAAAGGTTTTTGCTGAATATAGCTTTTTTGTGTCTTGTCATGCATATTGTATTTTTATAGCGTATGCTCTTCGGGCGATTATATAAATGTAGATTTGATTTGACAAAAGTAGCTACTTCATATATATAAAGACACGGGTGTGTAAGTAACTTAAGCTTTTGAAAATATGGCTGACAGCTCTCTGTATTTTGTATGCCACATATTGCCCTTATGCATTTCTTCTGTGCCCTAAACGCCACTTCTCTGTCTGGCGAGTTTCCCCAAAACATAAGTCCGTAGCGTAATGCTGATGACACATAACCATGATATGCCACTAAAAGGGTGGCCTGACTTGATATTTTCCTTAGGTTATAAAGGGCATAGGAGCACTGGCTAAGTCTTTTGCACACGTCCTCAACATGCATTTTCCAGTTCATGCCTTTATCTATCCACATGCCCAAGAATTTTGTGTGATCAGTATCCTGAATACTTGTACTGCCAATTTTATTTACACATTGTTTATGAAATAGGTATTTCAAAAATAAAGTAAGTAATAAGATATTCAAAAGTGTAAAAGATCAGTAATAGTGTTTAGTATAATACAATTTATAGTCAGCCACTGTTGATTATTGTTCCCTACTTATGAGTGCGTATGTGATATAGATACTGTGTTTTTTTTTGTTTTATTACTAGCCTTTACAAAATAAAAAAAATGCTGAAAAATAATTCCCTTAATCATTATTTTTTAATGACATATTATTTTATGGTTATTACCAATTTTTGACTCTATGTTCTTCGACAAAATGTTTATTTTGATTGAGCTAGACGTGCCAATTACTATTATTATTACTTATAATTAGAAATCCACAATTTTGAGACTGATTTTATGACTGTAATTCAACAGACTGATTATATTATTAATAAATTATTAAAATACGATTTCGTTGTTTTAATTATCTTCTGTGAAATAGCCCTAATATTTCCTTTTTGTTATTTTTTGTGAAATTGTTGATTTTCGTAACGGTATTCATTTTTGTTTCATTTTTGCAACTGTACAAAAATTTTGAAAATCACCCATCTATGTTGAGACTGCAGGGCCAGAGCGCATAGAATAGAATAGAAAGTTTTTATTTCAGACCGGAGTCCATAGGGTTAGTAACAATTTTACTTAAGTTCTAGTGTTAGTAGGTTACAGACACAGATGAAAATGCACAATCACAATACAGCATGGAGCCGCATCCACCTCCGCACCATCGGGGAATCCCACCGATCTGCGAATACACTGAGAATACTGTTGGTGCTGCCGCGAACACGAGTCATCAGGGCCGCACATCTATTTCTAATAATGGCAGCAAAACCATCAATATTATTATCTGCAGACACCCCCGACAGCACTACTACGCCACGGCAGCCGCAGCAGCACTCTCAGTGCATTATTGTATTGAACGCGTAGGTCGCTGTATGTCCGCTGACTAAAGCTGACCCACAGGCATAACAGGAATGACAAAAAGAAGGATACCTGTACTCAGCAGTGTCTAGACCAAGGCTGTCAATGATGAAGACGATGAAGGCCCTATTATAGAATAGAATTTCTCTTTATTCGAGTATCCTTAACTCAAAAACTGTTAGTAAAACTTACGACTACGTTATTAAGCACTGATATAAACAAACAACACAACAGATAATGGTGGATCACTGCTGCGACAATCCATGAGTAATTGCACAAGTAGTGTCGAGAGTTAGTGACCCACATAAACACAGTCCAGGCGACTGGCAATCATGCTTAGGACACTGTTGGTGCTACCCCACACCCTGCGCACCAGGGAAGCGCAACTTTTACGCATTGTTGCGTAAAAAACAATCCACATGCGCATCTCCGAACATCCCCGACGCACTACAGAAGTGGGGCAGCCCCACCTAGCATGCTAAACGCTTTATTATACTGAACGTAATTATACGTTACCTCCTCAATCCTCATGTTATCACAACCGGATAGCCTGAGGAGTCGCTTCTCAGCGCCAGCGTTGGTCTCCACCTCCGTGAATCCAGACTCGTTGCCGCCTTCCACGTACGTGATGGCTAGAGGTGGAGATTAGAAGGTTATTATCATCATCCAAGACTTAACAGAACACCACGCCTATAATCCCCGAAGTTAGGCAAAGCTGTACCTAATAGTACACCCACATTTCGCCAGTTAAGTTTAAGTCCCATGTAATAGGGGGCGAGCCTATTGCCATCAACCGGGCGCAAATCCAGACTCCGTGGCTGCTACTGGAAAGTTCCTGATAGAAAAGCCCTATACCACTAAGCCTGACTCGGGAATAGCACCCAGGACCTCATGCTCCGCAGCCGCGCTTGGGACCACAAGAACTGCGGGGCAGTTTAGTTTAGTAAAGAGTCTGTCGAGATTCGAACCACACGTCAGGGCGACTACCAAGCTACCATTGCTCTTTTTTTGTGACATACCCGCCCCACTATTCCCAAACCACTGTAACTTCTGAAACCCAGAATCAAAAGTGGCGACCACCAGAAAAACACCGAGACAATGATTCTCGACGAAGTCCCAGAGAAACAATTTAACTGGCTTGGAGCCCGCAACGAAATTAATCAGAAAAATATAGCGGATTAGTAGGAAAACCATAATTTTCACTTCCCTCCATATCAACAGAAGACAGAACGATACACGGCCAATAGGCACAAATTGACGTTTACAACCGGGATAAGCCCACCTTTGCTTTGTGGGAAACTTACCTGGCTTGAAATACCCCAGGAACTTGCTAGACTCATGCCCTTGGACTTCTCTGTGATGGACTGCTTTGCCTCCCAGCATATCATCGAGGGTCACAGTCCATATGGCAGCTGAGCCTTTCTTATCCTGGGTGGTCTTACTGCCAATCCAGAAGTGCGCATCGTGGTTTAGGCTGGAATTGCTCTGACCTGTCGTCTGGAAAATTAATTTAACTTTATAGAGGTACAAGCGACCTGCCCCGGCTTCGCCTGGGTGCAATGTTTTACATATAAACCTTCCTCTATCTATTAAAAAAATCGCATCAAAATCCGTTGCGTAGTTTTAAAGATCTAAGCATACATAGGGACAGACAGCGGGAAGCGATTTTGTTTATACTATGTAAGTGATAGTGGTAAGGACAAACATGCCACAAATGCATTTTGGAATTCTGAAAATATATCTAAAAAATATCTCTGACGATCAGCCCGCGTAGCATGACCACCGTAGAAACGGGTTTTATCGACGAAGAATCGAAAAAAAATTACAGATTGTGTGGACAGATTTCTATCTTCGCGAGCATGGCGATGTTAAAAATGTAGGACAAGACATGTCAAGTTGTTTAAAAAGAGCTTTGTCAATTCTTGGTAGAATAGAGATAGTATTGCCATGCTACGCGGGCTGGTGGTCGAATCCAGGACATGACTTCGCAGTAGTAATTTTGCAGCTGCAAGAAGTTGAAAGGAGGCAAAAATATTTTGTCTTTTTTCAACTTACTATTTAGTTTAGTTGTAAGAGTTCCGTATTCGAAGGGTAACCAACGGGACCATAGTACCAAGCCTCCGTTGTCCGTCCGTCCGTCTGTCTGCCAGCGGGCTATACCTCATGATCGTTAATAGGTATACAGTTGAAGTTTTCACTGAATTTGTATATCATTTGCCGCTTTAACAACCAATAATACTAACTACTACTTTGTAAAATTCGAATACAATGTAAATTGATTTATGAATAAATATGATGATGATGAACGCCTAAGTTTCCTATTGTTGTCGTTGTATGTATAAACTTACTTTTAGTCTTCTTTTAGCATTATTTTAGTTCTATTTGTTGTCTGTATATGATGTACATAGATCGACATCCATTAACGCTGGATGGATGAAATGGCGGCAGGTCACGGGAACAATATGCGACTCCCGCATTCCCCTTAAACTCAAGGGAAAGATTTATAAAACCATGATTAGACCTACTGTCTTGTATGGATCAGAATGTTGGGCCACAAAAGGGATGAATGAAAGGTATTTGCATGTGGCTGAGATGAGAATGCTAAGTAGGATGTGTGATGTAACGCGAATTGATGAAATAAGGAATGAGTACATAAGAGGGAGTCTGAAAGTGGCGCCGGTGACTGAAAAGTTGTGTGGTAATCGGTTATCGTGGTATGGGCATGTGATGCGGAGGAATGAGGAAAATGCTGAGTATGAATGTAGATGGCTATAAGAGTAGAGGCAGACCAAAGAAACAATGGATGGACTGTGTGAAGGATGATATGGTTAGAAAGGAAGTGACTGATGAGATGACGAGTAATAGAGAAGTATGGAAGTAGAAGACATGCTGCGCCCCAAGTAAGTTGGGATAAGGGCAGGAGAATGAATGATGATATGATGTACATAAAAATAAATTAAAAAATAAGGGGGCTCGCCTACTACGATGGTACGGAACCTTTCATGCGCCAGTCCGACTCGCGCTTGGCTGGTTTTGATATTTATATCTTAGTATCTTACCTTAAGAACGATGTACGAGTCTCCGTTATAGAACTTGCCATACTTCTTTTCATCAATTGGGACTGGTTCGAATTGCTGAAATAAACAGTAAGTTTTGTTTTATAAAACCGTAGTTTAGCTAAGATACCGACCTAATTCTCTTTTATAGTCGCCAGCACATCAAGGTACCCGAAACTGTCTTTCCCAGTCAACCTTGAAACTAATACTTTAGAGATAAACTTGGAAATATACAGGGTGTAACAGGACCGTTCACAAAGCCGTCAACTAAGCATTATGTACATAAAACTAAGTAACTTTACGCAAAAGTTTTTGCTGGGAAACGACTTTTTTTTTGGGGTCAAAAATCACGTTTTACGGTAGGACTCAATGTAACGCACTCAAAACATTGTGCTGATAGATGGGTTGAATAGTACGGGGATCGTGGAGGTGTTTAAAGTAAAAATCTTACACTAAAAACATGTATTTAAGAAAAAACTTGCGAAAAATTTGGAACTTTGACCCCCAATTATCTCCGTAACTAGAAGGTTCCCAGGTATGGTCTAGAACAAAAAAATTATCGCAATGACGGGGAGAACAAGTGCCTTTCGCCTTCGTTAAGGGTCTTGTTACACGCCTTATTTTTACTTTGCTTCTTAGTTGGGTTATGTTTTATTTAATTTATATACTTTTCTAATAACTTAGTCTCAATATTGTATTAAACATGGGAAGTAGGGAGTCAACCCCAACACAAGTATTTTTAATTACTTACTGGGGTTGTGTCAACTCATGTAAAGCATTTAACTTTTGAGACACAATAAAATTGACAGAGTGTAAGTAACTTGATGAGCTCGTGTCTGTACATCTTTTCCTCTATTATTCGGCTATTATTATTTACCCACGAGAAAAGAAAGATTATAAATTTGGAATATTGACTAACCTCAATAGTCCATATTGCGATACCAGGACTTCCACCAGCTTCAGCAAATGCCGGATGATCCATCTTGACACACTACACTTGACTCAATCAATACTGAAATGATTATATTTTTGTGTACGAAACGGTGCGGAAGATAAGTTATCTCTTTATCTGGTGAGTCATATAGATATAGTGATAATTTTGATAGCAGTATATAGGTATTTTAGGCGGGGGACTCATCTGAGCGGAAGTTTGTGGCGGAATTTTTGCGCGCTTATTTCAGATCTGGCTACACTGGAGGTGCGATTAAGGGCCACAGCATAAATATCAACTTGGAAAGGGATCGGCACCGTATCAATTCGAGCCGTTCAGTATTATTTTTATGAAACTCCCTACTGCAACGCACACTAATCGGAATCATAATGTAATCACCTCGCCTTGGGACAAGCACACGAAACGCGGTGCGGTGCGTGGTCAACTGGCTTACGGCTCGTTGTGCCGGCGCTTACGTCTCTCGCCTAGCCGTAGCCGAGTCGACGTATCGGAGCTGCTGATCCGGTTGCTTACGTTAGGTTGACGCCTGTTTGACGGCGAGGTGAAAGGCGATATGGAGCCGATCCCTTTCCCAGTTGATATGTGTGCTGTGAACTTTAACTGTCCGTTGTCCGCGGACTCGCTGCTAACTGCGGACTATGACATACAGAGTGTAACAAGACCCTTCACGAAGCCGTCAACTAAGCATAATGTACATCAAAATAAGTAACTTTACGCCAAAATAATTGCTGGGAAACGACTTTTTTTGGGGGTGAAAAATCACGTTTTACGGTAGGACTCAAGGTAACGGACTCCAAACATTGTGCTAATGGATGGATTGAATAGTACGGGGGTCGTAGAGGTGTTTAAAGTAAAAATCTTACATTAAAATCCAGCATTAAAAACAAAAAAAACTTGTGAAAAAGTTGGAACTTTGACCCCCAATATCTCCGTAACTAGAAGGTTCCCAGGTATGGTCTAGAAGAAAAAAATAATCGCAATGACGGGGACAACAAGTGTCTTTCGGCTTCGTTAAGGATCTTGTTACACCCTTTATAATATTTGGGTACATACATACGAGGTGTAAATGGACCCTTGACGAAGCTGTCAACCAAGCATTCTGTCCATCAAACTAAGTAACTCTAGGTATTGTTGTTTGGTGGGAAACAGCTGTTGTTTTTTAATTACCGAATAAAAAAATCTATGTTAATTCTATACCGTTTTCGCATCGATGTCCCTTCTTCCCTGTATACAATACTAGCTGTTGCCCGCGGTTTCGCTCGCGTTGGTCGGATATTATCCCACGGGCACGTTGTAAATATAGCTTATGGGACTCGGGGATACATTATCCCCGAGTCCCATAGGCATAGCTTCCTAATAGTGATGGAATTTATAAAATCGGTTCAGTAGTTCCAGAGATTACCCCCTACAACCTCACAAACTTTACCTCTTTATAATATTAGTATAGATATAAGGTGTTTTCCTTCCGTGTGGCATAGCCGTAAGACGCCCTGTATATCAAAGTCCAGTATCAAAGTTAAATCACGTCAGCTGTTGTTTTCAATTGTTTTAAATGACATCATGCCTCTCGATTAGTATTCTAATCATGCTATGGAAGTCACACAACGTTCGTAAAATGTAAGCTATCCTATAGCTAGCCGCTGTCGTTGTTGTGTCTGCCGGCCAGAGCGAATTGCTTTCCCCGCGGATTCGCTTTGGATTATGAAAGTTTTTTATGAGGCTGGCTACTGCTTAACCGGACTAATCTTGTGGATGCCTTGAAATTAAGGCCTCCAGCTAGGGGCATAAAAGGCATACTAAGCGACCACTCGCTAAGGGCACCGCCTGTGGGGTACGAGCCTCGGCTTAGGGCGTCGCTGGGCAGGGCAGCAAGGCTGGACCAGCAGGGCTATTGCGTATCTCTGTTGACAGTTCATAATGATCATCACTTGGCGAGTTTTGATATAGGTATAATGACCGTTCTTTTTAGTTTCAACTGACGCTACCCGTGCAGAACGGTCATTGTATATCAAAACTCACCAAATGATGATCACTATGAACTGTCAACAGAGATACGCAATAGCCCTGCTGGTCCAGGGCTATTGCGTATCTCTGTTGCCTAAGTTCTAGTTGTGATCTAAATTGCCAATTTATTTTTAGCCTTGCACGTTTACATTGTCTACATTTCAATTGCATAAAAATGGCATGTGGAAGTGCGGAGTCTCATAATACAAGCTTAAAAAGTGATCTCCAATAATATGTATCGAAATCTTTTTAATAGACGATAAATTATGTTGAACTGGTGTAGGTACATAATAATTTCAGACGAGAATATTTTCTTGTTTCATTCTTTTTAGAGCGTACTTTTTCAGTATTCGGGTTTTAATTTTAGAACCATTTTTTGTATATAGTATAGTATAAAGACGTTTGAATATGATTATGTAGATTTTATTTAATTAAAAACCTTACACACCTTCTGTTACAGTCGGGGAATGATTACTGATCTTTTGCCCCATCTCCGCTTCCGCCTCCGTTAACCTCTGCTTCCGCTATAGACTTACAAAGTTACAACTCTAATTTGCTAAATCAGATCCAGCCTGTCCCCTTGCTGTCAGCGACGCCCTAAGCCGAGGCTCGTACCCCACAGGGGGTGCCCTTAGCGAGTGGTCGTTTAGTATCTAAGTTCATTGCCCCTGGCTGGAGGCCTTAAATTCAAGGCATCCACAGGATTAGCCCGGTTAAGCTAAGCAGTAGCCAGCCTCATAGGCTGGCTCAGATGCCATTACAAAAAAAAACGCATTGAGTCCAACACAAGTAATGCAACCCACTCAAAGTGTCCAAACAGCACTGGAGGCATAATGGCCGCTTTAACAGAATCATATTATTATAATATTAGGAACTAGCTTTTCTGTTGCCCGCGACCTTCGTTCGCGTGAAATTATTATTAAAAAAATGTTACTTTTAAAACCTTTTTTGAATCGCATTTGTTAACAATTTCAAGGGTTTCAATTTTTTTGCACGGAATCCTAATTTTTATTCTTAAATAAAAGTAACCTAAGTTAGACCTTATGACGTCAGCTATCTGCCAGTAAAAGTACTGTCAGAATCGGTCCAGCCTTTTCTGGAGATTAGCCGGAACAAACAGACAGGCAGACAGACAAAAATTGAAAAAACTGTGTTTCTGTTAAAAGTACCGTATTTACTTTCATATGCATTCAGTAAAAAGTTGTTATACTGTTATTACAAACAGACATTTCAGTTTTATTTTATTGTATAGAAGATTTAGATAACGTTAAAATTCGTAATATGTTCACAAAGTGACAATTCATAATATTAACTGCGTCTGTGACCATTTTAAGAATTTTAACGTGATTCTTATTATTATCCTATTATGATTCTGCTAAAGCGGCCATTTTGGGCCCCCTGCGCTACGTTGCGTTGCCGCTCCGGCGCGCGGCGTCGCAACATATCATCAATGCATCGTGAGTCATCTCTCTAAGAGTCCCCGCAGACTGCAGACTTTCATTAGGCTGATAGTTTAGCCAAGCTCTTAATCAGTATGCTATGGTGGCTTACCATGACGTCTTAAAGCAGGAGTAATTCCAGTGTGGGAAAGAGATGGCGCTAGACGACCTGTACAGCTCTGCTCTTTCCCACACTGGAATTACTACTGCTTACCCGCATTTTTTTTTTTTTTCGTATGGGTAATCATCAAATAACCCCTCCCGCTCTGGGCTGAGCAGGAGGGAGTGTCAGACTTTTACTGACTAAAACCCATCCATGTTCCTTCCTTTGCCATTTGTGTTACAGGGCCGCGGTATCACTTTTGAACAGTCCCGCAACCCTGGCAGAGCTTTACCCCCCTGCAGTAACCCCCATGAACATGTATGCTAGTGCGTATATTACATCACTAGTTGTATTAAAGCCTTATCCATTGCCCTTTGGGTGACTTTAAACCTTCTGATGAGGCCCATTGTGAGCGCGTACACTTGCTGATTGTTACATCGGCCAAGTCTGCGAGCGTTCTCTTCAAAAGCTCAAAACTATACTTAAGAGGCCGGCGACCGATGCGTTTTTCATACAAACGTAATACCAAAATAACTTGTAAATCAAAAACATTCTTAAGGTACTGTCTCTTTATTCCGATCGGAATACAAAATATCTAGGTTCCCAATGAAATATTTTGAATGGACACTGATTTAAACAAGAGTTATGAGAAAAATAAGTTTTCTATAGAAATTTTAAATTCCTCATATCTCGTCTTTATATCATTGTCCTTTCAAAATATTTCATTGGGAACCTAGATATTTTGTATTCCAATCGGAATAAAGAGACAGTACCTTAAGAATGTTTTTGATTTACAAGTTATTTTGGTATTACGTTTGTATGAAAAACGCATCGGTCGCCGGCCTCTTAACACTAAACATTGAAATCTCAATTCATTTTACTTTCATGGATTTCCGCGAAGCAACGGCTGACGGCTTTTTATCATCTAGTAGCCGTTGCCCGCGACTCCTTAGCTAGCTTAGTTACTCCTAGTAACATCAGCTATCTGCCAGTAAAAGTCCCGTCAAAATCGGTGCAGCTGTTAAATTTGAAATTAACTGGAATAAATAGAAAGATACTTATAAAAAAGTGTTTTTTGTTTATAAGTATCCTATATACTTTTATATATATATTCGGTAAAAAGCTGTTATTTTGAAATTACACAATGACATTTCAATTTTATTTACATTTGTATATTGATTGATTTATTGATAATGATTGTTAAGTTAAATAATCCAATTCTTGGTACTAATAACATCGAACATGATGTCATTCAAAAGGGCCGAATTCATACGCCGTACTATATTGACTTTACTAAGTAAGCGGTTCATATGAATATCAAACTTTTAGCTATGCAAATTATGTCCAAAGTCCTTTGAGTAAATTTAAAAAAGAGTGTCATGATACTGCTAACCTTATTTTTTTACTGTTAATGTTGTTATTCGTATGAAACGCTTACTTGACAAAGTAAACCCAAAGTCCGAACTTTAAATTTTGCCCATAAACACAATAAAACACTTGTAATTAAATCAATATTTTTTTATTAAACGACAATCAAAAAATAACATCACAAACATAATTTATTAAGCATTTTCCTTTAAATATTTTAACGTTCGTTCAAATCAGTTCACTCACTAATCTATAAAAAATATCTTCAGGGCTTTTACAGTTGGCATTTGAAAGGAAACCTTATGATAATGAGGATAAAGACAGTACTTATGACAGACTAGTCAGTAGCAGCGACTCCACAGCAACTTTATTGCAACTTCAATAAAGATCATAGTGAGATTGAAAGACTAGTACTAAGCTAACAGAAACCTTAAAGCAATGAGGATAAAGTTAATTTTAACATTGGTGCAAAGTCAGAGATGGGTTGAATGAAAGTTTTGTATTCAACTTTCGAGACCCATGGACTCCCAAGAGAAGAGAACCAGGAACGGCTGGAGATAAACACAATATTAGGTCTGGTTCAAGTATAGACCCCTGAGATGCACCGTTCACGGCTACTTTGCAACTCATCCATTAAAAAATAAATATCATCATACCTTGTAATCCCCGAAGAGTGAGGTAGAGGTGTACCTAACAGTCCAACATTTCACCAGTAATGTTTAGTCCCATGTAATACGAAGCAAGCATATTGCCATCATCCCGGCACGAATCAACTATCCGTGGCTGTCACTGAGAAATTCTTAATGGAAAGACCAATTAGCAACTTGCCCCGATTACTTTTTATTATTTGAAAATAACTTTGCCAAAATCAGATGCGACCCCAACAAACACCCTTGAAGAACACCCTCATGATTTCTTAGAACAGTCAATACTTTTTAAGAATTAGTGAGTAAACCGAGTTCCTCAAGTAAATCAAATGCAATTGATAATTAGGAACATATAAAAACATAAGGTAATACAGCCGTTATCAGTAAAATGCCGTCGCTGATCACACGAAACGCGTCATTCTTGCCGGATGAAACTGAATTACTATTCATGTACTGTAAAATAAAATGTTTGGTACAGTCAGTTATTGGATCTTACTGATGTTAGGCGCATGACAGGAGAGCTGAAAGAAAATACGGTTAAAACGAATGGAACAGCAGATGAATGAGTCTTACGCAGACCAGAAAAGTATGGCACAAGCTAACACTCAGTAGAATTCGGAATAAGGCTGCCGATGATGGTGATGACTGCGAGCTTATGACCGCTGCTCCCGTCTAACCGGATGCAGCAGAATACCAGTATTTTACATGGAGTGACTGCCTATCTGACCTCCACAACCCAGTTAGTACTTGGTAATGTAGACGATACCCCTTGGTTGGTTGTCAGACTTTTCGGCCATTGACTACCTGTAACGACTGTCAAAGATCTACAAATGACAGCCGGGACCGACGGCCTAAGTTGCTTTCCGAGGCACACAGGAAACTCAGTATGTAATAGGTGGTCACCCATCCACAGACCAACCTAGGCAAGCACGGCTTAACCTGATGATTGATCCGAAAGGCAGTTATTATTCAGCCACGAGCTCTCTCTGTACTTATACTGATGCATTGTCCTTGACAGTAAAAACGGCAATACCATAGATGGATGGACCATGACTGTTTGAAAACTAAGAACAAACATTGCATAAGCTTATGCAGACTATAATGTACCCACTGCAATGGAACACAGGCATCCCCCCTATGAGAGGGGAGTGCAAGCCACCACACGGGCTCAGCACGGGTTGGTAGATGTCACATGTCTTCGAATTTTTGTTTCAAGTCATGCATTATGTCTGATTGATGTCCTCACGGTGATTTCCATGACCATAACGAGAGCGATGAATTAAATGACGCAAAGTAATGAGTATGCTTGGGTTTGCACCTACAACCTTCGACACGTAAGGCGGGGCCGATGATGGCGGAAGAATTTATTTATTTAGTCTATGGAGGTCTCACAGCTAATAAAAACAAACAAAAAAGGAAACCGGAATGATGATGAATTGATGACTCACGGGTGTGGGTGGTCCGTTGAGTTTTTGCCGGTTATTGCAGCTGATCTCGTCTACAGATGTGCGGAACCTCTCAATACTTGCCTTGTCAGTCGAGTCCGGTTGTAATTTGAAGCTGTAATTGATAAAAGAAAAATGATTACAATGTGGTAGCAAGAAGGGCTTGATTTATTAATCGTCAGATCTTATTGCAATCACAGGAATACCTAAATTGAACGTCGACGGACGACATTTCAATTCTGTTCTTTTTATTAGGATAATCTTGGATATGACTGACATCAATGCAGGAAAACATCGAGGAAACCTAAACTTTTAGTTGTGTAGGTATTACTTACAAATCACGCTCTATTTAAAATCGGGTTTTTCTATTTTCGGTTTGTACCCTATGTTACCTGGGCCATAACGAATCGATTGACACCTTATTCATCAAAATCGGATGAATAGTTTAGGCATTACGGAGGAACATACGTAAATACAAACATTCATAAAGCAACACTGCTAAAATCATAACCCTTCCTTTTGGCTTCGCTGAAGTCGGGTAAAAAGAGTAGCGGAAGGTCGAAGAAATCGTTTGTTGCCAGTAATACTACCAGTAGTACCACGGGTAACAAAAATACCCGTAGAACTACTAAGCGATCCAGTAGTACCATGGGAAGTTTTTTTTACCCGCAGTACTACTGGTAGTCGACATTTCATAGTTTGACACATGTCACTTTGACAGGTGTCAAAGTGACATTTCTCACTTCAACTTTTGCTATTTAGAATTTCCCTACCTTAACACTGCACTGGTGTGAAGGGTCAAAGTGAAGGTGGATCAACCGCGAACACTTTGATGGATGAACTGTGTGAGGGATGCAATGGCTAAAAAGAAGGTGACTTCTGAGATCACGATTAGTAGGACATATGAAAGAAAGCCAAATTGGGAAAGCCAAGGGCAAAAGAATGACGACTGCTTCGTGCAAAGGAAATCACTCACTTGGTCCTCTCTCTCCCTATAGCCTTGTCTGAATCCGTTACTTCAGCTGATGTTTCTTCTTCCGCCACCTTCTTGACGGGAGCTGGAGCTTCCGTTTCCTTGGCTACTTCTTTTTCCTCTGCGCTGTCTGATTTGTAATCTGTATCAAATATATAACTGTTATTTTTAATCGAGCATTTCAATTGTTAGTTCAGAAATCGAATGAGACGACTCATCTGTGATGGTAGCGGAATTTCTCCTTTTCTGAAAATTTTATTTATCCGCGTGGTGGATTATAGCCCATTCCATCTCATAGAGAGGAGGCCGAGTGTCCCAGCAGTGGGAACATTAAAGGCTGATTATGCTTATGTTATGTTTTGATTTACTTTGGCTTTACATGCCGTCGTGAAATATCTCTCAGGCATGCTGGTTTCCTCACGACGATGTTTCCCTTCACCGAAGCAAGTGCTACTTATACAATACGCACATGAATCAGAAAAATCAGAGGTGCGTGTCTTGGGGTCGGACCCGAGACATATGACTTGGTAGTCCGACGGTCACACCACTAGACTATCAGTGCTTAGCAGAAGAGCGCGGCAGGGGCGTACATTATTGTACACCCACATGTTAGCGATACCCACATGTTTAATAAATAATTCTAAAAAAATGACAACTTGCTGATTTGAGAGATAGTCTGTGGTAAAGCACCGACGGCCATTACCAGTTAGAACGTTAAACCTAATTGTTAGAGAACATACTTAATTGTAAGAAAAAGTAGTAGGTACTGATTAAAGCATTTCAGGAAATCGGAGACTGTGTATCATTTGACCTGACACCGTTAACACACATTTCTCCAGTAATGTATGTACAAGTCCAATGTAATAATAGGTGATGAACCTATTGCCATCAACTTGGCACAAATCTAGGCTCCAAGGCTGCTACTGAGAAATTCCTGATGAACATATCCACATACAGGAGGACCACATGTCATTCCCGAGTGGAAAAGGGATGGAGCTATACAGAACGTCTAGCCCCATCTCTTTCCCCCTCTGGAATAAGATTAAAACAAACGCTTTAAGACTTCATGGCCTCCAGATGTATGAACGTGGGTGAGGAAGTATCCGAGCAGGTGGCGTTCTGTGGCTTACCCCCATGGGATAAAGGCATGCGTATAAATAAATAAATAAAATACTTTATTTCAGATCTAGATGCATATGATGTTAGTAATACACACTACTTATATGCCATGTTAGTAACAAACGAAATATACGATTTTAATTCATATATCTGCTGCACTCACCTGACGCACTGGGTATATGTACATGTACACGTATCCAATGCGCCATAATGGTGCAGCACGGCTTTTCACTAATGACCTTCAGAATGTCGTTGCCGCTCCCACGCACTCTGCGCAACATAGACGCATTATTTTTACGTAAGATGGTACTGAAACCATCAGTACGTGCCTCTGCAAACATTCCTGATGCGCTACAGTAACGTGGGAGCCCCAACAACATCCTGAAAGTGTTGTTGTACTGAACTCTGAGGGCGTTGTATGCCCTCTGCGTATATCGAACCCACAGGGTGCACGTGTACAACGATTGACAGAAAGCGTTGAAAAGAGTTATTTTTACTTCTGGTGTACAACGAGCAAACCTGCGGGCCAACATATTGCATCGGACACTTTCCATATAAGCATCATCCTTTAAGTCCTCCGTAACTATGTGGGCAAACTAATCAGAAGCTCATGTGAAATTATTGCGGAAGCTGCAGAAGATTGTAAAAATATCTTTGCATTGATTCAATCTCTTAGTATTATATAACTGCATAGCACATGTGTGAGTACTATGTACTGTAAAGCTACCATTTACATTTAGTTATCCTTCATTGACTCGAATGTGCCCTGGTAGCTGAGAGAATGTCAGGCTTACTCAAATGTCTCGCTGATAGTGGCGGATGTGTCGGGTCGTTTAGTTCCCTTCAATATGGTCAGCTGAATGGGGCTGATCCATGCGTCATGTTCGTAAACGGGCACTGTCAGTTGGGAAAGGTCATCTCTTAGCTGCCACGGTTTATTTTAACTACTTTGTTTTTAAATTGTTGATAATTATAATCTTTTACTCTGGACGCTCTTAATGTGCACGTCTTTCTACATCGTTCTCACATATATGTATAATCTCAACATGAATGATGTAACCAAGATCTTGTAACAATATTTTGATTGAAAAGAGTGTCCATGGAGTTTCTTGCCCGTTCTTCTCCATAGAGATCTACGCTTTGGAATGGGCAACTACAGTACTTTCACAAGTTATTATGCCTTGTGTCTGTGACTGTAGCTTCGCCTTTGTTTTTCTGACTTTCAAAAGTGCCTGCTTAGGTCTAATTGAAATAAACGCTTTGAGTTTAAGTTTGTGCCCTAAGTACTAGTATAGTACTCACCAGCAGTATCCTTGTATATCTCAGACAGTTCCTTCTCTATCCTCTCTTCGTCTTCGTCAGGATTCAGCCCTTCTATTTTCTCCAATTCTTTTACGTCTTTCTTAACGGTTGTCTGCTGGAACAAATCTTTGTTATTGTTTATTAGTTAAGAGGGAACAGTGTGAGGAATTTGAAAAATAGGTATTTGAAGAAAAGAAAGCCTGCTCCCGTAGAGTGCGATAGGGGCAGAAAGAAAGAAAGATAGAAAAAATGATTATTGTCGCAGGGACATGAAGTGCGTACAAGAAATAAATTAACAATAATCATTCAATACATAACAAATATACACACAGACAGCTGCAGCTCAAACCGATTATATCACAAAAAAATTGACAAGATCGACGTTTCGTAGTCCTCTTTTTTGAACTCGAAAACTGAGCCGAATTTAATAATTTTTGACATTAAAATTTTAAGAAAGAGTATGTATTTTTATGTGGACCCTAGGTCCTATCAATTTATTTTATGTTGAAAACTTATCGATTTTGATAGTCCTATAATCACGGCCCCTAAAAATGGGGCATATTTTGTAATTTTTGTACGGTCATATTTTCTTTACCTACTTATTAGTTGATAAAAAAAGGA
This sequence comes from Eugnorisma glareosa, assembly GCA_947578425.1. Lineage (NCBI taxonomy): Eukaryota > Metazoa > Arthropoda > Insecta > Lepidoptera > Noctuidae > Eugnorisma > Eugnorisma glareosa. The sequence continues at coordinate 2,042,104 of OX387984.1, forward strand.
ATGACAGGAAACGTGACTACCATAAACCTTCATTTTATGAAAAAAATAAAATGATTTCTCTAGCTAGAGGAATTATTCAGGAAGAAAAAATCAAATAGTAAAAGTCGGGGAATACCAAAGTAAACCACATAGCACCGGCTCATTCGGGGTGCCTCAGGGATCAGTTCTTGGACCACTATTCTTTCTCATCTACATCAATTCCGTACACGAAATCTCATTACACGGACATGTTTCTCTTTATGCTGACGATACCTGCCTCTTTTATTATGGTACTTCGATTGATGACATGATTAACCAAGCACAGCAAGATTTAAACAAGTTGTCTATATGGTTTCAGCAAAACCTACTTACAATAAATGCTGCTAAGACTAGTTATGTAATCTTTAAAGCCAAAAATAAAAAAATACCAGCTCACCCCCCCTTGTCCATTAATAATGAAATAATACAGCAAAAACAGCACGAAAAATACCTTGGACTAAGGGTAGATAGCCAGTTAAACTGGAAGATACAAATTGAACACACTAAATCCAAGCTTTCCTCACTCTTGGGCTCATTGCGTAATGTTGTCCATTGCCTTCCTCTTCGAGTGCGCCAGACCATTTACAACTCTTTAGTGAAGCCACACCTAATGTACCTCATTGAAATCTGGGGTAACGCGCCAAAAACTAATCTAAAGGACCTACAGATTGCTCAAAATAAAATCATTAAACTACTATTCCACTATGATTACCTCACACCTACATTTACAATTTACAGGGAAACAAAACTCATGAATATTAAACAACTCCATACATACTGTACCAGCATACTTATAAGAAAAATTCTAAACAAGTCCATTCACACACAAATACACTTCACTAAAATACATCAAGTACATAATCGTAGCAGTCGTAGGAAGGATCACATTTTACTGCCACGAGTGCGGACAGTCAATGGTGCGAGAACAATTATCTTTGCAGGAGTCCAACAATATAATAAGCTACCTAAAGAGGTGAAGAATGCGAGCTCGTTTAATATTTTTAAAACTAAATTAAAAATTCACATTCTACATGATCAAACTTTCCTTTAAACAAACCTGCCCTACTGCTGCGTTGCCTTTATTGTGGCACCGAGCTCGCATTCCATACCTGTAGTGATTATTTGCGACCACAGTAACTATTTCTTTTGCGGGTGGATGGAGAAAAATTGTAAGCTTTGCGTTTTGTTAATGTTATTTGCGTACGAAATTTTATTTTATATAATAGATCAGTGAATTGTTTTAAAGAAAAATATTACTTATCTACTTAGTTTGTGTGTCAAAGTTCATATAATTACTATATTTAAGTTCCAAAATGTTCTCAAGTAAGTGAAATACTGTAATTTCTTATTGAGAAATAAATTTCGTTAACCTTAAAATGGGAGTATATTTGTATGGGGAACCGCAGCTCCTGTTCCCTCTTAACGTATCGAGCTGATTTTTTTATTTTAAGAAAACTTACAGCTAATATATTCAAGAAGTAATGTGTAGAAGAAAACCAATTACAAGTTTCCACTATATTTAATTTGATTTGTATTTTTTATTTTATTTTGGCAGTATTTTCAACTCGTCGTAGTAACTTACCGAGTTTACGATGAAAAAAATGGGTTTATTAATTTCAAATAAGGTCTTAATAAAAACGAGGTGGTGGGTGGTAGTGGTGGTAGTAGGTGGGATTTGGGGTAAAAACAATCTAAAAAATATAAAAAATTCTTTTTTTTTTTTTTGCAAAAAACAATTGACGATTGATTTTTGGTTGTCAAAAATGTCTTTAATTTCGGAAATTATTACTGAGAAAAAGTGTGATAGTGTTGAATGTTGAATCTTTTTGTTCCAGATAAGTACTCTTCGCATGACGACTACGCGGCGTTCTTCGAAGCTCTTGGTTCAGGATCCAAAGATGAAACCGCCATCGACGATTCTAGCTCTGTCGGTTTTTTGAATATACTAATATTAAAGAACATGGTCCGTGGATATCGAGGCGTGTGTATCGAGTTCCCACCGTGCCTCGGAAAGCACGTTAAGCCGTTGGTTCCGGCTGTCATTTGTAGATCTTTGACAGTCATTACAGGTAGTCAGTGGCCCGAAAGTCTGACAACCAGCCTTACCGAAGGGTATCGTACCCAGTACTAACTGGATTGTGGAGGTCAGTTAGGACAAAAAAAACAAGGCTAAAAAGAACAAGGCATAGTGACAATCGCTAAAAGCGAAAATATTGACGAACAAATAAAAAAATAATAATATTTACAATGAATTTCGACAGTCAATCGACTTCATTGTAAATATACGAAACGTTTTAAAAGCGATTTCAACTAGTCTAACTGCCATAGCCTTCTGGATTCAATCCTCGGACAGAGCTGTGTTAACTTCCCATAAGGGTTTTGCATCGCAATAGCAATAAGTAATAATAATAATTAATAATAATTTAATTTATTGACACACACAAGTTAAAGAAAAAACATACAAACAGAAACAATGATAGTTAGCAGAGTACATAAGATTAAGTAACCGTGGGCCCCAAACTAGGCACAGCCTGTATCTTGGTGACCCAATATAGACAGAAAATGCAGATTGACTTATTGACTGGTAAGCGTGACACAGCACAGCAAGACACAAGTGACAATTAATTAAGAAAATAGGAATTAAAATTATTCAGATATCAAAATAAAATAAATAATAATAAGTCCTGGGTTCAATCCGTTTTTTTTTTCGGATTTGAACTCATCAAATCACCTCTCCCGCTCCGAGCTGAGCAGGACGGAGTGTCAGACTTTTACTGACTAAAACCCATCCATGTTCCTTTTTTTGCCCTTTGTGTTCCAGGGCCGCGGTATCTCTTTCGAACAGTCCCGCAACCCTGGCAGGCGTCGGTCCTTTCGGACCCCCTTCCGTTTGCTGACATCTCTTTGAGACGCGCGTGGAACACGAACGCGCCGTCAACACGGCCTGTCGACATAAGACGGACGGACGGCGAGCTAGCCCATTACTCACCGTCCACAGGCCCGCGCCTACGGTGGCCGGGAGCCACTGGGTTCAATCCCTGGACTTTTCTCTTGTAACTATTTTATCATACTATTTCGTGAGTATCTATTTACACAATAATATTCATTATTAAATCAGCGGCTTCGATAAGGGTATTTTACCCATTTTAAACACTCAGTTTTTTCAAGACTAAGAGCCTATTTCACGATGTCCGAATAATCACTAGGTACATACCGAATAAATAAATAAATGGAACAGAATTTGTATGAAATTATCTGCCATGTGAAGGGAACCTAATTGTAGGTAGTGAAACAGGTCCTTAAACTAGTTCAAAAAGTTTATCGGACAGTTATAGAGAAATACTAACAGTAGTAGCCTTCTTCACATCTTTCTTGGCAGGCGCCTTCGACGAAGCCTTCACATCCTCTTCCTTCTCGTCTTCTGCGGATGGCTCTTCTTCCAAACCCATAGGTAGTTCTGAAATTATGACACATTCAGTTTTACGGACAAACAATGGTTATACAAAGGAAAGGTCAGTTCCGAGTCCTGTCAAAATCAAAATCAAAGCATTTATTTGAAACGACCTTCGTCCGCGTGAAATTATTGTAAAAACATTAGTCCGCTATACGATTCGGACGTTTATAGCATTTTTTTTTGCACGGATACTAAACTTTTATCCTATAATAAAAGTAGCTTAAGTTACTCCTTATATCAACACCTATCTGCCAGTAAAAGTTCGTGAGAATCGGTTCAGCCGTTTCGGAGATTAGCCAGAATGAACAAACAGACCAAACGACCAAAATTACAAAAAAATATAAGTACCTTTTATACTTTACTTTTTTCTGCTTTTTGCATTCAGTAAAAAGCTGTTATTTTGAAATTACAAAATTACACTTCAATTTTAATTAGGTGTATTTTGTATAGATCTATAGATAAACTAGTGACAAGCATTTTTGAATCAAAAAGTTGAACCTAACTGTAGGTACGTCTTTCTTTTTTTGCCTCCAAAGCATAATAACTGTGAATGAACTATATTTGCCCATTCCAAAGCGTAGATTTCAATGGAGAAGAACGGGCAAGAAACTCCGTCAACCACGGATAGGCTGGTCCATAAATTCAAAGTCACTCAGCGAGCTACGGAACGGGCTATGCTTGGAATTGGGAAAGATCGAATCCGTACTGAAGATTGTCGACCTAAATGGCTCACAGATTAAAGTAAGCTGAATTGGCAATGGGCCGGCTATATTAGCCGTAAAAACGATGACAGGCAGACATAGAAGTGTTCCTGAGTGGAGACCGTGAATCGACAAGCGTAAGGTGAGACGCCCTCATGCTAGGCAGGCGACGATCCGCAGGGTGGCTGGTAGCTACTGGATGAGAGTTCCTGAGAATAGAGTTGAATGGCGTGCGATTGAGGAGGCCTATGTTCAGCACTGGACTGCTGTAGGCTTATGATGCTGATGAAGAAATGCTCATCAGGATTTGGTTCTAACTTAAGCCGTTTACTCTCGATGTTTTCTCACTCCGTTCTGAACCGTTCGTAACTACAGGATGTATACGGACCCCTCACGAAGCCGTCAACCAAGCATTCTGTACATCAAACTGAGTAACTTTACGCCAAAAAAAACTGCTGGGGAACGACGATTTTTTTTTTTTGGGTTGTAAAATCACGTTTTACTGTAGGACTCAATGTAACGCACTCAAAACATTGCTGCTGAGGGATGTATTGAATAGTACGGGGATCGTGGAGGTATATCAAGTAGAAAGGCTAAAGTTAAAAACTTATACATAAAAAAAAACTTGTGAAAAAGTTGGAAGTTTGACCCCCAATAACTCCGTAACTAGATGGTTTCCTTTCCGCTTCGATAAGGGTATTTGTGCACCCATTATGTTGGGGTCGGCTTTCTGTCTAACATGATGTAGAGCCTAGTATAACATTATTTTACATGGAGCGACTGTCCATCCAACCTCCACAACTCATTTACTGAGTGCCACGACAGGTCCTGGTCAGTGCTCAGTGCTTATAAATCTATAATGAGTTTTTAATAAATACTAGCTTATGCCAGCGGCCTCGCCCGCGTGGTGTTCGATAATTGATGTGCGTTTCGACCGCGCGGCCGCGGCGTTTTTTAAAAAAAAAAACTATGCCAACATTATGTAAAAGTTTGTAAAAGTTGATTCCCCAAAACCATAAATTTGTCAAAGTTATGGTTAAAAAGTTATAAGGGTTTGAACGTGGCCGCGCCATCGAAACGCGGAGAACCGCGCGGCCACGGAGATCTCTAAAACTAAGCGTTGCAGAGACCTGAAACTTAGGTAAATAACAGATTGAATTTGTAAAAAATTTGTAAAAATATAGAAAAAATTCCAAGGTTTATATTTTAGGAGCTGTAAGACTAAAACCCCATGGCCGCGCCATCGAAACGGTGAATAAAACGTTATCGCCGATATCTCGCTGAAAAGGCATCGCAGAGGTCTGAAGTTTTTTGTAAAACTTAGATTTGAATTTGTCAAAACTAGTAAAAATACAGAAAAAAATCCTAGGTTTATATTTTAGGAGCTTTAAGACTAAAACCCCGTGGCCGCGCCATCGAAACGGTGAATAAAACGTTATTGCCGATATCTCGCTGAAAAGGCATCGCAGAGGTCTGAGGTTTTTTGTAAAACATAGATTTGAATTTGTCAAACATTATAAAAATACACAAAAAATTCCTAGGTTTATATTTCAGGAGCTGTAGTACGATATCGTTTAGAAACAAGTCGCGATTATTTACCGAAGGAGTTAAGTATTAGGTAGATATTTTTTGTAAAAACACTGATGAATAAGTAGAACTACCGATAATAAGCAAAAAAATACATTTTTTTCATAATTTAAGACCTTTTAATACGTTTTGAATATTTCGATAGGGTGACCATGATTTATTGTTTACAGAAAGCTTCCACATATTGTATTAGAAATTATTTCTCAAGGATTCTAAATTAAATTAAAATGAAGTCGTATGTCTATTTCAGTATAATTATGTTTTTGTATTTTATCGTTTCATTTTAGTTTATTTATTTTTAATTATAAAAAACACTTAAATCACCGATGATTCAGTTAGGTGCTTTTTCAGCTATTTAAGCAATGGTGGCTTAATAGCTGAAAAAGCGCTAAAATTAAGAAAAGTATATGTTTTGAATTTGTCTAAAGGATTTGAAATGTATGAATTATGCCAGAAATAACCCCTGTAATTAACTCACGGATTCCAAAATCAATTTACCCTGATAAACTCAAAAGATGTTATATATATTTAAATATATATATTATAAAAAGTTAGTGATGTGGCTAGTTTAGAAATTTAAATACCACCGCTGCTACTTTTTCGTGTAGGTACAAGATAAGTTCGTTGAAATATTTTCATTTCTGAGCCACCCTTAACACTGTTTTTAAGTAAAAAAATAATATCATTTTATGTCATTCGGGCTTTCATATTTGAAACTGTTACTTTTTTGCGGCAGCATTTTTAAAATGATTAAACATAGAATAACGACACTGAATTGAACGATATTGAATTGCACTTAAGGAATCAACAATAAAGGCTGCACACACTACAGTACACAGGAGCGAACGGAGTGCGGGTCCAGTGCGGGAGACGGAGATCGGCTGTCTAACCAATCACATCAGTCCAATATGTGCGCTCTAAAAGAGATATCCCGTAGTCGTGCCCCGTCCCCGCCAAAGGCTTTTTGTTGTAGTCGTCGTTTTACTTTCGCACGGACTACTCGTTGGTGTTCGTTTGGTGTTTTTAAATTTTGGCATTCCTACTGACTTTGATTTGCGCACTGTTTCGGACATTGTTATCTTTGGAAAACTACGTTCTGCTATTACAATCTGGAATTCGTTGAAATACCTCACAACATCGAAATAAAACAAAAGAAATATAGACTGATAGGTGCTGTGGAATATGTTCCCCCGGTTGTAGGGCTTATTGGTCATTACAAGTGTCATTGCTTAGTAAGTAATTCTGGAATGATTTGTTACGACGACAATAAAACCGGAATGCACTCAAGTTCTGAACAACCTATGACAATACATAATTTAACATATGGTCTAACAGATGATTAGGATATTAAAAAAAAAAAAACAGAGTAATTAAAAAAAAAAATATAAAAAAATCTTGGTGTAAATAATCTGTGATTTGTGATTTTGTCAGAAATATATATCTTAGTGTAAGTAAACAATCTGTGATTTATGTGATTTTTAAAGAAATTTAATATTTTAGTGTAAGTAAACAATCTATGATTTATGTGATTTAAAAAAAAATATCTTAGTGTAAGTAAACAATCTGTGATTTATGTGATTTTTAAAGAAATAAACATATGTTTTTGTATCTTATCGTTTCATTTTAATTTAATTTAGAATCCTTGAGAAACAATTTCTAGGTAATGCAATAGGTGGAAAGTTTTCTGTAAACACTAAGTCATGGTCACCCTATCGAACCATTCAAAACGAATTGAAGGTTATAAGCGATATCGTACTACAGCTCCTGAAATATAAACCTAGGATTTTTTTGTGTATTTTTATAATGTTTGACAAATTCAAATCTATGTTTTACAAAAAACCTCAGACCTCTGCGATGCCTTTTCAGCGAGATATCGGCAATAACGTTTTATTCACCGTGTCGATGGCGCGGCCACGGGGTTTTAGTCTTAAAGCTCCTAAAATATAAACCTAGGATTTTTTTCTGTATTTTTACTAGTTTTGACAAATTCAAATCTAAGTTTTACAAAAAACTTCAGACCTCTGCGATGCCTTTTCAGCGAGATATCGGCGATAACGTTTTATTCACCGTTTCGATGGCGCGGCCATGGGGTTTTAGTCTTACAGCTCCTAAAATATAAACCTTGGAATTTTTTCTATATTTTTACAAATTTTTTACAAATTCAATCTGTTATTTACCTAAGTTTCAGGTCTCTGCAACGCTTAGTTTTAGAGATCTCCGTGGCCGCGCGGTTCTCCGCGTTTCGATGGCGCGGCCACGTTCAAACCCTTATAACTTTTTAACCATAACTTTGACAAATTTATGGTTTTGGGGAATCAACTTTTACAAACTTTTACATAATCTTAGCATAGTTTTTTTTTTTAAAAAAACGCCGTGGCCGCGCGGTCTAAACGCACACGATAATTGTCCTACAGGATCATACTACCGAGATAAAAAGTATTCTATGAGTTAATTCAGGTTATAAACTATATGTGTAAATTTCATCAAAATCCGTTCAGTAGTTTTTGCGTGAAAGAGTAACGAACATCCATCCTCACAAACTTTTACATTTTATATTATTAGTAAGACTAGTAAGATTGATTACCTTTAATAGGATTTCCTATTTCGATGACCTCTTGTCCCATGGATTCTGTTAGATGCTTCACATTGTTTTTGGCAGAAACTAAGTAGATGAGAGAGAACAGCATTATGATTATCATTAAACGCATTATTTGTCTGTTTCTCAGTATTTTTCGATGTATTTGGATATTGGTGTAGTATGAAAAGTTTAGGCCAACGTGATTCAGAAAGGATGGAGCCATCCCGATTTGAAAATTAAAATGAAAAATATAATCATGGCCGTTTTAGGGTTCCGTACACGAAGGGTAACCGAGGGCACCCTATTACTAAGCTTCCGCTGCCCGTCCATCTGTCTGTCAGCGGGCATAATGAGTAATAAGTAGACAGTTGAAATTTTCACTGAATGTGTTTCTGTTGCTTCTAAAACAACAAATAATAAAACTAAAATTAAATTAAAAATTAAACGGGGCTCCCTATTACGATGTTACGGAACCCTTCATGCGCGAGTCTGACACGCACTTAACCGGTTCTTATAATAATTTTATTTAAATAATCGTATAATAATATTACATCGTCGTAACATAATCGTAGATATACATATCTCATCAGACACTCGTCAGTTTTGAATACGCGCCATCTGGTGGTCCATCTTTGTAACTAGTACTCAATTACGTCTGTGTGTGTCGGTGTGTAAACGATACTATATTCAATGACAGATATTATTTTGGGATTATATGACGAGCTAGGTGGATTTTGAGGTAATGTAATGATCAAGTTCAATGAAGTGTAATGTCCAAATGGCGCTCGAACTACTTCTACGGCTTACTAATGTTCCAATTACAATTAAAACAAAATAAACTAAAAAGGTTGACTTTAGCGCCATCTAGCGGGAAAATGCCTACGAGCAGATACGATGGATGATGATGATTTTCTCCTAAGATATTATGATATGGAAACGATAGATGAGTTTATTATTGAGTGAAAGATGATCCAATTAGGTAGGGTAAATGTCTTCCTTTCTACCCGACTGCAAAGGTAAGGTTATGTTTTTATAAGCTTTTATCTACCTTGCAACGTTTGTATGTGTAGTTCAAATGTCGCAACTGAATTATAAAACAGTTATTCCCAATTGATTGAGCTGACGTTTTGCAAACACGATTAGTTTGGATGACAATGCATGGTACGCTAAGTGTCGCCATTCTCAATCCAATATGGCGGAGTCCCAAAGATGGCGGAATATTTATTTGTTAATGCACTCACATGATATGGGTATTAATTAAACGGCTTTGCTGAGACGAATACGAAAAAAAATCGGCCAGACGCGGGTCTTACTCACACGCATAAACGGTTCGGTAGCAGCAAACAATATAATTAAAATATTTAGAAGGATCATTTATATGTTGTATAGTTGTACATTCAACAACAAAACTAAATTTGTTTTTGATAGTATGTTAATGAAAAACAATGTTACTGCTGTAGTTTGATGAAAAAGTCCCATATCTCAAAAACTAAACATCAAATCTTATTCAAACCAATTTTGGTTGAAAGTTTTATTTACGTTCTACAATCCTACATTTTTCAGAATTTTCCTCCTCTTACTTTAGAAATTAGAGGGGGGGGGACACACATTTTACCACTTTGGAAGTGTCTATCTTTCAAATGATTGACTTTGACAAAAAATGGTTTTAGGAACCGCAATGTCATTTTTAAAGACCTATTTAAAGATACCCCGCACGTATAGGTTTGATGATTTTTTTTTGTGTCAATTCCATGTATCATCCCATAAATGGAACTGAAACTATAAAAATATTTTTTGCCCCCCCCTAAACCTTTTATTTTTTTATAAAAACCGTAATGCGGTTCACAGAATACATCTATTTATTGAGTTTCATTTGTGTAGTCCTAATAGTGTCGAAATAAAGTGGCTGTGACATACACGGACAGACAGACCGACAGACTTGGCGAATCTATAAGGGTTTCGTTTTTTGCCATTCGGCTACGGAACCCTAAAAATGCGAAAGTAAGTTTGGTTTGTTCATTTGTTTTTTACCTTTTCACGCCAAAATCACTGAACCGATCATCCTGAAATTTTGCATATATGTTGTCAGGTGTACAGAAACGGACATAGGGTACCTTTCATCCCGAAAAAATTACTGTTCCCGAGGAAAACAACAATAACGTTCTTTTGATGGCACCACGTGTCTTTCGAATCATGAATGAATTATATTGTTACACGCAGAGTGCAACCCGAATTGATTGTCGAATTCTAAATTAACGCGAGCGAAGCCGCGTTCAAAAACTAGTATAGTACATTTTGATATAAGTGGGGAAACTTTGTTATTGCATTCGAGCGCGAAATTAACATCCGAGCTGCAGGCGAGGGTGTTATGGAGCCGAGAACTGCAGTAACAAATCGCCACGCGTATCAAACGACGTTGTTCAATACACTTTCGAATAAATAAAATTTTAGAACGGAAAGTATTTTTGTAAGGAATTATTAGGACACTCTAATGATTTAATTTGTTTTTTTTTCCGCGCTTTACTTTCGCCAGGTTGAGGAAGAAGCAAAGGTATGATGCCGCTATACAATCTCTAAAGGCTAAAATCTGTAAAGTCTAATATGACAAAAAAATATATATATTTTGAATTTAGAACACTTAAATGTTAAATTGTTGATAAAAGTAAATATTTGTTTTAAATAAAATTGTTTATCTGTAATATTCTATTTATAAACACAATTTAAATACTCGAAAAATATATACTCAGTAAAGACGCATATCTCTTTGCAGAGATTAAAAAAAAAACATCACCGCCGACTATAGCTATAGTCATTGGACTTCTCCGTGGAAATTTTTATTTCCGCACGTGTGCGGAAAAATATTAAAAATCCACGCGTGTGAAATACATTGCATGTTGAACCTAATCGTAGTGCGATAAGAACCAGTTTTAGTAAAGGTGTATTGAAAAATAAATAACAGCACACAAATTCAAACCCCGCACTGTACTAAGAAATTACATCTACAACGAATCATGATGGATGGCGACGGGCATGTACAAACACTTTTATTCTAGGTCTCGATTGAGCCAGTGAAATGTAGAACTAGACCCAGATAACTAGAAAAATTGGTGTCAACGAGAACCCTTGCCAAAGATTCAGTTAGTTAAATTTTAACCGTGGCACGATACACTAGCGTGGAACGTTGGAACTGACAAGAAGGTAATTGGACACTTTTTTATTGTCTCATCAGCATCAGACCTTCAGACCTTTGCACGTTTCAAGGTCAGTCGTCCAGGGCTTCTGATTACCAAATAATAAGGTTAGACACTTAAATCGTTACATTAACATAGGATGTTGTAATTTATTATAGGTTCCTACTAATATAAGAACGATTTATGAAAAGAGATGTTTAATTTTCGGCCATATGATGTACATTTATCGAAAAAGAGGAAAAAATACCACGAAGTTATCAATAATATTCTCTCGAGAATTTAAGCCTGATTTGTTGTGCCTGAAAAGTAATAGTTTTACAATTATTGCCATATTCTATTCATGGCGAACATGGCGACATGGCGTCTTACTGTTTGCATTTGCTTTCGTTCTGAAATCATGTCACATAAAAATTTAATCTCACTTCGATGTTAAATACGAAAAGTATGTGTTCTTGTCATAAATAATCATTTTCGACTTATTAATAAGCAATAGTGACGACTTCATTGTTAAAAAAATATAATAAGTACTACTTTTCTGTAGTGCACTTCTGGACGAAATATTCAAAATGTCGTTTTGTTTTGACAAAACCCATCAGTGTCTGTCAGTCGAGTCTCGTTCGTCTCGACTTGGTTTCGATTTTCGTGGTTTTCGATGTTATTTTACGTTCTCTCATTTATGTTTTGTTCCTACGACTTTGCTTTGCACAATTATTATCAAATAACAATTTCTAGGTTATGCAAACGTCATCTCTACATCCTGTCATAGCTGTCATAACACTCACGACAAACGTCAAACATTTTTAATTTTTATTGCGTGCATAAAAACTATATATTATTATGTAAAAAATGTTACTTTATTCTATTCAGAGGTTTGTTTCCCAGCTTTTATAAAATCTACATGTTATGGCCGGAGTCCCGTACAAAAATGAAACATCTCCTTTCAACCGTCGGAGATGAATACTTTCAGAGATATTAATTGCAGAATTATTGATATTATTGTATAGAAAAAGATGACATTTCAAACCATGACACATGATAATGACTATTTTGAACCACACCACAGACTATTTTGGCATAGAGTATAACGTACGTCAATAACCGGACGCCCACGGCGACCCTCTCGCGGCAGTATCATTTATGGGCGTCATGGAGTCGTAGCATGGTATAATAATATACCAAATATGTCACTTTTAAAAAATTCAATAAAATAAAATATGCATCTCCGACGACTTTCCCTCCCCCTCCCCCATCAACCCCCAACCTCCTAACTAAAAGTAACGATATAAGAGTCCTTCCAATAATAATTATAAGAAAGAAAGAAAAAATGTTTATTTGTCGTAGGTACATGACGTGCGTACAAGAAATAAATTAACAATAATCATTTAACACAACAAATATTATAAATACACAGGACATATAGGTACACATAAAAATAAATACAAAATTAACAGCTTGCACGTCGTGACTGCGACAAGCAGGTTACCACTCAGCATGATGCTGTGCTATGGGGGGCCCACAGCACAGCGCAAGAGGATCTTCTTTAACATATGGTTAGTACCTAACCTGGTGTCAGAGTTTTTATGCCGCCCATGGGTCTCTGACTTGGCTTTACATGCCGTCGAGAAATATCTCTCAGGCATGCTGGTTTCCTCACTATGTTTTCTTTCACCGAGGCAAGTGATAATAATACAATACGTACTATGAATCCGAAAAATCAGAGGTGTGTGTCTTGGGTTCGAACTTGACACATAAGAGTTGGCAGTCTGACGGTCACACCACTTAAGACGGTTGTGTACTTTAATGTGTCAAACTTGTGTTTTGCTAATAAAGACTATTATTAAAATAATTGGCGAAATATGTGTGGCGGTACACCTCTGTCGAAGTCTTCGGGGATTAAAGGCGTAATGATATGCTATATTTATTACATGGGACGTAAACATAACTATTGCAATGTGGATGTACTACAATGAGTTATACCTCTGATGACCTTTCGGGATAATGCAGTCGTAATGTTCTGTTAAAGCTTGTGTTTTGAAATGCCTCTCAGGACTTGAGGTCACAAGCGAGAATTCTATACGTTCAGTTTTCAACTCGATTCCCAGACAAAGTGACATTTCTTTAGCGGTTCTAACAATGGCGGAAAAATCTGAATTAGCTGTCACTGTCAAATATGCTACAACTTCAAATAACTTATCTGTGCAAGCGGAAAAACATAGAACTAAAATAAATGTACCAAGTTTGACATATCTGTTACTCAAAGTGGTCATACTTGACGGAGAAGTTCAAGTCAATCCTCTTGAATCTCGTTCTGGAGATACAAAACAGTTTAAAAGCGGATGTCTCTGCTCGCGGTTTTTCCTATTTAATGTTATTTTTTATCCTAACAAAATCGCTGTGCATCCTGGAATCTGAATAAAGCCAGCTTTTAGCAAAATGTTTAACATCCGTTTTAAGAAACCACTATAAGCCTTTAATGTCTTGATGACTCTGATATGGAGGCGGAGAACTGCATATGACCCTCACAACTAATTTGTAAAAATTTCGGAAATCTATTCTTAGGCCCTCCATCACTTGGGAATTTCATATTTATTTCTGTAAATTGGTTTTACAAAACACTTTTACATGTCGATTTTAAAACTAGATGGGGCCGGTGTTTCGTAACTGACTACTCTGAGAAGAAACATCCGAAACAAACTCAGAGGTCACTGTCTCTTTTAAAGTCCAGACATTGGTCAAGTCATATGAGGACCATGCAGATTAATGTCTGAGATGGTCTTTTGAAGAAATAACCACACAGATTTGAGTGGACATGTCCAGTCAGTGCAAGCATTTGTCAGTGATCGTGTAGCTCGACTCCTAGCCCAAGGAACTCAACGACACGACAAACAAATACCAAAGAAAAGACATTTGGCTAGGCCGCATAAAGTAAAAAAATCCTCATAGTCACAGTAATAAACAAAAAAATAAAAAAACGCCTATACAACACTTAAAAATTAAATAACGTAAAAAATATATAAAGGGAGGCAAAAAAAATACAAAATAATGTAATACCATAGTTGAAAAATTATATAATGTCAACTAAATCGAAATAATTAATAAAAAAAATATAATAGTTACTTGAAAAAGTAAATAATGTCAGTGTGTGTAATTATAATGGAATGTAACGCTTGACAGTGAGGAGGTGAAGAACAAAACCTCACTTTACCACTTTTTCTAATTTTAGAGAAAACAGTAAAATGTAAATAACTAACTGACTAGTTACAACATCTGCATTTTGTTTTAATTGTGTCATTTAAACTAGTGTTTCAGTCAATCTGATGTACCAAATGGAGCGAGCGAGAGAAATAAAGTGCGCTTTTGAAAATAACCAAGGGAGACTGATTTTTTTCGAGTATAGAGTGTGGCTTTGTTCGAAATTCTAAATTTCAAGTGAATTTTTTTAAGAAAAGGGGTGTTTTTGATAAGGTTTTACTTATTTGCTTTAATTAATAAACATTTTTTTTGCACATAGACTATTTTTTTTTGTATATTTTGAAAAGTGAGGTTTTGTTCATGAAAATTTCATTCAATGGGGTTAAACGAACTTATTCTTAATAGGTAATATTAATCTTTATAGGCAACTCTGTAAAGCCATTTATTGTTACGGTCGAGAGTCATAATTTTAACCAACATACCACAAATTGCGAAAAGACTTAAGAAAATTTTAATTTCGCGAGCTACCCGCTTAATGGATATAAGCTGGCGCAATAGCTTAGCAAATCTTTCGAGCGAGAGTTCACGATTTGATTCCCGGAAAAAAAAATGATTGTGTTGATTATTTACTCCCAGGGTTTATGTGTCCAGGCCCTGCTGGCACACGGTGGCGGCACCGCGCCGTGGTAATGTATCCAGGCCCAAACGCACACAGATAGTTTATAACCAGGATTAACACATAGGATTACTTTGATCCCGGTAGTACGATCCAGTCGGACAGGGGACCTGGGAGTAAATAATAATAATAATAAATTATTATTATTATTTACTCCCAGGGTTTATGTGTCCAGGCCCTGCTGGCACACGGTGGCGGCACCGCGCCGTGGTAATGTATCCAGGCCCAAACGCACACAGATAGTTTATAACCAGGATTAACACATAGGATTACTTTGATCCCGGTAGTACGATCCAGTCTGACAGTTACCGAACTCCAGGCGGGCGAAACCGCAAGCATGGGCTAGTCCATACAAATAAATGAAATGTCTGTTTGTGATATCAAATTAAGAGCCCCCATCAATTTCTCAATAACCATAAGCTATCTGGTAATTTTTTTAATGCACAGTTATAAATCACCTATGTATTTAGTAAGTGTACGAAATATAATTTTGATAACCACTCAATATAAATTAGGAAAAATAAAAATAAAACATACGTTTTTACGAAAGCACGAAACACCAGGTTTTTCAATAGCTTTTTCGGCTATCTGGTAATGAATTATAATATGAAAAAAATCGTACATACTGGGCATATAGTATATTCGTAAGTCTACGATTTTTTATTTTCAAATTAATTTAATTAGTACTTTAAAAAAATGTGGTTCACACCGAAAATACCCGATAAAATAATGCGCAAAACCGTCGTCTACTCGTAAATGATGATGAAAATATGAATAAATATGAAATATTATAAAACTTAAGGTGTTTATCTTTCCAATTCAATTTTTAAATATTTTTTTTTACTACTTATTTAATTGTAATAAAATATTAAATAATGCTATAAAAGCCGATGCGCTTGCTCGTTGCATTTAGTCGAGCCTTACATCCTTCATAGGGGCGTCGGAATCGGCACCTCTGTCGCTGGTCGTCCTCCGCCGGGCCTCCTCCGGGTAACCGGGGGTCTCACCTGGCGGGGACAGACCGCCGAGGTGCCGTGAAGAAATCAGCGCTGTGAGACAGCACTGTGGCGCGCCTATTGAAAACTTCACTGAAACCACACACCCAGGCGTGCGTTGCCACACGCACGCCAACAGGCCTAGCCTCTTAAAAGGCAACCTAACGACGGGCCCGTCTTAACGGGCCGAGGTATAGCCTCCGCGGCCAGGGGGCAGAGCCCCGTGACCGCCTGCCCATTTAGTCGCGCCCGAGGGCTACTCGACGACGGACCTGTATCGCTGCGACTGCCGCTCCCGACGTAAAGTACTTCCGAATTGCGCGTGATATTGTATTACGTCGGACTACTTTTGATACTGTGAGAATATTTTTGTTTGTTATGTTTGTTTGCTGTGTGGACTGGACCGGATAAGTCTCTAAAAGTCGAAAGAATTGCAAAAGACGACGACTTCTGGCAAACAAAATGGAACCAAAACTAAAAACATTTTACATGAAATATTTTGCCCGAAATCGTTGATTCCAGGAAAGCTCGTCGGACATTCGCAGCACTTCGTATTAACGTCGAAACGGTTAAAATGTATCAATATCTATACTTCTTAGAATAAAGAAATTAATAAGTATCTTGTTTTTTTTTTTTCACTTGAAATGAAAAAAAAACATTTGTTCAATTAAATAAAACAGCAATAAGATGTCACACACAAACAGACATACGCAAGCAAAAAAAGTAAACAACACTAAATAAATAAAATATAATATTTCGTTTTCACTTTTCTATTTTAATTTGTTTTGATAATGTATAATACAGTGAAAAAGCTGCTTAAATGCAAATTGAATTGCCTATAATATATGTGTAACTAACTAATACTGTTACGGACCAAGATTGTTTGGTCCCGCTGCACTGCATGAGACTACGCACACTACGATCGTTAGCGATATTTCGAACGCTCACACGCGCACATTTCTCCGAAATTACCTAAACTAGTACTGCGAAGAAATTAATAGGAGCTCTTAACAGCTTTGTACTGAATGCAGACGAAAATATTTACGGCGCTTATAGCAGTAAACACATTTTTATGTTTTCTGTCTGTTTGTTCCGGCTAATCTCCGAAAACGCTGGACCGATTTTGACGGGATTTTTACTGGCAGATAGCTGATGTTATAAGGTCTGACTTAGGCTACTTTTATTTTAGAAAAATAATTAGGGTTCCTTGCAAAAAATTAAAACGCTTGAAATTGGTAACAAAATCCGGTTCAAAGAGGGAAGTAATTTTTTTTAAAATAATAATTTCACGCGAACGAAGGTCGAAGGACGGGCCACAGCTAGTAACATATAATGTATTAGCGTTACCTCGGTTTTTGTCAACGAGTACCGCGACTGGCACTATTGAAGATACATCTAAACTTGATTATGCCTTGTGTATGTGACTGTAGCTCGCCTTCTTTGTTTTTCTGACATTCAAAAGTGCCTGTTATGGACTAATTGAAATAAATCCTTGGAATTTTGAAACTATTTCATCTAAAACTTCAATATCCTCTGTTGTCCCCTAGATGGCGCTGGATGTACGTTTATCTCGCGACGTGGACGAGCCATGGGGGTTCCAGATCTTCGGCGGAGCTGATGATGAGATGCCTCTAACTGTTGAGAAGGTAACTAATGCATGAGGTCCTGGGTTCAATTCCTGGGTCGACCAAAATGTTACTGAGTTTTCCATCAAGAATTTCTCAGTAGTAGCCGCGGAGGCTGGATTTGTGTTCTGTTGATGGCAATTGGCTCGCTCCTTATTACATGGGACTTAAAGATAATTGGCGAAATGTTTATGTAGATACTATTAAGTACACCTTTATCCCTTTGCGGATTACAAGCGTTCCGTTATATTCCTCTGTTCGCAAGAGTCCAACATTCACATGAGTCCAACTTTTATTTTTTTAGCACTTTTCCAACCGGACGGTATGTTCAGTTACGTATATATTAAAAACTATTTGATAGGAGCTCATTGTGAGTTTAAAAAAAAAAAACAAACAGTGGCTGAACCCGAAAATTATTGAGACTGTAAGTTGTTACAATTAGTTCTATGTAATAAGTTCTTCATCCCCCATAGAAAAAGCATGATCCTCCGACCAGAGGGGTGTTGTGTCCGGTGGGTTACTCCCCGACAGTTGTTGTCGGATTCTGCTATATACTCTTAAGAGCGGCCAACCCGTCATACTTTTCATACAAACGCTCGTACGTGATTATGCAGTTGTTATACATCTATCTTTGATTTTTTTGAACTAATAGGTATTTTGTGCACTATATCTAGGTTTCTATGGGAGCAAAAAATAAAAAATTGTAGAAACAAATTCAGTATAAGCCTCCAAAAATGACTGTTTTGCACAAATTTTACCTGAACTTTGGCCGTTTATAATGTACTCATAAACTCTAAAAGTAAAGAAATCATCACGATAGAAACCTTGCACATGTAATGGAGATTCATAATGTCAATTTTTATTTCACACACTTGTTAGACTTATTGAAAAACACATATTTCCTGTAACAAGTTTAAGAAATTTTCGAACACTATTTTTTGTTCAATGTCATCACGTTAGGCGGTATGAGGTGGGCAGCGGGACTGTTCGAAAGAGATACCGTGGCCCCGGAACACAAAGGGCGATGAAGGAACATGGATGGGTTTTAGTCAGTAAAAGTCTGACACTCCCTCCTGCTCAGCCCAGAGCGGGTGGAGTCATTTGATGACTTCCCATCGGAAAAAAAAAGGTGGTCTCCCGCGCACCTCATGTGCGCGGGAGACGAGATGTGCGGGATCGGGGCGGGGTAAGACGGGGAATTGAAAAAAAATCGCCGCTGTGGCTCTGGATTATAGTTGTAAATAAACCGTTTTAAACCAAAATCAGTGGTTTAAAACCCGTTTTAAATTTGTTTAAAACGGTTTAAAACCACGACCACGTGGGCCGTACATTGATTACGAATTACTTAAAAAAATAGTTTAAAAGACTAATTGAAATCATTTACCATTTTTATTAATAAATGTGAAGTCATATATCATATTTATACTACTATTTAGGATTAGACTCTGAAAACAATCATGTTTTTGGTATTTATCATTTTTATTTTTCACTTTGCTACCAAAATCGCAACGGGGAGAGATGGGGCAGGTAGGGATCGATTTTATGTTTGTCTGTCATGTTAATGAAGGTTATTTTAAAACATTTTTATTTTATTTTCCTTTTATATATTCTAAATCAGGAAGGAGGTGTGGTCTAGATAACTTCGTGTAAAGCCTCAATGCATTCCAAAAAAAAAACATTCTAAACCATATTAAACCGCTAAGTAAACCAAAAACCAAACCAAAAAGACGGTTTAAAACAAAATGGTTTAAAACGTTTAAAATCCGTTTTGCATCTCTACTCTGGATGAAACAACAAGCTTTTCGATCATGCTCGCATTGACGATAGACGCGCCGGGAAGGGCCCTCTTAAGTCGCGAATAACTTTACTTGCGCGATGTAGGATTTCAATGTATTTCGATGTTTAGTTCTTCGGCTGTGGCATAGATGGCGCTGTAGTACTTTTTGTTCTATGTTGCTGCAGTATTCTTATAGTGCCGCTACAACAATAAGCAACATCGCACAACAAACAAACTGGATGAACACTCTCGACTACATAAAATATTCGGGAAAAAGCCAAATCTTTTCCAATTTAACAGCCTGTTAAAAAACGAAGCTTCACAACTGGCTTTTAATTTGCAGCAGGCTAACCTTCACGCTGAACAAAGTAGAAAGAGATCGAGACATACAAGAGTTAGTGGACGACATTGTGTGCGTGTACAAATTGAGGGTCCCGGTTGTGCCTTTTTGTATGTAATTTGGTATCAAGCTAACTTATATTCTGATTAACACAAGCTACTTTTGATCCAGGAAAAATGCGGTGTTCCTATGGAATGATCAAATAACTCAAGTATGGTTTTCCCGAATTTTGAAATATAGACTAAAATCGTCTTTTTGGCAAAAAAAAGTACTAGGCTAGCATACATTCAAAAAGTTGTTTATTCAAACGAGGTAGGTAGGTGGGGTAGGTAAGATAGGCTAGGTAGCAGTAGCGAAGGGTCAATTTTTGAAAGAGGTAAGCTGGAGTACATATCTTTAATGTAAGTAAATTATTTGTCCATAGAATACTGACTGTGCCATTTTTCAAAGGGAAGCCGGTAGGAATCGGGTTGTATGGAACCTTCGCCACTGGTAGGTAGATTATAGTAGGTAGGAAAAGTGGATTGGAAAGGTGCATTGCAAATTGCAACACCAGCTTATACAGGGTGTAACAGGACCTTTCATGAAGCCGTCAACCAAACATTATGTACATCAAACTAAGTTACTTTACGCAAAAAATATTGCTGGGAAACGACTTTTTTTTTTGGGATGAAAAATCACGTTTTACGGTAGGACTCAATGTAACGCACTCAAAACATTGTGGTGGTGGATGGATTGAATACTACGGAGATCGTGGAGGTGTCTCTGCAAAAATCTTACTTTAAAAAATTGAATTTAAAAAAAAAAAAAAACTTGTGAAAAAGTTGGAACTTTGACCACCAATATCTCCGTAACTAGAGGGTTCCCAGATAAGGTCTAGAACAAAAAAAATATCGCAATGACGGGGAGAACAAATGCCTTTCGGCTTCGTTAAGGGTCTTGTTTCAATACATCCTTTAGACTTATAGTTTGGTTTGTTTTCTTTGCGATGACACTATAGAATATGGCCGCTAGTAAATGCCGTAAATCTCGTACTATACTTATGTAGGCACTGTCAACATAAAAGTTTGGTATGTTGGCAAGTAATTAAACATATTTGATTTAGCTAGATCTATGCATGTTGCTTTATTTAGTTCGTGTTACATACTAAGAGCTGGTGGCTAAATAATTACAGTCACTCGGGTCAATTTTTATATTAAGCCGAGCTTGCTTAGGTTGGTCCGTGGATGGGTGACCACCCATTAAATGCCGAGTTTCCCCCGTGCCTCGGTAAGCAAGTTAAGCCGTTGGTCCCGGCAGCCATTTGTAGATCTTCGACAGTCGTTACACGTAGTCAGTGGCCCGAAAGTCTGACAACCAGTATTACCAAGGGGTATCGTATTACCCAGTACTTACTGGGTTGTGGTGGTCAGATGGGCAATCGCTAGCCTTTTCCCAATTACGCTGGGGCCGGCTTCCTGCCTAACCGGATGCAGCTAAATACTAGTATTTTACATGGAGCGACTGCCTATCTGACCTCCACAACACAGTTAGTACTGGGTAATACGATACCTCTTGGTAAGACTGGTTGTCAGACTTCCGGCCACTGACTACCTGTAACGACTGTCAAAGATCTACAAATGATACCCGGGACCAACAGCTTAACGTGCTTTCCGAAGCATGAAAAAAACTCAGTATGTAATAGATGGTCACCCATCAAAAGACCGACTTTGGCATGTGCGGCTTCCAGAAATATTGACCCGTGCGGCTGACGAGTTCCTCTGTCTTCGCCCGATGTCTGTTTAGAAACATTATTTACACAGACAAATCCACTAGCTATCCC
Source organism: Eugnorisma glareosa (assembly GCA_947578425.1). Classification (NCBI taxonomy): domain Eukaryota; kingdom Metazoa; phylum Arthropoda; class Insecta; order Lepidoptera; family Noctuidae; genus Eugnorisma; species Eugnorisma glareosa. The sequence continues at coordinate 2,064,060 of OX387984.1, forward strand.
AATCAGCTGTAACCAGCATCCAGATTGACATTGATACTGAAATATATCGATAGCTGTCGATTCACGACAGTTGGCAACGCGCCGGGGGCCGAGTGCCCTTGTGTTACATTGCGTAAGCTATCAATGTAACTAATGAGATAACTCTAATAGCGTCTGATTGACGATAAACTGTATTAGATTAGAACGTAACATCACGCCTGTAATTCAGTAAGGGTTAGACATACAGGGTGTAACAAGACCCTTCACGAAGCCGTCAACCAAGCATTATGTACATCAAAGTGTAACTTTACGCAAAAATTATTGCTGGGAAACAACTTTTTTTTTGGGGTGAAAAATCACGTTTTACGGTAGCTCTCAATGTAACGCACTCAAACCATTGTGCTGATGGATGGATGGAAAAGTACGGGGGTCGTGGAGGTGTTTAAAGTAAAAAATCTAATATTAAAATCATGTAATTAAAATAAAAAAATTGTGCCCAATATCTCCGTAACTAGAAGGTTCCCAGGAATGGTCTAGAACAAAAAAAAATCGCAATGACGGGGAGAAAAAGTGTCTTTCGGCTTCGTTAAGGGTCTTGTTACACCCTTTAGATGTACCCCAAGACCCCAGCATAGTCGAGAAAAGACTATGCAGATGATGAGTGAATTAACTTATCATCGCACATGCGTACTCGTATTCTGCAAAGGGCTGGGCAGAGGTTTATGTATAGTCGATCCCGTAATTACTTTTAACAATATTGCCCAGTAAGTAATTAGTAACATAAGACGTAACACTGCCTTGTCGCAACCGCGACTGCTGAGCATGAAGTCCTGGGTTCGATTCCCGGGTCGGGTAATGTGTTATTTGGTTTTTCCATCAGGAATTTTTCGGTACAGCCACGGATTCTGGATTTATGCCCGGTTGATGGCAATAGGGTCTCAATGGCAATGATAATTCACAAACCAACCCGCACTGGGCCCACTCCCTCTCATAGAGAGGAGGCCTGTGTCACAGCTGTGAGAACATTATATGCTGATTATGCTATCCTATTCTTCACAGATCGAGCCCGACTCCCCAGCAAAGCGCGCTGGTCTGCTCAACGGCGACCACATCCTTACCATCAACGGGGAGGAAGCCATCGACATGACCGTGGAAGCCGCCAGTCGAAGAGTTGAGGAGTCAGGGCACAGCCTTAGCGTTGGAGTGCTGCGGTAAGATTCTCTACCTACACTATGACACTATACTAAGGTACCGGAGGCAAATAAGGCCTGGAATATAATCACTCCCTTCTGAAAAATAATGGCGTTACAACAGTGTAAACGTTTTGGTTATTAAAGGGGATGTACAAAATGATAATTAAAAGCTAACACCAATTCAGTTTATAAATTATATCTCAAACATTTCTTATTAATTAGGCTTACTAAAATTGCGGCTAATAAGGCCCGTGTGCATCGCGCAATTAAGCCTGTATTCAATTAAAGGGCACCGATTTTGCTTAAAATTTTGTTCTCACAGAAATAATAATAGCGAATACAACTAAACAACGATGAGTACTTACAGTTTAAATATTATTAGTGAATTATATTTCTATAGAGGTTTTACATTTTTCCGAAAACGTAAAAACGGGTTGGGCCTACGTGATTTTTGTTAAAATTGTTACATAAATTATGACGCTTAAACACAACATGTACATTTCATTTCTACGTCTGTTTAAATTTATAAGAAGCAATACTGGCCGACCTTCAAAAATAACTATTTTAAATTAATAAATAAATAAAGCAAATCGAAATTAGGTAGACTTTATTATCCTCAGGTACCTTACTTACAATAAAAGGTGTTAAGTACCCTTAACGAACCGAAATGGCACTTCTTCTCCCAGTCATTGCGATCATTTCTTTTTACCCAGATAACGTTGGAAGGTGTCACTGTGTGCGTAGAGTTACTTAGTTTGATGTACATAATTCTTGGTTGACGGCTTCGTGAAGGGTTTGTTTCAGGGTTGTTGCGAACATCAGTTGCAGCATCAGCATCCGCTGAACTTCAGCATCGTTTTCTACATCAGCATCAGCATCCGCGATGATCGATGCTGATTATTAATGCTGAAGTTCGAGTCGTGACATGACCGCAGAGGAGGCGGGGCTTATATCACGTGTAGTTTTTGTTTGCGAGTTTTGACCAATCAAAGGGTCGACCGCGGGAATTGCGATTGCAAACAAACACAAACTTGTCTCATTACGTTATAATTCGTCATTGCGCGTGAAAGTTTTTGATTTTTTTGTAAACCGTTGAGTTTGGTGACTATATTTCAATGGTAACTACATTTCTCCTGTTTTTTTTTTTTTAAGAAAATAATTAAAATCAGCATCAGCATCCGCTGATGTGAAAAAAATATGCATCAGCAACAACCCAGGGGCCTTAGTCTGCTATTGCAATAGTGTCAGAATGGTCTATCATTGATTTAATAAGGCCCCGCGCAGACGAATTATCCTTTGTACGCACGTCAAACGAGTTTCGAACGCGCTTCAATACGCCGTGGGCTAGGGGCCTTATTAAATCAATTATAGACCATTCTGACACTATTGCAATAGCAGACTAAGGCCCCTGGTTTGTTTACACCTTGTCTATAGCTAGCTCTTCTGTTGTAGTGAACCTGTCGCCATAACACCATGTTATGTTGGTTAGTTGAATGAAAGATACCGTTAGCTACACTTGATTTATGTACAGGAGACACATTGTATTAGAGAGTTATAGACACAGCAGTATCCCAGACAGGATCAGGGGGCCTAAAATAGCTGCTTTGTCAGATTAAAATGGACTTTGTGGTCATAACCATAAAGACTATTTTAAGAATTTTAAATTTTTAATGTGATTCATATTATGATTCTGATAAAGCTTCCATTTTAGGCCCCCAGGCAGTGACTCGAGTGACATAGCGGAAATCTACAGGGTGTAACAGGACCCTTCACGAAGCCGTCAACCAAGCATTCTGTACATCAAACTAAGTAACTTTACGCTAAAATTATTTCTGGGAAACGACTTTTTTTTTTGGGGTGGAAAATCACGTTTTACGGTAGGACTCAATGTGACTGACTCAAAACATTGTACTGATGGATGGATTGAATAGTGCGCGGGTCGTTGAGGTGTTTAAAGTAAAAATCTTACATTAAAAACACAAAAAAAAAAACTTGTGAAAAAGTTGGAACTTTGACCCCCAATATCTCCGTAACTAGAAGGTACCCAGGTATGGTCTAGAAAAAAAAAATCGCAATGACGGGGAGAACAAGTGCCTTTCGGCTTCGTTAAGGGTCTTGTTACACCCTTTATACAATCATGGACAATCACTAGTGGTGTACACACTAATTACATACTAAATAGTGATGTCAAAACAGGTGGGACGTGCAGGAGCTTACCGCGGTTCATTTGTTAGCCAGCAATTTTCTCGTCAGTCAAGGACATAAGTAACTGAATGGCAGCAAGGACTTTCGACTTTCTAACGTACCCTAACATCACGCTTGTAATTTCTAAAGGGGATAGACAGCTGTACCAAAAAGTGCATTCATATTTCACTCGTTAAATTTAAGTCCCAACTGATAGAGGGCAAGCCTATTGCCATCAGCCTGGCACAAATCCTGACTCCGTGGCTGCTACTGAGAAATACCTGATGGAAAATCCCATTAACACTTTGCCCGACCTGGGAATCGAACCCAGGACTTCATGCTCAGCAATCGCGCTTGCGTTCACTAGACCAACTAGGCAGTTGACTTCCAACTTCCTATAACAAGATTGTGACATTATTACGAAACAGCAACATAATACATACATGTAGGAATATTGGCAATAAAGCGAGTATTATATATTCATCGTGTAATTGATTAAATAACGTAAACTGTTACAAGGCTGTTGTTTCGAATGTACCAGAAAAGAAGCGACACAAAAACTTTTAAAATGAGTACTACTTTATGGTTGCGTGCCATTCCTAACACTACATACATTTTTCCCATACGGGGGTAGACAGAAACCACCGAACGCCATCTGCTACGATCCTTACATACTCCTTAGGACTTGTCGACTAAAAACAGGATATTTACCATGTGTATTTTTAACCGTCTTTCTTCATAAAAGAGGAGGTTCTCAATTCGGTTATATTTTTTTACAAGTATTTGTGTGGTATACTACAACTAAAAAGGGTAAAATAAAACACTTTCTGCGAAAAAAAAAAACCGACTTCCAAAAAGACACTAAAAATCTAAAATAACTTTACTTTCGGAAGTCGGTGGCAAAAAGTCAATGATTTTTCATAGGCATCGAGTTCGAACCCAAGGCACGCACCTCTGACTTTTCGGATTCATGTGCGTATTGTATAATTATCACTTGCTCCGGTGAAAGGAAACATCGTGAGGAAACCAGCATGCCTGAGAGATATTTCTTGACGGCATGTAAAGCCAAGTCAGAGGCCCAAGGGCGGCCTGAAAACTCTGACAGCAGGTTAGGCGCTAACCACACGATAAAGAAACAAGTGTCTTTTTGGAAGTTGTTTTTATCGCAGAAAGTTTATTGTTCCCTATATTTTGGCGCTGTTTCCAGCGCCATGATAACGGATAAACATGGTAAATATACCGCTTTTTGGTATTAAAATAGTGTTAGTGACTAAGTCAGTTTAAAATCTTATTTACATAAATATTATAATTGCTGCACGAACCAGTAGCATCGACATCTACTCTAACCCCTTCCATCAACACCGTATGAGACTTCTAACCAGCTCGGAGTCTCGAGACGTCTGTGCGATATCAGACACCAGCTTAATTCATTGCATCCTTCATCTTTCATCCATTCCATTGTCTTCTTTTTTTTTTTGTTTTTAATATGAACAAATTTTGTTAATTAATGCTGTATTTCCCACCGGCTTAATGTACGCAGACCATTTTACTTTTTTTTTCTTTTTAATTAACTTTTTATTGTTTTACTTAATTTCTATAATGGTATGTTACTTGCCCTTTTTTTATTCTTCGAGGGCTGTGCACTTCTATAAGTGACAAATTCACTACACCTAAAACCGTCTGTGATGTATGTTTTAGTGAGTAAGTTGTTGAAGTGCCATTTAAATAATAATAAAAAAAATTGATCCATCTGGTCATACATATTGTGGGTCACGCAACTTTTGGCGTCGCCTTAAAATGAACTTGTGTCGACGCTACCGGCGCGGGCGTTACGCTTTGCCAATTCTAATTAAACTTGTATTGACAGCTGATACCGAATTAGCCATTAATGTCAAATAAAAATAGTCATTTGTCCTTATAGATTATTTGTCTCGCATATAAACATGTTCGCAATCTGTATTTGGCTTTTCATTTTCAGTCTTTATTAGAATTCGGCGCGAAAACGATCGATATTTTTAGTTAGATAGTTTTTTTTTTGTAAAAAAATGAGGTTTTATTTACTTTATAAAGACCAGTAAGTATTTTGTGATATTTTTAGTGTATAAAAATCAGCGTAAACTATTTAAAACACTTTAGGAACTTGTGAAATAATGGTATGAAAAGTATGATAAATTACTTTTATATTTTAGTACACATAACCTTCTTACAATTATTGTACATTAAAAACAAAACTAATATAAGGTCACACCTGTACCCCGATGGTATAAGCAGAGATCTACCCATATTTAGTCAGTTTTAACTCTGCTAATCATCATCAGCATTCACCTACCCAATCTATTTGTGGTCGGCGCAGCATGTCTTCTTCTTCCATACTTCTCTATTACTCGTCATCTCAGCAGTCACCTCCTTTCTTACCATATCATACTTCACACAGTCCATCCATCGTTTCTTTGGTCTTCCTCTATTCTTATACCCATCAACATTCATACACAAACCTTTCCTCACGACATTACTCCATTTTAAGCCCGCTTTTATTGGAAAATAATACAAAGACACATTACAATGCTCAAAGATATATTTAGTAACATTCAATGACAGTTTATTTATAATTGTATATTAAAAAACATGTAGTGTAGTGTTACATCGAAACCAGTATTATCAGTTAGTTATCTGTTTGATAACCGTCCTCTTTAGATCTTGTAACTGTCAGTCAGCCATTTTCTTTTTTCGTTTTTTTTTTTAACTTTAATAAATATGAGTGGTCCAAGTGTAAGTGAAGTGAAATTGTTAGCCATAGTGATAACAAGATATTATAGATATGATATTGACAATGTTAGTATTTACTTCTATTTTTACATTCAACAGCACGGCTGGCGCAGTGGCTGAGCGATTGGCTGCTGCGCTGCGTGTCGCGGGTTCGATCCCCGCACGGAGATAATATTTGTATGATATACAGGTAGTTGTTCCGGGTCTGGCTGTTTGTGTATGTGAGTTTAAATGTTTGTAAACGCACCCACGATACAGAAGAAATTCCTAGTGTGGGGCAAAGTTTTCTTAAATAAAAAAAAGGAAAAGAAGAAAAGAACAACAATTATGACACCAGCTTTAAAACGCTCTTTATTAAAAAAAAAATAGAAATTAGGTGTGCTTAAGACACTTATGACACTCGGAGAAAATGTAGCTTCATATTAGTGAAAGAATTTTCAAAATCAGTTCTTTAGATCCCGAGATTAATCCCTACATACAAACTTACAAACAAATTTTACCTATTTATATTTTAGTATAGACTTCTTCTTCCTATGTCGCTTTTTTATACGTCTGTTCTTTACGTAGGTGGTCCTCTAGGTAAAATGTTAAATGGAAGACCATTTAAGATTTTATCTAGGGACCAAAAATATTTGTTTGGCCCTATTACAAATGTACCGACCTTTTTTGAAGTACCTTTTTTTTTTTCGGATGGGAAATCATCAAATAACCCCTCCCGCTCTAGGCTGAGCAGGAGGGAGTGTCAGACTTTTACTGACTCAAACCCATCCATGTACTTTCCTTTGCCCTTTGTGTTCCAGGGCCGCGGTATCTCTTTCGAACAGTCCCGCAACCGTGGCAGGCATCGGTCCGTTCGGACCCCTTCCTGTTTTTTGAGGCACGCGTGGAACACGAACGCGCCGTCGACACGGCTCATGAAATTGACCTTGAACCATATTTCAGCGCCCTTAGCTTATGTCAAGCCACTTTTATCGAATAATTTGTAAACTAAGATGAATGTTGTGACAAGAATGGATAAAGTAAGGAATGAGTATATTAGAAGAAGTTTGGAAGTGGCGCCTGTTACAGAAACGTTGGAAGGGAATCGACTGTCTTCGTATCATGTGATGAGGAGAGATGAATTGCATGTGACTAAAAGAGTAATGAGTATGAACGCTGATCGATCGAGAGGGAGAAGAAGACCAAAGAAAAGATGGATGGATTGTGTGAGAAATGATATGAAGGAAAAAGGACTATAAAGGGTGTAACAAGATCCTTCATGAAGCCGTCAACCAAGCATTATGTAGATCAAATTATAAGTAACTTTACGCAAAAAATATTGCTGGAAATTTGGGAAACGACTTTTTTTTGGGGTGATTCACGTTTTACGGTAGGACTCAATGTAACGCACTCAAAACATTGTGCTGATGGATGGGTTGAATAGTACGGGGCTCGTGGAGGTGTTTGTAGTAAAAATCTTACATTAGAAACATGTATTTAAAAACATACTTGTAAAAAAGTTGGAACTTTGACCCCCAATTTCTCCGTAACTAGAAGGTTCCCAGGTATGGTCTAGACGAAAAAAAATATTGCAATGATGGGGAGAACAAGTGTCTTTCGGCTTCGTTAAGGGTCTTGTTACACCCTTTATGATAGCGTGACGGTTGACAGGGGAGCATGGCAGAAGAAAACGTATTGCGCCGACCACAAGTAGAATGGGACAAGGGCAGAGAGATGATAATAAATTAAACACAATATAAACAAGGGCTCTGTCTCGTTCTCTGTAAGCAAGCGCGACTGCTGAGCATGAAGTCCTGAGTTCGATTCAGTGGTTCTCCACGGAGGGTAGGCCACGCAAACAGACACCGAAAAAAAAAATTCGCGTTACATCACTGTGTCGCTCTACATAGGATCACCCTCAAAGTAGTCACATTAATGTTTTTATCCACTAACCCGTCCCGCACCTACCCCTGGTCACCGACGTGCACACTTAAATCGAATTTTTAGTAAGCGTATGAGAAACAACGCCATCTAGCTTAAATATTAGAAATTTCAATGTTTTTATGTCAGTACAAGAACGAAGGATGTCGCTTCGTTAGAAAAAATCTAAAAAATAAAATAGAGTGCGCTGTCAACAAAAAAATAAAATGGACAGTTTAGAGTTTTCGTTCCGGGCTCAATTTTGGCCATGGGAATATTTGAAAAAAAAACATTGAAATTAACCCTGTAAAAACAAAAGTTATAAATACAAGAACTCACCACATTATTCAAGGTTCAAATCACGATTTTCTGACGATGCCAGCCAGACCCGCAGAAACTATCCGCAGGTCATACAAATATTAGTTTCGTGCGGTAATCAAACCCACGACACGCAGAGCATCAGGCAATCGCTAAGCCACTGCACCAACCGTGCAGACAAAACCAAATAACACATTCATTTTTCTTTAAATGCCCGAGCAATTCCCATACCTGTGAGTTTTTATAAGTATGACTTTGACTTTTAATACTTTCCTGGACAATAATCCCATTAACAGGGTTTTGGAGGTCAGATAGGCAGTCGCTCTGTGTAAAATACTGGTATTCAGCTGCATCCGGTTAGACTGGAAGCCGACCCAACATAGTTAGGAGAAAATTAGTCAGATGATGATGCTAGTCTGAACGTCATCATGCATTAAGACAAGCCAAGCATTAATGTATTCTAACAAATTTTATAAATGCAAGAGTAAGTTAGTTTGTTTGATACCTTTCACGCCTAAACCACTAAACAGATCATCCTGAAATTTTGTACATTCGTTGTTAGGTGTACAGAAAGCGGGCCTGTGGACGGTGAGCTATGGGCTAGCTCGCCGTCCGTCCGTCTTATGACGACAGGCCGTGTCGACGGCGCGTTCGTGTTCCACGCGCGCCTCAAAGAGAGTCAGCAAACAGGAAGGGGTCCGTAAGGGCCGACGCCTGCCAGGGTTGCGGGACTGTTCGAAAGAGATACCGCGGCCCTGGAACACAAAGGGCAAAGGAAGGAACATGGATGGGTTTTAGTCAGTACAAGTCTGACACTCCCTCCTGCTCAGCCCAGAGCGGGAGGGGTCATTTGATGATTTCCCATCGATAAAAAAAAAAAAAAAAAAAAAAAGGTGTACAGAAACGGACATACGGTACCTTTAATTCCGAAAAAAATACTGTTCCCGAGGAAAACAAAAATAACGTTCTTATGATAATAGAAGGCGCCACGTGTCTTTCGAATCATGATTGAATACCACCGCTAGAGGCGCTCGTGGAGCGCGAGGGCACCGAAATATCAGATGTCTTAAAAAGTTCACGCAGTGCGTGCTTTTTTATCACGTATTTTTACTAATACTCACAATTGTGGTCTAGATTGAGCTATTCCTGATTAATTATGATTTGAAGATTTTAAGTAGCAACTTAGGATCTTATTTGTTAGTACTTGGAGGTAAAATGATTTTTAAATGTTTCATGCTTGCTAATTTTAGGGAGAATATTATAATCAATGATCTGAAGTTTACACTATGTTGTTATACGTATTAAAATAAACTTTTTATGAAGTTATTGGTACTTTAAAGTATAAAATAGAATTATTAACATGACCATAAGCGATAGTTGCGTCATCTGGTGAGCTCAAAAACGATAGCCCTCATTATAATAACATAGAAACTTTAGTAGTGTGTTAAGAGTTTAATTGTCAAATTCTAAATTAACACGAGTGAAGCCGCGGGCAAAAGATAGTTTGATATATTTTAACTTAACGGTTAATTTCCCTTTTCTCTTGTTACAGCGGTCTGTACGACCCGGTGCTGGACGACACCGAGCCCCTCTGTTACGATTACGAGGACGTTTTAGGCCGTCAATCGGAACCGACTGAGGTAGTTTTCCAAATCCAGCAGTTCGTAGAGCCCTCGGACATTGGCAGCCACCCGATCGACTTCAATAGTTCCCCAGGATTGACGGAATCTAGGTCCCTTACTGGTTCCCCGTTTGTTACTCCTAAAAAACCTTACCGTCCCTTTTCAACTGAACCTATAGTAGAAGTACCGCCTTTAGAAGATCCTATCATCCTAAATCCTAACTATCGAGATGAATTTGGCAAAAGTCCCATCGATAATGATCCTGACTATCTCATCAACGCCTTTGGTCAACATGAACTGGGTGAAAGTAAGTATAAGCTACCCATTTCGGAACAATATGATCCGGATGGTACCAGATTTCAGCAGAATAAGGAAGTTACTGAGAAACTGCTTAAGTATGAAAAGCATGTGAAGAGCTTGAGTAAAGATTTGGAGGTAGTTGATGTTACTAAGGAAACTAAGATTGTAGATGCTGTGACTGGAGAGGATATGTCCAAAGATGTGAGAAGAGAAAGCTTGAGAGGTGATGTCAAAGTTGAGAAAAAAGGAGTAAGGATTAGTGAAGAAGTTACCAAACACGAAGAGAGTATGAGAAAAGATAGTAAATCCATAGAAAGAAAGGAAATGTTTAGAGAAGAAGTGGAAGAAGAATCGATAAGAGAAGAATTACAGTATATAGAAAAGATGAGACAAGAAATGGACATAGAGAAGATAGAAGAAACTGCGATGTCGGTTGTAGAAGAGAGTATTGAGAGAGCCGTGTCTGTGGCAGAGGATATAAAGAAAGAGATGGATGTAGAAATGAGTTCTTCTGAAGTCCAACAACAGTCAGAATCAAAATCAGTAAAGTCTGAAAAAACACAAGAATCTTCCGAAGTCATTGATAAAACGGAAAGTACAGAATACGCTGAAAGAAAAATGAGTACAGAAGAGAGGACAGAAACCCAAAAAGATGGTTCGCAGAAAATAGAACGAAAAGATTATAAAGAATCTGAAATATCTGAAAAAGTTACTAAAGACGGTAAAGATGTACATAGAAAATCTCTCATTTCTGAAGAATATCAACATGAAGAAGTAAGAGAGCAATCGAGAAGAGAATCATCAGTTCCAGAGTCTTCAGAAAGTAAGCTTGATGTTAAAGCCAAATTCAAAAAAGCTGCGAAAACTGTTGCTTCTAGCGTTAAAGAAGAAAAAAGTACAACCGCTGAACAGAGAGCTTATTCAATGGGCTTACAAGCTATTCCCAATATAAGGGGCACTGTACATTCGTCCTACCACTACGATCTGCTTTTAAGAACCTTTTTCTTACATCTAACGGATGTGATGGTAGCTTTATCTAGATTCCTCCTTAGTCAACCTATCTTTAACCAATTAGAACAATCTTCAGTAAGTGAAACTCGCAGGTATGACAGCGGCGAAAGAGATGAAAGGGTAAGAAAAGGTTCACAAGAAGTAGTCGAAAAGATAGAAAAAAGACGAGAATCAACAATGAAAGTAGTAGAGAGTAAGCAAGCAGGAAGGCAACTTGTAACTCCTGTGCCAGTGGAAAAGAAACAAGAAGTAAAACCAGTCTCTCAAAAGATTGAAAAAGATATGAAATTTGAGTCTATTCAAGAGACAAAGGTTCAAAAGAAAGAACTAGTCAGACCCGTACCTGTAAAAGAAGTGAAACGGGAACTAAATGAGGCTAAACAAGAACAGAGGACGGAAAAGGTAATTACAGGGGCCGAAATGGCTCAACGTTCAGACAAGAGGCTTACCCCCGAAATTACTCAAAAGCTGGATGCTGTGATATCCGAATTTCAAACAATTGCAGTAGATGACGTTAAGAAGGAGATGTTGATGAAAAACAGAAGATCTAGAAGCAGGAGCCAAATCGAAGAAGAAGTTATGAAAGAGAGTGATCCTCTAGAATGGTTGGACAAAGTAGATAGTAGGAGAACTTCAATGGAAAGAACTGACATGTCTAAAAAGGAGTTTTCGTCTTCAGAAACAATGGAAAAGAAGAGTTATGTCGAAACAATAAAACAAGACTCTAAACACAAGACACCTAAAACATCAAAACAAACATATATAGCTATTGTTGAGTCTCATGTTTATACAAACAAGGACGCTATATTTGAGGAACATCTCAAAGACATATCCGAAACATCCTCAGTACAAAGCGCTGAAGAAATCAACACAGCAGTTGAAACTATAGAAACAATCAGCGCGGAAAACGTCGCGATTGAAAGCGCAATCAAAGAGTTAGAAACGGCTAAGATTGTTGAAGAGACTCAAAAACTAGCTACTGTCAAAGCTGAAAGCGCTGCTACTGTACAAAAGATTGAAGAAGTTTTATATGATACTAAAGAATTAGTCTCAGAAGAGTTCAAGAAGGAAACTGCAATACAATCTACTGATATTCAAGAAGTTGTGATCCATGAAACAAAGGAGATTGTAGAGCCTGTTGTGGAAATTAAAGAAGAGAAAATAGAAAAAGTTGAAAAAGTCGCTATCGATATCAATGAATCGCTTTCTGTCGCGGAGTCTACAGAGGTTAGCGTGCAAGAATCGAAGAGCGAGTTTGATAATGTTGAAATGAAGAAAGAAACCGTTGCTATTGTAGAAGAAAAGAGAGAAGTGGAGAAAATCGTTGAATCTAAACCTGAAGTCATCGAACCAAAGCCAATAGAAATTGTAGAAATAACAGAAACTATTAAAATAAAACCTAAAGAAGAGAAGTCGGTTCACGAAGAGTTTGCTGCCTTGAAAATAGTAAAGAGAGTCGAAATCGACGCTAATTTATCACCAGAAATTATTGAAGTTGAAGATATCTCGGAACTGACATCCAAAACCGCTGTAAGTAAAGTTCAAGTAGGTGACCAAGTAGCGATTGACGCGTCAAAAGAAATGTCGGTGAAATCATACGTCAGTACTCAAATTGGCTCAGATGCTAAAAAAGAATCAATCCTAGATGTTTCTCAAGCAAGCCAAATGTCTGTCAGCTCAGAAATTGGAGCTACCTCTCAAGCAAAAAAAGAGTCCGTAGCAGATATCTCCTCTCAAATAACAAAGAGAGAATCGTTAGTCGACGTTGAAACCAGCCCAGTGTCTTCTCAAATCGCAGCATTTGCAGTTAAAAAAGAAATGGCTACGACACAGCAAGTTGAATCTCTAAGTAAGTCATCTGAAGCTGTTGTACAAGAATCATCGTTCACAGCTCAATCTACAGACAAAAAACTATCTTTACGAACAGATTTAGAAAGGCAACTATCGACACAAAGCCCTCCTAGTACTATAGATACTCCTACTCCTTCAACAATCCCTCCGACGCCAGTAACCGACGAATATGTTTTCAAATTGTCCCTCCCTTTGCCGAAGAGTAGAAACGCGACACCCATACCCAGGGATTGTACTCTAAGTCCTGAAGATGAGGACCCACACATAGTCAAGAAGCATCTAGTTCCACATATAGAAACGACTATCGAAAGAATAGTGTATGACTCTCCATTACTTACCCCAACTGTGGAACAGCCCCAGTCTCCAGTCTATACTAAACCAGTTTTAAACGGCGGTGCGAGTAAAGTAAGACCAGTTTATTGTAAGCCTGGTCTAAAGGGCGGTGCGGGTAGGGTACGGCACCCGGTTTATAGAAAACCGGGTTTGTTTGGCGGTGCGGATAAACCAGAATATTCGAAGGTATGTAGGATGGGAATATATTGAACTCAAATTCAAAACATTTCATCATCAAGATCATTTTAGCCAAAAGACGTCCACTACTAGACATAGGCCTCCCCAAGTGTCGTCACTTTGACCGGCCCTGTGCATCTGGCATCCAGCGGATCCCTGCAGCCTTCACCAGGTAATTGGTCTAGTGGGAGGCCTTCCAACGAAAATTATTTATTTTAATGAAACCATTCACAGACACTTTTCAATTTTCAAATAATTATAATTTTGTCGAAGTATTGATCATTGTGCAGTACATAAAATGCATACAGGGTGAATTTTCCAAATGGGCGTGGATATTCCTCACAGTTTCGGATTTGGCCATCCACGCCCACTTGAAAAATTCACCCTGTATATCATTGGTTTGTGTTGAAAACTCATTTTCATTTTAACAAAGGGATGTAGTGATCTGCACTTTGAATCAACAAAGGCCGGGCGTCAATATTCATTCTAATTGCATTTGCAGCTGTGCCTAATTAGGCCGACCTAGACATTTTTAATAGTACAGTTAGTTAAAGCATTTATCTGACCCATCTTTGCTTTAATAGTCGTGACTTTTTAGAATACGAATCGATAAAATGTTACAATTCTTTTATATTTCATTTATTTAGCTCAAATAAGTGAAATATAAAAGAACTATAACAATGAAACAAAAAAAAAATCAACCGTTTATGCACAGGTCCTAGCTAATTGCTATAAGTCACTGTACATGTACATTATTAGTTGAAGTTATTGTACAGAAGACCATCGTTTTTTTTCATGTATCAGAGGCCTTAAAGACAGGTGGTAAACAGTTTCAAAGCGTTTTGTGTTCTTAAAATAAATTTCAACGGGATAAACCGACGCTTTGGGGGTTTATGTTCGTTCCATCATCATTTTAGAGTGGTCTACATTGCTATTTCTGAACAATTTCACTTTTTCTAAGCCTAGTGGTATTTTAACCTCAACCATGCCATCTAGCAACCGCTTGATTTCAGTTTGGAACAATAAAACACACATATTTTTAATACGTTCATTGCCAAGCCAAAATGCTGAATTTATCTAGATGGCCAAAATAAAAAATTCGTTGAATGTTTTCCCTAGTGGCCAAAGCAAATACCAGAACCCAATACGATACGACCACTATTTAATGGCTCGTACTTAATTGTAATTTGTAAGGCACACTCACGTGACGTTGCGTGAATGGCCATAGCATAACAGCCCGCTTCACGCGATGTCACATGATGTGGCAATTAACGCGTTAAAAGCGTTTATAGACTCCAAAATCACTTTCTTACCAAAGCATTAATTAATACCATTTAAACAGGAGGAGATCAGAGAAATCGAGAGAAAGTCCTCACTTCTGGCTTCAGCCATAGACGAAACCATTAAGAGTATAGAAGAATATAAAGAAGAGGTAGGTATAGACTCGAAAAAAGAAGTAAAAGTTCAAGAGTTTAAAGAAGAGAAGATTACTAAGAGTTACCAAGAATCATACAACAAACAAGTTAGGAAAGGCTCGAGACAAAATGGCTTTGAAGAAATTGATACTAAAATTGAAGAGATTATAGAAAGATGTAATGCTTTAGCTTCTCTTGAAGATGGTGAAAATAATACAAACGTTGGAGAACCTGAAAATACAGGAATCGTTACTGAAGTTGAAGAAAAAGAATCTAGAAAAGCAAGTATAGAAATTGAGGTCAAACTTGAACCTGAAACTGTAATAGAACAAGAAACGAAACCAAAAGAAAGGGCAGTCAAATTCCAAAGTGAAGTCAAAATTGTTGAAGTGGAGAATGCAGGAGACATAATTGTCGTTGCTGAAAGAAAAGAGAGTCTACCTGAAGATCTACCATATATACCTCAACCTGTACACACACCAGCTGTTGAAATTAAACCAAGAGAAGAAGTTAACCCAATCACAATTATTCCTGAAAGGCCTAATGAAGTAAAACCAGAACCAGTAAGAATACAAGCAGAACAAGCTAAGGAAGAGAAACCTGACGCTCTGCTTGGCTTCAGACCTGTAGTATTTGATCCGGAGAATATTCAGAAACATGGCAGCGACCAGTATTATGACACTAGTTATGTTTTTATTCAAGTGAGTATATATTTTTTTTTAAACTTACTTTGTTAGTTTTTGTGTTTTTGTTAGTTAGTATAATATTGGTCAAATCTTGGAACTAAATTTCAAACCATTTCCCCCAACCGATTGAAGTCAAATTTGCACACAGTTTTGGTTCTTGTGTTTGTGATTTTTATGACAGACATGACTTGATACTGCAGCCAGGATCGTCTCCTCACGAGAGAACTCCTCAACAGTTAATAGCACGGACACAAAACTTTGTATACGCGATAAATATTGATAGATAAACCTAATTTTCTTCTGTTCATTTAAAAAAAACTATTTTTTTTTAAGTTTTTTTATTTATAACATTTACCAAGGCTCAGCAATGGTGGACCAGTGGTATCGAGACAGACTTACAAGTTGGAAGGTCCTGGGTTCAAACCCAAACAGGCGCGTAGCTTTGTGTAATTTATTTCATCACCACTGCTCTCAAAACAGTGAAGGACCACCGTGAGAAAACCGGCATGTCCTAGAAGCAGGGGCGTAGCCGCTGCCATATACTATCAGCCGTATCAGTGATACGTGGCCCCCGAGTAACGAGGGCCCCTGATGAAGAAAAAAATCACAAAATCTTCTTTCAACCTCAAATTAATATTCTTCTTACAAAAAGATAAAATGAAAATATAACCTATCACGGTCCAGAAAGCTCCAATTTTAGGAGGGGAGTTCTGTGTTTCAGCAGAGGGCACTAGGTGTTGATGCTATGGCTCATTGAATAAAGTAAGCTGCAACGCCGTTTGATTGCAATTGGCTCGCCGTCCTAAAACATAACTGGGTTGTAGAGGTCAGAAGCAGTTGCTCCATGTAAAATACTGGTATTCAACTGCATCCGGTCAGACTGGAAGCCGGTGCCGACATAGATGGGAAAAGTCAGGCAGGTGATGATGGTGGCATGATGTTATGAGGACTGTTTGATTCTAGGAACCTCCCACGGCCACTCGAGACCCGAGATTGTCTCCGTACTTGACAGAAAGTGGAGACAACATCGGAACTATACAAGGAATTGTCGACGGACTTGAGGAGCCTGTGATGGACCCAGAAATTGCTAGTAAGTATTCACATCCTTTAAAGTTACTACTGCGAAAATGCGTGCGCAGCGGCGGCCTAGTGGAGGCCTAGCCTAGCCCCAAAGGTCGTGATAAAAGAACGACCAAAAATAAAAATAAATATTCTCCTTCTGCAGAATTGCTTGGAAAACCTGGCATGCCAGAAGAACATATAAAACCAATCATATCAGGAGAAGACGACATGTTAAGAGAGGCGCACGTTATGGGGTAAGCATCCTAACTGATAGTATAAATATGAGAAAGTAAGTTTGTTTTTTTTTCTGTTACCTTTTCACGCTTAAACCACTGACCCGATTATCCTGAAAATTTACATAAATGTACATTGTCAGGTGCACAGAAACCTTTCATCCCGAAAAAAAGTACTATTCCCGAGAAAAACTACAATAACGTTCTTATGATAATAGATGGCGCCACGTGTATTTCGAATCAAGATTGAATTATAATATTAAAGAAACTTTAGTCAGGCGCGGATACAGAGGGGGGCAATGGCAACGCG
Organism: Eugnorisma glareosa; assembly: GCA_947578425.1. Classification (NCBI taxonomy): domain Eukaryota; kingdom Metazoa; phylum Arthropoda; class Insecta; order Lepidoptera; family Noctuidae; genus Eugnorisma; species Eugnorisma glareosa. Next base: position 2,081,399 of record OX387984.1, read on the forward strand.
AGCATGGTCAAAAATCGTGTTGTTTCGTCCAGAGCCACAGCGGCGATTTTCTTTCCGTCTTACCCCGCCCCGACCCCGCACATCTCGCTCTCATACCGCTTAACGCGATGACATTGAACGAAGAATAGTGTTCGAAAATTTCTTAAACTTGTTGCAGGAAATACGTGTTTTTGAATAAGTCTTTTAATTTTAAGTACGTGAAAAAAGAATTTGTCATTAAGAATCTGATGATCGAAAAAACTGACGAATCGAAGGTATATATCGAAGAATCGAAGGTATAGGTACAACTACTGTCAAAACGAACTTTTGTACATATTTGTCATGTTTTTCTACTCCTCCGCTATTATTTTTTGATTAATTTCGTCGCGAGATCCAAGACTGTTAAATTGCTTCTCTGGGACTTTGTCGAGCATCATTGTCTCGCCTCTGATGATTCTGGCTGTCAGAAGTTGCAGTGGTTTGGGAATAGTGTAGCGAGCTTGTACTGTCAAAACGAATTGAACGTGAACTAATAGTTATTTTGCCCTTTATAAACAGCCTCGCCAGAGTTCTGAACTCCCACATGCATCGAACAGACGACCCTACTTCAGAGATACTCCCGATTAAGCCAATGATTGGTTCGCTCAAGGATTCAGAAGTAATCAAGGCACTGAACGAGGAGATGTTGAGGCAGAAAGAGGAGAAGAGAAAGAATGAGGAAAAGAAGTGGACGACCTTCTTGCAGAAACCGAAGAGGCCGGTGCCAAAGGCGAAGTTCGGGTACCAGGGCTGGACGGAGGACGAACAGGTCGTTGCGGTGAGTGGATACGAAAGTTTGTGAGGATGGATGGATGTTTATTACTTTGTCACGCAAAAACTACTCAATAGTTTTGGATGAAAGGCACACATAGTTTATAACCTGAACTAAAACTTACGATACTTTTTATCCCGACTTACGATCCCGTGCGACAATTAACCAATGACACGCGGGTGAAACCGCGGGCATAAGTTAGTATATAAATACAAAATATTTATTTCCGTAAAACAATATGTCTTAAATTAGTTGATGATTGGAGTCTCCTTTTAAGCAAATAATGCCTGTAGTAGGAGACTCCGCTCTTCCATAAATTAAGATAGTTCTATTTTATTTTCTTAACATTATAATACTAATATTCTCCTAACGTTATGAAAGTAAATATATGAGAGTGTAATGGTAAAAGTTGAGTGGCGTATTATGGATGATGATTTGTGTATGTGTTGTGTGTGTGTGTTTGTTTGTGTGGGTGTGTGTGTGTGTGTGTGGGGGTGTGTGTGTGGGTGTACAACTGCACGCGTTTGATGTGTGTGCATTATCATGTTACAAGAGTGCTTCGGTGTCTTCATACGAAAGTGGTTTTATCCATTCTAGTATAGTTTTTTTACAATCATGTAGTTGTTCAGTGTACATGTATATCTTTCTGTTAACTCTATTGTAAAGTTGAGCTGAGCGTATGTTATACTGCATGGCTGCAAATTTTATTTTTGTTTGCGGGATTTGTGCAATAATGTCTTTTCTACTATATCCTTATCGAAAGTAAGTGTCCTGTGTTTCTTTAGGAGTGTGGCAGTGATATATAACTTTCTAACACTTAGCAGGCCACTGATCTCGTAAAGAGTTTTAGTTGAAAATCTACGTCTTTTAAAATACATTATTTTTATGAGGGCCATTTGGCCTCGTTCCACATCCATAAATTTTGATTTTGCCGCCCCGCCCCAAGCAGGTATACAGTAAACTATAACCGATTGTGCAATGGCAGTATAAATTTCATTTAACAGATTCCTGTTTGGGCCTCCTGGTTTAGCAACATATGTTGTCGGGACCACAATATGTCTCAAAGTTTTAAACATCCAGCCTAATTTTCGTACTCTATCGGTTACGTGTTCAAGGTGAGAGTACCAAGTCAACCTTTGATCAATTATTACGCCTAAATATTTTGTTTGGGTACTTTATTGATTAGGGGGACATGTACAATCTAAATCTGTTCCTTTACAAGAATGTATTTTAATATCAAAATTACCATCTGCTTGTGACTGGTTTGAAATTGTAAAACATATATAGTTTGTTTTCTTTGTGTTCAGTGTTAGTACATTATCATTAAGCCAGTCGGCAATTTGGGCCATACCCAACTCGTAAGTTTCACGTCAGACCAATCATTTCCAGAGAAAACTACAGCTGTATCATCGGCGTAAGAAAAGATGTTTGCATTATCGACTTCAAGGTTACACAGATCATTTATGTACGTCAGAAATAATGTAGGACCCAAAATGCTTCCCTGCGGAACGCCAAAAGATACATCTGCCTCCTCACTGGTGAAGGCACCTATTTTAACTCTCTGTTTTCTATTTGCCAGGTAATCTTTAAAGAGGTTTAGAGCTATTCCTCTTACTCCGACTCTTTCTAACTTCGACACAAGGGTTGGAACAGATACGGTGTCAAACGCTTTTTTTAGATCTAGGAAGACTGTTAGACATTTTCTTCCCTTATCGAGATGGTCAGTTACAAGCGAGTTGAGTGCAGCGACTGCGTCCTCAGTGGATACACCCTGTCTGAATCCAAATTGATGAGGCGATATTATTTTATATTTATTAAGGTAGTTAAGTAGTCTGATGTTAATTATTTTTTCTACAATTTTAGATAGAGCTGGCAATACAGAGATCGGTCTATAGTTATTGACATCGTCGCTGTTCCCTCCCTTGTGTACAGGAGTAATAACAGACTGTTTGAGTGGTGTCGGAAAGATACCGTTTTTAAAACAGAGATTTACCAAGTGTGCTATGATGGGAACAACTTCCGTGCTAATGTATTTTAAGAACCGAGTTGAGATATTATCCCATCCTGCAGCACTGTCTGACTTCAGACTCATCAGGATACTTTCCACTTCCTTAGGGTCAGTGTCCAGGAGCACAAAGGAATTAGTTTGGGTAGGTAAGGTTTTAGGTCGACAAGAGTTTTTACTAGGTTGGATTTGCTGAGCTATTGTTTTCCGATATTGGAAAAATAAGCGTTAACAAAATTCACTTATGCAGTTGGAGACGGCAAGATGTTTAAGAGGTCAGAGCTTTGGTTTTTAGGTTTAGTTGAGTAAGTTATTGATTTTATATTTTTCCAAAGTAATTTCGTATTTGTGACAGATTTAGCTAGTGACTCTCTTTCATGTTTTCTTTTCAATTTCTTTATGAGATTGTTACAATATTTCCTATACCGACAATACGTTATTTTTAAAATTTCATTGTGAATATCTAACCGAGATTGTTTTTGTAATTTATTGCGGTTTTTTATGCAGCGCAGTAGCCCAGGAGTGATCCATGGTTTTATTATACGTCTACTGCTAGGAATGTTTGTTATAGTAGTATTGTGTTTAATAGTGTCAGTTAACTTTTGTATCAGTCGACTGATTAACAAATTGGGATCGTTACAAAACAGCAGCTCACAAAGATTTTTTTCTTGTAAATCTTTAAGCGCTTGCTCAAAGTTGATGGTAGTGTTGGTTTTATTAATAAAACGAGAAACGACATGTCAATCAGTGAGTGAGTGGTCTTGTAGTTTTATATAATATAAATTTCTGGTTTTCATTTTACAAAGTGATAGAAAGGTAGTGTAGTGATCCGTTATAGAAGTTTTTAAAATGACAATTGATGCAGATATTTTTCTTTTATTAATCCTCAACATGAGGTGGTCGAGGCAGTTCTTTTCTCTGATGGGTAACGTATGACCGGGTAAAATACCATAATTCGAAAGCATATTTAGGTAGTTCATCCGGTTTTTCTGTTCGTGAGACGGTTCAATGGTTTTCGGTCTAATGTTAATGTCACCCGCTAATATAATGTTTTTTAGTGTCGGAAGAGAATCTAAGTGCAGACTGAGTGACTCCAAAAAAGGATCAAGATTTGTGTTTGATGGAGATCGATATATACACAAAACAATATGGTTTAATATATCCAGTTGTAGGCATGTCGCCTGAGCTAACTGTATTTCTTGAAATTTTGGTATTAACGTTTGCTTTACGAATACAACGACCCCATCATTTTGATTAAACTGACGCGTTGATATAAAGGCCTGATAGCCTGTGAGTTGAGGAATTGGTTTGTCAATATTCAATCTACATTCTGTTAATATTATCACATCAGTCTCAAATTTAAAAGTCGATAACAATACATTAAAGTCATCAAAATTGCAATATATGCTTCTTATGTTCTGTGATAAAATGGTAAAATCATTACTTTTAACATGTATATGTTCTGAAAAATCCGAGGGGTCGCATTCAATTGAACTCGCTATTTCAATATTGTCAATTTCATTTACTGTTTGTAATGTGTTACTCATGATATATAATTGAAAATAAAGATGAACGCATTATAAGATAGTCACAACAGCCATGGGTAGACTTTTTGAAAGCGAGCTGGACAAAGTGAAACGAGCTTTTACATTTATATAAATGTATGTCTGTTTTATAAAAGCATTCTTTATATGTAAATATAAACACAAACCCTTTTGCTATCCAGGCAGAAACGCTACCTGCCGTAAACACATTTTTCTTCGTCGACATTTAACAGGAGAATAACATGAAAATCATTTTATTGACCTCAGACCAACTGAGTTATTGACCTATAACATGGAAAAGGTTCTGCATTTCGTCTTCAATTCATTGATTTTTCTTCATGTATTTAAGGGGGAAGCGCCAGGGTAGCCCGCGAAATTCAAATACTCGTACGTTTTTTGCAATTTGAAGGTTTTGTTCATTTTGTTCAACATACAATCAGCCTGACACTGACCGGAAAATTGCAAAAAAACGTTTGAAAATTTGAATTTCGCGGGCTATCTTGGCGCTTCCCCCTTAAGTAAACAAAAATTACTTCCCACGAGAACCGATTCTGATACTTGCTTTTGTCATTGGAAAGACCTTAGGCAAGGTCCAGATCTGTTTTAATACACTTTTAACGAAGCCAAAAGGTACTTGTTCTTCCCGTCATTGCAATAGTATTTTGTTCTAGACCATACCTGGAAACCTTCTAGTTAAGGAGATATCAAATTGAAGGTCAGATGATGAGTATGAATAGACATGGCTATAAGAAGAGATGAAGTCAAAAGACACGATGGATGTACTGTGTGAAGGATGATATGGTTAGAAAGGAGGTGTCTGCTGAGATGACGAGTAATAGAGAAGTATAGAAGAAGAAGACATGCTGCGCCGACCACGAATAAATTGGGATAAGGACAAGAGAATGATGACTCTATTTAAATGTGGATTCTTATGTGTGGTTATGAAACTGTATGAAATTTACTTTTTAGTTTCAGTGGAATCTGTTTGTAGTCTATGAGTATTCAACGCGGAAACTGATAAACCGTCTAAAATCTTCTGATAGAGCACATCTTCATTAACTAGAAGGTTTTGAAATGACAGCACGTGGCTTAAATCTAATTTATTTGCTAGTTTGATTCAACGAGCTATTTCATCCGTCACATTATCCATATCTTCATCAATATCACGGCCAAGAACTACAGTATTTTCAAATCTATTTTTAACCGTTTCCGTATCTACAATCAATATAATTCTTCCGATTTGACATTCAGAATTTCTGGCATAAATTCAATGAAAGAGTTCTGGCGAAGTTGGAAGTCTAATATTTAGTTTTTGTTCGGTTTTTCTAGCGGGCGGTCGCGACGTAGATTTTCATCTAGTGAGTCTTTTTCATTTCGAATTTGCGAATTTTGAATTGGTCTTTAATTATGTGGTTCGTCTGCTTAATTGTTATTGTCTTCGTAATTCTATTTCTGATATTATGGGTATTATTCTTTTCAAGTTTATGTAGAATAGAAAACTCTAAATTATTTATTCAGGTTACATAATTCAATTAAAAGTATAAAGTGGTACCACAGCATCATCTACATAGACGAATTTATTAACTGATTAAATCCTTTCGCTGTATCCAGATCTAGTTATTGCCACGAATTTTCCTTCTTGTATATCTAAGTTTAGCTTAATTGTTGTTTTAATTATAGTTTTTCTTTTCAGGAACCGTATAAAGTGAAAATAGTGAAACAAGCTAAGCCTAAAGTTGCGCCTGATTATAAACCGGAGGTATAGCTTCATCATTTATTGTTATTAGTAATGTAATATTAGTTTTTTTTTTATTAATTACCTACTTAGTTGATCTTCTGATTTACAATTTATTTGCTTCTTTAAATACCTATGCTTTTAATTTATTATTTTATTTAATCATAATTTTTGGGAATGTTTTAATACTGCCATGTTTAATAGAATTTAACTTTTATTTTCTTTTCTTTTAAAATCTTGGACTTGTTTGTGGATTTTAATTACGTTGTTCCTGCTTTTAATATTAATTACTCCTGTTCCTGATTTTAATGATTTTATTTGGACAGTAAATAAATGAATATTTTCAATTACAGTCTCAAGGATTTATTTTTCTGTATGATATTTCAGTAAAAAATAGTCATGAGTTTTTGATCTTCTACAATATTGCAAAATTTGAAAGCCATTCCTCAGTTGCATCGTAAAATATTCATTTGTTTGTTAACAAAGACCATTAACATGCTTTTCGTTTCAAAATACTCGTTTATAACATTTGTGGCTGTCCAAGATACATTAGTGAACTTTTTTTGTCGAACATTTTCTAGACATCAATGGTCATAGTTAACGGCTAGAATACACCTGATACGTCTTTGGTCGAACTAGGCCGATCTAGCAATAACATACTCGTACACACGGCTACACATCAAGCTATACGTTTCCAGTATAAGCTGACCTCGCATTGTACGGAAATCCTATACAATGCGAGATCAGCATAAACTGGAAATGTATAGCTTGATGTGTAGCCGTGTGCACATGACAGGGATATTTGTCAAAGGGTGGTCACACCCTTTTCAAAGACTATTCAGAATCGATAATGTACTGGGTCTTTACAATTTGTAAAATATTTGTTGTTTTTGCTAACGCAACATGTCATTGTCGAAATCATAAAAACACAATTCAGTTCGGCAACCTAGACTAAACATCAAAAAATAATTCAATTTTTTTTTTAAAACGACTTTTTCATTTGACTGTTTTGATTACTTTTTGTTTGTTTTTACGTTTCACTATAGAGATCTTAGTTTCTGTAGTGTCTTTTACATAACCCTGTATGTGTTATGTAAAAGAATAAAATATGAGTGCGGTCACGAGGTACTAGGTGGTTCACTAAGTACGAGGTGGTTCAACTTCCATCGTCCGGTAATTAGTTATACGCACTTACCGTACACTTTTACATGCTTATGTTTGTTTCAATCGGCTGAGTTCGACCGACATCGTCAAGCAGTTCAGCTGAGAGGATTATCTGTGTCAACTGTGTGTCTTCTATCTAGTTAACATCTGTATAAAAATACTTCGGTACGTTTTCCATCTAGACTGTCACGTTGTTAAACATCTATACTATAATCTGTTTCAACGCCAACTGTATATTCTCCACCATCATCCTCATACTCCATCACTTCTCCACAGGACTTCGAGACAGGTCCCCTACCCTGGGAACAGAGGGCTGAAATAGATTCTTCTCTACCACCAGTGGAACCTGAAGAACCTATACTCATTCCTGAAGTGCCAGAGTTTCTGGAAGCCGTCGATCCTTTGAAGGAGAGCGAGGTTCCTGATCTGGAAGATACCGGTGAGTTTATTAATCGAGTTTACTTTAACACTAACTGAGAAGCTCCTGGCTAAATAAAAACAGCCGCTTGGGCCGATCTTGAGGTGAAGCCGCGCTAGCCACAGTCGGTGCATGGATGGGTGACCATCTATTCAAATTCAAAAACGTTATTTCGAGCGGAGGGTCATTCAGGGTGTAACAAGACACTTAACGAAGCCATCAACCAAGCATTATGTACATGAAACTAAGTAACTTTATGCAAAAAATATTGCTGCGATTCGTATTTTTTTTGGGTTGAAAAAACTCGTTTTACGGTAGGACTCATTGTAACGCACTCAAAACATTGTGTTGATTTGCACGGGTGTCGTGGAGGTGTTTAAAGTAAAAATCTTAAAAAAAAAAACATTTAAAGTAATGTTGGAACTTTGACCCCCAATATCTCCGTAACTAGAAGGTTCCCAGGTATGGTCTAGAACAAAACATGATCGCAATGACGGGGAGAACAAGTGCCTTTCGCCTTCGTTAAGGGTCTTGTTACACTATTTATAGGGTTAGTAACATAGTCTTTAAAAATTAAGTCTCAGTTAACAACACTTCACGGTGACACATATTTAACTGACAGCAGTGAACAACAAGGACAGTCCACTCTGCCAGCAACCATTTCTAGAACCCTGTTAGGGCTGGCTGACTCGAGCCAATATAAATGCTGCGCGCTTGCGCATTATTATCATATTTATTATTTATTGTGTAAAAACAATCTACACGCACCGCCTCAAACATTACTGACGCACTGCAACGCCATGGCAACCCCATTAGTTTCCTGAACGCATTATTGATTTTCACACGAAGGGCTCCATACGACGCGACGCTTGCGAATATATTTCGACGCAAGCTGCATGTGTAGAAAGAAGGTGGTACAGAATGCTTTTAAGGTGGATGCGCAAGGGCAGCCCGCGAAATTTAAATTTTCTTACGTTTATTGCAATTTGCAGGTCAGAGACAGCTTGTATCTTAATAAAAATATAAATCGCGCCAGTAACACGTATGGAATTACAGAATTACAATCATTTAAATCTTCAATACAACCCTCCAAGTTCATAAATAATGCCAAAGAGTGACTTTTTCATGAAATAGCTATTGAATGGGGTTATATGAACTTGGAAGGCTGTATTTATAATTTTAGTGATTATAATTCTGTAACTCCATACGTGTTACTGGTGCGATTTATATTTTCATCAACATACAACCTGACACTGACCTGCAAATTGCAATAAACGTAAGAAAATTTAAATTTCGCGGGCTACCCTTGCGCATCGGTGGATGCGCAAGGGTAGCCCGCGCATCCACCGATTAAGATTAGATTAAGAGCGTCACGTACATATATATTACATACCGTGCTTCGGAGTAGTCGGTGTCCAGAAAGTCTGACAACAAGTCTTACCAAGGGTTATCGTATTAGCCAGTACTGACTGGGCTGTAGAGGTTAGATAGACGGTCGCTCCATGTAAAATACTGGTAATCAGATGCATCCGGTTAGACCGGAAGCCGACCCTAACGTAACTGGAAAAAGGCTGGCAGAGCGTGACTTAAAAACTAGCTCTTCGATCACTAATTGGTCGTCTTGAAATTCGAATGTTGATGTTAGCGCTACCTAACTGGTCCAGTAATAGCTAAGAACCATCAAGAAATATTGTCGAAATATCGAATAACTCCATGTAAAACACAAGTGTTTGGCTGCATCCGATATGGAGTGGGAACCGACCCCAAAAGATACTAGGCCGATGATTTTGGTCAAGCATACGACAGGGCCATATATGACTTACGTGATCAGAACTTCAGAAGTAGTTGGTCGTAGGTCTATTGGTCAGAAGCGTAACTATTAAACATGAGGATCTGGGTGCGATTCCCGTAGTTGGTCAGAAGCTACTAAACAAGAGGATCTGGGTGCGATTGCCAGGTCGGCCAATATTTTATTGGGTTTTTTTATCAATTATTCTTCAGTAGCAGCCACGAAGTCTGGATTTATGCCCGGTTGGTGGCAATAGGCTCGCCCTTTAATACATGGAACTTAACAAATGTAACTGGTGAAATGTAGGTATACCATTAGGTATCATCATCATCATTTCAGCCAAAAGACGCCCACTGCTGGACATAGACCTTCCCCAAAGGGGGCCACGCTTGGCAGGCGGGTTGCCGTTAGGTATACCTCTGCCTTATCTTTCGGGGCAATTAAGGCTTGATAGGCACTGCAGAGTATGTCTTAGAATACTTCATGTTATTGTCAAATTTATGATGAAATGAACACCATTGCTTGCTTAAATTACAGGAGTAACCAATGCTTATTTCTCAGGTATACCGTTACCGCCGCCAAGAGAACCTACCCCCGTAACAGAAGAACAGCTACCAGAACCCGAACCCATACCAGAAGTTCCAGAAGTACAAGAAGTAGTGCCAGAAGAAGAGAAGCAAGACACAGAAGAAGATTTGGAGAAAACAATGGCTGAGCAGCTAGTTAAGAGCGTACAGAAGATGGTTGGTGAGTAACTGAAACATTTATACATAATTACACACACATTAACACATAATTGCACATTTTGATATAAGTGGAAAAACTTTGTTATTGCATTCGAGCGCGGAATTAACACCCGAGCTGCAAGCGAGGGTGTTATAGAGCCGATAACTGCAGTCACAAATCCTCACGCGCAATCCCACGCGTATCAAACGAAGTTTTTCAATACACTTTCGAAGAAATAAAATATTAGAACGGATAGTATTTTCGTCAGGAATTATTAGGAAACTATGATTTAGTTTGCTTTTTTCTGCGCTTTGCTTTCGCCAGGTTGAAGAAGAAGCAAAGGTATGATGCCGCTAAACACCCTAATATGAAAAATGGAAAATTCAATTATATTTGATTTTAGAACACAATTATTTGGTAGTTTGTTCTTGTAAGTAAATATTGGTTTTAAATAATGTTTTTTATCTATGATATTGTATTTATAAACAAATAGCGGCCCGTCCCGACTTCGCACGGGTGCCTATGTTACTCAGGGTAAATGTAGCTTTCTAATGGTGAAAGAATTTTTTAAATCGGCGCAGTACTAGCTGTTGCCCGCGGCTTCGCTCGCGTTTTGGTCGGAAATTATTCCACGGTCACGTTGTAAATATAACCTATAGCACTCGGGGATAATGTAGCTTCCTATTAGTGAAAGAATTTTCAAAATCGGTTCAGTAGATCCAGAGATTACCCCCTACATACAAACTTACAAACAAATTTTACCTCTCTAAAATATTAGTATAGATTAGTACCTATAGACTAGCTGTGATTCGCGACCTTTGTCCGCATGAAATTGTTATAAATAAATCTCAGAATACAGAAACCGTAAGCGCACCTCATACTGAAGCAACAAAAATTACTCTTATAAAGAGTAGTTTGACACGAAGCCACTCAGTTGCTCTGTGGAAAAGGTCAATTTTGATTTTAATATTATCAATACAAAGAAAGAAAGAAAAAATATCTATTTGTCGCAGGGAAATGACGTGCATCATACAAAGTGACCAAAAATAAAAAATAACAATATACATACAAAGCAAAGCATAACAAAAAAAAATAAAAATAAAAAAAACGATCGTAGCTTGCACGCATACCTCCAATACTCTCAAAGTTTACCCCAAAACACGGGCCAATAATGTCTGAGCTAGCCACATTACGCGACTAGCAAGTGAGGCGGTCGGGTGACGCTTGTTTTGTATTTAGACACAGCGTGCGGCTTGCAATTACAGTTGAATGCGGCTTCTGGTTCTTTCTGTATTTTGAGATAAGAATATAACTTACCTATTTTGATCTGATTTTGAGATGGTGGCGCTTGTGTCGGGTCAACGGGCGCTGTCAGTTGGGACTGGTCATCTCTTAGCTGCCACGGTTTATTTTAATTACTTTATTTTGAAAGTGTTGATTATTTTAATCTTTTACTCTGGACGCTCTTAATGTGCACGTCTTTCTACATCGTTCTCGCATATATGTATAATCTAAACGTGAATGATGTAACCAAGATTTTGTAACAATATTTTGATTAAGTGTCCATGGAGTTTCTTGCCCATTCTTCTCCATAGAGATCTACGCTTTGGAATGTGAAACTACAGTACTTTCTCAAGTTATTATGCCTTGTGACTGTGACTGTAGCTTAGTTTTTTTTTTTTTTACTTTCAAAATTGCCTGTAATGGTCTAATTGAAATAAATGCTTTGAGTTTTTTGAGTAAAGGGTATTAATTTTTTTGCACGGAACCCTATCCTTTTTCTAAAATAAAAGTAGCTTATGTTACTCCGTAGAGCATTGGCTTAATCGTTTTAATTAAAAATACCTAGAGCGTTTGAATGCGGCCAGGCTTATTATATAAATCAGCCAGACTTCATACTTTAGAGTTAATTGGAAAGTATACAAACCTTACAGTATCAACGTCACCGTTGCCATTCGCACCGGAGATTACATGCGGTTAATCGGTTGAGATTTGTCTGCAGATCCTAACGCCAGTCTAGACCAGCAGTTGGCCCAGATGCGGGCGCAGCTGACCGCGCTCGCGCAGATCCCTGAGGTTATCCAGCAGTCTCTTGACCTCGTCACCCAACAGCTCAGCAAGATGTCTCACCAGGTATCTCATTTGTGCTACATCTACAAGGTGTAAACAGACCCCTCACGAAGCGGTCAACCAAGCATTCTGTACATCAAACGAAGTCAGACTGTGCAAAAATTATTGCTGGGAAACATCTTTTAATGGTTCCTGCTGTCACATGGAGATCTGTGACGGTTGCTATTGGTAGTAGAACCCTGTAAGTCTGACAACAAGTCTTACCAAGGGGTATCTTACCCAGAAACTGAGTTGTAGACGTCAAATAAGAAGTGGCTTCATGGAAAATACTGCTATTCAGCTGCATCGGGTTAGACCTGCACCAAAGTAGGTGTTTAAAGACAGGTAGAATGATGAATTTAAAGTATAAACTATTCATCCCGACCCGAAACCCGACGACCCAAATGGCGCAGCGGTTGTGAGGCTGCCTTACGTTCTTAGCAAATGTTTGTGTGATGAGCATGGACATTTGTTTCCGAGTCATGGATGTTTATACGTATAATAAGTATGTATTTACAAACAAAAAAATAATGTATGTAGTAGTATCAACTATCTGGTGTCCACGACACAAGCCTCGTTGCTTAGTGTGGCACCTAGATGGCGCTGTGTGTAATGTCCAGCGATATTTATTTATTTTTTATTTTAATCTTATTTTAATTTCAGGAGTCTCATGTGGAAGCAGTTCAGGAGAATTACCAGCAAGAAGGTACGTAATGATTTAGTTTAGTAAGCAACACATAACATCATGGTATCACGTTAGAGCGAGGTGTGACATCTATGGCGCTACATACGAATAAAAATCCTACAACGTGCATGTAAAGTTATCCTCTACATTTGCAATTAATATAAGAAGGACCCCGACAACAGCCGTCGAGCACAACACCCGTCTGGGCGGGGTACTATGACATCTTAAAGCAGGAGTAATTCCAGTGTGAAAGAGACAGAGCTATACAGGTCATCTAGGGCCTTCTCTTTCGCTTCTCTTCCGCTTCTTTTCGGGAAAGAGCAGGCGCTAGACGACCTGTATAGCTATGTCTCCTGCTTTAAGACGTCATGGTAGGCCACATAGTCGGAGGATCCTCCCTTTTTTAAAAAGTGAAAAATAAGTTTACTTACAGAAGTCATAGGGTTTCATTGTTATTTTTTGCCACCGACTTCTTCTCGCTTCTTCTCTTCTCTCTCTTCTTCTTTTCTTACAGCGTCTGGTTGTCGCCATTTTTATTTTGATTGCAGTCATGTCTTTAGTGACATTCGCAAGATTAAGACAAATCGTTTGACAAATTGTTCGTCTCTAGAGTGACAAAAAACTAACATATATAAAGGCCGATAAACACATTACCCTCCTTTGCACCGCGCAGTCGGGTAAAACTATCTTTCTTTCTTTATTTCTATCTCCAGTCCAACACGAGATGCAGACAATACAAGAGGTGAATGAGAGCATCGAAGCAGCGCAGAATGAAGCACAAAGGAACGACGCAAATAGAATGACGATAGAAGAGGTTCAGGAGCAGACGGAGATGCAACAGATGCAGGCACAGCAGATGCAGGCACAGGAGAATATGAGGATGACGCCAATCATGTCGGAAGAAGAAACTAGGAACGAAAAACAGAGGAAGGTAGGTCCTTTAACTGAGAATTTGAATTTGAGAACTTGCTTTAATATTGAGTTTATTTAAACCTACTGCTAAAGTAGCATATAACAGGTTCTCAATTTCAAATTCACAATTCAGAAACCGACATTAAGTAATTAATTTAGGTTTAATTAATACTTATATATTACAACACTAAAAAAAATCTTCTTAAACAAATAAAATTAACATTAACAATTCGAAATCCAACAAAAATCTAGGAACAAGAACGGATAGAACACGAATCTCGTTTAGTGAAACAGCATCCGACGCCACGAGTGGCGGCGACGAAACCGAAGCGAATGTTCGGCCCCCTAGACCCTGACGAGGCCAGGGCTGTGGTCTTGCCTGGAGGTCGCAGGTGGCGGCAGCAGCAGGATGTTTACGACGAGCAGATGATCAAAGAAATGTTCGAGAAGCAGTCGGAGATCATAAAAGGAAAGGCGATTGGGTACTGTTGATTTTGTCGCTAGTTTTAAGTGTTATGTGTGGATGGAATTAAAATGTTCTTTAAGTCGCGATTCCATTAGGCAAGTTACTTGTATGCAAGTTGCAAATTGCATACAACTTGAACAATCTGCATACAAGCTTTATCATAAATGATGTGGTTGAACTTATACATTTGTATTCAAGTGACGTGCAAATTAAACGCGTAAACATTAGTTGCACGTTTCGAATTGCGAACGAGTGATGTGTCCAATGTGTTCAATTGTTGAACATCTTCATTGTATGCAAGGAAAACCTGTATGCAATTATTGCACACTCTCGAAAATATGTTTCCAATGTGCTTGCTTTGTACGCAAAGGTGTCGTCATACTTGCATGCAAGACTTGCGTAATGGAATCGCGCCTTTAAAGTTAAGTAGCACAGAATCACATTTTCAATACTCATGTCCTTTTCCGTCGAGAGAGCGAAAACGTACTGCCGAGCGCATTGTCAATGCTGCCGCGCGCTTTAGCTTAGCACTCTCCCGTTCTAGCAAATGACGGTTCAGAGTGACGGAAAAGGATAGAAACATGGAAAATGCAAATTATGGCGCAACCCTTACGAATAGCATGAACGCGGAATCGATAAAGAAAATGAGGTACATAAAGGAGATGTTTCATTTTCGGCCATATGATGTACATTTATCGAAAAAGATGAAAAAATACCACAAAGTTATCAAAAACATTCTTTAAAGAATTTTAACCTGATTTGATGTGCCTGAAAAGTAATAATTTTTCAATTATTGCCATATTCTATTCAACATGGCGTCTTACAGTTTGCATTGTCTGCTTTCGTTCTGAAATCATGTCACATAAAAATTTAATCTCACTTCGATGTTAAATACGAAAAGTATGTGTTCTTAAATAATCATTATTATACTATAAACATCATTTTCGACTAATTACAAGCAACTGTGATGATTTCATTGTTAAAAAAATATAACACTAGTATTACTTTTCTGTAGTGTACTTCTGAACGAAATATTCAAAATGTCATTTTGTTTTGACAAAACCCATCAGTGTCTGCATACAGTACTTTTATAGTGTCTGTCAGTCGAGTCTCGTTCGTCTCGACTTTCGTGGTTTTCGATGTTATTTTACGTTCCCTCATGTATGTTTTGTTCCTACGACTTTTGCTTTGTACAATTATTATCAAATAACAATTTCTGGGTTATGCAAACGTCATCTCTACAACTTGGCATAGCTGTCATAGCACTCACGACAAACGACAAACATTTAAAAAAATATTTGGCGTTTGTCGTGAGTGCATTTTTATTGCGTGCTTATAAACCATACATTATTGAGTAAAAAATGTTACTTTATTCCATTCAGAGGTTTGTTTCCCAGCTTTTAGAAACTGTACATGTTATGGCCGGAGTCTCATACAAAAATGAAACATCTCCTTTCTTTAACAATTCGATTTACCTCTGACAGCAAGCCAACAGCAATTTTTATTGTAAGAGAATCAAAAATTCATAATTGTGAATTTGACAATCTTGTCGGTGATATAAATACAATGTGTAACAGAATAAACCTACAACCTCTTAAGGGGTCATTGTACTCATCATTATGAACAACTTTCACTATGGGACTAACCCCGAAACGCGAAAAAAAAAAAACAGCTGTTCAGTACATTTTGTCGAATTATGCGCACAGAAATGTATGGGGCAGTCGATTTTTTTTTCGCGATTTCAGTTTTGGTCCCATAGTGAAAGTTGTTCATAATGATGAGTACAATGACCCCTTAAGAGGTTGTGCGTTAATTCTGTTACACATTGTATATACGGTCGTCGGTGACAGTAAACTCAACACAGACTACTCGTATAGTCTAACCTAAAAAAGTCAATTGTGACTTTGACAGTACTATTGCAAAGAAATAGAACTGTCAAAGTGATCATGCTACGCGTACAGAAATATTGAACCCGTATCTAGAAACGAAATTGTGTGCCATTCATGCACACATTCCTTGTGCTGTTGCTTCAAATTTGAACAGAATTTTGAATAAAACTGTCACTCTGAGTCTAACACTATATTCAATTTTTAAGCAATATACAAGAATTTGAACCAAATAAGAACAGTTAAAGATACATTTTGACAGTTCTAACTTCAAGCAATTACTAAATTTCAGAAAAAAAATCGTATCCTAAGTAATTACTTTTACTCAAGATATCACTTTGACTTGTTTATAAATACGGGTGTTATTACTGTACGCTTAAATAAAGCGCTTAAGGTAATGCATGATATAGGCGTATGTGTTTAACGCTTTAGACATAAGACTGTTTACTTCATTTCTGATCGTATATAAACATGTGGTATATCATTTTAGGTTCCAAAGCGATCGAGTTCATGACACCAGGTTTGACTTGCCATTACATTATACATCCTATACTCGTAGACTCATCAGTTTTTCTGTGATATAAGATTAAAAACTGCATTTAAATAGACCAGATGCATTTTGAATGGAGACGACCGTTAAAAACTAATTGTAGATGGCGCTACCATAGCTAGTTCTCAATCAGACCAATGAGGTCAGCTATTTTGAACTATAAAATGACATTACCAGATTTTCAACCAATAACGATGCTTGGGACCCGCTGTGCTAGCGCCATTAGTTCACAGTTGTCATCCTCATTGCCAAAAACAATAAGCTTGGTCAAAAACCACAGTTCTACAAATACTACGAACAAAATTATTGAATTGTTTTTGTTTCTTCGTATTCATATGTCGTTTCACAGAAAAGTTGATGGTTCTTAAAACATGGTATTTTCTAAGCGTCTGTGAAGGGCCTAAATAATTGACGATCGATTTCAAACCGTTTCGTATTAGTGGTCGCTAGTGTGACTGCTCAGCGTGAGCCCCTGGGTCCGAATCCCTGTTCAGGCAAAGTGTTATTCGGTTTTTCCATCAGGAATTTCTCAGTAGCGGCCACGGAGTCTGGATTTGTGCCCGGTTGATGGCAATAGGTTCGCCCTAGGGGACGGCTGTAATGATTAAAAACCATAAGTCGCCAGTTTGTAATAGGTTACAAACTGGCGACTTATGGTTTTTAATAATTACAGCCGTTCGGATCTATCTAAAGGATAAGCCGGACTGGCCTAGATTGGTCCGTAAATGGGTGAGCACCCATTACATCCCGAGTTTCCTCAGTGTCCCGGGAAGCACGTTAAGCTGTTGGTCCCGGCTGTTATTTGTAGATCTTTGACAGTCGTGACCGGTAGTCACTGGCCCGAAATTCTGAGAACCATTCACACCAAAGAAAGGTTATTGTAATACCCAGTACTAACTGGGTTGTGGTCAGATATGCAGTCGCTTTAAGGTCGATGCGCAAGGGTGGCCCGCGAAATTTAAATTTTCTTACGTTTATTGCAATTTGCAGGTCATTGTCAGGCTGTATGTTGATAAAAATATGAATCGCGCCAGTAACACGTATTGAGTTACAGAATTATAATCATCAATACAACCCTCCAAGTTCATATAATCACAAAGAGTGACTTTTTCATGAAATATTATTATTGAATGGGATTATATGAATTTGACGGACTGTATTGATGATTTGAATAATTATAATTCTGTAACTTCATACGTGTTATTGGCGCGATTCATATTTTCATCAACATACAACCTGACACTGACCTGCAAATTGCAATAAACTTAAGAAAATTTAAATTTCGCGGGCTACCCTTGCGCTTCCACCCTAAGTAACATACTGGTATTCAGCTGCATCCGGTTAGACTGGCAGCCGACCCTAACATGGTTGGGAAAAGGCTAGGTAGATTTATTTCAATCACTTATTTTTGATATTTCGCATTTCGCTGACAGAATGTTACATTTCTTCATAATTTTGGGTAATTAATGATAAAGATTGCATTGTTTTGCAAAAGAAGCAACGTTTTTTAAATAAATTTATAACTTTTCTGCAACTAAAATATAATTAAAACAATTTGGCAATGTTTTATTTATGTCGCAATGGTTGGCAACATCGTGCGATGAGACATGTATGTCTGGCAACGTTACTGACACATTGTCAAGTGTTGCGTGACAAAGATGTTGCAAATAACTGAGGCCTGACTTCACTTGTTTCTTCTAACCTAAGAGACAGATGTGTTCAGGGCCGTCTTTACCTAATTGTAGGTCCAGCAGGGCTATTGCGTATCTCTGTTGACAGTTCATAGTGATCATCACTTGTCGAGTTCTGATATACAATGACAGTTCTGCACGGGTAGAGGTGGTTCGTTACGTCATTTTCAAGAAACGTAACGAAACCAGTTACTTGGTCGGCGTCACCTGTTTCAAAACTAGTGATTTTTGTAACTAGTTATTTTTATTCAGCTACTGTGATTGTTAGTATAAATACCTCCACCAACTATACAGTTATACATGAAACGAAAATAAATTAAATCACTATCTACTTAAGTGTATGTAGCTATACTGTTAAATCAATAAATTAACTTCCCTTCATACTTTACTCAGGCTTAGGGCTGACTGCATTAAATGTATTTATGATATATTAGTGTTTACTATGAACCTATGATCAACCAGTCGACCAACCGACACTACCGACAGTCTACTCTATTCTCGATCGCTCGAATAACGTAACGACTACTCAGCTACTCACACCCAACAATCACAGATAACTGAAATAACGCAATTACAAAAATCACTACTTATAACTAGATTCGAAACTAGTGATTCGGTTACATGCCGTGTAACTAGTTATTGTATCTAGTGACGTGAAATAACGCACATGCCTATGCACGGGTACTAGCGTCAGTTGAAACCAACAAGAACGGTCAATGTATATAAAAAAATCCATAAAATGCAAGAGCGAGCGACGCCTCCCCGCTTCTTAGGTAATGACAGTTCATAAAGAAATATAAGTAGTTAACTATTGATTTGGGTTGATTATCAACTTGAATATCTGACCTACAGTCAGATGTTTTATGCGTAATTAATTGACGTCTGACAGTTTAAGTATGACATACCACCAAAAAAAAAAGAAAATTTATTAGCAAGATACGACAGGTTTGATTCAGACTTATATGAATATGTAGAATATGAATAATTTATTTTAAAAAATATTACAAAAAGTGTACATCTAGGCGCAGTAGTATTATTTTTCATACAATGGTTTAATTAGTAGGTAGGTACATAAAAATGTCAAGTAAGTATAAAATTTTGGCCAAGTCGCTTAGTAAAAGCCATGTTTTGTAAGGGAAATTACACAAACACGCACGGACAATCTATTTCTGTAACTCTATTTCTCTTTCTCTCACCGGACGTATCATTCGCTAGACCGAGAGGGGCCATCCGCACACCATCGAATTGAAAGTGACTAGATTTCTCGCTCCAGCGAATCAAAGAAGCAAGGCAGGCGTTTTGGGAGACCGCCTCTTGTAAACTTTGACGTAATTTAAATAAAATGACTTTTGAGATTTTGAAAGAAAGAAAATACCTACTTTTATTTTCGCTAGACATAACGCATAATAAAAAAACAACAAAAAAAGAATAAGGGGTGAAATATACTGATCCGTGCGTGTTGGTATGTACAATTTCACCTTAATCTTGCATGATTTTGAGAACCTTATATTTTATTATTTAGAATTATCTTCCTTAGATCATAACGAGACCTTTTAAAGCAGTTTTGTTTAATTTTACTTCGGTGTGGGAAAGAGATAGGGCTATACAAAATGTCTAGCTCTGTCTCTTTCCAGTACTGCTATAGAGCTGATGGTAAGCCCCCAGATAGTATGCTTAGGGCCGCTTTACTAGAATCATCTATCTAAACAAATAATTAAAATTGAAGTGTCTATTTGTAATATCGAAATAACAGGTTTTTACTGAATGCATTTTCATATGCATTCAGCTAAGGGACTTATAAAAAAGACATGTTTTTTTCAATTATTGTCTGTTTTTCTGTTTGTTTCGGCTAATCTCCGAAACGGCTGGACCGATATTAGATTGCTCCACTTCGAACCAGTAGTTCCTAACATTAGTGCGTTCTACCAAACTGTTGTTTGGTAGAACGCACTAATGTTTACGCGCTTCACGTTTATAACATTAGTATAGATAGTATAGATTTACAAAATTTTAATTATCAATGCCATGACGTTGTTCCGTATATCACTAATTACGTGAAAGCATGCCATGCGAGTGTATTTAACTTTAAGACGCGTAGTATTATTTTCACCTAAGTTTAGATTGTGGTCGGCTGTTACATTGTTAAGTAGAAGGAAAACATGATAATACTTAAAATTAGATTTTAAATAGACAAGACGTCAATCTCGTAGTATTTTAAAAGTTTATTGGGTTTTATTTATTAGTCTCGGCTTTCATTCGCGACGTCATATAAAGTTTATTGCGCTATTAAGGTAGAAGCGCAAGTGTAGCCCGCGATATTTAAATTTTCTTACGTTTATTGCAATTTGCTTATAACCCCATTCAATAGCTATTTCACGAAAAAGTCACTCAATGGGATTAAATGAACTTGGGAGGGTTGTATTGATGATTTTAATGATTATAATTCTGTAACTTCATACGTGTTACTGGCGCGATTCATATTTTCATCAACATACAACCTGACACTGACTTGCAAATTGCAATAAACTTAAGAAAATTTAAATTTCGCGGGCTACCCTTGCGCATCCACTTTAAAGATAAAAATACTTATATCCGAACGCTACCTTATTGTGTTGCCATCTGCCTCTGTAAATTAGCTTCATCAATGATATTATAAAGAAAGAAATGCTACGTTCATACTGAGCGGCGTTCAAATATCGATGCGTTTGCCACGACTGCGATAGATAATACGGAACATATTATCTACTAGATGGATTATGTGCAAAATCAAACGATTAGATGATTAAACACGGATTTTATTTGAAGCACGTACAATACCAGAGAGTACAGGTAGCCATGAAAAAAAAACAGATTGTCAAAATCAATTTACAGTGACACTTGTGACAGATAGAATGACAAGTTAACATATCGCACCCCCGGTGCGACACTGTCACTTATGCAAAAATGTAGTTTTTAAGGTGGTTGCGCAAGGGTAGCCCGCGAAATTTAAATTTTCTTACGTTTATTGCAATTTGCAGGTCAGTGTCAGGTTGTATGTTGATGAAAATATGAATCGCGCCAGTAACACATATGGAGTTACAGAATTATAATCATTCAAATCATCAATACAACCCTCCAAGTTCATATAATCTCGAAGAGTGACTTTTTCATGAAATAGCTATTGAATGTGATTATATGAACTTGGAGAGCTGTATTGATGATTTGAATGATTATAATTCTGTAACTCCATACGTGTTACTGGCGCGATTCATATTTTCATCATTATACAACTTGACACTGACCTGCAAATGGCAATAAACTTGAGAAAATTTAAATTTCGCGGGCTACCCTTGCGCTTCCACCTTAAGGAGAAGCGTTTAAAACTTTGACACCTCACAAAACAATGACTTAAGAATATATAGATGAGATGAACAGCTTATACTACAACGTTAACCTTTAACTTTACTTTTGGATAAATATTAAACACTTTATATTGTAAAAAATATACTATACCATTATTTAAGCCTTCCAACCCCCTCAGAAGTGACGTTGTGGCTCTAACGAAAAATTATAACTGTAGTTATATCACAATGAGTTAAAAAGAAAACAAGAACAAATTGTTTACTAAGTTTTATTTTAATCATAAACAAGCACTGTTATTAACGAAAGAAATAAAATAAGTCAAAACTCTTCAAATAAACATATGAAACTTTGTACTTCTTAACATTTCTACATAAGTGTAGTACAAAAATAATAAAAAAATCAAGCAATGAAAAGTAAATAGTGTAAGAAAGTCTTTCAATTAACAATCTTATTAGAACTAAAAGAGAATTTTTCGTAAGTACGTATACACTTTTTATCTTAGAGTCGGATAACTAATATTTACTTACAATTAAAATTAAAAATATCTTTGGGTTCAGAACCAATGCTCCTAATCCTAGTTACTATCTGAATTCTAAGTTTAATCAGACTTATGACATCACAGCGAGTTAATCACCTATATCTTTAATAATTCTTATATCTTTAATAATATACATATTATTAAAGATATAAGACGTATACCTATATCTTTAATAATTCTTATATTAGTGTAGTTTAGGAATCACTTCAATTATTCAAAACAATTAGATCAATTAAACATAAATTTGCAAAAGAACAAAATATAAATAGGTCGTACCCTTTAATGAACGTATATTTTTTTTTTTTTAAACAAAATATTGAATTCGTTTTCAATACGTATAATATTTAATAGTTTAATAAAATTAAATGAGATCTCTAAAAAACTTTTCATAGTATCTTGGTACTATGTTTGTCTCTACCAAACTCAAAAGGTCGCGCTTCTTGCGTTCTGTAATAGGAATTTTCGAGGTATATGCTGGTTTCAAAACGACCTCGTTAATGTTTGTAACATTGCCTCGAGCTCGACGTAAGTTATTTCTATTTGGTTCTAATATAGCTTTGGCCTCCTCCCAGTTTTCAGTCTTATAGGTGTTCGATATTGATAATTGGCGCAATTTTTAATAAACTTAATACCCATAATCTCGCCAATTTTAATTGTATCCCCGTTAATATTTTTGCTCATGTTAAAGTTTATGTTATCTGTCAAAGCCTTAAGATCGACGAAATCACTGTAGTTCATTTCTCTCACCAAAAATGGTTCCCCTGTCTTCTTCGCTCCTCGTATTATGGATATGTATTGTTCAGGAATATAGATGGGCCCAGATTTTTTGGCTCTAGTGATGGCTTTTTCGATCACTGAATGCGCAGTGTCGCCTTCGTTCTGTGTGTGCCCACGTATTAAAAAGTTATGTTGTATGGAATTTATGTTTAATTTTGTAACTGCGAAATGGTACATTGCAAATACGAATCTGTTTTTTTGCTGCCCGCAGCAATTGTCTGAATAAAAAATTATGTCACAGCCAGGATACTTATTAGCAACTTCTAACAAATATGAGTACACACAAGATCCAATTTCTATAGATCCCCTGTTGCCTAAGCCTTCATGCCAAAAATAGCATGTAGTTTCTTTATATTTTGCATTGGAAATAGTAAAATTGTAGCAATTTAGCCTTGATTTATAAAAAAAAGCTGATGAATTTCCTAAAGGGCATGGCAAGACAGCTTGTAAGTCGTAGGTACATACGATCTTTGTGCTTTGAGAATCTTGACATTCTTTCATGTCTCTATCTTTTTCAATCCTACTCAAGCTCTTTTCTTCTTGGTGAACCTTGTAACTATCGTATAATTTAACTTTTTCTTGTTCTGGTGCATTTTCGTATGCAACGCATTGGTCACAAAGGTCTTTCTTCGGCCTAAAAAAGCCAATATTAAAATCATGATTAAAAATGCGCTGATAGGCGTCGTAATTAACAGCTGGCTTATTATTTTGTTGCTGTACTTCCTGATAGTTTCTGTGTAATTCCGCGATGGTCAAGCCACCGTCAATAAAAAGCCTACTTGTGTTTGCCCTCAGATAATGGCTTTCTACTTTCGGAATAGATTCAATGTGATCTTTGACGGCTTTTATCATTTCATTGTCCAATTTGCAATGCTTCCCGTGTTTGCTTCGTTGGTCTTCGGGAATGATACCGTCATTGAGTTTTTTAGCATCAATGACAGTTCGTATAGTTCTTGGCGAAATACCCAAGGTGTTGATTAAAAATGATTTGCAAACCCGGACTGACCGACCATCATTGAGTAAATAAAATGCAGAGTTACCTTGTCTCGGGTACCGACGATTCGTGTTAATACGCCGGCTTGCAATTTCGAGTGGTCTTATGCAGGAATTCAAAAAATCACGGTGTCTTTCTATGCTGCCTAGCTCCCAATAAGAATTGAAAATTTGAATTCTTTTTTCTTGGGTAAAATTAGATGAACAAGCCAGCCGACACTTATCGGAACAAGAGGGACCAATTTTCCTAGCCTGAACTGTTTTGCCAGTTTTAATTGATCGATATTCATTACCGGAATTCCTTAATTTTTTTGCTATATTTTTTTTCCAGCTATTAGGATTACGAGTACGTTTTCTACCCTTTTTCTTTGGTGATGATATTGGTTCTTGGTCATCAACAGCCTTAATCTCAGAGCTACTATCACTAGATGAACTACTTGAACTACTTGAACTGGAGGAACTATTTGAGGATGAAGACGAACTAGATGAAGGCTTGATATCGTCACCTGAATCGGTACCAGAGAAGTCACCGGTTGGACATCCAGGTTCTTGGTTTTCTATTGAATTTTCGACGTCAATAACAGCATTACTAGGTGGGAAGTTTACAGTTGGTAAAACAGAGTTACTGCCATCTTGATCGATTTCAGAAGGTGGAACTGAAGATTCGACGGGTCCATTTCTTTCAACGGATGATGTTAGATGTGTCAGTAATACCATTTTTTTTCCCCGAGACAGCATCTTATTTAATTCCAGAAACAACTGAAAATAAATAAAAAATATCAAAATAAATAAATTGTTCCTACAATTACCATAGCTATAAACACAAAACTAATTCTAGCTGCAATAAATAAATAAACGACACTATTACAAGCAATATTATTATGACCTACTTGTCACAATGGCTCTCGTACTACAAAGAAAAGCCTTAGTTTGAGACCAGGTGATTTTTGTGAATTATGCAGCACATTTATTTTAAAACGCAAGCATTGGAGAAACAAAGTCATTTATCAACAAAGGCCATTGTAGCACAAAAGTAAATATTTAAAGATACTTAAATATTGGAGAAATAATGTCACAACTGTATCTTAGGTCACTATTGCTCCAGAATCAAAAAAATATTATGTCACAATTACCTTAGTAACAGTGTAGCTCCAAGACGCACTTGCACTGGCGGGGGGACCGCGCACTACTAACCAATAAAACGATGTTGCTCCCAGCGACGCGTGATTCGCGCCAAAACGGCAATGACACTCACGCCCTCATTCGGAAACTATGCGTACTACAAAAGTAACGTTATCGCACCAAGTAAAGGGGTGCTTTAGGATAATTTTTAGATATTTAACTCATTATTGCATTTTTTGCATAAGTGACAGTGTCGCACCGGGGGTGCGATATTGTTTTGCGTTTAGAAATCCAACACTACTAAATGTAGTTTAGTACTTATATTGTCTGAATACAGTGGGGAAGGCAAGTGATTGTAGAATGTAGATGGCGTGTCCATAGCTTAGTCCCAATCTGACCAATGAGGTCAAGCTATTTTGAACTATGAAATGACATTGACAGATCTTCAACCAAGCTTTGCTAGCGCCATTGGATTTACGGTTGCCTTCCCCATCGTCTGAATTTGCCTGCAACAATTCGCGCGCGCTAGTGCGATGTCTACCTCTTTTTATTTATAATATAATTAGTATTTAAACATAATTGGCGTAATATGGGTACTATACAGGATGTGTAAACAGACTCATTATGAAGCCATCAACCAAGCATTCTGTACATCAAATTAAGTACGTAACTCGACGCAAAAAGATTCTGGAAAACGACCCTTTTTTGTGTAAAAATTACAGTTTACGGTACACTCAATACATTGAACAGTACAGGGGTCATGGAGGTATAGTAAAGTTAATTTAAATGAAATACCAGCCCCCGTATTCACAAACGTTCGGATTCAACTTCAATTCGGAAAGTCGTATGTCTATCTCGCTCGTTTTCGTAATGCCAAAAAAAGATAGAAATACGTCTTGCCGAATCGAAGTTGAATCCGAACGTTTGTGAATACGGGGGCAGGTGTTTAAAAAAATAAAACCAGTGATCTCCAATAGGCGCGGTCCAGAACAAAACAAAATATCGCAATGACGGGTAAAAGAAATTCCTCTTGGCTTCGTTCAGGGTGTTATAAAAACTATTAGTTGCACGTCTGATGACGTCTGCTTATCCCTTCGGGGATTACAGGCGTAATGTAGGTAGTATATGTATTTTTGTTAGAATTGTAATCGTCCATGTTTTTTCCGTTTTGTTTATGTAGAATGTACAACCGTCTTTTTTGTGTATTTTTTGCGCACTTAAGCACACCTAATTTATATTTAAAAAAAAAATAAAGAGCGTTTTAAAGCTGCCAGTGTCATAATTGTTGTTATTAGGTTTTTCCATCAGGAATATCTCGCAGCCACGGAGTCAAGGTTTGGGCTCGGTTGATGGCAATAGACTTGCCCCCTATTACATGGGAATTAAACAGAACTGGCGAAATGTGGGTGTACCTACGAGTACTATTAGGTACACCTCTGCTTCTTTGGTAAAATCAGCAAATAAGTTGTAAAATAATATTTTTTTATTTGATTTTATTACTTTAAACTGATTGTGCCATAGTGTTCTTTAATAGGTATAATGTATAGTATGTTAAGTATAGTTGACTTCGTAATAACTTTACCACCTTAAGAGTGCAAATGCCAGTGACAAGTTTGACAGATCGGCAAAGTCGAACTCGCCCAAAAGTGCTAGCTATTTCCCAAGCACCGTATGAGAAAGTGAGATGGCACTAATTATTTGCCCTGTATCGGGGAAAACATTATTACAGAAACTAGTAAATATATCTTTAACGAATAGGGTTATTTGAAGTTCTTGATAAATAAACTATAGGCATAGTTTATTTATATATATATATTGGTAAATTAATTTGAAGTTTTCATAAGCCCATTGTAATTAATTACGCCCGAAGTTGTGTTAAAATTAGTGTTAAAATAAGGAACTTTACGGGTTTATAAGTTCCAAAACAATTTATTTGCAGCTGTTCTGATTAGCAAAAGTACAAAATAATGACAAGATAAATCGATATAATGCTTGGTTTTTGCTGTATAACACAAAATAGTGAATTAATCAGCTTTCTCTGTTTGTATTGAAGAATAATCTGTTTGTTCAGTCTTAAGGTGGAAGCGTCAAGGTAGCCCGCGATATTCAATTTTTCTTACGTTTTTTTGCAATTTGTCGGTCAGTATCTGGTTTTGTATTTGAACAAAATATAATTCGCGGCCGTAAAACGTATGCATTTATAGAATAACTAGCTGTTGCCCGCGGCTTCGCTCGCGTTTTTGGCGGAAATTATCCCACGGGCACGTTGTTAATATATCCTATGGCACTTGGGGATAATGTAGCTTCCTATTAGTGAAAGAATTTTCAAAATTGGTTCAGTAGACCCAGAGATTACCCCCTACATACAAACTTACAAACAAAGTTTACCTCTATAAAATATTATAATATAGACGTATAGAATGTAGTCATTAATCTCATCAATACAACCCCTTTAAGTTCATAAAACTCTGAACTTGGAGGGTTGTATTGATGATTATAATACAATAAAGCGATATTTGTTACGGTCGTAAATCATGTTTTAATCAACATACATCGTGACCTGCAAATTGCAAAATAGAAAGAAAATTTGAATTTCGCGGGCTAACTTGGCGCTTTCACATTAATGTTAAATGTTACTTGGACGTCCTAAGCGACAACACTTTTAAACATTCATATTGTGTAAAAATCACGTGTTCATCATGTGTTTGTAAACGCTAGTCTCCGAAACCACCCAGACCCTGGACAGACTGCATTTTTATGGTTGGTTCCAACTTAAAATATGAGACTAGTTTTCAACCCGATAGGTGGCGCTGTTGTCGCTTAAAAATCTCGATGTATATCATAGTACCATTGCGCCATTGCGAAGCCGGGGCGCGTCGTTTGTATACCTACTATTATGGGATAGTTCGATAGTATCAGCTTTAGAGAAGATTTAATTTACTGCGAGGTTTTGTGAAAAGTGGTAACGCAGCTACGAGGTCGACTATACTGTAATTGTACTTATAAGTTGATGTGAATTTGTGTATTTTATTTATACATTTATGTAAAAACTGTTGTGTAGTTTATGTATTTGTACCGTCCATGTGTATGTATAGTGTTTTATCATCAGATGTTTATGTATAGTATACATATATAGAGTATTTTTATGTATAGGAGGTATCGCGTTAGTCAGATTTGTGACCATTTAAACAGGACCCTTAACGAAGCCGTCAACCAAGCAGTATGTACACACGGCTACACATCAAGCTATACATTTCCAGTATAAGCTGACCTCGCTTTGAAATTCTATACAATGCGAGATCAGCATAAACTGGAAATGTATAGCTTGATGTGTAGCCGTGTGTACCATCAAACTAAGTAACTGTCATTTGCAAATCTTTGACAGTCGTTACAGGTGGTCAGTGGCCCGAAAGTCTGACAACCAGTCTTACCTAGGGGTATCGTATCACCAAGCAATTGGGTGGTAGAGGTCAGACAGGCAGTCGTCTTCTGGGGCCTGTGGTGAAAAATATTTACTGCTTTTATCGCGAATTTCCACATTTCATTGTATATTTTCTGTATATACGTCCATGTAATAGTTGTTGCATTTCACGAGCGCGCCTCAATCACTAAAAAGTCCTCATGTGGCGTCCTCGTAATTGAAACGACTGTACCTACACCTAGAGCAGAAAGAGTATGCGCTTCGGTAATCTTCGCGTTTCCGAATTAACACGATCATCGAGCCAATAGTAATGCGGTAAGTCTTCTATCTTTCGTCGTGCCTTGCTTTGTTGTAGCGCAAAACATTGCGCGCGGCCGTTTTCAATAACTTACTAACAGTTAACGGAACGTTGCTATCTCAGATAAACAGTTAAAGAAACAACACCTATCAACCCTCCGAGACACAGATAATTATGTGACGTGGTTAGGATATTCCTGTCAATTCATTGCTAACTTTTTTTTTTTTTTAGAAACACCGATAGCTACTAGAATAAGGCATATTATAACTAACCGTTATACGTAAGTAAGTTATAGAAAACGGCCGGTTTAACTGTGTCAGTTGTTAATCTATAATTTTGTAATCAATCAGTTAAAAATAGACAAGTAACAAAGTGGTTGTAATAGCTCCACACAGCGTGTATTTACTTATTAGATCGTGATCATATATAACCTTTTAACGCCATTGTCACATATACGTGACAAGCAAGCGCGTGCCCTGTACGCCAACGACACAAATATGCGGCATAAAAATGCGGTGCACAATAACTAACACGAAATAAACAATTAAATAGTTTTGGAATTCCCATTCTTTTTGTAGGTATTTGCGGTGAAATTGTGGCTTGGCGTGGAGGGCACGCGCGTGCATTTATGCTCTGACGTTCAAATGGTGGACCCTGTAAAGATCATCAAACAAATAAAAAAAACTTTGGCTTTAGAAAAAACTGACTTGATAACTTTCTCCATGGTATCATATCAACATCTAAATCGATCTATTATAATCAGACAATGAAACTTCAATAGCTACTCGACCTAAAAGATGGGACGGGTTCATTTATTTTTACGAGTATGAATACGGTGTCTGCATAATGGGGTATGTAGTTCGGTGCAAGCTCGAAACCAGCGCTTGTGTATGGAATCCTCACGAGATTACCTATACACTCATGCTTGACAAAGTGCAAAAAGCTTTTCTTAGATACCTGTACAAACATGTTTGTGTTTGGATATTATCCATATATGTATCCTAATAAGTTTATTGTAGGATGTTTAAATTTCAATTCCCTTAAAGTTAGGCGTGCTGTTGACCAAATAACAACAGCGTATAAAATTATACATGGTTATTGCAACGCCTCGGATTTACATGCGGAGCTGTGTCAATTCTTTGTTGCAAATAATTATAATCGCTCTAGAAAGCATAAATTGTTTAATACCCCATTTTGTCGCACTGTAGCTCGATCCACCTCCCCTATACCGCGTATGCTTACAATGCTCAACGCGCTCGTGGAGACCAACCCTGGAGTGGACTTGTTTGCTGATGAATGGAAGACGATAATGTTAGAATGTTTGTGGTTCTGTGAGAAGACCGAGTAAAAGGATTACTTAATTCAGTGTTAATGGCATAAGCTGTACTAAATGTAATAAATAAATTAAATGTCCTGAAAAACAATCTATTTAGTCCGTCAGTTAATAGATCACCAAAAAATGATGGGCACGTATTTTTTCTTTTGTCTCATAATCAAAAAACCGGGCAAGTGCGATTCGGACTTGCGCACTAAGAGTTCCCTAACACTATCTAAAAAAAAACACGTTTGTTGTATGGGAGCCACCCAAATAACTATTTATTTTACTCTGTTTTTAGCATTTGTTGTTATAGCGGCAACAGAAATACATCATCTGTGAAAGTTTCAACGATTTCATAGCACGCCTACTTGCCTACTTTCGCACTATGACTATTTTATTGTACTTTCAAGTAGGGGAGAGCGGGGCTGAAAGTGCCGATTTTGACAAATCCTTATATTATTCGGATAAAACAAGTACTATGTCTGAAAATAGTGGTTCATCCTAAGGCAAATTTAGTCCATAATAGGAATTTTCATACAGATTTTGCACATATTTAATCGTTTTTAAGAAGAAGTGATTTTTTTACACAGCGGCGGCAAGGCACTACCAACCCCACTTTGGGGCAAGTTGTGCCGTAGCTGAGGTCAGTTGTGCCGTTGATAATGCTAGGTGTTTTACATGAATAGATATTAATTTAGAATTTAAAAGACATCAATTTTATAATAATATATTTATTCGTATACTTTTTACTATAAATCAACATAAAAAAATAACAAATTACCTTTACTTAAGTCATTATTTGAAACATAAAAGCATAGTTTTAATCAAAACTTTGTACTTATAAGCGAACGAGATCAATTATTAAAAATATCAGTCTTTATGGACTATATTATTTAAAAAAAAGGTTTGAAAAGAAGATGAAATTATAAAGTTCTGAATTCTTATCCTATTGATCAGTCTCTTGAGTATTTTTAAGAAATCAAAAAAATATACCAAATCTAGTTATTCTGTAGATGACTGATCAGAATAGCAATTAGGACATAAAAATGCTAGGCTTTCTTCATCTTCAATACATTGTAAATGGGCCCATTTCTTACATTCTCTGCATTCAATCCATTTTTCTCCAGGGGCAGAGTTAGAATAGGCATCACAACATATGATACAATACCATTCTTGTTCGTCATCAGAACTGTCGTCATCTGAACTGTCGTGATCTTGCAAAACTCTTCTCTTAGCGGGGTTCTTAGTCGGTTTTTTTGTTTGTTTACCTTTTCCCTTGCCTTTTCCCTTAACCTTCTTTGTAGTTTTACTTTCTTTCTTTTTCTTTTTATTAGCCTGTTCTTCGGCCAAAGCATTTTTCTCTGGAGTGTCCGTAAGAACAGCTGTCTTTCTTTTACGTCCTTTATTATGTCCAATTAATCGGGGAGGTGCTTTAGGCAGTGGTCTTATTAACTCTGGTGAGAAAATTGCTGTGTTTTTATCTCCTGTGTTGTTATCAGCTGATTGAGGAAGCTGGAAGCTGCAGCTAGGGATAGGCTCCTGAGAGCACTGACCTTTCTCTTGTTCTTGATTACCTGATGGTTCACTTGTACAGTCAACGCTGCAGTTGCTTTGCCCAGGAACATGCTGTATTATTGATGGACTAGTCTCAATCTCAACATTGCTGCCCACATAATTTGACTCATCAAAATATTCAAGAATCCTTTCTCGATTATTTGGAGGGGCAGGCAAGTAGTCTGTATCTTGTGAGGGTCGATTTTCTGGCATCGGGCGATCAGTGACAAAAGACGGTGCATAATCTTCGTCTGTAAATACGTTTGAATCATAGGGCCAAATGCCAGCCTTTTTAAATGCGTTGCATATATTGATAGGTGTTGCTGCCAACGGGAAAGCATATCTTACTATACCTGGTATTTCATAAATGCTCATAATCTTCCCGGGATTAGTTCTCAGCCAGTTATTTTGAGCTTTAGAGCAATATGCTTTAAAAGGGCCATTGACACCAACATCCAAGGGTTGCAGACGGTGGGTGCAGTGTGGTGGGAACGATAATAATATAACAGAATTTCTCTTGGCCTTTTCAATCACATCAATATCAATGTGAGATGAATGATTGTCTAGGAGTAATAGCACTGGCTCTTCAGGACTAGGCTTAGTGTGTTTTATGAAATGATCCATAAACACTAAGAACTCTGTGCTTGTCATCCAACCGGATTTATTACCAGCCCCAATACACTCAGGAGGACCGTTGCGGATGAACAGGTCTTTAAATTTCAAACGTGGAAATACAAACATCGGTGGAATCGAGTTTCCCAGAGCACTTACTGCTAGCTCAACAGTGACTAAAGTTCCACGCTCATTTGAAACAATTGCTCCTACTTGCTTTGTTCCTTTTTCAGCCAAAATTTTCTTCGGTTTCAGCACAGTTTGGACACCAGTCTCGTCCAAATTCCATATACGTGAAGGAGTAAGATTATGCTTTGTAATCAAGTCGCCAAGTTTCGAGAAAAATTGATTCACATTATGTCGGTTGAATGAGCTCGCGCGTCCTGCACTGGTAGCTTCGGGTGTTCGTATAGAAAGTGTGGAGTTCCTCTTCAGAAAGTTTGTCAACCAATCCTTGCCAGCCTCACCATTTGTATGCCAAGTTGGTGGGATGTTTTGTACATTAAACTTCACGGCACACTGGTACGCAAGTTGTCGTACTTCTTCCGGTAGAAGACCGAAGTAAATAGAAGCGCTTTTTAAGATGTACTTTGACAGTAGTGCCTCTTGTTCCTCATTAAACACTAGTCTTGGTTTGTATCCAACCACAGGAGTAAGGCCACTTTTTATTTTTTTAACATAACGCTGTAATGTAGTGTGACAAATTTCTAATTCTCGTGCAACTGTTTTTAGTTTGTGACCATCCTTGATGACTGCATCAGCAGCCTTTTGAAGTAAATCTTGAGATGTCGTTCCCCTTTGTGTTTTACGCTTGTATGTCCTCATTCTGTCAAAGACAATAAATGCAGCATAAAGTTTCATGTCATAAAGTATTTGAAAGAAAGATCTTTCATAAGTGCTCGCGTAATCACAAACAATATTGAAACAATAAAGGTGGCAACAACGCGGCACAACCAACCCCTAAGCAGGGGTTGGTTGTGCCGCGGCACAAGCAGCCCCACATGTACGGCACATTTTACCCCTTTCATGAGAGTGTGATATTTTGTCTCACATATAAAAATCACTCTGCTCAAAGCATTAAAATTACACTGCTTAACAAACTAGGATAAATAACAAACATTTTACTAAAACTCTCATATTAAAAGCACGAAAAATGCTAGCTTGCGACCAAAAAGTATCGAAACGAAAATATTTACTTACGTGGCGCTGGAGGACCCTCACATGCACTGCCACTCGGTCCGCGTCGCAGACGCAACTAAAATGGCAGCCGAGTGTGCCCGACTGTTAGGCATTACGCGACACAATACGATCATATATCTATCTCTTTCTGGTTTCGAGATATTCGCGTCGGCACAATTTACCCCCGGCACTTTCAGCCCCGCTCTCCCCTAATCGGTAGCACGAGGCCAACATTTTGAAACCACCATACATTAGATCGCACGATGCCTACTTTTTAATTTTTGTTCCAGTTACATCGCAGTTTGCCAACTGTCCAGCTATCACTGTTCATGAGATACTGCCAGACAGACAGACGGACAGTGGAGTCTTAGTAATATGTTCTGGTTTTTACCCCTCGGCCGCTAAGTTTCGTCCGATCCGGTCGAAACAAGAATTTCATTCATGGTCATTTTTCGGTTCCATGACAAAAGAAAAAATACGTGACCAATATTTTTTGATAATCTAACTGACGGACTTAATAGATTTTTTTCAGGAAAACACCCTATTGGTCTGCAAAGCGCGACTGCTACACATGAGGTCCTGGGTTCGATTCCCAGGTCGGGCAGTATTATTGGGTTCTTCCATCAGAAATTTCTCAGTAGCAGCCACGGAGTCTGGATTTGCGCCCGGTTGATGGCAATAGGCTCGCTCCCTATTACAATGGGACTTAAACGTAACTGTCGAAATATCTGTGTACTATTAGGTACACCCCTGACTAACCCTACGGGGAATATAGGCGTGATGTCATGTTATGAATACGATGAAAAGTTAGATGGTCAATTGCATAATAAGCATAGAATAATCAGCCTATAATGTTCCCACTGCTGGGATTGGACACTCTCTAAAGAGGGGGTGGGCTGTACCACCACGCGGGCCCAGTGCGGGTTGGTAGATGTCACTTGTCTTAAATCTAATGCTTCGAAGACATGCCGGTATCCTCACGATTTTTTCTTTCACCGTTTTGAGAACTGATGGTCTTTCCACACCCTTAACATTTTGACCGCCAGAGCATAAACGCACGCGCGTGCCATCCGCGCCAAGCCGCCATATCATCTGCCATTTTGTCACATACCTATTTAGCGTGACGTTGTCACGTATATTTGACTATGGCGATCAAAATGTTAAATAAGATCACTCTTCTGATACATTAAGCTGTTTTAATGGGGGCTATCGCGTATGAATTCACCGCTAGAGGCGCTAGTGTAGCGCGAGGTCACTGAAATGTCAGATGTCATAGAGAGTTCGCGCGTTGCGTGCTTTTTTATCACGTAATTTCAGTGATATTCACGATTGTGGTCTAGATTGAGCCATTCCTGATTATTTATGACTTCAAGATTTTAAGTAGCAACATATGATCTTATTTGTTAGAACTTGGAGGTAGAATGATTTTTTAAATGTTTCACGCTTGCTAATTTTAGGGAGAATATTGTAAATATGTATCTGAAGATTACACTTTGTTGTTATACGTAATAAAATAAACTTTGTTGAAGTTATTGGCACTTTAAAGTATAAAATAAAATTATTGACATAACCTTACTCGACAGTTATGCCATCTGGTGAGCTCAAAAACGACAGGCTTCGTTGCCATCGTCGATCGTTTTTATTGTTGAAGACAGGCGAAGATTCACGAAGCGCATATCGTCTCTTGAAGCATTACTTACCTATAATTTCTAAAGTTGTTTAGTTAGTTTGCTTGCTTACGTGTCTGTTTTCTGTTTGTTTGCATGTGCGCTGTGCAGATTGACAATTGGAACGAAATCTGGCCGTGGGGCGATACCAAGTCTTACTGTAGAAAATATAGGTACGTAGATCTTTTGTATAAATTGTAGTTTTTATACTAGCGCTCATAATTAAGGGGTTTGGTAAAGGATTCGGGGGCCGCGTAGTGGCCCCCGGCCACCGTAGGCGCGGGCCTGTGGACGGTGAGCTATGGGCTAGCTCGCCGTCCGTCCGTCTTATGACGACAGGCCGTGTCGAAGGCGCGCGAGTGTTCCACGCGCGCCTCAAAGAGATGTCAGCAAACGGGAAGGGATCCTAGAGGAGCGAGGCCTGCCAGGGTTGCGGGACTGTTCGAAAGAGATACCGCGGCCCTGGAAAACAAAGGGCAAAGGATGGATGGTGTTTAGTCAGTAGAAGTCTGACACTCCCTTCCGCTCCGCCCAGAGTGGGAAAGGTCATTTGATGATTTCCCAACCGAAAAAAAAGCCGTTTGGTAAACACACATAGGGTGAAAGCGCTAAGGTAGTCCGCGAAATTCAAATTTTCTTACTTTTTTTGCAATTTGCAGGTCAGTATCGGGTGTTATGTTTGTTTTTCGCGGCCGTAACAAATATAACAGTGTTATAAATCTTGAATGACTTTTTCATGAAATGGTCATTAAATAGGGTTAAATGAACATATAGGAATGTATTGATGATTTTAAAAATTACAACCTAGATGGTAAAACATGTAGCTAATTTCTTTTACGTATAAGACCTGTTTTATACATACCTACTTACTCATGTTTTACAAAATAAATTTATCTTTATCTTTAACTAGGTACATACAACCGCGAATCATATTTTTTTAACACATAGCCTGATACTGACCTGCAAATTGCAAAAAACCCCAAGTAAATTTGAATTTCGCGGGCTATTCCGGGGCTGCCTCTGTATTACTTATTATGTACAGCGTAAAACGGGGTGAATACACACATAGGGCTGAATTGAGATAACACTGCGAAGGGGATTGTTCAACCAAGCATTCTGTATATCAAACTAAATAACTTTACGCAAAAATTATTGCTGGGAAACGACTTTTTTTTTGGGGTGAATAATCACGTTTTCGATAGGACTCGATGTAACGCATTCAAAAAATTGTCCTGGTGGATGCATTGAATAGTACGGGGCCGTGGAGGTATTTAAAGTAAAGCCATAGCATTAAAAACATGTATAAAAAAACGAAAATGTTGGAAATTTGACTCCCAATATCTCCGTAACCAGAAGGTTTCCAGGTATAGTCTAGAACATAAAAAATGATCGCAATGACGGGGAGATCAAGTGCCTTCGGCTTCGTTAAGAGTATTTTTACACCCATTAGATGTATCATCACCCCAAGATGAATCTACTCACTTTTAAAACAAAATCCCGTGCACACGATATCCACATCTGTTCACCACCCTTACTACCATTGGTGCACAAAGAGAGTGCGGACCAATAGATAACGCCTGTCTGCACCTCTTTTCTACAATTTAGTGACGGTAAGTAATTTAAGAAACACTGGAAACTGTCGAATTGACGCAACTGTCTAATCAGCGAAACTGATAATTCAACAAAACTGGCGAATTAAATAAACTGACGAGTGAGGGAAACTGACCAGTAATACGCGGACTCGTGACCAGACCAATCTGATACATATTATCTAGACCTAACTAATTATAAATGCGAAAGTAAGTTTGGTTGTTTGTTACCTTTCACGCTTATACCACTGAACCGATCATCCGAGTTTTGCAAATTGGCTGATGTCAGTTGTACAGAAACGGACACAGGGTACCTTTCACCCCGAAAAAAAGTATTATTCCCGAGGAAAATAACAGTAACGTTCTTATGATAATAGATGGCGCCACCTGTCTTTCGAATCATGATTGAATGTTATTACTAATAGTAGTGTGGTAAGAGTTTAAATGTCAAATTCTCGTGCCAAAAAGCTCGTGCTATAAATAAAGGGTACTTCCCGTAATGGCGATCATTTTTTTGTTCTAGACATTTGTTGTTCTGATATTGGGGGACAAAATTCCAACATTTTCACAAGTTCTTTTTTAAATAATAGCTACCTACTTATATAATATGTTTTCAATATAAGACTTTTACTGTAAACACCTTCACGACCCTCGCACTATTCAATCCATCCATCAGCACAATGTTATAAGTGCGTTACATTGAGTCTTACCGTAAAAAGTGTTTTTTTTTTCACCCAAAAAAAAAAGTCATTTCCCAGCGAAAATTTTTACGTAAAGTTACTTAGTTTGATGTACAGAATGCTTGGTTGACGGCTTCGTGAAGGGACCCTAGACACCATGTTTATATGTGAAAGGGCTGTTCTTCCATATTTTTCTGCAAGTTACAAGAATGTGTAATAGGTACTTACGTGCTTCACTTTTTTATTATAGGGGGAGATCGTAGCTAAATAATAACAGCTGCTGGCTGGAGCCGGTATTCAGTTTAAGCCGC
The DNA here is from genome assembly GCA_947578425.1 of Eugnorisma glareosa. Lineage (NCBI taxonomy): Eukaryota > Metazoa > Arthropoda > Insecta > Lepidoptera > Noctuidae > Eugnorisma > Eugnorisma glareosa. Next base: position 2,119,270 of record OX387984.1, read on the forward strand.
GCTTGCGTTTCCTCCGTGCCTCGGAAAACACGTTAAGCCGTTGGACCCGGCTGTCATTTGTAGATCTTTGACAGTCGTTCGTTACGATACCCCTTGGTGAGACTGGTAGACTACCACCAGTGTCACCAAGGGGTATCGTATTAACCAGTACTAACTGGGTTGTGGAGGTCAGATAGGCAGTCGGTCCATGTAACATACTGGTATTCAGCTGCAACCGGTTAGACTGGAAGCCGATCCCAGCAAAGTTGGGGATATTAAAGGCTAGGCTAGGCTAGGCAGATGATGTGCTTTACTTTTTTTTTCAAAATTCCAGAGAATCAAACTGTCACCTTGTAGATTTCCATAGACTACGAGAAACTATGATCGATACTTATGACAAATTGATTGAAGTGAGTTACATAAATCGTATTTGAAGATCGGTTTTAAGCATGGTACTCGCAGAATCAATTACGCCATTTGATTTTATTTTGTCGCTCCATTACAGTTTCATTTTGCAGTTGAAATACTCTTTTGTGTCTGTATAGCTCATGCCATGGTATTGCTGCATGATTTTATAGATATCTACTTTTAGATACACGCCTGTTTCAGCGAAGGTTAGGGTCAAATCAGACAGAACGGGGAACTTCTCGCGTAACTTACTGCCTCCATTAAATACAAGACCGTATTACCATTGGTTATAGTAGAAAATTGTATGAATATCGACGCGGATATCAAGAGTCCCCTTGCGCATGCTCGCTACTCGGTCGCGCGCCTTCCTAGAGACCCGAGACCGCGCGATCACGTTTTGACATGTTCAAAGCTCACGTAGCGCTATACGATGCTCTGTGCGTAGCGCCCCTTGCGCTTTCAGTCTTGTTGCTGAGTTTAGTCCTCGCGCGGTCTCGAGCCTTCCCTCAATGCCGCTCCATACCGAGGAGGGGTCGATCCTGCGCGAGTATTTTTCTATTCTATCTGAATGATCCTATCCTGAGCAGTGTACAGACCCCACACATCAAGCTTCCCGAAACTGTCAATTTTCCCAATTAACCTTGAACATAATGCTTCATCGGTAAAGTTGAAAATCTTTTAGAAAAATTTGACAGATTCGATTAGCTTGTTGTGCTGATCTGTACAGACCTATAGTTCACCTACTTTTCGCCAGTTAAGTTTAAATCCCAAATAGAGCAAGTTACGGTGAAATTCATAATTGAAACTGAACTCCTCATATCTAAACCGCGCCTTCATAAACTGTCAGTGTCATTATTGTTGTGATATATATTGAGAATATAACAGCTTTGAATGCGGTTTCGAAGTTGTCATGGAGTTCCTTGTATTACCCCAAGATGGTGCTAAGTATTTTATCGCCGATTAGCCGCTTTTCATTCAATATTGCTTTGACAATTCACAAATGACCGCAGCGGAGCTTCTACAAAACAAGTCCATTTAATTATTTGTTTGTACCATGTCTCAATGCAAATAAAAATATTCCTACTTATTCAAAACAAATAGGTAGATATGTACACATGGCGGCACATGAAGCTGTTCATTCCAGTATAACTCTCGCTTTGTATAGACTTTCTATACAACGAGAGATCTGCAAAAACTGATTTTGTATGGCTTAATTGGCCGTCGTGCGTACCCAATGTATTGCCGACCACAATAATATTATGTTTGAAATTCTTAACCATATATGTTTATTAAAGTTATTATAGTAGACATTTTCTACATGTCATGTTGCTATTTTTGATGTACCTCCTCTTTTAGTGACCCCTTACTAAAAAAACGTGCTTCAGGTATAAGGTAAATACCTAAACATCTTAACCATAGAGCACGGAAACGCCGCGCTGACAGCTACTAGAAAAGTCGCATAGAGCAAATCCTGTCACAAACTCACAAACAGGATTAGGGTAGTAAGTAGACACACCAATCAATTGACATACTTTTTCTGAGCTATCCAAACGCAAATCGCGTTTCGATAACTCATAAAAAGTAGCACCCATTAATAGATAAACTTATTTCTTCTATTAATTTAAATAAAAGCTTGTTTTATTTTTATTTTAAAGAAGTTAAATTAATTTTTAGAGTTGTGACTTCAATTATTGGTTATTCGTCCCTACTACTCAATCATCGCAGACCCTTTGATTATATAATGTCTAGATGGAGCGTCGCCTTACAATCAAAACAAAAAAAAAACGAGCTAATAATTTCAAACACGTGTGCGTGCGGCAGCGTGCTCGCGGGGCACAGAGACAATGGACGCACCATGTAAACACTGCGTCTATAAGTCTCTGTGTGCGAACTTATAAGCCAACAGTTGGCTGATAATTTTTGACACGTTTTCGCACATTTTATGCTCCATCTAGACATTAGATAATCAAAGCGCAGATCTAGGTTTTATGATGCTCACTGCCGCTGGCCGCAGACGTTTTTTTTTATAGAATTGTTGACAACACACTGTCTTAGCGACCGTCGAGGCGTTTCCGTGCATCCTCCTGCCCCGAGCTACACGGTCTAGCGAATGCGGAGAAAACAAATGGCTGGCAGAGTCATGGCAAGCTCTACAGTTTTTTCCCAGTTATATAACCTTATCGAAACTAGATTAACGGTCATTCATTTGACAAGACAGTAGTGCAAAACCAGAACAGAAATACACGTGAAAGGACTGTGAGCAACGTCTCTCATTTGACCGTGTAGCTCTGGTGGCCACTACGAGACAAGGGACTATAACATTTATCCAATATTTCAGGATAAACTTCATGAAGTACGAAAAGCCTCCCGTGTCACTGGAGCATCTGAAACATTCGGAGGTGTACAAGTTAGTTCACGACGAGGACCTGATGCCGCCGCGGAAAGTGGAGATGAGAACACCGGTCATGTGTGAGGCGGACTACAGAGAGGTGAGCACCGTCAGCTTACAGTCTAACCTACATATCTGTCAACCACAACTCAGTTGCTGGATAACACGTCTTGGTGAGACTGGTTGTCAGACGGGTCGATCTTCGAGGTTAAGCCGCACTTGGCTAGGTTGGTCTGTGGACGGGTGACCACCCATTACAAACCGAGTTTTAAAATAGATATGTACTTGTTTATAACATTTGTGGATGTCCGATGGCAAAGATACATTGATGAACTTTTATGTTCATTATCCATAGTTTACGGCTAGAATACACCTGTTGTTACGTCTTTGTGGCCGGAATATTTCCGAACATAGTTGGTCGAACTCAGGTACCTAGAAATACGCACTTACTCTACTGAGGAGAGAAGTGGCTAAATAAATAGGTACAGCACGCACGAAGGTCGGTCCGTGGATGGGTGACCTATATTATAAACGGAGTGTCATCTGTGCCTCGGAAAGCACGTTAAGCCGATGGTCTCGGCTGTCATTTGTAGATCTTTGACAGTCGTTACCTAGATTACCGGGTTGTGGAGGTCAAATAGGCAGTCGCTCCATGAAAAATACTGGTATTCAGCTGCGTCTGGTTAGATTGAAAGCTGACCCCAACATAATTGGGAAAAGGCTTGGTAGATGACGATGACAGTGGCGATGCAGACGCGCGTTTTGATCGCTTTAGTCACTCGTTACAAATGCGTCTGTCGCGCAACAGCATCTCTACCAAAAGTCATCGGCGAAGGAACTTGGCTAATTCTAATCGCTATTTCTTTTCACAGCGTTGCCGCTCTATGACCCCAGCTGTGGAGAAGAAGCACCTGCAAATACCCCAGCAGTTCCACCCTTAACGTCAGCAACACAACGGCATCCCCAGCACACGAAGTCCGAGAACTAACAACATTATTTAGCAACTAGTATGGCTTAGATTTGTTTCCGCACAATCACCTTTTATAGCAGTTCTAAGTAGGTACTGCAATGTCCCTTCGGTGTGCGAAAGAGAGGGGGCTATACTCATGTATAGCCCTATAGAGATGGAGCTAGAGGTCATCCTCTAGCTCCATCTCTTTCCCACACTGAAGATTAAAACAGTACCGCTCTACCAGGTCATGGCGGGTCACTTGATGTTTCCGTCTCTGCCGTGAGCTTGTTGTTTGACGATTGTGCGAGAAGGACATGAATAATGTCGTACACGCTAAGTAATGTTCATAGATCTAAGTCTAAGTTCCAAATGTCATAACTATAAACATCAAATTCTTTTTTTTTAATACATTATTTCTCACTGGACTGAATTTGATCATCTTATAATGAAGATAGATGTTCAGGAAGCTTGTATGCAAATACTGAGGACCTCGGACGAATTTCAACAATGAAACTGAACACGCATCTCGAACAGCTCATTTAAACCGAGCTCAAGAGCCGTGTCATAATTGCTGTACTTAAAATCTATAAAACAAATGACAGCTTCTGGACTCCATAGAGATGTTGACTTTTATTTTTTTTGAATTTTTTTATTTTTGTGAAATTTGCACAAATTTAGGGCCCTCGCGCATTACGCGGCTACGATTGCGCCGCAAACCTTCGACCAGTAAGACATTTTGGTCGCACAACAGGGCGTCCGAGCAGTATTGTCCAAGATCGCGCGAAAGAGAGCGACCTGGCACGCGACAAGTGGTCGCGGCCGCTTAGTGCGCGATGTCGGTTATTTAAGCCAAGTGGGACACGCCCTTTATAGGAGACTTTAAATAGAATGTGGCTGAAATACATACTTTCTAGTATCAAGAACTTAAACAACGTTGCCCAATCTTACATAAATTAAGGTTAAATCAAAATAACACTGTACATGACTTTAATGTAGGCTAATAAAATAACTATATTTATACAAATCAGCCGAAATTATTTAATGTAGATACTTTTAATGTTGATAATTATAGTCAGGATCGGAACCCTGATGTTAGGAATGACCGAACAGCTCCGTAGTCGAAAGCAAAGTGAGCGGTGCCGCCCGCCGCTGCAGCTTAGATTGACGCCTTGCAAGCGCGTTCTGTCGGCGTATGGGGCCGAATGTATTGCGGCCGAAAAGTGTTGCCAGCGACAACACAAGTCACTTCAACTGTACACACGGAGACACATCAATCTAGTAGACTGTTCCTTGTGCAGTCGCCAGCGCATCAAGTTTCTACAAACTGTAAAATTTTCTGATTCGATTTTGAGCTTAACATTTTATGGTTTAAAATCATTTGGAGAAAAACAGTTTGCGGTATCTTAATGTGCTGGCGGTTGTACAACAGTGGAAGGTATCATACAACTCGATTCTACTGGCTTTCCTTTGAAAAATGGCACAGTCAGTATTCTATAGACAAATAATTTACTCACATTAAAGATAATATGTACTCCGGCTAACAACTTACAAAAATGGACCCTTCGCTACTGCTGTACAAGGATCATTTGCCGCATTACCAAACTAGGAACTAACGCCACCATTTTGTTTTTCCAATACCAAGTAACACTAACAATTTTGCAATAATGGCCCTCTTAGTTTTCTTCGAAGACATCTAATATAATACTTACAACAGACGGGATAACGCGAACAAAACCGTTATCTTCTTGTAGGAGCCAACTGGCCATTAGTTACTCGTCTAGATCTAGTGTATCGTGTTCAACCAACGTGTTCGTGTCCGTACCAACATAGAGCGCAGGGCTATTTAGCACTGTCTAAGTTTTTAGTTTTTAAATTAATAAAATCTTACCTAAGGTCCACAGTGAGCCAAACGCGACTAACCAACCTTTCGATTTTATCATTTGAAAGAGACGCAAGTCAATGTTGATAATGTGATCGAATAATTTAGGAAATTATAGTCTCGTAAGGATGTTTAGTATTTGGTGTTTTATTGTAAGTAGGGGTGCTCAATACAAAACCGGCCGGGATGTCAATCTACCCTACGCCGCCACTGATGGCTGTCCAGTTCCTGCTGGCCACTTTAATAAAATCATCTGCCCACATCTTCTGGGACATCGCTTCTGATAGTCTATCTGTAGTTTCTTATATCAGTTTGTACACACAGCGTCAATAAATGCTAAACCCTCTAGCTTTAACATTTTAGAGTTTGAGGGGTTAGCACTTACTGACGTTGTGTGTACAAGCACCCAAAGATTCTTTAAGCTCTGTATATGAAGTTCTAGATTTTCAACTTAGTAAAACTTGAGAGAAAAAAAACAATAAATTGTCCTATTTCATGTATTAGAATTTCGTTTAAATTTTTTTGTACTTATAAAAGGTTTGTTTTTATTAATAATAAAAAGGATGTGTTACTGATCTATTTTTCGTTTAATTTTTCTCTAAGTACCTACACTTAATGGACCTTGTACCTACCTATTTTTTTTGTCCTTGACTTAAGATTATATGAATCATTTATTTGCATAAAATACAGGTGTTACCAAGTAGGTATAAAAGTTGGTGATGTGTGCACAAACCATTTTTGCCTATATACCTAAGGCATGCTTTGTTTAAACATTATTATCAAGGTAATGCTTATTTTGTTTAAGTAGGTACTCATACGACAAACATTTCCTTTATTTATTTCTGTAAAAATTATTTACATTTTTAAATATTTCCTAAAAAAGCAATATAAAAAAAATTTGAAAATTTAAAAAAATGTAGCCTACCGGTATCGGGAACAGAGTCCAACCTACCGGTGGTCAGGGCTCCAGGTAGAGGTACCTCCTAACAATACGAGCCGTATCCAGGCGACCGCGCACTAAATCAAGCCCTTGATCCAGCTGCCTAACGAGAGCCTCCTGAAGTATTGATCGAAACTCTTGGCAATTAAGCCATGGGCTGAAACGGCTGTCGGCACAATGATCGCCGAGTCCACATCCCACATGTCGACAACCTCGCGAGCCAAGTCAAGATGCTTGATAAACATTACTTTTAGAAAATGTTTATTTTCTAAAAATAATGTCTATCAAGCAAATCAAGCATCTTGATTTGGCTCGCGAGGTTGTCGACATGTGGGATGTGGACTCGGCGATAAACAGCCTACGCGTTACACCACATTTTAATCGTAATTCAATAGGCAAGTTTCTTTAACACAGAGTTATTTTATGGTAGTTCATTTTTTTTTATAGCAAGGCTCTAAAGATTCAAATAACTTTTCGTGAGACTTAAAAGATATTGAAAAAAGTTCCAATGCTCTTAAATCATGGTTCCCACTATCATAAAACGGTGTGTAATATATGGCATAATAACAGATAGTATAATATTACTTAAAATAACGTTCACATGATAAAATTTTCATATGCTATAAAAACAAATAACTTAATTTCATCTGATCTAATGTTATATTTCATATAACCTTCTTTTGCTCTAATAACATTATGTGCCGATAGTCGTTCATTTCAAATAATTTTCAATTTGTATATTCCTCTTTTTATAAAACGTTCAGTTGATCTAATTTTCATTTGACCTAATTTTCACGACCCCCGTACCATTCAATCCATCCATCAGCACAATGTTTTGAGTGCGTTACATTGAGTCCTACTGTAAGACGTGATTTTTCACCCCAAAAAAAAGTCGTTTCGCAGCAAAATTTTTTGAGTCAAGATAAATTCAAATTCATTTATTTCGTGAACACAGGTACATACAGAAAGATGTTAGGGTATAATAAATGAGATCTGAGCTGTGTCCCGCCAAAACAAACGTTAAACAAATTCATTTTAGAAACTCAAAGTAGGTACAATCAAAATAATTATAAATCATGTTAAAATTACATAAAATTATTGATAAAATGTCAAATTAATTGAAGTAAAAAGAACCAAAGATACAAATTAAAAATAATAATGTCACTAACTCATTTATACAACAATAATCAAAATTATGAAAATTATTTGGTATGTTTCATAACACATAAAAACAGATTCGATTTAGTTAAAAAAGAAATTAAAATTTGTTGTTTAAATATTCGTCTACAGAATAATTCACTTTGTTATATTTGAACAGATTTCTTCTGTATTCTTTAATGTTAATACTTGAGATAACTTGTCCTGGTTACCTGCTTTTGTTTTTGTTGCTAATACCTGCAACTTTTTTTGAGCGCCGTTTACTTTCTACAAACCTATTTAATTCATGTTTTGTTTTGTAAAAATAAAGGCTTCATAAATACAGAGTGACGGATAAGTTAATATTTTTAGCTTATGAAATGTGGCTTGTATGATTATTTTTGCCAAATTTTACAAATAGCTCTAATACATTTTTTCTATGCTATATGTACTTACTTCTTGAATCTTAGGGGTATTACTCCAGAATATGAGGCCAAACTGTCAAGAGGCCAAACTGTCAAGGTGCCAAGGCGACATAACCATGATAGGCTACTAGTAGAGTGGACTTATTCGCAATTTTACCCAGCAATATAAAGAGCTTATGAGAAACTACTAAGCTTTCCACAAACACTTTAATTTGAGTCCTCCATGTCATGTCATTGTCAATATTATGTAGTCCAAGAAATTGTGTAATACTAGCTTCAAGTATTTCATTCCCTATAGAGTTCATTTGAAACTGTGATTGTCCTTTGTGTCAAATTTTAAAATTCTTAACTTTAGTTTTGGTTAGATTTATGAGAAGGTTATTAGCGCCTAACCAGCCAATAGGAATAAGGCTATAGTTTGCATGCTCTTCTATTTCATTCGTAGTGCCAGAATCATAAATAACAGTGCTGTCGTCGGCAAATAGTGACATTTTATGTTCAAATACTTGGGGAAAGTCATTAATATGGAAATAAAAAGTAATGCACCCAACACAGAACCCTGCTTTACACCACATGACAGTATTCTAGAGCTAGAGGAGTAAGCTACCTCAGTTTTGGTATTTATATTTACTTTACTAATATGTGTAATTTAAGTTACTTAGTTTAATGTAATACTCGATTGACGACTCCGTTAAGGGTCTTGTTACACCCTGTATGTTTCACCTCAATGTTTAAAAAAGCGGGATAGAGGAATTATTTTAAGAGGATATTGCTCACACATATTTGTCATATTACATCGATAATTGTTGAGCTGATCCGAAGAAACCTGATGACACTCAATGGTCGTATCATGCATTCTTTTCAGTAGAGATGCCATTTGGGCTTGTAATTTAGGTAGACTCACTAAAATGTTTGCTTGATAGGTAAATAACAATCTTTTATTATCGTACCTATTTTGGCGCTAAAATAAGCAACCGCATAAAGAGCAGCGACATCAGGGCGAAGATCAACGTCACTGAAGCTTTGTATATGGCCGAGAAACTGAAGTGGACTTGGGTAGGCCACATCGCGAGGACCACAGACAACAGGTGGAGCGAGCGCGTCCTGCACTGGTATCCACGAAATGGAAACAAACGCAAATGCTTGCGTTTTGACCAACATGTTATCGAGCTTCCAATAAGTGCTATCGACTTCATCCCAACGTTGCGTAACTGTCCTCAACATATAGGCTGATTATGCTTGCGTTATGATGTGACCAAGATATTTAAACGGCGCAACACGGCTTAGAGGTACACACGGCTACACATCAAGCTATACATTTCCAGTTTATGCTGATCTCGCATTGTATAGGATTTCCGTACAATGCGAGATCAGCTTATACTGGAAATGTATAGCTTGATGTGTAGCCGTGTGTACACCATTAAGTAATATAGGTGGTATAAAGATATCGTTATTTGTTTTACATTTAAATAACATGAACTCACTTTTACTTTCGTTGTACCTCGAGCCATGCTCCACAGCATAAACTTAACACACCTTTTTCGTTACCCTAGCAGCAAAGTGTCTCCTAGAGTGATATGTGTGTGACGAATAATTAGTGTATGATTTGCTGTGTGTGTGCACCATATAAAAAATTGGTGCGCTTTGTCGTTTTGGAAAAAAAACGGAAAACACGATTCCTGCTAGGGTAACGCTCTTCCAGCAGGAAAATTCTAAACGAATGACCGGAGAGAGAAATATTTTGCATGGCTAGAGAGCTTATGTTTGTGTAAAGAAGCGCACCAAAAATATATGTTCAAAAATTCAATCAATTTAATACAATCTTCAACTAGTTGCTATAGGTGAACTGTTTGTGATTGCATACAATGCCTGAAATAAAATGATTTTATTTTATTTATAATAAGAAATGTTATTCTAAAAGAATCTATCCATTGTATTGATATCATAACGCTATTGGACGGTAGGGCAATTTTGCCCATTCTCCTTTATAAAGGGTGAAACAAAACACTTAACGAAGCCGAAAGGCACTTGTTCTGCCCGTCATTGCGATAATTTTTTTTGTTCTAGACCGTTTCTAGGAAGTAGTAAAGTAGTTCCTTCTAGTTACGGAGATATTGGGCATCAAAGTTCCTACTTTTTCACAAGTTTCTTTTTAAATGCTTGTTTTTAATGTTAGATTTTTGGAGATACACCTCCACGATCCCCGTATTATTCAATCCATCCATCAGCACAATTTTTTGAGTGCGTTACATCTAGTCCTATCGTAAAACGTGATTTTTCAACCCAGAAAAAAAAGTCAGTTTCCCAGCAATATTTTTTGCGTAAAGTTACTTGGTTTGATGTACATGATGCTTGGTTGACGGCTTCGTGAAGGGTCCTGTTACACCCTGTATTTATATTTATCACCAGTGTGTCCGCACTAGGCATGTAAGACTACTCTTTTTTCTAAACTTACAGTGGCTTATATCACAATTGTAAGGTTTTTCACCAGTGTGTGCAAAAAGATGACTTGTTAAAGTAAGCTTGTGTCTGAAACTAAAATGACATATCTCACTTGAAAGGTTTTTCACCAGTGTGTATACGAATATGTTTTGTTAAATTGTACTTTTGAATGAAACTGCGCTGACATATATCACAATTGTAAGGTTTTTCACCAGTGTGTGTACGAATGCTTTGTAAAAATATGCTTGCGACTGTAACTTAAATGACATATATCACATTTGTAAGGTTTTTCACCCGTGTGTGTACGAATATGAATTGTTAAGTTACCCTTTTCACTGAAACTGCGCTGACATATATCACATTTATAAGGTTTTTCACCAGTGTGTGTACGAATATGAATTGTTAATTTGCCCTTTTCACTGAAACTGCGCTGACATATATCACACTTGTAAGGTTTTTCACCCGTGTGTGTACGAATATGTCTTGTTAAATTAGACTGGTTACTGAAACTACAGTGACAATTATTACACTTGTAAGGTTTTTCACCAGTGTGTGTGCGAATATGTTTTATTAAATAAAGCTTTAGACTAAAACTAGAATGACATATATTACACTTGTAAGGTTTTTCACCAGTGTGTGTACGAATATGACTTGTTAAATTATGTTTTAGACTAAAACTAGTATGACATATATTACACTTGTAAGGTTTTTCACCACTGTGTGTGCGAATATGTTTTATTAAATAAAGCTTTAGACTAAAACTAGAATGACATATATTACACTTGTAAGGTTTTTCACCAGAGTGTGTACGAAAATGATTTGTTAAATTATGTTTTACCCTAAAACTAGTATGACATATATTACACTTGTAAGGTTTTTCACCAGTGTGTGTACGAATATGATAAGTTAAATTCTGTTTTAGACTAAAACTAGTATGACATATATTACACTTGTAAGGTTTTTCACCAGTGTGTGTACGAATATGATAAGTTAAATTCTGTTTTAGACTAAAACTAGTATGACATATATTACACTTGTAAGGTTTTTCACCAGTGTGTGTACGAATATGATTAGTTAAATAAGGCTTTCGAGTAAAACTAGTATGACATATATTACACTTGTAAGGTTTTTCACCAGTGTGTGTACGAATATGATTTGTTAAATGGGACTTTCGAGAAAAACTACTCTGACATATATCACACTTGTGAGGTTTTTCACCACTGTGTGTACGCTTATTCACATGTCTTATAAAATCACTCTTTGTACTAAACTTACGGTGGCATATATCACATTCGTGAGGCTTTTTTACTTTAGTAATAAATTTGGTCGTACGATTTTGGCTGGTTCGGATAATTTTCGAGTCCGATGTTAGGTTTATCTTTTGGTCAGCTGGTTTTATTCTTCGTAAATGTAGGTTTGGTTCCTCCGCAACAGTCTGCCCTGCGAAAATAAATCGGGTAAGTACAACATTCCAAATACATTGAGAATAGAAGGATATAATTACGAGCTACGGTATGGGATAAGTTAAATACTACCGATTAATCACCAAATATCTTTATTACAAAACACTTAAAACTCGATCAAAAATACACAACTGATCACTATTCACTTAGATGTCACTCTTCGATTGAGAATCAGAATCTGAATCATTTTCTCGTAAACAAAGGTAAAAATTACATTCAAGATCCTAAAAATTTGGTAGTGCGCTTTGTTTTGCCAAATGACATACATTTTTATCTACTTACTACTTGGTACTTAGTATTAAACTAATTTTAGAAAAAAGATCAATAAAATTATAAACGTACTAGCTGTACCCTGCATGTCTATTACCTACCTACTTGCTACCTACTACCTACCTACTTCCTACCTACTACCTACCTACCTATTTCCTACCTAGTACCTACCTACTACCTACCTAATGTCTACCTACTGTTGTGACATCACTATTTAGTATGTAATTAGTATGCACACCACTAGTAATTATCTATGATTGTCTATACTTCCGGTAGGCTACTATGGTCACTGTCTTAACTGATCCCGTCTGTGATACTGCTGTGTCTGTCTATATTAAATATAATGTGTCTGCTGCTGTAAATAAATCAAGTGTACCTAACGGTATCTTTTATTCAAACATCCAACATAACATGGTGACAGAAGTCATCAAGAAAAATCATCGGTCGTGAAAATGCCAAATCCAGCCACGAGTGCCGACGCCAGTCAAGATGGCGAACAAGAACAAGGTTTGCGCAGGCACCTGAAACATCTGCATATTTCGTCGGATTCCACGAACAATAATGCGGAAGCGTGGAAGAAATGATGGCAGCAATTAGACCTATATTTCTTAGCCACGGGCCTAGATAGATCAAGTGAGAAGCGGAAAATCGGCATCCTACTGCACTTCATTGGAGAACGTGGTCTCAATATATAAAATACGTTCAACGTTAAAATAGATGGGAGCACACTTAACGATGTCAAGAACAGGTTTGATAAATTCTTCGAGCCAAGAAGAAATGTGACGATGTGCGATCTATTCTTCACACGCAGGCAGAATAAATCCGAAAGCATCGACGATTTCCTAACAGATCTAGAGAATAAAAGTCAAGATTGTGAGTTTGGCACGCTCAGGGAGTCGCTAATTAAAGATATTTTCATAGCTAGCCTCAATATAGAATTGTCACATGTACGTCAAAGATTGCTGCCGGAGCCTGATTTGACATATCAGAGGATGCACGAGCTGGCAAGGACGCTCATAGTCGCACAACAAGATGCAGAGAAAATCGTCAAAAGGTCCACCAGTGAAACCGTCATGCATCTCAGTCGGAGGAGCCGTAGTCGAGGAGATGGTCGACAGCGAGCTTCCAGTCGCAGGTCAGCTTCAAGCAGTCGCAAGTCACCGTCAAGCAGTCGCAAGTCACCTTCAGCATCGAGCAGCGCCTCGACATGTGGTCGCTGTGGGCAGTCTCATCGCTACAGGTGCCCAGCTACAGGCGTTCAATGCAGGTCATGTAAATCTTTTGGTCATTTCGCTAAATACTGTTTCAAAAATAAAAAAGTCAGTCAGTTGCAATCGTTTAAGTCAGTGAAAAGTAGTCAAGATTATTTTGTTGGCATGTTGAGCAGTCATTCAAAGTCGATTCAATGGCATAAAAGTCATTTATATCAATATGATTCACAAAGGAATCAGTCAAACAGTCAGAACACACAGGCACACAGTCACAAAAGCACACAGACAGAGCAGTCACCGTCACAACGGTCATATGAAGACCGGTCGCAGTCATATCCCTATGATGAGAACAGTGACATGTCTGAGAGATCTAATGTAGACTCCAATAATCAAAATCATAAAAATCAAAGTCCCCATTCGTATTCATATTATCTCTGTGATGAAAACAGAGATATGTCTGAGAGATCTCATCTCAATGATGAATACAGTCACAGGTCTGAGAGATACAAAGTCCACTCAAATAGTCAAAATAAAAAATGTCAGAGTCCATATTTACATCTCAATGATGAATACGGTCACAAGTCTGAGGGATTACACAACACACAGTATCATTATAATAAATAAAACAGTCAGTATTCACAGTCACAATCACACAATGGATCATTAGTCAGTTACTCAGATAATAGTCGTAAAGTAAATAATGTCAACACTTTAGAAAGTAATTATTCAGAACAGTCATGGGAAATTAACTTGTCAATTGGAAAAATTAAAATTAAATGCATCATAGACTCAGGTGCAGATGTCAACATAATGTCCAAACAAACGTTTCATTATATTCAATGTCAGAATAATAATATGTCAAAAGTGACACTTGTCAAAAGTCAAATAAACGTCGCAGGATTTGGAGGAAAATCCATTCCGATTTTAGGCAAAGTCAACATAAATTGTAATTTAAGCATAAATAATAAAAACGTCATCGAATCTATAATATTTATAGTAACAGATTTAGATTGTCCAAATGTTCTTGGTCTCCCTACTTGTGGAATAATAAAACGTGTATTTTCAGTAACTAAACAATATTTTTGTAAACAAATTCTTACACAATATAATGATGTATTTCAGGGTCTTGGGTGTCTACCTCCAGTCTGTCTTCTCAAACTCAAGCCTGATGCAGTGCCATGCGTGGATCCGCCCAGGAAAGTTCCATTCGCGTTACAAACGAAACTGCGTGAGGAGTTGGATCGCATGGTGGGAATGTAAGTTATTGTAAAGGTTACAAAACCTACAGAGTGGGTTAACTCCGTCGTCATAACCGTAAAAAGTTCAGGTCAGTTAAGAATTTGTCTAGATCCCAGAAATCTAAATAAGAACATTATGAGGGAATTTTATCCACTCAAGTCAATTGATGAGATTAGCTCTCAGCTCGAAGGGGCTGTATGTTTTTCTCATTTAGATGCATTCTCAGGATTTTGGATGCTAATTTTGGATGAACATAGTTCAGATATATGTACTTTTCAAACACCATTTGGTAGATATAAGTATTTAAGACTACCATACGGCATAAATGCTTCGTCTGAAATCTTTCAGAGTCATGATGAATCTATTTGGTGATATAGAAGGAGTTTTAATATTCATAGACGATATTTGGTTTATGGTCCAAATGAGTCAGTTCATAATGAAAGATTACATAAAGTCATGCAAAGAGCTTGTCAAGTTATTTAAAATTTAACAAGTCAAAATGTAAATTTTTAGTCACAGAAGTATTATGGGTTATGTCTTTAGTAAAGATGGTGCTAGAGCAGATCAAGAAAAGATCAAAGCCATTGTCAATATGCCTACACCACAAAATGTCAAAGAGTTAGAGAGAATACTAGGTATGATCAACTACTTAGGACCTTTTATAAGTAACCTGTCAGAGAAAACTCAAATATTAAGAAATCTTTTGAAAAAAGATTCAGTCTGGACTTGGGATGAGAATTACAATTTACAATTTTTTTATTTCAGAAAAAAAAAACACCATATTAAGTTCTCAAAAACAATTTTCAAATTTCTAAGATCATTTCAGAGAAAAGTGAATCGTCGGTGCCTGTACTAATGATTAAAAAACATTGTATCACAGACACCAGAAAAGAATCATAGTCAATGTCTTAAAAAACTAAAAGATGAGATTACTAACTCACCAGTTTTAGCTCATTACAATCCCAAGATTCCATTAGTCTTGTCAGTTGATTCGTCCAAAGTCATGATATGTATATGGTAATAGAGTCACAGTTCATACTGATCACAAACCATTAGTCTATTTATTTAAAAAACCATTACATGATGTCCCCACTAGATTACAGCATATGATGTTAACTTTACAAAAATATGATTTAGAGGTTATACATGTTCCAGGTAAAGAATTGTATATATCAGACACTTTGTCAAGAGCAGCTTTATTACACACCTGAAAATGAATCAGAAATGTCGTGTCATGTCAATCTAATGTATGCTAATTTAGCAATTACTAATGAATATAGTACAAAATTAGCTCAAGAAACCAAAAGTGATGAATCCTTGCAATTATTAAAAAAATATTATGATGAAGGTTGGCCAAAAAATAAAAACAATGTCAGTCAATTAGTAAAACCCTTCTGGAATATTCAAGGTGAAATACATGTCATTAAAGATTTAGTGTTCAAAGGTTCAAAATTAATAGTACCAAAGTCAATGCATAAAGAAATGTTGGAAAAAATTCACAAAGGACACCAAGGTATAAACAAATGTCTAAAATTAGCTAAAGAATCTTTATTATTCTATATTGGCCAAACATGTCAAGTGATATTAAGAACAGGGCTCGGAAACCGGTCATTTTCTAATCCGGTTTCGGTCATTGACCCCAAACCCGAAACGATTGCGGTCTAGGTTTCGGTTACCGGTGTTTTAACCGGTTAATGGGAGAACCCGTTTTTTACAAATTCCGATTCTGTTGAGCGAAATTAACCGGTAAATTTGAGATTCGGCGGTAAGTAAATAAGAGATTTACCTTCTACGCCATCTCTCTTACATCTACAATAATAAAGCTCTCGGTCTAGTCGCTCTACGCCAACGGATAACGCACTCACAAGCAGATTGTGTTCGACCGCGCTCGTAGTTTCGTTTTAATTGTCGTGAGTGCAACAAAATACTTGAATGGAGTCTGAGTAATACCGGTTTTTAGTGCGAGTATTAAAATTATATTTTCTGCAAAAACCGGTATCCAAAATGATTTAGGTTTAGTCTAAACCGTTTTTGTAATTAACCGGTTAATCGAAGAACGATATTTTAACGGGTTTATGAACAATATTAACCGGTATTTCAAAACCGGTTCCAAGCCCTGATTAAGAATATGGTAGAACAATGTCTAATATGTGCAAAATTTAAATCATGTAATCAGAAAGAACCACTACAAAATTTTGAAATATGTAAATATCCAACAAGTTGGTTTTGATTTAATGCATTTTGATAGTTCAGTTTATTTAATTGTCACAGATTACTACTCAAAATACATAGAAATAGCACTATTAAATAAAAACAGTACATCACAAGATGTAATGTTATGTACAACATCTTATACCTGTACCTACATTCAAAGCAAATAAAGATTTGATTGATTGATTGATTGATTGATTAATTACACATTTAAAATCTATTTTTGCTCGTCATGGAATACCATTGTCTTTCGTGTCCGATGGTGGTCCGCCTTTCCAGTCACTAGAATTCAAAAAAAATCTACAAGAATGGGACATAGAACATATTGACTAGCCCATATCATTCACAGTCAAAGCTGCAGGTCAAGTTGAAAGCTCAGTAAAGATTATAAAAAACATGCTCAGGAAATGTAAAGAAAACAAATCAGATCCATACATAGCTTTATTACACTACAGAAATACACCTAAAAACAATTTGTCGTCACCTGCACAGTTATTAATGTCAAGAAACTTAGGAGATAACATTCCAGTGTCATGTAACAAATTAAAGCCAAAAGTAGTTACATTTAAGAGAATATAAAGTCAGTACAGAAAAATGATGAAAATAAATCTAAGTATTATGATAAGAATACAAAGTCATTGTCAATGTTACATTATAACGACCATGTCTATTTTAAAAGAAATCCAAAAAGCAACTGGGAACAAGCTATTGTCAAACAAAGAATGATGAACAATAGGTCATATGTTGTTGAGGATGTCAATGGTGTTAGGTATAGGAGGAATAGAATTCATTTAAGACATGAGTATTCTCATAACTTTACAAACCCTCCCATGCAATCCAACTCGTCACAGGGGAGAGAGGAAGGTGACAGACAGAAGTCTAGACCTCAAGCATCCTCATCTCAAGAATCCTCAAATATAACCACTAGGTCAGGTCGTGTCGTAAAGCCTACAAGAAGGCTAAAAGAAGAAATTGATTGAATGTAAACTAAATAGTATTAAGAATGTTGTCTAGAATAAATTTGTCATAAGTATTTTTAAGCATATTGTCTTATGTATAGCAGCATAGCATAGTATATCTTTTAATTGTTTGTCAGGGGTCTAAATTGAACTCAACAAGAGGGATGTTGTGATATCACTAGTATATGGTTATATTGTATAAGGTTATATTGTTTGAAGAATTTTCTTATAAGTTTTGTGTCCCTAATATGTTGAAGAGATTATTAGAAGGCCGTAAGTATGCTTATCCTGTAAAGTGTGAAAGTGATATGATAATTGCTTTTCATGGTCCAATAATTTATTCCAATAATTAGATGATTTGATGGATGGTGCATTGAAGAATCGTCTTTTGTTTGTTAGTGGGTTGGAAGCGTACTGGGAGGCGATACGGAAGTGTGTTCCGAAAGTGGAAGAATGTTCTCTGTCGTCCTCGCAAGAAAGCATATACATATCGTCGGAAGATGAGGCGCCCCCGTCGTATTCGACGTAGAGCTTATAATGGTCCACATCTTAGGAGTGTCATGTCAGCACCTGGTCGTGTTATGAAGTATGTTTATTCTGGTTCATCTATTCAACAGTTGACATGGGAGTTTGGTGTTAATCATAGTGACATTGCGTACAATGAAATTCCTTTTTTTACTTTATATGCCAAGGGCAATAACAATGCTGGTGTTTACAACAACTCAACTTACGTTGAGAACCAACTTGAGTTGGAGAGTTAGTGGGCTGGGGTTTCGGGAGGTTCCTGCACCTAATCGGGCGGGAGGAAACGCCCGGGTGTCACCACTGCGAGGATCGACCGGAGGACACGGTGGAGCACACTGTGCAGGTCTGCTCCGCTTGGGCAGGGCACCGCCGTGTCCTCGTAGCGGCAATCGTTCGGCGGCGGCGACCTCTCGCGTCCGGCCCTGGTTCAATCCATGGTCCGGAGTGAGAGGGAATGGGAGGCCGTCACCTCCTTCTGCGAAGCAGTCATGCTAGCGAAGGAGGTAGCGGGACGTGAGAGGGAGAGAGCCTCACGTCTCAGCCGCCGCGGGAGACGCACCGGGCGTCGGGGGCCACGTGGTGGCCCCCGGCCACCGTAGGTGCGGGCCTGTGGACGGTGAGCTATGGGCTGGCTCGCCGTCCGTCCGTCTTATGACGAGAGGCCGTGTCGACGGCGCGTTTGTGTTCCACGCGCGCTTCAAAGAGAGTCAGCAAACAGGAAGGGGTCCTTAAGGACCGATGCCTGCCAGGGTTGCGGGACTGTTCGAAAGAGATACCACGGCCCTGGAACACAAAGGGCAAAGGAAGGAACATGGATGGGTTTTAGTCAGTAAAAGTCTGACACTCCCTCCTGCTCAGCCCAGAGCGGGAGGGGTTATTTGATGATTTCCCATCGGTAAAAAAAAAAAAAGAAAAAAGGGCGGACACTATCACTGCCTACTATTGATTAAGTAACTAATACTTACATTTGGTGTCCACGACTTCGCGTTTCTCCATTGATGGTTCTTGTTCTTTTTCCTCTTGTATTTTAAACTCCATTAGAGGTACATCATCTTCGGAATCGAATTCAGAGACGTGTGCTAATATATCTTCTGCATCTAGACGGGTGGTGTCCAGATTTTCCAGTTCTAGATATGTAAGTAAACAAAAACAGTTAGGAGTTACTCATTTACTATTTTATAGAGCAGATGACACATTATAACATGAAATCGTTTTGACCGTACAAAACGAAAAAATACACAGGAGCCTCCTGAATTTCAGTCAGTTTCTGGATAACGGTTATCAATTATTTATAGGGCATATTATATACTCATTTCTCACGACAAATACACATTCTTAAATATTCCTAACCCAACAACCCGCGAATGTCGGCCATCTTGTTTTTTTAATCAGCTGATCTAAGGTATGTTCAATGAAATACTAAATATCTTTGAATTTAAGACACCTACAGCTTTGAATATTTTAACATGGAGCCTGGTCTGGTCCGCCATTTCTTATATTTTAAAACATCAGACATGCGTAGAAGCCGTTTAATCAAATCAATAAATAGCTGACATCAATGCAAACAAGTATTGTATGAGACAAAGTCATCTAAAGCATTGTTTCCATTAGTTTTAATTCACTACATATCAAGATTTGATTTTAATTAAACAATACAGGGCCACCGACATACAAAACATTATGTTCAGTGTTCTTTTCATCATTCCGAAACCCCAGTTTTAAAAAACACATCTGTATTGTACAAAAATGCAATACTTACACGGTTGGCTGATTTTTTCTTTAATGACTAATGACAAGTTTCTATGTGGGTTCAGAATGATGTACTGAACTGCGTTGATGTCTCTTCTACCCCCTAATTCTATACTAATATTATTAATAGGGAAAGTTTCTGAGGTTGTAGGGGGTAATCTCTGGATCTACTGTACTGATTATAAAAATTCTTTCACTAATAGGAAGCTACATTATCCCCAAGTGCCATAGGCTATATTTACGACGTGCCCGTGGGATAATTCCTCCCAAGTATGGGTATAGAGTGGTACCCGTGGTACATGAAGTTTGAATAAATTAATAATTTTTAACAATAAACTTTTTCTGTTCAATAAAATGTTTCTTTATTTAATGGAAGATATTCATTAAATATCAATAATTTTTTGTCTTGAAAACATACCATCACTTTGATATTCCTCCTTCACCTCAAGAATATCATCTTGTCTCCCACAATCAGCTGGTAATTCTTCTTTCACAACAACGCTTTCTGTTTGACCAAGTTCAACTATACTTATGTTCTCAATTGGAGAGTTGATAAACCCATGGAAAATCTCCAAGTGGTCTTGGTTTATTAAAGAATTTGGCTGTAAAAAGATGATTACAGTATTTACATAAAAATGTTGATCACAAGGGCATTACTTACACATTAAAAAATAAATATCTGTTGAAGAACACCTCACCTCATAATTCCCATTCATTATCTGAGTGAACAGCTCTTCTGCTTCCAAACATTTCCTCAGAAATCGGAAGCATTGCTTTAGTTTAGCACAGCAGAAGGAACAAGCAAGGATCGGTCTACTGTCGTCAGTTACAAACTGCAAAAAAGTAGTGTTTCATTTTCTGAGTTTGTGAATAATATATCGCCAACACTATAGTTTACAGGTTTTATGCAGTAACGCTTTTTAAATGCCTGTCTCAGATAAGGCATGTACGGTCACCAAAGGAGATAAGTAACCAGGGTTGTCGGATATAGTTGAAGTTTAGTAAGAAACTGATGGATGTTTTTGACTAAAATTTAATTTAGTTAAAAGAACACAAACAGTTCATTTACCAAATTAAATTTCATTCGAAAACATCAATCGGTTTCTTATTAAACTTCAACTATATCCGACAACCCTGGTTACTTATCTCTTTTGCTGACTGTACATCATTGCTCACGCTCAAAACAGATTTACAACTTATGATCTTAATTCATGGACATGAGATCACGCCCGTAATCCCCGAAGGACTAGGCAGAAGTGTACATAAAAGTACATTTCACAACTTATGTTTAAGTCCCATGTGATAAGGGGATGAGCTTATTGCCATCAACTGGGCACAAATCCAGACTCCGTGGCTGCTACTGAGACGTTTCTGGTGGAAAAGCCCAACAACAACAGTCCAGTATTATATGAACAGGTTCCTTAAGCATTGTTGCACAAATATCATTGTATTCTGTAGTCCAGACAATCTCTGACTACAAGTTCATAGGAATCCTAAAGTAAGAAAGGCATTTAAATCTAAATCTTCTGGAAATATAAAAATTATTAAAGTATCAACTTACTGGAATATCAGTCAGCCTCTCATATAGTTCATGCAAGTTCTTGTTGACCACCACATACATGCGAATGTTCTCTGCTAGACATATTCTACACATGGGCAGTTTTTCCATCGTGTAACTGTGGGTTTCTGTATTACTGAAGACAGAAACTTAGAAATTCCGCTGCGTACAAATAACAGGTGCTAGTTGTATATAATTATTTATTGTTTCACGACGAAGCTTAATTTTACAGCTAAATATATTAATCTGTTACTTATTAAGTCAAATAATCAGGACGACCATCGTGAGTAGTCCATTTAAGTACCACGGTAACACGGCAACGGCCGTTGTGCTAGACTTATTATATCACCCGTAGGACAGGACAGCCAATAATTAATAGTAAATAGTTTATTAGTCGTTAGACACGATCCACTGCACCTACTGTAGGAAACCGGTATCAAAAATAAAAATAAATTTTTATTCTATTCTATTCTATTTTTATTTAATGGCAAGTAGAGCCGATGTCGACTATTCTGCCAATGTCGAGTGAATTGGAAAAACAAGTGTGTATGGCAAAAAAAAAAAAAAAAAAAAAACTACAACGAATGATCTGAGATCATAGATTAAATGTTTTGATACAACGTGGTGGATCTTGTCGGGTTAGTACGGGACTGAAACAAACAAAAAATAGAAATAAATAAATATAATAATATAATTGTTTAAAACATAGAATATACGCATACCACACCCACACAGGCAGATTTATAATTTTATGCTATTGTGGCGGATGAAGGTCATCAACGCCACAAGCAGTTCAGGAGAGGAATATGTTAGCAAGGAGGAGAAATTAGTCGGAAGAGGGATTTTAAATTTAGAGAGACGGCTATACAGATCTAGGGGAGGGATGTTGTTTGAGCATTCGAAGAAGATGTGATCCAGCGTACCCTCTGCTAACCCACACTCGCAAAGAGAGGAGTCCCGAATCCGGATTTTTTGCAAGAAAACAGGAGTACAACAAAAACCTAGACGAATACGGCATAGGACGGATATGACAGGTTTGGAGACTTTTTTGTAGCTATAGAACCAAGGTTTTGGCTTTATAGTAGGTTGTACAGCGTAATAAAACCTGCCTTTTTTCCTACCAGTGTTGTCCCATTGTTCCTGCCACGACGATTGGAGTTTAGTTCGTGGGAGGTTCAATAAGTCATACCCCTGAAGACAATTGTGGGAAAGATCAGCTACTGTCGATGAGCAAGCATCTTTGGCCAAAGTATCAACGCACTCATTGCCCTTAATGCCACAGTGACTAGGTATCCAAACTAGCTGAACCTCTTTTTGGTTGGTAGCACAAGATAATAGGGACCTTTTAATTTTTAAAACCAGAGAGCTGTGCAATTTACTATTAAAAGGATTTTGTATTAAGGCTTGTAGACAACTAAGAGAGTCTGTGAAGATTACGGCTTTGTGTATGTTATGGTGTGACTCTATAAAAAGACAAGCTTCCAATATAGCCACACACTCACCTGTGAATACAGAGGACTCCTTAGGACACTTAAACTGTGAAATTATTTTAGAGGTCTGGTAATAGACCGCAGCTCCAGTGTGGTTATAGTCTGTTAATTTTGAAGCATCCGTAAAAAATAATTGGAAACCATTCCATCGCTCGCACACCACTGCATTGAATGTCGAGTTCGCTGACGGGGATTTTTTGGATATACCAACATTAAATACAATTTTTGGAACATAACTTAGAACTTCATATGCAAAATTAAAAAGGGGTAATCTGGGGAACTGAACAATAGGTGGTACTAAATTTAGAATTTGTCGAAAAGATTTCAGGATTAGGGGTATTTCTTTATTTTTCCAGTAGTTGGAATTTCCGCATATGGCATCTAACTCGTACAATCTTTCTATAAGGGGATGCGAGGTTCTACATATAAGCCTAGACAGGAAACGGGAGGCCAGATATTGACGCCTTAGGGCCAGAGGGGGTTCAGCACACTCAACCTGCAATGCGTTGATGGGGGAGGATTTCATACAACCTGAGATGATTCGAAGGCATTTGGACTGAACTTTGTCCAGCCCAACCAAGGCACCTTTGTTGCACGGGGTCAAAAGATACGTGCCATAGTCCAAAACACTACGGACTAAGGCATTGTAGACCAATTTCATGGTGTAGGGGTGAGCACCCCACCAAACACCCGCAAGAACTTTTAAAAGTGAGAGGGTTCTTTCACATCTTTGAATAAGAAAATTTATGTGATGTTTGCCAGTTAATTTTGAGTCCAAAATTACGCCTAGAAATTTTACTTTATTAACTATTGGAATATTTTGTCCTAAAATGTCAATTGCAACATGGGGAGTGCGTCTTTTACGAGAGAAGATTACTGCCGAACTTTTTGGCGCAGATAGCGACAGGCCATGGCTTAAAAGCCACTGATTCAAAGAATCCAGAGAGAGGCACAAAGATGACGCGGCATCGACTATAAAGGAATCTGTTACATACAGTGCAATGTCGTCGGCATACTGTAAGATCCGACAGTTGTTGTTTAAGCAGGACCCAATATCAGCCGTATACAGATTGTACAGTATGGGACTGAGGGGGGACCCTTGTGGGAGTCCCTTCCATATCTGCCTCTCATCGAACTCCTCTCCCTGGACTCTCAGGACCAATGAGCGGGACATCAGTAGCTCACATATACATCGTACCATCTTAGCCGGTAGACTCAGCTGTTGCAGTTTTTGCCTGAGTACTGGAAGAAGTACATTGTCATACGCAGACGAAATGTCCAGGAAGGTAGCTACAACAGATTCGTTTTTAGAAAAAGCTAAGCGGATATCCGCAACCAAAATACCAACACTGTCCATAGTACCAAGTCCTTTCCTAAAACCAAATTGGTAATTCGGCAGTAAGTCTCTTGACTCAACAATCCACTCAAGACGGTTTTTAATAAGGTGCTCCAGTAATTTAGCTAAGACTGAAGACAAAGCAATTGGCCTAAGGCCATTCGGATCATCTGCATGTTTGCCTGGTTTCAATAGTGGGATAATTATTTGTAATTTCCATTGATCTGGGACCCAACCATGAATATAAGCAAAATTTAAAATATTTAAAAAATAGGTTTTAGCCTTGTCACCAGAATGGGCTATAAAAGAATATGGCACACCATCAATACCAGGGGCCGAGTCCCGGACATGATTGAGCACCACATTCAGTTCCTGCAAAGTAAATGACGCATCAAGAGGATCCTCTGATACATTTTGTTGGAATATGTTGACACATTCAGAAAGAAGTGGGACGTATGGTGGAGCAATTTTATCAAAAAAAAGGTCAGCTGTTTCCCTAGTGATTGGAGAAGAAACTGATGGGGAGCACCCACATCTGTACCTATTGATACTTTTCCAAACTGCTGACACAGGCGTAGAGGGAGACAGAGAGGTGCAGAACTTAACCCAACCTGCACGTTTCTTCTTGCGAAGGTGACGTTTGGTTCTGGCATTAATCTGACAGTATGCCAACAGATTTTCGGTGCTCATGTCTGCATTGTAAGACTCCTCGGCCTCGTTCCTGTCCCTGATTGCCGAAGTGCACTCTGGATCCCACCACGGGGGTGAAGGGATTTTATTGCGGGCACTGTTTTTCAACGGAAAGCAGGAATCAGCACTGGAAGTGATGGCAGTAACAAAACCGTCATAGCAGCTCTTGGCATGGTGGTGACCAGGAGGATCAAATAAAATTGAATTTAAATTTGGCAGAACATCAATTTTTTCCTCCAATAATGAAACAAATTTTGTCCAATCTGGTTTGGACAAGTTATACTTCAGAAGTGGAGGAGAAGTTTTCTCTAAATAAGTCTTATTAACTAAAGATATAACAATAGGGTAGTGGTCACTACCATGCGACAAGGATGTACATTCCCATTGGGTCGAAGCTGCCACCTCAACTGAACAAAATGTTAGATCCACACAACTCTTTTGTTGTCCAGGAGGGGATCTGCGGGTCGGGCAACCATTATTGAGGATACAGAGATCCAGATCATCCATTATCTCAACCAAAGTCACACCAAAGGCATCACAGCGTTCGGACCCCCATCTATAATGGTGGCAGTTAAAATCACCCATGACCAAAATTGGTCCTTGAACACTTGAAAGAGTGTTTTTTAAAATATCCAAAAATTCAGGCCGAGGGTGGGCAATGTATATTGAGAACACTGTAATGCCTTCCACCCTTCCCGCCACAACACTCATATCTCCTGTGAGTGGGGGCAAAGGGAGGGGCAGAAGAGGGACCCGATCATTGACAAGGAGAGCCGAACCTCCGTAGCCATCAGATCTGTCACATCTAAGAATGTTGAAGTGTGGCATGCGGAAGCTAAGACTTGGCGTGAGCCAAGTCTCAGCTATGGAACAAGCCAAAGGCTTGTGTTTATTTAAAAGGAATATGAGGTCGTGCTTTTTATGCCACACGCTCCTCACATTCCACTGAAGGAATACTAGGCGGGACGCCATTTTTAATTAATAAAAGTAGAGATATAAGTTGATCGGCAACGTTGGACGGTGTTTGGGAATTGGAAGAAGAAGGAGAAATAATAGTAGGTAGAAGTTTAATAAGGAGTTCAATAATAGAACCGGTATTGTCTGAGACATGATTGTTGTTAAGAGCACAGCCATTGGGCTGTGAGGGTTGGGGAGAACTAACTATCTGCTGATGTGCATCTTTATCATATGATGGGGAAAGGGGGGCATGGGTCCTGGGTTTAAGTGTCACAGTTTTACGATATGATTGGGAAATTGGGGTTTTAACAATGTTGGCATAATTACGGGAAACTGTTGGGATAATTTTACATGCCTCAGCATAAGGAATGGTTTTTTCTGCCATGACGGTCTTAATAGCCTTCTGCCTGCCATACTCAGGGCATGACTGGCTATCAGCGAAGTGATTCCCCGAACAAAGCACACAGAAGGCTTCGGCAACAGAAATGTTGCAACCATCACCTGGGTGGTCATGGCCACACTTATTACAGCGTGGTTTAGACCTGCATAGGTTTGCTACATGTCCAAATCTGCAACACTTGCGACATTGAATTGTTGGGTATATGTACTGTTTAACAGGGAGGGATGTGTAGCAGCAAAATATCCTAGTAGGCAGTACCTGTCCATCGAAGGTCAGAACACATGTTTCAGTGGGTTTCCATTCATTAACCCCGTCTCGTTGTGTTTTTCGGTTGATACGTCGGACTTTCAATATTTGACCACAACCTAAGGGCACAGACAAATACGTCATGGCTTCTTCTTCGGTAAGTTCTGAGGGAACACCGGTAACAACACCCATCCTTGTGATATTGAATGAAGGGATTGATGCAGTATAACTAAATTTGGACAGTAGGCTGTTGATTAAGAAGGAGTTAGCGTCCTGAGGGGAAGCAAACTCCACCGAAACGCGGTTTCTGCCGACTCTGTTGACACCACCACGAACAATGTTCGCAATGTTGTTGTTCATGAGGAATTTTCCGAAGTTGACAGGGTGAAGGGTGGTGCCAGCATTTGGTTGGGACTCAATGCGTGAAACGTGGACAATGTAAGGAGCCTTATCCATTACCGAGTACTTGGTTCGCCCAATTTGGCTTCTTTGTTGCTTGCTTGGGAGGGAAGGAGACGCGACTTCCTCGTCAACAGGACGCTTACGAGGGTTCTGTCGAGGTTGTAAAATTTGTGATACATCCATCGCTGCAGCATTGCAAACAACATCCGCGAATTGCGATAGTGGGTTGAGTGGGCTCTGGATGCTCTGTTCAAAAGGAGTAGGAATATCAGGTGGATCTGGGTCAGGGGGTTTATTTTTGTCCATATTGGTGGGAAAAAGAGACTTAAATATAAGCAATCACAATACAAACCTGGTTACGAACACAAGGACAACACAATTTTATACAGACAAGTCACTAAAATATCAAAAACCCTTAAAAACAACAAAAAATTCTGAACACACGTGCTATCCAAGAACACTGTCAGCAGAATCTCATATAAATTTTTATTATTCACACGAGTTACTTTTGTTGACACTGACAGCTTGACATTTCAAGGTTTTCAAAGCAGGCAAGGTGGATGCGCAAGGATAGCCCGCGAAATTTAAATTTTCTTACGTTTATTGCAATTTGCAGGTCAGTGTCAGGTTGTATGTTGATGAAAATATGAATCGCGCCAGTAACACGTATGGAGTTACAGAATTATAATCACTCAAATCATCAATACAACCCTCCAAGTTCAAATAATCTCAAAAAGTGACTTTTTCATGAAATAGCTATGGAATGTGATTATATATGAACTTGGAGAGCTGTATTAAACTTGAGAAAAACTAGATTTCGCTGGCTACCCTTGCGCTTCCACCTTAACACCAAGCATCGTTTGATTTTAATGGGGGCTATCGCGTGTGAATTCACCGCTAGAGGCGCTAGTGTAGCGCGAGGGCACCGAAATGTCAGATGTCATAGAAAGTTCACGCGTTGCGTGCTTTTTTATCACGTATTTTTAATAATATTCACGATTGTGGTATAGATTGAGCTATTCCTGATTTATTATGACTTGAAGATTTTAAGTAGCAACTTAGGATCTTATTTGTTAGTACTTGGAGGTAAAATGATTTTTAAATGTTTCATGCTGTTTACTAATTTTAGGGAGAATATTGTAAATAAATGATCTGGAGTTTAGACTATGTTGTTATATGTATTAAAATAAACTTTTTATGAAGTTATTGGAACTTGAAGGTAAAAAATAGAATTATTATTGACATGACCATAAGCGACAGTGGCGCCATCTGGTGAGCTCAAAAACGATAGCCCTCATTACATTACACGCACATCACATTCAGCAAATTGAACCGTCATTTTTTTTTTAGCATATTAAAATTTTTGATGAAATTTTGGTGTTTACCAATGGGGGCTTTCGCACATGAATTCGCCGCTAGAGGCGTTCGTGTAGAGTGTTCTTCAGAAATGTCAGATGTCATAGATTTTTCGTGCTTCACGCTTGCTCATTTTAGGGACAATACTGTAATATGTATCTTAAGTTTACACTAAGTTGTTATACGTAATAAAATAAACTTTTATGAAGTTATTGGTTCTATACATATAGTATTAAATAAAAATCGATGCGAAAAAAAAGCGATAGGACCTCACTCGCCAGAGGCGCCATCTGGTGAGCTCAAAACGATAGCCCTCATAGCCTTCACGTTGACCGTGAAGTGTTCAGTGCATATAATTTCCGTAATGTGCTTTAAGTGGTTACTTATACTTCCAAAAAAGCGGCAGAAAATTTTGTTTAGCGTTTCGTTGATCACCGTCTCCAAAGGTTGTAAGTGCCACCAACTTAGCTGTCCAGCAGCCACCATTTTGTGAATTTCAAAGTCAAAGTATTTTATTTTATTCAAAATTTGTAAAGAACTTCCGTTCGGTCCATTTCAAAAGTAAGCATAATATCTTGACGAAACATCAAAATTACAATCAAATTACAAGGAAGAACGTAGGCTATGTACCCAACTCGTATAACGAAAAAGAAGACACTTGCTGTTCCCAAAGTCACAAACTACTTTGGTGAGCGCCAGTGGCGTGCAGTGGTTTCCCACGGAGGGTAGGCCAAGCAAAATGACAAGAAAAGAAAAAACGCTACCTCACATCGTCGCTCTATGTAAGATGTCCCTCAAAGTAGTTACATCTATTGATTTATCCACTAACCCGTCTGGGCCCCCGCACCTAGTAAGCGTATGAGAAACAACGCCATCTAGCTTAAATATTAGGAATTTCAATGGCATTTTGTCAATACCAGAACGAAGGATGTCGCTTCGTTTGAAACATTCTAAAAAATAAAACAGAGTGCGCTGTCAACAAAAAAAAATCAAATTACCATGTACAATTATAGTTTTCGTTCCGGGCTCAACTTTAGCCATAGGCATCTGACCGGAATATTTGAAAAACAAAACATTGAAAATGAGCCTGTAAAAACAAGAGTTACAATACAAGAACCACATTACATACTCACCACATTGATCAAAGTTCAAATCACGATTTTCTGACGATGCAAACAGTAGAAAGATTCATTCGAAATGACGAGTACGAGTTGATTTTTTTTGGGTTCATTCTCGTAATTCGGGTACCTAATCTACCTTTAGACACAACTTGAATCTTATCATTAGACGATAATTGTGAATACCTTACTGTTTTTAACTTCTAAGAAACACACATTATACAGCCTGAAATTTTAATGGTTGTTTTCCCGCGGCAGAACAACTTGCCATAAGGAGTACTTTCGAAGCATAGAGTAAAAGTAAAAAAATAAATATGTTTTTGTTTTAAAATAATTAAAAAAATATTCATCAACTCGAAAACATGAGAATCAATAGTAACACTAGACGTACCTTGTAGGTACTATTCGAATCGCACGCGCCGCCCGCCGCCGAAAGACACGATGCATAAATGTTCAAAGTAAAATAAGCTCTCGTTCGTGGTGATACGGCATAAACTAGTTTTCACGCAACAATACAAAACACAGCCGCGAAGCCGACAAAGGAAAGACCGATTTATAAATGTTCAAAGCAAAATAAGCTCTCGCGTGTAGCGATACGACATAAACTAGCCTGCGCGCATCAATTACAAACGAAGACGCCGCGCGCTGGCTACCTATTGTATTATTATTGTATTATGTAATACTTATTACTTAGTTTTTCCGCGATTGTCGTACGCGCAGCACGTGTTATCTTATCGTGCAATGGATCGCCATTACAGTTATTGCAATTTGGAGAACGTCGCTATGGTGCAACTGGCCCGGCGACTTTACGCGGAGCCGCAACACTTGGAGTCGCTCCGTCTTCGTGGGGTTATGAACCTTGATGGTTGGTTGATGGACAATCAAAATACGAACATTTTGTGGACGAATGAAGCAACTTTTACGCGAGTTGGACTCAACCAGCGTAACGAACATTTTTGGGCTTTGAATAACCCACATGTTATTCGCGAGTGTGCGCATCAAGTGCGTTTTATGTGTTAATGTGTGGGCCCGGTAATTATTGGCCACCTCATTGGGCCGCATTTCGTGACAGGACAAGTGGAACCTACCTGAAATGTTACAAATCATTATTCCGGACTTTTTGGACTTTTATTTGTGGTCGCTGGTCGGAGCTCAAGCGCCTAGTGTATCGTGAGGAACACGAAACTCGCGACGCGTTAATAACTGCGATAGTGGACGCTTTTAATATCGTAAGAAGTGACAGAGACAAGTACTAAAATTGAAAGACAACCAATTAAAACGTGCTCGATTGTTATACAACGCAGTGGCTTGCACTTTGAACAGTTACTCCGTTACCGGGAAGTGTAAGTACCTACCTACTCGTACTTTTGTAAATAGTGAACATTTAAAAGTAGTTTAGTTAATTAAAATTATTGTAAATAAGTTGAATCAAATTTTTGTAATACGCCACAAATACTTTTTTAGGTATCTAATTCAGAAAATTATTTTTCTTAAACGATAAACTTGTTTTTATTTAATTTCGTGTTCAGTAAATTGCAGCTAAAAACGTAGGTATTAATGACGGTCCTAAGCCCGTAAAAGTATAAAGGGAAAATTTGAATAACTTGTTGGGTAAAGCTTATTGTTATTAAGAATAAGTTATCAAGATATCAGCTGATTGAAAAGCACGTGGGTCAACGGCCGCGCGGCCGGTCGGCGGCGGCGCTCAGCACAATCAGGAGGTATAGCTATTGGTTCGTGGTCGGTTTCGAGTTTTGTTTTTCACAATGGTTAATCTGCCATTTTTTGTTTCTAATATTTTAATTGTTTATTAAACAATTGTATTACAAAGGCAAAACCATTTCGCTGCGGGAAAACAACCATTAAAATGTCACGCTGTATATTATTATATTAAGAACGCGTTTTGCTGCTTTCCAGTGAGTCTCGTCGTACACGTCGTTGAACTGGCTGAGCAAGCTGACAGCGTGCGCAATATCCGGCCTCGTACATACCGCTATGTACATCAGACATCCTATCAGGCCTCTGTAGTCGTGCGTACAATCCTTCTTTGTAGATTTCACGAGCTTCAGACCTGTCTCCATAGGTGTTCGCACAGGTAGTTCGTATAGTAGAATATCGTACTACAGGGGAGAATGTTTCTTCGTGGAATGTCTCTACGAGGCCGGATATTGCGCACGCTGTCAGCTTGCTCAGCCAGTTCAACGATGTGTACGACGAGACTCACTGGAAAGCAGCAAAACGCGTTCTTCGCTATCTGAAAGGTACGCCTGATCATTATTTAGCTTTTCAGAAGTCAGGGTTGGATATCGTCGCGTATGCTGACGCTGATTTTGCGTCAAATGAGGTCGATCGCCGAACTTATACCGGTTATGTATTTAAAATAGGAAATTCTACCATCTCTTGGGAGAGTAGAAAACAAAAAACAGTGGCTCTTTCAAGTACAGAGGCCGAATATATGTTTGTCAGATGCTTGTAAAGAGGCTCTTTTTCTACGCAAGTTTCTGTTCGAAATTTACGGGGTACAGTATAGGATTACGTTGTTTAATGATAATCAGTCTGCACTGAAGTTGAGCACTAATTCTAAGTACCATGCCAGAACGAAACACATTGACGTAAGACATCATTTCATCAGGGAAATCGTTGAGGAAGGTACAGTCGTTATAAAATACCTATCTACTGATGAAATGGTGGCCGATGTTTTAACGAAACCGTTGGCAAAGGAAAAACACGATAAGTTTGTTTGTCGTTTATTTATATCGTTAAATAAATGACATAATGGTTCTAAGCAGTGGGTAAGGTATACTTGCAGAAGTATAATTTGTTTTAGATCCTATCACATAGTTTTGAATATTTACTATTTATATGTGACGGATACTTTGATAAATTTATACTTTTGCTATGTTTTTGCTGTTGTAATGTTTTATTATTTTTAGACAGCGGATGTGTCTATGCTTAGATTATTTATTGTGTTCAATGTGTGTAATGTGATTTACATGAGTTTATATTGGTTCAAGGGCCAGTGTTGGAATTGGAACCATCTTAATTACATCAAAGATGTTGGTATGTGTCTAATACACATACACGGAGTTCGTATATATGTACCAGTATAAACTCTGGTAGTTTAGAATAAGTTTTCTAGACATATGTCACATTTATAAAATTAGTTTTTTCAAAATCTATGTACTTGATATCCAAATAAAATAAATATATTAAGAGCGTTAACGTCTTACGGCATTCATACGAACTTTGAACTCTTTTGTTTTCTAAATTACTGAACCGATTTTAATGAAGCTTCATACGCATGCATCCTGCATTTGTATGAAGCTTCATTAAAATCGGTTACCTAAACACATCAAAACAAGTTTCCGATCACTTTGAAAAATCGAAATCTTGCTTGTTACGGTAGATTATATTATGATTTCTACTTCTTTTTAGATTCTTTATTTAAAAATGTAGAAATAGAATAATAAAGCAATAAAACAGTTCAATTGTTTTTCCATATAAAAAAGGCTTTCATGCAGTCCTAGCTTACGCTCATTCAGAAATCTGATTTAGTAAATTATAAATAAAATAAATAAAGCATTTATTTCCCAAATAACAATATACATAATTCCTTAACATTTTTCATGCACATTAATTACAATACCAATTCATATTAAATCATAATTACATTCTACGATTATATTCAATTAATTATTAGATTTTTATACATTTATATTAAATATTTAAATTATATTTGGTTCTATACAATACTATAAAGAAATTGATTTATTTTACATTATTATTTATTTTTATATGATAATTTAGATATTATTTTTAAATTCATGCTTTCATTAAGTACTTGTTATATTAATTTTAATTCGATTTTCGGAATACTTTGTAACAATATTGGTACCAGTATATTATTGGGCTACCCATTTCTGGGTGTAGGCCTCCTCCAACTCTTTTCAGTGCTGTCTGTCTCGTGCTTGGCGAGTCCAAGTAGATCCGGCTACTTTGTAGATATCGTCACACCAGCGTCGCCTTGGTCGGCCGCGTGGGCGTTTCGCTTCGTAGTATCCGCTATTATCGGTAGCTCTAGCTGTGTGACCAGCCCATCGCCATTTCAGTCTGCTTGCCAGCTCGACGGCGTCCGTTACCTTTGTTATGGATCTGATGTATGTGTTTTTCTTCCTATCCTTCAGCTTTATACCCAACATACTTCGTTCGGCGGCTCTTTGGAACACGTTGATCTTTTGTACGATGTCTTTTGTTAACGACCAAGTTTGACACCCGTACTATAGTGTCGGCGTAACAACGGAGTACATCGCTTTCCTTTTTAGATGCATTGGTAATTTACTTTTGAATATCTCCTTCAGTGACCAGTATTTATTCCAAGCTTTCTTTATACGGCGTTCTACTTCACGAGATATTTGGTTTAGGAACGATATGTTTTGTCCCATACTCATCCACATAGCCTAAAGAATGAGATTCAGTTTGAATTAGTGTTTTTTCACTATACGTCATGGCAAATGTCTTCTGTATGTTCATTTGTAGTCCACACTTTCTATGTCTAGGGTATTTAACATTTATTTTAAGTCCTTGTGATTTTCAGATATTAATACTATGTCATCGGCAAAGCGTAAGTTGCTTAGATTCGCCGTTTACGTTGATGCCTTTATTTTCCCAGTCTAATTGTCTGAAGATATATTCTAAAAGTGCAGTAAATAAATTAGGTGAGATCGGATCGGCCCCTGTTTCACGCCTCTTCGTATGTTAAATGGCTCTCCTTTGCCGTCCAGCTTAACCACCGCCTTGCTGTTTTTATAGATTTCTTTCAGAATCTATGTATCGGTTTTCAACTCCCTGGAAAACCGATACATAGATCCCCTCCCTGGTGTTGTATGGAATCAAACGCTTTGCAGTAGTCTATGAACGCTACATAACATAGAGATTCTTGCCATATTCAGAGTATTTCTCGATATATTGTGTCAAGGTGAAGATGTGGTCTATAGTTGAGTACGACCTTCTGAAGCCGGCTTGCTATCCAATATCCTCGAGATTCGATTTAACAGTACTGTGGCGAACACTTTGTACACTGTTTTTTGTAAACTTATTGGCCTGTCGTTTGTTTCCATAAAGCTCCCTGTAGAACTGTGTAGCAGTCCTGATGAGGCCATTCTTATTTGATATTGTTTTGTTTTCTTTGTTTTTCAGAAACATAATCCACGGTTTAGATGTGTTCAATCTTACTTGTGCCCTTTTGACTGATGCTCTCTTTTACAGCTTATCGATGTGCCTTGTTATCTCGTTGAATTTGTTTATTTATAAGTTTATAGAGTGCTGTTTACTGAGTTGTTTCTTCTCAGGACGTGTTTTGTTTTCTTTATTCTTCAGTCTATTTCTTTCATTAATAAGTTTCTCTACATACGCTGATAGTGGAGCTATGTCTTTGTTTTATTTTTTATTTTGGGTAGTTCTTTTACCGATTCTTTTATTATTTGTATTAGTTTTCCATATGCCAATTCCATATTTCTATTCAAAAAATAATAATAAAAAATATTAATATTAATATTAATTTCATATTTTTTTATTCATTATTTATTTATTTATTATTTATATCATCGAATCGGAAGTTGAATATATGGTCCGCAAATACATTTTTCAGTGACTGTAACTCTAGGGGGTTTAGCCTAGAAACTTTGCTTCTGTAGTCTCTCCGTGAATTAGTTTTATTGCAGTTTTATAACCTGTACGTTTGAGATATCTTTTATATATTTGACTAGGATAAAGTCAATTTTATTTCGCACTTTTCCATTTGGTGAAATCCAAGTACAGTCTGTCTATAAAGTCATGAAAATAATGTTTGAGGAACTAACATTATTCAAAAGTAGGGCAACACTAAATCATAGTACATTGAATGTCATCAGCTGTCATCAACTTGTTTTGTAACTTGTTATCTATTGCATTTTTTATTGCTTTTCAAATCTACGTAGATAAAACTTTGAAAAAACGTGTTAACTAAGAGGTAAACAAATTGGAATGGAGCTCGGGAAATTATTTTTAAAGTGTATCAGCGATGTTTGTTAGAACACCAAGCTGGACAAATTATATCAAATTTGGATGATGTTTATGCTCGAACAGCAGCTATGACAGGTATGTAATGGTGTTACAGTTTGTTTTTTATCTACCAGAAGTTACAAAATTACTAAATGTACGATTTTAAGACTAAAATAAAGATTGTTTACATTGCGCATTCATAGGTTAGATTACAAATCTAAGTAAGCCATATTATAGTGCGACCAGAACTTTTGATACTTTTGGGTGATCAAATGTACCACTGATTTTAAATCGGAATAAGTTATATTATCATGTCTAATACTAAAGGTAGTACTATCCATTTTCTGTTAGATATTACATTTTTTTTTAAATCTTTTCAGGAAACAGAGTACAGTGAGGCGTATTGTAGATGAAGGCTATAAAAATGATGGCAAATTTGGAACCCCTGGCAAACACAGATCAAGATATTGATGAGTAATTAGTCATTCGCCTAGGCTAGGCAAAGATAGCAGCAGCAATGACAGCAGTAGCGAAGACGTTGTTAGTGACGCAGCTGACAATGAAAATACTTTTTTTTAACGTAGAATATTTGGCATCAGATGATGAATGTAATTAATTATTATATTATGGGATATTGTTCATAAAAAAAAGTTTAAACATATTTGTATAATAAAAAATATGTGTGAACATTTTTCTTTTATTTACTCATTTTATTTGAACGACAGAGACCATAGATTTGTGCTATCGTTTATGCAAACTAATGAAGGTATGTCGTGATGGCCCAGAGGTTAAAATCCGGGCAAGTACCAATGTGACTTTCTCAAGTCATATGTACTTTCTAAGTTTATCTTGGACATCACAGACATTGGTGAAGGAAAACATCGCTAAGAAACCTGTAGCTATTGGGTATCTCTGTTGACAGTTCATAGTGATCATCACTTAGCGAGTTTTGATATACAATGACCGTTCTTTTTAGTTTCAACTGACGCTACCCGTGCAGAACTGTCATTGTATATCAAAACTCGCCAAGTGATGATCACTATGAACTGTCAATAGAGATATGCAATAGCCCTGCTGGACTTATAAGTCTCAAATCGCCAACCAACCCGTCTTGAGCAAGCGATCAATGTTCGTGCCTTCTCTGAGAAGAGGCCTTTGCCCAGCAGTGGGCAAATAATGGGCTGGTATTATTATTATTTATAATGAAGGTCGCATCTCTGTCTATGGTTACTTAGATATTATTTTTTAAATTAGATCTACGACTTTACCTTTTTTATCTAGTTTAAAAAATCGTCTACGAGTAAAAATTATGTTTTCATTAAAACCAGGTTTGCTTCTAATACAAAATAATGTGCTAGTATCAAAATCAATTTAGTCACACTATACAGGGTTGCTACGTGTACGACCGCAGCGCCCTCATTTTTTCATGACTTTATAGACAGACTGTACATTTTTGTTTAGGATTTTTCTTAGTGTGAGTTTGCTATGTAGAGCTGGTTTTCAAAACAAAATTGTATTAACATATATTATCTGCTCGTTCGTTTCTGTCTCTGAAACCCCAAGGACTTTCTTATCTTCTTCTGTGGATTTACCAATTTTTTAGTTAAAATCTCCTATTACTATTGTTTCGTTTCCTGTATCTACTAACGCAATCTGTAGATGTTTATAGAATATTTCTAGGTCTTTCTAGTCAATTTTAACGAACTTAAAATACTTTTTCGCGGAAAGTTGTGTAGTCTCTCAATCGCAAGTTGGGCCTTGGTAGGCAAATACGTAGCGTACGTGCCAACTAACCAGAGGGATGTGACCAAACTATATGACAACAAAAAATACTACTAGGGAGCACGCAGAGTTGCTATATCCCAATCCTGTGTCGTGACCGTTGCAGAGGTACCACGGGATGGGTAATTTAGCTGACCCCGCAGTGGTCGCCCAACTGTTTTGACTGCTGCCCAAAAGCGCTATATTAGATTGCTAGCAGCCCGTGACCCAACAATCAACGCTACTAAAATAAAAGCAGAAGTTCGGTCCGCCTCTGGGCTTGCAGTTAGCACTCATAACTTTCAAAATTGCTTGCACCAGGCTGGATTACGAGCACGGAGGTCATGGCAAGCTCCTCTGAATTCCTGTCAACGTCTACGACTGAGATTGCAGTGGGCTAGGCTTCGGCAAAATGAAGAAGAAAATATTTGGCAAAACTGTCTTTGTTGACGAATCGCGAATCAGTACCCATCCAGATAGCCGACGTGTCCGTGTCTGGAGAAGACCAGGAGACCGTGAAAGGCAAAGAACTGCCACTGGAACAGTTCAGCAAGGCGGAAAATCGGTGTCCTTTTGGGGTGGTATTATGATTGGAGCTAGAACGCCTTTGATCCCGTATCGAGGCTTCATGACAGCAGCAGACATGTATAGAGCAGTTGCTATTGATGGCATTGTCAGACTATTCCGAGTAAACCATGGGCACCAATTTGTACTGGTCGATGATAATGCGCCCACCCATCGAGCTCAACGAGTCAATGCTGCTCTCTGAGAATACGACATCACAAGGTTAGACTGGCCTGCCGGCACGCCTGATTTAAAACCAGTAGATCACGTGGGATGCTCTTAAGTGAGCTGTTTGGAACCGTCAGCCACGTCCCTAGACCATAAATAGGTCACTAGGGTATTTGAGCACCGAAGTTAAGACTTTCTGGGTAACCAATAGCAGTAAGATATACACCATTGGAGAAAGCTTTTCTATGAGAACCTTTGCTACTAACATCAATTTTCTGAATTCATCTGTTCGGAATTATTGACCTAAATGTGTCTAATTGGGCACCGAAGTTGAGATTTTCGGAGTAACCAATAACAATAGTATACACACCATTCGAAAGAGCTTTCAATGAGAACATTTGCTACTATACAACTTTTGCTAATTCGTAGTCTGTTTGGTTTTATTGATCTAACAAGTTAGTTGATTGGTTCCTCTCTGACTCTGAATCGAGTAAAGTTGTCAAAGCAAAAAATATTTTTCTTGAAGAGATCCATCGATTAATACATATCATAACCCTATTGGGCTTTGGGGTAGAATTAACAATCTGTCCAACCTACTGTTGTTGTAAGGATTTGTTCCTAAGACGACATTTACGATGTCAAGCTTTTGAAAAGGACGTTTATGGGCTTATAAAATTATTTGTATGAAACAAAAGTTAATAAATTGACAAAATAACAGAATTTAACTTAATTTCTCATATTTAAAGCTCTGTAGCTTCTCTCTGACACTGAATCGAGAGAAGTCGCCATATTAAGAAATGTTATTCTTTAAGAATCTATCCATTGGTATACAGGTATCCTAACGGTATTGGATGCTAGGGCAATTTTTCCCATTCTCCTTTATATTGTTTATCACCAGTGTGTCCGCACATGTCTTGTAAAACTACTCTTTGTTCTAAACTTACAGTGGCATATATCACACTTGTAAGGATTTTCACCTGTGTATGTACGAATAAAATTAAAATAGCCTTGTTTTCTAAATCTTAACTTAAATTATAATTATAACTTAAACTAAACTTAAATTATACATATTTTCCTTTTATTTGTTCGTTTTTGCGACATAGGCCTCCTCAAGTACCCTCAACATTTGTCGATCCCTTGTTGTGTTCCCCTCAACCCTTAGGCAGATTATCCTCCCATCTTTTTACCTGCCTTCCCCTACGTTTTTTCCGTCCCTTGGGTTCTATAACTTTGTTTGGTCCACTTTTCTGTTTGTGTCCTCATCATGTGACCTGTGCTTTTACGTTTTAGGGTACCTGTTTTAACTGTAACATCACTTTTGTGGAGTTCCTAATTGTTGTAGCTTTCCTTTTGTCTTTAAAACTTAGACCCATCATGCTCCTTTCCATTCCTCTTGGGCATACACCTAGTTTGTGTTCAATCTTCTGTTAGTGGCCAGGTATGGCAGCCGTAGGTAAGGCATGGAAGTAAGCAGGTGTAGTAGACGGTTCTCTTTTCTGAGATGGGCACAGATTTATTTTTCATGATTCTCCTGAGTGTACTTGTACCTTTGCCGAGACATATATCACATGTGTAAGGATAAGCCTTTTTACTGAAACTACTCTGACATATTATATCACACTTGTCAGGTGTTTCACCGGTGAGTGTATGAAAATGATTTGTTAAAGTAGACTTTTGACTGACACTACGCTGACATATACCTCACGTTTAAGGTTTTACACCAGTGTGCGTACGAATATGTTTTGTTAAAGAAGACTTATGCCTGAAGTTACGCTGACATATATCACACTTGTAAGGTTTTTCACCAGTGTGTGTTTGATAATGAGCTGTTAAATGAGCATTTTGAAAGAAACTACTTTGACATATATCACACTTGTAAGGTTTTTCACCAGTGTGTCTACGAATATGATTTGTTAAAGTAACCTTGTGACTGAATGTACTGTGACATGTATCACACTTGTAAGGTTTTTCACCAGTGTGTAAGCGAACATGATTTGTTAAGGTAACCTTAAGACTGAAACTACGCTGACATATATCACATGTGAAAGGTTTTTCACCACTGTGTATGCGAATATGTTTTGTTAAAAAAGCCTTTTTACTGAAACTCCTCTGACATATATCACACTGATAAGGTTTTGCACCAGGGTGTGTAAGAACATGTTTTGTTAAATTTACCTTTACACTGAAACTACTCGGACATATATCACACTTGTAAGGTTTTCCTCCGGGGTGTGTACGCACATGTCTTATAAAATCCCTTTTTCTTCTGAACTCACAGTGGCATATATCACACTTGTAAGGTTTTTCATCAGTATGTTGTGTACGAACATGAATTGTTAAATTATATTTTTGTTTGAAACTACGCTGACATATATTACATGTGTAAGGTTTTTCACCAGTGTGCGTACGAAGATGTTTTGTTAAATAAACCTTTTGACCGAAACTACTCTGACATATAGTACACTTGTAAGGTTTTTCACCAGTGTGTGTGCGCACATGTCTTATAAAATCAGTTTTTGTTCTAAACTTACAGTGGCATACATCACACTTGTGTGGTTTCTCACCAGTGTGTGTACGAATATGATTTATTAAAGTAAACTTTTGCCTGAAACTTCGCTGACATATATCACATGTGAAAGATTTTTCACCAGTGTGCGTACGAATATGTTTTGTAAAACTAAAATTTTGACTGAAACTACTCTGACATATATCATACTTGTAAGGTTTTTCATCAGTATGTTGTGTACGAACATGAATTGTTAAATTATATTTTCGATTGAAACTACGCTGACATATACTACATGTGTAAGGTTTTTCACCAGTGTGCGTACGAATATGTTTTGTTAAATAATCCTTTTGACCAAAACTACTCTGACATATAGTACACTTGTAAGGTTTTTCACCAGTATGTGTGCGCGCATGTCTTATAACATCAGTTTTTGTTTTAAAATTACACTGGCATACATCACACTTGTGTGGTCTCTCACCAGTGTGTGTACGAACATGATTTTTTAAAGTATACTTTTGACTGAAACTTCGCTGACATATATCACATGTGTAAGGTTTTTCACCAGTGTGTGTGCGAATATGTTTTGTTAAAATAAATTTTAGACTGAAACTACGTTGACATATATCACACTTGTAAGGTTTTTTGCATTTAGTAATTAATTTGGTCGTACGATTTTGAGTGGTTCGGATAATTTTCGAGTCCGTTATATGAGTTGTCTTTTGGTCGGCTGGTATTGAGTCTTCTAATTGTTTACTTCGGAAGTGTAGTTTTAGTTCCTCCGCAACAGTCGGCCCTGCAAGAATAAATCGGGTAAATACAGCATTCCAAATAGATAAGGTATAGGAGATATGTATGTACAGCCACGAGCAATGAAATATAGGGATAACTAAAATTATAAAATTTTAAAGCTAAAGAGTTTGTTTGTTTGGTTAAACGCGCTAATGTCAGGAACTGCGGGTTCGAATTGAAAAATTCATGGACTGTTGTATAGCCCATTTATCGAGGAAGGCTGTAGGCTATATATCATCACGCTACAACTAAAAGGAGCGAAGCATCAATGAAAAATGTTGCAAAAACGGGGAAAATTTATTATGTTTGAATTTCCGTTGCGCGCGCTGCGTAAACGGTTAAACTTACACAAACATAATGTATTATAGAATTATTTCTCTTAAAAAGGTCTAAAAACAAGTCCGCGACAGTACATGCCTATCTTTTAAGGTTAACTAATATATTAAATAATAACCATTTTAATGATTTTAAAATTTGGTCAAAAATAATGCTTTATTTGCGAAGATGTTTTTACCGACATAGTATTAATCCTTATCAAAATAAATATGTTAGTCATCTTTAGCGTTCAATTGTTATTAAAATTGCCCTTTAAACCATTTAATTCAGATGAATATCTTAGGAAATATCATAGAATGCAAGTATCGAGCGCAACAAAATAATATCATAACGACGGAGGGTCCATTAGAAGATGACTCTCAATGGGAAAGTACGCTATATGAAGCTGAAATATGATGTACAGCACAATCACCAACACATTGTTGTATAACATGACATTTCACCTGTATTTGGCAGAGGGGTTAGGCAGGGATGTGCCATTAATAATACATCAACATTATGCCAGTAATGTTTAAGTCCCATGTAATAAGGGATGAGCATATTACCATCAATCGGCATCAAAAAGCTTGGTAATTTCATCAACTAACAATAACCGACTCGTACTATTAGATACTAGCTGTGCCTGGTCTATTTGAAATTAATGCCCAATCAACAAACACCGAAACAATGGTGTAAATTGTCATACTAACAAACAGACAAAGTCATGTTGCGGTTTCTTTTTCAGCTTGGTCTATTTGAAATGAATGCCCAAACAACAAACACCAAAACAACGGTGTAAATAGTCATACTAACAAACAGATAAAGTCATGTTGCGGTTTCTTTTCCAGCTTGGTCTATTGGAAATTAATGCCCTATCAACAAACACCGAAACAACGGTGTAAATAGTCATACGAACAAACAGATAAAGTCATGTTGCGGTTTCTTTTTCAGCTTGGTCTATTGGAAATTAATGCCCTATCAACAAACACCGAAACAATGGTGTTAATAGTCATACTAACAAACAGACAAAGTCATGTTGCGGTTTCTTTTCAGCTTGGTGTATTTGAAATTAATGCCCAATCAACAAACACCGAAACAATGGTGTAAATTGTCATACTAACAAACAGACAAAGTCATGTTGCGGTTTTGTTTTTCAGCTTGGTCTATTTGAAATGAATGCCCAAACAACAAACACCGAAACAACGGTGTAAATAGTCATACTAACGAACAGATAAAGTCATGTTGCGGTTTCTTTTTCAGCTTGGTCTATTGGAAATTAATGCCCTATCAACAAACACCGAAACAATGGTGTTAATAGTCATACTAACAAACAGACAAAGTCATGTTGCGGTTTCTTTTTCAGCTTGGTCTATTTGAAATGAATGCCCAAACAACAAACACCGAAACAATGGTTTAAATTGTCATACTAACGAACAGACAAAGTCTTGTTGCGTTTTATAATAACTGGCTGAGAAAGATCTAAGTTCACGCGGACGAAGTCACGGGCACAGCTAGTTGATAATATGACGGCAATCCATTAGGAAACAAAGAAAAAGTATTTATTAGCACGCACAGGACAAAACATTTAAAAAAAAATGGTTACATTTACAGTAGGTACAAAAAAAAACAACGAAATTAGTCATGTACGAAGCCAAAAGGCCCCTATCTCAGCATGGTGCTGTAACATCACAGCGCTGATATTCTGATAGGGCCCAAAGTGATGCCACGGTCAGAAACGAATAAGAAAGGGTTTTAAGGTGATGTAATGTAGGTGAGATTATCTGCAACAAAATGACCCCCTATGACCCTTGTCCAAATGTAAGCCATTTTCAAGAAATCTGCGGTAAACAACCTTGAAAAATAAAAAACAAAACAAAGCATGAAATATTTTCTTTTATTATTCTGAACTGCTTGCTTACACATACATAGTAATCAAAAAAATAACAGCTATCTTCAATAGTTTTTAAATCAGAGCTACAAATTATTACGTTATTCATAATTTTGAGAGCTCCATTAAGCTAGCAGTGATAAATCAGCAAAAACGACTGATATCTGCATGTAAATTTGTAGCTAAATAGTTGCTGCAAAACCAATTTTGTTGCTCGACCCGATTAAAAAAAAAACGACTTACTGCTATCTTCACCATAAGCTAGCAGTAAAATCACGGAATCGATGTTAAATGAGACGACTAGTCGGTCATAATTTGTTGCTAATTTGTTGCTGAAAAACCGCATAGGAAAAGTATAGAAAAATTGAAAATCAGACGAACCTAGCCACCGGTAACTAATAATCAGTGTCTCTGCCACTTTAACGAGCAGTTTTTATTAACTAGGGGTGGTTGTGAATTTTGTTGCTGTTCATATACAGCATCAGAGATACTCAGAGAGCCAGCAACAAAATAGAAACAAAAAATCGACTTGACCTCGCGACCGGAAACTGAACAGCAGTGTCCCTGCTACCTTGACATACGATTTTTATTAACTAGGGATGGTTGTAAACTTTCGTCGCTGCACATAAATAACATCAGTGATCCTGAAACCTTGCTGACCTTGGCTTGATTTTATGGACTACGTTTTACCGGAAGTTGTTTTGATTTCTGTTTGCGTTTAGTTCCAATAATTGTACAAAATGAATAAATGGTATGAAAACATATAATTTTTTTTTACCTTTTATTTCTAACTATTAAAGCTGGTATGAAAATTAAATTAGCTTCCGCACTTACTTACGGCGTTCAAACGAAGATAAGGAGATTACCTTTATTTTTTAAACAATAAAAATCGTACACTTAAACAGTTACAGTAAATGAATTCGATAGTTATTTTACTTTATTAATTTTAGTTGTACTTAAGTAATGGGTGCCATCCGACATACGGAACAAATACTCCGAAAAAAAA
This sequence comes from Eugnorisma glareosa, assembly GCA_947578425.1. NCBI lineage: Eukaryota > Metazoa > Arthropoda > Insecta > Lepidoptera > Noctuidae > Eugnorisma > Eugnorisma glareosa. The sequence continues at coordinate 2,164,040 of OX387984.1, forward strand.
AATTTGTCGTAAGGAAGTCTCCACTTTACGTTTCTGTTCCTTGATCTTTAGGCACATTAGCTCTACCTATTCCGATCACTGCTACAAATGAAAATAATGACGATGGCGACGGATGCCAGCAAGTGTCTCATCACAAGAAAAATGATAAATATCGATTAGCGGGAAAGTCGCCCGAATTAATAATTAAATGAGATTTGTTTTACAATCTGTCAAGAACACAAGACGTACATTTATTTGCTATTTGGATGATCAAACAGTTTGATTGGTTTAGAATCAACGCGCCATTCTGAAGTCAGGGTGGCGGCTCACGTGCGTTTTACAATATCAGAGCTTGTGTAACATTTACGAAGTTTTTAAACAGTGTTCGTATATGTATGTCGCCGCAAGAGTGTCTATCTGCTAAGAATATTCGTTCATCTAATTAATAACCAACTTATAATGTCTCATCTACCATAATATTTGTTCTGCCATCTGTGTGTTGGCAGTACAATTATTACAATGATCCGTATCGATTGACAGAAGAGATAAGCGCCATCTATTGGCCTCTGTATTAACTAGTACTGAGATAGTTCGTGATTAGATCTTCTGAAGATTAATTTATTAAACGAAAGTCTTTAGCTAGAACTATAGTTAAAATGAAGATAAGCTAATATTTTATGATAATTGGGATTTTAACAATTATTATTACACAAATCCTAATGTCAACACTAAGATTCATTCAAATCAAATGAACACAAGAAGATTCAGACGTACGTATGAAATTCTTTCTTATCAAGGCTGCAGAGCCAAAATATGATAACGGCACACTAAAAATTTAGTCGTCTGTAACAATTTATACGCCAGGACTAGAGACCGGTGGGAAAAACGTACGCCCATGTATCAGCTTTAAATTAAAGAAGGAGTTGACTATCATAGCCATCGAGACCTTCTCATCCGAGGAGTGGTTCATCTGTACCGAAGTGTAAGAATTCAAAATACATCTATGAAAACATCATGTACGTTAGGAAAAATCTGCATTTATTTAGTAAGAGAGGTGACAGACACCACTATAATACTAGAAATAGGGACCAACTAGTTCAGCCAGGTTTCAGGCTAGCTAAAGTAGACTCATCTTTCATGGGGTACTGTTTAAAATGCTACAATAAAATACCTCCTCACATTCTACAACTGAATGAGACGAAATTTAAATCCTGTATAAAACGCACACTATGTAGGCAAGCATATTATAAGTTGGGGGACTATATTGATGATAAAAATGCTTGGCTCAATGCTGGTCCTGCTCCACAACCATAGGAGCAAACTAATTTATTGTAACTAATTTATATACGTACTAATTTATTGATTACCATGTTAAGTTATTGTGGAAGCTGCAGAAGATTGTATTAATATCCTTGCTTTGTATAGATTCCATCTCTTAATAATATTATATAATTGCATAGCACATGTGTGAGTACTATGTACTGTAAAGCAACCATTTACATTTATTTATCTTTCATTGACTTGAATGTAGCCTGGTGGCTGAGAGAATGTCATGCTCACTCAAATTTCTCGCTGATGGTGGCGCGTGTGTCGGGTCATTTGGTTCCCTTCAATATGGATGAGTTGAATGGCGCCGAGCCATGTGTCATGTTCGTGAACGGGCGCTGTCAGTTGGGAGTGGTCATCTCTTAGCTGCCACGGTTTATTTTAATTACTTTATTTTGAAAGTATTGATTATTTTAATCTTTTACTCTGGGCGCTCTTAATGTGCACGTCTTTCTACATCGTTCTCACATATATGTATAATCTCAACGTGAATGATGTAACCAAGATTTTGTAACAATATTTTGATTAAAAAGAGTGTCCATGGAGTTTCTTGCTCATTCTTCTCCATAGAGATCTACGCTTTGGAATGTGCAACTACAGTACTTTCTCAAGTTATTATGCCTTGTGACTGTGACTGTAGCTTAGCTTTTTTTTTTTGTTTGACTTTCAAAAGTGCCTGTAATGGTCTAATTGAAATAAATGCTTTGAGTTTGAGTTTGTAAGTGCGGGAAAAACCAGTGCGCACTCGTTGAATCCGTTTCACAAAGCGAGCAACTGCCTTTGGCTGTCAGAAGATCAAGGAAAAAGAATAAGCGCGGAAGCAAAGTGACGAAACACCGAAGCTTCTAGAACGCCGCTCGCCCCTAGTATCTATGTGAATGTTGGCCAGCAACTCCCACAAGCGCCGGTATAGGTGCACGGAGTGATGTCAGAAATGACCGGCGGCGCTCCGAACACCAATGAACACCAATCAAGCCACTCGGAAGAGCAGGGAAAACACACCTACTAATTTTTTATGGTAAACACAAATCGAGAGATCTCCTGGAGAACTTCAAAGCCTCGGAAAGAAAATTCTTCTGTGCACCCTCCATCAAGGTCGAGCCGTTTAGATAAAACTCGAAGCACATTACACAGTGCAAGAAATGCTATGCATTCGATCACTCGAAACAATTGTGCTACGGCAAACAAGACGAACCACAGATAGTTATTACTCCGCTAGAGGGTACCACGACGCAAGTCTGTAGAAATTGTAAAGGAGAAGACCACGGCGCGAACAACGCCAAATGCCAAAAAAATTAAGTGTGTTTTAAAAAGTAATAAATAGGCAAATGGAACAAGTACAGGCTAAGCAAACAAAGAGCGAGGAGAGAATTAAACGTTCAGTGGTAAGACTGGGTGTTAAATACGCAGATGTCACAAATACAAGGCTATTTAAAACTCTGCCACAAAAAGAATCAGCACAGCCACAAACACAACCAGTACCACCGACAACAGGCGGCCTAACACAAGAGGGCCTCTTTCAGATACAGACGCTGATGATGCTGATGGACACTATAAATAGGATACACTCACATCTCAATGGGAAACAACGAAAGTTAGAAAATACAGAACCTGAAAATCTTAAACCTAGAACACCCAAGGAATAAAGAAACAAATTCAAAGAAATAAAAGCACTAGTCGAGAAATATAGACTGGCTATAATTAAATTGAAAGAGTGCAAGATCGACTTTGAGAAACAACAATCTCTATAAATAAAAGAAACTCGAGTTAGTTACACTATTTATAACTCGAGAACGGTTGAACCGATTTGGCTGAAAATTGGTGGGTAGGTAGCTTAGAACCAGGAGACGTAGGTAGGTAGTAGGTAGGAAAAGGTGCATTGCAACGCATCCGGGCACAGCTAGTATATTATAAAAGGATATGGTAAACTCACCCACACATTGGAAAATACTAAGGGCCTCTTTCACCATCCTCAAGTAAAGTGTTGAGTAGGCTACTCGCCAGTTAAAGTCCCAAGTAACTACACGTACGAATTTCACGACGTTCGAGTAGCACTACTCAAAAGATAAACCGACCCGTAACTTACTTGTCAGGTCCTCCGTCAATTAGCTTGTTTACTTGACGGTTAAATATTTTAAAGTTGTCAGTTGTGATTTTGTACGTAGCTTTATTTGATAAGCATGAATAATTGAATGGATTTATTTGATTAACTAGAACTGTCTATGACGCAACGTCTAAATCCTGTGTTGAATATTTTACGGACCTAGATAAAACTCTCTTTTTTTTTGCTAGATTTCGTCTGTCGAAGTGCATAACTACATGAAACTAAAAATATTGCCTAAAACGCAGAGGTGCGTGGTATATTTTTAAATCCTTCTGTCTATGTTCATTACTTTGTCCATTTTATTAAATTAGCAGTTCAGTACTTAAAACTAAATTAAATACCACGCAACAAAACAACAATAGACGAGCACACAAAAAATGACAACTGCATTAAATACAGCGGTGCTCTTTGTTTTATTTCTACCTACAACCCCATGTGCCACAGTTTGACAAGGATTGTTGACGTCACATTGAACGAATGCAACGCACAATTTGTTACTTCATTCACTTAACCAGCAAGTTGTTACTCGAAGCGTCATTTTCGCTTGTGAAATTGACAGAAGATACTCAGCACCTTTACTTGCCAGTTAACGCTAATCGGCGAGTAACTAATCAACACTTTACTTGGAGATGGTGAAATAACCCCTTAGCCACTACCATCAGAGGGGCTAAGGTGGGCCTGGATCCATTTATTTAAGAAAACGGATTAAGGTTCCGTGCCAAAAATCCGTAACAAAATCCGATTCAGATAGGGTAGTCATATTTATTATAATAATTTCACGCGGACGAAGGTCGCGGGCAACGGCTAGTTCTAAAATAAAGGAGATGTTCCAGAAATGTATGGAGCCTGGGCCAGCACTATGTACACTATATGTAAATATCGCTTTGTATTACAGTAACCGTTTTTTAAATGATAATTTTCATTAATTTCACTTCGTTTCAAAGTACATTCAAATTATCTTGGGCAAGGAGAGGAACACAATATGAAATTTAACATGGTGGATCAGATCAGCAGCAAGCAAAAAATGACATTTTGACAATAACATTTGATTGACGTGTATCGTAATACCTGCGATAAAAATAGACAATACGAATTTCGAAAATCTTGGGTTTCGGTTTCGATAAAATACTACAGATCCAAACTCAAAGCAAGGAAAGACTCAAAATCTTCACTTCTTAAAACTGTCAAAGTCGTCAAACTTCATTTGTCAAACACAACTGTCATGGCTGCCCTAAAAATAGGGTTATATTATTTAAAAAAACTTTTCAAATGATCATTATTGTACCACTGAACCTTTCTTCAAATTATTTTTTTAGTATTTTTATGAAATTCCCCTATTTTTGTCCTATTTATCTATATAGTGTACATAGTGGTGGCCCAAAATCAAACATCTCCTTTAAAATACAATTTCTTGTGTCGTGGTACTACATCATGTTTGCTACTTAATAATGTGACTTCATAAAGAAGAGTTAATTATTTATTCTAAAGATTCACTTATCATTTATTTTAAATACCTTTATATAATAAATATATAGTATGTACATGCAATGCGACGTAAATGTGTATAGATTTTTTGCGCCAGGAACCTTCACAGGCGTACGCAGAAGGACCCACCAAAGTTTCATCACAATCGGATCAATGTTTAGGAATGCATAGAGAACAAACATACAAATATTCATTTTTGCCTAAAATGTTCCCACTACTGGAACACACGGCCTCCTCTCTAAGAGAGGGAATGGGCTATAATCCACCACGCGGGCTCAGTGCGGCTTCGGCCAAAACTTCAGCCCATTTTGGCCGAAGCCGAAAGTGAAGCCTAAGGCTTACTATACTTACTTTTGGTGTCCACGGCTCCGTGTTTATCCTGAGATGCTTCTTGTTCTTCCACCTCTTCTATTTTAAACACCATTAAACTTTCATCTTCTGAATTGTATTCAGAACCATGTGGTGGTATTTTTTCTTCATCTAGATGGCTATTGTCTAGATTTTCCAGTTCTTCTTCAAATATGTAAGTAAACAAAAACAGATAAGAGTTACTCATAAACTATTTTATTGAGCAGATGACAGAAACACATATTTTATCATGAAATCGTTTTGACAAAACGAAAAAATATATGGAAGCCTTCTGAAGTTCAGTCTATACAATCTGTTTGGATAATGGTTGCCGATATTTTAAGGGCATATTATACTTATACTCAAACATCGACAAATACACAATTATAAATATCCCAACACCCCGCGAATGGCAGTTGTCTTATTTTTTAATCGGCTGATCTAGGGTATGTTCAATTAACTGCTAGTATCTTTGACTCTGAGACACCTAGACACGTGCAAATTTCTTGGTTTCAAAGATATTACGCACAACTAAACAAACCACCCTGTATAGACAAAAAGGTTTGAATATTTTAGTATGGAGCCTTGCCTGCCGAACTTCCGCCTTTTTTATATTTTAGAATATCAGACTGTTACATGGCATAAATACGGTTTAATCAAATCAATAGCTGGCATCAATACAAACAAATATTGTATGAGAAAAAATCTTCTAAAGCATTATGTTTCCATTTTTTTTAATTCACTAAATATTGAAATTTGTTATTTGTTTAGAAGCTCGGGTCGATCTTTAGGTTAAGCCGTGCTTGCCTAGGTCTGTGGATGGGTGACCACCCATTACATACTGAGTTTCCTCATCCTTTCAGTATGTTAAGCCGTTGGTCCCGCCTGTCATTTGTAGATCTTTAACAATTGTTAAGTAGTCAGAGGCCCGAAAGTCTCACAACCAGTCTTACTAATGAGTATCGTATTACCCAGTACTATCTGGGTTGTAGAGCTCAAATAAGCAGTCGCTCCATGTAAAATACTGGTATTCAGCCGCATCAGGTTAGACTGGAAGCCGACCCTAGCACAGTTGGGACCAGGCCGGCAGATGATGATATTAACATCTGTTAGTTAAACAATACCGGGTGGACACAACACACAACTGATTACCACATGTTCAGTTCATCATTCTGAACCCCCAGCACATGGTTTTTTTTTAACTTCAAAACTGCAATTTTACGTACAGTAAAATGTATGGAGCAGCCGATTTATAAAATTTTCTATGTGGTTCAGATTGATGCACTGAATACAGGACACAGCACACATATCAAATCGGAAAGGGATCGGCACCGGATCACCATCGCCTCGCCGTCAACCTAACGTAAGCAAGCAGATCAGCAGCTCCGATACGTCAACTCGGCTAAGGCTAGGCGACGCCGCGCTCACGGCACGCCGACGCCGCGCACGACTGCAAGCTGCCCTTTGAATGACAGCACGTGTGTCAACAGTAGTGTGCGTAAGGGTGGACGAAGAGGCGTAAGCTCGGGTACGGATAGACGTAAGCGCGGCTACGGATAGACGTAAGCGCGGCTACGGAGAGACGTAAGCGGCGGGGACGACGAGCCGTAAGCGAGTTGACCACGCACCGCACCGCAGTTTGTGTGCGTAATGTAATCGTCCGCCTAGGGACAACCCTAGGCGGACGATTACATTACGATTTCCATTAGTGTGCCTTGCAGTATGGAGTTTCATACAAAGAATACTGAATGGCTCTAGTTGTTACGGTGCCGATCCCTTTCCGATTTGATAAGTGTGCTGTGTCCTTTAGTGGTAACCATTTGTGCGTTGGTGTTGCTTCTGCCCATATATTAACAATAAACTTTTTCCCTTCAATAAAATGTATCTTTATTTGCCAGAAGATATTACTTTATCTAAATTTTTTTGTATCAAAAACATACCATCACTTTGATATTCCTCCTTTGGCACAAGAATATCATCTTGTCTCTCAAAAACAGCTGGTAATTCTTCTTTCACAACAATGCTTTCTGATTGACAAACTTCAACTATACTTATGCTCGCTATTGGAGAGATAATAAACCCATGGGCAACCTCTAAGTGGTCTTGATTTATTAAAGATTTTGGCTGTAAAAAGATGATTACAGTTTTACATAAAATATGTTGATGATCACAAGGGTGTTACTTACACATTAAACAGTAAATATCTGTTGAAGAACACCTCACCTCATAATTCCCATTCATTATCTGAGTGAACAGCTCTTCTGCTTTCAAACATTTCCTCAGCAATCGGAAGCATTGCTTTAGTTTAGCACAGCAGAAGGAACAAGCGAGGATCGGTCTATTATCGTCAGTTATAAACTGCAACAAAACATTCAGTTTCAGTTTTCTGGGTTTGTGAATAAAAATGTTCACGCACTGTAGGCTACAGGTATTGTGGAGTAACGCTTTTTAAACACCTCTTACAAAGAAGGCATGTACCATCACACCAAACTGAATCTGCTCACGTTAAAACAAAATTCCGTGCACAAGATATCCACATCTGTTCACCTCTCTTACAGCACAAAGAGAGTGCGGACCAATAGTAGAAAAACAATTAAAAGTATGCGACCTTTTTACATTATCTTTTGTTTTACAAAAATTCTCAGGCTCTGTTAATGATCACAGATGTTTGACCACAATTTTTTTACTAATAGGAATAACAAAAAAAGGACCAATGAAGAGAAAGTTTTTAACTAAGCGCTTCTTAGCGGCCGGATGCTGCAAGCAAAAATAGTCCGATCCGTAGATTCATTTTGGTTCGATTGTACAATGATTACCACTCTTGCTCAAGGCAGATCAGTGGACTTATAATTTTATTTTAAGCACAGGTTCCTTTACATATAATGTTAGTTTACTTTTACCAATATTATTGATTTCCCTTTTCTCCAAACTTCTATCAAAGAGTTCATATGATGCCTTGAGTAAAAGAGGCACTAACTACAATAATTCAAGAATTAAAAATAAATATGATTAAAGTATCAACTTACTGGAATATCAGTCAGCCTCTCATATAGTTCGTGCAAGTTCTTGTTGACCACCACATACATGCTAATGTTCTCCGCTAGACATATCCTACACATAGGCAGTTTTTCCATCTTGAGACTGTGTATGTATCACTAAAGATAATTTCTTCAACTTGGATATTTTGATGCGTACAAATAACAGGTGACGCTTGTATATAATTGTTGCTACTTCTTATACTAATTTACGAAAGTGTCGCAACTAAGCTTAACTTTACAAGTAGTAAATTATAATATTGTCTAAGACGGCCCTCTGGCCAATTATTATCGTGAGCAGTTTTGTGGACCACGCTATGACGACAGCGGCTGGAAAGTGCTCGAATTAAGAAAGCCGAGGTCTAAGCTCATTATGACAACCACCACACCATCTACTGCAAATGTAGTACAAATAGAACGGTATCAATGAAATCAAGGATAAAATCACAGATAACTCTTTAGAGAATGCTTTTGATTGTTGATCCACTTTGATTGGCAAATTAATATTTTCCAAAATTAATAGTAAAGGTAGAAATCAAATGTCCAGAATTATTACTGAAGATACAAATAAAATTGAGTGAATGAATGATGAAAATGAAAAGTAAAAGATGACACTGACTGATACAGTTTTTTTTTTTAGAATTTTATGACCTGGTAACTGGACCTTTAGGTCAACACTAAGACTGCATTCTGAATTACGAAATAATCACTCACAGCGCGCACATCTATAATTTGCGTTCCGTTTTAGATGTCATGATGTCATGATTATGGCAACTGAGAGCTGTCATCAATTCGGAACGCTCGTGAACTCGTTCACAGTGAACATAACCCCAAACCGAAACCTTTCACAAGACCTATTTTTGAAAATGGACGATATGTTGGTGGACTTTGCTGCACATACAACCCTCCAAGTTCAATATTAACCCCATTCAATAACTATTTCATGAAAAAGTCACTCAATGGGGTTAAATGAACTTGGAGGATTGTATTGATGATTTGAATGATTATAATCCTGTAACTTCATACGTGTTACTGGCGCGATTGTTATTTTCATCAACATACAACTTTTCACTAATCTGCAAATCGTGAGAAAATTTAAATTTCGCGGGCTACCCTTGCGCTTCCACCGTAACAAAACAACACAATCTGTGAACACAACTGTCATTTTTGACAGCGCTCACGGTGAATATTTATTTGGAGCATGGTCGGTGTAATCGCAAGATGGCGCATATCATGACGTCATCTATGACGATTCAAGGGACATCAATATCGCGCTCACGGTAATTCGGAACGGGTTTATGGATGCTCAAATCGATTACAGCGTAATTCGGAATGCGGTCTAAAGTTTTCAAAGCAAGCACAGCACTGCATCATATATATACCACAGAGTATAAAAACGCCACATTAGCAGCCAGCATAATATACATTTTCTGTGCCTACTTTGAAGAAGGATAACACACAATCCCAGGTCCATGCACACACTATTCAAAATTTGGTATTTTTTTCCTCGCAGTCGTATTCAAGGTTTAGATGAAAATCAATTAAAATCAAAGATGCACAGTAAAATCATTATAAGTTCACAAAATTTACTCTATAATTGCTTTCTTCTTTAACGTGTGGACTGGTTAATGCTTGTGCCTGGTTTCGGATTTTCTATGCCGCCCATTGGCTTCTGTCTAATTCAGATGCCGATGCCGTCCACAGTTACGACTTGAGCTATCTTATTCTACTCTTTGGTATTAAGGTGAAAGCGCAAGGGTAGCCCGCGAAATTTAAATTTTCTCAAGTTTATTGCAATTTGCAGGTCAGTGTCAAGTTGTGTTGATGAAAATATGAATCGCGCCAGTAACACGTATGGAGTTACAGAATTATAATCATTCAAATCATCAATACAGCTCTCCAAGTTCATATAATCACATTCAATAGCTATTTCATGAAAAAGTCACTTTTTGAGATTATATGAACTTGGAGAGCTTCATATTTTCATCAACATACAACCTGACACTGCACTGCAAATTGCAATAAACGTAAGAAAATTTAAATTTCGCGGGCTACCCTTGCGCATCTACCTTAAGTATGCTGCTCTTTGGTATATTAAATTAAATGCTCTGTGGATCTGTCAGTCGGTGATAAATGTCAGTCATAAAATTTTAATAAAGTGGTGTTTACAAACTCTCAAACTCTGAAATTAATATAGAGTTGAAGACGTATCGAAAGAAAATACAATAGAAGTGTAATTCGCTGCAGTAATTAGTTTGTTACTTAGCGCCAGTGGCACCGGGCTCACCTCCATGTCATTGGCAAAATTGTGAACTCGTGATGGTTTTTAAAGACAAAAGAAAACACGTCTAGCTATCTAGAGTGCTGTACTATCATAACTAGGTCCTCAAAAGAAGTGCATTTGACATTTATATTGTTTTATTCGTAAGGTGTTTGTAAGTAACGAATAAGAAGAAATCGTCATCTTATTAAACAAGCCACGCCAGTTTATTGTATTCAACTGTGTTTTTGAAATTTAATTGTAAGCAATTGATTAAATCCGATTCACAAGATGGAAAAACTACCAATGTGTAGGATATGTTTAGTGAAGAATGTACGCATGTATGTGACGGTCAACAAGAACTTGAATGAACTATATGAGAAGCTGACCAATATTCCAGTAAGTTGATGATATTAAGTTATAGTAGCTTTGAAATATTGTTGTGTCTAGTTTGGTTGAAACCAGGCAATAGTAAATCTTTATTCAGAATTCCAGAAGATAATATACAATAGAATCTGGAACTAAAAATGGAGGTATAATAATGTATGATGCTTGTACTAGGATAATCCTGTATCACAGGCTGCAGGAGCTCTAACAATATACTATAAGTAGGACAGTACCTTTTTTTTTTTAATATTTAACATTAATGACTGTGAGCAGCGGTGGCCCAGTGGTGGCGGCCCCGACTTACGAGCAGTAAATCGTAGGTTCGAACCCAGGCAGGCGCATTACTTTGTGTAATTTATTTCATCACCACTGCTCTAAAAAACACTGAAGGAAAACATCGTGAGGAAACCCGCTACCAACCCGCACTGGGCCCGCGTGGTGGATTCCCTCTCAAGAGAGGAGGCCGTGTGTCCCAGCAGTGGGAACATTAAAGGCTGATTATGCTTATGACTGTTAGGTATTTAATGAAAACTTAACTTCTTTCTTTGGTTTGTCATATGATATTACTTACCAGAATTTGATTCTCAGTCTCGACGTTATCAAATAGTGTAATAATACAGTATGTGGTTTTTCTTTTTTCAAAACCAACAGATTCAATTCTTGGCTTAGGAATATTTGATTTTACAAAAATACAATGATGCAGTTTCTGTCATTACTTCTCAGAATTTGATTGTATAGCGGGCTGGTGTCTGCAACTCCACGTCTAAGTGCGTATTTTTGATAATACAGTGTGTTTTTTTTTTCAAAATCAATGGGTTCGATTCCTGGCTAGGTATATTGGATTTACAAAAATCTAATGTTGTAGTTTTAGTTTTCATCGAAATCGGGCTCGAGACTCCTTTGAGCATTTTTCGCTATTCCTCATAGTTTCAGATTTGGCCATCCACTCCACGCCCACTTGGAAAATTCGACCTGTATATTTTAGACTAGCTGTTGCCCGCGGCTTCGCTCGCGTTTTGGTTGGAAATTATCGCAGGGGCAAGTTGTAAATATAGCCTATGGCACTCGGGGATAATGTAGCTGCCTATTAGTGAAAGATTTTTCAATATTGGTTCAGTAGATCCACATACAAACCTACAAACAAATTTTATAATATTAGTATAGATTAGCTGTACATTGCCCGCAACTGCGTTCGCATGGAAGTTTCGATGAATAAAAGTGAGAAATAAACGGTATCCTGTGCTATTCTAGACTATAGTCTTAATTGAGTGCAATTATAAGGTGGGACGAAGTTTATAGTGGTCGGATTTTCATGGGACTTTTTTTATTGAGTCCTAGAGAAGTGGAGAAGAAAGTAAAAAAAGAAAAATTTTGCCGTTTGCGACTTTTATTTTTTTAATTTTCTTTGGAATATTTTTTTTTCGTTTATGCATAACTTCAATTTCGACGAATTCATATTGTGGCGTACTAGTGTGACCAGCGTGCATCCATTAAACGCCAATTTGGTCTGTTTCTTTGTTCATTATCCATGTAATGCATATTTCAAGTATTTTTGTGGAAAAATTCCTATTTTCTTCAATTATTTTTAATATACCGGATTTTAAGTCTAAGACCTCTTTTGTAATTGGTAATTGATACTTGCTCACAGGTAACTGGACATAAACATTTACAAGAAAACCACATTCATGAGTGTAGTGACTAAAAATTAATTTGCAAATAACAGAAAGTCGTCTATGTTAATGAAGGCAATTTTTTTTCGATATGATTCTATTAAACTCAATGTGCAAGTTATTGTCTAAATCCTCATTTTATTAGCTATCTAATGAGGTATAATAACTAGAAAAATATTTAAGGATACTTGTCAAACATTATATTGCTGAAAAAGTAAAACATGACAAAAGGCCTCTATCGCTAAGAATTGGGAGCGGTATCGGTATTGATATTAAATTGCGCACAGAAACCCAAGCTTGCAACTAATCTTAGATAGAAATCGTGAGAAATGGTTTCGTTAGAATTACGATATTATTATTTTTTTAATTTACCAGGGGCGCCTTTCCACCTTCGTCAGCAATAATCAACATTTATCGAGTACCTCCAAATATTTTTATTAGTTTTTGTTATCTGTGGATAGCAGATATAATAAGGACAATTTCAGGATAATATTTACGTTGATAGTCGTAATAAATTTACACGATTTCCTGATAATCGTGAATTAATTTTTAGTCACTTCACTCGTAAAAGTGTTTTTTTTTTATATTTTTACGTCCAGTTATATGTGAAAACGCATCAGTTATCAATATCAAATGAAATCTAAGCCTTAGTCAATATTTTAGAAATGATTGAAAAAAATAGGAAATTAAAAAAAAAGTACTTGAAATATGCATTAAATCGACAATAATTAACAAAGAAAAAGACCAAATTGGCGTTTAATGGATGCTCGCAGGTCACACTATTACGCCACAATATGAATTCAGCGAATTTGAAGTTATACAAATACGAAAAAAAATATTCCAAAGGAAAATTAAAAAAAGTCGCGAGCGGCGAAATTATTTTTTTTACTTTCTTCTCCACTCTTTTATGAACTCAATAAAAAAAGTCCCGTGAAAATCCGACCACTATAAACTTCGTTCCACCTTTTGAGTATTTTTTGTCTAATTGCACTCGGCTATCTATTTCTGTGCCAAATATCATAAAGATCAGTTCAGCCGTTCTGGCGTGATTGAGTAACAAACATCCATCCATATGTTCTAAAATATTAGAAAATATGTATTTTATTTCAAAACTAAATAATTTTGTTGCAGTTTGTAACTGAAGACAGGAGACCAATACTGGCTTGTTTTGTCTGCTGTGCTCAACTGAAGAAATGCTACAGATTCCTGAATAAATGTCTGGAAGCTGAAGAGCTGTTCGCTCAGATATTGAATGAGGACTATGAGGTGAGGTATTCTTCGACAGACATTGATTCTCTAATGTGAAAGTAATGCCCTTGTGATCATCAACATATTTTATGTAATACTGTAATCATCTTGTTACAGCTAAAACCTTTAATAAACCAAGACCACTTGGAGGTTTTCCATGGGTTTATTACAACTCCAATAGAGAACATAAGTATAGTTGAGGTTGGTCAAACAGAAAGTGTTGCTGTGAAAGAAGAATTACAAGCTATTTGTGAGGAATTTGATGATGTTCTTGTGCCGAAGGAGGAACATCCAAGTGATGATGGTATGTGTTTTAGAAGATAGATTATAAATCTTAACTAATAATATGTAGTTAATTAATTATTGTAATTTACCCGCTAAAAGTGGCTCCCATGTTTAAATTCATTAATTTACCTTACACCTCCGTCTTTGGGTCACCGACTTACATAAGTGTACCAAAGGAGATTGCCCGTTTTGTAAAGGAAGTTCGGTCCCAGTGGAAAATGCTTGTGCCCTGAAGATTTTTATTTTACCTAATAGTATAAACATAGCATTTTCATAATCAGAAACCTTTTTTCATTTATTCACCCTGGTTCAGGAGATATCATTATTTTTCTGTTTTAAAAATCTACGTTATAATTACAACTTGACATAGACTATACATCACTATGAGCATGGAATGATGTCTCTACTCGAGGAACTTAGTAGCTCAACTCGGTGGTAGCAGAAAAAGCACGTATCGTAAATAATAACTATGTATATACGGAATTCAAAACTCGACGTATTTAGACAAAGCAATCACGAACGTAACGAATCTCATTGCTGTGACATGCGCAAGTAAATGTTGCCAGATCAATTATTTTTAATCATTACTAAATCAGTTTTTTTTATCAATTTATCGATTAAAACTGATTTGTTAATACGGCGTTTCCAAAATACGTAAGGCTTTTATGTTTGTGTAAATCGCTTTTATGAACATCTAATCAACAATATAGACTTATTATGAAAATAAGCAACCTATTGTTGTCCTCGTTCTATCGCTATTACTCGCATAGACTCTAGGCAGTGTATCTACACTAGTTTACGTCATTAAGAACATTTTACATATTTAAACTCATACTTGGCCTACATCTATCTTTGTGCATTATAATATGCTACAATAATTCGTACCTATGAAAAATACATTTGGTTGACACCATTATAACTCATCGTCGAGAAAACATAATGCTAAAACACTGCTTTGAAGTTGTCAAATGGTTGAGACCTACATTTAAATGTTGAGACGTAAACTAGTTGTAATAATTAAAAAAAATTTTTTTTTGTTAATTATCGTTTTGTTTTGATATCGATTACTCCATTGATTATTTTACGTCATATTCGATTGTTATTTGATTTCTGGCAACTTTTTTTGTATACCTTTCAAACTGATGTCGACGTAATGTTTAACTATTAATTAACTTTAACTTTATTCCCAGGGTGAAAGAAATTGTATAAAAAATAATTTGCACACAAAAAAATAAATAATATTTTTAGGTTATTATTCCAATCAGGCACAAGATATCACAAAAGGGACCTGCCCCGTGGCAATGTCCTTTCAACTCAATCGGTCCAGTAGTTTTGGAGTAAATTGGCTGTGACAGACGGACAGATAGACAGACACGCGAGTGATCCTATAAGGGGTTCCGTTTCTTCCTTTTGAGGTACGGAACCCTAAGAAGGAGTACGATAGACGATCTCGACTGTGTGTAGTCGCCCCTCGCGCCGCTACCCCCGCTGTACTTAAGAACATCAACAATGTCATACATTTCCGATCGCTATTTCGGAAATGTATACATTTCCTAGGAAAACTGCATATTACAAAATATATCATATGTTTTAGGCTAAGCGTAATCAGCCTGTAATGTTCCCACTGCATATACACACGGCCTCCTCTCTATGAGAGAGTATGGGCTAAAATCCAGCAAGCGGGCCCAGTGCGGGTTGGTAGATGTCACATGTCTTCGAATGTTTGGTTCTAGGACATGCCGGTTTCCTCACGATGTTTTCCTTCACCGTTTTGAGAGCGGTGGTGATGAAATAAATTACACAAAGTAATGCGCCTGCCTGGATTCGAACCCAGGACTTACTGTTGTCGGGCCACTATTGGGCCACCGCTGCTCTCCCTTTTGCTCTGTTAAGAATTGTATACATTATAATAATAATACACATTTATTTCAGAATCACTCCCATATTTGTTAGTAACAATAAAAACTTATGTACTAGTAACATTTATTCTAAGCTGCGTGAGGAACGCCGATCCTGGGGAAAGTCTACTTGACTGCGCGCAGTCGTATCCACCGCCCCAAGATCGGAGAGTCCCACCTACATCCTAAATTTCCTAGGAATTGTATACAATGACGGATTACATACATTTCCGTTAACCATATTTAAAACAAAGTCGGGTTAGTTACACCATTTATAACTCAAGAACGGCTGGACTGATTTTAATGATCTCTGATTTTTTGGATTCGTCTCTGTTCTTATTAGAAGAATAACTATTAAAATATCAGACAAGTTCACGGGGAAAAAATGAGTTTCTAAATATAGCCGAGTGCAATTAGACAAAAAATACTCAAAAGGTGGAACGAACTTTATAGTGGCTGGATTTTCATGGGGCTTTTTATTGAGTTTCTAGTGGAGTGGAGAAGAAAGTTAAGAAAAAAAATTGCTGCTCGCGTTTTTTTTTTTTGTGGTATTTTCTTTGGAATATTCATTTTTCGTTTATGAGTAACTTCAAATTCGACGAATTATTATTGTGGCGTAATAGTGTGACCTATATACATGCATTCATTAATCGCCAATTTGATCCGCGTCTCTGTTCATTATTGTCGATGTATTTTTTTGAAAATTTCTTGTTTTCTTCAATAATTTCTAAAATATCGACTTTCAAGATTTAGATTTCTTTTGGAATTGGTAAGTGATGGTTTTTCACAGATCACTGGACGTAAACATATTAAAAAAAAACAAGTTTACGAGTGAAGTGACTAAAAATTAATTCACAATTATCAGGAAATCGTCTATGTAAAAGTTAAAGAAGGCCATTTTTCTCAAAACATTTCTACGGCAGTCAACGTAAATAATATCCTGAATATATCCTTATTATATCTGCTATCCACAGATAACGAAAACTAATAGAAATATTTGGAGGTACTCAATAAATGTTTATTATAGCTGACGAAGGTGGAAAGGGGTCGCTGGTAAATTTACAAAAATTATCATAATTCTAACGTAACCATTTCTCTCGACTTCCATCTAAGATTAGTTGCAAGCATGGGTTTCTGCGCGCAAATTAATACCAATACCGATACCGAATACCGCTCCCAATTCTTAGCGATAGAGGTCTTTTGTAATGTTTTACGTTTTCAGTTTTTTAATTGTTTCGTCTCGAAACAGTTTTATGTTTTTTTTTTTGTTTATATTTTGTTTAAATATTCCTTTATTCGTGTTAGGATAAGATGACACAATTTGGTTTATAAACGTGGTTCTTTTCATTTTTCATTGGTATACTGGGTCGACGAGAAACTGCGTCGACTGGAACGCATCCTTTCCTTAAGGAATGGTCGTTGGTGTGAAGTTCGCACCACCACCAAAACCAGTAAAAAAACGGACTCCATCGCGAACGCACGCGCCGAATGCAGTGCTAGTGTTTCCCGTTTGATCGAGTTCCCTAAAAACAAAGTTCCCCTTTCATCTTCCTGGAAGACAGTGTTTACGTGACCTATGGACCTATATGTTTGGGATTATTGGCTGGAGATTCCCTGTGGTGTGCTCTGCCAACAAGCCCCGACGTTCTACCAAGCCAGGACCCTCGGACTGTGGCTGGGGGACGGTTGAAGCGGGTGAGTCGCTGGACTCAGTAAATTCCCTACAATCATTTATCAAGTATTAAATATTTTTCTAGTAATTATACCTCTTTTGATAGCTAATAAAATGAGGATTTGGACAATACTTTGCACATTGAGTTTAATAGAACCATTTCGAAAAAAAAATGACTTCATTAACCAAGACGATTTTCTGCTATTTGCAAATGAAATTGTAGTCACTACTACACCCATGAATGTGGTTTTCTTGATTTTTTTTATCCTGTTATCCGTGAACAAGTATCAGTTACCAATTACAAAAGAAACCTTTACTTAAAATCCGGTATATTAAAAATAATTGAGGAAGATAGGAAATTTTCCAAAAAAAATTGAAACTTGCATTACATGGATAATGAACAAAGAAACAGACCAAATTGACGTTTAATGGATTTACCTCAGGTCACACTATTGCGCCACAATATGAATTCGTCGAATTCGAAGTTATAAATAATCGAAAAAAAGATATTCCAAAGGAAAATAAAAATAAAAGTCGCGAGCGGCGAAATTTTTTTTACTTTCTTCTCCACTCTTCCAGGAATTCAAAAAAAAGTCCCAAGAAAATCCGACCACTATAAACTTCATTCCACCTTATTGTCTAATTGCACTCGACTAATAAATTAGGTTTGACATCTTCTGCAATTGACAGATCATGTCACGCAGGTAGAGTAGGTAGGTAGGGTAGGGTAAGGAAAAGGTGCATTGCAACGCATAGCACAGCTAGTAATATTATAAATCCGAAACTTTGTGAGAATGGATGGATGTTTGTTACTCTTACACGGAAAACGCCTGAACGGATTAGGATGAAATTTTGCAGACAGATAGTTTATAACCTGGATTAACACATAGGAAACTTTTTATCCCGGTAGTAGGGGACAATTATCGAACTTCACGCGGGAGAAGCCGCGGGCATAAGCTAGTCATTAATATTAGTAATGTACCCGGCATGTATAGGAAGTTTTGGTAAAATGAATTGTTGAATATGTTGACTACGTTAATCATGTTCTAAAATTATTAACTTTTTATTTAAATTATTCACAATACATTTATTTTCATACACTTTGCATAGAGGGTGTAAACAGTCCCCTCACGAAGCTGTCAACCAAGCATTCTGTACATCAAACTAAGTAACTTTACGCAAAAATGATTGCTGGGAAACGACATTTTTTTTTGGGGTGAAAAATCACGTTACGGTCCTATTACGGTAGGACTCAAAGTAACGCACTCAAATCATTGTGCTGGTCACTGATGGACGGATTGAGTAGTACGGGGGGGGGGGGGGTCCTGGAGGAGTTTAAAGTAAAAATCGTTCAGTAAAAACAGGTATTTAAAAAAAAAACTTGTGAAAAAGATGGAATTTTGTCTCCAATATCTCCGTAACTAGAATGTTCCCAGGTATGGTCTAGAACAAAAAAATGATCGCAATGACGGGGGAACAAGTGCCTTTCCGCTTCGTTAAGGGTCTTGTACACCCTTTACTTTGTCCATCTCTTTTACCGTGCGGATAGACTATAAATTTATCCTAGCAGGACATTCCCGTAGAATTATTTATTTATGTATACACAAAATACTTAACAGGACAGAACAACACACACACAAACACACAGGATAATTTTGCAGGACCAAAACACATGTTTTGTATCTACATTTTGTTTTATTATTTTTACAGATCTAGAAACAGTAGATCAACACAACAACTATCTTGAAATAGAATATATGCCACGACGCAAATCCGAATTACAATCAGAAGATGACGTACCTTTAATAGAGTTAAAAACGGAAGTGGAAACAGAACAAAAAGTACATGAAAAGAAACAAAACACTACGAAGACAAAGAGTAAGTATTTGTCTGTTTATCAATAAGTTAGCAAACAGGCCAAAGGTGGACTGATATCCATTGGTCTACCCAAACCTGATAGGAAGTTGTTAAAGATTGCGTGTGCGCTGGAAGTTCCCTGGCTTGAAATAGATCTACTAAAATGTTCAGGAAAGTGGTGTGAGTCTATCTGGCAGGCCCCAACGAGATTTATCAATAAGTGATAGGTTTACATAAAGACATTATTTTGTACCCATAGAAAATAAATAAGATACATTTTGTACCTTGACAGTTTTTGATTAAATGACGTTTCTATCAAGTGTCTAGCTAGTGGGCCCCTTATATGATTATTTATATTGTTATTATACTTTCAGATCGCTCAACAGTGCTCGGAGTTAGAAACTATTATGTACCTTACAAATTCAAAATGTCGACTTTCTGTGAGCTATACTTTGGAAGGTATTCGTTATTTAGACAAACATCCAGCCAGCAGGCCCCTTTTTTAAATACAAGTCGTTTAAATCATACAATAGCATTAGTGAGTTACACTTCAGAAGACATTCGTTTTCTAAACAAACGTCCAGCTAGCAGGCCACTTTCTTAAACACTACTCTTGTATACCATAAAATAGCATTAAGATCTTGATACTATTATGTAACTTAAAAATCCAAAATTTCGACTTTCTTTTCTTTCTTTCTTCTTCTTCAGAAGATATTCGTTATTTAAATAAGTATTCAACCAACCAACCAACCTTCTAAGTTCTTTAATATATCGTTCTATAGTAATATTTTCTGATAGCTCACAGAAACTCGACATTTTGGATTTGGAAGGTACATAATAGTATCAAGGCAATATGGTAAAAGTTTTGCGTACTTGCTGCACTCGCTCTTGCATCCTCCATCTTTGGCATTTAACGTTACCAGCAAAAAAATAAGAGCTTCTGTTGCCAGCGGTCCAAATAGGCAATTTTGAGCATTTTGTAAAGGTTCTAGTGCTGATACAGGTTATGTATCATCAAAAAGGAAAACATAGCGACGTAGAAGAGATTGATATTTATTTAACGGTTAAAGATCATCATAAACCAGCAAGAAAACAGGCGAGAGCGTTTGTATGGAGAAAAGACCGCCCGCATTTCCTCTTAATACATCCAAACAAGGACATACGTAGTTGGGATGTTTCTAGATATTTTTGGGGTTTTGATGTCGCATAGTGGCCAGTGCTACTAAATAAAATGAAAACTCGTGGTTCCACTTCCATGCGGCTGTTCATTAACCGGTTACGCTGACGAAGGCCTTCTGCTCATTCAGTCAAGTACTCGGGTGAACTTGACAATTTGGCTGATACTTGCCTACGATTAATATGTCAGTGGGGCGATCAAACCGTCTGACCTTTGCACCACAAAAAACTTATCAACTTAATTTCAAAGGTAATCTTAAATCGTGGCCCAATATTAAATTGAATAACGATCCCGTAGAAAGGAACTGTTGAGGAGTTGGAAATTATGTTTTTCGCTAATTATGCTTTCTGATTAATTTCTTTGCGGGATCCAAGACAGTTAGATTGTTTCTTCGGGACTTCGTCGAGCTTCAATGTATCGGGGTTTTTCTGGTGGTCGCCACTGTTGATTCTAGCTTTCAGGAGTTGCAATGGTTTGGGAATACAGTGGCCGACGTGTCCCAATAAAAAATTAACTCCGAATACATCTATGAACCAAAGAAATAATTCGAAGCGAGATAAAGCTAACCGAGCTTCAAAATTCGCATCCCGAATTTAGAAGCTCTTAATTCTTTGACATTGCTATATAAACTGACTCATTTGTTTTCTTCTTGTATGGACAAAGAAATGTATCCTCTTCGAAGCAGGAAACAAACATTTTCTTAGAGGAGCTAAAGAACCGCTCCCCTGAAACTAATCGAAGCCCATCGAAATTTTATATTTTATCACACTAATGATAAGTGTTGGTGCTATTCAGTCCTTGTGCGTATCATTCAAATTACTATTATTTTATGTGCACGCTCAACCTTCTTCAAACATTGCACTTACCAGATTTATAACCTCAGGGGCGTCGATCGCGAAGAAACCAAAACTACCCACACGAAGAGCAAAACTGGAAGATACAATTACAGCGGAGCTAAAGAAAACAGACTCGAAAATTATCCAGAACCCTCAAAATCAAACGTCCGGACCTGTTACTGATACAAATCCAAGAGTTCAAAATAGTATCAATAATACTGTTGTAGGTAATGATTGTCTTACTAATACTTATCAAGATTTTTGTTATAATATACGCCATAACAAAAGTATTGACAGTAATGGCGAGTCTCACAAATGTGATGTATGTCAGCGTAGTTTTAATAGAAAGTATAATTTAATTAAACATATTCGTATACACACTGGTGAAAAACCTTACACATGTGATGTATGTCAGCGTAGTTTTAGGGTAAAGGAACAGCTTTCAGAACATACTCGAACACACACTGGTCAAAAACCTCACAAGTGTGATGTATGTCAGCGTAGTTTTACTAAAAAGGCTAATTTAATGACACATAATCGTATACACACTGGTGAAAAACCTTACACATGTGATGTATGTCAGCGTGGTTTTAGGCTAAAGGAAGATCATACAATCCATGTTCGGAAACACACCGGTGAAAATCCTTACAAATGTGATATATGTCAGCGTTATTTTAGTAAAAAGGATAGTTTAATTAAACATATTCGTATACACACTGGTGAAAAACCTTACACATGTGATGTATGTCAGCGTGGTTTTAGGGTTAAGGGAGAGCTTACAGTACATACTCGAATACACACTGGTGAAAAGCCTCATAAGTGTGATGTATGTCAGCGTAGTTTTAATAAAAAGGATTATTTAATGACACATACTCGAACACACACTGGTGAAAAACCTTACACATGTGATGTCTGTCAGCGTAGTTTTAGGGTAAAGGGAGAGCTTTCAACACATACTCGAACACACACTGGTGAAAAACCATACAAGTGTGATGTATGTCAGCGTAGTTTCAGTGTAAAGGTTAATTTGACGACACATACTCGAACACACACTGGTGAAAAACCTTACAAGTGTGATGTGTGTCATCGTGCTTTTAGTCAGCTGTCGTATTTGAAAATGCATATTCGTCGTATGCACCCTAGTGAATAACAATACTGTCGTCGTAGTTATGCACTAGTGACTCTTGTTCCAACCGTACGTTACCATCATCATCTTCCTGTCCTAGTCCCATTCTACTTGATGTCGGCGCAACAAGATTTCTTCTTCCATTCTCCCCTGTCAGACGTCACGGCATCATTTATCATCCCTCACACAATCCATCCATCTTTTCTTTGGCTTCCCTCTCCCTCTCCATCTATCAACAATAATTTCCATCACTTTTTTAGTAACATGCGTTTCATCCAACCGTACGCTAGGTATATAATACGTTTAATCAATTAATAATAAATATATAAATTATATTTCGATATTATCGTATCACTTCACGAGATTATTTAAATAAATAATCTCGTTTACACTATAAAGTTGTATTACAAGAATACAATATTCTTCATGAAAACCAGAAGCGAAATAGAAAGTTATGTTTCTTACAAATTATTTATAATCGACAACAAGCACACAAGCCAACAATAAGTACGAATTATCTAATACGACACCATCACAGAAATTATATCCTCCTGTCAGTTGCATTAAAAAACAAAGAGAACCAAAAAGCACAGAGGTCATCCAAAGAGGCCATTCACAACACGCCATGCCTTTTTATACCCTTCCACTCGAACCGCGTAGCTCGGAAAGGGAAATATCTAAGACGGCCGTTCCTGATAGCGTGACGTCCTCGACCGCAACATCATTTCCATCATTCGCATCAGATCCAGCTCTCACAACCTCATCCTACCTGATCATCATCATTATCTGAAAATACATAAGAGTGCATGAGATAACAGAACACTATGGTTTGAAGCTTATTCAACCTGAAGTAGTTTCATAAGTTACAATTTATGAATTTGACCAATTTGACCAGGCGCAAGCGTGCACTCAAGCGCCAGCAACAAAGATCACCAATAGTGAGTTTTTCTTTTAAAATTGATCCAGCTTCAAACCCAAGAGATTCAATGCATCGCTAATGACAAAATCCGGATTTGAGACTTTTTATAAGAATACAAATTTCGTAAATGTACAGTGACGTAAGCGGTAATATACCTAGCTTTTTAAAGAACCGTTTACGTGACTCGTCAGGACGGATACCACAAATGGCTCTGATGCATTTCTTTTGCGCAATAAATGCTGTGTCTATCCGTGCTGTTACCCCAAATAATAAGCCCGTATCGTAAGATGGATTCTATATAGGCGTGATATGTTGTAATTGCTGTTTTTTTGTTAGTTATATTCTTTATTTGTCTGAGAGCATAAACAAACTTATTAATCCTACTGCACAAAGTATCCAGATGTACTTTCCAATTCAGATCTTGATCTATGAGTACTCCTAAGAATTTAGTTTGTGGAACTTATTTTAACCTGACAATATTAAGTTTGAAATTGTATTTAGTATGTTTTGATTTATTAAACTGTATATAATTTGATTTATCTAAATTGATTTTTAATTTATTACTCTGTATCTATTTTATAACTTCGTCAATAGTATTATTAATGTCCATCTCATGATCAGATTTAGTTTTATTCTTTTTGTCAGATGTCACAATAATCGAAATGTCATCTGCAAATAATACACATTTATGATTAGTCACCAGGTAAGTCGTTTATGTATAATAGAAACAAGAAGGGTCCTAAAACACTACCTTGGGGAACGCCGCAATTATTAATTCTACAGTCAGATGAATACGAGGTTAATAAATTTTCATTTACTTTATTAATAACTGACGTAGATTTATATCTATGGTAATACCATAATATTGTCAATGTGTCTTTAGTCTAGTTTCATATATTTGAGCTAATTTCTTTAAGTAGAATAAAGCCTTAATTTCCGAAAGGCTTTGCGTTTTCTTTATATCAATTTATTCTACTTAAAAATAATGTAATGTAATCGCTATTCAATAACAGTTATTTTCGCTGATGTCTAACAAGAAAAAAACATCTGACGTACTGGAAAAGAATCAAGACTCAAAATTTACAATGGTTGTTCGTACAACGAAATATTTAAATCCAGATAAGTTTGATGCTGATCCGAGTGAATCTGGCGCAGAGCTCCATTGGAGTCACTGGTATAATACGTTTAAAAATTTTATTTCCGAGGAGGTACCAGATTCTTCTCCAGAGTTGAAACTAAAGCTACTAGTAAATTACTTAACGCCAACAGTTAACGCACTAATAAAACATTGTACAGATTATGAACAGGCTATTAAGACATTAACGGAAACCTATGAAAAACAGAAAAACCGTATCTTAGCTCGTCATATTCTATCTACTAGACTTCAAAAAACAGATGAATCTAAATCCGATTACATTCGTGTTTTAAAGCTGCTAGCCCAAGACTGTGATTTTCGTGCCGTGTCCGCTGAAGAATATCAAAACAAATTCATGTGTAACGCATTCATATCGGGTTTATGTTCTCAAAAAATCCGCCAAAGACTTTTGGAGAATATGACATTGACATTCGATGAAGCTATAAATCAAACATTGACGCTTGAGAGCGCTGAAAAGAGTTCCTTATCTTTTTCAACTCCAAACACAAACTCATTGCTGAATGCAATCACTTCTCAAAGGAGTATAATTAATATCAGTGAACCACAAGTAGAACAACAAAAAGAGATCCAAAATCATTTATCTGCTTCTATTCCCCGTTTTTCTGGACAAAAGAAACGACGTTGCTTCTTTTGTGGCGGGAACGTCCATCAACGGATAAAATGCCCTGCATTCCATGCGACGTGTCAACTTTAATAACTACACTGCAGACGCTCTCGTGGATACTGGCAGCTCAGTGAGCTATAAAAGTCAATAAACACGTCTACAAACAGAAGACTTTGTTGATCGTGAACAATTTATGCGCTGATATTATCATCGGTCACGATATTTTGAAAACACATTCATCAGTTGTCCTAAATTTTGGTGGTAAAGACGAACCTTTAAACATAAATGTAACGTCATGGAAGCTGCTGTGCCCCCTGCTTCGATATTTACAAATCTTTCACCCTTTATAAAGCCCATTGCAGTTAAATCTCGAAGATATAATGAGGAAGATGAATCTTTTGTTAAACAAGAAATAACAAAGCTACTAGAGGATGGTGTCATCAAACCTAGCACTTCGCCATGGAGGGCTCAAACTTTAGTCGCAGGAGGGGGCCATCATCGAAAACGCCTAGTGATCGATTATTCGAGGACGATCAATAGATTTACTGAACTCGATGCTTATCCATTACCTAAAATTGAATTTATCATTTCGAAGGTATCAAAATATAAATACTTTAGTCAAATCGATCTAAAAAGTGCGTACCACCAGGTGCCTATATTAAAAAAAGAACAAAAGTACACCGCTTTTGAAACTTGTGGTAAGCTATACGAATTCACGCGTATTCCATTTGGCGTCACTAACGGGGTAGCTGAGTTTCAGCGTACTTTAGAATTTATTATTGAAAACGAATATTTAAAAGGAACTTACGCGTATCTTGATGACGTCACTGTTTGGGGAGGAACAAAAGAAGAACACGATAGAAACCTGCGTGATTTCTTACAGGCGGCTGAGAAATATAAACTTACCTTAAATAAGGATAAATGTACTTTCTGCGCAGAGACAATTAATCTCTTAGGCCACACAATAAGCGACCAGATAAAACAAGGGTTCAACCTTTATTAGATTTACCTGTTCCAAAAGATGCCAAGTCGCTCAAAAAGGTTTTGGTGTTATTTGCTCACTATAAATAAATAAATATCGCTGGACATTACACACAGCGCCATCTAGCTGCCACACTAAGCAACGAGGCTTGTGTTGTGGACACCAGATAGTTGATAATACTACATAGATACTTTTTGTTTGTAAATACATACTTATCATACATATAAACATCCATGACTCGGAAACAAATGTACATGCTCATCACACAAACATTTGCTC
This sequence comes from Eugnorisma glareosa, assembly GCA_947578425.1. NCBI lineage: Eukaryota > Metazoa > Arthropoda > Insecta > Lepidoptera > Noctuidae > Eugnorisma > Eugnorisma glareosa. The sequence continues at coordinate 2,190,673 of OX387984.1, forward strand.
CTACCGGGATTCGAACCCGGGACCCGAAGAACGTAAGGCAGCCTCACTACCGCTGCGCCATTCGGGTCGTCGTCGTCGACTATAGTCCATGGGTTCAGAATTTCTCACATAAAATAAGGCCTTTGATTGACGTAACCAGCTAACTAAGGAAACGATTTTTCATTTTAACGCTCTTAAAACTTAAACTTTAATTAGCAGAGTCAAGTCTTAACACGATCGATTATAATGCTACATTTACGGTCGAAACAGACGCCTCGGAATTTGCAATCGGGGCTATTTTATCACAAAATGAACGACCTGTAGTCTATTTTTCACGTTCATTATCTGCACCCGAAAGACGTCATTCATCAATTGAAAAAGAAGCTTGCGCCATCGTAGAAGCGCTCCGTAAGAGGCGACATCTACTTTCTGGAAAGCATTTCATCTTAATAACTGATCAACAGTCTGTTGCTTTTATGCTCTCTCATCACACAAGTAAAATAAAAAATGAAAAAATAGAAAGATGGAGACTCGAACTTTCTTGTTTTAAATATGACGTCGTATACAGGCCCGGAAAACTCAATTTGGCGGCGGACGCTCTATCTCGTGTTTGTGCTCACATGAATACAAATAATTTAGCTAATCTGCACAACGCTCTTGGACATCCCGGTATCACGAGAATGACACACTGGGTTAGAACTAAAAATTTTCCGTATTCCGTCAATGATATTAAAGTTGTAACGTCATCATGTAGAATATGTGCTGAAATTAAGCCACGATTTAATAAAAACCAAGGAAGTCTTATAAGAGCAACGGCCCCCTTTGAACGTCTGAGCATTGATTTTAAGGGACCAATACCGTCAAACACGAAGAATAATACTAACTATAATTGATGAATATTCAAGATTTCCGTTTGCCTGTCCAGACGTGTCAGCAGAGTCTGTAATAAACAGCCTTAGGGATCTTTTCTTTATGTTTGGAACCCCACTTTATTCATTCTGATCGAGGATCTGCGTTTATGTCAGAACGTGTCCAACAATTCTTGCTGTCTCTGGGAATTGCTTCCAGCCGGACTACTCCCTACAACCCGCAAGGAAACGGACAGGTGGAGCGCCTGAATGGCACTTTATGGAGGACTGTACAACTTTTTCTTAAATCAAAAAACTTGGATGTAGCTCACTGGGAGAAGGTCCTTCATGAGTCACTCCATGCAATTCGGTCATTGTTGTGTACATCCACGAACACCACTTCTCATGAACGGTTATTCTACTACCCACGGCGGTCAATGAATGGCCAATCAATCCCATCATGGCTTTCAACCTCTAGTACCGTCCTCTTGAGAAAGAATGTTCGACAGTCAAAATATGACCCTCTTATAGAAGAGGTCGAGCTTTTACAAGCTAATCCTGCATATTCATTTATAAGATATTTTGACGGTAGGGAATCTACCGTTTCAAATAATCAATTAGCTCCTTTACCTAATGACGAAGCAGGAGTCTGTGATGAAGCACCTACAGGCATAGAAGCTACTCAGCGAGAGTCTGAGACTCCTCAAGAATCTGAGGTTGCTCAAAGCCAACAAGAGGTGGCCCGGGAAGAACCTAACATAGACGAGAAGCGCCACTCAAGTAGGTCTCGGAAACCGCCGGGCTACTTGAGAGACTATGTTTGTGGGATATAAAAAACCCTGCTGGGAAGAATGACGTAGATTTATATCTATGGTAATACCATAATATTGTCAATGTGTCTTTAGTCTAGTTTCATATATTTGAGCTAATTTCTTTAAGTAGAATAAAGCCTTAATTTCCGAAAGGCTTTGCGTTTTCTTTTATATCATTACCTAAGTAGTTGGCAAACATGCTGGACATAAACTGTTTTTTATTTTTATTTTATTGGCCAACCTCCGCCGATCGCTCACTCGCTCGCTCGCTTGCCTATTGTTTTGTTTAAAATGTCTTCTACATTATTTTACTGGACTACTTATCTATGCCGACTGTTTTTTTTAAGTCTTTTATGTCAGTTCTATTTGCTTTCGTGGTGAACAGACGTATTTAAATAGCTGTAACGAAAAAAAAGTATCATAAAGTAAATATGGGTCTAATCTGATATTACTGCTCTACAAAATAAATCATAAAATCGTATACCACTAAATGGAAACAGATGATAAAAAAAAAACAGTTAGTGCTTGATCCGTGAGGTTACATTACGGCCTAGTAAATTGACAAAAAAACTGTAGTGTGAAATAACCTTTACATGTAGCGTAATAAATATAAAATTATTTTATGACCGTCATAAAACGCGAAAATTTTCAAACGCACATAAGCGCCGTGCCGCACTTGGGCAAAGTATTGAACGCCGCAATAATGCGTAGACTTTCTTCAACCGCGCGTACGCGTTCATAGCAACACACGAAATATTTATTGAACGCGCAATTGCGTTTGCCGCACCGGGCTATTGAGCTATTTACTTAGCATCTGCAATTATGTAGTAAATAATTCAGCAGGTAACGCGAAGCGAAGAAGGCCGTGGCCTTTTTTTTCCGGATTGGGAATCATCAAACAACCCCTACCGCTCTGGGCTGAGCAGGAGGAACGGAGGGAGTGTCAGACCCCTACTGACTAAAACCCATCCATGTTCCTTCCTTTGCCCTTTGTGTTCCAGGGCCAAGGTATCTCTTTCGAACAGTCCCGCAACCATGGCAGGCATCGGTCTTTTCGGACCCCTTCCTGTTTGCTGACTCTCTTTGAGGCGCGCGTGGAACACGAACGCGCCGTCGACACGGCCTGTCGTCATAAGACGGACGGACGGTAAGCTAGCCCATAGCTCACCGACTACAGGCCCGCGAGAAGGCTGTGACCTGGGGTGGCGAGAACTGCATTTTATTATTTTATTTATTTTCTAGCCTGCCGCCTCTTGATCAAGTAGGTAGATTCTATCATTTGTATTGCTTATTGGTCAAAAGAAAATCAAACCTACTCTCGTAATTGTTCAGAGACAGATTGTATAAAACCAATCATGAAAGAAAATATGAATGAACGTAAGATTAGGAAAAGATCAAAAGACACGGTCAAAAGACGAGAGACTTTCTCTTCGGGCAATATTAAAAAAAAAAAAAAACTATTTTAGTCCATCTGTATTTATCTGTCTACGATTATGATGCTCTGTGAGCTCTGTCCACAGATTACTAATATGTAGCAAGCTAGCTCTGTCAGCTCTGTCTGTGTGTCTAATCTGACTGTCAGTGAACACGTAAATACTACAAAATTTTACGTTTTGAGACCGGTATTCATACATACATTCGTTTATTAGGTGCATTAAATGGTGTAAAGGGACTAATGTACTCATTTCTATTTAATTATTTAGAGACTGTCCTACGAGTCGTATATTAAGTATAGCACTCTCCGGCCGCTGCCGTTTTATAATCGTGGTCCTAAAATGGACTACTCACAATAATTCATCAGAGGGTCGTCAAAATAACTACAATTTACAGGCTGTAAAGTTAAGTTTAGTCGCGACACTTTCGTATATACTAAAAGAAGTCGCAATAATAATATACAAGCGTCGCCTGTTATTTGTACGCAGCAGAAGTTCTAAGTTGAAGTAATTATCTTCAGTGATTCTTAAACAGTTACAAGATGGAAAAACTGCCAATGTGTAGGATATGTCTAGCGGAGAATATTCGCATGTATGTGGTGGTCAACAAGAACTTGCACGAACTATATGAGAGGCTGACTGATATTCCAGTAAGTTGATTCTTTAATCATATTTCTTGGACATTTCTACTCGAGGAATCATATGAACTCTCTGTTTGGAAAAAGGGAAATCCACAATATTTGTGCAAGAAAACTAATATTAATTATAAAATTATAAGTCCACTTGAGCAAGAGTGGTGATCAATGTATATGCCTTCTTTGTAAGAGGTGTTTAAAAGAGTGTTACTGCACAAACCCAGTAGCCTACTGTGTTTGCAAAATATTATTGACAAACCCAGAAAACTGAAACTCAAAAGTTTTGTTGCAGTTTGTTACCGCTGACAGTAGACCGATCCTCGCTTGTTCCTTCTGCTGCGCTAAACTAAAGCAATGCTTCCGATTCCTGAGGAAATGTTTGAAAGCAGAAGAGCTGTTCACTCAGATAATGAATGGGAATTATGAGGTGAGGTGTTCTTCCACAGACAATTGTTTTAATAACTTCATTAAGAGCGAATGTAATGAATGCCCTTGTGATCATCAACATGTCTTACCTAATACTGTTATCATCTTTTTACAGCCAAATTCTTTAATAAACCAAGACCACTTGGAGCTTTTCCATGGGTTTATCAACTCTCCAATTGAGAACATAAGTATAGTTGAACTTGGTCAAACAGAAAGCATTGTTGTGAAAGAAGAATTACCAGCTGATTGTGGGAGACAAGATGATATTCTTGAGCCCAATGACGAATATCAAAGTGATGGTATGTTTTCAAGACTTTAAGATTGGTAAAGTAGTATCTTCCATAAATAAATATACAATTTATTGAACAGAAAAGGTTTTCGTTAATTTTTGTTTAATTAAAAATCCAAAATTAATATTACATAAAAATGCAAAAGTGACTATGTTTGTAACCTTTTCACAAATAAACTGCTGATTGGATCGTAACAAAATTTGGCAAGGATATAGATATCCTGGGGATGGACATATTTAGAGTTTTTTTTTTTGTCATACATACACTACTCCACACAAACAAAGTCACAGGCAACAGCTAGTTTTGATATTGTTGTAAAAATATAATTTAATTTTTCTGTGTATCATGTGATGTAGGGATGTTACGGAAGTGGTTTTATCGGAATCGGAGCTTTCAAATTTAGTTTATAGGACTCGGAACCGGAACTGGAACCGTAACCGGAACCGGAACCGGAGTCGGAGTCTGAGATGGTGACAAAAAAGAGATGTGTTAAGGATACATAATAAAATACAACATAATGTAATCAGCCTCTTTAATTTCAATTAAAAACGATAAAAATTATTATAATTATGTTTCAGCACACACAGCTATTTAATTATACTATTAATTTACACTAACTTCACTGAAGTAGTTCCATATAAAACTAGATTTTGGCTTCATTGTCCAAAAATCCAAAATTCCAAATCAAACACAGTTACACAAACTAGTAGATAACTCAATACTTAATTGACACGTTCGTCGCGCAACCACAAAACAATAACAAACCTTCATCAAGATTGCGTAACAAGGAGTGAAATAGTAAGTACGTAATCGACGACAGAAAGCACACGGGGAGTGGGGCTGCGCGACCTGCAAAAACCTGTTCATACGTGTTGACCGCGACCGCCGCTATGCTTCGACCTCCGATTAAAACTTCCGATTTAAAGTATCGGAGCCGAAGGCGGAACCAGATGTGTAATATCAATCGGAAGTTCCGACTTATCGGAATCGGAGTCGGAGCTCCGTAACATCCCTAATGTGATGTATGGCTAAAACAAATTCAGTTTAAAATATGTCTTTATATCATCTGCTCAATAAAATAGTAAATCTTAACTGTTTTTGTTTACTTACAGATCTAGAACTGGGAAATCTAGACAGTAGCCATATAGATGTAGAAGATACACCACACGATTTAGAATCCGTTTCAGAAGACGATGTACCTTTAATTCTGTTTAAAATTGAAAAGGAAAAAGAACAAGAACCATCTAAGGAGAAATGCAGAGCCGCGGCGGCAAATAGTAAGTATAATAAAACCATTTATTCAACAGTACGTAATAAAATTTCTTTAATATCTAAGTTATATAAAATCTAGGTTGTCTTCTGCTGATTGCCTATCGGCAAAGGCCTCCACCAACCTTTTCCACTCATTTCTGTCTTTGGCAACCCAGCTCCAGGTCACACCTACGAATTTGGCCAGGTCGTCCTCCGACCTTTGGTGGGAATTTCCCCTCTTACGTATGCTATTCCTGGGGTACCATTCTGTGTTCTTCTTGCTCCACTTCTCCTTCCCTCTACCCATTTCCATTTTAGTTTCCTGACATTTGTTGCTATGTCCCGAACCTGTGTGTTTTTCCTGATGTCTTCTAACCTGACTCTTTCTTTTTCTTGTCTCATCATGCTTGTCTCCATTGAGTGCTGGCATATGTGTAATTTCTTACTGTTCAATTTAGTGGGGGCCCAACGCGCATCACACTCTCTGGGGTAATGTCAAAACCAACAACCGAGGTGAGGCAATGCTCGACTTTATTCTTAGCAATAATCTTGTATTACTCAACAAAGGTTCAGAACCAACTTTCATTAACGCACGATCACAAACAGTAATAGACCTAACTTTATCAACTATAGGTATCTCCAATTCCATCCAGGACTGGCATGTGTCCAGCGAACTATCATGTTCGGACCACAGATGGATTCGATACACCATCAATCTCAACCTACCAAAGCCACAACCGAGGAGGATCCCTCGAAACACAGACCAAACCAAGTTCATAAGGCTAGTCAAGGCAGAGTTTGGTAATTTACCCTCCCTTCCAGCTGAAATCCCTTTAATCAACGTAGATGAACACGTAAACAACCTCACATCAATCCTTCTAACTAGCTTTGAGCAGTCTTGCCCACTCACTGTGCCAAGACAGGGGGCAAGGCAGTCCTGGTGGGGTCCAGAATTAGAAAGACACCGAAACAGGCTGCGAAGGCTTTTCAACAGAGCCATGAACACACGGTCGCCAGGCGACTGGGACCGTTACAAAACAACCCGTAATGCTTATAAAAAACTAATACGCCTCAGAGGAAAAAACGGCTGGAGGCGTTATTGTACTAACATTGAGAATAGCAACCAGGCAGTGAGGGTCAAAACTTGTCTCGCCGCCGGGACTGATCATTCAATAGTATGTCTCAAAAAACCAGACAATACCTACACAATTAACGATGCGGAGACTAGCGAATTACTTCTCACCACCCACTTCCCGGGCTGCCGGATTGTGACCCAACAGAGCTGGGAACCATACAGTGAAAGGGCCACGAGCAACCTAGACTGGGAGGTGGCTTTAGAAGTAATAGACAGAGACAAAATAATATGGGCAATCAACACCTTCTTACCTTTCAAGGCAGCAGGGTTGGATGGTATTTTTCCGGCTTTGCTCAGATGGAGCGGTGACTCGCTAGCAGAATACCTTGTCAAGATTTTTCGTGCCTGTCTGGCCCACCGCTACATCCCCTTGAAATGGCGCGAAGTAAAAATAATTTTTATTCCAAAATACTCTACTCTACTCTACTAGTGGGGGCCCATGTTTTACTTCCGTACATCAATACAGGGAGAATGCATGTGTTGAATACTATTATGTCCAATAAAACAAGCATTAAGTAACATTTGTTTTATTCTTAGCAAGCACTAGGTAGCACTGTACTGGATTTTACAAATGCAAGAGTAGGGTACTTATAAATACCTTATTTGTGAAGAAGGTTTCCAAATACCTACATAATTGATATATAACATACCTTTCCTCCAAGTATGCACAACAATTATATAAACCAAAAGTGTATAACACATCTAAGTATATATATAAACTATGAATCTACTAGCTTTTGTAGCAATTATCGTCGTCGTCGGGTCGTTTAGTTCCCTTCAATATGGTTGAGCTGAATGGAGCTGATGCATGCGTCATGTTCGTGAACGGGCGCTGTCAGTTGGGACTGGTCATCTCTTAGCTGCCAGGGTTTATTTTAATTACTTTGTTTTTAAATTGTTGATAGTTATAATCTTTTACTCTGGACGCTCTTAATGTGCACGTCTTTCTACATCGTTCTCACATATATGTATAATCTCAACATGAATGATGTAACCAAGATCTTGTAACAATATTTTGATTGAAAAGAGTGTCCATGGAGTTTCTTGCCCATTCTTCTCCATAGAGATCTACGCTTTGGAATGGGCAACTACAGTACTTTCACAAGTTATTATGCCTTGTGTCTGTGACTGTAGCTTCGCCTTTGTTTTTCTGACTTTCAAAAGTGCCTGCGAAGGTCTAATTGAAATAAACGCTTTGAGTTTATTAACATTTACTTAATGAGAAACAGAAGACAATCGATACTGAATAACAAGAACTGATACTTAATACTAACAATTACAGAATGAAGTTGTTATCACTGGGCCTGGCATAAGGAGACTTGGGATACGAGCACAATTTATGTTTGAACTTGCCACCGGCATAGCTGGCTTCGGCTCCGCTAGGTATTCCTAACATTTCAGCCCATTCTTCCGTGCTAGGTATCTGTATTATTTGCTCACTTCCTTGACTGTCCTCTATATCTCCTGTCTCTTCCTGTTCCTGGCTATCTGCCTGGTCTTCCCTGCCATTAGCAGTATTCCTCCCTTCCTCTTCAGTAACGTCATTCACTGGTTTTTTCTTTATTATTTGGTCAATATGCCTATTGACAACATTTCCGTCTTCAGTTGTTACTTTGTAACTCGATGGGCCGTCTTTACTTGTCACTGTGCCTGATAACCAACGTGGTCCTCTACCGTAGTTTCTATACATAACACTTTGACCAACATTGGTATCCCTATGTTTCCTTAGACCATTGTTAACGATTTGCTGTTCAACTTGCTCATGTTGTTTATTGTAAGGCTGGATAGTATCGAGTAAGGTCCGTAGTCGTCTATTCATCAATAATTCAGCTGGACTTTTCCCTGTCCCTGCACATGGCGTCGCTCTTAATCCTAACAACATATTAGGCATCCTAATTTCGCATGATAGTTGGTCCATTTTACGTAGCTTGTCTTTTACAGTTTGTACCATGCGCTTCGCTAAACCATTTGTTGCAGGGTGGTATGGCGCTGTGGTAATGTGTTTTATTTTATTGGAATCTAAGAATCGTTTCATTTCAGATGAAACAAACGGTGTACCATTGTCAATGTCTCACATAAACCATGTGTGGCAAAGATCATTTTTAATGTTTGATAACTGTTTCTGTAGTCATATTATTAACGATGAAAACCTCAGGCCAGCTCGAATGTGCATCGACTATAATTAAAAAAACTTTATTTTGATAAGGTCCCGCAAAGTCAACGTTTATGCGAGACCATAGTCTTGTGGGTACAACCCACTCGTAGCTGGTCCTTGGTGGCTGTGTCGACATTCGAGACATTTATTGCAGTTGCCGACCATCGACTCGATATCTTCATTTAACCGAGGCCACAACACGTAGCTCCTGGCCAAAGCTTTTGTTTGTACTATGTGATTTGTGTAACGTGCGTAAAACTTGACTTCGACTAACCTAGACCCTGTTTAAAAACTTCATTATGTTTTTTTAACATTTCGTTGGAAATTGACATATGGAAATCTAAGACAGCATTAATACATACCTTTATGTTAAGGGCTGAAAACCAATCACGACCAATTAAGTTTGGTCCTAACCCTCTAGCTACTAAAACATTCAAAACACACTTAATGTCTCTAAACGTTACTTGCACAGTTGTCTGGCCAAGCACAGATATGGGCGTCGCTGTCCAGGTATGTAGGTTGGCCGGCGCGGCGCGAAGAGTGGCGGCATCTCGTGACCGCGCTAATCGTAGCCTCCTCCACGTACTTTCGTTTACCAGCGAGACTCCAGCACCGGAGTCCACCTGCATCGTCACCGGCATGCCGTCTAGCTCTACCGTTACGTCATAGGAAGGTACTCGTAGTCCTCCACTATTGACGCTGTAAATACCATTCATCTGAATATCTAAGTCGTCATTATGAGTATGATTCACTTGTCGTTTTGACCCTTTTTTCTTTGCAATACATATCTTTTCTATGTGTCCTATTTTCTTGCAGTATCGGCACGTAGCTTTAGTAAATCGACATTCTCTTCCGTGGCGGTCACCACACCGGTAACACAGTCGTGAATTACTGTTAGACTGTACTGCGTTGATGTCCATAGGCTCAGCCTCTGCCGCTGTTGTTGAAGTAGTCGCCGTTATATTGGTCCCATGTGCGACATTCCCGGGGTTAGCATTTTGAATCATACGAACATCTATCCCCGCACTCTCTGAAGATAGCATAGCTTGAACAACATTATCATAAGTTAAATTGTCTCTCTTCAAAAGATCGTACTGCAGTTTATGGTCGGACAGGCCGCACACGAGCCTGTCGCGTAGCATACGTTCCAAGTCAGAAAAATTGCAATCGGCACTTATTTTTCTGAGCTGCGCTATGAACTCCGCAGCAGATTCACCTTGTTTTTGATCGCGTTTATAAAATTTGTAACACATTGAAATTTCATTAGGTTTCGGACTATAATGTTTTGTTAACACTGTTACGATTTCACTGAAATGTGACATTCAGTTCATTCACTAGATTTTTTAGGCGTAATTAGCGCCAGAAGGGTATCAAACACTTGCGAACCGTATATTGTATAAAAATTAGCCCTTTTTAATGAGTCCAACACAATGCCGTTTGCTTCGAAGCAAAATTTTAACCTGTCCATGTAATTGTCCCAATTGTCTGTTTGAGCATCAAACTCTTTGTATTTCACTGCTCTGCACTCCATTTTAATCACTTTTAGTCCTCGTCGCCACTATTATGTCCAATAAAACAAGCATTAAGTAACATTTGTTTTATTCTTAGCAAGCACTAGGTAGCACTGTACTGGATTTTACAAATGCAAGAGTAGGGTACTTATAAATACCTTATTTGTGAAGAAGGTTTCCAAATACCTACATAATTGATACATAACAAATACTTTAGACTTAATCGATCGTGTAGATCTTCCATTATTTCCTTCATGCTCTAATATCTTTCCCATCCGTTTGCTAATATCCTGTTGATTTCTTTTGCAATGTTGTCTGTGGGTGAGATAATTTGGCCTAGATAGATGTATTCATCCACGTCTGTTGGTCATTACTTTCGTTTTCTCCATGTTCATTTTTAATCCCACCGATTGCCTTTCTAATGCCAGATCATTTGCCATGACATTCAGTTCGTGTGGGGTTTTTGCAAGAGAACTATGTCGTCTGCAAATCTTAAATGTGTTAACCAGTTCCATCGATGTCGATTCCATATCTGTCCCTATTTAGTCTTCTAAATATCATTTCGAGGACTGCAGAAAAATGTTTTGGGGATAGTGGGTCGCCCTGTCGCACACCCTTTTGTATGCTAAATGGTTCTCCTTTCTTTTACAACTGTATGTTTTGTAATTTGTTAGATAATTAAATTTTGTCAAAAGGACAAGATCCCGTTGTGCAAATTACAGACCTAGTAACCACTTTCAGCAAGTGAATGAGCAAAACGCAACAGTTGTTGCTCACAAGGCAGTATTATAATAAAACCGGGTAGTACAGTTGTTTCGATGCACGCCTTCCAGGTTGCAGGTTTTCTTGTTATCACTATGTGATGTTAGCTATTTGGCTTAATGAGCCGCGTCCTGGTTGATCAGATCAGGTAAGATCTGCCTCTATCTAGTGTATTTTAAACTTTCCTATCAGACAGACAAAGCAGTAATTTTTTATGTTCGAACGTCGCTTACGCGGGGTCAGGACCGGCTGTGATTGAGTATCTTTTTGTTTTGGTTCCAAAAGCAATTATTTTTGTGCTTATCTGCAATCAGTTTCAAACTACACATAAGCAGATTTGTCCCTGTCGTTCTTATCGTGTCCAAGGAGCTCCCGGTTGGAGTGCAGCCTTAGGGGCGCTACGGAGCGAGGACTTTGAAAAAATTTTGGACTTAGAATTTTGTTTTTTTTTCGGTAAGTTCCCAATTTTATTGCGCCAAGACGACCTCTGCAAAGCGAGCCTCTCCCAACCGGTAAAACTAATAGCGCTAGCTGTAAGATGCCTCTTGAGCACATCCTTATAGCGGAGATGTTGACCGCCATGCTACTGTTTGCCCTCTGCCATCTCAGAGTAGAAGACCACTTTGGGTAAACGGTAATGTTTTATGCGAAGGACTTGCTCACACCACCCGGGTCGGCGCTCCATCAGTAGAGCTTCTATGCCATACATGTCGGAACGGCGCGGCGCAGAACCTCAGTATTAGGAACGCGGTCAAGCCACTTAATGCTTAGGATGGATCTAATGCGTCAAGTTACCTAGACAGACACGGTCACACGGTCATTAAGCCGTCCAAATTAGGGCATACGGACCGGTATTTCCCGTTTCTGAAAAAACCGGGAATTCCCAGGTTTAAGCTTTGTAAAAAAAAAACGGTTCTTTCGTATAAAACCCGGTCTTTTTGGGTTTCCGGTTGTTTTTGTTTATTTTTTAAATCCATTAATTATTGATCCGTGAATTTCGCAGATCAGACACGCAACACGTCGTAGGTCGTTTAAAATGTAGAAACGTGAGTAATTATTTCCTCGACTTATTCATCTAAAATTTATTCTTACAAGAATAAATATAATTGGTAAAATTCTCATTCTAAAGTACCCGTTGTATACATTTTTGACGTAAAGACTCTCTTCCCAAATACTGCCCAGCCCAGCTGGATTCTTCTGTTATCCTTCCTCTCAAAGTTTTTCTTACCAAACTGCAGAGTTTGCCCGAGGTAAATAAATTCTCGATCTCGAACAACCTCGAGAGGACCGCCATTGACAACAAAAGATCCTGGGGTGACGGTGACGGTTCGTTAAACATAACCTGGGTTTTGTCAAGTTCACCCTGAGACCAATGCGTATTGAAGAATCAACTAGGCCCTCTAGTATCTGCTGTAAGTCGTGCAGGGATTCACTAAGTATGATGATGTCATCTGCTAATCTCAAGTGGAGATGTACTCGCCGTAGATGTTAGTGCCATACCCAGTTCAGCGTGTTAAACAAATGCTCCAGTTCTTTGGTGAACAATATCGGTGAAATTAATTTCCCTTACGGGGGGTGAGCCCCCCCACACAATGGGATATGCTCTGTGTGCTGGTTCTGAGTTTGGACGGTTATTATTTATGGCGTTTTCTTAAAGACTTTTCAGCACTTGGAAGTATCGCCAGTCTACTTGGCATCGCTGCAGAGACACCAGAACAATCCAGGTCTCGATAGAGTCAAAAGCCTTCTCTCACAGTCCGCAAATGCAAGACACAAAAGCCGATTATTCTCTTCGGACTACAGTATAATTTGCCGCACTGTGTGAATGTGATCTCTGGTGTTGTATCCTCTTCTAAACCCGACTTGTCTTGGCTGGAAGTCGTCGAGTCTTCTCGCTAGACGATTTGTGACGACTCTTAAACAGCTTAAACATGTGGCTAGGGAGCGAAATGGGTCTGTAATTCTTTAATAGGGTCTTGTTCCCTTTTTCAAAGAAAAGAATGACCACGTTCTTTCTACACGCTTCTGGATTTCTCACAGAGAACAGGATCGAGTTGTAGCTCCTGAAGCTCTCTTTATAGGGGACTTCCTCCCGCTTTCCGAAGCTCAGTCACCACTCAGATTTCACCTTGCCTGACTTCTGGCAGGTCTTCTGTGAAATGGGATCAAGTCGAGATGCATGCGATGCGTACAACTGACCGTAGAAGTTTTTGACTTCTGAAACAATCTCAGACTTCGAAATGACGATATCCAAACCAGATTTGGTAAATATCGTCAGGTGGCTCCTCACAAGTGATTGGACGAACACTTTCAAACCCCGGTTTTGCTGTGTGCTGGAGCATCGAAGGTCGCGTCGTACCAACTTTCTTGTTGTTTTGTTGAGTGCCTGTAGTTCTGCTGAAGTGATGGATAGAAGCTCCAGTCTCCTTCGAATGTTTGGACTTCCTGCCCGTACGCCGCATTTTGTAAAAACGCGTCCCCTCCTTCCTGAGGATTTTAACTATTTGGTCGAACGCCTGGACAATATTATAGGGTCCTATGAAATTAGCGTTTTTTTCTCACAAGTTGAGAACCTGGTCACTTCTATGAACTATAATATTCATCAATTGCTTGATATTATATCGAATAGTGACCATTATAGACAACTACCAATACTAAAAAAACTTTATTACTTATAGTTTTCTAAACAAAAAAAATACCTTAAAAATGACTCCTCTTTTTGTTAGCAAAAAGAGGACCACTATTTGTTTTAACTTAGCCAAAACTTATTTTTGTCGCTTAATCTAAGTGCATACGTTATCTTAGTTTTTAAAAATGTTAGTATGAAAAATGGAACTTCTTTAAAATCCTCCATCCAAAACGCTGATTTCATAGGTGGGAACCTAATATAACCTTTGTAATTGTTAATTAATGAATAGAGCTAAAGTACATTGTAAATGTATAAAAAAACAAAAACTAAAAAGACGCGAGTAACTGGGTACCCGGTTTTGAAAAAAACCGGAAACCCAAAAAAACCTTTCTCAAAAAATGGCCATATATAGGGTGACTGGTAATTAGTGAACGATACTTAAACACGTGATTGTGCTCATGATAACCAACAACTTTTACTATGGGAACAAACCTGAAATCGCGGAAAAAAAATCAGCTGTTCAGTACATTTATGTTTGCCTAATGTACTGAACAGCTGATATTTTTTTCGCGATTTCGGCTTTGCTCCCATAATAAAAATTGTTTGTTATCATGAGCACAATCACGTGTTTAAGTATCGTACACTAATTGCCAGTCACCCTATATACTCAATACTCTGACAACCAAACAACTCCTTTTTACCTGACTACTTTTTGTTTCATGTGCATCCCTCAACTTCCTTCGAACATTGTATTATAGAAAACCTATGCATAAGTAAATACAAATAGCATTGTACTTACCAGATTTATATTCACAGGTGCGCTCGACGCGAGGAAACCAAAACTAGAAGAAACAGTTACAGCGGAGCAAAAGAAAACCGTTCTATCTGACTCTATAATCATTCAGAAAACCGCACAGCTACACTTCACTGGAATACAATCAAGAGTTAGTATTAATAATACTGATGTAGCTAAGGATGGCAGTAGTAATAGAAACAAAGATTTAATAAATAATAAATGGAAGAACAAAGGGGTTGGTGATATCAATAGAGATGTAAGATTAACTGCTGAAGAAAACCCTTTCAAATGCAAAATATGTCAGTGTATTTTTAAGACCAAATATTGTTTAAATAGACACATTCGAATACACACTGGTGAAAAGCCTTACAAATGTGAAATATGTCACGGTAATTTTAGACAAAAGAGTTATTTAACAACACACATTCGAATACACACTGGTGAAAAGCCTTATAAATGTGATGTATGTCAGAGTAGTTTCAGGCAAAAGACTCATTTGACAGAGCATATTCGTACACACACTGGTGAAAAACCTTACAAGTGTGATATATGTCAGTTTAGTTTTCGAGATAAGTCAAATTTAACAAATCATGTGCGAGCTCACTCTGGTGAAAAACCTTTCAAATGTGATGTATGTCATAGGAGTTTTAATCGAAAGAGTATTTTAAAAAAACATATTCGAAAACACACTGGTGTAAAACCTTACAAATGTGATATATGTCAGTGTAATTTTCGAGAAAAGTCAAATTTAACACAACATATGCGAATACACACTGGTAAAAAACCTTTCAAATGTGATGTATGTCAGTGCAGTTTTAGTGAAAATAGTTATTTAACAAAACATATTCGAATACACACTGGTGAAAAACCTTTCAAATGTGATGTATGTCACAGGAGTTTTAGTGAAAAGAGTTCTTTAACAAAACATATTCGAATACACACTGGTGAAAAACCTTTCAAATGTGATGTATGTCAGAAGAGTTTTAGACAAAATAGTAATTTAACAAAACATTTGCCAGTTCACTTTGGTGAAGAACCTTTCAAATGTGATGTATGTCACAGAAGTTTTAGACAAAAGAGTTATTTAACAATACATACGCGAGTTCACGCTGGTGAAAAACCTTACAAATGCGATATATGTCAGTGTAGTTTTCGAGACAAGTCAAATTTAACCAGACATAGGGGACTTCACCGTTAATAAATTGAAAAATAGTATGAACAATTGAACAGCGATTTGTTAAGAATAATTTAACAGAACTTCCGGAGCGCACAACCGCGTGAGAGCGCGGGTGCGCCGCCCGCCTTCGCGAATTTTAGCCTCAAAAAGTTGCTAGTTCCCTGACTGCGCCGTACACAAAAGGGTTAATTCACTACTAAATGTTGGAAGTATCCACATTCAAATTACAGACATGGCTTCTCAATCCATAAGAACACAGATCATTTGGTGCTCGAATGACGTTGACAGGGCGGCCCTGTCAAACAACTTGAAAGCAGGTTGAACAGCCTCTTGGTCACTGTGGCCGAAGAGCCGATAGAGCGGAAGGTCTAATACTCAGGCACTGGACCACAACACAAGTATCTTACTATCAAATCGTGCCTGGAAATAATATTTCTTTTAATTATAGCTTATTTGATTATAATTGTCCTTTCTTTATTTCTTTGTCTTTTCTGATTATTGTATTATTATTAATGATTTTGACATTATTAGTAAATTATTATCAAAAATTTCCAAATATAATTATGTACTAACACTAGTGTTTAAGATGTGTATGTATTACTAAAATATTGGATTTGATAATAAATGATTTGATTTGATTTGTTATCTTCTCGTCGGTCCGGAGTGTACGCGTGTTGTATGTTGCTAGGTCAAGTCATCGGTATAGGTAGCCGGATCCCTTCCGGAGTCTTCGCACCCCTTGCCACGCCGTAACCACGACCGCTACCGTAGTCGAGGGTAGACGGGCTGCCGGGTAATAGGGGCCATCTCTGTGTTACGCTCATCATAAGGGTGGTTTTGCCATAATCGCCACGCTTGGCAGAAGGGTTGGCGATCGCAGTACGGTTGTTACAAAGGCACAGAGAACGCTGCTGCCCATTCTCTGGTAAGTCCCTTAGTAGGTAAGTCTCTTACTACGGATTATTCCGATCTGTCACCCCGCTTTGTCCCCTAAGGGGGGCAGATCGGAAAAAAAAGTTTGATCTGTCCCCCTGTTAGCAATGAGGGGACAGTTCGAACTTTATTCACTCCTTAACGGTTTCATATGTCCCCTTATCACTGATAGGGGGACAGATACAACTTTTTATGCCTGATTGTCCCCCACAGAATTTAATATATTAATTCTTAAAAGTAATGCCACACATACTGCAACATTGCATTAAATTAAACACTAGTGGTTTAGGTTTATAATCATCTGTATTTAAATAAGTTACAAATATTTCTTTAGTTTTTCTATTAATCAGCCACAGTCCCATAAATCACGTAGTAGTTATTCCTGGTATAATAAGTATAATAACAATCAGTCCTCTGATTTGACTTCATATTACAAATGTAAATTTTTACTAATAATATGTTAACTTTTAGATGAGGAAATGTTCCTAATAAGAAAATTTTACGTGTTTATATAAAATTGCAGCTTCTACTAAGGTAATTAATTCTGTATTATTCAGGAAGTAAATAAATTCAAGTTTTGACGTTTTCATTCCTGTAAGAGTTATCAAACAAAATAAAATTTCTGTCTGTGCTCTGTATTTCAGTACTACAGGGTGTAACAGAAAGGGTATAACCATATGGAATACTGTGGTACGGACCATCAAACTGAACAACTTTCTCTATGGGACCACCATCGAAATCGTAAAAAAATAATCAGCTGACCCATACATTTGGGTCGAGTAGGTATTGAAATTTTGTAAAGGATAGCTGATTATTTTTTTACGATTTCGATGGTGGTCCCATAGAGAAAGTTGTTCAGTTTGATGGTCCGTACCACAGTATTCCATATGATTATACCCTTTCTGTTACACGCTGTATAGTTAACATCAAAACTTATTTTGCGAATAACAACTTAAAGGTTTATAAAATATGGTTGAGAATTACTTGCACTCCATTATTGTTTCAAAAAAAGCCAGCTCTTCCGGGAATTTACTCGGTGCAAATAACAATAGATTTCAAAACAAGCAAACAAATTTCGGTTCTCTCTCTCTTTCTTACTCATGGGACCTTATGGGCAGCCGCAATGATGCGCATTACTAAGAGAACTAGGGCAAATTTACTATTTTTGAAGGTCAGTGTTAAATTGTTCGTAATAATTATTTTGAGTGAAGTGTTTATATTACTAAATATGTAGTTTTCAAGCGAACTATTGCACAGTATCTTAAACTGAGAGGAAATTACAGACAGAGGTAAGTTCATATAGAATGTACACTACACACAATACGACTTTTGGAAATTGTTAGCAAGTTTTAATGCAAATTTTTAAAAAACATAGAACAAAAGTTATTGAGCACCAATATTTATTTTTCAGATTACAATAACATGTCGGAATTCAAAAACATACCTGGTATTTCTGCTACAGTAGACAACCACTGGTCTTTTATAAAAGGAGGTGGTGGCCAGGTGCTTTTACACGCCGGTCATCAATATTATAAAAAGAAGAGTTTAAAAAATGGAGTAACTGTCTACGAGTGTAACCAAAGAAAGTAACATTGTCGTGGATTGGTAAACATTCAGGTAAGAAAAGTACATGTACCTGTTTAGTGATTCGTGAAGCTTTATTGTAGAAAATATTATGTAAAATAACTATAGTTAAAAAAATATGTAGTTTTTAAGATTCCGTACCTCAAAAGGAAAAACGGAACCCTTATAGGATCACTTTGTTGTCCGTATGTCTGTCGAGACCTTTTTTCTCAGAAACGCGTATGGTATCAAGTTGATATTTATATCAAATACTCGAGTCTACGGACTCTTTCAGCTGTGGAAAAGAAACAAACTTGTGGGGCAACGTCATAATAAAAAATAAAAAAAAGTTTAACGGGGCATTCTTTACATTGATTTCTTTTATCTATTAAAAGAAAAAAAATCAGGTTACGTTAAGTATTTCGTAGGCTTTTTTCTTTTCTTTCTTTTTTTTACTCGTATCACACGGGTGGGAAATGTGTGTAATGTGTGTGTGTGCGGAGAAGTCGACGACTGACGAGCAAATAAATTATTAACAATAATGCAAAATAAAGCTCCTATTCCTTGCTATCCTGGTGGTAGGGTAGCTGTCCCAGTGTACCGTAAAACCTAAACCTGGTTACATACATACACAAGGATGATTGAATACGTGTGTGTAACAACGAAATCAGGGTTCTGTTAGCAAACGATTTTCAATTCGGCAATAACACTTCTTGTTACTCATGCGGTCCTGGTACTTTTATTAATTTCTTTCTTCAGTTAGATACTGTTTTGAGACATTTTTTACTGACTTCATTTGGATTATGATAAAGACTAAACGTGCTCAAACCAATTAAACTTATGTACCACTCAAACAGCAACTTTCGACAGAGCGTGAATTTAAAATGATGAACGGAACCCACTGTGATTTTATTTGTACTAGGAGATGCATAAGTTGCATAAAGATGATTTTTTGGGTTCAGTTGGACAAATTATGTTACTAAATCCTTTTTTAATGGCAAACAATAATGTTTTTTTTAATCAATTGTTTCAATAGTAAGGTGAATCAAATCTCTTGCATCGTAGTTTAAAAAGGCGTATAATTTAGTTATTCGAGTTCTTTGCCCAAAGTATTGTGCTGACAATAATAAACAGCGAATAGGTAGGTTTATCTACATATTTCAAACAAGATCACGGTATTCGATCTGTGAATCGATAAAAAAATTAAAGCAAAACATCGTTGATCCATATGGCCACCAAAATAAAAGGATAACCTTCGGAAATTTACAGGAATATTGTTATTAAATTAGGTAATTACTGTGTTGTAGGTACGATGGTAAGGTGGGTGGCGGGTGGAATATTATCTAAATAATAATTATCTACCAGTCTTACCAAGGGGTATCGTATTACCCAGTCCTAACTGGGTTGTGGAGGTCAGATAGACAGTCGCTCCATGTAAAATACTGGTATTCAGCTGCATCCGGTTAGACTGGAAGCCGACCCTAACATAGTTGGGAAAAGGCTAGGCAGATGATGATGATGACTAATTATCTACAAACTAATCTTCTACAAAAGAAAAACTACGTAAAACAAACAAGTGTGTAAATGATACGACCGTGACAATGCAAACGGTGGTATCAAATTTCATTAAATTTATATACCTAGACAAATTAATTGTAGCTTGTTCACACACATAATGTAAGTTTAGAAAAAGTCAGTAAGTAAAATTATTTTGCAAACAAAAAATAAACATGCGGATCCCTTTATTCAGAATTACCAGGAGTAAGAGGTTTATTCTTACTTACAAATAGTTCGCTGGCACCGATCAGCTGACTTATTGCTAGTGATGTGTTGATTTTAATTTGAAAAGTTCAGTATCTGGTATCAATGAATTTAAAAATATCATAACTTCCGAACATGTAGAGATGGGATTCAAAAACCCTTGCCATATCGTTTGTTATCATCCAAAGAAGTCGTACCTTTGGTATTTATAATGTATATACCCTTTCCGTTACAGGCTGTATAAAACCCGGAATGAAGCAATACAAATGAAAAAAATATGTTTTAATGATCTTGACGAAGTAATAATACCTACCTCCCAAATTTATACCTTTTGTATTAGCTGACTACAGTCATGACGGTTATAGAATAATATTTTTTTGCGCCGAGTACATGAGAAACCTTTTAAGTACCTACTTTAGAAGACTTTTTAAATGACGGAACATTTAAAAGCTGCCCGAAACCAGTTCTACAGATTTATACTGTACATGCAGACTTCTGCAGTAAAAATATAAGTACCGATATTGTGCCAGTAGTTTACTCATTAATGAGTCATAAGGATCAGAAGAGCTACGAAATTTTATTTAACATGATTAAGTCTCAAATCCCAGAATGGAAACCCAAAACCTATAAAACAGACTATGAAATTCCAGCAATGAACGCTATCAAAAAGGTTTTTCAGAAGTCACAGTTAAAGGTTGTTTCTTTCACTATAATAAAGCTGTGTGGAAGAAGGGAGCAGCACTTGGGCTAACTAAGTCAAAACTTTTGAAAAGACAAGTGGCACTGAGTGCCGTACTTCCACTGATACCTGATAATGAAATTTTAAATGGATGGTCATACATCGCATCAGAAAGTCCAGATGATGATCAGAGCAAGAAATTTCGTTTGTATATGATCAAACAATGGATTAGACCGCATGATGCTGAGTTTAGAAAATGATGGTGTGTTTTTAATGAACGTCATCGTACTACAAACTTTTTAGAAGGCTGGCACCATGGATTGAATAATGCAATTGGAAAAAAAAAACCCAACTTAAATCTGCTTTTAGTTATTCTAGAAAAGGATGCAGCTTTTTATAGAGTCATATCACAAGAGATCCAAAACCAATACGCAGAGCCGAGGCGACACCAGGCTCCAATTCCCTGGCCACGGTGACGAGGGCTGCCCCGACATGCGTTCATCGGGTATGCGGTGTCCCAGGCCCGCAGTGCGTGTGTGCCGCCGCTCCTGACAGCGTGTCACCAGTTGACTTATTGACTATTCAGCTTTTTTTATTTTAGTTTAATAAAGTTATTTTTGTTAGGTTTATTTTTTAAGAATTAGTTTAATGAGTAGTAGCAGCAGCGATGTGGTGGGGAATAGTAGTAGTCAACCTTCAACTTCGCTGAACACCCTGGAGAGATGCCCGCTTTGTAACCAGGCACGTTTTTTTAAAGGTAAGCGGGGTCTGAATGTTTATATTGGTAAGGTACATAAACCTCCACATGCCTCAGACCCTGTTTCAAATCTTCCACCTTCAACTTCGGCTACATCAACTTTCGACCCAATCTGGCAAACCCTTTCCAAATTCAAAAACTCAGTTCCTGTTTTAAAGCGAGTTCCCCGCGGTGCTAGGCCGCTAGTTGCACAAAACCTAGCAGGTTGTGTGCGCCTTGCCGTCCGAGAGAACTCGCTAAGTGCTTGGGAACAGTTGCTTACCTTCCCTTACCGAATACTTCATGTTCAAAAGAATTTGGCCACAAAAAAGACTTTAACAGCTCAAATTAAAGATAATTGTAATATTTCGGCTCAACATTTTTATTTAAATTTAACGTCCCAGGGATATACCTCTCGAGGAGGTATATCCCATCTGGTTGAATCAAAGTTAGGGGAAGGTGACATTAGCGGTGCAGCCAGGATTCTCTTCAGTAGCGATGTGGTGGCACCGTGTTCTCCTGAAACACTCGCAGCTCTGGAGACCAAACATCCCGCCCCCACGGATGGCCTTTCTTTTCCCGAGCCTCCTGATTCAGACATTCACTCCCTCACCATTACAGGTCGAGAGGTGGTCACAGCTGTTTGCTCCTTTCGGAGCGGCTCCGCAGGCGGCCTCGACGGCCTAAGTCCCCAGCACTTAAAGGACCTAATCTGTTCAGGCGCCGGGGAGGCCGGTGAGATGCTCTTGAAGGAGCTTACAGCTCTGATTAACCTTATGCTCTCCGGCAAGGTGAACGAGGCCGTCATCGACGTCTTGTACGGGGCCAATTTATGTGCCCTGCGTAAGAGGGATGGCGGCATTCGTCCCATTGCCGTGGGTACTACTTACCGTCGTATGGCAGCCAAGGTTTGCTGTAAATTTTATGGTGAGGCTGTTTCGGAAAAATTTAAGCCCCTGCAGCTAGGTTACGGCTCCAAAGGGGGCTGTGAGGCTGCCGCTGCCGCTTTGTCGACCTACCTACATTCTGGCAAAGGTGAGGTCATCCTGAAGGTTGATATAAAGAATGCCTTTAATTCAGTTAATAGGGACACCTTGTTAACAGAAATTAAAAAAAGAATTACCTCAAATTTATAGTTTTCTTTGGCAGTGTTACAGACATCCGTCTAAATTACTGTATCGGGACAACCTTCTGGAATCTGCTGTTGGCTGTCAACAAGGTGACCCGCTCGCGCCAGTGATATTTAGTTTAGCTATTCACCCAATTGTTCGACAACTAAATTCTAAATTTAACGTTTGGTATCTTGATGATGGAACCTTGGGGGGCGACGTAGATACTGTTTTAAATGATTTAATTTACTTAAAAAATAAACTTCATTCCATTGGCCTTGACCTTAACCTTGCAAAATGCGAACTTTATTTACGGACTGTACCAACAGACAACTGACTATTCCTAAATTTAACGCAATATCATAACGCAATAACATCAAAATTATTGAAAAAAGTTCTCTTCGTCTCCTTGGGTCTCCATCTTCGAGATTTCCTTTCCCGATTTTATCGAGGAAAAAATTTTAAAATTTCAATGACATTTCGGAAAGATTACTCCAAATTAATATGCATTCGGCCATCACCATAATCCGTTATTGCTGTTTCGGCCCAAAATTAACTTATTTTCTACGTGCTTCCCCTTTATGGAAGCACACTCATCTTTTGGACCAAATGGATCAAATTATCAGAAATACTTTATCATCCATTTTAAATGTGGCCTTGAACGATCGAGCTTGGACACAAGCTACTCTTCCCATTCGTATGGGAGGACTCGGCGTCCGCAAAATTTCTAATATTAGCTTACCGGCTTTTATGTCCTCGGTCCACGGCACTGAGAAATTAATGAGGAATATCCTGGCTTCCACACTGATTGATTTTGATGTGCCGTGCTTCTCCGAGGCTATCAATGCCTGGAAACTCGCTTGCCCAAATTCTGAAGAACCCGACCATCCATTTTCCCAGAGAAGGTGGGACGAGCCGCTCTGCAGAGTAGTTCAGAACAATTTACTGAACACGTCTGCTACTACTGCTGAGCGCGCTCGTCTGCTGGCTGTGGGTGAGTGGGAGTCGGGTCTTTGGCTTCACGCACTACCGTCGTCGAACACAGGTACGTTGCTCGACGACACTACTTTCCGCCTCGCTGCTTCTCTACGCCTAGGTGCCGCATTATGTTCTCCTCATCGCTGTCACTGTGGTGAAGTTGTCAACAGCCTCGGACATCACGGCCTGTCATGCAGCCGAAGTGCGGGCCGTTTTGCACGGCACGCGAATTTAAATGACATCATCCGACGAGCTCTTGTCACCTTCGGCGTTCCAGCTATATTAGAACCCAATAGCTTGGCACGCGACGATGGCAAGAGACCGGACGGGATGTCTTTGTTTCCATGGAAGATGGGTAGGCCTTTAGTGTGGGACGCAACATGTGTCGATACTCTTGCGCCATCCCATCTTCCTAGCTCATCGTGCTGTGCTGGGGCTGCCGCTGCGGCTGCAGAGAACCTCAAGCGGCGTAAATATAGTAACCTCATTGGTAACTATATTTTCGAGCCGTTTGGGGTTGAAACTCTAGGACCGTGGGGTCCGAGCGCTCACAGCCTTTTCAAGGATATTTCTAACCGTTTAGTTGACACTTCCCGTGACCCAAGGGCTGGCTTTTACCTTGGCCAAAGGCTTAGCGTTGCCATACAACGTGGCAACGCCGCCAGTCTCTTGGGTACATTACCAGTTGACAGCGTTGAGGAGGAGTTTTTTGACGCCATTTTTTAAGTTTGTTGCTAGGTTATTTTAAAACCAATTACCTCCGACGTCAAATTGTCGCACAAAGAGAAATATTATAAAAGACATTATATACATAATTGTCAAATGCAGTTTGAAGGTGGTGAAATTACTATAGGTCATTTGTTGGAGAAGTTGCGATTGATATTTTATTTATATATGTATTATTCTTACGACCTTAAAAGTTTTAAAATTCGTAATACTAACGATTTTCGTTTATATATGTTTTGAGATTATTTACAACTTTGAGTTTAATATTAGTTTATTTAAAAGTTTTCATTTGTAAATTTCGTTAATTTATATTTTGAGATTATTTACAACTTTAAGTTTATTATTATTTAAAACTCTTCATTTGTAACTAGGCTATATGAAGTCAAATCAGAAGACTGATTGTAATATGTACAATACCTACTTTGATTTGTCGGACTGTGACTGATTCTATCAATCAATAACAAAACAAAATATTCTTATTATTAGTATATTTTTTATTGTAATTAAGTAGGTTTAAGTCAAATCAGAAGACTGATTGTAATTGCGTCTACTATACGTACTGTGATTAATGAATTATGGGACTGTGGCTGATTAATAGAAAAACAAAAGAAATATTTGTAACTTATTTAAATACCTACAGATGATTATAAACCTAAACCACTAGTCTTTAATTTAATGTAATGTTGCAGTATGTGTGGCATTACTTTTAAGAATTAATATATTAAATTCTGTGGGGGACAAACAGGAATAAAAAGTTTCATCTGTCCCCTTATCAGTGATGGATTATTGATAGGGGGACAGATGAAACCGTTAAGAGCGGCCAACTCGTCATACTTTTCATACAAACGCTCGTACGTGATTATGCCGATATTACACATCTATCTTTGATTTTTTTAAACTAATATGTATGTTGTGCACTATATCTAGGTTTCTATGGTGGCAAAAAATAAAAAAAAGTATAAAAAAATTCAGTATAAGCTGTGGCGTATCGGGTGGGTTTCGTGGTAGAGGAAGAAACAGAAAGACCACAAAAGTTTAATACATTTATTAGCTTGCTCACAGGTAGAGGGGTGGATTCAGTTCACCAAGAGTTTGTTCACTAGTCACCACGGTAGGTGGGTAAAGTAGGTACTGCCCTGGGCTTAGGCCGCGACGCACGAGGACCGGCGAGGCGACACCGAAGCAGAGCAGCGATGCGGAGAGGTTGCAGGAGCGACCGCGTGTAGCTCGCGGCAGCTGGAAGGCGCGTCCCTTGGCACGGCACTTGGCCGGCTGAGGCAGGCGGCACTCACACGTGGCAGCCACGTGGAGGGTAAGGGTCACTCAGCAGTGACCGGAGCGACCGTCTATCGGTCGCGGTAGCTGGTGGCGGCGTGCTTAGGCACGTCACGTAGGCCTCACACGCGGCAGGCGCGGAGGTATGTCTCACACGCGGTAGGCGTGGAGATTAGGTGTCTTGAACACGCGACAGGACGTCTTTCCAGCGGGTAGAGCGCGGAGGCAGCGATGACGCCCGTCAGCGGTGTCAGACGTTCATCTCTCAATAAAGAAAGAAAAGAAGAAAGAAAAACCCTGGAATCAGCACGAAGGGTGCTTCCGTAAGCGTGGTGCCAGGATTGGTGAACGTCAGCGATGCGTGCGTCTCCCAGCCGTAAACCCAAGCAGTAGCTCCAGGGGGAGGCAGGGAACTCACCATCGTGACGGTTCACAAAGGTCAAAGGTTATAAGCGAGCGCATGCCGCGTGGCACAATATAAAAGTTCCTAGCCGCGTGGCAAGGCGGATTAAGCGTACTGCGGCTAAGACAGCAGCGAAGGGTGAACACGGCATGCGGATGCTTTACAGATTTAGAAGCACTAGTGGAAAATACATGATATTGAAATAGCTTAGTCATGTACAGGACGGAAGCCATTTTGACAACCGAGCAATTACATGATATACAATCACCGCAGAATATAGATGAAATAAGATGAATGCGGTTGACAAGACATGATAGGAGAAAATAGCAGATTACGCAAAGCACTTACCCTTGGGCACAGAGGGGTTTCTTATAAGTTTAGTTGATTTGAAGAAGATCGAACAAGAAAGGCCGATCGCAGACCGGGGTGACAATTTATAGCCAGGCGTATCTACCATAGAGTGTAGACTACGCACAGTGTTGTCACATTGGGATTGAGCATGGTAATCGATTCTAGATTAATCGACTACCACGCCACAAAGCCTCCAAAAATTGCGGTTTTGCACAAATTTTACCTGAACTTTGGCCGTTCACAATGTACTCATAAACTGTAAAAATAAAGAAAACATCTCGACAGAAACCTTTCAAATGTAATGGAGATTCTTAATGACAAATATTTATTTCACACACTTGTAAGATTTATTCAAAAACACGTATTTCCTGGAACAAGTTTAGAAATTTTCGAACATTATTTTTCGTTCAATGTCATCGCGTTAGGCGGTGAGAGGTGCGCGGGAGACGAGTTGTAAGGGGTCGGGGCGGGGTAAGACGAGGGAGTTGAAAGAAAATTGCCGCTGTGGCTCTGGATGAAACAAAAAGGTTTTCGACCATGCTCGCGTTGACGATAGACGCGCCGGGAAGGGCCCTCTTAAGGAGTGAATAAATTTCGAACTGTCCCCTCATTGCTAACAGGGGGACAGATCAAACTTTTTTTTCTCTGTCCCCCTAAGGGGACAAAGCGGGGTGACAGATCGGAATAATCCCTTACTAACACCCATGGGAAGATACGATGGTGCTATTCTTTACGTCCGACACCATACAGTATCCATACATCGCATCCATACGCAATGTTTTGAGTGCGTTACATTGAGTCCTACCGTGAAACGTGATTTTTCACGCCAAAACGGCCCGCTTCATCTTTACACCCTTATATCTACAGGGTGCAAAGATGAAGCGGGCCGTTCGTGTTAAAATGATGCTACATTTTTTTGCTCAAAAATCTTTCAAAAATAGAATGCTTTTTGTAAATCTGCGTGGAAAAAAAAATGCGTTAGTTCCCAACGAGTCACACTGTAATGTGTCACAGTGTGACTCGTTGGGAAAAACTGTGAATAAACCTCCCAACCAGTCACACTGTTACTCGATAAGACAATTTTTAAATGAATAATATTGCTAAAAGTCAAAACGATGGTGTCATAACTTTGACGGCAAAATACAAGAAACCGGCTCAACCCAAGATGTGTAGGTGTAAACCAAAAATTAGTGTATTTGGTCAAAAATATATAGTGAAAATATTCAGCTTGTAATGTTTCGCATTAAGTAAATATAAACAAAAAACATAACGCGTAAACATCGGTTGGTTATCCGACCAAATTCGAATGACCACAAAAAAGCGACGGTTTCATACATTTCGATGACCTTCTTTACTTTACTGACGAACCGGTTGAATCGTATTGTGCCAGAGTACACTGAAGTAGAAAAGTGTTATAAAATAAAGTTTTCATTGGATTTTATTCTACTAGCTGTTTCTGTGACTTTGCACATGAGAACATTATTATAAAAATAGTCGTGAGTGCTATTCCAAGGTATAAGCTAGGGGAGAGGGGGGTACAGTGGATCAATTCTTTTTGTAAGCGGTTCAAATCAATAAATAAAAAGCAAATTCAAAAAATTATGGATCCATATAATAGGACAACAGGATGTTGGCTAACGAAAACTATTTCAACTTTAGCAATAACATCAATAGATTTCTGGTATTAAACTTTTTTTTTTTTTTAAATTGGGAAACGACCCACCGTACCCCACATCTGGATCACACTGGATCTTCATGTGAGGTACTGTGGATCGCAATGGGGTGCAGTGAATCAACCCATGTAATTACCATGCTTTTTTTAATGGGTCACAGTGAACCGTTTCAATATACAGCCTGTAACGGAAAGGGTATATACATACGAAAGGCACGGCTTCTTTGGATGATAACAAACGATAAGGCAAGGGTTTTTTAAACCCATCTCTACATGTTCGGAAGTTATGATATTTTTTAATTCATTGATACCAGAAACCAATCTTTTCAAATTGAAATAAAGACATCACTAGCAATAACTCAGCTGATCGGTGTCAGCGAACTATTTGTAAGTAAGAATAAACCTCTTACTCCTGGTAATTTCGAATAAAGGGTTCCGCATGTTTATTTTTTGTTTGCAAAATATTTTTGCAGACTTTTCCTAAACTTAGATTATGTCTGTGAACAAGCTACTATTAATTTGTCTAGGTATCTAAATTTAATGAAATATTGATACCTGCTTGCATTTTCACGGTCGTATCATTATTTGTCTTTACGTAGTTTTTCTTTTGTTGAATATTACTTTGTAGATAATTATTATTTAGATAATATTCCACCCACCACCCCACCTTACCATCGTACCTACAACACAGTAAATACCTAATTTAATAACAATATTCCTGTAAATTTCTGAAGGATTTTAGGTCCTTTTATTTTGGTGGCCATATGGATGAACGATGTTTTACTTTAATTTTTTTTATTGATTCACAAATGACCGATCAGACTGTTTGATATGAGATAAACCTACCTATTCACTGTTTGTTATTGTCAGCACAATACTTTGGGCAAAGAACTAAATTATACGCCTTTTTACACATACGATCCAGGAGATTTGATTCACCTTACTATTAAATCAATTTATTAAAAAAACATTATTGTTTGCCGTTAAAAAAGGATTTAGTAACATAATTTGTCCAACTGAACCCAAAACATCATCTTTATGCAACTTATGCATCTCCTAGTACAAATAAAATCACAGTGGGTTCCGTTCATCATTTTAAATTATTCACGCTCTGTCGAAAGTTGCTGTTTGAGTGGTACATAAGTTTTATTGGTTTGAGCACGTTTAGTCTTTATCATAATCCAAACGAAGTCATTAGAAAATGTCTCAAAACTGTATCTAACTGAAGAAAGAAATTAATAAAAGTACCAGGACCGCATGAGTAACAAGAAGTGCTATTGCCGAATTGAAAATCGTTTGCTCACAGAACCCTGATTTCGTCGTTACACACACATAGTCAATCATCGTTGTGTATGTATGTAACCAGGTTTAGGTTTTAGGGTAGACGTACCAATTGCAGTCCTGTAGTTTGTAATTACTCCTGGTAAATTAAACTTCTAATCAGATTTCAAAATACCTTAGGTAAGTTAATATTTTGATCAAAGATTATTATTTGTTATTTTGAAATAAAAGCTCTGGGTTCAGATTCTCACGGATAATAAACGTACAACATAATTATGATCGAATGTACCAATTTTTCAATTTTGAATTTGATTTACGTAGTTAACTCTTATTTTATTTTTGCTCCAGTCTGTTAAATTATTTCCTTGAATGTTTATTGGAGTTCAGTTAAAATATCTCCTTTATTCAATTTTATACATATAAATTACATTTTTAAATATTTCTAAACAAATTAATATTAAAAAAAAACATTTAAAAATATAAAAAATAAAAATTAAAAAAATAATAGTTAATAGTAATAATAATTTGTGGCTCGGAAGTCAAATTGACGTGACATAAAGTTTTCTGAAACCAATTTTATTTAATATTTTTACCACATTTCCATAACAAAACGAATTATAAATAACGAAATAATGAAAAAAAAAAAAGCATTATCCAAATCAAACGAAACACGGAATGTACGAATAACGAAAATATAAGAAAATCAATGCCATAAAACTAAAACGTCATAAAATGCTGACCAGAAGCCGAGCCAAACAACAGGCACACCCACCATCTCCGAGCTCGTCGCTCAGCTCCGCCTCGCAGCCGCCGGGACGCGCCACATCCGTGAGCATCGTGTCACCGGTCGCTGCAGTTGCGTCGAGCTCGAGCGACGAGTTTTTCTCCCCGCCGTCGACACCACCACCACCATCGCCTCGATGACGAGGAAGAGGACGGCCACCAGCGAGCTTGGGACCTCGAGGCCAACCGGCCCCGAACAGGGTCCCCGCTGCCGGTGGAAATGTGTCGCGCATGCGATGGACTCATTCCATAAACGAGAATGTCATGCGCGCATATTATGGGGCTACAGAGGGCGAGACTACATGTCCCGTGTCACAGAGCGCATCGACTTCCTGAAGCAGAAAGTGTATGCATGGGCAAACCGTATTCGTAGGTATAAACGGCGGGTGGACCGATACACTCAGAATCGCACATTCCAAAGAGATGAAAGGTGGGTTTATAGGGCTTGGGAGCGACCGGACCAAGGTGTGGCTGACACGCCCCTGCCGGATGATGATGCCATGTGTTCATTCTGGCGCAGCATCTGGTCGGTGCCTGTTAGCCATACCGAGGATGAATGGATCCGGGAGGTCGAGCGGGCGTGCGATCCAGTACAAGAAATGGGGGCAATCACCATCTGCCCCCAAGACGTAGTTCGTGCAGTCCGTCCGTTGCCTAACTGGAAATCTCCAGGGCCGGATGGGCTGCACAACTTTTGGATCAAATGGTTCACAAGGTCGCACGCTCGCCTGGCAACCCTGTTCCAGTCAGCCTTAGAGTCAGGGTCGCTGCCCGAGTTCCTGACAACAGGTATAACCCACCTGCTCCATAAATCGGGTAGTACTGCGGAGCCTAAAAATTATAGACCGATTACCTGTCTTCCGACAGTCTATAAAGTTCTTACATCCATTTTGAGAGCTAAAATTAACAAACACATTGATGATAATTCTATCATGTCCGCTTCTCAAAATGGATGTAGGAGCGGGTCCCGCGGTACTAAGGAGCTACTCCTCATTGATATGGCCATTAGCCAACAGGTTCGCCGTTCCCGAAGGGATCTGTCGACATGTTGGATAGATTATAAGAAGGCCTATGACTCCGTGCCACATACATGGCTCATGAGGGTCCTAGAGTTGTATAAAGTAGATGCAACTCTGCGCACCTTCCTGATGTCGTGTATGGGACAATGGAGGACAGTCCTTCGCTATCCAGGATGTCGGCAAATCCAGAGGAATAGCGAGCCGATAAGGATAGAGCGAGGTATATTTCAGGGCGACAGTTTGAGTCCACTTTGGTTCTGCTTAGCCTTGAATCCTCTTAGCACGCTGCTGGAGGATTCAGGTCTAGGCTATCGGTTGAGGAGAGGTGGTCAAGTTGTATCTCACCTCCTTTACATGGATGACCTGAAACTCTTTGCCCCCAACGATTTGCAACTGATGGAGCTACTGAAGGTAACTGAAACTTTCAGTAGCGCCATCAGGATGGAATTTGGTGTGGACAAATGTGCGGTCATGCATGTTAAAAGAGGGGAGATTGTGGAATCTGTGGGAACCCAGCTCTCGGATTCCATAAATCTTAGATCCTTCTCAGCAACCGAAACCTATAAGTATTTGGGTATGTCGGAAGCGCTGGGCATCAATGTTGCTGACATGAAGCAATCGTTGAAGGAACGCTTCTTTGGCCGCCTGAAAAAAGTATTTAATAGTCTTTTAGCAGGCGGAAATAAGGTGCGTGCCTTCAACGGTTGGGTCATGCCGGTTTTGATGTACTCTTTCGGCATACTGAAATGGACTCAAACAGAACTAGACGCCCTGGATAGGAAGGTCCGTACATTGTTGACGGCATATCGAATGCATCACCCACGTTCTTCGGTTATGAGACTGTATATCCCGCGGAAGTGTGGGGGTCGAGGCTTTTTAAACGCTAAGACTCTCCACAACCGCGAGATATGCAGTCTCAGGGAATATTTCCTAGAAGCCGACGTGGGGATGCATCGAGATGTGGTCGCGGTGGACAAGGGCCTCACCCCGCTCTCCTTGGCTAAAGAGAACTGGCGCAAACCTGTAGTGCTTGACACTAACGACCGCAGGGAGGTATGGCAGAGTAAGGAGCTTCACGGACGCTTTTTCCGGGCCCTGCACGGGCCCGATGTAGACCTGTCAGCGTCCGTAGCCTGGCTACGTTCCGGGGACCTCTTCGGAGAAACCGAAGGTTTTGTCTGTGCAATTATGGATGAAGTTATGATGACGAATAACTACCGGAGATTTATTGTGAAGGACGGCACGGTTGACATATGTCGGGCATGCCACCGTCCAGGTGAATCAATACGTCACATTATCTCTGGGTGTTCTCGTTTGGCTAACGGAGAGTACTTGCATAGACACAACCTTGTAGCCAGGATTATCCATCAGCAACTTGCTCTAAAATACAGACTTGTGGAATCGGAAGTGCCGTACTATAGGTATGTGCCCGACCCAGTTCTCGAAAATGGCAATATCACATTGTACTGGGATCAATCCATCATCACTGACAGGACTATTTTAGCCAATAAGCCTGATATAGTGGTGGTGGATCGATCAGAGCGGCGCGCAATGATTGTTGACATAACGGTCCCGCATGATGAGAACCTCGTGAAAGCCGAGAAAGATAAGCAAATAAAATATCTTGACTTGGCTCGCGAGGTTGTCGACATGTGGGATGTGGACTCAGCGATCATTGTGCCGATAGTCGTATCAGCCCATGGCTTAATTGCTAAGAGCCTCGATGAATACCTGAGGAGGCTCTCGTTAGGCAGCTGGATCAAGGGCTTGATACAGAAAGCAATACTCCTGGACACGGCCCGTATTGTTAGGAGGTTTCTCTCTCTGGAGCCCTGACCACCGGTAGCTTGGACTCTGTTCCCGATACCGGCGGGCAACAATTTTTTATATTTTTAAATGTTTTTATATTGTTTTTTTATAAGAAATATTTAAAAATGTAAATAATTTGTAAAAAAGTTAAATAAAGGGAATAATAATTTTAATTAATAGTTAAAATTATTATTAAGATGTAAAACATTTTTTTTTAATAGTGGTAGACACTAATTGGGACACCTACCCACCAGGATAGCAAGGAATAGGAGCTTTATTTTGCATTATTGTTAATAATTTATTTGCTCTTCAGTCGTCGACTGCTCCGCGTGTAGTGCACACCGTTTATTCGTTTCCATCCGTGTGATACGCGCATAAGTTCAGTACGGCTACTAATTAATTACTACTACCTAATTGTTGTTATTGTTTTCGTTGTGTTTGTTTCGCGCTTTCCGCAATGGATCGGGCGTGGTAGTAGAACCGTCCGCCCGTCCGTCCGGGCTGGAGTGGAGACCACGCATTGGAAAGCGCAGCGTGGGACGGCCACCTGCCAGATGGACCGACGACCTTGCTAAAGCTGCAGGGAGTCGCTGAATGCAGGTGGCATTGGACCGGACACTTTGGAAATCGATTGGGGAGGCCTATGTTCAGCAATGGACAACAACGGGCTGAAATGATGATGAGTAGAACCGTGGCATGGCCTCCGCGGTCCCCAGACCTTACCCCGTTAGACTTTTTTTTTGTGGGGGTACATTAAAACGTAGTGTACGCAGTGCCGAGTGATACAGTGGACCAAATGAAAGTGCCGTGCCAGTGACACCAGAAATGCTACGCAACGTTCAGGTGTCCATGAACAAGCGATCGGCCTTGTGCATACAATACCAAGGACACCACATCGAACCCCACCTTTAAAAATGTAAGTTAATTTACTAAATTAAGCAAAGCTTTAAGATTTTACTGTTTACTCTTTAATAAATAATAGGATGAAACTAGCTAACCTACCTAAACTTTGTTTCGATTTTTTTATTACGTATCTTTTAGTATCTCAGTTTTTACGTGAAATTTCTGGCTTGATATTAACGAGTAAACGGTAATTGTAAATCAATAATTAAATTACGCAATAATCATTTTTACATCACCTTAAAGTAGGCACCTACACTCGGCGGCGCACGGCTCGGCGCGCGGCCGGGCGGCTTGTTTGATTTCGTCAGTTCGCGCCGACAAAGACACCGCCTGCTAGGCTACTAAACAGTATGGTACTAGGCGCGCAGAATTACGGAAGAGATTTTATTTATTCATTAGACAGAGAGAGAGTGATACTGGCAAGTAACGTTGAAAGTTATTGACCCCCGTAGTGCGGTGACACGTTTTTATGATTTGGATTTCAGAAACTTAGTGAAACCGAAAATTTGGTATCAATTTTTTGAGTTTTTTATTTTAAGCTGAAACTTTGTATAGTGATTCTATACCAGCTGTAATCTTTAGTGGTTAAGGATAGTTATACCCTTTCCGTTACACGTTGTATATATGAAATAAAAGAATAATATTTATTATCAATATTTTTAATGATAATTATTATGAAATAATCATTTTACATAATTACTTAAAAAAAATTATCAAGAGTCAAGATCAAATTTATAGACCTGTTGTTGCCGTTTAGTTCCACTAAAAGTAGGCGAAGGTAAAATTATTTTTATATCTCCGTAGGGTACCGAAGCTATGTCTGGAACATCCGGTAACCTGTATCCATTCCTCACTTTTGTACTCTTTCTTAAAAAACTTATATCTACATCTGTTCCACCTCACTTTCCTATAATCTTTCCTATGTAAAATACCTTCGTTTTATGTGCAACAAACTGTACTAAAACAAAAGCACCTTCTTTGGGACTAGATTCTAGAGGACGGAAGTTGTCAGGATCTATTTCTTTTTCATCTTCGTCGTCATAACCACCTTCTTCTTCAGAATATGTGCTCATATTACCAATGTCTTCTTCACTTGACCCAGACTCTGAAACCTTCCTTTTAGCATTTCTTTGTCGCTGTTTTCGCTTTTTTTCGGTTTTGCTGTTTTCTTCATCACTCGATACGGTCTGCAAAATAGTTTTCTTTATATTCTTAGCTTCTTTCATACGCTGCCTTTTCTGTTTATCGGCTTTCTCCTGCTGACGATTCTCTATTTCTTCTTTATTTGGTGTGTCTGTAGCTATCATGGATTTCCCTTTCCGGCGTGGTGCTCGGTTATTTTTCCTCGGACCAGCTTTTGGAATTCCTCAGAAATCAAAAGGGCTCGAGAAAGTTATTGCTTGAGTGCTTGATCTCTGGAGTCCCGAAGTAGACGGAGATGGAGTTTTTCTGCAAAATTCATCTTCAGGCAGCATAATTTCGACAGAGGCTCTTCCTCTGTTTAACGGTGTCTCAGTTTCAACTCTTTCAGAAGTCGAGCCCGTAATTGATGGGTCAAGGAATGGAATTGGCGGCAGTGCAGGTGTTACAGCTTGATTCAACGCCTGTGTTATATTTGGACGTTGTAGCCTCCACTCGTCTGATTTCCCACCTTAATTGGACGAAGGAATAAAACAACGAGTGTGCACTATTAATCTTATAATTTTACCGTTACAACGTTACAAATAACGTTAAAAAAAACAATCGTTATAACGATAGAAACTAAAATTACTACGTTGAGAAAAAAACAAAACCCGGATAGTCTATAGTCGGAGGCACACGAAATTTGTATGGTCACAGGTTGCTATTTTGTCTGTCGTCACTACTGCGGGGAAAAACACCTCCCTGTAGCTGCAGGCGAGTCCCCGCAGCTGGCCGAGGATGGAAGGAGGCCGACTAGCTGAGCAGCGCGGAACGGTGATGTCGCACGTAGGTTGATGGAGATAGCGCGGGCGACCTACGCCGAACCTTCTCGATGGCACGGGCGGTTGGCCCGGTGAGTCAGCGTCCCGGTGCGTAATAGCCCGGGGCGTGGAACCGTTGCGGGAAACCGCAACGCAAAATGAAGTGCAGGAAGACCCGCAGTACGGAGTCTCACTGGTAAGCCTCAGCGTAGATCCTGGAACCACCGTACCAGCTTGTTACTATCCGGCCAGAAATCCTCCGTGCTGGGACACCACCCACGACCACAGGAAGACATTGCCCCACCAGTGGTAGCAGTATTGTCGTGGTGGTGGTGACCAGAACGGAGTTTACATTTACAGGCAGAATCAGCAAATACACAGAAACAGTTAAAAACAATAGTTTAGAAACGATTACGTTACTAATTGAAAAAGAAGAAAATTAGTAGCAAAATATGTGGGTGGCAGAATATTTGATGGCATGATCCTAGATCAGCAATATAGCAAGCGGTTTTAATGATGCTATTTTATTACAATGAAATAAGCCGCTGCCAATGATTAATCATTTAATGACGAAAACACAGTATAAAGATTAGCTAGCAAAAATGCATGATGAGTTGCGAGATTTTGTGTGCTACCTAAAACTTACCCTCAATCGGGATCTGCACTGTTAACACTTAATTTAATTTGCACTCTTGAACAAGGGGTTAAAATCCCTAAGAGAACTTTCAAAATGATTTAATAAAGTTGTCGTGTCCGCTAGAGCGCTAGACACGACGCGAAGTAAGAACGCGTGTGTTCTCTGGGGACGGTTTAATGACCACTGGCCGCTTGGCGTCTACATGTCCCACGGCACGTAGGCGAGGGGCCACTCGCGCGCCACAGTTGCCCCCGCGCATTCCCAGCCGCAATCGTTCTAGACTAAACTTCTAACTTACTCTATGGCAATAATTATTATTTGTCGTTGATTGGCGTAACGTTCCGTTACAACGTTCGGAAGGATCATCGTAATCCGTGAGAAGTGATGGAGATGGGGTTCTTGTGCGGATATCATCTTCAGACAGCGTTACGGGTTGCACTATGTCTCTATTCGTCACTTCACTTGGAGCAAAGTCTAAATCAGTAAATATATCCCTATTAAAAGGAAATATCCCCGTGCACTGAAAAGCAATGCAAATGTTAGCTGGGGTCATGGCTTTCATATGCGCCTCTTTAATGCACTGTGCCACCTCGTAAATCGAAAAAGTTTGACCGGGGTTCCTCATCATCCAACTATCAATAGCAGCATTATAAGCAGTCTTAAAAGGTTTGAAAACAGCAACGTCTAACGGTTGCAGTTTGCCAGTTGAATGGGGAGGAACTGTGATGATAGTAACCCCATTTTCTCGTGCCAAATTGATGTCTTCTATGCAATTGTGAGCTTCATAATTGTCCATTATTAACAGCGACGGATTTTCTTTGCTACTCTAGGATTGATCAATAAAGTGCTGCATGGTTTTAACAAATAGTGAACTGTTCATCCAGCCTGAAGGATTAGCGATGCCTAAAGTGCCTGTCGGAGCTCCCGAAATCATATGTTGCTTAAAATGCACGCGTGGGAATATCATCACAGGTGGAAGAGCATGACCTAGTGCGTTGATTATGTAGCAAGTAGTCACAAGTGTTCCCTTTTCACCACTAGTGACCTTGCTCACTTGCTTCTGCCCTCTAACCGCTAAAACT
Source organism: Eugnorisma glareosa (assembly GCA_947578425.1). NCBI lineage: Eukaryota > Metazoa > Arthropoda > Insecta > Lepidoptera > Noctuidae > Eugnorisma > Eugnorisma glareosa. The sequence goes on from OX387984.1 coordinate 2,228,155, forward strand.
GCTCGATTTTTGGACGGTCATTGTATTAGTCTCATCCAAGTTGAATATTCTTGTACCATTCCCGAATGATTCGTTCCTCGTCATTACTATCTCGAGGTTATCAAAAATGTGTTCACGTTGTGCCTATTGAAAGCTGTGGCTCTACTGAGACTACATCCCTCTGGTGTCCGGAGGCTCAAAACTGGATGGCGTTTTCTAAAACCGTAATACCACTCCAGTCCAGCCATCTGTGTGTCGTGCCATTTTTGTGATACACTAATATTATTAGTTAGGGCCATCTGATACGCCAGCTGCCTGACTTCATTTGGAGTCAGACCATAGAACATTTGGCTGCATGTGACGAGATAGTCGACTAGTGACTGCTCCTGTTCACTAGTAAAGATTTTCTTAACTGCGTAATTGGGTGTTAATCGCTGTACGAGATCACTTGTGACCACCTTCTTGTAATATCTTTGCAAAGTTGTATATGGAATGTGTTTTAGAGCAGCAACTTTCCTAATTTTATTCCCTTCTAAAATCAGATCGATCGCATCCTGCATCTGTTCCCGACTAACGAGACCAATAATATATTCGTTTTTCTTATGCGGTTCCGGACCATGTTGTTAGCCCGAAACAATCACCAAATTTATTAGATACGTAATATCAGTATGGGGCACAGTGGGCCGCAGTCCACTGTGCCCCGACACGCCATATTAGAAAATGAAACATATTTTTACGATTAACCTAACCTAAACGACAAGTGCACCACTTTATTTTGAGAGCTTAATAAATCAATATTTAGGAAATCAAATTATATTAACACAATATCAAATAGTTTTTGGTGTAGAACATTCGATTAACACCGATAAAAAAATAGATTTGGTACTTACGAGCGGCGAACTGGCGGCTACACGTGCTCTCGCAGCGAGAGCGTCACGGGCACTGGCGGTCGGGAGGGGAAACTATTAGAGCGCGCGTTTCATCGGTCTGCGGTGTGTGTGTAGCCGATACACAGGGAGTTATATTAGTTGATTCACTGCGCCCCATGATCCACTGTACCCCCCTCTCCCCTATCTTCTTCATTCCAAATTTCATTAAAATACATTCAGTGTTTTGTGTGTGAACGAAGGAATATTAGTAGAAAAAAAGTAATATACAGGCCAAAAACATGGTGGGTGATTGTTTAAAATAAATATATAGTTCAAGAGATGTGTGACAAATTCCTACTACAAAAAAGAGCCTGCAGAAACAGTATAAATACAAGACAACACAACAGTTAAAAATTACATTAATACCGTACATACATTGATTTTAGCCGTAGCGTAGGTTAGATAAATCCGCCTCCCCACCGCTAACTCTAGTCCCGCGTCATCCGCTGACGTCACGTCACTAGGAGTCGCTTTGTCTAGCTTGGAGATAGTGAGACAGCTAAAATGCAGGTATTAGTGGGACAGAGACAGATACATAAACGTCGCTCTATTGTGTTTTTTTGACTGGGAAGTACGTTTGGGTTATCACTTGGTATTGGTAAACAGTTGCAGTTATGACGCCAAGGACCAAGGACACAGTTGCGTTGAGTCACGCGGATGCACTGTTACTGTTTGTTTACTTAATTTTTACTGTTTGTATTTTTAGACTTAAATGAAAAACTGATCTGCGATTTTAAATAATAATGACTACACAAGATACAAATAATTTGATAGAAATATTTGTGTTCTAATATTTATAGGCAGGTAATTTGGTCTGAGATTTGATGCTATAATTACTTTTAGGGTCAAAATTAAGGGAATAAAAACTAATTTCCACATCAACAAGCTTTTTCATTTGATATGGTCATAAGGTGCATTTAATTTCCAACAAACGTTATAACGCGACTGTACGGACAACAGCTTAGGTTTAATACGTCCAATAAAGATGGTCATCGAAATGTATGAAACCGTCGCTTTTTTGTGGTCATTCGAATTTGGTCGGATAACCAACCGATGTTTACGGATTATGTTTTTTGTTTATATTTACTTAATGCGAAACATTCCAAGCTGAATATTTTCACTATATATTTTTGACTAAATAGACTAATTATTGGTTTACACCTACACATCTTGGGTTGAGCCGGTTTCTTGCAATTTGCCGTCAAAATTATGACACCATCGTTTTTACTTTTAGCAATATTATTCAATAACGCATGCATGTGTACTTTTGAAACTTTTTATGTTGAATAAAAGAGTCAAGACGGACCGAATACAGTTTTCAGCGAGCTTCTGCGTTTTGTCATTTAGACGCTACGGTATTTTTTCGGGTTTTCAAGAAACCGCGATTACTTGAAAATCATAAATATATTCTTAAATCTTATTCTGTGTGTATTACGCACTAATATAGAGCTACTCGTGTATGTTTATTCTACAGTCGCACATACTTTTGTTTTGGAGGTACACGATTCTGCAAAACATTACCCTAGCAGGAAAAGCAATATCTCGGAAACCTGCTGGCCTAGCCAAGTTACAAACGTTTCGTATCGATTCTCTTTCTACAATTGTTAACGCCTCGGCGCAAGCGATTGTAGAAAACGCTAACTTGGTAGCCAACTTGACACGACTGAGTCGATCGCTCGTTCTACAATGAACTTCGACAAAACCTATGGTGAGCGTTCCAACAAACGTCAAGGTCACAGTTGTGTACTTAGTGCGCGAGCTCACGTTTTGTTTTGGATTGTTAAGAAAGGAATAATTGTCTAACGTGTTAAAAAAGTAAGCGAAATAAGGTGCGAGTTCTACTTATAATTAGTTGATTATAATATATCAAGTGCGGAATGTAATTTTAAACATTACTGTCACTGAAAATAATATGATATCGTGCATTTTAATGAAAGATACCTTAAATGAACAACTTTTATAGGATGGAATTTAGATCTCGAGCAAGCCCGGAACAGTTCGCAGCTTTATTAGAATTTATGGAATGGTACGTAATTTTATTTTATTTTATTTTATTAATTTTAAGAAAACTTACAGCTAATACATCCAAGTAGTCAGAAGTAATAAGTAGAAGATAGCCAATTACAAGTTTCCACTTATATAAACTTATGTATAAATTGTCAAAACGGTACAAACAGCGTAAGAGTTAAACAAAGAAACAACTGAAGAGAATAATAAACAAAATAAAATACACTACAGAATGAAGTTACATTTCAAAGAAAAAGTTATTTAATGTTTTTTTTAATTTCTGGACACTATTTGTGAATAAATCAAGCTCAACATCCCGGCACACCATATTAAACATTCGACATGCTCTTATGATGTATGTGTTTTGCCTGTAGTTAGTTTTCACTATAGGTACGTGAAGGAGATGAGGTCTCCGAAGAAACACAGATGGTGCACGAAGTCCAATCTTGGCCACCAGCTCAGGGACGTCAGTAGATCCATTCATTATACTAAATAGGAAGGCGAGATCTGCAATTTTTCTTCGTTCGTGTAAAGGAAGAATATGAAATTTCTTACACCGACTAGTATAGTTAGGAAGATAGGTATTTGAACGATATTGAATGTACCTTAAAAATCGCCTTTGTATACTTTCGAGGCGATTAATATAAACATTGTAATTTGGGTTCCAAATTTGAGAAGCATATTCAAGATGGCTACGGACAAAAGCACAGTACAGAATTTTCATCGTTTTGACATTCTTAAACTCAGAGGAGACCCTAAAAATAAAACCTAATGCTTTAGAAGCCTTGTTGACTATATTGTCAATATGGGCATCAAACAAAAGCTTCGAGTCAAAAGTTACCCCAAGATCCCTGATGACGCTGACTCTGGCAATTGACGTATTCGATAGTTTGTAATCATACTTAATAGGATTTGGCTTGCGAGTAAATGTACACACATAACATTTTGAAATATTTAAATCCAACCTATTTCGATCGCAGTAATCATGGAACCTGTCCAGATCCTCCTGCAGTAGGTGTGCATCCTCAATGGTTGACACTTGACTCAAAATTTTCATGTCATCCGCATACAATAAAATTTTAGAGTTTAGGAAACAAGAGGCGATGTCATTCACAAAAATATTAAATAAAAGGGGTCCTAATAAGGATCCTTGGGGAACCCCCGACGGAATGTACATTGCTCTCGAGGTATAACCATTGAGGGCTACAGTCTGGCATCTATTTTCGACATATGATACAAACCATCTGTACAAGCTACCCCTCACACCAATCCCTAACAATTTGCGCATTAGAAGCGTATGATCTATTCGATCAAAACATTTACTGTAGTCAGTGTATATAACGTCGACCTGAGACCTCTTGGACATATGCTCTGAAAGATAGTCACTACAGACCACGAGATTGGATGTGGTGGAGCGACCTTTTAAAAATCCATGTTGGTGTTCGGAGAAACTTAATTTAAGTGAAGAAGAAAGTTGTACGTGTACGATTTTCTCCATAATTTTAGCGAACACGCAGAGTTTGGAGATCGGCCTATAATTTTCAACGCTGTCCTTAGGTCCTTTTTTATGAATCGGCGTTATATACGCTGACTTCCAGATTGTAGGCACTACTCCCAAGTCGAACGACCGTTTGAACAATATTGTTAAAGGGATGGATAGACACCTGGCACATTTGGTTATAAAAATTGGTGAAATATTATCCGGACCAGCGGATTTATTAATATCCACTTGCTTTAGCAAGCGAAATACCTCCTCCTCCCGCACATCAATAGAGCAGATGTCTGATACGAGACCAGTAGACTGATCCACGCTCGCAGAGGCTAAGGATTCATTTGTGTCGCGTCGCTCTTGGAAGTTCGAAAAAAAATAGTCGCCAAACATATTGCAGATTTCCTCCCCTTGACCAGACGACACTTCACCAAATTTTAATACAGATGGGTAACAATTGGTATGTTGTTTAGATTTAACATATTGCCAGAAAGCCCGGGGATTTTTAGAAATGGCTTGTTCAATTTTTGCTATATAATCATCAAACATTTCCTTCTCCATATCTTTAGCCCGTTGACGTAAGGTAACAAAAGATTGATAGTCCGAGAGATTTCCATAGGTTTTAAATTTTGAATGAAATTTTGATTTTTCTTTAATTATTTTAATAAGAGGGCTTTTGTACCAAGGAGGATACTTAGCCCTTGGTGCAATAGTTTTAGATGGAATATGCGTATTATGAAGCAAGTTAATAGTGTAATAAAAGAATTTAACAGCTTCTTCAAGAGGCCTAGAATTTAACTCTAATGGCCAATCAATTGCCATCATTTCTTCAATGATGGCGTCATAATTTGCCTGGCCATACAGGAACTTGACTCGTGGCCGAGAATGCAGCTGATGAAGTTGGACGAAGTCGGCAGAGATACAGAGTGCTTTATGATGTGAGTCCTCGTACACTAGGGGATCCAGGCTGCGAGTGACAGCTACTTCACTGTTAGATAATACGAGGTCAAGAATCCTGTTGTTAACATTAAAATGTGAGTTGTACTGTAGCAAATTGCAAGCGGTGAGGGTATCACAGAAGCAGGTTTGAATGGGACCATGTAAGTTACCAGGACATAGGTGATCACCGTCCGCAGTAGCGTGCCATTCAATATTCGGTTGGTTAAAGTCACCGAGCACTAAAAACTTATCTGCGGGATGTTTAAGAACAATGTCGGATAAATTACTAGTAAAATTATTCAGTTGTGTCATTAAAGAGTTGCCAGATTGCTGGCTACATATATACACAACACATAAATGTATTTTATAAGTCACTTTAGGTTTTTTTTGGTGTAAAGTTAAGGTAACCCACAGATCCTCGGCAGAAGAGTACCATTCGTTACGGACATCGGCAACTAGTTCTCGACGTATGGCAATTAAAACCCCCCCACCCATAGTTTGATTAGTTTGCGAGTAACTTCGGTCACGCCTCCATACAAAATATCTATCATCAAACAATTCACTATCGGAAATACCATCAATAAGCCATGTTTCCGTCAGACAAATGATATCAAAAGAATTTACACAAACGTTTCTGTAGAAAACAGATGTTTTCGTCCGTAGCCCCCGAACATTTTGATAGTAAATACTAATAGGCATAATTGAAAGGTAACGCCAAGAAAATAATTGAGAAAATATAAGGTACACTCAAACTTAGTGCCGAGTAAAAGCTATAGGTAATAAAAGTCGGCTTAAATAGCGAGTGGTGATAATATAAAGCGAGAACTATATATAATAACAAACAAACATAAACATATTTGATAGAATAAGCGTAAGAAATTGTATTCAAAGTGTAGAAACGTTTAGTTTTGAAATTGTATAGGATATGAGTCAGAAATTTAAAGTGTAAGCAGATCTCACCTCTAACCGCACAAACATAGAGTATGAAATGACAAAAAACAAAGCCTAATGAGTCGAATGAATAGGCGACACCAAGCGATAAGAGAACAAAAGGCAGGCGAGAATGGAATGTGTGCAAAAAATACGTACCTGTGTTTCTCAAACTTAAACTTAAGTCAAACGAGTTCACGATTAACAATGATGTATCCACAATATGAATTACACAAACTTTTTTAAAAGGAGTCAACACGCAAATAAGTGGAGATGTTTTAATTAAAAAACAAACTTTTTTAAATCTTGCTCTGTGTGGATGCAGTGTTTTGGAGACGCGGTATTTTTTCTCACGAGTATTTTGCATCCTCTAACCCACACATGTTCAAAGCCACGTTCTTTGGCTAGGGCTTTGGTTCTATTAAGTAGGAGTTTATTTTCCAGGGTTAGGTGGTCGTTGATGTACACCCTATTATTGCCCTGTAGGCCCAGATCTCCAGCATTAAGTTTTTTATATTTCCTTGCCGCCGCTATAAAATCGTTTTTTATGTAGCTATTGTGTACAGAGCAAATAATATTTTTATTTATTTTGTCATTGCGAGTCGGCACCCTTGCTATGTAGTTTATCTGTTCCCTCTGCACATGAAAATCAATTGCTTCACCAATCTTGGCCATTATTGCGAACAAGTCTTCATCCTTGGATATTGGCACTCCTTTGATCTCAATATTGTTCATGCGCGACCTCTGTTCATTCTCAGACTGCCGATTCTCAAGCTGGGTAAGACGATCCTGCAAATTGACTATCACTTCTTTGGTGGTCTTCATTGTCTCTATTTCATCTTCCAGTATGGACACTTTACTTGCCAAAGCTTTTATTTCCTGACCGTAGGACTCGAAAGACAATTTCATTTCGTGGACTTCTTGCCGTATGGACTTTAACTCCGCCAACTCACTCTGAATAGCCTTCACACTATCTATCAACGCAGGCAATGCTTCCATTTTAAGTGACAGACGTTGCAGCTCAGCCATGATGGTCTCCGAGTTTGCCGGTGATGCCTTCAGACAACCAGTTTGGGGACTGGCAACCGGGGTAGCCTTGCAGCTTTGACATTTCCATGTCGATTTACGCTCGCCAAGTTTTCTCCAACCAGCCTCAGTAATCCCAGCACAGGGGAAGTCGAATCTCGCCTTACAGGCAACACATGTAGCACCATCCCTCGCTTCAGTGTCGCAACGTTTGCAGTTAAACATTTCAACTGACTTTGATAAAAAGCTTGAGAAACACTGACAGCGGCCGCTTTAGCGAAATAAATATGTAGTAGCTATTAGCAACGCCGTGTACTCGTGCGAACGGTACGCCGACTACCGCCGAACTGAGTAAGTTAGTTATTTCGTAATCTTGACTTTGTTAAAATCTATCATACTTGGGCACTTGAAAGTTAGAAATGTAAAACTAATACTATAACTTATGACACAATCAAAACAATGGTGTTTGACCCTCTACTTATCAACAGACCCTTTGTTTCTCTGAAATGATAAATACAGTCCAAAATTATGGTAAATAAAAAAACACTTCTCGGTCTCAACACTGCTGGCTCATATAGGCGCCATTTTTTTATCGTTTTCTCTTGGGTCTCGGCGATCGCTCGGCTGGCGTTCATAAACTTCGACATCGTTTCGTTAGCGCTTGTCAAAACTGTGACTTGGCTACGATTTATATGGGATGTAGCGTTCAACGTTGTAGAAAGGATCACATTTCATTCTATCATTTCGAACGATGTAAACTTGTCTACGAATTTTCTATTCGTTTGTTTAGACCACGTGACTTAACGCTAAGATGACGTCATCCCCATACATTTGATTAGTTTTCTATTAGCGTTAACGATTGTAGATTGTCAACTTGGCTAAGCCTGCTGAAGACGCACAACATATGTTTTTGGTGCACTTCTTTACACAAACATAAGCTCTCTAGCCATGCACAATATTTCTCTCCCCGGTCATTCGTTTAGAATTTTCCTGCTGTAAGAGCGTTACCTTAGCAGGAATCGTTTTTTCCAAAACGACAAAGCGCACCAATTTTTTATATGGTGCACACACAGCAGATCATACACTAATTATTCGTCCCACCCATATCACTCTAGGAGACACTTTCCTGCTAGGGTAACGTTCACGCGTTAAGTAGTAGTAAGTAGGTAAGTAAGCTAAACTAAAACCATCCTCAATATAGATATGGAAGCTGCGGAGCTGCACAGCTGCAGGCTTGAAGAGAGAGGAGTATTATTATTATGAAGAAACACTAATATGTTGTTGGTTTATCATCTATGGCACGCCGGCTAGGGGATTGCTCTGGACTACGGATTAGCTTGCAACGCTAAAATTAAGTCTCACCTGATAATTGTAAAATACTAATAAATACATAACAGCTATAACTAAGAGAAGTGTTTCAAATATGTAAAAAATATCTATCAGACAAAGTATTTATTTAATTATAATCAATGAGCTTAAAAATAATATACCCATGTCGTCAACCGTTGCAGGGCAAAATTGCCGGTCGTAGTGAACAGACGTATCGAACAATTATTGCAATAAACAAATAATCACTTGCGAAATTGTGACCTAGTTACAGTAACAACGCATACTCGTACAGTACATTTGTGTAAGGTGTATTATTAGTAGAAATGACCGGTGTCTAACAAGAAGAATATAACCTGGCTTCATGATGGAGGATAGTCCATTCAACCGGAGTAGTAAATGTGTTCGCTCCCTGCCTTCTACTCCTGTACCCGTGGCCGTAACCGCCCCTGCCCCTCAAGCACCTATCCAAAGGAACGATGCCCCAGAAGTTGTATCGACGTCAGAACTTCAGAGCTGGATGGCGACTATCGAACAGAGCCTGAAGGAGGTGTGCGCTATTGCAGCTGAGGGAAAGCTGAATGTGGAGCAGAAAACGCGCATCACTAACCTATGCCGGAAGATTAGTCATGGAACCTCGCAGATGGCCGTCATGTACCAGTCTGTCAAAGCTAAAGCCCTTCAATCGCACTACGCCGTCAGAACTCTGGAAAACCAACTCGACCTTTCGCAGCAGATTTGACGAAACCTGCCCAGGGATCTTCCTTTGCTGACATGGTAAAGAAAAGTGCCAACAATTTTATCTAGCCAAGTTCGGTAAGTTCTGTGGCCATATATTCGAGTGACAAATTGAAGACCAGCGATAAGACTAAAACTCTTGTCCAAAAAATTATCAGCCCCGAACAAATAAAGCTCCACGTGAGAGGCCTGCGCAAGACGAAGAACGGCGGTGTTATCATCAGCACCGAGACGAAGGACGACATCGAGAAGCTGAGACAATCGGTGCAGCTCACCAAATCAGGTCTAACAGTCGACGAGCCCCATAAAAGGAAGCCTAGGGTTGTAATTATAGGAGTGCCGACATCCATGCAGAAAAATGAGTTTTTTACCTGTGTATACAACCAGAACCTAGCCGAAAAACTTCAGGACTGCAGCCTTGAGACGTTTTTGAGCTTAATTAAATTAAGTCATAAATCAGGTAAGAAAGACTCTGAGACGTGTAATTACATTGTTGAAGTATCTGCAGCCATACGCAAAGCCCTGATATCACAAGACCGAGTTTTTGTAAATTGGTCATCATGCCCTGTGAGAGACTTCACTTTGGTCACACGATGCTATAAGTGTCAGCAGTATGGACATGCGGCCAAGTCATGTCGGCAGACATCGCATACCTGCGGCCACTGTGATAAAGATAAAGATAAAGATTCATTTATTTGCAAAAACATGTGTAGATAATATACATGGTGTTTACTATAGGTGTTACAGGATATTCTTTGGCCCAACATGTTTGACCAATAGCTGGTGTACAAATTAGATCGGAAGACCATTAGGTTTCAAAAAAATAAAAAATAGGAATTATACAAAGTTAAATAACCAAAAAAAAAAAAACATAATAACAATTAACATTAATATAAAATAAAAAACAATAGGTAAATATTCATGCGATACAAAATAAATTAATAGATTCAGTCAGTATATCAGAGCGATTTGTCATTTAAAAATTCATTGACATTATAGTAGGCTTTTTCTGTCAGTATTTTTTTTAATATTTTCTTAAACTGGTCTGTATTTAGTTTTTTTACACAGATAGGGATATTATTATAAATTATCGGTGCTCTGCATACAACGCTTTTATACAGTAGTGCTGTCTTAGCTGGCTGAACACGAAGTTTACTATTATCCCGGCGATTTCGTATTACAAGGTCCGATATTCGAGGAAACAAATAAGGGTTATTTTTTACAAATAAGGCAATTTCTAAAATATAAAGTGAGGGCAGTGTGAGGATTTTATGCTTTGTAAAAAGTGGCTTACAGCTCTCAGTACTTTGGATACCGAACATTGCACGTATGCATCGCTTTTGCATTTTAAATGCCATATCTTTATTTGACGAGTTGCCCCAGAAGATTATGCCATATCTTAGGACAGATTCTACAAGTCCATAATAAGCCGATAGTAACACATTAGTGTTGATAGATGGAGCAAGCTGGTACAAAGCATAAGCTTGACTACTGATTTTTTTACATACTGCGTCAATGTGTTCTTTCCAGTTTAGTTTGCTGTCTATAATTAAGCCGAGAAAACGAACATTAGATACTTCATTTATAGTGTAATTATCATGAATCAAATTTACATTTAATGGATTATGCAATCTTTGTCCAAAGTGCATTATATTTGTTTTAGATAAATTTATTTTTAAATTATTATTATCAAGCCAAGAAATTATCGATGTCAAAGAATTATTAATGTCAGATTTATAATTATTTATGTCCTTACATGCAATTGAAACTGTACTGTCATCAGCAAATAATGTCATAGGTTGAGTCGTTGCCTTTGGCAAGTCGTTAATATAAATAATAAACAATGGCGGCCCTAGGACACTGCCTTGAGGAACACCGTATGTGACATTTCTCCTTACGGAGCTGTACGTTTCCTCTTTTTTTGTTTTAGGATTGACTTTAGTTAATACTGTTATCTGTTGTCGGTTCGTTAAATAGGATCTAATTAAATCTAAAATATTGCCTCTTATGCCGTATGCTTCAAGTTTACTGATAAGTATATTATGATCTACATAATCAAAAGCCTGTGACATATCGCAATAAATTGCACAAGCTGGAACTGTTTTGTCAACGTGGCCTATAACATTTTGGATGAATTCATAAATGGCCATATTCGTCGTTTTGTTTTGTCGAAAGCCCTTTTGTTCGTTGCACAAAATTTTATTTTTTTCTAGATATGAATTGAGTTCGCCGTAAAGATACTTTTCGAAATTTTTTGAAAATATTGGTAATAGTGCAACAGGCCTATAATTCACCACTAACTGTTTGCATTCTTTTTTGAATAAAGGTTTTATAACTGACAGTTTAAGATCTTGTGGAAATATTCCAGTTGATATCGACAAGTTCAGAATATGACTCAAGTGATGACATATATCCTCATTTACTGCTTTAATTATTTTAGTAGATATACCATCATATCCTACACTGTTGGTATTTTTAAGGTTTTTTATAATTTGATTAATCTGGTAGGGGGAAGTTGGTGCAAGAAACATTGAATTTAATCGGTGATTAATTAAAGACGTTACTTTTTGTGGTGATCAAGGTCACTCAGTAAAAGAATGTCCAAAGAAGGTTGACGAACCAAAATGCGCTACTTACTTGCTTGCATTTCAAAAAGCCAGACAAACATAACACAGGTGCTGCTGACTGCCCGGCGAAAATAATGGCTGAAAAAAGGTACCTATATAAATTCTGTAGATTATGGAGGCGCCTAAGAGCGCCGTTAATTAGTTATTTTTCTGTCCTTTTTTTTTCTATTTTATATTTTTATTTAAACTACCATTATGATTAATAATTGAATTAATGATTTAGATAATTTCTCTGTATCCGAGTCCAAACATTGTGAAGCTGAAAACTGCAAACAATATCTATCCGGCTATAAATCTCCACTAACCATACTAACACAAAATATTCGCAGTGTCTTTAAGAATTTTGATAGTTTTAGTACATTTCAGCATCGGCTAAGCATAAATTGTGACGTTATTGTTTTAACCGAATGCTGGCTTGCCAAACAATATAACATAACACTAATCCCGGGATATAATATGTATCGAAGCACCATAAATTACAACCAAAATGATGGTGTGATAGTTTATGCAAGAAATCATCTGAACGTCTCTGTTGAGGAACCTTATATGCACGACTGTAACAGATTGTTAGTTAAAATTGGCTCAGAATTTGCGATATTAGCATTATATCGACCTCCGTCTTTTAAAAATACTAGCAATTTTACTGACTCTCTGAATGAATCTTGCAGAACCTGTCATCCATCAAAAACACGATTGTAATTGGAGATATTAATATCAATATTCTTCCTGGAAGTGCCGATGCTACTGCTCAGGACTACCTGAACCTATGCGCCTTTCATGGCCTGCTCCCAGCACACAGCTTTCCTACACATAACAGTGGTTCCTGTTTGGATCATATTATGATTACATCTAATTTCCCTTCACTTGCACTTGTGGTTAACTCAACAATTACCGATCATAGTGCTGCCCTACTAACTCTAAATTGTAAATTACCTAAACAAGACACTCGCAAAATTTCAAAACTGAATATAAATAAACTTGAAGAAGATTTACGCGTCATCGATTTCGATCCAGTCTATGATTTCGATCCAGTCTATAATTCCGCTAACCCGCAGTTTTGCATGTTGTTTGTAATTGAAAACTTACGAAATGCAATTCAGAAAAACATAGTCGTATCGCAGTTGAGCAACAAGAATCACAACATAAAACCATGGATAACATCAGGCCTTATTCGTTGTATGAAACATAGGGATAAACTGCATATGAAAGCTAAATCAAATCCAGGCAAGTTAAAAGCAACTATGACAAACTGGCATTGGAAAAGGCTGGAACAAATAGTAAAAAGATCTGGAAATATATTAAAGACGCAACGTATACCACGAAACAATATGAGTCATCTTCAAGTTTATTAAAAGCAAACTCGTCACCGGTGGAATCCGCTAACATAGCAAATAATTTCTTTGTTAATGTGGGTAAGTGTCTGGGAGAAAAAAATCTGGGTCAATCCCAAAACCTAACGAGTACTCCTTTAACATCTAACAATGCTTTAACATCCTTCGCGGTGCTAGATCCTGACGAGACTGAGGTAGAAAGTATAATCATGACCTTGAAAGAAGACTGTGCAGTTGGCTGGGACAACATATCGAATAAAATTATTAAAAAATTCAAGGACATTTTGGTACCACCACTGACTTATATTTTTCGCATTTGTTTATCTTCAGGTCATTTTCCAGTGTCTCAAAAAAGCTGTAATTGTCCCTGTCTATAAATCAGGCAGCAAAGAACAAGTGAGTAATTATAGACCTTATTTCCTTACTACCTTCTATGTCATAAATATTGGAGAAAATAATAAACAAAAGGTTGTTGAAATATTTGGAAGATAAATCTATTCTGTCTGAACGGCAGTTTGGATTTAGGCCGAAAGTTTCAACTGCCGATGCGGTACATCATCTGACTGACTATGTAGCACAAGAACTTGACAAAGGTAACCACACAGTAGGAATTTTCCTGGACCTTGCCAAAGCTTTTGACACAGTTTCCATTCCAATTCTGTTGCGCAAGCTTGAGATCATGGGTGTAAGAGGCACCCAGCTGAAAATTTTCATAAGTTATTTAGAAGATCGTTCTCAGTGCTGTTCTAAAAAATACTTTTTTTGGTGTTCCCCAAGGAAGTATTCTAGGGCCCACTTTGTTTGTGATCTACATAAATGACCTTGGCAATCTAAATATAATCTAATCTTTTTTGGGGATACCCAAAGCGTTGCATGCTCATTGTTGCCCAGAACCAGCAGATGGCCAGTGTAAGTGGCCTTATATTAAAAAGACTGATAAAATAAAATACCGGGGCTGGCTTGTATTTATGCTTTTGCGGTTGCACAAAGACATGCTTTGCTTTCGCTTTGCTTGGTAGTATAGATGCAGGCCTACCTTACTGCTTCCCTCAGAGGCGGTAAGGTGGCGGGGTCTTGAGGGTGAGCGCCACAGTCGTGTAGATCCTTAAGGCAAGTCTGATCGGTTCACCTCCACGTGGTTGCCGCCCTGTTTTAGGTCTAATTCCTTAAGAAATAGACGCAACAGAAACCATCAGGCGCCTTTCAACCTAACCATGGCCCTCCGTGACTGAGTGGTTATGGGCTCGGCCGCCACTAAATCCAGCTGGCGACGAGTAGGTAATCCAGTCACCTGCGCTAGGACCTGCGCAGTTGAGCGCCGTAAGCGGGGATGAAAGAGTCCTGGAGGGTTGAGCCGATCGGCGCTGGCGGTAATGCGTCCGTGAGGCAACACGCCCTCTTTGGTCCGGATTTCAAGCGAAACGGTGGCCCTACCCAATAGCCAGGGGTAGGGAAATGGCCACAGTGTCCCGTTAGAGGGCCACGGCGAGGGGCGGGAGGTCCGCGGAGGTCGTCCTTGGATAACCGAAGCGGTGGGTTAAGGTCATGCTGACGGTGTAAGCGAGGGTTGAACCCGATCAAGCTCCCGATGTCGCACTGTAAGCCAGCCTCACGCCCTTATATCTCGAAGGTAATCCTAACGGTTGAGCTAGTTTGTAGCGAGACGTTCCCAGGTGCGGGCTCCATGGAGGGTGGGAAGCCGGAGAGATGAATTTTAACACTATAATATGGATATCTCAAGCCCATACACCACCGACACCAGCACACACAAACACACACCACACACACACACACCAACCTCACACACACCAACCACACACACATCAGCTACTCACACACACGTGCACACTGCACAGGTACACACCGGAGTGGAGGCGAAAGCCAAGACTCCTAAGAGGGGTGCTTGCAACACCTCTCTCGCCCCTGGGTGCTCTGCTGCTAACGCGGTCAGCTCCAGCGCGGGTGTCGGTCCGACAGTGGCGAGAACCGCTGCTCAGACCAAAACCAAGTCCCGCAACAAACAAAGGACAACGGCGCTGATTGGGACCAGTACCGCTCCTTTCTCCTTTTCAGGATCACAGACCCCCACGACGGTTATTTCCGGTGGCCGGGGCCCTTTAATACATCCGCCCCCACCCATGGCTCTTCAGGCCGCCCCTCCTCTTCTGACCATCACTGGCCAACCGGAGGAGAGCAGCACCGCCAGTGATGCGCTCGCGCTGACCTGGCAGGTGCAGCGGAACAGGCGCAAGGGCAGGGCGGATAGAAACTTGCAAGAAGTGACACGCCGCGCAGACCCTTCAGGACAAGCTGCTACAGCTCCTTCGGCAGGTAACGCCAGAAGGAGGAACAGACCGTCCAAGAAGGAGCGGCGTCAGAAACGGTGGGAAGGTAAGCTTCCACAATCAATACAGGCTAATGCCGTAAGACCGGGTAATCCGACCAGCGGTAATGTCAACTTCTCCGCAGGAAGGCGGTCGCAGGCCGTGGATGGCACCAGCCGACCAAGACCTAGCCAAACGCTAACCAGCGCCGCGGAGGGACCAGCCCAGCAGACAGCACGGCGACCCGCTCGGAAGGATCAGGCCACGGCCAAGCGGGCTCTCAACGAGACCTCATCACCTCGAGGAGAGCGCAAGCGGCCGCGTCTTGATCAATCCAAACGGGCCGCTAACCGTAGCTATGCCCAAGCTGTCAGTTCCGACCTGAACGTCGCAGTCACCTGCGGCCGCACGGGGCTGATCAGCAAGGAGGTGTCAGAACAAGTTCTTGCGGCCATCCAGAGGAAGATAGTCGTCGAGGCCACCTCCTCCAAACAAGACTCACCTGCACCGGACTTCAATGCAAGGCCGGTGTTCACCGGTGGGGTCCTCAAACTGTGGTGCGGTAACGACCATACCTTGGCCTGGCTGAGGACACTCATCTCCGAGATGCCTCCCTCCACCAGCACCTCGCTAGTGGTCAAGAGGCAGGCGGAGGTCAAAAGACGGGTAAGATGCGGCATACTCATCCCTGATGAGCAAGGCATATTCGCGGAGGCGTCCAACATTGGGCACACTCTGTGCTACCAGAATCCCTGGGTGGACATTAAGGGATGGGTACTGCTGCACACCAACAAACAGGCCGATGCATGGTTTGTGGTGGTCGGGGTCCCTGAGGAACAAATTCCGACGTTGATGAAGGCCGAGCGCCGCCTCTCTTTTGGTGCGGGGAAGGTCTACATGCAGGCAGGGGCGTGCCGTCCATAGAGACAATTAGGCCTAGCCTACCCTACCATTCCTACCAACAACGCAACAAATTCATTTATTATAACTATGTAATAAAATAATACAAAATATTAAAAAAAAAAATCAAACTCCTGTTATAATACTTATAGCAACTTGTCGCGCTCGTGTGACGTAACTGATAATAATACTACGACGCTCGCTCCCGGCTCTTCTAGGCAACGACACCGCCGGCCTAATTTCCATTGATAAATTTACGCACACTGATGCATATTTTCGTGTGTATGACACACATGTACAGATTATAGATAGATTGGGGGCTCAACTCCTGCGAGTGTAGCTGGCCACTGATTGGCCACAAAGTATTATCCGGCTAAAACGGTATGCAGTGATGAAATTACATTTGGTAGTATTTTTAATCGACAAAGTAGCAATTATATTTTTCTTAGAAAGTTGTAAGCCATATTTGTTTCATGTGACAAGCAAAATTTATTTCGCGATCTTGAATGTTTTGCTTTTTATAATATCTGACGGTTGTAATTCGCTTTGAAACGTACAGTAGTGTAAATATTATATGTTGTATTTGTTTATTTACTTCAAAATGGTGTTCTGTTGTGAAGTTTGCTCTGATAATGTGTGTTTGTTATAAGTTAAAAACAGTAAGTATTCACAATCGTTTAATGATAAGATTCAAGTTGTGTCTAAGGGTGTAGGTACCCGAATTACGAGAATTAACCCAAAACTCATCTCGTACTCGTCTTTACAAATGAATCTTTCTTCTGTTTGCATTGTCAGAAAATCGTGATTTGAACTTTGAATAATGTGGTGAGTTCTTGTATTTATAACTTTGGTTTTTACAGGCGTATTTTCAATGTTTTTTTTTCTAATATTCCAAAACTAAATTATACCATGGTAATTTTAGGTAATTTTATTTTTTTGTAGACAGCGCACTCTGTTTTATTTTTAAGATGTTTTTTTACGAAGCTTCTACCTTCGTTTTTGTATTGAATTAATGCCATTGAAATTCCTGATATTTAAGCTAGATGGCGTTGTTTCTCATAAGCTTACTAAAAACACCAGGGGCGGGTGCGGGGGGCCCGGAAGGGTGATTGAATATAGCAATAGATGACTAGATGTGACTACTTTGAGGGTCATCCTAAGTAGAGCGACGCTGTGATGTTGCCGAGTTTTTTTTTGGGTGCCAGTAATTCAGTATGCGTGGCCTACCCTCCGCGAAGAACCACTGCACGCCACTGAGGTTGTCATAGGCGCCGACGCAAACGCTCATCATCCTCTGTGGGGCATGGAAACGCAAAACGCAAGGGGTAAGGCTCTAGTAGATTACTTATTTACAACAAACTTAACCCTGCTGAATACAGGCTCCGAACCAACCTTCGTAAACAGGCGTAGCCAAACAATCATAGACCTCACTCTGGCATCGGAGGGAGCTGCGGCTATCACCACCGGCTGGGAGGTCTCCAAGGAAGCCTCCTGCTCGGACCACAGGTGGATCCGCTTCGACATTCAGGTCTGTGTAATACCAATACTGCCACGGCGCAACCCGCGTAACACTAACCGTGCTGCATATACACGCACCCTCGAAACTAAGCTCGCGCCAACAAACTACTGGATGACATACGAGGACACGCCGCAGATCGACGAGCGTGTAAGTCATCTCACGAAATCAATGCTAGACAGCTACCATTCAGCTTGCCCGGAAACCACTCCGCCAACACCAGGGAAGCAACCTTGGTGGGGAGCGTATCTGGAACGCAAGCGCGGGAAGGTAAGGGCTGCCCTAAACAGAGCCATAAACACATGTGCTGACGAGGATTGGGACGTGTACTACGCAGCCAAATCCGCGTATAAAAAGTGCATTAGATTCAGGAGCTCCACCGGATGGCGGAAATACTGTGGCAACATCGAATCCTGCCAACAAGCAAACAGGGTAAGGAAAATATTGGCACAGCAGAACCCGTTTGGGCCCGCCGTTCTCCGAAAACCCGATAACACACTTACCACTTCACCAGAAGAGGCGACGCGCGTCCTTATTGAAACTCACTTCCCAGGTTGCGCTTTCGCGCAGGCCATTGACTGGTCAGAGGTAACTCAAACACCGTCAGCAAACGACTGGCGCTACGCACGCAAAGTGATAACACTGGAGAAAATCCAGTGGGCGATCCGGTGCTTCCATCCTTACAAGGCGGCCGGTCCGGACGGAGTCTTTCCCGCCCTACTGCAGTGGGGTGGGGCCTCTGTCGCCAGCAGACTGGTACCCATAATGAGAGCGTGCTTGGCCTTTAGACACGTTCCCAAAGGATGGAGGGAAGTGAAAGTTATATTCATTTCTAAGCCAGGTAAGAGTGACTACACTAACGCCAAATCCCACCGACCGATCAGCCTGACCTCCTTTCTCCTTAAAACCATGGAGAGAATCTACGAGAGAGAGCTGAGGGATGGCGTTTTAAAAACGATCCCCCTCCATGCGAATCAGCATGCATACAGCTCGGGTAAGTCTACTGATTCCGCTCTCCATCTAGTGGTCGGCCGGATAGAAGAAGCGATACATCAGAAGGGCACTTTGCCTGGGCACTTTCATAGACATCGAAGGGGCCTTCGATAAAACTAATTTCTCCAGCATCAGCACCGCCCTCTCCCGACACGGAGTAGAACAGGTACTGATAGACTGGATTACTAATATGTTAAGCAAACGAGTGGTTCGCCTTGCAGAGGATCAGCAGTTGGCCATGATAGCCCGAGGATGTCCCCAAGGAGGAGTACTATCCCCCCTCCTCTGGAACCTGATAATTAATGATCTTATTACAAACTCAACGCGAATCATTTCTATACTATAGGGTACGCCGATGACCTCGCCATCCTCATCTCGGGGAAAGTGACGGGGACAATCTGCAATCTCACTCAACAGGCACTACGCATCGTTGAAAGGTGGTGCAGAGAGTTCGACCTCTCGGTGAATCTCACGAAAACTGAACTAGTTATGTTTACCCATAAGCGTGTACTAGGCCCCTACTGCCTACCCAAACTTTTTGATACAGAACTCCAATTAGCTGACGAGGTTAAGTACCTAGGAGTCATCCTGGACAGTAAGTTAATCTGGAGCAGCCATCTTGACACCAATAAACAGGGCCTGCATCACCTTTTGGCAATGCCGGAGGATGATAGGTAAGAAGTGGGGTCTATCCCCCAAAATTATACTTTGGTTATACTGCGCGGTAATCCGACCCATGATTACCTACGGGGCAGTGGTCTGGTGGCCCCGGACCAAACTAGCTACAGACTCCATCAAACTGCAACGCTTGCCTGTATGGCGATAACCGGTTGCATGAGGACTACTCCGACAGCAGCTCTCGAAGCCTTGTTGGGGCTCCCACCGCTCCATCTGTTCATACAGCAGGAAGCGACGATGACTACGGCAGTACGCCTCAATACACTTCAACTCTGGGGTAAGAAAGAAACTCAGCATACCGCAGTACTGGAGGGATTCTACAACGAGTTCCCCCTAGCGAAAGTAGCAAACGATCGGATACCCAAACAGTTCGTATTCGATAAAAAATACAAAATCGAACTCCACGAGGACCACCGCTGCGAGGGATTGAGCCCCGCAGAACTGCGGATCTTCACGGATGGATCTAAAACAGGTACTGGCACTGGAGCTGGAGTCTTCTCGGAGGATCTCAACATCCACATAGCCACACCACTGGGGGCCCACAACACGGTATTACAGGCAGAATGCATGGGGATTGCTCTGGCGGCTTCAGCCATCTTAGCCAGGGAGGTTGTGGACCACTCTATACGTATACTCTCAGACAGCATGGCGGTACTGCTAGCACTAAACAACCACACAGTCAACTCTGGGTTAATACACGAGTGTCATCAACGCCTGAACCAGGTTGGTAATCTCAATAATATAACCATCCAATGAATCAAAGGACACAGCGATTCTCGAGGCAATGACGCAGCGGACGAACTCGGTAGAAGGGGATCGAGCATGGCAGCAGTGGGACCCGAACCCATCGTGCCGCTCCCTTTCGGGTACCTATGCACACTGGTAAGGAAACGAACCAGTGAACAACACCACAAGCTGTGGCTAGACCATGGCGAGTGCAGGCAGGCCAAGGAAGCACTTCCTACTATCGACGGCCGCTTCACCAAACGAGCGCTTCGGCTGACCAAGCTACAGCTGCGCACAGTTACAGCCGCCATCACTGGACACGGCTCTTTTAACAAACACCTCTCTGTCATAGGAGTCACAGACAGGCCCCTGTGCCGAGCCTGCATGGAGGAGGACGAGACGGCAGCCCACGTGCTTCTGCACTGCTCGGTGGTTGCAACATACAGGGCAAAGTACTTCGGTAACCCAGGTACTCTCCGCGAGATCGTCAGCAACATCAAGGCGCTGCTGGCCTTTCTCGGGGAGCTAGGGTGGATCGAATAAATTTCCCACCCGCACGCAAAATACGCGCTTAGACGTGGAGTTGCGGACACCAGCCCGCTATACAATACAATAAAATAAAAATACCTGGGTATTATAATAGATGAAACCCTTTCCTTTAAACAACATATGGAAGTTCTAAATAATAGAATTCGTAAGCTGATATTCGTATTCAAAAAGCTACGATTTATTACAGATCCAAAAATACTGAGGCAAGTATATTTTGCTCTTTGTCAGTCAATTCTGACTTACTGTATTACGTCATGGGGTGGGGCGAATAAAAGTCTGTTATTGCCCATTGAAAGAGCTCAAAGAGCTATTCTCAAGGTGGCTACTTGCCGCCCTTTCCTTTTCCCCACTAACCTCCTGTATAAATATTGTGAAGTACTAACAGTTCGACAGTTATTTATCAACAACACGCATCTCTCCCATACAGCACTGAATTTACTAAAAAAAGACGAAAAGATATAGTTTGCCCTCAAAAAAGTACAAAACATGCTTTCACAGCCAAGTTTTATATGTACCTCGGACCGTTACTCTATAACAGGCTAAATGAAAAAGGAAACATCTACTCCTTAAACCAAATTACAAAACGAACGGCCCGCTTCATCTTTGCACCCTGTAGATATACAGGGTTTAAATGGATCCTTCACGAAGCAGTCAACCAATCTTTCTGTACATCTGAGTAAGTAACTCTACGCAAAAAATATTGCTGGGAAACGATTTTTTTTTTGGCGTGATATATCACGTTTTACGGTAGAACTCAATGTAACGCACTCAAAACATTGCTGATGGATGCGATGTACTGTATGGTGTCGGACGTAAAGAATCGAACCATCTTATCTTCCCATGGGTGTAGTAAGAGACGTACCTACTGAGGGACTTACCAGAGAATGGGCAGCAACGTTCTCTGTGCCTTTGTAACAACCGTACTGCGATCGCCAACCTGCCTGCCAAGCGTGGCGATTATGGCAAAACCCCCCTAATGATGAGTTTAACACAGAGATGGCCCCTAGTACCCGGCAGCCCGTCTACCCTCGACTACGGTAGCGGTCGAGGTTACGGCGTGGCAAGGGGTGCGAAGACTCCGGAAGGGATCCGGCTACCTATACCGACGACTTGACCTAGCAACATCAACACGCGTACACTCCGGACCGACGAGAAGATAACAAATTAAATCATTTATTAACAAATCATAAAATCCAAATTTTTAATAATACATAAACATCTTAAACATTAGTGTTAGTGCATAATTATATTTGTAAAATGTTGGTAATAATTTACTAATAATGTCAAAATCATTAATAATAATAAAATAATCAGGAAAGACAAAGTTCAAGTTGTTTATTTCATAACAAAAATACATTTGTGTCGAAATATTTGCACAGTAGGTACACAAAAAGAAGCAACATAAACAATTATTATCACAAGTACCTAACCTCGTTCCTCACCCATCCAAATTAAAACTAACTTAACAAACATAGTCATATTGACACAAAATAAAAGTCCCTAGAAAAAATACTACACAAATACATTAAAATAATGTCGAAATACTAAGAATAAAAAGCAAAATTTATAACAAGTCCAAGATATTTTTAAACAATTTTTAAGATTTTTGTATTAATAATAGGCTTTCTTGATTAACAAAGCCTTGAGTTTATTTTTAAACATGTTGACATTCTGAATATTCTTTAATTCTGCTGGTAATTTGTTAAACAGATTGACAGATTGCACGCGTGACGAGTGTTTGCCTACATTAAGCTTTGCCTGCACATTAGTAGGAAGATCTTTTCTGCAAGTATCTTCTAGTCTATTTTTTCTTTCATCGTCTGTTTCAAACTCGTTTAAGTTTTTGTTTAAATGAGTAAGGAGAATTAAAACATAAAGACATGGTACCGTTAAAATTCTAAGCTTAATAAAATACTCCTTACATGATTCTGTCTGGTTTAAACGAAGCATAGTTCTTAATGCTCGGTTTTGAATAGTAAAGGCTGCCTTAATATTATATTTATAGCTGTTTCCCCAAAATTTAATGCTATATCTAAGTTTAGATTCAACTAGAGCAAAATAGACGGTACCAAGTTGGGCAATAGATAACATATCCCTCAGAGATCGGATAGCATAACACGCACTACTTATTGTATTCGTAATTGAATCCAAGAATTTAAATGTATTTAAAAACCAGTTCAAAAAAATCCTTATTGATAAATGTTATTATTCTGTTCTTGATTATTTAAATGATAAATGTAAATGACTAGTTAATAATATTGAATTAATTGATAATGTAATGGAATTTGTATTGAAATTTGAGAATGTAATAGGTATTTTGTTTGTATTGATATTTGAGAATGTAATATTTTGTTTGTATTGAAATTTATAACTAATATTTTAAAATTGGTAAGATTGGTAAGAGAAGAATTTACTATTTAATTTGTATTTATACCTAATGTTTGCTCACCAGTCATGGTAGGATATGGTCTAAAGCTCTTATATAAAAATGTCACCTCTTGAACTACCCATATTTCGCAAATAAATGATTCTGATTCTGAATTTAGTTCTGGCTTCAAATTTAGTAAAGAGTCAATTTGTACCCCTAAAAATTTTAAACTTTCTATTACATCAATTTTGCTGAAATTGCCGAAATTATTGCTTATAACGCAATAGAATTTCCTTCTTCTTTCGTCCGATCCGCTTACAAAACATTGTGCTGGTGTATGGATTGAATAGTATGGGGGCCGTGGAGGTGATTAAAGTAAAAATCTTACATTAAAAACATGTATTTAAAAAAAAAAACTTGTGAAAAAGTTGGAACTTTGACCCCCAATATCTCCGTAACTAGCAGGTTCCCAGGTATGGTGTAGAACAAAAAAATGTTCGCAGTAACAGGGAGAACAAGTGCCTTTCGGCTTCGTTAAGGGTCTTGTTACACCCTTTATTCATTGTTTTATTAATTTTATCAAATATTTTTATTGTAATCATTTTAATATTAAATTATTTCATCATATTTTTGGTTTTAATGAGATGTCAATAATTTTTATAATGTGATAATATGTATTGCACAACTACTAGAAATGTAGTTTTTAGGGTATTTCTAGTACCACAAAAGAATCACAAAATGTGTCTTATGATGTTTAAAATTTATATATTTGACAAATATTCCCAATTACATGTAATTTTAAGCCTAATTATCCAACAGATATTCAAAAAGACAGTATCATAGTTAAAGTATTGTTAAATAATAATATTTTACTTAATTGGGGATTTTGAGAGTCATTAGATAATTACTTTATCAGCTGACCATTTGTACTATTTTGTTGTTCATCAAATTTAAGTCGTTATGTGTAAAGGTTTCTATGATATAAATATTATCGGAAGGTATTGTATAGAATACCTAGGCAAAGTATAAAATAAATAATATTTCATACATTACCTGCACGTTTTAGGTATTCTATACATTGCCTAGGTATTGTATAGAATACCGGATTATACAGATTGCCGGTAACAAATAAAGGATACAGGTATTAAGCCAATTTTATATGGTTTTTAATGAATTTCAATTTTGCACACAATTAATTTGCGTAAATGTCTAGTCTATATACATACATGATAAGCTTTATACTAGTTAAAACAAAACAATAAACAAATTAAAGTTGTATGTTTTTTAAAGATTTTTTTTTTAAAAAAGCGCACGTTTGATCTTGGCATGGAGTATGTCAAAAAATCCAAAGTCATTAATATATTCATAACCTAAGAGGATATTAGGCGCAATTGTGCGATAATGGAGATATCATCATTTATTAAGCCGACTCCATAAAAAAATTTCAAAAAAAAATCTGTGTGCGCTGTTTCCGATTATAAACCTAAAAGTTCATTTTATAAGGCATGTAGTAAGTATTCCCAATCGTTACCAAGCAAAAAAAGCGACACTTAAAAAAAAAATTGAATTTCCATGAAACGCGAATTTCAGCCCACTGTGCGCCCGCGCTCTCACGCGGCTGTGCGCTCCGGAAGTTCTGTTAAATTATTCTTAACAAACCGCTGTTCATACTATTTTTCAATATATTAACGGTGAAGTCGCCTATGTCTGGTTAAATTTGACTTGTCTCGAAAACTACACTGACATATATGGCATTTGTAAGGTTTTTCACCAGATTGAATTCGCGTATGTATTGTTAAATTACTCTTTTGTATAGAACTCCTGTGACATACATCACATTTGAAAGGTCTTTCACCAGAGTGAACTCGCAATGTTTTGTTAAATTTGACTTTTCTCGAAAACTACACTGACATAATATTACATTTGAAAGGTTTTTCACCAGAGTGAACTCGCACATGTTTTGTTAAAGTACTATTTTGTCTAAAACTCCTCTGACATACATCACATTTGAATGGTTTTTCACCAGAGTGAACTTGCATATGTTTTGTTAAAGTACTATTTTGTCTAAAACTCCTCTGACATACATCACATTTGAAAGGTTTTTCACCAGTGTGTATTCGAATATGTTTTGTTAAATCACTCTTTACACTAAAACTCCTGTGACATACATCACATTTGAAAGGTTTTTCACCAGAGTGAACTCGCATATGTTGAGTTAAATTTGACTTTTCTCGGAAACTAAACTGACATATATCACATTTGTAAGGTTTTTCACCAGTGTGTATTCGAATATGTTTTGTTAAATCACTCTTTTGTCTAAAATTACCGTGACATAAGTCACATTTAAAAGGTTTTTCACCAGTGTGTATTCGAATGTGTCTATTTAAACAATAATTGGTCTTAAAAATATAATGACATATTTTACATTTGAAAGGGTTTTCTTCAGCAGTTAATCTTACATCTCTATTGATATCACCAATCCCTTTGTTCTTCCATTTATTATTTATTAAATCTTTGTTTCTATTACTACTGCCATCCTTAGCTACATCAGTATTATTAATACTAACTCTAGATTGTACTCCAGTGAACTGTAGCTGTGCGGTTTTCTGGATGATTATAGAGTCAGATAGAACGGTTTTCTTTTGCTCCGCTGTAACTGTTTCTTCTAGTTTTGGTTTCCTCGCGTCGAGCGCACCTGTGAATATAAATCTGGTAAGTACAATGCTATTTGTATTTACTTATGCATAGGTTTTCTATAATACAATGTTCGAAGGAAGTTGAGGGATGCACATGAAACAAAAAGTAGTCAGGTAAAAAGGAGTTGTTTGTTTGTCAGAGTATTGAGTATATATGGCCATTTTTTGAGACCGATTTTTTTCGGTATCCGGTTTTTTTCAAAACCGGGTACCCAGTTACTCGCGTCTTTTTCGTTTTTTTTTTATTAATTTACAATGTACTTTAGCTCTATTCATTAATTAACAATTACAAAGGTTATATTAGGTCCCCACCTATGAAATCAGCGTTTTGTATGGAGGATTTTAAAGAAGTTCCATTTTTCATACTAACATTTTCTTAAATATAACAACTATGAACACTAATGTTTTAAAACTTTTATGCATTAATGTTTAAAAACTAAGATAACGTATGCCACTTAGATTAAGCGACAAAAATAAGTTTTGGTTAAGTTAAAACAAATAGTGTTCCTTTTTTTGCTAACAAAAAGAGGAGTAATTTGTAAGGTATTTTTTTTTTGTTTAGATGACTATAAGTAATAAAGTTTTTTTACTATTGGCAGTTGTCTATTATGGTCACTATTCGATATAATATCAAGCAATTGATGAATATTATAGTTCATAGAAGTGACGAGGTTCTCAATTTGTGAGATGAAAACGCTAATTTCATAGGACCCTATAATATTGTCCAGGCGTTCGACCAAATAGTTAAAATCCTCAGGAAGGAGGGGACGCGTTTTTGCAAAATGCGGCGTACGTACACTATACGTTTTTGCAAAATGCGGCGTACGTACGTCTATCCATCACTTCAGCAGAACTACAGGCACTCAACAAAACAACAAGAAAGTTGGTACGACGCGACCTTCGATGCTCCAGCACACAGCAAAACCGGGGTTTGAAAGTGTTCGTCCAATCACTTGTGAGGAGCCACCTGACAATATTTACCAAATCTGGTTTGGATATCGTCATTTCGAAGTCTGAGATTGTTTCAGAAGTCAAAAACTTCTACGGTCAGTTGGACGCATCGCATGCATCTCGACTTGATCCCATTGCACAGAAGACCTGCCAGAAGTCAGGCAAGGTGAAATCTGAGTGGTGACTGAGCTTCGGAAAGCGGGAGGAAGTCCCCTATAAAGAGAGCTTCGGGAGCTACAACCCGATCCTGTTCTCTGTGAGAAATCCAGAAGCGTGTAGAAAGAAAGTGGTCATTCTTTACTTTGAAAAAGACCAAGACCCAATTAAGAATTACAGACCCATTTCGCTCCTTAGCCACATGTTTAAGCTCACAAATCGTCACAAATCGTCTAGCGAGAAGACTCGACGACTTCCAGCCGCCGGACAAGTCGGGTTTAGAAGAGGATACAACACCAGAGATCACATTCACACAGTGCGGCAAATTATACTGTAGTCCGAAGAGAATAATCGGCTTTCGTGTCTTGCATTTGCGGACTATGAGAGAAGGCTGAAAAGTCTTTAAGAAAACGCCATAAATAATAACCGTCCAAACTCAGAACCAGCACACAGAGCATATCCCATTGTGTGGGGGGGGGGTGAGGCAAGGGAAATTAATTTCACCGATATTGTTCACCAAAGAACTGGAGCATGTGTTTAAAACGCTGAATTGGGTATGGCATTAACATCTACGGCGAGTACATCTCCACTTGAGATTAGCAGATGACATCATCATACTTACTTAATTCCTGCACGACTTACAGCAGATACTAGATGGCCTAGTTGATTCTTCAATACGCATTGGTCTCAGGGTGATCTTGGCAAAACCCAGATTATGTTTGAAGAATCCAGCTGGGCTGAGCAGTATTTGGGAAGAGAGTCTTTACGTCAAAAATGTATACAACGGGTACTTTAGAATGAGAATTTTACCAATTATATTTATTCTTGTAAGAATAAATTTTAGATGAATAAGTCGAGGAAATAATTACTCATGTTTCTACATTTTAAACGACCTACGACGTGTTGCGTGTCTGATCTGCGAAATTCACGGATCAATAATTAATGGATTTAAAAATAAACAAAAACAACCGAAAACCCAAAAAGACCGGGTTTTATACGAAAGAACCATTTTTTTTACAAAGCTTAAACCTGGGAATTCCCGGTTTTTTCAGAAACGGGAAATACCGGTCCGTATGCCCTAATTTGGACGGCTTAATGACCGTGTGACCGTGTCCATAGATTAGATCCATCCTAAGCATTAAGTGGCTTGACCGCGTTCCTAATACTGAGGTTCTGCGCCGCGCCGTTCCGACATGTATGGCATAGAAGCTCTACTGATGGAGCGCCGACCCGGGTGGTGTGGGCAAGTCCTTCGCATAAAACATTACCGTTTACCCAAAGTGGTCTTCTACTCTGAGATGGCAGAGGGCAAACAGTTGCATGGCGGTCAACATCTCCGCTATAAGGATGTGCTCAAGAGGCATCTTACAGCTAGCGCTATTAGTTTTACCGGTTGGGAGAGGCTCGCTTTGCAGAGGTCGTCTTGGCGCAATAAAATTGGGAACTTACCGAAAAAAAAACAAAATTTTAAGTCCAAAATTTTTTCAAAGTCCTCGCTCCGTAGCGCCCCTAAGGCTGCACTCCAACCGGGAGCTCCTTGGACTCGATAAGAACGACAGGGACAAATCTGCTTATGTGTAGTTTGAAACTGATTGCAGATAAGCACAAAAATAATTGCTTTTGGAACCAAAACAAAAAGATACTCAATCACAGCCGGTCCTGACCCCGCGTAAGCGACGTTCAAACTTAAAAAATTACTGCTTTGTCTGTCTGATAGGAAAGTTTAAAATACACTAGATAGAGGCAGATCTTACCTGATCTGATCAACCAGGACGCGGCTCATTAAGCCAAATACCTACATCACATAGTGATAACAAGAAAACCTGCAACCTGGAAGGCGTGCATCGAAACAACTGTACTACCCGGTTTTATTATAATACTGCCTTGTGAGCAACAACTGTTGCGTTTTGCTCATTCACTTGCTGAAAGTGGTTACTAGGTCTGTAATTTGCACAACGGGATCTTGTTCTTTTGACAAAATTTAATTATCTAACAAATTACAAAACATACAATTGTAAAAGAAAGGAGAACCATTTAGCATACAAAAGGGTGTGCGACAGGGCGACCCACTATCCGCAAAACATTTTTTCTGCAGTCCTCGAAATGATATTTAGAAGACTAAATAGGGACAGATGTGGAATCGACATTGATGGAACTGGTTAACACGTTTAAGATTTGCAGACGACATAGTTCTCTTGCAAAAACCCCACACGAACTGAATGTCATGGCAAATGATGTGGCATTAGAAAGGCAATCGGTGGGATTAAAAATGAACATGGAGAAAACGAAAGTAATGACCAACAGACGTGGATGAATACATCTATCTAGGCCAAATTATCTCACCCACAGACAACATTGCAAAAGAAATCAACAGGATATTAGCAAACGGATGGGAAAGATATTAGAGCATGAAGGAAATAATGGAAGAACTACACAATCGATTTAATCTAAAGTATTCAACACATGCATTCTCCCTGTATTGATGTATGGAAGTAAAACATGGGCCCCCACTAAATTGAACAGTAAGAAATTAAATATATACCAGCACTCAAGAAAAAAGAAAGAGTCAGGTTAGAAGACATCAGGAAAAACACACAGGTTCGGGACATAGCAACAAATGTCAGGAAACTAAAACGGAAATGGGCTGGGCATATGAGTAGAGGGAAGGAGAAGTGGAGCAAGAAGGTCACAGAATGGTACCCCAGGAATAGCATACGAAAAAGGGGAAAACCCCACCAAAGATGGGAGGAGCCAGGTTGCCACAGACAGAAATGAGTGGAAAAGGTTGGTGGAGGCCTTTGCCGATTGGCAACCAGCAGAAGACAACCTAGATTTTATATAACTTAGATATTAAAGAAATTGTATTACGTACTGTTGAATAAATGGTTTTATTATACTTACTATTTGCCGCCGCGGCTCTGCATTTCTCCTTAGATGGTTCTTGTTCTTCTTCCTTTTCAATTTTAAACAGAATTAAAGGTACATTGTCTTCTGAAATGGATTCTATATCGTGTGGTGTATCTTCTACATCTAGATGGCTACTGTATAGATTTCCCAGTTCTAGATCTGTAAGTAAACAAAAACAGTTTTAGCCATACATCACATGATACACAGAAAAATCAAATTATTTTTTTACAACAATATTAAAACTAGCTATTGCCTGTGACTTTGTTTGTGTGGAAACTTTAACGAGTAGTGTATGTATGACAAAAAAAAAGATACTCTAAATATGTCCATCCCCAGGATATCTATATCCTTGCCAAATTTTGTTACGATCCAATCAGCAGTTTATTTGTGAAAAGGTTACAAACATAGTCACTTTTGCATTTTTATGTAATATTAATTATGGATTTTTAATTAAACAAAAATTAACGAAAACCTTTTCTGTTCAATAAATTGTATATTTATTTGTGGAAGATACTACTTTACCAATCTTAAAGTCTTGAAAACATACCATCACTTTGATATTCGTCATTGGGCTCAAGAATATCATCTTGTCTCCCACAATCAGCTGGTAATTCTTCTTTCACAACAATGCTTTCTGTTTGACCAAGTTCAACTATACTTATGTTCTCAATTGGGGAGTTGATAAACCCATGGAAAAACTGCAAGTGGTCTTGGTTTATTAAAGAATTTGGCTGTAAAAAGATGATAACAGTATTAGGTAAGACAAGTTGATGATCACAAGGGCATTCATTACATTCGCACTTAACGAAGTTATTAAAACAATTGTCTGTGGAAGAACACCTCACCTCATAATTCCCATTCATTATCTGAGTGAACAGCTCTTCTGCTTTCAAACATTTCCTCAGGAATCGGAAGCATTGCTTTAGTTTAGCACAGCAGAAGGAACAAGCGAGGATCGGTCTACTGTCGGCGGTAACAAACTGCAACAAAACTTTTGAGTTTCAGTTTTCTGGGTTTGTCAATAATATTTTGCAAACACAGTAGGCTACTGGGTTTGTGCAGTAACACTCTTTTAAACACCTCTTACAAAGAAGGCATATACATTGATCACCACTCTTGCTCAAGTGGACTTATAATTTTATAATTAATATTAGTTTTCTTGCACAAATATTGTGGATCCCTTTTTCCAAACAGAGAGTTCATATGATTCCTCGAGTAGAAATGTTCAAGAAATATGATTAAAGAATCAACTTACTGGAATATCAGTCAGCCTCTCATATAGTTCGTGCAAGTTCTTGTTGACCACCACATACATGCGAATATTCTCCGCTAGACATATCCTACACATTGGCAGTTTTTCCATCTTGTAACTGTTTAAGAATCACTGAAGATAATTACTTCAACTTAGAACTTCTGCTGCGTACAAATAACAGGCGACGCTTGTATATTATTATTGCGACTTCTTTTAGTATATACGAAAGTGTCGCGACTAAACTTAACTTTACAGCCTGTAAATTGTAGTTATTTTGACGACCCTCTGATGAATTATTGTGAGTAGTCCATTTTAGGACCACGATTATAAAACGGCAGCGGCCGGAGAGTGCTATACTTAATATACCACTCGTAGGACAGTCTCTAAATAATTAAATAGAAATGAGTACATTAGTCCCTTTACACCATTTAATGCACCTAATAAACGAATGTATGTATGAATACCGGTCTCAAAACGTAAAATTTTGTAGTATTTACGTGTTCACTGACAGTCAGATTAGACCATAGAGTATAGTAACTAATATATTAGACACACAGTGACAGAGCTGACAGAGCTAGCTTGCTACATATTAGTAATCTGTGGACAGAGCTCACAGAGCATCATAATCGTAGACAGATAAATACAGATGGAAAAAAAAAGTTTTTTTTTTTAATTTAGCCCGAAGAGAAAGCTGGGTGGATTTACAATGTAGTCGAAAAATCACGTTGAGGGCATAAAAAAATAAATATTGCTCGAGTATCGTAACTTTTTACATTTACAGGGTATAAATAGTCTTGTTTTATAATTTGCTTTAACCCAAATATACTCAAACTCAATAGATTTTTAATAATAAAATGAATACTTCTATAAAAATCATCACCTAAAGTGAAAAAAATACTACTCTTTACTTTTGCCGGCAAAAAAGTCGAATACCCGACATATGAAGTAAATTGTAATTCATAATTTACGTTTATCCATATTTTATCTAACTTTCTAGAAAAGTAAATAATAATTTCTTCGTAAAATAAATAATCAATAAATAAATAAAATTTTAGCATCGAAATTCGTCAACACCGCTGCACCGTCCACGGCAATGTCAAAGTGAAGGACGAAGGTAGTTCCATATGCGTAGCATTTCCGCGGCCCGTGATACCCTGCCTAGTGTTGCCAGAAGGTTACATTTCTTACATTTTTCGTAACTTTTGACCCCCTCGCGTAACATGTAAGTAATTTTTATATTTTAGGCTATTTTCGTAACTTTTCAGAACAACCATATATTTTTAATACTTTTTAGCATTGAGGCATTCTTGCCCTTTATTAACAGAGCCCTCTTACAAACACTTGGTAGAAAAACTACGCTAAGAAGGTTCTATGAGTATCGAATATTAGTAGTTAGTTCAGTGTAAAACTAACAGATGCACCACCTCGAAGTTTTGGTTCAAAATAATAGAATAAGTTAGGTGCTAAACTACATAGTAACAACAATGAAGAGGCGCTGCGAACAAATGAAACTGTCTGTTTTATCGTAAGATTAAATAGACCATTAGACATCATAGATTCCGACATTTTGCTGACGTCAATTTGCCTCTGACCTCCGCCCCAAAAACAAGTAAATAAATATAAATTAAAAATGTAACTTTTGCAGCAAAAATGTAACATTTCAGAAAACGAATTGTTACTTACGACTCAAAGGCCCTGGCAACACTGTCAGTGTTGCCAGAAGGTTACATTTCTTACATTTTTCGTAACTTTTGACAGGGGGTCAAAAGTTACGAAAAATGTAAGAAATCGCGAAAAAAAAAATCGACTGCCCCATACATTTCTGTGCGCAAAACTCGACAAAATGTACTGAACAGCAATTTTTTTTTCTCGCGATTTCGGGGTTGGTCCCATAGTAAAAGTTGTTCATAATGATGAGTACAATGACCCCTTAAGAGTTTTTTCGTTTATTCTGTTACATGTTGTATAGTCTAATCTTTTAAGGGGTCATTGTACTCATCATTATGAACAACTTTCACTATGGACCAACCCCGAAATCACGAAAAAAAAATCAGCTGTTCAGTACATTTTGAAGACTAAAGCGATCATATTTTAGGGAACAGCTGACTTTTTTTCGCGATTTCGAGGTTGGTCCTATAATAAAAGTTGTTCATAATGATGAGTACTATGACCCCTTAAGAGATTTCGTGTATGAATAGATAGACCCTATATACACCATTAAACATCATAGATTCCTTTACATTTCGCCATTTTACGGACATCAATTTGCCTCCGACCTCCAAACCCAAAAACAGGTAAATTAAAAAAAAAACAATAATGTAACTTTTACAGCAAAAATGTAACATTTCAGGAAACGAAACGTAACTTACGACTCAAGGGCCCTGGCAACACTGGTCTGACTGTCAGTGAATACGTGAATAGGTACTACAAAATTTTACGTCTTCAGACCGATATTCATACATTCGTTTATTGGACAGTGTTCTTGGATAGCACGTGTGTTCAGAATTTTTTGTTGTTTTTAAGGGTTTTTGATATTTTAGTGACTTGTCTGTATAAAATTGTGTTGTCCTTGTGTTCGTAACCAGGTTTGTATTGTGATTGCTTATATTTAAGTCTCTTTTTCCCACCAATATGGACAAAAATAAACCCCCTGACCCAGATCCACCCGATATTCCTACTCCTTTTGAACAGAGCATCCAGAGCCCACTCAACCCACTATCGCAATTCGCGGATGTTGTCTGCAATGCTGCAGCGATGGATGTATCACAAATTTTACAACCTCGACAGAACCCTCGTAAGCGTCCTGTTGACGAGGAAGTCGCGTCTCCTTCCCTCCCAAGCAAGCAACAAAGAAGCCAAATTGGGCGAACCAAGTACTCGGTAATGGATAAGGCTCCTTACATTGTCCACGTTTCACGCATTGAGTCCCAACCAAATGCTGGCACCACCCTTCACCCTGTCAACTTCGGAAAATTCCTCATGAACAACAACATTGCGAACATTGTTCGTGGTGGTGTCAACAGAGTCGGCAGAAACCGCGTTTCGGTGGAGTTTGCTTCCCCTCAGGACGCTAACTCCTTCTTAATCAACAGCCTACTGTCCAAATTTAGTTATACTGCATCAATCCCTTCATTCAATATCACAAGGATGGGTGTTGTTACCGGTGTTCCCTCAGAACTTACCGAAGAAGAAGCCATGACGTATTTGTCTGTGCCCTTAGGTTGTGGTCAAATATTGAAAGTCCGACGTATCAACCGAAAAACACAACGAGACGGGGTTAATGAATGGAAACCCACCGAAACATGTGTTCTGACCTTCGATGGACAGGTACTGCCTACTAGGATATTTTGCTGCTACACATCCCTCCCTGTTAAACAGTACATATACCCAACAATTCAATGTCGCAAGTGTTGCAGATTTGGACATGTAGCAAACCTATGCAGGTCTAAACCACGCTGTAATAAGTGTGGCCATGACCACCCAGGTGATGGTTGCAACATTTCTGTC
The DNA here is from genome assembly GCA_947578425.1 of Eugnorisma glareosa. Taxonomy (NCBI): domain Eukaryota; kingdom Metazoa; phylum Arthropoda; class Insecta; order Lepidoptera; family Noctuidae; genus Eugnorisma; species Eugnorisma glareosa. The sequence goes on from OX387984.1 coordinate 2,262,999, forward strand.
GCCGAAGCCTTCTGTGTGCTTTGTTCGGGGAATCACTTCGCTGATCAGTCAGTTGTTCGCAGTCATGCCCTGAGTATGGCAGGCAGAAGGCTATTAAGACCGTCATGGCAGAAAAAACCATTCCTTATGCTGAGGCATGTAAAATTATCCCAACAGTTTCCCGTAATTATGCCAACATTGTTAAAACCCCAATTTCCCAATCATATCGTAAAACTGTGACACTTAAACCCAGGACCCATGCCCCCCTTTCCCCATCATATGATAAAGATGCACATCAGCAGATAGTTAGTTCTCCCCAACCCTCACAGCCCAATGGCTGTGCTCTTAACAACAATCATGTCTCAGACAATACCGGTTCTATTATTGAACTCCTTATTAAACTTCTACCTACTATTATTTCTCACTCCTTCCTCCAATTCCCAAACACCGTCCAACGTTGCCGATCAACTTATTTCTCTACTTTTATTAATTAAAAATGGCGTCCCGCCTAGTATTCCTTCAGTGGAATGTGAGGAGCGTGTGGCATAAAAAGCACGACCTCATATTCCTTTTAAATAAACACAAGCCTTTGGCTTGTTCCATAGCTGAGACTTGGCTCACGCCAAGTCTTAGCTTCCGCATGCCACACTTCAACATTCTTAGATGTGACAGATCTGATGGCTACGGAGGTTCGGCTCTCCTTGTCAATGATCGGGTCCCTCTTCTGCCCCTCCCTTTGCCCCCACTCACAGGAGATATGAGTGTTGTGGCGGGAAGGGTGGAAGGCATTACGGTGTTCTCAATATACATTGCCCACCCTCGGCCTGAATTTTTTGATATTTTAAAAAACACTCTTTCAAGTGTTCAAGGACCAATTTTGGTCATGGGTGATTTTAACTGCCACCATTATAGATGGGGGTCCGAACGCTGTGATGCCTTTGGTGTGACTTTGGTTGAGATAATGGATGATCTGGATCTCTGTATCCTCAATAATGGTTGCCCGACCCGCAGATCCCCTCCTGGACAACAAAAGAGTTGTGTGGATCTAACATTTTGTTCAGTTGAGGTGGCAGCTTCGACCCAATGGGAATGTACATCCTTGTCGCATGGTAGTGACCACTACCCTATTGTTATATCTTTAGTTAATAAGACTTATTTAGAGAAAACTTCTCCTCCACTTCTGAAGTATAACTTGTCCAAACCAGATTGGTCAAAATTTGTTTCATTATTGGAGGAAAAAATTGATGTTCTGCCAAATTTAAATTCAATTTCATTTGATCCTCCTGGTCACCACCATGCCAAGAGCTGCTATGACGGTTTTGTTACTGCCATCACTTCCAGTGCTGATTCCTGCTTTCCGTTGAAAAACAGTGCCCGCAATAAAATCCCTTCACCCCCGTGGTGGGATCCAGAGTGCACTTCGGCAATCAGGGACAGGAACGAGGCCGAGGAGTCTTACAATGCAGACATGAGCACCGAAAATCTGTTGGCATACTGTCAGATTAATGCCAGAACCAAACGTCACCTTCGCAAGAAGAAACGTGCAGGTTGGGTTAAGTTCTGCACCTCTTTGTCTCCCTCTACACCTGTGTCAGCGGTTTGGAAAAGTATCAATAGGTACAGATGTGGGTGCTCCCCATCAGTTTCTTCTCCAATCACTAGGGAAACAGCTGAACTTTTTTTTGATAAAATTGCTCCACCATACGTCCCACTTTTTTCTGAATGTGTCAACATATTCCAACAAAATGTATCAGAGGATCCTCTTGATGCGCCATTTACTTTGCAGGAACTGAATGTGGTGCTCAATCATGTCCGGGACTCAGCCCCTGGTATTGATGGTGTGCCATATTCTTTTATAGCCCATTCTGGTGACAAGGCTAAAACCTATTTTTTAAATATTTTAAATTTTGCTTATATTCATGGTTGGGTCCCAGATCAATGGAAATTACAAATAATTATCCCACTATTGAAACCAGGCAAACATGCAGATGATCCGAATGGCCTTAGGCCAATTGCTTTGTCTTCAGTCTTAGCTAAATTACTGGAGCACCTTATTAAAAACCGTCTTGAGTGGATTGTTGAGTCAAGAGACTTACTGCCGAATTACCAATTTGGTTTTAGGAAAGGACTTGGTACTATGGACAGTGTTGGTATTTTGGTTGCGGATATCCGCTTAGCTTTTTCTAAAAACGAATCTGTTCTAGCTACCTTCCTGGACATTTCGTCTGCGTATGAAAATGTACTTCTTCCAGTACTCAGGCAAAAACTGCAACAGCTGAGTCTACCGGCTAAGATGGTACGATGTATATGTGAGCTACTGATGTCCCGCTCATTGGTCCTGAGAGTCCAGGGAGAGGAGTTCGATGAGAGGCAGATATGGAAGGGACTCCCACAAGGGTCCCCCCTCAGTCCCATACTGTACAATCTGTATACGGCTGATATTGGGTCCTGCTTAAACAACAACTGTCGGATCTTACAGTATGCCGACGACATTGCACTGTATGTAACAGATTCCTCTATAGTCGATGCCGCGTCATCTTTGTGCCTCTCTCTGGATTCTTTGAATCAGTGGCTTTTAAGCCATGGCCTGTCGCTATCTGCGCCAAAAAGTTCGGCAGTAATCTTCTCTCGTAAAAGACGCACTCCCCATGTTGCAATTGACATTTTAGGACAAAATATTCCAATAGTTAATAAAGTAAAATTTCTAGGCGTAATTTTGGACTCAAAATTAACTGGCAAACATCACATAAATTTTCTTATTCAAAGATGTGAAAGAACCCTCTCACTTTTAAAAGTTCTTGCGGGTGTTTGGTGGGGTGCTCACCCCTACACCATGAAATTGGTCTACAATGCCTTAGTCCGTAGTATTTCGGACTATGGCACGTATCTTTTGACCCCGTGCAACAAAGGTGCCTTGGTTGGGCTGGACAAAGTTCAGTCCAAATGCCTTCGAATCATCTCAGGTTGTATGAAATCCTCCCCCATCAACGCATTGCAGGTTGAGTGTGCTGAACCCCCTCTGGCCCTAAGGCGTCAATATCTGGCCTCCCGTTTCCTGTCTAGGCTTATATGTAGAACCTCGCATCCCCTTATAGAAAGATTGTACGAGTTAGATGCCATATGCGGAAATTCCAACTACTGGAAAAATAAAGAAATACCCCTAATCCTGAAATCTTTTCGACAAATTCTAAATTTAGTTCCACCTATTGTTCAGTTCCCCAGATTACCCCTTTTTAATTTTGCATATGAAGTTCTAGGTTATGTTCCAAAAATTGTATTTAATGTTGGTATATCCAAAAAATCCCCGTCAGCGAACTCGACATTCAATGCAGTGGTGGGCGAGCGATGGAATGGTTTCCAATTATTTTTTACGGATGCTTCAAAATTAACAGACCATAACCACACTGGAGCTGCGGTCTATTACCAGACCTCTAAAATAATTTTACAGTTTAAGTGTCCTAAGGAGTCCTCTGTATTCACAGGTGAGTGTGTGGCTATATTGGAAGCTTGTCTTTTTATAGAGTCACACCATAACATACACAAAGCCGTAATCTTCACAGACTCTCTTAGTTGTCTACAAGCCTTAATACAAAATCCTTTTAATAGTAAATTGCACAGCTCTCTGGTTTTAAAAATTAAAAGGTCCCTATTATCTTGTGCTACCAACCAAAAAGAGGTTCAGCTAGTTTGGATACCTAGTCACTGTGGCATTAAGGGCAATGAGTGCGTTGATACTTTGGCCAAAGATGCTTGCTCATCGACAGTAGCTGATCTTTCCCACAATTGTCTTCAGGGGTATGACTTATTGAACCTCCCACGAACTAAACTCCAATCGTCGTGGCAGGAACAATGGGACAACACTGGTAGGAAAAAAGGCAGGTTTTATTACGCTGTACAACCTACTATAAAGCCAAAACCTTGGTTCTATAGCTACAAAAAAGTCTCCAAACCTGTCATATCCGTCCTATGCCGTATTCGTCTAGGTTTTTGTTGTACTCCTGTTTTCTTGCAAAAAATCCGGATTCGGGACTCCTCTCTTTGCGAGTGTGGGTTAGCAGAGGGTACTCTGGATCACATCTTCTTCGAATGCTCAAACAACATCCCTCCCCTAGATCTGTATAGCCGTCTCTCTAAATTTAAAATCCCTCTTCCGACTAATTTCTCCTCCTTGCTAACATATTCCTCTCCTGAACTGCTTGTGGCGTTGATGACCTTCATCCGCCACAATAGCATAAAATTATAAATCTGCCTGTGTGGGTGTGGTATGCGTATATTCTATGTTTTAAACAATTATATTATTATATTTATTTATTTATATTTTTTGTTTGTTTCAGTCCCGTACTAACCCGACAAGATCCACCACGTTGTATCAAAACAAATCTATGATCTCAGATCATTCGTTGTAGTTTTTTTTTTTTTCTCTTTTTTTTTTTGCCATGCACACTTGTTTTTCCAATTCACTCGACATTGGCAGAATAGTCGACATCGGCTCTACTTGCCATTAAATAAAAATAGAATAGAATAGAATACATTCGTTTATTAGGCTGTCCTACGAGGGGTATATTAAGAGCACTCTTCGGCCGCTGCCGTTTTATCGTGGTCCTAAAATGGACTACTCACAATAATTCATCAGAGGGTCGTCAAAATAACTACAATTTACAGGCAGTAAAGTTAAGTTTAGTCGCGACACTTTCGTATATACTAAAAGAAGTCGCAATAATAGTATACAAGCGTCGCCTGTTATTTGTACGCAGCAGAAGTTCTAAGTTGAAGTAATTATCTTCAGTGATTCATAAACTGTTACCTACAAGATGGAAAAACTGCCAATGTGTAGGATATGTCTAGCGGAGAATATTCGCATGTATGTGGTGGTCAACAAGAACTTGCACGAACTATATGAGAGGCTGACTGATATTCCAGTAAGTTGATTCTTTAATCATATTTCTTGAACATTTCTATTTAAATGTCTCTTTTACTCGAGGAATCATATGAACTCTCTGTTAGAGGTTTGGAAAAAAGAGAAATCCACCATATTGGTGAAAGATAACTAATATTAATTATAAAATTATAAGTCCACTTGAGCAAGAGTGGTGATCAATGTATATGCCTTCTTTGTAAGAGGTGTTTAAACGAGTGTTACTGCACAAACCCGGTAGGCTACAATGTTTGCAAAATATTATTGACAAACCCAGAAAACTGAAACTCAAAAGTTTTGTTGCAGTTTGTTACCGCCGACAGTAGACCGATCCTTGCTTGTTCCTTCTGCTATGCTAAACTAAAGCAATGCTTCGGATTCCTGAGGAAATGTTTGAAAGCAGAAGAGCTGTTCACTCAGATAATGAATGGGAATTATGAGGTGAGGTGTTCTTCCACAGACAATTGTTTTAATAACTTCATTAAGTGCGAATGTAATGAATGCCCTTGTGATCATCAACATGTCTTACCTAATACTGTAATCATCTTTTTACAGCCAAATTCTTTAATAAACCAAGACCCCTTAGAGGTTGCCCATGGGTTTATCAACTCTCCAATTGAGAACATAAGTATAGTTGAACTTGGTCAAACAGAAAGCATTGTTGTGAAAGAAGAATTACCAGCTGATTGTGGGAGACAAGATGATATTCTTGAGCCCAATGACGAATATCAAAGTGATGGTATGTTTTCAAGACTTTAAGATTGGTAAAGTAGTGTCTTCCATAAATAAATATACAATTTATTGAACAGAAAAGGTTTTCGTTAATTTTTGTTTAATTAAAAATCCATAATTAATATTACATAAAAATGCAAAAGTGACTATGTTTGTAACCTTTTCACAAATAAACTGCTGATTGGATCGTAATAAAATTTGGCAAGGATATAGATATCCTGGGGAAGGACATATTTAGACTATCTTTTTTTTTCTCATACATACACTACTCATCAAAATTTCCACACAAACGAAGTCACAGGCAACAGCTAGTTTTAATATTGTTGTAAAAAAAGAATTTAATTTTTCTGTGTATCATGTGATGTATGGCTAAAACAAATTCAGTTTAAAATATGTCTTTATATCATCTGCTCAATATAATAGTAAATCTTAACTGTTTTTGTTTATTTATAGAACTAGAACTGGGAAATCTAGACAATAGCCATCTAGATGTAGAAGATACACCACACGATTTAGAATATGTTTCAGAAGACGATGTACCTTTAATTCTGTTTAAAATTGAAAAGGAAGAAGAACAAGAACCATCTAAGGAGAAATGCATAGCCGTGGCGGCAAATAGTAAGTATAATAAAACCATTTATTCAACAGTACGGAATACAATTTCTTTAATATCTAAGTTATATAAAATCTAGGTTGTCTTCTGCTGATTGCCAATCGGCAAAGGCCTCCACCAACCTCTTCCACTCATTTCTGTCCGTTGCAACCCGACTCCTCCCAACTTTGGTGGGGTTTACCCCTCTTTTGTATGCTATTCCTGGGGTACCATTCTGTGACCTTCTTGCTCCACTTCTCCTTCCCTCTACTCATATGCCCAGCCCATTTCTATTTTAGTTTCCTGACATTTGTTGCTATGGTGTTTTTTCTGATGTCTTCTAACCTGACTTTCTTTTTTCTTGAGTGCTGGCATATGTTTAATTTCTTACTGTTCAATTTAGTGGGGGCCCATGTTTTACTTCCGTACATCAATACAGGGAGAATGCATGTGTTGAATACTTTAGATTTAGTCGATCGTGTAGTTCTTCCATTATTTCCTTCATGCTCTAATATCTTTCCCATCCGTTTGCTAATATCCTGTTGATTTCTTTTGCAATGTTGTCTGTGGGTGAGATAATTTGGCCTAGATAGATGTATTCATCCACGTCTGTTGGTCATTACTTTCGTTTTCTCCATGTTCATTTTTAATCCCACCGATTGCCTTTCTAATGCCAGATCATTTGCCATGACATTCAGTTCGTGTGGGGTTTTTGCAAGAGAACTATGTCGTCTGCAAATCTTAAATGTGTTAACCAGTTCCATCGATGTCGATTCCATATCTGTCCCTATTTAGTCTTCTAAATATCATTTCGAGGACTGCAGAAAAATGTTTTGGGGATAGTGGGTCGCCCTGTCGCACACCCTTTTGTATGCTAAATGGTTCTCCTTTCTTTTACAACTGTATGTTTTGTAATTTGTTAGATAATTAAATTTTGTCAAAAGGACAAGATCCCGTTGTCCAAATTACAGACCTAGTAACCACTTTCAGCAAGTGAATGAGCAAAACGCAACAGTTGTTGCTCACAAGGCAGTATTATAATAAAACCGGGTAGTACAGTTGTTTCGATGCACGCCTTCCAGGTTGCAGGTTTTCTTGTTATCACTATGCGATGTTAGCTATTTGGCTTAATGAGCCGCGTCCTGGTTGATCAGATCAGGTAAGATCTGCCTCTATCTAGTGTATTTTAAAGTTTCCTATCAGACAGACAAAGCAGTATTTTTTTATGTTTGAACGTCGCTTACGCGGGGTCAGGACCGGCTGTGATTGAGTATCTTTTTGTTTTGGTTCCAAAAGCAATTATTTTTGTGCTTATCTGCAATCAGTTTCAAACTACACATAAGCAGATTTGTCCCTGTCGTTCTTATCGTGTCCAAGGAGCTCCCGGTTGGAGTGCAGCCTTAGGGGCGCTACGGAGCGAGGACTTTGAAAAAAATTTGGACTTAGAATTTTGTTTTTTTTTTTTCGGTAAGTTCCCAATTTTATTGCGCCAAGACGACCTCTGCAAAGCGAGCCTCTCCCAACCGGTAAAACTAATAGCGCTAGCTGTAAGATGCCTCTTGAGCACATCCTTATAGCGGAGATGTTGACCGCCATGCTACTGTTTGCCCTCTGCCATCTCAAAGTAGAAGACCACTTTGGGTAAACGGTAATGTTTTATGCGAAGGACTTGCCCACACCACCCGGGTCGGCGCTCCATCCGTAGAGCTTCTATGCCATACATGTCGGAACGGCGCAGAACCTCAGTATTAGGAACGCGGTCAAGCCACTTAATGCTTAGGATGGATCTAATGCGTCAAGTTTCCTAATGTCTGGTTTATTATAGACGTGGTGTCTATACTACACCATGATGATGATGTCTGCACCATTAAAAAGGACAGGTACGATTAATGCCTTGTAAACACTAATCTTTCTCTCTTGCTTTAGGTCACGGTATCTCCAGACATGGTCACACGGTCATTAAGCCGTCCAAATTAGGGCATACGGACCGGTATTTCCCGTTTCTTAAAAAACCGGGAATTCCCAGGTTTAAGCTTTGTAAAAAAAAACGGTTCTTTCGTATGAAACCCGGTCTTTTTGGGTTTTCGGTTGTTTTTGTTTATTCTTTAAATCTAATAATTATTAATCCGTGAATTTCGCAGATCAGACACGCAACAACGCGCATGCTCTGTAGCATCTACATATGTATAGCTATCTCGCTTACACGCACCGGCTTTTACCGGGCTTTCAAATACTATATCTGTCACTTTCGCACTTATAGCGATGTGCCGTATAACGAGTTAGACCTTGTGCATAGAACAAATCGATCACTATGGCAGATTTAAGCAGGGCTTTCGGTATGAAGTTGCACGCGTATGCGTGACCTTGTCAGCTTGCCAACTCTGCAGTGTTGCCGTTTTAGCCACGTTGTGAGATCTTGGAGATTTTTAACGAGTTTGGAAACTTTTTTAACATTTAGCAACAATAAAAACTAGCGACTTTTTAAAATAACGAAATTAAATATTCAAGCAATATCTTAAAAATAAAAAAAATGCGACATCTAGCTAGATTTTTCATATATCTGGCGACTTTTTTTTGCCTACATGACAACACTGAGTAGTTCCCGACATCCGAGAGTGCAACTAACTTCAGTTTCATTTGCTTGAGTGGAAAAAGGTTTTGTTGTTAAAGTTTTTTTTGTGTGTTTTCTTAGATTTCCTCAGTGATACAATTGTTTTGGTGACTTACCTACAACAATGGAGGTAATTGTACCTTGTGAGGATTTAAAATGCGTTCATGTTTTGATTGGCGAAGATAAGGTATAATCTTTAAACTTTGCTCAGAAAAAACAGTTAATTTCTTCATTAAAACCGACGCCTTATCTGTGTATTTCTCAGACTAGTAAATCGCATAAACGAAAATTTAATAGATCAGTGCATAAAACTAGTTGGATTGTTGGCTGTTCGCATACTAATAAGTTGTATTGCTGGTGCTGCATATTTTTTTCGAATGAAGATTCCGTTTGGAATACATCTGGTTATAATGATTTAAATAACATATCTGGCGCCATTAAAAGGCACGCAAATTCCCATAAACACCTGTGTGCAATGGTTTCTTTCGGCAATTTTGGTAAACAACGAATTGAGATATCTATATCACGCCAGTTATCTCAGGAAATTTCAAAATATAACACGCGCGTTGAAAACAACCGTAGTGTTTTTCAAATATTAGTCGATATTGTTTGTCATTTAGCACAACAGGAACTTCCTTTAAGAGGACATGATGAGTCCAAAATTTCATTAAATAAAGGCAATTTTTTAGAACTGGTCTCGTTAATTTCAAAATACGATGTCGTTTTAGAAAAACATATGCAGCATCAGGAAAGTGACAAACCGGGGCCGAGTTATTTATCAAACAAAATTCAAAACGATATTATTCATTCCGTAGCCGATGTGATGCAAACTTGCATCGATTACGAAGTTAGACAAACAAAATTTGTTTCAATTATTATTGACGAAACCCCCGATGTTAGTCATAGAGAACAACTGTGCTTGATTCTCAGATATTATTATAAAAATGAAATTCATGACCGTTTTTTGGGCTTTCTTAATGTGTCGGAAAGTCGCATAGCAGACTCACTCTCTAATATTATTTTAGAATTATTGAATAGACATGATTGCATCGCAAAATTAGTAGCGCAAAGCTATGACGGTGCTAGTGTAATGCCCGGTGTAAGAAATGGAGTGCAACAAAAAGTTAAAGATGTTTGTCCACAAGCAATTTACATTTGGTGTAATGCGCATATTTTGGCCTTAGTGTTGTCTAAATCATGCAATAGAATTCAGGAGGTTAGTTTATTTTTTTCAGCCCTTCAGGCTTTGTGTAATTTTTTTAGTAATAGTACAAAACGAGCTGCTTTTTACGATACTCATTGCAGCAAAAAATTGCCTAATGCTCCCGCAACTCGTTGGACATACATGTCGCGAGTTGTAAACACGGTTTTTGAACAAAAAAGTAAACTTATTGAGTTGTTTTCTGATCTGTGCGACAATCCGCAGAACTGGGACGGGGATACGATTTTAGCTGCGGAGAATTTTTAAAACACTTTGCGATCTTTTAATTTCAATTTTTTTCTTTTTATCTTTCATCGGATATTTGAAAAAACTGACTGCTTGTACAATATTCTACAAAAATCACAAGTTGATGTCGGTTATTGTATTAATAAAATAAAGGAATTTCAGGCATGGTTACGTGCTGAATTTCAATCCGAATTTGATCAAATTTATGAGAACACGTTGCAAAATAACTCGGCTCCTCGTTTGAGACGCAACGTACGCTGTGCAAAAAAAGAATACAGACGACTTTTTGTAGAAGTAATTGATAACATTAATACCGAAATTACTGACCGATATTCTGAAATTTATAAATTAAAGTTTTTCCAACTGCTCAACAACAAAAATTTGACAATTATCACTCACATTTTCCTACACAGGAATTAGATTCATTATTTGACATTTATGCAAACTATTTCGACAAACAAACACTAAAAAGCCAATTGATTTGCTTGTATTCTAGTCCTGATCTGAAAGATCGTAATGTTTTCGAATTAATTGATTTCATTCATGAGAATAACCTCGAAGATGCCTTTCCCGAGCTGTTAAAGTTAGCGTATCTTGTTGTAATTATTCCGGCTACAAGATCTTCCGCGGAACGTGCTTTTTCGTCTCTTAAACGTATCCATACCTATCTGAGAAATACACAAGGTCAAGAGCGTCTTTCCGAATTATCAGTGATAGCTATTGAAAAACAGTTGTTGGTAGAATTAAATCGATCACCAACATTTTACTCTGATGTAATTAAATCATTTCTTAAGAAAGATAGACGATTCCAATTAGAATATAAATAATTTATTTAAATTCCTTATTACATTCTATCTAGCTATTTTTTAACTTTCGTTTTGTAACTTTTTTTTTGTTTTTTTTTGTCTGTAACCTGGGTCCTGTTACGAAGGAAGCAACTACTTACCATAACTTTGTTCCCTCAAGCAATGAAGCAAACCAAAAGGCTTTTTTCAAAGCCACCGGAGGTATGCAATTGGTGATATGTTCATTATAGTCAATCTAGCACTAACATGCCTTCAGTGTGCTTTGGTTACCTCATTCACCGCACGACAAGCAAGAGGAAAGAAGAAGATGGATGGATGAATTCACTTTTAATTTACTCAATACTCAATACGTTTATTGCATTCCACAATGTGAACTTAGGTGGTAGGTACATAAGAAAATACATACATTAGTTTTAGAGCATTGTGGGCCCTGTCGGGCACAACAAAATAAGTTAGGAAGAGGGCTAATAAAATTATTTACAATTTTAATAATAATCTAATCTTTTGTTTTGTGCAGGTAGGTAGATATTATAAGATGTGTGCTTATGTGAGTGCTTATAAATAATTGTATAATTGTACATATATTATAATTTTTACTTCTCATATGTTGGATTTATATATTAATATTTACTTAAACTATATGTTATTATTATTATTGAATTTACCTATATATTATTATTATTATTTTATTGGTTTATATAATTTAATTTATCATTTAAATATTCATTTACATTATAATAACATTTACGGATTAGGAATTGTTTTAGTTTATTTATAAAGATATTAAATTTTTCTTCATTTTTAATTGCGTCAGGCAGTTTATTATATATTTTAACTGACATTACTAAAGTGCTTGTGGAGTGTATTTTCAGCTTAGAGCCTGGTAGATTTAGTCTATTTTTGTGTCGTAGCGTGTAGTTAGTTTGTATCTGTTCGCGTGTAGTGAAGAGTTTTTGGTTATTTCTAACAAACTTGCACATTTCCAAGATATATATACAAGGAAGGGTCAAAAGTTTATGTTCCTGGAAATGGGGTTTGCAGCTGTCTGTGTCATCTATGTTGGCTAGTATTCTAATCAATCGCTTTTGTAGTGTGAAAAGTGCTGGTGCGTCTGTACTATTTCCCCATAATATTACGCCGTAGTTTAACCATGCGTATGCATAGGCATAATACGTAACCAGAGCAGTGGGGAGATTAGTGGTTTTTTTAATTTCGCGGAGGGCATAAGCGAATTTTGACAACTTTGACCTAATTTTTTTAATATGCGATTTCCAATTTAAATTTGTATCTATGGATAAGCCGAGTAGGTTGAATTCTTTTACTGTTTCTATTTTTGCGCCGTTGTAGATAAATGTTATGTCTAAAGGGGTTTTCTGACGTGGATGGAAGGACATGAGTTTAGTTTTATTGAAATTTAGCTCGAGGTTGTGTTCTGTCATCCAAGTTGATATTTTGTTGAGGATACAGTTAAGTGTTTCGGTTAAGTTGGTATTGTCTTGGCATGACGTTATTACTGAGATATCGTCAGCAAAGAGAACACATGACTCATTTATGATTGTAGGGAGGTCGTTTATGTAGATGATAAATAAAAGGCATCCAATAACACTCCCCTGGGGGATTGAGGCACTAATTTGCTTGCTATCCGACCGAATATATTGAATTTGTTTTTCATGTTCGTTATAGTATTCTACTTCGACTTGGTGTTCTCTGTTTTCCAAATATGATTTGAACCAATCGTAAGATTTCCCGCGGATCCCTATTCCTTGGAGTTTATTAAGTAGGATGTCGAATTGCACTTTATCGTATGCTTTTGTCATGTCTAGCAGTATACCTACGGCGTATTTTTTCTTATTTATCATATTAATGGCTTCCTGGATAAATTTATATACTGCTAGAACTGTAGAGTGTTTTTTTCGGAAACCATTCTGGGATTCATTAAAAATGTTATATTTTTCGCAAAACGAATAAACGCGGTTACACATCGCTTTCTCAAATATTTTTGAGGCTGTAGGTAAAATAGCAATAGGGCGGTAATTAGTGGGGTCGGTCTTTGAGTCTTTTTTATGAATTGGCTTTATAACGGCTTTCTTTAGGTAGTTCGGAAATCTTCCTTCCTCAAAAGACTGATTGACTAGCAAGTAAAATGGTAGGGTAAGCTCATCTGCACATTGTTTTACTAGGGTTGGCGGCATTTCGTCTATTCCACAGCTGTTTTTGTTTTTGAGGCTTTTTATTATCGAATTTATTTCAGCGGGGCCTACTGTACTTAAGAATATGCTGTTTTCTGTGCGGTGGGCCACAGAGGTGCTTCGCGGCTCCCTTCCGGGGGTTTGGACATTTCCTTCTCCTATAGATGCAAAAAAGTTATTAAATATATTTGCTGTTTGTTTAGGGTCCGAGACAACATTGTCATTTAGATGTAGCGTTATGTTTTTTTTTACTTTTTTTACGTTTTTATTCGTTCGTTCATTTATAATTTTCCACATTGTCTTCACTTTATTATTAGATTTCATTAATTTACTTATGTACTGTAGTTTTTTGGCCTTGTTTACAATTTGTTTTAAAGTTTTTTCATATATTTTATAATGTTGTTTAATTAAATGGTTATTTGTTTTAAAGGATAGTATTTTTTCTAGTCTTTTATTTTTACAAGAAATTTTGATGCCTTTGGTTAGCCAATGTTTTTTATAGTTTGTTTTTAGCTTTAGCTTTATTTTTGGTATGGATTGATTAAGTAGGTCAGTAAGTGTGCTGTTAAATGATTCATAGTTTTCGTCTATGTCCCTACCGGGCTTGATTATATCGTTCCATTTTATTTCTTTTAGTTTAGATTTGAAACATTGTGTGTTTTTGCTATTGAATAACCTCTTTTCTACACACCAGGTTATCTGCCTAGCGTGCCGGGGTACAGCCAATTTTATAATTGTACCACTATGGTCTGAGAAGCCCAACTCTTCCGCTGAGGTGTGTGATTTGATATTGGAATTTGTGAAAATTAAATCTAGACACGTTGAGGTGGTTTGGGTCACTCGTGTTGGTACTTTTATATGTTGTACAAAATTAAATTCCAACATGAGATCTAAGAATTGATTTGTTTTGGAGCTACTATCTAATACATTTATATTAAAATCTCCTCCTATAACAACATTCAGTCTGGAGTCTTTCTTATTTATATAATCTAATATTTGTTTTAATTGTTTATAAAATATAGCTTCCTCTCTCCTATTCCAGTAAATAATTATTAATAATAAATTCTCTATTTGTAACTCTATTGCACACACTTCTATTACGTATTCAATTGACATGTCTGTTATATCACTTCTTTGTAAACACTCTATATGTTCTTGTAATAGAATACAGACGCCGCCACCGGCTCGAGTTTTCCGGCAGAATGAAGCCGCAACCTTGTATCCACTAAAATGTATTAAATCCAGTCTTTCCTTTGATAGCCAGGTTTCCGATACACATATAGCATGGTATTTTGGTGTTTGTTGAATGAAGGCTTCTAGTAAGTGTTGTTTATTGAAGAGGCTTTGGATATTTTGAAATAATATTCGGAATTGTAGGTCTTTGTTCTCGATGTGTTCTGTTTCTGTCCCCTGTGTCGGTGTAGCGACGAAAAAAACTGTTATTGTTATTTTGAGAAGATGATAAGTCCGCGTGTGTATTCCATTTACTTGTGTTCATTAGGTTGTCTAGGGTTTTATCTGTTGTATTAGTTATTTTTCCTTCAATATACAGTTGATTATCGCGGATTACTGCGTGAAGCCCTTGCTTTCTTGCTTCCAGCATTTCTTCGCGCAGCAATTTCCTTTCTCTTCGTGCTTCCCCATCTAGGAATTCTGATAGAAACAGTCCAGTTCCCCGAAATACGTTGCTATTTTCCTTGAGATACGATACCATCCTTTTGCTCAATATTTCTACAACTAGTGGGCGGTTTTTCGAGCTTCGTTTTCCAATTCTATAGGTTTCCTCGATGTAGCCCATCAGGTCAACATTCATAAATTCGCGAAACAAGGTGATCAATCTCATGTGTAAGTTATTTACAGGCTCCTTATAATATTCATTAAAACCGTATAATACTATTTTCTTAGAATAGCTTTCAGCGCAATAAGTTTGGCAAGTGTTTGTTTGCATCTTCAAGCTCTCTATTTCAGTTTTTAATTTTTCGTTCTCGATTTTTAAGTTTTCAATTTCCGTGTTTACATGTTTGATGTCCATTTTTCTCTCTTCATTTTGCCTTAGTAAGGAATTTGTTTCGCGTTCAAAATCGTCTCTTAACTTTGAGATGGCTTTATTTAACTCTGTTTGGATAGTATTTTGTAATTCGGTTATAATTGATCTATTATTTTCTTTTAAGCGAAGCATTATCATTTCACTTATGTTCTGCAGTGTTAGTTCTGTTTGTGTAATGGACTGGGGTACTTTCCCTTCATCTTGTGGGCACATTGTGTCACCCAATAGACTTAGATCCAAGGAACTTGTAGTGTCATTCATAGGCTTTGTTGTTCTCCTAATTGTGACATTGTTTATTTCCAGTGGTGAGGTTATAGGGCGTGAGTCATGTTCTTGTAGGCGTATGGGTGTGTTGATGTTTCCTCGCTTAGGTATTTTACAGTAACAAGCTAGGCACCTCCAGGTTTCACTGCTCTCTGTTTCCACCATTATTTTGAAACGCTCATTATTAATATTTGCACACTCCAAGTCATATACATTTTTACATAATGAACAAGTTAGGTAGTCAGTATTGATGTTTTGTTTACAACCAGCACATATTAGAGCCATTTTGCGAACAACACCCTCTAGCGGATATTCTATGAATTATCTTGGATCGAACTTGATTACACTTGCTATTTGCCAACAGATGGCGCTTTACACAATCCTGTTTATGCCTTTATTTGCACTTAAAAATTTCCTTTTTATAAGTATTCCACAAATATACAATTTAAGGGGATTCTGCGTACCTTTTCATGGTGGTAAGTATTCGTACCAGAGTTTTCTTCAGTAGCTGAGACTCAGATAACGTGTGTTTCAAAAGATCCTACGGTTTTTTCCACTGGTTTGAAATATGGTCGTTACTTGGCAGAAGTTTAGTTTTCTTGGGTTTTAATGGAGTTAAACTTTGTACTTCACTTCAAGACACTGACGGTCTTTATTCACTTGAATTTTATTGACTTTTTATCACAATTCAGGCACTTCAACTATTTTTAACATTTTAATAAGTACGGAGCCAATGTTTATGTGCGCACAGTAGCGCCCTCTCCATATTTTTTGTACCTAACCAGTAGTTTATGAGAAAATTGCGATGATACATACGTAGGTACCTACATAGTCAGTCGAAAACTGAACTTTCTTTTTTTGAAATCGGTTAAAATTTTATTGGGCTTGCGTTATTTTGAAACCCTAGGCACGCCACTGCTCAAGTGTGAGATGTACTCGCCGTAGATGTTAATGCCATACCCAGTTCAGCGTATTAAACACATGCCGCAGTTCGTTGGTGAACAATATCGGTGAAATTAATTTCCCTTGCCTTACCCCCCGACACAATGGGATATGCTCTGTGTGCTGGTTCTGAGTTTGGACGGTTATTATTTATGTCAGTCTACTTGGCATCGCTGCAGAGACACCAGAACAATCCAGGTCTCGATAGAGTCAAAAGCCTTCTCTCACAGTCCGCAAATGCAAGACACAAAAGCCGATTATTCTCTTCGGACTACAGTGTAATTTGCCGCACTGTGTGAATGTGATCTCTGGTGTTGTATCCTCTTCTAAACCCGACTTGTCCGGCGGCTGGAAGTCGTCGAGTCTTCTCGCTAGACGATTTGTGACGACTCTTAAACAGCTTAAACATGTGGCTAAGGAGCGAAATGGGTCTGTTATTCTTTAATAGGGTCTTGTTTCCTTTTTCAAAGAAAAGAATGACCACGTTCTTTCTACTCGCTTCTGGATTTCTCACAGAGAACAGCATCGAGTTGTAGCTCCCGAAGCTCTCTTTATAAGGGACTTCCTCCCGCTTTCCGAAGCTCAGTCACCACTCAGATTTCACCTTGCCTGACTTCTGGCAGGTCTTCTGTGAAATGGGATCAAGTCAAGATGCATGCGATGCGTACAACTGACCGTAGAAGTTTTTGACTTCTGAAACAATCTCAGACTTCGAAATGACGATATCCAAACCAGATTTGGTAAATATCGTCAGGTGGCTCCTCACAAGTGATTGGACGAACACTTTCAAACCCCGGTTTTGCTGTTTGCTGGAGCATCGAAGGTCGCGTCTTACTAATTTTCTTATTGTTTTGTTGAGTCTCCTTCGAATGTTTGGATTTCCTACCCGTACGCCGCATTTTGCAAAAACGCGTCCCCTCCTTCCTGAGGATTTTAACTATTTAGTCGAAAGCCTGGACAATATTCTAACCTTTGTAATTGTTAATTAATGAATAGAGCTAGTACATTGTAAATTACTAAAATAAAAACGAAAAAGACGCGAGTAACTGGGTACCCGGTTTTGAAGAAAACCCGAAACCGAAAGAAAACCGGTCACGAAAAATGGCCGATTTTCGATGCCCTAGTCCAAAGTGACAAACAACTCCTTTTTACCTGACTTCTTTTTGTTTCATGTGCATCCCTCAATTTTCTTCTAACATTGTATTATAGAAAACTTATGAAAAAGTACAACAAATAGCATTGTACTTATCAGATTTATATTCACAGGAGCGCTCGACGCGAGGAAACCAAAACTAGAAGATACAATTACAGCGGAGCAAAAGAAAATCGTTCTATCTGATTCTATAATCATTCAGAAAACCGCACAGCTACATTTCACTGGAATACAATCAAGAGTTAGTATTAATAATACTGATGTAGATAAGGCTGGCAGTAGTAATAGAAACAAAGATTTAATAAAAAATAAATGGAAGAACAAAGGGATTGGTGATATCAATAGAGATGTAAGATTAACTGCTGAAGAAAACCCTTTCAAATGTAAAATATGTCAGTGTATTTTTAAGAACAATTCTTGTTTAAATAGACACATTCGAATACACACTGGTGAAAAACCTTTTAAATGTGATATATGTCACAGGAGTTTTAGACAAAAGAGTTATTTAACAAAACATATGCGAGTTCACTCTGGTGAAAAACCTTTCAAATGTGATGTATGTCATAGGAGTTTTAATCGAAAGAGTATTTTAACAAAACATATTCGAAAACACACTGGTGTAAAACCTTACAAATGTGATATATGTCAGTGTAGTTTTCGAGAAAAGTCACATTTAACACAACATATGCGAGTTCACTCTGGTGAAAAACCTTTCAAATGTGATGTATGTCATAGGAGTTTTAGTCAAAAGGGTGTTTTAACAAAACATATTCGAATTCACTCTGGTGAAAAACCTTACAAATGTGATATATGTCAGTGTTGTTTTCGAGAAAAGTCAAATTTAACACAACATATGCGAATTCACTCTGGTGAAAAACCTTTTAAATGTGATATATGTCACAGGAGTTTTAGACAAAAGAGTTATTTAACAAAACATTTGCGAAGACACACTGGTGAAATACCTTTCAAATGTGATATATGTCACAAGAGTATTACACAAAAGAGTAGTTTAACAAATCATATTCGAGTACACACTGGTGAAAAACCTTACAAATGTGATGTATGTCACAGGAGTTTTAGACAAAAGAAAAATTTAACAATACATATGCGAGTACACACTGGTGAAAAACCTTTCAAATGTGATGTATGTCAAAGGAGTTTTAGACAAAAGAATCGTTTAACAATACATATGCTAGTTCACTCTGGTGAAAGACCTTACAAATGTGATATATGTCAGAGTAGTTTTCGAGAAAAGTCAAATTTAACACAACATATGCGAATTCACTCTGGTGAAAAACCTTTCAAATGTGATGTATGTCAAAGGAGTTTTAGTGTAAAGAGTGATTTAACAAAACATATTCGAATACACACTGGTGAAAAACCTTTCAAATGTGATGTATGTCAGAGGAGTTTTAGACATAATAGTAGTTTAACAAAACATATGCGAGTTCACTCTGGTGAAAAACCTTTCAAATGTGTTGTATGTCATAGGAGTTTTAATCGAAAGAGTATTTTAATAAATCATATGCGAGTTCACTCTGGTGAAAAACCTTTCAAATGTGATGTATGTCAGAGGAGTTTTAGACAAAATAGTACTTTAACAAAACATATGCGAGTTCACTTTGGTGAAAAACCTTTCAAATGTAATATTATGTCAGTGTAGTTTTCGAGAAAAGTCAAATTTAACAAAACATTGCGAGTTCACTCTGGTGAAAGACCTTTCAAATGTGATGTATGTCACAGGAGTTCTATACAAAAGAGTAATTTAACAATACATACGCGAATTCACTCTGGTGAAAAACCTTACAAATGCCATATATGTCAGTGTAGTTTTCGAGACAAGTCTAATTTAACCAGACATAGGCGACTTCACCGTAAATATATTGAAAAATAGTATGAACAATTGAACAGCGGTTTGTTAAGAATAATTTAACAGAACTTCCGGAGCGCACAGCCGCGTGAGAGCGCGGGCGCACAGTGGGCTGAAATTCGCGTTTCATGGACATTCAAAATTTTTTTTAAGTGTGCTTTTTTTTGCTTGGTAACGATTGGGAATACCTACTACATGCCTTATAAAATGAACTTTTAGGTTTATAATCGGAAACAGCGCACTCAGATTTCTTTTCGAAAAAAATTGTATTGAGTCGGCATAATAAATGATGATATCTCCATTATCGCAAAATTGCGCCTAATATATGAATGATTTTGGATTTTTTGACATACTCCATGCCAAGATCAAACGTGCGCTTTTTAAAAAAAAAACTTTAAAAAACATACAACTTTTTTTTGTTTAGTTTTGTTTTAAGTAGTATAAAGCTTATCATGTATGTATATAGACTAGACATTTACGCAAATTAATTGTGTGCAAAATTGAAATTCATTAAAAACCATATAAAATTGGCTTAATACCTGTATCCTTTATTTGTTACCGGCAATCTGTATAATCCGGTGTTCTATACAATACCTAGGCAATGTATAGAATACCTAAAACGTGTAGGTAATGTATGAAATATTATTTATTTTATACTTTGCTTAGGTATTCTATACAATACCTTCTGATAATATTTATATCATAGAAACCTTTACACATAACGACTTCAATTTGATGAACAACAAAATAGTACAAATGGTCAGCTGATAAAGTAATTATCTAATGACTCTCAAAATCCCCAATTAAGTAAAATATTATTATTAAACAATACTTTAACTATGATACTGTCTTTTTGAATATCTGTTGGATAATTAGGCTTAAAATTACATGTAATTGGTAATATTTGTCAAATATATAAATTTTAAACATCTTAAGACACATTTTGTGATTCTTTTGTGGTACTAGAAATACCCCAAAAACTACATTTTAGTAGTTGTGCAATACATATTATCATATTATAAAAATTAATGACATCTCATTAAAACCAAAAATATGATGAAATAATTTAATATTAAAATGATTACAAAAAAAATATATGATAAAATTAATAAAACAATGAATAAAGGGTGTAACAAGACCCTTAACGAAGCCGAAGGGCACTTGTTCTCCCCGTTATTGCGATCATTTTTTTGTTCTAGACCATACCTGGGAACCTGCTAGTTACGGAGATATTGGGGGTCAAAGTTCCAACTTTTTCACAAGTTTTTTTTTTAAATACATGTTTTTAATGTAAGATTTTTACTTTAATCACCTCCACGGCCCCCGTACTATTCAATTCATCCACCAGCACAATGTTTTGAGTGTGTTACATTGAGTCCTACCGTAAAACCGCTGTTATTATAAGTAGTTTAAGATTTATTTTTTTGAGTGAACTGTTTCTTAGAATAAACGATTAAGAGTACTAGTTGTACTGAAGTCGTATTATTTCTCGCCTAACGGAGCCCTAGATTTTAGAGATGAGTCGTACTAGGTAAATTTTATACTAGGTGCATTTAGTCCAATTCCGTAAAAATACTCGATCCAAATACCTATTCCACCTAGTCCATTAAGTACGCATACAATAAAGTATGCTTACTGCTTAGTCTTTGCGTTCCATTGATACTTGCACGTAGTTAGGTTCAGAGTCCGTACGTAGTAATGAATTTTAATGTTCCCTTCATTCTTTACACTGGCTTAGGACTGTCTCCGTAAAATTTTGTTTTCAGTAATTTTTTCAGAGTAATCAGATTTTTGCCTTATATATCACACGTAGAAAATCAGCCTTAAGAATTTTGATTCATCCGCATGAGTCCTATTTTATACGCGACTAGTGCAACTACTGCAAGTGCATCATACAGTCTTCATTCACATCGAGTATTTACAAGTACCTACCTAGAAGACTGCGGAATGATATAATTAAAAAAGGACAGAATATATTCTTGCACAATATGAGTGCGCGTCGCGTTACTTTTATTTGTATTAGAATATGGTTCAAATTCAAATGGCTAACACTCGAATGATTTAGGTAAACATGAATGCGCGTCGCGTTACTTCTAGGAGCAAAATGATATCTCGCTTCGCCGCGCCCGCGCCGGTACTTCGGACTAGTTAGGACTTCGATACGAGCGGGCTGCGAGTGCCGCACGCCGCGTAGGGTATTTAGACTAGGTGGATCGAGTATTTTAAAAGTTGGAATAGGTGCAACCTAGTCTCGTTAAATACCTAGTGCATGGATCTGTTCTAGTATATACGCTTCATCTCTACTAGATTTGTTCATGGTCCTTCGAACTGGATTTGGCTGGGCGTGTTTTTGGTAATCACCGGTGGTGGTAGTGGTTACTACCCGTTTCGTCGCTACTGGCAGTGGATCGCTGTCCAGATCATCCCTACAGCAAGGCGGCTGGAAAGGCGTCAAGGCAGTGGTGGAGCAGGGTGGCAACATCTGGAGGAGCGGTGAACTCGGGAGGTGATAAGCAGGTTGCAGAGCGCAAGAGGGCGCCACTTGTAGCAGGCGCGCGCGTGACGTCGAAGAAAATCAGTGACAGTGAGTGCGGTGTTCAATTGTGAGTACATTTTCGCTCTTATTTACTAGAAGAAATAAAGTTGAAAAATTTGAGAAGTTCATGCAAATTTGAACCTTAAAGTAAAGACTAGTGGAACTTAGAAAAATTCAAGAATCTTTCAAGATAGTGAAATTTAACTTAGAAGAATTTAGTTAGTTTGGACTTGTAATAGTTTTAAGTAATAGTTGGTTGAGACGTAATCCATGCCCGATTTTTACCAGAATTACTTGCATAAAGACGTAAAATTTTGCCTAATTTGTGTTTTGTTTTTTTTTGTTCTGTTTAGCTTTGTTTACATTTTATTGTGGTATTGTTGTGACGATTTTGTTTGAGTGTTTCTTTTATGTCAATTACAGAGTTTGATATACAATTTAAAATGGAAGCGTTTAACGATTTACAGGAGGATATTAGAGCAAAAATGCTGAAAGTTAAGACTAATTTTAAAAAGTCTCCTAAAGAGCGTTTGACTATTCCATATATTGAAACTAGACTAGATAACCTAGAGCAACAGTGGAGTTTATTTACAAGCACTCATACTAAAATTTTTAGTCAAGTTAAGCGAAGTGATTTGTATAGTTCGGATTATCATAAAAATAGTATCTATGATGATGTGGAAGAGTGAAGAGGATGTACAATTTAAGACTGATTTAAAAGAAATGTTATATAATTTAAAAAGACCACAGACAGAGTTAAATTCAAGTTCTAATAATCAATGTGAAGGTTTAGCTAGAAGTTTCAAGTTGCCAGAAATTAAAATACCTACGTTTTCCGGGAAATATACTGAGTGGCAGACGTTCAGAGATTTGTTTTTAGGGCTTGTGCATGAAAACAAAGCTCTGGATGATGCTCAAAGGTTCTACTATCTCAGGGGACATTTAACGGGTGAAGCGGAACAGTTGTTGCGAAACATTAAAGTGACATCTGATAGCTATCAAGTTGCTTGGGAAAAATTGGATAGTATGTACAACAATAAGCGGTTTTTGGCTAGTGGCATTTTGAATCGGCTGCTAAATCAAAAAAGTCTAGTGTCTGAATCTACCTCTGAAATTAAGAAGTTAATTAGTACAACATCAGATTGTTTAGAGTCTATAAGAAATCTAGGTGTCAATATTGCATCTTGGGATCTTTTGATTATCCATCTAATGAGCGCTAAATTAGACAAAGATACCCGAAAAGCATGGGAATTAAAAGTGTCCTCAGATCCAACTGACGAATTTCCAACTTTTTTGGAATTTTCAGATTTTTGGATAGGGCGTTTTAGGTCTTGAAAATTTAGATTCAAAGTCGAACAGAGTAGAGAGCAAAAATACAAAATCTTTTCACATTGTGAAAGAGAATAAGATTGCGTCGTGTGCGTATTGTACTGCAAATCATAAAATAACTGTTTGCAAAATATTTGCCAAAGAATCCAACGACAATCGACGTAATTTTGCAATAGAGAAAAACTTATGTTTTGTGTGTTTGAACAGCAACCACTCTGCCAAATTTTGTAAAAACATGGTCCGATGCCAGGTGTGTAAACGCCGCCACCATTCATTATTGCACCCTAGTGGTGATTCTGGTTCTGTTAGTGCAGAAATTGAGACGGTTCACGAGGGAGCTTCGTCGACGACCAAAAAGTCGATTGAGGAAAATGCTGCATCAGACAGCAATAAGTTTTCCGCGCAAGCGGAGGGGTCTAGTAAGCCACTTGTGTCTTGTCTTTCGACAGGGAACTGTTGTAAAACGGTTTTATTAACTACAGCTGTGGTGCAAGCTGAGTCGAAAGACGGGACTTATCTTCCGGTTAGGGCATTATTAGACCAAGGGTCGCAAGGATCTTTTATTACAGAAGCTATGGCTCAGTACTTAGGATTAAAAAAGATTGCGGCCAAACACACTATAGTAGGTGTAGGTGGTGACAAAAGTGTGACTTCGAAGTCCACGGTCAAAATTAATATAAGGTCGAGAGTACATCCCCAGTTTCAAGTTAAGGTTGATGCTTATATCTTGAAATCAGTTACGTCCCTTCTCCCAGTTACCAAAGTAACCAGAGTAGAATGGGTAAATCTGACAGTTGATGATTTGGCTGATCCCGAATATCACAGACCCAATAAGATCGATATCTTATTAGGTGCTGAGGTATACAGTCAAATCATGCAAGAAGGTATCCAAAGAAATTTGGGTAGTTCTCTCTTGGCGCAGGATACTGCGTTTGGGTGGATAATATCAGGGGTCTGTGAGGTAGACAATTCATCCAATATACATTCTCACATCCATGTGATGCATTCAAGTTTTGATGCTGACAACATGCTGAAAAAGTTCTGGGAACTGGAGGCTGAAACATCAGGAACAAAACCAATCCTCACGGAGGGTGAAATTAAATGCGAAAAACTATTTACAGCTTCCACGATGAGAAATAAGGAGGGCAGGTATATTGTGAAATTACCGCTACGTGACGCTGACTTGGTGAGTCCAGGAGTATTGCTGAAAAAAGAATAAAAGGTTTAGAGATAAGGTTAGGAAAAAACCCAAAATTAAAGGCAGATTACACAAGGGTCATGCAAGAATATTTAGAATTAAATCACATGGTCAAGGTTACCGATAAAGACAAGAATAATAAAGCAGGAATTTGTTTACCTCACCATGCAGTTGTCCGGGAGGATAAGGACACGACTAAGGTCCGAGTCGTATTTGATGCTTCCTGTAAGGGAACCAATGGCAGGGCGCTTAACGATGAATTGATGGTTGGCCCGGCGTTGCAATCTGAACTCCGCCATACTATTATGCGCTGGAGATCGCATAAAATAGGTCTGGTAGCGGATATCATCAAAATGTATAGGCAAGTGTTGGTAAATAGGGAGGATACTCCATTCCAAAGAATACTTTGGAGAGATAGTCCGGAAATGAAGCTCCAGGAGTATGAGCTGATTACCGTTACTTTCGGTACTGCATCAGCACCATATTTGGCAGTAAGGTCGTTACAACAACTGGCCTATGATGAGTGCTTGGATAGGCCAGGTATTGCAAAAATCATCTTGGATGATTTTTATATGGATGATGTGATGACAGGATCTGAAGATATGGAAGGTGCTTTTAATATTTACTCAGAGTTAAGTACGGTGCTAGCCAAAGGAGGGTTTCAATTGCAGAAATGGAGAAGCAATTGCCGAGAATTGTTAGATAAGATATGGATTGAAAAAGGTGGCAAGGATGAGGGTATAAGGATTAAAGTTGATGACACAACAAAGATTTTCTGTGTAGTATTACTTACTTTAGATTGTGGCATGGTGGGCGGTTTGAAGGACATTCTGCATAATGTCCTTGGTGGGCGGTATGTTTGAGTATAGCGAAACTACGGCGAGTTCTAATTTTAATTCATTTAGTGTCCAGAGTTGACCTATGCGCACGATAGATGGCGTTGACGTCGAAATAGATCTCGCTATGGTTTCGTTACCGCTGTTATTATAAGTAGTTTAAGATTTTTTTTTGAGTGAACTGTTTCTTAGAATAAACGATTAAGAGTACTAGTTGTACTGAAGTCGTATTATTTCTCGCCTAACGGAGCCCTAGATTTGTTCATGGTCCTTCGAGCCGGATTTGGCTGGGCGTGTTTTTGGTGATTTTGGGACTTACCTGGAATCCAAGTGGTGACTTCTTCCAGTACTCCGTCGATCTCACGCCGCTAATTGAGCCTGCAACAAAAAGAAAAATTATTTCTGACATTTCACGTTTATTCGACCCACTCGGATGGTTAGCGCCCAGTATTATTTTAGCTAAAATATTAATACAAAAGCTGTGGCTAGCTGGAATTGGGTGGGATCAAGAAGTTCCAAAGAATTTATTAAGTGAATGGCTTACTTACCGTCGAAACTTGGCTGCGTTAGTTGAGATTAAAATCCCGCGTTGGTTACACACGTGTAATAAGAATAAACGCGAACTATACGGGTTTTCGGATGCCTCAAAGGTGGCATATGCTGCTGTCATATACCTCAGAGTAGTGGATGACCAGGGTGAAATCCACGTATCTTTATTGACATCTAAAACGAAGGTCGCGCCTATAAAGCAAGTGTCGATACCCAGGCTCGAACTTTGTGGGGCTGTACTGTTGGCTAAGCTCATTGTCGAGGTAGCTGAAGTTATGGGAATAGCCAAAGATCAGTTGCATGCTTTCACCGACAGTGAGGTAGTTCTGGCCTGGTTAAATAATCATCCGAGCCGCTGGAAGACCTTCGTGGCGAATCGGGTCTCAGAAATTTTATTAACTTTAGACAACCAGCATTGGTCTCATGTACCCACCAAGAAAAACCCAGCGGACTGTGCATCGCGAGGTATATCTCCTGCTGAGCTTTCAAAAACTTCCATATGGTTTGAAGGTCCGGATTTTTTAAGACAGGGCTTGATTATTTTTAAAAGGCCTAAGCACCTCGTGACTAACCTCGAAGAAGTTAGAGTACAAACGGCTGTCTTTGACGTTACTTTTTGGCAAAGGTTTTCCTCGTTCTCCAGGCTTGTATGAGTGATTGCCTACTGTCGACGATGGCTGAATATGAGAGGAAAGGTAAATATCAGGCACGACACTAAATACTTGTCCAGACAAGAAATTGTGGCCGCCATAGAAGTTTGTGTTAAGAGATGTCAGGAAGAAGGATTTTAGGAAGAGTTGGAAGAACTGAAAAGAAAGGGAAGTTTAGATAAGAAAAAGAAGAAGCTAAGGTCCTTAAATGTATTTTTAGATTCAAACGGTATAATAAGAGTTGGTGGCAGATTGGAAATGTCTTCTTTAACATTTAATGAGAAACATCCGATTCTTATACCAAAGGAATCATTTCTAACGGGTCTTTTGATTGCAGAAGCACATCAAAAAACCATGCACGGTGGTCCGCAACTCATGATCACGTACTTGCGGTCAAGGTATTGGATTGTAGGGGTCAAGGCTTTGGTTAAAAAGTGTTACAGAGGCTGTGTCACTTGTATTAGGTACTCGACCAAGGCCACGTCTCAGCTCATGGGACAAGTGCCTTTGCCACGTGTGACCCCAAACAAGCCCTTTTTCATTAGTGGCGTAGATTACGCAGGGCCTATTAATATAAGAGTGTCAAAGGGTAGGGGCAATAAGTTTTATAAGGGTTACGTTGCACTGTTTGTATGCATGTCGACAAGAGCGGTGCACCTCGAAGCTGTCAGCGAATTAAGCACCCAAGGTTTCTTGGCTGCCTTTAGAAGGTTTGTCGCAAGACGGGGCAGATGTGCTGAGTTGTACAGCGACAACGGCAGCAATTTTGTCGTAGCTGCTCGCGAGTTATTGTGCCTGTTTAATGAAGAAAAATCAAACTTCAAACCGGAACTGGCAGAATATCTCGCGAACAACAGGACTCATTGGAACTTTATTCCTCCTCGCGCGCCCAATTTTGGGGGACTTTGGGAGGCAGGCATAAAGTCCATGAAGTTCCATCTCATCTTAAGCGAGTCATAGGGAACTCTACATTGACTTATGAGGAGATGGCCACAGTATTAACTCAAATTGAGGCATGTCTAAATTCGAGGCCAATGTCACATGTAGAGGACCAAAACGAGCTTTTCGTATTGACTCCTGGTCATTTCCTGGTGGGGGAACCACTCGTCGTAGCACCAGATTCAAATTATGAAACTTCAAACATCCATACTCTGCGGCGATGGCAACTCCATCAGCGAATGATTCAGGACTTTTGGCGCAGATGGTCGCAGGATTATCTTCATCAATTTCTGCAAAGGAATAAATGGGAATACCAGAACCCGGAACCATCACTAGGCGATGTAGTTTTAGTTAAGGAGGACGACTTACCTCCTGGAAAGTGGTTGTTGGGCAAAGTGGAGCACAAACACCCTGGTCCGGATAAAATTACACGGGTAGTTACCATCCGTACCAAAAATTCAGTAATTAAAAGACCTACATCGAAATTATCGATATTGCCCGTAGCAAAATAAGATTTTCTGTGTAGTATTACTTACTTTAGATTGTGGCATGGTGGGCGGTTTGAAGGACATTCTGCATAATGTCCTTGGTGGGCGGTATGTTTGAGTATAGCGAAACCACGGCGAGTTTTAATTTTAATTCATTTAGTGTCCAGAGTTGACCTATGCGCTCGATAGATGGCGTTGACGTCGAAATAGATCTCGCTATGGTTTCGTTACCGCTGTTATTATAAGTAGTTTAAGAATTTTTTTTTGAGTGAACTGGGCGGTGTTACACAGTACAATACCGCCCACACACTCATAACGGCTCCTCAGTCCGGACCGCGACCGGCTAGCTCTGGAAGCGGGACGGACGGGAGCCTTACATCCTTCATAGGTGCGTCGAGTCGGCACCTCTGTCGCTGGTCGTCCTCCGCCGGGCCTCCTCCGGGTAACCGGGGGTCTCACCTGGCGGGGACAGACCGCCGAGGTGCCGTGAAGAAAACAGCGCTATGAGACAGCGCTGTGGCGCGCCTACTGAAAACTTCACCGCAGCCACACACACAGGCGTGCGTTGTCTCACGCACGCCAACAGGCCTAGCCTTTTAATAGGCAAAACAATGACGGGCCCGTTTTAACGGACCGAGGTATGGCCTCCGCGGCCAGGGGGCAAAGCCCCGTGACCGCCTGCCGCGCCCCCTAGCGGGGGCGCAGCGACATCCAACGGGTTTGAGTGAACTGTTTCTTAGAATAAACGATTAAGAGTACTAGTTGTACTGAAGTCGTATTATTTCTCGCCTAACGGAGCCCTAGATTTGTTCAATTGAATTAGGTATAAATATACCGACAGTCAGTAGCAGCGGTTGTAATGTAAACAGTGTCTTGTGTAGATTTTAATTTAAAGGAATTTAGTTCCAGATTTTGTGAGGTGTTCGAGGACGGCCTGGGTCGCTTCACGGGTGGCAAGTTCACCATTCATTTGCGCGAGGGAGCGCGGCCGGTGTACATGCGTGCGTGACTACTCGCCTACGCACTTCGCGAGCCTGTGGAGCAGGCGCTCGACCAGCTGTCGACCGCTCCGACTGGGCTACGCCCATCGTACCCGTTGTCAAGAAGGACGGTAACATTAGGATTTGTGCAGACTATAAATTAACTTTGAATAAAGTGTTAGACGTCGACCGTTACCCATTGCCAAGGGTAGAAGACGTACTGGCTCGCTTACATGGAGGTAACTTATTAAATATTCTTTGGGCCATACAAAAAAAGCTTTTCCTCTTTAAAGCCGTACCTGCATATGGGACTTTAAGCTCTAACTTATTTATATCCCGTAGTTTCCTATATTGACTTTTGAAAGCTATTTCATATAGGTTCATGTTTGTTTTAACAAATATATTTACCTCATAAATATACAGGCAAGGCAAGGTTAAAATTTTGAGGCTTTTAAATAGAGGTTGACAGGTGTCGGTACTTTGTAAACCACACATAGCTCTGATGCATCTTTTTTGGGCTTTGAAGACATACTCCTTATTTACTGAATTGCCCCAATATATTATCCCATATCTCAGGGTGGATGCAACATAGCCATGGTAGGCCATTAAAAGAGATTCTAGGCTAACTATTTTAGCCAGTTTATAGAGGGCATATGCAAATTTATTGACTTTTTTACAAATATCTTCCGTTTGAGGTTTCCAGGACAAGTTATTATCTATAATAACACCAAGGAACCTAGTCATAGTTGCTGATTCTAGTTTAGTCCCCAAATAGTTAATGTCAAGGTTTATATTAGGAATCCTTTGATAAAAGTGCATTATTTTAGTCTTTTCTAGGTTTATGACAAGATTATTATTATTTAGCCAAGTAATTATTTTATTCAATGTCAAATTTATCTCTGCTTCGTATACATTAGGATCGTCACATTTTATTACTACCGTGCTGTCATCAGCAAACAATACCATCGGATGTTTTATTTCTCTAGGCAGGTCATTTATATAAGTCAAGAATAGTGGGGGTCCCAACACACTACCTTGTGGGACTCCGTATTTAATAATCCTACTACTAGACCTGTATCTTCTTTCGTAACCAGTGCGTGGGCAAATTCGTGTTACCTCTAAAATCTGCTTTCTGTTGTGTAAGTAAGACTCAATAAGATTCAAAATGTTGCCTCTTATACCATATTTCTCTAATTTATGTAATAGTATTTTATGATCTACGTAGTCAAAAGCCTTCGTTAGGTCCATATATGTAGCACATACTGCATTTCTTTCATCCACATTCGTTAAGATAGGGCGTATTAGATCATGGATAGCCATGTTAATTGTTCTGTTCTTGCGAAATCCTTTCTGTTCATCAAATAAAATGTTTGATTTCTCTAGGTATGTGTAAAGTGCTTTATATATGACCTTTTCAAATATTTTTGCAAATATAGGTATCAACGCAACAGGTCTATAATTTTTCATTAGACATTTGTCTTCCTTTTTATAAAGTGGGGTAACTATGGAGGTTTTGAGATTCTCCGGAAAGATACCATTTTCAATACATAAATTGATTATATAACTAAGAGGTGGGGCTATGTATTGAGAGACTGTTTTTATGACTTTTGTGCATATTCCATCACTACCTACACTGTTTGTATCTCTCAGAGACCTAATATGATTCATGATGTCATGCGGTAAAGTTGGTTCCATAAATAAAGAGTTCAAACTGTTTGAATGAATGGGGATTTCTTGTGTCAGGCTATGATTTGAATTAGATACTTGGTTAATAAAATATTCGTTGAAGGAGTTTGCTATTTCAGTAGGATTCGTAACGATCTTTGTGTCAGTTTTTATTGCAGTTATAGGTTCTTTAGGAAAGTATGCTTTATTCTTGTTAATAACGGTCCATGTCGCTTTAGATTTATTTTGTCATGTTTTGATAAAATAATTATTTTGGGATTTTTGGGTTAAAGATATAATTTTCTTAAGTCTACGTGAATATGTTTTGAATGCATTTTTGTTCTTAAAAGTGGGCTTAGTTCTATATTGCCACAGAAGCACACGTTTCATTTTACTGCATTTTTTTATTCCCTTTGAGATCCACTTGGATTTTTTAGTTAAAGACTTAGTTATAGTTTCGTAAGGAAAACAGAGATTGTAAAAGCATTGAAATAGATCCAAAAAATTGTCATAAGCCTCATTAGGGTCCGAAGTATTGTAAATGTCTGAGAATGACAGACTTTTTATACAATTTTTAAATGTATCCAAATATTCTTGGCAATAGATCCTCCGTCTAATGCGCCATGACTTATAGCACATGTTTTTTTAACCGGGCATCTTAGAACCTGTGTGGTGTGGTCTGACAGTCCAAATTCAATAATTTCTCCCTTGCAACCTCTGATATTGTGCGCGAAATTATCCAAACATGTCCCACTGCTTATTCTAGTGGGTTGAGAGAATTGCAATTGTAAATTATAGTTTAAAAGAATATATTCAAAATCTAGGGTCTGTTTATTTCTTTTTAATGTATTAATGTTAAAGTCCCCACAAATGATAATTTTTTTATTACGTTGAATACATACTAAATGGAGAATATTTTCCAATTTGTCAAAGAAAGTATTTAAGTCAGAATTTGGGACCCTATATATACATACAACAATAATACCATGTTCGGTTAATTCAATTGCGCAACATTCAATAAAAATTTTAATACAATAATTATTTAAATTTACTACTTTATGGTGATGTCCGATTTTTGTTAACACACATGCACCACCTCTTTTACATTCTCTTGAGAAACTTATAGCTATGTTATAGTTAGGTATATTTAATAATTCTTCTTGCTCAGGCGTCATAAAATGTTCCGTAATACATACAACATCGATAGACTTTTTCTTATTTCGCAGTTCTTCCAAACAGATACTGAGGATGTCACTTTTGTTCAGGAGTCCGGCGATATTTTGGTGTAGGACATATATGTGATTATAGACGAAAAATGTTTTAATTTTCGTTGGGGCTTGCGTTTTGCTCGTTGCTGTCGGAAGATGTGTCATTATTCTGTACGCTGTTCTGACCAAATAGATGTAAGTAGACTAGTATGTTACTCATAATATTTTCATATATATTTCTTATTCCGTATTTATTTATTTTGCCTGTGGAGTAGGAGAACATCTCATATGATAAGGTACGATTGCTGTCGTAGATGTATGCGTACTCATGATGTTGTATATCTAGATAAAGAAGGTGGTTGAACATGTCAACTTTAAAGTTGTATATCGGTGCTCCTGTTATATATGTAGGGAGACAGATAATTATGTTAGTGTGTGAGACTTTACGGAGAGATTCGTTTATTGTCTTTATTAAATTTAGGTAGTCGCTCTCCTCTTTGATATCATTTTCTCCAATGAACAGCAAGCAATAGTCGTTCATGTTGAAGCCTTTGACTTTTTGTTCGATATTACTTACGATTCGTTTTGTGGTGCTGTTGGGCATTACGTAGTGGCAGTAGTCGAAGTAATCGAAGAAAACTTCTTCAACTATTGACGAAGAACCCTTTATTGTGTTACAACTCAGAATACACAGTTTATTCTTTCGTGTAGGCTTCGGTACTATTATTGAAATCTGCTCCTTAATAATAGATATATCTTTTACTTTATTTGGCGTCTGGGTACAGCTGTTAGTAGTTTGAGTCTCTTTATTATGTTTGTTGCGTTGCCATTCACATTCCCGATTTAGAGAACTTGGTGAATTTAGTTGGTGCAGTGGTTTATTATTATTTTTGCGTGTCGGTGCAATACTTTTTTTCTCAGGCGTTGAGCATATTTTCTTGTATGTGTTAATAATTTTTATCTTATTTTGCAATTCGGATTTGAGAAGAAAGTTTTCACTATTTAAATTTTCTATTTCTTGCTGTGCGCTCAATAATTGATTCTTAAGTGCATTATTTTGTTCAATAAGCTCATTTATGACTCCGCTATTATCGTTACAGCTGTCTGGTAGGCTCATCATTGTTGTGTCGAATAAAGTTTTCTCGTTACTATCTGACAGGTTAGTTATGTCTGTTAGTGAGCTCGTTCTATAGGGTTTGCGGTATGTTACGTTATTGCTGTCGGAGTCCATTTTATTAGAAGCTATTGTGGCGCCCTCTGTTGATATGTAGAAGGTTTATGGGAGTTTCAAGTTGCTCTTGTTAGGTAACTGTGTTTGTTGCGTTCTTAACAACTTGTCATTTATGCATCAACTTAACATTCACAAAAAGAATCACTTACTGCGGGGTTTGAACCTGCACCCAACAGATCAGTGATAGTTTTAAGTCGCCTGTTGTGTCAATGCGCCATATGAACACATTAAATTGCGGTGAATTATGTGACTGGGTACCTCTTGATCTGATACAGCTTTTAAGTCAGGTGTCGGGCAGGTCCAAAGTTCAATTCTTTGTTTGAGAAACGTAGGTATGTTTCGAACGGTTAATATTTAAGTTATTATTTACAATTGTGTTTCCACTCACTGTTTTTTTTCCATAAGTGAGGTCAAAATTATGCAGTAATAGTTTATATGTACAAACATGCACAGTTTTTGTCACAAAAAGGTCGCTGGGTTTTGAAAATGTTCACAGTTTTTTATATTCTTATAGCTTCACTTGTGGTAAATCTTTTTCTTTAATAACATTGTCACATATGCACGGGGGTGTCCTTTCACTAAATCACTATGTTTTATCACTTTTAGATTGTTTATTAATTTATTAAAGATTTTAATAACGGAGTTGATGTTACTTGGACGGTGACGTTCCGTTCTTCGTAGAAGTAGGGAATTCACGATAATTAATACCCATAAGGGCTTATTTCGGTATAACCGACTCGTATATGGTCTTGCGTCAAGTCCAGGAATTATTCAGAAGAAATTAGAGCAATTATTCGCTCACTTACCATATGTTGGTGTATTTTTAGATGACATTGTTATTAGCGGCCGAAACACCCCGTCACCTTTAGAGAACCTACGTAGAGTTTTCGATATATTAAAATCGAATGGGTTAAAGGTTAAAAAAGAAAAATGCAGTTTCTTTGCCGAATCTATTACGTATTTAGGATATGTCATATCAAAGGAAGGTACGCCTTCCTTTGATATGACATATCCTAAATACGTAATAGATTTTAGACGGCCATGGCTGCAGTACGCTGCAGCCATGGCCGTACGTAACACAGCCATGGTCACGGTTACATATCGACTTCTTAGGTCCATTAAAGGGAATGAAATTTTTAGTTATTTTAGACTCAACCTCAAAATGGTTAGAAGTGTTTAATATGGTACGCACCACAGGGGGAGCAGTAGTTAAAGTTTTAAGAAGTTTGTTTGCTAGGTTTGGGCTTCCCTTGGAAATAGTATCTGACCAGGGTCCACCATTTACAAGTGCCGAGTTCAAAGATTTTCTAAGGGTCAACGGCATAAGACAAACTTTCTCCCCTGCATATCATCCGTCGTCGAACGGTGCAGCGGAAAATGCGGTGAGGACGTGTAAGAATGCAATAAAGAAGGCAATTACAGATGGATTAGACATCGGCGCGGCATTACAAACCTTTTTATTAGCCTATAGGAATTCAGCACACAGTACCACGGGAGAGTCACCAGCTCAAATTTTACAAAAACGTCCATTACGATCACGGTTAGATCTGTTAAGAAGGGAGAGAGCCGTTGTCGATCGTGTGAGTGAGGTGCAGCGCCGTCAAGTTGAGTACGCTGGTGGTACGATGCGCGAACTAGAGGCAGGTGAACCGATTTGGTTCAGGGATTACACTTGACGATCGATCGATTTGACTTGTAACGAGCAGGGCGAGATTGAGAAGGGAGGAGGTACGAATAGTGGTGAGCACGACGTGATGCAGGAATCGGACGAGGTTTTTAGTACGCCTTCACGGTCCATTCCACCTGCTACACAGGCTATACCTGAGCCTAAGTCTTCGCCATCCGTGTCGCGCCCCACGAGAGTCCGCAAGCCGGATAAGATTTCGGGATGAATGGTTGTGTTTTTCTATTCTATTGTATTATTTTCAATGTCAAAGTGTGCTTACATTTTTTTTTTAATTTAAATGTGGAGGTGTAAGGTATTAGTATAAAATATGATTAAGAGATTAGTTGATAAGTAGAAGGTAGTTGCCCTCACTGTTTGTCTGGCCAGTTCGATATTAAACGTTTTTATGATTAGCTGTTATCTGGTCCTGTGATAGCCGCAGTCTTTTCAGGAAATTCAAAGGATCGTCGTGCAGTGTTGCCGTCGTTAGTTGTGCCATAACCTTGTTTTACGACATCGATTAATAGGTTGAGCTCCGTTTTGAACCTGGCTTGGATAGTTCTCTTTCTTGCATCCACTGCAGCTTTCTCACTATCCCCTCTAGCAGACGACTTCTTAATATCTAATTTATATGCGATATGCAAAAGACATTCCATCATGTTTATGCGTGTAGTGAAGGAAATCCGAGCTCCATCAAATCATCTTCTGTTGATTTATTTTTAACTTCTTCCAAGTTGTTCATCTCCGAAGGTTTCGCCAAACAAATGTTTTTTTTATTTGTTTATTCAAAATCTGTAATTATATAACATATAAAAAATCTGCCAAACTGCAAAACAGTTTGTCGGCAGTTGTTCTCGTTTCACATTAACATTAAAACAAATTTCGTTTTTTTTTTTATAAAATAATTAAAATAAAAAAGAAAGTGAACTTACAGATTCATACACATACATCCATGGAAAATTATTACTATTGTCCATGGATGCAAAACAAGCTATGGACACAATGAGAGGTAATGTTTTTTAAGTATATTTTTAAGCTGGTTGGCTGATTTGGCATGCGATATTAACTGTGGGGGTAGCTCATTTTCAAACGTCGGAACTACATATTTTCTGGTGCGCTTACCAAAGTAGTTCGTGACTTTGGGAACAGCAAGTGTCTTCTTTTTCGATAAACGAGTTGGGTACATATGCCTACGTTCTTCCTTGTAATTTTGATTATTTAATTGTTCAGTCAAGATATTAAGCTTACTTTTGAAATGGACCGGAAGTATTTTACAAATTTTGAATAGCTTTTCATAGTTTCTATTTAGACTTTTTTTAGTGTTACTATCTACAAGTAGTTTAAGTAGCCTTATCTGCAAGGTATTGATTTTATTTAAATATGTAGCGAACGTAAGGCCATATGCACCCAACCCATATTCGATAACTGAGTCAGCCAGTGCATAGTATAAAGTATACAATACTTTTCTGTTGACAGCATGTTTAAGAGTCTTTAATTTACCCAGAATGGATCGAAGCTTATTGCAAACGTTGTTGACATGCAGATTCCAAGTGAATGTGTTAGCTATGACGAATCCTAGGTACTTATAAGATGCAACTGTTTCTAAATATGAGCATTGACAATTCAGTTTGTTGTTATGTAGACATTCGTACGAATGACCTTTCACTCCTATTGTCCCAAAATTATTTTTATTTTTATGATACGGCGAGTGAATGAGCATGCACTTAGTTTTACTAATGTTATAATGCCATTATCATGTGCCCACTGAACTACACTGTCAAAATCGTTTTGCATATCGAAAAATAGTTTTCGAAAATTTCTTAAACTTGTTCCAGGAAATACGTGTTTTTGAATGTCTTACAAGTGTGTGAAATAAATATTTGTCATTAAGAATCTCCATTACATGTGCAAGGTTTCTATCGAGACGTTTTCTTTATTTTTAC
Source organism: Eugnorisma glareosa (assembly GCA_947578425.1). Classification (NCBI taxonomy): domain Eukaryota; kingdom Metazoa; phylum Arthropoda; class Insecta; order Lepidoptera; family Noctuidae; genus Eugnorisma; species Eugnorisma glareosa. Next base: position 2,299,764 of record OX387984.1, read on the forward strand.
AGTTTATGAGTACATTATAAACGGCCAAAGTTCAGGTAAAATTTGTGCAAACCGCAATTTTTGGAGGCTTAAACTGAATTTGTTTCTACTTTTTTAATTTTTTGCAACCATAGAAACCTAGATATATATAGTGCACAAAATACATATTAGTTAAAAAAAATCAAAGATAGATGTGTAACATCGGCATAATCACGTACGAGCGTTTGTATGAAAAGTATGACGGGTTGGCCGCTCTCTTAAGCCAATTTTTTATGGTTTCTAATGAATTTCAATTTCTAATATTGCACACAATTAATTTGCGTAAATGTCTAGTCTATATACATACATGTTAAGCTTTATACTAGTTAAAACAAAACAATAAACATAGAAGAGAGTCCATATTCAAATTACAGACTTGGCTTCTCAATCCATAAGACCACAGATTATTTGGTGCCCGAATGACGTTGACAGGGCGGCCCTGTCGAACAACTTGAAGGTTCAACAGCCTCTTTATCACTGTGGCCGAAGAGCCGATAGAGCGGAAGGTCTAATACTCAGGCACTGGACCACAACACAAGTATTACCTTCAAATCGTGCCTGGAAATAATATTTCTTTTAATTATAGCTTATTTGATTATAATTGTCCTTTGTCTTTCCTGATTATTGTATTATTATTAATGATTTTGACATTATTAGTAAATTATTATCAAAAATTTCCAAATATAATTATGTACTAACACTAGTGTTTAAGATGTGTATGTATTACTAAAAAATTGGATTTGATAATAAATGATTTGATTTGATTTGTTATTTTCTCGTCGGTCCGGAGTGTACGCGTGTTGTTTGTTGCTACGTCAAGTCGTCGGTATAGGCAGCCGGATCCCTTCCGGAGAGTCTTCGCACCCCTTGCCACGCCGTAACCTCGACCGCTACCGTCGTCGAGGGTAGACGGGCTGCCGGGTACTAGGAGCCATCTCTGTGTTACGCTCATCATTAGGGGGGTTTTGCCATAATCGCCACGCTTGGCAGGCGGGTTGGCGATCGCAGTACGGTTGTTACAAAGGCACAGAGAACGTTGCTGCCCATTCTCTGGTAAGTCCCTCAGTAGGTAAGTCTCTTACTACACCCATGGGAAGATACTATGGTTCTATTCTTTACGTCCGACACCATACAGTACATCGCATCCATCAGCAATGTTTTGAGTGCGTTACATTGAGTCCTACCGTAAAACGTGATTTTTCACGCCAAAAAAAAAATCGATTCCCAGCAAGATTTTTTGCGTAGAGTTACTTACTCAGATGTGTACATCTGAGTAAGCGTAGCAGAGTACTGTCTTTGCGGTGAAGCGTTTGCAGAAACGATGAGAGACTTTTAATAGGAATAAAAGTAAATATAATATCTGAAGAAAAATGTATTTGGATGACAAGTTGAACAGTGACAGACTAAACTCAAACGTCATACCAAAAACTATACATTTAAAAGTTATGTCTCTTCAGCTGCAGCAGACTAGAAAGAGGCTTTAATACTTTCCCTCAGCTGATAGTAGACCATTTGGTTTATCCGTCAAACCGACTTTCGGAACTAGGTCCTTTAGTCTGGATCTGGGTAGGGCCTTAGTAAGGAAGTCTGCTAGCTGGGTAGCAGAGCTCGTCCTCTCGACTACGATGTCGTTTTGAAGCACAAGTTCCCTTACGAAGAAGTACCTTACACGAATGTGTTTGGTCCTACGGTGAAATTCTGGATTATGTGCCAATTTCACCGCGGTTTCGTTGTCCACGAACAAAACTGGTATTTCTTGTTGGCCATTCAAGTCTTTGAACAGTCTCTTTAGCCAAATTAGCTCTCTTGCCGCTTCGCTTGCTGCCACAAGCTCAGCTTCTGTAGTGCTAATAGCAACTGAAGCTTGTCGTTGGCACATCCAGGAGATTGCTCCTCTTGAAAATAAACACAATACTCCAGTGGTAGAGCGACCTGTTTTCAAGCATCCAGCATGATCAGCATCACTGTAGGCTTTTATTTGGTTAGGAGAATTTGCATCATGAGCATACATTATTCCTCTTGATAATGTGCCTTTCAAATATCTCATTATGTGCTTAACCATACGCCAGTCGCTAGAAGTTGGCTTTTCTAAGCTCCTCGAAGCCAATCCTACAGCATAAGCCAGATCAGGGCGAGTGCCCACCATCAAGTAAGCGAGCGAGCCTACTGCTTCTCTATAGGGAAAGGATTGTGACTCCTTGTCAGCTTTCTCTTTTTCATTAGTTCCTTCTTTCTGTAAAGGAGTTGATACTGGGTTACAGTCTTTCATATTGAATCTCTCCAAGACCTTATTCGCATAAGCTTCTTGCTTAATGAAAATCGAGCCGTCCTTCCTTTGTTCTATCTCTAACCCCAGATATTATGAAACGGGTTTGCTAGTAATCGTCAAAATCTTTTCTAGGTCATTGATGAAACTCTTTGCAAGATTCTCATCACTCGCTGCAACTAAGCCATCGTCCACGTAGAGTGCTATTAAGATTTTCTTATCTCCTAAGATTTTGGTATATAGGAATGGATCAGCGTCGCTTGTCTTGAAGCCTAAAGATTCGAGTATTTCTGTAAAACAGTAGTTCCAGCACCGTGGTGCCTGTTTCAAACCATAGAGGCTTTTCTTTAGACAACATACTCTGGATGTTCCATCTTCAAAGCCTTCTGGCTGCTTCATATAAATCTCTTCCGTTAAATTTCCATTGAGGAAAGCTGTTGCAACATCGAATTGAATAAGATGAAGTCTCTCTCTTGCTGCAATGCTGAGCAAAGATCTTATAGTTGCTAACCTCGCTACTGGGCTAAACGTTTCGTTATAGTCAAAACCCTTCTTCTGCTTAAACCCTTTTACGACTAGACGTGCTTTATACTTTTCTATTGTGCCGTCAGGGTTGGTTTTATAAATCCATTTGCATGGCAGAGCTTTTCGATTGCTCGGTAGATTCTGCAAGTCCCAAGCTTGTAATCTTTTCAAAGAATCGATTTCACTGCTCATCGCTTCTAACCATCTATCTCTACTTGTTGCACTCGATATTGCTTCCTTATACGTCGAAGGTTCTTTTTCAGTATCGACTAGGAATAAACTATAGTCATCCAATTTACGTGGAGGTTGAAGACTACTTCTGTCTCTGAGATTATATCTTGGAACGTCTGATAGCGGAACGTCTCCCTCTAAATTCTCTTCTATCTCAATATAGGCAGGAACGGCATCTTCAAATTGTTCTTCATTTTCACTATCTGAAAATCCGGTTATATCTATAAACTCTATTTCTCCTTCTCCCTCTAATTGGACTGACTGTCTTTGATGTCTTGTTTGATTTGCCTCTATTGATGTCTCAATAGGCGTCCTTATATTTCTTTCTTCTTCTAATTCTCCCTCTAATAGAACAGATCTCTGTTCAGATTGGGCTTCCTGATTCAAGGGATTGTCGATTTGCGAATGCTGTTGAATTGTATTTTCAGGAACTGTATCGTATGACACGGTCCACTCTTTCTCAATCGGTTTTGGATCAGATTTAGTAACAATTCCTGAAGCTTTAGCTTCAATTCCTGGAATAGGTGTCTCTTCTATGATAACATCTCTAGATCGGATCAGATTGTCAACTTTATACTGCGTTTCATACCAGATACGATAACCGTCATCATTGTCGTATCCTATGAGGATGCCTTTAGTTGCTTTCTTATCCAATTTTTTTCTTTTATTTTTCGGAACATGGGCATAACACGTACTTCCAATGATTCTAAGATGCTTTATATTATGCTTCTTCCCAAACCATAACTCATGAGGTGACTTGTCTTTCTCTCTAGTAGCACCTGTTCGGTTTAAAATATAAGCAGCTGTCATAATAAGTTCCGCCCACAATGCCTTTGGCAGTTCTCTCTGAGCATTCATCAATGTTCTTGCGGTTTCTACTAATGTCCTGTTTTGGCGCTCGCTACAGCCATTCTGCTCTGGCGTGTACGGCATAACAAGACGTTGCTTGATTCCTTTTTTGTTCAAAATATCTCTGACTTCCTTGTTGTCAAACTCAGTTCCGTTATCACTCAGCAGTGTTTTGATTACATGTCCTGTGACCGTCGCTTCTTGTAGCATTATGGTCAATTTGTCTTTGACTTCGCTTTTGTTTCTCATGCAATAAACCATGCAGTATCCGGAAAAATCGTCTTTAAACAGTACGTAATAATGGTATTTTGAAAAACTCATTGGGAAAGGACCGCAAACATCTGAATGAATAATTTCTCCTGGCTGTGTAGATCTTTCTCGTATGCCAAATTTCAGTCTATGCATCTTTCCGTAGATACAAGCTTCACACGATTCTTTATTTATAGGAAGTGTCAATCCTAATTCTCTTTGAATGACTTCCTTAACGTGCCTTTTGTTTTGATGCGCTAATCTTTCATGGTAGAGCTGCATCAAATTAGTTGTTGTAGTAGCAAATACAGGTACCGGTGGCAAGACGTTGCGAACTTTCAACTTAAAAAGCCCTCCACCTTGGTTACGTTTGCCAACAACTGCTACTTCCCCATTCAAAATTACTTCGCAAGTTTCCGGGGTCGAGACGAACTTACTATTCCTCTGTTTGTCATGCATAGCTAACACTGAATACAGGCTTCGCTGGATCTCTGGTACATACCAAACGTCCGTGAGTGCTATGTTCACAATATTCCCTTTGACATCTGCTTCCAAATATATTGTTCCTTTGCTTCTTGCTTGAACAATGTTACCATTCGCTGTAGTAACACCTTGGATCTCGTCAAACTGTTGGAATGTTTGGAACAGGTCACTTCTGTTGGTCACGTGACTAGTCGCGCCATTGTCCACGTACCATGATTCTTTATCTTGTGCTACGAATGCCATGACATCCACACTCATAATAGCCGTATTCGCACTTTGACTTGAAGATGGCTTGTTATCACTGTCTTTAGGCGGGCAACCATCTTTCATCCACTTCTGGCAGGATCTTACTTGATATCCCATCTCATGGCAGTAATTGCATCTCATATGCTTATGCTTATTCTTCTTTCCTTCACGAATGGTGCTATTCTGTGTCGTACTCGTCACTAATACCTCTTCACTCGATTCACCATTTTTCTTTTGAAGTGACTTCTCATGAGAGCAAAGGTTACTTGTTAATCCTTCGACTGTCCTCTGTTCTTTGGCTAACAACAACCAACTTGATTTAAATTCAAAGTATTTCTGATCTAATGTATCCAGAATTTTAAAAATGAGGAATATTTCTCGTAGTTTCATATTCGGATCATCTTTACCAATCTCTCAATTCAACTGACACCAGAGAGTCTTCAATTTGCAAATATGTGTGGCCATATCATCAGAAGTATCTAGTTTAAATCCGAAGAAATCTAGGCAGAGATTATAAGCTCGATTCTCATTATCTCCGTCAAATAACCGATAGTTCTAGCCATAATTCTCTTGGACATGTAAATGACATTACCTTTCTAACGGTATCTTCGTTCAAATTTGTTGAAAGCAGGATCATAGCATTATTCTCTGCCTGTATAAAACGCGCTATTTTCGTTCTAAATGCAGTAACTTCTGCGTCTCCTGCACCTACTGGCAACACGGGTCTCATACATCTTCCTTCTACTATATCCAATGCATCTGTTATGCTCCTAAGCAGGATGGATATTTTATATTTCCAGATATCCCAGTTATTCTTGCCTTGAAGTGGTGCAATTTGTACCTTTGTACTTAAATTTTCCACTTTTTCGGACATTTCCACTTTTTCGCTAGCACATAACCTGTAGCTGAGTACTGTCTTTGCGGTGAAGCGTTTGCAGAAACGATGAGAGGCTTTTAATAGGAATAAAAGTAAATATAATATCTGAAGAAAAATGTATTTGGATGACAAGTTGAACAGTGACAGACTAAACTCAAACGTCATACCAAAAACGAAACATTTAAAAGTTATGTCTCTTTAGCTGCAGCAGACTATCAAAGAGGCTTTAATAGTAAGTAACTCTACGCAAAAAATATTAGAAGCAGTCAACCAATCTTTCTGTAGAAAGATTGGTTGACTGCTTCTTGAAGGGTCCGTTTACACCCTGTGTATCTACAGGGTGCAAAGATGAAGCGGGCCGTTCGTTTTGTAATGATGCTACATTTTTTTGCTCAAAAATCTTTCAAAAATAGAATGCTTTTTGTAAATCTGCGTGGAATAAAAAATTATGTCATCTAAATCCAAAAACACTTGCAGGAAAAATTTATAACATCAATATTTAGAGGTCATTTACGAGTATTATTATTTTCATGACTAAACGGCTGATCAGATCGTAATGAAATTTGGCAAAGAGATAGATTATATCCTGGGGAAGGACATTAGCTATCTTTTTTTTCACACATACACATTAAAATTTCCATGCAAACAAAGTCGCGGGCACCAGCTAGGATTAATTTATTGACTTTGATTAGTTTTGTTCTGTTGACTGTATTCTTGGTCTAGTCGTCACATGTGCAACTGTTGAGCTTGAAGACCAGGGCTCTATTCCCAGGGGTGGCAAAGCTATATTGGCTATAAACCCAATAAGAAAAGAATTTTTCAGTAGCAGCCAGTGGCGATTATGACTCGATTCCTACTGGCTTCCCTTTGAAAAATGGCACAGTCAGTATTCTATAAACAAATAATTTACTCACATTAAAGATATGTACTCCGGCTTACCTCTTACAAAAATTGAGCCTTCGCTACTGGTAGCAGCCACGGTCTGCACTTGTGCCCAGCTGATGGCAATAGGCTCACTCCCTATTACGAAGGGCTCGAACATAACTGGCAAAATGTAGGTGTACTATTGAGAAACCCCCGCGTATTACAGGCACGATGAATCTGATGATATGTTTATTTAATTTTGTTACAGCCTAAAGCATTAACAGACCGAGGCCACATAGAATGTTCCAGTGGATTTGTCGCAACTTCGATTGAGATTATAAGTATAGTTGACGATGGACAATCAGAAGCTGATGCATTTGAAATAGAGCTGCGGGCTACAAGTGTGAAGCAACATGATGTTCTGGAGATCAAAGAGGAGCGCCACAGTCACGGTAAGTTCTGTATTTTATTCAATGAGGGCTATCGTTTTTGAGCTCACCAGATGGCTCCACTGTCGCGTAAGGTTATGTCAATCATTCTATTTTATACTCTATACTACCAATAACTTCATAAAAAGTTTATTTTATTACACATAACAACATAGTGTAAACTTGGGATACATTTATTTACAATATTCTCCCTAAAATTAGCAAGCATGAAACATTTAAAAATCGTTTTACCTCCAACTAAGATACTAACAAATAAGATCCTAAGTTGCTACTTAAAATCTTCAAGTCTTAATTAATCAGGAATAGCTCAATCTAGACCACAATCGTGAATATTAGTAAAAATACGTGACAAAAAGCACGCAACGCGTGAACTTTCTATGACATCTGACATTTTGGTGGCCTCGCGCTACCCTAGCGCCTCTAGCGGCGAATTCACACGCGATAGCCCCCATTCCATTACTGATGGCGCCGCTGGCGCAGTGTTTTGTTTCAACTTAACTATTTTATTGTATTGTATAGCGGGCTGGTGTTTGGAACTCTAGGTCCAAGCGCGTATTTTGCGTGCGGGTGCGAAATCTATTCAATCCACCTTAGCTCCCCGAGAAAGGCCAGCAGCGCCTTGATTCGCCTTGTTCCTGACAATCTCGCGGAGAGTACCTGGGTTACCGAATGTATGTTGTAACCACTGGGCAGTGCAGAAGCATGTGGGCTGCTGTCTCGTCTTCCTCCATGCAGGCTCGGCACAGGCGGCTGTCTGTGACTCCTACGACAAAGAGGTGTTTATTAAAAGAGCCGTGTCCAGTGATGGCGGCTGTTACTGTGCGCAGCTGTAGTTTGGTGCGCCCGCTTGGTGAAGCCGTCGACAGTAGGAAGTCCTTCCTTGGCCTGCCTGCACTCGCCATAGTGCAGCCATACCTGAGTGCGGGTACCCGAAAGGGAGTGGTACGATGGGTTCGGGTCCCTATGAATGTAACTATTGACTCATGCTGGAAAGCTAGATGCAAAAGCGAGCTCGAAAGTTTTAGTATCCTGTGGTCCTGTTTGGGATAAATTAAGTTTTTTTTGATAGCCTCTAGCTTTGACAGTGACAGGAACTTGGGGTCTTGGATCGTGGGGCAGTGCATAAGCATAATCAGCCTATAATGTTCCCACTGCTGGGACACACGGCCTCCTCTCTATGAGAGGGAATGGGCTATAATCCACCACGCGGGCCCAGTGCGGGTTAGTAGATATCACATTTCTTCGAATTTTTGGTTCTAGGACATGCCGGTTTCCTCACGATATTTTCCTTCACCGTTTTGAGAGCAGTGGTGATGAAATAAATTACACAAAGTAATGCGCCCGTTTGTTTTGCACAGTGTGACAGATTACAGTGTGACTCGTTGGGAAAAATTGTGAATAAACATCCCAAACAGTCACACTGTTACTCGGTAGGACAACTTTTAGTGTTTATTCCCAACGGATCACACATTCACAAGCCAAGTGAAGAGTGTCACTCGATGGGAACAAAATATTCTCATACTGTAACACTGTGACATATTGGCACTACGTCTTACCCAATCAGTAACACCATTGAGACTCATCATTTGTCCATGATTTTTGATTAATTAGAGATTTGTTTTAATACAAATAATGAAAGATACTTTTTAAAAAATCAACCATAATTATTATAATTATCAATCCCAGCATGTCAAGATAAAATCACAAAAAAAAACTGCACTTAACATATTACATCGTTTTAAATATATTTTTTACGCAAAATATATACCACCACTCTCCTCCTCTACTCCTCCTCCTCTTTACTTTACTAAACAGAAAATAGGTAACAGACTGTTATCAAAATGATGTAATCTTTACTTTTACTAATTATCTTTCATTATTTGTATTAAAACACACGAACAAACGAATGCGCCTGACTGGGTTCGAAGCCACGACTTTCTGTTCGTAAGTCGTAGCCGCCACCACAGGGCCATCGTTACTCTCACCGTGCCCAGTGTGCCCAGTAGAAAAGATGACCCTGAATACAAATAAGATGCTATGTATGTTTTTGTTTTAATTACAGATTTGGAATCGGAAAATAACTATGCAGAAGAAAATAGCAGTATATATGTAGAAAGTAGACCACCACACCATCCTGCTTCAGATTCAGAAGATGATGTGCCTCTAATGGAGATCAAAACTGTAGTGGAAACAGTTAAGGAAGAAATAGATAAGTTATCTAAGAAGCAGTGTGGAGGGAAGAATACTAAAAGTAAGATCCTATTGGTGTACTAATGACGTCTGTACTGGCTGCCAAAGATTGTTACACCTCCACGACCCCAAGGAAATTCAATCCATCCATCAGCACAATGTTTTGAGTGCGTTACTTTGAGTCCTACCGTAAAACGTAATTTTTCACACCAAAAACTAATTCTTTCCCAGCAATAATTTTTGCATACTTAAAGTAACTTAATTTTCTACAAGTCAACCTTACCCCCCACCCCACTGAACAATTTATTAAACTTAACCTTAATATATGCGTTTTTTCTCGCACCATTCTGCAACCCCCCCCCCCCCAGGTGGGTTAATGATGTTGTATCTAGACCCAGCCGAAAAGTGCTTAACTATGCGTAATGTTCCTAGGCGAAAATTAAATTGTTTTCTAATAATAATGTTTATTGCATGTCCATTACTGTTCATAACAAATTACTTGATGGATTCAAAACTCTCCTCAGGCCTCAGAAAATTAAATGCATATTATTTAACTTTCTTTTAAGCAAATGTTATTACTTATACTATCGGGGGGATTCATAAAATCTTCAGCTTTTATGTACCCCGGATTACCCGATTACGATGATTACTTGAATATTTGACATTATTGCCTATAAATCGTAATTTATCTCCTTGACAGCACTGACTTATATAATTAATCTCTTTTACAACTATTGTTCAATTTATTTAAATTATTTGTTATTCTAATGATTAAAAACCTAATTTAATATTAATAATTTTACAAACCATATTTGTAGGCAACGAAACGGCAAAACAATAATTATGATATCGTAATATGTAATGTTTAAAACGACTTTGTACAATATTCTGACAAATAAATGCATTCCATTCTGATGTTTTGTTTATCAACAGATATGGCACTTGGACCTCCAGTCACTGACCTGCCAGAAGTAGTACATATTTATCACCATACCGTCCTAGATTACTTTCCGAAGATAATGTACCTTTGAAGGAGATACAGGCTGAAGTGGAAGAACTCTTAGAAAAGGGTCAAGAACTATCTGAGCAGAAGCCGAAAGCCAAGAAGACCAAAAGTAAGTATTTAGTTTGCATACATACAGGGTGTAAAAATGCCCTTAACGAAGCCGAAAGGTACTTGTTCTCCTCGCCATTACGATCATTTGTTTGTTCTAGATCATACCTGGGAACCTTCTAGTTACGGAGATATTGACGGTCAAAGTTCCAACTTTTAAAACAAGTTTTTTTTTAAATACATCATATCATGTGTTTTTAACGTATTTTTTTTACTGTAAATACCTCCACGAACCCCGCCATTTCGGACCACAACAGGGTCACCTTGCAATGGATCAAGGGGCATAGTGGATCATTGGGTAATGATGCAGCAGACGAGCTTGCAAGGAGGGGCTCGGATGGGGTTGTGGCCGGCCCCGAGCCTCACTTGCCGGTTCCATTCAGTCAGATCAGGACCTGGATGCGTCTGTTAACCCAAACAGAACACAATGCCCGCTGGGCAAGTACAACCAACTGCAGACAGCCTAAAGAGGCGGTACCTTCACTAACACCGCGACTGACTAGTAGACTACTCAGTCTCCAACAAACGGACCTGCGAAATGTGGTGGGTATGCTCACAGGCCACTGCCCACTCAACAAACATCTGTTCACCCTCAACGCGACGGACAGCCCGCTGTGCAGGGGCTGCCTTAGCGCGGATGAAACGGCAGCCCACGTAATCCTGGAATGTAAGGGGGTTGCTGACTAACGGGCACAAATCCTCGGCAGTCGGGGTCGCTCCTAGAAGCCTGTGAACGTCCCAGGAGACTTCTGAGCTTCTGGAACTGGAGCTGGGTTGGCTCCTATAGCCAACCGTCCCACCCCACGCATAATGGACCGCCTTTGAGTCTAAATGCGGAAGAGGGAGCCCTCAACAATACAATACAATACAATAGCCCTGCAGTGCAAATAAGTGCTTGCAACGTAAGATGGCGCAAGGGTGTCGACGCAGGTTGCGTCCCACACCAAAGGCCTCTACCCACCTTCCAAGGTATCAGCGTCCTGTCGTCTGGTCTCTTCCCATCGTCACTTGCCAGGCCGTTAAGTTCTAAAACCGCTGGTACGCCAGCTGGTCGTAGATGCTCGCGTGCCGTGCTATGCGACCTGCGCTCCTGTAGCACGACAGTCCATGGTGCCTCAGCAACTCAAGGTAACCACAGATATAAACAGACATAGATAACGCAAGTTTCACGATCTGTATGAAAACCAAGCGTGCCATTTTTTTAGTACCTACTATGACGTCACGTTAGTGATGGAAAACCAAATCGATTCAAAGACGCCGCCGCGTGAGGCGCCCATCTCAACACGTAATTCGATTGAAACACCAAATATAATCAATTTAAGTTCTAGTTTTTAGAAAAAGAAACGGATTTCTACCCCATTTTTAACCGACTCCAAAAAAGGAGGAGGTTATATCTTCGTGTTTTTTTTTATGTATGTTACCTGATTTCTCCCACATTTGTGGACCGATTCTCAAAATTCTATATATTCAAAATACACAACACAATAGCCATGACATAAATGTTAGTAAAAAATAATTTCTAAAGCTGATGAAGGAAGGTACAACTCTATAACGGTTAGGAGTTAGGTGATTTCTCTAGAGACAACAGGGTGAGTGCTAGAAACTAGAAGTATTAATAGTTTTAACCGACTTTAAGAAAATAACTGTTGTTGTCATTTAGACGCGTATTTAATAATGTAAAATAAATTCATGGCGACATGGGAACAACTAAAAAGGGAAAAATAAATAAAAACTTTTTGCAAAAATTCACGTGCCAGATTTCGTGGCGAAGGAGCTAAGTAAACTGCCTCCCGTCACGTTCGTTCACGTCGACTTTACGCGGCTGTTAAAGGACATCACTTCCTTGAAAGCGGAGATGACCAAGATGCAGTCCAGAATAGAGGTTTAAGAAAAAAACCAATACTGAACTACGTGCGGAAATAGCATCATTGCGCAACATTGGTTCTGTAAGTGGGTCACCTAAGGCCTCAAAGGTGAACACGCGACGAGGGGCGCAAAATGCATTCGTTGGCAGTTTGGAATCGGCGAACACTAGTGCGTCACCAGCTATAACGCTGAGCAAGCGCCGCCCGCGCCACTACAACGGCTGCGGAAACGTCACGTGTAGGTACGTCGACCCCTAAACGTGCCTACGCTGCTATTGTCACCAGCGGCAAATCAGATGCGTCGCAGCCTAAGCGACAAACCAGAAAAGGGGAAAAACTGATAAAGGGTGCTCAACCTGCCCTGACTGCGGTCCGTAGCTCTTTGCCAAACGCCAAGTTGATGAGGAGGGTTTCACTAAAGTAGAAAGGAAGAAGAAGAAGCCCTGTTCTCGTAACCTGTGTGGCACCGCGCCGAGTGGACCCAACATGCTGCTGCGCCCTGCTGTACCTACGACGCAGTTGTACCTTTCGCGTCTGCATCACTCTACAACAACTGAGGAAGTCGTGCAGTACTTGAAGGTGAAAACCAGCTGGACTCTGAGGGTCGAAAGGTTGGTATCGAGCCACAACATCAAATTTAAGTCGTTCGTGGTACGAGTTCCAACCCAACATCTGCAGACCTGCCTGAAAGAGGACTTTTGGCCGAAAGGTGTCGTATATCGACGTTTCCGAGGACAGTTACACGACACCACGACGCTGACAACGTTACGTGTATAGGCATAGGTTTAAGGTTTTTAATATGTATTAGTATTGTACATCCACCCTTAACAAACGTCACGTAAGGCCGCAATACTGTCAAGGGTGCGACGGTACATGAAACTATATGGTAAGCTAAGGGAACCTACAAAGACCTACAAGCCTAACAGTCCCTACGACCCTAAGCCCTACAGCCCTAACCTACCATATACTTAGTATGTGATAAATAAATATATAAATAAGTTCAGGATGTCTGCACCGTACGACCTAAGGTTACAGACGGAAAGTAGACAGGAATACCAGGTTCGGGAAGGGTAAACTCACTGCCGATCCCGCAGACTCACGGGACTGATCCGAAGATGGCTAAAGGTGTCTTGGCCACAGTGCGGGGTAATGAGACAAGAATATAAAATTAAAATCTGATTTATTTATATAATGTTCTACTTATATACTACTTTTTCTTAACACACACTATTATACAAACTCTATGTGTCCTATGCGTGTAAGATGCAACCAAATCATTCTTTTAACTGGGCCGCGCGTCAGCCAGGCCGAGTGCTGAGTCAATGTCCAAAGGTAACATTGAACAAATCACAAAGGCAGCATTCGAGGACAGCTAGCAGATTTTTATATATTAAGGTATCAATACTAATTAGGTAATCAAATAAAATTCATATTTTTTTAGTCAACATTTATTTTATATGTTAAAAACAAATCCTTACACACTTTTCCTTCCGAAAGTTTCCCCATTTTACAGAATTTTATTTAATTTTCATCAGGGATTTCTAGATTTAGTTGAGAGATGTTACTAAATAAGTTAAGCGAAATAAATGCGAAAGTTTGTGAGTATGGATGGATGTTTGTTGTTACGCTTTCACGCAAAAACTGCTGAGTGGATTTGTATGAAAGGTGAATGGGCCGTAAACTATGGGCATCTGCCCCAAGGTTCAATAGCCATAAGATAGACAAAATTGAAAAGAGCTTTTTAAGGAGTTTGCTACTAACACGACTGTTGGCAATTCGGAGTCCGTTCGGAGTTATCGGATAATTAGGAAACTAGTTGGACAACGAAGTTAAGAATTTCTTGGCCACCAATTAAGGTTTTCTGTGTAACCAATAGTAATAACCCATTATCCATTGCACAGAGCTTTTCAAGGAATACTTTTGGCAGTAACACGACTTTCGCCAATTCATTGTCCGTTCGGAGTTATGACCTAAATAAATAGCACCAATAATTGACTATTTGAGCACTTAACATTTTCTGGGTGGCCAATAGCAATAACATATATACCATTGGAGAGAACTTTTCAATCACATCTTTTGCTACTAACATAACCTTTGCTAATTCGCAGTTCGTTCAGAGTTACTGAATTAAATAGCTGATAATTTGGAAACTTGTACTGACTAAAACCCATCCATGTTCCTTCTTTTGCCCTTTGTGTTCCAGGGTCACGGTATCTCTTTCGAACAGTCCCGCAACCCTGGCAGCCATCGGTCCTTTCGGACCCCTTCCTGCTTGCTGGCATCTCTTTGAGGCGCGCGTGGAACACGAACGCGCCGTCGACACGGCCTGTCGTCGTAAGTCGGACGGACGGTAAGCTAGCCCATAGCTCACCGTCTACAAGACCGCGCCTACGGTGGCCGGGGGCCACCACGTGGCCCCCGGCCGCCGTAGGCAACCACCGTCTCGCTCTGGACCATGGATTGAACCAAGGCCGGACGCGAGAGGTCGCCGCCGCCGATCGCCGCTACGAGGAAACGGCGGTGCTCCGCCCACGCGGGGCACCCGAGCGTTTCCTCCCGCCCGATTCAGTGCAGGAACCTCCCAAACAACAGTGTCCGGTGAGGACCTGCGTCAGGCGGAAGGTAAGGGCGCCATGGCGCCTCTTTAGCCACTCCTCAAAGAGGAGCCTTATCGCCACTATTGGGGCGTGGCCTGCACGGGGTTGCGACAGTAACTGTCTCCATGTCGCTATGAGATCGCGCCGGAGGTCTGTCCGCTGAACGGCGATTTTCCGCGGCAGTGGAGTTTCCCCCCGGCGTAGTGCATCCACGCGCCACTCGTACAGGCACGCGGGGTCTCCAGATCCCATGGCGGCAATCCGGCAATGTGGCTCGCCGCCCCGCCGGAAATCATGCGGTACCCCCTGATCAGCCTTACGGCTACCACCCTTTGGGGCGCCTTCAGGTATTGGGCGGCTCGCCGCCTCAAGGAACGTGCCCAAGCTGGGGCCCCGTAAAGGGCCATGGACCGCACGAGCCTCCGACAGGAGGCGTTTAGACACCCCGCGCATTACCTTAGCTCGAGCTTCGCGAAGCCGCTAAAATTTCGCTTTTACAAATGAAAAAATATCTGAACAAAAACAACGGGTGGAGTATGTTATATCACACCCCAACACACTCCCGCAGGCTGAAGATGTCATTGTTTTGAAAAGGACGTTTATATGCTTGTCGGCGTCGCACTGTAAACAACACGTGCATCGGCCGCGCGGTGGTGCACTGCGTCGTAGCGCGCTACGTTATTCTCCCACCTCCTCGCTTCGGGGAGGAGTTAGTGCGCGCTACGTCGTAGCACGCTACGTCGTAGCACGCTACGTTGTTGCCCCACCTCCAAAACCCAACGTATAAAAGGGTCCGCACGGCGGAAAAATCGCTTTTATGGTAGGAAAGGGAAAGCGTAGGAAGGACAAGAGCGCCAAGGCCAATAAGGCCAAAAAGCCCGTAGCGGCTCGCTCGACCCCCACTCCACCCTCCCCTGCCCCCTTGTCTCGCCCCGTTTCTCCTGTCGCTTCGACAGCTCCGGCCGCGTTTAGCCGCCCCGCCAGCCCTATGGCTACTGCCCCTTCTGCTTCTTCTTCAAAGAAGCGTAAGCCCCCTCCGCCTATCTTCATCCAAGATAAGGCGAAATGGACCGATGTGTCCAAGATGTGCACTGAGCTGCGCATCAATTACACCTCGGCCAAATCTCCCTTCAGGGTATCAAGGTCACTGCCCCTTCGTCCTCGGACTTCAGGGACCTTGTCCGCAATCTTCGTGGGAGGCACGTCACACATACTCTCTCCCTGAGAAGAAGCCCACCCGCGTGGTGATCAGGCGGATCCCCAAGGAGATCCCATCCCAAGACATTCTGGACGACCTCACCTCCCAGAACGTCCCAGTCTCTGCCATCCACCGCCTGCACAAGGCGAGGGGAGGTGACGAGTGCGACATGGTGCTCGTCATCTGTGACCCCGTCGAGGGTCATCACCCCATTTTCAAAATTAAGACCGTCTGCTCGTTATCGGGCATCCTCATTGAGAGGCCTCACCGCAACAAGTTACTTTCCCAGTGCCACGGTTGCCAACTTTACGGTCACGCCCAAAAGCACTGTTTCGCACCTCCCCGGTGCGTCAAGTGCCTAAGCGATCACGCCACGGCCGATTGCTCCCGTCCCAAGGATAGGAATCTTTGTACCGAGCCACCCAGCTGTGTGCTATGCGGTCAGTCAGGCCACCCGGCCAACTACTACAGGGGTTGTCCCAAAGCCCCCAAGCAATTTCCGGGTAAGTTGGCGAAGCGTTTCAACGCCCGCCAGCTGAGGGAAGCCCCCTCGTCAGTCCCGATCCCTTCTGCTCAATTGCCTGAGCGTCTCAGTCCCCAGAGACCGTCCCCTGGAACGCGCTGAATCATCAGCGTGCTTTTCCAGTCCTTGGTAGCCCCAAGACCGCCGCCCCCATGACCGGGTTATTAGATAACCCTGCCCCTTGCCCAGCGCGCATTCCAGCGGCCGCTCCCCTAGCCTTACCAGCGCATCCTCCCTCCAGGCCCCCCGGCCCAGAGGCTGAGGTAGCTGAGGAAAGCTCCTTCGATACCATCGCTAGGTTCGCGATCTTCGTCTCCCCTGAGGCTGACCGCTTAGCGGCCGAGCTCAGAGGCACGAATGATATCAACAAGATCAACATGATCTTTAAATCGTATCCTAGGATACGTTCAGCTCTCCGCGCTCTCTCCCACAATCAGACCGATAATGGATATTACTAGGCCCTTAACGTGTACCCAACTCCGATCCCTTAGAGTAGGCTTTTTTAATGCCAACGGCATTAGTGGACAACGCGATGAGATCGCTGCGTTCGTCCGCGATCATCAGATAGATGTCTTTTTCGTCCAAGAGACGTTCCTTCCCCATCACCGCAACCCCAAAATTGCAAACTTTTATATAGTTCGCAATTACCGTTCTCGCTGCCACAGAGGCGGTACGATCCCAGAAGACTCACCCCCTCTAGAATCCGTACTTGAGGTTTCAATCTGTCGGCTAGGCATGACCGGCCATCAGTCGGTCCATATCATCTCTGCCTAAATGCCCCCCGTAAATTCATCTGAAGACCATTCTCTGTTAGTGAAGGATCTCACTTTTCTTTTCGGCTTGAGCGAGTCCGTTATCATAGCGGGCGACCTCAATGCCAAACATCCCGCTTGGAACACCATAACGACTAACCCGAGAGGGCGAGCGTTGTTCGACCTAAGCGACCCTCTTCTTTTTGACCCTATCGCTCCTATGGAGCACACCCACTACCCCGACACTGTCGGTTTGCGTTCCGATGTGCTCGATATAGCGCTGCTCAGGAACGTCAGCCTCAGGCTGGACTCGATTGAGACGCTACATGAGCTTAACTCTGATCACCGTCCGGTAGTCATGCATCTCGTCTCTCGCTCGGGCCTCTCTGACCCCAGCTAGCCCCCTCCCTCTATTTTGATAACAGACTGGAAGAAAGTAAGCGATAAGCTGAAATCCGACACGTCTCCTCTCACGGACGGTCACATAGTTTCAGTCGCAGTCACGACGGCCGCCATCAACTTGTTTACAGATCACGTACAATCCGTACTGAAGGATTGTTCACGGGAAGTCCCAGCGATGAGCGATCACCGCTGTAAACTACCCGATGACATACTTGGTCTGATAACCGAGAAGAACGCGGCCGTACTTGCCTATAGCGTCTTTCCCTGCCATGCGAACAAGGCTCACATGCGCAGTTTGCAGCTTGCTGTAAAGCAGCGCACTAGTGAGTTTCGTTCGAATCGTTGGGACAAGGAGCTTAGCGAACTCGAGCCCACTCACTCAGCTTTCTGGCAATTGCAACGAAAGTTGCGTGCTAGCAGCGACGAGGTTACTATGCCTCCTCTCATTCGTCCCGATAAGAGCGTCGCTTTTGAAGACTCTGAGAAGGCAGAATGCCTGGCCGACAGCCTCGAATCTCAGTGCACGCCCAGCTCTCAACCAGTAGACATGCGACATCTCGCTGAGGTGGACGCGGAAGAACGTAGAGACGCCCTCCCCCCTGTAGAAGACCCCGACTGTCCTCTTCCTTCAGTCACGCCCGACGAAGTGAAAGACATAATAGATAGGCTACAGCCGCGGAAAGCCCCTGGCGCCGACGGCTTCACCAATAGGGTGTTCAAAGTCCTCCCCTCTCAGCTCATAGTCTTGTTGGCGGCCATCTTCAATGGCGCCTTGAGCAATAACATCTTTCTCCAAGTGTGGAAAGAGGCCACCATCATAGGTATTCCCAAACCGGGTAAACCTAAAACTGAGCCGACTAGCTATCGGCCGATCAGTCTTCTTAGCGCACTCGGCAAAATCTATGAGAGGCTTATTTATAAGCGCCTCAAAGACTTTGCCGAGGCTATGTGCCTCATTCCCAACGAGCAGTTCGGTTTCAGGACCGAACACTCGTGCGTCCAACAGGTCCACCGCATCGTAGAGCACTTGAGCGCTGGCTTCCAGCGTGGAGCGATGACCGGTGTGTTATTTTTCGATATAGCGAAAGCTTTCGACAAAGTCTGACACAACGGGCTGATATGCAAGTTGTATCAGCTCGGTGTGCCAGATCGTCTCGTGCTCATCTTGCGAGACTTTTTAGCGAATCGCTCTTTCCGCTATCGTATAGGGAAAACCCTTTCTTCCCCTCACCCATTCGCGCGGGAGTCCCTCAGGGCTCTCTCTCGTTTCCCCCCTCATTTTCACTCTGTTCACTAGTGAAATCCCTAAGAGCAAAAAGGCTCACTTGGCCCTATTCGCCGACGACACGGCAATCTATTACACTGAGCACGGCCAAGACGCCATCGCCCGTCAGCTCCAAAAAGCAGCCAATGCTTTAGGAGCCTGGTTCCGTAAGTGGCGAATCGAGGTTAATCCCGATAAAAGCCAGGCAGTTCTTTTCCATAAGGCGCGTCTCAATCGTCCCCCCCCTCTCCGATCACTAGGGAGAAGCGAGCCAAGTACTTAGGAGTCATTCTCGACAACCACCTGTCCTTTGCAGCGCATATAAGAGCAGCCCGCGACCGGGCTGCCTTTGCTGTGGGTAGGCTCCATTTTATAATCACGGCAAAGAGCAAATTGTCACTCAAGTGCGAGTTGCGACTCTATACCGCCGTCATCCGTCCCATTATGACATACGTTTGTGTCACTTTTGCCCATGCCCACCCGCGTCATCTGCATCGGATGCAGACCCTTCAGAACCGTTTTCTCCGAAAGATCACCGGTGCCCCCTTTTATGTCCGTAATGACAGTCTCCACGTAGACCTTAGGATCCCCACCTTAGCTCAGTTTATGAAACGTCTTTCCAAGCGTTTCTTGGATTCCGCTATCAAGCATAGGAACCCCCTGATCGCATCGGCCGCCCGGTAGGAACACTCGCGTATTAGCATGATTCGCCGTCCGCGACATACCCCCACCACCCCCGATGACCCCATCACCCTCCTCCAGGAGAGCAGTAGGGAAACCAGCACACTTCGCTACGGGCCTCGGCTTAGCGAGTGGTCGCTTAGTTTTTAAGTATAGTTTTAAGCCCCTGGCTGCGGCTGATGAACTTGCCGGAAGGGGATCCAGCACAAAAGCCTTCGGACCCGAAAATTGTACCCATTCCCTTCAAGCAGCTAAGGAGTTGGTTAAAGGATCACACTCAAACGCAAGCGGGAAAATGGTGAACCTCGACACCAGGGTGCAGGCAATCCAAGGAAGCTATGCCATCCCTGGACACGAAGCTAACCAAGCGCCTTCTGCGCCTGGACAGAGATAGCCTGCGACTGGTGGCGGGGACCATCACTGGACATTGCTCACTGAACAAACACTTCCACACCCTAGGTATAACTGATAGCCCCCTGTGCAGAGCGTGCATGGAGTCGGAGGAAACTGTAGCGCATGTACTCCTCGAGTGCACCGGCGTCACCCAGATCCGTGAGGAGACTCTTGGAACACCGAGATCCCTTGAGGATGTCCTGAGAAGACCGGGAAGTTTGATCTGCTTCTGGAGGGAGGTGGGCTGGTTGGAGTAACGGCCACCATGGCTCACGTACAATGGTCCAATTTAGGGACTAAGTGCGGAAACCAAACCCCTAACATAGAAGCACCTGGCTGGCCTTAGATTCATTTTTAAGGCATCCACAGGGATCTGCCCGGTTAAGCAGTAGCCAGCCTCAGAGGCTGAACTGCGAGAGATACCATCTCCAAAAAAAAAAAAAAAAACAAAATTGCATCGCATTGCAAATGGCAGCAGTCACCGCCCGACCCTTGCCCGACGAGCCAGCCCGCGCCGCTGAGCAAGTAGCGTTAAATTCCTCCTTAAATAATTTGACCCAGCCTGACCCTAGCTGCCCTCCCCTCAATGACGCACTAAGCCTAGGCCCGAACCCCACAGGGGGTGCCCTTAGTGATCGTTCATTTAATGTTAAATCCTTAGTTTGTAAGCCTTGGCTGGGGGCCTTACAGTAATTTTCGGCAACCACAGGAAAGTCCGCTTAAGCAGCATCAACCTCAGAGTTGTTGCGCTGCGAAGCAAAATTGCATTTATTCTGACTTCAGGCGCTGCCCGGTGCACAGGTTGTATTGCTCTCAATTATTATTACTTTGCCTCTCTGTACATTGTTGCTATTTTATGTGAACTAAGCTGTTACTGTACTACTGGGTGTCATGGCTATTATTATAAGGTGTTAAATCGATTATTTTATATAGACTCCTTCGATTTAAACTGATTGTATAATTTCCTGTAAACTTAAGTAAATAAGTTAAAATAAATTCTAATTTCTTACTGTTGAAAGAACCTTTTTATTTTACAATATGTCTGATCCTGTGCCGTCATGCTTATAATATGGTGTTTGAAACGTGCTGTACGTTTCAATCAATAAAAGTTAATAAATTGATGAAATAACAGTACTTAATTTAAGTTAATATCTCATGTTTAGAGCTCTGTCTGACTCTGAATCGAGAGAAGTCGCCATTATAAGATGTTATTCTTAAAGACATCTATCCATTGGTATATTTCTTAACGCAAGGGCAATTTTTCCCATTCTCCTTTGGCACACTGATAGTTTATAACCTAGATTAACACATAGGATACTTTTTATCTCGATAGTACCACCCTGTGGGCGAAGCCGCGGGCATAAGTTAGTGATTACATAAATAAAATCGAATCTCGATGCTTAATAATACCTTCACGGATAGGACAGTTTTCTTAAATATATTATATTATTGTAATACAATTTTATAGTGTAAACGAGATTATTTAATTAAATGTGAGTGATACAATAATATCGAAATATAATTTATATATTTTTTATTAATTGAGTAAACATATTATATACCTAGCGTACGGTTGGATCAAACGCATGTTAATAAAAAAGTGATGGAAAATATTGTTGATGGATAGAGAGGGAGAGGGAAGCCAAAGAAAAGATGGATGGATTGTGTGAGGGATGATAAACGATGCCGTGACGTCTGACAGGGGAGAATGGAAGAAGAAAACGTGTTGCGCCACATCAAGTAGAATGGGACTAGGACAGGAAGATGATGATGGTAGCGTACGGTTGGAACAAGAGTAACTAGTGCATTACTTACTACGCACGACAGTACGTGTTATTCACTAGGGTGCATACGACGAATATGCATTTTCAAATACGACAGCTGACTAAATGCACGATGACACACATCACACTTGTAAGGTTTTTCACCAGTGTGTGTTCGAGTATGTGTTGTCAAATTAACCTTTTTACTAAAACTACGCTGACATACATCACACTTGTATGGTTTTTCACCAGAGTGTGTTCGAGTATGTGCTGAAAGCTCTCCCTTTACCCTAAAACTACGCTGACATACATCACATGTGTAAGGTTTTTCACCAGTGTGTGTTCGAGTATGTGTCATTAAATAATCCTTTTTATTAAAACTACGCTGACATACATCACACTTGTGAGGTTTTTCACCAGTGTGTATTCGAGTATGTACTGTAAGCTCTCCCTTAACCCTAAAACTACGCTGACATACATCACATGTGTAAGGTTTTTCACCAGTGTGTATACGAATATGTTTAATTAAATTATCCTTTTTACTAAAATAACGCTGACATGTTTCACATTTGTAAGGATTTTCACCGGTGTGTTTCCGAACATGGACTGTATGATCTTCCTTTAGCCTAAAACTACGCTGACATATATCACATGTGTAAGGTTTTTCACCAGTGTGTATACGAAGATGTGTCATTAAATTAACCTTTTTACTAAAACTACGCTGACATACATCACACTTGTGAGGTTTTTCACCAGTATGTGTTCGAGTATGTTCTGAAAGCTGTTCCTTTACCCTAAAACTACGCTGACATACATCACATGTATAAGGTTTTTCACCAGTATGAATACGAAAATGTTTCATAAAATTAACCTTTTTACTAAAACTACGCTGACATACATCACACTTGTGAGGTTTTTCACCAGTGTGTGTTCGAGCATGTAGTGAAAGGTGTTCCTTTACTCTAAAACTACGCTGACATACATCACATG
This sequence comes from Eugnorisma glareosa, assembly GCA_947578425.1. Lineage (NCBI taxonomy): Eukaryota > Metazoa > Arthropoda > Insecta > Lepidoptera > Noctuidae > Eugnorisma > Eugnorisma glareosa. The sequence continues at coordinate 2,322,553 of OX387984.1, forward strand.
TGTAAGGTTTTTCACCAGTGTGTATACGAATATGTTTAATTAAATTATACTTTCTATTAAAACTACGCTGACATACATCACATTTGTGAGACTCGCCATTACTGTCACTACTTTTGTTATGGCGTATATTATAACAAAAATCTTGATAAGTATTAGTAAGACAATCATTACCTACAACAGTATTATTGATACTATTTTGAACTGTTGGATTTGTATCAGTAACAGGTCCGGACGTTTGATTTTGTGGGTTCTGGATAATTTTCGAGTCTGTTTTCTTTAGCTCCGCTGTAATTGTATCTTCCAGTTTTGCTCTTCGTGTGGGTAGTTTTGGTTTCTTCGCGATCGACGCCCCTGGGGTTATAAATCTGGTAAGTGCAATGTTTGAAGAAGGTTGAGCGTGTACATAAAAGAATAGTAATTTGAATGATTCGCACAAGGACTGAAAAGCCCCTACACTTATCATTAGTGTCATAAAATACAAAATTTCGATGGGCGTCGATTAGTTTCCGGGGAGCGGTTCTTTAGCTCCTCCACCAAATTTTTGTATCCTTCTTCGAAGAGGATACATTTCTTTGTGAAGAGAACAAGAAAGAAGAAAACAAATGAGTCAGTTTATATAGATATGTCAAAGAATTAAGAGTTTCTAAATTCGGGATGCGAATTTTGAAGCTCGGTTAGCTTTATCTCGCTTCGGATTATTTCTTTGGTTCACAGAAATATTCGGAGATAATTTTTTATTGGGACACGTCGGCCACTGTATTCCCAAACCATTGCAACTCCTGAAAGCTAGAATCAACAGTGGCGACCACCAGAAAAACCCCGATACATTGAAGCTCGACGAAGTCCCGAAGAAACAATCTAACTGTCTTGGATCCCGCAAAGAAATTAATCAGAAAACATAATTAGCGAAAAACATAATTTCCAATTCCTCAACAGTTCCTTTCTACGGGATCGTTATTCAATTTAATATTGGGCCACGATTTAAGATTACCTTTGAAATTAAGTTGATAAGTTTTTTGTGGTGCAAAGGTCAGACGGTTTGATTGCCCCACTGACATATTAATCGTAGGCAAGTATCAGCCAAATTGTCGAGGTTACCCGAGTACTCGACTGAATGAGCAGAAGGCCGTCGTCAGCGTAACCGGTTAATGAACAGCCGCATGGAAGTGGAACCACGAGTTTTCATTTTATTTAGTAGCACTGGCCACTATGCGTGACCAAACCCCAAAAATATCTAGAAAGATCCCTACTACGTATGTCCTTGTTTGGATGTACTAAGAGGAAATGCGGGCGGTCTTTTCTCCATACAAACGCTCTCGCTTGTTTTCTTGCTGGTTTATGATGATCTTTTACCGTTAAATAAATATCAATCTCTTCTACGCCCGTATGTTTTCCTTTTTGATGATACATAACCTGTATCAGCACTAGAACCTTTACAAAATGCTCAAAATTGCCTATTTGGACCGCTGGCAACAGAAGCTCTTATTTTTTTGCTTGTAACGTTAAATGCCAAAGATGGAGGATGCAAGAGCGAGTGCAGCAAGTACGCAAAACTTTTACCATATTGCCTTGGAGGTTAAATTCTGTATTATTAGGCATTTTAAGAGTTCCGTACCCCAAGGGTAACTAACGGGACCCTAGTACTAAGATGATTCGTAATAGAGAGACAGTTAATATTTTCACAGAACGTGCATTTCAATTTCCGCTATAACAACAAAAATAAAAGGGGGCTACCTTACTACGATGGTAACTTACTACGATGGTACCTTACTACGATGGTACGGGAACCCTTCATGCACGAGTACGACTCGCATTAGGCCGGTTTTTTGATGACACTTTCCTGAACATTTTAGTAGAACTGTTTCAAGCCAGGGGGCTTCCAGCGCACACGCAATCTTTAACAACTTCCTATCAGGTTTGGGTAGACCAATGGATATCAGTCCACCTTTGGCCTGTTTGCTAACCTATTGATAAACAGACAAATACTTACTCTTTGTCTTCGTAGTGTTTTGTTTCTTTTCATGTACTTTTTGCTCTGTTTCCACTTCCGTTTTTAACTCCATTAAAGGTACGTCATCTTCTGATTGTAATTCGGATTGGCGTGGTGGTATATATTCTATTTCCAGATAGTTGTTGTGTTGATGTACTGTTTCTAGATCTGTAAAAATAATAAAACAATTGCTTAATATAAATATTTTATTCTTTGTTGAAATAAACCAGAAATAACAAAACAAAATTTAGATACAAAACATGTGTTTTGGTCCTGCAAAATTATCCTGTGTGTGTTGTTCTGTCCTGTTAAGTATTTTGTGTATACATAAATAAATAATTCTACGGGAATGTCCTGTTAGGATAAAAGTATAGTCTATCCGCAGGGTAAAAGAGATGGACAAAGTAAAGGGTGTACAAGACCCTTAACGAAGCCGAAAGGCGCTTGTTCTCCCCGTCATTGCGATCATTTTTTTGTTCTACACCATACCTGGGAACCTTCTAGTTACGGAGATATTGGGGGTCAAAATTCCATCTTTTTCACAAGTTTTTTTTTTTAAATACCTGTTTTTACTGAACGATTTTTACTTTAAACTCCTCCAGGACCCCCCCCCCCCCGTACTACTCAATCCCTCTATCAGTGACCAGCACAATGATTTGAGTGCGTTACTTTGAGTCCTTCCGTAATAGGACCGTAACGTGATTTTTCACCCCAAAAAAAATGTCGTTTCCCAGCAATCATTTTTGCGTAAAGATACTTAGTTTGATGTACATAATGCTTGGTTGACAGCTTCGTGAGGGGTCTGTTTACACCCTCTATGCAAAGTGTACGAAAATAAATGTATTGTGAATAATTAAAATAAAAAGTTAATAATTTTACAACATGATTAACGTAGTCAACATATTCAACAATTCATTTTACCAAAACTTCCTATACATGCCAGGTACATTACTAATATTAATGACTAGCTTATGCCCGCGGCTTCTCCCGCGTGAAGTTCGATAATTGCCCCCTACTACCGGGATAAAAAGTTTCCTATGTGTTAATCCAGGTTATAAACTATCTGTCTGCAAAATTTCATCCTAATCAGTTCAGGAGGTTTCCGTGTAAGAGTAACAAGCATCCATCCATTCTCACAAAGTTTCGGATTTATAATATTACTAGCTGTGCTATGCGTTGTAATGCACCTTTTCCTACCCTACCTCTCTACCTACCCTACCTACCTACCTACCTACTCTACCTGCGTGACATGAACTGTCAATTGCAGAAGATGTCAAACCTAATTTATTAGTCGAGTGCAATTAGACAATAAGGTGGATTCTCGCCACAGTGTTCTTGGGTAGCACGTGTGTTTAGAATTTTGGTTTTTATTCTTTGTGATTGTTGATATTTTTGTGACTTGTTAGTTTATAAGTGTTTTGTCCTTGTGTTCGTAAACAGGTTTGTTGTATTTATTACACTCATAATCACTTTTATTTAAAATGGATCCCAATAAACCGCCCGATCCTGTTCCCCCCGACATTCCAGTTAATTCATCTCCCCTTTTCCCAAATACACTATCGCAATTCGCAGATGTTGTCTGTAGCGTTACAGAGATGGATGTGTCTCAATCTCAAGTTCAATCGTCCCGTAAACGTCCCGGTAACAACGAAGATACTTTATTAACATCTACCCCCCCAAACAAACAACAGAAAAGTCAAATTGGACGTACCAAATATTCGGCAATAGATAAGGCTCCTTTTGTCGTCCACGTCTCCCGTGTAGAGACCCAACCCAATTCAGGCACTACCTTACACCCGGTTAATTTTGGCAAGTTTCTGATGAGTAACAACATCGCGAACATAGTTCGTGGTGGGGTTAATAGGATCGGTAGAAATCGCGTATCTGTTGAGTTCGTTTCTCCTCAGGATGCCAACTCATTCTTGGTTAATAGTTTATTAACCAAGTACAGCTATACTGCTTCTATACCTACATTCAACATCACAAGGATGGGAGTAGTAAATGGTATACCCTCTGATATATCAGAAGATGAAGCGATTACGTATTTGTCTGTGCCCGCAGGATGTGGGCACATTCTTAAAGTTCGTCGAATCAACCGAAAAGTTCAGAGAGACGGGGATAATGAATGGAAACCCACTGAAACCTGTGTAATCACATTCGATGGACAAGTCTTACCCAAGAGAATCTTCTGCTGTTACACATCCCTTCCTGTTGAACAGTACATATATCCCACAATTCAATGTCGCAAGTGTTGTAGATTTGGACATGTTGCTAATGTATGTAGGTCAAAACCACGCTGCAGCAAATGTGGCCATGATCACCCAGGTGATGGTTGCAACATTTCTGAGGGCGAGGCCTTCTGTATTCTGTGTTCGGGAAATCACTTCGCTAATAGCAGGTCATGCCCCGAGCATGGTAGACAGAAAGCCATTAAAACCGTTATGGCTGAGAAATCCATTTCGTATGCTGAGGCTAGTAAGACCATTCCAACAGCTTCCCGCAACTACGCAAACATCACAAAAACTCCGATTTCTCAGTCTTACCGCAAGACAGTAACTTTAAAACCTAAATCCCATGCCCCTCTTTCCCCGTCTTATGACAAAGTTGCTCATCAGCAAATAATTAATTCCCCTCAACCTTCACAGCCTAATGGCTGCGCTCTCAACTATAATAATATCTCTTCCAATAATAGTACTTCTTCTATTATTGATATACTTATAAAACTCATACCTATCATTACTTCTTCTTCTACTGCTAATACTCAATTACCGTCCAACGTTGCCGACCAACTTATAACTCTTCTTTTAGATATTAGAAATGGCGTCTCGCCAAGTATTCCTTCAGTGGAATGTGAGGAGCGTGTGGCATAAAAAGCACGACCTCATATTCCTTTTAAATAAGTACAAGCCTTTAGCTTGTTCCATAGCTGAGACTTGGCTTACTCCAAGTCTTAGCTTCCGTATTCCACACTACAACACTGTCAGATGTGACAGGTCAGATGGCTATGGCGGGTCGGCTCTCATAGTCAATAACCGGGTCCCACTTTTACCCTTTACTTTACCTCCACTTACGGGTAATATGAGCATTGCCGCAGGAAGGGTAGAAGGCATCACAGTGTTTTCCATTTATATTGCACATCCTCACCTAGATTTTTTAGCAATTTTAAAAGAAATCTTTGCTAATGTTCATGGTCCGATAATGGTCATGGGCGATTTTAACTGCCACCATTATAGATGGGGGTCTGAACGCTGTGATGCCTTTGGTGTAGCTCTAGTCGATATTTTGGATGACTAGGATCTCTGCGTCTTAAACGACGGATGCTCGACACGACGATCTCTTCCAGGACAGCAAAAGAGTTGTGTAGACCTTACATTTTGTTCGGTTGAGTTAGCAGCATCAACTCACTGGGAATGCACAACCTTGTCGCATGGTAGCGATCATTACCCTATAGTCATATCTTTGGTTAATAAATCTTATTTAGAAAAAACTTCTCCTCCACTTTTGAAATATAACCTGTCCAAACCAGATTGGACAAAATTTGTGTCATTATTGGAGGACAAAATTGATGTTCTTCCAAATTTATATCTAAATTTATCAGATCCTTCTGGTCACTGCCATGCCATGAACTGTTATGAGGGCTTTGTAACAGCTATTACCTCCAGTGCAGATTCCTGCTTTCCATTGAAGAACAGTGCCCGTAACAAAATACCATCACCTCCGTGGTGGGATCCTGAATGTACTGCGGCAGTCAGAGTTAGGGATGAGGCCGAGATGTGTTACAATACAGATATGAGCACCCAAAATCTGTTGGCATATTGTCAGCACAATGCCAGAACCAAACGCTTTCTCCGTAAAAAGAAACGTAGGGGTTGGGTTAAATTTTGTTCTTCTTTATCTCCCTCAACTCCAGTTTCAGTTGTCTGGAAAAATATAAATAGGTTAAGACGTGGATGTTCCCCATCAATCTCTTCACCCATCACTAGAGAAACAGCTGAACTTTTTTTTGACAAAATAGCACCATCTTATGTTCCACTCTCAACAGAATGCCAAAACACGCCCCTGCTTACTGTAACAGAGGATCCTTTCGATGCACCATTTACTTTAGAGGAATTGAATGTGGTACTCAAACATGTACGGGACTCAGCTCCTGGTATTGATGGCGTGCCATATTCTTTTAAAAAAAAATACAAAATACAAAAATGTTTTATTGAATAAATTTGTTACATCAATGGGTGGTTGTGTTTGGGGACTCCTTTTAAGCAATTTTTGCCTGTGTTAGGAGACCCCGCTCTTCCATAGCAACAACAATTACAAGAGTATAACAAATATGTGGCTAATTTAACTTAATACTTAATTACTTACTTCTAATATTATTATTTATTTTAAATATAACAAAGAGTAAAAATAAAAGTGAATTTAATGTAAAAAACAAGAAAAATAATATGTAAGAGTGTGTGTGTGATGAGTGTATGTGTGTGTGTGGGTGTGTGTATGTGTGTGTTTCTATTTGATTTTTAAGTGCCAGTTTTTGTGAAATTGTATGTATGTGTGTGACAAATTGAAAATTTAGCAATTATTGTTTTATAAGTATCCTGCTATTTAATGTGCTGTAGAAGTGCCTCGGTCTCTTCATACGTGAGTTCTTTGATCCAGTTTGTTACGGTTTTCCTACAATCATAAGTGCTTTTGGTGTATATGTATATTTTTTTATTTATCTTATTGTATAGTTCAGCTGAGCGTTTATTGAATTGTCTACATGCAAACACGGTTTTAGTCTGGGAAACTGGTGCTACTAAGTCTTTCCTTCTTTTGGTTAATTTTTCTGAATCCAGTGGTAGGGTTTTATGTTTTTTCACTACGGTTTGTATTATGTACAACTTTCTTATCGAGATTATGTTACTGATAGTATAAAGGCTATTTGTAGGGTATAATATGTTTTTGAAGTACATAATCTTAATAAGAGCACGCTGGGCGCGCTCTAAGTATATAAGTTTGGTTTTATTTGCACCTCCCCAAACCGTGATACAGTATAGTAAAACCGACTGCACCAGAGCCAAGTATACCTCATTCAGGATGTTTCTAGTAGATTTACGTTTACTGATTATATCTTTGGGAGCAATGTGACGCAGTGATTTAAATATCCAGCTCAGTCTCCTAACTCTATTTGTAACCTGTTCTATATGCTGATACCATGATAGACGTTGATCAATTACCACTCCCAGGTACTTAGTCTGCGAAATTTTAGTAATACATAGGCAGGCACAACATTTATTCGTAGGATCTCCGCAAACATGAATTTTTATGTTAAAATCGCCACTTGGTTGTGTCCTGTTACTCACGCTAAAGCATACATAATTCGTCTTGGATGTATTTAGCGTGAGCAAGTTATTATTGAGCCAGCTGGCAACTTGGGCCATGCCCATCTCTGTTTTTAGTTTTACGTCCTGCCATGAGTTCCCAGTGAAAACGACAGAGGTGTCATCGGCATACGAGAAGACTTTTGCATTTTCGATGTTCATATTGCAAAGGTCGTTAATATACAAAAGAAAGAGGGTAGGACCCAGTATGCTTCCCTGCGGGACACCATATGTCACCTCTGCGTCTTCACTGACATATTCTTCCATCCTGACCCTCTGCCTCCTTCTTGAGAGGTAGTCCTTGAATAATTTCAGAGGGATATCTCTTACTCCAGCATTTTCGAGTTTGTTCACAAGGTTTGGGACAGAGACGGTGTCAAATGCTTTTTTGAGGTCTAGAAAGACCGCTAAGCATTTATTCCCAGCATCAACGTGATCAGTTACTAGGGAACTTAGAGCTGAAACCGCATCCTCCGTAGAAAATCCTTGCCTGAAGCCAAACTGTTGGTTTGATAATACACTGAATTTATTTAGATATTGCGTCAACCTAACATTAATAAGTTTTTCAATTATTTTGGATATTGACGGAAGGATAGAGATAGGTCTGTAATTATTGACATCGTCTCTGTCCCCTCCCTTATGTACTGGAGTAATAATTGATTTCTTGAGCAGCTCAGGAAAAATGGCTTTTTGGAAGCAAAGGTTCGCAAGATGGGTTATTATGGGAACGATATCATAACGAGCAAACTTTAGAAATTTAGTCGGGACCTTGTCCCATCCCGGGGCACTGTCAGATTTTAAGCCCATCAATATTTGATCTACTTCCTGAGGATCAGTGTCTAATAGTACAAAAGTATTACTCTGTGCAGGTTTGTTGACAGCTTGTGTATTATTAGTACTTGGCACAATTTGCTGAGCTAACAGTTTACCAACGTTGGCGAAGTGATTATTGACAAAATTGACTGATTCTAGAGGCGATGTCCTAACATTTAGCAATTTGGTGTTACGATCTTTAATTTTGTTAGAGTAAGTTAGGTTCTTTATATTTTTCCAGAGAAGCTTATTATTACCAACTGATTTTACAAGTAGGTCCCTTTCATATCTACGTTTTAATTTTTTTATAAGTGAGTTACAATGGTTCCTATATCTAGTGTAGGTTATCTTTAGGGTTTCATTATGTGGATTAAGTCTGGATTGTTTCTGTAATTTGTTACGATTTCTTATGCAACGCAAAATGCCTGTGGAGATCCACGGCTTTATTATTTGTTTGCTGTTAGGTATTTTACGAGAGATAGTGTTTCTTTCTATGGTGTTAGCAAGTATGTTTGTGAGTAGGCACGTTAGTTGATTTGGATCATCGCAAAAGAGGAGCTCCGCTAAATTTTGTTGCTGTAGATCTTTTAGTGCTTGTTCAAAATTTGTAATAGTCGTAGTTTTATTTGAATGTAGAGTGTTTTTAATTTTAGATAAAGACAGAAATGTTGTAAAATGGTCAGTTATTGTCGTTTGTAATATGGCAATAAATGGAGATACTTTCTTTCTATTAATTTTTAGCATGAAGTGGTCTAAACAATTACTTTCCCTCGTAGGTAGGGTATGACCTGTAAGTATTCCATGCAAGGACAACATATTCTGATAGTGATTTCTGTTTTTGTGTTCATGAGATGACTCTGTATCTTTAGCTCTAATGTTAATGTTTATGTCTCCTGCAATAATAATGTTTTTGCTTGACTTCAGTTTATCTAGGTGAGTACTAAGGGAATTTACGAAACTATCTATATTTGAATTTGAGGGGGAACGATAAATGCATAATATAATATTATTGAGTATATCAAGTTGGAGACAAGACGCTTGTGATATTTCAATTTCTTGAACTTTGGGATTTAAAGATTGCTTCACGTATACAGTTACCCCATCATTTTGGTTTAGTTGGCGAGTAGTAAAGTAGGTTAAATAATTATTAAGTTGGGGCAATGGTTTATTTGGACTAAGTCTACATTCTGTTAAAACTATAACGTCTGTTTCGAATTTAAAATTAGATAGGTTGAGTATAAAGTCGTCGAAGTTACAGTAAATACTCCTTATATTTTGGGAAATAATAGTGAGATCGTTTTTGTTGATAAATACATGCTTATCCAGATCTGAGCTATTGCATTCGACTGAACGCGCCACCTCGAAATTGTCTATTTCAGTAACGGTAAGTAATGTGTCAGACATAAAGGTTTTTATAAATAGAATATACGTTAGTAATTAGGTAAGTGCTTTGAATAGCCCTAGTTGCTTTAGGAAGTTTATACATTGCGTTAAGGTTTATGGAATTCTTAGTCTTTATTTCTGACAAGATACTTGAGTATGAACAAAAGCTGTGAGAATAGTGAACGAAGTGTTGGTGTGTGTAAGTTTGAGATTTATGGTGATTGTGTGTGTGTGAGTGTATGGGAATATTGTGATTATGTGAAATTAGGTAATTTAAGTTTAGGTCTACAGTACTGTAGTTAGTTGGCGTATATGTGCACAGTCTTACAAAACATGAAATTGATATCAATTTACTGTTAAAGATTGACAATAAAGTTTTGATAAGAAAAATCCAGGTGTACATGTGCTTACAGGTCGACAGTCATTGCTTCAGTAGGAGTTTATGAATTTGTTCTTCGCAAGTAATGGTTATTGTGGGCGCTTGTTCATTCTTTTTTATATAGACTTTGCCGTACGCTGTCCAACAAAATTTGTAGGCACCTGCCTTCGTCAAGTCTCTAGCAAGGAAGTGTAGACGTGATCCTTTCGGGGTTAAGTGCTCCGATAGGAAGATAGGGGTATCTTCTTGGGATTTAAAGCCCAGGTGCTTACAGCACAATTTGGTCTTGTTTTTTAGATTATAGGCCTTACCCATCTTCAGTATCTCAGTCCTCAGTAGAGCAGATCCAGTTTCTATAATGATTGGGGTATTTTTTGAATCAGTGTTTTTACCGCGCACTCTATAGATGTCTCTAATGTCATATTTACCCATATTGCAGGTTAAGATACGAGCAAGACTCAAAACCATTTCTATTAGGTCTTCTTTGCTTTCATTGCTCTTTTTTGGCACATTCTTTATGACAAAGTTTGTTTTCCGTCCTCCCATTTGAAGATCCTCTATCTTATTTTCTAAGAAAGTTATTTGCTTTTTGTCTTCTTTGGTCTGAACCTCCATTTCTAGAATTTTCTTTTTTAATTCTTCGTTTTGTGCCGTTAAACTGGTGATCGAGCTCTCTATGTTTAGGTTCGACTGCTGAATCTCCGCCAAGGTTGTGGTCACTTTTTTTATCTCATCGCTATGTTGCACTGAGAAAAGTGTCATCATCTTCCTGATTTCCAACTTAAAATCATCCAGTTGTTTACTCAGAGATTCATCAATTTCTTCTCTGGTTCTCTTTACACGTTGAAAAATGTAATTTGGTGGAGTACTCAGTACTTTCCCCACGAGGTTCACTTCTGGATCAGATAGTGATTTGTCCATGGACTTATCCATTTTTGTGGAATATCCAAATGTTAATGTGTAAAAATTCCAATATCTGATTTGGTAATTCGGAATGTAAAGTCACCTGTGTGGAACGGAAGTCTTCGATGCTCTAGTTCCTAGTAGTTCTAGTTCTTAGTGGCAGGTACCTGGAACGTTTTCGGACACACGACAAACGACGGTTGACTTGACAATGACAGATGTCACTGACAGATGACGTTGACAGGTGACTCTGACAGATGACGTTGACAGGTGACACTAACAGATGGTGTTGGCAGATGACAAGGACAGAGAAACACTCACACTCGCTCTCGCCGGTGCCCGCTGGCGTAGTGGAGATGGTTGTAGGATACGTGGATGTGTGAGTAGCTTAACGCACACCGCGTCGCACGTTCACCGCCGCTCGTTTCTGCGTTCCTAGTACTTCTACCGAATTATTTGAATTTTATTTTTGAATTTAAAATACTTTTGTTTAAATTTGGTTCACTAATTACACGTCCACACTGCTTAGGATCCGAGGGGGAAGAGGATATGTTGATGATGTTTTATAACCCATTCTGGCGAAAAAGCTAAAATCTACTTTTTAAATATATTAAACTTTTGTTACCTTAATGGTTGGGTCCCAGATCAATGGAAATTACAGGTTATAATCCCTCTATTAAAACCAGGCAAACATGCAGATGATCCGAATGGTCTTAGACCAATTGCTTTATCTTCAGTCTTAGCCAAATTACTGGAGCACCTTATTAAAAATCCTCTTGAGTGGATAGTCGAATCGAGAGACCTTCTGCCGAACCACCAATTTGGTTTTAGGAAAGGGCTTAGTACAATGGACAGTGTTGGTATTTTAGTTACGGATATACATCTAGCTTTTTCTAGAAATGAATCCGTTGTTGCTACTTTCCTAGATATCTCCTCTGCGTATGACAATGTACTTCTTCCCGTACTCAGGCAAAAACTGCAACAGCTGAGTCTTCCGGCTAAGATGATACAATGCATATGTGAACTACTGATGTCCCGCTCATTGGTTCTGAGAGTCCAGGGTGAAGAGTTCGATGAAAGGCAGACATGGAAGGGACTCCCACAAGGCTATGTCCTCAGCCCCATACTCTATAATTTATACACGGCTGATATTGGGTCCTGCTTAAATAATAATTGTCAGATGTTACAATACGCCGATGACATTGTTCTGTATGTGACAGATTCCTCCATAGTTGACGCGGCGTCATCTTTATGCCTTTCTCTGGATTCTTTGAACCATTGGCTTTTAAGCCATGGGCTGTCATTATCTGCACCAAAAAGTTCGGCAGTTATATTTTCTCGTAAAAGACTCATTCCTCATATTTCAGTAAACATTTTAGGCCACAATATTCCTATAGTTAGTAAAGTTAAGTTTTTAGGCGTTATTTTAGATACAAAATTAACTGGGAAACATCACATAAATTTTCTTATCCAAAAATGTGAAAGAATTATTTCAATTTTAAAAGTTCTTGCGGGTGTTTGGTGGGGTGCTCACCCCTACACCATGAAATTAGTTTATAATGCCTTAGTTCGTAGTGTTTTAGACTATGGAACATATCTTCTGATTCCCTGCAACAAAGGTGCTTTGGCTGGGCTGGATGGAGTTCAGTCCAAGTGCCTTCGAATCATCTCAGGTTGTATGAAGTCCTCTCCCGTTAACGCATTGCAAGTCGAATGTGCTGAACCCCCTCTGACCCTTAGACGGCAATATCTGGCCTCCCGTTTTTTATCTAGACTAATATGTAGATCCTCCCATCCTCTTATAGGCAGACTGAACGAGTTAGATGCCCTATGCAGAAGCTCAAGTTACTGGAAAAATAAAGAAATTCCTTTAATCCTAAAATCCTTCAGACTAATTCTAAATTTAGTAAATCCGATCGTCCAGTATCCCAGATTACCCCTTTTTAATTTTCCTTATGAAGTTTTAAGTTACATCCCAAAAATTCTGTTTGATATTGGTATATTCAAAAAATCTCCGTCAGCGAATTTGGCTTTCAATGCGGTGGTGGGCGAGAGATGGAATGGTTTTCAATTATTTTTTACGGATGCTTCGAAACTAACTGATCTTAGTCACACTGGCGCTGCGGTCTACTACCAAAGCTCCAAAATTATCCTACAGTTTAAATGCCCTAAGGAGTCTTCTGTATTCACTGGTGAGTGTGTGGCTATACTGGAAGCTTGTCTTTTTGTAGAGTCACACCATAATATTCAGAAAGCCGTTATTTTTACAGGTTCCCTTAGCTGCTTGCAAGCCTTAGTTCAAAATCCCTTTAAAAGTAAATTGCACAGTTCCCTTATTTTAAAAATTAAAACCTCTTTATTTTCCTGCGCTAGTAATCAAAAGGATGTTCAGTTAGTTTGGATACCTAGCCATTGTGGCATTAAGGGTAATGAATACGTTGATGCTTTGGCTAAAGATGCTTGTTCATCTTTATCGTCAGATCTCACGCACAATACCTATCAAAGTTACGACCTATTATCTCTTCCAAGACTGAATCTGCAGCTTTCCTGGCAGGAGCATTGGAATATGTCCAGTAAAAAGAAAGGTAGTTTTTTTTACGCAGTGCAACCGTCCATAAAACCAAAACCGTGGTTTTTCGGTCACAAAAAAGTATCGAAAACTGTTATTTCTGTTTTAAGTAGAATCCGCTTAGGTTTTTGTTGCACTCCCGTCTTTTTACACAAAATTCATGTCCGTGACTCCTCTCTCTGCGAGTGCGGGTTGGAGGAGGGCACCCTGGATCACATCTTTTTTGAATGCTCTAACAATATACCACCTCTAGATTTGTATAGCCGTCTTCCTAAATTTAAAATCCCTCTTCCCATTAATTTCCCCTCCCTTTTAACATATTCCTCTCCTGAACTGCTTGTGGCGCTGATGATTTTCATCCGCCACAATAATATAAAATTATAATATTTGTTTCCCCATGTGTGGATGCGGTCTATGTATATTTTTAATGTTCTAACACTTATGTATTTTTTTATTTTTTTTAGGTGTTTTTTGTCAGTCCAATACTAACCCCACAAGATCTACATTAATTTCAATGTATCGTCCAAGATTTTTAATATTTCGTTTTTTTTTTTTTTTTGGATACACACTTGCTTTTCCAATTCACTTTCGACATTGGCAGAATGGTCGACATCGGCTTTGTTTGCCATAAGAAAAAATAGAATAGAATAGACAATAAGGTGGAATGAAGTTTATAGTGGTCGGATTTTCTTGGGACTTTTTTTTTGAGTTCCTGGAAGAGTGGAGAAGAAAGTAAAAAAAAAATTCGCCGCTCGCGACTTTTATTTTTATTTTCCTTTGGAATATCTTTTTTTCGATTATTTATAACTTCAAATTCGACGAATTCATATTGTGGCGCAATAGTGTGACCTGAGGTAAATCCATTAAACGTCAATTTGGTCTGTTTCTTTGTTCATTATCCATGTAATGCAAATTTCAATAATTTTTTGGAAAATTTCCTATCTTCTTCAATTATTTTTAATATACCGGATTTTAAGTCAAGGTTTCTTTTGTAATTGGTAACTGTAACTTGTTCACGGATAACAGGATAAAAAAAAATCAAGAAAACCACATTCATGGGTGTAGTAGTGACTACAATTTCATTTGCAAATAGCAGAAAATCGTCTTGGTTAATAAAGTCCTTTTTTTCGAAATGGTTCTATTAAACTCAATGTGCAAAGTATTGTCCAAATTCTCATTTTATTAGCTATCAAAAGAGGTAAATAACTAGAAAAATATTTAATACTTGTTAAACATTATATTGCTGAAAACGTAAAACATTACAAATCGCTAAGAATTGGGAGCGGTATTCGGTATCGGTATTGGTATTAATTTGCGCGCAGAAACCCATGCTTGCAACTAATCTTAGACAGAAGTCGTGAGAAATGGTTACGTTAGAATTATGATATTTTTTGTAAATTTACCAGCGACCCCTTTCCACCTTCGTCAGCAATAATCAACATTTATCGAGTACCTCCAAATATTTCTATTAGTTTTTGTTATCTGTGGATAGCAGATATAATAAGGATATATTCAGGATATTATTTACGTTGACTGCCGTAGAAATGTTTTGAGAAAAATGGCCTTCTTTAACTTTTACATAGACGATTTCCTGATAATTGTGAATTAATTTTTAGTCACTTCACTCGTAAACGTGTTTTTTTGAATATGTTTACGTCCAGTGATCTGTGAAAAACCATCACTTACCAATTCCAAAAGAAATCTAAATCTTGAAAGTCGATATTTTAGAAATTATTGAAGAAAACAAGAAATTTCAAAAAAATACTTCGACAATAATGAACAGAGACACAGACCAAATTGGCGATTAATTAATGCATGTATATAGCTCACACTATTACGCCACAATAAGAATTCGTCGAATTTGAAGTTATTCATAAACGAAAAATAAATATTCTAAAGGAAATACCACAAAAAAAAATCGCTGGCCGCAATTTTTTTTTTTACTGTCTTCTCCACTCCACTAGAAACTCAATAAAAAGTCCCATGAAAATCCAGCCACTATAAAGTTCGTTCCACCTTTTGAGTATTTTTTGTCTAATTGCACTCGGCTAAGATACTCATTTTTTCCCCGTGAACTTGTCTGATATTTTAATAGTTATTCTTCTAATAAGAACAGAGACGAATCCAAAAAATCAGAGATCATTAAAATCGGTCCAGCCGTTCTTGAGTTATAAATGGTGTAACTAACCCGACTTTGTTTTAAGTATGGTTAACGGAAATGTATGTAATCCGTCATTGTATACAATTCCTAGGAAATTTAGGATGTAGGTGGGACTCTCCGATCTTGGAGCGGTGGATACGACTGCGCGCAGTCAAGTAGACTTTCCCCAGGATCGGCGTGCCTCACGCAGCTTAGAATAAATGTTACTAGTACATAAGTTTTTATTGTTACTAACAAATATGGGAGTGATTCTGAAATAAATGTGTATTATTATTATAATGTATACAATTCTTAAAACAGAGCAAAAGGGAGAGCAGCGGTGGCCCAATAGTGGCCCGACAACAGTAAGTCCTGGGTTCGAATCCAGGCAGGCGCATTACTTTGTGTAATTTATTTCATCACCACTGCTCTCAAAACGGTGAAGGAAAACATCGTGAGGAAACCGGCATGTCCTAGAATCAAAAATTCGAAAACATGTGACATCTACCAACCCGCACTGGGCCCGCGTGATGGATTTTAGCCCATACTCTCTCATAGAGAGGAGGCCGTGTGTATATGCAGTGGGAACATTACAGGCTGATTACGCTTAGCCTAAAACATATGATATATTTTGTAATATGCAGTTTTCCTAGGAAATGTATACATTTCCGAAATAGCGATCGGAAATGTATGACATTGTTGATGTTCTTAAGTACAACGGGGTTAAGTACAGCGGGGGTAGCGGTGCGAGGGGCGACTACACACAGTCGAGATCGTTTATCGTACTCCTTCTTAGGGATCCGTACCTCAAAAGGAAGAAACGGAACCCCTTATAGGATCACTCGCGTGTCTATCTGTCCGTCACAGCCAATTTACTCCGAAACTACTGGACCGATTGAGTTGAAATTTTACACACATGTAAGTCGGTGACCCAAAGACGGAGGTGTAAGGTAAATTAATGAATTTAAACATGGGAGCCACTTTTAGCGGGTAAATTACAATTATTAATTAATTACATATTATTAGTTAAGATTTATAATCTATCTTCTAAAAAGCATACCATCATCACTTGGATGTTCCTCCTTCGGCACAAGAACATCATCGAGTTCTTCACAAACCGCTTGTAATTCTTCTTTCACAGCAACACTTTCTGTTTGACCAACCTCAACTATACTTATGTTCTCTATTGGAGTTGTAATAAACCCATGGAAAACCTCCAAGTGGTCTTGGTTTATTAAAGGTTTTAGCTGTAACAAGATGATGACAGTATTACATAAAATATGTTGATGATCACAAGGGCATTACTTTCACATTAGACAATAAATGTCTGTTGAAGAATACCTCACCTCATAGTCCTCATTCAATATCTGAGCGAACAGTTCTTCAGCTTCCAGACATTTATTCAGGAATCTGTAGCATTTCTTCAGTTGAGCACAGCAGACAAAACAAGCCAGTATTGGTCTCCTGTCTTCAGTTACAAACTGCAACAACATTATTTAGTTTTGAAATAAAATACATATTTTCTAATATTTTAGAACATATGGATGGATGTTTGTTACTCAATCACTCCAGAACGGCTGAACTGATCTTTATGATATTTGGCACAGAAATAGATAGCCGAGTGCAATTAGACAAAAAATACTCAAAAGGTGGAACGAAGTTTATAGTGGTCGGATTTTCATGGGACTTTTTTTATTGAGTTCATAAAGGAGTGGAGAAGAAAGTAAAAAAAAAAATTCGCCGCTCGCGATTTTTTTATTTTTTTTTCCTTTGGTTTTTTTTTTCGTATTTGTATAACTTCAAATTCGATGAATTCATATTGTGGCGTAATAGTGAGACCTGCGTGCATCCATTAAACGCCAAGTTGGTCTTTTTCTTTGTTAATTATTGTCGATTGAATGCATATTTCAAGTATTTTTTTTATTTCCTATTTTCTTCAATCATTTCTAAAATATCGCCTTTTAAGGCTTAGATTTCATTTGATATTGATAACTGATGCGTTTTTACAGATAACTGGAGTAAAAATATTAAAAAAAAAAAAAACTTTTACGAGTGAAGTGACTAAAAATTAATTCACGATTATCAGGAAATCGTGTAGGTATGTAAAAGTTAAAGAAGGCCATTTTTCCCCAAATATTTCTACGACGATCAACGTAAATATTATCTTGAAATTGTCCTTTTTATATCTGCTATCCACAGATAACAAAAACTAATAAAAATATTTGGAGGTACTCGGTAAATGTTGATTATTGCTGACGAAGGTGGAAAGGGGCCGCTGGTAAATTAAAAAAAAAAAATATCGTAATTCTAACGAAACCATTTCTCACGATTTCTATCTAAGATTAGTTGCAAGCTTGGGTTTCTGCGCGCAATTTAATATCAATACCGATACCGCTCCCAATTCTTAGCGATAGAGGCCTTTTGTCATTTTTTACTTTTTCAGCAATATAATGTTAAATATTTTTCTAGTCATTATACCTCATTAGATAGCTAATATAAATAAAATGAGGATTTGAACAATAACTTGCACATTGCGTTTAATAGAATCATATCGAAAAAAAATTGCCTTCATTAACATAGACGATTTTCTGTTATTTGCAAATTAATTTTTAGTCACTACACTCATGAATGTGGTTTTCTTGTAAATGTTTATGTCCAGTTATCCGTGAACAAGTCTCAATTAACAATTACAAAAGAAGTCTTACACTTAAAAACCCGGTATATTAAAAAGAATTGAAGAAAATAGGATTTTTTCCACAAAAATACTTGAAATATGCATTACATGGATAATGAACAAAGAAACAGACCAAATTGGCGTTTAAAGGATTCCTTCAGGTCACATTATTACGCCACAATATGAATTCCTCGAATTTGAAGTTATTCCTGTACGAAAAAAAAATATTCCAAAGGAAATTAAAAAAAAAAGTCGCGAGCGGCGAATTTTTTGTTTTTTAATTTCTTCTCCACTCTAGGAACTCAATAAAAAAAGAAAAAAAGTCCTATGAAAATCCGAACCACTATAAACTTCGTCCCACCTTATAATAGGGATTATGCATGTAATTTTTTTTCCACTTAAATCAATAAAATGCAGTACTACAAACCCAAGAAAATAATTAAAAGTTAATTTCAACTACTGCTTGTTGCACAAAAAAATATTAAACTCCTACAATTTCCTACGACAGTTCAAATGTCCATGACTGTCGCGGCCATTCAAGTCATAGCATTTGATGTCACTTCCTTCTATCTGCCTAGTTTTAATCTATTTTTTTTGCCCTTAATACAATAGTTTAACTAAATTGTAAGTGCTTTATTAAAGCAAAAATTGCAATAACAATATTATAGTAAAATCTTAGTGAAACTTTAAGTACTTTTCAACTAAAAGTGTTTCTTTGACACATAGCATTTTGACGTCACTACCGGAATCGATGCGTTTTGTGTTTGCGTTCCGTTTCACCAAAAACACGCTACATATAATATTAAATTGTAAAAAAAGTGTTTTATTAGAGAATTAAACAAGTGTTCCACAATGTTTTTATGGGCTAATACAAGGCATTTTTAAGAAATATCAAAAGTTTTGTATTTCTTGCGTATACCCTATTGCACTCGACTAAGACTATAGTCTAGAATAGCACAGGATACCGTTTATTTCTCACACTTATTCATCGAAACTTCCATGCGAACGCAGTTGCGGGCAATAGATTATCCTAATTATAGGTATATTTATGGTTATCATAAGTATTCCTTTTACTTGTAAAAGTTGTTAAAATAGTAATGTTTTGCATAACCAAAAACCTGTAACAACTATGTATATTTAAACTACTTATTTTACAGACATACTGAAATAATGAAAGAATTATTGAATATGTAGCTTAGGTATTACCTTATCGATACCTATAATTAGGATAATCTGCAACAGCTAGTCTATACTAGTATTATAAAATTAGTTTGTAATTTTGTATGTAGGGGGTAATCTCTGGATTTACTGAACCGATTTTTAAAATTCTTTCACTAATAGGAAGCTACATTATCCCCTAGTGCCATAGGCTATATTTACAACGTGCTCCTGCGATAATTTCCAACCAAAACGCAAGCGAAGCTGCGGGCAACAGCTAGTCTAAAATATACATGATGAATTTTCCAATTGGGCGTGGAGTGGATGGCCAAATCCGAAACTATGAGGAATAGCGAAAAATGCTCAAAGGAGTCTCGAGCCCGATTTCGATGAAAACTAAAACTACAACATTAGATTTTTGTAAATCCAATATACCTAGCCAGGACTCGAACCCATTGATTTTGGAAAAAAAAAACTCACTATTATCAAAAATATGCACTTAGACGTGGAGTTGCGGACACCAGCCCGCTATACAATGCAATACCATTCAATAGTGTCGCTAATAAGGATCAAATTCTGGGAAGTAATGACAGAAACTGCATCATTGTATTTTTGTAAAATCAAATATTCCTAAGCCAAGAATTGAATCTGTTGGTTTTAAAAAATGAAAAACCACATACTGTATATATATTTTTTTTTCGATCCAACATTTGCAAAAAGAAATATGATCATTTATTCATATATACATTAAATTTAAAAAAATTAAAATAACCTAAAGTAAACCTATTAATAAAATTAAAAAATGGTGTCAAAAAACTCCTCAACGCAGTCAGCTGGTAATGTACCCAAGAGACTGGCAGCGTTGCCACGTTGTATGGCAATGCTAAGCCTTTGGCCAAGGTAAAAGCCCGCCCTTGGGTCACGGGAAGTGTTAACTAAGCATTTGGAAAAGTTCTTGAAAAGGCTGATGAGCACTTGGACCCCACGGACCTAGAGTTTCAACCCCAAACGGCTCGAAAATATAGTTACCAATAAGGTTACTATATTTACGCCGCTTGAGGTTCTCTGCAGCCGCAGCTGCAGCGCCAGCACAGCACGATGAGCTTGGAAGATGCGACCGCGCAAGAGTATCGACGCAAGTTGCGTCCCACACTAAAGGCCTACCCATCTTCCATGGAAACAAAGACATCCCGTCCAGTCTCTTGCCATCGTCACGTACCAAGCCATTGGGTTCTAAAATAGCTGGAAAGCCGACGGTGACAAGAGCTCGTCTGATGATGTCATTTAAGTTCGCGTGCCGTGCAAAACGGCCCAAACTTCGGCTGCATGACAGGCGGTTGTGTCCAAGGCTGTTGACAACTTCACGGCTTCACCACAGTGACAGCGATGAGGAGGAGTTTTGTTGACGCCATTTTTTTATGTATTATTACACTATTTGATAGCGTCGCCACTAAGAATCAAATTCTGGGAAGTAATATCATATGACAAACCAAAGAAAGGAGTTAAGTTTTCATTAAATACCTAACAGTCATAAGTTAGTCATCAATGTTAAATATTAAAAAAAAATAAAGGGACTGTCCTACTTATAGTATATTGTTAGAGCTCCTGCAGCCTGTGATACAGGATTATTCTAGTACAAGCATCATACATTATTATACCTCCATTTTTAGTTCCAGATTCTATTGTATATTATCTTCTGGAATTCTGAATAAAGATTTACTATTGCCTGGTTTCAATCAAACTGGACACAACAATATTTCAAAGCTACTATAACTTAATATCATCAACTTACTGGAATATCGGTCAGCTTCGCATATAGTTCATGCAAGTACTTGTTGACCATCACATACATGCGTACATTCTTCACTAAACATATCCTACACATTGGTAGTTTTTCCATCTTGTGAATCGGATATAATCACTTGGTTACACTTAAATTTCAAAAACACAGTTGAATACAATTAACTGGCGTGACTTGCTTAATGACGATTTCTTCTTAGTCGTTACTTACAAACACTTTACGAATAAAACAATATAAATATCAAATTCACTTCTTTTGTGGACCTAGTTATGATAGTACAGCAGTCTAGATAGCTAGACGTATGTTTTCTTTTGTAGATGGTCTGGGCTGTCCCTGATACCCATAAAAACCATCACAAGTTCACAATCTTGCTAATGACATGGAGGTGTGCCCGGTGCCACTGGCGCTAAGTAACAAACTAGGTAATGCAGCGAATTACACTTCTATTTTATTCTCTTTCAGTACGTCTTCAACTTCAACTCTTCATTAATTTCAGAGTTTGAGAGTTAGTAAACACCACTTTATTATAATTTTAAGAATGACATTTATCACCGATTGACAGGTCCACAGTGCATATAATATACCAAATAGAATAAGATAGCTCAAGTCGTAACTGTGGATGGCATCGGCATCTGGATTAGACAGAAGCCAATGGACGGCATAGAAACTCCGAAACCAGGCAGCAGAAGCATTAAGGTGGATGCGTAAGGGTAGCCCGCGAAATTTAAATTTTCTTCCGTTTATTGCAATTGGCAGGTCAGTGTCAGGTTGTATGTTGATGAAAATATAGATCGCGCCAGTAACACTTAATGAAATATAGAATAATAATCATTTAAATCATCAATACAACTCTCCAAGTTCATATAATCCCATTGAGTGACTTTTTCATGAAATAGCTATTGAATGGGATTATATGGACTTGGTGGGTTGTTTTGATTACTTGAATGATTATAATTTTATAACTTCATATGTGTTACTGACGCGATTCATATTTTCATCAACAAACAACCTGATACTGACCTGCAAATTCCAATAAACTTAAGAAAATTCAAATTTCGCGGGCTACCCTTGGGCTTCCACCTTAAGCAGTCCACACGCTAGAGAAGAAAGCAAGTAAAGAGTAAATTTTGGGTACATAAAATGATTTTACTGTGCATCTTTGATTTTAATTGATTTTCACCTAAACCTTGATTATGACTGCGTGAATCTGAAAAAAATACCGAATTTTGAATAGTGTGTGCATGGATCTGGGATTGTGTGCTAAAATAACTTAGTTCTTCAAAGCAGGCACAGAGTATGTATATTATGCTGCTAATGTGGCGTTTTTATACTCTGTGGTGTAGTGCTTTGAAAACTTTAGTGTGTAGCGGCCTTTACATTTGGCTAAATTCAGTTCACTAAAATTGTAAAGACATTCAGACTGTTAGACACAATAATTAGGCAATTAGAGTCGTGACTGCCGATCTAAATCAGTTAGCATGCTGAATTTAGCCAAGTGTAAAGCGCTTTAGGCAAGAAGTGCGTTTTGTTGTCTGCCAGTCGCAGCGAAGTACAGGTAGGTAAGAGCTAATCTTTCTCTTGGAATAGCAGCAACTGATTTCAACAATTCTTTAAATTGTTCAGATTCAAATATTAGAACAATCTTCCGACTCTAATACATTTAATATATAATTTGATAAAGACAGTTTTTTTCTTAAGGTGGATGCGCAAGGGTAGCCCGCGAAATTTAAATTTTCTTACGTTTATTGCAATTTGCAGGTCAGTGACGGGTTGTATGTTGATAAAAATATAAATCGCACCAGTAACACGTATGGAGTTACAGAATTATAATCATTCAAATCATCAATACAGCCTTCCAAGTTCATATAATCCCAAAGAGTGACTTTTTCATGAAATAGCTATTGAATGTGATTATATGAACTTGGAGAGCTGTATTGATGATTTGAATGATTATAATTCTGTAACTGCATAGTGTTACTGGCGCGATTCATATTTTCATCAACATACAACCGGACACTGACCTGCAAATTGCAATGAACGTAAGAAAATTTAAATTTCGCGGGCTACCCTTGCGCATCCACCTTAAGTGTCAAAATGACCAAATTTTATCCTTAATAAAATCTGAAGAAACTTTAAAAGGAAGTAGATTTCAAACTGCCAATAACCACAATGAGGCCTTGGAAACTCCTGGATTCCAGCGTCATTCCTAACTATAATCACGCGACAAAGATTGATGCTTGGGCTGCAGAACTGGTATTAAAATGACGTTTAAATCTTTATGTAATATAGGTATGACGCTGGGATCCAGGAGGTGGAGAGCTGTATTGATGATTTGAATGATTATAATTCTGTAACTCCATACGTGTTACTGGCGCGATTCATATTTTCATCAATATACAACTGGACAATGACCTGCAAATTGCAATAAACTTGATAAAATTTAAATTTCGCGGGCTACCCTTGCGCTTCCACCTTAAAAGCTAATATATTTTCATCCCATTCTTCCTGCGTCTTTGTAGCAATTAAAGGCCGCATTCCGAATTACGCTGTAATCGCTTTGAGCGTCCATAAACCCGTTCCGAAATACCGTGAGCGCGATATTGATGTCCCTTGAATCGTCATCGATGACGTCATGACATGCGCCATCTTGCGATTACACCGACCATGCCCCAAATAAATATCACCGTGAGCGCTGTCAAAAATGACAGTTCTGTTCACAGGTTGTGTTGTTTTGCTAAGGTGGAAGCGCAAGAGTTGCCCGCGAAATTTAAATTTTCTTACGATTTGCAGATCAGTGTAAAGTTGTATGTTGCTGAAAATAACAATCGCACCAGTAACACGTATAAAGTTACAGAATTATAATCATTCAAATCATCAATAAAAGTCTCCAAGTTCATTTAACCCTATTGAGTGACTTTTTCATGAAATAGTTATTGAATGGGATTAATTGAACTTGGAGGGTTGTATGTGCAGCAGAGTCAACCAACATATCGTCCATTTTCAAAAATAGGTCTTGTCAAAGGTTTTGGTTTGGGGTTATGTTCACTGTAAACGCGTTCACGAGCGTTGCAAATTGATGACAGCTCTCAGCTGTCATAATCGTGATATCTAAAACGGAACGCAAAATATAGATGTGAGCGCTGTGAGTGATTATTTTGTAATTCGGAATGCAGCCAAAATCTAGCCCGACGCAACCATAGCCAAGGCGAGCCCTGTCCTTTGACCCAGCCTTTGATGTTTTGATGGTCCCATGAGAGTGCTATGGTGCCATGTATGTACCTACTTACGACAAGCTCAGAATTCGCTGTTATACCAATGATGTTATATAATATACTATTGTGTTAGCTAGCTAATTAGATCAAGTGTAAAGAGGAAGCTTTTAATCGTCCACGCTCACTGCCTGAATTTAGTGAACTGAATTTAGCCAAATGTAAAGGCCGCTTTAAGAATAAAGACTTGGCTAAAAGGTGTCTGAAACCAGGCCATCAAACTAATAGAAAATAAAAAAAGGACTTAAGTGTCACATGTCACTGTCATTTTTTACTCTTCATTATTTACACAATTTTATTTTTAACTTCAATAATTATTTTGGACTATTTGATTTCTACCTTTACTACTAATTTTGGAAAATATTAATTTGCCTGTTTGCTAAGCAAAGTGGATCCACAATCTAAAGCATTCTTTATAGAGTTATATGTGATTTTATCCTTGATTTGATTGATACCGTTATTCGTACTACATTTGCAGTAGATGGTGTGGTGGCTGTCATATGAGTGATATAAGCTTAGACCTCGGCTTTTTTAATTCGAGCACTTTCCAGCCGCTGTCGTTATAGCGTGGTCCACAAAACTGCTCACGATAATAATTGGTCAGAGGGCCGTCTTAGACAAAGTTAAGCTTAGTTGCGACACTTTCGTAAATTAGTATAAGAAGTAGCAACAATTATATACAAGCGTCACCTGTTTTACCTGTTTTTTATTTGTACGCATCAAAATATTCAAATTGAAGTAATTATCTTTAGTGATACATACACAGGCCGCATTCCGAATTACGCTGTAATCGCTTTGAGCGTCCATAAACCCGTTCCGAATTACCGTGAGCGCGATATTGATGTCCCTTGAATCGTCATAGATGACGTCATGACATGTGCCATCTTGCGATTACACCGACCGGCCATGCCCCAAATAAATATCACCGTGAGCGCTGTCAAAAATGACAGTTCTGTTCACAGATTGTGTTGTTTTGCTAAGGTGGGAGCGCAAGAGTTGCCCGCGAAATTTAAACTTTCTTACGATTTGCAGATCAGTGTAAAGTTGTATGTTGATGTAAATAACAATCGCGCCAGTAACACGTATGAAGTTACAGAATTATAATAATTCAAATCATCAATACAACCCTCGAAGTTCATTTAATCCCATTGAGTGACTTTTTCATGAAATAGTTATTGAATGGGGTTAATTGAACTTGGAGGGTTGTATGTGCAGCAGAGTCAACCAACATATCGTACATTTTCAAAAATAGGTCTTGTCAAAGGTTTCGGTTTGGGGTTCACTGTGAACGCGTTCACGAGCGTTCCAAATTGATGACAGCTCTCAGCTGTCATAATCGTGATATCTAAAACGGAACGCAAAATATAGATGTGAGCGCTGTGAGTGATTATTTTGTAATTCGGAATGCGGCCACAGTCTCAAGATGGAAAAACTGCCAATGTGTAGGATATGTCTAGCGGAGAACATTCGCATGTATGTGGTGGTCAACAAGAACTTGCATGAACTATATGAGAGGCTGACTGATATTCCAGTAAGTTGATACTTTAATCATATTTATTATATTTACTAAGCCAAAGTAAATTCAAATCGTTTGTAAAACGGAAGCTATGTCTGAAAGCCTACTATAACATTAATCACTATCTCGAAGATAAAAAGGCTTGGGATTAAGCTGCTCCAATTAAATTTACTCTGTGAATGTTGAAATTTCGGACTTCGCTTGTTTATTATTGATTCCTTTCTCATATACACTGTGACATTTAATTTTTTTTGACATGAATACTATTAGTACTTTTTTTTTATTTTTCTTATTGTTATATTTAATGATTTGACATGAATACTTACTTTGGTAAGTATTTTACTTTCATTTTTTTCTTTATAACTTTTATACAAATTATTTACATTTTTAAATATTTCTTAAAAAAACAATATAAAAACATTTAAAAATATAAAAAATTGTTGCCCACCGGTATCGGGAACAGGGTCCAAGCTACCGGCGCACACAAGGCCGGTTTTACGATTTACGGTGCCAAAAATAAAATGTTGTGATGTCTAGAAACTTAACAAAACTACTTTGTTTAGCTTCTTCAATAAACGAACAATAGGATCATAAAAATAAAAAACGGACTAATGTAACACAAAAGCCTACGTGAGCGCGCTTTGTGGCCCTTTTTTTTGCACGGCGAACGTGAGTCAGTTCGGCCGAAAGTTTGACGGAGTAAACACGTTTGTTTTGTGCCGCAGTGATTAAAAATTGACAGTTTTTAACATGGAAATTGAAGCGTCAGGTGTGTACTCTAATTACTATTGCTTAATTGTCGTTCTTTTTTTCATAAATCGAGCAGTAATATAACTTTACGTGGAAGACTAATTTTACACAGAAATCTTTAAGATTTACTTGAGTTTATAGACATTTAAAAAATGTTCCACATAGTTCCATTATATTTTATAATTCCTTAGAAACTAGGACTCGTGAGGATTCAAAACAAGCAAAGAACTCGTCCCCATATCGCTCCCTTTGATAAATAGAGCCCTTTATTTCCAGGTAGTCGCGTTGATCCCGTTTCACAGCAGAGGAAGTTGTGTAGAAATGAACTGTTTTTATTGTTAAGAGATGAACGTTTTTTTAGTTTTTCGTCATCCAAGTGTAATGAACGATTATTACAATACATAATGAACCAGTTAAGCATAGTGGACCCGTCTGAGACTTTAATAAAACAGTTAAAAGATGTCATTAAAGTGTTTGTGGCAAAGCTTTTAGCTAAATGGCGTGAGTGTAAATATATGTTCGACCGCTTTAAAGTTAAGCATGCCAATTGGCTCAGTGAAGAATTTAAGCTCCCGGAGACACAATCAACAACTTCACAACAACTTACTTCTTCGGAGAGAAAGCGAGGTAGGCCAAAAAAGTTGTTTGAAGCCAGCTCTGAACGCAGTAGAAAGAGAAAACTTAAGTCTCTTATCTCGCGTTTTACGCCTGAAAAGCTTTGTTTAGCGACTGAAACGAGTCTGGTGAAATCTGGCAAAAGAAAGGCAGCTCACGTTGTAAAACTTGCGATAAATTCGACTCCGAAAAGGTTGAAAAAAATGGAACAGGTCCACTCATCATCGTGTTCTGTAAATATTATGCAGTATAGTGCTGAAGAAGCTTTAGGTCTCATAGTGGACCTTAATTTAACCAAAAACGAATACGGTACGATGCGTCTAGGTGCAAAGAAAAGAGGTGCTGATTTGTATCCCTCTTACCATGTGGTGGCAGATGCAAAACTGAAGTGTTATCCGCTTAATTTAAGAGTTACTGAGAATGAAGCTGTGGTGCCGTTACAAGATCTTTTAGACCACACCATACGGAGACTAGCACACGTACAGTCAGAAGTAATTTTATCCAACATTGACGACAATAACGACACTCTGGAAGTCTATTATAAGTGGGGCCTAGATGGTAGTGGAGGTCACAGTATATACAAGCAAAACTTTTCGAATGATTCAATTTACGCTGATTCTAACATAATATTATGTACAATTGTGCCCCTGGAATTATCGGAAATGAAAGATAGGAAGAAAATAATTTATTGGAAAAATCAGACTCCATCTTCTACCAGACACTGTCGTCCAATTTCATTTAAATTAAAAAAAGAAAACGACCAAAACACTAAAGATGAGTACCACGAGATTGAGCAGCAAATAAGGCAGTTGCAGCTCACTGACACTATACTAGGAGACAGAACGATATATTTTAAACATATCCCTATTTGCACAATGCTGGATGGTAAAACAGTGAATGTTTTAACAGAAACCAAAAGTACACAAGCCTGTAACGTCTGTAAAGCGACACCCACTCATATGAACGACTTAGATAATGTAAAAAAGAGAGTATGTAACGAAGACACATACAAATTTGGTATTTCTATTCTACATGCTCATCTCCGATGCTATGAATATTTATTGCATATTTCTTATAAATTGGAGTTGCAGCAATGGCAAGCTAGAGGCAAAGAAGCACAGGAAAAAGTGAAAGAGCGAAAAAATAAAATATGCAAAGATTTTTACAAAGAAATGGGACTTGTTGTTGACCAACCAAAACAAGGAGGGGGCAACAGTAACGATGGCAATACAGCAAGAAATTTTTTTAAAAACCCTGTTATGGTTTCTCAAATCACAGGTGTGTCCAAAGAACTTATTGAAAGATTTGCAAATATTTTGAGTGTCATTTCCTGCGGACATTACATAGACGAAGAGAAATTTAGGACTTATTGCATCGGCACAGCTGAAATGGCGATCAATTTATATAAATGGTACAAAATGAGTGCAAGTGTACATAAACTTTTAATTCACGGTGCTGACATCATTAAATCTCTGGCTTTGCCCGTAGGTCAATTATCAGAAGATGTGATAGAAGCAAGTCACAAAAACTACAAAAAATTGCGACAGTATCACTCTAGGAAAACGTCCAGAATAAATACAAATATGGATATTCTTCACTGGATGCTTGTATCATCGGATCCTGTCGTAACTAGTCTCAGGGAAAAACCCAAGAAACGAGGAGAGATATACAATGATGTTGTTGTAGGGATGTTACGGATGCCTACATATCTTTGTAGTGAAGAGGATGAAAACAAACATAATGAAGATTCCGATAATTATGTGGATGACGATGAGCAGTAGGTAGCATACTCGTAGAACCTAAGTTAAGGACCTTTTTACTTTACTTTAAATAAAGCATTATTTTCTTTGACATTTTTTTTTGTTTAGGTATAGTACCATCCTAAAATTTTATTTCTACCTTGTAACACTTATAATATATAATAACCAAGTCAAAAAGTAAATAAAAACCTACACTTTATTTTTGTCATCGTAAATTGTAAAACCGGCCCTGTGTGCGGCGGTCAGGGCTCCAGAGAGAGGAACCTCCTAACAATACGAGCCGTGTCCAGGAGTACCGCTTTCTGAATCAAACCCTTGATCCAGCTGCCTAACGAGAGCCTCCTCAGGTATTCATCGAGGCTCTTGGCAATTAAGCCATGGGCTGATACGACTATCGGCACAATGATCGCTGAGTCCACATCCCACATGTCGACAACCTCGCGAGCCAAGTCAAGATACTTGATTTGCTTATCTTTCTCGGCTTTGACGAGGTTCCCATCATGCGGGACCGTCATTTTTTTTTATTGTTAATGTTCACATTTAATGACATTTATTTTGGAGAGTATTTTGGAGAGTATTGTGTATTAATTTTGTTTGATTATTGTGAATGTGAGGACCATGTGGGTTTTTTTGTTTGTTTGTTCGTTTTTTATTTTTTCCACGATTGTCTGGCAGTTTGAGTACCTACCCAAATGTCCTTTCTTTGGTATTGTTCGTTGTATCGTTGAGCTCCTTGAGTTATAAGTCGAGCTACACGATAACTGACAAATGCTTGCACTGACTGGACAGGTCCACTCAAATCTGTGTGGTTCTTTCTTCAAGAGACCTTCTCAGACACTAATCTGCATAGTCCTCATGTGAGTTAAACAAGATTATGTCTGGACTTTAAAAGAGACTATGACCTCTGAGTTTGTTTCGGCTGTTTCTTCTCAGAGTAGTCAGGTACGAAACACCGGCCCCATCTAATTTAAAAAAAAAGAGACATGTAAAAGTGTTTTTAAAAACCTATTTACAAAATAAACATCATTTATCATTTATAATTTATTTTTAATTCTTGAATTATTGTAGTTAAATGCCTCTTTTACTCAAGGCATCATCATATATCGTGAACCGAAGTCACATTGGCACGTTTAAATTTAGTCCGTGTTTTTTTATTCCGTTCACCGGTAAAAATGTCCAAGTTTAACGTTGAAACGATTTATTAAAGAAAGTGGCAGCGTTGACGGTACAAATCACGACTCAAACAGCTGTGATCGAGGCTCAAAACAAGAAAATAGATGATCAGCAGCAAAAGATAGAAAATTATTTCGTCACCATTACCGAACAGTCGAGGGTACTTGCAGTCTTATCCACCAAAATTGAGAAGCTCGAAGTTCTAATGACTACGAATACATCGAAGAGTGAGATGGATAAACTTAGCGTAATACCAACTATGCAGCGGGTAAGCGAGACAAGTGTTGCGACTGATGCCAAAGAACCGCAAAGAAAGGAGACGGAACGTGCGCGCCGTGCGACAGAGCGAGCTAAGAATAAGGCTGCGTCCATACCACAGAAAACCAGCGAGTGTTTATTGGAAACTCCTGAGATTGCTTTGGAGAAAGACCTTTCATCTGAAGAATGGAAAGTAGTGAATAACAAAAAGAAGGCGAAGAAAGTTGTTGATAATGCCATAAAAAGAGGAGGAAATGCGCAAATTGCTGCAATTCAAGCAATTCCGAGGAAAATGTTTTTACATGTATGGTCATTACATCCAGACACATCTGAGAAGGCAATAAGTGAGCACGTGGCGGAAATCTGTGGTACTGACGATATTAAAGTCGAGAAGATAATCCCGAAAAGTAAAAGAGACTATGCGTCATTTATGATTGAGTCCCAGAATCACTTTTTGAGAAGGTGAACAATGTAGATAGCTGGCCACTCAACGCCCAATTCAACCAATGGGTGTGGTTTCGGAACTCCCGTAAACCAACACAAGGCAATCAAAGCCAGGAATAAATGCATTCGAGTGTATTACCAGAATGTTCGAGGTTTGCGAACAAAAACTAAGACGTTCTTCACAAATCTATTGGCGTCCTCTTACGACCTTTTTGCCATCACAGAGTCGGGCCTCAATGTTTCAATCCATGATGGCGAACTTATTCCACCGGATTATAAAATACTACGGTGTGATCGAGCAGATGGCCGCAAACAAGGAGGAGTGTTTTTAGCAACATCGCCACGGTTTGATTTAAAGTGCGTTCCAATCGCTAATGTGGACTCAGCCTTATTTGAAATTGTATGTGCTACCGTGCACCTGAGAAATAATTGTTTGTTTTTATGTTGTGTAGTATATATTCCACCGAAATGTGACAGTAATGAATATATGCGATTGTTTAATATTTTAGAAACTGTATGTGTAAATTATGAGAATGTATTAGTGTTAGGTGATTTTAATATGCCATCTACATCAGTGGAAGTGCAAAGTTACTTGGAATATGTAAACGCCTTCTGTGGATTTCATCAGGTAAATAATGTTTGTAATGTAAATAATCGTACTTTGGACTTAGTATTGACTACGTTTTTGGCGAGTGAGGTGGGGGTAGAACTGTCGGGGGAACCGTTGGTGGATATTGACGTTCAGCATCCTCCACTGATAGCTACAGCGAAGTTTGGAGGTGGTTTCAATGACCCATTGACGGTACACAAACCGAGTTCGAAATGCGAGGAAGAATCCGTTTTTAGTGAACCGAAATGGAATTTTACTAAATGTGATTTTTCTAGACTATATTGTATTTTACAATCAATAGATTGGGAGGCATTGTATGAGATTTTGGACCCCGATAAAGCATTGACGTTTTTTTATAGCGTAGTTAATGAAGCCATTAGTGAATGCACACCGAAGAAAAAAAAAATGTGGGAATAAAATACAAATATATGTATCCAACCTGGTACACATCGGATTTAATACGTGACATCAAAACAAAGTGGAGATATCATAAATTATTTAGAATGACTGGTTCAAATAGCGACTATGATTGTTTTTCTTACTATCGAACCCAAGTTAAATATAAATTAAAATCAACCTATGAGAATTACCAGCGTAGGCTACAGGCAAATATTAAAAACGATCCCAAATCTTTTTGGAATTTTGTTAGAAGCAAGCGTGCTAAACGCAACAAAACTCGAGTCACAAAAGATGGGAAGGAGTTGAGTGACGAAGAGTGTGCGGAATGTTTGGCTTCCTACTTTCATTCGGTGTATAACTCGGTGCGCCCGGCGCTGGACCCCGCGGAGGCGGGGCGCGCGGCGGGCGCGAGCGCGGGCGCGGCGCGCTTGCCCGTTGGCCAGCTCGACCTGCGCGAGCTGCGCGCCGCGCTCCGCCGCCTTAAGCCCAAGTATTCGGCGGGGCCAGACGGGATACCACCTTATTTAGTTAAAGACTGTAGCGCGGTGTTTGACAGGCCATTACTCCACATTTTAAATTTGTTTTTAAAGTTAGGTCAATATCCCAACCAATGGAAAATCACTAGAGTGATACCAGTCCCGAAGGGAGGTTCGGGAACTGATGTTAGTGGCTTCCGACCGGTGGCGGTGCTGTCGGCGTTTGCGAAGGTGTTGAGTCTGTGTTGCACAAGTCTATTTCAGACCAGGTAACTTCTCGCCTGACCGACGCACAACACGGTTTCCGGACTGGTCGAAGTACGGGGAGTAACTTGTTGTCTTTCATGACACACCTGGCACCGGTGGTTGACGCTGGGGGGCAGGTAGACGCGGCATACTTCGACTTTCGGAAGGCGTTCGACACCGTCGACACCGATGTGCTTTTGGCTAAGTTTGCGGCGTTTGGTTTCACACCACACCTTCTGCGATTCTTCGCGAACTACCTTGGCGATCGCCGGCAGTACGTCGAATATGGTGGATACGTCTCCAAGCCTTATTTCACGTTTTCGGGGGTGAGTCAGGGTAGCAATATCGGTCCATTAGGCTTCATTTTGATGGTGAATGATCTCGCGGAAGTTGTAAAGGTGGCAAAGTGTCTGCTTTTTGCAGACGACCTCAAATTGTTCCTGTCCGTAGCAGATACTTCGGACTGTGAACGGCTTCAACAGGATATTGATAGGGTGGTACAGTGGAGCCTAGATAATAAGTTAGGTTTTAACGCTTCTAAATGCTGTATAATGAGCTACACTCGCGCGCGGGAACCACTGCTACATCAGTATGAGATGGAAGCCATAGTTATGTCACGAGTCACTCAGGTGCGGGACCTGGGGGTGGAGATGGTTCCAAAATTAATGTTTCGTGGGCACATCTTAGACATATGCGCCAAGTCCTTCCGAAATCTTGGATTTATACTTAGGCAGTGCAAAGACTTTAATAGTACGGCAGTGGTTAGAATCATGTACAATGCGCTGGTACGGAGCCGTCTTGAAACGAGTGCGATCGTGTGGAACCCCCATGAGGCCAAATATAGTGTCATGGTGGAAAGAATCCAGAACAAATTCACTAGGTTTTTGTTTTATAAGCAGTACGGTGTCTATCCCTTCTTCCCGCTCATGTACCCGAGTCTCTTTGTAATAGGGATGGTAGGGTACAGCAGGCTGGCGATTCGGAGGGACGTGGCTCTGTGTAGCTTTGTGTTTCGGGTGCTGCGCGGCTGGCTACACCACCCCGAGCTGTTAGCGGAGCTGGGGCTGCGCGCGCCACCGGGTTGCGGGGGTGCGCGTCGCCCCACGCCTACGCTACTGGAGCCATTCTCTAGGACTAACCTGAACAAGTTTGCCCCTTTGTCACGCGCCATAAGACTGTTAAATATTATTTCATATGAGGTGGATATTTTTCACTGCAGCCTGATGAATTTCACAGAAGAAGCACTGAAGTGCATTGAGAATCTTTAGACATGATCGTTCATTGTAGATATTTTTATTGTTTTTATTTTATTTTAATCTATGTTATTGTTTTTCTTTTTCTCTTTGTTTTTTTTTTTTTTTTTGTACGTCAGTTATCTTGGTAGTAACATCGCATTGGCGTTATAGCTGTTAGGGTGTTATTTACATAATTTTAAATAAATTAAAAAAAAAATCATATGAACTCTTTGATAGAAGTTTGGAGAAAAAGGAAATCAACAATATTGGTAAAAGAAAACTAACATTAAATGTAAAGGAACCTGTGCTTAAAATAAAATTATAAGTCCACCGATCTGCCTTGAGCACGAGTGGTAATCATTGTACAATCGACCCAAAATGAATCTGATCACCTTACGGACTATTTTTGCTTGTAGGATCCAGCCGCTAAGAAGCGCTTAGTTAAAAACTTTCTCTTCATTGGTCCTTTTTTGTGTTATTCCTATTAGTCAAAAAAGGGTGGTCAAACATCTGTGATCATTAACAGAGCCTGAGTATTTTTGTAAAACAAAAGATAATGTAAAAAGGTCACATACTTTTTATTGTTTTTCTACTATTGGTCCGCACTCTCTTTGTGCTGACCAATAGTAGTAAGGGTGGTGAACAGATGTGGATATTGTATGCACGGGATTTTGTTTTAAAAGTGACCAGATTCATTTTGGGTGTGATGGTACATGCCTTCTTTATAAGAGGTGTTTAAAAAGCGTTACTGCACAAAACCTGTAGCCTACAGTGCGTGAACATTTTTATTCACAAACCCAGAAAACTGAAACTCAAGTTTTGTTGCAGTTTGTTACTGCTGACAGTAGACCGATCCTCGCTTGTTCCTTCTGCTGTGCTAAACTAAAGCAATATTTCCGATTGCTGAGGAAATGTTTGAAAGCAGAAGAGCTGTTCACTCAGATAATGAATGGGAATTATGAGGTGAGGTGTTCTTCAGCAGATATTTATTCTCATAACTTCTCATTTCAGTGTTGTGTGAATGTAATGAATATCCTTGTTTGACCTCTACTTCTCTCTCTACTTATTTGACCAAATACTGCAATTATCTTTTTACAGCCAAAACCTTTAATAAACCAAGACCACTTAGAAGTTGCCCATGGGTTCATTATCTGTCCATTAGTGAGCATAAGTATAGTTGAAATTGGTCAAATTGAAACCATTGTTGTGAAAGAAGAATTACCAGCTGATTGTGAGAGACAAGATGATATTCTTGAGCCAAAGGAGGAATATCAAAGTGATGGTACGTTTTCGAGACAAAAAAATATAGATAAAGTAATATCTTCTGGCAAATAAAGATACATTTTATTGAAGGGAAAAAGTTTATTGTTAATATATGGGCAGAAGCAACACCAACGCACAAATGGTTACCACTAAAGGACACAGCACACTTATCAAATCGGAAAGGGATCGGCACTGTAACAACTCGAGCCATTCAGTATTCTTTGTATGAAACTCCTTACTGCAACATACACTAATCGGAATCGTAATGTAATCGCCTCGCCTCGGGACAAGCTCACAAACCGCGGTGCGGTGCGTGGTCAAGTCGCTTACGGCTCGACGTCCCCGCGCTTACGTCTCTCCGTAGCCGCGCCTACGTCTATCCGTACCCGAGCTTACCCCTCTACGTCCACCCTTATGCACACTACTGTGCAGGTGACACACATGCTGTCATTCACAGGGCAGCTTGGAGTCGTGCGCGGCGTCGGCGTGCCGTAAGCGCGGCGTCGCCTAGCCTTAGCCGAGTTGACGTATCGGGAGCTGCTGATCCGCTTTCTTACGTTAGGTTGACGCCTGTTTGACGGCGAGGCGATGGTGATACGGTGCCGATCCCTTTCCGATTTGATATGTGTGCTGTGTCCTTCATTCAGTACATCAATCTGAACCACATAGAAAATATTCGTTAGTAATTTAAATTTAAATTGGCTGCTTCATACATTTTACTTTTCGTAAAATTGCACTTTTGTAGGAAAAAAGTCGATGTGCTGTGGGTTCAGAATGATGAACTGAACATGTGGTAATCAGTTGTGTGTTGCGTCCACCCCGTATTGCTTAACTAACAAATGTTAATATCATCATCTGCCGGCCTGGTCCCAACTGTGCTAGGGTTGGCTTCCAGTCTAACCTGATGCGGCTGAATACCAGTATTCTACATGGAGCGACTGCCTATCTGACCTCCACAACCCAGATAGTACTGGGTAATACGATACTCATTAGTAAGACTGGTTGTCAGACTTTCGGGCCACTGATTACTTAATGATTGTCAAAGATCTACAAATGACAGGCGGGACCAACGGCTTAACATGCTGAAAGGATGAGGAAACTCAGTATGTAATGGGTGGTCACCCATCCACAGACCTAGGCAAGCACGGCTTTACCTAAAGATCGACCTGAGCTTGTGGCTAAAGTAGTATTTAGCCACAAGCACCTCTAAACAAATAACAAATCTCAATATTTAGTAAATTAAAAAAAATGGAAACATAATGCTTTAGAAGATTTTTTCTCATACAATATTTGTTTGTATTGATGCCAGCTATTGATTTGATTAAACCGTATTTATGCTATGTAACAGTCTGATATTCTAAAATATAAAAAAGGCGGAAGTTCGGCAGGCAAGGCTCCATACTAAAATATTCAAACCTTTTTGTCTATACAGGGTGGTTTGTTTAGTTGTGCGTAATATCTTTGAAACCAAGAAATTTGCACGTGTCTAGGTGCCTCAGAGTCTAGAGTCGAGATACTAGCAGTTAATTGAACATACCCTAGATCAGCCGATTAAAAAATAAGACAACTGCCATTCGCGGGGTGTTGGGATATTTATAATTGTGTATTTGTCGATGTTTGAGTATAAGTATATAATATGCCCTTAAAATATCGGTACCCGTTATCCAAACAGATTGTATAGACTGAACTTCAGAAGGCTTCCATATATTTTTTCGTTTTGTCAAAACGATTTCATGATAAAATATGTGTTTCTGTCATCTGCTCAATAAAATAGTATATGAGTAACTCTTATCTGTTTTTGTTTACTTACATATCTGAAGAAGAACTGGAAAATCTAGACAATAGCCATCTA
Organism: Eugnorisma glareosa; assembly: GCA_947578425.1. NCBI lineage: Eukaryota > Metazoa > Arthropoda > Insecta > Lepidoptera > Noctuidae > Eugnorisma > Eugnorisma glareosa. Next base: position 2,359,586 of record OX387984.1, read on the forward strand.
GATGAAGAAAAAATACCACCACATGGTTCTGAATACAATTCAGAAGATGAAAGTTTAATGGTGTTTAAAATAGAAGAGGTGGAAGATCAAGAAGCAGCTGAGGAGCACGGAGCCGTGGACACCAAAAGTAAGTATTAGTTACTTAATCAATAGTAGGTAGTGTTAGTGTCCAACCGAAGCTTCCGCTTCGGACAATTTCCGCCTAAGCCTTCGGCTTCGGCCAAAATGGGCTGAATTTTTGGCCGAAGCCCAAGGTTGGCCCAACCAACCCGCACTGAGCCCGCTTGGTGGATTATATCCCATTCCCTCTCATAGAGAGGAGGCCGTGCGTCCCAGCAGTGGGAACATTTTAGGCAAAAATGAATATTTGTCTGTCTATCCTCTATGCATTCCTAAACCATTGATCCGATTGTGATGAAACTTTGGTGGGTCTTTCTGTTTACGCCTGTGAAGGTTCCTGGCGCAAAAAATCTATACACATACTTACGTCGCATATATGGCATGCATTATACTATACATATATATACAGCGTGACATTTTAATGGTTGTTTTCCCGCAGCGAAATGGTTTTGCCTTTGTAATACAATCGTTTAATAAACAATTAAAATATTAGAAACAAAAAATGGCAGATTAACCATTGTGAAAAACAAAACTCGAAACCGACCACGAACCAATAGTTATACCTCCTGATTGCGCTGAGCGCCGCCGCCGACCGGCCGCGCGGCCGTTGACCCACGTGCTTTTCAATCAGCTGATAAGTTGATAACTTATTCTTAATAACAATAAGCTTTACCCAACAAGTTATTCAAATTTTCCCTTTATACTTTTACGGGCTTAGGACCGTCATAAATACCTACGTTTTTAGCTGCAAGTTACTGAACACGAAATTAAATAAAAACAAGTTTATCGTTTAAGAAAAATAATTTTCTGAATTAGATACCTAAAAAAGTATTTGTGGCGTATTTCAAAAATTTGATTCAACTTATTTACAATAATTTTAATTAACTAAACTACTTTTAAATGTTCACTATTTACAAAAGTACGAGTAGGTAGGTACTTACACTTCCCGGTAACGGAGTAACTGTTCGAAGTGCAAGCCACTGCGTTGTATAACAATCGAGCACGTTTTAATTGGTTGTATTTCAATTTTAGTAAGGTGTCTCTGTCACTTCTTACGATATTAAAAGCGTCCACTATCGCAGTTATTAACGCGTCGCGAGTTTCGTGTTCCTCACGATACACTAGGCGCTTGAGCTCCGACCAGCGACCACAAATAAAAGTCCAAAAAGTCCGGAATAATGATTTGTAACATTTCAGGTAGGTTCCACTTGTCCTGTCACGAAATGCGGCCCAATGAGGTGGCGAATAATTACCGGGCCCACACATTAACACATAAAACGCACTTGATGCGCACACTCGCGAATAACATGTGGGTTATTCAAAGCCCAAAAATGTTCGTTACGCTGGTTGAGTCCAACTCGCGTAAAAGTTGCTTCATTCGTCCACAAAATATTCGTATTTTGATTGTCCATCAACCAACCATCAAGGTTCTTACCCCACGAAGACGGAGCGACTCCAAGTGTTGCGGCTCCGCGTAAAGTCGCCGGGCCAGTTGCACCATAGCGACGTTCTCCAAATTGCAATAACTGTAATGGCGATCCATTGCACGATAAGATAACACGTGCTGCGCGTACGACAATCGCGGAAAAACTAAGTAATAAGTATTACATAATACAATAATAATACAATAGGTAGCCAGCGGGCGGCGTCGTCGTTTGTAATTGATGCGCGCAGGCTAGTTTATGTCGTATCGCTACACGCGAGAGCTTATTTTGCTTTGAACATTTATAAATCGGTCTTTCCTTTGTCGGCTTCGCGGCTGTGTTTTGTATTGTTGCGTGAAAACTAGTTTATGCCGTATCACCACGAACGAGAGCTTATTTTACTTTGAACATTTATGCATCGTGTCTTTCGGCGGCGGGCGGCGCGTGCTATTCGAATAGTACCTACAAGGTACGTCTAGTGTTACTATTGATTCTCATGTTTTCGAGTTGATGAATATTTTTTTAATTATTTTAAAACAAAAACATATTTATTTTTTTACTTTTACTCTATGCTTCGAAAGTACTCCTTATGGCAAGTTGTTCTGCCGCGGGAAAACAACCATTAAAATTTCAGGCTGTATATATATTTTTTTATATATGTAGTTTAAAATAAATGCTAAGTGAATCTTTATAGTAAATTATTAACTCGTCTTTAAGAAGTTACATTATTAAGTAGCAAACTTGTTGTAGTACCACGACACAAGAAATTGTGTTTTAAATTTATTTTAGAACTAGCTGTTGCCCGCTACCTTCGTCCGCGTGAAATTATTATAATAAATATATTCTTAAATAAATGGCTAAGGCCTACCTTAGCCCCTCTGATGGTAGTGGCTAAGTGTTTTCCAATGTGTGGGTGAGTTTACCATATCCTTTTATAACATACTAGCTGTGCCCGGATGCGTTGCAATGCACCTTTTCCTACCTACTACCTACCTACTATGTCCGTCTCCTGGTTATAAGCTACCTACCCACCAACCGACCTACCCACCAATTTTCAGCCAAATCAGTTCAACCGTTCTTGAGTTATAAATAGTGTAACTAACTTAGGGTTGCCAGATGAAAATTCGATTAAGGAGGACCTATATGTCTAAAAAGGAGGATTTTCTGTAAAAAGGGAGAACATTTATAAATAAAACGATTTCTTATATAAAAATTATATAATTCACTTTTTTAAATTAAATTTTAATCATATTTTGCTGAGCTGCCAATTTTTGCAAGAAGTTCTTGGTTTGTAAATAATTATGAAAATCTTCACATGACATGCTTTTTAAATTATATTGAGTAAGAATTAAAGATTTAACTGACTGAACACTTAATCTGTTCCTCTCTTTGCTCCACTGAGTATTAATCAGTGAGAAAACTCTTTCCACATTCGCGTTATGTGCGCTTATACAAAAATAAAACTCGCAGAACTTAAGCAGTTCTGAGAAACATTCAATGTTTTTAACACTTTTGAAGTAGATTGTCCACTGCTCGTGCAACTTCAAATCATAATACACTTCAGCAGAATCATCTGATTTGGATTTAAGAAATGACATTAGGTTACAAAATTGATCGTGTAGCTTACTACGCCGCCGCCCGCCACCGCACACGCTCGTTTAACCTTTGGTCATGCACGATGCACAAAAAAGCAAAAGGAGGACTTTTATTAGGTAAGGGAGGACGGGAGGACAAAAGATGATAAAGGAGGACATGTCCTCCCTTTGGATACCATCTGGCAACCCTAAACTAACTCGACTTTATTTTAATATATATAGATCAGGGTTCGAGGATATACAGCATGTAACAGAAAGGGTATAATCATATGGAATACTGTGGTAGGGACCATCAAACTGAACAACTTTCTCTATGGGACCACCATCGAAATCGTAAAAAAATAATCAGCTGTCCCATACATTTGGGTCGAGTAGGTATTGAAATTTTGTATAGGACAGCTGATTATTTTTTTACAATTTCGATGGTGGTCCCATAGAGAAAGTTGTTCAGTGTCATGGTCCGTACCACAGTATTCCATATGATTATACCCTTTCTGTTACACGCTGTATATATCTTGATATATATCCGATATATATCAAATGATATTTTATGATATATATCAATACAAAAATGGTTTAAACATTTTATATTATTAAGTAATTTCTGGCGTTTGTTACTATATTTCTACTTCCCAAATATAGATGGCAGTGGAGTAGAATTAAAACATACTCCCTAATAGTATGATCTAATCCATAAATGGCAACACTTCTGCCGGCAATTAATGGCGTCAGTTGTGTCAGAAAAATTTCGTTACGGTGAAGATTAAGGTTTTTTTTTTGTGTTTATTCTATTATTTTTTACAAAGAAAGTTATTGACAAAGTGCAAAAAAAAAAACTTTGTTATTGAGTATTTATGAAGATTTTTTTTTTTGTATTTATAGAATACTGTTTATTAAATGATGAATTTATTTATTATGTTTAAATAGTATACACAAATAATACAATAGAATAATCATATTTTTTTTTTTTTTTTTTGTTATATGATGTATCCCAATAAGGTAACAACATAAAAAATACAATCTAGCTTAATACTAAAGCTAATGAGTAATTTAATTCTAACTTAATTTGCTAGGAAGAGTAAACCTAAGAATGTGTCCATTAACACTTTTCTTATTGTCTCTATTAAGGGGAAGACACTTTGTTCTTGTGTACTTTATAGGTAGCACTCACTTCACTACATTAAACTAACACTTCACTAAACTAACTCGAAAGGTTTTGTCCTTTTTAGTCTTCTCACTATGTCCGTGTTGTCGAGGAGCTGGATAGCCTCGACGTTCACATGATGATGAAGCCTTCGTTCATGAGCTTCGGCGTTCGTTTTAATTATGTTTGTGACGAGGTCTACCTTGAGGTCCCGATGAAGGTCGTCATTTCTAATGTACCAGGGCGCATTGACGATTCCTCTGAGTACTTTGTTTTGGAATCGTTGAATAATTTTGATATTACTTTGTTTGGTACAGCCCCAAAGCTGAATACCATAAGTCCATACAGGCATGAGGACTTGTTTGTACAAAAGTATTTTGTTTTGTACTGACAACGAGGAATGTTTTCCAATCAGCCAGTACATTGACTTGTAGCGAAGCTCTAGCTCGTCGCGTTTCTTTTTAACATGAGCTTTCCAGCGAAGCTTTGTGTCTAGTGTCATGCCTAGGTACTTGGCTGTGTTTTCGTGCGGTATGACATGGTTGTTTATGTATACCGCATGATAATTTGGCTTTTTATTTGTGAAGTCTATGTGAACGGATTTCGTTTCATTGAGTTTCACTCGCCATTTTTTTGTCCAGTCAAAGATGGTATTGACGGCTGTTTGAACTTTTTCCACTGCTTCTTCTTGAGTGACACCTGTGGCCATTATAGCTGTGTCATCCGCAAATGTTGCAATGGTGTTGTTTTCTAACTCAGGAATATCGCAAGTGTACAATAAGTACAAGACGGGACCTAGGACACTTCCTTGCGGTACTCCAGCTGTTATCGACTTAAGTTCTGAATATGCATCATCTTGTCTTACTCTAAACTTACGCTGTGATAGGTAAGACTCTAAGATATCAGCAAACTGTTTTGGGAGCATGTTTCTTAGTTTTCTAATAAGCCCTTTGTGCCAAACTTTATCGAATGCTTGCGCTACGTCCAGGAAGACCGTTGAGCAGACTTTGTTTTCTTCTAAGGCCTTTTCTATAATGTTGGTAATCCTGTGTACTTGGTCTATTGTCGAATGTTTTTCCCTAAATCCAAATTGGTAGTCAGGGATTAAATTTCTTTCTTCGATGATGGGTTTTAGCCGTTTCAAGAGAAGCTTTTCGAATAATTTTGACATGATCGGCAGCAGAGAGATCGGTCTATATGATGTGGTTTCGTGAGGTGGTTTACCAGGCTTTGGTATCATTATAACTTCGGCAACTTTCCACAGATCAGGCACAGACTTAAGCCTGAACGTAGCATTGATAAGAGTTGTAAGTTTTACGATGGCTTTACGTGGGAGGTTTTTAAGAACTTCTCCAGTAATAAGATCGTAGCCAGGTGCTTTCTTTAGTCTAAGGCGCTTGATTTCGTTGAAAACTTCTCTAGGTGTTACGAATTTTATTTCTTGTTCATCATCATTTGGTGTTTCATCTAACAAAGCGCAGTCTTCATTTTCTTCATTCGGCTTAAAAATGAGTTCCAAGTGTTGTGCAAACCTTATAGCTTTTTGCTCGTTGCTTATTGCCCACCGCCCGTTAATATCTTTGATAGGTGGGATATGCATAATTGGCTTCTTAAAACTTTTTGTAGATTTCCATAGGGAGTAATTTGTCGTGCGATCGCTGGTTAATTGATTAAGATAACTGCTCATTGATTCATTTTTGAACTTCTGAATTGCATTCCTTAGTTGTTTTGTAAGGTTGTTCAGAAGCCTTTTATCTTGTGGAAATCTTGTTTGTTGCCATATTCGTCTCTGTCGCCTCTTTTCGGCTATGAGTTTTGTAATTTCTGCTGGGTAGTAGGTTAATCTATTTTTTAACTTGAATGTAGGTGTGTTTTTCCAGGCGCATTGTTGTATTTGAGTAATGAATTGACGGATATCCCGATCCAGGTCTTCTGGCTTCTTTAGTGGAACTTTTAAATCTATTATAGAGTCCAAGTCTATTTTAAAGCTTGCCCAATCAGTGTTCTTATTTACTAATGTGGGGTAGTTTTCTTTCAACATTAAAGACTCACTTACAGTAAGTATTATAGGTGAGTGATCTGAGCTCATATCATAACCTTCTTCAATGCGGAGAAGATTTGGTGATAGATTTTTATATATAAAAAAGTCAATGAGATCTGGAACCTTGTTTGGGTCAGTAGGCCAATAAGTAGGCTTACCTGTTGATAAAGCTTTGCATTGTGCTTCTTCAATTGCGCACAGTAGCCTAAAGTTTTCACGAAACAATTATCCTTTTGAAGATCAAAATCATCAAAATGTTAATTGTCAACAAATTTTGGAAGACATATCTCCTGACAAACAACATTTTGATGATTTTGATCTTCAAAAGGATAATTGTTTCGTGAAAACTTTAGGCTTAACACTTAATGTAAGTAAGGATTGCTTTGTATTCTCATGTCCAGAGCCTTTTAATATTGAAAATCCTACAAAAAGACAAATATTGAGTTATATTTCCAAATTCTTTGACCCATTGGGTTTTATGTTTCCAGTGATAGTAAAAGCCAAGGCATTCATGCAAAAATTATGGTTAGAAAAGATAGACTGGGATGATGTTCCTTCAGAGGGGATAAGATTGGAATGGCTTTCATTTGTTAAATGTTTAATGGACATGCAACCTTTACACATTGATAGAAATATAAGGATCGATAAAAATGCCAATGCAGTGCAATTAATAGGATTTGCTGATGCTTCTAGCTCTACAGGCTATGGCTGCTGTCTTTATCTTCGGGTGGTGAAGGATTCAGGTAAGGCTTCATCTTCCTTACTTTGCTCTAAATCCCGAATTAACCCCCAAAGCAACAATGCACTCACCATACCGCGATTAGAGTTAAATGCAATGCTTTTGCTTACGAAACTTGCCAATAGAGTTTATGACACGTTAAGCCTTAAAATAAATATAAGTGATGTTTATTTATATTCGGATTCACAAATTGCACTTGCATGGATAGCTACAGAGCCAATTAAACTTCAAGCATATGTTGCTAATAGGGTTAAGTTAATTCAGGAGCAGACCTCTAGATGGCGCTGGCTGTATGTGGCGAGTAACGAGAATCCAGCTGACTATGTTAGCAGGGGAGCCGTTCCTGATGATTTAAGTAACTGTAAATTATGGTGGCATGGTCCAGAGTTTATGCTGGACAGTAAGTATGATTTTGATATTAAAATTCCCATACCACTCCTGGAAAACTTACCTGAGATGAAGAAGGGTGCTGCATTCTCTGATTCCAAGGTAGCCTTGATAACACAAAATAAATCTAATATCTATCTGTTTATTGATAAATATTCTGATTTAAATAAAATGATCCGTGTCATGGCATACATACTTAGGTTTTGTTATAATCTAGATAAGAGGGGTACTTTACTATCTCCTCTCGAGTTAGAAAATGCCTTGCATAAAATTATACAGCGTGAACAGAGCATACATTTCAGTCATGAGTTAAATCATTTAAATTCAAAAGATGAAAATATTAAAGGCCCTTTAAAACCCTTACATCCCTTTATTGATAAAGAGAATATGTTAAGAGTAGGTGGTAGAATTGATAACTCTGAAGTCTCATTTTCACAGAAACATCCTATTATTTTACCTAAACAATCTCGTGTTACTGATTTGATTATTTACCAGGAACACATAAGATTATTGCATGCTGGACCAAAGTTATTGTTAGCTAGCCTTAATGAAAAATATTGGATTGTAAATGGTTACAGACATGTAAAAAAGATTATTCATAAATGCTTACTTTGTTTCAGAATGAAAGCCAAATGTGCTAAACAGCTAATGGGTTCCTTGCCATCTCATAGAGTCACAGCTTGTCGTCCTTTCCAAAAGATTGGTATAGATTTTGCGGGACCAATACAAGTAAAAAACTCACGTGTTAGACGTGCTATACAAACTAAAGGTTATATCTGTGTATTTGTTTGCTTCGTCACGAAGGCAATACACCTCGAGATAGCTTCTGATTTAAGTACTGATTGTTTCCTTGCTTGTTTTAAACGCTTTATAGCGCGACGTGGATTGCCTACGGACGTTTTCTGTGACAACGCAGGTTGTTTTAAGGGGGCAAGGAACGAATTAGTTGAACTATATAACTTACAAACCTCACAGGAGCATCAAGCACTGGTGCAAGGCTATGCTGCCAAGGAAGGCATAACTTTTCATTTTGTACCTAGCTATTCGCCTGTGTTTGCTGGTCTTGCGGAGGCGGCAGTTAAAAGTATGAAGTTTCACTTGAAACGTATCATACAAAATTATATCCTGACTTACGAACAGTTAAACACTGTCATTTGTCAAATAGAAGCAGTTTTAAATTCTCGACCATTATTGCCTGTTACAGCTGAGAAGGTTGATGATTTTTCTTATTTAACGCCAGGACATTTCTTGATAGGTACTTCTTTAACCTCTTATCCTGAAAATAATACTAACGATATACCTGCAAACAGATTAAAATTTTGGGAAATTTGTAATAAGGTTAGAACTCATTTTTGGAATGTGTGGCACAAGTACTACCTTAATGTACTGCAGTCGAGGCCCAAATGGCGTGACAGTGTAAATAATATAAAAGTAGGAAATTTAGTTATTCTGCGGGAGCCTAACTCTCCCCCATTATCATGGCCTATGGCTAGAATTGTGAAGGTGTACCCAGGCCAAGACGGAAAAATTCGTGTGGTTGATGTAATGACACCTAACCAGAAGATTTATAAACGTTCTTTGTCTGCTATTTCTTTATTGCCTCTAGAAGAGTAAATGTTTTTTATACTTACTATTCTAAATAAGTTTTTTATGTTAGTTAATAAGTTATTAGGTACATAGGTGACTAACTAGTGTAATTATAAGTATCTAAAAATTGTAAACTTTAATAGGTTACTAAAAGCTTACATTATATATAATTGTATATCTACTATAATATACTTAATTTACTTAGTACAGTGTAAAAGCTGAATGTTAGCTAATAAGTCTTTGTTTACATAGAATCTGGTATTTCAATGTAGCATAATAGTTTTTTGAATACTTGTTCCCTTTATTTATTGAAAAGCCATTTGTATAGACCAAGTAGGGTTTAAATTACATTCAAATTAAAGAGGGGGTTATGTAATAGTTTTATTTTGTTTAACTTAATTTCAGTAAGTAATTAAAACACAGATTGTTCTGTTTGTCCATTCTATTTTGGTTCATCTTCAGAAATTAATGTATTTCTGTAAGTGCTAACGCCCCCCCCCCCAGCATGTTGGCAACTCCAACAAATATATTTTTAATTAGTTTCCGTATCCTAATGTCAAATTACTGTTGTTCGTTCACACATAGTCTACAATAAAAATCCGATTCATTCACGTGTCTAAGAAGCCTGCCTATTTTATTTTCTCCTTCCACACCTACAAAAACCTCCAAGAACCAGCCCTGCTGCAATACTCCAACAGCTCTCTTCCTTTGGTTGTGGTCAGTCTAGATCCCCAAAATGTATTTTTAGCATTAAAATCGCCTCCCAATATAAATCTATTTCCAAGACCGTTTAGAAAGGTCATGTATTGATCTGTTTTTACCGAATACCTAGGTGGACAGTATATGGCTGATATGGAAACAGGGCAATATTTCGTTTTGACACAGACAGCCACTGCTTGGATTTCTTCTTTTTCATATTTGAGTTGTTCATAATGAAATATATTCTCCTTTATAATAACTGCACTACCACCTCTTGATGTGTTATTGGGATGCAATGCATGGTATACTTTATAACCTTTAATTTGAATATGAGATTCTTTAGTGAAATGTGACTCTGATATAAGGCACACATCAATACTTTCCATATTTAGGACAGCCGTAAGTTCATTCTGATGTTTGAGCAGTCCATTCGCATTCCAAGCCATAATTCTTAGTATGTTAGCCATTTATGATGTTTTTTTGTTGTTTGGTAGCTGCTTTAGTGCCACCTTCAAGCTTCTTCAGCCTTTCATCAAAATTAGTTAAAAGATTTATGATTTTATTAATCTTTTCATCCATGTTAGGGCTCACTGGTTTCATATGTGATTGTGGCGGTGGTTGGGCTCCTTTCGCCATTTGTGCATACGATACACTTTTAGTAGCTGGCTTGATGACACTAGGTCTTTTGTCTCCGTTTGCACTTGGACGCTGAGAGTTTGTTGGTACCACTACATTCTTTCTAGTATTTTTATCTTTAATATTTTGAAGCTCTTTAGCTACTATGCATCCTCTATAGTTAGCAGGGTGAGGCTCACCACAGTGAACACATTTTGGCTTTGCTTCTGCTGGTTTATTGCAGTCTCTGGTTAGGTGCTTGCCTGTACACTTCACACACCGGGGTTCTTTAGAACAGTATTTCTGTGTGTGGCCATATGCTTGACACCTTTTGCATTGAGGGATTAGCTTTGATGTTTTTAACGGCTGTATATCTACTTTGCAGCCTAGTATGGATTTAATTCCGTAAATTTTCTTTATGTCTTCATCTTTTTGAAATGAGAGCATAAACATACTGAGGGGCTCTTTGCTCTTCCAGCTCAGTTTGTTGACCGCATCCTCTATTTTGTATCCTTGAGATGTTAGGTCCTCAACTATTCTATTTGGCAGGCAGGAAGAATGAAGGTTTTTTGCCATCACCCTTATCGGCCTGTCTTGTTTATTCTCATACGAGTACCAAAGGCAGTTATTTTGCAACAATAGCTTAGTAATGCATCTGTATGAGTCATCATTATGGGAGTTAATTTTAACTTTTTCTCCATTCATCATTTTTGTAATAAATGAGTCTTTCGTGAGGTTAGTCGAAAGAAGATCGTAGAACTGTTGGTAGTTCTTAACATTTTCCACTACTATAGGTGGCGGTGTAGGCTGTTTCCTTGTCTTAACATTTTCCTTAGGTTTTTCGCTGGATTCGGGTCCTTGTTGAGGTGGTGGGGACAGTGATGTGTTCAATTTCCTTTTTTTTCTGCTCTTCTGTCGTACCCACTCCGTTTCCTTTGCTAGTTCCTCTTCGTCTGTCTCATACTCGATTGGTATTGGCTTCTCGGTAGTGACATTTTTATTTTCTAGGTCAGCAGTTTTTTGCTCCTGGACTTTTTTCAGCTGCTGCTGAAGTTCTTCTAATTGACTTTTAAGGTCATTTACCAAACGTTGCAGTTTTTCTCTTTCTAACTTTTCTTCTGTATAATGTTTATACAAAAGATGTTCCGTTTCGGTTTTTATTTTAATTGATGGTGAGCAAGCCATAATAATCATATGGCTTTCATACAAAATGGATATATATCAAACTTGATTTATATCGGATATATATCATAAATATCCGATATTTTGATATTTATAATAAATATCGGATATTTTCGAACCCTGATATAGATTGTTGTTTCTCAAAGTCGATCTTGCACTCTTTCAATTTAATTATAGCCAGTCTATATTTCTCGACTAGTGCTTTTATTTCTTTGAATTTGTTTCTTATTCCTTGGGTGTTCTAGGTTTAAGATTTTCGAGGTTCTGTATTTTCTAACTTTCGTTGTTACCCGTTGAGATGTGAGTGTATCCTATTTATAGTGTCCATCAGCATCATCAGCGTCTGTTGCATTTGTGCCTGCATCTGAATTGATTGATGATTTGTATTTGTGACATCTGCGTATTTAACGCCCAGTCTTACCACTGAACGTTTAATTCTCTCCTCGCTCTTTGTTTGCTTAACCTGTACGTGTTCCATTTGCCTATTTATTACTTTTTTGAACACACTTTAATTTTTTGGCATTTAGCGTTGTTCGCGTTGTTCGCTTTTGTTGTGCGTTGTACTTGTTCCATTTGCCTATTTATTACTTTTTTGAACACACTTTAATTTTTTGGCATTTAGCGTTGTTCGGCCGTGGTATTCTCCTTTACAATTTCTACAGACTTGCGTCGTGGTACCCTCTAGCGGAGTAATAACTATCTGTGGTTCGTCTTGTTTGCCTTGAATGCATAGCAATTCTTGCACTGTGTAATGTGCTTCGAGTTTTATCTAAACGGCTCGACCTTGATGGAGGGTGCACAGAAGAATTTTCTTTCCGAGGCTTTGAAGTTCTCCAGGAGATCTCTCGATTTGTGTTTACCATAAAAAATGAGTAGGTGTGTTTTCCCTGCTCTTCCGAGTGGCTTGATTGCTGTTGGTTGATTGGTGTTCATTGGTGTTCGGAGCGCCGCCGGTCATTTCTGACATCACTCCGTGCACCTATACCGGCGCTTGTGGGAGTTGCTGGCCAACATTCACATAGATACTAGGGGCGAGCGGCGTTCTAGAAGCTTCGGTGTTTCGTCACTTTGCTTCCGCGCTTATTCTTTTTCCTTGATCTCCTGACAGCCAAAGGCAGTTGCTCGCTTTGTGAAACGGATTCAACGAGTGCGCACTGGTTTTCCCGCACTTACAGATGAACCACTCCTCGGATGAGAAGGTCTCGATGGCTATGATAGTCAACTCCTTCTTTAATTTAAAGCTGATACATGGGCGTATGTTTCATACATACTTTGCACTGAATCTTCTTGTGTTCATTTGATTTGAATGAATCTTAGTGTTGACTTTAAGATTTGTGCAATAATAATTTTTAAAATCCCAATTGTCATAAAATATTAGCTTATCTTAATTTTAATTATAGTTCTAGCTAAAGACTTTCGTTTAATAAATTAATCTTCAGAAGATCTAATCACGAACTATCTCAGTACTAGTTAATACAGAGGCCAGTAGATGGCGCTTATCTCTTCTGTCAATCGATACGGATCATTGTAATAATTGTACTGCCAACACACAGATGGCAGAATAAATATTATGGTAGATGAGACATTATAAGTTGGTTATTAATTAGATGAACGAATATTCTTAGCAGATAGACACTCTTGCGGCGACATACATATACGAACACTGTTTAAAAACTTCGTAAATGTTACACAAGCTCTGATATTGTAAAACGCACGTGAGCCGCCACCCTGACTTCAGAATGGCGGGTTGATTCTAAAGGAATCAAACTGTTTGATCATCCAAATAGCAAATAAATGTACGTCTTGTGTTCTTGACAGATTGTAAAACAAAACTCATTTAATTATTCATTCGGGCGACTCCCGCAAATCGATATTTATCATTTTTCGTGCGATGAGACACTTTGCTGGCATCCGTCGCCATCGTCATTATTTTCATTTGTAGCAGTGATCGGAATAGGTAGAGCTAATGTGCCTAAAGATCAAGGAACAGAAACGTAAAGTGGAGACTTCCTTACGACTATTTTTTTTTTCGGAATGTTTGTTCCGTATGTCGGATGGCGCCCATTACTTAAGTACAACTAAAATTAATAAAGAAAAATAACTATAGAATTCATTTACTGTAACTGTTTAAAAAAAGTGTACGATTTTTATTGTTTAAAAAATAAAGGTAATCTCCTTATCTTCGTTTGAACGCCGTAAGTAAGTGCAGAAGCTAATTTAATTTTCATACCAGCTTTAATAGTTACAAATAACAAGGTAAAAAAAAAAAAAATGTTTTCATACTACCAAAACATAGATATACAGCCTGACATTTTATTGGTTGTTTTCCCGCGGCAGAACAACTTGCCATAAGGAGTACTTTCGAAGCATAGAGTAAAAGTAAAAAAATAAAGATGTTTTTGTTTTAAACTAATTAAAAAAAAATTCATCAACTCGAAAACGTGAGAATCAATAGTAACACTAGACGTAACTTGTAGGTACTACTCGAATCGCACGCGCCGCCGCCGCCTACAATGACACGATGCATAAATGTTCAACATAAAATAAGCTCTCGGCTCTCGATACGCCATAAACTAGTTTGCACGCAACAATACAAAACGCAGCCGCGAAGCCGACAAAGAAAATACGATTTATAAATGTTCAAAGCAAAATAAGCTCTCGCGTGTAGTGATACGACATAAACTAGCCTGCGCGCAACAATTACAAACGACGCCGCGCCACGCGCGCCGGCTATCTATTGTATCATTATTTCATTATTTATTGCGCCGGCGTTCTAGTTTTCCCGCGAATGTCGTACGCGTAGTACGAGTTATCTGCTTATCAGTAATGGATCGTCATTACAATTATTTCAATTTAGAGTACGTCGCTATGGTGCAGCTGTATGCTAGGGCTGATTATGACTCCCATGCTGCCCGGCGACTTTACGCGGAGCCCAACACTTGGAGTCGCTTCGTCTTCGCGGGGTTCTGAACCCCCAAGTCCCATCGGCCCGGACGATCGTAGCGGCGACACAGCGGCTACTTGATCATGGGCAGTTCCAGACACCAGCACATGCACAGGGCAGAGGTCGATCGGCCATTATTTCGCCAGAGCTCGACGAGGAGATCATCGAGTACTTCGAACGGGATCCTCGTCAAAGTATGCGAAAGGCTGCGGCTAGGTTTGGCGTAAGCCAGTACTACGTCTGGAAACTGCTCAAATCTGAAGGACTGCATCCTTACCATTTTCGTCGAGTTCATGCTCTCCACGAAAACGACGGACCGAACAGAATTGTTTTTTGTCAGTGGTTGATCGACAATCAAAATACAAACATTTTGTGGACGGATGAAGCAACTTTTACGCGAGTTGGACTCTTCAACCAGCGTAACGAACATTTTTGGGCTTTGAATAACCCACATGTTATTCGCGAGTGTGCGCATCAAGTGCGATTTAGTGTTAATGTGTGGGCCGGCATAATTAATGGCCACCTTATTGGACCGCATTTCGTGACAGGACACTTAACAGGTGGAACCTACCTGGAAATGTTGCAAAACGTTATTCCGGACTTTTTGGACGAGGTTCCACTAGCGGTACCTGTGGAAAATCTGTACTATCAGCATGACGGGTGCCCGGCTCATTATCACCGTGCCGTGCGAGAGCACCTGCACTCGGTGTTTCCCCAGCGCTGGATCGGACGCGGCGGGCCAGTGCCTTGGCCAGCAAGAAGCCCGGACCTAACTCCGTTAGACTTTTACTTGTGGTCGGAGCTCAAGCGCCTAGTGTATCGTGAGGAAAACGAAACTCGTGACGCGTTAAGAACTGCGATAGTGGACGCTTTTAATATCGTAAGAAGTGATAGAGACACATCATTAAAATTGAAAGACAATCAATTAAAACGTGCTCGATTGTGTATACAACGCAGCGGCTTGCACTTCGAACAATTACTCCGTTACCGCCCAACCAGCAAAACCTTATTGTATAGCAGCCCATAGAACGTTTTTCAAGAACTAATTAGTGTTAGTGAACGGTTCTATAAAAGACCAAAGAACGTTTACACAACCCGGATTTGGCGCAGATATAGCGTTATTCGCTGATGTACTAGTTCTATAGCAGCTTCGGCGTACCATTTTTGACCGGTAAAATTGATGTTACTCTGCGATATATCACCAAACAATGATGTAGTTGTAACGCGTAACGCTGTTATTGTACTTTTATGTTATGTAATAGTGATTGTGGTGCTTTTAGATTACTATATCACAATAATTCGTTCAATCGTTCATTCTCATTTAGTTCGTGTGTTGATATAGTGATTGTGTTACATTCCTTATTTCACCAAACAGTGGTAAGTAATTTTACAATAAATTAAGATTTTTATTATGGCGTCCATGCAGTAGTAAAATGCGCTAGTAGTAGCGACCCAGGCAGTGAAATAGAGTTGCGATCACAATTTTACTGACTAAGTAGGCACAGTTTAGTACGATATTTTTAATGCCCCTCTCAAATTAGTGAGTTTTGTTTAAATTAAATTAACTTAATCGAAGACTAGTTCCATAATTTTCCACTATAGAATAAAAAGTGTAATGTTAGCGACTACAGGCCTTCTATAGTAGGTACTATTGGGAAAGTAGTGACCGCCATTGTGATTAAATAAATTAGGGTTCCTTTGAAATCATAATATAAACAATTCTCGTAGATAAAATAACCCATCTTTTTTCTTTATCTTTTCCAGTGTCTTCACAATAAAAGAATTTGCGGCGGCTGTGTAGCGGTCGCGTTGTTCGGAACTGTACCTTTAAAATTGAGTGACGTTTAGAATCACGTACCGACCGAATTCATAGTATAATTTTGTGATGTCTGATGTTCCTTCCACCCTGTATTGTTGATTATTTTTAATAATTATTTTATGTAACTGACTAGGAACAGAAATTCAATTCACTTTTTGATTTCAATTCTGTTGAATTGAATTGTGAACAGTTTTTCTTTATTTTAAAATAAAGTACTTTTTTTAATTTGTAAATGTATCTTTTATTACAAACATCATCATGCAGCTCAGATAATAATCAGTTGTACTTCTTAGAGCGTGGTGTGTCATGTCAATAGCCCAATTTTTCAGCTCATCGCATAATTGCTCGTTTTTATGTTCTCGGTTTTGCGTTCACTTTAGCGTTCAGAAGTTCTTTCACCTGTACAGCTGAACTCCATATCGGCACTTAAATCATTTACTATCTCTTTTCTGGCTTCTTTTCTTCTTTTTGATTTTTTTAAATAGAATATTACTTTGTACGGAACCACTTTCCGCACTTGCATTCTAGATTGGACTTTGATTGCTAGCAGTGGTTTCATTACAGTGTATTAAAGGTATTTAAAACCCTGTTACATAATAATTCTGCGCTAAATAAGTGTCTTCGTGACCGGTATAAGAATGTTAATAAACAGCGATTTAAAAACTCTTATAGCTTAAATTTCACACATAAGGAGTAACACCGAACCCAGCTAAATCACCAAATCGCTCTAATTTTGAGGAGGCATGACTATTATGACACTATGTACTATAGCAGATACATCAAAACACACAATATCACAAAAACGTCGTATTCTTGAGTTTCAATAACCATTAATGAGACAGGCCTATAGTGGTAAATTGTAAACTTATATAGATTAAATAAGATACAAAAGGGCAACGATCAGCAACTTTATAGAACTAAGTAGTTGTATACATGTTTTTATTAAGCCCTATTTAGTACTTTTCTATAACGGTTGTATAAAATGGTAATGTAATTGTTTACATCACTAACTTATAGAACATTTTTGCTGTATAAGCCTATAGAGCAAAAAAGTCTTGTGAAACACCTTTATACAACATGCTCTCACCATAAACACCGTTATATCACGTTTACAAAACTTTTTTGCGAAATAAGCTTTAGTTATAGTACAATTTTTTCTGGTTGGGCGGGAAGTGTAAGTACCTACTCGTACTTTTTTACAAAAGTACCTTCTTCCTTTCTTCTAACTACTACTTCCTAACTGAACTACATTAAAATGTTCACTAAGTGAACATTTTAAAGTAGTTTAGTTAATTAAAATTATTGTAAATAAGTTGATTCAAATTTTAGAAATACGCCACAAATACTTTGTTAGTATCTAATTCAGAAAATTATTTTTCTTAGACAATAAACTGTTTTTTTTTTGCGGGAAAACAACCATTAAAATTTCTCGGTGTATACACCCCTAGTTAATAAAAACTGCTCGTTAAAGTGGCAGGGACACTGATTATTAGTTACCGGTGGCTAGGTTCGTCTGATTTCCAATTTTTCTATACTTTTCCTACGCGGTTTTTCAGCAACAAATTATGACCGAGTAGTCGTCTCATTTAACATCGATTCCGTGATTTCACTGCTAGCTTATGGTGAAGATAGCAGTAAGTCGTTTTTTTTTTTAAATCGGGTCGAGCAACAAAATTGGTTTTGCAGCAACTATTTAGCTACAAATTTACATGCAGATATCAATCGTTTTTGCTGATTTATCACTGAATAACGTTGAATAACGTAACAATTTGTAGCTCTGATTTAAAAACTATTGAAGATAGCTGTTATTTTATGATTGATTACTATGTATCAAAGTGTAAGCAAGCAGTTCAGAATAGTAAAAGAAAATATTTCATGCTTTGTTTTGTTTTTTATTTTTCAAGGTTGTTTACCGTAGATTTCTTGAAAATGGCTTACATTTGGACAAGGGTCATAGGGGGTCATTTTGTTGCAGATAATCTCACCTACATTACATCACCTTAAAACCCTTTCTTATTCGTTTCTGACCGTGGCATCACTTTGGGCCCTATCAGAATATCAGCGCTGTGATGTTACAGCACCATGCTGAGATAGGGGCCTTTTGGCTTCGTACATGACTAATTTCGTTGTTTTTTTTTTGTACACACGGCTACTCATCAAGCTATACATTTCCAGTTTATGCTGATCTCGCATTGTATAGGATGTCCGTTCAATGCGAGGTCAGCTTATACTAAAAATGTATAGCTTGATGTGTAGCCATTTTTTTTAATGTTTTGTCCTGTGCGTGCTAATAAATACTTTTTCTTTGTTTCTTAACGGATTGCCGTTATATTATCAACTAGCTGTGCCCGTGACTTCGTCCGCGTGAACTTAGATCTTTCTCAGCCAGTTATTATAAAACGCAACAAGACTTTGTCTGTTCGTTAGTATGACAATTTACACCATTGTTTCGGTGTTTGTTGATTGGGCATTAATTTCCAATAGACCAAGCTGAAAAAGAAACCGCAACATGACTTTGTCTGTTTGTTAGTATGACTATTTACACCACTGTTTCGGTGTTTGTTGACTGGGCATTAATTTCAAATACACCAAGCTGAAAAGAATCCGCAACATGACTTTGTCTGTTTGTTAGTATGACAATTTACACCATTGTTTCGGTGTTTGTTGATTGGGTAGTAATTTCAAATAGACCAGGCACAGCTAGTATCTAATAGTACGAGTCGGTTATTGTTAGTTGATGAAATTACCAAGCTTTTTGATGCCGATTGATGGTAATAGGCTCGTCCCTTATTACATGGGACTTAAACATTACTGGCATAATGTTGATGTATTATTAATGGCCACCCCTCCCCTTCTCCCCGGACCTCGAACACGAGCAGACGTGCCATAGATCTACGCAGTTTTATTCAGTTTTATTCTAATTATCATTTTAATTCAAAATTAAATATCTATCAAGAAAATAGGAGTGCATATCTCCCAGGAGTCAGTGGATTCATCTACTTCGAACAAGTACTCGGCGCGGCCGCGCGAACACAGAAGCTCCACCCATCTGCAGCGAAACCCAGAGGTATAGTACTATCTCTGTCGCACGCACATGACGCACCGAGTCGCCAGCAACGTTCCGATCACTCCGCTCGCTGTCTACGCTCCTAGTACTCGCTATCTCGGGACATCGCATCAGCGCGTGCGCACTGTCCTCAACTTATTGTGCGACAGCGGGGTGAGCTCTGCGTGCTGACCCGGGAAGAACCATTACCATCTGCATTGTTTGGGCGTCTAGTACTAAATGACCATTACGGTAAATACCCTAAACATCATCGCTGTCTAGTTATATTTAAATAATAATATAGAAGAGTGTCGTGAGAGTATTCGGATCCGCAATTAACGGTAGAGTGTGCAGACACTACAGACAGTAAATGTTATACTACTGCCACAGCTTGTTGTCCTAGTACTTCACAAAGGGAACCATACCGCTACATCGCTGTCCACCAGTTACACCCAACACCCGTTAAAACGCCAAAGGAAATCACTCGTGGTCCAATAATGTTTGCGTCAACAAAGGAACTAAGTGAGTCATCCATAGTACACTGCGAGTCAGAACCCGATCTACATACCCTAGCGGCAAACATAAATGAAAGAAAGAAGCGAAAATATGACGGGGAAAAATCCGATCTTTTAGAAATAATTAAAAAAATGTTCTCGTCTTTCTCCAACGAACAAGAAAAACGTTTTCAAGACTTACAAGCAAGTATAGACCTAATGTCAAATAAATATGACGAATTCTTATCTAAAATAGCTTATCTTGAGAAAGAAAGACAATCAGACAAATTAATTATTAAAGAACTGGAGGACAAACTGGAAACTTTGGAAAGGAAAACTCGTGGGGTGGGGATAGAAATACGAAACATACCAAAACAAAATGGAGAAACTAAGGATACTCTTGTAAGCGAGATTTCTAAATTAGGTGAAATATTAAATGTTGATATTAACACCAGTAATATAAAAGATATATACAGGTTAAAATCAAAAGATTCTTCAGATCCCATCGTAGTCGATTTCACCACTGTGCTCTTGAAAGAAAAGGTCCTCAAATCTGTAAAAACTTTCAACAAAATTAAACAAAAAGGCAACAAGTTAAACACGACCCATCTTAACCTAAGTTATAGTCAAAAACCAATATACATATCAGAGGCCCTCACTCATAAAACCCAGAGACTGTATTTTTTAGCCCGTCAGGCAAGCATTGATCCGGATAACGAAGTCTTGAGAATTACCTACAAACGATACAGAAATTTCTGTAATAATCTATTACGTAGGTTAAAAAGAGCATACGAAAAAAACCAAATCCTAGAAGCACAGAACGACAATAAGAAATTATGGAAAGTCATCAAACACATCACACACACAACAAAAACAACACAACACCATAAAGATTTACTAGCTCTCTCATCTACTCCTGACCAATCACTTCACGTGGCAAACAGCTATTTTATAAATGTGGGTAGCTCACTAGCGAATAAAATTTGTCAACAAAATATTAATTTCCGGAATCAACCAGTACTAACTAATACCCAAGATAAAGTACTACATGTCCCCAATTCCTTCGTCTTAACTGAGACAGACAAATACGAGATTGGACATTTTATCATGGGCCTAAAAACAGACAGTGCACCAGGATGTGATAATATCAGCAGTAGATTCCTAAAACAACATAAAAATACTCTCTTACATCCTCTGGAAAAAAATTTCAATGATTGTTTAAAAACTGGAGTGTTTCCTGATTCCCTAAAACGATCAGAAGTGTGCCCAATCTATAAGAACGGAGACAGAAGTCGTATAAACAACTATAGACCGATATCCATACTACCCGCAATATCCAAAATTCTTGAGAAAATTATAAACACTCGTCTAGTAAAATATCTCGAAACAAATAAACTGCTTTCAGTAAACCAATATGGGTTTAGGCACGGAAAATCTACTGAACAGGCAGTGAATAAACTTATGGAATTCATTAGTTCTAATCTCGACAAAGGGAAAAAATGTCTCTCTATTTTTCTTGACCTGGCAAAGGCATTTGATACGATTTCTGTCTCCCTCTTACTTAACAAATTGGAGGCACTGGGTATCAGGGGAACCCAGCTTGAACTTTTCAAAAGCTACCTCTCTGGGCGTACTCAGTGTGTCCGAGTGGATAAACACAAAAGTACACACCTTCCAGTTACACACGGCGTGCCTCAGGGAAGTATACTGGGGCCCACCCTATTCCTTGTGTACATAAATGAGCTTACGTGTCTTAAACTTACTAAAGGTGAAATTATCTCTTTCGCGGATGACACTGCGTTGGTGTTTGCAGGTGATAGTTGGGAGGAGGTCTTCACTATCGCACAAAATGGCTTTGATAGGACTAAGGGATGGCTGCATAACAACATACTTACTTTAAACGTAGATAAAACTAAGTATGTTTGTTTCAGCATTAGGCAAGCGGTGAATATTCGTAGCGATCTACGGATTGTTTCACACGAGTGTATTTCTACTGGTAGTTGCGTATGTTCACCTCTGGAACGCGTAAATACTCTAAAGTACCTAGGTATCACTTTAGACAATAACCTCAACTTTAAAGAACACGTCAAAATTCTTTGTAATAGAGTACGAAAATTAATTTATGTTTTTAAAAACCTACGTCATGTCGCGGACCCTGTACTGCTGAAGCGTATATATCAGGCTCTTTGTCAGTCGCTTCTTACCTACTGCATTTCATCCTGGGGAGGTATCTGCAAAACCACGCTGAAGGCAGTTGAGGTCGCCCAGAGAGCTATTCTGAAGGTTAGCACGTTTAAACCGATGCGTTTTCCTACTATTACACTGTTCCAGTTGTGCGAGGTATTGACAGTAAGACAGTTATTTATACTTAAAATTATCCTGCAAGAACATAAAAAACAGCCCTACAACCCAATCTTATTACAGAGACGTCGCAAATATCATGTATGTGACTATTTAACCACATTTTTGGCAAACGCATCGAACAACAAGTAGGTAAACAGCTGCGCTCAATTTTATGAATTTGACTTCTGAACCAAATTACAAACTCCAAAATGGTAAACAACTGTGCTACCTGTGCTAAGCCAATAAGAGCCAACCAATATACTAAATGTGTTGAATGCGATACTTATTATCATCCACTATGCGCTAAAATAACCGATTTCCGTAAATTGTCGGAAGCCGCGAAGGCAACTTGGTTATGCACAGCTTGTCAAAATAAAAAGGTCAATTCAAGTAACACATCGGAACTAAATGATACCAGCAACAGCTTGATACCACCCAACACCCCATCTGCTGCATCGGACTCCGGTAGCTTGTCTCAACTGACGTCTGAGATAAAATTACTACGCGGCGACGTAGGCGATCTCAAACACCACCTCAAAACTCTCACAGAACACTTAACACTGTGTAACCAACGCCTTGAAGTATCAAAAGCTAGCTTGGCTTGCGCAGAAGCTAAGATTCAAGTGCTTGAGGAACGAGTACGTGAAATCCCTTACTTAAAGTCTACCATACAACAACTCACCGAGCAAGTACAGTCACAAGCACAGGCCAACCTGAGAAATCAAGTCGAAATACTAGGCGTAAACGAATCTACCAACGAAAACCCCGTTAATATCGTTCTTACAGCAGCAGTAAAAATTGGCATTAACCTCGAAGACACCGATCTAGAATACGTTACTCGAGCTGGGCCACGCTACCACGACCACACCGAGAACAACACTAGTGCCCCCGTAGAGAAACATCCTCGCCCACTGGTAGTTAAGTTTCTGCGTCGTAGCAAACGGAATGAATTTCTACGTGCGGGGAAATCTAGACGTAATCTTTCTAGCACAGACTTAGACATTCCTGGAGCCCGCAGGCCTATATACTTCAACGAGCGCCTGACAAAAGAAAACCGGCAGTTATTTCGTCTTGCGAAGCCACGTGCCAAGGAATGTGGCTACAAATACTGCTGGATCAAAAACGGAACTATCAATATACGGAAAAAAGAAGGGAATCCAGCCATCGCCATCAGGAACCAGCATGACTTATCGCGCCATTGCCCCATCTCACCTGAACAAGCAGAACTTTAATGAGTCACTCTTCACAAACTTAGGTGGTAGCTCTTTATGTAAGCACCTGTTACGTCTTTCTTTTAATTTTATTTTTTTCTTTAATTTCTATTGTTTGTTAATTATGCATTATTCACTCCAATACCTACAAGGGCTTGTTAAAAAGCACCTATTTTGTTTCAATATTTTATTATCCTATAAAAATTCTCATTGTTTGCTTATCAAGCCTAAATTGCCCGAACACATAAAACGGCAGGCACTAAGGCACAAAAAAATATCCTTATAGCGATGGTGTCTATCCAGTAAAAGAAACAATCGGTTTATAGCACGGAAAGAAAGCCAGTTTATTAAGTATACACGACACAGTCTATGTTCACAAGCTTTTTGGCGGGAGCTTACGAGAGCCGCGGAAAGAATCGACAAGCGTTCGTATAAAAGCGGGGCGCGCGACTGGTCTCGGGAGCGCGAGGGAAGCCGCGGGCGGCGTGCGGGCGGGGTGCCTGCGCGCCGCTCGCCCGGCGCGACGGCGCGGCGCCCGCGACCGCGCACCGTAGCGAGTTCCAGGAATCCAAACCAAAACGCGCGTTATAGTCTCCCCCTCTAACCCGAACGAACGTCCTCGCGTTTGGGTTAGCGTTTACGAGGCCTGCCCCTCCGTCGTTTCTCCTGCACCGGAGTTTGGATGCGACCAACGAAGGGAGTCAACACAGAAGCATGGTATTTACCTAGCACCGTGCCGTCGCTGAGGCGCTCGAGGATGTATGTAGTGGGACTGACCACTGCCTGGATCTTGTATGGTCCGTCACGGCGAGGGATAAACTTTGACGTCTGCCCCCTGCCAGTGTCATTGGCTCCTTGGGTTTTCAACAGAACTAGGTCACCAGCCTTATAATCGGGGGCGGGTCGACGATGTTCGTCGGTGTACCTCTTATGTGCCACCTGGGCACTCTCGTAGACGTCACGAGCGTCCAAGAGTACCGACGAAATCTTCTTAAGGAAGTTAGTGATGTCACCTACATAATTATCGTTCTCGATAATGGTGCGCATCTCTGACATGACATCTGCTGGCGCGCGCATATCTCGCGCGAAGTTTAAATAAGCGGGTGAGTAGCCTGTCCCCGATGTGACCGCCGAGTTCATGGCGAAGCGGACCGCAGGTAAGTGGATATCCCACGTATCGTGATCTTTACCTACCAGAATCGCCAGTTGCGGCTTGAGGTCCCGGTTCTTACGTTCCACCGGGTTCGCCTCGGGGTGGTAAAATGAGGTAAGTGACTGCGTAATTCCCATTGCGTGGCAGGTCTGCTGCATTACTTCACTTATAAATTGAACACCGTTGTCACTGACAAGGCGCCTGGGTACTCCGAACCGTAAGTACACCTCTGATACAAGTACCTTTGCACATTCTTCACTGGTAGCTGAAGCAAGGGCGAACAGCTCCACCCAGCGCGTGCAGGTGTCCTCGACTATCAGGATCCATTTGTGTCCTTTCGCTGTTTCAGGTAGAGGACCGAACAGGTCTACGGCTAACACCTCAAACCGGCGCGTAGAAGCGGGCGTCTGCAATAATCCAGCCGGTTTCCTGGTGTCTGCTTTG
The DNA here is from genome assembly GCA_947578425.1 of Eugnorisma glareosa. Classification (NCBI taxonomy): domain Eukaryota; kingdom Metazoa; phylum Arthropoda; class Insecta; order Lepidoptera; family Noctuidae; genus Eugnorisma; species Eugnorisma glareosa. The sequence goes on from OX387984.1 coordinate 2,384,573, forward strand.
TAACGCTGGCACGGTACACAATTTTTTACGTACTGCGTAACGTAGGAACGCATTCCCGGCCAGTAGTACTTACCGACTAAGCGTTGCATCGTACGTTCCGCGCCCATGTGACCAGCGGTGGGTGCATCATGGAATTCGGCCAATACCTTAGCGCGTTCTTGTTCCGGGACCACCAGACTGGCGTCATCGTGTTCCTCGTTCTCAGGACAATACCTATACAACACACCTTCGGCAAGCACATATCCTTTGCTTGCCCATACCCACCCCCTAGAGGGTTCGTCGGATTCTAGAGCCTCAACGATTTTGCTGACCTCTGGGTCCTTTATTTGGTTCTCGCGTAGGTCCTTCAGACTGCGAGAGGGCACGTCGACCGCGGCGCAGCAAAGGTCACAATCGCCATCTTCGGCGCATGCCGGACGCGACAAAGTGTCGGCTATAACATTGGCCTTACCTGGTGTGTATTCTATTTTCAGGTTATACTCCTGAAGGCTCAGGGCCCACCTTGCTAGGCGCCCGCTTGGAGACTTCATACTCATCAGCCATCTAAGCGGCTGATGGTCTGACTTAATCACGACTTCAGAGCCATCTATATACCCCCTGAACTTGGAGACCGCCCAGACGACGGCTAGAGCCTCCCTCTCCGTCGTGCTGTAGTTTCTTTCAGCCGCGGTCAAGAGGCGACTGGCGTACTCTATTGGACGCTCGTCAGTCCCCTCCCCCTGGAGGAGAACCGCCCCGAGAGCGTACCCACTGCTATCGGTTCTGAGGACGAAAGGCAACGTCGCATCAGCCTGACGCAAAATTGGCGCTGATACTAGCAGTTGCTTGATCTTCTCGAAAGCTGCCTGCTGCTCTGGGCCCCATTTCCACATACTTACTTTCTTTAGCAGCGCTGTCAACGGTTTGGCGACCTCTGCGTAGTCAGGGACAAAACGCCTGAACCAGCTGGACGTCTGCAGGAAACACTTGAGATGTTTCACGTTCCGAGGCGTCGGCATGTCCAAGATGGCTGCGGTCTTCCCTGGATCGACGTGAATACCACCTGGCAAGATAATGTGCCCTAAGAACTTTACCGATTCCCTCGCGAAGTGACTCTTCTCGCGGTTCACTCGCAGGTTGAACAAGGCGAGTCGATCGAACACGGAGGTGAGGTCGGCAAGGTGCTTCTCGAAGGTCTCGTCGGACATCACTAACAAATCATCTAAATATGCCAGTAGAGTGGTACCTGGCAAGTTCGACTTAAATCTGTCGATCAGCCTCTGGAATGTAGCGCCTGAGTTGCGCAACCCCATTGGCATGCGCTTAAATCTATAAGTGCCGAGCGGTGTTGTGAATGCTGTTTTGTCCCTATCATTAGGGTCGACGTTCACTTGAAAGTAGCCAGCTCGGAGGTCGAGGGTGGTCATGTACTTAGCAGTTTTTGCGTCATGAAGAATATCCTCGATCCTTGGGAGAGGGTACCTGTCAGGCTCGGTGACGGCATTGAGCTTGCGGTAGTCAACACACAGTCTGAAGCTGCCGTCCTTCTTCTTGACAAGCACGACGTTCGACGCCCACGGCGACTCGCATTCTTCGATGACATCCGAGCTGACAAGGTTGTGCAGCTCTTTCTCGAGTGCCTCTCTCTTGGGCGGCGACAATCTATAGGGAGGAGAAGCCAAAGGTTCCTGTGACTCACTTACCTTAATCTTATGAACGGCGAAGTCTGTAGGAGGTCCAGCCGAAGCGAACTGAGCGACTCTGCTTTGTAAAAACTCGTTGAGTGCGGCCCTGTGCTCCGGTGATAAGCTCGTACCTTCATCTTGGCGCAGTGATACGTCGCAGACCTCTGCTTGCATCACGGCCGCGCTGTTCAATACATAAGATTGCAAAAATGGGAACCGGTCTCCTGGACTATCTGCAAAATGCCAGGACTCCTGGGCTATATCTAAAACAATAGCGGCGTTGGCAATAAAATCACGACCTAAGAGTGTCCTGGTGTCGTCACCTGGAAATACCATGAACTCGGTGTCGACTCTTCGACTATCTAAGGTGACAGGCACAGTAGCAGTCTTCACCAATTTCCTATGACACGAGCCATCGGCGAGCCCAACATAACGCTCCGTCTCTTGGAATTGAACGCCGTTATCTACTAACAACGAATACAATAATGGGCTAGCAACACTGTGCGTAGCTCCGGTATCAACTATCGCTACACCTTCCCTGCCTACTACGCTTATTGGTATCAAGGGATGTGACGTCGTTGTCGCGAAGAAGTCACCTTTTACGATATTAAAATCGGATGGTTTAGCGGGCGCGGGTTTACTCGAACAAGTTTCACACTTTGACTTGACTACCCCTGGTTGGCCGCACCCATAACAACGTATTGGATCAACTCCTTTACTATCGCTAGTATTAGTTGAATTGACACTATCGACTTTATTGGCCTTACGACATTCGTTAGCCGCGTGACCGAACGCTTTGCAAAAAGAACATCTAGTACGATTACGTTTCGAGGTTTCGTTCGAGTTAGAGGTGAGTTTGGAACCTGTAGTTGCGCTCGGACTCTTAGTACCCCGGTCGCGAGCGGTAGGTACATTCGGGTTCGCGGAAACGACGATCGAGTTTTTTAATTTCGTTATCGAATCTTCCACGAGTCTCGCTCTCTCTAACAAATGATCAATATCGCTAATAGTGTCTCGCGACAAACGTTTACGTATTCGACGATGTAATAAGCCGTACACAATATCCACTATCATTACGGTTGGCACAACATAGGGTAATTTAACTAATAAAGATCGTACCTTTGAGATAAAAACTTCGGCACGTTCACACTCACTTTGTTCACACATAAATACCTCGCGCAGTATCCTATACGCGGGCTTTTGCACGCCGTAGGCAGCGCGCAGGCGCGCGAGCGCGTCCGACCACGAGCCGACGCAGGCCCGGGCGCCGCGCCACCACATCGCCGCGTCGCCGCTCAGCAACATGGAGAGACCGCGTAGCGCGTGATCGTCGGTCACGTCGGTGCACTCCTTGTAAACCTCCACTGCGTCGATGAACGCCTCCAGTGCCTCGGGGTCGCGTGACTGTCCGTCGAACCTGGCGGTGCACTTTGAAAAGTTACCGCCAGAGGCCACGGGTGCGTTCGCCGTGGGCGATGCCGCCGGTGTCGACGCGACTGGATTCCACTGGTCGCCATGATGTAGAGATCGTAGGGTTTCCATTAGCGTGCGATTTGTCTCCGCCTGCATCCTGGCGAAAGATTCCATCACGGTGGACAGCAGCCGCTCGGTGTCGAGCGCTGCGGCAGGTGCGCCGGTCTGGGCCCCACCGAGTGTGTGGTCGAGGGCGGCGCCCCCCTGGGCGCGCAGCCGCTCGGTGTTTAGCGCTGCGGCGGGTGCGCCGGTCTGGGCCCCACCGAGTGTGTGGTCGAGGGCGGCGCCCCCCTGGGCGCGCATCTCCTCGGCCGTGTCGGTTGTGTCGCGTGCCTGGGTGGTAGCGGTGCCAGCGTGGGCGCGCGGCTCCACCACTGAGTCGCAGTCTGTATCGGAGTCACTTTCTTGCTCCTCCGCCTTGCGGTCGATTAGTGCTCGGGTTGCCCGCGTCGTTCGCGGCATGGTAATGTCTCTATGATCACTGAGTAGGTACTAACCACACTTCACTGGGTTCGTTCTGCCGCTGTTAAAACTAACATGGCCGCGAGTTGGGCGTCACTATAGCGATGGTGTCTATCCAGTAAAAGAAACAATCGGTTTATAGCACGGAAAGAAAGCCAGTTTATTAAGTATACACGACACAGTCTATGTTCACAAGCTTTTTGGCGGGAGCTTACGAGAGCCGCGGAAAGAATCGACATGCGTTCGTATAAAAGCGGGGCGCGCGACTGGTCTCGGGAGCGCGAGGGAAGCCGCGGGCGGCGTGCGGGCGGGGTGCCTGCGCGCCGCTCGCCCGGCGCGACGGCGCGGCGCCCGCGACCGCGCACCGTAGCGAGTTCCAGGAATCCAAACCAAAACGCGCGTTATATCCTTTTATTTAACTGCTTTTAATCACTTCTGCTGTTTGACCGATATTATGCAACGTTTAGTCAAATACTTACTTGGGATAGCACCCACAGTTTGTGTTTCTTTATCTTTTATACTTTTTAAATTTCTTTGTTTTTTGTGTATTATGCTATGTTTTTTTACACACCTACAAGGGTTCGTACCTAAATACACACATCTCACCACTCCTGTTACACTACCCGCATCAACGCACACATTCCGTTTAAAGCACATACACAACTATACACTACACAATCAGTCTTACGGAAGCACCCCACACATAAACACAAATATACCTCCTGCAACAACATACATTCTATTTAAAATCTCCTTACTGAGTCGTGATTTAAATTCTTATAATATAATATTTAATCATGGCTTTACTTAGTGTTTCTGACGAGCTAGACGATTCCTTTAACATAGAATGTCGTTTTGTAGAATCACTTGAAACTTGCAGGAGTATCCTTAAAGCTTCCATAGACAACATCAAGGTACTAACATATAACATCAGAAGCTATCAAAAAAACTTCGACGATTTTGCCATTGCTCTGAATCGGTTGGACTCAGATATCGACTGTATAATACTTACTGAATGCTGGCTGTCAGACGGCACTATTATAGAAGACCTACATGGTTATAGCGCTCACAGAACAACAAATCAAGTAAACAAAAATGGTGGCATTGTTGTCTACACAAGAACAGGCCAGAGCAGTATTACTACTATAGAACCCAACCTTTCCGACGCCGATAGTATTTTATTAAAAATTAACAACAATTTCAGTCTCTTAGCTATCTACAGGTCACCTTCTTTCACAAACGCAGAGAATTTTCTCAACTCCCTTGACTGCACTCTGTTTGAACTCAAAAACCAACAAACATTAATTGTAGCCGGCGACATCAATCTTAACATAAACGACCTAACCAATAGTCAAGTAGCTAACTACGCGTGTCTCTTGGCTTCACATGGGTTATCCCCCGCCATTACACTTCCAACAAGACAAGGATCCTGTATCGACCACATATTCATAAAATCACCTGGAATACCTCTTGGTCTCGTATGTAGCTTATCTATTACTGATCATGAGCTTGCCTTATGCAGTGTACCTATTAAACCGGAAAAGTCCAAAAACCCTAAACGATGGCGAGTCAAAACCGACTGGACAGCCGTAGCTAATGAGATTAACAAAACAAATTGGGACTCTGTTAGTGACGCCACCTGTGTGAATACTGCACTAAATTACTTCAACGACACAGTATCACGAGCCACTAAGAACCATACTCAAAATGTTAAAATAAGTCGCAGAATGGCTAACATTCAACCCTGGATTACTCCTGGTCTATTAAGGTGCATGCGGCACCGTGACAAACTTCATCTTGACTGCAAAGCCAACCCCGATGACCACACAAAACAATTAATTTACACTAGATACAGGAACTTTGCACACACACTTCTTCGCAATCTCAGAACATTACACAACAGACAAGAAATTGAAAGTAACCAGAACAATCCCAAAAAGCTATGGACAGCAATAAAAGACATATGTAAGACCAAAAAATGTAACACACAAAATACATCAATAAATTTAATCGCATCCAGTTTATCACCAACAACATCTCTAGACAACTGCAATCAGCATTTCGTCTCTGTAGGGGAAAAACACTCTGCCAAGATCCTCGACAAACTAGCAACCACTCACCAAACACTAATAGATTCACACATAACGCCGAACTTTAACTCTCAATCATTCTATTTGCACCCGACAGACGAGGAAGAAGTCTCTAACATAATTCAAAACCTGAAAATAGATAGTGCACCGGGACCAGATCAAATAACAGTTCATCTAATCATAAACTGTAGAGAAAGCTTAATTAAACCACTCACACACATATTTAACCTGAGTTTAGAAACAGGTGTCTTTCCCGACGCCTGGAAAGTTGCTGCAGTGTCTCCTATCTACAAGAGCGGTCCCAAAGACTTGCCAGAAAACTACAGGCCTATTGCTTTGTTAAGTATAGTCTCCAAAATTTTGGAGAAAATAGTTAATAAAAGACTGGTTAATTTTCTGGACAAAAACAAAATAATCTCGGACAGACAATTCGGATTTCGACGAGGAAAGTCTACTGAAGATGCAGTGACTCTCTTGACTAATGAAGTTTCACACCACATAGACAATGGAAAATGCTGTGTCGGTGCTTTTCTTGACTTAGCAAAAGCATTCGACACCGTGTCTCCCGGGATTCTTCTAAAAAAGTTAGAGGCTACGGGGATAAGGGGTATATCTCTAGAATGGTTCCGAAGCTACTTGACATCGCGGTTCCAATACACCAAAGTAGGCAGTCTCCAAAGTACCTTGCTACCCATCATGTTTGGTGTTCCACAAGGCAGTACCCTCGGCCCAACGCTCTTCACGCTGTATATAAATGAACTAGTAAGCCTCCCAATAAGCAAAGCTGAAGTGATCTGTTACGCCGACGACACTGCCATCATCTTTCACGACTCGACTTGGGAACGGGTGTATCGTTTGGCGGAGCAAGGCCTCTCTCAGATAGCGCACGCCCTAGACACAAATTTACTGACATTAAATGTCAGTAAAAGTAAATATATTGCTTTCTCAAAAACTAGTGCCTCCAGCCCATCCCAAACTCTCTCCATAAAAATACACACTTGCTCACAAGATCACAACAACGCCTCCCACCTCACATGCCCATGTTAAGTCCTTGAACGTACTGACACAATAAAATACCTTGGAATTATCATAGACAATAACTTAACCTACAAATCCCACATATATACCCTATCCTCCAGAATGCGAAAACTGATCCATGTTATGAAAAAACTCCGCGACTGTACCCCAATCGATGTACTGCGAACGGTTTACTATGCTCTCTGCCAGTCAATCATGCAGTATTGCATCTGTATATGGGGACGGGCTGGTAAAACCACATTTTTAATGTTAGAGAGGGCACAACGGGCACTGATCAAGGTTGCGCTAAAAAAGCCTTTTAGATTCTCCACAGACCTTATTTACCAGGAGTTTGAAGTCCTAAGGGTGCGTCAAATATTCATACTTCAAGCAACGCTTAAATATCACGCAACAGTTAGAAAACTGCCGGAATACGAGGATTTATTAAACAAACGAGTATTTAGAGTACCTATACCAATTACCAAATCGGAACTAGCTAGACGGTGCACAAATTTTTCTCATCCAAACACTTATAATAAAGTAAGTAAAATTTGCGACCTACGAGACTGCTCTACCACCACCTGTAAAAAAATTCTAAAATTAGCCCTATTGAAATTGTCATACGACGACACCGAAGCCTTGATATAGCATCCCTACAACAGCCACACACACACACACTAACACCCTCACACACACACACACACACACTTTAACACCAGCCCAACGAATGCAAACACTGTTTTATTTTAATTTTACTACTTTCTGTTCGCTCTTTTATCATACCCTGATAATGTTTATTATTAAATTTTGATGTCCTCAATTTAATGTAAGTATTCTAAATTTGTAAAATTCGCACTCCTGAGCCACAAGATACAAGCAATGCTTAGTTTGTGGCTCACCGATTATATGACACAACTGTTTTGTTTCTATTGGTTAATAAACTTATTTTTATTTTTGATTTGATTTTTGATTTAAAACAAACTTTGGTAAAAGATTTATAAGTTTCCTAGGCCCTTACCTTTACAACAAACTTAATAAAACATTACATATATACCCGTTGACTAGAAAACAATGTAAATTAAAAGTATGCCAGTACTTACAGAAATTAAGCTACGAGGAGACGGAACAACTATTATTCTTACCAACCTAAGAATTCAGCTAAGAGCACAGTAAACAAAGACACACTACCTACTTAACTCACCTACACATACATACACTCAAGCATACACACACCAACACACTCACCTCATAATTATTCTCTCACACACACCTACATATTATACTCATACATCACATTCACACTAACACACTTACACTCTATCCATTTAATAATTAGATTAAGTTATGTACTTACTTACCTATTTGCAATTTGCTGCAGTACTGTTTAAATTTAGTAAGCCTCTATTGTTTGGCACATAATCTTATATTATAAATACTCGAGGGGAATGGTGCTGATAGCCGAAATACAGGCTATGCCTAGTTCGGCTACAGACGCTAATCTCTTTGCCTAAATTGAAATTGTTGCCAGATTACCACTGTAAATTAGTGCTAAGTTTTTTTTGGAAAATAAACTAAACTATTATTATTATTAATGGCACATCCCTGCCTAGCCCCTCTGGCAAATACAGGCGAAATGTTATGTTATACAAAAATGTGTTGGTGATTGTGCTGTACATCATATTCCAGCTTCATATAGCGTACTTTCCCATTGAGAGTCATCTTCTAATGGACCCTCCATCGTTATGATATTATTTTGTTGCGCTCGATACTTGCATTCTATGATATTTCCTAAGATATTCATCTGAATTAAATGGTATAAAGGGCAATTTTGATCACAATTGAACGCTAAAGATGACTAACCTATTTATTTTGATAAGGATTAATACTATGTCGGTAAAAACATCTTCGCAAATAAAGCATTAGTTTTGACCAAATTTAAAAATCATTAAAATGGTATAATGAATAGTGGTATATTGGTATAATGGTTATTATGAGTTAACCTTAAAAGATAGGCATGTACTGTCGCGGACTTGTTTTTAGACCTTTTTAAGAGAAATAATTCTATAATACATTATTTTTGTGTAAGTTTAACCGTTTACGCAGCGCACGCAACGGAAATTCAAACATAATAAATTTTCCCCGTTTTTGCAACATTTTTCATTGATGCTTCGCTCCTTTTAGTTGTAGCGTGATGATATATAGCCTACAGCCTTCCTCGATAAATGGGCTATCCAACAGTCAATTAATTTTTCAATTCGAACCCGCAGTTTCTGACATTAGCGCGTTTAACCAAACAAACAAACTCTTTAGCTTTAAAATTTTATAATTTTAGTTATCCCTATATTTCATTGCTCGTGGCTGTACATACATATCTCCTATACCTTATCTATTTGGAATGCTGTATTTACCCGATTTATTCTTGCAGGGCCGACTGTTGCGGAGGAACCAAAACTACACTTGCGAAGAACAGAATTAGAAGACTCAATATCAGCCGACCAAAAGACAACTCATATAACGGACTCGAAAATTATCCGAACCACTCAAAATCGTACGACCAAATTAATTACTAAAAGCAAAAAACCTTACAAGTGTGATATATGTCAACGTAGTTTCAGTCTAAAATTTATTTTAACAAAACATATTTGCATACACACTGGTGAAAAACCTTACACATGTGATATATGTCAGCGAAGTTTCAGTCAAAAGTATACTTTAAAAAATCATGTTCGTACACACACTGGTGAGAGACCACACAAGTGTGATGTATGCCAGTGTAAGTTTAAAACAAAAACTGATGTTACAAGACATGCGCGCACACATACTGGTGAAAAACCTTACAAGTGTACTATATGTCAGAGTAGTTTTGGTCAAAAGGCTTATTTAACAAAACATATTCTTACGCACACTGGTGAAAAACCTTACACATGTAATATATGTCAGCGTAGTTTCACACGAAAATATAATTTAACAAGTCATGTTCGTACACAACATACTGATGAAAAACCTTACAAGTATGATAAATGTCAGAGTGGTTTCAGTCAAAATTTTAGTTTAACAAAACATATTCGTACGCACACTGGTGAAAAATGTTACACATGTGATATAATGTCAGCGATATATGTCTAGAACAAAAACTGATTTTATAAGAAATGTGCGCACACACACTAGTGAAAAACCTTAAAAGTGTACTATATGTCAGAGTAGTTTCGGTCAAAAGGTTTATTTAACAAAACATATTCGTAGACAACATACTGATGAAAAACCTTACAAGTGTGATATATGGCACTGTGAGTTCAGAAGAAAAAGGGATTTTATAAGACATGTGCGTACACACCCCGGAGGAAAACCTTACAAGTGTGATATATGTCCGAGAAGTTTCAGTGTAAAGGTAAATTTAACAAAACATGTTCTGACACGCCCTTTTTTTTTTTTTTTTTTTATCGATGGGAAATCATCAAATGACCCCTCCCGCTCTGGGCTGAGCAGGAGGGAGTGTCAGACTTGTACTGACTAAAACCCATCCATGTTCCTTCCTTTGCCCTTTATGTTCCAGGGCCGCGGTATCTCTTTCGAACAGTCCCGCAACCCTGGCAGGCATCGGTCCTTTCGGACCCCTTCCTGTTTGCTGACTCTCTTTGAGGCGCGCGTGGAACACAAACGCGCCGTCGACACGGCCTGTCGTCATAAGACGGACGGACGGCGAGCTAGCCCATAGCTCACCGTCCACAGGCCCGCGCCTACGGTGGCCGGAGGCCACCACGTGGCCCCCGACGCCCGGTGCGTCTCCCGCGGCGGCTGGGACGTGAGGTTCTCTCCCTCTCACGTTCCGCCACCTCCTTCGCTAGCATGACTGCTTCGCAGAAGGAGGTGACGGCGTCCCATTCCGTCTCGCTCCGGACCATGGATTGAACCAAGGCCGGAAGCGAGAGGTCGCCGCCGCCGATCGCCGCTACGAGGACACGGCGGTGCTCCGCCCACGCGGGGCAGATCTCCACCGTGTGCTCCACCGTGTCCTCCGGTCGATCCTCACAATGGTAGCACCCGGGCGTTTCCTCCCGCCCGATTCGGTGCAGGAACCTCCCGAAACAACCGTGTCCGGTGAGGACCTGCGTCAGGCGGAAGGTGAGGGCGCCGTGGCGCCTCTCTAGCCACTCCTCAAAGAGGGGACTTATCGCCACTATTGTGGCGTGCCCTGCACGGGTTTGCGACAGTCGCTCTCTCCATGTCGCCATGAGATCACGCCGGAGGTCTGTCCGCTGAGCGACAATTTGCCGCGGCAGCGGAGTTACCCCCCGGCGTAGTGCCTCCACGCGCCATTCGTGTAGGCGCGCGAGGACTATCGCCTCCAGATCCCATGGCGGCAATCCGGCAAGGAGGCTCGCCGCCTCGCCGGAGATCGTGCGGTATCCCCGGACCAGCCTTACGGCTACCACCTTTTGGGGCGCGTTCAGGTAGTGGGCAGCTCGCCGCCTCAAGGAACGCGCCCACACCGGGGCCCCGTAAAGGGCCATCGACCGCACGACCCCCGCGTAGAGCCTCCGGCAGGAGGCGTTTGGACCCCCCAGGTTGGGCAAGAGCCGCTTGAAGGCAGCCCCGGCCCGTTCCAGTTTGGGGGCGAAACGTCGGAAGTGCTCCACGAAGTTCCACCGGCTGTCGAGGACGAGACCCAGGTACTTCAACGTCGGCTCGACGCCGATGGAAACCCCTCCTACCGTGAGCATGGGTCCCGACGGTGGCGCATTCCGAGGCCCATGAAAGCACATGGCCTCGGACTTGTGCAGTGCCACCTCGAGACCCAATTGCCGGATCCTCTCCACGACCATCGCAACCCCGCGTGTCATTAGCTCGGCCGCCGCCTCGTGCGACCTCCCTTGTGCCAGCACCAGCGTGTCGTCTGCGTAGCAAACTACGCTGACGCCGTCAGGGAGGTCGGCGCGCAGCACCCAGTCGTACCCGATGTTCCACAAGGGCGGCCCTAGAACCGATCCCTGTGGAACACCGCACGACATCTCTCGCCGGTTCCATTCTCCGCTGTGACCAGGGTAAATGACAAACCTGTCCGACAGGTAGTCCCCGACCACACGACGAAGGTAGGTCGGCACCCGGTGATACCGGAGTGCCTCCCTAATGCAGCTCCAGGGCATAGAGTTGAAGGCGTTGGCGATGTCGATAGAGACCGCCAAGACCACCCCACCCCGGGACACCGCATCCCCCGTCGTGAGGGCTCTCACGCGCATGATGGCGTCCACCGTCGAGCGCCCCCTGCGGAAACCAAACTGGTGTTCCGCAAGATCCGGCCCCATCTCCGCCAGGTGCCCGGCGAGGCGGTTGGCAATGACTCTTTCAAAGAGTTTGCCCACCTCGTCGAGCAACACGATGGGCCGGTATGCGGACGGAGAGTCCGCAGGGCGCCCCGGCTTCCGTATGACGACCAGCTTCCCCGTCTTCCAACGAAGCGGGAACTGGCCTCTCTCCAAGCATGCGCGCCCGAGAGCCCCCAAGGCCAGGACCCAGGCTTGGCCAGGTAAGCCATCGGGTCCCGGGGCGGCAGTTTTGGCCTTAAGCCTGCCTACCGCCACTCTCCGGTCTACCCCGGTCACTTCCGGAATGTCGTCATCGTCCTGTGGGTGGTCCGCTTCCAGCACCGCAAGTGGCGGAGCCATAGGCGGGGGAGTGTGCTCCCCTCGCGAAGGGAACAGAGCGCTCACCACGTCCTCCACGAGCTCAGGCCGGAGACTCTGCGTCAGCGGAGGGGCCCTGGTGCGGAGTTTATCCCGCACCATCTTATAAGGGCGCCCCCACGGATCTCTGACGAGAGTCTCCAGCATCTCCTCGCGGGCCACATCCTTGGCCCGCAGGACAGCCTCTTGGAGGGCGGTCTTCGCCGCTCTGTATCCCTCATACAGCTCCGCCTCGATGGCCGCCGCATCCGGAGGGCGGATGCGGAGCCTGCGATGCCTGGCGTACAGGTGCCGCGCATCGACGCACGCCTCGCGCAGAGACGTCAGCTCTCGCGACCACCAGTACACCTGACGCCGGGCGCTTTCTGACCGTACCCGGGGCATTGCCACGTCACATATATCGGACATGGCCTCCTGGAACCAACCCGCCTCATTGTTGACGTCGGCAGGCCTGTCCGGTGATGTCACCCAGGCCTGCACGATCGAGGCTTCCAGGAGGAGCTCCCGGTCCAGCTGTTTCAGCGCCCAACGCGGACCATTCGGGGCCTGTAGGACCGGCGCGCTTGGGGTCTGGGCGGAGACGTCAAACCGGATATACCGGTGGTCGGAATAGGTCTCCACCCCCTCCATGACGCGCCAGTCAAGGACACGCGGTGACAGAGCGGGGCTAGCGAACGAGATGTCCACCACCGACTCGCCCCGCATCCGCACACACGTGGGAACAGAACCCCTATTTAGGACGACCAGGCCTGCCTCCAGAGCCCAGTCCTCCACCATCCTTCCCCGCACGTCTGTGCAACGAGAACCCCAAGCCAAGTTCTTGGCATTGAAGTCCCCGAGCACAAGCTCGGGGAGGGAATGGCTTCCGATGACGACACTCAACTCCCTGAGGGAGTTGTGGAACTCGGCGAGAGTATGGTTCGGGGAGAAGTAGACTCCCGCTACAACGATCTCCCCGAACCGTGCTGCTACGCACCCCCGACCCTTCCTGACACTTTCATGGGTCGGGGTACCGGCGGCGGCCGACGAAATTATGGCCACTGAGCCACTAAGGTCCTCCACCCAGTCGTCCCTGGGCGGGACAAAGTAGGGCTCAGCGACCACGGCGACATTGATCGACCACTGCGCCATGCTCTGGAGCAACAGATCCTGAGCGCAGGCGCAGTGGTTGATGTTCGCCTGGAGGAGCCGTAATGGGGCCGTTATTGGCACTCCATTACGGTCTCCATTCGGGCCCCCTGTGAGGGCCCCGCTGCGGAAGGAGCAGCAACGGCAGTGGCGGCGGCAGCGGCGGCAACAGTGGCGGCGGCTGCGGCAGTAGCGACGGTGGGGTTGGTGGCTGAGGGCCTTCCTTTGCCCCTGGCCTTGGCGGGTGGAGCGCAGGCCTTGCTCCCTGCCCGGTGCTCAGCCGGCCCGCCAGTCGCTGCACATGCGACGCAGTGCGGCGTGGCGAAGCAGTCGCCCGGTCACAAGGCCGCGGCCTTGTGACCGGGCTGACCGCAGCGGAAGCAGAGCCCACTGCGGTTCACCTCCGAGGTGCATCGCACTGACACGTGGTGCCCCACATGGCAGCGGAAGCACCTCAGAGGTCTGGGCTCCAGCAGCTTCACCTGCGCTGCCACCCATCCCACCAGGAGCCTTCGGCCCTCAACAATAGTTTTCGCCGCCGTCACCGGGCAGCTTACCGTTATGGTTCGCATGCCCGATAGGTCCGGACGTAAGGTGCCTGCCTTCACCTGCTCGGCAGGACACCCACCGGTCCTAGTGACGGCGGCCACCACCTCCTCCTCGGTTACTGAGTCGTCCAGGCCCAGGATGCGCAGGTCTGCGCACCTGACGGGCCTGGACACTCGGGCCTCGTCCGCATCCAGGGACGCTCTGAGCTTTTCAGCTAGAGCGTCAGCGGACGAGACACTGGTTTCACCGGGGATCTCCAGCACTCGAGCCCCTGTCGCGGTGACTTTAAGCCGGAGGCCCCCGGCGATTCCAAGCTCCCCGAGGTTTATCGACGCCTTGGCCTTCGCGAGCACGTCGCGGTAAGACACGCCCCTTTTTTCCGCGTCCGGCTGTAGTGTGATCACTACAGCTGCGGTCTTTGGGGCGCGGAGCCTAGCCGCGGCGCTCCTCGCCTTGAGCTGGCGCCTCCGCTCATCATTGCGGGCCTTTTTGGCCGCCTTCCGCCCCTTCTTCTTTTCCCCGACCACCTGCCACCCGGCTTCGGCCACGGGAGGCTTAGGGGGCGGGGGGATCACCTCCGAGGGGCAAGGTGGCAGCACTGCCTTACCCTTCTTCTTTTTTTGGGCCACCGCCTTAGCCGGCGCCGGTTTTACCGGAGCCGGCTTTTCGGGGGCCGATAACACCCTGCTGGAGGGTTGAATGGGCGGCCCCGGTCTGGAGGTGGCACCCGCAGCAGTCGCATATGAGGCTACCCTCGGGCCCGAGCCCGGGGCCGCCTTGTTCGCCGCCAGGGGGGGGCGCAACACGATGCCCTCCAGGACGGAGAACCGCGCCTGGAAGGCAGCCAGCTCCTGCCGGATCAGGTTAAGGACCTGATTCTCCACCGGCGCGGGCTGGCTTGGTCGCCCATTTTGGGGTGCCTCGCGGGGGCCAGACTCACGCAGACCGGCCAGGTCTGCTCGGAGCTTCCCATTCTCTTCATGGAGAAGCTCCGTGGCGGCCGTCAAGCGGGCGACCTCCGCCCGCAGTTTGGCAACTTCGCCTGGCGGAGGTCCCGCATAGTTGGCCTCCGCTGCTGCCAAGATGGAGGCGGAAGCCGCAGGTAAAATGTGGAGAACTATTTAATAAATACGAGACATCTATGTATCTTTTACCCATGTTTGCAAAGAAATAAATGATTTGATTTTTGATTTGATTTTGTATGGCCCGCAGCTTCGAAGATGGCAACTTCTTCATGGCTACGGCCCTTATAGCGGCCTCCACCTCCTTAGCAAATCTGGCCTTACGCTCCGCATCGGAGCCGCCAGTTGCACCCGCCTCGTCACCAGAGGGGCCCGGACAGGCTGCCCCGTGACTTGCCACCCCAAGGTGGTGACCCCCCTCAGCTGGTTTTGCCGATCTCTCGGAGGCCGGGGGCCCCCTCCCCTTGCTCCGGATCCCGCCACGCTTACTGGTGGGGATCTTGCGAGCCGACGCCAGCTCCCCTTCCGATGTCGACCCCAGGTCGCCCACCGGTCTAGTCCGCTTGCGGAAGAACTTGCTGTTCTCCGCAGCATCAGCCCCAGTCCTCTCGCTGCGGGAGCTCTCTGAGCCTCCCGCGCTCACACTGGATGCGGCGTCGGACTCCGACCCCGCATCCTTCCTCTCCCTATCTTTGCCGGTATCGGCCGTCTTTTTGGTGGTTTGTTTTTGAGTATCCATACTGTTCCCACGAGTATGGGGGATATAAAATGTCCATCTGGGCGTACCCCCTGTACCCAGATAAGCCATTTGACATTTATAACCCGCCAGAGGGTCGGCTGGTACCCTGGCGGTGGAAAGCACTAGCGACTGATTGTTCCAAGAACGTTCCCGTCAGCCATACATCCCCTCGCGGTGCTCCGCCACTTGGGATTCGGGGTAACTTTTTATAGAGGTTTTCTACCTCGCGGTCCAGGCGGTTAAGCCAAGACCCTCGGTCCCTATCGAAGCCGCGAGACGTGTCCACGATACTTCGACGGTGGGATTACGATATACGACGGGGACAGGGAGGGACTGCGTCCTTCCCTGTCTGCTCGGAGGCAGGGTAAGTGCATACCGGGCCCGCCCTTGCTCTTCCACTGTGCCCTCTGCTATCCAGAGGGACACGCAGAAGAACGCCCCGTTGGTCCAGGTTGGACCCCACCATGTCAGAATATTAGCCACGGACAGTAACATTCCCCAAAGAATAAGAATCTCTTCCCATTTCTCGGGGAAGGATACTGCCCGCGCCCAGGGTGCACCGGCCTAGCAGCTGCCGTTCCCTCCAGACGTATCTAAAGGGACTGGCAGCCATCAGGCACACGTGGAGGAATTCTGACAACGCACCCCTTCTGACACACCCTGGTGCAAAACCTTATAAGTGTGATATATGTCAGAGGAGTTTCAGTAAAAAGGCTTTTTTAACACAACATATTCGTATACACAGTGGTGAAAAACCTTTCACATGTGATATATGTCAGCGTAGTTTCAGTCTTAAGGTTAGTCAAGTTGTCGTAGAATTCTATCGGGTCAATTTGCAGTAGCACAAACATGACGCGGACCAGATGTATGACCGTGGAAAAACAACAGGATTATGTTCAGACATTGAAAATTCGATATCCTTCATCACCGTCGTACCCAATAAGACCGCCTTTCTCAGCTTTTTTGCCAATATTACTTTCTCTCTTTTGTTTTGGGACATGCACATAGCAATCGCTTCCAATGATTTTCAAATGATTAATCTTAGGCTTCTTGTTGTACCAGAGCTCATGAGTGACCTTTCTTCTATAGGAGCAGGTCCCGTTCTCTTTAATATGTAAACGGAGGCTTTGCCTATCTCTGCCCATAAACCCTCTGGTATCCTTTCATGAGCGTGCATCAATGCTCTTGTCATCTCCACGACTGTACGGTTCTCTCTTTCTGAGAATCCGTTTTGCTCTGGAGTGTATGGCATCGTAAATCTTTGTTTTATGCCATATTTTTTCAAAGTATACATACTTGTTCGTTATCTAACTCCCCTCCATTATCGCTTAGCAGCTCCATCACGACGTGTCCGGAAGTTTTTGCTTCTGCTAGAAAGTCCTTTAAGCGAGCGTGAACTTCAGACTTTGGTCTCAGTAAGTAGATCCATCGATATTTTGAGAAGAAATCTTTGAACTGAACATAATATCTGGACTTGGAGATCGAGTAAGGGAATGGACCACATACGAGTACGTCTGTAGGTTTGTTTGCTCTTGGTCTCTCTCCGAACTTCTGTCTATAGCTCTTGCCGAAGACGCAGCCTTCACAGATATCAGCAGAACTTGAGTCCAGCTTCACTCCAAGCTCTCTTTGTATCAGTTTTGCTACATGTCTCTTGTTCTGATGTCCAAGGCGTTCATGGTAGAGTTGAAGATTCTGTGACGTCGTTGGTTGGTTGGTTTTTTTAGCTCGGGCATCAGCACTTTTACGTATATCAGTAGTTTGTACAGACCACCATAGTTGTAGCGATTCCCGACTAAAATGACTTTGTCATCGTTCTTCACATACCATGACTGAGCAGTTGACTGAAAGATGCTATTCTTTAGCGTATCTTGTGCAGCTAGCACAGAAAATAGATTGCGTTCAATGTTTGGAACGTACCATACGTTTGATAAGACCAGTCATTCTTTGTGGCCGTTTATATCAGCTTCAAGTTGAATAGAGCCTTTTCCTATGGCTTCAATCACCTCTCCATTGGCTGTCATAACTTTATGAGGCTCGTCAAAAACTTCGAAGGTGCGAAATACATCCCTTCTATTAGTGCCGTGGCTTGTCCCGCCATTGTCCACATACCACAAGTCTTTATCTGTTTTCTTACTATCGCAGGCTAGAGCTAGGCCTGTGAGCATCCCAATCTCAATATTTGAAGATTGCTTTAGAGGTTTTGGAGGTCTACCATCCGCAATCCACTTCTTGCAAGATGTGACTTTGTGAAAGCTTTCTCCTCAGTAATTGCATTTCTTCCATTTATTTTTGCTAATCCCTTGTTTTTCGTAGCGCTTCTCTCCTCTTCACAAAAGAAGTCCATTGCTACTTCCGCTTTCTTCTAAATTCTTAAAGTCCTCTCAAAAGCACATACTTGTGTCGTCAGGTTATGTATATTTTTGTCACTCTTATTCATCAACAGCCAGCTCGACTTAAAGTTGAAATATTGCTCAGGAAGTAAATCCAATATTTTACATATCAATATAATTTCTGGTAGATTTATTTATTATTATTTATTATTTATTTATTTATTTACCAACAATTATAACGTCCTTACAGACTTGTCCAATACGATGGTATAAGACATACAATATTTAAAAAAATATATATAAACAGTTAAAATAGAAAAACATAAAATATAGACATGTGATGAGATTACAAACAGAAAAAAAAAATAACTTAATTAATTGAGCATGACAATGTTTACAGTTGCACACCTCTTTCAATAATGACTGGACAAATCTCGGCAGGTTTCGCCCAAATATATCTTCCGATACCGTTATAATATTAATAATACGTGCAGCTCAAAAGTTAAAAGTCAGGCTCTGAAAGTTAGTCCTAGCCGCTGGCACTTCTAATAATGCGGGGCAGCGGCGCGCTCCCACGCACCCATCCGGCGCGCGCAACCGCAGCGCCGCCAGCACCTCGGGGTGGTGCAGCAGCCCTAGCAATACGCTCGCCACGTACTTGACTAGCGCCACGTCCCTTCTTACTGCCAGCCCGGTGTACCCAACCATGCCCAGGACGAACAGACTTGGGTACATCAGGGGATAAAAGGGATAAACTCCATACTGTTTGAGGTAGAGGAACCTACAGAATTTATTTTGCATTTTTTCCAACATGAGGCTGTATTTCCTTTCATGTGGATTCCAAATGAATGCACTTGTTTCCAGGTGACTTCTCACAAGATTATTTCCTTCAATCTCGTTGTTCAAGTCATACCAAACAGTATTGAGAGTCGAAATATGCGTGGCCATATAATACTCCTCGCTTTTCTGGTAGCGGAAGAACCTCATGCAGAGATCAAAACTCCTGTCTTCCTTTGCTCCATCATAAAGCCTATGAAGCTCTTTCCACATCTCACATGACGTTTCACATCGCATTACCTTTTGTAAAGTTTCTTCAGTCATATTCGTAGTAAGAATTAGAAGTGCTTGACTGTAACATTTTTGAAACATATACATTTCAGTCTTAAACTTATGTAAATCTTTAGGTCTAGCCGTTTGTCCTGGATCTTTCAGCTTAATTAATTTACCTTCAATTGCTTCTAGCGTACCTGGAGTAAGTACTCTTCAATAGTAATTTCACCTTGTATCTCCATGTTTGCCAGTCAGTGATACCGTCGAGTCGACCGATCTCGATTTTTACCCTGGAGACTGGACGATTGCATATTTGAGAACTTGTTAGTTTTCCCACTATTGCAACTAAATAATGTTATTTTGTTATTGCTCTGCTACCATTAATAAAGAATAAGTAAAGAAATGTTGTTTAAATAATTGTATATTTGTAAAGTCAAAAGAAGAAGAATAACAACCCGTAGCAACGTAACACAGATATAGGACTATAAAGTTAGAAAGCAGCTGGATGCGCTCTATACCAGAAGTGCTTCTTTAAGGTGGTTGCGTCAGGGTAGCCCGCGAAATTTAAAATTTCTTACGTTTATTGCAGTTTGCAGGTCAGTGTCAGGTTGTATGTTGATGAAAATATGAATTGCGCCAGTAACACGTATGGAGTTACAGAATTATAATCACTTAAATCATCAATACATCTCTCCAAGTTCATTTAATCCCATTGAATGACTTTTTCATGACATAGCTATTGAATGGGGTTATATGAACTTGGAGGGCTGTATTGATGAACTCCATACGTGTTACTGGCGCGATTCATATTTTCATCAACATACAATCTGACACTGACCTGCAAATTGCAATAAACAAGAAAATTTAAATTTTGCGGGCTACCCTTGCGATTCCACCTTAACAGGTCTTTTTATGGGAGTGGCGCCTGGTGAGAAGATGTACCTCCCCCCCAACACCCTCCTCCTGCTAAACGATACTTACCATGGATATTTTTTTTTAATTATTTTTTTTCGAATCCGTCCGATATCAGACAAGAATTTTGACGTTGACGTTACATTCATTTGTTTTCGTTCTGAAATTTAGTTTTGTATTTCGATTTAACAAAAAAATATAAAAATTATGTTTTGAATTTATTCATCATTAATTATCATAAAACTGGACCAGTAGCTTCTTATTTAACACAGTTATCATAGTAAGTGGTTTTAACATAGTTTTAAGGTTGTTTGAGAGTAGATGCTGGGTAGTGTCCGACCGAAGGTGCAATTCTGGCCGAAGCCGAAGCCGAAGCCGATTAATCGGTATTCACCAAAACCTTCGGCCGAAGCCGAAGCCGAAGCCGAAGGTGTCATTGACCTTGAGAAATACGATAGTTACTTTGATCTCAGAATATACTAGATACATATTGTAAGAGCTTTAGAGATTTAGCCCAATAACGAGCCGAGTGACCAACATATACAAGTAGGTAAACTTGTTTTGACTCGTTTAGTTTACTAACTGCGATTCGTTTGGTCCGGTGCGGCGGCGCGGCGAAACTCTGCTGCTCTGCACACTCTCCGTCTCGCTCTAGCATCGTTCAGTAAATTTCAAATTTTGACAACTAGCAAACCTTCGGCTTCGGCCAAACCTTCGGCAAATTTTTGGCCGAAGCCGAAGATTTGGCCGAAGGTGCTTTTTTGGCCGAAGGTGGCCGAAGCCGAAGCCGAAGCCGAAGCTTCGGTCGGACACTAATGCTGGGATGATGAATGATGTAGACTGTATATATAGGAAGCTGAATTTAATTTTAACCTTGTGAACAGTACAATCGGTACGCGCGTTCAAACAGTTGTCAATGGAATGTATCGGGCGCGGGCGACCGGTCTCGCAGTGCGAGGCGCAGGCGGCGAGGACGGCGCGGCGCGCGGTGCGGTGAGGCGAGGGGAGGCAGCTAGGTGCGTAGACATGCTCCCGGGGTTGAAGTGACGTCTTCAAAAGGTTGCGTCCAAGGGCAGGGCGCACAGGTTGTTCCAGCCTCTGCTCATAGTCCCTTTCTTCGTTTTTATCTCAGCTTCACGGTTGATGCCGTCGACTCCAGCGTAGACCTTGACGATACGTCCGAGAGACCAGACCAGTGGGGGAGTCGTCTTATCTCTGATCAGTACAAGTGAATTTAGAGCTAGGCCTTCATTGCCTTTTCTCCACTTAGTTTTCTCCTGAAGTGTACAAACATAATCATCAGTAATACGTTTCCAGAAATGTTACTTTATAGCTTCCACTCGCTTGTAGCGTTGAAGAAGGCTGATGCTGACGGTTTCAGACACCTGTGGAGACGGCACTGACGTTAGAGTTCGTCCTATGAGGAAGTGAGAGGGAGTTAGGACAGATAGATCAGAGGTATCGGTCGATAAGGGAGTTAAGGGCCTTGAATTTAAAATAGCTTCAATTTGAGCGAGACAAGTAGACATTTCTTCAAAGGTGAAATGTGATATATTTAGTATTCTACGTAAGTGATGCTTAGTAGAGCGAACGGCGGCTTCTGCCATGCCGTTAAAATGAGGTGAGTATGCAGGCGCAAAGAGAAATTTGATTCCTTCGTCTGCGACATTAGCGGCAATATTGGACTTAGACAAATAAGTATGAATTTCGTTATTAGCACCGACAAAGTTGGTGCCGTTATCAGATGTAATAGTTTAAGGCTTGCCTCGACGGCTTATAAAGCGACGGAGCGCTGCCATAAATGCCTCCGTGCTCAGGTCCGTAACGAGCTCCAAGTGAACTGCCTTGACTGCCAAACAAACAAAAATACACAGGTAGGATTTAAGCAACTTACAACCACGACCATTTTTATTTGCTATCAGAATTGGCCCGGCGTAGTCCACTGCACTATGTAAGAATGGAAATTCAAGTGTAGTTCTGTGTTTTGGTAGCTGACCCATGATAGGTTGAGCGTTTTGGCATTTGCGCCTAAAACATTTAATACATAATTTGACAGTTGGTCTAGCTAGGTTTCTGCCTCCAAGAGGCCAGAAATTCTGCCTAAGATCTGCGAGGAGCGCCTGAGGTCCTGCATGCAACAAAACTAAATGTTGTTTTCGAAATATTAATTTGATTAAGTGATATTTGCTGCAGAGTAATATTGGATGTTTTTGGTTATAAGTATAAGGAGAGTTTTCTAACCGACCTCCCACTCTTATTACGTTGTTAGAGTCGATAAATGGAGAGAGAGACAAGAGTCTATTTTTTGGCGGCTGAGGCTTACCTGCCTTCAGAAGAGAATATTCTTCGCTGAACATTTCTGCTTGACCTTGTCTAATAATTGAGTTCAAAGAATTTTGAATTTCATCAACTGTTAATTGACATGTAATTTTTTCACTTGTATGTTTACAATTAAAGATAAATCGATGTATGTACGCAATTGTATGAACAAGGCGTGTGAGGTTTGAATGTTTTTGAATGAGTAATGAGATAGAATTTTCGGTACTACATTCATCATTAGCTACTACGTGACACAACACTTCCGGTAGGTCCCGCCTCTCGGGTACATTAGGCATTTTTGGCCAAGTGTTTTCATTATTTTTTAAAAATAGCGGTCCTGACCACCACATGGAACAAGAGCTGATAACATCAGCCTTCACCCCTCGAGAGATGAGATCTGCAGGGTTGTCAAGAGACGGCACATAACACCACGGCGAGCCATTTGTGGTGTCATTAATTTCATTTACCCGGTTACGAACGAATGGCTTCAAATGTTGTGTGGGCATTGATAACCACCCAAGAACTATGGCGGAATCACACCAGAACCTGCAAGTAACCGGTAAGGTTATAGAATCTAGTATTTTTGCACACAATCTTGCAGACAGTAGAGCTGCGCACAATTCTAGACGTGGCATAGTGATTGACTTAAGAGGAGCGACCTTATTTTTTGATGGTACTAAGTGAGTATGAACAGTGCCATTTTTGCAAATTGACCGGGCGTAAATACACGCTCCGTAGGCGCGTTCAGAAGCATCTGAAAAGGCATGTAATTCAGCTCTTATGAAATTGTCATAAAGAATCCATCGTGGTACTTGTATTGTGTTCAAACTGTGTATTTTTTCAGAAATGGAAGTCCAAATCTCTTTGATATCGGTTGGAACTTCGTCGTCCCACTTTAGCTTTAGTGACCATAGCTTTTGCAACACAATTTTTGCCTCTACTACTGACGGACCAATGAGACCCAACGGATCAAAAATTTGGCTAATTACTGAAAGTATTGCTCTCTTTGTAATTTTAGTTGGGTTTTCAATATTTATAGAAAAAAATAATTGATCTGAATCAGGTGACCAGTTAACTCCTAACGTTTTTGATAACGTGTTAGAGTTTGAATCAGTCGCCTCTAGCCAGGTAGCATTTCGACGTGATTATGACGTCCATTCGCAGTCATTTTCGACGTAACTGACGTCATTTTAAGACGTCACATGTCCGTGGAATATGACGTACATATGTCACAGCCTCACGACGTCATTTTATGACGTATAGGCTGGTCACCTCTGGACCAATATAGAACCTACTGTGGACGTCATTAATCACGGCATTAAGACGTCATATACGGAAAAAATATGACGTTCTTTGGACGTCCTTAATAACTGTATTAAGACGTCATATAGTGACCTTCTGTGGACGTCATTAATAACGGCACTAAGACGTCATATAGTGCCTGTTTTACTATATATTAATGTATAGTAATTGTTTACCAAGGTACGTCCTGATATGACGTTTTACAACCACCAGTAGGTTCTATATGTATTGGTCCTGAGATGACGTGTTGAAGTGTCTAAGTTGCGTCATACTTTAGTGATGAGATGACATCTTTATGCCCTTAATAATGACGTCCACAGTAGGTCACTTAATGCCGTTATTAATGACGTCCACAGTAGGTAAATATATGACGTCTTAATGCCGTTATTAACGACGTCCACAGTAGGTCTCCTGAAGGTTATGTTCTTCAGACCAATGAGATTCCCCACTGAAAGTCTTTATTTAACCTCGAATATTTTGACAGTCAGAAAAATATATCTCCTTCAGATTGTTTTAAAAAAACATAAATCACTTCCGTTCATCCCTTCCAGGGCACAATCTAGGAGGAAGAATAATGTCGTTCTAGAAACCCCAACTAAAACCAAATTTGCCAGGAGACAATATACACAACAATCATCTCGCTTGTACAACATTCTAAATAAAGAACAAAACATTTTTTCTATGAAATACCACGATTGCAAAAAAACACTCACTCAATGGCTGATGAACAAAAGTTACGAAGAAATTGAGTCAATCCTGCATGCGATCACATAGTTCGTGATGTATCTCACGAACTGTGTGACCGTTAGCAGGACCGACTGCATTGATTGCACGAGCCACAAATACACACACACACACACACCACACACACACACACCCTATACCACACGCACACTAACTATACAAATTATTTTGTCACTTTGATTTTGGTATTCTTTTTAAATTTTTTATTTGAATTTTGATGCTGATTTGAATTATAATGTTAATTTTACTCTCATTCTTATATTTGTTCTACTTGATTCTCGACTTTAATTGTATCTATAATTTAATTCTGTTATTAATTTAATTTAAGTTCAAACTGAGATAAGCATCTTGATTTGAATTTCATTTGAATTTGAAGGTAATATATTTTGATTTTAATTTAATTTTTTTATTTTATATTGATTTTGAATTTGATTTTATTGTTAAATTTTATACTTATGTAATGTTAATGTATACCGGAAGAGCGGAAGTGCCTAACACAAGTAATTTTTTTGCTCAAAAGGTACTTCCCATCATTTGATGTTATGTCATAAGTATTAGAAATAAAGTTTTTATTTTTTATTTTTTTTTATTCTTCTATAAAAGACAACCGGAACCACCAAGTTTTATCATACAAACGATCCTTCAAATTAAAAGAAGTATCTACTGAAAGAAACATTTGTAACTCGGCTCTAAGTTCAAATAGCCTTGTTAAAGTTTTACCCCGAGACAGCCATCGCACTTCTGTATGGAGCAGCAGTGTTTTATGTTTGCTGCCATAATCTTCACAAGAACAATCGGGATTGTAGTGATCGTGATTTGATAAAATTAATTATTTTTACCGCTTCATCCATAACTAATTTTAGATTTGACGGCATTTGCTTCATCGCAAGTGCTTGTCTATGCAGAATACAATGGCTGGAACTACAATTAGGCGCTTTATTATTTATTCGTAACACAGCTCCTGCTGTTTTACCTGTCATCGCCTTGGCCCCATCTGTACAAATGTCAATGCAATTGTTCCAACTGAGATTATTTTCTTCAAAAAATATATTTATTATATTAAAAATTTCTTCCCCGGTAGTGTTTGTGAGCAGCGGTGGACACATAAGCATGTCTTCTTCAAATTAACTTTCATATGGATATCTCACGATAATCAGCAAGATAGCCAAACCAGCGATATCAGTTGACTCGTCCATTTGCAAGGCGTATCGTGTTTTTTGTAGACGTGTAACTAGTTCTTGTTTGACGTAGCTTGCCAGATCATGGATTCGCCGTGAAAGAGTATCGTTTGATAGCGGCACATTAGAAAGATGCTTTGCAGATTTTTCATCGAGCATACATTTTGTTATGTCTAATACACATGGCTTTATTAAATTCTCAGCGATAGTGTGCGCTTCACCTGCTTGTGCAATGCGATAGCTAACTAAATATGATGGCTCCGTGGCCTTTTCGTTGATAGTTTGTGTTACATGCATCATATTTTTTTGACTTTCCAATAACTGATCTTTTTTACGAACAAAAAATTCTTTATTCTTGTCTTTAGACTCGGGGTGCACAGTTTCTAAATGTCGGCGCAATTTGGCAGGTGCCATGGAACTATTAGGAAGCAGTTTACTACATAGCATGCAGAGAGGTGAGCCGTTGGAATCCACAAATCTGAAACTGATATATGATTCATCATACTTCCTTTTTTTCGTCTTTGAAACCGTCGAGCTTGACGTCGTGGCATCATCGTCTGGATCGGTGATTGCTATATTCTCCGCGCGTACTGCTTTTGAACATTCAGCGTCATTAGAAGATGTTGTTGCAACACGTTTAACACCTTTAAGCCAACGTTACATTCTTTTTTATTTATAATGTTACACGTCAGGATGGTGGGGTCTAAATAATGCACAATCGTTAATGCGTATAAGAGACTAAGTTTAGTACAATGAAGAAATGTATAAAACTGAGACAACAGAATACAGCAGGCAGTAGAACAATGAACACTAGTTTCTCGCTAGCGAGCTTGTAAGTAGGTAGGTAGGAACTTATCGCTCCGAACGCTAATCGTCAACTGACTGACGAGGCGCGATTTGTTTTTTTTTTGGAGATGGCATCTCGTAGTTCAGCCTCTGAGGCTGGCTACTGCTTAACCGGACAATTCCCTGTGGATGCCTTAAAAATGAATCTAAGGCCTCCAGCCAGGGGCTTAAAACTATACTTAAAAACTAAGCGACCACTCGCTAAGGGCACCCCCCTGTGGGGTACGGGCCTCGGCTTAGGGCGTCGCTGGGGGGGGGCAGCAAAGGGACAGGCTGAATCTGAGTGATATTATTTAGGGGCTGGTTTAAAACTACCGGCTCAGCATCGCGGGCTGGCTCTGGCAAGGGTCGGGGCGGGTTCGTTGAACGTGGGCGTCGCGTCGGGCCTCGGCGGCGAGGACGGAAACATGGCGGTCTGTATTTGTGTTTACGCAATGTACTGGTTTCCCTACTGCTCTCCTGGAGGAGGGTGATGGGGTCATCGGGGGTGGGACGAGGCGCGACGCGCGGTCTCCGCTTTTATACTTAGTCTTAGACTCGATCTCGAATATTCTCGAAAATACTCGAGTTGATAAACAAAAAGCAGAAATAAAAAGTGAAATATAAAAATTGCGTTGTAAACAATCTCGACTTTATTTTTTGAAGTTAGAGTCGAAAGTCGCTTGTTGACAACTATAGCGTCTAATTCAGAGGCGGCTTTTATCAAAGGGACTGCGCGCTCACAAGTATACAAGTATACATGTTGATACCAAACTTATGAGATATTGTACCAGCTATTGTAACACATGTTTATACAAATTAATAAATAAATATACCTACGCGCGGCCGCGGAATCAAAACGTTCGACCAGAGAGGTGTTTTGTTTTTTTTTTCTAAATTTGGAGGAACCCCTACAGAGGTATCGCGGAACCCTAGGGTTCCGCGGAACACACTTAGAGTATAGCTGTATTAGACAAATATTTGTTCCGTGCGGGAATCGAACCTACGACACGCAGCGCAGCCGTCTAGCGCTCAGCCACTGCGCCAACCTTGTTGTCAAACGTTAACCGTTGGAAGGCGTGTTTTTTTTTTTCAAATTTTATGTAATTATATAAAAAAAGTATTCAACGTACCGTGAAACCTGCTTACTTTGCCACTTTTTCATGTGTCAAAAAGTTTAAAAAAAAATATATATATATATGAAAACACAATGAGTAACCTACACCTAGACGTAGTAAATTTCATGAAAATTTATATTATTACTAAATATTTATTTCATTTCTGTAAATTATAATATTTTAAGCATAAAAACAAATATGGCAAAGTCAGCTGTCACTTCTGGTAAATTTGGCATATGAAAATAAAAATGAAATTTTTGGAGTTTAAGAGGTTAAAAAGTAATATAGTTGCACTCTTCCTATATCCCGTAAAATAAAAGTGAAAACTTTAGATTATTTAGCACTGGTAATGTAACTCTCTAAGAAGGTGGCAAATTCACCAACCTTTCCAAAATTTTTCATAGTAAGAAGAAGTTAAGGTTAGGGTTGTCAAATAAAAATGTTTTCATAGTAGGACAATAAAAGTAAAAAAAAAACAATCAATTTTAGTGAGATCAACACGGACTATTATTCGTTGTGACTAGTTATTTATTAATATAGGTTGTTAAGTAGGTAAGTAAGTTAGTAGGTAAGTTATTAATATAGGTTGTTAGGTTGGTAAGGTAGGTAAAGCGACTACAACATTTAATGACTTATACACGTCCCATCAATGTTAAACAGTGTATAGTCAAATCATTATGGACCATTAACGGGACTTGTAAAAGTCAAAAGAAGTAATTGCCACGATCTAAAATATTATTTCCAATGTAAACAACATTTTAGATGGAAAAGGAAATAAAAAACATTTACATGTTTTTACTGTATAGCGTTGCAATTTCACAATACCTTTCTAATACTAGAAAGTATTGTGAAATTGCAACGCTATACAGTATTTGCACAAATAACTAAATCACTTCACAAATTTTATTCTTCTCGACTCAAAAAAAAAAAACTTTTTAAATTACCCACCACCCTGTGTACCTTTGGTAAAACAACCTTTATTTAAGCACATGCACTGTGTATTTCATATCTGGGTACCTACCTACTTATATTATAAGTAGGTACTTAAAACGACAATTTCATTAAAATATTCATAAGAAATTTTGTGGCAGCCCTAACCTCCACCAAAACATGGCAAAGTCACCATCACGAACGTTGTGATTGGGGTTGTTGAATTTACCAACACCAATTGTGAACTACAGGTAGCTTGTAGCACAGTAAATCAGCTTTTATTTAGATAAAGAACATTATTCTAACATAATATCAAAAAAGTACTTACGTAGGCAATGTTTTTCCCTTTTGTTTTTATAAAAGTTCCGGAGCACTAAGTTTTACGCCACCAACATTCGAAAAAAGTAACCGCCGAAAATGACATCTTAAGAACAAGCTAGGTTGCCACATCTTATTCGGTGTTGCCGTTTAACTCATAAATTTTACCATAAAGGCGTAGATACATGACAAAAAACTGTTATTAAGATGTAACTACACTTTTTCCCTCAGAAGTTGGCTATGGCAAACTCGGCAACCGTTGGCAAAGCTAGCAGGTTTGACTACGCTATATTCTGTGGCTGTAATCTGCGTGTTCAAAAATGGGTTGCTACTATGCCCCGCAACAATGGCAGCATCTTGCTCAGCTGTGGGGGCGCGTTGGTAGAGCTCCCGGTGGAGAGCCGATATGTCACCCCCAGTTTCCTCATTCCGTCGCAACCAAAAGTTTATTATTGTCCTCTAAAACAACGATACTTAACTTGAAATTTACATCAAGAGATAACTAAATATTGTTCCACAAAAACATAGGTAATGCCTACCTACTATTGTGTAAAAGGCGACACTCTGACATAACTTATCTCTAAATAAAAGTTAACTTCTACATATCACTTGGGTCTCTTTAAGGCAAGAGTGAATTGGCTATTTTGCTGAACCAGTGAACTACATCCTGTCTCTATCTTTATCATCACTTACCATCACGTGAGTTAGGCCGTGTTTCACTAATTTGTCTGACGTATTGTGTCATGTCGGGCTCTGACGTGCTAGTTACTGTTCACAACTTTACTATAAGTAATGTTCTGACCTGACGCCCTTTGACGATATTTTGAATCAATACAGTCGTAGTAGCTCGGAGAGTTCATACGTTCTCACAACAACACGTCAGACAAATGTAAATCCGGATCTATTGTTATTATCGTTATCTTGCGCAGCCTTGGGTGCGAACCGGGCGGCGAATGTCCCATAAAATATGTAAATAAATACTTTTCAAGCAATACTTTTTTTTAAGTGATGAGAAACAATTAACTAACTACATAATTATCTATTGTTACGCGCCGGTCGGCACAGCCTTTTAAAACATGTTCGAAATAGTATTGTCTTGGATGCAATGAGTCTCTTGGATTATTAATATTATGGCTAAATATTATCTAACGTAGCGCGGCTCGTTGCCGTAAATACATAATAATATTAAAAGTATCACTCACTGTTATCCCCGTTCTCCTTTCAATTTCTTTAATCGTGTAACCACCCTCTCGCAACACCACTATCAGCTGCCGCTGTTGTGGAGTTAATTGTGGCGCCATTAATATTTGTGCAAAAAAACACTTGTCCGTGGGAACTACAGCCTCGAGCGCATGAATCCCGGGCAATGTTTACGAACAATAAATTGGAACCGACTCAACCGACTGGCATAGAACACTGAATTGTATATGAGTGATATAGTCTTAGTAGGTCACTATAGTGACAAACTTATATATCTTGATATCAACACTTTTGTTGATAAACTTAAGTCGACCCGGGGTAACGTGTTTCTACCTATTAGATGTAGACACAAAATAGCTAGGCTATTAGCTTTTAATATTCATTCAGACATAATTATGTAGTATGTCGAAGTTTAGGTATATGGTATTGGCGGTTATCCAATATCCATGAGCGGTCGTAGGTTGCGTGTTGTGTTGGGTGTTAGCAGAGCGAGGGTTCGTTAATTGATACGCGTCGTATACAACTTTTATTTAATCAGTGAGTGACTACGTATAAACAATGTACTCAGTGATTAATAATTATAGCAATCTGATGTTGTTGTACAATGTAGTGGCGCCATGTAAAAAACAATTCTCGGCAGAGAGCAGAGAGCGTTTCAGTGTTGCCAACTTAATGTATATAATATATGGTACTGAATACGTGGCATTTCGCCACACCACACCCCTACGGAGAAAAAAGGTCCTAGTAAAAACTAGAAAATAGAAACTACAAGTCAAGGATGTCCCTGAACCTGATCCTTCTACCAGACCTAGTAGTTGTAGGCGCAGGGGCAGAAGTGGGAGTGGGAGTGGGTGGGGAAGTAGTGGAATTAGCAGTATCTGCAGGGGTGACAAGTTTAGGGTTAGGGACGACAGGAGTGGGGACAGAAGGACTAGGGGTTTCGGCGGGAGTCGCAGACACAGAGGTTGGAAGTGACCTGGTTGTTGCTGGAGGTACAGCTGCAGCGGTGGAGTCTGAGTCGACGTAAGCCGGTTTGACTCTGTCAATGCTGACCGTGACTTCCCTGCCGTTTACGTCTAAGGTGAGTGTTTTCTCTCTTCTGTGCAGAATTCGGAAGGGACCAGTGTACGGAGGTTGCAAGGAACGCCGTATAGTGTCGTCGCGGAGAAGAACGTGTGTTGCCGTTGTCAGATCTCTGAAGATGAATGACGACGGTCGAACATGATGAGATGCTGGAATGGGACGAAGAGCTTCCATTCGGCGTCTGAGTTGAGTGACGAAATCGATGGCGTCTGCAGTATTGATGGGGTCCTCCGAAGGAACGATGAACTCTCCAGGTAGGCGAAGAGGCTCGCCATAAACGAGTTCAGCAGACGAAGTCTTGAGGTCATCCTTCAGCGCTGACCGCATGCCTAAGAGCACGAGGGGTAACGCCTTAGTCCAAGATTCGTTGTGACACATAAGTGCCGCCTTAAGTTGTCGATGCACTCGCTCTATCATACCATTGGCGCAGGGGTGGTATCCAATTGTTCGGATACGTTTCGTAGCACACATGTGCATCAGGCGCTGAAATAAGGTGGATTCAAATTGGCGCCCCTGATCAGTGGTAATGATAGAGGGAACGCCAAACCGGGCTACCGACCAACCGGAAACGAAGGTGTCAGCTACCTCCTCAGCCGTCATGGAAGACATGGGCCACACCTCGGGCCACCGCGTGTACCTATCAATCGCAGTGAGGCAATACGTGTAGCCATTGGAATGGGGAAGCGGCCCGACAATGTCGATATGAACATGCCGGAACCTTTTCGAAGGACTGGAAAACTGACCAATGGGCGAGGAAACGTGCCTGGTTACTTTGCTGCGTTGGCACTGAAGGCATGACTGTGCCCAGTTACGACAGTCCCTATTGACGTGTGGCCAAACATAACGCTCAGTCACCAGACGAACAGTTGCCCGCGCGCCAGGATGGCTGAGGCCGTGTAACCGATTAAAAACTGCTCGGCGAAAAGATGGCGTAAGATACGGTCGAGGACGACCAGTGGACGTATCACACCAGATGGAAAGGTAAGTACCAGGGATAGGTACTTGGTGCAATTTTAGAGATGAGGACGAACGGTGCTCGGCAAGCTCTGGATCTGATTCCTGGGACTTTGCCAGGGCGCTGAAATCATCCTCTAGCGAAATCGACTCAATGCGAGACATGGCATCTGCTACAATGTTGTCGTCACCCTTAATATGCTTGATATCGGTGGTAAACTGGCTGATAAAGGAGAGATGGTTAAGCTGAGTTGGCGGAAGCTTTTCTCGCCGTTGAATGAACGCGTACACTAACGGCTTGTGGTCGGTAAAGATGGTAGCGTGCTGGACCTCAAGAATATGTCTAAAATGCTGTACGCTCTCATACACGGCAAGGAGTTCGCGATAATATGCAGGCCACTCAGATTGTTTCGCTGTCAGCTTTTTACTGAAGTAAGCGAGAGGCATCCAAGCGTCCCCCTCATCTGACTTTTGCTGCAGACAAGCGCCAATGTGAGTGCTAGACGCGTCTGTAAATAAGCCTAATGTGGCAGAACAGTCAGGGTGAGATAAAATAGTCGCGGATGTTAAACTTGACTTACACTCCTCGAAACAGCGTTCAAGCTCGGGAGTCCATGGGAATGGCTTGGCGCCTTTACTATTGGTGGAGGCTACTGCGTCAATAAGCGGAGCCTGGTACTTAGCGGTGCTGGGCAGAAACCGACGGTAATAATTCATCATGCCCAAAAATCGGCGCATGCCTTGCACAGTTTTAGGTGGTGGAAAATCCATCAAGGCGCGGATGCGGTCTTCGGGTGGACGCGTGCCCGCAGCATTGATGCGATAGCCTAGAAAACTTACCTCTTCTGCGCCGAAGACACATTTGGCAGGATTGATCACCACTCCGAACTGGTGAAGCCTTTATAGCAGAATACGCAGGTGTTCTGCGTGTTCCTTCGAGTCTTTAGAAGCAATAAGGATGTCATCAACGTAGGCGAAACCAAAATCAAGACCACGGACGACCTCGTCAATAAATCTTTGGAACGTCTGTCCCGCATTACGAAGCCCGAACGTCATGTAGGGGAACTCATAAAGGCCAAACGGCGTGATGATGGCCGTTTTGCAAATATCGGGACCGTGTACAGGAATCTGCTGGTATGCCTTGACCAGATCAACGGTGCTAAACACGGAGCATCCGGTCAAGTTTTGTGTGAAATCCCCAACATGACGAACGGGGTAACGGTCAGGGACAGTGCGCGCATTAAGGGCGCGGTAATCGCCACAGGGACGCCATGTTGCGTCTTTCTTAGGTGCCAGGTGTAATGGTGAGGACCACGAGCTGCTGGACGGTCTAGCTGTGCCTACTCGAACCATCTCATCGAATTCCTTGTGCGCGGCGCGAAGCTTCTGTGGTGCTAACCGACGAGGACGGGATGTAACAGGCGGGCCGTCCGTGGTGTTGATATAGTGCACCGTAGTATGCTTCACCTCTTTAGGAGCCCCAGGAGGACGAGTGACGCTCGGGAACTCAGCAAGGATAGCCGCAAACGGGGACTCAGGAAAAGAAACGACCTTAATGCTAAGCTGGTCTGTGGTGGAAGTTTGCGCGGGACTAGACAGTCCTGTCTTGCCATCTCGCAACTTACCTTGAGTGCAGTCTGGTAGCAGATGATAGTATGCTAAAAGGTCAGAGCCTATTATAGGAGTAGCAACGTCTGCTACAGTAAAATTCCATTTGAAGTCGCGTCGCAGCAGGGGCGTGCCGTCCATAGAGGCAATTAGGCCTAGCCTACCCTACCATTCCTACCAACAACACAACAAATGCATTTATTATAACTATATTAATCAAAAATAAAAAAATAAAACGCCTGTTATAATACTTAAGCAACTTGTCGCGGCCATGTGACGTAACTGGTAATAATACTACGACGCTCGCTCCCGGCCGTCTAGGCAAGGCCCCAGCCGGCCTAATTTCCATTGATAAATTTAAGCACACTGATGCGTATTTTCGTGTATATATACGGCACACATGCTAGATTAGGTGCGTAAACTCCTGCGAGTGTAGCTGGCCACTGATTGGCTGCCCCGCAAAGTATTATCCGGCTAAAACGGTATGCGGTGATGCAATTATATTTGGTAGTGTTTTTTTCATTGACAAAATAACAATTGTATTTTTCTTAGAAGCCATATTTGTTTCATGTGACAAGCAAAATTTATTTCGTGATCTTGAATGTTTTGATTGTTATAATATCTGACGGTTGTAATTCGTTTTGAACCGTACAGCAGTGTAAATATTATTTGTTGTATTTGTTTATTTACTTAGAAATGGTGTTCTGTTGTGAAGTTTGCGCTGATAATGTGTTTGTCAGAAGTTAAAAACAATAAGTATTCACGATTGTTTGATGTTAAGATTCAAGTGGTGTCTGAAGGAAAATGTGTAGTTACCCGAATTACGAGAATTAACCCAAAATTCATCTCGTACTCGGTATTTCAAATGAATCTTTCTTCTGTTTGCATTGTCAGAAAATCGTGATTTGAACCTTGATTAATGTGGTGAGTTCTTGTATTTATAACTTTGGTTTTTACAGGCTTATTTTCAATGTTTGTTTTTCAAATATTCCGGTCAGAAGCTCAAAATTGGGTACGGAACGAAAACTAAACAATTTTTTTTTGTTAACAGCGCACTCTGTTTTATTTTTTAGAATTTTTTGTAACGAAGCGACATCCTTCGTTCTTGTATTGACAGAATACCATTGAAATTCCTTATATTTAAGCTAGATGGCGTTGTTTCTCATACGCTTACTAAAAACACCAGGGGCACTGGGCAGATGCGGGGGCCCGGAAGGGTGAGTGAATATATCAATAGATGTGACTACTTTGAGGGTCATCCTAAGTAGAGCGACGATGTGATGTTGCGAGTTTTTTTTTTTTTGGGTATCCGTATTTATATGGCCTACCCGCCGTGGAGAAGCACTGCACGCCACTGGTCGCAGACCTAAATTGAGATTGAGTTGTACTAAGCCATATGTCCTAATTTTGGAGCCATTGGCAGCAATCAACTCAAAAGGCTGAGGCTGTATGTTTCCTGTGACCTGTTTACGAGGTAGACAGCACAGATCCGATCCGGTGTCAACTAGAAATCGACGGTTCGAATAACGATCTGTAATAAACAGCCGGCGACTTGGGGAAGAGCAGTCAGTAGTCGCCCTTACTGACCACTGCTGGAGTTTTCCTGCCTCGTAGGGCGGGCGCTGGTCCAGGAGCAAGGCTGTGTGCATTTACTAGCCTTAATACCGAAACGATCATGATACCAGCAAAGTTGTCTGTCACATGAGCGAGACCTACTGCGACTTCGAGTTCGGGAGCGCTCTCTTTTGGAACAGCTAGGGTTTGTTGTGAGACTGGCTACAATACGAGTGAGCTCATCTACTTTCTGGTGAAGGGATCTCAGTTCATCAGGCTCGCTGGGTGTCGAGGGTTTTGCTGCAACCGCCACGTCGTAAGAGGTCCGAGGGCGAATCTCGTTCAGCATATCAGCCAACTCACCAAGTTCCTCAAGGCTAGCAGACTTTTGAGAGACCAATATGCCCTGTGTATGAAATGGGAGGCGGTCCATCCAAAAAGTCTTCAACATGTGCTCTGGAAATAAAGGTCCTGCGAGTGACCTCAAATACTTCAAGAATGATGATGGCTTACGGTCACCTATCTCTTCCTTCTCCAGGAGACGACGTGCCTTCTCTTCCGCAGATTGAGAATAACGAGCAATGAGAGCTTCTTTTAACTTAGTATACGGCTGGTCCTTTGGCCTCTGTACAATAAATGATTCCACCTCAAGAGCTACCTTAGGGTCCAACTGCTGAAGTGCTGTGAAGAATTTAGTTTCCTCCCTGGTAATGCTGTTAAGTGAAAACTGTGCCTCCAGCAAAGCAAACCATAGTGCGGGACGTTCAGGCCAAAAAGGTGGGACACGGGTAGAAACAACATTAGTGTGAACTGAAGCAGTTGTTACAGGAATGGTAGCCGGGTCATGGTTAGGTTCGTCCATGTTAGACGGCAATATTTTACCCTCCTTAGTTTCCATAGCTGAAGTACGTTAAAAGCAAGACACGCAGAAAAAAAAAGTTAAATTTCAATTAAAGTATGGGATGTGGTGTGCGTTAAATCCCAAATATCACAAGATTAGTAGAAAAACAGCAATACAGTTAGTATATAACAAAAGTTGCATAAAAAAAAATCAAAATAAGTTTCAATAAATTTCACACATAATAATCAAAATATTTTAACCAAAACCTAATATTAATTTTTGTTATTAAGCAAAACAGTTTTATGTTATAAAATTACACCAAATTCTAAGACACAAATAATAAATGCACACAAACAAATTAAAATATGAAAACCATTGTTTACAATCATAAATAGGCTTAAATAATTTTATGTTTAAATTATGCCTTATTTGAAAACCAAACAGTG
This sequence comes from Eugnorisma glareosa, assembly GCA_947578425.1. Taxonomy (NCBI): domain Eukaryota; kingdom Metazoa; phylum Arthropoda; class Insecta; order Lepidoptera; family Noctuidae; genus Eugnorisma; species Eugnorisma glareosa. The sequence goes on from OX387984.1 coordinate 2,421,053, forward strand.
TAGTTAAAATTGAATAAGGTGGCTAAGTAGTACACAAGTAACAGTACTGTAGACAAACAATAAAATTGGAAAACTACAAATTATTTAATATGAAAAGTTGTTATTATTATTAGTTAGATGAAAGTCCCATTCCATAGCAGTTTATGAAGTTTTTATTTACTATGCACATGCACACAACAACCAGGTTTAATTCCGCAGGCAAGAAACACGTGCATCCGTAGAACGCCGTTCAAATTCGGTGTAAATTCGAAGTCTAAAAGATGTTTGTACTTAGTCTCTTAGGTAAGCACTTTATGAGCGTCTTGACGCCTTGCGATTTGACTTGTTGGTGGCGGCACGGCCTTCAATGCACCGCACCCGCCATCTCGAAGTTGCGCAATAAGTATGATGCCGCTGCTGCCGCTGCCATAGGAGTGCCAGAGCGCGGGAACAATGCTCTGCACTGCACGCTGATACCGTTTTCGTAAACTCCTCACGCTACTTCTTGGTCTTCTTGTACCGTCGGTCGGGGTCACCAATATGGTATTGGCGGTTATCCAATATCCATGAGCGGTCGTAGGTTGCGTGTTGTGTTGGGTGTTAGCAGATCGAGGGTTCGTTAATTGATACGCGTCGTATACAACTTTCATTTAATCAGTGACAGTGACTACGTATAAACAATGTACTCAGTGATTAATAATTATAGCAATCTGATGTTGTTGTACAATGTAGTGGCGCCATGTAAAAAACAATTCTCGGCAGAGAGCAGAGAGCGTCTCAGTGTTGCCAACTTAATGTATATAATATATGATACTGAATACGTGGCATTTCGCCACAGGTATATTATTAATACTGCGACTATTAGTAATAATACTAATGTACAGGTGACTTTAAATGAGTATAGCATTAGTGCTATAAATGTTTACAAACGTTGTACTGAGGAGGATCCATGTGTCACCGTGGAAAATTCTCAATTAGGGTGTAGTAGTGATAGGGTCTTGTTGTCTGGGGATGGCACTGGAGTCTCTGGCCTCTCTTAGGAAGTGAGACAACAGAAGGTACCATTAACAATATTGTTAATCCTACCAACAGCAAGGTACCTTTGCACTCAATTAGTTAGTAAAAAAGGGCCTCAGCAGAACACCTTAAAATTATTCCACCAAAATATCTAAGGCATTTCTTCCAAATTATTAGAAATTGAATTATTTTTAGAAAAAAGTATGTTTGATATTATTTGTTTTACTGAACATTGGCTAAAGGATTACCAAATGCTTATTAATTTTGATAACTATACGGTGGGTAGCTGCTTTAACCGTAAATCTATGCTGCGTGGAGGTTCTCTAATATTAATAAAAAATTGTGTTAAATATAAGCAGCGTAATGACATAGTAGGTCTCTCGGTTGAACATTGCGTCGAACTGTCCTGTGTTGAGCTGGATAGGCACGTAATTGTGTGTGTGTACAGACCCCCAAATTATCAAAAGTTTTCCTTATTTGAATCAATAATGGAAGATGTCCTGGCCAAATTTTCAGGCAGTAATAAATCTGCAATTGTTTGTGGTGATTTCAATATCAATATTTTAGAATTATGCTTACGCTGCTCAATTCTCGCGATTAATATTTACTTGTAGTACTGTTTCGTATTTCTCGGCCATTACCACGAATATTTTAAAGAAAATAATAAGAATCTAAAAATTAAAAGTAATTTTTTGATTAAAATCAATCATTCATTCACTCCCGACTCAAGTCCGACCCGATCTCGACGATTACACGCCATTCTATTCTCATTATCTGTTTTCGTGCAGTACCGGCCGTTACCCGTCAAATAGTTTGCGCTAATATTTAGATATATTATCAAACTTTACAGTTCTTTGTAGTGTTTAGTTTGAGTGATTATAGGTGCGTTATTTTAGAAAGATAAGTAGCTTTAAACATGGGAAGAAAACGGAAACATAGGGATAAGGATAGTGAACGCATATTGAGAAAGTTGGAGCGTGAATTACGAAAACGACGGCGTTATTCTTCCAGTTCTGCGAGTACAGAAGGAAATTCTGGTAAGTGTTTACATAGAATTCATGATTCTACTTTTAAAATTACATGTTTGTAATAACTGTTACACTACAGTTATTTATTTATTATGGCTAAAATGTAATCTTTTGCGTAAGATAATACAATAGGTAATTACAGCAGAAGTAAAGTACCCACATGTTTTAATTTGTTAACAAATTGTGCAAAAATAATTCACGGTAGTGAACAATAGATAACTGTATAAATTATTGGAATTATTACCATAACGTAAATCATTTAGGCATATGACTCTTTACAACAAAACCTAGATTGGTACTCAATAGTGATGCGAACAGTACTCACTGGGACTGTTACCTTCACATAACAATAATATCATAGATAGTGTTCAATATTCGACACTGTGCGGTATTATAATTGTTGTATGTACTATAAGTTGTACGTTTAGCTAACGGATCTTTTTCCACTTAAAGTAAGTGATGCGAACAGTACGTTTGGGGACTGTTACCTTCACAAATACTTTATGGTTAGCGTAATACCTACATTGTCTAGTGTTGCGAGTGATTTTCGGGATCACTGCCTTCACGGTTATGACAATCATGTTTATTGCCTTTCAGATCCGGAAATGGATGATAATGTTGACAATTACCAATGTTCAGACACTGAAAGAGATATGGAGGCACTCCCTAACGTGACTCACACTTCAAATGAGTCTATATTAGCCCCTATACCTGGAGCGGGAGATGAGTCAATACCGCAACCATCAACTAGCAATGATGCTGAGGCGGATTGCGATAAAAATGATCAAGTGCCCATATCTCTAGAGCATTTGGACGATGAGATACTTACCCTCCTGGGGGATGCTCCTAAAGACGAAACTGCTGTAGGAAAAAATGTACACCCGGATGTCTCAGCAAGGCTATTACATGTCCTACAAAATGGGTTGAAAAAAGATCAAAAAGATAAAATTATAGAAGAATATCCAATCCCTGGCAATTGCCAATTATTTAAGGCACCAATTTTAAATCCCGAAGTTAAAGCGGCGGTATCCGATATCTTGCAGAAAAAAGATGCATCTATAGCCGCGCGGCAAGGCCAACTCGGTGTAGTTTTGGCAGCTTTGACTAATGCAATAGATATCGTGGTCTCAGAAAAATCGGATGCCAATCAAACTGTGTTAAAGCATATAAGCAATGCCAGCCGTTTGTTATGCGACTCACACTATATAGATACAAAGCTTAGGCGAAGTTTTTTAATTTCAACTCTTAACAATAAATTAAAGGACACATTAAAAGAGTCAAAACGGGACAAACATTTGTTCGGAGAGTCGCTACCTGAAAATTTAAAAGCTAGTAAGGCTATAACTCAGTCTAGCCAAGATTTAAAATCTTATATAGCAAAGCCTAAACCTCCAATTAGAAATAACAGACCTAACAATTCTACTAATCATTTAAACTGGAAGCACCCGCAGTCCAACACACAACATTCGAATCGGAAAGCGTCGTCGACAGCTCATCGGACTGCGGGTACCTCGTCGAGTGCTCACCGGAACGAGACGACGCGCAGGACTGCGTCATCACGTGCACACCGCAACAGTGCCTACTACAAGAACCTGAGGAGGCAATAAACCAGCAGGTAATTAAACCAGCAGGCAGATTAAAATATTTCTTACACACATGGCGAAAGCTCACAAAGGACAAAACTATTTTGTCCTGGATTGAAGGTTATAAAATACCTTTTTCCTCAGTTCCTATTCAGGATAACTGTCCTAAAAATATACCTAACGATAAATACGATGTATTAAACTTTCAGGCTGAAATTGATAAATTACTTCATAAAGGTGCTATATCGGTGTGCCGTAGAGTTGATGGAGATTTTTTATCTAGTATATTTCTTGTGGACAAACCAAATGGCGATAAAAGGTTTATTTTAAATTTAAAAAAAATTAAATAAGTTCATTAACCCGCCACACTTTAAGATGGAAGACTTAAGAACCGCAATAAAACTAGTAACACCTGATTGCTATTTAGCGACGGTAGATCTAAAAGACGCTTATTTTTTAATACCGGTACACTCAGATCATAGAAAATACCTTCGTTTTCAGTTTAAAAATACTTGTTATGAATTTAATTGCTTGCCATTTGGTTTGAACACTTGTCCACTGGTGTTCACGAAAATCATGAAACCGGTTATGGAACACCTACGGCTGCATGGATGGTTATCCACCGTTTATTTGGACGATATCTTGTGTATTGGTAGTTGTTTTGACGAATGTACACACAATGTTAATGAAACGCTATGTCTCTTACAAAACTTGGGGTTTATTATGAACTATGAAAAGAGTGCAATCATACCCAAAACCCAATGTAAATTTTTAGGTTTTGAATTGGATATGAAAACATTTTGCGTGAAACCTCCACAAAAGAAACGTGATAAAATCAAAAAAGAATTAGAAAAATTTAGAACCATAGAAAAGTGTAAAATTAGAGATTTCGCTAAGTTTATAGGTTTATTAATTTCTATTTGTCCAGGAATTGAATATGGTTGGTTACACACTAAAATATTAGAGAGATTAAAATTTATGAGCCTGGGCGATAATCATAACTATGAAAAAGTCATGAAAATTAATCATAATGTAATCAAGGATGATTTAGATTGGTGGTATAAAAATATTAGTAAATCTTCATGCCCTATTCGATCTCCAAATTATCATCTCGAAATATTTTCAGACGCTTCTTTGACAGGTTGGGGCGCATCTTGTTTAAATAGAAAAGCAAATGGGTTTTGGACAAATGAAGAAAAATCTTATCATATTAATATATTAGAATTGCTAGCCGCTCTGTTTGCCATAAAAATATTTGCTAAAGATCTTTTTGACACGCAAGTTTTACTTAGAGTAGATAACACTACTGCAATTTCGTGTATCAACAGAATGGGTAGTGTTCAGTTCCCTCATTTACACAAAATAGCTAGACAAATTTGGGAATTTTGTGAACAAAGAAATTTATTTCTTTATGCCTCATATATTAAATCGTCTCAAAATACTGTCGCTGATTTCGAGTCTCGAAAGACGCATTCTGATACTGAATGGGAGCTAGCATCTTATGCTTTCTTAGACATTACTAAGGCATTTGGTGTCCCTGATATTGACTTATTCGCAAGTAGATCCAATGCAAAATGCAAAAAATATGTCTCTTGGCGAGCTGACCCATACGCGTTCTGTATTGACGCTTTTACGATAAAATGGAGTGATTATTTCTTTTACGCTTTCCCACCATTCGCAATTATTCTTAAAACTTTAAATAAAATAATTGCAGACAAAGCTACAGGCATAGTTATTGTACCTAATTGGCCTACTCAACCCTGGTACCCTGTCTTTAAGAAATTGGTCAGTTCTAAGGTTATTTATTTTAACCCTAGTAGTGAATTGTTGTTTTTTGGTGATTCCAGGACGCAACACAGTCTGCACAAAAGTCTTACCCTGGCTGCAGCAATATTATCAGGGAAGCTCTACTGAAACGAAGCGTTCCCCCCTCTTCCATAGGTATAATGATAAATTCATTAGCTCCCAATACTCGTAAGCAATATGATTGTTACTTTAAAGAATGGTTCAATTTCTGTCAAACACATAATATTGATTATCTAGCAGCATCGGTCCCAAATGTCCTTTATTTTTTAACTCAGCTATATAATTCAGGCTACAAATATGGAAGCCTAAATTGTTGCAAATCCGCTTTATCTTGTATTTTAGGTTCAACTAACATTAATGATGATAGAATTGCGAGGTTCATGAAAGGTGTTTTTAGATCCAGACCACCTCAACCGAAATACGAATATACTTGGAACGTTGACACTGTTTTAAACTATTTATCACAAATGTTTCCCAATGAAAAGTTAAGCCTGGAATTATTATCCAAAAAATTAATTACGTTGTTGGCTATTGTAACAGCTCACAGAGTTGAAACTTTGTCCAAAATTGAAATTAAAAATATAATTTTTGATTCTAATTGTATATCAATTAAAATTTCACAATTTATTAAAACATCAAAACCAAATACTCACCAACCATTATTAAAACTACCATATTTTCATGAAAAGCCCGAAATTTGTCCAGCCTTGACTTTGTTATGTTATAAAAATAAAACTGATTCGGTTCGTGTGTCTGACGATTTGTTCATTAGCTATAGGAAACCTCACACAAAAGTAACTACTCAAACGTTGAGTCACTGGATAAAAAACATGCTCCACAAAAGCGGTATCGACACAAGTGTATATAGCTCGCACAGCACGCGTCATGCATCCACGTCAAAAGCGAAAGCTGTTGGCGTTAATGTGGATACGATTAGGAAAACCGCGGGGTGGAGCATTTCTTCATCCGTTTTTGCCAGATTTTACAACCGGGATATTATTATACCTCATTTAGATGATTCTTTTGGTCGGTCTATACTTCAAACATAAGTAAAATAAAATAACTTAAGTTATTATATTATTAATGAGAATAAGATGATTGACTTTTTTGTTTTTTGTTATGTATTTACTATTATATTTGCTAAAATATAACATTTGCTAAATACATGTTTTGAGAATACTAGTCTAATTATTTCCTTTTGTTAAAAGGTCAAATCATAATTCTAGAATGACAAATAGGTAAAATATAGATCTTGAGCATCTCTAAACATCTACAAGTAAATATTAATCGCGAGAATTGAGCAGCGTAAGCATAATTAATGATAAAACGAACTTACCTGTACGTGAAGTTCTATCATAATTATGCGAGCTGCTCAATTCGAAGCGATTAATATAACATCCCACCCGTTTAGTGTAACCCTCCCTAACTACCAAGATCTATTTTCCTATATTGTCAGTGATACATAACTAATCCATGTGTGTTTCAGGAAATGCTTTAAACTTAATGAGAATAGAATGGCGTGTAATCGTCGAGATCGGGTCGGACTTGAGTCGGGAGTGAATGAATGATTGATTTTAATCAAAAAATTACTTTTAATTTTTAGATTCTTATTATTTTCTTTAAAATATTCGTGGTAATGGCCGAGAAATACGAAACAGTACTACAAGTAAATATTAATCGCTTCGAATTGAGCAGCTCGCATAATTATGATAGAACTTCACGTACAGGTAAGTTCGTTTTATCATTAAGAAAATTCAAATAGCAATTGGTTATTAAATCTTTTTAAATCATTTGCCTTGACCAATATTTTTATAGAACCTACTAGAGTCACTCCATCTTCTGCTACTTGTATAGATAATGTTTTCTGCGATTGTGATTACTTAGGTAAAGCAATATTAAATTGTCTGCCGTCTGACCATAGCGGACAAACTGTAACTTTCAGGTGTAACACACCATTGCAAAAAGTTGAGATTAAATTTAGACCTATAACTACTAGCAAATTAAATAGGTATAATACTTCCCTACAGAACAAGTTAAGTGTCATGAGTCATCATATAGACGAAAATAATATAAATCAATTGTATGATAATTTCTTTTCAATAGTTCACACTGAATTCAACAAAACATTTGAAAAGAAGACAAAAAGTATTTGCCCTAAATTTATATTTAGTGATTGGGCAACTAGAGGTATCAGGAAAAGTAGGGAAAGACTGTTTGAGCTTTATGGCCTTATGCCTTATATAAACACTGAAACTTTCAACAAGTATGTTGCTAAGTATTCAAAAATGTTTAGAAATATATGTAAGGTTGCTAAAGCCCTGCACATTAGCAACAAGATCAAAACTGCTGAAAATAAAATAAAGACAGTTTGGAAAGTCATAAATGATGAGACCAACAGGAAGAAAATACGTAACACTAGCTACACATTAGATACAGCATGTGGTCCTAAAACCTCTAATCACGAAGTAGCTCAAGAATTTGTAAATTTCTTTACCGATATACCGGTAAAAACTATGGAGGCTCTAAATTCCTCAGCTGAAGTCTCAATTGGTTTATTAAAGGCAAATGTGTCTGGATGCCCGGCTGAATTTAAATTTAAACACATAAACCCTATGATAGTTGTATGTAGTGGTGGGTTTTTTTGTGAGGGTAGCTTAAGTGAACACAACTTTAAAAGAGCTCTAATTTCATTTAATTATTTAAAATAGTTTATTATAATTTTATATGTCGCCTAAGCAGTAAAGCTTTGGTTTATCCTTGGATGCACTCACTGCACTTATAACCTCTCCTTTTCCTTTGTTCATACCTGAAAAATCGCATCATCAAATATGGACTTGTATGCCAAGCTGTCAAATTGTATGGAGGAGCTGTCAGCCACATTCACCACACGGATGGCCACCTATGAGGAGGACTTGAAGAATGTCAGCAGCAATGAGGCATCACACAAGACAATAGCCAGCCTCTCTCGGGACTTCATGGATTTCAAGTGCTTCATTTGGAAAACTATGAGCGCGCTGAAGACTCAAATAGAGTTGCTGACGGTGGGCTTAGACCGGCATGAAATGGCTTCGCGTAGGCAAGTTCTTCTCCTCCATGGTCTTCCTGAGCAGAAGAATGAAGATCACACTTCCCAGGCTGTCGTTACTTTGACGGAAGAGATGAAGATTCCAAACGTCTCTTCTTCGAACATCACATCCTGTCATCGCTTGTGAGTTGATTCAGGCAAGCCACGTCCTCTTCTCATTAGGTTCCATAGCTACAATTTGCGCAGTGAGGTATGGCGCAACAAAACTAAGTTGAAGGGTTCTGGTTTGGTTCTCTCGGAGTTTCTAACTAAGCCTAGGCACGACGTGTTTCTGGCCGCTCGCAAACACTTCAGTGTGAAGCAGTGTTGGACTTCAGAGGGCAAAATTATCATCTTGCTTTCAGACAAATCACGACGAAAAATTGAATCCGCATTTGAACTACAACAACTTGTTGCGCGGTTCCCGGCTACTACATCTACTGATTCGGCTGCGAAGGTTGCATCGTCACCTAATATCAACCCTGCTTTGGACAAGAGATCGCGAAGGCAGGCAAAATGATCGCACCCACAACTTATATGAATCATACTTTTTGTTATTTCTTATGTGTCGGTCAGTCATGATTTTAAATTCTGTTTTGACGTTTTGTTTGACAACAATGACATGACCGTAGCTAGTTATGGATACACCTCGCCCGTCTGCTCTAGATTAAGCTAAGTAGATATATGTCTACCTTTGCGAACTCAGCGGTCTATGCCCGCCGCCTGAGCCCTGTATTATGCTTTGCAACTTAGAATAAAACTCGCCTCCAAATCGGCAGTACGTCTTCTCATTTTAATTCCCAGTAAAAATCCTGGTATTAGTTAATCGTTAAAAAGGGTTTCTCACGCTCCAAAACAAAAGTGGCGCAGCCGGTAGGATTTCCTCCTTGCCGTAGTTTCGCGTTTTTCCGTCGTCCAAATTCGACCAAGCGTAAACCTACAAAAGCAGAGGAAATCCTCGAACCAAATAAATATTCTTTTCGTGAGTGCAGAAATCTTCGAGTATGGGAGTTGCGGGCGGTTGGTGAGTAAACCTTTTCGCCAATCCTATGTTCCCCTATTCCTCCTATATTTTTCATAAGTTATAAATGTTATTTTCGAGATCAAATCTTGCTCATTATAACAGTGTTTAGTCTAGTTGATAACTCTGTATCAAATTATATGGTCTTATCTCTGTTCAATTCACAGAACATAAAACATAGAGTAGTGCCAATGTTAGAGAGTTCACAATTTAATATAATGTTTTAGTCCTGAAAAATTTAATTGAATAAAATAAACTGTATTAACTGTTAATTCTATGAAAAGTAGTAATCTAAAGTAATTTTTAAGGAAAAACTATTTTTACAAATTCTTCATTATAAGTTTTATAAATTTTATTTTCTAAATGTATTCAGTATTCCCGATTATAATAGTGCTTTAATTGTGTGTTTATTGTATTTTAAGTGTGTGTGTGAATTTTAATAAGATTGTTTTAAAGCGAGCTGCAACCTCTGATCAATTCATTACTCTATAACCATGACTTCGCCCACGCCCACAATAGTTGCAGTTGCACCAATACCAAACGAAATTGTAAACTTAATCCCACTGTATAACGGTGACAAAAGACAGTTAAACCTGTATTTGAGAAAATGTCAGTACGTAGTTGATCGATATAAGGGCAGTGTAGAACAAAATCTTTATGTTTTTAATGTTTTAACAAGTAGATTGAAAGAGGATGCAGCTGCGCTCTTATCGGAACGTGAAGATATTGTTACATGGTCGGCATTCAAAGAATTGCTGATTCAACATTTTGGAGACCCACGTAGTGAAGCGTGTATTAATATTGAATTAGAATCGTTAAAAATTAAGTCCGGTGAAAACTTTTTAGACTTTTGTAATAGAATCCAAAATGTTCGCTCGTTATTAATTTCGAAGGTGAATACAATTGATGATATGGAATTAAGACGTGCTAAGGCAATTATTTACAACAATACGGCTTTAAATGTATTTTTGTACAACCTTCCTGAAAATATGGTGCGTATCGTTAGGCTTAAATCGCCTACAACCTTAGAAGCAGCCTTGAGTATCGTACTTGAAGAAGTTAATTTCTTAGATCAATATAATATGCGTAACCGCATTCATGGTAATAGTCAAATTTTGGGATCAACATCAAGGTCATTGGTAACCCAACCAGATGCGAACAAACCTACCGGACCTTTTCAGCCTACACAAATTAAGATACCTCAAACAATGGGTCAAGGTCAATCGTTTAAGCCAGTATTCGAGTATCGTCCCCAAGCGAGTTTGCAACCGTTTGGTTATAGGCCAGTTCAACAGTTTGGTTATAGATCACCACAACCGTTTGGCTATAGGCCACCTCAACCGTTTGGCCATAAGCCACCTCAACCGTTTGGCTATAGGCCACCTCAACCGTTTGGCTATAGACCACCTCAACCGTTTGGCTATAGGCCACCTCAACCGTTTGGCTATAGGCCACCTCAACCGTTTGGTTATAGACCACCTCTACAGTTCGGCTACAAACCACCGCAACAGACAGCATCGAATCTTCCCCAGGTATTAAAGCCCCAAAATCAAGACAGTGACGTATCCATGAGAACAGCTCAACCTAAGCAGCAACACGGTTTTAATTTAAATGAGCTCACTATGAAAGATTACATATATGAAAACGATCCATATTATGACGAATTTTACTCGTACTATTATAATCTAACAACTGACTATGACTACTCAAACGACATTAACTATTACTATGGTAACGAAGGGTGCGTGAACGATTCTAAAGTACCTGATGAAACATTAGAACCAACAAATGACAGTAATAAAGTGGATTTTCAGGAAAAAGCCTCGTTGAACGACAAGAAGTCTTAGAACTAAATTGCGATCCAAATTTAAAACTTCCCTACATTTACTTAGAAGAAATAGACGCAAGAATGATGATTGACACTGGTAGCATGAGATCATTCATTAGTCCTCGAAAGGCTTATGAATTTTTCCGTGACTATATTAGGAAAGAACATTTTCAAGTGATAAGCACCCATGCTTCGAGTAGACACGATGAAGTAATGGAAATTCCTCCGTTACCTTCCTTTGTAACTAACACTTGGCATAAATTTTATTTGTATGACGTTGACGCACGATATGATGGACTTATTGGAAATGACCTTTTACTACAATTAAACGCAGTAATTGATTTAAAAAACCAAGTATTAACAACTAACACTACTTGTATTCCAATTATTAATAATAACTTAAATTATATTATTGATATACCGTCACGAACAGAACAACGAGTTAAGTTACCTGTCAATCAATATTCAAGCGAAGCTATTCTGGATTTTCAAGAGTTTGAGAATGGTCTGCGTATGCCTAGTGCTATAGTAAATTGCGTAAATGGATACGCATACACAGTCATCCAAAATACTTCAGATAGTCCAAAACGATTAAATATAAAACAACCCTTTACAGTGACTAAATATGAAAATAATGAATGTAATATAAATTTTACTAAAAGCAATACTGACATAGAGATAGACAAGTTACTTGAAGACAATTTGAGGAAACTCAGACTAGACCATACCAACGAGGAAGAACATGAAAAGATTTATAGACTGTGTGAGGAGTTCAAAGACATATTTTACTGTGACCAAATTCCCTTGACATTCACTAATTCGGTAAAACATCACATAAGGACTAAAAATGAAGACCCTATATATGTGAAACCGTATAGACAGGCTCCGTTTGTTCAAAACGAAATTAACAGACAAGTTGACCAATTAATAAAAGACAACGTAATACAAGAGTCCCATTCTCCTTGGAATGCTCCTGTCCACCTGGTGCCTAAGAAGATGGACGCATCTGGTGAAATTAAATATAGGATGGTGGACTTTAGACGACTTAACGAAATTACTATTGATGACAAATACCCCCTGCCGAACATTCATGACCTTTTTGACAAGTTAGGAAAGAGCACTTATTACACTACGCTTGATTTAGCCAGTGGATATCATCAGATAGAATTAGACGGAAGGGACAGGCAGAACAGACATGACATGCCTTTTCCACTCAAAACGGTCATTTTGAGTTCCTCAGAATGCCGTTTGGTTTAAAAACCGCGCCAGCTACATTCCAAAGGACAATGGATAACGTGTTACGTGGATTGCAAGGACTACACTGTATGGTATAGTTAGATGACATTATAGTCTATGGAAATAGCCTTGATAATATGATACAAAATTTACGGACTGTTTTTGACAGAATCAGGGCCACTAACTTGAAAATTCAACTAGATAAATCAGAGTTTCTACGCAAAGAAGTACTTTACCTAGGACACACTATTACTAAAGAAGGACTAAAACCTAATGACGACAAAATTACGGCTGTACTTAACTATCCCCTACCAAAAACCACGACTGAGATTAAAAGTTTTCTTGGACTAGTAGGATACTACCGACGTTTCATCAAGGACTTTGCAAAAATTACACAACCATTGACATCTTGTTTGAAGAAGCGAAACAAAATTATAATCGACCAGAAATACACTGACGCATTTAACAAATGTAAAGAACTCTTGACACACGCCCCTCTTTTACAATACCCCGACTATGACAAACCCTTCATTCTTACGACTGATGCGTCAAACATAGCTCTGGGCGCAGTTTTGTCACAAGGACAAATTGGCAGTGACAAACCTATTGCTTACGCTAGTCGCACTCTTAGCGACACCGAATCACGTTATAGTACAATCGAGCGTGAATTGCTTGCTATAATTTGGGCAGTAAAACATTTCAGACCATACTTATATGGTCGAAAGTTTTACATATACACGGACCACCGTCCTTTAGTATGGCTCCGATCTCTGAAAGATCCAAGTAGTAAACTTACACGTTGGGGACTCCGTTTGCAAGACTATGACTTTGAATTGATTTACAAAAACGGCAAACTAAATACCAATGCCGATGCCTTTTCTAGAATTAAAATTAATGCTTTAGACTCTGACGGTGATAACGAATCACTTGTAGTTAACGTTGATGAAGAAGGAACAAAATACCTAGATAGAGAAGCTACAGAAACGTACACGGTTAAAAAGAAAAGAGAACGCAGCAATTCATCGACTATAACAATATCCGACACCAGTAGAACAGCGACTGCTAGTTCTATAGAGTTTCCCGACGAAAACATTAATGAACACCCTGTTCCGTTAGAAAATAGTAAATCGGATACAATTCATTCAACTTTAAACGAGTCCACTGGAATACCAATTTTACACGAAGCTATAGACACAAAACCAAATCAAATTTTAGTGTTCTCATGGCTCAAAAATGAAATGCAAGTGAAGGATCTCTCGCGTGCTAAACAGAAAGTATTGGAAGTTTTCTTACCAACAGATAATCCAGAATTGATAAAAGAATTTTTGAAACAATACATTAAACTAAAAATTAAGTACTTCATTTATTTTGAAGAAAATGAACATCGCAAATTATTCGGTAATATAATAATTCAGCTTTTTAGGAAAGATTCGATTAATTTTTATGAATGCACAGAACGAGTAATTTATGTAGAAGATGAAGGAGAACAGAGAGCTATAATAGTTAAGCATCATGAAGGACACACATGCCATCGCGGCATCAAAGAGACATTAGTTAGGCTTAGTAGGAATTATTATTGGGATGGAATGCAGGAGACAGTAGCGGCAGTTATAAATACTTGCGAAGCATGCCAGAAAATGAAATATGATAGAAAGCCTATTAAACCTATCCTACAGCTGACACAAACACAGAATGCTCCGTTTCAGGAATTATTTATAGATCTTTTTAGTATTGAAGGTAAAACTTATCTAACCCTTATAGATGCCTTTAGTAAACTAGGTCAGGCTATCGAAATTCAGAACAAATCTACCCCAGAAGTTGTCCGTGCTCTAATGAAGTATTTTTCATACTACGGCGTTCCTAAAAGGATAAGTTCCGACCCAGGTTCTGAGTTCAATAACGAGTTGATGAAGGATTTTTTAAACTTACATAAGGTTGAACTTCACATTGGCACACCCAATAACCCCAATTCAATGGGTTTGATAGAACGATTTCACTCCACTATAATTGAAATTTACAGATTGGCGAAGTACGAAAAACGATGTACCGATGCGGCATCAGTAATGACGTACTCGATTATGGCATATAATCATTCCATTCACTCTGTTACTGAACTCACACCATTCGAAGTTGTTTTCGGGCATACCGATACAAATACCCCGTTTAGTATAGAGTTAGAGAGGCAATATTTTCAAAAAATGGTCAAGGATCATGCAAAACGAACCAGAGTCATGTACACATATTTGACAGATAGAATGGTAGCAATTAAAGAAAAACGCAGGGAAAGAAACGGTGATGAAGTTGAAATTGAGTTTAATGAAGGCGATATTATTTTTGCAAAAGACGTGAACAAGCGTAAAAGTAAAGACAAACCAAGATACGTAAAAGCAAAAGTTATAGGTCAGGCTGAAAGAAATATCTTACCAATTCAAATAGGAGAAAGAATCACTAAAACCCCAATTAAAAATGTAAAACGCCCTCCGCAGGTGGTGCGGCATCCTGTCGGTAGTGATGCCCTCGCTGGCCCTTCATCTGCAAAATCTTGAAGGAAACCCAGGTATATTCCCGATAAAAGAAGGTCTGGCACACATTCAAACTGATCACTGGACTATAATTAAGCTCATTAGTTTAGATAAGATTTATAATGATCTAAGTTACATATCCAGTAACTACCAACAAATGTGTAAACTTATCGATTGGAATGCATCATATACTCAAGAACTCACAAGTATGAAACTACATACAGAGTTTATACTCGATATAACTATAGAAAAATATCGACAACTAGTTCCACAGAAACGTTCTAAAAGAGGTTTTATAAACCCATTGGGTTCTATTATAAAATTAGTAACTGGTAACCTAGATCACGATGACGCCGTTAGGTACGAAGAACTTATTTCCAAATTAAATCATAATCAAATAATTGTTTCCAAAAAATTAACAATTGTCTCCAAGATGTTTGATAGTTTCATTAATGTAACTGAAACAATAAATCAGAACAATGTATACTTTCATAATCGCCTGACAAAGATTGAACTGCTTCTGAAAGACTTATCTGCTAAGCAAAACAATTGGAATTTTTTAACTTACCTTACGGGATTATTTTCTGTATTCACGAGTAATTTTCGTACTATCTTTGCTAGGCTAAGTGAAATTAAAACAGCATTAGCGTTAAGTAAACTATCTGTGTTACATCAATCAATTGTGAACTCTACGGAATTATTGTATCATTTAGAACTGATTTCTTACTCTGGAAACTTAATGTATCCTCCACTAGAAACAAATTTATTAAAAATAGAGGAGACCATTTGTGTGAAGTCATTTATTAAAGATAATCAGATAACATTTATAATGGAAATTCCACTTACGGATAACTCATCATATAACTATTTTAAGATATATTCCTTACCAATTTTCCATGAATCCGAAAATAAAACCTTAGCTATTATTCCCAAATATCCTTACCTTCTGGCGAAAGGAATGAAATACTTACCGCTAGTAAAACCATGTCAACCACTCTCTGCTGGTGATCAGTTTTTATGCACGGCAGACAACCAAGCCTTATACTATGAACTTACCTGTGCAGAACAGTTGATGAAATTTGAAGATGACCATACTCCCTGTAAACAAAGAGTAGTCCAAATCGAGAAAGTCAGGGTCCAGCAAGTCAACGCAGCTAGCTGGCTCCTTTATAGTAGATTGAGAACAACGCTGACTAAGCAATGCGGCGAAGAGATCAGTAACCAACTTGTATTCGGCACTTACCTGGTGACATTAGACGAGCCTTGTGACCTGCAAATCTATGGAATTCATATTCACCGTGGTATTTCAGTTGATTTGGAAGTTGTAGAGAAGATCCCCATTGTCGCACTACCCCAGTTGCACGTGAATGCCACTCTCTCCAAATCAAGTGCAGTTAATATGGAAGGAATCAGTTTAGACGAAGTGAAATATATGGCCTTTTCGTTAAAACATAGTGAAGTGATCGAAAGTGTTTGGAATAAAAGGAAAGACTTTAACTTCAGTGAAAATTTTGGATATGTCACCTTAGGTTTAGTTATTTTTAGTTTTCTTACGTTTTTAGTTTATATAACCTGGCTAAAATCACCGAAATGTTTATTGTGCTGGCAAAATTATCGGAATGACTCTCAAATCGAACCTTCCGATAATTTCGCTCTTAGGGTCGGAGGAGTTATGGATACACCTCGCCCGTCTGCTCTAGATTAAGCTAAGTAGATATATGTCTACCTTTGCGAACTCAGCGGTCTATGCCCGCCGCCTGAGCCCTGTATTATGCTTTGCAACTTAGAATAAAACTCGCCTCCAAATCGGCAGTACGTCTTCTCATTTTAATTCCCAGTAAAAATCCTGGTATTAGTTAATCGTTAAAAAGGGTTTCTCACGCTCCAAAACAAAAGTAGCTTGCTCGTTCGGAAATATTTCCCAATTAATGTATATTTTTCTTTTCTTTTTATACTTTGGATACAAGCACTTTTATCTTTGTTTTAATGCAAGGTGCATCGAGGATCTTCGATATATAATAGTTAATCAATTGTTAATTTAGTATTTATTTAGAAATAGTTTTGATTAATTAGTTTAAGGTGGATGCGCAAGGGTAGCCCGCGAAATTTAAATTTTCTTACGTTTATTGCAATTTGCAGGTCAGTGTCAGGTTGTATGTTGATGAAAATATGAATCGCGCCACTAACACGTATGGAGTGTTAACATTTAATAGCTATTTCATGAAAAAGTCACTCTTTGATATTATAAGAACTTGGAGGGTTGTATTGATGATTTGAATGATTTTAATTCTGTTACCCCATACGTGTTACTGGCGCGATTCATATTTTCATCAACATACAACTTGACACTGACCTGCAAATTGCAATAAAATTGAGAAAATTTAAATTTCGCGGGCTACCCTTGCGCATCCACCTTAATATTTATTTATTTTGTTATTTAATTAATTGACTGTCATGTTAGACAATATTGATGACAGTTTTGTTTCCTGTTCTTCTTCTTGCTCGTCTGACGAAAGCTATGCTAGTGCGTTCAGTGATGATTCTGTACACTTACGCGATCAACTTTTTTCTACTTTTTCTTGCCACAGCAAATTTTTCAATGCAGTTCATATTAATGCACAAAGCATTCCAGCCCATCATACCGATTTATTATCCTCGTTTGACTCAGATCTTATTCATGCTGTGCTGGTCTCTGAAACTTTCCTCAAACCTGCTCTTCCCTCAACGCAGTATTCGTTGCCCGGCTACAAGCTTGTGCGTAATGACAGAACGGGCAAGGGAGGTGGGGGTGTCGCCATCTATCCGCGTGGAGATATTACTTACAAAGTCGTTGATCATTCTCCGAGTACTTATTCTAAATCTGCTGAACACCTTTTTATTGAAATTACTTTTAATCACACAAAAATACTTTTAGGTGTTTACTATAGTCCGTCTTGTCATATTGATTATTTCGCTTCTTTCGAAACAAAACTTGAATAGTTTTCTTCCTTATATGACCACACTATAATACTCGGAGACTTTAACACTTGTCTGATCAAAGATGATGTGCGCAGCCGTAAACTCAGGTCCCTTGTCTCTTCTGTCAACATGCACATCCTTCAGCTTAACGCTACTCATCATGCCCCTCACTGCAACTCCTCACTTCTAGACCTTATTCTGGTTTCTGACACAAGCAAAGTAGCCACGCATGGACAACTCTCTGCCTCCTTCTCCTACCATGACCTTCTGTATATTTCATTTAAAATTCGCCCTCCTAAATGCAAATCTAAATTCCTCTTGCTTCGCAGTTTCAAGAACATTGATCTGGAGCGTTTGGGAGAGGATGCGGGCAATATTGGCTGGTCTCCTGTTTATGACAGCAATGACTTGGACACTAAGGTGGCCGAGTTTACCAAGATAGTTTTGAAGCTTTTTGATGTGCATGCTCCACTTAAAAAGGTCAGAGTGAAGCATCTTCCAGCTACTTGGTTGTCTGATGCAATTAAAAACGCGACGTCGAAAAGGGATAAGGCGATACAAAAAGGACCCTACTGATGAGAACTGGTCCCTCTATAAGAAACTGCGTAATCACTGCGGTCGTATGTGTAGGGATGCTAAAAGGCGTCACATACACAACTCAATTCAGAATTCCAACACAGCACAAGTATGGCAATTTCTAAAATCCTTAGGAATCGGCAAAAATGCGAATGACAGTTTGCCTGATATTGACTTGAACGAAATTAATCTACATTTTTCTAAATCACCAGTGACTTTGGATGACAACGCTAAATCTTACACTCTCAACGATCTCTCTAATCTTCCTCGGCCAATATGTACTTCATTCTCTTTTCACCCAGTTACAGAAGGGGATATTAAGCGGGCCATTACATCTATTTCCACAAAGGCGGTGGGTGATGATGGTCTCCAACTTAGATGCTTCTTCCTATCCTTGGTGACCTTATTCCTGTCATTTTACACATTGTTAACTATTCCCTCTTTACCGGCTCTTTTCCTTCTGCTTGGAAGAAGGCCTATGTTTTGCCTCTTCCTAAAGTCTCAAATCCCTCTTCAGTATCCCAGTTTCGTCCAATTTCCATACTTCCAATCCTGTCTAAAGTCCTTGAGAGTGTTGTCAATAATCAACTATCTCATTACTTTTTCTCCAATAGCCTGCTTAGTCCTTACCAGTCTGGATTTCGTCCTGGCCATAGCACTGTATCAGCCCTCCTTAAAATAACTGACGACATTCGATTGGCCATGGAAAACCGACTCCTTACGGTGTTGGTTTTACTGGACTTTAGCAGTGCTTTTAATTTAGTTGATTTTGACATCCTCTTAGTTATCCTTTCCTCTCTAAACATATCTCCTTCTGTGACTGCTTGGTTTGATTCGTATCTTCGGGGTCGCTCGCAGTCGGTACACTTGAATGAGGCTTGCTCTGATTGGTGCGATCTTTCTGCGGGTGTTCCTCAGGGTGGCGTCCTTTCTCCTCTTCTTTTCTCCGTTTTTATTAACGCTATCACTGAGATATTAACTTCTCATTATCATCTCTATGCAGACGACTTGCAGCTTTATCGCCATTTTAAACTCGAAGAGCTTCCAGGAGCCATCGACGCCATCAGTCATCATCTTCAAAACATCAGTCTGTGGGCTAAAAATTTTGGACTATTGGTTAACCCAACTAAGTCACAAGCTCTCATTATTGGTGGCAGATACTTTGTCAATTTATTGAGTCATCAGTCCCTCCCGCCTGTTTTGTACGATGTAGTCGCTATAGCCTACTCCAAGAAAGTTAGAGACTTAGGTGTATTCTTGGACTGCAACCTATCTTGGCATGTCCACATTGCTGAAGTAAGCAGGAGGGTGTTTTGCTCGTATCGGTCACTTAAGCGTCTTCAGAAGTTCCTGCCTTTTCAGACTAAAATTACTCTTGCTCAGTCTCTTCTTCTTCCTCTTCTAGACTATGCTGATGTCTGTTTTCTTGATGCGACTGACGATCTTCTTGATAACCTCGAACGTCTGCAGAATTTGTGTATCCGCTTCATTTTCGGGCTTCGTAAATACGATCATGTGTCGGAATTTCGGAAGCGGCTGAAGTGGCTACCTATTCGGCAGCGTCGAGACTCACACACTCTCTCTTTTCTCTTTTCTGTTCTCCATAATCCTAAAGCTCCTTCGTATCTTCGAGATCGCTTCGAGTATCTGGTTCCTAGAGGGAAACCCTGTCGGTCATCATCATCTCTCCTCCTTCGTTTCCCTCCTCACTAATCAAGTCGGTATGATGGTTCCTTTACTGTTCGGGCTGTGCGCCTTTGGAATTCGCTTCCACACTCCTTGCGGGATAGCCCTTCGTTAGATGTGTTCAAGAAAAGAATAAAGGAACATTTCCTGTCAACAGGATAATAGTATATACACCGTGTTCTTCACGTTATCCATAAACTTTAGCAAACGCTTCTGTAGGTTTTACAAATCAAATATAACAAAGAGAGTAGTACTGAAAAAGGCTTCGTTACAAAGATATTTGTAATTTGATTTTATGAAATTTAATTGCACTATGCAGTATGGGTCTTAATTTGGCCTATTTTGCCGCTTAGTGCAAATCTATCAATACTATTTGCATCTCATTTCCACGTACGAGAGGAACCCGAGAGATAGCGAAGAAGTACGATCACTTTTGATAACGGATCTATCAAAGAGATTAAACTGGTCTCCATGGATACATAAGTTGTTATTTGTCATGCATGATTTTAACTGTCAGATTTGTTGTTTATTGTAATTTACTATTGGTTTTTCCAAATCGTTGAGCAAGCCAAAGTCCAGTACACGTAGCCAATATCGTAGGGATCACCAAACAAACAAATCCAATCAGTAGGCAAAACAGAGCCCAGAGTCAGGGGTAAAAAAAACAGCGGAGGTGAACACAGGCAGAATAAAAACGAAACGCATAAGACGCACGAGTGACGAGATCGTACTAAATCATTTAGGAGACTTCTGGAGATTTGAACGTTAGGAATGAAAGAGATAGCATTCGTTAACCATATTCTTTCCTTATCACTCGTATAGCGCGTTACTCTATTTTCAAGAGCTTCAATGCATTTTTTTGTTAACCAACACAACTCAGGTAAAAAGGTTCGAGCTTTTGTTTGCCTCGGCCACGTTTGTGCTTTTAAAACCAGTTTTTGTCTAACTCACATCACACTTCATAAGTAAAAAGTAACATTTTATCCATTTTATAGTATATAATAAGTTTTAAGAATATGGTTAACGCAACTTAATTTTAAAATGTATTTTAAAGAAAATCTTCTTTACTTCAATTAAAATTGAATATCTTTCTGTTAAACAATAGGATCTGTTATTGTGATACCATTTTGGAATTTGTATTTTGTAGGCATATTTTTAAATGAATGGGCACATCCAGTGTGGTACATTTTTTTTACAAAAAAATCTCTTGAATTTTCATAGGTTAAAAATTAAAGTAAAAATAGAGAAGAACTTACTAATTCTTCAAAAGCTCTAATATTACATAAAAAACAACATGTTTCCACGATAGCTCTAGTATTCAGCAGTTATTAACAGAAATCAAAGTAAGAAAATTATGTTTTTTTTTTAAAACTACAACCGAATTTGTAACCAAAGATAGAAATTTCGTATAAAAATAGAAAAAAATAATAATTCAGGAACTCTTGGTTACAAATGGTTAAAATTGTACTATCTGGTACATCGAATCCTTAACGGTGGACCACTATTTACGCCACACCCTGTATGTACGCACATGCATTGTAAAACTATTCTTTGTTCTAAGCTTACAGTGGCATATACAGCGTGTAACAGAAAGGGTATAATCATATGGAATACTGTGGTACGGAGCATCAAACTGAACAACTTTCTCTATGGGACCACCATCGAAATCGTAAAAAAATAATCGGCTGTCTCATACATTTGGATCGAGTAGGTATTGAAATTTTGAATAGGACAGCTGATTATTTTTTTACGATTTCCATAGTGGTCCCTTAAAGAAAGTTATTCAGGTTGATGGTCCGTACCACAGTATTCCATTTGATTATACTCTTTCTGTTACACGCTGTATAACACTTCTAAGGTTTTACACCCGTGTGTGTACGAATATGTCTAGTTAAATTACCCTTGTGACTGAAACTACTCTGACATATATCACACTTGTAACGATTTTCATTAGTGTGAGTGCGCACATGTCCTATTAAATTACCTTTTATTCCAAACTTACAGTGGCATATATCACACTTGTAAGGTTTTTCACCAGTGTGTGTACGAATATGATTTAATAAAAGAACCTTTTGACTGAAACTAAGCTGACACATATCACACTTGTAAGGTTTTGCACCCGTGTGTGTACGAATATGAATTGTTAAATTACCCTTTTGACGAAAACTCCTCTGACATATATCACACTTGTAAGGTTTTTCACCAGTATGTGTGCGAATATGTCTTATTAAATCACTTTTTCTTCCAAACATACAGTGGCATATAACACACTTGTAAGGTTTTACACCAGTGTGTGTACGAATATGAGTTGTTAAAGTAAACTTTTGACTGAAACTACTCTGACACAAATCACACTTGTAAGGTTTGTCACCAGTGTGTGTACGAATATGATTTGTCAAATGAGTCTTTCGCCTGAAACTACTCTGACATATATCACACTTGTAAGGCTTTTCACCAGTGTGTGTACGAGCATGTCTTGTTAAATTAACCTTATCACTGAAGCTTCTCTGACATATAACACACTTGTAAGAATTTTCACCAGTGTGTGTGCGCATATGTCTTATTAAATCACTTTTTATTCTAAACTTACGGATGCATATATCACACATGTAAGGTTTTTCACCCGTGTGTGTACGAATATGTCTAGTTAAATTACCCTTTCGACTGAAACTACTCTGACATATATCACACTTGTAAGGCTTTTCACCAGTGTGTGTACAAGCATGACTTATAAAATCTATTTTTGTTCTAAACTTACGGATGCATATATCACACATATAAGGTTTTTCACCAGTGTGTGTACGAATATGAATTGTTAAACTACCCTTTTGACTGAAACTACTCTGACATATATCACACTTGTAAGGTTTTTCACCCGTGTGTGTACGAATATGCTTGGTTAAATCACACTTTTGACTGAAATTACGCTGACACACATCACACTTGTAAGGTTTTACACCTGTGTGTATACGTATATGTTGTGTTAAACGAGCCCTTTCACTAAAACTATGCTGACACACATCACACTTGTAGGGTTTTTCACCAGTGTGTGTACGAATATGAATTGTTAAATGACCCTTTTGACTGAAACTACGCTGACACACATCACACTTGTAAGGTTTTACACCTGTGTGTATACGTATATGTTGTGTTAAACGAGCCCTTTCACTAAAACTATGCTGACACACATCACACTTGTAGGGTTTTTCACCAGTGTGTGTACGAATATGATTTAATAAACGAAGCTTTTGACTGAAACTACTCGGACATATATCACACTTGTAAGGACTTTCAGCAGTGTGTGTACGAATATGTTTTGTTAAATTAACCTGTTGACTGAAATTAAGCTGACATATATCACACTTGTAAGGTTTTTCACCAGTGTGTGTGCGCATATGCCTGATTAAATTACCTTTTTTTCTAAACTTACAGTGGCATATATCACATTTGTAAGGTTTTTTACTCGTGTGTGTGCAAATATGTCTAGTTAAATTACTCTTTTGACTGAAACTACTCTGACATATATCACACTTGTAAGGTTTTACACCCGTGTGTGTACGAATATGCGTGGTTAAATGACCCCTTTGACTGAAACTACTCTGACATATACCACACTTGTAAGAATTTTCATTAGTGTGTGTGCGTACATGTTCGTGAGGCTCTTTGAATTTAGTATCTAATTTGGCCGTTCGTTTATGAGTGCTTCGGATAATTTTCGAGTCCGATATTTGGTTTTTCTTTTGGTCTGCTGATATTGAGTCTTCTAATTCTGTTCTTCGCAAGTGTAGTTTTGGTTCCTCCGCAACAGTCGGCCCTGCGAGAATAAAACGGGTAAGTACAACATTCCGAATCGATTGGGGATAGGAGGTATGTATGTACAGCCACGAGCAATGAAGTATATGTCGCAGTAAGATAGTTATAGCCGTGATCAAAGAATTACAGACCCATTTCGCTCCTTAGCCACGTGTATAAGCTGTTTTCAAGAGTCGTCACGAATCGTCTAGCGCGAAGACTCGACGAATTCCAGCTACCGGAGCAGGCCGGGTTTCGAGGAGGATACAGCACCCTAGACCACATTCACAGTGCGGCAGATCATACAGAAGTCCGAAGAGTATAATCGGCCGCTGTGTCTTGCATTTGTGGACTATGAGAAGGCTTTTGACGCTGTCGAGACCTGGTCAGTTCTGGAGTCTCTACAGCGATGCCAAGTTGACTGGCGTTACATCCAAGTGTTGAGAAATCTCTATGAAAACGCCACAATGACCGTCCAAACTCAAAACCAGCAAACGGAGCATATCCCATTGGGTCGGGGGGTGAGGCAAGGGGACGTAATTTCCCCGAAATTGTTCACCAACGCACTGGAGGATGTGTTTAAGACGCTAAAATGGGAAGGACGGGCCATTAACATCAACGGCGAGTACATCTCACACTTGAGATTTGCAGATGACATCGTCATACTGGCTGAGTCGCTGCACGACTTGCAGCAGATGCTGGACGGCCTAGTTGCTTCTTCAATACGCATTGGTCTCAGGGTGAACTTGGACAAAACCCAGGTTATGTTCAACGAACACGTCACCCCAGGACCTATTGTTGTCAATGGAGGTCCTCTCGAGGTTGTTCGAGAATATGTTTACCTCGGGCAAACTCTGCAATTTTGTAAGAACAACTTTGAGAGGGAGGCCAACAGAAGAATTCAGCTGGGCTGGGCAGCATTTGGGAAGCTTCGCCGGGTCTTCTCGTCACGTATTCCACAAAGCCTAAAGACTAAGGTCTTCAATCAGTGCGTCCTGCCTGTTATGACTTACGGAGCCGAAACGTGGACACTCACGGTGCGGCTGGTCCATAAATTTAAGGTCGCTCAGCGAGCTATGGAACGGGCTATGCTTGGAGTTTCTCTGAGGGATCGCATTCGGAACGAGGTAATCCGACAGAGAACCAGAGTTGTCGACATAGCTTACAGAATAAGCAAGCTGAAGTGGCAATGGGCCGGTCATATAGACGACCACGTAGAACCGATGACCGTTGGGGTAGACGTGTTCTTGAGTGGAGACCGCGAATCGGTAAACGTAAGGTGGGACGCCCTCAGGCTCGGTGGAGCGACGATCTTCGCAGGGTGGCTGGTAGCAACTGGATGAGAGCTGCTGAGAATCGAGTTGAGTGGCGTGCGATTGGGGAGGCCTATGTCCAGCAGTGGACTGCAGTAGGCTGATGATGATGAGCCGTGATCAAGGGCGTCGCCAGTTTTTGAGCTAGAGTTGAGGTTGATAAAAATGAAACAAAACAGATTTGAAAGGGGTGTGTTTACTGTATATGGATGCAACAAGATCTGAAAAAAGTCAGGACCTCGGGCTGGTTAGATTTTCTATACCTACTTCTAGTATACTATACAAATGAATAAAATTGAAGTGTCTACTTGTTATTTTAAATACAGATTTGAACTGAAATCATTTAAGACAGTATAAACGGTACCTATAACAAAAAAAAAATGAATTTTATTTTAGTTTGTCTCTGTTTTTTCCGGCTGGACTTTGGCGGGACTTTACTGGCAGATAGCTGATGATATAAGGAGTAACTAAGGCTACTTTGATTACTATTTACTTAGAAAAGGACGAGGGTCCGTGAAAAAAAATCAGATCCCCTGAAATAATTAATCAAATCCGATTCTAATAGGGAAGTAAGTACATATACAGGGTGGAAACTTTCAGCGGGCATTAAGGGGAACTACCGAAACCAAAAACATGCAAAAGTATTCTCGTACGCTGAAGATACGTCTATTGAGTTCTCGGGTTCTTTTACATGAGGTAAAATTTAGTGCAGAGGCAGGTATGGCTCGGGTAGCTGTATGGCTAAAAGATAGCTTACTGTCACTAAACACTAACAAAACCAGTCTCAGTAACCGGACACAGCCTACTAAAGATTTAGATTTAAAAGTGCAAACATGTGCAGACATGCCTCCTTCAAGCTGTATCTGTTCATTGATTGAAAAGGTCACTGACTGTTCATGCGTTAGGCGCCTTCCTCGTGTACGTTACCCTAGCAGGAAAGTATCTCCTAGAGAGATTGGAGTGGGACGAATAATTAGTGTATGGTCTGCTGTGTGTGTGCACCACATAAAAAATTGGTGCGCTTTGTCGTTTTGGAAAAAAAAAACGGAAAAACGATTCCTGCTAGGATAACGCTCTTCCAGCAGGAAAATTCTAAACAAATGATCGGAGAGAGAAATATTGTGCATGGCTAGAGAGCTTATGTGTGTGTAAAGAAGTGCACCTAAAATATACAGGGTTAGTTTCCAAAGACTATCCAAATTCTCAGATATGATGCAGCACGACATTCTGAGCCCCTCCACATAGAAATTTTTCATCGGTTATTAAAAAAATAAACAGCTGTTCCATACATTTTGACCATGTAGGTATTGCACTTTTGTAGGAAACAGCAATTTTTTTTTAATAACCGAAGAAAAATTTCTATGTGGGGCTCAGAATGTCGTGCTGCATCATATCTGAGAATTTGGATAGTCTTTGGAAACTAGCCCTGTATGTTGTGCGTCTTCGGGTTTCCGAGATATTGCGTTTCCTGCTAGGGTAACGTTTTGCAGAATCGTGTACCTCCAAAATCAAAGTATGTGCGACTGTAGAACAAACATACACGAGTAGCTCTATATTAGTGCGTAATACACACAGAATCTATGAAATGATCTATGAAAAGATTTATGATTTTCAAGTAAACGCGGTTTCTAAATTACAAGAAACCGGCTCAACCCAAGATGTGTAGGTGTAAACCAAAAATTAGTGTATTTAATCGCTTTTTTGTGGTCTTTCGAATTTGGTGGGATAACCAACCGATGTTTACGTGTTATGTTTTTGTTTATATTTACTTAATGCGAAACATTCCAAGTTGAATATTTTCACTTTATATTTTTGACTAAATACACTAATTTTTGGTTTACACCTACACATCTTGGGTTGAGCTGGTTTCTTGTAATTTGCCGTCAATGTTATGACACCATCGTTTTGACTTTTGGCAATATTATTCAATAACGCATGCATGTGTACTTTTGAAACTTTTTATGTTTATTATAAGCGTCAAGACGGACCGAATACAGTTTTCAGCGAGCTTCTGCGTATTCTCATTTAGGCGCTACGATATTTTTTCGGGTTTTCAAGAAACCGCGATTACTTGGAAATCATAAATATTTTCTTAAATCTTATTCTGTGTGTATTACGCACTAATATAGAGCTACTCGTGTATGATTATTCTACAGTCGGACATACTTTGGTTTTGGAGGTACACGATTCTGCAAAACGTTACCCTAGCAGGAAACGCAATATCTCGGAAACCTGAAGACGCACAACATATATTTTTGGTGCACTTCTTTACACAAACATAAGCTCTCTAGCCATGCACAATATGTCTCTCTCCGATCATTCGTTTACAATTTTCCTGTTGGAAGAGCGTTACCCTAGCAGGAATCTTTTATTCCGTTTTTTTCCAAAACGACAAAGTGCACCAATTTTTTATGTGGTGCACACACAGCAGATCATACAATAATTATTCGTGCCACTCATATCACTCTAGGAGACACTTTCCTGCTAGGGCAACGTAAATGCTTTCCTCTTCAATTTTGGTTGTGGATTCGAAAAAAACGATACTTTGTTTCTCCAACATATAAAATGGTTTATTAAGGTGGTAACTTGGTACAATAGAAAACGGTTTAAAATGAGGATTTGAAAACGAAGCTAAGAGCAAGGTTAAGATTCAAATGTGGTTAATATTGAAGGAACCCCGAGCGGTTAACGTTCCACGGAGAAGAATTCGGAAATATTCGTAAACTGCTCCTATTGGTGCATCCCTTGAGGTCCTCTCATTGGCTGTCCGAAGATGATGTGATAATTTTGAGTCATGACGTGTAGGTACGCCTACGGTTTGGGGATAGCAAATAAGCACGACGTCAACATCATACGTGAACACTGTCTAAATATCTAGGTGTTATGGTAGATCATGCACTGTCGTGGTAACGCCAACTTGAGCAAACTTCTGCGAGAGTAAGTTAACTCTAATCTTTAATTTGTTCGGGCCAATCTTCCAACATTAATAAATATGTCAGCGTAATTGCGATACCGCGCTCTACGCCTTGAATATTTTATGTATTACCTAAGTAAAACAGTTAGTACGTCTCGGAGAGCATATCGCGCGCGACTCAATCTCATCTCATTCACCTCGTTAGTTTTAATCGTTATCCCATTTGTATTACTGAAATATAGCTATCTTTATAATATTTAATCTTAGTTTATCTTAATCTCACCCCAACCCCGAACACAATAACGTATTTGTTTTTAAAAAAGATTCTCCTCTGAAAGCATATACCAAAATGGCGTACTTTCAGTTAGGAAATTATATATAACCCAAACCGCTCTAAAAAAACACAAAACCCTACCATACCAAAAAACAAAAAGAAGAATAGATCCAGTTGCCCAAATTCCCAAAACTTAAACTAGATTTGCATGCAGGCAACTTGCTAAGCGCTCTGCCTAACTGTACAACAAAATTAATACACATGTGTGCATATGTTTATAACTAGCTGCTGCCCGCGACGATCGTTCGCGTGAAATTATTATTTAAAAAAAATATTACTTCCCTTTTTAATCAAATTTTGTTACCAATTTCGTGGGTTCAAATTTTGTGCACGGAACCCTAATTATTATATTTTCTAAAATAAAAGTAGCCTTAGTTACTCCTTATGACATCAGCTATCTCGCAGTAAAAGTCCCGTCAAAATCGACCCAGCCGTTTCAGAGATTAATCGTTTGAACCGGATTTTGTTAACAATTTCAAACGTTTCAATTTTTTTGCACGGAATCGTAATAATTTTTCTAAAATCAAAGTGACCTATGTTAGACCTTATAACATCAGCTATATGCCAGTTAAAGTCTCGGCAAAATCGGTCAAGCCGTTTTGGAGATTAGCCGGAACAAACAGACAGACAGACAAAAATGATAAAAATGTGTTTTTGCTATAAGTGCCGTTTATTTATTTATTTAACAATTTATGTACACACTAAATACAGAAAAGAAAAAAGGAACAGAAAATAGTACAAAGGTGATGCTTATTTCTAAAGAAATCTCTTCCAGCATACCTGCGAAAGGAGAATTTAAAAAAGAGATGTAGACACAGTGTGTAAAAGAAGAAAAGAAAATGGAATACAAAACATAAAGCAGAACTATTTAAATATAATGCCTCCTCATACCATATAAGAATATACTAAGATACTTATAAATACAAACATATAAAAATACTATAAATACTATAAAATAACTAATAATGCATACTAATTTATGCAACTATGACGAAATGGAAAGATAATGTTCTTTCACTCTTCTCTTGAAAACTGTAACAGTTTGGCAGTCCCTAATATCAGGCGGAAGTGAATTCCACAACCGCACGGCATGCACAGTGAAGGAATAAGAGTAGAAGTCGGTAGAGTGTGGAGGGGATTTAATGAGGTTCTTAAGATGCGACCTGCAAGGTGCATCAGAAGGACGGGAGTAGGAAAAGCGTTCCCGCAGATATGATGGTGTTTTAGGGTTATGAAGGATGTTAAATAGCAAACACAATATCCGAGATCCGAGACATTTCTACCAAAGGATACAACCCAATACCATAAACGTAAGTTACCAAGGCAAGGCTGTAAATTCTATAGCTGATACAAAATTTTTAGGTATACATATTGACCATAATTTATCATGGAAAACACATGTAGATGTTATTACAAAAAAAGTTAATAGATCATCATTTGCTCTTTACAAACTTGCAAAAATTGTCAACAAAGAAGCAATCTTAACTGCCTATCATGGTCTTGTTGCGCCGATATTAAGGTATGGTATAATTTTTTGGGGTAACTCGGTAGATAAGGAAAACTTGTTCAAAGCCCAAAAGAAATGTATCAGAGCAATGTGCAATATAGATAACGCCACCAGCTGTCAACCATATTTTAAAAACTTAAAAATTTTGACATTACCCTCATTATATATCTATGAATTAAATTTATTTGTGAAATTAAATCCACATTTTTACAAGACTGCTTTCAAAAGCTGCTATAGACAATTGCGTGACAAGAAAAAATTGGAAATTGAAGTACCATATGGACAAACAGCCCTAATAAATAAAAGTGTTCTTTGTATGGCGTCATTAATGTACAATAATATACCAGATGATGTTAAAAAATTACCTTTTCATCAATTTAAGAAGAAATTGCACACATTTTTAATTGACAAATGTTATTACAATGTTAACGAATATTTAGAGGACAAAAATATTGTAATCTAATTTATCATTAGAATTTAATTTTAACTGTTACCATGACCAAAATTATATTTATCTAACATTCTCTTTTTAATTTTAATTTCTTTGACATTTTTTTTTTTTCCTTAATTTTGACTGTATAAAAATATGTCTTAAATATTTAATTATGATCATAATAAGTTAACAAATATGTATTTGCACACCTGAAAAGGTTATAATACGGTGTGTCTGACTGAACCCTCTGTAACATCCCATAAACCTGTATTATGCAAATAAATGAATTTGAATTTGAGAGTTCCTGCGAAGTCGAATTGGGAGCCACTTGAGTATTTTGCGAAAGTTAGAAACATGATCATACTTTTTAAGGTTAAATACAAAACGAATGCAGATGTTTTGCAAGCGCTCAAGTTTATTTAAGAGCTCCTCAGTGGCATCCAAATAACAGGCATCGGCGTAGTCTATGATGGGTAGAATGAGAGTTTACGCAAGGGAGATTTTGGTGTTCAATGGCAGGAAGCTCTGGAGGCATTTCAATGAATGGAACGTGTAGTGCACTTTGCGACTAACTTCAGCAACATGGGCAGTCCAAGATAAGTAGGAATCCATAGTCACCCCCAGATTTTTAGCCTTAATTGCGTAATCAATCTGAACTCCATTCAGCCTGAGTGGAGACAGCGACGCAACATCGAGCCTATTCCGCATATATCTGCCGCCGATGATCAACGCCTGAGATTTCTTAGGATTGATTTGCAGTCCAAAGGACTGCGACCACTCACTAATCAAATCGAGATCCTTGTTCATGAGAGACACGGCGGCTTCCGCATCTTCCCTTAAGAAATGATGGTAAAGCTGCAAGTCGTCTGCATAGAGATGGAAGAAGGAAGAGATGACTCTGGTGACAGAGTTTATGAAAATAGAGAAAATGAGAGGAGAGAGAACGCCACCCTGAGGCACACCCGCGCTAAGAGGGCACCAATCAGAGGAAGACTCATCAAGACGAACACGCTGTGAGCGGCCTTTAAGATAGGAGTCAAACCAACCAATAGAGGAAGAGGGGAAATTGAGAGATTTAAGGATCCCCAGAAGGATGTCGAAATCAACAGAGTTAAAGGCGCTGCTAAAGTCTAGAAGTACAAGTAAGGTAAGAGACTTGTGGTCCATAGCCCAGCGAATATCGTCAGTAACCTTTATAAGAGCCGTTACAGTGCTATGGCCAGAACGAAAACCAGATTGAAAAGTACTAAGAAGATCATTCCTAGAAAGGAAGGCCGTGAGTTGCTGATGGACAATGTGCTCAAGAACTTTAGAGAGATAAGGGAGGATGGAAATAGGTCTAAAATCGGTTGGTGCAACCGGATTAGAGATTTTGGGTAAGGGGATGATATGGGCTTGTTTCCAGACCTCAGGAACAGTACAAGAAAACAGGGAGTAATTAAAAATGTGAGTCAAAACGGGAAGTAATGTGGGAAGGATAGGAGAAATCATTCTTAGGCAAAGGTTGTCATTACCAACAGCAGATGAGGAGATAGCAGAAATCGATTTTTTGACCTCAATCTCACTCACAGGACTTAATTCAAAGGGAGAACATTGCGGCAAAGGCAAACAGGAAAGTTTATTTAAAGTAACAGACTTGACGTGCGGATCCAACGTAACAGGGGGGAGTGAGAAATGTTTGTTAAGAGCCCACACGTCAGTGCCGCTACCAGAAATAACTGGAGACTTGCCAATGCCGACAGATTTTAAAAACCTCCAGACTTCAGAAGAGTTGCGGTTGTCGAGCGATTTGTGGAAGTAGCGTTTCTTAGCATCTCTACACATACGACTGCAGCGATTACGCAACATTTTGTACGCAGTTAGATTGCGCTCAGAAGGACAGCGTTTTAACCTTCTCTTGGCTCTATCTCTACTTGCCATCGCATCCTTAATGGCAGGAGTAAGCCAGGGAGCCGGAACATATTTCACCTTCACTCGACGCATAGGGGCATGACAATCATATAAGCTAAGTATCTTGCCGTTTAAAATACGAACCATTTCGTTGATACACGAGCTCTCCAAGATGTCCGTCCAGTCGATGCTGCCGGCGTCATGCAATAATGCCTCCAGGTCTATGCCCTTGTAGTTCCGGAGGAGAATATATTGCGCCTTGCGCTTAGGAGGGCGTAACTTATATGACAAGAAGACGAGATCATGGTAAGAGAAACAAGCAGTAAGCTGTCCATAGATAGAAACATTATTAGAATTAGAAACAATAATCAGGTCTAGGAGAGAAGGAGTGCAATTAGGGAAATGATGAGTAGCAGAGAGAGGCAAAATACTGAGATTAAAAGAAGAAAGGATAGATTGAAGTTTGTTACTACGAATGTCATTTTTAAGAAGGCAAGTATTAAAATGCCCCATCAAGACTACGTGGTCATAAGTTGGACAGTAATCATTTAAAAGCGAATCAAAAGAGTCAAAGTAGTTGATGCTGAGGTTAGGACTATACATAACCCCAAGAAGCATTTTAACGCGATGTAGTGTAATTTCCAGAAATAGATGCTCCGCTGACTCCGAGTACGGAGATGGTGATGTGCTAACAACCTTATAAGGGATATCAGCACGCAAGTAAATGGCTACACCACCGCCACCCTTTCCAGTTCTATCATTACGGATAAGAACAAAACCTGGAACGGCGTAGTGCACTGATAAAAGAGAGGGTTTAAGGAAGGACTCGGAGATCAGCAAAGCATCTATCTGCGCACTGTTGAAGGAAGCCAGAAGATCAGAGTAATGGCCAGGAACACTCTGGGCATTAATGTGAGCTATGTTGAGATTGTTTGGGAGGTGGGAAAGCAAAGAGGAAATCTGATCACTAAGAGTCAGATAGGAGGAAGAACCACTTGCTGCACTGAGGAAACTGCTGGAAGAGGAAGAACAGGGGAAAAAATCATCATCAAGGTCGACATTGATCATAGTTTGCATAAACAATATAAAAATACTAATAAAAAGAAATATATATATATATAGGTATGGATGGTATTAAAATTACTAAACTAAATTACTAAAATAAACTTAACTATTATTGTTTTACTTAAAACAACAATAGTCCAAAACACATAACTAATAAAAACACCTAGTCGCTGTAGATGGTAGATATAGATATAGAATTTGAAGGAAAACAAGAATAAGTGGTAACAGAAACATTAAGAGAAAAAGAAAATACCAACTAAAATATCAGCCACAACAATTACAAGCAGACAGAATTAAAAGAAGAAATGTAACGGAACGTTAAATTGAGGACTTAATAAGTTCCATGCAAATGTTTATATTTTTATACTAGCTGTTGCCCGCGACCTTAGTTCGTGTGAAATTATTATTGTATTATTATTAAAAAAATATTTCAAGAGTTTTTACTTGCACGGAACCCTACCTATTTTTTCTAAAATAAAAGTAACCTATGTTAGACCTTATAATATCAGCTATCTGCCAGTAAAAGCCACTTACCTAAGAGGAAACCGAGGAACTAATGAAACACGTTGAGTACGTATAATTTACCATAACCTTTAGCACCACATGCCACACTGTACGGTTCACGTACAGGCAAGTTATTCGCTGACGCCACTACCTACTTTCCGTAATGCATTTTATAATTATATCTGATACAAAACGTTAGTTGACCATTAGCTACCTTAGAGTTAGCACCACTACGGATTAGCATACAAATGAACGTTGTGTAACTTTGCAATAAACTACTTGGAATCGTGAAGTCTGTGGTTTTCGTCAACTCATCTCACTGCAACTTGACCACTCTGAGCCGTACATATAATTGGTCCTTCGAGCCGGATATAAAGTGTGCAGAGTGTCTCTATTACTATAACGTTAGCGAATCAGTCTAGTTGGTCTCCCACAAGCGGGTCGCCCCAGCTGGATTGAGAAGGCGCACATAGCGTTAGTAGAGTGCGAACACACTTATCCACAACTATCTGTGAACTAGTATCATTGGTGACACAACTCTGCTCTACCAACGGTCGAAGCTATAACTAGCAGCAATAGTTCAGAGTGTTGCAGAACTAATAAGCCGTCAAGAAGCTATCTTCAGAGACTTGAAGCTTATTTGTACCAACTACAAGAAGGATAGTCCCACCAGGAAAAACTTGGCGTACCTGGAGGAGCGCCTGTCCCGGCTAGAGATGCAAAACGGATTTTAAACGTTTTAAACCATTTTGTTTTAAACCGTCTTTTTGGTTTAAAACGATTTAAAACCACACTTAGCGGTTTAATATGGTTTAGAATGTTTTTTTTTGGAATGCACTGAGGCTTTACACGAAGTTATCTAGACCACACCTCCATCCTGATTTAGAATATATAAAAGGAAAATAAAATAAAAATGTTTTAAAATAACCTTCATTAACATGACAGACAAACATAATTCATTATTTAAAATATTCAATAACTCTATTAATAACTCCGATATCCTATCCAAATTTTATGTTAATGTTCCCGGAAGGTCAAAGCGATGGAATGTGCCGTTGCGTGTTCCATTTACATCTACGAACTACAGGCAAAATTCATTTATAGTGCGTGCAAGTAGAAGCTTTAATAATATGTGCAAACAGCATGATTTTGATGCTTTCATAACGAGTGTGCCCTCGGCCAGAAAGTGCCTGAGCCTTAGCTTTTTTAATTAAGATTTAGTTTGTTCAAGTTTTTTATTATTGTTTAGATATTTAATGTAGCAGTAATTGTTAATTGAGCTTAAGCTTGTAAGTTATCCTGTATTTTTTTTTTGTGGCTTTATTGCATTGTTCACAGTGTTCACACCCTATTTTTAAAATCTGGTTTTTAGAAGTGAGGACTTTTAATTGGCTGACAGTCTCACATACAATTTTTTTTTTAATCTGTTTATTTTAGCTGTAAGTCTTCCATAGTTAATAAATAAATAAAATAAATAAATAAAATCGATCCCTACCTGCCCCATCTATCCCCGTTGCGATTTTGGTAGCAAAGTGAAAAATAAAAATGCGGCATTGCCGTTTTATTTTAATAAATACTCAAAACATGATTGTTTTCAGTGTCTAATCCTAAATAGTAGTATAAATATGATATATGACTTCACATATATTAATAACAATGGTAAATGATTTCAATTAGCCTTTTAAACTATTTTTTTAAGTAATTCGTAATCAATGTACGGCCCACGTGGTCGTCGTGGTTTTAAACAAATTTAAAACGGGTTTTAAACCACTGATTTTGGTTTAAAACGGTTTATTTACAACTATAGTCCCAGCTGAACAATAACTGGGAGAAGTTTGTTGACAACCATCAACTACTGGAAGAGCCTGGAGCAACAGACCTTCAATACTTCAACGACGACATTTTCAACAGTACGATGAAGATGTATGAAGAAGTGCTGCAAGACATGTTGAAACGTAAATCGGAATTGCCATCTGCATCGACTAGCAAGATGGAACAACCACCCGCGACGCCTACGCAAGGTAAGGGACAATCGAAATTTACTTTCGACGAAATCAAATTCCACAGTCAGCCAGAGTCAGACAGAGAGTCAGACAGCCACAGTCGACTGACTTGTTCCCCGGGGAGGTACCCCGGGGAACAAGTCAGTCGACAGAGAAGCAACAGATTCTTTTGCGTCAACAATACTGCAACTTTAGAGCGCTCGAACGCACTGTGTAGAAGATAAACATAGCACTGGCGTTACCTATGGAAAAATGGGAATTAGAAGACAACTTAAGCACCCTGAAAAGTAAATGGGAGCTTATTGAAAAAGCAAATTGGGAACTAGACTACATCCTACAAGATGAGGACTCAATTTTATCAACAGAAATATAATACAGCAGAAAACCTTTATGATAACTTTATCATTTACTGCCGAGTGAAAAATCAATCCGGCGAATACGAGACTACACAAATAACAACTACAGCCAAAACAAAGGTTGCAAATCAGCAACAGGATAACTGTACCGAGAATGGAAGTTTGCGGGGCCGTTTTACTAGCCAAACTGCTAGAAAAGGTTCAGAACACTCTCCACAATAAAAACCTACATATAAGGTGCTGGAGCGACTCCAAGGTCGTTTTAGCTTGGTTGCAGGGCGACATAAATCGATGGGAAAAATATGTAGCTAACAGAGTGAAACAAATAAACAGCATTATCTCGGCAAACTGCTGGAACTATGAGAAGTTAAAAAAAATCCTGCTAACTGTGCAACTCGAGGGCTCACAGGCTTCCAACTCCTAGATTTTAAACTTTGGTGGAATGGACCAGATTGCGAACCAAAAACGTGCCAAAATCCATCAAGACAATCGCCTGACCTACACAACAAACACAGAGTTGCAAGAAATAAACTGATGCGCAGTCACATACAAGAAATGTGAAATAATTGATACATTACTGAATAAAAACAGTAATTATAAACTCGTAATACGAGTGCTTGGATGGATTTTACGAAAGAGCAACATTCTTAAGCAAAAACGCACACTAAACTCTACCAATTACTTAGCCGACTGCGGTAACAAAAAGGTGGTAATGTATTTATCACCACAAGACATTATGGGAGCAACAGAATTGGTCATCAAGAACGTTCAAAGCGAAAACTATGGCAACGAAATCGAATGTTTAAAGAAAAATCTACCAATATCAACCAAAAGCAACTTGCTGAAGTTAACCCCATTTCTTGACGATGGTGGAATACTGCGCGTGAAGTGGCTATTCTTCCGGCAACAGGAAGATTAACGGAGCTTATTATTCAAGAGGCTCATCGCGACACTCTCCACGGAGGCGCCCGATTCACTTTGGCCCATTTACGTCAAAAATTTTGGGTCATTGGAGGTAGCAGAACAGTCAAGGAGCTTCGACAATGCGTCCGATGAAACCAAACCGAAATGTCTAACTGATGGCGGACTTGCCAAAGGAGCGCGTAACTCCATCGAGACCGTTTACAAACACGGGCGTCGACTAAACAGCACATGTTGATGTTAAAATCAACAAAGGAAGAGGAGTTAAAACTTGCAAGGCAAACATAGCAATTTTAATATGCACGGTCACCAAAGCTGTGCATTTGGAATTGGTGTCGGACCCTAACAACGCAAACGTTCCTCGCCGCATTCAAAAGGATGTGTGTGATCCGTTTCGTTTGATATGTCACACGATATAGTTTTCAAAACTTCATTTTTCATTTTCTAATTTACCCCAAAAAGTGGCCCACTGTTAAAATTCATTAATTTACGTTACACGTCCATGTTTGGGTTACCAACTTACATATGTGTACCAAATTTCAGCTCAATCGGTCCAGTAGTTTCGTAATAAATTGGTTGTGACTGACGAACAGACAGACACGCGAGTGATCTTAAAAGGGGTTCCGTTTTTTCCTTTTGAGGTACGGAACCCTAATCGTTTTTAGGGTACCGTGTGGAAAAAATTGAAACCCTTGAAATTGTTAACAAAATCTGATTCAGATAAGGAAGTCATATTTTTATGATAATTTCACGCGTACGAAGGTCGCGGGCAACAATAATAATATAATAATAAATAATTTAATTCGAGCAACAAGACTCGTAATATCGACTCGTAATAAAGACTCCAAAAAGCCTTGTGATACTGTGAGTGTGTTTTGCCGTGACTTAGTGATGACTTCCAGTAGTGCACGTAGCAAAATACAAAGAAAGATGGTAGACAGATTTGTCTGCTCTTAACAATTTATTTTTCATCCACCCGCATTCTCCAGTCAACCTGCGATCATGGCGCTTGCAACAGCGTCGAAATATCGGGAGCTCAAAATAATAGACAATCACGGAAGATATCCCGTAAGTGACAGTTTATGTGTGAATGTGAACCGTGAAAGTTTAAAACAGTGTTTGAATATCCTCATCGTCCTTGAGATCAGTGGTCAATAAATGACCCAGATATTTAAATAAAGCCTTTTAATTTCGAACTTTTACATTTTTAACTTAAATACTACTTTCACAATATATCTCTGCGCTCGGTGTGCCTTACGGCATAGGCCTCCTCCAACTCCTTTCACGGTTTCCTATCCTTCGCCACTCTTAGCCAGAGAGGACCTAAGGTCATTTTCATGTCGTCCTCCCATCTTCTCACTTTGCGACCTCGGCTTCTAAAACCATCTCGTGGGTAGTGGTACCCACTCAGTCACCAGTTTACTCCACTTTTTATGCTTGCAACGAAGCATATGCCCAGTCCATATCTCTTTTAATTTATCAATACGTGATAAGATGTCTATTAATTTTGTTTTGCCCCTGATGTCTATATTCCTGACTCTGTCTCTTAGCTTTAGCCCTAGTATGCTTCTTTCCATGGCCCTCTGACATTTTGCAAGTTTGTCCATGTGATTCTTCGTCAAGGCCCAAGTTTCACAGTCATATGTGATGCAGGGAAGAATACAGATGTCGAAACTCTTTTTCTTGATCTTAATGCCGAGCTCCTTGCTTTTCATTATTTCCTTCAAAGCTCAAATTTTTTTCCACCCTGTGGCAATTCTTTTATTGATTTCTTTGGACATTTGATCACTTGGTGACATAATTTGACCCAGTTACACATATTACTCTACATTTACGAGTTTTTGACCGTTGATGATTATGTCTGCAGCTACTGAGTTTGTCATCATTTTTGTATTGCTTGAGTCATTTCCAGACCCACCTCTCGGCTTCTGTCTGCTAGGGACTGTATCATGGATTCCAATGCTCTTAGGTTCTCTTCCAATATAATCAGGTCATCAGCGAATCTTAGATGGTTCAGTCGGGAACAGTTTTATGTTTAGTCCTAAATGGTCCCATTCTAATTTCCTAAATATTTGCTCTAGTACTGCTGAGAATAGTTTTGGTGAGAGTGGGTCACCTTGCCGGGCTCCCCTGTTGATTGGAAAAGTATCCCCTAGTGATTCCAACTTAATGCTAGCTTTACTTCCACTATATAATATGTTTCTGATGATGTTAACGTAAACATTTTGGACCTCCTGCTCTATAAGACTTTGCCATACGAATTCATGTTTGAGGCTGTCGAAGGCTTTGGAGTAATCAATAAAGACTAAGTAGATTGATTTGTTGTACTCGTTGTATTTTTGTATGAGTTGTTTGATGGTGTGTATATGGTCGATTGTGCTGAAGTTTCTTCCAAACCCTGCCTGTTCTACTGGTTGATTTTCATCGAGCTTGTTTGATATCCTATTTAAAATGACTTTCGCAAAGACCTTATATACATTTGAAATGAGAGAAATGGGTCTGTAATTTCCGATGTCATCCTTAGTGCCCTTCTTGTGTAGTAGTATAATGTGTGATTCCGCCCATTGACTTGGGATGTTGCCGGTAAACAGTATCTCATTGAAGACCTTTGTTAGCATTGGACTTAGTTCATCAACTGTTCCTCGCATGAGCTCATTTATAATTGCATCTGGGCCAGGAGATTTTTCCATCTTCTGACTGTTTATAGCCCTTTCTACTTCCGATTGTAATATTTCTGATACCTCTCCAATATGTTTTGTCATATTTCCCAGTCTGAGGCCACTTTCGGGCGACGCTATGCTTTGCTGTATCGAATATAACGAGCGATAGTAGTCTGTTGCTATGTTCAGGAGTGTTTTATTGTGCTCGTGTCGCTAAACAGCCTTGCTTTGTTAGTTAACATATAGTCTATCTCATTCCTGACCTTTCCATCTCGAGATATCCAAGTCCATTTGGTTTTGTGTTTTTTTCGGAATATGGAGTTGAGCAGCGTTAAGTTGTTTTCAAACATAAATTCTCCCAGTTTTTCACCATTTCTGCTTCTTTTGCCGCTTCCAAAATTCCCTATTACAAGTTCTTCTCCAGCTGTTCGAGCACCCACTGCGCATTAAAATCTCCCATGATTATTACATTGTTTTCAGAGTATCTTACAGTAACTTCGCTAAGATTGTTATAAAATTTGTCTATTTCTGTTTTAGTAGCTTGTTCAGTCGGTGAATAAACCTGAATGATAGTCCAATGTTTTGTACTGTATTCTGGTATATTGATATGAATTGCTGCTATCCGATCCGATGTGCCCTCAAACCTAATGATCTGTCTCTTAAGTTTTGACTTTATCAGAAAACCTACTCCTCTTTTCCCAGCAACTTCGCCTTTGTACATTACATACTGACTCCTCTCTTCAATTCCTTCGCCCATTCTTCGCATCTCGCTTATGCCCAAGATGTCCCATTTAATCCTTTTGATAGCCAGCTCTAGCTCGTGCAAACTTTCTGGTGTTCTCACGGTTCGTGTGTTCAATGTACATAAATATATATAGATAGTAATCATTTCGTTTCAGCTTCCCTAGTTTTGTTTCCTTTGTCAGATTTATTGAAGGGTGATGGTCAACTTCGCGGGCAACAGCTAGTTCTAAAATAAATTTAAAACACAATTTCTTGTGTTGTGCTACTACAACAAGTTTGCTACTTAATAATGTAACTTCTTAAAGACGAGTTAATAATTTACTATAAAGATTCACTTAGCATTTATTTTAAACCACTTTTATAAATACATGCAATGCGACGTAAATATGTGAACCTATAGATTTTTTGCGCCAGGAACCTTCACAGGCGAACACAGAAGGACACACAAGTTTCATCACAATCGGATCAGTTTAGGAATGCATAGAGAACAAACATAAATATTCATTTTTAATCATAAAGATTAACATTAACATATAATTCAAGCTCAAGTAAGTCTCTTAAGACCTTTTACATGTAGCAACAAAGATTAAGGTACCTGCCGTTACTGCCCCGTCTCAGTATTAAGTAAGCACTTGCTAGAAACCATGGGCATCGGCCTAAACTTCCACCCATTTTGCCCATTTGAAGGTATTTCTTTGGCTGAAGGTGGCCGAAAAGGAAGCTTAGATCGGACACTACCTCCTATTGATTAAGTAACTAACTAATACTTACTTTTGGTGTCCACAGCTGTGCGTGTCTCCTCAGATGCTTCTTGTTCTTCGTCCTCTTCTATTTTAAACTCTAGTAAAGGTACATCATTCTCTGAATTGTAATCAGAACCGGGTGGTAGTATTTCTTCTTCATCTAGACGGCTCTTGTCTAGATTCTCCAGTTCTAGATATGTAAGTAAACAAAAACAGTTAAAAGTTACTCTTTTACTATGAATAAGCAGATGACCTAAAGACATATTGTAAGATGAGCTCGTTTTGACCAATGACCATACATCACACAATACACTGAAAATGTGTACAATGTGTTTGGATAAAGGTTACCAACCTTAAGGGCTTATTATACAGGGTGGAAAAATTCAACGGGCAGTAAGGGGAACTACCTGAACTGTTGCAGATACATGAAAATGGTCTCAGGATACTATCCATAATTATTCGAGAAATTTTGAATCACTTTCACAGATTTTAAAAATGTACAGTGAGCAAGAAAATGGTCATTTTACACAAAACATTTTATGGATAACAAAAAGATTTTTTGGTTAAAACTTTCAAACCAAAATGTATGGGAAAAATTTCTTGCAATTTCTGATTTTGTTAGTACTCCAACTGGGTCGATCCAATAGAAGTTTTCGATCAGTATTAGAAACAGGATCGATTGGCATCAAAAAAATGTTTTGTGTAAAATGGCCATCCCTTACTGCCACGCTAAACATTTCCACCTGTTTACTCATTTCTATTGACAGATACACATTATAAATATTCCTAAACTAACACCCTGCGAATGGCAGCCATCTTGTTTCTTTAATCGGCTGATCTAGTGTATGTTCAATGATATCTTTTAAACAAGGCACCTAAAGACATGCAAATCTCTTAGATTCAAAGATATTATGCACAAAACTAAACAAATCATTCTGTATAGTCAAAAAGGTTTGAATATTTTAGCATGGAGCCTGGCCTACCAAACTTCTGCCATTTCTTATATTTTAAAATATTAGACATGCATAAAAACCGTTTAATCAAATCCATAGCTGGCATCAATACAAACAAGTATTGTATGAGACAAAATCTTCTAAAGCATTATGTTTTCAGTTATTTTAATTCACTACATAATATTATTAAGGGTACACTAGTCGGTCATACTTCCATACATACGTAGTATGGCGATTACTCAACTGTTTGATGGTGTAAAAAAACATTTATTTTTAAATTTTCCGAATATTCGTTTTTTTTTACTTTTTGTTTCCCTATAGGGCTAGATAATAATGAGACAAATTGATATCTTTTTTAATTTTTAAACGTACACCATCAAACAGAGGAGTAATCACCAGACTACGTTTGTTTGTTTTGTATGAAAGTACGACTGACTAGTGTACCCTTAAGATTTGTTTATTAAACACTACAGCGTGACAAATGATCACCGCATGTTCAGTTCATCATTCTGAACCCCCAGCACATAGACACTTTTCATAGATAATTCATAGATATTAAAAACAGCTGTTTCCTACACAAGTACAATACCTACATGATCAAAATGTATAGAACAGCTGATTTGTTTTTTAATTACCAATGAAAAATTTCTATGTGGTCCAGAATGATGTAATGAATAAGTGGTAATGGTTTGTGCATTGGAGTTACTTCTACCCTGTATACTAACAATAAACCTTTTCTGTTAATAAATGGTATCTTTATTTGTTGGAAGATATTACTTTATCAATATTTTTTTGCCTTGAAAACATACCATCACATTGATATTCCTCCTTTGGCTCAAGAATATCATCTTGTCTCTCACAATCAGCTGGTAATTCTTCTTGCACAACAACGCTTTCTGTTTGACCAACTTCAACTAGACTTATGCTATCTATTGAAGAGATAATAAACCCATGGGCAACCTCTAAGTGGTCTTGGTTAATTAAAGATTTTGGCTGAAAAAGATGATTACAGTATTTGGTCAAATATGTAGATGATCACAGGAGTATTCATTACATTCCCACTATACTGAGAAGTTATGAGAATATATCTGTTGAAGAACACCTCACCTCATAACTCCCATTCATTATCTGAGTGAACAGCTCTTCTGCTTTCAAACATTTCCTCAGCAATCGGAAGCATTGCTTTAGTTTAGCACAGCAGAAGGAACAAGCAAGGATCGGTCTACTGTCGGCGGTAACAAACTGCAACAAAACTTTAGAGTCTCAGTTATCTATATCTATATATAAATAATATTTTGCAAACACTGTAGCCTACCGGGTTTGTGCAGTAACACTCTTTTAAACACCTCTTACAAAGAAGGCATATACATTGATCACAACTCTTGCTCAAAGCAAATTGGTGGATTTATAATTTTATTTTAAGCACAGGTTCCATTTATTAATTTTCTTTCACCAATATTGTTGAATTCTCTTTTCTCCAAACCTCTAACAAAGAGTTCATATGATTCCTCGAGTAAAAGAGGCATTTAAATTGTAGGCTACTGTGCAGTAACACTCTTTTAAACACCTCTTACAAAGATACATAATAC
Organism: Eugnorisma glareosa; assembly: GCA_947578425.1. Lineage (NCBI taxonomy): Eukaryota > Metazoa > Arthropoda > Insecta > Lepidoptera > Noctuidae > Eugnorisma > Eugnorisma glareosa. The sequence goes on from OX387984.1 coordinate 2,465,078, forward strand.
ATTGATCACCACTACTGCTCAAGGCAGATTGGTGAACTCATAATTTATTTTAAGCACAGGTTCCTTTATACATTAAGTTTTCTTTCACCGATAAGGTTGTTTTCCCTTTTATCCAAACCTCTAACAAAGAGTTCATGATTCCTGGAGTAAAAGAGGCATTTAAATACAAGTGTTCAAGAAATATAAATATGATTAAAGTATCAACTTACTGGAATATCAGTCAGCCTCTCATATAGTTCATGCAAGTTCTTGTTGACCACCACATACATGCGAATGTTCTCTGCTAGACATATCCTACACATTGGCAGTTTTTCCATCTTGAAACTGTTTAAGTATCACTGAAGATAATTAGTTCCACTTTGAAATTCTGCTGCGAACAAATAACAGGCGACGCTTGTATATAATTGCGACCTCTTTAGTATATATACGAACTTTACAGCTTGTAAGTTGTAGTTATTTAGATGACCCTCTGACCAATCATTACCTATCGTGAGTAGTCTATGTTAGGTTCCCTGAAAGGCGGCAGCGGCCGGAGAGTGGTAGACTTATTATATCACTCGTAGGACAGCCTATAATTAATAGAAATTAGTTTATTAGTCCCTAGACAAAATCTACTGCACCTACTATACGAACACCGGTATAATAAAGTCACAGAGCATCTTATGTAGTAGTCTTTGAAAGTTTGAACACCGGTATCAAAAAGAACAATAATCAGTGTTGCCAGGGCCCTTGAGTCGTAAGTTACGTTTCGTTTCCCGAAATGTTACATTATTGCTGTAAAAGTTACATTATTGTTTTTTTTTTAATTTACCTGTTTTTGGGGTCGGAGGTCGGAGGAAAATTGATGTCAGTAAAATGGCGTAATGTAAAGGAATCTATGATGTCTAATGGTGTAGGTATATAGTCTTATGATAAAACAGACAGTTTCATTTGTTCGCAGCGCCATCTTCTCTGTTGTTACTATCTAGTCTAGCACCTAACTTATTCTATTCTAGTATAAACCAAAACTACGAGGTTGTGCATCTGTTAGTTTTACACTGAACTAACTACTATAATATTCGATACATAAAGAACCCTCATAACGTACTGTTCTACCAAGTGGTCATTAACATGCAAAAAAGCATTACAAATCTCGTTCTTCTGAAAAGTTACGAAAATACCCCAAAATTTAAAAATTACTTACTCGTTACGCAAGGGGGTCAAAAGTTACGAAAAATGTAAGAAATGTAACCTTTTGGCAACACTGGACAATAATACAATCCATAATTAGCTACTTTTGAAGTTTTGATGACAGATGCGTTGCAATCGAGTTGGGCCGCATTCCGAATTACGCTGTAATCGCTTTGAGCGTCCATAAACCCATTCCAAATTACCGTGAGCGCGATATTGATGTCCCTTGAATCGTCATAGATGAAAACATGACATGAGCCATCTTGCGATTACACCGACCGACCATGCCCCAAATAAATATCACCGTGAGCGCTGTCAAAAATGACAGTTCTGTTCACAGGTTGTGTTGTTTTGCTAAGGTGGAAGCGCAAGAGTTGCCCGCGAAATTTAAATTTTCTTACGATTTGCAGATCAGTGTAAAGTTGTAAGTTGATGAAAAAAACAATCGCGCCAGTAACACGTATGAAGTTACAGAATTATAATAATTCAAATCATCAATACAACCCTCCAAGTTCATTTAACCCTATTGAGTGACTTTATCATGAAATAGTTATTGAATGGGGTTAATTGAACTTGGAGGGTTGTATGTGTAGCAGAGTCAACCAACATAATATATCGTCCATTTTCAAAAATAGGTGTTGTGTTGTCAAATGTTTCGGTTTGGGGTTATGTTCACTGTGAACGCGTTCACGAGCGTTCCAAATTGATGACAGCTCACAGCTGACATAATCGTGATATCTAAAACGGAACGCAAAATACAGTTGTGAGCGCTGTGAGTGATTATTTTGTAATTCGGAATACGGCCTTGGTATTGCCATGTCATTTCTATTATTTACAATTATTTTATTTACATTCGCGTCACGACGCGACACACAGATATTTGCTTTGTCCAAGTGATCATCACTATAAACCACAGAGTACATTGTATTTATGCTATGAACTGTCAACTTCTCTTTGTTTATGGTTTTTAATAAAAACAGCTATGATAACTTTTGCACTCCCGTTTTTTTACACAAAATTCATGTCCGTGACTCCTCTCTCTGCGAGTGCGGGTTGGAGGAGGGCACCCTGGATCACATCTTTTTTGAATGCTCTAACAATATACCACCTCTAGATTTGTATAGCCGTCTTCCTAAATTTAAAATCCCTCTTCCCATTAATTTCCCCTCCCTTTTAACATATTCCTCTCCTGAACTGCTTGTGGCGCTGATGATTTTCATCCGCCACAATAATATAAAATTATAATACACACATCAAAAGTGTCTAGGGATCAAGCATTTTTATGTGGATTTCTTGAGATTGAGATGTGGCTTTGTAATAAATTTATGATTTTATAAATTTATATGGATCCTTTTTGGTGCATTTCATAATTTGAATCAGGAACTGTGAATCAAATTCGAGTAAAAGATGAAAATCAGCTGTCAATATTTTCCCTATAAAAACATACAACGCATTGAAGACATTATTAGTGCTACTGTTTCCCTACTACTGATTAAAACCAACGTTATTATGGAGCGGCGACGTCATTTAAGCAGGGAAGAAATGCTCAGAGCCGTGGGAATGATAGAAGCTGGTTCCCGGCAACGTACTGTGGCTTTAGCTCTGAATACAAGTCAGTGTTATCAGTCGACTTTGGACACGTTACCGAAGCACTGGTACCGTGGCTGAGCGCCATGGAGGACGGTATCGCTGCACCACACGGAGACAAGACCGATACATTCAAATCTTAACTCGAAGAGCTCCAACAATAACCGCCATGATGTTAGCCGTGAGGCTTCATCACTCTTCAGGGAACTTAATTAGCGACCAAACAGTCAGAAACCGCTTGCATGAAGTGAACCTTCATTCCCGAAGACCGCTACGGGTACCACCTATAGCAATGCACAATCGTAGGATACGATATCAATGGGCTCTTGAACACAGAAATTGGGCAGAAGAACAATGGCGTTTCGTGTGCTTTTCTGATGAGTCTCGTTTTGGTATGAGACCGGATACAAGACGTATACGACACTGGAGAACCCCTGGACGCCAACAGCGATTAAAATCCTGCCAGGAAGTCCATCCTTATAGTGGTGGAACCATCATGGTATGGGCGGGTTTTTGGATCGGCGGAAGAACTGAGTTGATTTGGATCAGAGGCAACCTCAACGCTCAAATTTATGCTGAGACGATTGTATCAGACGTCATCGTTCCTCTACAAGTGCATATCGGTCCCTTATTTCAGTTAATGCATGATAATGCACGACCGCACCCCGCAAGAGTTGTAAGACAGACTCTCGCCGCAGCTAACATCAATGTCCTGCCCTGGCCTGCTCAGTCGCCAGACTTGAATCCGATTGAGCATGCATGGGATATGCTACAGAGAAGAGCTCTGCCGAATATGGAGGGTATCCAGTCGCAAGAAGACCTTTTTTTTGTTGTTGCAACGAACATGGGCGGCCATTCCACAGCGTGATTTGGATGAACTCATTTTGAGTATGCCAAACCGATGTTCTTGTGTTGTTAGTGTTCGCGGTAGAAACACGGATTATTAATTGTTTAAGTTACCCAATAAAATTTTAAAGAAAACTGTTATTTCAGTCTTTTTTTCGAACTTTTGTGTTAGTGGTTCAAAAGTCAAAAATCCCTTTATTAGGAAAATGGCAAATTTCTTTATTAATGCAAAGGTGACTTGGTTTATCGTTACTGTGACAAACGAAAACACTTTATTTGATGAATCCTTAAAGAAAATTTTAATTAATATCAATCAGGAGAAAAGTTATTGCAAAAATATATGTTGATCCCTAGACACTTTTGATGTGTGTATTTGTTTCCCCATGTGTGGATGCGGTTTATGTATATTTTTAATGTTCTAACACTTATGTATTTTTTTTTGTTTGTTTGTTTCAGTCCAATACTAACCCCACAAGATCTACATTAATTTCAATGTATCGTCCAAGATTTTTATTATTTCTTTTTTTTTTTTTTTGGATACACACTTGCTTTTCCAATTCACTTTTGACATTGGCAGAATGGTCGACATCGGCTTTGTTTGCCATAAGAAAAAATAGAATAGAAAGAATAGCTATGATAACCAAAAACCTGTGTGTGCTAAGAAAATATTTTAGAACGTAAGACAAGGTGTGGGAGATAGCAGCTCCCGAACGTGCGTAATAAAACTCATTAGATCTACAAAAATAATGCAATTTTTAGTCCGATATGTGTCAAACAAATATATTTATGATGATGCCACTTTTTTTTTTTTTTTTGGAGATGGCATCTCGCAGTTCAGCCTCGGAGGCTGGCTACTGCTTAAACGGACTATTCCCTGTGGATGCCTTAAAAAAAAATCTAAGGCCTCCAGCCAGGGGCTTAAAACTATACTTAAAAACTAAGCGACCACTCGCTAAGGGCACCCCCTGTGGGGTACGGGCCTCGGCTTAGGGCGTCGCTGGGGGGGGGCAGCAAAGGGACAGGCTGGATCTGAGTGATATTATTTAGGGGCTGGTTTAAAACTACCGGCTCAGCTTCGCGGGCTGGCTCTGGCAAGGGTCGGGGGGGGTTCGTTGAACGTGGGCGTCGCGTCGGGCCTCGGCGGCGAGGACGGAAACATGGCGGTCTGTATTTGTATTTTCGTAATGTACTGGTTTCCCTACTGCTCTCCTGGAGGAGGGTGATGGGGTCATCGGGGGTGATGAGAGCATGTCGCGGACGGCGAACCATGCTAATACGCGAGGGCTCGTATCGGGCGGCCGATGCGATCAGGGGGTTCCTATGCTTGATAGCGGAATCGAAGAAACGCTTGGAAAGACGTTTCATAAACTGAACTAAGGTGGGGATCCTAAGGTCTAAGTGGAGACTGTCATTACGGACATAATAGGGGGCACCGGTGATTTTACGGAGAAAACGGTTCTGAAGGGTCTGCATCCGGTGCAGATGACGCGGGTGGGCATGGGCAAAAGTGACACAAGCGTATGTCATAATGGTGCAACTTGCACCTAAGTGACAATTTGCTCTTTGCCGTGATCATAAAATGGAGCCTACCCATGGCAAAGGCAGTCCGGTCGCGGGCTCCTAAAGCATTGGCTGCTTTTTGGAGCTGACGGGCGATGGCGTCTTGGCCGTGCCCAGTATAATAGATTGCCGTATCGTCGGCGAAAAGGGCCAAGTGAGCCTTTTTGCTCTTGGGGATATCTGAAGTGAATAGAGTGAATATGAGGGGGGAAACGACAGACCCTGAGGGACTCCCGCGCGAATGGGATGGGGGGAAGAGAGGGTTTTCCCTATGCGATAGCGGAAAGTGCGATTCGCCAAAAAGTCTCGCAAGATGAGCAAGAGACGATCTGGCACACCGAGCTGATACAGCTTGTATATCAACCCGTTGTGCCAGAATTTGTCGAACGCTTTCGCTATATCGAAAAATAACACACCGATCATCGCTCCACGCTGGAAGCCAGCGCTCAAGTGCTCTACGATGCGGTGGACCTGTTGGACGCACGAGTGTTCGGTCCTGAAACCGAATGAGAATGAGGAATGAGGCTCTTAGCCTCGGCAAAGTCTTTGAGGCGCTTATAAATAAGCCTCTCATAGATTTTACCGAGCGCGCTAAGGAGACTGATCGGCCGATAGCTAGTCGGCTCGGTTTTAGGTTTACCCGGTTTGGGAATAGCTATGACGGTGGCCTCTTTCCACACTTGGGGAAAGATGTTATTGCTCAAGGCGCCATTGAAGATGGCCGCCAACAAGACTATGAGCTGAGAGGGGAGGACTTTGAACACCCTATTGGTGAAGCCATCGGCGCCAGGGGCTTTCCGAGGCTGTAGCCTATCTATTATGTCTTTCACTTCGTCGGGCGTGACTGAAGGAAGAGGACAGTCGGGGACTTCTACTGGGGGGAGAGCGGCTCTACGTTCGACTTCCGCGTCCACCTCAGCGAGATGTCGCATGTCTACTGGTTGAGAGCTGGGCGTGCACTGAGATTTCAGGCTGTCGGCCAGGCATTCTGCCTTCTCAGAGTCGTCAAAAGCGACGCTCTTATCGGGGCGAATGAGAGGAGGCATAGTAACCTCGTCGCTGCTAGCACGCAACTTTCGTTGCAGTTGCCAGAAAGCTAAGTGAGTGGGCTCGAGTTCGCTAAGCTCCTTGTCCCAACGATTCGAACGAAACTCAGTGGTGCGCTGTTTTACAGCAAGCTGCAAGCTGCGCATGTGAGCCTTGTTCGCATAGCAGGGAAAGACGCTATAGGCACGAACGGCCGCGTTCTTCTCGGTTATCAGATCACGTATGTCATCGGGTAGTTTCCAGCGGTGATCGCTCATCGCTGGGACTTCCCGTGAACAATCCTTCAGTTCGGATTGTACGTGATCTGTAAACAAGTTGATGGCGGCCGTCGTGTCTGCGACTGAGACTTATGTGATCGGGGATACCGTCCGTAAGAGGAGACATGTCGGATTTCAGCTTATCGCTTACTTTCTTCCAGTCTGTTACCAAAATAGAGGGAGGGGGCTGGCTGGGGTCAAAGAGGCCCGAGCTAGAAACGAGATGCATGACTACCGGACGGTGATCAGAGTTAAGCTCATGTAGCGTCTCAATCGAGTCCAGCCTGAGGCTGACGTTCCTGAGCAGCGCTATATCGAGCACATCGGAACGCAAACCGACAGTGTCGGGGTAGTGGGTGTGCTCCATAGGAGCGATAGGGTCGAAAGAAAGGGAGTCGCTTACGTCGAATAACGCTCGCCCTCTCGGGTTAGTCGTTATGCTGTTCCAAGCAGGGTGTTTGGCATTGAGGTCGCCCGCTATGATAACGGACTCGCTCAAGCCGAAGAGAGAAGTGAGATTCTTCTCTAACAGGGAATGGTCCTCAGATGAATTTACGGGGGGCATGTAGGCAGAGATGATATGGACCGACTGATGGCCGGTCATGCCTAGCCGACAGATTGAAACCTCAAGTACTGATTCTAGAGGGGGTGAGTCTACTGGGATGCAGTCCAGTTCTTTACGGTAATAAATGAGCGTGCCGCCTCTGTGGCAGCGGGAACGGTCATTGCGAACTATATAAAAGTTTGCAATCTTGGGGTTGCGGTGATGGGGCTTTAAGAACGTCTCTTGGACAAGAAAGACATCTATCTGATGATCGCGGAGGAACGCGGCGATCTCATCGCGTTGTCCACTAATGCCGTTGGCATTATAAAAGCCTACTCTAAGGGATCGGGGTTGGGTACTCGTTAAGGGCCTAGTTAGATCCATTATCGGTCTGATTGTGGGAGAGCGCGCGGAGAGCTGCACGTATCCTAGGATACGATTTAAAGATCATGTTTATCTTTTTGATATCATTCGTTCTTCTGAGCTCGGCCGCTAAGCGGTCGGCCTCAGGGGATTCGAAGATCGCGAACCTAGTGATGGTATCGAAGGAGCTTTCCTCGGCATCCTCAGACTCTGGGCCGGCTGGCCTGGAGGGAGGGCGCGCTGGTGAGGCTAGGGGAGCGGCCGTTGGAATGGGCGCTGGGCAAGGGTCCGGGTTATCTAATAACCCGGGCATGGGGGCGGCGGTCTTGGGGCTACCAAGGGCTGGAAAAGCACGCTGATGATTCAGCGCGTTCCAAGGGGACGGTCTCTGGGGACTGAGACGATCAGGCAACTGAGCAGAGGGGATCGGGACTGATGAGGGGGCTTCCCTCAGCTGGCGGGCGTTAAAACGCTTTGCCAACTTACCCGGAAATTGCTTGGGGGCTTTGGGAGAACCCCTGTAGTAGTTGGCCGGGTGGCCTGACTGACCGCATAGCGCACAGCTGGGTGGCTCGGTACAAAGAGTCCTGTCCTTGGGACGGGAGCAATCGGCCGTGGCGTGATCGCCTAGGCACTTGACGCACCGGGGAGGGGCGAAGCAGTGCTTTTGGGCGTGGCCGTATAGTTGGCAACCGTGGCACTGGGAAAGCACCTTGTTGCGGTGAGGCCGCTCTATGAGGATGCCCGATAAAGAGCAAACGGTCCTAACTTTAAAAATGGGGTGATGACCCTCGACGGGGTCACAGATGACGAGCACCATGTCGTACTCGTCACCTCCCCTCGCCTTGTGCAGGCGGTGGACGGCAGAGACTGGAACGTTCTGGGAGGTGAGGTCGTCCAGAATGTCCTGGGATGGGATCTCTTTGGGGATCCGCCTGATCACCACGCGGGTGGGCTTCTCCTCAGGGAGAGAGTAGGTGTGGAAGGTGACATGCCTCCCACGAAGATTGCGGACAAGGTCCCTGAAGTCCGAGGACGAAGGGACAGTGACCTTGATACCCTGAAGGGTAGATTTGGCTGAGGTGTAGTTGATGCGCAACTCAGTGCACATCTTGGACACATCGGTCCATTTCGCCTTATCTTGGATGAAGATAGGCGGCGGGGGCGTAAGCTTCTTTGAAGAAGAAGCAGTAGGGGCGGTAGGGGCGGAAGCCATAGGGCTAACGGGGCGGCTAAACGCGGCCGGAGCTGTCGAAGCGACAGGAGAAACGGGGCGAGATAAGGGGGCAGGGGAGGGTGGAGTGGGGGTAGAGCGAGCCGCTACAGGCTTTTTGGCCTTGGCGCCCTTGCCCTTCCTACGCTTACCCTTGCCTACCATCGTGTACTCCTCAGAGTCCGAGGTAGCGTCGGCAGCACCCGAGTACTCAGAGGCCTCGGAAAGCACGTCCGCAATCTCCATAGGAGATGCATCAGGACTTGCAGGTGAGTCCTGTGAGTGAACTATAATAGGACGTGTGTCCTGCGGGTCTGAACTCGCCGGCGAGACCGGAATGAGGAGCTTTTCGGAGAGGATACCCATAAGGGGCTCCGCGATGCTCATATAGTTATCCCTAATATGAGGGTTGGGGTCACTAAGGAGCCTCTTAAAGAGGTCCGTGAGGGACTTTGCCCAGACATCCTTCGTTGCGAAGGAAGGAGCCATGCCTAATGGTAGGCCCATTAGGCATGGCTACAAAAGTGGGGGAGGGGGAAAAACTCCTAGCCCTAGTCCCGAGGAGACACGAAGATCGTGAACCCCCCGGGCGGACAATTCCCACAAAAACGAACCCACCCGTGTGACTTTCCTAGTGCTATACTGGCGAGAAGAAAGGCACAAACAAACTCGCCAGCTACACTGTTGTCCTGGCCAGAGGGGCCGCTAAACCTAACTCCCCGGGAGGGATAGCCCGGGGATGAGTGCACTCCCTGTCGGGTGACACAGGGAGGTGAGTGCCTAAGGTGTGCCCTAAGTTTGAGAACCTGTCGCCAATCTTAATGTGCGACAGGGCCCTATGGGTCTTGCGACCGATCCGGGCCGCTGGGGTAGAGACACCCAGACGTCCCGGGTGCAGCTGTGGACAAACGTGGGTTAGGTACTACCAGACTGTGACTAGGAGCCATCCCCAAGGCCACAGTCGGAGCCCTTCCGACTGACTGCTTTCCCTTGAAGAGGGTCGGTGGGTGTGGCGGGTCACCACCCACTTGGGATCGTTGGCACCGTGAGGTTTCCACCCAAGTACCACCGAAACTGGTGGATTTTGCTCTTAGGGAGCCAAGTGAACGCGACGCGATACGCGAACGTAGAAAACCGACTACAAGCACAGAAGCACTCGCAGCCGATCTGCTACGATGACGTAGTCTAACTCGAAACCACGGTGGCGGAGCTAGACGACCGGCATGCGGTGGTGTAGCACTGAGCGCAATGTGCGCGTCAGAGCGACGGGGGGGGGGAGCTTTCGATCGCAACGACAGAGCGCACGTGTGCACTCTGCGGCTGCCGAGAGCGGAATGGATGATGCCACAGAGCATCTTACCTATATATACTGGTAGATGATGCTCTGTAATAGGATCTGACAAAAGTTGATCGTCACCTGGCTCTAGGGATGTGTTATCTCCGTAGTGATGTTACATATTGAAGACTAAGGAGGGCAATGTGTGTGAGATCGCCACAAAGGCAATATTGTCAAAAGACTACGGCTTCACTTCGAGGTAAATTAAAAAAAAAAAGTCAAACTGTCAGTGTCAACAAACATTTGTATCTATATCTAGTTCTAGCATTAAGAATAGAATTATTAGAAGTTTATTTTAGTTTTGATACCGGTATTCGTACAGTAAGTGCAGTAGATCGTGTTTATGGACTAATTAACTAATTCGTATTAATTATAGGCTGTCCTACGAGTGATATATTAAGTCTAGCAGCGGCCGTCCGGCCGCGTCCGTCTTACCCATACCGTGCTCCTAAAATTGACTACTCACGTTAAATTAGACGCGAGACGGTCGTCTTAAATAATTACAATTTACAAGCTGTAAAGTTAAGCTTAGACGCGACACTTTCGTATATACTACTAAAGTAGTCGCAATAGCAAAGCTTCGTCTGTTATTTGTATGAAGTAATAATCTCTAGTGACACATAAACAGTTACAAGATGGAAAAACTGCTAATGTGTAGGATATGTCTAGCAGAGAACATTCGCATGTATGTGGTGGACAACAAGAACTTGCATGAACTATATGAGAGGCTGACTGATATTCCAGTAAGTTGATACTCTAATAATATTTATATATATTTCTCGAACATTTCTATTTAAATGCCTCTTTTACTCGAGGAATCATATGAACTCTTTGTTAGAGGTTTGGAGAAAAGAGAATTCAACAATATTGGTGAAAGAAAATTAACAAATGGAACCTGTGCTTAAAATAAAATTATAAGTCCACCAATTTGCTTTGAGCAAGAGTTGTGATCAATGTATATGCCTTCTTTGTAAGAGGTGTTTAAAAGAGTGTTACTGCACAAACCCGGTAGGCTACAGTGTTTGCAAAATATTATTCATAAACCCAGATAACTGAGACTCAAAGTTTTGTTGCAGTTTGTTACCGCCGACAGTAGACCGATCCTCGCTTGTTACTTCTGCTGTGCTAAACTAAAGCAATGCTTCCGATTGCTGAGGAAATGTTTGAAAGCAGAAGAGCTGTTCACTCAGATAATGAATGGGAATTATGAGGTGAGGTGTTCTTCAGCAGATATTTATTCTCATAACTTCTCATTTCAGTGTAGTGTGAATGTAATGAATGTCCTTGTGATCATCTACATATTTGACCAAATACTGCAATTATCTTTTTACAGCCAAAACCTTTAATAAACCAAGACCACTTAGAAGTTGCCCATGGGTTCATTATCTCTCCATTAGTGAGCATAAGTATAGTTGAAATTGGTCAAATTGAAACCATTGTCGTGAAAGAAGAATTACCAGCTGATTGTGAGAGACAAGATGATATTCTAGAGCCAAAGGAGGAATATCAAAGTGATGGTATGTTGTCGAAACAAAAAAATAAAACATTCATAAAGTTATATCTGCTATCGAATTAAGATACATTTTATTGAAGAGAAAACGTTAGTGCTAATATAATGTTGTAGAAGCGACACTGATGCACAAACTGTTATTCAGTACATCAATCTGGACCACATAGAAATTTTTCATTGGTAATTAAAAAACAAATCAGCTGTTCTATACATTTTGACCGTGTGTATATTGCACTTGTGTATGAAAAAAAAAAGCTTCAGAATGATGAGCTGAACAAGTGGTGATCAGTTGTGCGTTGGAGTCCCCTCCACCCTGTATTGTTTAACTAACAAATGTTAATATGTAGTGATTTAAATCAAATTGAAACGCTTAACTTAATACTTTAGAAAATTATGTCACAAACAATATTTTTTGTTTGTATTGATACCAGCCAGATTTGATTAAACTGCTTTTATGCCGCATAACGGCCTGAAACTTTAAAATTAAAAAAATGGTTGACATTCGGCAGGCTAGGCTCCATACTAAAATATTCAAACCTTTTTGTCTATACAGGATGGTTCATTTAGTTTAATGAGTAATATGTTTGAAGCTAAGAGACTTGCAGGTCTCAAGCTGTCTCAGAGTTAAAGATGTTAGCAGACCATTGAACATACCCTAGATCATCCAATTAAAAAAACAAGATGGCTACCATTCGCGGGGTGTTGGGGATATTTATAGTTGTTAACTGTTATTCGAGCACATTGTATAGACTGAACAGCAGAAGGCTTCCATTTATTTTTTCGTTTTGTAAAGTCAAAACGCTTTCATGTTATAATATGTGTTTATGTCATCTGCTCAATAAAATAGTAAATGTGTAACATAAAGTTTTTGATCAGTATTAGAAACAAGATCGATTAAGCGACAGATTCGATCGAGACGAACAACAAAAAAAAAATTGAGTTAGTCAAACAAAATGTATGGGAAAAGATTTTTGTAATTTCTGATTTTTTTAGTACTCCAACCTGGGTTGGTCTCATAGAAGTTTTTGATCACTATTACAAACTAGATCAATAGGCATCAAAAGATGTTTAGTGTGAAATGTCCATTTTCTTGCTAACTATTATTTTTTTAATCTTGGCGGTGTCAAAGTACGAAATATTATGGTTAGTCTCCCAAGGCCATTTTTGCGTAGCTTCAAGGGTTCAGGTAGATCCCTTTACTGCTCCGTTGAACGTTTCCACCCTGTATAATATGCCCTTAAAGTATCGGTAACCGTTATCCAAACACATTGTACACATTTTCAGTGTATTGTGTTATGTATGGTCAAAACGAGCTCATCTTACAATATACATATTGATGATAAGCAGATGACATAAAGACATGTCTTTATGTCATCTGCTTATTAGTAGTAAGTGAGTAACTCTTAACTGTTATTGTTTACTTACATATCTCTTACCTGTTTTTATTTACTTACATACTACACATATGGAAAATCTAGACAATGGCTGTCTAGATGAAGAAGAAATACTACCACATGGTTCTGAATACAATTCAGAAGATGATGTACCTCTAATGGAGTTTAAAATAGAAGAGGATGAAAAACAAGAAGCATCTGAGGAGACAAATAGTAAGTACTACTTATTTAATTAAAGTAGGAACCTTGGGAGGCGTGTAGATTCTGTTTTAAAAGATCTACATTTCTTAAAAAATTAAGTTCATTCCATTGGCCTCAACCTCAACGTTTCAAAATGTAAAATATATGTAGCAGACAGTACCGACAAACAACTGACTCTTTCAAAATTTAACGCAATAGCCCCCTGGCATAAAAATTAAAGAAAAAAGCTTGAAAATTCTTTTCCAGATTTTATTGAGGAAAAAATTCAAAATTTCAATGATGTTTCGGAAAGATTGCTCCAAATTAACATACATTCGGCTATCACAATAATTTGTTGCTGCTGTTTCTGCCAAAAATTAACTTATTTCCTTCGTGCTTCCCTTTAGCGCACTCACCTTTTGGACAAATAAATCAATCAATAATTAATTTTAAATGTGGCTGCGGACGACCGAGCTTGGGCACAAGCTACTCTTCTCATTTGAATGGGATGACTTGGCGTCCGCAAAATTTCCAGTATTAATTTACCGGCTTTTATAACCTCTGTCCATGGCACTAAGAAGTTAATCAGGAATGTCCTGGCTTCCACATTCTCACAACTCGCTTGCCCGAATACTGAAGAACCCGACCATCCATTTTCCCAGAGACACATGAGGAAGATAAATAAACATGTACACTTTGTAGTAGGTCACTATAGTGACAGACTTATTTATCTGGATATCAACACTATTGTTGGTAAACTTAAGTCGACACAGGGTAAATTGTATCTACCTATTAGATGTAGACACAAAATTGCTAGGCTATTAGCTTTTAATATTCACTCAGACATAAATAGTATGTCGACGTTTAGTTATATTATAAACACTGCGACTATTAGTAATCATACTAATATACATTTTTACAATAACTGTACATTGGGGGATCCATGTGTAACTATAGATGTCTCTCAATTCCACTAGTAGTAGCCCATTGCCATACAGACAGTAATGGCATGGGTGTTCTGGAGCTCACTCCAGCTCATTTAAACTAGTTAGTAAGACAACGGAAGATACAAATAACATTAATATTATACTCAATACTTTATTGCATTCCATAATGTGTACATAAATACACCAACACCATGGTACTTGCTCTCAAATAGATAAATTTTACATTTAAGGGGCTAAGCAGAATTCCTTCAAATTATTTCATCAAAATATACAAGGTTTTTCTTCAAAGCAACTAGAAATTGAGTTGTTTTTAGAAAAAACGATGTTTGAAATTGTTTGTTTCACCGAACACTGGTTAAAAGACTATGAAATGCTAATTAATTACGAAAATTACAATGTAGGCAGTTGCTTTAACCGGAAATCTAAGATACGTGGGGGTTCATTAATCTTAGTTAAGAATTGTATTAAATCTAAGTCTCGTAATGTTATAGTCGATCTATCGGTGGAACATAGCATTGAATTGTCTTGTGTTGAGCTAGATAAGCATGTATATGATAAGTATAGTGTGCGTTTACAGACCCCCAAATTACCTGAACTACTCTATGTTTGAGTCAGTAATGGAAGATGCTTTAGCAAAACTTGTAACTGGTAATAAACCAATAACTATCTGTGGTGACTTTAATGTTAATATCCTAGAGAATAATGTAAATAGCAGTAGATTTTTAAATCTCTTTAAATCATTTAATTTGTCGAATGTGTTTTCAGAACCAACACGAATTACTACAAATACATGTATTGATAATGGTTTTTGTTGCTGCGACTACTTAGATAAATCCATCGTAAATTACCTTCCTTCAGATCACAGCGGTCAGACCGTTGCTTTCACGACCAATATACAATTACAAAGAATTCAGATACTAACTAGACAAATAACACCCAGCAATTAAGATTTTAATAATAATTTAATTAGTAAGTTATGTATACCGGGCCATACTTTAAATAATGTAAATGAATTGTATGAAGAATTTTTTTCGGTAGTACACACCGAATTCAATAATACTTTAAAACAGAAAACTAAAACTATTGGCCCAAAGTTTATTTTCAGTGACTGGGCAACACAGGGTATTAGGAAAAGTAGGGAACGATTGTTTGAGCTGTACGACCTTAAGCCTTAGCTCAACACAGAAACTTTTAAGAAATATGTTGCTACTTACTCGAATATTAAAAAAAATGCTTGCAAGGTAGCCAAATCGTTATTCATTAGCAACAAGATTAAATCAGTCGATAATAAAATAAAGACGGTTTGGAAAATTATAAACAGTGAAACAAATAGAAATAAAAAACGAAGTAATGACTTCACACTAAACACCTCCAGTGGCCTCGTGAGTTCTAACAATGAAGTTGCTCAAGAATTTGTAAATTTCTTTACCAGTATCCCACTTAAAACTACAGAAACCTTAAATTCCTCACCCTTGCTTTCTATTGATTTATTGAAAGCGAACGTTTCAGCCTGTCCGAATGAATTTAAATTTCAGCATATAAATGCCATAGCAGTCATAAAAGCAAATCAAGATCAAATTAACCGAAGATCTATGGGGTATGTCTATCAAAGCTTGTACCTCAATTATTGAGACTATAGCACCGTATTTAGCCTCAATATTTAATTTGTGCGTGAATCAAGGGGTCTTCCCGGATCTAATGAAATACAATAAGGTAATACCGCTTTTTAAATCCGGGGATAGTAAAGACACCAATAACTATAGGCCCGTATCTGTGTTGCCGGTTTTTAGCAAGGTGTTTGAAAAGATAATGCACAATCAAATGCTAAATAATTTTAACGCCAATAAAATCTTACACGAGCAACAGTATGGTTTCACCAAGGGACGTTGTACAACTGACGCCGGTGTTACTTTATTAAAACACATGTATACTGCGTGGGAAGAGGCTCAAGATGCCATAGGAATCTTCTGTGACCTTTCGAAGGCATTTGATTGCGTAAATCATAAAACCCTGCTCATGAAACTTGAGCATTACGGTTTAGGTAAACTTGCGCTTAGTTTAGTAAAATCGTATTTGAATGATAGACAGTAGCAAGTTCAGGTAAATGGTGTCAATTCAATGGGTTTAAAAGTAAAAATAGGTGTACCACAAGGTTCGATATTGGGTCCTTTTCTCTTTTTAGTGTACATTGGTGCCGATTCCCTTGGTTACAAACTAAACCAAATTTAAGTTCAGTGCATCTTTTTCTTTCTATTTCATTAAGAAAAGGACAGAAGATACATTTTAATTTAGTCCTGTCAATTTAATCAGCGCTTATTACAAGAGTTTAGACGCGATTAAAAAGTTTACCACTAAAATTACATCAAATTACGTCAGGTGCCGACTAATTTGACAGGACTAAACTAATATTTATCTTCGGTCCTTTTCATAATGAAATAGAAAGAAAAAGATGCACTCAACTTAAATTTAGTTTAGTTTGTGACCAAGGGAATCGGCACCATTAATGACCTACCCCACTTATTTAACAACCAACCGCAAATGGTGTTGTTTGCTGACGATACTTCTTTAATATTTAGGATAAACAGACGTGCCACAAATCTTGACGATGTCAATAACGCCCTACTGCAAGTCCATAATTGGTTTACCGCTAATAACTTAGTACTAAATGGGAAAAAAACTAAGTGCATAAAATTTTCTCTGCCAAATGTCAAAAGTTGTGATTGTGACATAATATTGAATCAAGAGAAACTAGAATTTGTCGATAAAACTGTTTTCTTGGGAATCACGTTCGACACAAGGCTACAATGGGGTCCTCATTTAACATCTCTTGCAGGACGGCTGAGTTCAGCAGCAAATGCTGTTAGAAAAATCCGTCAGTTTACTGATGTAGATACCGCGAGGCTAGTCTATTTTAGTTATTTTCATAGTATTATGTCATATGGTATTTTACTATGGAGACGGGCTGCAGACATTGAGTCTATATTTATTCTGCAGAAAAGAGCCATCAGAGCCATAAATGATCTACGTAGGCGCGATTCTCTAAGAGAACTGGTTAAAGAAATTAACATCATGACAGTACCTTGTCAATACATCTATGAAAACATCATGTACGTTAGGAAAAATCTGTATTTATTTAGTAAGAGAGGTGACAGACACCACTATAATACTAGAAATAGGGACCAACTAGTTCAGCCAGGTTTCAGGCTAGCTAAAGTAGACTCATCTTTCATGGGGTACTGTTTAAAATGCTACAATAAAATACCTCCCCACATTCTACAACTGAATGAGAAGAAATTTAAATCTTGTATAAAACGCACACTATGTAGGCAAGCATATTATAAGTTGGGGGACTATATTGATAATAAAAATGCTTGGCTCAATGCTGGTCCTGCTCCACAACCATAGGAGCAAACTAATTGATTACCAGGTTAAGTTATTGTGGAAGCTGCAGAAGATTGTAATAATATCCTTGCTTTGTATAGATTCCATCTCTTAGTATTATATTATTGCATAGCACATGTGTGAGTACTATGTACTGTAAAGCAACCATTTACATTTATTTATCTTTCATTGACTTGAATGTAGCCTGGTGGCTGAGAAAATGTCATGCTCACTCAAATTTCTCGCTGATGGTGGCACGTGTGTCAGGTCATTTGGTTCCCTTTAATATGGTTGAGTTGAATGGCGCTGAGCCATGCGTCATGTTCGTGAACGGGCGCTGTCAGTTGGGACTGGTCATCTCTTAGCTGCCACGGTTTATTTTAATTACTTTATTTTGAAAGTGTTGATTATTTGAATCTTTTACTCTGGACGCTCTTAATGTGCACGTCTTTCTACATCGTTCTCACATATGTATATGTACCAGGGCGGCACTGAAAATTTCGGGAATCAAGGAAGTGACACAACATTACTATTTAAAAATGTATTTATTGCTTTTCGAAGTATTCTCCGTGAAATTTGACACATTTTTCCATACGATGGAACCAATCATTGAAGCAACCACTCCATTCGGAAGTTGGGGTCTCCAAAATGGCCGTTTTGTAGGCGTCCACAGCTTCTTCAGGTGATGAAAATCTCTGTCCACGCAATTTATTCTTTATTTTAGGGAAAGTATAGAAATCATTAGGGCTTAGGTCGGGGCTGTACGGCGGATGGTCTAATAATTCTATGTTTTCTTACTCTAAAAACTCTTTTGTTCTGTGCGCGGTGTGAGAACTCGCATTGTCGTGATGGAGGATGATGCGCGAGTTACAGAATTATAATTATTCAAATCATCAATACAACCGTCCAAGTTCATATAATCCCAAAGAGTGACTTTTTCATTAAATATCTATTGAATGGGGTTATATGAACTTGGAGGGCTGTATTGATGATTTGAATGATTATAATTCTATAACGCTATACGTTTTACTGGCGCGATTCATATTTTCATCAACATGCAACCTGACACTGACCTGCAAATTGCAATAAACGTAAGAAAATTTAAAATTCGCGGGCTATCCTTGCGCATCCACCTTAAGGCATTCTCAAGAAACGGTATCTACCAAATGGTGTTTGGAATGTAGTCAATTTTGAGCTTGCTTCGCTTAACTTTATCTGGTAAAATGCTTTACTACAATTTAATTGACTAAAAACCTTAGCTTTAGCCATTTTAGCAGAGTCTTCTTCAAACGTCGGAAGTTTATAATGTTCTCTTAGCAAACAAGAATTGAGATATTGTGGCTCCAAACAGATTCGAAGCGATTGATCATTTTTTCCAACTATTACGACTGCCTTTACAAACTCAGTGGTTCTTCTATCTTACATAATATGTTGCTCTTTTTCATTTCCTGTAATTTCTTTTTGTAGGCATCCAGTTGTGTCATGGGCACAGGTCGACAAGGTATCACTTTCCCAATATGATCAGGAATCAATTTGAAATCATAAACATAGTGTTTTATTTCACCTAATCCTGTAAATAAAGATGGATTGACTTATGATATCTTCCTTATTAATGTAGCACAACCTAAAATTATTTTTTTGGATTATAGGCAGTCCCAACAATGGGGCAGAATTTAATTACAAAAATTTAATTATTTCTATTTGGTCATTGATTTCTTAAGGAGGTCTATTGTTCCTAATAAATTTATTTTAGAATTTTTGTAATTCCATAATATAGAATTTGAGCTTTTCAATTGTCCTTTTATTCCTAAACTATCCAAAGTTCTCTTGCTAATTACGTTGCAACCTGAACCTGTCTAATTTGAATTTAATTTTTTTTGCTTCTATTTATAAATTAAACCTCCATAGTCCAGTCATTCACATTAATGCTGTCCAACATGTACTCTTGATTTGTAGCGTTGTCCTGTAGCTCTTGATAAATTTCTTTTACTGTGTGGTCTTTTGTTCTTCTTTGCATACATACTTTTGCATAATGATTTTGATTTTTATAGTAATTGCATACTTGCCCATATGCTAGGCATTGGCGAGGTTGATGTTCAAAACCACATCTTTTGCACTTGAATTTTGCTGAATTTATATTTATAACCCGCGGATTGTCGCGCCTGGGTCGAAAAGTTCCAGTACTCTAGTTTTTGTGCCATAACTGTTTTTGTATTAGTTCATTCGTATCGTCGCACTAAGTACCTTCAAGTACCTTCACAGGCTATCCGCACACCCCGCCTCAGCCAGTCCCCGTGCGGTATTTGGACGGTACGGACGTGTCAAGTGAGTACGGGTCGTTTCGACCCTTGTGCGACGTAATGTGTTAGTGTATTTTTATTTCAAAAATTTTATTTTGATTTGATTTCTTTGTAGATATGTCGTCAAATCGTTTGAATGACCAGAGAATAGCAAATATATTAGAAGAGGAAACATTGAAGGTGAAATTTCGTCAGAAATTGAAGACGATTTGGATATTGATAATTACGATTCAGATTCCTGTCAGATTGGTGACGATGAACTCCTTGAGGACAGTGAAGTTTCTGAGCCTGAAAATGTACGTTCCAGTTTGCTGCAAAGACCCGACTTGAATGATGTGCCTCTGAAATACGTCCGTCAAGGTTACTACCTGGGTAGGAATGGCACTCATTGGAACATTGAAGAGCCTCCAAGAAACGTTCTTACCCGTAGTCACAATATCACAAGCCAAGTACCCGGGCCAATCAATGAAGCAATAGGTGCACTGACGCCTTCCGATTGCTGGTGTCTTATTTTTCCTGACAGTTTATTAGAATTGGTTGTAAGATATACTAATGTGTATATTGATACTATCCACGACAGATTCCAAAGAGAAAGAGACTGTTTGCCAACGGATTTGATCGAGCTGAAAGCACTACTCGGGCTTCTCTATTACTGTGGAAAACTTCGTGGAGCTCACTTGAATACTTTAGACTTGTGGGCAACTGATGGCACTGGATCAGACTTATGCATTGCTACAATGTGTCGCCAACGATTCTACTTCTTACTTCGTTGTTTGAGATTTGATGATCTGAATACACGAGAACAAAGGAGACAAACTGATAAATTGGCAGCAATCAGAGACTTGTTTACTCAATTCGATGAAATTATAAAAAAAAAAATTACTGTTTGGGAGATACAGTGACAATTGACGAAAAGCTTGAACCATTCCGTGGTCGTTGTCCATTTCGTCAGTACATGCCTAATAAGCCCGCTAAATATGGGATTAAAATATTTGTAATGGCTGACTCAAGAACTTATTACACTACCCGTCTAGAAGTTTACACTGGCAAGCAAAATGCAGGGGCACATAGTGTGAGCAATTCTCCGTCTGATGTGGTAAAACGTATGGTTGAGCAAATCAGGGGCTCTCATCGGAACGTGGTGATGGATAACTGGTTCACAAGTTTCCCGTTGATGACTGAGTTATTTGAAGATTATGGACTAACAGTTGTAGGAACTCTTCGTAAAAATAAACCAGAAATACCACCATGTTTTGTTGTTACACGACGGGGCGAAGAAAATACCACATACTTTGGCTTTCAGCATAATTGCACATTGGTTTCCTATTCGCCAAAGAAAGGAAAAGTGGTGCTTCTTGCTTCAACAATGCATCACGATGTGACCATAAATCCTGATACTGAAGAAAAACGGAAACCAGATATTTTAACAGATTATAATGCTCACAAATGTGAAGTAGACGTTGTCAATGAGATGTGTGGCACTTACTCTGTTTCAAGGGTAAGCAAAAGATGGCCTCTAACTATATTTTTTGGACTCATGAATGTGGGAGCAATAAATGCGTATGTCATTTATAACTCAAACATGACTCGCTTACAAAAAGAAACTATAGCAAGACGGAACTTTTTGAAGGAAATCGCTATGTCCCTGGTAAAACACAGATAGAGAAGAGGTCTTCTACCACTACTTTGCCGCGACATATCCGAAACAGAATGTTTCAATTACTTGCCTGAGAAGACAATACAGACAGACCTGCCTTGCCAGGGCCTAGTAATGTGCGCGGACGATGTTCGATATGTCCTACCAAAAAAGACAGAAAAACCAAAACGAAATGCCAATTTTGCAATACTTATATTTGTAGAGATCATACTACATTTATATGTACCAATTGTAATAAAAAATTAAACCAAAACTAAGATAAGGCTGTTGTAACATTGATGTCGAAAAAAAAATGAACTATTTTATAGTAGATCTTTACGTGTAATTTGGAGACTGATTATAAAAATATGCTACGTGTTAATATGCTACTATAATCACACATACACATACAATCACACACTGCACAGAGCTGCTAATTATTTTGTTTCTATTTGTTCTCATTATTTTATTTCTTATTTTATAAAATCTCAATATTGTAACTATCAATTAAGGGAAAGAGCGAGACAACCCCAACTCAAGTATTATTAATAACTTACTGGGGCTGTTTCATTCATATTTTGAAATGTAACCATTTGAGATAAAATAAAAAACTTTTTTTTTTTTTCTTTTTTGTTAAGTTTAATATAAGATTGACGGAAGGTTTAAGTTATATTTTAGTTCCTATATAGTAAAAAGTAAGATTTAGCAGTGATCTATTAAATTTTGTGATCTATATTACTTTTTTTCTCTAAATAATAAACATTTATTATTTTTAAGTTTGTTTTCCCGAAACTTAATTAAGTTATTAAAAACAATACATTCAAAATCTGGGACTTTTTGACCCTCGCGCGACTGTTCATGACTTAAAAGGAGACGCGAGGGTTAAGTGTTTCTGTTGTGAGTCTTCTTCGTGATGCGATCTACATTTGTACTTTCCTCTTCTTTCAATTGCCAATTTCCGCTGTTTGGCACATATTCACACAATGTTTAGAACATTGTTAGGTTTGGTTCTCGGAGGAGTCTTTCATTTAATTTTGTTCTCACGGATAAAATATAGTGAGCTCAAACTTAATTCGAAACACTTAACCTGAATATTTTCACTATTTATTTTTGACTAAACACACTAGTTTGTTTTACTCCTGTAGGTGTCCACATCTTGGGTTGAGTCGGTATCAATATCAAAGTTATACACCGTCGTTTTGACTTTTACCAATATTATTCAAAAACGCATGCATGTACACTTTTAAAACTTTTTATGGTTATTATAAGCGTCAAGAAAGACCGAATACAGTTTTCAGCTAGCTTATACATTTTCTCATTCAGGCGCTGCGATATTTTTCGGGTTTTAGAAAAGCCGCGATTACTTGAAAATTATAACTATTGTCTTAAATCTAATTTTGTCAGAAATACGCACAAGTAAAGAGCTACTCTTGTGTGTATATTCAGCAGTCGCACGGTGGTGGATGATTTTAGAAGTACACGATTCTGCAAAACGTTACTCCAGCAGGAAATGCAGTATCTTGAAAACCTGAAAACGCACAAATTATATTTTCGGCGAACTTTTTTCATAAATATTTGTTCTCTGCCCATGCACAATATTTCTTTCTCCGATCATTCGTTTTGAATTTTCCTGCTGGAACAAAGTGCACAATTTTTAATGTGGTATAAATTCACAGCAAATTACACACTAATTATACGTTAAACTCATATCAATCTAGGAGCCACGTTCCTGCTGGGGTAACGTACACGATGGCTTAGTTCGTTCATGGTATCGAATCGCTGTTTTTCGAATGTTTTCATTTCATTTTTGTAGTGCGCCAAGATGACTTCTGCAAAGCGAACCTCTTTCAACTGGTTAAACTAATAGCGCCAGCTGTAAGTTGACTCTTGAGCACATCCTTACAGCGGAGATGTTGACCGCCATGCTTCTGTTTGCCCTCTGCCATCTCAGAGTAGAAGACCATTTTGGGTAAACGGTAATGGTAGAGCTTCTATGCCATACATGTCGGAACGACGCAGAACCTCAGTATTAGCAACGCGTTCATGCTACTTAATGCTTAGGATGGATCTCAGAAATCTTAAGTAAAATGTGTCAAGTTTGCTAATGTCTGGTTTATTATAGACACCATGTCTATAATAAACAATGATGATGATATCTGCGCCATAAAGAAGGATAGGTAGGATTAATGACCTGTAAACACTAATCTTTGTCTCTTGCGCTAAGCCATAGCATCACCAGATACGGTTATTAAGCCGTCCAAAGAGAACTATACTCTGACAAACAAGCAACTCCTTTTTACCCGACTATGGCAAAGCCTAAAAGCTATGGCTTGGTTATGATTTTAGCAGTCTTTGTATTTACTTGCTAGCCCTGCTCGCATTGCCGGCCGTGAGACAAGACGAATGTGTCAATAACACAGCCTTTTTGTTTCATGTGCATCCCTCAACTTTCTCCGAACATTGTATAATTGAAAACCTATGCAAAAGTAAATACAAATTTCATTGTACTTACCAGATTTATATTCACAGGTGCGCCTGACGCGAGGAAACCAAAACTAGAAGATACAATTACAGCGGAGCAAAAGAAAATCGTTCTATCTGACTCTGTAATAATTCAGAAAACTGCAAAGTTACACTTCACTGGAATACAATCAAGTGTTAGTATTAATAATACTGATGTAGATAAGGATGGCAGTAGTAATAGAAACAAAGATTTAATACATAATAAATGGAAGAACAAAGGGATTGGTGATATCAATAGAGATATAAGATTAACTGCTGAAGAAAACTCTTTCAAATGTAAAATATGTCAGTGTATTTTTAAGACCAATTATTGTTTAAATAGACACATTCGAATACACACTGGTGAAAAACCTTTTAAATGTGATATATGTCACGGTACTTTTAGACAAAAGAGTGATTTAACAAAACATATTCGAATACACACTGGTGAAAAACCTTACAAATGTGAAATATGTCACGGTAATTTTAGACAAAAGAGTGATTTAACAACACATATTCGAATACACACTGGTGAAAAGCCATATAAATGTGATATATGTCACAGTAGTTTTCGGCAAAAGATAACTTTAAATATACATAAGCGAGTTCACTCTGGTGAAAAACCTTTCGAATGTGATATATGTCAGTGTAGTTTTCGAGAAAAGTCAAATTTAACAAAACATATAATACGAGCTCACTCTTGTGAAACCCCTTACAAATGTGACATATGCCACAGTAGTTTTAATAATAGGCAAACTTTGTCGGAACATGCTCGAATACACACTGGTGAAAAACTATTTAAATGTGATATATGTCACAGGAGATTTGCACAAATGAGTTATTTAACAAAACATATTCTTATACACACTGGTGAAAAACCTTTCAAATGTGACATATGTCACAGGAGTTTTAAAAAAAAGAGTGATTTAACAAGACATATACGAATACACACTGGTGAAAAACCTTTCGAATGTGATATATGTGAGTGTAGTTTTCGAGAAAAGTCAAAATTAACAATGCATATGCGAGATCACTCTGGTGAAAAACCTTACAAATGTGATATATGCCAGCGTAGTTTTCATTATAAGAATCATTTATTGAAACATACTCGAATACACACTGGTGAAAAGCCTTACAAGTGTGATGTGTGTCATCGTGCATTTAATCAGCTGTCGAATTTGAAAACGCATGTTGGTCGTGTTCACCCTAGTGAATAACATAACAGGTGTAATATGCGCAGGCTTGGGGGCGTACTGTCGTGCGTAGTAATGCACTAGTGACCTTTACTATTACTCTTGTTCCAACCGTACATTAAACTCGCGCGGCTGTACGCTCGCGTAAAATAGCGTTAAGGGGCGCGGGCGCGTGCGGTGGGTTTGAATAATTTAGCCGCGCCGTCCGCCTGCGCGAATTTTAGCGTCAAAAACTTGTCAGTTCCCTGACTGTACCATACACAAAAGGGTTAATGACTACTAAATGTTGAAAGTATCCACATTCAAATAACAGACATGGCTTTTCAATCCATACGGACACGGATCATTTGGGGCTCGAATGATGTTGTCAGAGGGGCTCTGTTGAACAACATGAAGGCAAGTTTATATTGAGATACCGTGTGTGTTACAGCACACCGCTCTCAGCACGCCGCACACAGTACAGAGGCTGGCCTAAACAATTACAAGACATTCTCCTCTCCTCTGTGCTAAACCGTTTCCACCAAGGCTAAGCGGAGACGAGAAATCTAAATAAAGAAATTCTATTGGTGGATTACAACATATCTCCTCTGTTCTCGTCTCGTCTCCGCTTTGGAGTCCGGGCCTGACATTATTTTCAATCAATCAATCATATATTTTGTTAAACATAGGTTTGGTTACAGATAGTATATTGTACCTTAGGCATATCATTTCTGCAAATGTTAAATAATGCAGTGCCAAGAATGCTACCTTGGGGAACACCATAGGTATAGTTTTCCTAGGACGTGACATGTAGCTATGTTCTTTCAATTTTTGAGGTCGCACATAGCCTATCAAGCGTTGTGATTTGAGTGCGATTTGTAGGTTACTAATACTAATAAGTTTAACAGTTCAAATTACGCTCTAATTTGTTTAGCAGTATACTATGATCTTCATGGTCAAAAGCTTTAGACATATCCATAAACAAGGCCGCCACCGGAGTTCTAGCATCAACACTTGTTTTTAAATGTATTACAGAAACGAGCTAGCGATCTTAGTTCCGATACGATGTATGGCCAAACTATTTAAATGTGGCCTGCAATGGCTGTAATGGTCTAATTGAAATAAATGTTTTGTTTGAAAGGTTATCTGGAGTTACCTATTTTTTTTTTGTTTAGTGTAATTTTTGTAACCGGTGTTTCAATATTTGAATTTACGTGCATTAAAGTGAAATAAATTGTGGAAACAGACTTTTGTTATTTATGTTCTTCAGGTGTAACAATACCCTTGATGAAGCCGAAAGGCACTTGTTCTTTTTTTATTCTAGACCATACCTAGGAACCATTCAACCATCTAGTAAATTAGATACTGAGGGTTTTTTTTTCTAAAAAAAGTTTTTATTGATGTAACTTTAAATACCTCCACGACCCCCGTACTATTCAATGCATCCAACAGTACAGGCACGGTCCCAGCTAAAGATTTAGGGGGTTTCGTTGGGCGGGGGTTAACGAGGGGTTGTGGCGAATAAAAAAAAGCAGGCTGAAAAACCAAGTTATATCTACCATTTCTGGATTTGAGTCATGTACAGCCCCATCTATCTTTTTTTTTGTGGAAGTTGGCCTAGTAAAAACCTCATTGACGACGCTTCCGGCGAAAGATACTCGCATATCTTTGCAATGCGAACTCGTTCAGTCCACGCTGCACTAGTTTTTCATAGCACCTTTTATGTGCGCCAAATATCAAATACCGCCCCCAACTTCAAGACAACGCTGATTACGACCAGGATATAGGTAATAGCACCGTGATTTTTCAGTCTCCAGGTGCGCAATACGTGGCGTGCCTGTTAAATTTTGTCGATTGGACAAAACAAAAAATCAACTAAAGCCTTATAGGTACTATAGGTAGTACTGTTTATTGTTTCTCTAAAGTATTCACCACGTAGTTTAATACACTCTTCCACTCGGTCAAACCAGTTATTAAAACATTATTGCACTCCAAAGTAGGGGTGTTCATTATGGCTGATTTGAAAGCGTCTGGAATTCTAAATACCAGCGTTCGACAGTCCGCAGACATGGGGCTTCATCATGTAACACAGAACTCTTCGAAACACTGAAGCCGTGTTAGGTCTCTTCAAAAGTTACAGAAAATTATTGCACAGACATTTTCCTCAGTGAGATTCATTTTCGTACGTGACCTGACAGATTCAAAACAACGCCAACGCTGTGATTAAACAATGAGGGCTATCGTTTTTTAGCTCACTAGATGGCGCAACTGTCGATTAAGGTCCTGTCAATGATTCTATTTTTTACTTTAAAGTACCAATAACTTCATGAAAAGGTTATTTTATTACATATAACAACATAGTGTAAACTTCACACACATTTTTATAATATTCTCACTAAAATTAGCAAGCATGAAACTTTTAGGTCGTCAGAAGGTGGGAGAGAAACTCCGTGATCGATGATTGTGAATAGTTTATTTCCAAAAAAGGTCGTTTTTATACTATTTTACAAACTAACGCTAACCAATAAAAACATGTATAGCACGGGTTTTCTATGGCAACAGTAAGTGCGGTGTTGTTGCTATGCGGTCGCAGTGCCATACCCCGCGCGCCCCCCTCCTCCGCCGCCCGCGTACCTCAGCCGTTAGCGCAGGGGGCGCGACGCGGGCGACGCACAGTGGGCTGAAACGGGCCGGTAAAGGACTTAGCATTTAAAAAAAAAAAGTTTCTTTTTCTGAAATTTTAATTATTGTGTTGGATTTATCTATCGATTATGAGTAATTATTTCTATGAGGGTCGTTCAGATAACTTAGTATTTTCGGAGTTATAAATATCCAAAGTAATTTTTGTATGAAGCAAAAGAAAAAAATGTGAAAATCTCGAAATTCTCAAATTTTCTCAAAGAATTGACTCTACGTATGCATAGTACGTATATTTGTCCTATTTTAGCGCCTACTCTCGGGTTGCGATTTTCTGCGATTTGGTCGCAATTTCAAATTTTGTTCTCTATTCCACACCACCATAGAGGTTAAGAACTAGGCGCGTTTTTTTTTATGTAGTGGTCCCTTTAGGCCTAATCCACTAAGGACTAATAAAATAAATAAGTAAAAATCACAATCACTACTGGCCGCTGCACTGTTTTAATTTAATCACTGTCAAGGGTATCCACATTAACGAATGCAAAATTTTCGTATTCGTCATCATCAAATGTTTCCGCTTGTTCAATTACTAATAAAACTTGTGCTTCTACTGACAAAGTTTTATGTTTTCTGCGAAGTTTGTGACGTTTCGCTGAGATGAGTGGATCAGAGCTGGTCAATAAATTATTTAAAATGTCTTCATTTGTAGTTTTTCTACTGCATTTCCTGGAATGGTGTTGGCGGTACCTACGAAAGTCTTTATTTCTAGCTTCAGCAGCTTCTTCAGATAGCTGTCCAATTGGTATTAGACCAAAACTTTCAATAATAGCTGCACCATGCATAAGAACTTTATGAACACTTGAAGGCATATAATACCAGCTATATAATTCCAAATACAGTTGCATGGTCACTTGAGCATATTCGTGAAATTTCGCTATGTCAATGTGGTAACCTGATGAAATTGCCTCTAAAATGATTGCAAATCGCCTTATTAATTCTTCACTAACACCAGTTATCTCAGCAGTCATGTTTGGATTTGCAAAAAATCTTCTAGCAGTATTTCCGTCATTCGTGGAGCCATGCCCTTGTTTAACAACATCAATCAGAAGTCCCATTCTATTTTTAAAAGCGTCTTGTATGTCTTTCTTTCTTCTTTCCATGATGCACTTGTTGTCTCCCTTTACTGTCCATGTCTGTATCGTTAATCTGTAGGCTATATTCAGAATGCATTCCATCATTCGTATCCAGGTATGCAATGATGACAATCCGTATTTACAGAGATCTGGATCAGTCGGTTTTGATGCAATTAAGGGCAAATTATTCATCTCTGTTGGAGTGGCTTTACAAATGTCATATCTCTGAGATGAAGTATCACATAAAATTGATGTTGCTTTTCCGTCTATCATAGTCATTAATAAAGAGTGTGAAATTTTTATTTCTCCAACTTCTGTTTTCACTAAATTTACAATCTCTTCCTAAATAGCACTTTTTTCCCGCAATATTGTTATTTTATTTTCTTTCACAAATTCGAAAAAGATTTAAAGAACTAAGTAGGTATTGAGGTTTTCAGGCCGTTTAGTATACATTATTTTCAATTTCAATTTAATTGGAATAAATTGCTTAACTAAAATAACATGACTCTTCATACAAATTTGATATGGCTATATCTCCGAAAGTACTCGTTAAATTAAAAAAGTCAAAGAATAAAAACGTTTTAAATTTATGCCTAGATACCAAAAAAAACATTTGATCTCTTAAGACCCAACCTTGTAATCCCAGCCCACTGTGCGACGAGGAGGAATATCCCGATCGCCAACGGAAACGGAGGTAGCTCAGCGATCCTCCGCGACTCTCAGTCGCGTCGTAAGATTATAATATTTTTTCTATGGATAATTGTATTGCAGTACGATATTGTATGTACATCAGGGGAATAAAGATTTATTGATTTAAAGAAGTGACCTTAAACTGGCGCCCAAAACTAGTGGCTCGAACCGTTAGGAACTGTGATCCGGTGCCTACGTGAAAGTGTATACCTACTCACCTTGTTAGGTTAATAGCACGGACATTCGACCTTACCGTTGTCATCACTTGTGTGAAGATGCCGACAACGAGAAGAGGAGAAGCGCTCCGTCAACAACGAGGAGAGGATGAGGACAACGTCACGCTCACCGAAGATGAGGAGAGTGTCGTCGAGCGTGGCCACGCGGACGAAACCGCAAGCGCCGGCTCGAGGTCGACACAACAACCAGGTCTCCAGATCTCCGCAGACTTCTTATCCACGCTGATTGAGACAATAACGCGTGCGCAAGTGGAAGCCAATAGAAGCCTCATTAACTCGCTGATGTCAACCAATGGCGAATTCAGGGCCTCCACCCCAGTCGGGATCGCGCCAACCACCAACTCGAGCAGCGAGATTTCCGCTGCTGCAGCCGCATCACGTGCTGACGCCAACTTTACCAGATGCACGGCGAGATTCGATGGGGCCTCCCAGGACGCTGAGGTCCTGGAAGCATTCCTGGATGCCGTAGAAGTCTACAAGGAGTGTGCCGCCGTAAGCGACGAGCACTCCCTCCGAGGATTACCGATGCTGCTGGAAGGTGATGCCGCAGTATGGTGGCGCGGCGTCAAGGCGTCAGCGGCGACGTGGTCAGACGCAATCGCGCGACTACGCGCGACCTACGGCGTCGCGCAGCCTGCGTATCAAGTCTTAAGACAGATCTTCGCTACGGAACAACGAGAAGAAGAACGCGCGGAAGTGTTCTTGTGTAAAGTGCGGGCATTAATTGCCAAATTACCGTACAAACTCGACGAAGTAGTGCAGTTAGACTCTTGCTACGGATTACTGCACCGACGCGTAATAAAACGAGTGCCGCGTGATTGTGTACGTAATTTAGATGATCTATTGTATAAGGTGAGGATCGCGGAGGATACATACAAGGCGCTTAAGGTAACAAATTCGATTACAAATAATAATAAGAATGCGACTCCGCAAACCAAAACATTGGCGGTGACTACCGCCGACCGTAATCTCGCACAATCGTCATCGAAGTCGAGTTCGACTATTACGAGTGAGATGGCGCCGCGTAGCAACAACAAAAATAGACCCCGTTGTTGCTATTGCAAGTTATATGGGCATGTTAGTGATGAGTGTCGTAATCGTGATAAGGCGACCACTAATAAAAATAATAGCGACACTACGCCTAAGGAGTTACGTTGTTATGGTTGTGGTAAACAAGGCGTCGTGAGATCGAAATGTGATGTTTGCGTGACAACATTGTCGAAACCGGACGAGAAAACATCCTTCAACTCTGTCGATGTAGATTTTGATTGTCGTGATGATAGTTGTAATAATAACATTGGCGCAAGTGATACTGATTCGTGCGTTCAAATAACGAATATAAGTGCGCGCGAACAGCACCCAATGATAAATATTAGTGTTATGGGCCATAACGGTGTCGCTATTGTAGATACCGGGGCAACACATAGTATTGCGAGCCCTCTATTGCACCAACTGTTAGTAGATTCAGGAAGTAGATTTAGCGAAACTAAACGTTTTGTACGCCTAGCTGACGGTACACAAGGGTGGAGAGACCTGTTGTCAGCCGAGGTAGATATTATAATCAAAGGTCGCAGGGTAATGTGCCAGTTTTTGGTATTACCTGGCAATAATATTAGGACGCTGTTAGGTGTAGATTTCTTGGCGCGGGCCGGCATGGTAATAGACGTCGCCCGACGCGCGTGGTCGTTCTCGGATAGTCCGGGACATTTTTATGATTTTGTTTACACATACAAGCTTAACCCTACTGACGCGGGCCTATTGTGCGCCGCATCTACTGAGTTGTCGTTGCGCTCCGACGAAGGTACAATGTTAACCCCCGAGCAACGGCGCACACTTAGCGCTTTTATTGAAGATCGCGCGTCGCAGTTCGCACGCGACGGACCGGCGACGGAGTTCGCCACTCATCGTATAAAGGTGAGTTCACACCAAGAACCTATTGCTTGTCCACCGTACAGGATGTCACAGCATAAGAAGGAGGCCTTGCAGAAGGAGCTTGATAAGCTGCTGCGTGATGACGTCATCGAAGAGTGTGAGTCACCTTGGGCCTCCAATGTCGTTCTTGTAGGTAAGAAGGACGGAAGTTTAAGGCTCTGTGTAGATTACCGGAAGCTTAATGCAGTGACCGAGCCTGACCGGTACCCCCTCCCACGCATCGAAGACATACTGCACGCGGCCAAAACCAGTGAGTACATGACCACTCTTGACCTTCGATCAGGTTATCATCAGGTGAGTGTCTGCCCAGAGGACCAAGATAAGACTGCGTTCACAACGCCACTTGGTACCTTTAGATTTAAGCGGATGCCGATGGGGCTACGGAATTCGGGAGCCACTTTCCAGAGAATGATTGATCGGTTCCGGTCTAACCTGAAAGAAGTGGAACTCCTCACGTACCTTGACGATCTAATATTGCTGTCACCAGGGCCCTTCGAGAATCACCTGGCTGACCTGGAGGCAGTCTTCGAACGACTGGCCATGTTTAACCTAAGGGTCAATAGGGACAAGAGTTTCTTCGCGAAGGAGTCTGTTAAATTTTTAGGCCACGTTATAGTGCCAGGCGGAATTCAGGTGGATCCAGACAAAACAGCAGCCATCGACAATATGGCCGCCCCTCAGAACGTCAAACACTTAAAGTGCTTTTTACAGACGTCGAGTTGGTACCGACGCTTTATTAATAATTATGCAGAAGTCGCGAGGCCCCTTACTAACCTCCTGAAGAAGTCGAGTGTTTGGCGATGGGACGTCGAGCAACAGGAGGCGTTTGAACGCATCAAGGTTCTCCTCGTGTCCGCTCCTATCCTACGTCAGGCGGATGAGTCGAAACCCTTTGTCCTTTGCACTGACAGCAGCGCTTATTGCCTTGGAGCTGTTCTTATGCAGGGGGAGGGACACGACGAGAGGCCAATTGAGTACGCAAGTCGACTCCTCACTAGCGCCGAGAGGAACTACTCCACGACCGAGCGGGAGGCTCTCGCTGTCGTGTGGGCACTCGGTAAGTTCCGCGGTTATGTAGAAACCGCGAAGGTCACAGTTAGGACAGACCACCAGCCCTTGCGGTGGCTGATGAGTCAAAGGTCACCTAGTGGCCGACTGGCCAGATGGGCCCTCACATTGCAAGAGTTTGATCTTAGCATCGAATACATTCCCGGTCGCTCGAACGTGGTTGCGGATACGCTGTCGCGACCTTGTTGTTCAGAGGACCAGAATGAGTGTGACCTATGCATGACGGTCGTTGATATACCGAAGAGAAACAGTGGTGATATCCGCAGCAATCAGTTATTGGATCCAGAGGTTGGGAAAATTATTGAGGATATGGAGTCCGATGAACCCTCTAGGGGGAGACCATGGTCCGACCGCGGGTATACTATTTCCGATGGTATATTTTACAGGTACAGTCTAGAGGCAGACGATGGAGAGGACTGCTGCCTGGTCGTGCCTGAGCATGAACGCAGGCAGGTCATGGCTGACTTCCACGACGCACCGACAGCTGGCCATTTCGGCGTGGAACGCACGTTAAGCCGCGTTCGTGCAAGGTATTATTGGCCTGGTATGCGCGCGTTCATCGCGAATTACATAAAGGAATGCGTGCCTTGCCAGAGGTATAAAGCCAGCAATCGTAAACCAGCAGGACTGCTGCAAACCCCTGCCGTGTCACGACGATTCGAGGTAGTCTCCGTAGACTTGTTTGGTCCACTCGTAGAAACGCCTAGGAAGAAAAGGTGGGTACTGATCGTAGAAGATGTCTGCTCGCGCTGGGTGGAATTGTTTCCATTGGAGAATGCCACCAGCGTCGAATGTGCCCAGACTCTCGCGAATGAAGTGTTCCTTAGGTATGGAGTGCCACGCCGCCTTATTAGCGACAATGGCGTGCAATTCGTGAGCGAGGTAATGCAGCAGGTCTGCCACGTGCTGGGGATCAGCCAATCACTCACGCCCTTTTATCATCCCGAGGCTAATCCAATAGAGAGGAAGAATCGAGACCTCAAACCTCAATTAGCTATGCTCGTAGACGCTATGCTCGTAGATGCTCGTAGTCGTCGTAAGATTATAATATTTTTTCTATGGATAATTGTATTGCAGTACGATATTATATGTACATCAGGGGAATAAAGATTTATTGATTTAAAGAAGTGACCTTAAACATGTACATTAAGGTGGATGCGCAAGGGTAGCCCGCGAAATTTAAATTTTCTTACGTTTATTGCAATTTGCAAGTCAGTGTCAGGTTGTATGTTGATGAAAATATGAATCGCGCCAGTAACACGTATGGAGTTACAGAATTATAATCATTCAAATCATCAATACAACCCTCCAAGTTCATATAATCTCAAAGAGTGACTTTTTCATGAAATAGCTATTGAATGTGATTATATGACCTTGGAGAGCTGTATTGATGATTTGAATGATTATAATTCTGTAACTCCATACGTGTTACTGGCGCTATTTATATTTTCATCAACATACAACTTGACACAGACCTGCAAATTGCAATAAACTTGAGAAAATTTAAATTTCGCGGGCTACCCTTGCGCTTCCACCTTAAATTAGAATCAATATTTACAAAATGAAAATCCAATAAGAATCGGGGAATTTCAACCAATCACGTCACAGCACTGTTGTCGTGTTATTTCCGCGAGGGCCGCTTGTGTGCTCACGGAGGCGCGCGGTGGGCGAGAACGCGCCGAAGGCATAAATATAGGCGGCGTGCGGTTCGTGCCTCAGTGTCAGGAGTGGCCACCGTCGAGTGAAGATGCAGTGATGTTGTGTTGCGGATCGAGTTGACGGAAGATGAAGACACGCTGACCGAAGACTAGAAGAGTGGCCTCACAGCTCCTGACACTCCCATTTCCTCGCAGAAATCGTCAAAAACGTTAAACTGGTTCTTTTCAGAACTGTTTCTTATCAGAGCGTCAAAACGTGGCTTAGTTCTTATCAGAACTGTGTGCTTCCATATTTCTTATCAGAACGTCGAAGACGTAGTAACGTGCTGTGATCAGTGGTGGCTACAAAACATTTAAAAATCTTTTAACCTTCAAGTACTAACAAATAAGATCCTAAGTTGCTTCTTAAAATCTTCAAGTCATAATAAATCAGGAATAGCTCAATCTATACCACAATCGTGAATATTATTAAAAATACGTGATAAAAAAGCACGCAACGCGTGAACTTTCTATGACATCTGACATTTCGGTGCCCTCGTGCTACACTAGCGGTGAATTCACACGCGATAGCCCCCATTGAAGGTATTAGGATTAACGCAATGGGGGCTAAAATGATTTTTAAATGTTTCATGCTTACTAATTTCAGGGAGAATATTGTAAATAAATGATCTGGAGTTTACACGGTGTTGTTACTCGTATATGTATAATAATAAACTTTTTATGAAGTTATTGGTACATGAAGGTATAAAATAGAATTAATGACATGACCATAAGCGACAGTGGCGCTATCTGGTGAGCTCAAAAACGATAGCCCGATGTTTTGATAATATAAATTAAAAAAAAAAAATGAACTGTTCTAAATTCAAAATTGGCGGCAAATATGTACACGACAGAACTTAATAGGCATGCCTGGTATTCTTTGCACCACCAGAAGCAGTTTGCGCCAAGATCGCTTCCTCTGTTTTGGATGTAGAACCTCCCATAATGGTGACTGGCAATTGGGGAAACCTTTGGGACACGCAGGTATTTGCAGTTGTACGCAGGATAACAGCACAAAGTCCGATATCGTAATTAATCATTGTAGCTATCTTCGTAATTTTAGATCATGTACATGTGTCGTACTCTTAATATGGGCAAAGGAATGCACACCGAGGCAGACCGCTGGCAGGGTCGCCATGTATTGTGAGGAGAGTTGAACGAAAGACGAGTTGAGATACACTGAATATATTTTAGGATAAATATGATTAATATACCTACGTAATAGTGGACACATACTACTGCTACAGTCTTACCGTAAAACGTGATTTTTCACCCCAAAAAAAAAAGTCGTTTCCCAGCAATAATTTTTACATAAAGTTACCTACTTAGTCTGATGTACAGAACGATTGGTTGACGGCTTTGAGAAGGGTACTTACGTTTACACCCTGTATACCAACAATGATCTACATGTTGCAAATATGAAGCGAGTCGTGGTTCTTTATACATAATATGATACTACAACTTTTGATAGATACGTACAGACGCCAGCACATCGAGCTACTACAATCTGCCAAAGGAGATGGGAAATCCTGGGCCTAGCAGTTAGCAAGTTATGAAGCCAAATAATCGATTAAACCATGCCTGAATTCTTAGTAATCGATAGTGAATATATCGGTTAAATCTTAAAATATTTAAGAAAACCGAGTGACAAGTGCTTATCAATCGTTTCGTGGAATCCATTCATCCATTCGAGTTCCTTTAATTTTTCTTCAGTTGACAACCCTGGTCACCGGCATGCATCCATTTGTTCTAGATAGGGCAATCCATACGAGATACAACCATCTGCAGAATACTGTTGCTACTGCCTCGCACGCGCTGCAACAAGGAGGCTACTTTTTTACGTATAACCGCATGAAAGCTGTCTGTTCGCGCCTTAGCAAACATTCCAGACGCACTACAATAGCGAGGCAGCCGCATCAGCATCCTGAAGACGTTGTTATATTGGACATGCAGAGCACTAGCAGCCCGACGTGTAAAGGTTACCCACAGACTGCTCGAGTATAACGATTGGCAGTACGCCTTAAAGAGAGTAATTTTCACTGCCCTCGAGTAGCGAGCAAACCTGCGTGCAACCATATTCCCCCTGACTGCCAGTGCTCTGCGCTCCCTCTCTATATCTGCGTCATCGTGCAGTTCTCTGTCACAATATGGCCGAGATACTTGAAACTGATCACCACCCGCAGTGCCGCACCAGTAAGCATAATAGACGGAACATGCCCCCCTGACAGACCCTGCTTTCCACTCTTGAAAACGAGCACTCCACTCTTCTTCGAGTTATCAGTCCATGTTCCGCCGTGTACACCTCACAGATTGACATAAGCTTACGAACCGCCCCTACCGACGGTCCCAGCAGTACTATGTCGTCCGCATAACTGATGTTATTTACGCTAACTCCGTCTACAAAACACCCCACGTGAGTACTGCTGAGCTTATCCCCCTTGCCTCACGCCACACTCCACCAGCACCAGCCCATCTCACCTGGTTCCTCTGACGCGTGTACCATTGGCGCAACACGGGGATGATTTCAGCCGGCACACCCGCGTCTTCTAATTTGGCCCACAGCTTGTTATATAAAACCCTATCAAAGGCCTTGGAAAGGTCCAGGAAGCAAGCATACACCGTCTTCCTCTCCGTGGAGTAGCCGACAGCCTGCTTATGACACAAGATTGCGCTTTCTGTTGACAGCCCACTCCTGAACCCAAATTGGGCGTCATCCATGTTTAATAAGTACCTAGCTACCTATGTTGTTCATTTTTATGTATACCTAATGTAAACTAAATTATCTTAAAGCATGGCGGAATGTGTCCTGCTCTATATATATTTTATAACAACCTGTATATACCACATTTTATGCAAATAAATATACTTTCTTTCTACTTACATAGTGTTGTTTAGTTCTATTTAATGGGGGCTTTTTCAAAATTTTGTAGGAATATTGATTAAATTAGTCTCACAGAAGAAGGCAAGTAAATAAACAACTGCAACGGAGTGATGATAACTTAATATGGGGTATCATATTTTTTTTCATAGTAATATTTTTTATTTATTTTTGTTATAATTGATAATTGCTTCGATTAAGATTTGAAATGTAATTAATTTGTAAAATTCGAACACAATGTAAATGTTTTATGAATAAATATATGATATGATACTATAAAAGGGCTCCATTTTCACACTGTATTATCATCATATTTCTACCCTCATCCTATTCTATTTGAGGTCGTTGCAACTCATTTTCTTCTTCCATTCTCCCCTGTCAGACGTCACGGCGTCATTTACTCCTTTCTCTTTCATTATCATTCCTCACACAAACCCTCCATCTTTTCGTTGGCCTTCCTCTCCCTCTCCATCCATCAATATTCATGTCTATCACTCTTTCAGTCACACGCGTTTCATTACTCCTCATTACATGTCCATACCAAGATAACGACTTCCCTTATTTTTCTGGCGCCACTTTCAAATTGCCTCTAATCTTTCAAATTTCTATTTCATTACTATATCCATTCTTGTCTCTCCACACATCCATCTCAACATTCTCATCTCAGCTACATGCTATCGTTTTTCATCCATAATCTTCACAGCTCTGCATTCTGATTAATACAATACGACAGGTCTAATCACGGACTTGTATATTTTCTCCTTTATCTAGAGGGGCATCCATGGGCCGCAAGTTGTTCCAGTGACGTGTCGCCATTTCATCCATCCTAAGTTGATCCGGTGCATTACGTCCCGGTCTACTTCGTTGTCCTCTCGGACAAGCGGCTCGTGATCGAATCGAAAGTCGGAGCAAATCGTTATGGGCGTTCCGGCAAGAATTGTAAACAGGCATAGGACTGGGTAGACCGCCAGAATCGCAAATCAAGTATTCCGTTTTAGTTCTATTCAATTTTAGGTCAACATCCTCCAGCATTTGCCACCACACCTCCAATCTGCTCTGAACTTCTTGGCCGCTCTCGGCAACCAGCACAATGTCGTCGGCAAAACTGCATACGCCAGGGTGCCTTTTCCTGGATGTCCGACGTGAGAGCGGGTCCTACGGTTGTGTAGACTGGTGTACTTTCTACTATTACTTATTTATTGTTTGCGAAATAAGCGGCCGAAGTAGCAAGGGGGTATTCAGCTAGGTGTTAGCACTGGACGAGTTAGCTGGGAATATGTTGAACTACCTAGTTCAGCTGGCGACGCCCTTGGTTGAACCAAATATAGGCATATTTGGTGCAGCCAAGGGTGTCGCCAGCTTTAGAGGCAGGGGGCAGAAGGTGCGAGTAATAACGGATTTGTAAGGGTTCAGTTTATGGTTTAAGTACTTTACTTCTCAAAAAGAATTACATTCACATATATGAGAAAAAACTTATTTATACTCAGAATACATTACTTTTTATGGATGCTGCTGAAGTTCTTCTAAGAATCTGAAATACCTACAGTACCTCAGTGACCTCGGGTTGGTTAGGTTTTCCATACTTTATGTTTATCTAGAGACAAGTTACTAATTTTGATGAGTTATTTGAAAAGTCTAGACACTAAAAACAAATTAGGCTCACCACTTTGGGCAAGTTAGCTTTTCTTAAGTCCTTTTAATCAGAAATACGCGTAATTACGTAATCGATATTAGGAGACAATTTTTAGGACAAAAGGAATGAAGTTCCTAGAACGAGCTCGACACTATACAAAACTTTTTTTATTTCTTAAAAATGCCTTGCCCATAAAAACGGTGGTACACATTAAATTGTTTTTGGTGAAACGTAACGCAAACTCAAACGCATTGTCGTCAATACCTGAAGTTTAAATGCAATAACAATAACAACAAAATATTATTGTGTTACGCGCTTACTGTCGCTCTTACCACTGCTAACATAGATGCGTGTGTGTAATACGATTTTTTTCTTCTTGGGCTATGTTGATGACACGATGATCTCATAATAACTTCTAATTACAATATAAAAAATAATTCATGACAAGAATTTGTGTGATACAACTAAAAGAGTAAAATAAAAAACTTTTTGCGAAAAAAAACCGATTTCCAAAAATACACCATAAAATTCTAAAATAACTGCACACTACTACACACCACTACCACACACTACACACACACACAGACACACACACACCACACACACACACACACACACACACACTACAGGAAGCGGTTGAGGAAGTTGCTCAACTGAAGCGGGATCTAAATGACCGGGACCAACAGTTATTCTCTAGTGATCTGGAAATTTGGAATCTGCCGGAGTTAGCTTCAGAAAACCTTTCGCATACGGTGAAGCTTATAGCAACAAAGCTAGGCGTAACCGTTGAAGATCGGGATATAGTGAGCGTGGACCGTATGGGCCGCCGACAGGTTAACGCTACGAGTGCCGCGGGTCCAGTGGAGACCCGCCCGCGTACGGTGGTCGTGCGCCTTGTACGCCGTGACCTGCGCGATCAGTTGCTGCGTGCCGCGAGAGTACGGCGAGGGGCTAACACCGCGGATCTCGAGATGACATGTCCACCTAGTAGGTACTACCTAAACGAACGCCTAACAAAATTGAACCGGCAGTTATTTCGGCGTGCACGGGAGGCAGGCCAACGCCTCGGCTGGCAATTTGTATGGACGAAGCATGGTCGTATCCTTGCTCGCCGTAAGCCCGGTGATAAAGCTAGACTCGTGCGCACTGAGGCAGACCTACGGGAAGTCTTTGGATCGGACACAAATAATATCCCTCAAAACTAGTCTTGTAAATACTTTGTTTGGTCTTATTATTATTGTCCTAAAGTCAGAAATGCTTGTAAAATGGACGACTCAGTTTTTCTTTGTTTTTTATTGTCGTGCAATGTTTGGCACTGCATGCCTTGATTGTGGGGGAAGCAGGTGTGCAACTGTTATCAATATAACGTACGAACTTTATCAGCATAATTTCAGAAATATTTTAATTCTATATTGTATTACTTTGCTAACTTATATTTTATTTTTTTGTGTTGGGTACTTTTGTTGCTCAAGTGTTTGGTATCTACCCGGTTTGTCTCGCTCAACCCTTATTCAAGATGTGTCTAACCATACTTTTAACATAAACAATGGTGCGAAATAAACACATTAAATTTGGCCTTCTGAATGCAGGCTCACTATCGACAAATCATGATGAGTTTATTATTGCAATGAACCACCATTCAGTCGACGTGATGGCAATAAATGAGACGTGGTTGCGCGAGGGGGAGGAAGGCCGGGCGCCAGTGATTCCTGGGTATCAGTTGCGCCATAGACCACGCCCGGAGTCAATCCGTGCGGGGCGCGGGGGAGGGGTCGCGTTTTTTGTCAAAACCGGAACCAGCGCTCGAATCAGAGCTCACCCGCATCATCCACAGGTGGAACAAATGTGGCTGAATATAACCGCCAAAAAAAAAAAGTTATTGATAGGAACCGCATACCGGCCTCCTTGGTTAGATTTAAATATATTTCTAGATGCGATTACTGACAGTATTTGTGCATTGGCTCCGTACGACAACATTATTTTATTAGGCGATCTCAATGTAAATATGCTTGACATCAATAATTCAAAAACAAAAAAACTCACTGAATTTCTAAATTATTGTAATATGGAACTAATAGTACTCACGCCTACGCACTTTGTAGGAGAAAGCGCTACCCTAATCGATGTGATATGTACGGACGCGCGGTATCGGGAAGTTGCTGTGAACCATATAGTTGAGCTCGGTCATCACTCATTTGTGTCGTGTGAATACGTTTTTAAAAAAGAGAAACCTTTACGTAAAAAGGTGACATATCGTGCGCTTAGAGGCATATCGGCTGATGATTTCAGGAGAGATCTGGAGGCCATCCCATGGGATTCAATCTGCGAGCTACAGGATGTTAATGACATGGTGAATTCCTTTAATTCACATATAATTGAACTTTTCGATGCCCATGCACCTATAAAAACCAAGGTGTTCAAAGCGCAACCAACACCGTGGATAACTGACATTATAAAGTTGATGTTTAAGTTAAGAAATGAGGCCCGCTATCGTTATCATCAAACCAAACTGGAAGCACACAAACGTTACTATCTAGACCTCAAGCACCAAGCAATAGTTGGTTTACTAAATGAGAAAAAAGCATTCTTTAAAAAATATATAAATGACAACATAGGTGACTCAAAATCCTTATGGCATAATGTAAAAAACCATGTGCTTAAAGTGAGTAAGAACGATGATGTGCTCCTAGAACCATTTGACGACCCAAACGGTATAAATTCGGCTTTTCTAGATGTTCCGGGTGACCCTCATGTTAACACTACGCAAGAAACTTTCTTTAAATGTAACCGTTTTGGGTCCGCCAATTTCTCAATAATGCCAACAGACCCGAAAACAGTTCTAAATGTAATAAAAAATATATCCACAAACGCGCAAGGGATTGACGGTATATCGAGAGACATGTTAACTCTCACACTTCCGCAATCATTAACTACAATCACAGAGATTATAAACAGATCTGTAGCCACCACTGATCACAGCACGTTATAACGTTTTCGACGTTCTGATAAGAAATATGGAAGCACACAGTTCTGAAAAGAACTAACCCACGTTTTGACGCTCTGATAAGAAACAGTTCTGAAAAGAACTAGTTTAACGTTTTTGACGAATTCCGCAAGGAAATGGGAGTGTCAGGAGCTGTGAGGCCACTCTTCTAGTCTTCGGTCAGCGTGTCTTCATCTTCCGTCAACTCGATCCGCAACACAACATCACTGCGTCTTCACTCGACGGTGGCCACTCTTGACACTGAGGCGCGAACTGCACGCCGCCTATATTTATGCCTTCGGCGCGTTCTCGCCCGCCGCGAGCCTCCGTGAGCACACAAGCGCCCCTCGCGGAAATAACACGACAACAGTGCTGTAACGTGATTGGTTGAAATTCCCCTATTCTTATTGGATTTTTATTTTGTAAATATTGATTCTAATTTAATGTACATGTTTTTATTGGTTAGTATTAGTTTGTAAAATAGTATATAAGACGACCTTTTTTGGAAATTAATTATTCACAGTCATCGAACACGGAGTTTCTCTTCCACCTTCTATCGACCTAAAAGTGGTGACCCTGCCAGAACACAGCGAAGAACCAGGAACAAACCCCTGCCAGAACACAGCGAAGAACCAAGAACAAACTCCTGCCGGAACACAGTGAAGAAACTCAAGATCACCGAAGCTCTGCCAGTCTGTGAATCACTCCCACATAAATCAAGATGTCGAATACAGAAGAACACTCCAGCAGCTCAACATCACATCCAGTCCCAAAGGCCGAAGCAGCTGGAATATCGCTCACCATGCGCATTCCACCATTCTGGCGCGATCGACCACAGCTCTGGTTCATTAGCTTTGAAGCAGCAACCAACGACCTTAAGAAAGGCCAAGCCCAACTCGCCCAGATGGTTATCGCACAGCTCGAGCGCCAAGACATCGAGCAGATTATGGACCTACTTTACAACCCACCAGAGACGGAGCAGTACCAAGCCATCAAGGAGAGGCTCACAAGGAGAGACATGGAACTCGGAGATCAGAAGCCGACGCAGCTACTTCGCCGCATGCGAAACCTCGCCAGAGACAAGGTTCCCGAGTCCACCCTGCGACTTATGTGGACGAACCACCTACCATCACACGTCCGTTCAGTCCTCGCAGTCAGCGAAACGTTCAGCACCAAGACAGCGCTCGACGAACTCGCGCTACTCGCCGACAAAATAATGGAGCAGACAGCACCAACAGAAGTCGCAGCCGTCCATGCACCCGCACCACCTGCAATCGACCTAAAAGATCTATAACCTCAAATGTATTTCCTGTTTTGTGGCGAAATGCAATCGTTCGGCCTCTCCCAAAAAATAATAACCCACAAAGCTACAAAGACCTTCGCCCCATAAGCATATTGCCATGTTTATCCAAGGTGTTGGAGAGGGTGGTGTATTTACAGGTCACCGATTTCCTCGAGGCGCATGGTATGCTGCCTGAACTGCAGTCGGGTTTTAGAAAGGGGCGCGGAACTGCAACTGCCTTGGCAGATGTGTTGGGTAACATTCTAGAAGCTCGGAACCGTGGTGAGGGATCTATCCTTGTATTGCTCGACTATTCGCGTGCGTTCGACTCAAGTAATATTCCCCTATTGCTGTCCAAACTGTCGTATTACGGTTTTGATAGGCGGGCAACGGGATGGTTTGAAAGCTACCTGACCGGCAGGACACAACGGGTTGAATTACGCAAGAAAGACGGTTCCACGTTATCTTCCTCCCCACAAACAATAGCAAGGGGAGTTCCCCAGGGATCCCTGCTCGGTCCGCTTCTCTATATATTATATAGTGCTGACATAACGACATGCATAAAGAACTGCAAGTATCATGTATACGCGGACGACACTCAGCTGTATGTTTCATTTAACGCCAGTGACACTGCAGCCGCCGTACGTGGGTACGTACGGCGGCTGCAGTGTCATTGAGGGTTCAAT
The DNA here is from genome assembly GCA_947578425.1 of Eugnorisma glareosa. Classification (NCBI taxonomy): domain Eukaryota; kingdom Metazoa; phylum Arthropoda; class Insecta; order Lepidoptera; family Noctuidae; genus Eugnorisma; species Eugnorisma glareosa. The sequence goes on from OX387984.1 coordinate 2,508,878, forward strand.
GAGGAGCTTGATAGAATTGCTATGTGGTCTAACGACAATTCTCTAGTACTGAACCCTCAAAAATCTAAGTTTATGGTCATGGGGAGCAGAAATCAAATTAAATCAATTCTTTCTGCTAAACCTGATGTCAAAATTATGGGAGAAAGTATTCAAAGGGTAGAAATCGTTTGTAACCTTGGGCTAATTACTGATCCGGAACTGCGTTTTGAGGAGCATATAAATAGCGTAGTAAAAAACTGTTTTTATAGACTGAAGGTTCTATACAGAGTGAGGGATTTCGTTAGTGTCGCAGTGAGGAAGAGATTGGTGGATAGCCTAGTACTATCCAAACTGAATTATTGCGACACTGTTTACGGGCCATGTCTTCTTTCACGTACTGAACGTTTAATTCAGCGAGTACAAAATGCATGTGCTCGTTACTGCTTAAGCATACCCCGGAGGCATCACATCACACCGTATTTAAATGAAAACAACATCCTAAAAATGGCTGCACGGCGCAAAGTTCACTTGGCAGTTTTGATGTTCGGTATCATAAAAACACACAAACCGGAATATCTGTCCAGGAAAATTAGCTGGAGGCACGAGCACTACAGCTACTCTGCTCGTTCCACGGCCAATCCACTCTCGATGCCTCGACATAAGACCACAGCCTTCAGGGGATGTTTCAAGTATGCCGCCACTCGCTGCTGGAATGATCTGCCACCTCCCATAAGATCCCTAAAAACAAAACAAAATTTTAAATTACATTTAAAAAAAGTCCTTCTAGAAAAACAAAAGTATGATCAGCAAATACATTATAAATAAATACTCACATAAGGTTTATCATCTATCGGCAAGGCATATCTATCCAAGCGGCACGAGACGGCATTATGTTTTTCAAAAAAACACGTTTCTTGTCAAAAAGATTCAAAGTAAATATTCGCGCCAGGCGCGTCGCGTGAGCACGCAAGGCTCGTGCGGAGTTGTGTCGTGCCTCGTGCGACACCGCGCCCGCCAGAGCCGCGCGCCGTCGCTGGCGATCGAATCGATCGCATCGTGACGAATAGTACGTCATCGCGCAAACAGGCGCAGAGGAGTTATGCGTAGCTACGCGCCTGTGATGAAGTCGTATGTTCGGCGGCGCGCTGCGAATGCGACGTGGGAGCGAGACAAAAAAAAACCCTTTTCACTGTATTAATGTTTGTTTTGTTTAGCCTGCGCACATACTTATTATCTTTTAGTGTTTATTATATTTCCTATATTTCTTTATATTATAATCCAAGTAGGTACTGTTTGTTTTATCTTATTTATTGTAGTTCAATATTTATGCTGTCTTGGCTTCCGTACGTTTTTTTCACGGGTGACCACTGAAAACCAGCGCTGTGCTGTGGGCCCCCCATAGCACAGCATAATGCTGAGTGGTAACCTGCTTGTCGCGGTCACGACGTGCAAGCTGTTAATTTTGTATTTATTTTTCTTTGTACCTTATATGTCCTGTGTATTTATAATATTTGTTATGTATTGAATGATTATTTTTAATTTATCTCTTGTACGCACGTCATGTCCCTGCGACAAATAAACATTTTTTCTTTCTTTCTTTCTTTCTTTCTACACTCTACTATATACTAATAAGCTCAAAAGTAGGTACTAAAACCTCCATCCCTTTGGTGACTTCTACTAGACAAAGCAGGCTGCAAGAGCTTTTACATCTTGCCACGAATAAACACAGATAATAATATTGATGTACACACTAAATGTACACATGAATGCAATAAAGATTTCGAGTTTGAGTTTGATGTATAAAAAAAATCCAAAACTTTTATAAAAAATATTATTAGGTATCTCAAAAAAATAAAAGTTAAAAAGACAAGTGAATAAAATAAAAGTTTACATAATTGAATTTGATTTAAATAAAGCTGTTAGAAGATTTTGTGTACCTACTTCAGAAATAAATTTTGTTATATCCGAGAAGCTTCTTGGAATAAAATGACTTTTAGAAATATATAGTTAAAACAAGACGTCATCAGATTCGTTATTTCAAAATACACAATTCCAAAATTTACGTAGGTATATCTCTTCAGTATCTAATGTTGCTGTCTTAGCATAATAATTATATTAAAACGCAGATTCGGTTAGGAATTTATTTTACAATATTAATTAACACAGATAACATATTCTCATATTACATTGTGTAATAAAACTGCTGCACTCCAGTATAAGTATTTATTCCGAATTACCGATGCTACAAAATGATAGGGTTTTAAACAACTAGTATATTATATTTTAAATTAGCTTAGGTACTTTATATAAATATATTGCTATCCAATGCAAACGACGAATTGTGCGTCCGACCTCGATGAGCGTCAAACGAAAAAGAATGTTTTAAAAGCCGTCGCCCGCCATTACGACGCGCCGACAGCTTTACCACAGATAATCTCACAAATTCAACCGTTGGTGTTGCCAGCACATTTAGTCGATTGCAATAAATAATCGATTACAAAAATAAATTAAAATCTAATTCACAATAAATCGTATCAAATAATTATTATTCACATCGAAACCTAACACTCGTCCATCCTGACAACGTGTATGACCTCATACACGCGCTAAGGACAGACCAAAACCTAACACACGGCTAAAAGTACATTATTACAATTAAGCTACAAGCAACAATAACTACATAATACATTAAAACTTATATAAATCAAAATGAGAAAAAAAAAATAGAACAACAACTCTTATATTCTGGAGTCCCCGTACTTCCCCGTCTTCCAACTTTTGGAATTCCCCATTACGTCTCCAACTTTTGGAGTCCTCCAACTTTTGGAGTTCCCTAAGCTTTTCCAACTTTTGGAATACCCCCTTAAGTCTCCAACTTTTGGAGTCCTCCAACTTTTGGAGTTCCCTAAGCTTTTCCAACTTATGGAAACCCCGTTACGTCTCCAACTTTTGGAGTTCTCCAACTTTTGGAGTTCCCTAAACTTCTCCAACTTATGGAGTCCCCGTTACGTCTCCAACTTTTGGAGTTCTCCAACTTTTGGAGTTCCCTAAACTCCTCCAACTTTTGGAGGCTCCCCATATATCTCCAACTTTTGGAGGCTCCCCACATATCTCCAACTTTTGGAGGCTCCCCACATATCTCCAACTTTTGGAGTTCTCTATGTTTCTCAATACAATAGGTACACATCAAAATATAGACTCATTCATATAACGTTCATAATGCTCTAAAACACCTCTCAAAAATAATAAATGTCATCTTAAATATCATACTTTCTAGATCAAACAAATCATATTGCATTTTTAGTTAATTTACGACCATATTTTACCAAAATCATGTATCAATACAATTCCTTTTAAAATAAATACTAGAGTTATATAATTAATCACTTGCAACATTATCAATTTCATCATCTTCAGTATTACTTTCGTAAAGCTCTAAAGCAGCTACATGAACCCATGGTGACATTCTACTAGCAGCTACTACCGTCTTACGTTTGTTCTTCGTGGTACTTAATCCGGGAATTGCGGCTAGCTCGTATCGATCATTACCGAGCGACGCAACTACGCGAAATGGACCTACGTAAGCCGAACAGAGCTTTTTGCTTTTGCCGTCATTACTAAATGAAGTTTTCGTGATTTTGACCAAGTCTCCTATTGCGTACGCACGAGCCGGACGTCTATTCTTATCATAACGCTGTTTTTGTTTAGTCTGTTCCTCATCGATCCTATCTTTAACCTGCTCGCGAATTGTAACAAGATCAGTTGCGTCCCTAGTAGTTTGGCGTATTTCATTTAAACGTGGATCTATTTCGCTACTCATGTGAGTACCGAACATTACATCCGCTGGGGTTCGCCCCGTTGTCTTCTGTACGGTGTTATTTAAACCCCACTGAATTTTGCCAACCTTGGTATCCCAAACCCTTTCGTCGTCCCCGAGATTCTGCGCCGTCAAGGAATTCAAAATAGTACGGTTATACCGTTCTACTTGTCCATTCGATTGTGGACTAGCGACTGCATTCAACACATGCTTGATACCCTTTTCGGTACAGAATCTTTTGAACGCATAAGAGGTGAAACATGTACCGCGATCGCTAATTATACGATTGGGTGGTCTAAAAATGTCAAAAATGTCTAACAATACATTTATAGCGGTCAAAGTTTTCGTATTTCTTACCGGTTTTATAAAGGCAAATTTAGTGAAGGCGTCAATTATCACTAACAAGTAAGAGTTACCTTTCTTAGACTTCACGAAGGGACCCAGGTGGTCGATGTGGAGCGTGTGAAACGGAATTTCTATTTTGGGTATAGGGTGTAATAAGCCCTCTGACCTGTTTGATCTTGTTTTGGAGTACGCACATTCGAGACACGCATTCACGTATTTCTTTACAAATTTTGTCATACGAGGAAACCAATAAGTCTCTCGAATTCGACCTAAAGTCTTTTCAACGCCAAGATGACCAATGTCATCGTGATTAAGACGACACAACTGCCACCTAGCTCCCTTCGGGACTACCCAACGAAGTTGGTCAGGGTCACCATCGACACGCTTGTAAAGCCCGTTATCTTTAATGACGTAGTTATCTTTAATGTATTTTAGCCCTTCTGGATCTAATTTTGTGTGCAAAATATCGCGTATCCTATTCAACTCGGAGTCACCCAACTGAAGGGTAAGCAACCAATCATCACTGTTCAACAACATAACCGTGGGGTATGTATCCACTTCACTAGATTGATTCAGAGTTTGGGGATTTCTAGATAAAGCGTCCACATGCGACATTTTGACACCAGGACGGTATTCAATCACGCATTCGAACTCCTGCATCATGAGCCACCACCTCGCGATTCGGGGAATTAAATCGCGTTTAGTAAAAGTAGTTCGTAGTGCTCCGCAGTCTGACACGATTTTAAATTTCTGCCCTAACAAATACACCCTAAATTTTTTGAGAGAACAGATGACTGCTAGTGTTTCTAGCTCATAAGAGTGGAAGTTTTTTTCTTCCGGCGAAGTTTGGCGGCTGTAAAAAGCCACGGGATTGAACGACTTTGAGCCAAACGAACGCTGCAAGAGAATTCCCCCGATTCCAACACGGCTAGCATCCGTATGCAGCTCAGTTTCGGCAGACGGGTCACAGATTGCAAGCACAGGTCTTGAGACGAGTTTTTCTTTCAGGGAATTGAATGCCTGCTCCTCCTCGCATGACCACAACCAGGTAACGTCTTTTTTTAACAGTTTACTGAGAGGGTGCGCAACCTGAGCAAAATCCTGAATAAATTTACGGAAGTAGCTCGCTAATCCTAGAAACTGGCGCACACCATGCTGATTTGAGGGACGAGGAAAATCTGTTACCGACTGTATCTTTTTCATACCAGGCCTAACTCCCGCGGAGCTAATTTCGTACCCGAGATAATCTAACTTATCTTTTAGAAATTCGCATTTGGTTAAGTTAAGCGTTAAGTTGGCTTCCTCGAGCAACTTTAATATGTGCTCTAACTTGACCAAACAGTTATCCACGCTTGTTCCATAAATAAGGAGATCATCCAAGTAAGCTGTAGCTTCATTAAAGCGTGCAGAACCCAAAACCTTGTTCATCATGCGCTGAAAGACTGCTGGTGCATTCGCTAAGCCGAACGGCATACGATTAAATTCGTATTGACCGTCCGGCGTCACGAAAGAAGTCAGCGGTTTTGAATTCTCGGCAATAGGCACTTGGTAATAGCCGGATGCTAAATCTAGAGAGATAAAGCAAGCTTGTCCGGACAACCTAGCAATTTCATCATCAATTATTGGCATGGGGTACCGTTCTTTTACAGTTATAGAATTGAGCATCCTGTAATCAATGCATAACCGGAGCTTGCCATCATTTTTGCGAATCAATACAATAGGACTTGCATACTCGGATGCCGACTCTCTGATGATCCCGGCGCCGAGCATGTCCTCTACCATTTCGCGAACCTTTTGACGCTCACTGTGGGCCAAACGATATGGACGGTAAACAACCGGTGTTTTGCTATTAACCTCGATGCTCATCTCTACAACATTAGTGCAGCCTAGTTCCTCGAGAGAAGAAGCAAAACAATGCTTGTATTTTTGCAATAAATCAAATAGCCTTGACCTATCAGAATTAGTTATAGACTCTCCTACGCGAATCTGGCTAGTGTCAAGTCCATTAGAGAGTTTCGAAGAGACTGATGCGTCTGGTACAAGGACTCTATTCACAACCTTAACGACTACGGCTCGGCCTAAGTTTGACCCTAAAGGTAACGAGAATTCTGAACTAAGAGGCGTAAAATCGACAACCGTTCTCCCATGTTTGACTAGGTGTAATCCACCCGCTACTACACACTGCTGATGTGGCTTACCTATCAACTTGCCATCTAACATAATGTACCCCTCGCAACGAGGCTCTACTGAAACTATTACTGAAGCTCTTCCGTACAACATTACGCTGTTGGGCACACTAACTTTGACCACATTATCCTTGTCGGTATGACTTTGTGAAAATGGCATTTCAGCATCAACGTTCATAAATTGCAAATCTGTGGCAGTTTTATGCACAACAACGTGAGGCTGTTCTGTGAAAGTCTGACCAACTAAAACAGGTACATCTAAGTATTTGTCGCTCACCACGCGGCAAGTAATGTTAGCGGTTACATCGTCTACGGAAAGTTCAACGTTAACTTTTCCTACCGATTGTACTAATTCGTTACCAAAGCCTTTCAGAACCGTTTGTACGCGGTCATGCTGAAGTCCTAGTTCCACTCTAAGAGACTCTGTAATTAACGAGACTTCGCTACCAAAATCTATAAAAGACTTCACATTCCGACCATTATTTTTTATTGTTTTAATGAATTTAGCATTTGGTTTAGATGCGGAAATAAGCAAAGTTTTGCTTGGGTCCTTAGCTTTGTTTGTGTCAGAATTAGAATAACATTTTTCAGCACTATGGCCGACTCTATTACATTTAGTACACGTTATGAGCGGCTTTGGACATCTAACGAATATATGACCCTTTTCTTTGCAATTAAAACAATGATTAGTTAAGGGACCATAAGTTTTGGTTGTTGGCTTAGCATTTGCTAAATCTGAATCGTTCCCTGATCTGAATCGAGAATTAGCTACGCGTTCGCCTACATTATTATCTTTGCTGCTCATCAGATACTGCAATAATTGATCGGGATGACTGCACCTTAGTGCCAAAGCCGCAGATTTTAGCGACTTATCACCAATACCGTAAATAATACAGTCAACCGCGCGTTTATCGAAAATATCACACTGATTTAAGAGAGCCAGTTTATCATAAAAATAGTTTTCAATGGGTTCATTGTATCTACTTTTTCGCTTCAGCATCTCTTCTAGGGCTTGGCCATAATTTTGTTCGAATGGGAATGCACTCAGTAACTTTTCTTGCCACTCAGGCCATGTAAACAAAATAGAATTCAGACTTTCGTACCAGGTTTTGGCCAATCCCTGAAGTTTCTGCATAGCGTGATGAATAGTGGTTCTCTCGTCCCATCCATAAACAGAAGCACACTCATTAACTTTCTTAAGCCATACGTCTATGCGTTGGTTTTTCAACGAGGGGTTAAACTCTGCTAAAATATTTTTAGAATCACCACTACGGTTCATCGGTGAAGTTGTTGATGGCTGGGACGCAAGTTGTTTAATAGAACTTAACAAATGAGCTATATCATTAACACTGAAGGAAACGCTACTAGATCTCACAGGTTGTTCCGCAGTATTGGAAACATTATCATGGTCCTTGCGATTATTCTTGCAATGACGATTTGACCTAGCATAGTTTTCGCGCTGTACGGAAGATTCACGAGAACATGGACTATACCGGCGCTTTGACGACAAACGATTACGTGCTCTGCTCACCTCGTTTTCCAAAGCGTTGAGACGCTCCCGTTCTCGTTCCAGCTCCTTCTCGCGTAGACTCAACGAAGTATGGCTCCGGCGAAGACTGCGACCGCGACTTCGACTTCGGAGACGCCTCGTACTGCCACCGCTACCCGCTCTTGATCTGGCTACAGCTGCATGGCGACTTCGACTTCGAAGGCGCCCGTGGCTGCTTCGCCTAGCACTGCCGTTGTCTGGCGCCGTCGATCGCGCGTCAGCTGCGTTGCGCGATGGACCCCTCTTTGGCGTTGATAAACGCCGCGAGGTAGTAGCTTGATCGCGTGGCATGGTTCAAATCCATAAAACAGAAAAGAAACTAGGTTTAGAAAAAGTACACCAAACTAACTACACATAAATTATATTTCAAGAAATTTTGTTTTCAAAATACCCATTTTGGAAATATCTCGGAAACGGTGCGTCTGAGCTCAAAAATAACGAAATTTTTATCCCCTTTTATGAATCCCGCATATGGGATAAGCATCATGAATCCACAAAAAAAAAAAATAATCTTGTTGTGACCTACCCTCATATTTAGTTTATTTTAAGTCATACGATTTTAACAGTTATTTTAACGGTATTTCATTGTTTCAAATATAATGAAATCGTTATCGATTATCACTGGGATAAAACACGTAATTAAAGAAACAAATCACATATTATGTATATAAGTAGGCGTGTACTTACCACTTCTGAACTGTAATAAAACTGCTGCACTCCAGTATAAGTATTTATTCCGAATTACCGATGCTACAAAATGATAGGGTTTTAAACAACTAGTATATTATATTTTAAATTAGCTTAGGTACTTTATATAAATATATTGCTATCCAATGCAAACGACGAATTGTGCGTCCGACCTCGATGAGCGTCAAACGAAAAAGAATGTTTTAAAAGCCGTCGCCCGCCATTACGACGCGCCGACAGCTTTACCACAGATAATCTCACAAATTCAACCGTTGGTGTTGCCAGCACATTTAGTCGATTGCAATAAATAATCGATTACAAAAATAAATTAAAATCTAATTCACAATAAATCGTATCAAATAATTATTATTCACATCGAAACCTAACAATTATTGCAACCACAGACTATAGATATAAACTTAAAGTATGAGGGGCTAGTTCATAAACGATTAGTTTGTTACTAAGGTCTAGCTCTCAAAATAAGACAGTTGCAACAACAATATCTAACCTTTCAATATTAAAGTTAAACTTCAGACATACCAATTAATTTCTAAAACTTATAATGTTTATTTGCACATAAACCTTTTGTAAATGTCTGCTGGCATTTCTAAGGTTGATACATATTTAATTTCTATTTTCTTTTCTGAAACACATTATTTTACAAAATGATGCCCTAAGTCAATTTGTTTGATGCGCTTATTATGAAACAGGATTAGTTGGTAACTTAATAGAACTTTGGTTGTCGCTATACAAACATAGTGGCATACTTTCATTTAACACAATCAATTCACCTAATATATTCTTTAAATATATTGCCTCTTTACAGGATTCAGATAAGGCCATATACTCCGCTTCTGTGCTGGAGAGTGCTACTGTTTTTTGCTTTTTAGCTTCATAAGATATCACTGATGCTGACATAATGAAACAAAACCCAGTGTATGAACGTCTATCTAATGTACAGGATGCCCAATCAGCATCAACAAAACCATACAGATTACATCCAGTTTTCCTATACACTAAACCATAATTTCTAGTTTTCTTATGGTATTTCAATCATCATCAGCCTACTGCAGTCCACTGCTGGACATAGGCCTCCCCAATCGCACGCCACTCAACTCGATTCTCAGCAGCTCTCATCCAGTTGTTACCAGCCACCCTGCGAAGATCGTCGCTCCACCGAGCCTGAGGGCGTCCCACCTTACGTTTACCGATTCGCGGTCTCCACTCAAGAACACGTCTACCCCAACGGTCATCGGTTCTACGGCTAATATGACCGACCCATTGCCACTTCAGCTTGCTTATTCTGTAAGCTATGTCGACAACTCTGGTTCTCTGTCGGATTACCTCGTTTCGAATGCGATCCCTCAGAGAAACTCCAAGCATAGCCCGTTCCATAGCTCGCTGAGCGACCTTAAATTTATGGACCAGCCGCACCGTGAGTGTCCACGTTTCGGCTCCGTAAGTCATAACAGGCAGGACGCACTGATTGAAGACCTTAGTCTTTAGGCTTTGTGGAATACGTGACGAGAACACCCGGCGAAGCTTCCCAAATGCTGCCCAGCCCAGCTGAATTCTTCTGTTGGCCTCCCTGTCAAAGTTGTTCTTACCAAATTGCAGAGTTTGCCCGAGGTAAACAAATTCTCGAACAACCTCGAGAGGACCTCCATTGACAACAATAGGTCCTGGGGTGACGTGTTCGTTGAACATAACCTGGGTTTTGTCCAAGTTCACCCTGAGACCAATGCGTATTGAAGAATCAACTAGGCCGTCTAGCATCTGCTGCAAGTCGTGCAGCGTCTCAGCCAGTATGACGATGTCATCTGCAAATCTCAAGTGTGAGATGTACTCGCCGTTGATGTTAATGCCCCGTCCTTCCGATTTTAGCGTCTTAAACACATCCTCCAGTGCGTTGGTGAACAATTTCGGGGAAATTATAGGCAAATATAGGCACGTCGCGCAGCTACACCACACATGCATCTCTCTACACACACGTAGACTCACAATGTGGGGGCGCGGCGCGGGCTCGCGACCCACACCAACACTGGGCGGTGTTACACAGTACAATACTGCCCACACACTCATAACGGCTTCTTAGTCCGGACCGCGACCGGCTAGCTCTGGAAGCGGGGCGGACGGGAGCCTTACATCCTTCATAGGTGCGTCGAGTCGGCACCTCTGTCGCTGGTCGTCCTCCGCCGGGCCTCCTCCGGGTAACTGGGGGTCTCACCTGGCGGGGACAGACCGCCGAGGTGCCGTGAAGAAATCAGCGCTATGAGACAGCGCTGTGGCGCGAGTTAAGGAACCCCAACCTACCAATATTAGCTTCGTCAGCAAATAGTATTTATTAGATACAGTTCTTTCTAGAATATTCCATTGTTTGATCAGCATTAATAATTATCTAGGACATGCGTCATATCCGACCACGCTGTACGATGTACTACGTTAGCAATAAAGTTAGTATGTAAGATCAATATTTTATTAGAATAAGTAATTACTGTTTCGCTGTCACTCTGTCGAAATAAAGTTATTTTTAAATACTTCCGTTGTCGCTTACTTAATTGGCGCAGCCGGTAGGATCTCTGTAGTCAGCCTGCCGTGTATACAATTCTACGAGAAGCAGCCGACGTCCGTGTCTACGGTTAAGCAGAGATCGCCGAACAAAGAAATTCATTAAAAAGCCACTTCGAGTTACGGAAGAGGACCAGCCACAGCAGTAATTCAGGGAGCATGAAGCTAGCTGCGGAATTGTGAGTAAATCTTTTTCACCTTCCTCTCAGCTCTTCCATTAACATCCCAACCTTGTAATAAGTCTATGTGTGTGTATTATTAGGGATTGGACAACGCCGTAATAATATTTGCATAGATTTTAGTTGTAGTATTATTTTTATGGTCGTGATATTTTAGTAGTACATTAGAGTGTTTTTTTTTTTCTTCTTTACTTGTGTTACTTTCATAACTTTCACTATGGAAAACGTAACCCGTGTCCCACAGGAAATGGTTAACATCATACCAGTATTCAGTGGCGATGCTAGAACTTTTCCTTTATTTATCAAAAAATGTGAATACATTTTGACTACGTTCCAAGGAAGTGTAGTTCAAAATGAATATTTATTTCATGTGGTAACGAGTAGGTTATCAGGCGAAGCAGCCAATTTGGTAGGCGAAAGAGACTCTATAGGTACGTGGGATGACCTGAAGAAGCTATTAAACCAACACTTCGGTGACCCACGCACAGAAGATTGTTTAGCGATGGAGTTAGAATCCTGTAGAATCAATAAGGGCGAAAGTTATTTGGATTTTTGCCATAGAATACAGCGGATGAAAAGCGTTTTATTCGCTAAAATATCAGAAACTATCATTGATGACTCTTTACGTAAGGCAAAGCAAATAATTTATAGTAACAGAGCAATGAATGTTTTCTTGTTTAATTTACCGCCATTTCTAGTTAGATTAGTTCGTTTCGCGACGTTACAACCTTAGAGGATGCGTTAAAAATAGTTTTAGAAGAACAAAACTTCCAGGCAGTCTATGAGTCGAAAACAAACGATAGACGTAATTTAAATAGAATTAACAGACCCAATTCGTTTAATAACCAAAATGTGTCTGATTCTAATAGTCAAATGAGAGATTCGCATAACGTACCGAGTACACATGTACCGAATAATGCTACAAATAGCACATCTACACCGAACAATTCGCATCAGTTTAGGCATTTTAAGCAACATAATAATATTCAAAAGAATCAAAATAGTTTCAATCGTACAAACAACAATAATAATTCGTCACCGCAGTTAAGTAGGTCATCTTTTCCGGTTGCACAACAGTGCGCGGCACATGCATCGAGCACGGCGCCTTTTGCAGCGCAAGCATCTACGTCAGGTGCGAATACTGATGTCACCATGCGTACTGCAAGTTCGCGACGTGTTAATTACATAAATAATTCTAGTAACAATGAACAGAGTTCAAGTAATTTATACAACAAGTGCCAGGAATTTTCCCCTGTAGATCCCGGGGCGGGAAATTTTTGCATAATGGCCTCTTCACTAGAGAGCGAATAAAAATAAACTGTAATAAACGCTTAAATTTACCACATATAGCTATACCAGAATTAAAAGCAGTTTTTATATACGGGTAGTGTTAGGTCTTTTATAAGCCCGTATGTAGCAAATAAATATTTTAAAAATTATTTACAGTATGAACCCTTCGAAGTTGTTAGCACTCACGCATCGAGCGTTCATAGTGAAACAGCAATTATTCCATTACCGGTTACCTTTGGTAGTAAAGAGTTCCACAAATTTTATGTTTACAGTGTGAACGATAGGTATGATGGTTTAATAGGTAGCAATTTGCTGAAACAATTGCAAGCAAAGATTAACATGGAAAGTCAGATATTACATTTAAAAAATACTGATATTCCCATAGTATATTCACCACCTATGAGAGAGGTATACAATCTACCACCTCGTAGTGAACTTAGAGTAAGACTTCCGGTCAACTTATTGGACGGGGAAGCTGTGTTAGATTTCAAACAGTTTACAGAAGGGATTCGAATGCCCGCCGCATTAGTTACCTGTGTTAAAGGCTATGCAACAACCGTTATTCAGAATTATAGCAATCAAAATAGAACTTTAGTGGTTACAGGACCTTTTCAAGTCGAGCCATACATACCGAACCCATCGGTTAGTGTTCATTTCACGGATAATAATACAGAAGTGGACAGATTACTAACAAATAATTTAGAGAAATTACAGTTAGATCATATGAATTCAGAAGAACGTATGGTTATTGAGGAACTTTGTAGGGAATACAGAGATATCTTTTATTGCGAAAATATCCCATTAACCTTCACAAATCAGGTTAAACAGAATAAGAACAAAAAATGAAGATCCAATAAATATTAAAGCACATAAGTAGATTACCTCCTATCCAAACAAAAGAAATTAGGAGTCAAGTAGAGAAAATGTTAAGGGATAACATTATCCAGGAATCGCATTCTCCCTGGAGTGCACCCGTACATTTGGTGCCTAAAAAGTTAGACGCATCAGGTCAACAAAAATGGAGGATGGTTGTTGACTATAGACGGCTCAATGAAATTACTATTGACGATAAGTATCCTTTGCCCAACATTAACGATCTATTTGACATGTTAGGTAAAAGTACCTACTTCACAACCCTTGATTTAGCTAGTGGGTACCATCAATTAGAAGTCCAGGAGCAGGATCGAGCTAAAACCGCGTTTAGCACACCTTCAGGGCATTACGAATTTAACAGAATGCCATTTGGGTTAAAGAGAGCACCCGCAACCTTTCAGCGAGCGATGGATAACGTCTTACGAGGCCTTCAAGGCTTACATTGCTTAGTATATCTCGATGTCATCTTTTTTTCGAAAAGTTTGCCTGAGCATATAGAAAAACTTAGAGCAGTTTTTGACCGCTTTCGTCAAACAAACCTGAAAGTCCAACTAGACAAATCACATTTTCTTAGAAAGGAAGTACTTTATTTAGGGCATACTATTACGAGTGAGGGTTTGAAGCCAAATAATCACAATAATCCCATTCCAGAAACGGTTACACAGATTAAAAGCTTTTTAGGACTTATCGGATATTATAGGAAATTCATTAAAGATTTTGCCAAAATAACCAGACCATTAACAGCGTGTTTAAAGAAAGGTCGCAAAATTATTATTAATGAAGAATATAGAGATTGCTTTGAAACATGTAAAAAGCTTTTAACAAATGCACCTTTGTTACAATTTCCCGATTTTAGTAAAGCTTTTATCTTAACCACCGATGCATCCAATTTTGCAATCGGGGCCGTATTGTCACAAGGAGCAATAGGCTCAGATAAGCCTGTAGCATACGCTAGTAGGACCTTGAGTGACACAGAAGTAAAATATAGCACTATCGAGAAGGAACTGTTAGCCATAATATGGGCAGTTAAGCACTTCCGACCGTATTTGTATGGTAATAAGTTTACTATATTTACAGACCATAGACCATTAGCATGGCTGTATTCATTGAAAGAGCCTAACAGTAAACTCACACGATGGCGGTTAAGGCTAGAAGAGTATGATTTCGAAGTCAAGTATAAAAAGGGTCCTCAAAACACTAATGCAGATGCTTTATCTAGGATTAAGATTAATGCGATTGATGATGACTTAGATTCAATATTTGTAAATGTAGGAGATAGGCAGGAACGAATAAAAAAAATAATAGAAAGCGAATTACAAGATCTTGAAACCCCAATAGAAACGATAGAACTTTCGGATTCTGATGATGGGGTCACAAACAATTCAGTTTCAAATAGAAAACACATAGGTATTCCTATTTTAAACGAAGCCATCGATACTAAATCAAAACAGATTTTAGTACATTCATGGCTCAAAAATAAATTAGCCGTAAAAGATATTTCCAATAACAAACAAAGAATTCTTGAAGTTCACTTACCGACGAATAATGACACGTTAGTTAAAGACTTTTTGAAAGAATATATAGATCCAAAACATAAATACTTTATATACTTTGAACATCCGAATTTTAGAAAAACTTTTTCAAACATGGTAATTAAGTTATTTAAAAGAGATTCAGTTAAGTTAACAGAGTGTACAGAAAGAGTTATAAATTTGACAGAATCCGAAGAAGATCAAAAGGAAGTTATTTTGAAATACCACGAGGGGAAAACGTGCCATAGAGGCATTAAAGAAACTTTAACCAAGCTTAAACGACATTATTGGTGGGCAAATATGAAAGAAACAGTTACGGCAATCATAAACGCCTGTGAAACATGTAAACGTATGAAATACGATAGAAAACCGATCAAACCCCATATTCAGTTAACACAAACACAGGATAGCCCTTTTCAGGAAGCTTTTATGGATTTATTATATATAGAAGGGAAATATTATCTAACTGTAGTAGATGCATTTAGTAAAATAGCACAAGCCATAGAAGTACCGAATAGGAGTACACCAGAGATAGTTAGGGCATTAATTAAGTATTTTAGTATGTATGGTCTGCCTAAGAAAATTAGTTGTGATTCCGGTACAGAATTCAATAACACTTTGATAAAAGAAATGTTAAGCTTATATAAAATTGAACTTCATATAGGGACTCCAAATAATCCCAGTTCAATGGCAATAGTGGAAAGGTTTCATTCCACCATTATTGAGATTTACCGTATAGCAAAATACGATAAAAACGATTTAGATGCGGCATCCGTTATGACTTATGCTATCATGGCTTATAACAACACCATTCATTCAGCAACAGATTTTACGCCTTTTGAACTAGTATTTGGTCACACTTGTTCAGATAATGTATTTAACGTAGATAGAGAAAAGAATTTAACTCAAAAGCTATTGTTAGATCATAGAAAACGCCTTAAAGTACTTTATGAATTCGTAACAGAAAAATTTGAATCTGATAAAAATTAAAGTGATAAATAAAAAAGGTGGTGAAACGACACCGGTACTTAAGACAGACGATAATATTTATATGAAAGATACTAGGATTAGAAAAGCTAAAGAAAAACCGCGATATGAAAAAGCGAAAGTAATTGGTGAAGTTGAAAGAAATATAGTACCAGTAGAATTAAAGAAAAGGACAACTAGAGTAGCGTTAAAAAATGTAAAACGTCCTCCACAGATCGTGCCTGGTACTTCTGGTAATAATGACGTCAACATTCACGCTGGACCTCGAAAACCTCGGTCAGAATCCGGAGATAGCAGCGCTGAAGCGGGGAGTAGCAGTGAAGAGGATTAGTTATTGGACTATATATAAAACTGTAGACTTAGAATCATTAGGCTTACAAATAGATACTAACATTCGGGATTTTAGTAATTTAAAAACGAAAATTAATTAATTTATTTATTTTTATTTATTTATTTAAAGACTAAGTAATGAAACCATAGGAATAGAAAATCAAATATAATATCTAGTTAAACTAACAAAGGATAGATTTTTTCAAATCTTACCTTTTCATTATAGAAACCCTCCTCCTCCCTCCTTTTTATTTTATTTTTATAGAAATAAACGAGCCTTGTTCAATCCATTAGGCTCACTGGTAAAAGTTATTTCTGGAAATTTAGATGAAGACGATGCAATTAAATATGATAAGGAAATTCAAATGATACAGAACAGAGAGCATGTAGTCGAACGTAAAGTATCATCAATGCAAAAGGCTTTTGATAAATTAGTAAATGACTCTGAAATAATAAATTCAAATATTAAAAACTTGGGTTTACATACTAACGAAATGGAAAAAATAGTTGAACATGAGTTTAAGTTTAACAAACTTTTCCAAATATTGAATACTATGTATCAAATTTTAAGTAACTTTCGAACTTGTTACGAAAACATATAAGAGATTAAAAAAAAAAAAAAAATTGTTTGTTACCTTCAATCATTGTACAAGAAACACTTATCTAAGCACTAATGCAGCATTACAACTAGGGGAAAGAGTGTTTTCGATGAGCTCTGGCACCCAATTTAAGATTTAACTTGTGTTTAGGGTGCCAGCGTCTTCGCCTATAATTTGAACATGTTACAGTAGTTGTAAGACGAGCACAGTATCACTTAATTACTACACTATATTATAATTTAATATCTAATGCAACCAAAATGTTGCCTATTAATGTACCTATGTGTGGGTGTGTAGAGTGTTAGGGATATATAAATATGGTGAAAACCTGTGTTTATGTAAGTCTGTATAAAAATAATTATAAACATACATTTTACTAAATTAGGTTAAGCGATCGATATCCGTAGCAAGTCTTCAGTTTCATTATAAGTTAATGTCAAGAGCCACTTCGTGAACTTGGTTTTGCAGCCATTTAGACACATGGGAGCAATGGAGCAGAGTTTATTTATTTTATTGTATAAATGGTTTGACAGTATACCAAAATGACGCTGAGCAAGGGCCGTTCTACATCCTTGGGTTGAGCATACTTCGAAATGTCTGCGCTTTTTGGTAGCATTTGGATTGTATACCACAGAAGGATGCTTGCGCAGAATGGTATTAAGAACAAAGAGCTGTCTTACAGTGAGAACCTGACATTCGGTGTACAGAGCCGTAGTGGGATACCGAAAAGGCTTCGAGGTCATAACCTTGAGAATAGCTCTCTGCGCTCGTTCCAGAGGCAGGAAAATTGTCTTGGGAGTCCCACCCCACACTGTGATGCAGTAGTTTGTTATGCTTTGACACAAGGCATAATAAACAGTTTTAATCGTATGGCCGTCCGCGGAGTGCCTTAGCTTTTTAAAAATAAATATACACTTGCGGACTCGCGATATGAGGTTACTAAGTGAGGTTAATACTAGGTGAGGTTTCCAGCTCAGAGAACTATCTACATATACACCGAGATACTTGACAGACTCGCACCTTTTGATTTGAGGGCAGCCACATTGTGAGGCAGAAAGACCGATTGAGCAAGTATGCGCTCTGAGCACCATTGAATTCGGAGGAGGGAGGTTGGAGGAAAGTAAGGAGAAAGGTAAGTATACTGTTTTATTTAAATTTAAAGTAAGGATATTATTTGACAACCATTTCATCACTGAGTTCAGAGCAAGTTCTGCGTATTTTACTGTTTCAGGCCAGTCACTACCATGAATTAACATAGCCGTATCATCTGCGTAAGTGAAGATTGAACTATTCGTTAGAGACATTTTGCACAAGTTGTTAATATAGATAAGAAAAAGGGTAGGACCCAGGATTGATCCCTGAGGAACGCCAAAACTCAATGAAATGGTGTCACTAATAACATCATTTATTTTAACGCATTGAGTTCTATCACAAAGGTAATCCCGGAAGACCTTTAAGGCATGTCCGCGAATGCCCGCAGCTTCGAGCTTAGATAATAAGTGGGGAACGGACACAGTGTCGAATGCCTTAGAAAGATCCAAGAAGATAGCCAAGCATTTCATTTTACCATCTAATTTAGATACTACATGGTCAACCAAGGCAGCAACAGCATTTTCAGTCGACCTGCCACCCCTAAACCCATACTGGTTGTCGCTTAGTAAATTGTATGACTCAAGATAGTCTACCAATCGATTATTAAGGATCTTTTCTAATATTTTAGAGATGGCAGGCAGAACGGAGATCGGTCTATAATTATCTACACTGTGTCTGTCCCCATTTTTGAAGATTGGGTGAACAACCGCCCTTACGTTAGAAACCATTGCTAAACATGCTAGAACAATATATCCAGTAAGTAAACGTAATTTAATTAAATTAGAACGTAATATTATACTTAAATCATATATAAATAACAATAAGTTAGTTTTTGTTTTAGAAGTTCCCCTTATAGATAACGAAACATATAATTATTACAAGGTTATACCCATTCCTATATTCCACTCTCCAAATACCTTCACTATTATACTCAAATACCCTTACCTGATGGTGAATAGATTGAAATACATGCCTGTAGTAAGCCCATGTACTGAGATTGAAAATGACAAATTCCTCTGTGCTGAAACCAATTTTGCCCAGTATCCAACTGAGACCTGCATTGAACAAATAATGCTGATGAAGAATAACTACAAAAGCTGCATACAGAACCATATTGAAATAGAGAAAACTAAGGTACAAAAAGTAACCGACAGCCAATGGTTGGTTTACTCAGAAGAAAACCTCATCATCACCGAAAATTGCGATACAGAAAGCCTGAAACACACTATTCTTGGGACCTACATCGTGACCCCTAGTCAGCAATGCGAGACGCAAATAGGCGAAGTCATCGTTGCCGCTACCACAAACACTACAGTTTCCAGTCTCCAGCTGCCATTGATCCATATGCCAGAGCTGCAACAGGACATCCAGAGAAGAATAAAGAAAGTAGATCTAAGAAATGTGGACTTCAGTGATGTGAAAGAAGTGTTACAAAGTGCAAAAATTAGTGAAATAGACGAGACAACTCAAACAGTGACAATAGAAATTAGCATATGGACCATTGTCGAGTATATGATTATTATAATAGCAGTTATTATCTTTATAATGTATAAATTCCAGATCTTAAAATTTTGTCGAAATTCTCCGAAACCGTCTGCGACACCTTCGGATAATTTCTCTCTTAGGGAGGGAGGAGTTAAGGAACCCCAACCTACCAATATTAGCTTCGTCAGCAAATAGTATTTATTAGATACAGTTCTTTCTAGAATATTCCATTGTTTGATCAGCATTAATAATTATCTAGGACATGCGTCATATCCGACCACGCTGTACCATGTACTACGTTAGCAATAAAGTTAGTATATAAGATCAATATTTTATTAGAATAAGTAATTACTGCGTCGCTGTCACTCTGTCGAAATAAAGTTATTTTTAAATACTTCCGTTGTCGCTTACTTAATTCGCGCTAGACCTGCTGCCTGACTGGCTGTCCAAGTGGCGGCTGTCGGTTAACGTGGGTAAGACGCAGGCGATGGTCACCGGATCAGCGCCCCTCCCACCACCCCTGACTCTACAAGGCGCCGACGTCGATTGGTCGCCCCGGGTGAAGTACCTGGGTGTCACCATCGACCGTCGGCTCACCATGGGCGGTCATGTCCGCCAGGTCGCGGCGCGGGCTGGAATAGCCCGCCACCAGCTCCGCCCAGTGCTCTCGTCCCGTCTGCCGGCGCGCGTCAAGTTGGGCGTATATAAGACTTATATACGCTCGATACTGACGTACGCCGCTCCCGCTTGGTACGTCCTCGCGTGCGAGGGCCACAAGAAGCTCCTCCGCACGCAGCAAAACTTTGCGCTGCGGACCATCGTTGCCGACCCTCGCCACGTGAGGAACGACGTCATCCAGCGGGATCTCGGGATCGAGAGCCTGGACGCCTTCATCCGGCGCCTCGCGACGGGAATGTTCGCGCGTGCCGACGCATCTGCTTGGCCCCACGTCAAGCACATAGCGCCCTGGCATGCGCGCCCCCCTGACGCGAGGCGCCCCCTCCCCCGCGACCTGGTAGCGGACACTGACCCCCCCCCACCGGATTGACGCCCAGGTAAGCTGCCCCAGGCTACACGCAGCTTACCTGAACAATATGACTCTACAACTCACATACACTCAGCTGGGTGGCGTGTTCTAAGTTAATATAGGCACGTCGCGCAGCTACACCACACATGCATCTCTCTACACACACGTAGACTCACAATGTGGGGGCGCGGCGCGGGCTCGCGACCCACACCAACACTGGGCGGTGTTACACAGTGCAATACCGCCCACACACTCATAACGGCTTCTTAGTCCGGACCGCGACCGGCTAGCTCTGGAAGCGGGGCGGACGGGAGCCTTACATCCTTCATAGGTGCGTCGAGTCGGTACCTCTGTCGCTGGTCGTCCTCCGCCGGGCCTCCTCCGGGTAACCGGGGGTCTCACCTGGCGGGGACAGACCGCCGAGGTGCCGTGAAGAAAGCAGCGCTATGAGACAGCGCTGTGGCGCGCCTACTGAAAACTTCACCGCAACCACACACACAGGCGTGCGTTGTCTCACGCACGCCAACAGGCCTAGCCTTTTTAAAAGGCAACACAATGACGGGCCCGTCTTAACGGGCCGAGGTATGGCCTCCGCGGCCAGGGGGCAGAGCCCCGTGACCGCCTGCCGCGCCCCCTAGCGGGGGCGCAGCGACATCCTACGAGACAAGTAGATAGTCTGTTCCCGTAATCCCGTAATATCTCGTAACGAGAACCCGCGTAAATAGTTTATAAGTGTAATATAAACTCAGTCGGATTGACACAGCAAGTTCTTGCATAGTTGTATAAAGTGTATGTGCCCTGTACACCCCTCTGTGGACACACCTCGCCCCTCTAACCACCGTAGCACTCACCATCAGCCAGTAAAGACCGTGATCGGGTCCGGCATATTGCTACACACCTACAGTCATCCAGGTTACGCTCCAGCATCGGGGAAGGGTAGATCCGTAGTGGGTAAAAGGTGGCTGAAGAAGTAAAGACGACGGTGCCGCCTCCCGTACAATATTAATCAGATTTCTTAGCAAGCTGATTTTTCGAGAATATCCTGAATCGTCGAACATACATTTCAACGTCTTCCACAAGTCGTATGTTGTTTTCGCTTGTTTGATATGCACGTAAAGAGAAGCTCCGATGGTCAATATTAACTTTGCTTTCGCTTTCAAATCATTTGCTTTCTGTGCCGAGTCTGTTGTTGGCAGTAAAGGTTGCGTAATGGAATTTCTTCCAACATTTCCATTTCACAACACTTCCATTCCTTCCAACACGAGAACATTTTCAGCCACGAAACACCAGTCGTCATAGTTCTCACGACCTTTTAATTTTGCAACATTCACCAAGTAGTTTAGATATTTTTTCGAAAACCTTGAACTTATTATATTACTATTACTTTTATTTTAATGGGACTGGGCCCATAACCTATTAAAACGCAGTTTCGGTTAGGAATTTATTTTACACTATTTTAACACAGATAACATATTCTCATATTACATTGCAACCACAGACTATATCTACCATAAGCTATGAAAACATAAGCCATAAGCTATGATGCTATGCTATGTATGAGGGGCTAGTTCATAAAGGATTAGTTTGTTACATAAGTCTAAATAACAAATTATACTTCTGTATTGCGCCACTGCCCGGCGATTAAATTAATATAATTTCCAATACCGCAATGGTGGAGAGTGTAATATGGTTAAAGTAAACAATACTGTAAAAGCGGATGACGCCTTGAAACTTCCATAGGTCTTCTTCCAAAATTAAGAAAGGTGGTTATCTATGAACAATCTTAAATTAAATGTAAATAAGACAAAATGTATGATATTTAGATCTACAGTTAGGGACAAAGCTATAATAGACGTGGAATCCTTGGGCGGCAAAATATATGTAGTAAAAAGTTTAAAATTTTTAGGGGTACAAATTGACTCTTTACTAAATTGGAAGCCAGAACTAAATTCAATTACAAAAATACAATAAGTAGTGCGTGTTATGCTATCCGATCTCTGAGGGATAATTAATTATCTATTGCCCAACTTCGTACCGTCTATTTTGCTCTAGTTGAATCTAAACTTAGATATAGCATTACATTTTGGGGAAACAGCTATAAATATAATATTAAGGCAGCCTTTACTATACAAAACCGAGCATTAAGAACTATGCTTCGTTTAAACCAGACAGAATCATGTAAGGAGTATTTTATTAAGCTTGGAATTTTAACGGTACCGTCTTTTGTTTTAGTTCTCCTTACTCATTTAAACAAAAACTTAAACGAGTTTGAAACAGACGATGAAAGAAAAAATAGACTAGAAGATACTTGCAGAAAAGATCTTCCTACTAATGTGCAGGCAAAGCTTAATGTAGGCAAACACTCGTCACGCGTGCAATCTGTCAATCTGTTTAACAAATTACCAGCAGAATTAAAGAATATTCAGAATGTCAACATGTTTAAAAATAAACTCAAGGCTTTGTTAATCAAGAAAGCCTATTACTGCATTGACGAATTTTGTAATGACAAACATCTTAAAGATAGTATATAAATATCTTGGACTTGTTATAAATTTTGCTTTTTATTCTTAGTGTTTCGACATTTAATGTATTTGTGTAGTATTTTTTCTAGGGACTTTTATTTTGTATCAATATGACTATGTTTGTTAGGTTAGTTTTAATTTGGATAGACGTTCTAACTTCGAATGTGTGGGGAACGAGGTTACTTATTGTAATAATTGTTTATGTTGCTTCTTTTTGTGTACCTAATGTGCAAATATTTCAACACAAATGTAATTTTGTTATGAAATAAACAAATTGAACTTCCAAGGGCTGCGTCTACAGAGAGGAATTAGCAGTTTTATGAGACACTAGCTGTTGCCCGCGGCTTCGCTCGCGTTTTTGTCGGAAATTATCCCTTAGGCACGTGTAAATATAGCCTATGGCACTCGGGGATAATGTAGCTTCCTATTAGTGAAAGAATTTTCAAAATCGGTTCAGTAGATCCAGAGATTACCCCCTACTTACAAACAAATTTTACCTCTTTATAATATTAGTATAGACAAATTTCATATAGACATACATATTTTACCTCTCGTAACACACTAATTATTGTGTGTATTCTTTTCTTGTAGATCCGTCCATTGGAAAAAAATGTGCCTCTAGGATGACGTAGTTCCAGTGGAAACAGTTTTTGTTGAATATCTCCCCAACAGTTGGATAGGTACACAATTTTACTTACCATACACAATAACACGACGTTATACATTAAATATATGCTAAACTGAAATGAAGAAATTCGACATTTTCCGCTGCGACTACGCACACTATTTTTAAAATACAATTACCCCATAGCATTTTAGTAAATTGTTTGCAACAAGCACAACCAGCAGGGCTATTGTGTTTCTCTGTTGACAGTTCATAATGATCATCACTTGGCGAGTTTTGATATACAATGACTGTTCTTGTTGGTTACAACTGTCGCTACCCGTGCAGAACTGTCATTGTATATCAAAACTCGTCAAGTGATGATCACTAATGAACTATCAACAGAGATACGCAATAGTCCTGCTGTATCATCCAAAGACATGAATCAATAAAATTCTAAATCAATTCTATTATAAAAGCAGTTGCAGCACTGTATAATGCGCTTATAAGAACGCAGCTTGAGTATAATGCGGTCATATGGGCTCCGCATGAGACTAAATATAGTCTCATGTTGGGGCTTATACAAAACAAATTCACAAGATTTTTATACATGAAACTTTACGGTGTCTGTCCCTTCTATCCGTTGATGTACCCAACCTTATTCGTTATCGGTATGGTCGGGTACAACTAACTCGAGACAAGGAGGGACCTAGCTATAATAGGCAATTATAGGTCTTACCACGTAACAGGTTTAATACATATGTATTAAAACTGTTACGTGGTAAGACCTATAATTCCGGTGTTTTGAAGGAGATATGTCTAAATGTGCCTGAAAATTATGTATCGCGGCGCTTGAAGCCGCGGTTACTAGTAGTGCCTCACGCACGAACCAACTTGCTCAGCAAAGCGCCACTGACGCGCGCCTTGCACGCACTAAATGACACTGCTGACAGGATCGATTTATTTACTTGCTCTCTGAATGAATTCATTAAACGATATTGTATGTGTTATATTACTTAAAATAGTTTAATTTAGGACCACGCTAACGCATTAGGACTTCCCTGTAATGTTCCTAGTGTTTGTGATAAATAAATAAATTCTTAAAATTGTAAAAATATGTATACGGGGTGGGACGCCGGCACGAAAACGCATCTATAATTGACAGCTGTGACCAACGGCTTAACATGCTTTCAGAGGCACGGATTAAACTCAGTATGTACCGGGTTGTTGGTCACCCATTCACGGACCAACCTAAACCTAAAGATGAGCTGCTCCTCCGTCCTGGGTTCGTATATGTGCAATTTACTAGCAACAGCGTCACCTATTGGGTTCAAAACTATCCTACCTTTCACGCTGGAAACCACCATGCACATTCACAAATGTGTATGGTTGTTTCAATTAAGGAATCTAGGTAATTAAATAAAAATCATATATTTTGTAGTTATCATTTATTTTATTTGCAAAAACACATACTTATACACTTTATAAAATAATATGTTAAAAAGACTGTCCGATCTGAAAGGAGCAACTAGTTATCCCATCATCACTGCATAGTATAAACAAAGTCGTCCCTCTGTCTGTCCCTATATATGCTTAGATCTTTAAAACTACGCAACGGATTTTGATGAGTTTAGTAGAATAGTAGAATGATTCAAGATGAAGGTTTATATTATGTATAACACATTGCACCCGTGCGAAGCCGGGGCAGATCCTAGTGATCCGCCCCGGCTTCGCACGGGTGCAATGTACCAAATAAAATAAAAACGTTAAGTATTCATAACATCTTATAAAATAATTTTCAAAATCTACAATAATTTGATAAAATGCCTGCACGGCTCACCGCTGCGGAAAGAATACGCACCGTAATTTTGAAAGATGAGAGTTGCCGAAATATCGTGACAACTTAATGTTCACGTAAATTTTACATCAAATCCATGGCCAAGTCGGAACAAGTCCCGGTCTAAATCTTATTGAGAATCTTTGGGCACAAATTATTCTCAATTGGGATCCCATTGAGGTGCGTAATCAGACCTATCTACAAGATCTGGTGTATTCCACTTGTGAATCGTTAAGAGGCAGCGAAATGTGCTGGAACATGGTGGAGACTATGCGATTCAGAATGACTTGTATACTGGTAAACGGTGAAGGTCACATTCGAATCTCGATGCCTAATAATACCTGTAATACCTTCACGGACAGGACAGTTTTTTTATTACATATTGTATTGTAATATTACTTAATAGTGTAAACGAGATTATTTATTTAAATGTGAGTGATACGATAATATCTAAATGTAATTATATAATTAATATATTTTTTATTCATTGATTAAACACACAGACGATCTGTTAGATTTTCCTTAGAAAACACGCCGTATGCACCCGCGCCACGCGCCCGTAACACTGCTCATATTATTTGTCAATACAGACACGCGAGCGTACACGCGCGAGTTTAACGAAACCAAAGGCGAACATTTTTTTTTATGTTCTCTGGGAACCCTCTAGTTACGGAGATATTGGAGGTCAAAGTTCCAACTTTTTCACAAGTTTCTTTTTTGTACATTTTTTTATGGTTATCTTTACATGTTTTGAGTGCGGTACGTTGGGATCTACCGTGAATTTTCATCTAAAAAAAAAAATTGTTTCCCAGCAATAATGTTTGCGTAGTTACAAAGCTTGATACGACAGAATGCTTGGTTGACGGCTTCGTGAAGGGTCCATTCACGCGTACGGTTGGGGATGAAACGCATGTGACTAAAAAAGTGATGGATATTAATGTTTATCGATGGAGAGGGATGGGAGGCCGAAGAAAAGCTGGATGAATTGTGTGAGCAATGGTATGAAAGAGAATGAAAGAAATTATGCCGTGACGTCTGACAAGGGAGAAGCGAAAAAGAAAACGTGTTGCCGCCGATCTCAAGTAGAATGGGACTAGGGCAGGAAGATGATGATAGCGTACGGTTGGAACAAGAGCCACTAGTGCATTACTTACTACGCACAACAGTTCGCCCCCGAGCCTGCGTATATTACATCTGTTATATTATTCACTAGGGTGCACACGACCAACGTGCGTTTTCAAACTCGACAGGTGACCAAAAGCACGATGACACACACCACACTTGTAAGGTTTTTCACCAGTATGTGTACGAACATGTCTTGTTAAGATAGATTTTGCACTAAAACTACGCTGACAAAATTCACACTTAAACGATTTACGTTCAGGTTTTACACCACTGTGAACTTGATCATGTTTTTTTAAACAACTCTGTCTACTAAAACCACGCTGACATACATCACACTTGTAAGGTTTTTCACCAGTGTGTGTTAGAGTATGTGCTGAAAGCTCTGTCTTTACCCTAAAACTACGCTGACATACATAACATGTGAAAGGTTTTTCACCAGTATGAATACGAATATGTTTAATTAAATTATCCCTTTTATTAAAACTACGCTGACATGTATCACACTTGTAAGGCTTTTCACCGGTGTGTTTCCGAACATGGACTGTATGATCACCCTTGAGCCTAAAACTACGCTGACATACATCACACGGGTAAGGTTTTTCACCAGTGTGTATGCGAATATGTCTTATTAAATTATCCTTTTTACTAAAACTACGCTGGCATACATCACACTTGTGAGGTTTTTCACCAGTGTGTGTTCGAGTATGTGCTGAAAGCTCTCCCTTTACCCTAAAACTACGCTGACATACATCACATGTGTAAGGTTTTTCACCAGTGTGTATACGAATATGTTTAATTAAATTATCCTTTCTATTAAAACTTCGCTGACATGTATCACACTTGTAAGGTTTTTCTCCGGTGTGTTTCCGAACATGGACTGTATGATCTCCTTTTACCCTAAAACTACGCTGACATACATCACATGTGTAAGGTTTTTCACCAGTGTGTATCAGAAAATGTTTCATTAAATTATACTTTCTACTAAAACTACGCTGACAAACATCACACTTGTGAGGTTTTTCACTAGTGTGTATACGAAAATGTTTCGTTAAATAATACTTTCTACTAAAACTACGCTGACATACATCACATTTGTAAGATTCGCCATTACTGTCACTACCTTTGTTTTGGCGTATTTTACAACTAAAATCTTGATTACGATTAGTACGGCAATCTATATCTACATCAGTATTATTGATACTATTTTGAACTCTTTGATTAGTAACAGTTACAGGTTTAACAGGTTTGGACGTATGATTTTGTGGGTTCTGGATAATTTTCGAGTCTGTTTTCTTTAGCTCCGCTGTAATTTTATCTTCCAGTTTTGTTCTTCGTGTGGGTACTTTTGGTTTCTTCGCGATGGACGCCCCTGGGGTTATAAATCTGGTAAGTGCAATGTTTGAAGATTGAGCGCCCACATAAAAGAATAGTAATTTTAATGATACGCACAAGGACTGAAAAGCACCTACACTTATCATAAAATTGCGCGAGCATCGACGCAGGTACCATTTGCACACCTCATGGGCGCCGATTTGTTTCAGGGGAGCTCCACCAAGAAAATGTTTGTATCCTGCTTCGAAAAGCAAACTTTTCGTAGCCCATACAAGACACAAGACAACAAATAAGTCAGTTTATATAGAAATGCCAAAGAATTAAGAGATAGACGGCTGCGAGATCAAGTTAACCGAGCTTCTAAATTCGGGATGCGAATTTTGAAGCTTGGTTAGTTTTATTTCGCATCGGATTATTTCTTTGGTTCACAGAAATATTCGGAGTTACTTTTATTATTGGGACAAACCCACCACTCTATTCCCAAACCGTTGCAACTCCTGAAAGCTAGAATCAACAGTGGCGACGCATGTTACTAAAAAAAGTGATGGATATTAATGTTTATTGATATAGGGAAAGGGAAGAAAAGATGGATGAATTGTGTGAGCAATGGTATGAAAGAGAATGGAAGAAATTATACCGTGACATCTGAAAAGGTAGAAGGGAAGAAGAAAAGGCGTTGCGCCGATCTTAACAAGAATGGGACAAGGGCAGGAAGATGATGATGATAGCGTACGGTTGGAACAAGAGCCACTAGTGCATTACTTACTACGCACAACAGTTCGCCCCCGAGCCTGCGTATATTACACCTGTTATGTTATTCACTAGGGTGCACACGACCAACGTGCGTTTTCAAACTCGACAGGTGACCAAAAGCACGATGACACACACCACACTTGTAATGTTTTTCACCAGTGTGTGTACGAATATGTCTTGTTAAGGTACCTATTTGCTTAAAACTGCGGAGCCAAGTTTCACACTTATAAGGATTTTCACCAGTATGGGTACGAATATGTTTAGTTAAGATTATTGAGTTTCTTAGCCCTACGTTATCTCACTGGGTGGGTGAATCTAGGCTACCTACAGAATTATTACTTACCTTTTTTTACTTAGTTTAATTTGTTTTAATTTAGTTTAATTAATTTATTAAGTTGAATCCTATTATTTTTTTTGTAAGTTACGACAACGTTTTGTGTGCATGCAGAGTTTACCTGTAAGTGATTGTTACACTTTATTCTGATTTATATTTCTGTTTCATTTGCATAAACCAGTGTATACAATTGTTGGTGAACCAAAATAAATAAATAAATAAATAAATAAATAAAATAAAGATAAATTTTGCACTAAAAATACGCTGACAAAATTCACACTTAAACGATTTACGTCCAGTGTATATTTTGTTAGGTCTTATACCACTGTGAATTTGAATGTTTTTTTAAACAACTCTGTCTACTAAAACCACGCTGCCATACATCACACTTGTAAGGTTTTTCACCAGCGTGTGTTCGATCATGTGCTGAAAGCTCTCCCTTTACCTTGAAACTACGCTGACATACGTCACACGTGTAAGGTTTTTCACCAGTGTATTTTCGAATATGTACTGTATAATCTCCCTTTAGCCTAAAACTACGCTGACATACATCACAGTTTTTCACTAGTGCGTATACGAATGTCTTACTAAATTATCCTTTTTAATAAAACTACGCTGACATACAGCACACGTGTAAGGTTTTTCACTAGTGTGTATACAAATGTCTTACTAAATTATCCTTTTTACTAAAACTTCGCTGACATACATCACACGTGTAAGGTTTTTCACCAGTGTGTGTTCGAGTATGTTCTGAAAGCTTTCCATTGTGCCTAAAACTACGCTGACATACATCACATGTGTAAGGTTTTTCACCAGTGTGTATACGAATATGTTGTATTAAATTATCCATTTTATTAAAACTTCGCTGACATGTATCACACTTGTAAGGTTTTTCACCGGTGTGTATCCGAACATGGACTGTATGATCTCCCTTTAGCCTAAAACTACGCTGACATATATCACATGTGTAAGGTTTTTCACCAGTGTGTATCAGAAAATGTTTCATTAAATTATACTTTCTACTAAAACTACGCTGACAAACATCACACTTGTGAGGTTTTTCACTAGTGTGTATACGAAAATGTTTCGTTAAATAATACTTTCTACTAAAACTACGCTGACATACATCACATTTGTAAGATTCGCCATTACTGTCACTACCTTTGTTTTGGCGTATTTTACAACTAAAATCTTGATTACGATTAGTACGGCAATCTATATCTACATCAGTATTATTGATACTATTTTGAACTCTTTGATTAGTAACAGTTACAGGTTTAACAGGTTTGGACGTATGATTTTGTGGGTTCTGGATAATTTTCGAGTCTGTTTTCTTTAGCTCCGCTGTAATTTTATCTTCCAGTTTTGTTCTTCGTGTGGGTAGTTTTGGTTTCTTCGCGATGGACGCCCCTGGGGTTATAAATCTGGTAAGTGCAATGTTTGAAGATTGAGCGCCCACATAAAAGAATAGTAATTTGAATGATACTCAAAAGGACTGAAAAGCACCTACACTTATCATAAGTGTCATAAAATACAAAATTCCGCGAGCATCGACGCAGGCACCATTCGCACACCTCATGGGCGCCGATTTGTTTCAAGGGAGCTCCACCAAGAAAATGTTTGTATCCTGCTTCGAAAAGCAAACTTTTCGTAGCCCATACAAGACAACAAATAAGTCAGTTTATATAGAAATGCCAAAGAATTAAGAGATAGACGGCTGCGAGATCAAGTTAACCGAGCTTCTAAATTCGGGATGCGAATTTTGAAGCTTGGTTAGTTTTATTTCGCATCGGATTATTTCTTTGGTTCACAGAAATATTCGGAGTTACTTTTATTATTGGGACAAACCCACCACTCTATTCCCAAACCGTTGCAACTCCTGAAAGCTAGAATCAACAGTGGCGACGCATGTTACTAAAAAAAGTGATGGATATTAATGTTTATTGATATAGGGAAAGGGAAGAAAAGATGGATGAATTGTGTGAGCAATGGTATGAAAGAGAATGGAAGAAATTATGCCGTGACGTCTGACAAGGGAGAAGCGAAAAAGAAAACGTGTTGCCGCCGATCTCAAGTAGAATGGGACTAGGGCAGGAAGATGATGATAGCGTACGGTTGGAACAAGTCACTAGTGCATAACTACGCACGACAGTACGCCCCCGAGCCTGGGTATATTACAACTGTTATATTATTCACTAGGGTGCACACGACCAACGTGCGTTTTCAAACTCGACAGGTGACCAAAAGCACGATGACACACACCACACTTGTAAGGTTTTTCACCAGTGTGTGTACGAACATGTCTTGTTAAGGTACCTATTTGCTTAAAACTGCGTAGACAAGTTTCACACTTATAAGGATTTTCACCAGTATGTGTACGAATATGTTTTGTTAAAATAGATTTTGCACTAAAACTACGCTGACAAAATTCACACTTCAACGATTTACATCTAGTGTATATTTTGTTAGGTTTTATAACACTGTGATTTTGAATATGTTTTTTTAAACAACTCGGTCTACTAAAACCACGCTGACATACATCACACTTGTAAGGTTTTTCACCAGTGTGTGTTCGATTATGTGCTGAAAGCTCTGTCTTTACCTTAAAACTACGTGGACATACGTCACACGTGTAAGGCTTTTCACCGGTGTGTTTCCGAACATGGACTGTATGATCACCCTTGAGCCTAAAACTACGCTGACATACATCACACGGGTAAGGTTTTACACCAGTGTGTATACGAATATGTCTTATTAAATTATCCTTTTTACTAAAACTACGCTGGCATACATCACACTTGTGAGGTTTTTCACCAGTGTGTGTTCGAGTATGTGCTGAAAGCTCTCCCTTTACCCTAAAACTACGCTGACATACATCACATGTGTAAGGTTTTTCACCAGTGTGTATACGAATATGTTTAATTAAATTATCCTTTCTATTAAAACTTCGCTGACATGTATCACACTTGTAAGGTTTTTCACCGGTGTGTTTCCGAACATGGATTGTATGATCTCCTTTTACCCTAAAACTACGCTGACATACATCACATGTGTAAGGTTTTTCACCAGTGTATTTTCGAATATGTACTGTATAATCTCCCTTTAGCCTAAAACTACGCTGACATACATCACAGTTTTTCACTAGTGCGTATACGAATGTCTTACTAAATTATCCTTTTTAATAAAACTACGCTGACATACAGCACACGTGTAAGGTTTTTCACTAGTGTGTATACAAATGTCTTACTAAATTATCCTTTTTACTAAAACTTCGCTGACATACATCACACGTGTAAGGTTTTTCACCAGTGTGTGTTCGAGTATGTTCTGAAAGCTTTCCATTGTGCCTAAAACTACGCTGACATACATCACATGTGTAAGGTTTTTCACCAGTGTGTATACGAATATGTTGTATTAAATTATCCATTTTATTAAAACTTCGCTGACATGTATCACACTTGTAAGGTTTTTCACCGGTGTGTATCCGAACATGGACTGTATGATCTCCCTTTAGCCTAAAACTACGCTGACATACATCACATGTGTAAGGTTTTTCACCAGTGTGTATCAGAAAATGTTTCATTAAATTATACTTTCTACTAAAACTACGCTGACAAACATCACACTTGTGAGGTTTTTCACTAGTGTGTATACGAAAATGTTTCGTTAAATAATACTTTCTACTAAAACTACGCTGACATACATCACATTTGTAAGATTCGCCATTACTGTCACTACCTTTGTTTTGGCGTATTTTACAACTAAAATCTTGATTACGATTAGTACGGCAATCTATATCTACATCAGTATTATTGATACTATTTTGAACTCTTTGATTAGTAACAGTTACAGGTTTAACAGGTTTGGACGTATGATTTTGTGGGTTCTGGATAATTTTCGAGTCTGTTTTCTTTAGCTCCGCTGTAATTTTATCTTCCAGTTTTGTTCTTCGTGTGGGTAGTTTTGGTTTCTTCGCGATGGACGCCCCTGGGGTTATAAATCTGGTAAGTGCAATGTTTGAAGATTGAGCGCCCACATAAAAGAATAGTAATTTGAATGATACGCAAAAGGACTGAAAAGCACCTACACTTATCATAAGTGTCATAAAATACAAAATTCCGCGAGCATCGACGCAGGCACCATTCGCACACCTCATGGGCGCCGATTTGTTTCAAGGGAGCTCCACCAAGAAAATGTTTGTATCCTGCTTCGAAAAGCAAACTTTTCGTAGCCCATACAAGACAACAAATAAGTCAGTTTATATAGAAATGCCAAAGAATTAAGAGATAGACGGCTGCGAGATCAAGTTAACCGAGCTTCTAAATTCGGGATGCGAATTTTGAAGCTTGGTTAGTTTTATTTCGCATCGGATTATTTCTTTGGTTCACAGAAATATTCGGAGTTACTTTTATTATTGGGACAAACCCACCACTCTATTCCCAAACCGTTGCAACTCCTGAAAGCTAGAATCAACAGTGGCGACGCATGTTACTAAAAAAAGTGATGGATATTAATGTTTATTGATATAGGGAAAGGGAAGAAAAGATGGATGAATTGTGTGAGCAATGGTATGAAAGAGAATGGAAGAAATTATGCCGTGACGTCTGACAAGGGAGAAGCGAAAAAGAAAACGTGTTGCCGCCGATCTCAAGTAGAATGGGACTAGGGCAGGAAGATGATGATAGCGTACGGTTGGAACAAGTCACTAGTGCATAACTACGCACGACAGTACGCCCCCGAGCCTGGGTATATTACAACTGTTATATTATTCACTAGGGTGCACACGACCAACGTGCGTTTTCAAACTCGACAGGTGACCAAAAGCACGATGACACACACCACACTTGTAAGGTTTTTCACCAGTGTGTGTACGAACATGTCTTGTTAAGGTACCTATTTGCTTAAAACTGCGTAGACAAGTTTCACACTTATAAGGATTTTCACCAGTATGTGTACGAATATGTTTTGTTAAAATAGATTTTGCACTAAAACTACGCTGACAAAATTCACACTTCAACGATTTACATCTAGTGTATATTTTGTTAGGTTTTATAACACTGTGATTTTGAATATGTTTTTTTAAACAACTCGGTCTACTAAAACCACGCTGACATACATCACACTTGTAAGGTTTTTCACCAGTGTGTGTTCGATTATGTGCTGAAAGCTCTGTCTTTACCTTAAAACTACGTGGACATACGTCACACGTGTAAGGCTTTTCACCGGTGTGTTTCCGAACATGGACTGTATGATCACCCTTGAGCCTAAAACTACGCTGACATACATCACACGGGTAAGGTTTTACACCAGTGTGTATACGAATATGTCTTATTAAATTATCCTTTTTACTAAAACTACGCTGGCATACATCACACTTGTGAGGTTTTTCACCAGTGTGTGTTCGAGTATGTGCTGAAAGCTCTCCCTTTACCCTAAAACTACGCTGACATACATCACATGTGTAAGGTTTTTCACCAGTGTGTATACGAATATGTTTAATTAAATTATCCTTTCTATTAAAACTTCGCTGACATGTATCACACTTGTAAGGTTTTTCACCGGTGTGTTTCCGAACATGGATTGTATGATCTCCTTTTACCCTAAAACTACGCTGACATACATCACATGTGTAAGGTTTTTCACCAGTGTGTATCAGAAAATGTTTCATTAAATTATACTTTCTACTAAAACTACGCTGACATACATCACACTTGTGAGGTTTTTCACCAGTGTGTATACGAAAATGTTTCATTAAATTATAGTTTCTACTAAAACTACGCTGACATATTTCACATTTGTAAGACTCGCCATTACTGTCACTACCTTTGTTATGGCGTATTTTACAACCAAAATCTTGAACGACCATAGTTCGACCATCTATATCTGCAGCAGTATTATTGATACTATTTTTAACTCTAGGATTTGTATCACTAACAGGTTTGAACGTTTGATTTTGAGGGTTCTGGAAAACTTTCGAGTCTGTTTTCTTTAGCTCCGCTGTAATTGTATCTTCACGTTTTGCTCTTCGTGTGGGTAGTTTTGGTTTCTTCGCGATGGACGCCCCTGGGGTTATAAATCTGATAAGTGCAATGTTTGAAGTTTGAGCGCCAACATAAAACAATAGTAATTTGAATGATACGCACAAGGACTGAAAAGCACCTACACTGACCATAACTGCATAAAATATATACTTGCGCGAACATCGACACAGACATCATTCGCACACCTCATGGGCGCCGATTTGTTTCAGGGGAGCTCCACCAAGAAAATGTTTGTATCCTGCTTCGAAAAGCAAACTTTTCGTAGCCCATACAAGACACAAGACAACAAATGAGTCAGTTTATATAGAAATGCCAAAGAATTAAGAGATAAGGCTGCGAGATCAAGTTAACCGAGCTTCTAAATTCGGGATGCGAATTTTGAAGCTTGGTTAGCTTTATCTCGCATCGGATTATTTCTTTGGTTCACAGAAATATTCGGAGTTACTTTTTTATTGGGACACGTCCGCCACTCTATTCCCAACCCTTGCAACTCCTGAAAGCTAGAATCAACAGTGGCGACGCGATGTAACTAAAAAGTGATGGATATTAACATTTATGGATAGGGAAGGAAAGGGAGGCCAAAGAAAAGATGGATGAATTGTGTGAGCAATGGTATGAAAGAGAATGGAAGAAATTATACCGTGACATCTGAAAAGGTAGAAGGGAAGAAGGCGTTGCGCCGATCTCAAGAAGAATGGGACAAGGGCAGGAAGTTGATGATGATAGCGTACGGTTGGAACAAGAGCCACTAGTGCATTACTTACTACGCACAACAGTTCGCCCCCGAGCCTGCGTATATTACACCTGTTATGTTATTCACTAGGGTGCACACGACCAACATGCGTTTTCAAACTCGACAGGTGACCAAAAGCACGATGACACACACCACACTTGTAAGGTTTTTCACCAGTGTGTGTACGAATATGTCTTGTTAAGGTACCTATTTGCTTAAAACTGCGTAGACAAGTTTCACACTTATAAGGATTTTCACCAGTATGTGTACGAATATGTTTTGTTAAAATAGATTTTGCACTAAAACTACGTTGACAAAATTCACACTTAAACGATTTACATCTAGTGTATATTTTGTTAGGTTTTATACCACTGTGATTTTGAATATGTTTTTTTAAACAACCCGGTCTACTAAAACCACGCTGACATACATCACACTTGTAAGGTTTTTCACCAGTGTGTGTTCGAGTATGTGCTGAAAGCTCTCCCTTTACCTTAAAACTACGTGGACATACGTCACACGTGTAAGGTTTTTCACCGGTGTGTTTTCGAATATGTACTGTAAAATCTCCCTTTAGCCTAAAACTACGCTGACATACATCACACGTGTAAGGTTTTTCACCAGTGTGTATACGAATATGTTTTATTAAATTATCCTTTTTATTAAAACTACGCTGACATGTTTCACACTTGTAAGGTTTTTCACCAGTGTGTCTCCGAACATGAACTGTATGATCTCCCTTTAGCCTAAAACTACGCTGACATACATCACACGTGTAAGGTTTTTCACCAGTGTGTATACGAATATGTCTCATTAAATTATCCTTTTTACCAAAACTACGCTGACATGTATCACACTTGTAAGGTTTTTCACCAGTGTGTGTCCGAGTATGTACTGAAAGCTCTCCCTTTACCCTAAAACTACGCTGACATACCTCACACGTGTACGGTTTTTCACCAGTGTGTATAAGAAAATGTTTCATTAAATTATACTTCCTACTAAAACTACGCTGACATACATCACATTTGTAAGACTCGCCATTACTGTCACTACCTTTGTTATGGCGTATTTTACAACTAAAATCTTGATAGGTATTAGTATGGCAATCTATATCTACAGAAATATTATTGATACTATTTTGAACTCTTTGATTTGAAACAGTTACAGGCTTAACCGGTTTGCACGTATGATTTTGAGGGTTCTGGATAATTTTCGAGTCTGTTTTCTTTAGCTCCGCTGTAATTGTATCTTCCAGTTTTAGTTTCTTCGCGATGGACGCCCCTGGGGTTATAAATCTGTTAAGTGCAATGTTTGAAGAATATTGAGTGTGCACATAAAATAATAGTAATTTGAATGATTCGCACATGTACTGAAAAATCCATAGGTCGCTGGTTCAAATCCGGCTCGAAGGACCACTATTATGTACGGCTCAGAGTGATCAAGTTGCTGTGAGGTGAGTTGACGAAAATCACAGATTTCACGATTCCAAATAGTTTATTGCAAAGTTACACAACGTTATGTTGGATGCTAATCCGTAATGGTGCTAAGGTAGCTAGCTAATGGTCAACTAACGTTTACTATCAGAAATAATTATAAAATGCATGCCGAAAGTAGGTCGCGGCGTCAGCAAATAACTTGCCTGTACTTGAACCGTACAGCACCTACACTTATCATTATAGTAAGGGAGCCCCCTAGTGGGGATTTTGGGATTTACTCGAGCGCGGCAACCGTGCACTTTGTGAAGTACTCCCACCATACTTGAGCCCTTTATATAGGGTCGTACGTTCAGGACAGCCGATCAGATTAGTAAAAAAAAACGATCATGCGTCCGATTAAGGCAAGGTAAGTTCATTACATGCAGAAAAGTGTGCATTTCGATAATCTGACAATTTGAGCGTGACATAACGAAATGGGAGTCACAAAGTTGCAAAAAAAAAGTCACCTTGACATTCTCGAGCGCGGTTTATTTTTATTTATTTTGAAGGAAATTCAAGATCACGGAAATAACATAATCTGCCGATTTGCACAAGCCGAAGTAGCTAAAATCATCAATAAAGTATGGCGCATGCAGTCGCAGAGAACTATGTATTTCCCACTTCTCGCCACTCTGCCCTTCTATCTCTTTCTCTCACTCTCTCGCACCGTTACTTGCCACCTTGCCAATCGTAGTTACGGCAGCATTTATTACGAACGAGATATATTGCATACCTGTGGAGCAGTGTGATTGACGATTAAAAACTAAAACTAACGTAATTAGTTTAACTGACGATTGACGATTGAATTCGTTCTAGTCGTAAAAAAAATGAAATAGTGATTGAATCAATTTTCAATTTTGATTAATATAATTTGATTGAAATACTAATGACGAGAAAATTGTATAGTAAACGAATAATTAAATTAGACAAATGGTTTATTCTTTTAATAGTCATTCATACTTGGTATGCAAATAACAATGTTTTCACATTTTTACTAGTACAACACATAATACAGGGTGTTTGGTGCATCGTGTGCCAAATTGAAATCGTCGACTGAAGGAGTCATCCGCTAGCCTTTCAGACCCCTTAACACCCCTCATGCTCTGTGGATTTTTTTTTATCGGTTTTTTTATTGTTTTCAAAAAAAAAGACCCAAATTTTACATTCAAATACAGATTTTAAAAAAAATATAAGGCGTAGACTCTGAATTTTAATTTTATTTCGATCTGTATTGTTTAAGAATACTTTTAAATACAAAATTAGTGATATTAGTCACCTAGTTCTTTTTTAATTCACTCGCAAAGGTAAAACTTAAATTAAAGCTGTACATGTTACAGCTATTTATAAGGCTACAAAAAAAAAACCAAAAGCGACCGGGATCTTCCAACTCCCTCATTAATTCCCCAGTCTATCCTCTTTCTAATGATGTGCCACATGCCATAAAAAGTATTTTAACAACTTTGTGAATTCTACATTCTATACTACATTCCAAATTCTAATGAAAAAATATTTATTGCGGAACTGTTACTTGAGAAAGAGGTAAAATTTGTATTCTCACTCTTTCACAGTTAAATCTATCTTCTATCTCTTTCTTGCATACCTTAAATCGGTTTGAACAAATCGCGCCGCCCGACCCGCCATTTTTTTAGTCGAGACATCACTGCCTCTGCTACCTAACGTGTGTGCTAGTTCACCATACTCCGCGATTCTTTTATTACTTTGTTATCGTTAACTTTTGTTGGTTCTTGTTACATTTGTTTAATTTTGGTTGTTATTGTTAAACTTTGAGTTTTTTGTTATTGCAATGGCGACATTCTCTAACGAAGAATATGCGGACATTATGATGGCTTACGGAGCCGCTAATGGCGTCGCTCGTGCAGCGCAACGACTTTACCAGGAACGCTTTCCTGGTAGACGATTACCTGGCCGCAGAGTCTTCCAAGACACATACCGACGCATACGCGAGACTGGCAGTGTTACTTTTAATGAACCAAGGGGCCATATTGTGCGACATAATGTTGAAGTAGACGAGAGAATACTGGCACTTTTTGAGGAAGACCCTACAAGAAGCATTAGAAATGTGGCATCACATCTTGATATTTCAATATGGAAAGTGTGGAAAGTACTTCGACAAAACAAAAAGCATCCATTCCACTAAACTCCGGTGCAAGGTACGTAATTTTAAACTAACTTTAAACCCGTGCAAGCTTTGTTTGACCTTGCCTTTGTTTAGCAGGTAATGGGTATGGTATGGCGTCACTTCCAGGTAGTGAATCTATTAGCACGAACAGCGGGTCCTTTCTTATGCAACTACTTATTGCCCAAGAGAAATTTAAAAGAGTTTTTTGTTTGTTGCAGGTCTTGAGGGTGGCGACTTTGAGAGACGAGTGGCTTTTTGTCGGTTTCTTTTACACACGGATGTGGATGATCCTGATTTTTTTAAAAGAATACTGTGGACGGATGAATCCAAATTTACCAAGGATGGGATCCTCAATTTACACAATTTGCACCACTGGACAACGAAAACGCAAAACCCACGTGTTAAAAGACAGAAATCTTCTCAAAGAAGGTTTAGTGTAAACGTTTGGGCAGGAGTGATTGGGAATCAGGTAATTGGACCGCATTACCTGCCCGATAATCTCAATGGTGAAGACTACCTGGAATTCCTACAAAATGACCTGCCCGAATTAGTGACCGATGTGCCCGTATTTAATGAACGTGTGCCCATTGTATTTCAAAATGACGGCTGTCCCGCGCATTGGCGATTGACTGTGAGGGAATATCTCGACAATGTGTTCCCCAATGCATGGATTGGACGCGATGGCCCTATTCCATGGCCGCCACGTTCCCCAGATCTAACTCCGTTAGACTTTTATGTCTGGGGACGTGCCAAAGAGTTGGTATATGCCACGGAGGTTCCAACTAGGGAGGTATTAGTCCAACGCATAGAAGCGGCATTCAATACTATTAAGGAGGAAATACGACTTCGTACAACAACTGTTGAAATACGAAACAGTTGTCGGGCCTGCATTCGCAACAGAGGCCAACAATTTGAGCAAGATTTGTAACAATGATTAAATAAATGTTAAAAATGCAATTTTGTTTTTTTATTTCAAGTAAATCCCACGAAAGATACAGATATGAGACATAATACTTTTATGGCATGTGGCACATCATTAGAAAGAGGATAGACTGGAGAATTAATGAGGGAGTTGGAATATCCCGGTCGCTTTTGATTTTTTTTTTGTAGCCTTATAAACAGCTGTAACATGTACAGCTTTAATTTAAGTTTTACCTTTGCGACTGAATTAAAAAAGAACTAGGTGACTAATATCACTAATTTTGTATTTAAAAGTATTCTTAAACAATACACATCGAAATAAAATTAAAATTCAGAGTCTACGCCTTATATTTTTTTTTAAATCTGTATTTGAATGTAAAATTTGGGTCTTTTTTTTTGAAAACAATAAAAAGTCGATAAAAAAAATCCACAGAGCATGAGGGGTGTTAAGGGGTCTGAAAGGCTAGCTGATGACCCCTTCAGTCGACCATTTCAATTTGGCCCACGATGCACCAAACACCCTGTATAATCAAACAGATGATTTTCTGTTGTAAATATTGGTTTTGTACGTTAATGTTTTCGATGCAATAAAGAAATGACAAAGGATAACAGCCAGTAAGTGGCTTCAATCCTAACCTAATCCTAGTATTCACAGAAGAGTCTAAAATAGAGTAGAGAGAGAAAAGGATTTAAGACTAAGCAATATGACAACGAATTTGTTTGTGAAAATCTCTCGATGTAAATAACGAGTAGTAACTAAACCAGGCTAATAAAGCCTTGAAAGGTTAAAATGAAAATCCAAGATAGTGCCGACGAAAATTTTCGGGTTTTTCGTAATGGGTGTCATTTTCTAGGTTTTCGGGGTCGCTGATAACGAAAATGAGGACAAAATGAAAATCCAAGACAGCGCCGAAGATTTTTTTTTCTGGGTTTCATTTTAGTAGTTTTCTGGGTCGCTGATAACGAAAACTAGGTCAAAATGAAAATCCAAGATGGCGCTGAAGAAAATTTTCGGTGTTTTCTCATGGGTGTCATTTTCGTGGTTTTTGGAGTCGCTGATAACGAAAATGAGCTCAAAATTAAAATCAAAGATGGCGCCGACGAAAATTTACAGTTTTCTCGTTATGAGTGTCATTTTCATGATTTTCGGGGTCGCCGATGACGAAAATGAGGTCAAAATGAAAATTGACTCCAATAACCACGAAAATGACACCCATGACAAAAAACTGAAAATTTTCTTCAGCGTCATCTTGAATTTTCTTTTTGACCCCATTTTCGTTATTAGCGACCTCGAAATCCATGAAAATGACACCCATGACGAAAAAAACCGAAAATGTTTATCGGTGCCATCTCGGATTTTCATTTTGCCTTCATTACCCACGACGGAACGGAGACGGTATATGCGTTTGGGGTGAGAGGATGTTTGTTTGTTTGTGCAAATACATGTTGCCATTTTTGACCAAAACTACTAGTCCGATTTTGATGCAGTTATGGGTCCGGGTTTGATTGGTGCATGTTCTTAGATAGGTGTTACGGTGATAACTCACCAGAGGGCGCTGCAGCAAACATTTATTGTGCAAATCAAAGTTGCCATTTTTCACCAAAACTACTGGTCCGATTTTGATGCAGTTTTCAGTTATGGGTTTGGGTTTAATTGTTGCATGTTATTAGATAGGTGTTACGGTGACATCTCACCAGGGGGCGCTGCAGCAATCATTTTTTGTGCAAATCAATGTTGCCATTTTTCTACAAAACTACTAGTTCGATTTTGATGCAGTTTTCAGTTATGGGTTCGGGTTTGATTGGTGCATGTTCTTAGATAGGTGTTACGGTGATAACTCACCAGAGGGCGCTGCAGCAAACATTTATTGTGCAAATCAAAGTTGCCATTTTTCACCAAAACTACTGGTCCGATTTTGATGCAGTTTTCAGTTATGGGTTTGGGTTTAATTGTTGCATGTTATTAGATAGGTGTTACGGTGACATCTCACCAGGGGGCGCTGCAGCAATCATTTTTTGTGCAAATCAATGTTGCCATTTTTCTACAAAACTACTAGTTCGATTTTGATGCAGTTTTCAGTTATGGGTTCGGGTTTGATTGGTGCATGTTCTTAGATAGGTGTTACGGTGACAATTCACCAGGGGGCGCTGCAGTAAACATTTGTTTGTGCAAAACCAAAACTACTAGTCCGGTTGTTGACGCCTAGCATGTGTGCGTTCACCAACGGCTCACGCACACACGCGTACGACACCGATCATCAGCCGCGAGCGACGGTGTCGCGGCACTCGCCCACAGAACGTTGAAACCGCCATACGCAAACTTACATATTTATTTTTATAATTATTTTTGGTATTAAACCAATTTTGAAAATTCAAGCTGCGCATCATTCTTCCACCCCGTCATTGTCCACGTGAAGCTCAGTACCGGCGTCTACATCGGTTTTGATGCAGTTTGTGGTTGATTAGGGAGGGTTCTTAAATAGATGTTACGGTAGTAACTCACTAGAGGGCGCTGCAGTAGTATATTTTATATTAGTAACTACAGAGTTAAAGAGTTTTAGTTAAGAAATTTATGTGGAGCAAAAGAACATAATATCTATGCTCTGAATGCTCTCTATAAACTTTAAAATAAATAGAAGCTAAATTAAAAATTTTGAAAAACCCACGACTCTTAATATCCGTCGGGGGCTGCCATGAAATGAACTAGTTTTGCAATGTTCAGCCCCCGACGACTATTCTTGGGTTTTTTTTTTTTTTAAGCCGGGTGTTTTTAAATTATTTTATTCTTTTTCAATTACTTTTTAAGCGTCGTGGGTTTTTCAAAATTTTTAATTTTGCTTTTGTTTCGTTATCGGCAACCCTGAAAACCACGAAAATGACACCCATGACAAAAAAAACGAAAATTTTCTTCAACGTCATCTTGGATTTCCATTTTGACATCATTTTCGTTATCAGCGACCCCGAAAATCATGAAAATGACATCCATGACGAAAAAACCGAATGTTTTCGTCGCCGCCATCTTGGATTTCAATTTTGACATCATTTTCGTTATCAGCGACCACAAAAACCACGAATATGACACCCACGACAAAAAAAATAAATTGGTTTTCATGACGACTCTTTTCTCAAACATCATCAGATAGATAGTTTGTGTGATGTCTATAGACCCTTTCCAGGTAGTGACCCAAACAGCGATAGAATGTGGTAATAAAAAGGAATTATCCGGGAATTACCTGATAAGGCTTATTTTGAATTGAAAGAAAGTAATTTTTAAGTTTAAAATTGTATTGCTTTGTGTCTGTAGTTACTAGAAGGTACATACAAAGTCGATCCATTTTCTGGATAATATTTAATGTCCTCGTTTAACAATATCTTTTTAGTTAAAAAAATGATTGATACTAAAACTAATAACTAATTACTTGATTGATTACTCGATTTTAGTAGTGACTAAAACTAAAAAAACCAATCGTGACTAATTTAGTTATAACTAAAATAATCACTAACTTTTTAGTTTGATTTGTCAATTGATTGAAAATATGAATGACTAAGCTCAACTCTGCTGTGGAGGAATGCACATAATCGAATCATCACTGACATGCCACCAACTGTTAATGGAACGCAACCAAATTTAATAATTAATTGTAATTTTTTA
This sequence comes from Eugnorisma glareosa, assembly GCA_947578425.1. Lineage (NCBI taxonomy): Eukaryota > Metazoa > Arthropoda > Insecta > Lepidoptera > Noctuidae > Eugnorisma > Eugnorisma glareosa. The sequence goes on from OX387984.1 coordinate 2,552,872, forward strand.
TGTAGCTTCTTTTCTGGTACATTCGAAACAACAGCCTTGTGACAGTTTACGTCATTTAATAAATTACACGATTGAATATATGTATAATACTTGCTTTATTGCCAATATTCCTACATGGTAGCAGAGCGTGGCTCATTAGCAAGTATCAGTACATATATTCGTGCAGAATTTATGAGCACTTTGTAGTGTACATGAATCGGAACAAAAGTGAGGTTATATACACAAAAAATAAGTGGCCGACCGACGAATTATAAAACTCTGAAAAAATGAGTTCGTCGCATTACATGTTCAATCTCGATAAGTTGATCGTGCGTGAAAACTTCACAACCAACAGTTCAGTGTCGTGTTGTGGCAATGTGTGGAGCCCAAAGATGACAAACTTATTGATTCTGGTAGGGTAATCAAGGCGAAGTCCAAGTTAATATTGTTGTTAGATCCGCAAAACTAAATATACATGTACAAGGTTGTAAGACCGCCAAAGAAGTGTGGGAAACTCTGCAACGAGTGTTTGATGACAACGGATTGACCAGAAGAGTTGGACTGTTAAAAGACCTAGTGAATACTACTCTGGAATCTAGCGGTAATGTGATATCATACATTCACAAAATAATGACCACAGCTCACAAGTTAGCGTTCGTAGTTGTTCGAAAGAGATACCGCGGCCCTGAAACACAAAGGGCAAAGGAAGGAACATGGATGGGTTTTAGTCAGTAAAAGTCTGACACTCCCTCCTGCTCAGCCCAGAGCGAGAGGGGTTATTCGATGATTTCCCATCAGAAAAATAAAAAAAAGCTCACAAGTTACGCAACATAGAGTTTGAAGTCAACGACGAGTGGCTGGGCACCTTGATGCTATCCGGTCTGCCCGATGTCTACGCTCCGATGATAATGGGGCTTGAGAGCTCTGGCGCGACGATTAGTGCGGATCATAACAAGACCAAGCTCCTACAAGCTTACTACAGGAAGTTAGATCAGCAGACACCAGTACTGCTTTGTATGTTAGCTCAAAGTCAAAGAAACAACATCAACGTCAGCCACAACGACCAAAGGCTAAAGGGCCAAGATGCTACAATTGCAATAGCTATGGACACTGCTAAGTTTTGTACAAGTGCTAAGAAGGTAAACAAGACTGAGAATGAAAAACGCAAAAAGGACACAGGTTTCATTGCAGCTTTTTCAGCATTTTCAGGAGAAAACCATAACAAATGGTTCATGACTCAGGTGCGTCCATGCATATGTCAGGTAATAGACAGTGGATGTACAATATCACAGAGCCACCGGTGAAGAAAATAACTGTAGCTCATAAAGACCCGCTGTCAGTTGAAGGAGTTGGATACACTGATGTCAAACTAGCGCAGGGTAAGAACATTCAGTTAAAAATGTTTTATTGTTCCTGACCTCGCTGACAACCTACTCTCAGTGAGTACTATTGTTAACAGTGGTTATAAAGTAATATTTACTCGAAGAGGCTGTGATGTTCATTGTTCATGATTCACATAGCAAATTTTTATGTTCTGCAACTCTGTGAAGAAGAGTAGTGACACTTACTTGTGGCACCTGCAGAAGTGTAGTGACACATACCTGTGGCTCCTGCGTATGGGCCTCTTAAATGATTTAGATGTCAACAAGCTGCCTGAATGCGTCAATGGTGTGACTCTGACGAATACTGAAAATAATGTGATAAGACATATCTCCTGCTATGAAGGCAAGCAGTCGAAGTTGCCATTTAAGCATATCGGTTCCCGATACAGTACCTTTAGAGCTTGTTCACTCTGACTTCTGTGAACCCATGGAGAACTTGAGCCGCTCAGGTATGAAGTACTATATTACTTTTATAGATGACTACACAAGAATGATGGACACTATATACACTTCATGGAAAATAAAAAAAAGTTGAAAACCATTGTTCTCAGAAAATTAAGGTAGGTATTAAGAACAGGTACTGAGTACTGCAATGCCCATTTTGAAAAGTTTTTATCCAACAGCGGTATAGTACATCAGACTTCCACTCCCTACACCCCTCAACAAAATGGACTGGATGTGGACCGAATGTATGAATCGGACACTAGTTGAGAAAGCTGGTGCACGCTGTTCCATGCCAACCTACAGAAGAAACTATGGGCCGAGGCAGTGGAGACTGCAGCATATATTTTAAACCGATCTCCTATTAAAGCTTTACATGGTAAGACACCATTTGAATTGTGGAATGGACACAAACCTGACCTAACCTGACATCTGAGAATATTTGGCTCCGAGGCCATGGTATTTGTACCAAAGGAAAACGGCAAAAGTGGGACAAGAAGTCAAAACCCGCCAAGTGCGAGTCGTACTCACACGCACATAGGGTTCCGTAGCACCAAACAATATAATAAAAATATTTTGAAGGCATTCGTTCACATGTTGTATTGTTTTACATTCATCAACAAAACTAAATTTGTTTTACATAGTATGTTAATGAAAAACAAAGTTTTTGTTGCAGTTTGATGAAAAAGTCCCATATCTCAAAAAATAAACATCAAATCTTATTCAAACCAATTTTGGTTGAAAGTTTTTTTTTACGTTCTATAATCCTATATTTTTTTCAGAATTTTTCTCCTCTTACTTTGGAAATTAGAGGGAGGACACACATTTTACCACTTTGAAAATGTTTATCTTTCAAACGATTGACTTTGAGAGAAAATGTTTTAGGAACCTTAATGTAATTTTTAAAGACCTATTTATAGACACCCCGCACGTATAGGTTTGATAAAAACATTTTTTAATTTCAGTTCCATGTATGGGGAGACCCCCCTTAATCTTATATTTTTTACATCTACCTACTAAGTTTCAACTGTGTAGTCCTAATAGTTTCGGAGTAAAGTGGCTGTGTAATACACGGACAGACAGACACAGATAATTGGCGAATCTATAAGTGTTCCGTTTTTTGCCATTCGGCTACGGAACCCTAAAAAGGATGATTCTGGTGGGGTACTGTGACAGTACACAAGGATATCGTTTATTAGATGAAAAAACATACAAAATTATTAAAAGCAGAGATGTCACCTTCTTTGAGAATTGCAAAAGTGATTTAACAACTATTAATGATGATTCAGCTTCATCTACTAACTATCAAGATTCACAAGTGAAGTCACAGTCGGCAGGTAGTCAATCTACTTCCACAAGTCACAGCAGCAGTGTCCCGGTACCAAAATCAAAATCAAAGCATTTATTTCAAGTAGGCCAGTTACAGGCACTTTTGAATTGTCGAAACAAAGATAACAATTAAATGTAGCTGCAGTCCCAGTCACAAGGCATAAAAACTGTGAAAGTACTGTAGTTGCCCATTCCCTATCGTAGATCTCTATGGAGAAGAACGGGCAAGAAACTCCATGGACACTCTTATAAATCAGCAAATTGTTACAAAATCTTCGTTACCTCATTCATGTTGAGATGGTACACTATGTGAGAACGATGTAGCAAGATGTACACATTAAAAGTGTCCACAGTAAAAACAAAAAAGACAATTCAAAAAATAAAAATAATTAATTCAAATAAGCCGTGGCAACTAAGAGATGACCAGTCACACTGACAGCGCCCGTTCACGAACATGACGCATAGATCAGAACCATTCTACTCAACCATTTTGAAGGGAACTAAATGATCCGATACACGCGCCACCATCAGCGAGACATTTGAGTGAGCATGATACCTACAGAAATACCCCTGTCTGAGGTAGAAAACCTCATGCCATCAGATGAAGAAACTACTGGTGATTGTGTAACATATGAGAACTGTGATCAGGATTCTAGCTAGCTTGAGACAGACGTAGGGGATTTAGATGAAACATATGTCCCACCAAGATATGTACACTCACAGTATCAGCAGAACATCTCACTGAGGCCTCAAAACAGAACACAAAGGAATAACACAGATACAGGTGAAAACAGTATGTATTGTTTACTTTATAGTTTTTCTGATCCGCAGACAGTTGAAGAGGCACTTTCATCATCATATGCCAAACAATGGAGACAGGCAATGACGAGATGATGGACGAGGAGTACAACTCACTGATGAAAAACAACACCTGGAGTTTGGTTGGAGAGAACTTGCCATCGGAGAGAAAGGTTTTACCTTGCAAGTGGGTGAAGTGTATGGAGTAACGCAGTTGAAATAGCGCCCGTGAATAGATTATTAGATTATAAATTACTTTATATTTCTGTAAATAAACGTTGGTTTTTATTCAAAGACAATGATTGTGTTTCGTGTTTGTTGTCTATGGTAATTTGACGTTTGTTTAAACTTGACAGTTCTGTGTAACGGGGAACTATCTTGTAAATTGTGCAGTGTTAACAATAATAGATTTTAAGTTCTGAATTTGATAATAAATATATTAGTATAGTATAGTATATGGGTATACAAAACTTAAACTGACCAAAGTGGTAATATAATTCGTTTTAAAGCCATGCTCGTCATTAAAGGATATGCCCATAGAAAGGGCACGGACTACGAGGAAGTGTTCTCACCTGTTGTAAAGAACAGTACCATACGCTATCTAATATCTCTAGCTGCAAGGTTGGGCCTTGAGATTGATCAGCTAGATGCAGTGTCAGCATTCCTTCAAAGAGACATTGATGTGGAAATATACATGAAGCAACCAGAGCTGTACGAACAAGGGCCTCAGGTATGTCATTTGCATAAATCTTTATATTGGCTAAAACAGGCAAGCAGGTTGTGGAATTCAAAGCTAAAAACTGTGCTGCAAGAGATTGGGTTGAAAAGGTCAAAGTCTGACCCATGTGTCTATTTCAATGTAGACAAGAATACCTACATTGCTGTATGGGTTGATGTTAGTCGTCAACCCATACAGTTGTGTGTTAAGTCAGTTTATATAGAAATGCCAAAGAATTAAGAGATAGACGGCTGCGAGATCAAGTTAACCGAGCTTCTAAATTCGGGATGCGAATTTTGAAGCTCGATTGTCTTGATTTTGCTTCGGATTATTTCTTTGGTTCACAGAAATATTCGGAGTAACTTTTAATATTGGGACACGCCCACCACTGTATTCCCAAACCACTGCAACTCCTGAAAGCCAGAATCAACAGTGGCGACCACCAGAAAACGCCGAAACAGTGAAGCTCGACAAAGTCCCGCAGAAACAATTTAACTGTCTTGGATCCCGCAACAAAATTACCCAGAAAATAATAGCGGAGGAGTAGAAAAACATAATTTCCACTTCATCAACACTTTCCTGTTACGGGATCGAATTGAAAGTTTTAGGAGCCTTTCTCGAATAGGATTTTTTTGCCTTTTCATACCGATCGTAATTTTCTCAACTTGTGCAGATAAACTTACAAGTCAAAGATGGAGGAAGCAAGAGCGAATGCAGCAAGCACGCAATTTTTTTAGCACATTGCCTTGGGGAGGTTAAATTCTCTATTATTGGCTATATTAGGCATTCTCAGAGGTCAGTATCCGAAGGCAACCCTATTTACTAAGCCTCCGCTGTCCGTCCGTCCGTCTGTCAGCGGGCTATATCTCATGATCCGTAATAGGTAGACAGTTGAAATTTTCACAGAATGTGTATTTCAGTTGCCGCTATAACAACAAATAATAACAATAAATTGAAAATAAAAGGGGGCTCCCCTGCTACGGAACCCTTCATAGGCGAGTCCGACTCGCACTTGACCGGCTTTTTTGATGACACTTTTATTCCACTTAATTTTAGTAGATCTCTCAAATTAATAAAAATGAACGGGCAACAGCTAGTAATTATTATTTGTGCCAAATGTGTATGTATGTACCAAATTATTGTATTACATTAATTTTTGATTTTGCTGTGTTCAGTTTTAATTTGATGTATTAGACTTTAAATGTTATTTACTTGAGCCACAATAGGGTATATGCAAGAATTACAATACTTTTTTCATTTCTTCTTTATACTTGTTCTATAATACAACACTTATTTTACAACTTAATATTTTATGTAGCGTGTTTTTGGTGAAACGGAACGCAAACACAAAACGCATCGGTTCCGGTAGTGACGTCAATGTGCTATGTGTCAAAGAAACACTTTTAGTTGAAAAGTACTTAAAGTTTCACTAAGATTTTACTATAATATTATTATTGCAATTTTTGCTTAAAACTCAAACTCAAAAGCATTTATTTCAATTAGACCTTAGCAGGCACTTTTGAAAGTCAGAAAAACAAAGGCGAAGCTACAGTCACAGACACAAGGCAAAATAACTTGTGAAAGTACTGTAGTTGCCCATTCCAAAGCGTAGATCTCTATGGAGAAGAATGGGCAAGAAACTCCATGGACACTCTTTTCAATCAAAATATTAAATAAAGCACTTAAATTATAGTAACACGTAGTATTCTACTATGGGCAAAAAATTAGATTTAAACAAGGCAAATAGAGGTAAGTGACTTCAAATGCTATGACATGAATGGCCGCGATAGTCATGGACGTTTGAACTGTCGTAGAAAATAGTAGGAGTTAATTCTTTTTTTGGCGAAATGCAGTAGTTGAAATTAACTTTTAATTATTTTCTTGGTTTGATAGTACTGCATATTATTGATTTAAGTGAAAAAAAAATTACATGCATATTCCCTATTAGACACATTTGGAATGGATAAACGAAATATAACTATTGTATGTGATACTAACGTATGTTGTTGATTCTTCTTTGCTGAGTTTATAAATTAAATATAATTTTATATGATACCATACGACCTTGTTTCCGCCCAGTGCTCAACATATGGAAGAGCTACTTCCCAAAATGGAGTGTGTGAGCCTAGAATTCGGATTAAAGATTAACCCTCAGTAAAACCTAGAAGATGGTTGTAGAGCGAGCCGATAAGAATTCTCCCGAAGTCACCCAGAACGCGAACTGTGAGGTCGTCCAATCCTACATATATCTTGGAGCTCTAATCTCGAACAATAGAGGTTGCACGGAAGAAATAAAGCATCGCATGGTTATAGCTAGAACAGCAATGAACAAGCTGAAGAGAATATGGAAGAACCGAAACGTAACGAAAGCTACGAAGGTCCGGCTCGTTCGAACACTTGTCTTTCCGATATTTTTATACGCTGCGGAGACGAACTGCAACAAGTCGAGTAGAAGAAAGTAGATGTTCTGGAGACATCTCCACCACACGGTGCAACACATGGTGCTGGAGGCGAATTTTAAAAGTCTCGTGGACTAAATTTCGCACCAACGTCTCTATACTCCAAGAACTTGACATTAAACAACGCCTTTCAGCGGTAGTACAGATTCGCATATTAAAGTTCTTTGGAGTGAGAGACAGTGACTCCATTAAGCTCCTTTTCGTACAGGGAATCTGGAGGGCAGCAGAGGGCGGGGAAGGTCGCCCATGCGATGGACCGATCCAATCAAGCCAACAATGGGTGGTCCCTTGCATGAGTGCACCAGGATGTCGGCCAAGAGGGAGAGGCGAATCACATCTGCCCCTACAGAATTCACTACATGATGACCACGACCGCTCTGTCAAGAGTGTCACGACGAAGAAGATATGATACATAATAAATATACACGACATAAATCTTAAATTACTTATTTCATTTCAAACAAATATTTACGTTCCTTAAAAATTAGACTTAATATACTGACTGAACCTGGTGCATGCGATACACCGCTATAGGTATAGCACCGATATAGATATGTAGCTTTACCAAAGGGGCACGACCCTAATTATTATCTTGTAAAACAATAAAAAAACTTTTTTGAGGAAAACTAACCATAGAATATTCTTGTAAACATCATTACCAATTTTTTTAAATGTTTTTTGGGAGTAAAAGTGTGGTCTACTACAAGTACGACTTGAAAAACCATCAAAATTTTAACGTTTTTTATGATCAGGTGAAGTTGTAAATATCGTGTTTTGAATCGTAGTCAAGAACGTTTACTCGTATTAAAAACGACAACATATATTTTTATTAGATCAAAACCGACAATATTTGATTGTTTAATGTTGAATCAAAGATAGGTCGATTTTGAGAGTCCCTGGCCTTGACAACTTCCAATCAGGTTTCGGTAGACAATGGATATCAGTCCACCTTTGGCCCGTTTGCCAATGCCAACCTAATGATATACAAACAAATACATACTCTTTGTCTTCGTAGTCTTTTGTTTCTTTTCATGTACTTTTTGTTCTGTTTCTACTTCCGTTTTTAACTCCATTAAAGGTACGTCATCTTCTGATTGTAATTCGGATTGGTGTGGTGGTATATATTCTATTTCCAGAAATTGATTGTGTTGATGTACTGTTTCTAGATCTGTAAGTAAAATATAAAATTTGTTTAATACACATATTTTATTCTTTGTTGAAATAAACCAGAAATAACAAAATGTAGACACAAAACATCTTTTTCACTTCTCATGCTCTAAAAGTTCGTCTTTATGTAGTGCGTAGGCGACATAAAGTCGCTTTTTATGCTCTAGAGCATAAAGTAAAATCTTCTTCGAAGACCAAGGCAATCGGTCCAACAGCCACACGTGCTTGAGTCTTCGTTGATGTGCGGACTGTTTAGGTCGGTTTTAAATAAGGAGTCCAGGCTTGGCACAGTCATAACTATTTATTAACCTAATATTACACGGACACCATGTCTTAGCTATCGCAGCGTCGTAGGAAGAGAGAACATCGTCATTCAGAGACAAAGAGAGCTCTTCAATACAGACTATATATAACATTATCATAGACAACTTGTGTTGCTAGCAACAACACGAACAACTTCAACTTCATAGAATAACCTCTTCATTTTAATTCGTTTCTAACGAAATTATTATTTGTTGCTGTTTCATTTCCTCGCAATCGAAGTGAAAAGTAGAGTGTACAACTCGTCCATAAAACCCAATTTACACTCTACTTTATATCCATCCAGATAAACGTCTCGCGTAAAATGGTGCGTTTTATGCACTTGATGTACAATCTACTATTTTGATCCTGCAATATTGTCCGACGGGAATATCCTGGATAATAATTATACGTGACATAAAGCGCTGTGTGACAGTGCTGTGCTGCTGTGGTACATCACAGCAACCACACACGTTGTATACACGCGCCCACTAGGTCCTAGCTTAAGAGCGTTAAGGTGGATGCGCAAGGGTAGCCCGCGAAAATTAAATTTTCTTACGTTTATTGCAATTTGCAGGTCAGTGTCAGGTTGTATGTTGACGAAAATATGTTTTTTGGTTTAAGAACTTTATTTTTTCTCATAAAGAATATACATTATTCACTTACTGAGAAAACATGTTTAAGTATAAAATTAAGTGTAGGTAAGCGCACAGAAATAAACGGTTCAAACTAATTAGGTACAAAAATCAAACGACACACAATCTAAAAAACGAAAAAATAAGCGGGTACAATAATAATTAAGTTTGCGAAACTATGTGAATTATACAAAGATACAAAAAGCGACATTACTAGATATGGCATGTATGGCAATGTACTTGTTTTTGTTTTATTAATTATGTGGTGACGTGTTGTTTTAATAGTTTTTTAAAATTAAACATACTTTTCGTTTCTCTTATTTCCATCGGAATTTTATTATACATGTTGACGCCTTCATATTCAATATTTCTTTTACCAAAATTAACTGTTCTCGGTGGTCGCGTCACTAAGTAGCTAGGATTACGTAAGGTAATTTTGTGTTGTTTTTTAGTGAAATTTAGTGTTGTGTGAATATCTTTTTGTAGTATTTTTCGTATAAGTATACACGTGTAGTATTTTATTATATATATATTTTTTTAGTTGGCGTTCTAAATTTGTAGTTGAATAGAATTTTAATTAATCTGTTGTGCTGTTTGTAGTGTATTTAGATTAGATTTAGCTGCGGTCCCCCAGATTTCTATTAGGTAGTCAATGTGTGGTTTAACTAAAGAATTATAAATTATGTATCGCACTTTCCTGGGAAGACATTTGTTTATATTATGAAGAGCACCAGTGAGTGATATTAGTTTACATCGAATTTTTTCTATATGTGGTTTCCAACTCAGGTAGTTATCTAAAATTAAACCTAGATATTTCTCTTTAGTTTTCCTTTGTATTATTTCCCCATTAATTTTCAATTGAATATTGTCACAGATTTTTTTGTTTTTTGGAGCAATTATTACATAGTTTGTTTTTGCAGTATTTATCGTGAGAAGGTTAGATCGGAACCAATCATTTAACAAATTTAAGTCATTTTGTATATGAGGTATCATAGATTCTATTGAATGCCCAAAGTAAAACAGACTTGTATCGTCTGCTTAAAGCGAAATGTCTCCCGTAAGACCAATCTTTGATATACTATTTATATAGATTAGGAATAACAGTGGTCCCAAAATTGAGCCTTGAGGCACACCGACAGTGACAGGATTTGAAGAGCTCTGATACTGACCTATTTTGACTACTTGCTTACGATTTTCTAAGTATGACCGAAAAATATGAATGAATCGCGCCAGTAGCACGTATGGGATTACAGAATTATAATAATTCAAATCATGAATACAACCCTCCAAGTTCATTTAATTCCATTGAGTGACTTTTTCATGAAATTGCTATTGAATTGGATTATATGAACTTGGAGGGCTGTATTGATGATTTGAATGATTATAATTCTGTAACTCCATACGTGTTACTGGCGCGATTGATATCTTCATCAATATACAACCTGACACTGACCTGCAAATTGCAATAAACTTAAGAAAATTTAAATTTCGCGGGCTACCCTTGCGCTTCCACCATAAAGTCTTACGGCATTTCATACAAACTTTGAACTCATTTGTTTTCGAAATGACTGAACCGATTTTAATGAAATTTCATAGGCATAAGCAGGATACATATTATGTCTAAAAATTAGACAGAGAACATTTCCGAAATGTATTTAAAAAAAAAAGACAATTGAAGATTTCTGTTTCTATGGAAAATCTAAAATCGGCCTACTTTAGCTGTAGGTACTGTAACACAATTTTTGCCTGGTGACAGACAGCCAGACAGACAGACGGACGGACAGTGGAGTCTTAGTAATAACTAATTCTACCCCTTGGGTACGGACCCATAAAAACTAAAACCCAACTGGAAAAACTGAAAACATAAGTTGTAAGCAGGTGGAGCCTATTCCATTTTGATAATTTTATACTCAAATGGGCCCCGCCTGCTTCCAACTTACGTTGGATTTAAAATGTGCTTGTTTTTTGCATTTCAGATTTTTAAGTAACGTTTTTCTAAAAAACATACCATCATCACTTGGATGTTCCTCCTTCGGCACAAGAACATCATCGAGTTCTTCACAAACCGCTTGTAATTCTTCTTTCACAACAACGCTTTCTATTTGACCAACCTCAACTATACTTATGTTCTCTGTTGGAGTTTTAATAAACCCATGGAAAACCTCCAAGTGGTCTTGGTTTATTAAAGGTTTTAGCTGTAACAAGATGATTTGAGTATTACATAAAATATGTTGATGATCACAAGGGCATTACACAGTAAAAGATACAACCAAGTCGAGATCAGAAAGCAATTTCTTTTATTTTCTTTTTACCCTCTTTACAAAAATGTCGTGACATAGCAACAAATGTCAGGAAACTAAAATGGAAATTGGCTGGGTATATGAGTAGAGGGAAGGAGAAGTGGAGCAAGAAGGTCACAGAATGGTACCCCAGGAATAGCATACGAAAGAGGGGCAGACCCCGCCAAAGATGGGAGATCGACCTGGCCAAATTCGCAGGTGACCTGGAGCCGGGTTGCCACGGACAGAAATGAGTGGAAAAGGTTGGAGGAGGCCTTTTCCGATTGGTAATCAGCAGAAGACCACCTAGATTTTATATAACTTAGATATTAAAGAAATTGTATTACGTACTGTTGAATAAATGGCTTTATTATTATTATTTCCTTTATTTATCATTTTTCTTATTGTATATATTTAAAAAAAAAAACCTATAAAAAGCATTTAAAAAATATAAAAAATAGATGGCCCATCGGCATCAGGAACAAGGTCCAGGCTGCCAGTGGTCAGGGCTCGTTACTATTATTACTAAAATGTTACACTTGACAACTAATGAAAACCATCAACAAGGTTTAAACATAACACACAGTATAAGTTATGCTGATGATATGGTGCTGCCTGAGTCCCTCGATTGATGGACTCAGATGGATGCTTGAAATGTGTGAGATGTACGCCACGTCTCATGGTTTATTGTACAATATACGGAAGAGTGAGCTTGTGGGGCTCAGGGTAGGTACTAAAAAGCCTAATACAGTTCCTCCGGTATGCCTATACATTTAAATGGTGTACCAATAAATAGAGTTTCGCACCTTGACCATATAAAGGGTGTAACAAGACTCTTAACGAAGCCGAAAGGCCCTTGTTCTCCCTGTCATTGCGATCATTTTGTTCTAGACCATACCTGGGAACCTTCTAGTTATGGAGATATTGGGGGGCCAAAGGTCCACCTTTTTTTTTTAAATACAAGTTTTTAATGAAGATTTCTACTTTAAATACCTCCACGACCCCCGTACTATTCAATCTATCCATCAGCACAATGTTTTGAGTGCGTTACATTGAGTCCTACCGTAAAACGCGATTTTTCACCCCAAAAAAAAAGTTCATCAAACTAAGCAAAGTTATAGTTTGATGTACATAATGCTTGGTTGACGGCTTCCTGAAGGGTCTTGTTACGCCCTCTATACTAAAGATATGAAAGTTACTTGCAGTCTTCGGGTTAGACCTATGTAGAGGGCCTACAACGTTCTTCGCGTACAGTACAATAACGCTTTTAGGGTGCTGTTGGGGCTCCCAAGGTTATGTAGCGCATCGAGCATATTTGCTGAAGCTGATACAGATCGTTTTCAAGCATTTATGCAAAAAAGATAAGCATCCTTTATGCAAAGGATTCGGGAGAGCACCAACAATTTTAAAGGTGATAGTGGATAAGCCTGATTGCCCGTTCCTGGGGCACTGGACCAGTATGCACAGCTGCAGGTCTGGTGCAGGGGTAAGTGGACTAAGTTATAGATATAGGTTATTTAATTCGTTTTATTTTATTTGAATGACAAATTTAATTGTATTTTTATTTTATTTTAATGAGAAATGTTATTAACATAGCTTTTAAGTGTTACCAACAACAATATGAATAATTTGTGTTTGATTTAAATAAATAATATTAATCAACATTTGAGAATACCTCACCTCATAGTCTTCATTTAATATCTGAGCGAACAGCTCTTCAGCTTCCAGACATTTATTCAGGAATCTGTAGCATTTCTTCAGTTGAGCACAGCAGACAAAACAAGCCAGTATTGGTCTCCTGTCTTCAGTTACAAACTGCAACAACATTATTTTGTTTTGAAATAAAATACATAATTTCAAATATATTGTAATATTGTCAAAGCTGCTCTGAAGCCATTTTATTTGTTTAACTTATTTCATCACTAATCCTCTCTAAACGGTAAAGGAAACTAGTGAGAAAATCGTAATGTGTGTGTGTAGAATATGTGGACGGATGTTTGTTACTCAATCACACCAGAACGGCTCAACTGATCTGTATGATATTTGGCACAGAGATAGATTATAGTCTGGATACTTTTTTATCTCACACTTACTCATCAAAATTTCCACGCAAACGAAGTCACGTGCAACAGCTAGTTTATAATATATATTGCTAAAAGGCCTTTTATTTAAATGAAGTAGGATACCAGCAAATATCCGGTTCTGGTATCTTACAATACTGTTGCAAGTAAAAGGGTTTGTGATTTTAAATAAGATATGCATTCAGGTACAGTATTGCAGGTTACACAACATGAATTTCCGCCATTAACATCTTTGGTTGCCAATAAAACAGAAAAATACAATATTTACCTGGTTTCAACCATACTGGATATTACAATTACTAAATATCATCAACTTACTGGAATATCAGTCAGCTTCTCATATAGTTCATGCAAGTTCTTGTTATCCACCACATACATGCGTACATTCTTCACTAAACATATCCTACACATTGGCAGTTTTTCCATCTTGTGAATCAGAAATTATCACTTTGTTAAGACATACATATCAAAAACACAGTTGAGTACAATTAACTGGCGTGGCCAGTATGTTATGACCAGTATATATAAGATGCTCTGTGTGTTATGATGAAGATTTCTACTTATTAGTTACCTATTAGCACTAATCTTACGAATAAAACAATTTAAATATCGAATTCACTTCTTTTGAGGACCTAGATAATAATATGACAGTGCAGCAGTCTAGATCATATAAACGTAGTGATTATATACTCTCTGGTCTAGATAGTTAGACCCACTGACACTGGTATGGTATCCTTCAAAACCATCACGAATTCACAATTTCATAATCTTGCCAATGACATGGAGGTGCGCCCGCTGCCACTAACGCTAAGTAACAAATAAGTTACTGCAGCCAATTGCACTTTTAAACTATTCTCTTTCGAAACGTCTTCAACTCTTCATTAAATAGAGTATTAGATACTCTACACCACTATTGATTTAAGAATGACTTCTAATATTAATCTTTTTAATTAGCCCACTGAACATAACTATTTTAATTCCGTGCCCGCAGAACGTAGTATATCCGTACACATCAGAGTCTTTTTTTTTTTCGTTCGCCTTTATAAAGGCAGGCATCGATCTATAGACCATTCAGCCCTAAATTTTTGTGTGTGTGGGTGGACTGACAGATCCAAAGGGATGTGAAAAATTAACCGATTTTCGTATTAATTGTGTTTTATTTCCCAATCGATATTTAATAATTGATTTCTTTAATAATTTTAATCAATTTTTAATAAATCGATTATATTCATTTTATTTTAATTTTAGTCAAATGGTACTGAATATTTGTGGCAATCATTTTTTTAGTTTTTTTTGTATAAAAAGTTGAAAACAAGTTTTGGTTTTTAACTAGTGAAACCAAAAGGTTGTCGTTTTTAGGGTTCCGTAGCCGAATGGCAAAAAACGGAACCCTTATAGATTCGCCAAGTCTGTCTGTCTGTCTGTCTGTCCGTGTATGTCACAGCCACTTTACTCCGAAACTATTAGACTATTAGATTACACAGTTAAAACATAGTAGGTAGGTAGATGTATTCTGTGAACCGCTCAAGGTTTTTATACAAAAAAAAAAAAAAAAATAAGATTAAGGTGTCTATAGATAGGTCTTTAAAAATGACGTAGAGGTTCCAAAAACGATTTTCTCTCAAAGCCAATTGTTTGAAAGATAAACACTTCCAAAGTGGTAAAATGTGTGTGTGTGTGTCCCATCTAATTTCTAAAGTAAGAGGAGAAAAATTCTGAAAAATATATAAGATTATAGAACGTAAAAAAAACTTTCAACCATTATTGGTTTGAATAAGATTTAATGTTTATTTTTCGAGATATAGGACTTTTTCATCAAACTGCAGCAACAACTTTGTTTTTCATTAGCATACTTATGAAAAACAAATTTTGTTTTGTTGATGAATGTAAAACAATACAGCATAATTATTATGAACGAATGCCTCCAAAATATTTTTATTATATTGTTTGGTGCTACGAAACCATAATTATGGGCGTGTGAGTATGACTCGCACTTCGCCCGGTTTTTATTTCTATAGTCTATATATATATCATTTTATTTAATTCTAATAGAATGTTAAATGGTACTGAAAATTTGTAGCAAGAATTTTATTCTTTACGGTCCATTAAAATAGGTGGACAAATAATACAGCGTTTAGTACGTCTAACCAATGTTAACCCAGCAAAAAAACACTGATTAAAGTGATTTTATTTTGACCTAAAATAATAAATTGCTTGCGGCATTCTAGAATAAACACATCCACCAGGTCAAAATAAAATCACTTTAATCAGTGTTCTTTTTGCATGGATATCTTCGGTTAGACGTACTGAACGCTGTGTTAAAATTTCTCCACCTTTTTTAATGGGACCTTATATTTAGTTTCCTTATTGTTTAAACTGAAAGTTTAAAGAGACAATTTTTTTCGTACTATATACGAATTTGCTACAACAATCGATTATTTATTCTATCAAAAATCTATTATTCCCATAATCGATTTTTATTGAAAAGAGAAAAATCGATTTTTGAGAAATCGACTTTTTTCCCTCAATGTCACATCTGATCCACTCCACAGACCATAGAAACCAAAGAGTGTAGACTATAAATACCAAAAACATTACGGTAAAAAAAAAAAAAAACAAGGTGTTCAGTTCGAGGCGGCGCTGCTTGTCAAGCACAAATGCATCGATATGTCAAACTTATTACATTTATTATAATTTTGTGTTTTTCCTTGAGTTTTCCCCCCACTTGCACAGATAACATTGGTTGAAATGACCTCTAGTGAGGATAGCCAATCAATAAAAACACAAATGCAGTTGTTGCCAACTTATATCTAAAGGGGACATATATCGAGCAGTTATAAAACAATCTTTAATCTTTAAGCAAAAATACGAAACCAAGGATTTTACTAGATGTTGGCGTAATATCTTCCCTAACTCACTTGCCACACTGCTGACCAAGAGTTAATTAATTTAAGATTGGTATCAGCTCAAATCGTAACTGTGAACGGCATGTTTTTAAACCACTGGATTGGACAGAGGCCAATGAATGGGCGGCATAAATGCTTTGACATCTGGCACTTGTTGAAGGAGGTTTTCTCCTAATCTTTGCTTTTTTTATAATACTTTATTCTTTACACTGTCATTCCTTAAGTCAATATGAATGTTTCCTACATGTTACGTTTATTTCTTTTCAAACCATAAAATACCCTCTCAACATGGTAGCAGAGCGTGTAAATATATAGGAAACGATTGATTAATGGACAAGTAAGGTTTTTTTTTAAAAATAATTTGCAAAAACAGTTAAAAATTTTCAAAAAAATTCTAACGATCGCCTGTCAAAATGTCGACTTCATCTACGAGTTGTAAAATTGATATTGGTCGTTTGGAAGGTGAAGAAAATTGGTCTACATGGCGCTGTAAGGTACTGTTGCTTTTAAGGGGTACTCCTGGCGGGTTGGATGCTATAAATGGAAATCTTATAGAACCTATAAAACCAGCTACTACAGCAGCTGCAGACGTTAAAGTAAATTATGAAAAGACTTTAGAAGCATATCATAAGATAGATAGTACGGCGATGCTTATTTTGATGGCTAATATGTCGGATGCCACTTTACAAAAGGTCATGAGATTCTCAACAGCAAAACAGGTTTGGGATGAATTGCACACTTTGTTCAATGGAATATCTGAAGACAAAAGCTATTCACTATGCTACAGTTTCTTTGGCTATAAAAAAGATCCGTCACATGACATGTCAATGCATATATCCAAACTGAAAAATATATGGCATGAATTGAAAGTGGAACTTCAAAAAGGTGAAACCAAATATGATCTTCCAGAGCTATTACTAATCTGCAAGATCTTGGAAACTTTACCCGACGAGAAGTACTTCTCCTTCAAGTCTAGTTGGATGTTGATGTCAAGAAAAGATCGAAATATAGACAATCTGACAGCACAAGTATGTGCTTACGAACGTTCACTTTTGACCAAAGAAAGTATTACTGAAGCACAAGCTCTAGTTGTACAAAACAAGTTTATGCGTAAGAAAAAGTGTGGATATTGCGGACTATATGGACACAAAGTTAAAAAATGTCGCAAGTGGATATCGGACGGGAAACCTTCTAAAACACCTGGCCCATCGACAAGTCAAGCTAACAATGCCAATCTGACCCTCTCTTTCATGGAAGTTGTTACAAATGAAGTCGTAAATATTATTGAAGAAGATCTTGACAGTTGGTTTGTTGACAATGGTGCTACAAGTCATGTCACCTGTCGAAATGACATATTTTCCAGCTTTCAACATTTCAGAAATAATCAAACAGTAACAACTGCAAATGGCTCAACAATTCAAGCTATTGGAAAAGGTACAGTTGATTTGATAGCAGACGTTCGCGGTCAGACACAAAACATTAGACTGTGTGATGTATGGTATGTTCCAGCAATAAAGAAAAACTTATTTTCCGTACTTGCTGTGCAAGATAAACTTGAGAAGAGTGTCTTCACATCTGAAAGAGAATATTGTCAATTGATAGTAGATGGAAAAATTAATTTAATTGGCACAAGAGTTAAGAATGGAGGACTCTATAAACTAAATGTAAAGACAATTATAAATTCATCTCCTGAATTGAACTCACTGTCAACAAACAACATTTTACAACTCTATCATGAAAGATTTGCTCACCAGAATAAAAGACATGTGAAGCAATTGATTGAAAAGGAACTTGGTATAAAAGTCAAACTCGATTCTGAATTATGTACAGGATGTGTTTATGGTAAAACACATAGATATAAATTTGGAACAAGAGATCGAGCTAAAGCACCAGGAGAGATCATTCACACAGATGTATGTGGTCCGTTCCCCAATTCATTCAAAAAGTTTCGTTATTTTGTTTTATTTAAAGACGATTTCAGTAAGTATCGTCATGTTTATTTCATCAAGCACAAGTCTGAAGTGAAGGATAAACTTGTGGAAATGATAAACGCAACAAAGACTACTGGTCATATTATAAAGACAATTCTCAGTGATAATGGAGGAGAATTCCAAAATGAAGCTGTGAAGAAGATCTTAAATAATCATGGCATCCAACACCGTTTGACAATGCCGTATACGCCGGAACAGAACGGGTGCAGTGAGAGAGATAACAGAACTTTGGTAGAAGCTGCTCGTACTATGATGCACGCTCACGAAGAACTTCCACTCTCCTGTTGGTCTGAGCTTGTCAACACGGCTACTTATGTTCTGAATAGAACTGGGCCGACTTCTATAGAAGGAAAATCACCGTTTGAGTTATGGTTTACAAAGAAACCCTCAATCAAACATTTGAGAATCATTGGCACTGAATGTTATGCTCATGTTCCAAATGTAAAGAGAACGAAAATGTCCAGAAAAGCTCAAAAATGTATTCTCATTGGTTACGATGGTGATGACGGTTATCGGTTACTAAGCATAAACAATAAATCGAATCCAACACTGATACGGTCAAGAGACGTAATATTCAACGAGTCAGTCATCAGATCTATTGGATTGGAGTCAGATGTCTCTGAAACAGAAAAACAAAGTCCAATTGTTGAGATGGAGGTTCATTTTCCTAAAACTGGAGAAAATCATCCAATGTTAGATGCAAGGGAGGATATTTTACACGACGCAACTATTTCAGATGTGCCTCAAACATTGAATGATGGTGCGAGTTTTGAAGAAACAATTCCCAATTTGCCTACAATATCGGATGAATCTAGTAGAAATGAAGAAGATTCTAATGAGTTCTATATTACGCCTGAATCATCAGAAGTTGATTCAGATGAAGATGATGAACGAGGAAATTCTACGACAAGGAATCTAAGAGATAGATCGACATTGCGACCACCACAACGATTTGAAGATTTTATTATGTCTACTGTTGTTAGTGATTTTAATGAACCCAAATCATACAAAGAAGCAATAAAAAGTCCTCAGAAAGCGGAATGGTTAAAAGCAATGGAGAGCGAACTAAAATCTCTAAAAGATAATAAAACTTGGATTTTGGTGGATAAACCAAAAGACAGAAAACTGATTTCTTGTAAGTGGGTTTTCAAAGTTAAAACCCATGCTGATGGAAGTCTTGACAAACATAAGGCGAGATTAGTAGCAAGAGGTTATACACAAAAGAAAGGAATTGACTATAGTGATACATTTAGTCCTGTTGCTAGAATGGCCACAATAAGATCGATTCTTAGCATCGCTGCAAATGAAGGGTTATCCCTCAGACAGTTTGATGTAGCAACAGCATTTTTGAATGGTTCACTAGATGAAGATATCTACATGAATCAGCCAGAAGGATATAGTGATGGTACGACTAAAGTATGTAAATTGAAGAGAAGTTTATATGGTCTTAAACAAGCTCCAAGATGTTGGAACAAATGTATTGTTGATTATTTGAAAGTTTTAGGATTCAAACAATGTGACACAGATCCATGTTTGTTCATTAGAAACCGACTTAACAACAAGATCATTCTTGGACTCTATGTTGATGATGGTCTAATAGCTTCAACGAATCCAAAGGAATCTGAAAAGTTTTTGGCAGAATTGAAACGGAAGTTCAAGATAACCACAAAACCAGCTTCTTACTTTCTGGGTTTGGAAATCTTCAACAATAACGATGATTCCATCAAAGTCTCTCAAAAACATTATGCTAAAAGGCTACTGGAACGCTTTGGTATGAGTGATTGTAAAGCCATTAGTACTCCAATCATTAAAGAAGCACAACCTGCACAACCATGCTCAGTAAAAGAGGATGACGTTAAATTTCCCTATCGTGAAGCCGTTGGTGCGCTAGCTTATTTAATGACAGGTACTAGACCGGACATATCATACGCTATTAGTGTCGTATCCAGGAAACTTACAAATCCCTCTTTAGAAGATGTTAACAAGGTTAAACGCATACTTCGTTACATTCAGGGAACCCTTGATACAGCAATTGTATACAAAAAGGGATACAAAACTGGAATCTTGGAATGTTTTAGTGATTCTGATCATGGTGGAGATTTCGATACAGGACGCTCTACTTCTGGAATCTTATGCGTGTATGCAGGAGGAGTAATCTCTTGGGCAAGTCGTAAACAGACTTCTGTAGCTATCTCAAGCACCGAAGCAGAACTTGTTGCAGCTAGTGAAGCGGCTCGTGAGATTGTTTGGCTGAAGAGACTTTTTAATGAAATTACTACTTTGATAGAAGTCCCTACTTTACAAGTTGATAATGATGCTGCTATAAAGCTTGCATAAAACCCAGAGTTACATCGTCGCACAAAGCACATTTCTATTAGACATTTTTATGTAAGGGAATTAGTTACTGAAAAAGAACTTCAAGTTAAGTATGTTCCCACAGAATACCAGTGTGCTGATATTTTGACTAAGCCTGTGCATAAACCCAGACTGGATCTAATTTCAGGAATGGTGGGACTTATACGATAAAGATTATCGAAAAAGGGAGGATGTTGAAGGAGGTTTTCTCCTAATCTTTGCTTTTTTTATAATACTTTATTCTTTACACTGTCATTCCTTAAGTCAATATGAATGTTTCCTACATGTTACGTTTATTTCTTTTCAAACCATAAAATACCCTCTCAACAGCACTAACCACAAGCTAGAGAAGAAAGCAAGTGAAAAGTAAATTTTTTGTAGTCAGGGAAACTTAAATCTGACCACCTGGACTATTAATGTTTGTAGCGCTCGCGCCCGGCTGCTATAAACACTCAAAATTTTTGGTTTGGTCGAAATTCGTTTATTAATATTGGTCCGCATTGATCACCACGGAGGCTTTTGCCCAGCGGTGGGACAGTAATAGGCTGGTATTATTAATATTGGGATTTTGTTTTAAAGGAGTAGATTTAGGCTGGTCCGATTATACATATATGTATGTATATAATGATTTTACTGTGCATCTTTGATTTCATTTCATTGTTTTTTCTTTGATATCATAATTCATCATTTTTTCATCTAAACCTTGAATAATAATAATTCTGAGAGAATCTAAGAAAATGCCGAATTTTGAATATTGTCAAAAAAGTTCTTTAAAGCACAGAGTATGTATAGTGTTGCTAATGTTTCGTCTTTATACTCTGTAGCTTTGTAAATTAGTGTCAAACTGTCAATGTCAATTGTCAATCAAACTTCAAAGTGGATCAACAATACAAAGCGTTTTAAAGAGTTATCTGTGATTTTATCCTTGTTTTGATACCGGTATTCGATTATTCGTACTACATTTGCATTAGATGATGTCTAGGGTCTAATAAACTAATTCTTATAAATTATTGGCTGTCCTAGGAGTGATATATTAAGTCGAACACTTTCCGTTCGCTGTGGTCATGGCGTGTTCCACAAACGAACTGCTCACGATACTAAAATTGGTCAAAGCGTCGTCTTAGAATTACAATTTTCTTGTTGTAAACTTAAGTCAGTGGGTCATCTTAGTCGCGACACTTTCGTAAATTAGTAAATGAAGTCGCAATAATTGATATACAAGCGTCGCCTGTTATTTGTATGCATCAGAATATCCAAGTTGAAGTAATTATCTTCAGTGATACTTAAACAGTTACAAGATGGAAAAGATGTCAATGTGTAGGATATGTCTAGCGGAGAATGTTCGCATGACTGTGGTGGTCAACAAGAACTTGCATGAACTATATGAGAGGCTGACTGATATTGCAGTAAGTTGATACTAAATAGTATTTATACTTTATTTATTTAGATTTAAATGCCTTTCTTACTTTAGGATTCATATAAACTCTTAATAAGAGATTGTTGTAGGAAAACGGAATACAACAACATTGGTCCAACAATGCTAATTTTAAGAAACCTGTTCATAAAATACTGGACTGCCTCTTTGGTCTAGTGTTCGCAATCGCGACTGTTCAGCTTGAGGTCCTAGGTTCGATTCCCTGGTTGGCCAAATTGTTGTTAAGTTTTTCCACCAGGAATTTCTCAGTAGCAGCCACGGAGTTTGGACTTGTGCCCGGTTGATGGCAATAGGCTCGCCCTCTATTACATGGGACTTAAACATAACTGGTAGAATATGGGTGTACTATTAGGTACAACTCTGCATAATCCGTCTGGTATTAGAGTTGTGATGTCATGATCTTATGTTCATAAAATAAGATCTTATGTTGCCAATTTACTTTAAGCGTGAGCAGTGATCAATGTATATATGCCTTTTCTGAGAGGCATTTAAAAAGCATTACTGCACAAAAGCTGGAGACTACTGTGATGGCAATATATTATTCACAAACCCAAAAAACTAACTCAAAGTTTTGTTGCAGTTTGTAACTGACGACAGTAGACCGATCCTCGCTTGTTCCTTCTGCTGTGCTAAACTAAAGCAATGCTTCCGATTGCTGAGGAAATGTTTGAAAGCAGAAGAGCTGTTCACTCAGATAATGAATGGGAATTATGAGGTGAGGTGTTCTTCAACAGATATTTATTTTTTAATGTGTAAGTAATGCCCTTGTGATCATCAAAATTTTTATGTAAATTCTTTAATCATCTTTTCACAGCCAAAACCTTTAATAAACCGAGACCACTTGGAGGTTGCCCATGGATTTATTATCTCTCCAATAGTGAGCATAAGTATAGTTGAAGTTTGTCAATCAGAAAGCGTTGTTGTGAAAGAAGAATTACCAGCTGTTTGTGAAAGACAAGATGATATTCTTGAGCCAAAGGAGGAATATCAAAGTGTTGGTATGTTTGTTATACAAAAAATTATTGATGAAAGCAATATCTTCTATAAAATAAAGATACATTTGATTGAAGAGAAAAGGTTTATCTATACTAATATTACAAAGAGGTAAAAGAACAATGACCACGCTCCATACATGCGATGACCTGTCAATCAAATTTTTTATCAGATGATGTATAGTGATGTGAATCATATCAAATTATCGAATAAGTCTTAAATATGCCACTGTAAAAACGTGGTTTGAATTGACAATCAGGTAAAAATGTTACAATGAAAACAATATTTGAGGTTATGTAGTAGTGTACTTAACTGTCAAACGAACATTTGTTCATTTGTTTGTTGTTTGTCAACGATTTGTTTGTATTGTTTGTAAGTACAAACAATACAAACAAATTTACAACTATTCCACAAACAAACAAATAAATGAATTTACAACTACAAACAAACAAATTTACAACTATTCCATATTATCCAAGTATGGACCTTCATGAATTAAGTACTTTTATTATTGGTTGAATAAGTGGTTATTATTGGTTGTTATTACTCATTGAAAAACTAAGAAAAAGTTAGGAAATTAAATAAAAATAAAACAGCACATTTATTCATTTCATTATTTTATTCTAAATCTTCTCTTACTACTACATCATCTAAAAATGCTGCTGGAGGTACCTACTATATTGTTTTGGTACCTGGCCCATCCAAGGTACCACACCAATGTCATCACATGTGCACAACAACCAACAGTGCGACGTCCTACGAGGCAGCTGCAACAATACTCACTTATGCCTTCTCTTCCATTTAAATTATTTTCAATTAAAATGTAGACATAGTATTGCCGCCTGCCAATATGCCTTGACTTAATTTTTCCTCTTATCAATGAATTTTCCCCACTACCTCTCAAATTGAACTCGTCCATGTTTAACATTTCTCTGCACACTTCAATTCTATATCCACCATGAAAACGTACATGCTCGCCATAATAAGAACGACTAAGTAACCTTAGAACGAATTTAAATTCAATTAACTGTATAAAAAACGATGCACGAAATACAAAATCAATAAATGTTAACAAAGTTAACATTGCTAACACTGCGTCTAAATGTCAACAAACTCAACTTAAAACGGAACGGTACTTCAATGCATTTCAAATGCCTGCGTTCTATTAAAAACAACGCTTTATTTGGTGGTCGTTTTAAAATTAACTTTTCTTTTTTTCACATTACTAATTCTGTTTTAAGTTAGTGCTACGTACGTAGCAAAAAATTACCTTTTTATTACGCTAAATAACATCACTATACACACAACCTTCTGTCAAAATGTTTGACAGGTCATTATTGGACATGATTCTTTGTTTGTATGTAGGGGTAATCTCTGGATCAACTGAACCGATTTTGATCTGAAGTTCTTTCATTAATAGGAAGCTACATTATCCCCAAGTGCTATAGGCTATATTTACAACGTGCCCCTGGAATAATTTCCGGCAACAGCTAGTTGTTAGAGGTAGAAGCGACACTGGCACAAATTGTTACCACTTATTCAGTACAATAATCTGAATTTTTTCGTTGGTAATTTAAAAAGACACTGACAATCGGTTTGTCGTTTTCGATTTTACGAACCAATATTCTGCCATTCTGGAACCAGATGTATTTGTACACACGGCTACACATCAAGCTATACATTTTCAGTATAAGCTGACCTCGTATTGTATGGAAATCCTATACAATGCGAGATCAGCATAAACTGGAAATGTATAGCTTGAAGTGTAGCCGTGTGTACGTTTCCTTTAGTGTTTGTTTAGCTTGCCATAGTAGTGATTTATTCGCTTTGGTAAGAGCGTATCGAAACAAGACTTTTGACTTGGCTAAGTCATGACTGACCTCGGGGACTAAATCTTGAACAACAATTGGTTCCTTCCGCGCTGTACGTATCCACTGATCAACCTGCTCCTCATGCTGTAACGTCACCTGAATAACTCCTTCTTTACCATTTCTGCCTTTAAGTCTTTTGACCGTTGTAACTTGGCGTTTCTCAATGTTAAGCTTCGAGGCTATTTTGGTTGAGAGTAGGCCCAGGTTCTCGTTCTCATTATCAGGAATACCAGTGATCTCCAGTACATTGGCCAATGTTTCTTGCTCAACATTTCTGATGTGTTGTTCCAATGCATCAATTTTTAATTCCAAGTGTGTGTTTTGATTCGTGAGGTATGTGTTTTTCTTCTCCATGTCTTTAACTTTCTCCGTAAGAAGTTCCAGTGTAGAATTTACAGCATTCATTCTTAAGCAACAAGTGCTAAGCGACTCATTCACCGATGCCAGTTCTTTCTTCACTGCTTTCTTAACCTCGAGTGAAATATCACGTAGCAATTTATTCACCGCCGCACTGTTCCCATCCGGCTCGCTCCCATTATCATCCTCATTTTCATCATCTTCCGGAATTACGAAGGACTTACGATGGGGAGACTCCTTGTGACATTCATCGCATGTCCACTCCAGGTTTTCTGCATTTCGCAGGGCTGACAGGTGCTTAGAAGATAAGCCAGTGCATATTTGATTAGCGTGACACTCAAGCCCAGGTGATTTTTTTGTAATAGTTTTATCACAATTATCGCATTTAGGCATTTTTTTTTCGTTGGAGGGGTAGATGGTTAAATAATAGATACTTGACTTGACGGGCACGTTGTAAATATAGCCTAGGGGACTGGGGGATACTGTAGCTTCCTATTAGTGAAAGAATTTTCAAAATCGGTTCAGTAGATCCAGAGATTACTCCCTACAACCTCACAAATTTTACCTCTTTATAATAATATAGCATAGATAACGGTCTGGTATTGTAAAATATTAAAAATGGCGTAAGTTCGGTAGGCCAGGCTCCATACTAAAATATCCAAACCTTTTTGTCTATACAGGTTGGTTTGTTTAGTTTTCTGCATACTATCTTTGAATCTAAGAGACCTAGAGATTTGCACATCTCTAGGTGTCTTCAGATTCAAAGGTCGCGGGGTGTTGGGGAAATTTAAAATTGTGTATTTGTCGATGTATGAGTATAAGTATATAATACGCCCTTTAAATATCGGTACCCGTTATCCAAACAGATTGTATAGACCGAACTTCAGAAGGCTTCCATATATTTTTTCGTTTTGTACTGTCAAACGATGTCATGTCATAATATGCGTTCATGTCATCTGCTGAATAAAACAGTAAATGAGTAACTCTTATCTGTTTTTGTTTACTTACATATCTAGAACTGGAAAATGTAGACAATAGCCGTCTAGATGAAGAGGAAATACTACCACATGGTTCTGAATACAATTCAGAGGATGATGTACCTTTAATGGAGATTAAAATAGAAGAGGAAGAAGAACAAGAATCATCTGAGGAGAAACACGGAACCGTGGACACCAAAAGTAAGTATTAATTACTTAATCAATAGTAGGTAGTGTCTGACTGAGCTTCCGCTTCGGCCTCTTTCAGCCAAGGAAATACCTTCGGCTTTAGCCAAAATTGGCTGAAGTATTGGCCGAAGCCCAAGGTTTCTAGCAAGTGCTGACTGAATACTGAGACGGGGCAGTTTGGGCAGGTACCTTAACCGTTGTTGCTTCATGAAAACGGTTTTAGCTAACTTATTGAGCTTTATTTTTTGTTTCGATATATTTAAAAATGAATGTTTGTAGTTTGTCTTCTATATAAAATAAAATACGGGCGGTTTGAGGTCGGGAAGCGTATTTCCGTTTCCGTATTCATCAGGAGGCAGTACTGCCTCGAAACACGCACGGGTTTGTCGTGCTAACTGCCTTTACAAATGCGTGTTCAATACAAGGCACGTGTCCTCCAATCGCGCACGGGTTTGCAACGCCAACTGTTCTTCTAAACACGTGTTCAGTTCAAGGCGATGCATGGAACTTAGCCATGAAGTTCGCGCGTAAAGTTTTCAGCGTCATTCTTTGAAAATATTACGGGTGAATCAAGCACAAATAATGAAGACAGCGAAACTGATCATGAAACAGATGATGTTGTACCAGACGTTACACTTTTGAACTTCCAATAAATCGAGCGGGAAACCGTGTAACTACAACAACAATGAAAACATTGACAATGATGTTTAAAATATCAAAGCTTAGTGGCAAATAATTACTGATATCTTGGAAAAGGATTCAAATGCTGCATATAAAAACATTCTTACTAAGTATGGGTCTGATTTGTCGAACGACATTTGATTTGTCCACTTAAAAGTTAATTTATCTAAAACAAAATTCATTCAATTTGCAAACTATAAACAAAATCCACCAAAAAATAACAAAGAACACAATAATTAAAAAATTAATAGAGAAAACAGCATACAAATTTTAGGGTTAACATTAGATCAAAATTGTAATTGCGGAATCCATATTGACAACCTGTGTAAAAAAATAAACAGATTTCTATACGCGCTAAAAGAGCTACGCAAAACAGCAAATGAACAAGCCGCACTCAACGCCTACCATGGCTATGTAGCGTCTATACTGAGATACGGCTTACTCTTATGGGGTAATTCGACTCATGTCCAAAGAGAGTTTATAGCACAAAAAAAATGCTTGAGAGCAATTACTGGGACACCTGCTTACGAGAGCTGCAGACCTGTTTTTAAAAAGTTAAAGGTTTTAACTCTAGCTTGTACCTATATCTTAGAAATAGGTATATTTGTTAAAAAAAAACACACTTCTTCTCCACTGTAGCCGAAAACAACAGATTCACAAAAAGGGACCCCACTAAACTTAAAAACCAATTTTGCAATAGTACTCTTCATTATAAAAACAGTTACTTAATGTACATTAAAATTTACAACCACATTCCGAAACCAATAAGAGAGTCACCACTTCATTTTTTTTTAAAACAAGTTGAAATCATGGCTACTTCAAAAGACTTTTTACTCAGTAAAAGAATTTCTTGAAGATATTAAATATAATAGGTAGATACTGGATATTGTTATACACTTTTTTATGTTTTTTTTTTTATTATTTCCAAGGTTAATGTTAATGTTGTGTTTTATATTTTATGTATTAGATTATAGAGTTTAGACATTTAGTTTTTTTTTTTTTTTTGTTTTTTGTTCTAATAGAGTGTAAGTAAGTTATTAAAGGTATATGTCCGAAAAAATTTAAAACTAAGATAATAATTATTTTTTATTTCATTTATGTGCTAATATTTTAGTGTTTTCAAGTGTAAATAATGTAAATATTCGTATGCCGCGTCTAGCGGCGGATATGTCCTGAACCATGCTATTTCTATTTAACAACTTTGTGCCTACCGTATCCTACGAATAAATGTCTTGTCTTTGTCTTTGAAGCTACAAACTCCATCGACTATTATACGAGTATCATTTATGGTTGAAAAAAATGTCCGACGAAAATCTTGAAAAGCTTTCTACGGAAAAAAACCGACTTCCAAAAAACACTAAAAAGGTCT
Source organism: Eugnorisma glareosa (assembly GCA_947578425.1). Lineage (NCBI taxonomy): Eukaryota > Metazoa > Arthropoda > Insecta > Lepidoptera > Noctuidae > Eugnorisma > Eugnorisma glareosa. Next base: position 2,581,564 of record OX387984.1, read on the forward strand.
AAAAGTTTTTAGTTGTAGTATACCACACAAATTCTTGTCATTCATTAATTTTTACATTGTAACTAGAAGTTAAAGAGATCATCATGTCATCAAAATAGCCCAAGAAGAAAAAAAAAAGTATTAACACGTTCATTGCCAAGTCAAAATGCTGAACTTACCTAGGTGGCCAAAATAAAAATTCGTTGAATGTCTACCCTAGTGGCATAAACCAAATACCAGAACCTAATACGCTGCGGCCGCTATTTTATGGCTCGTACTCGTACATAATTAGGCACCATCACGCGACGTCGCGTATACATCAATGCACCTTCACGCGGCGTCGCGTGATGTGATAATTAACAACCAAATTACTATACTGATTTTGATGAAATTTCTATGGGACCAATCGGGAAGTATGTATGTCCTTTCACATGAAAAAGAGAGAGAGAATTTTTCAAATCTGTTTACAAATGACGGAGTTAAGAGGTAACAAACATAAAAAAAAATACAACCGAATTGATAACCTCCTCCTTTTTGAAGAAAGTCGGTTAAAAATTCAAGTACATACCAGCTCGAGCACTGAGTCAGCAACAACAAGCTCAACCACTACTCCGGTAACAACCAGTTCGAGCACAACTCGAACATCGTTCGCTCGCCGCAAAGAAAGAGGTCTACTATGCAGTGGTAGGATTCAATCAGGACGATCAGCCAAGTCAGAAACCGTGAAAAGAAATCGAGTGCATAATATTGCATCTAATATTGATAATAATTAGCCTCCTGCCAAAAAACATTGATTTTATAAAATAAGTTCATTATATTTGTTTATGTTGTACCTAGTTGATTGCCTTCAATAATACCATACTCGTACCTCATTGAATGTAGATTTATTTTGGTCATAATAAAAAAACTTTGAGTTTTCTGGCCCATTCATTAAACATAAAATGCTTTCGAACAAACACGGATTTGTGGCGCAATCAATGCGCATACTCCTTGCAAACCCGTACGCGATTGGAGGACGCGTACCTTGAATTGAACACGAGTTTGTAAAGGCAGTTAGCACGACAAACCCGTGCGTGTTTCAAGGCAGTACTGCCTCCTAATGAACACGGAAATGGAAATACGCGGTCGGGAAGGGCAAGGAGATGAACTTTTAAGGGTGAAAAACGGTATATCGCGATTTCTGGGTAAACTACAACTCCTAACGAAAAACTAAATGGCAATGTTGTAGGTAATTAAAAGATACAACTTTTGTATTTACACTTTTTTCACATAACCTAGAAATATCGGCGAAAAGCAAAATAACCGACTTTTTGGTTTTTTGTTTTTATCTCCCAAAAAATAAAAATACATTGGTGAAACTTACCTTCTTATGTCCAAACATGCTCTAATATTTTCGATTCAAAATATTTATTTATCGTGTTAGGATTTATTCCGCTAGGCTTCTGCATCATGTGGGCAGACGATGGGTTTCGTGCTATGAAAAGACACTGAGCGATACATTGTTTCTAGCAAAACTAACGAATTACTTGAGATTACAACTTAGCAAAATACCATCTTGACTCTGTAACAAGCAAGCTGTGGTGTGGGTAGATTTGTAAGTAGATCGCGTGATGTCACCACCGAGTACTTGTGATTCATTTTAAGCCCGTACCGATGACCGTGTCCGACATATTTTTAGGATTCTGTACTTACCCAAATATGTGATAGCTAGACAGTTGAAATTTTCACAGATGATGTATTAAACTAAAAACAGCATAACATAAATATTTAAGGGGGCTCCCATACAAAAAAACGATTTTTTTTGCCGTTTTTTTTGCTCGATATTGTAGCGGGATATCATCCTCACAGTTATAAAGCATGTAAGGGTATATTAACATTATTGTGTTCAAACAAACTTCTTATATGTACCCACTATCTATTATTTTTTTGAAACAGATTTTGTATAAAAGAAACCGACTTTTGAAAATACATTCATTACCATACTCAACCTCACTACGAGTCTAATTTCATACCCTGCGTATCCTAACAGTGGTGAACCCGACTGAAGGAACTCCAAGAAGCAAAAATGAACCCGAGTACTTCGAAACTGAACGATGAAAGCGAAACATCATCGCCGCGAAAAGATTCGCACGAACTGTCAGCCATCTCGTACAACCAACTGATGCCGCCTCTATGGAGAAACAGAATCAAGCTTTGGTTCCTGCAATTTGAAGCGATCGTGTCTGGTGGAAAACTTAGCGACAAGGAACTATCAGAGCTGCTCATCCGCCAACTCGACTTACAAGACCTAGACGAAATTCAAGACATCATATTCGCTACCAGAAATGCAACCGAAAACAACTAATACGCCACCATGAAGATGAGGCTCATCCAAACCTACGACGAGAGCGACCACACTAAACTCGAGCGGTTATTGTCCAACGTGGAACTAGGAGATTTGAAGCCTTCGCAACTTCTACGCCGCATGCAAAATTTAGCCGGTAACAACATCGCTGACAACACGCTGCGTGATATATGGACGAAGCACCTACTGCCATCAGTACGCGCCATTCTAGCTATGAGCGAAACTATAGCCAAGAAAACCGAACTAAATGAATTAGCAATAATGGCCGACAAAATGCTAGAACAACTTCACCACCAAATATCAGCAGTACACAACACGTCGTCAACATCAACACCATCCACTCCATCACCGGCTACAAATCATGAAAACGCATTATTTCACGCGAAGATCAACATGTTGGTGAAAGAAATATCGGAATTAAAAACACTCTACAGCCGCTACAGACAGCGGCGCGGGCGCAACTGGCGAGGCGCGCGTCATCGATCACGCAGTTCATACCGATCGCCGCATGGTAACCACCGGTCGGAATTCAAATCAACAGACAAGACTGAGTACAACGACGATACCGTTTGTTATTTTCATCGAAAGTTCGCGTATATGCGCGGAAATGTACTAGTTCATGTACTTATGAAGATAAGCACACTTCAAGCTCGGGAAAGTAAAGCAAGTGTTAGCAGAGACGGAATCTGGCGTCTGGGAAAAATCACACAGTCTATTTCTGAAAGACAAGAAGACAAATCTAAGCTTTCTCATCGACACTGGTGCAAATATATCCGAAAACGCTGCGAAATCCTGAAGCCAAACGCATTCAAACTATGTGTAGCAAACAACACAGAAATAGCTACCTACGGTGAAAAAACATTAGACCTAGTTTCAACCTGAGACGACCATTCATAAATCATAAATCATCATCATATATCAAATTTATTTCTGTAAATTGGTTTTTCAAAACACTTTTACACGTCGATTTTAAAATTAGATGGGGCCGGTGTTTCGTAACTGACTTCAGATGGAAGTTGGTCGTAGCAGCAGTCAGTAAGCCCATCATCGGCGCTGATTTTTTCAAGCACCATCTACGTACTTATCGACCTCGCTGGAAAATGTTTAATCAACAAGATAGCTTACTTGTCAGTGAAAACATCCAGCATTTGCAAATCTACAGCACCAACCATCAGGACCATAGACCTGGACAAAAATATCATGACATATTGGCGGAATTCCCCGATATTACAAGACTTTCCACTATGAAAAATACACCGAAGCACAACGTCGAGCACCATATCAAAACAATAGGCCCGCCATTATACTGCAAAGCTGGTCTACTGCCACCTCACCGTTACGAAGCTGCGAAGAAGGAATTTCAAACCATGATGGATCAGGGATTATGCCGACCAAGCAAGAGCCCTTGGGCCAGTCCACTTCACGTCGTACCCAAACCAAACGGAGACTTACGCGTATGTGGAGACTATAGAAAACTAAATGCCGTAACCAAGCCAGACCGATATCCGGTACCACGTTTGAAGGATTTCACCTACCAGCTGGACGGGAAGCTGATATCCTCAACGATTGACCGCTTGAATAGGGCATACCAACAATTTCCTGTTCTGGAAGATCATATAGAATAAAATAACTTTTTTGCAAAAAATAAAACAGTCTCTAAAAACAAAAAAACGTGGAAAAATAACTTTAGCTTCAGAAGTCGGTGACTTTTGTTTGTTCGATTGAATACTTTTGCCACCGACTTCTGAAGCTAAAGTTATTTTTCCACGTTTTATTGTTTTTGAAGTCGGTTTTATTTTTTGCAAAAAAGGTTTTTTTTTCCAAACTCAATGGGTTCGATTCCTGAGTAGGAATATTGATTTTTCAAAAATCTAATGATGCAGTTTTAGTTTTCATCGAAATCGGGCTCGAGACTCCTTTGAGTATTTTTCGCTATTCCTCATAGTTTAGAATTTGGCCATCCAAGCCCACGTGAAAAATTAACCCTGTAAAAACTTGTTTGCTAGTGATTGTACATACACATCTCCAATCCCTAATCTATTTGGAATGTTGTACTTACCCGATTTATTTTCGCAGGGCCGACTGTTGCGGAGGAACCAAATCTACCCTTGCGAAGAACAAACTTAGCAGACTCGGTACCAGCCGACCAAAAGACAAATCAAATATCGGACTCGAAAATTATCCAAACCACTCAAAAACGTACGACCAAATTAATAACGAAATTCAAAAAGCCTTACGAATGTGATGTATGCCACTGTACGTTTAGAACGAAGTGTCATTTTATGAGACATATTAGCACACATACTGGTGAAAAACCTTTCAAGTGTGATTTATGTCAGAGTAGTTTTAGTCAAAAGACTCATTTAACATATCATGTTCGTACACACACTGGTGAAAAACCTTACAAGTGTGATATATGTCAGCATAGTTTTAGTCAAAAGGCTCATTTAACAGATCATAGTCGTATACACACTGGTGTAAAACCTTACAAGTGTGATATATGTCAAAGTAGTTTCAGTCGAAAAGTTACTTTAAGAAAACATGTTCGTACACACACTGGTGAAAAGCCTTACAAGTGTGATATATGTCAGAGTAGTTTTAGTCAAAAGACTCATTTAACAGATCATATTCGTACACACACTGGTGAAAAACCTTACAAGTGTGATATATGTCAGCATAGTTTTAGTCAAAAGGCTCATTTAACAGATCATATTCGTATACACACCGGTGTAAAACCTTACAAGTGTGATATATGTCAGCGTAGTTTTAGTCAAAAAGCTCATTTAACAGATCATATTCGTACACACACTGGTGAAAAACCTTACCCGTGTAATATATGTCACAGTAGTTTCAGTCGAAAAGTTACTTTAAGAAAACATATTCGTACACACACTGGTGAAAAACCTTACAAGTGTGTTATATGTCAGAGTAGTTTCAGTCAAAAGAATAATTTAACAAATCATATTCGTACACACACTGGTGAAAAGCCTTACAAGTGTGATATATGTCAGAGTAGTTTCAGACGAAATACTCATTTAACAGATCATATTCGTACACACACCGGTGAAAAACCATACAAATGTGATATATGCCACTGTAAGTTTACAACAAAGAGTAATTTTACAGTGCATGTGCGTAAAAACACTTGTGAAAAACCTGACAACTGTGATATGTCAGAGTAGTTTCCGTCAAAAGGCTAATTTAAAATATCGTGTTGTTAATATTGTTATTCTTAATTGCACAAATTAAAAAATATACATACAAACTGCAATAATAAAGCTTATGTATAAGTTACTTTAAGAAAACCTATTCGTACACATACTGGTGAAAAATCTTGCAAGTTTGATATATGCCACTGTAAGTTTAGAACAAAGAGTAATTCACTAGACATGTGCGTACCCACTGGACATAAACTTCAATATCCTTCGTGTCGAAAAATAATGCTTAAATATAAGTCCGTCCAGTGTGTGACGATCTTTGCCCATATCTCCAAGTGCATCCGTGCCACGTGGCCTGCCTAATCCCACGTCAGCCTGCCTGTTTTTTCTCCAACAACACCTTCTTGAGTTATGAAGCGCAGGATGTTGTTTCGAACGCGATTTGTTCGTTTAATACCTATTATGCTGCGCTCCATTGCTCGCTGGCAAATCTTGAGTAAGTGACCAATTTTGTGCACCGTAGATTTAGACGAGCAGGTTGCACATGTCGACGAGTTTTCTTTTCAATGTAAGTGGCAGGCTTCCCTTCATACATATGTTCCTATAGGGCCCAGAAGAACTTCCAAGCATTTTGGACTCGTCTTTCGACTTCTTTGTCTTGCCTGTTTTTGAACGACACAATCTAGCCCAAATAGGTATACTCGCCGTGCAACGTATGGCCCGTCTACCGCGACATGTGCTGTCATAATTGAGTCTTGGGTATGTTCATTAAAAGTCCAACCTCAAGACTTGCGGTGCTCAGGTCTTTCTTCGAGTTCTGGAGCTGATGTGGAGAATATAGTACGATGCCATTGAGTACTGCCGTCGAGGTCGACCGCGGCGAAGGTAGCGTGACGATCTGATCATGTTTGATGTCCATGTCTTCTATTCTTCTTCTTTGGAGTCATTTGTCATAATGATGTCATCCTCCAGGTTTATATCATTGGCGTCGCTTGGTCTCAAGTCTTTCTCCTATAGCTCTTCGACATGCTTCACGCAGTTAGCCCAGTCTTTTTTATTAAATTATGGATAGGTTGGTGGAGAAGAACCTCAACATCCGCGATTTGAAGGTACTGTTTTTCTCGACGTTTTCGACTTTTACTTGGGTCCAAACAAGTTCAGTGGGATTTTATTGCTTGATTTCACTTTTTTATTAAGTGTTCTTTGATTTCGACCAAAGAAAAGGCAATACAACTTCTTCAACCATTCTTGAATGTCACTTTCGTGAAAACATTGTTGGTATTCGTTCTAATTGTTTGGAATGGGAACTAGCATTGACAATATCAATCATTTTATATAATTTTTGTTAATTTGTTATAAAAATATTTAAAAAAGTGAATAATAAGTAATGAAAATGAATATAGGAAATAATATGGCACACGAGGTTGTCGACAAGTGGGACGTGAGTACGGCATTTATTGTGCCGATAGTCCTGTCGGCCAATGGCTTTATAGCCAATAGCCTCGACCAACATCTGAGGACGCTCTCGCTTGGCAGCTGGATCAAGGGTTTGATTCAGAAGGCAGTATAACATTATTTAATATTAATGTTTTATTTAAGTGTGTTTATTAAGATTATAAAAAGTTATTTTTTTAAAGTTGTGTGTAAATAGTATAGTTTTAAGTGTACATAATAGATTTCTTATTAAGGATTCTTTGAGTAAACTATTTTAAATTGTAACTTGCAAAGTGCAACGTTACTCTATTCTATACATGATCTGAAACTCTGCCCCCAACAATATGTAGGTGATGTAGCTACTGGAGGTAAAAAAAAACTTTCAGTAGCACCATCAGAATGAAATTTGGTGAGAACTCAACTCTCGGATTCCATAAACCTTTTTTTTTCCGGATGGGAAATCATGATGTCGATCTTGATGTCGTCGGCATACATTAGAAATTGGGAATGAATGAAGCATTTCTTAATGTCAGTGATAAACAGAGTAAAGAGTCGGGAACCCATAATTGAGCCCTGGGGTACCCCAGAGGTGACAATAATAGAGCTTGATTGGAAACCATTAATAACATTTTTTTGCGTCCTGTTAAATATCTAAGGTCCCATTAAAATAGATGGACAAATTTTAACACGGAGTTCAGTACGTCTAACCAAAGATATCCAAGCAAAACAAAACACTGAATAAAGTGATTTTATTTTGACCTAAAATAAAAAAATTGCCGGCACTCTAGAATAAACAAATCTAGTATGGGTCAAAGAGATGTCAGCAAGCGGGAAGGGGTCCGAAAGGACCGATGCCTGCCAGGGTTGCGGGACTGTTCGAAAGAGATACCGCGGCCCTGAAACACAAAGGGCAAAAGAAGGAAATTATTTCACGCTACCAAACATGGTTTTACATAAATCAATCTATAACTATGGAAAAAGCAAAAGCAATGAAATGGAAATTAAAGAGAGTACTTTATAATGGCATGATTAGTTAAGAAGAAGATTTACAGATGGCGCTACTCGCGACAGGTTGGCATAAAAATCTCGTGACTTGGCACTCTATACCCGTACATATATGATGCTCTGTGCTACAGTGCCTACTGCCTACATACATTCGGCTACGGCCCTGTCACGTCCCGGGCATGGCCCTGGTATGTGTGGATAGACCATTACTTTTCTTGTGTGCTGTCATGGTGTCTAGGACCCTGTTTCGAAATTTTGATTCTGTTCTGTCACATGATGTACTTCCTTAAGCTACTACCTACCGTTTCTTATGAGATGATCTCTTATGCAATTGAGAAAAGAGATCTCCTAAGCTTTCATAAGAGATCTCTTCTCCAAAATTTGTATTGGTCTTGGAATAAAAACCTTAACGTGAACGTGGCTAGAAACAGAAACATTTATTTGTAAGAATGTAGTTTTACTTAAGGTGTTTGTTTGTCCTTAACATTTTACCACAACTTAAGTTGTACAAATATTCAGATGTCATACAAATATTAAAAAGTGTGTTATTTAAATGGTGAGCATAATATTCGTATTTTTGTGAGCAAAAAATTTAATCTGTGAGCAGAAATAGCTAATTGATCAGCAACTCATGGCCAGCAAACATTCCAAAATCAATCAGCAATTTATGTCATTCTGGATTGCTGTAGTTATTTTTGTACATAGAAATTACGCTGAACAGATGGTCGGATCGGGCGTAAATAAAAAAGCTGCCGCCCTATCTCCCGTCGGCCACGTCCTCGGCGCTCCGCCGGCCTTCGGCCTACGCTCCTCATGTCCCAAAATCGGACTTTAGGGACCAATTAGTTATTTTGCTCACCATGTTTTCAATATGCATACCAATCAAATACACTGCTTATAGACATGTTTTCTCTGCTGATCAATCATGAAATCTTGCTGATCAAGTAGTTATTTTGCGGACTCAATTATCAAAACTCATGTTAATCTAAGCTGCCTATTTATGATTAAATTTTTGACCATAATCAAAATTATTTGCGGAACAAGGATTGCTGCCTGATTTTTTTTATTGCAAACAAAACCTTTGTGTTTGTACCAAATTATTTAAATGCTGTTTTTTTGTGGCTCACCAATTTTTATAATTGCTAAATATTCAATTACTTTCTTATTAGAAATTAAACAAGCACATTATTTTAAGATTTTATTTTTATTTTTATTTTATTTATTCGGGAAAATAAACAGTTATACATTAAAATCTTACATTATGTTATAAATATATAAAGTTTATAAATGTATAACCTACGACATTTTCCACAACATATTTAAAAGTTATATTTAAAAATGCGCTATTCTAATATTTTAATACAGAAAAACAGTTAAAAATGAACTTACACATAGACAGGCATGCAAACAACAAAAAAAAAACAAAAAAAGAGAGAGAGATAATGAGCAAATAATATAAATAACTAAACTAACTATTATATTCTAAAATTATTTTGTTGGTAAGATTTCTAAATTTTTGAGCAGAGACAAAGAAGAAGTCGATGTCTTCAAAGATCTTATTATATTGGCTGGTAAGGCGGCGTAAGGGCGCTCGCAAGCCCGCGTTTGTGCGACAGGAACTTACTGCAAATAAAGGTCTGGCGCGCACCCCACGGCATATAGTTGTTCTGGGTACTACGTAGCTGATTTTGTTGCGAATATCAATACAGTCATAAGTATTACACAGATCAAACAAGAACATTGTTTCCAACATAATTCGTCTGGACTTTAAACTTTGCAGGTTATACTTCCGCAAAAGGTCATTGTAGGATGCATAGGTACGATGGCAACGAAAATGCATGGCCTTTAAAAATTTTCTCTGTACCTTTTCGATCATATCGGAATATTTACCATAGTGGGGATTCCATACCGAAATAGCATACTCTAGCTGAGAGCGAACTAACGACCGATACAAGTACAAATAGGTTGAGGACCGGGTAAATACTGTAGCCGTTCTCATGATGAAACCGAACATACGGAAGGCATTATTAACAATTTTGTTAATATGGGAATCTAAATGGAGTTTGTCATCCAACAGAATTCCAAGATCACGGACCAGAGTTTCTCTTTTTAGATTTTCATTTTGTAAGGTGTAGGGATATAGTATTTTATTTTTATTTTTGGTAAAACTAATGACATAACACTTGGATACACTAAGTTGAAGTTTATTGCGTGTACAGTAAGCTGAAAACGCATCTAAATCTTCCTGTAAGAGTGAGCAATCACGGTGGCTTTTGATAGACCTAAATATTTTAATGTCGTCAGCGTACAACAGTAATTTTGAATTCTTAAAACATTTGTCGACGTCATTGATAAATAAAATGAATAGGAGAGGTCCCAAAATGGAACCCTGTGGTACTCCAGAAGTAACATCTACAGTGGTAGAGCAAAAACCATTTATTACAACTCTCTGTGTTCTGTTGCAAACATATGAATGAAACCATCTTAGCAAGTCCCCACGTATCCCATTAAACGCAATTTTCTGCAAAAGCAGTTCATGGTCAACTTTGTCAAAGGCTTTCTTGAAATCAGTATATATGGTATCCGTTTGAGTACGGGCATCCAAGTTGTTAAACAAATAATCTGCGAAAGTCACCAGGTTCGTCGCGGTTGATCTCTTTTTGACAAAACCATGTTGCTGTGGTAATAGAATGCTGTGAAGTAGAGGGTACATTTTGTCGTGTACTAATCTCTCAAAAACCTTTGACAAAGCTGACAATATAGAAATTGGTCGATAGTTCTCGACGTCATGCCTGGGTCCTGACTTGTAGACCGGGGTTATGTTTGCGAGTTTCCAAGCTTGTGGAAATATCCCCTTTGAAATGGATAAATTAAAAATGGTATGCAATGGTATACAGAGATTAGTGGCAGTCTTCTTAATAAAGATTGCTGGCAAACCATCTGGGCCAGGTCCTTTTGAAGGGTCTAATGACTCGAGCCCTCTCAGTAAATCAGCCACTGAAAATTCAATGTCACTTATAAGCGAGCAGGCAGGGGAGCAGTCGGTATGCGAGGATGTTACATTTGTTAAGGTAGATGGTTCATATACCGAATGAAAAAAGTCAGAAAAAATATTGCAAATGTCTTCGGGGTTATTAGAAGGTTGATTTTTATATTTCATGGTGGAAGGAATTCCCGTAGTGGATTTTTGTTTGGAAATGAACGTCCAGAAATGTTTAATGTTGTCTCGAATACCATCTTCTACAGAATTAATGTATTTTCTATATGATTCTTTGCACTCAGACTGAAATCTCATGCGGTATAGTTTAAACAGCTCGTAGTCCGTTAAATTCTTGTACGTTTTCCATCTAACCCATGCTTTGGATTTGTTCTTGTAAATGTGTATCAGAGATTTTGAAAACCACACAGGAAACTTCAAAGACCTAGTACTGACCAAAGGCACATGTTTTCTTATTATGCCAAAAATTGTGTTATAAAACGTGCCTAAATACTCGTCAGGTGTTTGATCATTTAAAAACGTATCTTCCCAATTTATTTCTTTTAAGTCATGGTTAATGTTTTCATAATTGGCTTTAAAATAATTATATTTTTTAATTGTCTTACGAACCATTGAACAACTGGGTAATGAAACAGATATCAACACACAACATGGGGGATGATGGTTATCTAACTGCAGTAAATAATCCGTGGGCGAGTATGTGGTGCAGTCGTCGTTACTAATGACCAAATCCAATATTCTCCCATTCAGATTCCTTGTATTATTAAATTGATGTGCGCCGAGAAAGGACATGAACTGACATAAGTGGATACCTGTCGGAGAATTCCCTCTACAAGTCAGAGCAGTTTGTGAGGTACCCGCGGTGCACGTGACCCAGTCGATTTCGGGTAAATTAAAGTCTCCTAACAGATAAAAATGTTCAAGATTATTATGCCCAAGTAGGGATTGTAATAAATCGAAATAATCAACATATATACTTTCAGGCGCTTTAGGTGGTATATAAACTGCAGCAATAATTAAATTTTCACCTCGACCTGAGCATGGCAACTGTATTAGTACGTGCTCAATATGCGTATGTACAGAGGAACATGGAAGTAATCTCACTGAGCGCAGTCCCTTTAACACAGCGACAAGAACGCCACCTCCGTCTTTCCTTTTGGTGGCAGCGCGATCTCTGTCACATCGGTGTACAGTATATCGTTCATCGATGAACTCGCTGTCAGCTATATCGGGCGTTAGCCAAGTCTCGGTCAAAATTATTACGTCATAAGAATTAGCAAGGATATTCATATATAGTGTATGCAGTTTCGTACGGATTCCCCTGCAATTTTGGTAATATATTATTAAATTATCCGTAACTGTAACTTTGAGCTACCCGGAATAAAATAGTGCCAGCGTTATGCATTCCGAATATTAAGATCATGAATAGTGTTGTAGTCTTAGGATATTCATTAAATATCAACACAGAATAATATAACCTCGAATGAAACATGTTATAGGCATGATACAATGTAAGTTTGTAGTTCAAAAAGAATTGTACAGAGTCCGGGCAAATATGATCTGATAGTTCTGATATGCCACCAACGCTTAGCGAGAAATACATTGCAATCACGTCGAAGAGGTTATTTACTACAAAATGAATTATTTCCATTTCAAAAGTTAATCCATTCATCTCCAATGCCAAGTACAACTGTATACAAAAACTGAAAAAAACATAACGCAACACAAATATAAACATGTAGTTCAAGAACAGTGAGAATCTCATTTTATAATCCAGGTAAATATTATGTGATGTGCCACCAACGCCTAGACAAAAGCGCATAGCAATTACATATAAACGACTTTTGACTTTAATTATTATAAAGGCAGAACATATTAAGATAAGGGCTTTATACGTAAGATCACTTATTATTATGAATACAAAGTGTCTTTCTCTCAAAAACTAGAACTGATACAATAAGGAAGTCTATGACAGAAATGCATGCAATAATGTACAGTGCAATCAAAGAAGTAACATAAAAAAAGTATTTGCTGTAAGTAGCATAATTATAGCAACTTTGTCTCTTAAATTTTTGCAGAGCCAGGCTTGATTTTAGCGATGTCCTGTGGGATCCGAACTGCAATGGCCTTAGTGCCTTCTTTTTCACGGACAAGTATGGTTCCATGCTTGACCCAGATAAACTTATAATCGTGCTTTTTGGCTGCGTCCCGGCATTCACGAAACAATTGTTTGTTTTTTAAGGTTAGGTGTTCGTGCATGTAAATTGTCAGTGAGGTACCCGATACTCCCAGTTGCTCCGTTGTGAGCCCCTTGCAGAGTCGATGAGCGCTCAGGATGTTGTCGCGTAATATTCTCGAAGCAAACTTCACTATAATATTTTTAGGCATGTTATTATGCTGGTGCGCGTGTGGGACTCGATGAATAGATATTATATCGTTTTGTTGAATGTTGCACTTGACAGCAGAGCCAATATTCAGCATTAAATTAATAAGATTTTCATTACGCCTTTCCGGTATATTGCATATTTCTATATTACAATTTCGTGCGCCCTGTTCGAGGCAATCAATCTTGGACACCAAATCCGACACCAGCTTATTTAAACCAGCGGACTCTTGAATTTGTTTACAACAGTATTCTATCTTTTTGCTGAGATCGGTGTGATCGTCAGCCACAAACTGGACTGAGTTCTTAAGGGAATCGACTTGACACGTCAGACTTTCATGTTTCTCATCTAGTTCAGATACTCGCTGGCGCAAAAGAAGCTGATCCGAACGAAGGGAATTAATATCATTCTTAATCTCAGAAGTAACTTGAGTAAGGGAAGCCAAGTCACTTTTTATTGATGCAACGTTATCAGATATTTTGGTGATACTGGCTTCCATGTCAACCCTCCACTCACTCAGTGTACTCTTGAACTCAGTAGTAAGATCTTTAATGGCCTGGATCCACTCATGATCCGGTTGTTTACGCTTACGTAATGACACATTTTGTTCGCCGATCGTTACTGTGCCAGGTTCTTTGTTTAAGTCGGTATCGGAAAGAAACTTTTTATTTTCTGAGAACTGCGACATTTTGTTGCAGTAGGGTAGAACCTCTAAACTTATTCAAATTATAGTAAATAATAAATGGAAAAAATTTTGCGTTTAGTGGGATTCGATCCGGCGACACTTTGCGTAGGTCCACTAAGACAAAAAGCTTGACAAATACCACTCGACCACAGCGACTTAAACGTTGAAGGCGAATTTAAGCACAACTAGTTAAAGCACAACATTGATGAGCACGCACTGATCATGTGGCTGTCGGCTGCCTTGTTCTCAACACTGAGGAATTATTAAAGTTTTAGACCGTTTTTTGCGGATAACTGAGATTACACTGAGTTTATTACGAAGTTATTATGATAATTCGTCAACACTATAGTCACTGAATGCCACAATTAGATTTTGACCAGTTTAACAAGGTATTACACCACTTTTTCGATTTTATTGCAAGAACTGTCTATGACACACGGTACTCAGGTGATAGCGCACGGCGGAATGAATGAATGAAGATTTGCGATTAACAATAGTTTCAACACTTAAAATGTCCAACATGAATTAATATTATTTTAATTACCTAGGTAATCGTTAATTTAAAATCAATGCCGAAATTAAGTTCATATCAGTAAGTTATATGCAGTTCTTGGATTCTTACAATACGACTAAAACGAACCTATAAAGGGTCCCTTGAGAGGAAAAGACTAAAAGAGCAACCAATGGAATGTAGGTATGACATTAAAGCTGCATCGATGCGTTTTAGAAACCACTCTATGGAGCAAGCATGGAGCTCGTTGAAATTATTTCAGGAAATTCTATTATGGACTGGTTTTTGAGTCGTTAATCTATATTTCAAACTGTTTATTAAAGAATTCTGATTATAAACTAAAATTAGCAATAATAGTTTTATTTAATCTTAGTACCTATTACTGATGTACTTGTAGACCGTCTATTAGTCGTTTGACGACCCGAATGGCGCAGCGGTAGTGGGGCTGCCTTACGTTCTTAGGGTCCCGGGTTCGAATCCTGGTAGGAGCAAATGTTTGTGTGATGAGCATGGACATTTGTTTCCGAGTCATGGATGTTTATATGTATAATAAGTATGTATTTACAAACAAAAAGTATCTATGTAGTATTATCAACTATCTGGTGTCCACGACACAAGCCTCGTTGCTTAATGTGGCACCTAGATGGCGCTGTCTGTAATGTCAAGCGAAGTGATATTAATATTAGGATGGATGAAGAAAATGTAAGAAGTTGTGGACAGTTTCAGAAATAATTTTCAAACGAAAGAAACGAACGAAGGGCGTCCGCTAAAATACCCGTGGTTTCGGGTGCACGATCGCGTGTCAGTATTGAAAAATAGCATGAGCAGCGCCACAAAACGCGTGGGCGCTGAACGCGATTGGCCGGTTTGCTAAGGATATTTTGACAGCGAGCACACGCGCGAGTTTTAGTGGATGCCTTAAATGATAAAACTGTATTAATACTCAGTATAGGAACAATACAATACAGATCAATCAATTAATCAAATGAAATCAATCAAAATATTTTTATTTCACATAGGTTTAGATGGGCACTTATAAAACGTCGACAAAAAGGTGCACGGTTCGGGTTGGTCATTTCCTATGAAGAAGAATCGGCAAGAAACTCCATGGTTACTCTTTTCAAATCATTTGGTGTTACAATATTATCATGTTACAGCATTAGTACTTAAGTATGGGGGGACAGCATAGGCCGGACAATAAGTCGTTGCTTACTATACAAAAAATGTAAAACAAGATAAAAAGTTAACAAGCATCTGGGAATCTACAAAGCCTACCATGTTAACACATTGATGAAACAGCAATGATGGAAGTACGGTAAGGAGATTCTTTCACAACTATCAATGTTCTGCAGAAATCACGGGTATCGATGAAGAGTTGATCAAGAGTTCCATGTTTCGGGATTTTTTGTAAACGCAGTAAATTTTGGTGAATATACGCAGGGGACTGCATAGTTATATGTGAGTAAATATAACCGGCACCTACTATATGTCATCTTCAGTCCACAGAATTCTTATACATGGTGCCAAAATAATCGAGCATTTGTTGCAGTTTTGCCAATAGGCCAATTATCTTAAGGTGGATGCGCAAGGGTAGCCCGCGAAATTTAAATTTTCTTACGTTTATTGCAATTTGCAGGTCAGTGACAGGTTGTATGTTGATGAAAATATGAATCGCGCCAGTAACACGTATGGAGTTACAGAATTATAATCATTAAAATCATCAGTGCAACCGTCCAAGTTCATATAATCTCAAATAGTGAATTTTTCATGAAATAGCTATTGAATGTGATTATATGAACTTGTAGAGCTATATTGATGATTTGGATGATTATAATTCTGTAACTCCATACGTGTTACTGGCGCGATTCATATTTTCATCAACATACAACGTGACACTGACCTGCAAATTGCAATAAACGTAAGAAAATTTAAATTTCGCGGGCTACCCTTGCGCATCCACCTTAAAACACGCTCGAAAGTGTTCCAGGTCAACCACAATAGAAGACGTTCTGCAAATACTGTTCTAAACTTCTGATCCCTTTATATCTAGCTTAAATAGATCAAATAATGTGATACCAAAAGAACTATTTAACGAAGCTTTCAAGATCTTACAAGTGATGAGTAGAACAACGTTATTTTTTTCATAACTAGTATGTTTTTTTTATTAGTTTAAAATAATGTAATTACCTAGTTATTAACTTATTTATAATTTAATTTAAGCAAATGTAAGCAAACAATTAATTTCAATAAGTTAATTTAATTTTTGTATGAAATTTTCAATATTTTATTTCCATTTTTTTATTTTTTTTTACTATATAAAAGTAGTTTTTAAAGTAGAAGTGTTTTAATTATCCAGTAGCTTAGGTATTCAGGAATAGTTATACAAAATTTCGATTCAAAATGTCAAGAAACAAAAAAGTTATAGATTTTTGAGATGGAACGCACCATTTGGTCCCATAGTGCTGAGGCGCGCCGTGCTTGTGACTTGCGAGACGAGGCGGGGAGGGATCATGCGCTGCGGCGCCGGAGTGCATTGTGCCGCCACTGCAGTATTGTATCGAAGGCCGCACCGCGGTAAACAGCGTTCTACTGCGGTGCCGCACCGCCCGTGTGGCACCCTATAGCTCGAACCCGCACCGCACCGTTAACGCATCGTGTGACCTCGCTCTTATCACTTCCAAAAACTTTAACATGCATTTGCTATCTATAATCAGACAAAAAATGAATTAGCCATTCATTTATACCCATGTACTGAAATCGGTGACCAACAGGGTTATTGCGTATCTTTGTTGACAGTTCATAGTGATCATCACTTGATCATCACACATCAACGCGAGTTTTGATATAATTACAATGACCGTTACCGTTACCGTTCTTGTTGGTTTCAACTGACGCTTCCCGTTCAGAACTGTCATTCTATGTATGTCAAAACTCAGTGATGATCACTATGAACTGTCAACAGAGATAAGCAATATCCCAGCCCGCGTAGCATGACCACCATAGAAACGGGTTTTGTCGACGAAGAAACGAAAATATGACAGATTGTGGAAAGATTTCTATCGTCGCAAGCATGGCGATGTTAGAAATGTATGACAAGACATGTCAAATTGTATAGAAAAGCTTTGTCGATTCTTGGTAGAATGTCATTGTATGATGCTCTCTGCGAATGTGTCTATGTTCTTCAAACGCACACAAACATATAACATAGCTTTCAGTGATATCATTACCAGGCCGTTACTCAATAAATATGGGAAAACGCACTACTATGTTGCTGGATCAAATCAAGACAAAGTATTTTATATGATAACAGGAACTGGAAAAGATGAAGATTATTTTTCATGTAACAAGTATGTCATATTTTTACGGACGGTAAAATTCAATTGTTCTAAAAATTAAAGTAAATAAATGAACCATTAATTGAAAGTAAGAAAGAAAAAGTATTTATTAGACTCACACAGGAAAATACAAAAAAAAAAAATGGTTGACATAACAACCACACATCGCATGAAGAATGGGATAAATCGTTCAATGCGTTTAGAATCTTTTATGTGTTGTAATAATACTGTAGGCATGTATTAATTGCTGACATAAAAAATCGTGTTTGATATAAATAAATAGTGAGTCATCACCAACACCATCATCCATCCTGCCCTTGCCCCATTTTATTTGGGGTTGGCGCTACATGTTTTCTTCTTCCATCAATTAATAGTAATTGTTAAATAGGAAAGTATGATTGAGAAAATTACAAAAATGAAAAACATAAACACGGTTCACGGTTTCGCGGTTTTCACGGTCAAAGAAAGAGGGTAGACAGATTTTTCTGCTCTTAACAATTTATTTTCCATCCACCCGCATTCTCCAGTCAACCTGCGATCATGGCGCTGGCAACAGCGTCGAAATATCGGGAGCTCAAAATTACAGACAATCACCGAAGATATCTCGTAAGTGACAGTTTATGTGTAAATGAAAAACATGTTATTCAATAATATTGTACTCTTTATTTGACCACTCTTCTAACCAACAGTTTATGCTTATTACATATTTATAAACCTTTCAGCCGCAACTGCTTCTAGAAACAAACTTGGTCCGGTTTTATTTAACTATAGTTAATTAAAAACACTATAGGTTTCAGTGTCGTTAACGACCATAATTTAGAGGCTGTAAATAAATATAGTATAAATTTACGCACACAGAATCGCCACCAGTATGCTATCTATAAAGAAAAATATAAAATAACTAATGCTAAGTTAGTTTCTCGACACTGGCAAAATGTTATGTCGCATTCAATAACGTAGGTAGTAGGTACAACAAAAAAAAAATGTTTTTCTTAAACAAAAATAAGAACAAAATTGAAAGCAATGTGGATTTTTTTTCCTTGCAAATAGCAACACTGTATTGTGCTAAGTTAGGTTCATAAAATTTTTGTTTGATGATCGATTAAAATGTTTAGAAGAGAAACGATGAATAAATGAATTAATATTCCTAGCTATGATCCAAATACAATATCTTAAAGAAACTGGCATAATTTATATTATGGCTAATAATGTACATCGCCATCTATTGTTTTTTAGTGGAAGCTGGCCTAGAAAAAACCTCAATAGCTTGAATTTAACAATTTACATTGAAAAATTAATGGATTTTACTAAAAAACAGTTTAAAAAAAACTGAATGTGATTATTAAATACGAAAGACATTGTTGTTTAAGACCAATCATTAAAGAAAATATTTATGAACGAAAGACAAGGCAATATCGTCAAAAGACTATAGCTTTTACAGGGAAAAATTAAAAAAAAAACAATCTGTCAGTGTCAACTGTGAACAACAACTACTGAAAAAAAAAAAGCGCGGGAAATTCGTAACGAAAGGGCGCCTTTTTTTAAACAAATTTTCATAAAATTATTTTATTCATCCTTAAGTTCATTTCCTAGCTATTTTCACGATGGGGAAGAAGGGAAACCCCAAGAAAAGGAAAAAAGAAGACAGTTCGTCATCTGCTCCACCGTTGGTGTCCTCTGAAGACGACGGTGGAGCCTCAAGCTCTTCAGAGGAATCTATGTCAGTAGAAAAAGATAAGTATCAGGAATTCAGGATTCCCGACTACGTTCGGTCATATCCTGAAAATGGAGGCAATTTTGAATACGTTGTATTTTTAGAAAGTATAGACTCAGTCCCGATCGGCGATAGAGACATGATGTCCCTTTCAACCAATATAAAAAAATATAATAAGGGCGTAAAACAACTACTACGAATGAACCGATACAAAATTGGAGTTATTTTTGAACGACCTGGTTTAGCCAATGCAGCGCTAATGAATCGAAAATTTCTAGATAGTTTCAAATTGAAAGCCAGTATTCCTGCCGCTGCAACGGAGAACACAGGTGTTATCATGCATGTTCCCATTGAACTTAGCAACGAACACATCTACAACGCGATAACTAGTACCAAAAATATTATATCTATCAGAAGATTCATGCGTCGCACTATTTCAGAAGGAGGGGGGGTGTCCTTTCAGCCTACGAAGACGGTGTCCATCACATTCTCGTGTGCAGCGATACCAGATAGTGTAGACCTGAATAGCTGGAGGTTCGAAGTGCGTCCTTACATTCCGCCGGTTAAACAATGCCTGAAGTGTTTAAGGTATGGTCACATAGCCAAATTTTGTAAGAACTCCCAAAGATGTTCCATATGTACAAAGGACCATAATTATAAAGAATGCCAAATACCATCAACTGAGGCAACATGTTGCCACTGTCAAGGCAAACATGTAGCTATTTCATCACAGTGCCCAGTCAAGCAAAAAAAAGTCGAAGAAAACAAAAACAAAATTAATAAAAAATCATTTGCAGATTTATTCAATGAAAAGTCATTTCCATCTCTTTCAAAGTCCAGTCCTGCTAAACAATTACAATCTCTAATTGAAACAGAACCAATCTTAAATATTTTAATACAGACAATAGTAACATTAATTTCTCAAAATAAAAATAACGAAAAGAGTATTTGCACTCAAAGTATAAAAGATGTTCTATTATCAAAAATTCAGAATAATATAAATAAACCTTAATTTTATGGATCAGCTAAATATTGTACAGTGGAATGCTCAGAGTATCAATAGTAACAAACATGCATTTTCGTATTTTTTACACGAGTATAATATACATGTAGCTTTATTGTGTGAGACTTGGCTCAAGCCTCACATGAGATTTAGTATTAAAGGATATAATATAGTAAGATTAGACTCAGGTAATACACACAATGGTGTAGCTATTTTAATACATAACAGTTTACAATTTAGTAAAATAGATACTTTATGTGATGATTCAATACAAAATATAGCGATTCGTTTAAAATATGGCAATAATAAAGAAATTTCATTAGTCAGTTTTTATAGTCCCGGAAACGCTCTATTTACTAAGTATAAGTTTGATAATTTAATTCGCAGTATTCCTGGTCCTCTCTTGGTGGGTGGAGATTTCAATGCACACCATTCGGCTTGGGGATGTAACAGTGTGAACATTCGCGGCCGAGAGGTGCTTGAAGTCATTAATGACTTTAATTTGGTTTTATTAAATGATGGAGAAATGACTACTGTAGGCTCTGATAGGTGGCAAAGAAATGCACTTGATTTGACTGTAGTATCAGCTTCAATTTCATTGTCTTGTAACTGGTCTGTCCATGACGATCCTTTAGGTAGTTACCATTTGCCTGTAATTACAAGGGTACTTATTAATAACAATTATAATATCCCACATGAGACAGAATCTTCAAATTTACCAAAACATTTTAATTTTAACTTGGTTGATTGGGAAATATATAGGAAAAGTGTTGATAGTTTGATAGTGGATTTTAAAATTAATCAAGATAACCCATTACAGTCATATAATGACTTGATAAAGTTGTTAAATTTAGCTATTATTAAATCATTACCATCAACTTTAAGACCTGCTACATCTTTTGATACGTCATTAGTAAATAATAATCGTAAAAAACGCATCCCATTACCATGGTGGAATTTGAATTGCACTAAAGCAGTAGAAGACTCTAGGAATGCCTATATAGAATTCAAGTACAATCCCACATTAGAAAAATATATTGAGTTTAAAAAATTACAAGCTCTTAAAAAGTTAGTGTTGAAGAGAGAAAAATATTTAAGTTGGATTTCTTTATGTAAGTCATTTAACAGAACTACTCCATTATCTAGAGTTTGGCAATTTTCAAAAAGATTTAATAAAACATTTACACCTCCAAGTAATAATATTTCTCCTTGGGTATTCGATTTTCTTAAAAAATATACTCCAGATACAGTTGAGGGGCCATTTCAATCAATTCCTCATGAAGAAAAAGTTTCAGGACACTATGAATATCTAATTTATCCATTTTCTCTTCAGGAATTAAAATCTGCAATATCATCTAGACGTGATTCAGCTTTTGGCCTTGATGGAATACCTTATAAAATGTTGAAATATGTATCAATTAAGGCACTTTCTGACATACTAAGTGTTTTCAATTTACTCTGGCAGGAAATGATCATTCCTAATGAATGGAAAACAGATTGTCTCATCCCAGTACTTAAGCCTAACAAAGAAAGACACAAAGTAGAATCATATAGGCCAGTAGCATTAACATCATGCATGGGGAAAACCTTTGAACAATTAATTAAACAAAGGCTAGAATTTTATATAGAAAGCAATAGTCTATTACCATCCAATCAATTTGGCTTTCGACGTGGTTGCTCCACTCGAGATAGCATTTCTCATTTGCAATTAGATATATACAATTCTAATAAAATGGACAATCATTTTGTTGGTGTCTTCTTTGACATAGTGGGTGCATTCAACAACATCAATTTGCACATTTTGTGTGTTGAACTTCGGGCTCTTGGTATTCCTGAAAAAATTATATTATGGATCTTTAACTTTTTACATGGCAGAGAAGTATATGTCAAAGTGAATAAACGTTTAATAGGGCCACGTTTTTCATACAAAGGGGTATGTCAAGGTGGCATTCTCAGCCCATTGATTTATCTTCTCTATTTACATAGACTTAACATTGTACTTGGTCTTGAAGTGGCAAGTTTACAGTTTGCAGATGATTTGGTTATTTATGCCTCAGGTTCAGATATAGGTTCTGTTGAAAGAATTTTAAACACAGCTTTAACTCGGCTAAAGAACTATTTTCATTATCTAAACTTGGATATTAGTCCAGAAAAATCTAAAGTCATAGTGTTTGGTGAATGTGAAATAGACCTACATATTTATTACAATAATAGTGTTCTTCCAATAGTGAATGAAGTGAAGTTTCTGGGTATCATTTTTACAAGCAACCTTTCATGGACTAAGTATGTCGATTATCTGTTAGGTAGAGCTAATAAAGCATTTAATTTTGTAAAGTCACTGTCAATTGCAGCTGATCCTAAAATTTTGCTAATGCTATATAAATCTTTAGTACGTAGTCATTTTGAATATGGATTTTTATGCTTTGGGTCTGATCAGAGATTGGTTCACAAATTGGATATTCTGCAAAACCACAATCTTAGATGTGTAACTGGTGCAATGAAGACAACTCCAATTAATTCACTTCAAATTGAGTGTTACACTCCTCCTATGAATATAAGATTTCAGTTTTTAAAATCCAAATACATTCTCAAGCTTTTATCTTTCGAAAATCATCCTTTATTAAAGAAAATATTATTTTATCATAGAGTATACAGTCCCTCTAACTCCGTAAATGTCCCTTATATATTTCATGACTTTTCTATTTTAATCAGTATTGATGATCAATATCAAATTGAGAAATGTAAAGACAGATGGCCATGTTACTCTGGTAATTATATTAGCAAATTCTGGCCCATGGACATTTACATCAACCGTGAACTACGGTGTAAAGAAGATGTCTATCAGTTAATTGCAGAGTTCCCTGGGTACAGGCATATATTTACTGATGGATCCAAAAACAATAGAAATGTTTCGCTAGCCATTTATCTACCTCATCTTACTGTTGGACATGGAGTTCGGTTACCTGGAGCCATGACTATATTTACAGCAGAATCTCTAGCCATTTTAACAGCTCTGCAGTATATACATGAAAAGAATCTTGGGCACACAACTTGGCTTATAGTGACCGACTGCATGAGTGTTCTCATGGCCTTAATAAACCCGAAACTGGACGCCAATACCGGAAATATTTTATATGAGATTCGGACTTTATACGCTGATCTTTGTTCTGTTAAGATATTATAGATTATCTATGATCATACCTCACTCGTTTGTTCATCATTCTATGTCTATGATTTTGTATTAGAAAAGATGGCTGTACCTACGTTACAATAAAAAGTAAATATAATTAAAGATGTCTTGTTTCCATCAGTTATTACGAAAGTTTTCATAGGTTATGGGCCCAGCAGAGCCAGACGCCAAATAATGTCGAAGAGATAGATTTTCAAAGATTTAATTTTACGCAACAAAAGCGTAACGAAGAAAAAAGATGGCCGGGCAGCAAACTACGTCGTTCCACAATTTTCCCCAACTAAATCCAGAAGCTTTCGACAATTGGATGTTCAGGGTGAATTGTATTTTAGAAGAAAAGGGATTGAGTGAAGTTTTGTTATTACCAAAAATCGAAGACGGTAATAAACAAGCCGATGCAAAAGCAAGAAACATTATTGTTCAATGTCTAACGGATCAGCATCTAAATCTGATAAAAGAATGCGTAAACGCAAAGGATATGATATCCACTTTGAAAAGTACATTCCAAAGGAAAAGTGTAATCTCCAAATTGAGTCTGCGAAGAAGACTTGTAAACTTGAAACAACAAGGAAACCTTCAAGAGTATTTTTCAAACTTTGATAACATCATCAGGGATCTAGAAGTCTCAGGGGATAAGATAAATGACACAGACAAAGTATGCTATCTGTTAACAGGACTGAGTGAAGAATACAACCCCATAATTACAGCTTTGGATGCGGTGAACACTGATATAAAAATAGATTTTGTAAAAACAAAATTACTTGATCATGAAATAAGAAAAGAAACAGTTTCAAACGAGCCACATACATCTTTTATATCGAATATAACATGCTATAAATGTAATAAGAAAGGACATAAGTCCTATGAGTGCTATAGTAGAGGACGAGGCAGAGGAAGAGGATATCGAGGACCAAGAACCCGTGGAGGCACTGCTCATCGTGCTGAAAGTCAGCCAATATTTATTGCCTCAAATGAAGCACTTGCTTGTAATAGTAATGATGGAATATTAACATTTGTTGTGGATTCAGGAGCAACTCAGCATTTCATAAAAGAATCTTATGAGATATACCTCACAGATGTCAAGGAACTTTCACAGAAATTAGAAATTAAAACTGCTAATGGTCAAATACTGACGGCATATAAATCAGGATATCTTGATGGATATTACAAAAATGAACCATTAAGACTGGAGGTCATCCTTGTACCAGGAATTAGTAACAATTTAATGTCAGTCAATAAATTGGCAGAACGAGGAAAGCAAGTAATTTTCAAAAAGGATAAGTTGATAATAACTGCAGGTAAAAGGAAATATTTTGGAGAAAAGAAAAATATGTTATATACCTTCTCAATAAAAATAAAAGATAAAGATGAATGTAATGTGATACAAGAAGATAAAGATTTATGGCACAAAAGAATGGGTCATATGTGTAGAAAACACCTAGCAATACTAGGATTACCATATAGCAAGGAAGTGTGTGAAGCATGCATGAGGTCAAAATCAACCAGACTACCATTTAACAGATTACAAAGTCCAAGGTCAAGTAAGATAGGAGATTTGATACACACTGATATTGCAGGACCAGCAAGAGAAGCAACTAAACAAGGATATAAATATTTCCAAACAATAACAGATGACTATTCTCATTACACTCAGACATATTTGCTAAAAAGGAAAAATGAAGCCACAGAGAAATTAATCAACTATATAATAGAACAAGAGAGACAAGATGGGATAAAAGTGAAAAGGATCAGATGTGATAATGGAGGCGAATTTACAGCTGAAAGTCTTAAAATGTTTTGTAATAAAAAAGGTATCAAAATTGAATACACCCAGCCATACAGCCCACAGCAAAATGGAAAAGCTGAACGTATGAACAGAACAATATACGATAAAGCGAGAACCATGTTGGATGAAACAAATCTACCTAGACACCTATGGGGTCAAGCAGTCTTAACGGCTACTTTTCTTATCAACCGATCGCCATGTTCTTCAATAAATTATAAAGTACCTGCGAGGATCAGAAACAAGGAATTAATTTACAATAAGATCAAAGTTTTTGGATGCAAAGCATGGGCACACATTATGCCTAAACAGGATAAATGGTCAAGTCGAGCAGTGCCAGCTCGAATGATAGGATATTCTATGAATGGATATACCTTGTGGAACCCAAAAACTGAAGAGATATTTGTCTCAAGAGATGTAAGATTTGATGAAACAAACATTAAATATCAACATGAAGAACAAAACGAAAATATAAAAGGATACTTTGAAGAAAATGAAATTCAGGATGAAATGTGTGTGGAACCTAAGGAAAAACAAGTAATAAAAGAAACAAAGTATTCAGAACCAATACAAGATGAAGAAAGTTATTATGATCCAGAAGAGAATGAATACTCCACTCCAGAAAAACAAAACATAGAAATCAAGCGAACAAGAAGTGGAAGAGAAGTAATAAAGCCTAAACAATTTGATTTAAATACATATGAAGATTATTGTTTACTTTCAAGTGAAAGCGATCCTGCTACATACACAGAGGCCATTCAACAAGACAAAGAATGGAAAACAGCAATAGATAAAGAAATTAAATCATTAAGGGAACAAAACACATGGATAGAATCAGAATTGCCAGAAGGAAAAAGTGCTATTGACACAAAATGGATTTTTAGAACAAAATCAGATGGAACTAAAAAGGCAAGATTAGTTGCACGAGGATTTCAACAGTATACAGAAGATTATGTTTATTCCCCTGTAGCTAACATGACTACCATAAGAATGGGATTATCAGAAGTAATAAATAATAACTGGGAAACAAAGCAGTTGGACATACCTACAGCATTTTTAAATGGAAATTTGCATACAGAAGTATACATCAAAGTTCCAGAGGGAATAAGTTTGGAAAATAAACAAAAAGGAACTGTTCTGAAACTTCAAAAAGCTTTATACGGATTGAAAGAGTCACCAAAATGTTGGAATATAAGATTCGATAATTTCTGTCAAACAATAAACATGACAAGATCAAAACATGATATATGTTTATACATAGGAAAAGATATATGGCTCATATTATTTGTAGATGATATTTTACTGATGGGAAAGAATAGTGAAATAAAAAAAATATCAAGAAAATTACAAGAAGAATTCAAAGCTAAAGATATGGGAAGAGTATCTAACTTCTTAGGAATTGAAATTAAGAGAAATGAAAATGCTCTGAAATTATCACAAAAACTGTTTATTAAAAATTTATTACAAAAGTATAAGATGCAAGATTGTAAAGAAGTAAAGACGCCGATGAAAAACAACTTTCAAGTACCTGAAAAAGAAGAAATAATTAGTGATATGCCATATAGAGAATTAATTGGAAGTTTAACTTACCTGGCTACAATAAGTCGACCGGACATCACTTTTGCAACTTCATTCCTCAGTCGATATTTAGATAAACCCACGAGAAGCTTATGGATAGCCGCAAAACGAGTATTACGCTATCTGAAGGGCACAATGAATAAAGAATTGACATACTATCGTCAGGAGAAAGAAGAAAACGCAAATAAATGTTCTAATATTACAGCATTTTCAGATGCCGATTGGGCAGGTGATAAAACCACAAGGAAAAGTGTCAGTGGAGCACTAATATATCACCAAGGGAATCTAATCGCATGGTCATCACGAAAACAGAGGACTGTATCTCTCTCCAGTGCTGAAAGTGAATACATAGCTGCTGCAAGTTGTGTAAGTGAACTATTATTTGTGAAAGGATTATCAGTTGACTTTAACGAAAACTGTAATGTTGTGCTTTATGTGGACAATCAGAGTGCTATAAAAATGATACATAATAGTGAAAATACGAAACATTCCAAGCACATAGACATTAAATATCATTTCATAAAAGACATTGTAAACCAAAATTTTTTGATAGTTGAATACGTAAGTACCAGTGAAAACACTTCGGACATTATGACGAAACCATTGTGTAGTGTTAAGTTTTGCTATTTTCGTGATAAGTTGTTAGTTTTGTAAATTATTTCTTTAAAGAATGTTTGCAAATTGTTTTTATTTTAGGTTAGATTAACACTTGTCACATTTTTCTGTCAAAACCTAGATATGTCAGTTTTAGTGTTACTATTTAAGAATTTAAATATTTGCAAGTTTGTGTTGCCATGTTATAAGTAAAATTTGGTAGAATTATTTTTTATTTAGAGAAGCAATTTGTAAGTTTTGCGAAACATAAAATTGAGGGGGAGTGTTAAGATATTATAGATTATCTATGATCATACCTCACTCGTTTGTTCATCATTCTATGTCTATGATTTTGTATTAGAAAAGATGGCTGTACCTACGTTACAATAAAAAGTAAATATAATTAAAGATGTCTTGTTTCCATCAGTTATTACGAAAGTTTTCATATGTTCTAGAGGATTTACGATAAGTTTAATATGGACACCCTCCCACATAGGAGTAACAGGAAACGAAAACGCAGATCATCTTGCAAGAGTTATTGTTGACGTTGACAACGTTGACATCCCAGAAACGAGAAATGTTGCCATACCAAGCTCCGACCTCCTTACCAAATTACGTGAACAAAACACCTGTATTTGGCATGAGAACTGGCAAGAAACACTAAAAACTAAGGGAAAATGGTATGCGAAAATAAATCAAACCATTGGTTCTGCGCCCTGGTTCACCAGATCTATTCTTCCTAAGAGCAGAAAATTTTATACTACTTTAAATCGTCTTAGACTTGGACATGGAAGATTCAATGCACATTTAGCCAGAATGAAAATTATAACATCACCTGTTTGTATTAATTGTGAATTAGGAAGTGATCAGACCCTAGATCATATAATTTTTGAATGCCCTGCATATGATTTACAAAGAATTCCTCTAATTGATAATTTATTGGAAATATATAAAACGCCAGCAAGCATCCCGCGCGACACTCAAGGTTTGCTGGAAAATTACAGTACGTACATAGCACTGTATAAATTTATTGACAGCACTGGATGGGCTATTTGACCGATCGGGACGACGTATTATAAGGATATGACCCTGGATATGACCTTACTTCACAACATGATTATGACGAATACACGGATATGACACCATATTATTATGAATTTGACTTTAATGAATACTGAAGACATGGCTTTGGCCTTAAATAAACTACTAAGGATGAGGCACCGGCCTTATTTACTTTTAGACAAGAAGGAAAATAAAGAAACTCAAGACGTGGCTTCGGCCTTACTTATTTTTGGACAAGAAGGATGAAACTGAAGACGTGGCTTAGGCCTTACTTTTAGACAAGAAGGATAATAAGCACTGAAGACGAGGCGGTATGGTCCAAGACCTTAGCCTGCCCGAAAAGGGCGAAGGGAAAAAAAAAAAAAAAAAAAAAAAAACAACAACTACTTTTGTTGACAGTTGACACTGACAGATTGAATTTCGTCGTGAATTAGAAAATTTTCGTTTTGATACCGATAGTCGTAGTTCGTACGGTACGGTACGTGCAGTAGATGGTGTCTAAACTTAGGGAATAATGAACTAATTTCAATTAATTATAGGCTATCCTACGTGTGATATAATAAGTCTAGCACTCTCCGACCGCTGCCGTCATAACGTGGTCCTGTAGTGGACTACTCACGAAAATGGTCAGAGGATCGTCTAAATAACTACAATTTACAAGCTGTAAAGTTAAGTTTAGTCGCGACACTTTCGTATATACTAAAAGAAGTCGCAATAATAGTATACAAGCGTCGCCTGTTATTTGTACGCAGCAGAAGTTCTAAGTTGAAGTAATTATCTTCAGTGATTCATAAACTGTTACAAGATGGAAAAACTGCCAATGTGTAGGATATGTTTAGCGGAGAATATTCGCATGTATGTGGTGGTCAACAAGAACTTGCACGAACTATATGAGAGGCTGACTGATATTCCAGTAAGTTGATTCTTTAATCATATTTCTTGGACATTTCTATTTAAATGTCTCTTACTCGAGGAATCATATGAACTCTTTGTTAGAGGTTTGGAGAAAAGGTAAATCAACCTTATTGGTGAAAGAGAACTTAATATAGGTAAAAAAGGAGCCTGTGCTTAAACTAAATTATTAGTCCAACAATCTGCCTTGAGCAAGAGTGGTGATCAGTGTATATGCCATCATTGTAAGAAGTGTTTAAAAAGTGTTACTGTACAAAACCTGTAGCTTCCAGTTTTGGGATTATGAATAAATATGTGAATCAGAGTCAATGTGTTTTTAATCATCAATTTTCTTAAGACTTTTATATTGACATCATTTAATATTTTTTCCTTTCTGATCCAACCTACCATAGACGTTAGAAAAAGGTTAACGCTACAGTGTTTGCAAAATAATATTCACAAACCCAGAATACTGAAACTTCAAAGTTTTGTTGCAGTTTGTAACTGACGACAGTAGACCGGTCCTCGCTTGTTCCTTCTGCTGTGCTAAACTAAAGCAATGCTTCCGATTACTGAGGAAATGTTTAAAAGCAGAAGAGCTGTTCACTCAGATAATGAACGGGAATTATGAGGTGAGGTGTTCTTCAACAGATATTTATTCTCAACTTCTCATTTCAGTATAGCGTGAATGTAATGAATACCCTTGTGATCATCTACATATTTGACCAAATACTGTAATCATCTTTTTACAGCCAAAACCTTTAATAAATCAAGACTACTTAGAGGTTGCCCATGGGTTTATTATCTCTCCAACAGTGAGCTTAAGTATAGTTGAAGTTTGTCAATCAGAAAGTGTTGTTGTGAAAGAAGAATTACCAGCTGATTGTGAGAGACAAGATGATATTCTTGAGCCGAAGGAGGAATATCAATGTGATGGTATGTTTTCAAAGCAAAAAATGATTGATAAAGTAATATCTTCCAACATATAATGATACCATTTATTAAACCGAAAAGGTAGGTTCTATACTAATATTATAAAAAGGTAAAATTTGTTTGTAATTTGAAAGTTTGTATGTAGGGGTAATCTCTGGATCTACTGCAACGATTTTGAAAATTCTTTCACTAATAGGAAGCTACATTATCCCCGAGGGCTATATTTACAACGCGCCCCTGGGTAAATTCCAACCAAAATGCGAGCGAAGCCGCGGGCAACAGCTAGGGGTAGAAGTAACTCCAATGCACAAACCGTGACCACTTATTTAGTACATCATTCTGAACCACATAGAAATTTTTTATTGGTATTGCACTTTTGTATGCAACAGCTGTTTTTTTTAATTATCTAAGATTATATTCTTAAGCCGAAGGAGGCAATGTCAATGTGATGGTTTGTTTTTGAGACAAAAAAATATTGATTAAGTTATATCTTCTATCAAATTAAGATACATTTTATTGAAGATATTTAAAAAAAAAAAAAATTGTGCTGGGGGTTCAGAATGATGAACTGAACATGCGGTGATCATTTGTCACGCTGTAGTGTTTAATTAAAAAATCTTAATAATATTATTTAGTGTGTATGTGTTGCAGCTAAACGAAAATGGTCTTAGGAGACTATCCATAAGTTTTCGTGAAATTTTAATCACCAATCACAGATTTTCAAAAAGTTATACACAAAAAAAAATATTTTTTCTGTCAACTAAAAACTATTTTGCTATAAAAAATTTTTGGTGTAAAATGGCCATTTTCTGGCTCACTGTACATTTTTAAAAATCTGTGAATGTGATTCAAAATTTCACGAAACTTATGGATGAGACCATTTTCGTGTATCTGCAACAGTTCAGGTAGTTCTCTTTACTGCCCCGTTAAAAGTTACCACCCTGTTTAATATGCCCTTAAAGGCTTCGTGGGCCTGTGGACAGTAAGCTATTGGCTAGCTCGCCGTCCGTCCGTCTTATGACGACAGGCCGTGTCGACGGCGCGTTCGTGTTCCACGCGCGCCTCAAAGAGAGTCAGCAAACAGGAAGGGGTCCGTAAGGACCGACGCCTGGCAGGGTTGCGGGATTGTTCGAAAGAGATACCGCGGCCCTGGAACACAAAGGGCAAAGGAAGGAACATGGATGGGTTTTAGTCAGTAAAAGTCTGACACTCCCTCCTGCTCAGCCCAGAGCGGGAGGGGTTATTTGAGATGTCCCATCCGAAAAATAAAATAAAAGGGTTGGTAACCGTTATCCAAACACATTGTACACATTTTCAGTGTATTGTGTGATGTATGGTCATTGGTCAAAACAAGCTCATCTTACAATATGTCTTTAGGTCATCTGAAAATAGTAAATGAGTTACCCTTAACTGTTTTTATTTACTTACATATCTAGAACTGGAAAATGTAGACAATAGCCGTCTAGATGAAGAAGAAATACTACCACATGGTTCTGAATTCAATTCAGAGGATGATCTACCTTTAATGGAGATTAAAATAGAAGAGGATGAAGGACAAGAAGCATCTAAGGAGACACGCCCAGCCTTGGACACCAAAAGTAAGTATTAGTGAGTTAGTTAGTTACTTAATCAATAGGAGGTAGTGTCCGACGTAAGCTTCTGCTTCAGACACCTCCAGCCAAAGAAATACCTATAAATACCCAAAATGGGCAAAATGGCCTGAAGTTTTGGCCGAAGCCCATGGTTTCTAGTAAGTGCTGACTGAATACTGAGACGAGGCAGAAACGGCAGGTACCTTAACCGTTGTTGCTACATGAAAAAGGTTTTAAAAGAATTGCTTGAGCTTGAATTATATGTTAATGTTATTGTCTTTATGTTTAAAAATGAATATTTATGTTGTCCTCTATGCATTCCTAAACCGTTGATCCGATTGTGATGAAACTTTGGTGGGTCTTTCTGTTTACGCCTGTGAAGGTTCCTGGCGCAAAAAATCTATACACATATTTACGTCGCATTGCATGTATTTATGAAGGTAGTTTAAAATAAATGCTGAGTGAATCTTTAGAGTGAATAATTTACTCTTCTTAAAGAAGTTACATTATTAAGTAGCAAACATGATGTAGTACCACGACACAAGAAATTGTGTTATAAATTTATTTTAGAACTAGCTGTTGCTTGCGACCTTCTTCCGCGTGAAATGTTATTATTCTCGTTTATTCATTTATATTTTTTTCAAAAAACAAATAAAAAACATTTCAAAATATAAAAAATTGCTACCGGTGGTTAGGGCTCCAGAGACAGGAACCTCCTCACAATGCGAGCCGTATCGAGGAGTACTGCCTTCTGAATCAGGCCCTTGATTCAACCGCCTAACGATAGCCGCGACAGATGGTCGTCGAGGCTCTTGGCCATTAGGCCTGTGGCCGTAACGACATCGCCACGATGACAGCCGAGTTCACATTCCACATGTCGACAACCTCATGTGCCAAGTCGAGATATTTGATTTGTTTCTCCTTCTTAGCTTTCACGAGGTTCTCGTCATGCGGGATGGTAACATCGATTATCAATACGCGGCGCGCTGATCGGTCTATCACCACTATGTCAGGCTTATTGGCGACAATAGTCCTGTCATTGAAGATAGACCGATCCCAGTACAGCGTGACATGGTCTTTCTCGAGAACTGGGTCGGACACATACTTGCAGTACGGTACCTCAGATTCCACAAGTTTATATTTCAAGACAAGTTGCTGGTGACTAATCCTGGCTACTTGGTTGTGCCTGTGCAAGTACTCGCCGTTAGCCAGACGAGAACAACCAGAAATAATATGTCTAATGGATTCACCCGGTCAGTGGTATGCCCGATACACGTCAACCGTCCCGTCCTTCATAATATATTTCCGGTAGTTCGTCAACATAACTTCGTCCATAATCGCACAGACAAAACCTTCAGTTTTCCCAAAGACGTTACCGAAACGTAGCCAGGACACAGAAAATCTACATCAGGCCCATGATGAGCCCGGTAAAAGCGCCCGTGAAGCTCCCTGCCTTGCCATACTTCCTTGCAGTCATCGGTAGTAAGTACCACAGGTTTGCGCCAGTTCACTTTAGCCATGGACAGCGGGGTGAGTCCCTTGTCCACTGCGACATCATCTCGGTGCATACCTACCTCGGCTTTAAAAAAATATTCTCTGAGACTGCATACCTCGCGGTTGCGGAGGGTCTTCGCGTTTAAAAAGCCTCGACCTCCGCACTACCGCGGGATGTACAGTCTCATCACCGATGATCTTGGGTGATGCATCCTGTTTGCGGTCAGCAGTGTACGGACTCTCCTATCCAGGGCATCGAGTTCGGTCTGAGTCCATTTAAGTATGCCGAAAGAGTACATTGAAATAAAACCGGCATGACCCAACCGATGAAGATGCGTACCTTGTTCCCGCCCGAAAGAAGGCTATTCAATACCTTCTTCAGGCAACCGAAGAAGTGCTTCTTCGGTCGCCTGAACCTTCCTGCCTTATGTCCTTCAACGATTGCTTCATGTCAGTTACGTACGTTAATGCCTAACGCTTCCAACATCCCCAAATACTTATAGCTTTCGGATGTGGCGAGGGATCTCAGGTGTATGGAATCCGACAGCTGAATTCCATCGGATTCCAAAATCTCCCCTCACTTTACTTACATGGCTGCACATTTGTCCACACCAAATTCCATCCTGATGGCGCTACTAAAAGTTTCAGTTACCTTCAGTTTCGTTGTTGTTGCAATTTGTTGGGGGCAAAGAGTTTCAGATCATCCATGTAAAGAAGGTGAGATATGACCTGATCACCTCTCCTCAACCGGTGACCTAGACCTGAATCCTCCAGCATTGTGCTTAGAGGATTCAGGGCTAGACAGAACTATAGTGGACTCAGACTTTCGCCCTGAAATATTCCCCGTTTAATCCACACAGGCTCATCGTTCTGTGGATCTGTCGACATCCTGGATATCGAAGGACCTCCATTGCCCCATACACGACTCAAGGAAGGTGCGTAGAGTTGCATCTATCTTGTACAACTCCAGCACCCTGATGAGCCATGTATGTGGTACCGAGTCGTAGGACTTCTCATAATCTATCTATCTATAGCTATGTCGATGAGGAGTAGCTCCTTAGTACCGCGGGACCCGTTCCTGCATCCATTTGGAGAGGCAGACATAATGGAGTTTTTGTCAATGTGTGTTTTTTATTATTATTAATTATTATAAAAATATCATTTCCATATCTCAATCTAATTTTGTTAACAATTTCAAGGGTTTCAATTTTTTTTGCACAGAACCCTAATCTTTTTTAGGGTGCCGTACCTCAGAAGGAAAAAACGGAACCCCTATTGGATCACTCGCGTGTCTGTCTTTCTGGCTGTCCATCGGTCACAGACCGATTGAGTTAAAATTTGGTACCTACACATTTACACATACGTAAGTCGGTACCCCAAAGACGGACGTGTAACGTAAATTAATGAATTTTAAACATGGGGGCCACTTTTTGGGGTTAATTAGAAAATAAAAATAAAAAAGTTTTGAAAACTAAATCGTGTGAAAATAATAAAACATATCAAATGAAAGGGCTCATTGTGAGCATCTCATTATTTTTTTATAATTTTAAAATAAATAGTTTGAAGATGTAGATTTAAGAAAATAGGCGACCATTGACCATTCCCCCGGTAAGGTTTGAAATTAATTAAGTCACCTGTGTTTGGGGTGGGTGATGGCGGGGGGGGGGGGAGTTTTAGAGTTGCCCCCCACTTCCCCCCTGCTGGTTTTATATTGTTTAAAAAATCTCTGTGTTAGGTTATGTTTTTGTAATGTTTTTGACATTAAAAACCTAATTTATGTGGAGAGAGAGTTGGGGGAGGTAAGCATCCCCTACGCCACTTAACGTGGCATAGTTTAAAAACTTATAATAAATTATTGTAAATAAAATCTCGTGCTTGTACCGAGAAACGTAATTTCGTCTTTATTTCCTGAAAATTTCAAACAGTTAATAAAATATCACTATAAATTAATACTTAACAAAGTTCAAAAGCGATTTTCTCGTGAAACAACAAATCAAATCAAATCAAAGCATTTATTTCAAGTAGGCCAGTTACAGGCACTTTTGAATTGTCGAAACAAAGATAACAATTAAATGTAGCTACAGTCCCAGTCACAAGGCATAAAAACTGTGAAAGTACTGTAGTTGCCCATTCCCTATCGTAGATCTCTATGGAGAAGAACGGGCAAGAAACTCCATGGACACTCTTTTAAATCAGCAAATTGTTACAAAATCTTGGATACATCATTCATGTTGAGATGGTACACTATGTGAGAACGATGTAGCAAGATGTGCACATTAAAAGTGTCCACAGTAAAAACAAAAAAGACAATTAAAAAAATAAAAATAATTAATTAAAATAAGCCGTGGCAACTAAGAGATGACCAGTCACACTGACAGCGCCCGTTCACGAACATGACGCATAGATCAGCACCATTCAACTCAACCATTTTGAAGGGA
The DNA here is from genome assembly GCA_947578425.1 of Eugnorisma glareosa. Lineage (NCBI taxonomy): Eukaryota > Metazoa > Arthropoda > Insecta > Lepidoptera > Noctuidae > Eugnorisma > Eugnorisma glareosa. Next base: position 2,617,669 of record OX387984.1, read on the forward strand.
ACTAAATGATCCGACACACGCGCCACCATCAGCGAGACATTTGACACATCGGTTTCCATTTCGAGATAAGATCTATTTCGTAATAGTATGGCTTACATGTAACGTTAATCAAGACAGTAGGATAAAATCGCTTTTGAATTATGCTAAGTGTAAATGTCGCACTAAGATAGTTTTTTTTTTTTTTTTTTCCTTTACCGTCCCACTCCTAGGCAATGGCCGCCCCCCCCCCCGTTTCATCCACTTTTCTCGATGTAGCGCTTCTTCTCGCCAATTAACGAGAAAGTCATCCAAGGCGTCCCGCCATTTTCTCCTTGGTCTGCCGTGAGCCCGTCTCATTAAATCCGTATTATATCCGTGTTCAGTACAACAATGCTTTCCGGGTGCTGGTGGGGCTTCCGCGGTTCTGTAGTGCGTCGAGCATGTTTGCTGAGGCTCGCATAGATAGTTTCGAGGCTATCATGCGCAAAAGAACGGCGTCCCTAATGCGTAGGATACGTGGAGGCTCCAACAGCATCCTGAAGGTTATTGTGGAGAGGCCAGACTGCCCTTTTCTGATGCACTGGTCCCGTAGGCATAGCTGCGGCCCCGGTGCTGAGGAAAGATATCTGAATTAGTTTGCTTTAGTAGTTAAGTTTAGGCTTAAGTTTAGGGAAAATTCCCAAACCACCACCTATATTCGTAGAAAATGTCGAAAACATACGGCCGCTGCAACAACTCCTTGAACAACATACTACGGGTGACTACGAAATTAAAACCCTAAATAGTAACAAGGTCAAAATTCAAACTATGACACATACTATATATAAAGAAATTGTAAAACAGCTAGAAACCAAAGAAACGGAGTTTTACACTTACAAGCCTAAGCAGGAACGCAATTTCAAAGTAGTCTCAAAAAACATTCACCCGTCCATTGATACACAAGAAATTCACCAAGCCCTAAAAGAAATAGGTCATGACACTGTCAACATTTGGAACATTAAGCAGAGAACAACCAAAAAGCCTCTGGATATGTTCATTATTGAATTGCTACCAAAAAGTAACAACAAACAAATATACGACCTTAAAAGCCTCTTACACATACGTATAAAAGTTGAACCACCAAGACCAGTGCGCACCATACCGCAATGTGCCAAGTGTCAGCAATATGGGCACACAAAAGCATACTGTCATCGTACACCAAAGTGCATAAAATGTGCAGGCAGCCACTTATCAGCCAATTGCACCCGAAAAGAACGTTCTGATTCAGTGAAATGCGCACTTTGTGGTGGAAACCATCCAGCAAACTATAAAGGTTGTAGCGTATACAAGGACTTACAAAAACAAAAATTTCCACCCCTACGAAGGAAACAGATTGAACAGAAGGGTAACCCTGAAAATGCTGAAGAGCCTTTAACACAAAACAATAAAAAAAACCTACAACATAAAAGAACCTATAGCGATGTACTTTTGAACAAGGAATATGAAACACCGCAATCACACGCAAACCACCCATCCGACCAATTAACCGATATGAAACAGCTCATGGAAATGTTCAAACAAATAATGAATCAAATGGGTACAATAACAAATCTGCTTACAAGTCTAATGTCAATAATGTCCAAAAATTCAACCAACTCAAATTAGTATTATGGAATGCCAATGGGCTGTCACAACACTTCTATGAAGTTAAACTGTTTCTCGAAACACATGATGTAGATGTTATGCTAGTAACAGAGACACATTTCACAAGCAAATCATATTTTAATATACCAAAATACAAATTTTACCACACAATTCACCCAGATGGCACAGCTCACGGTGGCTCAGCTATAATTATCAAAGAAAAAATAAGGCATTATGCTGCTGCTCCGTACTGCACAGAGGAAATACAATCCACTAATATAGTAATCGAAGACCCCAAAGGCGAGATAGCATTGTCTGCAGTATATATTCCTCCCAAACATAACATGAAAACTGATAAATATAATGCCTTTTTCAAAACTCTAGGGCATCGGTTTATAGCTGGCGGTGACTACAACGCGAAGCATACTGAATGGGGGTCACGACTAACTACACCTAAAGGACGCCAACTTATGGAGACTATCAAGGCTTTACAACTGACTGTCACGTCAACGGGGGAACCAACATACTGGCCCACCGATGTCAGTAAAAAACCTGATCTCATAGACTTTTTTATTTGCAAAGGACTACCTCAGACATCAATAAAGTGTAGCTCTTGTTTTGAAATGTCGTCAGATCACTCACCAGTAATTGCACTAGTCAACTGTAACGTCACAAATGTCGCCAAAACATGTAAGCTACATACCAAAAAGACAAACTGGCCATTATTCCGCGACCTTGTCGAGCAATCCCTAGACTGCCAGATACCTCTTAAAACAGATGAGGATATTATTCAAGCAGTCGAGTATTTTAATAAGAATATACAGGAAGCAGCATGGGCCGCAACTCCGCCTCATCTTGAAAACGATAAACCCAGCAGTTCGTGTTCCAAATATATCTTGGAACTGGTAAATTCGAAGCGCAAAGCCAGAAAACTATGGCATGAAACAAAATATCCGGCACATAAAACCGCATTTAATAATATTACAAGGAAATTGAAAAAAGCCCTAAAAACGACCACGAACAAAGAAATGGAAAACTACCTCAGAAGTCTTGATGCGACCCCAGCCACTGATTATTCTCTTTGGAAAGCTACGGCAAAACTTAAGAAACCAATAATACATCGATCTTCTGTTATGAAACCAGATGGCACATGGGCGAAAAGTGACAAAGATAAGGCAAATGTATTCGCCCAACACCTTTCCGAAGTTTTTACCCCAAACACCGACCATGGATCTAGCAAAACCAGTTTAATCAAATCTGAACTAGATAAACCACATCAACTAGATAAACCCATAAAAAAATTCACTAAGCAGGAAGTACTAACAGCAATCCAAAAAATCAACATCCATAAGGCACCGGGGTATGATCTTATTACGGCCAAGACCTTGCGAGAGCTACCTGACGTCGGCATTACATTCCTTACTTATCTATACAACGCATGTCTCTGGAAAAACTTTGTTCCGCCACAATGGAAGGTTGCAGAAATCATTATCATTCCTAAACCTGGCAAAGACCCTACTGATGTCAAATCTTACCGCCCGATCAGTCTTCTTCCAGTTCCATCTAAAGTCATGGAAATACTAATACTGAAACGTCTTACACCGCAAATCACAGCCAACAAGCTAATCCCCGACCACCAGTTCGGTTTCAGACAATGCCATGGTACAATAGAGCAAGTACATAGGCTAGTGGAAAAAATCAATTACACATTTGAAAGCAAACAACTCTGTTCTGCCGCCTTCCTGGACATTTCGCAAGCGTTCGACCGTGTTTGGCATGATGGACTTTTGTACAAAATCCGTAAAGGCCTACCCATAAATTTCTACCTTCTCATCAAGTCATATCTTAGCGACAGACACTTTTATGTTAAATATGGCGACATTACCACAAAGTTACACAAAATAAGAGCAGGAGTGCCGCAGGGCAGTGTAATGGGCCCAATGCTCTATCTTATATATACCTCAGACTTACCAAACAGACAAGACACAGTGACAGGAACATTTGCTGATGATACAGCGGTTCTTGCCATTGATGAAACCGCAGCTGGAGCATCGGCGAAATTACAACGAAATCTAAATGATATCTCGAACTGGCTGAAAGACTGGCGTATAAAGGCAAATGAAGCTAAATCAGTCCAAATAACCTTCTCTTTAAGAAGAGAAACGTGTCCAGAAGTTGAACTAAATCAAATAAAGATACCCCAGGCAGATGAGGTTCGATACTTAGGAGTCTACTTAGACAGACGACTTACCTGGAAAAAACATATAACGACTAAAAGAAAGGCGCTTGACTTGCAACTGAGAAAGATCTATTGGCTCATGAGAAGAAAATCCCAAGTTACACTGGAAAATAAACTCCTTCTATACAAGTGTATACTCAAACCTGTCTGGACTTATGCTTTGCAGCTATGGGGCACTGCATCCAAATCAAATATTGAAATTTTACAACGCTTCCAGTCAAAAACCATACGTATGATAACTGGCGCACCATGGTATATTACAAATAATCACCTACACCGTGATCTAAAAATCAAGACAGTCAAAGATGAAATAAAGGACTCTTTACTACCCTACTGCAAGAGAATTGTAAACCATCCAAACCAATTGGCAAGAAGTTTAATGGAACAACAACCAAATCGCACATTCAAAAGGCTAAAGAGACGTGCTCCTCAAGATCTTCTCTAACACAAATATAAAGAAGCTATACTAGATGGACATATCATTGGATACTGTACCATGCTCGCCATATTTGTACATACATAAAATCTAGCTTAATGTCGGCAAGACAGATTGCAAGAAAAAAAGGGAGATTAAAAAAAAAAAAAAAAAAAAAATTTAGGGTAAATTAAAGTTAGATTAAATATAATGATGAAATGAATATAATTGGATTGTATTGTATTAAATTAGATTAAATTGTATTAATTAAGTAATTTGGACGATTCAATTGGGCTGTTGTGTGGTGTTTTAAATTGTTTTTTTCTCATAATTTCGTACTAAAATAGCACCTAAGTACTCGCTACTGACCCATATGGACCCTTGTTCGAAATAAAGTTTTTTGATTGATGATTGATTAAACTCACCGATCGAATAAGAAACACCACTCTGCGCTCCAGAACTCAAATCGCTGACGTAGCTCATAAAGCTGCCAAACTAAAGCGGGACTGGGCAGGCCATGTCTGCCGTATGCAAAGCTGTTGGCCCGCATATCACAAAACTGGAGCCCTAAGATAGTTCTAGTAGTGATAAAGCTATTTGCTCAGGGATATATGTAGCTATAAATATACCGGAAAATAGTTATAAGAAAGCGGTTCATCTTACTAGAATTATGATGATCGAGCATGATCTAGTAATACTACTATTAACTATCTTACTAGTCTAGTGAAATGACTGTAATAGCGGGATGCAGAGTGCGGATTTGAATAACTTCATGTGGTGAAGGTTACGGATCGCAACTGTTGTGCAATTTATGCAAAAGCGAAAATAAACATTCAGGACCAAAGAGATAAATCTGTCGGCAACTTAAAAAGAGCTGCTAAAAATTGAAAACAATTAAAAAAAACCTACTGGAAAACCTTATAAAGGACATTGCCACGGGGCAGGTCCCTTTTGTGATATCTTGTGCCTGATTGGAATAATAACCTAAAAATATTATTTATTTTTTTGTGTGCAAATTATTTTTTATACAATTTCTTTCACCCTGGGAATAAAGTTAAAGTTAATTAATAGTTAAACATTACATCGATATCCGTTTGATGGGTATTCAAAAAAAAGTTGCCAGAAATCAAATAACAATCAAATATGACGTAAAATAATCAATGGAGTAATCGATATCAAAACAAAACGATAACAAAAACAAATATTTTTAATTATTATAACTAGTTTACGTCTCAACATTTAAATGTAGGTTTCAACCATTTGACAACTTCAAAGCTTAGCATTAGGTTTTCTTGACGATGAGTTATAATGGTGTTAACCCTGTCTTTTTCATAGGTATTGTAGCATATTATACAACCTGTTTTTTTATATCCCATAACTCTAGGGTTATATTATGTAGGTAAAAATAATACTAAAACTCCTAGAATAGGTGGTCCAAAAATGCATCGTTTCGGAGATATCATCAATCATAATTAAATTACGTCAAAAATTGTCACCAGTATGACGAATCTTTACTTTTGCGAGGTTGCCAAACTTCGCAGCAGTGTAGTAAAATAAATACTCGTAGTAAAATAAAATATGTAGGTAAGTAATTCATTTTTATTCAAACCAATCATTCATATTTAAAGCTAAGAAAATGCGACGTTGTCATATTTCACGTAAGGGTGTTTTACATTAATAATCGTGACTTTGCCGAATTATTTTGTATGAAAAATGAAAAAAAAAATAACTAAGGATTGGAACATAACTCATATGCCAGTTGATTCTTTGATATGGCCTCAATCATACCCTATAGTTATGGGATATAAAAAAAAACACGTTGTATATGAAATGCACAAAGATAGGTGTAGGCCAAGTATAAGTTTTATTATTTAAAATATTCTTAATGACATAAGCTAGTGGATATACACTGCTTAAAGTCTATGCGAGTAATAGCGATAGAACAAGGACAACAATACGTTGCTTATTTTCATAATAAGTCTATATTGTTAATTATATGATCAAAAAAGCGATTTAAACAAACATAAAAGCCTTGCGTATTTTGGAAACGCCGTATTAACAAATCAGTTTTAATCGATAAATTGATAAAAAAACTGAAATCGATTCAGTAATGATTAAAAATAATTGATCTTGTAACATTTACTTGCGTATATCACAGCACTTTGGTCTGAGATTCGTTACGTTCGTGATTGCTTTGTCTAAATACGTTGAGTTTTGAATTCCGTATTTACATAGTTATTATTTACGATACGTGCTTTTTCTGCTACCACCGAGTTGAGCTAATAAGTTCCTCGAGTACTTTATGTTTTGTGAGATAACTGACTCTTGTTTGTGCTGTTCTAAGTGCTATATTTGGTGAGATATTGGACTCCCGAACAGTTTTTTGGCAGAACTATGTCTACCCCAGCCAAACAGAAAAATAATGATATCTCCTGAACCAGGGTGAATAAATGAAAAAGGTTTCTGATTATGAAAATGCGCATTTTCCACTGGGACCGAACTTCCTTTACAAAACGGGCAATCTCCTTTAAAGATTGTTTTTTTTTTCATAATCTTCTAAATAAATGTAAGGAAAGGACTTTACTATAACGGATCTAACCATATGTATATTGGGGGGGGGGGCAGGGGGGAGACCCCTCCCGCATGGGAAAAGTATAGGAAAAGCATAGTTTTTTTTTAAATCTCGTTTTGAGGTTATTTATAAACCTGATTTATGGGTAGAGAACCCCCCCCCCGCCCTACGCCATTCGTCGTGGCCTCAGTATAAATATGGAACAGTACGGAAACTACGTACTAACGGTCGAATCGACACACTCACACAAACACGAGCATCGACGGGACCCCGAAACGGACATCACGGTGCGCTCAGGCCTGACTGTCGCGTAGTAAGATTTTCTTCGGAATATTTTTAAAAATGCCACGTACACACGGCTACACATCAAGCTATACATTTCTAGTATAAGCTGACCTCGCATTGTATAGGATTTCTGAACAACGATCAGCGATTTCCGATCAGCATAAACTGGAAATGTATAGCTTGATGTGTAGCCGTGTGTACGTATTGCGTAGTGGGTGTATGAACACGGCTTTATCAAAACCGGAGCTTTTGTTTTTAACAGTCCCTGCTGGTTTAGAACAGTAATAATGATTTATTGTTTTATTCAATATCGAATTATAAGTGATCATAATAAAATTCGTAAATTTATTTGTAAATCCAACATGGCTGCTACAAATTTCTCATCATGGGTATTGTTTTTGTGGTTTTCGGGGGTGTTCAAGCCGATAGTGTTTTCAAAATGTCAATCCAAGATGGCGGCTGCAAAAATTATCCAGTTTTCTGTCATGGGTGTCGTTTTCATAGTTTTCGAGGGTGCTGAAGCCGACAGTGCTGTTAAAATGAAAATCCAAGATGGCGGCTACACAAATATCAAGTTTTTGTCATGGGTGTTGTTTTCATGGTTTTCGAGGGTGTTGAAGCCGATAGTGATGTGTGTGTGTGATTTTTATCCTAACTCGTACCTACATACACATTTCATAAATTAACTCAATATCTATTTATTGTACTTAATCATTTACCTATTCATATACTATCTTTGAAACTGTTTTCTGTATGTCACTTACCCCCTCAAGGTTCATTGGAAGATCAGCGTCAGACAGCCTCACCTGTCTGGCATTAATGCTGAAATGGACCTTTTTGGCGCAGCCGTGAGGCACACAGTACAGTCATACTATGTATTTTCTCCTTTTTGTAACTTTTTTTAATATTATTGTGTGTGCCTGATGTACTGACGTCGAATAAACATTTTTCTTTCTTTCTTTTCTTTGATGTCAAAATGTAAATCCAGATGGCGGCTGCAAAAATTGTAAAGTTTTACGTCATAGGTGTCATTTTCATGATTTTCGAGAGTTTTTAAGCCGATAGTGCTGTCAAAATGTAAATCCAAGATAGCGGCTGCAAAAATTATCAAGTTTTCCGTCATGGGTGTCGGTTTCATAGTTTTCGAGGGTGTTGAAGCCGATAGTGGTGTGCTGTCAAAATGTTTTTTGTCATGGGTGTCATTTTCATAGTGGCCACACATGCGCCCTGTTTGCTATTCTCTAAGTATAAAAATAAAAGTATTTGTTTCCTAAGCTTGAAACTTCGTGAGATTGTTCAAGATAAGAGTACTTTCTTCCACTCAAAAAAAAATTAAGCGTACTCGGGATCTGCTATATAAAAGCCGAGCCATGTGTGGTGTAGTGTGGTGTGTGGCATGTGGGGCTAATGGTTATGGTAAATTATACGTACTCAACGTGTTCCATAAGTTCCTCGGTTTCCTCATAGGTTCTATCCAGTCTCCAATGTACTTTTTTTGCAGTCTCAGTAATAATATTTAATAAGTAAAATTGAATATCAAAATAACAGCTTTTTACTGAATGCACGAAAAACGAATTATTTGATTCCATGCAAAAAAATTAAACCCACGAAATTGGTAACAAAATTTCATTAAAAAGGGAAGTAATTTTTTTTAATAATAATTTCACGCGAACGAAGGTCGCGGGCGACAGCAAGTTATAATATATTCACACATATCCATTAATTTTGCTGTACAGTTGGGCAGAGCGCTTAGCAAGTTGCCTGCATACAAATCTAGTTTTAGTGATTTGGGCAACTGGATCTATTCTCCTTTTTAGGGTTCCGTGGCCGAACGGCAAAACACGGAACCCTTATAGATTCGCCAAGTCTGTCTGTCTGTCTGTCCGTGTATGACACAGCCACTTTTACTCCGAAACTATTAGGACTACACAGTTGAAACTCGCTATAAGGTTTTTATACAAAAATAAAAAAATATAAGATTAAGGGGGTCTCCCCATACATGGATCTGAAACTAAAAATATATTTTTCATTGAACCTATACGTGCGGGGTGTCTAGATAGATAGGTCTTTAAAAATGACAGTGAGGTTCCTAAAACCATTTTCTCTCAAAGTCAATCGTTTGAAAGATAACCACTTCCAAAGTGGTAAAATGTGTGTGTCCTCCTCTAATTTCTAAAGTTAGAGGAGAAAAATTTAGAAAAAAATATAGGATTATACATTTAGATTAGAAGGTAAAAAAAAAACTTTCAACCAAAATAGGTTTGAATAAGATTTGATGTTTATTTTTTGTTTTTCATTAACATACTATGAAAAACAAATTTAGTTTTGTTGATGAATGTAAAACAATACAACATATGAACGAATGCCTTCAAAATATTTTTATTATATGGTTTGCTGCTACGGAACCCTATGTGCGTGTGAGTACGACTCGCACTTGGCCGGTTTTTTTTTTTTGGTATGGTAGGGTTTTGTGTTTTTTTTTAGAGCGGTTTGGGTTATATATAATTTCCTAACTGTGTGAAAGTAGGCCACTTATTTTTGTTTATGCTTTAGGTGGAGATTTTTTTTTTAAAGTACATTATTAATTGTGTTCGGGGTTGTGGTCAGATTAAGATTATAAACTTACATTAAAGTTTATAAAGATAGCTATATTTCAGTAATACAAATGGGATAACGATTCAAACTAACGAGGTGAATGAGATGAGATTGAATCGCGCGCGATATGCTCTCCGAGACGACTGTTTTACTTAGGTAACACATTAAATATTCAAGGCACAGAGCGTGGTGTCGCAATTACGCTGACATGTTTGTTATTGTTACCACTGACCCGAACAAATTAAAGATTAGGGTTTCCTTACTCTCGCAGAAGTTTGCTCAAGTTGGCGTTACCATGACAGTGCATGATCTACCATAACACCTAGATATTTAGTCTCAGTGACCTTCTCAATCAATGAGCAGTTGCAGCTTGAAGGAGGCCTGTCTGCACATGTGTGCACTTTTAAATCTAAATCTTTAGTAGGCTGTGTCCGGTTACTGAGACTGGTTTATTAGTGTTTAGTGAGAGTAAGTTATATTTTAGCCATACAGCTACGCGAGCCATACCTGCCTCTGCACTCAATTTTACCTCATGCCAAGAAGAACCCGACAACACTATAGACGTGTCCTCAGCGTACGAGAATACTTTTGCATGTTTTTGGTTTAGGTAGTTCCTCTTAATGCCCCGCTGAAAGTTTCCACCTTGTAAAAGGGTGTAAAAAGACCCTTAAAGATGCCGAAAGGCACTTGTTTTCCCCGTAGGCTATACCTGGGAACCTTCTAGTTACGGAGATATTAGGGGTCATTGTTCCAACTTTTTCACAAGTTTTTGTTTAATACTTGTTTTTAATGTAATTTTTACCTTAAACACCTCCACGACCCCCGTACTATTCAATCCATCCACCAGCATAATGTTTTGAATGCGTTACATTGTACTTACAGTATGTAAGTAGACATTTATTCCTATCCCCAATCGATTCGGAATGTTGTACTTACCCGTTTTATTCTCGCAGGGCCGACTGTTGCGGAGGAACCAAAACTACTCTTGCGAAGAACAGAATTAGAAGATTCAATATCAGCCGACCAAAAGAAAAACCAAATATCGGACTCGAAAAATATCCGAACCACTCAAAATCGTACGGTCAAATTAGTTACTAAATTCAAAAAGCTTCACGAATGTGATTTAAGTAAGTTAAGAACAAAAAGGGATTTTATAAGACATGTGCGTACACACACTGGTGAAAAACCTTACAAGTGTGAGATATGTCAGAGTAGTTTCAGTCAAAAGGGTAATTTAACTAGACATATTCGTACACACACTGGTGAAAAACCTTACAAGTGTGATATATGTCAGAGTAGTTTCGGTGAAAAGGTTCGTTTAACAAGACATGTGCGCACACACACTGGTGAAAAACCTTACAAGTGTGGCATATGTCAGAGTAGTTTCAGTGAAAAGGGTCGTTTAACAAGACATGTTCGTACACACACTGGTGAAAAACCTTACAAGTGTGATACATGTCAGAGTAGTTTCAGTCAAAAGATTAATTTAACAAATCATATTCGTACACACACTGGTGAAAAGCTTTATAAGTGTGAAAAATGTCAGAGTAGTTTCAGTCAAAAGATTCATTTAACAAATCATTTTCGTACACACACTGGTGAAAAGCCTTACAAGTGTGATATATGTCAGAAGAGTTTCAGCGTTAAGAATAATTTAACAAAACATGTTCGTACACACACTGCTGAAAAACGTTCCAAGTGTAATATATGCCATTGTAAGTTTAGAAAAAAAACTGATTTAATGAGACATGTGCGCGCACACACCAGTGACAAGCCTTACAAGTGTGATATATGTCAGAGTAGCTTCAGTGAAAAGGTTAATTTAACTGGACATGCTCGTACACACACCGATGAAAAGCCTTAAGTGTGTTTGCGCGGAACGCCTACAGAACTCATCATAGCACTGGCGCAGCTGCGTGTGACTTAGCTATTACTTTTTTCTTTATTTTATTATTTAGAAATCACCGTCTATTGACTTTTTGCCTTTATCAATACATACAATTTTTACGGAGGAGTCAAGTCGTTTTCTTTATATCGCCCATTGAAAAACATGATGAAACCCTGCACATGGTCCTTCGAGCCTGGATTGGAAGATTTCACGTTGGGAAAACTTCGATCAGCTATTATAAGGATTTCAAGAGAATTTGTGGAAAACTTGTAATTACAAGCTAAGTTGGTTGTGTGACTTTGATTTTGCTGTGTCATTGCGAAGATTTCGAATTTTCCGTGGTCTAGATAATCGTAATCATCATAAGTTCCACCCAACACTCTATTACCAGGTTGTATTTAGTGGTAATTTGCCGTAAATAAACAGGTTAGTACAGTTATGTACCTAACTAGCTGTGCCCGCGACTTCGTCCGCGTGGACTTAGATCTTTCTCAGCCTGTTATTATAAAAGGCACATGACTTTGTCTGTTTGTTAATATGACATTTTACAACATTGTTTTGGTGTATTAATGGGCAGGTTGATTGACTTAATTCAAACTCAAAGCATTTATTTCAAACAGATCCGTAACTTAAGTGCCACTGCAAGTAGCAGGCTGAGAAAGATCTAAGTCCACGCGGACGAAGTCGCAGGCACGGCTAGTATCTAATAGTACGGGCCAGTTACTGTGAATTGATGAAATTACCATTCTATGATATTTCCTAAGATATTCTTCTAGATTCAAAGGTGTAAAGGGCAATTTTGGTCATAGTTGAACACTAAAGATGACTAACATATTTATTTTGATAAGGATTTCTACTATGTCGGTAAAACAACTTCGCAAGTAGCATTACTATTTTTGGCCAAATAAAATCATAAAAATGGTTATTGTTAGTCAACTTTAAAAGATAGGCATGTGTTGTCGCGGACTAAAGAGAAATAATTCCGTAATACATTAAGTTGACACGCGACCGTCATCGTATACGGTTGGGTGTTAATACGTTGGTGTCGTGTGTGGTCATTGACCTCGAGGCTTCACGCAATGGCCTCTAAAGTGTTACAATGTCAAAACTAAAAAACATAGTGATTAGCGAGGTGCTCGCATTTGTGCAAAATAAAATCGAAATAATGGATGAAGAAAGTCTAGTGCAAATCTGTGTGACTGCATTTTCTGAGGAGGAAAAGGAAAATGCAAAAAGTCTGTTATTTGACTTAATTCAGACCTCAAAACGTAACATAGCGCGCAAAAATAAAAGCTAGACCAACAGAAATATGGAGGATATTATAAGCCTTCTCAAACAGAAAGACCCAAAGTTGATACCAATTTTTGTGGCGCGCGATCTACAGAAATTGCCACCAATATCTTTTGACCATGTAGATGTCACAAGATAACTTAAGGATCTCCTAATTTTGCGAAGTAACATAACATATATTAAGGAGAAATATGTAACTGACGAACAATTCAGTGTACTGAAATGTGAGGTGAATAATCTTAAAATAATTTCATTGAGTAAAGTTCGTAATTTGAATGTGACACACAACGAACAGCTGACAGTGCGTGAGGCGCGTGGTCAGTCGTCCCTTACACCCGAGCGCGCTAAAATGTTTGTCGTCTCGTTTGCAAAACCGGTTTCGCCGATACAACAATATAGAATTACTACGAATCCCAAGTTTTTCTGGTCCTTCATTAAGTCTAAGCGGGGTGTTGCTAATGCCTATCCAGCCTCAATATCAAATGGCGTCAGCAAAACTTGTAACTTGGCGTGTCGTCCATAGAGGCAATTAGGCCTAGCTTACCCTACCATACCTACCAACAACGCAACAAATGCATTTATTATAACTATATCAATCAAAAAAAAAAAAAAACGCCTGTTATAATACTTAAAGCAACTTGTCGCGGCCGTGTGACGTAACTGGTAATAATACTACGACGCTCGCTCCCGGCCGTCTAGGCAAGGCCCCAGCCGGCCTAATATCCATTGATAAATTTACGCACACTGATGCGTATTTTCGTGTATATGAACGGCACACATGCTAGATTAGGGGCGTAAACTCCTGCGAGTGTAGCTGGCCACTGATTGGCTGCCCCGCAAAGTATTATCAGGCTAAAACGGTATGCGGTGATGCAATTATATTTGGTAGTGTTTTTTTATTGACAAAATAACAATTGTATTTTTCTTAGAAGCCATATTTGTTTCATGTGACAAGCAAAATTTATTTCGTGATCTTGAATGTTTTGATTATTATAATATCTGACGGTTGTAATTCGTTTTGAAACGTACAGTAGTGTAAATATTATTTGTTTATTTACTTAAAAATGGTGTTCTGTTGTGAAGTTTGCGCTGATAATGTGTTTGTCAGAAGTTAAAAACAATAAGTATTCACAATTGTTTGATGTTAAGATTCAAGTTGTGTCTAAAGAAAAATGTGTACCCGAATTACGAGAATTAACCCAAAATTCATCTCGTACTCGGTATTTCAAATGAACCTTTCTTCTGTTTGCATTGTCAGAAAATCGTGATTTGAACCTTGATTAATGTGGTGAGTTCTTGTATTTATAACTTTGTTTTTACAGGCTTATTTTCAATGTTCGTTTTTCAAAATATTCCGGTCAGACGCTCAAAATTGGGTCCGGAACGAAAACTCTAAACTATTTTTTTTTTGTTTACAGCGCACTCTGTTTTATTTTTTACAATTTTTTGTAACAAAGCGACATCCTTCGTTCTTGTATTGACAGAATACCATTGAAATTCCTTATATTTAAGCTAGATGGAATTGTTTCTCATACGCTTACTAAAACACTAGGGGCAGATGCGGGGGCCCGGAAGGGTGAGTGAATATATCAATAGATGTGACTACTTTGAGGGTCATCCTAACTAGAGCGACGCTGTGACGTTGCGAGTTTTTTTTTTGGGTATCCGTGTCGCAAAGTCCCATATGCGAAAATCCGATGCCTGATTCAGTCAGAGTAAAGTATGGATGTGTGATACCTAATATGAAAGATTGAGTGTGTGTGTGTGTGTGTGACGACTCCTTTGTAACAAACTAACTTGAATGAAATCAATACACTAACTTCTATTCCTGATTCATTACGGTCGCACCGTCTTCTTGACAGCATTACCGTTGGTGTGGGACTCCTAGTCCCTAGAATGGCCTCCCAACACCCCTTGTAGCCATCCCTGACCGCCGAGATAGCTTCTATCTAGCACTAATTTCTGTGTCTCTTACCGACCAATGACCCTTTCCTTGACTTTTCCATTCATCCTTTTTATTCACTACTCCCGCACTCACTCCCCTTCATCCTCGTAGTTATCTATTATGCGCTGAGCTAAAACACACAGTGTTGAACTTGAACTTGAAGAAGCTGTTGTAAATTCGCCTTTAAATGATAATCTATGGATAAAAACTTACCAAATTGTCCATGGTTCTATACCTGTCTCTTTCTTTCACCAGCGTGCGTCCTTGTCTAACCAAGAAGGACGTTTGATGCGAAGCTGTCAATGTCATAGCATTTGTACATCGGAAAATTTTCCAAGTTACAAAAAGTTGATAAAATATAATAATTTGCGGTATTTAATTAACACACAGTGTCAATTTCAATTGCGTTTTAGTGTTTTAAGATGAGTGCGGACAAAACTGTGCCGGTAAGTGTTGGAGGTGAGCAAAGTTCGAATGTTGATGCTTCGGAGGGAGATCAGCATTCGAATAGGAGGCGATTTGAGGACTCATCCTCATCATCTTCATCTTCCTAATCCTCGGAGGATGAGGAGGGCATTGCATCACCATCACCCAACAAGAGACGAAAAGTTTCACGTAAGTACAAACAAGTTCAGACTTGTTCGGATCCTCTTATTCAACAAGTTGGGTTTATATCCTCTTATTTAACAAATCTACCTCTACTATCGACTCAGTCTAGTACGATAGTGCATGAACAACAACAGAGTGATCCGATCCCATCTACATCAAATTTTTTGAATGTTCCGACAACATCCGATAGTATTCGTAAACTCTCTTTAGGTGTACTAGGTACAGGGTTTGATGAAAGAACTGTTATCCCACAAGCCGATAGGGAGCGATTACAAGAATTAATAAACCTTCAAAGATTTGATTCACATTCTTGGAAGGGTATTCGTTACAATGGAGCATTACAGTCTTGCATTGCCAATCCCGGTTTTGTTGGTCTTAAACTTAATGAGGAGTTATGCCATTTCAACAAAGCTAAAGATTATTTAGCTTCCACTGAACAATTATTTAATCAAAGTTTTAATTGACTGGACAACATCAAACTTAAGTAATTTAAATACTGGTAATATGCTTGAAAAGATGACTAATCTTTCGGTCCAGGGTCACCTTCATATAAAAATTCTGAGACTGCAATGCAGATTGTGTGTGGTAAGAGGGCAGAGTGTATTGAAGTGAGAAGGGAACGTATTTTAAAAGAAATTGTTAATCCTAACTTAAAAGCTACCCTACAAAGTGTTCCTCCTAGTCAGGAGTACCTTTTTAGGCGAGAGGCTTTACAGCCAATTATTGCATCGCTAGGTGGTTCCCAAATTTTGCTCAATACTCCAGCTTACATTAGAGAGAAAAAATCTTTTAACCAATCTTATGTTCAGAACAAAAAGCATCATAGCCATAACAAGACTCAAACAACAGATCAGAAAAGAAACAAAACCAAAATATAAAAAGAATCAGCCCTTTCGTAAAAATTACTCAGTCAATAACACACCCCAAAACAACAATAGTAAACAACAATGACAATTAAAGCAAAACTTTCAAGGGCGGTTGCCTAAGGGACTATGTTCATTTGTGGCAACAACAGAATGCAAACGATTACATAATAAAATTGATAACAGGTGCTCGAATTCCATTTATAAAGAGGCCTCCCCTGCAGCGGCATGCAGTGGTTCCCCACGGAGGGTAGGCCACGCATACGGATTCCCAAAACAAAAACTCGCAACGTCACAGCGTCGCTCTAGGTGGATGCGCAAGGGTTACCCGCGAAATTTAAATTTTCTTAAGTTTATTGCAGTTTGCAGGTCAGTGTCAGGTTGTATGTTGATGAAAATATGAATCGCGCCAGTAACACGTATGGGGTTACAGAATTATAATCATTCAAATCATCAATACAACTCTCCAAGTTCATATAATCCCAAAGAGTCACTTTTTCATGAAATAGCTATTGAATGAGGTTATATTAACTATTAACGGCTTAAAGTCACCGCGACAGGGGCTCGAGTGCTGGAGATCCCCGGTGAAACCAGTGGCTCGTCCGCTGACGCTCTAGCTGAAAAGCTCAGAGCGTCCCTAGATGCGGACGAGGCCCGAGTGTCCAGGCCCGTCAGATGCGCAGACCTGCGCATCCTGGGCCTGGACGACTCAGTGACCGAGGAGGAGGTGGTGGCCGCCGTCACTAGGATTGGTGGGTGTCCTGCCGAGCAGGTGAAGGCAGGCACCTTACGTCCGGACCTATTGGGCATGCGAACCATCACGGTAAGCTGCCCGGTGACGACGGCTCCTGGTAGGATGGGTGGCAGCGCAGGTGAAGCTGCTGGAGCCCAGACCTCTGAGGTGCTTCCGCTGCCATGTGGGGCACCACGTGTCAGTGCGATGCACCTCGGAGGTGGACCGCAGTGGGCTCTGCTTCCGCTGCGGTCAGCCCGGTCACAAGGCCGCGGCCTGCTTCGCCACGCCGCACTGCGTCGCATGTGCAGCGACTGGCGGGCCGGCTGAACACCGGGCAGGGAGCAAGGCCTGCCCTCCACCCGCCAAGGCCAGGGGCAAAGGAAGGCCCTCAGCCACCACCCACACCGTCGCCACCGCCTCAGCCGCCGCCACTGTTGCCGCTGCTGCCGCCGCCACCGCCGTTGCTGCTCCTTCCGCAGCGGGGCCCTCACAGGGGGCCTGAGAGGAGACCGTAATGGAGTGCCAATAACGGCCCCATTACGGCTCCTTCAGGCGAACATCAACCACTGCGCCTGCGCTGAGGATCTGTTGCTCCAGAGCATGGCGCAGTGGTCGATCAATGTCGCCGTGGTCGCTGAGCCCTACTTTGTCCCGCCCAGGGACGACTGGGTGGAGGACCTTAGCGGCTCAGTGGCCATAATTTCGTCGGCCGCCGCCGGTACCCCGACCCATGAAAGTGTCAGGAAGGGTCAGGGGTGCGTAGCAGCATGGTTCGGGGAGATCGTTGTAGCGGGAGTCTACTTCTCCCCGAACCATACTCTCGCCGAGTTCCACAACTCCCTCAGGGAGTTGAGTGTCGTCATCGGAAGCCATTCCCTCCCCGTGCTTGTGCTCGGAGACTTCAATGCCAAGAACTTGGCTTGGGGTTCTCGTTGCACAGACGTGCGGGGAAGGATGGTGGAGGACGGCTCTGGAGGCAGGCCTGGTCGTCCTAAATAGGGGTTCTGTTCCCACGTGTGTGCGGATGCGGGGCGAGTCGGTGGTGGACATCTCGTTCGCTAGCCCCGCTCTGTCACCGCGTGTCGTTGACTGGCGCATCATGGAGGGGGTGGAGACCTATTCCGACCACCGGTATATCCGGTTCGACGTCTCCGCCCAGACCCCAAGCGCGCCGGTCCTACAGGCCCCGAGTGGTCCGCGTTGGGCGCTGAAACAGCTGGACCGGGAGCTCCGCCTCGATCGTGCAGGCCTGGGTGACATCACCGGACAGGCCTGCCGACGTCAACAATGAGGCGGGTTGGTTCCAGAAGGCCATGTCCGATATATGTGACGTGGCAATGCCCCGGATTCGGGCAGAAAGCGCCCGGCGTCAGGTGTACTGGTGGTAGCGAGAGCTGACGACTCTGCGCGAGGCGTGCGTCGATGCGCGGCACCTGTACGCCAGGCATCGCAGGCTCCGCATCCGCCCTCCGGATGCGGCGGCCATTGAGGCGGAGCTGTATGAGGAATACAGAGCGGCGAAGACCGCCCTCCAAGAGGCTGTCCTGCGGGCCAAGGATCTGGCCCGCGAGGAGATGCTGGAGACTCTCGACAGAGATCCATGGGGGCGCCCTTATATGGTGCGGGATAAACTCCGCACCAGGGCCCCTCCGCTGACGCTGAGTCTCCGGCCTGAGCTCGTGGAGGACGTGGTGAGCTCTCTGTTCCCTTCGCGAGGGGAGCACCCTCCCCCGCCTATTGCGGTGCTGGAAGCGGACCACCCAGAGGACGATGACGACATTTCGGAAGTGACCGGGGTAGACCTGAGAGTGGCGGTAGGCAGGCTTAAGGCCAAAACTGCCGCCCCGGGACCCGATGGCTTACCTGGCAAAGCCTGGGTCCTGGCCCTGGAGGCTCTCAAAGCGCATGCTTGGAGAGAGGCCAGTTCCCGCTTCGTTGGAAGACGGGGAAGCTGGTCCTCATATGGAAGCCGGGGCGCCCTGCGGACTCTCCGTCCGCATACCGGCCCATCGTGTTGCTCGACGAGGTGGGCAAACTCTTTGAAAGAGTCATTGCCAACCGCCTCGCCGGGCACCTGGCGGAGATGGGGCCGGATCTTGCGGAACACCAATTTGGTTTCCGCAGGGGGCGCTCGAGGTGGACGCCATGCGCGTGAGAGCCCTCACGACGGGGGATGCGGTGTCCCGGGGTGGAGTGGTCTTGCCGGTGTCTCTCGACATCGCCAACGCCTTCAAAACCATGCCCTGGAGCTGCATTAGGGAGGCAATCCGGTATCACCGGGTGCCGACCTACCTTCGTCGTGTGGTCGGGGACTACCTGTCGGACAGGTATGTCATTTATCCTGGTCACAGCGGAGAATGGAACCGGCGAGAGATGTCGTGCGGTGTTCCACAGAGATCGGTTCTAGGGCCGCCCTTGCGGAACATCGGGTACGACTGGGTGCTGCGCGCCGACCTCCCTGACGGCGTCAGCGTAGTTTGCTACGCAGACGACACGCTGGTGCTGGCGCAAGGGAGGTCGCACGAGGCGGCGGCCGAGCTGATGACACGCGGGGTTGCGATGGTCGTGGAGAGGATCCGGCAATTGGGTCTCGAGGTGGCATTGCACAAGTCCGAGGCCATGTGCTTTCATGGGCCTCGGAATGCGCCACCGTCGGGATCCATGCTCACGGTAGGAGGGGTTTCTATCGGCGTCGAGCCGACGTTGAAGTACCTGGGTCTCGTCCTCGACAGCTGGTGGAACTTCGTGGAGCACTTCCGATGTTTGGCCCCCAAACTGGAACGGGCCGGGGCTGCCTTCAAGCAGCTCTTGCCCAACCTGGGGGGTCCAAACGCCTCCTGCTGGAGGCTCTACGCGGGGGTCGTGCGGTCCATGGCCCTTTACGGGGCCCCGGTGTGGGCGCGTTCCTTGAGGCGGCGAGCCGCCCACTACCTGAACGCGCCCCAAAAGGTAGTAGCCGTAATTAAGGCTGGTCCGGGGATACCGCACGATCCCCGGCGAGGCGGCGAGCCTCCTTGCCGGATTGCCGCCATAGGATCTGGAGGCGATAGTCCTCGCGCGCCTGCACGAATGGGGCGTGGAGGCACTACGCCGGGGGGTAACTCCGCTGCCGCGGTAAATTGTCGCTCAGCGGACAGACCTCCGGCGCGATCTCATGGCGACCTGGAGAGAGCGACTGTCGCAACCCCGTGCAGGGCACGCCACAATAGTGGCGATAAGTCCCCTCTTTGAGGAGTGGCTAGAGAGGCGCCACGGCGCCCTCACTTTCCGCCTGACGCAGGTCCTCACTGGACATGGTTGTTTCGGGAGGTTCCTGCACCGAATCGGGCGGGAGGAAACTCCCGGGTGCTACCATTGTGAGGATCGACCGGAGGACACGGTGGAGCACACGGTGGAGATCTGTCCCGCGTGGGCGGAGCACCGCCGTGTCCTCGTAGCGGTGATCGGCGGCGGCGACCTATCGCTTCCGGCCTTGGTTCAATCCATGGTCCGGAGCGAGACGGAATGGGACGCCGTCACCTCCTTCTGCGAAGCAGTCATGCTAGCGAAGGAGGTGGCGGAACGTGAGAGGGAGAGAACCTCACGTCCCAGCCGCCGCGGGAGACGCACCGGGCGTCGGGGGCCACGTGGTGGCCCCCTGCCACCGTAGGCGCGGGCCTGTGGACGGTGAGCTATGGGCTAGCTCGCCGTCCGTCCGTCTTATGACGACAGGCCGTGTCGACGGCGCGTTCGTGTTCCACGCGCGCCTCAAAGAGAGTCAGCAAACAGGAAGGGGTCCGAAAGGACCGATGCCTGCCAGGGTTGCGGGAATGTTCGAAAGAGATACCGCGGCCCTGGAACACAAAGGGCAAAGGAAGGAACATGGATGGGTTTTAGTCAGTAAAAGTCTGACACTCCCTCCTGCTCAGCCCAGAGCGGGAGGGGTTATTTGATGATTCGCCAACGATAAAAAAAAAAAAAAAAGTTTGCGTAAATATATCAATGGAAATTAGGCCGGCTGGGGCCTTGCCTAGACGGCCGGGAGCGAGCGTCGTAGAATTATTATCAGTTACGTCACACGGCCGCGACAAGTTGCTTTAAGTATTATAACAGGAGTTTATTTTTATTTTTGATTAATATAGTTATAACAAATGCATTTGTTGCGTTGTTGGTGGGAATGGTAGGGTAGGCTAGGCCTAATTGCCTCTATGGACGGCACGCCCCTGCTCCTCTTCAGTATCCAGACAAACATGTATTAAAAAGATTTGCAACCAAGGAAACACAGGACATGACGGACATGATCCTACACTTAAAGCAACAGAAAATATTGGAGAAACCATCAGTTCTCAATCCAGGTTTTGTCTGTCAAATGTTTTTAGTAAAAAAACCAGACGGGGGGGCTAAGTCCCATCTTCGATCTCAGGGGTCTAAACTCCTACGTGCCAGTAAAACATTTTCAACTAATTTCACAGACAGAGGTAGTCAATTTCTTACAAATAAACGATTGGCTAGTGAAGATCGACATTCACCAGGCCTATTTTCATTTGCCCATTATGGAAGCACACAGGAGGTTTTTCCGAGTCATTTACAACAACGACGTGTTACAACTTACAGCATTACCATTTGGCCTATCATCGGCCCCAAACATGTTTGCCACAGTTACAAATTGGATTGCGGAAATCCTACGGGCAAAAGGTTTCCGCATAATTGTGTACTTAGACGATTTTTTCCTAGCGAATCAGGATCGATCAGTACTAGTTTCTCACGTTTCGGAAACACTGAGATTATTAGAAACCTTGGGATGGCACATAAATTACCAGAAGTCCGTTCTGGAGCCTTCACAGGAACTAGAATATCTTGAACTACACACATCAAAAGTGTCTAGGGATCAACATATATTTTTGCAATAACTTTTCTCCTGATTGATATTAATTAAAATTTTCTTTAAGGATTCATCAAATAAAGTGTTTTCGTTTGTCACAGTAACGATAAACCAAGTCACCTTTGCATTAATAAAGAAATTTGCCATTTTCCTAATAAAGGGATTTTTGACATTTGAACCACTAACACAAAAGTTCGAAAAAAAGACTGAAATAACAGTTTTCTTTAAAATTTTATTGGGTAACTTAAACAATTAATAATCCGTGTTTCTACCGCGAACACTAACAACACAAGAACATCGGTTTGGCATACTCAAAATGAGTTCATCCAAATCACGCTGTGGAATGGCCGCCCATGTTCGTTGCAACAACAAAAAAAGGTCTTCTTGCGACTGGATACCCTCCATATTCGGCAGAGCTCTTCTCTGTAGCATATCCCATGCATGCTCAATCGGATTCAAGTCTGGCGACTGAGCAGGCCAGGGCAGGACATTGATGTTAGCTGCGGCGAGAGTCTGTCTTACAACTCTTGCGGTGTGCGGTCGTGCATTATCATGCATTAACTGAAATAAGGGACCGATTTGCACTTGTAGAGGAACGATGACGTCTGATACAATCGTCTCAGCATAAATTTGAGCGTTGAGGTTGCCTCTGATCCAAATCAACTCAGTTCTTCCGCCGATCCAAATACCCGCCCTTACCATGATGGTTCCACCACTATAAGGATGGACTTCCTGGCAGGATTTTAATCGCTGTTGGCGTCCAGGGGTTCTCCAGTGTCGTATACGTCTTGTATCCGGTCTCATACGAAAACGAGACTCATCAGAAAAGCACACGAAACGCCATTGTTCTTCTGCCCAATTTCTGTGTTCAAGAGCCCATTGATATCGTATCCTACGATTGTGCATTGCTATAGGTGGTACCCGTAGCGGTCTTCGGGAATGAAGGTTCACTTCATGCAAGCGGTTTCTGACTGTTTGGTCGCTAATTAAGTTCCCTGAAGAGTGATGAAGCCTCACGGCTAACATCATGGCGGTTATTGTTGGAGCTCTTCGAGTTAAGATTTGAATGTATCGGTCTTGTCTCCGTGTGGTGCAGCGATACCGTCCTCCATGGCGCTCAGCCACGGTACCAGTGCTTCGGTAACGTGTCCAAAGTCGACTGATAACACTCTGACTTGTATTCAGAGCTAAAGCCACAGTACGTTGCCGGGAACCAGCTTCTATCATTCCCACGGCTCTGAGCATTTCTTCCCTGCTTAAATGACGTCGCCGCTCCATAATAACGTTGGTTTTAATCAGTAGTAGGGAAACAGTAGCACTAATAATGTCTTCAATGCGTTGTATGTTTTTATAGGGAAAATATTGACAGCTGATTTTCATCTTTTACTCGAATTTGATTCACAGTTCCTGATTCAAATTATGAAATGCACCAAAAAGGATCCATATAAATTTATAAAATCATAAATTTATTACAAAGCCACATCTCAATCTCAAGAAATCCACATAAAAATGCTTGATCCCTAGACACTTTTGATGTGTGTAGTTTGGAATACACAACAAAACTATGTAAAACTTCCTTCCAAGAAGGTAAAAAAACCCATTTCTGGGTTAAGCTCGCCTTTGTACATAAGCTATATTATTGCAATTTGTATTTATATTTGTAATGTTGTGTGCAATAAAGAATAAGAATAAAAACATAAAACTAATAATTTCCAAGATGTTGAACAATCGAAACGGTTCTCTACTAGAAGCTCAGAGTTTATTTGGTTTGCTGAACTTTGCAAATTACGCAATATCAGGGGGTCGTCTGCACTGTCGCAGAGCCCAACTGTTTCTAAAGTTATTCAATCAAAACAGACTAAGAGAAAGAAGGGATCTTCCTCTACCCGTTCAGCAAGACTTAAAATGGTGGTTGGAAGCTGTTGGAAGCTGTGGATCACAGCTCAACACCAATAGTCAAAAAGAGTGTGATTCACTTCTTGACGACGGATGCAGCAGACTCAGGGTGGGGAGCTCAGCTAAACAATACTTACCTATCAGGAAAGTGGGCCCCTCACCAAGTACCCTGGCATTCAAACCTAAAGGAAATGTACGCTGTATTGGCGGCCATCACGAGTCGGCGGACGACTTTGCGAGATACGCATATCCTTATACAATCAGACAACAGAACTCTAGTTGCATACCTCAAAAACGAGGGGGGGACTCATTCCCTAACACTGTTAGGACTAACGACCAGGCTCCTAAAACTTGCAGAGCAGCTGCATTTAACTCTGTCAGCCACTTACCTCCCGGGGAGGCTAAACGGAATTGCGGATCGTCTTTCGCGAGGCCGCAAAGTACCAGAGTGGCATCTTCTGCCCCAAGCCGCGGAGGCAATATTCAAAGTGTGGGGCGTCCCGGACGTAGACCTGTTCGCGTCATGAAATACGGCTGTCGTACCAAGGTACGTAACGCTAGATTCCACAGATTGCTCCGCAGTCTTCTGCGACGCGTTCAGCCGACAGTGGGACTTTCAGTTGGGATGGGCGTTTCCCCCACCCAGCTTAATTCCAAGAGTGTTAGCTCACCTAAACAGTGTAAAAGGAACTTATATCCTAATAACACTGGAGTGGACCAAATGTTTCTGGCTGCCCGACCTGAGAGCGAGGGCCATAGCAGAGCCAGTTCCAATAAAGAACCTGCGGAAGGTTCTAATAGATTGGACTACAGGCAAATGTCCAGCACAAGTGGACAAGTTGTCCCTAGTTGCCTGGAAAATTGGGGGTGGGCCGATAAAGTCGCTCACTGGACCACTGAAGAGCGAATTTTATTAAAAAGTAGCTGGCGGACATCTACTTTAACAACTTATAGTGCTCCATTAAGAGGTGGTTATTATGGTGTGATGCCAACAAAATAAATCCGAAAGCACCTGACGGCCAGCAAGTTGCTAGGTTTTTGGCAAAATTATTTTTAAAAAGATAAGCTAGCTTATAGAACTATTCTTTTGCATAAGTCGGCTGTTTCAACTTACTGTGCAGCATCAGAAATAGATATCTCAAATTTTTTTTCATTAGTCAGGTCCTAAAAGCCATTTCACTTGCTAAACCAGTAGCACCAAAACTGCCAATATGGGACAC
Organism: Eugnorisma glareosa; assembly: GCA_947578425.1. Classification (NCBI taxonomy): domain Eukaryota; kingdom Metazoa; phylum Arthropoda; class Insecta; order Lepidoptera; family Noctuidae; genus Eugnorisma; species Eugnorisma glareosa. The sequence goes on from OX387984.1 coordinate 2,642,685, forward strand.
CGCAGTTTTATTTGACTGGCTAAGGACTTCAACAAGTTTTTTATTCGAAATCGCAAGGCGAACAGCGTTAATCCTCTTGCTGGCCTCAGGTCGCAGAATCCATGATCTCACTTGATTGGAAAAGAGCCCTGAGCATTGAATCTCTTCAGAAGATGAGATAACTCTGTGGCCAAGGTTTGGTTCAAAAACTGATTCAAATTCATACAGGCAGTCGGGTTGGTTGTTGCGGAAACACCCCGATCATCGAGTCTGCCCAGTCAAACACATCAATAACTTTATAGAAAAATCTTCGAATAGATGAAACACAGACAGAAGTGTCACAAGCTTTTTTATTTCCTTAACGGGAAAGTTAAAACCTGCTTCAAGAACAATAATTGCAGGTTGGATACGCAGTATTCTAAAGGAGGTTAACCACTATGCATGACAGAATTTTGACACATGACACCTCAGCTGAATCGGCGGGGTGATGCGCATTGTCATGAAACTCAAGAGTTTTCGTGAACTTTCAGCATTCGATTTTATAATGAAAAATATGTCGCGGCAGCTGTTTCATACGTTAAGTTTGTGGTTAATATCTCCAAAAACGTGTTCATGTCAGTAAAACGGCGTCAGTCTATTGCCAAATATGTGTAAATTACATACCACTACACCCTTCCAAAAATAGGTAAGTTAGATGCGCTGGAAATAATGTACATGGACAATTTTTTCGTTTGCTACAAAAACTCGAAAGGGCGAAATAAAGACAGTAACATTCTATCTGCGTTCTTATTTTTACCATTATTCATACAAATTTTCATAAAAAACACGATCAAAGTCTTGACAAATATTACTAAAAACTTTTAGTGCTGATCGTAAATCCAAGATTCATCATCTATACTAATATTATAAAGCTGAAGAGTTTGTTTGTTTGTTTGTTTGTTTGTTTGTTTGTTTGAACGCGGTAATCTCAGGAACTACTGGTTCGAATTGAAAAATTCTTTTTGTGTTGGTTAGCCTATTTATTGAGGAAGGCTATAGGCTATATATCATCACGCTACAACCAATAGGAGCGGAGCATCAATGACAAATGTTGCAAAAACGGGGAAAAATTATTCTCTTTGATAGCTTCCGTTGCGTGCGCTGCGTAAACGGTTAAAGTTGCACAAATATAATGTAGCACGGAATTATTCCTCTTAAAAAGGTCTCAAAAAAAGTCCGCGACGGCACATGCCTATCTTTTAAGGTTGACTCACAATAACCATTTTTATGATTTTAAAATTTGGTCAAAATTAATGTTTTATTTGCGAAGGTGTTTTTACCGACATAGTATTAATCCTTATCAAAATAAATATGTTAGTCATCTTTAGCATTCAATTGTGACCAAAATTGCCCTTTACACTATTCAATTTAGATGAATATCTTAGGAGATATCACAGTTTTAAAATAACTCCGCATCAAAATAATGACCCGCGCGCGCTGCGAGGCGGGTGTTCATGTTGTTGGGAAAACCAATGTGATTAGATTCAATGCACAAATATTGTGGGGAACTTAGAGAAGGTTTTAGTTTTTGTTTCATGCTGTAATCAGTGCTCTCTATCAAAAGATTTATAAATTTAAAGTGTTCAAGAAGAACTTACCATCATTGTGTAAGATACATGCAACGACATCTATTGCACCAAAATGGTACTAATTAATAAAAATGTGCTCACAAGATAACTTTTAAATCGGGTCTGAGAGCAAAAAGTACTCTAGATTAGTCTACATGACGCTATAACCCTGTAGAGTGTGTGTTCGATCGCTTTACATGCATTATATTTTAACGGTTAAATTTCGTGCTCGATAGATGGCGCTATTAATTTCACTCCACTTTCTGAGTCGCGGTGTTAAGTTTTCCGTGAAAGAATGACCCTCGCCCGTGTCAAATGTCTGAAGCTTGGTTTATTAACCAACAAAACAAAAAGAGGAGGTTCTCAATTCGACGCGTCTATATTTTTTTATTTTATGTATGACCTGACCACGCATAACTTTTTACAGAGAAGTCCGATATACATGATCTTTTGTTTTTTAAATTGAGAAATCATGTTTGGGCTCATTTCCTGCACCTTGATGAGAACTTTAGATCTAGCTGGAGTATGACGTCATCGAAGGTCTGACGATGGAGACGGAAGGCACTTGCAAGAGGTCCTCAAGAGTTTGCAGCAACAATAACGTGTTTGGGCTCAATTCATGCACCTTGATGAGAACTTTAGGCCTTGCTGAAGTATGACTGTCATCGACGGTCAAACGATAGAGACAAATGGCAGTTGCAAGCGGTCCTAAACCGTTTGCAGCAGGTATAATGTTATTGGGCTCATTTCATTCACTTTGATGAAAACTTTAAACCATACTGAGTTGTCAGTATGACTTTTATCGAATGTCTGACGATGGAGAAGGAAAGCAGTTGCAAGTGGTCCTCAAGAGTTTACAGCATCTATATCGTGTCTGGGCTCATTTCATGCACCTTGATGAGAACTTTAGACCTAGCTGGAGTATGACTGTCATCGAAGGTCTGACGATGGAGACGGAAGGTAGTTGCAAGAGGTCCTCAAGAGTTTACAGCATCTATATCGTGTTTCGGCTGATTTCATGCACCTTGATGAGAACTTTAGACCTGCCTGGAGTATGTCTTGTTAGACATACTCCAGGCAGGTCAAAGTCCAACAAGGTGGTCAAAGGCCTGACGGTGGAGACGGAAGGCAGTTGCAAGAGGTCCGCAACAGTTTACAGCAGTTTTATCGTGTCTCGTCCCATTTCAAGAACTTTGATGAGAACTTTCGTTCTAGCTGGTGTATGATTGTCATCGAGTGTCTAAAGATGAAGACGTAAGGGTCGCGGGCCTGTGGACAGTGAGTAATGGGCTAGCTCGCCATCCGTCCGTCTTATGACGACAGGCCGTGGTGACGGCGTGTTCGTGTTCCACACGCGCCTCAAAGAGATGTCAGCAAACGGGAAGGGATCCGAGAGGAGCGAGGCCTGCCAGGGCTGCGGGAATGTTCGAAAGAGATACCGCGGCCCTGGAACGCAAAGGGCAACAGAAGAAACGTGGGTGGATTTTAGTCAGTACAAGTCTGACACTCCCTTCCGATCCGTCCAGAGTGGGAGGGGTCATTTGATGATTATCCATCGGTAATAGTATATAATAGGGATTTACTCCTTTTGAGAGCTTCCGTTGTGCGTGAACGGTTAAAGTTACGCAATTATCATGTATGTCGGAATAGTCCCTCTTAAAAAGCTCTAAAAAAATATCCGCAATGGCCATATGTCTAACTTTTAAGGTTGACGCACACTCTCTCTAACCTCTCTTTCTTTTATGTACGCACGCACGCAGACGAAGTTGCGCGGGTCAGCTAGTAGTATATAATAGGGATTTACTCCTTTTGAGAGCTTCCGTTGTGCGTGAACGGTTAAAGTTACGCAATTATCATGTATGTCGGAATAGTCCCTCTTAAAAAGCTCTAAAAAAATATCCGCAATGGCCATATGTCTAACTTTTAAGGTTGACGCACACTCTCTCTAACCTCTCTTTCTTTTATGTACGCACGCACGCAGACGAAGTTGCGCGGGTCAGCTAGTTCGATTATAAAATTGCAGTCAGCCTAATCGATTACTCGCAATGAAATCACGTTTGGAAAAAAAAAGTTGAAACTGAATAAAAACTCCTTGGTGTAATTTCAAATAATTATTTCATTTTAAAATTAACATTTATGCTATCTTTTAGAATAATCTTATTTAGTAATTATTCGATGCTTTTGGCTGATTTCAAGAGAAGGAGAATAAATCTCCTCTCCTCCTCGTCTAATCAATACTAATATTATAAAGAGGTAAAGTTTGTGAGTTGGTGAGGTTGTAGGGGGTAAACTCTGGATCTAATGATTTTGAAAATTCTTTCACTAATAGGAAGCTACATTATCCCCGAGTGCCTTAGGCTATATTTACAACGTGCCCGTGCAATAATCTCTGACCAAAACGCTAGCGAAACCGCGGGCAACAGCTAGTAAATGATAAGAAAAACAGAAATGTGAAATCTCAAAAAAAAACTTGCTTTAAGTAAACATTCTGATGACATTAATTTATCTTTCTTTTAAAAACTTGTAGATAGTCTCCTAACTTTCCGTTGAACTAGCAGCGCGAGATTTGACAAGAAATAAAATCTCACAGTTCAAGCAAAAAAAAAATCTGGAAATAGATTGATTTTCAATTGTACGTACGCACGGTCGCATTATTTTTGTTTCAAAATTCAAATTAGGAATGCGCTCGCATTTCACATTTAAAAATTATTTATTACTAGCTGACCCGCGCAACTTCGTCTGCGTGCGTGCGTACATAAAAGAAAGAGAGGTTAGAGAGAGTGTGCGTCAACCTTAAAAGTTAGACATATGGCCATTGCGGATATTTTTTTAGAGCTTTTTAAGAGGGACTATTCCGACATACATGATAATTGCGTAACTTTAACCGTTCACGCACAACGGAAGCTCTCAAAAGGAGTAAATCCCTATTATATACTATTACCGATGGATAATCATCAAATGACCCCTCCCACTCTGGACGGATCGGAAGGGAGTGTCAGACTTGTACTGACTAAAATCCACCCACGTTTCTTCTGTTGCCCTTTGCGTTCCAGGGCCGCGGTATCTCTTTCGAACATTCCCGCAGCCCTGGCAGGCCTCGCTCCTCTCGGATCCCTTCCCGTTTGCTGACATCTCTTTGAGGCGCGTGTGGAACACGAACACGCCGTCACCACGGCCTGTCGTCATAAGACGGACGGATGGCGAGCTAGCCCATTACTCACTGTCCACAGGCCCGCGACCCTTACGTCTTCATCTTTAGACACTCGATGACAATCATACACCAGCTAGAACGAAAGTTCTCATCAAAGTTCTTGAAATGGGACGAGACACGATAAAACTGCTGTAAACTGTTGCGGACCTCTTGCAACTGCCTTCCGTCTCCACCGTCAGGCCTTTGATGTTAGACATACTCCAGGCAGGTCTAAAGTTCTCATGAAGGTGCATGAAATCAGCCGAAACACGATATAGATGCTGTAAACTCTTGAGGACCTCTTGCAACTACCTTCCGTCTCCATCGTCAGACCTTCGATGACAGTCATACTCCAGCTAGGTCTAAAGTTCTCATCAAGGTGCATGAAATGAGCCCAGACACGATATAGATGCTGTAAACTCTTGAGGACCACTTGCAACTGCTTTCCTTCTCCATCGTCAGACATTCGATAAAAGTCATACTGACAACTCAGTATGGTTTAAAGTTTTCATCAAAGTGAATGAAATGAGCCCAATAACATTATACCTGCTGCAAACGGTTTAGGACCGCTTGCAACTGCCATTTGTCTCTATCGTTTGACCGTCGATGACAGTCATACTTCAGCAAGGCCTAAAGTTCTCATCAAGGTGCATGAATTGAGCCCAAACACGTTATTGTTGCTGCAAACTCTTGAGGACCTCTTGCAAGTGCCTTCCGTCTCCATCGTCAGACCTTCGATGACGTCATACTCCAGCTAGATCTAAAGTTCTCATCAAGGTGCAGGAAATGAGCCCAAACATGATTTCTCAATTTAAAAAACAAAAGATCATGTATATCGGACTTCTCTGTAAAAATTTATGCGTGGTCAGGTCATACATAAAATAAAAAAATATAGACGCGTCGAATTGAGAACCTCCTCTTTTTGTTTTGTTGGTTAATAAACCAAGCTTCAGACATTTGACACGGGCGAGGGTCATTCTTTCACGGAAAACTTAACACCGCGACTCAGAAAGTGGAGTGAAATTAATAGCGCCATCTATCGAGCACGAAATTTAACCGTTAAAATATAATGCATGTAAAGCGATCGAACACACACTCTACAGGGTTATAGCGTCATGTAGACTAATCTAGAGTACTTTTTGCTCTCAGACCCGATTTAAAAGTTATCTTGTGAGCACATTTTTATTAATTAGTACCATTTTGGTGCAATAGATGTCGTTGCATGTATCTTACACAATGATGGTAAGTTCTTCTTGAACACTTTAAATTTATAAATCTTTTGATAGAGAGCACTGATTACAGCATGAAACAAAAACTAAAACCTTCTCTAAGTTCCCCACAATATTTGTGCATTGAATCTAATCACATTGGTTTTCCCAACAACATGAACACCCGCCTCGCAGCGCGCGCGGGTCATTATTTTGATGCGGAGTTATTTTAAAACTGTGATATCTCCTAAGATATTCATCTAAATTGAATAGTGTAAAGGGCAATTTTGGTCACAATTGAATGCTAAAGATGACTAACATATTTATTTTGATAAGGATTAATACTATGTCGGTAAAAACACCTTCGCAAATAAAACATTAATTTTGACCAAATTTTAAAATCATAAAAATGGTTATTGTGAGTCAACCTTAAAAGATAGGCATGTGCCGTCGTGGACTTTTTTTGAGACCTTTTTAAGAGGAATAATTCCGTGCTACATTATATTTGTGCAACTTTAACCGTTTACGCAGCGCACGCAACGGAAGCTATCAAAGAGAATAATTTTTCCCCGTTTTTGCAACATTTGTCATTGATGCTCCGCTCCCATTGGTTGTAGCGTGATGATATATAGCCTATAGCCTTCCTCAATAAATAGGCTAACCAACACAAAAAGAATTTTTCAATTCGAACCAGTAGTTCCTGAGATTACCGCGTTCAAACAAACAAACAAACAAACAAACAAACTCTTCAGCTTTATAATATTAGTATAGATTACCGATGGATAATTATCAAATGACCCCTCCCACTCTGGACGGATCGGAAGGGAGTGTCAGACTTGTACTGACTAAAATCCACCCACGTTTCTTCTGTTGCCCTTTGCGTTCCAGGGCCGCGGTATCTCTTTCGAACATTCCCGCAGCCCTGGCAGGCCTCGCTCCTCTCGGATCCCTTCCCGTTTGCTGACATCTCTTTGAGGCGCGTGTGGAACACGAACACGCCGTCACCACGGCCTGTCGTCATAAGACGGACGGATGGCGAGCTAGCCCACAAACAAACAAACAAACAAACAAACAAACAAACAAACTCTTCAGCTTTATAATATTAGTATAGATTTAATATTATCATTTATTGCGAATTTTGTTTTGTAATATCTGAAGGTTGGATATAGAATCTTAGTAGGCATAGTAAAAAAAAATTATCATCCAAAGATAAATTACATATTATTTCTACGAAATTGTGTATCAGTTGGTAGCGTGTTGTCGGTTGCGTTATTATGTTAGGTTAAGACAAACTTTCTTTTTTTATTTAGCCTATTCTTTCCCACTACTGAGCAAAGGCTTCCTCCATTTCTTTTCAACTCTGTCTGTGATTTGCCTACTCTGGCCAATCAGTCAAGAACGAGTCCAAATGGTCACGCCAGCGTTTCTTGGACCTGCCTCGGTGACGACGACCGATTAACTTATTGTCTTTTATTTCGCAATCGGCAATTCATAAGCCGTATCCTAAAGAAACGTAGTTTACTCTTTGAAAGCGGTTCACTGACCACTCTAAAAACTTTTTTTACAACTGCAAAATTCAGGTTACCCATGGCACTATCCATTATGACCATTACGCTCCACAGTGAAAAAGAACAGGCTCATAAAAGAAGTATTTTTAAATGGTGAATACCACAATAACCAATCCAACCTAACAAAATAACCATACTAAACCCAATTTTGTACACTAAATAAAATTAATCTTGGGAACCAAATCAATTTTTACTAAGGCTCCAAGACTCTGGGTATTTATATCCAACCACAGATAATATAATACTTCGTCCAACCGACCAAACAATAGAATTTTTTTTTTAGTAATTAAAAAAAAAACTTAGTCTTATTAAAAAAAAAAAAAGTTTTGTTGTATTCTGATACCGCATCATTATATTATGCTATTCAGCGTTGAGGAGTGTCCTCAAGAAAAGACAATCCTGGCTGTAGGATCAAATACAATTGAAATTATGTCTATTCATCCAAATTGAACCAGTATCTATACAAAGTTTCGTTTCTGGGCTATTAACCATTGAGGAATTTTCATTTTTAAATTTTTGTATCCGTGCTATTTAACATTGAGGAGTTCCGTCGTGAGAAGACGATTTTGGCTGTAGGAAGAGGTCATGATAGAAATGATATTTATCTATAAAAATTGAAAGCGTATACAAAATTTTGTGTCCGCCCTTTTAACCGTTAAGGATTTCCCTCATGAGAAGACGATCCTGCTTGCAGGATGAAGTCATGAAAGAAATTATCTATATCTATCAAAATTAAACGCTTAGACAGAGTTTTGTGTCCACGCTATTAACCGTTGAGGAGTTCTCACGTGAGGAGACGATCCTGGCTGCAGGACTAAGTAATTTTTCTCATAAAAATCTATTGTCACCAGAACCAAAAGTGTGTGCAAAATTTCAGCTCAATCGGTATAGGAACTCTAATTTTGATTTATTACTTTCAAATTTTAAATGTTTGTTAAATTAGACGACTTAATATTTAATGTGGTGTATTTTTAGACAAGATTAATACAGAAGAGTTTCTGGTTTTTATTTTATTGATTTATAAAACTTTTATAATTTTTGTTGCTTAGTTTTATAGAAGTAAAATAAAACTAATTAATATTCCTAAACAGCTGTATAATTTATTCATCATAGCGTTTGTATTTATCACCAGCAGATACCAAACAGGTCTTCAAGTTCAACACTGTGTTTTAGCTCAGCGCATAATATGACTGTTTTGCATTAAAACAAAACAGGTATTATGTGCGGATAAAACACACAGTGTTGCAGCAATTCTCTTGCTGGTGAATTGAACTTTGAAGACTCTATGACATTGACAGCTTCGCATCAAACGTACTTCTTGCTTAGACAAGGACGCACGCTGGTGAAAGAGAGAGACAGGTATAGAACCATGGACAATTTGGTAAGTTTTTATCCATAGATTATCATTTAAAGGCGAATTTACAACAGCTTCTTCAAGTTCAACACTGTGTGTTTTATCCGCACATAATACCTGTTTTGTTTTAATGCAAAACAGTCATATTATATAGCCTTTTTTCCTCGTGATTCTCCCGCCGACCCCCCTACCCCCTTCCCACTTCCCACCTCCTCGCCTGCCGCCGCGTCCCGTTCCGTTTTACGTATCCTACACTTCGCGTTCGCGACAATCCGTATGCGTGGCCTACCCTCCGTGGGGAACCACTGCACGCCACTGGTAATGACAATGAGATGTGCAACATGTTCGGGGCCTACTTTTCTTCAGTGTACAGTCCAGCTACCCATGCCTTGTGACGGAAAGGGTTATCGTGGTGGAAGTCCAAGAATGAAAAGACCACGAACCTGGTCAACATAAAAATCTTATATATAAAATTCCTCTCATGTCACAATACTCACAATGTTAGTTACCATACTCCTGCGAAACAGCTTGACCGATTTTTATGAAATTTTATATGCATATTCAGTAGCTCTGAGAATCGGCAACTATGTATTTTTCATACACCTGGGATAATTTTCGAGCAAAACGCGAGAGAAGCCGCGGGCAACAGCTAGTACATTAATAAATAAAAGGGGGTAGGTAAGTCTATGGCCACAAATTCCCTTCCCAGAGTTCACTCGCTAGTCGCACGGTACTCTCCTGGCTCTGCCCGACTGACGACGACCGTAGCGGTTGCCACGCTGCAGACGCCAGGAGGGGTGACGGTCAGCAGGTGTTCGCGCCGACCCGCAGATTCTCGGCGCGACCACGCAGGCAAATAAGAACCCGACGCGGAGTGCGCAGGAACCCGGAATGCCGGAACTTGAGCGGGTATTCCATCCGGTACTTAGGCCGGAAACGTCAGTCGGAATTCTGTACGTGTCAGACGGAACTTTGGACGTGTAAGCCGGAACTTTGGACCTTGGAAAGTAACGTCCAGCGTGTCACAAGATGGCCAAAAGTCATCTCCGCTGATTGTGACACCAAGGCATAAGCAAAGCGAGAAATACCTGTGCGCCAATGAAGGTGATGTGTGGTAGTCACAATCAGTACGGAGTTTACAATATCGTAGTGAGAAGCACGGCATGATTTGCACATTTTGAGTGTCGTGGAAAAACACGGATTATCAAAATGTACTAAGCTGTACGCAACTAGATTTTATAATAACTATAGGAAAAAGTGAAGGAGAATAGGCACACATCCCGAGTTAACCTAGATAGTTAGGTACCTACATTATAAACGTGATAAGGCTGTTTAACACTTACCCAGTATAGGGGTTACGAAGACACATAATTGAATGCGATTTACTGCAAATTTTTTTTTTTAGGCCCGAATAATGTTGGAAACCACGTATAGTGTGTACAAGTGAACGTGTTTCTTCTTTGGGAGCAGCGATTCAAATGTGCCAGTCATTGGGAAAGAATGAATGTCATAGGTACGGCGCGGCGCGCGCGAATCGTACAGATATGTCCTCACTCATTCGTTCGGATACACGAAACGCGCGCACAACACTGGTAAAACAGCTAATTTATGTCGTTTAGTAACGTAAGACGGCCCTAATATTTTTAACGTCGTTGGTTGGTTTTGACATTTTGGTGTTGAAATAAGCGAAATAAGCTTAATAAGCAGAAATAATAATCAAAAGTAACGATACAACGTTACAGCCTCCAACGTAGTTCAAACTTCGCCTTTTTTTTAAAACCTCTGCAACTCCGACAGCTTTTCCTTGATACAGATTCCAAAGGATAAAATAGCCAAGCATCCAAAGGTTCTGGCAGCGATGAAATTTCCCCAACTTTATCCAACTTGCGCTGACCAACGTGCAACCCCCTATGCTTGATTTTTAATAAATCTCTCTGCGCTGGTATTTTCCCTAATAAAATGAAAGCTGGCCGAACTGGTAACGATTCATAAATCAGGCGCTGATGACTTGGTAGGAAACTATCGTCTTATACCCATCCTTCCGACATTTGCCAAGGTTTTTGAAGCAATAGTATGCCCGGACATACAAAACTATTTCAGGAAATATCTGTCAGACCACCAGCATGGCTTTACTGCTGCAAGATCCTCCTGCAGTAATATAGTGGCCTTCGTTTAGGTTATTGCAGCTTCACTTGACTCGAACCAGCAAGTCGAAGCCATATACACTAATTTCAGCAAGACTTTTGACAAAGTTTCCCATGAAGTGCTGATTCAAAAACTTGCTGCGTACGGTTTTGCTGGTTATCTATCCGTTAGGTAGGAGTGCAGCCAATTAAGAATTGGCTGCACTCCTCCCTAACGGATAGATCCTTTTATGTCGTGGTCAATGGCTATAAATCTGAAACCATGGTCATAACCTCTGGTGTTCCGCAGGGTTCCCACCTTCCTTATTGCTTCTTTAACTCCACGCCATTCCTATTCGCCGATGATTGATTGAATGTAGTACAAAAACTTTTTAATTTTAATTATTTTAATGTACTATATTTTTACTGCGCGGCAGGCCTCATGGTGGGACAGCGCTGCTGTGGAATACGAGTGTGTTTCCTAGTGTTACAGTGATAGACTGCGATAATCCGCGTGTGTGTGCTATTCGTGTTGATGCGGCCGATGGTCCGTTGATAGTAGTGTGTGTCTGTCTATATGCCGACAAACAAATCAGATAACCTGCCGATGTTTACTGACTGTATGGGAACTGTAAGTGCTATTAGTAATGATTATGTAAACGAACCTATTTTTGTTTTAGGGGATTTCAATGCTCATCCTGGAGAATTGTTTTTTAATGAACTGACTATTTTATGCGATGACTTTAATTGGGTAATTATGGATGTAAATATGTTAGGATTGACCTCGGAAACATTTACCTACATAGATCAAGCCTGTGGGTCTAAGCGCTGGCTTGATCATTGTGTTATGTCGCAATCAGCTGCGGTCTCTGTGTGCAATGTGTACGTGAATTATGGCGTGCTGTGGTCGGATCATTTTCCCGTGATATGTGAATGTAAACTAGAACGTCTGAGTCCTCTTAGGATTATGTCGAGTGTAACTGATAATCGGGTCAAATGGGGAGAAAAAGCCGCAGACGAGATCACACAATATCGAACTGAATGTCATAAACGTCTCAGACTTATTGATTTTCCGACTGAATTTCGTATGTGTAGTGATCTGTATTGTGATAACCCAACTCACAGCTCAGTTATTGACAAAATGTACTCCGACATCGTGCTTGCGTTATCACAGGCGTATCGGTGGGGGGGCGGGGGGGCAAGCGTATGCAGAGTAAACGTCCACCGAAAAATATTGTTGGATGGAGTAAAATTGTGAGCGACAGTCACGGGGCGGCCAGGGCGAGTTTTCGGGAATGGCTATTGTGTGGTAGTCCTACTACTGGTGTTATGTTTACTAAAATGTGTGAGACCAGAAAAATATTTAAGTCGCGTTTAAAATGGTGTCAGAACCATCAAAACCAGTTAAAAATGGACGTTCTAGCAGCTAAACATAGCACGAAGGATTTCAAGGGGTTCTGGAAAAGTACTAACCGTTTGAGGGTACGCCCTGGTCTTCCCGTGAGTGTTGACGGGACGAATGATTTGAAGGGTATAGCTGATAAATTTAAAAACAATTTTATTGTAAGGTCACCGCTGGGATCGATGATCATATGATATCTTGTGGAATAAGATGAGATCATCCCAGATACCGTATGAACTTATTAACATCTTTAAGTATTGGTACGGGAACCAGGTGAACAACGTGAACTGGGCAGGCACGTTGTCGGACCCATATAGGTTGGAATGTGGGGTGAGGCGGGGGGGGTTGAGCTCTCCCTCCATTTTCAACCTGTATGTGAATGGGCTGATCGTGGCGCTCAGCGAGCAACATATCGGTTGTCACATAGATGACGTCTGTTTTAATAACATCAGCTACGCGGACGATATGGTGCTGCTGAGCGCCTCGGTGTGTGGTCTCAGGAGGCTGATGAGTATATGTGAGGACTATGCAGCTGGTCACGGGCTGCGGTATAATGTAAAGAAGAGTCAGTGTATGGTTTTTCAAGGTGGGTCTAGGAAAGTGCGAGAAATGCCACCTGTAAAGCTGAATGGTTCACCCTTGGAAAGGGTGGACATTTTTAAGTACTTAGGACATTTCGTGACTTCCACTTTGAAAGATGATGCGGACATTGAGCGCGAGAGAAGGGCGCTGTCGGTCAGAGCGAACATGGTTATCCGCAGGTTTGCACGGTGCTCTAAAGATGTTAAAATTACTCTTTTTAGAGCCTACTGTACGACACTGTACACGTGCAGCTTGTGGACCGACTATACGCAAAAGTCGTACAGCGCCCTCCGTGTCCAGTTCAACAACGCGTTCAGGATGATGTTTGCGCTCCCCCGCTTTTGCAGCGCATCGACTATGTTTGCGGAAGCGCGCGTGGATTGCTTCCACGCCACTATGCGCAAGAGAGGCACGTCGCTGGTGCGGCGAGTGCGGGGGAGCGCTAACAGCATGCTGGCCGCGCTGGCGGGAAGACTCGATTGCTCCATCATCTCCCACTGTTGTAAGCGACATGTGGCAGGCTGATGCGACTCGACTAACTAACCGCATATAATGTATGTAAATTGTAAATTTAATTATGTTTTTTTGTTTTTTTATTATTATTAATTTTTATTACTGTTTTATTTTTATGACTCACTGTAATTGAATTTATTTATTTGAATGCATGAATGAATTGAATTAATAATGTTGTGTATGTAATGTGACTGTATAAGTGTATTATTTCTATTATGAGTCAGTGTTACTCGAATTAAAATGATTTTATTTTATTTATTTTATAATAATATTTATGTCATGTCAATAAAAATAGTATTTGTTGAATCCAAAAAAAAACAATCAATAATAGAAAAAGCGTTGTCGAATGATGTCGTGTCAATAAAAAATAGCAAGAATAATTAAAATATTTCAATATAATTAAAAAAATAGCAATAGTTATAGATATGTCATAAGTAATAATTATAGTAAGTCAGTTTTACATTTTACACTCAAAATATTCGTTGATGGAATAAAAACATCTCTCACACAACCAGCTATGTAGCTTTCTATTAAATTCTAGATCTGTAGCACTTCTAAATTCTTTAGCTAAGTGGTTATATATTTTCACCGCCATAGTATAACAATTTTTGTCGTATACTCTTAGTCTATTACGCGGGACTACTAGTGGCTTTTGTGCTATTTATACTACAGAACACACATATTACTACTACAGAAGGTTTTAAACTCCAATGAGTTAATTTTAACATCGTTATCCGATATTATAACATTTGGAATACCGAAAATTGAAAAATTGCCTTTAATTTTGTAATCAGCGCTTTTGAAGAAAATCCGTTATGCATGTGCAAGCATTCCAACCATTTGCTGAACGAACCAACCACAACGAGATATACCCTTTGGCCTACTGTCATATAATCTATGTGGAGGCGCTGCCAGGGCGCGCCGGCAGAGTGCCACGGCGCGGAAGGGGCGCGCGGGGGGTCGCGGCGCGTACGCTTAGGCACGTCGCGCACCCGCTGATCCAACGCTCGATGTCGGCATCCACCCTCTGGCATTACTCTTTTGTTTTAATAATACCTAGATGCGTTTCGTGCAGTTCACGTTACATTATCTCTCTAAGCGACTGTGACTGATCACAATCCCATATGCCCTCTAAATAAACAACCGTTTTCACATTGCAGGTCTGACTTACCTACATTGAAAGTACGGCATTACTGATGTGCAATTTATTTTACGAGGCCAGCCGCTTATCAAGTACCTTCCTTACAACAGTTTGAATAGTCTTATCGCTCGCTGTAGCCCGCCCCCGGGTGACGTCACGAGTAGTAATGGCGGGGGTAGCTTCATCTAAAAACCTAAGCGTATAATAGGTATCTATATAGTTTTCGTTTGCTTCGTTTTTACAAGCTAACGGTGCACGAGAAAAATAATCCGCTCTGACTGAATTCTTATCGTCCGCCACATATTGTACAACAAAAATAGCAGATAAATAAATAGCGTATCTTTGCAGTCGCAGCGCAGTCGTCACCGGTATACCAGTCTTATTATTGCATATCGATACTAGGGCTCTATGATCGGTTCTTAGTATAAACGGCTCGCTGCGACCATAGAGATACTGATGGAAATGTTTCACCCCATGAATTATAGCGGTCGCCTCCTTTTGGATTTGGCTGTAATTTCGCTCACTAGTAGATAACGAACGAGACGCGTAAGTTAGGGGTCGCTCCTGGCCGTCGGAAGTCTGTTGAACTAGCGCGGCGCCGAGCCCGGTGGGGCCCGCGTCCACTGTGAGCACGAGCTGCGCGCGCGGCTCGAAATTCGCCAGCACGAGTTCCGAGGCCAAACTCTTGGCGCACTGCCACCATGGCGTCGCGCTGCCTATCTGTCCACACCATACCGCGTCTTTACATAACAGTTCCGTGTAAAGGACTATAAGAAGTGACGAGGCATTAGGTATAAAATTTCTGTAAAAGTTGACTATAAAACCTTGTCCGGGTTAGTCATTAAACTGGATTTGCTGATAACGTACCCTAGATACGTAACGCTATCTTTAAATAAAGCACATTTATCTTTCTGTAAACGTAAACCGGCATCATTTAACTACGCAGTACTTCATGTTCAAGATTGAGCGCTATTTCTGATGTAATTTTTTTTTTTCAATGCATGTGGAAATAAACAATTTTTTTTTATTTTTTTTTTTTATTTTTTTTTTTTATGTAACCTACCAATGTGTGACTTCCTATCTATCAAATGTCATCGAGCCAAACGCTAACACCGTCTATTCCCGCGAGTAAGACCTCCATTGATTTTTGAAAAATCGCCGGTGCTTTACCTAGACCATATACTAGCTTGGTATATGTACATATAAAGGCCCTTATGAGTACTAATTATAGTTGTAAGTGGCTGTGACTAGTCCTCTAAAGTAAATTGATTGTACGCATTTTTTAGATCAATTTTGCTGTACATTTCACCACCGCCGATTTTAGCAAATACCTCCTCTATCCGAGGCAGCGGGTATTTCTCTATTATGAGGTCTCGGTTCAGGGTAACCGAAAAATCGCCTGCGAATCTGTCGTTTCCGTTTTCGGTCAATACGGGTACTATTGGTGTCGCATATTCTGAATGATCAACAGAAATTAAAATACCCGCATCAACCAAACGCTTTAACTCTTTCTCGACCTATCTTTAAGCGCAAAGGGTACAGTTCGTGGTTTAAAATACTTCTGTACGGAATGTTCTTTAACTTGTAACTTTACTTTAAACCTATTGAACGATCCTAATTTATCACGCCATAGATTGCGGAAATTACGAAGAAAACCTGATATATCCGTATCAATACCTGCCTTGGTTTGTACTGAGTTCAAACTAGTTGTCAAAACTATATTTAAAGCGGACATACAATTTCTACCTAGCAATGGCGGCCCCCGTTTTAAAAAACAAAATTTTTAATCTTTTTTTAATATTATTATAAAACGCTTCTATAATAAAAACCCCCAAGGGAGATATTTTATGTCCGTTGTATATACATATTTGAATATTGCACTGTTCTAACGGATACTGCGAAAAATTATCCCGATACAATCGATCTGAAATTACACTGCCACCGGCACTTGAGTCGAGTTCCATCAATATCCTATAATTATTACCTAAAATGAAATCTATTTGTATTGGCTTGTCACACCTTAAATTTAAGTTCTGGCATTCCTCACAACCCGCGTCCTGATCCGTTTTGACGTGGTAGATGCACGAATCTTTCGTAGTGCACACTTTTTTTAAATGCCCCTTATGACCACACTTTAGACACTTGTCGCGGTTACTTAAGTCCGACATCGTGACCTGTAGGTACGAGTACGACACACGTGTGGCGCAGGAGCTGCGCGGGAAAGGTGAACGCGAACGTCACGACAGCGCATGCGATGAAACTTTAGGTTTTTCATTCCACAAACCGCACATCGCGTGCCTGCGTCATTGCCGCTGCCGCCACCACGACCCCGACTGGACTTGTCTGGGAATCCTGCGCGATAAATTAGCTCTTCCTTTACCAAACTAACGTCGCTGGTGAGCATGACCTTAGCTTCTTTGGCACAGGCCGCTTGCTCCACCATTTCAATAGCCCGCGCTAACGTCAGCGCAGAAGGGCTCTGTTCGAAAAAATTGTCCCTTTCTGGACGGGCATTCAGACCGAGGACAAAACGATTCCTAAGGTTCGTGTCTAAAGCAGAACCGAAGTCGCAATATACAGCTAAACCTCTTATTCGTGCTGCCCATTCCCCCAATGTTTCGCTTGACTTCCTGGTAGCACCAAAGAATTTTGCCTAGTCGACAAATGAGCACTTTTTTGGCTTAAAATGGCCATCGAGTAATTCCACAAGCTCGCTGTATGTTAGCGTTTCTAATTCCTTCGGAAATGCTAGGCTGAGAAATAGACGGTAGGTCTCCGTGAGATGAGTCAGTAAAATTCATTTTTTACACTGTTGATTTTTTTAAACCGAGTCAATTTACCTTTGTTACACACATTACATTCACTTATTTTATGATCGAATACGGATAAAGTTCCTAAATAAGTGGTTATTTTATTTTTGCGCGTTGGTTGACCGACTTCGTCGCCAGTGAAATGTATGGAGCTAGTGAAACAACCTCGTTAGCTGTGAGCTGGTTTATTACTTACAAGAAAGGTGCGCGCGTCGCAGCGAGCGCTATGTATCTATAGCTACTTGTATATACATATATAAGGTGTATCTATTCATACACGAAATCTTTTAAGGGGTCATTGTACTCATCATTATGAACCACTTTCACTATGGGACCAACCCCGAAACCGCGAAAAAAAAATTAGCCGTTCAGTACATTTTGACGAGATAATGCGATCATATTGTAGGGAACAGCAGTTTTTTTTTCGCGATTTCGACGTTGGTCCCATAGTAAAAGTTGTTTATAATGATGAGTACAATGACCCCTTAAGAGATTTCGTGTATGAATAGATAGACCCTATATATCAGATGTACTGTATGGTTTCGGACGTAAAGAATAGCACCATCGTATCTTCCCATGGGTGTAGTAAGAGACTTACCTACTAAGGGAATTACCATAGAATGGGCAGCAACGTTCTCTGTGCCTTTGTAACAACCGTACTGCGATCGCCAACCCGCCTGCCAAGCGTGGCGATTATGGCAAAACCGCCCTTATTGTGAGCGTAACACAGAGATGGCCCCTAGTACCCGGCAGCCCGTCTACCCTCGACTACGGTAGCGGTCGAGGTTACGGCGTGGCAAGGGGTGCGAAGACTCCGGAAGGGATCCGGCTACCTATACCAACGAGAAGATAACAAATCAAATAAAATCATTTATTAACAGATCATAAAATTCAATTGTTCAGTAATAAATACACATCTTAAACATTAGTGTTATTAGATAATTATATTTGAAAAGTTTTGGTAATAACTTACTAATAATGTCAAAATCGTTATTAATAATATAATAACCAGGAAGACAAAGAAATGAACAAAGTATAACTATAATCAAATAAGCTATAATTAAAAGAAATATTATTTCCAGGCACGATTTGAAGGTAATACTTGAGTTGTGGTTCAGTGCCTGAGTATTAGACCTTCCGCTCTATCGGCTCTTCGGCCACAGTGACCAAGAGGCTGTTGAACCTGCCTTCAAGTTGTTCGCCAGGGCCGCCCTGTCAACGTCATTCGAGCACCAAATGATCTGTGTCCTTATGGATTGAGAAGCCATGTCTGTAATTTGAATGTGGATACTTCCAACATTGAATAGTCAATTAATCCTTTTGTGTTCGGTGCAGTCAGGGAACTGACAAATTTTTGAGGCTAAAATTCGAGCAGGCGGGCGGCGCGCCCGCGGTCACACGCGGCTCTGCGCTACGGAAGTTCTGTTAAATTATTCTTAACAAACCCGCAATCGCGCTCGCTCCCCTTAGCGCTGTTCGTACCATTTTTCAATATATTAACGGTGAAGTCGCCTGTTTGGTTAAATTTGACTTGATTCGAAAACTACACCGACATATATCACATTTGTAAGGTTTTTCACCAGAGTGAACTTGCGTATGTATTGTTAAATTACTCTTTTGTCTAAAACTCCTGTGACATACGTCACATTTGAAAGGTTTTTCACCAGAGTGAACTCCCATATGTTTTGTTAAATTACTGTTTTTTCTAAAACTCCTGTGACATTTGAAAGGTTTTTCTCCAGAGTGAACTCGCTTATGTTTGGTTAAATTTGACTTGATTCGAAAACTACACTGACATATCACATTTGTAAGGTTTTTCACCAGAGTGAACTCGCGTATGTATTGTAAAATTACTCTTTTGTCTAAAACTCCTGTGACATTCCTCACATTTAAAAGGTTTTTCATCAGAATGAACTCACATATGTTTTGTTAAATTACTCTGTTGTCTAAAACTCCTTTGACATACATCACATTTGAAAGGTTTTTCACCAATGTGTACTCGAATATGTTTTGTTAAATCACTCTTGTGACTAAAACTCCTGTGACATACATCACATTTGAAAGGGTTTTCACCAGTGTGTATTCGTATATGTCTTGTTAAAGAACAATTATGTGTAAAACTCCTGTGACATATATCACATTTGAAAGGTTTTTCATCAATGTGTATTCGAATATGTTTTGTCAAATACCTCTTTTGTCTAAAAACCTTGTGACATATATCACATTTGAAAGGTTTTTCACCAGTGTGTATTCGAGCATGTTCCGAAAAAGTTTTCAAATTACTAAAACTACGCTGGCAGATGTCACATTTCTAAGGTTTTTCACCAGTGTGTTTTCGATTATGTTTTGTTAAATCACTCTTTTGTCTAAAATTACCATGACATATATCACATTTGAAAGGTTTTTCACCAGAGTGAACTCGCGTATGTATTGTTAAATCACTCTTTTGTCTAAAACTCCTGTGACATTCCTCACATTTAAAAGGTTTTTCACCAGTGTGTACTCGAATATGTTTTGTTAAATTACTCTGTTGTCTAAAACTCCTTTGACATACATCACATTTGAAAGGTTTTTCACCAGTGTGTACTCGAATATGTTTTTTTAAATCACTCTTTTGACTAAAACTCCTGTGACATACATCACATTTGAAAGGTTTTTCACCAGAGTGAACTCGCATATGTTTTGTTAAATTACTGCTTTTACTAAAACTTCTGTGGCATACATCACATTTGAAAGGTTTTTCTCCAGAGTGAACTCGCGTATGTTTTGTTAAATCACTCTTTTGTCTAAAACTCCTGTGACATTCCTCACATTTGAAAGGTTTTTCACCAGAGTGAAGTCGCATATGTTTTGTTAAATTACTCTGTTGTCCAAAACTCCTTTGACATACATCACATTTGAAAGGTTTTTCACCAGTGTGTACTCGAATATGTTTTGTTAAATCACTCTTGTGACTAAAACTCCTGTGACATACATCACATTTGAAAGGTTTTTCACCAGTGTGTACTCGAATATGTTTTGTTAAATCACTCTTTTGACTAAAACTCCTGTGACATACATCACATTTGAAAGGGTTTTCACCAATGTGTATTCGTATATGTCTTGTTAAAGAACAATTATGTGTAAAACTCCTGTGACATATATCACATTTGAAAGGATTTTCATCAATGTGTATTCGAATATGTTTTGTCAAATACCTCTTTTGTCTAAAACCCTTGTGACATATATCACATTTGAAAGGTTTTTCACCAGTGTGTATTCGAGCATGTTCCGAAATAGTTTTCGAATTACTAAAACTACGCTGGCAGATGTCACATTTGTAAGGTTTTTCACCAGTGTGTTTTCGATTATGTTTTGTTAAATCACTCTTTTGTCTAAAATTACCGTGACATATATCACATTTGAAAGGTTTTTCTCCAGAGTGAACTCGCGTATGTATTGTTAAATCACTCTTTTGTGTAAAACTCCTGTGACATTCCTCACATTTGAAAGGTTTTTCACCAGAGTGAACTCGCATATGTTTTGTTAAATTACTCTGTTGTCTAAAACTCCTTTGACATACATCACATTTGAAAGGTTTTTCACCAGTGTGTACTCGAATATGTTTTATTAAATCACTCTTTTGTCTAAAACCCTTGTGACATATATCACATTTGAAAGGTTTTTCACCAGTGTGTATTCGAGCATGTTCTGAAATAGTTTTCGAATTACTAAAACTACGCTGGTAGATGTCACATTTGTAAGGTTTTTCACCAGAGTGAACTCGCATATGTTTTGTTAAATTACTGCTTTTACTAAAACTCCTGTGACATACATCACATTTGAAAGGTTTTTCTCCAGAGTGAACTCGCGTATGTATTGTTAAATCACTCTTTTGTCTAAAACTCCTGTGACATTCCTCACATTTGAAAGGTTTTTCACCAGAGTGAACTCGCATATGTTTTGTTAAATTACTCTGTTGTCTAAAACTCCTTTGACATACATCACATTTGAAAGGTTTTTCACCAGTGTGTACTCGAATATGTTTTGTTAAATCACCCTTTTGACTAAAACTCCTGTGACATACATCACATTTGAAAGGTTTTTCACCAGTGTGTATTCGTATGTGTCTATTTAAACAATAATTGGTCTTAAAAATACACTGACATATTTTACATTTGAAAGAGTTTTCTTCAGCAGTTAATCTTACATCTCTATTGATATCACCAATGCCTTTGTTCTTCCATTTATTATATATTAAATCTTTGTTACTATTACTAATGCCATCCGAATCTACATCAGTATTATTAATAGTGTTATAAACTCTTGATTGTATTCCAGTGAAGTGTAGCTGTGCGGTTTTCTGAATGATTACAGAGTCAGATAGAACGATTTTCTTTTGCTCCGCTGCAACTGTTTCTTCTAGTTTTGGTTTCCTCGCGTCGGGCGCACCTGTGAATATAAATCTGGTAAGTACAATGAATTTTGTATTTACTTTTGCATAGGTTTTCAATAATAAAATGTTCGAAGGAAGTTGACATGAAACCAAAAATAGTCGGGTAAAAAGGAGTTGTTTGTTTGTCAGAGTATAGTTCACTTTGGACAGCTTAAAGCAGAGAGACGGATCAGTGTTTACAAGGCATTAATCGTACCTGCCCTTTTTTATGGTGAAGACATCATCATCAGGGTTTATTATAGACACCACGTCTATAATAAACCAGACATTAGGAAACTTGACGCATTAGATCCATCCTAAGCATTAAGAGCGGCCAACCCGTCATACTTTTCATACAAACGCTCATACGTGATTATGCCGTTGATACACATCTATCTTTGAATTTTTTGATCTTATAGGTATTTTGTGCACTATATCTAGGTTTCTATGAATGCAAAAAAAAAAAAAAAAAGTTGAAACAAATTCAGTATAAGCCTCCAAAAATTGCTGTTTTGCACAAATTTAACCTAAACTTTTCACACACTTATAAGACTCATTAAAAACACGTATTTCCTGGAACAAGTTTAAGAAATTTTCGAACACTATTTTTCGTTCAACGTCATCGCTTTAGGCGGTATGAGGTGCGTGGAAGATGAGTTGTGTGGGGTCGGGGCGGGGTAAGACGGGGGAGTTGAAAGAAAATCGCCGCTGTGGCTCCCGATGAAACAACAAGCTTTTTGACCATGCTCGCGTTGACGATAGACGGGTCGGGAAGGGCCCTCTTAAGTGGCTTGACCGCGTTCCTAATACTGAGGTTCTGCGCCGTTCCGACATGTATGGCATAGAAGCTCTACTGATGCAGCGCCGACTCAGGTGGTGTGGGCAAGTCCTTCGTATGAAACATTACCGTTTACTCAAAATGGTATTCTACTCTGAGATGGCAGAGGGCAAACAGAAGCATGGCGGTCAACATCTCCGCTATAAGGATGTGCTCAAGAGGCATCAGAGGGAGACGCACCGGACGTCGAGTGAGCTATGGGCTAGCTCGCCGTCCGTCCGTCTTATGACGACAGGCCTTGTCGACGGCGCGTTTGTGTTCCACGCGCGCCTCAAAGAGATGTCAGCAAAAGGAAGGGGTCCGCAGGGGCCGATGCCTGCCGGGGCTGCGGGACTGTTTGAAAGAGATACCGTGGCCCCGAAACACAAAGGGCGATGTAGGAACATGGATTGGTTTTAGTCAGTAAAAGTCTGACACTCTCTCCTGTTCCGCCCAGAGCGCCGGAGGAGTCATTTGATGATTTCCAATCTGGAAAAAAAAGGGTTCAATCCAACCGGAAGCTCCTTGGACACCATAAGAACGACAGGGGCAAATCTGCTTATGTGTAGTTTGAAACTGATTGCAGATAAGCACAAATATAATTGCTTTTGGAACCAAAGCAAAAAGATACTCAGCCACTGCCAGTCCTGACCCCGCTTAAGCGACGTTCAAACATAAAAAAAAAACTGCTTTGTCTGTCTGATAGGAAAGGTTAAAATACACTAGATAGAGGCAGATCTTACCTGATCTGATCAACCAGGACGCGGCTCATTAAGCCAAATAGCTAACATCACATAGTGATAACAAGAAAATCTGTAACAAGTAAGACGTACATTGTAGCTGCTAGGTAGTGGTAGGTGAGAAGTGAAGAAAACAATTTTGTGGTCGGTAATTTAGACAACAGTTACGGACTGCGCGGGCGATTTTACGCGTGGAGTGTTCGCGGGATTTTTTACACACTGTCCTTTTCATTTGATTTATTGTCATGGCGGCCGCAGCGGTAGGCGGGGAGGGTGTCGCGCATCGACCAATCAGAGCGCCCCACGGTGGATCGAAAATCGGCTGTAGAAGACATAGGATCTCGATGTCTTAAATGTTATTTTTTTTTGCTGGAAATGACTTCTGCCGATCATTACTGTTCTATAAAATGTCATATGAAGTAATTGTGTGCACAAATGGAAGAGTTATAATTTTTATAAGAAAAAAATGTATGGAGCTGACATGAAAAATGAAGATATCTCTGGAATCGCAAGGTTGGCCGTTATATCCTTGCACACTGTTATAGTACTATTTATTTGTGAATTTTTGACATACTTAATATTGCGGCATAACTTGCGATTTTTTTTTTAAAAATCGACAAAATTAAAAAATAAAAAATGTTTATGATATGTACATTTTAATGCTTAAATATGGCTATACCAAGTGTAACTTACAATATTTTTTATGCTTAGACCAAAACATTCTAAGAAATCACAAAGTCGTATTACCTACTTATTTGAAATGACATGGTAATTATGAATTACATAATAATGTAATCTTGCCTAATGCCTCAAGTCCACATTAGCTAATGATTAATAAAACTTAATACCTATAAACCTGTTAAAAGGATACGTACCATAATGAAGGTAATTAGATAAACGTGATCATTAGTCAATAACAATAAATGGTAAACTATTGTATGATTAAAAATAAAAGCAAATTATTAAAAAAAAATATTAACTTAACCTAACCTAACATAAACAATAAAAGTTAACTTATTTTATACTTCGTCACCATCAGAATCCACTTCAGAATCAGGCTCTACAATAGATATAACTTCTAAGAACTCTGTCGGAGCTTCCTGATCCTGAAGTTTCAGTAGTTCTACTGTTTCCTTAAAGTATGTCTGCCTCTTGTGGGCATCTAATTTTGGTCTTGTGGAAGAAATTAGAGGATCAGAAGAGACGATAAGCATATTGAGGATATCCTCGTTTGATGCTTGTCTACTCTTTTTCCTCGAACGGTGTTCTCTGAACCTCCTAAATTCTTTGTTTCGGGCCTCTGAAGCTTCTTCCGAAAGACTTCCAATTGGTACAATAGCATTTTCTGCAATTATGTCCCCTCCATGAATCAACAATTTGTGGACGGTTGATGACATGTAGTACCAATCATACAGTTCCACGTATTTTTCAGCGGTTGTTCTAGCGTATTCTTTAAATTTCGGCACGTCTACAATCTCTCCAGATGTGATAGCTTGCAGAATCACAGCAAATCTGCGTATTAGGTCTTCATCTAATCCAGTGATCGCTGCAGTTTTATCAGGAAATTCAAAAAACCGCCTTGCTGTGTTCCCGTCGTTAGTTGTGCCTGATCCTTGCTTAACGATGTCAATCAAAAGGTTGAGATCATCTTTGAATCGATCTTGAATGAGTTTTTTTCGTGAATGCAATAACTCTTGATGACCTTCTCCTCTTGCAGACCACTTTTTGAAGTCGAGACGATACGCTATGTGTAGAAGACATTCCATCACATTAATGCGGGCATGAAGTGATGATAATCCGAACTCATACACACCAGAAGAAATGGTTTTTGACGCAATGACATCTAACTTATTCATTTCTGTAGGCTTAGCCAAACACAGGTAGCAGGCCGCATTTGACTTAGCTTCAGACAGATATGTACAAATTTTGCCGTCAATCATCGTCATCATTAATTTGTGACTAATTTCATGTCCTTGACATTTTAAGGGAACGAGAGCTTCAATTTCGTTATCCATTGCAGTTTTTTCATTTATGACAACGTCTTTGGTTTCTTTCACAAAACTAAACTGGACTGGACGGCAATACATAGGTGAGCAGGGTTTTGGATTCACCCATACGGTATTACCGTCAGCTGTCAACTTTAATGGAACCAAAGAGGTCATAAATATGCTGGAATCATCTTGACCACTCTCTATGTTTTGCTTATATCTACTTTGGTTAGATGCACCGTCAAATCCCCACTTTGATATTAATATCAATTGTTTATCTTGTATCGCATCAGGACTACGAATAGTTTCAAAAATTCTGTTCACTGTTAAATCTAGTAACGCTTGTAGTGCAATCTTAGCAGATGAATCCGTTACAGTCACAAATGTTTTCGGAGGGTAGCACTGTAGCTTAGCTTTTTGCACTTTATAGTAAGACAGATATATCTCCTTTGAACCTTCTCGAATAGTCGTTTCCCTTAATGTGATATATTGCCATTTCGATAGTTTTAATGAAAGTAGCAAACCCAGTGCTTTTTCTGGTGAAAATATTGTTGAAGGAGCTGGTTTGTTCAACATTTCCTTGATTTTTGCTGCTGCTTCTGGATTTTGGAGCATATGTTCAATAACAGATGCAATATCCTCACGACCATCTCCTTTCAAAAGTGCTGCAGCTGAATAAGCTACTTCATTAGGGTCATCGCCTATATGTTCATCAGATCGTCTCTTCTTCTGCTTGTTACTTAGATCTTCAAACGGCTTTCGAGATCTTTTTGTCATCGTTGAAGTTGATTTCATTGTTGAAGTTGATGGTACAGGTTCAGGTACAGGTTCAGTAGAAATATTTTCACTTGTTGATTCTTGAATGAGCAAATTGGTTTGCACGCAGTTTGGCCAGTCAATATTTGCCTCAAGCCAATTACTGTAATCACGTCTAAAAACTTCACTTTTCCTGTGGGATCGTAACCATCTCTTTTGAACTGCCCGTGTAAATCTTCGACAAAATTCTTTCACGGTAACACTGTCTTCATCTAAAAGGCTAGAGCCCAGTCGAATAACAAGTGTGTTGAACAATATTTCGTGATCGAAAGACGAAGCATCCTGATTGCTCAGAATAACAAACAAATCCAAATTTGTAATAATGCTTTCCATTATTCACGATCACTGAGTAAAAAGACACGGTAGGATAGATGTTAGTATTAGAAATGCTCTAAATGAACTGAAGTTGTGAATCCAATGTTTGACTATTTATTGTTATTGACTAATGATGGTATCACATTTATCTAATTACTTTCATTAAGTTAATCCTGCACTAATTGCTAAATTAGCGAGTACCCCAAATTATTTTGGTACGTATCCTTTTAACTAGGTATATAGGTATTAAGTTTTATTAATCATTAGCTAATGTGGACTTGAGGCATTAGACAAGATTACGTACTACGTAATTCATAATTACCATGTCATTTCAAATAAAAACCACAAAGTAGGTAATACGACTTTGTGATTTCTTAGAATGTTTTGGTCTAAGCATAAAAAATATTGTAAATTACACTTGGTATAGCCATATTTAAGCATTGAAATGTATCATATACTTTTTTTTTTTTTTTTTGAAAATTAAAAAAAAAAAATCGCAAGTGTTGCCGCGATATTAAGTATGTCAAAAATTCACAAATAAATAGTACTATAACAGTGTGCAAGGATATAACGGCCAACCTTGCGATTCTAGAGATATCCTCATTTTTCATGTCAGCTCCATACATTTTTTTCTTATAAAAATTATAACTCTTCCATTTGTGCACACAATTACTTCATATGACATTTTATAGAACAGTAATGATCGGCAGAAGTCATTTCCAGCAAAAAAAAAATAACATTTAAGACATCGAGATCCTATGTCTTCTACAGCCGATTTTCGATCCACCGTGCGCCCGTGTGCAGTCCGTTCCTGTTTGATATTTTAAAAATAGAAACACAATCGTAACAAAACATATTTGGTTATCTAAACATGGGTACCTAAATATATATAACTAAAATATTAAAAAGACGGGCGGACCGCGACGCCGTCGTTAACGTCCTGCCGGTTAGTGTCGTCATTACGACACTCAAAACTCATGAGTAAAGCAACTCGTGTTGCGGGACGTTTCAAAATACTTGTATTTGTTTTAATGTCTACGGTTCTTACCCGTCCATCAGCTCCCGGATACACTTGGTGAATGATTCCCTTTGGCCAGACATTCCGAGGGGAAGCGGGGTCTACTACAACAACCAGGTCACCTACCTTTAGCTGTGCACCCTCGCGGTCCTATTTTTTGCGGGATGCTAGTGTAGGCAATACTTCTCTGAGCCATCTGGACCAAAATAAATCAGCTAGGCGTTGTACAATACGCCATTGTTTTCTAAACTATAAGCCACTGTCATCAAAGATACCTATTTGTGGGAGATTGGATGAAGAACCTAGCAAAAAATGATTGGGTGTTAGAGACTCTAGGTCGCGAGGGTCGACGGAAACATGAGTCAAAGGTCGCCCGTTGATCATATTCTCAACTTCGCACAAGAAAGTAAGTAAAGTTTCTTCTCTCGGAGCTCTTTCCTTTAGAACAACTTTTAAAGCTGTTTTAACGCTCCTAACAAGACGCTCCCATGCACCACCCATATGTGGACTGGCCGGAGGAATGAATTTCCACTAGACTCCCTTGTTTATACCTTCAGTTGTTAATGCTTGTTGATTATCGAGTAGTTCTTTATAAGCCCTTTTCATTTCCGTGTCAGCCCCTCTCAAATTAGTACCATTATCGGAAAACATGGTGTGTGGCCAACCCCTACGAGCGGCCATTCGACGAAGTGACATTATCATGATATCAGTAGTAAGAGTCGGAACTACTTCAATATGGACCGCGCGCACCGTGAGGCAAGTGAATAGTACGCCGTACCTGCGCGCCCTCTGCCGACCGACCGTGACTTCCATAGGCCCGAATAAGTCTACTCCACACATGGTGAATGGTCTACGGTGATGTGTAAGACGACATTCGGTTCGATTTAAAATATACAATGTGTAACAGAATAAACGCACAACCTCTTAAGGGGTCATTGTACTCATCATTATGAATAACTTTCACTATGGGACCAACACTGAAATCGCGAAAAAAAAGTCTACTGCCCTATACATTTCTGTGCGCATAATTCGACAAAATGTACTGAACAGCTGTTTTTTTTTTCGCGGTTTCGGGATTGGTCCCATAGTGAAAGTTGTTCATAATGATGAGTACAATGACCCCTTAAGAGGTTGTGCGTTTATTCTGTTACACATTGTATATTTTAAAAATAGAAACACAATCGTAACAAAACATATTTGGTTATCTAAACATGGGTACCTAAATATATATAACTAAAATATTAAAAAGACGGGCGGACCGCGACGCCGTCGTTAACGTCCTGCCGGTTAGTGTCGTCATTACGACACTCAAAACTCATGAGTAAAGCAACTCGTGTTGCGGGACGTTTCAAAATACTTGTATTTGTTTTAATGTCTACGGTTCTTACCCGTCCATCAGCTCCCGGATACACTTGGTGAATGATTCCCTTTGGCCAGACATTCCGAGGGGAAGCGGGGTCTACTACAACAACCAGGTCACCTACCTTTAGCTGTGCACCCTCGCGGTCCTATTTTTTGCGGGGCGCTAGTGTAGGCAATACTTCTCTGAGCCATCTGGACCAAAATAAATCAGCTAGGCGTTGTACAATACGCCATTGTTTTCTAAACTATAAGCCGCTGTCATCAAAGATACCTATTTGTGGGAGATTGGATGAAGAACCTAGCAAAAAATGATTGGGTGTTAGAGACTCTGGGTCGCGAGGGTCGACGGAAACATGACTCAAAGGTCGCCCGTTGATTATATTCTCAACTTCGCACAAGAAAGTAAGTAAAGTTTCTTCTCTCGGAGCTCTTTCCTTTAGAACAACTTTTAAAGCTGTTTTAACGCTCCTAACAAGACGCTCCCATGCACCACCCATATGTGGACTGGCCGGAGGAATGAATTTCCACTAGACTCCCTTGTTTATACCTTCAGTTGTTAATGCTTGTTGATTATCGAGTAGTTCTTTATAAGCCCTTTTCATTTCCGTGTCAGCCCCTCTCAAATTAGTACCATTATCGGAAAACATGGTGTGTGGCCAACCCCTACGAGCGGCCATTCGACGAAGTGACATTATCATGATATCAGTAGTAAGAGTCGGAACTACTTCAATATGGACCGCGCGCACCGTGAGGCAAGTGAATAGTACGCCGTACCTGCGCGCCCTCTGCCGACCGACCGTGACTTCCATAGGCCCGAATAAGTCTACTCCACACATGGTGAATGGTCTACGGTGATGTGTAAGACGACATTCGGGTAGGTCACCTAGGCGTGGCGGCAAAGGCATGGCTCTTTTAAAACGGCAAATTAAACATTGTTTTAATATAGTACGAACTGTAGGTCTTGATCGAATGAGCCAATATTTTTGACGCAACTCATTAACTACCATCTCGTTACTAAAGTGCGCGGCTTTTATTTGGTACTGAGTAACGATTAGTCGCGCGATATAGTAATTGCCATCTAAAATTATTGGGTATTTAGTGAGCTGCTCTACACCCTTTACGTTGCCGATACGACTACCCATGCGTAACAAATTATTTTCGTTCAATAACGGACTAACGGAGTGAGTGATCTCACACGTCTATCTTTATTTACTTCTTTATTTAATCTAAGCAAATTTATTTCAGTTTGAAAGGAACATTCTTGTGAGTAACCAAGTAACATTAGTTCCGCTTGGTTTATAAGTTTTTCGTTAATAACTTTAATTGCACTCCTCTTACACTTTTCAACGAACAATAGAACAGTTGCAGTACTACGTATTAATCGCAGCCAGCTAGAGAATCGTCTTGGTTCGGGAACAGGTAAGTCACTTATTCTATTATTATCTTGAACAACATGTACTTTTTCTAATATATCATCACTAATTGTTTTTATTACAGGTTGTTGCGGCCAGCAAGAACGCGGCTGGTGTAAACACGACTGGCCCGAGAACCATTCCGAATCACCTGGCAATACGTAATCACTATTTTTTGTCGCTAGGTCGGCGACGTTTACGCCAGTGGGCACATATCGCCACTCGTCGGACTTAGTCAACTCGTCTATTTCTCCTAGCCTGTTCGCGATGAATACTTTATACGTTCTACAATTATTTTTAACCCAGTGTAATACTGTAGTCGAATCTGTCCGGTAGAAAACTAAATTAGGTTGTAAACGATGTTCCTTTTTAACACTATTAGCTAACTTACATGCTAACACGGCCCCTTGTAACTCAAGTCTAGGTACGGGAACCGGTTTTAATGGAGTAACTTTACATTTACTCGCGATAAACGATACGGTTGCCTGTCCGTCGCTGCGTTCGCGACGCCAATATGCAGCAGCGGCGTACGCGCTCGGCGATGCATCACAAAATAAATTTAGTTCCAAAGTAGCTAAACTATCACCCGTTTGATCACAGGAAAAATAACAACGCGGAATTCTAATATTATTTATCTCCTTAGCTTGATTAATCCACTTACAGAATAAATCATATAAATTATCATTCAATTTTTCATCACATTTACGGCGGTGACGTAATTTTTCACTTTTATGGCGAATTTCACAATTTCGGCGTGGTATGAGTGTGGTAGTGGTGATAACTTTTTCGGTTGTGATATAACTTGCCGCATGACGTTTTCTGGTCTGCCGAACCTCAGTTCGAGCGTTTCTATGATATCGTGGGGCGAGCTCGCTCTTATCAGCAATGCAGCAGCTGCATCTTTTGCGTCGCCGCGTAAAAACTTCCGTAGACGCCACACATTTTCACTATCGCTGTACTTACATACCCGTGACGATTCATAAAACGCTTCCCGAAATTGTATCCATTCCAACGGATCCCCAAAGTACAAAGGCAGATCCTTCGAGGTGGCCAGCCGAGACAACAGCACCTTATTGCCCGTGTTAGAATTAGATGAGTCAACAGCCTTCTTAATCGCGTTGGTCAGCTCCTCGATGGCGCGATGAGTACTTGTCGCGGTAGTAGGTGGCATAGTCGTCTCGTCGCCGTCAATGTTGCGGTGGCACTCACCGCCTCCGGCAGTCGCTTTGTTGCGATCGTGCGACGTGCCAGGTTCAGCAACAGACTTTTCCAGCCAATTCTCCATTTTGCTTTTGTAGGAAGCTGATGAAGACTAATTAGAGCAGCGCGATTTCGATTCCAACTCGGCCAAGTCCATGGCCAATTTCTTTTCGACCAATTTTTTTTTCGATGCGAGCCTTTGTTGGAATTTCTTCCATTTCGATTTTGGCTTTGACTTGAGCGGCTTCGTATTCCAGTTGCGGCCGTCGTACTGCTGATGAAGGCGCGCGTGAGTTGCGAGAACTTTTGCATTCGCTGCCATCTTGTCGCTTCAAGCTCGAGTTAGCACGTGGTCGTACACCGATATCGGAATACACTTTCCCGACTTCTTTCACTGCATCCGTACTGCCATGCAGCAGATCCGATTTGACTTCGAGTTGTTTTCCTTCTTCGTTAGTCAGTTGCTCCTTTTTCAATTGTGCACGTGTTTTCACCACACGCTGCGTACGGAACAACGACATTCCTGCTACACAGGTTTTGCTTCTCTCTCCCGATAAACAATGCGGCTCGATGGACCAACATTGTAGCTGCTAGGTAGTGGTAGGTGAGAAGTGAAGAAAACAATTTTGTGGTCGGTAATTTAGACAACAGTTACGGACTACGCGGGCGATTTTACGCGTGGAGTGTTCGCGGGATTTTTTACACACTGTCTTTTTCATTTAGTTTATTGTCATGGCGGCCGCAACGGTAGGCGGGGAGGGTGTCGCGCATCGACCAATCAGAGCCCCCGTGTGCAGTCCGTTCCTGTTTGCCTCGGATATATATTTTAAAAATAGAAACACAATCGTAACAAAACATATTTGGTTATCTAAACATGGGTACCTAAATATATATAACTAAAATATTAAAAAGACGGGCGGACCGCGACGCCGTCGTTAACATGCATCGATAAAACTGCTACCCGGTTTTATTATAATACTGCCTTGTGAGCAACAACTGTTGCGTTTTGCTCATTCACTTGCTGAAAGTGGTTACTAGGTCTGTAATTTGGACAACGGGATCTTGTCCTTTTGACCAAATTTCATTATCCAACCAAATTTTAGCAAAGTTTTTTATACCAATGCAATATTTGGAATGATTTTATTACGCACATTTTTACGTAAGAAAAACTCTGTATCTTTTTGGCACAAGAGGTGAATGACACAATTACAGTACTAGAAATAGGGACAGGGACGCACAAATTGATAACATTAAATAGTATTGTTGGAGCTGCTGAAGATTGTACAACTATCTTTGCATTGTATAGATTCAATCTCCTTAGTATTATAGAAAGCCCATATTGTGTGAGTACTATGTACTAGAAAGCTACCATTCACTGGAAACCTACGTCCTTTCTTGACTAGAATGTGCCCTGGCGGTTGAGAGTATGTCATGCTCACTCAAATGTCTCGCTGATGGTGGCGCGTGTGTCGGATCATAGTTACTTAGTTCCCTTCAAAATGGTTGAGTTGAATGGTGCTGATCTATGCGTCATGTTCGTGAACGGACGCTGTCAGTGTGACTGGTCATCTCTTAGTTGCCACGGCTTATTTGAATTAATTATTTTTAGTTTTTGAATTGTCTTTTTTGTTTTTACTGTGGACACTTTTAATGTGCACATCTTGCTACATCGTTCTCACATAGTGGACCATCTCAACATGTGCTGAATTAAAAGAGTGTCCATGGAGTTTCTTGCCCGTTCTTCTCCATAGAGATCTATGCTAGGGAATGGGCAACTACAGTACTTTCACAGTTTTTATGCCTTGTGACTGGGACTGTAGCTACATTTAATTGTTATCTTTGTTTCGACAATTCATAAGTGCCTGTAACTGGCCTACTTGAAATAAATGCTTTGATTTGATTTGCAGATGTACTTTTTTAACAAATTGCATTTTGAAGGATTCATTCAATCATAAGCTATCAGAAAAGTATCAGTTGAATTCCTGAAGTCGTAGATTTCTTATAATCGGCAGCCAATGGTAGAGAGATGGAAAAGAGGTAGCCTCAATATTCCAGCCTGTACAAACAACTTAACGAGATGATCAGAATTTTCTAGTGTTTGTACCCCCCCCGCGCTCAATGAGTCACCTCTTAAATCGGGCTCTTGCGCATTAGTATCGGTTTGTTCAGTTTCTGCACTTGATATAACTCTTGGCTCATCGCCATTAATTTAGCTTGAACCCAACACTTCGGTCAGACACCATCTACTTTTCATTAAATAAGTAGTACTTACTATTTTCCACCACGGCTCTGCATTTAGTCTTAGATGGTTCTTGTTCCTCTTCAATTTTAAACAGAATTAAAGGTACATCGTCTTCTGAAACGGATTCTAAATCGTGTGGTGTATCTTCTACGTGTAGATGGCTGTTGTCTAGATTTCCCAGTTCTAAATCTGTAAGTAAACAAAAACAGTTAAGATTTACTATTTTCTTGAGCAGATGATATAAAGACATTTTAAACTGAATTCATTTTAGCCGTACATCACATTCACATGATACACAGGAAAATTAAATTCTTTTTTTACAACAATATTAAAACTAGCTATTGCCTGTGATTTCGTTTCATCGTTTGTGTGGAAATTTTGATATGTATGTATGAGAAAAAAAAAGATAGTCTATGTCCATCCCCAGGATATCTATATCATTGCCAAATTTTATTACGATCCGATCAGCCGTTTATTTGTGAAAATGTTACAAACATACAGTTACTTTTGCATTTATAATATTAATTTTGGATTTTTAATTTAACAAAAACCTTTTCTGTTCAATAATTTGTTTATTTTTTTATGGAAGAAACTACTTTACCAATTATAAAGTCTTGAAAACTTACCATCACATTGATATTCCTCCTTCGGCTCAAGAATATCATCTTGTCTCTCACAATCAGCTGGTAATTCTTCTTTCACAACAACGCTTTCTGTTTGACCAAGTTCAACTATACTTATGTTCTCAATTGGAGAGTTGATAAACCCATGGGCAACCTCTAAGTGGTCTTGGTTTATTAAAGAATTTGGCTGTAAAAAGATGATTACAGTATTAGGTAAGACAAGTTGATGATCACAAGGGCATTCATTACATTCGCACTTAACAAAGTTATTAAAACAATTGTCTGTGGAAGAACACCTCACCTCATAATTCCCATTCATTATCTGAGTGAACAGCTCTTCTGCTTTCAAACATTTCCTCAGCAATCGGAAGCATTGCTTTAGTTTAGCACAGCAGAAGGAACAAGCGAGGATCGGTCTACTGTCAGCAGTAACAAACTGCAACAAAACTTGAGTTTCAGTTTTCTGGGTTTATAAATAATATTTTTCAAACACTGTAGGCTACTGGGTTTGTGCAGTAACACTCTTTTAGACACCTCTTACAAAGAAGGCATATACATTGATCACCACTCTTGCTCAAGGCAGATTGGTGGACTTATAATTTTATTTTAAGCACAGGTCCCATAAATATTAGTTTTCT
Organism: Eugnorisma glareosa; assembly: GCA_947578425.1. Lineage (NCBI taxonomy): Eukaryota > Metazoa > Arthropoda > Insecta > Lepidoptera > Noctuidae > Eugnorisma > Eugnorisma glareosa. The sequence continues at coordinate 2,677,747 of OX387984.1, forward strand.
TTCACCAATATTGTGATTTCTCTTTTATCCAAGCCTCTAACAAAGAGCTCATATGATTCCTAGAGTAAAAGAGACATTTAAATACACATGTTCAAGAAATATAAATATTAATAAAGTATCAACTTACTGGAATATCAGTCAGCCTCTCATATAGTTCATGCAAGTTCTTGTTGACCACCACATACATGCGAATGTTCTCCGCTAGACATATCCTGCACATTGGCAGTTTTTCCATCTTGTAACTGTTTAAGAAACTGAAGATTACTTCAACATATAAATTCTGCTGCGTACAAAAAACAGGCGACGCTTGTATTATTATTGCTACTTCTTCACAACTTCTTATATTTACGAAAGCGTCGCGACCAGTGTTGCCAGTATGATTTCCCAAAAATGCACGGTTGGCTTTCTGAAAAGGTACGGTTTTTAACTTCAAGGTACGGTTGGGTCGGGATACTTCTGTAAGAACTAGATCAGTTGTTCTTCGAGTTGGCTGTCTGCGACCGTAGGTTGGAAAAAAAAGCGATAGGGAATCGAATATTCAAAGGGATATGGTAAAGTAGAACATTATTACCGATTGCCAATATCGTACAAATTCATTTGTAAATCAATTAGAGAATGAAGTAAAGTCATTAAATTTGTTAATGATGCAATGAATGGAAACAAATTGATAATAATTTATCATAGGAATAATGTGTGGAAGTTCAGATATGAAGCGATATTATTCTCTATATTTAAAGGAACAAAAAGTATTGATTTATTTTAAAGTTTTTAAGGTGGAAGCGCAAAGCTAGCCCGCGAAATTTAAATTTTCTCGAATTTATTGCAATTTGCAGGTCAGTATCAAGTTGTATGTTGATGAAAATATGAATCGCGCCAGTAACACGTATGGAGTTACAGAATTATAATCATTCAAATCATCAATACAGCTCTCCAAGTTCATATAATCACATTCAATAGCGATTTCATGAAAAAGTCACTTTTTGAGATTATATGAACTTGGAGGGTTGTATTGATGATTTGAATTATTATATTTCTGTAACTCCATACGTGTTACTGGCGCAATTCATATTTTCATCAACATACAACTTGACACTGACCTGCAAATTGCAATAAACTTGAGAAAATTTAAATTTCGCGGGCTACCCTTGCGCTTCCACCTTAACGGTGACTATCAGCGGCAATGGCCACCGATGACGTCATACTGATGGTCACTCGTCATAGCCAATACGAAACGAACCTTTTGACAGTTAATTGATGGACACTCAGCCAAGTGATCATCACTATGAACTGTCAACGGAGATAGGCAATAGCCGTAACGTAATTTAAATTGATTATTAATTTATGTTATTTTTGACAAGTTCCTGAATTTTGACTAGGATGCAAAACTGGACCTTGTATGTTTACAGGGTTCCGTAGCTTAATAGCTAAAATGGAACTCTTATAGATTCTTTCTGTCCGTCAGTTTGTCTGTCTGTACGTCCGTATGTCACAGCCATTTTAGTCCGAGACTGTTGGCATCACACAGTTATTTAAGTCTGGGATTGCTCTACATACATGTAAATGATGGTTGAAAAATTTTCAACTAAATGTAGGTACATTAAGCTATGATGACTCAATGTGTTAGTTCCATGATTAAGATTCCATGCAAAAAAAAAATAAGATAAAGAATTTTATAGTCTGTGTTGCAGTGTCACTGTCACCGCTGGTCAGTCTGTCAAGTCGAGTAACCTTTTATACGATGTGTGCAACTATTGAGATAGAAAAAACATGTACAACGTAATGTTTTGATTTGATAGCGGTATTTGTGTAGTACGTGGAGTAGATGTTGTTTATGGACTAATAAATATTTATTCTATTAAAGTATGAACTGCTTTGTTAGACATCATAAATCTAGCACTTTGTTTCTGACTTACCGTGGTCCAAAATGCACACTATAATCTACATGCTTGTATTCGCGAAACTTTCGTAGTTTTGCTATAATTACTTAGTTGTTATAATAATTTACAAGCGGTGCCAGTTACTTGTATGCAGCAGTGTTTTTAAGTAGAAGTAATTATCTTTAATATTCAGTTACAATATGGAAAAACTACCAATGTGTAGGATATGTCTAGCGGAGAATGTTCCTATGTATGTAGTGGTCAACAAGAAATTGCGTGAACTATATAAGAAGCTGACTGATATTCCAGTAAGTTGATACTTTACAAATTATTGAATTTCCGGTGATAGTATGTTTTACCTGCCTCTCATCTCACGCTCGAGATTCTGACATGAATAAAAGTGGTATAAATGCGTATAACCTGGCCGTCAGATACATATAGAAAACACCAACAGTGTGCTTAAATAGCTTCACAATATATTTGTAATATTGAAAGTATTTTATTTATAGAAACAAAAATAGTGTAAAGCAAGTTTTATTGCAGTTTATAACTGAAGACAGGAGACCTATTCTTGCTTGTTCCATCTGCTGCGCTAAACTTAAACAATGCTGCCGATTGATGATGAAATGCTTGGAAGCTGAAGAGCTGTTTGCTCAGATGACGAATGAGGATTACGAGGTGAGGTGTTCAACTGACACATAACAGTCCGTTTCTCTTTTGAGTATTTGAAGTTGAGAACCTATCTACATCAACTGTCCCGTTGTTGTAGTCTAGTGGTCGCAGGCGCGACTGCTGAGCGTGGGGTCCTGGGTCTGATTCCGGGGTCGGGCAAAAAGTGCTATTGGGTTTTTCCATTAGAAAGAACAGTGGCGAACAAATTGCTGATTAAATTATTAAGCGTCTACGTATGTCACTGTGATAGATACCGACGAAATAATTTACAAAGTTTTATCAAATCAAGCTTAAGGCCTGTGAAAGTCTGGAAAAAAAGTCGTCTTAATTGAGAGCTTTATTGACTAGATAATTGATGATAATACTGCCGTCATACGGTGAAAGGAGGTAACTAACATTTTTATCAAAAATGAGTTAAAATTGATTCGGATTCAGCAAGAAATTCTCTATCTTTCTGTCTAGCTAATAAAGCTTGAATTCGCTCGTAGCCACAGATAAATTATCATATAAAAAAAGTCAAGTAAAGACTACTGACAGTGCTTTAAAACTTCACTTCAGACAAAATTGTCATTCACTCAAAATAAGTAGTTACGGCCATTCACCGTTTGACGGCAGACTATGACTTAGTTGTTTTCTTTCTGGCTTCAATTCATGACTTTTGGCTCTGCTATACTTTTAATGTTGCCATGGAATATAAATCTTAGACAAGTTACATAAAATGCTTGGATTTACGTATTGCATTAATTTATACTTAGTAAATACATTTCTGCATCAGAATACAAATGTTATAATAAAAAATATTGTTTGTGCTAAGAATATAGCGGTTATAATTTTTTAATTCATAAAAATGACACCGTATCAAAATCCCCAACGAAAAAAACATGCATAGTGACATGTACTGTACTGAACTGACAACTGAACTTTTACAAAATCTTTTTTAATTTATTTAGTAATGAGAATTCTGCTCTAAGGCTGCATTTCAGAAACAATGACTTTGGCTTTTATTTTAGGAGGTTTTAGAGATAGCATAGCTTTGTTGGAAGGATGTGGCCAAGAACCATTCATACCAGAATCATTGTTAAAAGGCGAGCACCAGTTAACTATATAGCTGAACCAAATATCTCGGATCAGCACCCGCAGGTTTTTTTGTTGACATTGTGATTAGAGAAGATGAGGAATAAATATTAAAAAAATACGGGTCTTTTTTCTGTACCTGACCTACCCTTACCATGGTAATTAATCATATAAGTAACTAAATACTCTTATGATAGTTGAATAAGATTATTAAATAAATAAGTACCTACTTACGTCTCATGTGGGCCATGTGCCAGACCTGTCGGTTGGACTTAATATTCTGAATACGCATTGCGTAGTTTATTTTGTATAAATGCATTTCTATAATGCTTTTTCGATTAGTCTGTTGTTGACAAGAATAAACATAACCTCTAAAACTTCAAACTGGAATATCTTTAATTCCTGACTTCCTATAAAAGTATAACTGAAGACAAAATTGTTCAGGAATTCAAACGCCAAAAAAAATGTCAACAAAAATTTGTTTGAGAGTTCGCCACTGTTCTTTTTCAGTAGTAGCCTGGAGTTTGGAAGTTGGCTTTGGAAGGCGGTATGATGCCCCTGTGCCTCAGAAAGCATGTTAAGCCGTTGGTCCTGCGCCTGCAGGCCTACCATGATCTAATTAAAAACTATTCAAAAGCAAGACATTTCAGTTTAGGTTTGTTACGTACCCTGCCTACACCACAACGGTTAAATAGCGACATGATAGAGATTTACGTACAACGGGTGTTTCCACGTAAAATTGGACCACAGGAACTCTGCTGATTCGACGCTCCGTGTGGCCGCCGACCACCTACTTCGAATCTGATGATGCCTCATCCGCGTTTCGCAATCGTTCAGAATTATATTTTTCTTTATAATTAATTTGGCACTTCGGTACAAGCATCGACCAAGTCTAGACTTAAGATCTAATATTGTAATTTTCAAGTAATTTAACACTTCTTTAAATTAATTTCGGTTTTTTTTAAAGTCCTCCGGCTGCCACCTTCATAATTGGTTCCTAAACTGTATCGCTTCAAATCGTACCATGACATCCAATTTGCTCAGCGGCACTTGGATCGCTAAAAGTGAATGAAAGATCGCAATTTGTGGCTGAACCGCGTTTGAAACGTTTTTGGTGAAAAAGAGATAACGCTATTATGATCGAATAACTTTGTTTCGCTCACATTTTAGTGTCAGACACGCTCAGAAGCAAGTAATGTTATAATTGTTTTTAACTTGATAACATTACTTAAAGTAAAAAAGACACTCAACAGTTGTTTTTAAGATTCCACGTTAATGCGGCAACTATTGTTAAAATAATTCCAAATCAAAGTAGATATTTATATACCTTTTGCTGTTTATTATACGAAAGAAATATTTTTATTTCGACGTAATAAAACAAATTATGTTTAATGTTTCGAACGTACCAGAGTAAAAAAAGTTGTGTGGGTTGTCGCGTCAGTGTCAGTTTGACTAGATGCTAAAGGTGGATGCGCAAGGGTAGCCCGCGAAATTTAAATTTTCTTACGTTTATTGCAATTTGCAGGTCAGTGTCAGGTTGTATGTTGATGAAAATATGAATCGCGCCAGTAACGCGTATGGAGTTATAGAATTATAATCATTCCAATCATCAATACAACCCTCGCAAGTTCATATAATCTCAAAAAGTGACTTTTTCATGAAATAGCTATTGAATGTGATTATATGAAATTGGAGAGCTGTATTGATGATTTGAATGATTATAATTCTGTAACGCCATACGTGTTACTGGCGCGATTCATATTTTCATCAACATACAACTTGACATTGACCTGCAAATTGCAAAAACTTGAGAACATTTAAATTTCGCGGGCTACCCTTGCGCTTCCACCTTAAGTAGTCTGTGGAGTTGTAATTACGGTGGGAAAATTTAAAGTGAAGTGTAGTTTTGAATTCGTTAAAAACATTATTTCAAGGAATGTCGTAAGTATTAAACATTGTGTTATTTGTTTATGTACTGTCAATCTCCTATTTTATAGTCACTACGCGTGTACGCCTTAGAATAAGTCCAATTGTAATAAGACTTGCTTCGAGAAGCCACTTAGTTTGTCTTTGTAACAAGAATTTCAAGTGCTTTTTTGTTGCATTCTAGTCGAAAGCGGAGAGTAACATTTAACCAGCTCGAGACTTTGTGGGAGATTTTAAATGAGAACAGAGCTCTCGCAACTGGCTACAACAAATCTTCCCAAGCCCGAGAATATTCCAAAAGGATGTGATTAATTATTTGGATAGCCTTTAGCGCCTAATGAATTCGGCATCCTCAAAGTTATTGAAGGGGTCCAATTGGCCGCGTAACTGGAGCCTCTTACGTTTTTGGGCATTGTGTGAGACAGAATCTTCCTCAAAAAACTCAAACAAAAGTAGTTCATCAGACATCTGTTAAAGAAAAACAATTGCGGTTAAAAATGCATGTAAAATAGGTATTTTAGACTTTAGAAGAAAGATTAAAGTACACTTACACTGGTTTTTGTAAAACTCCACTATGTTAGCACTAAAAAACTTTATTTTCGTCAATAATTCACCAAACGTTTCAGTTTAGGTTAGAGAAATAGTAACTTTTATTGAATCGCTTATTTTGACAGTTGAGCGTTTCAGTTGAGCTGCTCTTTGGACGTCATGGTACCAAACAAGTACAAAATTGAATGAATGAAACCAAAACTTGCGACGCAGTTTAGGAAAATCGCTGTCAGATGGCATGGCCTAAACTGAATCGATAAACTATCGTCATGGTACGAACTAGAAGAACAGTTCAGTTTAGGTCCTAAAATGGATCGCGTTAAGAGCTCGTGGTAGGCATCCTGATCTCTCTCCGGTTGTGTTGGATTGCCGTCCCATTGGACTTTGAGAGTAAGGGAACAGAGAGTGCACCTGATTATCCCTTCATCTGAGATGGCCATTTTCCGAACATGACAGGTGTAGGTGTATCCATCTTCTTTTGTTTATGTTAATTCGGCGCGTCTGACGTAAACGACGATATACCCGAAATTACGTTAGTTAGCTCGCTACCAGTTCTATATTTGGAATTGTTATTAAATTAGCCAACAGATTATGTATGGGTAAGTGTAGTTTTGGCTTTTTTTTTTTTTTTTCCTTTTATGGCAACTGAGCCGGTTCCGACTATTCTGCCAGTGTCACGTCGTGACGGCAGCACAGAGAGGCAGGCCGTCGAACTTCGTACTTCGTGGTAGGTGTTAGTCTAGCTGTAAGGACGAACACATGGGTTAGTAGAACAAATAATCTAATTTACAAGAATATAAACATTAATGTATTAGTAATTTAATGTGTGTACAGTGTGAGGTAACTTTTCCCAGTTTCTTGTGTAAAGGTCATTATAATTCAAAAACTAAACCATTATATCAAAAAGTTATTGTTTTACTTCCACAAATACACACTATTGTACATAAATCAAACAAAAGAACAGACCTCGCCATACAATCTTTTCAACTCACAAGCTGAACAATAACATGACGTAATTTACGACCAGGTAATTGTAATAAAATAAACGGTTTGTTTACGCTTCTATTCTGAGAAACCTTATCGGCTGGCGGCGCGGGTTACAATTTAATAATAATGTTCGGTTCACATACTTAACTCACTAAGAGTCTCAGCTGCGCGAAGTGTTTAGTTAAATGGTATCGGATAACATAAACAAACACTTGAAAACGGTCGCAAAAAATGGGTACTCAAACGTTGGATCAATTGTGTGATTTTGTTGCGTAAATTAGAAATCTTATTTAACATTCTACATGTTGAAGATATTTACAAAACGTTAGTCAAATAAAAAAGGCATGCTGCCTAACAAAAACATTCCACAAATCAACATTCAAAACGGTCAACTTCCCAAAAAAAATAACATAAAAACTCAGGTACTTGACTATGCTTGATACAAAATATGGATACGGCAACACATGTAAGCAAGATTTTTTTTTCATTGAAATCAAAAATATTGTGCATACTTGTAGATAATAATATTATTTTAAGTCTTTTAGCGTGAATATTATGTAAATAAAAAAAAATTAAAAAAACGTAAAAAGCATAAAATTGAAGCAGCATTGCCATAGACGAGAAATTATTGGAATTTATTGCCTGTATGTCTTTCGGAGAAAGTTATGACAGACAGACAGACAGACAGACAGCCAGACAGACAACCAAATAACAAACTTATATATATACATGCACACGCACATCTAATAAATTGTCAGTTTCCGTCGCTATCGCACCTTCTGCAACAATCTCCTAAAAAAAGTCAAGCGTGAATATGAACGCTGTGAATTTCAGCAGGCTAGAAATAATCCAAAAGCTACATGGAAACTTATTAAACGGGTAGCAAGCTTGGGCCAAAGCAGAGACTCGGCCTCTGAGCTTCTAAATTGCAGTGCCGAACCGTCACAGTCTGTGGACAAAGTCAACAATTACTTTGCGAATGTTGGTGGACTCCTGGCTGCTAAAATCGAACACTCTGTCCTCTATAAATTTCTCTCGGATAATCGTTCCAACCTTGAGATCCCGGGTACTTCCATACCGTCCGCACCACAATCAATGGCCCTTCACAGCGTGGATAGTGCTGAGCTGGAAAATATTATCCTTAGCCTTAAAGACAATTGTGCTGTTGGTTTTGACGGAATATCCCCCTCAATCGTGAAGGCGACTCGCCACATTCTTATTCCGATCCTTGTTTTCATCTTCAATTTGTGCTTTTCAACAGGAACTTTTCCGGATGTATTCAAAACTGCAGTTGTCCACCCTATCTATAAGTCGGGAGACAAGGACAAAGTCGCTAATTACAGACCCATTTCAGTGTTGACTACCCTCTCAAAGATATTCGAAAAAGTTATAAACCATAGACTCACCAAATACCTAAATAAATTTAACCTTCTTTCTAATAATCAGTATGGTTTCAGGACTGGAAAATCCACCGAAGATGCTGTACTGGAACTTACACATACGATTGTTAGCCATTGGGAAAATAAATATAAAACTCTTGCCATCTTTTTAGACTTGTCCAAGGCCTTCGACACTGTCTCAATTCCCATACTTCTTTCGAAGCTAGAGCATCTTGGTATTCGCGGGACGGCCAACGATCTCTTCAAGAGTTATCTTACAGATCGTAAGCAAATAGTAAAGCTTGAAAACTACCTCAGCAACCAGGAGACGATCACCTTTGGGGTCCCCCAGGGCAGTGTCCTGGGACCTCCACTTTTTCTCATATACGTGAATGAGCTGTCAGTTATCCATACCCAACTGCAAAATTATAGCTTATGCCGATGACACAGCTCTAATAGTTCATAGCCGGGACTGGGCTGAAACTCGCCTCAATTCTGAGTTTGCCTTAAGCACCGTCATGAGGTGGCTGACCACAAATCTTCTCACTCTAAATGTCAACAAGACCAAATTCATAACATTCTCTACTATGAAGTCAAGTCAACCAACCACAGGGTTTGAAATTCGTGCGCACACCTGCACAAACTCACACGCTAACTGTGGCGGTCAACAACTAGAAAATACCCCTACCATTAAATATCTTGGCGTCACTCTTGATAGCAACCTGAAATGGAAGCAACAAATTGCTTCAACTGTAGCTCGTGTGAGAAAACTTATCTACGTTTTTAAAATGCTCAGAGGCGCGGCCGATTTTAACTGTTTATTAAACGTCTACTTTGCGCTCGCTCAGTCTGTTCTAGGGTATTGCCTTACGGTCTGGGGAGGTGCTGGTAAAACAGTGATGCTACGTGTCGAACGAGCGCAGAGAGCTGTCCTGAAGGTGCTGGCAAGGAAACCGATCCGATATTCGACATCCTCTCTATATACCCTCTGCCAGGTCCTTACCGTCAGACAGCTATTTATCCTCCAAACTATTCTTCGTAAACACACACAAGTTACCTTTGATCCTAAATGCTGTTCTATACGCCGCTCGAATAGGGTTTGTAACATTGAGTCTCGCAGAACCGTAGCTGCAAGTCGTCATTACAAACACATAAGTTCAAAAATTTACAACAAATTAAACAAAATCTTACACATCTACCCATTAACCAAGACCAAATGCAAAATGAAACTTGACTCCTGGTTAAAATCGCAAAATTATGAAGAAACAGAGAAACTCGTGGAAGTGTAAAACACTCATCACCCCCTCACACACCCCAACAAAACCACACACAACACACCTGCTACAAACACCCCATGCACTCCTCATTAACACTCTCCCACACACCCATACCCTACACTCACCACTTTAACTCAACGTCAAAATACATCCCACAGCATATGTCCTGTATTGTTTATTTTCTTATTTTTATTTTTTTGTTTTCATTATTAATTACTTAGCTGAATCTAAAAATTTGGAACATCACTCCATTCTGTATCTGGGAAAGGGCGTTGGTAGCTGCGCTACAGTTTATACTTTTGCAGCTTCCATCCTTTTACTGGTTGTACTTAACCTTGTGTTTTTGTTCCGAAATAAACTTTTTATTATTTATTTTATATCCAGTATTTATTCAGAAAGGGAATCGTACACAGCTGGCTCAAATCGGGCTCTGTGATTGGCCGGTGCGTCTGCAGTTGGTTTGAATTGGTTTGATAGTTTTACGTAATTTTAATTTTCGAATGATCACATCAAAAATACGATGATACTCAAATTAAACGCCTAATATCTATAATACGACTCATAAAACCACGTAATAGCCAATTTTTTCATTACTATCTTTAGTAATACCGTCAAAATACGGCCAAACGTTCGTCGAAGACGCTCCAACGGTTAAATCGGCTTGCGATGTTCGTTGAAATGACTTATTTCTGCCCGAAATCTTTATCAATTACACTGTACAAGCAATCAAAGTGTTTATCACTTACCCAGGCATGAGAAAAACACAATTTACACTCACATAACACACTTTCACTACTTTAATTACCGACAGCGACCGTTCGTCGCGCATGCGCAATTTCGACTGACGGAGCGGGGCGCGCGGCGGGTGTAACACGCCGTTCGTTCGTTTCAAACAATTGGACAGAGGCAATATATCTTTATTGTACTTTATCCTAGACTCTGCGCAAGTTTGTGCAAAATCGTTACAGTAAAACACGACGTCTGTGTCAACTCAGAAAGCAGAGCAAAAGAAAGCCCTAGGGGCTTTCTACACAGACGCGGGTTATTTGACAGAAAGCCCTAGGGGCTTTCTTACAAAGACGGAGGGAGGCTCTAGAAAATAAAATATGTTTTTATAGCCACAGATATAACACAGAGAATATAATACTAACGTCTATAGCATAGCCAATGGGTACTTCAAATTGTTTTTATAATATTCATCTAAAATGTGGCCGTATATTAGTCAATAACATATTGTTTTTGATTTTAGGAAACATGACGATAGCTCACCTTAATCAAAATCAAAATCAAAGCATTTATTTCAAGTAGGCCAGTTACAGGCACTTTTGAACTGTCGAAACAAAGATAACAATGAAATGTAGCTACAGTCCCAGTCACAAGGCATAAAAACTGTGAAAGTACTGTAGTTGCCCATTCCCTAGCGTAGATCTCTATGGAGAAGGACGGGCAAGAAACTCCATGGACACTCTTTTAAATCAGCATATTGTTACAAAACCTTGGTTACATCATTCATATTGAGATGGTACATTATGTGAGAACGATGTAGCAAGATGTGCACGTTAAAAGTGTCCATAGTAAACACAAAACAGACAATTAAAAAAAAAAAAAAAAAATTAATTCAAATAAGCCGTGGCAACTAAGAGATGACCAGTCACAACTGACAGCGCCCGTTCACGAACATGACGCATGGATCAGCACCATTCAACTCAACCATTTTGAAGGGAACTAAGGAACTAATCACCAGGAACTGCGGAACAGATACCTGTGTATTACACATTTCGATGATAAATTTATCTATCTATATATATATATATATATATATATACTATTATATGTATATATATATATATATACATATAATAAAACAGTAAAAAAACTGTGTCTGTACATTGAATATATTAAAAAAATAATTATTGGGGGGGGTTTGGAAACAGTAATAGAGCACGAATCCAAAAAAAAAATTCTGTCTGTTTGTTTGTACACGCTAATCATCGGAACTACTCGACGGATTTAGATGTTTTTTTTTTGTTGTAAAGGCATTAAATCTGGGCAACATATAGGCTATAATTTATCTTGGAAACTTGAACATCTGATGCAGCACCTCAACAGACCTGCTAAACTATAAGAGATACAAAAATGGTACCATAGCAAAACTTGTTCCACGTGATGAGCATTTTCTGCTAAGAGAATAAATTTGAAGATCTGGAACACCTGAAGTGGAACTCCAAGAGCCCAGCTACACTATAACATATATAGGAATGACGTCTTAGCAAGAGGTGTTCAGCCTGATGAGCACTCTCTGTTGTCGTATAAAATTTGAAGACCTGGAACAGCTGATGTGGAACTCCAAGAGCCCAGCTACACTATAACATATATAGGAATGACGTCTTAGCAAGAGTTGTTCAGCCTGATGAGCACTCTCTGTTGTCGTATAATATTTGAAGACCTGGAACAGCTGATGTGGAACTCCAAGAGCCCAGCTACACTATAACATATATAGGAATGACGTCTTAGCAAGAGTTGTTCAGCCTGATGAGCACTCTCTGTTAACGTATAAAAATTGAAGACCTGGCACACGCGTTGTGGAATTGAAAATTAAAAAAATTGAAGATCTGGAACACCTGATATGGAAATCAAAGCTATCACTAATTTCACTGTATAATTATAAAATAACATAAGCTGGGAGTACATCCACGCGGTAAAGGCGGTAACAGTTTAGGACTGATTTTCGATGAAAATTCGATGAATCATTGAAAATTTGACTCTACTGGCCAAAACTCCCATTTATTATTTTATTTTATCAAATAAATAAGCCTTCGGGCTTATGTTATTTGAGTGTTTAATTTCCTTTTTCATTTATTTTCGTGACACGGTAGCCTACCCGGTAACACGCAGACCCGACAACAAGCAGGGGAGCAGTCACTTAGATTTTAATTGATCAGGTATCTTCAGAATTAAACTATAACTATGTCTAGAAAGAGGTCAAATCTTTCCCAACGTTCCAAAGGAGCTAAAAGATTGAGGATCATAAGATCCCAAGAATCTACCGAAGAGCGTCAGGAGAGACTTGATGATGTTCGAGAACATCAGGCTGCAACTCGCTCCGTAGAAATCTCTTCGGATCGCGAAGAACACTGGAACACCTGATATGGAAATCAAAGCTATCACTGCATCAGATGTTCAAGTTTCCAAGATAAATTATAGCCTATATGTTGCCCAGATTTAATACCTTTACAACAAAAAGACCCTTCACGAAGCGGTCAACCAAGCATTCTGTACATCAAACTAAGTCTTTACGCAGAGAGTGCTCATCAGGCGGAACAACTCTTGCTAAGACGTCTTTCCTATATATGTTATAGTGTAGCTGGGCGCTTGGAGTTCCACTTCAGGTGTTCCAGATCTTCAAATTTATTCTCCTAGCAGAAAATGCTCATCACGTGGAACAATTTTTGCTATGGTACCATTTTTGTATCTCTTATAGTTTAGCTGGTCTGTTTCGGTGCTGCATCAGATGTTCAGCGAGGAAGTGAGGAAACTCGGTATGTAATGGGAGGTAACCCATCCACGGGCCAACCTAGGCAAACGCTTAGCATAGCGGACAGTTGCGCATCATGTTCCGCACTTATCTCTAGAGACCTAGAAGCAGATGCGTAGATACGCTGAGAACTAATGCGCAATTATCTATCCGTGAACGTCTGCGACTCACGAAACAATGCATGGTTTCTTCACTGGTCTCTAGAGACCTGGATGTAAATGCGTAAATACGCTGAGAACGCAGGTGTGCTTCGCGATCCAAAGAGGTTTCTACGGAGCGAGTTGCAGCCTGATGTTCTCGAACAGCATCAAGTCTCTCCTGACGTTCTTCGGTAGATTCTTGGGATCTTATGATCCTCAATCTTTTAGCTCCTTTGGAACGTTGGGAAAGATTTGACCTCTTTCTAGGCATAGTTATAGTTTAAATTTCAAGATACCTGATCAATTAAAATCTAAGTGACTGCTCCCCTGCGTTACCGGATAGGCTACCGTGTCACGGAGATAAATGGATAAGGAAATTAAACACTCAAATAACATAAGCCCGAAGGCATATTTATTTGACAGAATAACGGGCAGAAAAGGTGTTTGTTGTGTAGGTATTAAGTCTGGGCAACATATAGGCTATAATTTATTTTGGAAATTGGAACACCTGATGCAGAACCGCAACAGAACAGCTAAAGTATAAGAGATATAAAAATGGTGTCATAGCAAAAATTATTCCACGTGAAGAGCATTTTCTGCTGTGAGAATAAATTTGGAGATCTGGAACCATGTTGTGGATCTCCAAAGCCCAGCGACACTATAACATATTAAGGAATGACGTCTTAGCAAAAGTTGTTTAGTCTGATGGGCATTTCCTGTGGACTTAAGAAAATTAAAGATCTGGAACGTCTTCAATCGTCTCGCTCATCCAGTTGTTTTCCCGTCCCCGGGCCTCAGAATTCTACATCAAACGTTTCAGATCTTCGATTTTCTTGACGACCCCGTTGTCGCTGGCAAAAGCAACAGGATCCGCGTACGAAGTCGCGGGCAGAAGCTAGTACTATAATAATATTATAAAGAAGTAAAATTTGTATGTAAGTTTGTATGTAGGGGGTAAATCTCTGAAAACGCGAGCGAAGCCGCGCGCAACAGCTAGTAATATTATAAAGAGGTAAAATTTCTTTGTAAGTTTGTATGTAGGGGGTAATCTCTGGAACTACTGGACCGATTTTAAAAATTCTTTCACTAATAGAAAGCTACATTATCCCCGAGTGCCATGGGCTATATTTACACTTGCCCGTGGGGTAACTTCTGACCAAAATGCGAGCGAAGCCGCAGGCAACAGCTAGTTCAGAATAAAACTGGCAAAAGGCAAAGATTATCTAAAACAGCAGTGCCTCAAAACTACAACGATGAGCAATTCTTGGTCATGACGCCACGTTCACCATGTCCATCAACATCACAAGGTGTTTTTTGAGATAATCACAATTGTACCTTCATTTTTAGGGAATTCTGTTTGTATTTTAAGAATGACAAGAACTGTTCTTACAAGTCGTCAATAGTTTGTAACATAAGTTTAGCTTACCTTTATACCTGTTTTTTAGCTCAAGAAACTTCACCTGTACTGAAAGTTTTGACCCCAACCAAAGTGTACAAGTCACAATGGACTAGTAACAGTCCGAATGTTGAAGAACCTACTGAACCTAGCGCACCTTTATGTTTTGACACACCAAAGAAAAGGAAATCAACTGACACCCCAAAGTGCAAGAGATTAAAAATGAGCCTTCAAATGTCCTCCAAGTTGACCAAAAGAGAAAAAACCAAATATAACAGACTAAAAAAAAAAAAAATTGCGGTTAAACTAATAACATAATAAAGGAGGTGTTTTTTTTTCGGCCCAAACATGTACCGAGGTACGAATTACTATTTAAATTCTTTCCAATACATTGTGTTATTAGCAGTATTTTAAATCCTTCAATATTCGATAGATTAAAAAATAAAAGAATATGAAAAAACACTACCTCGAATCATATCTGCGTTCAAAGAAACGTTCTTAACAGCGCTGGCGGCTGTCAAACTATTCCATCTGTCAAAATATTAAACTCTTTCGAGATCGGTCGATCGATCGATCGTCTGACAAGGGCTAAAATAATCTGAATGACAATATTGTCACCAACAACAACAAAAGGAATAAGATAGTAAATTATCGGCCCTGGAGCACTGTCTTTTGGCCAGTAGCTAACCAAACGCAAAAAATAATCTGAAATGTGAAATAAATGTATTTTTTAAATTCTTGATCCTATAATGTTTCACAAGAAAGTGTGCCGGGAAAATTAACCTATCTTTAATACAAAACTAAATTCAAAATAGTATATTTTTAGTTTTTCATACGTGTTTAAATGAAGTAACGAAACGCATCATCGGAGAAATGAATTACGAGATTGCCAGATTAAAATTCTTGGGTTGCAAGTTTTAGCATCTTTGATCGACAATTTCAGGTGGTACAAATGCATTAATAAATCCAATATTTTTTTTTTTTCAGAATCTGCGATTTTTTTCCTATAAATTCGTACCTTTATTGTTAAGGTACATTGTTTGGCCACAATTGTATGGGGGAAAAACACCTCCTTTAGAAAACATCACTTTAAAAGTGATGCTTCAAAAATTTTGACAATTATGCAATTTAAAAAAAGTAAAAGGCAGTGGAGTGAGGCAGATTTTTTTTTTGTATGTAATTATATTATTCTGTATGTCATTATATTGTTATGTGTATTTTGCTGGCTGGTTAGGCAAGGTGTGTATAGAACATTTTGATTGTATTGCCTGCAAAAGTGTTTTGACTAATAATGAAGTTGTTGATTAACAAAACTTATTCTAATTTGACCACACCAAGTCTTAAAACTCCAAGTGATTTTTTATATGGTTTAGTAAAAAAATACTTGATTTATTTAATGATAGCATTACCGTAATTCACAAAATCAATTTGTTGTCTGATTTAGTGAAAAAAAATCAAATAAACCTTCCCAATGATTACCATGATTTTAATCACATTGATTTTTTAATTGGAAAATTCTTTGAAGTGGAACTAAATGATTACTGTAAATCAAGAAAGAAATCGATTAAATCAAAATCAAAAATAAGAATTCTGCAAAATAAATAACTATTTAATGGCATGATAAGCTTAAAAGCTACTCTAAACCATTTATTTGGTTAATCAACTAGTGCGATTTCTAGAATTGGATTTTTTCAAAATTCTAAAGTTAAATAGTGTTTGTCAAAATCAAGGGTTGAACTCCTTCGACAACTTTTCTTTAATTCATAAAGATGGCTATCTCAAAAACTCATTCTGTATACGTATGGCCGGGTTAAATTAAATTACCTAGCGAATCTTTACCACATGTTACGAACCAATATCGAAAACATATTAATGAAACAAGAACAAAACATTTTTTTTTTCTGATATGGTCACGTCTAAACGACTGTTATGATTTTATGAATCCGGCAAGGCCGCTGATACAAACACGGGCGCAAGGGACGCTCGCTGACAGAATGCGGGCATTGACCTCAACGCTCGTGGTGCGTTAGATGCATTTAGATCAGCTGTTTTTGTACTGATCACTATAATAATAGTTTAGATAAGTTAGGTACTTGATTGAAGTATTAAAATTAAAATATTTTATAAAATTATTCCGTTCGTTTTTTTTATTTATGTAGATACTAGCGACCCGCCCCGGCTTCGCACGGGTCAATGTTATACATAGAAACCTTCCTCTTGAATCACTCTATCTATTAAAAAAAACCGCATCAAAATCCGTTGCGTAGTTTCAAAGATTTAAGCATACAAAGGGACATAGGGACAGAGAAAGCGACTTTGTTTTATACTATGTAGTGAAGTGATGTACGTTAGTAAGTACCTATTTCCAGCTTTCATCCTCCTACTCCTAGTATCCACCTATTTCATTTCATTTCCTTGCCGTAGTAACTACATTAAATTAAAAGCAAATTAATTGATTTGAGTAATATGAGGTACTATTTGGGTAGTATGAGCTGCAACTGCTACAAGTGACGATCTGCAAACTTTATGGTGGCTCGGAACATCTAACATAAAGCTGCACAAATAGCGCACTATTTTTTCTTACGTTTTTTACCAATTTGCAGGTCGGCGTCAGGTTGTGTGTTGATTAAAATATGACTCGCGGCCGTAACATGTACTTACTTAGTTACAGAATTGTAATCATTAAAATTATCAATACAATTGAAGGTCATATAATCCCTTTGAATGACTTTTTCATGAAATAGTTATTCAATGGGATTGTATTGACGATTTAAAATTATTAATAATTCTGTAAACACACATATACACACGGCTACACATCAAGCTATACATTTCCAGTTTACGCTGATCTCGCATTGTATATGATTTCCGTACATGGAGCAAAGAAAATAGCCCGAGCAATAGCCAGACTTAGGGAGGTATCATTTCTTTGTATGGGATTGGGTATCTGTACGAAGTATTATAATATCTGTGACCAGGCCTATTTTCATTTGCCAATTATGGAAACACACAGGGAAAGAAGGGATCTTCCTCTACCCGTTCAGCAAGACCTAAAATGGTGGTTAGAAGCTGTGGATCACAGCTCAACACCAATAGTCAAGAAGAGTGTGACTCACTTCTTGACGACGGATGCAGCAGACTCAGGGTGGGGAGCTCAGCTAAACAATACTTACCTATCAGGAAAGTGGGCCCCTCACCAAGTACCCTGGCATTCGAACCTAAAGGAAATGTACGCTAAATTGGCGGCCATCACGAGTCGGCGGACGTCTTTGCGAGATGCGCATATCCTTATACAATCAGACAACAGAACTCTAGTTGCATACCTCAAAAACGAGGGGGGGACTCATTCCCTAACACTGTTAGGACTAACGACCAGGCTCCTAAAAGTTGCAGAGCAGCTGCATTTAACTCTGTCAGCCACTTACCTCCCGAGGAGGCTAAACGGAATTGCGGATGGTCTTTCGCGAGGCCGCAAAGTACCAGAGTGGCATCTTCTGCCCCAAGCCGCGGAGGCAATATTCAAAGTGTGGGGCGTCCCAGACGTAGACCTGTTCGCGTCATGAAATACGGCTGTCGTACCAAGGTACGTAACGCTAG
This sequence comes from Eugnorisma glareosa, assembly GCA_947578425.1. Lineage (NCBI taxonomy): Eukaryota > Metazoa > Arthropoda > Insecta > Lepidoptera > Noctuidae > Eugnorisma > Eugnorisma glareosa. The sequence continues at coordinate 2,696,156 of OX387984.1, forward strand.
ATTCCACAGATTGCTCCGCAGTCTTCTGCGACGCGTTCAGCCGACAGTGGGACTTTCGGTTGGGATGGGCGTTTCCCCCACCCAGCTTAATTCCAAGAGTGTTAGCTCACCTAAACAGTGCAAAAGGAACTTATATCCTAATAACACCGGAGTGGACCAAATGTTTCTGGCTGCCCGACCTGAGAGCGAGGGCCATAGCAGAGCCAGTTTCAATAAAGAACCTGCGGAAGGTTCTAATAGATTGGACTACAGGCAAATGTCCAGCACAAGTGGACAAGTTGTGCCTAGTTGCTTGGAAAATTGGGGGTGGGCCGATAAAGTCGCTCACTGGACCACTGAAGAGCGAAATTTATTAAAAAAGTAGCTGGCGGACATCTACTTTAACAACTTATAGTGCTCCATTAAGAGGTGGTTATTATGGTGTGATGCCAACAAAATAAATCCGAAAGCACCTGCCAGCAAGTTGCTAGGTTTTTGGCAAAATTATTTTTAAAAAGATAAGCTAGCTTATAGAACTATTCTTTTGCATAAGTTGGCTGTTTCAACTTACTGTGCAGCATCAGAAATAGATATCTCAAATTTTTTTTTCATTAGTCAGGTCCTAAAAGCCATTTCACTTGCTAAACCGGTAGCATCAAAACTGCCAATATGGGACACCGCAGTTGTATTTGACTGGCTAAGGACTTCAACAAGTTCTTTATTCGAAATCGCAAGGCGAACAGCGTTAATCCTCTTGCTGGCCTCAGGTCGCAGAATCCATGATCTCACTTTATTGGAAAAGAGCCCTGAGCATTTAATCTCTTCAGAAGATGAGATAACTCTGTGGCCAAGGTTTGGTTCAAAAACTGATTCAAATTCATACAGGCAGTCGGGTTGGTTGTTGCGGAAACACCATGATCATCGAGTCTGCCCAGTCAAACACATCAATAACTTTATAGAAAAATCTTCAAATAGATGAAACACAGACAGAAGTGTCACAAGCTTTTTTATTTCCTTAACGGGAAAGTTAAAACCTGCTTCAAGAACAATAATTGCAGGTTGGAAACGCAGTATTCTAAAGGAGGTTAATATTGATGCCCCACCGGGCAGTATCAGGTCAGCTGTAGCCTCTAGGAGTTGGTTGGAGAATAGACCTGTTCAAGAAATACTGAACAGAGGAAACTGGAAAAGTATTAAAACATTTCAAAAGTTTTACTGTCGGCCAGTGAACAGGGTTGATAATTCCAACTCTAATTTTGATTTATTACTTTCAAATTTTTCAAATGTTTGTTAAATTAGACGACTTAATATTAAATGTGGTGTATTTTTAGATAAGATTAATACAGAAGAGTTTCTGGTTTTTATTTTGTTGATTTATAAAACTTTTATAATTTTTGTTGCTTAGTTTTAAAGAAGTAAAATAAAACTAATTAATATTCCTAAACAGCTGTATAATTTATTCATCATAGTGTTTGTATTTATCACCAGCAGATACCAAACAGGTCTTCAAGTTCAACACTGTGTTTTAGCTCAGCGCATAATATGACTGTTATGCCTTAAAACAAATCAGGTATTATGTGCGGATAAAACACACAGTGTTGCAGCAATTCTCTTGCTGGTGAATTGAACTTTGAAGACTCTATGACATTGACAGCTTCGCATCAAACGTCCTTCTTGGTTAGACAAGGACGCACGCTGGTGAAAGAGAGAGACAGGTATAGAACCATGGACAATTTGGTAAGTTTTTATCCATAGATTATCATTTAAAGGCGAATTTACAACAGCTTCTTCAAGTTCAACACTGTGTGTTTTATCCGCACATAATACCTGTTTTGTTTTAATGCAAAACAGTCATATTATATAGCCTTTTTTCCTCGTGATTCTCCCGCCGACCCCCCTTCCCACTTCCCACCTCCTCGCCTGCCGCCGCGTCCCGTTCCGTTTTACGTATCCTACACTTCGCGTTCGCGACAATCCGTATGCGTGACCTACCCTCCCTCCTTCCGTGGGGAACCACTGCACGCCACTGGTAATGACAATGAGATGTGCAACATGTTCGGGGCCTACTTTTCTTCAGTGTACAGTCCAGCTACCCATGCCTTGTGACGGAAAGGGTTATCGTGGTGGAAGTCCAAGAATGAAAAGACCACGAACCTCGTCAACGTGAAAATCTTATATATAAAATTCCTCTCATGTCACAATACTCACAATGTTAGTTACCATACTCCTCCGAAACAGCTTGAGCGATTTTTATGAAATTTTATATGCATAGTCAGTAGCTCTGAGAATCGGCAACTATATATTTTTCATACACCTGGGATAATTTTCGACCAAAACGCGAGAGAAGCCGCGGGCAACAGCTAGTACATTAATAAATAAAAGGGGGTAGGTAAGTCTATGGCCACAAATTCCCTTCCCAGAGTTCACTCGCTAGTCGCACGGTACTCTCCTGGCTCTGCCCGAGTGACGACGACCGTAGCGGTTGCCACGCTGCAGACGCCAGGAGGGGTGACGGTCAGCAGGTGTTCGCGCCGACCCGCAGATTCTCGGCGCGACCACGCAGGCAAATAAGAACCCGACGCGGAGTGCGCAGGAACCCGGAATGCCGGAACTTGAGCGGGTATTCCATCCGGTACTTAGGCTGGAAACGTCAGTCGGAATTCTGTACGTGTCAGACGGAACTTTGGACGTGTAAGCCGGAACTTTGGACCCTGGAAAGTAACGTCCAGCGTGTCACAAGATGTCAAAAGATGCCAAAAGTCATCTCCGCTGATTGTGACACCAAGGCATAAGCAAAGCGAGAAATACCTTGTAAATGTGGAGCGCTCATTGAAACCACCATCGCTGAGTAATCACTCATATTTATTCCTTTCGTAGGTACATGCATATATATTATTTTATTGCTACCCTCACATCTCCCTTCTTAACAATTTATAACTTACTTTCTTACTTTTTAATAATTATAAGTTCATCCAAAATCTTACTTTTTATGAATGTCATGCAATGTATTTTGACGAGTACATTATTATTAAGAACTTACACCTAATTAAATTCTATGACAATATAATATCATTTCATCCTTTCTTCACAAAGAAAGATAAAAGATAAAAATGTAATTAATGATGTATGTACCTAATCAGATACTTTGTATTTAGAATACTTATTTAGAAATTACAAAAAATATGGATTAGCACATACTTTGTAGAATAACATTTATTTTATGTGTATAATTATATGTATTTATATTTTATTCAATTTTTTATTACAATATTTATATCCTTATTTACAATTTTTTTTTAATATCTGTATATATATCTTTATTATATTTTTTATTATAAAATAAAAACAATAATTCATGCATGATACTTAGGTAAACAGGTAAGAGGCAGCAGGGCAGTAGATATTTATGCAGACTCAGCTGGACTGCGGAATGCCCCATCTAATCGGCGGCCTCACTATCCTGCCAGAACGAGTTACATAATTATTATTATTATTGTTTACATTTTCGTTAATATTTGCATTATTTTGCGTGAATTCTGTAGGTAGCTGTATGTCATCGAAATCAAAATTGTATGTAGGCGTATCATGTCGGTTTTGTGAATCTTTAATTATGTGCCGACGGTTTCTTATCAGTTTTCTACCCGATAATAATTGTATTTCATACGACCGGCTAGTTACTACTCGCGTTATTGTTCCAGATTTCCAGCGCCTTTTATTTAATAATGTCTTGTCTAGTATTTTAACCTTTTGTCCGACTTTCAATGTTTGAAGATTTCTTGCATTTTTGTCATAATAATATTTTTGTTTATTTTGTCTGTTTACCAATTTACTACGCAAATTTTCTTGTAATTTTGGCTTTAATCTTTCATTGAAAATCGGGACCACACTACGTAACTTCCTACTTTGTTGTAATTCAGCTGGAGACGGCAAGTTATTATCTAAGGGCGTATTTAAACACTCCAATAAGGCTAGGCGGTAATCCGAACTATCTTCGCTACTCTTTGACATAATATTTTTTACAGTTTGTACTGTTCGCTCAATCATCCCATTCGATTGTGGGTAATGCGGTGATGACGTAACATGGATAAAATTCCATTCATTGGCGAAGTTCTTGAAGGCAGCTGATATAAACTGTGGACCACAATCACTATTCACTATATTTGGTATCCCTTGACGACTAAATATGTTTTTCAGACAATCTGTTACATGTTGTGAATCAGTTTGTTTTAGTTCACATAATTCAATAAATGTACTGAAATAGTCCACCAACAGCAAGTAATTTAAACCTTTTAGCTGAAATAAGTCAACACCTACTTTCGACCAAGGTCGCTCCGGAACCTCATGTGGTTGCAGTTTTTCTTTTTGTTTATTTTTTCTGTATGTTAAACAAATATCACAATTTGTGATTAAATTTTTTAATTCATTATTTATTGTGGGAAAAAAAACAGTTTCCCTTGCCCTTAATTTGCATTTTTCTAATCCTACGTGCCCTATATGTATTTTTTTTAATAAGTCTGATCTTAATTTTTTAGGTATAACCACTCGTTCGCCCTTCCAAATCAAACCATATGCCACAGACAACTCCTCTTTATAATTCCAATATGGTGAAACCACCTCCGGTATTTCATTTTTATCACTAGGCCATCCTTTCAAAATGTATTGTTTTAATTTAATGAGCTCTTCGTCATTTTCCGTATGTTTTTGTAATTGAATAAAATATCTGTCATTTATGTACTGATACTGAGAAGCGAGCTGTAATGTGTAGTTTTCACTCTCGCGCGTAATCGCACACACCTCGCCGTCGAACAATGCCGCGGTCTCGTGCAGCGCGCTGGCCGGCTCATAAGCACGTGACAATGCGTCAGCCATAAACAGGTGTTTACCTGGCTTGTATACCAATGTAAAGTAATATTTTTGCAGTCTCATTAACATTCGTTGCAACCGAGCAGGAGAATCTACTATTGGTTTTTTAATTATACTAATCAGTGGCTTATGGTCGGTTTCTATTGTAACATCGGGCCTCCCGTAAATATAGGCATGAAACCTCTCGCAAGCAAACACACACGCATACAATTCTTTTTCTATCTGCGCGTAGCGCTGTTCAGTATGAGTTAGTGATTTAGACGCGTAACAAACGGGTAACCCATTCTGCATGAGACAAGCACCTAACCCACTTTTACTTGCGTCTACTGATATGATTATGGGATCGGTCATGTTGTAGTACTGCAGCACTGGTGCCGCAATTAAACATTTCTTTATTTCCTGAAAACAATTATCGTGTCTTTCATTCCAATGCCATTCTGTTTCTTTCTTTAGTAACTCCCTAAGCGGTAAGGTTTTATCTGATAGATTTGGTATGAACGTTCCCACATAAGTAATTAACCCTAATAACCGTTCTATGTCTTTTTTATTCTGTGGTTTTGGCATGTTAATTATTGCTGATAAATGACTTTCATCGGGGCACAGACCATTTTTAGTAATTCTATGACCTAAGTACTTTATTTCTTGGAGGCCAAACTTACATTTGCTTTTATTTAATTTTAAATTTATTTTCCTACACCTATCTAGTACTTTCTTCAATCTGATGTCATGTTGTTCTTTTGTATCTCCGTATATTAGTAAATCATCGATGTACATGCAAACACCCTCAATATCATCAAAATTTTCGTATATTTTCTTATGAAATACCTCAGATGCTGAGCATATACCATAAGGCATTCTCAGAAATTTGTATCTGCCAAAAGGCGTATTAAACGTGCAATAATCCGATGAGCTATCTAACTTTATATTCCAAAACCCAGATGAAGCATCTAAAGTGCTAAAATATTTCGCCCCAGACAGCTTTGACACTATTTCATCAAGTGTTGGTAACCTAAAATGTTCCCTTTTGATAGCTTGATTAAGCTCCTTTGGGTCCAAGCATATACGTAAGTCACCATTTGATTTTTTAACGACTGTTATACTGCTTACCCAGTCTGACGGCCCTTCTACTTTTGAAATAATAGGTACCCTGCGATTCCATCTCATCAAATTTTTTCTTTACATCATCTTTTATAGCAAAAGGCAATTTTCGTGGGGCGTGGACAACTGGAACAACATTATCTTTTAGCTGAATTTTGTATTCTCCTGGCAAACAACCGACTCCTTCAAATACGTCTTTATATCGATTAATTAATACTGGATATTCTTTCTGATCACTATTTTCTTGCACCGACATAACACGTCTCACTACGTCCAGCTCCATACAAGCGTAACGACCTAAGATTGGTACTGACTGTACATCTGCTACTTTAAATTCTAGTAAATACATTTTATTTTTGCAGTATGCTTGTAAATTAATTTTTCCTAAAACTTTTATCGTTGCCGCTGAATAACCATTTAATTTGGTATTTGTTTTTAACAAATCACTGGTATCTATCCCTAATTGTGACAAATAACAAGCTGGCAAAACATTTACATCTGCACCTGTGTCTAATTTAAAGCGCACTGTATTTTCATTTATTTCTAAATCTAAGTTCCAATCATTTTTACAATTTATTGAATGTATTACCTGGTCCTCTGATTCTTCAACGTAGAATACACCACAAACGCGTGCAAAATGGTTCATTTTCGAGCATCGCATACACACTTTTCCGTAAGCCGGACATTCAAATTTTTTATGTAAACTCACAGGTTGAAGATAATCGCCGCAATTCAAAAACATATTGCTCAATAGTTTCATTTTCTTTTTGATCCCTTGTGAAAAATCTATGCCGCTCCACAGTTACATTCTTCTTCGTCTTAAAATGCTCGTCTAATCCTTCCAATATCTCTTTTGCCGTCTTGAATTTTGTGTTTAATTGCTCCAAAATTTCTCGACATTGGTCTCCAATGACATGTAAGAGTATATTTATCTGTATTTCCTCCGATTTCTTGTCTATTTCACAAGCTTTGATGTATATTTCGTAACCTTTCCTCCATTTTGACCATCTTTGACTCAGCGCCCCAGACGCTAAGTCCAGTGAATTACCGTCGAATTGAAACGGTGACGGCGGTGACAAAACGCTATCCATATTTGTTTGATGGTTCGTTAACGAAGACTTCGCGACGAAAATCACTTTTTAAAACGAGTTAATCCTACCGGCTGCGCCATGTAAATGTGGAGCGCTCATTGAAACCACCATCGCTGAGTAATCACTCATATTTATTCCTTTCGTAGGTACATGCATATATATTATTTTATTGCTACCCTCACATACCTGTGCGCCAATGAAGGTGATGTGTGGTAGTCACAATCAGTACGGAGTTTACAATATCGTAGTGAGAAGCACGGCATGACTTGCACATTTTGAGTGTCGTGGAAAAACACGGATTATCAAAATGTACTAAGCTGTACGCAACTAGATTTTATAATAACTATAGCAAAAAGTGAAGGAGAATAGGCACACATCCCGAGTTAACCTAGATAGTTAGGTACCTACATTATAAACGTGATAAGGCTGTTTAACACTTACCCAGTATAGGGGTTACGAAGACACATAATTGAATGCGATTTACTGCAAATTTTTTTTTTTAGGCCCGAATAATGTTGGAAACCACGTATAGTGTGTACAAGTGAACGTGTTTCTTCTTTGGGAGCAGCGATTCAAATGTGCCAGTCATTGGGAAAGAATGAATGTCATACGTACGGCGCGGCGCGCGCGAATCGTACAGATATGTCCTCACTCGTTCGTTCGGATACACGAAACGCGCGCACAACACTGGTAAAACAGCTAATTTATGTCGTTTAGTAACGTAAGACGGCCCTAATATTTTTACCGTCATTGGTTGGTTTTGACATTTTGGTGTTGAAATAAGCTAGGTAATCAAAAGTAACGATACAACGTTACAGCCTCCAACGTAGATCAAACTTCGCCTTTTTTTTAAAACCTCTGCAACTCCGACAGCTTTTCCTTGATACAGATTCCAAAGGATAAAATAGCCAAGCATCTCGAAAGCTTAGACATATCCAAAGGTTCTGGCAGCGATGAAATTCCCCAAACTTTGTCCAACTTGCGCTGACCAACGTGCAACCCCCTATGCTTGATTTTTAATAAATCTCTCTGCGCTGGTATTTTCCCTAATAAAATAAAAGCTGGCCGAAGTGGTAACGATTCATAAATCAGGCGCTGATGACTTGGTAGGAAACTATCGTCTTATACCCATCCTTCCGACATTTGCCAAGGTTTTTGAAGCAATAGTATGCCCGGACATTCAAAACTATTTCAGGAAATATCTGTCAGACCACCAGCATGGCTTTACTGCTGCAAGATCCTCCTGCAGTAATATAGTGGCCTTCGTTGAGGTTATTGCAGCTTCACTTGACTCGAACCAGCAAGTCGAAGCCATATACACTAATTTCAGCAAGACTTTTGACAAAGTTTTCCATGAAGTGCTGATTCAAAAACTTACGCGTACGGTTTTGCTTGTTATCTATCCGTTAGGTAGGAGTGCAGCCAATTAAGAATTGGCTGCACTCCTCCCTAACGGATAGATCCTTTTATGCCGTGGTCAATGGCTATAAATCTGAAACCATGGTCATAACCTCTGGTGTTCCGCAGGGTTCCCACCTTCCTTATTGCTTCTTTAACTCCACGCCATTCCTATTCGCCGATGATTGATTGAATGTAGTACAAAAACTTTTTAATTTTAATTATTTTAATGTACTGTATTGTAATGTACTATATTTTAATGATACATAAATGATGTTTATTTTGCAAATAGGTTTTTACAAACAATTTTACACGTCTCTTTTTTTAAACTAGATGGGGCGGTGTTTCGTACCTGACTACTCTGAGAAGAAACAGCCGAAACAAACAGAGGTCATAGTCTCTTTTAAAGTCCAGACATAATCTTGATTAACTCACATGCGGACTATGCAGATTAGTGTCTGAGATAGTCTGTTGAAGAAAGAACCACACTGATTTGATTGGCCCTGTCCAGTCAGTGGAAGCATTTGTCAGTTATCGTGTAGCTCGACTTATAACTCAAGGAGCTCAACGACACGACGAACAATACCAAAGAAAGGACATTTGGGTAGGTCGCTTATAGTACTCAAACTGTTAGACAATCGTGGAAAAAATAAAAAACGAACAAACAAAAACATTGAACCACTCTGCTCGATGTTTTCTTTTTTTTTTGTTTCTCACGAGTAAAATGCCCAAAACTGCTAAAATATCGTCGTCTGTCACTGGTAACGCCATGGCTTCAACTGAACGTCGCTGTCGGTTGGATAGTTTAAAGTAGTTTATACTGATCATGTGTAGTGTATATGGATGAACTGCAGATTGGATCAAGCTTGCAGCATCATGCCGATTGGACACATGTTGTATGGCCGGCATTAGGATCGTAAGTTAACAGGTGGTATTAATAGATAGTAACAGGATCAGCAGGGGGTCATGACACGCCCTTTTTTTTACCAATGGGAAATCATCAAATAACCCCTCCCGCTCTGGGCTGAGCAGGAGGGAGTGTCAGACTTTTACTGACTAAAACCCATCCATGTTCCTTCCTTTGCCCTTTGTGTTCCAGGGCCGCGGTATCTCTTTCGAACAGTCCCGCAACCCTGGTATAAAGTCCTTCCCTTACATTTATTTAGAAGATTGCCCTGGGTCCAGCTCTATGTCGACGACCTTCGTATATTATTTATTAAGCTCATTGATTTTAATCAAATAAATACTTTGTCTGATGACAAACAAACGAGAGCGACAGGCAAAGTAGGACTATGTATGTACTGTTATAATTAGCAGTTGCGTATTTACCCTCAGGCCACGAAGGCCATTGACCCGGGGCGGCAACTGAGAAGAGCGGCTTACGCGTGCTTATTTCATAGTCTGTCGCCCCGTATTTACTTGATACAAGCACTAAACTGTGCAAGCCTGCAGCTGTGCAGCCCCGCAGCTCCCATATCTGTAGTGAGGATGGATTTATTAAAACTTACTTCACCATCGACTTGAGAAGATGACCTCTAAATATTGATGTTATAAATTTTTCCTGCAAGTGTTTTTAGATTTTGATAACATAATGATTTTTCCATGCAGATATACAAATTTTAAAAAGCATTCAATTTTTGAAAGATTTTTGAGCAAAAAAATGTAGCATCATTTAAAAAACGAACCACGGCCCGCTTCATCTTTACACCCTGTAGATATACAGGGTGTAAACGGATCCTTGACGAAGCAGTCAACCAATCTGTCTGTAGGTACATCTGAGTAATTCTAGACAAAAATTATTGCTGGGAAACGACTTTTTGAGGTGAAAAATAACGTTTACGCTAGGACTCAATGTAACGCACTCAAAACATTGTGCTGATGGATGCGATGTTGAAATGTATGGAGCTAGTGAAACAACCTCGTTAGCTGTGACCTGGTTTATTACTGACAAGAAGGGAGCGCGCGTCGCAGCGCGCGCTATGTATCTATAGCTACTTGTACATACATATATATCATTCCTCCCCAATTAGTTTTGGAACCTGTAGACAAACAATACATAAATTTAATCACAATCAATTCGTTACTCGCTTCGACGTTTGGCGTGTGAGTGTGGGTGACGGAACCGGGAGTTCATGTACCAGGCTTAAGGCGGCAGAGGCGATATCGCCTACCTGCTCGCTCGCAGGCCCTGCCAGACCAGGCTGCTCTGACGGACTGACCCCGGTGGATGTCCCTGCATCTATCCCTCTCTCACACTCTTCAGCCCGACAATCCGCCCAATTATCATCATCCTTTTCTTCAATAACAATAGGAACACGCGACTCAACATCTCCAACCGCCGACGCATCTACCGCAGTCTGACCGTATGGGTTTTCCATTGGAGGTTCATTCGGGATTGCTGAACTCGTAGAATCCGACGACGGTTGAGCTTGATGAGATACCCCTGTCCCCCAATCTGATAACCTATCATTGCTACCTCTATACTTAATAATTTGATCTACGTGTCATAAACACTCGATATTAAGATCATGGATTTTTATTTTGTGCATACGATTGCCTATTTTCTGCGTTACAGTTCCCAGTTGCCATGACTCCTTCCGTACACTGTACCATCGTACACAAACTACATCACCAACATTGAATTGACGTTTTCCAATGTCTGAATTCGGCGCGAGTTTGTTTGAGTCGTCCGAAGGCATTATTAAATCTAACAGTGATCGTAAGATCCGTCCAAACATTAGCTTAGCGGGCGACTCTCCGGTGGTACAATGCATAGTGATTCTGTAATTAAACAAATAGCCCAGTAGCATTTCGTAAAAATGACCCAATGGAAGGTTATCGCTAATTACACACTTTAGCATCTTTTTACATGTTCGGACCGAATTTTTAGCTTGACCGTTTCTTGGCGGGTGATAAATAGGCGTCGTCATATATTTGATACCATATGAATGAATGAATGAATGATACATTTATTTGCAAGAATATAGGTAGTTAACATAGGTTCTTAATATCTATTCGTTTCACTATATTCGGCATTTCGGCCATACAAATATTGAGATTTTACATTTCGGCATAATTATAGCATGCAGTACACATTTATTAATTAGCAATTATATTTAAATACATAAAATAATTCAAATTACAAACCAATTAATAAATTTAATATAGATTCGTTTAAAATAATAATGTATACGTGAATTAAAGCACGCTTCGCTACCTCCACCAACTCATCCGGCGGGGTATGTGAACATGAGACGGGGTGCTTGGAATCTGGAGAGTGGACCTATAGGTATGACTTTGAGCCGCAACTATACCTCGGATGAGCACGACGTGCAACAGTCGCATAATAGTATGCAGAAAATATCCCCCGCATCGAAGTCGTCCCCAGATAATAATTGTCAAGTTGGTATTGTGTGTACGGCGCCGTTATCTCGAGGCATGCAGAAAGATGAGTCACCTAGTGTGCAGCTCGCTGCGGCGGATTCGGAGGCGCAGGCGGTCAGCTGTTTTGGAGGCGTGGAGGGGCGGGAATTGACGTTATCTAAGATTGTTAGCCCAAGTATATCCAAAGTCACAAAGCGAGTAGAACAGAAATCTAAGGAGAATATGGTTGTTCGAGTTACACGTCAACTACCTGAGTTGATTGAAAAAACAAATTGCGAAAAGGAAGGAACTCCTTGGCAAACTGTAAATAAGAAAAAAAAACAAAATTACAGGTATTGGGCGAAAGAGGAAAAGCTGACGCACCTATATCTTCCTTTAAAGCTGCGTGTTCAGGTGGAGGACGAAGCCACGGCGCGATCTAATTTAAATCGTAAAAAATGTTCAGAGTTGCCGACGCGCTCGATAGATGGCGTTGTCGTCGAGTTAGATCGCGCTATGGTTTCGTTACCACCAATAGTATAAGTAAATTAGGAGGTTTTTTTTGTATGTGCGATTTTTTGTGATTCTTTTTATTATACGCCTTATTGGAAACTTTGAGTTTAATTAGGTGTTCTCGCCTTCGGACCTTGAAATCCTGTTCATGGTCCTTCGAAGCCGGATTGGCGTGAAGGTGTTTTTTGGATAGTCATCGGTGGTGGTGGTGATTATCGCCCCACAACGTCAGTACTGGGCAGTGGATTGCTGCTCAGAGCATCCCTACAGCGAGGCGTCAGCGGTGACGTCATCGAAGCAGAGGATCCGGCTGGGTGCCGGAGGAGTGACGTTGTGTGGAGGAGCCAGGCAGAGGAGTTCGCAGAGTGGCCACCAGAGGTCGCCACAAGTGCGGCGTATAACGTCGAGTATCAGTGTCAGTGAGTGCATAGTGTGGAGAAATCGTGAGTACATTTTCGACCTTATTACTTAGAAGAAATTAACTTAAACAATTCAAGAAAGTGCATTGAAATTTAAACTTTAAATTCACTAGCTAATTTACTTAGTTAATAGTAGTTTGGACTTGTACTAATTTTAAAGCAAAAGTGGTTGAGACGGGGAACCTATGCCCGATTTTACTCAAAAAATACAAGTCCAAAACACTTGTAAAATTTTAAACATTATCTGGGACTTAGAAAAATTCCGAAGTGCTTCAAAGAAACTTGTATGGTGTTATTGGACAATAAGTTATAGTGTTAGTTATTTAAAGTGTTATGGGTATTTAGTAGTTGCTAGAAAATTGTGTATTTTATATTTGTGACCTAACCTACTTGTGTTTTTTAATTAAAAATGGAGTCGCTTAACGATATTCAAGAAGATATTAAAGCTAAAATGCTTAAGTCAAAATCTAACTTTAAAAAATCTCCCAAAGAGCGTCTAACGGATTGTTATATAGAAACTAGGATTGAAAACTTAGAGCAGCAATGGCAACTATTCCACACAACACATGTAAAAATAATTAGTGAAGTAAAAAGGTCTGATTTAATTAGTTCAAATTATTTTAAGAATAGCTTGTATGATGAGGTCGAAGAGTTTTATATACAGTTTAAAAGCGAGCTGAAAGAACAATTAAATAATATGAAAATGTCTAGTGAAACGTATAATGTTAGTCCAGGAGCTAGTTGTAGTATTGGATTTAGAAACTTTAAGTTACCTGAGGTTAAGATACCTGTGTTCTCTGGAAAGTACAGTGAGTGGCAAACATTTAGGGATTTATTTGTGGGGTTAATACACAACAATAATACTCTAGACGATGCGCAGAAATTATATTACCTTAAAGGTTACTTAACCGGAGATGCAGAGCTGCTATTAAGAAACATTAATGTTGTATCTGTTAATTATGAAATTGCATGGTCTAAATTAGATAAAATGTACAATAATAAAAAGTTTCTAGCTAATGGCATTATAAAAAGATTACTCAGTCAAAAGACTTTGTCCTGTGAATCGGCTAGCGAAATAAAAAGGCTTATAAATACTACCTCAGAATGTCTGGAGTCTATTGGTAATTTAGGGGTGGATGTCTCTTCCTGGGATCTGATAGTTATACACATAATTAGTGAAAAATTAGATAAAGAGACTAGGAAAGGTTGGGAACTCAAAGTAGCTTCGGATTCAAGTGATGTGTTGCCTACGTTTCAACAGTTTTCTGAATTTTTAATTAGTCGCTTTAGAGGTCTAGAAAATTTAGAAAATAAACCTCATGTTCAAAAGAGTTCGCAATCGTTCCATGTGGTAGGAAAAGTGAAAACGGAGTTATCTTGCCCTTTTTGTTCTGCCGCTCATAAGGTAACTGCTTGTAATAGTTTTTCTAAAGAGAGTAACGATACTCGGCGTGATTTCGTACAAAAAAAGGGGCTATGTTTCATTTGTTTGGGTAGTAACCACTCTGCCAGATTTTGTAGAAACACCGTCAAATGCCATATATGTAAAAGACGCCACCATACTTTAGTCCACCCTAGCGGTGGTTCTGGGTCTGTTGGTGAGGTCACGGGCGTTGATAAGAAGGAAGCAGCGTCAGTTGCTGCTAGGAATAGTACCTCAATGGAGGAATCTCAAAAGGCCGCTGTACAAGCGGAGGGATGTACTAAGCCAATAGTTTCATGCCTTTCGACAGGAAATTGTAAGGATACGGTTTTAATACCTACGGCTTTAGTAAAGGCCATGTCGAAAGATGGAAATTATCGTGTGGTTCGGGCATTAGTAGATCAAGGATCCCAGGGATCTTTTATCACTGAGTCAATGGCTCAATATTTAGGGTTAAAGAAAACTTTAACGAAACACCGTGTAACAGGTGTAGGCGGTAATAAAACAGTGATGTCTAATTCTTCCGTAGTTGTTAATCTACGTTCTCGAATGAATCCAGATTACAACGTTCAAGTGAATGCATACGTTTTGAAGTCCATCACGTCCCTTCTCCCAGTTGTAACAGCAACCAGGGTAGAATGGGTAAAGTTGAGTGAAAACGATTTGGCAGATCCTGAGTATCACAGGCCTAATAAAATTGACATTTTGTTGGGTGCTGAGATATTCAGCCAAATTATTCAAGATGGAATCAAAAAGAGTACTAGTGGAGCACTCGTAGCACAACAAACAGAGTTCGGCTGGATTCTTTCGGGTGTTGTCGGTACAGAAAATTTGGTGGATATCAGTTCATATCCTTGTATAACTGTCATGCATTCCAACGTTCAGACTGATGACTTCTTACGTAAGTTCTGGGAGCTAGAAGCGGAGCCATCAGGAACTGCAAAAATACTGAGTAAAGAAGAAGAGGAATGTGAGAATATTTTTACAAATACCACAAAGCGAGATGAAACCGGACGTTATATTGTAAGATTGCCGTTCCGCGATGGTAACCAAAGTTGCAAGGATGGTGAATCTAGGTTCATAGCTGAAAAAAGGTTAAAGAGTTTAGAGTTCAAACTTTCAAAGAATGACAAATTAAAGGCAGATTACACAGCGGTGATGCAGGAGTATATAGAACTTAACCATATGGTAAAGGTATCTCCAGAAGAAAAGAATAAAGGGTTGTACTTACCTCATCACGCAGTAATCCGGGAAGATAAGCAGACGACTAAGGTGCGCGTGGTATTTGACGCTTCCTGCAAGGGAATAAATGGGGTATCGCTAAACAATGACTTGATGGTTGGTCCGACATTGCAAGCAGAATTACGACATACGGTTATGCGTTGGAGAATAAATCCAATTTGTATAGGTGCTGATATAATTAAAATGTATAGACAGGTTCTGGTCAATAGAGATGATACAATGTTTCAGAGGGTTCTTTGGAGGGACAGTCCTGAAAAAGAAATTGAAGAATTTGAGTTAGTAACGGTTACATTTGGTACTTCATCGGCGCCATTTCTAGCAGTGCGGTCTTTACATCAAGTTGCTTATGATGAAGGGAACGATTATCCATTAGCAGCAAAAAATATTCTTAATAATTTCTACATGGATGATCTAATGACAGGGGCAGAAAGCGTAGATGAAGGATATAAAACTCATACAGAAATAAAAAATATTTTAGCTAAAGGGGGATTTCAATTGCAAAAATGGATAAGTAACAGTGAAGAATTACTACATAAGATAAGAGAAAGCAAAAGGGATAAAGCTGAAGAAGTAAAAATAAACCTAGATAAAATAGATAATATTACAAAAATACTCGGACTTACCTGGGATCCTCGCGCTGATGTTTTCCAGTACTCCGTAGAACTGCCTCTCCCGACGGAACCTGTGAGTAAAAGGAAAATTATATCGGATATATCTAGGCTTTTCGACCCGTTAGGTTGGTTGGCACCTAGTATCATTTTAGCAAAAATGTTGATACAGAAGCTATGGTTAGCAGGTATAGGTTGGGACGAAGAAGTGCCCAACAGTTTATTAAAAGAATGGATTACTTACCGTAAGGACTTATCTTCTTTAGTGAATGTTAAAATCCCACGTTGGCTTAACACTAAATCCAGCAATGTAAAGACGGAGCTACACGGTTTTTCGGATGCCTCAAAAATGGCCTACGCTGCAGTGGTATACGTCAGAGTTATAGATGCAGAGGGTAACATACATGTGGCGTTAGTTACCTCGAAAACTAAAGTGTCTCCCATCAAACAGGTGTCGATACCTAGGTTGGAACTATGTGGAGCCGGTCTATTAGCTAAGTTGATGGTGGACGTTGCTAAAACTCTGGATGTAAATATATCAGATGTGCACGCTTGGACGGATTCCGAAGTTGTTCTCGCATGGCTTAGTGGTCATCCAAGCCGTTGGAAAACATTTGTGGCCAATCGCGTTGCAGAGATCTTAACCAAATTGGATACACAATATTGGTCATACGTTCCATCCAAACAAAATCCAGCGGATTGTGCCTCTCGCGGCGTGGCTCCAGGAGAACTCGTCAATACGGCAATATGGTTCAATGGACCGGAGTTCTTACGGCAATCAGTGATAGAATATAAAAAACCTAAACACTTGATTACTAAATTGGAGGAAGTGAAGGTCCATTCGGGTATCCTTGACATTTCTTTTTGGGAAAGATTTTCATCGCTTTCAAGGATGATCAGAGTAGTAGCCTACTGTAGGAAGTTCTTGCTCTTAAGGATTAATTGTGCTAACAAGGAGAGAAATAAACAGTTGTCTACGACAGAACTCGGGGAGGCGATGGAAATATGCATTAGAAAGGGTCAAGAAGAAGAGCTACACGAAGAAATAGAAGAACTTAAGAAGACAGGATGTTTAAGGAAAAAGGGAAGAAAGTATAAATCGTTAAATTTATTTTTAGATTTAAAGAGAGTAATTAGAGTGGGCGGTCGATTAGAGATGTCTCAGTTGAGTTATGATCGCAAACATCCAATACTTATACCTAAAGATTCGTTCCTCACGAAGCTTCTCATAAGCGAGGCGCATCAAAAAACGATGCACGGAGGCCCTCAAGCTATGATCGCTTACTTAAGATCTCAGTATTGGGTTGTAGGAGTCAAACCTCTAGTAAAGGCTTTTTTTAGAAAATGCGTTACTTGCATTCGGTATTCAAATAAGACCAGAAGCCAACTAATGGGACAGCTACCATCTCCTCGTGTTACACCAAATAAGCCTTTTCTGTACAGTGGTGTCGATTACGCTGGCCCGATAAACGTCAGAATGTCTAAAGGGCGTGGTAATAAGTCGTACAAGGGGTACATCGCCCTTTTCATCTGTCTGTCGACGCGGGCGATTCATATCGAAGCAGTCAGTGACATGACGTCCAAAGGTTTTTTGGCCGCTTTTAAGAGGTTCGTAGCCAGACGTGGACACTGTGCAGAACTACACAGTGACAACGGCACAAATTTTGTTGGTGCTGCGCGAGAACTTCAGGAATTATTAAATGAAGAAATATCAAAATTAATTCCTGAATTGGTTGAGTGCTTGGCAAATAATGGTACAAAGTGGAACTTTATTCCTCCTCACGCTCCAAATTTCGGCGGACTATGGGAGGCAGGAATAAAGTCTACTAAATACCATCTCAGAAGGGTTATAGGGAACTCTACTTTAACGTTTGAGGAACTTACGACGGTGTTGGCACAAATTGAGGCGTGCCTCAACTCGAGACCGCTTTCCTGTGTGGATCAAACCGAGTTAACAGTGTTAACTCCGGGACATTTTTTGGTTGGGGAACCACTCGTCCTTGTACCTGATTCGAATTTCGAAAAGGCTAACATTTCTAGTCTCAGACGGTGGCAACTTACCCAAAGAATGTTACAGGACTATTGGCGGCAGTGGTCACAGGATTATTTAAATCAATTTTTACAACGCCATAAGTGGGCTCACCAAAATCCAGAACCAGCCGTAGGTGGCATAGTTCTGATAAAAGAGGATGATTTACCTCCTGGCAAGTGGTTGCTGGGAAAGATTGAGTTAAAACATCCTGGGCCCGACGGAATTACTCGAGTCGTTACTGTCCGAACTAAAGGTTCTCTGATAAAGAGACCTATAGCAAAATTGGCTATTCTTCCTGTAGCATCTTAAACTTTGTTTGTGAGGTATAATTTAAGAACAATATGAATTGTTCATCTAGTTTGTAAGTTTTTGTTTTGTACACCTTCACAAATCATATAGTACTATTAAGGTTTTGTACTTGTGCACCCCGCACGGTGGGCGGTTTAGATTAAGAGAAGGACATTCTGCAACATGTCCTTGGTGGGCGGTATGTTCAGGTGGAGGACGAAGCCACGGCGCGATCTAATTTAAATCGTAAAAAATGTTCAGAGTTGCCGACGCGCTCGATAGATGGCGTTGTCGTCGAGTTAGATCGCGCTATGGTTTCGTTACCACCAATAGTATAAGTAAATTAGGAGGTTTTTTTTGTATGTGCGATTTTTTGTGATTCTTTTTATTATACGCCTTATTGGAAACTTTGAGTTTAATTAGGTGTTCTCGCCTTCGGACCTTGAAATCCTGTTCACTGCGAATAAGAAAATACCTATATTTATAACAAATGTGCATATAGATACGTTGGAATCCGATATCGTGGACTATATAAAAATGAAAACACAAGAGAGGGTATCCCTGGAAAAGATTAACACGAAAAAAGTGCTGGATCACAAAGCATACAAATTCTTTGTGTCCGAGTCTAAATTGGATATGTTTTTAGACGAAACAACATGGCCTGAGGGTATTATCTTTAGGCGCTTCGTTCACTATAAATATCGAAAGGCGGACGGAGGCTCCGCTGCAATCGGCCCAGTGTCCTCTAACAATGGATAGTACGACCTATAAGTTTGCCAGCTATAATTGTAAGAACGTAAAGAGCGCCGTCAACGATGTTCGACGTTTATGTGACGAGTGTGTGTTGATTGCACTACAGGAAACTTGGCTGCTTCCAGAGGAGTTGGCGTATCTGAATTGCATAGATAGCAGATTTAGTTCCAGTGGAACTTCAGCTGTTGACATGACGGTGGGCCTACTGCGCGGCAGGCCTCATGGTGGGACAGCGCTGCTGTGGAATACGAGTGTGTTTCCTAGTGTTACAGTGATAGACTGCGATAATCCGCGTGTGTGTGCTATTCGTGTTGATGCGGCCGATGGTCCGTTGATAGTAGTGTGTGTCTGTCTATATGCCGACAAACAAATCAGATAACCTGCCGATGTTTACTGACTGTATGGGAACTGTAAGTGCTATTAGTAATGGTTATGTAAACGAACCTATTTTTGTTTTAGGGGATTTCAATGCTCATCCTGGAGAATTGTTTTTTAATGAACTGACTATTTTATGCGATGACTTTAATTGGGTAATTATGGATGTAAATATGTTAGGATTGACCTCGGAAACATTTACCTACATAGATCAAGCCTGTGGGTCTAAGCGCTGGCTTGATCATTGTGTTATGTCGCAATCAGCTGCGGTCTCTGTGTGCAATGTGTACGTGAATTATGGCGTGCTGTGGTCGGATCATTTTCCCGTGATATGTGAATGTAAACTAGAACGTCTGAGTCCTCTTAGGATTATGTCGAGTGTAACTGATAATCGGGTCAAATGGGGAGAAAAAGCCGCAGACGAGATCACACAATATCGAACTGAATGTCATAAACGTCTCAGACTTATTGATTTTCCGACTGAATTTCGTATGTGTAGTGATCTGTATTGTGATGACCCAACTCACAGCTCAGTTATTGACAAAATGTACTCCGACATCGTGCTTGCGTTATCACAGGCGTCGGTGGGGGGGCGGGGGGGCAAGCGTATGCAGAGTAAACGTCCACCGAAAAATATTGTTGGATGGAGTAAAATTGTGAGCGACAGTCACGGGGCGGCCAGGGCGAGTTTTCGGGAATGGCTATTGTGTGGTAGTCCTACTACTGGTGTTATGTTTACTAAAATGTGTGAGACCAGAAAAATATTTAAGTCACGTTTAAAATGGTGTCAGAACCATCAAAACCAGTTAAAAATGGACGTTCTAGCAGCTAAACATAGCACGAAGGATTTCAAGGGGTTCTGGAAAAGTACTAACCGTTTGAGGGTACGCCCTGGTCTTCCCGTGAGTGTTGACGGGACGAATGATTTGAAGGGTATAGCTGATAAATTTAAAAACAATTTTATTGTAAGGTCACCGCTGGGATCGATGATCATATGATATCTTGTGGAATAAGATGAGATCATCCCAGATACCGTATGAACTTATTAACATCTTTAAGTATTGGTACGGGAACCAGGTGAACAACGTGAACTGGGCAGGCACGTTGTCGGACCCATATAGGTTGGAATGTTGGGTGAGGCAGGGGGGGTTGAGCTCTCCCTCCATTTTCAACCTGTATGTGAATGGGCTGATCGAGGCGCTCAGCGAGCAACATATCGGTTGTCACATAGATGACGTCTGTTTTAATAACATCAGCTACGCGGACGATATGGTGCTGCTGAGCGCCTCGGTGTGTGGTCTCAGGAGGCTGATGAGTATATGTGAGGACTATGCAGCTGGTCACGGGCTGCGGTATAATGTAAAGAAGAGTCAGTGTATGGTTTTTCAAGGTGGGTCTAGGAAAGTGCGAGAAATGCCACCTGTAAAGCTGAATGGTTCACCCTTGGAAAGGGTGGACATTTTTAAGTACTTAGGACATTTCGTGACTTCCACTTTGAAAGATGATGCGGACATTGAGCGCGAGAGAAGGGCGCTGTCGGTCAGAGCGAACATGGTTATCCGCAGGTTTGCACGGTGCTCTAAAGATGTTAAAATTACTCTTTTTAGAGCCTACTGTACGACACTGTACACGTGCAGCTTGTGGACCGACTATACGCAAAAGTCGTACAGCGCCCTCCGTGTCCAGTTCAACAACGCGTTCAGGATGATGTTTGCGCTCCCCCGCTTTTGCAGCGCATCGACTATGTTTGCGGAAGCGCGCGTGGATTGCTTCCACGCCACTATGCGCAAGAGAGGCACGTCGCTGGTGCGGCGAGTGCGGGGGAGCGCTAACAGCATGCTGGCCGCGCTGGCGGGAAGACTCGATTGCTCCATCATCTCCCACTGTTGTAAGCGACATGTGGCAGGCTGATGCGACTCGACTAACTAACCGCATATAATGTATGTAAATTGTAAATTTAATTATGTTTTTTTATTATTATTAATTTTTATTACTGTTTTATTTTTATGACTCACTGTAATTGAATTTATTTATTTGAATGCATGAATGAATTGAATTAATAATGTTGTGTATGTAATGTGACTGTATAAGTGTATTATTTCTATTATGAGTCAGTGTTACTCGAATTAAAATGATTTTATTTTATTTATTTTATAATAATATTTATGTCATGTCAATAAAAATAGTATTTGTTGAATCCAAAAAAAAAACAATCAATAATAGAAAAAGCGTTGTCGAATGATGTCGTGTCAATAAAAAATAGCAAGAATAATTAAAATATTTCAATATAATTAAAAAAATAGCAATAGTTATAGATATGTCATAAGTAATAATTATAGTAAGTCAGTTTTACATTTTACACTCAAAATATTCGTTGATGGAATAAAAACATCTCTCACACAACCAGCTATGTAGCTTTCTATTAAATTCTAGATCTGTAGCACTTCTAAATTCTTTAGCTAAGTGGTTATATATTTTCACCGCCATAGTATAACAATTTTTGTCGCATACTCTTAGTCTATTACGCGGGACTACTAGTGGCTTTTGTGCTATTTATACTACAGAACACACATATTACTACTACAGAAGGTTTTAAACTCCAATGAGTTAATTTTAGCATCGTTATCCGATATTATAACATTTGGAATACCGAAAATTGAAAAATTGCCTTTAATTTTGTAATCAGCGCTTTTGAAGAAAATCCGTTATGCATGTGCAAGCATTCCAACCATTTGCTGAACGAACCAACCACAACGAGATATACCCTTTGGCCTACTGTCATATAATCTATGTGGAGGCGCTGCCAGGGCGCGCCGGCAGAGTGCCACGGCGCGGAAGGGGCGCGCGGGGGGTCGCGGCGCGTACGCTTAGGCACGTCGCGCACCCGCTGATCCAACGCTCGATGTCGGCATCCTCCCTCTGGCATTACTCTTTTGTTTTAATAATACCTAGATGCGTTTCGTGCAGTTCACGTTACATTATCTCTCTAAGCGACTGTGACTGATCACAATCCCATATGCCCTCTAAATAAACAACCGTTTTCACATTGCAGGTCTGACTTACCTACATACGGATACGAAAGTACGGCATTACTGATGTGCAATTTATTTTACGAGGCCAGCCGCTTATCAAGTACCTTCCTTACAACAGTTTGAATAGTCTTATCGCTCGCTGTAGCCCGCCCCCGAGTGACGTCACGAGTAGTAATGGCGGGGGTAGCTTCATCTAAAAACCTAAGCGTATCTTTGCAGTCGCAGCGCAGTCGTCACCGGTATACCAGTCTTATTATTGCATATCGATACTAGGGCTCTATGATCGGTTCTTAGTATAAACGGCTCGCTGCGACCATAGAGATACTGATGGAAATGTTTCACCCCATGAATTATAGCGGTCGCCTCCTTTTGGATTTGGCTGTAATTTCGCTCACTAGTAGATAACGAACGAGACGCGTAAGTTAGGGGTCGCTCCTGGCCGTCGGAAGTCTGTTGAACTAGCGCGGCGCCGAGCCCGGTGGGGCCCGCGTCCACTGTGAGCACGAGCTGCGCGCGCGGCTCGAAATTCGCCAGCACGAGTTCCGAGGCCAAACTCTCGGCGCACTGCCACCATGGCGTCGCGCTGCCTATCTGTCCACACCATACCGCGTCTTTACATAACAGTTCCGTGTAAAGGACTATAAGAAGTGACGAGGCATTAGGTATAAAATTTCTGTAAAAGTTGACTATAGGTACCTACAAACCTTGTCCGGGTTAGTAATTAAACTGGATTTGCTGATAACGTACCCTAGATACGTAACGCTATCTTTAAATAAAGCACATTTATCTTTCTGTAAACGTAAACAGGCATCATTTAACCTACGCAGTACTTCATGTAACCTACCAATGTGTGACTTCCTATCTGGGGCCTGAGTCTGCTATTGCAATAGTGTCAGAATGGTCTATAATTGATTTAATAAGGCCCCTAGCACACGATGTATTGAAGCGCGTTCGAAACTCGTTTGACGTGCGTACAAAGGGTAATTCGTCTGCGCGGGGCCTTATTAAATCAATGATAGACCATTCTGACACTATTGCAATAGCAGACTAAGGCCCCTGGGCCTGTGATGCAAATGTCATCGAGCCAAACGCTAACACCGTCTATTCCCGCGAGTAAGACCTCCATTGATTTTTGAAAAATCGCCGGTGCTTTACCTAGACCATATACTAGCTTGGTATACATATAAAGGCCCTTATGAGTACTTATAGTTGTAAGTGGCTGTGACGAGTCCTCTAAAATAAATTGATTGTACGCATTTTTTAGATCAATTTTGCTGTACATTTCACCACCGCCGATTTTAGCAAATACCTCCTCTATCCGAGGCAGCGGGTATTTCTCTATTATGAGGTCTCGGTTCAGGGTAACCGAAAAATCGCCTGCGAATCCGACGTTTCCGTTTTCGGTCAATACGGGTACTATTGGTGTCGCATATTCTGAATGATCAACAGAAATTAAAATACCCGCATCAACCAAACGCTTTAACTCTTTCTCGACCTATCTTTAAGCGCAAAGGGTACAGTTCGTGGTTTAAAATACTTCCGTACGGAATGTTCTTTAACTTGTAACTTTACTTTAAACCTATTGAACGATCCTAATTTATCACGCCATAGATTGCGGAAATTACGAAGAAAACCTGATATATCCGTATCAATACCTGCCTTGGTTTGTACCGAGTTCAAACTAGTTGTCAAAACTATATTTAAAGCGGACATACAATTTCTACCTAGCAATGGCGGCCCCCGTTTTAAAAAACAAAATTTTTAATCTTTTTTTTATATTATTATAAAACGCTTCTATAATAAAAACCCCCAAGGGAGATATTTTATGTCCGTTGTATATACATATTTGAATATTGCACTGTTCTAACGGATACTGCGAAAAATTATCCCGATACAATCGATCTGAAATTACACTGCCACCGGCACTTGAGTCGAGTTCCATCAATATCCTATAATTATTACCTAAAATGAAATCTATTTGTATTGGCTTGTCACACCTTAAATTTAAGTTCTGGCATTCCTCACAACCCGCGTCCTGATCCGTTTTGACGTGGTAGATGCACGAATCTTTCGTAGTGCACACTTTTTTTAAATGCCCCTTATGACCACACTTTAGACACTTGTCGCGGTTACTTAAGTCCGACATCGTGACCTGTAGGTACGAGTACGACACACGTGTGGCGCAGGAGCTGCGCGGGAAAGGTGAACGCGACCGTCACGACAGCGCATGCGATGAAACTTTAGGTTTTTCATTCCACAAACCGCACATCGTGTGCCTGCGTCATTGCCGCTGCCGCCACCACGACCCCGACTGGACTTGTCTGGGAATCCTGCGCGATAAATTAGCTCTTCCTTTACCAAACTAACGTCGCTGGTGAGCATGACCTTAGCTTCTTTGGCACAGGCCGCTTGCTCCACCATTTCAATAGCCCGCGCTAACATCAGCGCAGAAGGGCTCTGTTCGAAAAAATTGTCCCTTTCTGGACCGGCATTCAGACCGAGGACAAAACGATTCCTAAGGTTCGTGTCTAAAGCAGAACCGAAGTCGCAATATACAGCTAAACCTCTTATTCGTGCTGCCCATTCCCCCAATGTTTCGCTTGACTTCCTGGTAGCACCAAAGAATTTTGCCTAGTCGACAAATGAGCACTTTTTTGGCTTAAAATGGCCATCGAGTAATTCCACAAGCTCGCTGTATGTTAGCGTTTCTAATTCCTTTGGAAATGCTAGGCTGAGAAATAGACGGTAGGTCTCCGTGTGATGAGTCAGTAAAATTCATCTTTTACACTGTTGATTTTTTTAAACTGAGTCAATTTACCTTTGTTACACACATTACATTCACTTATTTTATGATCGAATACGGATAAAGTTCCTAAATAAGTGGTTATTTTATTTTTGCGCGTTGGTTGACCGACTTCGTCGCCAGTGAAATGTATGGAGCTAGTGAAACAACCTCCTTAGCTGTGAGCTGGTTTATTACTGATAAGAAAGGTGCGCGCGTCGCAGCGAGCGCTATGCATCTATAGCTACTTGTATATACATATATAAGGTGTATCTATTCATACACGAAATCTTTTAAGGGGTCATTGTACTCATCATTATGAACCACTTTCACTATGGGACCAACCCCGAAATCGCGGAAAAAAAAATCAGCCGTTCAGTACATTTTGACGAGATAATGCGATCATATTGTAGGGAACAGCAGTTTTTTTTTCGCGATTTCGACGTTGGTCCCATAGTAAAAGTTGTTTATAATGATGAGTACAATGACCCCTTAAGAGATTTCGTGTATGAATAGATAGACCCTATATATCAGATGTACTGTATGGTTTCGGACGTAAAGAATAGCACCATCGTATCTTCCCATGGGTGTAGTAAGAGACTTACCTACTAAGGGAATTACCATAGAATGGGCAGCAACGTTCTCTGTGCCTTTGTAACAACCGTACTGCGATCGCCAACCCGCCTGCCAAGCGTGGCGATTATGGCAAAACCGCCCTTATTGTGAGCGTAACACAGAGATGGCCCCTAGTACCCGGCAGCCCGTCTACCCTCGACTACGGTAGCGGTCGAGGTTACGGCGTGGCAAGGGGTGCGAAGACTCCGGAAGGGATCCGGCTACCTATACCAACGAGAAGATAACAAATCAAATAAAATCATTTATTAACAGATCATAAAATTCAATTGTTCAGTAATAAATACACATCTTAAACATTAGTGTTATTACATAATTATATTTGAAAAGTTTTGGTAATAACTTACTAATAATGTCAAAATCATTATTAATAATATAATAACCAGGAAGACAAAGAAATGAACAAAGTATAACTATAATCAAATAAGCTATAATTAAAAGAAATATTATTTCCAGGCACGATTTGAAGGTAATACTTGAGTTGTGGTTCAGTGCCTGAGTATTAGACCTTCCGCTCTATCGGCTCTTCGGCCACAGTGACCAAGAGGCTGTTGAACCTGCCTTCAAGTTGTTCGCCAGGGCCGCCCTGTCAACGTCATTCGAGCACCAAATGATCTGTGTCCTTATGGATTGAGAAGCCATGTCTGTAATTTGAATGTGGATACTTCCAACATTGAATAGTCAATTAATCCTTTTGTGTTCGGTGCAGTCAGGGAACTGACAAATTTTTGAGGCTAAAATTCGAGCAGGCGGGCGGCGCGCCCGCGGTCACACGCGGCTCTGCGCTACGGAAGTTCTGTTAAATTATTCTTAACAAACCCGCAATCGCGCTCGCTCCCCTTAGCGCTGTTCGTACCATTTTTCAATATATTAACGGTGAAGTCGCCTGTTTGGTTAAATTTGACTTGATTCGAAAACTACACCGACATATATCACATTTGTAAGGTTTTTCACCAGAGTGAACTTGCGTATGTATTGTTAAATTACTCTTTTGTCTAAAACTCCTGTGACATACGTCACATTTGAAAGGTTTTTCACCAGAGTGAACTCCCATATGTTTTGTTAAATTACTCTTTTGTATAAAACTCCAGTGACATTCCTCACATTTGAAAGGTTTTTCACCAGAGTGAACTCGCATATGTTTTGTTAAATTACTGTTTTTTCTAAAACTCCTGTGACATTTGAAAGGTTTTTCTCCAGAGTGAACTCGCTTATGTTTGGTTAAATTTGACTTGATTCGAAAACTACACTGACATATCACATTTGTAAGGTTTTTCACCAGAGTGAACTCGCGTATGTATTGTAAAATTACTCTTTTGTCTAAAACTCCTGTGACATTCCTCACATTTAAAAGGTTTTTCATCAGAGTGAACTCACATATGTTTTGTTAAATTACTCTGTTGTCTAAAACTCCTTTGACATACATCACATTTG
Organism: Eugnorisma glareosa; assembly: GCA_947578425.1. Taxonomy (NCBI): domain Eukaryota; kingdom Metazoa; phylum Arthropoda; class Insecta; order Lepidoptera; family Noctuidae; genus Eugnorisma; species Eugnorisma glareosa. The sequence goes on from OX387984.1 coordinate 2,723,482, forward strand.
AAAGGTTTTTCACCAATGTGTACTCGAATATGTTTTGTTAAATCACTCTTGTGACTAAAACTCCTGTGACATACATCACATTTCAAAGGTTTTTCACCAGAGTGAACTCGCATATGTTTTGTTAAATTACTGTTTTTTCTAAAACTTCTGTGACAATCCTCACATTTGAAAGGTTTTTCACCAGAGTGAACTCGCATATGTTTTGTTAAATTACTCTGTTGTCTAAAACTCCTTTGACATACATCACATTTGAAAGGTTTTTCACCAGTGTGTACTCGAATATGTTTTGTTAAATCACTCTTTTGACTCAAACTCCTGTGACATACATCACATTTGAAAGGGTTTTCACCAGTGTGTATTCGTATATGTCTTGTTAAAGAACAATTATGTGTAAAACTCCTGTGACATATATCACATTTGAAAGGTTTTTCATCAATGTGTATTCGAATATGTTTTGTCAAATACCTCTTTTGTCTAAAAACCTTGTGACATATATCACATTTGAAAGGTTTTTCACCAGTGTGTATTCGAGCATGTTCCGAAAAAGTTTTCAAATTACTAAAACTACGCTGGCAGATGTCACATTTCTAAGGTTTTTCACCAGTGTGTTTTCGATTATGTTTTGTTAAATCACTCTTTTGTCTAAAATTACCGTGACATATATCACATTTGAAAGGTTTTTCACCAGAGTGAACTCGCGTATGTATTGTTAAATCACTCTTTTGTCTAAAACTCCTGTGACATTCCTCACATTTAAAAGGTTTTTCACCAGTGTGTACTCGAATATGTTTTGTTAAATTACTCTGTTGTCTAAAACTCCTTTGACATACATCACATTTGAAAGGTTTTTCACCAGTGTGTACTCGAATATGTTTTTTGAAATCACTCTTTTGACTAAAACTCCTGTGACATACATCACATTTGAAAGGTTTTTCACCAGAGTGAACTCGCATATGTTTTGTTAAATTACTGCTTTTACTAAAACTTCTGTGGCATACATCACATTTGAAAGGTTTTTCTCCAGAGTGAACTCGCGTATGTTTTGTTAAATCACTCTTTTGTCTAAAACTCCTGTGACATTCCTCACATTTGAAAGGTTTTTCACCAGAGTGAACTCGCATATGTTTTGTTAAATTACTCTGTTGTCCAAAACTCCTTTGACATACATCACATTTGAAAGGTTTTTCACCAGTGTGTACTCGAATATGTTTTGTTAAATCACTCTTGTGACTAAAACTCCTGTGACATACATCACATTTGAAAGGTTTTTCACCAGTGTGTACTCGAATATGTTTTGTTAAATCACTCTTTTGACTAAAACTCCTGTGACATACATCACATTTGAAAGGGTTTTCACCAATGTGTATTCGTATATGTCTTGTTAAAGAACAATTATGTGTAAAACTCCTGTGACATATATCACATTTGAAAGGATTTTCATCAATGTGTATTCGAATATGTTTTGTCAAATACCTCTTTTGTCTAAAACCCTTGTGACATATATCACATTTGAAAGGTTTTTCACCAGTGTGTATTCGAGCATGTTCCGAAATAGTTTTCGAATTACTAAAACTACGCTGGCAGATGTCACATTTGTAAGGTTTTTCACCAGTGTGTTTTCGATTATGTTTTGTTAAATCACTCTTTTGTCTAAAATTACCGTGACATATATCACATTTGAAAGGTTTTTCTCCAGAGTGAACTCGCGTATGTATTGTTAAATCACTCTTTTGTGTAAAACTCCTGTGACATTCCTCACATTTGAAAGGTTTTTCACCAGAGTGAACTCGCATATGTTTTGTTAAATTACTCTGTTGTCTAAAACTCCTTTGACATACATCACATTTGAAAGGTTTTTCACCAGTGTGTACTCGAATATGTTTTATTAAATCACTCTTTTGTCTAAAACCCTTGTGACATATATCACATTTGAAAGGTTTTTCACCAGTGTGTATTCGAGCATGTTCTGAAATAGTTTTCGAATTACTAAAACTACGCTGGTAGATGTCACATTTGTAAGGTTTTTCACCAGAGTGAACTCGCATATGTTTTGTTAAATTACTGCTTTTACTAAAACTCCTGTGACATACATCACATTTGAAAGGTTTTTCTCCAGAGTGAACTCGCGTATGTATTGTTAAATCACTCTTTTGTCTAAAACTCCTGTGACATTCCTCACATTTGAAAGGTTTTTCACCAGAGTGAACACGCATATGTTTTGTTAAATTACTCTGTTGTCTAAAACTCCTTTGACATACATCACATTTGAAAGGTTTTTCACCAGTGTGTACTCGAATATGTTTTGTTAAATCACCCTTTTGACTAAAACTCCTGTGACATACATCACATTTGAAAGGTTTTTCACCAGTGTGTATTCGTATGTGTCTATTTAAACAATAATTGGTCTTAAAAATACACTGACATATTTTACATTTGAAAGAGTTTTCTTCAGCAGTTAATCTTACATCTCTATTGATATCACCAATGCCTTTGTTCTTCCATTTATTATATATTAAATCTTTGTTACTATTACTAATGCCATCCGAATCTACATCAGTATTATTAATAGTGTTATAAACTCTTGATTGTATTCCAGTGAAGTGTAGCTGTGCGGTTTTCTGAATGATTACAGAGTCAGATAGAACGATTTTCTTTTGCTCCGCTGCAACTGTTTCTTCTAGTTTCGGTTTCCTCGCGTCGGGCGCACCTGTGAATATAAATCTGGTAAGTACAATGAATTTTGTATTTACTTTTGCATAGGTTTTCAATAATAAAATGTTCGAAGGAAGTTGACATGAAACAAAAAATAGTCGGGTAAAAAGGAGTTGTTTGTTTGTCAGAGTATAGTTCACTTTGGACAGCTTAAAGCAGAGAGACGGATCAGTGTTTACAAGGCATTAATCGTACCTGCCCTTTTTTATGGTGAAGACATCATCATCAGGGTTTATTATAGACACCACGTCTATAATAAACCAGACATTAGGAAACTTGACGCATTAGATCCATCCTAAGCATTAAGAGCGGCCAACCCGTCATACTTTTCATACAAACGCTCATACGTGATTATGCCGTTGATACACATCTATCTTTGAATTTTTTGATCTTATAGGTATTTTGTGCACTATATCTAGGTTTCTATGAATGCAAAAAAAAAAAAAAAAAGTTGAAACAAATTCAGTATAAGCCTCCAAAAATTGCTGTTTTGCACAAATTTAACCTAAACTTTTCACACACTTATAAGACTCATTAAAAACACGTATTTCCTGGAACAAGTTTAAGAAATTTTCGAACACTATTTTTCGTTCAACGTCATCGCGTTAGGCGGTATGAGGTGCGTGGAAGATGAGTTGTGTGGGGTCGGGGCGGGGTAAGACGGGGGAGTTGAAAGAAAATCGCCGCTGTGGCTCCCGATGAAACAACAAGCTTTTTGACCATGCTCGTGTTGACGATAGACGGGTCGGGAAGGGCCCTCTTAAGTGGCTTGACCGCGTTCCTAATACTGAGGTTCTGCGCCGTTCCGACATGTATGGCATAGAAGCTCTACTGATGCAGCGCCGACTCAGGTGGTGTGGGCAAGTCCTTCGCATGAAACATTACCGTTTACTCAAAATGGTATTCTACTCTGAGATGGCAGAGGGCAAACAGAAGCATGGCGGTCAACATCTCCGCTATAAGGATGTGCTCAAGAGGCATCAGAGGGAGACGCACCGGACGTCGAGTGAGCTATGGGCTAGCTCGCCGTCCGTCCGTCTTATGACGACAAGCCGTGTCGACGGCGCGTTTGTGTTCCACGCGCGCCTCAAAGAGATGTCAGCAAAAGGAAGGGGTCCGCAAGGGCCGATGCCTGCCGGCGCTGTGGGACTGTTTGAAAGAGATACCGTGGCCCCGAAACACAAAGGGCGATGTAGGAACATGGATTGGTTTTAGTCAGTAAAAGTCTGACACTCTCTCCTGTTCCGCCCAGAGCGGGAGGAGTCATTTGATGATTTCCAATCTGGAAAAAAAAGGGTTCAATCCAACCGGAAGCTCCTTGGACACCATAAGAACGACAGGGGCAAATCTGCTTATGTGTAGTTTGAAACTGATTGAAGATAAGCACAAATATTTTTACTGGCTGAGTATCTTTTTGCTTTTGGAACCAAAGCAAAAAGTACCGACGTTCCAAGTTCCGACGTTGAAGTACCTGGGTCTCGTCCTCGACAGCCGGTGGAACTTCGTGGAGCACTTCCGACGTTTGGCCCCCAAACTGGAACGGGCCGGGGCTGCCTTCAAGCGGCTCCTGCCCAACCTGTGGGGTCCAAACGCCTCCTGCCGGAGGCTCTACGCGGGGGTCGTGCGGTCCATGGCCCTTTACGGGGCCCCGGTGTAGGCGCGTTCCTTGAGGCGGCGAGCCGCCCACTACCTGAACGCGCCCCAAAAGGTGGTAGCCGTAAGGCTGGTCCGGGGATACCGCACGATCTCCGGCGAGGCGGCGAGCCTCCTTGCCGGATTGCCGCCATGGGATCTGGAGGCGATAGTCCTCGCGCGCCTACACGAATGGCGCGTGGAGGCACTACGCCGGGGGGTAACTCCGCTGCCGCGGCAAATTGTCGCTCAGCGGACAGACCTCCGGCGCGATCTCATGGCGACATGGAGAGAGCGTCTATCGCAACCCCGTGCAGGGCACGCCACAATAGTGGCGATAAGTCCCCTCTTTGAGGAGTGGCTAGAGAGGCGCCACGGCGCCCTCACCTTCCGCCTGACGCAGGTCCTCACCGGACACGGTTGTTTCGGGAGGTTCCTGCACCGAATCGGGCGGGAGGAAACGCCCGGGTGCTACCATTGTGAGGATCGACCGGAGGACACGGTGGAGCACACGGTGGAGATCTGCCCCGCGTGGGCGGAGCACCGCCGTGTCCTCGTAGCGGCGATCGGCGGCGGCGACCTCTCGCTTCCGGCCTTGGTTCAATCCATGGTCCGGAGCGAGACGGAATGGGACGCCGTCACCTCCTTCTGCGAAGCAGTCATGCTAGCGAAGGAGGTGGCGGAATGTGAGAGGGAGAGAACCTCACGTCCCAGCCGCCGCGGGAGACGCACCGGGCGTCGGGGGCCACGTGGTGGCCCCCGGCCACCGTAGGCGCGGGCCTGTGGACGGTGAGCTATGGGCTAGCTCGCCGTCCGTCCGTCTTATGACGACAGGCCGTGTCGACGGCGCGTTCGTGTTCCACGCGCGCCTCAAGGAGAGTCAGCAAACAGGGAGGGGTCCGTAAGGACCGACGCCTGCCAGGGTTGCGGGACTGTCCGAAAGAGATACCGCGGCCCTGGAACACAAAGGGCAAAAGAAGGAACATGGATGGGTTTTAGTCAGTAAAAGTCTGACACTCCCTCCTGCTCAGCCCAGAGCGGGAGGGGTTATTTGATGATTTCCCATCGGTAAAAAAAAAAAAAAAAAAAAAAAAAGGTGGTGTGGGCAAGTCCTTCGCATGAAACATTACCGTTTACTCAAAATGGTATTCTACTCTGAGATGGCAGAGGGCAAACAGAAGCATGGCGGTCAACATCTCCGCTATAAGGATGTGCTCAAGAGGCATCAGAGGGAGACGCACCGGACGTCGAGTGAGCTATGGGCTAGCTCGCCGTCCGTCCGTCTTATGACGACAGGCCGTGTCGACGGCGCGGCAAAAGGAAGGGGTCCGCAAGGGCCGATGCCTGCCGGGGCTGCGGGACTGTTTGAAAGAGATACCGTGGCCCCGAAACACAAAGGGCGATGTAGGAACATGGATTGGTTTTAGTCAGTAAAAGTCTGACACTCTCTCCTGTTCCGCCCAGAGCGGGAGGAGTCATTTGATGATTTCCAATCTGGAAAAAAAAGGGTTCAATCCAACCGGAAGCTCCTTGGACACCATAAGAACGACAGGGGCAAATCTGCTTATGTGTAGTTTGAAACTGATTGCAGATAAGCACAAATATAATTGCTTTTGGAACCAAAGCAAAAAGATACTCAGCCACTGCCAGTCCTGACCCCGCTTAAGCGACGTTCAAACATTAAAAAAAAACTGCTTTGTCTGTCTGATAGGAAAGGTTAAAATACACTACATAGAGGCAGATCTTACCTGATCTGATCAACCAGGACGCGGCTCATTAAGCCAAATAGCTAACATCACATAGTGATAACAAGAAAATCTGTAACAAGTAAGACGTACATTGTAGCTGCTAGGTAGTGGTAGGTGAGAAGTGAAGAAAACAATTTTGTGGTCGGTAATTTAGACAACAGTTACGGACTGCGCGGGCGATTTTACGCGTGGAGTGTTCGCGGGATTTTTTACACACTGTCCTTTTCATTTGATTTATTGACATGGCGGCCGCAGCGGTAGGCGGGGAGGGTGTCGCGCATCGACCAATCAGAGCGCCCCACGGTGGATCGAAAATCGGCTGTAGAAGACATAGGATCTCGGATGTCTTAAATGTTATTTTTTTTTGCTGGAAATGACTTCTGCCGATCATTACTGTTCTATAAAATGTCATATGAAGTAATTGTGTGCACAAATGGAAGAGTTATAATTTTTATAAGAAAAAAATGTATGGAGCTGACATGAAAAATGAAGATATCTCTGGAATCGCAAGGTTGGCCGTTATATCCTTGCACACTGTTATAGTACTATTTATTTGTGAATTTTTGACATACTTAATATTGCGGCATAACTTGCGATTTTTTTTTTAAAAATCGACAAAATTAAAAAATAAAAAATGTTTATGATATGTACATTTTAATGCTTAAATATGGCTATACCAAGTGTAACTTACAATATTTTTTATGCTTAGACCAAAACATTCTAAGAAATCACAAAGTCGTATTACCTACTTATTTGAAATGACATGGTAATTATGAATTACATAATAATGTAATCTTGTCTAATGCCTCAAGTCCACATTAGCTAATGATTAATAAATCTTAATACCTATAAACCTGTTAAAAGGATACGTACCCTAATGAAGGTAATTAGATAAACGTGATCATTAGTCAATAACAATAAATGGTAAACTATTGTATGATTAAAAATAAAAGCAAATTATTAAAAAAAAATATTAACTTAACCTAACCTAACATAAACAATAAAAGTTAACTTATTTTATACTTCGTCACCATCAGAATCCACTTCAGAATCAGGCTCTACAATAGATATAACTTCTAAGAACTCTGTCGGAGCTTCCTGATCCTGAAGTTTCAGTAGTTCTACTGTTTCCTTAAAGTATGTCTGCCTCTTGTGGGCATCTAATTTTGGTCTTGTGGAAGAAATTAGAGGATCAGAAGAGACGATAAGCATATTGAGGATATCCTCGTTTGATGCTTGTCTACTCTTTTTCCTCGAACGGTGTTCTCTGAACCTCCTAAAGTCTCTGTTTCGGGCCTCTGAAGCTTCTTCCGAAAGACTTCCAATTGGTACAATAGCATTTTCTGCAATTATGTCCCCTCCATGAATCAACAATTTGTGGACGGTTGATGACATGTAGTACCAATCATACAGTTCCACGTATTTTTCAGCGGTTGTTCTAGCGTATTCTTTAAATTTCGGCACGTCTACAATCTCTCCAGATGTGATAGCTTGCAGAATCACAGCAAATCTGCGTATTAGGTCTTCATCTAATCCAGTGATCGCTGCAGTTTTATCAGGAAATTCAAAAAACCGCCTTGCTGTGTTCCCGTCGTTAGTTGTGCCTGATCCTTGCTTAACGATGTCAATCAAAAGGTTGAGATCATCTTTGAATCGATCTTGAATGAGTTTTTTTCGTGAATGCAATAACTCTTGATGACCTTCTCCTCTTGCAGACCACTTTTTGAAGTCGAGACGATACGCTATGTGTAGAAGACATTCCATCACATTAATGCGGGCATGAAGTGATGATAATCCGAACTCATACACACCAGAAGAAATGGTTTTTGACGCAATGGCATCTAACTTATCTACTGATCATCTCTCTCATCTTACTTTCTCTGTAGGCTTAGCCAAACACAGGTAGCAGGCCGCATTTGACTTAGCTTCAGACAGATATGTACAAATTTTGCCGTCAATCATCGTCATCATTAATTTGTGACTAATTTCATGTCCTTGACATTTTGAGGGAACGAGAGCTTCAATTCGTTATCCATTGCAGTTTTTTCATTTATGACAACGTGCTTGGTTTCTTTCACAAAACTAAACTGGACTGGACGGCAATACATAGGTGAGCAGGGTTTTGGATTCACCCATACGGTATCACCGTCAGCTGTCAACTTTAATGGAACCAAAGAGGTCATAAATATGCTGGAATCATCTTGACCACTCTCTATGTTTTGCTTATATCTACTTTGGTTAGATGCACCGTCAAATCCCCACTTTGATATTAATATCAATTGTTTATCTTGTATCGCATCAGGACTACGAATAGTTTCAAAAATTCTGTTCACTGTTAAATCTAGTAACGCTTGTAGTGCAATCTTAGCAGATGAATCCGTTACAGTCACAAATGTCTTCGGAGGGTAGCACTGTAGCTTAGCTTTTTGCACTTTATAGTAAGACAGATATATCTCCTTTGAACCTTCTCGAATAGTCGTTTCCCTTAATGTGATATATTGCCATTTCGATAGTTTTAATGAAAGTAGCAAACCCAGTGCTTTTTCTGGTGAAAATATTGTTGAAGGAGCTGGTTTGTTCAACATTTCCTTGATTTTTGCTGCTGCTTCTGGATTTTGGAGCATATGTTCAATAACAGATGCAATATCCTCACGACCATCTCCTTTCAAAAGTGCTGCAGCTGAATAAGCTACTTCATTAGGGTCATCGCCTATATGTTCATCAGATCGTCTCTTCTTCTGCTTGTTACTTAGATCTTCAAACGGCTTTCGAGATCTTTTTGTCATCGTTGAAGTTGATTTCATTGTTGAAGTTGATGGTACAGGTTCAGGTACAGGTTCAGTAGAAATATTTTCACTTGTTGATTCTTGAATGAGCAAATTGGTTTGCACGCAGTTTGGCCAGTCAATATTTGCCTCAAGCCAATTACTGTAATCACGTCTAAAAACTTCACTTTTCCTGTGGGATCGTAACCATCTCTTTTGAACTGCCCGTGTAAATCTTCGACAAAATTCTTTCACGGTAACACTGTCTTCATCTAAAAGGCTAGAGCCCAGTCGAATAACAAGTGTGTTGAACAATATTTCGTGATCGAAAGACGAAGCATCCTGATTGCTCAGAATAACAAACAAATCCAAATTTGTAATAATGCTTTCCATTATTCACGATCACTGAGTAAAAAGACACGGTAGGATAGATGTTAGTATTAGAAATGCTCTAAATGAACTGAAGTTGTGAATCCAATGTTTGACTATTTATTGTTATTGACTAATGATGGTATCACATTTATCTAATTACTTTCATTAAGTTAATCCTGCACTAATTGCTAAATTAGCGAGTACCCCAAATTATTTTGGTACGTATCCTTTTAACTAGGTATATAGGTATTAAGTTTTATTAATCATTAGCTAATGTGGACTTGAGGCATTAGACAAGATTACGTACTACGTAATTCATAATTACCATGTCATTTCAAATAAAAACCACAAAGTAGGTAATACGACTTTGTGATTTCTTAGAATGTTTTGGTCTAAGCATAAAAAATATTGTAAATTACACTTGGTATAGCCATATTTAAGCATTGAAATGTATCATATACTTTTTTTTTTTTTTTGAAAATTAAAAAAAAAAAATCGCAAGTGTTGCCGCGATATTAAGTATGTCAAAAATTAACAAATAAATAGTACTATAACAGTGTGCAAGGATATAACGGCCAACCTTGCGATTCTAGAGATATCCTCATTTTTCATGTCAGCTCCATACATTTTTTTCTTATAAAAATTATAACTCTTCCATTTGTGCACACAATTACTTCATATGACATTTTATAGAACAGTAATGATCGGCAGAAGTCATTTCCAGCAAAAAAAAATAACATTTAAGACATCGAGATCCTATGTCTTCTACAGCCGATTTTCGATCCACCGTGCGCCCGTGTGCAGTCCGTTCCTGTTTGCCTAGGATATACAATGTGTAACAGAAAAAATGCACAAACTCTTACGGGGTCATTGTACTCATAATTATGAATAACTTTCACTATGGGACCAACACTGAAATCGCGAAAAAAAAGTCGACTGCCCTATACATTTCTGTGCGCATAATTCGACAAAATGTACTGAACAGCTGTTTTTTTTTTCGCGGTTTCGGGATTGGTCCCATAGTGAAAGTTATTCATAATGATGAGTACAATGACCCCTTAAGAGGTTGTGCGTTTATTCTGTTACACATTGTATATTTTAAAAATAGAAACACAATCGTAACAAAACATATTTGGTTATCTAAACATGGGTACCTAAATATATATAACTAAAATATTAAAAAGACGGGCGGACCGCGTCGCCGTCGTTAACGTCCTGCCGGTTAGTGTCGTCATTACGACACTCAAAACTCATGAGTAAAGCAACTCGTGTTGCGGGACGTTTCAAAATACTTGTATTTGTTTTAATGTCTACGGTTCTTACCCGTCCATCAGCTCCCGGATACACTTGGTGAATGATTCCCTTTGGCCAGACATTCCGAGGGGAAGCGGGGTCTACTACAACAACCAGGTCACCTACCTTTAGCTGTGCACCCTCGCGGTCCTATTTTTTGCGGGATGCTAGTGTAGGCAATACTTCTCTGAGCCATCTGGACCAAAATAAATCAGCTAGGCGTTGTACAATACGCCATTGTTTTCTAAACTATAAGCCACTGTCATCAAATATACCTATTTGTGGGAGATTGGATGAAGAACCTAGCAAAAAATGATTGGGTGTTAGAGACTCTGGGTCGCGAGGGTCGACGGAAACATGACTCAAAGGTCGCCCGTTGATTATATTCTCAACTTCGCACAAGAAAGTAAGTAAAGTTTCTTCTCTCGGAGCTCTTTCCTTTAGAACAACTTTTAAAGCTGTTTTAACGCTCCTAACAAGACGCTCCCATGCACCACCCATATGTGGACTGGCCGGAGGAATGAATTTCCACTAGACTCCCTTGTTTATACCTTCAGTTGTTAATGCTTGTTGATTATCGAGTAGTTCTTTATAAGGCCTTTTCATTTCCGTGTCAGCCCCTCTCAAATTAGTACCATTATCGGAAAACATGGTGTGTGGCCAACCCCTACGAGCGGCCATTCGACGAAGTGACATTATCATGATATCAGTAGTAAGAGTCGGAACTACTTCAATATGGACCGCGCGCACCGTGAGGCAAGTGAATAGTACGCCGTACCTGCGCGCCCTCTGCCGACCGACCGTGACTTCCATAGGCCCGAATAAGTCTACTCCACACATGGTGAATGGTCTACGGTGATGTGTAAGACGACATTCGGGTAGGTCACCTAGGCGTGGCGGCAAAGGCATGGCTCTTTTAAAACGGCAAATTAAACATTGTTTTAATATAGTACGAACTGTAGGTCTTGATCGAATGAGCCAATATTTTTGACGCAACTCATTAACTACCATCTCGTTACTAAAGTGCGCGGCTTTTATTTGGTACTGAGTAACGATTAGTCGCGCGATATAGTCATTGCCATCTAAAATTATTGGGTATTTAGTGAGCTGATCTACACCCTTTACGTTGCCGATACGACTACCCATGCGTAACAAATTATTTTCGTTCAATAACGGAGTGAGTGATCTCACACGTCTATCTTTATTCACTTCTTTATTTAATCTAAGCAAATTTATTTCAGTTTGAAAGGAACATTCTTGTGAGTAACCAAGTAACAATAGTTCCGCTTGGTTTATAAGTTTTTCGTTAATAACTTTAATTGCACTCCTCTTACACTTTTCAACGAACAATAGAACAGTTGCAGTACAACGTATTAATCGCAGCCAGCTAGAGAATCGTCTTGGTTCGGGAACAGGTAAGTCACTTATTCTATTATTATCTTGAACAACATGTACTTTTTCTAATATATCATCACTAATTGTTTTTATTACAGGTTGTTGCGGCCAGCAAGAACGCGGCTGGTGTAAAAACGACGGGCCCGAGAACCATTCCGAATCACCTGGCAATACGTAATCACTATTTTTTGTCGCTAGGTCGGCGACGTTTACGCCAGTGGGCACATATCGCCACTCGTCGGACTTAGTCAACTCGTCTATTTCTCCTAGCCTGTTCGCGATGAATACTTTATACGTTCTACAATTATTTTTAACCCAGTGTATTACTGTAGTCGAATCTGTCCAGTAGAAAACTAAATTAGGTTGTAAACGATGTTCCTTTTTAACACTATTAGCTAACTTACATGCTAACACGGCCCCTTGTAACTCAAGTCTAGGTACGGGAACCGGTTTTAATGGAGTAACTTTACATTTACTCGCGATAAACGATACGGTTGCCTGTCCGTCGCTGCGTTCGCGACGCCAATATGCAGCAGCGGCGTACGCGCTCGGCGATGCATCACAAAATAAATTTAGTTCCAAAGTAGCTAAACTATCACCCGTTTGATCACAGGAAAAATAACAACGCGGAATTCTAATATTATTTATCTCCTTAGCTTGATTAATCCACTTACAGAATAAATCATATAAATTATCATTCAATTTTTCATCACATTTACGGCGGTGACGTAATTTTTCACTTTTATGGCGAATTTCACAATTTCGGCGTGGTATGAGTGTGGTAGTGGTGATAACTTTTTCGGTTGTGATATAACTTGCCGCATGACGTTTTCTGGTCTGCCGAACCTCAGTTCGAGCGTTTCTATGATATCGTGGGGCGAGCTCGCTCCCATCAGCAATGCAGCAGCTGCATCTTTTGCGTCGCCGCGTAAAAACTTCCGTAGACGCCACACATTTTCACTATCGCTGTACTTACATACCCGTGACGATTCATAAAACGCTTCCCGAAATTGTATCCATTCCAACGGATCCCCAAAGTACAAAGGCAGATCCTTCGAGGTGGCCAGCCGAGACAACAGCACCTTATTGCCCGTGTTAGAATTAGATGAGTCAACAGCCTTCTTAATCGCGTTGGTCAGCTCCTCGATGGCGCGATGAGTACTTGTCGCGGTAGTAGGTGGCATAGTCGTCTCGTCGCCGTCAATGTTGCGGTGGCACTCACCGCCTCCGGCAGTCGCTTTGTTGCGATCGTGCGACGTGCCAGGTTCAGCAACAGACTTTTCCAGCCAATTCTCCATTTTGCTTTTGTAGGAAGCTGATGAAGACTGATTAGAGCAGCGCGATTTCGATTCCAACTCGGCCAAGTCCATGGCCAATTTCTTTTCGACCAATTTTTTTTTCGATGCGAGCCTTTGTTGGAATTTCTTCCATTTCGATTTTGGCTTTGACTTGAGCGGCTTCGTATTCCAGTTGCGGCCGTCGTACTGCTGACGACGGCGCGCGTGAGTTGCGAGAACTTTTGCATTCGCTGCCATCTTGTCGCTTCAAGCTCGAGTTAGCACGTGGTCGTACACCGATATCGGAATACACTTTCCCGACTTCTTTCACTGCATCCGTACTGCCATGCAGCTGATCCGATTTGACTTCGAGTTGTTTTCCTTCTTCGTCAGTCAGTTGCTCCTTTTTCAATTGTGCACGTGTTTTCACCACACGCTGCGTACGGAACAACGACATTCCTGCTACACAGGTTTTGCTTCTCTCTCCCGATAAACAATGCGGCTCGATGGACCAACATTGTAGCTGCTAGGTAGTGGTAGGTGAGAAGTGAAGAAAACAATTTTGTGGTCGGTAATTTAGACAACAGTTACGGACTGCGCGGGCGATTTTACGCGTGGAGTGTTCGCGGGATTTTTTACACACTGTCTTTTTCATTTGGTTTATTGTCATGGCGGCCGCAGCGGTAGGCGGGGAGGGTGTCGCGCATCGACCAATCAGAGCCCCCGTGTGCAGTCCGTTCCTGTTTGCCTCGGATATATATTTTAAAAATAGAAACACAATCGTAACAAAACATATTTGGTTATCTAAACATGGGTACCTAAATATATATAACTAAAATATTAAAAAGACGGGCGGACCGCGACGCCGTCGTTAACATGCATCGATAAAACTGCTACCCGGTTTTATTATAATACTGCCTTGTGAGCAACAACTGTTGCGTTTTGCTCATTCACTTGCTGAAAGTGGTTACTAGGTCTGTAATTTGGACAACGGGATCTAGTCCTTTTGACAAAATTTCATTATCCAACCAAATTTTAGCAAAGTTTTTTATACCAATGCAATATTTGGAATGATTTTATTACGCACATTTTTACGTAAGAAAAACTCTGTATCTTTTTGGCAAAAGAGGTGAATGACACAATTACAGTACTAGAAATAGGGACCAATTAGTTCAGCCGGGCTTCAGACTCGCTAAAGTAGACTCATCTTTCATGGGGTACTACTGTTTGAGATGCTATAATAAAATTCCACCCACAAAGTATTCTTGAACTCAATGAGACGAAATTTAAAACATGCATTAAACGCACACTTTGTAAGCAAGCATATTACAAGTTGGACGATTATATCGCTGATAAAAATGCTTGGGTCAATGCCGGTCCTGCTCCACAAGGACAGGGACGCACAAATTGATAACATTAAATAGTATTGTTGGAGCTGCTGAAGATTGTACAACTATCTTTGCATTGTATAGATTCAATCTCCTTAGTATTATAGAAAGCCCATATTGTGTGAGTACTATGTACTAGAAAGCTACCATTCACTGAAAACCTACGTCCTTTCTTGACTAAAATGTGCCCTGGCGGTTGAGAGTATGTCATGCTCACTCAAATGTCTCGCTGATGGTGGCGCGTGTGTCGGATCATTTAGTTCCCTTCAAAATGGTTGAGTTGAATGATGCTGATCTATGCGTCATGTTCGTGAACGGACGCTGTCAGTGTGACTGGTCATCTCTTAGTTGCCACGGCTTATTTGAATTAATTATTTTTAGTTTTTGAATTGTCTTTTTTGTTTTTACTGTGGACACTTTTAATGAGCACATCTTGCTACATCGTTCTCACATAGTGTACCATCTCAACATGTGCTGATTTAAAAGAGTGTCCATGGAGTTTCTTGCCCATTCTTCTCCATAGAGATCTACGCTAGGGAATGGGCAACTACAGTACTTTCACAGTTTTTATGCCTTGTGACTGGGACTGTACCTACATTTAATTGTTATCTTTGTTTCGACAATTCATAAGTGCCTGTAACTGGCCTACTTGAAATAAATGCTTTGATTTGATTTGATTTGCAGATGTACTTTTTTAACAAATTGCATTTTGAAGGATTCATTCAATCATAAGCTATCAGAAAAGTATCAGTTGAATTCCTGAAGTCGTAGATTTCTTATAATCGGCAGCCAATGGTAGAGAGATGGAAAAGAGGTAGCCTCAATATTCCAGCCTGTACAAACAACTTAACGAGATGATCAGAATTTTCTAGTGTTTGTACCCACCCCCCCCCGCGCTCAATGAGTCACCTCTTAAATCGGGCTCTTGCGCATTAGTATCGGTTTGTTCATTTTCTGCACTTGATATAACTCTTGACTCATCGCCATTAATTTAGCTTGAACCCAACACTTCGGTCAGACACCATCTACTTTTCATTAAATAAGTAGTACTTACTATTTTCCACCACGGCTCTGCATTTCGTCTTAGATGGTTCTTGTTCCTCTTCAATTTTAAACAGAATTAAAGGTACATCGTCTTCTGAAACGGATTCTAAATCATTTGGTGTATCTTCTACGTGTAGATGGCTGTTGTCTAGATTTCCCAGTTCTAAATCTGTAAGTAAACAAAAACAGTTAAGGTTTACTATTTTATTGAGCAGATGATATAAAGACATTTTAAACTAAATTCATTTTAGCCATACATCACATTCACATGATACACAGGAAAATTAAATTCTTTTTTTACAACAATATTAAAACTAGCTAATGCCTGTGATTTCGTTTCATCGTTTGTGTGGAAATTTTGATATGTATGTATGAGAAAAAAAAAGATAGTCTATGTCCATCCCCAGGATATCTATATCATTGCCAAATTTTATTACGATCCGATCAGCCGTTTATTTGTGAAAATGTTACAAACATACAGTTACTTTTGCATTTAGAATATTAATTTTCGATTTTTAATTAAACAGAAACCTTTTCTGTTCAATAATTTGTTTATTTTTTTATGGAAGAAACTACTTTACCAATTATAAAGTCTTGAAAACATACCATCACTTTGATATTCCTCCTTCGGCTCAAGAATATCATCTTGTCTCCCACAATCAGCTGGTAATTCTTCTTTCACAACAACGCTTTCTGTTTGACCAAGTTCAACTATACTTATGTTCTCAATTGGAGAGTTGATAAACCCATGGGCAACCTCTAAGTGGTCTTGGTTTATTAAAGAATTTGGCTGTAAAAAGATGATTACAGTATTAGGTAAGACAAGTTGATGATCACAAGGGCATTCATTACATTCGCACTTAACAAAGTTATTAAAACAATTGTCTGTGGAAGAACACCTCACCTCATAATTCCCATTCATTATCTGAGTGAACAGCTCTTCTGCTTTCAAACATTTCCTCAGCAATCGGAAGCATTGCTTTAGTTTAGCACAGCAGAAGGAACAAGCGAGGATCGGTCTACTGTCAGCAGTAACAAACTGCAACAAAACTTGAGTTTCAGTTTTCTGGGTTTATAAATAATATTTTTCAAACACTGTAGGCTACTGGGTTTGTGCAGTAACACTCTTTTAGACACCTCTTACAAAGAAGGCATATACATTGATCACCACTCTCGCTCAAGGCAGATTGGTGGACTTATAATTATTTTAAGCACAGGTCCCATAAATATTAGTTTTCTTTCACCAATATTGTGATTTCTCTTTTATCCAAGCCTCTAACAAAGAGCTCATATGATTCCTAGAGTAAAAGAGACATTTAAATACACATGTTCAAGAAATATAAATATTAATAAAGTATCAACTTACTGGAATATCAGTCAGCCTCTCATATAGTTCATGCAAGTTCTTGTTGACCACCACATACATGCGAATGTTCTCCGCTAGACATATCCTGCACATTGGCAGTTTTTCCATCTTGTAACTGTTTAAGAAACTGAAGATTACTACTTCAACTTATAAATTCTGCTGCGTACAAAAAACAGGCGACGCTTGTATTATTATTGCTACTTCTTCACAACTTCTTATATTTACGAAAGCGTCGCGACCAGTGTTGCCAGTATGATTTCCCAAAAATGCACGGTTGGCTTTCTGAAAAGGTACGGTTTTTAACTTCAAGGTACGGTTGGGTCGGGATACTTCTGTAAGAACTAGATCAGTTGTTCTTCGAGTTGGCTGTCTGCGACCGTAGGTTGGAAAAAAAAGCGATAGGGAATCGAATATTCAAAGGGATATGGTAAAGTAGAACATTATTACCGATTGCCAATATCGTACAAATTCATTTGTAAATCAATTAGAGAATGAAGTAAAGTCATTAAATTCGTTAATGATGCAATGAATGGAAACAAATTGATAATAATTTATCATAGGAATAATGTGTGGAAGTTCAGATATGAAGCGATATTATTCTCTATATTTAAAGGAACAAAAAGTATTGATGATGACGTCATACTGATGGTCACTCGTCATAGCCAATACGAAACGAACCTTTTGACAGTTAATTGATCATAATCATAATCTTTATTAGCCAAAAGAATAACAACCTTAAAAAAAAAAAACAATAACACTAGTACTTATTTTATAGGATGCTAAAAGATCAGATACCCAATTAGTTACTAAGTACACAATAATAAGTTCTGGTTGTTACGAAACCGATTCACTCTGACCCCCGTACTAGTTATAAACTGTATTACGGTGGGACAGGTTTCCTCGTTCTCAGTTAACAATATTATAAATGCCGCTTTGAGAGAAAGTAATTAGATAATCTACTTTTTAAATATTACAAATCAAAACTGTGGGTAAATGTATCAAACATTCCAATTGTTGTTCATTGAGTCTTTTAAGTTGTAGGTAGTAGCGTAAATTCGCATAAATTCGCATAGTATATGCAAAATTTTTAGATGCTAAGTTTGTTTACAATTATTTGAACTGTCTTCTTGCTACTTTATATAAAAGCCAAAAATAATAAAAAGGCTGACTCTAACACCAAAAAAACAATAATAATTTAAACAAAAATTAAAACAATAAAAAATAAAAAAAATGAAACTTTTTCTCCTTACTTTACCACCTTTATGTATGTGTGTTTGTGTTTTTGTGTGTGTGAGTGTATATATATGTGAATGTGTGTGTATATGTGAGTGCGTGTGTGTGTATACAATATCATCTCAAAATATTTTCCACCTCATAGTAATCCACTTTTTTAAGGAATTCATCAATAGACTTTTTACATTCACGACAGCTTAGATCTCTTATTTTAATTTTTTTGCTTATTTTATTATATAGGCTGGGGCCAAGATAATTTGGAAATTTTTGAGCAAACTTAGTCTTGCATTTGGGAGTGTTATAAACTAGATCCAACCTCCGCCTAAACCCGGAGTCAGGTTTCATTTTGTGTTGCGCAGTGGTTAAAAGCCGGATAAATAGTTTCCGTACAGAAAGTACATTCGTTTCCTTATATAATAGATCAGTTGGATACCTGTAGTTCTTAAAACACATTACCTTGAGTAGCGCACTTTGAGCTCTTTCTACTACCAGCAAAGTAGTTTTTGATGTACCACCCCAGATAGTTAGACAGTAGCTTATAATAGACTGACAAAGAGAGTAATACACAGTAGTGCGTAATTGCATTGTACAAGCGCTTCTGAGTATTTTAAAGATGTATATTAGTTTTCGTATACGGGCACTTAGTTTTTTGGCTTGTTCTTTCCAGTTCAGATACTGATCAACAACAACACCGAGATATTTAGTGGAGGTCACATTGTTAATACCGTAACAGTGACATGTTAGTACGTTCTGACATTTATGTACTTTTATATGTATGGTGTTTGTTTATTGCAATTTGCAGGTCAGTATCAAGTTGTATGTTGATGAAAATATGAATCGCGCCAGTAACACGTATGGAGTTACAGAATTATAATCATTCAAATCATCAATACAGCTCTCCAAGTTCATATAATCACATTAAATAGCGATTTCATGAAAAAGTCACTTTTTGAGATTATATGAACTTGGAGGGTTGTATTGATGATTTGAATTATTATATTTCTGTAACTCCATACGTGTTACTGGCGCAATTCATATTTTCATCAACATACAACTTGACACTGACCTGCAAATTGCAATAAACTTGAGAAAATTTAAATTTCGCGGGCTACCCTTGCGCTTCCACCTTAACGGTGACTATCAGCGGCAATGGCCACCGATGACGTCATACTGATGGTCACTCGTCATAGCCAATACGAAACGAACCTTTTGACAGTTAATTGATGGACACTCAGCCAAGTGATCATCACTATGAACTGTCAACGGAGATAGGCAATAGCCGTAACGTAATTTAAATTGATTATTAATTTATGTTATTTTTGACAAGCTCCTGAATTTTGACTAGGATGCAAAACTGGACCTTGTATGTTTACAGGGTTCCGTAGCTTAATAGCTAAAATGGAACTCTTACAGATTCTTTCTGTCCGTCAGTTTGTCTGTCTGTACGTCGCGTCCGTATGTCACAGCCATTTTAGTCCGAGACTGTTGGCATCACACAGTTATTTAAGTCTGGGATTGCTCTACATACATGTAAATGATGGTTGAAAAATTTTCAACTAAATGTAGGTACATTAAGCTATGATGACTCAATGTGTTAGTTCCATGATTAAGATTCCATGCAAAAAAAAAATAAGATAAAGAATTTTATAGTCTGTGTTGCAGTGTCACTGTCACCGCTGGTCAGTCTGTCAAGTCGAGTAACCTTTTATACGATGTGAAAAAAAGCGCGGGAAATTCGTAACGAAAGGGCGCCTTTTTTTAAACAAATTTTCATAAAATTATTTTATTCATCCTTAAGTTCATTTCCTAGCTATTTTCACGATGGGGAAGAAGGGAAACCCCAAGAAAAGGAAAAAAGAAGACAGTTCGTCATCTGCTCCACCGTTGGTGTCCTCTGAAGACGACGGTGGAGCCTCAAGCTCTTCAGAGGAATCTATGTCAGTAGAAAAAGATAAGTATCAGGAATTCAGGATTCCCGACTACATTCGGTCATATCCTGAAAATGGAGGCAATTTTGAATACGTTGTATTTTTAGAAAGTATAGACTCAGTCCCGATCGGCGATAGAGACATGATGTCCCTTTCAACCAATATAAAAAAATATAATAAGGGCGTAAAACAACTACTACGAATGAACCGATACAAAATTGGAGTTATTTTTGAACGACCTGGTTTAGCCAATGCAGCGCTAATGAATCGAAAATTTCTAGATAGTTTCAAATTGAAAGCCAGTATTCCTGCCGCTGCAACGGAGAACACAGGTGTTATCATGCATGTTCCCATTGAACTTAGCAACGAACACATCTACAACGCGATAACTAGTACCAAAAATATTATATCTATCAGAAGATTCATGCGTCGCACTATTTCAGAAGGAGGGGGGGTGTCCTTTCAGCCTACGAAGACGGTGTCCATCACATTCTCGTGTGCAGCGATACCAGATAGTGTAGACCTGAATAGCTGGAGGTTCGAAGTGCGTCCTTACATTCCGCCGGTTAAACAATGCCTGAAGTGTTTAAGGTATGGTCACATAGCCAAATTTTGTAAGAACTCCCAAAGATGTTCCATATGTACAAAGGACCATAATTATAAAGAATGCCAAATACCATCAACTGAGGCAACATGTTGCCACTGTCAAGGCAAACATGTAGCTATTTCATCACAGTGCCCAGTCAAGCAAAAAAAAGTCGAAGAAAACAAAAACAAAATTAATAAAAAATCATTTGCAGATTTATTCAATGAAAAGTCATTTCCATCTCTTTCAAAGTCCAGTCCTGCTAAACAATTACAATCTCTAATTGAAACAGAACCAATCTTAAATATTTTAATACAGACAATAGTAACATTAATTTCTCAAAATAAAAATAACGAAAAGAGTATTTGCACTCAAAGTATAAAAGATGTTCTATTATCAAAAATTCAGAATAATATAAATAAACCTTAATTTTATGGATCAGCTAAATATTGTACCTACAGTGGAATGCTCAGAGTATCAATAGTAACAAACATGCATTTTCGTATTTTTTACATGAGTATAATTTACATGTAGCTTTATTGTGTGAGACTTGGCTCAAGCCTCACATGAGATTTAGTATTAAAGGATATAATATAGTAAGATTAGACTCAGGTAATACACACAATGGTGTAGCTATTTTAATACATAACAGTTTACAATTTAGTAAAATAGATACTTTATGTGATGATTCAATACAAAATATAGCGATTCGTTTAAAATATGGCAATAATAAAGAAATTTCATTAGTCAGTTTTTATAGTCCCGGAAACGCTCTATTTACTAAGTATAAGTTTGATAATTTAATTCGCAGTATTCCTGGTCCTCTCTTGGTGGGTGGAGATTTCAATGCACACCATTCGGCTTGGGGATGTAACAGTGTGAACATTCGCGGCCGAGAGGTGCTTGAAGTCATTAATGACTTTAATTTGGTTTTATTAAATGATGGAGAAATGACTACTGTAGGCTCTGATAGGTGGCAAAGAAATGCACTTGATTTGACTGTAGTATCAGCTTCAATTTCATTGTCTTGTAACTGGTCTGTCCATGACGATCCTTTAGGTAGTTACCATTTGCCTGTAATTACAAGGGTACTTATTAATAACAATTATAATATCCCACATGAGACAGAATCTTCAAATTTACCAAAACATTTTAATTTTAACTTGGTTGATTGGGAAATATATAGGAAAAGTGTTGATAGTTTGATAGTGGATTTTAAAATTAATCAAGATAACCCATTACAGTCATATAATGACTTGATAAAGTTGTTACAATTTAGCTATTATTAAATCATTACCATCAACCTTAAGACCTGCTACATCTTTTGATACGTCATTAGTAAATAATAATCGTAAAAAACGCATCCCATTACCATGGTGGAATTTGAATTGCACTAAAGCAGTAGAAGACTCTAGGAATGCCTATATAGAATTCAAGTACAATCCCACATTAGAAAAATATATTGAGTTTAAAAAATTACAAGCTCTTAAAAAGTTAGTGTTGAAGAGAGAAAGATATTTAAGTTGGATTTCTTTATGTAAGTCATTTAACAGAACTACTCCATTATCTAGAGTTTGGCAATTTTCAAAAAGATTTAATAAAACATTTACACCTCCAAGTAATAATATTTCTCCTTGGGTATTCGATTTTCTTAAAAAATATACTCCAGATACAGTTGAGGGGCCATTTCAATCAATTCCTCATGAAGAAAAAGTTTCAGGACACTATGAATATCTAATTTATCCATTTTCTCTTCAGGAATTAAAATCTGCAATATCATCTAGACGTGATTCAGCTTTTGGCCTTGATGGAATACCTTATAAAATGTTGAAATATGTATCAATTAAGGCACTTTCTGACATACTAAGTGTTTTCAATTTACTATGGCAGGAAATGATCATTCCTAATGAATGGAAAACAGATTGTCTCATCCCAGTACTTAAGCCTAACAAAGAAAGACACAAAGTAGAATCATATAGGCCAGTAGCATTAACATCATGCATGGGGAAAACCTTTGAACAATTAATTAAACAAAGGCTAGAATTTTATATAGAAAGCAATAGTCTATTACCATCCAATCAATTTGGCTTTCGACGTGGTTGCTCCACTAGAGATAGCATTTCTCATTTGCAATTAGATATATACAATTCTAATAAAATGGACAATCATTTTGTTGGTGTCTTCTTTGACATAGTGGGTGCATTCAACAACATCAATTTGCACATTTTGTGTGTTGAACTTCGGGCTCTTGGTATTCCTGAAAAAATTATATTATGGATCTTTAACTTTTTACATGGCAGAGAAGTATATGTCAAAGTGAATAAACGTTTAATAGGGCCACGTTTTTCATACAAAGGGGTATGTCAAGGTGGCATTCTCAGCCCATTGATTTATCTTCTCTATTTACATAGACTTAACATTGTACTTGGTCTTGAAGTGGCAAATTTACAGTTTGCAGATGATTTGGTTATTTATGCCTCAGGTTCAGATATAGGTTCTGTTGAAAGAATTTTAAACACAGCTTTAACTCGGCTAAAGAACTATTTTCATTATCTAAACTTGGATATTAGTCCAGAAAAATCTAAAGTCATAGTGTTTGGTGAATGTGAAATAGACCTACATATTTATTACAATAATAGTGTTCTTCCAATAGTGAATGAAGTGAAGTTTCTGGGTATCATTTTTACAAGCAACCTTTCATGGACTAAGTATGTTGATTATCTGTTAGGTAGAGCTAATAAAGCATTTAATTTTGTAAAGTCACTGTCAATTGCAGCTGATCCTAAAATTTTGCTAATGCTATATAAATCTTTAGTACGTAGTCATTTTGAATATGGATTTTTATGCTTTGGGTCTGATCAGAGATTGGTTCACAAATTGGATATTCTGCAAAACCACAATCTTAGATGTGTAACTGGTGCAATGAAGACAACTCCAATTAATTCACTTCAAATTGAGTGTTACACTCCTCCTATGAATATAAGATTTCAGTTTTTAAAATCCAAATACATTCTCAAGCTTTTATCTTTCGAAAATCATCCTTTATTAAAGAAAATATTATTTTATCATAGAGTATACAGTCCCTCTAACTCCGTAAATGTCCCTTATATATTTCATGACTTTTCTATTTTAATCAGTATTGATGATCAATATCAAATTGAGAAATGTAAAGACAGATGGCCATGTTACTCTGGTAATTATATTAGCAAATTCTGGCCCATGGACATTTACATCAACCGTGAACTACGGTGTAAAGAAGATGTCTATCAGTTAATTGCAGAGTTCCCTGGGTACAGGCATATATTTACTGATGGATCCAAAAACAATAGAAATGTTTCGCTAGCCATTTATCTACCTCATCTTACTGTTGGACATGGAGTTCGGTTACCTGGAGCCATGACTATATTTACAGCAGAATCTCTAGCCATTTTAACAGCTCTGCAGTATATACATGAAAAGAATCTTGGGCACACAACTTGGCTTATAGTGACCGACTGCATGAGTGTTCTCATGGCCTTAATAAACCCGAAACTGGACGCCAATACCGGAAATATTTTATATGAGATTCGGACTTTATACGCTGATCTTTGTTCTAGAGGATTTACGATAAGTTTAATATGGACACCCTCCCACATAGGAGTAACAGGAAACGAAAACGCAGATCATCTTGCAAGAGTTATTGTTGACGTTGACAACGTTGACATCCCAGAAACGAGAAATGTTGCCATACCAAGCTCCGACCTCCTTACCAAATTACGTGAACAAAACACCTGTATTTGGCATGAGAACTGGCAAGAAACACTAAGAACTAAGGGAAAATGGTATGCGAAAATAAATCAAACCATTGGTTCTGCGCCCTGGTTCACCAGATCTATTCTTCCTAAGAGCAGAAAATTTTATACTACTTTAAATCGTCTTAGACTTGGACATGGAAGATTCAATGCACATTTAGCCAGAATGAAAATTATAACATCACCTGTTTGTATTAATTGTGAATTAGGAAGTGATCAGACCCTAGATCATATAATTTTTGAATGCCCTGCATATGATTTACAAAGAATTCCTCTAATTGATAATTTATTGGAAATATATAAAACGCCAGCAAGCATCCCGCGCGACACTCAAGGTTTGCTGGAAAATTACAGTACGTACATAGCACTGTATAAATTTATTGACAGCACTGGATGGGCTATTTGACCGATCGGGACGACGTATTATAAGGATATGACCCTGGATATGACCTTACTTCACAACATGATTATGACGAATACACGGATATGACACCATATTATTATGAATTTGACTTTAATGAATACTGAAGACATGGCTTTGGCCTTAAATAAACTACTAAGGATGAGGCACCGGCCTTATTTACTTTTAGACAAGAAGGAAAATAAAGAAACTCAAGACGTGGCTTCGGCCTTACTTATTTTTGGACAAGAAGGATGAAACTGAAGACGTGGCTTAGGCCTTACTTTTAGACAAGAAGGATAATAAGCACTGAAGACGAGGCGGTATGGTCCAAGACCTTAGCCTGCCCGAAAAGGGCGAAGGAAAAAAAAAAAAAAAAATTTATACGATGTGTGCAACTGGCTGATTCTGCTGACAGTGTTCTTGGATAGCACGTGTGTTCAGAATTTTTTGTTGTTTTTAAGGGTTTTTGATATTTTAGTGACTTGTCTGTATAAAATTGTGTTGTCCTTGTGTTCGTAACCAGGTTTGTATTGTGATTGCTTATATTTAAGTCTCTTTTTCCCACCAATATGGACAAAAATAAACCCCCTGACCCAGATCCACCCGATATTCCTACTCCTTTTGAACAGAGCATCCAGAGCCCACTCAACCCACTATCGCAATTCGCGGATGTTGTCTGCAATGCTGCAGCGATGGATGTATCACAAATTTTACAACCTCGACAGAACCCTCGTAAGCGTCCTGTTGACGAGGAAGTCGCGTCTCCTTCCCTCACAAGCAAGCAACAAAGAAGCCAAATTGGGCGAACCAAGTACTCGGTAATGGATAAGGCTCCTTACATTGTCCACGTTTCACGCATTGAGTCCCAACCAAATGCTGGCACCACCCTTCACCCTGTCAACTTCGGAAAATTCCTAATGAACAACAACATTGCGAACATTGTTCGTGGTGGTGTCAACAGAGTCGGCAGAAACTGCGTTTCGGTGGAGTTTGCTTCCCCTCAGGACGCTAACTCCTTCTTAATCAACAGCCTACTGTCCAAATTTAGTTATACTGCATCAATCCCTTCATTCAATATCACAAGGATGGGTGTTGTTACCGGTGTTCCCTCAGAACTTACCGAAGAAGAAGCCATGACGTATTTGTCTGTGCCCTTAGGTTGTGGTCAAATATTGAAAGTCCGACGTATCAACCGAAAAACACAACGAGACGGGGTTAATGAATGGAAACCCACCGAAACATGTGTTCTGACCTTCGATGGACAGGTACTGCCTACTAGGATATTTTGCTGCTACACATCCCTCCCTGTTAAACAGTACATATACCCAACAATTCAATGTCGCAAGTGTTGCAGATTTGGACATGTAGCAAACCTATGCAGGTCTAAACCACGCTGTAATAAGTGTGGCCATGACCACCCAGGTGATGGTTGCAACATTTCTGTCGCCGAAGCCTTCTGTGTGCTTTGTTCGGGGAATCACTTCGCTGATAGCCAGTCATGCCCTGAGTATGGCAGGCAGAAGGCTATTAAGACCGTCATGGCAGAAAAAACCATTCCTTATGCTGAGGCATGTAAAATTATCCCAACAGTTTCCCGTAATTATGCCAACATTGTTAAAACCCCAATTTCCCAATCATATCGCAAAACTGTGACACTTAAACCCAGGACCCATGCCCCCCTTTCCCCATCATATGATAAAGATGCACATCAGCAGATAGTTAGTTCTCCCCAACCCTCACAGCCCAATGGCTGTGCTCTTAACAACAATCATGTCTCAGACAATACCGGTTCTATTATTGAACTCCTTATTAAACTTCTACCTACTATTATTTCTCCTTCTTCCTCCAATTCCCAAACACCGTCCAACGTTGCCGATCAACTTATATCTCTACTTTTATTAATTAAAAATGGCGTCCCGCCTAGTATTCCTTCAGTGGAATGTGAGGAGCGTGTGGCATAAAAAGCACGACCTCATATTCCTTTTAAATAAACACAAGCCTTTGGCTTGTTCCATAGCTGAGACTTGGCTCACGCCAAGTCTTAGCTTCCGCATGCCACACTTCAACATTCTTAGATGTGACAGATCTGATGGCTACGGAGGTTCGGCTCTCCTTGTCAATGATCGGGTCCCTCTTCTGCCCCTCGCTTTGCCCCCACTCACAGGAGATATGAGTGTTGTGGCGGGAAGGGTGGAAGGCATTACGGTGTTCTCAATATACATTGCCCACCCTCGGCCTGAATTTTTGGATATTTTATAAAACACTCTTTCAAGTGTTCAAGGACCAATTTTGGTCATGGGTGATTTTAACTGCCACCATTATAGATGGGGGTCCGAACGCTGTGATGCCTTTGGTGTGACTTTGGTTGAGATAATGGATGATCTGGATCTCTGTATCCTCAATAATGGTTGCCCGACCCGCAGATCCCCTCCTGGACAACAAAAGAGTTGTGTGGATCTAACATTTTGTTCAGTTGAGGTGGCAGCTTCGACCCAATGGGAATGTACATCCTTGTCGCATGGTAGTGACCACTACCCTATTGTTATATCTTTAGTTAATAAGACTTATTTAGAGAAAACTTCTCCTCCACTTCTGAAGTATAACTTGTCCAAACCAGATTGGACAAAATTTGTTTCATTATTGGAGGAAAAAATTGATGTTCTGCCAAATTTAAATTCAATTTCATTTGATCCTCCTGGTCACCACCATGCCAAGAGCTGCTATGACGGTTTTGTTACTGCCATCACTTCCAGTGCTGATTCCTGCTTTCCGTTGAAAAACAGTGCCCGCAATAAAATCCCTTCACCCCCGTGGTGGGATCCAGAGTGCACTTCGGCAATCAGGGACAGGAACGAGGCCGAGGAGTCTTACAATGCAGACATGAGCACCGAAAATCTGTTGGCATATTGTCAGATTAATGCCAGAACCAAACGTCACCTTCGCAAGAAGAAACGTGCAGGTTGGGTTAAGTTCTGCACCTCTTTGTCTCCCTCTACACCTGTGTCAGCAGTTTGGAAAAGTATCAATAGGTACAGATGTGGGTGCTCCCCATCAGTTTCTTCTCCAATCACTAGGGAAACAGCTGAACTTTTTTTTGATAAAATTGCTCCACCATACGTCCCACTTTTTTCTGAATGTGTCAACATATTCCAACAAAATGTATCAGAGGATCCTCTTGATGCGCCATTTACTTTGCAGGAACTGAATGTGGTGCTCAATCATGTCCGGGATTCAGCCCCTGGTATTGATGGTGTGCCATATTCTTTTATAGCCCATTCTGGTGACAAGGCTAAAACCTATTTTTTAAATATTTTAAATTTTGCTTATATTCATGGTTGGGTCCCAGATCAATGGAAATTACAAATAATTATCCCACTATTGAAACCAGGCAAACATGCAGATGATCCGAATGGCCTTAGGCCAATTGCTTTGTCTTCAGTCTTAGCTAAATTACTGGAGCACCTTATTAAAAACCGTCTTGAGTGGATTGTTGAGTCAAGAGACTTACTGCCGAATTACCAATTTGGTTTTAGGAAAGGACTTGGTACTATGGACAGTGTTGGTATTTTGGTTGCGGATATCCGCTTAGCTTTTTCTAAAAACGAATCTGTTGTAGCTACCTTCCTGGACATTTCGTCTGCGTATGACAATGTACTTCTTCCAGTACTCAGGCAAAAACTGCAACAGCTGAGTCTACCGGCTAAGATGGTACGATGTATATGTGAGCTACTGATGTCCCGCTCATTGGTCCTGAGAGTCCAGGGAGAGGAGTTCGATGAGAGGCAGATATGGAAGGGACTCCCACAAGGGTCCCCCCTCAGTCCCATACTGTACAATCTGTATACGGCTGATATTGGGTCCTGCTTAAACAACAACTGTCGGATCTTACAGTATGCCGACGACATTGCACTGTATGTAACAGATTCCTCTATAGTCGATGCCGCGTCATCTTTGTGCCTCTCTCTGGATTCTTTGAATCAGTGGCTTTTAAGCCATGGCCTGTCGCTATCTGCGCCAAAAAGTTCGGCAGTAATCTTCTCTCGTAAAAGACGCACTCCCCATGTTGCAATTGACATTTTAGGACAAAATATTCCAATAGTTAATAAAGTAAAATTTCTAGGCGTAATTTTGGACTCAAAATTAACTGGCAAACATCACATAAATTTTCTTATTCAAAGATGTGAAAGAACCCTCTCACTTTTAAAAGTTCTTGCGGGTGTTTGGTGGGGTGCTCACCCCTACACCATGAAATTGGTCTACAATGCCTTAGTCCGTAGTGTTTCGGACTATGGCACGTATCTTTTGACCCCGTGCAACAAAGGTGCCTTGGTTGGGCTGGACAAGGTTCAGTCCAAATGCCTTCGAATCATCTCAGGTTGTATGAAATCCTCCCCCATCAACGCATTGCAGGTTGAGTGTGCTGAACCCCCTCTGGCCCTAAGGCGTCAATATCTGGCCTCCCGTTTCCTGTCTAGGCTTATATGTAGAACCTCGCATCCCCTTATAGAAAGATTGTACGAGTTAGATGCCATATGCGGAAATTCCAACTACTGGAAAAATAAAGAAATACCCCTAATCCTGAAATCTTTTCGACAAATTCTAAATTTAGTACCACCTATTGTTCAGTTCCCCAGATTACCCCTTTTTAATTTTGCATATGAAGTTCTAAGTTATGTTCCAAAAATTGTATTTAATGTTGGTATATCCAAAAAATCCCCGTCAGCGAACTCGACATTCAATGCAGTGGTGGGCGAGCGATGGAATGGTTTCCAATTATTTTTTACGGATGCTTCAAAATTAACAGACCATAACCACACTGGAGCTGCGGTCTATTACCAGACCTCTAAAATAATTTTACAGTTTAAGTGTCCTAAGGAGTCCTCTGTATTCACAGGTGAGTGTGTGGCTATATTGGAAGCTTGTCTTTTTATAGAGTCACACCATAACATACACAAAGCCGTAATCTTCACAGACTCTCTTAGTTGTCTACAAGCCTTAATACAAAATCCTTTTAATAGTAAATTGCACAGCTCTCTGGTTTTAAAAATTAAAAGGTCCCTATTATCTTGTGCTACCAACCAAAAAGAGGTTCAGCTAGTTTGGATACCTAGTCACTGTGGCATTAAGGGCAATGAGTGCGTTGATACTTTGGCCAAAGATGCTTGCTCATCGACAGTAGCTGATCTTTCCCACAATTGTCTTCAGGGGTATGACTTATTGAACCTCCCACGAACTAAACTCCAATCGTCGTGGCAGGAACAATGGGACAACACTGGTAGGAAAAAAGGCAGGTTTTATTACGCTGTACAACCTACTATAAAGCCAAAACCTTGGTTCTATAGCTACAAAAAAGTCTCCAAACCTGTCATATCCGTCCTATGCCGTATTCGTCTAGGTTTTTGTTGTACTCCTGTTTTCTTGCAAAAAATCCGGATTCGGGACTCCTCTCTTTGCGAGTGTGGGTTAGCAGAGGGTACTCTGGATCACATCTTCTTCGAATGCTCAAACAACATCCCTCCCCTAGATCTGTATAGCCGTCTCTCTAAATTTAAAATCCCTCTTCCGACTAATTTCTCCTCCTTGCTAACATATTCCTCTCCTGAACTGCTTGTGGCGTTGATGACCTTCATCCGCCACAATAGCATAAAATTATAAATCTGCCTGTGTGGGTGTGGTATGCGTATATTCTATGTTTTAAACAATTATATTATTATATTTATTTATTTCTATTTTTTGTTTGTTTCAGTCCCGTACTAACCCGACAAGATCCACCACGTTGTATCAAAACAAATCTATGATCTCAGATCATTCGTTGTAGTTTTTTTTTCTTTTTTTTTTTTGCCATGCACACTTGTTTTTCCAATTCACTCGACATTGGCAGAATAGTCGACATCGGCTCTACTTGCCATTAAATAAAAATAGAATAGAATAGAATAGATGTGTGCAACTATTGAGATAGAAAAAACATGTACAACGTAATGTTTTGATTTGATAGCGGTATTTGTGTAGTACGTGGAGTAGATGTTGTTTATGGACTAATAAATATTTATTCTATTAAAGTATGAACTGCTTTGTTAGACATCATAAATCTAGCACTTTCCGGATGTTTCTGACTTACCGTGGTCCAAAATGCACACTATAATCTACATGCTTGTATTCGCGAAACTTTCGTAGTTTTGCTATAATTACTTAGTTGTTATAATAATTTACAAGCGGTGCCAGTTACTTGTATGCAGCAGTGTTTTTAAGTAGAAGTAATTGTCTTTAATATTCAGTTACAATATGGAAAAACTACCAATGTGTAGGATATGTCTAGCGGAGAATGTTCCTATGTATGTAGTGGTCAACAAGAACTTGCGTGAACTATATAAGAAGCTGACTGATATTCCAGTAAGTTGATACTTTACAAATTATTGTATTTTCGGTGATAGTATGTTTTACCTGCCTCTCATCTCACAATCGAGATTCTGACATGAATAAAAGTGGTATAAATGCGTATAACCTGACCGTCAGATACATATAGAAAACACCAACAGTGTGCTTAAATAGCTTCACAATATATTTGTAATATTGAAAGTATTTTATTTATAGAAACAAAAATAGTGTAAAGCAAGTTTTATTGCAGTTTATAACTGAAGACAGGAGACCTATTCTTGCTTGTTCCATCTGCTGCGCTAAACTTAAACAATGCTGCCGATTGATGATGAAATGCTTGGAAGCTGAAGAGCTGTTTGCTCAGATGACGAATGAGGATTACGAGGTGAGGTGTTCAACTGACACATAACAGTCCGTTTCTCTTTTGAGTATTTGAAGTTGAGAACCTATCTACATCAACTGTCCCATTGTTGTAGTCTAGTGGTCGCAGGCGCGACTGCTGAGCGTGGGGTCCTGGGTCTGATTCCGGGGTCGGGCAAAAAGTGCTATTGGGTTTTTCCATTAGAAAGAACAGTGGCGAACAAATTGCTGATTAAATTATTAAGCGTCTACGTATGTCACTGTGATAGATACCGACGAAATAATTTACTAAGTTTTATCAAATCAAGCTTAAGGCCTATGAAAGTCTGGAAAAAAAGTCGTCATAATTGAGAGCTTTATTGACTAGATTATTGATGATAATACTGCCTTCATACGGTGAAAGGAGGTAACTAACATTTTTATCAAAAATGAGTTAAAATTGATTCGGATTCAGCAAGAAATTCTCTACCTTTCTGTCTAGCTAATAAAGCTTCAATTCGCTCGTAGCCACAGATAAATTATCATATAAAAAAAGTCAAGTAAAGACTACCGACAGTGCTTTAAAACTTCACTTCAGACAAAATTGTCATTCACTCAAAATAAGTAGTTACGGCCATTCACCGTTTGACGGCAGACTATGACTTAGTTGTTTTCTTTCTGGCTTCAATTCATGACTTTTGGCTCTGCTATACTTTTAATGTTGCCATGGAATATAAATCTTAGACAAGTTACATAAAATGCTTGGATTTACGTATTGCATAAATTTATACTTAGTAAATACATTTCTGCATCAGAATACAAATGTTATAATAAAAAATATTGTTTGTGCTAAGAATATAGCGGTTATAATTTTTTAATTCATAAAAATGACACCGTATCAAAATCCCCAACGAAAAAAACATGCATAGTGACATGTACTGTACTGATCTGACAACTGAACTTTTACAAAATCTTTTTTAATTTATTTAGTAATGAGAATTCTGCTCTAAGGCTGCATTTCAGAAACAATGACTTTGGCTTTTATTTTAGGAGGTTTTAGAGATAGCATAGCTTTGTTGGAAGGATGTGGCCAAGAACCATTCATACCAGAATCATTGTTAAAAGGCGAGCACCAGTTAACTATATAGCTGAACCAAATATCTCGGATCAGCACCCGCAGGTTTTTTTGTTGACATTGTGATTAGAGAAGATGAGGAATAAATATTAAAAAAATACGGGTCTTTTTTCTGTACCTGACCTACCCTTACCATGGTAATTAATCATATAAGTAACTAAATACTCTTATGATAGTTGAATAAGATTATTAAATAAATAAGTACCTACTTACGTCTCATGTGGGCCATGTGCCAGACCTGTCGGTTGGACTTAATATTCTGAATACGCATTGCGTAGTTTATTTTGTATAAATGCATTTCTATAATGCTTTTTCGATTAGTCTGTTGTTGACAAGAATAAACATAACCTCTAAAACTTCAAACTGGAATATCTTTAATTCCTGACTTCCTATAAAAGTATAACTGAAGACAAAATTGTTCAGGAATTCAAACGCCAAAAAAAAATGTCAACAAAAATTTGTTTGAGAGTTCGCCACTGTTCTTTTTCAGTAGTAGCCTGGAGTTTGGAAGTTGGCTTTGGAAGGCGGTATGATGCCCCTGTGCCTCAGAAAACATGTTAAGCCGTTGGTCCTGCGCCTGCAGGCCTACCATGATCTAATTAAAAACTATTCAAAAGCAAGACATTTCAGTTTAGGTTTGTTACGTACCCTGCCTACACCACAACGGTTAAATAGCGACATGATAGAGATTTACGTACAACGGGTGTTTCCACGTAAAATTGGACCACAGGAACTCTGCTGACTCGACGCTCCGTGTGGCCGCCGACCACCTACTTCGAATCTGATGATGCCTCATCCGCGTTTCGCAATCGTTCAGAATTGTATTTTTCTTTATAATTAATTTGGCACTTCGGTACAAGCATCGACCAAGTCTAGACTTAAGATCTAATATTGTAATTTTCAAGTAATTAAACACTTCTTTAAATTAATTTCGGTTTTTTTTAAAGTCCTCCGGCTGCCACCTTCATAATTGGCGCAGTCGGTAGGATATTCGAGGCAGTGCGCGGCGCGGTATAGATTTCCAAAAATCGTTAATCTGCTGACTCCGATAGTCGCTGTCGGTATTTCCAAGTACCTCGTCGAATATCCGAACTTAAGAAGACGCAGCTGAGGACTTATCCAGGCATCGATACAACGAGAAAACCATGTTTATGTAAGTCCTTGAAACTTTCTTGAAGTGTTGCCTCCTTATCCTTCCTTTTACCCATATATTATAACATTCAATCAAAATTTTTCACTCAAGAGAAACTAGGAAGAAATCTGTCTCCTCCAGACAGATAAGTAGGAGCAGGGAAGTAGATTCAAATAGGTTTATAGATTCCGATAACTTAGGATTAGGTTCATTATTTGATAGTAACAGTATGGCACTAAACCCCGATACTATCTATAACGCTTTGCGCGCAGTTCCAAATTTTGAGGGCAATCCGAATGTTCTAACACGTTTTATTAAATTATGTGATCAGCTCGTATTACAATATGTTAGAAATGACCCGAGTTACGAGTTAACTAACTTATGTCTCATAAACGGCATCCTGAATAAAATCACCGGACCAGCAGCTTCAACTATTAATTCTAATGGCATAGCAGAAAATTGGCAAGGGATTCGTGACGCATTCGTTAATAATTTTTCCGACCAAAGGGATGAGACCGCCCTTTATAATGACATGTCCTTACTGACACAAGGAAGTAGCACTCCGCAGGAGTATTATGACAAATGCCAGACCCTTTTCAGCACTATAATGACTTATGTTACATTGCATGAAAATGTAGCAACTACTATTGAAGCAAAACGCGATCGTTATAGAAAGTTAACTCCACAATCCTACGTCAGAGGTCTTAATGAACCTCTGGGGTCCCGTATCCGATGTATGAGACCCGAAACTATTGAAAAGGCACTGGAATTTGTACAACAGGAATTGAATGTCATGTACCTACAGCAACGTAATGAGAGTATCCCCGAGCGATGTAACCCGACTACACAGCAAACGAATTCAACCCATAGAATGCCACCCGCGGTCCCTATGACCACACCAAAAGTTTTTAGCTTTCCTAGCCCAGGCCCCAGCTGGCATAAGCCTATGCCTATGCCGCCGCAGCAGCAACAGCAGTGGAGGCCACCCTTCCAGTATAATCAGGTACCTCATCGGGCCCCTAATATGTTTAACCGTACTCAACAGATGTTTCGTGCGCCCCCGCCGAACTACAACCCCCAGAGTGACGCATTTAAATTGCCAAATAGGAACCCCAAAACTCAGTATACCGGTCCGAAACCGATGAGCGGTGTTAGTCATTTTGTACCGAGAGCTCTAGGGCTACCAGTACACGATTGGCGTAAGTTAGGGAACCCACCACCTTGTAACTACTTCAAAACGCGCGAAATGAATTTTAACGAAATGACTGATTACTATGACACTTACAATTACCCCGACTGTTACTACGAACAACCAGACTATTATAACTATGTCTGTGACCCTTGTGACTATTTCGACTTTTATGGCTACCAGCAGACCGACCCCGAAAACCAATTAAATGTACCGGATCAACTGAATAACGCAAAATGCTTAGAAGCACAGCCGTCTACTACTTCTAAAACTGATCAGGATTTTCGCAAGGAGAAGGATCAAAAAGGATCAAAATAGAATTAAATGTCCAATCTAAAAGAGAATTACGTTACATACAGATATCAGACCCACCACTTAAATTATTAGTAGATACCGGAGCTAATCAGTCTTTTATTAGTCCCGAGGCAGTCGAACAATATTTTGCACATATACCTTTAAACCATGATCCCTTCGAGGTAACAAACGCTCGTGTAACTAGTACGCATGAACATTCTATTACGATTCCGAATTTTGCTGAATTTAATAATCCCACGAATGTAAAATTTTTTATCTATAGGTTTCATAATTACTTTGATGGTCTATTAGGTTTAGATTTACTTGACGGAGCACAGATTGATCTAAAAAATAATTATCTAATGACAGACTTTACAACCATCCCCATACGTTTTTATCAATGTAAAAGATCAAATAATCAAGAAACTATTCCTGCTAACTCGTCAAGACTAGTAAATATCCCTATTTATAGTCCAGACGGTGACGTTACGATAGCTCAGCAAATTTATTGTAATTGCATTATTCACGAGTGCATTACTCGCGTTACTGATTGTACCGGAATTGTAGAAATTGAAAACCCGACGGAATATGACACGACTATTACATTGGACCGTCCTTTACAAGCCGACATATTTAATACTGAGTGCATTAGCACCGAACAAGATCCCGAGCGCGTTAAAAAGGTTTTAACTCAATTGCGTACAGATCATTTAAATATTGAGGAAAAAACTAACTTGAGACATTATGTGCCCGTTTTTCTGACGTATTCTATGTTGAGGGGGAGCCCTTAACCTTTACGAATAATATTAAACACCATATTAGAACGACCGACGAACTTCCCGTATATACTAAAAGCTACCGGTATCCTTTTGTGCACCGACAACAGGTCAGAGACCAGATAACCAAGATGCTGGACCAAGGTATTATACGACCTTCTGAATCAGCCTGGAGCTCACCTATTTGGGTAGTTCCTAAGAAAGCCGATGCATCAGGCAAACAAAAGTGGCGCATAGTAGTAGACTTTCGCAAACTGAATGACAAGAATATAGACGACAAATACCCGATTCCTAAGATCAATGACATACTTGACAAGCTTGGAAAGTGCCAGTATTTTAGCACGTTAGACCTTGCGTCAGGTTTTTACCAGTGTGAGATGCATTCAGACGACATTCCGAAGACAGCTTTCAACGTAGAGCATGGGCATTTAGAGTTCTTGCGTATGCCCATGGGAAGAATTCTCCATCTACTTTTCAAAGGGTAATGGACAATGTGCTCAGAGGCTTACAAAATGAGATATGTCTGGTGTATCTTGATGACGTAATCATATTTAGTACATCGCTGCAAGAGCACATGATTAATCTAGAGAAAGTATTTAAAAGATTGCAGGAATCTAACTTCAAAATTCAGATGGATAAATCCGAGTTTTTAAAATTAGAAACCGCGTTTTTAGGACACGTAATCAGTGGCGAAGGTGTTAAGCCTAACCCTGATAAAATAGCAGCAATAGAAAAATACTCTTTACCAAAAACACCCAAGGAAATAAAACAATTCCTAGGACTATTAGGTTATTACAGGAAATTTATCCCAGACTTTGCTCGCATCACTAAGCCTATGACAAAATGCCTAAAAAAAACTAATAAAATCACTTTCGACTCTGAATACATTGACTGTTTTAACAAATGTAAGAGCTTACTGAAAAATGACCCCATCTTACAGTATCCCGACTTCACTAAGGAGTTTATATTAACAACAGATGCTTCAAATGTAGCTATAGGCGCCGTACTCTCGCAAGGTACCATCGGCTCAGATAAACCTATCTGTTACGCCTCGAGAACTTTAAATGACAGTGAAACCAATTACAGCACAATAGAGAAAGAGCTTTTAGCCATAGTTTGGGCCACAAAGTATTTCAGACCCTACTTATTCGGTCGTAAATTCAAAATATTCACAGATCACAAACCGTTACAGTGGATAATGAATCTTAAGGAACCCAACCAAAGATTGACTAGATGGAGACTTAAATTAAGTGAATACGATTACACTATAATCTACAAAAAGGGAAAGTATAACACTAATGCAGACGCATTATCCCGAGTAGAAATTAATAACGAGGAGACAGACTCAATGTTAGCCAACCCTTCACAGCGACCACCTTCTCGAACAGGTTCTACGACAGCCACTGCCCATAGTAGCACTGAAAACCCTATTTTAGAGGTTCCTATCACTGACGAACCTTTGAACAAATTTCACCAACAAATATGTATAACTATAGTCAGTACCGCCCCTTACATTAAACGAACTACAGTCACTTAACCTTTTGACACACACACTCGCACAAATATTCAGGTCTCAGAGTCTAACTTAGAG
Organism: Eugnorisma glareosa; assembly: GCA_947578425.1. Taxonomy (NCBI): domain Eukaryota; kingdom Metazoa; phylum Arthropoda; class Insecta; order Lepidoptera; family Noctuidae; genus Eugnorisma; species Eugnorisma glareosa. The sequence continues at coordinate 2,761,246 of OX387984.1, forward strand.
GAAGACGTAGTAAACGCCATAAAAGAATATGTCAAACCTAAAGTTAAAACTGCTTTAAAAATATTACCACCCTTAGGCATGTATTCAATCATACCTATTATCCAAAATAACTTTAAAAGCTCATCTCTGACCCTAGTGCTAGCAAAAACTGAACTAGAAGATATCAAGGAATATTTAAGGCAGCAACAGATCATAAAAAACTATCACGAAGGCAAAACCAACCACAGAGGGATAAACGAATGTTATCTTGCTCTTTCCCGGAAATATTATTGGCCTAAGATGAGGGACGAGATAGCTAAATATATCAATGAGTGTACAATTTGCGGACAAACCAAGTATGATAGGAACCCAATTAGACCTCAACTAAATTTAGTGCCCCCGGCCACCAAACCTTTTGAATTAGTACATATGGACCTCTTTACAGCCCAAAATGAAAAATACCTTACAGTAATAGACGTCTTCTCAAAATACGGACAGGCATACTATTTAAGAGATGGCACAGCAATTAGTATACTTCGAGTAGTTTTAAACTACTGTACACATCACGGTCTTCCACTTACTATCGTAACCGATAATGGTACTGAATTTACAAATCAATTATTTTCTGAATTTACAAGATTACATAAAATTAACCACCATAGAACACTGGCTTACTCCCCTAATGATAACGGAATTGTCGAACGATTTCACTCTACGTTACTAGAACATCTACGTATTCTACGACTACGTCAGAAAGATGAACCTGTGGTCAACCTCATGCCTTATGCTATATTAGCTTATAATAGCACAATTCACAGTTTTACAAAGTGTAGACCACATGACATAATTAGGGGACATTTTGATCCAAGAGACCCACTTGACATTAACATGACCGAACATCTTATGCAACAGTACATCTTAACTCACCGAGACCAGATGAAAACTGTATATGATCTCATTAACGACTTCACACTTACTGACCGAACGAATATCATACAAAATAGGAATAAAGACAGGAGCCCGAAATAGAATACCAACCAGAACAGCAAGTCTTCATTAGTAACCCAGTAGCTAGTCGACAAAAATTAGCACCGCGTTATACTCATGACACTGTGCTAGCTGACCTCCCGATTCACATATACACATCTAAAAAGAAGGGTCCCGTGGCAAAGTCCCGACTCAAGCGTATTCCTAAGACCTCGAAATTGTTACAGGATACTACTGGCGATGATCGTCCACACAACACTGGCGCTCGAGATAAAACTTGAAAGCTTAGACGAAGGACCCGGACTCTTACCTTTCAACCTTGGACAAGCAAGAGTCATAACACATTATCATTCTTTTCTACAATACATAGACTTAACTGACATTGAACATAGACTTGACTCTGTAATTAATCAACTAGACTATTTCGAGACTAAACTAGATAATCAAACCCTTGTTTTATATAAACTTCAAATTAACCATTTATCTGATAAGTTGGATAAGACTAGGTCTCAGCTAAAGACACTAGAACCCGGTCGTAGCAAAAGAGGTCTCATAGACGGTTTAGGATCAGTTATAAAAAGCATAACTGGTAACTTAGATCAATCGGATGCCCAAACTTATAATAATGCCATTAAACTTCTAGAAAACAATGATGACAAGATATTATCGGAGTTAAACGAGCATATAAGTCTTAATAAAGTCTGGATGACTAGATACAGTGAGATACTTTCAAAAATTGTAAGCAATCAAGAGAGAATTAATAGTACTTTAAGATTACTTTTAGACGAGCAAGCTTCTGCTACAAATGATCTTTTAAGATACGCGAAGTTTGCCCAGTTGTTAACTATAATTAGCGATAATACAGATGATTTATTTTTAGAGATAACTAGGATAGAAGATACCTTAGCTTTTATACGTGCATCAAGCACTCACCATAGTACTTTAAGCATAGATACTTTAGGTAATATGACGAAACGATTAAGATCTATATACGGTTCAGATCAATTCCTAGAGGCAGACCTAAGAGAATACTACACTGTTATAAAACCTGGTTATTATTTTACAGGAAAAAGAATAGTTATCATATTTAAAGTCCCAATAATCTCCCCTGATAAGTTCGAATTATATAGATTAGCAATAGTTCCCAATAAATTTATGTACACCTTTATTCCTCCTTACCCTTTCATTGCAACCAATGGGAAAGTTTTCAAGTACATAGAGGCTGAATGCCCGAAGTTTAATCGGTTTCATCTCTGCGAAGAAGAAGTCAACCATCAACCGACGAGAGGACATCCAGACTGCATCCAAGGGCTCATTTTCAATCAATCTCTACAGAAGTCATGCCTGCCCACTAAACTCACGCTGACCAAAGAAGCCATGGAGCAATTGGACGACAGGCGCTATACACTCACTTTTCCACAACCAACCCGAACCGAGCTACAATGCGAACGTCAAGAATTCATCTCTCTACACGGAAGTTATCTCGCCACTATTCCGCAAAAATGCCTACTACGCACTGAGCAGTTTACTATCATCAACACGAATGACCATATCAAAGGACAACCCTATGAACCTGAACGTTGTCAGTGAATCTATTCCACATCTAAAGTTAAATTCACTACACCTGAAAAGTCTACATGAAATCGAAGATAAAATCTTAATGCAGCAACCAGTACAAATCGATCACGCAAACCTGGAACAATCGATTTACCATACGACTATCCCACTATATGTCGTAATATTCGGTGCAACTGTACTGATCGTTACTCTCACCATACGTCGGTATAATGTTTGCACAAAGGTCAGAAAGCCAGAATCACCAGATGAAAGCGCTGAAAATCCTCAATACGAAGACACAGAATCTCCTACAAGCAAGTCAGATGTACCAGCAACATTCTCGCTGAAATTGCTCAAATAGTTGCTGTTCTGAGGGGGGAGGTGTTACGTACCCTGCCTACACCACAACGGTTAAATAGCGACATGATAGAGATTTACGTACAACGGGTGTTTCCACGTAAAATTGGACCACAGGAACTCTGCTGACTCGACGCTCCGTGTGGCCGCCGACCACCTACTTCGAATCTGATGATGCCTCATCCGCGTTTCGCAATCGTTCAGAATTGTATTTTTCTTTATAATTAATTTGGCACTTCGGTACAAGCATCGACCAAGTCTAGACTTAAGATCTAATATTGTAATTTTCAAGTAATTAAACACTTCTTTAAATTAATTTCGGTTTTTTTTAAAGTCCTCCGGCTGCCACCTTCATAATTGGTTCCTAAACTGTATCGCTTCAAATCGTACCATGACATCCAATTTGCTCAGCGGCACTTGGATCGCTAAAAGTGAATGAAAGATCGCAATTTGTGGCTGAACCGCGTTTGAAACGTTTTTGGTGAAAAAGAGATAACGCTATTATGATCGAATAACTTTGTTTCGCTCACATTTTAGTGTCAGACACGCTCAGAAGCAAGTAATGTTATAATTGTTTTTAACTTGATAACATTACTTAAAGTAAAAAAGACACTCAACAGTTGTTTTTAAGATTCCACGTTAATGCGGCAACTATTGTTAAAATAATTCCAAATCAAAGTAGATATTTATATACCTTTTGCTGTTTATTATACGAAAGAAATATTTTTATTTCGACGTAATAAAACAAATTATGTTTAATGTTTCGAACGTACCAGAGTAAAAAAAGTTGTGTGGGTTGTCGCGTCAGTGTCAGTTTGACTAGATGCTTAAGGTGGATGCGCAAGGGTAGCCCGCGAAATTTAAATTTTCTTACGTTTATTGCAATTTGCAGGTCAGTGTCAGGTTGTATGTTGATGAAAATATGAATCGCGCCAGTAACGCGTATGGAGTTTTTGAATTATAATCATTCCAATCATCAATACAACCCTCGCAAGTTCATATAATCTCAAAAAGTGACTTTTTCATGAAATAGCTATTGAATGTGATTATATGAAATTGGAGAGCTGTATTGATGATTTGAATGATTATAATTCTGTAACGCCATACGTGTTACTGGCGCGATTCATATTTTCATCAACATACAACTTGACATTGACCTGCAAATTGCAAAAACTTGAGAACATTTAAATTTCGCGGGCTACCCTTGCGCTTCCACCTTAAGTAGTCTGTGCAGTTGTAATTACGGTGGGAAAATTTAAAGTGAAGTGTAGTTTTGAATTCGTTAAAAACATTATTTCAAGGAATGTCGTAAGTATTAAACATTGTGTTATTTGTTTATGTACTGTCAATCTCCTATTTTATAGTCACTACGCGTGTACGCCTTAGAATAAGTCCAATTGTAATAAGACTTGCTTCGAGAAGCCACTTAGTTTGTCTTTGTAACAAGAATTTCAAGTGCTTTTTTGTTGCATTCTAGTCGAAAGCGGAGAGTAACATTTAACCAGCTCGAGACTTTGTGGGAGATTTTAAATGAGAACAGAGCTCTCGCAACTGGCTACAACAAATCTTCCCAAGCCCGAGAATATTCCAAAAGGATGTGATTAATTATTTGGATAGCCTTTAGCGCCTAATGAATTCGGCATCCTCAAAGTTATTGAAGGGGTCCAATTGGCCGCGTAACTGGAGCCTCTTACGTTTTTGGGCATTGTGTGAGGCAGAATCTTCCTCAAAAAACTCAAACAAAAGTAGTTCATCAGACATCTGTTAAAGAAAAACAATTGCGGTTAAAAATGCATGTAAAATAGGTATTTTAGACTTTAGAAGAAAGATTAAAGTACACTTACACTGGTTTTTGTAAAACTCCACTATGTTAGCACTAAAAAACTTTATTTTCGTCAATAATTCACCAAACGTTTCAGTTTAGGTTAGAGAAATAGTAACTTTTATTGAATCGCTTATTTTGACAGTTGAGCGTTTCAGTTGAGCTGCTCTATGGACGTCATGGTACCAAACAAGTACAAAATTGAATGAATGAAACCAAAACTTGCGACTCAGTTTAGGAAAATCGCTGTCAGATGGCATGGCCTAAACTGAATCGATAAACTATCGTCATGGTACGAACTAGAAGAACAGTTCAGTTTAGGTCCTAAAATGGATCGCGTTAAGAGCTCGTGGTAGGCATCCTGATCTCTCTCCGGTTGTGTTGGATTGCCGTCCCATTGGACTTTGAGAGTAAGGGAACAGAGAGTGCACCTGATTATCCCTTCATCTGAGATGGCCATTTTCCGAACATGACAGGTGTAGGTGTATCCATCTTCTTTTGTTTATTTTAATTCGGCGCGTCTGACGTAAACGACGATATACCCGAAATTACGTTAGTTAGCTCGCTACCAGTTCTATATTTGGAATTGTTATTAAATTAGCCAACAGATTATATATGGGTAAGTGTAGTTTTGGCTTTTTTTTTTTTTTTTTTTTCCTTTTATGGCAACTGAGCCGGTTCCGACTATTCTGCCAGTGTCACGTCGTGACGGCAGCACAGAGAGGCAGGCCGTCGAACTTCGTACTTCGTGGTAGGTGTTAGTCTAGCTGTAAGGACGAACACATGGGTTAGTAGAACAAATAATCTAATTTACAAGAATATAAACATTAATGTATTAGTAATTTAATATGTGTTCAGTGTGAGGTAAGTTTTCCCAGTTTCTTGTGTAAAGGTCATTATAATTCAAAAACTAAACCATTATATCAAAAAGTTATTGTTTTACTTCCACAAATACACACTATTGTACATAAATCAAACAAAAGAACAGACCTCGCCATACAATCTTTTCAACTCACAAGCTGAACAATAACATGACGTAATTTACGACCAGGTAATTGTAATAAAATAAACGGTTTGTTTACGCTTCTATTCTGAGAAACCTTATCGGCTGGCGGCGCGGGTTACAATTTAATAATAATGTTCGGTTCACATACTTAACTCACTAAGAGTCTCAGCTGCGCGAAGTGTTTAGTTAAATGGTATCGGATAACATAAACAAACACTTGAAAACGGTCGCAAAAAATGGGTACTCAAACGTTGGATCAATTGTGTGATTTTGTTGCGTAAATTAGAAATCTTATTTAACATTCTACATGTTGAAGATATTTACAAAACGTTAGTCAAATAAAAAAGGCATGCTGCCTAACAAAAACATTCCACAAATCAACATTCAAAACGGTCAACTTCCCAAAAAAAATAACATAAAAACTCAGGTACTTGACTATGCTTGATACAAAATATGGATACGGCAACACATGTAAGCAAGATTTTGTTTTTATTGAAATCAAAAATATTGTGCATACTTGTAGATAATAATATTATTTTAAGTCTTTTAGCGTGAATATTATGTAAATAAAAAAAAATTAAAAAAACGTAAAAAGCATAAAATTGAAGCAGCATTGCCATAGACGAGAAATTATTGGAATTTATTGCCTGTATGTCTTTCGGAGAAAGTTATGACAGACAGACAGACAGACAGACAGCCAGACAGACAACCAAATAAACAAACTTATATATATACATTGTTGGATCTTTGTTCATCTTTAGAGGGTAGATGATTTATGTTTTGTCATCCGCTTTTCACGACCTACCGTCGTTTTGAATCGCGGCCGACACTCGTGCAAACGCCCCGCCAACGATTTGGTTGGCTAGTTGGCTTGCGTGATCAAACAGTATCGGTCACGTCTTTTTTATTGAGAAACTATTCCGTGAATAAGACAAGTTCAACCAATTTTCTACACTGCCGTGCAGTATCTATTGTGTGAGACGTTCTCGCAGTGCTGTGCCAATTTAGATGGTGTTTTTGGAACGTTCAGTGCCCTCGCTCGCCTTCGCTTTCGAAACCAGGACTCTTGCCGTGCAAGGCTCTCGTGAAGAAACGTACGAGTGGAAGTTTGAGGTAGGTGGCATACTGGATTATCTACCTATTTACGAGCAAAGATCCATTTTCCAAACTTTACCTAATAGACACAGCTATTTTTTATTAATTAATGGTCCTTCAAAAAAAACAAAAACAATTTCTTACCAGCCTTCTACAGTCATACTCAACATTTTGGTCCTTCGAGCCGGATATAATTAACTTATTTAAATTATTTCATTGCATATTTAAAATCTAAAAATGTCGCAATCAGAAGTAACTGCTCCGAGTGCTCCAATTCCTACTAAAAAGGAATTAGAAACTATTCGAAACATTAACAAATGTCTTGCTAAAAAGCAACGTATTTATTCGCAATTGCAACAAGTGTTTGATTTATCCAATAAAATTGAGAACCATCCTTCCCTTAAGGAAATGTTCCTATTGCGTGCCTCAGAGATATCACTACTACGTGAATCATTCGAAAGTATTTGTATGGAAATATATGAAATGCGATTAACTATAACGCCTGAAGCTCAGTTCTCAGACAGCGATTTGGTCAGCTTCGATGACTTATTTTTTCGCGTCAAGTTGTGCGCTTCTAAGCACACGATCAAAATGGCGGACGTTCCACCATGCAGTCACGTAGACACGAAAGATAAAAATGGTGACATTCGACCACGTTTACCGAAGCTCGAGTTGTTCACATTTGATGGGAATATTGAGAACTTCACGACATTTTATGAAACATTTTGCTCTTTGGTGCACAATCAAACGGGTATTTCAAACATAGATAAATTTCATTATTTGTTGTCATGCACAAAGGGGTCCGCACTTAGCATTGTAAAGAGTGTGCCGATTACTTCAAGTAATTACGACGTAGTGTGGCAGTCCTTGCTTGATAAATATCAAGACAATAGGATGCTCGTAGGTAAATACCTAGATAAGATGCTCAACTTTCCTGCGCTCAAATCTGAATCTCCAGTCAATTTAAATAATTTTATTGAGACCTTCGATCATTCTTATCGCGCTATAAATGCTTTAAATATTGAGCACTTATCTAGCTATGTACTGTGTCATATAGCATTGAGGGGATTAGACCCCAACACAAGAAAAACATTCGAACAAGGTATCGATCAAAAGACCATACCTACGTATGATCAGTTAATGTCCCACGTACATAATCAAATAAAAATATTGGAACATTCTCAATATCATTCTAGTTCAACTGTTCCGCAAGGTAGGAATCCTACTCTGAACACATGCAATAAAAAGTCGAGTGAAACCTTTAATAGGAAGGCATTTTCTTCGCAGACGCAATCTAACAATAAGCCGAAGAGTTTTAATTGCTTACATTGTGGTCAAAATCATATGATTTTTCGTTGTGTTCAATTCCGTGAATTGACTCCTGCGCAACGAGTCAGCCGTGCTGACCATTTGAAATTGTGCCACAACTGCCTCAAGCAAAACCACTCGTCATCCGATTGTCAGAGCGAATTTAGATGTTTCACGTGTAATCAGCGTCACCATGCATTACTGCACCTTGACTCTAAAGGCAGTCCTGCTACGCGATCCATTCCTGCGCATAATAGCAACGTAGAGCCGACAACTGTAAGTACTCACACATTGCACGCTAAAACATCGCACTCGACCAGCGGTAACAATATGAAGAGCTATATGGTCCTACTAGGTACGGCTATAGTCAATGTTATAGATTCGTTTGGTAATCCGCAAGCTTGTCGCGTTCTTATCGACTCAGGCGCTCAATCGAACTTTATGACTTTGAATTGTTTAGAACGGCTAGGGTTGTCGCGTCAAAAATGTCCGTTTAATATTTTTGGTTTAGCCGGAAGTAGTGTCAAAAACATTGGCATGACTTCGTGCACTATTAAGCCGAGACATTGCGATAACCCATCGTTTAATATCGATGCTATAATTTTACAACGGATCACTTCCGATTTGCCTACGGTGGAAATTTCCGAAGAAGTTTCTATGCATTACAAAAACCTTTTGTTAGCAGATCCCTACTTCTATAAAAAATCTTCTGTAGACATTATTCTTGCAGGTGACATATTCCCTGACATTTACGACGGTAATAAAATTATCGTCGGCCCTACACTACCCACTGCACTTAGTAGTGTTTTCGGGTTCGTATTGTGTGGGAAAGTTGAGGTACCGTGTACTTCCGATGATGTCACTAATATTGCAACGTCTTGCAATTTCGTGTCGTACACCAGTGATAGTGACACCATCAACAATCAACTCAAATTATTTTGGGAAATAGAGGAGTCACCGCGCGACAACCCTATCAGCCCAGATGACAAGCTTGCCGAGGAGATATACTCCGAGCGGCATTATAGGGACGATAGCGGTAGGTATGTTTCGCCTATCCTAATGGACCCGAAGTGCGCCGCCCTCGGCGAGTCTTATAACCACGCCGTGCGTAGATTACACCACCTGGAGCGACGTTTCGCTCGATTGCCCGAATTACGTTTGCCCTACGTAGACTTCATGCGCGAGTATGAACAGTTAGGTCATATGAAACCGTATGTAGGTACAGAACCGAGTAGGTATATCATACCACACCACTGTGTGGTGAAGGCATCCAGTACCACCACACCTCTGCGAGTGGTATTTGATGGCTCAGCGGCTACTTCAAGCGGTGTGTCACTTAATGACACATTACTTACAGGCAGAAAACTCCATCATGACATTTTGAAAATTATTTTCAACTTTCGTTTGTATGACGTTTGTTTTACCGCTGACATAGCTAAATTCTATAGGAATGTCCTAATTCACCCCACTGAGCGTACTTATCAGCACATTCTTTGGAGGGAATCGCCTTCGCATGAAATAAAAACCTACGAACTTCTTACAAATACCTACGGGTTGCGATCGTCTGGTTTTATCGCTGTTCGCTCGTTACAACAGCTGGCGAGCGATGAGGGCAAGCGATATCCTCAAGCTGCTGATATCCTCATGCAAGGATGTTTTGTTGATGACGTTTTGTGGTCGACACAGAACCTCTCAGATGCCTGTACGTTACAGGACGAGCTCATAGCTCTTTTGAAGTTAGGCTGTTTTGATCTTCGTAAATGGGCGAGTAATTCCCCTGAATTACTGTCTAGGATCGGTGCCGATCAGGCAGTGTCTATAAACTTCATTGATGATGACACCGTGTGCTCATCGCTGAAGGTTTTAGGTCTTAAATGGCTGCCGACCGTCGACTGTTTCTCATTCGATTATAACATGACGGATAGCACCTATACAAAACGGTCAGTGCTAAAACTGCTTGCTAGCATTTTTGATCCGGTTGGGTTTTTATCTCCGTGCACATTTCTAGCTAAATGCATCATGCAAGATTTGTGGAAGCTGAGTCTCGGTTGGGATGACCCCCTTCCGGTTGATTTGCGTGATAAGTGGTCGGTCTTCATCTCGTCATTGTCAAGTCTTTCGTCAATAAAAATCGAACGGCATATGCTAATACCTAAATTCTGCGGTGTACATTTAATTGCTTTTTGTGACGCATCGACCCGTGGTTATGCGGCATGCATATATGTACGTAGTGTTGACCCAAACAATGAAGTGAAAACTAGACTGCTTATCAGTAAAAGTAAGGTCGCACCGATCAAGCCGCTCTCGATACCTAGACTCGAACTTATGGCTGCCGTGTTATTGTCAAAACTGGTTTTGTTCGTTCAACAAAATATTAATAACCTAAACTTTCAGGTAACTGCATTGACGGACTCCAGTGTCGCACTCGCATGGTTACTGACCCCTCCCTACAAACTTAAAACTTTTGTTTCAAGTCGTGTCTCTCAAGTAATGGAGGTAGTTCCGTCGAACAGCTGGTATCACGTGCGGAGCGAAAACAACGCCGCTGACGTTTGTTCGCGCGGCGCCATGCCCACTCAGCTCGTGGCTGATTATGAACTCTGGCTGCATGGTCCCGCATGGCTATCTGATGACGTTCATCAATGGCCAATCAGTACTTTTTACGTCACTGAAAGGACGGATATTTTGGAACTGAAGACAAACGTTGATACATTTTCCTGTGCATCTCAAAATGTACCTAATGATTTTTCAGAAACGTTTTTTCAAAAATACTCTTCGTTCAACAGGTTGCAACGTATCGTCGCTTGGTGTTTGCGATTTGCTAAAAATTGTAGGTTACCTAAGAACGAGCGTTCTGTTGGTCCGATCTCAACTCAAGAGTTGAATGCGTCCCACGACGTTATTATAAAATGTACACATTGAGGTCCTCAGCGACTTATCAGCTGATTGTTTTCTTGCAACTCTTGACCGGTTTGTAGCGCGTCGCGGTCTGTGCTCATGCCTGTATTCCGATAACGGGACGAACTTTGTCGCCGCTGCAAAACAATTGAAAGAAGTTTACTATTTTTTTAATGAAAATGACGTTTTAATTGCCGACGGTTGCGCAACTCGTTCTATTGAATGGAAAAATATTCCTCCTACGGCAGCTTCGATGGGCGGACTGTGGGAAGCCGGTATCAAGTCGGCCAAGCGCCATCTCCTCCGTGCAGTAGGTGACAAGGCACTTACATTTGAAGAGCTCACCACTGTCTTCTGTAAAATCGAAGCCGTAATGAACTCGCGTCCGTTGTGCCCGTTATCTGACAATCCTGATGAATTCGAAACTTTATCGCCTGGACATTTTTTAGTAGGTCAAAGCTTACTCGCCGTGCCCGAGTACGGTCTTCAAGACGTAGCTACGAACCGACTGTCACGTTGGCAGTGTTTGCAGAAAATCTCCCAAACGTTTTGGAAGAAGTGGTCTGACGACTACCTGCATACTTTGCAGCAAAGAGCAAAGTGGTTCACCTCGCCTCCTAATATTAAAATCGGTGATTTAGTTCTCATCAAGTCTGAGCTGATTCGTCCGCTAAACTGGGTTCGGGCCAGAGTGGAGCGTCTCCATGAAGGTCCAGATAAAATCATTCGCGTCGTTACTCTGAGGACGCAAAAGGGAATCATTAAAAGACCTGTCAATAAGATTTGCCCTTTTCCATATTCTAATTAAATACTAAACTTGTACCCTAGATTTTAATTACTATCTTATCTTAATTTTAATTTTTGTTTATACTTTTTCTTGACCGTTTCAAACCAATTTTTCTACTACCTACCAGTTGCATTAGCAATATTCTCTTACTTTTTTTTAACTGAAATTATCATGATAATTTCGGTGGGGGGTATGTTGGATCTTTGTTCATCTTTAGAGGGTAGATGATTTATGTTTTGTCATCCGCTTTTCACGACCTACCGTCGTTTTGAATCGCGGCCGACACTCGTGCAAACGCCCCGCCAACGATTTGGTTGGCTAGTTGGCTTGCGTGATCAAACAGTATCGGTCACGTCTTTTTTATTGAGAAACTATTCCGTGAATAAGACAAGTTCAACCAATTTTCTACACTGCCGTGCAGTATCTATTGTGTGAGACGTTCTCGCAGTGCTGTGCCAATTTAGATGGTGTTTTTGGAACGTTCAGTGCCCTCGCTCGCCTTCGCTTTCGAAACCAGGACTCTTGCCGTGCAAGGCTCTCGTGAAGAAACGTACGAGTGGAAGTTTGAGGTAGGTGGCATACTGGATTATCTACCTATTTACGAGCAAAGATCCATTTTCCAAACTTTACCTAATAGACACAGCTATTTTTTATTAATTAATGGTCCTTCAAAAAAAACAAAAACAATTTCTTACCAGCCTTCTACAGTCATACTCAACATACATGCACACGCACATCTAATAAATTGTCAGTTTCCGTCGCTATCGCACCTTCTGCAACAATCTCCTAAAAAAAGTCAAGCGTGAATATGAACGCTGTGAATTTCAGCAGGCTAGAAATAATCCAAAAGCTACATGGAAACTTATTAAACGGGTAGCAAGCTTGGGCCAAAGCAGAGACTCGGCCTCTGAGCTTCTAAATTGCAGTGCCGAACCGTCACAGTCTGTGGACAAAGTCAACAATTACTTTGCGAATGTTGGTGGACTCCTGGCTGCTAAAATCGAACACTCTGTCCTCTATAAATTTCTCTCGGATAATCGTTCCAACCTTGAGATCCCGGGTACTTCCATACCGTCCGCACCACAATCAATGGCCCTTCACAGCGTGGATAGTGCTGAGCTGGAAAATATTATCCTTAGCCTTAAAGACAATTGTGCTGTTGGTTTTGACGGAATATCCCCCTCAATCGTGAAGGCGACTCGCCACATTCTTATTCCGATCCTTGTTTTCATCTTCAATTTGTGCTTTTCAACAGGAACTTTTCCGGATGTATTCAAAACTGCAGTTGTCCACCCTATCTATAAGTCGGGAGACAAGGACAAAGTCGCTAATTACAGACCCATTTCAGTGTTGACTACCCTCTCAAAGATATTCGAAAAAGTTATAAACCATAGACTCACCAAATACCTAAATAAATTTAACCTTCTTTCTAATAATCAGTATGGTTTCAGGACTGGAAAATCCACCGAAGATGCTGTACTGGAACTTACACATACGATTGTTAGCCATTGGGAAAATAAATATAAAACTCTTGCCATCTTTTTAGACTTGTCCAAGGCCTTCGACACTGTCTCAATTCCCATACTTCTTTCGAAGCTAGAGCATCTTGGTATTCGCGGGACGGCCAACGATCTCTTCAAGAGTTATCTTACAGATCGTAAGCAAATAGTAAAGCTTGAAAACTACCTCAGCAACCAGGAGACGATCACCTTTGGGGTCCCCCAGGGCAGTGTCCTGGGACCTCCACTTTTTCTCATATACGTGAATGAGCTGTCAGTTATCCATACCCAACTGCAAAATTATAGCTTATGCCGATGACACAGCTCTAATAGTTCATGGCCGGGACTGGGCTGAAACTCGCCTCAATTCTGAGTTTGCCTTAAGCACCGTCATGAGGTGGCTGACCACAAATCTTCTCACTCTAAATGTCAACAAGACCAAATTCATAACATTCTCTACTATGAAGTCAAGTCAACCAACCACAGGGTTTGAAATTCGTGCGCACACCTGCACAAACTCACACGCTAACTGTGGCGGTCAACAACTAGAAAATACCCCTACCATTAAATATCTTGGCGTCACTCTTGATAGCAACCTGAAATGGAAGCAACAAATTGCTTCAACTGTAGCTCGTGTGAGAAAACTTATCTACGTTTTTAAAATGCTCAGAGGCGCGGCCGATTTTAACTGTTTATTAAACGTCTACTTTGCGCTCGCTCAGTCTGTTCTAGGGTATTGCCTTACGGTCTGGGGAGGTGCTGGTAAAACAGTGATGCTACGTGTCGAACGAGCGCAGAGAGCTGTCCTGAAGGTGCTGGCAAGGAAACCGATCCGATATTCGACATCCTCTCTATATACCCTCTGCCAGGTCCTTACCGTCAGACAGCTATTTATCCTCCAAACTATTCTTCGTAAACACACACAAGTTACCTTTGATCCTAAATGCTGTTCTATACGCCGCTCGAATAGGGTTTGTAACACTGAGGCTCGCAGAACCGTAGCTGCAAGTCGTCATTACAAACACATAAGTTCAAAAATGTACAACAAATTAAACAAAATCTTACACATCTACCCATTAACCAAGACCAAATGCAAAATGAAACTTGACTCCTGGTTAAAATCGCAAAATTATGAAGAAACAGAGAAACTCGTGGAAGTGTAAAACACTCATCACCCCCTCACACACCCCAACAAAACCACACACAACACACCTGCTACAAACACCCCATGCACTCCTCATTAACACTCTCCCACACACCCATACCCTACACTCACCACTTTAACTCAACGTCAAAATACATCCCACAGCATATGTCCTGTATTGTTTATTTTCTTATTTTTATTTTTTTGTTTTCATTATTAATTACTTAGCTGAATCTAAAAATTTGGAACATCACTCCATTCTGTATCTGGGAAAGGGCGTTGGTAGCTGCGCTACAGTTTATACTTTTGCAGCTTCCATCCTTTTACTGGTTGTACTTAACCTTGTGTTTTTGTTCCGAAATAAACTTTTTATTATTTATTTTATATCCAGTATTTATTCAGAAAGGGAATCGTACACAGCTGGCTCAAATCGGGCTCTGTGATTGGCCGGTGCGTCTGCAGTTGGTTTGAATTGGTTTGATAGTTTTACGTAATTTTAATTTTCGAATGATCACATCAAAAATACGATGATACTCAAATTAAACGCCTAATATCTGTAATACGACTCATAAAACCACGTAATAGCCAATTTTTTCATTACTATCTTTAGTAATACCGTCAAAATACGGCCAAACGTTCGTCGAAGACGCTCCAACGGTTAAATCGGCTTGCGATGTTCGTTGAAATGACTTATTTCTGCCCGAAATCTTTATCAATTACACTGTACAAGCAATCAAAGTGTTTATCACTTACCCAGGCATGAGAAAAACACAATTTACACTCACATAACACACTTTCACTACTTTAATTACCGACAGCGACCGTTCGTCGCGCATGCGCAATTTCGACTGACGGAGCGGGGCGCGCGGCGGGTGTAACACGCCGTTCGTTCGTTTCAAACAATTGGACAGAGGCAATATATCTTTATTGTACTTTATCCTAGACTCTGCGCAAGTTTGTGCAAAATCGTTACAGTAAAACACGACGTCTGTGTCAACTCAGAAAGCAGAGCAAAAGAAAGCCCTAGGGGCTTTCTACACAGACGCGGGTTATTTGACAGAAAGCCCCTATACACAGACGGAGGGAGGCTCTAGAAAATAAAATATGTTTTTATAGCCACAGATATAACACAGAGAATATAATACTAACGTCTATAGCAAAGCCAATGGGTACTTCAAATTGTTTTTATAATATTCATCTAAAATGTGGCCGTATATTAGTCAATAACATATTGTTTTTGATTTTAGGAAACATGACGATAGCTCACCTTAATCAAAATCAAAATCAAAGCATTTATTTCAAGTAGGCCAGTTACAGGCACTTTTGAACTGTCGAAACAAAGATAACAATGAAATGTAGCTACAGTCCCAGTCACAAGGCATAAAAACTGTGAAAGTACTGTAGTTGCCCATTCCCTAGCGTAGATCTCTATGGAGAAGGACGGGCAAGAAACTCCATGGACACTCTTTTAAATCAGCATATTGTTACAAAACCTTGGTTACATCATTCATATTGAGATGGTACATTATGTGAGAACGATGTAGCAAGATGTGCACGTTAAAAGTGTCCATAGTAAACACAAAACAGACAATTAAAAAAAAAAAAAAAAAATTAATTCAAATAAGCCGTGGCAACTAAGAGATGACCAGTCACAACTGACAGCGCCCGTTCACGAACATGACGCATGGATCAGCACCATTCAACTCAACCATTTTGAAGGGAACTAAGGAACTAATCACCAGGAACTGCGGAACAGATACCTGTGTATTACACATTTCGATGATAAATTTATCTATCTATATATATATATATATATATATACTATTATATGTATATATATATATATATACATATAATAAAACAGTAAAAAAACTGTGTCTGTACATTGAATATATTAAAAAAATAATTATTGGGGGGGGTTTGGAAACAGTAATAGAGCACGAATCCAAAAAAAAAATTCTGTCTGTTTGTTTGTACACGCTAATCATCGGAACTACTCGACGGATTTAGATGTTTTTTTTTTGTTGTAAAGGCATTAAATCTGGGCAACATATAGGCTATAATTTATCTTGGAAACTTGAACATCTGATGCAGCACCTCAACAGACCTGCTAAACTATAAGAGATACAAAAATGGTACCATAGCAAAACTTGTTCCACGTGATGAGCATTTTCTGCTAAGAGAATAAATTTGAAGATCTGGAACACCTGAAGTGGAACTCCAAGAGCCCAGCTACACTATAACATATATAGGAATGACGTCTTAGCAAGAGGTGTTCAGCCTGATGAGCACTCTCTGTTGTCGTATAAAATTTGAAGACCTGGAACAGCTGATGTGGAACTCCAAGAGCCCAGCTACACTATAACATATATAGGAATGACGTCTTAGCAAGAGTTGTTCAGCCTGATGAGCACTCTCTGTTGTCGTATAATATTTGAAGACCTGGAACAGCTGATGTGGAACTCCAAGAGCCCAGCTACACTATAACATATATAGGAATGACGTCTTAGCAAGAGTTGTTCAGCCTGATGAGCACTCTCTGTTAACGTATAAAAATTGAAGACCTGGCACACGCGTTGTGGAATTGAAAATTAAAAAAATTGAAGATCTGGAACACCTGATATGGAAATCAAAGCTATCACTAATTTCACTGTATAATTATAAAATAACATAAGCTGGGAGTACATCCACGCGGTAAAGGCGGTAACAGTTTAGGACTGATTTTCGATGAAAATTCGATGAATCATTGAAAATTTGACTCTACTGGCCAAAACTCCCATTTATTATTTTATTTTATCAAATAAATAAGCCTTCGGGCTTATGTTATTTGAGTGTTTAATTTCCTTTTTCATTTATTTTCGTGACACGGTAGCCTACCCGGTAACACGCAGACCCGACAACAAGCAGGGGAGCAGTCACTTAGATTTTAATTGATCAGGTATCTTCAGAATTAAACTATAACTATGTCTAGAAAGAGGTCAAATCTTTCCCAACGTTCCAAAGGAGCTAAAAGATTGAGGATCATAAGATCCCAAGAATCTACCGAAGAGCGTCAGGAGAGACTTGATGATGTTCGAGAACATCAGGCTGCAACTCGCTCCGTAGAAATCTCTTCGGATCGCGAAGAACACTGGAACACCTGATATGGAAATCAAAGCTATCACTGCATCAGATGTTCAAGTTTCCAAGATAAATTATAGCCTATATGTTGCCCAGATTTAATACCTTTACAACAAAAAGACCCTTCACGAAGCGGTCAACCAAGCATTCTGTACATCAAACTAAGTCTTTACGCAGAGAGTGCTCATCAGGCTGAACAACTCTTGCTAAGACGTCATTCCTATATATGTTATAGTGTAGCTGGGCGCTTGGAGTTCCACTTCAGGTGTTCCAGTTCTTCAAATTTATTCTCTTAGCAGAAAATGCTCATCACGTGGAACAATTTTTGCTATGGTACCATTTTTGTATCTCTTATAGTTTAGCTGGTCTGTTTCGGTGCTGCATCAGATGTTCAGCGAGGAAGTGGGGAAACTCG
The DNA here is from genome assembly GCA_947578425.1 of Eugnorisma glareosa. Lineage (NCBI taxonomy): Eukaryota > Metazoa > Arthropoda > Insecta > Lepidoptera > Noctuidae > Eugnorisma > Eugnorisma glareosa. Next base: position 2,779,220 of record OX387984.1, read on the forward strand.
GTATGTAATGGGAGGTAACCCATCCACGGGCCAACCTAGGCAAACGCTTAGCATAGCGGACAGTCGCGCATCATGTTCCGCACTTATCTCTAGAGACCTAGAAGCAGATGCGTAGATACGCTGAGAACTAATGCGCAATTATCTATCCGTGAACGTCTGCGACTCACGAGACAATGCATGGTTTCTTCACTGGTCTCTAGAGACCTGGATGTAAATGCGTAAATACGCTGAGAACGCAGGTGTGCTTCGCGATCCAAAGAGGTTTCTACGGAGCGAGTTGCAGCCTGATGTTCTCGAACAGCATCAAGTCTCTCCTGATGTTCTTCGGTAGATTCTTGGGATCTTATGATCCTCAATCTTTTAGCTCCTTTGGAACGTTGGGAAAGATTTGACCTCTTTCTAGGCATAGTTATAGTTTAAATTTCAAGATACCTGATCAATTAAAATCTAAGTGACTGCTCCCCTGCGTTACCGGATAGGCTACCGTGTCACGGAGATAAATGGAAAAGGAAATTAAACACTCAAATAACATAAGCCCGAAGGCATATTTATTTGACAGAATAACGGGCAGAAAAGGTGTTTGTTGTGTAGGTATTAAGTCTGGGCAACATATAGGCTATAATTTATTTTGGAAATTGGAACACCTGATGCAGAACCGCAACAGAACAGCTAAAGTATAAGAGATATAAAAATGGTGTCATAGCAAAAATTATTCCACGTGAAGAGCATTTTCTGCTGTGAGAATAAATTTGGAGATCTGGAACCCTGTTGTGGATCTCCAAAGCCCAGCGACACTATAACATATTAAGGAATGACGTCTTAGCAAAAGTTGTTTAGTCTGATGGGCATTTCCAGTGGACTTAAGAAAATTAAAGATCTGGAACGTCTTCAATCGTCTCGCTCATCCAGTTGTTTTCCCGTCCCCGGGCCTCAGAATTCTACATCAAACGTTTCAGATCTTCGATTTTCTTGACGACCCCGTTGTCGCTGGCAAAAGCAACAGGATCCGCGTACGAAGTCGCGGGCAGAAGCTAGTACTATAATAATATTATAAAGAAGTAAAATTTGTATGTAAGTTTGTATGTAGGGGGTAATCTCTGAAAACGCGAGCGAAGCCGCGCGCAACAGCTAGTAATATTATAAAGAGGTAAAATTTCTTTGTAAGTTTGTATGTAGGGGGTAATCTCTGGAACTACTGGACCGATTTTAAAAATTCTTTCACTAATAGAAAGCTACATTATCCCCGAGTGCCATGGGCTATATTTACACTTGCCCGTGGGGTAACTTCTGACCAAAATGCGAGCGAAGCCGCAGGCAACAGCTAGTTCAGAATAAAACTGGCAAAAGGCAAAGATTATCTAAAACAGCAGTGCCTCAAAACTACAACGATGAGCAATCCTTGGTCATGACGCCACGTTCACCTTGTCCATCAACATCACAAGGTATTTTTTGAGATAATCACAATTGTACCTTCATTTTTAGGGAATTCTGTTTGTAAGTTTTAAGAATGACAAGAACTGTTCTTACAAGTCGTCAATAGTTTGTAACATAAGTTTAGCTTACCTTTATACCTGTTTTTTAGCTCAAGAAACTTCACCTGTACTGAAAGTTTTGACCCCAACCAAAGTGTACAAGTCACAATGGACTAGTAACAGTCCGAATGTTGAAGAACCTACTGAACCTAGCGCACCTGTATGTTTTGACACACCAAAGAAAAGGAAATCAACTGACACCCCAAAGTGCAAGAGATTAAAAATGAGCCTTCAAATGTCCTCCAAGTTGATCAAAAGAGAAAAAACCAAATATAACAGACTAAAAAAAAAAAAATTGCGGTTAAACTAATAACATAATAAATTTAGAAAAACATCACTTTAAAAGTGATGCTTCAAAAATTTTGACAATTATGCAATTTAAAAAAAGTAAAAGGCAGTGGAGTGAGGCAGATTTTTTTTTTGTATGTAATTATATTATTCTGTATGTCATTATATTGTCATGTGTATTTTGCTGGCTGGTTAGGCAAGGTGTGTATAGAACATTTTGATTGTATTGCCTGCAAAAGTGTTTTGACTAATAATGAAGTTGTTGATTAACAAAACTTATTCTAATTTGACCACACCAAGTCTTAAAACTCCAAGTGATTTTTTATATGGTTTAGTAAAAAAATACTTGATTTATGTAATGATAGCATTACCGTAATTCACAAAATCAATTTGTTGTCTGATTTAGTGAAAAAAAATCAAATAAACCTTCCCAATGATTACCATGATTTTAATCACATTGATTTTTTAATTGGAAAATTCTTTGAAGTGGAACTAAATGATTACTGTAAATCAAGAAAGAAATCGATTAAATCAAAATCAAAAATAAGAATTCTGCAAAATAAATAACTATTTAATGGCATGATAAGCTTATAAGCTACTCTAAACCATTTATTTGGCTAATCAACTAGTGCGATTTCTAGAATTGGATTTTTTCAAAATTCTAATGATGCAGCTTTAAATAGTGTTTGTCAAAATCAAGGGTTGAACTCCTTCGACAACTTTTCTTTAATTCATAAAGATGGCTATCTCAAAAACTCATTCTGTATACGTATGGCCGGGTTAAATTAAATTACCTAGCGAATCTTTACCACATGTTACGAACCAATATCGAAAACATATTAATGAAACAAGAACAAAACATTTTTTTTTCTGATATGGTCACGTCTAAACGACTGTTATGATTTTATGAGTCCGGCAAGGCCGCTGATACAAACACGGGCGCAAGGGACGCTCGCTGACAGAATGCGGGCATTGACCTCAACGCTCGTGGTGTGTTAGATGCATTTAGATCAGCTGTTTTTGTACTGATCACTATAATAATAGTTTAGATAAGTTAGGTACTTGATTGAAGTATTAAAATTAAAATATTTTATAAAATTATTCCGTTCGTTTTTTTTATTTATGTAGATACTAGCGACCCGCCCCGGCTTCGCACGGGTCAATGTTATACATATAAACCTTCCTCTTGAATCACTCTATCTATTAAAAAAACCGCATCAAAATCCGTTGCGTAGTTTCAAAGATTTAAGCATACAAAGGGACATAGGGACAGAGAAAGCGACTTTGTTTTATACTATGTAGTGAAGTGATGTACGTTAGTAAGTACCTATTTCCAGCTTTCATCCTCCTACTCCTAGTATCCACCTATTTCATTTCATTTCCTTGCCGTAGTAACTACATTAAATTAAAAGCAAATTAATTGATTTGAGTAATATGAGGTACTATTTGGGTAGTATGAGCTGCAACTGCTACAAGTGACGATCTGCAAACTTTATGGTGGCTCGGAACATCTAACATAAAGCTGCACAAATAGCGCACTATTTTTTCTTACGTTTTTTACCAATTTGCAGGTCGGCGTCAGGTTGTGTGTTGATTAAAATATGACTCGCGGCCGTAACATGTACTTACTTAGTTACAGAATTGTAGTCATTAAAATTATCAATACAATTTAAGGTCATATAATCCCTTTGAATGACTTTTTCATGAAATAGTTATTCAATGGGATTGTATTGACGATTTAAAATTATTAATAATTCTGTAAACACACATATACACACGGCTACACATCAAGCTATACATTTCCAGTTTACGCTGATCTCGCATTGTATATGATTTCCGTACATGGAGAAAAGAAAATAGCCCGAGCAATAGCCAGACTTAGGGAGGTATCATTTCTTTGTATGGGATTGGGTATCTGTACGAAGTATTATAATATCTGTGACCAGGCCTATTTTCATTTGCCAAAATAATTATGGAAACACACAGGAGGTTTCTCCGAGTCATTTACAACAACGAGGTGTTACAACTTACAGCATTACCATTTGGCCTATCATCGGCCCCAAACATGTTTGCCACAGTTACAAATTGGATTGCGGAAATCCTATGGGCAAAAGGTTTCCGCAAAATTGTGTACTTAGACGATTTTTTCCTAGCGAATCAGGATCAATCAGTACTAGTTTCTCACGTTTCGGAAACACTGAGATTATTAGAAACCTTGGGATGGCACATAAATTACCAGAAGACAGTTCTGGAGCCTTTACAGGAACTAGAATATCTTGGCCTCGTTTGGAATACACAACAAAACTGTGTAAACCTTCCTTCCAAGAAGGTAAAAACACAAAACTAATAATTTCCAAGATGTTGAACAATGAAAACAGTTCTCTACGAGAAGCTCAGAGTTTATAAGGTTTGCTGAACTTTGCAAATTACGCAATATCAGGGAGTCGTCTGCACTGTCGCAGAGCCCAACTGTTTCTAAAGTTATTCAATCAAAACAGACTAAGAGAAAGAAGGGATCTTCCTCTACCCGTTCAGCAAGACCTAAAATGGGGGTTAGAAGCTGTGGATCACAGCTCAACACCAATAGTCAAGAAGAGTGTGACTTACTTCTTGACGACGGATGCAGCAGACTCAGGGTGGGGAGCTCAGCTAAACAATACTTACCTATCAGGAAAGTGTGCCCCTCACCAAGTACCCTGGCATTCGAACCTAAAGGAAATGTACGCTGTATTGGCGGCCATCACGAGTCGGCGGACGTCTTTGCGAGATGCGCATATCCTTATACAATCAGACAACAGAACTCTACTTGCATACCTCAAAAACGAGGGGGGGACTCATTCCCTAACACTGTTAGGACTAACGATCAGGCTCCTAAAAGTTGCAAAGCAGCTGCATTTAACTCTGTCAGCCACTTACCTCCCGGGGAGGCTAAACGGAATTGCGGATGGTCTTTCGCGAGGCCGCAAAGTACCAGAGTGGCATCTTCTGCCCCAAGCCGCGGAGGCAATATTCAAAGTGTGGGGCGTCCCAGACGTAGACCTGTTCGCGTCATGAAATACGGCTGTCGTACCAAGGTACGTAACGCTAGATTCCACAGATTGCTCCGCAGTCTTCTGCGACGCGTTCAGCCGACAGTGGGACTTTCAGTTGGGATGGGCGTTTCCCCCACCCAGCTTAATTCCAAGAGTGTTAGCTCACCTAAACAGTGCAAAAGGAACTTATATCCTAATAACACCGGAGTGGACCAAATGTTTCTGGCTGCCCGACCTGAGAGCGAGGGCCATAGCAGAGCCAGTTCCAATAAAGAACCTGCGGAAGGTTCTAATAGATTGGACTACAGGCAAATGTCCAGCACAAGTGGACAAGTTGTCCCTAGTTGCCTGGAAAATTGGGGGTGGGCCGATAAAGTCGCTCACTGGACCACTGAAGAGCGAAATTTATTAAAAAAGTAGCTGGCGGACATCTACTTTAACAACTTATAGTGCTCCATTAAGAGGTGGTTATTATGGTGTGATGCCAACAAAATAAATCCGAAAGCACCTGCCAGCAAGTTGATAGGTTTTTGGCAAAATTATTTTTAAAAAGATAAGCTAGCTTATAGAACTATTCTTTTGCATAAGTTGGCTGTTTCAGCTTACTGTGCAGCATCAGAAATAGATATCTCAAATTTTTTTCATTAGTCAGGTCCTAAAAGCCATTTCACTTGCTAAACCAGTAGCACCAAAACTGCCAATATGGGACACCGCAGTTGTATTTGACTGGCTAAGGACTTCAACAAGTTCTTTATTCGAAATCGCAAGGCGAACAGCGTTAATCCTCTTGCTGGCCTCAGGTACGCAGAATCCATGATCTCACTTGATTGGAAAAGAGCCCTGAGCATTTAATCTCTTCAGAAGATGAGATAACTCTGTGGCCAAGGTTTGGTTCAAAAACTGATTCAAATTCATACAGGCAGTCGGGTTGGTTGTTGCGGAAACACCCCGATCATCGAGTCTGCCCAGTCAAACACATCAATAACTTTATAGAAAAATCTTCAAATAGATGAAACACAGACAGAAGTGTCACAAGCTTTTTTATTTCCTTAACGGGAAAGTTAAAACCTGCTTCAAGAACAATAATTGCAGGTTGGATACGCAGTATTCTAAAGGAGGTTAACCACTATGCATGACAGAATTTTGACACATGACACCTCAGCTGAATCGGCGGGGTGATGCGCATTGTCATGAAACTCAAGAGTTTTCGTGAACTTTCAGCATTCGATTTTATAATGAAAAACTAGTATTTGCGTGTTGCGCGAGGTGCAAGCACCTCGCGTGCTTTGTCCTTGGTAGATGTTTCACTTTTAAAACCCATTAGTAAAAATGTCAAACATAACCTTATAGTCTTTCACTTTTCAAACTCTAGTGAAATGCCAAATAAACCCCAAAAGGACCCGAAAGGTTTCCACTTGATTAAGCTTTTAAATTAAGCTTTTAAATGTAGTAAAAGTCCAGATAAAGCCTAGGAAAACCTATTATTGTTGTTTGAATGAACTTGTACAATTAACTAAAACTTAAAAATGATGTGAGTATTATGTACTTTAGCACCATCGAAAAACGATACTCATGATGAAAAAAATCGTTAATTTTTGCAGTCACCAACTTGGATTTTGATTTTAACCTCACTAACGGCTTTAGCATCCCCGAAAACCATGAAAACGACTCCCATGATGAAAAATTAGAAAATTATTGTAGCCGCCATCTTGGATTTTGAGTTTAACTTCACTATCGGCTTTAGCATCCCCGAAAACCATGAAAACGACTCCTTTGATGAAAAATTAGAAAATAATCGCAGCCGCCATCTTGGATTTTGATGTTGACCTCACTATCGGCTTTAGAATCCTCGAAAACCATGAAAACGAATCCCATGACGAAAAATTAGAATTTTTTTGTCGTCGCCATCTTGGATTTTGATTTTAACCTCAATATCGGCTTAAGCATCCCAGAAAACCATGGAAACGACTTCCATGATGAAAACTTAGAAAATAATCGCAGCCGCCATCTTGGATTTTGATTTTAACCTCACTATCGGCTTTAGCATCCCCGAAAAACATGAAACCGACTCCCATGACGAAAAATTAGAAAATAATAGCAGCCGCCATCTTGAATTTTGATTTTGACCTCACTATCGGCTTAAGCATCCTCGAAAACCATGACAACGGCTGGCATGATGAAAAATTACAAAAATTATCGCAGCCGCCATCTTGGATTTTGATTTCGACCTCACTATCGGCTTTAGCATCCCCGAAAACCATGAAAACGACTCCCATGACGAAAAATTAGAAATTTTTGCCGTCGCCATCTTGGATTTTGAGTTTAACCTCACTATCGGCTTTAGCATCCCCGAAAACCATGAAAACGACTCCCATGACGAAAAATTAGAAAATTTTTGCCGTCGCCATCTTGGATTTTGATTTTAACCTCAATATCGGCTTTAGCATCCCAGAAAACTATGGAAACGACTTCCATGATGAAAACTTAGCAAATAATCGCAGCCGCCATCTTGGATTTTGATTTTAACCTCACTATCGGCTTTAGCATCCCCGAAAAACATGAAAACGATTCCCATGACGAAAAATTATAAAATAATCGCAGCCGCCATCTTGAATTTTGATTTTGACCTCACTATCGGCTATAGCATCCTCGAAAACCATGACAACGACTGGCATGATGAAAACTTTGAAAAGTGTCGCAGCCACCATCTTGGATTTTTATTTTGACCTCACTATCTGCTTAACCATCATCAAAAACCATGAAAACGACTCCCATGATGAAAAATTAGAAAATTATCACAGCCGCCATCTTGGATTTTGATTTTGACCCCAGTTCTGTAATCAGCGACCACGAAAACCATGAAAATGACACCCATGTCGAAAATAAATATAAAACAAAGCAGGAGCGCGTACACTCTAGTTAAAAACTTTGATGTTGACCTATTATTGACTTTGTTTGTGAAAATCACAATAAAATAAAATAAATAATTTTAAAATCCATTTGAGCACTTTAAAGATTTTGAAACCCCTTAAGAACCCCTAATACAATCTAAAACCTTATTTAAAAACTGACCTGTTCCCATTAAGAAAAGGGTGTTATTTAAATGGTTAGCAAAGTATTCGTATTTTTGTGAGCAGAAAAATATAATCTGCGAGCAGAAATAGCTAATTGATCAGCAACTCATGGCCAGCAAACATTCCAAAATCAATCACCAATCTAAGTTATTCTGGATGGCTGTAATTATTTTTGTACAGCATATTAATTATAAAAGCTGCAATGAGCTGCTCCTGTTTAATACAATTTTTGTAAGCGCTCAGAGGGTAAGCAAAAAAATTCATTTTGCATATAAAAGTAGCAAAAATAATTTACTTGTCAAAAAATAGAAATTACGCTGAACAGATGATCGGATCGGGCGTAAATAAAAAAAAAGCTGCCGCCCTATCTCCCGTCAGCCATGTCGTCGGAGCTCCGCCGGCCTTCGGCCTACGCTCCTCATGTCCCAAAATCGGACTTTTGGGACCTTTTTTGGAAATTAGTTATTTTGCTCACCATGTTTTATATTTGCATACCAATCAAATACACTGCTTATAGACATGTTTTCTCTGCTGATCAATCATGAAGTCTTGCTGATCAAGTAGTTTTTTTGCGGACTGAATGTTTAGTATGAAAACTCATGTCATTGTAAAATTATTTGTGGAACAAGGATTGCTTTCTGATTTTTGAATTGTAAACGACATCTTTGTATGTCGATCAAATTATTTAAATGCTGTTTTTTTGTGGCTCACCAAATTTAATTATAAAATTTGCTTAAACATTGGGCTAAACATTTAATTACTTTCTTTAAAAAAAAACGTTACCTAAAGTTTGTTTGTCGTCGCCCTGACTTACGCTCCAATCACTCAACCTTCGTTACGCTACGGAGGTCACCGGCTCGGTTCGGTCGCCACCACCCCCCTTTGCTGCACTCAGTCTTATCTCTACTACCACCGGACAGGATTCGACGTCTACTATAATATTTGTTCAAACACATAATGGCTATCTCTAACAGTTCTTTAGTTACAGCCATTTTAATTTTAGGGGAGGTTGGGGAGGGGAGGGGAGGGTATACAAATTTCAACGCCCCTCTAAAATAAATATAGTTAAAAAATCAAAAAGCTGCTGGGTTTTTAAAAATTATTTTGACCAACTCTGGGCCCCTTTTTATGAATCTGAAACAAAATGTTCAGTCTCTTAACTTTCGAGATCCGCCGCCTAAAGGGGGGAGAAGGGGGGCACTTTTGAAAAATGGTTTTTACTTTTCCGAGCCTCTTCTATACGAATCCGTAAAAAAAAACAGAACAAAGGTCTCTTAATTTCTGAGATACGATATCGAGGGGGGGAGGGGGGCAAGGGGGCAGTTCTGAAAAATGTTTTTTACTTTTCCGAGCTTCCTCTATATACATTCGTAAAAAAACACAACACAGGTCTTAGTTTCCGAGATACGAAAGGGAGGGGGGAAAAGGTGGGGTTTGGCGCCTCTTAATCCAGTGAAAACCCTTCAAGCCCCTAAAATATCCTAAAATTCGAAACAAACTCATACACGTCAGTCGGATGAATCGTTTGTACGACCTCAATCGGTAAATTTTTGGGAAACCGGAAGTAACGTGGCCGCCATTTTGAATCACAGCCGTCAGTCAAGTAAATACGTATTCTTCAAAGACCTAAACACCTAAAATTCGACACAAACTCATATCCCGCCGCAGTGGGATGGACCGCTTGAACGACCCCAGGACAAGGTTTCGGAAACTGGAAATGGCACGTCCGCCATCTTGAATTTCTGAAATGTCACAATTTTTCTAAAGTATCCAGGATACAAGCTACCTGTCAGTGTAAAAACGGCGGCTGAACGTTGACTTTGGTAGAATAAAAGAACTCGCCAAAGTCGGGTCTGACCCGAAAATTCAAGCCCAATGGACTTTTAAGATTTTGAAACCCCTTAAAGAACCCCTAATACAATCTAAAACCTTTTTCAAAAACTTAGCCCTTTACCCACTATAAAAACGTTACCCTAAAGTTTACTTGTCGTCGGCCCTGAGTTACGCTTCACCCACTCAACCTTCGTTACGCTACGGAGGTCGCCGGCTCGCTTCGCTCGCCACCTCCCCCCTTCGCCCCACTCGGTCTCGTAGGTTCGCTCCGCTCAGCCATATCTCTACCACCACCGGACAGGTTTCGACGCCTACTATAATATTTGTCCAAACACATTATGGCTATCTTTAACCGTTACGAAGTTACAGCCCTTTCAATTTTAGGGGAGGTTGGGGAGGGGAGGGTATACAAATTTCAACGCCCCTCAAAAACAAAAAGCTGCTGCGTGTCCTAGTTTCCGAGATACGGTGGGGGGAGGTTTGAAGGGGGGGAGAAAGGGGAGTTCTGAAAAATGATTTTGACCAACTCTGGGCCCCTTTTTACGAATCTGAAAAAAAAATGTTTAAAGTCTCTTAACTTCCGAGATCCGCCTGAAGGGGGTGGAGTAGGGGGCAAGGGGGGCAATTTTTAAAAACGGTTTTTACTTTTCCAAGCCTCCTCTATACGAATCCGTATTAAAACAGAACACTGGTCTCTTCGTTTCCGAGATACTATAAGGAAGGGGGGAGAAGGGGGTGAAAAGGAGGGGTCTGGCATTTTTCCCCTATTCGCGAGAGTTACTTGTTTACGAATCTATCAAAATATACCCCCTTCCCCCTCCACCATCTGGGAGAACATTATGTCAGTCAGTGGTAATCGAGAAACCGGAAATGGCTCGGCCGCCATCTTGAATTTCTGAAATGTCAGAATTTTCCTAAAGTAACCAGGATACAAGTTACCTGTCAGTAAAAAAACGGTGGCTGTACCTTGACTTTGATAGAACAAAAGAACTCGCTAAAGTTGGGTCTTACCCTAAAATTCAAGCCCCAATGGCTCTCGGGGTTGCCAGCTGAAAGTGATAAAAATGGTCAAATGTCGTTTGGGGGACCCCAATCTTGCCGGCTAGTCAAAGTCTCTTTTCGAATTGTCGTTATTTCTACTTTTCATGTTTTTGGGGAAAATCGGGAAAAATACCCTGGACATAAGGAAAATTTTTGCACCAGGCAACACTTCTCAACGAAACACACGACCGGTTCATACAACACAATCCAGGCGGGGGATGCCAACTGCCCCATTTATCGCGTCGAAAATTGTGATTTTTCGTCGTTTTTACAAGATGGCCGCCACAATGTCCGCCATTTTGTTTTTTTGAAAATCCATAATTTTCCTGAAATTTCAAGGATATAGGCCACCGACCGGTGTACTCGGTGTTGCCAACTTTTGAGTTTGGTAGAACAAAAGAACTCGCCAAAGTCGGGTCTGACCCAAAAATTCAGGCCCCACTGGCTCTCGGGGTTGCCAGCTGAAAGTGATGAAAATGGTCAAATGTCATTCGGGGGACCTCAATGTTGCCGGCTAGTCAAAGTTTCCCATTGAATTGTCGTTATTTCTACTTTTCATGTTTTTGGGGAAAATCGGGAAATTTACCCCAAAAATGGGGAATTTTTTTGCACCAGGCAACACTCCTTGCTGAAACACACGAGCGGTTCATACAACTCGACCCAGTCGGGGGATGCCAGCTGTTTCATTTATCGCGTCGAAAATTGGGATTTTTCATCGTTTTTACAAGATGGCCGCCACATCGTCCGCCATTTAGTTTTTTTGAAAAGTCATAATTTTCCTGAAATTTCAAGGATATAGGCCATCGACCGATGTACTTGGTGCTGCCAACTTTTGAGTTTGGTAGAACAAAAGAACTCGCCAAAGTCGGGTCTGACCCGAATATTAAAGCCCCAATGGCTCTCGGGGTTGCCAGCTGAAAGTGATGAAAATGGCCAAATGTCATTTGGGGGACCCCAATGTTGCCGGCTAAATAAAGTCTCTACTCAAAATGTCACTACTTCTACTTTTCATGTTTTTGGGGAAAATCGGGAAAAATACCCTAGAAATGGAGAAATTTTTTGCACCAGGCAACACTTCTCGACGAGACACACGACCGGTGCATACAACATAATCCAGTCCGGGGATGCCAGCTGTCCCATTTATCGCGTCGAAATTTGTGATTTTTCGTCGTTTTTACAAGATGGCCGCCACACTTTCCGCCATTTTGTTTTTTTGAAAAGTCATAATTTTCCTGAAATCTCAAGGATGTAGGCCACCGACCCGTGTACTTGGTGTTGCCAACTTTTGAGTTTTGTAGAACAAAAGAACTCGCCAAAGTCAAAAAGTCCCAAAAATTAAAATATTCAATGGCTCTCGGGGTTGCCAGCTGAAAGTGATGAAAATGGTCAAATGTCATTTGGGGGACCCCAATGTTGCCGGCTAGTCAAAGTCTCCATTCAAAATGTCATTATTTCTACTTTTCATGTTTTTGGGGAAAATCGGGAAAAATACCCTAGAAATGGGGAAAAATTTCGCACCAAGCAACACTCCTCGATGAAACACACGACCGCTCGGTACAACTCGAACCCGTCGGATGTTGCCGACTACCCGAAAAATCGATTTGAAAAAAGTCGAAAATTCCAACGGTTTACAAAATGGCCGCTACATCGTCCGCCATCTTGGATTTTCAAAATGTCATAATTTTTCTAGATTGCCATGGATATTACCTACAATTCGTCAACGTCGAAATTGGCGACTTTGGAATTCGGTAGAACGAACCAATTCGTCAAAGTCGAGTGAGAAAAGTCGAAAATTTCAAGACGTCTTGGCGCAGCCGCCATCTTGTTTTTTTTTTTTTTTTTCCTTTTTTCATAAATCATTCTACATCTACTATAGGACCTGCGAGTCGAAACCCGTCCAAGTCTTTTCCCCACCGAAACCGGAAGTGGACCCGGCCGCCATCTTGGATTTGAATCTCCTCTATAATTTTCCTCTACTCACTTGGTGTTGCTACACATAATTGCAAAGCATACCCCTGACCCATCTCCCACCCATCCCGAGAAACGACATGTCAATCAGTGAGTCAGTCAGTGAGTGAGTGGTCTTGTAGTTTTATTTTATAATGAAAAATATGTCGCGGCAGCTGTTTCATACGTTAAGTTTGTGGTTAATATCTCCAAAAACGTGTTCATGTCAGTAAAACGGCGTCAGTCTATTGCCAAATATGTGTAAATTACATACCACTACACCCTTCCAAAAATAGGTAACTTAGATGCGCTGGAAATAATGTACATGGACAATTTTTTCGTTTGCTACAAAAACTCGAAAGGGCGAAATAGAGACAGTAACATTCTATCTGCGTTCTTATTTTTACCATTATTCATACAAATTTTCATAAAAAACACGATCAAAGTCTTGACAAATATTACTAAAAACTTTTAGTGCTGATCGTAAATCCAAGATTCATCATTCGATTATAAAATTGCAGTCAGCCTAATCGATTACTCGCAATGAAATCACGTTTGGAAAAAAAAAGTTGAAACTGAATAAAAACTCCTTGGTGTAATTTCAAATAATTATTTCATTTTAAAATTAACATTTATGCTATCTTTTAGAATAATCTTATTTAGTAATTATTCGATGCTTTTGGCTGATTTCAAGAGAAGGAGAATAAATCTCCTCTCCTCCTCGTCTAATCAATACTAATATTATAAAGAGGTAAAGTTTGTGAGTTGGTGAGGTTGTAGGGGGTAAACTCTGGATCTAATGATTTTGAAAATTCTTTCACTAATAGGAAGCTACATTATCCCCGAGTGCCTTAGGCTATATTTACAACGTGCCCGTGCGATAATCTCTGACCAAAACGCTAGCGAAACCGCGGGCAACAGCTAGTAAATGATAAGAAAAACAGAAATGTGAAATCTCAAAAAAAAACTTGCTTTAAGTAAACATTCTGATGACATTAATTTATCTTTCTTTTAAAAACTTGTAGATAGTCTCCTAACTTTCCGTTGAACTAGCAGCTCGAGATTTGGCAAGAAATAAAGTCTCACAGTTCAAGCAAAAAAAAATCTGGAAATAGATTGATTTTCAATTGTACGTACGCACGGTCGCATTATTTTTGTTTCAAAATTCAAATTAGGAATGCGCTCGCATTTCACATTTAAAAATTATTTATTATTTAATATTATCATTTATTGCGAATTTTGTTTTGTAATAAAATAACCTAAAGTAAATAACCTAATTATTTACTTATTATTTATTTATTTTGCGTTATTTACTTTAGGTTATTTTAATCTTCTTTTTAGCATTATTTTAGTTCTATTTGTAGTCTGTATAATTATAATGTATTTAGTAGATATACTTCCTAAATTTGTAAAATATTAAGAACACACAAAACAAGAAAAATTAAATAAAAAAATTGCTGTTTTTTGACACATTTTTATTAATTTAAATAAAAAAGATTATCAAACTCTTATTTAAGTAACATATAAAGTTATATTATATACAAAATAATTTAATTTAAGGAATTAATACTATGCATTTGTAAAATAAATAAAAAAAAGACAAAATATCATTAAATATTACAAAAAAAAAACCCAAACACACTCAAATACAAATTTACAAATATGTACATATATAATTTTTTTTACAAATTTTCCTTATCACTCTCGTTGTCAGACTCCAATTCTGAGTCAGCATCCAGATTGGATATATCCAAAAACTCGAACTCAGTTTCCTGAAATTGAATTAAGTCGAGAGTTTCAGCAAAAAAGCTCTGCTTTTTCTTAGCAAAGGATCCGAAGAAACAACAAGCATATTTAAAATGTCGGTTCCTTTGGCCATTGCTGCTTGGACTCGCCGGATACTGATGAAGGAAAGTCTTTTGGACCGCACTCTATTTTGAGGGCAATTGAGACCAAGGTGCATGAGGGGGACCTTAGAGGAGCAGTTCGTCTGTTAATGTCCGACGATACCATGGCTCAATCTGCTCCTGAGACTCTTGATGCTTTGAAGTCGAAGCACCCCTCGCCGTCTCGTTCTCTGGTTTTTCCAGATCCCCCAGATCAGTCTTGTTTACCACTGACTGTCACTGTCGAAGATGTGTCCCTGGCTCTTGGCTCCTTCTATAGTGGTTCGGCTGCAGGCCTGGACGGAACCAGACCGGGACACCTAAAAGAACTGACGTCCGGGACGGCGGGCGACAATGGCCAACGCCTTCTGGAGTCATTGTGCAGGCTGTGCAATTTCTTACTTAGTGGTCAATTGAATCGAGAGGTATGTCCATACTTGTACGGGGCGTCCCTTTGTGCTATCACTAAGAAAGATGAGGGTTTGAGGCCAATTGCCATCGGTAGCACCTTTCGGCGCCTGACAGCTAAGCTGGCATGCCGATCCGTTAAGGAAGAGATGGCAGCTTATTTACAGCCCCATCAATTAGGCTTCGGTACGCGCCTCGGGTGCAAGGCTGCCATACATGCCACTCGTGCTTTTGCGACGGGGGCCGAAAACGCGAGTTGCGTTATTGTGAAGCTTGATCTCAACAATGCGTTTAACACCCTGGAAAGGGATGTTCTCTTAAGAGAGGTGAAGGGGAGGACCCCTTCCTTATACCCGTTCCTCCATCAAGTTTACGAGGCACCTTCCAATCTTTATTTTGGGGATTCATTGATCAAGTCTCAGGTTGGAGCTCAGCAGGGAGACCCTCTTGGGCCGCTCACTTTTAGCCTGGCCATCCAAGCCTCAATTCACGATCTAAAATCACCCTTGAACGTGTGGTACTTGGATGACGGTACCATGGGTGGCAGGCCTGAGGTCGTGGAACAAGACATCCGCACATTAATTCCACGTCTCAGGGAGTTGGGCCTCGAGGTAAACTCTGCTAAATGTGAGTTCTTCTCCTGTGGTCCTGAAGCTGAGCCAACATTCTCGCACTTTTCGTCTTTTCTTCCGGGTCTCACCATGCTGTCACCTAACTCCTTCAGTCTCTTGGGTGCCCCGATCTTCCCTGTTGCGGTCCCTGAGGCCCTAGAGGATCGCAAGCGTAATTTACCCGTCGCCCACAAAAGGCTCAAGGATCTTTCTGCCCACGTCGCTTTAGTACTTTTGCGCATGTGTTTCGCGGTACCAAAGTTAACATACTTTTTGCGGACTGCCCCGACGTGGTGGTTTCCACAGTCTCTCTCATCTTTTGATGAAGCTCTTAAGGAGTCGGTAGAAAGTATTTTGAATGTTTCGCTGAACGAAGCTCAGTGGGCGCAAGCGGCTTTGCCGATCCGGCATGGAGGTCTGGGGGTTCGTCGCGCACGGGATGTCGGCTTGCCGGCCTTCTTAGCGTCTGCACATGGGGTTACTGACCTGGTCGCTCGCATTCTATCTCTTGATGGCGAACAAGTCAGTATCCCTTTCGCAGCGGACGCTCTGGCGGCCTGGTCAGGTCATTGCCCTGGCGGTATCATCCCGGAAGAGCCTCAAGTGCAGCGATCCTGGGATGATATAGGAGCGAAGGCGGTTCTAGCCGGACTTATAGACCGAGCGGAGGGGGTGGATATGGCGCGCTTAAAGGCAGTGTCGCGGTCAGAATCAGGAGCGTGGTTGCAAGCGCTTCCTTCACCTCACCTGGGAACTTTACTTGACGGTGACTCTTTGCGGGTGGCGGTGGCTCTCCGCCTGGGCTGCGATGTCTGTGAACCACATTTATGCATCTGCGGGTCCAGAGTGGAGGCCAACGGCCACCACGCGTTGAGTTGCTGCCGGTGCTCAGGGAGGTTTCCGCGGCACCATGCTCTCAACGACATTGTCCGGAGAGCGCTGGTTGCCGCCAATATCCCTTGTGTCCTGGAGCCGCCGGGTCTCTGTCGGTTAGATGGCAAAAGACCGGATGGCCTGACTTTAGTACCCTGGCAAAAGGGTAAGTGCCTACTTTGGGACGCAACGTGTGTTAGCACGTTTGCCGCCAGCCATCTCCCTCGCAGTCAGGTCACCCGGTGCCGCGGCTGAATCAGCCGCTCTCAAAAAGCGGGCCAAATATGCTGCCTTAGAGCCGAAATACTATTTTGTCCCACTGGCAGTGGAAACCACTGGTTGCTGGGGGTCCGACGCTATTAAATTTGTCGCGGAGATCGGCCGGCGACTTAGAAAAAGGGGCGGGGACCCACGCTCTGGTTCGTTCCTGGTGCAAAGTCTAGCCCTGGCAATTCAGCGCGGAAACGCTGCAAGTGTCATGGGGTCCTTTGCCCCAGGAAAAACTATGAGCGTCTAGTGACGTAAGGTTTTCTTTTTTTTTTTTGTGAATTTTGTTATTTGACATGCTTATGTAGGGGTTCTTGATCACGCCTACACTTGGATGATAGATGATATATGACTGCTGATATGGATGCAGGCAGAGAGATCGCGTAATAAATGATAAACGTCACAAACTTCTGCGATAAGTATTTAATCGATACTTATTGATAGAAATGATAAAGTGCAGTGATACATAATGCTAGCGCTACAATATAAATACTATACAAAAGTGCTGACGCGCGCCGCGACGCTAATTATGTATATAAAACAAAATTAAACCTGTACAGTTGTCTGTACACTTATGTAATTTAAATATTTCCATATAACTTTATAATTATGTTACTTAAATAAGAGTTTGATAATCTTTTTTTATTTAAATTAATAAAATGTTAATTAATAAAGTGTTTTTAATATTTGGGTTAATAACATATCGAACTTTTTAACTTGGACACTAAAAGGGATTTTACATGTAAAAATAAATAAAAATATTTTGACGATTTTTTTTTTAAAAAAGGCTTTAAATTTTTCGTCAAATTGGCAACCAAAAAATCATAAATAATTAGCACTATGACCACCTCCAAGGATATTACGGTTAAACATGCCGTTTAGGAGATAATTCGATTTTTCATACTAGCTTCATACAAATTTTTCGTAAAAAAAATATATTTCCTTCGTTTTTGGGCAGAATTAACTCGGGTGTCATTTTTGTACATAGTAATGACTAATAGAAGCGATATCCGGCATAAAAACAAGTACTTGCAAATTGAAATCCCTAAGTCTATGAAAGCCGATTTCCAGCCCACCGTGCGGCGCCGACGCTGCCGCTGGCGCCACCACGACCCCGACTGGACTTGTCTGGGAATCCTGCGCGATAAATTGGCTCTTCCTTTACCAAACTAACGTCGCTGGTGAGCATGACCTTAGCTTCTTTGGCGCAGGCCGCTTGCTCCGCCATTTCAATAGCCCGCGCTAACGTCAGCGCAAAAGGGCTCTGTTCGAAAAACTTGTCCCTTTCTGGACCGGCACACACTGGTCCCAAATTAAAAAAAAGTGGACATTGATAGTAGACCGCTGATATTTTTTTTTATTGTTGATACAATGATAACAGATAAGGCAAAAAAAATATTATTGTCCTACTTCAAATACTTTTCTGTAAAAAAAATATTTCTTTTTTTTTTTGTATGGGAGCGATTACATTTTACTCAATTTCTCAAAAACTTTAAGCGATGTCGAGATGGCAATCACATATGTTAGAAAACTAATAATTCTGAGTATTTGGCTCGAAAAAACTTATTGCTTATCTCTGCGTACTTTCGAGATAATAGTGACAGAAAATAACATTTTTTTTTAATGTTAATTTTTTGCTTTTTTTTAATCATAGCCTTACTTTAGCACATAATTATAATGTATGCGTAATGTCAAATAAGTAAAAAGAGACTTCTCTGTAAAAGAGGTTATGGGGGCTCACTAATGACTGAAAAGCTATGACCTTTCTGAAGGAGTACTTTCATCAGTTCTAAAAAACAATCAAAATGAAGACAAATAAAGCTGCAAACATAAAGTTGAATATGTTCACAAACGATTCTGAAAAAATATTATGGTGAAAGATTAATATTTGGTTCTATATTCTCTTGAGAAATCTCTATTTCCTCGTTTTCCAACGAAAGCAATTCATTGTTCAAGATCAAAGCACTAGCCTCTGGAAACAACTGTTTATGTAAACGAGCAAACTTTGGTTTGATATGGCTGATGTAAGGATCTGAGCTAATTAGAAAGCTGTGGATAATGTCTAAATTAGTCTGAACTCTACCGATTTTTCTTGTATGTGCCATTCTAACATTCCGGAAATCTTTATTCCTCGCTTCGGAAGCTTCTTCGGAAAGCATGCCTATCGGAATAAAGGAGAAATTTTCACAAATATCAGCACCGTGTATCAACAATTTATGGACACTTGAAGGCATGTAATACCATGGATATAAGTTTACATATAGCATTGCTGTTTCTTTACAATATTCCCTAAACAAGTTGGTATTAATAAGTTGACCAGATGAAATTGTTTGTAAAATGACTGCAAATCTCTTGATTAAATCAGGGTGGATACCCGTTATTTCAGCAGATACTTCATAATTTTCAAAAAACCTTCTTGCCGTGTTACCGTCATTGGTTGTACCAAATCCCTGTTTTACTATGTCAATTAACAAACCAGTTCTTTCCCGGAATTCTTCTTGTGTCAAATTCTTTTTAATTTCTTTTAACAATTTATCTTCTTTTCGTGCAGCCCACTTTTTGAAGTCTAAGTTGTACGAAATGTGTAAAATACATTCCATACATCTTATCCACATATGAAGCGAAGACAGACCATATTTATACATATCTTCTCTGATGAGTCTTTTGGATACAAAGTCCAAGTCATTCATTTTGCTAGGTGGGGTATTGCAAATATTACAAACAGCTGCAGAAGAAGTATTGGAAATCACAGTAGAAATTTTCCCATCAATCATAGTCATGTACAAATCATGTTTAATATCAAAATTATCTACAATTGTGGGAACAAGATTACGAATTTCTTCCTCTAAGGATGCACTTTCCTTCTTTATCAATTCATTTGTTTCTTTTGCAAATATAAAGCCAATTGGACGACAATAGTTTGTTGAAGAGGGAGCAGGATTTTGCCACAAGATAGTACCACTCTCTTCTTCCAAACGAAGCGGAACCAAACTAATCATGAAAACTGAAGAATCGTCAATTTTAGTGTCGGAGTGTGACTTTTGTTTATAATTACTTTGAGAAGATGACCCGTCAAAACCCCATTTGCTTATTAGTTTTAGCGATTTTTTGTCGGCAGAGTTGTGCTGAATTGTTTTTAATATCCTATTAGTTGTCAAATCTAGAAGCGATTGAAGTCTTATCTTAGCATCAGATTCAGTTACAGTTATGTCTGACTCTGGAGGATAACAAGTTTTTTTAGCTTCCAGGAGCTTTTGATAGGATGGAAGACCATACATTTTCTCTGAAGCAAGAATAGTTCTTAAATTTCGATATTGCCATTTTGACAAATTTGTTGAGGTGTAAAGCGCTAACGTTTTATCATCTGGTAAACACGGTTTGTCAGTCTTTTTAGCGAATAGTACATCATGTACCATCTCACATTTTTCCTTGTTTTGGCTGAGTTCGTTTAATATAGCTGCTAATTTTGTTTTTTTAGACTCTTTTAATTTGGCACATAAAGCATAAACTAATTCCTCCTCTGTGTGATCTAGAAGTGTTAGAGAACGCCTTTTCTTCTGTTTATCAGATATATCAACAAATGGTTTTTTACTTGTACCATAACTTAATTGATGAGTATCCACTTGCGTTTCGAAATTTGGAATTACTTCCTCGGCAACTTTAAAAATGCTGCTTAAATCGATATTTTGACATTTTGGCCAAACTATTTGGGATTGTAACCAGTCTGAATTTTTGTTAAGAAAGGTCTTTTGAGCTCTACTGGAAGCAGACCATCTTTTTGAGATATTACTTGAAAAATTACGACAAAATAATTTAATATTACTCAAATCTTCGGAAGACAATTCAACACCAATACGTTCAATAAGGGCATTAAATAAAAATTCGACATTTTTAAAACCACCTCCTGATTTAAGAACAACGTATAAGTCTAAGTTGGTGACAAATGCGGACATATTATAATTTTAAGGAAAATTGAAAACAAATTAGAATCAAAGATATCAAAGACAAAGTGACTTTGATTTTAACAAAAAAAATTACGAAAATAAATTCGACGAAAGAAAGACAAACAAAAATTATTTGATTTTAAAATCCAAAGATTCAAAATACAACAATAACAAAACAACAAGCATTTCTTCAAACGCACAGAAAAAATAAGGACACGTCTTATCGCAACCACATTTAGTTGTACACTGAGTGAGGTGTACGCGCGCGATTCGTGACCGTATTACGTTACGTCATGAGAGGCGGCCATCTTGTTATCCCGGCAAACTCGCGTCGAAGCTCCATTTTGCTGGCCAGCGGACCTATTGCGATATGAGTAAGGCTATGATTAAAAAAAAGCAAAAAATTAACATTAAAAAAAATGTTATTTTCTGTCACTATTATCTCGAAAGTACGCAGAGATAAGCAATAAGTTTCTTCGAGCCAAATACTCAGAATTATTAGTTTTCTAACATATGTGAATGCCATCTCGACATCGCTTAAGGTTTTTGAGAAATTGAGTAAAATGTAATCACTCCCATACAAAAAAAAAAAGAAATATTTTTTATAGAGAAAAGTATTTGAAGTAGGACAATAATATTTTTTTGCCTTATCTGTTATCATTATATCAACAATAAAAAAAAATATCAGCGGTCTACTATCAATGTCCACTTTTTTTTAATTTGGGACCAGTGTGCGGCATTCAGACCGAGGACAAAACGATTCCTAAGGTTCGTTTCTAAAGCAGAACCGAAGTCGCAATATACAGCTAAACCTCTTATTCGTGCTGCCCATTCCCCCAATGTTTCGCTTGACTTCCTGGTAGCATCAAGGAATTTTGCCTAGTCGACAAATGAGCACTTTTTTTGGCTTAAAATGGCCATCGAGTAATTCCACAAGCTCGCTGTATGTTAGCGTTTCTAATTCCTTCGGAAATGCTAGGCTGAGAAATAGACGATATGTCTCCGTGAGATGAGTCAGTAAAATTCATCTTTTACACTGTTGATTTTTTTAAACTGAGTCAATTTACCTTTGTTACACACATTACATTCACTTATTTTATGATCGAATACGGATAAAGTTCCTAAATAAGTGGTTATTTTATTTTTGCGCGTTGGTTGACCGACTTCGTCACCAGTGAAATGTATGGAGCTAGTGAAACAACCTCGTTAGCTGTGACCTGGTTTATTACTGACAAGAAGGGAGCGCGCGTCGCAGCGCGCGCTATGTATCTATAGCTACTTGTACATACATATATAAGGTGTATCTATTCATACACGAAATCTTTTAAGGGGTCATTGTACTCATCATTATGAACTACTTTCACTATGGAACCAAAAACAAAATCGCGAAAAAAAAATCAGCCGTTCAGTACATTTTGACGAGATAATGCGATCATATTGTAGGGAACAGCAGTTTTTTTATATCACATTTGTAAGGTTTTTCACCAGAGTGAACTCGCGTATGTATTGTTAAATTACTCTTTTGTCTAAAACTCCTGTGACATACATCACATTTGAAAGGTTTTTCACTAGAGTGAACTCCCATATGTTTTGTTAAATTACTCTGTTGTCTAAAACTCCTTTGACATACATCACATTTGAAAGGTTTTTCACCAGAGTGAACTCGCGTATGTATTGTTAAATTACTCTTTTGTCTAAAACTCCTGTGACATACATCACATTTGAAAGGTTTTTCACTAGAGTGAACTCCCATATGTTTTGTTAAATTACTCTGTTGTCTAAAACTCCTTTGACATACATCACATTTGAAAGGTTTTTCACCAGAGTGAATTCGCGTATGTTTTGTTAAATTACTCTTTTGTCTAAAACTCCTGTGACATACATCACATTTGAAAGGTTTTTCACCAGAGTGAACTCCCATATGTTTTGTTAAATTACTCTGTTGTCTAAAACTCCTTTGACATACATCACATTTGAAAGGTTTTTCACCAGTGTGTACTCGAATATGTTTTGTTAAATCACTCTTGTGACTAAAACTCCTATGACATACATCACATTTGAAAGGTTTTTCACCAGAGTGAACTCGCATATGTTTTGTTAAATTACTCTGTTGTCTAAAACTCCTTTGACATACATCACATTTGAAAGGTTTTTCACCAGTGTGTACTCGAATATGTTTTTTTAAATCACTCTTTTGACTAAAACTCCTGTGACATACATCACATTTGAAAGGTTTTTCACCAGAGTGAACTCGCATAATATGTTCTGTTAAATTACTGCTTTTACTAAAACTTCTGTGACATACATCACATTTGAAAGGTTTTTCTCCAGAGTGAACTCGCGTATGTTTTGTTAAATCACTCTGTTGTCTAAAACTCCTTTGACATACATCACATTTGAAAGGTTTTTCACCAGTGTGTACTCGAATATGTTTTGTTAAATCACTCTTTTGACTAAAACTCCTGTGACATACATCACATTTGAAAGGTTTTTCACCAGAGTGAACTCGCGTATGTATTGTTAAATTACTCTTTAGTCTAAAACTCCTGTGACATACATCACATTTGAAAGGTTTTTCACCAGAGTGAACTCCCATATGTTTTGTTAAATTACTCTGTTGTCTAAAACTCCTGTGACATACATCACATTTGAAAGGTTTTTCACCAGAGTGAACTCGCATATGTTTTGTTAAATACCTCTTTAGTCTAAAACTCCTGTGACATATATCACATTTAAAAGGTTTGTCACCAGAGTGTATTCGAATGTGTCTATTTAAACAATAATTGGTCTTAAAAATACACTGACATATTTTACATTTGAAAGAGTTTTCTTCAGCAGTTAATCTTACATCTCTATTGATATCACCAATGCCTTTGTTCTTCCATTTATTATATATTAAATCTTTGTTACTATTACTAATGCCATCCGAATCTACATCAGTATTATTAATAGTGTTATAAACTCTTGATTGTATTCCAGTGAAGTGTAGCTGTGCGGTTTTCTGAATGATTACAGAGTCAGATAGAACGATTTTCTTTTGCTCCGCTGCAACTGTTTCTTCTAGTTTTGGTTTCCTCGCGTCGGGCGCACCTGTGAATATAAATCTGGTAAGTACAATGAATTTTGTATTTACTTTTGCATAGGTTTTCAATAATAAAATGTTCGAAGGAAGTCGACATGAAACAAAAAATAGTCGGGTAAAAAGGAGTTTTTTGTTTGTCAGAGTATAGTTCACTTTGGACAGCTTAAAGCAGAGAGACAGCTCAGTGTTTACAAGGCATTAATCGTACCTGTCCTTTTTTATGGTGAAGACATCATCATCAGGGTTTATTATAGACACCACGTCTATAATAAACCAGACATTAGGAAACTTGACGCATTAGATCCATCCTAAGCATTAAGAGCGGCCAACCCGTCATACTTTTCATACAAACGCTCATACGTGATTATGCCGTTGATACACATCTATCTTTGAATTTTTTGATCTTATAGGTATTTTGTGCACTATATCTAGGTTTCTATGGATGCAAAAAAATAAAAATAAAAGTTGAAACAAATTCAGTATAAGCCTCCAAAAATTGCTGTTTTTCATAAATTTTACCTGAACTTTTCACACACTTATAAGACTCATTAAAAACACGTATTTCCTGGAACAAGTTTAAGAAATTTTCGAACACTATTTTTCGTTCAACGTCATCGCTTTAGGCGGTATGAGGTGCGTGGAAGATGAGTTGTGTGGGGTCGGGGCGGGGTAAGACGGGGGAGTTGAAAGAAAATCGCCGCTGTGGCTCCCGATGAAACAACAAGCTTTTTGACCATGCTCGCGTTGACGATAGACGGGTCGGGAAGGGCCCTCTTAAGTGGCTTGACCGCGTTCCTAATACTGAGGTTCTGCGCCGTTCCGACATGTATGGCATAGAAGCTCTACTGATGC
Source organism: Eugnorisma glareosa (assembly GCA_947578425.1). NCBI lineage: Eukaryota > Metazoa > Arthropoda > Insecta > Lepidoptera > Noctuidae > Eugnorisma > Eugnorisma glareosa. The sequence goes on from OX387984.1 coordinate 2,803,890, forward strand.
AGCACCGACTCAGGTGGTGTGGGCAAGTCCTTCGCATGAAACATTACCGTTTACTCAAAATGGTATTCTACTCTGAGATGGCAGAGGGCAAACAGAAGCATGGCGGTCAACATCTCCGCTATAAGGATGTGCTCAAGAGGCATCAGAGGGAGACGCACCGGACGTCGAGTGAGCTATGGGCTAGCTCGCCGTCCGTCCGTCTTATGACGACAGGCCGTGTCGACGGCGCGTTTGTGTTCCACGCGCGCCTCAAAGAGATGTCAGCAAAAGGAAGGGGTCCGCAAGGGCCGATGCCTGCCGGGGCTGCGGGACTGTTTGAAAGAGATACCGTGGCCCCGAAACACAAAGGGCGATGTAGGAACATGGATTGGTTTTAGTCAGTAAAAGTCTGACACTCTCTCCTGTTCCGCCCAGAGCGGGAGGAGTCATTTGATGATTTCCAATCTGGAAAAAAAAGGGTTCAATCCAACCGGAAGCTCCTTGGACACCATAAGAACGACAGGGGCAAATCTGCTTATGTGTAGTTTGAAACTGATTGCAGATAAGCACAAATATAATTGCTTTTGGAACCAAAGCAAAAAGATACTCAGCCACTGCCAGTCCTGACCCCGCTTAAGCGACGTTCAAACATAAAAAAAAACCTGCTTTGTCTGTCTGATAGGAAAGGTTAAAATACACTAGATAGAGGCAGATCTTACCTGATCTGATCAACCAGGACGCGGCTCATTAAGCCAAATAGCTAACATCACATAGTGATAACAAGAAAATCTGTAACAAGTAAGACGTACATTGTAGCTGCTAGGTAGTGGTAGGTGAGAAGTGAAGAAAACAATTTTGTGGTCGGTAATTTAGACAACAGTTACGGACTGCGCGGGCGATTTTACGCGTGGAGTGTTCGCGGGATTTTTTACACACTGTCCTTTTCATTTGATTTATTGTCATGGCGGCCGCAGCGGTAGGCGGGGAGGGTGTCGCGCATCGACCAATCAGAGCGCCCCACGGTGGATCGAAAATCGGCTGTAGAAGACATAGGATCTCGATGTCTTAAATGTTATTTTTTTTTGCTGGAAATGACTTCTGCCGATCATTACTGTTCTATAAAATGTCATATGAAGTAATTGTGTGCACAAATGGAAGAGTTATAATTTTTATAAGAAAAAAATGTATGGAGCTGACATGAAAAATGAAGATATCTCTGGAATCGCAAGGTTGGCCGTTATATCCTTGCACACTGTTATAGTACTATTTATTTGTGAATTTTTGACATACTTAATATTGCGGCATAACTTGCGATTTTTTTTTTTAAAATCGACAAAATTAAAAAATAAAAAATGTTTATGATATGTACATTTTAATGCTTAAATATGGCTATACCAAGTGTAACTTACAATATTTTTTATGCTTAGACCAAAACATTCTAAGAAATCACAAAGTCGTATTACCTACTTATTTGAAATGACATGGTAATTATGAATTACATAATAATGTAATCTTGTCTAATGCCTCAAGTCCACATTAGCTAATGATTAATAAAACTTAATACCTATAAACCTGTTAAAAGGATACGTACCATAATGAAGGTAATTAGATAAACGTGATCATTAGTCAATAACAATAAATGGTAAACTATTGTATGATTAAAAATAAAAGCAAATTATTTAAAAAAAATATTAACTTAACCTAACCTAACATAAACAATAAAAGTTAACTTATTTTATACTTCGTCACCATCAGAATCCACTTCAGAATCAGGCTCTACAATAGATATAACTTCTAAGAACTCTGTCGGAGCTTCCTGATCCTGAAGTTTCAGTAGTTCTACTGTTTCCTTAAAGTATGTCTGCCTCTTGGGCATCTAATTTTGGTCTTGTGGAAGAAATTAGAGGATCAGAAGAGACGATAAGCATATTGAGGATATCCTCGTTTGATGCTTGTCTACTCTTTTTCCTCGAACGGTGTTCTCTGAACCTCCTAAAGTCTTTGTTTCGGGCCTCTGAAGCTTCTTCCGAAAGACTTCCAATTGGTACAATAGCATTTTCTGCAATTATGTCCCCTCCATGAATCAACAATTTGTGGACGGTTGATGACATGTAGTACCAATCATACAGTTCCACGTATTTTTCAGCGGTTGTTCTAGCGTATTCTTTAAATTTCGGCACGTCTACAATCTCTCCAGATGTGATAGCTTGCAGAATCACAGCAAATCTGCGTATTAGGTCTTCATCTAATCCAGTGATCGCTGCAGTTTTATCAGGAAATTCAAAAAACCGCCTTGCTGTGTTCCCGTCGTTAGTTGTGCCTGATCCTTGCTTAACGATGTCAATCAAAAGGTTGAGATCATCTTTGAATCGATCTTGAATGAGTTTTTTTCGTGAATGCAATAACTCTTGATGACCTTCTCCTCTTGCAGACCACTTTTTGAAGTCGAGACGATACGCTATGTGTAGAAGACATTCCATCACATTAATGCGGGCATGAAGTGATGATAATCCGAACTCATACACACCAGAAGAAATGGTTTTTGACGCAATGACATCTAACTTATTCATTTCTGTAGGCTTAGCCAAACACAGGTAGCAGGCCGCATTTGACTTAGCTTCAGACAGATATGTACAAATTTTGCCGTCAATCATCGTCATCATTAATTTGTGACTAATTTCATGTCCTTGACATTTTGAGGGAACGAGAGCTTCAATTTCGTTATCCATTGCAGTTTTTTCATTTATGACAACGTCTTGGTTTCTTTCACAAAACTAAACTGGACTGGACGGCAATACATAGGTGAGCAGGGTTTTGGATTCACCCATACGGTATCACCGTCAGCTGTCAACTTTAATGGAACCAAAGAGGTCATAAATATGCTGGAATCATCTTGACCACTCTCTATGTTTTGCTTATATCTACTTTGGTTAGATGCACCGTCAAATCCCCACTTTGATATTAATATCAATTGTTTATCTTGTATCGCACCAGAACTACGAATAGTTTCAAAAATTCTGTTCACTGTTAAATCTAGTAACGCTTGTAGTGCAATCTTAGCAGATGAATCCGTTACAGTCACAAATGTCTTCGGAGCAGTGGCGTGCAGTGCTTCCCGAAGGCGGGCAGGCCAAGCAAAAAAAAAAAACTCGCAACATCACAGCGTCGCTCTACTTAGGATGACCCTCAAAGTAGTCACATCTATTGATATATTCACTAACCCTCCCAGGCCCCCGCATCTGTCTTCTAGTCTTCTTCATCGTCTTTTTAGTAAGCAACAACAACGCCAATGAGAAACAACGCCATCTAGCTTAAATATAAGGAATTTCAATGGTATTCTGTCAATACAAGAACGAAGGATGTCGCTTCGTTACAAAAAAACCTAAAAAATAAAACAGAGGGCGCTGTAAACAAAAAAAATAGTTTAGTTTTCGTTCCGTACCCAATTTTGAGCGTCTGACCGGAATATTTGAAAAACAAACATTGAAAATAAGCCTGTAAAAACCAAAGTTATAAATACAAGAACTCACCACATTAATCAAGGTTCAAATCACGATTTTCTGACCATGCAAACAGAAGAAAGATTCATTTGAAATACCGAGTACGAGATGAATTTTGGGTTAATTCTCGTAATTCGGGTATCTACACATTTTCCTTTAGACACAACTTGAATCTTAACATCAAACAATCGTGAATACTTATTGTTTTTAACTTCTGACAAACACATTATCAGCGCAAACTTCACAACAGAACACCATTTTTAAGTAAATAAACAAATACAACAAATAATATTTACACTACTGTACGTTTCAAAACGAATTACAACCGTCAGATATTATAATAATCAAAACATTCAAGATCACGAAATAAATTTTGCTTGTCACATGAAACAAATATGGCTTCTAAGAAAAATACAATTGTTATTTTGTCAATGAAAAAAACACTACCAAATATAATTGCATCACCGCATACCGTTTTAGCCGGATAATACTTTGTGGGGCAGCCAATCAGTGGCCAGCTAGCCAGCTACACTCGCAGGAGTTTACGCCCCTATTTACTATGTGTGCCGTTCGTATTTCCGTGTATATACACGAAAATACTTATCAGTGTGCTTAAATTTATCAATGGAAATTAGGCCGGCTGGGGCCTTGCCTAGACGGCCGGGAGCGAGCCAGTTACGTCATACGGCCGCGACAAGTTGCTTTAAGTATTATATCAGGCGTTTTATTTTTTTATTTTTGATTAATATAGTTATAATAAATGCATTTGTTGCGTTGTTGGTAGGAATGGTAGGGTAGGCTAGGCCTAATTGCCTCTATGGACGGCACGCCCCTGCTTCGGAGGGTAGCACTGTAGCTTAGCTTTTTGCACTTTATAGTAAGACAGATATATCTCCTTTGAACCTTCTCGAATAGTCGTTTCCCTTAATGTGATATATTGCCATTTCGATAGTTTTAATGAAAGTAGCAAACCCATTGCTTTTTCTGGTGAAAATATTGTTGAAGGAGCTGGTTTGTTCAACATTTCCTTGATTTTTGCTGCTGCTTCTGGATTTTGGACCATATGTTCAATAACAGATGCAATATCCTCACGACCATCTCCTTTCAAAAGTGCTGCAGCTGAATAAGCTACTTCATTAGGGTCATCGCCTATATGTTCATCAGATCGTCTCTTCTTCTGCTTGTTACTTAGATCTTCAAACGGCTTTCGAGATCTTTTTGTCATCGTTGAAGTTGATTTCATTGTTGAAGTTGATGGTACAGGTTCAGGTACAGGTTCAGTAGAAATATTTTCACTTGTTGATTCTTGAATGAGCAAATTGGTTTGCACGCAGTTTGGCCAGTCAATATTTGCTTCAAGCCAATTACTGTAATCACGTCTAAAAACTTCACTTTTCCTGTGGGATCGTAACCATCTCTTTTGAACTGCCCGTGTAAATCTTCGACAAAATTCTTTCACGGTAACACTGTCTTCATCTAAAAGGCTAGAGCCCAGTCGAATAACAAGTGTATTGAACAATATTTCGTGATCGAAAGACGAAGCATCCTGATTGCTCAGAATAACAAACAAATCCAAATTTGTAATAATGCTTTCCATTAATCACGATCACTGAGTAAAAAGACACGGTAGGATAGATGTTAGTATTAGAAATGCTCTAAATGAACTGAAGTTGTGAATCCAATGTTTGACTATTTATTGTTATTGACTAATGATGGTATCACATTTATCTAATTACTTTCATTAAATTAATCCTGCACTAATTGCTAAATTAGCGAGTACCCCAAATTATTTTGGTACGTATCCTTTTAACTAGGTATATAGGTATTAAGTTTTATTAATCATTAGCTAATGTGGACTTGAGGCATTAGACAAGATTACGTACTACGTAATTCATAATTACCATGTCATTTCAAATAAAAACCACAAAGTAGGTAATACGACTTTGTGATTTCTTAGAATGTTTTGGTCTAAGCATAAAAAATATTGTAAATTACACTTGGTATAGCCATATTTAAGCATTGAAATGTATCATATACTTTTTTTTTTTTTTGAAAATTAAAAAAAAAATCGCAAGTGTTGCCGCGATATTAAGTATGTCAAAAATTCACAAATAAATAGTACTATAACAGTGTGCAAGGATATAACGGCAAACCTTGCGATTCTAGAGATATCCTCATTTTTCATGTCAGCTCCATACATTTTTTTCTTATAAAAATTATAACTCTTCCATTTGTGCACACAATTACTTCATATGACATTTTATAGAACAGTAATGATCGGCGGAAGTCATTTCCAGCAAAAAAAAATAACATTTAAGACATCGAGATCCTATGTCTTCTACAGCCGATTTTCGATCCACCGTGCGCCCGTGTGCAGTCCGTTCCTGTTTGCCTAGGATATACAATGTGTAACAGAATAAATGCACAACCTCTTACGGGGTCATTGTACTCATAATTATGAATAACTTTCACTATGGGACCAACACTGAAATCGCGAAAAAAAAGTCGACTGCCCTATACATTTCTGTGCGCATAATTCGACAAAATGTACTGAACAGCTGTTTTTTTTTTCGCGGTTTCGGGATTGGTCCCATAGTGAAAGTTGTTCATAATGATGAGTACAATGACCCCTTAACAGGTTGTGCGTTTATTCTGTTACACATTGTATATTTTAAAAATAGAAACACAATCGTAACAAAACATATTTGGTTATCTAAACATGGGTACCTAAATATATATAACTAAAATATTAAAAAGACGGGCGGACCGCGACGCCGTCGTTAACGTCCTGCCGGTTAGTGTCGTCATTACGACACTCAAAACTCATGAGTAAAGCAACTCGTGTTGCGGGACGTTTCAAAATACTTGTATTTGTTTTAATGTCTACGGTTCTTACCCGTCCATCAGCTCCCGGATACACTTGGTGAATGATTCCCTTTGGCCAGACATTCCGAGGGGAAGCGGGGTCTACTACAACAACCAGGTCACCTACCTTTAGCTGTGCACCCTCGCGGTCCTATTTTTTGCGGGGTGCTAGTGTAGGCAATACTTCTCTGAGCCATCTGGACCAAAATAAATCAGCTAGGCGTTGTACAATACGCCATTGTTTTCTAAACTATAAGCCGCTGTCATCAAAGATACCTATTTGTGGGAGATTGGATGAAGAACCTAGCAAAAAATGATTGGGTGTTAGAGACTCTGGGTCGCGAGGGTCGACGGAAACATGAGTCAAAGGTCGCCCGTTGATTATATTCTCAACTTCGCACAAGAAAGTAAGTAAAGTTTCTTCTCTCGGAGCTCTTTCCTTTAGAACAACTTTTAAAGCTGTTTTAACGCTCCTAACAAGACGCTCCCATGCACCACCCATATGTGGACTGGCCGGAGGAATGAATTTCCACTAGACTCCCTTGTTTATACCTTCAGTTGTTAATGCTTGTTGATTATCGAGTAGTTCTTTATAAGCCCTTTTCATTTCCGTGTCAGCCCCTCTCAAATTAGTACCATTATCGGAAAACATGGTGTGTGGCCAAACCCTACGAGCGGCCATTCGACGAAGTGACATTATCATGATATCAGTAGTAAGAGTCGGAACTACTTCAATATGGACCGCGCGCACCGTGAGGCAAGTGAATAGTACGCCGTACCTCCGCGCCCTCTGCCGACCGACCGTGACTTCCATAGGCCCGAATAAGTCTACTCCACACATGGTGAATGGTCTACGGTGATGTGTAAGACGACATTCGGGTAGGTCACCTAGGCGTGGCGGCAAAGGCATGGCTCTTTTAAAACGGCAAATTAAACATTGTTTTAATATACACACATCAAAAGTGTCTAGGGATCAAGCATTTTTATGTGGATTTCTTGAGATTGAGATGTGGCTTTGTAATAAATTTATGATTTTATAAATTTATATGGATCCTTTTTGGTGCATTTCATAATTTGAATCAGGAACTGTGAATCAAATTCGAGTAAAAGATGAAAATCAGCTGTCAATATTTTCCCTATAAAAACATACAACGCATTGAAGACATTATTAGTGCTACTGTTTCCCTACTACTGATTAAAACCAACGTTATTATGGAGCGGCGACGTCATTTAAGCAGGGAAGAAATGCTCAGAGCCGTGGGAATGATAGAAGCTGGTTCCCGGCAACGTACTGTGGCTTTAGCTCTGAATACAAGTCAGAGTGTTATCAGTCGACTTTGGACACGTTACCGAAGCACTGGTACCGTGGCTGAGCGCCATGGAGGACGGTATCGCTGCACCACACGGAGACAAGACCGATACATTCAAATCTTAACTCGAAGAGCTCCAACAATAACCGCCATGATGTTAGCCGTGAGGCTTCATCACTCTTCAGGGAACTTAATTAGCGACCAAACAGTCAGAAACCGCTTGCATGAAGTGAACCTTCATTCCCGAAGACCGCTACGGGTACCACCTATAGCAATGCACAATCGTAGGATACGATATCAATGGGCTCTTGAACACAGAAATTGGGCAGAAGAACAATGGCGTTTCGTGTGCTTTTCTGATGAGTCTCGTTTTGGTATGAGACCGGATACAAGACGTATACGACACTGGAGAACCCCTGGACGCCAACAGCGATTAAAATCCTGCCAGGAAGTCCATCCTTATAGTGGTGGAACCATCATGGTATGGGCGGGTATTTGGATCGGCGGAAGAACTGAGTTGATTTGGATCAGAGGCAACCTCAACGCTCAAATTTATGCTGAGACGATTGTATCAGACGTCATCGTTCCTCTACAAGTGCAAATCGGTCCCTTATTTCAGTTAATGCATGATAATGCACGACCGCACACCGCAAGAGTTGTAAGACAGACTCTCGCCGCAGCTAACATCAATGTCCTGCCCTGGCCTGCTCAGTCGCCAGACTTGAATCCGATTGAGCATGCATGGGATATGCTACAGAGAAGAGCTCTGCCGAATATGGAGGGTATCCAGTCGCAAGAAGACCTTTTTTTGTTGTTGCAACGAACATGGGCGGCCATTCCACAGCGTGATTTGGATGAACTCATTTTGAGTATGCCAAACCGATGTTCTTGTGTTGTTAGTGTTCGCGGTAGAAACACGGATTATTAATTGTTTAAGTTACCCAATAAAATTTTAAAGAAAACTGTTATTTCAGTCTTTTTTTCGAACTTTTGTGTTAGTGGTTCAAATGTCAAAAATCCCTTTATTAGGAAAATGGCAAATTTCTTTATTAATGCAAAGGTGACTTGGTTTATCGTTACTGTGACAAACGAAAACACTTTATTTGATGAATCCTTAAAGAAAATTTTAATTAATATCAATCAGGAGAAAAGTTATTGCAAAAATATATGTTGATCCCTAGACACTTTTGATGTGTGTAGTACGAACTGTAGGTCTTGATCGAATGAGCCAATATTTTTGACGCAACTCATTAACTACCATCTCGTTACTAAAGTGCGCGGCTTTTATTTGGTACTGAGTAACGATTAGTCGCGCGATATAGTCATTGCCATCTAAAATTATTGGGTATTTAGTGAGCTGATCTACACCCTTTACGTTGCCGATACGACTACCCATGCGTAACAAATTATTTTAGTTCAATAACGGAGTGAGTGATCTCACACGTCTATCTTTATTCACTTCTTTATTTAATCTAAGCAAATTTATTTCAGTTTGAAAGGAACATTCTTGTGAGTAACCAAGTAACAATAGTTCCGCTTGGTTTATAAGTTTTTCGTTAATAACTTTAATTGCACTCCTCTTACACTTTTCAACGAACAATAGAACAGTTGCAGTACTACGTATTAATCGCAGCCAGCTAGAGAATCGTCTTGGTTCGGGAACAGGTAAGTCACTTATTCTATTATTATCTTGAACAACATGTACTTTTTCTAATATATCATCACTAATTGTTTTTATTACAGGTTGTTGCGGCCAGCAAGAACGCGGCTGGTGTAAAAACGGCGGGCCCGAGAACCATTCCGAATCACCTGGCAATACGTAATCACTATTTTTTGTCGCTAGGTCGGCGACGTTTACGCCAGTGGGCACATATCGCCACTCGTCGGACTTAGTCAACTCGTCTATTTCTCCTAGCCTGTTCGCGATGAATACTTTATACGTTCTACAATTATTTTTAACCCAGTGTATTACTGTAGTCGAATCTGTCCAGTAGAAAACTAAATTAGGTTGTAAACGATGTTCCTTTTTAACACTATTAGCTAACTTACATGCTAACACGGCCCCTTGTAACTCAAGTCTAGGTACGGGAACCGGTTTTAATGGAGTAACTTTACATTTACTCGCGATAAACGATACGGTTGCCTGTCCGTCGCTGCGTTCGCGACGCCAATATGCAGCAGCGGCGTACGCGCTCGGCGATGCATCACAAAATAAATTTAGTTCCAAAGTAGCTAAACTATCACCCGTTTGATCACAGGAAAAATAACAACGCGGAATTCTAATATTATTTATCTCCTTAGCTTGATTAATCCACTTACAGAATAAATAATATAAATTATCATTCAATTTTTCATCACATTTACGGCGGTGACGTAATTTTTCACTTTTATGGCGAATTTCACAATTTCGGCGTGGTATGAGTGTGGTAGTGGTGATAACTTTTTCGGTTGTGATATAACTTGCCGCATGACGTTTTCTGGTCTGCCGAACCTCAGTTCGAGCGTTTCTATGATACCGTGGGGCGAGCTCGCTCCCATCAGCAATGCAGCAGCTGCATCTTTTGCGTCGCCGCGTAAAAACTTCCGTAGACGCCACACATTTTCACTATCGCTGTACTTACATACCCGTGACGATTCATAAAACGCTTCCCGAAATTGTATCCATTCCAACGGATCCCCAAAGTACAAAGGCAGATCCTTCGAGGTGGCCAGCCGAGACAACATCACCTTATTGCCCGTGTTAGAATTAGATGAGTCAACAGCCTTCTTAATCGCGTTGGTCAGCTCCTCGATGGCGCGATGAGTAATTGTCGCGGTAGTAGGTGGCATAGTCGTCTCGTCGCCGTCAATGTTGCGGTGGCACTCACCGCCTCCGGCAGTCGCTTTGTTGCGATCGTGCGACGTGCCAGGTTCAGCAACAGACTTTTCCAGCCAATTCTCCATTTTGCTTTTGTAGGAAGCTGATGAAGACTGATTAGAGCAGCGCGATTTCGATTCCAACTCGGCCAAGTCCATGGCCAATTTCTTTTCGACCAATTTTTTTTTCGATGCGAGCCTTTGTTGGAATTTCTTCCATTTCGATTTTGGCTTTGACTTGAGCGGCTTCGTATTCCAGTTGCTGCCGTCGTATTGCTGACGACGGCGCGCGTGAGTTGCGAGAACTTTTGCATTTGCTGCCATCTTGTCGCTTCAAGCTCGAGTTAGCACGTGGTCGGACACCGATATCGGAATGCACTTTCCCGACTTCTATCACTGCACTTCAAGTTGTTTTCCTTCTTCGTTAGTCAGTTGCTCCTTTTTCAATTGTGGACGTGTTTTCACCACACGCGGCGTACGGAACAACGACATTCCTGCTACACAGGTTTTGCTTCTCACTCCCGATAAACAATGCGGCTCGATGGACCAACTTTCCCAAGTAACACATCAAAGCAGTATAACGGCCGACTTACAGCATTTCTGTATCGTTTTCGCATTTTGAGTTAGTTCTATAGTAGCATTACAAACGTTTATACGGCTACTGTAATGCTTATTTGGGCACAAATTATACGGCTTTAGATCCTAAATAGGTTCACAATAGTTGTTTAGTTGCATTACAGGCGCATTATATTAGCATTATTGTGGCCAAAGAACGTACCAATCGCATTACAGAAGCATTATTACGGTCAATGAAGTTACCAATCGCATTACAGAAGCATTATACTAGCAATATTATTGATAATGAAGATGTTGTTTGCATTACAAAAGCATTAGACTAACATTAGAATGTAGTAAAAGAATGATTGGAGCTATTTAAGTGTTCACAGTTAGAACTTAAATAAACCCTACATCATTGCAAAAACATCTCTAATACCACGGTACAAATGTCATAATACAGTTAACGTGGAATATAATATGGACGAAGACTGTCAAAACTGAGTGAGTGATACCATATTTGTTTGCATCAAAACAAAATTTCTAATACTGGGTAAGTTTTTGACTCTTTTGTTACTTCATGCCTTCAAATATTATTCGCAATGTAGTTTACTGTAAATGTCTATATAAGTTTCATTGAAAATTTTCACGCGCCTTCGATATTTTGTGGTTTTGATAGAAAATGTCATATTAAAATATGTGTGAAATCACCAAAACATATGTGTATTCCTAGTATAAAACGAATTTTGTTTAATTAAAATAATAGTATTGGTTGGGCAGTATTAAATCAAGTTATATCATTATGTTAAAGGTCTTTTACTTTCATAAATAGGTCCGAATGATAATTTTTTTTGGTTATAAAATATTTACAAAATGGTGTCGGGGTATAGCAGCCCAGTGAACCTTTAACAAGGCTAATTAATGCTGCCAGCTGTATAAATACTCACACGTGAACCATTATTAAGCCAGAGACAAGAGAGAAGGCTTTTGATGAACCACTGTAGTGGCATTGTCTATAAAGTAGGTATATATGGGTTCACTAGTATACCAGTAGATTTGATGTAGACTGAAGTAGTGCCATTACTTGAACGCAATTTTGGGGATCCTTGAGCTAAACAATAAAACCCATTTCAGAATTTATACAATTTGATTCGTTTGCCAAGTTGATAAAAAGGCGTCATTAAGATATTTTTCCGTAACTATTTTAAAGAAAGGATCGTTATTTATTTCATACCCGGTGTAGTGTAGTACGTAGTCAGGTACAGTAACCATCACTTTAAAATGGCCAAACTTTCAGAAAACGCAATAATATCTTTTTATGGGTGATACTTTTTAAAAATATTGTTTTCTTATTTTCAGTGATTTTTATACCAACCATACAATGCCGTACAAAATAGAACAGACAATACAGAGAAAGGAAAAACAATACGAGGTAGTCTTTGTGGGAGGAAAATGGTAAATTGTGGTAGCCGCCTAAAAAGACACAGTACAAATTAATGAAAGATGAGCAATCCAAGCCCGATAAAAAGAATGGACATTATAGGAGTGCTATTTTAAAATGAACAATATTTGAACATATGAGCTTGCCGAAGCTGAATTATCAATAATGGAAGAACATTCAGACACAGACGCGAATGACACATGCACGTTAAACACAAATAAATATACTGCTACTACTACGTTTGCACCCTGGACGACAACAGTTCAAAATCAAGAAGTAATAAAAATAAAAATCCACCATAAAAATTGCTGTTGTTTTATTGATCATTTAATATGTGCTTTTCCCCAATATGTCCGACAAAAGGTTCTACGAATACAGTAAAATGAATGTATATACAGCTTTACGCATTACAATAACTCACGTATATTTGATTAAAGAGCTGCTAGCTGTACCACACAGCTAAGTTGATCTTAAAAAATGCAAGCATTACATTGATTCACGTTTATGCTGTTCAGCAATACTAGGCTTTTACTTAGCACTCAAAAGTGCTATTACACAACAAAGGGCACTTAAGGCAGCTCAAAGCTGTGTAACGGTTTTACGGTGCATTATAACGGTAAAAGTTTAAGCTTTTAAATAGCATTAGGCATTATCTTACTACTTAAAAATGCTATTGTAGACCCTAAGGCACTAAAAACAACTGAAAGTTGTATAGCGGATTTACGTGGCATTATAATGGTTCATATTTGTGCTGTTAAACGGCATTAAGCATTTATTTACTACTTAATATGCTACTGTAATTCCAAATGCACTAAAAACTGCTGAAAGCCGTACAGGTGCGTTGTGGTTTGCTGCACTAAAACTAAAGGGTTTACAAAAGCATTTTGATATGCTATTATCCAACCGTTATTCAGTGTAAAGCATCATAATGGTTTTGAAATACCAATATAAAGCGTCAAGATGCTCGGTGAACTTATTTATGAGTTTATAAGGACCTTAAGTTCTACACAAGTTTGCTATTCGTTTGTTAGAATGCTTTCTGTGTTACTTGGGTTGTAGCTGCTAGGTGGTGGTAGGTGAGAAGTGAAGAAAACAATTTTGTGGTCGGTAATTTAGACAACAGTTACGGACTGCGCGGGCGATTTTACGCGTGGAGTGTTCGCGGGATTTTTTACACACTGTCCTTTTCATTTGATTTATTGTCATGGCGGCCGCAGCGGTAGGCGGGGAGGGTGTCGCGCATCGACCAATCAGAGCGCCCGTGTGCAGTCCGTTCCTGTTTGCCTCGGATATATATTTTAAAAATAGAAACACAATCGTAACAAAACATATTTGGTTATCTAAACATGGGTACCTAAATATATATAACTAAAATATTAAAAAGACGGGCGGACCGCGACGCCGTCGTTAACATGCATCGATAAAACTGTACTGTCTGTACTACCCGGTTTTATTATAATACTGCCTTGTGAGTAACAACTGTTGCGTTTTGCTCATTCACTTGCTGACAGTGGTTACTAGGTCTGTAATTTGGACAACGGGATCTTGTCCTTTTGACAAAATTTCATTATCCAACCAAATTTTAGCAAAGTTTTTTATACCAATGCAATATTTGGAATGATTTTATTATGCACATTTTTACGTAAGAAAAACTCTGTATATTTTTGCCAAAAGAGGTGAATGACACAATTACAGTACTAGAAATAGGGACCAATTAGTTCAGCCGGGCTTCAGACTCGCTAAAGTAGACTCATCTTTCATGGGGTACTGTTTGAGATCCTATAATAAAATTCCACCCACAAAGTATTCTTGAACTCAATGAGACGAAATTTAAAACATGCATTAAACGCACACTTTGTAAGCAAGCATATTACAAGTTGGACGATTATATCACTGATAAAAATGCTTGGGTCAATGCCGGTCCTGCTCCACAAGGACAGGGACGCACAAATTGATAACATTAAATAGTATTGTTAGAGCTGCTGGAAGATTGTACAACTATCTTTGCATTGTATAGATTCAATCTCCTTAGTATTACAGAAAGCCCATATTGTGTGAGTACTATGTACTAGAAAGCTACCATTCACTGGAAACCTACGTCCTTTCTTGACTAGAATGTGCCCTGGCGGTTGAGAGTATTATGCTCACTCAAATGTCTCGCTGATGGTGGCGCGTGTGTCGGATCATTTAGTTCCCTTCAAAATGGTTGAGTTGAATGGTGCTGATCTATGCGTCATGTTCGTGAACGGACGCTGTCAGTGTGACTGGTCATCTCTTAGTTGCCACGGCTTATTTGAATTAATTATTTTTAGTTTTTGAATTGTCTTTTTTGTTTTTACTGTGGACACTTTTAATGAGCACATCTTGCTACATCGTTCTCAAATAGTGTACCATCTCAACATGAATGATGTAACCAAGGTTTTGTAACAATATGCTGATTTAAAAGAGTGTCCATGGAGTTTCTTGCCCGTTCTTCTCCATAGAGATCTATGCTAGGGAATGGGCAACTACAGTACTTTCAAAGTTTTTATGCCTTGTGACTGGGACTGTAGCTACATTTAATTGTTATCTTTGTTTCGACAATTCATAAGTGCCTGTAACTAGCCTACTTGAAATAAATGCTTTGATTTGATTTGATTTGCAGATGTACTTTTTTAACAAATTGCATTTTGAAGTATTCATTCAATCATAAGCTATCAGAAAAGTATCAGTTGAACTTCCTGAAGTCGTAGATTTCTTATAATCGGCAGCCAATGGTAGAGAGATGGAAAAGAGGTGGCCTCAATATTCCAGCCTGTACAAACAACTTAACGAGATGATTAGAATTCTCTAGTGTTTGTACCCCCCCCGCACTCAATGAGTCAAACCGATACGAATGCGCAAGAGCCCGATTTAAGAGGTTTAAATCGGGCTCTTGCGCATTCGTATCGGTTTGTTCAGTTTCTGCACTTGATAAAACTCTTGACTCATCGCCATTAATTTAGCTTGAACCCGACACTTCGGTCAGACACCATCTACTTTTCATTAAATAAGTAGTACTTACTATTTTCCGCCGCGGCTCTGCATTTCGTCTTAGATGCTTCTTGTTCTTCTTCCTTTTCAATTTTAAACAGAATTAAAGGTACATCGTCTTCTGAAACGGATTCTAAATCGTGTGGTGTATCTTCTACGTGTAGATGGCTGTTGTCTAGATTTCCCAGTTCTAAATCTGTAAGTAAACAAAAACAGTTAAGATTTACTATTTTATTGAGCAGATGATATAAAGACATTTTAAACTGAATTCATTTTAGCCATACATCACATTCACATGATACACAGGAAAATGAAATTATTTTTTTACAACAATATTAAAACTAGCTATTGCCTGTGATTTCATTTCATCGTTTGTGTGGAAATTTTGATATGTATGTATGAGAAAAAAAAAAGATAGTCTATGTCCATCCCCAGGATATCTATATCATTGCCAAATTTTATTACGATCCGATCAGCCGTTTATTTGTGAAAATGTTACAAACATACAGTTACTTTTGCATTTATAATATTAATTTTGGATTTTTAGTTAAACAAACACCTTTTCTGTTCAATAATTTGTTTATTTTTTTATGGAAGAAACTACTTTACCAATTATAAAGTCTTGAAAACATACCATCACATTGATATTCCTCCTTCGGCTCAAGAATATCATCTTGTCTCTCACAATCAGCTGGTAATTCTTCTTTCACAACAATGCTTTCTGTTTGACCAAGTTCAACTATACTTATGTTCTCAATTGGGGTGTTGATAAACCCATGGGCAACCTCTAATTGGTCTTGGTTTATTAAAGAATTTGGCTGTAAAAAGATGATTACAGTATTAGGTAAGACATGTTGATGATCACAAGGGCATTCATTACATTCACACTTAACAAAGTTATTAAAACAATTGTCTGTGGACGAACACCTCACCTCATAATTCCCATTCATTATCTGAGTGAACAGCTCTTCTGCTTTCAAACATTTCCTCAGCAATCGGAAGCATTGCTTTAGTTTAGCACAGCAGAAGGAACAAGCGAGGATCGGTCTACTGTCAGCAGTAACAAACTGCAACAAAACTTGAGTTTCAGTTTTCTGGGTTTAAAAATAATATTTTTCAAACACTGTAGGCTACTGGGTTTGTGCAGTAACACTCTTTTAGACACCTCTTACAAAGAAGGCATACACATTGATCACCACTCTTGCTCAAGGCAGATTGGTGGACTTATAATTTTATTTTAAGCACAGGTCCCATAAATATTAGTTTTCTTTCACCAATATTGTGATTTCTCTTTTATCCAAGCCTCTAACAAAGAGCTCATATGATTCCTAGAGTAAAAGAGACATTTAAATACACATGTTCAAGAAATATAAATATTAATAAAGTATCAACTTACTGGAATATCAGTCAGCCTCTCATATAGTTCATGCAAGTTCTTGTTGACCACCACATACATGCGAATGTTCTCCGCTAGACATATCCTGCACATTGGCAGTTTTTCCATCTTGTAACTGTTTAAGACACTGAAGACTACTTCAACTTATAAATTCTGCTGCGTACAAAAAACAGGCGACGCTTGTCACTATGACGGACGCTTGTATTATTATTGCCACTTCACTTCTTATATTTACGAATGCGTCGCGACCAGTGTTGCCAGTATGATTTCCCAAAAATGCACGGTTGGCTTTCTGAAAGGTACGGTTTTTAACTTCAAGGTACGGTTGGGTCGGGATACTTCTGCAAGAACTAGATCAGTTTTTTTCTTCTTCGAGTTGGCTGTTTGCGACCGTAGGTTGGAAAAAAAAGCGATAGGGAATCGAATATTCAAAGGGATATGGTAAAGTAGAACATTATTACCGATTGCCAATATCGTACAAATTCATTTGTAAATCAAGTAGAGAATGAAGTAAAGTCATTAAATTCGTTAATGATGCAATGAATAAAAAATAATTTGATAATAATTTATCATAGGAATAATGTGTGGAAGTTCAGATACGAAGCGATATTATTCTATTGATTTATTTTAAAGTTTTTAAATAAGTGTGCAAAATTCTGTTGTTTACATACCTGTCAGAAACTTGGAAACGAAATTACAATATAATACCAGTAAAAACTTATATGTACAATTTAGGTCTAAAAAGACTTTGTAAATCGAAGTTCAAATCAATCGCAACTAGAAGAAAAAAAAACTAATCTAGTTCTTGCAGAAGTATTCCGACCCGTACAGTTTTGCTAGAATTTTGAAAATGCTATAGTCTACTCATATTCTATAGCGAAAACAAGTTGTTTTTCAAAAAAAATATGAAAGTAATGTTTTAGGAAATAAGAAAATTCAATTTAAGTAATTTGTGTCCATATTTTAGTGTCAAATGTGACAGAAAGTTGAAGAAAGTATGAGTCTCATTATTTTCTATTAGTTTCTCGACAGACTGTAATCGTAAAATAATAATTTAACTTACCACGACTTTATAAATAACCCTTTGTAGTGAAAAATAAATCACTAGTATAGAAAAGGTAGGTACGTAAAAGGTACGGTCTTTAGTGAGGTACGGTTGTGGTACGATTGTGTGATGAATAGTCCGTACTATTCATCACACAATCGTACCACAACCGTACCGTACTTTTTGGTACGGTCTGGCAACGCTGGTCGCGACTAAGCTTAACTTTAAATTGTAGTTGTAACGACCCTCTGACCAATTATTGTGACCGGGTAGTGCTATTCTTAAGGTGGATGCGCAAGGGTAGCCCGTGAAATTTAAATTTTCTTATGTTTATTGCAATTTGCTGGTCAGTGTCAGGTTATATGTTGACGAAAATATGAATCGCGCCAGTAACACGTATGGAGTTACAGAATTATAATCATTCAAATCATCAATACAACCCTCCAAGTTCATATAATCACATTCAATAGCTATTTCATGAAAAAGTCACTCTTTGAGATTATATGAACTTGGAGGGTTGTATTGATGATTTGAATGATTATAATTCTGTAACTCCATACGTGTTACTGGCGCGATTCATATTTTCATCAACATACAACCTGACACACGTGCAAATTGTAATAAACATAAGAAAATTTAAATTTCGCGGGCTACCCTTGCGCTTCCACCTTAACGGTGACTATCAGCGGCAACGGCCACCGATGAAGTCATTCTGATGGTCACTGGTCATAGCCAATACGAAACTAACCTTTTGACAGTTAATTGATGGACACTCAGCCAAGTGATCATCACTATGAACTGTCAACCGAGATAGTCAATTGCCGTAACGTAATTTAAATTGATTATTAATTTATGTTATTTTTGACAAGCTCTTGAATTTTGACTAGGATGCAAAAGTGGACCTTGTATGTTTACAGGGTTCCGTAGCTTAATAGCTTAAATGGAACTCTTATAGATTCTTTCTGTCCGTCAGTTTGTCTGTCTGTACGTCCGTATGTCACAGCCATTTTAGTCCGAGACTGTTGGCACCACACAGTTATTTAAGTTTGGGATTGCTCTCCATACATTGGATTGCTCTACATACATGTAAATGATGGTTGAAAATGTTTCAACTAAATGTAGGTACATTAAGCTATGATAACTCAATGTGTTAGTTCCATGACTAAGATTCCATGCAAAAAAAAATAAGATAAAGAATTTTATAGTCTGTGTCGCAGTGTCACTGTCACCGCTGGTCAGTCTGACGTCTGTCAAGTCGAGTAACCTTTTCTGTGATGTGATGTGTGCAACCATTCAGACATTGAGTTAGAAAAAACATGTACAACGTAATGTTTTGATTTGATAGCGGTATTTGTGTAGTACGTGGAGTAGATGTTGTTTATGGACTAATAAATATTAATGCATTAAAGTATGAACTGCTTTATTCCATAATAAATCTAGCACTTTCCGGATGTTTCTGACTTACCGTGGTCCAAAATGCACACTATAATTTACATGCTTGTATTCGCGAAACTTTCGTAGTTTCGCTATAATTACTTAGTTGTTATAATAATTTACAAGCGGTGCCAGTTACTTGTACGCAGCAGTGTTTTTAAGTAGAAGTAATAATCCTTAATATTCAGTTACAATATGGAAAAACTACCAATATGTAGGATATGTCTAGCGGAGAATGTTCCTATGTATGTAGTGGTCAACAAGAACTTGCGTGAACTATATAAGAAGCTGACTGATATTCCAGTAAGTTGATACTTTACAAATTATTGTATTTTCGGTGATAGTATGTTTTACCTGCCTCTCATCTCACAATCGAGATTCTGACATGAATAAAAGTGGTATACCCTCACCGTCAGATATAAATAGAAAACACCAACAGTGTGCTTAAATAGCTTCACAATATATTTGTAATATTGAAAGTATTTTATTTATAGAAACAAAAATAGTGTAAAGCAAGTTTTATTGCAGTTTATAACTGAAGACAGGAGACCTATTCTTGCTTGTTCCATCTGCTGCGCTAAACTTAAACAATGCTGCCGATTGATGATGAAATGCTTGGAAGCTGAAGAGCTGTTTGCTCAGATGACGAATGAGGATTACGAGGTGAGGTGTTCAACTGACACATAACAGTCCGTTTCTCTTTTGAGTATTTGAAGTTGAGAACCTATCTACATCAATTGCCCCGTTGTTGTAGTCCAGTGGTCGCAGGCGCGACTGCTAAGCGTGGGGTCCTGGGTCCGATTCCGGGGTCGGGCAAAAAGTGCAATTGGGTTTTTCCATTAGACTCAGTAGTAGCCTGGAGTTTGGAAGTTGGCTTTGGAAGGCGGTATGATGCCCCTGTGCCTCAGAAAGCATGTTAAGCCGTTGGTCCTGCGCCTGATCTCTCTCCGGTTGTGTTGGATTGCCGTCCCATCGGACTTTGAGAGTAAGGGAACAGAGAGTGCACTTGATTATTATTAAAACACGAGATTTTGGTAAATCAGTTTATTGCATTGAGTAGCATAGCGCAGTACAAATGAACGTGTTAAATAACAACCTACCCTCGACTTAGCGAATATTTTTAATAAAAGATGATTTCACAAATATTGAAGGTAGCTACGTTATTCCATTTATGACAACTATAATATATTCCGCGCCGATGGCTAATCACCGCTTAGATTTGTTGCCGTGACCGAAAATGGTCAGGAGGACTATTATTATTATAGCTACATAACGTGATTCCTGCAAAATGCTGAAGTATAGTTTGACAAGTTAACAACTTTAAATGCTTAATTCAGAAACTCTTATTATATACTGGGTTGTTTGGATTCCACTGACTGTACAAGATGTGTTGAATTTCTTGGGTGACATTATTTGTCGAGGCTCGTTTGAAAAACTATGTGCTTACACAAGTGATCATTTCAGCCTTATACAATAAATACTTCTAGTAATAAACTGATAATGTAATACATTTCTTTCAGCTAAATCCTTTTGTTAAACAAGACCACTTACAGGTTTTCGGAGGGCTTGCAAAAACCTCACTAGAGAGCATAAGTATAGTTGATGTTGGTCTAACAGAATGCATTATTGTGAAAGAGGAGTTACCAGCTGTTTGTGAGCAACTACATGATATTATTGAGCCAAAGGAAGAACATCAATGTGACGGTATGTTTGTAAGAACATATATCACTTAATGAAGTACATAATTGTATAGCACATGTGTGAGTAGTAAGTATTTGAGTCCAAATGTTCCCTGATGCTTGAGAGGATGTCATGCTCACTCAAATGTCTTGCTGATGGTGGTGCATGTGTTGGATCATTTAGTTCCCTTCAAAATGGTTGAGTTGAATGGTGCTGATCTATGCGTCATGTTCGTGAACGGACGCTGTCAGTGTGTGTGTGAGTAGTAAGTATTTGAGTCAATGATAGTATCATTCAGTCAATGATAGTATCATTGACTCAAATGTGCCCTGGTGCTTGAGGGTGTCCCGCTGATGGTGGTGCATGTGGTGGATCATTTAGTTTCCTTCAAAATGGTGCTGATCCATGTGTGATGTTCGTGAACAGGCGCTGTGGCTGGTGATATGACTTGTGACTGGAGCTGTAGTCTCATCTTTTTGTTCTTGACATTCAAAATGCCTGTAATGGTCTAATTGAAATAAATGCTTTGTATTTGAAGTAATAATGAGCATTGCTCTTGACTGTTTTTGTTTTTGTACAGATATCAAACAGGAAAACCGAGAAATCGGCTATTTAGACGAAGAAGATAGCTCTTTCCTATCAAACCATTTTAAAAAAAAATCCGAAGATAATGTACCATTAATGGAGTTTAAAACTGAAGTTGAAGAAGAACAGGAAGTACCTAAGCAGAAACAAAGAGCCATTGAGACCATCAGTAAGTACTAGTTAGTTAATAGTTTATAATGCATGCAATGACTAATAGAGAAGTATGGATGAGAGAAGACATGCTACGCCAACCTCAAGTAATGCGGGATACAGGCGGGGAATGATGAATGTAAGCAAAAGGGCTCTGCACAACTCTGGAAACTTCTTTTGCGATTTCTAACTTTTCTTGTACAGAAACCGCAGTTAGTCCCATTGAGTTTTTGATCCTTATTAGTAACAGATCATTGAGGGCTATCGTTTTTGGGTTCACCAGATAGCGCTACTGTCGACTAAGGTCCTGTCAATAATTCTATTTTATACTTTAACGTACCACTAACTTCATAAAAAGTTTATTTTATTACGTATAATTAGTGTAAACTTCAGGTTCTTATAATTACAATATTCTTCCTAAAATTTGCAAGCATAAAACATTAAAAAATCAGTTTACCTACAAGTACTGACAATAAAGATTCTAAGTTGCTACTTAAAATCGTCAAGTCATAATTTATCAGGAACTGCTCAATCTAGACCACAATCGTGAATATTTGTAAAAATACGTGCTAAAACAGCACGCAACGCGCGAACAATCTATGACATCTGACATATCGGTGCCCCCGCGCTACACTAGCGCCTCTAGCGGCGAATTCATACGCGATAGCCCCCATTGCGTCCCAAGTACCTAGTACGCTGCAAACATAATCTGGCAAAATGGGGTATTATTGATATCTCCAACACCGAGTGCGAGTGCGGCGCTCCTGATCAAACTGTGCCCCACCTGCTGGAGTGTCCCAGGTGTCCGTTTACCGACGATCTTAATAGCGCCTCTGCTGCTGCAATAAACGTGGCCACCTACTGGGCCCAAACCGTGTAATATTTATTTATTTATTTTCCTTTACATCAGGTAGATTACCTATAGATTTTGTTAGTATCTTAACCTATGTAAGTATAATTCACACACACAACAAATAACAACACAATAAATAATAACGATAAATCTTAACTTAAATAATTAATTCCGCCACCTCCTGGAGATACCTGGCAACAGTACATGCACTGCACGTAGGTGCCCCATTAGGTGGCCTTCAGTTTTACTAACAACAATGCTCAGAAGACTGCTGTCGCTACTCCGCATCCGACGCAGTAGTGACGCGGATCTTTTGCGTTTGATCGCAAAGAAGTCATCTGTACGCGCTGCAGCGAACATCCCTGACGCGCTACAGAAACGAGGCAGCGACAGCAGTATCCTAAAAGCATTGTTGTATTGCACACGCAAGGCATTAAACGCTTTCTGCGTGTATATGGTCCACAGACTGCAGGTATATAAAGCCTGGCAATGTGCTCTAAACAGAGTTAACTTGACATTAATGTCACACTTTGCAAATCTGCGGGCCAGCAGAATAATAATAAAATATGAAAGGAACATCGATACGATATGAAGAAAAATTGGTATCATTGCTGCATGTACAGTTTTCTTTCCAAAATCTATGAATGCAATTAGGAAACTCCCTAAGGCCTTTTACCTATAGGTACAATGGTTAAGGTGCAGACGCCAGCACAAAGGTGTGCTGGCGTCTGCACAGTACCATCTCAAAATTCCACCCTGTTAACTGATTACAAATATGTAGTAACAAATCACATTAAAAAACCTAACTTACTTACCTTACCTACCAAGTTAAGATACCACTACTAAAAGAATGCCGACCAAGTGCGATTCGGACTCGCTCACGAAGGATACCATTATCTAAAAAACAAACAATTTCTTAATTGGCGTCAACTATGTATGTATGGGGACACCCTTTAATTTTCAACTTTTTTATTTTTTGGATTTTTTCTTTTATTTAATTTTGTGCTTTAAGGCCTTGCTTTTTGTCAAATTTCATGATTCTAGGTCTAAGGGACTATAGGTTTTGATTCCCTTGTGAAATCGCATAATATGCGACATAAATCTTTTGATCGCGTTGACTTACAATTTTGATTTGATTTCATTACACCAAGGGGTAGAGACTTGAGTATTTGATATTAATTTCAGCTTGATACCGCCACGCATTCCTGAGAAAAAGGGTCTTGACAGACAGACAGACGGACAACAAAGTGAACCTTATAAGGGTTCCGTTTTGTCGATTGAGGTACGGAACTCAAAAAAGAAAAAATATTTTAATTACATACAGGCGGTATGTTATTTTAAGAAATTGTGTAAACAAAACATATCTAAGAAAACAGAAAACGACGGCATGGAAGATAATTAAACATTTGTGATTGATGTTAAAAAGCCCTCTTCCAAACAATAGTATTGAAATATGAACTCAAGTGAAGCAACAATGCAAAATAAGTGACTAAACAATGCATAATAAGTGAACAAAACTTATGAATAAAATAATCCGCAATTCAAACTCGAATCACTTGAGTTGTGAAGAAAAAAGTCCATTGGCATGACTCTAACGACTTTTTACCCGACTACGACGAAGCCAAAAGGAAGGGTTATGATTTTAGCAGTCTATGTGTGTTTGTATTTACGTATGTTCCTCCGTAGCGCCTAAACTATTTATGCGATTTTGATGAGTAAGGTATCAATCGATTCGTTATTATGGCTCGGGTAAAATAGGCTACAAACCGAAAAAAAAACCTCGATTTTAATTAGAGCGTCATTTTTCAGTAGTCGGGATTTTAGTAGTAGAATACCACACAAATTCTACGTAGTCGGCGTATCGTTTAAGTATTTAAAAAAGGTGTTGTAGCTGAAGCGACTATCGATGAACGATGTTTTGGGCGAATAGTTCTATCGGCGATGGATTTATTCGTGATACCAACCGTCGACTAAGAGTGATTTCGGCGAACCGTACCATCGGCGAAGGGTGATTCGTTAAATCGTTCTGAGCCGCAGGTCAGTCCCAGGTTGTATGTTGATGAAAAATGAGTCTCGACATTAACACGTATGTAGTTATAGAAATATAATCATTAATATCATCAATACAACCCTCTAAGTTCATTTAATGAAACAGTCATTCAATGCCACACTTGCAAGAACTAGCCAAACAGAAACAGTCTAGACATCATTTGCGTCACGGAACACTTTATGGAGCGAGAACACTAGTTTCTCTCAATACCTAATAATAAATTAGCCGCTTCCTATACAAGAAATACTAAAAGAGCCTGTATCGTGGTAAAATTTGTTCTCCAAATACAAAGAACTTACGAATGTCAGTAAAATGTCAATTGAAAGCGTTGACGAAGTTTGTGCTATTGAACAAATACCAAATCAAATCAAATCAAAGCATTTATTTCAAGTAGGCCAGTTACAGGCACTTTTGAATTGTCGAAACAAAGATAACAATTAAATGTAGCTACAGTCCCAGTCACAAGGCATAAAAACTTTGAAAGTACTGTAGTTGCCCATTCCCTATCGTAGATCTCTATGGAGAAGAACGGGCAAGAAACTCCATGGACACTCTTTTAAATCAGCAAATTGTTACAAAATCTTGGTTACATCATTCATGTTGAGATGGTACACTATGTGAGAACGATGTAGCAAGATGTGCACATTAAAAGTGTCCACAGTAAAAACAAAAAAGACAATTAAAAAAATAAAAATAATTAATTCAAATAAGCCGTGGCAACTAAGAGATGACCAGTCACACTGACAGCGCCCGTTCACGAACATGACGCATAGATCAGCACCATTCAACTCAACCATTTTGAAGGGAACTAAATGATCCGACACATGCGCCACCATCAGCGAGACATTTGAGTGAGCATGACATACTCTCAACCGCCAGGGCACATTCAGGTCAAGAAAGGACGTAGGTTTCCAGTGAACGATAGCTTTTTAACACATAGTTCTCACACAATATGGGCTTTATATAATACTAAAGAGATTGATTCTATACAATGCAAAGATAGTTGTACAATCTTCAGCAGCTCCAACAATATTATTTAGTGTTATCAATTTGTGCGTCCCTGTCCTTGTGGAGCAGGACCGGCATTGAGCCAAGCATTTTTATCAACGATATAATCGTTCAACTTGTAATATGCTTGCTTGCAAAGTGTGCGTTTAATGCATGTTTTAAATTTCGTCTCATTGAGTTCAAGAATACTTTGTGGAATTTTATTATAGCATCTTTTGAGATGCTATAATAAAATTCCACAAAGTATTCTTGAACTACTGTAGGGTACTGTTTGCAGTACCCCATGAAAGATGAGTCTACTTTAGCGAGTCTGAAGCCTGGCTGAACTAATTGGTTCCTATTTCTAGTACTGTAACTGTGTCTGTCACCTCTTTTACTAAAAAGATGCAGATTTTTTCTTACGTACATTATGTTTTCATAGATGTATTGACAATGTACCGTCATGATGTTAATGTCCTTAAACAGTTCCCTTAGAGAGTCGCACCTACGAAGATTATATATGGCTCTGATGGCTCTTTTTTGCAGAATAAATATAGACTGAATGTCTGCAGCCCGTCCCCATAACAAAATGCCATAAGACATTATACTATGAAAATAACTAAAATAGACCAGTCTAGCGGTATCTACATCAGTAAATTGATGGATTTTTCTAATGGCATATGCTGCTGAACTTAGCCGCCCCGCAAGAGATGTTAAATGAGAACTCCATTGTAGCCTTGAATCAAGCGTAATCCCCAGGAAAACCGTTTTATCTACATATTCTAGTTTCTCTTTATTCAATATTATATCACAATCACTACTTTTAACATTCGGTAAAGCAAATCTTATGCATTTAGTCTTTTTTTCGTTTAATACTAAATTGTTTGCTGTGAACCAATTATGGACCTGAATTAGCGCATTATTCACTTCATCTAGATTTTGGACCCGTCTATTTATCTTAAAAATTAGGGAAGTGTCATCAGCAAATAACACCATATTTATAGGCTGGTTTTTCAATAAATAGGGTAGATCATTTATATATACTAGAAAGAGAAAAGGACCCAATATTGAGCCTTGTGGAACCCCCATTTTTACTTTTAAACCCTGTGAATTGACACCATTTATTTGAACATGTTGTTGTCTATCACTCAAATAAGATTTTACCAAACTAAGTGCAAGTTTACCTAGTCCGTAGTGCTCAAGTTTCAAGAGTAATGTCTCGTGATTTACGCAATCAAATGCTTTGGAGAGATCACAAAAAATTCCTATGGCGTCTTGGGACTCTTCCCACGCAGTAAATATGTGCTTTAATAAGGTTACACCAGCGTCAGTCGTACAACGTCCCCTGGTGAAACCATACTGCTGATCGTGTAGGATTTTGTTGGTGTTAAAATGATTGAGCATTTGATTCAGCATCACTTTTTCAAAAACTTTGCTAAAAACTGGCAACACGGATACAGGCCTATAATTATTAGTATCTTTACTGTCCCCGGATTTGAAAAGAGGTATGACTTTACTGTATTTCATTAAATCTGGGAAAACTCCTTGGTCTACACACAAATTAAAAATTTTCGCCAAGTATGGTGCTATAGTCTCAACTATGGATGTACAAACTTTGATAGACATTCCCCAAAGATCTTCGGTCAGTTTGATTTTTATTTGCCGGAAAGCTTTAATAACTATCATAGGGTTTATGTGTTTAAATTTAAATTCAGCCGGGCATCCAGACACGTTTGCCTTTAATAAACCAATTGAGACTTCAGCTGAGGAATTTAGAGCCTCCGTAGTTTTTAACGGTATATCGGTAAAGAAATTTACAAATTCTGGAGCTACTTCCTGATTAGAGGTTTTAGGACCACATGCTGTATCTAATGTATAGCTAGTGTTACGTATTTTCTTCCTGTTGGTCTCATCATTTATGACTTTCCAAACTGTCTTTATTTTATTTTCAGCAGTTTTGATCTTGTTGCTAATGTGCAGGGCTTTAGCAACCTTGCATATATTTCTAAAGATTTTTGAATACTTAGCAACATACTTGTTGAAAGTTTCAGTGTTTATATAAGGCTTAAGGCCATAAAGCTCAAACAGTCTTTCCCTACTTTTCCTGATACCTCTAGTTGCCCAATCACTAAATATAAATTTAGGGCAAATGCTTTTTGTCTTCTTTTCAAATGTTTTGTTGAATTCAGTGTGAACTATTGAAAAGAAATTATCATACAATTGATTTATATTATTTTCGTCTATATTATATATACTCATGACACTTAATTTGTTCTGTAGGGAAGTATTATACCTATTTAATTTGCTAGTAGTTATAGGTCTAAATTTAATCTCAACTTTTTGCAATGGTGTGTTACACCTGAAAGTTACAGTTTGTCCGCTGTGGTCAGACGGGAGACAATTTAATATGGCTTTATCTAAGTAATCACAATCGCAGAAAACATTATCTATACAAGTAGCAGAAGATGGAGTGACTCTAGTAGGTTCTATAAAAATATTGGTCAAGGCAAATGATTTAAAAAGATTTAATAACCGATTGCTATTTAAATTTTCTTCTAAAATATTGATATTGAAATCACCACAAACAATTGCAGATTTATTACTGGCTGAAAGTTTTGCCAGGACATCTTCCATTATTGATTCAAATAAGGTAAAGTTTTGATAATTTGGGGGTCTGTACACACACACAATTACATGCCTATCCAGCTCAACACAGGACAGTTCGACGCAATGTTCAACCGAGAGACCTACTATGTCATTACGTTGCTTATATTTAACACAATTTTTTATTAATATTAGGGAACCTCCACGCAGCATAGATTTACGGTTAAAGCAGCTACCCACCGTGTAGTTATCATAATTAATAAGCATTTGGTAATCCTTTAGCCAATGTTCAGTAAAACAAATAATATCAAACATACTTTTTTCTAAAAATAATTCAATTTCTAATAATTTGGAAGAAATGCCTTGGATATTTTGGTGGAATAATTTTAAGGTGTTCTGCTGAGGCCCTTTTTTACTAAATAATTGAGTGCAAGAAGGTACCTTGCTGTTGGTAGGATTAACAATATTGTTAATGGTACCTTCTGTTGTCTCACTTCCTAGTTTAAATTACTATTAATATCTGGAGTGAGGCCAGAGACTCCAGTGCCATCCCCAGACAACAAGACCCTATCACTACTACACCCTAATTGAGAATTTTCCACGGTGACACATGGATCCTCCTCAGTAAAACGTTTGTAAACATTTATAGCACTAATGCTATACTCATTTAAAGTCACCTGTACATTAGTATTATTACTAATAGTCGCAGTATTAATGATATATCTAAACTTCGACATACTACATATGTCTGAGTGAATATTAAAAGCTAATAGCCTAGCTATTTTGTGTCTACATCTAATAGGTAGAAACATGTTACCCCGGGTCGACTTAAGTTTATCAACTAAAGTGTTGATATCAAGATATATAAGTTTGTCACTATAGTGACCTACTAAGAAATGTACATGTTTATTTAACATGTGTATATAATTGTTTTTTCTAGTACCTAAATTTTCAAAATATGGAAAAGCACACAATATGATTTTATTACAATTCAACTTTAACAACTCTGAAACACATTCAGTGATGTCTTCCTTTTTAATCTTAGAACTATTACCAACACATATAGTAATGGTAGTATTACGATGACAAATACTTTTTGTTACTGATGCCATAACCTGTTTGTAAAATTAATCAGTAATAACCTGAGTTATTGTACCCAAAATTATTGTACGCCAGGGTTGACCACCCTGGCGTACAATAATTTTGGGTACAATAACTCAGGTTATTACTGATTAATTTCCCTAGCCCTCTGCCTATACTATCAGAGAACATAACTGAAAGATTACAATCAAAATTATTAGGTGAGACAAAATTACCAACCTCAGGCAGTAAATTATGATGAACAATGTCAGGTATTGTATCTTGGCTGCTAATACATGCCTGAGCACTCACAGCTAGGGACGGGTCCTCCGTTACCTCAGGCTGGAGGGCATCAAGGCCAGATTCCCTCTGACAGGTACACCGAGTGTTGCTGAGAGTCAGCAAGTCCACTTGGTCCACCAGTTCATTTGTAGCAAGAATATGCTCTTTAATTTGATTTTCAGAGCTTTCATATTTATTATATAATGACTTTAGTGACTTGTTCAGAGCCTGTATTTCTGATTGTAAGCGCTGAGTGTCAATTTCATAAATATTTATACTATCTTCCAATTTAATCTGATAATTATTTAATTTATTAACAAGAGAAACACGTTCTTTCCTTAATTGTATATTTTTGGAATAGTGTTTTTGTTGTTTCTTGAATTTATTACATTTTTTAATGATTTTATTTAATCGTGCATATTTCTTAATTTTATTTTGACTAATTGTATGGCTGTTGGTATTTTTTATTAAGGAGTCCTCTGTAAGGTCTATTGTTATAATAGATTGAGGGTTACAATTTGTATTTATGAGTTCAACCACATAACACAATCATTATTTGTAAATACAATAGAGTACCAGCAATAAACAAATCAGAGGTTTTCTACTCAAAATTATACAATAGTACATTACGATATTAGTGCGTTAAGATGGTTATAACATGCGAGGCGGAATTTCAGCCCGAGCCGAAGACGTTTTTTAACACATTTGCGAGGAAACAGAAAAACATTTCACAATACAAGTATGTACAGTGTCGACCAAAAGTCCATAGGCAAACGCACAAAGCAATGGCTTGACGTTTAGTTTGACTTACAACCTTCTACTTTCAAGAAAATAGACATTATCGTCTACAAGTGATTGTAGTTCATAATTTCAACATCGTAATAAAAGTAAAGATGACCTAGCGGTTAGGCGTGCACATAGAACAATGCGTCAATCGGCAAGCCGTGTGTTCAAACCTCACGCAGTTACTATAAGACTTTTTGTAAGTTTTTACTCGATTGGAAGATTGGAAGTAATAAGACAGATTTTATATTCTTTATCTTGTTCGCTTTGTTCACACATTTCGTAAAGTTAAAAAAGGTAGATCATAAAAAAAAAGTTAAGAATTTAGATTTCTGTGAGGTAGACATGAGTTTCATGAATATTTAACTTGATCGGAATTACCTAAATTTGTCGATTAGTTGCAGTTGTTTGTTAGTGACGTGTGGTTTATTGGTATTTCTCAAAATGCAGGCAAATATTAATATTGAGACGAGGGCGACTATTATTGCGCTGCATAAAAGTGGTCTTAATAGAACACAAATATCTGAAGAAACCGGACTAAATGTGAGTATTATATTTATGAATTGTAACTTAATCTTTTATTAGAAATTAAGACCTAATATTATTTGGTGACATATTAAGGATTAATTAATTGTTTTTATTGTTTTTTAAATCCGTCTTACTCATGAGGCCTAGAATATAAATAACTAGTGTTTAGTATTGGATTTATGACTGCAGAGTGAATGAAGTCAAGTATTTTGTTATAGCTGTCTAACATCACTTTTTTTTTGTTTTAGAGGAATACTGTAAGTCTCTGGATCAAACGATACGAGGAAGAGGGTAGCCTTGCTAGTCGACAGCGAACTGGAAGGCCGTCGCTTATTAGCGAAGCGCAGCGACGACATATGGTGGGCGAGTATGAGGCTAATGGTTTCACACCTACGAAACGCTTTGCGGAATTGTTTGAAACCTCATCGCAAACTGTTCGCCGTGCCCTCCACACTGAAGGCCTGCATCACAGAAGACCAGCTAAAAAGCCCTACTTAACAGAAAGACATAAAGAAGAACGATTACGTTTCGCACGGGATTATTTAGATTTTGACTGGAATACTACCATATTTTCAGATGAAAAGACTTTTAAATCAAGTCAAAACGGTAGGCTTCATTTATGGCGTAAGGATAACACTCGCTGGTCTGATAAAAACGTAATCCCTAATACAGACTCAGGTCGAATTACGATTAATATGTGGGGATGGATGAGTGCAGCAGGGCCAGGAGAGCTGGCTTTTATTCCTCCACGCGCCAACAGTTCTAATTACGTAGAAGTATTAGAAGACGTAATGCTACCTACTGTGCGCAACATTTACCCAGCTGATGAGTTACCACAAGTAACATTTGTCCAGGACAATTGTCCTATTCACCGGGCGAGCATTGTGCGTGAGTGGTTTTACAATCACCCGGAGATAATGGTTATTCCATGGCCAGCGCGATCACCCGACCTCAACCCCATTGAAAATCTATGGGGTTTAATGGTGCAATGGTGGGATACACGGGATGAGAGGTGTATAACACAATTAAAAACCCATTGCATGGAGGTGTGGGAAAATTTAAGAGGAACCGAAATATGTCGTAATATTGTAGGGTCCATGCGCAAACGTCTACTTGACTGTATTGATAATAACGGGGGTTATACAAAATATTAAAACCCAGATGTTTTGGTTTTAATAATAAGACGTGTAATAGACGTGTAAAATATTTAGTGAAGTACGAGTTTTAGTATTATTATTTTAGTGTGACTTATCCGTAATTATTTAATCATCTTAAATTGAGGTTTAGTTTCAATCTTCTTTTCTTCAAGAAAATGAACACTTAAGCTATAACCTCAATACGACATTCATTGTGACGTTACATAAAAAAACATGTTCATAAAGTCTAAATCATTTATATTAGTTTTCAATAAACTCTGCTGAATACCGATACATATAATAAGTGGGTATCAACAATTATACTCGTATTTGTGTGATTAGAAAATCCTTTCCTTGTTATGTTATTAAGAATTGACTTAGTGGGTATACAATAAACATCTTATGAACGATTACAATAGAACTTCTTTTATAGGAGGTAGGAATGTGACGACACAATTCTCATAAAAGTTTGTTAATTTTATAAATAATTAAAACGAATAAACATTTTTGTTGTAATTCAGCACGACTTTTTTATTTCTACCTTCCAACACCGAAAAGATGACTAATATCTTACATCTTCAAAAAAAAGATAAGCATGAATCGATTGCTAAAAAAACTTTACTAACTAACAAGTTTTTGCCTAGAATACAAATTTTAATTTGATTACCAATCAGCTATCAACACTTGTTACATCACAGTGAATTTTAGCAATCCAAATGGTAAGAACAGGGGGTCTAAAATCGCCGCTTTATCAGAATCATAATACGAATCAGGTTAAAAATTTAAAACTCTTAAAATGGACTTTGTAGTCATAAACATAAAGATCATTTTAAGAATTTTAAATTTTTAACGTGATTCATATTATGATAAAGCTTTCATTTTAGGCCCACTGGTCGCCACACAAATCATGCGTTTGTTGCATGTGTGTATAACAAAAGAGACAGAAATATATTTTTTTGTTTCGTGGAGTGCGACGGCGCGGCGACGCGGTGACATGCGACAGTGGGCGAACTCTGTGGCTATGGTGTGCGTACTGTATTGAGACCACTTACACATACGGACGCTCGCCCGTTCGTTCACAGCAATACAATCCTTAGCGTGCTTATGCACTTATGAACGCTTACTGTACAAAGAAAAAAAAATTTGAGAAAAATGGCGCGAGGATTATTTTCTGCCGTGGCTGCGTCAAAATGTTGGCAAAGACACTAGAGCATGCAGCCAAGTTTTTAAATTACCGAATAAACTGTTTTATTTTATTTTAAATAAACTCAATCTGTGAATGCACACTGTTGCTTTCCCGCCATTTTAACAACGCGCTAGCGCTGCCTACTGACTGGCGCCACGCGGCGATTAGTTCGAAATTTGAATAGCAACAGCGCGCTGCTCACTAGCTGGAGTCGTGCGGCGGCGATCAGTTCCATATTTGAAATGGCAAATAATACTGTTATGGAATTTGTATGGACTATAACTGAACTATTTGCCTTGGTAACACACGCGTTTTTTATGACCCGCTTTACATATTTAAAACCGGTGGAATTACATCAGCTTTACGAGCAAGGGTGTTAAAAAATACTGTTTCGACTGGAACTGTAATTCTATGTGGTGATTTCAACATCAATGTTTTAAAACAAGATAAATGATCTCTTGAATTTACTAATTTTCTATTGAAGTACAATCTATTTTTACCCGAGTGCGTCAGAAGGAGGGTAATGTTTTTCCCCTCCTGATCAGAAGGTCTAAGTAGCAAAATGTCCAATTGTGCGAAACGTCTAATGAGCAGTAAGTCTAAAACTATCAGATGGTCTTTATAGCAGAATGTCTATTTGGCAAATCGTCAGATTCTCAAAATGTCTGGATACTCAGGCACAAAATTCAATACAATTATTGCATCGTGAGGGAAACAGACACGGCATTATAATATTTACATACAGACTCTTTGTCAGACTAGCATTGTTGAAAAGGCAACGAAAAGCGAAGAAATGGTTGCTTTTAGATAGATTTCGTCAGAAAAAAGGTCTTGCACCTAAAGCCAAGTTTTCCGAAAATTTCACCATAGGGGGTCTAGTTATGACTAGAGCCCAAATCAACCGCCGGTAAAAAAGTTTATGTATATATATATATGTATACGTACGTATATATATGGGGTGACAAGCAAAATTTTGCCAAACTATACAGGTCGCCATTATGCACCGATTGCTTTCAAACTTGGCCAAAAAATCGAAAGGGTCAAAACTTAGGTTAAGTTCGTGAATGGGCGGAATTCGTCATGTATGGGGTTGGGGAGTCCCCTCAATCTTTTATTTTTGTACAAAAATCGTAAAGCGGTTCACAGAATACATCTACCTACTAAGTTTCAACTATTTAGTCCTAATAGTTTTGGAATGAAGTAGCTGTGACGTACACGGACAGACACACCGACAGACATGGCCAATCTATAAGGGTTCCGTTTTTTGCCATTCGGCTACGGAACCCTAAAAAGGGGGAGAGGGTTTGTTTTTTCTTACCATAGCATTAAGGGTATCAAATGAAAGCTAGTGAAAAGACAATTTCAAAAATATATGTATTCTACCACGTTTATATTACTGTTTTAACACAAATTATTAAAAAAATAAAAGGTCTGATATCAAATTATTTTATTTGCCCGCCTGCTTGAACTTTTGTTTCATTTAAAATGTGCTTGTTTTTAGTTTTGCAGTTCATTATTTTAAGCAGTCGGGTTTTTTGTTTTTACAAATTAATCAACCAACTAGATTACAAAGCAATACGAGTATTGATAATTTATTTGATTTCCTTGATCTACACAATTGTGTCGGATCACACCGCACAATCTTTAAAGACTTCAGTAAAAAAAAAAAAAAATACTTACCGGATTTATTCTCGCAGGGCCGACGGTTGCGGAGGAACCAAAACTACACTTACGGAGAACAGAATTAGAAGACTCAATACCAGCCGACCAAAAGACAAACCAAATATCGGACTCGGAAATTATCCGAAACACTCGAAATCGTACGTCCAAATATACTATAACTAAATTCAAAAAGCCTCACGAATGTCAAATATGCGATTATAAGAGTACTAAAATGAGTAGTTTTACAAATCATATTCGTACACACACTGGTGAAAAACCTTACAAGTGTGATATATGTCAGCTTAGTTTCAGCGTAAAGTATAATTTAACTAAACATATTCGTACACACACTGGTGAAAAACCTCACAACTGTGATATATGTCAGCGTAGTTTCAGCTCAAAGAATAATTTAACAAAACATATTCTTACACACACTGGTGAAAAACCTTACAAGTGTGATATATGTCAGCGTAGTTTTAGTCGAACGGTTACTTTAAAAAATCATATTCGTACACACACGGGTGAAAAACCTTACAAGTGTGATATATGTCAGCGTAGTTTTAGTCGAACGGTTACTTTAACAAATCATATCCGTACACACACTGGTGAAAAACCTTACAAGTGTGATATATGTCAGCGTAGTTTTAGTCATACGCTTACTTTAACGAATCATATTCGTACACACACTGGTGAAAAACCTTACAAGTGTGATATATGTCAACGTAGTTTCAGTCAAAAGTTTATTTTAACAACACATATTCGTAAACACACTGGTAAGAAACCTTAAAAGTGTTTGTCGTTTTATAAATATATTATAAGTAAATCGTTTATTTCAGGTATCAACCCATAATTATAACTAATTACATAAAATACATTAAAATAATATCACATTGCATTACATTTTTAAAATCAAAATATTAAAATTAAAATCAAAGTTTCTATAATAAAAATACAACAAAATTAGACTCAGAATTAAAGTCAACAATTAAAACTAAAATCAGAATTAAAATCAAAATTAAAAATCAATATACAATCACAATTAAAATTAAGCCAGGAGGAATTGATTGATTAAATGAACATACTGCACATTGTTAGTAAATCATACTTATAACTATGTTAGTATATTATTAATACATGTCAACAATACTAATTATAAATTATTAATTTCTTAAATTTACACTATTTTACATTGAAAAGGACCCCTCCAGACCCGTGAACGGTATTCCAGTGCCTTACAACCGGACAGTCAACCCTTCCCAATATGGTATTCAGAAGGCTGTTGGTGCTGCCCCGCACGCGGCGCATCAGGGAGGCCACTCTTTTCCGTACTATAGCCCTAAAGCAGTCAGTGTTGGCCTTAGCAAACATACCTGATGCACTGCAAAAGCAAGGCAACCCAACAGCATCCTAAAACCATTATTGTACAGGACCCGTAGGGCATTGAAAGATCTACGCGTATAGCTGACCCACAGGCTGCAGGTATAAAATGTCTGGCAGTATGCTTTAAAAAGAGCAATCTTAACCTCTTTTGTGCACCGTGCAAACCTGCGCGCCAGCATATTGCTTCTCACTGCCAATGCCCTACGTTCCCGCTCAATATCTAAATAATCTGAGAGGTCCTCAGTGACCCAGTGCCCCAGGTACTTAAATTTGGTGACCCTACTTAACGCCATTCCTCCAAGCCTGACCGGTGGAACGGTTTTCGGACTCTTATTACCCGCCTTGAAAGTAAGTAGTTCACTCTTCTTAGTGTTATACCTGAGGCCATGTGACCCCGCGTACCTCTCACAGATGCTTATGAGGTAGTTAAGGGCTGTGACAGATGGGCACAGCAGCACCATGTCGTCGGCAAAACTAATGTTGTTCATACAAACACCATCCACTGAACAGCCGACACCGGTCCGCTGAGCTCACCTATCAGTCCATCAACGTACAGGTTGAAGAATCGTGGTGAAGTCAGGTCTCGCTGCCTCACTCCACACCCCAGCCGGTACTCCGACGAACATGAACCCGCCCACCTAACATTATTGGTCTGGTTGCCGTACCAATATCTTAATATATTTATCACATCTCTGGGTGTGCTGGTTTCCCCCTGGAGCTTATCCCACAGCACGTCATAAGACACCAGGTCAAATGCCTTCGACAGGTCCAAACAACAACCGTATACAGGCGTCTTCCTCGTTACGTAGTACTGGACAGTGTGCTTGAGACGCAGTACTGCAGTTTCAGTCGAATGCCCAGCCCTGAAACCAAACTGAGCTTCGTGGAGATCAATATGCTCACTTAGCTGACTATAAAGCAAACCATCTAGTACCTTGGCGATCACTGTAGCCAATGAGATAGGTCTGTAGTTGTCCCTGTCGGAGGCATCACCCGTCTTGTTTTTAAGTATTGGTATAACAGTGGTCTTCATAAGCTCCCTAGGTAAATATGAATGGGCTATACACAAATTGAAAAACATGACCAACAGCCTAGGTAAATGAACACCTGCGAACTGCAAGTGCTCGATGCTAAGGTCGTCATGTCCTGGAGACTTACCTCTAGTCATATTTTGTATAGTATGGGCAACTTCTTTCGCCTTCAATCTGAAATACTCGCAATCTGCAACCTCAGCATCGAGCACCTGCTGCCCACATCCTAGAGGAGACACTACCTTAAAATGATCCTTAAATACTTCACCTATTTGACGGGGCTCACTCCTACCCTCAACACACACAGGGACACACTAACCAGCTTCTTGGTGTGCTTCCAAAAGTTTTTGGAATCCCTCTCTTTGTGGTGTGTTGCTAAGATATCCATTTTAATCTTATCCTCATTGTCTTGACACCATTTCAACTTAGATTTAAAACGCTTACGGGTTTCACGCATAGTGTTATATATATCACCAGACTCTGGTTTGCCATGAAGCAACCAAGCCTGAAAGCTGTTTCGTGCATCTACGTGAAACTTTCGGACATGCTTGTTCTAACCAATAACATATTTTTGTTTTGTCCCTTTCCTTACAGTTCGGCTCCTTCGCGACGCTTCCGTCAAACAACTAACAATACTATAATACAACTTATCAATAGTTACATGATGAGAATTATCAGAACAAACATTATCAGCACACAGACCAAGTTCCACCGGGAAATCAATGTCCCTTAAAGTAGCTGTACACAGTTCCCTATAAATTATTATCTGTTCAGCGTCTCTCTCACCCCATCTCACTTCACTGTAAACATTCAACATGCAAAACATTCAAAAAACATCATAACATACCTTAATATCAGTCACACATTGCCCAGCTGCCTCCGTTGTCAGACAGTGATCAAGCCATCGCTTACAGTTATCTGATGACTTTCACTTATAAAAGTGTGTGTGTCTGACAAAACGTCTAACTTCATCACGTCTGCACAGAGCCAGCTTCGCTCCTCACAAAAGTTGGCTAATTCCTTAAAGAATAACTTCCTTGGATGAGCATTAAAGTCCCCGAGAATAATAGCGGATTCAATGTCACAACTTTCAATTACCGCATGTATTTCACTTAACACATCCGTGAATTCTAATAAGTTCTCTGCACTATCAGTTGGCATATACACTGACAACACTAACGAACTACGCTCACCCGCACATACCTTAACAGCTGTCAGTCTCGCGCTACTACACGGCACAACCGTTACGGAAGAGAAAACACCCTTTCGCCACATCAATGCCACCCCACCGTACGGCCGACCACGCTGCACGCCTGTCGATGTATCTACCGCTGACTTACTGGTGCACTCGAAGTTTTTATCAATGCATCCAATGAATGCTGTATCATGAGGCAAGAGCCACGTCTCCTGCAGAGCAATAACGTGCGCAGTCTTGCACAGCTCCTTTATCCTCTCCACGGATCTCGTAGCAGACTTATTACTGACTTATACTGTTTTATTGGTGACAAAAGATATTTAATAAAAAAAATAGTAAACACAGTGTAGCGAAATAAAAATCCAAATCTTCCGCCACTTGTAAAACACTTTTAATTTGTATACTTAAATAAAAATAACAGTTATAAATAAAAAATATGAAAAGTATATAAAAACTCTTGTCGTCGAAATTAATTTAGTTGTGTAGGAACAGTACTAGTAACTTTGGCCCAATCGCAATTGCAATTGCTTTTGGTGGAATAGAATCCAAGTCTTTTCAAAGTTCAGAATGAATTGAACAATATTAAAGGGTTTACCGGGTCTTAAAGATATCTAAATAGACTTATTCATTATTTTATTATTTGATTGTATGATTAAGAAGATACAATTTCAGTTCTTCCTTCACGGTGAAGATGCTGAACTCGATGCTAAAGGAGATTGCCCGCGGAGAGGCCCCACTTTGTGGCTCCGTGTCTTAACTTTATGCTATACAAAATGTATGTCTTATTTTTTGATGTACATGTATTTTTTATTATTTTTGTTATTGTTATTTCATTGCATTGCGGCCGATCGCAGTATACAGACGTGCTCGTTAGCAGTATTTATTTAACGCAATAATAGTTACAGTGAAAACGCACCAGACTTCTTCATCATCAAACTTCATCAACGAATTTGTATCCACGCCCGACATCTAAAAATGGATGTCATCTATTCAGCTGAAGTTAATTGAGGTTTGCTCTATTGCCACAGATGGCAAACTCAACTCGGAGCAGAAACTGAAGGTTACCAACTTATGCCGTAAAGTAGAATCTGACACCTCTCAAATGGCATTGCTGTATCAGGCTCTGAAGCAGAAATCCCATCAAGCTCTTAACATTATCGATGAACTGAAAGTAAAACGCAACCTCACAGAACAAATTGCGGAGCTGAAACAGACGATCAAGGACTCTGGTGTTTTGGGAACCGCTTCGTTTGCCGATATGGTGAAGAAGGGATCCAGTGGTTTCGTTCGTCCAAACACAATTTAAGTTCCGTAGCAGTTTATCCCAATGATAAATTGAAGTCGAGTGATGAGACAAAAAACCTCGTGCAGAACATTATACGCCCTGACGAAATGAAGCTCCATGTACGCGGTGTGCGGAAAACCAAAAATGGAGGTGTCATTATCAGCACCGAGACCAAACAGGATGCTGATAAACTCAAGCACGCAGTCCAGATGTCTATATCAAGACTCACCGCCGACGAGCCTATCAAGCGCAAATCACGGATCACGGTTGTAGGAGTGCCGACTTCTTTGGCTGATGCTGACGTCTTCCGGTTCATGTACGAACAGAACATCGCCGATAAGTTTCCAGAGATGTCACTGGAGACCTTTTTGGCCGAAGTTAAATTTAGCCACAAATCTGGGGAAAAAGATGCATCGACCTGCAATTTTGTTATCGAAGTTCCAGTCAAGATACGTAGAGTTTTGATATCTCAGGCAAGGCTTTTTATAAATTGGACTTCCTGTCCTGTTAGAGACTTCTCCTTGGTTACCAGATGCTACAAATGCCAACAATTTGGTCATGCAGCAAAATCATGCAGAGAGGAAAATTCTACGCGTGGTCACTGCGGACAAGCGGAACACTCGATGTCTGAGTGCGCGAAGAAAGCAGACACCCCTAAATGTGCAACGTGCTCGCGGTTTAAAGAGCCCAACAACCACAAAACGGGAGATGTTGAGTGCCCAGCTAAGAAATTAGCGGAATATAGGTACATTAACTCCATCGACTACGAGGGCGCGTAGAGCTTCATATTCTAGGTTAGACTTCCGCGTTTGACGCATGTTGCTGACACAACATGTCAATAACAGACCACTGCGCTGGCATACTAACCATCGATTTTATTTATTGTCTAAGCACATTAGTCACTAGGTGCAAATATCAAATATAATCAAGAGCGCCTCGAATGTGTTTCGCAACCTAGTTTATAATTCTGCTGACGCAAATATTTTCGTGTAATAATTATGTATTTAGTTCTAAGTTAATAAAATTTAAGTTAATCAAACTAAATTTGTAATATTAAATAGTAAACAACAAAAAAAACTTTACTGACCTACATATAGTATTTTGTTAGAGGTCCTGCAGCCTGTGATACAGGATTATCCTAGTACAAGCATCATACATTTTGGCCCCCAAACTGGAACGGGCCGGGGCTGCCTTCAAGCGGCTCTTGCCCAACCTGGGGGGTCCAAACGCCTCCTGCCGGAGGCTCTACGCGGGGGGTCGTGCGCATGGCCCTTTACGGGGCCCCGGTGTGGGCGCGTTCCTTGAGGCGGCGAGCCGCCCACTACCTGAACGCACCCCAAAAGGTGGTAGCCGTAAGGCTGGTCCGGGGATACCGCACGATCTCTAAAACACTCTCAAAAACACTCCACCGATTATCTCGTCGCAAGAAGGAGCGGCCGTACTACGCGATGCATATAAAAAAAGTATCGTTTTGTGATTTTTACATTGCTTGTCTAGTCTCATGGCAACAAACTTAGGTAGTGGTTAATGAGCAATGTATTTATTGCAAAAATAGTACAGTCGTTGTGATATTTGAAAACAAAAATAACATAGTAGGAGTACGAAATATTTTGTTTTTCATGATTTTAAAGACAAATATAGTAAAATACTTAAACATTCATACGGTAAGTAATTCCATGAATTACAAAGTTTTGGTTTATGCATCGGTTTTTACAAAAAACCACTGAACAATACGGCATTCTGATAAGTTGTCGTGATGGCGGTCGAAACCACACTAGTTCGCGGAGACAGCCATTTGTCTCTGACATGGGTGAATTAAGCATGTCGCGCGGACACCGACATAAAAAACAGGAGAAGTTGCAAGGGAGCGTTCCCTTGTAACTTTTCCTGTTTTTTATATTTATATGATCGTACTACATTCACAAGGTCAATTCGAGGTATATTAAAATTTATCTGGCTTATTTATTAATCAAAATAGACAAAATATGCAAATGTGCATTTGCATACAATCCGGTCTCTACTTTTTTGAATAGGAGTTCAAACAAGACAGGTAATTAACCTTTGACCGCCGTAGTCACACATACGTGACAAGCAAGCGCGGGCCCTGTACGCCAAAAGTCACAAATATAAAAGAAAATGGTAGGTGAAATTGTGACTTGGCGTGGAGGGCACGTGCTAGTATGCTCTGGCGGTCAAAGTAAAAAAAAACACATTTTCATACTTTGTAGTAAACAGTGACGCGCCAGCCGGCCCCATGTATACAAATCCAAGTTGTCCCATGTGAAAGTATACAGGGTGTAACAGGACCCTTCACGAAGCCGTCAACCAAGCATCGTGTACATCAAACTAAGTAACTTTACGCAAAAATTATTGCTGGGATAATACTTTTTTTTTTGGGGTCAAAAATCACGTTTTACGGTACGGTTACGGTAGGACTCAATGTAACGCCCTCAAAACATTGTGCTGATGGATGGATTGAATAGTACGGGGGTCGTGGAGGTGTTTACAGTAAAAATCTTACTCTAAAAACATGTATTTAAAAAAATCTTGTGAAAAAGT
Organism: Eugnorisma glareosa; assembly: GCA_947578425.1. Lineage (NCBI taxonomy): Eukaryota > Metazoa > Arthropoda > Insecta > Lepidoptera > Noctuidae > Eugnorisma > Eugnorisma glareosa. The sequence goes on from OX387984.1 coordinate 2,846,299, forward strand.
TGGAACTTTGACCCCCAATATCTCCGTAACTAGAAAACCTTCAGGTATGGTGAAAAAAAAAATGATCGCAATGACGGGGAGAACAAGTACCTTTCGGCTTCGTTAAGGGTCTTGTTACACCCTTTGTAGAACAAATCTTTCGTTACTATTACTTCAATCCGTGTGCAATTATTATCTCTCAATGTTCTTCATCATTGTACTTACCAGATTTAATTCATCACAGGGTCGACCGTTGCGAAGAAACCAAAACTTGATACACGAAGAACACTTCCAGAAGATACAATTGCAGCAAAACAAAAGAAAAAGATATCACATTCGAAAGTTATCCAGAACACTCACATTCGTATTTCAAAACCTGTAACTACGTTCATAGAGCCTTTCAATGATACAAAACCTAGAATTTACAGTTTTAAAAATACTACTGCTGTGGATACGAATTTGCGCAGTAATGGGAACCGAGGTGATTTGAGCAGTAAACTATGGAACAACAAAGGTTTTACCGTTAACATCAAAGAAAACTTTTTCAAATGTGATTTATGCCAACGTTGTTTTAGTCATAGGGGTCATTTAACACGACATATTCGGGGGCACACTGGAGAAAAACCGTACCAGTGTGAGATATGTCAGCGAAGTTTTAGTCAATTGTCTAATTTAAAAAGGCATATTCAAATACATACTGGTGATAAACCTTACAAGTGTGATTTATGTCAACGTTGTTTTATAGATAAGAGAGATTTAACAAAACATATTCATGTACACATGGGTGAAAAACCGTTCAAATGTGAAGTATGCCAGTTTAGTTTGAACGATAAGAGAGATTTGACGAAACACATTCGTAAACACACTATTGAGAAACCATTCGACTGTGGAATATGTCGGCGCAGTTTTGGATATGCCAGTGATTTAAAAAAACACATTCGGGTACACACTGGTGAAAAACCTTACCAATGTGACACATGTCAGCGTAGTTTTAATGTTAAGAGTAATCTCATAAAACACATTTTAGTACACACCTTTTCAAAATGTGATATAAATAAGTCAGTGTAAATAGGTTAAGTCATCAACAAACCAGGGGCCTTAGTCTACTATTGCAATAGTGTCAGAATGGTCTATCATTGATTTAATAAGGCCCCGCGCAGACGAATTACCCTTTGTACGCACGTCAAACGAGTTTCGAACGCGCTTCAATACGCCGTGGGCTAAGGGCCTTATTAAATCAATGATAGACCATTCTGACACTATTGCAATAGCAGACTAAGGCCCCTGAAATCGTGAATAGATACTTGTACCCTTGTAGCTACATCTGCGACTTTTGCTGGCATAAATGTAGTTCTTCGCGGTTTCAGGGATGGCCCTGCTCCCATAAACAGAGGTGTTCAATATGATGTGTATTGAGAACCTACTGAGACCTGTATTCAGTTAAAGCACCTCAAAAGATTAAAAAGTTTATTGCCAATTAAAAGAACAACCTTATACAACGTGTAACAGAAAGGGTATAGTCATATGGGAGACTGGTACGGACCATCAAATTGAACAACTTTCACTATGGGACCACCATCGTAACCACAAAAAAAAATCAACTGCACGTTACAAAATTTCAATACCTACTCGATCCAAATGTATGGGACAGCTGATTATTTTTTTACGATTTCGATGATGGTCCCATAGAGAAAGTTGTTCAGTTTGTTGGTCCGTACCAGTCTTCCATATGACTATACCCTTTCTGTTACACGTTGTATACAAATCGCAACAATCCTTGATGATTTCTGTCTGTGATAATATATATGGTCGGTTTAATAAATGGCTGTTGGAAATGTAAATAAATGGATCAGAACGTGCCTGTGGTGGCATATTTGTAGTGCCACATACAAATTGAGTGCTCTGACCTAACCTTACTAAAATAACCTTAGTTCTCAAACGAGGAACATGTTCAAGATAATTTAAAGAAATAGAATTTCGAATCTGAAGTTACAATAAAATATGTAAATGGATCTAAAGCAGAAAATAATTAGACGGCCTCAAAAACTCGTCCGCGTCGCTGTCGAAGGGGAATATGCTTATGGCTGGCAGCATTGCCACTTTGGATGGCAATACTTACTGATCCTTCTTTTTTGGCTATTTCGGGTTTGAAGCGGTTTCAAAGCAAAGCGGTTTAATTGATAACTCGAACCACAAATATTGATACTCTACTGTATTGACTTTAGGTGTATACTTAATAAAGACTGAAGCTGTAATCTTATTGTTTCATTACAAATAGCAATAACAGTGTTGTCATTCTAATTATGTGTGTGTTTTATTAGCAAAGAATGAATAAATACACCCGACAAACCGAATTGTAACACTGAACACTCGGCCGACGTGTGATTAGTGTTTACACACTGCACCGAAAATTTCCATTTCCTTTTGATTTCCTTTGTATGGAGCGGGCGTTCATTGCCTTTTAAAAATAAAATGGTGGCTAGTAGGTATAATTATGTCTGTGGGTGCTTTGCAAAAGTAAGTTGCAATGCAACAAAAACGCAAATCGAACGAAGAAAGGCGAACGCACACAAACGAGGAAGGAATACTTGAAAGGCAATGAACCCCAGCTCATAAAGCTAAACTACTTTCTTTTACACTGATTCATATACTGCGCCATCTATCGTTTTTTTCGTGGAAGCTCCTCAGCGGACCTCACTGGTAAATACCAAAAATGAATAATATTATCGTAAAATAAAAGAACGGTTTAAACTGCTAAATGTGGTGTGAATTGTTACAAGTTCGTGTATTAAATGAATTAAATAAAAATGCAATAGTGAAATAGCATTTCGCCATGCTTGTCTAGTTATAGTTAGTTAGTTTAGTTTATTTATTAAAAGTAACTTATATATTATATATTATTTTTTTAATGACAACTATTCGTATCTGAATATTCCTAATGCTTATTATTTATAAAATTATGGAAAAAAAAACGTAATTGATATCCATATATCGATAGTTCACCGTCCACTCTCGCGCATCCCCAAGCAATTGCGCTTAAGGTGGAAGCGCAAGGGTAGCCCGCGAAATTTAAATTTTCTTCAGTTTATTGCAATTTGCACGTCAGTTTCAGGTAATATGTTGATGAAAATAGGAATCGCGCCAATAACACGTATGGAATTACAGAATTATTATCATTCAAATCATCAACACAGCCCTCCAAGTTACGCCGTCACCATTTCATACATTTATTATTATGATCGGTGGTAATATTTGTAACGTTATTGTGCGAGTGTATAATAAAAATTGCTGGCAATCAAAAAATGACTACTGAAGATCTCCTTCGTGTGTTAGGAAATGTAGAAGAGGTTGATGAATTTTCCGAAGAAATATATATACGAGGATGATTTGGAGATAGTTTTATTCTTGATCAAACTTTTCATATAGATAGGTATGTAGTTTTAGTTTAATATTAAATGATGCGAACAAAAGCGATAACATAAAATATTAAAAAACCCATAATAATCTATTACTTTTAATGATAATTATGGAACAAATTTGGGACGCAAACGAATTAAGGTGTGACCTCTCCAATTTACCTCCGTTGGATTTTAATCAATCAAGAGACCTAGCGACCCACGAAATGCGGCGTTCGCAAAACTGGTCGCTTTTGAACTGGATTGAGTGCCAGAAAAAAACGTTCAGTAACTTACGTCAATATACTGAACGTTATTAGAAAAGTACGACAGCAAAAGGACTTTGATGACATAAGTTTGCCAAGTTACGAGGAGTCTATTTATATAAGTAAATTGATTAAATTGTTTTAAATAATAGATAATTATTATTTATTATGTCCCACAACATCACATCCCGACTCGCATGCGAGGAAGTTGTTAAAAGTTGTCGCCACGCCGCGGCGCCACGCTATCCACCGAACCGGGACGCACGAGTTGGCCAGGCTCGCCGCCCCGTCCCAGATCGACGCAACGCAGCGACGCGTGCGATTGCGGTGATTAATTAATTATTGTTGTGAAGGGAGATTTATCTGTACCTGGGATTTGTTCCGAGAAGAATCTTCAATATTTGGGAGTTTTGCTTCGCATAAATCGGCTTTAGTTCTTACTAGCTCGCACCATGATTCAGCTCGCCATCTGTAGTTAAAATTAAATTGATTCCCACCATTTTATACATTGTGATATACATACATAAACGTTTCTGGTGTCTTAGTTGTGAAGTCACAGCACAGGAAAGTTACACACACACACTGCCCATGACTAAATTCAGTTACATGCTCTACGAGATACAAGTCATCGTAGCTTGTTGGGTATTGAGGAGAAAACCGCAGACAAGTCTGTCAATTAACCTCCTTCCCTAACTGTGAGCACCACAGAACCATTCTCATACTTAATATATCGCTGATGGTATGCACTCTCCTAGTACACACCAACAGCGTGCCCTGAGTATTGAGGAGGAAACCGCAGCCAAGTCTGCCAATTAACCTCCTTCCCTAACTGTGTGCACCACAGAACCATTCTCATACTTAATATATCGCTGATGGTATGCACTCTCCTAGTACACACCAACAGCGTGCCCTGAGTATTGAGGAGGAAACCGCAGCCAAGTCTGCCAATTAACCTCCTTCCCTGTGTGCACCACAGAACCGGTTTCATAATATATCGCTGTTGTATGTACTTTATACCCTCTTAGAACATAACCAACAGTATGCCATTTGTGTTAGCGAGACTCCGTATTGAAGCACCGAAGGTCTCCTAACGGACTGATCACGGCCTTACGCCCAGTCCGAGGTTTTCGCCAGATCGAAAGACCTCATATTAAAGAGGAAACCGTAGCCAAGACTACCAATTAACCTCTTAATGTAACCGACTTCCAAGAGCATCAGAAACCCTTAGATAAGTTAGGAAATCTAGAATCATTTAGGTGGGGAACCTCTACACTATTGTCTTAGTGCTACCACTTAGCTTAGATGAGCCGCCACCATGCTGGTCGCCTCCATCAAACACAAATCACTTTACTTTGCACTAGATACTTAGTGAACTTTAAATACTTTACTTTTGGTGTAGCACACTATGCCGGCAAACGCCACAGATTACATAGATACTACGTAAATGTCATAACCATAAACTATAAGTACTTTTTATCTATGGTGATCTCTATTGCCAGCAGATCACCTCATGCTGTTATTTAGTAGTAATAGTTTGTTACACGTTTCGCCCTAACAATATTAATTTGACTCTGTTACCTGTTTATTTCGCGAACTACACGTCGCGACAAAAGTCGTGCCAGCCACGCCAGAGTCGGGTCTTCCCGACAGCGGATGACGTCACGAACGAGATTAGTGATGTACCTTAATATTATTTGATTTATTCGTTTGTAGTTCTAATGTCTGCTTTTAGTTGTTTAGAACTTTGTAACTGGTGTTTAATGATAGTATGATACCAAATAGGGTCAAATTAAATAAAAGAATAATGCAACGAGTAAAATTTTATTTAAAAAATATGGAATGAAAAGCAATGATTAATTGGTTATCGATAACTTATCGTTAAGATGTTGGAATCCCTATTTTTTTTTTTGTAGGTATTTGCGCTGAATTTGTCGCTTGGCGTGGTAGGGGCGCCGACGCGTGTACGCTCTGGCGTTCAAAAGGTTAATAATTATCAACAATTACAGGTTGAAATTACAGGTTTGTCCTTTACTAATGTAATGAAAACCTTGGCTCCTCAATTGAGATGCTTCGGAAAATAGATTTGCCTTTACTCTACAAAAACTTGTGACGAAAGGAGGTGTTTTTTTTTCGGCCAAAACATGAACCGAGGTAGAAATTACTATTAAAATTCCTTCCAATAAATTGTATTATTAGCAGTATTTAAAATCCTTCAGTGTTCGATAGATTAAGAAATAAAAAATATGAAAAAACACTACCTCGCATCGTAACTGCGTTCAAAGAAACGTTTATGACAGCGTTGACTGCTGTCAAACTGTTCCATCTGTCAAAATATTACATCGGTGTTCTGTCAGTCATAGAGCATCATTTAAATATGTCAGTGTTCAACACAGAGCATCATTCAGTATATATAAGATGCTCTGTGGCATCATTTTATACTGGTGTTCAATGAACTGTTTCGAGATCGGTCGTCTGACGACGGACCTAAAATAATTACACTATGGCTAGCTCTACGACAACACCATTTTGTATACATAAACGACTAATATTACTACACTTGATATAATGTAAGTCAGAAAGTCTTCATATAATGAAAGACTACCTATCGTCAAGATAGTTAGAATACTAATATTATTGATTCCTCAATTATTTTAGGAATTAATAATTGGTTGTGTGTGTATGCCAATGGGAATTTAGTAGAACATTCTTATTATTTTCTTTTACTCCATTTCTTCATTTTCAAAATCATCTCTAATACCCAGATTATACCTAGTTTATATCCTAGGATATAGTCTAGGAAGGAGGCAGGAGCTGAAATATCCTGTTGATGTCGAGCCCACCCTATATACCAAACAATGGTCATGATGTGAGCACAGCAACCCACGATACGTTTTCCAATTATACAGTTACAGTAATAACCGTGGATTCTGTGCTCCCAACTGCTTTCTTGCATATTTAATAAAAATATATGTATAATATGCTCTTCCACTACGGTGTCTTGATTGGATTCTACCCCTAAATAAAAACAATTCATTAACCAAATGTGGTATATGAAGACGCTCAGCATCATGGCAAACTTCAATTTCAAAAACTCCATTTTGCCTTACCTATATGTTCTCCGTAATAAGAGCGTGCCTGCTTTAACTGATAAGTTCTCAAAATTAAATCAGATTCTGTCATCACTGGGAACTCAATTACAAGAATATCAGCATTGATGCTTATAAATGATGCTCTTCTTCTATTAATATTATTTTCAACAATAAAATCAGCTAATATATTTGGTTGATTTAATTTTGCAAGGCACACTCCAAAAGTAAAGAGGCGTCTGGTCTATCCGTAATGGGTACATGGAAAGCATTTATTATGGCCCCTGCTATTCTAAAATCAGTTATTAGATGGGTCATTGTTGCTGAAATCATTTCTCATTAGTTTGTAATCTCTCTTAAACCTACCATTTACAACTTCCACTACCCATCTACACATTGTTACAAGTCTAGATTTATTTGCTCTTAATGTAGGCTACTGTGTCTCACCAGATTCCAGGGATTCAGGTTTACAAACTTTATAATTTAGAGAAGTTAATAATGGAACCGCGTACCTGAATCCCCTATCTAAAATAAAAACGTCTCCTCCTCTAAAATACTGCCGTAGCTGATTACTTTCACGTCTAAACAATTGTAACATGATATCAGCATCGGACACAGTTGCCGCATAGGGACCATAAATATCAAGTATGTGACCGTCTGTTGTTACTATTAAAAAAGGCTTTACCAAGTTTCTGTATTTATGTAAACTATATGATCGTTTTTGAAATAAATAGTTTGATGATTATTGTAAATATATATATGTCCCATCACAGATAACAATAGCCTTCCTGTTGCCTCCTTCCTCACCACCAAATAGACCGTTTGGTATAATTAAATTGTGATTAGTTATTTCATCTCTTGGCAAATGGCCAATGCCCATATGTAGTGGTACAAATTGTTCATTTAAAATATTTCTTACAATAGTTATGTCTTTGATACGGATGATTTAGACATTTCAAACATTTGTCCTAATAGTGCATGTGGCTCCCCTGTTCTTAATTTAACTAAAAATATTGCAAGAGCAGTCTTATATTTTTTAAACTGTTCTCTTAACAGGGGAGCTTCATTGATTAGTATCATGAAGTTTTCTTCACATAAGCCTGTAGTAATGAAATTCGTCATCAGACATAATTATGATCTAATTTCTCAAAATCGAATTTATTTATTTCTTCATTTGTTAGGGCTAGTGATATTGTTGCCTCTAACTGAGAAGGTGTAAACTGGCTAATATAGCCATACTCATTTAGAAACCCCCAATCATAAACCCCCAAATGATGGCTACATATTAGAGCATTTTCTGTAATATATAATTTATTTGATTTTAATAAGCGATACCTTAATGATTTTGGTACAACATGTCGCTCCGGATTAATGCAACCATGTACAAAACATGACCTGGCAGAGTTTCCTGTCCGTCTAAAATTGGGTAGAGTGGTTAGTGGAACATCATTGTTATCATTATTTGTAGATGCATCAGCAACTTCTTCAGTCTGGATATTTCTCCGAGCTGATAACCAGCATGCATAGCACACCCTGCTATGATTTGTAATCTGAAATCAAAAACATATGTATAACAAACATCATTATGCTTACAAGAATGGAAAAACAAACAAAGAGTATGTAATTATTAATTACCAGTCTGGGAGAAATTCGTTGGGCAATATAGTCTCTTTCTGGTCCTTCAGGTAAAGAATGGGAAAGACGTCTAGCAAGTGATGCTTGACACCAAACACACCGAGGATCATAGGATGTCTCATCTTGAGGCTGAAATGTTGTGGGTTGGGGCTGGGAGGTTGAGGGTTCAGGCTGAGACGGTTCAATTCTGTTCAGATCCTGCTGTTGTGCTTGTTGAACATTTCTATGAGACCCAACATGCATAGCACACTCTATTTTCAGGTTGTATCTAAAAATGAAAATATGAATGCTTTTCATAATTAAAACATGGGAAAGTTATATCATAACTTATGTGATATGACATAGAATAGTCTTAGCCAAGTGGTATGATGTAGGTTTCAACATATTAAATTCATTTTATAATGTTAATATAATAATAAGCACAGGTGATAGTATGTCTGTCACTACTATACTTCTTACCTGTTGAGGCAGTATTTTATTATTTTTTTGTTTTATATTTTTCTTATTGTTATATTTAATGATTTGACATGAATACTTACTTTGTTTAGTATTTTACTTTTATTTTTTATTGTTAATATTCACATTTAATTACATTTATTTTGTAGAGTATTGTGTATTAATTTTATTTGATTATTGTGAATGTGAGGACCATGTGGGTTTTTTTTTTTGTTTGTTCCTTTTTTATTTTTTCCACAATTGTCTGGCAGTTTGAGTACTATAAGCGACCTACCCAAATGTCCTTTCTTTGGTATTGTTCGTCGTGTCGTTGAGCTCCTTGAGTTATAAGTCGAGCTACACGATAACTGACAAATGCTTGCACTGACTGGACAGGTCCACTCAAATCTGTGTGGTTCTTTCTTCAAGAGACCATCTCAGACACTAATCTGCATAGTCCTCATGTGAGTTAACCAAGATTATGTCTGGACTTTAAAAGAGACTATGACCTCTGAGTTTGTTTCGGCTGTTTCTTCTCAGAGTAGTCACATACGAAACACCGGCCCCATCTAGTTAAAAAAAAAAAGAGATGTGTAAAAGTGTTTTTAAAAACCTATTTGCAAAATAATCATCATTTATATACGGCGAGCTATATCATCTCTTTCAAGACCATTGGGCAACGAATGAGTGACAATATTAACAATGGACTTTTGGCATGACACACATTGACCTGCATTGACTGCTCTGGATTCCGAAGACAATTGATTTGCAGCTGTTGTAAGCTGTGTAAAGCAGTCTTCACACAAATGGCTATTGTAGTCAATCTAAAAAGAAAATATGGCTTATTGTAACTTGTTCTACTTTAATCATCATCATCATTTCAGCCGAAAGATGTCCACGCTGGACATAGGCCAAGCACTTTGACCGGTCCTGTGCTTTCCGCATCTATTAGATTCCTGTGGCCTCTACAACGTCATCGGTCCACCGGATTTCACTTTAAATAACACAATTTAAATCATAGTTCTAACAACATAAATACTTACCCCACGATTTAGATTTCTTGAAACAATTGAGCTTATTTCACTGCCAATTTCCGATAAAGTATAATACTGCATCTCATCATTCAACAAAATGTGGCATGAAAAGCACTGCATTGTTGTTCACCTCAGATACAGATACACTAAAAACAAAAAACAAACATTGTCAAAGCAGGTAATTATTTTTTTGTAATCAGTACACGTAAAGTGGAATTAGATTTTAAAACCTGTCAAAGTTACCACTAATTTGTTAATGTTAAAAAAACGTGATAAAGTCGTATACTTACGCAAAGCTGATGTGAAAAGTCGGTAATCAGAGTCCAGTATATAACCATCGGGTAACCCAAAGAGTAAAGTAATATGGGTAACCGAAACGGAATGACAGTCATGCATGACAGACAATATGGTTCAAATCAACAAAAACAGAAAAAAAAAATGATTATATGATCGGCTCTGGAGCACTGTCTTTTGGCAGGTAGCTAACAAAACGCAAAAAATAATCTGAAATGTGAAATAAATGATTTTTTTAAATTCTTGTTCCCATAATGTTCCACGAAAAAAGTTTTCTGGAATAAATAACCTTTCTTTATTACAAAAATAAAATTCTAAACAGTATTTTTTAGGTTTTCATTCGTTTATAAAATGAAGTAACGCATCATCGGAGAAGTGAATCACGAGATTGCCACATTAAAATTCTTGGGTTGCAAGTTTAGCATCTTCGATCGACAATTTCAGGTGGAACAAATGCATAAATAAATTTATTATATATATATATATTATATATATTTATTTGTTCAAAATGCCTTGTATTGGACCATAAAAACATTGTGGTACACTTGTTTAATTCTCTAAAACAACACTTATTTTACAATTTAATATTTTATTTAGCGTGTTTTTGGTGAAACGGAACGCAAACACAAAACGCATCGATTCCGGTAATGACGTCAAAATCCATGTGTCAAAGAAACACTTTTAAGGTGGAAGCGCAAGGGTAGCCCGCGAAATTTAAATTTTATTAAGTTTATTGCAATTTGCAGGTCAGTTTCAGGTTGTAAGTTGATGAAAATATGTATCGCACCAATAACACGTATGGTGTTACAGAATTATAATCATTCAGATCATCAATACAACCTTCCAAGTTCATTTAACCCTATTAAAGAAAAGAAAGAAAGAACAATAACTATTTCATTAAAAAGTCACTCAATGGGGTTAAATGAACTTGGAGGGTTGTATTGATGATTTGAATGATAATAATATTCCATTCGTGTTACAGGCGCGATTCATATTTTCATCAACAAACAACCTGACACTGATCTGCAAATTGCAATAAACCTAAGAAAATTTAAACTTCGCGGGCTACCCTTGCGCTTCCACCTTAACGTATGGATGGTATTGGTAGCTCCACGCCTGAGAAAAAAAGTTTTGTGTTTTTGTATGGGAGAAAACACTTAAAGGTACATTTTTTTAAAAACTGAATGGAACTGAAGGGCTGGTGCTCACATGAGGTATTAAGCCATACACGGCGATCAAGATGACATCTAATTTATGCGCCGTTGGTTGCCGCTGGGAGCGTAGCAATTTTTTTAGATTTTGAATTTTTGATATGTTTAAAGGGGATCCCTTCTTTTCGCATAATGTTCTTTGTCCTAATATACTTCGGCATAACGATTTTGGCACAATTTGTTTTGGCATAATAATACTTCGGCATAATTTTTTTAGGCATACACTTTATGTTGGCATAATCATCTTAAAGACTAATTTGTTTTGGCATAAATTTGATTCGCATAACGTTAGTAGGCCTAATGACTATTAGCATAATAATATTTAGGCATACAATTAATATAAATAACAAAAACAATTTTCATGCAAATGATTTATTATACAACTTAAACGATTTTTCAATCGCGAGATAACTTTTATCTGAAGGATATATTAGATGTTTTGACAGTTTTTGTATAAAAAATATGTCAAACTTCTATTATGAGAAATAAATATGGCGGTTATTCCTCAGATAGAAGTTAACTGATTGAAACAGTGGTCCTTAATTATGTATAATTATTTATTTTAGGTGTATATTTTAGCAATTGCTTGTAAATATGCTAGTTTAGAAGTATACTCATCTTTTTTACTAATAATTTTTTCAATTCTTTTGGTTTTGTCCGTGTATTTTTTCTTTTTTTTTGGTATAAGTGATGTTCCGACATCCAGTTTATCTATTTCAATGGTTTGATGTTTTATTTCTTGAACGATCTTTTTTGCCAAAAAATAAAATCCAGGATGGTGTTTTCCCACAAAATGGGCAAATCTATTGTGCCATACCTCTGCATGGTTTTGTGTCCTAGGTTTCTTTTCCTTTTCTAGTAGATATGTACTCCAGACTTTGGGTGAAATGGTGAAATACATAATCCTGATCAAACCAATTTGCTATAGTTTCTGTAACAATTAAATAATATTGTTGGTTAAAAATGTAATATGCTGTGCAACAAAAGTTAGTGACAGAACCGAATTGCTGCAAAACCGACTCCACGTAGTCTTGTTTGTCCTACCCCTAGAGTGTAATTTAAAATCGCGTAGGCGCGTAGGGGCGAGGCGGCCCGCGGGCTGAGGAGCAGGCAGCTGCGAGCGAGCCGCCGCGGCTGAGGCTGGCCGGCGAAGCCGGCCAACAAGCCGAAACTGCGGTGGTGAGCGAAAGCCGTCTGCGACGATTAGCACGCGCGGGGCCGCCGGAGGCCCGAAGTGCCGGAGCCGTGACAGAAACCCTGCCTGTTGCATGCTCGCTTGAATGCTGCATGCTGCATGCTTGCTTGCATGCTGCATGCTTGCTTGTTTGCTGCATGCTTGCTTGCATGCTGTATGCTTGCTTGCTTCATGCTTCCTACAGCGAAAAAAAAAACCCACAAAATTGTTAAATACGTTATATTATATTAATATGTTATATATTACCTGATTCAGGAGATATGGCTTTTTTCCAATCGTCGAAATAAATTGGTATATCCTCTTCGGGCAAAAAGCTAGGGCGAATAAACATTTAATTTCCATGGGAAATAATATATCATTACCATTATAAGCGTTAGCGTTTAGCCAGCCATTTTTCTGTACGTGGCGGTATATAATTTGTCCTAAATGAAAATTGCATCCTTTTATTGTTGTGTGAATTTTTTTTTATTCTTCCTACAATATCAAGTGCCTACAAATTTCATTAGAGCAATATTGTATAAACGTGTATAGTGTCTAATATTCTAGGTGTTAATAATTATTTCATTGTTATACCTATAAAAATTGTGTTTGTTGTATGTTGTTTTAATATCATTATGCGTAAATACATTTATGCTTTAGGATACCTATTATGCTTAAAAAAGTTATGCTTTAAAATTTTATGCTGAATAAATTTATGATTTAGAATATTATGCTTAATCATTATTATGGTTAGAGAAATTATGCTTAAAAAAATTATGCGTAAGCTGTTATGCGTAATTATATTATGCGAAAATATAATTATGTCAAACAAAATTATGCTGAGTTATATTAGGTCTTAAAATTTTATGCAAATGGATAGGAAACCGTTTAAAGTCACTTCTTTAAATCAATAAATCTTTATACACCAGATGTACATACATTAGGGTACTGCAACACAATTTTTGCGTAGAAAATAATATTACGTCGCGGAGGATCGCTGAGCCCAGTGCTGCCATAGGTACGGATTTCGGGATTTGTCCATACACGTACGGAATTTGGAATATAACGTACGGACAAAAATTGCGTAGGTACGCAATTACGGATATGAGTTCGGATTTCCAATGATACGCTATAATAAGTACAAGCTTTAAAAACAAGACACAAAAACATCGATATACCGTTTAATCGATACTTTTTTATATAGACATCTCTAAAACACATTTATAACACAGTTCTGAATTTAAAAAAAAACGAAGAACGTGGTTGTCTATGACAGGGAATTGCCGTTTCATCATGGTTTCTATTGTGATTTAGGTTTTTCACAATAAGTAAAATAAAACGAACGTCACGAACGAATGTGCTCGGCTGACAAAAATGAAAGGAAGACGTTTATTACTTTTTTATAAATCACTCATAACCATAGAGAATATTTTATAGAACTAACTAATTAAAACAAGGTATTTTGAGCACATTACAAAAGTTTCATCGAAAGATAGCATGTTACACTGATTGACGTTGAAATACCCCTTGTTTTGATTTGAATGTTGATAGTGATATGATTAGAAAAATGAATAAATACTGTATGGCAACACTGATTCCACCGCGTCGTGTCCCCGCGCGCTAACGGCCGAGGTGCCCGGGTGGCGGAGGAGGGGGGGCGTGCGTGGTATGGAACTGCGACCGCGTAGCAACAACACCGCACTTACTGCAGCCATAGAAAACCCGTGCTTTTATGTGATTTTTCAAATCTTTGACGTGGTTAAATGAAGTTGCCGATCGATTTACCTACTCATACTATCGTTAGTTTACATATATTGCAGTAGTGAAATTAATTTATTAAATTATTGAAAACTCACTCTGAGATCTTCTACAACTTATTCATTTCCGAATGAGTAGCTTTATATATCAAAAATCTGCGATGAGGTATTCGATAATTGTGAAGTGATTTTGCCATCTATCATGGTTATAAGCATCAAGTGCTTCCCGTAATAGAAGGCTGCAGTGCTGCAATCTCAGCTTCAATCAGAGCCTGTTCTCACTTCTCTCTCTATGGTTTCACACATAGGAATTTTTCAAGCCTAGCCACAGTTTTGTCCAAAATTGCTTGAAGCTTTACTTTTACCTCTCTTACCGTGATGTCTTTGGTATCTTTTGGGGGGTGGCAGTCCATCTTCGCATCAAAGATAGCAGTATAAGCAGGTTACAGTGGTATTCCTTCTTCTTTTGCACAAGATCTTAAGAGCGGCCAACCCGTCATACTTTTCATACTAACGCTCGTACGTGATTATGCAGTTGTTAAACATCTATCTTTGATTTTTTTGAACTAATAGGTATTTTGTGCACTATATCTAGGTTTCTATGGTAGCAAAAAATAAAAAATTGTTGAAACAAATTCAGTATAAGCCTCCAAAAATTGCTGTTTTGCACAAATTTTAACTGAACTTTGGCCGTTCTTAATGTACTCATAAACTGTAAAAGTAAAGAAAACATCTCGATAGAAACCACATGTAATGGAAATTCTTAATGACAAATATTTATTTCACATACTTGAAAGACTTATTCAAAAACACGTATTTCCTGGAACCAGTTTAAGAAATTTTCGAACACTATTTTTCGTTCAATGTTATCGCGTTAGGTGGTATGAGGTGCGCGGGAGACGGGATGTCCGGGGTCGGGGCGGGGTAAGACGGAAGAGTTCAAAGAAAATCGCCACTGTGGCTCTGGATGAAACAACAAGCTTTTTGACCATGCTCGCGTTGACGATAGACGAACCGGGAAGGGCCCTCTTAATGTTACATACTACCACTTCGAAAGCTTCAATGAGGTCAAAAGCTTTATATTTAATACATACGCACAGTTTTCTTTGGCATTAACAATTCCTTAATCTTCGTAGCCTCTTCGGGATGCTCCGAGACCAGTTTAATTTTATCTCCTACATTCTTGTTCTGTGCTTTTAAACCAGTTGCATGGGCATGTTGGATTTCAGTTCTGTGCGTGAGGAGTTCTGATACCCTCCTTCTCGTCTGTAGCGAGCTTAGCTCAATGAATGGTTTTCTCGGACTGATATCCCAACACTGCACGTCTCTGCCTCCATCTCCGGTCTGTACGATGTTGATGCACCCTTATTTACACCAAAGTCAGAATGGAACATGGTTGCTGCTCTACTGACACTGAAGAAGGGCCGGGTCATCTTTTCCCTCACGACCACAGACCATTTTACGTTCTCTTGCAGCCAGGTCTCATGCTTTTTATGAATGTACGTCTCATGTGATTACACGAATTCCATTTGTTCTTCAATGAACACACTTAAGTCTGACAGAATTTTTTCAATTCTTTCTTTTCATCTGCACAGTGAAAAACAACTGTTGTTTGCTACAAACATGAAAATGTCGACATTAGTGCCAAAATCTTCCATCATAACACATTATCAAACAGAACGTAATAAGTAAGCGCGCACAAATACAGAGAGCTAAACTGAGAGCTAGAAATTAAGCTCAAACGTCCTATTTTTATACAACTATCCTCATTGATGTTCGCTATTTTATAATTAGGTACCATTGTTACAGACAATAGAATTTTATTGTGACTGAGGACCCATTTTGCCCCGCTAGAGCTTAACTGGTTAATGTTCTTGTCATTCGTATCTGATTATAACTCAGCCATAATCACGGTTGAGTTACTTACTTAGTTCTTGGATTGCAATTTTGTAACAAAAAAGTAATGAATCAATATCACTTTTAATGACTCTCACCATAAAAGTAATTGGGAGGCTATAAACCAACGACAGTAGTATATGTCAATCGATCGGCAACTTCATTTAACCACATCAAAGATTTGATAAATCACTTAACAAAAATTCAAAATTTAAAAAAATAATGCTACGTGCAAAGCGGTAACCAACGGTGCATAAATTAGATGTCATCTTGATCGCCGTGTATGGCACAATACCTCATGTGAGCACCAGCCCTTCAGTTCCATTCAGTTTTTAAAAAAATGTACCTTTAAGTGTTTTCTCCCATACAAAAAAATCACAAAACTTTTTTTCTCAGGCGTGGAGCTACCAATACCATCCATACGTTAATATGACGTAAAGGGAGGTATACCAGAGCGATTGGTTTTTTCTTTTTTTTTTTTGAATTCTTGACTTTGAGTTTCTAAAGAGTATGGAGCTCAATTTCCAGACCACTGGGCGGCGCGTCACGGCGCCTCGCACAGGCCGTCGCCACTCACGTACATAGCAATATCGCTGTGTGTGCGTAGATTCAGAAATTGCTTTCGTATGATTCTAAAATACCGTCACAATTAAACAATTTAAAATAGCAGCTTTATTAAATTTGCCATATACCGTTAAATAAATTGATTAAAATGTCTTTTGTGAAGCTCCTGAATATTGACTAGGATGCAAAACTGCACCTTGTATGTTTACAGGGTTCCGTAGCCAAATAACCTAATTGGAACCCTTATAGATCTTCCTGTCCATCAGTTTGTCTGTCTGTATGTCCGTATGTCACAGCCATTTTATTTCGAGACTGTTGGCAGTACTCAGTTAAAATTTGTCTTTTTACAACTGCTACATATAAGATGTAAAATTATGAAAACAACAAAAATAGGGATTGCTCTCCATACATGTAACTGAAGGTTGAAATTTTTTCATGTTAATAAATATAAGCTTTGACTCAAAGTGTTAGTTCTATGATTAAAAGGTTCTATGCAAAAAAAAACTATGTTAAAGAATTTTATAGTCTGTGTCGCAGTGTCACTGTCACTCAGTGTGACCATATGTGGCAGTTTCCTGCCTCTTTGGCATGATTGGCCTCCTATTTTTGCCTCCAGCATGTTTAGTTAAGGTGGAAGCGCAAGGGTAGCCCGCGAAATTTAAATTTTCTCCAGTTTATTGCAATTTGCAGGTCAGTGTCAAGTTGTATGTTGATGAAAATATGAATCGCGCCAGTAACACGTATGAAGTTACAGAATTATAATCATTTAAATCATCAATACAACCCTCCAAGTTCATATAATCTCAAAAAGTGACTTTTTCATGAAATAGCTATTGAATGTGATTATATGAACTTGGAGAGCTGTATTGATGATTTGAATGATTATAATTCTGTAACTCCATACGAGTTACAGAATTATAATCATAATGATTATATTTCTACATTGCAGTACTGCCGAAACCTGCCAAGTTTATTTATAAATCTATACTGACATCTCAAATTGTCGAAAATGGCCCCCCTAAAAACGATGGGGTGGATAATCTTCATTAAAAAAATAAAAGAATCCACACGCCATTGCAACAAGCCAGCGTGGCTGATTAACTTCATTTAATAATTGTAGGTACTGCATGCGAAAGAATAAGTATTCTCGCAAATTAATTTAAATAAGACGAAAACACGAAACACAGATTTATTAACAAACACGTAGCATCTGTGTTGCACGTTAAACAAGGCATTGGCGAGCATGGCGATTGCGTTGCATTCAAACCAACCAAAGGAATTTTAAATCGTATTAATAAAAATATGCTATAAAGAGTTATAAAATGAAGAATATGAGGTTAATTGAGCGTAGTTAAACAGAAAGCGACCATCGACGAAAACCGCGTTTTGAGATATGTCCGTGTTTAGGTATTTTCGCTGCTACTTTTTATACAATACGAAAATGAATTAAAAGTCTTATTTATATCAAAATATACAACAAAGGCTACAAAATAAGCAATTTGAATATACCAAAATACTTTGGTTTTTGCATGAATTTTCGGTTTAAAGTAGTAGTTGCTTTATGAAACAATTAAGTAAAAACACTTTTGCAGAATGCTTCTATCGGGATGGTCTTATTCTGCTTTTTGAGATGTGGCCGAAAAATAAAAAAAAAATAGAAAGCCAAAATAATGGTTTTATTCTGCATAATTCTTAATACTTAATTTACAATAAAATTCACGAAAAACTATTTTGCAGAACTAGACCATTGCGATGGTCGGCTTCTGCAAATATAAAAATGAAACTAAAATATTATAAACGAAATTTGCAGAAGCCAGCCAACTTCGATGGTCGGATTCTGCTTAATAATAATCACGCGTTTCTGGATATTTTGTTTGATCAAAACCAAAAATAGTCGTTTTTAGCACAAAAAATTGGTGAAAATGCTACATGGTCATTTGACAATTTAATATCTTAAGTACAGATGTAGTTTGAAAAAATCGTGTCTGTGGAATATGTGAAGGAAAGTAAATCTTATGTCATGGGCATTTTAACTCATTTTCGCAAAAATCGGGGTTGGTCGCTTTCTGCTTAACTACGCTCAATTGCAAGGTTTAATTTACTTTTTTTACTAATTGGTAATAAAAATTTGATATTATGATGTAAAAAATGTATTTTTATTTTTTTACTACTATTACTATAACGCTAAACAAACTCGGCAATTTTTGGGCATTTTTTAATCGAGTTATTGGCAGGATTTGGCAGGTTTCAAACCAAAGTATGGCAGTATCGATAATTTTAAGATGGTCACATTGCAGTCCAGTGTCTCAGTCACTGGTCATTCTGTCAAGTTGAGTAACCTTTTAACTTTTCTAAGGGTGCGCAACTTGTAATTAGTCTGTATATAGTTTATTTGTTGTTTATAGTATGTTTATATTCTTGTAAATTAGATTATTTGTTCTACTAACCCATGTGTTCGTCCTTACAGCTAGACTAACACCTACCACGAAGTACGAAGTTCGACGGCCTGCCTCTCTGTGCTGCCGTCACGACGTGACACTGGCAGAATAGTCGGAACCGGCTCAGTTGCCACAAAAGGAAAAAAAAAAAAAAAAAAAAACTTTTCTAAGATTTGTGTGCAACCATTGAACAAAAATGATAAAAAACATGAACAACGCAATGTTTTGATTTAATAGCGGTATTTGTGTAGTACGTGGAGAAGATGTTGTTTATTGACTAATAAATATTAATTCCTTTAAAGTATGAACTGAAAGTGACAGTAAATCTAGCACTTTCCGGCTGTTTGTGACACCGCGCGTGGTCCCAAAATGCACACATTTTTATGCTTGTATTCGCGAAATTTTTTAGTTTCGTTGTAATTACTTAGTTGTTATAATAATTTACAAGCGGTGCCAGTTATTTGCACGGAGCAGTGTGTTTAACTTGAAGTAATCATCTATATTGATATATATTCAGTTATAAGATGGAAAAACTGCCAATGTGTAGGATATGTCTAGCGGAGAATGTTCCTATGTATGTAGTGGTCAACAAGAAATTGCGTGAACTATATGAGAAGCTGACTGATATTCCAGTAAGTTGATACTTTACAAATTATTGAATTTCCGGTGATAATATGTTTTATCTGCCTCTCATCTCACACTCGAGATTCTGACATGAATAAAAGTGGTATCAATGCGTATAACCTCACCGTCAGATACATATAGAAAACACCAACAGTGTGCTGAAATAGCTTCACAATATATTTGTAATATTGAAAGTATTTTATTTATAGAAACAAAAATAGTGTAAAGCAAGTTTTATTGCAGTTTATAACTGAAGACAGGAGACCTATTCTTGCTTGTTCCATCTGCTGCGCTAAACTTAAACAATGCTGCCGATTGATGATGAAATGCTTGGAAGCTGAAGAGCTGTTTACTCAGATGACGAATGAGGATTACGAGGTGAGGTGTTCAACTGACACATAACAGTCCGTTTCTGTTTTGAGTATTTGAAGTTGAAAACCTGTCTACTATAGCAGTATAGCTACATCTACTTCAACCGCCCAATTGGTCTAGTGGTCGCAGGCGCGACTGCTGACTGTGGGGTCCTGGGTTCGATTCCCAGGACGGCCAAAAAGTGCTATTGAGTTTTTCCATTAGAAATTTCTTAGTAGTAGCCCAGAGTTTGGAAGTTGGCGGTATGATATCCCCGTGCCTTGGAAAACACGTTAAGCCGTTGGTCCTGCACCTGATCTCTCTCTGGTTGTGTCGGATTGCCGTCCCATCAGACTATGAGAGTAAGGGTACAGAGAGTGCACCTGATTATTATTCAAACACGAGATTTTGGTAAATCAGCTTATTGCGTTGAGTAGCATAGCACAGTACAAATGAATGTGTTAAATAACAACCTACCCTCGACTTTGTGAATATTTTTAATAATGAATATGTCACAGGTATTGAAGGGATCTATGTTATTCCATATATGACAACTATAATATGACAACTATAATAAATCTCCCGCGCCGAAGGCTAATCACCACTTAGATTGGCCGCCGTGACCGAAAACGGTCAGGGGGACTATTATTATTATAGCTACATCACGTTATTCCTACAAAACAGTGATTTATAGTTTGACAAGTTGTCAACTTCAAATTCTTATTTAGTACTGGGTTGTTTGGATTCCACCCACTGTCCAGGATGTGTTGAATTTCTTTGGTGACATTATTTGTCGAAGCTCTTATGAAAAACTATGTGCTTACACAAGTGATTATTTCAGCCTTATACAATAAATACTTCTGATAATAAACTGTCATGAATTAAATTAATTAATAAATAAAGTATCTTGACTTGGCTCGCCAAGTTGTTGGCTCAGCAATCATTGTGCCGATAGTCGTATCAGCCCTTGGCTTAATTGCCAAGAGTCTCGACCAATACCTAAGGGAGCTCTCGTTCTCCAGCTGGATCAAGGGCTCGATTCAGAAAGCAGTACTCCTGGACACGGCTCATATTGTTAGGAGGTTTCTCTCTCTGGAGCCCTGACCACTGGTAGCTTGGACCCTGTTCTCGATACCGGTGGGCTACTATTTTTTACATTTTTAAATATATTTTTTTATATTGAAATATTTAAAAATGTAATTTATGTGAAATTTATTAAAATAAATAAAGAGAATAATTGATAATATAATACATTTCTTTCAGCTAAATCCTTTTGCTAAACAAGACCACTTACAGGTTTTCGGAGGACTCTCGAAATGTTCACTAGAGAGCATAAGTATAGTTGACGTTGGTCTAACAGAATGCATTATTGTGAAAGAGGAGTTACCAGCTGTTTGTGAGCAACTACATGATATTATTGAGCCAAACGAAGAACATCAATGTGACGGTATGTTTGTAAGAACATATATCACTTTAATGAAGTACATAATTGTATAGCACATGTGTGAGTAGTAAGTATTTGAGTCAATGATAGTATCATTCAGTCAATGATAGTATCATTGACTCAAATGTGCCCTGGTGCTTGAGGGTGTCTCGCTGATGGTGGTGCATGTGGTGGATCATTTAGTTTCCTTCAAAATGGTGCTGATCCATGTGTGATGTTCGTGAACAGGCGCTGTCACTGGTGATATGACTTGTGACTGGAGCTGTAGCCTTATCCTTTTGTTCTTGACATTCAAAAATGCCTGTAATGGTCTAATTGAAATAAATGCTTTGTGTTTGAATAATAATGAGCATTGCTCTTGACTGTTTTTGTTTGTGTACAGATATCAAACAGAAAAATCGAGACATTGGCTATTCAGACGAAGACGATAGCTCTTTCCCATCAAGCCCTTATGAAAAAGATTCCGAAGATGATGTACCATTAATGGAGTTGAAAACTGAAGTTGAAGAAGAACAAGAAGTACCTAAGCAGAAACAAAGAGCCATGGAGACCAACAGTAAGTACTAGTTAGTTAATAGGTTATAATGCATGCAATGACGGCTAATAGAGAAGTATGGATGATAGAAGACATGCTACGCCAACCTCAAGTAATGCGGGATACAGGCGGGGAATGATGAATGTAAGCAAAATGACTCTGCACAACTCTGGAACTACTACTCAACTTTGGAAGTATCTATCTTTCAAAGAATTGACTTTGAGAGAAAATGGTTTTAGGGACCTCAATGTCATTTAAAGACCTATCTATAGACCTATCTATAGACACCCCGCACAGGTTTGATGATAAAAAAAAAATAGTTTCAGTTATTATTTTTTATTTTTGTTAAAAAATTGTAAAGCGGCTTACAGAATACATCTACCTACTAAGTTTCAACTTTGTAGTCCTAACAGTTTCGGAATAAAGTGGCTGTGACATACACGGACAGACAGACAGACCGACAGACATGGCGAATCTGTAACCTTCTGGCCACAGCCAAGCGCGGCGCGGATTGCGGCGCGGCGTGAGGCGCGGTAAGCGGTGAGCGGCGAAAACAAATGGTAGACAATGTATGAAGTAAGCCACAGCTACCGGCGGCGCGAATTGCGGCGCGACCTGCCGCGCGGCACGCGGCGGCGACGGGCTGCGCGGTGTGCGATTGAAACAAATGTACTAGCGAGTATCGAGGAGGCCACAACTCAGAGCGGCGCGCGCGGCGGCAGCGGTGGACGTATTCAACATCGCACGATCGAAACAAATAATTTTGTTATAATCGGGCGTTGAGCTTATATAAATAATGGATACGGAACAATTTATTAGTGAAATACTGAGTAAATCAGTAATATGAATCATAATACCGTGCCACTTTTGATAGGGCCATTTTAATAGTTAGCCGTTTTCTAAATACGTCCACCGCTGACGCCGCCGCGGTCGCAGCTAGTCGAGCTGTGGCTTACCACCGCAAGTCGCGCCGCCCGCCGCACCGCGCACCGCGCCGCCAGTAGCTGTGGCCAGGACGTTAGGGTTCCGTTTTTTGCCATTCGGCTACGGAACCCTAAAAATTGGTGCACTTTGTCGTTTTGGAAAAAACGTGTCCTACTGGGGTAACGCTCTTCCAGCAGGAAAATTCTAGACGAACGATCGGGGAGAGAAATATTGTGCATGGCCAGAGAGATTATATTAGTGTAAAAAAGTGCACCGAAAATATATGTTGTGCGTCTTCAGGTTTCCGAGATATTGCGTTTCCTGCTAGGGTAATGTTTTGCAGAATCGTGTACCTCCAAAACCATTGTATGTGCGGCTGTAGAATAAACATACACGAGTAGCTCTATATTAGTGCGTAATACACACAGAATAAGATTTAAGAACATATTTATGATTTTCAAGTAATCGCGGTTTATTGAAAACACGAAAAACTGTCAGCGCCTAAATGAGAAAACGTGTAAGCTTGCCGGTAACTGTATTCGGTCCTTCTTGACGCTTATCACTACATAGAATACAATAAAGTCGCTTCCTGCTGCCTGTCCCTATATATGCTTAGATCTTTAAAACTACGCAACGGATTTTGATGCGGTTTTTTTAATAGATAGAATGATTAAAGAGGAGGGATTGCACCTGTGCAACGCTGGGGCGGGTCGCTAGTAAGATACATAAAAAGATTTCAAAAGTGCACGTGATGCGTTATTGAATAGTATTGCTTAAAGTCAAAACGACGGTGTCATAACTTTGACGTTAAATTACAAGAAACCAGCTCAACCCAAGATGTGTAGGTGTAAACCAAAAACTAGTGTATTTAGTCAAAAATTATAAAGTGAAAATATTCAACTTAGAATGTTTCGCATTAAGTAAATTCAAACAAAAAACGTAACATGAAAACATCGGCTGGTTATCCGACCAAATTCGAATGACCGTAAAAAACGACGGCATGGAAGATAATTAAACATTTGTGATTGATGTTAAAAAGCCCTCTTACAAACAATAGTATTAAAATATGAACTCAAGTGAAGCAACAGTGCAAAATAAGTGACTAACAGTGCTTAATAAGTGAACAAAACTTATGAATAAAATAATCCGCAATTCAAACTTGAATCACTTGAGTTGTGAAGAAAAAAATCCATTGGCATGACTCTTAACGACTCTTTACCCGACTACGGTGAAGCCAAAAGGAAGGGTTCTGATTTTAGCAGTCTATGTATGTATGTTTGTATTTACGTATGCTCCTCCGTAGCGCCTAAACACAAAATACAATACTAACTAACAAAATACAAATATAGCAATATCCATATATGGTGATTTTGGGAAATTTAAATAAAACTAATTTTGATAATCATATCTATGTTTTTTGAACAAAATTTTATTCTATTGCAACGGGGATGTTAAAATACACATGTGCAAGCCATTATACAATAAAATAACTAAATGATGACGTTAAAATATTGAAAAAAATACTGGATATTGCTGTTATTGTTCTTGACAGTAGGAAATTGCTGTATTTGAATCTCCTACTTTGGGATTTTGCTGGCATTACACCGATGGATGCCATATTTATCGTTTTCGCCATACTGAATAACGCTCCGTGATTGACTAGTAGGGACTTTGCTGCAATTGGTTTTGACAGGCTTTTGCACCGAACATTAAAAGTTCAACTACTTGTTATACGGGATATTGCTGTTTTAGGAGCGCTATTAGGGGAGAGTGTGTATGAAAGAGCCAAGCTTTGAAAGAGCCGATGCGATTATCTCCCACTTATCAAAATCTTACCATAATTCAATTGAACTCTTTGTATGGCAACACTCGACAGCTGCCATCCACAGACATTTGACAGTTCTAGAAAATCAAATGGCGTCGTAGGACTGAATTTAAAATTTTGAAGGCAAAATGTAAGAATTTTTGGGTTTATTTAAGTTTTTTTGACAAGAAGTGTAAAGCATTGGTTGACAAAATGAATATGTTGTATTGATAAGCATATATGGTGGGTAAATTCATCAATTTATTAGACGATTTGAAAAATTTAATATTTCTTTGTAAAATAGAGTATTTAGTGGACTGTATAGAAGATGCTGGATATCGTCTCGGGGAATCGAACAAGCGACAATTTGGATAGGTGGAAGAGCTCACATACCTTCGAGCCACGTGTCTGCTCCAATGCTGCGGTCAACGATTTTTCTTGACGCACGCTGTGATGGTCTTCTGATGCACCAGGTCGGAGATAGACCCCGGGGCCGCTAATATGAACGATTCCGGTGGAAAGCGGTTTCAACCTGCAGCTACGACGGCGTAGTTGGGTTTTCATGCGAACGGTTTCTTGTGTCGAGGTGGAATGAAGTCCGCCCGATCGATGATCAGTAGGCGAGCTCAATAAAGGAGGGAAAGAGATGGGCATATATCGTCGCTTGTTTCTATGATCTACGTCATATGAAGTAATCAATGGATGAGAGTTAGAATTATGTGTAAGACGACTAAATGGCGTCACCAATATAGTTGGTTGTTGGTTCTGGCAAAAATGTTTTCAGGTCAGGGCTCCAGAGAGAGGAACATCCTAACAATACGAGCCGTGTCTAGTAGTACCTCTTTCTGAATCAAGCCCTTGATCCAGCTGCCTAACGAGAGCCTCCTCAGGTATTCATCGAGGCTCTTGGCAATTAAGCCATGGGCTGATACGACTATCGGCACAATGATCGCTGAGTCCACATCCCACATGTCGACAACCCCGCGAGCCAAGTCAAGATACTTGATTTGCTTATCTTTCTCGGCTTTCACGAGGTTCCCATCATGCGGGACCGTTATGTCAACAATCATTGCGCGCCGCTCTGATCGATCCACCACCACTATATCGGGCTTATTGGCTACAATAGTCCTGTCAGTTATGATTGATCGATCCCAGTACAATGTGATACTGCCTTTTTCGAGAACTGGGTCGGGCACATACCTATAGTACGGCACTTTCGATTCCACAAGGCTGTATTTTAGGGCAAGTTGCTGATGGGTAATCCTGGCTACAAGGTTGTGTCTATGCAAGTACTCTCCGTTAGCTAGACGAGAACACCCGGAGATAATGTGACAAATTGATTCGCCTGGACGGTGGCATGTCCGAAATATGTCAACCGTGCCGTCCTTTACAATAAATCTCCGGTAGTTATTCGTCATCATAACTTCATCCATAGTTGCACAGCCAAAACCTTCGGTTTCTCCGAAGAGGTCCCCGGAACGTAGCCAGGCTACGGACGCTGATAGGTCTACATCAGGCCCATCTAGGGCCCGGAAAAAGCGTCCGTGGAACTCCTTACTCTGCCATACCTCCCTGCGGTCGTTAGTGTCAAGCACTACAGGTTTGCGCCAGTTCTCTTTAGCCAAGGAGAGCGGGGTGAGGCCCTTGTCCACTGCGACCACATCTCGATGTATCCCAACGTCGGCTTCTAAGATATATTTCCTGAGACTGCATATCTCGCGATTGTGGAGAGTCTTAGCGTTTAAAAAGCCTCGACCCCCACACCTCCGCGGGTTATACAGTCTCATAACCGAAGAACGTGGGTGATGCATTCGATATGCCGTCAACAATGTACGGACCTTCCTATCCAGGGCGTCTAGTTCTGTTTGAACCATTTGAGTATGCCGAAAGAGTACATCAAAACCGGCATGACCCAACCGTTGAAGACACGTACCTTATTTCCGCCTGATAAAAGACTATTACATACTTTTTTCCGGCGGCCAAAGAAACGCTCCTTCAACGATTGCTTCATGTCAGCAGCATTGATGGCCAGCGCTTCCGACATACCCAAATACTTATCGGTTTGGGTTGCTGAGAGGGATCTAAGATTTATGGAATCCGAGAGCTGGGTTCCCACCCATTCCACAATCTCCCCTCGCATTACATGCATGACCGCACATTTGTCCACATCAAATTCCATCCTGATGTACTGAAAGTTTCAGTTACCTTCAGTTGTTAAGATTATTGTATTATGATTATTTGAGACTGATCAAAAGCTGTGATTTTTACTTACGTTTAATTTTGATTATTTTTGAGTATAATCGAAATATAACGTAATAGAAGTATAATATAAATATATAAGTATAAAAGAGATATTAAAATTGTTGAGAAACTAGTTTGTTTATACAAAGTGGCATCTGGCTCTTTCATAGCACACGGTAGCTCTTTCATTGACAGATTGTTTTGAAAGAGCCAATTTCCCATTTTTTTTAAGTAGCTATATTTTATATTTCTTACATAGTTACCTATTTTTTTTTAATTTCTGTACCATAACTTTTAAACTGATTATTTAAAAAAAGTATATTTATTTAAAATCAATCAGCCTAAGATGATTTTTTTTAATACTTTTTAAAACTGGCTCTTTCATACACACGGAGACTGTCCTACTTTAAAAAAACCGGCTAAGTGCGAACCGTACTCACACGCACAAAGGGTTCCGTAGAACCAAATAATATAATAAAAGTATTTGAAGGCTCATATGTTGTATTGTTTTACATTCAACAGCAAAACTAAATTTGTTTTTCATAGTATGTAGATGAAAAACAAAGTTACTGCTGCAGTACGATGAAGAAGTCCCATATCTCAAAAACTAAACATCAAATCTTATTAAACCAATTTTGGTTGAAAGTTTTATTTCTTTACGTTCATTTTCGTTATAATCCTACTTTTTTTCAGAATTTTCCTCCTCTTACTTTAGAAATTAGAGGGGGAGGACACATTTTACCAATTTGGAATTGTCTATCTATCAAACGATTGACTTTGAGAAAAAATGGTTTTAGGGACCTCAATGTCATTTTTAAAGACCTATCTATAGACACCCCGCACGTATAGGTTTGATGAAAAAAAAATAGTTTCAGTTCCATGTATGGGGAGAAATAAGTTAAAGGGGATTCCCTACAATCTTATTTTTTTTGTACAAAAATCGTAAAGCGGTTCACAGAATACGTCTACCTACTAAGTTTCAACTGTGTAATCCTAATAGTTTCGGAATAAAGTAGCTATGACATACACGGACAGGCAGACAGAAGGACATGACGAATCTATAAGGGTCAACCAACTAGATTACAAAGCAATACGAGTAGGTATTGATAATTTATTTTATGTCCTTGATCTACACAATTGTGTCGGATTACACTGCACAAACTTTAAAGCTTCCAGTAAAAAGGCATGTTTAGTCAAAAGTTTTAGAATATAAAAGTGCGAGACTATAGTAATGAAAACTTGATGGAATTCAAAGACTGATTATTTCTTTTTCTGATGTCTACTTCACTAAAGACTCTAACGTAGCATACAACAACTTTTTAAAACTATTCCAATTGTTTTATAATTTATGTTTTCCGATTATGTACAAAAAAATAAAATTAATAAAGAATCCGAATTATCTCTGTTTCCATTCATTATTTATATGTACACTTAATTAAAAAAAATTACGTACCGGATTTATTCTCGCAGGGCCGACGGTTACGGAGGAACCAAAACTACACTTACGGAGAACAGAATTAGACGACTCAATACCAGCCGACCAAAATACAAACCAAATATCGGGCTCGAAAATTATCCGAAGCACTCGAAATCGTACGTCCAAATATACTATAACCTTTCGGCTGTGGAATATGTCAGCGAAGTTTTAGATATGCCTGTGATTAAAAAAACAAAACACATTCGGATGTAACAAACGTAACATATGTCAGCGTAGTTTTAATGTTAAGAGTAATCTATACAAACCGGCCAAGTGCGAGTCGTACTCACACGCACATAGGGTTCCGTAGCAGCAAACAATAAAATATAGATATAATAAAAATATTTTGAAGGCTCATTCATATGTAGTAGCTATTGTATTATATTGAACAGCAACACTAAATTTGTTTTTCATATTATGTTAATGAAAAACAAAGTTACTGCTGCAGTTTGATGAAAAAGTCCCATATCTCAAAAACCAAACAACAAACCTTTTCAAACCAATTTTGTTAAAAGTTTTATTTACGTTCTACAATGCTACATTTTTTCAGAATTTTACTCCTCTTACTTTAGAAATTAGAGGGGAGGCGACACACATTTTACCATTTTGGAATTGACTATCTATCAAACGATTGACAGGTTTCAGGAGGTTTTCAGGAACGTCAATGTAAAGAAAGACCTATCTATAGACACTCCGAACGTATAAGTTCGATGAATTTTTTTTTTAGTTTCAGTTCCATGTATGGGAACTATGAGGAGCCCTCCCTTATTTTTGTACAAAAATCGTAAAGCAGTTTACAGAATACATCTACCTACTAAGTTTGAACTGTGTAATCCTAATGGTTTCGGAATGAAATGGCTGTGACATACACGGACAGACAGTCAGACCAGCACTTTGCTTTGATTATTTGAATATCTTTTCAAATAATAAAAGCAAAGCGCTTCAATTCATATATCATACCACAAATATTGATACTGTACTGTATTCGAGTTGAGGTGTATACTTAATAAAGACTGAAGCTGTAAATGTTATTGTTTACGTCGTGCAGGGTTTAAAGTAACCTAACACGAAGGGGATGGCGAGTGGCACCATCCCCTTCGAAACTAACCTGTCCGGAGTCGAGGTGCCCCAAGTCCTGAGCTCGCTTCGCTCGCTCTTGCATCCTAAGTTTTCCTTGCCACAATGCCTTGTTTATTTTGATGTGGTGTGAGTACAATACAACAACAAAATTTGAGTACGATCGACGCATTCGACTCTGTTTATTATTTTTAAAAATTTGGATAGCATAACGTCAACTTGTACATTTTCGTTGAAATTAAATGCCATGGAAAAATACACCGAACAAACAATAATTCTACGGTTTGATAAGTTTGTTAAATAAAAAAATGTGGTTATAAAATTCATTGAATTGTATTTCTGTGAAATATGTTTCATTCAAGTAAATAGTCGTTATAACAATAATATTCGAAATAAAAATAAAAGGACCAATTAATTATACGAGTATGAAACATTTTCGGCGAAACGAAATTCAATGAAATTTCTGTCTGCAAAACAAGGGCACACCGGTATAGGCATGTAATGTCGTGAGTAAACTTTTGAGTATGAATGTGAGTCGGTATAAGAATAGATGAAGACCAAAGAAACGATGGATGGACTGTGAGAAGGATGATATGGCAAGGAAGGTGTCCTATGAGATGACGAAATATCTACGTATGGAAGAAAAAGACATGCTGCGAACGGATAGCACTAGATGTTGCGGGACCATCTCTAGAAAGTGAAAGCGGCAACTGGTACTTCATGGTTGCCATGGAATACTTCACAAAGTGGTCAGAAGTCTTCGCTATTCCTAACCAAAAAGCTACAACTGTCGCAGATACTGGTTCAAGAAGTCTTTTGTCGTTTTGGAGTACCCTTAGAAATACAGTGTCTCCGAAAACAGTCTTCAAAATTGCAAGCAAAATGGGACGGACCATACCGACTCGTGACTAGGATCAACGATGTCACCTACCGAATACAGAAGGGCCGACGAGGTGCGCCTAAGATTAACCATTTAGACCGAATGATGAATCAAAATCAAATCAAAATAAGTTTATTAACCAATACAGACGAAACAGTTGTGTCATATAGTCGGTGAGCCACAAACTAAGCATTGCTTGTGGCTCGGGAGTGCGAATTTTACAAAGGAGAATGGGCCTCGAAGTATGGGCGTCTACCCCAAGGTCAAAAAGCCATTAGATATACATAATTGAAAATAACTTTTCAAGGAGAACCTTTGCTACTAACAAGACTTTCGCCAATTCGTTGTCGGTTCGGAGTAATTGACCTAAATAGGTAACTATTTGAGCACCGAAGTTAAGATTTTCTGGGTGACCAATAGCAATAGCGAGCAGAAAGAGAGCAGCGGTGGCCCAGTGGTGGCGGCCCCGACTTACTGTTCGTAAGTCGTGGGTTCGAACCCAAGCAGGCGCATTACTTTGTGTCATTTATTTCATCACCACTGCTCTCGAAACGGTGAAGGAAAACATTGTAAACATTCGAAGACATGACATCTACCAACCCGCACTGGGCACGGATTATAGCCCATTCCCTCTCATAGAGTGGAGGCTGTGTGTTCCAGCAGTGGGAACATTGTAGGCTGATTGTGCAATAGCAATAACATATATACAATTAGAGAGAACTTTCAATGACAACTTTTGCTACTAACATAACGTTTGCTAATTCGCAGTCCGTTCAGAGTTATTGACTTAAATAGCTGACTATTTGGACACCGAAGTTAAGTTTTTCTGAGTAACCAAAAGCAATAAGATATGCACCATTGGATAGAGATTTTCAAGGAAACCCTTTGCCATTTAACGATTTTTCCAATTCGTATTTCGTTTGCAGTTATTGACCTAAATAGGTCAGTAGTTGGACACCGAAGTTAAGACTTTATTTACAACCAATTAAGAATAGTGTATATCTTTGACTGTTAGTTGCCCGTAAGGCAACTAATAGTCAAAGATATACACTATTGGATAGAACTTTTTAAAGAGAACTTTTGCTACTGGCACTACTTTTGCTAATTGGTAGTATGTTCAGAATTATGGACCTAAATGTGTGTCTAATTGAGCATCGAAGTTAAGATTTTTTGAGTAACCAATAGCAATAAAATATACACCATTGGAGAGAGCTTTTCTATGAGAACTTTTGCTACTAACATAACTATTGCTAATTCGCAGTCAGTTCGATGTTATTGACCTAGGTCACTGGTGGTCAAAACTTAAGATTTTGTTTACAACCAATGAAGAATTTATGGTCAACGTTTTCTTTTAGTCATAAGATTAGACTATTGGTTTGACTATTGGATAGAACTTTTCAAAGAACTTTTGCTACTAGCTACTGAACTTTTGCTACTAATAATAAAAATCATATCAACACTCAAAAATACAAATAATGTGACTACGATGGAATTTCCACAAAAGTACTCAAAGCTGTTGCTGGCGTCATAAGTTCTCCTTTAAGTTACATAATTAATTTGAGTATCAGTGCTGGAATATTCCCGATCGCACTAAAGACATCTATAGTAAAGCCACTATTTAAGAAAGACGATAAAGAGTTGATGATTAATTATATCCGACCGATATCACTCATCCCAGTAATATCCAAAAGTTTTGAAAAATATATTTATAAACAATTCAACTCATATTTAGAACACAAAAGATCCTCTGCAATGAACAAAAAGGTTTCAGGGGAAAAAAACTATTAACATGGCAATTTATGATTTTTTTATATACAGGGTGTCCCGTAAATAATGGATCAAACGTAACGGGTAGGTAGCTTACCTCATTTCCAACAACTGATTTGAACAGTAAAAAAAAAACCGATAAGGTAGCCAAGATATTTTTTTTTTCGATTTTTACTATTTTCTGTACCAGCATTCAGTGTTTTTAATGCTGTTGCTGCAAATGGTATCATATTTAGGTGTGATTTTTGTCAAACATTTCTGAATAGTTTACTAATGTTATAAGATATCATTTTTTTAAATAACATTTTATTTGCCTTAGAAGAAAAATCTTGAATTGAAAAGTTTTGTTTTTACGATGAAAAGACCAGAATTGGAAAAATTCTCCTGTAAAAAAAATGTATGACACCAAAGTGTACCATTATTTTAAAAACTTGTAAAATTACTAAGGTTTGCAAATTGGTATAAAACTTACGCCTTGTCTTTGTCGTTACAAAGATATTGCTATGAATCTGACAGAGGTGCAAAATTACGAAATAAAATAAAATTTGAAAAAGTGTTCACAATTCAACTATTTTCTTAAAAATGTTTAGGTATGAAAAAAATTAGGAGGTTATATTAAAAAAAAAATACAAATAAATCGTTTATTTTGTTTTTACAGTAAATGTTCAAACTGACGTCCCCCTACGAGAATGCAAAGTCTGCACCTCCTAATAAAGGAAGCTCTTATCCGACGGACAAAATGGCTGTTGTTTATTTCTGATACAGCAGATTGGATGCGCTGACGTAATCCTTCTTCCGACGTTATTCGTTGTTTGTAAACTTTGTCTTTTAAACATCCCCAATAAAAAAAATCTAAGGGATTTAAATCCGGAGATCGCGGAGGCCACAAAATTGGTCCTAATCGGCCGATCCATCTGTCAGGGTAAGTTTCATTGAGTTGCGCCCTTACTGCCGTCGCATAGTGAGCGGGGCAACCATCATTTTGTAACCACATTGCTTGCCGCACGTCTTCTGGAATATTTTCTAATAACGTTGGCAACTCATTCCTTAAAAACTGCAGATAGTATTCGGCGTTTAGAGTTGCTGGTAGTTCAAAGGGCCCTATTATTTGCCCATTTATTATTCCTGCCCATAAATTTATTTTAAATTGATGTTGGCTCCTGTCCTCTCGCATCAAATGTGGGTTTACCAGCTGCCAACTGCAAATTATGCAAATTGAGATATCCATCTCGCCGGCATGAAGACTCGTCACTCCATAAAATTTTATTAAAAAACTGTGGGTCCACCCGTATCATTCTAAGCATCCTTTGGCAAAATGCTACTCTTTGCGGGTAATCACATGACGTCAGCGTTTGAACACGTTGCACGTGATATGGGTGCAACCGGTGCCTTTTTAGAACTCGATGTACCGTCGATCTTGGAATACCTGTGCGTTGCGCTATGACGCGAATTGAGACCGACGAATCTTCTTCGATTTCTCGAACAATAATTTCGTCATTGACTTGTGACGGTCGCCCTTCACTGGCACCCCCAACTCCGATGCCAAGAATTCTTCCCTCAAGAAGCGCGTTATGCACTCTAATGAATACGCGATAGTCGGGATGTCGATCCCGGTTCGGGTATCTTTCACGATACAATCTTGCGGCCGCCCTGGCATTACCTCTTGCTTCTCCGTAGATAAAATGCATTTCGGCATACTCCCGTGGCGTGTACTCGTAACGAGGCATCGTACTACTGCACACACGTACAACCACACACAAACGATTGTTTTCGAAGTCCATAGGATTGCCAAGTCATTCGTCCAAAACACAAACAGTTCCAAATCGTTAGGCAAAGCAAAGTCCAAATACACAGCACAAGTTTAATTTTAAGGAACACAACATTTAGGCACAGCGGGAGCGAAAGTAGTCTGACGTACGTATCAACTCGAAGAGAGATTCGTGTCAACTAAACAAATAAAATCATGCAACAATAAAGCCCTGTATGAGTGAAGGGTGAAGGAAAAAAAATACCTGCACAAAGACACCGATTTACCAAAAATACAAAAGCGGCGCTATCTATCCCTTTCACACTGAGTGAGGTGCAACTCCGCAGGTAGCGGTCCCAAATTCCGAACAGATGACGTCATCGGCTCGGAATTACGCTACACGCTTAACCACATGCTTAGATTACAAGCATAAGCCATTACGAGAAAGAAAAGTTAGATTGTACCATTTTAATTTCTGTTCTGTCTTTTTCATCACATTCATAGCAATATCTTTGTAACCGCAAGGACTAGACGTAAGTTTTATACCAATTTGCAAACCTTAGTAATTTTACAAGTTTTTAAAATAATGATACACTTTTGTTTTATACATTTTTTTTAAATGAGAATTTTTCCAATTCTGGTCTTTTCATCGTAAAAACAAAACTTTTCAATTCAAGATTTTTTTTCTAAGGCAAATAAAATGTTATTTAAAAAAATAGTATCTTATAACATTAGTAAACTATTCAGAAATGTTTGACAAAAATCACACCTAAATATGATACCATTTGCAGCAACAGCATTAAAAACACTGAATGCTGGTACAGAAAATAGTTAAAATCGAAAAAAAAAAATATCTTGGTTACCTTATCGGTTTTTTTTTACTGTTCAAATTAGTTGTTGGAAATGAGGTAAGCTACCTACCCGTTACGTTTGATCCATTATTTACGGGACACCCTGTATAGTGATGAAGGATATGGATCAACATAAGCCAGTGTGCAGTATATTCTGCGATATGACTCAGGCGTTTGACTATGTTCAACACAATATTTACTTAAGAAACTCGAAGCATATGGCATTAGAGGTAATATACTAAAACTATTTGAGTCATATCTTCAAAACAGAAAGCAAATAACGGAAGTCAGTAGGGTAAACTTAACTACAAAACGAGAAGAGTCGCACCGGTCGCAAGAACGTGAAGTTAGGTATGGTGTTCCTTTGTTTACATTATATATTAATGACTTGCCTAAGTCCACAGAACAACCTATGAGCCTCTTTGCCGATGATAGTGTAGTGACAATTGCGTATAAAAATCGAGACACATATAAATCTGACATTAATAACTCACTAATTGCAATTATAGAATG
This sequence comes from Eugnorisma glareosa, assembly GCA_947578425.1. Classification (NCBI taxonomy): domain Eukaryota; kingdom Metazoa; phylum Arthropoda; class Insecta; order Lepidoptera; family Noctuidae; genus Eugnorisma; species Eugnorisma glareosa. Next base: position 2,881,698 of record OX387984.1, read on the forward strand.
GTTAAATAATAATAATTTAAAATTGAATTTAAACAAGACTATTAATTAATAATCCAAATGTAAACTATAATAATAATAACATCGACGAAGTTGATACAACTAAATTTTTAGGACTTATTATTGACAAGATATTAAATTGGAAGGCACATATAGAGACTATCAGTAAGAAAATAAGTACCTCTGCATATGCTCTTTACAAACTAGCAGCAGTAATTAGTATAAATGCTTTGCTCACCGCATACGACGGCTTGGTGGAGTCTATTTTAAGATACGGCGTAATTTTTTGGGGTAATTCGACTGACCGGGAACTTATTTTTAAAACTCAAAAGCATTGCATTAGGTCGATGTTCAAAATTGAAACCACTCAGAGTTGCAAGCCTTATTTAAAAAAATACAAAATCTTGACCCTACCTTCACTTTATACACACGATTACTTTTACATCGTTCTGTAGCCGAAACACCGTAACTCCAGTCGAGTAATAGTTACTATTGGCATTGTTATTATTTGTTTAGGACATCAATTATAGAAGTTAGAAATTTATCACTTTTTTTCTGTCATTCGAGTTAAATCTTAGTAGTGCTTCCACTATTTCATTCATAAACGCAATATCGTACGCGATCGCTGGGTGACGAAGAACAGCTGTGCGTGTGCGATTCAGTTGCGTGGGTTCAATGGACGTCGGACGAATTTAATAACCGGATGCAAGTAGTTATTTCATTTCAGGTACGATTTAGGTTTTGTATAACTTCATTTACCTACAACATCTCTCGTTAATATCACGGCACGGTGTTTACCACTATCACATCTCGATACGAGAGAAATTAATTGGCATTTAATTCACCACTCTCGCATCACGAAATCACTAGTACTTGTACCGTACCTATTCTACTAGACACCGACACGTCGAGTACTCTTGGGAACCAATCAAGCTAGGTACCTAATAAGCATACCTACCAACCATAATAAATAAATAATACCAGCCTATTATTGTCCCATTGCTGGGCAAAGGCCTCTTCTCAACAGAGAAGGCACGAACATTGATCACCACGCTTGCTCAAGACGGGTTGGCGATTTCAGACTTTTATAAGTCCAGGTTTACACCACAACCACCACAACAACCACCATAACCTACCATTATGATCCATAAAATTTAATAATACTGCTAAAACATTTTTTTGCGGCAATGGTGGCGGCTTCTACAAAGGCAGGCAATTTGCACGGAAAAATGAATCGTTTCGTCTGTCGAATAGAGTTCATTATTAGTTGAAGGTATTAGGAGGTATTGAAGGTATTAAGTTGGAATTAAGACCTTATTTTTTGAAGTTAACCGTGTAATTCGGTTGTGCATCTTTGTAAAGTCAGGTCGGACACGAGACAATAGGTTTCTCGGAATAATTTTAGTAAACTGCGTACTTACCTAGTTTGGTAAAATTTTTAATTTTCACCGTTAACAGCTATGAAATAAAATCCGAATTCGCTTTTCGTATTTTTATTTGTGTACCAATTTATCTATCGCGTATATATTTTTATTTTATTAGTGTTTATCTATCTAACGCGGCGGCATCGTTTGTTTTCGAGACGGTGAAGGTACCTACACTAGTGTAAGTATTACATTCATTCGAGGCACAGATACTTTTTATTTTGCTTTGTATTGAAGGTTTGCTAATCATGAGTTTGATATAGGGCGGTAAATACCTACCCGAAAGTAATGAATCCGCATTCTCCATTGTTTGTTTTAAATTCCGTTTACGTTTAGGTACTTAAAAGTTAAAGAACTCTAATTTTTCCTTCATACTTTCTACGGGCTTAGGACCGTCGCGTCAGCAATACATTTTACTACCTATCTAAGTGGGTACTTACTTTGTAATAACTCTTTTATTCTCAAGAAACAGTATTAAAGGCGCAGGCGTATTTAAAAAATTGCAGCTATCTAGAAACATAATCAACGTAAAACAGGGTGAATAGGAACGCAGGGGTGAATTAGAGACAAAACTCTGAAAGAGATTTTAACATTGAATTAATGTTATGTTGCCAACAAGGTTTCTAAATAATTAAGTTAATACTTAATTATTTAGAAATCTTGTTGGTTAAGTAAATAAAATAGAGCACTTTTTGGTATCAATTCAACGTTAAAATCCGTTTCAAAGTGTTGTCTCGATTCACCCCTGCGTTCCTATTCACCCCGTTTTACCGGTAACTAAGGCTAAGGACATTAGATTATTTACACTTCCCTGTATCGAAGCAACTGCTCAAATGGAGTCCGCTTCGCTCGAAACATAAACTCTACACTTCCCTGTATCGAAGCAACTGCTCAAAATGGAGTCCACTTCGCTCGATACATAAACGGGCACGTTTTATTACATTGTCTTTTAATTTAGCTAATGTGTCTCTATCACTTTTCACAATATTGAACGCGTCCACTATCGCACTTCTTAACTCATCTCGAGTAGTACGCTCCTCAAAATAAACTAGTCTTTTGATTTCAGTGGCAGTGAGCAGCACGAGCTCAACGAAACTGGTATGGATGTAATCCATTCGTATTTAATAATTTCCAAACGTAATATTGGCTAACATTGAATCGCCTTGCCTTTACGCCGTGGGTCGCGTTCGAAGTACTCCAGTATGTCTTCCTCTAATTCCGCCGAGTACGGTAGTCTACCGCGGCCCTGCGCGTGTGCTCGAAACTGTCCATGATCGAGGAGGCGCTGGGTTACAGCTAGGATGGTGGAGGTGAAGGGAACTTGAGGGTCTGTGATTCCACGTGCGCGCAGTGAGTTCAGGTGTTCCGGCTGAGCATACAACCGTCTAGCCTCTTCCAGGTTATGGTGCGCCATCCCATAAAAATCCACCATTGCCCAATACTCCACGTTGGAGACCACGTATTGCCGACTCATTTTTAGCACGTGGTTAGGTTGCGCGTGAGTGACCTAATACAGCGAAATGCGCCACGATACTAACTATGAAGGAAGGACGGGGGCGGTCGGCGGCTAGACTGTGTAAGCGTGGGGGCGGGGGCGTGGCTTGCGGATCTTGCCGTCTGATCGATGAATGAATTTTTCATTGGGTACCGTTCGCATGTGCTGCCGATAGTGGATACGTTTTACACACACAAATACGTTTACTGAAAGGAAGCGTTACATCGAGTTCTCATTATTTCACAAAAAAACACTAAATTTAATTTTGAGTGATCTTTTTTATTGTTACTTTTTGAAAAAAATAGTGCCAATCGTTTCGAGTTCGATAATCGTGTTTATGGCTTTCGGTTCCAGAACGACCTAAAAGTAACCGTGTATTTGTTGGCGACTATTCAGGCGCAGGGGGTCCGGTGGCAGGAAGTAGAAGTAAAATGCAGAGGCTTCAAAGTCACAGCGATACATTCACGATTCGCACTCAAAGTTGTTGTTTACAGGACGGCGGACTCTTCAAGACTGATTTGCTGCCGTTGGATGTCGCTGCGCCCCCGCTAGGGGGCGCGGCAGGCGGTCACGGGGCTCTGCCCCCTGGCCGCGGAAGCCATACCTCGGCCCGTTAAAACGGGCCCGTCGTTTTGTCGCCTTTATTAAAAAGGCTAGGCCTGTTGGCGTGCGTGAGACAACGCACGCCTGTGTGTATGGTTGCGGTGAAGTTTTCAGTAGGCGCGCCACAGCGCTGTCTCATAGCGCTGCTTTCTTCACGGCACCTCGGCGGTCTGTCCCCGCCAGGTGAGACCCCCGGTTACCCGGAGGAGGCCCGGCGGAGGACGACCAGCGACAGAGGTGCCGACTCGACGCACCTATGAAGGATGTAAGGCTCCCGTCCGTCCCGCTTCCAGAGCTAGCCGGTCGCGGTCCGGACTAAGAAGCCGTTATGAGTGTGTGGGCGGTATTGTACTGTGTAACACCGCCCAGTGTTGGTGTGGGTCGCGAGCCCGCGCCGCGCCCCCACATTGTGAGTCTACGTGTGTGTAGAGAGATGCATGTGTGGTGTAGCTGCGCGACGTGCCTATATTAACTTAGAACACGCCACCCAGCTGAGTGTATGTAGTATGTGGAGTCATATTGTTCAGGTAAGCTGCGTGTAGCCTGGGGCAGCTTACCTGGGCGTCAGTCCGGTGGGGGGGGGGTCAGTGTCCGCTACCAGGTCGCGGGGGAGGGGGCGCCTCGCGTCAGGGGGGCGCGCATGCCAGGGCGCAATGTGCTTGACGTGCGGCCAAGCAGATGCGTCGGCACGCGCGAACATTCCCGTCGCGAGGCGCCGGATGAAGGCGTCCAGGCTCTCGATCCCGAGATCCCGCTGGATGACGTCGTTCCTCACGTAGCGAGGGGCGGCAACAATGGTCCGCAGCGCGAAGTTTTGCTGCGTGCGGAGGAGCTTCTTGTGGCCCTCGCACGCGAGGACGTACCAAGCGGGAGCGGCGTACGTCAGTATCGAGCGTATATAAGTCTTATATACGCCCAACTTGACGCGCGCCGGCAGACGGGACGAGAGCACTGGGCGGAGCTGGTGGCGGGCTATGCCAGCCCGCGCCGCGACCTGGCGGACATGGCCGCCCATGGTGAGCCGACGGTCGATGGTGACACCCAGGTACTTCACCCGGGGCGACCAATCGACGTCGGCGCCTTGTAGAGTCAGGGGTGGTGGGAGGGGCGCTGATCCGGTGACCATCGCCTGCGTCTTACCCACGTTAACCGACAGCCGCCACTTGGACAGCCAGTCAGGCAGCAGGTCTAGCGCGCGCTGCATTTTGACCGCCGCGTACTTCGCGTTGAGCGAGGTGGTAATGTACGCGGCGTCGTCGGCATACAGCGCGAGCATCGCCTCTGGCGTCGTGGGGATGTCGTCGGTGTAACGTGAGTAACACGCCGGCGAAACGCAGCTGCCCTGCGGCACGCCGGCCATCACCGGACGGGCGCTGGAGAGCGCTCCCTCTACCACCACACGGAAGCTCCGATCTGTAAGGAAAGACTGGACCACCTTTACTACACGGCGAGGCGCGTCGGACGTGGCCAATTTATATACCAGGCCCTCGTGCCACACGCGGTCGAAGGCCTTCTCCATGTCGAGGAGTACTGCAACCGAGTACTCCTTCTTGTTGCGAGCTTGCGTCAAGTGGTGCAGTACCCTCGACAGCTGGAGCGTCGTGCTGTGTTCCGACCTAAACCCGAACTGCTCGGGCCGCGGGTCGATGTGCGGCTGGAGATGCCGCAACAGGAGTTTTTCAAACACCTTGGAGATGGTAGCCAGCAGCGTGATGGGCCGATAGCTCTACGGCTTCAGGATGTTCTTCCCCGCCTTGGGCAGCATGATGACGCGCCCCTCCTTCCACGAGGAAGGAAACGTCCCGGTGCGCAGTATCGCCGTGTACAGGCGCGCCAGCGCCGCTACCATGCGGTGCGGCAGTTGGCGCAGCACTGCGTTGGTGATACCGTCAGCACCGGGAGCCTTCCTCGGCTTCGTCCCCAGGATGGCGCGTCTGACTGCCCCAGGCGAGAAAAATATGGAATCCTCCTCGGGAGCTATCGGCGCGGCGAAGTAGTCCCCAAGGTGCTTCTCGACTGTTGCGACATGTTCGACGTCGCTGGTCGGGTTAGGTCGGAATTGACGCTCCAGGTGCTCGGCGAAGACCTCCGCGCGGTCCTCCGCTATGTACTTAAGCGCCCCGCCGCTGTCCAGTAGCGGGCGCACCGGAGCTGGGGTATTCGTCAGTTGACGACAGAGTCTGTGGGCGGATGGCCAGCTGCCAGCCGCCTCCTGTATGCGGTCCTCCCAGCTCTCGGCTTCCCGGTTCCGCAACTCGGCCTTAATCTTCTCCGCGAGACGATTGACCTTCCTCTTGATGGACGGACATCTAAGTTGCTGCCACTGCTTGCGAAGGCGCCTCTTGTCGGCGATCATGCGCTGTAGATACACTGGCAGGGGCGGCTGCAGCACTCTCCCCTGCGGTTCTAAGGTTGTCGCCGCTTCCAAGGCGCTCTGGATGCAAGCAGTGACGTCGTCCGCAGTCTGGTTGACGTCCGCGGAGGTAGTCACGGGCCGAGTCGGTGTGGTGGCCTCAGTCTTGTCCTTAAAAACTTCCCAATCGATGCGTCGACGTGGCGCTGCGGGCATCAGTCGGGTCGGCATACCCGATAGGACGACGAGAACAGGATGATGATCTGACTGCATCTCGTCGTCTAACACCTGCTGCGTGATCTGACAGCGCAGCCCTCGGTAGGCCACGATGTCCAGCACGTCCGGCATGTATGTGCGAGCGTCCGGGTAGTGGGTGGGCGTCTCTGGGCCGGACACCGTGTAGCCGAAGGCTGCCGCGTCCGCGAAGAGCCGCCTGCCCCCCGTGTTCGTCACGGCCGAGTTCCACGCTGGGTGCTTACAGTTAAGGTCGCCAGCAAGGATCGTCGCCCCGCCGCTGGCCTCGAGAAGGGCCCTCAGCTCCGCGACGTTGAGCGAGGCCGAGGGCGCCTTGTAGCAGGCGTAGATGGCGAGATCCTCGCCGGCAACGTGTAGCTGCACACCCAGCGCGTAGAACGAGCCGAGTGACGGCACAGGGAGCTCTTGATGGACGACTCTCCGCCTCACCAGTACCGCCAGACCACGGTAGGCAGTGTCGGTAGCAGACCTTTCATCCTTCCTGTAAGCGAGATATCCCGAGACTCGGAGTCTGTCCGTAGGTCCCAGGAGCGTCTCGCTTACTAGCGCCACGTCGATATCTTGTTCGTAGAGGAGGCGGCGGAGGGGGGCGACCTTACCTCGAAGGCCGCGGGCATTCCAATGAATCACCCTCAGCGGCCTAGCCATGGTAGAGTTTGAGGAGGGAGGCCAGACCGTCGAGGATGACAAGCTCCGCGTCCTGTCCCTGCCTGATGGCCTTGATCAGGTCCATCAGCAACTGGATGGCGCAGGCTGTGAATTCTTTTTTCTTCTCGGCGTCGGCAGCTGGGCCGGCGCTCGATGTGCTTGTGGGTAGGGCCGAGGGCCGCGCGATGCCGGCGCCAGCTGTCGGCCTTTCCTTGGGCTGCCTCTTCATCGTCTTTGTCCCTTCGGGTGGTGGTGGTGGGACAGCCTGCGCCTGGGTCGAGGTATGGTCGTCCCGGTGGGTGTCCTCCTTTGGTGCGGGTGCAGGGAGGGGCTCAGGTTTGTTCCCCTTGCCCCTACGCTTCCTATTCCGCTTCCTCCGCCGCTTGGAGGAGGGGGGGGCTTCTCCCCTATCGGTGGGCCCGTTGGCCGCCGCCATGAGTGACGCGCCTTGGGCCTCTGTGGAGGCCACTTCTGTTGGCCTCACGGTGGCCGCTTCCGGTCGGCGTGACGGCGACTGTGCCCGCTCGCCTGTGCCGTATCTCCTGTTGGAAGATGGGGCAGCGCACGTTGTTGGCGGGGTGGTCACCCCCGCAGTTTATGCACGTCGCCGGCTCTTCACGCGGGCGGGGGCAATCACGCGCTGCGTGCCCCTCTGCGCAACGAACACAGGCGATCGGCCGGTGGCAGTGATGAGATGAGTGCCTAAATTTCTGGCACCGGTGGCACTGGGCCGGCCCTCTCTTCCCCCGCCAGGCCTCAATCTTAACACCCCGCATGTACATGAACACGGTGGTGTCGAAGAGAGACCTGACCTCCGGTGTCCTTTTTAGGACTGCGTGGAACACGCAGCCGGGTCTTCCCTGGCGCGCCCTGATGTGGCGCACGTACTCCGGCTCGTGCCCCAACGCACGGAGCTCCTCCTCTATCTCCTCCGGTGGGGTGTCAACCGGCAGCCCTGTGATGGCCACCTTCAAGCTGCGCTCCGCCGGCAGCGAGTAAGCGAACCAAGATATGCCGCTTTCCTTTTCGAGGCTGGTCAGGTAGCGCTGAACCAACCTAAATTCGTCCTCGCTTTCGGGCGAGAAGCGAATCCCAGCGCCGTACGGGCGGGCGTTGGGAGGTCGGCCCAGCATCTTCTTGATGGCCCTAAAGTGGGCGGCCCATCCCGGCAGCTTCTCCACCACCAGCGGAGGATACCTAGGCCGCTTCGGCGGCTTCGGCTTAGGCTGTCCAGTGGTCGCTCCTCCGTCGTCCCCTAGGGCCGCCGGTTGAGCTGTGGAAGCAGTGGTTAGTGGTGCACTCACCCCATGGTGTGCCTCCAGGCGTCTTCCGTCGGTGGGCGTTGACGGTGTCGGCGACGCGGGAGGCGTGCGCCGAGCCGCCTCCGCGAAGGTGGGCGATCCAGCGGAGCCCCGACCCTGCGGCGTCGCGCGCTCATGCTGCGGTCGCGGCGGGTCGAGGCAATAACGCTTCGCCTCCTCCTCTTCTAGATCATCAGTGCTTCGGCGCCGTCGCTGCGGGCGAGGCTCCAGCTGGAACTCGTAGCCAAATCCCAGCGACGGCGTCGGTGATGCGGGAGGGGTGCGCCTCCTTGGGGCGCTCGGCCCAGAGTCGACGGAGCCCGCGGACACCATCGACATGCTCGAGCCGGCTCGCGACGAGCATGCCGACAGTCCCGCCGGCGAGTCGTAGGCCGAGGCACGCGGTGGCGCAGGAGAGTCGGGCGCCTGTGGCGCCGGGGGCGTCGGTCGGGCAGTAGGCGCCAACTTCAGCAGAGGCCGTCGGTCCCGCTCCGCCTCAGCCGGCCCGGCCAGCAAGCTGTGACTGGGGCCGGCGGTGGCGGTGCGTGAAGCTGTGGCGCTGCGGCTGGCGGGTGCCGCCGCGGACGCAGCCCCGGGGGGCGCGGTCGACGCGGCGGGTCGCGGCGCAGCGGTAGTGCGCGCAGCTGGGTGCGCAGTGGGGCGCGCAGCGGGGCGCGCAGGCGGGGCTGCCGGTGCAGCAGGGCGATTGATGCTCGCAGGGGCGCGCGGCGTGGGCGCTGACACGCGCACGGGTGGCGCAGTCGCGCACAATCACTCGCGCGGTGGGTGCGGTAGCACGCGCTTGGTGAGCGCGGCCTCCGGGTGCGGGGGCGGGGCCTGGGGCCTGTATCGGCACCGGGCGGAACGCGGACGGTCGCACGGCTACGGCGTGCGGCTGGCTCGACGACAGCGCCGGCGCAACGCGCGCAGGCGCCGATGACGTCGACGGACCATACGCCGCCGCCGCCGTGCTCGGTCCGGCTCCCCCCAGTGCTTCCTCGGCTCCACCTTTCCTCCTTTCTTCATCCGTCTTCTTGCTGGGCCTCTTCTTCTCCTCACTACGAGGAGGAGGGGGTCCAGCCAGCATTGCACCGGGCGCCGCGTCGCCGATGTTCGGCATCGACGTCGCCCGGTCCAACCCCGGACGGGGCTCCTGGAGTCTGGCGCCTCCGCGGCCAGAGCCACGGGCGCCAGGCTTCGGCATCTCGTTGAAAAATTTAAAATTAAAATTCACCGTGGCGACGTGGCGTCGCGACCGCAACGGTGCTCAGCACCGGGCAGCACGGCAGCCGCTCCCCCCGTGCTCGCACCAGTGCAGGGGCACTTGTGCGAACACAGGGAAAGTGAGGCTTTAGGCGGTCCGAGCGACGAAGTTTCTGTGCTAAGAGTACTCCCAGCTGGGAGCACGATTCTCACGGCACTTCCCACTCGCGATCTAGGCGTACTGGACACGTCAGATCGGTGCGGACCACTGGCGATCCCTGATTTGCTGCGAGCAGCGGCGCCGTATTTATACGCTTGGTCGTGGGTGGCAATTAGCGGGCGGACCGCGCGCTCATACAATTTCGCTCTCCACCAATCACGGCCGACGTTTACAAATAGACAAACAAAGCTATCTATACAATCTATATTTACATTTGCTATTTTTCTATCTTACAACTATACACGATTAATTTCAGTTTATACTACAGTTACACATAAAAATCGGCCACACGGCTTTTATTTAATACATCTTCTAGCTCTTTTAAACACGCGGTATTTATTCACATAGTTATACATTCAAAGAGACTAACACAAGTAAATTAACATTCAAAAGACTGAACCAAGTAAACTATTTACATTGCTGATTCCGGTTGCAGTGCTCCTTAACAGTATTTGAAAATGCGATGTTCGTAAGATCCAATCCTCTCCTATTTACTCGCATGGCAGATCGATTTCCTCGTAAAAGACGTGATTGTACCCAAATTTGCCAACAACAATTTAGAACGGCACTTATGAGAATAATTTGCATGGCTCTAAAAATTTATAATAAACTTCCGAAAAACTGGAAGCAGTTAAGTGATGTAGCGTTAAAAAATAAAGTCATTGATTTTCTAGCAGTTAAGACTTACTATAATTTAAATGAGTTTTTAGATGAGAAATTCTGATAATACTTACATATTTTACTTATCTTTTATTCTATATGTTTTAATATTTATATTATCATGACAATTTTTGAATAATTCGACTCGGTGACATTATAAATTTTGTATAATTACCTATTATGTTTAATATTTTCATGCCATTGTTTACGGCAAACGTGATGATCTGTTTTCATACTTTTAACATCTCTTGCATGCTGACAATTTGTTGTATCATGTATTGTACTCATGTTTGAGCAAATAAATAAATGATTATGATTATTATGATTAGCACCACTTGCTGATTCGTAGTCTGTTCGGAATTATTGACGTAAATGTGTATGTAATTGGGCACCCAAGTTAAGATTTTCTGGGTAACCAGTAGCAATAAGATATACACCATACGAAAGAGCTTTCAATGAGAACATTTGCTGCTATACAACTTTTGCTAATTCGTAGTCTGTTTGGTTTTTGATCGAATTTCTCGGAATCGAAAAAAGTTGTCAAAGCAAAAAATATTCTTCTTGAAGAGATCAATCTACCGTACTACACAATCAATTATAAATCCATCAAACACAGCGTGTATTTACCATGCACCGTACAACTTACCCACACAAAAACATCAGTCGCTATCGTTGTGCTGTGTATAAAAAAACCCTAGTTAGTATTTTTTTTTAAATAAATGAAAACAACCACATGTATAACAAATAAATAACATGAATATGTTGACTTATTTTAAGCAAAAGTCTGTATTATACATATTATCTGAACCAAACCGATTACTATAATGCATTCTAAGCTTTAATGGAAGTAAAATACAGAAAAAAAAACAAAACAAAAAATTGAGGAAATAGCACGAGGTTAAGGCATAATATATATGTGCGATTTGTAGATTAAGTTTTTGTCTATGGTAATTCCGGGGTATTTTATTGTGTCAGTATGATCAGGACTTTACATGGGCATGAGTGGTAGGAGGCGTTGCTGTGTTCTTGTGAGCAATATATTCTTGTGAACACTGTATACTTTTACTGACATTTAATTTCAGTGAATAAGTGTCTAGGGCGTGCGCTATGTGAGAGAGACCTTGTTCCGCCAAACGATAAACCCGTTCCCAAATCGAGACGTGAAAGATGATGGCAGTGTCGTCGGCGTAGCAGATCACTTCAGCGTTGCATATTGGGAGGCTTGCTAGTTCATTTATATACAACGTGAAAAGCGTTGCGCCAAGGGTACTGCCTAGTGAAACACCAAATGTGACGGGTAGCAAGATACTTTGAAGACTGCCTATTTTGGAGTATTGGTACCGCCATGTCAAGTAGCTACGGAACCATTCTAGAGGTATACCCCTTATCCCCGTAGCCTCTAACTTTTTGGAAGTATCCCGGAAGACACGGTGTCGAATGCTTTTGCCAAATCAAGAAAAACATCAAAACAGCATTTTCCATTGTTTATCTGTGGTGTGAAACTTGATTAGTCAAGAGTGACACGGCGTCTTCAGTAGACTTCATCGTCGAAATCCGAATTTTCTGTCCGAGATTATTTTGTTTTTGTCAGAAAATGAATCAGTCTTTTATTGCCTATTTTCTCCGTAATTTTGGAGACTATACTTAGCATAGCAATAGGCCTGTAGTTTTTTTGGCAAGTCTTTAGGACCGCTTGTATAGATAGGAGACACTGCAGCAACTTTCCAGGCGTCGGGAAAGAGACCTGTTTCTAAACTCATGATAAATATGTCGGGGTGTCAGGTTTTACTCAGCTAGGCTTCTGCATTATGTGGGCAGACGATGGGTTTCGTGCTATGAAAAGACACTGAGCGATAGACTGTTTCTAGCAAAACTAACGAATTACTTGAGACTATTTTCAGGTTGTGAATTACGTTAGAGACTTCTTCTTCGTCTTTCGGGTGCGAATAGAATGATTGGGAGTTAAAATTCAAGAAATAACCACACCTGTTTAGTACTATTTAATGACTCATGAATAATTATAAAATAAACGCATATGAGATATAGTGCAAAATCAGCATACATGATACAGTTTTATAACTGTAAACCACCCATTAGGAACCCCAACATTACAATGGAACTGTCTAAAAGATTCGAGAGTAATACTAGAATGATTCTCTATGGAACTGTGAAGAATGTTTCAGAAAGTTATGGAACTTTCTCAAAGGATCGGTTGGCATATAAATAGCCGTCGTGTCGGCGAGAGCTTCACGGATTTAGGCGATGAAGCGAAGTGAAGTAGAGGTGCGATATCTAAGTGAATAGTGATCGGCGGTGTATTTGTGATAGTGTTTTAACTTTTTAGTGATGAATAAAGATATTTGGTGTTTAATCGGTAGTATTTAATTTATCCCATCCATACCCAGCTCGTAACAATACATACCTCCTATCCCCAATCTATTTGGAACGTTGTACTTACCCGATTTATTCTTGCAGGGCCGACTTTTGCGGAGGAACCAAAACTACACTTGCGAAGAACAAAACTACACTTACGAAGAACTAAACTAGACTCAATACCAGCCGACCAAAAGACAAAACAAATATCGGGCTCGAAAATTATCCGAAACACTCAAAATCGTTCGTCCAAATATATAATTAAATTCAAAAAGCCTCACGAATGTGAAATATGCCACTGTAAGTTAAGTAAAACGAGTGATTTTACAAAACATATGCGTACACACACTGGTAAAAAATCTTTCAAGTGTGATGTATGTCAGAGTAGTTTTAGTCAAAAGGCTCATTTAATACAACATATTCGTACACACACTGGTGAAAAACCTCACAATTGTGATATATGTGAGCGTACTTTCAGCGTAAAGAATGAATTAAAAAAACATATGCGTACACATACTGGTGAAAAACCTCACAACTGTGATATATGTCAGCGTACTTTCAGTGAAAAAGCTTATTTAACATTACATTTTCGTACACACACTGGTGAAAAACCTTACAACTGTGACATATGTCAGCGTAGTTTCAGCGTAAAGAATAATTTAACAAAACATATTCGTACACACACTGGTGTAAAACCTCACAACTGTCATATATGTCAGCGTAGTTTCAGCGTAAAGACTAATTTAACAAAACATATTCGTACACACACTAGTGAAAAACCTTACAAGTGTGATGTATGTCAGAGTAGTTTTACTCAAAAGGCTCATTTAATACAACATATTCGTACACATACTGGTGAAAAACCTCACAACTGTGACATATGTCAGCGTAGTTTCAGTGAAAAAGCTTCTTTAACATTACATTTTCGTACACACACTGGTGAAAAACCTTACAACTGTGATATATGTGAGCGTACTTTCAGCGTAAAGAATAAATTAACAAAACATATGCGTACACACACTGGTGAAAAACCTTACAAGTGTGATATATGTCAGAGAAGTTTTAGACAAAAGGATCATTTAACAAAACATATTCGAACACACACTGGTGAAAAACCTTACAATTGTGATATATGTCAGCGTAGTTTCAGCGTAAAGAATAATTTAACAAAACATATTCGTACACACACTGGTGAAAAACCTTACAAGTGTGATAAATGTCAGAGTAGTTTTAGTCAAAAGGATCATTTAACAAAACATATTCGTACACACACTGGTGAAAAACCTTACAAGTGTGATAAATGTCAGAGTAGTTTTAGTCAAAAGGATCATTTAACAAAACATATTCGAACACACACTGGTGAAAAACCTTACAAGTGTGATATATGTCAGCGTAGTTTCAGCGTAAAGGATAATTTAACAAAACATATTCGTACACACACTGGTGAAAAACCTTACAAGTGTGATATATGTCAGAGAAGTTTTGGTCAAAAGACTCATTTAACTACACATATTCGTACACACACTGGTGAAAAACCTTACATGTGTGATATATGTCAGCGTCAGGGACTGCATACCGATAAAATTTTGATATCGATATCAAATTATCGATATAAATACTGATATTTCGGTATCTCTTTATCGATATTGATACCGAAATTTTTATTCAGTATACTAATATATATACTTTAATGTGCCTATACCTATACTATAATTTCAGTTATATATGATATACAGTTTAGCCTTATTTAAAAACTAATTACCTTCTATGAAGTATTTTCGCCGTTAGAACTGAGGGTTTATTTTTGTAGAGAAATTGAAAATAACAGCTATTAAACCATTATAATAAAATGGTAATAAAAAACTGGTTGATAATTACAGACCGATAGCCCTATTGCCTATTTTAGCGAAAATTTACGAAAAGGTCATGCATACGCGATTAATAAATTTTATCGATAAATTCCAAATTTTGAAAAATGAACAGCATGGATTCCAAAAAAAGAAATCGACAACCACAGCGGCATTTAACTTAATTAGCCTAGTTACTAAAAATATGGACCAGAAAATCCCGACAACTGTTATATTTTTTGACATGTCAAAAGCCTTTGACTTTGTATCGCACGGGCTATTACTAAAAAATGTGATAAATATGGAATACGCGGTAAGGCAAACGCATGGCTAAAAAGTTACCTTACAAACAGATCGCAATTTGTAGAAATTACTGTGGATAAACCTAATCAAAACGGTGAACTGAAATTCAAATCCAAATTAGGTTACAATTGCGCAGGCGTCCCACAGGGCAGTATTTTAGGCCCCCCTCTTTTTCTAATATATATCAACGACCTGGCAGAAAAAACTGATCATCCCTGCATACTCTTTGCAGATGATGTGTCCGTAATTATCCCTAAAACTAAAGAAAACTATAATGAGGAAATAAATAGTACCGTAAGCAAAGTAATAACTTGGATGGAAAAGAATAACCTTAAACCTAACCTAAATAAAACCAAATATGTACAATTTCGTAACAAAAACTGGAATAACATGGATTTAAATATCACTTATAAAGATAAACATGTACAACAATCGGATAATATGACTTTTCTTGGGATAGTTCTAGATGAGGGTGTTCCTGGATTGGTCATACTGATATGATATGTGGAAAACTTGGTAAGTTTGCTTATGTTCTATGGCGTATATCTAACCTAACAAGTAGACAAGCCACATTGCAGGCTTATCATGCATATGTTGGATCAATACTGCGTTATGCTATACTGGTATGGGGAAACTCGGTGCATCTCGGAAGAGCTTTCGTCGCACAAAAGAGGTGTATACGTGCGATTTGTAACGTAAACCCACTTACATCCTGTAAACCACTGTTTAAAAAACTTACAATACTTACATTAACCGGTATTTATATTGAGGAAATATGTAAATTTACCAAATCTCACCCTGATATGTTTGAAAAACTGGGAGATAAATGTAAGTTCAAAACTAGATATCCTAATAGGTTAATTATTCCTGGTACGAAAACTGAACTATATAGGCGGAGTTGTTATCCTATGTGTAGTCAGATATACAACAAGATTCCTAACCAAATTAAAGAACTTCCAATGGTCCGCTTCAGAAGGGCTTTACGCAAATAGCTAATTGAGAATCCCTTCTATAATATAAAATAATTCTTTCAATTTAAGTGTAAATGACCTAATTTTAATTGTAACAAAATTTGCATGTCATTATATTATGATTGAATATGTTAAGCTACTAATATATTACCTATGTAAGAACTTTTGTAACCATATTTATCTGCAAATAAATCTTTGACTTTGACTTAGATTATTTTGGTTTTTTTTTTCTATCGATGGTAACTTCCAGAAATCTGGTTTTTAAATCTAATCAAATCAAATGGTTTATTTGTGATACATGGGTTACATGCAGGTGTTCATTACATAATTATATGCTAAAAAATTCATTCCATGATCAGCCACTTGGGCATACAAATGATTAAATAACATAATGAAAATATGGGTAAAGTGTACAATGATAGAGGGAATCTTTAAATATCTTAAATATTATTTAAATAACTCAGCACGGGATCAACCGAACGCAAATTTCCGCGGTTTTTTTTAGGATGGGATATGATCAAATTACTCCTCCCGCTCTGTTCGTTACGGAACGCCCATGCGAACAAAGTGTTCGATGTTCGTGTTCACCATGTCTTTGTTCGTGTCTAAAGTCTAGTCTGCGAATATTATAAGTACCTATTTAGCTTATTTCGGTATAAAGGTAGATAAGGAAGTAGCAATGTAATGTAAAGTAATTTACCTCATCTAAATCGAGTAAAATCGCTTCGTTTTAGTTTAGTTAGTTTTTTGTTTCGCACCGAACGTGCGCGTCGACGATGAGTACAGTCTATGAAAAGTCGCGTGACTGAAACCGCGCGTATGTTCAGCACTATAAAAAATCTGACATGGCATTAATAAAGTAAATAACTTCATTTCGATTTCAAATTGGTTTTGTCTACATTAAAGTGCCTATAAACATTATTTTGCTTTTTACGCCCCATCGCGTCAACTACAGTAACGTATACCCTACGTCAATACAGCTAAAATACTGAAAAAAATATTTTCAAAGCTCAGCACCACGGCGTCCACGGCGTCGGGCGTACCTACACGTTGCGTTTGATGCATTGCACTGTTGCCGTTCTGTTTCGCGCCGAGATCGCGCGCCGCCGCCCGCCCTCGTGACGGGTGATCTCGCAACTTCGCGTTGCAGCCTGATATCAGTACTGAGTATCGATATAATTATCGATATTTTTATATCGGTACTCAAATAACTGATACAAAATATCGATATTTACCCCAGTTATCGATTCTGGTATTGGTATTTTCCTGAAAATATCGATATATTTCGGGTATCGATATCAGTCCCTGGTCAGCGTAGTTTCAGTCGAACGGTTACTTTAACAAATCATACTCGTACACACACTGGTGAAAAACCCTTACAAATGCGGTATATGTCAGCGTAGTTTCAGTCAAAAGTTTATTTTAACAATACATATTCGTAAACACACTGGCGAAAAACCTTACAAGTGCGATATATGTGAGCATAGTTTTAGTCGAACGGTTACTTTAACTAAACATATTCGTGCACGCACTGGTGAAAAACCTTTTGAATGTGATATATGTCAGCAGAGTTTTATTCGAAAGGCTTCTTTAACACTTCACACCCGTACTCACTCCATTAAATAACCTAACAAATATAATATTTTCCAGCGAAATTTCAGTCAAAAGCATAATTTTCCAGACTATATTATAAGAAACCTTAAAAGTGTGATGGCAGCGTTGTATTGGTGACAAAAGATATTTAACAAAACATTTTAGTATCCACTGTGTAGCGAAATAAAAATCCAAACCTTCCGCCACTTGTTAAACACTTATAATTAAAAAAAAGTCTTGTCGTGGGAATTAATTTTGTTGTGTAGGAATAATAGAAGTAACTTTGGCCAAATCGCGATTGCAATTGCTTTTGGTGGAAAAGAATCCTTGTCTCGTCAAAGGTCAGAATGAATTTAACAATATTAAGGTATTTACCGGGGTGTAGAAATGTCCAACGAGATTTAAATTAAACATTACTTGATTCCCCCTTCACGGTGAAAATGCTGAAATCGTCGCCAAATTTTCGGCTGACTCAATCTGAAGAGTGGTCGACACGCTAAGAAGTTGATTCGCGGTCTATGTTCTAAGGCACTCCCTGGTCACGCTCCTGGCCTGGTGTCGCTCCTTGTAATTGACTCGAACTTCACACTCGGCATACTCGTGATAAACCTTACAAGTGTGATTTATTTGAGCGTTGTTTTATAGATAAGAGAGATTTAACAAAACACATTCATGTACGCATTGGTAAAAAACCGTTCAATTGTGAAGTATGCCAGTTAAGTTTTATTAATAATAAACCATTTATTTCAGGAAACAAAGACCAATAGATAAATACCTTAACCTAAATATACCATTCTAATAACATTTTTTTGTTAGTATTAGTTTATTTTAATGTGAGAGAATTGACGAACTATTGAAAAATCTTTCGACTGTGGAATATATCAGCACAGTTTTTTGATATGCCAGTGATTTAAAAAAAAACACATCCGTATACACACTGGTGAAAAACCTTACCAATGTGACATATGTCAGCGTAGTTTGAATGTTAAGAGTAATAAAAAACAACACATTCTTAAACACTAATGAAAAATCTATTCAAAATGTGATATAATTATGTCAGTGTAGATTTGGTCAAAAGTACTCGAAAGTATGTATTATTAAAACATTTAACATACAAAAAACTTTGAGAATGCGAGATATTCTTAACGTTGTTATGACAATAGGGAATATGCATGTAATTTTTCTATACTTAAATCAATAAAATACAGTACAATCAACCCAAGAAAATAATTAAAAGTTAAGTTCAACTACTGCGTGTCGGACTAAAAAAATTAAACTCCTACAATTTTCTACGACAGTTCAAACGTAGCGTACGTAACGTAAATGAATTGTCGCAGACATTCATGTCATGTTATGTGACGTCACTTGCCTCTACCTTCCTTGTTTACTTCAAATGTTTTGCCCTTAATAGACTAATTTTACTAATTAGCATAATCAGCCTATAATGTTCCCACTGCTGGGACACACGGCCTCCGCTCTATGAGAGAGAATGGCCCACAATAATGGGCACCACGCGGGCCCAGTGCGGTTTGGTAGATGCTAGATGTCACATGTCTTCGAATTTTTGGTTCTAGGACATGCCGGTTTCCTCAGGATGTTTTCCTTCACCGTTTTGAGAGCAGTGGTAATGAAATAAATTACACAAAGAAATGCGTCTGCCTGGGCTCGAACGGCAAGACTTACTGTTCCTAATGGGCCGCCACCACTGGGCCACCGCTGCTCTACTCTTTACTAATTGTATTTGCTTTAATATAGCAAAAAATGCAATAACAATATTGTAATAAAAATCTTAGTGAAATAATAGTGTTTTTTGACACATAGTATTTGACGTCACTACCGGATTAGCGAGGATGATGCGTTTTAGGTTTGCGTTCCGTTTCAACAGAAACACGCTACATAAGATATTAAATTGTATTAGTGAATAAAACAAGTGTACCACGTTTATATGAGCCAATACAAGGATTAAAAAAAAAAAGTATTTCTTGCATGTAATCTAAAACATATGAAATATGGAATGTTCTTTCCACGTGTTCTTTCGTTTTGTGTGTTCTTGCCACGTTGGATGGCAATGCTAATTCTTCTTGATTGGCTATTTCGGGTTTGAAGCACTTTACTTTGATTATTTGAATATCTTATCAAATAATCAAAGCAAAGCGCTTCAATTCATATATCATACCACAAATATTGATACTGTACTGTATTCGAGTTTAGGGGTATACTTAATAAAGACTGAAGCTGTAATGTTATTGTTTCATTATGAGTATCAATAAAATTGTTGCCATTCCGGCCGCCGCTAGGTGTTCAAACGCCCGCGTGCCATACTGATTATGTCGACCCCGATGGCTCTAGGTTCTAGTTAAGTCACATTAGGAGTTCAAAGGGGTTCGAAAAATTTGCTGTTATGTTGGGAGACCGGGACACAGTATTAAAACACGGTGGTTGAGCAAAGACTAGTTTAATGTGCCTCGTTCATAACTCTTTCTCCTGCCTACCTTCACATGCATCATTATAATATGGACAATAATTCATAGTAATTTACATATACCTACAACCCCCTTATCAAGTAATTCGAATCAAGTTTTACATTCTAATGTTTTAGTATAATCGTTCATATATTTTTAATTACAGTTTCTTTATCAATAAAGAAAATAAATAAAAATAAACTAGTACATAACTGAGACACAACCTTAAGATGTTATTAGGTACACAACTGCATGCCATATAAATCTATTTGAATTGTAACAATTAATTATTTATTAAATTAATTTGATTATGTATTTAATCAATTTTACATTCACTGTTTTAATGATATCTATTTAATTATATATATATATTACATGCGTATATTCCCTTCACCTTTTTTTTTTAATCTTTCAAGATGTTCTGACTGTTATTTATACTTAAGTTTTTTAATCAACGGCTTGGCATTTGAGTACTTCAGGTTGATTGTCCCCAGCGATCAGGTGGTTTCACTGTCCTGCCAGAACGAGTTTTATAATAATTAATGTTACAGCTGTTAAGGTCTACGTGTGTCATTGTTGGAGCACTGGAGTCGCTATGTGAGTCATCGACGGGCATGGCACGACTTTGCGGCCTGTCTATATTTATATCATTATATGTGCAGTGTTCGTACGGTTGTTCGTAATTACGCCTGTCTGAATCAATGATTATATGTTTTCTATTTCGTCTTACGATTTGCCCTGTATTCATTCGTATTAAATAAGATCGGTTTGCGAACAAACGTTGAATTACTCCATTAGTCCAATGATTATGCATTTTAATTTTGACTTTTTGATTTACGATAAGTGGTTTTAACGTTCTTGATCCTTTGTCAAAGTATTTTTTTTTTGCTGTAATTGTCGATTCTCTAATTTTGTTTGACACATTCCCCTGCAGTTTCGGTTGAAAAAGTTGCGGAGAACACGGAATTATACATCGTAATTTTCTGTTGTATAATAGCTCGGCAGGTGAACTTAACTCATTACTTATCGGCGTGTTCAAATATTCTAACAACCCTAAACTGAAGTCGGTATTTTGAAAGGTGGTCTTTTTCATCATATTTTTTATTGTTTGGACCGCTCTTTCGACCTGTCCATTTGATTGTGGGTACCTAGGAGACGACGTTATGTTGAAAACTCCAGTTCAACGAAAACTCTTTAAACGTTTTAGACGAAAATTCCGGGCCATTATCTGACATAACTAAAAATAAAATAAAATAACTATTTGTGGTATTCCGTGACGTCTAAACAATGTTTTTATTTGCTTGATTACCTCTGAGGATGTGGTCGAGCCCAATTCTTCTATGAACTGTTATACTCTTGGTACGGAAGACAAGTGAAACGAATGACAGCTATTGACACACTGCTTTAATATGTACTTTTAGACACAGCGTGGGCGCAGCCACGTACACATGGATATTGTTCCGTACATACACAACAGTCCCTCCCCCTATTTAACATAAATAGAAAATCACAAAATATTTTAGAAGAACGGCTTATAATCAATCCTGGGTATGTCTCGCAACAGTCTGCTAGAACATCTCGAAGTCTGAGGAGATGGTGAGGACGACAATTCCACCTCATTCCTTTCTCCCTCCCCGTTGTTTGATAACTGAGAACCGCTATGGTCGCTTTGATTTGGGTCGCTATCAAACATTATATCGCCCAAATCCCCAGGTGAAGACATACCTTTATTTAATACTATTTGATTTTTATGTTTTTTGACGTCAGAAGAAGAACTATGGTCTTTAATCAAATATAACACTTTTCCGAGTCTTTTTACCACAGTTCCTTTGCACCACATAAATTTGCTTTTATTCAGAATTTTTTTATACATGACCTCTTCGCCTGGCTTATACACTTGTTTATTATTGCCGCCATGGCACTTAATTTGCGAGCACTGTTTTTGTTTAACATCATCAATTAGTGATGTGGGTGGGGTCGACGTTAATTTTGGCTGCAGCAAATCTAGACGTGTTCTGAGCTTTCGCCCGAACACCAACTCAGCCGGTGAGAAACCCGTGACAGAATGTACTGAATTTCTATAGTCAAACAGATATTTTAAAATTTTTAGCCTACATTCATTCCTATTGCGTGATCCTAAAACACTTGACTTTATGCCCTTTTTGACAAGTTTTACAAAACTTTCGGCTTGTCCATTACTAGCAGGATTGTAAGGTGGTGATGTAAGATGCGCAATACCATTTAATAAACAAAATTTTGTAAACTCAGCGGACGTAAACGCAGTACCGTTATCGCTAACAAT
Source organism: Eugnorisma glareosa (assembly GCA_947578425.1). NCBI lineage: Eukaryota > Metazoa > Arthropoda > Insecta > Lepidoptera > Noctuidae > Eugnorisma > Eugnorisma glareosa. The sequence goes on from OX387984.1 coordinate 2,903,708, forward strand.
TGTGTGAGGTAATCCGTATTTAGACATGAAATCGTAAAGTTTTTCAATAACGGTCGCCGATGTGGTAGAAGTGCTCACGTCGTATACTTCTAACCATTTGGTGTGCGCATCTACCACTACCAAGAACGTTTGGTTATTTAGCGGGCCAAGGAAGTCGACGTGTAACCTATGAAATGGTGAATGGGGGAACTCCCACGGTGCTAACGGCGCTCTGGGCGGTGAGGGCCGTAGCTGGTTGCATATTTCACACGAGTGTATCATTTTTTCTAGCGTTGCATCAATGCCTGGGAACCAAAATCGTGACCTTGCTTCTGATTTCGTTTTTACGATTCCTAAATGCGAGCTGTGTATCTCTAATAAAATCTTCGACCGCAAAGATTCGGGTAGTATCACCTTATGACCCCTCATTAAACAACCGTCTTCATATGATAACTGTGTCTTACATAAATGATAGGGTTTCAACTGTGAGTCCACTATTTTTTTAGGCCAACCGTTTAGGACATAATTTACCACTAACTGTAGTACAGTATCCTCTTTAGTGGCTTTGCGTAATTCTTTCAAGGTCAATGGCATGTGGCCTTCGACAACAAAGTTAATGTATGATGCGCGATCAATGGGAGCAGCGGCAGCGGCGGCGTGCGCCCCGATGTTGTGTCCCTCGCTCTCGGCGCGAGCCCGTACTGACTCACTCTGTAAACTAGCACGAGACAGGTAATCCGCGTTGTTGTCAGCACTACGAACATACTCAATTATATAATTGTATGCGCTTAAAAACATCGCATAACAACAAAGTGACAATTTCAGATACATATTTACAATATTCTACTTAAAATTAGCAAGCATGAAACACTTAAAAAAATCGTTCTACCTCCAAGTACTAACAAAAGAGATCCTAAGTTGTTACTTAAAGTCATAATTAAACAGGAATGGCTCAATCTAGACCCCAATCGTGAATATTAGTAAAAATAAGTGATACACGCAAACTCTGTGACATCTGATATATCGGTGACCTCGGCATCGAAGCGAAGGAAAGGAACAAAGTTGTGAATTCTGTCCCTTTCTAATAAGGTGACCAACACACATTTTACAAAAAAATAGGGCGTGATGTAAACTGGAAATATAACATTCATAAAAATAAATTAAAGGATGATTTTGATTACTGAGGAAAGTAAATATAGATGTAGAAATACAGAATATACAATGTTCATTTGGGGTTGGCGCATCATGTCTTTTTCTATCACACGTAGATATTTCGTCATCTCATGAGACACCTTCCTTGCCATATCATCCTTCACGCAGTCCATCCATCGTTTCTTTGGTCTTCCTCTATTCTTATACCGACTCACATTCATACTCAAAAGTTTACCCACGACATCACATGCCTTTATCGGTGTGCCCTTGTTTTGCAGACAGAAATTTCATAGAATGTCGTTTCGCAGAAAATGTTTCAAATAATTATTTGGTCCTTGTATTTTTATTTTGAATATTATTGTTTTAACGAATATTTACTTGAATGAAACATATATCACAGAAATACAATCAATGAATTATACATATAATCACATTTTTTTATTTAACAAACAGTAGAGTTATTTTTTAATGAATATTGTTTGTTCGGTGTATTTTTCCTTGGTATTTTATTTAAACGAAAATGTAAACGTTGACGTTAAGCTAACCATATTTTTATAAATTAATAAACACAGTCGAATGCGTCTCTCGTACTCAAAGAAGATGTTCCAGAAATGTATGGAGCCTGGGCCAGCACTATGTACACTATATAATAAACTACCTGCATCAATAAAAAATTAAGAAAAAACTAACATATTTAAAAAAATACTTAGACAATTTCTGGTAGATAAAAGCTACAACTTGGTAAACGAATATCTATGTGATAGACTTATAAAGTCATAACTTAAGTACAACAACTAAACTAACACTAACTAACTAACTAAACAACAACAAAACAACTAACTAACTAAAAAACAAAACTAACTAACTTAACGACGACGACGACGCAACTAAAAACACGACGGCGACGACGTTACTTAAAAACATTTTTAGTTGACTGATTAATTATTATTACATCTCTCAATAGATACCTGTTTATATTATAGCTATTAGATTCTCTAAGAAAATACCTGCATTATGATTATACCAAAGTAGTTTGCTGCGAAAAGTTATATAATTTACAAATGCAAGCCTCTCTCCTAACTCACTTATTTTGCTGTGCCCGACAGGGTCCATATGATCTAATTATAAGTATACCACCTAAGAAACCTACATGTGGAATGCAATAAAGTATTGAGTATTGATTCAGGCGATACAACGAAGCGAATCAAAGTGAACTAGAAGTGCGATATCTAAGTGAATAGTGATCATCGGTGTATTTGTGATTGAGTTTTAACTTTTTAGTAATGAATAAAGATATTTCGTGTTTAATCGGTAGTATTTCGACGCGTGGTAAAAGGATGAGAGATCAGGATCTTCCAGAGGAATTTCTTACTTTTAAGGATGAAATGACAGAGTTGTTTACTTCCTTCACGACAACCCAACAAAAGGAACTTAAAGCAATTTCTGCAAATCTCAAAGAAATTCGACTTACTAACAATAATATTGAAAGTTCTATTGCATATTTAACGAGTCAAAATGAGGAATTTCGTAAGAAAATAGAATTGCTTGAGTTGCAAAAAAAAGGACCACGAGTATATTGCTGTATTGGAAGATAAGCTAGAAGACCTGCAGAGGAGTAGTAGGAAAACATGTATTGAGCTGAAAAATGTTCCTAAGATGCCTAAGGAAAGCAGTGATGACTAACATGGTGCTGAGCCTCAGTAAACATCTAAATGTTGATATGGATAGTCGTGATGTCAAGGACATTTACAGACTACCAGTTAAGAAGGAAGGGGTTTCAAACACCCCTATAATTGTGGATCTAGGTTCTACTATTTTAAAAACCAACCTACTAAAAAGTTCAAAGTCTTTTAACATCAAGAGCAAGACCAAACTTCAAGCAAAGCACCTCGGCTAAAAGCAAACAACCCGGATGCTCCTGTGTTTTTATCTGAGCAATTGACGTCGAAAGGCGCTCGCCTATTCTTTTTAGCGAGAGATTTGTCGAAAACTAAGCAATATAAATTTTGCTGGACATCACATGGTCGCATCCTAATAAAAAAAGACGAAAATTCTCGTGCTGTTGCCATCAAGAGCGAGACACAGATACACCACTTGCTACAGAGCACCTGACTAATACGTCTTGTAATTTTTACTGTATTGTTTTTAGTAACGCTAATTACATTTAATATTATAAGTCTAATTTATAGTTTCTACAAAATACTTATACAACATAAAATTCTTACAATTAATCACAACTACATACTTACACATTTCCTCATTACAGAATCAAACACTTGACACACTTTATTCAACAGTTACGTTAAAAAATATACTAATCTCTCATTACTCATACATACAATCAACTTCAGCCATTCGCAGGTAAACACGTCTTCAGTAAAACTTTACAACCAAGTAAACTCGGAGAAACACCATTCATTTACGCTTTTCAATAATGGATAGCAACTTATCTACGTTTCAGGAATTGGACAATACTGAAATCGCTAATTCTGTTACTGTACACGTTGAACACTTAACTACTTATCTGCAACTAACTAACTATATAACAATAACTTGACCGTATTGACTCAAAACATAAGAAGCATTTATAGCAACTTCGATGACTTTCTGGCAACATTGTCTCAAATCGAAATTGGTGTTGACATTTTGATCCTGACTGAGTGCAGACTTAATTCTAACAAACCGATACCAGTCTTAAATAGTTTTAGTTCATTTCTTACGACTAGACACATAAATCAAAATGACGGCATTGTGGCTTATATTAAAAATTGTCATTTACCCCAGGTAAATGAAATAAATCTTATGCATGCTTCCGCTTTACAAATAACAATCTCTAACTTCACTATAATTGGAATTTACCGGTCTCGATGTATCTTTATTAATTCACTAGATCGACATCTTCAAACTATACAATTGCACAAAAACATTATTATTACAGGGGACTTAAATATAAACCTGATTGAAAAACCGTCGGAATCAGCACAATTGCGAGCAAATAGGTTGTCTTATTTAAATATGTCGTCTGTTCATGGTTTTCTCCCGGGACACTGCCTGCCCACCAGGGCGGAAAGCTGGCTTGACCACATGCTCCTAAATAATAATAATAATAATATATATATCGGTCCACTCCTACCGAACTTAGGCCCCGATTACCACGGTTACCCATGCATAAAAAAAATAGGGCGCTGATGTGTGCCCTGGACTCGCAACTCAAGAATATATTCGCGAGTAGCGAGGACCTTGTTGATACACACTCGATCCTGTACTGTGGGGCTGTTGCGGCATGTCGTTTAGCTAAAGTCAAGTTCCCAAATTGTGACGTAGCTACTCGACCAAAACCAGCCGTACCAGCCTGGCAGCGCAGGATCGAGCGCCGTATCGACGGGGCCAGGGTACTTATCGGCAAACTACACTGCTTCAGGGAGGGCAATACACGACCACGTGTGATGCGCTTTGTGAGGCGGGCATTCTCGGGGACTGAAATTAGTCCTCAAGAATTCATGTCCCGTGTTACAGAGCGCATCGACTTCCTGAAGCAGAAAGTTTATGCATGGGCCAATCGTATTCGGCGGTATAAGCGGCGGGTTGATCGATACTCGCAGAATCGCGTGTTCCAGAGCGATGAGAGGTGGGTATACAGAGCTTGGGAGCGACCTGATCAAAATATGATGGACGTGTGCCGCCCGGATGATGCCACCACGAGTTATTTCTGGCGCAGCATTTGGTCGGTACCCGTCTGTCATACTGAGGTTGACTGGATGCGACATGTTGAGCGAGTGTGTGAATCTATTCCAGAAATGGAACCAATTTCAATTACGCCGATAGACGTAGCCAGAGCAGTTCGTCCGTTACCGAACTGGAAATCACCGGGACCGGACGGACTGCACAACTTCTGGCTTAAATGGCTAAGTAGTTCACACACTTGCCTAGCATCTCAATTCCAGTCATCCTTAGAGTCTGGGTCGCTACCGCAATTTCTAACAACAGGTATTACCCACCTGCTCCATAAGTCAGGTAGTCCTGCGGAACCCAAGAATTATAGACCGATAACATGTTTGTCAACAGTCTATAAACTTCTTACATCCATTTTGAGAGTGAAAATTAATACACACATTGACAATAACTCCATTATGTCTGCCTCTCAAAATGGATGTAGGAATGGGTCCCGCGGTACTAAGGAGCTACTCCTCATCGACATGGCCATTAGCCAACAGGTTCGTCGATCCCGCAAGGATCTGTCGACATGTTGGATAGATTATAAGAAGGCCTACGACTCTGTTCCACATACATGGCTCATGAAGGTGCTGGAGTTGTACAAGATAGATACAACTCTACGCGCCTTCCTTAAGTCGTGTATGGGGCAATGGAGGACGGTCCTTCGATATCCAGGATGTCGACAGATTCAGGGGAATGATGAACCTGTATGGATTAAAAGGGGAATATTCCAGGGCGACAGTCTGAGTCCACTTTGGTTCTGTCTAGCCCTGAATCCTCTAAGCACATTGCTGGAGGATTCAGGTTTAGGCTACCGGTTGACGAGAGATGGTCAGGTCATATCTCACCTTCTTTACATGGATGATCTGAAACTCTTTGCCCCCAACAAATTGCAACTGATGGAGCTACTGAAAGTAACTGAAACTTTTAGTAGCGCCATCAGGATGGAATTTGGTGTGGACAAATGTGCAGTCATGTATGTAAAGCGAGGGGAGATTATGGAATCCGAGGGAATTCAGCTCTCGGATTCCATACACCTGAGATCCCTTTCCTCATCCGAAAACTATAAGTATTTGGGTATGTCGGAAGCGTTAGGCATTAACGTAACCGACATGAAGCAATCGTTGAGGGAACGCTTCTTTGGACGCCTGAGAAAGGTATTAAATAGCCTTCTGACAGGCGGGAACAAGGTGCGCGCCTTCAACGGTTGGGTCATGCCGGTTTTAATGTATTCTTTCGGCATAATCAAATGGACTCAGACCGAACTCGATGCCCTGGATAGGAGAGTCCGTACACTGCTGACCGCAAACCGGATGCATCACCCACGATCATCGGTGATGAGACTGTATATCCCGCGGAAGTGCGGGGGTCGAGGCTTTTTAAACGCGAAGACCCTCCATAACCGCGAGGTGTGCAGTCTCAGAGAATATTTTTTAAAAGCCGAGGTGGGTATGCACCGAGATGTGGTAGCAGTGGACAAGGGACTCACCCCGCTGTCCATGGCTAAAGAGAACTGGCACAAACCTGTAGTACTTACTACCGACGACCGCAAGGAAGTATGGCAAGGCAAGGAGCTTCACGGGCGCTTCTACCGGGCTCTTCATGGGCCCGATGTAGATTTTCTAGCATCCGTGTCCTGGCTACGTTTCGGTGACCTCTTCGGAGAAACCGAAGGTTTTGTCTGCGCAATTATGGACGAAGTTATGTTGACGAACAACTACCGGAAATATATTATGAAGGACGGGACGGTTGACGTGTGTCGGGCATGCCACCGTCCGGGTGAGTCCATCAGACATATTATTTCTGGTTGTTCTCGTCTGGCTAACGGCGAGTACTTGCACAGGCACAACCAAGTAGCCAGGATTATTCACCAGCAACTTGCTTTGAAATATAAGCTTGTGGAATCAGAGGTACCGTACTACAAGTATGTGCCCGACCCAGTTCTCGAGAAAGGCCATGTCACGCTGTACTGGGATCGGTCTATCATCACTGACAGGACTATTGTCGCCAATAAGCCTGACATAGTGGTGATAGACCGATCAGCGCGCCGCGTAATGATAATCGATGTTACCATCCCACATGACGAGAACCTCGTGAAAGCTGAGAAGGAGAAACAAATAAAATATCTCGACTTGGCACACGAGGTTGTCGACATGTGGAATGTGAACTCGGCTATCATTGTGCCGATTGTCGTGACGGCCAATGGCCTTATGGCCAAGAGCCTCGACGACCACCTTTCGAGGCTCTCCTTAGGTGGTTGGATCAAGGGCCTGATTCAGAAGGCAGTACTCCTCGATACGGCTCGCATTGTGAGGAGGTTCCTGTCTCTGGAGCCCTAACCACCGGTAGCTTGGACCCTGCTCCCGATACCGGCGGACCACTATTTTTTATATTTTTAAATGTTTTTTAATATTAATTTGTTTAGAAATATTTAAAAATGTAATTTATATGTATATATATGAATAAAGGAAATAATAATAATATCTCGATATATAAAATATCTCGACTTGGCACACGAGGTTGTCGACATGTGGAATGTGAACTCGGCTATCATTGTGCCGATTGTCGTGACGGCCAATGGCCTTATGGCCAAAAGCCTCGACGACCACCTTTCGAGGCTCTCCTTAGGCGGTTGGATCAAGGGCCTGATTCAGAAGGCAGTACTCCTCGATACGGCTCGCATTGTGAGGAGGTTCCTGTCTCTGGAGCCCTAACCACCGGTAGCTTGGACCCTGCTCCCGATACCGGCGGACCACTATTTTTTATATTTTTAAATGTTTTTTTAATATTAATTTGTTTAGAAATATTTAAAAATGTAATTTATATGTATATATATGAATAAAGGAAATAATAATATGAAATATAATATAATATAATATAATCTGTGGCCCGGATGTCAAAGTGACGCAATCTTTTTTCTGCAATTTAATAATTTTATATATTTTTCGACAAATTTAATTGTTTTATATATGTTTTGGACAATCAGAATACAAGAAAAAAAAAACTAAAATGGAATTAAATAATTTGGAACGAGTACCTACGAAATTCGAACATAAATAATAATGCAGGAATATTGAAGCGTCAAATACCCAGGAATGCTGACTAGAAGCCGGGCAAAGCAACAGGCACACCCACCATCTCCGGGCTCGTCGCTCAGCTCCGCCTCGCAGCCGCCGGGACGCGCCACATCCGTGAGCATCGTGTCACCGGTCGCTGCAGTTGCGTCGAGCTCGAGCGACGAGTTTTTCTCCCCGCCGTCGACACCACCACCTCCACCACGACGACAAGGAAGAGGACGGCCACCAGCGGGCTTGGGACCTCGAGGCCAACCGGCCCCGAACAGGGTCCCCGCTGCCGGTGGAAATGTGTCGCGCATGCGATGGACTCTGTCCATTAATGAGAACGTCATGCGCGCATATTATGGGGCTACTGAGGGGGGAAGCAACTTGACTGCATACCGTGGTCGGATGCTCTCTCTGTTTCAGGTGCTTGAGCCAGCTATCAGCGTGTCAGCACAACGACTGTCGGATCAGGTGCGGGTCATCCAGCGTAACCATATGTTAGATGACACCGTACTTGAGCGACTACGCCTCGATTCACGGAGTGACCCAGTTCCGCCTGCTTCGCCAATGATCGCGGTACAGCAGCAAAATGTAACCAGTGCTTTGCCGCGATCCGACCGCGGTGGTGAAGAGGATGACGAAGTTATATCCGTGAGTAGCCAATGCAACGTACAATTGAGGAGCGCTTTGGAGGGTGCGTTCCGGGAGTACCGTTCCACACCACCTGAACTTAGACCACGTCTACCTCGTTTGCCAATGCACAAGAAAAATAAGGCGCTGGTGTGTGCTCTAGATTCGCAGCTGTCAACCTGCTTTGACAGCAGCAAAGACCTCGCCGATACCCACTCAATATTGTACTGTGGAGCTGTAGCGGCATGTCGTGTAGCTCACGTTAAATTTCCCAACAACGACAGAGCTACACGACCAAAATTAGCTGTTCCAGCTTGGCAGTGCAGGATTGAGAGGCGTATCGGTGGGGCTAGAGCACTCATCGGCAAGTTAATCTGCTTCAGGGAGGGCAATACTCGTCCTAGAGTGATGCGCTTTGTGAGGCGCGCATTCTCGGGAACTGATATTAGTTCTCGAGATTACTTAGCCCGCGTCACAGAGCGTATCGACTTCCTGAAGCAGAAGATCTGTGCATGGGCAAGCCGTATTCGTCGGTACAAAAGGCGAGTGGAGCGATACACTCAGAATCGCACATTCCAAAGCGATGAAAGGTGGGTATATCGGGCTTGGGAGCGACCAGACCAAGGTGTGACTGACACGCGTCTGCCGGATGATGACGCCATGTGTTCATTCTGGCGCAGCATCTGGTCGGTGCCTGTCAGTCACACTGAGGGCGATTGGACCCGGGAGGTTGAACAAGCGTGTGATCCAATACAAGAAATGGGGGCAATCATCATCAGCCCCCAAGACGTAGCTCGTGCAGTCCGTCCGTTACCTAACTGGAAGTCTCCAGGGCCGGACGGACTGCACAACTTCTGGATTAAGTGGTTCCAAAGATCGCACACTTGCTTGGCGTCCCAGTTTCAATCAGCCTTAGAGTCAGGGTCGCTGCCCCAGTTCTTGACGACAGGAATTACCCACCTGCTCCATAAATCAGGTAGTACTGCGGAGCCCAAAAATTATAGACCAATCACTTGTCTTCCAACGGTCTATAAAGTTCTTACATCCATTTTGAGAGCTAAAATCAATCAACATATTGAGACTAATTCTATCATGTCTGCCTCTCAGAATGGATGTAGGAATGGGTCCCGCGGTACTAAGGAGCTGCTCCTCATTGATATGGCCATTAGCCAACAGGTTCGCCGCTCCCGAAGGGATCTGTCTACATGTTGGATAGATTACAAGAAAGCCTATGATTCTGTGCCTCATACATGGCTCATGAGGGTGCTGGAGTTGTATAAAGTAGATGCAACTCTGCGTACTTTCCTGGTGTCATGTATGGGGCACTGGAGAACGGTTCTTCGCTATCCAGGATGTCGACAGATCCAGGGGAACAGCGAACCGATAAGGATCGAACGCGGTATATTCCAGGGTGATAGTCTGAGTCCATTGTGGTTTTGTCTAGCCTTGAACCCTCTCAGCACACTGCTGGAGGGTTCAAGTCTAGGCTATAGGTTGAGGAGAGGTGGTCAGGTCATATCTCACCTTCTTTACATGGATGATCTGAAACTCTTTGCCCCCAACAATTTGCAACTGATGGATCTACTGAAGGTAACAGAAACCTTCAGTAGCGCCATCAGGATGGAATTTGGTGTGGACAAATGTGCAGTCATGCATGTAAAGCGAGGGGAGATTATGGAATCCGTGGGAACTCAACTCTCGGATTCCATACACCTTAGATCCCTCTCCTTAACAGAATCCTACAAGTATTTGGGTATGTCGGAAGCATTAGGTATCAATACCGCCGTCATGAAGCAATCGTTGAGGGAACGCTTTTTTGGCCGCCTGAATAAGGTGCTAAACAGTCTTTTGTCAGGCGGAAACAAGGTGCGCGCCTTCAACGGTTGGGTCATGCCGGTTTTGATGTATTCTTTCGGCATACTCAAATGGACTCAGACGGAACTTGATGCCCTGGATAGGAGGGTCCGCGCGCTGCTGACCGCAAATCGAATGCATCACCCACGGTCGTCGGTGATGAGACTGTATATCCCGCGGAAGTGTGGGGGTCGTGGCTTCTTAAATGCTAAGACCCTGCACAACCGTGAGGTATGCAGTCTCAGGGAATATTTCCTAGAAGCCGACGTGGGGATGCACCGAGACGTGGTCTCAGTGGACAAGGGCCTCACCCCGCTCTCCCTGGCTAATGAGAACTGGCGCAAGCCTAGAGTATTAGACACTAATGACCGCAAGGAGGTATGGCAGGGCAAGGAACTTCACGGACGCTTTTACCGGGCCCTACATGGGCCCGATGTAGACTTCTTAGCGTCCGTATCTTGGCTGCGCTTCGGTGACCTATTTGGGGAAACCGAAAGTTTTGTCTGTGCAATAATGGACGAAGTTATGATGACGAATAACTACCGGAAATACATTGTGAAGGATGGCACGGTTGACATATGTCGGGCATGCCACCGTCCGGGAGAATCGATCCGACATATTATTTCTGGGTGTTCTCGTCTGGCTAACGGAGAGTACTTGCATAGACACAACCTCGTTGCCAGGATTATCCACCAGCAACTTGCTTTGAAGTACAACCTTGTGGAATCAGAAGTGCCATACTATAAGTATGCGCCCGACCCAGTTCTCGATAATGGTAATATCACGTTGTATTGGGATCGACCTATCATCACTGACAGGACTATTGTTGCCAATAAGCCTGACATTGTGGTGATAGATCGATTGGTGCGTCGCGCAATGATTGTTGATATAACGGTTCCGCATGACGAGAACCTCGTGAAAGCAGAGAAAGATAAACAATTCAAATATCTAGATTTGGCTCGCGAGGTTGTCGACATGTGGGACGTGAGTACAGCAGTCATTGTGCCGATAGTCGTGTCGGCCAATGGCTTAATAGCCAATAGCCTCGACGAACATCTGAGGAAGCTCTCGCTAGGCAGTTGGATCAAGGGCTTGATTCAGAAAGCAGTACTTCTGGACACGGCGCGTATTGTTAGGAGGTTCCTCACTCAAGAGCCCTGACCATCGGTATCTCGGACCCTGTTCCCGATGCCGGTGGGCTACTATTTTCTATATTTTTAAATGTTTTTTATATAATCTTTGTTACTGAAAATATTTAAAAATGTATATAATATGTAAAGAAAATAAATGAAGGTAATAATATGATATGAGCTGGCAACACTAAACGTCAACAAACGTCTTGCAATTTCATTCCATAATTTCAATTAATAAATAACTATTTTTAAACAGTCTGGAACCCAATCTCCCTTTTATATATTATCATTTTTCCATTTCCTAATTGTACACAATAATATGAAGCCATTTTATAACAAAAAACACCAAAGAAAAAAACTGTGATCAAGAATGACGTCTGTCATACATAAAATCGGACTACAATCTACAATATGAGATCTAGATAATGTTGACGAGATCAGCTGCTCTACGCGCACGCCTATCGCCTCCGGACCCGTCGCTCAGCTCCGCCTCGCCGCCGCCGGAACCCAGCCCCATCGTGAGCGCTGTGACACCGGCCGTGGCAGTTGCGTCGAGCTCGAGCGACGAGTATTTCTCTCCGCCTACGACGCCACCACCAGTTCGTCGACGGGGAGGACGCCGGCCGCCGGACGGCTTAGGACCTCGAGGCCCACCGGCCTCTGATAGGGTCCCAGCTCCCGGCGGGAGTGTGCAGCGCATGCGATGGACGCAATCCATCAATGAAAACGTCATGCGCTCATACTATGGGGCTACAGAGGGAGGAAACAACCTGACTGCGTACCGTGTTCGGATGCTCTCTCTGTTTCAGGTGCTTGAGCCAGCTGTCAACGTGTCGGCGCAACGACTGTCGGATCAGGTGCGAGTCATCCAGCGTAATCGTATGTTGGGTGACACCGTACTTGATCGCTTGCGGACTGAAATGCAGAGTAGCCATGTCATTACCACGCTGTCGCAGGCTGTGGTTCCACCACAGTTTACCACACTACCAGATCGCGATAACGACGTGAGTAATGACATGGTTACTAATGTAAGTACCCAGTGCAGTGAGGATATGAGGAGTGCTTTGGAGTGTGCGATTCGAGAATATCGGTTCATGACTCCCGAACTTAGACCACGCTTACCTCGTTTGCCCATGCATAACAAAAATAAGGTGCTGGTGGCTGTTCTGGATTCGCAGTTGTCAAACTATTTTGATAACTGCGAAAACCTCACCGATGCTCATTCAATCTTGTATTGTGCGGCTGTTGCGGCATGTCGTTAAGCTTACGTCAAATTTCCGGATGACAAAGCTAAACGACCAAAACCAGCCGTACCAGCTTGGCAGTACAGGATTGAACAACGTATTGGTGGGGCCAGAGCACTCATCGGCAGACTAATCTGCTTCAGGGAGGGCAACACTCGCCCTCGAGTGATGCGCTTTGTGAGGCGGGCATTTGCGGGGACTGATATCAGTCCTCGAGATTACATGTCCCGTATCACAGAGCGCATCGACTTCCTGAAGCAGAAAGTGTATGCATGGGCAAACCGTATTCGTAGGTATAAGCGGCGGGTGGAACGATACACTCAGAATCGCACATTCCAAAGCGATGAAAGGTGGGTTTATAGAGCATGGGAGCGACCGGACCAAGGTGTGTCTGACACGTGCTTACCGGATGATGACGCCATGTGTTCTTTCTGGCGCAGCATCTGGTCGGTGCCTGTCAGTCATACCGAGGGCGAATGGACAGGGGAGGTCGAGCGAGCGTGCGATCCAATACCAGAAATGGGGGCGATCACAATCAGCCCCCAAGATGTAGCTCGTGCGGTCCGTCCTTTACCTAATTGGAAATCTCCAGGACCGGACGGGCTGCATAACTTTTGGATTAAGTGGATCCAAAGATCACACGCTCGCTTGGCAGCCCTTTTCCAGTCAGCGTTAGAGTCGGGATCGCTCCCCGAGTTCCTGACAACTGGAATAACCCACCTGCTCCATAAATCGGGTAGTACTGCGGAACCTAAAAATTATAGACCTATTACGTGTCTCCCGACGGTCTATAAAGTTCTTACCTCCATTTTGAGAACTAAAATCACTAAACATATTGACGAAAATTCTGTTATGTCTGCTTCTCAGAATGGATGTAGGAACGGGTCCCGTGGTACTAAGGAGCTACTCCTCATTGATATGGCCATTAGCCAACAGGTTCGCCGTTCCCGAAGGGATCTGTCGACATGTTGGATAGACTATAAGAAGGCCTATGACTCTGTGCCACATACATGGCTCATGAGGGTGCTAGAGTTGTATAAAGTTGATGCAACTCTGCGCACCTTCCTGATTTCATGTATGGGCCAATGGAGGACAGTCCTTCGCTATCCAGGATGTCAGCAAATCCAGAGGAATAGCGAGCCAATAAGGATAGAGCGAGGAATATTTCAGGGTGATAGTTTGAGTCCACTTTGGTTCTGCTTAGCCTTGAATCCTCTTAGCACGCTGCTGGAGGATTCAGGTCTAGGCTATCGGTTGAAGAGAGGTGGTAAAGTTATATCTCACCTCCTTTACATGGATGATCTGAAACTCTTTGCCCCCAACGATTTGCAACTGAAACGAAGGTAACTGAAACTTTCAGTAGCGCCATCAGGATGGAATTTGGTGTGGACAAATGTGCGGTCATGCATGTAAAGCGAGGGGAGATTGTGGAATCTGTGGGAACCCAGCTCTCGGATTCCATAAATCTTAGATCCCTCTCAGCAACCGAAACCTATAAGTATTTGGGTATGTCGGAAGCGCTGGGCATCAATGATGCTGACATGAAGCAATCGTTGAAGGAGCGTTTCTTTGGCCGCCTGAAAAAAGTATTTAATAGTCTTTTATCGGGCGGAAATAAGGTGCGTGCCTTCAACGGTTGGGTCATGCCGGTTTTGATGTATTCTTTCGGTATACTCAAATGGTCTCAAACAGAACTAGACGCCCTGGATAGGAAGGTTCGTACATTGTTGACGACATATCGATGCATCACCCACGTTCTTCGGTTATGAGATTGTATATCCCGCGGAGGTGTGGGGGTCGAGGCTTTTTAAACGCTAAGACTCTCCACAATCGCGAGATATGCAGTCTCAGGGAATATTTCTTAGAAACCGACGTGGGGATGCATCGAGATGTGGTCGCAGTGGACAAAGGCCTCACCCCGCTCTCCTTGGCTAAAGAGAACTGGCGCAAACCTGTAGTGCTTGACACTAACGACCGCAGGGAGGTATGGCAGAGTAAGGAGCTCCACGGACGCTTTTTCCGGGCTCTACATGGGCCCGATGTAGACCTATCCGCGTCCGTAGCCTGGCTACGTTCCGGGGACCTCTTCGGAGAAACCGAAGGTTTTGTCTGTGCAATTATGGATGAAGTTATGATGACGAATAACTACCGGAGATTTATTGTGAAGGACGGCACGGTTGACATATGTCGGGCATGCCACCGTCCAGGCGAATCAATCCGTCACATTATCTCCGGGTGTTCTCGTCTAGCTAACGGAGAGTACTTGCATAGACACAACCTTGTAGCCAGGATTATCCATCAGCAACTTGCTCTAAAATACAGCCTTGTGGAATCGGAAGTTCCGTATTATAGGTATGTGCCCGACCCAGTTCTCGAAAATGGCAATATCACATTGTACTGGGATCGATCCATCATCACTGACAGGACAATTGTAGCCAATAAGCCCGATATAGTGGTGGTGGATCGATCAGAGCGGCGCGCAATGATTGTTGACATAACGGTCCCGCATGATGGGAACCTCGTGAAAGCCGAGAAAGATAAGCAAATCAAGTATCTTGACTTGGCTCGCGAGGTTGTCGACATGTGGGATGTGGACTCAGCGATCATTGTACCGATAGTCGTATCAGCCCATGGCTTAATTGCCAAGAGCCTCAATGAATACCTGAGGAGGCTCTCGTTAGGCAGCTGGATCAAGGGCTTGATTCAGAAAGCGGTACTCCTGGACACGGCTCGTATTGTTAGGAGGTTCCTCTCTCTGGAGCCCTGACCGCCGGTAGCTTGGACCCTGTTCCCGATACCGGTGGGCAACAATTTTTTATATTTTTAAATGTTTTTATATTGTTTTTATAAGAAATATTTAAAAATGTAAATAATTTGTACAAAAGTTAAATAAAGGGAATAATAATAAATTTTAAACAGTCTGGAACCTAATCTACCTTTTATATATTATATTTTTTCCGTTTCTAAATAGTACACAGTGAAATGAAGCCTTTTTTTACCAATAAACACCATAGAAAAAAAACTGTGATCAACAATGACGTATGTCATATCTAAAATCGGACTAATAAAAAATGGGATGAGATGAAACAATAATGTTGACGAGATCAGCTGGTCGACGTGCACGCCTACCACCTCCGGACCCGTCGCTCAGCTCCGCCTCGCCGCCGCCGGAATCCAGCCCCGTCGTGAGTGCTGTGATACCGGCCGTGGCAGTCGCGTCGAGCTCGAGCGACGAGTATTTCTCTCCACCGACGTCGCCAACACCTGTACGTCGGCAGGGGAGAGGCCGGCCACCGAGAAGCTTGGGACTTAGGGGCCATCCGGCCCCGAGCCGGGTCCCCGCTGCCGGTGGTTGTGTGCAGCGCATGAGATGGACTCAATCAATAAACGAGAACGTCATGCGCGCATACTACGGGTCTACAGAGGGGGGAACTAACCTCACTGCGTACCGTGTTAGGATGCTGTCTCTGTTCCAGGAACTGGAACCAACCGTCAACGTCTCGGCCCAACGACTGTCGGATCAGGTGCGGGTCATCCAACGCAATCACATGTTGGACGACGCCGCACTTGATAGGCTGCGCTCAGAGGTACTGAGCAACCGTATCGTCTTAACTCCGGCACAAACCGCGGTGCAAGCGTTAGCTATTGACGCAACCCCACCGCGGTCAAACCCTGCTGTTGTAGAGGAGGATGATAGGGTTGCCACGGTAAGTAGCCAGTGCAACGACCGATTGAGGAGCGCACTGGAGGATGCGCTTCGCGAATATCGATCCACTCCTACCGAACTTAGGCCCCGATTACCACGGTTACCCATGCATAAGAAAAATAGGGCGTTGGTGTGTGCCCTGGACTCGCAACTCAAGAATCTTTTCGAGAGTAGCGAGAACCTCGTTGATGCACACTCGATCCTGTACTGTGGGGCTGTTGCGGCATGTCGTGTAGCTAATGTCAAGTTCCCAAATTGTGACGTAGCTACTCGACCAAAACCAACCGTACCGGCCTGGCAGCGCAGGATCGAGCGCCGTATCGACGGGGCCAGGGTACTCATTGGCAAACTATACTGCTTCAGGGAGGGTAATACACGACCACGTGTGATGCGCTTTGTGAGGCGGGCATTCTCGGGGACTGAAATCAGTCCTCAAGAATTCATGTCTCGTGTTACAGAGCGCATCGACTTCCTGAAGCAGAAAGTTTATGCATGGGCGAGCCGTATTCGGCGGTATAAGCGGCGGGTTGATCGGTACTCGCAGAATCGCATGTTCCAGAGCGATGAGAGGTGGGTGTACAGAGCTTGGGAGCGACCCGAGCAAAGTATGACGGACGTATGCCGCCCGGATGATGCCACCACGAGTTCTTTCTGGCACAGCATCTGGTCGGTGCCCGTCCGTCATACTGAGGCTGACTGGATGCGTGATGTCGAGCAAGTGTGTGAACCTATCCCAGAAATGGAACCAATATTAATAACACCTTTGGATGTAGCCAGAGCAGTTCGTCCGTTACCGAACTGGAAATCACCGGGACCGGACGGACTGCACAATTTCTGGCTCAAATGGTTTAGTAGTTCACACACTTGTCTGGCATCTCAATTTCAGTCATCCTTAGAGTCTGGGTCTCTACCGCAGTTTTTAACAACAGGCGTTACCCACCTGCTCCATAAGTCAGGTAGTCCCGCGGAACCCAAGAATTATAGACCGATCACGTGTTTGTCGACGGTCTATAAGCTTCTTACATCCATTTTGAGAGCGAAAATCAATACACACATTGACAAAAACTCCATTATGTCTGCCTCTCAAAATGGATGTAGGAACGGGTCCCGCGGTACTAAGGAGCTACTCCTCATCGACATGGCCATTAGCCAAGAGGTTCGTCGATCCCGCAAGGATCTGTCGACATGTTGGATAGATTATAAGAAGGCCTACGACTCGATTCCACATACATGGCTCATGAGGGTGCTGGAGTTGTACAAGATAGATGCAACTCTACGCGCCTTCCTTGAGTCGTGTATGGGGCAATGGAGGACGGTCCTTCGATATCCAGGATGTCGACAGATTCAGGGGAACGATGAGCCTGTATGGATTAAACGGGGAATATTCCAGGGCGACAGTTTGAGTCCACTTTGGTTCTGTCTAGCCCTGAATCCTCTAAGTACATTGCTGGAGGATTCAGGTCTAGGCTATCGGTTGAGGAGAGATGGTCAGGTCATATCTCACCTTCTTTACATGGATGATCTGAAACTCTTTGCCCCCAACAAATTGCAACTGATGAAGCTACTGAAAGTAACTGAAACTTTTAGTAGCGCCATCAGGATGGAATTTGGTGTGGACAAATGTGCAGTCATGTATGTAAAGCGAGGGGAGATTATGGAATCCGAAAGAATTCAGCTCTCGGATTCCATACACCTGAGATCCCTCTCCTCATCCGAAAGCTATAAATATTTGGGTATGTCGGAAGCGTTAGGCATTAACGTAACTGACATGAAGCAATCGTTGAAGGAGCGCTTCTTCGGTCGCCTGAAGAAGGTATTAAATAGCCTTCTTTCAGGCGGGAACAAGGTGCGCGCCTTCAACGGTTGGGTCATGCCGGTTTTAATGTACTCTTTCGGCATACTCAAATGGACTCAGACCGAACTCGATACCCTGGATAGGAGAGTCCGTACACTGCTGACTGCAAACCGGATGCATCACCCACGATCATCGGTGATGAGACTGTATATCCCGCGGAAGTGCGGGGGTCGAGGCTTTTTAAACGCGAAGACGCTCCACAACCGCGAGGTATGCAGTCTCAGAGAATATTTTTTAAAAGCCGAGGTGGGTATGCACCGAGATGTGGTCGCAGTGGACAAGGGCCTCACCCCGCTGTCCATGGCTAAAGAGAACTGGCGCAAACCTGTAGTACTTACTACCGATGACCGCAAGGAAGTATGGCAAGGCAAGGAGCTTCACGGGCGCTTCTACCGGGCTCTTCATGGGCCCGATGTAGATTTTCTAGCATCCGTGTCCTGGCTACGTTTCGGTGACCTCTTTGGGGAAACTGAAGGTTTTGTCTGTGCGATTATGGACGAAGTTATGTTGACGAACAACTACCGGAAATATATTATGAAGGACGGGACGGTTGACGTGTGTCGGGCATGCCACCGTCCGGGTGAGTCCATCAGACATATTATTTCTGGTTGTTCTCGTCTGGCTAACGGCGAGTACTTGCACAGGCATAACCAAGTAGCCAGGATTATCCACCAGCAACTTGCCTTGAAATATAAACTTGTGGAATCAGAGGTACCGTACTACAAGTATGTGCCCGACCCAGTTCTCGAGAAAGACCATGTCACGCTGTACTGGGATCGGTCTATCATCACTGACAGGACTATTGTCGCCAATAAGCCTGACATAGTGGTGATAGACCGATCAGCGCGTCGCGTAATGATAATCGATGTTACCATTCCGCATGACGAGAACCTCGTGAAAGCTGAGAAGGAGAAACAAATAAAATATCTCGACTTGGCACACGAGGTTGTCGACATGTGGAATGTGAACTCGGCTATCATTGTGCCGATTGTCGTGACGGCCAATGGCCTTATGGCCAAGAGCCTCGACGACCACCTTTCGAGGCTCTCCTTAGGCGGTTGGATCAAGGGCCTGATTCAGAAGGCAGTACTCCTCGATACGGCTCGCATTGTGAGGAGGTTCCTGTCTCTGGAGCCCTAACCACCGGTAGCTTGGACCCTGCTCCCGATACCGGCGGACCACTATTTTTTATATTTTTAAATGTTTTTTTAATATTAATTTGTTTAGAAATATTTAAAAATGTAATTTATATGTATATATATGAATAAAGGAAATAATAATAATAAATCTTTATTTTCAGATCAGAGATCCATAGGATAAAAATACAAATACAAAACAGCTTGGCACTAACTAAATAAAATAAAATAAAACTTAAAACACATATCTGAATGACGGTCTGTGTGCCGCCACCCAGTGGCACATTATTTTGCAATCCACTCGGCCGGCTACAGTAGCCACAAGGCTGTTGGGGCTGCCGCGCACCCGACGCATCAGCGATGCGATTCGCAGACGTAGCAGCGAGCCAAAATCCGGAACGCGTGCGTCCGCGAACATCCCCGACGCGCTACAGAAGCGCGGCAGCCCCAACAACACCCGGAACGTGTTATTATATTGGACTCGTAGAGCACCGTACGAGCCCTGTGTATAACTGACCCACAGGGCGCACGTGTACAGCGACTGGCAATAGGCCCTGAACAGTGTTATTTTAACCTCTCGCGCACACCGTGCGAACCTGCGGGCCAGCATGTTACACCTGACTGCCAGCGCTCTACGTTCCCTCTCTAAATCAGCGTCATCCGACAGCCTATCGGTGACCCAGTGCCCCAGGTATTTAAATCGATCGACTCTTTTCAGCGGAACTCCGCCCAAGGTAACTGATGGAACAACGTCGTAAATTTTATTTTGTGCCCTAAACACTAAAAGCTCGCTTTTGGTTGAGTTATACCTGAGACCATGAGTCACCGCATAGTCTTCACAGATTCGGAGGAGCTTTCTTAACGCACTGATTGATGGGCTCAGCAGCACCATATCATCCGCGTAACTAATATTATTGATACATTGCCCATCAATAGAGCAACCGACTTGGGTGTTGCTGAGCTCACATATCAGCTGGTTGACATACAGGTTGAAAAGTCTGGGCGAGCTAAGCCCCCCTTGCCTCACGCCGCACTCCAACCTGTACGCACCCGACATGGCATCCGCCCATCTAACTTAGTTGGACTGATTGCTGTACCAGTACCTCAGTACAGCAATCAGTCCCCCAGGAAGGTTAGTCTCATGGGCGAGTTTCCTCCAGAGACAGTCATAGGAAACTAGGTCGAATGCCTTGGAGAGGTCCAAAAAACACGCATAAACTGGTGTTTTCCTTGCTGCATAGTAATGGACAGTATGCTTGAGACAGAGGATTGCTGTTTCAGTCGACAAATGTGGCCTAAACCCAAATTGGGCGTCATGTAGGGTGATATATTTATCCAACTGCCTGTCAATCAGACCGTCCAACACCTTCGCAACAATGGTCGCCAAGGAGATAGGCCTGTAGTTGTTCTTGTCACTCGTATCTCCAGTCTTGTTCTTTATTATAGGAACGACAATTGTTTTCATAAGGTCCTCTGGAAGATACGAGTGACTCATACATAAATTAAACAAGAGAGCTAAGACACGTGGTAAGTGCTTACCTGCATTTCGTAGATGTTCTACACTTAAGCCATCATGTGCAGGAGACTTACCCCGTTTCAGCTCCTTTAAGACAGACCCAACCTCCCCAGCGGTGAACATGACAGGCGTACCCTCCCTAGCATCCGACCCACCCGTCGATGGCCCCAGTGGTGACTCTGTCCTAAACGACGCCATAAATAAAATGGCAATAGCCTTAGGTTCGTTTAAGCCACCGACGCACACTGGCAGGCCCGACTTGGTATTCAAGCTTTTCGTGGCTTTCCAGAAACTACTAAAATTTTTAGCTTCGTGATGACTCGCAATTTCGTTCATCTTTAACTGATCTGCGTTTTTTTGACACCACTTTAGCCTAAAGCTAGATAAAACTAAAAACTCGGCATTTGTGGCAATTTTGAACACATCTATAACTGATCACTTAACGGTACTGTTAAGCATATCCCACACATATCAAGCAACATCTAATAATAAAACGACAACTATAACTAATTTTGAAAAAGCTTATCAATACCTAGTCAGTACGGATACATCTCTTTTCAATAAATACAACGACCCAAATACCTTTGCTGATAGGTTGATAGAGGTGATGAGAACATGTCTCCTTCTTAACTCTAGAATTAAATTAGTCACCAGCTCCAAGCGTACTTTAAAGCCCTGGATATCTGCGGGGGCCCTGAGATGTATCAGGCTCAGAAATAGAATGCAGTTGCAGGCAAGAAAAGATCCATGTAATATTATAATAAGAGTAACCTATAAGCGCTTTCGTACGTTTTGCTCCAACATGATTAAGAAATTAAAAAGAGAATATCATAAAAAGCAAATTGCATGTTCTATAAAAAATCCAAAAAAGCTTTGGCAAAATATTAATAACATAACTCATTTGTAAAACCCAAATCATCTAATGCGCATCTTCTTCAAATCACACCGCATCATTTCGATTCTTTAAACCGTGTTAATCAGTTTTTCGTCACAATTGGAAAAACACTAGCAGAAGAAATAATTACTCCGGCTGGGCTTCGTTCTGGTGTGGTCATGAGCTCCAATTCTCGATCACAGACCACCTCTTTTGTGTTGTTGAAGAATGATCCAGCAGAAGTGGCCTGCATACTCATGGCTCTTCATTCGGGAAGTGCATCGGGATGGGACGATATACCTATAAGTTTCCTTAAATTATCTAGGGATTTCATAGTTCCCCTTATATGTAAACTGGCCAACCTATGTTTCAAATCGGGAATATTTCCGAAAGCATTAAAGCATTCCATAATTACGCCAGTGCACAAGGGGGGGGGGGGGACACGAGTGATGTCAATACTTACCGACCCATATCTGTCCTACCTGCAATTTCAAAAATTATTAAATAGGAGACTTATTAACTACTTGAATAAATACAACATACTTTCTGATTCGCAATATGGATTTAGACAAGGACTCTCAACACAGCACGCTATTACAGCGCTGACGACTGCAATTGTAGATAAAGGATATAAATGCATGACAGTATTCCTAGATTTAAAGAAAGCTTTTGACACCGTTTCGGTCCCCATCCTTGTGCAGAGGCTTGAGGCGATAGGTATAAGAGGCACTGCTCTGTGTCTTTTTGACAGCTATCTCCGCGGTAGGACTCAACAAGTAAAAATAGGAAACCTACATAGTGAAGAAGAAAATGTTGTTTTTGGTGTGGCACAGGGGAGTGTGCTAGGCCCAACGCTGTTCCTGGTGTACATTAACGAACTGTGTAACCTACTGAGCAGCGGTGGGAAAATCTTCTCCTATGCGGACGATACAGCTATTGTCTTCCATGGAAAAACCTGGGAATCCGTACGCCAGAATGCCGAACGTGGTCTCACCGTTATAGTTGACTGGCTAAAAGCTAATTTGCTGACCTTAAACATATCAAAAACAAACTATATTTGTTTTTCTCCAAGTCAAAGATCTAAACCGGGTGTTAATTTTGAGATTGGGATACATGAGTGTGGGGACCGCTATATCCAAAAGTGCAACTGTCAGATCATTAAGAAAGTTCCCTCTACAAGATACTTGGGCATAATTATTGACGAATGTCTATCATGGCACTCACACATTGCTACTATTATGTCACGTGTAAGGAAACTAATATGGATTTTCAAGACACTACGCCATGTAATGCCTTCACTGTTACTCAATAATGTTTATACGGCATTAGCCCAATCTGTAATTACATACTGTATACCAGTCTGGGGTAGTGCCATAAAAACTAAATTTCTTGAGCTGGAAAGAGCCCAGCGGTCTCTAATAAAAGTGATGTACTTCAAACCATATAAATACCCCACAGTCAACTTATACAGAACAAGCCGTTTGGTATCAGTAAGACAATTATACTTATTACATACGACCTTATATCAACATAAATCCATTCCGTTTAATTCTGCCAGCCAGGATAGAAGACGGAGTGATACTGTGGCCCACTCCGCAATGGTTCGCTCGATTTTTGCAAGACGTCAGTATCTAACCCAATCTGCATATATTTACAACAAAATAAACGCTAAACTACAATTTCATCCTAGAGTCTTGTATGAATGTAAGAAAGTTATAACTGAATGGCTAAAAACATTGACGTATGAGGAAACTGAGCACATACTAGAACGAATTCGCTAATTTGACACATACGTACATAATTATACACTCAGCAACACGCACACACTATCACACACACACACACACACCCACCCACACGAACACACACGCGAACACACAAACACGCATGCCTAGAATAAGTTCATAGAAATTATAAGAATCACATATTTTTACCAGGTTTGCTTCTTGGCTGGGTTTTGTTTTGTTTTATTTTGTTTTGTATTCTTTTCTAGTAATTTAGTCTCAATATTGTATTAAATAAGGGAAGTAGCGAGTCAACCTCAACACAAGTATTTTTTATCACTTACTGAGGTTGTCTCAACTCATGTATAGCATGTAACTTTTGAGACACAATAAACATTTTCTTTTTATTTATTTTATTTATTATTTTATTTAATTTATCCTATCCATACCCAGCTCGTAACAATACATACCTCCTATCCCCAATCCATTTGGAATGTTGTACTTACCCGATTTATTCTTGCAGGGTCGACTGTTGCGGAGGAACCAAAACTACACTTACGAAGAAAAAAATTAGGATACTCAATTCCAGCTGAGCAAAAGACAAACCAAATATCGGGCTCAAAAATTATCCGAAACACTCAAAATCGTACATCCAAATATATAACTAAATTCAAAAAGCCTCACGAATGTGAAATATGCCACTATAAGATTAGTAAAACGAGTGATTTTACAAAACATATGCGTACACACACTGGTGTAAAACCTCACAAATGTGATATATGTCAGCGTAGTTTCAGCGAAAAGAATAATTTAACAAAACATATTCGTACACACACTGGTGAAAAACCTTACAAGTGTGATATATGTCAGAGAAGTTTTAGTCAAAAGGCTCATTTAACAAAACATATTCGTATACACACTGGTGAAAAACCTTACAAGTGTGATATATGTCAGCGTAGTTTTAGTCGAACGGTTACTTTAACAAATCATACTCGTACACACACTGGTGAAAAACCTTACAAATGCGATATATGTCAGCGTAGTTTCAGTCAAAATTTTATTTTAACAAAACATATTCGTACACACACCGGTATAAAACTTTACAAGTGCGATATATGTCAGAGAAGTTTTAGTCAAAAGGCTCATTTAACAAAACATGTTCGTACACACACTGGTGAAAAACCTTACAAGTGCGATATATGTCAGCGTAGTTTCAGTGAAAAGTTCATTTTAACTAATCATATTCGTACACACACCGGTGTAAAACCTTACAAGTGCGATATATGTCAGAGAAGTTTTAGTCAAAGGACTCATTTAACTACACATATTCGTACACACACTGGTGAAAAACCTTACATGTGTGATATATGTCAGCGTAGTTTCAGTCGAACGGTTACTTTAACAAATCATACTCGTACACACACTGGAGAAAAACCTTACAAATGCGATATATGTCAGCGTAATTTCAGTCAAAAGTTTATTTTAACAATACATATTCGTAAACACACAGGCGAAAAACCTTACAAGTGTGATATATGTCAGCGTAGTTTCAGTCAAAAGGTTGATTTAACAAATCATGTTCGTACACACACTGGTGAAAACCCTTTTGAATGTGATATTTGTCAGCAGAGTTTTAACCGAAAGGCTTGTTTAATACTTCACATGCGTACTCACTCCAGTAAATAACCTAACAAATATTATATTTTCCAGCGTAATTTCAGTCAAAAGCATAATTTTCCAGACCCTATTTGTACACCCACGGGCAAGAAACCTTAAAAGTGTGATGGCAACGTTGTATTGGTGACAAAAGATATTTAACAAAACATTTTAGTATCCACTGTGTAGCGAAATAAAAATCCAAACCTTCCGCCACTTGTTAAACACTTATAATTAAAAAAAGTCTTGTCGTGGGAATTAATTTTGTTGTGTAGGAATAATAGAAGTATCTTTGGCCAAATCGCGATTGCAATTGCTTTTTTTGGAAAAGAATCCTTGTCTCGTCAAAGGTCAGAATGAATTTAACAATATTAAGGTATTTACCGGGGTGTAGAAATGTCCAACGAGATTTAAATTAAACATTACTTGATTCCCCCTTCACGGTGAAAATGCTGAAATCTTCGCCAAATTTTCGGCTGACTCAATCTGAAGAGTGGTCGACACGCTAAGAAGAAGTTGATTCGCGGTCTATGTTCTAAGGCACTCCCTGGTCACCCTCCTGGCCTGGTGTCGCTCCTTGTAATTGACTCAAACTTCACACTCGCCATACTGGTGATAAGTTACCTTACAAGTGTGATTTATTTCAGCGTTGTTTTATAGATAAGAGAGATTTAACAAAACATATTCATGTACGCATTGGTAAAAAACCGTTCAATTGTGAAGTATGCCAGTTTAGTTTTATTAATAATAAACCATGTATTTCAGGAAACAAAGACCCATAGATAAATACCTTAACCTGAATATACATACTAATAACATTTTTTTGTTAGTATTAGTTTATTTTAATGTGAGAGAATTGACGAAACACATTCGTAAACACACTATTGAAAAACCTTTCGACTGTGGTATATGTCAGCACAGTTTTTGATACGCCAGTGATTTAAAAAAAAAACACATTCGTATACACACTGGTGAAAAACCTTACCAATGTGACATATGTCAGTGTAGTTTGAATGTTAAGAGTAATAAAAAAAAAAACTAACGAAAAACCCATTCAAAATGTGATATAATTATGTCAGTGTAGATTTGGTCAAAAGTACTCGAAAGCATGTATTATTAAAACATTTAACACACAAAAAACTTTGAGAATGCGAGATATTCTCAACGTAGTTATGTCAATAGGGAATATGCATGTAATTTTTTTATACTGAAATCAATAAAATACAGTACGATCAACCCAAGAAAATAATTAAAAGTTAAGTTCAACTACTGCGAGTCGCACAAAAAAAAATTAAACTCCTACAATTTTTTACGACAGTTCAAAACGTAGCGTACGCAACGTAAACGAATTGTCGCAGACATTCATGTCATGTTAATACTAGATGTCACATGTCTTCGAAATTTTGGTTCTAGGACATGCCGTTTTCCTTCACCGTTTTGAGAGCAGTGGTGATAAAATAAATTACACAAAGAAATGCGTCTGCCTGGGTTCGAACGGCAGGACTTACTGTTCGTAAGGGGCCGCCACCACTAGGCCACCGCTGCTCTACTCTTTACTAATTGTATTGTGGCGTTGTGGGTTTCGTGGTAGAGGAAGGAACAGAAAGACCACAAAAGTTTAATACATTTAATAGCTTGCTCACAGGTAGAGGGGTGGATTCAGTTCACCAAGAGTTTGTTCACTAGTCACCACGGTAGGTGGGTAAAGTAGGTACTGCCCTGGGCTTAGGCCGCGACGCACGAGGACCGGCGAGGCGACACCGAAGCAGGGCAGCGATGCGGAGAGGTTGCAGGAGCGACCGCGTGTAGCTCGCGGCAGCTGGAAGGCGCGTCCCTTGGCACGGCACTTGGCCGGCTGAGGCAGGCGGCACTCACACGTGGCAGCCACGTGGAGGGTAAGGATCACTCAGCAGTGACCGGAGCGACCGTCTATCGGTCGCGGTAGCTGGTGGCGGCGTGCTTAGGCACGTCACGTAGGCCTCACACGCGGCAGGCGTGGAGGCATGTCTCACACGCGGTAGGCGTGGAGATTAGGTGTCCCGAACACGCGACAGGACGTCTCTCCAGCGGGTAGAGCGCGGAGGCAGCCATGACGCCCGTCAGCGGTGTCAGTAGTTTATCTCTCAATAAAGAAAGAAAAGAAGAAAGGAAACCCTGGAATCAGCACGAAGGGTGCTTCCGTAAGCGTGGTGCCAGGATTGGTGAACGTCAGCGATGCGTGCGTCTCCCAGCCGTAAACCCAAGCAGTAGCTCCAGGGGGAGGCAGGGAAACTCACCATCGTGACGGTTCACAAAGGTCAAAGGTTATAAGCGAGCGCATGCCGCGTGGCACAATATAAAAGTTCCTAGCCGCGTGGCAAGGCGGATTAAGCGTACAGCGGCTAAGACACAGCAGCGAAGGGTGAACACGGCATGCGGATGCTTTACAGATTTAGAAGCACTAGTGGAAAATACATGATATTGAAATAGCTTAGTCATGTACAGGACGGAAGCCATTTTGACAACCGAGCAATTACATGAAATACAATCACCGCAGAATATAGATGAAATAAGATGAATGCGGTTGACAAGACATGATAGGACAAAATAGCAGATTACACAAAGCACTTACCCTTGGGCACAGAGGGGTTTCTTATAAGTTTAGTTGATTTGAAGAAGATCGAACGAGAAAGGCCGATCGCAGACCGGGGTGACAATTTATAGCCAGGCGTATCTACCATAGAGTGTAGACTACGCACAGTGTTGTCACATTGGGATTGAGCATGGTAATCGATTCTAGATTAATCGACTACCACGCCACAGTATGTGCTTTAATATAGTAAAAAATGCAATAACGATATTGTAATAAAAATCTTAGTGAAATAATATTGTTTTTTGACACATAGTATTTGACGTCACTACCGGCATTAGCGAGGATGTTGCGTTTTGAGTTTGCGTTCCGTTTCGCCAAAAACACGCTACATCAAATAATAAATTGTATTAGACAAGTGTACCACGTTTCTATGAGCCAATACAAGGATTTAAAAAAAAAAGTTGTATCTCTTGCATGTACCCTATTCTGTAATCTAAAACATAAGAAATATGGAATGTTTTTTCCACGTGTTCTTTCGTTTTGTGTGTTCTTGCCACGTTGGACGGCAATGCTAATTCTTCTTGATTGGCTATTTCGGGTTTGAAGCACTTTACTTTGATTATTTGAATATCTTATCAAATAATCAAAGCAAAGCGCTTCAATTCTTAACTCATACCACAAATATTGATACTGTACTGTATTCGAGTTTAGGGGTATACTTAATAAAGACTGAAGCTGTAATGTTATTGTTTCATTATGATTATCAATAAAATTGTTGCCATTCCGGCCGCCGCTAGGTGTTCAAACGCCCGCGTGCCATACTGATGGCAATGCTAATTCTTCTTGATTGGCTATTTCGGGTTTGAAGCACTTTGCTTTGATTATTTGAATATTGTTTCACACAGGATTAGGGGAAACATAAGTAAAAATGCCGGAATTGATTTAATTCACAACCTATAATATGAACGTGCTATAGCCACAGTTGAAGTCTAACATAGAGAGAACAAAATCTAAAAACCCAGTAGTGCCACCATAAAGTAACTAACTTATGTTCGGATATGTCTCGAACATGCTCGGGCCTAAGCCAAAAGATTAATTAAGACCTATTTTTACATAATAAACTTGATACCTAAAAGGAAAACAAATAACATGTCTTTTTAGTACCTACTAATACTCAAATGACCAAGTAATATAACATAGTTTGACTAAGTAAGTAAATCTTCAAGCAAAGATACCTGATTGAAAGGCGAAAATACCTAACTGAAAATAGAGAATAGGTAAGTACAATTTTTTTTTTTTTTTACTTATACATGCTTATTTCAAACTTTAGGTTACCCATAATCTAATAACACAGCAATAAACCTTAAAATTTTAGTTAACTTAGTTTAACTTATCTAGAGTGAGAGTCGCCCCACAACAATGGGGTTCGAGAAAAAAAAACAAGTAATAATAGTACATTTTATACCATTACTATAAACTAATTATAATCAATGGGGAGTGGACAAACTTTCATTATACTAGTTCTAATGACAAACCCTTTAGGTGTTTTTACATCAAGTGCGCGAACTAAATTGTCATTGCCTGGTTTTACCTTTACAATTCTACCTACTGGCCACTGAAGAGGAGTAACATTGTCAGACTTAATTAGTACCATAGTACCTTCCTGCAGATTAGGCTGGGAGCTCTGCCATTTAGGTCTGCTCTGTAGCATTGTTAAGTATTGCTTGTGCCATTGGGCCCAAAAGGTTTGTTGTAGTTTTGTACATTGTTTCCAGAAACTAAGTTTTCCTATATTTATATCAGTTAAGTTTAATTCTGGATATGAAGTCAATGGCGCACCTGTGAGGAAATGCCCAGGTGTGAGGTATGTTATGTCATCAGAGTCTCTAGAAAGAGGGGTTAGTGGTCGAGAGTTCAAAATACTCTCAATCTGAACCAAAACCGTGTACATCTCCTCATAGGTAAGTACAAGGTTACCTATCACACGTTTTATATGTTATTTAATACTCTTGATCCCTGCTTGCACAAACCACCAAAAACTGGTGAGTAAGACGGTATGAAATAAAAGGTAATTCTTTCTGAATTACTGAAATTTATTATTTCATTTTGGTGCTCTGTGGAATTCAGTGACTCATACAACTCTCTTAGTACGTTATTGGCGCCTCTATAGCAACTAGCGTTGTCACAGTATATTTTAGTAGGTTTGTTTCTGCGACTAATGAACCGTTTTAAGCAACCCAAAAAGGTATTTGTTGTCATATCGGAAGCTAATTCAATATTAATGGCTTTTGTAAGAAAACAAACATAACGACATACGCCTTAGTTACAACCGGTTTTCTAACTCTAGTTTGTTTTACACTGAAGGGACCGGCATAGTCGGTACCTACAATTTGGAATGGCCGTGTCATATTGACTCTATCAAGGAGGAGAGAACCCATAAGTTGATTTGCATTTTTGGCCTTTAACCTGAAACATAGCACGCATTTATGTAAAACCGATTTGACTTCTCTATTAGCGTTGATCAACCAATATCTTTCATGTAGGCTACTCAGAGTTAACCTCTGTCCGCACCACGCTCACCGAAATGAACAATTGGTTTAACCTATTTGATGCAACAAATCACTCCTTACCAATAAAATTCCACTTATTTATTAGCTTAATTAGGCTTAAGGTGGATGCGCAAGGGTAGCCCGCGAAATTTATTTTTTCTCAAGTTTATTGCAATTTGCAGGTCAGTGTCAAGTTGTATGTTGATAAAAATATGAATCGCGCCAGTAACACGTATGGAGTTACAGAATTATAATCATTCAAATCATCAGTACAGCTCTCCAAGTTCATATAATCATATTCAATAGCTATTTCATGAAAAAGTCACTTTTGGAGATTATATGAACTTTTTTTTTTTTTTACCTATTGAAAATCATCAAATAACCCCTCCCGCTCTGGGCTGAGCAGGAGGGAGTGTCAGTTTTACTGACTAAAACCCATCCATGTTCCTTCCTTTGCCCTTTGTGTTCCAGGGCCGCGGTATCTCTTTCAAACAGTCCCGCAACCCTGGCAGGAGATTATATGAACTTGGAGAGTTGTATTGATGATTTGAATGATTATAATTCTGTAACTCCATACGTGTTACTGGCGCGATTCATATTTTCATCAACATACAACCTGACAATGACCTGCAAATTGCAATAAACGTAAGAAAATTTAAATTTCGCGGGCTACCCTTGCGCATCCACCTTAAAGCAATAAACGATTTGAGACCATGTTTTTCTAGGCAAGGTTTCCACGTAAAAATGATAGATGGCGCTGTACATGACTCAGTGTAAAAAAAATTGTTTGGCTTTATGAGCTGGCGTTCATTGCCTAGATTTTTATGCTTCCTTTGGTTTTATTATACGTCTAAAAGAGGCGCCGGTGGCTGAAGTTGTGTGGTAATCGGTTGATGTTCATGTGGTGGTATGAATTTGTTAAAAATAAAATTTCATGTTTCGATATTCATAATTATCAAATATCCTATAAACTCACATAGTTTAGTATAAATAGAACTTACTACCAAGAAAAACATTTTATCAAGTGACGCTTTTTAAATATTTCAATTCATACCTTTGATAAATGGCATACTCTCCTATAAAATTACAACATCGCGTTCACAAAAACATTGCGGGGTAGTCTTATTGTTCTCATAAATAGTGACTTCATATGCACGCACATAGTACGTAGGTACTTACTGTGTTTATTTTGGGGTTCATAATTGTCGGAGTGCCCAAATTTTATTACTGCGAGCAATTTCGACGTATCGCTCGCCGGCCGCTGTCGTGGCACTTTGCGCCAAGTTGGTCACAGTTCTAACCTATTAACCTATTCGGTCGGAGTGAACGGAACGTTTCAACGTAATTAAGTAAATATCAAAATATTGTAATAAGGCGTAGTCGACGTAGCCCCGCTACGCGAGGCTTCTATTTCTGACTGCAGTGTTTATAGTAACCTTACACGAAGGGGATGGCGAGTGGCACCATCCCCTTCGAACCTAACCTTTCCGGAGTCGAGGTGCTCCAAGTCCTGAGCTCGCTCTTGCATCCTAAGTTTTCCTTGTCACAATGCCTTGTTTATGTTGATGTGGTGTGTGTACAAAACAACAACAAAATTTGAGTACGAGAGACGCATTCGACTGTGTTTATTAATTTATAAAAATATGGATAGCTTAACGTCAACTTTTACATTTTCGTTTAAATAAAATACCAAGGAAAATATACCGAACAAACAATATTCATTAAAAAATAACTCTACTGTTTGATAAGTTTGTTAAATAAAAAAAATGTGATTATAAAATTCATTGAATTGTATTTCTGTGAAATATGTTTCATTCAAGTAAATAGTCGTTAAAAGAATAATATTATTCGAAATAAAAATAAAAGGACCAAATAATTATTTGAAACATTTTCTGCGAAACGATATTCTATGAAATTTCTGTCTGCAAAACAAAGGGACACCGGTATAGGCATGTGATGTCGTAGTAAACTTTTGAGTATGAATGTGAGTCGGTATAAGAGTAGAGGAAGACCAAAGAAACGATGGATGGACTGTGTGAGGGATGATATGGCAAGGAAGGTGTCTTATGAGATGACGAAATATCTACGTATGGTAGAAAAAGACATGATGCGCCAACCCAAATGAACATTGTATATTTGATATTTCTACATCTATATTTACTAATCAAAATCATCCTTTAATCTATTTTTATGAATCTTATATTTCCAGTTTACATCATGCGCTATTTTTTTGTAAAATGTGTGTTGGTCACCTTATTCACCGATATGTCAGATGTCACAGAGTTTGCGTGTATCACGTATTTTTACTAATATTCACGATTGGGGTCTAGATTGAGCCATTCCTGATTAATTATGACTTTAAGTAACAACTTAGGATCTCTTTTGTTAGTACTTGGAGGTAGAACGATTTTTTAAGTGTTTCATCATTGTTAATTTTAGGGAGAATATTGTAAATATGTATCTGAAATTGTCACTTTGTTGTTATACATAATTAAATAAACTTTTTATGAAGTTATTGGTGCTTTAAAGTGTAAATTTCCTGAACCGCGATAAGCCAAATCGTTACTGAAAAAGTAACGATTTGGCTTATCGCGGTTCAGGAAAATCACTAATTTCCGAGCCCGCTTCGCTCGCTCTTTCATGGCTTATCGTTATCACGTCCCAGAAGCTCCAATTTAACGAGTTAGCTTCGCTCACTCTTGAATGAATACTTATCGTGGTTTGATAAGCTTACATTTTTTGCTTCGCTTTTTAATGATGAACTTCTCATCTCACAGTCCAGAAAGCTCTAATTATTCGATCTCCCTCCGCTCGCACTTCACTCAAAACTTGGATTACCACGGTGCAGATAGCTCCTTGGATTGATGTCAGCTATTGTAAATACAGGTTCTATGCATGGCTGAACGGCCGATGCTAAGCAAGGTATATGTAAATTACTATGAATTATTGTCCATATTATAATTATGCATGTGAAGGTAGGCAGGAGAAAGAGTTATGAACGAGGCACATTAAAACTAGTCTTTGCTCAACCACCGTGTTTTAGTACTGTGTCCCGGTCTCCCAACATAACATGGCGCAGCCGGTTATAGCTAAATAAGTGAAAAACCAAAACTGAGACAAACGAAATAAAAGTAAAATGATGACAAACAGCAGTGACGAATCATTCGAAGAAGCAGAAGTGATATTACAAGCAAAGAATACAATGGAGTCCATTTTGCAACCGCCGCAACCGTTCGTTTTCGAAAATGATATTACAAATGTTACATCAGGAAACTTAAGCAAAGAATGGGAAAAATGGAAAAAAGCGTTCCAGATATACTTAGAGAACGACTGTTAAGAGAACCAGACTTGTCCTTACCTAAAGCTATAGACATCTGCAGATTAGCGGAAGTATCTCGAGCTCAAGCGAAAAATATAAAAAACGAAAATCAGGAACAAATACACGATATACATGCTGTTACCAACAAAGAGAAAGAAGGGAAAAATATTCACTATGCAAGGAGCTCGGCGCGGCGTCATACGAAATGGCGCTCATCTGGATCCAGTGGTGTTGATGCCCGATCCTCCCGTCATGATCGTGACCAGAGAGATGGACAGACAACAGGAGGACAAGCACGCGAGCAACAAGGAGAGGCTCATCGAAGATCACGTGTAGCATGTGGAAAGTGTGGGAAAAGCCATGACAAATATAAATGCCCAGCGTATGGACAGCGATGTAGTCAGTGTAGAAAAATGAACCATTACTCAAGAATGTGTCGTGTGTACGAGGTACGAGAAGACTCCAGCGATCAGGTAATTCACGCTATTGATAGTTACTCTTGTAATGAGTGGACGGTAGCACTGTGTATTGGAAAAAAACATGTCAATTTTAAACTGGACACTGGAGCCGATGTTAATGTCTTGCCAAACAAATACTTAAATAAAATAAAATTATCGAAAGATGAATTAGCTCACACAACAATGAAGTTACAAGGATATTCAGGTAGTCAGATTAAAGTCATTGGTAAATGTTACTCAAAGTACAATATAAAAACAAAACATACATTTTACAATTTATAGTAGTAGACACTAATTCACCACCCATTTTGGGTAGGAGTTCATGTGATGAATTAAAATTATTGAAAAGAGTAATGAGTATAAAACAGACGGATAAAAAATGTCCAAATATATTGGATGAGTTCCCCGACATATTTACAGGAATGGGTTGTTTACCAGGTACATATGAAATATAATTAAAAGATGGGTACAAACCTATAGTTCATGCTCCACAAAAGTTACCTATTGCGTTAAAAGAACAAGTAAAACAAAAACTAATGGAAATGAAAAATCAGGGTATTATTGCAAAAGTTGAGGGACCCACCGAATGGGTAAATAGCATGACGGTTGTAAAAAAGCCAAACGGAGATCTCCGCATTTGTTTAGATCCACGTGACTTAAACAAAGCAATAAAGCGAGAACATTTCAAGTTGCCTACTCTTGAAGAAATAACCGCCAACCTATCCGGAGCAAAATATTTTAGTACATTAGATGCTAAACAGGGATTTTGGCATGTAAATTTACGATTATATGAACACTTCGATGATATAGAGGGAGTTATATTGTTTATTGATGACCTCCTTATTTACGCAGAAACAAAGGAAATACACGATCAGAGACTACGTGCAGTCTTGAAACGGTGTAAGGAAATAAACATAAAACTAAATAAAAGTAAATGTAAAATAGGTTTAAGTGAGCTAACGTACTTAGGGCATAACATAACAAAAGACGGCATCAGCCCCGATGAGTCACAGATATTGGCTATTCAAAATATGCCAAAGCCACAAAATGTAAAAGATGTAGAAAGATTTTTAGGCATGATAGATAACCTATGTTAGTAATTTCATAGAACATTTTTCTGAAAAAACATCGATTCTTCGCGAGTTATTAAGAAAAGACGTAGCTTGGCACTGGGATCATACACATGAACAATGGTTTTGAAATGTTAAAAAAGCAGTTAACTAGTCCACCCGTGTTAAGATACTACACACTAGAAAAACCAATAGTTATCTCAGTAGACGCGAGTAAAAATGGTTTAGGTGCCTGTTTAATGCAGGACAACTATGCTGTATGTTACGCTTCGAAATCCTTCACAAGAACTGAACAGAATTATGCTCAGATTGAAAAGGAATTATATGCCTGTGTATTTGCACGTGAGCGATTCTATACTTATATATACGGCCGTAGCGATGTCACGATAGAAACCGATCACAAGCCATTAGTGAGTATTATTAACAAGCCATTGGTGAGTGCGCCAGCACGCCTACAGAGAATGTTAATGCGACTCTCACCATATTCGTTTACGCTAATATATAAACCAGGTAAATATCTATACATAGCGGACGCATTATCACGAGCGGCGTTGCCACATACAGATAATATCACTACGCGCGATCACCTCGAAGCACAAGCACAAGTGTGTGCCATAACTGCAATGAATCCTTTAACAGACTCACATTTTTTAGAAATACAAAAAAAATACTAGGGAAGACAACGAAATGCAAGGACTGAAAAAATTAATAAAGAAAGGATGGCCCATGCATAAAAGTGAAATTAACAATGAATTAAAACCTTATTGGGATAGCAGGGATGAGTTAACCGTGAATTATGGACTAATCTGGAAAGGCAATAGAATCATTATACCAAACTGCATGTGTTAGATTTATACCGATGTAATTAATACATAACAACGTTTTTCATATTGTAATATAAAGTAATAATTAATTTCTAGTTAAATGCAGTAAAAGTATAGTAAATAACATCATTTTAAGGTGTGTTTAAATTTTGTGTAGCAAATAAGTATGAATCATGTTTGCTTGTCATCGTTTATGGAAACATGAATCATACTTGTTTGTCGCCGCTTATAAAAGCGAGTGTTCCAACTTCATCGGCTCACTTTCGCTTGGAACGTTGACTGGTACGGAGCTCCCGAAGAAAATAATAGATAAGTATAACTATGGTGTAATGTATAAAGGCTATTTTTTTTAATCAATAAATAAATGTGTAGTTATATGTATAATAATATAATATATACCTAGTTGATATGAAATAATAAAATATATGTTTCTTGAACAAAGTACTTTCATTTCACTATTTTGTTTTAAATTATAATATTCTTTGAGTATGTGTATATAATGTAGAACTAATTAATTGCTCTTTAATGTTGCTTTTATTTCTTTATTCTAACATCAGAAGTGGGATATCGGCCTAATTTGCCCATAATAACATATCTATGTTTATGTACAGGTGATGGAGCCGTCTCAACTACTGGAAGGTCTGGTGAAAGCCATTCAGGAAGCAATAACCTCAAATCGGCGCTCTGATGACATCGCTTTGCCTATCTTCGACCCAGAGAAAAACGATAATGGTGCTGAAGGATGGTGTCGGAGTATAGAGAAACTTGGCGCTGAATTCAAGTGGACCAGCATCCAGCAAGCTGCCACAGCAGGTAAGGCCCTACGGGGTTCTGCATTAAAATGGTTCGAAACATGGGAACCAGACACCGAACGGTCTTGGGAAGCTTTGCGTAA
Source organism: Eugnorisma glareosa (assembly GCA_947578425.1). NCBI lineage: Eukaryota > Metazoa > Arthropoda > Insecta > Lepidoptera > Noctuidae > Eugnorisma > Eugnorisma glareosa. The sequence goes on from OX387984.1 coordinate 2,940,630, forward strand.
GGATATAATTGATTTATATCCAGCAAAGAAGAATTTAACCGAAAAGATGTCAAAGGCCATTTTATATACATCTGAACTTACCGACACATATTGTGAATATGCGAGGGAGAAAGTCAGGCTATTACGAGGCACAAAGGTAGCTTTTACGGAATTACAGTTGATTGAACTTATTTGTGGTGGCATTAGTGAAGTTAACGTAAGAATGGCAAGCTTAAATAGTTCGATAGGTTCCGTACCAGACTTAATAACGCTATTCTCTACCTATGAAAAAGCCCCCAAAAAGAGATCTTTGGAGATAGCTGCAAACTCTGGACAAAACGGTACTAAACGTTTTAAACCTAACATGGAGGCCGGGCACAAAGAAGCAAAAACATGTTACTCATGTGGAAATAGTGGTCATCTGATGGCTCGTTGTCCAAAGCTTGAAGCCCACTCCAGTAACAAAGAGTCAAACTCTTCATCAAACTCTTCAAAAACTTTGCGAACCATTAAAATTACTTGTTCTTTTTGTAAGAAAGAGGGTCATTCCTTTGAAAAATGCTTTCATCGAGTAGCTTGCACGGTTTGTAACAAGATGGGTCATTCACCCGACAGGTGTTTTCATAGAATTGAGCAAAATAAAAACATCAATACCGCAGAAACCAAATGACTATCTAGCAAATTTACTAAGATTCACATAAACGGTATCGAAATTCATTCTTTGTTAGACACTGGGGCTGACTGTAGTTTAATAAGAGAATGTGTAGCAAGGCGCCTAAAATGTAACTTAGTACCATGTTCATTATATTTAGACGGCATAGGTCATGGTAAACTTCATGTTTTTGCAAAAATAAACGTACCCGTTCAATGTGGAGACTTGTGTATTGATATAGAATTTTATGTAGCAGCAGATAAAGATTTCCATTACGATTGTATAATCGGCCGTAACGCTGTTAAACACCCTAATGTAGCGATTGTATTAGATTCCTTAAGTACCAAGTTAGTTAACATTAATAACTATACGCCTCAATTGGTAATTGGATCACTTCAAACGCAGATAAATTCTAGTATAGATATAAACTCTCTCACTATTGCTCTTACCCATCTAGACACATCCCTACAAAATAGTATAATTAATATCTTTCAAAAGTATCCTCATATTTTACCAACAGACAATAATATAAGTACAGTAACAACAGGTCAGCTTAAAATTCGATTAAAGTCTAATAAAATTATAAACTACCGTCCGTACCGTTTGGCCCCGATTGAGAGGGAGAAGGTTAAACAAATAATTGACGATTTACTTGAAAAAGGAATCATACAGGAAAGTGAATCTGAATATGCGAGCCCTATCCTGCTTGTAAAAAAGAAGGATGGAAGTGACAGGCTTTGCATAGATTATAGAGCATTAAATCAAATTATTGAAAAAGAACGATATCCCCTCCCTCTCATCGAAGACCAAATAGATCGACTAGGGAAGGCTAAATATTACATTGCTATCGACATGAAAAATGGGTTTTATCAGATTGGCATTGAGCCACAGTCCACAAAATACACGGCTTTTGTTACACCTGATGGACATTTTGAATTTTTGAAAATGCCTTTTGGTATATGTAATGGTCCCTCGGTTTTTCAAAAGGCTATTACTAAAGCAGTAAAGCACCTTAAATTCATATTAGTTTATATTGATGACCTGTTAATCCCTTTTAGCACAATACCAGAAGGGCTCGATTATTTAGATCAAACCCTTAACGCTTTAACTAATGCCGGATTTACTATTAATCTTAGCAAATGTAACTTTTTCGAAACCAGCATTGAATACCTAGGCCGTATTATCTCACAGGAAGGAGTAAAACCCAGTCATAGAAAAGTATCTGCTTTAGTAAACGCTCCAATCCCAACCAACGTAAGACAGGTTAGGCAATTTATGGGGCTTGCTAGCTATTTTAGGCGTTTTATACCAGAATTTGCTTCCCGGACTGCTTCTATTACAAAACTTGTTAAAAATAACCAAAATTGGGAATGGGGACCGGAACAAGAAATGGCTCGTGATTATGTTTTGAATCATTTGACAAGGGAACCTTTATTATCAATCTTTAACCCAGACTTACAAACAGAATTACATACAGATGCCAGTGCTATAGGGTTTGGTGCTATACTATTACAAAAAAATGACTCGTTAAATCGGGTAGTTGCATATTATAGTAAGAGAACAAGTCCCTGCGAATCCCGTTACCACTCCTATGAATTGGAGACGCTTGCTGTTTATAATGCATTAAAACATTTTCGTGTTTACCTATTGGGTATTAGCTTTAAGATAATTACTGATTGTAATGCTATAAAGTCCACAGTAACTAAAAGGGACATTTCACCTCGAGTAGCACGATGGTGGACCTACATGCAAGACTTTTCTTTTGAAATTATATATAGGAAAGGCCAATACGTTGGTCACGTAGATTACCTTAGTAGAAACCCAGAACCAAGTTTAAGTTCTTCCCAAGATGTAGTTGTTTTATCCAACCCTCCCCAAAATGTTTCAATCAACCCAATAGACTTGCCACGATCTTGGTTAGAGGTAGCTCAAGATAGGGATTCTGAAACCCAAACCCTTATAGAAAAGGTTCGGACGGGCGACTTGGATCGTAATCAATATATAGTTCAAAATAATTTATTATATTACAAAAGCGACTCAATGTCTGCGACTAAGTTGTTTGTACCAAAAGGGAGTAGGCTCGACATTCTTCGTTTATTCCATGATGAGAATTGCCATGTGGGTTTTGGGAAAACATACCATAAATTATCAGAGTACTTTTGGTTTCCTGGCATGTCAAAATTTATCAAAAAATACATAGCACATTGCCTAGTTTGTGTCGAAAAGAAAACTCATCATGGACCAAAACAAGGAATGCTGCATCCAATAGAAAAAACCCCAGTACCTTTTCATACAGTACATTTAGACTGTACAGGCCCTTTTCCGCAGTCTAACAATGGTCATAAACATTTGCTCATCATAATTGACGGGTTTACTAAATTTTGTATATTAAAACCTTTGAAAACAATGGGTGCTGAGGAACTAGTTGAGATTTTACGAAGTTCTCTTACGGACTACGGCACACCATCCTTAATAATAACCGATCGTGGAACAAATTTTTGTTCAAGGCAGTTGCGACAATTATTTGATGAATGGCAATCTAGGCATCACATGATAGCAACCGGTACCCCCCGGGGGAACGGCCAAGTCGAACGATACGTATCCACAATAACAAACATGATAAGCACTTCTTGTACTGATGTGTCAGACTGGCCGAGCGTTTTGTGGAAGGTCCAATTGTCCTTAAACACTACTGTACAACAATCAACTGGCTTTTCCCCTATTAGGCTGCTTATTGGCAGAAACTCTAACATCCCGTGTATACAAGCTAGATTAGATGAGGTAATACAAGATGATAATATAATTATCGACGTAACGGCCGACCGTCAGTTAGCACATCAACGTCTTAAAATCGTTGCCGATAAATTCAAAGACCGCTTTGACCAAACGCGTAGAGATAACATAAGTTATAGCGTAGGTGACACTGTTTATGTAAATCAAGACCATAGGCGACATGACAAACTAACAGCAAAATTTAAGGGACCTTACGAAATTATGAACATATTAGATAATGACAGATTCTCATTAAGGGGTATTGGAAATTTAAGGAATATAATAGTTGCAAAAGAAAAAATTCGCCTATGGCCCGGAGAGTGGACTGAGCAAAACGGGGTAGTAGGTTTATTATAATATTAATTTAAGATATTATTGTATTATAGATTAAAACCTTAGCTGTGGTATGACATTCACTGGCTGCGGGTGATTAAGCTTCACTGACTGCGGGTGTTTGGTCTGCCCAGTAAGGTCTGATTATTGATTATAGCATGATTACTATGAAACGATTACTGATATTATGTAAATAAAATGTACCCATATATATTAAGAATATTGTGTTTGTACTTCGAGAGCGAAGTACTTGTCAGTATGGCCGTGTTAGATTTATACCGATGTAATTAATACATAACAACGTTTTTCATATTGTAATATAAAGTAATAATTAATTTCTAGTTAAATGCAGTAAAAGTATAGTAAATAACATCATTTTAAGGTGTGTTTAAATTTTGTGTAGCAAATAAGTATGAATCATGTTTGCTTGTCATCGTTTATGGAAACATGAATCATACTTGTTTGTCGCCGCTTATAAAAGCGAGTGTTCCAACTTCATCGGCTCACTTTCGCTTGGAACGTTGACTGGTACGGAGCTCCCGAAGAAAATAATAGATAAGTATAACTATGGTGTAATGTATAAAGGCTATTTTTTTTAATCAATAAATAAATGTGTAGTTATATGTATAATAATATAATATATACCTAGTTGATATGAAATAATAAAATATATGTTTCTTGAACAAAGTACTTTCATTTCACTATTTTGTTTTAAATTATAATATTCTTTGAGTATGTGTATATAATGTAGAACTAATTAATTGCTCTTTAATGTTGCTTTTATTTCTTTATTCTAACACATGCGTAAAACAATGTTACAAAAAATACATATAGGACACTTAGGTATAGAAAAGTGTAAGCTTAGGGCTAGAGAAATTATGTATTGGCCTAACATGAATTCACAATTACAGGATTACTTATCACACTGTCAGGCCTGTTTAACATATAGAAAAGATAACACAAAAGAACCGTTAATACCGCATGACATACCCGACAGAGCATGGTACAAGATAGGCACAGATATCTTCCACTACGGCACTAAATCATATTTGTTAGTAGTAGATTATTATAGTAAGTTCATAGAAGTTGTTGAATTGGGCTCGACCACATCCTCAGAGGTAATCAAGCAAATAAAAACATTGTTTAGACGTCACGGAATACCACAAATAGTTATTTTATTTTATTTTTAGTTATGTCAGATAATGGCCCGGAATTTTCTTCTAAAACGTTTAAAGAGTTTTCGTTGAACTGGAGTTTTCAACACATAACGTCGTCTCCTAGGTACCCACAATCAAATGGACAGGTCGAAAGAGCGGTCCAAACAATAAAAAATATGATGAAAAAGACCACCTTTCAAAATACCGACTTCAGTTTAGGGTTGTTAGAATATTTGAACACGCCGATAAGTAATGAGTTAAGTTCACCTGCCGAGCTATTATACAACAGAAAATTACGAAGTATAATTCCGTGTTCTCCGCAACTTCTTCGACCGAAACTGCGGGGGAATGTGTCAAACAAAATTAGAGAATCGACAATTACAGCAGAAAAAATACTTTGACAAAGGATCAAGAACGTTAAAATCACTTATCGTAAATCAAAAAGTCAAAATTAAAATGCATAATCATTGGACTAATGGAGTAATTCAACGTTTGTTCGCAAACCGATCTTATTTAATACGAATGAATACAGGGCAAACCGTAAGACGAAATAGAAAACATATAATCATTGATTCAGACAGGCGTAATTACGAACAACCGTACGAACACTGCACATATAATGATATAAATATAGACAGGCCGCAAAGTCGTGCCATGCCCGTCGATGACTCACATAGCGGCTCCAGTGCTCCAACAATGACACACGTAGACCTTAACAGCTGTAACATTAATTATTATAAAACTCGTTCTGGCAGGACAGTGAAACCACCTGATCGCTGGGGACAATCAACCTGAAGTACTCAAATGCCAAGCCGTTTAAAAAACTTAAGTATAAATAACAGTCAGAACATCTTGAAAGATTAAAAAAAAAAGGTGAAGGGAATATACGCTTGTAATATATATATATATATAATTAAATAGATATCATTAAAACAGTGAATGTAAAATTTATTATTAATCTTATTTATTTTCTTTATTGATAAAGAAACTGTAATTAAAAATATATGAACGATTATACTAAAACAATAGAATGTAAAACTTGATTCGAATTACTTGATAAGGGGGTTGTAGGTATATGTAAATTACTACGAATTATTGTCCATATTATAATGATGCATGTGAAGGTAGGCAAGAGAAAGAGTTATGAACGAGGAACATTAAACTAGTCTTTGCTCAACTACCGTGTTTTAATACTGTGTCCCGGTCTCCCAACATAACAGCCAGATATTTCTCGAATCATCGTTCGAAACAATAGAGATGCACAATGAACGCATATGTGCGTCGCGCCGCACTCGAAGATAGTTTTGTAAATTGAATGGACGCGCATGCGCGTCCGCGAGCACTTGTTAAAAGTCCGAAAAACGCGCATGTGCGTTCGCCGTGTTTTAATAATACATACTTTGGAGTACTTTTGGCCAAATCTACACTGATATAATTGTATCACATTTTGAATAGATTTTTCATTAGTGTTTAAAAATGTGTTGTTTTTTATTACTCTTAACATTCAGACTACGCTGACATATGTCACATAGGTAAGGTTTTTCACCAGTGTGTATACGAATGTGTTTTTTTTAAATCACTGGCGTATCAAAAACTGTGCTGACATATTCCACAGTCGAAAAGTTTTTCAATAGTGTGTTTACGAATGTGTTTCGTCAATTCACTCACATTCAAATAAACTAATACTAACAAAAAAATGTTATTAGTATGTATATTCAGGTTAAGGTATTTATCTATGGGTCTTTGTTTCCTGAAATACATGGTTTATTATTAATAAAACTAAACTGGCATACTTCACAATTGAACGGTTTTTTACCAATGCGTACATGAATATGTTTTGTTAAATCTCTCTTATCTATAAAACAACGCTGAAATAAATCACACTTGTAAGGTTTATCACCAGTATGCCGAGTGTGAAGCTCGAGTCAATTACAAGGAGCGACACCAGGCCAGAAGCGTGACCAGGGAGTGCCTTAGAACATAGACTTAGAGATTGAGTCAGCCGAAAATTTGGCGACGATTTCAGCATTTTCACCGTTAAGAGAAACTGAAATCTTATTTTCTTAATCATACAATCAAATAATGTTTAATTTAAATCTCTTTGGACATTTCTACACCCCGGTAAATACCTTAATATTGTTAAATTCATTCTGACCTTTGACGAGACAAGGATTCTTTTCCACCAAAAGCAATTGCAATCGCGATTTGGCCAAAGTTACTTCTATTATTCCTACACAACAAAATTAATTCCCACGACAAGACTTTTTTTAATTATAAGTGTTTAACAAGTGGCGGAAGGTTTGGATTTTTATTTCGCTACACAGTGGATACTAAAATGTTTTGTTAAATATCTTTTGTCACCAATACAACGCTGCCATCACACTTTTAAGGTTTCTTCTTATAATATAGTCTGGAAAATTATGCTTTTGATTGAAATTTCGCTGGAAAAATATTATATTTGTTAGGTTATTTAATGGAGTGAGTACGCATGTGAAGTGTTAAACAAGCCTTTCGAATAAAACTCTGCTGACATATATCACATTCAAAGGGTTTTTCACCAGTGTGTGTACGAATATGTTTAATTAAAGTAACCGTTCGACTAAAACTACGCTGACATATATCGCACTTGTAAGGTTTTTCACCAGTGTGTGTACGAATATGATTTATTAAAGTAACCGTTCGACTGAAACTACGCTGACATATATCACACTTGTAAGGTTTTTCACCAGTGTGTGTACGAATATGTGTAGTTAAATGAGTCTTTTGACCAAAACTTCTCTGACATATATCACACTTGTAAGGTTTTTCACCAGTGTGTGTTCGAATATGTTTTGTTAAATGATCCTTTTGACTAAAACTACTCTGACATTTATCACACTTGTAAGGTTTTTCACCAGTGTGTGTTCGAATATGTTTTGTTAAATGATCCTTTTGACTAAAACTTCTCTGACATATATCACACTTGTAAGGTTTTTCACCAGTGTGTGTACGAATATGTTTTGTTAAATTATTCTTTACGCTGAAACTACGCTGACATATATGACAGTTGTGAGGTTTTACACCAGTGTGTGTACGAATATGTTTTGTTAAATTATTCTTTCCGCTGAAACTACGCTGACATATATCACAGTTGTAAGGTTTTTCACCAGTGTGTGTACGAAAATGTGATGTTAAATAAGCTTTTTCACTGAAACTACGCTGACATATATCACAGTTGTGAGGTTTTTCACCAGTATGTGTACGAATATGTTGTGTTAAATGAGCCTTTTGAGTAAAACTACTCTGACATACATCACACTTGTAAGGTTTTTCACCAGTGTGTGTACGAATATGTTTTGTTAAATTATTCTGTACGCTGAAACTACGCTGACATATAACACACTTGTAAGGTTTTTCACCAGTGTGTGTACGAATATGTTTTGTTAAATTATTCTTTACGCTGAAACTACGCTGACATGTATCACAGTTGTAAGGTTTTTCACCAGTGTGTGTACGAATATGATTTGTTAAAGTAGTCTTTAGGCTGAAACTACACTGACATATAACACACTTGTAAGGTTTTTCACCAGTGTGTGTACGAATATGTTCTGTTAAATGACCCTTTTGACTAAAACTACTCTGACATACATCACACTTGTAAGATTTTTCACCATTGTGTGTACGCATATGTTTTGTAAAATCACTCGTTTTACTTAACTTACAGTGGCATATTTCACATTCGAGAGGCTTTTTGAATTTAATTATATATTTGGACGTCCGATTTTGAGTGTTTCGGATAATTTTCGAGCCCGATATTTGTTTTGTCTTTTGGTCGGCTGGTATTGAGTCTAGTTTAGTTCTTCGTAAGTGTAGTTTTGTTCTTCGCAAGTGTAGTTTTGGTTCCTCCGCAAAAGTCGGCCCTGCAAGAATAAATCGGGTAAGTACAACGTTCCAAATAGATTGGGGATAGGAGGTATGTATTGTTACGAGCTGGGTATGGATGGGATAAATTAAATACTACCGATTAAACACCAAATATCTTTATTCATCACTAAAAAGTTAAAACACAATCACAAATACACCGCCGATCACTATTCACTTAGATATCGCACTTCTAGTTCATTTCGCTTCATCGCCTAAATCCGTGAAGCTCTCACCGACACGATGGCTATTTATATGTCAACCGATCCTTTGAGAAAGTTCCATAACTTTCTGAAACATTCTTCACAATTCCATAGAGGATCATTCTAGTATTACTCTCGAATCTTTTAGACAGTTCCATTGTAATGTTGGGGTTCCTAATGGGTGGTTTACAGTTATAAAACTGTATCATGTATGCTGAGTTTGCACTATATCTCATATGCGTTTATTTTATAATTAATCATGAAGTCATTAAATAGTATTAATAGTACTAGACAGGTGTGGTTATTCCTTGAATTTTAACTCCCAATCATTCTATTCGCACCCGAAAGACGAAGAAGTCTCTAACGTAATTCACAACCTGAAAATAGATATAGTGCACCAAGGCCAGATCAAATAACAGTTCCACTAATCAGAAACTGCAGAGAAAGCTTAATTAAACCACTCACACACATTTGTCGGAGACGGTCATTGGTACGGGCTTAAAATGAATCACAAGTGCGCGGTGGTGACATCACGCGATCAACTTACAAATCTACCCATACCACAGCGCCACTTGTCACAGAGCCCTGTTGCTCACAAACTCTGAGCCAGGACAGTCAGTGTCTGATCGCGGCCGAGTTAAGACCTCTTGGAACTGTACCCGATTCATTGTGCCCCGTGTTATTGTGCTAAGTTGTAACCTCAAGTAATTTGTTAGTTTTGCTAGAAACAGTCTATCGCTCAGTGTCTTTTCATAGCACGAAACCCATCGTCTGCCCACATAATGCAGAAGCCTAGCTGAGTAAAACCTGACACCCCGACATATTTAACATGAGTTTAGAAACAGGTCTCTTTCCCGATGCCTGGAAAGTTGCTGCAGTGTCTCCTATCTATAAAAGCGGTCCCAAAGACTTGCCAAAAAACTACAGGCCTATTGCTTTGCTAAGTATAGTCTCCAAAATTCCGGAGAAAATAGTCAATAAAAGACTGATTCATTTTCTGACAAAAACAAAATAATCTCGGACAGAAAATTCGGATTTCGACGATGAAGTCTACTGAAGACGCCGTGTCACTCTTGACTAATCAAGTTTCACACCACAGATAAACAATGGAAAATGCTGTTTTGATGTTTTTCTTGATTTGGCAAAAGCATTCGACACCGTGTCTTCCGGGTACTTCCAAAAAGTTAGAGGCTACGGGGATAATGGGTTTACATCTAGAATGGTTCCGTAGCTACTTGACATGGCGGTACCAATACTCCAAAATAGGCAGTCTTCAAAGTATCTTGCTACCCGTCACATTTGGTGTTTCACAAGGCAGAACCCTTGGCGCAACGCTTTTCACGCTGTATATAAATGAACTAGCAAGCCTCCCAATATGCAACGCTGAAGGGATCTGCTACGCCGACGACACTGCCATCATCTTTCACGACTCTACTTGGGAACGGGTTTATTGTTTGGCGTTACAAGGTCTCTCTCACATAGCGCATGCCCTAGACACTAATTCACTGCAACAGAACACAGCAACGCCTCCTACCACCCATGCTCATGTAAAGTCCTTGATCATACTGACACAATAAAATACCCCGGAATTACCATAGACAAAAACTTAACCTACAAATCGCACATATATATTATGCCTTATCTTCGTGCTATTTCCATACTTTTTTTTTTTCCTGTATATTACTTCCATTAAAGCTTAGAATGCCTTATAGAAATCGGTTTGGTTCAGATAATATGTATAATAGTGACTTTTGCTTAAAATAAGTCAACATATTCATGCTATTTATTTGTTATACATGTGGTTGTTTTCATTTATTTAAAAAAAAATACTAACTAGGGTTTTTTTATACACAGCACAACGATAGCGACTGATGTTTTTGTGTGGGTACGGTGCATGGTAAATACACGCTGTGTTTGATGGGTTTATAATTGATTGTGTAGTATGGTAGATTGATCTCTTCAAGGAGAATATTTCTTGCTTTGACAACTTTTCTCGATTCAGAGAAATTCGATCAATTAAACCAAACAGACTACGAATTAGCAAAAGTTGTATAGCAGCAAATGTTCTTATTGAAAGCTCTTTCGTATGGTGTATATCTTATTGCTACTGGTTACCCAGAAAATCTTAACTTGGGTGCCCAATTACATACACATTTACGTCAATAATTCCGAACAGACTACGAATCAGCAAGTGGTGCTAATCATAATAATCATAATCATTTATTTATTTGCTCAAACATGAGTACAATACATGATACAACAAATTGTCAGCATGCAAGAGATGTTAAAAGTATGAAAACAGATCATCACGTTTGCCTTAAACAATGGCATGCAAATATTAAACATATAGGTAATTATACAAAATTTATAATGTCACCGAGTCGAATTATTCAAAAATTGACATGATAATATAAATAATAAAACATATAGAATAAAAGATAAGTAAAATATGTAAGTATTATCAGAATTTCTCATCTAAAAACTCATTTAAATTATAGTAAGCCTTAACTGCTAGAAAATCAATTACTTTCTTTTTGAACGCTACATTACTTAACTGCTTCCAGTTTTTCGGAAGTTTATTATAAATTTTTGGAGCCATGCAAATTATTCTCATAAGTGCCGTTCTAAATTGTTGTTGGCAAATTTGGGTACAATCACGTCTATTACGAGTGATCCTACTGAAGTTTGTAATATGTTCTCTGAATTCTTTCATTCAGTCTACGTTTGACAAAAGTACTTGGTTACCTCCGCAATTGTACGACGAAAATTGTGTTCTTATTAACAGTCTCCATTTCAGTATTGATAAAATATTAAAAGCTTTAAAATCACTGGATACTACAAAAGGTCCTGGGCCAGATGGTATACCAGCACTTTATCTTAAAAAAAACAGCAGATATCATATGTACAACCCCTATATATTCTATACAACAAATGTATTTCAGAAGGTTCATTTCCTGACATATGGAAAAGAGCTAATATAACTCCCGTACATAAATCTGGATCCAAGCACGATATTGAAAATTACCGACCCATCTCTATCTTGTCCACCTTGTCGAAGGTTTTCGAAAGACTTGTTCACGACGAGATTTATCCTATATTACATAACATTATAATAAAACAACAGCATGGATTTGTTAAAAAAAGATCAACAATCACAAATTTAATGGTTTTCACTGACTTCTTGTTTAATAACATGGATCAACAATTACAGGTAGATGCTGTGTACACGGACTTTCGAAAAGCTTTTGACAAGGTGGATCATGAACTGCTTTTAACAAAAATTGCTTTCAACGGTATTCGGGGTGATTTACTTCGTTGGTTTACATCGTATGTCACAAATAGAACTCAAAAATTAGTTATTAAAGGTTTTGAATCTACTTCCATACATGTTACATCCGGTGTGCCTCAAGGCTCAATTTTGGGTCCTCTCTTGTTTATATTATTCATAAATGACATAAATAGGTGTTTCAGATATTCCAAATTTCTACTATATGCCGACGACCAATTTTTAGAAAAATTCAAAACAAAAATGATTGTTTCTTATTTCAAGAGGATCTTGATAGATTCTCGACATACTGTATCGAAAATAAAATTCAACTAAGTATTGCAAAGTGTTCATCTATAACATTCACCAAGAATAGAAACGTAATAACTCATACATATAACTTAAATAACACCATATTGCACAAATCAAATTTGGTTAGGGACCTTGGTGTGTTGCTGGATAGCAAACTGCATCTTGATCAACATATAGATAAGATTGTTAATAATGCCTTTCGCTTGTATGGGTTTGTGATGAGATGCATGACCGATTTTAAACGTACTCACACATACATTCATTTATACAAATCTTTGATGCGATCACAGTTAGAGTATGCTGCAATGATTTGGAACCCCTTCTATACAAAATAAAAAGAAAACCTCGAAACCGTACAATATAGATTCCTTAAAGCCACTCATTACCGATGCTTCCGTAAAACTACCTCTTACCATAATTTATTGAAACATTATAAACTTACTACTTTGAATATTAGACGCACCTTTTTGGAAAGCATGTTTCTGTATGACCTGTGTAATAACAAATACGATTGTTCAGATTTAACAAATAGATTGTGTTGTGTAGTACCTAGGACGATCATAAGACGCGAGGTGCGCGGTCGCCCGCTGTTTGCTGTCTCCTCGTGCCGCACAAACGCGGGGACCCGCGCACCTTTGCGTCGTTTAGCGAAAAATTATAACACCCTATTCTCAAATTTAGATTTATTTTCTTTGTCACCTAATAGATTCCGAAATGATATCCTTAAAGCTATCAAAGACTTTGAGGATTAACTTACATAGTTCTGTATCAGTAGATTTTGTTGTAGTTTTATTTTTTATTTATCTCTCTTTTTAATTTATTTAGTATTTAATAAGGCTATTGCACTCGTGCATTTATCTTCCAATTTTGAATTATATAAGATGTGGATAACGTAGTTAGTTGCACACTGATGCAGTCTTGTACAATTCTTTGTTAACCATTTATAGTGTGTAATTGTTTGTTTTCCCTAATAAATAAAAATATAAAAATTACGAGGAAATCGATCTGCCATGCGAGAAAATAGGAGAGGATTGTATCTTACGAACATCGCATTTTCTAATATATAAAGTGAAGGTAGGGTCAAGATTTTGTATTTTTTTAAATAAAGCTTGCAACTCCGAGTGGTTTCAAGTTTGAACATCGACCTAATGCAACGCTTTTGAGTTTTAAAAATAAGTTCCCGGTCAGTCGAATTACCCCAAAAAATTACGCCGTATCTTAAAATGGACTCCACCAAGCCGTAGTATGCGGTGAGCAAAGCATTTATACAAATTACTGCTGCCAGTTTGTAGAGAGCATATGCAGAGGTACTTATTTTCTTACTGATAGTCTCTATATGTGCATTCTTATTTAATTTCTTGTCAATAACAAGTCCTAAAAATGTAGTTGTATCAACTTCGTCAATGTTATTATTATTATAGTTTACATTTGGATTATTAATTAATGTCAAGGAGCGCTGACTAAAGTGCATGATTTTAGTCTTGTTTAAATTCAATTTTAAATTATTATTATTACTGTCAGATTTATATGTCTCGATTTTTATACGCAATTGTCACTACACTATCATCGGCAAAGAGGCTCATAGGTTGTTCTGTGGACTTAGGCAAGTCATTAATATATAATGTAAACAAAGGAGGTCCCAGAACACTTCCCTGTGGGACACCATACCTAACTTCACGTTCTTGCGACCGGTGCGACTCTTCTCGTTTTGTAGTTAAGTTTACCCTACTGACTTCCGTTATTAGCTTTCTGTTTTGAAGATATGACTCAAATACACACATCAAAAGTGTCTAGGGATCAAGCATTTTTATGTGGATTTCTTGAGATTGAGATGTGGCTTTGTAATAAATTTATGATTTTATAAATTTATATGGATCCTTTTTGGTGCATTTCATAATTTGAATCAGGAACTGTGAATCAAATTCGAGTAAAAGATGAAAATCAGCTGTCAATATTTTCCCTATAAAAACATACAACGCATTGAAGACATTATTAGTGCTACTGTTTCCCTACTACTGATTAAAACCAACGTTATTATGGAGCGGCGACGTCATTTAAGCAGGGAAGAAATGCTCAGAGCCGTGGGAATGATAGAAGCTGGTTCCCGGCAACGTACTGTGGCTTTAGCTCTGAATACAAGTCAGAGTGTTATCAGTCGACTTTGGACACGTTAGCGAAGCACTGGTACCGTGGCTGAGCGCCATGGAGGACGGTATCGCTGCACCACACGGAGACAAGACCGATACATTCAAATCTTAACTCGAAGAGCTCCAACAATAACCGCCATGATGTTAGCCGTGAGGCTTCATCACTCTTCAGGGAACTTAATTAGCGACCAAACAGTCAGAAACCGCTTGCATGAAGTGAACCTTCATTCCCGAAGACCGCTACGGGTACCACCTATAGCAATGCACAATCGTAGGATACGATATCAATGGGCTCTTGAACACAGAAATTGGGCAGAAGAACAATGGCGTTTCGTGTGCTTTTCTGATGAGTCTCGTTTTGGTATGAGACCGGATACAAGACGTATACGACACTGGAGAACCCCTGGACGCCAACAGCGATTAAAATCCTGCCAGGAAGTCCATCCTTATAGTGGTGGAACCATCATGGTATGGGCGGGTATTTGGATCGGCGGAAGAACTGAGTTGATTTGGATCAGAGGCAACCTCAACGCTCAAATTTATGCTGAGACGATTGTATCAGACGTCATCGTTCCTCTACAAGTGCAAATCGGTCCCTTATTTCAGTTAATGCATGATAATGCACGACCGCACACCGCAAGAGTTGTAAGACAGACTCTCGCCGCAGCTAACATCAATGTCCTGCCCTGGCCTGCTCAGTCACCAGACTTGAATCCGATTGAGCATGCATGGGATATGCTACAGAGAAGAGCTCTGCCGAATATGGAGGGTATCCAGTCGCAAGAAGACCTTTTTTTGTTGTTGCAACGAACATGGGCGGCCATTCCACAGCGTGATTTGGATGAACTCATTTTGAGTATGCCAAACCGATGTTCTTGTGTTGTTAGTGTTCGCGGTAGAAACACGGATTATTAATTGTTTAAGTTACCCAATAAAATTTTAAAGAAAACTGTTATTTCAGTCTTTTTTTCGAACTTTTGTGTTAGTGGTTCAAATGTCAAAAATCCCTTTATTAGGAAAATGGCAAATTTCTTTATTAATGCAAAGGTGACTTGGTTTATCGTTACTGTGACAAACGAAAACACTTTATTTGATGAATCCTTAAAGAAAATTTTAATTAATATCAATCAGGAGAAAAGTTATTGCAAAAATATATGTTGATCCCTAGACACTTTTGATGTGTGTAGTTTTAGTATATTACCTCTAATGCCATATGCTTCGAGTTTCTTAAGTAAAATATTGTGTTGAACATAGTCAAACGCCTGAGTCATATCGCAGAATATACTGCACACCGGCTTCTGTTGATCCATATCCTTCATCACTATATATAAAAAATCATAAATTGCCATGTTAATAGTTTTTTTCCCCTGAAACCTTTTTGTTCATTGCAGAGAATCTTATTGTGTTCTAAATATGAGTTTAGTTGTTTATAAATATATTTTTCAAAAATTTTAGATATTACTGGGATGAGCCATATCGGTCTACAATTAATCATCAACCCTTTATCGTCTTTCTTAAAAAGTGGCTTTACTATAGGTGTCTTTAGTGCGATCTTGAATATTCCAGCACTGACACTCAAATTAACCATAAAGTTCGGTACGGGTACCTTTAGGGGCGCGACACACAAACCTCCACTGGCTTGGTACCGGCCCCGAAAGGGGCAAGCGTTTAAGTCATACGTCATCCTCATTATTTATGTAAATATTAAATATTCCGATTATCAAATACTATGAGTGTGCGCTAATTAAGAGAGTTGGATAAAAAGTTCATATGTCATCGCCATTAAAACTTCTGTCTTTAGCGCGCAAGTTTCTTAATTTACCCTTCAAAAAATCCAAGTGCGTAAATACGGTCTACGCCATTTTGACGGCAGTGCTGGCCGAGGCTAAAAATCATGAAAATAGTGGTTTATGGACATCCAAGCTCCAGAATGTTGAGAATGATTAACTCGTCGTTAAATTATGTGATGAATTAATCCATGGTTCAATTTAAATAAGCAGTGGTAATGATGAATTTTGATATCAAAAGACGAGGTTTCGCGCCAATCGTGCGAGTTTACATTTTTATTTTTCACATTACATCACACAGACGCGTATAGATTCGATAACAAATATGACAAATATCATTCCAATTATTATAAACAACATGAAAATGCCCTGATCTTAGCGTAATTTACTAATACGGGACCAATAACTCGTAATATTCATTACCACTCCTCAATCTGTATTCGAAATTGACGGCCATTTTTTTTTTTTTTAATTTTCCTGATGTGTGGAAGCGATTATTTCAATCGATTCCTTTTTTGTAAATTTCGATAAAATCGAGAAATTAAATTAAGAAATTTAAAAAAATGATAGATAGAAATTAAAATAATTTTGTTTTGAGCGTAAAATACAATAAATAAACACTAATGTTTTTTTAAGTTTACAATAGTAATTTTAATAGTTTTTCGTACATTGCTGTACTAAAACCGATACAACAAACAGCACAGACTATGCCTAAATTCGCGCCGTTTTTTTTTCTATAACAAAATTTAAATTATGAATGCATTCGCTGTTCAAATTTATATTGTATTTAAATTATGTACATAATTTATTGTGATTTTTTTTGATGATTAAAATATGCTTCTTTTATTTAACTTCACTTGTTAGTAAGTATTGGTCAAATCTTGCAACTGAATTTCAAACCAGTTCCCCTATACCGATTGAGCTGAAATTTTGCACACACTTTTGGTTCTGGTGACAATACATTTTTATGAGAAACATTAGGTACTTAGTCCTGCAGCCAGGATCGTCTCTTCACGAGAGAACTCCTCAACGGTTAATAGCGCGGACATAAAACTCTGTCTAAGCGTTTAATTTTGATAGATATAGATGATTTCTTTCATGACTTCATCCTGCAAGCAGGATCGTCTTCTCATGAGGGAAATCCTTAACAGTTAATAGCACGGATACAAAAATTTCTAGACACGTTCATATTTGATGCGATGGATAACATCATTTTTATCATGACCTCATCCTGCCCTAATCGTCTTATCACAAGGGAAATTCCTCAATGGTTAATAGCCCAGAAACGAAACTTTGTATAGATACTCGTTCAATTTGGATGAATAGACATAATTTCAATCGTATTTGATCCTACAGCCAGGATCGTCTTTTCTTGAGGACACTCCTCAACGCTGAATAGCATCATAATATAATGATGCGGTATCAGAATACAACAAAACTTCTTTTTTTTTAAATTGGACTAAGTATTACTTTTTTTAATTACTAAAAAAATATTTTTCTATTGTTTGGTCGGTTGGACGAAGTATTATATTATCTGTGGTTGAAAATAGAATACCCAGGGTCTTTCAGCCTTAGTAAAAATTGATTTGGTTCCCAAGATTAATTTTATTTAGTGTACAAAATTGGGTTTAGTATGGTTATTGTGTTAGGTTGGATTGGTTATTGTGGTATTCACCATTTACAAATACTTCTTTTATGAGCCTGTTCTTTCTCACTGTGGACCAAAGCCTCTCCATGGGTAACCTGAACTTTGCAGTTGTAAAAAAAGTTTTTAGAGTGGTCAGTGAACCGCTTTCAAAGAGAAAAACTAAGTTTCTTTAGGATACGGCTTATGAATTGCCGATTGCGAAATAAAAGACAATAAGTTTGTCGGTCGTCTTGACCGAGGCAGCCCCAAGAAACGCTGGCGTGACCATTTGGACTCGTTCTTGGCTGATTGGCCAGAGTAGGCAAATCACCGACAGAGTTGAAAAGGAATGGAGGAGGCCTTTGCTCAGTAGTGGGAAAGAATAGGCTAAATAAAATAAAAAAGTTTGTCTTAACCTAACATAATAACGCAACCGACAACACGCTACCAACTGATACACAATTTTGTAGAAATAAAATGTAATTTCTCTTTGGCTGATCATTTTTTTTTACTATGCCTACTAAGATTCTATATCCAACCTTCAGATATCACAAAACAAAATTCGCAATAAATGATAATATTAAATTAATAAATACTTTTTAAATGTGAAATGCGAGCGCATTCCTAATTTGAATTTTGAAACAAAAATAATGCGACCGGGCCACAGTATGATAAATGCCTCGAAAATCGGACATCGCTTTTTTATTCTTCTAATCGATAGTAAACACTGTTCTGAATGCTAGAGTAGAACTCCCATAATCGAATTCAACTTAGAACCAGAGCTATAATTTATTTAGTATTTTATTCAGTTATCCATAGAAATCAAAACAATTGTTATAACTTATTATGTATGTAACATTTTGGTGTTTTAATTATAGTATGCGATAAAGTCAAATATCTGCTATTTTTAGAAACAAAAAATATTTTTTAGATGTAATTTGAAGCAAGTTACGTAATTTTTTCTGTAATTTTGAAATTATTTTTTTGCGCAGGTTCTAGAGTGTAGTAGCATTTTATTTTCACACACATTATTGTTTAGTGTTACGTCAACCTGCCTGTAAAATATCAGCACAATATCACGGAGGAATTCGGATTTTTTGAGTTCAGTATTTTTTTTGATAGGGTTATCACTAATCAAAAATCTATAGCCAAATTTTTTTAAGTCTTAAATTGAAGTAGATATTAGTCATTAATTATAAACAATAGGTATAGAGAGAGAGGTACCCAACTACCCATAGGTAATTTAATGGGATATTTTTTTTTACTCCTGTGCTTTGCAGAAACGTCTAAAGGTCATAAAGTAGTAGCAAAAAGCCAACTTTATCTCACAATAATTGATGGCAAAGTACTTAATATTATAACCGATACTTCATCACAACTAAGGTGCCCGTTCTGTAAGGCCACTTCAAAGGAATTTAATAAGTTAGATTTAGTTTATTCCCGACCAACAAATGAATTGCTCATGAAACATGGATTAAGCCCCTTACACGCGTGGATTCGTGTACTCGAATTTTTGGTACATCTTGCCTACAAAAAACCAGTCAAAAAGTGACTCAGAATTCTCCGGAAGCTCTAATAGTAAAGAATACTAAAAATATCATTCAGCAACAAATAAGGGCTAAATTAGGACTTTTGGTGGATGTGGTTCGGCCTAATTCTGGCACCACAAATGACGGGAATACTGCTAGGACAGCTCTGTCTGTCAAAAACCGCAATGTGTTTGCTGAAATATTAAGGCTTCACCAGTAGTTATTAGACGATCTAGACACTATATTAGTAGTTTTATCCTGTGGATTGCTAATAGATGCTGACAAATTCGGTAATTTCTCCAAATCTGTTGCGAGTAAATATGTTACGGAATATGAATGACAGTAACATTACACAAAATATTGGTCCACGGCAAGGAAATAATCACGCATTCAGCATTACCTGTAGGTGTCCTATCGGAGCAAGCCGGTGAATCACGCAACAAATTTTGGAGACACGACCGCGAACATCACAGTAGGAAATCTGACCGCGAAAAGACCATTTTAGATTTATTTCATAGAGCACTAGAGTCTTCAGACCCATACATCTCCGATATCAGGCTTCAACAGAGATTAAAGAAGTTAAAACGCCAACCTCTGTCAATCACAGTTTTGAATTTGTTAAAACCCATTCATGTCCATAGTAATATAGAAGAACCCCAAGCAGAGGAATCTAGTTCCAGCCAAGTCACAAGCCTTGTAGAGTTTGAACATATTGACACACAAACTCTTGTGACAGAAAACGAGGACTTTCTTCTTTAATTCACATACTTATACTAGAAAACATCCTATAGCACTCGACAATAGTGTAGCTCTATATTAATAATTGTGAAAGAATTTTTGAAATCAAATGAGTAGTTTTGGATATTACCCCTTTTTTTTTTTTTTTTTTTTTTATCGATGGGAAATCATCAAATGACCCCTCCCGCTCTGGGCTGAGCAGGAGGGAGTGTCAGACTTGTACTGACTAAAACCCATCCATGTTCCTTCCTTTGCCCTTTGTGTTCCAGGGCCGCGGTATCTCTTTCGAACAGTCCCGCAACCCTGGCAGGCGTCGGCCCTTACGGACCCCTTCCTGTTTGCTGACTCTCTTTGAGGCGCGCGTGGAACACGAACGCGCCGTCGACACGGCCTGTCGTCATAAGACGGACGGACGGCGAGCTAGCCCATAGCTCACCGTCCACAGGCCCGCGTCTACGGTGGCCGGGGGCCACCACGTGGCCCCCGACGCCCGGTGCGTCTCCCGCGGCGGCTGGGACGTGAGGTTCTCTCCCTCTCACGTCCCGCCACCTCCTTCGCTAGCATGACTGCTTCGCAGAAGGAGGTGACGGCGTCCCATTCCGTCTCGCTCCGGACCATGGATTGAACCAGGGCCGGACGCGAGAGGTCGCCGCCGCCGATCGCCGCTACGAGGACACGGCGTTGCTCCGCCCAAGCGGAGCAGACCTGCACAGTGTGCTCCACCGTGTCCTCCGGTCGATCCTCGCAGTGGTGACACCCGGGCGTTTCCTCCCGCCCGATTAGGTGCAGGAACCTCCCGAAACAACCATGTCCGGTGAGGACCTGCGTCAGGCGGAAGGTGAGGGCGCCGTGGCGCCTCTCCAGCCACTCCTCAAAGAGGGGACTTACCGCCATTATAGTGGCGTGCCCTGCACGGGGTTGCGACAGTCGCTCTCTCCATGTCGCCATGAGATCACGCCGGAAGTCTGTCCGCTGAGCGACAATTTGCCGCGGCAGCGGAGTTTCCCCCCGGCGTAGTGCCTCCACGCGCCACTCGTGCAGGCGCGCGAGGACTATCGCCTCCAGATCCCATGGCGGCAATCCGGCAAGGAGGCTCGCCGCCTCGCCGGAGATCGTGCGGTACCCCCGGATTAGCCTTACGGCTACCACCCTTTGGGGCGCGTTCAGATAATGGGCGGCTCGCCGCCTCAAAGAACGCGCCCACACCGGGGCCCCGTAAAGGGCATATTACCCCTTACTATACAAATTCACGTCATTGAGCTCCTTATGTTCTGAGTTGAGCTACACGATCACTGACAAATGCGTGCACTGACTGGACAGGTCTACTCCAAATCTGTGTGGTTCTTTCCTTAGTCTTCATAAGATCGATCCGACCAAGATAATGTCTGGACTTTAAAAGAGACTGAGATGTTTCTTCTCAGAGTAATCAGATAGGAACCATCGGCCTCATCTAGTAAAAAAAAACTATTACGACTGACTTGTAAAAGTATACAAACCTATTTACGGAAATAAATATCATTTATCATAAATTTTATCTCTTTAAACTAGTACCTATAGACATCGATAAGTAACGCACGCAAGCGCCGGGACCCGCATTAAAATAGAAAATTAATTGTCTCCATAGAAATTATTTTTTTTTTTTTTTTGTGTTCTGAGAGTGATAACCCTATTATCAGAGAAAATCTTGAAAACCATAGAACATCATATCTTCGATTTCCTTATAGATTTGCATCTGTGTTTTTTTATAGTTAATAGTACAGTTCTGAAGAATATTTTAAGATAAATATAAGGTGCTACTTGCAAAAGATGTCCGAGGGAAAAAATAAAAAGGAAAAAAAATAAAATCACGCATATTTGTTTTTCTATTATATAGAAATCTTTTCTGTTTCGCCTATAGAATACCTTGTATATATTGTCAATAAACTTCAGAAACAAAAGTTCAAATAAGTTTATTACATCGTTGATTTTTGAGTTTTTATGAAAATCCAGAAAAATCTAATAAAAATTATATCTCTGTTTTTAAGTATATTTAAGATCCGGGAGTTCTATTCTCGCATTCGAAATAGAGAATACTATCGATTAGAAGAATAAAAAGCGATGTCCGATTTTCAAGGCATTTATCATACTGTGGCGGGCGTACGTACAATTGAAAATCAATCTATTTCCATATTTTTTATTTGCTTGAACTGTGAGACTTTATTTCTTGCCAAATCTCGCGCTGCTAGTTTAACGGAAAGTTAGGAGACTAAAGTACTACAAGTTAAGACGTAAGACTACTATAAGTTTTTAAAAGAAAGATAAATTAATGTCATCAGAATGTTTACTTGAAGCAAGTTTTTTTTTGAGATTTCCCATTTCTGTTTTTCTTATCATTTACTAGCTGTTGCCCGCGGTTTCGCTAGCGTTTTGATCGGAAATGATTGCACGGGCACGTTGTAAATATAGCCTAAGGCACTCGGGGATAATGTAGCTTCATATTAGTGATAGAATTTTCAAAATCGGTTCATTAGATCCAGAGTTTACCCCCTACAACCTCACAAACTTTACCTCTATAAAATATTAGTATAGATTAGAGGAGGAGGTGAGGAGATTTATTCTCCTTCTCTTGAAATCAGTTATAAGCATCGAATAATAACTAAATAAGATTATTCTAAAAGATAGCATAAAAGTTAATTTTAAAATGAAATAATTATTTGAAATTATACCAAGGAGTTTTTATTCAGTTTCAACTTTTTTTTTTCCAAACTTTATTTCATTGCGAGTAATCGATTAGGCTGACAGCAATTTTATAATCGAATGATGAATCTTGGGTTTACGGTCAGCACTAAGAGTTTTTAGTAATATTTTTCAAAACTTTGATCGTGTTTTTTATGAAATTTTGTATGAATAATGGTAAAAATAAGAACGCAGATAGAATGTTACTGTCTTTATTTTGCCCTTTCGAGTTTTTTAAGCAAACGAAAAACTTGTCCATGTACATTATTTCCAGCGCATCTAAGTTACCTATTTTTGGAAGGGTGTAGTGGTATGTAATTTACACATATTTGGCAATAGACTGACGCCGTTTTACCGACATGAACACGTTTTTGGAGATATTAACCACAAACTTAACGTATTAAACAGCTGCCGCGACATATTTTTCATTATAAAATCGAATGCTGAAGGTTCACGAAAATTCTTGAGTTTCATGACAATGCGCATCACCCCGCCGATTCAGCTGATGTGTCATGTGTCAAAATTCTGTCGTGCATAGTGGTTAATTATGTAACTTAAAGGAGAACTTATGACGCCAGAAACAGCTTTGAGTACTTTTGTGGAAATTCCATCGTAGTCACATTATTTGTATTTTTGAGTGTTGATATAATTTTTATTACTAGTAGCAAAAGTTCAGTAGCTAGTAGCAAATTTTTTTTGAAAAGTTCTATCCAATAGTCAAACCAATAGTCTAATCTTATGACTAAAAGAAAACGTTGACCATAAATTCTTCATTGGTTGTAAACAAAATCTTAAGTTTTGTGTCCAACTAGTGACCTAGGTCAATAACTTCGAACTGACTGCGAATTAGCAATAGTTATGTTAGTAGCAAAAGTTCTCATAGAAAAGCTCTCTCCAATGGTGTATATTTTATTGCTATTGGTTACTCAGAAAATCTTAACTTCGATGCTCAATTAGACACACATTTAGGTCAATAATTCTGAACATACTACGAATTAGCAAAAGTAGTGCCAGTAGCAAAAGTTCTCTTTAAAAAGTTCTATCCAATAGTGTATATCTTTGACTATTAGTTGCCCGTAAATTCTTAATTGGTTGTAAATAAAGTCTTAACTTCGGTGTCCAACTACTGACCTATTTAGGTCAATAACGAATACGAATTGGAAAAATCGTTAAATGGCAAAGGTTTTCCTTGAAAAGCTCTATCCAATCAATGGTGCATATCTTATTGCTTTTGGTTACCCAGAAAATCTTAACTTCGGTGTCCAAATAGTCAGCTACTTAAATCAATAACTCTGAACGGACTGCGAATTAGCAAACGTTATGTTAGTAGCAAAAGTTGTCATTGAAAGTTCTCTCTAATTGTATATATATTATTGCTATTGCACAATCAGCCTACAATGTTCCCACTGCTGGGACACACAGCCTCCACTCTATGAGAGGGAATGGGCTATAATCCGGGCCCAGTGCGGGTTGGTAGATGTCATGTCTTCGAATTTTTACAATGTTTTCCTTCACCGTTTCGAGAGCAGTGGTGATGAAATAAATGACACAAAGTAATGCGCCTGCTTGGGTTCGAACCCACGACTTACGAACAGTAAGTCGGGGCCGCCACCACTGGGCCACCGCTGCTCTCTTTCTGCTCGCTATTGCTATTGGTCACCCAGAAAATCTTAATTCGGTGCTCAAATAGTTACCTATTTAGGTCAATAACTCCGAACCGACAACGAATTGGCGAGTCTTGTTAGTAGCAAAGGTTCTCCTTGAAAAGTTCTTTTCAATTATGTATATCTAATGGCTTTTTGACCTTGGGGTAGACGCTCATACTTCGAGGCCCATTCTCCTTTGTAAAATTCGCACTCCCGAGCCACAAGCAATGCTTAGTTTGTGGCTCACCGACTAAATGACACAACTTTTTCGTCTGTATTGGTTAATAAACTTATTTTGATTTGATTTTGATTCATCATTCGGTCTAAATGGTCAATCTTCGGCGCACCTCGTGGGCCCTTCTGTATTCGGTAGGTGACATCGTTGATCCTAGTCACGAGTCGGTATGGTCCGTCCCATTTTGCTTGCAATTTTGAAGACTGTTTTCGGAGACACTGTATTTCTAAGGGTACTCCAAAACGACAAAAGACTTCTTGAACCAGTATCTGCGACAGTTGTAGCTTTTTGGTTAGGAATAGCGAAGACTTCTGACCACTTTGTGAAGTATTCCATGGCAACCATGAAGTACCAGTTGCCGCTTTCACTTTCTAGAGATGGTCCCGCAACATCTAGTGCTATCCGTTCGCAGCATGTCTTTTTCTTCCATACGTAGATATTTCGTCATCTCATAGGACACCTTCCTTGCCATATCATCCTTCACACAGTCCATCCATCGTTTCTTTGGTCTTCATCTATTCTTATACCGACTCACATTCATACTCAAAAGTTTACTCACGACATTACATGCCTATACCGGTGTGCCCTTGTTTTGCAGACAGAAATTTCATTGAATTTCGTTTCGCCGAAAATGTTTCATACTCGTATAATTAATTGGTCCTTTTATTTTTATTTCGAATATTATTGTTATAACGACTATTTACTTGAATGAAACATATTTCACAGAAATACAATTCAATGAATTTTATAACCACATTTTTTTATTTAACAAACTTATCAAACCGTAGAATTATTGTTTGTTCGGTGTATTTTTCCTTGGTATTTAATTTCAACGAAAATGTTTAAGTTGACGTTATGCTATCCATATTTTTATAAATTAATAAACACAGTCGAATGCGTCTCTCGTACTCAAATTTTGTTGTTGTATTGTACTCACACCACATCAACATAAACAAGGCATTGTGGCAAGGAAAACTTAGGATGCAAGAGCGAGCGAAGCGAGCTCAGGACTTGGGGCACCTCGACTCCGGACAGGTTAGTTTCGAAGGGGATGGTGCCACTCGCCATCCCCTTCGTGTTAGGTTACTTTAAACCCTGCACGACGTAAACAATAACATTTACAGCTTCAGTCTTTGTTAAGTATACACCTCAACTCGAATACAGTACAGTATCAATATTTGTGGTATGAGTTATGAATTGAAGCTCTTTGCTTTTATTATTTGATAAGATATTCAAATAATCAAAGCAAAGTGCTGGTCTGACTGTCTGTCCGTGTATGTCACAGCCATTTCATTCCGAAACCATTAGGATTACACAGTTCAAACTTAGTAGGTAGATTTTTGTACAAAAATAAAGATTAAGTGAGGGCTCCTCATAGTTCCCATACACGGAACAGAAACTAAAAAAAAAAAATCATCGAACTTATACGTTCGGAGTGTCTATAGATAGGTATTTCTTTACATTGACGTTCCTGAAAACATTTTTTCTCAAAGTCAATCGTTTGATAGATAGACAATTCCAAAACGGTAAATGTGTGTCGCCTCCCCTCTAATTTCTAAAGTAAGAGGAGTAAAATTCTAAAAAAATGTAGCATTGTAGAACGTAAATAAAACTTTTAACCAAATTGGTTTGAAAAGGTTTGTTGTTTGGTTTTTGAGATATAGGAGTTTTTCATCAAACTGCAGCAGTAACTTTGTTTTTCATTAACATAATATGAAAAACAAATTTAGTGTTGCTGTTCAATGTAATACAATAGCTACTACATATTCATGAATGAGCCTTCAAAATATTTTTATTTTATTGTTTGCTGCTACGGAACCCTGTGTGCGTGTGAGTACGACTCGCCCTTGGCCGGTTTTTATAGATTACTCTTAACATTAAAACTACGCTGACATATGTTACATTGGTAAAGTTTTTCACCAGTGTTTATCCGAATGTGTTTTGTTTTTTTAATCACAGGCATATCTAAAACTGCGCTGACATATTCCACAGCCGAAATGTTTACGAATGTGTTTCGTCAAATCTCTTTTATAATTAAAACTAAACTGGCATACTTCACATTTGAACGGTTTTTTACCAATGTGTACATGAATATGTTTTGTTAAATCTCTCTTATCTATAAAACAACGTTGACATAAATCACACTTGTACGGTTTATCACCAGTATACCGAAGAAGTTGAACCGAAGAAGTTGAGCGTGAAGTTACAGTGCCATTACAAGGAGCGACACCAGGCCAGGAGAGTGACCAGGGAGTGCCTTAGAACATAAACCGCGAATCATGTTGTTTGACAAGTGGCGGAAGATTTGGACTTTTATTTCGCTACACAGTGAAAAAATGTCAAATGTTTTGTTAAATATGACACCAATAAAACGCTGCCGTCTCACAATCACCATTTTTAGGTTTCTTACCAGTGTGTATACAAATATGGTCTGGAAAATGATGCTTTTGACTGAAATTACGTTGGAAAATATTATATTAGTAAGCCTTTCGAATAAAACTCTGCCGACATATTATATATCACATTCAAAAGGTTTTTCACCAGTGTGTGTACGAATATGATTTGTTAAATCATTCTTTTGACTTAAACTACGCTGACATATATCACACTTGTAAGGTTTTTCACCAGTGTGTCTACGAATATGGGTTGTTAAAATAACCTTTTTACTGAAACTACGCTGACATATATCACACTTGTAAGGTTTTACACCGGTGTGTTTACGAGTATGATCTGTTAAATGAGCCTGTTGACTAAAACTATGCTGACATATATCACACTTGTAAGGTTTTTCACCAGTGTGTGTGCGAATATGATTTGTTAAAGTAGTCTTTAGGCTGAAACTACGCTGACACATAACACACTTGTAAGGTTTTTCACCAGTGTGTGTACGAACATGTTTTGTTAAATGAGCCTTTTGACTAAAACTTCTCTGACATATATCGCACTTGTAAAGTTTTATACCGGTGCACAGTGTGATAAGATCCCGGTTTTTGTGTCATCGTGTTTTTGTTGAGTTAATCGATAGAATCTAGAATTCCAACGATTAGAGTAAAACTCCGGGTTGGCTAAGACTTGAGCTTTTTTTTTAAAAAAATGTCAAAGTTTCGATATATCCGACTCTTGAAAAATGAAAAAAAAATCATTATAATTTAATGGAAGTACAAGTTACCGAATTTATTTATTCTATCGAATAATGGTATAATAGCCGACCGTTCTACCAATTCCTGTTGTATTAATATGAATGGGTCGAGAGATATGATTTTTTTTCTCATTTTTCGTTTTCATTTTTTTATTCATCTAAACCGCCGTAGTAGGTGGTCATTCCTACATCAAAAAATTGCTGATACTTTCTATTATGTGTAGTATTAATCCCAAAACCTAACTCATTGGTTTCCAGGAGTTATTGGAAGTTTTAGTAATATCCGAAATATCCGCACTTAGGGCTGCCACTTCAACCAAAACATAATTTGTTTATTTTTATTAAGTTTTAGCTTCCTTATCACGACCATAACAAGATATCATTATTTTGTGGCTTAGATGGCAAAGATTGAGTAATTTTATAAAGGAAATTAAAAAACAAATGGAGAAATTGGTATCATGTTGACTGATACACCTTTTTTGGAAACCGTCTATAAATTCTAACCGAAAATAGTAAATAAAAGAAAATCCTTTCCGATGTCTCATAAGTATGTCAATCAACATTAAACTTGAGTAATAAACATTTTAGACAATTTATTAAATATTTTTAGTCAATTTAGTTCTTTTTATTATTAATTTTACAATTCTTTTAAATCAATTTTGTTTTACTTTTTGATTTTACAACTTATTTTGAATCAATTTTAGTATACTTTTATATTTTACAATTCTTTTAAATCAATTTTATTATACTTTTTGATTTATAACGATTCTTTAGAATATTTTTTATTTTTATTTTGTTTATCTTCATGAATTTTATTATATTGTATTGTATTGTATAGCGGGCTGGTGTCCGCAACTCCACGTCTAAGCGCGTATTTTGCGTGCGTAATTTTATTACATATTACCTATCTAATTATTTTAAATCAATTTTCATCATGTTTTTACATCAATTGTATTGATTTTTGATATTTATTATGATACGCTGAGAATGCGCCCCTGCATAAATTATTTACGTCTGCACTTACGTTATTTATATAAGTTATTTATTTATATACATTTTGTAACTATATTTATTGAATTATAATTTTTGCTATAAAGCAAAATCAATGGTTGTTCCATCTGGAGTTGGAACAATTTCAGGGGACTGAGCGCCAGTCAACCTTTATACCGTAACTGTACTCTGCACTTCAACAACCTCAGTAAGGCGTGACTGAGGTACGTCGTGCAAAACTACGGCCGGGGGGCTTGCCTTAACTGGCCGGCCCGCGAGAAGGAACACTCTATAAAACCCGACAGCGAAGTCGTTTAAACCCTACGGATATCTGGCGACCTCCGTAGTATGTAGCCTTGCCCCCGGAATGGGCGTCACCCGGGGGTGGACTTTCTATCGACCCTACTCGTGGAAACAACAATGGAAACTAATCAGAAACTAACAAATAAACCTGGAATTTCAACACAGACGACTATAGCATTGCCAATTGACACCGATTCAGACGACGAGATGTTTTCAACTAACCAACAGAGCCCTAACGATGCGTATCAACAGGCAGATGAGCGTGAAGGACATTCTTCTGGTACAAAAATACTAACTCGAATGGAAGCCTTTAAGCTGTTTAAGGGTAAAGCAAAGCAGCTGCCGCTTTCCGAACGAGTGAGTATGGTTGTCAATTATTTTGGCTCTGAATATCAACTTTCACAAACTGACGAGGAGTTGAAACAAACACTTTCAGGGTTTTTATCAAAGAGTCACGATTACTTTAAGCGTTGTAAGTTTAACGAGTCCTATTTTATTAAAAAAAAACGACATTGGCTTAGTGGTACTCTTGTTAGTGGTAATTTGATATCAGTCCTTGATAATGATGAAACTTCATCAGCAACGATTTCTAATGACGAATCTCTCTTTTCTCCGAAATCTAAGAGGTTTATGGCTTTAAGCAGAAGCCAACAATATAGATCTAAGCGAAAACTTTCGGAAGCTTTAGACAACGAACCAAATGTCCAGAAAATACAAGCGTTTGTACGATCTATTAAAATCGGAGGACAAAATCTGCCACATTCATCTGCTAAAGATTTAGAGACACTATTATGTCTATGTCTAGAATCTGAGACTGCTTCGACAGAAATTCTTAAAAAAGTTCAGACTTCTCCAGAACCATGCACACCTGTCGAAGCTCTGGCTATGATAACTGATAGAAATATGTCCGTAGAAACATACAGTGCAATTCGATTAGATCTTAAAAGACGTGGATTTGATACATACATATATCCCCCGTATTATAAAATACAAGAGGCTAAAAAAACCTGTTATCCTGACCAAGTTCAGGTGTCTGAAAGAGAAGCATCTGTGCCTCTTCAAAGTTTAGTCAACCACACTTTTACTCAGGTGATTAAATTATGTGATGAAGTCCTCATTAACTACTGTACCAAAAAAAGCATTCAAGCAGTAGATTGCATTTTAAGGGGTAACTGGGGCTTTGATGGAAGCACTGGGCAATCTTTATATAAACAATCATTCTCAGATGCAGAAGGTGACGAAAATAGTCTTTTTGCGACGACATTTACGCCATTGCAGGTTGTAACTAAAGCCAGCAATGATGTTATTTGGGTAAATCCTGCACCGTCATCTTTTCGTTACTGTAGACCGTTACACTTGCAGTATAAAAAAAGAAACAAAAGAATTAATTATTTTGGGGAAACAGTCTATTCAGGATCAAATACAAAATCTTACCCCCATTATAACTGAAACCTCGAGAGGGCATACAATAAAAGTTATTGAATATGAATTATACTGTGCAGCTATTGATGGGAAAGTCCTGAATGCAATTCTTTGTACGCCATCTCAGTTACGTTGCCCATATTGCGATTTGACCTCATCCCAATTCAACGATTTAGAGTTAGCATTCTCCAAACCAGTAATAGAAGAACGTTTGGTGCATGGCATAAGTCCACTTCATTCTTGGATAAAGTAGAGGTTAAAAAATGGAGGATCCCTCAAAGGTCAGAAGAGAGCCGATTAGTCGAAGACCGTAAAAAAATAATCCAGGCTAAAATCAGAGAAGAAATGGGACTTTTGGTAGATGTTGTCCGTCCAACTTCAGGGACCACTAACGACGGAAACACTGCACGCACTGCTCTTTCTGATAAAAACCGAGGAACTTTTGCAAACATTTTGAACATTGAACAGTGGCTATTAGATGGATTGTATGTTATTTTGACAGTTTTGTCTAGTAACCTGCCAATTGACCCTGAAAAATTCGCAACTTTTTGCAAAGAGTTGGCATACAAATATGTTGCGAAGTATGGATGGCATCCAATGACTGTCACGCTTCACAAAATTTTAGTACATGGGTCGAAAATTATAGAAAAATCAAGTTTACCTATTGGCATGCCCTCTGAACAAGCGGCTGAGTCACGCAACAAATTTTGGAGGTTTGACAGAGAGCACCATACCAGAAAAACATCTCGTGAAGCAACTATGTTTGACCTTTTTCACAGAGCTTTAGTCTCATCGGATCCAATTATCTCTGATTACAACCTCTTAGAGAGAAAAAAAAGGGTTAAAAAAAAATTCCATTGCCACCGGCCGCATTGTCTTTATTGAGACCTGTTAATGAACAAAATCTAGCCATCGATGATTACTCTCATGTTGAATTAATTGTAACTAATAATGAAGATGAATTTTAGTTCGGTTAGCCTACATAATATTTTACAAATTCATATACATTTTCCTTTCGTATAGCCAACTCCATATTCATTATTAAAAAGTATTTAAAACACCTTCTTTTTTTCAGATAAAATATATTCTTATTGTTTTTTTTTTCGGATACATGAAAGTGACACCCCTAACGAAAATTTTGAATATCCAATAACTCCTGGAAACCAATGAGTTAGGTTTTGGGATTAATACTACACATAATAGAAAGTATCAGCAATTTTTTGATGTAGGAATGACCACCTACTACGGCGGTTTAGATGAATAAAAAAATGAAAACGAAAAATGAGAAAAAAAATCATATCTCTCGACCCATTCATATTAATACAACAGGAATTGGTAGAACGGTCGGCTATTATACCATTATTCGATAGAATAAATAAATTCGGTACCTTGTACTTCCATTAAATTATAATGATTTTTTTTTCATTTTTCAAGAGTCGGATATATCGAAACTTTGACATTTTTTTTAAAAAAAAGCTCAAGTCTTAGCCAACCCGGAGTTTTACTCTAATCGTTGGAATTCTAGATTCTATCGATTAACTCAACAAAAACACGATGACACAAAAACCGGGATCTTATCACACTGTGCGGTGTGTGTACGAATATGTTTTGTTAAAATAAAATTTTGACTGAAACTACGCTGACATATATCGCATTTGTAAGGTTTTTCACCAGTGTGTGTACGAGTATGATTTGTTAAAGTAACCGTTCGACTAAAACTACGCTGACATATATGACACTTGTAAGGTTTTTCACCAGTGTGTATACGAATATGTTTTGTTAAATCAGCCTTTTGACTAAAACTTCTCTGACATATATCACACTTGTAAGGTTTTTCACCAATGTGTGTACGAATATGTTTTGTTAAATAATTCTTTACGCTGAAACTACGCTGACATATATGACAGTTGTGAGATTTTACACCGGTGTGTGTACGAATATGATCTGTTAAATGACCCTTTTGACTAAAACTACTCTGACATATATCACACTTGTAAGGTTTTTCACCAGTGTGTGTACGCATATGTTTTGTAAAATCACTCGTTTTACTAATCTTATAGTGGCATATTTCACATTCGTGAGGCTTTTTGAATTTAGTTATATATTTGGATGTACGATTTTGAGTGTTTCGGATAATTTTTGAGCCCGATTTTTGGTTTGTCTTTTGCTCGGCTGGAATTGAGTCTCCTAATTTTTTTCTTCGTAAGTGTAGTTTTGGTTCCTCCGCAACCGTCGGCCCTGCGAGAATAAATCCGGTAAGTAAAATTTTTAATTGAGTATACATATAAAATTAATGGAAATTGAGATAGTTCGGATTCTTTTTTTTTTTTTTTTTTTTGTACTTGTCCGAAAACATTAAGTTATTAAACAATTGGAATCGTTTTAAAAAGTTGTTGTATGCTACGTTAGAGTCTTTAGTGAGGTAGACATCAGAAAAAGAAATAATCAGTCTTTGAATTCCACCAATTTTTCATTACTATAGTCTCGCACTTTTATATTCTAAAACTTTTGACTAAACATGCCTTTTTGCTGGAAGATTTAAAGTTTGTGCAGTGTAATCCGACACAATTGTGTAGATCTAGGACATAAAATAAATTATCAATACGTACTCGTATTGCTTTGTAATCTATGTATATGTGTAGCGTACCGCGGCTGCGACCCGGCAGTAAAAAGTTATTAAAGTTAGTGTGACTAGCGTGTTTGATGGTTGTCCGTCCTATACCTATCTATACCTGCATATCTAACAGTGGCGACGAGGACGAATTTACGTGTGCGATAATGACTACTTTCGGCGTTTCTTTTGGAATCTTGAACAACTTTGACCATTTATCTCAAGACTGGACAAGTTACAAGTCTCGATTACAACAATGGTTCATAGCAAATGATATTACGGACGAATCGGACAAGTTGAAGGTCAAACGGAGGGCAATACTCATAAGCACCCTCACCGGACCTACATATATGCTAGCGAGGGACCTGGCGCTGCCTAAGAAGTTGGAAGAAACAAGTCTTGAAGAAATTCTGAATCTTCTAGACCGTCATTTTGAGCCGAAACGGCTCGGATTCGCAGAAAAATCGAATGTCTACGTGGCTGTGCAGCGAACAGACGAGAGTCACACTCAGTGGGCGGCCAGAATTAGGGGATTGGCAGCACACTGCGGGTTTAAGAACTTGGAGGAAGCTCTTCTTGATAAATTTATCATGGGCATGTTGGCAGGACCCGAGCGAGACAACCTCTTTGCCCAGGACCAGACGGACTTAACGTTAGCCAAGGCGGTAGAATTAGCAGAGAGCGTGCGGTGTGCTCGGCGCGCCTCCCATGCCGCTCCAGGAGCACGTGGTGAGAGCGCAGCCGCCGGCGGCGTCGACGAGGGTTCCGTGTTTGTGGTAAAGGAAAAGTGCAGTGTGTGTGGTTACAGCAATCCCAAATCCAATCAGTGCCGTTTTAAAAACTATAAGTGCAAGAAGTGTTATAACAAAGGCCATCTAAAGCGGACGTGCTCAAGCGAAGCAAAAGTGAAACACGTGGAGGAAGGCAAAGTGTATGATGAGAGCGACGACGGTAAACTGTGTTTAAATATACGTTGTGATAACGGTCGACCGATGCTGGCAAGTGTTAATATCGGTGGACTAGGTTTGGAGTTCGAGATAGATAGTGGATCCGCAGTTAGTATTATATCACATCAGACATATAACGAGCATTTCAACAAAGTACCGTTATCAGTTACACATAAAAAACTATTCAGTTATTCGGGGGAACGGTTAGAAATAGTTGGCGTTATTACTTTAGAAATAGAATATTCCAAAATGAAGCGTAAACTGCACGTGTTTGTTGTACGTAACGGTGGTCCGCGTTTATTAGGCCGTTACATGGCGACGATTTGCAAAGTTACATGGTGGCGTACAATTCAGCAAATTAGATCTGTCCATGGCATATAACCAATTTTGTTTAAAAGAACAGTCGCAGAATATGACTTGTATCAATACACATCGCGGACTACACCTAGACCACAGAACGTGCTTCAATTGCAATCATTTCTAGGATTAACTAATTATTACCGGAATTTTGTCCCAAACGCATCAACAATACTAGCACCATTATATAACTTGTTGCACAAAACAACAAAATGTGAATGGTTGCAAAAACACGAAAATGCCTTTAAAAAATTAAACAACAGTTGGCATCGGAAGAGGTGCTAGCACATTTTGACCCCGCGGCAAAGTTAATATTGACCGTAGATGCTTCCCCGTACGGGTTAGGCGTAGTGCTATCACAAGTAAGAAACGACGGGTGCGAGCGACCAATTAGCTATGCGTCTAGGACGTTAACAGCAGCCCAGAAAAAATATGCTCAAATACAAAAAGAGGCAACAGCTATAGTATTCGGAGTGAAGCGTTATCACCAGTATTTATATGCCCGAGCGGTGCCTTTCACCTTGCGTACGGACCATAGGCCGTTGTTAAGCATCTTCGGTCCATACCGGGTATACCGGAGGTATCAGCTAACCGACTACAGCGGTATGCAATATTTTTATCTGCATACAATTATGTAATCGAATATGTTAGCAGTAAAAACAACAGTGCCGACTATCTGTCCCGCGCTCCGGTAGGTTATGAGTCACCGTCAGCTGGCAGCGCAGGGCCGGCCGCCGGTGGCGGCGGCGCAAGCGCGGGGGCAGGGCGAGAGCGAGACCATAAATAACTATAAACTTGTTAGGATACATACATTTTTGAAACTGTCTTTTCACTAGCTTTCATTTGATACCAATATTGCTAAAGTAAGAAAAAAAAACAAAATCCCTCCCCCTTTTTAGGGTTCCGTAGCCGAATGGCCAATAAACGGAACCCTTATAGATTCGTCATGTCCTTCTGTCTGCCTGTCCGTGTATGTCATAGCTACTTTATTCCGAAACTATTAGGATTACACAGTTGAAACTTAGTAGGTAGATGTATTCTGTGAACCGCTTTACGATTTTTGTACGAAAAAAATAAGATTGAACGGAATCCCCTTTCTTATTTCTCCCCATGCATGGAATTGAAACTATTTTTTTTTCATCAAACCTACACGTGCGGGGTGTCTATTGATAGGTCTTTAAAAATTACATTGAGGTTCCTAAAACCATTTTTTCTCAAAGTCAGTCGTTTGATAGATAGACAATTCCAAAGTGGTAAAATGTGTCCTCCCCCTCTAATTGCTAAAGTAAGAGGAGGAAAATTCTAAAAAAATGTAGGATTATAGAACGTAAATAAATAAAACTTTCAACCAAAATTGGTTTCAATAAGATTTGATGTTCAGTTTTTGAGATATGGGACTTTTTCATCGTACTGTAGCAGTAACTTTGTTTTTCATCTACATACTATGGAAAACAAATTTAGTTTTGCTGTTGAATGTAAAACAATACAACATAAGAGCTTTCAAATACTTTTATTATATTATTTGGTTCTACGGAACCCTTTGTGCGTTAGAGTTCGACTCGCACTTAGCCGGTTTTTTAAAGTAGGACTATCCGTGAGCATGAAAGAGCTAGTTTTAAAAAGTATTAAAAAAAATCATCTTAGGCTGATTGATTTTAAATAAATATACTTTTTTTCAATAATCAGTTTAATAGTTATGGTACTGAAATTAAAAAAAAATAGGTAACTATGTAAGAAATCTAAAATATAGCTACTTGAAAAAAATGGGAAATTGGCTCTTTCAAAACAATCTGTCAATGAAAGAGCTACCGTGTGCTATGAAAGAGCCAGATTCCACTTTGTATAAGCAAAATAGTTTCTCAACAATTTTAATATCTCTTTTATACTTATATATTTATATTATACTTCTATTACGTTATATTTCGATTATACTCAAAAATAATCAAAATTAAACGTAAGTAAAAATCACAGCTTTTGATCAGTCTCAAATAATCATAATACAATAATCTTAACAACTGAAGGTAACTGAAACTTTCAGTAGCACCATCAGGATGGAATTTGGTGTGGACAAATGTGCGGTCATGCATGTAAAGCGAGGGGAGATTGTGGAATGTGTGGGAACCCAGCTCTCGGATTCCATAAATCTTAGATCCCTCTCAGCAACCGAAACCTATAAGTATTTGGGTATGTCGGAAGCGCTGGGCATCAATGTTGCTGACATGAAGCAATCGTTTAAGGAGCTTTTCTTTGGCCGTCTGAAAAAAGTATTTAATAGTGTTTTATCAGGCGGAAATAAGGTGCGTGCCTTCAACGGTTGGGTCGTGCCGGTTTTGATGTACTCTTTCGGCATACTCAAATGGTCTCAAACAGAACTATACGCCCTGGATAGGAAGGTCCGTACATTGTTGACGGCATATCGAATGCATCACCCACGTTCTTCGGTTATGAGACTGTATATCCCGCGGAGGTGTGGGGGTCGAGGCTTTTTAAACGCTAAGACTCTCCACAATCGCGAGATATGCAGTCTCAGGAAATATTTCATAGAAGCCGATGCATCGAGATGTGGTCGCAGTGGACAAGGGCCTCACCCCGCTCTCCTTGGCTAAACAGAACTGGCGCAAACCTGTAGTGCGTGACGCTAACGACCGCAGGGAGGTATGGCAGAGTAAGCAGCTCCACGGACGCTTTTTCCGGGCCTGATGTAGACCTATCAGCGTCCGTAGCCTGGCTACGTTCCGGGGACCTCTTCGGAGAAACCAAACGTTTGTCTATGCAATTATGGATGAAGTTATGATGACGAATAACTACCGGCGATTTATTGTGAAGGACGGCACGGTTGACATATGTCGGGCATGCCACCGTCCAGGCGAATCAATCCGTCACATTATCTCCGGGTGTTCTCGTCTAGCTAACGGAGAGTACTTGCAAAGACACAACCTTGTAGCCAGGATTATCCATCAGCAACTTGCTCTAAAATACAGACTTGTGGAATCGAAAGTGCCGTACTATAGGTATGTGCCCGACCCAGTTCTCGAAAAAGGCAGTATCACATTGTACTGGGATCGATCCATCATCACTGACAGGACTATTGTAGCCAATAAGCCCGATATAGTGATGGTGGATCAATCAGAGCGGCGCGCAATGATTGTTGACATAACGGTCCCGCATGATGGAAACCTCGTGAAAGCCGAGAAAGATAAGCAAATCAAGTATCTTGACTTGGCTCGCGAGGTTGTCGACATGTGGGATGTGGACTCAGCGATCATTGTGCCGATTGCCGTATCAGCCCATGGCTTAATGGCCAAGAGCCTCGATGAATACCTGAGGAGGCTCCCGTTAGGCAGCTGGATCAAGGGCTTGATTCAGAAAGCGGTACTACTGGACACGGCTCGTATTGTTAGGAGGTTCCTCTCTCTGGAGCCCTGACCGCCTGTAGCTTGGACCCTGTTCCCGATACCGGTGGGTAACAATTTTTTATATTTTTAAACGTTTTTATATTGTTTTTTTTTTAAAGAAATGTTTAAAAATGTAAATAATTTGTATAAAATATAAATAAAGGAAATAATAATACTTTTATAAAATTCTGATAGAACAATTGAAAACATTTGTGGCAGAAGACCTTTGTTACCACAAGACTCATGTGTCCACCCTTCACATATTCCGGCTCTTCCATAGTCTCGAAAATTGGCTCTTTCAAAACAATTTGTATTAAAAATATAACCTCAAATTACAGCTAATTGACCATAACATCATAACAATAATATTTGCGTAAAGTAATGCCAACTATATGCTTATCAATACAACATATTCATTTTGTCAACCAATGCTTTACACTTCTTGTCAAAAAACTTAAATAAACCCAAAATTTCTTACATTTTGCCTTCAAAATTTTAATTCAGTCCTACGACGCCATTTGATTTTCTAGAACTGTCAAACGTCTGTGGATGGCAGCTGTCCAGTGTTGCCATACAAAGAGTACAATTGAATTATGGTAGGATTTTGATAAGTGGGAGATAATCGCATCGGCTCTTTCAAAGCTTGGCTCTTTCATACACACTCTCCCCTAATAGCGCTCCTAAAACAGCAATATCCCGTATAACAAGTAGTTGAACTTCTAATGTTCGGTGCAAAAGCCTGTCAAAACCAATTGCAGCAAAGTCCCAACTAGCCAATCACGGAGCGTTATTCAGTATGGCGAAAACGATAAATATGGCATCTATCGGTGCAATGCCAGCAAAATCCCAAAGTAGGAGATTCAAATACAGCAATTTCCTACTGTCAAGAACAATAACAGCAATATCCAGTATTTTTTTCAATATTTTAACGTCATCGTTTAGTTATTTTATTATACAACGTGTTTTTTTTTTATATCCCATAACTCTAGGGTATGATTGAGGCCATATCAAAGAATCAACTGGCATATGAGTTATGTTCCAATCCTTCCTTATTTTTTTTTTTCATTTTTCATACAAAATAATTCGGCAAAGTCACGATTATTAATGTAAAACACCCTTACGTGAAATATGACAACGTCGCATTTTCTTAGCTTTAAAAAACGAATGATTGGTTTGAATAAAAATGAATTACTTACCTACATATTTTATTTTACTATTTATTTTACTACACTACTGCGAAGTTTGGCAACCTCGCAAAAGTAAAGATTCGTCATACTGGTGACAATTTTTGACCTAATTTAATTATGATTGATGATATCTCCGAAACGATGCATTTTTGGACCACCTATTCTAGGAGTTTTAGTATTATTTTTACCTACAGAATATAACCCTAGAGTTATGGGATATCAAAAAAAACAGGTTGTATAATCGCTTGCACATGACATGTGCAAGCGATTACAGTGCAGACAGACAGTGTACAGTGACAGTTACAGACAGTGGCAGTTTTGCATTTGAGTAGTCTGACGTCATTATGGAGGTAAGGTTAGCAAAAACGTTGTTAACGTTTTGAAAGTTTTTTGGCGGCAACCCATGACGTCATGTAGGAGCTCATGTTTCATTATTTAGATTTAAAAAAAAACGTTAGAAAATGAAATAATTTTTATTAAAAAAAAAAACAAAACCACTTAAATCTGCTTATTTAAATACTCATTTCCGACTCTGGGACCGCAATTTCACACATTTCTTGCTCATATTCTTCAATTCCTTCAGTTCTCATTTCAACTGATCTTGTCATCACCTGTTTGTAATAGCTTAAATCACTCCTATCTTTCCATTCTGAGCCATAGTGTTTAGTCAATAGATTATCCACGTCATGCAGTTTTGCTTGTTTGACTAATACATTATGTTTATTTATTTGATTGGGTCTGACTTCTAAAAATGATTCCTCTTTTTAA
This sequence comes from Eugnorisma glareosa, assembly GCA_947578425.1. NCBI lineage: Eukaryota > Metazoa > Arthropoda > Insecta > Lepidoptera > Noctuidae > Eugnorisma > Eugnorisma glareosa. The sequence goes on from OX387984.1 coordinate 2,980,746, forward strand.
AATGGACTTGTAACAGCCTGCTTCAACATTATAATTTGGTTCACCTTGTACAAAGACATTATTGCTGCTATTTCTCCTCAAGAAAAACTTTTTCATTTGAGCGAATTGAAAATGCCAATTCGCTGGAGGACGTATCACACCATTTAAAGCTGATTTCCAGTCCATAACATTATCAAAATGGATAACAGTCCCATAATTTTTATAGACTTCAATATACTCCTCTGGCTGTACTATGTTTTCCATGTGCTTTATTTCTTTTTCTATAAGGCCGAATACTCTGTCCGGTGGAATAAGAGTGGCCTGGTATAGGAAAAATCAATTCAATTTTTTTAATATGGGGTGGTGCTCGACTTAGCCAGGCGGCACACATACCAACCATAATGGAATTTTTGTTTTGGGCACCACACCCATCAGCTACTAATCTTATGGTATTAACATTTTGAATAAAAATTGTAGTCTGTAGTCTGTGGTACACTGCAGATGCAATCTCATTTGCTCCTTTACGGTGCTCGTCTTCTGTCCAGGTGTATAATGTGACAGTTTCTTTACCTAAAGTATTCTCAGGTACTGATTTAACTATTGAAAAATTGTAAATGTACAGTTGGCGGCTGTAGTAAGCTGCCTGATCGGGTATTTTTGGCAAGACTTGGTTTTTCTGGCAGTCAAACGAGAAGACAACCATGTCTTCTCTTACTTCCTTTAGTAAGCGATAAAATGCTTTCGACTTTAAAATATGCAATCTTTTTTCAGCCATTAGGTTCGCTTTTTGCGCTGTGTCTGTAGACGTCTTAATTTTTTCTTGTAATTCGGTGCATTTTGAACAGGTATCTGTTCGGGGGCTCCCAAAACCCAAATTATAGCACCTATTGAATATTGCCCTGAAATAACATTCGCGAACTTTACTGTCGTCGCTGCACTGATTTATGTACATTTTCCACATCTTCCTAATATTTAAAGTAGACGGTAAATATTTTCTTATGACTGAGGAGCGGCAGTAATGGGACTCTAAGCATTGAAACGATTCAATAAATTGCTTGACAGCCCTTAATTTATGCAAGTTTTTTGCAGAAGTATGATCGCCGCCTCTGTTTTCCTTAACAACTGATCCTGTGATAGCAAAAGTTCGAGAAACAGTTCTTACTCTCTGAACTGTAATATTCAAGATGTGAACAAATGTTTTCTGGCAAACTCGTAACAGTGCGACCTTGTTCCTCTTGCGTACAAATAGTGTTGTAGTATTTTGCGTTGGTTTTCGTAGTCCAACTCGAGGGCGGCGTCTGACAGCTTTTTTTACTTTACAGTGTTTAAGAATGAAGGCATCCTGGTCTTTTTTATTTTTAGTTTTGTAAAATTGATCGTGAAAATGTGAAATGTCTAAGAGAATTAATTTTTTGCAATGAAATTTTTTGTCGTTTGGTCCGTGATTACAGGTAGGTACACCAGGGGGTATTTTCGCCGAGTACCTATAAAGAAAACGATTTGGGTTAAATATATATCTAAAGTAAAATCCTGATGTATGATAATCACGGTAAAACTGAATTAAACTACTTCGTGATCAATGATCCTCGGTTCGATATTTAGAAAATAAAACTAAAATAAAATCCATCAAAAATATTAAGCACATTTCTAAAACTAAAGATACGCGCGAAACACATAACCCTTCTTGTAGTCGGGTAAAAATAGGCTTTAAATCAAAACAAAATTTGAAAATAGATCCACAATAATTGGTCGAGTCTCTTTTGAAGTCGGTTAATAATTATGTTCGTTCATAACCCTTCTTGTAGTCGGGTAAAAATAGGCTTTAAATCAAAACAAAATTTGAAAATAGATCCACAATAATTGGTCGAGTCTCTTTTGAAGTCGGTTAATAATTATGTTCGTTCATATTTATTGACGGATATATTACCGCGTAAAAAGTTAAATAAAATATTAAAATACAACCACTGAAACTATTATTTTCTATCTACAAGTACACTAAATTGACAAAATAATAATATCGAATCATAACGACAAAAAATATTCAAATACGATTTTTGATCTGACGGTACAAACATGCTTACCTTTCTTCCTTTGCTTTCGCACGTTTCCAGGTTCCCGGTGCTCTTCTCCGTTTTCTTGCCTTTTCCGGTAAACACTCTTGAACATTTTCCTCCATTTTGTAAACGTTTTTCCAATTAATTAAGCTTTAAAATCAATAAAATACAGCAGCGATTTGTCATACAAAACTCATCAGCGGCCATATTGTTTATCGAAATGTTAGCGCCTTTTGATTGGCTGATGTGGACAATGGCGTTCTTGTAATTGAATGTTTATGGACAGTAGCGTTTTTGCACCATAACATAGTTTTAAAACGTGTTTTTCTATGGGACAGTGGGAACATTGCTTTGAAATCATCAGAATGATAATAAAGTTTACAAAAACATCTAATAGATGGCATCATTAGTTACGTTTTGATAAAAAATGGACAGTGGTGCCTTTGCTTTTGTACCCCTCATGTGTATTTTAACATCCCCGTTGCAATAGAATAAAATGTTGTTCAAAAAACATAGGTATGATTATCAAAATTAGTTTTATTTAAATTTCCCAAAATCACGATATATGGATATTGCTATCTATATTTGTATTTTGTTAGTTAGTATTGTATTTTGTGTTTAGGCGCTACGGAGGAGCATACGTAAATACAAACATACATACATAGACTGCTAAAATCAGAACCCTTCCTTTAGGCTTCGCCGTAGTCGGGTAAAAAGTCGTTAAGAGTCATGCCAATGGATTTTTTTCTTCACAACTAGAGTGATTCAAGTTTGAATTGCGGATTATTTTATTCATAAGTTTTGTTCATTTATTAAGCACTGTTAGTCACTTATTTTGCATTGTTGCTTCACTTGAGTTCATATTTCAATACTATTGTTTGTAAGAGGGCTTTTTAACACCAATCACAAATGTTTAATTATCTTCCATGCCGTCGTTTTTTACGGTCATTCGAATTTGGTCGGATAACCAGCCGATGTTTTCATGTTACGTTTTTTGTTTGAATTTACTTAATGCGAAACATTCTAAGTTGAATATTTTCACTATATAATTTTTGACTAAATACACTAGTTTTTGGTTTACACCTACACATCTTGGGTTGAGCCGGTTTCTTGTAATTTGCCGTCAAAGTTATGACACCGTCGTTTTGACTTTAAGCAATACTCGTACTATTCAATAACGCATCATGTGCACTTTTGAAATCTTTTTATGTATATTTATTTATTGGCCTATCTACAATTGTTACACTTTTTATCCTAATAATACAAGCAATAAGATACAAGCATAGTGCACAATATGATGCGATAGACACAGCATGCAAAAAAACTAAATTAGAACATTAAAAAAATACAATATAGTGCAGAAATAACACTTACAACAACAGTTGGTAGCTTAAGATTATACAGTAAATACAAAGATGACAGAAAAGAAAAGTAATTATGGTGGTTAGGTTAGGTTTGATGGACTTGGCGCTTGAATTTTTGAAGTGTTGTGGAAAAAATATCTATTGATTGATCGCAATTATTAAGAAGCCTGCAAATTCTGGGGATGGGGGAGTTGGATCCTGATACAGTTTTGCGGAATGGTGGACGTAATAGTTTTATAGGGTGACGCGGATGGTTGTGAGGTAGGTTAAAATTAAACTTGCTTAACAACTGGCAGCAGTCTATTTTACTCTGAAGTATTTTAAAAAGAAAAATTAAATCAATACTATTTCTTCGTTTTTCTAGTTAAGTCATGCTAAATTTTTGAAGACGTTTTGCGTAGTTCCGAATTTTTTTGTCTAGTCCCGCAGAATAAGCAAGATGGTTTAAAAATCTTTTCTGGATCCTCTCTAACCTAAGACTATGTGTTGCATAGTGGGGACGCCATGCAACCGCGCAGTATTCCAATATAGTACGAACGAGACAGTTAAAAAGATAAATCTTAGTTTTAGGCTTGCGAAAACATTTAGCGTTACGTAACACAAAACCGAGTGTCTTTGAAGCTTTTTTAATAATGTTGTCCATGTGGGGAATAATTTTCTTTATTTTATACTATGTAGTGTTAAGCGTCAAGAAGGACCGAATACAGTTACCGGCAAGCTTACACGTTTTCTCATTTAGGCGCTGACAGTTTTTCGTGTTTTCAAGAAACCGCAATTACTTGAAAATCATAAATATTTTCTTAAATCTTATTCTGTGTTTATTACGCACTAATATAGAGCTACTCGTGTATGTTTATTCTACAGTCGCACATACTTTGGTTTTGGAGGTACACGATTCTGCAAAATTTTATATATCTCGGAAACCTGAAGACGCACAACATATATTTTCGGTGCACTTTTTTACACAAATATAATCACTCTGGCCATGCACAATATTTCTCTCCCCGATCATTCGTCTAGAATTTTCCTGCTGGAAGAGCGTTACTCCAGCAGGACACGTTTTTTCCAAAACGACAAATTGCACCAATTTTTAGGGTTCCGTAGCCGAATGGTAAAAAACGGAACCCTTACAGATTGGCCATGTCTGTCGGTCTGTCTGTCTGTCCGTGTATGTCACAGCCACTTTATTCCGAAACTGTTAGGACTACAAAGTTGAAACTTAGTAGGTAGATGTATTCTGTAAGTTGCTTTACAATTTTTATACAAAAATAAAAACTGACACTATTTTTTTTTTATCATCAAACCTATACGTGCGGGGTGTCTATAGATAGATCTTTAAAAATGACATTGAGGTTCCTAAAACGATTTTCTCTCAAAGTCAATCGTTTGAAAGATAGATACTTCCAAAGTTGAGTAGTAGTTCCAGAGTTGTGCAGAGCCCTTTTGCTTACATTCATCATTCCCCGCCTGTATCCCGCTTTACTTGAGGTCAGCGCAGCATGTCTTCTCTCATCCATACTTCTCTATTAGTCATTGCATGCATTTTAAACTATTAACTAACTAGTACTTACTGTTGGTCTCCATGGCTCTTTGTTTCTGCTTAGGTACTTCTTGTTCTTCTTCAACTTCAGTTTTCAACTCCATTAATGGTACATCATCTTCGGAATCTTTTTCATAAGGGCTTGATGGGAAAGAGCTATCGTCTTCGTCTGAATAGCCAATGTCTCGATTTTTCTGTTTGATATCTGTACACAAACAAAAACAGTCAAGAGCAATGCTCATTATTATTCAAATACAAAGCATTTATTTCAATTAGACCATTACAGGCATTTTTGAATGTCAAGAACAAAAGGATAAGGCTACAGCTCCAGTCACAAGTCATATATAGTGGCAGCGCCTGTTCACGAACATCACACATGGATCAGCACCATTTTGAAGGAAACTAAATGATCCACCACATGCACCACCATCAGCGAGACACCCTCAAGCACCAGGGCACATTTGAGTCAATGATACTATCATTGACTGAATGATACTATCATTGACTCAAATACTTACTACTCACACATGTGGTATACAATTATGTACTTCATTAAAGTGATATATGTTCTTACAAGCATACCGTCACATTGATGTTCTTCGTTTGGCTCAATAATATCATGTAGTTGCTCACAAACAGCTGGTAACTCCTCTTTCACAATAATGCATTCTGTTAGACCAACGTCAACTATACTTATGCTCTCTAGTGAAGTTATCGCAAGTCCTCCGAAAACCTGTAAGTGGTCTTGTTTAACAAAAGGATTTAGCTGAAAGAAATGTATCATATTATCAGTTATTCTCTTTATTTATTTTAATACACATAAATTACATTTTTAAATATTTCAATATAAAAAATATATTTAAAAATGTAAAAAATAGTAGCCCACCGGTATCGAGAACAGGGTCCAAGCTACCAGTGTTCAGGGCTCCAGAGAGAGAAACCTCCTAACAATACGAGCCGTGTCCGGGAGTACTGCTTTCTGAATCGAGCCCTTGATCCAGCTGGAGAACGAGAGCTTCCTTAGGTATTGGTCGAGACTCTTGGCAAATGATTGCTGAGCCAACAACTTGGCGAGCCAAGTCAAGATACTTTATTTAATTAATTAATTTAATTCATGACAGTTTATTATTAGAAGTATTTATTGTATAAGGCTGAAATAATCACTTGTGTAAGCACATAGTTTTTCATAAGAGCTTCGACAAATAATGTGTCCAACAAAATTCAACACATCCTGGACAGTGGGTGGAATCCAAACAACCCAGTACTAAATAAGAATTTGAAGTTGACAACTTGTCAAACTATAAATCACCGTTTTGTAGGAATCACGTGATGTAGCTATAATAATAATAGTCCTCCTGACCATTTTCGGTCACGGCAGCCAATCTAAGTGGTGATTAGCCTTCGGCACGGGAGATATTATAGTTATCATACATGGAATAACATAGGTACCTTCAATACTTGTGACATATTTATTATTAAAAATACACACATTCATTTGTACAGCGCTACTCAACACAATAAGCTGATTTACCAAAATCTCGTGTTTTAATAATAATCAGGTGCACTCTCTGTACCCTTACTCTCATAGTCCGATGGGACAGCAATCCTACACAACCAGAGAGAGATCAGGTGTAGGACCAACGGCTTAATGTGCTTTCCGAGGCACCAAACTCCAGGCTACTACTGAGAAATTTCTAATGGAAAAACCCAATTGCACTTTTTGCCCGACCCCGGAATCAGACCCAGGACCCTACACTCAGCAGTCGCACCTGCGACCACTAGACTACAACAACGGGACAGTTGATGTAGATAGGTTCTCAACTTCAAATACTCAAAACAGAAACGGACTGTTATGTGTCAGTTGAACACCTCACCTCGTAATCCTCATTCGTCATCTGAGCAAACAGCTCTTCAGCTTCCAAGCATTTCATCATCAATCGGCAGCATTGTTTAAGTTTAGCGCAGCAGATGGAACAAGCAAGAATAGGTCTCCTGTCTTCAGTTATAAACTGCAATAAAACTTGCTTTACACTATTTTTGTTTCTATAAATAAAATACTTTCAATATTACAAATATATTGTGAAGATATTTAAGCACACTGTTGGTGTTTTCTATTTATATCTGACGGTGAGAGTATACCACTTTTATTCATGTCAGAATCTCGAGTGTGAGATGAGAGGCAGGTAAAACATAGTATCACTGGAAATTCAATAATTTGTAAAGTATCAACTTACTGGAATATCAGTCAGCTTCTTATATAGTTCACGCAATTTCTTGTTGACCACTACATACATAGCAACATTCTCCGCTAGACATATCCTACACATTGGCAGTTTTTCCATCTTATAACTGAATATATATCAATATAGATGATTACTTCAAGTTAAACACACTGCTCCGTGCAAATAACTGGCACTGCTTGTAAATTATTATAACAACTAAGTAATTACAACGAAACTACGAAAATTTCGCGAATACAAGCATATAAATGTGTGCATTTTGGGACCATGCACGGTGTCACAAACAGCCGGTAAGTGCTAGATTTACTATGTCTCTTGCAGTTCATACTTTAAAGGAATTAATATTTATTAGTCCATAAACAACATCTTCTCCACGTACTACACAAATACCGCTATTAAATCAAAACATTGCGTTTGTACGTGTTTTTTATCTCAATGGTTGCACACAAATATAAGAGAAGTTAAAAGGTTACTCAACTTGACAGAATGACCAGTGACACGTGACAGTGACACTGCGACACAGACTATAAAATATAATTTAACATATTTTTTTTTTGCATGGAGCCTTTTAATCATAGAACTAACACTTTGAGTCAAAGCTTATATTTAATAACGAAAATATTTCAACCTTCAGTTACATGTATAGAGAGCAATCCCAATTTTTATTGTTTTCATAATTTTACATCTTTTATGCAGCAGTTATAAAGAGACAAATTTTAACTGAGTGGTGCCAACAGTCTCTAAGTAAAATGGCTGTGACATACGGACGTACAGACACAAACTGATGGACAAGAAGAATCTATAAGGGTTCCAATTAGGTTATTTGGCTACGGAACCCTGTAAACATACAAGGTGCAGTTTTGCATCCTAGTCAATATTCAGGAGCTTGTCACAAAAGACATTTTAATCAATTTATTTAACGGTATATGGCCAATTTAATGAAGCTGCTATTTTAAATTGTTTAATTGTGACGGTATTTTGGAATCATACTGTTATATTTGCAAGGGAGATATAAGAACGGGGCACACGTACTAAGTACACGGTAGCTAGTTGCGCACTGGCTTTGTTGAACGTTCAACGCGCGCCGGCGCAGCGGCGCGTATACCTAACTACTTGTACATACATAACAATCCCTCCCCCACATAATTATGACAATAATAAAAAGATTGATTAAAAATACGGCTTATAATTAACTCTGACGCGTTCACGCCTAGACCTAATGTTCTGATGGATCGTCGTGTGACCGCATTCACTCTGCTCAGAAGCGTCGTTCATTTGTGAATGTGCACCAGCGTCAGTAGGTGTCTCCGAAGCGTTCTCGAACCCACTCGTCCCCTCTCCGATGTCAACGTTATCCTTTGATGACGTCATGTCGACTGCTGACTCCGTGACAACGCCTGCGGAGACCGGTGGTGACGGCTGAGTTGATGAAACGCTGTCTATATCTGGCACTAAATTTGGTTCCCAAATATCGATACCTTTAGGCTCCAAGGGCGTATCGACCTTACAGGAGAGCCAAAAAACAAAACAGTTTTCTGACATAACTTTTTTGTGGTTATAGCTATAAAAAAATGCAAAAGACAAAAGTTCTTAGAATTTTGAGATAAAGAACATGGTAGAATAATATCTTAACTAAATCTAACAAATAAAAAAATAGACTTCGTATACACCCTAAAACATTAAATATGGCAGTCGGTTACGCCAAAAAAAAAAGCTTCTGCACAAACAGTTACGGGTGTATTAGCTATTCATACAAAATCAATTAAAAATTCACGACGTAAGTTACAATCTCTTTCTATTCTAGTATCTAACAAACGATGCAAGCTACAAATCTTTTGTCCAATATGTGGTGTAAGAGACGATTGTGGCATTTCTCATCAATAATTTCTCATTATAAGCTCCGGTAATTAAATTGATTTTTACCGATCAGGTCATTTGCTTGATTCTTTTAGTACTACGCCTACTCATAACAACTGCAGTGCAGTCCAGAACTCAGCATTAAAAAATAAAAGAATTAATATTGTATCAAAAATTTTAAATCACAGCTAAAATTATAATAGAATCTGTCATCGTTTTAATAATCATTGTGCAATAATAGTCGTTATAGTACTATCCTATTAGTAACAATATAGAAAAGTATTACACTTTTTATCATATGCATGTAGGAATCTAATATCTATCTAACGTAATTTAAATGTAATAAGACGTTTCGACTTCTGTCGTTATTACGTCTAATATTTAAAATACTTGAAAATAAAAACAAAACACAGCCACTAATAAAACAAACTAATTCCATTATTCTACCAAATTAACGATGTCATACATATTATGATAAATAAAAAAACATAGAAACAAGAAACGTAAAAACTGTTAACTGTAACGGGCAAGCATAAGCATCCCGAACGAAAAGGATTTAAACATGAGACTTTATTCTTCCTCTGTATCTTCGTCTTCGGTTTCAGGTAATGAATCGGGTACATCTTCAGTAGAACAGAGCTGACGATACTCTTGATGAAAGGTCTTGGGGATTGTTCCATTGTCACAGAGTCTGATAAGGTCTTTATATTTTGCTACTGATATCGGAAGTTTGGCGTTATGAAAAGGCTTAATAGTGTAGTTTTTGTGTCCGGATACATCGTTCACAACATTTCCATCTGTACTATTCTCAATGCTCTTATTTTTACTATTCATTGTTTTCAGGTCATTTCCTTTACCTTTTCCTTTTCCCTTGATTTTGCTAATTCCTTTCTTTTGTGTCTTCTCAAATACTTGTATTTGGTTTCTCTACCGCACTTTCTTTAATGGAATATTTTATTTGAACTTTAACTGGATTCTTCTTTTTGAAAGTAGCTGTTCTTATTGCTTTGAAGGAAATATTTTTTAACATACAAGGCGTAAATGTTTAGTTAGCCAACTGTGCTAAATCTGTATATTCCATGACATTGACATGGTAGGGTCTCGGCCTTTTCTGGGCTGCTACAAAAAAGGTCGCCCATTGTGATGGACTCCAAACAATTATTCTTTTCTCTTCTCTTTCGATTACAGCATGGGCCGAATCCCACGGGCGTTTAAGTATGTCCGGGGAGTAAAAAGTTTATCTGTATGACTTCCAGATTTATAGAAATTTTTAAAAAGTGATTGAAAACAGCCAACACTGTTTTATTTTTATTTTGGCCACTGCATGGGTCACAGTACAATAAAAGGTTGTGCACACCTCTTCTATCAACTTCAACAAGATATTTTATTAGGCAGCTAGCAATTTCATTGCTACCACGTTTGCCATCACACTCACCCCAGGTGAAGCAAAAAGCATCTTGCGTGTTACTCTTAAAGAGTAAAATTGTACACAGAATATTTTCGTGAATAGTTAAGTAGGTATATAACAACATGCTTTCGCAATGGGGAGTGTTATTTTAATAGGGCGTATAAGCCAAATTTTAAATATTTTAGTTTATTTCGGGGACGTAACCACCAAACTTGATAAAATCTCTGGTTGTATAAGACAAGTAAGAACAACAATTCTTAAATAGCAAGTGGCGTAAACGCCAAAAGAGACAGATCACCGGATATATTTCCAAGTTTTTAAATTTGTTTACCTGTTACGACGTGTGCGCTAATGAAAAATGAAATATATTTCATGTACGGCCCAAATTTAGAGAAAATCAATGTTTAGCGACCTAAAAGTTATGGCTGTATAAGCCACTTTTTTTGCGAATATCGACATTTTAAATATACCAATCGAAAGAGGGCGAAAAACGAAGTATGACTGCATTAAAATCTCATTTTGGCCAAAATGGCGGTTACGCCCTTTGAGCCTAAAGGTATCGATATGTCCTTGGGATTCTGTAATTGGTACATCCCTTCCGCTGCGAGGCCATAGTTGGTCTATGTGCCTATTCACCTCTAAATTATACTCCGGTAGGAACAGTGTATACATAACGGCTCCATTCTTTTTTACAATAACGCCTTGAGTCCAATTAAATTTCTGGTTGGTTAAATACTTCTTAATCCACACACGATCTTGTAGTTCTATAGTAGGCCTAGACTTCCCACGGTAATGTTTAGCCTGTGAACACTGATTGCGCGCCACGTGGTCAATGAGGTCTGTGGATGGCGGAGTGACACGAGCGGGATTCAGCAAGTCTAATCTTGAGCGCAGGGGTCGGCTGAATAACCGCTCAGCAGGTGATTTACCTGTCGTGCTGTTTTTAGAATTACGGTAATCGAACAAAAACTTTGAAATCTTTTCTTGACATATCTTGTTAACTGTTGTGCATAATAATATTCCGCGCAACCCTTTTTTAACGATTTTAACAAAACTTTCAGCCTGGCCATTACTAGAAGGATGGTAGACTGGTGAAACGCTTGCGTAATGCCATTTAATTTACAAAAGGTCGAGAATTCTTGGGATGTAAACGATGTACCATTATCAGTGACCACAGTATGCGGAACCCCAAACCTAGACATTAAATCTATCAGTTTTTCAATAACCGATTTAGACCCGTAAGAGGAACTCACATTCTAACATTCTACCCATTTGGAATATGCATCAACAATAATTAAGTACATTTGGTTATTAAATGGTCCCAGAAAATCTAAATGAATCCTATAGAAATAAGGATGCGGTGGGTAGGGCCACGGCGCGAGCAGGGCGTGCGGCGGAGAGGGGCGCAGCTGGGCGCACACGACGCAGTCTGCCGCGAGCCGCTCTAAGTACCTATCTATACCTTTTTTTTTTTTTCGGATGGGAAATCATCAAATAACCCCTCCCGCTCTGGGCTGAGCAGGAGGGAGTGTCAGACTTTTACTGACTAAAACCCATCCATGTTCCTTTATCGCCCTTTGTGTTCCAGGGCCGCGGTATCTCTTTCGAACAGTCCCGCAACCCTGGCACCTATCTATACCTGGGAACCATATACGTTGACGAGTCTCTGCTTTCATTTTTACTATTCCGAAGTGTGAGCTATGTAAATCATTACAAATTTGTTCTCGTAGCGACGATGGAATAACTACCTTATGCCCACGCATTAGACACCCATGTTCGACTGACAAGTCGAACCGACACAAAAAGTATGGTTTTAATTGAATATCTTTTACTTTCCGCGGCCAGCCCGTCATTACGTAATGGGTTACTTTACTTAAGAGCGGATCTTTTGCAGTCTCGTCGCGCAGCTGTGGAAGAGTGACGGGCAGGCTGCCCTCCACCACGAAGTTGACGTATGCCGGTCGTTCATCGTAATCGCATTCTGCCGCGCCCGTGCTGCTATCGATTTCGCCTAGCGGTGCGCGCGAAAAATAATCAGGGTTATTGTCAGCACTACGCACATACTCGATTTTGTAATTATAAGCTGACAAAAGCATTGCGTAGCGCAGTAACCGGTTCGCTGATACCTCTGGAATGCCACGGCTAAGTCTTCAAAATAAATGGATCGACTCTGCCGTATAAGTATTGGTGAAAACGCCTCACGCCAAATAATAGCAGTAGCCTCCTTCTGAATCTGTGAATAGTTTTTTTCTGCTGAAGTTAACGTTCTTGAAGCGTACGATAACGGCCTCTCCACACCGTCATCACAAATCTGAGAAAGTACTGCCCCCAAGCCCGTGGGGGACGCGTCTACCGTTAAAATTATCCTTGCACCTGTGTCGAAATGTGTGAGTACCTGATCAGATGTTAAAATATTTTTAATTTTAGTAAAAGCTTGTTGATGTTCCGGTGTCCATACCCATTTGCATTTTTTCTGTAATAATTTGTATAATGGACTTAAAATGGAAGAAGCGTTGGGAACAAAATTACGATAATAGTTAATAAGGCCCAGAAATGATTGTAATTGCAATACATTCGTCGGTATTTGAGCTTACTTTCCTTATTCCATTTTTGTCTATTATATGACCTAGGTATTGAATCTCATCTTTAAAAAAATCGCACTTACTAGCTTGTACTGTCAACCCAGCTGATTCTAACCTGTCTAATACAGCAATTAATCTTTCTCTATGCTGAGCCTTGGTACCCCCCCTATCAGAATATCGTCCAGGAAACAAACTGTGGCCTCAATGCCTGCCAAGATGCATTCCATGGCCCGCTGGCTAAACCGAACACTAATCTAGTATATTTAAACAAGCCGCGGTGCGTATTTATGCAAGTTAGGTCTTGCGCGTCCTCAGATAAAACAAATTGTCCGTAAGCCATCGAGAGATCCAGCTTAGTGAACTGCTCCCCCCCCGTGCAGCTTGGCGAACAACTCCTGTACTGTTGGCAAGGGGTACTTATCAACAATCAGCTGTTTGTTTATAGATACTGAGTAATTAGCACAAAGCCTAACTCCGCCATCTTTTTTTAGCACTGGAACCACAGGTGATGCGTATTCCGAGTGTTCCACCGGTTTTAACACTCCCAGGTCTAACAGACGATCAATCTCTTTATGTAGGTACATTATCTTTAAGGGCAAATGCAACCGGCGGGGCTTGAAAAATACTGGCTTTGAACCAGCAGTGAAAGTACGTAGGGCTGGATTCGATAAATCTGACAATTATTTTCGATAAAATGAGATTTTATCGACTCGAATCGGTGTCGCAAGTACGTAACTACTATTTTATCGACCAGTAGATAAACTCTAAAATTTTAACAAAAATGCTAGTACGAAACGACATTTTGACAGTTGAGATCGCCTATTTACGCTGTCGAGCTCGGTAATTTATCGACACCTTGTAAAAGTGCGATAGGCTTATCGATAATAATTATAATGGATTCAGGACTTTAGGTTGTATTGCTGGCTGATGAGGAAGAACGGCAGCACCATCACAATGTGATGCGTATTCGGAGGCGACGTCTCAGAGACACGAACAATCTTCTGGAACTTCCAGAAGAAGATTTTGTTCGTCTTTTTCCGGTGATTCGAGAAGTGGCAGTCATTTTAGTAGAAGGGATAGAGATGTACAGAGGATACGATCCACTGGACGCCCTGTCCATAATGTGGTATTGTGGTTTTACTAAACCTAACCTAATTTTTGTTTTTTATCCTGCACTTTTACCACAATTTTTACCTAAAGTTCTTAGAAACCTATTAAAAATAACTCGCCCTTTCTAATAGTCCTAGTCTTCCCTTTCTAGTAACCTAGATTTTCTAGTCCAAACACACATTTATTACATACTAAAACTTCATGACTTAGGTTTTGACAGCCGTACGGTTTTATGCAGTTGGGAGCTACCAAGGTTGCTTTGCGCAGGAGTACAATCTTGCCTTGACCAAAAAATTGGGAGCAAGGTTGTGCGAGAAGTGTCGAGGGCAATAGTTCGCCACCTCTTCCACACCTACGTGAAGTTCCCAGGTGCAGCTGAAAAAAGAGCCATCGTAGAAGAATTCCAGCACAAATTTGGAATGCTAGATTGCCTTGTTTGTGTCGATTGCGCCCATGTTTCGATAATTGAAATATTGTTATTGTAAACACGACCCACTGACCGTATTTTTATCTTTCTCAAGAAAGTAATGTCAACTGTTAACTACAAACTTTTTTTTTTGGCAAAGGTAAACACGAATTTTTAACAAAATAAACGGATATTTTGTTGAATACTGATAGTTTCTCTAAAATAAACCCTTGAACATTGTATACAATGCCAAACATCTATGAAAAGCAAGGATTTTCTAAATATCTCGGACATTAGTCGATTTAGTCGTGCCACAGAAATATGTTTTGTCTTTGGACGTCCTCAGTGTTGCCATTTGACAAGCGATCCTTAACGACTCGATTAGGCCCACGATAAATCTTATCGTCGCGTATTACGTACTTCCAAATTCGTTAACAAGATCGATAAAAATGCAAACCTTAGCGATCTCGATGTCTTATCGATGCAAAGTACGTACTTGCACTGCAGGTTTGAGATGTAGTTTAATATCGTATTTATTGAAACAGCCTAAATTGCCAGAAAACAACTTATGAAATTTGTTAAACAAACTTTGCGTAAATGAGTCGTCTGTCTCGGTGGAAAGGTACTGAATTGCAGACGCGAGCTCGAGACCAAACTCGTGAATGAAGTCGCGGCCCAGCAGCGGCGGCCCGCCGCCCGCCACCACGAATACATCCAGCTCGCGCGCGCGTCCCTCGTACGCCACACACAGTCGCGCCAGCCCGTGGCTGGCTATTTTGCCACCCGTGTAATTAATTAGCTGCCTGTTTGTTGCTAATAATAGTACATTACTAAAATACGCGTTGTAAGTTTTGCTCGAAATCACACTAACAGCCGCGCCGCTATCTATTTGGAATTCCAAAAGCTGACCGTTAACCAACACCCGCGCTGTCATCGGCCTACCCCTCGCACAACGAATATTGAAAAACGGCTCACCGTCATCTCCTTCATCCACAGACTTCTCATCTACGTACTTTACTTTATCAGACGTGCACATACGACGCAAATGACCCTTTTTGCCGCACCTTTTGCACTTATAACTTTTGAAACGACACTCGTCGGCTTTATGATTGTTATAACCGCACACACTGCACTTTTCGTCGATGGTGATGCTGAATAGCGGCGCGCCGCCTGCGCCGGCCTCCGCCGCTGGCGCGGGCCGGGTGCCGCCTAGCGACGCCGCTGCCGCCACATCGCGCGCGCACCGCACGCTCTCCACCAGCTCCACCGCGCTGTTGAGGGTTAATTCCTTCAGGCTTTGTGCGAAAAGCTTGTCCTTCTCGTGGCCCGCTATCATACCCATGACGAACCTGTCCAGTACGGCCTCCTCGAGACTTTTAAAGCTGCAGTGTGCTGCCAATCCTTTGACTCTGGCCGCCCACAGTGAGTGACTCTCACCTGGCCTTTGTACCGCTGAATAAAAATGGAACCTCTCCGCAAACCCGCACGTTTTAGGAGTAAAATGTTTATCTAATATTTTGATGATATCGTAACGGGATTTATAACTATTGCACTCTTGTGTTGAGTGGTCAAAACCCGAAAAAAGTCCGAAAGATATGGCCGCAGACATTATTCGCGAGAGTTCGTCGTCGCCACGTGTTATATTTGCAAGGGAGATGTAAGGACGAGGCACACGTACTAAGTATACGGTAGCTAGTTGCACAGTCACACTGTCTTTATTCAACGTTCAACGCGCGCCGGCGCAGCGGCGCGTATACCTAACTACTTGTACATACATAACACATACGAAAGCAATTTCTGATTCTACGCACACACAGCGATATTGCTATGTACGTGAGTGGCGACGGTGTGTGCGAGGCGCCGTGACGCCGCACAGTGGTCTGGAAATTGAGCTCCATACTCATAGAAACTCAAAGTAAAGAATTCAAAAAAGAAAAAACCAATCGCTCTGGTATACCTCCCTTTACGTCATATTAACGTATGGATGGTATTGGTAGCTCCACACCTGAGAAAAAAAAGTTTTGTGATTTTTTTGTATAGGAGAAAACAAGAAAAAAAGGTTAAAAGCACATGTTTTTAAACTGAATGGAACTGAAGGGCTGGTGCTCAGATGAGCTATTGTGCCATACACGGCGATCAAGATGACATCTAATTTATGCACCGTTGGTTGCCGCTTTGCACGTAGCAATTTTTTAAAATTTTGAATTTTTATTAAGTGACTTTTCAAATCTTTGATGTGGTTAAATGAAGTTGCCGATGGATTGACATATACTACTGTCGTTAGTTTATAGCCTCCCAATTACTTTTATGGTGAGAGTCATTAAAAGTGATATTGATTCATTACTTTTTTGTTACAAAATTGCAATCCAAGAACTAAGTAAGTAACTCAACCGTGATTATGGCTGAGTTATAATCAGATACGAATGACAAGAACATTAACCAGTTAAGCTCTACTGGGGCAAAATGGGTCCTCAAAAGTACAATCGCCAGTGGGCCCGCCAGTTGAAGTGGCCGATGCTGGGTCCGACAGTGTTGGGGTGGAACCTCTCACTATTTTTTCGGCTAAACTAGTCAGATCCGTCATTCAAGGCATGAGCCGAGGTAAATCGCCCAGCCATGACGGACTCAGCATCGAGCATTTCAAATATGCGGGAGTTCACCTGCCGAGGGTCCTGTCCTTGTTTTACACAATGTGCATCAGTCACTCTCATTTACCTGCTGAGCTGATGCAAACTATTGTAGTACCTCTAGTAAAAAACAGGTCAGGGCTTATCTCGTACAAGGGAAACTACCGTCCAATCTCCCTTGCAACCACAGCGGCTAAAATATTGGACAGTATACTTGATTCGTGCCTGAAAAAGTATTTGTACACTTTCAACCGAAACTGCTGTGCTGAGTTTGAAGAATACTGTCCAATATTACACAGACCGAAAAACACCGGTGTATACCTGCTTCCTTTCTCTCGAGCCTTCGACCTTGTGTCATATGATGTGCTCTGGAGAAAACTGGGTGACAGGAGTGTACGCACCAGTGTATAAGCTCATGCAGTATTGGTATGCGAACCAAACCAGTTATGTTAAGTGGGCCGGAACGTTCTCTGAGTCGTATGGGTTGGAGTGCGGTATGAGGCAGGGGTTGACGTTCCCACGGCTCTTCAACTTCTACGTTAATGATCTCATTGTCGAGCTCAGTAGTATGCGTGTCGGCTGCCGGGTTGGTGGTGTACTAACACCACCAAACAACATCAGCTACGCGGACGATATGGTGCTGCTGGTCCCGACTGAGGGATCTATCAGAGAAATGTTGAAGGTCTGCGAGAAATATGCTGCCTTGCACGGCCTTGTTTACAATGTCCGTAAATGTGAATACATGGTCTTTAAGGCCGCCGGTAAGTACCCTAATCATGAAACCAGCTTTTCTCTGAACGGGATAAGCATAAATAAAGCTTATCAATTTAAGTACTTGGGACACATACTTACCGACGACCTTAGAGATGATGTGGACATTGAAAGGGAACGAAGGGCACTAGCGGTCCGAGGTAACATGCTGGCCCGTAGATTCTCGCGTTGTGCGGACCAAGTCAAAATCACCTTGTTCAAGGCGTTTTTGTCAAGGTCTGTACGTGGGAGGTCTGTGGGTCAGCCAAACCAAAAGGTCGGTAGATATCCTGCGCGTCTAGTACAATAATGTTTTTAGGATGCTGTTGAAACTACCCCGTTTCTGAAGCGCGTCGGAGATGTTTGCTCAGAACCGAACCGACGACTTCCATGTAGTAATTCGTAAGAAAGTCGCATCACTGATGCGTAAAACGCGGGATAGTGACAATAGCATCCTGAAAACTGTTGAAAGAGTCCTTACTCCCCTATTCTGAAACACTATGTGGGGACAATGGTCAGGTAGCTCTGTCCTAACTTTATCTTTCTCTGCACATCCTGCCTCGAACACCTACTTTGTTTTATTTTTGTTTACTACTAAAACTAGTTAAAAGATAAGTTACTAACAAAAGGGGCTACATTGTTGTCTGAATTTGATAAATAAATAAAAATAAAGATATAGATAATAATAAATAGTATTTGCGTGTTGCGCGAAGTGCAAGCACCTGGCGTGCTTGTGGTGGTAAAAAAATAACTTTAAAAAAATAAAAGGGGGGTAGAGGAGGGAGTTTTTGAAAATTATTTTGACCATCTCTGGGCCCCTTTTCATGAATCTGAAAAAAAAAATGTTCAAATTCTCTTAACTTCCGAGATCCACCCCCTTCAGGGGAGTGAAGGGGGGCAATTTTGAAAAATGGTTTTTACTTTTCGAGTCTCCTCTATACGAATCCGTAAAAAAACAAAACACGGGTCTCTTAGTTTCCGAGATACGATAGGGAGCGGTTGGAAGGGGGGCGAAAAGGGGGGGCCTGGCACTTTTCACCTCACACACACCTCACCCTACTCGCGAGTCACTTGTTTACGAATCTGTTAAAATATACCCACAATAAACAACAATTATGTCAGTGAGTGAGTCAGTCAGTGGTAATCGAGCTTTAATAGTATAAATAATAATAATAATATTTTTAAAAACGTTGCTCTTCATTAGGATTTTTTTTTGTGTCGTGGATGCCTTTACAAACATCACACAAACAGCCAGACCCGGAACAGCAACCTGTAGGTCAAACAAATATTTATTCGCGAGGATCGAACCCGCGACACGCCGCTTAGCAGCTAATTGCTCAGCCATAGTCACTGCGCCAACCGTGTTATTTTCCTTTGAGAGAGCAGCGGTGGCCCAGTGGACTTACGAATGTCGACGAGTGGACCAGTGGACTTACGAGTCGTGGGTTCTAACCCAGGCAGACGCATTATTTTGTGTAATTTATTTCATCACCTCTGCTCTCAAAACGGTGAAGGAAAACATCGTGAGGAAACCGGCATGTCCTAGAACCAAACATTCGAAGACATGTGACATCTACCAACCCGCACTTGGCCCGCGTGGTGGATTATAGCCCATTCCCTCTCATAGAGAGGAGGCCGTGTGTCCCAGCAGTGGGAACATTAAAGGCTGATTATGCTTAAGCAGTACATAAACACCATTCACACGTTGGCCGAGTGCTCAGAGTACTACTACGGTTTATCGGGTGTATTTATGAATTCCTTGGTAATAAAACACATCCATAATTAGCATGACAAATGTTTTATTGATAATCATAATAAACAATAACATTACAGCTTGTCTTTACTAAGTTTACACTCAATACAGTACAGTTTTGTGGTATGAGTTGCCTTGCTTTAATAATCTGAATATGAAATTCTAATTTTCAAATCATCTTTGTCATGTTTCACAATTGACAACTAAGGTTACAATACTCGTAGAAGAGTAACAGATCAAAGTCCGCACGCAAAATACGCGCTTGGACGTGGAGTTGCGGACACCAGCCCGCTATACAATACAATAACACGGATCAAAGTGTATTAACTCCGTCAATGTAACTTTTGAGATAAAGGCATAATCCATAATACTGGAATACACTTTGATTGGCAACGAACCTGGATTTAATATTGTTTGAAACGATGTGCACTTTTGGTTCTTTTTTATAATAAAAAGTAATACAGTTTGGTGCGTCATAATTTGACATTAGTAACAAGGTAGAAAATAGATAAAAATTCCGTTTGTACTATTTTTATTACGGTGGGTGCAGTTAATACACTTTGATCTGTTACTCCTTTATAATAATACTAGCGGCCCGTCCCGGCTTCGCACGCGTGCCTATGTTACTCAGGGTGAATGTAGCTTTCTAATGGTGAAAGAATTTTTGAAATCGGTGTAGTAGTTTTTGAGTTTTAGTTTATTCATTACAAATATACACACAAAAATACAAATCTTTCCTCTTTAAAATAAATAAATAATAAAATAAGTTTATTGCGTATAAATTTGGGTTATATAGCATGTCAAGGAGTCTCCATTTAGGCATAGAAAATGGATAATATTAGTGTAGATTTACTTCAATGGTCAAATGAAACGTAACGGAGAGTAGCTCCATGTCCACCATCGGCTTGACTACTTCCCACTATGTAGATTAGAGATCGGCTTCCATATAACCGGATGCAGCTGAACACAGAGTTTTTCATGGAGCGACTGCATAACTTACCTTAACAATCCAGTTATTGGGTACTACAATCCCTTTGGCCATGGCAAGACATATTGTCAGTCTTTCAGGTATTTAATTACACTTGACAACTGTCAAAGATTTCCAAATGGCAGCGGCTTAACGTGCTTTCCATAGGATACTCTGTATGTATGATGGTCACGCATCCACGAACCGACCTCGGCAGTACTTAAGAAATATGACCCTTGCAGGCGTTGTTATATTTGGCCAAGATTGCCCAGCCTTTAGTCAGTCGCTTCATGTTATACCTACACTGATAGACTGGAAGCCACCTCACCATAGTTAGACCTCAATACTCAACTTCTTCTTCATATCGATGGAAATACCTTCATTTAAATAAGTATTTCGAGTTAAAGTACCATCACACCAAAATGAATCTACTCACTTTTAAAACGAAATCCCGAGATCATGATATTCACATCTGTTCACCACCCTTACTAATATTGGTCAGCACAAAGAGAGTGCTGACCAATAGTAGTAAAACAAAAAAATATGCGATCTTTTTACATTATCTTTTGTTTTACAAAAATTCTCAGGCTCTGTTAATGATCACAGATGTTTGATCACCATTTTTGACTAATAGAAATAACACAAAAAAGGACCAAGAAGGAGAAAGTTTTAAACTAAGCACTTCTATAGTGGTCGGATGGTGCAAGCAAAAATAGTCCGTAAGGTGATCAGATTCATCTTGGGCCGATTGTACATCATTCAAGCAGTCAGAGCACTTAATTTTAAACAGGCACTACAAATTGACGAGCACAGATTCGCATTCTGATCCCTTTTTTTATGTCAAACAACTATATGCGCGCCTGTAAACAGTAATGAAACCGACTCGTGACGGAAGATGGCATGACGCTGTCATAGCGTGAATTCTCCATTCTGCCAAAAATCAACCTTTTCCCATTAAAAACAAACAACGTGAACAAATCTAAACTGACATTATTATATCACATTTTGAAAGAATATTATCGGAGAGTGTACAATAATGTTTTTTTAGCTTACTTTTTTCATTAAAACTACCCTGACATTTGTCACAATGGTAAGGTTTTTCACGAGTGTGTATTCGAATGTGTTTTTTTAAGTCACTACTATCTTTAAAGCAACGCTCACAAAAATCACACTTATAAGGTTTTTCACCAGTGTGTGTACGAATATGAACGGTTAAATGAGCCTTTTGACTAAAACTACGCTGACATACAACACACTTGTAAGGTTTTTCACCAGTGTGTGTACGAGTATGTTTTGTTAAGTCACTTTTATTACCAAAGCAAACCTGACATACATCACACTTGTGAGGTTTTTCACCAGTGTGTGTACGAATATGTTTCGTTAAATTACTTTTCCTTCCAAAATAAACCTGACATACATCACACTTGTAGGGTTTCTCACCAGTGTGTGTACGAATATGACCTGTTAAATGAGCCCTTTGACTAAAACTACGCTGACACACATCACACTTGTAAGGTTTTTCACCAGTGTGTGTACGAATATGTTTTGCTAAATATCTTTTAATACCAAAAACACACTGACAAACATCACACTTGTAAGGTTTTTCACTAGTATGCGTACGTAAATGCTTTGTTAGATCACTCTTTTTACTAAAATTACAGAGGCATATCTCACATATATGCGGCTTTTTGAATTTAGTAATAGATTTGGACGTACGATTTCGAGTGTTACGGATAATTGTCGAGTCAGATACTTGGTTCGTCTTTTGTTCGGCTGGTATTGAGTCTTCTGATTTTGTTCTTCGTAAGTGTAGTTTTGGTATCTTCACAACAGTCGGTCCTGCGATAATAAATCCAGTAAGTACAATTTCCCAAGTATATTGGGACAGGAGGTGTGAACAGAAACGCAAATAATCAGGGTTTCTGTGTTGATGACGTTGGTATAGTGGGAGTTGTCAGTAATCAATTTTGCAAGTCATACGTGCTACTCAGTTGTCAGGGGTAAAAGAGTCGACCCCTGTGATAATAAATCGGGTAAGAACAGCATTCCAAGGAACTTGGGGCTATGAGGTATGTATATTTAAGCCAAAACAAACATTTTTGCAAAAAAAATACAACTACCTTCCACAAAAACATTTCAAAATACAAAATTATCTTATTTTGTAAATATTACTTATTTTCAGAAGTCGGTAAATTTTGTGGGTTTGTTTCATATTTGTCACCGACTTCCAAAACGTAATTATTATTGTTTAAGTTTTATATTGTTACATTTTTTCGGCATTTTGACGGCACGGTTGGCGCAGTGACTGAGCGATTGACTGCTGAGCTGCGTGACACGAGTTCGATAGTTGTCCCGGGTCTGGTTGTTTGTGTATGTGAGTTAAAGTGTTTGTAAACGCTCCCACGATACATGAGAAATTCCTAGTGAGGGGCAACGATATTTATTTCATTAAAAAAAAAAATCTGTTGTCAAGGTCTCGACAAAACAACTTTTTAAAACAACTATATGACCCCCGTGCACACCAAGAAATGTAATGTTCGGTTTACGTAATAAGTTAACATCTCGATAACTACTGAACCGATTTAAGATTTTGATTAAACTCGCACTAAGTTGAAAGATACCTAATGAAATTGTTGCCATCGATTTCTAGTTTCTAAGAAATACGCGGACAAATATACATACACTTATGAAATTTTCCACAAGTGTTTAAAAGGCCAAATAGACTGACAAAAATATTCGTAGCGTCCATAAAATCATTCGGCTTTGTTTGCCATAAGAAAAAATAGAATAGAATAAAATCTAACTTGATTAAAATGACAGCTGTCAAACTAATGTGACTATCGCTGAGAAAGTAGCTTTAGTCATATCGATATAAATAACTAGGTTTTGACTACGGCTTCGCTCGCGTTAATTTACAATTTGTCAATTAAACTGTTAACTCACACTAAAGTATTTATAGTAATAATTCGAAAGACACGTGGCGCCATCTATTATCATACGAACGTTATTGTTGTTTTCCTCGGGCACGGTACTTTGTTTATAAATAGATGGCGCCACGTGTCTTTCGAATCATGATTGAAATATATTATTATACAAGCAGAGTATAACCCGAATTGATTGTCAAATTTTAAATTTAAGCGAGCGAAGCCGCGGGCAAAACTTAGTAGTATCTTAATTTTATGAATGTATTAAATATCTATGGAGGAAAATTATTGTATTTTCGATTCAAAAATCGACGTATTTACGTCAGGTTTACACTGCGCGCTGGTGCTAGAACCTCTGTTTTAAGGTGGATGAGCAAGGATAGCCCGCGAAATCTAAATTTTCTTACGTTTATTTCAATTTGCAGGTCAGTGTCAGGTTGTATGTTGATGAAAATATGAATCGCGCCAGTAACACGTATGGAGTTATAGAATTATAACCATTCAAATCATCAATACAGCCTTCCAAGTTCATATAACCCCATTCAATAGCTTTTTCATGAAAAAGTCACTCTTTGGTCAAACTTAAGAAAATTTAAATTTCGGGGTTTACCCTTGCGCTTCCACCTTAAGTATTATTGTTGGACATAGAACTTTGTAGTGTTTTTTTTTAGTCGAAACATTTTGTCAGAGTGGTCGAGGTTGCTCAGACGAGGTACACGGAGAGATTGTCGATCTTCCCCGAGGATTGCTCTTTCAGCGATGTGCTTCCATTTCTACCGGTCGACTCAGTAGATTTCTTGATCACGTCAGTCCAGCGAGCTGGTGATCGGTCGTGTGATCTCTTGCCCTCTACCTGGCCCTGAATCACCAGTCTCTTCACCGAATTTTTATTTCTAGCGATGTGACCAAAGAACTTTTGATATTCGTAGGTAAGTGTTACTGAGATATAAAAAAACCGGCTAAGTTAAAGTCAAGTCAAAGTATTTATTAGTGTAATACAATAAACAATAATAACAATATTCATTTGTTAGAGACTTAAACCTGTTTACAATAAATTGTATCTTAAATTAGACTTTTTAGCTTATAGGCAAGATAAAAGACAAGTGCAGCTGGGCTTAAACTAGAAGGACTCCTATGCTATAAGCACCAGTTACTTAATCTGTCACCAGCGTGATCGAGCTTGTGTGAGCGAGCCATTACAAGTGTGGTGCGGTGCAAAAGTAAGTATTACAATATAATAGTCTTGTGTAGTTCGCGAACGAACTAGGTAGTAAGAGCGCTCCCATAGATGAATGAGGGCTATCGTTTTTGAGCTCACCAGATGGCGCCACTGTCGAGTAAGGTCATGTCAATAATTTTATTACTTTAAACTTAAAGTACCAATAATTTCATAAAAGTTAACTTTATTACGTATAACAAAAAAGTGTAACTTTAAAATACTTACATATTTACAATATTCTTCCTAAAATTAGCAAGCATGAAACATTTCAAAAATAATTCTACCTTTCAAAAAACATTTTACCTCCAAGTACTAACAAAAAAGATCCTAAGTTGCTACTTAAAATCTTCAAGTCATTTAATCTGGAATGGCCCGATCTAGACAATCGTGAATATTAGTAAAAATACGTGATTAAAAAGCACGCAACGCGCGATCTCTCTATGACACCTGTCATTTCGGTGACCTCACGTTACAGTAGCGGCCAATTCATACGCGATAGCTCCCATTACGCGAACTAGTACCGTCATTCTAGTTCGTAACCGAATGAGCAAGGGAACAACCGAACTAAAGTCATTACTCACTCACTGCACATGCGCGTCTTGTTCAGTGAAACTGAGCGATCTCCGTTGCGAACTAAAATGCGCAAGACTACAATATTATTAATTACTGTGTATAACATGTTTATGTGTGCCTGTGTGTGTGTGTGGTGTGTGAGTAGTGTGTGAGTGTGGTGTGTGTGTGTATGGGGTCCATATTGGCTCACCTAAAGTTCTTTACCCGAAATTGTTCTTCCTAATGATTTGTAATCCGAACGATCACTCTTCCTAAAATTTTTCATCCTAAAGTTTTCATTCATACTATTTGTAGTGCTACCAGCGATGTTCATAACACTCATGTTTCCGAAAATTGTAATTAATAATATCATTAATGTAACTATATTTAAACTCCTACTGTTTTTTACCATAACGCTTTTATCCCTAAACATAATTACCATAATATTTTCACTCATACTCAGAAAGAAACATTTACCAAGTATAATAAAAAATATATGTGGGTAGAACATGATATTTATAGTTTTAATTTGAGGGTATGATTATTATTTGGGGGTATGCTTTTTTACATTTAGCCATTTATTTTTGGTTATTGTAGTTACATACTTATTACTATAACTATACCTGAGATAATTATGTCTAAAAAACCAACTGTTTAGAATGATTAACCTTTCGTATGCCGAGTATATAGATACAATTAAAAACCTATTGTGTCTCGTGTAGATCTACGTTCCGGCACACGAAGGGTTAAAGGTCGTTTCACTGATTTTTGTCTTAAATGAATGAAATTCAAGTCAGAGTGTCGTCTTGGGGGCACTATGAAAAAAATACTTAGAAAAATTTCGAGGTAGCGCTCGCCGGCCGCTGCCGCGGCACCGCTCGCTCGGCTCGCGCGTTGTTGGTCACAGTTCTAACCTAACCTAACCTATGGATATGTTTGCAGGTACACAACGCTATAAATAAAATTAAAGAAGACGCTTTAATTAATAAAAACATATAATACTGATTATTATGAATAAAAAAAATCTAAACAAAAAAACATATGACTTTGAATAATAGTGTAAAAGATGGTTATGTTGAGAAAATATAGGAAAACAAATAAAAGTATAATAGATGTTTATTGCTACTGACATTATGAAGTTGAATGCTTCGGAATTATGAACATTAGAGACAGAGTAGTTAGGAATTGTGCTTGTTAGGATGAAAAATGTTAGGAAGAACATTTTCGGATTTCCAATTATCGGAGTTGAAAATTTAGGCGAACTTTGGCGCACCGTGTGTATGTGATTGCGTGTGTGAATGGGCCTTTTTATATTTACTGTATATACAGTAGGTCTTCTAATTAGGTTGTGGTTGTGGGTTTGGTTGTGGTGGGGTGCGGTAATTACCCATTAGAGCAAACACTATTGGGTAGTTTTTCAAACACTAAAAACAAACAATTTTACAAATCAATCAAATCAATATTACATAAAAATTAACAAAAAATTGTATAATTGGAATACAATCAATTTTTATAATAAACACTAGGGTACCCGCGTAACCCGCGCAACTTCGTCTGCGATACGTAACAAAGAGAGAGTGAGCGCAAACACTGAAAACCCAAGCGCTTGATTCCCGGTGTCGGTTCGCTTTATAGAATTCTGTGAGGCAAACGCTGAGATCGTTCAACGATTGATTCAATCAATCATTTTATTATCAGGTAATTAAGACCCTTAATTGAATTACACAATAATCTTCACTATCACTGCATAGTATAAAATAAAGTCGCTTCCCGCTGTCTGTCCCTATGTATGCTTAGAACTTTAAAACTACGCAACGGATTTTGATACGGTTTTTTTTTAATAGATAGAGTGATTCAAGAGGAAGGTTTATAAAGGGTGTAACAAGACCCTTAACGAAGCCGAAAGGCACTTGTTCTCCCAGTCATTGAGGTCAATTTTTTGTTCTAGACCATACCTGGGAACCTTCTGGTTACGGAGATATTGGGGGTCAAAGTTCCAACCTTTTCACAAGTTTTTTCTTAAATATATGTTTTCAACGAAAGATTTTTACTGTAAATATACCTCCACGACCCCCGTACTATTCAATCCATCCATCAGCACAATGTTTTGAGTGCGTTATATTGAGTCTTACCATAAAACGTTATTTTTCACCCAAAAAAAAAGTCGTTTCCCTGCAATAATTTTTGCGTACAGGTACTTAGTTTGATGTACAGAATGCTTGGTTGAAGGCTTGATGAAGGGTCTTGTTACACCCTGTATGTAAAACATTACACCCGTGCGAAGCCGGGGCGGGTCGCTAGTAAACAATAATAAACGAATACAGAAAGCAAGAAAGAAACATTTTGTTGTTTTCGTTGTCGGCGACGTGTTTCGCTGCGTGGTGTCGCGTAACCGTCCTCGGAAACGTCGATATAAGACACCTTTCAGCCAAAAGTCATCTTTCAAGAAGGTCTGTAGATGGTAGGTTGGAACTCGTACTACGAACGATTTAAAGATCACGTTGTTGTTGATTCCCTGGTTTTCCACGGTTTTTGTCACTGATTACTCGTTGAATAGCCAACCTATGCATATATTCATCCGCTGTTTCATTTTTGCGCAAAAGTCGCAGCCGTTTCGCTGTAGCAGAGAGTCGAGAAAGCTGAGTTCTTTTTCTAGGCATTTTATCAAAGTGCCTAGGTGAAAAAAGATCTAGAAATTAAAAAAAAAACTTATTTATTTTAACAATTTTATTAGACTAAAACTATTATTATTCAATTCGAACCAGTAGACCCAGTAGTGCCTAAGATTAGCGCGTTCAACGAAACAAACTCACCAGTTTTATAATGTTAATATAGATTTAGAATACAATTAATTATTATAAATAAATAATATTTTTTACAATTTGTTTCATAATGAATATTATTAAGTTTTATAAGTTGTCGCTTTATGGTAACGCAACCAAGTCCATATATTTTTTTGTCTTTATATCATTCTGTGCAACGCTAGAGACAATGAAATTTCAGCTGCATCTACTGTATACCTAGTCTACTTGTTTATTTCCGCACACGTTGTGATAAATTAAAAAAAAAAACACGCGTGTGAAATACATTGCATGTTGAACCTAATCGTAGAGCTATAAGCACCTGTTTTCGAGGAAGTGTACTGACATATATTATTTTGTTTAAAAACAGCAAAATCGTCAAAATACAGTTACGGAAGAAAATTTATCGATGCAGGTAATTATATTTTGCCGCCTCCGTCAAATTTGTATCAAATGGCAAAAACGGAACCCATATAAAGGGTGTAACAAGACCCTTAACGAAGTCGAAAGGCACTTATTCTCCCCGTCATTGCGATTTAATTTTTGTTCTAGACCATACTGGGCACCTTCTAGTTACGGAGTTTAAATACCTACATGTTTATAATGTAAGAACTTTTCTTTAAACACCTCCACGACCCCCGTACTATTCAATCCATCCATCAGCACAATGTTTTGAGTGCGTTACATTGAGTCCTACCTACCTCAGCCCAAAAAAAAAAGTCGTTTCCCTGCAATAGTTTTCGCGTATAGTTACTTAGTTTGATGTACAGAATGCTTGGTTGACGGCTTCGTGAAGGGTCCTGTTACACCCTGTAGATTCGTCCTGCCCATCTGTCTGTTCGTCCGTATGTCACAGTCCTTTTATTTCGAGACTATTGACACAGTCAAGGGCGGATCCAGCTTTCATGTCAAGGGGGGGTCACATAGTTGTGATCTAGTCATGAGAGGCTCGAATTCGATTACAATAATAATTCAAATTAAGAAGAAAGTGTTTTATTACTAGTACGTCAAAATATATTTACTTAACAAAATAACAACTTTTGTAACTAAACAACGACTTTTGTAACAGCTACGAGAATGAAGATTGAAGCATCTAGACATAGAGCATGGACTGAGCCTTCCCTAACCAAATGCAATGATGTTATTATATTTAACCTCATTGCCAAATATCAAATAAAATTGACCATGAAATGCGAGAGAGACAGCAATGGAGCGGTCATGGTTTGCCCCAGGTATTGGCCGCATCATCGCTCTGACTCTTTCTACAGATTGGTCACTTTTGGGAGGCTAACGCTCAGTCCATTCTCTTTGAAGGAGGTTAGGTTAGTTTAGTCCATAGACATAGAGCATGGGCTGTGCCTTCCCCATCCAAATGTATTAATTAATTAGTTAATGTAAATATATTAATTTAATTTAATATTTACCCGCCCGCGGCTTCGATCGCGTTTTGTCGGAATTATCCTACGGGTACGTTGTAAATATATGATATGGCACTTGGGGGTAATGTAGCTTCCTATTATTGATTTTCAAAATCGGTTCAGTAGATCCAGAGATTACCCCCTACAACCTCGCAAACTCACAAACTTTACTTCTTTATTAACCGACTTCCAAAAGGAGGACGTTATCAAGTAGACTGTAGACAAGTAGATTTTTTTTTTGTGTTTGTGTTCAGCGATATCTTCGCCAATTGTGAACCGATTTTGATGATTCTGTTTTTGTTTAGAAGCGTATTAATTCGCGGTGGTCCCGTTTAACTTTTTGGTGAAGATCTGGTGCTGATCTTCGGAGATAAACCATGGGACTCTTAAATAATAGGCAGCAAATCTGCCGTGATTTCTGCAATCGCTTGGATGTTTATTGTTTATACAATATCGTAACGTAACATAACGCCTGTATCCTCTGAGGGTGTACATAGATGTGTACAGTACAGCTCGATTTTGACAGTTTATGTTAAGTTACATTTTATTGAGGATAAGGCGCGTTTCCACCATATATGAGCGAGGGATATGTGTGAAACTAACCAATGGCATCTATAGCTAGAATAGCTCAAGCTGTGAAAAAGAAGCGATATTATTGGTTTCACACACAGCCCTCGCTACGCACCCTCGCTCATCTCCGGTCGAAATGCAGCCTAAGCAAAATACCATGAAATGTATTATTAACAATGTAAATTAAATACATAGCAAATATTTGTATAGGATATTACAACTAAAAATGGAAAAATAAAAAAACTTTTTTGCAAAAAATAAAACCGACTTCAAAAACACAAAAAACTAAAAAATAACTTTAGGTTCAGAAGTCGGTGACAAAAAAACTGAATCAATCAAAACAAAAATCACCGACTTCAGAAGCTAAAGTTATTTTTCAGTTGTTTGTGTTTTTGAAGTCAGCTTTATTTTTTGCAAAAAAAGTTTTTTTTGAATATTAGTATCGATGAAACAGGGAGATGCAATGGCAAATGAAAACTGTGCATGTGTGCATCTCCCTGTTTGCTTATCCATCGTTCTCCTACCTTTACCTCAATTTACTTGGGGTCAGCGCAGCATGTCTTCCCCTTCATGCCATCTCTCATCAATACTTCTCTAGTAATCGTCATATCATGCATGATTACCTATTCACTAGCTATACTCACTATTGGTCTCCACCTGCCCTCGTTTCTGCTTGGACACTTCTTTTTCCATTTCAATTTTGACCGCTATTAATGGCACTTCATCGTCTGAATAATTTTCAAAATGGTGTGGTTCGAGTAGATCTTCTTCATCTGAATAGGCAATTTCTATAATTTCCTGTTTGATATCTGTACATAAACAAAAACAGTTAATAGCGATGCTCATTTATTTTACATTATACAGGACGTCCCACGAAAGGAAAGTACCTTAAATCTATACTAATATTATAAAGCTGAAGAGTTTTGTTTGTTTGGTTGAACGCGCTAATCTCAGGAACTACTGCTACGATTTGAAAAATTCATTCAGTGTTGGATAGCCCATTTATCGAAGAAGGCTATAGAGTATATATAATCACGCTATAAACAATAGGAGCATTGTATATAGGATGATTTACTGAAAGAAGTCTTCATTTTGATTTTAAAAATAATTTGAACTGTGTTCAAGGAACTGTGTTTAAAATAATGGCCTGCCTAAATCGGAAATCTAACCCGCCAAATGTGAAAAAAACAAAACACATGTATTTTGTGATAATGGTCGAAAGGGTTAATCTTAAGGATATTTTTTTCCTAAATATCATTGCATCTTAAATCAAAGGAAAATGAAGGATGAAATTTAACATTTTATTTAGTCCATTATAGTAAATAAAAATACTTTTGCCTCACAATATTTAAGGTAATTTCCTTCGCAGTGGCATAGTCGTGGGGCGCCCTGTATAGTGGTATTAGTGGTGTATACAGGGTGTAACAAGACCCATAACGAAGCCGAAAGGCACTCGTTCTCCACATCATTGCGATCATTTTTTTGTTTAAGACCATACCTGGGAACCTTCTAGTTACGGAGATATTACCTTGGAATCCAAGTTCCAATTTTTTCACAAGTTTTTTTGTAATACTTGTTTTTATTGTAAGATTTTTATTTTAAACACCTCCACGACCCCCTTACTATTCAATCCATCCATCAGCACAGTGTTTTAAGTGCGTTATATTGAGTTCTACCGTAAAACGTGATTTTTCACCCCAAAAAAAAAGTCGTTTCCCAGTAATTTTTGCGTAAAGTTAAACTTAGTTTGATGTACATAATGCTTGGTTGACGGCTTCGTTAAGGGTCTTGTTACACTCGGTATGTTCTTACAACATACCATCACTTTGATGTTCCTTCTTTGGTTCAATAATATCATCTAGTCTGGCACAAACAGCTGGTAATTCCTCTTTCACAACAATTCTTTCTGTTAGATCAGTATTAACAATATTTATGTTCTCCATTGGAGTTCTCACAAGGCCACCGAAAAACTTGAAGTGGTCTTGGTTTACTATATGATTAGGCTGTAAGAAATTTATTCTGGTATTAGGTCAAAATATGCTGATCAGTCGTAAAAGCAGTTTTTTTCTCAGTATTCTGTACACACTCTAAAAACTTTCACAATGATGACACAAGAAATTTATCACATCCTGGACAGTGTGTTACAGATCTACTAACAGAATAACTGGGTCTTACGGTCTGCCATTTTCAATAACTTACTAACAGTTAACGGAACGTTGGTATCTCAACTACTGCTTGTCGCACAATAAAGAAATTAAACTAAATTAATTTTCTACGACAGATACATAACAATATTATAGTAAAATCTTTAGTGTCATAACTATATGGATACCACCAGTCGGCGCTATAGTAGAGTTTAGTGGCCTCTTTCACGATGTCCGAAAAAACACTACTTACCAAATAAATTCAAAAATGGAACAGATTTTGTATGAGATTATCTGCCAAGTAAGCTTACGGGAACTTAATCGTAGGTGGTGAAACAGGTCCTTAGACCCAGTTTCTTAATTAAGAATTTGAAGTTGAGAACTTTTCGAACTATAAAAAAAAGAAAATTACTGGTATACCTGTGTGTACAAGTTTAGGCAGATGATAAACTTGTCAAACTATAAAATAATAATACTAATATCCGCCTATTACTGTCCCACTGCTGGGCAAAGGCCTCTTCTCAACAGAGAAGGCACAAGCACAGATCACCACGCTTGTCAAACTATACTTAAGCATAAAATTTTGGTCAATGTCTCTAAATAATTAAGTATAACTAAGTAAATAAAACAGAGTACTTTTTAGTAACATATCATATCAATTCAACGTTAAAATCCCTTTCAAAGCTTTGTCTTGATTCTCCCGTGCGTTCCGATTAGATCCTAAGTAGACAGGTTCTCAACTTCAAATACTCGAATCAGAAGCAAACTCTTTTATTTCAGTTGAAGAACACCTCACCTCGTAATTCCCACTCGT
Organism: Eugnorisma glareosa; assembly: GCA_947578425.1. Lineage (NCBI taxonomy): Eukaryota > Metazoa > Arthropoda > Insecta > Lepidoptera > Noctuidae > Eugnorisma > Eugnorisma glareosa. Next base: position 3,013,825 of record OX387984.1, read on the forward strand.
CATCTTAGCGAAAAGCTCTTCAGCTTTCAAACATTTTGTCATCAATCGGTGGCATTGCTTAAGTTTAGCGCAGCAGATGAAACAAGCTAAAATTGGTCTACTGTCTTCAGTCACAAACTGTAACAAAACTTCGATAATTGGCTCACAGGATCATACTATCAGGATAAAAAGTATCCTATGTATTAACCCAGTTTATAAACAGTCTGTGTGCAAAATTTCATCCAAATCCGTTCAGTAGTTTTTGTGTGAAAGAGTCACAAATATCCACCCATCATCACAAAATTTGCATTTATAATATTATTATAGTAGGATTTATTGCATTGTAATTCATTTTGGTAAATCATAGCTACTTCATAATATACTTCGTCTTTTGTTCTCATTCAATCATCCTTCCTTCTATGCTAACTTGCTGTTGCTGCTTTAAAAGCATTACTAACCGAGGTTTGGTACCTGTGCAGTTGTGGGTATAGGTGAACAAACCTATGTATAAGATACTTTAATTCTAATAAATATACAGTGCAAAAGACCAAAGAAAAGGTGGGCAGACGATATCACAGAAGTTGCAGGCAGGAACTGGTGGAATCTCGGTGCAAAAAGAGAGGACTGGACGAGGATGGAGGAGGCTTTTTCCCTAAAGGGATCAATTGCAAGTGCAAAAAACAAAGAAATACTTGAATAACATAACTATGTACACACTTATTACTTAGAAATGGAATAAAGAAGCTTATTATTATATTATAAATATACAGTGAATGTGGAATTAAACAAGCACGGGGCCTGTAGCAAATTTTATGGAGGGGACCTTGATCTGCCAGAATATTGAAATATTTTACTAACATCATTCTCAAATAAAAATTTTTGACAATGCTTCTCTGATAAATTTGCTCATTAATTCAGAAATAAGAATTGAAGTAAATCTGTCAATATTTGCCTGGAATAGGTTGGTTTCTCTACAGTTGTCCAAGATGTCGGGGCAGGTTTGGATATACAGGGCCTGTAGCAATTGATACCCCTGTTACTGGGTTAATCCGGTTTTCTGTACAGATCTGACAGAGGCCGAGGAGAAGATCTTAGGAGGAGGTGACTTATTCATGTCGGATTAGTGACTTACGTCCAGGTTTACTCACACTAATCTCCATCACCGATGTCAGTGATTTCTATTTTCCCCGAAGACCACCCTTTGATCAAAAGTTCACATGAATTCTGGTGTATGAGAAGTAGTTATAACTTTAATCATTTTCAAAGAATCAACTTACTGGAATATCAGTCAGCTTCTCATATAGTTCATGTAAGTTCTTGTTGACCACCACAAGCATGCGAATATCCTCCGCTAAACATATCCTACACATTGTCAGCTTTTCCATCTTGTGACTGATTATATATCACTGAACTTAATAAGTATGAATTTAAAAACACTGCTGCTTACAAATAACTGACTAGGGACGCGCTTGTATATCGATCGATCGAGAGCCAGTTCTTTTGTGGACCACGATAAGAAGGCATAATTATTAGGGAACTACTGCGTGAATACCGGCATCAAAATATTGGTGCACAAAAATCAATGATTATAAAACAAAACATTCAACTTGACAAGTTGACATTGACAGATGTTGAAGTTTAGCTACTTTTTTTAAAACCCCGAAGAGAAGGTTATTGAAGACTTATTTATTGCCCAGTTTTAAGTCCATAAAATTTTTCTATCGTGATTAGTTTTATTAATAATGTATTTCGTATAAAAAATATTGAAATTAGTTAAGTTATTCATTCCCCATTTCTAGTAATGTAAATAATTGGATTAAAGCTACATAATTATGATGCTCTGTGGTCTAGTTTCAAGTTTGTGCCTATGAAACTAGGTCGCAATCCGAATTAAGCTGTAATCGATTTGAGCGTACATATACCCGTTCCGAATTACCGTGAGCGCGATATTGATGTCCCTTGAATCGTCATAGATGACGTCATGACATGCGCCATCTTGCGATTACACCGACCATGCCCCAAATAAGGCCGCATTCCGAATTACAAAATAATCACTCACAGCGCTCACATCTATATTTTGCGTTCCGTTTTAGATATCACGATTATGACAGCTGAGAGCTGTCATCAATTTGGAACGCTCGTGAACGCGTTCAAAGTGACCATAACCCCAAACCGAAACCTTTGACAAGACCTATTTTTGAAAATGGACGATATGTTGGTTGACTCTGCTGCACATACAACCCTCCAAGTTCAATTAACCCCATTCAATAACTATTTCATGAAAAAGTCACTCAATGGGGTTAAATGAACTTGGAGGGTTGTATTGATGATTTGATTGATTATAATTCTGTAACTTCATACGTGTTACTGGCGCGATTGTTATTTTCATCAACATACAACTTTACACTGATCTGCAAATCGTCAGAAAATTTAAATTTCGCGGACAACTCTTGCGCTTCCACCTTAGCAAAACAACACAACCTGTCAACAGAACTGTCATTTTTGACAGCGCTCACGGTGATATTTATTTGGGGCATGGTCGGTGTAATCGCAAGATGGCGCATGTCATGACGTCATCTATGACGATTCAAGGGACATCAATATCGCGCTCACGGTAATTTGGAACGGGTTTATGGACGCTCAAAGCGATTACAGCGTAATTCGGAATGCGGCCTAAATATCACCGTGAGCGCTGTCAAAAATGACAGTTGTGTTCACAGGTTGTGTTTTTTGTTATGGTGGAAGCGCAAGGGTAGTCCGCGAAACGTAAATTTTCTTACGATTTGCAGATCAGCGTCAAGTTGCATGTTGATGAAAATAACAATCGCGCTAGTAACACGTATGAAGTTACAGAATTATAATCATTCAAGTCATCAATACAACCCTCCAAGTTCATTTAACCCCATTGAGTGACTTTTTCATGAAATAGTTATTGAATGGGGTTAATTGAACTTGGAGAATTGTATGTGCAGCAGAGTCAACTAACCTAACATCCATTTTCAAAAATAGGTCTCGTGAAAGGTTTCGGTTTGGGGTTATGTTCACTGCGAACGCGTTCACGAGCGTTCCGAATTGATGACAGCTCTCAGCTGTCATAATCGTGATATCTAAGGCCGCATTCCGAATTACGCTGTAATCGCTTTGAGCGTCCATAAACCCGTTCCGTATTACCGTGAGCGCGATATTGACGTCCCTTGAATCGTCATAGATGACGTCATGACATGCGCCATCTTGCGATTACACCGACCATGCCCCAAATAAATATCACCGTGAGCGCTGTCAAAAATGACAGTTCTGTTCACAGGTTGTGTTGTTTTGCTAAGGTGGAAACGCAACAGTTGCCCGCGAAATTTAAATTTTCTTACGATTTGCAGATCAGAGTAAAGTTGTATGTTGCTGAAAATAACAATCGCACCATTATCACGTATGAAGTTACAGAATTATAATCATTCAAATCATCAATACAACCCTCCAAGTTCATTTAACCCCATTGAGTGACTTTTTCATGAAATAGTTATTGTATGGGGTTAATTGAACGTGGAGGGTTGTATGTGCAGCAGAGTCAACCAACATATCATCCATTTTCTAAAATAGGTCTTGTCAAAGGTTTTGGTTTGGGGTTATGTTCACTGTGAACGCGATCACGAGCGTTCCAAATTGATGACAGCTCTCAGCTGTCATAATCGTGATATCTAAAACGGAACGCAAAATATAGATGTGAGCGCCGTGAGTGATTATTTTGTAATTCGGAATGCAGCCTAAGGCCGCATTCAGAATTACGCTGTAATCGATTTGAGCGTCCATAAACCCGTTCCGAATTACCGTGAGCGCGATATTGATGTCCCTTGAATCGTCATAGATGACGTCACGACATGCGCCATCTTGCGATTACACCGACCATACCTCAAATAAATATCACCGTGAGCGCTGTCAAAAATGACAGTTGTGTTCACAGGTTGTGTTGTTTTGTTATGGTCGAAGCGCAAGGGTAGCCCGCGAAATTTAAAATTTCTTACGATTTGCAGATCAGTGTCAGGTTTTATGTTGATGAAAATATGAATCGCGCCAGTAACACGTATGAAGTTACAGAATTATAATCATTCAAATTATCAATACAACCCTCCAAGTTCATTTAACCCCATTAAGTGACTTTTTCATGAAATAGTTATTGAATGGAATGGAATGGAATTGAACTTGGAGGGTTGTATACATGTGCACACCGAGCATCATTTATATACCATATGCAGCAGAGTCAACCAACATATCGTCCATTTTCAAAAATAGGTCTTGTGAAAGCTTTTGTTTTGGGGTTATATTCGTATATATTATAGCGATTATTTGTTAATTCGGTATCCGGCCTAAAACGGAACGCACAATTTAGATGTGAGCGCTGTGAGTGATTATTTTGTAAATTTGTAATTCGGAATGCGGGAGCGGGCGGCTTATGAACCATGCTCACATTCCTCACATCTCTGTCAATGTCAAGGAGTCTGTCTGACGTCTGTATTATATAGTTTCATGTTTTGTAAATATAAATAATGTATTTATCAGAATGTTTGTGTTATGGTGTTTCTGTAGTATTATGGTGTATGCACTAATGAACTACTATAAATTATGGACCTTCTGAACTACTTACGAGAGTTATAAATAAGTTTTAAATTTAGCTCCCGCAAAATTATAAACATTTGATCCTACAATCTTTAGTTATTTGACTTGGTTAGGTACTTATTATAAAAATCATTATGTAGCTATCTACCTATTTTATAAAATTAAATTAGAACATAAACAGCCTCCCTCGCTTATTTGTACGCAGCGTTGTTTAAAAAAATATACAAATTTCGAAACTAATATTTTGAGTTCCAATATGGAAAAACTACCAATGTGTAGGATGTGTTTAGCGGCTAATGTAAACATGTATGTGGTGGTCAACAAGAATTGGCATGAAATATATGAGAAGCTGACTGATATTCCAGTAAGTTATTTATTTAATTACAATGGTTGTGTTTACAACCAATAGGGAATATGCATGTAATTTTTTTTTCACTTAAATCTTTAATATGCAGTACTATCAACCCAAGAAAATAATTAAAAATTAATTTCAACTACTGCTTGTCACACAAAAAAAAAATTACTCTCCTGCAATTTTCTACGACAGTTCAAACGCCCATGACCATGGCGGCCATTCATGTCAGGACTTTATGTCACTTACCTCTATCTGCCTTGTTTAAATCTAATTTTTTGCCCTTAGTAGATTAGTTTTACTAAAATGTAAGTGCTTTATTTAAGCAAAAATTGCAATAACAATTTTATAGTAAAATCTTAGTGAAACTTTAAGCACTTTTCAATTTAAAGTGTTTCTTTGACACATGGATTGTGACGTCACTACCGCAATCGATGCGTTTTGTGTTTGCGTTCCGTTTCACCAAAAACACGCTAAATAAAATATTAAATTGTAAAATAAGTGTTGTATTAGAGAATTAAACCAGTGTACCACAATGTTTTTATGGTCCAATACAAGGCATATTAAAGAAATAAAAAAAGTTTTGTATTTCTTGCATATACCCTATTACTTACTGGTACTAAAATAATAAAATAGAAGAGATAATTACGAAACATATTAAAATATAAGAAATAACAAAGCAAAGCAAAATTTGAAGTGAAAACAAAAGAAAGAACAACACTTTCATAAATTCCTCTCACAGCACTTCTGACATACCAAGAAAATCTTTGTCCATCCATCTGCAAACAGATCAATCAAATGGACGCGTTTTTCCCAGGCAGAAACTACAGAGCGTGACACAAACACAAACACATGCCCAATTAATAGATTCCCGAAAATCATGACTATTATGAACTTCCTCCGTCTCCTTTCCTTCCTCCTTCCTTTGGTCTTTTTTTAAATTTAATTTAATTTTACTACTTCTTACTTTGTTTCTTTTTAATTGATGGTAATGATCTCATTTTTACTGTTCTGGCACTAATATTTTTTGTTTAGTTTAGTTTTATTTCATTGTTAGAGCAACTCTTTTTAGTTTTATATTCTTTTTATGTTATCACTTGTTTTTGTGAATGCTGGTTGACCAGTAATTGGCGACTGTGTAAGGCCAAGACTGTGGAACCTTTTTTTAGGATATGATATACACAGAAGCTGTTGGTAGACCTTTATTAATAAATAAATAAACACAAACACACACAATCCTTTCGCCTCATCCATCAGTAATCATTTATTTCCTCTATTCATTGTTCATCATCATCTCCTACCTCCATTCTACTCGGGGTCGGCGAAACACGGTTTCTTCTTCCATTCTCCCCTGTAAGACGTCACGGCATCATTTACTCCTTTCTCTTTCATATCATTCCTCACACAATCCATCCATCGGTCAGTGGGTAGCCTTAGGGGCGGATTTTTAGGAGTTGGAGTATGTCCTTAGGGGCGCTATGAGAAGCAAAGAAAACGTAAAAAAAATATTTTTGTTTAAAAAAAATTTTGGGACTTAGAAAATTTCGGTCAGTGTCGTCTTAGAAGCACTATGAAAAAAATACTTAGAAAAATTTCGCGTTCAATTTCGAGGTAGCGCTCGCCGGCCGCTGCCGCGGCACCGCTCGCTTCGCTCGCTCGGCTCGCGCGTAGTTGGTCACAGTTCTAACCTAACCTAACCTATGGATATATTTGCAGGTACACACCGTTTTGTTTTCTGCACGGCTCATGGTGCCTATAAGCGTATGGTAACAATTTGAAAAAAAAAAAAAAAAATCGAAAAATTTTCTAAGTGTTTGCCCCTAACCGTACTCAAGGTGAAAAGTAAGGAGAAATTTTCTAAGTCCTAAAATTTTTTTTTACCTAATTTTTTTTTTTGTTTTCTGCACGGCTCATGGTGCCTATAAGCGTACCTATGGTACAAATTTGACAAAAAAAAAAAAAAAGAAAAATTTTCTAAGTCCCGCGCCATAGCGCCCCTAAGGCTACACTCCAACCCATCCATCTTTTTCTTTGGCTTTCCTCTCTGTCCATCCATGAACACTCATGTCTAGGGTTGCCATCACCTAAGCTAGCGATGCCGGACAAAAACTTTAAAACCCCGTGCATTTAGGTGAAATAGATTTTTTTTCCCGGACACCCTAGACAAACAGAAAAAAATGAAAATCATCGCAAGACGAATAATATGGTGATAGTGAGTGCGTGAATTCAAACAAGAAGTGAGGATGTGGCGGAAGGGTTTTAACTTTCATAAGTCTTACAGAAAAGTGCATTAATTTTTTGACTTACAAAGTTAGAAACGTTTCTTGAAGTAAGTACATAAGAGTACCGAGAATGAAAAAGCGAGCGAAGCAATTTTGCATCCCGGTAGATAACAATTGGGTTCAGATGGTGTTATAATGAAACTATCACAAAAAGTTTTAACTGGACACTTATTAAAACCCTGCCTTAGTTTGGAAGCTCTCCAAACTAAGACAAATCCGGAGAATCCCAGACATTCATGTCCATCAGTCTTTTAGTCACAATAAAATAATAATTAGTAATAATTTATTTCCATTAATAAATAATAAATAAAAAGCCTCCAAAGATGTTCTTTGTGGCGCTTGGCCATCAGGCCATTGGCCGTTATTACAATAACAATCAGCACAATGATAAACGAGTTCACATTCCACATGTCGACTAACTTGTGTGCCAAGTTGAGATATTTAATGTGTTTCTCTTTCTCAGCTTTTACTAGGTTCTCGTTTTGCGGGATGGTAACAACGACTATCATTACACAGCAGGCTGATCAGTCTATCACCACTATATCAGGCTTGTTGGCGACAATAGTCCTGTCAGTGACGATAGACCGATCCCAGTACAGCATGACATGGTCTGTCTCGAGAACTGGGTCGGGCACATACTTGTAGTACTCAGAATCCCCAAGTTTAAGTTGTGCCTGTGCAAGTACTTGCTGTTAGACAGACGAGTTATTTCCTTTATTAATATCAAATTAATAGGGTTTTACGATCTACAAATTTTATTAACTTATACTTTCGCTTAAAGCTTACCTACTTATTAGGGCATATAAAAAAATTAAAATCTGACAAAAGTCCTGGACCAGATAACTTAAACAACGAAGCAATAAAAATAGGAGCCCCAGTCCTAATACCATTCTTAGCAAAAGTATTCAACATGGCACTCGCAACAGGAAAAGCTCCTAAGCAGTGGTGTGACTCTGACATAATACATTTTTTACAAAAAAGGTAATCCAGCAGACATCGGAAACTATAGACCAATAAATTTACGGTCGCGCATTTACCAACTTTTTTCCTTTATATTACTGAGCCGGATAACATCTAGAATAGACAACAACCAACCAAGAGAACAAGCCGGTTTCCGCCAAGGATTCTCCACTATTGATCATATACACACATTAGACCAAATACTTGAGAAATATAGAATATAATCGACCTCTTTATGTAGCCTTTATTGACTACTCGAAGGCATTTGACAGTATAACACACGCCTCGATCTGGAAAGCACTTGCCTGTTGCGGAATAAACTGAACCTATATAAATATCATAAAGAACATCTACTCACAAAGCAAAAGTAGTGTAAGATTAGAAACTAAAAGGAGAAGAGATAGTAATAGGAAAGGGAGTCAGACAGGGGGATCCCATATCACCGGAACTATGCATAGCTGTGTTGGAAGGATTATTTCAAGAAATTAACTGGTATCTCTAATGGAATTGAATTTCTCCGAATTGCTCACTAAAAACTAACGCGGGGCATAATTTTTCGAATTAAAAATTTAGAAGTACCTGTCCTTTTGGTATGTGGATCCACGAACTAAAATAATCTGAAAAGAAAAAAACGCGTGATGCTGTTTAGCTGTGGATCCGAGTTCCGGCATTATAACGGAATTGCGCGAACCCAGGTTCCACTTCCAGCATACCAAAGGTCAAACCAATATGTATAAAAATATGAGTTTTTATTGCAGTTTGTAACTGAAGACAGAAAACCGATGCTTGCATGTTCCTTCTGCTGCACAAAACTAAAGCAATGCTGCCAATTCAAGAAAAAATGTCTAAAAGCAGAAGAGATGTTCGCACGTTTGATCAATGAGAATTATAAGGTATTCTTCAATAGACAAATTCTTAAAATTAGTAATCTATACTTTAATGTCCTAAACACACATATATATATATATATATATATATACCTAGATAATGCAAGAGCACAGACCTACAACGTATGCTTAACTTGGCTACTGTCGCAGCAAGCTAATTCGTTTAAAACAACGTCACAACTCAAGAGCTTAATTCTAGACATTTAAAGTACAAAAACTAGTCTGCATTGTACAGTAACTAGTATCTATAGTAAGTAAATAGTGCCTATGACGTCAACGTCATAGTCATAGTGGGTACTTAGTAAAAAAATGGCATGCTTGCTTTTCATACGGATCACGAGATACTTGCGTTATCTAGGTATATCGAGCCTGTTATGGAAAAACACCGTAAGCGACAAACATACAATTTTACCAGGAGAGGTATTTTAATGGTTATTTTTTACTGGTTGAAATTGCAATACCTATATTTTGTCGTTTACGACGTTTTTCCATAACAGGCTCAATATCTATATCTGTTGTGCTACAGCTGAAGACTTGTTTGTTTATTGTTTGAAAACACTAATCTCTGGAACTACCTACCTGTGAAATATGAAAAAATCTTTTTGCATTGGCTACCAGTTCTTGAAAGTAATGTGTGGGACTGCATCTTTGGTGTAGGCGTCGCAAGCACGACTGCTGAGCATGAGGTCCTGGGTTCGATTCCCAGGTCGTGCAAAGTGATAATGGGTTTCTCCATCAAGAAAATTTCTCAGTAGCAGCCACGGTGTCTGGATTTGTGCCTGGATGATGGCAATAGGCTGGCCTCCATATTACATGGGATCTAAACATTACTGGCGAAATGTGGATCATATGGTCTAGAACAAACAAAATATTGCAATGGCGGGTAGCACAAGTGCCTTTCGGCTTCGTGAAGGTTTTTTTTTACATCCATTAGATGAGCATATTTTATCTAATAAAATCCTTTGATCTTGAACAGCGTAGTTTATTTTGCTTGACTCTTTACACCAACAAATAATCTTGAGAATTCTTCTTAAAAAACCAGTTCCGTCTTATATGCAACTGTCATTCTTTTTTCGTTTTCTCAACCATCGTTCTATCCATAGATTTTCATGCATCCTTTTTTTAATCCTATCCTACACTATAATCATCATTTTACAGCCAAATCCTTCAGTAAACCAAGACCACTTAGAGTTGTTCCATAGCTTTGTTAAAACTCCAATAGAGAACTTCAGCATAGTTGATGTTGCTCAAACAGAAAACATTACTACTCGTATCAAAGAAGAATTACCAGCTGGTTGTGAAAGGCAAGAATATTTAATTGAGGTGAAGGAGGAAGTGCAAAATCGTGGTAAGTTATTTATTTGAAGGTCTTTGACAGGCGTTATTAGTAGCCTAAAAGTCTGAGAAACCAGCCTTAGGCTGCGTGTCCACCAGAGATGTGCGAAGTAGCTAGGCGGTGCGAGGATGCATAGCGAGGCTGTGGAACGGTGTGAGCGTTTCCACTAGAGATGTGCTAGGCCGCTGAGCTGTGCGAGGATGCGTAGCGAGTAGCGACGCTGTGAAACAGTGCACCGATGCGAGCTTCTCAATCCAGCTGGGGCGACCCGCTTGTGGGAGACCAACTAGACCGATTTGCTAACGTTATAGTAATAGAGACACTCTGCAGTTCTGCACACTTTATATCCGGCTCGAAGGACCACTTTTATGTACGGCTCAGAGTGGTCAAGTTGCAGTGACGTGAGTTGGCGAAAACCACAGACTTCACAATTCCAAATAGGTTATTGCAAAGTTACACAACGTTATGTTGGATTCTAATCCATAGTGGTGCTAAGGTAGCTAATGGACAACTAACGTTTAGTATCAGAAATAATTATAAAATTCATTAAGGAAAGTAGGTCGCGGCATCAGCAAATTACTTGCCTGTACGTGAACCGTACACAAACCATCTAGTGACTGCTATTTTTTCGCTCACGTCCGTCCCTGCACCCATCCTTGTTTTTTTTGTATGCACAAAAACCTTGTTGCACTGAGCCGTTTCCACTAGAGCTGCGCTGAGCAAGGCTAGGTAAATGAAGTGATCCTATTGGTTCTTTACAAACACATCCCTAGCTAGCCATCCTCGCTCATCTGAGGTGGAAACGCTGCCTTACCTAGGGGGATGCTGGCACTTTGTTGTGGAGGTCAACGAGGCAGTCGCTCCATGTAATCAAAATAAATGAATATTCAGCTGCATCCGATTAGACTGTAAGCCGACCCCAACTTACTGTTTGGGAAAGGTAGGCAGGTGATGATAGCCAAATCAGCTTAATGTTGCAATGCTGGACCACAGTGCTCCTGTTATATCTAAAAGTAGAGATATAATAATTGACTAGCTGTGAAATTATTATAAAAATATGATTTCCTACATGAATCAGATTTTGTTGAACAATTTGTACGGAACCCTAACTATTTTTCTAAAATAAATTTAGCCTAAGTTACTCCTTGTAATATCAGTTATCTGCCAGTAAAAGTCCCGTCAAAATCGGTGCAGTCGTTTCCGAGATTAGCCAGAACTAACATACAAAGCACAAAACTTGAAAAAAAAATGTGATTTTATTATAAGTACAGTATATATTTTCATATAGCTGTGTGTGTGTGCCCGCGACCTTCGTTCGCGTGAAATTATTATAAAAAAATATGATTCATCCATTCCATTTGAATCAAATTTTGTTACCAATTTCAAGGGTTTTAATTGTTTTCGCACGGAACCCTAATTCTTATTTCTAAAATAAAAGTAGCTTAGACCTTATAACATCAGCTATCTGCCAGTAAAAGTCCCGTCAAAATCGGTCCAGCCGTTTCGGAGATTAGCTGGAATAAACAGACAGAAAGACAGACAAAAATTGAATTGAGTGGTTTTTGTAATAAGTGCCGTAATTATATTGATTTGCATTCAGTACAAAGCTATTATTTTGATATTACAAACCGACACTTCAATAGATTAGTAGAAGTATGATCGATCAGTACCGCTGCAAATGAAATGTTAAGTTTAATTCAACAAAAAATACCTTATTTATTGAAATTAAATAAATATTCATATTTACTGATACTATTAGCGTCTGCGCCATCCCACAGCTGGTCAAAGGCCTTTCCTCATGACTTTTCCAGCTGTATCGATCCGGGGCTAATGTGGGCTACTGGTCTTTGGTTTTGTCCAGCTCGTCTCGCCATCTTCTAGGTCTGCCATGACGCCTTCTGGCAGTGTCATATTAATCACTACATAGAATAAAACAAAGTCGCTTCCCGCTGTCTGATCTATGCTTAGATCCTTAAAACTACGCAACGGATTTTGATGCGTTATTTTTTAATAGATTCGAGAGGATGGTTTATATGTAAAACATTGCACCCGTGCGAAGCCGTGGCGGGTCGCTAGTATTTGACAATCAAATAATATTTTTCGACTAATTTTGTTTACTTACAGATCAAGAACTAGAAAATGTAGAAGATATACAACTGAATCATTCTGAATCAGACTCAGAAGGGGATGTACCTTTAATGCATTTTAAAACTGAAGTGGAAGAGAAAGTAGAAGTATGTAAGTTCTCTTACATACTTCTACTTTCTCAGACAGACAGACAGCCAACACAGACAGTCAGTTTCTTTGACAGAGAGCCAAGGACACAAAAAGTAAGTGATCAGCATTCCTTTGCCCTTATCCCAATTTATTTGCGGTGTATGTCCAGGGTTCGAGGATATATATCAATGGATATATGTCATGATATATATCCGATATATATCAAATGATATTTTATGATATATATCAATACAAAAATGGGTAAAACATTTTATATTATTAAGTAATTTTTTACTGTATTTCTACTTCCCAAATGTAGATGGCAGTGAAGTACAGTTACAACATACTCCTTAATAGAAAGTTCTAATTCATTAATGGCAACACTTCTGCCAGCAATTAATGGCCTCAGTTGTGTCCGAAAACTTTCGTTACGAAAGATCAAGTTAGTTTTTTTTTGTGTTTATTCTATTATTTTTTTACAAAAAAAGTTATTGACAAAGTGCAGAAACGATTTAACTTCATTATTCAGTATTTATGAAGTTTTTTTTTTGTATTTATATAATTTAACTGTTTATTAAATGTTGAATTTATTTATTTATTATGTTTATGTTACACTTAAGTAAATAGCATACACAAATAATACAATTAAATAATCATATGGCTTACATAAAAAATGGAAATATATCAAACTTGATATATATCGGTTATATATCATAAATATCGGATATTTTCGAACCCTGAGTATGTCCTATGTTAGGGTTTCGCTTTCCGCATTTAGTCCTTAAAGTAGACCATTGATTTGAGCCATGGTGACCGTCATTCCAACCATCTCACCTCCCCTCCAGAAGCAGATCAAACTTTCCGGTCTTCTCAGGACATCCGCAAGGTATCTTGGTGTTCCAACAGTTTCCTCGCGGATCTGAGTGACGCCGGTGCACTCGAGGAGTACATGCGCTACCGTTTCCTCCGCCTCCATGCACGTTCTGCACAGGGGGCTGTCAGAGATACCTAGGGTGTGGAAGTGTTTGTTCAGTGAGCAGTGTCCAGTGATGGTCTCCGCCACCAGTCGCAGGCTATCTGTCCATTGTATTATACAGGGTGTAAGGGACAACCCTTCACAAACTGATGGGGTGAATTCAGTATTTCATATAAAATGACCAGTACTAGAAATTATTTCAGGAATGTTATGGGAATCCAATAAATTGTATTTTTTTTCCCTCATACGCAATGTATCGTTACCCTGGCAAAACGACGTAGCGAACGGCAAGCGCGACGACGAGTACGATGAACTCTGTAGCTAGGCAGAAAGTGAACAGCTGATTTCACGTGTCGTTCGTTAGTTTATTTTAACATCCATTGCACGACTGCTGAGCATGAGGTCCTGGTTTCGATTCGCGGGTCGGGCAAAGTGTCATTGGGTATTTCCATCAGTAATTTCTCAGTAGCAGCCACGGAGTCTGCATTTGCGCCCGGTTGATGGCAATAGGCTCGCCCCCTATTACATGGGACTTGAACATAACTGGCGAAATGTGGGTGTATTAGGTACACCTCTACCTAACCCTTCTGAGATTACAGGTGTGATGCTATGTTATGTAATCATTAGTTTGTAATTTACTAACGGCCGTTTTGTATAACTTACTTACGTATAACCGTTAGTTAGTATGCCTACTCTAGTAGCTATCGGTGTTTCTATAAACAGCATTTGTTAAAGCCAACTCACTGTGCGCACGCACACAAACGCACAACAGCCGCTGACGACGCACAGTCGCACACACACTACGTCTCGCGCCCGCCACCTGCAAGCGAGCGCGCGGTTTGCCGCGCCGCGGACCAATATTAGTAGCAAAAAAGTCGTCTTCACGTGCACATGTAGCCACCCGCAAAGCTCGATACAAGTACAACGTTGCTCTGTAATCTAAAGTATCTGTATAAATTAAACAATATAAGCAGCAAGTACAAGTTTTAATTGAAATTATATTCTATCTGTAACAGCATTGACAGGAATATCCTATCCACGTCACTTATCTGTCTCTCGGAGGGTTGACAGTTGATGTTTCTTTAACTGTTTATCTGAGATAGCAACGTTTCGTTAACTGTTAGTTATTGAAAACGGCCGTTAGCGGGTAAGCAAACAGGCGGTTAGTCCACGGATAGGAATTGGTTAGCGTTACCTAAAGGATACGGTTCCCCGGATTGGTCTTAGTTTGGAGCATAGATATAATAAATAACTCCTTATTTATTATATCTATGCTCCAAACTCCAAACCAATATGCCCGTTATACGAAAATGTATCGCAACCTACTGTCTCCGTTTTCTCCCACCAGCCGGCAACTACTACACATGCAATTCAGTAAAAGCAATAGATACGCAGTCGCGCACACACCCGCAATTCTTAATACAGAACGTTCTGCACAATCAATTATAAACCTTATCCTATCAAACACAGCGTGTATTTACCATGCACCGTACAACTTACCCACACAAAAACATCGGTCGGTATCGTTGTGTTGTGTAAAAGCAATTTAATTGAATACCCACGCTAGTGATTGACTAAATCGAAAAGTTATCGAATATTCATGTGTTTAAGTAATATGTAAATCAATGAAAGTTGTTGTACTGACATAATGAAATCGATTCTTACTGAACCGTTATAAAAAAAAAATCCTAGTTCGGAAAAAAATGTCAATAAATGAAAACAAACAAACATAACAAATAAATAGCATGAGGCATCGAGTTAGGTGTAACTTTGTGTTGGTGATAACTGGAACTAGGCGTTCGATTAAGCGACATTTACTGTTGGTGAAAACGCGCTTTAGGCATTGAGTTAGGTGCCACTTAGTGTTGGTGAGAACGGGCTTAAGGCATCGAGTTAGGTGTAACTTTGTGTTGGTGATAACAGGAACTAGACGTTCAGTTGGGTGCAACTTTGTGGTGGTGAAAACAGGAAATAGACATTGACTTAGGTGTCACTTAGTGTTGGTGAAAACGGGCTTAAGGCGTCGAGTTAGGTGTCGCTTAGTCTTGGTGAAAACAGGATCTAGGCGTTCAGTTAGGTGCCTCTTTGTGTTGGTGAAAACGCGCTTAAGGCATCGAGTTAGGTGCCATTTAGTGTTGGTGAAAACGGGCTTAAGGCATCAAGTTAGGTGCCACTTAGTGTTGGTGCAAACGCGCTTTAGGCATTGAGTTAGGTAACACTTAGTATTGGTGAAAATGGGCTTAAGGCATCGAGTTAGGTGTCACTTAGTGTTGGTGAAAACGGGCTTAAGGCGTCGAGTTAGGTGTCGCTTAGTCTTGGTTAAAACAGAAATTAGGCACTCAGTTAAGCGACACTTACTGTTGGTGAAAACGCGCTTTAGGCATTGAGTTAGGTGACACTTAGTGTTGGTGAGAACGTGCTTAAGGCATCGTGTTAGGTGACACTTAGCGTTGGTGATAACGGGCTTAAGGCATCGAGTTAGGTGCCACTTAGTGTTGGTGAAAACGCGCTTTAAGCATTGAGTTAGGTAACACTTACTGTTGGTGAAAACGGGCTTAAGGCATCGAGTTAGGTGTCGCTTAGTCTTTGTGAAAACAGGATCTAGGCGTTCAGTTAGGTGCCTCTTTGTGTTGGTGAAAACGCGCTTAAGGCATCGAGTTAGGTGTCATTTAGTGTTGGTGATAACAGGAACTAGGCGTTCAGTTAAGCGACACTTACTGTTGGTGAAAACGTGCTTAAGGCATCGAGTTAGGTGTCACTTAATGTTGGTGAAAACGGGCTTAAGGCATCGAGTTAGGTGTCATTTAGTGTTGGTGAAAACGCGCTTTAGGCATTGAGTTAGGTAACACTTAGTGTTGGGGAAAACGGGCTTAAGGCGTCGAGTTAGGTGTCGCTTAGTCTTGGTGAAAACAGGATCTAGGCGTTCAGTTAGGTGCCACTTTGTGTTGGTGAAAACAGGAATTGGGCACTCAGTTAAGCGACACTTACTGTTGGTGAAAACGCTCTTTAGGCATCGAGTTAGGTGCCACTTAGTGTTGGTGAGAACGGGCTTAAGGCATTGAGTTAGGTGACACTTAGTGTTGGTGAAAACGTGCTTAAGGCATCGAGTTAGGTGTCGCTTAGTCTTGGTGAAAACGGGAATTGGGCACTCAGTTAAGCGACACTTACTGTTGGTGAAAACGCGCTTTAGGCATTGAGTTAGGTGACACTTAGTGTTGGTGAGAACGTGCTTAAGGCATCGAGTTAGGTGACACTTAGCGTTGGTGATAACGGGAACTAGGCGTTCAGTTAAGCGACACTTACTGTTGGTGAAAACGCGCTTTAGGCATTGAGTTAGGTAACAATTAGTGTTGGTGAAAACGGGCTTAAGGCATCGAGTTAGGTGCCACTTACTGTTGGTGAAAATGCGCTTTAAGCATTGAGTTAGGTAACACTTAGTGTTGGTGAAAACGGGCTTAAGGCATCAAGTTAGGTGCCACTTAGTGTTGGTGAAAACGCGCTTTAGGCATCGAGTTAGGTAACACTTAGTATTGGTGAAAATGGGCTTAAGGCATCGAGTTAGGTGTCACTTAGTGTTGGTGAAAACGGGCTTAAGGCGTCGAGTTAGGTGTCGCTTAGTCTTGGTGAAAACAGGAATTGGGCACTCAGTTAAGCGACACTTACTGTTAGTGAAAACGCGCTTTAGGCATTGAGTTAGGTGACACTTAGTGTTGGTGAGAACGTGCTTAAGGCATCGAGTTAGGTAACACTTAGTATTGGTGAAAATGGGCTTAAGGCATCGAGTAAGGTATCACTTAGTGTTGGTGAAAACGGGCTTAAGGCGTCGAGTTAGGTGTCGCTTAGTCTTGGTGAAAACAGGAATTGGGCACTCAGTTAAGCGACACTTACTGTTGGTGAAAACGCGCTTTAGGCATTGAGTTAGGTGACACTTAGTGTTGGTGAGAACGTGCTTAAGGCATCGAGTTAGGTGACACTTAGTATTGGTGAAAATGGGCTTATGGCATCGAGTTAGGTGTCACTTAGTGTTGGTGAAAACGGGCTTAAGGCGTCAAGTTAGGTGTCGCTTAGTCTTGGTGAAAACAGGAATTGGGCACTCAGTTAAGCGACACTTACTGTTAGTGAAAACGCGCTTTAGGCATCGAGTTAGGTGCCACTTGGTGTTGGTGAGAACGTGCTTAAGGCATCGAGTTAGGTGACACTTAGCGTTGGTGATAACGAGAACTAGGCGTTCAGTTAAGCGACACTTACTGTTGGTGAAAACGCGCTTTAGGCATTGAGTTAGGTAACACTTTGTTTGTGGTGAAAACGGGCTTAAGGCATCGAGTTAGGTGCCAGTTTGTGTTGGTGAGAACGGGCTTAAGACATCGAGTTAGGTGCCACTTAGTGTTGCTGAGAACGTGCTTAAGGCATCGAGTTAGGTGACACTTAGCGTTGGTGATAACGAGAACTAGGCTTTCAATTAAGCGACACTTACTGTTGGTGAAAACGCGCTTTAGGCATTGAGTTAGGTAACACTTAGTGTTGGTGAAAACGGGCTTAAGGCATCGAGTTAGGTGTCGCTTAGTCTTGGTGAAAACAGGATCTAGGCGTTCAGTTAGGTGCCACTTTGTGTTGGTGAAAACAGAAATTGGGCACTCTGTTAAGCGACTCTTACTGTTGGTGAAAACGCGCTTTAGGCATTGAGTTAGGTGACACTTAGTGTTGGTGAGAACTTGCTTAAGGCATCGAGTTAGGTGCCACTTAGTGTTGGTGAAAACGCGCTTTAGGCATCGAGTTAGGTAACACTTAGTATTGGTGAAAATGGGCTTAAGGCATCGAGTTAGGTGTCACTTAGTGTTGGTGAAAACGGGCTTAAGGCGTCGAGTTAGGTGTCGCTTAGTCTGGTGAAAACAGGAATTGGGCACTCAGTTAAGCGACACTTACTGTTGGTGAAAACGCGCTTTAGGCATTGAGTTAGGTGACACTTAGTGTTGGTGAGAACGTGCTTAAGGCATCGAGTTAGGTGACACTTAGCGTTGGTGATAACGGGAACTAGGCGTTCAGTTAAGCGACACTTACTGTTGGTGAAAACGCGCTTTAGGCATTGAGTTAGGTAACACTTAGTGTTGGTGAAAACGGGCTTAAGGCATCGAGTTAGGTGCCACTTACTGTTGGTGAAAATGCGCTTTAAGCATTGAGTTAGGTAACACTTAGTGTTGGTGAAAACGGGCTTAAGGCATCAAGTTAGGTGCCACTTAGTGTTGGTGAAAACGCGCTTTAGGCATCGAGTTAGGTAACACTTAGTATTGGTGAAAATGGGCTTAAGGCATCGAGTTAGGTGTCACTTAGTGTTGGTGAAAACGGGCTTAAGGCGTCGAGTTAGGTGTCACTTAGTGTTGGTGAAAACGTGCTTAAGGCGTCGAGTTAGGTGTCGCTTAGTCTTGGTGAAAACAGGAATTGGGCACTCAGTTAAGCGACATCGAGTTAGGTGCCACTTAGTGTTGGTGAAAACGGGCTTAAGGCGTCGAGTTAGGTGTCGCTTAGTCTTGGTGAAAACAGGAATTGGGCACTCAGTTAAGCGACATCGAGTTAGGTGCCACTTAGTGTTGGTGAAAACGGGCTTAAGGCATCGAGTTAGGTGACACTTTGTTTGTGGTGAAAACGGGCTTAAGGCATCGAGTTAGGTGCCAGTTTGTGTTGGTGAGAACGGGCTTAAGGCATCGAGTTAGGTGCCACTTAGTGTTGGTGAGAACGTGCTTAAGGCATCGAGTTAGGTGACACTTAGCGTTGGTGATAACGAGAACTAGGCGTTCAGTTAAGCGACACTTACTGTTGGTGAAAACGCGCTTTAGACATTGAGTTAGGTAACACTTTGCTTGTGGTGAAAACGGGCTTAAGGCATCGAGTTAGGTGCCAGTTTGTGTTGGTGAGAACGGGCTTAAGGCATCGAGTTAGGTGCCACTTAGTGTTGGTGAGAACGTGCTTAAGGCATCGAGTTAGGTGACACTTAGTGTTGGTGATAACGAGAACTAGGCGTTCAATTAAGCGACACTTACTGTTGGTGAAAACGCGCTTTAGGCATTGAGTTAGGTAACACTTAGTGTTGGTGAAAACGGGCTTAAGGCATCGAGTTAGGTGTCGCTTAGTCTTGGTGAAAACAGAAATTGGGCACTCAGTTAAGCGACTCTTACTGTTGGTGAAAACGCGCTTTAGGCATTGAGTTAGGTGACACTTAGTGTTGGTGAGAACTTGCTTAAGGCATCGAGTTAGGTGCCACTTAGTGTTGGTGAAAACGGGCTTAAGGCATCGAGTTAGGTGACACTTTGTTTGTGGTGAAAACGGGCTTAAGGCATCGAGTTAGGTGCCAGTTTGTGTTGGTGAGAACGGGCTTAAGGCATCGAGTTAGGTGCCACTAAGTGTTGGTGAGAACGGGCTTAAGGCATTGAGTTAGGTGACACTTAGCGTTGGTGATAACAGGAACTAGGCGTTTAGTTAAGCGACACTTACTGTTGTTGATAACGCGCTTAAGGCATCGAGTTAGGTGCCACTTACTGTTGGTGAAAACGCGCTTTAAGCATTGAGTTAGGTAACACTTAGTCTTGGTGAAAACGGGCTTAAGGCATCAAGTTAGGTGCCACTTACTGTTGGTGAAAACGCGCTTTAGGCATTGAGTTAGGTGACACTTAGTGTTGGTGAGAACGTGCTTAAGGCATCGAGTTAGGTGACACTTAGCGTTGGTGATAACGAGAACAAGGCGTTCAGTTAAGCTACACTTACTGTTGGTGAAAACGCGCTTTAGGCATTGAGTTAGGTAACACTTAGTGTTGGTGAAAACGGGCTTAAGGCATCGAGTTAGGTGACACTTTGTTTGTGGTGAAAACGGGCTTAAGGCATCGAGTTAGGTGCCAGTTTGTGTTGGTGAGAACGGGCTTAAGGCATCGAGTTAGGTGCCACTTAGTGTTGGTGAGAACGTGCTTAAGGCATCGAGTTAGGTGACACTTAGCGTTGGTGATAACGAGAACTAGGCGTTCAGTTAAGCGACACTTACTGTTGGTGAAAACGCGCTTTAGACATTGAGTTAGGTAACACTTTGCTTGTGGTGAAAACGGGCTTAAGGCATCGAGTTAGGTGCCAGTTTGTGTTGGTGAGAACGGGCTTAAGGCATCGAGTTAGGTGCCACTTAGTGTTGGTGAGAACGTGCTTAAGGCATCGAGTTAGGTGACACTTAGTGTTGGTGATAACGAGAACTAGGCGTTCAATTAAGCGACACTTACTGTTGGTGAAAACGCGCTTTAGGCATTGAGTTAGGTAACACTTAGTGTTGGTGAAAACGGGCTTAAGGCATCGAGTTAGGTGTCGCTTAGTCTTGGTGAAAACAGAAATTGGGCACTCAGTTAAGCGACTCTTACTGTTGGTGAAAACGCGCTTTAGGCATTGAGTTAGGTGACACTTAGTGTTGGTGAGAACTTGCTTAAGGCATCGAGTTAGGTGCCACTTAGTGTTGGTGAAAACGGGCTTAAGGCATCGAGTTAGGTGACACTTTGTTTGTGGTGAAAACGGGCTTAAGGCATCGAGTTAGGTGCCAGTTTGTGTTGGTGAGAACGGGCTTAAGGCATCGAGTTAGGTGCCACTAAGTGTTGGTGAGAACGGGCTTAAGGCATTGAGTTAGGTGACACTTAGCGTTGGTGATAACAGGAACTAGGCGTTTAGTTAAGCGACACTTACTGTTGTTGATAACGCGCTTAAGGCATCGAGTTAGGTGCCACTTACTGTTGGTGAAAACGCGCTTTAAGCATTGAGTTAGGTAACACTTAGTCTTGGTGAAAACGGGCTTAAGGCATCAAGTTAGGTGCCACTTACTGTTGGTGAAAACGCGCTTTAGGCATTGAGTTAGGTAACACTTAGTATTGGTGAAAATGGGCTTAAGGCATCGAGTTAGGCGTCACTTACTGTTGGTGAAAACGCGCATTAGGCATTGACTTAGGTAACACATAGTGTTGGTGAAAATATTTCTTTCGTCCATTGACATTGTCGATAGCCTACGTTATTTGAATCTGCACAAGCACATCACTCGTCGCAAGAAGCAGCGGCCGTACTACGCGATGCATATACTTAAAAATATATCGTTTTGTGATTTTTACATTGCTTGTCCAGTTACTTAGCGACAAACTTTGGTAGTGGTTAAGGAGCAATGTATTTATTGCAAAACTTGTACAGTCGCTGTGATATTTGAAAACAGAAATAACATAGTAAGAGCAAGAAATATTTTACGAAAAATACTTGTACATAGATATAGTAAGTGATTCTATGATTTATAAAGTTTTGGTTTATGCTTCGATTTTTACAAGAAACCACTGAACAACACGGCATTCTTATAAATTGTCACGATCGCGGTCGAAAGCGCACTAGTTCGCGGAGACGGCTGTTTTGCCCTATGACATGCTTAAAGTGCGCTCGTCGCGTCATCGACACGCCCCCTTACCACTTCTCCTGTTTTTTATATTTCTATGGTTTGGAGTCACCGGATGCCACCGTTTGAACCCAATTTTTAACCTACTTCAATCCATTTTTGAAGGTTCTCATCTTTTTTTTATGTTTGTTACCTCATAAATTCGTCATTTATGAACCAATTGAAAAAATCTTTTGTTATGTGATAGGAACAAAGTTCTCACCAAATTTATAATCGCAGATCTGCCCGTCGTGAAGAAACTAAAACTGGACGCACGACTAGAAGATACAATTACAATCCAAAGGGAAATTGAACTATTAGACACGAACGAAGTTATCCAGAACACTTCAAATCCTGTCAAGGATACAAAACCGAGCGTCAATCGCAGTATTTGTAATACTGCTGCAGATTCGAGCTGCAGAATTAAAAATAACAAAAGCTATGATAGTATAGTACGTAAGAACAAAGACGTAGCAGGAGATACTATAAATAGTGATCGCAGATTACGTATCAAAGAAAACCCTTTGAAATGTCGCATATGTCAGCGTAGTTTTAGTAACTTTTGTAATTTAAAAAGACACATCCGAATCCACACTGGTGAAAAGCCTTACAAATGCGAAGTTTGTCACAGTAGTTTCAATGAAAAGAGTGATTTAACAAAACATATTCGAATACACACTGGTGAAAGACCTTTCAAATGTGATACATGTCACAATAGCTTTCTTAAAAAGCATGCATTAACAAAACATATTCGCATACACACTGGAGATAAACGTCATAAGTGTCAAATATGTCTGCGTTCTTTCAATCATTTCTCTAATTTTATTAAACATCGATTACACAATGACGAAATACCTTTTCAAAGTGAAATATGTCAGCGTATGTTCAATAATGAGACAGATTTAATACATACTGGTGAAAAACCTTATAAATGTGAAATATGTCAGCATAGTTTTATTGATAAGAGTTATTTAACAAAGCATATGCGAATACATACAGGTGAAAAACCTTATAAATGTGATATATGTCAGCGTAGTTTTAGTGAAAAAGGTAATTTGAACAAACATATTCGAATACATACGGGTGAAAAACGTTATAAATGTGAAATATGTCAGCATAGTTTTAATGATAAGTGCGGCTTAACAAAACACATGCGGATACACACTGGTGAGAAACCTTACAAATGTAACATATGTCAGCGTACTTTTAGCGAAAAAGGTAATTTGAACAAACATATTCGAATACACACTGGACAAAAACCTCACAAATGTGAAATTTGTCAGCATAGCTTTAATGATAAGTGTGATTTAACAAATCATATGCGTATGCACACTGGTGAAAAACCTTTCAAATGTAATATTTGTCAGTGTAGTTTTAGTCAAAGGTATACTTTAACGGAACATGTTCGTATACACACTGGAGAAAAACCTAACAAATGTGAAATATGTCAGCGTAGTTTTCGTCAGCTTTGTAATTTAAAAAGACATATTCGAACACATAACGGTGATACGCCTTACAAGTGTGATTTATGTCAACGCTGTTTTAACGATAAGAGAGATTTAACAAAACATATTCGTATACATACTGGTGAAAACCTTTCAAATGCGTAATTTGTCAGCGTAGTTTTCATGATAGGAGAAATTAAAAAAAGCGTAGTCGTATTCACACTGTTGATTAACCTTATATACCTGGTGGTAACCTGCTTGTCGCAATCACGACGACAACAACAACGAGCTACGAGCTGACAATTTTTTTTTGTTCCGTCCTGCAGGGCTATTGCGTATCTCTGTTGACAGTTCATAGTGATCATCACTTGGCGAGTTTTGATATACAATGACAGTTCTGCACGTCAGTTGAAACCAACAAGAACGGTCACTGTATATCAAACTCGCCAAGTGATGATCACTATGAACTGTCAACAGAGATACGCAATAGCCCTGCTGTTGTATTTATAAAATACAACATAGTAGATAAAATATAATTTAATTAGAAGGTATACAGACAATCACCACACACCACACACATTTGCAACTCTTCATGCACACTCCTACACACTCATCACGATGTACTCTTAGCAATGTATTGTATAGCTATTAAATAGTAAATCTGTAATTGGCTGTAGGATTAGTTTATAGTTTAAGATAAAATTTTAAAGAGCTGTGGATTTTGTGAATAATAAATAAATATTTGTTAAGCTTCATGTTTTTTTTTTCATTTTGCATGCGTCAGTTAAATAATTATAATGTAGGTAGATACACAGGGCCCCTTTTTCTTAGAACCATGAAATAAAAACCAAATTGAGTTGCTCTGTTAAGAGAATATTTTATTAAACAATGTTTTATACATTTCTCTTTTAGATTATGTACGTTTAATGCAACTACATAATTACAAATCTTACAAGATATTATTTCACAAATTCCTTTACAATATTTTAACGTTTTCTTTGTAGTACACTCGTCTGATCCTCAATACACTCGTCTGACCACAGATTACAAACCTTACATATCTTCTTTCTTTAACGTGTGTTTAGTGCCTAACCTGTGTCCGAGTTTTCATGTCGCCCATGGGCCTCTGACTTGGCTTTACATGCCGTCGAGAAATATCTCTCAGGCATGCTGGTTTCCTCACGATGTTTCCCTTCACCGAAGCAAGTGATAATTATAGAATACGCACATGAATCCGAAAAATCAGAGGTTGCGTGATTTTTTTTTTACGGATGGGAAATCCCACTCTGGGCGGAGCGGCAGGGAGTGTCAGACTTATACTGACTAAAACCCATCCATGTTCCTTCTTTGCCCTTGTGTTCCACGGCCGCGATAAGACGGACGGACGGCGAGCTAGCCCGTATAGGTCACCGTCCACAGGCCCGCGCCTACCGAGGCGCCCGGTGCGTCTCCCGTGGCGGCTGGGACGTGAGGTTCTCTCCCTCTCACGTTCCGCCACCTCCTTCGCTAGCATGACTGCTTCGCAGAAGGAGGCGACGGCTTCCCATTCCGTCTCGCTCCGGACCATGGATTGAACTAAGGCCGGACGCGAGAGGTCGCCGCCGCCGATCGCCGATACGAGGACACAGCGGTGCTCCGCCCACGCGGAGCAGACCACCGTGTCCTCCGGTCGATCCTCACAATGGTAACACCCGGGCGTTTATTGAATTGAATTGTTTCCTCCCGCTCGATGCGGTGCAGGAACCTCCCGAAACAACCGTGTTCGGTGAGGACCTGCGTCAAGCTGGAAACAAATTATCGGACGCGGCTGACGGACGCGACTCACAGTTACGACTGATCAGTGTGCACAGTCTTTTGAGACGGGGCTTGCGGACGCGTTCCAGCGCCCATTCCACAAAGAACTGTAGTCGAAGAAACATGTCGAGTAGTGAAAGTGAGGACGATTTTCTCAAATTAGTGGCGGCTGCTTTATGTTGTCGGACGTGCGAACGCTCAAGGTCAGCCCAAGGTTACGTCCTCGACTTACATCCGATAGTTTTCACAGCTCGGTGTACATTCATTACCTAGATACCTTTAAGTCGCGGCTGCCAGCCGCGTCCGATAATTTGTTTCCAGCTTCAGGCGGAAGGTGAGGGCGCCGTGGCGCCTCTCTAGCCCAGGGGGTGTTCTCTTAGAACATTGGAGCCTGCCTGAAACTTTTGTATGGAAACTAGAGCCATCTATCCCAAATAGGGAGAAGCCATTTACTGGTTGGATTACCACTTTATTACAGTGATAAGATTGAATTGAAAATAACGATATAATTAGATAATTTAGGTTAGGAGATGGAGAATTTTGATTTCATTCGAGATTTCTAATAATTTTTTTAACTAAAATTATTAATCTACATTTTTCAACTGTTTGACAACACTGACAACAGTCATAACATGCATTAGACTATAACAGCTATTTTAAACTGATAATTATTAGAATAAATAGCCTGTCGGTGGCAGCGACCGCTCTATGAACAGTGGGTTTCAAGTTCAAACCTCAATCAAGACTCATTTTTTGTATTTATTTTGATAGCTTATGGATTTAGTTCGCCATCACCAAGGATAGTTGGCGCTGCATGTATGATCACGGAAATACGGTTGAGAGTACCGTCTATGTCCATATATATATAGTAGTCTTTGCTCTAGCCACTCAGAGGTGTGTGCCTTGAGTTCGAACTCGAGCCCTATGACTTGGCAGTCCGAAGGTCACACCGTCACTAGGCTATCACTGCTATAAGCTTACACATGAAACGACAGGAATGCGCAGCAAATTAAATGAAGTGTCATGAACTTCATTTACAGAAATATTTCTTCTTTCTTTCTTTTTAGGTGTGAAGCAGATCAGCGCAGTCTTAGTTAAAAGAGTGAGTTAGCAACACATCTCTTCATCTGCAGAATATGTATTTACTTTGAAACATCTATTATAATTTTAATAAAGTACGCCCTACTTTATTAAAATTATAATAGATATTTCATAAATACCTTTACAAATGTGAAATATGTCAAAATGTGTGTGTTGCAGTTAAGAGGCTTCATAAATACATATTATATAATAAAAGATGTCTAACAATGGGTATACTAGGGATGATAAGTGTTGTATTATCTTTGCCATCCTTCTATATTGTCGATAGGTCTAGAGTCTATGGTTTTTCTCTCGGGGAGGCCATCTTGAATTCGGGGCTCCCGGCACATGATGTATGTTGGTTTATAATATAAATTAAACAAGTGCTGATTAAAGCAAGAGTTTTATTGATAACAACACAATAAAGAGGTGGTTTTAGATGTTTTTTGGTGGAACCGAGGTCCAAGTCGTAGTTGTTTTTTTGCCATTTGGCTACGAAACTCTACAAACCCGGCCAAGTGCGAGTAGGACTCGCGCATGAAGAGTTCCGTACCAATTGAGAAAAAGTGCTTTAAGGTAGAAGCGCAAGGGTAGCCCGCGAAATTAAAATTTTCTCAAGTTTTTTGCAATTTGCAGGTCAGTGTCAGGTTGTATGTTGATGAAAATATGAATCGCGCCAGTAACACGTATGGAGTTATAGAATTATAATCATTCAAATCATCAATACAGCCCTCCAAGTTCATATAATCCCATTCAATAGCTTTTTCATGAAAAAGTCACTCTTTGTGATTATATGAACTGGGAGGGTTGTATTGATGATTTGAATGATTATAATTCTGTAATTTCTGTTGATTATAATACGTGTTACTGGCGCGATTCATATTTTCATCAACATACAACCTGACACTGACCTGCAAATTGTAAAAAACGTAAGAAAATTTAAATTTTGCGGGCTACCGTTGCGCATCCACCTTAACTTATCCCATCGAATTCATAAGTTTAGAATTCATGAGATATGCCATAAAAGTACAGGATGTTATTTTTTTTCTGATTTTAGCTGGTTCAATTCCCGAGTGTGGCCAGACTGACAAGCGAATTCTCAAAAATGTTTTAATACTGATTTATTCTTTTTAAAAATAAAGGAATACTCAGCCCTTGTATATAAGCTGTTATTAGCTGTCTCTGTAAATTAAACAAAGAATAAAAAATAAATATCATTAACTTATTTTATTTACTTTTTATCAGTATTTCCGGAACCGGAAGTGCAGTGTGTCCCGCAAGAGGGTGTGGGATGTAAATGGGCCAATAAAAATAGAATACTCCGTCTGTAGTAAAATACAGTCGATGCGGAAAAAGGACCGACACAATTTTCTTAAGGATCTTAGGCCCGAGCTCCACCAAAGCGGAGATAAGAGTGTATCCACCGCAAGCGGCACACAGCTCATCGCTCGCCATCCCACGCCGCTCACCTATATCTATCTCCTATCGCGTATGAATTCGCCGCTAGAGGCGTTAGTGTACCGCGGGGTCACCGAAATGTCAGATGTCATTGAGTGTTCGCGCGTTGCGTGCTTTTTTGTCATATATTTGTAATAATACTCAATTGTGGACTAAATTGAAGTCATTCCTGATTAATTATGACTTGAAGATTTTAAGTAGCAACTTAGGATCTTATTTGTTACTACTTGGAGGTAAAATGATTTTTAAATGTTTCATGCTTGCTAATATTAGGGGGAGAATATCTATGTACATATAATAAAACAGTAAAAAAACTGTGTCTGTGCATTGAATATATTAAAAAAAAAAATTGAGTGGGGTTTGGAAACAGTAATAGAGCACGAATCCAAAAAAAAAATTCTGTCTGTTTGTTTGTACACGCTAATCTTCGGAACTACTCGACGGATTTAAATGATATTTTTTGTTGTTGTATAGGTATTAAATCTGGGCAACATATAGGCTATAATTTATCTTGGAAACTTGAACATCTGATGCAGCACCGCAACAGACCAGCTAAACTATAAGAGATACAAAAATGGTACCGTAGCAAAAATTGTTCCACGTGATGAGCATTTTCTGCTAAGAGAATAAATTTGAAGATCTGGAACACCTGAAGTGGAACTCCAAGAGCCCAGCTACACTATAACATATACATACATATAGGAATGACGTGTTAGCAAGAGTTGTTCAGCCTGATGAGCACTCTCTGTTGTCGTATAAAATTTGAAGATCTGGAACAGCTGATGTGGAATTCCAAGCGCCCAGCTACACTATAACATATATAGGAATGACGTCTTAGCAAGAGTTGTTCAGCCTGATGAGCACTCTCTGTTGACGTATAAAAATTGAAGATCTGGAACACCTGAAGTGGAACTCCAAGAGCCCAGCTACACTATAACATATACATACATATAGGAATGACGTGTTAGCAAGAGTTGTTCAGCCTGATGAGCACTCTCTGTTGTCGTATAAAATTTGAAGATCTGGAACAGCTGATGTGGAATTCCAAGCGCCCAGCTACACTATAACATATATAGGACTTTTTCTCATGTGGGTAGGCTTGACATACAAACGTATTTTTGTGGCTTCCTTATTTAATATTTATTTAAAAATAGTTAATTGGTATTTTCTTCTATTTTAATGTGTTAAATAATTGATAAACCCACCTTCGCTTTGAACTATCCTATCATTTACTCTCTACACCAACCACAACACTGCAATTTATCAACTCAACATGGACAACCAACTTGTGCACAGTATGGAGCAAATGGAGAAGCTGTTTAGCTCTCGCATGTGTGAGTACGAAGATAAGCTGCAGAGAGCTACAGCTGGACCTATCCCTGGACACTCAGATCTTGCTACACTTTCACTGGATTTCTCAGAGTTCAAGTCCTTTGTCTGTCAAACATTTCTTCACTTCAAGACACAGATAGAACTCCTTTCTTTGAGTCTGGACAAGCATGAGACC
Organism: Eugnorisma glareosa; assembly: GCA_947578425.1. NCBI lineage: Eukaryota > Metazoa > Arthropoda > Insecta > Lepidoptera > Noctuidae > Eugnorisma > Eugnorisma glareosa. Next base: position 3,043,134 of record OX387984.1, read on the forward strand.
ACGATGCGACGAAAGATCTTGCTGTTCCACGGTATTCCTGAGAAACCTAATGAAAAATTGAGTGACTCAGTTCTCCATATCATTTCCAAGCAGCTGAAGATAGATGACTTTAAAACGGATTATCTAGAAGTTTGCCACAGGCTGGGAGCCTCACAGGGTAAAACTAGACCGGTGCTGGTGCGTTTCTGTGGCATGGAGTATCGTCGGTTAGTTTGGGACGGTAAAACTACACTCAAGGGCAGCGGTATCACCATTTCCGAGTTTCTGACCAAAACACGACACCAGGTATTTATGGCTGCCCGCAAGCACTTTAATATCAACAACTGCTGGTCTGCAGAGGGCAAGATTATTGTCTTGACGCCTGACAAGTCACGCCGGACGATTTCAACTATGGGTGAGCTTGAAACTTTAATCGCGCTTTATCCCGCTCTCGCCCGTGCTGCCACTCCCAGTGACCTCGTGCCTGCTGTTTCTACCTCGCCGGCAGCAGCATCTGCATCGCCTGTAACCGCAACCCCCAAAGGGAAGCTTGTGAGGAAGGCTCGTCGCTAAGTTTGCTACCATGTTTTTCTTTGATCGCTACGCCTACTCCGGGTATTGTCGGTACATGTTTAAATTTTTGTTAATCTACCCATAGTCTTTAGAATTCGTTTTTATCACTACTTCTTCCTCAATTTAATTTTGCTAGCCGGTAGATGTTTTTGTTGTTTATAATGACGTGACGTCTGTCAAAGTATCACTCACTGTCATTTTATTTTTGCATGGAACTCAGTTAGTCCTAAATTTTTATTGTCTCTGCTTGTATTTTTATGTTTTGCATGGAACTTATTAAGTCCTCAATTTAACGTTTCATTACATTTCTACTTTTAATTCTGTCTGCTTGTAATTGTTGTGGCTGATATTTTAATTGGTATTTTCTTTTTCTCTTTTAATGTTTCTGTTTCCACTTATTCTTGTTTTCCTTCAAATTTTACGCACTAACTATATTAACTGTTGTTAATATATCTACTATCTACAGCGACTAGGTGTTTTTATTAGTTATGTGTATTGGACTATTGTTGTTTTAAGTAAAACAATAATAGTTAAGTTTATTTTAGTAATTTAGTTTAGTAATTTTAATACCATCCATACCTATATATATATACATTTTTTTTTTTTTTATTAGTATTTTTATATTGTTTATGCAAACTATGACCAATGTCGACCTTGAGGATGATTTTTTCTCCTGTTCTTCCTCTTCCAGCAGTTTCCTCAGTGCAGCAAGTGGTTCTTCCTCCTATCTGACTCTTAGTGATCAGATTTCCTCTTTGCTTTCCCACCTCCCAAACAATCTCAACATAGCTCACATTAATGCCCAGAGTGTTCCTGGCCATTACTCTGATCTTCTGGCTTCCTTCAACAGTGCGCAGATAGATGCTTTGCTGATCTCCGAGTCCTTCCTTAAACCCTCTCTTTTATCAGTGCACTACGCCATTCCAGGTTTTGTTCTTATCCGTAATGATAGAACTGGAAAGGGTGGCGGTGGTGTAGCCATTTACTTGCGTGCTGATATCCCTTATAAGGTTGTTAGCACATCACCATCTCCGTACTCGGAGTCAGCGGAGCATCTATTTCTGGAAATTACACTACATCGCGTTAAAATGCTTCTTGGGGTTATGTATAGTCCTAACCTCAGCATCAACTACTTTGACTCTTTTGATTCGCTTTTAAATGATTACTGTCCAACTTATGACCACGTAGTCTTGATGGGTGATTTTAATACTTGCCTTCTTAAAAATGACATTCGTAGTAACAAACTTCAATCTATCCTTTCTTCTTTTAATCTCAGTATTTTGCCTCTCTCTGCTACTCATCATTTCCCTAATTGCACTCCTTCTCTCCTAGACCTGATTATTGTTTCTAATTCTAACAATGTTTCTATCCATGGACAGCTTACTGCTTGTTTCTCTTACCATGATCTCGTCTTCTTGTCATATAAGTTACGCCCTCCTAAGCGCAAGGCGCAATATATTCTCCTCCGGAACTACAAGGGCATAGACCTGGAGGCATTATTGCATGACGCCGGCAGCATCGACTGGACGGATATCTTGGAGAGCTCGTGTGTCAACGAAATGGTTCGTATTTTAAACAGCAAGATACTTAGCTTATATGATTGTCATGCCCCTATGCGTCGAGTGAAGGTGAAATATGTTCCGGCTCCCTGGCTTACTCCTGCCATTAAGGATGCGATGGCAAGTAGAGATAGAGCCAAGAGAAGGTTAAAACGCTGTCCTTCTGAGCGCAATCTAACTGCGTACAAAATGTTGCGTAATAGCTGCAGTCGTATGTGTAGAGATGCTAAGAAACGCTACTTCCACAAATCGCTCGACAACCGCAACTCTTCTGAAGTCTGGAGGTTTTTAAAATCTGTCGGCATTGGCAAGTCTCCAGTTATTTCTGGTAGCGGCACTGACGTGTGGGCTCTTAACGAACATTTCTCACTCCCCCCTGTTACGTTGGATCCGCACGTCAAGTCTGTTACTTTAAATAAACTTTCCTGTTTGCCTTTGCCGCAATGTTCTCCCTTTGAATTAAGTCCTGTGAGTGAGATTGAGGTCAAAAAATCGATTTCTGCTATCTCCTCGTCTGCTGTTGGTAATGACAACCTTTGCCTAAGAATGATTTCTCCTATCCTTCCCACATTACTTCCCGTTTTAACTCACATTTTTAATTACTCCCTGTTTTCTTGTACTGTTCCTGAGGTCTGGAAACAAGCCCATATCATCCCCTTACCCAAAATCTCTAATCCGGTTGCACCAACCGATTTTAGACCTATTTCCATCCTCCCTTATCTCTCTAAAGTTCTTGAGCACATTGTCCATCAGCAACTCACGGCCTTCCTTTCTAGGAATGATCTCCTCAGTACTTTTCAATCTGGTTTTCGTCCTGGCCATAGCACTGTAACGGCTCTTATAAAGGTTACTGACGATATTCGCTGGGCTATGGACCACAAGTCTCTTACCTTACTTGTACTTCTAGACTTTAGCAGCGCCTTTAACTCTGTTGATTTCGACATCCTTCTGGGGATCCTTAAATCTCTCAATTTCTCCTCTTCCTCTATTGGTTGGTTTGACTCCTATCTTAAAGGCCGCTCACAGCGTGTTCGTCTTGATGAGTCTTCCTCTGATTGGTGCCCTCTTAGCGCGGGTGTGCCTCAGGGTGGCGTTCTCTCTCCTCTCATTTTCTCTATTTTCATAAACTCTGTCACCAGAGTCATCTCTTCCTTCTTCCATCTCTATGCAGACGACTTGCAGCTTTACCATCATTTCTTAAGGGAAGATGCGGAAGCCGCCGTGTCTCTCATGAACAAGGATCTGGATTTGATTAGTGAGTGGTCGCAGTCCTTTGGACTGCAAATCAATCCTAAGAAATCTCAGGCCTTGATCATCGGCGGCAGATATATGCGGAATAGGCTCGATGTTGCGTCGCTGTCTCCACTCAGGCTGAATGGAGTTCAGATTGATTACGCAATTAAGGCTAAAAATCTGGGGGTGACTATGGATTCCTACTTATCTTGGACTGCCCATGTTGCTGAAGTTAGTCGCAAAGTGCACTACACGTTCCACTCATTGAAATGCCTCCAGAGCTTCCTGCCATTGAACACCAAAATCTCCCTTGCGCAAACTCTCATTCAACCCATCATAGACTACGCCGATGCCTGTTATTTGGATGCCACTGAGGAGCTCTTAAATAAACTTGAGCGCTTGCAAAACATCTGTATTCGTTTTGTATTTAACCTTAAAAAGTATGATCATGTTTCTAACTTTCGCAAAATACTCAAGTGGCTCCCAATTCGACTTCGCAGGAACTCTCGGATATTGTGTTTGCTATTTAACATCCTTCATAACCCTAAAACACCATCATATCTGCGGGAACGCTTTTCCTACTCCCGTCCTTCTGATGCACCTTGCAGGTCGCATCTTAAGAACCTCCTTAAATCCCCTCCACACTCTACCGACTTCTACTCTTATTCCTTCACTGTGCATGCCGTGCGGTTGTGGAATTCACTTCCGCCTGATATTAGGGACTGCCAAACTGTTACAGTTTTCAAGAGAAGAGTGAAAGAACATTATCTTTCCATTTCGTCATAGTTGCATAAATTAGTATGTATTATTAGTTATTTTATAGTATTTATAGTATTTTTATATGTTTGTATTTATAAGTATGTTAGTAGGTATATTCTTATATGGTATGAGGAGGTATTATATTTAAATAGGTCTGCGTTATGTTTTGTATTCCATTTTCTTTTCTTCTTTTACACACTGTGTCTACATCTCTTTTTTAAATTCTCCTTTCGCAGGTATGCTGGAAGAGATTTCTTTAGAAATAAGCATCACCTTTGTACTATTTTCTGTTCCTTTTTTCTTTTCTGTATTTAGTGTGTACATAAATTGTTAAATAAATAAATAAATAAATAGGAATGACGTCTTAGCAAGAGTTGTTCAGCCTGATGAGCACTCTTTGTTGACGTATAAAAATTGAAGATCTGGAACACCTGTTATGGAACTCCAAGAGCCCAGCTACACTATAATATAATTATAGGAATGACGTCTTAGCAAAAGTTGTTCAGCCTGATGAGCACTCTCTGTTGACGTATAAAAATTGAAGATCTGGCACACGTGTTGTGGAATTCCAAGCGCCCAGCTACACTATAACATATATAGGAATGACGTCTTAGCAAGAGTTGTTCAGCCTGATGAGCACTCTCTGTTGACGTATAAAAATTGAAGATCTGGAACACCTGATATGGAAATCAAAGCTTACACTAATTTCACTGTATAATTATAAAAAAAACATAAGCTGGGAGTACCTCCACGCGGTGAAGGCGGTAACAGTTGAGGACCAATTTTCGATGAAAATTCGATGAATCATTGAAAATTTGACTCTACTGGTCAAAACTCCCATATTTAGTGTACCCTTGGGATCCGCTGCAGAATAACGGGAAGAACAGGTTTTTCAGCTAAACTATAAGAGATATAAAAATGGTGCCATAGCAAAAAATATTCTACGTGAAGAGCATTTTCTGCTGTGAGAATAAATTTGAAGATCTCGAACACCTGATGTGGAACTCCAAAGCCCAGCGACACTATAACATATTAAGGAATGACGTCTTAGCAAAAGTTGTTTAGTCTGATGGGCATTTCCTGTGGACTTACAAAAATGAACGATCTGAAACGTTTCCAATCGTCTCGCTCATCCCGTTGTTTTCCCGTCCCCGGGCCTTAGAATTCTACATCAGACGTTTCAGATCTTCGATTTTCTTGACAACCCCGTTGTCGCTGGCATAAGCAACAGGATCCGCGTACGAAGTCGCGGGCAGAAGCTAGTTGTAAATATGTTTCTGAAGTTTACACTATGTTGTTATACCTACGTTATAAAATCAACTTTTTATGAAGTTATTGGTACCTAATCTAAAGTATAAAATAGAATTATTGACATGACCTTACTCGCCAGTGGCGCCATCTGGTGAGCTCAAAAACAATAGCCCTCATTACGAGACATCTCTTCTCTTTGCTCTACCGTTACCACTAAAGCTAAGCGGATACGAGAAGTTCAAATAATGAAATTATAATGGTGGATTACATCACATCTCCCTTCCTCGCATCACGGCTGCGCTTCGGTGGAAGTCCGGCTCTTAAGGCGTTCGCTAAAACATTGGTGGGTGCGCACTTTAGAAATATCCTTTAGAACCCGTCGCGCCTTTCAGCGCTTCGACGTCCTAAACCTAGTTTAGAGAACTTCACTTAGTCTGCAAAAACTAAAATGTAGATTTTCATGCATGCAACAGTATGCTTTTGATTTCGCAGCCTTTAATTTGGAAAAAAATAATGATTACCTACCTACTATAAAAAGGTTATACCTAGTGAGTCAACCATAAGAGGTAGACTATGTTATCGTGGACTTTTTACGTCATACATGATTGTTGCGTATCTTTAACCGTTTACCGCGAAGCGCACGTAACGGAAGCTCTCAAAAGGAATAAATTTTCACCGTTATTTCAACATTTTTCAATGATATTCATTTTGAATCGGAATTTTGTTACCAATGGTTTTATTTCTTTGCACGGAATCCTAACTATTTTTCAAAAATAAAAGTCACCTTTGTTAGACCTATACCATCAGCTATCTGCCAGTAAAAACCCGTCAGAATCCAGTCCCGTCAATCAAAATCGGTTTAGCCGTTGAGGAGATTAGCCGGAACAAACAGAAACATTAGTCAGATTCGCCAAATTTAGTAAAAGCACACAATATTTTCGTCACGTTTTGTCTGGATTAGGGCGTTAGCTAAAAACCCATGCGTACGGAAACTTTCAACGCTCGCTTGTCTGTATTAATAAATAGTACGAGCGGTGCTCAAAGGCACGTGCGACGGGTTTAGGATAATTCCGTGTCCGCACGTGTGTTTTGGCGTAGGTACCTACCTGGTACGCGCTGAGTCGTTTTGGTGCAGGGTACGATGTTGTGAAAATCAAGGTTGCTGAATCCCGACGTTAGTTTTTGACCTTTTGAAATCGGAAAGTAGGCCCCTACCTGAGGGCCGGCTGCATCTGACACTTTTAAATGTAGTTCTGGCGCCCTACCGACACAGCTCTTAAGTTTTGTTCTGAGTAGGTATGCTTTGCTGAAACATTTCATCTGTATCGAAGGCTCATTTTTTAATCCTTGCGAAACGAATGAAGACAAATTAGTAAAAACTTAAAGCAACGGGCCAAGGAATTTCTTAATCGTGAATTAAACTAGCTATGATTAAATAACTTGGACCCTCAATACAGACGCGTGCATAGCCTAAATATCGGAAAGTACCAACATATGTGACTGCCTTCGTTCCCCGCGCACTTGTCGTAGCACCTGACGTATTTTGTGCTCCTAAATAGTTGGTCGTATCGGGGTTTTCACCTTTTTGATGTGGCCGGCGACTGGTTGCATAACCTTTTGAACGCTAGATCATAAAGGCACGCGCGTGCTCTCCACGCCAAGCCACAATTTCACCAACCATTTTGTGTCACATGTCTGTGTCGTTTAGCGTTCAGGGCACGCGCTTGCTTGTCACGTATATGTAACTATGGCGTTTTAAAAGGTTAATAATTCGGTTGCAGCAGCCTCGCTGCCTAGTGCGCGGGAGGCCCGAACCTATCAGATTTCTTCTTCATTGTCTAGCGTTAACCAGAGGTAATAAGTAGGTATCTAGATCTGGCTCGCGAGGTTGTCGACATGTGGGACGTGAGTACAGCTGCAGTCATTGTGCCGATAGTCGTGTCGGCCAATGGCTTAATAGCCAATAGCCTCGTCGAACATCTGAGGAGGCCCTCGCTTGCCAGCTGGATCAAGGGCTTGATTCAGAAAGCAGTAGCTACCTATTTCTGGACACGGCAAGTATTGATAGGTGCCTCTCTCAAGAGCCTTGAACCTCGTTCCTGATGCCGATGGGCCATATATTTTTTATATTTTTAAATATTCCGTTTACTTTTGTTTTTATAATTTATGAGACATTTCACATAATTATCTAATACATTTTTAATCATCGATCTATTTTTAACCGACTTCAAAAAGGAGGAGTTTGTCAATTCGTCGGAACCTTTTTTTTTATGTAGGTATGTTCCCCGATTACTCGAAGATGGCTGAACCGATTTGGATTATTATTTTTTTATTCGATAGGGTATACCTACTTCCAAGGTGGTACCATGATCATCAATTCAGGATCTGATGATGGGATCCTGGAGAAATAAAGAGAACTCTTCAAATTTTATAGGCACACTTGAAGCAATTTGGGTAGTTTTTGGAAGAGTACTTTCTCGGAGTGGTTCCATTTCAATTTGGTGAAGATCTGATGAAGAACTTCGGAGATAGGCAACGGAACTCCTCAATAAATGATAGCAAATAGACTAGGGTTGCTGAAATCTCATGTCTGTCTATTGTTTACACCAGTTAATAATATCACGCCGGTACCCTGTGAAGGGGTAAGCACATGTGAACCATTAAAAAGTGAAAATAAAAAAACTTTTATTCAAAAAATTAAACAGACTTTAAATCAAATCAAATCAATTTATTTGTTAAACATAGGTATTGACATTTTAGATGGATCTTAAGAACTAGATAGCGCGCTATGTTTTGTCAATTTTGACATACAAATATTTATAGAAAAAACATGCATGCATGTGTAGTTATGAAAATTATAATTATAATAAGAAATTATTAACATATTGGGATTAAATTAAATACTTAGTTTACATTAAATTACAATACTTTAAATCTTCTTTGGTATTAAATTATTATCATTCAAAAAGTCTTTAATTTTATAGTAACACTTGTCAATTAGTAATAATCTGAGAGCTTTTTTAAATTTTACTAGAGGCATATTTTTGATATTGTCAGGTATTTTATTGTAGATTTTAGGTGCAATGCCAAAAAAACTCTTTTGCATTAAAGATGTCTTGCATTTTATATAACACAACTGTGACAAATATTGAGCACGTATTGGCATTCTTTTTATGTCAGACATTTTTTCGAACAAGTGGGGGTTGCTTTTTTATAAATACTGCAGATTCTAAAATATATAATGCTGGTAGTGTTAGTATTTTCAGTGATTTGAAGGATGGTACACAGCTATCAGTAGTCTTTAATCCACACATAGATCTTATACAGCGTTTCTGCATCGTAAATATAAGTTCCCTGTCAGTTGATTGTCCCCAAAAAATAATTCCGTACCTTAGCACTGAAGCCACTAGTCCATGATAAGCTGTCAGTAACGTGCTAATATCTACTTTTTTAGATAGTTGATAGAGTGCGTATGCAGATTTACTCAGTCTGTTACATAGGTGTTCTATTTGTGGTTTCCATGTTAATTTATTGTCTACCATTATACCTAAGAACTTAGCAGTATTTACTGTTTCTATTTTGTAATTTTTATAAGCCAAATTTATAGTGGGATTTGCCCGACGTTGATGGAATTGCATGATTTTAGTTTTATCTAAATTTATTACTAAATTGTTACAATTAAGCCAATCTATTATTTTTGTCAGTGAATCATTAATCTCGTTTTCATAATTATTGAGATTTGTGCATTCTATTATAGCTGTGCTATCATCGGCAAAGAGAACCATTTTTTGTTTTGTTATCTTTGGGAGGTCGTTTATATATATTAAGAAAAATGGCGGTCCAAGCACGCTACCCTGGGGGACACCATACCTTAGGAGTCTTGGTTTCGATAAGAAAGTGGTTTCTATTTTAGTTTTAGGACATAATCTGGTAATTTCAGTACACTGGTATCTATTGCTTAGGTATGATTCTATGAGGTCGAGGATATTACCTCTTATACCATAAGCATGTAATTTCTGTATAAGTAGTTTATGATGCACGTAGTCAAAGGCTTTACTCATATCAGTGAAGATAGCACAAACAGGATTTTTATTATCAACACATGTCATGACAGTGGAAAGTAAATCATATAGAGCCATATTTATTCCACATTTCTTTCGAAATCCTTTTTGTTCCACACAAAATAAATTATATTTCTCAAAATAAGTGTAAAGCGAATTATAAATAACTTTTTCAAAAACCTTAGAAAATACAGGAATCTTAGCGATCGGTCTATAGTTTTTTGCATCAGTTTTGTCATTTTGTTTAAATAATGGCTTAATTATTACTTTTTTTAGGCTATTTGGATAAATACCGTCACATATACAAATATTGATAATATGTGCCAATTTAAAAACAATAAAAGTATAAAATAACTTTAGCTTCAGAAGTCCGTGACTTTTGTTATTTTGTTTTTGACTTTTTTGTCACCGACTTCTGAAGCTAAAGTAATTTTTACTTTTTTGTGTTTTTGAAGTTGGTTTAATTTTTTTCAAAAAAGTTTTTTTTTAAAATAAGTATGTAAACATTTTTGAATAAAGGAGGAAAATAAAATAAAACAAAAAAAATAATCAACAATCATTATATTTGTTTACAAACATATATTCTAAAGTGAAATATAACCACAATAAAGCTTACGATTAAGTTTCAATCATACTACAGCACCGATAGAACTAATTTACCGATACATTATTATTTCGATAAAATCTTCGCTACATTCGATGAATCGGTAACTTAATGATAATATTTTATCGGAATTATAATAAATGGTAATACCGATATTATAGCACATTGCGCTTATAGAATATGATTTGCGAAGACAAGCTACGTATATATGTGTTAGCATTTACGTTGTTTAATTTTTATCTAGACCTTTGTGCGTCGTGCATGAGGACTGGGATCCCTTTAGAGCCATCGAAGCCAATCTAAAGTCGCACAGGTAGATTTATAGTCATACAAGATGACCAGTTTAAGTTTGCAGTTCAACGTGGCGCTGCTTGTCAAGAAAAAATGCATCGATATGACAAACTTGGTACATTTATTTTTGTTCTATGTTTCCCGTTTGTACAGATAAGTTGGTTGAAGTGTACCCGCAGTTCTTTTTTTTTACTTTTAACAGCTAGATGAACAGCAACCATATCACAACGACATTATATAAGGACCATTTCGACTTTGTCAGTAATACAAAAATAACTGTGAAACTACATAAAAACATTAAATATACAGGGTGTAAACAGACCCTTCACCAAGCACTCTGTACATAAAACTAAGTAACCCTACGCTAAAATTATTGCTGGGAGAGGACTTTTTTTGGGGTGAAAAATCACGTGTTACGGTAAAACTCAATGTAACGCACTCAAAACTTGTGCTGGTGGATGCATTTAATAGTACGGGGGTCGTGGAGGTATTTATAGGAAATTTAAAACATTAAGAAGTTGTATCTAAAAAAAAACTTGTTTAAAAGTGTGAACTCTCCGTAACTAGAAGGTTCCCAGACATAGTCTAGAACAAAAAACTTATCGCAATGACGGGGGAGACGAGGTCTAGTTACACCCTCTTTTACCAGCTTCTGAATAAGGGTGAAATACATAATAGAAATAAGTACATACATTTTTGTAGCACCAGAATCCATAACAGAGATTTCAAATTTGACATGTCACTTGGGCAATGTTGCCACATCCATATAAGTATTTATAACTACAATTAAATGCTTATAATTATTAAGCCAAGTCAAGCTTAATGGACAAATATGTAAGACGGTAATAAACGCCAATTTAAAAATCAGTTTTTTTTTTTTAATAAGCAACGGAAAAATGCAACTTAGGCCCATGATGACGCTATAATTATCTGCCTAGCCTTTTCCCTACTATGTTTAGATCTAGGTTTGACAGCAACGGATACAGTTGAATACCAGTATGGTACAGACGCCAGCACATCAATCTACTACAATCTGTCAATTTTTTTTAATAGATTTTTCAACTTTAAGGTGGAAGCGCAAGGGTAGCCCGCGAAATTTAAATTTTCTCAAGTTTATTGCAATTTGCAGGTCATTGACAGGTTGTATGTTAATGAAAATATTAATGGCACCAGTAACACGTATGGAGTTTCATAATTATACTCATTCAAATCATCAATACAGCCCTCCAAGTTCTTATAACCCCATTCAATAGCTATTTCATGAAAACGTCACTCTTTGGGATTATATGAACTTGTAAGGTTGTATTGATGAATTGTATGATTACAATTCTGTAACTTCATACGTGTTACTGGCGCGATTTATATTTTCATCAACAAACAACCTGACACTGACCTACAAATTTCAATAAACGTAAGAAAATTTAAATTTCGCGGGCTACCCTTGCGCATCCACCTTAATGTTAAAGCATTAGGTTAAAAGGTGATTGGGGAAATTTGTTTGACAGTTTCGTGTAGCTTGATGTGCTGGCACCTGTACATTGAGCGACACACTGGGTTGTGGAGGTCAGATAGGCAGTCGGTACATGTAAACTACTGGTATTCATCTGCAAAAACTGATCTCAATGTAGGAAAAGCAGGGACTGAAAGGGTTACGGTTAGAGGTTAAGATACTTCGGGCCTGTGGACGGTGAGCTATGGGTTAGCTCGCCGTCCGTCCGTCTTATGACGACAGGCCGTGTCGACGGCGCGTTCGTGTTCCACGCGCACCTCAAAGAGATGTCAGCAATAGGAAGGGGTCCGCAAGGGCCGATGCCTGCCGGGGCTGCGGGACTGTTCGAAAGAGATACCGTGGCCCCGGAACACAAAGGGCGATGAAGGAACATGGATGGGTTTTAGTCAGTAAAAGTCTGACACTCCCTCCTGCTCCGCCCAGAGCGGGAGGAGTTATTTGATGATTTCCCGATGATTTTGCGTTTGTGCACTACAAAGAATTTTACTGTCCGGCAGTCCGATTTTTTACGGTCCAATGTGGCATGAAAAAAACTGATGATTGACAAGTGCACTTGTCCATCTTTTAAAACAAGAATCTATAAAGGTAATAGTGTTTATACCGAAACATACCGTTAAGCATTCCCAAACACAAAATTCCGCTACTGAAAAAAAAAACGATACCGATATATTTCGGTAACGCTTATTTAACGGTATGATGTCATACTGAAATTTAATGGTACCTTAATTTTTGGGTAATTCAGTCCCTGAGGAAAAGACATGATGATTAACTCTTACTAAACAGGGTAGAAGAGACACCGACGTGAAAAGGGTTACCAAGTATTCAGTAGATCATTCTGAGCCCCTCCACAAAGAAAGCTTTCACCGGTAATTTAAAAAAAAAAACGGCCATGTGCGTGTTGAACTCGCGTGGAGAGGGTTGCGTACAATGCCAAAGTCAAATGTTTTAATATACAACTTGTAACAGAAAGGGTATAATCATATGGAATACTGTGGTACGGACCATCAAACTGAACAACTTTCTCTATGGGACCACCATCGAAATCGTAAAAAAATAATCAGCTATCCCATACATTTGGGTCGAGTAGGTATTGAAATTTTGTATAGGACAGCTGATTATTTTTTTACGATTTCGATGGTGGTCCCATTGAGAAGGTGTAGCAGTTTTGTTGGATACTGGTGTTTTTTTTTTAAACAACTGACGAGAAATTTCTATATGGTAGGTTCAGCCCCCCTAGCATGGCAATACTATCTCTAGTCTACCAAGACTCGACAAAGCTCTTTCTATACAACTTGACATGTCTTGTCATTAATTTCATACATTTCTAACATCGCCATGCTTGCGACGATAGAAATCTTTCCACAATCTGTCATAAAATGACACTTCAATTCGACTCTTCGTCGACAAAAGCCGTTTCTACGGTGGTCATGCTACGCGGACAGAACGATGTACGGAATACGTGGTACCAGTATTAGCGTCGGTGACAACAATAGCGGGTAGGGGACGTGGAGTGGGGTAAAGTAACATTCCATAAAATCCATCTAGTCTAAATTTTGAACGGTAAGGCCTCACATATCACAATTGACAACATTCAAACATTTATTAAACGTTAAAGCCGAATTTAAATGAAAATTCACACAAAACGGGTCGCTAACAGCGATAATTTATCATAATCGCCCCGATAAATTTTATTATCGCTCCGATATTCAGGTAGTTGACACCATTGACCCATAAACAAGACAGAACTTCACTAAAAAAACTTTGATCCGGATCCAATTAATTTTCAATTAATTGTAAAATTATATTTCATTGCTTTGAAACAAAAGTTGTTTTTGTTAATGTATGGGGACCATCGCGTATGAATTCGCCGTCTTAAACGCAATATTATTTACCCATCATCGCTTAGCTGAAGTGGGACTGGACTGGCCACGTCTGCCGCATGCCCAATAAGCTATGGGCCGAAATGGCCACTTTCTGGAGCCCTGAAATAGCCAGAAGGCGTCGCGGCAGACCTCGTAGAAGATGGCGGGACGAACTAGACAAAACCAACGACCAGTGGCCCACATTAGCCCTGGATCGGAACAGCAGGAAGTCATGGGGAGAGGCCGTTGCCCAGCTGTGGGATGACGCAGGCTAACAGTATCGGAGAAATAATAAAGCAAATATTATCGGAGCGATAAACTATAACATATTACACTGATCGTTTTCACAAAATCGTCATATTCATATACATATTACAATTACAGTAGTGCAAAGCTGTGTAACTATTGCAATCTAATATAACATTGCTAACACAATGATGATATTTAACCTTTTTTAAAACAACAAGATTTTTTTCAAAATTATTTTTCTTTGTGATAGAATGTGCAGTAGAAAACGATTGTAAATATACATTTTATTACTTTATTCGTTTAACGGTCACTTTAAATTGTTTGGCAAAACTTCACAAACTGGATACGAACCTTCGTCGAATCGACGAATCCTCGAAACAAAATTCATTGTCTCTTTTAAAAGCGCGTGCCGATAACCGTGTTGTCGCTAGTGAACTATGTGCTTGCTACGCTCACTGCGGAGACATTCACAATTTTTTTAAAATTATCACCGACTACTCGTCGTTTCGACGAATGGTTAGGTATAAAGGGGTCCATGCGTAGGTGTCTAGCATTACTCCGCGATAGTCAGTATCCCAGTGTGAGAAATTTTGCTACATAATTTAAATTTACCTGTTTTTGCAACCGTGTAAATGGCACTGTGCTTTTATGACACATTTATTAAGCTTTAAAAAAGCAAATATTTATCATTTAAATTGCATTTAAGGCTTAAATTAATAAAAATAACTGATAAGTATTAAATAAACATTACTGTAAGGACAGAACTCCGGACAACGGACTTACAAGGTTACAGAGCGGCCATTGGGAATATTGCCATGTACAAAAATTTAGATCACATAGGTTAATAGCGACGTTTTCGATTTTGACACACGAATGCTACCTGACAAGCGAGCGTACGAAACTAGAGAAACCGACGTACCTTCCTTTAATGTGACGTTTTTTTGCAATTTGCATTTTTTGCCATCAATTCCATTTAATAACTATTTAATGGGGTTAAAAATAGAGGGCTGTATTGATGATTTTAATATTATAATTATGTAACTACATACGTGTTATGGACGCAAATCATAGTTTCATCGACATACAACCGGACACTGATCTGCGAATTGCAAAAAACTTAAGAAAATTTGAATTTAGCGGGCTACCCTGGCGGTTCTACCTTAAGATCTAACATCACGTAAGTATGACCACTTTAAGTGTGTAGGGGTACGTTTAAGTAAGCCGGCGAAATTTATGCCGGATAAAAATTAAACTAGCGAGGGCTCGCTGAATGGAATCATTGGTCTAGATCAATGTTGACTGTCAAATTCAATTGACAGCTCAGCTTGTATTTCATTCTGCCCCTTTCGTCTACAATAATTTGCATCATAAGTAATCATAACTTCATCCATAATCCACAAATAAAATTCACGGAGACGATGATTAAGTACTCGTTAGAAATATTCGTTTCTAGGGCGCGAATCTAGCAAATAAAACTACAGACAGCTCAATGTCAATGTCAATCTGACAACAGAATAAAATTTAGCGAGGTAAAAAGGTCGCTAAAATTTATACCAGCGGACCTCGCGGTGTGCTTGAACGGGGTGTTTGACGTTTAGTCAGTTTAAATTTTAAACTGTTTAATTGACTTAAACGCACCCCAGTGCAACGTGGCGCTGCTAGTCAACAAAGTTTGCATCGAAATGTCAAACTTGGTACATTAGGTTACAGTTGGTTGAAGTATTAGTTTTTGACATATTGATGATGTTTCATAGAGAATCGGAAGACACGTTTTTTCAGCCAATCAGAAACAAGCAATTTCACTATCGAATTTGATGTGAACAAAAATTATCAAATGGTATTGTACCATTACCTAGGTGTAATTATGCAGTTTTATCACTCTCATATAAAGTTGCTATTTAACTTCTTATCATTGAATTGTGAAAACATTGGAAAACCTCTTTTATTTCAGGGTTCCGTAGGTAAACGCCAAAACTGAACCCTTTTTTGTCGTGTCAGTTTCTCTAAATGGCACAGCCATTTTATTGTTATATTAACTAAACACTAGCTTTTGCCCGCGGCTTCGCTCGCGTGAAATTATTACTTTCCTTTTAAGTTAGACCTTATAACATCAACTACCTGCCAGTAAAAGTCCCATCAAAATAGGTGTTTGACTTACGTGGTGTTAGTACTTAACCTATGTTATTACAATGTTAGATTTCGAATTTCTACGTCCTGACCCGTCTAAGGCTCATAAATATATGAATGTCTTTGTCACGTAACGTATTGGATTCTGTATCAAGTCCGGTGTCCAGAGCTAGCCTGTATCAGTTGACTGAACCTTACGCCAGAGCATAAAGGCACGCGCGTGCCCTCCACGCCAAACCATAATTTCGCCACAAATATCTACAAAAAGAATAGGCATTCAAAAACTATTTTTTTTTATCTCGTGTTATACTGCACCGTATTTTTTTTGTCACATATTTGTGTCGTTGGTATAAAGGGCACGCGCTTGCTTGTCACGTATATGTGACAATGGCGTCCAAAACGTTAAAAATGCATCCACACTGACATTTCCATTTGTATAGCAACATGCTACCATTACGTAGGGCCTCGAAAAGCACGTTAAGCCGTTGGTTCCGCCTGTCATTTTCAGATCTTTGACAGTCGTTACATGTAGACAGTGAAAGTTTGACAACCAGTCTCATCAAGGGGTGTCGTATTACCCAGTTATTGGTTTGTGGAGCTCAGATAGGCAGTCGCTCCATGTAAAATACTGGTTTTCAGCTGCATCCAGTTAGTCTGAAGCCGACCCCAACATAAATGAGTTGAATGAGTTAAGCAATTTTTTGTTATCCGATATTGATTACGAAAACTTGTCAGCATTACTCCACAAATGCGGTGTGGATGCACCTTCAACTAAACCAACACAACACCAATAAAAGCAATATAATGATCATAACAGAATTAAAAAATGCAATAAAATCATTATACTTTAATGAGGAAGGTCTGTCAAAACTCATTACAGATGGCGCCACCATAGCTAGGTCCCAATCTGACAAAGGAGGTCAAACGATTTAAAAAAAAATGGCGTTATTTTTCAACAAAAGAGGATGCTTGGACCTACCTATCCTAACGCCATTTTGCTTCCCATTTTTTAAATAGATATTATTTTTTTTTCTATGTAATAAAAATAAATCGAAGACATGGATTTTAATAAAAACAAAATCTATTTTGATTAAACATAATGTTTCAATAATAAAAAAAAAACACAAAGAAACAAAAATTAAAACTATTGGTATTTATTTAAAATGTTACATTTTAAAAGCTTCTACAATGTATTTAATAAAAAAGGTACGATCTACTCAAATACAACAGTAGTTTTAACAAGTTGGTGAAAGTTTAAAATTAAGTCTCTTCGAGAGACCGATTTGTTTTTTTTTCTGAAATACGAAAGTATTTAGCACTTTATGGCGGTCTGGTATTCACCTGCATCTGGTTAGACTGGAAGCCGGCTCAAGCATAGTCTGGAAAAGGCTAGGCAGCTGATGATGCCAATTCTTCTCCATAGAGATCTACGCTATGGAATCGGCAACTACAGTACTTTCACAAATTATTATGCCGTGTGACTGGGATAGCTTCCGTCTTTTTTTTTTGTCATTCTTAAGCGCCTATATTGGTCTAATTGAAATTAATGCTTTGAATTTGATTGTCTGTGAAAATTCACCAACTTATTAAAAATAGTGTTGTATAACTTATTTAAGTAATATAATATATGATAATTAACCCATTATAACATGTTTTATCCTATGGCACATAATTGAACTGAAACTGGAGTACCAATCAAAATATTCTATTTATAAATTGACTCGTCTATAGCTAATTTTATAAACTAAAAAAAAAGGTAAAATTTTCGTTTTTTTTTTAAATTTCGTCATCTGTAAAAAAGAAAGGAGATATAATCAAAGACATTTCGACATAGATTTTCAGATTCGTTTTCGTTTTCGCGATGTCGATACACGGTGTAATCGCACAAATGGTTACTACGTGTTCAGTACAATAGTCAAAACCACGATATATAAATTTTTCATCAGGTAAAAAAAAAACAGATGTATCCTACACAAGTGCAATACCTACGATTCTGAAACTTACCTCCGTCAAACGTTTCTCTGCCGAATGAGCCGCCGACAGAATGTTTCGTTTATGAGTTGTTCAATGACAGAACCTTTCAACTACGAACGATTCGCCGACACAACGATTTACTCATGAACGAATCGACGACAGAACCGTTTCTTTCAAAACGTACCTATGTATGTTTAGATTTACTCAATATTAGTGTCAAACCAGGCCTAAATAAGCTTTGTCGACGAATCCTTCTTTGGTGAAAGATTCTGTCGTCGATTTACTCATGAATTAATCGTTGTGTCGGCGAATTGTTCGTAGTTGAAAGGTTGTGTCGTTGAACAACTCATAAACGAAACATTCTGTCGGCGGCTCATTCGGCAGAGAAACGTTTGTTCGAGGTAAGTTTCAGAATCAATACTTACACGGTCAAACTGTATACAACAGCTGATTTACTTGCAATGTTTGTATGTATGTTTGTTTAGTAGGTCAAATCTTGCAACTGAACTTTAACTTGCAGCTGACATTTTGCATGTACCGTTTAGTTTGGATAACAATGAATGGTTAGCGTAGTTTGGATAGCGTTAGCGTGGTCAGTAACGTCATTCTAAATCCAATATGGCGGACTCCCAAAGATGGCGACTAGTTATTTTTTATGCACCCTCATGATACAGGTATCAATTTGTGTTTGCTCATATACGAAAAAAAAGTGAACGTCACACCTATATTCAAAAGCTTGTTTAAAAAAAAAACAAAAAAAAACTATTCATACCTGCTTTTTTTGTTATTGGGACAAGTCCGCCACACTATTCAAACCACTAACTCCTGAAAGCCAGAATCAACAGTAGCGACCACCAGAAAAAACTGCTAATCTGTTTTTTTAATCTCAGAGACTGACATTACGTGGGTTGCCAGGTTTTTGCAATTCTTAAATAGTGATGTGCCACTACCGTAAATTGTCGTTGGTAAAATCAGTAGTATCGTTTTTTTAGGTAAATAAAATGGCGTCCAGTGTTGTTCCTGTTAAATTTAGGGTTGCCATATTCAAAATCACACACTAACTGCAGTATTATCATAATTATTTTTAAAATTGTAATTGTTTGTATGGTGTAGTTGCAATAATTGCCGTAATTTTTAAAAGTTCTACCGTTTTCTAAGAGAAAAGGGTTTATATATCCGTTTTACCGTGTACTAACAACACTGATGGCATCTGTAATTTTTTTTGTAAACGTCTAATAAATATAAAAAGTTACGATTCAACAAACCGGTATCGTAGGTACAACACTACACAAAAGAGCTGGCAGCATTATCTGTAAGTTTGACATTTGCATGTGTCAATTTAGTCTCTGAGATTAAAAAAAAGACTTTAGTATAAGTTTGGGGTGTAAAGAACAGGGTGTTAAGTTCTTAATCCCCCATAAAAAAGGGAGGATCCTTCGACCAGATGGGTGTTATGTCTGGTGGGCTACTGCCCGACAGTTGTTGTCGGGTTCTTCTATATTTCTTTTTTTTTTTAAACGTTGCCCCTACACTAGGAATTTCTCCTGTATCGTGGGTGCGTTTACAAACATTTTAACTCACGTACACAAACAGCCAGACCTGGAACAACTATCTGTAGACCATGCAAATATTTGTTCCGTGCGAGGATCTAATTAATCCGCGACACGCAGCGCAGCAGTCAATCACTCAGCCACTGCGCCAACCGTGCCATCAAATATATCTATACAACGTGTAACAGAAAGGGTATAGTCATATGGAAGACTGTGGTACGGAGCATCAAACTGAACAACTTTCTGTACGGGACCATCATCGAAATCGTAAAAAAATAATTAGTTGTCCCATACATTTGGATCGAGTAGGAATTGAAATTTTGTCCTGGATACAAAATTTCAATTCCTACTCGAAATAATCTACTGCCCCATGGCAGTAGATTATTTTTTTGTGATTACGATGGTGGTCCCATAAAGAAAGTTGTTCAGATTGATGATCCGTACCACACTCTTCCATATGACTATACCCTTTCTGTTACACGCTGTATAGTCTTATGTGTCGCGGATAAATTGAACTACGTGATGTATGACTTCGATGTTTAGTTCATCATCTGTGTCATAGATGGCGCTGTACTACTTTCTGTAGTGCCGCTAAATAAGCTTGTTTATAACTACCGTTGTTGAAAAGTTTCTTGGTTCGAAATGATGTACTGAATACGTGGTAGCCGTTTCTGCGTTGATGTCCCTTCCTCCGTGTATAGAGCTATATCATAATCAATTCAGCTTGTTCCCACTGCTGGGACACAAGGCCTCCTCTCTATGAGAGGGAGTGGGCTATAATCCACCACGCTGGCCCAGTGCGGGTTGGTAGATGTTACATGTCTTCGAATTTTTGGTTCTAGGACATGCCGGTTTCCTCACGATGTTTTCCTTCACCGTTTTGAGAGCAGTGGTGATGAAATATTAGGTCCCCACCTATGAAATCAGAGTTTTGTATGGAGGATTTTAAAGAAGTTCCATTTTTCATACTAACATTTTCTTAATTTATTTAACAACTATGAACACTACTGTTTTAAAACTTTTATGCAATAATGTTTAAAAAGTAAGTTAACGTATGCCACTTAGATTGCGCGACAAAAATAAATTTTGGCTAAGTTAAAACAAGTAGTGGTCCTCTTTTTGCTAACAAAAAGAAAGTCATTTTTTAGGTATTGTTTTGTTTAGAAAACTATAAGTACTTATTAAAGTTTTTTTTTTTATTGGTAGATGTCTATGATGGTCATTATTCGATATAATATCAAGCAATTGATGAATATTTTAATTCATAGAAGTGACGAGGCTCTCTATTTGTGAGAAAAATACGACAATTTTATAGGTGGGGACCCAATAAATGCACACAGTAACCATTCTGGCTTCAAACACTGTTTTAAGCTTCCACGGTTTAAAAATGAACTTTAAATACTGTCACTTACGGGATATTATCAATCAAGAAGATAGAAAATCCTGATGATCCCGTAAGTGACAGCATAAGTTTACTTTCTGGCTTCGAACCAATACATAATGGCGTTCTAATCGGAAATTATATCAATTACTTTTAAAAAAACACCAAGACCAATGCAGACCGGTCGTTGTAAGCATAACAATTAATGTGTAATTGATATAATTTAAAAAACGCAAGTCACTATACAGCGTGTATCAGAAATGGTTTTTTTTAGAAATTTATTCGCGATTCTGATGTAAAAAATATGTTGTGGTTGGTGGTCTGTACAACACCTTACCACCGGTTCTGATAGACAAGGTGTAATCGATCCTTCACGAAGCCGTCAACCAAGCATTCTGTGCATCACACTGAGCTTTTTTTTTGTTTTTTTTTTTAAAACGTTGCCCCACACTAGGAATTTCTCCTGTATCGTGGGTGCGTTTACAAACATTGAAACTCACATACACAAACAGCCAGACCCGGAACAATTATCTGTAGGATATACAAATATTTGTTCCGTGCGGGGATCGAACCCGCTACATGCAGCGCAGCAGCCAATCGCTCAGCCACTGCGCTAACCGTGCCGTCAAACTAACTCTACATACGCAAAAAATTTTTTGGGGTGAAAAGTCACGTTTTACGGTAGGACTCAATGTAACGCACTCAAAACATAGGGCTGATGGAACCATTGAATACAACTGGTCATGGAGATATTTAAAGTACATTTAAATCATGAAAAACTAGTTAAAAAAAATATACAAAAAAAAAAGTTGAGACTGACCCCCAATATCTCCCTTCTCAGTTCCCAGTTATGGTCCAGAAAAAAAATGTCGCAATGACGGGGAGAACCTTTCGGCCTTTTGGCTTCGTTAAGGGTATTTTTACATCTATTATGCTGTTTTTTTTTTTTGATGATGATCGCCATTTTATAATCACCATTGTCAAGTGGTGATGAACACACAACTTACCTTTACTTCATGCTCATGTTACTATAGATGTCAAACTCATCCATGCTTTCGGGCTCGAAGGCTCGGATCTGCTCGAACAGTTCACTATCCATGAAACTGTCGGTTTGTGCAGGCGTAGCCGCGCTGAAGTAGCTGTGGTGATTGTCCGTCGGTGATTGTGAAGTGGTGATTATTTGTCAACGGTGATTTGAGCCAACAAGTGGTTTATTATTTATTTGTGTGTAATGTGTTTTTTTTTTCAAGTATATTTTTGTTTGTTGTTCAGCATCCACCAGTCAGGAAAATCGGGAATGAAAGAGAAAATGCAACACGTTATTCAGAGGAAGACGGTCGTTAAAAAAAAAAAAAACCTACAACCGTCGCCAAAAAGGCAGCACAGACAAGATAGACGCAGTTGTAGTCTATGGTACGGCAAAATAAAATGTTTTTCATTATTTAAAGAAAAGTAAATAAACAAAACAAAAAAAAAACGACCGTCTGTGTTGCATTTTCGCGATGGGTTCACTATTAAGAAAAAATGTCGTTTAAAACTTTTTTTTTTAAATTGACCTTAAAAATTTAAAAGAATAGAATACCTAAGACATTTTTTCTTAACAAATTAAATAAAAATCTCTTCGTTATTTTTTCTCACATATAATATTGTTACAAATACATTGATTCAAAACATACATACATGCGTCCAACGTCGTAACATTGTCATGTCGAGATAAAAACTACTTTGATACATCAAAACCTCGTTTTCTAATATTTTTTTGAAGATTCTCTTTATTCTTTAAAAAATAAAAGCTTTGCCTATACATAACTGACGCGAAACCTGTAAATACACAGTTACATTTTTGAAAGAGACGGAAAATTAGTTTTTTTTTTGTAAAAAAAAAGGTTCTTGGGTGAGTGAATCACCTCTTTGCCAAATAGCTGCTGACTATATCGCAAACCTATTTCTAAGCTATTTTAGTGAAAACCTTTTTTTTTTCCTATCAAGTTTTGATTTACCAAAGCTGGAATGCCTAGCCCCACACTAGAAAGCATAGTTTTACAGTTTACTAAAAATAGTTAAGCGATTGTAAAGATAAAAAGCCCGTAGAGCTCAGGCGGGAAAACCCAGAACTAAAATAAATGCACCAAGTTTGACATATTAATGCATATTTTCTTGACAAACAGCGCCGCTTTGAACAGTACATTTAAAGTGGTTGTAGTGTATGCCAAATATGTAACACTACCAGTGACCAATACAAAGGATTTTGAAGGAAATTCCAATTCTTTTGTTGAATCTTAAGTTGAAATAACTATCTAAGAAACTTATAGAAAGCCATTACGTATAAATGATTTAGCATTTATTTGAGCGATTGTTTTTTTTATCAATGTGTGGGGCCGACATTTTTTTTATTGATTTTTTTCTATCAAATTACACCTAACTAGAGATAATAGTCACATCCATTTAAGATAAACTTCACATAAATTCGTTAATTTTATTAACTATTTTATTTTAAACAACCGATCAGAAAATAAACAAGCCGACGCGTTTACCCGAAGGACTTATTGAATAAAGAATATGAAACAATACATTTTTCTCTTTGAAATTTTGGTCAACAATTACTACAATAAACTTGATAAAATTCCTTCGGCACGTTGGCGTACATTTTCGTTTTTTATCAATAATTGACCGATTTAATACTTATAAATACAACATTCAATATAACTAGCCTATTCGTTTATTTGGTTGCTTGACGTATAAGTGACAGCTGTCAGTTTAATAAAGCGCGCCATCTTTATTTTATTTTTTTGAATCCTCGACGCAAGTATTTTTTTCAAACGGCAGTAAGCACCTATGTGCTTACTGCGGTTTTCTTAATATGAATAGCAAAAAAGATAATTAAGCATTGATTATTATGTATTTAGTTTCCGGTTGCAAAAAAACTTGTGCGCTCTTATGGTTATTCGATGGCGACAGATAGACCGTATATTCTAAGACTAATATTTTTCAGCTGTTCTTAACTGACGAAAAAAAAATACCGAAGATTCCATATTTCGAACTCCGGTGCCTCGTCTTCAAACAAAAAAAGCGCTTACTTATCTTAAAACTTAAATAAAATGTCATGTTTTATAAAAAATGTACTTACTTAAAATACGAATAAAATAAAAGAATTAATTTAAGAAAATTAGCACCGAATTTATACAAAGAAAAAATACAAATAAAAAATAATCACAAACGTTTTTTTTTTTTTCATTTTTGACTGTATCATGAGCAGTATTTTGAATCAAATCAAAATAAGAATGATTTAGTAAAATTATCGAGACTTAGAATTAACTTATTAATTTGGGTAGATGTGGTAAAAATACAACAAAAAATAATATAAGTTTACCACTTCTCAGAAAAAAAACTTGATTATAACAATATTTCACTTAACCTTAATTTAATTTTAAACAAATTTATTTATTTAATTATAAAAGGAAACAAAAAATGCATTTTTATGGACCCCATTTTAGTAAAAGATATTTTATAAATATAATAAAAAATCAACGTCAATAACTGATTGACGATTCTCTATCTGTGGTAAAAAACAAATCCAACTACAGGTTTATTGGTCAAAACAGAAAATCGTCGATCAATTCTCAAGTTCAAAAATAGAATACAGATAGATTTTTAGGAAAGTTTTAAATTTTAATATCAGTCGCTTTCAGAATATATTTTTAAATATATAAATCGAATTTTCGAAAGAATACATAGAGGAGGACGGTATAACATTAACAATGATGTTTCATTTTTTTTTATAAATATAATATTTAATTAATTTGAGACTTAATAATATTTTATCTTTGAGATATGTTTTTTAGGAGTGATTTATTTTTCCGAGATTGTGAGCCGTATTGAATTTAAAAAAAAAACCGAGTTTGTCTAGTTTGTTTGTATAATTTCAGAGATTTTTTTACCCGACTACGGCGAAGCCAAAAGGAAGGGTTATGATTTTAGCAGTCTATTTATGTATGTTTGTGTTTACGTATATCCCTCCGTAGCGCCTAAACTATTCATCCGATTTTGATGAATAAGGTGTCAATCGATTCGTTATTATGGCCCGAGTAACATAGGCTACATTTTAACCGACTTAAACTATAAGAGCTTTGGATTTTGCCTTGTAAACCCTGAATTTAATTACAGTGTGATTTTTCAGTCAGTAGTCGGGTTTTTTAGTTATCGTATATCAAACAAACTCTTGTTGTTATACAAGTTTTTAACTTATAAGAAATTGCTAGGTACCTAAAAATACTCTTTTTAAATGAAAAAAATAATTGAATCGGCTCATTTTTCGAGGTAAAAAAAGTAGAATACGAAACATCGATCTCGTCACATTTGTGTGATATAATCGGTATGATCTGCAGCTGTCTCTATCGCACTCTACGGGGGCCGGCTTGACGCAGTGCGACCGCAATAGTTTCTTCAAATACCTATTATTCAAATTCCTCGCTGGCCATGTTCCCTCTTAATGAAAGCATGTTCGGAAGTGGGTCAGTCGTTCCGTAGATTACCCCATCATACAAACTATCTCTTTATAATATTAGGATGTACTGAATCGTTTGCAAAAGTTCGAGTTACATTCGATTTTTCTTTCTTTTGCCTCTAAAGAATTTAAAAGACAGTTTTTAATTGCACTCCACGGGACTAAATATTCAATATAATTTAATATTTTCAAAGATAACGCGATAATTGCCAATTCAGTGTTTTTTATAATAAAATTTCTTAGAATTAATTAAATATAATTGGGATTAACGTGAATATTTAACGATAAAAGTTAACGCCCAATATTTTTTTGTATTAAATATTGAAAAAGAAAATAATATTTTTTGCTATAAATCTAAATAGATATAATTATATAATACAGCATGTTTTTTTTTACTAAAATATCGCAGATGAAAACGATGAGTTTTTTTGTTGTAAATTCGTTTTAAAACCCTGAGTCATGATTGTTTTTAATTTGGTCGAAAACATGTGATATGTTATTTTATTAAGAATACCAAACGCCAATTAAGAATGACTTAATTCTGTACTCAGAATATTTTGTTGAAAAACATCAATCAGGCCCCTTAAGGTGGATGCGCAAGGGTAGCCCGCGAAATTTAAATTTTCTTACGTTTATTGCAATTTGTAGGTCAGTGTCAGGTTGTATGTTGATGAAAATATGAATCGCGCCAGTAACACGTATGGAGTTAAAGAATTATAATCATTCAAATCATCAATACAGCTCTCCAAGTTCATATAATCACATTCAATAGCTATTTCATGAAAAAGTCAGTTTTTGAGATTATATGAACTTGGAGAGCTGTATTGATGATTTGAATGATTATAATTCTGTAACTACATACGTATTACAGGCGCGACTCAATTTTCATCAACATACAACCTGAAACAGACCTGCAAATTGCAAAAAACGTAAGAAAATTTGAATTTCGCGGGCTACCCTTGCGCTTCCACCTTAAGATGGAAGCGCCAAGTTAGCCAGCGAAATTCAATTTTTTTACGTGTTTTTGCAATTTGCAGGTAAGTTTCGGGTTGTGTGTTGATAAAAATATGATTCGCGCAAGTAACACGTATGAAGTTACAGAACTATAATAATTAAAATCATCAATACAACCCTCTAAGTTCATATAACCCCATTGAATCACTTTTTCATGAGATAAATAGTTATCAATACAACCCTATTGATGATTTTAATTCTGTAACTAGATACGTGTTACGGTTGCGAATCACATTTTGTTTAACATGCAGCCTAAAACTGAATTTCGCGGGCTACCGTGGCGTTTCCCTCTTAAATGAAGACTGTGGCCGCAAATACAGGATTAAAGGAATAAGCATCAAGTATCTTAATATATCACTACTGGTTATTTGGCAAAAATATTATTCAAAGCTTACGAAAACTTTCAATTTTCTAAGATGTCCAATTTTTAAATTAGGTACACCAATATTTTGGGAAACAAGGTATAAATATATTTTGTTTGTTTACAGATATAAACAGGAATAAAAGCGTCGATTTGGAAGTAAAATCTTAAGCAATATATAAATACATTTTTTTTACATATTTCGCCAGTCAAACTTATAAATAAAAATACCTCCTTTTTTTAGAAGTCGGTTAAAAACAATACTGTTAAAGACGAAACACTAAGGCTAATTAAAAATAAATGCGAATACATTAGAAACTATATCGAATTTATAATACTGGTAATTTGTGCCAATTCGCACTTTCCTCTAGCTCTCTTGGTACACTTGTTTACATCACTAGAACATACTATATCAAAACCCTTTGTTTACGCACCTATTCCAGCGCACTAGCTGAACTAGCGAGTAGGCAAGTAAACTCTCACTAGAACGCAGCATCGAAACTTCCTAGAATTGGATTCTTAATAGGGACGTTATCGAATTGTGTACGAAAGTTGTGAATTGTTTCCGAATTCAACGGGTTCAATTCCTGGCTAGAGATATTGATTTTTCCAAAAATCCAGTAGCTTCACTGTATTTTTAGTTTCCCTGTAAGTGGCCCTGATTCGAAAGACCTGGAAGTCACGAGGCCTGCCGAGCAGTGGGACGTGGGCTTACAGTAACAGCTCTACTCGGCGGTGGAACAGGCGCGTTGACTATGGCGCCTTTCATTTATTACGTAAGACAATTTTTGCTAGCTTTTGACCGCCTGCCTTTAATAACCAATGAAAAAGTTCTAACGTGGTAACCGGTTTCGCATCGGCGTCCCTTCCACCTGTATGCATGTATAAGAAAAAAATGAGAATAGGCATCCCCCCTGTTTAATATTTATTACGTAAGTATCTGAAGGAAACAATGAATTCTAGTCACGAATGTTTAATTTTCAAAGTAACAATTTTTAGGTATGTTTATTTGTACCTACAAAGGTACTAGTAATTTGCTCGCGCTTTTTCGAAGTATAATCTTAACTTTACGCATTTTTGTGATCTTACGTAAGAACTATCAAGAGTTGCTCCTACCCCCTGGTATAAGAAAAAATAAGACGTAATCAACACTGGGGAGTGTTGATTCCGTCTTATTTTTCCTCAAATCGACTTGATCGACGATCTACATAGTATAAAACAAAGTCGCTTCCCGCTGTCTGTCCCTATGTATGCTTAGATCTTTAAAGCTACGCAACGAATTTTGATGCGGTTTTTTTATTAGATAGAGTGATTCGAGAGGATGGTTTATATGTAAAACATTGAACCCGTGCGAAGCCGGGGCGGGTCGCTAGTACGTAGTAAATGAATGGCGCCTATTTACTGTTTTTTTTTTAACTTGTGTACCAAGAGTTAATAATTTTGAACCACAATTATGTCAGACTCACCATACGCGCATTATTTTCATGGAATCTTATTTAATTGTAAAACACTGAAACCCGTCTTAAGGGGTTACACATCATTACGAACAACTTTTACTTGACAACCAAAAATCATAAAATCTACGAGTTTTGCAAAAAGACGATTACTTATTAAGAAACATTACTTTTTATCAAAATTGTGATCCATTTTTTTTTCGGCAAAAAATTACGATTTTTCATTTAAACTTAAGAATGAAAAATGTCGAATCATGGGTTGTAAGTCTAGTCGAAAAACAATCCGTTTACAGTTGAAGAATCGTTGTGCCGCAGCTAAAAAGAAGAAAAGGTGTTATAGCTATAGGCTTAAGGATCAAATCACATTAACAAGCTCTCTCCATTTGATCTATTTTTTTTAAGATATTGAACTAGGGCAGCGATATCAGCATTTTCTCTTATCTTCTTCCTTGTCACTTATAATTAAAACTCACTAAAGCGAGAGGTCCAATCGCACGTTAAAGTAAACGCGGATGCTTGCGATCGGACTTCTCGCTCCACCAAATGCCGCCTTTACGTGACCGAATGAGATAGAGATACTCGAAAACGCTTATCCGTGCGTACAAATTAAAAATAATGGGTCTTTCTTCTTTACCGTGTGGTTAGTGACTAACCTGGTGTCAGAGTATTTATGCCGCCCATGGGCCTCTGACATGGCTTTACATGCCGTCGAGAAATAAATATAAAAAATAATGGGTGTATAAAGAAGCTTCACGAAGCCGATAGTCACTTGTTCTTTCGTCATTTGTCACATATTTAAAGTTCAAGTATGTAAGTAACTTTACGCAAAAATATATTGCTGGGAAACGATTTTTTGGTGCAAAATCACGTTTTACGGTAGGACTCAATGTAACGCACTCAAAACATTGTGCTGGTGGATGGATTGAATAGTACCGGGGTCGTGGAGGTGTTTAAAGTAAAAATTTTACATAAAAAAAAATATTTAAAAAAAAACTTGAGAAGAAGTGTGAACTTTGACCCCCAATATTTCCGTAACTAGAAGGTTCCCAGGTATGGTCTAGCACAAAAAATGACCGCATTGACGGGGAGAAGAAGTGCCTTTCGGCTTCGTTAAGGGTCTTGTTACACCCTTTAGATATACCTAGATGCGGCGGAAGAGGCGTGAAGTCATGTTATCTAAAAGCAAACTAGGCAGAAATATCTATCATTTTTCAATCTTTTTCTGGGCGAACGTTTTGTCTGGCCTCAGTTGTTAGCCAACAACTGTAGCGTTCCCTATCTCCGTCTTAAAATGACTATTTAACTTTTAAACCAAATCTAAGCTTCTTGCAGGCCAGGAAACATATAAGTGCAGCTTAATATAACATTATTTCCTAAACTAAATAAAAATATTAAGTTAATTAAAGAAAATACAGGCTGTCGTTCTGCATCCTGGTCAAATTCAAGGAGGTATCTATACTAATGATTCTCGACCCAAATCGATAGTAAAAAGTGTAGGTTTTTATTATTTTTTATTTTTTACGGAAATATGTAAGCGTAAACCACCCCCTAGTTTCCATACTGTCCATAATTATACTGTGGAATAAACGTTTGCGTTTGTGTGTGTGACGGCGCGTTTATAGGGCTGCGTTTTAATACGGGTGGTTTACACTTACCGAATAAAAATAAAAAAACCTACCCTGTTTACTATAGATTTGAGTCGAGAATCATTAGTATAGATACCTCCTTGAATTTGACCAGGATGCAAAACGACTGCCTGTATAATCAACATTACACTATTATACATTACAAAAAAAAATCGTTGCAGTAAAAACTTAAATATAAGTAAAAAAAAAAACTTAAAAATAGTATAAAAATAGGTACTTACTTAAATATATTTAAAAAAAATAGGATGTGACTATTAAAAAAAAAACTAAAACGAATAAACTAAAATTATTAATACTAATTTATATTTCACTTCAGTCCGGCTCCAAAAAAATTATAAGTAAAAAAATACTTTCAAAAATCAATCATGTACCTAGGGGGAGAAAATAAACAAATTAAAAAAAAAAAAAACAATAATAAAAGGAACTAAAAAAAAATAACTATAGAATTCTCCACAAAATAAACCATGCACTACATTTTGGAGTGAATAATTTTGAGCGTCAAGCCAAACCTCTGAATTTTAAATTTTTGACCGCTATTGTCACATACATGGCGGAAGGGACACCAATGCGAAAACGGTTCAGTACATCATTCTGAACCCCTTAAATAGAAATTTTTCATCGGTTATTTAAAAACCGGCGAAGTGCGAGTCGGACTCGCGCTCGAAGGGATCCGTACCATTATCTAAAAACAAAAAAATCACGTTTGTTGTATGGGAGCCCCCTTAAATATTTATTTTATTCTGTTTTTAGTATTTGTTGTTATATCGGCAATAGAAATACATCATCTGTGAAAATTTCAACTGTCTAGCTATCACGGTTCATGGTGACAGACAGACAGACGGACAGTGGAGTCTTAGTAATAATAGGGTTCCGTTTTTACCTCTTGGGTAAGGAACCCTAAAACAACAGCTGTTTCCAACAAAAGTGCAATACCTACACGGTCAAAGTGTACAGCTGATTTTTATTTTAATAACCGATGAAAAATTTGTATACAACGTGTAACAGAAAGGGTATAGTCATATGGAAGACTGTGGTACGGACCATCAAACTGAACAACTTTCTCTATGGGACCACCATCGTAATCGTAAAAAAAATATCAGCTGACCCGAGTAGGTATTGTAATTTTGTATGGGGCAGTCGATTATTTTTTTTACGATTACGATGGTGGTCCCATAGAGAAAGTTGTTCAGTTTGATGGTCCGCACCACAGTCTTCGATATAACTATACCCTTTCTGTTACACGCTGTATAGGGGGCTCAGAATGCTGTACTGAACACGTCGTAACCATTTTCGCGTCGGTGTCATTTCCACCCCGTATAAGTGACAAGTAAGCGCGTGCCCTATACGCCAAACGACAAAAAGGCGGGTAAAATTGTGGCTTGGAGTGGAGGGCACGCGCGTACATTTGGCTGGCTGTCAAAAGGTTAAAGTGGGTATTTTACTAGCTTATAATTAACTTGCAATGTTTGTATGTCTATTTAGGTCAAAACTGAATTTTAAAACAAGTTTATACCCAACCGATTGAGCTGAAATTTTCCATAGACGTTTAGATGCATGGTTAGCTAAGTGACGTCATTCTATACCCAATATGGCGGACTACCAAAGATGGCGCATTAGTTATTTTTATGCACCCACATGATATGGGTATCAATTAACAGACAGTAAATGCTTGAAGTTACAACTGTCAAAAGTTGGAATTCTTAGCTTTGTTTTCTTCGACGGTCCTTATTCCGTTCAAATTATTTTCTATTGCATAAAAATGGTTGCATATGTAAGTACTTTAACTCAAGTAATGGTGGGTATAGCGCATGAATTCGCCGCTAGATGCGTTCGTGTAGAGTAAGGTCTTCAGTAATGTCAGATGTGTTTGCGCTGCGCGCTTTATTATCACGTATTTTTACTAATATTCACGATTGTGGTCTAGATTGAGCCATTCCTGGTTAATTGTGACTTGAAGAATTTAAGTAGCAAGTTAGGATCTAGAGGAATGATTTTTAAATGTTTGATGCTTGTTAATTTTTGGAACAATATTGTTAATACGTATCTGAAGTTTACACTATGTTGTTATCACTACATAGTATAAATCAAAGTGGCTTCCCGCTGTCTGTCCCTATGTATGCTTAGATCTTTAAAACTACGCAACGGATTTTGATGCGGTTTTTTTAAATAGATAGAGTGATTCAAGAGAAAAGTTTATGTGTATACCATAGCACCCGTGCGAAGCCGGGACGGATCGTAAGTAATAAAAAAAAATTATATAAAGTTATTGGTACTTTAAAGTATTAAATATAATTAATGACAGGACCTTACTCGCCAGTGGCGCCATCTGGCGCCAAAAACGATAGCCTTCATTACTTTTACTTGATTATAGATACGAGTGTTAGACAGGTCAAAATTATTCACTATCAAAAAAATTTGAGGTCGTGGTTATTTTTGATTATCCTACAAAACCTTGACTCACCTGCTCTGAACGCTGGGCGTGTTGCGGTGCGAGTCGGGCGAGTGCGCGTACGCCGGCGACGACGACATGTACGGCGGCAGCGTCGTCACCAGCACCGGCTTCACGTAGCCGTTTTTCAGCATCTCATTCTCTGTGCACAAGGTATGAATATAATAATAATAATAAATACTGTTTTAAACTTTCAGTGACAGTTTATGTGTAATAATAAATAGTTTAATAGTTAATATAATAGTATTTATGTCGTTTTTTATAAAGAATATTTTTTTATAAACATGTATTTAAATTTGTTAAAAAGTTAAAGAAATGAAATAATAATAATAATTTATTAAAAATAAAAAACGTACTGTACAAAAACTCTGTGTTCGATGTCAACTGCATTAGTATAAAACTGTGTCGCAGTCATTAACGCCCACCTCCAAATAATCGAGACATAAGTTAAAACTTAATATTCGTAATGTAGGGAATTCACTTCGTTTGTATGGATGGATTGGGTATGTTTTGTGCATGGAGTGTATGTGTGTGTGTTAGTGTGTACTGTGTGTGTTTTGGAGAGGATATGAGTGAACATGAACAAGGTGTTTGACGCTCGGCCGTGCGACCAATCTTTCTAAAAAAACACTGTATTATTATACCATTCGATAGTGTCGCTATAAGAATCAAATTCTAGGAAGTAATGACATATGGCAAACTAAAGGAAATCCCAGAATTTGATCCTTATTGGTGTCTCTGTCGAATGGTGTAATAATACAGTGTATTTTTTTTTAATCAATTGGTTCAATTTCTGGCTAGGAATATTAGATTTTTTTAAATCTAATAATGTAGTTTTGTTTTAGTGTTTTGTCTTGCAGTTTTTGGGGTCTACATTGGCCTCGCACAGGACCTAGTTCACTTGTTTTTTCTTTTACCAATGTTTACTTTCTAGATAATTTTATTTTAATGTTATTACATTTTGGTATTTGTTAAAATATTTATTAGTTTATTTTATATGTAATAAGTGTATAAGTATCACTTTATGTACTTATATAATTTTTTATTTTTTTTAGATATTTATTTTGTACCCTACCACAGCGTTTTCTTATTGAACCCAAAGGTTGACTGGTAGAGAATGCCCAATGGCATGAAGTCCGCCTATGTACTACTATTGTACATGAAGTTTAAATAAATAAATAATTCCGACCATTTTTTTTTGTATTGCCCTGTGTGAATCTAAGAAATACTTTTTCTTTCTTGTTTTCAGTTTTAGTTTTCATTAAAATCGGGCTCGCGACTGCTTTTAGCTATTCCTCATATTTTCGGATCCACACCCACTTGAAAAATTCACCTTGTAGATGGGGCCACAGCTGCATAATCAGCCTTTAATGTTCCCACTGCTGGGACACTCGGCCTCCTCTCTATGATAGGGAATGGGCTATAATAATCCAGCACGCGGGCCCAGAGCGGGTTGGTAGATGTCACATGTCTTCGAATTTTTGGTTCTAAGACATTTTTCCTCACGATGTTTACCTTCACCGTTTTGAGAGCAGAGTTGATGAAATAAATTACACAAAGTAATGCGCCTGCCTGGGTTCAAACCCACGACTTACTGTTCGTAAGTTGGGGCCGCCACACTGGGCCACAGCTGATCTGACGGCAACTCACCGGGTTTAGTGTAGTACTTGGAGAAAACGTCGTCCTTGGCGATGTTGGGGTAGAGGAACTGCAGCTGCGTCAGGTCCAGCACGCGGTCGGCCAGCGAGCGCAGCATGAGGTCGCGTGACGTGAAGGGCTGCAGGCTGAACACCTCGTTACCCTCTGGAACAATATATCATTATTTTATTACTTAACTAGCGACCAGCCTCGGCTTCGCACGGGTACAATGTTGCACATATAAACCTTCCTCTTGAATCACTCTATCTATTAAAAAAAACCGCATCAAAATCCGTTGCGTAGTTTTAAAGATCTAAGCATACATAGGGACAGACAGCGGGAAGCGACTTTGTTTTATACTATGTAGTGGAGGACAACAAACAGTAGTATATACAGGGTGTAACAATACCCTTAACGAAGCCGAAAGGTACTTGTTCTCTCCATCATTGCGATCATTTTTTTGTTCTAGACCATACCTGGGAACCTTCTAGTTACGGAGATATTGGGGGTCAAAGTTTCAAATTTTTCACAAGTTTTACTTTTTAATAATATTTTTAATGTGAGAACTTTACTTTTAATACCTCCATGACCCCCGTACTATTCAATCCATCCATCAGCACAATGTTTTGAGTGCGTTACATTGAATCCTAGCGTATAACGTGACTTTTCATCCCCAAAAAAAGTCGTTTCCCAGCAATCATTTTTGCGTAAAGTTACTTAGTTTGATGTACAGAATGCTTGGTTGACGGCTTCGTGAAGGGTCCTGTTACACCTTGTATTTCTATATAAGGTGTATCTGTTCATACACGAAATCTTTTAAGGGGTCATTGTACTCATAATTATGAACAACTTTCACTATGGGACCAACCCCGAAATCGCGAAAAAAAAAATCAGCTGTTCAGTACACTTTGACGAGTTAATGCGATCATATTGTAGGGAACAGCTGATTTTTTTTTCGCGAGATCGAGGTTGGTCCCATAGTAAAAGTTGTTCATAATGATGAGTATAATGACCCCTTAAGAGATTTCGTGTATGAATAGATAGATCCTATATACTAATATAATAAAGCTGAAGGGTTAGTTAGATAAAATATCTTTTTCAAAATCAAAATCCAAATCAAAGCATTTATTTCAAGAAGGCCAGTTACAGGCACTTTTGTACTGTCGAAACAAAGATAACAATGAAATGTAGCTACAGTCCCAGTCACAAGGCATAAAAACGTACGTAAAAGTACTGTAGTTGCCCATTCCCTAGCGTAGATCTCTATGGAGAAGAACGGGCAAGAAACTCCATGGACACTCTTTTAAATCAGCATATTGTTACAAAACCTAGGTTACATCATTCATATTGAGATGGTACATTATGTGAGAACGATGTAGCAAGATGTGCACGTTAAAAGTGTCCATAGTAAAAACAAAAAAGACAATAAAAAAATAAAATTAAAATAATTAATTCAAATAAGCCGTGGCAACTAAGAGATGACCAGTCACACTGACAGCGCCCGTTCACGAACATGACGCATGGATCAGCACCATTCAACTCAACCATTTTGAAGGGAACTAAATGATCCGACACACGCATTTGATAGCTCAATTCTTGTAGAAGGTTATTTAACATCACCCTACGACCCTTAGTAGCCGGGCGGCGGATAACACCGCGGGGCACAGCTGCCAAGTACGAGTTGGACCTGCGCATTATGGGTTGCGTACAATCTTAGTTGGAAAGCCCCTTATATTTTTTCATTTATTTTTATTATTTGTTGTCATAGCTTTCATAAAGGTTTTCCTGTAATCTATAAACAAACAAGTATTTTATGTATTTTTTTCGGAGTAGTTCCGTAGTTTATCAGGTACACAGTTACTAGTGTACCTGATATGTCAGACGATGAGGATGACGAACTAAAAAAGGTACGAGAACAAGTTATAAAACTTAGGATAGAGCTTCAAAGTGCCCATTCAGAAATCGAAATATTAGCGTTAGAGAACAATGAATTAAAAAAATTAAATGACGATTTGACAAAAAAAAAAAAAAAAAAAAAAAAAAAAATGATCTACTCAAGACAGTAACAAACAGTCCAGCTAAACTAAGGCTATCCAGTGCCAAAAAACAGAAAAACAAACGACCTAGCAATAAACGAATCCAACTCGAAACACCAGTTAACAAAAAAAGCCACGAGACTACAGTAGTAAACAAAAACAGTCCTAATATTGAAAGTATATCCGCAAGTCCTAACCCTAATACTAAGAAAAGTTGCAAAATATGTATTTTGAGTACAGATAACAATAATAAAATTCTGAGTATTGCCGAAAATTCCCTTAACCGATCAGAAATATATCACCATATAACACCTCACGGGAATGTAAGCGTATTGCTAAAAGGATTAAAAGACAAAGTATCAGACTTTACGTCAGAGGACTATTGCATAATCATGTTAGGTGAAGAAGACTTCAGAACAACAAAAAGCTACATTGACATTATTATACATATCAGACAAGTACTACAGGAAATCAACCATACTAACTTTATTTTATGCGCTCCAACATATAAATGTGAGAGTTACACTAATTTATACAACTCAAGAGTGGAGACATTTAATAACTTACTTTTCTTGGACATACTGACGCACGAATACGCATATCTAATAGACAGCAATAAAAATCTCACCTATGACTACAATGAGTATAACAGACGGACTGGCGCAATAAATAATACTGGAATAAAAATAATTTTTAAGGACATAATTAATTTAATTGATGACATAAAATATAATAACCGGATGATATCGACTGACATGAGCTATAGTACGGATAATCTGTCACGTGGTGAACTTTTTCGTGACTAAACATGTGCATGTAATGCACCAGAACATAGCAGGTTTATTGAACAAGGCAAATGCGTTCACAGTTTGTCTGACTGAACTTGAAGAAAAAAATATACAAGTGGATGTAATATGCGTTACAGAACATTTTATGATGGAAGGCTACGAAAACCAGTTGAACATACCAAACTACTGTCTAGCAGCTCACTATAGTAGGAAAGAAGTTAAGAGAGGTGGAACTTGTATCCTAATAAGAAATGGGCACGAGTGGAAAGAGCTATTAAAAATCTCAAAAATGTCAATAACAGGGACATTTGAATGCTGTGCCATTGAGCTCACCAAGTACAAGACTGCATTTTTATGTGTGTACAGAATTCCAAATGCAAACAATATCAATAGTTTCTTTAATCAATTCGAAATAGTCTTAAATGAATTATCAAAGAGTGTCTATAAAAATATTGTCATAGCCGGCGATTTCAATATAGACATATTAAAAAGGAATTATCAGGCGTTGGAGTTTGAATGCCTTTTACTTAGCTTCAACCTAAAACTAGCAATAAATCAACCAACTCGAATGGAAAGTCAGACATGTATCGATAATTTTGCGCATAATTATAACAAGCGGTGTAAATCAGAGGTTTTAGAATTTGCCCTTTCAGACCACACATCCCAGATTTTAAAATGCCCGGTAAATAAAATATGTACGTTCGACAAATACGGTGTTTTAAGACGCAACTACAGCAAGGAAAATACATCTAAATTCAAATATTGTATTAGCAAAATGTATTTCTCCGAAATATATGAAACGGATGACCCGAACATTGCATACAACAAATTTCATGAAATATTCTCTTTCTTCTACAACCTCTGTTTTCCTAAGACTAGGGTTACAGTAAATGTAATAACAAAGCCAAGATGGATATCTAAAGGAATTAGAACCTGTAGTAAGAAAAAACGGCAACTTTTGTGGTCCTACAGATTAAAATCAAATGAATTAAATAGAAATCGCTATAAAGAATACTCTAAGCTTTTTAGAAAAATCATGACTCTAACACAGCGTTCACAAAATAACTATAAAATCAAAACATCACACAACAAATGTAAAACCGCCTGGCAAATAATTAATAAAGGTAAATTTAATGTGCCTAAAACCTATATTTCGAAAATTAAAATCAATAATGATAAAATTACGGATGCGAAACAAATCGCTAATCAATTTAATGACTATTTTATTAATAAAATACAACCCACCCAGTCAAGTTATAAAACTACACCGCCCATCTTAAACTCCAAAGACTCGATGTTTATGGCACCCTGCACACCACAACAGGCACAGACAATTATTATGGCATTAAAAAATACAAATAGTGTGGGGTACGATGGTATATCAACCAAAATAATAAAAGCTGTAGCATCTGAAATATGCAACCATTTGTCTCACATTATAAATCTGTGTATCATAGCCGGCACGTTTCCTGAGGCACTAAAGATCGCGATCGTCAAAACATTATTTAAGAAAGAAGATAGAGAGCTCATGGAATTCTACAGGCCTATTTCTCTGATTCCTATCTTCTCAAAAATATTTGAGAAATTCATTCAAACGGAATTAAATGGTTACACTGAAAAAAATAATATATTATGTAATGAGCAAAAGGGATTTCGCGAAAATAAAACTATAAATATGGCGATCTATGACTTTTTATACACTGTTTTGACAAAAATGGACAAAAAAACACCTGTATGTTCCATCTTCTGCGATATGACTAAAGCATTTGACTACGTAAATCATGACATTCTAATAAAAAAAACTTGAAGCATATGGTATAAGAGGTAATGTTCTTAATTTAATTAAATCCTACTTAGACAATAGAAAGCAAAAGACAGAAATCACTAGAATTAATATAACGACTAAAAGGGAAGAGATATACCTATCAGAGGAACGTCAAATAACTTTTGGTGTTCTTCAAGGTAGTGTATTGGGACCTCCACTTTTTATACTGTATATTAATGACTTGCCAAAATCAGTTCCACACCCTATGACTTTATTTGCAGATGATAGCACGGTGACCATTTCTAGTAATAGCAATGACATGACCCAATATAATTTTGACATTCATAATACCTTGACATCTATAATAGAATGGTTAAACAATAATAATTTAAAGATTAATTTAGATAAAACGAAAATCATACATTTTGGCCAACGACTGACTATGGAACATCAGGACATAACTATAGATGATAAAATTGTTGAAATTGTAAATACTACTAAATTCCTTGGACTAATAATTGACAAAAGGCTTGACTGGAAATTTCAAATCGAGAACCTGTGTAAAAAAATTTGTAGTTCAGCATTTGCATTGCACTCTCTAGCTGCAGTTGTGAATGTAGATACCTTGCTTGCGGCTTACCATGGTTTAGTTGCGTCTCACCTAAGATATGGCATCATATTCTGGGGAAATTCTACAAACGCTAACACGGCATTTAAGGCCCAAAAGAGATGCATTAGATCTATGTTCGGGCTAAACACGATCGATACATGTAAGCCATATTTTAAAAGGTACAAGCTGTTGACTCTTCCTTGTCTGTATATCCTTGAAACTGCAATGTTCGTCAAAACAAACCCCAATCGATTTCCACGTTTACAGGACGTGATACCGCGTAACAGACGGGATATGACCATTCTTCGAGTCTATCCAGCAAAAACGGCACTCATGCGCAAAAGTGTCGTCTGTATGGCGCCTACTATATTTAACAAATTGCCTAAATGTTGGAAGGAGCTGAATGGTAAGGCATTCAAACGCCAATTAAAAATGTTTCTTTCGCAAAAGGCATATTATAGTATCTCCGAATTTCTTGCCGAAACTGATTTTTCTGTTTGACTGAATAATTTTATCTTTTCTTGACATTGTAATTTA
Source organism: Eugnorisma glareosa (assembly GCA_947578425.1). Classification (NCBI taxonomy): domain Eukaryota; kingdom Metazoa; phylum Arthropoda; class Insecta; order Lepidoptera; family Noctuidae; genus Eugnorisma; species Eugnorisma glareosa. The sequence goes on from OX387984.1 coordinate 3,082,899, forward strand.
TATGAATTGAATATATAATACTTGACTTACTTGAATTGAATGAATTTTGACTATTATGTAATGTAACTATTTTTAATTTCTAATAAAGTATTGTAAACTATTTTGTACGCCGAATATGGCAAAACATGTTGAACCAACAATTTCTCGATCACCATCCCTATGTGCATATTCATGTATCATGTCACACATGTTTTAACAAATAAATGCATCTTTCTTTTTTTTTTCTTTCTTTCTTTGTACGTTTTGTACTTTGTTTGTTTTGTACTCTGGACGCTCTTAATGTGCACGTCTTTCTACATCGTTCTCACATGTATGTATAATCTCAACGTGTATGATGTACCCAAGATTTTGTAACAACATTTTTGATTTGAAAGAGTGTCCATGGAGTTTCTTGCCCATTCTTCTCCATAGAGATCTACGCTTTGGAATGGGCAACTACAGTACTTTCACAAGTTATTATGCCTTGTGTCTGTGACTGTAGCTTCGCCTTTGTTTTTCTGACTTTCAAAAGTGCCTGCTAAGGTCTAATTGAAATAAGCGCTTTGAGTTTGAGTTTCGGAGTTAAGGGGGGATGGTCAATTTTCGTCCTTTTTCCTAAATAACTTAAAAAGTGTTTGAAATGCTCACAGTGAGCTCGTAAACATAGTAAATATACCGTTTCTAGTGTTATTGATACTGAGCTCTTTCATTTGATATGTAACGCGATACAGTTTGCATTTATTTCATTTTCTAATTTACCCCCCACAAATGGCCCCCATGTTTAAAATTAAGTAGGTAATGTAATTCAGTAATGTCACCGACTTACATATGTGTACCAAATTTTGACTCAATCGGTCCAGTAGTTTCAGAGTATATTTATTTATTTATTTTAAAACATGGAGGACTTACAGCTTATAAAAACAAACAAAATGGGAACCATAGTCACCAGAAAGCCAATTACAAATCCTCACGTATAGACTTTTAATAAAAATAAAAAAATAGTGTGAGCACAAAAACAGAAAACTCACCGCTTAATCAAAGCAAGAAGAATACTCGTATAGATACTTGGTTTGCAATTACACGACTAAAATAATAGAAAAAATAGTAAAAACAAAACAAATAACCTAATTGGCTGTGACACAGACAGACACGCGAGTGATCCTATAAGGGGTCCCGTTTTTTCCTTTTGAGCTACGGAACCCTAAAAAAACACGGGTCCCAAATTCTAAAATCATCAGCCAATCTGACGACCCGAATGACGCAGCGGTAGTGAGGCTGCCTTACGTTCCTTGTAGGAGCAAATGTTTGCGCGATGAGCATGGACATTTGTTTCAGAGTCATGGATGTTTATATGTATAATAAGTATATTGTATTTACAAACAAAAAGTATCTATGTAGTATTATCAACTATCTGGTGTCCACGACACAAGCCTCGTTGCTTTGTGTGCCACCTAGATGGCGCTGTGTGTAATGTCCAGCGATGTTATATTATTATAATCTCAAACATCCCCACTTACCGCCAACCCAAGCGATGGTGATCCCTCCAAGCTCTGAGTCAGAGAACCGCAACAGGAAAGTGCCCGCGGGACACTTGGACAGCATCTCCTCGGCTTGCTTCTTCTGGATGAAGCCCATGATCAGGCTGCAATAATAATAATATGTATAGCAAAATTTTATATTTATTTATTTAGTATACAAAGTGTACGGGACAAAATAAGGACGGGGAAGAATGGAGGAGCTCGTGGCAAAATATTAACAGCCGCTCGGGTCGATATTTAGGTTAAGCCGCGCTTGCCTAGGTTGGTCCGTGGATGGGTGACCGCCCATTACATACCGAGTTTTCTCCGTGCCTCGGAAAGCACGCTAAGCCGTTGGTTCCGGCTGTCTTCTGTAGATCTTTGACAGTTGTTACAGGTAGTCAGTGGCCTAAAAAGTCTGACAACCAGTCTTAGCAAGGGGTATCGTATTACCCAGTACTAACTGGGTTGTGAAGGTAAGATGGGCAGTCGCTCCATATAAAATACTGGTATTCAGTTGTATCCGGTTAGACTGTAAGCCGACCCCGACATATTTGGGAAAAGGCTACGCAGATGATGACACCTCCACGACCCCCGTACTATTCAATCCATCCATCAGCACAATGTTTTGAGTGGTTACATTGAGTCCTACCGTAAAACGTGATTTTTCACCTCAAAAAAAAAAAGTCGTTTCCCAGCAATAATTTTTGCGTAAAGTTACTTAGTTTGATGTACAGAATGCTTGGTTGACGGCTTCGTGAAGGGTCTTGTTACACCCTGTATTATGATTTTGGCGCCCACTGAAACTGTCGCCCGGGGCCCCATAGTTCAGCAGCATTCCGATCCATACAGTACGACAAGCCAAATCACGGACTATTTTGACCTATGTTATCTTAAAAACTATATAATTTAAAAAAAATACTTACTGATCACACCACAACGTTCTCAGATAGTCCCTGGTGACCTTCACCACCATGTAGAACCACTCCCAGAAAGTGAAGTTCCTCTCCGGGAGAGCATCCTTACAGAACTGGGTCCAGGAGACGGGCATAGCGTTCAGCTCCATGGTGTTCAGAGGCAGACAGGTCCTGGGAACAGCACATATACTTCATATTACATATAGCATACGTCCAAAAGCCGATAGGGGGCGCTGTGTCCCCGCTAACATATAAGCATGTGGCGAAGGGAGTAAGACGTTGCGTTGGAAGGCCTCCCACTAGGTGGACCGATGACCTGGTGAAGGTTGCGGGGATCCGCTGGATGCGAGTTGCACGGGACCGGTCAGTGTGGCGACTCTTGGGGGAGGCTTATGTCCAGCAGTGGACGTGTTTCGGCTGAATTGACGATGATGATGATAAAGGTCGTTTTGGAGGTCTCTTATCTTGGCTTTGAATAATTTGAAATGCCGTACTTCTGCCATTTTACCTTCACTGCGGATCATGGAAAATCGGCCCGATACGGTGCTTACCGCTGCTGCAAACGGTGAAAACTATATCTTTCTCGCTGGTGCGGAACGATTATTATGAGTATGGTGGTGTCACGTCGATACGCACTGTCGAACAGGTCGATATGCACTGTCGAACAGGGGCCTTAGTCTGCTATTGCAATAGTGTCAGAAAGGTCTATCATTGATTTAATAAGGCCCCTAGCCCACGGCGTATTGAAGCGCGTTCGAAACTCGTTTGACGTGCGTACAAAGGGTAATTCGTCTGCGCGGGGCCTTATTAAATCAATAATAGACCATTCTGACACTATTGCAATAGCAGACTAAGGCCCCAGGTCGATGGATGCGCGTTCCGACCGCCAGCGCACCAGATGACAGTTTATGATTTATTTTTGCCGCAGCTAGCTTGTTAAACTAACCAAGCTAGAAGCAGCTGAGGAGTGGAATCCCCTGCCCGTATCAGTGTTCCCAATGACCCCAATCTATTTAAGTCGTGAGTTAATAGGCTTCTTTTGGGTTAGCTCGTGCCATCGTCGACCTCATATCTGTCCTCAGGACTAAATTGAGGTCAAGAGTAGGCTCATTTAATATGTGTACAGTCACGAGCACCAATATGTAAGCACTTAACAACTTTTTATAGTATTTTCTCTTACTGTTCCGATTAAAATATCATGTGTTACAAACATAGTATTTTTTATGAAAAAAATCCTATCTTCAAGTTACAATCGTTATTTCTCGCGAAAATTGCTTTAAATGTACGAAAGTGTATGCATATTGTTGCTCGTAATTGTACTGTGACAGAAAGGGTTTTTGTATCATAAAAATATATTTGAAACTTTGCATATACGTTGTCAGGTGTACAGAAACGGTCATAGGCAGTGGCGTGCAGTGGTTCCCCGCGGAGGGTAGGCCACGCTAAGATGACCCTCAAAGTACTCACATCTATTGATATATTCACTTACCCTTCCGGGCCCACCGCACCCACCCCTGGTGTTTTTAGTAAGCGTATGAGAAACAACGCCATCTAGCTTAAATATCAGGAATTTCAATTGAATTCTGTCAATACAAGAACGAAGGATATCGCTCCGCTACAAAAAAATCTAAAAAATAAAACAGAGTGCACTGTAAACAAAAAAAAAAGGTAGAGTTTTCTGACCGGAATATTTGAAAAACAAACCTTTAAAATAAGCCTATTAAAACCAAAGTTATAAATACAAGAACTCCGCATTAATCAAGGTTCAAATCACGATTTTCTGACAATGCAAACAGAAGAAAGATTAATTTGAAATGACGATGAATATTGGGTTAATTCTCGTAATTCGGGTACCTACACATCTTTCTTTGGACACAACTTGAAACTTATCATTAAACGATTGTGAATACTTACTGTTTTTAACTTTTAACAAACACACTAACAGCGCAAACTTCACAACAGAACACCATTTCTAAGTAAATAAACAAATACAACAAATAATATTTACACTACTGTACGTTTCAAAACGAATTACAACCGTCAGATATTATAATAATCAAAACATTCAAGATCGCGAAATAAATTTTGCTAGTCACATGAAACAAATATGGCTTCTAAGAAAAATACAATTGTTATTTTGTCGATAAAAAAACACTACCAAATATAATTGCATCACTGCATACCGTTTTAGCCGGATAATACTTTGTGGGGCAGCCAATCAGTGGCCAGCTAGCCAGCTACACTCGCAGGAGTTTACGCCCCTATTTACTATGTGTGCCGTTCATATACACGAAAATACGCATCAGAGTGCGTAAATTTATCAATGAAAATTAGGCCGGCTGGGGCCTTGCCTAGACGGCCGGGAGCGAGCGTCGTAGTATTTATCAGTTACGTCACACGGCCGCGACAAGTTGCTATAAGTATTATAACAGGAGTTTTTTATTTTTTATTACATAGTTATAATAAATGCATTTGTTGCGTTGTTGGTAGGAATGGTAGGGCCTCATTGCCTCTATGGACGGCACGCACGCACGGGTACCTTTCATCCCGAAAAAAAGTACTGTTCCCGCGGAAAACAACAATAACGTTCTTATGATAATAGATGGCGCCACGTGTCTTTCGAATCATGATCGAATTATATTATTACAAGCAGAGTACAACCCGAATTGATTGTCAAATTCTGAACTAACGCGAGCGAAGCCGCGGGCATAAATTCCTATTTAATAATTTCCGACCACAAGGCAGCAATCGAAGCCGCGAGCAAAAGCTTCTTTGTTTTTTTTTTTTATTATATTTATTAAACTTTATGCACATAATGTAAAAAACACTACAAAGGCGGACTTAATGCCTTGGGCATTTTCTACCAGTCTACCTTAGGGTGATGTAGAGACATAACATAGTAGGTGCAATGATGCAGAAAATTTCCAAGCTTATAATATAATAATAAATACATATATATATACATACAAACAAAATATACAAAGTAAAGAGAGAAAAAAATACATGGATGGAGAAATAAAACAAATTAACTGGGGGACGAGTCTGCCAACTTCTTACGTAAGTGTTCGCGAGCTTAAATAAATGCTTTGCACTCAAAGTGCTAGCCTTAAGAGGGCCCTTCCCGGTGCGTCTATCGTCAACGTGAGCATGGTCGAAAACCTTGTTGTTTTCAAGACGGGGGGTCTTACGATGCCCCGACCCCGCACAACTCGTCTCCCGCGCACCTCATACCGCCTAACGCGATGACATTGAACGAAAAATAGTGTTCGAAAATTTCTTAAACTTGTTCCAGGAATTACGTGTTTTTGTATAAATTTTACAAGTGTGTGAAATAAATATTTGTGATTAAGAATCTCCATTACATTTACAAGGTTTCTATCGAGATTTTTTCTTTACTTTTACAGTTTATGAGTACATTATGAACGGCCAAAGTTCAGGTAAAATTTGTGTAAAACCGCAATTTTTGGAGGCTTATACTGAATTTGTTTATACTTTTTATTTAATTTTTTGCAACCATAGAAACCTAGATATAGTGCACAACATACATATTAGTTAAAAAAAAAACAAAGATAGATGTGTAACATCGGCATAATCACGTACGAGCGTTTGTATGAAAAGTATGACGGGTTGGCCGCTCTTAAGTGTCCGAACAGTGTCATGAAAATACATGGTACTAGGGTCATGAAAATACCGGCGCGAAAACGGTTACTTCGTATTTAGTACAGCATTCTGAACCCTCCTACATAGAATTTTATGTCGGTAATTTTTTTATTATAATTAAAACCGAAATGAAACATTTCGTAGGAAATCATTGCAGGTCCTGGGAAAGAATTTGTGAAACCGAAATACAAAAACAAAAAACATGTAAACGATTACGAAGACAGTATATTATTTTACACATTTCAAAAACATCTAGAAATCATGTTGTTGAAGTCGTGCTTCGTATGGGAAAATATTTTTGCGATTTCTGATTTTCTATGGCAAAAACTTCTATCATATAATTATTATTAATGATTTTATTATTATTTATTATATATCTTCATAGAAGTTTTTGATCAGTATTAGAAACAGGATCGATTGGCATCAATAAAATGTTTTGTGTAAAATGGCCATTTCCTTACTGTAATTTTTTATTTAATCTGTGATTGGGTATCAAAAATTTCACGAAAACTCATGGATAGTCTCCTAATAAAACGATTTTCGCGTAGCTGTAACAGTTATGGTAGTTCCCCTTAGCCCCATTGAACGTTTCCACCCTCTATGTATGGTCAGTGTCATTAACACTGGAGGTATGGAGTAGAGGTGTAATGTGGGAGCTTATATGGAAGAGAAACACGAGTGTTTGGTGAGACTTCTCGTTTAATACTGATCGTTGACCATACAATAACTAACCTAAGCATATAGTACGCGCACACCACTACAGAGGGTGTTAAGTTCTTCATCCCCCATAAAAAAGGGAGGATCCTCTGACCGGACGGGTGTTATGTCTGGTGAGCTACTGCCCGACAGTTGTCGTCGGGTTCTGCTGTATACTCTTAAGAGCGGCCAACCCGTCATACTTTTCATACAAACGCTCGTACGTGATTATGCCGTTGTTACACATCTATCTTTGATTTTTTTGAACTAATAGGTATTTTGTGCACTATATCTAGGTTTCTATGGTAGCAAAAAAAAAAAAGTATAAACAAATTCAGTATAAGCCCCCAAAAATTGCTGTTTTGCACAAATTTTACCTGAACTTTGGCTGTTCATAATGCACTCATAAACTGTAAAAATAAAGAAAACATCTCGATAGAAACCTTGCGCATGTAATGCAGATTCTTAATGACAAATATTTATTTCACACACTTAGACTTATTCAAAAACACGTATTTCCTGGAACAAGTTTAAGAAATTTTCGAACACTATTTTTCGTTGATGTCATCGCGTTAGGCGGTATGAGGTGCGTGGGAGACGAGTTGTGCGGGGTTGTGGCGGGGTAAGACGGGGGAGTTGAAAGAAAATCACCGCTGTGGCTCTGGATGAAACAACAAGCTTTTTGACCATGCTCGCGTTGACGATAGACGTGCCGGGAAGGGCCCTCTTAAGTCACGGATAATTTTACTTGCGCGATGTAGGATTTAGATGTTTTGTTCATCATCTGTGTCATAGATGGCGCTGTAGTACTTTTTGTAGTGCCAATACAACAAAACAGTTAAGCTGGTTGTTGAGCTGTCCTTTCCAACGTAATCTCCTCACCATCCCTCCAGGATCACTGCGCCAAAACCCTGAAAACAAGATGTCTTACCTAAAGATCTTCTCTGCTAGGAACCTCAGGTTGTCCTCAGAGAGATCTCCGCCTGTAGCGGAACAGAACTTGATGCGGAGGGTCTCGGCAAGCTGTCCCCAGGTCACCTGCGGACAAGAGAGACAGGAGATTCGAGTTAATGATGACAAGATTTTGAAAAGGGAACTGAAATTATGAGAAATGGATCTTATTTTACGCTTTTAGGGTTCCGTGACTCCAAAGAAAAAACAGAACCCAAATAAAGGATCACTCGAGTGTCTGTCTGTCCGTCTGTCACAGCCAATTTACTCCGAAACTACTGGACGGGTAACGTAAATTAATGATTTTAAAAATGGGGGCCACTTTTGTGTAGTAAATTAGAAAAAAAAGTTTTTGCCTGTACAATGTGTAACAGGACCCTTCACGAAGCCGTCAACCAAGCATTATGTACATCAAACTAAGTAACTTTACGCAAAAATTATTGCTGGGAAACGACTTTTTCTTGGGGGTGAAAAATTACGTTTCCCTGTAGGACTTAATGTAACGCACTCAAAACATTGTGCTGACGGATGGATTGAATAGTACGGTAGTCTCCGTAACTAGAAGGTTCCCAGGTATGGTCTAGAACACTACGGTCATGCAGCTAAGACGTGCAAGGTCGCTGTCCCGGTTTGTGGACATTGCGGGGAAGAAGGACACTCTAGCCAAGACTGCGCGAAAAAAGCTGATGATCCAAAATGTGCCACATGTATGCGCTTTAAAAAACAAGCCAACCACAAGGCGGGAGACGCTGTTTGTCCGTCTAAACTGGCTGCCGAATACAGGTACATTAACTCGATTGACTATGAAGGCGCCTAAGAGCGCCACATATTTGTTTAAATCTTAGACTTAATTTATTGTTATTAGTTTAAATAGAATGGATATTAATTTAATTACTGACATAGATAACTCATTTTTAACTGAGTCAAAGTCATGTGAGGTTGAGGACTGCAAACAATATCTTTCCCAGTATCAAAAGTCACTAACCATACTAACCCAAAACATACGTAGTGTTTATAAGAACATAGATAGCTTTAACATTTTTCTTCATAGACTTAACTTTAATTGTGATATTATGGTGCTAACTGAATGCTGGCTATCAAAGCGCCACGATAACCTCCCGACAATACCAGGATACAACTTATTGTACACTAAAATCAACCACAATCAAAATGATGGTGTCGTTGTTTTTGCCAAGGAATCCTTAAAGGCCACAGTCGATGAACCTGATCTACAAGAATGTATTAGTAACTGCCTTATCATTAAAATTGGTACATCTACAGCGATAATTGCTTTGTATAGATCCCCTTCCGCTAGAAACTTAACCTCTTTCCACAGTTCTCTAAACCTGATCTTTCAAGCACTTAGCCCATTTAAGAATGTAATACTAACAGGCGACATTAACATTAATATTGGCTCCGAAAACTGCAATGCAGGGACTCAAGATTACCTTAACATCTGCTCATACCATGGGTTTCTGCCTGCTCACACATTGTCTACTCATCAGAGCGGTTCTTGCCTCGATCATATGATGATCAAATCCAGCTACTCATATATTACGCTTGTTACTAACTTAACAATAACCGACCACCATTCTGTCTTACTAGCCGTAAATTTAACGCTGCCTAAGCAAAATCGCCCCCAGACAAAGACTAAATTAAGCACAAACCAACTCGAATATGATTTACGCCACATTGATTATAGCCTAGTTTACAATACTGCTGACGCTAATTTGGCTTTATCGTACTTAATAAAACATGTCCAACAAGCAATATTACGTAATACGACAGTTGTGACAGTAAATAATCGTCTTCATAATATTAAACCTTGGATTACTCCTGGACTAATTCGGTGTATAAGACACAGAGATAAACTTCATCAGAGAACTAAGAAATACCCTGATAATTTAATCATTCTAAAACCCTATAAAAGATACAGGAATTTCTGCAACAATCTCTTAAAGAAACTTAAAGATAACTATGATAAAAATGAATTAAAGCAGGCAACAATAGCAAGCAAATTTGGAAGCATATTAAAAACGTCACCTATATGACTAAACAACGTGAATCAAATTCGAGGTTACTGCTTACTAATCCTTCACCGCTCATATCCGCTAACAAAGTAAATAATTTTTTTGCTTATGTTGGGAAAACTTTGGCCGAACAGATTCCAAAACATTGCGCCCCACCATCTTTCCAAAAATTAAACAATACCTGTAACCTGAAATCTTTTGCTATGATGGATACTGACGAAAATGAAATATCCCGAATCATTTCTGGCCTTAAAGATGACTGTGCAGTTGGATGGGATAATATAAGCAACAAGGTCCTTAAACTGTTTAAGCATGTATTGGCACCTCCCTTAACGCATATATTTCGAATCTGTCTTTCCAAAGGAATTTTCCCTAACTGTCTAAAAAAAGCAGTTGTTATCCCTATCTATAAATCTGGAGACAGGGACTTGGTTAATAATTATAGGCCAATATCATTACTCCCCTCAATCTCAAAAATACTTGAGAAAATTATAAACAGCAGACTAGTTAGCTACCTAGAAAAAAACAACTTCTTGTCACCTGCGCAATTTGGCTTCAGAGCCAAATTATCCACAGCCGATGCGGTGCATAGCCTGACCAATTATGTCTCAGAAGAGCTAGCCAAAGGAAACCAGGTCCTAGGAGTCTTCCTTGATTTAGCGAAAGCCTTTGACACTGTCTCTGTTTCTGTGCTTTTAAGAAAATTAGAGGCCATGGAAATAAGGGGAACGCCACTGACATTATTTGCTGACTACTTAACCGACCGATACCAATGTGTTAGAATTGACAACTTTACGAGCGATGAGGAGAAAAATACTGGATTTGGTGTTCCCCAGGGAAGTATTTTGGGCCCTACCTTATTCCTGGTTTATATTAACGACCTGTGTAATCTAGATATCAAGCACGGCAAGATGATATATCATATGCTGATGACACGGCACTAATTTTTTCTGCTAAAAACAGTAGCGAAGTCTTTGAAAACGCTCAACTCGGTTTTAACACTGTGACTAATTGGCTTCAAAGCAATTTACTGACATTAAATGCTGACAAGACAAAATATATTCACTTCTCCATGCGTAAGCCTCAATTTAACACTTCTAACTTCCATATATGTGCCCATCAATGTGGTAACCTGTCAGTCAACATGTGCAACTGCCCTTCTTCAAAACCAGTAACATTAAATACCTCGGGGTTATAATAGACGACACACTCTCTTTTAGGCATCATATTGAAAGTCTGGTTAAAAGAGTGCGCAAATTAATATATGTATTTAAAAAAAATACGAAACTTTGCAGATTCAAAATTAATCACACAAGTTTATTTCGCCCTATGTCAATCTATAACTCAATACTGTATCATTTCATGGGGTGGCGCATCAAAAACTATCTTGCTTCCCCTTGAAAGAGCTCAAAGAGCAATTTTAAAGGTAGCAAACTTCCATCCCTTTGTCTTTCCCACAGATCAGCTGTATAAATCCTGCAACGTGCTGACTGTGCGTCAGCTTTTCATTAACCACTTAGTATTAAAACAGCACACCATGCTCACGTACAATGCTGACACTACTAACAAAAGGCGGAATGACATAGTTTGCATTTCTAATATAAGCTCCAAACATGTCTTTATCGAAAGATTATTTTCTTTTTAAGGCCCATTTCTGTACAATAGATTAAATAGAAAACTAAGTATATATAAGTTAAATTATTTTAGCTGTAAAAAATCAATAATTGCATTTTTACAACCAATGTCATATGCACAGACAGAGGATCTACTTGTTGTTTGCAAATAAAGTGCTAACACGCCGTTTTTAATTAATTTTACTTTTATATAAGTTTACTTTACTTTTCTTGTAACGTTAATTTACTTATTTTAAGGTTTTAAGGTTTATGCACCTTGTAGCCTGAAACACAGGTTCAACCTAGTTCAGGCAAATAAGCTAATGTGCTCTATTTTATTGATAAGACATGTTATTGTAAATGTGCCCCTTTTTATAAATAAACGATTATTATTATTATTATATTTAGATTATGGTATTTATCTATGGGTCTTTGTTACCTGAAATAAATGCTTTATTATTATTATTATAAATGGTTTATTAAGTCCTACCATAAAACGTGACTCCACCCCAAAAAAAAATCGTTTCCCAGCAATACTTTTTGCGTAAAGTTACTTAGTTTGATGTACAGAATGCTTGGTTGACGACTTCATGAAGGACCCGTTTACACCCTGTATATTACGAACTTGTGCCATGTGACAACTAAATGTACATAATTATTTATCTTCTCTCTAGTTCCCCCTAAGTAGGGTATGCTTTCATCTTGCGTTTTACTCCGCACCTGAGTTTTCGGATTCATGTGCGTATTGTAAAATTATCACTTGCTTCGGTGAAGGTAAACATCGTGAGGAAACCAGCATGCCTGAGAGATATTTCTCGACGACCCGAATGGCGCAGCGGTAGTGAGGCTGCTTTACGTTTTAGGGTCCCGGGTTCGAATCTCGGTAGGAGCAAATGTTTGTGTGATGAGCATGGACATTTATTTCCGAGTCATGGATGTTTATATGTTTAATAAGTATGTAAATACAAACAAAAAGTTTCTATGTAGTATTATCAACTATCTGGTGTCCACGACACAAGCCTCGTTGCTTAGTGTGGCACCTAGATGGCGCTGTGTGTAATGTCCAACGATATCTATTTATATTTATTTCTCGACGGCATGTAAAGCCAAGTCAGGGGCCCATGGGCGGCATAAATACTCTGGCACCAGGTTAGGCACTAACCACACGATAAAGAAGTAGACTCGTAGCTAAATAAAAACGGCCGTATGGGTCGATCTGCAAGGTTAAGCAGCACTAGGTGAGGTCGGTTCGTGGATGTACCATGACACCAAAATGAATCTACTCACTTTTAAAACAAAATCCCGTGCACACGATATCCACATCTGTTCACCACCCTTACTACTATTGGTCAGCACAAAGAGAGTGCGGACCAATAGTAGCAAAACAACAAAAAATATGCGACCTTTTTAACCGACTTTCTTAAAAAAGGAGGAGGTTCTCAATTCGGTTGTATTTTTTTTTTGTTTGTTACCTCAGAACTCCGTCATTTGTAAACCGATTTGAAAAAATATTTTTTCATCTGAAAGGATATGCCTCCCGATTGGTCCCATAGAAATTTCATCAAAATCGGTTTAGGAATTTGGTTGTTTTCCTCACGTTAATTGTCACATCACGCGACGTCGCGTGCTGGCGCTCTGATGTACATCACGCGACGTCGCGTGATACTTGCTAGTTCAATTTGACACACTTCCCGATTTCTGATTGAGCTGAAATTTTGGGGAACCAGGAATGCTCAACATGATAATGCACGGCACGAGAACGCACGACATTGGAACGTACGTGTTTTGAATTCCAATGACGTACATTATCATGTCGCGCATTCTCGGCCTGGACAAAGATTGTCCGGCTCGATAATGTACAGCACGAGAATTGGAATCAAAACAAACTGTGACGTCACATTAAAAAAGTAAAAAGCCATGTGACACTAGGGACGGGTGATACACAGATTTTATTGATTTTGATTGATTAGTGATTGATTTTGTTCCATTTGACATATGGTTGACGTTCAATCGTATACTAACTAAAGTAATCTGTGAATTTTTCGTGTATTTATGTTAAGTTTGGTTTGTTTGGAACTTTATAAACGCATTTTGGGTTTCCTTGTTGAGTTCTGATTGTAAGGCACCCTCCTACAGCTAAATTAGGAAGCGAAAATGGTCCTGATATGGGATGGAAGAAAACAAAAGATAATGAAATACCTATCAGCAACGTGCATGCGTTTTCAACAAGAAATGATATTTGATTGGTGATCTTTGAGATGTTGCAACATGTTTGGCAAGTAAGTACATAAGCTATTACAAATTACAACATCATTGGTGTACCTAAGTACCTACTACGGAAGTTTCAATAACAGCATTACAACAATTTCTCCATGAGCAACCAGGGCTCTTACTATGAGCTCCTTACTAACCCACCTCAATAGCATTATTCTCGAAGATTCTTTCCGTAACTTCAAATCGTCTCAATTTATGGTACCATAAGATTATCAGTGTGTAAATTATTAGAGCTCTTTATCTGGGGGCTGTCAGTTTGGTCCCTTTGGCTTTGTTTGTGAAGTAATTAGTCAAACCTTGTAGGTACTCTATATTATGTATGTAGGTCCTTACTATCTGATAAATAAATACCTATCCACAAAACATTCCTACATATTACCTACAAACACCAGCTGGCAGCTGTGGAGACAGTGACAAGATCTACAACATAACACGTAGCTATTAAAGTAAACTAGGAATTTTGTACCAGGTAAGTACCTTTAGCTGCCATCATAATAACTTTCTAATTAATCTTATTTATTTTAGATTTTCACTGCGATTGTAAGATGTGTGCGACTCACACTTGATGGAGATAATTATAAAAGCAATGAAATATTTGCCCCGAACATAGTCCATACCACTATTATGTTGCTGCTTGCTGCTCAAGAGGACCACAAGCCTGACATAGAATTCCATTACATTATATATATTATATGGTTTCATCGCAGAAGAAAAAACTCTTTAGTAATAAGTTAATTGGTTATACCTAGTCAAAGCTGCCCTGAATTACATACCTAACTGCTAAGGCAAAAGAAATACCTACTATGAAATAAATTCAAGAATAAGATCAGCGAAAAGGACCAAATTAGTACCTAATTTGCTAAACTAAATTATGGGCGGAACCAGAGTTTAGAAGATTAAGTGTGGAGACAGTATGAAAGTGGCAAAGTAAAATATTATCGGGATAGCATTATAGTTACTGCTCTATGAATGCTAAAGCTTATCTCTCTATCTAAAATAATCTAAAAAACCAACTAGGTAATACTTTTATTTTTGATCCATGACAGATAAATAGCCTTTAAAATAGTAGGTTTCACCTACTAATTGTTTGTTACATAATTTTATTTGTAATTAAGTTGAAGAAATAGGTAATTTATATGATGTACATTGTTTTAATATAAATTTAACATTTAATTAAATTAATTATATATTTAATTTCATTGTCTTTTTTTCACTCTTCCTTGTCCGTAGTAGGTATGTCCTACAGGATAGTCCTTTCCCTTGTTCTCCACACAGATCTCACGACCATACATAAATCATCTCTTGATCTCTATTCGTAGCTTGCTTCTTTCCATGATACCTAACAGTAAAATTAAATAAACAATAATGCAGTATAAATATTATCATCATCATATCAGTCATAGGAAGTCCACTATTGAACATGGGCCTCCTAAATATAATAGTTTATACTTATTTAACTAAGTAAGAAAGACGAATTTAACCACTAGACCTTGTGGTGCACCTTGGCGGAGGCCTATGTCAATCAGTGGACTGCAATTATGATGATGATGAACCATTAGCTATTTTTATTGGATCATCAAATCAAATTAACAGCTTCCATTGTGATCAGAGTGTTTGGCTCGCGATCCGAGGTTCTGGATTCGATTACCTGTGGGGAGGACACTGTCTCACAAAAATGTCTTTACGGGACTGTTCCAAGTTTAGTTAGAGCATTGCAGGTTTAAATCACCTGATTGTTTAGAAAGTAGGTAAGTTGATTCCGTGCTTCGGATTCGGAGGGCTCATTACTGTCGGTCCTGGTTATTTTCTACACGATGTAGACGAAACAGAGCCACAGTATTTCCTAGTTTTAATGCATGTTATCATCTCGCTGAAGTCAAAACCAGATTTCATTTGATGAGGTTTTGCTGACGGTATCACTATCTGATTGTATTTCTTTCTCCCAATCAATGAGATCAGCAGCCTTGCTAGACCTAAAATAAATCGGGAGGCTGAATACTATTATTACTTAACCATCACTACATAGTATAAAACAAAGTCGCTTTCTCTGTCCCTTTGTATGCTTAAATCTTTGAAACTACGCAACGGATTTTGATGCGGTTTTTTTAATAGATAGAGTGATTCAAGAGGACGGTTTATATGTATAACATTGACCCGTGCAAAGCCGGGGCGGGTCGCTAGTAAATAATAAAACAGCATAATATCCATCAATAACATTCGGTATTTATTTCTTATTATTTTATATTTTATTATTAAAAAAACAGTTATGCACTCAAAATAATTTCTTAAATCTTCTAGACAGTTCTTTATTGGAATATTCTAGACTCAAATCTTCTAAACAGGTCCTTACAAGAATATTCGAGACTCGCACGTAATCTAGAATGTTCTCGTAAGGCAGCCGACGTAGTTAACAGTTTTAGAGGTTTAGCCGCGGCCGCGCGGTCCGCACATGGAGAACTGCGCGGCCAAGCAGTTTTCTTAAACGGAGCTTAGTAGAGCTGTGGTAGAGGTCCCATTCTTTTTGCTAATCACATATACGATTTCGAAGAAAATGTAGACAGTATGAATAAAGCCCTATTGTTTGGATTTCAAAACCTACAGCACTTAAACCTAAAATGCAAGGAAGTAGGGTGACCAAGATTTATGGTGCGTCAATCAGACATTTCCAAAAGCGTCGTTTTTTTATACCACATACGTAAGTAGTATCTAATATCATAATGAGGGAATAACTATGGTTACTTGGATGGAGAAGTACTGATGCGAAAATATAATAGGTCTCCCGACCCAAACTGCGCGACACACCGCGCGGGCTGGGCCGCCGACACTGTCATCGACTACTACCGTCGCTGGGGGCTCAAACTCAAAGCGTTTATTTCAATTAGACCTTCGCAGGCACTTTTGAAAGTCAGAAAAACAAAGGCGAAGCTACAGTCACAGACACAAGGCATAATAACTTCTGAAAGTACTGTAGTTGCCCATTCCAAAGCGTAGATCTCTATGGAGAAGAATGGGCAAGAAACTCCATGGACACTGTTTTCAATCAAAATATTGTTACAAGATCTTGGTTACATCATTCATGTTGAGATTATACATATATGTGAGAACGATGTAGAAAGACGTGCACATTAAGAGCGTCCAGAGTAAAAGATTATAACTATCACAATTTAAAAACAAAGTAATTAAAATAAACCGTGGCAGCTAAGAGATGACCAGTCCCAACTGACAGCGCCCGTTCACGAACATGACGCATGCATCAGCTCCATTCAGCTCAACCATATTGAAGGGAACTAAACGACCCAACACACCCGCCACTATCAGCGAGACATTTGAGTGAGCCTGACATTCTCTCAGCCACCAGGGCACATTCGAGTCAATGAAAGATAACTAAATGTAAATGGTAGCTTTACAGTACATAGTACTCACACATGTGCTATGCAGTTATATAATACTAAGAGATTGAATCTATACAATGCAAAGATATTTTTACAATCTTCTGCAGCTTCCACAATAATTTCACATGAGCTTCTGATTAGTTTGCCCCTATGGTTGTGGAGCAGGACCAGCATTGAGCCAAGCATTTTTATCATCGATGTAATCCCCTAACTTATAATATGCTTGCCTACATAGTGTGCGTTTTATACAAGATTTAAATTTTGTCTCATTCAGTTGTTGAATGTGGGGAGGTATTTTATTATAACATTTTAAACAGTACTCCATGAAAGTTGAGTCTACTTTAGCTAGCCTGAAACCTGGCTGTACTAGTTGGTCCCTGTTTCTAGTATTATAGTGGTGTCTGTCACCTCTTTTACTAAACAAATGCAGATTTTTCCTAACGTACATGATGTTTTCATAGATGTATTGACAAGGTACTGTCATGATGTTAATTTCTTTAATCTTTTTTTAAATTTATTATTAAATTTATTCAAATTGCTGGATGTTATTTGTCTAGATTTTATCTGGATTCTTTGTAATGGTGTGTCGGACTCGAAAACAACTCTTTGACCGCTGTGATCAGAAGGAAGGTAATTTACAATGGATTTATCTAAGTAGTCGCAGCTACAAAAAACATTATCAATACATGTAGCAGTGTTTGTAGTTATTCGAGTTGGTTCCGCAAACATGTTTGACAAATCAAATGATTTAAAAAGATGTAAGAATCTACTGCTATTCGAATTTTTGTCTAAAATATTAACATTAAAGTCACCACAGATAACTAATGATTTATTACCAGTTGCAAGTTTTGCTAAAGCATCTTCCAAGTTCCATTACTGACTCAAATATAGAGTAGTTTTGATAATTTGGGGGTCTGTAAACGCACACTATTACATGCTTATCCAGCTCAACACAAGACAGCTCAATACTATGTTCAACCGATAGATCAACAATGTCATTAAGAGTCTTAAATTTAATACAATTTTTAACTAAGATTAATGAACCCCCACGAATCTTAGCTTTCCGGTTAAAGCAACTGCCCACACTGTAATTTGCGTAATTAATAAGCATTTCATATTCTTTTAACCAATGTTCAGTGAAACAAACAATTTCAAACTTTGTTTTTTCCAAAAACAATTCAATTTCTAGTTGCTTTGAAGAGAAACCTTGAATATTTTGATGAAATAACTGCATGGAATTCTGCTTAGCCCCTTTTTTACATTTAGCTATTTGAGAGCAAGAAGGTACATTGTTGTTGTTCGGTGTAACATTAATGTTTCTGGTATCTTCTGTTGTCTTACTAACTAGTTTAAATGAGCATCCGGAGTGATCCCCAAGACTCCCATGCCATTACAAGACAATGAGATCCTAGTACTAGTGGACCCCACTCGAGAATCTTCTAAAGTTACACATGGATCCTCCCCGTAATTGTAAAAATAATTATTAGTATTATTACTAATAGTCGCAGTGTGAATAATATAACTAAACATAGACATACTACTTATGTCTGAGTGAATATTATAAACTAATAGCCTAGCTATTTTGTGTCTACAACTAATAGGTAGATACACTTTACCCCGTGTCGACTTAAGTTTACCAACAAAGCTGTTGATATCAAGAAATACAAGCCTGTCACTATAGTGACCTACTAAGAAATGAAGATGCTTATTCAACATGTGAATATAATTGTTTTTCCTGTTTGAAAAAATGGGCTAAAATGTAACGTAGACAAAACGGAATGTGCTATGTTCACTCACAAGAGAAACTACCGCAGAACCATTCGCATCAAAGACGAGGCATTCGAGGCAATCGAATATCAAAACAGCATAAAATATCTGGGCGTACACTTAGACAAGACCATGATCATGAGCAAACAGACGGATTACGTCGTGCAGAAGGCGCGACGAGCACGCGGTGCGCTAGCTCCTATCATAGGTTGGTACGCCAAGACAGACATGACTGTGAAACTTGCTGTTGTTCAGGCCTGCCTACTTCCTATACTGGATTATGGCGTAGTACAACTACTCTCACGTTACAGTAAGAACAATTTCCAAAAAATTTAACGCCAATATCGAATGGCCCTCAAGATCAGCGGACAATTCCCAAGACGCTTAGAAACCTCATTGCTCTGGGATATGCTCGATTGGAATCCATGGCACCTCCGTGCACAAGACTTGAACGAGGACATGTTGCGCCGACTCCGCGAATCGCACATCGAGGATCTACAGACCCCTGGTGACGCCTACCTCGGTTACGGACAGCACAACCCCCTCCTCACTAATACTAGACTAGGTGAAACAGAGTATGTACCAAAAAAAGACAGGAGTCGGCTGCTCAGCAAGCGAACGACCGCTCCACAGCAAAATGTAATTTTTGTGAAGTTATTTAGAACGTCTTAGCCCACTGACATCGGATATCTATGGCTTACCCGCAAAGCAAGCACACTGTCATACACATGCAATACACTTTTGTAAAAGTACGTGCACTACTGCAGTAGACTATTTAGGCGCGGCGTCATCATTAAAAGCAATAAGTACCTACATCTATTTTTAAAACCAACGCTTGATTTATTAAAATAACAGTGTTTACTTCATAACGAGGTAGGAAGATATATTTTTTCGTATAGGTAAGTAGGTACTAATCAAATAGAAAATCATTAATCATTTTTACAATAAAAGGTACTTACATA
The DNA here is from genome assembly GCA_947578425.1 of Eugnorisma glareosa. Taxonomy (NCBI): domain Eukaryota; kingdom Metazoa; phylum Arthropoda; class Insecta; order Lepidoptera; family Noctuidae; genus Eugnorisma; species Eugnorisma glareosa. The sequence continues at coordinate 3,102,657 of OX387984.1, forward strand.
TTTATCATAATAATATTGAAAATGTCTGATTGATTCACCATAAATCTTGGACACCCTACTTCTAACTTGCAAATTGCAATACAGGTTATAGGTGCTGTAGGTCATGAAATCCAAACATTAGGGCTTTCTTTATTCATACTGTCTACATTTTCTTCGAAATCGTATCAGTAATTAGCAAAAAGAATGGAACCTCTACCACAGCTCTACTAAGCTCCGTTTTGAAATTGAAAACTGCGTGGCCGCGCAGTTCTCCATGTGCGGACCGCGCGGCCACGGTTAAATCCTTTATAACTTTCTGAATTGGTTCTACGAATTTGCGACCTTCATTATTTGTGTTTTACAAATTCCTTCGTAATGTTGACGTAGTCGTTTTTCTTCTACTACTTTGTGGCCGAGAAATCGAAACGGCCACTTGACGCCCCTGGCGGCGGCGCCTCTAGGCCCGGGCCTTATGGACCTATAGGGTTAATCCGGGCAAGAGGCCTACCAACATTACACAATATGTTAAGAAGTTTTTCTGAATTTAGTCCTTTTCAGAATAGGTGACCGCGACCATGCCATATTTCGACATAGGTACTTATTTACTTACGGGTGACTGATAGCTACATATCGATAGACAATAGATCTCTCTGTGGCTAAACCTGTAAGTGTACCCAGTTCAGAAATTGATATTAGCAGTGTACCTAATTCAAAATGAAAACAGGTAGGAATGTTGAATTAGATCAGGGATCCCCAAACTATTTTGGACAAGTGACCCCTTTTCCAAAATGAACTGTTACCTCAGACCCCCATGGCCAAATTACCTACTTTTAAGATCAACCCCCTTATTCATAATGGTCCGCTAACTTAAAACAGCTGCTACAGTGTGTTATTTTTCATTCTGACTTAGGTCAATAGAAGAAGACAGAGTGAGAATTAGCAATGCTTTAAGTTAGCAGACTATTATGAATAAGGGGGCCTATCTTTAGTTTTTTCCTATTGACACAAAATACCTAGGTACTAAGGTACCAATTGGAAAACTTTGCACTTGGTTAAGTGAGTAAAATTGACTTCATTTTCGTATCAAAATTTAACAAAATAAAAAGACATACAATTCAGTAAATATCAAGTTTAATTTATAACGATTATTACAAATTAGGTACTTAAAGAATTTTAAGTAGGTAGGAAATTATATTTAAAAAAGTATTAATTCGCAAAGAGAAAATAAAACATTCAGTGTGATGGATGAACCTGGTGACTATCTACCAATCTAGCTACATCCGGTTCAATATTGGTGAGTTGCAGCCTTAAATCTCCACGTTCGTTGATTTTCAAACGGTTTCTTTGTTTCGTCAAAATGTTTGTTACCACACTGAAGCTTTTTTCAACTAGGTATGATGATGGAAAAGCGATAAGGTATTTTTCAGCAATGTTCCACAATGTAGGATACTGTGTTTCAATGTTGCGTTGCAACCAGAACTTCTGATAGCCTTGGTTGAACTTCTGCTTAAGCTCTTCGTCTGTGCTGATGGTAATCAACTCTTCTTGCATTATCACATTGGCTTCTTCTATGGCTGTGGTATTGTACGGATTTATTATCCATTGAGGAATTTGTAAATTTAAAAGATCCTCAAACCTCTCCGTAAAATCCTTGTGTAATGCGTCCAAGTGAGTGACATATAATAAAATGTCATCATCTTGAAGCGTTTCTGGTAATTTTGACAAATGCAGAAACTGCGAATATTCTTTTCTGCCTAAATTTTGTTTATAAAGGATTAGTTTACCCACGAAGGCCGATATTATTGATTTTGTTTTAATCAAGTTAAGATCGTCACCCTGCAGCTGCAAATTAACTTTGTTGAACATTCCAAAGATATCAGTCAAGTAATAAATATCTGTTTTACAATTGTTCAGATTTTCTTTCAAATTCGGATCTTTTTCTTGTAAAAACTCCAACACAGATTCAAAAACGGCTGAAAATCTTTCTAAGCAAGAGCCTCTTGATAGCCAGCGAACTTCAGTGGGAAGAAGTAATCGAGTAAAGACTTCGTCGTTTTCCTCACATAGCTGAGCAAATAACCGAGAGTTCAAAGAATTGCTTCGAATCTTGTTGATAGCATTTATTACATATTGTAAAGACTTATGCAATCTAGGACTCAGCTTTTTTGCTACTAAATGCTGCCTGTGAATCACGCAGTGAATGACCAGTACATCAGGCAGTTGTCGCTTTAAGTGAGCTATAAAACCACGATGACGACCAACCATAGACGGTGCACCATCAGTCGCAACAGAAACAATGTTCTTCCATGGAATAGCTTTGTCAGTAAAAAAATGTTCCACGGCCTGAAAAATTGATTCTCCTCTGGTATCAGTCTCTAAATATGTAGCAAAAAGCAGTTCTTGGCACATATTTTCATCTTTGATATATCGAACATATCCTAACAACAGAGCTTCATTGCCGGGTAATGTAGACTCGTCCAACTGGAGAGAGAATCTGTTGGTCTGTAAGAACTTGCATAAAATGTTTTCCACATCGCGTCCCATCTCGTCTATGCGTCTCTGACCGGTGTTATTGCTCAAAGGTATTCTCTTTAAAATATCATGTGCGGGTTTGTGCAATACATTGTTAAGGACCTCCGCAATGGCTGGTAAGATAAGCTACTCTCCAATTGTGTGGGGTTTCCCCGACTTCGCTATTAGTAAAGATATATTATAGGACGCTCGTAAACCATCATCGTCTTTAATAGATGATGACGCAAACATCGATCTTATGGATGGCCTTTTGTCTAGTTTTTCTTTAAGTGCTTGAAAAAATGTCAAGGGCTTACTTTTTTTGTCAGCATGTACTCTCGATAAGTGGTCATCCATTTTTGAAGGCTTCATGGCATCGTTACTGAATACTTTTTCACATATGAGACACATCGGCAAGTGTTGATTTGATGGAGATGCAATAAATCCGAACTTAAGTAGTCCAAACTGTATTGTCTGCATTTTTTTTTCGTGTCCGCCATCATAAAACTCTCAGTAATCCTGCAAATAAAAAAATAAGAAACTAAGTACCTAAATTAAAAACAATACCTAATAAACTGTTAAATTTACTGGTAAATTTTTACAATTGAAACAACTGAGGCAACTGCAAACTGTTGCAAACAATCTACAGATAGCTCAACTGATCACTATCACACAGTGTGCAGTGGGGCAATGCTGATGCGCTGTGCCGGATAAAAACTGTTTGGTACTTACCCTGTTAATTTTTCATAAACTGCAGATATTGTGTGGTTACGCTATTAACTCGCGTAGGGAGCTCAGCATTTTGTAAATTCTTTTTCAGTCACTTTACTTCACTTAATTTAGCTATGTAATAACTTTGTAATCTCTTGAAATAAATGAGTACTTATATGAGTTATTATCGTTCAAGCTCCAACGAATTTCAAAACGCAAATGAACTTTCAACCTAAGTGCAACCTCGTTAAATAGTAAAATATCAGGAACATGTTTGGACTTGCAACTTGATCATGAATTCGTTCGTGTTAAATCGCGCAAGCGTCAAATAGAGAGCAAGTCAAAACGCGCCTGAAAGACGTACGCTCGAACTCATTATCTTGCACAAACTTGTCCACACTGACTTGCCGAGTTTTTCATCTTGTACGAACTTGAGGCTTTATATTACTACAACAATGCTATTTCCTACATAAATATTAATTATTCTTAGTACACGTAACACAACATAAACAATACAGTACCTACCTACCTATCTTGAAAGTTTTAAATAAGAACTTGTGTTAATTTAATAGGGGTCGATTTTTAGACCTCGTCGACCCCCATAATCAGTTTTCGTTTATGTCGACCCCTAGGAAACCGATATCGACCCCAAGGGGTCGATATCGACCACTTTGGGAATCCCTGAATTAGATGGTTACACCCGAACCTCTGATTCATCAAACCATTGTTTTGTTCCTGTGTGTAGAAATCCGGAATGTATAAGAGTACCTATGTATCTTAAAAAACAAATATAGATGGACTAAAAATTATATGTCACTCCTAATGCCCGAGTATGTGAAGAACATGCTAGTATATATTATTGGGAACTGCTGAATGAATTTCAGTTCTCAACGCAGTTTACTCTAACACATATTTTAGAAATGTTAGATGTATTAAGAAAAAAAACAATATTATTGCTTTTGAAAATGTGGTAAATATGAATAACCACGTTTGTTGATACTGGACAGGCTTGACAGTATTGAATTTTTTAAGAATACTGAGCTGTATTAAAAATCAATTTCCATTTTTTGCCGAAAACCAAAAACAGCTTTAGGTTAATATCTTATGAAAATAAGAACTGAGGGCCTATAATGGCTGATTTATCAAAATCTGAAAATCATAATATGAATAAAGTTAAAAAAAAAATTCTTAAAATGGTCTTTATGGTCATGACCACAAACTGCATTTTAAGAGTTTTGAATTTTTATATATATATTTATTTTATTTTTACATTTTTTTTTCTGAACATATTCCCCACCATGGAAATGTCAGATTTAATTTTGTTTAGCTTAGGAGTTTATCAAATAAAACAGGCTCGCTCTTATTATGGGAAACATATTTGGGCAAACGGTACTTTTACTGTAGAAGTAAGTGAAGAGATACCATTCATAAACATTGCAGACCACCAGCGCATAAAACAGCTTTGATCAGAGGACGAATAAAGTTACGCCACTACAGCAATAGAGTGTATTACACATATATTTTATTAAGAGTGGCGGAGACTAGTTGGCAGGCTTGTATTCGTGGTTATTATTGCAGTTGCATAATTGGGAAAAGGACTGTTGGAAGCTGTGCTCAATTGCTCATGTTATGACAATTGTCTGGTATCTGGGATGGGCTCAGCATCCAAATGATATATCTCCGCCTGCACAGTTTCTTGACAATATTTTAATTAGAGAAGACATTGAAAATTAATAAATTAACATTTAAACCTATAATGAAGTTTTATTTCAATAGCTAAACTGTAACACTAACATCCGATTTAAAGCATATTAAGTTTTGAAATAGCATTTGTCAAAAGGCTTTTATCCACTTTTGACCAAGTTAAAAAATTAGTCTTATTAGTCTATTTGGTAATTATCCTGTTAGTTCTATTTGGTAATTGCAAGCGGAATGTAACTTGAAAGTCATAAAATATGTTTATCTAAGTATGTGTATATGTATCGTTTAGTAGACACTATTATAATTTACTCCCGTTATGGAACCTCTGCGATATATATGTATGGTGAAGTATGCACTTGTAGGTAACTTGGTTCTGGGTAAGATATTGTAACTTGTAGGTGAACATTCGAAGTAGGTAGATCTATTAATCAGAATATAGAGTGCTTTCAGTCGTAAAACGAATATTCTATCTACTTTTCTCTGACAATATCACATTTCATCTCATTTCTCATAAATAATCTGATAACTTTTGTTTTGTTTACATTGTCATACTCATAAATCAAAATATCGACTGACAGTAGTGAAACTTGACAGTGACATGTCAAGTTTACATTTCTGTGGTGTGTTCGCTTTAATAACCTTGGAAAGGTTTGTTCGTTTTAAGTGAAAATTCTCACTGAAATAAAAAACGATTTTGCTCAAAATTGGAGGTCTTAAAAATGTATGTTATAATTAGAACTGTTCGTTTTCGGGATGTCTATCCACATATATTTAAATTATCCTGGTTAGAATTTTTGATAAATAAAAAACCATTTTTGGACATGTCCTTTGGATCATGAAAAACACATTAAATTCCGCTAAAATTGCTTTTAAAAATCTCAGTCAAAATAAATCCTTATTTAAATTAAAAACTAACAAATATGTATGAGATGCTAGAAAATAGTTGTATCCCGGCGGCGGTCGTTCATAATATTTAAATACAATGTCACGTATTTTTGTGTATTTTACCAGAGTGCAATAGAGAGTTATTACTAACTTGGACTTAAGTTATTACTGACTTACTAAAAATGGATTTAAATGGCCTTAAAAGGGTTGTTTATGATTTTAATGATTATAACTCCGTAAAGTCATATTTGTTACGGCTGCAAATCATATTGTATTCAAGATACAACCTGACAAATAACCTGCTAATTCAACTTACTAAGCTTGACGTACGACGTACGACTTATGGATTTGTATTTTCTATCGATATTATTCAGTAGTCCAAGAAACAATCCCTAATGCCATGGAACCACGGGTAATTAAAATTACCCATAGACCCGGTAATGGGATGGGTCGACCAACCGGGACCACGGGTATCGACTCAGTTTTTGGCTGTGTTTTTGTGTCAAACTTAAGTTTTATAACAAGTTATCGGTTAATTTCGAATTAATGTTATAAGCGTAGTCTACGCTCAACAGATGGTCGGGATGGGCAAAAAAAAGCTGCCACCCTATACCCCGTCAGGAATGTCGTCGGATTTCTGCCGGCCTTCGGCACGCTCATGTCCCAAAGTATGACTTGGGACCAAATTCTAAATGCATGAAATAAAAAACAAACAAAAAAAAAAGACTATTGACGAAAACAGAATCCTTTGGCTGGGATCGAAGTCAAGACACAAGATTGTAAAACAGCACTGTACCCCGAGACCAGCTGGCTTATTGTAAACCGTAGCCAGTGCCGGTTTTAGCACTATCAGCTCCCTGGGCGAGATTTCTACGGCGCCCCCTACAGTGCACTTCAAACCCTTCCAGTCACTTACGCAAAAAAGGTGTCAACCTCGGAATGAGAAACAATAAGCTGTAAACTCGTATACGCCTTCATTTATGATTTCCTATCCGCAAAAAAAAGGTCACCTTGGTCAGTTGAACTTGTATTACAGCCTAGTGACTATGGCTGAGAGCTGCGGGCTCTCAGTCCCGTATCTCAAAAACGGTTGGGCGTATGAAAATTTCTTCAAAACAAAATCTGTCGCAAATTTTATGCTCTACAATTTTTAAAATAAATTTTAACATCATTGGAGCTATAAAAACCGAAATAATCGCGAAAAACTGATTTTTGTGACGTTTGACGCAACTTTTAGAACACCAAAATGAAGTTGTATACGAGTTTACAACTTTCATTCCGAGGTGAAACCCGGCCCTAATAAGACTGCACTACATACGAAAAAAAATACAAAGGATATAATTAACTAACCATTCCTAAACAGGGTGGATTCGACACCGACGCGAAAAAGGGTTACCACGTATTCAGTAAGTAAACAGTTTCTATGTGGGGGGGTTCAGAATGATGCACTGAATACGTGGTAACCTTTTTCGCGTCGGTGTCCCTTCTACCCTGTATACTTTTGGGGTTATTTAAGGTTATCTAACTTTTTAGGGCTATAACTTTAAATACCACCATGACCCGTTTTCTATTCAATGCATCCATCAGCATAATGTTTTGAGTGCGAAAAAACTTACAAATTTAGGTGGATGCGCAAGAGTAGCCCGCGAAATTTAAATTTTCTTACGTATATTGCAATTTGCAGGTCAGTGCCAGGTTGTATGTTGATGAAAATATGAATCGCGCCAGTAACACGTCTGGGGTTACAGAACTATAATCATTGAAATCATCAATACAACCCTCCAAGTTCATTTAATCCCATTGAGTGACTTTTTTTTATTAAATAGCTATTGAATGGGGTTATATGAACTTGGAGGGCTGTATTGATGATTAGAATGATTATAATTCTTTAACACCATACGTGATAATGGCGCGATTCATATTTTCATTACCATACAAGCTGACACTGACCTGCAAATTGCAATAAACTAGAGAAAATTTAAATTTCGCGGGCTACCCTTGCGCTTCCACCTTAAGGGACTACATGCTAAGGGCACCCCCTGTAGGGTACGAGCCTCGGCATGGGGCGTCGCTGGGGCAGGACAGCAAAGGGACAGGCTGGATCCGAGTGACATCATTATTAAAGAGCTGATTTAAAACTACAGGCTCAGCATCGCCAGCTGTCTTGAGCGAGGGCCGGGGAGGGCAAGGACCGGAAAGTCGCGACGGCGTGGACGGAACAGGCGCCCCTTTATGTGATAGATAGATATTAAGAGGCGCCCCTTTATTTCCGGCGCCCTACCCTAACGCCGCTACTGACCATAGCGAATATGTAGATCTTATGCTGCTTCTACAGGTCGGTAATGTTCGGGATGGCGAGAGCCAAAATTCAGAAATCCGATGACATGGCTGACGGGGTATAGGGTAAGCAGCACTGGCAGCCTTTTTTTTGTCCATTCCGACCATCTCTTGAGCGTCGACTACGCTTTTTAAACCCATCAATCAACCTCAACAAACAAACAAAAAACCAATCCAAATTCAAATATCGCACCCTTACCGGAGCCAAAATGACACTGGCGCGAGACTGTCGTGTTTTTACATGCAATTTCCACAGATTTTTTTATTCGCCTTTTTTACATTGCTGGCGAACGTAAAATGGAACGTGTTATACCGACCATCAATGGCTAATCCAGCACCTATCAACTTTTCAATCACGCAATCAATCGTCTTTCGGACAGCACTACCTAGCTCAATTACCTAGTATCCAAGTCCCAAAATTTCGAGTCACCTGATTGGCTAACCAATCGGCCAATCACGTGATGTCGCCAATTATCATGCCGTACACTCTCGGACCGGACAAGCAAGGTACAGCCCAGTAATTGGAGACATTGTGATGGTTCGTTTTCCAATGTTGTACGTTCCTGTGTTGTACAATCCAATGTCGTGCATTCCTGGTATGTGCATTACAGTGACGTACATTATAGGGACTCAAATTTTGCACGCATGTGTATATCGCGAGACAATGCAATATTATGATGACATGGAGCTGATCTGATGATGGAGCTGGAAGGTGGCCATACGAACTCTGTAATAAAACGACGCAACGCCGTCGAGTTTGGACTCGTTTGATTTGTCTTGACAAGTACTGTAGTCCTAAATGGTAACCAGGGTCTGATGATGGAGCTGGAAGGTGGCCATAGGAACTCCATTAAAACGACATAACCCCATCGAGTTTGGGTTCGTATAATTCATCTTGTCGAGTACTTTATCTCTGGATGGTACTCAGGGTCTGGTGATGGAGCTGGAAGGTGGTCACAGGCAGTCCGTAATAAAATGACACAATCCCATCGAGTTTGGGCTCGTATGATTCGCCTTGACGAGTACTTTAACGAACTTCTAGTTACAATGTAAAAACTAATTCATGACAAGAATTTGTGTTGTATACTACAACTAAAAAGGGTAAAATAAAAAAACTTTCTGCGAAAACAAAACCGACTTCTAAAAAAAAACACTAAAAAAGTCTAAAATAACTTTTCTTTCGGAAGTCGCTGTCTTTGTTTGTATCTTTTTTGCCACCGACTTCCGAAAGAAAAGTTATTTTAGACTTTTTTAGTGTTTTTTTTTAGAAGTCGGTTTTGTTTTCGCAGAAAGTTTTTACATTATCTTTAGTTTTACAAAAAATTTCAGGCTGTTAATGATCACAGTTGTTTGACCACCATTTTTTGACTAACAGAAATAACACAAAAAACCAAGGAGGAGAAAGTTTTTAACTAATCGGTTCTATAGCGGCCGGATGCTGCAAGCTAAAATAGTCCGTAAGGTGATCAGATTCATCTTGGGCTGATTGTACTAGCATGAGGTAGGTAGGCTCACCTTGTCTGGCACAGCGAAGGGCACCCGGCCGGGCGGGCTGAAGGCGTTGTCCCAGGTGACGGTGGCCCAGCCGTGCGGCTCCTGGTTGCCGTGCACGATCACCACGACCGGCAGCGAGAGGGTCCACACCTGCAACCAGTTATGTCATTAGCAAGGACATGACTTATTCAGGATTTTTATTGTTAATATGACGTCTTTTTACACGACTGCGCGACGCGAAGGAGGGTTATACAATGTGTAACAGGACTTTTCACGAAGCCGTCAACCGAGCATTATGTACATCAAACTAAGTAACTTTACGCAAACATTATTGCTGGGAAACGACTTTTTTTTTCGGGGTCAAACATCACGTTTTTCCGTAGAGCTCTATGTAACGCACTTAAATCACTGTGCTGATGGATACATTGAATAGTACGGGGGTCGTTGAGGTGTTTTAACTAAAAATCTTACATTAAAACTTTTATTAAAAAAAAAAAAAACTTGAAAAAAAGTTGGAACTTTGACCCTCAATATCTCCGTAACTAGAAGGTTCCCAGGTATGGTCTAAAAGAAAAAAATGATCGCAATGATGGGGAGAACAAGTACCTTTCGGCTTCGTTAAGGGTCTTGTTACACCCTGTATAATATACATTTTGTTACAACGTTATTTTTACGATTATATCTATTATAACTATGTGAACCTTTGTGAAGATAGAAAATAAAGATATTGTATTGTAAAGTTACTTAGTTTGATGTACAGAATGCTTGGTTGACGGCTTCGTGAAGCGTCCTGTTACACTTTGAATAAATACCACGGTGTACTGTAAGATGGCGGCTGTGAGTGGCAACGCCGGAAGAGGACGCCATTTTTTTTTTTCGGATAGTAAATCATCAAATAACTCCTCCTGCTCTGGGCTGAACAGGAGGGAGTGTCAGACTTTTACTGACTAAAACCCATCCATGTTCCTTCATCGCCCTTTGTGTTCCGGGGCCGCGGTATCTCTTTCGAACAGTCCCGCAGCCCCGGCAGGCATCGGCTCTTGCGGACCCCTTCCTATTGCTGACTCTCTTTGAGGCGCGCGTGGAACACTCGCGCGCCGTCGACACGGCCTGTCGTCATAAGACGGACGGACGGCGAGCTAGCCCATAGCTCACCGTCCACAATCCCGCGAAAAGGATGCCCTGGAAAGATGTACACTTGCCTTATCGGTGAGGTTATTTACAAAGGTCAGGTGCGTAGCACTCGTAACCGGCGTTCGTGTATGACCAGATGTACGAACGTGAACGAGCCAAAAGGAGTATGTAAGGATCGTAGCAGTTGGCGTTCTGTGGTTAATGCCTAACCCCATCTGAATAAGGCGTGAGTTTATATATGTACTAGCTGTTGCCCGCGACCTTCGTTCGCGTGAAATTATTATAAAAAATATTAATTCCCTTTTTGAATCGAATTTTGTTACCGATTTCAAAGGTTTTTTTACTTATTTTTTGCTTGGTACCCTATCTATATTTCTAAAATAAAAAGCCTATGTTAGACCTTATAATATCAGCTATATGCCAGTAAAAGTCCCGTCAAAATCGGCCCAAACGTTTCGGAGATTAGCCGGAACAAACACACAGACAAAATCTATAAAAAATATGTTTTTGTTTTAAGTGCCGTATATGCTATACATTTTCATATGCATTCAGTAAAAAGTTGTTATTTTGATAATACAAAGAGACACTTCAATTTTATTTTCATTTCTCATACTCGGAAAGTAGTTTGTTTGATCCGAGTAGCGGGTGGAAGATGCTAACCTTTGGACGGGAAAGACTCATAGTAATGAGGGCTATCGTTTTTGAGCTCACCAGATGGCACCACTGTCGATTAAGGTCCTGTCAAAAATTATATTTTATACTTTATAGTACCAATAACTTCATGAAAAGTTTATTTTATTACGTATAAAAACATAATTTAAAAAAAATGCTGCAGTCTTGTGTATAAACAGCCAGTGTGAATTAAAAATAAAGCCCGCGACAGTGACGCGGTGTGTTCCATAGTTAACATTTTAAATAGACTATACAGCGTGTAACAGAAAGGTTATAATCATATGGAATACTGTGGTACGGACCATCAAACTGAACAACTTTCTCTATGGGACCACCATCGAAATCGTAAAAAAAATAATCAGCTGTCCCATACATTTGGGTCGAGTAGGTATTGAAATTTTGTATAGGACAGCTGATTATTTTTTTACGATTTCGATGGTGGTCCCATAGAGAAAGTTGTTCAGTTTAATCGTCCGTACCACCGTATTCCATATGATTATACCCTTTCTGTTACACGCTGTATAAGGTGTATCTGTTCATACACGAAATCTCTTATGGGGTCATTGTACTCATCATTATGAACAACTTTCACTATGGGACAAACACCGAACTCGCGAAAAAAAAATCAGCTGTTCAGTACATTTTGACGAGATAATGCGATCATACTGTAGGGAACAGCTGATTTTTTTTCGCGATTTCGGGGTTGGTCCCATAGCAAAAGTTGTTCATAATGATGAGTACAATGACCCCTTAAGAGATTTCGTGTATGAATAGATAGACCTTATATAATTTGGCGGCATACTAACTCTGTAAGCTGTACCCATCGAAATCTCGGTTTAAGTTTAGATATCTTATTGAAAAAGAATTCAAGTGATTCTGAAATGTTGACCCCAGATTCTGTTAAAGACGAGGCAAATACAGTATATCGAAAATCTTTTGCGAGAAATTTCCATGGAAAGATACTTTAATACATACAATAACTTTATGAAGTGCCGAGCAGATAAAAAAATAAAATAATTTTTCGAAAGTATGTTTCTAACATTACGTTTTTGTTTTAATGGAATATCTGGCAAAAAAAGCATTCTACTCTATGGAGCAGGTATTAGGAGCACACGTACACACCTCCCACTCACACACAGCACGGATAAAATAAATTAAATTAACTTAAAAATACATTTTTTTAAATGTTTTTTTCATATTTTTTCGCACTTTTCATTTCTGTCATTGTATTTTATTTTACTTTGTTGTAACTTCTTCTAAAATTGCTTTTTTTGTAGCACATATGTTTTGTCTATTCCTATGTTGACATTAGTTTCTAAGCCAAATTATATGGGAGTGGGCGCTGACTCCTGACATACAGGATACGCCTAGCTCAGGAGTCAGATACTTTAAATAAGTTTCTGTAACCTATTATGTCAATAAAGAATTTGATTTGATTTTGATTCAATGCTCAAGAGTACAATAAGAGTAAAACATAATGTCGATTTGAAAAGATTCCATAACATCGTTTCTGAATAGACAGTCTCAGGGGTTCAAGAGACCGGAGGACACGGTAGAGCACACTGTGCAGGTCTGCTCCGCTTGGGCGGAGCACCGCCATGTCCTCGTAGCGGCGATCGGCGGCGGCGACCTCTCGCGTCCGGCCCTGGTTCAATCCATGGTCCGGAGCGAGAGGGAATGGGACGCCGTCACCTCCTTCTGCGAAGCAGTCATGCTAGCGAAGGAGGTGGCGGGACGTGAGAGGGAGAGAGCCTCACGTCTCAGCCGCCGCGGGAGACGCACCGGGCGTCGGGGGCCACGTGGTGGCCCCCGGCCACCGTAGGCGCGGGCCTGTGGACGGTGAGCTATGGGCTAGCTCGCCGTCCGTCCGTCTTATGACGACAGGCCGTGTCGACGGCGCAAGAGTGTTCCACGCGCGCCTCAAAGATATGTCAGCAAACAGGAAGGGGTCCGAAAGGACCGATGCCTCCCAGGGTTGCGGGACTGTTCGAAACAGATACCGCGGCCCTGGAACACAAAGGGAATAGGAAGGAACATGGATGGGTTTTAGTCAGTAAAAGTCTGACACTCCCCCCTGCTAAGCCCATAGCGGGAGGGGTTATTTGATGATTCCCATCGGTAAAAAAAAAGGGTTCAAGAGCAAAAAATCGAAGGTTTTCACCTCTTACGAAGTGGAAATATTTTTAAATGAAGCCCCCTTTTTTTTGGGATGTGTCAGACTTTTACTGACTAAAACCCATCCATGTTCCTTCATCGCCCTTTGTATTCCGGGGCCGCGGTATCTCTTTCGATCAGTCCCGCAGCCCTAAATGAAGCCCCTGACGAGATATATTTGGCAGTTCTAATTTCTCAATTAATTTTAAATAGGTACTACTCATGTTAAAATAAATATTTTAGAAAAACTACTATTTTTACTTTCCTTATATTCGAAATGAGAAGTAGAGTGCTTAACACGAGTGAAAGACATCAATTCCTACTCGAACTATAGCCGCTCTCGCTGCGCTCGGGCGTCTAAATACCTCGTATGGGAATTGATTCCTTTCGACCCTCGTGTAGCAATCTACTATTATTTGTATAGATGTATACTGACTTGGAACACCAGCTCCCCGCCGCCCACGTTGAACTGCGAGCGGAACAGCAGCGTGAGCTTCTCGTCCATGACGCTCTCCGTGCCCTTCTTCTCGGCGCGTTTGATCTTGCGCAGCGAGATGTTCCTGCGGGCAAATGTAAGGATTTGAAAATCAATTCAGGTTGTACTCTGCTTGTGTAATAATATAATTCAATCATTTATTTATTATTTATTTACTTTATTCATTAAAACATACATTTGAACACAATGCAAAAAACAATGAATTTGAATTTTCATTTGAATGCTCTGAACGTCTTTTTTTTTTAAATTAGTGTTTGTATGTTTATTGTTATTTTTTTTTTGTTTTTTATCATTTTGTATGATGTACGTCATGTCCCTGCGACAAATAAATATTTTTTCTTTTTTATTTGTTTTAACAGGTAAGACCCAAGCTAACAAAGTAGTCATAAATTGCTAATTATCCAGTCACAAGTAACGGGTCTGGGCAGAAGCACAGGTTACACAGTGGACAACATACTAAGTGTCACCCTCTGGAACCATCATGATTCGAAAGACACGTGGCGCCATCTATTATCATAAGAACGTTATTGTTGTTTTCCGCGGGAACAGTACTTTTTTTCGGGATGAAAGGTACGCTATGTCCGTTTCTGTACACCTGAAAGCGTATATGCAAAATTCCAGGATGATCGTATCAATGGTAACAGAGCTGATTCAGTGTAGTTAGTCCCTAATAGAGAAGCAGTCGGTCCATGATGTAAATACTGGTATTCAGCTGCATCCCTAATGGAGAAGCATGGAAGAAGAAGACATGCTGCGCCGACCACAAATGAAGTGGCACCCCAGAATGGTCTGGTGCCCACCCCAGGATGTTGTGTTACCGATTCCAAATTCTAAGCAGGACACAAAAAAAATTGACAAAACATACTAATTCATTGTTTAATTTAAGTACTTAAAATAAATGCCCTACACCTAGCTCAAAACCTAGCTTCAAGTTAGTATTGAAATCACCTTGTGGGCCTTGTGACTCTGATTTGAACATTTTTGTGGGGCACTTCACTGATCAAGCATGTAAATTAAGGTAGGGAAATTCTAAATAGCAAAAGTTTAAGTGAAAAATGTCACTTTGACAGGTGTCAAAGTGACAGGTGTCAAACTATGAAATGTCGACTACCAGTAGTACTACGGGTAAAAAAAAACTTCCCGTGGTACTACTGGATCGCTTGGTAGTTCTACGGGTATTATTTTTACACATGGTACTACTGGTTGTCGACATTGACAACACGATACATCGACAAGCTATTTAATTTACGAATTACGATGCTAGTTGTGCTCAGCTCATTGACAACTTATAAATAGGAAGCCGAATGAAGAATAGCCCAATGTATTGTACAAGGCAGGGGCCTGGCTCCCCCTGGAAATATATCTAGATACGCCAATGTTTTGATGTGAAACATCTATAGCGGCGGGTTATACCGACTGTTGGCGTAGCGAACCGTCGCCACGACATGCGTCGAAGAAAAAATATGTACTTGCATAAGGAATTGACCCATGATTTCGTATAAATAAGGACCACAATCGTGTGATTAATGTATGTTATGATTGGGTACAGGTTATTCTTTAGCATATTCTGGTTAATAAAAATTCAATTTTATCTATTTTCAACCATTAAATTAGAGAATTACTACATTCATACCGCAACATGGGGTTAATATTCAATTTGAGGTTCAATCACTACATGGTATAAAACAAAGTCGCTTCCCGCTGTCTGCGCTATGTATGCTTAGATCTTTAAAACTACGCAACGGATTTTGATGCGGTTTTTTATTACATAGAGCGATTCAAGAAGAAGGTTTATATGTATAACATTGCTCCCGTGCGAAGCCGGGGCGGGTCACCAGTTTACACTATTTATAACTCAAGAACGGCTGAACCGATTTGGCTGAAAATTGGTGAGGAGGTAGCTTAGAACCAGGAGAAGGACATTCTAAGTCCTCGCGGACGAAGTTGCGGGCACAGCTAGTTATAAATTGAATATAAGTTGATTGATTATTATACTGAGACCTGGCGAAAACCGTACGGACCCGATGGGAATGGGCCACAATGTCTTTATGTCTTTTATTAAGATTTGATGGATCAACAGGGATGATTCCTGAGTAAAAAAATATGATTTTATTTAGTCCGGCAGTTAGATTATCGAAAAATATTGGAAACGTATTTTTTGTTTTATCAAATCAATAAAAAATGACAAAGATAAAAAGCATCAAATAATCGATGAGTTGTGACGTCACTTGTCGGTTTAAAGTGTACATACAAGTGACGTCACTGACTCAGGCGTTTGACTATGTTCAACACAATATTTTACTTAAGAAACTCGAAGCATATGGCATTAGAGGTAATATACTAAAACTATAAGAGTCATATCTTCAAAAAAGAAAGCAAATAACGGAAGTCAGTAGGGTAAACTTAACTACAAAACGAGAAGAGTCGCACCGGTCGCAAGAACGTGAAGATAGGTTAGGTGTCCCACAGGGAAGTGTTCTGGGACCTCCTTTGTTTACATTATATATTAATGACTTGCCTAAGTCCACAGAACAACCTATGAGCCTCTTTGCCGATGATAGTGTAGTGACAATTGCGTATAAAAATCGAGACACATATAAATCTGACATTAATAACTCACTAATTGCAATTATAGAATGGTTAAATAATAATAATTTAAAATTGAATTTAAACAAGACTAAAATCATGCACTTCAGTCAGCGCTCCTTGACATTAATTAATAATCCAAATGTAAACTATAATAATAATAACATTGATGAAGTTGATACAACTACATTTTTAGGACTTGTTATTGACAAGAAATTAAATAAGAAGGCACATATAGAGACTATCAGTAAGAAAATAAGTACCTCTGCATATGCTCTCTACAAACTGGCAGCAGTAATTAGTATAAATGCTCACCGTATACTACGGCTTGGTGGAGTCCATTTTAAGATACGGCGTAATTTTTTAGGGTAATTCGACTGACCGGGAACTTATTTTTAAAATTCAAAAGCGTTGCATTAGGTCGATGTTCAAACGTGAAACCACTCAGAGTAGCAAGCCTTATTTTCAAAAATACAAAATCTTACTTTATATATTAGAAAATGCGATGTTCGTAAGATCCAATCCTCTCCTATTTTCTCGCATGGCAGATCGATTTCCTCGTAATAGACGTGATTGTACCCAACTTTGCCAACAACAATTTAGAACGGCACTTATGAGAAAAAGTGTCTTTTGCATGGCTCTAAAAATTTATAATAAACTTCCGAAAAACTGGAAGCAGACTTACTATAATTTGAATGAGTTTTTAGATGAGAAATTCTGATAATACTTACATATTTTACTTATCTTTTATTCTATAAGTTTTATTATTTATATTATCATGACAATTTTTGAATAATACGACTCGGTGACATTATAAATTTTGTATAATTACCGATTATGTTTAATATTTGCATGCCATTGTTTAAGGCAAACGTGATGATCTGTTTTCATACTTTTAACATCTCTTGCATGCTGACGATTTGTTGTATCATGTATTGTACTCATGTTTGAGCAAATAAATAAATGATTATGTTGATGATTTGGTCACGCGAGTTTTCGGCGCTCTGTAACGTCTTCACTTTTGGTTTACGCGAAAAAATAAAAAATACGTATCCAATAATTTTTGGAAATCTATGTGACGGACTACTTAGATTTTATTGGTGATTATAAGAGATTATTAATGAGAGAGTCTTGTGCAGATGTATGGTTATGTTCAGGTTGATGGTGATTATGGGAAACTAGCAGTTGCACGCGGCTTCGCTCGCGTTTTGGTCGGAAACTATCCCACGGGCACGTTGTAAATATAGCCTACATTATCCACGAGTCCCCACTCGTGGATAATGTAGCTTCGTATTAGTGAAAGAATTTTCAAAATCGGTTTAGTAGATCCAGAGATTACCCCTTACATACAAACTTACAGACATACAAACTTACAAACAAATTTTACCTCAAACACTGTTTTAAACTTCCACGGTTTACAACTACACGTACATTGTAACTTACGAAAGAAAAAAGGCTTCAAATTGTCCAGTACGTGGCATCCAGTTTTGAGTATGCTCAAAAGTAGCAGCCGGCATCGTAATAAAGACTCCAAAAAGCCTTGTGATACTGTGAGTGTGTTTTGCCGTGACTTAGTGATGAGTTCCAGTAGTGCGCGTAGCAAAAGACAAAGAAAGAGGGTAGACAGATTTGTCTGCTCTTAACAATTTATTTTCCATCCACCCGCATTCTCCAGTCAACCCGCGATCATGGCGCTTGCAACAGCGTCGAAATATCGGGAGCTCAAAATAATAGACAAAGCCAAGTTAATTGCCATTTACTGTTTTATATTTTCAACGTTTTTGATGTATTTTAACGAATTTTGATCCGTATTAATTGTTATTTTTAATTTAATTTTATTGCAATTTGTTATTTTTATATTATTTTCAACACAATGTCTCCATATTGTTATGAAATAAATGACTTATAACTTATGAGTTTTTTTTTTTTTATTAATGACATGTTTACAAAAAAAAAAACGTAATTTGGCAAATTTACCTTTTATTTTCTGAAGTGACAGTGTACGTGAATTTTTACCTATTTATAGTATTAGTATAGAGAGTGTAACAAGACCTTTAACGAAGCCGAAAGGCACTTGTTCTCGCCGTCATTGCGATCATTGTTTTGTTCTAGACCATACCTTTTCACAAGTTTTTTTTTAAAATACATAATGTTAGATTTTTACTGTAAACACCTCCACGACCCCGTACTATTCAATCCATCCATCAGCACAATGTTTTGAGTGCGTTACATTGAGTCCTACCATAAAGCGGAATTTTTCACCCAAAAAAAAAGTCGTTTCCCAGCAATATTTTTTGCGTAAAGTTTATTTATTTAATTTTAAAGAAGGCTTACAGACTAACAAACCAATGAAATAAAGAATGTAATATTTAAAGATAGCTAATAACAAGCCTCCACATATGGTTAACAAAAAAGTCGATAAAAAGAAAGTAAATACTAGTTAATGTAATCAGTTATGAGAGTAGCAGATAGGTAAAGTTAACAATCCTTGAAGAATGACTGTGCCAATAGCCGTCTTAAGGTCGCCACACTGGTGCATAACAAGTCGACATTAAGTTACTTATTTTGATATACATAATGCTTGGGTGACGGCTTCGTGAAGGGTTCTGTTACACCCTGTAGATTAGAACTATCAGAGAACAAGTCTCGATTTTGTTTGAGTGGCAGGGTTATGGAGACTCACCGGAAGCTGACGCTGAGCTGACGACTGGTCGGCTGGTACTCCATGGTGCCCGTGTTATTCAGGATGTCGCCACACTCCACCGGCTGCTGGCCCTTACCGGCTTGGGTCTCGCTTTTCAGTAGCAGCTGGGCTTGCTGCTCTGATATTATCACCACCTGGGAATTATAATGTTTGTTTTGTAGCAACATTTCAAAAGTAGTGTGGTAATCGGTTGTCGTGGTATAATAATAATATAATATCGCTGGATTTTACACACAGCGCCATCTAGGTGCCACACTAAGCAACGAGGCTTGTGTCGTGGACACCAGATAGTTGATAATACTACATAGATACTTTTTGTTTGTAAATACATACTTATCATACATATAAACATCCATGACTCGGAAATAAATGTCCATGCTCATCACACAAATATTTGCTCGTACCAGGATTCGAACCCGGGACCCTAAGAACGTAAGGCAGCCTCACTACATATCTATTTACGTCTATATGGACATGTGCTGCGGAGGAATGAGGAAAATGTTCAGTATTTAATGTAGATAAGGGTACGAAGACCAAAGAAACGACGGATGGACTGTGTGAAGGATGATATGGCTAGAGAGGAGGTGACTGCTGAGATGACGAGTAATAGAGAAGTATGGGAGTAGAAGACATGCTGCGCAGAGCAGAAATAAAAAAATAGAACATAGTCACCACAGAATTTAATACAATTTATAATTTTATCAATTTTTTATATTTATTAATTTTATTGTATTTTAACGTATTTTTATTTTAAAATTATGCTTGATTATTATGTATTAAAATGACCTCACTTTATTTTATTTTTATCGGACATTCTACAATTTATATTTATTTGACGAAATATCTTTGTATTAATTTAATTTAAAGTTTAATGTTGTGTACAATTTAATTGTATGATACTGTGTGGTGTGTATTGTGTCTCTGATTATTTAATTTCCTACTAACATTATTTTTAAGTGTGCTTACTAACTAAATTTAGATCTTTGTGTCTGATACAAATAAATTATTATATTATTATTATTATAAATCAATTGGAATAAGGCCGGAGGGTGATTACATAGCGACATCTAACTCGCCACACTAAAAATCATGCATCGCGCAAGCCCTTCCGCGAAATTAGCATACAGGGTGTAACAGGACCATTCACGAAGCCGTCAACCAAGCATTCTGTACATCAAACTAAGTAACTTTACGCAAAAATTGTGACTGGGAAACGACTTTTTTTTTGTGGTGAAAAATTACGTTTTACGGTAAGACTCAATGTAACGCACTCAAAACATTGTGCTGATGGATGGATTGAATAGTATGGCGATCGAAGGTTATAATTTTACTTATTTTTTATTTTTTTATTTAACTTTCTTTTTTGAAGGTTTTCATTTTTTACTTATTATAACCTTAAAAACATGTATTTAAAAAAAAAATTGTGACAAAGTTGGAACTTTGGCCCCCAATATCTCCGTAACTAGAAGGTTCCCAGGTATGGTGTAGAACAAAAAAATGATCGCAATGACGAGGAGAACAAGTGCCTTTCGGCTTCGTTAAGGGTCTCGTTACACCCTATATACATAAATAGATTTACCCAAGATTTTGTCAAATAAATAAAGTAGTGCAGTCATACTCACGCTGACTCTTGGAGGCGTCATGTACACGTTGAGCTGACCCCCAACCAGTAACCGTACAGTAGCCGTGAAGCTGCGACAAACACACAACATTTTATTATAAACTCAAACTCAAAGCATTTATTTCAATTAGACCATTACAGGCACAATCCAAATTTTCTTACGTTTATTGCAATTTGTAGGTCAGTGTCAGGTTGCATGTTGATGAAAATAT
Organism: Eugnorisma glareosa; assembly: GCA_947578425.1. Lineage (NCBI taxonomy): Eukaryota > Metazoa > Arthropoda > Insecta > Lepidoptera > Noctuidae > Eugnorisma > Eugnorisma glareosa. Next base: position 3,123,854 of record OX387984.1, read on the forward strand.
GAATCGCGCCAGTAACACGTATAGAGTTACAGAATTATAATCATTCAAATCATCAATACAACCCTACAAGTTCATAGAACCCTATTCAGTAACTATTTCATGAAAAAGTCCCTCAATGGGATTACATGAACTTGTAGGGTTGTATTGATGATTTGAATGATTATAATTCTGTAACTCTATACGTGTTACTGGCGCGATTCATATTTTCATCAACATGCAACCTGACACTGACCTGCAAATTGCAATAAACGTAAGAAAATTTGGATTTCGCGGGCTGCCCTTGCGCATCCACCTTAAATGTTAATAAAATAATCGTAATGCATTCGCTATCGTATTCGCTATTACGATGCATTCGTCATTCGTATCGGTATCGTAATAGACATATTTATGTATTTATTTAAACTTCATGTACAATAGTGGTACATAGGCGGACTTAATGCCATTAGGCAGTCTCTACCAGTCTACCTTTGGGTTCAATAAGAAAACGCTGTGGTAGGGTACAAAATAAATATCTAAAAATGAAAAAAAAAAACACATAAGTAGGTACTTATAGTGATACTAATACACATAATACATATAAAATAAACGAATAAATATTATAACAAATACGAAAATATAAAACGAAAAAACCTTATAATAATTACCTAATATTCATTATTATTTTAAATATTGTTGCATCCCTACCAAAAAATATTTAAAATTGATAAATAGTTGTAGGAACATTATGAACTCTTATTTTTTTACCGTGTGTTGGTCTTCATGACCTGCGGCGGCTGCTTCTCTATCACGAATGTAGACGTCACCAGGGTTGACAGCAGACCGGTCACCTACAAAACACAAAAATAAATACATAAATAATAAATAAATATCGCTGGACATTACACACAGCGCCATCTAGGTGCCACACTAAGTAACGAGGCTTGTGTCGTGGACACCAGATAGTTGATAATACTGCATAGAAACTTTTTGTTTGTAAATACATACTTATACACAACACATTACTTAAATAAGTTAGAGATAGGATGTAGATGTTCGTCATGTTCGTGAACGGGCGCTGTCAGTTGAGACTGGTCATCTCTTAGCTGCCACGGTTTATTTTAACTACTTTGTTTTTAAATTGTTAATAATTATAATCTTTTACTCTGGACGCTCTCAATGTGCACGTCTTTCTACATCGTTCTCACATATATGTATAAACTTAACACGAATGATGTAACCAAGATCTTGTAACAATATTTTGATTGAAATGAGTGTCCATAGAGTTTCTTGCCCATTCTTCTCCATAGAGATCTACGCTAGGGAATGGGCAACTACAGTACTTTCACAAGTTATTATGCCTTGTGTCTGTGACTGTAGCTACATTTCATTGTTATCTTTGTTTCGACAATTCATAAGTGCCTGTAACTCGCCTACTGCACATAATGCTTGGTTGACGGCGTCGGGAAGGATCTGTTTACACTTTGTATTTGAGATAAATAAATAAATTTTATTTCTCAAAAAACAGTAATATTTTACAGAGAAATAATTTGGCGGAACTTGTATCCCTGTATATAACCGAACTAGGCAATGCCAGTATTTCGGTTTTCGGTGCCTTTTTCTTCGATATGTTAGCAATAAAATGCCAACAAAGGAAATATGGTGGGTTGTACTATTAATTCAATTTGGGTGATTAGAAGGTGATTGATATGTAGTTCGAGTGTTGTGGGTGCGTGAGTGAGGTGGTGTTTGTGGGTGTGTGAGTGTAGGGGTGAGTGTGGGTGATAGAAGTCTATGAGCATGATTTCATCTAAGATATCTTTGATCTGTTTGATCGTTGTCTACTTGTGGTAGTACCTGCTTGCTCATCTCGTCCAGCATCTCCGCGAGGTGCGGCTGGCGCAGCTCGACGATGGTCTTGGTGTTGATGCGCGCGACGTTGTTGACCTGCTGCCGCGTCAGCCAGATGAGGTCGGCCAGCAGCTCGCACCACTCCTGGATGGTGTTGAGGTTCGACTGCATCGGGACGCCGTTGCCGCTCAGTTGCTGTTCGCGTTTCCATCTGAGGACACGGTTAAAAGGTACCCTGAGTGGTGAGGGGCTAATAATACTGTATATTCAAGAAATATAAAACTTTTTTTGTTTCTTAAAAATGCCTTGTATTGGTCCTTATAAACATTGTGGTACACTTGTTTAATATCCTAATACAACACTTATTTTACAATTTAATATTTTATGTAGCGTGTTTTTGGTGAAACAGAACGCAAACACAAAACGCATCAATTCCGGTAGTGACGTCAAATGCTATGTGTCAAAGAAACACTTTTAGTTGAAAAGTACTTAAAGTTTCACTAAGATTTTACTCTAATATTGTTATTGCGATTTTTGCTTTAATAAAGCACTTACAATTTAGTAAAACTATTCTATTAAGAGCAAAAAATTAGATTGAAACAAGGCAGATAGAGGTAAGTGACATCAAATGCTATGACATGAATGGCCGCGACAGTCATGGACGTTTGAACTGTTTAAGAAAATTGTAGGAGTTTAATATTTTTTTTGTGCGACAAGCAGTAGTTGAAATTAACTTTTAATTATTTTCTTGGGTTGACAGTACTGCATATTATTGATTTAAGTAAAAAAAAATTTCATGCATATTCCCTATTATGCACAAATGACCTACTAGCTACACAAATAGAAACGCTTTTAAGGTGGATGCGAGGGTAGCCCGCGAAATTTAATTTTTCTTAAGTTTATTGCAACTTGCAGGTCAGTGCCAGGTTGTATGTTGATGAAAATATGAATCGTGCCAGTAACACGTATGGAGTTAGAGAATTATAATCATTCAAATCATTAATAAAACGATCTAACTTTATTTAACCCTATTCTGCAACTATTTCATGAGTTACAATCGTTATTTCTCGCGAAAATAGCTTTAAAATTTACGAAAGTGTATACATATGTGTGCCCATGAGTTTATGACTGTACTTGGGAACACCGACGCAGGCATGGAATTCCACTCCTTGGCTGTGCGTATAATAAATGATGTAGCAAAGCGCTTCGTGCGAATGTAACAATTTTCCTTACTTTTAAAAAAAATGCTGGCGAAATACATAACCTCCTCCTTTTTTATAAGTCGGTTAAAAAGGAGTAAATGATAGCGTGTCAGCTGAAAGGGGAGAATGGAAGAAAAAAACGAAGGGTTCTGTAACATTATTAACATCCAGCAAAAAAAAAACCGGCAAATAATCACGTTTGTTGTATGGGAGCCCCTTAAATATTTATTTTATTCTGTTATTATATCACGGTTCATGAGATACAGCTTGGTAATAGGTTCTCGTTTTTACGCTTTGGTACGGAACACTAAAACCGTGTTGCGCCGACCCCAAGTAGCATAGGACTAGGGTAAGATGATGATTACGTTACTCACTTGATGAGCTCCTCGTCCAACACCTGGCTCTGCAGCTGGCGCAGGTTGGCGATGTTCTCCTTCATGTGGTCCACCAGCTCCATCTGAGACTGGCTGATCTGTGCCACCTGGAACGTACCAACATTAAACATCATTCATTTATTTATTTATTTATGTACACAGAAAATACATTAAGATAAAAGAGCACAAAGGTACTGCTTATTTCATAAGAAATTTCTTCCAGCAGACCTGCGAGAGGAAAGTTGGATTAGAAATGTAGACACAGTGTGTAGAAAAGACAGAACAGGAAAATTTCAATTAAAACTTAAAACAAAAATATACCTATATAATATAAACATACACACAAATATATACACATAATATACAAAATAAATATATACCTATAATATGAATAATATCCAGTATATTACAGTGTAGAGGAGAGATAGTGAGGTGGGGTAGTGTGGTGTGTTTCATTCATTCGTGTCACCATTTTTTTTTTATCATCGGGCAAGGTAAGTGTTACTAACATAGTTTTTAAGTTGCGTATACTAACAAAAAAAATGTTATTAGTATGTATATTTAGGTTAAGGTATTTATCTATGGGTCTTTGTTACCTGAAATAAATGATTTATTATTATTTCCTTTATTTCTCAATTTTCTTATTCTGTATATTTTTAAATATTTAACAAAAAAAAAAATAACATATAAAAAACATTTAAAAATATAAAAAATAGTGGTGCACCGGTGACGGGAGCAAGGTCCAAGCTACCGGTGGTTATGGCGCCTCGAAAGATGGTCGTCGAGGCTCTTGGCCATATTATTATTATTTTTAACATCAGCCGACAATTAAAATCCAGGGATGCAACGTTTATTATTATTATCTATTTATTTGATGATTTCCAATCGGTAAAAAAAAAAAGGGATGCAACGTTATGTCTATTACGATACCGATACGAATGACGAATGCATCATATTAACGAATACGACAGCGAATGCATTACGATTATTTTATTTAAATTTAATAAAACAAGACAATTGAGTAAAATCAACATTTGTTTAAATTTTAAAGACCACCTAAATGGCATAATTAAAATCAATTTATTTAAATTTTTTATTAAGAAATCATTTTTTTTTTTATTATCTGGTTTCACTCTTTTGCTTACCTCCGTATGGATTAAACCAGCTGTGGAGAACAATTTTTCCGAATCTAAAATATGCCAAAACATGAAAGCGCAAACATCGATGCTGTCTTGCTATCCTTTACACGAAATTTTTTTTACACCAAACCAGTTTTAAGAATCGTTATAAATCGTAATACTTTTACGATACGGATGATCGTCAAAAAATACGATAATTTGCGGTTTAAGATTATCGGTATTGTTGCATCCCTAGAATGATCCCCTTGAATAATGGGCTTTGACATAAGAAAATGGAGAACTATCATGGTGTTCAAACACCATGATAGTTCTCCATTTTAATAGTGATAGTGAGTGTTTTGATAGTGTTATCAATAACACTATACATAGAAGGGACACCGACGCTAATACGGGTACCACGTTATTCAGTACATAATAGGGTTTAGGCAAGAAATACTTTTTTTTTTTTTTTTTCTTAAAAATGCCTTGTATTGGACCATAAAAACATCGTAGACATCGTGGTACACTTGTTTAATTCTCTAATACAACACTTATTTTACAATTTAATATTTTATTTAGCGTGTGATTCCGGTAGTGACGTCAAAATCCATGTGTCAAAGAAACATTTTAAATTGAAAAGTACTTAAAGTTTCACTAAGATTTTACTATAATATAGTTATTGCAATTTTTGCTTAAATAAAGCACATACATTTTAGTAAAACTAATCAACTAAGGGCAAAAACTTTTTTTGATTTAAACAAGGCAGATAGAGGTAAGTGACATCAAAGTCCTGACATGAATGGCCGCGATAGTCATGGACGTTTGAACTGTCGTAGAAAATTGTAAGAGTTTAATATTTTTTTTGTGCGACAAGCAGTAGCTGAAATTATTTTTTAATTATTTCTTGGGTTGATAGTACTGCATATTATTGATTTAAGTAAAAAAAAAAGTTACATGCATATTCCCTATTCTGAACCGGCAGAGAAATTTATTTATTTATTTAATTACAACGGTTGTGAAACCAATTACAGTAACTAAAATTATAAAATAGAAGAGACCATTATGAAAAATATTAAAATATACAACATAACAAAGCAAAGCAAAATTTGAAGAGAAAATAAAAGAAAGAACAACACTTTCATAAATTCCTCTCACAGTACTTCTGACATACCAATAAAATGTTCGTCCATCCATCGCAAACAGATCATCTGTTGAATTAGAATCCAAGAGATCATTAAGCGCGGCCAGAGTGCGAGGAATTGGTGACTTAGCACGTGCAACAGTACGACACGGAGGCACGGCAAACAGCATTGAAACAGCGTTGGTATTTTAAATCAGCTGTGCCATACAATTTGGCTGTAAGTATTGCAGATATGCAGGAAACAGCTGTTTTGTTTGTTCTAGACCATACCTGGGAACCTTCTAGTTACGGAGATATTGGGGGTCAAAGTCCCAACTTTTTTACAAGTTTAACAAGAAAAAGTTTTTAATGTTTTCACTTTACATTAAACATCAGCACAATGTTTTGAGTGCGTTACATTGAGTCCTACCGTAAAACGTAATTTTTCACCCAAAAAAAAAATCGTTTCCCAGCAATACTTTTTGCGTCAAGTTACTTAGTTTGATGTACAGAATGCTTGGTTGACGGCTTCGTGAAGGGTCCTGTTACACCTTGTATAGCTGTCAGCTGTTAGTAGATAAGAAGTGTGCCTACCAGAGCATTGAGCTTCCTCTCCGTGTCCTCGATCTGCACGCGCAGACACGCCACCAGGTCGCGGCGCTCGTTCGTCATCGACTGCTGGAGATAGTTCATGTGCCCTGGAAGAAAAAGTAGCAACTTGAGTGTAGAACTGTTCTGTCTGTTTGTCAGTGTTGTCCCGCGTCTGTTTGTCAGTATTGCCCCGCGTCTGTTTGACAGTGTTGTTCCACGTCTGTTTGTCAGTGTTGTCCCGCGTCTGTTTGTCAGTGTTGTCCCGCGTCTGTTTGTCAGTGTTGCCCCGCGTCTGTTTGACAGTGTTGTCCCGCGTCTATTTGTCAGTGTTGTCCCGCGTCTGTTTGTCAGTTTTGCCCCGCGTCTGTTTGTCTGTGTTGCCCCGCGTCTGTTAGTCAGTGTTGTCCCGCGTCTGTTTGTCAGTGTTGTCCCAACAAACATTGTGGTTACGTTGGGTGTAGATTTAATTATTATATTTTTATTATTTTCAAGTCCATATTTATTATAAATTACATATTTATATTTGTTTATTCGTTGTACACTTTTCTTTTTATAAAATATTCGTATCTGACTTTGGGCCCTATCAGAAGACCGGCGCTGTAACGTTTTTTCTTAAATGTAGCACCATGCTGAGATAGGAGCCTTTTGGCTTCGTAAAGGACTAATTTCGTTGCTTTATTATATTTACTTTTTAAATAATTTGTTGTACCTACGGTTAATGTAACCATTTTTTGTGTGTTTTGTCCTGTTTTTTGTGTTTGTTTTTTTTATTTATTTATGTTTTGTTTTTTTTTTTTGTTTTGTTTGATTTTTTTTTTCATTTTGAGTTCCCGATATTTCGGCGCTGTTGCAATACCCCGTTTCTAGTGTTAATGATAATATTAGTGACCATGACAGTTTAAAAACTTAGTATCTTTATATCTCAAGCGCTAAAAGCCGTGATGTTATGTGTTACCTTTGTTCTTCAGACACTCGTGGTACTGCAGCGAGAAGGACTCGATGTTGGCCTGCAAGGTACGGATCTCTTCACCAACGATGTTAACCTTTTGGCGGACTGTTTGTAGACCCGTTATTAACTGCAAAAAAAGACCATTATGTCATCTCTAAAATAAATAAAATTGAAGTGTGTGTTGGTAATATTAAAATAATAGCTTTTTACTGAATGCATTTGAAAATATACAGAGTGAATTTTTCAAGAGGGCGTGGATGGCCAAATCGGAAACTGTGAGGAATATTGAAAAATGCTCAAAGGAGTCTCGAACCCGATTTTGATGAAAACTAAAACTGCTACATTGGATTTTTGAAAAATCAATATTCCTGTCATGCTCACTCAAATATCTCGCTGATGGTGGCGCGTGTGTCGGCTAAGTCCACACTGTGCCCTTTTTTATTCATCAAGGGCATGCGTCATAGCGCAGTCATCAGCGCACATGAGGCATGCCCTTGACAAATGCGCTATGACTGTTGAAAGCGTAGCGCGCGCTGTCATACACGTCTTTCCGCGTCGGGTGGATTTCTGTGCCACAAATCGTTCAACAATAAGGTGGCGGACGAAGAATAAGAAATTACTTTGAAGTTTACAGAAGCTTTCCGCTACTTTGGCATCCAAATAATAAATATTACACATAAAAATAAAGTAGAACGATGGTTTGCTAGTTTTGGCAAATTAATTACTTCGATTATTATTAGCCTCGTATCCAAAACTATCGCTTGGTTATTTTTTTTCTGGATTTTTTTTGACCAAGTAAGCCGCACTTATTCCACCAAGTAAAATGTTCTCGTTGCTCATGTTCCCATAAGCTGACAGAAGCTACGACTGAACTAAATGATTATAATGGGGTTAGCGCATTCAATTATTGGAAGCTTCAAACGAAAGTTGAATAAAAAGATGAAGACGTAAGTTGAATATGAAATGGCACAGTGTGGACATAGCTATTAGTTTCCTTCAAAATGGTTGAATTGAATGGTGCTGATCCATGCGTTATGTTCGTGAACGAGCGCTGCCAGTTGTGACTGGTCATCTCTTAGTTGCGACGGCTTATTTCAATTATGTATTTTTATTTTTTAATTGTCTTTTTTTGTTTTTACTGTGGACACTTTTAACGTGCACATCTTGCTACATCGTCCTCACATAGTGTACCATCTCAATATGAATTTTGTAACCAAGGTTTTGTAACAATATGCTGATTTAAAAGAGTGTCCATGGAGTTTCTTGCCTGTTCTTCTCCATAGAGATCTACGCTAGGGAATGGGCAACTACAGTACTTTCAGTTTTTATGCCTTGTGACTGGGACTGTAGCTACATTTCATTGTTATCTTTGTTTCGACAGTTCAAAAGTGCCTGTAACTGGCCTACTTGAAATAAATGCTTTGCATTCGCTTATAAACATTTCACTTAAATTTTATTTATTTGTATACATGATATAGACAGTATCTAGATTCTACTATCTATACTATACGGTTAGTACAGAATCATTTGATAGCAAACAGTAGTACATAGTATTCGTTATCAGAGCGTTATCAGTTACTTTGTTATCAATGCGGTCGGCATCAAGACACACCCAAAATTAAAAAAAATTAAGTTCCTCACATTTTAGTTACTTGTGTATGTTGCAATTGTCTCTAAAATGGGGCCTAAATCTAAGTTATTAGGGGTTCAAGTATTAAATTACCGATTATTATGGACGATTTCATGAAAAGTGATATTTCCATACTAACATTTTTTTATTTTTTCTTGGAAACGTCTGAAACGATTATGTATGATGCAATTACAAACTATAGATTGAAAACAGCTGCGCTGCGTGTCTTAAATTTTCAAAACACATTACATGACAAAAATATACCTCCTTGAAGTAGAAACCGACGAGGTTTGTCGAAGGAAAAATCGACGAAATCACAGATCAAAAAACGAAATCTATCATTTTGTCGATTCTTCCGTCGACAAAACCCGTTGCGACGGGAGCTAGTGAGGTTGAAAAATTCCAGCCTGTGTATTATGTACTTACTTAAATACGAAGACACTCACCTCGCTATACTTCCTCTCGGTCTGCGGCTGCGCCACGTACGGGGTGCCTCCCATCGCGTTCTGAATCACATCCATCTCCAGAGCCAGCGAGCGGCGCATGTACGCGTACAGTTCGTGGGGAGCGTGGCTGTAAATATTACTAAGTCATTTATTCAATTCAATGAGTGCTATCGTTTTTGAGCTCACCAGATGGCGCCACTGTCGCTTATGGTCATGTCAATAGTTCTATTTTATACTCTAAAGTACCAATAACTTCATAAAAAAATATTTTAATACGTATAACAACATAGTGTAAACTTCAGATCGTTTAGTTACAATATGCTCCCTAAAATTAGCAAGCATGAAACATTTAAAAATCATTTACCTCCAAGTATTAACAAATAAGATCCTAAGTTGCTACTTAAAATCTTCAAGTCATAATTATTCAGGAATAGCTCAATCTAGACCACAATAGTGAATATTAGTAAAAAAATAAATATTATTATACGTGATAAAAAAGCACGCAACTCGTGAACTTGACATCTGAAATTTCGGTGCCCTCGCGCTACCCTAGTGCCTCTAACGGTGAATTCACACGCGATAGCCCCCATTCAAGTGAGATGCATACATTAGTTAATTAAAAACTATTTACAAACAGAAATTCGACAAGACATCTGTGCATCACAGGCACGTTGTAAATATAGCCAATGGCACTCGAATATAATGTAGCTTCCTATTACTGAAAGAATTTTCAAAATCGGTTCTGTAGATCCAGAGATTACCCCCTACAACCTCACAAACTTTACCTCTTTATAATAATAGTATAGACAACAGCGCTCTTCCTTAAAAATATAGGTAGGTACGTTTATAAGATTTAAGTTCAATTTGGGTTTAATTATACAGGGTAGAAGCGAAACTGCCGCGAAATCGGTTATAAACTAAAAAATAGCATACAACAAAAGTGCAATACCTACACGATCAAAATTTATGGAACAGCTGTTTTTTTTTTGCGGATTTCAAAAACTCGTAGAACAAAAGTTATTCAGATTCAAGGCCCGAGAGACCACACGGGAGGTCTTGCGTTTATTATATTACACTTTGTTTAAGACATTGCGAAGATACAAATAAGGTTAATAAACTTTTCAGCTCAACAGAATTCGTGTTTGCAAACCGAACAAAATAAGGATAATTCTGAAATAGTCATGACGATGTTCAGCTAATCTAAATGACTGGTTCATTCACGGATTCGGCCTTACTCACTGAAATGCGGTTTCAAATAACCTTTTTACAATCTATACTAATATTATAAAGAGGTAAAATTGGTTTGTATACAGCGTGTAACAGAAAGGGTATAATCATATGGAATACTGTGGTACGGACCATCAAACTGAACAACTTTCTCTATGGGACCACCCTCGAAATCGTAAAAAAATAATCAGCTGTCCTATACAAAATTTCAATACCTACTCGACTCAAATGCATGGGACAGCTGATTATTTTTTTACGATTTCGATGGTGGTCGCATAGAGAAAGTTGTTCAGTTTGATGGTCCGTACCACAGTATTCCATATGATCATACCCTTTCTGTTACACGCTGTATATTAGGGTGGTCCTCATTTTTCGACTTTAGAAATATCCCCGAGTCACTTTCTCATTTGATTATACAACATGTAACAGAAAGGGTATAACCATATGGAATACTGTGGTACGGACCATCGAACTGAACAACTTTCTCTATGGGACCATCATCGAAATCGTAAAAAAATAATCAGCTGTCCTATACAAAATTTCAATACCTACTCGACCCAAATGTATGGGGCAGTTGATTATTTTTTTGTGATTACGATGGTGGTCCCATAGATAAAGTTGTTCAGTTTGATGGTCCGTACCACACTCTTCCATATGACTATACCCTTTCTGTTACAGGGGCGTGCCGTCCATAGAGGCAATTAGGCCTAGCCTACCCTACCATTCCTACCAACAACGCAACAAATGTATTTATTATAACTATGTAATAAAATAATGCAAAATATTTAAAAAAATAATTAAAACTGTTAAAATACTTATAGCAACTTGTCGCGCCCGTGTGACGTAACTGATAATAATACTACGACGCTCGCTCCCGGCTCTTCTAGGCAACGACGCCGCCGGCCTAATTTCCATTGATAAATTTACGCACACTGATGCACATTTTCGTGTGTATGAACGGCACACATGTATAGATCATTGATAGATTGGGGGCTCAACTCCTGCGAGTGTAGCTGGCCACTGATTGGCCACAAAGTATTATCCGGCTAAAACGGTATGCAGTGATGCAATTATATTTGGTAGTGTTTTTTATCGACAAAGTAGCAATTATATTTTTCTTAGAAAGTTGTAAGCCATATTTTGTTTCATGTGACAAGCAAAATTTATTTCGCGATCTTGAATGTTTTGCTTTTAATAATATCTGACGGTTGTAATTCGCTTTGAAACGTACAGTAGTGTAAATATTATTTGTTGTATTTGTTTATTTACGTAAAATGGTGTTCTGTTGTGAAGTTTGCGCTGATAATGTGTGTTTGTTATAAGTTAAAAACAGTAAGTATTCACAATCGTTTAATGATAAGATTCAAGTTGTGTCTAAAGGTGTAGGTACCCGAATTACGAGAATTAACCCAAAATTCATCTCGTACTCGTCATTTCAAATGAATCTTGCTTCTGTTTGCATTGTCAGAAAATCGTGATTTCAACTTTGAATAATGTGGTGAGTTCTTGTATTTATAACTTTGGTTTTTACAGGCTTATTTCAATGTTTTTTTTTTCTAATATTCCAAAAATCTACACTATACCATGGTAATTTTAGGTAATTTTATTTTTTTGTTGACAGCGCACTCTGTTTTATTTTTAAGATTTTTTAACGAAGCTTCTACCTTCGTTTTTGTATTGACTGAATGCCATTGAAATTCCTGATATTTAAGCTAGATGGCGTTGTTTCTCATAAGCTTAAGTACTAAAAATACCAGGGGCGGGTGCGGGGGGCCCGGAAGGGTGACTGAATATATCAATAGATGTGACTACTTTGAGGGTCATCCTAAGTAGAGCGACGCTGTGATGTTGCCGAGTTTTTTTGTTTTGGGTGTCAGTAATTCAGTATGCGTGGCCTACCTAACCAGAAGAACTACTGCACGCCACTGTTCTGTTACACGCTGTATAGTATAATAATTACAACCAATGAAGAACAAAAGCAATATTTGCTTTTGATAATAAAAGAGTATAGGAAAAAGTACCATAATACTAACAAGTGAACCCTTGTATCTTAAAAATAAATGATTCAAATATCTACATAATATCTTAGTTCTTAACAGCAACAATAATATTGTAATATTTTATATGCTATAAAAATAAAATCTTACAAAAAAAGATTTTGAGTTTTTATTTAAAATTCAAACCTTGGTAGCAACCTCTAAATGTCATTTAAAAAATACATAAAAAAATACTGAAATACTTTCTTATCTATACTAATATTATAAAGCTGAAGAGTTTGTTTGTTTGGTTGAACGCGTTTATCTCAGAAACTACTGGTTCGGATTGAAAAAATCTTTTAGTGTTGGATAGCTCATTTATCGAGGAAGGCTATAGGCATAGAGCATCCGTTGCGTGCGCTGCGTAAACGGTTAAAGTTGCACAAAAATAATGTATGAGGGAATTATTCCTCTTAAAAAGGTCTAAAAAAAGTCCGTGACAGCACATGTCTATCTTTTAAGGTTGACTAACAACAACCATGTTTATGATTTTAAAAATAATTCTTTATTTGCGAAGTTGTTTTTACCGACATAGTATTAATTAAGTTCATTTAACTCCATTGAATGACTTTTTCATGAAATAGTTACAGAATAGGGTTAAATTAACTGTGAGGGTTGTATTGATGATTTGAATGATTATAATTCTGTAGCTGCATACGTGTTACTGAAGCGATTCATTTTTCATCAACATACAACCTGACACTGACCTGCAAATTGCAAAACACGTAAGAACATTTAAATTTCGCGGGTTACCCTTGCGCATCCACCTTAAGACGTCATGTTAGACCTTGATCACCAGCTAACTTGCATCTAGCACTGGCCTCTAGTACTACCTACTCTCACCCACCTGTACTGCATGTGGAAGTTCTTGGCGGCGTCCAGGAGCTTCATCTTGGTGACGAACATGTCCGGGGACAGCATGAGGTCGGCGTGCGCCTGGATCTCCTGCACCAGTTCGTCCACGAAGAAGCGTTGCTGCTCATCAGGTTCTGCTGTCCTGTTGGGGACAGTTGGTCTGATTATTGGGTTGACTGGATACCGGTGTGTTTTGGATATACTAGTCTACCATGCACACGGTGTAATAAATACAAGGCGTAAAAGAACCCTTAAGGAAGCCGTCAACCAAGCATTCTGTACAACAAACCAAGGAACTCTAAGCTAAAATTATTGCTGGGAAATGACTTTTTTTTTGGGTGTCAAATCTCGTTTCCCTATAGGACTCAATATAACGCACTCAAAACATTGTGCTGATACACGCATTGATTAGTACGGGGGCCGTGGAAGTTTAAAAGGTAGAGTATACCATTAAAAAAAATTGTATTAAAAAAATCTTGAGAAAAAGTTGAAAATTTGACCCCCAATATCTCCGTAACTAAAAGGTTCCCAGGTATGGTCTAGAACAAAACAATGGTCGCAATGATGGGGAGAACAAGTACCTTTCGGCTTCGTTAAGGGCTATTTACACCCTTTATTGTGTGGTGTTCTCGTGTGATAATTTCCTACAACAACGCGACCGGGGAACCGCGGGCAAAATATAGATATTTTAGTCTCCTGGTAGCATGCACGACCATGGGTTCAATTCACAGGTCCGACGAACTTTTATAATGTTGTTAGGAATTGCCATTAGTTTCTCAGTAGTAGCTCATAGTCTGGATTTTATCAAATTTAAGGCAGTAGGCTAGCCTTATAATAAATGACGTCTAAACATTGGTAACTGGTGAAATGTGGGTATACCATGCATCTCTGCCTAATCCCTCGCGAGGTCTCTCTGATGCTCGCTAGTAATGAGAGTAGCAAATGAACAAGACATAACATGAAGCCTTGTTCCTTGAAAAGTATCGATTGCGTTTCCCGTGAACCTGCAGTTGCAAGCTCCTGGGGTAATTACAAAGAACTAGCTTCTGAAAGTCAAATACACTCGATTGGACTATTCATGAAACTGCATCCTACCACCACATTCGAAGAATATAGTATACCAGGCTGTCGTTTTACATCCTGGTCAAATTGAAACCTCCTTGGGTTTCTACGCTTACGATTCTCGACCCGAATCGATAACAAAAAAAAGTATTTTATTTTTTACGGAAATCGGTAAGCGTAAACCACCCTCTAGTTTCCATACTGTCCATAATGATACTGTAGAATAAACGTTTGCGTTTGTGTGTGTGACGGCGCGTTTATAGGGCTAGGAACAGACGGGCTGCGTTTTAATACGGGTGGTATACACTTACCAAATACCGTAAAAAAAAATGAAATAAACTACCCTTTTTACTATAGATTCGGGTCGAGAATCGTTAGTATAGATACCTCCTTGAATTTGACTAAGATGCAAAACGAGCGCCTGTATATCGGTATCGATATATCGGCGATATCGCGAGTTTTCCGATATTAAATATGGCCGATACACCGATATCTTTTAACCCGGCGCCAATGACGCTGGGTCATATTGACCCGAGGTGATTTCAAACGGCCATATTTTGTATTTTACGTGCTTTGTGGTTTTGAACGTTTTAGTAGCTGGAGATGCAGTACTCCTACACCCACACCGCTAGTGAATTCAGTGCTTCACCACCAGTGCAGGGAGATACACGTGCGTCAAGCAAAAACGGGTAAATATGACCCAACGTCATCAATATCGTACTGTTTTCGTGACCTATTTTGTTTTGTATTTTTTGTGTTTATTGATCATTTTTCGTGTTTGCTTTCAGGAATTTGGCAAATATGTCTTTCACAAACCGCTCTGAAAGAATATTAGAGATCTTAGAGGACTTAGCCTCATTCAGGACCATTTGCAGGAACGAAGAACCCGTGTGAATTTGCCTCGGCAATTGCGCAAAAGAATCGCAGATTTCGCGGGGGCACACCCTGAAGAACCTCCCCGGAAGGTTCCTGGAGCTCGTAGGAGATGTCAGGTGTAAGGAAAGATAAGAAAACTACCCGTACTTGCAATGCTTACCAGATATATTTTGATCATTACATCCCATACTGCGAAAGAGGAGAAGCGAGGAGCTCGTGGAAAAATATTATCAGCCGCTCAGGTCGATCTTTAGGTTAAGCCGCGCTTGCCTAGGTTGGTCTGTGGATGGGTGACCGCCCATTACATACCGAGTTTCCTCCATGCCTCGGAAATCACGTTAAGCCGTTGGTCCCGGCTGTTAATTATAGATCTTTGACAGTCGTTACAGGTAGTCAGTGGCCCAAAAAGTCTGACAACCAGTCTTATCAAGAGGTATCGTATTACCTAGTACTACCTGGGTTGTGTTGTGAAGGTTAGATAGGCAGTCGCTCCATGTAAAATACTGGTATTCAGCTGCATCCGGTTAGACTGGAAGCCGACCCTAACATAGTTGGGAAAAGGCTAGGCACATGATGATGACATCATATACTGCGAAAATTGTAGCAGTTCCATGGAATGAGGAAACTGAAGACTGATTATATAATTGAAGTTCCTAAGTGCGTGATCTTTATATTAGTAAATAAAAATGTTGTTTTGTTATTTTAGTAAGTTTTCTATAAGAAAATTTAAATAATTACTCAAATTGTGTTTTCAAACATAATTTTGCATGTGTTCTGAAAAAAGTCAATAAAATTTGATTCTATGAATA
Source organism: Eugnorisma glareosa (assembly GCA_947578425.1). NCBI lineage: Eukaryota > Metazoa > Arthropoda > Insecta > Lepidoptera > Noctuidae > Eugnorisma > Eugnorisma glareosa. The sequence goes on from OX387984.1 coordinate 3,139,976, forward strand.
TATTGGCATTTTTGTTATTTTACCCAGTAAACAATAATACAAACTAATACATGAATAATTAAAATAAGGTGTTATCATTACCTAACATATTGAAAAATTCTGATAAACTTCGGGTCACCATGACCCGGTGTCATAGTCCGCGTTATTATTTTCACGTCATTGGCGCCGGGTTAAATTTGTATCACAAAAATATTTTAGTTTAAAAATGAGTTCTTTTACATCTGACAGACCTTTCGTCCAAACAGACTGACGAAATTGGCTTTCACCGAATAATTAAGAATGATGTGTTTCATAAATAAAAATTTCATAACTGTGAATTTTAATTATTAAGTTTTGTCTTCTAAAATCTGTATCAATTATCATTTCCAAACAAATATTATTATAAGGCCCACAAATGACTTAACTAAAGAGTTAGTTGCTAATACGAGGTTAAATTGACAGTTTACCATACAATATTGTCAATTTAACCTCATGTTAGCATTTGCGTGGCTTGCTCGAATTAGGTGCTCACAATGCTCAACGCTGTCAACGCCGTGCACGCTGTGCATGCGGTACACACTATACACGACTATGCCGCGGTAGGCCACGCAAGCTACAGTTGTACATAGTTGTGACTGTGTAGTGTGTACTGCAGTGGAAACGTAGACCCACGTTGTCAAACAAATGAATCCATGCGCAGCTAAAATGCGCCGCGTGCCCGTGCCCAGCGGTGGATTTGGGCCTTAAATTATGCACACAAAAAACAAACAATTCATTTTCCTCTTCCAGCCGGCTTCTAAGAAAAAACCGATTGATTCGACTCATCATATATACATTATTGGTGTTTACGTATTCATGACATAGACTCACCATATGCGGCTCTCGATCCATGGTGCGAGGCAGTGGCGAACTTCAATGGGGAAGTGGTCCCCGTAGATGGTGCGTACCTGTTGACAATAATCACAGAGTGAAGGATTCATGATCTTCTGCCTAGATTTTTCCCAAATATATTGGGGTAGGCTTCTAGTCGAACAGGATGCGGCTCCACGCCAGTATTGTACATGCAGCGACTGCATAACTGACCTCCACAACCCAGTTAGTACTGAGTAATACGATACCCCTTTGACAAGTCTGGTTGTCAGACTTTCGGGCCACTGACTACATGTAACGACTATCAAAGATCTACAAATGACAACCGGGACCAATGGCTTACCATGCTTTCACGTGGTAGTCACCCATCCACAGACCAACCTAGACAAGCGTGGCTTAACATGAGGATAGATTCGAGCGACTGTTATAATTTAGCCACAAGCTCGTCCATTAACTATGACGTGTCAAATGGTGATAACATTAATTTATCAATGGTAGCCGTAGATGGTTCACGTATGCACACAATGGTTGCAGCCATTAAAACATATTAGATTTAGCAGTTAATTCTTTGAGTCTGGGCTACCGGTCTAGCTTGCAATCCGTATAAACATTATGGTGACGTTCTAACATCAAATCCGACCTTGCTTTTCAAACTAAAAGGCGAACAATACCTTGAGTAAAGCTATCGTCTGGTCATGCAGCCAGTACTAGCGGCCAGTACCAGCGGCCAGTACCAGCGGCCAGTACCAGCGGCCAGTACCAGCGGCCAGTACCAGCGGCCAGTACCAGCGGCCAGTACCAGCGGCCAGTACCAGCGGCCAGTACCAGCGGCCAGTACCAGCGGCCAGTACCAGCGGCCAGTACCAGCGGCCAGTACCAGCGGCCAGTACCAGCGGCCAGTACCAGCGGCCAGTACTAGCGGCCAGTGAAATTCAGTTTCAGCACTAGTATAATAAATTGAGACTAGCTTACCTTCTGTAGGCTCTCGGGAGGCAGCTGCTGAGCTCTAGCCCAGAGAGACATGTTGAATCTGCAACAAAGACAGTAGACACGATCATTACTCACAGGTATCTTACTGATTATTACAAAATGCGAAACTTTATGGATTTAAGGTGGATGCGCAAGGGTAGCCCGCGAAATTTAAATTTTCTTACGTTTATTGCAATTTGCAGGTCAGTGTCAGGTTGTATGTTGATGAAAATATGAATCGCGCCAGTAACACGTATGGATTTACAGAATTATAATTATTTAAATCATCACTACAATCTTCCAAGTTCATATAACCCCATTCAATAGCTTTTTCATGAAAAAGTCACTCAATGGGATTATATGAGTTCGGAGGGTTGTATTGATGATTTAAATGATTACAATTATGTAACTCCATACGTGTTACTGGCGCGATTCATATTTTCATCAACATAAAACTTGACACTGACCTGCAAATTTAAATTTTCTCAAGTTCTTCCACCCAATCCAAGCGCTTCCACCTTAAGGATGTTTCTTAATCTTTCACTCAAAAACTACCGAACGGATTTGGATGAAGGCACTAAGATCGTTTAGAAAATTTGAATTTCGCGGGCTACCCTGGTGCTTGCGCCTTGTAAGTCTTATTATTTATTTATGTTTTGATTGTTTTCTCTTTCTTTATTTTTGTATTATTGTTTTGCCCTGGTGGCCTACCATGGCGTCTTAAGCAGGAGTAATTCCAGTGTGGGATAGTGATGGCGCTATACGACCTGTATAGCTCTTTCTCTTTTCCACACTGGAATAACTCCTGCTCTAAGGCGTCATAGTAACCGCCCTGAGCGAGTCAAATTAATACTTTTTATCCGACTACGCCAGAAGGAGGGTTACGTTTTTCGAGAGTATGTATGTATGTATGTATGTATAATTGTTTGGCACGCTCTGTGGCCTGAACGGCTCGATGGATTTTAGCTTGAGAGGTGTCGTTAGATTCGTATTTACTGTGAGAGTGACACTGGGTATATCAAATTAAAAATTATACAAAAAAAAAACAAAAAAAAAATACGGTAATTTAAAAAATGAAAAATCCGACTGCGTAAAAAAAAAGAATATTTTTTTTATTAACCGTTTTTTTTCTTTTGCTTTTTACAAATTAACGCGATGGTAGGATATCATCATGCACGGTGAGCTATAAGCTAGGTCGCCGTCCGTCCGTCTTGTGACGACAGGCCGTGTCAGGAATAGGAAGGGGTCAAGGGCCGATGCCTGCCGGGGCTGCGGGACTGTTCGAACGAGATACCGTGGCCCCGGAACACAAAGGGCGATGAAGGAACATTGATGGGTTTTAGTCAGTAAAAGTCTGACACTCCCTCCTGCTCCGCCCAGAGCAGGAGGAGTTATTTGATGATTTCCCATCCGTAAAAAAAAAATGGATGTCATCATGCGATAGGCTTTAGTAATGAAACGGAGATAGTTTAATGAAATAAGTGACTGTCAAAGCAGAAATAATAAAATAAAACTCACCAGTTTTTTTTTTTGTCTAGTGTCGTTAATAATGGCCTCCAGATCTTCTTTATCTGTATTGAAAGAACAAAAAAAAAAACAAAAATATTATCTGAGGGTCAATAAATAAGTTCATGGTTGGTTCAGTCGAGTTAGCGAGTCAGCAAAGGGCTTGGACGATTTTTGTGTGAAGCCCGGTCGGCCTAACTTCCTCCATTTTAATTTTTCAAGTTGTGGTCACGCATAAAACCTATATTCATCGATAGCTGGTATCAATGGCGGCTATCGCGTATGAATTCGACGCTAGAGGCGCTAGTGTAGCGCGAGGTCACCGAAATGTCAGATGTCATAGAGTGTGCGCGCGTTGCATGCTTTTTTATCACGTATTTTTACTAATATTCACGATTGTAGTCTAGATTGAGCCATTCCTGATTAATTGTGACTTGAAAATTTTAAGTAGCAACTTTTAGGATCTTATTTGTTAGTACTTGGAGGTAAATGATTTTTAAATGTTTCATGCTTGCTAATTTTAGGGAGAATTTAGAAAATACTCGTATATATCTGAAGTTTACACTACGTTGTTATACGTAATAAAATAAACTTTTTATAAAGTTAATGGTACTTTAGAGTATAAAATAAAATTATTGACATGACCTTACGTGACAGTAGCGCCATCTGCTGAGCTCAAAAACGATAACCGTCATTCAATCAAGTTTTGTGTGAGACAAAATATTCTAGTGTCACGTTTCCGGATATGAGCTATCAAAGTTGTGCTGAAGATGCCATCATAACTTTGATACCTCATATCTCGGAAACGTGTCACTTTAGAACATTCTGTGTCATACAAAACTTGATTGTACTGATACCAGCTATCGATTAATATAAGTTTTATGCATGGCCGCAACTTTGAAAATAAATTAAACTGGCGGAAGTTAGGCCGGCCATATTCAAACCCCTATAGAGACGCGCAGTCCTCGTCGGCATGAGCCGAGCAGAAAGCGCCTAAATTCCACACATTCGGAAGACCCCACTTCCGAAAGTAAAGTTATTTTCCACTTATCAGTGATTTTTTTTGGAAGTCGGTTATTTTTTATTGCTAACTTTTGTTTCTTTCAGTAGCTTTTTTGCCACAGACTTTTTTATACGGGGAGGAAAGGACACCGAAGCGAAAACGGTTACTACGGTAACCGTAAAATGGTTACCGTACGCAGCATATCATTATGAACCGAACAACAGCATATCATTATGAAAGTGTTTTTTTTAATTACCGATGATAAATTTCTATGTGGCGGCATAGAAATTTATCATCGGTAATTAAAAAAAACACTTTTTCTCTTTGATTATAATCAAAAGCTTTTTTCCCTACAAAAGTGTAATACCTATACGGTGAAAATGTGACAAATGAAATAGCTGGTTAAAAAAATACCGATGAGGAAGGTTTAGAAAAAAAACAGGTCAAGTGCGAGTCGGACTAGCGCACAAAGGGTTCCGTAACATTATATTAAAAAAATAACGTTTGTTGTAGGTATGCGAGCCCCCCTTAAATATTTATTTTACTCTTTTCTAGTATATGTTGTTATTAGCGGTGTAGGAACGTTACATTACTCCAAAGTGATGACACGGTAAAATGATGCAAGCGATGGCTCGATGCAGGGAGTCGTGCGCTAGCGAGGCATTAGGGAACACGCGCTATAATATTGTCCTTTGTACTGTAAAGGTGTCAGTGTAATTCATGGATATTATAGTATACTATTACGACTCAGAAGACTTTCATTTATATTCTTTGGAGTGATACGAGAACACTAAAGCGGCAACAGAAATACATCATAGCTGTGAAAATTTCAACTGTCTAGTTATCACGGTTCATGAGATACAACCACACACAGACAGACAGATGGACAGTGGAGTCTTAGGACCAGGGTTCCGTTTTTACCCCTTTGGTACGGAACCCTAACATTATACCCTACCATTTACCCGTTTTTACCCTATCATTTATTCATATACTATCTTTGAAACTGTTTTCTGTATGTCACTTACCCCCTCAAGGTTCATTGGAAGACCAGCGTCAGACAGCCTCACCTGTCTGGCATTAATGCTGAAATGGACCTTTTTGGCGCAGTCGTGAGGCACACAGTACAGTCATACTATGTCTTTTCTCTTTTTTTAATATTATTGTGTGTGTGCCTAATGTACTGACGTCGAATAAACATTTTTCTTTCTTTTTTTTTCTAACGATTTGGTATACCACTGTTAAACCCACGATGGTTTGTGTGGTATGTTTACGTTTTGTTAACAGTTGTAAGTGTGTATTGAATAAAAAAGGTAAAAAAAATAAATGTACTGTACTGAGTACGTGTTACTAAGAGCGGCCAACCCGTCATACTTTTCATACAAACGCTCGTACGTGATTATGCAGTTGTTACACATCTATCTTTGATTCTTTTGAACTAATCGGTATTTTGTGCACTACATCTAGGTTTCTATGGTAGCAAAAAATAAAAAAAATGTAGAAACAAATTCAGTATAAGCCTCCAAAAATTGCTGTTTTGCACAAATTTTAACTGAACTTTGGCCGTTCATAATGTACTCATAAACTGTAAAAGTAAAGAAAACATCTCGATAGAAACCTTGCACATGTAATGCAGATTCTAAATAACAAACATTTTTTTCACACACTTGTAAGACTTATTCAAAGACACGTATTTCCTGGAACAAGTTTAAGAAATTTTCGAACACTATTTTTCGTTCAATGTCATCGCGTTAGGCGGTATGAGGTGCGCGGGAGACGAGATGTGCTAGGTCGGGGCGGGGTAAGACGGGGGAGTTGAAGGACAATCGCCGCTGTGGCTCTGGATGAAACAACAAGCTTTTCGACCATGCTCGCGTTGACGATAGACGGACCGGGAAAGGCCCTCTTAACCGTATTCGCGGCGGTATCCCTTTCACCCTGCATACATATTTGTGGTATCTCACACAAATCCTTGTCAAATATCAATTTTACATTGTGTCTAGTAGTTTTCAGCACATCATACCCATTGACGAAGAAGAAAAATTGCATTTATAGAGGACTAGCTGTTGCCCGCGACCTTCATTCGCGTGAAATTATTATTAAAAATATTACTTCCCTTTTTGATATGAATTTTGTTACCAATTTCAAAGGTTTTAATTTTTGCACGGAACCCAAATTATTATTTTTTAATAAAAGTAGCCTATGTTAGACCTTATAACATCAGCTATCTGCCAGTAAAAGTCCCGTCAAAATCGGTCCAGCCATTTCGGAGATTAACCGGAACAAACAGACAAAAATCGTCAAAACTGTGTTTTTGCTTTAGGCTGTTATTTTGATATTACATACAGTTAAGTACTTCAATTTTATTTATTTGTATAGAAGATGTATAGATAATTCTAATAAAAGTCGCGACGTATAAATTAGCCATTTCTTAGTGTTAGAAGTGGTGCACACCAAAAAAAAAAAACAAAAAAAAAGCAGAGAAATAAATGTTGAAGTAATGTTCAGCCTCTATGTAAAGACTCATTAATTTATACAATCTTGGCATTTGCAGAATAAATGACTATGCATTTGAGAGCTCAGTCATAATTCATAAATCAACGTAAAACACGCAGTACCTATTATATTATCTGTGGTAAAACAAGTACGTCTATTATATTTAATTTATAGACATAAATGCAGGCTTGTCACGACATTGTTATTCATTTATTCTTATTCTGTTGCATTTAATGTATACAAATGCCAGCACATCAAGTTACTACAATCTGTCAAAATACTCGAACAGATTTTCAACTTTATCGCTAAAGCATTAGGTTTAAGGTTGATTGGGAAAATTTGACAGTTTCGGGTAGCTTGATATGCTGGCGTGTGTACTGTGCCTGACTTAGTGACTACAAAGAATCATGATATGTCTGCCTTTTCCTAACTATGTAAGGCTCAGCATAAGCAAATCAGCCTATACTGATCCCACTGCTAGGACACACCTCCAGGGGCCTTAGTCTGCTATTGCAATAGTGTCAGAATGGTCTATCATTGATTTAATAAGGCCCCGCGCAGACGAATTACCCTTTGTACGCACGTCAAACGAGTTTCGAACGCGCTTCAATACGCCGTGGGCTAGGGGCCTTATTAAATCAATGATAGACCATTCTGACACTATTGCAATAGCAGACTAAGGCCCCAGAGAGACGGAATGTTCTATAATCCACCACGCGGGCCCAGTGCAGGTTGGTAGATGTCACATATCTTCGATTTTTAGTTCTTGGATATGCCGGTTTCCTCACGATGTTTTTGGGAGCAGTGGTGATGAAATAAATTACACAAAGTAATGCGTAGTTCGTAAGTCTGGGCGGCCACCGCTGCTCCTGGAGTGCAGCTGAATATCAGTATTTTACATGGAGCGACTGCCTATCTGACCTCCACAACCCATTTAGTACTGGGTAATACGATACCCCTTGGTAAGACTGGTTGTCAGACTTTCGGGCCACTGACTACCTGTAACGACTGGGTATAGGTATGTAATGGGTAGTCCCCCATCGACAGACCAACCTTGGCAAGTGCGACTTAACCTTGAAGGTCGACCCGCGGCTGTTTATTATGTACCCACGAGCTTCTCCTACAATAGGTATACCCATAGACAATAGATATTTTGATATACCCTGTGTCACTCACAATAAATACGAATCTAACGACACCTCTCAAGCTAAAATCCATAGAGCCGTTCAGGCCACAGAACGTGCCAAACAATTATACATACATACATACTCTCGAAAAAGATAACCCTCCTTCTGGCGCAGTCGGGTAACTAGCTGTTGCCCGCGGCTTCGCTCGCGTTTTGGTCGGAAATTATCCCACGGGTACGTTGTAAATATAGCCTATGGCACTCGGGGATAATGTAGCTTCCAATTAGTGAAAAAAAAAAACAAAATCGTTTCACAGAATTATAGATTGAGCACTGAGAATCTTATAAAGTAAACATTGATCCAGAAGTGGATGTTATGTGTGATGTGGTAATGAACACGTGTTACGTTTTGGGATCAGCTATTTTAACATCTGGTGGCTCATCTTTCTGACCCGGGTTATTAAAAAAAAATGGTCAAGTACGAGTCGGACTCGCGCACGAAGGTTTCGGTAACATTGTCAAAAAAAAAAATATCTTAATTGGCGACAACTATGTATGTATATTGGGGACACCACTTAATTTTCAACTTTTTTAATTTTTTGGAATTTCCCTTTATTTGTGCTGTAAGGCCTTGCTTTTTGCCAAATTACATTATTCTAGGTCAAAGGGAAGTACCCTATCGGTTTTGATTCCCTTGTGAAACCGCATAATATGCGACATAAACAGTCATATCTTCTGATCGCGTTGACTTACAAGTTTGATTTTTCATTGCTCCAAGAGGTAGCAGACCTGAGTATTTGGTATTAATTTCAGCTTGATACCGCCACGCATTCCTGAGAAAAAGGGTACTCTTGACAGACAGACAGACGACAACAAAGTAGGAGCCCCAAAAACACCAGTTTTCTACAAACCTGCAATACCTACACAGTTAAAATGTATTGAACAGCTTCAAAACTAGCTGTTGCCCGCGGCTTCGCTCGCGTTTTGGTTGGAAATTATCCCACGGGCGCGTTGTAAATACAGCCTATGGCACTCAGGGATAATGTAGCTTACTATTAGTGAAAGAATTTTCAAAATCGGTTCAGTAGATCCAGAGATTACCCCCTACAACCTCACAAACTTTACCACTTTATAATATTAACTAGCGACCCGCCCCGGCTTCGCACTGGTGCAATGTTATACATATAAACCTTCCTCTTGAATCACTCTATCTATTTAAACCGCTTCAAAATCCGTGGCGTAGTTTTAAAGATCTAAGCATACATAGGGACAGACAGCGGGAAGCGACTTTGTTTTTTATACTAATATTTTAAAGAGGTAAAATTTGTTTGTAAGTTTGTATGTTTGTGTGTAGGGGGTAATCTCTGGATCTACTGAACCGATTTTGAAAATTCTTTCACTTATAGGAAGCTACATTATCCCCGAGTGCCATAGGCTATATTTACAACGTGCCCGTGGGATAGTTTAGACAAAAACGCGAGCGAAGCCGCGAGCAACAGCTAGTATACTATGTAGTGATAAAGAGTACAGATTACCGATGAAAAATTTCTATGTGGGGGGGTTCAGAATGATGTACTGAACACGTAGTAACAGTTTCAGCGTTGGTGTCCTTTCCACCGTGTATACCCCTTGGTAAGTTATCAGACTGGGGGCCTAAAATGGAAGCTTTATCAGAATCATAATATGAATCACGTTAAAAATGTAAAATTCTTAAAATGGTCTTTATGGTTATGAACACAACGTCCAATTTAAGAGTTTTAAATTTTTAACGTGATTCGTATTATGATTCTGATAAAGTGGCCATTTTAGGCCCCCTGCTGTAAAAGACACATTTCTACCTATTCCTCTGGGGATTTCACGCGTAACGTTTTACTATATAATACGACATATTTAAATCCTAAAACAATACCTAACTCGTCACCACACAAGAAGCCAGACATTTTTTCTCTACACTTCAGATTTAATGAACAAAAAACCAGTTCTTTATTTCTTATGCAAACTAAGCTTTGTGAAAGTAAGACAGACTGGATTTTAATTTTTAATCTACACTAATATTATAAAGAGGAAAGATTTGTATTTTTGTGTGTATGTTTGTAATGAATAAACTCAAAAACTACTGCACCGATTTCAAAAATTGTTTCACCATTAGAAAGCTACATTCACCCTGAGCAACATAGACACCCGTGCGAAGCCGGGACGGGCCGCTAGTGTAGTTATATATTTCACACTAGCTGTTGCCAGCGACCTTTGTTCGCTTAAAATTATTATAAAAAAACTTCTGTTTTGAATCGGATTTTGTTACCATTTTCAAGGGTTTCAATTTTTTTGCATGGAACCCTAATTATTTTTAGCCGGAACAAATAAACAGACAAGACAAAAATTGAAAAAAAATGTGTTTATTCTAACCTAATGCAAGTGTTTATTCTAGAGTGCTGCCGTCAATTTATTATTTTATTTTTATAAAATCACTTTAATCAGTGTTTTTTTTTCTTGTGTATCTTTGGTTAGAGGTACTGAACACTGTGTTAAAATTTGTCCAAGAATTAATGATTAAGTTGATGTTGCTGCGGCTGAAAATCAGCATCAAATGGTACACCGTATGTTGCCATCTAGCATTATGCTGAGCTAAGGCTCTTTTGGCATTATTAGTTCTGTTTGTTTATTTGTTTTATATAATTTTTAAGTTGTTTTTTATGTCAAACAAACACAATTTTCTTTCTTCTAAGTGTAGTGTGTCTCAGCAGTGGAAACATTATAGCCTGATGCAAATGGATATACTACGGAGATAAAGAGTATCCATTGCCTAACCCAAGGCATATTCTGGCCATCTACCAAACGGCATTCAAATCTGTTCAGCCATAAAACAATTAATACAGGGTGGAGGGCCCACCAGTACACAAACAGGTACCTCAAATTCAGTACATCTTTCCGAACCCCTCCACATAGAAATTTTTCATTGGCATAAAGATCCTGACCAGATCTGAATCAAATAATGGGAACTATAGTGGTTCCCGGACCATTTAACCCAAAGACTGATAATTGGTGTGATTATAAAGAACAATTACTGTGCGCGCTTGATGCGGCGGGTTCAAACTAACAAGAACAAATATACATACAACACAAATACACACACCGCTCCACGCATGCAGAATATCTTATAAATAAAATTCTCGTGTCACAAGTTAGTTAGTTAGTTACCATACTCCTCCGAAATGGCTTGACCGATTTTTATGAAATTTTATACTCATATTCAGTAGGTCTGAGAATCGACTACTATCTATTTTTCATACCCCTGGGATAATTTTCAACCAAAACGCGAGCGAAGCCGCGGGCAACAGCTACTTGTTTAGGTGTTTATATATTTGTTATGCGTTGTATGATTATTGTTAATTTATTTCTTGTATGCACGTCATGTCCCTGCGACAAATAAACAATTTCGTTTTCTTTTTTTCAGAATCCCTGTATTTTACAGACGCCACCAATCAACCTACCCGAAACCGAAACTGTAAAATTTTCGCTATCAACCTTGAACCCATGTTTTAGCTGTATCTTCAAACCATAATTAACGACATTGGAACCAGAGTGATTCAGGGCACAAAACAGTATGTAAAACCAAAATCTTTTTTTTTTTATTTCACTTTGGCCTAGATGGGCACTTATAAAACGTTAACAAAAAGGTGCACGGTTCGGGTTGGTCGTTTCCTATGGAGAAGAACCGGCAAGAAACTCCATGGTTACTCTTTACAAATCATTTAATGTCACAATATTATCATGTTACAGCATTAGTACTTAAGTATGGGGGGACAGCATAGGCACCTCATTACTTAGATCGGTGTGGCATGCCTTCACTTTGCATACAACCGCACCAATACTATAGTGCCATGTTGTGATCCCTCAAAGAAGAAAGCACTGAAGATCAGCGTGGCACGGAAGAATTATAATTTTTCTATGCCATTGTGTAATAACATCAGTATTGGTAAAATTGTCACTTAGATCACTCTGGTTCCAACCTCATCAATTGACAAATACACTGACGATTGACAGAAAAAGCAAACAATGGCACAATCAACTTGATATAACCAACTGGTTAATGATGGTACAAGCGTACATTAAACTTGGCAGTTATGTCATTTTGCTTTAAAGCGAGACATGAGATCACAGTTATTCTTCAACATTTCTTCTAAAAACCTCTTTAAATTGTAGATCTAGAGGTTTAGGTTTAGGTTGTAAAGAACCTACAAGAGGTGATGGTAATGAGAAATATCAAACTGAAAAATTACTATTATCAACATGCTAGGAACATAATTATTTGAAGGGATGTATCCCAGTGACTGGTTGTGGTGGTCCGATAGTCACTTCGTGTAAAATACTGGTATTCAGCTGGAAGCCAACCCCAACATAGTAGCTAAAGGCTAGGCAGATAATGATGATGATCATACCTTACTAGGTTCATAGACAACTGATCATACAGCTTTACTTGTCTGGGTAATGCTCAACAACTGTTAGCCCCAGATGACATAGACAATCGAAATGCAATTTATGTAGTTATGATATGATATGATCACATTTGGCTCTATAGTACCATTGCAAATTGATTTTTGAGGAGCTATCATTGATCTATGAAGTCAAGATTCTTCAAGAATTTGGTTGAGATGGTCTAAGTAAACAAATTGATGTAACTAATGATATTATCAATAGAAATCCCTTTGTCAGCATATTCCACGTATTGCCCTGAATAACTAGAGCAGTTTACAAAAAATAATAAATCTACACTTACTGAAATAACACCTTTTACAAGCACATTTCATCACAAAATGCGAGTTTAAAAACTTTTTCCCACTCTAACTGCGCAAATTGACCACTTGCACTTTTAAGACGGTCTAGCAAAAACTAGGCAAAGAAGGACACCTTTCCAAAATGCCACCAGCACTAACAACTTTTTCATAGCTATGCAATTCCAGGGGTGAGTTGACCCGACAGTTTACCTGTATTGAACGCCCTGAGCTAATTCCAAGAAATTTCAACGCACACACTCAACACGAATACACAACGCAGCGCACACTTCCATGAACAATTTTATTTTAGGTACACGTATTTACTTACTCTTCCCGTATCAAAATATGTCGTGATAAATCACTTTTGTTCTGTTTTTGTCATTCACATAAACCATTAGTGGTTGTTTAACATTATTCTTATGTAAAATTGCACACCGGTTTTAGAACGAGAGAGACAAAAAACTGATGACAAAAAAAATAACTTCAAGGAAACTCATGCAAAAACACCGCCCCGCCACCCGCGCTGGGTTGGTTGACAGTTTAAGTGATACCATCACCAACAATCAAAACTCCCAAGTATTTGTATGACGTCATTGACCTCTCGTCTTCTGATTTTTTTTCCGTATGGTCATCGATTATTGAACGAGTCATCGCTGCGCACCGACGCAACAGCTGCTTGTGTTCAAATGTTATTCTGTTAAGTAAACTATTGTGTTCCGTTACGTTAATATTTGTATCTCAAAACAAACATTTTTAACTGTCACAAATATCAGCACAAGGGTGAAAAAAAATTAAAAATTATTAAAACGAAATTAATCTTATGTAAGTCATTTCGTACAAAAAAAACACTCGTTATAGTATGGAGAATATTTTAAAATCAAAGATGCTTCTTTGATTTTAAAATATTCTCAGCCTCTGAGATTCAAGCATCAAATGTCTTTGAAAAATATTTTGTAGCATCATGCCTTTTTATTCGGTAATCTTTCTTTCACCCTGAGAATCATGACAATAATATGGGTAAGGATTATACATTGGCAACTCTACGTGGCATTTCCAGGAAAACTGTCTAGCTGTCTTTATTTATTCAACGTTCAGAAATAGAGAAACATTTTAAAGCTTATGTAAAGCGATTGTATAAAAATCATTAATTTTTATTCAATACAGTTGAAAAAATATTTTTCAACTAGAACGGTAATTGTGAAACTGTAACAGAATCAACAGATGAGATCTTTTTATTTTTTTTCATCACGGAACAAAAGTCATAAATGGATCATGTGATTTCTAAACGAAACGCACCAAAGTAAAATAGCGCGGTAAATTTAAAAAGTAAAATTATAAAAAAAGTGGCTTCCGTGTTTTTTTTTAATGGACCAAATTGCAGATTACATTTGACATAGACCAAAAATTGACTTCCACGACAGAAACAACCTGTCATTTTGAATGACGTAATATCTTGCGTAATTTAGATAATTTCGGCAAATCGAGGTAAAATTCTGAGATGAAATTAAAATAAATACACTACTACAAGAATACAATGGCCTCACCAGTAATTAAATCTAAGAAGAAGCAAATCTTGTGAGTAAAATAAATTAAATTCGTTATCGGATATTTGAATTAATTACATGCTAATGCATATATATATTGGTATTTTTGTTTCACACGGATTGCCCCAAATATATTTAGGATGCTCTGTGGCCCCAAAGGAGATCTGGCAGACTTCTATAGACTCTGGTCCAAGAAGCTTTGTTGGTTCTAGGTTACTCAGATCACTTGTTGTGTTGTGATGCTTTTCAATTACCAAAGTTCATGGCAATCGCTTAAAAAAAAAAGGATAAAACAATGCTTTTTGTGAATCGATCTGAGAGCAATATTAGATGAAGTTTTTGATCAGTATTAGAAACAGGATCGATTGCCATTAAAAAAAAATGTGAAAATTTGGCAGTTTCGGGTAGCTCTGACATCAACCTTATGTCTACGAGAATAAAGGCTACTCTACTGCAAAATCAGGTAGAAAATAAAATGTAGCTCCAACCTCGTACAGCTGGGTTACTCTGAAGGAACAGCAGCGGGGTGTGAGGATGGAGCTGTCGCAAACCATGTTCCACCTCCAATCCTGCCCGCTGAATCCCAAAATATGCTGCCAAAGTGATCCCGGCGCTGCCACCGACAACGCTGTGGTAGTGGCGCAGTTTTGGACACACAAAATATAGAATACTAGCTGTTGCCCGCGGCTTGGCTTGCGTTTTGCTCGGAAATTATGGTTTATTCCCGTCTACCCCCACCGGCCTGTCCCCACTGGTGGCAGTTGCAACTATTTTTTGTATCTACCACCACTGGTGGTGGTTGCGTCTGTTCAGTCGCATTTGCTCCTACCTCTGTCCCCACTGGTGTCAGACTCAACGATTATGTAGCCATCTGACACCACCAAGTATTTACCCAACAAATTAGAAAGAATGATGACCTTTATAAGTCCAGCTAATATCTAGTTGAAATATGTACCAAAAAATCCGTCATTTCTTATTCAAGGAAATCACAAAATTCTGCAGCATTTTACAATACAGGAATAGGGAATATGCATGTAATTTTTTTTTCACTTAAATCATTAATATGCGGTACTATAACCCAAGAAAATAATTAAAAGTTAATTTTAACTACTGCTTGTCGCACAAAAAAAAAATTAAACTCCTGCAATTTTCTACGACAGTTCAAACGTCCATGACTATCGCGGCCATTCATGTCAGGACTTTGATGTCACTTACCTCTAGCTGCCTTGTTTAAATCTAATTTTTTGCCCTTAGTAGATTAGTTTTACTAAAATGTAAGTGATTTATTTAAGCAGAAATTGCAATAACAATATTATAGTAAAATCTTAGTGAAACTTGAAGTACTTTTCAATTAAAAGTTTTTCTTTGACACATGGATTTTGACGTCACTACCGGAATCGATGCGTTTTGTGTTTGCGTTCCGTTTCACCAAAAACACGCTAAATAAAATATTAAATTGTAAAATAAGTGTTGTATTAGAGAATTAAACAAGTGTACCACAATGTTTTTATGGACCAATACAAGGCATTTTAAAAAAATAAAAAAAGTTTTGTATTTCTTGCATATGAGAAATGCCCGATCGATTTGTAAATATGTAAAGATTTGTAAATATTATTCCCGAGTGGCCTATGGCCACTCGGGAATAATGTAGCTTCCTATTAGTGAGAGAATTTTCTAAATCGGTTCTGTAGATCCAAAGATTATAACCCCTACAACCTCACAAACACACAAACTTTACCTCTTTCAAACCTCTTTATAATATTAGTAGGTATAGACTAGCTTACGCCCACGGTGTCGCCCACGTTAAGTTTGGTAATAATTGTCCTACGGGATCGTACTACCGGGGAAGAAAGTATCCTATGTGTTAATGCAGGTTATAAACTATCTGTGCGCGATATTACATCCAAATCCGTTCAGTAGTTTTTGCGTGAAAGGGTAACAAAGATACAACCATCCTCATAAGCTTGCGCATTTATAATAATAGTCTAAAAAAAAATCTGCGAATATAAACCGACTTCCAAAAAGTCACTAAAAAAGTCTAAAATAACTTTACTTTCGGAAGTCGGTGGCAAAAAGTTAGTGAAACAAACAAATTCATTATTCATTTATTTATTTTATCCTTTTTAGTTGTAGTCTAACACAATTTTTTTTACATTGTAACTAGCTGTTATTAAATCATGTCATGTACATAGCCCAAGAAGAAACATATACATTTTCAAGGAAAAAATACCAATTATATTACTGAATCGATTTTGATGATACTATGAAATTTCTATGGGACCAATCGAGAAGTATTTCCACATAAAAAATAATTTTTCAAATCGGTTCATAAATGACGGAGACAAACAAAAAACAACAGTCCAATTGAGAACCTCCTTCTTTTTGAAGAAAGTCGGTTAAAAACTGTCGTGCCAGTTACACGAAGTAGAAGAGCTGGTCAAAATCACAAGGAAACTGACAGTTTATTCATTCACAGCGACATCTATGGGGAGCTAATTTGCAAGTTCTTTTTCCATTTCAGACAGATAATGTACCCGGCGCCGTACTCCCAGTCCTGGGAGCCTGATAACTTCCCGGAGCTGAAGAAGAAAAACAGCGAGAAAAACCCAGGAGGACCCAGGGGTCCTAAGTAAGTGAACAGTGTAACTATAATCAGCCTGGATCCGCTCCTACTGCCGCTGTGACACAGGCTTCAAGAAAGGGAAGTCTTCCACCACGGGGACACGCAGTCATTTCTTGGAATTTTCGTATATTTATTTATTTAATCTTAAAGAAAGCTTACAGACTAAAAACAATAAGTATTAAATATCATACATAAGTAGGGACATTAGCTAATTACTAGTGTGATGGAATCAAACACTGAAGTATTCCAAAATAATATGTTTAATCCATTAAACAATAATCACCAATATCTAAGTAGAGTAATACAACAAATACGGATTCACAAGCTATGTTTACTATTCAACGCCTCAAGATAGACTGCCTCTGTCCAAAATGTCAGCCACAAGCTGAACGTTCCCCACTCTAACAGTAGGTCAACACTCAATGTGCTAACCGACCAATCAGAGCAAAGTACACAGTACGTATGCTCAATTGATTGAATAAAATACATTAACGCTTAATATTAACAGGAAGTAAATGTTTTAATTTAAATAATAATGATTTAGTAATTATAAAATATAATCAAACTTAAAAACCTATAATAAACTAAAATAATAACTAAAATGGATGTATTAAATTCGTGCACCCACTAGCGCCATCTGTGGCTTGTGGAAAGAAGTATAATTATTTAAAATACTTTTAAAAAATCATTACATTCGGCCATCCGACATCGTGCGATCTCCTGATGCACGATTTTACAATTTCGATAATAGTTAAATTAATGACCTGTTACAAAAATCATTACATTCGGCTATTAATTGATCTCAGATTCGCTGGGGCATGATTTATCGTTATCATTGTTACTTTCAGCACTAGAAGATGAACTATTAATATCATTTGATGAAGTTTTATGGTCCGGGGAATGCACATTTATCCAGGGTCTAATACGGTCAGCAGAGACTACGCTTTTAAATGTATTTTTCCGTTTGCTGAAACCCGGAATTTCGGCAATTTGGTATCGATCATTACCCAAAACTTTTGTGATTTTATATGGACCTATGAACTTAGAAAGGAGTTTAGTGCTATTACCTTTGTTATTGAAATTAGTTCTAGTAATCTTAATCAAATCATCTTTCTTATAGGTATCAGCAGGGGTCCGACCGGCATCATAATTAGCTTTCTGTTTTTCTTGACTAACTCTAATATTGGTGCTGACCTCATGTCTTAAGCTTTGTAACGTGTCTGGTAAGACGTCAGCTCCAATATCCAATTTGTTATTTAAACTATCTCTGAATCTGGTACCAAATAGAGCCTCCGTGGCAGTCTTTTTAGTGGAAGAGTTAACAGAACTATTAACACCCCACTGAATTTTACCAAGATGTATGTCCCAGTTCCGTTCGTCATTGCCATCATTATGTTTTGCCAGAGCATTCAAGATAGTTTGGTTATATCTTTCGGCTTGACCATTCGCCCTGGGACATGCTACGGCATTGAGAACATGTTTAGTACCATGACTGTCGCAAAATCTCTTGAAACTAGATGAAGTAAACGAAGTACCGCGATCAGATACAATTCGGGATGGCAAGCCAAAGTCATAAAATATGTTTTCAAGGACTTTTAGCGCAGTCCTGGTTTTTGTGTCTTTTACCGCTTTAACAAATAAATATTTTGTAAAGCCGTCAACTATAGTGAGAATGTACGCATTGCCGTTTTTACTCTATACGAATGGGCCAAGGTGGTCGATGTGGATTGTGTGAAACGGGATGCTTACTTTTTCTATAGGATATAATTGTCCTGTCTTTTATCTGGAAGTATCATCTTTATTGTAAGCGCACTGATTACAAGACTTTACATATTTTTTTATAAATCGCCGCATCTTCGGAAACCAAAAGACAGATTGAATACGCTCAGTCGTTTTAGAAATACCTAGATGCCCTATATCATCATGATTATAACGGCATATCTGCCAACGAGCATTTCGAGGGACAACCAGGCGTATGTCATCGCCAACTCGTTTATGTACTCTATGATTCTTGATAACATAATTTTCTTAATGTCTTTAGCTTCGTCGTCAGACTCAGGTTTAAGAATTTTGAAAATGCGCGATATATCTGGATCAGACATTTGTAATGTTAATAGCCAATTATCAGTCTCTATGTTATAAACGGTAACCGAGGATTCATCGTTAATGTCAGATGGCAATATGGTATTACGGCTTAGTGCATCGACATGTGCCATACGCGTTCCAGGTCTGTATTCGATACTAAAAGTGAACTCGCTAATTTGGAGCCACCACCTGGCCATACGTGGTATAAGATCTCGTTTAGTCAGTGTGGTACGGAGCGCATTACAGTCAGTTACTATTTTGAATTCTAACCCCAATAGATAAACGCGAAACTTTTTAAGTGAGCATACAATAGCTAATGTTTCAAGTTCGTATGAATGCAAGTGACGCTCTTCAGGCGTCGTCTGTCTGCTAAAGTAGGCAACAGGCTTGAGTACTCGAGGGCTAGATTGCCATTGTAATAATATTCCCCCTACACCTAGGGCACTAGCGTCCGTGTGCAGCTCAGTATCAAGTTTAGGGTTGTATAGTGCTAGTATCGGTCTGTTTATTAAACTGCTTTTTAATGTAGAAAATGCTTGAAATTGATCTTCAGCCCAAGTGAAATTATTTCCTTTTTTCAATAAATTTGTGAGGGGTCTTGCAATTTCACCGAAACCCTTAACAAATTTTCTAAAGTAGCCAGCTAACCCCAAGAATTGACGAATCTCGTGTACATTGTGAGGAATAGGGAATTCTTTTACAGCTAGAATCTTATTTTCATTCGGCCGTATCCCATCGGCAGATATTTCATAGCCCAGGTAATTAATCTTTGCGTCAAAAAAACGGCATTTTGATAATTTAAGGGTGAGACCATTTTCGCGCATTAGCTTTAAGATTTCCTCAAGCCTAAGAAAGCCTTCCTCTATGTTAATTGAGGGTAGGATAATATCATCTAAATACGCCAAGGCAGATTCGTATCGTTTTGCACCGAGCATTCGATTTATAACTCGTTGAAACGCAGCCGGTGCATTAGCCAAACCGAATGGCATTCTTTTAAATTGATAATGCCCATCGGGCGTTACGAATGCGGTAAGCGAACGACTTTCTTTGGCCAAAGGGACCTGGTAATACCCTGAAGCAAGATCCAAAGAGGTGAAAAATCGATTGCCGCTGAGATTAGTTATCTGGTCGTCAATTAATGGCAAGGGAAAACAATCTTTTTTGGTTTTGTTATTTAAAGATCGGTAATCAACACAAAGGCGTCGTTCTCCTGTTTTCTTTTTTACAATTACGATAGGACTCGCATAGTTAGAATCAGATTCCTGTATTATATCATTTTGCAAAAGATCATCAACGATTTCCCGTACCTGTCCTCTTTCGAAGTGCGATAAGCGATAAGGTCTGTAGACCACGGGTCTATCGTCAAGCAAATCTATTTTCATTTCAACCGAGTTACAACAACCTATCTCACTCAAATTAAATGCAAAACAATCACGATACGATTGCAATAGATCATAAAGCTTATCCATTGTTTTATCGTCAACTTGTGGACCGACTTTGATTTCAGTCTTAATAAGAGGAGCTAAATCGGTCATGTCTTTTGTAATTTTATTGTTACATAAAATTTTCTTCTCTTCAAAAGGTATTGCTCTGGCAATTAGGGTATTTTTGGGCAAATTTAAGGTATGGTCTGAAATATTTGACAGAACAAGGTGACATTTGCCTGCACTTATATTATAAATACCCTGATGTAAGGTGTATTCTTTACCAGGTTGATTACTATTGTAACCCCCTACATAGCCATCGCCAGAATAGCATGAATCTGAAGCAGAAACTTCGACTAATTCGGATTTATTTCTAGATAACTGAATGTGGTTCGGCAAGGTAAGTTTTAGGGAATTTAAATTATTAGCGTTATCGCGGAGTCCAGGACTTTTGTAAAAGAATAACGTACTATTGTCTTTATAAACCGCAATAGTTGGCAATTCAGTAAAATTTTGGCCAATCAGTAAAGAAGTCTGCATGAACTCATCATTAACGACAAGTACTTCTACATTCGATTCGATTTCATCAATCTTAAGGTTGACAAAAGTACTATACAAGGGTGTAACCGTGGAGTTACCAAAAGCCTTAATTATCGTAATTTAGAAATAGTTTTCAAAGGGTTTAAACTGTTAGCGTCAGATTCGCGCATTAGACTACATTCACTACCAAAATCAATGTACCCAATAAAGGCTTGATTATTTGCTTCAACTTGTTTGAAAAACTTTTTGTTGCCATTACTGCATGTAGAAATTGTTAGAGTTTTACGTTCTGCGTTATCACTTGATTTAGGTTCTATTCGCGGAGTCAGCGGTGTAAGTTTACAATTTTCGCTATTATGCCCTACCCTGTGACACTTTAGACACTTTACAAGGGGCTTAGGACACTTGAAGTAAGGGTGTCCTTTACTACGACAATTAAAACAAATTATTGAGCTATCGTTTGAAGTCGATGCCGAAGCATGGTCATGACGCTTTTTACTTGTGGGAACAGTTTCTAAGGAGGTACGCTGTGAACTGAGAAAATGCAATAAGTCTTCCGGTTCACTACAATTTAAAGCTTGGGCTCCATTTCTAATGGATTTATCATAAATACCGTGAGTTATGCAATCTACGGCCCTTTTGCCACTAACGTCACATCTGTGTAGAAGCATTAATTTATCATAAAAATATTCAGTTAAGTTTTCATTATTACGAGTCGTACGAGCTAACATTTCTTCCAGAAGCCGACCATAATTTTGCTCACTTGGAAAGGCTCTTTTGAGTTTGGCTTGCCACTCCGTCCAATTAAATACTACACTCGGTAGGGCTTCAAACCATTTTTTTGCAAGCCCAGACAGTTTTTGTAGAGCAAAATGTATGGTCTGCTTCTCGTCCCATTCGTATATTACAGCACATTCATTAACCTTCCTAACCCAACTTTCAATACTCTGTGATTTACTAGAAGGGTCGAACTCCGGAATGACATTATTCAAATTGTTGTTGTTTAAGCTACAAGATCTTTTACGAGATCTTTCTTGAAAAACATCCAAAAAATTCAGTACCTCTCTTTTTGTCCAACCTGACGTCCTTTTCTGTTTTTTGCGTCTTCGCGATGTAGTTGAAGTATCAGTTGATAAGCTAGAAGATGAAGAGGTCGAATCAGACCTCCTGCGTTTCCTCCTTAATCGGTTCTTTGCACGTTTCGTCCTTTTGTCTCCATTGGTCGATACAGGAGCTACCACTTTTCCTCTTGATATCCTGCTTGGCTGAATTGGCGGCTCTTCGTCTGGAGTATTGCCTCTATCGGATTCAATAACCTCAAAAATACAAATGGTTAAACAGTTATTATTAACTTTCACTTTTGTAATAACTAAGTTTACTCTATATTATTTCTACATTTCTATAAACCTCGGGATATTTACAGAATATTTAATCAGATTATGAGAGTCCACTATGGAAAAAAAAAAAATATGTCTTCTACATATTTATTTAATCTTGCATTTCAAAGCACACATGGCCTATAAACTATTTTATTTAAATCTGTGACGTACCTAGTCACACTATTTTCGTTAAAAATTAAATTCATGATTCAGATTCAGATTCATTTATCATGCTCTACTTACACCCTTGATGTTCACTATATTTGCACTTGGCACACTTGGCCAGCGTTTCTATTGGCGCATTTGGCCAAAAGTAATTCCTTAAAGCACACTTGGCTTTATCTTTAGCCAAATTATCATAAGCACACTTGGCTTAAACTGATTAGCACACTTGGCTAAATTCATAAGCACACTTGGCCTAAATTCCTTAGCACACTTGGCTATCAAAGTTAGATTCACTTTAGGCACACATAACCTTATAATTTAAACTCGACGCACTCACTCACTCAATTAACACTGTATTTGTAGGCAAATCCCACTTCTGAAATGTGATGGAATCAAACACTGAAGTATTCCAAAATAATATGTTTAATCCATTAAACAATAATCACCAATATCTAAGTAGAGTAATACAACAAATACGGATTCACAAGCTATGTTTACTATTCAACGCCTCAAGATAGACTGCCTCTGTCCAAAATGTCAGCCACAAGCTGAACGTTCCCCACTCTAACAGTAGGTCAACACTCAATGTGCTAACCGACCAATCAGAGCAAAGTACACAGTACGTATGCTCAATTGATTGAATAAAATACATTAACGCTTAATATTAACAGGAAGTAAATGTTTTAATTTAAATAATAATGATTTAGTAATTATAAAATATAATCAAACTTAAAAACCTATAATAAACTAAAATAATAACTAAAATGGATGTATTAAATTCGTGCACCCACTAGCGCCATCTGTGGCTTGTGGAAAGAAGTATAATTATTTAAAATACTTTTAAAAAATCATTACACTAGCTTCCACATGTATTCTATTTAGTTACAAGTTAATTGCGTTGACCAATTAGAACGATATATTTGATTTGATATTAAGTACACAGATTATAATTAGGTAATAATTACGTATGTCGAGATAATATATTAGGTCAAGTCGTGCAATATCAAAATCAAAAATTAAGAGCTATTTATTAAGGTTGTCACCAAAATACTCCTTGTTTATTTTATTTTTTTAATTTTGTGTGCGCTCTGCTGCGACTGCTTCGCAGAAGGAGGTGACGGCGTCCCATTCCGTCTCGCTCCGGACCATGGATTGAACCAAGGCCGGACGCGAGAGGTCACCGTCACCGATCGCCGCTACGAGGACACGGCGGTGCTAAGCCCACGCAGGGCAGATCTCCACCGTGTACTGCGAAAGACCTATGCCCTGTACTAATAGAAAAACAGTCTCCTCTGCAGGACCAAGAAAGCAGCAGATTCGCCCCGAACCTGGAGCCAACAGTTTCCAGACAGGCCAGACCCCACCGTACCACATCTCAAGTATGGCGTCTTTCACAACCGACGAGGCCCGGCACCCAGGTATGTGACATTCAGCAGCTTTACATATATTTTGTTTATGCTGAGTTGGGTAATACCCGCACGGGTCTATCTTGAAGGTTACGCCGCGCTTGTCTAGGTTGGTCCTTGGCTAGGTGACCATCTATTACATACTGGGGATCCGTGACACAGGGTATCCTAGTATGGACGCCAGTCTCTCACAAACGAAATTATATAAGGTCCCTTTAAAATAGATGGACAAATTTTAACACAGCGTTCAGTACGTCTAACCAAAGATATCCAAGCAAAAAAAAAACACTGAATAAAGTGATTTCATTTTGACCTAATGGGTGTGTTTATTCTAGAATGCCGCCGGCAATTTATTATTTTAGGTCAAAATAAAATCACAGTGTTTTTTTTTTGCTTGGATATCATTGGTTAGTTAGACGTACTGAACGCTGTGTTAAAAGTCCATATATTTTAATGGGGCCTTATATTATGCATTTTGTTACAACGTTATTTCTACAATTATATTTATTATAACTATGTGAACCTTTGTGAGCCGAGAAAATAAAGATATGGTATTGTATACAGAGTTTCCTCCGTGCTTCGGAAAACACGTTAGCCTCGGCTGTCATTTAGGAAATCTTTGACATTCGTTCTACGTGTTCCCAAAAGTCTGACAATCAGTCTCACCAAGGGGTATCATATTACCCAGGACTACTTAACTGGGTTGTGGAGGTCAGAAAGGCAGTCGCTCCATGTTAAATACTGATATTCAGCTGCATCCGACCATCCGACAAAGCTGGGGAAAAGGCGGCATGAGGATGGTGTAGGTCAATTGCAGCAAAATGTGTGTGTTGATCAGGTGGCCTACCATGACGTCTTAAAGCAGGAGCAATTCCAGTGTGAGAAAGAGATGGCGCTAGACGACCTGTATAGCTCTGTCTCCTTTACACACTGGAATTACTCCTGCTTTAAGATGTCATAGTAACCCCCCAGGTGGCCTACTATGACATCTTAAAGCAGGAGTCATTCAAATGTGGAAAAAAGATGGCGCTAGACGACCTGTAAAACTCTGTCTCTTGTCTCTGCTCACGTCTTAAAGCAGGATTAATTCCAGTGTGGGAGAGAGACAGAGCTTTAAAGGTCGTCTAGCGCCATCTCTTTCGCACACTGGAACCCCTGCTTTAAGACGAGTAACCCCCTGATCAGGTTTGCGCGGCAAACATAGCCAGAAACTGCACGAGACAGACAGGTTTTGAAGGAGAAAGAGATCTTTGCGGCGATGAGTTCAAGGCATAGACGGGCCCATCACGAAGCCGTCAACCAAGCATGTACATCAAAACTAAGTAACTTTACGCAAAAATTAATCAAATCAAATCAAATTATTTATTTGCATAATACAGGTGGGTGTAAAAAGATGTTACAATTAGATATAAAGTGCACTGTATCATTACCTAATTAGATGTGCAAATATTTAAGTCTAAGTCTAAATCTGACCATCAGCGGATGTGTACAGGTTACACCCCATTTTTATTTTGTCTCGCTACACACACACTACACCTACACACTACATACGCACACTCATATCCTATACTTACTCACTACACACACACACAGACACACACACACTCAGACACACACACACTCAGACATACATTTATTCACCTCACCATACAGTTTAAACGTTTTTTTTTTTTTTTAATTTGTTTTTTATTCTGTATTTTCTTTAGATTATATCCTGTTTTCTTTTACACCATTTGCTTATTGTTGTAATATCCAGTAGTAGTATAATTTGGCTTTGTTTGTTACGGAGAATCACTGACTCCTAAGACACAGGCACATACACCTAGTTTAGGAGTCAGAGCATTAACATTATTGTGACCTAGTTTTTTATAAGCCTTATATGGTCTTAGTCTGTTGGATTTTGTACTGTGGCTTTTGGTGAAAATAAAGATTTTTTTTTTTTTTTATATTCTATAGGCAGTCTAGTTTTTCAGATGAAATTACAATACTTAGTTCTTTTATATAACATTAAAAACTTATCATGTGCGAAGAGTAAAGCTAATAATAATAAATTCAGAATAAGTACCACAAATGTCAAAAGGATTAAAATACAAAATGTCAGAAGAATTATAATTCATGTCGTAGTTTTAAAAATTAAATATATTAAAATATTAGACAAAGTAAAAATTACATAGATACTTATCGAACAAAGTTATTACTACATGTCACATTATTTTATTGTTACATCAAAATGGTACTAGATTTCTCTTGCTATAGGTATGTATCTATGTCTGTATCCTGTAAGTACTCCTTGACATTATAATAACATTTATTTACCAGTAGTTTGTGCAACTTCGACTTGAATTGGTGACCAGGTAACGTTTTGACATCATCAGGCAGCTTGTTATAAATCAATGATGCCATACAAAGAATACTTTTATTGATTAGTGCTCTTTTCCCATAAGGTATATCAATGTCTAATCTTTTTTTGTCTCGTAATTGTCTATAGTAGCTTTTAAAAGCAGTCTTAAAATGATTAGGATTTAATTTCACAAAAACATTAAGTTCATATATGTATAACGAAGGCAGTGTCAGAATTTTTAAGCTTTTAAAATAGGGTTGACAGCTGGTAGTATTGTCTACATTACACATTGCTCGAATGCATTTCTTTTGAGCTTTAAATACATATTCCTTATCCACTGAGTTGCCCCAAGATATAATACCATATCGTAGGATAGGTGCAACTAGCCCGTGATAAGCTGCTAATACGGCTTATTTATTGGCAATTTTTGAGAGTTTGTACAGAGCAATTGAGGATTTATTAATTCTTTTGCATACATTTTCTAAATGTCTTTTCCATGATAGTTTATTGTCAATTGTAATTCCCAGGAACTTTGTATCTGTCACAGGATGTACTATTGTGCCTTGGTAACTAACGTTTATATCTATCGGTTGAGTTCTCTGGTGAAAGTGTATAATTTTAGTTTTTCCATATTTATTTTTATATTATTTTCGGTTAACCATTGTATAATCGTGTTTAATGTTTGGTTTACTACGTGCTCATATTCTCATAATCATTTTCTTTGTCGCCTTTTATTATGACTGTACCTACTATCATCTGCAAACAGTGCCATTTGTTGATTAATATGGTTAGGAAGATCATTGATATAGTATATCAAGAACAATAGAGGCCCTAAGACGCTTCCTTGTGGAACTCCAAATTTTATAGTTTTTGAGTTTGACTTAATGCTTTGAAATGACTTTTTTTTTGAGTGAAAAATCACGTTTTATGGTAAAACTCAATGTGGCACACTCAAAACCATGTGCTGATGGATGCTTTGGATAGTAAACGGGTCATGGAGATTAATAAAGTAAAGTTATTTCCTTTTATCGTGTGGTTAGTGCCTAACATAGAGAATATTATATAGGATGTAACAAGACCCTTAACGAAGCCAAAAGCCACTTATTCTCGCCGCCATTGCAATCATTTCTTGGTTCTAGACCATACCTGGGAACCTTCTAGTTACGGAGATATTGGGGGTCAAAGTTCCAACTTTTTCACAAGTTTTTTTTTTAAATACTTGTTTTTAACCTAAGATTTTTACAGTAAACACCTCCACGACCCTCGTACTATTCAATCCATCCATCAGCACAATGTTTTGATTGCGTTACATGCTACTGCAAATCGTGATTTTTCACCCCAAAAAAAAAAATCGTTTCTCAGCAATAATTTTTGCGTAAAGTTACATATTTTGGTGAACATTAGGCTTGGTTGACGGCTTCGTGAAGGTTCTTGTTACACCTTTTATATGGTTATAGTTATAGTCTGTGTTGCCTAACCTGGTGTCAGAGTTTTTATGCCGCCCATGGCCTCTGACTTGGCTTTACATGCCGTCGAGAAATATCTCTCAGGAGTGGTTTCCTAACGATGTTTTCCTTCACCGAAGCAAGTGATAATTATACAATACGCACATGAATCCGAAAAATCAGGGGTGCGTGTCTTGAGTTCGAATTCGAGACCTATGACTTAGCAGTCCGACGGTCACACCACTAGACTATCACTGATAGCTGCTTGTTATTTCCTAAAAAGTAATATTAAAAAAAAAAACTTGTCGAAATTTGGAACTTTGACCCCCAATATCTCCGTAACTAGAAGGTTCGCAGGTATTGTCTAGAACAACAATTTGGGACCCAAATATGTTCCAGAAAAAAAAAATATCGCAATGACGGAGAGAACAAGTGCCTTTTGGCTTCGTTAGGGATATTGTTACACCTTTTACTTTTCGTTTTTTTACAGACCTCTAATAGCAAAGCCGGAAAGACAACCAAGAATGGAGAGATTCTCAAAGGATATACCAAAGAGTTTTCTATCGGCTAAGCAACCTATGTTTAAAAGAAGCGCGGAAACGGCCGTAATAAGAGTGCCTAGGGAGCCGTCTTACTCCAGTTCCAGTTCCAACCAGACACACGTGAAGCCAGAAGTAAACAGAAAAGGTATACAATAACAATCTTTATTACCCGTAACACGATTGCCAAGGAATGGTTATGTTTTTCTCGCGTATCATGTATGTTTGTTTGTAAATTTCTTTATAACCTCATATGTTCCAAATGGCTGGATGGATTTCGACGAAGGTATCATTAGATTCGTCTTAAAAATCCAAGTGTCCTTGGATAGGTAAAAAAAAAATGGCGAATTTTTGGCGCTAAATTGTAAGTCGATAATATTTTTTTCACTTCTCATGCTCTAAAATGCGTCTTTATGTCGTGCGTAGGAGACATAAAGTCGCTCAAAAATTCAATGATGCAGTTTAAGTTTTCGAACTCGAGGCTCCTTTGAGCATTTTTCGATATTCCTCACAGTTTCGGATTTGGCCATCCACGCCCACTTGAAAAATTCACCGTGTATACACCACACACCATGGGTACCTTCATGAACCCTGTACTATTCAATGCATCCATCAGCATAATGTTTTGAGAGCGTTACATCAGTCCTACCGTAAAATGTGATTTTTCCTCCCAAAAAAAAAAAGTCGTTTCTCAGCAATAATTTTTGCGTATAGTTCCGTTTACACCCTGTAGGTATGTAGGCCACCAGCAGGGCTATTGCGTATCTCTGTTGACAGTTCATAATGATCATCACTTGGCGAGTTTTGGTATACAATGACCGTTCTTGTTGGTTTCAACTGACGCTACCCGTGCAGAACTGATCAAAATTCTCCAAGTGATGATCACTATAAACTGTCAATAGAGATACGCAATAGCCTTGCTGATCTTTTTTCTTTACAATTTGTTTTCTTTTGTTACAGATAGTTCACGATGTCAGCCCGTGATTGTGAGCCGTATCTTAAACGAAAGTTACTGTAGAAAGTTGTGTTTATCGAACATAATACACGTTGACATAAACCCAAAGAAATTTGGTAGTTATACCTCACCTAGTTTTTGCCCTTCACCAAATTATAGGAACAGGGCTATTCGAAAAGCAAGCGTGTCTCCTGAACGAAAACGAAATAAAACCTAATATGCGAGACCTGATACATGTCATAAACATATACCCAAGTTAAAAAAAAAAAAACTTGTCGATGGGAACTACTATTTCCAAAAGAATAACTACTTAGCCGATATCAGACGTTTCATTTCCTGTAGATCTTCATTCGGAATCTTTCAGTCGAAGTGTGGAGTCAAAAGTTAAATATGAATTCGGTAGTGAACACAAAAACAAAATCATAAATATTTATTTGGCTCTCGGCAATTTAACATACAGACATCAAGCTACTACAATCTGTCAAATTTCTTTAATAGATTTTGAACTATAACGCTAAAACATTAGGTTCAAAGTTAAGAAAATTTGACAGTTTTGGGTAGCTCGATGTGCTGGCGTCTGTACCTACATCCCTATTCTAATAAAGTCCTTTCAAAGTTATTGAATTTTCTTTGTGTCACTGTCAATATCAACAACTTCGCAGAGATCTTTATCTAAAATAACAGCTAGACTACGTGAAACCGAATAAACGCAAAACCTCAGGGGTCATTGTACTCAGGGAGGTGTCCGAAAGGACCGATGCCTGCCAGGGTTGCGGGACTGTTCGAAAGAGATACCGCGGCCCTGGAACACAAAGGGCAAAGGAAGGAACATGGATGGGTTTTAGTCAGTACAAGTCTGACACTCCCTCCTGCTCAGCCCAGAGCGGAAGGGGTTATTTTTTGATTTCTCATCCGAAAAAAAAAGGGGTCATTGTACTCATCATTATGAACAACTTTCACTATGGGACCAACACTGAAATTGCGAAAAATAATTCGACTGTTCCATACATTTCTGTGCGCATAACTCGACAAAATGTACTGAACAGCTGATTTTTTTTCGCGATTTCGTGGTTGGTCCCATGGTGAGATGGTTAAGAGGTTTGTGCGTTTATTCTGTTACCGACCGGTAATTAGTTACCAATACTTAAACACGTGATTGTATTCATGATAACAAACAACTTTCTCAAAGAAATATATTTTTTTTTATACTGACCTATCAGCTGTTAACCGCGTGACTCTGCCTACCCACTGTTGCACGGTACGATAGCAATGAGACAGAACTGCGCGCCCTTCTGTCTCATTATTATCGTATCGCGGCGTCACGCAGCTAACAGCTGATAGGTCACAAGGGCGCGCGCGCTAATTTTGACTATTAAAAAAATCTTTGGGAAAGTTGTTTGTTATCATGAGTGTCATCAACATCATCATTTCAGCCCGTTGTTGTCCACTGCTGAACATAGGCCTCCCCAATCGATATCCAACGTGTCCGGTCCAATGCCACCTGCATCCAACGACTCCCTGCAGCTTTAGCAAGGTCGTCGTCATGAGTATAATCACGTGTATTAAGTATCGGTCACTGATTACCAGTCACCGTTTATACTAAAGAAAGAAAAAGTATTTCTTAGTCCGGACAGGACAAAAAAATGGTTACACTAGCAGTAGCAGCACTAGCAGCAGCAGTGCAGTATTGTTAGTAGTAAGATGAATAATCACTACATAGTATAAAACAAAGTCGCTTTCTCTGTCCCTATGTCCCTTTGTATGCTTAAATCTTTGAAACTACGCAACGGATTTTGATGCGGTTTTTTTTTAATAGATAGAGTGATTCAAGAGGAAGGTTTATATGTATAACATTGCACCCGTGCGAAGCCGGGGCGGGTCGCTAGTAATATATAAATAAAACATTGATTACACTTATTAGCTATCAGTTTATTTCATTTGAATGATAGTTTTTAGTTTCTTCACTTTTAAAAACATTATCCTTTACGTGATTAAATTTAAAAAGCTTATCATACGTCGACGATTTGCAAAAAAAAAATGCACGTTCTTCCTTGACATATATTATACATGATTTTATTTTCAAATCAAATAGGTACAAATGGATTTTATAACATTTTTTTTATCAATGAAAAAGCGTAGGTACGTAAGCCATTAAAAATGGAATAATGTTTTTAAAAGTACCATAGACATTAATACAATTTTCTTACAAGCTACACACTGCAGTCGTTATGTTAGTTCGGTGAAACGCCGTTAAGTCACTATGGCAGCACTGTGCTTGTATAATATTCCCCGTTTTTTGTTTAAGTCGGACGAGTTTAGTGAAGAAATTAATGGCTATTTTAGAATATAAAAATCACTGCCATAGTCACGAAGTTTTGGTTGCTTTTTACAGTAATAATTTACACAAAGCTGTTTTTCTAAGCTTTTTTTTGCTCGCCATTGCAGTTTTATTTAATCCGTGATTGAATCGATTTTTCTTATTCAAATCCATTCCTAAGTTTTTATTTTTATTTTCTGTAACAGCCTTATTACACATACGAAATTCCATAAACAACCACATATAAGAAGAAAAAAAAACATGGATTAAAAAATCTTCACAAACGCCTCTTCAATCACTTTCTCTTAAAACATTTACAATCTATTACTTTGAGCTTGGATAGAGAAGTAAAAAAACAATATTTTTAAAGTAGGCATCCGGCCAGTCCAGGGGGCCTCCCACCATTACATCAGTATTGTTTTAAACTGACTGTAGTGTAGGAAAGAGACAGAGCTAGACATACTGCATAGCTCCATCTTTTTCGCACACAGAAGTGACATTGAAGAAATACTGCTTTAAGAGGTGGTGTTACAGGCTCTGGCCGTAAATATATTATATGTCACGTTTAACTTTAAAAAGATACTCATACAGGATCATTCATCTAAATCATGATACTCATACAGGAACATTCTTTTAAATCATTTTTCTGCCCTTCTCCCATGTTACTTGGTTGGCGCACACTCACAGGTACTTTTTTCATATCTTTTTCTCTCCTTACACAGTCCATTTTCATTCAGCATCTATCTTCAATCATCAATCACCAGATAAATAACATTCAAATTGCCAATATCTTCAGGTTAGTGTCAAACATTGGCGCCATTTACAATGGAAGCTGCTTGCATAGAGCGTAAAACTATCAGTCAACAGAATTTGGTCAGACGACCATAGACATAGTATAAGGCAAAAAAACTTAAAATAAAACACTTTAGTAAAGGCAAAATTCAATCTTTCTTTATGGTATGGTTAGTGCATAACGTGGTATCAGTTCTTATGCCGCCCATGGGCCTCTAACTTACCTTAATAATTGCCGTCGAGAAATATCTCTCAGGCATGCTCGATCCCTTCGGGTGCCATCGAAACTTTCCTCACGACGTTTTCCTTCACCGAAGCAAGTTATAATAAATACACAATACGCTCATGAATTCGAAAAATCAGAGGTGCGTATATTGGGTTCAACTTGAGACCTACCACTGCTTATAAATATTCACTGTATTATTAGCTTCAACCTTCGGATATATCAAAACTTTTTACTCAACTGCGTTCATACATTTTTGAATTCATCTCTCTTCATCAATTTTTTTTTTTTACTTCTCTACCCCACAATATGAGGATTTACCTGTAAATGTCTGAACACATCAATTAGAATAGGTTAGGTTACATTTATTTATTTTTATTAAAATAGATCAAAAACTCATTGATTGTTTATTTTGATAGTATGATCTATAGATGATACGTGTAGTCTTTATAGCGCCATCTCTTAGTAGTATGTGGAAACAAAGTAGTTCTGTTAAGCGGTAATAGATGGCGTCGAAGTGGCTTCATTATGGTACTGCATGGTTCTTTTCGCGCGCGGCCATAGTCTGAACTACAGGTCACCACCGTCTTGTTTTTTTTTCAATAAATTTTCCACAGACAATTTGCGCTCTCCTGCCAATGTCAATCAAGCACCGAAAGAACTATGCAGAACCTAACATACTGTTTTTTTAATAATTACGTTCGACTTTTTGGTAAAATACTATTCAAAGTAAACGATTTTGTGTTCAGTTCTCAGTATTCATTAAATAAAAATAAATGATTTATCTGCAAGCGCACACTTGCAGACGTAGTTACAACTTGCTCAAAGGCGTTACGTGCCTACAGAACAAATAAAAGACGACTGTCGACAGCTCTTACGACTAAAATGATGATATTATTGTATACCACGTTACATCTACTGATTTTTTTTTGTTTTTACAATTCATTTTCTTTATTTCGAACATATTTGTTCAGAGAGGATCCAAGAAAAACTAAGGGTAACTACATCTTGATTAAGTTGATAAGACCTGGGGCCTACCACCGCCTCCCAAAGGTTATTTTTAAAGAATAAGATTAATAATCTACCAATAGTGTGGAAAAGAGACAGGGCTAGAAAAGACGTATAGCTCCATTTCTTTCCCACACAGAAGTAACACTAAAAAGTGGCGGTGGTACAGTCGTCATTAAGCGTGCATTAAAACCTCCCTGAAAAATATGTAACGAAATATTATGGTAAAAGTTAAAATACAGTGTTGCAGAATAATTTATAATGGTGCTTTGACACATTTCAACTAGGAATGCAAGGAAGATTAGTACAGCATTTACTTGCGAACGTAGGAAACGTTTCTTGCAAGCACCATGCGTTTTTTTGTCAAAATTTACCAACCTATCTCTTATTCATTGAAATAAATACGTAAAATTAACTCAACAGTTCAAATGTCGTATACAAGATGGAAGAGACACCGATGAAACAGTTACCTCGTATTCAGTACATCATTCTAACCCACCACAATGAAATTTTTCATTGGAATTTAAAAAAAGTCTGCTTTTCATTTTGATTGTGTATGTATATATGTATGTACTGGATACGTAATAACCGTTGTAGCATTGATGTGGGATTCCACCGTTTTTCATAGGAAAAGCATGCTTGGATAAATTTGAATTAATCAGCGGTAACTATTCAAAATGACTTCGAAGAATGGGAGATATTTGATGTAGGTTGGTAATTTTTGATAGAAGTTAGCTCATTTATAACCCTTATAATGGTACTTGAATAGTACTACAAGCATAAAATAAAAAGTAACAATATGTCTATGTTATATACCGAACATTTTTATACACCTAAGTTTCAGTAACGTTTACAAAAAATAAATGAATTTGTTCTGACATCTAGCTACTTACGAATATATAATATTTTACAAATTAAAACAAATTATTTATTTCAATAAATTAAGAAATAAATGCTAGAAAGGAGGTGACTGCTAAGATGACGAGTAATAGCGAAGTATGGAAGAAGAAGACATGCTGCGTCGACCCCAAATGAATTGGAATTAGGGCAGGTAAATGAAGATGAATTAGAGCACAAAATAAATGACAATAAAGTCACATACGTTATTTTGTAACCCTCTACTCATAATATGATCTAAACTAGTTTTTAATCCTTAATTTGAAAACAAATAAACAACAATTTTTTTCTTTCAATACTTCAGCTGACATAAAAGTACAAGTACAGACGCCAGCACCCGAATCTGCCAAATTTTCCCAATCAATCTTGAACCTAATGCTTTGAAAATCTATTAAAGTGAAGTAGCTTGATGTGCTGGCGTCTGCATGCACATAATATACAGTTGTTAATGAAGTCGCATAATTATGTACGTGTTTGTAATTTGCAAGAGTATGCAAGTAGCTTGTATGTTGTTCTTATGTGCTGTTCTGTCATCAACTGCCTGCCCTTCTCCCATATTACTTGGGGTTGACACAACACGCTTTTTGGTCCATTTTCCCCTGTCATTTATTCCTTTTTCTGTCAAATCATTCCTCACACAATCCTTTCATCTTTACTTTAGTCTTCCTCTCACTTGTGCACTTTTAATTGGTGGAATACAAGCTACTTGCAAACTTTTGTGTTACAAACAGTAATAATCGTATTAAATGTTGTATTTTTTAGTATCTGATCATAAAGTATAGGTACTAATACTTTTTGTTATTATTTAAAATACATAATGTATTAAAATAGTACTTCACATAAGTTTTGTGCAATTTTGAAAGGACACAATTTTCATTTTTTTATATTAAGGTGGATGCGCAAGGGTAGCCCGCGAAATTTAAATTTTCTTACGTTTATTGCCATTTGCAGGTCAGTGTCAGGTTGTATGTTGATGAAAATATGAATCGCGCCAGTAACACGTATGGAGTTACAGAATTATAATCATCTAAATCATCAATACAACCCCCCAAGTTCAAATTGCAATAAACTTGAGAAAATTTAAATTTCGCGGGCTACCCTTGAGCTTCCACCTTAAGCGTCCGTCCATTTGAATACAAAACATATTATACCAAAGAAATTATTTAATTCACAATGTTATACACAACATTTTTTTTTGTTTATCAATTGAGTATTGAATAAAGATATTTCGTTCAATCCCTCCAATTAGATAACTACCGTTTTTCACTAACAAAAATATACTTTTAACTTTAATCTAAGCTTAACAAAGTATAGAGCCAACTAGAATGGCAGGCCACACTCGCCACGATATTATTGTAGTCTGCGTGACGCCGTAGTACCTGCGAATGGTTTACGGCCAGGGCCTGTAACCACAACCTTTTAAAGCAGTATTAATGCAATTTCACTTTTGTGTGAGAAAGAGATGGAGCTATGGCCGTCTAGCTCCATCTCTTTTGCACACTGAAGTAACATTAAAATACTGCAAGTAAGTTTTTTTTTTAAATATTATATGGGCCTACTCTTGACCTTAATCTTGTCCTGAGGACAGAGATGAGGTCGACGATGCCACGAGCTAACCCAAAAGAAGCCTATTAACTCACGACTTAAATATATTCAGATGAATTCGGGAACACCGACGTAGGCAGGGAATGTAGTACGACGGCAATAGTTTTTTCCAATACCTATTTGTCAAATTCCTCGCAGGCCAAGTTCACTCTTAATATTTGTGCTCCTTCATTTTACAAACGTAAGTGCTTGCTTCTAGACATACAATCATGTTAATGCCTTATTCTCATGAGGGTAGGCCAAAACCATAGAACGATACGATCCATACATACTCGTTTCGCCATGTTTACTGGTCTTACACGCACGCCGATTGCGAGTACCACAGTTAATGCATTAGTTTATCGATACGTGTGTGGCCTGCTTTATGGCATATAATCATTTCATCAACAGTTTGCTGATTGCCTCAAAATTATAGGAAATACATCACTCTTATAATATTACATTTAAGAGTTCCGTACGTCCAAATGCATAAACGAATCCCTCGTGTGTCTGATTGTCCGTCTGGTAATCTACAGGACCGGTTAAATTGAAAAGTACCTACATCTAAGAATTTCTGTGTGGAAAACGTGGTCGTGTAACGTAAATAGATCAATTTTTAATATTAGGGTCACCTTTTTTAAAACCTTCGTGCACACTGGCGGTTATCATGTTGCAAAAAAAAAACAGCTGTACTCAAGTTCATGCACAACGAAGACACGTTTTTTAAACTCAAAACTAAACTATGTAAATTACATTGTAATCATATTCCCTAATTAAAAATAAAGGCTCACTCTATCTATATCACTGGAATACAACTAATTAAAAAATATATTATAATTTTAGTTACCTACTTATAGCCAAATTATAAAATTTTGGATGTACAGTCCTCTCACTCCTATTTACCTCTTCTTTTGTAATACTGTCTAAGCCAAAGTTATTTTTATATTCATTGTTATAAAGTCGTTCTTGAGTTGCCGCTTTCAGAGGCTGTTGGTGTAAAATAAGTGTGAAAGGACTATACTGGATCGCGAACGCATTGACGTGAACATACCTATATAACAATTATTTCTCACAAACTGATTCATTCTTGCCACTCAGTGACTACCTATCTCTTCAACACATAGAAAAAAGGGGGTGAGCATTATACCTACTCGCTTTCTCTTAATCACAGACTTTTAAAAACATTTATTTTATAGTAGGCCACTAAACACATAATGGGTCACACTTAACGAAGTCGAGATAGACTTGTTCTCCTCGTCATTGCGATATTTTTTTTTGTTCCAAACCGTATATTTGGGAACCTTCTACTCTACGGAGTCATAGGAGGTCAAAGTCCCAACTTTTTCATATTTTTTTTTTAACACAATCCTAACTAATATTATAAATGCGAAAGTAAGTTTGTCTGTTACCTTTTCACGCCTAAACCACTAAACTGATCATCCTGAAATTTTACATATACGTTGTCAGGTGTACAGAAACGGACATAGGGTACCTTTCATCCCGAAAAAGAGTACTGTTCCCGAGGAAAGCAACAATAACGTTCTTATGATAATAGATGGCGCCACGGGTCTTTCGAATTATGATTGAATTATATTATTAAAAGCAGAGTACAAGTCGAATTGATTGTCAAATTCTAAATTAACGCGAGCGAAGCCACGGGCAAAACTAAATGTATACATAAAATACCTCCATCCTGACCCCTCCATGACTCAAAACATTGAATAGTATCTCAAAGCACCCATCAGCATAATGTTTTGAGTGCGTTACATTGAGCAATACCGTAAAACGTGATTACACACTGAAAAAATGTCGTTACCCAGCAGTATTTTTTGCGCAGTATTAGATACCTACTTCGTTTTATGTACAGAATGCTAGGTAGACGGCTTCCTGATGGATCCTACACCCTTTATGTGGTGTGGCCTGCTATATTAACAATAAACCTCGTTTTTCTAAACGTTTACAACACCTAAAGCAACAGTGATTTTAACCGTGTAATTTACCAATCAAGTGGAATCACCATAATCCATTATACAAAGCCTTTTTCTTAATAATTCCACTGTATTAAAAAGGAATATTTTAAGGTTTTGAAACAACGTAACATATACTTACATTGTATGTATATTGTAATTTTGTGAGCAATCTATAAAAAAAAAAATGAAGTGTCTGTTTGTAATATCAAAATAACAGCTTTTTACTCAATGCATATGAAAATATATACAAAACATTTTTTTTTTTAAATTTTTGTCTGTCTATCTGTCTGTTTGTTCCGACTAATCTCCGAAACGACTGGACCGATTTTGACGGGTTCCGTGCAAAATAAATAAAACGACTGAAATTGGTAGTAAAATCCGAATCAAAAAGGGAATTAATATTTTTTATAATAATTTCACGCGAACGAAGGTCGCGGTCATTCATTTTCATTCATTTCATCTTTCATTAAGGTGGATGCGCAAGGGTAGCCCGCGAAATTTAAATTTTCTTACGTTTATTGCAATTTGCAGGTCAGTGTCAGGTTGTATGTTGATGCAAATATAAATCGCGCCATTAACACGTATGGAGTTACAAAATTATAATCATTCAAATCATCAATACAACCCTCCAAGTTCATATAATCTCAAAGAGTGACTTTTTCATGAAATAGCTATTAAATGTGATTATATGAACTCGGAGAGCTGTATTGATGATTTGAATGATTATAATTCTGTAACTCCATACGTGTTACTGGCGCGATTCATATTTTCATCAACATACAACTTGACACTGACCTGCAAATTGCAATAAACTTGAGAAAATTTAAATTTCGCGGGCTACCCTTGCGCTTCCACCTTAAGGACCTTATTTAGTACCTAATATTTCCATGCCTGTACAGAAGTTAGTTTGACAGTTTAAACGTCAAAATACAGCGGGAAATGATTATTTTATGGTCGCGTTTCGCTATTTTTTCCTACAAATTTTGAAACTATTATCTTTTATGAATGGCACTAATCGTTTTACGTATGAATAGTCTGTTCGTGTCATCTACGTTTTATACAAGCAGAATAACTATGTGATCATAACACAATAATAGTATTTATCTATCTACAATGATGATTATGTGACGATACTAACAATTTACTCAAAGATCTAAGTGTATCATATCCTTCATTAGCCTTTATGATAGGATATATTATAATTTATCGTAGTGACCGACCAAAACATGATTTTCGGCCGAAACCGAAACATTAGCTAGATATAGAAAAACTGCAAAAATCCAAAAGTAGTTCACAAATAAAGTTCCAGACTGTTCAACCCGATTACCATTGAAAAGTCACCCTAAACCGTTTTATTAAGGTTCCGTATCGAAGGGTAACCAACGGCACCCTATTACTAAGCCTCCGCTGTCCGTCCGTCTGTCTGTCAGGGGTGCGTTTAAGTAAGCCGGCGAAATTTTCGCCGGATAAAAATTAAACTAGCGAGGGCTCGCTGAACGGAGTCGTCGGTCTAGATCAATGTTGACTGTCAAATTCAATTGACAGCTCAGCTTGTTTATCATTCTGCCCCTTTCGTCTACAACAATTTGCATCTTAAGTAATCATAACTTCATCCATAATCCACAAATAAAATTCACGGAGACGATGATTAAGTACTCGTTAGAAATATTCGTTTCTAGGGCGCGAATCTAGCAAATAAAACACAGCTCAATGTCAATGTCAATCTGACAGCAGAATAAAATTTAGCGAGGTAAAAAGGTCGCTAAAATGTATCCTAGTCAGGCGAAAACTTATACCAGCGGACGACCGTGAACGGGGCAGATTAAATTTTAGTCAGTTTAAATTTTAAACTGGATGATTGACTAAAACGCACCCCAGCATGTATCTCATGATCCGTAATAGGTAGACAGTTGAAATTTTCACATAATTTGTATTACCTACTTTTGCAGCTATAACAACAAAACTCGCACTTGGCTGGTTTGTTTATGGTACGAAATGTAAGTAGTACTGTTCATACAGGAAAAAGAACATTCAACGAAATGTGAAAACAAAAATTTTCACGACTTTATTTTCAAAAGTGAATGGTTCAAGAATGCTGTTTCGACTGAAACCACGAATCACGGTCGAAACCAATTTTTTTAGCCGAAATTAGGCGAAAGCGTAAACGAAACCGAAACATCAGTCGGTGTCCGACTGATGTTTCGGTTTGTTTACGCTTTAATTTAATTTTAATATAAGTGGGGTGCCTTCAGCCCACTAGCCAGCCTACCTACCACGTTGCCCTAATTGTATGTCCCCCGGCATAAAATTATCGTCATAACTAATGCTAGGGCCACATTAGCGGTATTCAGCGTATCACTTCGGTGTGGGAAAGAGATAGAGCTATACAAGTCGTCTAGCTCCATCTCTTTTCCACACTGAAGTAACATTAAAACAAGATACTGCTAAAAGAGGTGATGATAGAAAAATTATTAGCTAAAACATGTGACATGTATCGATGGGTACTAATAGTATGTAACAGCCCGATATTTAAATAACATTTCAAATATCTATTCGGCCTTTTTCATCAACCTTTTTTTGTATATCTAACTATATGAGTTAATTATGAGACAACGAGTTTTAGAAACATACAGTCATATACACGACGTTTTAAAAAGACTAACTTTTTATTTTTCTAAAATTCGATTGTCACCTATTTTTGGCTGGGTATAGTACAGTAGAACTCGCAATTGCTTTATCACCCCAATGTTGTCGCGGGAGAACCTAGACGAAGTAACATTCTATGAGCGATAAGGGGGGTCCATTAATTACGGGCGTCGAGCTGTATCTCATTCGATCTCACGTGAGGGAGAGAGGGGTCTCGGCAAATATCATGTTTTTGTTTCCCCAAGAAACTGTGTAAAAATTGCGAGAAAACTGGGTTTTTTAACTTAAAGCAAATCATGTTTCTCCACTAAAAAATTACTAAATCCCACACAGTAATATTTAACAAGGGTTAAATGCAAACGCCATAAAGTAGAACAGTAACCCCTCGATTTTATAGCCGCCACCAGCCAGCCAAACACTAAAAATATGCATTTTGTAAAATCTCACGTGAGGTTAGATAAAAACTTACGACATCTTACCCAGGTGGGAGGGTGAAGGGCTCGAAACATTGCTAAAATTGCCTCACATCATAAAATGGACGCCCCCTAATGATGACGGAGAAGTCAAAAATAGATTGATTGATTTGAGCTATCGAAAACTTGCGTCAATCTTGTTCAAATACGCTGTAGAAATGCGAAAAGGTTTAAAAAAAATGTCGCTTGTCTGCATCTTAAGGGCTATGCATATAATGTACTCTGTGGGGCTATGTGAAGGTTAGAAATTCTCGACCATATTGAAGTTGCAATTTAGTGATAATTTTTGTCAAAAGTGATAATGTGATTACGAGGTCAACTATACATATTTATACATACATACATAGGATTACAGACACATTATCAACAAGACTTTGACCCATTTGACCCCAAAAATTACCTACATCAACATTAATAGACCCTCAAAACCAATTATTTTAACCAATATGACATTTATCAACAGATCTTATTACCCCAATTTAGTTTTAACACCAATTTTCATAGCGTTTTTCCAGTTAGCTTAGTTGTTGAGTATTTGAGAAGGCTCTTCAACCAACGGAAGAGTCCGTATCTTCATTTTTGGTGCTCAGATGGAATGCTAAGACCGGAATCGAACCTAGGACCATGCAGGAACCCATGCCGTAGAAACACCAGGAGTACCCGCCGGTGACGTCGCGGAGAAGACCTGGAAATTATAACAATAATGATATTATTTGTATTATTTAGTATTTAATTAATATATCATTTTTTTTTTAATACGTACATGTTTTAGTGTCAAATTTTTACTTAAAACAACTCCACGACCCTCATACTATTCAATCGTTTTTTGTTGTTGTATAGGTACCACACAAATTCTTGTTCAGTAGGTACATACAGGATGTAACAAGACCTTTCACGAAGCCGTCAACCAAGCATTCTCTACATCAAACTAAGTAACTTTACGCAAACATTTTTGCTGGGAAACGACTTTTTTTTTGGGGTGAAAAATTACGATTTACGGTAGGACTCAATGTAACGCACTCAAAACATTGTGCTGATGGATGGATTTATTAATAATACGGGGGTCGTGGAGTTGATTAAAGTAAAAATCTTACAGTAAAAACATGTATTTAAGAAAAAAAAACTTGTGAAAAAGTTGTAACTTTGACCCCCAATATCTCCGTAACTAAAAGGTTCCCAGGTATGGTCTAGAACAAAAAAGTGATCGCAATGACGGGGAGAGCAAGTGTCTTTCGGCTTCGTTAAGGGTCTTGTTACACCCTTTATAATGTTCCCGCTGCTGGGACACCGGTCTCCTCTCTATGAGAAGGAGTGGGCTGTATTCGTATTAAATCGTATCTGACCGTGGACTTTGGGTCCTACCAGAATACCAGCGCTGTGACGTTTTGTAAATGTTACAGCACCA
The DNA here is from genome assembly GCA_947578425.1 of Eugnorisma glareosa. Taxonomy (NCBI): domain Eukaryota; kingdom Metazoa; phylum Arthropoda; class Insecta; order Lepidoptera; family Noctuidae; genus Eugnorisma; species Eugnorisma glareosa. The sequence goes on from OX387984.1 coordinate 3,182,458, forward strand.
TGCTGAGACTGAGAGACAGGACTAATTTCGTTGTTTTTTTTTTTAGTTTTATTAATACTTGTATATTTTTTTTCTACCTACTGTAAATGTAACCATTTTTTTGTTTAATGTTTTGTCCTGTGCGGGCTAATAAATACTTTTTCTTTCTTTCTTTGTAATCCACCACGCGGGCCCAGCGCGGGTCGGTAGATGGTTCTAGGAAAAGCAGGCTTTATCTCGATATTTTCTTTCATCATTTTAAGAGCAGTGGTGATGAACTAAATTATACAAAGTAATGCGCCTGTCTGGGTTCGAATTCGAACCCATGATGATAAATGATAAATTATGTTTATTTTGCAAATAGGTTTTTAAAAACACTTTTATACGCCTCTTCTTAAAACTAGATGGGGCCGGTGTTTCGTACCTGACTACTCTGAGAAGAAACAGCCGAAACAAACTCAGAGGCCATAGTCTCTTTTAAAGTCCAGACATAATCTTGGTTAACTCACATGAGGACTATGCAGATTAGTGTCTGAGATGGTCTCTTGAAGAAAGAACCGCACAGATTTGAGCGGACCTGTCCAGTCAGTGCAAGCATTTGTCAGTTATCGTGTAGCTCGACTTATAACTCAAGGCCTGACCGACCCTTTGTAAGTCTGGGTCGATAGCACCAGGCTACCACTTCTTCGGCAGTAATAGGTTGGATTTCGAACTTCCTATTTTTAATATTAAAAATACGAAAGTAAGATTGTTTGCTTTTTACCTTTAAACGCCTAAATCACTGAACCGATCATCATGAAATTTTGCATATACGTTGTCAGGTGTACAGAAACGGACATAGAGTACCTTTCATCGCGAAAAAAAGTACTGTTCCCGAGGAAAACAACAATAACGTTCTTATGATAATAGATGGCGCCACGGGTCTTTCGAATCATGATTGAATCATATTATTATAGAAACTGTAGTAGTGTGTTATGACTTTAATTGGCAAATTCTAAATTAATGCGAGCGAAGCCGTGGTCTAAAGCTAGTTATTATTATTGCTTACCAGCTGTAGGTGGTACTGAAACGGCGGCGAGACTCTGGAACATTCTGACGAGTCCGTACGACGAGGCGATGCGAGCAGTCCCGAAGGCGTCAGCCAGGAGTACAGGCACCAAGAGGAACCAGCAGCCAAGACACAGGCCGTACGCACCTGGAAGTGTAAGCGGAAGATAAAGGGTGTAACAAGATCCATTACGAAGCCGAAAGCCATTGTTCTCCCCATCATTGCGATATTTTTTTTGTTCTAGATCATACCTGGGAACCTTCTGGTTACGGAGATATTGGGGGTCAAAGTTCCAACTTTTTCACTAGAATTTTTTAAAAATTATATAAATTTTTATTGTATTTTTTTACTATAAACACTAGACCCGTACTATTCAAAGGATCCATCAGCCCAATGTTTTGAGTGTGTTACATTGAGTCCCACCGTAAAACTTGATTTTTCACCCCAAAAAAATTGGTATCCCAGCAATAATTTTTGGGTAAAGTTACTTAGTTTGATGTACATAATGCTTGGTTGACGGCTTCGTGATGGGTCCTGTTACACCCTGTATAGTCCTAGCCTCAATGAAAAACGTAAAAAAGATAGATGCCTGCAGGCCTAGCCAAGTTCTAAACATGTACGTCTAGCGTCCTCTACTTTCAAGCAGTCGGAATTGTATCAGGCATTTTCAATACAGCGCTTTTTGTCACAGATTCGGACAATGATACGATTTTTTTTGTTTCAATTCATTATTTAGCCTTTTGAACGTCAGAGCATAAACGCACGCGCGTGCCCTCCACGCCAAGCCACAATTTCAACGCAAAAACATATTTATGAAAAAGCGTTTATTCGTGGTTCTAGGCATTACAAAAAAAAAAATAATCACTACATAGTATAAAACAAAGTCGCTTTCTCTGTCCCTATGTCCCTTTGTATGCTTAAATCTTTGAAACTACGCAACTTATTTTGATGCGGTTTTTTTAATAGATAGAGTGATTCAAGAGGAAGGTTTATATGTATAACATTGCACCCGTGCGAAGCCGGGGCGGGTCGCTAGTAATAGAATAAAAAGAATAGGGATTACAAAACTATTTAATTGTTTATTTCGTGTTATATTGAACCGCATATTTTTGTCACATATTTGTGTCGTTCCACGAACCGCGAACCGAGACCGGAAGACGTTGCGTTGGAAGGCCTCCCACTAGGTGGACCGATGACCTGGTGAAGGTTGCGGGGATCCGCTGGATGCGAGTTGCACGGGACCGGTCAGTGTGGCGACACTTGGGGGAGTCTTATGTCCAGCAGTGGAGGCCTTTCCGCTGAATTGATGATGATGATTTGTGTTGTTGGCGTACAGGGCACGCGCTTGCTTGTCACGCATATATGACAATGGCGTTCAAAAAGTTAGAAGTTAAAAATGACGAAAGGGGTAAAGGTTCTTACTCACCAGAAGCGATGGCTAACGCCCACCAAGATTTAAGGCTAGGTAGGGTCAGGACAGCAATCCCAGCCACCAAGATACTGAAAATAATATTAAATCCAATTATTAACACCTTCACTGCGGATCACCGGTAATGTGCCCAAGAGACTGGCGGCATTACTACGCAAGGTAAAAGCTAGTCTTTGGGTCACGGAAAGCGTCAACTAAATAAATAAAATTTATTTATTTCAGGTCTTTGACCCATATTAGTTAAAGAACAATACACTTTTATCAATTTCACAGACGTCACTAACAGATTGATTAACAAATATATAAAGTTGATTAAATGATGTAAAAATGTGAAAAACAAATAAACGTCAGATCAAATCAAAATTTCAAATGTCAAAGGCACAAAGCAAAATAAAATAAATAAAAATAAAATAGGACAATTAATTAAATTAAACGTTTGGATATTTCCTTAATAAAGGCAACTACTATGTTGGCCACTGAGGCAGAGGACATCGAGGAGTACGTGCGCCAAAGGTTGAAAGTTCACGCCAAGAGTACAGCTACTGGAGTCGCGCCGAAACGTCAATTTCAAGGCGTTTGTGGTGCGCATACCAACGTGTATGCTTCGTTTGGTACTGGATGAAAGTTTTTGGCCGCAGGATGTGGTGTTCCATCGTTTCCGCGGACAAATTCCACAAGAACGTACAAATCTTCGAAGTGTTACTAACATAGTTTTAAGTTACGTATACTAATAAAAATGTTATTAGTACATGTATATTTAGGTTAAGGTATTTATCTATGGGTCTTTGTTACTTGAAATAAATGGATTAGTATTATGTTACTACAGCTGACCTAACGATATAAGCCTTTCTCCTGCAGAATAAGTGCAGGTCGCACAGCCAGCCCAGGCCGAGGCGTCCGCACAGGTCCAGCACCGCGCTGATGGCTACCAGGTGACCTGAAATTATAGGAAAAGGAAATTCAGAAAAGCAAATCTTTAAGAGGGGATTAGGCTGGTTTCTAAAGTGATTTCAAACTTTATTCTTTGGCTTTATATTTATCAAAACGAAAATACATAGTCACATAAATATTATCGTTAACACTAGAAATGGGCTATTTACCATGTTCTTTGTTTATTTTGAGTTCCCAATATTTTCGGAGATTTTTTTACTAAAAAAAAAAAAACAAACATTCAAGATACGCGCGAAAAACACAACACTTCCTTGGCTGTTGAGTAAATACTGGACTACTGCTGCAACCGGTTGGGCTGGAAGCCGACCCTAACTTAGTTTGGGATAAGACTGGGCAGATGAGAGAAGTGTGCCCCAGCTATGGGAACACTATACACACCAGCAGCAGATTTACTGTGTCCCGCAGCGACGGTGTATGCCGGCAGATAGTACAGCGCGTACGGCGAGCCGCACGACATCAGCGCCACCGACGCGCACAGCAACCCAAAGCGCCACGACTTCAGCAGGGACACGTCTAAGTACCTGGAGAGTAAAAAGACAATATTTTAGTTCCCTTCAAAATCGTTGAGTTCAATGGCGTTGATCCATGCGCCATGTTCGTGAACGGGCGCTGTCAGTTGTGACTGGTCATCTCTTAGCTGCCACGGTTTATTTAAATTACCTACCTACCTTATTTTGTAAATTGTTGGACGCTCTTAATGTGCACGTCTTTCTACGTCGTTCTCACATATATGTATAATCTCAACGTGAATGATGTAACCAAGATTTTGTTTGATTTAAAAGAGTGTCCATGGAGTTTCTTGCCCATTCTTCTCCATATAGATCTACGCTTTGGTATGTGCAACTATAGTACTTTCACAAGTTATTTTGCCGTGTGACTGTAGCTCCACCTTTTTAGTTTTTTTTTCTCACTTTCAAAAGTGCCTGTAATGCTCTAATTGAAATAAATGCGTTGAGTTTGAGTTTGATTACGAACTACTCAGTGGCGTGCCTACGGCAATCTTGGGCAAGCCGAAAAGGCAAGCATGTTTGGAAACCTTTAAAACTTGATGAGTAGTGAGTTAAAAGGGCAAGACAGGTCTTTGGGCTTCTATGTTGTAATTCATTTGTGGTCGGCGCAGCATGTCTTCTTCTTCCATACTTCTCTATTACTCGTCATCTCAGCAGTCACCTCCCCTCTAGCCATATCATCCTTCACACAGTCCATCCGTCGTTTCTTTGGTCTTCCTCTACTCTTATACCCATCCACATTCATACTCAAAACTTTCCTCACCACATTTTCCGTGAAAGCAACTCAAGTATAAAAGTGACATCACTTAAGTCTAGACTTAAGTGGAAAAAAAAAAAATACTTAAATAATTATTATTTAGTTGCTGTTGCCCGCTACCTTCGTCCGCGTGAAATGATTATAAAAATACCTATTACTTCCCTATTTGAATCAGATTTATCAGATTTTGTTAACAATTTCAAGGGTTTAATTTTTTTTTTTTTTGAACGTATCCCAGTAATCCTTTTTCTAAAATAAAAGGAAGGTAGGTTACTTCTTATAACATCAGCTATCTGCCAGTAAAAATCAGTCCAGCCGTTTCGGAGATTAGCCGGAACAAACAGAAAGACAGACAAAAGTTTTTAAGATTGTGTGTTGTTTTAAGCACCGTACTATCATATGCATTCAGTAAAAGCTTTTATTTTGAAATTACAACGCAGACGCTTCATTTTTTTTAATTTTTGTATACAAGGTGCAACAATACCCTTCACGAAGCAGTCCACCAAGCATTATGTACAACATCAAACTAAGTAACTTTACGCAAACATTATAACTGGGAAACGACTTTGTTTGGGGTGACAAAACATTTTTTACCGGAAAAGTCAATGTAACGCACTCAAAACATTGTGCTGATGAATGGATTGAATAGTACGGGGGTCGCGGAGGTGTTTACTGTTAAAAATCTTACATTAAAACATGTACGTATTTAAAAAATACTTGTAAAAAGTTGGAACTTTGACCCCCAATATCTCCGTAACTAGAAGATTGCCAGTTATAGTCTAGACTAGAACAAAAAAAACATCGCAATAATGGGGAGAACAAGTACCTTTCGGCTTCGTTACACCGTTTTTTTCTGATGGGAAATCATCAAATAACTCCTCCCGCTCTGGGCTGAGCAGGAGGGAGTGTCAGACTTTTACGGATTAAAACCCATCCATGTTCCTTTATCGCTCTTTGTGTTCCGGGGCCGCGGTATCTCTTTCGAACAATCCCGCAGCCCCGGTTCGTTACACCCTTTAGATTTATTTTAGGTACCATTTTCTTTGTCAAAGCATTAAATGATAAAATTCTTGTTGGTTAGAAGTTAACGTACCTAGAGATGACTTCAACGCATCCCGAGCGCTTCTTCTGCACCTGCACGTCTTCCTTCTGAACCTCCTCTTGTTTGATCACGATCGGCTCAGCCAGCTTGCTGGGGATCAGTCGGCTTGGCGGCGGGCGGATGTATAGGGATTTGCTGCGGAGAAACACTAGTTAGATATCTAAGTGCGCAGGGTGGCTGGTAGTAACTGGATGAGAGTTCCTGAGAATCAAGTTAAGTGGCGTGCGATTGGGAAGGCATATGTCCAGCAGTGGACTGCTACAGGCTGATGATAATGCCTGATCTGATTTCAGGCCAAACTAGTTTGTTTTATGCCTAGACTTTTTCAACCGCCAGCCAGTAGACGTAACATCGGGAGACACTCACCAGTATCAAGAATGTGCATTCAATACAACGAACTCAATTCTAAATTGCCTGACTTGGTTGTGTTCTTTGGTTCCCTACAAGTTCAAAAGCCTGCAGCGTTCTCATTTGAACCAACATTTAAACGGCTATAATTAGTTTTTATTTGGATATATTGATTTAAGTCATAATAAAATGTTCTTAGTCTTACTAACTGTACTTACTGTACAGTACAAATTTGCGTGTCAAACGCAAATTTGTACTGTAAAATCGGGAACATCAAAATTAAATAAAAATTCATTTGTTTTCTTATGATGTCACAATCGGTAAGCGTAAACCACCCCCTAGTTTCCATACTGTCTATAATTATATTGTGGAATAAACGTTTGCGTTTGTGTGTGTGACGGCGCGTTTATAGAGCTAGGAACAGACGGGCTGCGTTTTAATACGGGTGATTTACACTTACCGATTCCCGTAAAAAAAACCTACCCTTTTCATTGTCGATTCGGGTCGAGAATCGTTAGTATAGGTACCTCCTTGAATTTGACCAGTATGCAAAACGACAGCCTGTATAAGTAGGTATATTATCTTTATGTAATTTGTTGTCATTTAATTGCGCGTCTGTGTATTGTGCTATGTCTTTTGTGTGCACTGAATAAATGGTTTACCTATCCATCTATCTAAAATACAAGTCGTAGATTTTGTATGTGTTTTGGCCCTATGATTCGGGAAGACCTACCTGCTAAGGTTCCGCCTGGCTTTATAGACACAAGTACTGTCAGTAGACAGGTCTTCTACTGAATGGAGGATGGAAGACGATCGCGTCGGACGTAGGCGTAGACGCGCCACCTCTTTGGGCAAACCTGGGGAAAAAATTCAGTTTAAAGCGCGGTATCACCTCAATATTCCCAAAAAAAATAATATTTTATAGTCAAGTATGACATAATGGACGTAATGAAATAAAAATATATAACGCAAAATATACAGTGGACAGAAAATGGTTTAAAGAAAAACTTTGAACGAAAAGAAAAAAAAAATATATAAATAATAGTTTAATATTCCCAATAAAAATTGCGAAGTTGCGGCACAAAAATCAACTTTGGCGTCGAAGATCTCTGTATTTCCAGCGATAACAACAGTATATTTTAAGCATTTAAATAGAATTAGCATTTTTTAAACTTTAACCAAACAATTATTTTATCTAAAGTCTATATCTAGCTTAATCTAAAGGAAACCTGTAAAATAAAATCCATTTGCAGCTTAGTCACATGTCTTAGACTGGTAGCCGACCACGGCGACCACATCATAGTTGGCTAGACAGACTCACCTACGACTCCTAAGACATCCAGGCCCTCAGAATCTTCGGAATCAGAATGTTGTGACTGCATTTGCTGACGAGGGACCTGCAAAGAAAAATAATAACAGTATGATATATGTATGTTATTGACTACATTGTTGGTCTAGTGGTCACAAGCACGAAGGCTGAGCACGAGGTCCCCCGGGGCTGCGGCTGCGGGACTGTTCGAAAGAGATACCGTTGCCCCGGAACACAAAGGGCGATGAAGGAACATGGATGGGTTTTAGTCAGTAAAAGTCTGACACTCCCTCCTGCTCCGCCCAGAGCGGGATGAGTCATTTGATGATTTCCCATTAGAAAAAAAAAGCATAAGGTCCTCGGTTCGATTTTTCGAGCTTTTTATTGGGTTTTCCATCAGGAATTTCTCAGTAGCAGCCACGGAGTCTGGATTTGTGCCCAGTTGATGGCAATAGGCTCGCTTCCTATTACATGGGACTTGAACATAACTGTCGAAATGTGGGTGTACTGTTAGGTACACCCACATTTCCTAACATTTCCACATTGCCTAACCCTTCAGGCATTACACGCGTGATGTTATGTTATATTATAGTTCACCCTCATTGCCCCAATTTAAGTCTCATGGAATAGGGGATGAGCCTATTACCATCAACTGGGCATAAATACTAACCGGCTGCTACTTATACGGAAGGGACACGAACGCACCAACGGGTAACCACATATTCAGTAAAATAATAAAGATTTAAATAAATCTTTAAATAATAAAGATTTAAAGATTTAAATAAATCTTTAAATCTTTATTATTCAGTACATCATTCTGAACCACAAAGATATTTATCATCGGTATTTAGGAGGAACTGCTGTTTCCTACCAAAGTGGATAATTTTCCACTATTTATTATTTATTTATGTATGTACACACAAAATAACACAGAACATAACATTAAGGTAGAAGAGCACAAAGGTACTGCTTATTTCATAAGAAATTTCTTCCAGCAGAGCTGCGAGAGGAAAGTTGGATTAGAAATGTAGACACAGTGTGTAGAAAAGACAGAACAGGAAAATAATACACACACACACACACACTATAATATTATAATAAATAAATAATAAATATCGCTGGACATTACACACAGCGCCATCTAGGTGCCACACTAAGCAACGAGGCTTGTGTCGTGGACACTAGATAGTTGATAATACTACATAGATACTTTTTGTTTGTAAATACATACTTATTATACATATAAACATCCATGACTCGGAAACAAATGTCCATGCTCATCACACAAACATTTTGCTCCTACCGGGATTCGAACCCGGGACCCTGCGAACGTAAGGCAGCCTCACTACTGCTGCGCCATTCGGGTCGCCAGATTATAAAGAGGAAAGATTTGTATGTTTGTAACGAATAAACTCAAAAACTAAACGAATTTAACCTTTTTTCAATTTTAGAAAGCTAAATTAACAGAAAGTAACATATGCTTCGCCTCTCATGCTTGAGGTTGTGATGGGTTCCAATACGGGAAAATACCAATGTGACTTTTTCAATTCATACAGGGTGTAACAAGACCCTTCACGAAGTCGTCAACCAAGCATTATGTACATCAAATAAGTAACTTTAAAAAAATTACTTTAAAGAAATTACCCCACGAGCATGTTGTAAATATAGCCTATGGCCTCGGGGATAATGTAGTTTCCCATTAGTGAAAGAATTTTCAAAATCGGTTCAGTAGATCCAGATATTACCCCCTACATACAAACTTACAAACAAATTTTATTATAGTATAGTAGTATAGATATATCTATATCTATACTTCTATACTATAATAAGCACATACTATTTCTGATTTAACTGTACCTCAATGAGACTGGGGTGCATGATCTCGGTGATAAGACTGGTCCTCTTTGCGTCGTCGTTGAGCATCAAGTTCTTCTGGTTGAGCACCAGCTCGTTTTCCGGGTGGAACAGACTCTGCAGCCGGTTGTCTTTCGTCGAGTCCGACTTAAACATGATTCCTTGGTCTGTGGGCAAGAAATGTTTGAAAATCATGGTGTTTTTCATGACGGTTTTTTTTTTAGGTAGGGCCACTCGCAGTTCAACTCGATAAGATTGCAATACTGCTCAACAGGACTATAATGTGGTGACCTCAAATGAATTTATGGACCCCAGCCAGGGCTTACAATCTAGGTATACAATTATATGACTGCTCGATACGGGCACCCTCTGTGGGGTTCGGAACTCGGGCGACACTGACATCTCATTTTTCTAATCATTTTTTTTTAAGTTTCTCATCTACCTTTAGCCGTAACATATACGTACTCATGTTGAACAAAATAAATATTTTGATCTCACCTTCCTGTATATCATGCAACAGCGTGGTATGCTCAGTAGTGGTGGTCGTAGCTGGTGTTCGGTCTGCCAAGTTCGAGGTGTTGAAGCTGATAGGCGCGGGGCGGTACAGCGTCGCCGACACACAGACGTGAAGCATGCCGCCTCCTGTAGATCACAGTCGCATTATAATGTTTACTAGCAGTTACCCGCGACTTTCGTCCGCGTGCAATTATTATTATAAAAGTATGACTTCTCTTTTTTAATCGTACTTTGGTATTATTTCAAGGGTTTTCATTTTTTTTTCACGGAACCTTAATCCTTTTTCTATAATAAAAGTAGCCTAAATCACATCAGTCATCTGCCAGTAAAAGTCCTATCAAAATCGGTCCAGCCGTTTCGGAGATTAGCCTGAACAAACAGACAGACAGACCGACAACACACACAAAAAAATAAAAAAGATGTTTTTTGTTATAAGTACCGTCTTTCAATTGCATTCAGTAAAAAGCTATTGTTTTGAAATTACAAACAGACACTTGAATTTTATATATTTGCATATATGTATATTACTACTATAGAATACTAGTATAGATATTTCTATTTTTATTGACATTATATTATACTTTTGACATTTATAATTGAATTGGAATATTATTTGTTTTTTTTTTGTTATTTAACAAAATTCTAACAAGAGAACATGTGTTTGGTCACTACAGGAACTAATGAACGCTACTGAAAGCTCCAAACTAATAGCTCAATTTTAGGCCACAATTTAGATTGCCATTGACACGCTATGAAGGAGACTAAGGGAAGCTTAACTTTTTAATTTATTAAAAAAAAGATGGCAAATATAATTTATTTGTTACTGTTCTAATAATGATTTCTATTGTAATTCTTTTAACTGTATAATTTAGTGTAACATTTCGATACAATGTAAAAATTGTTAATGAAATTGATATAATATAAAATGAAATCAATCAACTCACCCAATAGAAGCACAGTTCCATGTAACCCGTACATATCCACCAGTTTCTCGATCAGCATCGGAAACACGAAGCTGCCGGCTGCCGTCCCGCTCACACATATGCCATTGGCTAGTGCCCTGGAAAGAGATGACAATATTTAGAACAGTTGACAAAATAATAATAAGTGTGGAATGAAAATGGTTAGGTACCACGTATTCAGTACATCATTTTGAGCCACATAGAAATTTTAAATCGATTATTAAAAAAAAAAAACTGGCGAAGTGCGAGTCGGACAAAAAAAAAACACGTTTGTTGTATGGGAGGTCCCCCTTCAATATTTATTTTATTCTGTTTTTAGTATTGGTTGTTATAGCGGCATCAGAAATACATCATCTGTGAAAATTTTATACTGTCTAGCTATCACGGTTCATGAGACGGATGACGGATAGTGGAGTCTTATTAATCGGGTCCCGTTTTTGCCCCTTGCTACCCTAAAAACACCGACACAAAATGTATGGAGCAACAGTTTTTTAACCGACTTCAAAAAAGGAGGAGGTTATTTATGTTCGTGTGTTTTTTTTTTTGTTTTTTGTGTTACCTGATTTCTCCTCCATTTGTGGACCGATTCTCAAAATTATTATTTTTATTTGAAAGATTATACTTCTGAGGTGGTCCTATTTTAATTTGGTGAAGATCTGATGCTGATCTTCGGAGATATACTATGAAACTCTTCAAAAATAGACGGCAAATCTGTCGTGATTTCTGCAATCGCTTGGATGTTTATTGTTTACACAACATTATAACGTAACATCACGCCTGTATGCTCTGAGGGGGTACGCAGATGTGTACAATACACCCAGATTCCATTTATTGGGGATAAGCCCATTACCATGACATGTATTGTTCATCATCTGCATCATTTTCCCAACTATTTTGTGGTCGGCTTCCAGTCTTACCGGATGCAGCTGAATACCAGTACTTTATAGAAAGAAAGAAAGAAAGAAAGAAAGAAAGAAAAATGTTTATTCGACGTCAGTACATCAGGCACACACACAATAATATTTAAAATGGTTACAAAAAAGAGAAAATACATAGTATGACTGTACTGTGTGCCTCACGGCTCACACACACTTATACACACAATAGCCAAATAATAAAAAAAATATAAAAATAATAAATGTTAGTAAAAAATAATTTCTAAAGCTATTGAGACATTCGCGTATGGTCATCATTATCTCATGACGCTGAGCTGATGAAGGAAGGTAACGTTGTAAAATTAAAAACATGTATTTAAAAGAACTTGTGAAAACGTTGGAACTTTGACCCCTAATATCTCTGTAACTAGAAGGTTCCCAGGTATGGCCTAGAACAAAAAAATGATCGCAATGACGGGGAGAACAAGTGCCTTTCGGCTTCGTTTAGGGTCTTGTTATAGTAAACCCATTATGATGAACTTATACTGGGTGTAAGCTAGCTCCAGAATTTTGAGCTGAGATAATAGGTAACAGTTTGAGTGTCGATGTCTTTTAGGTACATCCAGTGTTACAACCATGTTTTTGTATTGTTCACCTGTGTTTATCGAAGTACTGCGAAACGATGACGATTCCAGGCGTTGTGGACAGACCCCCGCCGATGCCTGTAAACAAACACACATAAATCTAGACAGGGTGTAACAGGACCCTTCACGAAGCCGTCAACCAAGCATTATGTACTTCAAACTAATTAACTTTACGTAAAGAATATTGTTGGGAAACGACTTTTTTTTGGGGTGAAAAGTCACGTTTTACGGTAGGACTCAATGTAACGCACTCAAAACATTGTGCTGATGGATGGATTGGGTAGTACGGGGGTCGTGGAGGTGTTTTAAATAAAAATCTTACATTAAAAACATCTATTTAAGAAAAAACTTGTGAAAAAGTTGTAACTTTGACCCCCAATATCTCCGTAACTAGAAGGTTCCCAGATATGGTCTAGAACCAAAAAAAATATCGCAATGACAGGGAGTACAAGTGCCTTTCGGCTTCGTTATGGGTTTTGTTACACCCTATATAATATTATTTTATAATTACTTTAGGACTGGAATATGGAAATTAATGTCTTATATAAGTAACTACTTAAAATAATAATAAAAATATGTACACATAGAAAAGAAGAAAATCATAAAGGGCGTCAAAAATTCGTCCACATCGCTGTTAACACGAATAGAGCCCAGAAGGCTGGCAGCCTTGCCACGCTGGATGGCAATGCTGATTCTTTGACCAAAAAATAGACCAGCCCTCTGGTCACGGGAAAGGTCGACCAACCGGTTGGCGATGTTCTGAATGACTAGATGGGCACTATAGTGTTTCAACCCCAAAAGCCTCAAACACATAGCGATGAGCTTATTGCATTTCCGCCGTTTGTGATTTCCAGAAACTAATTGAGTTTCTCTGGAAAGATTTTTTTTTGTCAAGGCAAAATTATTTATTTGCAGTAAAGCCTTGACCCAATGTTGGGGTCGCCGGGTTCCAGTCTAACCTGATGCAGCTGAATACCAGTATTTTACATGGAGCGACTGCCTATCTGACGTCCACATTTACCACAAATAAATAATTTAGACTGCGGTGGATGTGTGAAGTGACAAGAATGGATAAAGTGAGGAATGAGTAAGTATACAGGATGATTTTTTCAAGGGGGCGTGGATGGCCAAATCCGAAACTGTGAGGAATGTCAAAAAATGCATAGAGGAATCTCGAGCCCGATTTTGATGAAAATCAAAACTGCATCATTGGATTTTTGAAAAATCAATATTCCTGTCCAGGAATCGAATCTGTTGGTTTTGAAAAAAAAAACCACTGTATTTTTCACCTATATCGTCGCCAGTAAGAATCTTTTGGGAAGTAATGACATATGACAAATCAAAGTAAAGAGTTCATTTTTGTTATAATACGTAACAGTATGCAAACAGTTAGTAGGGAGAGTATGTATGAAAGAACCAAGCTTTGAAAGATCCGATGCGATTATCTCCCACTTAACAAAATCCTACCATAATTCAATTGTATTCTGTGTATGGCAACACTAGACAGCAGCCATCCACAGACATTTGACAGTTCTACAAAATCAAATGGCGTCGTAGGACTGATTTCAAAATTTTGAAGGCAAAATCTAAGTATTTTTGGGTTTATTTAAGTTTTTTTTTTGACAAGAAGTGTAAAGCGTAGGTTGACCAAATTAATATGTTGTATTGATAAGCATATACCTAGTTGGCTTTATTTTACGCAAATATTATTGTTATGATGTTATGGTAAATTAGCTGTAATTTGAGGTTATATTTTTTAATACAAAATCATCAATCTAGGACATTAATTAAAAATATGATAAAAAATGAAATTTTACTTATTTACTTAAATTTGCCGCATGTCATCACTTCTCAGAATTTAATCCTTATTAGCGACGTTATCGAATGATGTAAAATTACAGTGTGTATGTGTATCTGTTTTTTTTTCCATACGAACCGGTTCGATTCCTGGCTAGGAAATCCAATGATGCAGTTTTAGTTTTTTATCAAAATCGGGCTCGAGACTCCTTCGAGCAATTTTCGTTATTCCTCATAGTTTCGGATTTGCCCATCCACGCCCACTTGGAAAATTCAGTTACAGATGTTGAAAGGGAATCGACTGTCTTGGTATGGATTAGTGATGAGAAGGGAGGGATGCGTTTCATCCATCAACATTTATGATGGATGGAGAGGAAGAGGAAGAAAAAAGAAACAATGGATGGATTGTGTAAGGAATTATATATGAAAGAGTAAATGATGCCGTGACGTCTAACAGGGGGAATGGAAGAACAAAACGTGTTGCGCCGACCCCAAGTATACTGGGACATGAGTAAGACGATAATGAAGAAATAATTTTGACTTTGAAAGACTTGAGTGTTGACCTACCAGTCATAACTCCGAAGCTGAGCAGCAGATGGAGCAGCCCCTTGCTGAAGTAGGAGAGAGCCAGTCCGGTGGCACAGAACAGGCCCCCGATGAACACCACCAGTCGGCACGAGTATTTCTCGCACAGCGCTGATGACAGCGGCGCTGGAAAAAGAATACTCTTCTTTGAAACCATTTTACGAACAATAAAGGCCGGGTCACACCAGATGCGTGGTGGATCGAAACGAGTGAAGTACTCGTACAGTTTCATACATTACAACTACTGCGTGCTCATATCACGTCACGTCACGCATCTAGTCTGTCCCAACCATAATAGACGTAGGTAATTGTGGTACTGTTGTATTAATATATATTTGTTGTGCGTTGAATGCTTATTGTTTTTTTTTTTATCATTTTGTATGTACACAAATCTGAAACTTCCCTTAATTTTTTTTTTTAATTTCAATTGCTACATCCACTACATCTATACTAATATTATAAAGAGGTAAAGTTTGTGAGGTTGTAGGGGGTAATCTCTGGATCTACTGAACCGATTTTGAAAATTCTTTCAGTAATAGAAAGAGCTACATCCCCGAGTGCCATAGGCTGGTGCTGCTTTATAACGTGCCCGTGGGATAATTTCCGAGCAAAACGCGAGCGAAGCCGCCGGAATCAGCAAGTATTTTATAATCCACATCCCCCCGACTTCACCCGCTGTTGGGTATAGGCCTTTCTTTGTTAGTGCCAATCTCCACGTTCCTGTGCCAGCCTCACCCGACGTTTACATCAATTCAAATATTTACATGGCCTATCGGTAGTTGTTCCGGGCCTGGCTGTCTGTGTATGTGAGTTTAATTTAAATGTTTGCAAACGCACCCGACGATACAGGAGAAATTAATTGAGTGGGGCAAAGTTAAAAAAATAATATATATCCTTTAAACTATGGCGGCCATTTTGCGCGTCATCCAAACTCTATGGGGCCTTATGGGTAGTTCGGGGCCATTATAGGTGGTCTTGCGCGAACGTTTTATCTAAACTTAGGTTAGGTAGCTTTCTACAAGTTTATGTCGTTGGAATCATATTTTTATTAACTTACCGAGAGCCAAACACAGCGTCGAGAGGGCCGCAGGTATCCAAGAAGCCACCGACTCGGAGGAATCCGGGAAGGTCTCCATGATCTCCACGTACAGCACGCCGTACGACTTGAACAGCCCTGCCACCCAGAACTGCACCATGAATGCTCCGAACACCACCACCCAGCCGTAGCCGCCGTCTGGAGGTGCCGTGCTCCTGGTGGTTAGAGAAAAGGCATTTAATATTATTAGAAACTAGCTTATGCCCGCGGCTTCGCTCGCGTTCAATTAGATAATAATATCATTCAATCATGATTCGAAAGACACGTGGCGCCATCTATTATCATAAGAACTTTATGTTTGTTTTCCTCGGCAACAGTACTTTTTTTCGGGATGAAAGTTACCCTATGTCCGTTTCTGTACACCTGAAAACGTATATGTAAAATTTCAGGATGATCGGTTCAGTGGTTTAGGCGTGAAAAGGTAACAAACAAACTTACTTTCGCATTTATAATATTAAGATAAGAAGGATTAGAAATAAGGTGTTAAGTTCTTTTAACTCTGGAGGGGCTGTACTCTTGGTGGAATGTAGAAAAAGCATTCAAAATAGGACGTAGACTTCCCCCAAGTATCACCACATTGACCGGTCCCGTGCGTCTCGCTTTCAGCGGATCCCCGCAACCTTCACCAGGTTATCGGTCGACCTAGTGGGAGACCTTCCAACGCAACGTCTTCGCGGTTGCCACTCCAGAAATTTTCGGCCCCGTCGGCCATCCGTTCTGCGAGCAATGTGCCCTGCCCATTGGCACTTAAGTTTGGCCATTCTTCGGGCTACGTCGGTAACCTTGGTTCTTTTACGGATGTCTTCATTTCTAATTTACCCTTTGGGTGACTTCTGATGAGGCATTGTGAGCGACCACGGTTCGGTCACGTATGTAATCAAATAGGGTATAACGATCCTTAAACTCCAAAGGGAGGGGGGCGTAATATAGGTGAAAAAAAGTACAAGCATTATTAGGACCCGTCTACGAATAATATAGGTGAACTTTCAAACAATCTTATTCCAGAGTGAGAAAGAGATGGCGCTAGACGTCCTGTATAGCTCCGTCTCTTTCCCACTCCAGAATATGAATATAACAATACTGCTTTAAGACGTCAATGGTAACCCCCCTCCCCCGACAATCAAGTGACCAATGAAAAATTTACTTAAAAATGGCGGACAAATGGCAATGCCTTTAAATCGTTTCGTATTTTCTGCAACGACTTACAACAGGATCGACGTAAAAGAACAAACTTATGCCTTGCGCATTGAGGCGTCAACTCACTCAGCCGTGGAGTCGGGCGCGGGCCGCAGTTTCCTGGAGGCCGCCAGCAAGGGACGCGCCGTCACCGACGAGAGCGTCAGCAGCGAGTCCTCCTCCTGTTCCGTGGGGGACATGGCTGACAGGTAGGCGCCTACTTGCTGTGGGGCAGGAGATGGGGTCATCTAAATTATTTTGTACTAGCTTTTGCCCACGGCTTCGCTCGCGTTAATTTAGAATTTGACAATCAATTTGGGTTGTACTCTGGTTGTAATAATAAAATTCAATCTTGATTCGAAAGACACGTGGCGCCATCTATTATCATAAGAACGTTATTGTTGTTTCCCTCGGGAATAGCAGTTTTTTTTCGGGATGATTTCTGTACACCTGCCAACGTATATGCATTTCAGGATGATTGGTGATTGGTAGTTAAGTAGTTTAGGCTTGAAAGGTAACACACAAACAAACTTACGCATTTATGATATTAGTTAGGAGCTATGATTAAAAATTTGCATAGGAGTGTTTTTTTTGTTTTTTGGAACAAACCCCCGTTCTATTCCCAAACCACTGCAACTCCCAAAAGCCAGAATTAACAGTAACGACCACCAGAAAAGCGCCGAGACAATGAAGCTCGATACTAGAATAGCGGAGGAGTAGAAAAACATAATGTCCACTTCCCTCCATATCAGCAGGAGACAGAACGAAACAAGGCCAATAGGCACAAAGGGACCTTTACAACTGGGATAAGCCCAGTTGCCTCGCACCACGGATAAATATTATAACACAAGCTGTTGCCCGCGGCTTCGCTCGCGTTTTTGTCGGAAATTATCCCACGGGCACGTTGTAAATATTATATTAGCTAATGGCACACGGGGATAATGTAGCTTCCTATTAGTGAAAGAATTTTCAAAAAAGGTTCAGAGATTACCCCCTACATACAAACAAATTTTACCTCTATAATATTATAGTGTAGAATAAAGTATAGATTAATGGTTTTTTTTTTCTGATCGTATATCATCAAATAATCCCTCCCGCTCTGGGCTGAGCATGAGGGAATGTCAGACTTTTACTGACTAGAACCCATCCATGTTCCTTCTTTTGCCCTTTGTGTTCCAGGGCCGCGGTATCTCTTTCGAACAGTCCCACAGAATAATGGGTCCTAAGTTGTGAACTGTTATATTTCGCGACGGTTTAGGTAGAGGTGGGCCTAATGATATACCCACTTTTCGCCAGTAATGTTTGAGGTCCATGTAATAGGGGGCGAGCCTATTGCCATCAACCGAACACAAATGCTTACACCGTGGCTGCTTCTGAAAAGTTCCTGATGGTAAAACCCAATAACACTTTGCTCGACCTGGGAATCGAACCCAGGACCTCATGCTCAGCAGTCGTGTTTGCGACCCTCCACCAACTAGGCAAAATTATGTTATCTACGTAAAAAACCAGCCGAGCGACTGGCACACGAACGATTCCGTATCCCCGAAACGTCCGACTCACAGTTGGCCGACTTTTATGAGATGCTGTTTTACTGGGGTAGAGTAAAGCGTTTACAACATGACACCGCTCGTCCACGCGGTCACGTTTGCCCAAGTCCCAAGTAATAGGAGGCGAGCCTATTGTCATCAACCGGGCACAAAACCAGTCTCCGTGGCTACCCCTAAGAAATTCCTACTGAAGAAACTCAATTAAATCAAATCAAAAGTCGATGATGAAGATAGGATGGCAGAAAGTCGATAATGCTTACCGTAGCTAGTGGAAGCTCGAGCTGCAAGCTAGCGGGCCGCTCCCGCTGCTCCGTCGGGGCCGACTGCACTGACAGCAGGGAGCTTGCCTTGTCCGGGGATAGGGCAGCCTGCAGAGCGAACAAGGTTTAATTAGTGAGGCAGAGAACAGCCAAAGGGCGAGGCAGTACCACGAATATAGTACAGTGCGTAGCCGTAGAACGCCTTGGTCCTTTGCACATGGTTTTTTTTTTGTAGCCTTGAATGTCCTTGATGTGCAAGTGCCCTCCATATCCTTCCAGGTACTCTTTCGCCAACTCAAACCAGTATTCGTGACGCGCGTCTAGATCATCTCGCCACCTTTTTCTAGACCGGCCTCGGCGGCACTGTCCATCCTCAACCTCATCGTGTTGAGACCTTTGCCCAGTGGTCGTTATGCATGTGGCTCACGTGAACCCACCCAATCCCATTTGACCCTAGCAGTGTTTTCGCATTCGCCTAAGTTGGCACTCCCTGTTCTTGAGCGCACGGTGATAATAGCAATAAAACTTGGTCAACAAGTCGGTCAGTCACAACAAGCATCACCCATCACGAGCAAAACGCGAAGATCAGCCTTACCCCCTTCTCGCCATATTTGAGGGATGAAGCGAGACAGAAATGTGAGATTCGTGGGCATTTGTTATTCGTTGCATATTGCCACCATCGTACATTATAGGAACTTCATCGTAAATTTGACAGGGGATGTAGATCGCTGTCGGTACACTGCAACGTGCTGGTTTGCGCGATATACAGAAGCGGTCAAGATTACTCTGTTTACATCATTTTGCTCGTCATTTTACACGTGCAGCCTATGGACTAGTTATGGTTTACGTGTATATTATAATAGCGATCTACGTGTCCAAAATAATAACGCTCTCAGGATACTGTTGAGGCTGCCGTGGCGAAGTAGCGCATCAAAGATGTTTGCGGAATGGCATATAGATGGATTTGCGGCCATCATACGGAAAAGATGCGCTTCCCTGCTTGCTCGTCTTCGTGGCAGTACTAACACTATCTTGAGTTTATTCGCAGATAGATGGGAGTATGGGAGTCAATGCTGCAACATTGGATGAAACTCCACACAGAATAAAATATGTATGTAATAAAATAAATAATAAATATCGCTGTATATTACACACAGCGCCATCTAGGTGCCACACTAAGCTACGAGGCTTGTGTCGTGGACACCAGATAGTTCATAATACTACATATATACTTTTTTGTTTGTAAATGCATACTTATTATACATATAAGTAATGTATGTCTACTAATACTAGAAATGAGGGCTATCGTTTTTGAGCTCACCAGATGGCGCCACTGGCGAGTAAGGTCCTGTCAATAACTTCTTCTGTACTTTAAAGTACATACCAATATCTTCATAAAAAGTTTATTTTATTACTTATAACAACATAGTGGAAACTTCAGATACATATAAACATTCTTCCTAAAATTAGCAAGCATGAAGCATTTAAAAAATCATTTTACCTTCAAGTACTAAACGATAAGATCCTAAGTTGCTACTTAAAATCTTCAAGTCATAATCAACCAGGATAGGCTCAATCTAGACCACAATCGTGAATATAAGTAAAAATACGTGATAAAAACGCACGCAACCTGGGAACACTCTAGGACATCTGACATTGCGGTGACCTCGCGCTACACTAGCACCTCTAGTGGCTAATTCATACGCGATAGCCCCCATTAAGAAAATTGTTACTAACAACAGGGACGTAGCCCGAAATAAATGCTATAATAATATTTACAGCATCTCGACTGTACCGCAACCGTGTTGCGTTTACATCACCGCAACCAATCGCGGTGGGTGTGGTTCTGTCGAAATCTCACCTCTGCGATGACATCCGTTGGCAGATCGATGGAACATGACAGCGCTGTAGACGTCGGGGGCGCTGAAGAGCCGAGCACCTGGGTCTCAAGATTCGAGAGCTCCTGCAAAGAAAAAACAGCTTTTAGATCGTAACGCTATAAATGTATGAGCATAATCAGGATATAATGATCCCACTGCTGGGACATAACATAGGCCTCCTCCCTATGAGAGGGAGTGGGCTTTAATACACCACGCGGGCGCATTGCGGGTTGGTAGATGCCCCAAGTCTTTGAATGTTTGGCTCTAAATTCAAATTCATAAAAAAACATAAATTGTTTGTTACAGGTGCAATATCAGTTCTTATGATTATTACATAAAGGATCATCACTTAAAAGGTGTAAAATATTTTAACTGATTCAATATTATTTAACACTAGCCTTTGCACTACTTCGTTCGCATTCGTTTAGAATTTGACAATCATTTCGGATTGTACTCTGCTCGTAATAATACAATTCAATCATGATTCGAAAGACACGTGGCGCCATCTTAAAAAAATCATCTATTACTATAAGAACGTTATTGTTCGATGACCGTTTCTGTACACCTGACAACGTACATGCAAAATTTCAGGATGGTTCAGTGGTTTAGGCGTGAAAAGTTAACAAACAAACTTACTTTCATATTTATAATATTAGTTAAGAAGTAAGGATAACTTTCACAACCCCCGTACTATTTAATGCATCCATCAGCACAATGTTTTGAGTGCATTACATTGAACACTACCATAAAACGTGATTTTACACACCAAAAAAAAGTCGTTTTCCACAAATTATTTTGTGCAGTGTGATACGTTTACCACTCTTTTCGGACACACGCTTAATCAGCTAAATGCATTTCCTAGGCGTATATCATGGTGCGATTGCAAGCCTGAAACCGCTCTAGCCAATGAAGTTCTATGGTTTCTCAACAGAATATGACTAGCAACTTGACTGACGTTGATTTAGTTCACACTACTTTACTATGTATTTAAAAATAGATCTGCAAAGTAATTGCATAATTGACTTACAATCGCAATGGCCCTATCGTTTTTGAGCACACCAGATGGCGCCACTGTCGATTAAGGTTGTGTCAATAATCCTATTTTATACTTTAAAATACCAATAACTTCCAACCAACCACCCTTCCTACCAATTACTATGTATTATAAGTTATTTTATAGTATTTTTATGTATTTGTATTTATAAGAATGTTAGTATACATTCTTATATGGTATGAGTAGGTATTATATTTAAATAGTTCTGCTTTATGTTTTGTATTCCATTTTCTTTTCTTCTTTTACACACTGTGTCTACATCTCTTTTATAAATTCTCCTTTCGCAAACGCTTACAAATAAGCATCACCTTTGTACTATTTTCTGTTCCTTTTTCTTTTCTGCATTTAGTGTGTACATAAATTGTTAAATAAATAAAATAAATAAATAAACTCCATAAAAAAATATATTTTATTACGAATAACAACATAGTTTAAACTTCAGGTTCATATATTTACAATATTCTCCCTAAAATTAGCAAGCATGAAACATTTAAAAATCATTTTATCTCCAAGTACTGAAAAATAAAGTTCTAAGTTGCTTCTTAAAATATTCAAGTCATAAATAATCAGGAATGGTGAGCCATTCCTGATTATTTATGACTTGAAGATTTTAGATTTAGACCACAATCGTGAATATTTTGTAAAAATACGTGTTAACAATTTATGACATCTGGCATTTCCCTGCCCCTGCGCTACACTAGCGCCTCTAGTGGTGAATTCATACGCCATAGCCCCCATTCCATTCATTTTTAACCGATTTAAAAAATCGAAGGTAATTCGACCTGTAATGTAATATCATCCGTATTGTACAACATTCGTATACATCCTTACTAATGTTATAAATACGAAAGTAAGTTTGTTTGTTATTTTTTCACGCCTAAACCATTGAAGTTTGAACCGATCATCCTGAAATTTTGCGTATACGTTGTCAGGTCTACAGAAACGGACATAGGGTAGCTTTCATCCCAAATAAAAGTACTGTTCCCGCGGAAAACAACAATAATGTTCTTATGATAATAGATGGCGCCACGTGTCTTTCGAATCATGATTGAATTATATTATCACACATAGTACAGCCCGAATTGATTGTCAAATTCTAAATTAACGCGAGCGAAGCCGCGGGCAAAAGCTAGTTACATAGTCTATTTGGGCTTCAAACAGAATTATAAAGTGTAAGTACCTTTGTAGCTATGTATGTTTGTTATTATGTTGAATAACCCCTGGCCGTGGCTGGCCTTTTGTAAATTTATTTATTTATTATCACATACATTTGTTTTAACAGGTAAGACCCAAGCTAACAAAGTAGTCATAAATTGCTAATTATCCAGTTCCAAGTAACGGGTCTGGGCAGAAGCACAGGTTACACAGTGGACAACATACTAAGTGTCACCCTCTGGAATTCCGCCAAAGAGCAAGAAAATATGTCCAAACGCCGAGAGACACGATTAATATTTTTTATTGCACGAATCACTAGCGCAAACTTTAATAAGTTTGTACGGGTTACCGGAACTTTAAAAAGCCCCTCCCTCGGTCCCAACTGCAGCCTCCTGTCTGGAACGAGCAATCCCAACGATTCCAATATTTGTGGATTATTCAACATACCACGGAAAACCATAAAAACATATTTTGCAAGAACGAGGTTGCGCCTTACTAAATTGTTCTATTTTATGGTAGTTCTATGTAATTTTATGAACATAACATCACATCACGTCTCTAATCTTTGAAGAATTAGGCAGAGGTGTACGTGTACCTAATATTTTTACGGCCACATTTTATGTTTTAAATCACATGTAATAGGGGGTGAGCCTATTGTCATCAACCGGACACAAATCTAAACCCCGTGGCTGCTACTGAGAAATATCTGATGGAAATACCCAATATCACTTTTCCCGACCCGGGAATCTAACCCAGGACCTCATACTCAGCAGTCGCGCTTCCGATCACTCGACCAAAGAGGCACTCTTTTACTTACTTTTTGACTATCCACGTCTGTGTGTGCTAACTACTACCAATCCCTTTGACTGCACGAAGTCTTACTAAAATTATAAATAAATGGATGGATGGATGTTTGTTACTCTTTCACGCAATAAATACTGAACGGATTTGGATAAAATATGGCACACAGTTAGTTTAATTACGGGGATTAATACACATAGGATACTTTTTATCCCGATAGTATGATCCTGTGGGACCAATGTTGAACACAACGCGGGTGAAGCCGCGTGCTAATCTTAGTTACCTATAAACCTAAGTTATTTTGAATAGAACCTTACCTACTTCGAATTTCTCATTAAAATTGCATCCACGCCCTTGCGGGCAATCAATAACAGATTATCTTTCTACGAATACCGACAGTGTGCCAGGAAATCGATAACATGATGAGAGAAGGCCACTGCCATTCATTCACCACTTACAAGGGCGTAAAAACACCCTTTAACGAAGCCGAAAGGCACTTGTTCTCCACGTCATTCAAGTTTTTTTTTGTTCTTGACCGTACCCGCGAACCTTCTAGTTACGGAGACATTGTAGGTTAAAATATTCCAACTTTTTCACAAATTTTGTTTTTAATACAAGTTTTAAATGTTATAACTTTACTTTAAGTACCTCCACGTTACCCGTACTATTCAACGCATCCATCAGCACAATGTTTTGAGTGTGTTACATTGAATCCTACCGAAAGACGTGACTTTTCACTCCAGAAATTAAAGTCGTTTCCCAGCATTTAATTTGCGCAGGCTTAGTTAGTTTGATGTACAGAATCTTGATGGTTTCAAGAAAGGTCTGTTTACACCTTTTATATAATTGGTGAATTCACAAGGAATGCTTTATTTGTAATTAGAGATTAGAGTTAGTTCTAAGTAACAATTAAGTTAAGGATTAACTTAAGCAATGAGGCCTATCGTTTTTGAGCTCACCAGATGGTGCCACTGTCGATTAAGGTCCTGTCAATCATTCTATTTTATACTTTATAGTACCAATGATAATATGATAATATGATAATGATAATATCGCTGGACATTACACACAGCGCCACCTAGGTTCCACACTAAGCAACGAAGCTTGTGTCGTGGACACCAGATAGTTGATAATACTACATAGATACTTTTTGTTTGTAAATACATACATAATTATAGATATAAACATCCATGACTCGGAAACAAATGTCCATGCTCATCACACAAACATTTTCTCCTACCGGGATTCGAACCCGGGACCCTAAGAACGTAAGGCAGCCTCACTACCGCTACGCCATTCGGGTCGTCAGAATAACTTCATAAAAAGTTTTTTTTTATTACGTATAACAACATAGTGTAAACTTCAGGTTCATATATTTACAATATTCTCCCTAAAATTAGCAAGCATGAAACATTTAAAAATCATTTTATCTCCAAGTACTGAAAATAAAGATTCTAAGTTGCTACTTAAAATCTTCATGTCATAATTAATCAGGAATGGCTGAATCTACACCACAATCGTGAATATTTGTAAAAATACGTGTTAAAACAGCAAGCAACGCGCGAACAATCTATGTCATCTGACATTTCGGTGCCCCCGCGCTACGCTAGCGACTCTAGCGGCGAATTCATACGCGATAGCCTCCATTAAGTTACGTTAAGACGCATTGGTTAGCTGTAATGGTAGACGTCCAATAATAAAAACAACTAAGTTGTAAGTCGTTGTTGTGTTTGTTGTTGTAAGTTAATAAATAAAATAAATTAAAAATCACAACCCTTCCCTACGGTTACTTTCTGTTGGCAACACAACATTTAGTTGATTTTTAATCCATAAAGGCCCAGAGGCTATTTCCAAATATATGTGTCAGTGTCACTAAATGTCATCTATAGTGTATTATCTATGGTTTACTGTACAAGATAGTGATATGACGAGTTGTTTTTTTTTTTTACTTGAGTTACTCGATTTGATATGGCTACTGACTCGAGTCGTAACTCGAGTTGACTCGACTCGTAACTCGAGTTGACTACTCGGTGTCTCCTGTAGGGAGAGAGAGGGTACTCGGGGAGCTCGAGTCAGCTTGACTCGAGGCTAATCGGTAATAATAATGATGTTGAATTGTTGATGTGATAGGGCTACTCGAGTCGTTTCGCAACTCGAAACTTCGAATTGCGAATCAACTACAAAAAAAAAGTTTTGAACAAGTGATAAAGGCCTACAACAATGTAGCCTAGGGATCACTAATCAGGTGTGCGCAATTCCGTGTCCGATCCTGGCTGTGGGAGCCCGACTCAGCCCGAGTTCTATTTCACTCAACTCGCATCGAGTTGAGTGTGATGCAATGCATGATGCAACACCGAACGGCGCGCGCGGCCGCGCGGTGGTGTGACTCGTCAACTCGTGAGGCACCGCGCGCGACGTGCGGTGTGCGCTCGATCGACCGAGTTGATTCGAATTGTTAAAAACTGAACCCGAGTTGACTCGTTTACGGTTTGATTCGAGTTACTCGAGTCAAATAACTCGACTCGCACATCGCTACTACAAGAGAACATTACAAGGAACAGACGTATTTTTTACTCAAATCTGCAGTTTTATTATAATTCAATTATCCAACACTTTCCTAGTCGGGTAATAAATCACGTATGCTCATGATTTCAATTAAATCTTGTTGCTGCTACTGACAAATTCCTGATAGAAAAAGGACCACTCGACTACAAAAAATGGCCATGGACAATGCTAATTCGCTCAAAAACCTAATTATGGTTGTACATCAATGACATTGTTTATTTATAATATCATTGTTGTACCTAAGCCATTTAGCATTTTGAGGAAAACGTAGCTAAATAATTATGACAGCCGTTCGGGTCGATTTTCAGGTTAACCCGCGTTTGCCTAGGTTGGTCCGTGGATGGGTAAACACTCTTTATGTAACAAGTTTCCTCTGTGCCTCAGAAAGCATCTAAAGCCGTTGGTCCCGGCTGTCATTTCTAGATCTTTGACAGTCGTTACAAATAGTCAGTGGCCCGAAAGCCTGGCAACCAGTCTTACCAAGGGGTATCGTATTACCCAGTACTAACTAGACAGTGAAAGAAAGAAAGAAAGAAAAGGTATTTATTAGCCCGCACAGGACAAAACATTAAACAAAGAAATGGTTACATTTACATTAGGTACAACAAAATTATAAAAGTATTAATAAAACAGAGGTGGTCATTTTAGTGGTGGTCAGATAGGCAGTCGCTCCATGTAAAGTACTCGTATTCAGCTGCATCCGGTTAGACTGGAAGCCGACCCTAACATAGTTGGGAAAAGGCTCGGCAGGTGATGTTAGATCACCGTAGCTTTAAGGTGGATGCGCAAGGGTAGCCCGCGAAATTTAAATTTTCTTAAGTTTATTGCAATTTTCAGGTCAGTGTCAGGTTGTATGTTGATGAAAATGTGAATCGCGCCAGTAACACATATGAAGTTACAGAATTATAATCATTCAAATCATTAATACAGATCTCCAAGTTCATATAACCCCATTCAATAGCTATTTCATGAAAAAGTCACTTAATGGGATTATATGAACTTGGAGGGTTGTATTGATGATTTGAATGATTATAATTCTTTAACTCCATACGTGTTACTGGCGCGATTCATATTTTCATCAACATATAACCAGACACTGACCTGCAAATTGCAATAAACGTAAGAAAATTTAAATTTCGCGGGCTACCCTTGCGCATCCACTTTAATCGGAGCTCACACAACCATTTTGTTTTTTTCGATCGACCAGTGTGTCATTTACCGAGCCACAGCCTAATGATAGGACATTACTGGATAATAAACTAGAGATCGTTAGATAACCATCGCACAATGCCAGCGTATCGATCTGTCGTGCCGCTTTGTTCGAAGTTCAACAATCTACCTACCTACTTATCTTTCTATACTTATAAAATCATTTGTCCTGACTGTCAACGCACAGGGCTAAAACTTGGGTTTAGTCCCATCTCGGCACCCATGAATTTATTTATCATGCCCTTGAAATATTCCCATCTCGGCACCCTTGTTAGGTATACAGAGTGTAACAAGACTCTTCACGAAGCCGTCAACCAATCATTCTGTAGTCTGAACATCGAAATAGGTAACTATACGTAAAAATTATTGCTGGGAAACGACTTTTTTTTTTGGGGTAAAAAATCACGTTTTACGTTAGGACTCAATGTAACGCACTCAAAACATTGTGGTGATCCTGATGGATGGATTGAATAGAACGGGGGTCGTTTAAAGTAAAAATCATACATTAAAACATGCGTATCAAAAGAAACTTGCGAAAAAGTTGGAACTTTGACCCCCAATATCTCCGTAACTAGAAGGTTCCTAGGTATGGTCTAGAACAAAAAAATGATCGCAATGACTGAGAGAACAAGTGCTTTTCGGCTTTATAGTCATCAAAAAATGGATACACGGTATCATACAGTGAGTAAATCCACTTGATTATTTTTTCATCATGTGAGCCGAAAGATGTCCACTGCTGGACATAGGCCTCCCCCAAATGTCACCACAGTGACCGGTCGCGTGCGTCTCGCATCCAGCGGATCCCCGCAACCTATTATTACGATTATTTAGTAATTCAAAATATTTTTCAAAAATTACTGTTTGTAAAATATGTTTAATTTTAAAATACTAATGTATAACGGACAAAGTAAAAGATATTTTTATAGGAAACGTATTTGCAATAATTGCCATATTTGTTTCCGAATGTTTCGAAAAAATAATAATAATTTCAATATTTTATATTTGAATAAATTAAATATTTCGACGGCCTGTCAATCTTGCTGGACCGGCCCTTAATAAATAATAAAGTTGATTTACTTACTATACTGTGTTTCCATTTTTTATGTGTACCTAACAATGATTTATGACAGGGTACCGAAATTCATGGGTGCCGAGATGGGACTAAACCAAAATTTGGCATACAGATAGTTTATGTCGTGGGCATCCGCTAATAAAGAATTTTAGAAAATTGAACCCGCATAAGCTGGTGAAACCGCTCCCCTTCTCTCTCTTAAAGGAGAGGCCGTGTGTCCCAGAGGCTGATTAAGTAAGCTGGTGAAATCCTAATCCTAACTAATATTATAAATACGAAAGTAAGTTTGTTTGCTACCTTTTCACGCCTAAGCCACTGAACCGATCATCCTGTTTGCATATACTTTGTCAGGAGTTCAGACACGGACATAGGGTTCATCCCGAATACCTTCATACCATATCATGTTCATACCTTTCATCCCGAAAAAAGTACTGTTCCCGAGGAAAACAACAATAACGTTCTTATAATAATTTATTGATAATAGATGGCGCCACGTGTCTTTCAAATCATGATTGAATTATATTATTAGAAGTAGAGTACAGCACGAATTGATTGTCAAATACTAAACTAACGCGAGCGAAGCCGCGGTTGCCGAGGTCACCGAGGGTAGTCTATGGATGGGTGATCATACTTTACATGTAGGTAATGGTATGTATTATAAATACCATACTCATTCGTGCCATGGATCGGCACGGGGAGCCTGACTAGCATCCTAAGGATGATTGGCGCGAGAACCGATACTGTTCTGCTCAGGAGCTTCATTGAGCTCCATGGTTTGCGAGACTGATGAGCCTACTGTGCAGGGGTAGACGGTGTGTCATGAGGTCTTGTTTTACAGCAAGTTAAGCCATTGTGACCAGCAGTCATTCCTAGAACTTGGTCACTCGTTACGGGTAACCAGAAATGCGAAATGGCAATCAGTGTTGCCAAGGGATATCTTTTGTTGTGGATATAAGCTATGTTTACTGGTATTCAGCTGCATCTGTTTCATTCATAGTTGGGACAAGGCTAGCAAGTAAACGATTTAATCTTTTTGTATGTAAGTATTGTAAGACTCTTGATAACATTTCCAAATGAGTTCAAACTATACTAAGGCTAAAACACTGGAACTACTTGCGATAATAATAGTTCTGGATTGTGGAAAACGATATTATTGATACAGCCATAACTAGTTTAAATAATTACAAGACGAAGGTCGTTCCGTAAGCAGCCGACGCGTCGACGGGGAATAGTACCTCAATGGCGTATGAATTCACCGCTAGAGGCGCTAGTGTAGCGCGGGGCACTAAAATGTCAGATATCATAGATTGTTCGCGCGTTGCGTGCTGTTTTAACACGTATTTTTACAAATATTCACGATTGTGGTCTAGATTGAGGCATTCCTGATAAATTTTGACTTGAAGATTTTAAGTAGCAACTTATTAGAATCTTAATTGTCACTACTTGGAGGTAAAATGATTTTTAAATGTTTCATGCTTGCTAGATTTAGGGAGAATATTGTAAATATATGAATTTTGAAGTTTACACTATGTTGTTTTACGTAATAAAATAAACTTTTTATGAAGTTATTGGTACTATAAGTTGGTTTTTGTTACCTACAACGGAGCTGCGGGGTCGCGCCTGAATCGGAAGCCGCGCGCGACTTGATGTTAGACAAGGAAAGCAGTCGCGCGGGCCGGACGCTTGAGTGGTAGAATAAAATAGAATTATTGACAGGACCTTAATCGACAGTGGCGCCATCTGGTGAGGACAAAAACGATAGACCTCATTAAAGCCGTAACTGGCTATATTTTTCTGGCTAATATTTATTTGATCGAAACCTTAACAATAAATTCTTGGTACTTTACTTACTATGGTAATAACCGTAGTTTCGTACAAAGCAAAATACTTCCTGACTTCCTCCATCGAAAATAATTACGTGCAAGGAAAAATAATTCCTATGTTGTATTTGGGTCTGTCTGGGTTCCGGTGGTGCTGAGGACGGTTCTTGAAATAAGACGACTCCTTGTATTTTATTAATATCTTTATGTGGGACCAGCGCCCATCTTTCAGTTTGACAATTGATTCCTCTTTCGACTGACCATAGATTTTACTGACTAAAGCGGCCTGTACATTTGGCTAAATTCAGTTCACTAAATGAATTAGACTCTGAATTTAGACAAGTGTAAAGACATTCAGACTGTTAGACACACTAATTTATTAGGCAATCAGAGTCGTGACTGCCGATCTAAATCAGTTAGCATGCTGAATTTAGCCAAGTGTAAAGCGACTTAGGCAAGAAGTGCGTAGGTATAGTTGTCTGCCACTCGCAGTGGACTGCGCACGTCGATCATTAAAGTAACAGCTAATCTTTCTCTTGGAGTAACAGCATCTCTGAGCCAACCATCTTTTTTTTTTTTCATGTACGGTGTAACTAATCTCAACAATTCTTAAAATTGTTCAATTCCAATCTTAGAAAATTTCTTACATTTTCCAGCTCATTTAAAATATAATTTGATAAAGACAGTTTTTTTCGTAAAACTATTATAATATATAAATATTTTCACCCAATACTTCCTGCATCTTTTTATAAGTAATTAAAATAGAACTTGACGCAACCATAGCCAAGGCGAGCCCTGTTCTTTGACACAGCCTTTGATGTTATTTTAATGGTCTCAATCTCTCTTCCAATATAAGCTGACCTCGCATTGTATGGAAATCCTATACAATACGAGATCAGCGTAAACTGGAAATGTATAGCTTGATGTGTAGCCGTGTGTACGAGTATGTACTACGCTCGAAATTGGCTGATCGACTGTCTTAGCTAGCTAATTAGATCAAGTGTAAAGAGCAAGCTTTTTATTCGCTCACGCTCACTGTCTGAATTTAGTGAACTGAATTTAGCCAAATGTAAAGGCCGCTTAAGAGCGGAGTTACGAAACTACGGTTTTGTAGACGACCGAAGTGGTTAAGATTACGTGAGTTACGCAATGAAAGACGATTCATGTTGAAAAGGTCACAAGGCATTTGTTTCGCACAATACTGGCCATATCGGGAATGAATGAGTGGGTGAATGAATGAAATGAGTCATTCGTTTGCTCTAATGAGTTACTTCCTGTTCATGAACTTTGCGACTGAGGACATTGAAGGATGCGCAAGGGTAGCCCGCGAAATTTAAATTTTCTTCAGTTTATTGCAATTTGCAGGTCAGTGTCAGGTTGTATGTTGATGAAAATATGAAACGCGCCAGCAACACGTATGCAGTTACAGAATTATAATCATTAAAATCGTCAATACAACCCTCCAAGTTCATATAATCCCAAAGAATGACTTTTTCATGAAATAGCTATTGAATAGGGTTATATGAACTTGGAGGGCGGTGTTGATGATTTGAATGATTATAATTCTGTAATTCCATACGTGTTATTGGCGTGATTCATATTTTCATCAACATATAACCTGACACTGACCTGCAAATTGAAATAAACTGAATAAAATTTAAATTTCGCGGGCTACCCTTGCGCTTCCACCTTAAAACATTCTGCGAGAAAACTTTTGGCTATGTATGAAAACAAAAAAATGGCCAAGTGCGATTCGGACTAGCGCATGACTCTCCGTTCCATCGTAGTGGGGTAGAGGAGTCCCTTTAATTTTTAATTTATTTTCATTTTTTGTTTACAGAAACACACATTCTGTGAGAAATTCAACTGTCTACCTATTACATCATGAGATACAGCCCGCTGACAGACAGACGGACGGACGGACAGCAGAAGCTTAGTAATACGTTCCCGTTGGTTACCCTTCGGTTACGGAACACGACCAAAGTTAAGATGAATGGAAGAAATCTATTTTCTGCGGTTTTCATCAATAGATAGAGTGATGCCCGAGGAAGGTTTAGGTATATAATTTGTCAAGGTTTTGTGTAAATTAGTTGAAATATGACGATAATTGTTGGAAGTGTCGAAAAAGTCAAAGCCCCTGGGAGCTTTCATCGAAAATGCTGCCTAATCCCTATGAGATATAACAAAACAGTGCATAGTGAGTGTTAGGGATAGCTTAGGTACTATACCCATTCTATCTTCTAAAAAATTATGGTCACGTACAATGCGGTAATTAGAAAGCTATTTAAAAACGGGTACAGTATTAATCCTTATCAACCTTAATACGTTAGTTACCTTAAGCGTTTCATGCTCATTACTATAATCTTTTACACCTTATAATTAACTACTTTGTTTTTAAATTGTTGATAATTATAATCTTTTACTCTGGACGCTCTTAATGTGCACGTCTTTCTACATCGTTCTCACATATATGTATAATCTCAACATGAATGATGTAACCAAGATCTTGTAACAACATTTTGATTGAATAGAGTGTCCATGGAGTTTCTTGCCCATTCTTCTCCATAGAGATCTACGCTTTGGAATGGGCAGTTACAGTACTTTCACAAGTTATTATGCCTTGTGTCTGTGACTGTAACTTCGTCTTTGTTTTTCTCACATTCAAAAGTGACTGTTATGGTCTAATTGAAATAATTGCTTTGAATTTGAATTTAAATGAATATCTTAGGAGTTGTCGCAAAAAAACTAACTTGCGCGAAAATAAATTCAAGCGTTTTTCTTATATCTATGACTGGCTTCGAGAAATCGGGACTGACAAAACATGTAGGCATACTATGCTCTATACCCGTGCGAAGCTGGAGCGGGTCGCTAGTAAATCTATACTTATACAAATAAATAAAATTGAGTTGTCTGTTTGTAATATCAAAATAACAGCTTCTTACTGATTGAATAAGAAAATATATACGGAACGAAAACTTATAATGGAAACACTTTTTTTTCAATTATTGTCTGTCTCTCTGTTTGTTCCGGTTAATCTTCGAAACGCCTGGACCGATTTTGACGGTACTTTTACTGGCAGATAATTGAAATTGCAAAGTCGTAACATACGCTACTTTATTTTAGAAAAATATTTAGGGTTCAGTGCAAAAAAATTTAACCCGTTTCGGAGATTAGCTGTTTGAATCGGATTTTAAAATCCGATTCAAACAGCTAATCTCCGAAACGGCTCGACTGATTTTGACGGGACTTTTACTGGCAGATAGCTCATGCCATGAGGAGTAACTAAGGTTATTAGGGTTCCGTGCAAAAAAAATAAAACCTTGACATTAGTAACAAAATTCGATTCAAAAAGAGAAAACTTATTTTTTAATAATTTCACGCGAACGAAGGTCACGGGAAATGATTAAAAAATATCACGGCTAGTACTAAAATAAAGAAGAATAAAGACTCCGCTTATGTAGGTTATGATCTAAGCACTTTTTATCTCTGTAACACCCACTCGGTTAGCAGAACCTTTTCACCCATTTCTGGACAATGCGTGGGGCGTTTGGCAGATACGGTGCAAAGGTCAATTCTACATATTACAGGATGTAACAAGACCCTTCACGAAGCCGTCCACCAAACATGTACATCAAACTAAGTAACTTTACGCAAAAAAATATTTCTGGGTAACAACTTTTGGGGTGGGTTTTTGGGGTGGAAAGTCACGGCTTACGGTAGGACTCAATGTTATAACGTACTCAAAACATTGTGCTGATAGTAGTAAATCGCCGAAACAGCTGGATCGATTTTGAGGGGACTTTTATAAAGAGCAAGTAAGTAGTAGTAAGTAAGCAGATAGCTGATGTTATAAGGAGTAACTTCGTTCGGCTATTTTTATTTTAGAAAAATGGAAAGAGGGTTCCGTGCAAAAAATTAAAACCCACGAAGCACAATCCGAATAAATATTTTTATAATAAGTAATTTCACACGAACGAAGATCGCGGGCAACAGCTATTGAGGTTTGATTATAATATATGTCTAGATGGAGCGTCGCCCGACAATCAAAACAAAGAAAACGTGCCAACAATTTCAAACATGTGTGCGTGCGTCCGGTACTTTACACTGTGCGTCTATGTCTCTGTGTGCGAACTTATAAGCCAACAGTTGGCTGATATTTTTTTACACATTTATGCTCTAAACATTATTTAATTAATCAAAGCTATTGAATTATAATAGTAAGAATACGATACTATTTGCAGGGTTCTTTACCGGTCACTTGTATTGATTTTAAACCCCAAACACTGCAGTGATCATACAGAACCTTTGACATTTTAACGTCACTAGCAGTTTTATTTTGCGATCTAAGTTTGTAACGATCGCATGCAATGAAGACAACTATTGATTTTATTCCGAGGAAGGTACCTGCCGTGCTGAGTACTTACCTACGTTGGAAGCTTGCCAGACAGTGAATAAGATACTGAATTTTAAATTAGCAAACTTTAATTCATGACTTTATCTCGTGGGGATAGGCACAGCCAATACTTTTGTATTCTCCTATTTATTGGCCTAGATTCCTTGATTATATGAGGAGCTCGTAGCTAAATAATATACAGCGTGTAAGAGAAAGGGTATAATCATATGGAATACTGTGGTACGGATCATCAAACTGAACAACTTTCTCTATGGGACCAACATCGAAATCGTAAAAAAATAATCAGCTGTCCTATACAAAATTTCAATACCTACTCAACCCAAATGTATGGGACAGCTGATTATTTTTTTACGATTTCGATGGTGGTCCCATAGAGAAAGTTGTTCAGTTTGATGGTCCGTACCACAGTATTCCTTATGATTATACCCTTTCTGTTACACGCTGTATAAAGCGTCCCTTACACCTCGTGGTATATTAATATTATAAAGAGGTAAAGTTTGTGAGGTTGTAGGGGGTAATCTCTGGATACTTATACTGAACCGATTTTGAAAATTCTTTCACTAATAGGAAGCTACATTATCCCCGAGTGCCATAGGCTATATTTATAACGTGCTAGTGGGAAAATTTCCGACCAAAACGCGAGCTAAGCCGCGAGCAAGCAGCTGGTATTAAATATGTTACGCTTTGAAGCAGCCTTCAGGACAGAGAAGCTTCCCAGACGAACACTAAAGCTGGGACAATGACCTCGCCGGTCGATACGACACAGACTAGCAGAATATACGCTTCTGAAACGAGGAAGAGTGGAAACTCGATAATTGGTATAGAAGTACCCTTAACGTAACCGAAAAGCACTTGTTCTCCCCGTCATGGCGATCATTTTTTGTTCTAGACCATACCTCGTTTTAAAAGTTTTTTTTTTTATATTCCATTTTAAAGCTAAGTATAACTTTACTGTAAAAACCTCCACAACCCCCGTACTATTCAATGTATTCAGCAGCACAATATTTTGAGTACGTTACATTGAGTCTTACCGTAAAACGTGATATTCCACCCCAAAAAAAATCGTTTCCCAACAATCATTTTTGCGTAAAGTTACTTAGTTTGATGTACAGAATGCTTGGTTGACGGCTTCGTGAAGGGGCTGGGCCGTTTACACCTATAAGATTCGCTCAATAACAGAGCTGTGACTACCTATCAAATCAAATCAACTATGTAATGGCTTAAGAGTGGGGGTAAACTTTTTTGAAATTGTCTGAGGAAATTGAATAAAAAACCGTTAATGGAAACATAAGTTAAAATGTCATATCATAATCCATAGATTATGACATGACATTTTAACTTAGCAAAGCTTTATAAATGTGACCACCGCGGCCTTCTTCGGATTTTCTTCATTCTCTTTACACTGGGTAGCAGGCCCGGACTGGCCATACGGGCAAATCTGGCAAATGCCCGATGGGCCGGATGCGCGAAGGGCCGGTGTGGCCGATTGGCGGTCGACTTTCTTTTACTAGTTAAAAAAAAAAACATCGCAATATAACGTATTCTACCGTCATGTCAAGGACCTAACTCAATTTACTTTACAAGATTTTTATTTTTTGATCGACCGGTATAGCGGAGGCTGAAATAAATTAGGAGTCCCTTGCCCCGAGGCTTTAAGGTCTATCCACACATTCCACACATATCAGGGCCGTACGCGAGACATGACAAGGCCGTGGCCGAATGTGTGTAGGCACTGAAGCTTCGTCGCCGGCCCGGGCACGGACGTGTGTGAACGAGTTCACATAAAATGTATACACAGATATTTTTTTCAGTGCACGGTCCGTCCACGTCCCGGGCACCGGCCTTGGTATGTGTGGATAAATCTTTAATAGGCAATTTTGGCATGCATACACAAGGTTGCAAAAAATGGAGCATGTGGACAGTTTGATCTCATAATATTAAAATCTGAATTAATTCGAAGCAAGATGTAAAAATTTTTGAGCTCGCTTCGCTCGCTCTTGCAAGCAACCTACTTTCTCTTGGATCTTTAAATTGTCTATCATAAGTCGACCAAGTAACTCCAATATCTCGAAACAATTGTAAAACTGTCCAAGTCAAGGTGTAAAAAAATTTCGAGCTCGCTTCGCTCGCTCTTGCACGCCACGCCACTTCCTCTTGAATGTGGGGTCAACCAAGTAACTCTTGTATAAAGGGTCGAAAAAATTCTAACCTGTCCAAAGGAGGATATTAAAATTTCGGAGCTCGCTCTTCGAGCCTTACTTCTTTTTATTTTTAAATTTGTCTCCCTAAGACGATTAAGTAACATCTATTTCTGAATAAAAGGACTAAAGAAAAGCTTACTTCTCTGGAGAGTTCAATTTTTTTTTAGTTCGTTGTAACGTCTAGTTATTTGAAAATACTAGCTTTTCAAATAACACTGCCAAATTACTGATTACTTCTATTTAATCCATTATTTATTCTATTTATTTTAATTTATAAATTTTAATGTATAGTATAAATAATAAATATTTTTACTTTAATCAAGTATTTTAGATTCTTAAAAGAACTTCAGCTGCATCTGCAATTAGTAAACTTAACCCTTACAAATCAAATCCGTTTTGCTCGCACCTTTCTGCGCCTCCCCCCCCCCTGGCTCAAAATCTTTAAGTTTCGAGTCTCTTCTTTATCAAAGTCGCAGCCTAGCATTTCAGCCTAACATTCTATTTTAAATGTATTCTTAGCTTGATTCAAAATTTGAACAAATTACATTAGTAGTTACCATTCTCTTGAGATTAGGGCCGACCGTTTCTAAAATGCCCGGGCCGGTTTCGGGTCCCAGTCCGGGCCTGCTGGGTAGTCTTAAAAGAATCACGTAAATCGGTCCAGTAGGTAATCAGGGAGTAATCGGTGAACATACTCGGACGTGAAAAGAAGATGCTGAATAGGTACATAACCCCTCCCTTTTTTAGAAGTCGAATAAAAAGAGGCATGCAAGTGTGGATGTAGTCCTGATTCGATACCAAATAAAAC
Organism: Eugnorisma glareosa; assembly: GCA_947578425.1. Taxonomy (NCBI): domain Eukaryota; kingdom Metazoa; phylum Arthropoda; class Insecta; order Lepidoptera; family Noctuidae; genus Eugnorisma; species Eugnorisma glareosa. The sequence goes on from OX387984.1 coordinate 3,220,181, forward strand.
AAGAATTTGTAATTCTCTCTCTCTAATTAAATTCGGGGTTTAAGGTTAAATGTGGTGTGTGTGGTGGCCCCCGGCGACCGTAGGCGCGGGCCTGTGGACGGTGAGCTATGGGCTAGCTCGCCGTCCGTCCGTCTTATGACGACAGGCCGTGTCGACGGCGCGCGAGTGTTCCACGCGCGCCTCAAAGAGAGTCAGCAAACAGGAAGGGGTCCGTAAGGACCGACGCCTGCCAGGGTTGCGGGACTGTTCGAAAGAGATACCGCGGCCCTGGAACACAAAGGGCAAAGGAAGGAACATGGATGGGTTTTAGTCAGTAAAAATCTGACACTCCCTCCTGCTCAGTCCAGAGCGGGAGGGGTTATTTGATGATTTCCGATCGGTAAAAAAAAAAAACAAAAAAAAGGTTAAATCAACTCCTCTATTGTTGAAGTCGGTTAAAATGTAGCTTATGTTACCCGGGCCATAATAACGAATCGATTAACTACTTATTCAGACTCTCTACCTAGGCTCTATTTAAGACGTTCCCGGGGGTTAATTTCTGACCGTATCACGAGTGACGCCGCCGGCAAAAGTTAGTCTATAAAATTCAGATTAGTTTGTAGAGGAACAGCCACAGATATGGATACACCTAGATAAAGCAAGAGCACATCGTGTGCCTTTTTTTACGGATGGGGAATCATCAAATGACCCCTCCCACTCTGGGCGGACCCGGAAGGGAGTGTCAGACTTGTACTAACTAAAACCCATCCATGTTCTTTCTTTTGCTCTTTGTGTTCCAAGGCCGCGGGATCTCTTTCGAACAGTCCCGCAGCCCTGGCAGGCATCGGTCCTTTCGGACCCCTTCCCGTTTGCTGACATCTCGTTGAGGCGCGCGTGGAACACTCGCGCGCCGTCGACACGGCCTGTCGTCATAAGACGGCCGGACGGCGAGCTAGCCCATTACCCGTCGCAGCAAGCTAATTTATTTAAAACAACAACGTTACAACTCAAGAACTTAATTCTAGACATTTAAAAAACAAAAACGTAGTCAATTTTGTATAGTAACTAAATAGTGCTCATGACGTCATAGTAGGTAGTCAAAAATGGCAAGCTTGTTGTTCGATCGTGACACTTGTGTCATCTAGGTACATCTATATCTGTGGGTAATACAGCTAATACAGTGGGTACCCGATGAGCAATAAAACAATTTACTCATGAAACTGTAGGAAGTTCGTTCCGAAAGCAATTTTAAATGATACCAATAAAACCTAACTACTTAGCTACCCAGTAATGTCGTTCCGTGACTCAACCAAGGTCAGAACCACAGGGTAGGCCATTTAGATTCATGGATGCTTCAATTTGTTAACTTTTCCTAATTGGTTTTACGTTTTTGTGAATTACACATCAACTTTGTTGTCTGCTTCTCCATCATCTGCCTAGCCTTTGCCAATTCAATTGGGGTCGGCTTCCAGTCTAACCAGATTCAGCTGAATACCAGAATTTTACATGGAGTGACTGCGTATCTGACCTCTACAACCCAGTTAGTACTGGGTAATACGATACCCCTTAGTAAGACTGGTTGTCAGACTTTCGGGCCACTGACTACCTGTAATGACTGTCAAAGATCTACAAATGACAATCGATCACTGTAACATGATAACATCATTAATTAAAAGTAAATATTTTAAAATACAAAAGAAGGTAGTTGAAAAAACAAAAAACCCAACTGAAAAACTGAAAAGCAAAGAACAAGCACATTTTAAATTAAACAAAAGAATACAAATGACAAACACATAAAGAAATGGAATGGGCCCCGCCTGCTTCCAACTTTTGTGTGAAGGGTCTCCGTGCTCTTCCATGATCAACTGAATAGCGACATCAAATGAAAGGTTGATTTCAATTGGTTTTATGTTTACAACCCTGATACCGATGTCGTGATCTAATCAGAATTTTTACTATGTTCATAATCAGACTATTATGTGCCTACAGAATTATAATTTAGGTAAAGAAATAAATAAAACCAGCCAAGTGTTTGACGGACTCGCGCATCAAGGCTTCCGTTCCATCTTAGTAGGCGAGCCCACTTTAAGTTTAATTTATTTTTATTATTTGTTGTTGCTTGCTTATAAGTTTTTCTGTTTACAAGTCGTCTAGCGCCATCTCTTTTCCATACTGGAATTACTCCTGCTTTAAGACGTCATGGACCTGGTCCTATTCAATTTAGCTATTCAAGTATGGTGGGAAGTGGCGAAGGGCTGGCGTTTTGGGGAACTTTGACGTTCAAAAAGGGTTCATTATCAGCCTAATTTGAATAAATGATTATTTATACTGCGGCGAAACGCATGTGACTAAAAAAGGCATTAGTAAAGATGAGTGGATTGTGAAGAATAATAAGAAAGAGAAAGAAGTAATTAATGATGCCGTGATGTCTGACAGAGGCGAATGGAAGAAGAGAACGTCTTGCGCCGACCTCAAGTAGAATGGGACAAGGGCTGGAAGACGATGTTGACCTCGAATGATGACGATGAATGATGCAAACAGTTCTGTTAGAGTCTATGTACAGGTGAAATGATGTGACTCAAATACTGGGGGACGCCGTTTTAATAATTTATTTGTAGTCTACATTTTATGGTGTCCGATAAAACCTAACCGTGAGTGTTTCACAGAAAATATGACTCATCGCTACAATACTGTTATTGGCGTGATTCTATACTAGTACAGCCATTCAGCCAGTCATACAACATGACTCGTAGGAATCAGCCAATAGTTCAGCAGTTATGAGTAAGATTTCCACAAATTTTCATCGTAAACTTAAACGGTGTTCGTTTTTAGGGAAAAAATGGAACCCCTTATAGGATCACTCGCGTGACTGTCTGTCTGTCACAGCCAATTTCCTCCGAAACTACTGGACCGATTGAGTTGAAATTAGTGACTCAAAGGCGGACATGTAACGTAAATGAATGAATTTTAAACATGGGGCCTAATTGGGGGGTTAAAAAAGAAAAAGAAAATAAAAGTTTTTCTATATACAATGTGTAACAGAGTAAACGCAAAACCTCTTAAGGGGTCATTGTACTCATCATTATGAACAACTTTCACAGTGGGACCAACACTGAAATCGTGAAAAAAAATCGACTGCCCCATACATTTCTGTGCGCATAACTCAACAAAATGTACTGAACAGCTGTTTTTTTTTCGCGATTTCGGGGTTGGTCTCATAGTGAAAGTTGTTCATAATGATGAGTACAATGAGCCCCTTAAGAGGTTTTGCGTTTATTCTGTTACACGTTGTATAAGGTACCATTAAAATAGATGGACAAATTTTAATACAGCGTTCACTTTCAGTACGTGTAACCAAAGATATCCAAGCATAAAAAACTGATTAAAGTGATTTTATTTTGTGTTTAAGAAAAAGCTTGTGAAAAAGTTGAAACTTTGCCCCCAATTGCAACTCTATGCCCATAAAGTTAAAGCATGCCCATGCTCAGCGCAGTTGAGCTGTTTTAATTAATTGTTAAGCTGTTTGTTAGTAATATGTATGTGCTGCTCTATTGTGTTGCTGCTGTCCATTAACGCATAAATGTTTATTCTATTCTATTCTATTTAAATGTCTCTGTTGGGCGCCAATAGTACAAATGGCGCCCAACCTAATTACTCAGCCGAAAATATTTAAGAGTTTATCAAGTGTTGGAATATTTACAACACTTTAACTTTTTTAGAACTTCGATTTCAATGTCCTAAGTAAATCGGTACATATTTAAAGGCTGTTTTGAGTATATCTCAGAGTCCCAGTTGGGTGCCATTAAAACCATAATAAGTTCTATTACCTGTAAAAGTCTCGCTATTGCTATAAAGTTGGTTACTTACATACGAAGGTCACAACATGCAATGTCACAAAGACAATGAACTGAGAAATTAGTCTTTTAATCCTTGAAAAGGGGTACAATAAAGCTCGAGACGAAAGAAATTTACATTTATTTCTAAAGAAAATATATTTGTTTTAACTGTGTAGTACAAAAAACCCTTTTCTTACTTATGTTGTGTCGTGTTAATATTAGGGTCCAAATAATATACTATAATAGGCTTGTTCTGAATTTGATAATAGGGTATATGCAAGAAATACAAAACTTTTTTTATTTCTTTAAAATGCCTTGTATTGGACCATAAAAAAAATTGTGGTACGCTTGTTTAATTTTCCAATACAACACTTATTTTACAATTGAATACTTTATTTAGCGTGTTTCTGGTGAAACGGAACGCTAACACAAAACGCATCGATTCCGGTAGTGACGTCAAAATCCATGTGTCAAAGAAACACTTTTAATTGAAAAGTACTTAAAGTTTCACTAAGATTTTACTATAATATTGTTATTGCAATTTTTGCTTAAATAAAGCACTTACATTTTAGTAAAACTAATCTACTAAGGGCAAAATATTAGATTTAAACAAGGCAGACAGAGCTACGTGACATCAAAGTCCTGACATGAATGGCCGCGATAGTCATGGACGTTTGAACTGTCGTAGAAAATTGCAGGAGTTTAATATTTTTTTAGTGTGTCAAGCAGTAGTTCAAATTAATTTTTAATTATTTTCTTGGGTTGAAGTACTGCTTATTAATGATTTAAGTGAAAAAAAGCCTTACAAACTCTTTCGCCTCGTCCAGATTCATATATTTGGTCGTACACGCACGCCGGCTGCGAATGCTACACTCCTAACCTTTCCAAAAAACTTCTGAAGAACTGGAAATTGGTACAATTATGTGCTTTAAAATAACCGCGAGATGATTATGATTTATTTGTATTACTTATGAAAATAAACTAGTCAGTGACAATAGCGGGACTATCGCTGCCCAGGGGTTACATTATCATCATGCCTGTTAAACGCAGGCCACACCGCCAGCTACCGCATGACCGATCGAGACCGGCGATGCTCATTTCATACTTCGTTCGACTCTTTCAGTAGTTCGCGGTATGAACCACAGTATGAAAAGAGATAAAAACGATGCCTCGCCCGCCTCGCTCGCTCGCTCGCTAGCTGGCGGTGTGGCCTGCGCTTTATCCCCAAAGCGTTAGCCAGAAGTGAGAGGTTATGTTTAATCTCATGTAAAAGGGGCCAAGCCAAATCGGAAATCCGGGATTCTACTGAGAAATTCCTGATGGAAATTCCCTGTAACACTATGTTCGACCTTTAAACCGGACTCAAGAACTCCTGGCGAACGAGGGAATTATTTAGTACTAGCTTTTGCCCGCGGCTTCGTTAACGTTAATTTAGAATTTGACAATCTATTCGGGTTGTACTTTGCTTGTAATAATATAATTCAATAATGATTCAAAAACACGTGGCGCCATCTATTATCATAAGAACGGTATTGTTGTTTTCCTCGGGAACAGTACTTTTTTTCGGGATGTAAGGTACCCTATGTACAGAAACGTATATGCAAAATTTCAGGATGATCGGTTCAGTGGTTTAGGCGTGAAAAGGTAGCAAACAAATAAACTTACTTTCGCATTTCTACAAGTAAGGATAAGGAAGTTAGGACTAACTCAGACCGTCTCAAGGCTATTATTTTTATGCGGTTATTGAACTTACGGCCTTGAATATGAAATGCGGTCAGTCCACTGCAATTTGATAGCCGAAGAAATACTGACCCACTTCACCGTGTTACCCTAGGGCATGGTTAGAGATTTCCGTTAAAGATTAAAGCTAATTTATCGCTCTTACCGCTTAGGCCCGGCCCGTCTAACATACGGCCCCCGGGCCACCTAGCGGCCCTTCTTTCATCCGCACGAGAACTTCAAAACTTTATACGACATCAATTTTAATGCGCGAACATTGTTTAAAAAATGTCCCTGAGGCAGTTATTCCCACGCCATATTTACCTACCCGCGAATGGAGACCGCTTCATCGCAGTCTAGTCCGGCGAAGCTTGTTTTTTTTTAAATTTAGACGTCACTGCATTTCTTTTGGCCCACTACGGTTGTAAAAATACTAAACTTGGCCATTCATAAAATTATGTTAGGGACCCCTGGCTTAAGCGGTTCTCACTCGAAACCGCTGATCCGCGCGGTCCGTCAGCCGAAGGTTGGACCGACGCGGCGGTGGTTTCTTTGGCCGAAGCTGGAAGAAGCCGGGCGAATTGTGACAATACAATATGAATGCATTGCATGCTTATCATGCATATACATCAACATTTATTATTAAATTCAAACAAAACAACAGAAGCGCTAGGTGCTAAATAATAATAAAAACCGCTCGGTCGACCCGAGCGGTTTGTGGTCTTTAGGTTAAGCCGCGCTTGCCTAGGTTGTTCCATGGATAGGTGACCACCCATTACATACCGAGTTGCCTCCGTGCCTCGTAAAGCACGTTAAATAGTTGGTCCCGGCTGTCATTCGTAGATCTTTGAAAGCCGTTATATTATAGGTAGTCAGTGGCTCGAAATTCTGACAACCACGCTATTTAGAACATCATTGACCACGCTTACCAAAGGGTATCGTATTAGCGAGTATTAACTGGGCTGTGAGGTCAAATAGGCAGTCGCTCCATGTATAGCATTGTATTGTAAAATGGGCTGGTGTCCGCAAATCCACGTCCAACCGCGTATTTTGCGTATTTCACTCCATGTAAAATACTGGTATTCAGCTGCATCCCGTTAGACTGGAAGCCGACCCTAACGTAATTGGGAAAAGGCTAGGCAGATGATGAGGATTCAACTAAAAATAACATAAATAAATGCAAGTGTACTTTTTTTGCAATGAACTGGAAATAACCACATAATTTCCGCAAACGTCCGCGCCGCAAGAATGTTCTAGCAACAGATGTGACAGCAAGCCATGACCTAATTTTAACGTTTTACAGTCAATATGACAAAATAATTTGAAATACTTAAACAGCAAAGGGGTTTCATATTAAAAAGTGTTTTGCCCGTGGCATTGCTCGTGTGGAAGTCGGGAATTTTCCAATGTTATTATGCTATATTTCACACAAATCCACCATCGTTTTGAAGGCAAAAAAGCTATTTTTTTTTTGTACGACATCTTACATTCCATCGAGGTTGTCGTCTGCTTAGCGGAATATTTCTAATATTTTGGATTTTATAACTCTTTATTCAAAAATCCTCTGTGGCTAGATGTAAAACTATTTGGTAGCTACACAGCGCAGAGAGCAATGGACTAGGATCTAGGTCACCGCGTACGTATTGATGCACCACTACAAATGACGCAGAAAATGCATTTGACATAAAAGGAAGAATGCAACGCTACTTTTGCACATACCTTTTATTTTTTAAACAACAAAAAAAGTCGTTGTAATTGAAAAAAAAATAGTGCGCCTAATTTTTTAACTTATTAAGCATTATTTGAATTTCTTTGCATGGGTTACCAAATTTTATGGTATTCTTTTTTATGTTAATAAATATTTATCAGATAATAGGCCACTTAGTCTTGAAAAAAAAAAAGATACCGCGAGACGACCTAAATAATGGACTGACCAGGTGTCCAGTACTCGGGGCTATTTTTTTTAAAAGCCTCAATAATTGCCCAGGATTTCGGGTGCGAAGCCCAGGGCAAGAAATTCCCAATCATCCTTGAACCCTTATGCTTTAGCGATAAAGTTGATAATCTATTGAAGAAATGTGGCAGATTGTTGTAACTTGATGTGCTGGCGACTGTACCTATGATAAGTAGGAAAATTCGGTAAATAAAAAAGGCTTACTTTTACATGACGAGTAAACGAGAAATATGGATGAAAAAGCTTGCTGCACCGACCCCAAATAAATTAGCAAAGGGCAAAAAAAATATACGAGGATAGTAATGAAAAAACTTACCTGACTGTAGTGAAACTCTCTGGGCAGAGACATTCTCGCTTTTTGATATCAGGAGGCAACGATATACAGTGAAAGTGGTCTTCAGATTCCGTACACTCTAGTTTTAAAGCACTTTTTTTAACGGCACTAGCCGTATTATACATTTGTTTAAAATTACCAATACTCCTTAAAGACGCCGTTTTAACTAATTTGCGAAACTTTTTAATTCAAACCGATAATAATGTACAACTGTTAATGTTATTTATAAAAAGACAATTCCCGATGTGTTTTTTTTTTTGTAAATTATGGATTAACGCACATCATTGTCGTGTTTTTTATTTTTTATTTTAAAGGAACGATGATTTTTGTGGCAGTCTGTTGGCACCGCTGATATATTTTTTTTACTATTTTTATTGCGTACAAAACGTTCTGTTTCTTCGTTGATGAGTTCACTAATAGAATGTTAAATCAAGTGAGGAGTCTGCGCGGTAGGATAATCGATATTTGAATGAACCTTTGCTTAGTGTGGCTACTAAAAATATTATTTCTTTTTTCTTATTGGCAATTGAGCCAATCTGCGTTCGTTCCTTTCATTCATTTGATGAATGCCCGCGAAATTCAAACATTTTTATAAACTTTTCTTTTTCGTTTTTCGATCTGTTACAAATAATTTTTAGTAAGTATGTAAACTAAAATGTGATACTCGTAATGGAAGTGTAAAGAAAAACGTTACACACCAGCCTGCCAGGGTTGCGGGACTGTTCGAAAGAGATACCGCGGCCCTGGAACACAAAGGGCAAAAGAAGGGACATGGATGGGTTTTAGTCAGTACAAGTCATTTGATGACATCCGAACAGTAAAAAAAAAAATGGTGGCAGCAGCAGGGTAGCCCGCGAAATTCAAATTTTGTTTACAATTTGCCGGTCAGTATCAGGCTTTATGTTGAACAAACTATGATTCGCGACCGTAACACGTATGTATTTAGAGAATTACAATCATTAAAAATCATCAATACGACCTTCTGGTTGAATAACATAATATCAGACATATTCTTGACAGAAGTAAAAGAAAAAGAGCAACGCGCCTCATGTGCAGCAACATAGAACCGCGCCACATTAAGTTCATTTAATCCTATTGAATGACTTTTTAATGAAATAATCACTAAATGTTGATGATTATTACTCTGTAAAGCCATGTTTGTTACGCTCGCGGTCGCGTAAATCATTATACAACTTGACACTGACCAGCAAATTGCAAAATAAATAATCATAATTAGCCTATAATGTTCCCGCTGCTGGGACACTTGGCCTCCTCTATATGAGAGGGAATGGGCTATGATCAATCACGCGGGCCCAGTGCGGGTTGGTAGATGTCACATGTCCTCGAATTTTTGGTTCTAGGACATGCCGGTTTCCTCACGATGTTTTCCTTCACCGTTTTGAGAGCAGTGGTGATGAAATAAATTACACAAAGTAGTAGTAAGTAGAAGTAAGTCGGAGCCGCCACCACTGGGCCTACGTAGGTTTAAACAAAAAAACAAATTGCAAAATATTATTTGAATTTCGCGGGCTACCCTGGCGCTTTTCCCTTAGGTCCCAGGTAATGGGGGACGTCCCTGTTGCCATCACCGAGGGCAAATGCAGACTACAGTCACTATCAATTTCCTCAGTAATTTTCATCTGACAGCTGCTGCTCAGCAGCAGTTTGTGACTAAATAAGAACAGCCGCTCGGGGTCAATCTTCAGGTTAAGCCGCGCTTGCCTAGGTTGGTCCGTGGATGGGTGACCACCCATTACATATCAAGTTTCCTCCGTGCCTCGGAAAGCACGTTAAGCCGCTGGTCCCGGCTGTTAGTATTAGGCCTTTGACAGTCGTTACAAGTATAACTGACTGGACTGACTGGACTGAAGTGAAATGTATAAGAGTCAATGGAGATGGCAACTGTGGAACTAATGGCATCGCTTGTACCAAGCAACGTAAATAAATTAAAATTCTTTTAAATCTCTTTGCCATAAGCCCTGTTGAGGGATGCGCCATACTTGCTTTTGCACCGATACTTTGCATCGATCCAGATCGCTGCGATACGATTCTAGGTCTACATAAGTCGAGCTACACGGTAACTGACAAATGCTTGCACTGACTGGACAGGTCCACTCAAATCTATGCGGTTCTTTCTTCAAGAGACCATCTCAGACACTAATCTGCATAGTCCTCATGTGAGTTGACCAAGATTATGCCTGGACTTTAAAAGAGACTATGACCTCTGAGTTTGTTTCGGCTGTTTCTTCTCAGAGTAGTCAGGTACGAAACACCGGCCCCATCTAAGTGTTTGTAAAAACCTATTTGTTAAATAATCATAATTTATCATTCATAGTGGAAAGTCTGACAACCAGTCTTACCAACGGTATTGTATTACCCAGTACTAACTGGGTTGTGATGGTCAGGTTGGCAGTCGCTCCATGTAAAATGCTAGTGTTCAGTGGCATCCGGTTACACTGGAAGCCGACTGGCTAACTATTATAAATAAAATAAATAAATATCGCTAGACATTACACACAACGCCATCTAGGTGCCACACTAAGCAACGAGGCTTGTGTCGTGAACACCAGATAGTTGATAATACTACATAGATACTTTTTTATTTTGAAAGTTACGCAAAATCAAGGGTAAAATATAATCCTTCATTATAATAAATCTTCGTGTATGCGTCGTCATTGCTACGGCGTTCGGCGAGTCTTCGATGTCGCTACGGAATAGATTGCTACGGTTTGCTACGGCGTAGCCTTCATGATGCTACGACCGGCCTCAGCATTAAAACTTTGCTACGGCGTAGGTCGCACTGCTACGACATGGCCAATGCAATGATCGGTCGTAATCAGAGATATATACAGCGTGTAACAAAAAGGGTATAATCATATGGAATACTGTGGTACAGACCATCAAACTGAACAACTTTCTCTATGGGACCACCATCGAAATCGTAAAAAAATAATCAGCAGTCCTATACAAAATTTCAATACCTACTCGACCCAATATTGTATGGGACAGCTGATTATTTTTTTACGATTTCGATGGTGGTCCCATAGAGAAAGTTGTTCACTTTGATGGTCTGTACCACAGTATTCCATATGATTATACCCTTTCTGTTATACGCTTTATAAATATGCTTAAATAACGCAATTATCACGATCCTTAGGAAAACCAAGCGTGCCATTTTTTGTCTACCTACTATGATGTCAAGGACTATTTAGTTTTTATACAAACAAACTATACCACACCAAATATACTATGTTTTTGTTATTTATGTCTCTAATTAAGTTCTTGAGTTTTAAAGTTGTAACGTTGTTGTTTTAAACGAATTAGCTTGCTACGACAGTAGCCACGTTGAGTATAAAATACTTAAGGTGGAAGCGCAAGGGTAGCCCGCGAAATTTAAATTTTCTTCCGTTTATTACAATTTGCAGGTCAGTGTCAGGTTATATGTTGATGAAAATATGAATCGCGTCAGTAACACGTATGTAGTTACAGAATTATAATCATTCAAATCATCAATACAATCCTCCAAGTTCATATAACACCAAAGAGTGACTTTTTCATGAAATAGTAATTGAATGCTCTGACAAACCAGAGTGCAATTGAAATTGTTCTTAAGGCTACATTTTGGAACCTTTGCAAAATTTCTATGTTGGAGTGGCTAGCTGATCCCCAGAGTTCTGGGCGATTGTACAGTAGTGGTCTTAATCAGTATATATATAGTATAAAACAAAGTCGCTTCCCGCTGACTGTCCCTATGTATGCTTTGATCTTTAAAACCAAGCAACGGATTTTGATGCGGTTTTTTTTAATAGATAGAGTGATTCGAGAGGAAGGTTTATATGCTTAACATTGCACCTGTGCGAAGCCGGGGCGGGTCCCTTCGTGTGCCGGTACGTAGACCTACGCGAGACACAATAGCTTTTTAATTGTGTCTATATACTCGGCATACGAAAGGTTAAGTATGAAATAGACCTATAATGCTACTTAAAGTTTACGAAGCTCCAGAACTAACGCTAGTATTAAATTTTCTAACATATCCTCAAAATAAATTCACAACCTTAATATACCTAACCTATATTGATTTAGTCATTAGGAACCGCACCGTAAATTGAAAAACACAAAATATTAATAAAAAAGCCATACCGTTGCTGGTTATCTAATGATGTCGGCGACGAGCCGGGCCATTGCCGTGGCGATGCCGGCCATTAATTATCGTCTTTCTAGTCTTTGGTATACACGCGTGCCAAGGGCATTTTAAATCTTTGGTGCCAAGTGCCAAATTTCGACGAACTGTCACTTTTGACGTGTGGCACGGTTTGCAAAAATGTAAGTAGTATCGTAGTATCTCTATGTCCAGTATTATCTACGATGCTCTGTGCTCTATGTATTCCGTGCTTGCATGTAGGTACTCACAGACTAGATAGCTTTAGGTACTCATGACCATGCCTATGACCACGGAACAACTGTTGTTTTTTGTCTGTTCCATGCATAAGACGATCTGTCGAACTATACAGACTTTCGCTTTGCATCCTGGTCAAATTCAAGGAGGTATCTATACTAGTGATTCTCGACCCAAATCGATAATAAAAAGGGTAGGTGTTTTTTATTTATTTTTTACGGTAATCGGTAAGCGTAAACCAACCACTAGTTTCCATACTGTCCATAAATAAACTGTGGAATAAACGTTTGCGTTTGTGTGTGTGACGGCGCTTTTATTTGGCTAGGAACAGACGGGCTGCGTTTTAATACGGGTGATTTAAACTTACCGATTTCCGAAAAAAAAAACTAATTACCGTTTTTAGTATCGATTCGGGTCGAAATCACTAGTTTAAATACCTCCTTGAATTCGGCCAGGACGCAAAGCGACAGCCTGTTTAGAAGCGTGTAGCGCTCTGCGGTTTCTGCCTGCCCGCATCGGAAAAAGGTGTGTTTAGGTACAAAATAAAAACTATTTTTACTAATAAAATCTGAAAAGAAACAATAACCGGTAAAACGCCGGTCTTTATTTTTTTCAAGTGGCAATATTTACAACAAATATGATGAAATGAATGGAGTATGATTCAGCTAATTAATATGTTTTACTGTTTACCAATTTACGAAAATTAAAAGAATTGCTAATGATCTGCTGGGAATTCAGAAAATGAATTACTTTTACAGGAATTGCTGAATGTGGCCTTTTTAGATCCCCAGTTGCCAGCACATCAAGCTAATACAAACTGTCAAATTTCTTTAATAGATTTTCAACTTTATCGCTGAAGCATTAGTTTCAAGATTGATTGGAAAAAAATATCAGTTTCGGGTAGCTTGATATGCTAGCGTCTACGTGTACGTATCGTTTATATTTCATAAGCATTCGGTGAAAAACTGTTATTTTATTGAAATTACAGACACTACATCAGCCACAGCAAAGAACTTCGCTCCACTAGTCCGAGGGCGTCCCACCTTACGCTTGCCGATTCGCGATCTCCACTCAAGAACACGTCTACCGCATTGGTCACCGGTTTTAGGGCTAATATGGCCGGCCCATTGCCACATAATGGCATGGACTTTGGCAATACGGTATTACAACCATTTTTGAAGTGTCTCAATTATATTCTATAGTACTAATGAACCACTAAAAAATTCACAAAATTTTTATTCAATCGTTAAGTGTCCTAAAAATGCATTTAATATTTGTATTTTCAAATTTCGCGCGTAATTCGACGGAAACGCTGGACGCAGTGGACGCCATATTGCTCTGTGGTCATGACGTCAGTTGGCTGTGTAAACAAATGCAGTGATATGAGATTAAAGGTACGGTACGATCGATGATGGTTGACAGTTGCCACTTAGGCCGCATTCCGAATTACGCTGTAATCGATTTGAGCGTCCATAAACCCGTTTTGAATTACCGTGAGCGCGATATTGATGTCCCTTGAATCGTCATAGATGACGTCATGACATGCGCCATCTTGCGATTACACCGACCATGCCCCAAATAAATTACACCGTGAGCGCTGTCAAAAATGACAGTTGTGTTGTTTTGTTATGGTGGAAGCGCAAGGGTAGCCCGCGAAATTTAAATTTTCTTACGATTTGCAGATTAGTGTCAAGTTGTATGTTGATGAAAATAACAATCGCGCCAGTAACACGTATGAAGTTACAGAATTATAATCATTCAAATCATCAATACAACCCTCCAAGTTCATTTAACCCCATTGAGTGACTTTTTCATGAAATAGTTATTGAATGAGGTTAATTGAACTTGGAGGGTTGTTATGTGCAGCAGAGTCAACCAACATATCGTCCATTTTCAAAAATAGGTATTGTGAAAGGTTTCGGTTTGGGGTAATGTTCACTGTGAACGCGTTCACGAGCGTTCCGAATTGATGACAGCTTTCAGCTGTCATAATCGTGATATCTAAAACGGAACGCAAAATATAGATGTGAGCGCTGCGAGTGATTATTTTGTAATTCGGAATGCGGCCTTACAACATACCCGTATGACGTATTATCATGGCGACTACTGTTTAATGGTGTTATGAAACAGATTAAAAAAGCTGAAACCTTTGAATTGAATTTTAAAATTTAGTTTGCTATTTTATGAACTAAAACAAACGTTGTCCTACTATTTTTTGCCTAAGCTATCACAATAACATATTTTTAGATTTTATCTGTTAGAGAGTAAAATACCCTATTGTTTCTCGGGATACTACCGTCCCGGTTGCTATACCGGGATAAAACTCTGCTATTCCAGGTTTTAAATCTCTGTGCCCGGATCCTCGGGGCATTCACCGCAGTGGAGGCACACTATGGACTGTGGCGCCGTGATTTCGTCGCAGTTGTCGGTGCTGCGGATAATCTGTCGCTTACGATTCAGGCCATGGTCAGGACCGAGAGCGCGTCAAATGCCATCGCCTACTTTTGCAAAGAAGTGGTGGTCACAAAGGATGCGTCGGGTCGTACGGGAGCGGTTGCACTCTTTCTCCCTCTCTGGAGCTGGAGGCTTTAGTCAGCAGGAGTATGTGACACCCCTTCGCCTTCCAGAGTGTAGAAGATATCCTTGAGGATTTCCACACGTAAAAAAAATAAAAAAAACGACATTATGATTGAGGGATTATTAAAATTTATTTATTTTTTGCTAACACATTTTGTTCTTACAGTTCAGTAGTCCTTACAATAATACTCTAACCCTAACCCTATCGCAGTGGCATTATAAAAACTTGTCCGATCCCTGAAGGTATTATTAGGTATCGAGATGCGATTATATTTATACAATCCTATTTAGTTATCAAGTAAAAAAATGATGTACTAAAATGAAGAAACTTACATGGCAACACAGGGGCGCGGGCGGTGATTCCCCGGTCGCTCTCTGTATAGATAATACACTAAGCTTCTCCGGTAGTGACGTCATCAAAAAACAATTGACGATCAAACATACTGTCACCGATGATGGTGTTCTATGTCTACAAAAATACTTGACTTGGGTAAGCGTCAGAACCGCTGGACCAATGGAGATATTTGATTTTTATAAAATACCAAAATGGCCTTTTACCAAACTTCAAATATTTAGTACCTCGACTGACGGCGAAAAAAACGCGTTAAGAAAGTGGTCGGACATTCTGACATCAAGGGGTTACTATGACGTCTTAAAGGAGCAATTCCAGTGTGGGAAAGAGACAGAGCTATACAGGTCGTCTAGCGCCATCTCTTTTCCACAATGGAATTACTCCTGCTAGACGTCATGGTAGGCTACCAGAATGCCTGGACCACTTTTTTTCATAGTCCGAGACAACATAATTAATTTATCTCTTTGTAAATATTAACCACCTTCTTAGTATCGGATCGGACAGATTTTTTTAACATACTGTATAATTATATCGTATGTTTAATAAGTTAAAAATCACGCTCTAAAAATTAGGAAAAAAGAAAACAAAAAACATGTCTGAAATTGTTATGTCACTACAAACCATTCGATATTTATCATCTAATAATTAAACAACCTACACGTTATATATTATAATCAATGTGACGGCACTATAGATTTAAATTAGTATTGGTTAGATTTCATAGATGTCGCTGTTAGTTTAAGAGTGTCGTGAACATGAATTATGTGTCTGCTACGTCACATCCAATCACACGACAATAAGACACAACACCGAGCGCTAGTGCGCACTGCGCAGTGAGACGACGATTTACTGGCAGTATGGTTTGAGACTCGGTCGGGATCACACAGGCGTGCTACACGTTCGGTGGAGTGTCTTACTTGTGCTACCTATTTTGTTATTTTATTTTAACAGTAATTACGTGGTGATTATTTAAAAGGAAAAGGAGATGTTTCGTTTTCGGCCACAAAATGTACATTTATTGAAAAAGAGGAAAAAATACCACGAATTTAGGAAAAATATTCTCTCAAGAATGTAAGCCTGATTTGTTGTTCATGGAAAGTAATAGTTTTTCAATTATTGCCATATCCTATTCAACATGGCGTCTTACTGTTTGCTTATTTTGCTTTCCTTCTGTAATCATGTCACAAAACATAATATCACGTCGACGTTATGTATTAAAAGTATGTGTTCTAGTAATAATATATTTTATAGTATTTTATATATCCTTGTAGTTTATTCATAGGTACACCTACCAATGTTTGTCTCTGCATCACCCAAAGGTTGACTGGTAGAAAATGCCTATGGCATTAAGTCCGCCTCTGTACTAAGTGCTTGAAGTGTTAAATAAATAAATAAATAAATAATAAATAATAATTATTATACTCTTATACATCATTTTCGACTTATTATAAGCAAGAGTGATGATTTCATTGTAAAAAAATCCTTATTAGGTACCTACTACTTTTCTGTAGTGTATTTCTGAACGAACAATTCAAAATGACATTTGACAAAACCCACCAGCGTCTATCAGTAGAGTCTCGTTCGTCACGACTTGGTTTCGACTTTCGGTGGCTTTCGGTGTTATTTTACGTTCTCCCATTTATGTTTTGTTCCTACGACTTTTGCTTTGTACAATTATTACCAAATAACAATTTCTAGGTTATGCAAACGTCATCTCTACAACCTGTCATAGCTGTCCTCACGACAAACATCATTTTTAATTTTTATTGCGCGCATATTAACCATTTTATATAAAACGTCGTCGTATATGAAACATCTCCTCTTGGAATAAAAATGATTGTGCTATAACTAGTGCCTCTATTTTCTTAGCCCGACAATCCACGCCTACCTACAAAGTGCAACTTGGTAATTAAGATCATGGATCCAATTAATACCGCTGATGAGGGCCAAGTTCCTTCATATGTAATAAATATCATGATGTACAGAGCCACTTTGCCCTAAAGTATATGATCCCTTACTGCCGTTAGAATGTATTTTTTTTAGGGTAGGTGGCATACGACCACGGCTTTCTGTAAGTATTTGGGTTGAAATTGTGGCTTGGCGTGGACGGCACGCGCGTGCCTTTATGCTCTAGCGTTCATAAAGTTAATGAGATACTTGGACTTACTACAAAATACTTCAATTAATTCTAAAATCTAAACAATTTTGTTTTGTTTCATCAACATTAAAATATTATATTCAGAGGTGACAAATGTGACAATGAAAACATAGTTTTGATGACGTATACGTATACATTTCCTTTGCCTTTCTCGGGGATAATGTAGCTTCCTTTTAGTGAAAGAATTTTCAAAATCGGTTCAGTAGATCCAGAGATTACCCCCTACAACCTCACAAACTTTACCTCTTTATAATATTAGTATAGATTCAGATTTAATAAAAATGACTTAAGATCACTTGAAAATTAAAATACTTTAAAGGTGTCTGGCGGGAGTTTTCCACCGCACAAAGTGTTTGGCAGTGGAGGAGGTGAGTAATCGTACTAGCTAGCACTTAAGTAATATAAAAAAATCACTCTTTATAGTGTGTTATGTTATTTTACTACAAAGCTTGAAGTAGGTATTCACCCTAGACTGATAGCCAGACTGTTATGAGTTCTGTTACAATTTATTTCTTACTATTCAAAAGAACACAAAAGGCGTACATAACAATTCCTGGAATTTAGTCTCAGCTCTTAGAGCAAGCAATTTATAAAGTACGATGTGAAACTTACATTTGTATCAATCTAAAGTTTAAATACGACGATACGATATGATATTTTGAAGAATCTTGCCAAAACCATTTGATACCATCTATGATAAATGATGTTTATTATGCAAATAGGTTTTTACAAACACTTGTACAAATCATTTTTTTTAAATTAGATGCGGCCGGTGTTTCGTACCTGACTACTCTGAGAAGAAACAGCCGAAACAAACTCAGAGTTATAGTCTCTTTTAAAGTCCAGACATAATCTTGTTTAACTCACATGAGGACTATGCAGATTAGTGTCTGAGATGGTCTCTTGAAGAAAGAACCGCACAGATTTGAGTGGACCTGTCCAGTCAGTACAAGCATTTGTCAGTTATTGTGTAGCTCGACTTATGTAGACCTAGAATCGTATCACAGCGATCTGGACCGATGTAAAGTATCGGTGCAAAAGCAAGTATGGCGCATCCTTCAATAGGGCTTATGGCAAAGGGATTTAAAAGACTCAATAGCTTTTTTTTTATCTAGTACGTTTTCGATTTTGACACACGAATGTATAAATAGTAACAAGTATTTAATTACGATTTTCTTGTATCATACGATTTTCTGTAATCATAGATACATAAAGCAAGAAGTCCAGAAATGTTGATTGCCTATTGTATACTTTGTGGTCAAATGATATAAAATTGATTAAATCATGCTATGAATGATTTAATCGAGTTTTGTTTTACAATCTGACAAGAACATAAGACGTACGTTTATTTGCTATTTGGTTGATCAAAATAGTTTCATTGGTTCAGAATCAATCCGCTATTATGACGTCAGGATGGCGGCTCACATGCGTTTTACAATATCAGAGCTTGTATAACATTTATGAAGTTTTTAAATAGTGTTCTTATATGTATATTTGATTCCTAATGTCAAATTGAATTGAATTAAAATTCACCCGCCAACCTGACATCAGGTTGGCGGCTCATTTTAAAATGATGTTTGCTACGCATACAGACACGTACATTTTTAATTATTTTAGTATAAAAACGTATATTTTACGAACATTTAAATAGTTTATTTGTGATATATTTGGGAGTTATACACCCGCGATTCTGACGGATACGATTTTCTTCGGTCTGACTGGACATCCAGTCTATCGCTCTAAATTACATTATACCTGCTATTAATTTGACATTGTATTTATTTGTTGACATATTTTAAATCAATGGGGAAGGCAAGTCAAAGCTGATTGTAGATGGCGTGTCCATAGCTTAGTCCCAATCTAGCCAAAGAGCTCAAGCTATTTTGAAATATAAAATGACATTGACAGGTCTTCAACCAATGACGCTGCCATTAGTTCCACAGTTGCCAGCCCAATTGACTCTTATACATTTCACTTCAATTTAAATAGGCTTTTATATGTATTTGTTTCTGCATGTGATAATTTTATTTAATATGTTATTTTCAACACAATATTTAAATATCTTTGGCTCATGATCAGACCAGTAACAACGATTGACATTTCGACATATGTCAACTCTGAATATTTACAATCATTCTACGTCTATACCAAATTGGTAATTGTGTTCAACCGCTATGTTGTTTACGAAGCGTCAGGAGGCAACCCCGACTCCATGTTCATCAGCATCTTAGCCAGCATGGACCTCAAGTTGTTGTTGCTGGGAGACACATTCTGAAATTTCAAATCGTACGTCAGACCATTATAAACACACTAAATCGTCTGCAAAAATATCGTTTATAACCTCTCCGTGTTTGCCGTCAAATTGAGAGGTGAGGGATTATACATTACACTCGAATTTTATACAGGCTGTCGTTTTGCATACTGGTCAAATTCAAGGAGGTATCTATACTAATGATTATCGACCCGAGTCTATAATAAAACGGGTAGTTTTTTTTAAACGCAGCCCGTCTTTTCCTAGCCCAGTAAACGCGCCGTCACACACACAAACGCAAACATTTATTCCACAGTATGGAAACTATATGGATTTCCGTAAAAAAATAAAGAAAAATAAAAAAAAACCTAACCTGTCGTTCAATTCGTCAGAATTGTGTTACTTATGTCACTAACACAATTCTGACGAATTCAACAACACCTCATGTCAAAAACCGTGCCGTTTGGGCCGTAGGGCGTGACAAAGAAATGGACATACATTGAAAGGGTCTATCTATACCATACACGAAATCTCTTAAGGGGTCATTGTACTCATCATTATAAACAACTTTTACTATGGGACCAAGCTCGAAATTACGAAAAAAAAATCAGCTGTTCCCTACAATATGATCGCATTAACTCGTCAAAATGTATTGAACAGCTGATTTTTCTTTCGCGATTTCGGGGTTGGTCCCCTAATGAAAGTTGTTCATAATGACGAGTACAATGACCCCTTAAAAGATTTCGTGTATGAATAGATACACCTTATACAGCGTGTGTGTGTGAAAGGGTATAATCATATGGAATACTGTGGTACGGACCATCAAACTGAACAACTTTCTCTATGGGACCACCATCGAAATCGTAAAAAAATATCAGCTGTCCTATACAAAATTTCAATACCTACTGGACCCAAATGTATGGGACAGCTGATTATTTTTTTACGATTTCGATGGTGGTCTCATAGAGAAAGTTGTTTAGTTTGATGGTCCGTACCACAGTATTCCATATGATTATACAATACCCCTTCTGTTACATGCTGTATACTTACAACAAACACCTGCTTCTGACGCAATTAGGTAAAATCAACATTTTCAAAACAACGACTATTTTAGTTAAGTGAGGTTATTATGTACAGCCAGCTCATCAAGCTAATACAATCTGTCAAATTTCTTTAATAGATTTTTAACTTTATCGCTAAAGCGTTTAAGTCAAGGCAAATTGGGAAATTTTGACAGTTATGGGTAGCTTGATGCCTACAAATAGAACTAAACTAATAATAAAAATAAGACTAAAAGTAAGTACCTACATAAAGGGTGTAGGTGTAACAAGACCCTCAACGAAGCCGAAAGGCACTTGTACTCCCAGTCATTGCGATCATTTTTTTGTTCTAGACCATACCTGGGAACCTTCTAGTTACGGAGATATTGGGGGTCAAAGTTTCAAAATTTTCGCAAGTTTGTCTTTAAATACTTGTTTTTAATGTAAGATTTTTACTTTAAACACCTCCACGACCCCCGTACTATTCAATGCATCCATCAGCACAATGTTTTAAGTGCGTAATATTAAGTCCTACTGTAAAATGTGATTTTGCACCCCAAAAAAATTTTGTTTTCAGCAATAATTTTTGCGAAGTTTGATGTACATAATGCTTGGTTGACGGCTTCGTTAAGGGTCTTGTTACACCCTGTATATACAACGACGACAATAGGAAACTTAGGCATCAAAGTACTCCTCCGCGTCGCTGTCATCTGGAAACGTGCCCAGAAGACAGGCAGAATTGCCACGTTGAATGGTAAAAAGTAAGAGCCAGCCCACTCATCACGCGAAGTGACGACCAGTCGGCGAGATATTTCCATATAAAGAAGACGCACACTCGGGTCCACTGACCCGAGCGTTTCGACCCCAAACAAAACTTTGTAACACAAAGGGCAAAGGGCGAAGGAACATGGATGGGTTTTAGTCAGTACAAGTCTGACACTCCCTTCTGCTCCGCCCAGAGTAGGAGGGGTCATTTGACGACACCCCATCCGAAAAAAAAAATCAATCAACACTATCTTGAATCATACTTTTTACTTTCTATAACCGGTAGGTAACTAAATCTTATTCGCTGAGCAATTGATAAAAGTGAAAGACTTACATTGATGTCTATGTCTGCAGCAGCTAGTTGCAGTTCTGGAGCTATATTTGAAGTATTCTAGAACAATGTAAGAAATGTTAATTAACCGCTTATTAACTCCAACTATCTAATCTAAAATAAATAAAATTGAAGTGTAAGTTTGTAATATCAAAATAACAGCCTGTTCCTGAATGCATATGTATGAAAATAAATATACAGGGTGAATTTTTCAACGTCACCTGGAGGGGAAGTACTCTAAATACTGGAGATAGAAAATTTAACTCAAAGGAAACATTACTTTATTTTTAAAAATAAATAAATCTGCATTTGAAGATTTTCGAATATTCTCTTGCCACACTAGGGAATCAAACCGACTAAATTCCAAAAAAATAAGACCCTGTACTTTTAAGGCATCAATCGATAGGATCAATTTATTTATTTATTATTCACAAAATCCACAGCTCTTTACAATTTTTTCTTAAACTATATAAACTAATCCTACAGCCAATTACGGATTTACAATTTAATAGCTATACAAAAAATTGCTAAGAGTACAGCGTGAATGAGTGTGTAGGAGTGTGCATGAAGATTTGCATATGTGTGTGTGGGTATGTCATAGTGGTGTGTGGTGATTGTCTGTATACCTTCTGTTTAAATTATATTTATTTGGATCAAATCTCAATTTATTTCAATCATGAGGATCAAATCTCTCTAACAAACCTGATACATTAAATTAAAGGAAAACCATGAAATTTTAACTTGTTGCTCAAAATGAGCTCCATTTTGTTGGATACCCAAATTTTTTTATATAATTAATTTCCAGTAACTTTTAATAGCGAGGTGTGATGAATATTGAAAATCGTATTGCAAACCTCAGTTCTAAAGTCGTGTACAGTTGCATAGCATTTTTGGTCAATTTTATTTTTAACAGTCTAAAAATCTAAAGGAGTGAGGTCTGGTGATCTCGCAGGCCAACTGATTGAGCTGTTTGTACCAATCCAGGTATTGTAGTGGTTATTAACATAGGCAGTGGTGATTCTGCTGTTAAGGGCTGGGGCACCACTCGTCATAATAATAAATAAATGACGTCAAAGATAATTGTGAATGAGGTACTAACATAAGTAATGTAATCGGATGGACCTTTGAGGTTAGGCGAGCTCGAGATCAGCTCACAATAGCCTGTAAGACTCCGTGGCGCTATTGACGCTCCTGATCTGCTTGATGTGCTGGCGCGCTTCTTTGTTCCAGACAATTACTGCCGGGCAGAAAGCACAGGCTGTTTGCCGTGTCTCCATGTCGTACTGTTGCACGTGCTAAGTCACCAATTCCTCGCACTCTGGCCGCGCTTAATGATCTCTTGGATTCTAATCCAACAGATGATCTGTTTGCGGATGGATGGACGAAGATTTTATTGGTTTATCAGAAGTATTGTGAGAGGAATTTGTGAAAGTGTTGTTCTTTCTTTTATTTACTTACACTCCAAATTTTGCTTTGCTTTGTTATTTTAATATTTATGTTTCATAATTGTCTCTTCTTTTTTTTATAATTTTAGTTACTGTAATTGGTTTCACAACCGTTGTAATTATACACCGTGTTCCGGATGAAGAACACGGTGTATAAATAAATAAATTTGAGTAAAAGTGCTTTAACCTATCCCATTGAATTTATAAGTTAAGACGGATGTTTCTTCTATTCTATTCATGGTTTTCTTTTCATTTAATTTATCATGTTTGTCAGAGAGATTTGATGCTTATGGTTGACCCTATCTATTACGAGTAATGCCAAAAAAGTACAGAATGTTATTTTTTGGAATTTAGCTGGTTCGATTCCCGAGTGTGGCGAATTTTCGAAAATCTTTGAATGCAAATTTATTTATTTTAAAAAATAAAGGAATGTTTCCTTTGAGTAAAATTTATATTTATCTATTTCCAGTATTTAGAGTACTTTCCCTCCCGGTGGCGTTGAAAAACTCCGCCCTGTACATCTGTGGTTATATTACTTATTAATACATACCGACTTTAAGATAGCTGCAAGCACGCTGCTAATTAACTGAATCTTCTTGTCGACCTGTGCGATCATCTCCATGCGTTCTTGCTTACGACGACGAACCTGCTCAATTTGAGCATCGAGCAACCGCTCACTATGAAGAACAAGCACGACAAAAATTATGTAAGCAATGCATAAAACATTGTCATATGAACATACAATGTTTTTTTTAAAATTTTTATTCTTGGCAAAGGGCTTTATCGCACATGCGATCAAGTCGCCCTGATTGGCTTAACAATTTGTTAAGCCAATCAGGCAAATAATTAATAAAAATAATAATTAATTAAAAATTTGCCTTAATTAATTATTAATTTATTAATAATTAAGGCAAATAATTAATTATATTAATTTGTTAATGTGTGTGTATTACACTGTAAATCAACTAGATTTTGGCATTGCTAGTCTGTACAGTGCTCTAGCTGCGTCAGAAAGTGGCGCAGCCAGAACACTGTTGCAGTAACCTAAAACAATATAAAAAAAAACCCTGTCGGTTCCGAAAGAGGCCTAAAAGGGTGTAACAAGACCCTTAACGAAGCCGTCAACCAAGCATTCTGTACATTAAACTAAGTAATTTCACGCAAAAATTAGTGCTGGGAAACGACTTTTTTTTGGGAAAATAATCACGTTTTACGGTAAGACTCAATGTAACGCACTCAAAACATTGTGCTGATGGATGGATTGAATAGTACGGAGGTCGTGGAGGAGTTTACGGTAAAAATCTTACATTAAAGCATGTTTATAAAAAAAAAAAAAAACTTTTGAAAAAGTTGGTACTTTGACCCCCAATATCTCAGTAACTAGAAAATTCCCAACAGGTAGAGATACAGGTAGGTTGGTCTAGAACAAAAAAAATGATCGCAATGACGGGGAGAACAAGTGTCTTTCGGCTTCGTTAAGGATCTTGTTACACCCTTTACCTTCTGGCCACAGCCAATCGCGGCGCGGATTGCGGCGCGGCGAGCGGCGCGGCAAGCGGTGAGCGGCGAAAACAAATGGTAGACAATGTATGAAGTAAGCCACAGCTACCGGCGGCGCGAATTGCGGCGCGACCTGCGGCGCGGTGAGCGCCGCGCGGCACGCGGCGGCGACGGGCTGCGCGGTGTGCGATTGAAACAAATGTACTAGCGAGTATCGAGGAGGCCACAACTCAGAGCGGCGCGCGCGGCGGCAGCGGTGGACGTATTCAACATCGCACGATCGAAACAAATAAATTTGTTTTTATCGGGCGTTGAGCTTATATAAATAATGGATACTGAACAATTTATTAGTGAAATATTGAGTAAATCAGGGGGCCTAAAATGGAAGCTTTAGCAGAATCATAATATGTATCACGTTAAAAGTTTTAAATTCTTAAAATGGTCTTTATGGTTATGAGCACAAAGTCCATTTTAAGAGTTTTAAATTTTTAACGTGATTCCTATTATGATTCTGATAAAGTGGTCATTTTAGGCCCCCAGTAATATAGATATCAAAACATGTTATAAAACATTGTAGGACGAAATAAAACAACAATTTAAATACCGTGCCACTTTTGATAAGGCCATTTTAATAGTTAGCCGTTCTCTAAATACGTCCACCGCTGACGCCGCCGCGGTCGCAGCTAGTCGAGCTGTGGCTTACCACCGCAAGTCGCGCCGCCCGCCGCGCCGCCCGCCTCACCGCGCACCGCGCCGCCAGTAGCTGTGGCCAGGACGTTAGATATACCAATGACATCTATACAAAAAATAAAATGGAAATGTGTGTTTGTAATATCAAAATAACATTTTTTTTACATAATGCATATGAAAGTTAGTATAATTATACGGTACTTACAACAGAAACACATTTTTGCCTGTTTGTCTGTTTGTTCCGGCTAATCTCCGAAACGGGTGGACCTATTTTGAGGGGACTTTTACTGGCAGATAGGTGATGTTATAAGATCTAACATAGGTTACTTTTATTTGAGAAAATATTAGGGTTCCGTGCAAAAAAAATAAAACCCTTGACATTAGTAAATAAAAATAATTTCCCGCGAACCAAGGTCGCGGGCGACAGCTAGTTACCAAATAAAATACGAAACATAAAATATTCATGAAAGTAAACATATTAATTAATTTTTAAATCCATGATTTTTGTGCCAAAATTACCACTATTTCCCTAAAATCAAACAAACTTTTAAAACATGACAACACCATTATTAGTGTTAGTATGTGCGATCGTCAGTTGTTTGTATAAGATGTCACTAGTCGAGAAGCGACCAGAGTGTCGCCGCCCGCGTCCCAGTGTTGCCAAGTAAGTTTCCTAATTTCAGTACATTTTATTAAACTTTTATCGGGGTATTTATTTTACTTGTCACCAAAAAGGATTACATAAATCGAAACTAATCTCAGTACCTTACGATACCCTCACGGATCGGAAATGGTTTTTTTTTTTAAATCAGGTCATCTGCACGTCTATAGACCAGCCGATAAAAAAAAAAAACAAGATGGCTGCCAGTCGCGGGATATTGGGTTAAGAATGTTTATAAATGTGTATTTGTCGATAGAAAATAGTATAAAGCATGTAACAGGACCCTAACGAAGCCAAAAGGTAGTTGGTCTCCACGTTATTGCGACATTTTTTTTTGTTCTAGACCATACCTGGGTAACCTTCCATTTACGGAGATATAGGGGGGGTCAAAGTTCCAACTTTTTCACAAGTCTTTTTTTTTAATACATGGTTTTAATGTACGATTTTTACTTTAAACACCTCCACGACCCCCGTACTATTCAATCCATCCATCAGCGCAATGTTTTGAGTCAGCGCAATGTTTTGAGTGCGTTACATTGAGTCCTACCGTAAAACAGGATTTTTCACCCCAAAAATAGTCGTTTCCCAGCAATATTTTTTGCGTAAAGCTACTTAGTTTGATGTGTGAATGCTTGGTTGACGGCTTCGTGAAGGGTCGGCTTACAACCTGTATATTGACATTTCGATAATACATATAATCCAACGTCTAATGATCAATAAGTGAATACTTGACCCCGTGTTCTGAACAGCCTCAGCAGCTAAGAGACGCAAAATGGTACCTGAGCTCGTTAGCAGCACAATTTTTGCATTTCTTTGGCAGCGGTTC
This sequence comes from Eugnorisma glareosa, assembly GCA_947578425.1. NCBI lineage: Eukaryota > Metazoa > Arthropoda > Insecta > Lepidoptera > Noctuidae > Eugnorisma > Eugnorisma glareosa. The sequence goes on from OX387984.1 coordinate 3,246,995, forward strand.
ACCGGAGTCGCGGTCGTGCGTTGAGCTGCTCACTGAAATCAAAACCAACATATAATTACAGTCGCAGCACTCGCTAGAAGGGGATCGCGCATGGCAGCAGTGGGACCTGAACCCATCGTGCCACTCCCTTTCGGGTACCTACACACACTGGTAAGGAAACGAACTAGTGAACAACACCACAAGCTATGGCAGGACCATGGTGAGTGCAGGCAGGCCAAGGAAGCACTTCCTGCTATCGATGGCCGCTTCACGAAACGAGCGCTTCGGCTGACCAAACTACAGCTGCGCACAGTTACAGCCGCCATCACTGGACACGGCTCTTTTAATAAACACCTCTTTGTCATAGGAGTCACAGACAGCCCCCTGTGCCGAGCCTGCATGGAGGAAGACGAGACAGCAGCCCACGTGCTTCTGCACTGTCCAGAGCTTGCAACATACAGGGCAAAGTACTTCGGTAACCCAGGTACTCTCCGCGAGATTACCAGCAACATCAAGGCGCTGCTGGCCTTTCTCGGGGAGCTAGGGTGGATCGAATAAATTTCCCACCCGCACTCAAAATACGCGCTTAGACGTGGAGTTGCGGACACCAGCCCGCTATACAATACAATACAGTCGCAGCAGCAGAACGCATGCAGTGTTCACATTGAGTTCCTTCTAGGTAATGGGACGGTCATTGTACTAATTACCCTATCAGACTACCATCGCTGTGACTTTTTTTTAAAGTTACTGCACCATGCTGAGATAGGGGCCTTTTGGGCCGGCACAGAACCGATTTCAATTGTTTTATATTTTACCAATGTTTACTTTTTTATATAATTTTGTTTTAATGTTAATTCAACCATTTTTAGTATTTTTTTTTTTGTATTGTGCTGTGTGAGTGGAATAAATACTTGTTCTTTCTTTAATTTCTGTCAATTCAATTCAAAAATTAAAATATTTTATTTCACATACTTAAAGGATAGGCACTTATAAAACGTTGAAAATAAAATGCACGGTTCGGATGTTATAAATAGGTGTTTAGGTGTGGAATTAATATACTTTAGTCAAATAAGATCACAATAGTTTTATTTGCACGACCATGACAAGAGAGATAAAAAAGAACACGGTAAAAGTGAAAGACACATAAGTACCAAAAACAATCATCATAGAGTCGATAAAGAGGTTTCGTTCACAAAGTCCAACACTACCCCTTGAACTAAACGTATGCATCAATTTTAATTAAATCACAACACTACCCCTTAAACTTTTGTCTTAGATAAAAACAAACGTTACTCATATAAATGTAACATCTAACATCTTAAATAATATTTTATTGTTTTAAGAAATGTTACATCACATAGTAATAAATAAGAATAACAATATTACACTGTTATAAGATGTACAATGAATAAAAATATTAAACCGATAAAAGAGACAAAGAGAACTTAACATGTTTCTCTTTAGTTAACGGTTTAGTAAGCAAGTCAGCTACCATGTCACCAGTAGGCATATAACAGATATCAATAAATTTATTATTTACAATATCCCTTATAAAATGATGTCTAATATCTATATGTTTGGTACGGGCATGAAACATTGAATTAGAGCATAGTTTTTGTGCTGACTGATTATCATTGTACAAATTTATCTTACAATTAACTTGAAGGCATTCAATCAAAAAAGTACGTAAAAACAACGCTTCTTTGCAAGCATCTGAAATAGCCATGTATTCTGCTTCAGTACTTGAGAGAGCCACAGTCCTCTGCTTACGGCTTTCCCAAGATATAACAGAATCGCCTAATTTAAATATATATCCTGTGTATGACCGACGATCTACCTCATTAGATGCCCAATCAGCATCTGTGTAGCCATTTATGATCAATCCGCCCTTAACATACTTAAGAAAGTAATGACTTGTACCTTTGAGGTATCGCAGGACCCTTTTCGCCGCTTTCCAATGAGTTTCATCGAAACATTCATTAAATTGGCTCAAAAAACTTACAGCATGCGAGATGTCTGGTCTGGAACACACCGAAATATACATTAAGCAACCTATGAGATTTCTGTAGTCGAGACGAGTATCCTTGACTTCACTTTTCTTTAGTTTCGATCCAGCTTCCATAGGGGTTGGAGACGGCTTGCATTCAGTCATATTAAATTTACGTAGAACAGTTTCAATGTAATGTGACTGATTTAAAGTAATCGATTCTTTATTCCTGCGTACGCACATGCCCAATATTTGATGAGCTGGACCCAAATCTTTCATCTCAAACTCTGACATGAGTTTTTCTTTCACCATATCTCTTTCTCTGGATATCGATGAAGAGAATAACATTATGTCGTCGACATAAAGGGCAATTATAACCATTTCCCTCTTTTGACCTTTATAATAGACACATGGTTCTGAAGGCATTCTATTGAAATGGAGTTTATTTATTAACACTCCGTTAATTTTTTCATACCATGATTTTGCAGCCTGTTTTAATCCATAAACGGCTTTATCCAACTTATACACCTTATGTTCTTGTCCTATCTTAACAAATCCTTCTGGTTGTTCCATTAGCACATGCTCTTTTAGATCACCGTTCAAAAAAGCTGTTTTGACGTCTAGGTGATTTATTTCCAGATCATATTCTGCAGCTAGTGCTAACAACAAACGGATAGTAGAGTAACGGACAACAGGTGAAAAAGTTTCATAGTAGTCAATGCCATACCTTTGAGTAAATCCTTTGGCAACCAGCCGTGCCTTGTATTTTAGGAGACTTCCATCTAAGTTCCTTTTTCTTTTAAAGATCCATTTGCATTTTACTGCTTTGTGATCTTTAGGTAGATCCACAAGGTGCCAGACTTTATTGGTATTAAAGGATTTATACTCATCTTCCATGGCTTCCTTCCATTCTTTAGCTTCATTGCCACCAAGTGCCTCCTTAACAGTCTCCGGGTCTCCAAGATCCCTGTACTGCTGAGTTACCAGTTGTGCAGATAGATTTTCCTCTACAGCATCAGTGAAGTCTGTAATTGTCGAGTCTTCACTTGAACTCCCTGGAATATAGGTTTCATCCGATGAGTTGTCTGCTTCAGATGAACTACCACTGTCATTGATACTAAATACTGTGTCCCTGTTCCTATTTCTGACATCAGAATTACAATTTTCAGAGACATCCTGTGCACTTTCATTCCCAGTGTTGTCGCCTGCCCTACATGTCGGTTCTGTACGAGAAACAACATGAACCACATGTTTAGTATCATCATCTGACAGATCCTTCTTCCAAAAACAATCTTCTAAAAACCTCACATGGTGTGCTTTAATGCAATGCCCAAGGTTCTCAGGATCCATAAGTTTATAACCCTTTGTATCGTTAGAATAACCGACAAATATGTATTTCTTTGCCTTCGAATCAAGTTTCTTGTGATTTGAAGTCAAAGCATAAGTCAAGCAACCAAATGTACGAAGGTGACTTACATCGGTCTTTGTATTAGTCCATTTCTCCAGTGGTGTCATGCCCATGACAGCTTTTGTAGGTGAGCGGTTCTTCAGATACACTGAAGTGTTTACGGCCTCTGCCCAAAAACGTTTGTCAAGACCAGCATCTTCTAGCATACAGCGAGCTTTGTCCATGATGGTACGATTTGCTCTTTCTGCCACACCATTCTGTTGACTACAATGCGGGACAGTCGTTTGGTGCTGGATTCCTTGCTGCTGCAGAAACTCCTGAAAATGTTTATTGATATATTCACCACCATTGTCACTACGAATAGTTTTTATTTTCTTATCAGTTTCATTTTCAACAAGCTTTTTAAATATTTTGAATTTTTCAAAAACTTCACCTTTTGTTTTTAAAAAATAAACAAATGTTTTTCTTGAACAGTCGTCAATGAAAGTAAGAAAATAACAAGCACCACCAAATGACTTCTCTTGCATTGGACCACATAAATCTGTATGTATTAAACCTAAAATCTCCTTAGACCTACTGTGAGAAACTTTTGGAAAAGGTAATTTTGTAAGTTTTCCTTTAATACAGGCAATACATGATTGAAAACAAGTACTATCATAATTCATACCAATGACCATACCTTGTCTCATGACATTCATGCTCCTAGAGTTGAGGTGCCCCAGCCTGCGATGCCATACTTCCTGTGACACCAAGCTGCTCTGCTCTTGCTCTGACACATCACAGTCCAGTATTGATTTACTGCTGCTGTCAGAGACCATGCATTGAGGCTGTACTTCGACATCAGCTCTACTGCTATTCCCTATAGAATCTAATTGAAAAATACCATTCACATAACTAGCAGTAGCAATGGTTTCATGCCCGTCCATTATCCTACAGGTTTTAGAATTAAAATTGACTTTATAACCTTTTCTTGTTAACTCACTGACTGATAAAAGGTTAGTTGACAGTTGAGGAACCAAATAAACATTAGTTATTGTTGTAAAACCGCTGTCTAACTCAATTCTAACTTTACCTAATCCTGCAGTACATAATTGTTCACCATTTGCAATGTTCACAGAGAGTTTTTTGATTGATTTCAACTCTGACATAATACTCTTGTTGTTGCACATATGGTTGGTTGCACCAGAGTCCACATACCAGACATCATTCTTGAGATTAACCGACAATGCTGACAATAACACCTTCTTCTTGTCCTTGACATTACTCACTGGAGTCGTAGAAGCAGCAGCATTCTTAGGGCAATTCTTCTTTGTGTGTCCTGGCTTCTTACATCGATAACATTTCATCTTCTTGGTAGTAGACAAAGCCGATGCAGACTCTGATTTCTCATCTCTCCTATGAAACTCTTGTAATAACTTGTTTTTTACAGTGTCACTGACAAGTTTGTTACTTGTGTTCTCTAACGCCATGATGAGCGGGTCGTAATCTGGTGTGAGTCCGCTCAACATGATGACAGCTATGAAGTCATCGTCTAGTGGAGAACCTATGTCATGCAATTGTTGTGAAATATCCGTTATTTTCGTTATGTAAGCCTCCATGTTACAAGCACTCTCTTCGAGCTTAGTTCCAAAAAGCAACCGCAGTAATCCTAAGCGTCTGCACAGACCCTTGTCCTCATACGCCTTTTGTAGATTTGTCCAGGCTTCATAAGCTGATTTTGCGTTACGCACAAGCGAGAAAGCATTGGGATGTACAGAAAGACAAATTTTTGCAAGCGCGCGCTGATTTTTTCTTACATCTTTGCTTCCGTCGGTGGACTCGATACATTCGAGTAGGTCTTCGTGCATTAGGAGCATTTTCATTGAAAACTTCCAATTATTATAGTTTTCCGCCCCCTTCAGCCTTTCTATAGGAATTCCAGTGTGGTTGGCTTCGCTGGTCATGTTTTTCTTCTAATATTGTCACCAAAGAAAAAACACGTGCCGATCGTTTTTTGTATTTTGCTTATTTTCTTACGAAAAATAACTTTCCTTATTTGAGTAGGTGCATGGGCGCATAACCTGTTATAAATAGGTGTTTAGGTGTGGAATTAATATACTTTAGTCAAATAAGATCACAATAGTTTTATTTGCACGACCATGACAAGAGAGATAAAAAAGAACACGGTAAAAGTGAAAGACACATAAGTACCAAAAACAATCATCATAGAGTCGATAAAGAGGTTTCGTTCACAAAGTCCAACATCGGATTGGTCGTTTCCTCAACCGAAACCGAAAACCCCAAAAAAAAAAACCGAAATATAAGAACCGGCAAGAAACTCCATGGTTACTATTTTCAAATTCAAATGATTTGGTTGGTTTTACAATATTATCATGTTACAGCATTGATATTGATACTTATTATGAGGGGACAGCGTAGGTCGGACAATGAAACGTAAAACAAGATAAAAAAGTCATCAAGCATCTGGGAATCTACAAAACCTACAATGTTCACACATTCACAAACAATCGGTAAAAAAAAATATTATAAAATTATTACCCTCCTTCTGACGCAGTCGGGTAAAAAGACTAAATTAAACATGGACAACATACAATGGCAAGATAGACAAGAATAGTCCATGACCGTGATTGTTGTTTCCATGATTGTTTGTGGAGATACACCGTAAGCACACTTGAGATCTGAGCCGTCCATGAATCCCATCTGCTGAGATTGTCTTTGCTACGGCCGACCTGGGTTCGGAGTATATTAAGAGATTTCAAAGTCGGCCACGGCAAAGCATCCCCAAGTGGAAGGCTCCCAGACCTCGATGAAACCGTCAGGGGGCTTAAGCAGCTCCCTCCAGAGATCACATCTTGCTGTGGAGGCATTGCGCGAAGCCGAACACCCCGGTGTACATCTCTTGCCTACATTACACCACTGAGGCAGAGGACATCGAGGAGTACGTGCGCCAAAAGTTGAAGTACACGCCAAGAGTACAGCTACTGGAGTCGCGCCGAAACGTCAATTTCAAGGAGTTTGTGGTGCGCAAATCAACGTGTATGTTTCATTGGGTGCTGGAGGAATGTTTTTGGCCACAGGATGTGGTGTTCCGTCGCTTCCGCGGACTAATTCCACAAGAACGCATAAATCATCGTGCAAGTGAAGTGTTACTAACATAGTTTTTAAGTTGCCTGTACTAACAAAAAATGTTATTAGTACACACATCAAAGTGTCTAGGGATCAAGCATTTTTATGTGGATTTCTTGAGATTGAGATGTGGCTTTGTAATAAATTTATGATTTTATAAATTTATATGGATCCTTTTTGGTGCATTTCATAATTTGAATCAGGAACTGTGAATCAAATTCGAGTAAAAGATGAAAATCAGCTGTCAATATTTTCCCTATAAAAACATACAACGCATTGAAGACATTATTAGTGCTACTGTTTCCCTACTACTGATTAAAACCAACGTTATTATGGAGCGGCGACGTCATTTAAGCAGGGAAGAAATGCTCAGAGCCGTGGGAATGATAGAAGCTGGTTCCCGGCAACGTACTGTGGCTTTAGCTCTGAATACAAGTCAGAGTGTTATCAGTCGACTTTGGACACGTTACCGAAGCACTGGTACCGTGGCTGAGCGCCATGGAGGACGGTATCGCTGCACCACACGGAGACAAGACCGATACATTCAAATCTTAACTCGAAGAGCTCCAACAATAACCGCCATGATGTTAGCCGTGAGGCTTCATCACTCTTCAGGGAACTTAATTAGCGACCAAACAGTCAGAAACCGCTTGCATGAAGTGAACCTTCATTCCCGAAGACCGCTACGGGTACCACCTATAGCAATGCACAATCGTAGGATACGATATCAATGGGCTCTTGAACACAGAAATTGGGCAGAAGAACAATGGCGTTTCGTGTGCTTTTCTGATGAGTCTCGTTTTAGTATGAGACCGGATACAAGACGTATACGACACTGGAGAACCCCTGGACGCCAACAGCGATTAAAATCCTGCCAGGAAGTCCATCCTTATAGTGGTGGAACCAACATGGTATGGGCGGGTATTTGGATCGGCGGAAGAACTGAGTTGATTTGGATCAGAGGCAACCTCAACGCTCAAATTTATGCTGAGACGATTGTATCAGACGTCATCGTTCCTCTACAAGTGCAAATCGGTCCCTTATTTCAGTTAATGCATGATAATGCACGACCGCACACCGCAAGAGTTGTAAGACAGACTCTCGCCGCAGCTAACATCAATGTCCTGCCCTGGCCTGCTCAGTCGCCAGACTTGAATCCGATTGAGCATGCATGGGATATGCTACAGAGAAGAGCTCTGCCGAATATGGAGGGTATCCAGTCGCAAGAAGACCTTTTTTTGTTGTTGCAACGAACATGGGCGGCCATTCCACAGCGTGATTTGGATGAACTCATTTTGAGTATGCCAAACCGATGTTCTTGTGTTGTTAGTGTTCGCGGTAGAAACACGGATTATTAATTGTTTAAGTTACCCAATAAAATTTTAAAGAAAACTGTTATATCAGTCTTTTTTTCGAACTTTTGTGTTAGTGGTTCAAATGTCAAAAATCCCTTTATTAGGAAAATGGCAAATTTCTTTATTAATGCAAAGGTGACTTGGTTTATCGTTACTGTGACAAACGAAAACACTTTATTTGATGAATCCTTAAAGAAAATTTTAATTAATATCAATCAGGAGAAAAGTTATTGCAAAAATATATGTTGATCCCTAGACACTTTTGATGTGTGTATGTATATTTAGGTTAAGGTATTTATTTATGGGTCTTTGTAACTTGAAATAAATGGATTCTTATTTTCCGGAAAGTGTTTTTCTTCTCAGCCATTAGACTGGATTTTAGCTATACATTGACGGGCCGAAGTTAGAGCAAATGTAGCGTGTGGTCCGGTGTGGTGTGTATGTTTTGTGATTGTTTATTATTGCTATTAGCTGGGCTTAGAGATGGGGCTATACCCGGTAAAAACCCATACTTTGGGTAAATACCCATTTATACCCATTTTACCTTCGCATTTTTAATTTTAACCGGGTAAAAATTAAAATCAGATTAATTTAAACTAATAGGGAATATGCATGTAATTTTTTTTCACTTAAATCTATAATATGCAGTACTATCAACCCAAGAAAATAATTAAAAGTTAATTTCAACTACTTACTGCTTGTCGCACAAAAAAAATATTAAACTCCTGCAATTTTCTACGACATTTCAAACGTCCATGACTATCGCGGCCATTCATGTCAGGACTTTGATGTCACTTACCTCTATCTGCCTTGTTTAAATCTAATTTTTTGCCCTTAGTAGATTAGTTTTACTAAAATGTAAGTGCTTTATTTAAGCAAAAATTGCAATAACAATTTTATAGTAAAATCTTAGTGAAACTTTAAGTACTTTTCAATTAAAAGTGTTTCTTTGACACATGGATTGTGACGTCACTACCGGAATCGATGCGTTTTGTGTTTGCGTTCCGTTTCACCAAAAACACGCTACATAAAGTATTAAATTGTAAAATAAGTGTTTTATTAGAGAATTAAACAAGTGTACCACAATGTTTTTATGGTCCAATACAAGGCATTTTAAAGAAATAAAAAAAGTTTTGTATTTCTTGCATATACCCTATTATTGTATTTTTAGGGTTCCGTAACTCAATCGTCAAAACGGAACCCTTATAGGATCACAATGTTGTTCGTCTGTCTGTCTGTCAAGACCCTTTTTCTCAGGAATGCGTGGCGGTATCAAGGTGAAATTAATACCAAATACTCAAGTCTGCTACTCCTTGGAGCATCGAAAACATCAAAAATCAACGCGATCAAAAGATATGACTGTTTCACAAGGGAATCAAAACCTATAGGATACTTTGACCTAGAATCATGAAATTTGGCAAAAAGCAAGGTCTTACAGCACAAAAAAAGGGAACATTCCAAAAAATAAAAAAGTTGAAAATTTTTCCCAGTACATACATAGTTGACGCCAATTAAGATGTTTTTTTTTAGATAATAATAGTACGGTTACGACCCGCGTGTTTCGTTTTTGAGGTGGAAAACGTACGGTTGCGTTTTTGAGGGGTTTGATTTCAAAGCGTTTTCAGCGGTGTCCCCTTATTTCGCAGACAGAAATTTCATAGAATTTCGTTTCGCCGAAAATGTTTCTTATAATATTTGGTTCTAGTATTTTTATTTCGAATATTATTGTTTTAACGACTATTTACTTGAATGAAATATATTTCACAGAAATACAATTCAGTGAATTTTATAATCACATTTTTTTATTTAACATAAAAAAATGTGATGTTTGATTCACATTTTTTTGACGTTTGTTCGGTGTTTTTTTCCATGGTATTTCATTTCAACGAAAATGTAAAAGTAGACGTTATGCTATCCATAATTTTTTGTTGTTTTGTACACACACCACATCAACATAAACAAGGCGTTGTGGCAAGGAAAACTTAGGATGCAAGAGCTAGCCCATAGCTCACCGTCCACAGGCCCGCGTCTACGGTGGCCGGGGGCCACCACGTGGCCCCCGACGCCCGGTGCGTCTCCCGCGGCGGCTGGGACGTGAGGTTCTCTCCCTCTCACGTCCCGCCACCTCCTTCGCTAGCATGACTGCTTCGCAGAAGGAGGTGACGGCGTCCCATTCCGTCTCGCTCCGGACCATGGATTGAACCAGGGCCGGACGCGAGAGGTCGCCGCCGCCGTTCGCCGCTACGAGGACACGGCGTTGCTCCGCCCAGGAAAGTACGGCTTCAATATCCTTAAGTTGGTATGACAGGTTAGTGCAAGGTCATCAGCGTATAAAAATCGGGTAGAGTTTGGGCTGGCTGATTGGTCGTTTGTATAAATGTTTAATAGTGGCGGCGCCAATGCACTACCCTGAGGTAGTCCATTTTTTGGGCTCGCCATCTACTTCTATCTTCAAGGAGGTGCGCCTGAAATCGTCGGTTACTGAGCCTTTATCGGAGAATTCGTGTAAACTTGAAATCCTCTTTCAGATTGGTCACTTTTCATAACAGACGATTTATATTTACAATGTCGTATGCTGCCGACAAGTCCACGAATACTGCCCCCGGTACTGCGAAACTGTCTTAGTTTCAAACCCGACCTCCATGTGTTGGGTGAGGTTAAGATGGGGTCGAGAACCCGAGACAGATAAAGTAATAAAAATTGTTAAAAATGGTAGTTACTGGGAATAAAATTAATAAGTTATTCTTTTAAATCGTGACACTGACCACCAGTGGCTGAAAAACAAGTGAGGAACATCGGATAAGATGATCATCGTGAAATATTTGGTATGCTTGTCCAATTGTTGGATAAATAAATGTTTTTAACGACAGATGATTTTAGGTTCTTACTGGATCGCTTAGCTTAGATAATTTCAAATTAGAGAGATAATAGAAACCACATTCGCTTCAGTAGCAGAGAACAATATTGTGTTGTAGTACTACCTCAGTAGTACATACCTTCATCAATCGCGCTCCACTCCCGATTCTGAGTTGTAGTGCTTGGGTCTGGTTGCATTCTGAAGATGTCCGGTTCACTTCGTTCTATGGCGGGTTCCGTATTGTATCCTACTGCCATAGGCTGAATACTTAAATGCGAACATTAAAACCGGTGAGACTCACTTTTAACATAATAAAAGTTGATACTTTTATTACTACTTTTTAGGGTTCTAACATGATGTTAATCATTTCACTTAGCAAAAGGACAACATAAAATAACACATAGCATAACATACAGCTGTTGTCGATGGAAAATCAGATCTCAATATACCGTTTGCCACTTTTCACCTTTATGTCCTAAGTAATAAGGTTGGAAAGACTGTCAGTGAACTCGTTGATGTTGCCATAACAACATAACTAAATGCCGGGAGCAAGCAAAGTGACAAAAATCCTAACACATATTATAAATGCGAAAGTGAATATGTTTAATTGTACGTATTATGTTGAAATTTGTCACATGGTTAAATCTAGGTTAGGATATGATCTGAGCTCCACGATAGAGGTGCAGCGAGCTTAAGCTGGACTATGAAGAAAGACTTACCATGACATTGGGGGGGGTGGTGGTGGAGCGTTACAATAAACTGTAGGCTGCTCTACTGGTGCTTCTGAAAGAAAAATTATCAACTTTTGAGCTAATATTACCCAAGTTTTGTGAACAGGTCAAATTAAATGGTGTTACACCCCTATTACCTTCAGCCTGTGGTGGTGGGGGAGGAGGAGCAACCGTACTAGGTTCTTTTAGATGAGCTAGTGTATGAGGCGGTAAATATCCAGTCCTGTAGAAATGTTCTTTTTCGAACACTGTGGCGTGAACGAATTTACACTTAGGAAAAGAACATACTGTATTCTGGAAATTGCGACAAAATGTGTAAACCCCCGGCAACTGAGACAAAATTAATTCATGTGCAAATATACACGCCGCACCCTTCTTGCAAGTTCCACGTGCAAAATTTCTGCACATGGTAATAGTTGGCTTATCCTCAGACTGGGTAGGCTTATCTTCAGATGGGTCAGTTTTAGTAACTGAAGCAACAGCCTTTATTTCTTCTGGCTGTTTGAACTCAATTGAAGTTTCAGTGGTACCGCAGTTATATTCATCGTCTTCAATTTCCTGCTTTAAATGAATGATCATGGGTGGTGTGTCTGGTGGTGGCGGGTTAGGTGGTAGAGGTGGCTGCACAGCTGCAATTGTGACTTTCTCAGGTTTGTTGGGTCCCAACAATGGAACATTTGGTTCCACGGAGGGATAATTTGCTTCGATCATCATAGCTTCTTCGAATTTCGACCTCAAATACTTCTTATGCTTGAAGTTTGGTTCATCACTGCGACACTTGGCTTGAATTTCTGAAAATGATTTAATGTACATATTAGTATTTATGCTTGAGATAAAACAGCCAGGCTCAAGTGGGAGTCGGCAGGCCAATTCGCACGGATGCACCCAGCAAAGATTGTCACTCAATGGACGCCTGAGAAAGGACAGCTCTGTTGAGGTTCACTGCAGCGAAAGCAGCGTGATGATCTGATATGTTTGCGAGGCTCACATTGCCAGAGACTGCACAGAATAGAAAGGTATGGAAGGAGAAAGGGGAGGCCCTTGCCCAGCAGTGGGACACTGTGTGGGCTAATAAAAAATAAAAATAAAGTATTTTTGTACAGACGCCAGCACATCAAGCTATGCGAAACTGTAAAATTTCCCCAATGAACCTTGAACCTAATGCTCTAGCAATAAACTTGAAGATCTATTAAAGAAATTTGACAGAATACATTACATTAATGCATGCGCAGATAATAGTACTCTTGTTTCAGTGCCCAAATTATCTCTACTACTGTGATGATGTCAAGAACGCCACTGACCAGTGAGCCACAAGCAATGTGGCAACTGACAGCGCCTAAGTGATCCAGTCAAAAGACAATGGTGTTTATTGTTAATCCAAAATGAAGGAGAATTAAGTTAAGAGATAAACAAAGTGGAAGGGACTCTAACCGCCCCTAAGGCGACCCACTGGCCGAAAGCGTATGTGTTTATCATAACTTGCAGACATTAAACTAACATCAAATTAGCGAAATAAATGAGGGTTTAGCAACTATTTACCTTCCTCTGAAACCTGCATTTCCTCTCCTTTGTAGAACATACGTGAGACTTTTATTTTACTTCATAGAAACAACGCCCACGCCTTGAATTATTGTTATTTTTCGAACAGAAAAACCAAACCACTCAACGCATTCAGGAAATGAGCTTGGATGAACAACAAGATCCCAAATCTATACTCTACCTAGCGAAAAACAGATGTCTCAACCGTAATTCGGAATGCGGCCTAAATATCACCGTGAGCGCTGTCAAAAATGACAGTTGTGTTTTATTTTGTTATGGTGGATGCGCAAGGGTAGCCCGCGAAATTTAAATTTTCTTACGATTTGCAGATCAGTGTCGAGTTGTATGTTGGTGAAAATAACAAACGCGCCAGTAACACGTATGAAGTTACAGAATTATAATCATTCAAATCATCAATACAACCCCCCAAGTTCATTTAACCCCATTGAGTGACTTTTTCATGAAATAGTTAATGAATGGGGTTAATTGAACTTGGAGGGTTATATGTGCAGCAGAGTCAACCAACATATCGTACATTTTCAAAAATAGGTCTTGTGAAAGGTTTCGGTTTTACGAGCGTTCCGAATTGATGACAGCTCTCAGCTGTCATAATCGTGATATCTAAAACGGAACGCAAAATATAGATGTGAGCGCTGTGAGTGATTCGGAAAGCGGCCAAAGATCAATAAAAACCATAGACATTTTTTTTTTTGTCTAGCTCTATGATAAAAACACTCGGCAGAAGAGGAACATTTTTTTTTTGTTTTACTTTTTTCATTTGCTCATGACCATTGATATTTAAAAGTCCTTCAGTCGAAATAATAGACTACAAAGTAAAAATTAAAAAAAACCGGCCAAGTGCGAGTCGTGCTCACAAGTACTTAGGGTTCCGCAGCAGCAAACAATATAATAAAAAAAATTGAAGGCTCATTCATATGTTGTAGGTATTATAAATTACATTTCAACAGCAAAACTTAAGTTTTTCATAGTATGTTACTTAAAGAAAAACAAAGTTACTGCTGCAGTTTGATGAAAAAGTCCCATATCTCGAAAACCGTTCATCAAATTTTATTTAGACCAATTTTGGTTGAAAGTTTTTTTTACATTCTACAATCCTAAATTTTTTCGGAATTTTCCTTCTCTTGTTTTAAAAATTAGAAAATGTGTCCCGTCCCCCCAGACACACATTTTACCATTTTGGAAGTGTCTATCTTTCAAATGGAAGACTTTGACAAAAAATGATTTATGAACGTCAATGTCATTTTGAAAGACCTTTAAGACACCCTGCAAGTATAAAATTGACAAAAAAAAATGTTTTTTAGTTTCAGTTCCATGTAAGTACCTATGAAATCGTTTAATCTTTTTTTTGTACAAAAATGGTAAAGCGGTTTACAGAATACATCTACCTACTAAGTTTCAACTGTGTAGTCCTAATAGTTTCGGAATAAAGTGACTGTGACATACACTTACAGACAGACAGGCAAATTTTTATGGTGAATCTTTATGGGTTTCCTTTTTGCAATTCGGCTACGGAAACCTAAAAAGCAGTAGCCCGCGAAATTCAAAATTTTCTTACGTTTTTTGCAATTTGCCGGTCAGTAATAAGCTGTATGTTGAACAAAATATGAGCAACCGTAACACGCATGTATTTACAAATTATAATCATAGAAATTTCAATACAGCCTATGAATGACTATTTCATGAAAAGTCATACAAAATTAAAGAAAATTTGAATTTCGCGAGCTCCCCTGGCGCTTCCACCTTAATACTGGTTATGAGCTTTCTTTTGAAGAACTTTAATCCATTATGCCATGGTTAAAGGTTAAGTTCAGTTGTAATAAAGTCCCAATAGTCCTTTTATAGTATTTTTTCGAATCTTTTGAAATATTCAAAACAGCAAGTAGATATTTTTTGGGCATTAGCATGTAACCTTCGTTAACATGACATGGTTTAATGTCCAATCCTGCAGGGCTATTGCGTAGGGGTGGTGACCCACGCTCTGGTTCTTTCCTGGTGCAGAGGCTAGCCGTGGCAATTCAGCGCGGAAACGCTGCAAGTGTCATGGGCTCCTTTGCGTCGGGAACGTCTAAGGACTGTGGCTTTTCTGTGACTTAAGGTTTTTTTTGTAAACTGTTTTTTTTTTATTATTTGACATGTTTCTTAGCTTACTAATTACATTTTCTATTGATTGGTTTGAAATAATAATTGGGTGTAAAAGTACGGTAACCATAGCGAAATAGAAAGGCACTTGTTCTCTCCGTCATTGCGTTATTTTTATTGTTCTAGCTAGACCATCCTGGGAACCTTCTAGTTACGGAGATATTGGGGGCCAAAGTTCCGACATTTTCGCATGTTTTTTTGTGTAATACAGGTTTTTAATGTTTTAACTTTACTTTAAACACCTCCACGACCCCCGTACTATACATTACATCCACCAGCACAATGTTTTGAGTGCGTTACATCGAGACCTACCGTAAAACGTGATTTTTCACCCCAAAAAAAAAACTTTTGCGAGCAGTAATTTTGAGGTACTTAGTTGGATGTAAAGAATGTTTGGTTGGCAGCTTTTTGAAGGGTCCGTTTACACCCTGTAGAAAAGATCCCTCCGGCCGTTTTCGCAACTGTGATTCGCAACCAGTAGCGAATTAAGAATTTTTATTCTTAATTCGCAACCAGTTGCCAATCAGGACAACAACTTTTGCAAAGTGGTTAAAAAGATTAATATTGCCCAAGAGATGGTAAATAAATGTGTACTGGTACTGGGTCTCTAAACATTTGTATGTAGGCGTATTGTGGCAAAGTCGTTGCAGAAAACATGCCTGCAATGGCTCCTAAAGGGGTCAGTTTTCCATCTACTGTCCTCTTAACACTTTGGTTGTAATGACTTCTATGGCACAAGTGATGTTTTATAAATCTTTTCGTTTGTCACGTCCATATATACAACATGTAACAAAAAGGGTATAATCATATGGAATACTGTGGTACGGACTAGGGATGTTACGGAGCTCCGACTCCGATTCCGATAAGTCGGAACTTCCGATTGATATTACACATCTGGTTCCGCCTTCGGCTCCGATACTTTAAATCGGAAGTTTTAATCGGAGGTCGAAGCATAGCGGCGGTCGCGGTCAACACGTATGAACAGGTTTTTGCAGGTCGCGCAGCCCCACTCCCCGTGTGGTTTCTGTCGTCGATTACGTACTTACTATTTCACTCCTTGTTACGCAATCTTGATGAAGGTTTGTTATTGTTTTGTGGTTGCGCGACGAACGTGTCAATTAAGTATTGAGTTATCTACTAGTTTGTGTAACTGTGTTTGATTTGGAATTTTGGATTTTTGGACAATGAAGCCAAAATCTAGTTTTATATGGAACTACTTCAGTGAAGTTAGTGTAAATACGGCAAAATGTAAACGTTGTGAGAAGACGTATTCCCGAAAGGGAGGTACGACTACGAATAGCTGTGTGTGCTGAAACATAATTATAATAATTTTTATCGTTTTTAATTGAAATTAAAAAGGCTGATTACATTATGTTGTATTTTATTATGTATCCTTAACACATCTCTTTTTTTGTCACCATCTCAGACTCCGACTCCGATTCCGGTTCCGGTTCCGGTTACGGTTCCGGTTCCGGTTCCGAGTCCTATAAACTAAATTTAAAAGCTCCGATTCCGACTCCGATTCCGATAAAACCACTTCCGTAACATCCCTAGTACGGACCATCATACTGAACAACTTTCTCTATGGGACCACCATCGAAATCGTAAAAAAATAATCAGCTGTCCCATAGAAAATTTCAATACCTACTCGACCCAAATGTATGGGACAGCTGATTATTTTTTTACGATTTCGATGATGGTCCCATAGAGAAAGTTGTTCAGTTTGATGGTCCGTACCACAGTATCCCATATGATTATACCCTTTCTGTTACACGCTGTATATATCTATATCTACATTTATGTATACAAACACACATACTTACATAATACATACATTTTTTTTTTTCAGTTTTTGTCTGTCTGTCGCGGCTAGTATCGGAAACAGCTAAACCGAATTTGACGTCACTTCTACTGACAGATAGCTGAGCGGGTTGGTAGATGTTACAACTATGTCTTCGAACTTGCGGTTGTCTAGGGCATGACCTTACGATATAATTATAAGGTCTAACTTAGGCTATTTTATATTAGAAAAAATAATTAGGGTTCCGTGCAAACCTTGAAATTGGTAACAAGATCCGGTTAAAGAAGGGAAGTACCAAAGGACATAAGGGATTCTTCATCTATTAATATATTTAAAAATAGGTTAAAGTTGTATTTGGCCAACCAACAATAATATACCACTACCTAAATTTTGTACTCGATTGTTCGAACGACAAATAATTTACTACCTAAGTTTTTTTTTATGCTAAGTTTCTCATATTTAAGTGAACTATGTATGTTCTTTATGAGAAATAAATTTCTTTAAACCGAAGTAATATTTTTTTATTAAATAATAATTTCATGCAAACAAAGGTTGCGGGCAACAGCTAGTATTTGATAAACCGTATTGTCCGAGAGAGTTGAATTGATTTTCCCTTCTTTGGTTCTTTTCCGACGAGGTTCTCGCCCTGTCGCTCTTTGCACCCATTTCTTAGACCTACTTACACAGTACAGGTTTATCACAGTAAATATATTTTGAATAGCAGAGAAATTAAATTAGCCCGCGAAAATTTACTTCCCGCCAAAAAGTCTATGGTACATAACAATGTTGCCAGTGAAATTTCAACTGTCGCCTTCAATTTATTTATTGGGACCATAGACAACCAATTTTGCATTTAATCGGTTCCGTAGTTGGCTGCATATTATTGATCTTCTAAGATCATATAGGATCAATGACTTGACTCCGCGACTGTCTGCAGCGATAGAAACGCAAAAAAGAGGATAATATTATAATAATATTTTTCAACACACTTGCTCATAAAATGGCTCTAATGTCACCGCAATTAGGCATATAATGACACCTGTAATCAAACTGTGACTTTTTCGTTGCTATTATATTATTATTTTGTTTGGAAGCATATTATTTCACGGTGGTCCCGTTTAAATTTGGTGAAGATCTGGTGCTGATCTTCGGAGATAAACTATGGAACTCTTCAATAATAGACAGCAAATCTGCCATGATTGGTGCAATCGCTTGGATATTCATTGTCTATACAACACCGTAACATAACATCACGCCTGTATGCTCTGAGGGGGTACGCAGATGTGTACAGTACACCCAGATTTCGACAGTTAGGTATGTTAAGTTACATTTTATTGGGGATAAGCCATGTATTGATAACGGTTCCCTAATGTTTTACCTAAACTCCATTGACAATGTATATGTATAACCGACATTAAAAAAAAAGATTCTATGTAGAAATCTGCTGTGATTGATGCAATCGCTTGGATGTTTTTTGTATATACAATATCGTAACATAACATAACGCCTATATGCTCTGAGGGTGTACACAGATGTGTACAGTACACCCAGATTTCGACAGTTTATGTTAAGTTCCATTTTATTGAGGAAAAGCCTATTACCATGAATAGCACTATTAACAATGTAAATTAAATGCATAACAAATATTTGTGATATTACAAATAAAAATGGAAAAATAAAAAATGAACTTTTTTGCAAAAATGACAACCGACTTCAAAAATACAAAAAAGTTAAAAATAACTTTAAAATGGGGTCCGAGTGCCCACCTAGTATTTCGGGAAATCGCCAAGCGGTTGGTCGACTCTTCACGTGACCAGAGGGCGGGCCTATTTTTTGGCCAAAGAATCAGCATTGCCATACAACGTGGCAATGCTGCCAGCCTTCTGGGCACTTTTCCTGTTGCGATGCGGACCAGCGATGTGGACGAATTTTTTGACGCCCTGTAACCCTTTTGATACTTGTACATATTTTTATTACTATTATAGATTTGTAGTTTGTAAATAATGTAAATAACTTGATTTAAATAAAATAACTTTAGCTTCAGAAGTCGGTGACAAAAACACTGACTCAATGAAACAAAAGTCACCGACTTCAGAAGCTAAAGCTATTTTTAATTTTTTTGTGTTTTTGAAGTCGGATTTATTTTTGCAAAATAAATTCATTGAGTTTTTTTTAACAATCTTTAAATACATTAATATTTATTAATTAAAATAAACTAAAGTAACTAACTTATTAATAAAATTAAAAAATGGCGTCAAAAAACTCCTCCTCAACGCAGTCAACTGGTAATGTACCCAAGAGACTGGCGGCGTTGCCACGTTGTATGGCAATGCTAAGCCTTTGGCCAAGGTAAAAGTCAGCCCTTGGGTCACGGGAAGTGCACTTGGACCCCACGGACCTAGAGTTTCAACCCCAAACGGCTCGAAAATATAGTTACCAATAAGGTTACTATATTTACGCCGCTTGAGGTTCTCTGCAGCCGCCAGCACAGCACGATGAGCTTGGAAGATGGGACGGCGCAAGAGTATTGACGCAAGTTGTGTCCCACATTAAAGGCCTACCCATCTTCCAAGGAAACAAAGACAAAAAAAGTTTTTTTATTTTATTTTATTGTTTGTTCTTAAAAAAGTTTCAGTACCTTTGTGCTCTTTTATCCTAATGTAATGTCCTATTAAGTATTTTGTGTGTACATAAATAAATAAATAAATAAAGTTTCGATATAAAGAAGATCGTGTTCAAAAGTACAAATAAATTAATGTACATATTGCTTGCTCATTTCATGCGATTTCGTATTTAAATAGATAATTTCAACTTGTACATTTTTAATAAATAAAACTTTCACTCAATATAACTTTTGTTTACTCTCTATTAAGGTGAATGCGCAAGGGTAGCCCGCGAAATTTAAATTTTCTTACGTTTATTGCAATTTGCAGGTCAGTGTCAGGTTGTATGTTGATGAAAATATGAATCGCGCCAGTAACACGTATGGAGTTACAGAATTATAATCATTTAAATCATCAATACAACCCTCCAAGTTCATATAATCACAAAGAGTGACTTTTTCATGAAATAGCTATTGAATGGGAAGACCACAGAACATATCGAAGACTCAGCCCATGCTCTATGTGAAGTTTACAGACAATAGTTGATATAGGGTGGAAGCGCCAAGGTAGCCCGCGAAATTCAAATTTTCTTACGTTTAGTGTCAAGTTGTATCATTTGAATAATACAACTAAAAATGTAAATTATATTTTTAATAACAAAGATACATGCAGATAAATAGATAGATACACACACACACACATGAGCCACTGTAACGGTTAGGGCTCAGCCGGTAAATAAAACTCGGAAGAGAAGTAAGTTACAGAAAATATAATTACCTATACAAAAATATAATTATACGTATACAATTTTAAATTCACCCCAGTAGAGGACTGGCGTGAGTTCTCGACATCGAGCGCGTGTTCAATTCTGGAGCGCCTAAAGAAAGCCACTATCCTGTAGTTCCCAGAACATAGGTGACTGGTTGCAGCCAGGTAGGTAGGACGATCTTGGAATCCCAGGATAGCGCGCAGCACGCAGGGTGGTCCAGCCACAGCCCCTGCAGCGGCAGCTAGTTATAGATGTCTGGTACGGAAGAACCCTGGAATATCCCGATTAAGAAATATATGCAAGAAATATTTTTTTCACTTAAATCATTAATATGCAGTACTATCAACCCAAGAAAATAATTAAAAGTTAATTTCAACTACTGCTTGTCGCACAAAAAAAAAATTAAACTCCTGCAATTTTCTACGACAGTTCAAACGTCCATGACTATCGCGGCCATTCATGTCAGGACTTTGATGTCACTTACCCTTACCGCTATCTGAATTGTTTAAATCTAATTTTTTGCCCTTAGTTTATTAGTTTTACTAAAATGTAAGTGCTTTAACCACTATGCACGACAGAATTTTGACACATGACACATCAGCTGAATCGGCGGGGTGATGTCTGAAACTGATGCATTGTCATGAAACTCAAGAATTTTCGTGAACTTTCAGCATTCGATTTTATAATGAAAAATATGTCGCGGCAGCTGTTTCATACGATAAGTTTGTGGTTAATATCTCCAAAAACGTGTTGATGTCGGTAAAATGGCGTCAGTCTATTGCCAAATATGTGTAAATTACATACCACTACACCCTTCCAAAAATAGGTAACTTAGATGCGCTTGAAATAATGTACATGGACAAGTTTCTCGTTTGCTAAAAAAACTCGAAAGGGCAAAATAAAGACAGTAACATTCTATCTGCGTTCTTATTTTTACCATTATTCATACAAAATTTCATAAAAAAAACACGTTTCAAGTCTTGACAAATATTACTAAAACCTCTTAGTGCTGACCGTAAACCCAACCCAGTCAGCCTAATCGATTACTCGCAATGAAATCAAGTTTGGAACAAAAAAGTTGAAACGGAATAAAAACTCCTTGGTATAATTTCAAATAATTATATCATTTTAAAATTAACATTTATGCTATCTTTTAGAATAATCTTATTTAGTAATTATTCGATGCTTTTGGCTTATTTCAAGAGAAGGAGAATAAATCTCCTCTCCTCCTCTATTCTATACTAATATTATAAAGAAGTAAAGTTTGTGAGGTTGTAGGGGTTAAACTCTGGATCTGCTGAACCGATTTTGAAAATTCTTTCACTAATAAGTAGCTACATTATCCGCGAGTGCCATAGGCTATATTTACAATGTGCCCGTGGGATAATTTTCGACCAAAACGCTAGCGAAACCGCAGGCAACAGCTAGTAAATAGACAGACGGACAGATCGACAGACTGACTGACAGACAGATTGACAGACTGACGGACCGACTGACAGACAGACTGGTAGACAGACTGACCGACAGACTGGTAGTAGAGGTGGGCGCCGCGCCGGCGCGGCGGCACCGCGCCGCGTTTTGGGCGCCGCCGCCGCCGCCGATCATTTGAAATTTGGCGCCGATTGAGGCGGGCGGCGCCGAGGGCCCAGGCCGCTGTGAACCCGCGCCCGCGCGGTACGCGCCACCGCCAGTCGTCACGGCACTTTCGCGCTAGTTGCCACGTACGCTCTTGACTTGGAACCTGACTGACTTTGACTCGAAAATGAACCAACTGGTGACGATGATGACGTTTTACAGAATTTTCAAACGTTCAATACTGAGTTTGGCGATATAAATCACTTGCAAAGCATCAAAACTGCAATGCCGACCCGTTGGCATAGTGTGCTAAGCATGTAAGAGAGCTTGGTGCATTGTTGCAATAGGAATCCAGTAAACATCATACTCACAAAGATTGGCCAGGGAGACTTGAAACTAATACAATTAGAATGGAACCTGCTGGAAGACCTTATTATATTTCTTCGAAAGTTTCGCGAAGCTGTCGGAAGTTTTATGTGCGCAAAAGTCTGTTTATGTTAATTTCTTGCTCTTGTGTTTCGCTCTGAATTAAAAGAGATTTTATATTCGATCTCAGACAAAGAAAGAGTCACAATGATATCGCTTAAAAATAGAATACCAAAGAAATTTCATCACAGATTTCTTTTGACCAAAAACGTAGTAGTGGCATCTCTTTTAGATCCCTGTTTTCAGAATTGAAAGAAATCGATTCTTATGTAGAAGAAAGAAATACCAATCGTGTGGCTTTTATGGCAGATTGCATCAATGAACATGTAAATACTTCCCGTGATCTTACAGAGCATCCTATCAGATCCAAGGTCCTCTTCGACTCAATCTTTGCTGACAAAATTATATAAGAAGCATAGTAGTTTCAGCGACATTGAAGAGGTAACGCGAACAGATTTTTCTTTTCGAGATGCTGGAGATACCTAGCTTCGGTCTACCCCAAAGAAGTGGAGATTTTGAACGGAGATGTGCTTCCCTATTGGCGAGAGAAGAAAAATGTGATCCCAGGACTTGCTGCGCTTGCCAGAACTATTCTTGTAATTCCTGCTATAAGTACGCCGAGTGAACGTGTTTTTTCAATAGCAGGATTGGTTTTGAGCACTAAAAGATCGCGGTTGAGCCCTACACGCGTCAACAAAATAATTTTCATCCATGACAATTATAAATATTGTAAAAACTTTAAAATATATATTTTTCTGATTTTAATGTTTATTTCCTTCCTTTGATCGCTTTATAATATAACACTTAAACCAGAAATGGTTCTTTTTTTTTTTAACACCCGCGCCGCGGCGTGGCGCCGCCGCGCCGACCAGTTCCACCAGGCGCGCCGCCGCCGGCAAATTTTTGGTCGGCGCCCACTTCTAACTGGTAGACAGACTGACCGACAGACTGGTAGACAGACTGACCGACAGATCGAGAGATAGACAGATAGACAGACTGGCAGACTGATTAAAAGACAGACTGACAGACAGGTCCACAGACAGACTGATCAACAGCCTGACAGACAGACTGACTGCAGACAGGCAGACTGATAGACAGATTGAAAGACAGACTGATAGACAGACTGACAGACGGACAGGTCGACAGACTGACATACAGACTGGCAGACAGATTGACTGGCAGACTGGTTGAAAGACAGACTGACCGACAGACAGACTGGTAGACAGACTGACCGACAGACCGGTAGACAGGCTGACCGACAGACTGACAGACGGACGGGTCGACAGACTGACTGACAAACAGATTGACAGACAGATTGATAGACAGACTGATCGACTGACTGACAGACAGACTGACAGATTGACAGACCGATTGATACACAGACTGATCGACAGACTGACAGACAGACTGGTATACAGACTGGCCGACAGACTGACAGACGGACGGGTCGACAGACTGACTGACAGACCGGTTGACAAACGGATTGATAGACGGACTGATCGACAGACTGACAGACAGACTGGTAGACAGACTGACCGACAGACAGGTCGACAGACTGACATACAGACTGGCAGACAGACTGGTAGAGAGACTGGCCGACAGACCGGTAGACATACAGACCGACAGACCGGTAGACAGACTGACAGACGGACGGGTCGACAGACTGACTGACAGACCGGTTGACAAACGGATTGATAGACGGACTGATCGACAGACTGACAGACAGACTGGTAGACAGACTGACCGACAGACAGGTCGACAGACTGACTGGCAGATCGAGAGATAGACTGACCGACAGACTGACAGACAGTCTGACAGATTGACAGACCGATTGATACACAGACTGATCGACAGACTGACAGACAGACTGGTATACAGACTGGCCGACAGACCGGTAGACAGACTGACCGACAGACCGGTAGACAGACTGACTGACAGACCGGTTGACAAACGGATTGATAGACGGACTGATCGACAGACTGACAGACAGACTGGTAGACAGACTGACCGACGGACTGGTAGACAGACTGACTGGCAGATCGAGAGACAGACTGACCGACAGACTGACAGACAGCCTGACAGATTTACAGACCGATTGATACACAGACTGATCGACAGACTGACAGACAGACTGGTATAAAGACTGGCCGACAGACCGGTAGACAGACTGACCGACAGACCGGTAGACAGACTGACTGACAGACTGACAGACGGACGGGTCGACAGACTGACATACAGACCGGTTGACAAATGATTGATAGACGGACACGACAGACTGACAGACAGACTGGTAGACAGACTGACTGACAGATCGAGAGACAGACTGACCGACAGACTGACAGACAGACTGATCGACAGACTGACAGACAGACTGGTATACAGACTGGCCGACAGACCGGTACACAGACTGACCGACAGACCGGTAGACAGACTGACTGACAGACTTACAGACGGACGGGTCGACAGACAGACAGACTGACCGACAGACTGATAGACGGACGGGTCGACAGACTGACTGACAGACAGATTGACAAACGGATTGATAGACAGACTGGCAGACAGACTGACTGACAGACCGGCAGACAGACTGACCGAAATACTGACAGACAGACTGGTAGACAGACTGTCTGACAGATGGAGAGACAGACAGACTGATCGACCGACTGACAGACAGACCAACAGACTGACTGCAGACAGGCAGACTGATAGACAGATTGAAAGACAGACTGGTATACAGACTGGCTGACAGACCGGTAGACAAACTGACCGACAGACTGGCAGACGGACGGGTAGACAGACTTACTGGCAGACAGATTGACAGACGGACTGATCGACAGACTGGTAGACAGACTGACCGACAGTACCGGTAGACAGACTGATCGACAGACCGGTAGACAGACTGACCTACAGACTGAACTAACAGCGTGAGATTTGGCATTTACATTTACATTTTTTTTAATTTTTTGCATTTACCCATTTGGTAAATTGGCATCCCCAACATTTTATAAATTATATTTGTTGTCTTGCAACACTTTAACTGTCAATGTCAATATTTTTATGTCAGATCAACGTTCAGTTCAAAAATATAGCAACTCGATTGTCTCCATGAAACAAGTCACGGTTTTTTATTTCCACAAAACCTCTCTCTCAATATTACAACCCACAAGCCTTAACAGAGGCCTTGCTTGGGAACCAAATAATTTTTTTTCTAAGGGCCCAAGACCTGGGTATTCTATATCCAACCACAGTTAATATAATACTTCGTCCAATCGACCAAACAATAGAAAAATATTTATTTTTAAGTAATTCTACAAAAAATACTTAAGTCTTTTTTTTAAATTTTTAGTTTTGCCGTTGACTGAAACGGCAAAACTAAAAATTTTAACAGCGGTAGCAGCGGTATCAGTATACCGCATCATTATATTATGCTATTCAGCGTTGAGTAGTGTCATCCTGAAAAGATAATCCTGGCTGAAGGATCAAATACGATTGAAATTATGTCTATTCATCCAAATTGAACGAGTATCTATACAAAGTTTCGTGTCTGGGCTATTAACCGTTGAGGAGTTCCCTCGTGAGGAGAATATCCTGGCTGCAGGATGATGTCATGATAGAAATCATATTTATTCATCAAATATGAACGCATATAAAAAAATTCTTATCTGTGCTATTAACTGTTAAGGAGTTCCGTCATGAGAAGACGATCCTGCTTGCAGGATAAAGTCATGAAAGAAATTATCTATATCTATCAAAATCAAACGCGTAGATAGAGTTTTGTATCCGCGCTATTAACCGTTGAGGAGTTCTCTCGTGAGGAGACGATCCTGGCTACAGGACTAAGTAGTGTTTCTCATAAGAATGTATTGGCACCAGAACCAAAAGTGTGTGCAAAATTTCAGCTCAATCGGTATAGGGGAACTGGTTTGAAATTCAGTTTCAAGATTTGGCCAATACTTACTAACAAATTATGTAGATAATTTAAATACAATATAAAATTGAACAGCGAATGCATTCATAATTTAATTTTTTATAAGTATAAAATAAAAACGGCGCGAATTTAGCCATAGTTAGTCTGTGCTGTTTGTTGTGTCGGTTACAATGTACGAAAAACTATTAAAATGACTATTATAAACTTAAAAAAATAATTAGTGTTTATTTATTGTATTTTACGCTTAAAACAAATTTATTTTAATTTCAATCTATCAATTTTTTTAAATTCCTTAATTTAATTTCCCGATTTGATCGAAATTTACAAAAAAAAATCGATTGAAACAATCGCTTCCACACATCAAGATAACAAAAAAAAAAAATGGTCGTCAATTTCGAATATAAATTGAGGAGTGGTAATGAATATTACGAGTTATTGGTCCCGCATTAGTAAACTACTCTAAGATCAGGGTATTTTCATGTTGTTTAGAATAATTGGAATGATATTTTGTCATATTTGTTATCGAATTAATACGCGTCTGTGTGATGTAATGTGAAAAATAAAAATGTAAACACGCAAGTTTGGCGCGAAACTTCGACTTTTGATATCAAAATTCGTCATTACCACTGCTTACTTAAATTGAACCCTGGATTAATTCGTCACATAATTAAATGACAAGTTAATCATTCTCAACATACTGGAGCTTGGATGTCCGAAAACCACTATTTTATGATTTTTAGCCTCGGCCAGCACTGCCGTCAAAATGGCGATAACCGTATTTACGCACTTGGATTTTTTAAGGGTAAATTAAGAAACTTGCGCGCTAAAGACAGAAGTTTTAATGGCGAGGACATATGAACTTTTTATCCAACTCTCTTAATTAGCGCACACTCATAGTATTTGATAATCGGAATATTAAATATTTACATAAATAATGAGGATGACGTATGACTTAAACGCTTGCCCCTTTAGGGGCCGGTACCAAGTCAGCGGAGGTTTGTGTGTCGCGCCCCCAAAGGTACCCGTACCGAACTTTATGGTTATTTAAGCAAAAATTGCAATAACAATATTAAAGTAAAATGCATGAATGAATGCATGGATAGCTTCACTAAGAAGTGAAGCTATAAGTAGTACTTTTCAACTAAAAGTGTTTATTTGACACATGGATTTTGACGTCACTATCGGAATCGATGAGTTTTCTGTTTGCGTTCCGTTTCACCAAAAACACGCTAAATAAAATATTAAATTGTAAAATAAGTGTTGTATTAGAGAATTAAACAAGTGTACCACAATGTTTTATGGTCCAATACAAGGCATTTTAAAGAAATAAAAAAGTTTTGTATTTCTTGCATATACCCTACTGGGCATTTTAGAAAATGACCAACTCATGTGTACATGTGTGTGTATGATAGATTATCGATTTACTTAAAGGGTGTAACAAGACCCTTAACGAAGCCAAAAGGCACTTGTTCTCCCCTTCATTGCGATCATTTTTTTGTTCTAGACCATACCTGGGAACCTTCTAGTTACGGAGATAGTGGGGGTCAAAGTTACAACTTTTTCACAAGTTTTTTCTTAAATACATGTTTTTAATGGATCTTTTTTACTTAAAACCTCCACGACCCCCGTACTATTCAATGTATCCATCAGCACAATGTTTTTAGTGCGTTACATTGAGTCCTACCATAAAACGTGATTTTTCACCCCAAAAAAAAAAAGTCGTTTCCCAGCAATAATTTTTGCGTAAAGTTACTTAGTTTGATGTACATAATGCTTGGTTGACGGCTTCGTGAAGGGTCTTGTTACACCATATGTAAAGAAAATAAATAAAGGAAATAAGAATACTAAAATTTATTTTAGACCAAATGCATAAATAATACATTTTCTTTTAAATATTTAAATGACGCACGATGAGTGGACATCCATTATTGGACTGTCCATTCTGTCGGCCACCAAGCTGTTAGAGCTATCGCACACTCGCCGCATCAGGGATATTATTCGTGTCCGCATAAGAGCGTAAAAATCAGGCACACCATACTCCGCGAACATCCCCGATGCACTGCAAACGCGCGGTAGTACCAACATAGCTCTGAAAGCGTTGTTATATTGGATTCGCAGAGCATTGTACGGGCTGTTTGTTTAACCGACCCATAGGGCGCACGTGTACATCGATTGGCAATATGCTCGAAAGAGTGTAATTTTCACCTGCTTATTACAACGTGCAAACCTATGGGCCAGCATTGTATATCGAACTGCCAATGCCCTGCGTCCCTCTCCATGTCCACATCGTCGGACAGAACATCGGTGACCCAATGTCCCAGGTATTTTAATTTCGTCACCCTGGAAAGCGGAGCCTCTCAGGGTGACTGGTGGTATAGTGTCGTAAAATTTGTTAGGTACCCGCTTTGAAAACTAGAAGTTCACTCTTTGTCGCATTAGTCCTGAGACCGTGAGCAACCGCATAGTCCTTACAGATGTCGAGAAGCCTCCTAAGTGCACTGATCGATGGGCTCACCAATACCAAATCATCCGCGTAGTTGAAGTTATTGACGCAGTGCCCGTCAATGGAGCTCCCGATATTGGTATTGCTGAGCTCACAGATTTGGAAGGCTATTGCGTATCTCTGTTGACAGTTCATAGTGATCATCACTTGGCGAGTTTTGATATACAATGACAGTTTTGCACGGGTAGCGTCAGTTGAAACCAACAAGAACGGTCATTGTATATCAAAACTCTGAACAATGAACTGTTAACAGAGATAAGCAATAGCCCTTCAGCTCATTTAAGTGCGAGTTGAAAAGCATTAGCAAGCAAGCGAAGCAAAAGCATTCCAACCTGTATGCATCCGACAGGACACCCGCCCACTTAACATAATTGTAATGTTTATTATACCAATACTTCAGCATTCTAATGAGATCGCTTGGAAGGTTCATAACATTTGATAGTTTCCTCCATAGGCAGTCGTAAGACACGAGGTCGAAAACCTTGGAGAGGTCCAGAAAAAATGCATAATTACATAAACAGCAGTTTTCCTACTTGCATAATAGTGAACAGTCTGTTTGAGACAGAGGACAGCTGTCTCCGTGGATAAAAGCGACTTATACCCAAATTGGGCGTTGTGGAGTGTTAAGTGCTTAGCCAGCTGCCGATCAATCAGACCATCCAACACCTTTGCAATGATTGTTGCCAGGGAAAATAGGCCTGTAATTGCTCTTGTCACTCGCATGTCCAGTTTTGTTCCTGACTATAGGCACAACAATAGTTTTAAGTGAGTCAGTTGGAAAATAAGAGTGACTCAGGCACAACCTAAAAAACATTGCTAGCACTCACTCGCGGTAAATGCTTACCTGCATATCGTAGATATGCCCTATACTTAGACTGTCATGACCAGGCGATTTGCCTACGAATGAAAACCTAATAGGCATATCTTCGGACCCCCCCACTACCTCAGACCCGACGCCGGATCTAGGGCAGACTCGACCTTAAAGGTTCATTAGAATCACTTACACCGGTATTCTTAGTCGTGGATTGAACTTAAGTCGGACTTGACACGCCTACATTCTGCCCCATTAGACATATTGACAGCTACAGTTTGTTTATAATTTGCCATAAACGGGGCGGAATGTAGGCGTGTCAAGTCCAACTTAAGTTCAATCTGCTAAATAAAAGACGTGTGTTCAAACCGAGCGTATATTTGAACTGAACTGACGGTACAATTGCGCGCTTACTTATATTACGCTTATATTACGCTGCTTCTACAGCCTCGTCTATGCCCGGCCACCACACGTAGCTCCGGGCTAACGCCTTTGTTTTCACTACCCCCATATGACCCTCATGAAGCTCCGTAATTACCTTATCTCTGCACGAGTTTGGAATAATGACCCTATTTCCCCACATCACACAACCTAATTCTAAATATAACTCAGTTTTTCTATTTAAATATGGTTTTAATTCTCTAATTTCGACATCGTCCGGCCATCCGTCATTAATATATCTAGCTACTCTGTTTAATATACTATCCGAAACCGTTTTTTTAATTTATGCGAGTCTAGGAGTAACGCTTCTGCAGCGAAATGTAAATATGTTTGTTCTGGGGTGTCTAATTCTTCTCTACAAACACCCTCCTTGTGCGATGTGGAGGGAAGGAGGGGTTAAGTAAATACCATGTCGTGTACTTGTCCATGAGTCAACTGGAGACTGAAGACCCCAGACTCCCTTTATTAGTGTAATATATACCTAGTCCGTGCGTGACATATATCATAATATAACTATGGACATAGCTTATCTACCTTAACTTAAACTAAGATCTAAACGTGACGTACGTGACACACCACATCACCCTTCCTAAAGTAAAAAAAAAAACTTAGTTACATTGTTTTTTTTTTTTTTTCCTCATCTCTTTACATTTTTAAACTTACATTCTAAGTCTTACAGTATAACTTTGTCCTATTTTTATGTATTACATCTATCTTATTTTTATATTTAACTATTACATTTGGTGACTCGTCCTTTACAACTACAAATGGTCCATTATAAATACACTCCAACTTATTGCCTACTTCGTTTTTTATCAAAATCAAGTCACCTTCCTTATAAGTTATAGAATTAAGATTCTTATCATAACAATGTTTCCTTGATAACTTACTTGATACCAAATTTTCTTTTGCATCATTTTGAGCCCTTTGTAACCTGTATTTAAATTCTAAAGGATAATCATCAAAATTATACAAAGGTTCTACACTTTCACCTTGAAGACTACTTGGTAACCTACAAATTTTACCATAAACTAATTCATAAGGCGTATACTTAGTCACAGTATTAACTGTTGTGTTATAAGAAAAACACCAATATGGAATCCAAGAACTCCACGATGATGGATTATTATCTGTTTGTATCCTTAAATAAGCACCTAAAGTTTTATGAACGTTTTCCAAAGACCCTATACTTTCATGATGATATGACGTTGATAAGATTTTATTGATGCCCAAGACATTACATAGCTCTACCATTACTTTCGAAATGAACTCAGAACCCCTATCCGTAGCAATTGTTCCCGGTATCCCATATCTCAACACAAAATTTTCTGCCAACGCTATTGCTACCTCATTTGCGGATTTATTTTTTAGTGGATAAGCCTCCACAAACTTCGTAAGTTCACATTGAAGAGTTAATATGTAAACATTACTATTTTCGTCCCTATCAAGTGGCCCCACTATATCTAAATAAATCTTTTCAAAAGATGAAGATGCAGTGGTAGTAACTGTCATTGGTTCTTTAGTATGTTTGGAAAACTTTTGTTTTTTACACCTATCACATTTACCAACGTACTCCGCTACATCTTTCTCAATTGACGGCCAATAATAATATTTCTTTATATTATTCACCATCCTGCGTATTCCTGAATGACCACTCGTAGGTAAAATATGAAAATCATTTAAAACAATTCTCTTCTCATCTGCCCCTTCTATTTTCCGTACACCCTTCACTACACATATTCTAAAATCTCCACATATCGAATTACTATTTTCCTTCAAATATTTGGCCATTTTTGTAATAAACTTAACGTTATAACGATTTTTCAAAATAACAACTTCTTTTATGCCCTTTTCAATACAAAAAGTGACTATGTCTCTCGACAACTCGTCTCGCGATGATGCCGATAAAGATTCATAGTTTACGTAAATACTCGAGTTTTCTGGCACATACATTAAATTGCGCGACTTTGAAAATATTTTTCCACCATTAGTGTTACGTAACATCTTCTCCCACTCATTCAAACATATCTCAATGTCATTTCCTTGTTTTTTAAGAACTTCCACGATCCTAGGGTGATCAGTCCTAGATACCACAGGGTCCGTATCACAAACATTTGGTTCTTCCAACTGTTTGTACTGCGCTCTCGTCATTACGGATATAGTTTTTTCACGCATGGTTTTCAAATCTTCACTTGAAATTACTATCCTAGAAAGTGCATCAGCTAATACATTTTCTTTCCCCTTAATATACTCGACCTCAAAGTCATACTCTTCTAAACATAAACGAAACTTAGTTAACCTACTTGATGGATCTGTCATGTTAAACAAGTATAATAGTGGCCGGTGATCCGTTTTTACAACGAACCTCCGTCCATACAAATACGGTCTAAAATATTTAACTGACCATACTATAGCCAATAACTCCTTCTCTATAATAGGATAATTTAACTCACTTTTCCCCAAAGACCTACTAGCGTATGCAACGGGTTTACCGTTCCCATTACACAAAACACTTCCTACCGCATAACCCGAACTATCGGTTTGCAATATAAACGTGTTGTCTTCAGAAAAATTTGGATAATCCAACACTGGTGGATTCATTAACGCTTCCTTAAGCAACAAAAACGACCTCTCACATTCATCGGTCCAACTAAACACTACATCCCTCTTACATAGCTTATTCATAGGTATCACTATACTAGCAAAATTTGGTATGAATTTCCTATAATAATTTGCAAACGCCACAAACCGCTTTACTTCATCAACTGCCGATGGACGCGGATATTTCTTTATGGCTTCTACCTTTTCAGGATCTGGTGAAATACCTTCCGCTGAAATTACGTGTCCTAAATAAAGTATTTGTTTTTTCATAAATTCACATTTGGATGGATTCAGTTTAAGATTGACCTTTCTCAGGCGAGAAAACACTGACATAAGGTTTCGGTTGTGCTCATCCAAATTCCGCCCGAAAATAATTAAATCATCCAAATATATCAAACACTTGTCATAATTTAATCCTGACATGGCTACAGTCATTAACCTGCTAAAAGAACTTGGACTTATCTTTAACCCCATTGGTAATCTACACATCTGATATTGCCCTTTATCTGTCGTGAAAGCTGTGTATTTCCTACTACTTTCATCTAAAGCACACTGATAATATGATTGTGATAGATCACAGTGGCTAAAGTAAACTGCACCCGACAATGAATCCAAGATTTCATTAATATTTGGCAAAGGGAATTTATCATCCTGTATCTTTTCATTTAACTGCCTGTAGTCTATTACTACACGCCATTTTTTCTCCCCATCACGATCTGCCTTCTTGGGTACAACCAAAACAGGACTAGACCACTCACTAACCGCCTCCTCAATAATATTACTACCCAGCATCTCCTGCACTTGCCTATCAACCTCCTTTTTCTGTACATAAGGTATTCTATACTGTTTCCTGTAAACTGGAGTAACATTATCTTTCAAACGTATTGACTGCGCATACACATTCGTGACATCCAATTTATCTCCCGGAATATAAAAAATATCTGGATATTTTGCGCATATTTGCTCAACTGACAACCGTTCCTCGGCATTCAAATAATCAAGATTAAGCAAAGAAAATATTTTCTTAACACGTTCAACACTTACTTCTGTTTCCGCAAAACTACAACAATTAAAATCACTTAACGGATAGACTTCTACATCGGACATACTACACACAACTTCCTCCGTGGTTGTGTTTAAAATCCTAATGGGCATCATCCCATTCTTAGGTCTAGCTACTACATTTGCTAAGAAAACCCCTTCTCGCAACTCTTTCCTAAACACTACACAATCTTCTGCTCTATTAACGGGCAAATACTTAACCATTTCACAACGCGGAGAAATAGTTAAAGAATAATTATAGGATTTAAGTGGCATCGAAACCGTCTGCTGCTCACGGTTCTTTAGAGATAACCTGTTCCCCGAAAAGTCTATAATACCACTATACGCCTGCAAGAAATCCTGGCCTAATATGCCAACTGACCTACATGGCAAATCATTGAATATATAAAACTTATGCACGAACGAACATTGTTCGTATTCCAACGTCAAATATACATAACCTATAGCCCGTAAACTACCCCCTACACCATTAATCACTAATTCTTCCTTAACTACTTTACAGCACAAAGCATTATCCCTCAAGAAATTACTTTTTATTGCCGATATCGATGCACCCGTATCGACTAACCATTCCGAATCCACATTATTTGCTAGAAAATTCACCCAGTTAACACTATTGCAAGCTAAAATATGCTTAGCCTCGAAAAAACTGCGTTTCATTCAATTGTCTGCCTTCGCTACTTCGTGACATTGACACTGCACTTGAGTCAGCATCGCCCCGCACGTGCTCTAGACACGCTACGCGCTGTCGACCTTGCTGAGTCTGCCGTCCACGATGAGTACTATTGCTATGACCGCGCATTCCACTACTATACCTTACGTTTCCATTTCGGTACGTACGCCCAACAGCTGTTTTTTGCTGCGCGTATCCATTACCTACAGCGTGCCGCCTATAGTTATTTCCACGACCCCTATTTCCCGTAGAAAAACTACCACCCGCGGACCACCGCTGGAACGTCATGACTTGACCCGACGAAGCACAATTTTCGTCTTCCGCTACCCTGATAGCATCTTTCAAACAAGTCAAGTTCCGTGCCGTAATAATTGTACCAAGACGCTGATTACGAAGTCCGTCAGCAAACTTTTTAACCGCATACTTCTCATTTAAAGGCCGCAAAATTTTATAAGCTTCCGAATTTTCCCCGGCTTGAGAAATAGTCAAATCTACCATTAACTTCTCTATCTCTGCCCCGAAATCCGTGACCGACCTATCATTTTGCCTAGCGCGAGCAAATTTGGCTTGCACTGCAACGTCTGACTTAACCGTCAACAAATGCTTCTTCATGTCCGTTAAAAGACTGTCTACAGTCGTATAAGTAGAGGACAATCGCATCTTAGCCCCCTGGGTAAGTCGTGTAGTTAGCACGAATCTAATTAAATGAGCACTATCAGCCGCTTCTAACATAGAGCTGTATAAATCTATGGCATCAATCAAATCTTGGGTTACCTGCTCATCCCCATTCATTTTCGGGAGTAAGCTAACCGCCGTTTTCAATGAAAACCTTTCCAACGCCATCTCTGTATCGGTTCCGGTACCGTTTTCAAACTTAATAGTGTCTACATACAAATTTTCTATTTTACTCACTAGCTGTGCTAATTCCTCAGAAAATTTGCTGCACTTAGAAACTACACACTTAAATTTACAATACAGGGCTTTTACCTCGCTTATCTTTCCATCAAAATTTTTGCCTTCC
Organism: Eugnorisma glareosa; assembly: GCA_947578425.1. Lineage (NCBI taxonomy): Eukaryota > Metazoa > Arthropoda > Insecta > Lepidoptera > Noctuidae > Eugnorisma > Eugnorisma glareosa. The sequence goes on from OX387984.1 coordinate 3,282,351, forward strand.
CGCCTACTGGGACCTAACTTGACAATTGATTCCCTCAATAACTTAAGCTGTACAAACAGTGACGTTAACTCCACTTCCATTTAAAATTAATGTCTCTAACTGATAGATGACCGAAAATACTCGTCACTACACTTAAGTTCAAATCACATCACTTACTCCTCTTGTCGCTCCGCCAGCTCCCGGTCAGGCCATCTGCACAGCTCGCTGCACCTCACGCTGATTGATCTTCTCTTCGATCCAATTCTGATGACACCTCCTGTACAGCCGGACTGCCACGCCAATGATGACAATCGCCAAACACACGGCGATAAACAACAGCATCGCGCTGATGGTGGATATCTGCCCTTGCGTTACTGTCGCGGTATTTGAACCACCCGCTGCTGTCTGGGCTATAATAACCTCTTCCTTGGATGACGTGGTCCCCATGGCCTGTGACTAACCAACTGTCGAGAAACTGACTGAAGCCGACTGAAGTGACTCCGATGAGATCCCGGTCGGGCAACTATAACGCCGTCCAGTCGACTGGCAGGGTCGCCATGCGATGTGGAGGGAAGGAGGGGTTAAGTAAATACCATGTCGTGTACTTGTCCATGAGTCAACTGGAGACTGAAGACCCCAGACTCCCTTTATTAGTGTAATATATACCTAGTCCGTGCGTGACATATATCATAATATAACTATGGACATAGCTTATCTACCTTAACTTAAACTAAGATCTAAACGTGACGTACGTGACACACCACACTTGTGCTTACTAATCAACCTAGACAAAACATCCGCTGTATTCTTGTCTGTGCGAATATACTCTATATTGAAGTCATAGGCTGATAATTTAATAGCCCATCTCTGTAGTCTACTAGCCGCCGTGTTGGGAATGCGGTCCAAATATTGTTACCAGCGGTTTATGGTCCGTACGTAAAGTGAACTTTCTCCCAAATAAATATTGGTGAAATTTGTCCATTGCAAATATTATCGCGAGAGCTTCTTTATGAATCTGACTATAGTGTTGCTCGGCGGACGTAAGTGCGCGCGACGCATACGCGACCACTCGCTCGCCGTCTGCCCCCCCGGGCGCGCGCTGCGCCAGCACCGCGCCAAGCCCCCGCGAGCTCGCGTCGCAAATCACTATGCCAGCTCTCTAACGACATATCAAAATGTGTCAAAACTTCCGTACTACACAGAAGATTTTTAATTGTATTGAAAACCTTTGTATGTGACATTGTCCATTTCCAGTGTCTTCCCTTTTTGAGCAAGTCGTAAAGAGGGTTAATATGAGTGTTTAAATTTTTTATAAATTTCCCATAGAAATTAACCATGCCCAAAAATGATTTTAATTCCGATATATTAGTTGGGTGAGGCATATCTAATATCGGTTTTAACTTTTCCGGATTTACTCGTACTCCCTTTTTATTTATTATGAACCCTAAATACTTCACTTGGTCAGCTATAAACTCGCATTTTTCTTTTTTAATTTTTAAGCCGTTGGTTTCCAAAATACGAAATACTTGTTCTACACTTTTTAAATGTGAATCCAACGATTTACTTTTTATTAAAATATCATCATAAAATACTATTACGTCGGGGACATTGTTAAAGAGATTTGTCATTAATTTTTGAAATATTCCAGGACTAGAAGAGAGACCATACACTAATCGGTTGTATTTAAACAGTCCTCTATGTGTGTTAATGACAGTGTATTTTCTAGACGTTTCATTTAAAACTAACTGATTATAAGCTTGTGATAGGTCTAGCTTGATAAAATAATGATTACCACTCAGGCCACTAAATAAATCTTCTACCTTTGGAACCCTATCAACCAACAAAGCTTTGTTAAGTGTCACCTTATAATCCGCGCACAGTCGTATTCCGCCGTCCGCCTTCCTCGCTATGACCAACGGCGTGGCCCAGTCGGACCGGTCAACGGGCTCGATGACGCCGGCGCGCAACATTGCGTCCAACTCCGCATCTACTCGCGGGAACAGCGCGTACGGCACCGGGCGCGCGCGGCAGTAAATCGGCTGCACTCCGGGCCGCACGTACAGCTTGACCTCTTCCCCAGTATACTTGCCCAATGTGCCGTCAAATAGTTTCTCATGCCTGGAGATAAAATCATTTAGCAAGTTATTTTTACTTGTTACTATATTATGAATTTCTGTACACTTACTTAGCTTAGGTATTTCTATACACAATTCCGACGACCACTGTCTCCCTAATAAACTAGTACTACCTTTATTTATTACATATAAATCTAACTTTTTCACCTTGTTCTTATACTCAACATTTATCTCTAAGTACCCTATCGGATAAACAGCTGAGCCATCGTAGAATTTTAACTTTAATTTACATGTTTCCAGAGGTATATCTTTAAACAATTTAATATAGGTTGAGTAGCTTATGCAAGATAACGCCGACCCTGTATCGACTTCCATTTTTAATGGTTTATTGTTTGTGTTAACTGTCATACACACCGGTCTATACTTCGCTAAAGACATCTGGTACATTGCCTCCTCGTCATCACCCGACGCTTCCCGTTCCTCCCCGGAGCTGTCACTCGCCGCTGGTTCGCGTAGCCAGTGCGCTGCACCGGCAGCGTCGCAGGCTGCGTCGGCGGCGTTTCCTCGGTCGCGTGTACCGCGTGCCGCCGCTGCCGCGCCCCTGCGTCGCTTCCCGCCGTCCTCCGCCGGCGCCGCGCTGTGGCCGCTCGGGCCGAGCGCGCGACCTCTGCGTGACCTTCCGCGCGTGCCGTTGGAGTTTGAATTAGCCGATGTCTTTCGGCGTTTGAATTCCTTCTTCATGCATACTCTTCGTAAATGGCCAATTTTTCCACAGTAGCTGCATTCAAAATCTTTGTACCTGCAGTTTTGCGGGCTATGTCCATTGCCGCCGCACGCTGAACAATTTCTGATTCCTAAATTGTGCATCTTCTCGCTAAGTTCCCGGTCAGGAACCCGTTCCCGCGAGCCCTCGACAGCTCCAGCATCCCGCTCGGCTGCCTCCAGGGTATTGGCTAACTGTAGTGCTTTGTTGTAATGTAGGTTATTTTCTGCGAATAACCTCTGCCGAATAAAATCGCTCCGCAGACCGCACACAAACTGATCCCGTAGGTTTTCTTCTAGGTTCGTTTTAAACTCACAGTACCTAGCCATCTTTTTCAAGTCAGCCACGTAGTCCGCTATCAATTCGCCTGCCACTTGCCGTCTTTGACGAAATCTGTATCTCTCCGCCAAGATTGATGGTGTCGGTTGCAGATGTGCACGCAGTAGCTCCACCGCGACCGTATATGATAAGCTTGATGGCTTACTAGGACTCGCTAATGTAGACAACAATTCGTAAGCCTGTTCCCCGATTATCGCGATTAAAGTTGGCAACTTTAATTCGTCGGTTATTTTGTTAACCACAAAGTACATTTCTAGCCGCTCCACATATGCTGACCAGTTACCGGTTTTTACATCAATGTCTTTGATTTTTCCCACCGACATTGTCATGATTGTCCACGATTAGATACACGACACAAATATTCTGCACGGAACAAAGTTTGTTTTTTTAATCCTCGTCGCCACTGCTAAATAAAAGACGGGTGTTCAAACCGAGAGTACATTTGAACTGAACTGACGGTACAAGTGCGCGCTTACTTATATTTACCCACGTATACAACACAATCCACGACTAAGAATACCGGTGTTAGACCCTCAACACTCACGGGCAGACTCGCCCTAGGCTGCGATACAAGCTGTTCGTGGCTTTCCAAAAACTAGGTACCAAAATTCTTTGCGTCATGATTAGGGCTATTATTTTTGAGGTCACCAGAGAGCGCCACTGTCGATGTCGCCGCGTCGCCAGGAGTCATGCCATCCGCCGAACCGGAACGCACGAGCTGGCCAGCAGGCTTATTCACAACCATTCGACTCGATTCCGTACCGAATCGAACGTCTATGATATCGAAGATGTCCTCCTAACACTATTCACAGATCCGATACCGAATAATTTTGACAGTTCAAATTCGATATGAGACTCGAATCTTTCCGACAGCTGTTTGCTATCGAGAGTCAAACCGAACAAAATTTAAACGAAGAAATAATTGTAATTCCAGCCTATTTCAGTGGAATTAAAAGACTGTAAACTTTTTAACACTGCCTGAAGTAAGTAAATGAAGTTTTATTATTGTATTGACCGTATTTAATTGATGATTTGATATCCGCATCTACATTTTTTACTTAGGTTCAAAGTGTTTACGAAATGTGATATTCGTTCTAGATTTTAGTTAACATTATTTGGTATTTTGGTAGATGGAGTATTCGATTGTGCAAGCTAGAGACCGCCAGCATGCAGCAGGACAACAGAGGCAGAAGACGTTGTCTCTTCATAGAGCCATAAAGGATGTGACGAATCCTTTTGCCAACCCGCGGTTTCAGTCGGTGTATAGATTAACTCCCGACATGGCCCTTAACCTTATTGAACAGCTAAGGCCCTATTACCCAACTCGCACTCATCTGCCGCAATCCCCATAGAAATTAAAGTAAGTAAAAGGACTTTATAACTAATACTGTCATCTCCATTATGCGCCGCGAACAACACGACTGTATCCACTTTCTATTTTATTGGCCAAAGAGAAGATTGCCATCAACTCGGACAAAAATTCAAACGCGAACCTTTCATAGTAAAATGTACCTATCTATGAGATCCCATGTACTTACACCCAAGTCAAATTCAATTGTTTTCTAATAAGATATGTTACCTACCAACATTTAGCGTCTGTATCTATAATCTTTATTTCTATCTATACTATTGTTCCTTTCTTTTGAGCACAAAACTTGAAGTTTGTATCATGTCCGAACTATAGATTTTTGACAATCAGTGAGTAAGCTAAAATAAAGGTAGAAATAGAAGGTAATTTGGGGGTATAGCTAGTTGATGAAAAATCAGGCTTCTAGTTTTCACAGAAATTTACAGGCATGACAGAAACCTCTAGTGACTTAGCTCAATTATGGTACGGCTGTGCCATTTGTTTGCTCGACTGTGTGTAGCTATTGCCGTGCCCCCATATGCATTGCATTTCAGTTTTATTCATCTAATATGCTTTCTTACACTCTTGTTTTAAATGTTAGCAGCCCTACACTTCTATGCCCAAGGAAGTTACCAAAAAGCAGACGGGAGGGATGCCTGCATTAGTTTAAGTCAGCCATCAATTTCCAGGGCTATTGCGGAGACCACTATGGTACTAAACGTGCCTCAAGTACTTTGCAAGTGGATTCAATTCCCTTGTGAAGTAAATAAAAGACAACAAGTTATACAAAAGTACTAAATCATTTTTATTTGCATGTAACATAACCACATATTATTTTTGGCAAACTATATTATTGCATACCCATGGATAAACAGCCTAGCGGGCTGCGTCAGGGCCTGAGATACGGCCCCGGGCAAGGTCTTCACGGCCTTTTATGAACTCGAATAATTTCTGCCGCTGCTCGAGAGACACTCTTTTCTGAAATTGTGCATTTGCACGTGTTATTGTTTGACAATGAGCAAATAGCAAGAATTGTATAATACTGATATCAAATACTTACAGTCATTTTTCCTTATAGTTTAGTTCCCTTTTTAAATTGAAAAATAAAACTAAGTACCTGCAGCTATATTTCTATTCTATTTTTTCTTATGGCAAACAAAGCCGATGTCGACCATTCTGCCAATGTCGAAAGTGAATTGGAAAAGTAAGTGTGTATCCAAAAAAAAAAAAAAAAAGGAAATATTAAAAATCTTGGACGATACTTTGAAATTAATGTAGATCTTGTGGGGTTAGTATTGGACTGACAAAAAACAAAAAAATAAAAATAAAAAAAAATAAAAAAATACATAAGTGTTAGAACATTAAAAATATACATAGACCGCATCCACACATGGGGAAACAAATATTATAATTTTATATTATTGTGGCGGATGAAAATCATCAGCGCCACAAGCAGTTCAGGAGAGGAATATGTTAAAAGGGAGGGGAAATTAATGGGAAGAGGGATTTTAAATTTAGGAAGACGGCTATACAAATCTAGAGGTGGTATATTGTTAGAGCATTCAAAAAAGATGTGATCCAGGGTGCCCTCCTCCAACCCGCACTCGCAGAGAGAGGAGTCACGGACATGAATTTTGTGTAAAAAGACGGGAGTGCAACAAAAACCTAAGCGGATTCTACATAGAACAGAAATAACAGTTTTCGATACTTTTTTGTGACCGTAAAACCACGGTTTTGGTTTTATGGACGGTTGCACTGCGTAAAAAAAACTACCTTTCTTTTTGCTGGACATATTCCAATGCTCCTGCCAGGAAAGCTGCAGATTCAGTCTTGGAAGAGATAATAGGTCGTAACTTTGATAGGTATTGTGCGTGAGATCTGACGATAAAGATGAACAAGCATCTTTAGCCAAAGCATCAACGTATTCATTACCCTTAATGCCACAATGGCTAGGTATCCAAACTAACTGAACATCCTTTTGATTACTAGCGCAGGAAAATAAAGAGGTTTTAATTTTTAAAATAAGGGAACTGTGCAATTTACTTTTAAAGGGATTTTGAACTAAGGCTTGCAAGCAGCTAAGGGAATCTGTAAAAATAACGGCTTTCTGAATATTATGGTGTGACTCTACAAAAAGACAAGCTTCCAGTATAGCCACACACTCACCAGTGAATACAGAAGACTCCTTAGGGCATTTAAACTGTAGGATAATTTTGGAGCTTTGGTAGTAGACCGCAGCGCCAGTGTGACTAAGATCGGTTAGTTTCGAAGCATCCGTAAAAAATAATTGAAAACCATTCCATCTCTCGCCCACCACCGCATTGAAAGCCAAATTCGCTGACGGAGATTTTTTGAATATACCAATATCAAACAGAATTTTTGGGATGTAACTTAAAACTTCATAAGGAAAATTAAAAAGGGGTAATCTGGGATACTGGACGATCGGATTTACTAAATTTAGAATTAGTCTGAAGGATTTTAGGATTAAAGGAATTTCTTTATTTTTCCAGTAACTTGAGCTTCTGCATAGGGCATCTAACTCGTTCAGTCTGCCTATAAGAGGATGGGAGGATCTACATATTAGTCTAGATAAAAAACGGGAGGCCAGATATTGCCGTCTAAGGGTCAGAGGGGGTTCAGCACATTCGACTTGCAATGCGTTAACGGGAGAGGACTTCATACAACCTGAGATGATTCGAAGGCACTTGGACTGAACTCCATCCAGCCCAGCCAAAGCACCTTTGTTGCAGGGAATCAGAAGATATGTTCCATAGTCTAAAACACTACGAACTAAGGCATTATAAACTAATTTCATGGTGTAGGGGTGAGCACCCCACCAAACACCCGCAAGAACTTTTAAAATTGAAATAATTCTTTCACATTTTTGGATAAGAAAATTTATGTGATGTTTCCCAGTTAATTTTGTATCTAAAATAACGCCTAAAAACTTAACTTTACTAACTATAGGAATATTGTGGCCTAAAATGTTTACTGAAATATGAGGAATGAGTCTTTTACGAGAAAATATAACTGCCGAACTTTTTGGTGCAGATAATGACAGCCCATGGCTTAAAAGCCAATGGTTCAAAGAATCCAGAGAAAGGCATAAAGATGACGCCGCGTCAACTATGGAGGAATCTGTCACATACAGAACAATGTCATCGGCGTATTGTAACATCTGACAATTATTATTTAAGCAGGACCCAATATCAGCCGTGTATAAATTATAGAGTATGGGGCTGAGGACATAGCCTTGTGGGAGTCCCTTCCATGTCTGCCTTTCATCGAACTCCTCACCCTGGACTCTCAGAACCAATGAGCGGGACATCAGTAGTTCACATATGCATTGTATCATCTTAGCCGGAAGACTCAGCTGTTGCAGTTTTTGCCTGAGTACGGGAAGAAGTACATTGTCATACGCAGAGGAGATATCTAGGAAAGTAGCAACAACGGATTCATTTCTAGAAAAAGCTAGATGTATATCCGTAACTAAAATACCAACACTGTCCATTGTACTAAGCCCTTTCCTAAAACCAAATTGGTGGTTCGGCAGAAGGTCTCTCGATTCGACTATCCACTCAAGACGATTTTTAATAAGGTGCTCCAGTAATTTGGCTAAGACTGAAGATAAAGCAATTGGTCTAAGACCATTCGGATCATCTGCATGTTTGCCTGGTTTTAATAGAGGGATTATAACCTGTAATTTCCATTGATCTGGGACCCAACCATTAAGGTAACAAAAGTTTAATATATTTAAAAAGTAGATTTTAGCTTTTTCGCCAGAATGGGTTATAAAAGAATGTGGCACGCCATCAATACCAGGAGCTGAGTCCCGTACATGTTTGAGTACCACATTCAATTCCTCCAAAGTAAATGGTGCATCGAAAGGATCCTCTGTTACATTAAGCAGGGGCGTGTTTTGGCATTCTGTTGAGAGTGGAACATAAGATGGTGCTATTTTGTCAAAAAAAAGTTCAGCTGTTTCTCTAGTGATGGGTGAAGAGATTGATGGGGAACATCCACGTCTAAACCTATTTATATTTTTCCAGACAACTGAAACTGGAGTTGAGGGAGATAAAGAAGAACAAAATTTAACCCAACCCCTACGTTTCTTTTTACGGAGAAAGCGTTTGGTTCTGGCATTGTGCTGACAATATGCCAACAGATTTTGGGTGCTCATATCTGTATTGTAACACATCTCGGCCTCATCCCTAACTCTGACTGCCGCAGTACATTCAGGATCCCACCACGGAGGTGATGGTATTTTGTTACGGGCACTGTTCTTCAATGGAAAGCAGGAATCTGCACTGGAGGTAATAGCTGTTACAAAGCCCTCATAACAGTTCATGGCATGGCAGTGACCAGAAGGATCTGATAAATTTAGATTTAAATTTGGAAGAACATCAATTTTGTCCTCCAATAATGACACAAATTTTGTCCAATCTGGTTTGGACAGGTTATATTTCAAAAGTGGAGGAGAAGTTTTTTCTAAATAAGATTTATTAACCAAAGATATGACTATAGGGTAATGATCGCTACCATGCGACAAGGTTGTGCATTCCCAGTGAGTTGATGCTGCTAACTCAACTGAACAAAATGTAAGGTCTACACAACTCTTTTGCTGTCCTGGAAGAGATCGTCGTGTCGAGCATCCGTCGTTTAAGACGCAGAGATCCAAGTCATCCAAAATATCGACTAGAGCTACACCAAAGGCATCACAGCGTTCAGACCCCCATCTATAATGGTGGCAGTTAAAATCGCCCATGACCATTATCGGACCATGAACATTAGCAAAGATTTCTTTTAAAATTGCTAAAAAATCTAGGTGAGGATGTGCAATATAAATGGAAAACACTGTGATGCCTTCTACCCTTCCTGCGGCAATGCTCATATTACCCGTAAGTGGAGGTAAAGTAAAGGGTAAAAGTGGGACCCGGTTATTGACTATGAGAGCCGACCCGCCATAGCCATCTGACCTGTCACATCTGACAGTGTTGTAGTGTGGAATACGGAAGCTAAGACTTGGAGTAAGCCAAGTCTCAGCTATGGAACAAGCTAAAGGCTTGTACTTATTTAAAAGGAATATGAGGTCGTGCTTTTTATGCCACACGCTCCTCACATTCCACTGAAGGAATACTTGGCGAGACGCCATTTCTAATATCTAAAAGAAGAGTTATAAGTTGGTCGGCAACGTTGGACGGTAATTGAGTATTAGCAGTAGAAGAAGAAGTAATGATAGGTATGAGTTTTATAAGTATATCAATAATAGAAGAAGTACTATTATTGGAAGAGATATTATTATAGTTGAGAGCGCAGCCATTAGGCTGTGAAGGTTGAGGGGAATTAATTATTTGCTGATGAGCAACTTTGTCATAAGACGGGGAAAGAGGGGCATGGGATTTAGGTTTTAAAGTTACTGTCTTGCGGTAAGACTGAGAAATCGGAGTTTTTGTGATGTTTGCGTAGTTGCGGGAAGCTGTTGGAATGGTCTTACTAGCCTCAGCATACGAAATGGATTTCTCAGCCATAACGGTTTTAATGGCTTTCTGTCTACCATGCTCGGGGCATGACCTGCTATTAGCGAAGTGATTTCCCGAACACAGAATACAGAAGGCCTCGCCCTCAGAAATGTTGCAACCATCACCTGGGTGATCATGGCCACATTTGCTGCAGCGTGGTTTTGACCTACATACATTAGCAACATGTCCAAATCTACAACACTTGCGACATTGAATTGTGGGATATATGTACTGTTCAACAGGAAGGGATGTGTAACAGCAGAAGATTCTCTTGGGTAAGACTTGTCCATCGAATGTGATTACACAGGTTTCAGTGGGTTTCCATTCATTATCCCCGTCTCTCTGAACTTTTCGGTTGATTCGACGAACTTTAAGAATGTGCCCACATCCTGCGGGCACAGACAAATACGTAATCGCTTCATCTTCTGATATATCAGAGGGTATACCATTTACTACTCCCATCCTTGTGATGTTGAATGTAGGTATAGAAGCAGTATAGCTGTACTTGGTTAATAAACTATTAACCAAGAATGAGTTGGCATCCTGAGGAGAAACGAACTCAACAGATACGCGATTTCTACCGATCCTATTAACCCCACCACGAACTATGTTCGCGATGTTGTTACTCATCAGAAACTTGCCAAAATTAACCGGGTGTAAGGTAGTGCCTGAATTGGGTTGGGTCTCTACACGGGAGACGTGGACGACAAAAGGAGCCTTATCTATTGCCGAATATTTGGTACGTCCAATTTGACTTTTCTGTTGTTTGTTTGGGGGGGTAGATGTTAATAAAGTATCTTCGTTGTTACCGGGACGTTTACGGGAAGATTGAACTTGAGATTGAGACACATCCATCTCTGTAACGCTACAGACAACATCTGCGAATTGCGATAGTGTATTTGGAAAAAGGGGAGGTGAATTAACTGGAATGTCGGGGGGAACAGGATCGGGCGGTTTATTAGGATCCATTTTAAATAAAAGTGATTAAAGTGTAATAAATACAACAAACCTGTTTACGAACACAAGGACAAAACACTTATAAACTAACAAGACACAAAAATATCAACAATCACAAAGAATAAAAACCAAAATTCTAAACACACGTGCTACCCAAGAACACTGTGGCGAGAATCTACCCGCAGCTATATTTAAAAGAACACTTTTTCCGCTAACCGCTACGCCAGTTTGACAGACGGCTGTTTACAAAGCATGTTTATTCGAAATAAAGATAATTTTGGTTAATAATAAAATCATTTTGTATCGTTTGCTGTCTATTAAATTACTAGCTTTATATTCCTTAGTTAAACGGAACGAAATATTCAAATAAACCAATTTTATTTACTACTTTAAATTTTCTACCACGATCGTCTATTTACTACCATTTTGTAGCGTTCCCCATAAACACAATGGTCAATCGGATAGAAAAAAACGCATCCGTTCGGATCTGTGAATAGCGTTTTGACAGTTCTTCGACTCGGAAATGAGATTGTCGAATACGGTTCCTTACCGACACGGAAACGTATCGAATGGTTGTGAATAAGCCTGCAGGCTCGCTGTCCCGTTCCGGACAACGCAACGTCACGATGCGACGAGAATAACTAATTTTGTGGAGAGATTTATATGTTTTGTGGGTGTCTGAAGAATTATCTGTGACAGTCCAATAACACTTAAGAGTTACAAAATTATAATCATTCAAATCATCAATACAACCTTCCAAGTTCATTTAACCCCATTCAATAACTATTTCATGAAAAAGTTACTCAATGGGGTTAAATGAACTTGGGGGTTGTATTCATGATTTGAATGATTATAATTCTGTAACTCCATACGTGTTACTGGCGCGATTCATATTTTCATCAACATACAACCTGACACTAATCTGCAAATTGCAATAAACGTAAGAAAATTTAAATTTCGCGGGTTACCCTTGCGCATCCACCATAAATGAACTGAATTTCGCGGGCTACCTTAGTAAATTATTGATTTACGTACACAGACAAACCAATAAAAAAAGAAATATTGTTGTTGGTTCTTCTGCTGAGTGTTTTTATTGATCTGTCTGTCATTTATAATTAGTATCCATAATAAATAACTCAAAGCAGTCTGGGCAGGTGCGCTTAGAACTAAGCAATTATTACGAGGACGTAGCGACATCTGTTATTCTGTACCAAGAATATATGCAGTTAAAAAGTCTTAACTTCTCTCACTAGATGGCAGGTATCGAAAAATCTCTGAATGATCTAAAAATGAGAAGTTATTGGTCCAGTTTTATGATAATTACTGAAGAATAAATTCACTGTATTTTTTTTTTTATCGAACTGTAAAAATAATTTTCTGAACAAAAACGAACGAATGAAACATCAATGTCAATCATCTTGTCTGATGTCAGAAAAATTATATTATTTAAACTGAGTTTTTTTTAGGCCAGCTTCTACTAAAAAAACGATAGATGGCGCTGTCCATGAGTTTAAAAATTTTTGTTTGGCTGTATGGAGCTTTTATTTTATTACAAAAGCTCGCGTTCATTGCCTTTTTTAAGTGTTTCATCCTAATTTGTGTGCTTTCGTCTTTCTTCGTTTGGTTTGCATTTTTGTTGCATTGCAAATTGCAACTTGCTTTGTTAATTTTACAAAAAAAAAAAAAACAATTTTGCATTTTGCAACGCACCCATAGACATCTAATAGCCACCATATCATTTTTAAAAGACAATGAACACCAGCACTATACAGCTAAACAATCTTTTTCACACTGAGACATGAACAGTGCCATCTATCGTTTTTTAGTGCAAGCTAGCCCCGAAAAACTTCGTTTGGTGTAGTGTTGTGTAGCAATCGAGTTTAGCCCAGTAAAGTGTTTTATGATGGAAATGAAAAACAAGTGAATTTTAATAAACAACAACAACGGTGTAATTATTTGAAATTGTTTTATTTTATTTACTGTCTCATGTACCGGAGCTTAATCGAAATCATATAGCTACAATAAAGGGTGTAACAAGACCCTTAACGAAGCCGAAAGGCACTTATTCTCCACTTTTTTGTTCTAGGCAGAGACAGGAGATATTGTGGGTCAAAGTTCCAACTTTTTATAAAGAACATGTTTTTAATATAAGATTTTTACTTTAAATACTTCCAAGACCCCCGTACCATACAATCCATACATCAGCACAATATTTTTTGCGTAAAGTTACTTAGTTTGATGTACATAATGCTTGATTGACAGCTTCGTGAAGGGTCTTGTTACACCCTGTATATAATACACTAGCGGCCCGTCCCAGCTTTGCACGGGTGCCTATGTTACTCAGGGAACTGAATGTAGCTTTCTAATGGTGAAAGAATTTTTGAGTTTTGAGTTCATTCACTACAAACATACACACAAAAATACAACTCTTATAAACATTAGTGTAGATTCCTACCCAAACGTTGCTAATAATAATCTTACCATACGGACTTTAATAGTACGTAGTGTTGTTGATACAGAATAATAGGATGTCACCACCCTCCAATATTCGCAAAAAAATTATTGTGCGAGTCGGCCCTCTACTTTGCACATCAAATTAATTAGTCTCAGTTGCCAGGGGTATATATTTTTTGTAAGGATTTCTAATATGCCGAATGTTCTCTTCCTAAATGTAAATGCGTTCACGACACAGTATTCCAACAAGAGCATTACTATAAAACTGGATATTTACCGCCTCATACACTAGCTCATCTAGAAGAATTTAGTGTACTGCAACCTCCACCCCCACCACCGTCTGAAGGTAATACACCCTCAACATTTAAATTGACCTGTTCACAAAACTTGTGTAATATTAGCATAAAAAATATATTTGTTGATATATTTCTTTCAGAAGCACCAGCAGAGCAGCCTACAGTTATTTTAATGTTCCACCACCACCCCCCCCAATATCATGGTAAGTCTGATAGATTAAGGCGGAAATGCAAACACCGAATAGGATTATATGAGATATAATAATCGAACACAACCAAGCACATACAGTATTACAGACAAGAGAAGAGTGACAGTTAGGTCATTATTAGAGACCCAATTACTTATAAGCCGTTTACAAGGTAAGTTACAGTGAGTATTATGCGAGACCTGTTTCACCTATCAATCGTTTACTCTTATGACGTTGTGTTTACAAAGACAGCTCTAATATAGTCTTTCTTCATATACCAGCTTGTGCTCGTGGCATCCCTCTTGTGACGTTCAGATATTATTCAAAAACATTTTTTTATGCTAACGCAAATCTATCCAAATGACAAATTTCAATACAATCTTTCCAGAAGTGGGTGACAAAAAAAAAAAAAAAAAACAAGTCACCTAGTTCTGAAGCTAAAGTTCTTGTTTACTTTTTTGTGTTTTGAAGTTGGTTTCTTTTTTTCATGTTTTGAAGTCGGTTTTTTTTTGTGTTTTGAAGTCGGCATTTTTGTGTTTTTTTTGGAAGTCCAGTTATTTTTTTTGAAAAAAAAATTGGTATGTTTAATGATTAACATCCAACATCATGTTAAAAAGTGGTCACTAACTGATACTTTTTTTGGTTACAACTTACAAGTAAGTCTCACTGGTTTTAATATTCACATTTAAGGACACCGGCCTTGGCAGCAAGATACAATGCAGAATGCGGTTCCACTGAAAGTTTAACAGAGTTCAACCAGCAAGAAGAATTAATGGCTGCTGCTCCAGTAACTACAACTGCCAAGTCTGAGAAACCACCTAGTGTAACAATGTGCCCAAATTTTATTTGTGGCCTTTGCAGATTGGGAGCAGCGTGTAAATTTGAACATCAAGTAATTTTGTCTCAGTTACGGAGGGTCTATTTTTTTTGTAACAATTTTCAAAATGCCAGATGTTCTCTCCCTAAATGTAAATTCGTTCACGCCACAGTGTTCGAACAAAAATATTTCTACAGGGCTGGATATTTACCACCTCATACACTAGCTCATTTGAAGGAATCAAGTGTACTTGCTCCTCCTCCCCCACCACCACAGGCTGAAGGTAATAGGGGTGTAACACCATTTAATTTGACTTGTTCACAAAACTTGATTAATATTAGCCAAAAAATATATTTGTAAATATGTTTTCTTTCAGAAGCATCAGTAGAGCAGCTAGTTTATTGTAATGTTCCACCACCACCCCCCCCAACATCATGGTAAGTCTTTCTTATACCATAAAAAGTATCCAGTGTCCTGACCCAGATCTATCTGAGTGCAAACACCACAATCCGCACTATTAAACACACGATTTTATCACTTTGCTTGTTCCCGGCATTTAGTGTTGTTAAGGCAACATCAACCTTAGCAACATGAATACTGAGATCAGATTTTCCATCGACTGTAGCTGCATGTTTATGTTATGCTAAGTTGCGATTTTTAACCGACTTCTAAAAGGAGGAGGCAATGTATTCTACCAGCATATTTTTGATGACGTCATCAGACCTAAAACTTTAAATTAAATATAAATTAACCAGCCATTGAATTTCAAAAATATTCAAATTAGTTTTTTTATAGTATTTTAACTTTTTTTATTTTTTGGACAATGCCCTTTGATACTTGTCAAGGATTTGTTTGAGATACCACAACTAAAAAAGTCGGTGGCAAAAACGTCAATGAAACATTTTCTATTTTTATTACAGTTTGACATTTTTTTGAATATTCATTATAATTATACACAATGACATTACTTTGACTTTTTCTAGTAACTATAATAATATTTTTTTTTAATGAATTATTTAGATTTAGTTGACATTATTTATTTTTTCAAGTATGGTATTTTTTTTTTTTTTTGACATTACTTACTTTTTCAAGTGTCGTATTGTCGTTTTTTATTTTTGTTTATTACTATGAATATGAGGATTTTGAGGGTCATTTTTATTATGATGTAGGTAGTTAGTTTCACGATTGTCTGGCAGTTTGAGTACCTACTGTATGCGGCCTACCCAAATGTCTCTTCTTTGGTATTGATCTTCGTGTCGTTGAGCTCCTTGGGTTATGAGTCGAGCTACAAGATCACTGACAAATGCTTCCACTGACAGGTCAATTGGACAGGTCCACGCAAATCTGTGTGGTTATTTCTTCAAAAGACCATCTCAGACATGAATCTGCATGGTCCTCATATGAATTGACCAATGTCTGGACTTTAAAAGAGACAGTGACCTCTAACTTTGTTTGGGATGTTTCTTCTCAGAGTAGGCAGATACGTAACACCAGCCCCATCTAGTTTTAAAACATAACGATGAAGTGACGTATAAAAGTGTTTTGTAAAACCAATTTACAGAAATAAATATGATTTAGTCTCACTGGTTTTAAAATTTTCATTTAAGCACCGCGGCCGGGGCAGAAGGATTCAATGCGGATGCTGCCAGAGAACGAAGTGAACTTGTGCCTGGTTGTACTCTGTAGATGACGATCTTCAACAACCAGGCACAAGCACTTCCTTTCAGAATCCCGAGCGGAGCAAGAACGATAAAAGAATGTACTTCAACACAAATTCGTTCTCTGCTACTGAAGCTATGTCGATTGAAGAAAATTCTTCCAGTTCAAATGTTTCGTCGTTGAGACAGAACATACACAGGAAAGTTACATCTGCAGCAGCGCAGCCACCTTTACAACCACCCATGATCGATATTTTAAAGCATGGCATAGAAGACGCTGAAAATAAATGCCGTTCCACTGAAAGTTTAACCGAGTTCAACCGGCAAGAAGAATTAACGGCTGCCGCTCCAGTAACGACACCTGCCAAGTTTGAGGAACAGCCTACTGTTACGATGTGCGTGAAGAGACTTTGTAAGTGCAACTTATAAAAAGGGTGCGGCGTGTAAATATGAACAAAAAATAATTTTGTCCCAGTTGCAGGGGGTTTATATTTTTTGCAGGGATTTCCAGAATACAGGATGTTCTTATCCTAACTGTAAATTTGTTCACGCCACTGTGTTCGAAAAAGAATATTACTTTCGAACTGGATATTTACCGCCTCATATAAGAGAATTTAGTTTTCGGCAACCTCCACCTCCGCCGCCACAGTCTGAAGGAACCTTCAACATTTAATTTGACCTTTTCACAAAACTTGTTAAATATAGCTTAAAAAATATATTTGTTGATATGTTTTCTTTCAGAAGCACCAGCAGTGCAGCCTACAGTTCATTTTAATGTTCCACCACCACCCCTCCCAATATCATGGTAAGTCTTGCTTCTTATACCAAAAAGAGTATCCTTTGTTCTAACCCAGATCTATTCGTGTGTCAAACAACACAATCCGTGCAATTAAACATACCAACTTTCACATCTATACAAATAAATAATATGAAGTGTCTGTATATATCAAAATAACAGCTTTTTCGTGAATGTATATGTATGACATAGAGGGTGGAATTTTGCAACGTCACCTGGAGGGAAAGTACTCTAAATATTATGTTTGTTTTGTTTTGTTTCCAATTTATGTTACAGTATTTTTATGTTATAGTATGTATTTCTTACCTACCTTTTTTTTTGTTTTCTTTTTTGTTTCAAGTGTTTATCTGTGGAAACTTGTAAATGGCCTTCAAATTTGTATTGTTTATGAATATTGTTTATATTAGCTGTAAGTTTCCCGAATAGAATAAAATAAAAAATAAAATAAAATAAATACTGGAGATAGAAAATTTGACTCAAAGGAAACATTCCTTTATTTCTAAAAAGAAATAAATCTGCATTCAAAGATTTTCGAAAATTCCCTTGCCATTGTAGGGAATCGAACAAATGGATGGATCAAATCTCTCTAACAAACATGTCAAATTGAATTAAAGAAAAACCATGAAATCTAAACTCGTAAAGTCAATGGGGTAAGGTAAAGCACTTACTCAAAGGTCCATCTGATTACTTGTTAGTACCTAATTAATCAATTAAAGAAGGAAGATTACAATTTGCAAGTGTTTGTTTGTGCAAATTGCAATTTTCTTATGTAAATAATTCTTTGACATTTTAATAAATAAATGACGTCAAAGACATTGTTAATTAAAACTAACCTAGGTAATTGAATAGACCTTTGAGTAAAAGTGCTTTACCATATCATAATGAATTTATTAGTTAAGATTTCGTGGTTTTCCTTTCATTTAATTTATCATGTTTGTTAGAGAGATTTGATCCTTATGATTGACCCTATCTATTGATGCCATAAAAGTTCAGGATGTATTTTTTTGGAATTTAGCCGGTTCGATTCCCGAGTGTGGCAAGCGAATTTTAATTTCGCGGGTCACCCTGACGCTTCCACCTTAAATACTTAGATATGTAATTTTATAGTTCAGTAGTTAGTTAGTAGTTGTAGTTTATAAAAGGTTAATTAACATTTCTTACTTTGCTCTAGAACCAGGAAAATTATGCTGCAACACATGCAAAACGCCGCAGGCTCAGACTTTAAGTAAGTCTTTTTAACGATTCCTAAGCGAAATAATACAATTCTTATTTGTTTTATTTTTCATTTATTTCTTTACCATTTGAAAATTAATTACATTTGTTTTAGCAGAATAGCATTTCTAAACCACTAAGATTTGTACTTAATGCTACATGTAATTCTACATCGTAGTACAAAACAAAATCAAGGTAAACAATAAATACAACATAAAACAATTATTTTTTTTCCGATGAGAAATCATCAAATAACCCCTCCCGCTCTGGGCTGAGCAGGAGGGAGTGTCAGACTTTTACTGACTAAAACCCATCCATGTTCCTTCTTTTGTCCTTTGTGTTCCAGGGCCGCGGTATCTCTTTCGAACAGTCCCGCAACCCTGGCAGGCATCGGCCCTTTCAGACCCCTTCCTGATTGCTGACTTCTCTTCCTCGGCGCGCGTGGAACACTCGCACGCCGTCGACACGGCCTGTCGTCATAAGACAGACGGACGGCGAGCTAGCCCATAGCTCACCGTCCACAGGCCCGACGACATGATACCTTATTTCGAAATTTGATAACTTCATCTCCGCTGATACACTAGTTACTACGTAAACTGCATTTCACATTGAGCATTCAATGTGTTGTAGGTAGTGGGATTTAAGTTTTAATTTAATATTTCTTGGCGTAATGTCACTGCGCAAATGGGAAGGTTGTTAATTAACCGAGGAACTAGGTAAGAAGATGTCCGCTCGCCGTACGTGTTATTTGCACGAACCATGCAAAGCCGGTTACGTGCGACAGCCCGCGTGAATATAGGATGTTGAACTTTTTGCTCTAAATAACCGTTGAAATATTGTTCCATTTAATTGCACACCAGTTATAAAAAGTAGGATACAAAAATGTTGTTGATTGCTGCAAACACTGTTTTAAGTTCTCACGGCTTTTAACTAAACTTACGGTTTACTTACGAACTCCCGATACCATCCACCCGCACTCTCCAGTCATCCCGCGATCATGGCGCTTGCAACAGCGTCGAAATATCGTGCGGTCACAATGATTGAAAATCACGGAAGATATCCAGTACGTGACCGTGAAAGTTAGTTGACTGCTTGATCCGATCCAGCCTGTCCCTTGCTGTCCTCCCGCAGCGCTAAGCCGCCGGTCGTGTCCCACAGGGGGTGCCCGCGAGCGTGTAGGTGCTTAGTTTTTATTGTTTTGTTTTGGCTCGAGGCCTCACACACAGAACAGGCCGGTTAAGAGCGGTCAACCCGTCATACTTTTCATACAAACGCTCGTACGTGATTATGCCGTTGTTGCAAATCTATCTTTGATTTTTTTGAAGTAATAGGTTATTTGTGTACTATATCTAGGTTTCTATAGATGCAGAAAATAAAAAAAAGTAGAAACAAATTCAGTATAAGCCTCCAAAAATTGCTGTTTTGCACAAATTTTACCTGAACTTTGGCCGTTCATAATGTACTCAAACTGTAAAAATAAAGAAAACATCTCGATAGAAACCTTGCACATGTAATGGAGAATCTTAATGACAAATATTTATTTCACACACTTGTAAGAGTTATTCAAAAACACGTATTTCCTGGAACAAGTTTGTGAAATTTTCGAACACTATTTTTCGTTCAATGTCATCGCTTTAGGCGGTATGAGGTGCGCGGGAGACGAGATGTGCTGGGTCGGGGCGGGGTAAAACGGGGGAGTTGAAAGAAAATCACCGCTGTGGCTCTGGATGAAACAACAAGCTTTTTGACCATGTGCGCGTTGACGATAGACGGGCCGGGAAGGGCCCTCTTAAGCAGCCGGCAGCTGACCTCATAGGTTGACCCGCGAGATGGCAAACGCGTGGACTGGACGCCAAACGACACAAATATTTGTCAAAATGGTAGGTGAAATTATGGATTGTGGTTTGGCGTGGAGGGCACGCGCGTGCTTTTATGCTCTAGCGATCAAATGGATATACATAAACAGCCTTATCGTTCCCACTGCTGGACCACTGGCCTCCTCTATATGAGAGGGAATGGGCTATAATACACCACGCGGGCCTAGTGCGGGTTTCCTCACGATATTTCCCTTCGCGGTTTTGAGAGCAGTGATGATAAAATAAATTACACAAAGTAATGCGCGTGCCTGGGTTCGAACCCACGACTTACTGCTCGAAAGTCGGGGCCGCTACCACTGGGAGAGCTATATGCCATATCCTCCTCCTTAGTCGCTCACTCTTGACAGAGTGGTCGTGGACATGGGGGATCGCCCACAACTGCGATCGTTGGCTTCGCAATCCTTCCGCCGGTCTCTATTGGACGCATGGCGAGCACATTCTGCCAGAGGGATCTTGTTGACAGATTTGATATGAAAGTATTAAAAGCTATTAGTTAGGTTAGGTTCAACTACTGCTTGTCGCTCAAAACAAACGCCTCAATCTGCCTCGTAACATCTAATTGTTTGCCCTTAATAGGATAATCTTTCACGCAAAAACTACTTACCACATTTGGATGAAATTTTCACACAGATAGTAACCTGGATTAACTTTTTATCCCGGTAGTACGATCTCGTGGGACAACTACCAAACTCCACGGGGGCGAAGCCGCGGGCATAATTTAGTTGCATTTATAATGGTCTGACGTACGGTTTAAAATTTTCAGATTTGTCACCCAACAACTTGAGGTCCATGCTGGCGAAGGTGCTGATGGAGAACATGGAGTCGGAGCTGTCGCCTGACGCTTCATGATAGAGATAGAAGCGCTTGAACATAATCAACAGTTAGCTTGAATGATTGTAAATATTCAGAGCTGACAAACGTCGAACGTCAACCATTGTTACTGGTCTGATCATGAGCCAAAGATATTTAAATATTTAGAGCGATAGACTGAACAAACCGAAGAAAATCGTGATTCAATACTTGTTACTACTTAGCAACAAATCGGTCTGTTTAGTGACATTATGCACGCTTGTCAGACGGTAGCATTTGTGTTTTAAAATCGAAAATGTTCGAGATTAAAAAAATTAATGAAAATATTCCCAATGTCCGATGTACCTACTCGTATACGTCTTAAGAGGAAATGCGGGTGGTCTTTTCTCCATACAAACGCTCTCGCCTGTTTTCTTTCTGGTTTATGACTTTAAAGTTATGATTATTATATTTAAATAAATATCAACCTTTTCTATGTCCCTATGTTTTGCTTTTTGATGATACATAATCTGTATCAGCACTAGAACATTTAAATATGCTCAAAATAGCCTATTTTGACCGCTGTCAACAGAGGCCTAGTGTACAAATATGACAACTATTAATGAAAAAAGACAAATATAGGGACACAGTAGGTATATATCCTTCTTATTCAGTTTATGAAACATCTTTTAAATTGGTTGAATGTTGGAGGAGGAAATAGTCGAGAGCCAAACCTCGAATTATGACTTTTTGCTTGTCGGATCTGTAGTTGTCCTTATCGCACCAATGTCGAAATAGCGCTCGTTGAGCGACAGCGATAGTTTCTTCTAATACCTACCGCATGTCCTCTTAAACCTCTTTGCCAGGAGCACTGTTGAGGGATGCGCGATACCTGCTTATGTACGGTTGAAGACATTTATTTCTCAAAAAGAATACATTCCATTTAATATAATTAATACAAGTTAATCTTAAAACTGAATAGTAGAATTAATAATTATGAAGAACGTAAATTAGTATACAATTTTACAGTATTGTAGTGAATGTACCCAGTATTACATATCGATTCTTTTATTTATTTGGATCTCCAACAAAAGATACACGTATAGGGTCAGAGTTATTCAAAGGTTCCTTTAACTGTGTTCCTTCAATTACAGAACACCACAGCATGCACATAAAACTAGATGTTAAAACAGAAATAAGTTTTTTTTTTTTTTTTTTTAAGCGTTTGATGACAAGAAGTCATAATTAATAAAATTGTTTCACATAAAAATTCTTGAAAGCAAGTCAGTAACAATTACACATTAAACTATTTACATGTATTGTAATGTTTCGGAAATACAAAGTAAAGTATCCTAGTTATCATTCTATGTAACTAGCAACTGTGTAAAAGAAAAAGTAAATTAATGGAAAAAAATGGTGCGGGAAATACTTTGAATCATAACGGGAGCGAAGCCGCGAGCAAAGAGTGGTATTTAATAACTTTGTAGACTTTTGACATTGAAGTTGCAAAATAACCATGAGACATTAGGATGCATGAGCGAGCGAAGCGAGCTCGAAAATTTTAAGCGCCCGCCTCGAAAATGTTAGATTTTCTTTTTGCTACAGGGCGGCAGGCTAAAATTGTGCTTGTATTAAGTAAATACGGGGTTGAAGGGTAGAAAATAAAAGGACTGGGCCATGTCCTGGCCTAAAGGTAAAATACGTCATTATCACAATGATTGCCAAGATACTTTCAAGAAAAAAATTGTAATATGTATTATTGTATTGTGTAACGGGCTGGTGTCCGCAACTCCAAGTCCAAGCGCGTATTTTGCGTGAGGGTGGGAAATTTATTGTATTATATAAGCCTTTGATTATAATATAATGTCTCGATAGAGCATCAAATGTGCGCAAACGTGTCATAAAATATCAGCCAACTTTTGGCTTATAAGTTCGCACATTTGTCTCTGTACACCGGCCGTACGCTGCCGCACGCAAGCATGTTTGAAATTGTTGGCTCGTTTTCTTCTCTAGACATTATATAATCAAACTTTATAAGTTTAGTTTTGGATTTCTGTAATTACAAGCTGGATATTAGCTTGTAGGATGTGTTCATATCAAGCAAAATATTACTTCGATCACGTTTGAAATTTTGACATTTGCTGTCAATCGACTGTTGTCAGATGATCGTTGGTGGAGGGCCACTTCAAATGCGTTGGCGCAGCCCTCTAGCTGAGCTGCCTTGATTATGTATAACAGACGGCTGACAATAATGAGACCGAAAAAATCCCTAATTAAAGTAAGTGTCATGGTCAAAATTTTAAGCGGAATATGTAGAACCTATTTATCTAAAACATCTCAATGCATAGACGCCAGCTCATCAAGCTACTACAATATGTAGGACCTATTTATCTAAAACATCTCAATGCATAGACGCCAGCTCATCTAGCTACTACAATATGTAGAACCTATTCATCTAAAACATCTCAACGCATAGACGCCAGCTCATCAAGCTACTACAATATGTAGAACCTATTTATCTAAAACATCTCAATGCATAGACGCCAGCTCATCAAGCTACTACAATATGTAGAACCTATTTAGGTATCTAAAACATCTCAATGCATAGACGCCAGCTCATCAAGCTACTACAATATGTAGGACCTATTTATCTTAAACACCTCAAGGCATAGACGCCAGCTCATCAAGCTACTACAATATGTAGAACCTATTTATCTTAAACATCTCAATGCATAGACGCCAGCTCATCAAGCTACTACAATATGTAGAACCTATTTATCTAAAACATCTCAACGCATAGACGCCAGCTCATCAAGCTACTACAATATGTAGAACCTATTTATCTTAAACATCTCAATGCATAGACGCCAGCTCATCAAGCTACTACAATATGTAGAACCTATTTATCTAAAACATCTCAACGCATAGACGCCAGCTCATCAAGCTACTACAATATGTAGAACCTATTTAGGTATCTAAAACATCTCAATGCATAGACGCCAGCTCATCAAGCTACTACAATATGTAGAACCTATTTATCTAAAACATCTCAACGCATAGACGCCAGCTCATCAAGCTACTACAATATGTAGAACCTATTTATCTAAAACATCTCAACGCATAGATGCCAGCTCATCAAGCTACTACAATCTGACAATTATCTTTAATAGATTTTCAACTTTATCGCCAAAACATTAATCATCTTCAAGGTTTATTGGGAAAATTTGACAGTTTTAGGTAGCTTGACGTGCTGACGTCTGTATGTAGTTCACGCAAATAAAAATTATTCTTTTCAATTCTATCATGGGAATGCATAAAAATAACTAGGTAGTCCGCCATCTTTGGAAGTCCGGTATATTAGATTTAAGATTTAACATAATATTTATTTATTTTCAGGCAACTTTGGCGTATACATATATACCTTATATTACACACTAACATACATAACGATAAAATACTAATTGTGTTAGTAAATAGAACCTATATTAAGAACCTGTATTTAGAATAGCGTCATATAGCTAAACCATGGATTTTCATCCAAACTAAACATATGCTTCAGCTCAATCGAAAACTGATTATGATTTTTTTGCATAGAATCAATCAAAACTAAGTGTGAGTCTATTTGGCAGGCCTCAACGAGATTTATCAACAAGCGATAGGTTTACATAAAGACATTATTTTGTACCTATAGAAAATAAATAAGATACCTATATTTTGTAGCTCGACAGTTTTTGATTAAATGCCGTTTCTGTGAAGTGCGGGCTAGCTCCACGACCTCCGTTCTTCAATGTATCCACCAGCACAATGTTGAGTGCGTTACATTGAGTCTTACCGTAAAACGTGATTTTCACCCAAAAAAAGTGGTTTTCCAGCAATAATTTTTGGGTACAGTTACTTCGTATGATGTACAGAATGCTTGGTTGACGGCTCCGTGAAGGGGTACGCTTACACTCTGTATAGTAGTGACAGTAAGTATTTATTTATTTGTGAAATTAGTCAAGTGAAACTACAAGAAAATGAAACAATATTATTTTTCATTATTTTGGTCAGTAATAGACACAATCTCGTTGCTAGGATATTCCACCAGTAACTTTGAAGAACCTTGTGGAATCAGAAGTGCGATACTTTTAAGTATGCGCCCGAATCAATTCTCGATGATGATAATATCACGCTGTATTGGGATCGACCTATCGTCACTGACAGGACTATTGTTGCCAATAAGCCTAACAGTGTGTCGACAGATCGATTGGAACGTCGCGCAACGATTGTTGATAGAACGGTCCCGCATGACGAGAACCTCGTGAAAACAGAAAAAGAAAAAAAATATATATCTAGATCTGGTTAGCGAGGTTGAAGACATGTGGGATGTTAGTACAGCAGTAATTGTGCCGACAGTCGTATCAGCCTGTGGTTTAATAGCCAATATCCTCGACCAAAGATTAGAGGACATATTCGATTGCACTGTCGATCGATTGTATTATCAGCTGACGAGTGTGGTTGTTAATAGCTACGCTGTGCGTCAAAGAGGATGGAAAAATGTGATACTTCCGTGCTGCTAGGCCTGCTAGATGCTGCAACTCTAAGCGGCCGTTCACACGACGCTGTCCTACACGACATTTTACTGTAAAAAGTTAGAATCACACGTCAATAACCCTTTCATACGGTTAAAAACAAATCAGCATTTACCTGCCGTGTGATCCCAAAATAACGGTCGGATGAACGTCGTGTGAACGGGGGGTAAGTGTACGCTGAGATTAGACGCCATAGCCAAAATTCCATTTGGAGCTCTATGATTACGACAATAGAGGTAATAAAAATAAAACACATGCGTAATTAGTATGACAATGGTTTTATTGACAACAAATAATCTACTAATAATATTACATCTGCAGTCTATTTTGATAACATTGATTTTATTTAATAGTTTTTAATTAATAATGTTTCAAGTTAGTTTACCAAGAACTAAAAATAAAGTTATTTTCTTATTAAATAATAGAAAAATAGGGAAGTATTTTTTTATAATAATTTCATGACGACGAAACTCGCGAGCAAAATCTAGTCGGTTTTCAAAATTAACAGGATACACCGAATAATTCATTTTCAGGTTAGAAACGTTTCAGAAACGTTAATATGTCAAGCTCACACTACAAGTGCTGTAAAATCATCCTTTTTACCAAAACTATACGGTTTCTAACTTGATACTGTGTGTTCGAATATGATATCTTAAAGAACCCTTATTAACAAAGCTACGCGGACATACCTCACACTTGTAAGGTTTTTCGCCAGCGTGTTTTTTTATATGTTTTGCTATAAAACTCTTGTTTCTAAAACTACGCCAACATAAATCACACTTGTAAGGTTTCTCCCCAGTGTGTATTCGAATATGATTTCGTAAACTACCCTCGTTACCAAAACTACGCGGACATACATCACACTTGTAAGGTTTTTCACCAGTGTGTATTCGAATATGATTTCTTAAACTTCCCTCATGACTAAAAATACGCTGACATACATCACACTGATGCTGATTTTCACCTGTGTGTATTATAGTATGTCTTTTTAAGTGATACATTTGACTGAAACTATGCTGACATACATTACACTTATAAGGTTTTTCACCAGCGTGAAGACGACTATGTCTTGATAAACTGTCCTTGTTAGTAAAATTATGAGAACATAAATTACACTTGTAAGGCTTTTCACCACTGTGTGTTCGAATATGTCTTGTTAAAGCATTATTT
The DNA here is from genome assembly GCA_947578425.1 of Eugnorisma glareosa. Classification (NCBI taxonomy): domain Eukaryota; kingdom Metazoa; phylum Arthropoda; class Insecta; order Lepidoptera; family Noctuidae; genus Eugnorisma; species Eugnorisma glareosa. The sequence goes on from OX387984.1 coordinate 3,309,159, forward strand.
CGACCAAACCGACGCTGACATACATCACATTTGTAAGGTTTTTCACCAGTGTGTATACGAATATGAGATTTCAGAGTATTCTTTCGGCTGAAACTATGCTGACAAACATCACACTTGTAAACTGCACGATTACGTTGTTCCAATTTCGTTTCTCGATTTAAAGTACACTGATTGTAGTTGGAAGGCTCTAAGAAATATGCGCCACATTTGGACGTACGAATTTCAGTTGTCCGGATCACTTTCAAGTTTGATTTTTGCATTTTCTTTACCTCCGCTGTAAATTCATCTTCCAATTTTGTCCCTCGCTTGTCTATTTTTGGTTTCTTCGCGACGGACGCCCCTGTGATTATAAATTTGTTAAAACAATGTTAGAATAAGATAATCATACACTAAAACCGCCAGAAATCAATAGCAGTTTTTTCAATATTATTATGAAATCATGGTTTTGTATCAGTCAAAGGTTCTTTGAATTTAGTAGCAGGTTTGAATATATGATTTTTAATGTTCACGACAATTTTCGAATTTGATAGTATTTTTTTTCTTTTGCTTGGCTGATAATATATCTTCTAGTTTTTTACTTCGTGTGTAACCTAATCTAATATCTTGTAATTACAATTTCCAAAGAACCACCGGTCGTTTGCAAGTTGAAATACGGGCAGCGAAGATTTAAAAAATGAATTCATAATTTTCGTTAACTTAATTAAAAATGCCTTAATAATCGAGAACCTATCAGACACGCGGTGTTAAAATTACCGAGCCCGCTTCGCTAGTTCTTGCAAGATTGTACTTAGGGTTTTCTGCAAAATTTCAACAAAAACAATCCTATTTCTTTATGAATGGAGCAAAGAAAACCAACTCTATTTCGTGAGGGGTTGCTCTTCAAGCTCACTTCGATCGCTTTTGCATCCTGAATTCTCTTGATTGTAAAGCTTTTCTAGAAAACTCGCCAAGCTATCCCTAATTCTGTGCAAATGCGACGTTTGCCAACTACGTACTTTTCTGCACGGGGTTCCGTGCTATGGGCCCATCTTCTATGGCATTAATTAGATATTGTAGAGCGTTTTGGAGTTATAATCACACAAAAACGCACGAGAGAACGAGCCCAACCAAAATGATATACGACAAAAGTCAATTCATTCAAGCTGTACGTATCGCAACACAAGTTACATTTGTACCTAGATGATAATATGTGGCCGGATGGAATAACCTTCCGTCGATTCGGGTATATGAGAAGGGGGCACGACAAACAACATTTTGATGGACCACAAAGGAAATAGCAGGCTCGTGAGTTTTAAAAGTTAAAATGTGAAAAGGAAACGCGGTTGAACCCACAGGACCTACCTTTCCTGGGATTCGTCGATGACAAATTTAGCTACTCCCGTAAATCGGCAACGGACTGATCGACTGATGTGTGACGAGGCTTACCGTTTGGTGGCGTAGCAATCTTATGAAGAAAGAGTGCACTATAAGTAATTGCGAAAGTGATCGTATCGTTGCAATCAAAGCGCTTACCGGCAAGCTGCGGGTAGTTTTGATTGTTTGTGTAAATGCCAGACCAGCTAGGCAATCTACCGGTACTTGTAATAATATTAATGGGATAAAAGAGAAGCGCAAGAATGTGTGTAATGTACAAAATTGTGCGAAATACGACTCAGACTTCACTCTCCCACCTCATAATATTAGGAGAACCCACCGCGAAATATCTACCCGAGTCAGACTTACGGCCAAATTGTGTACGATTCGATGGCGAATATAGTAGTGATAGGTTTGCCGGACATGATATACCCTATATCTTGACCGAAGGGTCAAAAACAAGGGCCACTTACAATTTGACCGAAAAGGCCCTTTTTTCGACCCTTCGGTGTATCATGTGTGTGTGGTGTGTGTTGATAAAGAAACAAATACTTACTGTTTGGTTTCTTAGATTTTCGTTTATTTTTAGACACTTCTTGTTTTTCTTCTGCTTCAGTTTTGAACTCCATTAAAGGTACATCATCTTCTGAATCCAGTTCAGAATGGTGTGGTGGTATATTATATTTTATATCCAGATAGTTGTCGTACAGATTTTTGGCTTCTAGATCTGTAAGTAAACAACAACAATCAAGAGCATACATTCGTTTGGTTAAAATAATCACTTTTTGTTGAATTAAACCAAAAAAAAGTTGAAACAAAACATTTTGAATCAATATAATTCACTATCTGTGCTGCTATGCAATATTATTAATCAACTAGCTGTGTATTATAAAAATATTAATTATCTTTTTAACAATTTCAAGGGTTACCATTTATTTTCACGGAACCCTAATTATTTTTCTGAAATAAAAGTAGCCTAAGTTAGTCCTTATTACATGAGCTATCTGCCATGAAAAGTCCCGTCATAATGAGTCTAGCCGTTTCGGAGATAAGTACGAACAAACTAACAAAACTTTTAAAAATTGCTTTTATTACCATACTAGCAGTTGCTTTTGGTCGGAAATTATTCCACGGGCACGTTGTAAATAATTCTTATAGCACTCGGGGATAATGTAGCTTCCTATTAGTGAAAGAATTTTCAAAATCGATTCAGTAGATCCGATTACCTCCTACATACAAACTTACAAACAAATTTTACCTCTTTATAATATTAGTATAGATATACTTTCAAATGCATTCAGTAAAAACCTTTTTTTTTTAATTAAAAATAACTTTTTCAATTTTATTTATTAGTATACAATATTATGTTAAAAAATCCTCTGTCCGCTCCGTGACGGCGTGATTAGGTGTCGAGATTAGATTCTATTTACGTAATCCTTTTTGGAGAACAAGCAACAAGAAATACCCGATGAAAATAAAATCAAATACATAATATACTAAAATGGCAACACAGGGGCGCGAGCGGTCGCTTCTCCGGTAGTGACGTCATAAAAACAAAATGAAGTTTTTTCTAGGCCAGCTTCCACTAATAAACCATAGATGGCGCTGTACATGACTCAGTGTCAAAACCTCATTGACGATCGAAGACACGCCGAAGATGGTGTCATCACATTTAAAAAAATAGTTAGAATTTAGGGAAACGGTGGTAATTTGTTTTTCATTTTAAAATAAATATGTTTTTTACTTTCATGAATATTTTATGTTTCTTATTCTATTACACAAAGTCATCGGTATAAATAAAGGGTGTAACAAGACCCTTAACGAAGCTGAAAGTACTTATTCTCCTCTTCGTTGACATAATTCTTTTTGTTCTAGACCACAGCTGGGAACCGTCTAGTTACGGAGATATTGGGGGTCAAAGTTCCAACTTTTTCAGAGGTTTTTTTTTTAAATACAAGGCTCTAATGTAAAATTTTTCTTTAAACACCTACACGACCCCGTACTATTCAATCCATCCATCAGTACAATGTTTTGAGTGCGTTACATTGAGTCCCACCGGAAAACGTAATTTTTCACCCCAAAAAAAAAAGTCGTTTCCCAGTTATAATTTTTGCGTAAAGTTACTTAGTTCGATGTACATAATGCTTGGTTGACGGCTTCGTGAAGGGTCCTGTTTACACACTGTATATGCCACTTTCGGATCGGACAGAGTTTTTTTTGTAGATGTATAGATAAACTGTACGGCATGCGTTGAAATGCCACATAAGTTTAATACGAGTATAGTTTTTGAGCCAGGAATCTTCGCAGGCGTAGACAGAAGAACTCACCAAAGTTCCATCACAATCCGAATTTGGAACACATAAAGGACAATCCGAATCCCCGAATTTCAAACAATAACTAAAAGTTCGGTTGTGTGCAGTCTTCATTTGAAACCGGCGTATTTTTTAATTATAATGTGTGTGACGCACTTTTACTTTTATTTTCCGCCATTTAAATACTGCTGAGAATGGAAGATAAAAACGTGATGCGCCGACCCCAACTGACATGGGACTAGGGCAGGAAGACGATTTAAATACTGCAGAGCAAACGGAAAAAAACCATGGAAAGGCCATGGTTACCAACAAAATTCTGCATGCATTTTTACCTACTTTATCATAAGTCACGCATACCGACCTGATCGTAGTTGATTATTCGATACAAGGAAAGTGTCTGAACAATGTTGTAGTCTAACTATCGTAACTTCTTCGCTTACGGCCGTTTTCTATAACTTACTTTCGTATAACGGTTAGTAAATATATATGCCATACTCTAGTAGCTATCGATGTTTCTATAAACAAAGTTAGCAATGAATTGACATGAATATCCTGTCCACGTTACTTATCTGTCTCTCGGAGGATTGACAGTTGATTTTTCTATAACTGTTTATTTGAGATAGCAACTTTCCGTTAACCGTTAGTAAGTTAATGAAAACGACCGTTAAAAAACGTGGATAGGTCACGGTTCCACACCGACAAATAACTCAAAAATGTCAAAGTTTCAAATACCTATGAGTTTTCGGAGAGAAAAGCTCTTATTGTATATGTACAGTTTTTGTTTTTTCATAAATTATGATTTCATTATTTTAAGTAACCGTTGATGTTTTTTTTTTTGCTAAATGGGCCAGCTCTTGTCCTCGATCACGGCTGACATTCTAAGAAGTGGACATTTTGCGTTCGGTTCATATTTTGACACGATAGGTAGCGCTGTTGTATACAACGTGTAACGGAAAGGGTATAACTATCCTTAACCACTAAAGATTACAGCTGGTATAGAATCACTATACAAAGTTTCAGCTCAAAATAAAATACTCAAAAAATTGATACCAAATTTTCGGTTTCACTAAGTTTCTGAAATCCAAATCATAAAAACGTGTCACCGCACTACGGGGGTCAATAACTTTCAACGTTACTTGCCATTATCGCTCTCTCTCTGTCTAATGAATAAATAAAATCTCTTCCGTAATTCTGCGCGCCTAGTACCATACTGTTTAGTAGTCTAGCAGGCGGTGTCTTTGTCGGCGCGAACTGACGAAATCAAACAAGCCGCCCGGCCGCGCGCCGAGCCGTGCGGCGCCGAGTGTAGGTGCCTACTTTACCGTGATGTAAAAATGATTATTGCGTAATTTAATTATTGATTTACAATTACCGTTTAATCGTTAATATCAAGCCAGAAATTTCACGTAAAAACTGAGATTCTAAAAGTTACGTAATAAAAAAATCGAAACAAAGTTTAGGTAGGTTAGCTAGTTTCATCCTATTATTTATTAAAGAGTAAACAGTAAAATCTTAAAGCTTTGCTTAATTTAGTAAATTAACTTACATTTTTAAAGGTGGGGTTCAATGTGGTGTCCTTGGTATTGTATGCACAAGGCCGATCGCTTGTTCATGGACACCTGAACATTGCGTAGCATTTCTGGTGTCACTGGCACCGCACTTTCATTTGGTCCACTGTATCACTCGGCACTGCGTACACTACGTTTTAATGTACCCCCACAAAAAAAAAGTCTAACGGGGTAAGGTCTGGGGACCGCGGAGGCCATGCCACGGTTCTACTCATCATCATTTCAGCCCGTTGTTGTCCACTGCTGAACATAGGCCTCCCCAATCGATTTCCAAAGTGTCCGGTCCAATGCCACCTGCATTCAGCGACTCCCTGCAGATTTAGCAAGGTCGTCGGTCCATCTGGCAGGTGGCCGTCCCACGCTGCGCTTTCCAATGCGTGGTCTCCACTCCAGCCCGGACGGACGGGCGGACGGTTCTACTACCACGCCCGATCCATTGCGGAAAGCGCGAAACAAACACAACGAAAACAATAAAAACAATTAGGTTGTAGTTATTAATTAGTAGCCGTACTGAACTTATGCGCGTATCACACGGATGGAAACGAATAAACAATGTGCACTACACGCGGAGTAGTCGACGACTGAAGAGCAAATAAATTATTAACAATAATGCAAAATAAAGCTCCTATTCCTTGCTATCCTGGTAATAGGGTAGGTGTCCCAGTTAGTGTCCATCACTATTAAAAAAAAATGTTTTACATCTTAATAATAATTTTAACTAAACTCCAATAAACATTTATGGAAATTTAACAGACCGGAGCAAAAATAAAATAAGAGTTAACTACGTAAATCAAATTCAAAATTGAAATATTGGTACATTCGATCATAATTATGTTGTACGTTTATTATCCGTGAGAATCTGAACCCAGAGCTTTTATTTCAAAATAACAAATAATAATCTTTGATCAAAATATTAACTTACCTAAGGTATTTTGAAATCTGATTAGAAGTTTAATTTACCAGGAGTAATTCAAACTACAGGACTGCAATTGGTACGTCTACCCTAAAACCTAAACCTGGTTACATACATACACAACGATGATTGACTATGTGTGTTTAACGACGAAATCAGGGTTCTGTGAGCAAACGATTTTCAATTCGGCAATAGCACTTCTTGTTACTCATGCGGTCCTGGTACTTTTATTAATTTCTTTCTTCAGTTAGATACAGTTTTGAGACATTTTTTATTGACTTCATTTGGATTATGTTAAAGACTAAACGTGCTCAAACCAATAAAACTTATGTACCACTCAAACAGCAACTTTCGACAGAGCGTGAATAATTTAAAATGATGAACGGAACCCACTGTGATTTTATTTGTACTAGGAGATGCATAAGTTGCATAAAGATGATGTTTTGGGTTCAGTTGGACAAATTATGTTACTAAATCCTTTTTTAACGGCAAACAATAATGTTTTTTTTAATAAATTGATTTAATAGTAGGGTGAATCAAATCTCCTGCATCGTATGTGTAAAAAGGCGTATAATTTAGTTTTTTGCCCAAAGTATTGTGCTGACAATAACAAACAGTGAATAGGTAGGTTTATCTCATATCAAACAGATCGGTCATTTGTGAATCAATAAAATAAATTAAAGCAAAACATCGTTCATCCATATGGCCACCAAAATAAAAGGACCTAATAACCTTCAGAAATTTACAGGAATATTGTTATTAAATTAGGTATTTACTGTGTTGTAGGTACGATGGTAAGGTGGAGTGGTGGGTGGAATATTATCTAAATAATAATTATCTACAAAGTAATCTTCAACAAAAGAAAAACTACGTAAAGACAAATAATGATACGACCGTGACAATGCAAGCAGGTATCAATATTTCATTAAATTTAGAGATACCTAGACAAATTAATAGTAGCTTGTTCACAGACATAATCTAAGTTTAGGAAAAGTCTGCAAAAATATTTTGCAAACAAAAAATAAACATGCGGAACCCTTTATTCGAAATTACCAGGAGTAAGAGGTTTATTCTTACTTACAAATAGTTCGCTGACACCGATCAGCTGAGTTATTGCTAGTGATGTCTTTATTTCAATTTGAAAAGATTGGTTTCTGGTATCAATGAATTAAAAAATATCATAACTTCCGAACATGTAGAGATGGGTTTAAAAAACCCTTGCCTTATCGTTTGTTATCATCCAAAGAAGCCGTGCCTTTCGGATGTATATACCCTTTCCGTTACAGGCTGTATATATCTGCCTAATAGCCAGTTCAATAGATCACATTTGACATCTGTCAGTTTTTGCTTCGTAGTGAGGAGACCTGCTTTAAAATATCGATTAAGTAAATTAATCGATACGGACTTGCAAACATATGTGAATTGAATTCAGTTATTATAAAAGCCGGCCAAGTACATTTCGGGCCACACACAATGTAGGGTTCCGTAGTTGCCCATCAAAATATGCGGATTTGCCTCCGAACGATGATTTTTATTGTAAAAAAAAAAAAAAAAGAAAGAAAGAAAAATATTTATTTGGGACAAGCACAGGAACAATAAAAAAAAGAATCTAAAACTAAATAATAAAAAAGACCTGTGCGAGGCCAAAAAGGCTCCTATAAAGGAAAAGGCCTCCTAAAGGCTCCTAAATACATTTGCAGTTGATAAACCTGTGCTCCCATACATTATGTTTAGGAAAATATGTTATCCAAGTACCTACATTTTATAAGTTGGTCGACTTTACTCATATACAAACGTGTAAAGCCTACTTAGCTGTACCTTCACACAACAAGTTTCGTTTTTGGTCTAAAATTGTGCCTGACATCAATGTTTTTTCTATTTAGTTATTTTGTAACCGACTTTCTTCAAAAAGGAGGAGGTTCTCAATTCGAAAGTTTTTTTTAAATGTTTGTTACCTCATAACTCCGTCATTTGTAAACTGATTTGAAGAATTCTTTTTTCATCTGTAAGGATATGCCTCCCGATTGGTTCCATAGAAATTTCATCAAAATCGGTTTAGGAATTTGGTTGTTTTCCTCACGTTAATTGTCACATCACGCGACTTCGCGTGAAGGCGCTTTGATGTACATCATGCGACGTCGCGTGATACTTGCTAGTTAAATTTGACACACTTCCCGATTTCTGATTGAGCTGAAATTTTGCACGCATATCGCGAGACAATGCAATATTATGATGACATGGAGCTGATCTGATGATGGAGCTGGTAGGTGGCCATAGGAACTCCGTTACAAAACAATATAACCCCAACGAGTTTGGGTTCGTATGATTCGTCTTGACGAGTACTTTGTCTCTAGATGGTACCTAGGGTCTGGTGATGGAGCTGGAAGGTGGTCACAGGTAGTCCGTAATAAAATGACACAATCCCAACAAGTTTAGGCTCGTATGATTCGTATTGACGAGTTCTTTGGTTCTAAATGGTATCCAGTGACTGATGATGGAGCTGGACGGTGGCCATAGGAACTCCGTTATAAAACGACAAAACCTCATCGAGTTTGGGCTCGTATGATTCGTCTTGACGAGTACCTACTTTAACTAACTTCTAGTTACAATGTAAAAATTAATTCATGACAAGAATTTGTGTGGTATACTACAACTAAAAAGGGTAAAATAAAAAAAAAACTTTCTGCGAAAACAAACTCGACTTCCCAAAAAACACTAAAAAAGTCTAAAATAACTTGACACTTCCGAAAGTCAAGTTATGTTTTTAGTGTTTTTGGAAGTCAGTTTTGTTTTCGCAGAAAGTTTTTTGTATTTTTATAGTTTACTAAAATAATAATATATTTTATTATAATCACAATGTGGTTATACATTTATGGTGAAATATTCCTTCACACGTATATAATCATTCCGTTAGAATCTACTTACTAACTTTCAATTTTTTTGAGTAACATCACTAGTGTTTAAAAAGAATAACGGTTCACTGACGCAACATTGTAACGACGACGCGGCGACGTTCAGTTCTCAATAACAGAAATTGTTTATAATGTTTTATAGTTTATCAGTGAAAGTATATCGTAAAATTACCTTCTTGTGTCACTATTACAATAAATATTATGTAATCGTAATTGAAAAAAGTTTAGCAATTGTGCAGTTCTAACTTCTAAAAAATAAATAATATTTTATGCTCGACGTTACAAGGTTACGTTGTCGAATTTTGATGAAGTGTCAAATGTGATCTATTAAATTGGCTCTATTTATTAATTGCCGTTTGTTTCTGTCGAATTAGTGCAACAGCAAAGTTAAAATTAAATTACCAAGACCGAGAGAGGGGAAGATTTAAAAAGGAATATGCATGTAATTTTTTCTTCACTTAAATCAATAAAATACAGTATCAATTTAAAATTAAGTTCAACTACTACTTGTCTCTCAATTTCTAAGACAGTTTAAACGTCCGTGACTACCCCGGCCATTCATGTCATAGTATGTGATGTCACTTACCTCTAGCTGCCTTGTTAACATCTATTTTTTTTCCCTTAGTAGAATAGTTGTACTAATTGTATGCGCTTTATTCGAGCAAAAATTGCAATAAGAATATTATAAAATCTTAGTGAAACTTTAAGCATTTTTCAACTAAAAGTGTTTCTTTGACGCATAGTATTTGACGTCACTACCGGAATCGATGCATTTTGTGTTTGCGTTCCGTTTCACCAAAAACACGCTACATAAAATATTAAATTGTAAAATAAGTGTTTAATAGAGAATTATACAAATGTACCACAATGTTTTTCAAGGCCAATACAAAGCATTTTTAAGAAATAAAAAAAAGTTTTGTATTTCTTTCATACACCCTATTCTTCCGTATTACATTGTTTTCATATAACTCTATTGGTTTACGTGGGGCACAAAAAAGTAAAGCTTTCAGTCGACATGTTTTTAGTTTTTACCCGACAATTATCATCATATTTAGAAATAATTGATGATAATTGTTACTCAATTACACAATTCCAATTTACACAGAACTATTATGAATTATGACACCTAAACATTCCTCATGAATCACTACTCTCGCTCACTCTGACTTTGTTTAATGTTGGCACTTCACATCGCTATTCGGTGTTCGCGCTTTTATTCGGCATTGTTCGCTATATTCGTGATGAAGTCCGATTAACAGGAATACACCGTCTAAACATCGTTCATGAACAGCGAATATGCCGAACATTTACGAATATTTTTGCTATAATATCGAACAAAAAAATATATTTTGTATCCCCGATATGCAGCCATCAAAGTATCTCGCTTTTTTATTATGCCTGTAAATTCCAGGCTATTCTTAATACTATTTCATGCGTCAATAACTTTGCTTCTGTTTTTATGAGATGCATGTTGCGGGTCCCTTATGCAGGGATGCATTTGATAGTATTCCAAAAATCGCATGACAAGGTTATTTGTCCAATCGATTTTGGCGCGAACGAGCTGTATTAACAAACTAAGTAAACACGTCCGCCGCTGTCGCGCTCCGCGCACTACTGACACTGCTGAGTGAGCGATGTGTGGACGGCAAACGAACATATTCAGCATATTCGCAATCCTTTGATATTGTACGATTACATCGCACATTTATTTAGGTCGCTAGCATAAGCATTTTCAACTTATTGTTAAGTGAATATTGAATTAAAATTGAGTACACTTTCGCCCGTTTTATTGTAAACACCTTTGTTACAATTAATAAATATTTTATCAAGAAATCAGCAAGAATATTTTTCTTCCATCGAAACTTATCAAATGTATTAGCAAGCAAGTGCTCGTATAGATATGTTGCAAAAAACCGACAAGCTGGCGGATACGGGCGTGTATTCGCCTATTCGTCTTGTTCGTGAGAATAGGCAAATATAGACGAATAGAGCCACTTCACACCGTCGCATTTGAGCGAATAAGGCAAATACGCGAACACGAATAGCGATGTGAAGTGATACCAATAGAAGTATAAGTGATTCGCTGACAGCTACAGTTTGCAATTTTTCTTAAAAACATACCATCATCACTTTGATGTTCCTCCTTTGGCTCAATAATATCTTCTAGACTCTGAACATCAGTTGGCAACTCTTCTTCCACAGTCAGGCTTTCGTTTTGACCAACGTCAACTATATTTATGCTCTGTACTGGAGAGTTAATAAACCCATGGAACAACTCTAAGTGGTCTTGGTTTATTAAATGTTTCGGCTGTAAAAACAAGATTAAAATCTGTTTTTTAAATAATAATAAATTCTAAATCTTTATTGACAAGTTATTGCTTAAACATCAGTGTAGCCCTGGCTCTTGTACTAGGAGTTCCTGTATCACAAGAGCCAGAGATCTCAATTTACAGAGAATATAAGGAAAAATAACGATAGACAAAAAAAAATGAGATACAATATGGTGATGCATTAAACTTAAAAGTATTGACAACATAAAACGTAAAAAAGAGTAAAAAAAGATTAAAAGTATTTGAGTATTTTTATAAATTAAATTAGGTTAAGTACCACTAACTGCGTTCTTAGGAAAGTGTGGGTAAGTGATTAAAATCTGTTGATGATCACGTTGATCACAAAGGCATTACTTTCATATCAGAGATTATGTCACTGTTGAAGAATATCTCACCTCATAGTTCCCATTCATAATCTGAGCAAACCACATTTCAGCTTCCAGACATTTTGTCAGTAGTCGGTAGCATTTCTTCAGTTGAGCACAGCAGACGAAACAAGCGAGTACAGGTCTACTGTCTTCAGTTACAAACTGCAACAAAATCATTTGTTAAATAAATAAAATACTTACTTTTATTTAATATACTGTCAATACTGTTGAGATGGACGTGTGGAGTGACAAAAATGGATAAGTCATAAGACTTAGAAATGAGAATATTAGAGAAAGTTTGACGGTGGCCTCATTGGTCGAGTGGTTGCAAGCCCAACTGCTGAGCATAATGTCCTGGTTTTGATTCCCAGGTTGGGTATTGTTATTGGGTCTTCCCAACACGAATTTCTCAGTAGTAGCTTCAGAGTCGGGATTTGTGCCCGGTTGATGGCAATAGGCTCGCCCCCTATTACATGGGACTTAAACATAACCGGTAAAATATGGGTGTACTATTAGGTACACCTCTGCCTCTGCCTTCGGCGATGATGATGTGACAGCAGTGCTTGTTACACAAAAATTGAAAAGCACTACCAGCTGTGTTGGCTGAACCTCAAGGGATATGGGACAACGGCAGGAAGTGTGGCTAGAGTGGGAAGGACTGTCAGTACTGTACCGTGTACCGTGTGTGTCCGTCTGTGTACTGTGTGTGAAATAATTTTACGACAGAATTAGAATTTTACTGAACTATAAAAATTGTAGTCTTAGAGTTGTAGCGGCTCAGTAATGGCGAAATGCTGAGTTGCATTCTTGACGAAATATGAGGGAGCGAACGATCGGCTCGCCAGTCGCCTACGTACCACCGCCCTGCCTCGCCGCTTACCTAGTACGTAGTTAGTTATAACGAAGTATTGTGGAACCCAAATAAAAGACTTTTACTTCCTTGGAGTCCGACTCTTTAATTATCTCACCGAACACAGAACACGCACAACACTGGTGACCTTCGACGATTTCAAGATTCCGTTTTTTGTGACAACCGAGTAGGCGACTCAATAAGCTTACGAGGCAGAGGCATAAAGACTGCGTGGTGCAAAGTGAAACGCAACGTGCTTAAGTAAGGTAAAGCAACGCGTGTGTACCGTTCTTCAAAATGAACCCGCAAGTGGTAATCGACCCCCCCGGGACAGCTACGGTTGCAGACGTATCGATGGTTACAGTGCAAATGAGAGTTCCGGAATTTTGGAGAGAAATACCAAGATCATGGTTCACCCAGTTCCAGGCAATGATGGCACCACAGAAACAAGGCGACACCCAGAAGTATGACATGGTGCTCGCGAAGTTACCCACGGACGTTTTACACCAAGTAACCGACATCATCGAAACACCGCCGGAAACAGGCAAATATGAAACGATCAAAAAGCGTTTATTATCAATATATGAAGAAAGTACAGATAAACAGTTTCACAGATTAATGTATGAAATGGACCTGGGAACACAAAAACCGTCGCAATTGCTCAGGAAAATGACAACTTTAGCGAAGAAATGCAATCTGACGGAGGAACCACTAAAGAGACTGTGGCTATACAAGCTAACACCAAATGTACTAGTAGAAGGAACCCAAATAAAAGACTTTTACTTCCTTGGAGTCCGACTCTTTAATTATCTCGCCGAACACAGAACACGCACAACAGAGTGTATGATGTACCAAAACATTTATTTAAAGTAACGACTTTAAATGAATGTCTGTTTATTAGTTTGCGTGCTTCTTTATGTTTTGTTCATTTTTATTTTGTTATTTGTTTATATTAAGTTTGCATGCCTAAAAGGCAGAATGTACATGGAATGTTTAACCTTTTTAACACATGATCTGTAATAACTAAATTCTTGGCAAATAAAGCATTCTATTCTATTCTATACTACTTTTGTAGGCTTTGCAATTGGGGTGCAGCGTTGCAGATTACATATATCACAATTCACAAGCATTTCACTGCCCTAGTTCCATAGAAAGATATCTTGACCGAAGTATGATTTGAGTTTATCATACTTTTAAGATTTTACTGTCAGTAATTCACTTGTTGTTATTGAAATGAATATGGTTAAAATTATAGCCTAGTTTGATGCATTTGGGAGTTATTTATATTTCATTTTTGTTTTTGTTTTTTTAAAGATATGCTATTGAATGGGACGGTGTTATTTAAATGGTTAGCATAGTATTTGTATGTTCGTGAGTAGAAAAATATAATCTGTGAGCAGAAATAGCTAATTGATTAGCAAACATTCCAAAATCAATTATGTCATTCTGGATGGCTGTAATTATTTTTGTACAGCATATTAATTACACAAACTGCAATGAGCTGCTCCTCTTTCATAAAATTTTGCTAAGCACTCAGAGGGTAAGCAAAAAAAATAATTTTGAGCTGCGTAATTTATATTTTTAGACAAGTAAAGTATTTTTGCTACTTTTATATAAGTAGCAAAAATACTTGTCTTAAAATATAAATTACGCTAAACAGATGGTCAGATCGTGCGTAAATAATAAAAAACCTGCCACCCTATCTTCCGTCAGCCATGTCGTTGGAGCTCGGCCGGCCTTAGGCCTGCGCTCCTCATGTCCCAAAATTGGACTTTTGGGACCAATTAGTTATTTTTCTCACCATGTTTAATTACCAATCAAATACTCCGCTTATAGACATGTTTTCTCTGCTGATCAATTATGAAATCTTGCTGGACAAGTAGTTATTTTGCAGACTGAATGTTTATTATGCAAACTCATGTTATTGTAAGCTGCCTATTTATGATTTAATTTTTGACCATTATCAAAATTATTTGCGGAACAAGTACCTATTGCTGCCTGATTTTTTTAATTACAAACAAAATCTTTGTATGCTGACCAAATTATTTAGTTGCTGTTTTTTTGTGGCTCACCAAATTTTATAATTGCTAAACATTTTTTTTTTTTTTTTTTATTAATTATTTTATTTATACCACATTTTATTTATACCACATCTAACTTTCTCTATTGAACTAGGGTAGAGATTTCCGCTTTAAATATCTTTGGTTTCCTACAATATTAGCCTAGTTTCTAACAAACAGGACATTACAACATTTTAAAAACATTCAACTTACTGGAATATCAGTCAGCTTCTCGTAGAGTTCATGTAAGTTCTTGTTGACGACTACATACATGTGAACATTCTTCACTAAACATATCCTACACATTGGCAGTTTATGCATCTTTAAACTCAAAGAATCACTTGGTAATTATTGATGTTTTAAAACAAAGTTGAGCATAAATACTAAACTGGCGTGGCGTGTATGTTATTATTACGATTTCTTATTTGATAACTACAGACACTCAATCAATAAAACAATATAAATGTATGCACTTCTTTTGTGAACATAATGACGGTAGCAGTCTAGTCAAATTTAGATAGTAAAACTATATGCTTATTCTCTTGTTACATATATAGCTTTCAATGTAATTCAATCAAAGGATTTACCACCTTCCAATGAGGTTATATTTTACATCATACAAAACAACATACACAATTCAATTATAACTTGATTATCTTTTCAGTTGTCAGTCAGTCTTCTTGACATTATTTGTCAATGTCATTTGCTTTTTTTTTTGTTATTTTTTTAAATTAGTTTTATGGCCTGGTTTCAGAGACCTTTTAGCCAAATGTCATCAAATTTCATGTGCTAAAGAGGTATGTCCACCGAATACATTAATATAGACATAGATTTTTTGTTCTAGACCATATCTGGGAACCTTCTAGTTACGGAGATAATGGGGGTCAAAGTTCCAATTTTTTCACAAGTTTTTATAATACATGTTTTTAACGTAAGATTTTTACTGTACCCACCTCCACGACCCCCGTACTATTCAAGTTCTGTTTTGAGTAC
The DNA here is from genome assembly GCA_947578425.1 of Eugnorisma glareosa. Taxonomy (NCBI): domain Eukaryota; kingdom Metazoa; phylum Arthropoda; class Insecta; order Lepidoptera; family Noctuidae; genus Eugnorisma; species Eugnorisma glareosa. Next base: position 3,324,818 of record OX387984.1, read on the forward strand.
TAGCGTAAAAAATGTTTTTTCACCCAAAAAACAAAAGTCGTTTCCCAGCAATAATTTTTGCGTAAAGTACAGAATACTTCGTGAAGGGTCTTGTTACACCCTGTTTGTGCTAACACAGAGAATACTCAGTGGTAGCCGGTAAAAAGGTGTTAATAAGTTACTACAGGTAAGTGCATTTCTTTTTTACTGTCTTTCGATATGTCTTCAACTCTTCTCTATTTACAGAGTATCAAAACACCACGAATAATTCATGAAAGGCTTCGATATTTTATTTTGACCGCTGTAATCAAGAAATAACATCAGCTCAGCAATGAGGGCTATCGTTTTTGAGCTCACCAGATGGCGCCACTATCCAGTAAGGTCCTGTCAATAATTCTATTGTCCCAATATCTTCATAAAAAGTTTATTTTATTGCGTATAACAACATAGTGTAAACTTCAGATACTTATTTACAATATTCTCCCTAAAATTAGCAAGCACGAAATATTTAAAAATCATTTTACCTCCAAGTACTAACAAATAAGATCCTATGTTGCTACTTAAAACAATCTAGACCACAATTGTGAATATTAGATAAAAACCGTGATAAAAAAGTACGCAACGTGCGGAAAGTTTAAGACATTGATGTTTCGGTGAACTTGCGCTAAACTACCGCCTCTAGATGTGAATTCATATGACATAGCCCCCTAAGGTTGAAGCGTAAAGGTTGCCTGATTTGGATGATTATAATTCTGTAACTACATACGTGTTACTGGCGCGACTAATTTTTCATCAACATACAACGTGACACTGACCTGCAAATTGCAAAAAACGTAAGAAATTTTGAATTTCGCGGGCTACCCTGACGCTTGCACCCTTTCAGCCTTCCTGACGGGGTGAATTAATAAAACGCGAATTCTAGTTCTACTACCAGTGTGACCATATGTGGCGTTTTCTGCCTTTTTGGCAGGATTGGCCTCCTATTTTAGCCTCCGGCATGTTTAGTTAAGGTGGATGTGCAAGGGTAGCCCGCGAAATTTAAATTTTCTTACGTTTATTGCAATTTGCAGGTCAGTGTCAGGTTGTATGTTAATGAAAATATGAATCGCGCCAGTAACACGTATGGAGTTACAAAATTATAATCATTTAAATCATCAATACAACCCTCCAAGTTCACCTTAACGTTTTAGAAACTTGGCAGTATTGCAATGTAGAAAATAAATCAATACTGACATCTCAAATTATCGGAAATGGCCACCCTAAAAACGATAGGGTAGACAATCTTCATAGAATCCACACGCGCGCCATTGCAACAAACTAGATGGGCCAGCATGGCCGATTAACTTCATTTAATAATTTATTGTAAGTACTGCATTCTCGCTAATTATTTTAAATAAGACGTAAACACGAAAAAGATTTATTAACGACATGTAGCATCTGTGTTGCACGTTAAACAAGGCATTGGCGAGCATGGCGATTGCGTTGCATTCAAACCAACCAAAGAAGTATTATATCGTTTGAATACAAATATGTTTATAGAGTTATAAAATTAAGAATATGAGGCCAATGCAATGTTTAATTTACTTTTTTACCTAATTAATAGTAAAAATATGAAAATATATAAAAAAAAAAAAGTATTTTTATTACTAATATTATGACGCTAAACAAACTTGGCAATTTTTGGGCATTTTTTACTCGAGTCTTTGGCAGGTTACAAACCATTTTAAGATGGTCACACTGTCTACTACTCGTTGGTCATTTCATTCGTCCGTCAGTTAGCGTTATTTTTCAGTTTTCTGGAGTGCGCTTATGTAAGCCGGCGAAATTTTCGCCGGATTAAAATTAAACTAGTGAGGGCTTGCTGAAAGAAGTCATCGGTCTAGATCAATGTTGCCTGTCAAATTCAATTGACAGCTCAGCTTGTTTATCATTCTGCCCCTTTCGTTTCTACAACAAATTGCATCCTAAGTAATCATAACTTCATCCATAATCCACAAATAAAATTCACTGAGACGATGATTAAGTACTCGATAAATATTCGTTTCTATGGCGCGAATCTAGCAAATAAAACTACAGACAGCTCAATGTCGGATTCTTTGGCGGGAATTGGAACTGAAGAGGCGCGAATTTTTCACAAATTCAAATTTTTTGAGAAAAATTTATAGCAGAACGATTATTTCCTTTCCAATTGTGTAAATATAGTGTGTAAATAGTTGTGAACTGAGTAAAATGTTAGAAGACGAGGCCGGGGGTGAAATCCTCCCGGCCACTAGAGGCCCAGGCGCTTTGGGCAAACGAGCCAGAAAAATGGACCCTCAGGACCAAAATACTTTTTACCATATATACATATATTAAACCAAATTATAAAAGACTTTATCCGGAAAATTCAACCAACACTGAGTTTAAGGTGTTTGTACAAAGTGACAATAACAATGATCGGTTGGGCAATAAGAGCCCTATTTATTTAAACCATATATTCACCAGCTGCATGACATCTTCGTCACTGTCAATATCTTTTTTGCCAGATAATATTTTTACAATATGTAAACATAAAAAATCAACACACTAAATTGATTAAAAAATCTATTAATTTATCTTTATGATAACAGCACGTTAGAAAATTAAAATCTGGCCACGTGGTGGCCCCCGGCCACCGTAGGCGCGGGCCTGTGGACGGTGAGCTATGGGCTAGCTCGCCGTCCGTCCGTCTTATGACGACAAGCCGTGTCGACGGCGCGTTCGTGTTCCACGCGCGCCTCAGAGAGATGTCAGCAAACAGGAAGGGGTCCGTAAGGACCGATGCCTGCCAGGGTTGCGGGACTGTTCGAAAGAGATACCGCGGCCCTGGAACACAAAGGGCAAAGGAAGGAACATGGATGGGTTTTAGTCAGTAAAAGTCTGACACTCCCTCCTGCTCAGCCCAGAGCGGGAGGAGTTATTTGATGATTTCCCAACCGAAAAAAAAAAAAAAAAAATTGCATGGACACTGGACAGGCTATTGACCAATAAGGTTGTCAACGCTGACTCAAATCTTTCTGGCGTTGCATTTGTGTTACGGCACCCATGGCTTCTTATGGCCCCAAAGAAATTTTCGATTAGGTCTTGGTTTAGGTGCCGCATCCATAATGACGTAATATTATGGTCAATAGCTAATTTTTTAACTAATGTTTCTATGCCTTCCAGTGTCCATAACCAATTATTAATAGCAGGTACACTAGCAATTTTGATTTTTTCCGTGATAAATTTCATGGACTTAAAAACTTTTTTTGATGCTGTCCAAAACTCGTGATGTTTAGAATTTGGTGTTACAGGTCCCAGCAGAGGTTTTGAAAACCTGTTTTTTGTAAAACTGCCATTGACAGAATCAAATAGATTGTCAAAGAAAAGCAAGACATCTGCAGTCTCCTTGCATTCCGCTGGGAGGATTCCGGTATCTGTAAAACAATAACAATTCAATATTAGATTATGTTTTAAGATTTCTGTGCACATAATGTACAATTCTAAACTAATATTATAAAGAGGAAAGATTTGTATTTCTGTGTGTATGTTGTAATGAATAAACTCAAAAACTACAGCGCCGATTTCAAAAATTCTTTCACCAGTAGAAAGCTACATTCACCCTGAGTAACATAGGCACCCGTGCGAAGCCGGGACGCCCCGCTAGTTGCTTATAAAATTGTACATGTACCTATGCATAAACATGCTTGCATAGATGGTGTACCAATAGACATTTTAAATTACTGATTAACTGAAGCCAGGTGATTCTAATACTTATTATGAATTAGAATTGAATTATTTAAATTCCATCGTGGCAAAAATTCTTAAAGAAAATTATCATTTAGATTCAGATTCTTCTACAAATAATACATCATTATGATATAAGGAAGCCATGAAATTTGAGGACATCCTAATATTATTGAGCTAAATATAGCTGATCCTTAACACAAAAACGTATTCCTGGTCTTACCTGCAAGGTATCCCATAGTAGAATACACAGTTCTACTGAACACTTGGCTGGCAAATTTCACCTTCATTTTCGTTCTTGTCGGATCAACATGACTATCGGACAACTTAGGCACTAATCGGATTCCTTTATATGCAGAAGTTTCTTCATGTAATTGTTTGATTTGATCCCATTTAGCAGTTTTTTCTTTATTATCAGCGTATACCTTAAATTCTTCTCTAAAAGATTATTTCGTATACCTTTTAACAGATGTGGGGGATCATATACTGGAACAATTTTCTTGGAACAAGTGTCTTCTCTGACTTCTTGTCCACTTCTCAGCATATGTCCCCTGGTTTCATTTAGGAGAAGATTTAAGGCATGTCTATTATTAGTGCCTTGGTCACATACTGTAGCCACAACGTTGAAGTTTCTTGCAGGTTTTCTATAATTATTTTAATTTGCGAAGCAAGCTCTGGGCCTTTAGTCGCCGCCTGTGCAAATGTATAAGCAACAGGTTGTTTGTATTTTCTTATGAGACCCCTGATCATAAAAACCTGTGCATGGTCTGGAAATTCTGGTTTTGTCTCGCGTCCATTATTAACAAAACCTATCACCAAATCTTTTCTTTCATTGTAAGTAATTTTCGCTTTTAGCGACATTTCGTCGAAAAGTTTGTCTGCTGGCTTCATTTTATTAGCTCTTGCTTTAAGTTGAGCAAATACATTATCATTAATACCAGGCTTTATATTGGCCTGGTTCAAAAATGCTGTCAGTATTTGCTGAGAAGGCAAAACTAACATTCTTCGCAGAAAGCGATAGCCTTTGGGGCTTTGCTTCAGTATTGCCAAAGCTAATATTTTTGCTTCAGTAGAAAATCTTCTGCCTTTTTGCTGCTTTTTATGTTCTCTGAACTGTAACATGGTTAAAACTTTAGCAGCACTTGGCAAATTGTTAACAGTAGTTATAAAGTTTCTACTCTTCATAAACTTTTTGACTGCTTTTAATTGTAATGATTGCTTCTGAGCTCTGTTCTGGCATTTTGACAATAAAATTAAATCCTCATTTTTACCAGTTTTTGGTATAAATTATGCTCTTTCACTACTTTTTAAGTAGTGTTTGGACCTGCAAATAAAATTAAGCTATTTGGAAACAAGCTAAGTTAGACATAATTACTATTATATTATAAGTATTATTTAGACATTGACATTGAAACTATCAGAAATAGAGAAATGTTTTCTAGGAGTTATCCCCTCGATTCTGATAAGAATAAAAACTGCATTTTCAGATTTGTGATTAGAACCCAAAATAAAAAAAAATTGTAGATATTATTAAGTATGAGTGTCTTAAGAGCGGCCAACCCGTCATACTTTTCATACAAACGCTTGTACGTGATTATGCCGTTGTTACACATCTATCTTTGATTTTTTTGAACTAATAGGTATTTTGTGCACTATATCTAGGTTTCTAAGGTTGCAAAAAATTAAAAAAAGTAGAAACAAATCAGTATAAGCCTCCAAAAATTGCTGTTTTGCACAAATTTTACCTGAACTTTGGCCGTTCATAATGTACTCAAAAACTGTGAAAATAAAGAAAACATCTCGATAGAAACCTTGCACATGTAATGCAGATTCTTAATGACAAATATTTATATCACAAACTTGTAAGACTTATTCAAAAACACGTATTTCCTGGAACAAGTTTAAGAAATTTTCGAATACTATTTTTCGTTCATTGCCATCGCGTTAGGCGATTATGAACTTGGAGAGCTGTATTGATGATTTGAATGATTATAATTCTGTAACTCCATACGTGTTACTGGCGCGATTCATATTTTCATTAACATAAAACCTAACACTGACCTGCAAATTGCAATAAACGTAAGAAAATTTAAATTTCGCGGGCTACCCTTGCGCATCCACCTTAATATATTACGCGTACTTCGAATTTACTTAAAAAGTTTAGTAGTTTATTTATTTCAATTATAATAAAATAAACTACTAAAATTAATATTTATTTTATTTATGGTAACATTTAGCATTCATTTGATGGAGTATAATGATACAAGAATAAAATAGTCACTTCGTCACTGAAGCTGTAGTATATTGCAACCTATTTTCAATTTAGTCGGTTAGCGTCAGCAAGCGCCATCTGTATTTACAAACATGCAATACATGATTTTATAATACAACAAAATTAAAAAGGCATTAGGAGAAGAACCGCTTACCAGATTACGGTACTCTTTCAATTTGGTAACATTATTTTCTCCTATTTGCATGGTAAAAATGTAAAATGTTCTAAGATTGTACAGCACATTGTACAGCCTGGCGGAGCGCGACAGCGGCGGACGTGTTCACTTAGTTTGTAATACAGCTCGTTCGCGCCAAAATGGATTGGACAAATAACCTTGTCATGCGATTTTTGGAATACTATCAAATGCATCCCTGCATAAGGGACCCGCAACATGCATCTCATAAAAACAGAAGCAAAGTTACTGACGCATGAAATAGTATTAAGAATAGCCTGGAATTTACAGGCATAATATAGCTTAAAAAAGCGAGATACTTTAAGGGCGTTTTTTGTTCGATACTATAGCAAAAATATTCGTAAATGTTCGGCATATTCGCTGTTCATGAACGATGTTTAGACGGTGTATTCCTTATTGATTTATTGGGCGGATGTTCGAAAGAAACAATGTTTTCTTGATAAATTTACTTGATTTAATATCGATGCACATTAAAGGCAGAACACAAAGTTGACAGATCATCTATGGTTGGCAGGGGCGCATAGACAATATATTATTGATGTGGCCAGAGTTAAATTTTCTTATATTAACACTCCCACTAAAATTTAACACTCTTAAAAAAAATCAATTATACAAAATCTGATCCCTTAGATAGGTAAAAGTTTGAGTGGGCAATGCTTTAGTCATAATGTCTGCTAATTGGAATTTACTTGGAATATAATTAATTTTGATTAAACCCGACTCAACTTTTTCTCTTATGAAATTGTACTTCACATCTATGTGCTTAGTTCTTTTATGATAAACAGGGTTATTAATTAATTTTATTGCACTCTGGTTATCTACATAAAGTGTAATACACTTGGAACTTTCACCTAATTCTAACATTAGTTGCTGCAACCATAGAATTTCTTTTGCAGCCTCACAGGCAGCCACAAATTCGGCTTCAGTGGTGGAGAGAGCAACGGTCCTTTGTTTTTGACTAGACCATGTAATTGGACCATCATTCATTTTGAATATATAGCCTGTTGTAGACTTGCGCGTATCAATGTCGCTTGCAAAATCAGAATCTGAATAACCAATTAGGTCATTGCTTTCTCCATACTTTATATACAAATGTTTCGAATTACTTAAGTATCTAATTATACGTTTCACAGCATTCACATGTTGCTGACTTGGATTGTTTACATACCTGCTTAATACATTCACAGCAAATGAGATGTCAGGCCTAGACACAGAAGACAAAAACAGTAAGGAGCCTATAGCTTCCCTGTATGGAAAATTAACAATGTTTTCATCTAAATTTTTTGAAATGACAACATTGACATCTGCTGGAGTACTAGCAGGATTGGCATTGTTCATACAAAATTTCTCAATTATCTGTTCAATATAATCCCTTTGATGAATACAGATATAGTTATTTATTCTTTCTATTTCCATGCCCACAAAATATTTTAAATTTAATTCTTTGATTTTAAATTCTTGTTTTAAATATTGTATTATTTCTTTAATTACTTGTTTACTTGAGGAAACTACCAGGGCATCGTCTACATAAATTATCAAAAATACTTTAATCTCATCAAACATACCTATATAAATGCAATTATCAGCCTGAGATTGTACAAAACCATGTTTTAATAAAAAGTTGGAGAACCTTTTGTTCCAGCAACGAGAAGCCTGTTTCAAGCCATATAGAGATTTGTTTAATTTTAATACATAATTTTTGTTTAATGATACACCTTCGGGTACTTCAATAAATATATTTTCTTCTAGGTACCCGTTCAAAAAAGCAGTTTTCACATCAAATTGTTCAATTTCTAACTTATACTTTGCTGCGATAGAAAGAATAATTCTTATAGAGTCATACCTTGTTGTTGGAGAGAAAATTTCTTGATAGTCAATATCCTTAATTTGATTGAACCCGCGTGCACACAAACGAGCCTTATGACGTACTTCATTCTCCTCATTCTTCTTGATCGCAAAAACCCACTTCGTAGTAAGAGTTCTCTGACCAGATCTTTCAACTGCACTCCAAGTATTGTTTTCTTTATGTGCTAATAATTCTTCTTTAATGGCTTTAGCCCACTCATTTTTCTGTGGACTTTCTAAAGCTTCAGTGTATGTTTGAGGCAATGAAAGCTCAACAAGGTTTGCTTCAAAACGTCTGGTATTTCGTGGTCTCAAAGTTATGTTCCTATGCGAAGTGTCTTCTATTTCTTGAGACGGCTCATATGATGGGTCATCACTGTTACAACTGAGCAAGCTGTCTTCTGACTCTGATGTTGAATTTTCAATTAGTGTGTTATCTAATCCACTTGCTTCAATTTTATTTTCCTGTCTCGTTATCTCATTCCCATCATCAATACTTATCTGTGCAATATTCTTTCTTAATTCTGGAACTTGATGTTCATCAAAGATAACATTTCTTGACACTTTTATGGTCTTCTTATTCATATTGTACATTCTGTAATTATTATTGTCATAACCGACTAGTATCATTTTCTCACTTTTCTTATCCAGTTTTGTTCGCAATTGATCAGGAATATGAACATACCCGACACTGCCAAACACCTTTACATGGCTTATCTGAGGCTTGGTACCATTCCATAATTCAAATGGGGTCTTATTTGGTGTCTGACTAGAGGATGTTCTGTTCAATATGTAAACTGCACAATTCACCGCTTCTGCCCACAATTCTAGTGGCACATCTCTTGCATACAACATTGAACGAGCACTCTCTACTATGGTTCTATTCTCTCTCTCGGCACGTCCATTTTGCTCCGGTGTGTAAGGAGCAGTAAGCTCATGAACTATCCCCTCCTTGTCCAAATATTCTTTAAAAACTTTGTTAACATATTCTTTTCCATTGTCTGTATGCAATATTCTGACACTGTGCATATATTTATTTTTAACAATATTATTATATTTCTTGAACACCTCCATCACATCACTTTTGTTTTTAATAAAATATATATGCCTGTAGCTGGTAGCTGCATCTTTGAATAATACAAAATATTTCATACCTTGTATTGATGTGTGACTTATGGGACCACAGACGTCACTGTACACCAAGTCCCCTGGCTGTAGTTTTCCCCGTACAGATTTATGAAATGGGAATCTGCATTGCTTTCCATATGCACATGCTTCACAGACAAAGTTATTTTGAACATTATCATCAATTTTCAAGCCTTCAACAACACTATTGGCACACATGTTCTTAATTTGTTGCAAGTTAATATGTCCCAGGCGTTCATGCCATATTTTAATATCGGTTTTCTTTTCATTTTGTACCAAGTTACAATTCTCTGGGACTACTGTTTTTATCTTTAACTCATATAAATTGTTTTCTGTAATTTTTGCACTCATTACTACTTTATTATCTTTGTAGATTAAGGCACTTGTATCTTTTTTCACAATGGTATAACATTTTCTGATTATCACACCTTCTGAGAATAAATTTCTTCGCAAACTTGGGACATACAATACACCAAGCAGTTCACTCGTCTCCCACTGTCCATCGACATATCTCTTTATCAACACTTTTCCTATACCAGATACCTCCACAGATTGTTTATTTCCTAGTGTTAATGATTTCTGATTGCAATCGGTTAGTTCACAAAAGAAATCCTTTCTGAAAGTCATGTGTGCGGAGGCACCACTGTCCATGATCCAGCTGTCTTCTTCAGCATTACATAACACGTCTTCTACATTAAATGCCAACATGTCTGTATTTTCTTGTTGAGATTTTCTAGCCTTGGATTTCTTCGGATAGCGGCATTCTTTGGAAAAATGTCCTCGCTTGCCACAATTATAACATTCAAATCTGTGTTTAGTAGTAGTAGTTTTGTTTTGATTTGTTCCACTCCCACTTGCCTTAGGCTCATTCTGTTTTGACTGATTCTTCCATCCCTTATTAGAAACAAGTAGAGCTGTTTCCTGTTCCTCCACGGAAGCTAAGCTTGCTTCCTCATCCAATAGACGAGCCGTCAAATTATTTAGAGTTTGCTTAGCAGGATCTAAAGACATCCATGCTTGACGGAGCGATCTATATTTCAGGGGCAATGTTCCAAGTATTTTCGTGATTATGGCCATTTCGCTAACACTCTCGCCACTCTCTTTCAATTGTTTAGCCAATGTTTCAACTTTGGAGATATGTTGTGCTACACTGTCATTAGTAGACATTTTATATTGATAAAATTTTTCATGAATCAACATTTTACATAGTTCACTCTTTTGTTCATAGATTGATTCGAGTTTTGTCATTATTTCTTTGGCGGTTTCACAGTTTTCTATCAATGTAATTTGTTTGAAGTCCATCGAAGAGGTTATTACGTACATCGCCATGCCATCATTTTTCAGCCATTCAGTAATGTTTGTTTCGGGTTTGGGTAACGAAATATCGATTCCCTTTGCCTTCAAGGCACATTTGATCTGGAACTTCCACTGTCTGAAATTATTTCCATCAAATTTTTCCAGATTCACGGAGCGCGTGGGATCCATTTTGAGGTTATTAAAATTTTGGTCACTGATTCTCGACAACTTTTTCTTTGCCAATTTCTTTCTTTCTATTTGCAGAGTATCCTGGGCCCATAACCTATTGATTTATTGGGCGGATGTTCGAAAGAAACAATGTTTTCTTGATAAATTTACTTGATTTAATATCGATGCACATTAAAGGCAGAACACAAAGTTGACAGATCATCTATGGTTGGCAGGGGCGCATAGACAATATATTATTGATGTGGCCAGAGTTAAATTTTCTTATATTAACATTCCTGTTAATCGGACTTCATCACGAATATAGCGAACAATGCCGAATAAAAGCGCGAACACCGAATAGCGATGTGAAGTGCCAACATTAAACAAAGTCAGAGTGAGCGAGAGTAGTGATTCATGAGGAATGTTTAGGTGTCATAATTCATTATAGTTCTGTGTAAATTGGAATTGTGTAATTGAGTAACAACAGCTGTCATCAAATTTCTAAATATGATGATAATTGTCGGTGAAAACTAAAAACATGTCGACTGGGAGCTTTACTTTTGTGCCCCAAGTAAACCAATAGAGTTATATGAAAACAGTGTAATACGGAAGTATTATGTATATGAAAGAAATACAAAACTTTTTTTTATTTCTTAAAAATGCTTTGTATTGGCCTTGAAAAACATTGTGGTACATTTGTATAATTCTCTATTAAACACTTCAATTTTATATTTTATGTAGCGTGTTTTTGGTGAAACGGAACGCAAACACAAAATGCATCAATTCCGGTAATCACGTCAAATACTATGCGTCAAAGAAACACTTTTAGTTGAAAAATGCTTAAAGTTTCACTAAGGTTTTATAATATTCTTATTGCAATTTTTGCTCGAATAAAGCACAAACAATTAGTACAACTATTCTACTAAGGGCAAAAAAATAGATGTAAACAAGGCAGCTAGAGGTAAGTGACATCACATAGTATGACATGAATGGCCGGGGCAGTCACGGACGTTTAAACTGTCGTAGAAATTGAGAGACAACCAGTAGTTGAACTTAACTTTTCATAATTTTCTTGGGTTGGTGAGACTGTATTTTATTGATTTAAGTGAAGAAAAAATTACATGCATATTCCTTTTAAATCTCCCTCTCTCTCGGTCTTGGTAATTGAATTTTAACTTGGCTGTTGCACTAATACGACAGAAACAAAAGTAGGCATTAGGGAGATATATATAAAACAGCGCTACCTATCGTGTCAAAATGTCAACCGAACGCAAAATGTCCACTTCTTAGAATGTCTGCCGTGATCGAGGACAAGAGCAGGCCCATTTAGCAAAAAAAAAAACATCAACGGTTACTTAAAATAATGAAATCATAATTTATGAAAAAACAAAAACTGTACACACGGCTACACATCAAGCTGTACATTGCCAGTATAAGCTGACCTCGCACGGAAATCCTATACAATGCGAGATCAGCATAAACTGGAAATGTATAGCTTGATGTGTAGCCGTGTGTACATTTAAAATAAGAGCTTTTCTCTCCGAAAACTCATAGGTATTTGAAACTTTGACATTTTTGAGTTATTTGTCGGTGTGGAACCGTGACATATCCACGTTTTTTAACGGTCGTTTTCATTAACTTACTAACGATTAACGGAACGTTGCTATCTCAGATAAACAGTTATAGAAACATCAACTGTCAATCCTCCGAGAGACAGATAAGTAACGTGGACAGGATATTCATGTCAATTCATTGCTAAATTTGTTTATAGAAACACCGATAGCTACTAGAGTATGGCATATATATTTACTAACCGTTATACGCAAGTAAGTTATAGAAAACGGCCGTAAGAGAAGAAGTTATGATAGTTAGACTACAACATTGTTCAGACACTTTCCTTGTATCGAATCATGACTTATGATAAAGTAGGTAAAAATGCATGCAGAATTTTGTTGGTAACCATGGCCTTTCCATGGTCTTTTTCCGTTTGCTCTGCAGTATTTAAATCGTCTTCCTGCCCTAGTCCCATGTCAGTTGGGGTCGGCGCAACACGTTTTTATCTTCCATTCTCAGCAGTATTTAAATGGCGGAAAATAAAACTAAAAGTGTGTCACACACATTATAATTAAAAAATACGCCGGTATCAAATGAAGGCTGCACACAACCGATCTTTTAGTTATTGTTTGAAATTCGGGGATTCGATTTGTCCTTTATGTGTTCCAAATTCGGATTGTGATGAAACTTTGAGCTCTTCTTCTTTTTTTGAATTCTTTGAACTTTTGAGTTCTTCTGTGTACGCTTGCGAAGGTCCTGGCTCTGAAAAACTATATTATACTTACGTGGCATTTCAACGCATGCCGTACAGCTAATCTATACATCTATATCTATACTAATATTATAAAGAGGGAAAATTTGTTTGTAAGTTTGTATGTAGGGTGTGGTAGTAATCTCTGGCTCTACTGAACCGATTTTGAAAATTCTTTCACTAATAGGAAGCTACATTATCCTCGAGTGCCGACCAAAACGCGAGCGAAGCCGCGGGCAACAGCTAGTCTACAATATATCAAAAAGAGAATAAGAAACATAAAATATTCATGGAAGTAAAAAAATATCGATGTTAAAATGCATGGTTTTTGTCCCAAATTACCACCGTTTCCCTAAATTATAACGACCTTTATAAATGCGACGACACCATCTTCGGCGTGTCTTCGATCGTCAATGAGGTTTTGACACTGAGTCATGTACAGCGCCATCTATGGTTTTTTAGTCGAAGCTGGCCTAGAAATAACCTCATTGTTTTTTTATGACGTCACTACCCTAGAAGCGACCGCTCGCGCTCGTGTGTTGCCATTTTAGTATATTATGTATTTGATTTTATTTTCATAGGGTAAATTTTTTGCTTGTTCTCCAAAAAGGATTACATAAATAGAATCTAATCTCGACACCTAATAATATCCATCATCATCATTCATTATTTTGATTGCAAACAATTCGATCACTTTCGCAATTACGTATAGTAAAGACACTCTTCCTTCATAAGATTGCTACGCCACCAAATGGTCAGCCTCGTCACACATCAGTCTATCAGTCCGTTGCCGATTTACGGGAGCAGCTAAATTTGTCATCGATGAAACCGAGGAAAGGTAGGTCCTGTGGGTTCGACCGCGTTTCCTTTTCACATTTTAACTTTTAAAACTCACGAGCCTGCTATTTCGTTTGTGGTCCATCAAAATGTTGTTTGTCGTGCCCCCGGGTTCTCATATACCCGAATCGATGGAACGTTATTCCATCGGGCCACATATTATCATCTAGGTACAAATGTAACTTTGCGATACGTACAGCTTGAATGAATTGACCTTTGTCGTATATCATTTTGGTTAGGCTCATTCTCGTGCGTTTTTGTGTGAATATAACTCCAAAACACTCTACAATATCTAATTAATGACATAGAAGATGGGCCCATAGCACGGAACCCCGTGCAGAAAAGTACGTAGTTGGCAAACGTCGCATTTGAATTAGGGATAGCTTGGCGAGTTTTGAAAAGCTTTACAATCAAGAGAATTCAGGATGCAAAAGCGATCGAAGTGAGCTTGAAGAGCAACCCCTCACGAAATAGAGTTGATTTTCTTTGCTCCATTCATAAAGAAATAGGATTGTTTTTGTTGAAATTTTGCAGAAAACCCTAAGTACAATCTTGCAAGAACAAGCGAAGCGGGCTCGGTAATTTTAACACCCCGTGTCTGATAGGTTCTCGATTATTAAGGCATTTTTAATTATGTTAACGAAAACTACAAATTCATTTTTTAAATCTTCGCTTGCAAACAACCGGTGGTTTTTTGGAAATTGTAATTACAAGATTTATTAGATTAGATTACACACGAAGTAAAAAACTAGAAGATATATTATCAGCCAAGCAAAAGAAAAAAATTACTATCAAATTCGAAAATTGTCGTGAACATTAAAAATCATACATCCAAACCTGCTACTAAATTCAAAGAACCTTTGACTGATACAAAACCATGATTTCATAATAGTAATGAAAAAACTGCTATTGATTTCTGGCGGTTTTAGTGTATGTTTATCTTATTCTAACATTGTTTTAACAAATTTATAATCACAGGGGCGTCCGTCGCGAAGAAACCAAAAATGGACAAGCGAGGGACAAAATTGGAAGATGAATTTACAGCGGAGGTAAAGAAAATGCAAAAATCAAACTTGAAAGTGATCCGGACAACTGAAATTCGTACGTCCAAATGTGGCGCATATTTCATAGAGCCTTCCAACTACAATCAGTGTACTTTAAATCGAGAAACGAAATTGGAACAACGTACTCGTGCAGTTTACAAGTGTGATGTATGTCAGCATAGTTTCAGCCGAAAGAATACTCTGAAATCTCATATTCGTATACACACCGGTGAAAAACCTTACAAATGTGATGTATGTCAGCGTCGGTTTGGTCGAAATAATGCTTTAACAAGACATATTCGAACACACAGTGGTGAAAAACCTTACAAGTGTGATTTATGTCCGCATAATTTTACTAACAAGGACAGTTTATCAAGACATAGTCGTCTTCACGCTGGTGAAAAACCTTATAAGTGTAGTGTATGTAGATTCGGGACCGTGGTAATAAAACTCTTAGATGTTGAATATTGGGTTTATTTTGAAATACGCTTTACATCTAATAAAACTTAAAAAATGCTTCTTAAATAAAATTCTGTCTTATATCAACTTCTACTCTTTTACCCGTCGTCCATTCTTCTGTCATTTTTTCATTTGTTCTTTTTTCTTCCCTTTCATACTATGTTCCTCTCACTCACACCGCAACATTCCATTCCACACACTTTCGTTCCTTTTAAAATCATATCCTACATTCGGCCGTCCTGCACTCATATCTGCCCTCAGATATGCATCGTATTGACACCTGACATAATTCTTTCATTATACCACTCACAACACTTTACTGAACCCTAAAAAAACTAACACTAACACAACATGTTCTTATTTTTAAATCACAAAACAAAATAATCATGTTCTGACAAAACAGCGCTTTACATTAACATAGCACCGTGAGGGTACTAGGCAGTATTATCGATACAGCTATCACATATATACACTATATTGGTTAAGATTCGCAATCACTAATCCTTACCTGGCCATCTCTTGATGTTGTCCGCTGAGCTAGACGTCTTCTTGGGCCCCTCTGTGGTATCATGCAACTTCTCAACATCATACCTATCATTTCTTTTAATTTTAGTAATCCTATACGGTCCCAAAAACTTAGGTTTTATCTTAAGGCCGGGGCCGAACTGAGTTCTCTTGATGGCCACAAGATCATTCAGTTCATAAGTTGAACTAGTTTTTTTTCTTTTCATTGTACGTCTTCCTATTCTCATCTTGTACTTTTTGGATCTGCTGCATGGCTTGCAGCCTTAAATTCTCTCTATTTTCATCAAAACAATTAATAAGTTCTTGTTGTAGGAGATTAATCACATCAATATCTTCTTTACATCTCATTTTTGTTCCAGTAAGTAACTGAAATGGTGAAGTATTTATTGATCTTTGGTAAGTGCTGTTTATAGCACGCTGGACCCGACCTACATGTCTATACCACTGTGATTTATCTTCTATACACAACTTTGTTAACATAGGAATTAAGATACGATGAACTCTCTCTACCTGTCCATTCCCTCGAGGCACTCCAGTGGTGATCTTAACATGCTGTATATACTCATCTTTACAATACTCCTCAAAATCTCCACTGGTAAAGGCTGTACCTCTGTCTGTTATGATTCTGGTTGGATTACCAAAAGTCTGCTGGTGAACTCGTAATTTATTCAACACTTCTGCACTTGATGTGGACTTGGTAGGAAAAAGCCATGTAAATTTCGTAAATGCATCTATCATGGTGAGGATATAGTTATACTGTTTCCTTGTTTCTGTAAATGGACCTATGTGATCCAGATGTAAAGTATGCAGCGGGATTCCTTCTTTATCTATTGGGTTCAGGTAGCCTTCTTGCTTTCCTTCTTTTCTGGTTGCTAATAAACAGGGTATACAGTTTAGAACTACTTCTTCAATTCTTTTATCCAGGTTTCTGATATAGTAATCTTTTCCTACAGCTTCTTTCATTTTTCTTATTGAAAAGTGCCCATTTTGATGCACTTTTCTTATTATTTCTTTCTCCATGATTCTTGGAATTACTAACTTCTTATCATCACCTTTGAACAGAATGCCATTATCCATCCAGAAATCATGATAGTGGCCATCTTTCGATATCAGCAGTCTGATAGCGTTGAGCTCTTCGTCTGTCTCCTGACCTCGTCTTATCTCTTCTTGTAGGCTCACCGCCACTGCCACAAATGGGTTTCTACTGAGAGCATCGGCGTGTTGCATTCTACAGCCTGCTCGGTGCTCGATCTCATAATTATACTCATCTAAAAAGAATACCCATCTTGCTACTTTTGGTGTCAAGTCTTTCTTCTTCAATGTTTGTTCGAAGGCTTTGCAATCCGTCACAATTTTGAAGTGAATTCCATATAGGTAATGTCTAAACTTCTTTACAGCCTCTACGACTGCAAGTGCTTCCAGCTCATAACTTGAGTATTTGCTTTCAGCTTCAGTAGTCTTATGACTCATGTAATGCACAGGATGCAACTCATCATCTGGGTGTAATTGCAGTTGTATTGCAGCCAGAGCATGACTGGATGCATCAGTGTGTAGCTCTGTTGGAAAATTGGAGTTGTATATCTTTAGTACAGGATCACTGGTCAGTTTCTGCTTCAATGTGTTGAAAGCACATTGTTGCTCATCTTCAAATATAAATGGAACGTCCTTTTTCAGCAGATCCGTCAATGGTCTAGCAATCTTTGCATAATCTCTGATGTACTTCCTGAAATAAGATGTTAAACCAATGAAACCCATGACTTGCTTAATATTTTTAGGTTTTGGATGCTTTACAACTGCTTCAACTTTCTGTGGGCTTGGTCTAACCTCACCATCTTTGATCAAATGACCCAAATATTCTATTTCACGAGAAATAAGTCTAACCTTCTTCCAATTTACCTCTAGTCCATGCCGTGCAGCTACATCTAACACTTGGGTTGACCTCTCTAGAGCTTGACTCTCTGAATCAGCTGGAATTACTATGTCATCGATGAATATTACCATGATACCCCTCATTATCAACTCTCTGAAAATAATTGTAACAAATCTCAGAAAATATTTAGGCGAAGTGGACAGACCAAACGGTGCACGTAGAAACTCAAACTGCCCGTGATGAGTTATGAAAGAAGTATAGGGCACCGATTCCTCACTTATTTTGAGGTGGAAAAATCCGTTCTTAAGATCCAAAACGCTAAATACCTTTGAGTCCTTCAACTTATCAATCAGGTCATCAATGATTGGTAACGGGAACTCATCTCGAACTATCTTCTTATTTACTAGGCGGTAATCAACACAAATTCGAGTTGACCCATCTTTCTTCTTAACCAGCACTAATGGGCTAGAATATTCTGAAAAACTAACCTGGACTATTCCTTTTTGGAGCCACTCGTCTACCTGTTCTTGCACTATCTTTTGTTCGGCGAGTGATATCCGCCGGGGTCGTTGAGCTATTGGTACTTCGTCTTTTAGCACTATCTTCGTCTTAATTGGAGCTTCTTTGGTATAAATGGGCTTGTACTCTTCAACCAGCCGCATTACTTTTGTCTTAATATTAGTATCGGAGATGTAGCCTGTAACGTCAATATTAGTCACACAACAATTCACCCTTTGCAACCATTCATCATCTTGCGTCAACAACAATACAGCACCCTCCCGAACTACCATCACCACATTTTGCAAAAACTCTTGCCCTAAAATTAATCTGTAGGGCATTGACCCTTTGGGCAATACATGAAATGTTACCTTTGAAATGCGCTGTCCATCAATAATAATATTAATACAAATCTTTCTAGCTGACTTCACTTTATAAAGTCCCAGTCCTGACAAGACCGTGTTATTTGTTTCACAAGGTACAGTTCGTTATGCAAGTCCTCAGACATTAAATTCACATCGCTACCCATATCCACCAACGCACCCACTGTTTTTTCGCCCAATTTCACCAATTTAATCGCCTTATTTTGAATTGGTAAACGGTCACTCGGTTTGTTTACAACCTGCATGACATCTGTCTTAAAATTTTCGTCATGGCCGCTCGATGCGTTCTGACTGGCCGATGTCGCCCCGAACATAGCCGACTGTTTCGTTGCTCCCGAACTGCTTACCGACGGACGTTCTTACTGATTGGACGATCCGACTGCTCTTTGTGGCTGCTTTACCGACACCGTTTTACTTCCGCTGCTTCCTGCGCTCGGATTGGTACATTTGAGACTAATATGGCCAAACTCATTACAACGGAAACACTTCACTCCGTTACGACATGCGTTCGCTCGATGATCTTTTTCTCCACAATTGTAGCAAAACTGGCCGGCTCCTGATGCAGCAGAATCTCCACCTGATGGCGTAGCAACTCGTTTTACAGGTCGATCAGCGATCTGTTCGGCAGTTTTTTTTTTTGATAGACTCGTACACCGCCAACTTTTCTTTCAGCGCTGGCTGCTGGCCCGCACCGTACAAAATCGCCTTATTGGTTTCTAGATCTGTAATGCCGTCTATAATGTATTGAATGGCGACGTAATCTGGGAACTTCGCTCGTTTTCCCATCTCTTTCATTATCAGCATATATACTGATAATATGACTCCTCTTTACGCTTCTTACGCGCCGCCATGAGCTCATGCATTTCCTTGCTATTCGCGGTATCAGGGAATTCTTTAAGCACGGCCGCCTTTAATTCTTCATAGGTTTTCTGAACCTTTTCAGTTTTCAGCCATAGCTCTGCTGTCCCCGTCAAGGACCTACGGGCTATGATGAGTCGTTGCTGAGGAGACCACCCAAATATCTCCGCGTTATCGTCCAGATCTTGAGCCCATTTCGCAGAAGAGTAGGTATGGTCCTCGCCACTGAACTTGGTCATGTCAACCATATTGAAAAATACGTCGTTACCGTCTGTGTTTTCCGCCATTGATCGCGTTTGCATAGTTGTGCCGCGAGCGTACTTAGGTTTTGAATATAACGTCCCCGTCGTTCTGCTTTCGTCTAATGCGTCTTACGTCTTATTATTCGTCGTTTTATTCGTTTTTCGGGTGTATGCGCCGCGTTCATCGTATTGCACGTGACCGCGATCCCGGACGAGCCCCCAAAATGTAGATTCGGGACCGTGGTAATAAAATTCTTAGATCTTGAATATTGCGTTTATTTTGAAATACGCTTTACATCTAATAAAACTTAAAAAATGCTTCTTAAATAAAATTCTGTCTTATATCAACTTCTACTCTTTTACCCGTCGTCCATTCTTCTGTCATTTTTTCATTTGTTCTTTTTTCTCCCCTTTCATACTATGTTCCTCTCACTCACACCGCAACATTGCATTCCACACACTTTCGTTCCTTTTAAAATCATTATCCTACATGTATGTCAGCATAGTTTCAGTCAAATGTATCACTTAAAAAGATATACTATAATACACACAGCTGAAAAACAGCATCAGTGTGATGTATGTCAGCGTATTTTTAGTCATGAGGGAAGTTTAAGAATTCATATTCGAATACACACTGGTGAAAAACCTTACAAGTGTGATGTATGTCAGCGTAGTTTTGGTAACGAGGGTAGTTTACGAAATCATATTCGAATACACACTGGGGTGGGTTGCGGGACTGTTCGAAAGAGATACCGCGGCCCTGGAACATAAAGGGCAAAGGAAGGAACATGGATGGGTTTTAGTCAGTAGAAGTCTGACACTCCCTCCTGCTCAGCCCAGAGCGGGAGGGGTTATTTGATGATTTCCCATCGGTAAAAAAAAAAAAAAAAAAAAAAATACACACTGGGGAGAAACCTTACAAGTGTGACTTATGTTGGCGTAGTTTTAGAAACAAGAGTTTTATAGCCAAACATATAAAAAACAAGCTGGCGAAAAACCTTACAACTGTGATGTATGTCCACGTAGCTTATTTTTCACTTTTTTGTATTTTGGTTTGTTATTTTTTTTTAAGTCGGTTTTATTTTTTGCAAAAAAGTTTTAGGCTTCTGAAGCTAAAGTTATTTTTCAGTTTTTTTTTTTCTTTTGGTTTGTTATTTTTATTTTATTGTTTTTTTTTAAGTCTGTTTTATTTTTGCAAAAAAAGGTTTTTACGGTAAGACTCATAACTTAGTCAAAACATTGTGCGGATGCGCTGGATAGTACGGGGTTCGTGGAGGTATTTAAAGTAGGTACAGGAAGTATTTAAAAAAAAAAACACTTGCGTTATAGTTGGAACTTTGACCCCCAATATCTCCGCAACTAGGTTTCCAGGTAAGGTCTAGAACAAAAAAATGATCGCAATGATGGAGAGAACAAGTACCTTTCGATTTCCAGCGCGTTTTGAGAAAATCATTGGCACTATTTGTCTAGAAAATTCAGTGCGAATGGAAGAGTCGTTTAGCGAAGTGGGTTATTAACTACACCTATGTATGCGCTTTTGTACATCCTTGAGGATTTCCATACGTAAAATTGTATTTACGTGTGATAATCCTATAATCGTGTGGATTTTTTATCGCTTTCGCATGATTGATTGATTGTTGTTTATACAACAAGCAAGCAATCATGCGAAAGCGTGTCGCCTCCTTGATGCGGCGGGTGCGGGGCAGAGCCAGCAGCCTCTTGGTCACTGTGGCCGATAGGGCGGAAGGTCTCATACACAGGCACTGGACCACAACATTGGTATTACCTTCAAATCGTGCCTTGAAATAATGTTTCTTTGAATTTTTGATTTATATATTATGAATATTGTATTATTATTAATGATTTTGACTTGATTAATGGTGATTTTGTATATTATTATTAATTATTTTGACATTATTAGTACTACACATCAAGCTATACATTTCCAGTTTATGCTGATCTCGCATAGTATAGGATTTCCGTCAATGCGAGATCAGCTTATACTGGGAATATATAGCTTGATGCGTAGCCGTGTGTACCTAAATTATTACCAAAATTTTATGTACCAAATATTATATACTAACACTAGTGTTTAAGATGTGTATGTATTACTAACATATTGGATTAAATGATCTGTTAATAAATGATTAATTTTTTTTTTTTTTTTGTAATAACGGTATTGAAATAAAAGAAACATTAAGATTACAGTGTTTTTATTTGTTAATGAAGTTGTTACAGCTCAGTATAGACCTTATAATAACGCTGTCTAACCCTATCGCAGTGGTCTTGTAAAACCCTGTCCGATCCATGAAGGTATTATTAGGCTTCGAGATTAGATTATATACAGCGTGTAACAGAAAGGGTATAATCATATGGAATAATGTGGTACGGACCATCAAGCTGAACAACTTTCTCTATGGGACCACCATCGAAATCGTAAAAAAATAATCAGCTGTCCCATTCATTTGGGTCGAGTAGGTATTGAAATTATGTTACATAATTTCACGCTGTATATAGATAACAATTAATTAAAAATATCTCAATAAAAATAACTTACATGGAAATTAAGGGGCGGCGACACCTCGGTAGCTTTTCGGGTAGTGACGTCATATCAAACAATGAGGGCTATCGTTTTTGAGCTCACCAGATGGCGCCACTGTCGGGTAAGGTCATGTCAATAATGCTATTTTATACTTTAAAGTACCTAATTACCAATAACTTCATAAACAGTTTATTTTATTACGTATATATTCTCCCAAAAATAAGCAAGCATGAAACGTTTATAAGTCATTTTGCCCCCAAGTATTATCACATAAGATCCTAAGTTGCTACCTAAAATCTTCAAGTCATAATTAATCAGGAATGGCTCAATCTAGACCACAATCGTTTATATTATTTGTAATAATACGTGATAAAAAAACACGCAACGCGTGAGCATACAAAATTCGATAATGGTGTTGTCATGTTTTAAAAATTTATCAGTATACAATGTGTAACAGAATAAACGCACAACCTCTTAAGGGGTCATTGTACTCATCATTATGAACAACTTTCACTATGGGACTAACCCCGAAACGCGAAAAAAAAAACAGCTGTTCAGTACATTTTGTCGAATTATGCGCACAGAAATGTGTGGGGCAGTCGATTTTTTTTCGCGATTTCAGTTTTGGTCCCATAGTGAAAGTTGTTCATAATGATGAGTACAAGACCCCTTAAGAGGTTGTGCGTTAATTATGTTACACATTGTAGATTGGTAAAAAAAAAATCGTTTTCTTTCATGAGTAGGTATTTAATGTTGCTTATTTTATTTAGTAAAGTCTTTGCAATACCTATATTATACACGGATCAGCCAGGGTTTATTTAACATGCTTTTATAACCTAAGAGACAGATGTGTCGCTGGGGAGTTTGCTGGGCCACTTCTTCATCCCAGTTATAACACCAGGAAGTATCGAAGGGTGGGCGGTTTGGGAGACTGTCTCTTGTAAACTGTGAGGTTCACTAAGTGCTGATCAGCCGAGTTTGAATAAATTACTCTTGGTATTAGTGTGAGTCTATCTGGCAGGCCAGTCTTACAAATCCACGTGTTCAGAAGATAGTAGTTATTTAAACAAACGTCCAGCCTGCGGACGGATGTCTTCTGAAGTGTAACTCACACAAAGTCGAAATTTTGGATGTGTAAGGTATATAATAGTATCAAGCTCGTAATGCTACTGTTTGATAAAAAAAAGAGTAGTATTTAAAAAAGGGGCCCACTGGCTGGACTTTTGACTAAATATCGAATATCTTCTAAAGCTGTAGCTCACAGAAAGTCGACATTTTGGATTTGTAACGTACATAATAGTTTCTAACTCCGAGCACTATTGGGTGGTCTGAAAGTATAATAAAAATAATCATAAGGGGCCTGCTAGCTAGACACTTATAAAAACTGTTGAGGTACAAAATATATCTTATTTATTTTCTATAGGTACAAAATAATGTCTTTAGTAAACCTGTTGATAAATCTCGTTGAGGCCTGCCAGATAGACTCACACTTGATTTTGATTGATTCTATGCAAAAAAAAACCAATCGGTTTCCGATTGAGCTGAAGCATATATTGTTTGGATGAAAATACATGGTTTAGTTATATGACGTTATTCTAAATACAGGTTCTTAATATAGGTTCTATTTACTAACACAATTAGTATTTTATCGTTATGTATGTTAGTGTGTAATATAAGGTATATATGTATGGGCCAAGTTGCCTGTATATAAATAAATATTATGTTGAATCTTAAATCTAATATACCGGACTTCCAAAGATGGCGGACTACATAGTTATTTTTATGCATTCCCATGATAGAATTGAAAAGAATAATTTTTATTTGCGTGAACTACATACAGACGTCAGCACGTCAAGCCAACCAAAACTGTCAAGTTTTCCCAATGAACCTTGAACATAATTAATGTTTTGGCGATAAAGTTGAAAACCAATTAAAGAAGATTGTCAGATTGATGAGCTGGCGTCTATGCATTGAGATGTTTTAGATAAATAGGTTCTACAGATTGTAGTAGCTAGATGAGCTGGCGTCTATGCATTGAGATGTTTTAGATAAATAGGTTCTACATATTCCGCTTAAAACTTTGACCATGACACTTACTTTAATAAGGGATTTTTTTCGGTCTGATTATTGTCAGCCGTCTGTTATACATAATCAAGGCAACTCAGCTAGAGGGCTGCGCTAACGCATTTGAAGTGGCCCTCCACCAACGGTCATCTGACAACAGTCGATTGACAGCAAATGTCAAAATTTCAAACCTGATCGAAGCAATATTTTGCTTGATATGAACACATCCTACAAGCCAATATCCAACTTGTAATTACAGAAATCCAAAACTACACTTATACAGTTTGATTATATAATGTCTAGAGAAAAAAACGAGCCAACAATTTCAAACATGCTTGCGTGCGGCAGCGTACGGCCGGTGTACAGAGACAAATGTGCGAACTTATAAGCCAACAGTTGGCTGATATTTTATGACACGTTTGCGCACATTTGATGCTCTATCTAGACATTATATTATAATCAAAGGCTTATACAATACAATAAATTTCCCACCCGCACGCAATATACGCGCTTGGACGTGGAGTTGCGGACAATAACCCGTTACACAATACAATAATACAGATTACAATTTTTTCTGAAAATATATTCACAATCATTGTGTGATAATGACGTATTTTACCCTTAGGCCAGGGCATGGCCCGGTCCTTTTATTTTTTACCCTTCAACCCCGTATTTACTTAATACAAGCACTATTTTAGCCTGCCGCCCTGTAGCAAAAAGAAAATCTAACATTTTCGAGGCGGGGGCTTAAATTTTCATGCATCCTAATGTCTCATGGTTATTTTGCAACTTCAATGACAAAAGTCTACAAAGTTATTAAATACCAGTCTTTGCTCGCGGCTTCGCTCCCGTTGTGATTCAAAGTATTTCCCGCACCATTTTTTTTCCATTAATTTACATTTTCTTTTTTTTACACATTTCCTAGCAAATGTGTACTTTACTCTGTATTTCCGAAACATTACAATACATGTAAATAGTTTAATGTGTAATTATTACTGACTTGCTTTCAAGAATTTTTATGTGAAACAATTTTATTACTTATGACTTCTTTTCATCAAATGCTTTTTTTAATTTTTTTTTTGTTACTTATTTCTGTTTTAACATATAGTTTTATGTGCATGCTGTGGTCTTCTGTAATTGAAGGAACACAGTTAAAATAACCTTTGAATAACTCTGACCCTATACGTCTATCTTTTGTTGGAGATCCAAATAAATAAATAAATAAAATAATCGATATGTAATACTGGGTACATTCACTACAATACTGTAAAATTGTATACTAATTTACGTTCTTCATAATTATTAATACTTATATTTAGTTTTAAGATTAACTTGTATTAATTATATTAAGTGGAATGTATTCTTTTTGAGAAATAAATGTCTTAAGCCGTACATAAGCAAGTACCGCGCATCCCTCAACAGGGCTCCTGGCAAAGAGGTTTAAGAGGACATGCGGTAGGTATTTCAAGAAACTATCGCTGTCCCTCTACGAGCGCTATTTCGACATTGGTGCGATAAGGACAACTACAGATCCGACAAGTAAAAAGTCATAATTCGAGGTTTGGCTCTCGACTATTTCCTCCTCCAATATCCGACCAATTTAAAAGATATTTCATAAACTGAATAAGAAGGATATATACCTACTGTGTCCCTATATTTGTCTTTTTTCATTAATAGTTGTCATATTTGTACACTAGGCCTCTGTTGACAGCGGTCAAAATAGGCTATTTTGAGCATATTTAAATGCTGATACAGATTATGTATCATCAAAAAGCAAAACATAGGGACATAGAAAAGGTTGATATTTATTTAAATATAATAATCATAACTTTAAAGTCATAAACCAGAAAGAAAACAGGCGAGAGCGTTTGTATGGAGAAAAGACCACCCGCATTACCTCTTAAGACGACAGGTACATCGGACATTGGGAATATTTTCATTAAATTTTTTAATCTCGAACATTTTCGATTTTGAAACATAAATGCTACCTGACAAGCGTGCATATGTCACTAAACAGACCGATTTGTTGCGAACTAGTAACAAGTATTGAATCACAATTTCTTCGGTTTGTTCAGTCTATCGCTCTAAATATTTAAATATCTTTGGCTCATGATCAGACCAGTAACAATGGTTGACGTTCGACGTTTGTCAGCTCTGAATATTTACAATCATTCAAGCTAACTGTTGATTGTGTTCAAGCGCTTCTATCTCTATCATGAAGCGTCAGGCGACAGCTCCGACTCCATGTTCTCCATCAGCACCTTCGCCAGCATGGACCTCAAGTTGTTTGGTGACAAATCTGAAAATTTTAAACCGTACGTCAGACCATTATAAATACAACTAAATTATGCCCGCGGCTTCGCCCGCATTGAGTTTGGTAGTTGTCCCACGAGATCGTACTACCGGGATAAACAGTTAATCCAGGTTACTATCTGTGTGCCAAATTTCATCCAAATGTGGTAAGTAGTTTTTGCGTGGAAGATTATCCTATTAAGGGCAAACAATTAGATGTTACGAGGCAGATTGAGGCGTTTTTTTTTTTGAGCGACAAGCAGTAGTTGAACCTAACCTAACTAATAATTTTAATACTTTCATCAAATCTGTCAACATGATCCCTCTGGCAGAATGTGCTCGCCATGCGGCTAATAGAGACCGGCGGAAGGATTGCGAAGCCAACGATCGCAGTTGTGGGCGATCCCCATGTCCACGACCACTCTGTCAAGAGTGAGCGACTAAGGAGAAGGATATGGCATTTAGCTCTCCCAATGGTGGCGGCCCCAACTTTCGAGCAGTAAGTCGTGGGTTCGAACCCAGGCAGGCGCATTACTTTGTGTAATTTTTTTTTATCACCACTGCTCTCAAAACCGCGAAGGGAAATATCGTGAGGAAACCGACATGTCCTAGAACCAAACGAAGACATGTGACATCTACCAACCCGCACTGGGCCCGCGTGGTGTATTATAGCCCATCCCCTCTCATAAAGAGGTCATAGAGTGGCCCAGCAGTGGGAACGATAAGGCTGATTATGTATATCCATTTGAAAGCCAGAGCATAAAAGCACGCGCGTGCCCTCAACGCCAAACCACAATCCATAATTTCACCTACCATTTTGTCAAATATTTGTGTTGTTTGGCGTTCAGGGCACGCGTTTGCCATCTCGCGGGTCAACCTATGAGGTCAGCTGCCGGCTGCTTATCCGGCCTGTTCTGTATGTGAGGCCTCCAGCCAAAACAAAACAATAAAAACTAAGCGCCTACGCGCTCGCGGGCACCCGCTGTGGGATACGACCGGCGGCTTAGCGCTGCGGGAGGACAGCAAGGGACAGGCTGGATCGGATCAAGCAGTCAACTAACTTTCACGGTCACGTACTGGATATCTTCCGTGATTTTCAATCATTGTGACCGCACGATATTTCGACGCTGTTGCAAGCGCCATGATCGCGGGGTGACTGGAGAGTGCGGGTGGATGGTATCGGGAGTTTGTAAGTAAACCGTGTAAGTTTAGTTAAAAGCCGTGAGAACTTAAAACAGTGTTTGCAGCAATCAACAACATTTTTGTATCCTACTTTTTATAACTGGTATGCAATTAAATGGAACAATATTTCAACGGTTATTTAGAGCAAAAAGTTCAACATCCTATATTCACGCGGGCTGTCGCACGTAACCGGCTTTGCATGGTTCGTGCAAATAACACGTACGGCGAGCGGACATCTTCTTACCTAGTTCCTCGGTTAATTAACAACCTTCAGATTTGCGCAGTGACATTACGCCAAGAAATATTAAATTAAAACTTAAATCCCACTACCTACAACACATTGAATGCTCAATGTGAAATGCAGTTTACGTAGTAACCAGTGTATCAGCGGAGATGAAGTTATCAAATTTCGAAATAAGGTATCATGTCGTCGGGCCTGTGGACGGTGAGCTATGGGCTAGCTCGCCGTCCGTCTGTCTTATGACGACAGGCCGTGTCGACGGCGTGCGAGTGTTCCACGCGCGCCGATGAAGAGATGTCAGCAAACAGGAAGGGGTCCGTAGGGACCGATGCCTGCCAGGGTTGCGGGACTGTTCGAAAGAGATACCGTGGCCCCGGAACACAAAGGGCAAAAGAAGGAACATGGATGGGTTTTAGTCTGTAAAAGTTTGACACTCCCTCCTGCTCAGCCCAGAGCGGGAGGGGTTATTTGACGATTTCCCATCGGAAAAAAAAATAGTTTTATGTTGTATTCACTGTTTACCTTGATTTTGTTTTGCACTACGATGTAGAATTACATGTAGCATTAAGTACAAATCTTAGTGGTTTAGAAATGCTATTCTGCTAAAACAAATGTAATTAATTTTTAAATGGTTAATAAATAAATGAAAAATAAAACAAATAAGAATTGTATTATTTCGCTTAGGAATCGTTAAAAAGACTTACTTAAAGTCTGAGCCTGCGGCGTTTTGCAAGTGTTGCAGCATAATTTTCCTGGTTCTAGAGCAAAGTAAGAAATGTTAATTAACCGTTTATAAACTACAACTATTAACTAACTATTGAACTATAAAATTACATATAAGTAAGTAGTTAAGGTGGAAGCGTCAGGGTGACCCGCGAAATTAAAATTTTCTTACATTTTTTGCTATTTGCGATCAGTGTCAGACTGTTAAGGTGAACAAACTTATTTGTGATATAGGTATTCAAGGTTTATTCCCATCTACCCCCACCGGCATTTTCCCACTGGTGGCAGTTGCAACTAAGTGGTGGTAGTTGCAACTATTTGTTCCATCTACCACCACTGGTGGTGATTGCGTCTGTTCTGGGATTAAATTAACATAGAGAGTTGTATTGATGATTTTAATGATTATAATCCTTAAAATACATTCATGTTACGGTGGGGAATCATATTTTAATCAACATAAAATCTAATACTGATCTGCAAATTGTAAAATAAACCTGCTAAAAGTGCGAGTCGTACTCACACGCACACAGGGTTCCGTAGCACCAAACAATCAAATAAAAATATTTTGAAGGCTCATTCATAATTATGTTGTACTTTATTAGACTCAACATCAAAACTAAATTTGTTTTTCATAGTATGTTAATGAAAACGAAAGTTACTGCTGCAGTTTGATGAAAAAGTCCCATAACTCAAAAACTAAACACCAAATCTTATTCAAACCAATTTTAGTTGAAAGTTTTTTTTTAGGTTCTACAATCCTAATTTTTTTTTCAGAATTATCTTCCTCTTACTTTAGAAATTAGAGGGGACACGCGCACATTTTATCACTTTGGAAGTGTCTATCTTTCAAACGATGACTTTGAGAAAAATTGGTTTTAGGAACCTCAAAGTTAGGTTTGTGTTTTTTTTTGTTTCAGTTCCATGTACGGGGAGGGAGCTCCCCTTAATCTGTTATTTTTCAATTTTTGTGTAAAATCGTAAAGCGGTTCACACTATACATATACCAACCAAGTTTCAACTGTGTAGTCCTAATAGTTTCGGAATAAAGTGGCTGTGACATACACGGACAGACAGACAGAAATGACGAATGTTTATGGATTCCGTTTTTTGCCATTCGGCTACGGAACCCTAAAAAACGTAAGAAAAATAGAATGTTGCGGACTGCCTTAGCGCATCCCCCTTTAACGGTTCTTGAATAGGTTTGGAAGTTCTTTTTCAAATCGAAATAACTCAAGAAGATAAGTGTTATATTATGTATTACATACCCGGGTGTAACTATGCGTTGAAATTATGTTGTCCATTATCTCACAATGCATGTCAATCTCAGCCAACTCGCGTTTTGCGTCGAAACGACGAGCGTCCGTAATGTTATGATCCATCTCCAACTCCCTGTAAAATACATTCGTAAGATAAGAATTAAGCGTGCGGATATTCATGACATTTAAATTATGTTATGCATACCAATATTATAAAGAGATAAAGTTTGTGAGGTTGTAGGGGGTAATCTCTGGATCTACTGAACCGATTTTGAAAATTCTTTCACTAATAAGAAGTTGTTTTATATTTACGACGTGCCCATGGAATAATTTCCGACCAAAACACGAGCGAAGCCGCGAGCAACAGCTAGTGCAAAATATTTCGTTTAAATTTCGCGAAATCATGACCGAGCAGTCATCTGGTGAGGATGCCCCGTAGAGGGTAAAAGACGTATTGAGTATATGAGCGTATGAGGTTTGGATGCATGACATGTTCATTATTATTGCTTTTCCTGCAAGTGCATATTTTTGCGGGCGGGACGGCGGTGCTGCATCGTGCATCCAAGCCTAGATTTTTTTTCGCCGAATTAATACTAAATATTTTGCATAACATTTAACCTATCGTATAAGGTCTGGCCTGATATCGCGTCCGTCGGCGGGACGCGAACTCTTAAATATTTACATTCATGTCAGAAATTGTGTGCGTAATGCTTAACATTATTATATGAACATAATCAAATGTCGTAAAATAGCATGTGCTGACATACACAAGAAAGAAATTGCAGCGAATTTGCTGCCATTATTGCTTGGCTTGCTTTACCATTTTTTTATTCAGCTTTATACAAATTAATTACATATTTAATATTAATTTAAAAACATATAAAAATATTTAAAAAAATTAGCCTATAG
Organism: Eugnorisma glareosa; assembly: GCA_947578425.1. Lineage (NCBI taxonomy): Eukaryota > Metazoa > Arthropoda > Insecta > Lepidoptera > Noctuidae > Eugnorisma > Eugnorisma glareosa. The sequence goes on from OX387984.1 coordinate 3,355,690, forward strand.
TATCGGGAACAGGGTTCAAGCTACCGGCGGTCACTGGTCAGTGCTTCAGAGAGAGCAACCTCCTAACAATACTAGCCGTGTCCCGCTTTCTAAATCAAGCCCTTGATCCAGCTTCCCAGGCTCCTTAAGTGTTAATCGAGGCTCTTGGCAATTAAGCCATGGGCTGTTACGACCATCGGCGCAATGATCGCTGAGTCCACATCCCACATGTCGACAACCATTATTGTTATATTTAGTTTCGCATTTTTTCTCTATATTGTGTTTTAGAACGTTACAAATAAGTGCCGTACACACGGCGACATCAAGCTATACATTTCCAGTAGAACATGGCCTTGCTTTGAATAGATTTCCCGTACAACGAAAGATCCGCATAAACTGGTTTTGTATAACTTGATTGGTTAGTTACTTACCTACTTAATTAAACACAAGAAGGTAACACTAAAGCGCTGGTCACACATTTCCGGATTCAAGGACGGGGAAAAATCTGCTACATACGATTTGTACGAACTTGTTCACACAAACCCTTGTTGCGTACACACGGGCGCTCTGACAGTGCTATCCGATTTTTATACACGTGGCCGATATTTTGTGGAAGTACAACATGAGTAATTACAGAAAGGTTGGTTGAAGTTTTACGACAGATTAATCTTATACAGGGTGGAATTTTTCAACGCCACCTAGAGGGGAAGTACTCTAAATACTGGAGATAGAAAATTTTACTCAAAGGAAACATTCCTTTATTTTTAAAAAGAAACAAATCTGCATTCAAAGATTTTCGAAAATTCGCTTGCCACACTCGGGAATCGAACCGGCTAAATTCCAAAAAAAATATATCCTCTACTTTTATGGCATCAATAGATAGAGTCAACCATAAGGATCAAATCTCTCTAACAAACATGATAAATTAAATGAAGGAAAACCAAGAAATGTTAACTAAAAAATTCAATGGGATAAGGTAAAGCGCTTTTACTCAAAGGTCTATTCAATTACTTAATACAAGAAATTTAACATTAGATTATTTGTTTTATTAGTATATGAAAATGATATCATGTGAACGATATTAAAGTGATATTATACTATCTGTTATTATCTATACTTCTATAATAATCTATACTATCTATACTAATATTATAAAGAGGTAAAATTTGTAAGTTTGTATGTAGGAGGTAATCTCCGGATCTACTGAACCGATTTTGAAAATTCTTTCACTAATAGGAAGCTACATTATCCCCGAGTGCCATAGGCTATTACAACGTGCCAGTGGGATTATTTCCGACCAAAACGCGAGCGAAGCCGCGGGCAACAGCTAGTGCCATATATTACACACCCTTTTTAATCCTCATTATTAAAAAATACTCACTGATAGTTTTCTAGGTGATCTGCTACTACTCCTTTATCAAGCGCTATTTCAAATCATTACCAATTCTTCTGTGTTTAACAAGGACATCGGGTTGTGTGCATATCAACTACCGAACTTGACTACACTGATACCGATTTCCCTGATATGTGTGAACGCGGGTGCCGGATGGCACTTCCCTGACGGGGATACTGAAACGAACAACTCGGAACTCGGATGTCACTTATCTGGAAATGCGTGAACAGCACTTAAAAGGGACCAGGGCTGCGAGTAATTTGAAAAAAAATAGGTATTTGAAGAAACTATTGCCGTCGCGCTGCGTCAAGCATGCCCCCGTAGAGTGCGATAGGGACAGCTGCAGGTCAGACCGATTATTTCACAAACATTTTGACGAGATCGACGTTTCGTATTTCCCTTTTTTCTCCTCGAAAACTGAGCCGATTCAATTATTTTTGACATTACAATTTTAAGAAAGAGTATGTCTAGGTTCTTTTATGTTTAAAACATTTCGAATTTGTCTGGCACTATACAGGGTCAAAGGAGATGTTTCATTTTCGGCCATAAGATGTACATTTATCGAAAAAGACGCAAGAATACCACGAATTTAGGAAAAATAATCTTTAGAGAATTTAAGCCTGATTTGTTGTGCATGAAAAGTAAGTTTTTCAATTATTGCCATATTCTATTCAACATGGCGTCTTACTGTTTGCATAGTCTGCTTTCGTTCTGAAATTATGTCACATAAAAACATACTATCACGTCGATATTAAATATGAAAAGTATGTGTTCTTGTGATAAATAATAATGATTATACTCTTATACATCATTTTCGACTAATTATAAGCAAGAGTGATGGTTTCATTGTTAAAAAAATATAATAGGTACTACTTTTTTGGAGTGCACTTCTGAACGAAAAATTCAAAATGACATTTTGTTTTGACAAAACCCATCAGTGTCTGTCAGTCGATTCTCGTTCGTCACGACTTGGTTTCGACTTTCGTGACTTTCGGTGTTATTTTACGTTCTCTCATTTATGTTTTGTTCCTACGACTTTTGCTTTTTACAATATTTATTATCCAATAACAATTTCTAGGTTATGCAAACGTCATCTCTACAACCTGTCATAGCTGTCATAACACTCACGACGAACGTCAAACATTTTTAATTTTTATTGCGTGCATAAAAACCATATAATATTATGAAAAAAATGTTACTTTATTCTATTCAGGGGTTTATTTCCCAGCTTTTCTAAAACGAAGTCCCATTAGAAAATGAAACATCTCCTTTTCTTTACTTATTAGTTGCTGAAAAAAATAAAATGACAGAATTAATGTTTTATGAACAATAAATTATTGCTCTAGAGGCTTTATACAAGAAGAAAAAACGGGAATACATTTGTATGGTCGCAGACCCTGTTCCCTCTTAAAACCAAACATCACATACTAAAAGCTCAGCGGTAATCAAAAATCAAAATATATTTATTGACATAAAACATTGCACACGGTATATTGGATTCTCTGACTCCTGCGATAGTTGAAACTGTGTTGCAGGAGCCATGTCCTCCCCTAATAAAATGATACATTTGTTTAATGACAAAAAAAGCTTACAAACGAAAACTTCTACTTTGATTTAAAAATACAAAATAATAAAGAAAAAAAAAACTAAATGAAAGAAAACATTTTACTAAAGCGCAAGTGTTTGTTTACGTGTGTGTGCGTATGATATATTTGTGAGTATGTATGTGTGTATTAGTGGGTGTGAGTGTGTGTGTTCAGGCTTGAATGAATCGTTAGGAAGAAGTAATATCTATTATGTTCATCCCACATTCTAGTATTAGACAAACATTTTAACTAGCCAGCTGTTCAGAACCTGCGGTAAAGTCAATTCATATCAACACAGGAAATATATATAACAATAAATACAGATAATTGTACTTGACGTTTACAATTTTTGAATGAATGGTAGAGATCGCGGGCCTGTGGACGGTGAGCTATGGGCTAGCTCGCCGTCCGTCCGTCTTATGACGACAGGCCGTGTCGACGGCGCGTTCGTGTTCCACGCGCGCCTCAAAGAGAGTCAGCAAACAGGAAGGGGTCCGTAAGGGCCGACGCCTGCCAGGGTTGCGGGACTGTTCGAAAGAGATACCGCGGCCCTGGAACACAAAGGGCAAAGGAAGGAACATGGATGGGTTTTAGTCAGTACAAGTCTGACACTCCCTCCTGCTCAGCCCAGAGCGGGAGGGGTCATTTGATGATTTCCCATCGATAAAAAAAAAAAAAAAAAAAATGGTAGAGATTTACATTGAACATTTGGATGCTTCAGAAATCTGATTGAACCAATTGATTTCCCATTGTTTTTTTTGGCCATCCAAACCCACTTGAAAAATGCATCCTATATATTTTAATCTCCTTTTAATTCCCTTCTTTTTGATACCCTACTCAATAGGTATGGTTGAAAAAAAAGTTAACGACTTACAATTTAGCGCCAAAAATTCGCCATTTTTTTATACACATAAGTAGTGGCATTTGGGTTTTCAAGACGAATAAAACAATACATTAATTGTCGAAATCCATCCAGCCGTTTGGAAGACACAAAATTATAAATAATTTACAGTTTACAGCTCGAGGCGAGGACGAAATTCAATGTTTGATCGCAGCGGAATGGGGGCTATCGCGTATGAATTCGCCGCTAGAGGCGCTAGTGTAGCGCGACGTCATCGAAATGTCAGATGTCATAGAGTGTTCGCGCGTTGTTTGCTTTTTTATCACGTATTTTTACCAATATTCACGATTGTGGTCTAGATTGAGCAATTCCTGATTAATTATGACTTGAAAATTTTAAGTAACAACATAGGATCTTATCTTTAGTACGAGTACCTACTTGGAGGTAGAATGATTTTTTAAATGTTTCATGGTTGCTAATTTTACGGAGAATATTGTAAATATACTATCTAAAGTTTACACTGTTGTTGTACGTAATAAAATAAACTTTTTGTCAAGTTATTGATGGTATAAAGTATAAAATTATTGACAGGACCTTACTCGACAGTGGCGCCATCTGTCGTCTTGGAACTGTACCCGAGGGGTAATCTCTGGATCTACTGAACAGATTTTGAAAATTCTTTCACTAATAGGAAGCTACATTATCCCCAAGTGCCATAGGCTATATTTACAACGTGCCATAACAACCATAACGTGCAACGTGGGATAACTTTCGACCAAAACGCGAGCGAAGCCGCGGGTAACAGCTATTTTCAAGTAATTTGTTAGTTTGCTAAAAACAGCGTATCGCACCCAGGGTATTTTCATTGCACAAAACTCATCTTGCCCACATGATGTACGAGCCTAACGGAATAAAACCTGTCAATCCGACATATATGTTTTTCTAAAAAGGTCCTGAGACGATTATTTAAGATCTTCTCAAGGATCTTAAAAAGTGTCTGCAAAACTGATATTTATAATATGCCTTGTAATTATTGTCACAGATTCTGCTCCCTCCCTTGTATATAGGATAGGTTCCCCTTTAAGAGTAGGGTCACCCTTTTAAGACCATCCGCGAACACGCCAAATTGTAGACAACGGTTGTATACAGGGTGTAACAAGACCCTTCACGAAGCCGTCAACCAAGCATTCTATACATCAAACTAAGTAACTTTACGCAAAAATTATTGCTGGGAAACGACTTTTTTTTTTGGGGTAAAAATTACATTTTATGGGAAGACTCAATGTAACGCACTCAAAACATTGTGCTGATGGATGGATTGAATAGTACGGGGGTCGTGGAGTTGTTTACAGTAATTTAAAAAAAAAACTTGTGTAAAAGTTGGAACGTTGATCCCCAATATCTCCGTAACTAGAAGGTTCCCAGGTATGGTCTAGAACAAAAAAGTAACCGCAATGACGGGGAGAACAAGTACCTTCCGGCTTCATTAAGGGTCTTGTTACACCCTTTATAAGGGTACGTGGCGAGTTTTTCAATAAAAGTGGCGATATACCGTACAGTCATTCCGTAACTGTAGGTCAAGTGACTCTGTTTCAGCTTCATCAACTTCTATGAACGCAAGAGAGTTTACAGGGGAGGGGTTTATACTATCTATATGAGACTGATCGTTAGACTGAGGTGATTATTGTGGTGTGGTGTTGTGATATAATTTGTCAGCCAGCTTTTTTCATAAATTACTGAAATAAAGAACTCATTTACGGAAGACTTCGGCCTTTTACTGAACGCATATAAAAGTATACATAAAAAAAAACATATACTGAAAATTTTGTCGTCTCTTTGTTCAGGCTAATCTCCGAAACGGCTGAACCGATTTTGACCTGACTTTAACTCGCAGATAGCTGATGTTATAAGGAGTAACTAAGGCTTATTCTATATAAAAGATAAGGGTGTCGTGCAAAAAAATAAAACTCTTGAAACTGTTAACAAACTCTAAATAAGAAATTACGTTTTCATAATAATTTCACGCAGGCGAAGGCCGCAGGGGACAGAAAACATAACATAAAATAAAGCTTAACAGCAGACTTGATCACATCATCTACTCATGCGCCAATATAATGAGATAATAAACACTGGTGTACATTATAGTCAGAAGACGCTTTAAGAGATGCAGAAGGATACCTTTGCTCTCTACTATGGCATTTATTGCATCTCTTTACGGAGTCGCAGTCGCACGTAGAGCTGCTAGCTGGAGACAAACCAACAAATAATTACAATCGCAGGGGCTGCATAGGCAGTGTTCACATTCAGATTCAAGATTATGAAATACTGTTATTCCGACACGTCAAAAGATTTAAAAATGGATGTAAAAGTACCCGTAACGAAGCCTGTGAGGGTCCGTTTACAATAAAATTAACCATCCCGAGAATTCAGGTTTCTAAACCTTATTTGCTATTTTGAGCTCATAAAATTTTATGATGGCGTTTATTTTGACAAAAATACTAGAAACCATTTTACTTTCATTTCACCTCTAAATGACGTCACACGTTGGGCTGATTGAGACCTCTAAATGTTTTCTGACAAGTGTCAAGTTGAAACTATTAGAAAGCAATAAACGTCAAAGGAGATCACCAAGCCTCCTTAAATTTTTGGGCTATTTTCAAAAGTAGAACGAAAAAAAATTCCCGATACCGGCGTGCAACAATTTTTTTATATTTTTAAATGTTTTTATATTGTTTTGTATAAGAAATATTTAAAAATGTAAATAATTTGTATGTATAAGAATAAAGGATTACAATATTATAAAACCCACTAAAAATATGAATAGAAATAGTATATTAGCTACCATGCAAACCATGAAACCACTAATAAAGGGAGATCTGCCGATCTCTGAAGCCCAAACTCATCGATATGTGAATCCTGCCCGTCCTTACCTTCGGTCACTCACCGAATAAGCAAAAGCAAAAGTTCCGCCTTGGGGTCTGCCAAAGAGCGATGGAGTTAGCCGGCAACAAAAAATACCCCATCTGGGTGATCTCAGATATTTTGTGGTTGAATAAATTCTAGGTGATTTGACTTACGACTTCGGTGTAACAATAAAAAAAGTTTATTATGTTATGCTCTACCTAAATAATAAGTTTATTTACGTTGGCCCGGCGACTTTTGAAAATAGCCCAATCTAGATCTCCTTTAGGTATTCTATTCTTGTAATATACGTGGCAAAGACATCGAACTCCTCAGCTTCATCTCTGACGTCATCACGTGCAAAACTTTGGAAATGAATTGAAAATTATTAATGGGGTGAATAAAAAAATAATTGGCGACTAATATACTGAATGGGACTATTATTCCAAGTAAATAACTATTTATCCGGTCATTGCGGTAAGAGCGAGCGAAGCGAGTTCGGGATCTGGGATGGCAAGGTCTAGTGAACGGGCAAAGCCCGCGAACTAAGACCCCGCCATCCCCTTCGTGTTTGACTTTAAGCCCTGAAAACAGAAATAGGAGCCACGCGCAGAGGGGCTACGTCGACTACGCTTTATTTTAGCTTGTTTTCGTTTTTCCGAGTCCTTGAAATATCGCACTTTCTTTATCATGTGGTTAGTGCCTAACCTGGTGTCAGAGTTTTTAGGCCGCCCATGGGCCTCTGACTTGGCTTCACATGCCGTCAATATCTCTCAGGCATGCTGGTTTCCTCACGATGTTTCCCTTCATCGGAGCAAATGATAATTATACAATACGCGCATGAATCCGAAAAATCAGAGGTCTTGGGTTCGAACTCGAGACCTATGACTTGGCAGTCCGCTGCTAAATAATATCGCACTGATCGTTATGTAAAACTAGTAACTAGTAACTGAAATTTGTATTTTCAAATTGCCATATTAAACATTTGTATTCGGCCACTTAGTGTTTCAGTAGCCCATATTCAGTATTGTTGACACCTTTAATTTGAATTTATTTTCGCTCGATTAAATACTACCGATTGAAAATTAACTACTGCTTGAAATATATGCAATCTACAAAATAAATGTGTTCTTTTTCCTAGCGCTATCCCACTTTCGGTGGAGTCAGCTCTCCCAATTTTCTAGGCGACAAGATAATGTGTCCTGGGTTGTCGGGTCGGGCAGTTCTTCCTCCAATAGGAGCTTCGTCTTACTAGTCCACCACGTAGCCGGAGGTCGTCCTCTACTTCTCTTATGTGCGGGTAGTTGCAGTGCTTTCTTCACTACATGTTCCTCGTCTCTTTGCATCACGTGACCATACCATCTGAGACGGCTCACGGTTATAGTTCTTTTTGCCTTTATTCATAATTAGGAGATGCAGTTTTACGGCCAGCTGCTGCCTGAAGCCAAGGTTGTGACCCTCCGAGAGAGCCTCGGTACCTCCGTTGACAATTGGATCCTCCGCCGCCATCCCTTAGTCCCTACTGAGTTCTCCAACCTTAGAGTTCAGTACACTAGTGGTCTTGACTCCAGATATGCCAGAGACCCACTGGCGAGGTTTTTTTACGAAGTGTCCTTCTTCGGCCTTGTGGTCCGCGGGAGATATTTTATTTTTCTCCTGCCCATTGGTTTGCAGAACTCCAGGAGTTTGCCAAACCGCCGGGATTTCCCCTATCCGCCACCTGGGGACGCGTTCTCTGGGGAATGAGGCTACCCCGAGAAATATACAATATAAAAGTATATTAAAATACCCGAATAACATTTATATACCTAATTAAAGCAAAACTTACTCTATTTGCTTCGATCAAGATTCAAAAAAGAAAAGTTAGCAATAGACATTTCTCTGGAAGTATTACATTGGCTTGCACGCCTTAACCTTTAGAACCACGGCTGGGTAACGGTCTCCTAACAGTCGGCTTACGACGGCTACGACGGGCTTTATGAATCAGGATTTTATTGCGATTCGTAGTGCTTTGTGCGATATACAGGGTGAATTTCCCAAGTGGGCGTGGATGCCCAAATCCGAAACTATAAGGAATAACGAAAAATGCTCAAAGGAGTCTCGAGCCCGATTTTGATGAAAACTAAAACTGCATCATTGGATTTTTAAAAAATGAATATTTCTGGCCAGGAATCGAACCTGTTGGTTGTAAAAAAAAAACACTGTATTTTACACTATTCGATAGTGTCGCTAACAGCCGCTGCATGTCATTACTTCCCAGTATTTGATCCTTAATCAAATACTGGGAAGTAATGACATGCAGCTAATTTAAGGAAAATGTTAAATTTTATATTTTATTATTTTTAAATTAATGTCCTTGATTGATGGCATCCGCACCGCAGTCATCTTTAAAACATATTATTATTTCCTTTATTCATATATATACATATACAGGGTGTAACAGAAAGGGTATAATCATATGGAATACTGTGGTACGGACCATCAAACTGAACAACTTTCTCTATGGAACCACCATCGAAATCGTAAAAAAATAATCAGCTGTCCCATACATTTGGGTCGAGTAGGTATTGAAATTTTGTATAGGACAGCTGATAATTTTTTTACGATTTCGATGGTGGTCCCATAGAGAAAGTTGTTCAGTTTGATGGTCTGTACCACAGTATTCCATATGATTATACCCTTTCTGTTACACGCTGTATATTACATTTTTAAATATTTCTAAACAAATTAATATTAAAAAAACATTTAAAAATATAAAAAATAGTGGTCCGCCGGTATCGGGAGCAGGGTCCAAGCTACCGGTGGTTGGGGCTCCAGAGACAGAAACCTCCTCACAATGCGAGCCGTATCGAGGAGTACTGCCTTCTGAATCAGGCCCTTGATCCAACCGCCTAAGGAGAGCCTCGAAAGCCTCGGCTATAAGGCCATTGGCCGCCATGATATCCGAGTTCACATTCCACATGTCGACAACCTCGTGTGCCAAGTCGAGATATTTCATTACACATCACATATTATTATTATTATAGCCTCTTTATTTCCATAATATATGACTTATAAAACAACTATATCATAATATTACTATTAATTAAATGTGCATGCATAAAATAACAAAATTATTACAATTCTTTTAACGCATGATTATAAAGTGACAATCGCATAACAAATAAATAAATTAATAAAATAATTTCTTTCCTTTTATATGGATTTCTAAAATATTAAATAAATTCAATTTTCAAAACACTTTGCGTGACCAGAGGGCTGGCTCTTTCTTTGGTCAAAGAATTAGCATTGCCATTCAACGTGGCAATGCTGCCAGTCTTCTGGCCACGTTTCCGGATGACATCGATGGGGAGGAGTTCTTTGACGCCTAAGTGTCTTAATGTCGTCGTTGTATATATGTAGGAACTTAGGTTTAGTCTTCTTTTTAGCATTATTTTAGTTATATTTGTAGTCTGTATATAATGTACATAGTATTTGAATTCCAATAAAAATATCAAAATAAAAAAAATTCAAAACAATTTACAGTTTAATTTATTTCAATATGGACCCCTCAACTGGGTGGAGGTCTCCTCCATTTTGCTCCACGTTTGTCTGTCCTGTCTTTGTGATCCAATTTTCCCCGCCTTTTCTAATTAATTCATCAACCCGTTTTTCTTTCGGTCTACCTCTTTTCCTTTTGTTTGTTGGTCCTTGCCAGCTAGTTACTCTCTGTGTCAATTTTTCTTTGTCCGTACGTGCAATGTGACCCGCCCATTTCCATTTTAGTTCTTGAGAATGTTCCAAAGCATGTATTATTTTTGTTGTTTTTCTTATTTCCGTGTTTCTCTATGTTTTCTTTGTATGTTTGGTATGCTCCTTTCCATCGCTCTCTGACATATTTGTATTCTGTTTTTAGTATTGTTATTGTATATCCATGTTTGGCAGCCACAGGTAAGACAGGGTAATAAGCATGAGTCCATTACCTTTTTCTTGAGATTTATAGGGAGTTTCGATTTTAGGGTTTCTTTATTGCTCCAGAATTTATTCCAGGTTATGTTAACTCGTCTTTTAACCTCATCTTCGTGTCTTGTCTTAGAGAAAGATATTTGTTGTCCTACAGTGGCGTGCAGTGGTTCTCCGCGGAAGGTAGGCCACGCTAAGATGACCCTCAAAGTACTCACATCTATTGATATATTCACTTACCCTTCCGGGCCCACCGCACCCACCCCCTGGTGTTTTTAGTAAGCGTATGAGAAACAACGCCATCTAGCTTAAATATCAGGAATTTCAATGGAATTCTGTCAATACAAGAACGAAGGATGTCGCTCCGCTCCAAAAAATTCTAAAAAATAAAACAGAGTGCGCTGTAAACAAAAAAAAAGGTAGAGTTTTCTGACCGGAATATTTGAAAAACAAACCTTTAAAATAAGTCTATTAAAACCAAAGTTATAAATACAAGAACTCCGCATTAATCAAGGTTCAAATCACGATTTTCTAACAATGCAAACAGAAGAAAGATTAATTTGAAATGACGATGAATTTTAGGTTAATTCTCGTAATTCGGGTACCTACACATCTTTCTTTGGACACAACTTGAATTATGACTTGATTAAACGATTGTGAATACTTACTGTTTTTAACTTTTAACAAACACACTAACAGCGCAAACTTCACAACAGAACACCATTTCTAAGTTAATAAACAAATTAAACAAATAATATTTACACTACTATACGTTTCAAAACGATTTACAAACGTCATATATTTTAAAAATCAAAACACTCAAGATCGCGAAATAAATTTTGCTAGTCACATGAAACAAATATGGCTTCTTAGAAAAATACAATTGTTATTTTGTCGATAAAAAAACACTACCAAATATAATTGCATCACTGCATACCGTTTTAGCCGGATAATACTTTGTGGGGCAGCCAATCAGTGGCCAGCTACACTCGCAGGAGTTTACGCCCCTATTTACTATGTGTGCCGTTCATATACACGAACATACGCATCGATAGGCCGATCTTATTGCTTACATCATTTAGCTCATGAAAGTCGTTGATTGATGGCAATCGCACCGCAGTCATCTTCAAAACATATATTCTTATTTTTTATCTCTTCGTGGTTCAGCGCCTCAATAAAAAATGTAAACAATTGAAATTAGAACTTACAAGTAAGTTGGCGCCAATAGTGATTTTGTTGGAGGTTTCGTTGAATACTACTAATTATTTGCAGACTGTTAGGTATTTATCAAAAATTTACGCCTTCCTTTGCTTTGTCATTACTTCCCAGAATATGATTCTTAATGGCGACGCTATCGAATGGTGTAATAATACAGTATGTGTTTTTTTTTTTCAAACCAAAAACAAACAGGTTCGATTCCTAGCCAGGAATATTGATTTTTAAAAAATCCAATGATGCAGTTTTAGTTTTCATCAAAATCGGGCTCGAGACTCCTTTGAGAATTTATCCGTATTTCTCACAGTTTCGGATGTGGCCATCCACGCCCACTTGAAAAATTAACCCAGTATACATCGTGACTTTTAGATCGACTTACAAAATTGGTCCACTCAATGTATCCGATATAAAATACCTCTAGGCGCGATTTTTTTCGCCATTAATTAAGATAATAGGTACAAAGAAAAATACATAATTCATTTGAATTGTGAAACATCCTGCTAACAACGTTTATGTGTGACTTTTTAGTCTTGTACACCGGCAATGTGTCGGATCCGTTCGTTAGTATGGACATAATATGAATCGCAAGTACGCCGGTGGTGACATCACGCGACCTACTTACAAGTTTACCCACACCACAGCGTGCTTCGACAGAGCCCTGATGTTTCCAGCTCGAGGCGAGGACGACATTCAGTGTTTGATCGCAGCGGAGTTGAGACGTCCTGGAACTAATGAACCCGATTCATTGTGCCCCGTGTTATTGTGTTAAGTTGTAATTTCAAGTAATGTAGTGTTTTTTTATAGATATATGTGTTTTCATTTCACGAAACCCATCTGCTGCCCACTTAATGTACGAGCCTAACGGAATAAATCCCGACAATCCGATTTGTATATTCTTAAATCGGGTTCATTTGTTTCAATTTTACGTCTGAATATGACGTCGTTACAAGGAGCCTGTAACCGCTTGGCTTACGTTATTTTCGTGTTGAAAGTTTAATAATCGCATTGGATGTTGATAATATATACAGGGTTATTTGTAAAACACCAAAAACCTAGCAGGAGTAGGTTACTAACATCATAAACAACAACATTTTTTCTATGACTTTTCCTCAGACCAACAAAAAAAGAAAGACGGCTCGCCGCGAACATCGAAAGTGAAGCCACAAAACCAAACTCCTGCAAGTAAACATACAAGCTCACGCACACACTTACACTAAAACCATGCTCATCGCTCTTAGTAGGTAACATTCAACGAAATAGAATTATGCCTTCCTGTGTAGTAAAAATTTGCAAAAACAATAGCAAATCACATAAAAAGTCTCACGGAATCACTTTTCACTTGAAATAACACGTTTTTGTAATAAATTAACTAGGAATTTTTGAACTTGGAACACAAAACCTAAACGAAAAAAGCAGTGACATAAAGTGCCAGAGTTGCCATAATTTGATTTCAAATTTCCCCATTCAATTAAACATAATGATCGCCGATAAAATTAAGTTTAAGAAATGCTATTGTATGTAAATTGTAAGTACTATTTCTTTACATATATTTAATATTTTAGATTTCCAATTAATATTGAACCAAAAAAAAATGGATATTAGCCATAAGAAATAGTTAGAATGATTCAGAATGGCTGCCATCGCAAAGCAGCGTGGTTTGCTCCGATCATTTTGATAAAAACGACCTTTATTTAACTAATCGTGGACTTCGCCGTGTGACGTGTGAAAAGCGGATATCCTAAAAAGGTATATACAATTTTTTTTTTAAATTGGTTTCATCAACACAAAAATTAAACAAAGGCTGTATTTTTGTGATTTGAGTTAGTTTCCCAGTTTAGACTAGCTAATTAAAATACTACAGACCCAAAACTTATTTTTTTAGATGTTATTTCCGTCGTCCAATGCAATTGCTGAAAACTCAGTCACAGTCGGTTCACAAAGTTCAACCTCTACGTTTGTTCAAGTATGTAATAATTCTTCACTAATCTTCTTAAAAGGGTTTTATTCAAAAGCTGCCATTACTAGTGTAATTTATTTGTAGGACTTACCAGACTTTCCTGATGTAGCCATTAAAGATATGGCATTACCAAGTGCATTCTCCGTGTCTGTTCTCGTATGTATTTTCTTGCCTCTTAATATTTCGTTCTAAGATACGAGATTTTATTACAAGTTTGCTATTTATTTTGTAATAATGTTGTTATAGGACTTACCTGATTTACCCTATATTTATTACAATTAAATATTATTATTTTGTGTGTAGTGCGTAAGAGTACGCACTACACACCTCACACTAGCGCACTCTCGCCCATACTCGCACACATCACACAATTACGCGCATTTTTGCCCTTTTTTCTGTATAACGCTCGTTCATTTATATAAAGTTTGCTTTTATTATAATTTAAAACTAACCTATTTATATTTGTCATCTTTTTTACATGCAATTTCAAATGCATGTATAATTCTAAGTGGAAAAGCGGAATCTCCTAACACAAGCAATTCTTGCTTAAAAGGTGATCTCATAATATTATGTATAGGAAATGCACTTTGTACTTAATTGTTTTCTTTTTTTAATTTGGCGGAATCTCAACAATATCGTAGTTGTACAATATTTTCCTACGCTTACAATATTATTCCCCAAATTATAGGGAAAAACTTTAACATATGGCAACCCTTGGAAACACACATAGATAAAAAGGTGGCTTCACTTTTGATGTTCACGGTGCTTCGTCTTCCTTTTTTTGTTGGTCTGAGGACATTTCCGAAAACATACAAAAATTCAACTCTCCATATACATATGCCCGAACAGCTGATCGAGTTTTGTATGAAAAGTCGTTTTTTTGCCTGTTTTCGAAAAAGTCGCAGAACAAATTTGTTGTTTATGATGTTAGTAATCTACTCCTGCGAGGTTGTTGGTGGTTTACAGATAACCCTGTATATTTATTTTTTGGGTACGAAATGACTGATGTCCTTAATTCCTTATACATACAGGATGTAATAGGACCCTTCACGAAGCCATCAACCAAGCATTATGTACATCAAACTAAGTAACTTTACGCAAAAATTATTTGGAGTTATGTGTCACGATTTACGGTAGGACTCAATGTAACGCACTCAAAACGTTGTGCTGATGGATGGATTGAATAGTACGGGTGTCGTGGAGGTGTTTAAAGTAAAAATCTTACATTAAAAATATGTATTAAAAAAAAACTTGTGAAAAAGTTGGAACTTTGACCCACAATATCTCCGTAACTAGAAGGTGCCTAGGTATAGTCTAGAACAAAAGAAATATCGCAATGACGGGGAGAACAAGTACCTTTCGGCTTCGTTAAGGGTCTTGTTACGTCCATTATTTAGGTATGGAAGAGCGCAGTTTCTTAACACGGGCTTATTTGCATAAAAGGAAGCTAAAATAAAATAAAAAACCATTTTTCATTTTCATAACACTATAGATGTGAATGCAATAGGGAATATGCATGTAATTTTTCTTCACTTAAATCAATTTAATAAAATTAAGCTAATATTAAAAACGCGAATGGGTCAAATTAAAGGGTGTACACCCTTTAATTTGACCCTACTAAGTATTATTACACCCTACTAAGTATTAAAACACGAAAGGAGACCACCCAGATTAGGCTATTTTCAAAAGTGCCAACAAAAATAAACTTATTTTTCAGATAGAGCATTTAATAATAAACACTTTTTATTATTACACCTAAGTCGTAAGTCCATTCACCGAGAAGTTATTCAGCCTCAAAATATCTGAGATCACCCAGATTGGGCTATTTTTTTTTTCGTCTTTCTTCACGATTTGTGCATTTAGCCAATGTCATGTCCGGCAATTATGTATTGTTCAACTCATTGCGTTTAAAAATAGGGTTAATAAATAAAAATAAATATGATATAACTAGTTCATTGATTAATAAATTGTAACGAATTAAATTCATTTGGGCGTAAGAAAATTATTAAAATCATAGTGATTTTGGCTTCATGCGGCAGGATCGTTGCCTGCACTATTAAAAAAAACAGCGTTCTCTATGGGCTCGTACATTGTTGCGAGAAATAAAGTTCTGTAGGTTCTATTCCGCAGACAAAATGGTTCTTTTGCATATGTTATATTACTATTTATACTTTTTTTTTCGGATTGTGAATCCTCAAATGACCCTTCCCACTCGGGGCGGAGCGGAAGGTGTCTGACTAAAACCCTTCCATGTTGCCTGTCGTCATAAGATGGACGGACGGTGAGGTAGCCCATAATTCACCGCCCAATTACTAATTATATGTAGGTTTTTTAACATTGGAATCTTTATTATTTACTTATAACTTGGGTATAGAAATATAATAAAAAATGTTTATATCCAGAAGCTCTATTTAATTATTGCGTTTAATTTAAAGAAACGGCAAAAAAAAATTGCTCGACCTGGGTGATCTCAGATATTTTAAGGTTGAATAACTTCTCGGTGAGTTGACTTACGACTTAGGTGTAATAATAAAAAGTGTTTATTATGTCATGTTCTATCTAAATATGTTTATTTTTATTTTTACTTTTGAAAATAGACCAAAAATGTATGGAGGCTGGGTGATCTCCTTTGAACTATTAACGAAAAACGTAAAAAAAAACCGAATCTGTCTATCGGTATGAATGTATATAAAATTCCAAAATCTGTGATGTCACACTAGGGAGGGGGAGTCTCACACATGTGACCATCTGTGACAAGGACGGGGGGTGTCAAAACATCATGAAACTGGTGGCCCGCAAGACGAAACTTGGAATATATATTTTTTTTTTTTATCGTGACACTGACCTCCGTTAGGAGACAAGCAGGTGAGGGACAACGGTTATTATCGTGAAATGTTTGGAATGCTTGTCCGATTGTTAGATAAATACATATTTTTAACAATAGATGACTTTAGGTTCTCACTGGATCGCTAAGCTTAGATAGTTTTAAAAGTAGTCAGATAATAAAGACTATATTCGCTTTAGTAGTAAAGAACAATATTGTGTTGAAGTATACATACCTTCATTACTCTCGCTCCGCTCAGGATTCTGATAGGAAGTGCTTGTGCCTGGTTGTACTCTGAATGTGTCTGGTCGACTTCGTTTTCTGGTGACTTCCCCGACCTCGGTGCTGAAATGTGAATATTAAAACCGTGAGATCAAATTGTCATAGAATATTATTTATTTGTAAAAAAAAATAAAGTAAACAAAAACAATGAGTAAAAAAAGCCAAAAAGAGTTTAAAAAGTAGCCTATGTTAGGCCTTATAAACTCAGCTCTCTCCCAGTAAAGTCCCGTCAAAACCGGTTAAGCCGTTTCGGAGATTAGCCGGAACAAACAAACAGGCAGGCGAAAATTGAAAAAACATTTTTTGTTATAAAAGCCGTATACAGGGTGGAATTTTTGAACGCGGTGGCGTTCAAATATTCCAGGTGTGGAGGGAAAGTACTCTAAATACATATATATATATATTTTTTTTTTCTACCGATGGGATATCATCAAATAACCCCTCCCGCTCTGGGCTGAGCAGAAGAGAGTGTCAGACTTTTACTGACTAAAACCCATCCATGTTCCTTCCTTTGCCCTTTGTGTTCCAGGGCCGCGGTATCGCTTTCGAACAGTCCCGCAATCCTGGCAGGCATCGGTCCTTTCGGACCCCTTCCTGTTTGCTGACTCTCTTTGAGAATAATCTTATACAGGGTGGAATTTTTAGAGGGGAAGTACTCCAAATACTGGAGATAGAAAATTTAACTTAAAGGAAACATTCCTTTATTTTTAAAAATAAATAAATCTGCATTCAAAGATTTTCGAAAATTCGCTTGTCACACTCGGGAATCGAACCGGCTAAATTCCAAAAAAAATTACATCCTGAACTTTTATGGCATCAATAGATAGGGGCAATCATATGGATCAAATCTCTCTAACAAACATGATAAATTAAATGAAAGGAAAAACATGAAATCAAATCTTAACTAATAAATACAATGGGATATGGTAAAGCACTTTTACTCAAAGGTCTATTCAATTACCTAGGTTAGTTTTAATTAACAATTGTCTTTGACGTCATTTATTTATTAAAATGTCAAAGAATTATTTACATAAGAAAATTGCAATTTGCACAAACAAACACTTGCAAATAGTAATCTTCCTTCTTTAATTGATTAATTAGGTACTAACAAGTAATCAGATGGACCTTTGAGTAAGTGCTTTACCTTACCCCATTGACTTTATGACTTTAGATTTCATGGTTTTTCTTTAATTCAATTTGACATGTTTGTTAGAGAGATTTGATCCATCCATTTGTTCGATTCCCTACAATGGCAAGGGAATTTTCGAAAATCTTTGAATGCAGATTTATTTCTTTTTAGAAATAAAGGAATGTTTCCTTTGAGTAAAATTTTCTATCTCCAGTATTTAGAGTACTTTCCCTCCAGGTGACGTTGAAAAATTCCACCCTCTATGTGTTTTCATACATATACATTCAGCAAAAAGCTATTATTTTGATATTACAAACTGACACTTCATTTTATTTATTTGTATAGATGTGAAAGTTGGTATGTTTAATTGCACGGATTGTGTTGTTTGACACACGAATAGATCTGGGTTAGGACAAAGGATACTCTTTTTGGTATAAGAAGCAAGACTTACCATGATATTGGGAGGGGTGGTGGTGGAACATTAAAATGAACTGTAGGCTGCACTGCTGGTGCTTCTGAAAGAAAACATATCAACAAATGTATTTTTTAAGCTAATATTTAACAAGTTTTGTGAAAAGGACAAATTAAATGTTGAGGGCGTATTACCTTCAGAATGTGGTGACGGGGGTGGAGGTCGCCGTAAACTTAATTCTCTTATATGAGCTCTTATATGAGGCGGTAAATATCCAGTCCTAAAGTAATGTTCTTTTTCGAACACAGTGGCGTGAACAAATTTACAGTTAGGATAAGAACATCCTGTATTCTGGAAATCCCTGCAAAAAATATAAACCCCCTGCAACTGGGACAAAATTATTTTATGTTCATATTTACACGCCGCACCCTTTTTACAAGTTCCACGTGCAAAGTCCCTGCACATCATAACAGTAGGCTGTTCCTCAAACTTGGCAGGTGTCGTTACTGGAGCGGCAGCCGTTAATTCTTCTTGCCGGTTGAACTCGGTTAAACTTTCAGTGGAACGGCATTTATTTTCAGCGTCTTCTATGCCATGCTTTAAAATATCGATCATGGGTGGTTGTAAAGGTGGCTGCGCTGCTGCAGATGTAACTTTCCTGTGTATGTTCTGTGTCGACGACGAAACATTTGAACTGAAAGAATTTTCTTCAATCGGCATAGCTTCAGTAGCAGAGAACGAATTTGTGTTGAAGTACATTCTTTTATCGTTCTCGCTCCGCTCAGGATTCTGAGAGGAAGTGCTTGTGCCTGGTTTTACTCTGTACCAGACGGGTTCACTTCGTTCTCTGGCAGCATCCGCATTGAATCCTTCTGCCCCGGCCACCCGCCCGCCCGGCCCTGCCCGGCCGGTGCTTAAATGAAAATTTTAAAACCAGTGAAACTAAATCATATTTATTTCTGTAAATTGGTTTTACAAAACACTTTTATACGTCACTTCATCGTTATGTTTTAAAACTAGATGGGGCCGGTGTTACGTATCTGATTACTCTGAGAAGAAACATCCCAAACAAAGTTAGAGGTCACTGTCTCTTTTAAAGTCCAGACATTGGTCAATTCATATGAGGACCATGCAGATTCATGTCTGAGATGGTCTTTTGAAGAAATAACCACACAGATTTGAGTGGACCTGTCCAAGTGTCCAGTCAGTGGAAGCATTTGTCAGTGATCTTGTAGCTCGACTCATAACCCAAGGAGCTCAACGACACGAAGATCAATACCAAAGAAGAGACATTTGGGTAGGCCGCATACAGTACTCAAACTGCCAGACTAACTACCTACATCATGATCAAAATGACCCTCAAAATCCTCATATTCTTAGTAATAAACAAAAATAAAAAACGACAATACGACACTTGAAAAAGTAAGTAAGGTCAAAAAAAAAAAAAAAAATACCATAAGTACTTGAAAAAATAAATAATGTCAACTAAATCTAAATAATTCATAAAAAATATATTATTATTCATTTGGGTCGAGAAGGTATTGAAATTTTGTATAGGACAGCTGATTATTTTTTTACGATTTCGATGGTGGTCCCATAGAGAAAGTTGCTCAGTTTGATGGTCCGTACCACAGTATTCCATATGATTATATCCTTTTTGTTACACGCTGTATAATTAATATTCAAAAAAATGTCAAACTGTAATAAAAATAGAAAATGTTTCATTGACGTTTTTGCCACCGACTTTTTTAGTTGTGGTATCTGAAACAAATCCTTGACAAGTATCAAAGGGCATTGTCCAAATAATCAAAACTGTATATTTTAATATTTTCTTTAAGTTAAAATAGTATAAAAAAAAACTAATTTGAATATTTTTAAATTCAATGGTTAAAATTCGCGGTTTAATTTAAATTTAATTTTAAAGTATTTGGGTTGATGACGTCATCGCTGGAAAAGATTCCTTTGCTCATTCAACGATTTAATATGTGAGTGACACTAGTGACAGTTTGTTTTTTAATGGCATTCACATGAAGCTAAGGGCTCGCTCAGACACGCGAGAACGAGAACACAGCACACTAATAACCTAGAGGTGCGAGAACCACGCGATTGCATATCAAGTGGTTTGGAACCGCAAAAAGTGTATTAATTGTTTCATGCTCATTAATTAGGCGACATTCCTACTTGAGATGACGTCATTGAAGGTCAAATAAAGGTTTTATTAACCACATTTCTTCGAAAAGATAAATGAGTAGGGAGTATTTTTTCATTTTAACGATAAATAATTAGAGACCTTATTCCTCAAAAATTCGAAATGGTTTTGGAATGAGCACAATTTATGTTTTTTTTTTTAAAGAATCCCTTAAATCGGACCAGCAATCAAGCAGTAATCGGTGAAAATAAAAATGCTGGTGGAATACATAGGCTCCTCCTTTTTAGAAGTCCCACAAAATAACAACACTCACATGCAGGTGCAGTCGATGGAAAAACAGATGTAACAAAGAACTTGTAACAATATTTGGATTGAAAAGAGTGTCCTTGGAGTTTCTTGCCCATTCTTCCCCTTAGAGATCTACGCTTTGGAATGGGCAACTACAGTACTTTCACAAGTTATTATGCATTGTGTCTGAGACTGTAGCTTCTCCTTCTCTGTTTTTTTCCAGAAGACAGGTTTAATTGTGCGGATTGTGGTATTTGTCACACGGATAGATCTGGGTTAGGACAAAGGATACTTTTTTTTGGTATAAGAAGAGACTTACCATGATATTGGGAGGGGTGGTGGTGGAACATTACAATAAACTGTAGGCTGCACTGCTGGTGCTTCTGAAAGAAAACCTATCAACAATTATATTTTTTAAGCTAATATTAATCAAGTTTTGTGAACACGTCAAATTAAACCCCTATTACCTTCAAACTGTGGTCGTGGGGGAGGAGGAGCAAGAACACTTGATTCCTTCAAATGAGCTAGTTTAAGAGGTGGTAAATATCTAGTCTTGTAGAAATTTTGTTGTTCGAGCACTGTGGCGTGAATGAATTTACAGTTAGGATAAGAACATCCTGTATTCTGGAAATCCTTGCAAAAAATATAAACCCTCGGCATCTGGGACAAAATTATTTTATGTTTATATTTACACGCCGCACCCTTTTTACAAGTTCCACGTGCAAAGTCCCTGCACATCGTAAAAGTAGGCTGTTCCACAAACTTGGCAGGTGTAGTTACTGGAGCGGCAGCTGTTAATTCTTCTTGCTGGTTGAACTCGGTTAAACTTTCAGTGGAACGACATTTATTTTCAGCGTCTTCAATGCCATGCTTTAAAATATCGATCATGGGGGGTTGTAAAGGTGGCTGCGCTGCTGCAGATGTAACTTTCCTGTGTATGTTCTGTCTCAACGACGAAACATTTGAACTGGAAGAATTTTCTTCAATAGACATAGCTTCAGTAGCAGAGAACGAATTTGTGTTGAAGTACATTTCTTTATCAATCTCCCTCCGCTCAGGATTCTGAGAGGAAGTGCTTGTGCCTGGTTGCCGTCTGAAGGTGTCTCGTTTACTTCGTTCTCTGGCAGCATCCGCATTGAATCCTTCTGCCCCAGCCGCGGTGCTTAAATGAAAGTTTTAAAACCAGTGAGACTAAATCATATTTATTTCTGTAAATTGGTTTTACAAAACAATTTTATACGTCACTTCATCGTTATGTTTTAAAACTAGATGGGGCCGGTGTTACGTATCTGACTACTCTGAGAAGAAACATCCCAAACAAAGTTAGAGGTCACTGTCTCTTTTAAAGTCCAGACATTGGTCAAGTCATATGAGGACCGAGCAGATTCATGTCTGAGATGGTCTTTTGAAGAAATAACCACACAGATTTGAGTGGACCTGTCCAAGTGTCCAGTCAGTGGAAGCATTTGTCAGTGATCTTGTAGCTCGACTCATAACCCAAGGAGCTCAACGACACGAAGATCAACCAAAATCAAAACATTTATTTCAAGTAGGCCAGTTACAGGCACTTTTGAACTGTCGAAACAAAGATAACAATGAAATGTAGCTACAGTCCCAGTCACTAGACATAAAAACTGTGAAAGTACTGTAGTTGCCCATTCCCTAGCGTAGATCTCTATGGAGAAGAACGGGCAAGAAACTCCATGGACACTCTTTTAAATCAGCATATTGTTACAAAACCTTGGTTACATCATTCATATTCATATATAGATAATCATACAGAAAGGAGCACAATCAACTTCCAACGACTACACAAATTAATGTTGACGGTCCCACCCAACCAGTCTACATCTCCGAAAACCTGACAACCAAGGGAAAGCGCCTGTATGCGCTAGCTCGTGACTTCGCTAAATCCAATGAATGCAAATACTGTTGGACTGCACACGGAAGTGTCTACATTCGGAAGAAAGAAGGCGACACTGCCTCCCGCATAAACAACGAGGAAAGTTTAGCACTTCTGCTAAAACAGATATGACTGACTCCAATTATGCTAAGATATTTTTTCAGTCCTAGTAATAAGTGCCTATTATTACTACTTAATTTTGTAACTCTTGATGCCTCTTCATGTAAACATTACCAACGCGTTCATTATATATCCGTCAAACACTATGTATTGATAACTCACATAACCCACCAATATACATACTACAGAACTCACCTCACAATCCATACTATAACAAAATCGTTCACTAGTTCAAAAAAAACACCCTCAGTTTCTAAACCTACTGATCATTTGATCGGTAAGGTAAGTTGCCGTAAAAGTTCATCCGATACTCAAATGCCTATTTGTCTCCCAATCTATCTGGCTTATCTTAGGCCTGCAGCTGGTTTAATTAATGAGTTTGTCACCCGAGTTTATATTTTCAGAATTCAACTCTGATATTAACATTATTAGTGACGAAATAGAGGCTAGTGGGGATATCGAGTGTATTGTAGTAGATGACCCCTCTACCTGCAAAATGCTATTTAATCCCTCCCTTTCCAAAAAATCATTGACAATTCTTGCTGTGAACATTCGTAGTGTCAAGAAAAACTTTGATGCCTTAATGCTTTTTCTCTCTAACATTGATATTGTTGTTGACTGCATAGTGTTGACAGAATGTTGGATCGACACTGGTTCGACTATTAGTCATATTGATAACTACACTCCGTTTCATACCACTTGCAGCCTTAACCAAAACGATGGTGTCATAGTATACGTCAGGGAATGCTTTAGTAATGTGCAAGCTCAAGAGCCTGCAGTGACTGATGGTAATTGCCTTGTTATTAACATGGACAATTTTACGCTCATTGCCTCATACAGACCACCATGTTACACTAATCCGGCTAACTACATTAACTCGGTCAACGATCTGCTCACTAACATTCACTCCGAAAATATAATTCTTGCCGGTGATATTAATATCAACATACTTCCGGATAAGATCACTGGCCACGCTGCGGATTACATCACTATGCTAGCTGCTCATGATCTAAGACAAGGTGTTAATAAGCCAACTAGACAAGGCAACTGCCTTGACCATTTTATGGTCAAAACGCATAAGCATGTTAAAACCTTAATATTTGACCCATTGACAGATCATAGTCTTATATTGTTGCACATAGAAGACATCCACTTATCTGAAAAAACAACTGAGCTCTATAGAACAACAATTAATTATGAAAAATTAGTGACTGATATTGACAACATAGTTTGGGACGATTATTATAACTCGCAAAATGTGAATGAAACCGCTGAGTTCTTAGTCAACACGCTGCGAGAAATCATCACAAATAATACAGTCAAAACAAAAAAATCAAAAAAAAAAGAACCCGCTTAAACCGTGGATTACAGTTAGCAGTGAGATGCATACGGAAAAGAGACAAAATGCATCAGAAAGTAAAGAAATCGCCAAAGGACGAGGAGCTCCGACAACAGTACATTCGTTATAGAAACACCTGCAATAATTTGACAGATACGCTAAAGCGCTCTTACTACGAAAGGGAATTACTAAACAATGAAAACAACATGAAAAAGACCTGGAGTGTAATTAAGGACATGTGTAACATAAAGAAAGGCTCTAGCAAATCGACTGAGTTGTTGCAGATCAAATCCAACCCCGTTGACTCTCTTAATGAAGTTAACAGATACTTCACATCAATTGGTAAAGACTTAGCAAATTCAACTCTAAGTAAAGTCAATCAGGATGAAGACACGCTAGCAGCTCAAGCACAGAAGTCGCTTGGTTTTCTTCATTCGATGGCATTATCGCCCACGGACGAATACGAAGTTATTCAGGTGATTTCCGGCCTTAAAAACAGCAGTGCCTCTGGTCTAGACAATATTCCCGCAAACATTCTAAAAAAATATAAATTGAAATTAGCATCTCCAATAACACACCTCTGCAATATAAGTTTCTCTTGCGGTGCTTTTCCTGAAACATTTAAGAAAGCGGCAGTCACTCCTATTTTTAAGGCTGGTGATAAGGTTCATGTTGGTAACTACCGCCCCATCTCTGTACTTAGCACACTGTCAAAAATATTGGAAAAACTAGCAAACAAGAGACTAGTTATTTAGAGACAAATAATATACTCTCGTCAAACCAATTCGGTTTTAGAGCCAATCGGTCCACTAATGACGCTATTCTAAAGCTAACCGAAAATTTGGCCCATTATATAGACAAGGGAGAAAAATATGTTGGCCTTTTTCTCGACCTTCAGAAAACATTCGATACTGTGTCGATTCCTATTCTAATAAGCAGATTAGATAACATCGGAATCAGAGGAGTGCCACAGGATTGGCTATTAAGTTATTTGTCAGGAAGAAGTCAATGCATTCGCCTTGATAATACAACTAGCGACGAAGCTTCCTGCTCATATGGAGTTCCCCAGGGAAGTACGATTGCCCCAACCCTATTCCTGGTATACATCAACGAACTGTGCGATATCACAATCAATAAAGCCGATGTCATAATGTTTGCCGACGACACAGTTCTTCTGTTTCATGGAAAGTCATGGAAAGATCTAGAAACAGTCTGTGCAGCGGGTCTTGCCAAAGTAACCATTTGGCTCGAAGATAGTCTGCTTTCACTAAACACCTCTAAGACAAAATATCTATGTTTTAGTAAGACTAGAGCAGGAAGTCAAAAAATCTTCAAAATTAGTAGGCACACGTTTCCTTGCAATAGGAATAGCAACATATATTTATAGATAAATTGTCAAAAAAGCTTAGCTCTGCAGCATACGCCGTTAGAAAAATTCGTGATTTAACTGATTTAGAGACAGCCCGTTTAGTTTACTTTAGTTATTTCCACAGTGTGATGTCGTACGGTATTCTCTTGTGGGGCAATGCCGCCGATATTCAGACAATATTTGTTTTGCAAAAAAGGGCAATTCGTTCAATTTATAAATTAAGTCCTAGACACACCCTCAGAGAAAAATTTAAAGAGATTAATATACTTACTGTCCCCTCTCAATTTATTTATGAAAACCTTTTGTACGCACATAAAAATATTAATTTGTTTAAAAAATACAGTGATATCCACAACGTAAATACGAGGAATAAACACAAATATGTTGTTCCTGCAACGAGGCTAAAAAAAATAGGGGGTACGTTCAGATGCCAATGTATACGTTTTTACAATAAACTTCCGAGTCATATTCAATTACTAAGCCTAAATAAATTCAAATCGTTTATAAAACGGAAGCTATGTCTGAAAGCCTACTATAACATTTATCACTATCTCGAAGATAAAAAGGCTTGGGATTAAGCTGCTCCAATTAAATTTACTCTGTGAATGTCGAAATTTCGGACTTCGCTTGTTTATTATTGATTCCTTTCCCATATACACTGTGACATTTAATTTATTTGACATGAATACTTTTAGTATTTTATTATTATTATTATTTTGTTTTATATTGTTCTTATTGTTATATTTAATGATTTGACATGAATACTTACTTTGCTAAGTATTTTACTTTTATTTTTATTTTTTATTGTTAATGGTCACATTTAATGACATTTATTTTGTAGAGTATTTTGTATTAATTTTATTTGATTATTGTGAATGTGAGGACCATGTGTATCTTTTTCCACTATTGTCTGGCAGTTTGAGTACTATAAGCGACCCACCCAAATGTCCTTTCTTTGGTATTGTTCGTCGTGTCGTTGAGCTCCTTGAGTTATAAGTCGAGCTACACGATAACTGACAAATGCTTGCACTGACTGGACAGGTCCACTCAAATCTGTGTGGTTCTTTCTTCAAGAGACCATCTCAGACACTAATCTGCATAGTCCTCATGTGAGTTAACCAAGATTATGTCTGGACTTTAAAAGAGACTATGACCTCTGAGTTTGTTTCGGCTGTTTCTTCTCAGAGTAGTCAGGTACGAAACACCGGCCCCATCTAGTTTAAAAAAGAGACGTGTAAAAGTGTTTTTAAAAACCTATTTGCAAAATAAAAAAAATATAAAAAAAACAAGTTTTTCTCCTGCATGTGCCGCAAGCTAGACAGAGTGAACTCCATTAAATATCTAGGAGTAATCGTTGACGACAACTTAAAATGGGCACAACATATCTCGGTTACCGCCAAAAGAGTGCGCAAGTTGATCCATATCTTTAAAACCCTAAGACATATTGCTAGTGTAAAACTTCTGTTGCAAACATATAAAGCCTTATGCCATTGTGTCCTAGGTTACGCTGTTTGCGCTTGGGGCGGGGCAGGCAAGACCCATATGATTGAGCTGGAGCGAGCTCAGCGTGCCGTCCTAAAAGTACTTTTGTCATTGAAATACCGGACGCCCACGACCGAGGTATACGGAAAAGCCAAAGTACTAGCGTCCGCAAGCACTTTTTTTACGAATGCTCGAAGCTCGCTGTATGCTAGAAGATGCTGGTCTTGACAAACGTTTTTGGGCAGAGGCCGTAAACACTTCAGTGTATCTGAAGAACCGCTCACCTACAAAAGCTGTCATGGGCATGACACCACTGGAGAAATGGACTAATACAAAGACCGATGTAAGTCACCTTCGTACATTTGGTTGCTTGACTTATGCTTTGACTTCAAATCACAAGAAACTTGATTCGAAGGCAAAGAAATATATATTTGTCGGTTATTGTAACGATACAAAGGGTTATAAACTTATGGATCCTGAGAACCTTGGGCATTGCATTAAAGCACACCATGTGAGGTTTTTAGAAGATTGTTTTTGGAAGAAGGATCTGTCAGATGATGATACTAAACATGTGGTTCATGTTGTTTCTCGTACAGAACCGACATGTAGGGCAGGCGACAACACTGGGAATGAAAGTGCACAGGATGTCTCTGAAAATTGTAATTCTGATGTCAGAAATAGGAACAGGGACACAGTATTTAGTATCAATGACAGTGGTAGTTCATCTGAAGCAGATAACTCATCGGATGAAACCTATATTCCAGGGAGTTCAAGTGAAGACTCGACAATTACAGACTTCACTGATGCTGTAGAGGAAAATCTATCTGCACAACTGGTAGCTCAGCAGTACAGGGATCTTGGAGACCCGGAGACTGTTAAGGAGGCACTTGGTGAAAATGAAGCTAAAGAATGGAAGGAAGCCATGGAAGATGAGTATAAATCCTTTAATACCAATAAAGTCTGGCACCTTGTGGATCTACCTAAAGATCACAAAGCAGTAAAATGCAAATGGATCTTTAAAAGAAAAAGGAACTTAGATGGAAGTCTCCTAAAATACAAGGCACGGCTGGTTGCCAAAGGATTTACTCAAAGGTATGGCATTGACTACTATGAAACTTTTTCACCTGTTGTCCGTTACTCTACTATCCGTTTGTTGTTAGCACTAGCTGCAGAATATGATCTGGAAATAAATCACCTAGACGTCAAAACAGCTTTTTTGAACGGTGATCTAAAAGAGCATGTGCTAATGGAACAACCAGAAGGATTTGTTAAGAAAGGACAAGAACATAAGGTGTATAAGTTGGATAAAGCCGTTTATGGATTAAAACAGGCTGCAAAATCATGGTATGAAAAAATTAACGGAGTGTTAATAAATAAACTCCATTTCAATAGAATGCCTTCAGAACCATGTGTCTATTATAAAGGACAAAAGAGGGAAATGGTTATAATTGCCCTTTATGTCGACGACATAATGTTATTCTCTTCATCGATATCCAGAGAAAGAGATATGGTGAAAGAAAAACTCATGTCAGAGTTTGAGATGAAAGATTTGGGTCCAGCTCATCAAATATTGGGCATGTGCGTACGCAGGAATAAAGAATCAATTACTTTAAATCAGTCACATTACATTGAAACTGTTCTACGTAAATTGAATATGACTGAATGCAAGCCGTCTCCAACCCCTATGGAAGCTGGATCGAAACTAAAGAAAAGTGAAGTCAAGGATACTCGTCTCGACTACAGAAATCTCATAGGTTGCTTAATGTATATTTCGGTGTGTTCCAGACCAGACATCTCGCATGCTGTAAGTTTTTTGAGCCAATTTAATGAATGTTTCGATGAAACTCATTGGAAAGCGGCGAAAAGGGTCCTGCGATACCTCAAAGGTACAAGTCATTACTTTCTTAAGTATGTTAAGGGCGGATTGATCATAAATGGCTACACAGATGCTGATTGGGCATCTAATGAGGTAGATCGTCGGTCATACACAGGATATATATTTAAATTAGGCGATTCTGTTATATCTTGGGAAAGCCGTAAGCAGAGGACTGTGGCTCTCTCAAGTACTGAAGCAGAATACATGGCTATTTCAGATGCTTGCAAAGAAGCGTTGTTTTTACGTACTTTTTTGATTGAATGCCTTCAAGTTAATTGTAAGATAAATTTGTACAATGATAATCAGTCAGCACAAAAACTATGCTCTAATTCAATGTTTCATGCCCGTACCAAACATATAGATATTAGACATCATTTTATAAGGGATATTGTAAATAATAAATTTATTGATATCTGTTATATGCCTACTGGTGACATGGTAGCTGACTTGCTTACTAAACCGTTAACTAAAGAGAAACATGTTAAGTTCTCTTTGTCTCTTTTATCGGTTTAATATTTTTATTCATTGTACATCTTATAACAGTGTAATATTGTTATTCTTATTTATTACTATGTGATGTAACATTTCTTAAAACAATAAAATATTATTTAAGATGTTAGATGTTACATTTATATGAGTAACGTTTGTTTTTATCTAAGACAAAAGTTTAAGGGGTAGTGTTGTGATTTAATTAAAATTGATGCATACGTTTAGTTCAAGGGGTAGTGTTGGACTTTGTGAACGAAACCTCTTTATCGACTCTATGATGATTGTTTTTGGTACTTATGTGTCTTTCACTTTTACCGTGTTCTTTTTTATCTCTCTTGTCATGGTCGTGCAAATAAAACTATTGTGATCTTATTTGACTAAAGTATATTAATTCCACACCTAAACACCTATTTATAACAGTAGCAAGATGTGCACGTTAAAAGTGTCCATAGTAAACCAAAAAAAAACAAATAAAAAAAAAAAAAAAAAAACAAATAAGCCGTGGCAACTAAGAGATGACCAGTCACAACTGACAGCGCCCGTTCACGAACATGACGCATAGATCAGCACCATTCAACTCAACCATTTTGAAGGGAACTAAATGATCCGACACACGCGCCACCATCAGCGAGACATTGAGTGAGTATGACATACTCTCAACCGCCAGGGCACATTCAAGTCGAGAAAGGACGTAGGTTTCCAGTGAACGATAGCTCTTTAGTACATAGCACTCACACAATATGGGCTTTATATAATACAAAAGAGATTAAATCTATACAATGCAAAGATAGTTGTACAATCTTCAGCAGCTCCAACAATACTATTTAATGTTATCAATTTATGCGTCCCTGTCCTTGTGGAGCAGGAGCAAGAGCATTGAGCCAAGCATTTTTGTCAGCGATATAATCGTCCAACTTGTAATATGCTTGCTTACATAGTGTGCGTTTAATGCATGTTTTAAATTTCGTCTCATTGAGTTCAAGAATACTTTGTGGAATTTTATTATAGCATCTCAAACAGTACCCCATGAAAGATGAATCTACTTTAGCGAGTCTGAAGCCTGGCTGAACTAATTGGTCCCTATTTCTAGTACTGTAACTGTGTCTGTCACCTCTTTTACTAAAAAGATGCAACTTTTTTTCTTACGTACATTATGTTTTCGTAGATGTATTGACAATGTACCGTCATGATGTTAATGTCCTTAAACAGTTCCCTTAGAGAATCGCACCTACGAAGATTATATATAGCTCTGATGGCTCTTTTTTGCAGAATAAATATTGACTGAATGTCTGCAGCTCGTCCCCATAACAAAATGCCATAAGACATTATACTATGAAAGTAACTAAAATAAACCAGTCCAGCGGTATCAACATCTGTAAATTGACGGATTTTTCTAATAGCATATGCTGCTGAACTTAGCCGCCCCGCAAGAGATGTTAAATGAGAACTCCATTGTAGCCTTGAATCAAGCGTAATCCCCAGGAAAACCGTTTTATCTACGAATTCAAGTTTCTCTTTATTCAATATTATATCACAATCACTACTTTTAACATTCGGTAAAGCAAATCTAATGCATTTAGTCTTTTTTTCGTTTAATACTAAATTGTTTGCTGTGAACCAATTTTGAACCTGAAGTAGGGCATTATTCACGTCATCTAGAATTTGGGCCCATCTATTTGTCTTAAAAATTAGAGAAGTGTCATCAGCAAATAACACCATATTTTGAGGTTGGTTTTTCAGTAAATAAGGTAGATCATTTATGTATACTAGAAAGAGGAAAGGACCCAATATTGAGCCTTGCGGAACCCCCATTATTACTTTTAAACCCTGTGAATTGATACCATTTATTTGAACATGTTGAGGTCTATCACTCAAATAAGATTTTACCAAACTAAGTGCAAGTTTACCTAGTCCGTAGTGCTCAAGTTTCAAAAGTAATGTGTCGTGATTTACGCAATCAAACGCTTTGGAGAGATCACAATCCTATGGCGTTTTGGGACTCTTCCCATGCAGTAAATATGTGTTTTAATAAGGTTACACCGGCGTCAGTCGTACAACGTCCCTTGGTGAAACCATACTGTTGATCGTGTAGGATTTTGTTGGTGTTAAAATGATTAAGCATTTGATTCAGCGTTACCTTTTCAAAAACCTTGCTAAAAACTGGCAACACGGATACAGGTCTATAATTATTAGTATCTTTACTATCCCCGGATACAGGATTATAATTATTAGTATCTTTACTATCCCCGGATTTGAAAAGTGGTAAGACTTTACTGTATTTCATTAAATCAGGGAAAACTCTTTGGTCTACACACAAATTAAAAATTAAAGCTAAGTAAGGTGCTATAGTCTCAACTATGGATGTACAAACTTTGATAGACATTCCCCATAGATCTTCGGTCACTTTGATTTTTATTTGCCGGAAAGCTTTGATAACTAACACAGGGTTTATGTGTTTAAAATTAAATTCAGCCGGGCATCCAGATACGCTGGCCCTTAATAAACCAATTGAGACTTCAGGTGAGGAATTTAGAGCTTCCGTAGTTTTTAACGGGATATCGGTAAAGAAGTTTACAAATTCTTGAGCTACTTCCAAATTAGAGCTTTTAGGACCACATGCTGTATCTAATGTGTAGCTAGTATTACGTAT
The DNA here is from genome assembly GCA_947578425.1 of Eugnorisma glareosa. Taxonomy (NCBI): domain Eukaryota; kingdom Metazoa; phylum Arthropoda; class Insecta; order Lepidoptera; family Noctuidae; genus Eugnorisma; species Eugnorisma glareosa. The sequence continues at coordinate 3,387,816 of OX387984.1, forward strand.
TTTCTTCCTGTTTGTCTCGTTATTTATGACTTTCCAAACTGTCTTTATTTTATTTTCTGCTGTTTTGATCTTGTTGCTAATGTGCAGGGCTTTAGCAACCTTGCATGTATTTCTAAAAATGTTTGAATACTTAGCAACATACTTATTGAAAGTTTCAGTGTTTATGTAAGGCTTAAGGCCATAAAGCTCAAATAGTCTTTCCCTACTTTTCCTGATACCTTTAGTAGCCCAATCACTAAATATAAAAGGGCAAATACTTTTTGTCTTCTTTTCAAATGTTTTGTTGAATTCAGTTCGAACTATTGAAAAGAAATTATCATACAATGGATTTATATTAATATCGTCCATATGATGGCTCATAACATTTAACTTGTTCTGTAGGGAAATATTATACCTATTTAATTTGCTAGTAGTTATAGGTCTAAATTTAATCAGAACTTTTTGCAATGGTGTGTTACACCTAAAAGTTACAGTTTGTCCGCTGTTTTCAGACGGGAGACAATTTAATATGGCTTTATCTAAGTAATCACAACCGCAGAAAGCATTATCTATACAAGTAGCAGAAGATGGAGTGACTCTAGTAGGTTCTATAAAAATATTGGTCAAGTCAAATATTTAAAAAGATTTAATAACCGACTGCTATTGGAATTTTCTTCTAAAATATTGATATCACCACAAACAATTGCAGATTTATTACTGGCTGAAAGTTTTGCCAGGACATCTTCCATTATTGATTCAAATAAGGAAAAGTTTTGATAATTTGGGGGTCTGTACACACACATAATTACATGCCTATCCAGCTCAACACAGGACAGTTCGACGCAATATTCAACCGAGAGACCTACTATGTCATTACGTTGCTTATATTTAACACAATTTTTTTATTAATATTAGGAAACCTCCACGCAGCATAGATTTACGGTTAAAGCAGCTACCCACCGTATAGTTATCATAATTAATAAGCATTTGGTAATCCTTTAGCCAATGTTCGGTAAAACAAATAATATCAAACATTCTTTTTTCTAAAAACAATTCAATTTCTAATAATTTCGAAGAAATGCTTTGGATATTTTGGTGGAATAATTTTAAGGTGTTCTGCTGAGGCCCTTTTTTACTAACTAATTGAGTGCAAGAAGGTACCATGCTGTTGGTAGGATTAACAATATTGTTAATGGTACCATCTGTTGTCTCACTTCCTAGTTTAAATTACTACTAATATCTGGAGTGAGGCCGGAGACTCTGGTGCCATCCCCAGACAACAAGACCCTATCGCTACTACACCCTAATTGAGAATTTTCCACGGTGACACATGGATCCTCCTCAGTACAATGTTTGTAAACATTTATAGCACTAATGCTATACTCATTTAAGGTCACCTGTACATTAGTATTATCACTAATAGTCGCAGTGTTAATAATATAACCAAACTTCGACATACTACATATGTCTGAGTGAATATTAAAAGCTAATAGCCTAGCTATTTTGTGTCTACATCTAACAGGTAGATACACCTTACCCCGTGTCGACTTAAGTTTACCAACAATAGTGTTGATATCCAGATATATATGTCTGTCACTATAGTGACCTACTAAAAAATGTACATGATTATTTAGCGTATGTATAAAATTGTTTTTTCTACTACTTAAATTTTCAAAATATGGAAAAGCACACAATATGATTTTACTACAGTTTAACTTCAACAACTCTGATACACAGTCAGTGATGTCTTCCTTTTTAATCTAATAACTATTACCAACAAATATAGTAATGGTAGTATTAGGATTATAAACATTTTTTGTTACCGATGCCATAACCTGTTTGTAGGTCGACCCTGGCATACAGTAATTTTGGGTAATAACTCAGGTTATTACTGATCAATTTCCCTAGCCCTCTACCTATACTATCAGAGAACATAACTGAATGATTACAATCAAGACTACTAGGTGAGACAAAATGAGGATGGAAAAACAGATGTAACAAAGAACTTGTAACAATATTTGGATTAAAAAGAGCGTCCATGGAGTTTCTTGCCCATTCTTCCCCTTAGAGATCTACGCTTTGGAATGGGCAACTACAGTACTTTCACAAGTTATTATGCAATGTGTCTGAGACTGTAGCTTCTCCTTCTCTGTTTTTCTGACATTCAAAAGTGCCTGTTATGGTCTTAGAAATAAATGCTCTGAGTTTGAGTTTAATGCCATAACAACACTAAATGCCGGGAAGAGACAGAAGAGATAAAGAGACTTACCATGATATTGGGGGGGGTAGTCGTGGTGGTGGAACATTACAATAAACTGAAGGCTGCTCTACTGACGCTTCTGAAAGAAAAACTATCAAAAAATATATTTTTAAGCTACTATTAATCAAGTTTTGTGAACAGGTCAAATTACACCCCTATTACCTTCAAACTGTGGTGGTGGGGGAGGAGGAGCAACCGTACTAGGTTGTTTTAGATGAGCTAGTGTATGAGGCGGTAAATATCTAGTCCGGTAGAAATTTTGTTGTTCGAACACTGTGGCGTGAATGAATTTACAGTTAGGATAAGAACATCCTGTATTCTGGAAATCCTTGCAAAAAATATAACCCCTCGGCATCTGGGACAAAATTATTTTATGTTCATATTTACACGCTGCACCCTTTTTACAAGTTCCACGTGCAAAGTATTCGCACATCGTAACAGTAGGCTGTTCCACAAACTTGGCAGGTGTCGTTACTGGAGCGGCAGCCTTTAATTCTTTTTGCCGGTTAAACTCTGTTAAACTTTCAGTGGAACGGCATTTATTTTCAGCATCTTCTATGCCATGCTTTAAAATATGGATCATGGGTGGTTGTAAAGGTGTCTGCGCTGCTGCAGATGTAACTTTCCTGTGTATGTTCTGTCTCAACGACGAAACATTTGAACTGGAACAATTTTCTTCAATCAACATAGCTTCAGTAGCAGAGAACGAATTTGTGTTGAAGTACATTTCTTTATCAATCTCCCTCCGCTCAGGATTCTGAGAGGAAGTGCTTGTGCCTCGTTTTCTGGCTATTTCCGCATTATAACCTCCTGCCACGGCCGGGGTGCTTAAATAAAAAAATAATATTAAAACCAGTGAGACTCACTTGTAACATAATAAAAGTATCAGTTACAACATTTTAGGGTTCTGACATAATGTTGGATGTTACATTACACTTAACAAAACTTTTTTGCAAAAAAAAATAACCGACCGAAAACACTAAAAAGTGGAAAATAACTATGTGTATATATGTAAAATGTGTACAAAAAATTAACTTACAGCACCTTTTTGTTTATTTATTTTTTTAGTTCTACTATCATGCGTCCGTGCTATTTATCTGTCTATTTTTATTTTGTTTTAAATTTTCACGATATTTATTATGTAGTTTAATTACTAATAATTGTATGTTTATTTTTATGAACACATATATATTTTACTCGTACATATTTAAATACTTATTCACCACCACCATTGGCCAGTATTTTATTTATCCATGCATTTCGTCCACAATACGCTGCAAGCAGCCGATAATACGTGTGTGACACATGAGTGACATGAAGAGTGACACTAATGACAGTTTGTTTTTTTAATGGCAATCACATGAAGCTAAGGGCTCGTTCAGAAACTTGAGAATAAAGGAAGAAAGACTTACCATGATATTGGGGGGGGTGGTGGTGGAACATTACAATAAACTGTAGGCTGCTCTGCTGGTGCTCCTGAAAGAAAAAATATGAACAAATAGATTTTTTTAAGCTAATATTTAACAAGTTTTGTGAAAAGGTCAAATTAAATGTTGAGGGCGTATTACCTTCAGACTGTGGCGGCGGAGGTAGAGGTTGCCATAAACTAAATTCTAATAAATGAGCTCTCGTATGAAGTGGTAAATATCCAGTCCTAAAGTAATGTTCTTGTTCGAATACTGTGGCGTGAACGTATCTACACTTAGGAAGAGAACATACTGGATTCAGGAATCGTCTACAAAATTTGAAAATACCCGGCAACTGGGACAAAATTATTTGATGTTCAAATATACACGCTTCTCCCAATCTGCAATGGCCGCGAACAAAGTCTCGGCACATCGTTACATTAGGCTGTTTCTCAGACTGGGAAGTTGTAGTTACTGGAGCGACAGCCGTTATTTCTTCTTGCTGGTTGAACTCTGTTAAACTTTCAGTGGAACCGCATTTATTTTCATCGTCTTCAGTTTCATGCTTTAAAATATCGATCATGGGTGGTGGCGGGCTAGGTGGTAAAGGTGGCTGCGCTGCTGCAGTTGTAAAGTTCCTTTGTATGTTCTGTCTCAACGACGAAACATTTGAACTGGAACAATTTTTTTCAATCAACATAGCTTCATTAGCAGAGAACAATTTTGTGTTGAAGTACATTTCTTTATCAATCTCCCTCCGCTCAGGATTCTGAAAGGAAATGCTTGTGCCTCGTTTTCTGGCTGTTTCCGCATTATAACCTCCTGCCACGGCCGGGGTGCTTGAATATAAAAATAATATTAAAACCAGTGAGACTCACTTGTAACATAATAAAAGTATCAGTTACAACATTTTAGGGTTCTGACATAATGTTGGATGTTACATTACACTTAACAAAACTTTTTTGCAAAAAAAAATAACCGACCTCTAAAAAACACTAAAAAGTGGAAAATAACTACTTCAGGCAGTCAGTGACTTTGTTTGATTCATTGATTTTTTTGCCACCGACTTTTTTAGTTGTGGTATCTCACACAGTGTGAGATACAACTAAAAAATACATTTAAGATTTTTTGTATCTATTGACACGTATCTATGTGCATTGTCCAAAAAATCTTAACTGTATATTTTTAGGGTTCCGTAAGCCGAAAGGCAAAAAACGGAACCATTATAGATTCGCCATGTCTGTCTGTCTATCCGAGTATGTCACAGCCACTTTATTCTGAACCTATTAGGACTACACAGTTGAAAATTAGTAGATAGATGTATTCTGTAAACCGCTTTATTAAAATATTTTTTTCATCAAACCTATAAGTGTGGGGTGTCTATAGATAGGTATTTTTTTTAAATGACATTGAGGTTACTAAACCAATTTTTTCTCTAAGTCAATTGTTTGAAAGATAGACACTTCCAAAGAGGTAAAATGAGTGTCCCCCCCTCTAATAATCTAAAAATATAGGATTGTAGAGCGTAAAAAAAACTTTCAACCAAAATTGGTTTGAATAAGATTTGAAGTTCAGTTTTTGAGATATGGGACTTTTTCATCAATCTGCAGCAGTAACTTTGTTTTTTGTTAACATACTATGAAAAACAAATTTGGTTTTGCTGTTGAATGCAAACAATACAACATTATGAATAAGCCTTCTGTTTTAGCGAGATATTAAGTGGACTGTAAATGTTCAAAAACGGCAACGATAGCGCCCGAACGAGAATTCGACGAAATGTTGTGTTACGACAAAATATGGTGTGCTTTGAACAGGCACTCACCTGATTGCTCCCTGGGTGATGTCTCCGAAACCAGGACCCTCACGAAGGAACCCTTCCAGCTACCCAGTACTGACGCCAGACTTACCCAGTCGCTGTACAGGTTACCTTCCTTAATTATCGGCCCGGCTGAATCCAGGTATCATGCAAGCTTGAGCACCGATTCAAAAGCACACTCACGATTAGACGAGAAACTGATGTTATTGGCACAACTTTTGAGGATTTTGAAATATCATGACGGTTTAAATAACGGGGAAAATTATGCGCGCCCACGCGCTCCTAATCGAAAAAGGCAAGAAGTGAACGAGAAAAAAATGTTGCTAAACCCAAAAATTGATCTCAGGGTTGCCATTACAAATTACTTAATAAATTTAATTACTAAAGTGAACACCTTCAAAATATTATTATTATATTGTTTGGAGCTACGGAACATTTTGCGCGTGTGAGTACGACTCGCACTTGTTTTTTTTTAGTTACCCTGTAGTATTTTAAGAATCTAATTTGAAAATACATATAAACTGTCACTTACGAAATACCTTCCGTGATTGTCTTTTATTTTGAGCATGGCGCTTGCAACAGCATCGAAATAACGGGAGCTCAAAATAAAAGACAATCACGGAAGATATCCTATAAGTGACAGTTTATGTGTAGTTGAAAGTTTAAAACAGTGTTTCATTTGAAATTCAATGGCTAGTTAATTTATATTTAATAGCTGTTGCTCGCGGCCTTCGTTCGAGTGAAATTATTATAAGAAACATCCCATGAATTCCTTTTTTGATTCAACTTTTGTTACCAATTCCGAGGGTTTTTTTTTACACGGAACCTTAATTAATTCCACCAGTCCTTAATTTTATTCTAAAATAAAGTAGCTTTCGTTATTCCTTAGATCATCAGTTTTCTGCCAGTAAAAGTCCCGTCAAAATCGGTCCAGCCGTTTCGGAGATTAGTCGTTTGAATCGGATTTTATTAACAAAATTTCAAGGGTTTTAATTTTTTTGCACGGAACCCTATTTATTTTTCTAAAATAAAAGTAGCCTATGTTTAGACCTTATAACATCAGCTGTATGCCAGTTAAGTCCCGTCAAAATCGATCCAGCCGTTTCGGAGATTACCCGGAACAAACAGACAGACAAAGAGACAAAAATTGAAAAAAAATGTATTTTTGTTGAAAATGCCGTAATTATTTTCAAATATGCATTCAGTAAAAAGCTGTTACTTTGATATTACAAACAGAGACTTCAATTGTATTTATTTGTATTGATTTTAAAGTTTAAGTGCTGATGACGTCATCACTGGAAAACATCCCTTTGCTTAGTCAATGATTTAATACGTGATTGCAAATCGTGCGGTTTGGAACCGCAAACAGCGTATTTACTTACGATATTTCTTCTTTGGGATGACGTCACTGAAGATCAAATAAAAAAAAGCTTCAAAAATATAAATAAATCGGGAGTATTTTTTCATTTTAACGAGAAATAAATAATTAGAGACCTTATTCCTCGAAATGGTTTTGTAATTACCTCCATTTTTGAAAAATGGATAATCCCCAGTTTACATAGTGGGTAACTAGAAGATATTAGCACATAGAGTCTTTGTGGATGATGTGCTAATACACACATCAAAAGTGTCTAGGGATCAACATATATTTTTGCAATAACTTTTCTCCTGATTGATATTAATTAAAATTTTCTTTAAGGATTCATCAAATAAAGTGTTTTCGTTTGTCACAGTAACGATAAACCAAGTCACCTTTGCATTAATAAAGAAATTTGCCATTTTCCTAATAAAGGGATTTTTGACATTTGAACCACTAACACAAAAGTTCGAAAAAAAGACTGAAATAACAGTTTTCTTTAAAATTTTATTGGGTAACTTAAACAATTAATAATCCGTGTTTCTACCGCGAACACTAACAACACAAGAACATCGGTTTGGCATACTCAAAATGAGTTCATCCAAATCACGCTGTGGAATGGCCGCCCATGTTCGTTGCAACAACAAAAAAAGGTCTTCTTGCGACTGGATACCCTCCATATTCGGCAGAGCTCTTCTCTGTAGCATATCCCATGCATGCTCAATCGGATTCAAGTCTGGCGACTGAGCAGGCCAGGGCAGGACATTGATGTTAGCTGCGGCGAGAGTCTGTCTTACAACTCTTGCGGTGTGCGGTCGTGCATTATCATGCATTAACTGAAATAAGGGACCGATTTGCACTTGTAGAGGAACGATGACGTCTGATACAATCGTCTCAGCATAAATTTGAGCGTTGAGGTTGCCTCTGATCCAAATCAACTCAGTTCTTCTGCCGATCCAAATACCCGCCCATACCATGATGGTTCCACCACTATAAGGATGGACTTCCTGGCAGGATTTTAATCGCTGTTGGCGTCCAGGGGTTCTCCAGTGTCGTATACGTCTTGTATCCGGTCTCATACCAAAACGAGACTCATCAGAAAAGCACACGAAACGCCATTGTTCTTCTGCCCAATTTCTGTGTTCAAGAGCCCATTGATATCGTATCCTACGATTGTGCATTGCTATAGGTGGTACCCGTAGCGGTCTTCGGGAATGAAGGTTCACTTCATGCAAGCGGTTTCTGACTGTTTGGTCGCTAATTAAGTTCCCTGAAGAGTGATGAAGCCTCACGGCTAACATCATGGCGGTTATTGTTGGAGCTCTTCGAGTTAAGATTTGAATGTATCGGTCTTGTCTCCGTGTGGTGCAGCGATACCGTCCTCCATGGCGCTCAGCCACGGTACCAGTGCTTCGGTAACGTGTCCAAAGTCGACTGATAACACTCTGACTTGTATTCAGAGCTAAAGCCACAGTACGTTGCCGGGAACCAGCTTCTATCATTCCCACGGCTCTGAGCATTTCTTCCCTGCTTAAATGACGTCGCCGCTCCATAATAACGTTGGTTTTAATCAGTAGTAGGGAAACAGTAGCACTAATAATGTCTTCAATGCGTTGTATGTTTTTATAGGGAAAATATTGACAGCTGATTTTCATCTTTTACTCGAATTTGATTCACAGTTCCTGATTCAAATTATGAAATGCACCAAAAAGGATCCATATAAATTTATAAAATCATAAATTTATTACAAAGCCACATCTCAATCTCAAGAAATCCACATAAAAATGCTTGATCCCTAGACACTTTTGATGTGTGTATGTTCTAGTTATACAACGTGTAACAGAATTAACGCAAAACCTCTTATGGGGTCATTGTACTCATCATTATGAACAACCTTCACTATGGGACCAACCCCGAAATCGCGAAAAAAAAACAGCTGTTCAGTACATTTTGTCGAGTTATACGCACATAAATATATGGGGCAGCCGATTTTTTTTTTCGCGATTTCATTGTTGGTCCCATAGTGAAAGTTGTTCATAATGATGAGTAGAATGACCTCTTAGGAGGTTTTGCGATTACTTTGTTACATGTTGTATAGTCTGCCTTAGACGAAGAAGTATAAATTAATATTAAAGAGAATAAATAATAGTACCTAAGCGAGGTTAATAAAATTGATATGGGACCACCGCGCGAGCTCCTACCAAATGAAACAAGAATCCCTTAAATCGGAGCAGTAATCAAGGAGTAATCGGTGAGCAAACATGAGAAAAAAATGCAGGTAGAATACATAACCTGCACCTTTTTAGAAGTCGGTTAAAAAGCGCAACATAACATATTACTAACATGCAGCTGCAGTCGATGGAAAATCAGATCTCAGTATTAATGAACAATACACATTGTGTTTAAATTATAAATCTGAAACTAAATAATAAAAAAAGCACTTTCATTAATATTAAAATTATAAAAGTAACACATTCATAGTACAGTGAATAAAATTATGGAAAAAAAAAACCATAACCTAAAAAAATTGAGAGAACCATACAATTAAAAAAATAATAACATCACGACTATCACACAACACAAAAAATAAAGCAAAGTCACAAACATCTTATGTATGTAGATCTGGGTCAGGACACTGGATATTTTTTATGGTATAAGAAAGACTTACCATGATATTGGGGGGGGTGGTGGTGGAACATTACAATAAACTAGCTGCTCTACTGATGCTTCTGAAAGAAAACATATTTACAAATATATTTTTTGAGCTAATATTAATCAAGTTTTGTGAACAGGTCAAATTATTTGGTGTAACACCCTTATTACCTTCAGCCTGTGGTGGTGGGGGAGGAGGAGCAAGTACACTATATTCCTTCAAATGAGCTAGTGTATGAGGCGCATGCTTTAAAATATCGATCATGGGTGATGGCGGGCTAGGTGGTACAGGTGGCCGCGCTGCTGCAGTTGTAACATTCCTTTGTATGTTTTGTCTCAACGACGAAACATTTGAACTGGAACAATTTTCTTCAATCAACATAGCTTTATTAGCAGATAACAATTTTGTGTTGAAGTACATTTCTTTATCAATCTCCCTCCGCTCAGGATGTAAAGGTGGCTGCGCTGCTACAGTTGTAACTTTCCTGTGTATTTATTTATTTATTTAACACTTCAAGCACATAGTACAGAGGCGGACTTAATGCCATAGGCATTTTCTACCAGTCAACCTTTGGGTGATGCAGAGACAAACATTGGTAGGTGTACCTATGAATAAACTACAAGGATATATAAAATACTATAAAATATATCAAAATACTATACATATATATCAATATATATATATATATATATATATGTGTAAATAGACATTTACACAAATAAACTAAAATAAAAAGACAAACAATGGAGAAAACATTAACGTTGTGACGAAACTGCCAGCTTTTTCCGAATGTACTCGCGAACTTTAATTTTAAAAGATAGACGATTGGTTGCCATCCTGATTTCCTGGGGAAGCGCATTCCACAGAGAAATAGACTGAACGAAGAATGATCGATGAATGAAGTCAGTGCGGTGAGAGGGACATTGCAGAAGTCGGTTATGCGATGAGCGCAGACTCCTGTTATGGTTGGCACAAATGTATTGAAAGTGGGGAGCAAGGTAACTAGGGGAAGAGGGAGAAACAAGAAAAGAAAACAAGGTGGTTAGTGCCCTTTGCTCCCTACGGTGACGTATGGGCAACCACTTAAGAAGAGACCGGTGCTCAGAGACATGATCATATTTACGCAGATTAAAAACGAATCGAATGCAGTAATTTAGAAGACGGTCAAGTTTGTCGAGGAGATCCGCATTCAGGTCAAAGTGTATGTTCTGTCTCAACGACGAAACATTTGAACTGGAAGAATTATCTTCAATCAACATATCTTCAGTGGCAGATAACAATTTTGTGTTGAAGTACATTTCTTTATCAATCTCCCTCCGCTCAGGATTCTGAGAGGAAGTGCTTGTGCCTGGCTGTGCTATGAAAAGGTTTGGTTCACTCCGTTCTCTGGCAGCTTCCGCATTGAATCCTTCTGCCACGGCAGGGGTGCTTAAATGTAAATATCAAAACCAGTGAGACTCACTTGTAACATAATAAAAGTATCAGTTACCACACGGTTCTGCCATAATGTTGGATGTTACGTTACACTTAACAACACTTTTTTGCAAAAAAAATAACCGACCTCAAAAAAAAACACTAAAAAGTTTAATATAACTTCACTTCCGGAAGTCGTTGACTTTGTTCGCTTCATTGAATTCTATACCACTGACTTCTTTAGTTGTGGTATCTCACACAGTGTAAGATACAACTAAAAAATACATTTAAGATTTTTTGTATCTTATATGTATTTTTATTTTTTTTAATGAAAATTAAGAAATTTAAGAAATTAATTTGAATATTTTTGAAATTCAATGGCAGCAGCTGCTGCAGTTGTAACATTGCCCGGTGCTCAGAGACATGATCATATTTACGCAGATTAAAAACGAATCGAATGCAGTAATTTAGAAGACGGTCAAGTTTGTCGAGGAGATCCGCATTCAGGTCAAAGTGTATGTTCTGTCTCAACGACGAAACATTTGAACTGGAAGAATTATCTTCAATCAACATAGCTTCAGTGGCAGATAACAATTTTGTGTTGAAGTACATTTTTTTATCAATCTCCCTCCGCTCAGGATTCTGAGAGGAAGTGCTTGTGCCTGGTTGTGCTATGAAAAGGTCTGGTTCACTCCGTTCTCTGGCAGCTTCCGCATTGAATCCTTCTGCCACGGCAGGGGTGCTTAAATGTAAATATCAAAACCAGTGAGACTCACTTGTAACATAATAAAAGTATCAGTTACCACACGGTTCTGCCATAATGTTGGATGTTACGTTACACTTAACAACACTTTTTTGCAAAAAAAATAACCGACCTCAAAAAAAAACACTAAAAAGTTTAATATAACTTCACTTCCGGAAGTCGTTGACTTTGTTCGCTTCATTGAATTCTATACCACTGACTTCTTTAGTTGTGGTATCTCACACAGTGTAAGATACAACTAAAAAATACATTTAAGATTTTTTGTATCTTATATGTATTTTTATTTTTTTTAATGAAAATTAAGAAATTTAAGAAATTAATTTGAATATTTTTGAAATTCAATGGCAGCAGCTGCTGCAGTTGTAACATTGCCCGGTGCTCAGAGACATGATCATATTTACGCAGATTAAAAACGAATCGAATGCAGTAATTTAGAAGACGGTCAAGTTTGTCGAGGAGATCCGCATTCAGGTCAAAGTGTATGTTCTGTCTCAACGACGAAACATTTGAACTGGAAGAATTATCTTCAATCAACATAGCTTCAGTGGCAGATAACAATTTTGTGTTGAAGTACATTTTTTTATCAATCTCCCTCCGCTCAGGATTCTGAGAGGAAGTGCTTGTGCCTGGTTGTGCTATGAAAAGGTCTGGTTCACTCCGTTCTCTGGCAGCTTCCGCATTGAATCCTTCTGCCACGGCAGGGGTGCTTAAATGTAAATATCAAAACCAGTGAGACTCACTTGTAACATAATAAAAGTATCAGTTACCACACGGTTCTGCCATAATGTTGGATGTTACGTTACACTTAACAACACTTTTTTGCAAAAAAAATAACCGACCTCAAAAAAAAACACTAAAAAGTTTAATATAACTTCACTTCCGGAAGTCGTTGACTTTGTTCGCTTCATTGAATTCTATACCACTGACTTCTTTAGTTGTGGTATCTCACACAGTGTAAGATACAACTAAAAAATACATTTAAGATTTTTTGTATCTTATATGTATTTTTATTTTTTTTAATGAAAATTAAGAAATTTAAGAAATTAATTTGAATATTTTTGAAATTCAATGGCTGGTTAATTTATATTTAATTTAAGTTTTAGGGCTGATGACGTCATCAAAAATATGCTGGTAGAATACATTGCCTCCTCCTTTTTAGAAGTCGGTTAAAAATCGCAACTTAGCATAACATAAACATGCAGCTACAGTCGATGGAAAATCTGATCTCAGTATCAGTGACGGTACCTTCATATAAGCCCAAATGCCTTACTAAAATGCTCGATAGAGAATCAATATCAAACCCGAACTATTTAAAAGTTCGCGCGCTTAATTCTTATCAAAATAACACAAAGTATCTACCTATGCTACACTACTACACATCGCGATTGTTCGCGCGCAGAGTTTCGCATTTGTAGCATCTATATATAGCTATCTCGCTTACACGCACCGGCTTTTACCGGGCTTTCAAATACTATATCTGTCACTTTCGCACTTATAGCGATGTGCCGTATAACGAGTTAGACCTTGTGCATAGAACAAATCGATCACTATGGCAGATTTAAGCAGGGCTTTCGGTATGAAGTTGCACGCGTATGCGTGACCTTGTCAGCTTGCCAACTCTGCAGTGTTGCCGTTTTAGCCACGTTGTGATATCTTGGAGATTTTTAACGAGTTTGGATTTTTTTATAACATTTAGCAACAATAAAAACTAGCGACTTTTTAAAATAACAAAATTAAATATTCAAGCAATATTTTAAAAATAAAAAATTTGCGACATCTAGCTAGATTTTTCATATACCTGGCGACTTTTTTTTGCCTAAATGACAACACTGAGTAGTTCCCGACATCCGAGAGTGCAACTAACTTCAGTTTCATTTGCTTGAGTGGAAAAAGGTTTTGTTGTTAAAGTTTTTTGTGTGTTTTCTTAGATTTCCTCAGTGATACAATTGTTTTGGTGACTACAACAATGGAGGTAATTGTACCTTGTGAGGATTTAAAATGCGTTCCAGTTTTGATTGGCGAAGATAAGGTAAAATCTTTAAACTTTGCTCAGAAAAAACAGTTAATTTCTTCATTAAATCCGACGCCTAATATGTGTATTTCTCAGACTAGTAAATCGCATAAACGAAAATTTAATAGATCAGTGTATAAAACTAGTTAGATTGTTGGCTGTTCGCATACTAATAAGTTGTATTGCTGGTGCTGCATATTTTTTTCGAATGAAGATTCCGTTTGGAATACATCTGGTTATAATGATTTAAATAACATATCTGGCGCCATTACAAGGCACGCAAATTCCCATAAACACCTGTGTGCAATGGAAATTGGAAATTTCAAAATATAACACGCGCGTTGAAAACAACCGTAGTGTTTTTCAAAGATTAGTCGATATTGTTTGTCATTTAGCACAACAGGAACTTCCTTTAAGAGGACATGATGAGTCCAAAACTTCATTAAATAAAGGCAATTTTTTAGAACTGGTCTCGTTAATTTCAAAATACGATGTCGTTTTAGAAAAACATATGCAGCATCAGGAAAGTGACAAACAGGGGCCGAGTTATTTATCTAACAAAATTCAAAACGATATTATTCATTCCGTAGCCGATGTGATGCAAACTTGCATCGATTACGAAGTTAGACAAACAAAATTTGTTTCAATTTTTATTGACGAAACCCCCGATGTTAGTCATAGAGAACAACTGTGCTTGATTCTCAGATATTATTATAAAAATGAAATTCATGACCGTTTTTTGGGCTTTCTTAATGTGTCGGAAAGTCGCACAGCAGACTCACTCTCTAATATTATTTTAGAATAATTGAATAGACATGATTGCATCGCAAAATTAGTAGCGCAAAGCTATGACGGTGCTAGTGTAATGTCCGGTGTAAGAAATGGAGTGCAACAAAAAGTTAAAGATGTTTGTCCACAAGCAATTTACATTTGGTGTAATGCGCATATTTTGGCATTAGTGTTGTCTAAATCATGCAATAGAATTCAGGAGGTTAGTTTATTTTTTTCAGCCCTTCAGGCTTTGTGTAATTTTTTTAGTAATAGTACAAAACGAGCTGCTTTTTACGATACTCATTGCAGCAAAAAATTGCCTAATGCTCCCGCAACTCATTGGACATACATGTCGCGAGTTGTAAACACGGTTTTTGAACAAAAAAATAAACTTATTGAGTTGTTTTCTTATCTGTGCGACAATCCACAGAACTGGGACGGGGATACGATTTTAGCTGCGGAGAATTTTGAAAACACTGCGATCTTTTAATTTCAATTCTTTTCTTTTTTCTTTCATCGGATATTTGAAAAAACTGACTGCTTGTACAATATTCTACAAAAATCACAAGTTGATGTCGGTTATTGTATTAATAAAATAAAGGAATTTCAGGCATGGTTACGTGCTGAATTTCAATCGGAATTTGATCAAATTTAGGAGAACACGTTGCAAAATAACTCGGCTCCTCGTTTGAGACGCAACGTACGCTGTGCAAAAACGGAATACAGACGACTTTTTGTAGAAGTAATTGATAACATTAATACCGAAGTTACTGACCGATATTCTGAAATTTATAAATTAAAGTTCTTCCAACTGCTCAACAACAAAAAAAATTACAATTATCACTCACATTTTCCTACAGTGGAATTAGATTCATTATTTGACATTTATGCAAACTATTTCGACAAACAAACATTAAAAAGCCAATTGATTTGCTTGTATTCTAGTCCTGATCTGAAAGATCGTAATGTTTTCGAGTTAATTGATTTCATTCATGAGAATAACCTCGAAGATGTCTTTCCCGAGCTGTTAAAGTTAGCGTATCTTGTTGTAACTATTCCGGCTACAGGTTCTTCCGCGGAACGTGCTTTTTCGTCTCTTAAACGTATCCATACATATCTGACAAATACACAAGGTCAAGAGCGTCTTTCCGAATTATCAATGATAGCTATTGAAAAACAGTTGTTGGTAGAATTAAAACGATCACCAACATTTTACTCTGATGTAATTAAATCATTTCTTAAGAAAGATAGACGATTCCAATTAGAATATAAATAATTTATTTAAATTCCTTGTTACATTCTGTCTAGCTATTTTTTAACTTTCGTTTTCTAACTTTTTGTTTTTTTTTTGTCTGTAACCTAGGTCCTGTTACGAAGGAAGCAACTACTTACCATAACTTTGTTCCCTCAAGCAATGAAGCAAACCAAACGGCTTTTTTCAAAGCCACCGGAGGTATGCAATTGCTGATATGTTCATTATATTCAATCTAGCACTGGCATGCCTTCAGTGTGCTTTGGTTACCTCATTCACCGCACGACAAGCAAGAGTGAAATTGAAGAAAGAAGAGGAAAGAAGAAGATGGATGGATGAATTCACTTTTAATTTATTGTACCCAACGAGTAGTTTATGAGAAAATTGCGATGATACATACGTAGGTACCTACATACTCAGTCGAAAACTGAACTTTCTTTTTTTGAAATCGGTTAAAATCTTATTGGGCTTGCGTTATTTTGAAACCCTAGGCACGCCACTGCTCAGTATTAATGTTGCTAAGCTTGATGTTGCCTTAACAACACTAAATGCCGGGAACAAGCAAACTGATAAAATCTTGTGTTTAATAGTGCGGATTGTGTTGTTTGTCACTCAGATAGATCTGGGTCAGGACACTGGATACTTTTTATGGTATAAGAAAGACTTACCATGATATTGGGGGGGGTGGTGGTGGAACATTACAATAAACTAGCTGCTCTACTGATGCTTCTGAAAGAAAACATATTTACAAATATATTTTTTGGCTAATATTAATCAAGTTTTGTGAACAAGTCAAATTAAATGGTGTTACACCCCTATTACCTTCAGCCTGTGGTGGTGGGGGAGGAGGAGCAAGTACACTATATTCCTTCAAATGAGCTAGTGTATGAGGCGCATGCTTTAAAATATCGATCATGGGTGGTGGCGGGCTAGGTGGTACAGGTTGCTGCGCTGCTGCAGTTGTAACTTTCCTTTGTCTGTTTTGTCTCAACGACGAAACATTTGAACTGGAACAATTTTCTTCAATCAACATAGCTTCATTAGCAGAGAAAAATTTTGTGTTGAAGTACATTTCTTTATCAATCTCCCTCCGCTCAGGATGTAAAGGTGGCTGCGCTGCTACAGTTGTAACTTTCCTGTGTATGTTCTGTCTTAACGACGAAACATTTGAACTGGAAGAATTATCTTCAATCAACATAGCTTCAGTGGCAGATAACAATTTTGTGTTGCAGTACATTTCTTTATCAATCTCCCTCCGCTCAGGATTCTGAGAGGAAGTGCTTGTGCCTGGTTGTGCTATGAAAAGGTCTGGTTCACTCCGTTCTCTGGCAGCTTCCGCATTGAATCCTTCTGCCACGGCAGGGGTGCTTAAATGTAAATATCAAAACCAGTGAGACTCACTTGTAACATAATAAAAGTATCAGTTACCACACGGTTCTGCCATAATGTTGGATGTTACGTTACACTTAACAAAACTTTTTTGCAAAAAAAATAACCGACCTCAAAAAAAACACTAAAAAGTTTAATATAACTTTACTTCCGGCAGTCGTTGACTTTGTTCGCTTCATTGACTTTTATACCACTGACTTCTTTAGTTGTGGTATCTCACACAGTGTGAGATACAACTAAATACATTTAAGTTTTTTTGTATCTTATATGTATTTTTATTTTTTTTAATGAAAATGAAGTATTTTAAGAAATTAATTAGAATATTTTTGAAATTCAATGGCTGGTTAATTTATATTTAATTTAAATTTTAGGGCTGATGACGTCATCAAAAATATGCTGGTAGAATACATTGCCTCCTCCTTTTTAGAAGTCGGTTAAAAATCGCAACTTAGCATAACATAAACATGCAGCTACAGTCGATGGAAAATCTGATCTCAGTATTAATGTTGCTAAGGTTGATGTTGCCTTAACAACACTAAATGCCGGGAACAAGCAAAGTGATAAAATCGTGTGTTTAATAGTGCGGATTGTGTTGTTTGTCACTCAGATAGATCTGGGTCAGGACACTGGATACTTTTTATGGTATAAGAAAAACTTACCATGATATTGGGGGGGTTGGTGGTGGAACATTACAATAAACTAGCTGCTCTACTGATGCTTCTGAAAGAAAACATATTTACAAATATATTTTTTGGCTAATATTAATCAAGTTTTGTGAACAAGTCAAATTAAATGGTGTTACACCTTTATTACCTTCAGCCTGTGGTGGTGGGGGAGGAGGAGCAAGTACACTATATTCCTTCAAATGAGCTAGTGTATGAGGCGCATGCTTTAAAATATCGATCATGGGTGATGGCGGGCTACGTGGTACAGGTGGCTGCGCTGCTGCAGTTGTAACTTTCCTTTGTATGTTTTGTCTCAACGACGAAACATTTGAACTGGAACAATTTTCTTCAATCAACATAGCTTCATTAGCAGAGAACAATTTTTTGTTGAAGTACATTTCTTTATCAATCTCCCTCCGCTCAGGATTCTGAGAGGAAGTGCTTGTGCCTGGTTGTGCTATGAAAAGGTCTGGTTCACTCCGTTCTCTGGCAGCTTCCGCATTGAATCCTTCTGCCACGGCAGGGGTGCTTAAATGTAAATATCAAAACCAGTGAGACTCACTTGTAACATAATAAAAGTATCAGTTACCACACGGTTCTGCCATAATGTTGGATGTTACGTTACACTTAACAAAACTTTTTTGCAAAAAAAATAACCGACCTCAAAAAAAACACTAAAAAGTTTAATATAACTTCACTTCCGGAAGTCGTTGACTTTGTTCGCTTCATTGACTTTTATACCACTGACTTCTTTAGTTGTGGTATCTCACAGTGTGTGATACAACTAAAAAATACATTTAATATTTTTTTGTATCGTATGTGTATTTTAATTTTTTTTTAATGAAAATGAAGTATTTTAAGAAATTAATTTGAATATTTTTGAAATTCAATGGCTGGTTAATTTATATTTAATTTAAGTTTTAGGGCTGATGACGTCATCAAAAATATGCTGGTAGAATACATTGCCTCCTCCTTTTTAGAAGTCGGTTAAAAATCGCAACTTAGCATAACATAAACATGCAGCTACAGTCGATGGAAAATCTGATCTCAATATTAATGTTGCTAAGGTTGATGTTGCCTTAACAACACTAAATGCCGGGAACAAGCAAAGTGATAAAATCGTGTGTTTAATAGTGCGGATTGTGGTGTTTGCACTCAGATAGATCTGGGTCAGGACACTGGATACTTTTTATGGTATAAGAAAGACTTACCATGATGTTGGGGGGGGTGGTGGTGGAACATTATAATAAACTAGCTGCTCTACTGATGCTTCTGAAAGAAAACATTTTTACAAATATATTTTTTGGCTAATATTAATCAAGTTTTGTGAACAAGTCAAATAAAATTGTGTTACACCCCTATTACCTTCAGCCTGTGGTGGTGGGGGAGGAGGAGCAAGTACACTAAATTCCTTCAAATGAGCTAGTGTATGAGGCGCATGCTTTAAGATATCGATCATGGATGGGTGCGGGCTAGGTGGTACAGGTGGCTGCGCTGCTGCAGTTGTAACTTTCCTTTGAATGTTTTGTCTCAACGACGAAACATTTGAAGTGGAAGAATTATCTTCAATCAACATATCTTCAGTGGCAGATAACAATTTTGTGTTGAAGTACATTTCTTTATCAATCTCCCTCCGCTCAGGATTCTGAGAGGAAGTGCTTGTGCCTGGCTGTGCTATGAAAAGGTTTGGTTCACTCCGTTCTCTGGCAGCTTCCGCATTGAATCCTTCTGCCACGGCAGGGGTGCTTAAATGTAAATATCAAAACCAGTGAGACTCACTTGTAACATAATAAAAGTATCAGTTACCACACGGTTCTGCCGTAATGTTGGATGTTACGTTACACTTAACAAAACTTTTTTTGCAAAGAAAATAACCGACCTCAAAAAAAACACTAAAAAGTTTAATATAACTTCAGTTCCGGAAGTGACTTTGTTCGCTTCATTGACTTTTATACCACTGACTTCTTTAGTTGTGGTATCTCACACAGTGTGAGATACAACTAAAAAATACATTTAAGTTTTTTGTATCATATATGTATTTTTTTTTTTTTTAATGAAAATGAAGTATTTTAAGAAATTAATTAGAATATTTTTGAAATTCAATGGCTGGTTAATTTATATTTAATTTAAGTTTTAGGGCTGATGACGTCATCAAAAATATGCTGGTAGAATACATTGCCTCCTCCTTTTTAGAAGTCGGTTAAAAATCGCAACTTAGCATAACATAAACATGCAGCTACAGTCGATGGAAAATCTGATCTCAGTATTAATGTTGCTAAGGTTGATGTTGCCTTAACAACACTAAATGCCGGGAACAAGCAAAGTGATAAAATCGTGTGTTTAATAGTGCGGATTGTGTTGTTTGTCACTCAGATAGATCAGGGTCCAGGACACTGGATAATTTTTATGGTATAAGAAAGACTTACCATGATATTGGGGGGGGTGGTGGTGGAACATTACAATAAACTAGCTGCTCTACTGATGCTTCTGAAAGAAAACATATTTACAAATATATTTTTTGGCTAATATTAATCAAGTTTTGCGAACAAGTCAAATTAAATGGTGTTAAAACCCTATTACCTTCAGCCTGTGGTGGTGGGGGAGGAGGAGCAAGTACACTATATTCCTTCAAATGAGCTAGTGTATGAGGCGCATGCTTTAAAATATCGATCATGGGTGATGGCGGGCTAGGTGGTACAGGTGGCCGCGCTGCTGCAGTTGTAACTTTCCTTTGTATGTTCTGTCTCAACGACGAAACAATTGAACTGGAAGAATTATCTTCAAACAACATAGCTTCAGTGGCAGATAACAATTTTGTGTTGAAGTACATTTCTTTATCAATCTCCCTCCGCTCAGGATTCTGAGAGGAAGTGCTTGTGCCTGGTTGTGCTATGAAAAGGTCTGGTTCACTCCGGTCTCTGGCAGCTTCCGCATTTAATCCTTCTGCCACGGCAGGGGTGCTTAAATGTAAATATCAAAACCAGTGAGACTCACTTGTAACATAATAAAAGTATCAGTTACCACACGGTTCTGCCATAATGTTGGATGTTACGTTACACTAAACAAAACTTTTTTGCAAAAAAAATAACCGAACTCAAAAAAAACACTAAAAAGTTTAATATAACTTCACTTCCGGAAGTCGTTGACTTTGTTCGCTTCATTGACTTTTATACCACTGACTTGTTTCGTTGTGGTATCTCACACAGTGTGAGATACAACTAAAAAATACATTTAAGATTTTTTGTATCTTATAAGTATTTTTATATTTTTTTTAATGAAAATGAAGTATTTTAAGAAATTAATTAGAATATTTTTGAAATTCAATGGCTGGTTAATTTATATTTAATTTAAGTTTTAGGGCTGATGACGTCATCAAAAATATGCTGGTAGAATACATTGCCTCCTCCTTTTTAGAAGTCGGTTAAAAATCGCAACTTAGCATAACATAAACATGCAGCTACAGTCGATGGAAAATCTGATCTCAGTATTAATGTTGCTAAGGTTGATGTTGCCTTAACAACACTAAATGCCGGGAACAAGCAAAGTGATAAAATCGTGTGTTTAATCGTGCGGATTGTGGTGTTTGCACTCAGATAGATCTGGGTCAGGACACTGGATACTTTTTATGGTATAAGAAAGACTTACCATGATATTGGGGGGGGTGGTGGTGGAATATTACAATAAACTAGCTGCTCTACCGATGCTTCTGAAAGAAAACATATTTACAAATATATTTTTTGGCTAATATTAATCAAGTTTTGTGAACAAGTCAAATTAAATGGTGTTACACCCCTATTACCTTCAGCCTGTGGTGGTGGGGGAGGAGGAGCAAGTCCACTATATTCCTTCAAATGAGCTAGTGTATGAGGCGCATGCTTTAAAATATCGATCATGGGTGATAGCGGGCTAGGTAGTACAGGTGGCTGCGCTGCTGCAGTTGTAACTTTCCTTTGTATGTTTTGTCTCAACGACGAAACATTTGAACTGGAACAATTTTCTTCAATCAACATAGCTTCATTAGCAGAGAACAATTTTGCGTTGAAGTACATTTCTTTATCAATCTCCCTCCGCTCAGGATGTAAAGGTGGCTGCGCTGCTACAGTTGTAACTTTCCTGTGTATGTTCTGTCTCAACGACGAAACATTTGAACTGGAAGAATTATCTTCAATCCACATAGCTTCAGTGGCAGATAACAATTTTGTGTTGCAGTACATTTCTTTATCAATCTCCCACCGCTCAGGATTCTGAGAGGAAGTGCTTGTGCCTGGTTGTGCTATGAAAAGGTCTGCAGGTTCACTCCGTTCTCTGGCAGCTTCCGCATTGAATCCTTCTGCCACGGCAGGGGTGCTTAAATGTAAATATCAAAACCAGTGAAACTCACTTGTAACATAATAAAAATATCAGTTACCACACGGTTCTGCCATAATGTTGGATGTTACGTTACACTTAACAAAACTTTTTTGCAAAAAAAATAACCGACCTCAAAAAAAACACTAAAAAGTTTAATATAACTTCACTTCCGGAAGTGACTTTGTTCGCTTCATTGACTTTTATACCACTGACTTCTTTAGTTGTGGTATCTCACACAGTGTGAGATACAACTAAAAAATACATTTAAGTTTTTTGTATCTTATATGTATTTTTTTTTTTTTAATGAAAATGAAGTATTTTAAGAAATTAATTAGAATATTTTTGAAATTCAATGGCTGGTTAATTTATATTAAATTTAAGTTTTAGGGCTGATGACGTCATCAAAAATATGCTGGTAGAATACATTGCCTCCTCCTTTTTAGAAGTCGGTTAAAAATCGCAACTTAGCATAACATAAACATGCAGCTACAGTCGATGGAAAATCTGATCTCAGTATTAATGTTGCTAAGGTTGATGTTGCCTTAACAACACTAAATGCCGGGAACAAGCAAAGTGATAAAATCGTGTGTTTAATAGTGCGGATTGTGGTGTTTGCACTCAGATAGATCTGGGTCAGGACACTGGATACTTTTTATGGTATAAGAAAAACTTACCATGATGTTGGGGGGGTTGGTGGTGGAACATTACAATAAACTAGCTGCTCTACTGATGCTTCTGAAAGAAAACATATTTACAAATATATTTTTTGGCTAATATTAATCAAGTTTTGTGAACAAGTCAAATTAAATGGTGTTACACCCCTATTACCTTCAGCCTGTGGTGGTGGGGGAGGAGGAGCAAGTACACTATATTCCTTCAATTGAGCTAGTGTATGAGGCGCATGCTTTAAAATATCGATCATGGGTGATGGCAGGCTACGTGGTACAGGTGGCTGCGCTGCTGCAGTTGTAACTTTCCTTTGTATGTTCTGTCTCAACGACGAAACATTTGAACTGGAACAATTTTCTTCAATCAACATAGCTTCATTAGCAGAGAACAATTTTGTGTTGAAGTACATTTCTTTATAAATGATTTTTTATTTTTTTAGGGAAAATGGAGTATTTAAAAAAAAATTGAATATATTTGAAATTCAATGGCTGGTTAGTCTAATATTTAATTTAAAGTTATGTTGGCATGATAAGATTTTATTTTTTATTTTGTTAGTATATGTCCATGTTTGGCTTCCATATGTCATGCTTGGTGGAATACAGGTGTCCATTATTATTCTTTTAAACTTCATTTGATAGTCCCCTTTTAAGACTTCCTTTTGTAACCAAAATTTCTTCCGAGTGCAGTTGATCCTTCTATCCACTTCAGTTTTGTTATTTTTTGTATCAAATGATATTTGTTTTCCAAGGTAGATATATTCCTTTACATATTCAATCTGGTTTCCCGACATGTGTATTTCCTTTTCTATATGGTTCGTCATGATTTTTGTTTTGCTTGCGTTCATATGTAACCCTACTTTTTTACTATTTGTGTCCAGTTTTTGTATCATTTGTTCTAGCTCAGTTGCTGAATCCGCGAAGAGGATGATATCGTCAGCAAATCTGAGGTGGCTTAGATATTGATCTTGCATTCTGATTCCTTTATTTCTCCAGTTAATTTCTTAAAATATTCCTTCCAACACAACTATGAATAGTTTCGGTGACATGGGATCCCCCTGTCTGACTCCCTTTCCTATTGCTATCTCTTCTCCTTTAGTTTCTAATCTTACTCTACTTTTGCTTTGTGAGTAGATGTTCTTTATGATGTCTATATAGGTTCTGTTTATTCCGTAGCAGGCAAGTGCTTTCCAGATCGAGGCGTGTGTTATACTGTCAAATGCCTTTGAGTAGTCAATAAAGGCTACATAAAGAGGTCGATTATATTCTATATGTTTTTCAAGTATTTGGTCTAATGTGTGTATATGATCAATAGTGGAGAATCCTTGGCGGAAACCGGCTTGTTCTTTTGGTTGGTTGTTGTCTATTCTCGATGTTATCCGGCTCAGTAGTACAGAGGAAAAAGTTTGTAAATGCTCGACAGTAAACTTATTGGCCTGTAGCTTCCGATGTCTGCTGGATTACTTTTTCGTAAAGGAGTATTATGTCGGAGTCATACCATTGCTTAGGAGCTTTTCCTGTATTGAGTGCCATGTTGAATACTTTTGCTAAGAATGGTATTAGGACTGGGGCTCCTATTCTTATTGCTTCGTTGCTTAAGTTATCTGGCCCAGGACTTTTGTCAGGTTTTAACTTTTTTATATGCCTTAATATTTCTTCGTTGTTTATAGGTTCTATTTCTTCTTGCTCGTTTTTTTCGGAAATAGTAAGCTCTTTATCGCAAGGGTCTTCTGGTGGTTTCTTATACAGCTCCTTGTAGAATTCAGTTGCATGTTCTATAATGTCCCTTCTTGTTTTCGTTTCATAATTTTCTTTGTTAAGTTTCTGAATCCAGTCTTTATGTGTTTTTAGTTCTTCGTTGGCCCGCTTGGAGCTTCTGTAGCAATTTAAGTTTCTCTCTATTATTCTTTGCCTGTGATCATTGTAATCTTCTTTAATGGCCTTCTTTGTTGTTTTGAAAAGGTTTTTTAGCTCTTGCTTTGTATTTTTACTTTTGTTTTTAGTTGAGATCAATTCTGTACGTCTTCTTATTAATTTTAATTTTGATTTACTTAGTATTCCTGAACCCTTTCTTTCGTTCGTTTCCTGTTTAATTTTCAAGCTGGTTGTTATTATGTTCTCTAAGTTGTCGTAATAGGTTTGTACCTCGTTGGTATGTTCTGGGAGCTGCTTGGTATTTTGTTTCAAGTTTTCTAGGTATACTGATTTTTTGCTGTCCGTTTTAAGTGTTTTTGGAAGGGTCTTAAATGTTCTTCTGCTCAGCTTAGGAGACTTCATTGTTAGTGTTGCTCTTATTAATCTATGGTCTGATGGAAATTGTACATTATTGAGTATTTCTACGTTTGTTATTCTTTTAGGTTTGTTGCACAGAATAAAATCTATCTCGTTCTTTGTTTTTTGATCTGGGGCCATCCAAGTCCATCTGTGGCTTTGTTTCTTTTTAAAGTAAGTATTCATTATGGATAATTTATTTTTGCTGGCATATTGAATCAGCCTTTCGCCTCTTTCATTTCGTTTTCCACATCCATAACTTCCCATTATTAAGCTTTCATATTTCCTTGGCTGTGCGATCTTGGCATTAAAATCTCCTATTACTAGTACTGTTTTATTTTAGATTTCGTGGGCTGCTCTCAAATCGTTGTAGAACTTGTTAATTTCATCGTCATCTGCTTTCTCAGTGAGAGCGTAAGCTTGTATTATAGATAATAGTTCGTCTTCAAATTTAAATTTCAAGACAGGTACTCGTTCTGATATTCCTATATAGTTGATAATATTTTTTTTATAGGTCTTCTTAACCAGAAATCCCACTCCATATAGCCCCTTTGTTTCTCCCGTATAACAAAAACATAGTCTTGATGTTCTTCAATTTTGCAACCTAGCTTCCTCACTTCGCTTAGGCCTAGAATGACGAAATTAATTTTCTTAAGAGCTTCTGTTAATTCTAGTAATCTTTCTGCTGATGACAGTGACCTTACGTTGTAGGAGCCAATTTTTAGCTGTTGATTTCGTTGATTTCTTTTTGATGACGGGTGAGGGTGGTGGTCGTAATCCCCACGGTGACCAGCCGGCTTGGGGAATGTTTTTAGTTGTTCTTCTATATATGTTGTTCTGTTCGTTTTTCGGCTGGCACCTAATTCCTATTGCGTCTCCGAGGTTGTTGATATGTTGTTGATTGAGTTGCTTCTTGTTCTCATTAAATCAAATGCGTTCATTCTGCCTACTTTAGCAGGGTTGGTAACATATTGTTTCCGTGTTTGGGCATTCTCTTCCGGTGCTGTGGGCAGATCTAGTTTTCTTTTTTCACTTTTTTCTCCAGTTTTTATTACGAGTTGATCATATTTGATAATAGCGAAGTTGCCTTTTTTTCTTTCTTCTTGCATTTGTTCTTGGAGAGATTTCCTTTTATCTACTACCTCTTTTGGATAGTCTTCAGTTATATAGATCTTCGCATATTGTTTTTTGCTATTCATTATTTGTTCTTTTTTCCAGTAGTTGAGGAACGATATTTTGACAAGTCTTGGTTTTTTGCTATTATCACCTTTTTTCCCCACTCGATAGGCAGCGTTGATGTCGCTTCTATAGACTGATAATTCTTCAGAGTTCTGCTGAAACTTTTTAGTTACGTTATTTAGTAGTTCCATGTTATTTTTTTCCGTCCCTTCAAGCCAAATACAATTATATTGTTTTTACGGTTCAAGTATTCAAGTTTATGGACTCTTTCTTTTAATTGCTCGTTTTCTATTTTTAGTTTCTTTGGTTCGCTTATAAGGGGTTCTATTTTGTCATCGATGCTTGAAAGTAATATTTTAGTTTGTTCGTCCGTTTGGGTTTTGATTTGTTCCATAAATATTTTAAATTGTTCATCCATGTTTAGAATACAAGCCTTTCAGTCGTATTTCCGAACGAAAATTGGGAGGTTTTTTCTTCCGAGTTCTGGCAACACTGAGCTCGGGTTGTGACAGATGTTGTAAAATGTCAAACTTGACAGTGACAGATGCTCAATGTCGGTCTTTCTTTTTTTCGGAAATCAAGAGGGAATCCTTAAATTTCGGAAATCAATCTTCGATTTTAGATGTTTTATCGAATGTTAGCACGAGATAACATTTTCACAGCCAAAGGAACACCTAAACTTCACTCTGATAACAATTTTAGGGTCTTATTCACGGATTTTGCACAGTTATTAATAAATACTTGGAGAGCACTTGTGTTTCTGACAACAGTTTGACAGAACCTTCTGGCTTGTTGTATATAATAACTCAAAATTAGTAAAAAAATCTGTATGCCATAATAATATGTAGACGGCACGGTTGGCGCAGTGGTTGAGCGATGGACTTCCATGCTGCGTGCCGCGGGTTCCAATCTCGCACGGAACAAATATTTGTAAGACCTACAAGTAGTTGTTCCGGGTCTGGGTGTGTATGTGAATTTAAATGTTTGTAAACGCACCCAAGATACAGGAGAAATTCCTAGTGTGGGGCATCGTTTAAAAAACAAAATAATAATAAAATAAATGACATATCGTCGGCGATAGTGCAACACCGCGAATCTACCATAGGTAAAGGCCGCGTATCTGCATTTGATCTAATTTTACAGGGGCAAGTTAAAACTGTTTAACATCGTTGTTTTAAGCGAGAATGGCCTCATTTTTACGTAGATAGTTATAATTGATGTTTTCTTTGTATTTTTACCAAAAGTCACGTCAGCAAAAAGGCTGCCAATCGAGATCTTACGTGGAATGCCCGCTAAATTGAAAATTGGCTACATTTGTCAGATACGCGGAATTATCCAATGCTTGATACGCGGATTTGCACTATCCCCGACGTTATCACAACTTAATTCAGCAGCAATTCAAGCTTAACTTTACCAGCTTGTTTGATCTACTCACTTTTTCTGTTTGTATAAATATTCACCTACATTAGAATGTCTAAAACTAATTGTAACTTCAATTGCAGATGCCGTCTAACGCCCGGGCATGTAATGCTTGTTGGCTGAGAGCTCATCGGCAACCACTACCACCTGTAGAAAGTGGATCTGAATTAATTAGTACTGCCAGCACTGATAATGAGGGCGTTCTGCAAGAACCAAATCCATTCATCAGTGGATCCAGCTCTGTTGTGGAGCCTCCTAGTTCTGCCAGCACAGACATTGAAAATGTTCTCCAAGAACCAGTTGTAAGCCTTTAGATGGTTATAGTCGCACTCCATATACTACACTCCACTACTCATTGTTTTGTTCCGGATTGTATGAATCGAGAAAGGAAACGTGTGCCATTGTATTTAAGGAAAAATATTCTCACACATCAAAAACTGTACATCACTCAAAATGCTCGGGTGTATGAACATTTAAGCGTATACAATAGGGTATATGCAAGAAATACAAAACTTTTTTATTTCTTTAAAATGCCTTGTATTGGACCATAAAAACATTGTGGTACACTTGTTTGATTCTCTAATACAACACTTATTTTACAATTAAATATTGTAGCACTGCCTTTTAAACATTTTTTTGTAAGCTGGCAATACCGTTCACGACTCAACGACTCGCCAAGCTAACCGCTAGTGGACGTGGATTACGCGCGCGGTTCAAAGGCATTCGCGATACGCTCGTTCAAATTCTATAAGTTTACTGTTTACTCCTGTTTTCTTTGTTTTCCAAGTCATACGTCATATACTGTTAACGCTGATTATATACTTTTTACCATTTAACGTGCCTGAACTCATTCAATAGCCCAAATAACGAAACCCCTGAGATCATTAATCTTACAATATTTTATTTAGCGTGTTTTTGGTGAAACGGAACGCAAACACAAAACGCATCGATTCTGGTAGTGACGTCAAAATCCATGAGTCAAAGAAACACTTTTAATTGAAAAGTACTTAAAGTTTCACTAAGATTTTACTATAATATTGTTATTGCAATTTTTGCTTAAATAAAGCACTTACATTTTAGTAAAATTAATCTACTAAGGGCAAAAAATTAGATTTAAACAAGGCAGATAGATGACATCAAAGTCCTGACATGAATGGCCGCGACAGTCATGGACGTTTGATGGTTGACGACGAAAAAAAATATTAAACTCCTGGAGTAAATTTTTTTTTTTGTGCGACAAGCAGTAGTTGAAATTAACTTTTAATTATTTTCTTGGGTTGGTAATACTGCATATAAAAAAATTACATGCATATTGCCTATTGGGACTTTCTTGCTGAATTTGAATTTGTAACTGAATTCAACCAGGTGCTTATTACTGAAATGTTTGACTTAAGGTGGATGCGCAAGGGTAGCCCGCGAAAGGAGGTGTTTTTTTTTTCGGCCAAAACATGTACCGAGGTACAAATTACTAATTCTTTCCAATGCATTGTGTTATTAGCAGTAGGTATTTTAAATCCTTCAATATTCGATAGATTAAGAAATAAAAGAAATTGAAAAAACACTACCTCGAATCATAACTGCGTTCAAATAAAAAATAAAAATAAAATAAAAATAAAAATACTTTATTTCAGACCGAGATCCATATGATGTTAGTAATACACACTACTTATAAGCTATGTTAGTAACAGACGAAAAACAAGATTTAATTCATATATCTGCTGCACTCACCAGACGCACCAGGTATATGTACATGTACACGTACCCAATGCGCCATAATGGTGCAGCACGGCTTATCACTAATGACCTTCAGAATGTCATTGCCGCTCCCACGCACTCTGCGCATCATAGAAGCAGTCTTCTTACGTAAGATGGTACTGAAACCATCAGTACGTGCTTCCGCAAACATCCCTGACGCGCTACAGTAACGTGGGAGCCCCAACAACATCCTGAAAGTATTATTATACTGAACTCTGAGGGCGTTGTATGCCCTCTGCGTATATCGAACCCACAGAGTGCACGTGTATAAAGATTGACAGAAAGCCTTGAAAAGAGTTATTTTTACTTCTGGTGTACAACGTGCGAACCTGCGGGCCAACATATTGCATCGGACAGCCAACGCCCTCCGTTCTCTTTCCATATCAGCATCATCCTTTAAGTCTTCCGTAACAATGTGCCCCAAGTACTTAAAATCTAGCACTCTTTCAAGGGCCACACCCCTTAACATAACCGGTGGCATATTATTTGCTGGTTTTTTATGCTTCGCCCTAAACACAAGCAGTTTGCTTTTTTGCACGTTGTACACAAGTCTGTGCGCTTCTGCGTAGGCCTCAAAGAAACGTTCTTAACAGCGCTGGCGGCTGTCAAACTATTCCATCTGTCAAAATATTAAACTCTTTCGAGATTGGTCGATCGATCGTCTGACAAGGGCTAAAATAATCTGAATGACAATATTGTTACCAACAACAACAAAAGGAATAAAATAGTAAATTATCGGCCCTGGAGCACTGTCTTTTGGCCAGTAGCTAACGAAACGCAAAAAAAAAATCTGAAATGTGATATAAATGTATTTTTTAAATTCTTGATCCCATAATGTTTCACAAAAAAGTGTGCCGGGAAAATTAACCTATCTTTAATACAAAACTAAATTCTAAATAGTATGTTTTTAGGTTTTCCAACGTGTTTAAATGAAGTAACGAAACGCATCATCGGAGAAATGAATTCGAGATTGCCAGATTTAAATTCTTGGGTTGCAAGTTTTAGCATCTTTTTCAGGTGGTACAAATGCATTAATAAATCCAATTATTTTTTTTTTCAGTCTGCGATTTTTTTCCTATAAATTCGTACCTTTACTGAAAAGGTACATTGTTTGGCCACAATTGTATGGGGGAAAAACACCTCCTTTAAATTTTCTTACGTTTATTGCAATTTGCAGGTCAGTGTCAGGTTGTATGTTGATGAAAATATGAATCGCGCCACTAACACGTATGGAGTTACAGAATTATAATCATTCAAATCATCAATACAGCTCTCCAAGTTCATATAATCACATTCAATAGCTATTTCATGCAAAAGTCACTTTTTGAGACGTGTTGGAAGCACAAGTTGGAAGCTGTCCTCATGTAATGACAATCATATGGTATCTTGGGTGGGCTCGGCATCAAAACAACATATTACCGCCTGCACAGTTTCTTGATGATATAATTGTTAGGGAAGATGTTGAAAATGAAGAAGTAGAATAAATATAAGCAAATACATTATTCTTTTATTTCTCTACATATTACACATGTTCCCATATTCTGACCTGCTGGAGGCTGGAGGCTTTACAAAAGTTAAACAGATCCAATCCAATCTGTCTGGTTTACTGGTCTATCGTGGAAGTGTCTACTGATGGTTATGCCATCAGTAGTCATTCTGTAGTTTACCAACTTCATGATCATAAAGACCCAATATGTAGGAGAAAATGAACGTTAACGAAGCAAAAAGAGTATGTAAAGATCGTAGCAGGTGGCTTTCTGTAGTCTCTGCCTACTCCCATGGCAATTTATAAGTTGGGTTGAGTTAGTTCAATAATTGTAAACAAACAACTGACAGTGACAAGACCTTAGTGACACAGGTAATGTTTTCAAAGGAGGCAAAGGAATCAATGTCATACATCCTCATATATATAATTCGTTGATTTTATTTTAAAGCCATATATTATGGTTTTAAATAACTTATGGGCGTAATAATAAGCTTTAAAAAATAATATTTAGCAGCTTTTTCTTTGTTTCAATGTGCAAAAATAATATTACAGTAAAAAAATATCTAGATTTAAAATATTAATTAATTAAATAACGGTAATTTAATTATTTTTTTTGTTTTTGTAAAGCCATCCTGGATGCTTTTCCCTACAAGAAAAACCGCACATGATAGTGGTTCAAAAAAAACTATTTTAAGCCCATTTCCTAACATTTCATTTGGATAGATTTGCATTAGCACAAAGAATTATTTTTGAATAATATCTGAACTTCACAAGAGGGATGCCACGAGCAAAAACTGGTATAATATGAAGAAAGACTTTATTAGAGCTGTCTTTGTAAACACAACGTCATAAGAGTAAACGATTGATAGGTGAAACAGGTCTCGCATAATACTCACTGTAACTTACCTTGTAAACGGCTTATAAGTAATTGGGTCTCTAATAATGACCTAACTGTCACTCTTCTCTTGTCTGTAATACTGTATGTGCTTGGTTGTGTTCGATTATTATATCTCATATAATCCTATTCGGTGTTTGCATTTCCGCCTTAATCTATCAGACTTACCATGATATTGGGGGGGGTGGTGGTGGAACATTAAAATAAACTGTAGGCTGCTCTGCTGGTGCTTCTGAAAGAAATATATCAACAAATATATTTTTTTATGCTAATATTACACAAGTTTTGTGAACAGGTCAATTTAAATGTTGAGGGTGTATTACCTTCAGACGGTGGTGGGGGTGGAGGTTGCAGTACACTAAATTCTTCTAGATGAGCTAGTGTATGAGGCGGTAAATATCCAGTTTTATAGTAATGCTCTTGTTGGAATACTGTGGCGTGAACGCATTTACATTTAGGAAGAGAACATTCTGCATTTTGGAAATCCTTACAAAAAATATATACCCCTGGCAACTGAGACAAAATAATTTGATGTGCAAATATACAAGCCACCCCCTTTTTGCATGTTCCGCGTGCAAAGTCTCGGCACATTGTTACTCTAGGCTGTTCCTGAGCGTGAGCAATGTTAGTTACTGGAGCGGCAGCCGTTAATTCTTGTTGCTGGTTGAACTCTGTTAAACTTTCAGTGGAATCATATTCATTTTCATCATCTTCAATTTCACGCTTTAAAATATCAATCATGGGATGTATATCTGGTGGTGGCGGATTAGGTGGTAGAGGTGGCTGCACTGCTGCGGTTGTGACTTTCTCTAGTTGGTTGGGTCCCAATGAAACATTTGAACTGGAAGGATTTTCTTCAATCAACATAGCTTTCTCAAATCTTGATCTTAAGAATTTCTTATGCTTGTAGATTGTTGAAGCCTTTGAATTTATTGATCCTTCATAACGGGGACAGTTAGCTTGAATTCCTGAAAATTATTTGATGTATTAGAATTTAAGTACATGACATTAATGCATGGTACTTTTGTTTGAGTAGTTAAAGTATTTCTACTACTACTACTACTGTGAGGATAACAAGAACGCCACTGACCGTTGCGGGCCTAAGTGATCCAGTCAAAAGTGAATGATGTTTATCGTTAATCCAAAATGTACAAGGAGAATTAAATTAAGTTTAGATAATGAGAGTTTCTTATTGATCCTATATTCATATTCATTTCATTTGCATTCCTCAATGTTAAAAAGGTGTTACAAAACGGCTTACAGTTAAGAACAATAATTATTATGGACCCTGTTGGCACAGCAATATACACATTATATTAAAATTAAAGGAGATGGCCAAAAAATTTATGAGCCTGTTCCCCAGAATGTAGCTACCCACATATTTTAAATCTATGTCATGTATTAGAAAGTATAAACCAAAAAACCCTTAAATATTTATTTTATTGTTTTTAGTATTTGTTGTTACAGCAGCAACAGAAATGAGTCACCTGTGAAAATTTCAAATGTCTAGCTATCACGGTTCATGAGATATAGACTGGTGACAGACAGACGGACGGACAGTGGAGTCTTAGTAATAGGGTTCCGTGTCTACCCCTAGGATACGGAACCCTAATAATTTGCAAATAGCATCTGATTTTCCTTAAGTTGTAAAAATTAAACAGCTTAATTAGAAGAAACAAATGAGGGTTTAGCAAGTATTTACCTTTCTCTGGAAGCTGCATTTGTTTTCGTTTTTAAAACTTACATGGGACTATTATTTTATTGAATTAGTATTTTTCGAAGTTAAACCAAAAATCACTCAACGCAATCAGCAAATGAGCTGCGATGAACTACAAGATCACAGAACAATAATAAATACTTTAGTGATATCAACATGGCTAAGACCCTAGACCAAAGAGACCTATACCCACCCCAGACTAAAGAGTAGAATACTCATAGACGGAGTAGAGGTCCGACTCGCACAATATTTTTTTTGCGAATATTGGAGGGTGGTGACATCTATTATTCTGTATCAACAACACTATTAAAGTCCGTATGGTAATATTATTATCAGCAACGTTTGGGTAGGAATCTACACTAATGTTTATAGAGGAATGAGTCGTATTTTTGTGTGTATGTTTGTAGTTAATAAACTCAAAACTCAAAAATTCTTTCACCATTAGAAAGCTACATTCACCCTGAGTAACATAGGCACCCGTGCAAAGCTGGGACGGGCCGCTAGTGTATTATATACAGGGTGTAACAAGACCCTTCACGAAGCCGTCAATCAAGCATTATGTACATCAAACTAAGTAACTTTACGCAAAAAATATTGTGCTGATGTATGGATTGTATAGAACGGGGGTCTTGGAAGTATTTAAAGTAAAAATCTTATATTAAAAACATGTTCTTTATAAAAAGTTGGAACTTTGACCCACAATATCTCCTGTCTCTGCCTAGAACAAAAAAGTGGAGAAAAAGTGCCTTTCGGCTTCGTTAAGGGTCTTGTTGTTGTTGGGTCTTGTTGTTGTTGTTTGTTTATTGTAGCTATATGATTTCGATTAAGCTCCGGTACATGAGACAGTAAATAAAATAAAACAATTTCAAATAATTACACCGTCATATATTTTAGTCTTGTTGAACAAGACTAAAATATATGTTGTTGTTGTTTATTAAAATTCACTTGTTTTTCATATCCATCATAAAACACTTTACCGGGCTAAAGTCAATTGCTACACAACACTACACCAACGAAGTTTTTTCGAGGCTAGCTTGCACTAAAAAACGATAGATGGCACTGTACATGTCTCAGTGTGAAAAAGATTGTTTAGCTGTATAGTGCTGGCCTGGCGTTCATTGTCTTTTAAAAATGAAATGACTAATGACTATTACATGTCTATGTTTTTTTTTTGCAAAATAAAAAAGCAAGTTGCAATTTGCAATGCAACAAAAATGCAAACCAAACGAAGAAAGACGAAAGCACACAAACTAGGATGAAACACTTATAAAAGGCAATGAACGCGAGCTTTTGTAATAAAATAAAAGCTCCATACAACCAAACAAAATTTTTTTAACTCATATACAGCGCCATCTATCGTTTTTAAAGTAGAAGCTGGCCTAAAAAAAACCTCACTGTTTAAATAATATATTTTTTCTGACATCAGACAAGATGATTGACATTGATGTTTCATTCGTTCGTTTTTGTTCAGAAAAATATTTTTATAGTTCGATAAAAAAAAAATTACAGTGAATTTATTCTTCAGTAATTATCATAAAACTGGACCAATAACTTCCTATTTTTAGATCATTCAGAGATTTTTCGATACCTGCCATCTAGTGAGAGAAGTTAAGACTTTTTAACTGCATAACTTCTTGGTACAGAATAACAGATGTCGCTACGTCCTCGTAATAATTGCTTAGTTCCAAGCGCCCCTGCCCAGACTGCTTTGAGTTATTTATTACGGATACTAATTATAAATGACAGACAGATCAATAAAAACACTCCCAACAACAATATTTCTTTTTTTATTGGTTTGTCTGTGTACGTAAATCAATTTTGCTAAGGTAGCCCGCGAAATTCAGTTCATTTAAGGTGGATGCGCAAGGGTAGCCCGCGAAATTTAAATTTTCTTACGTTTATTGCAATTTGCAGGTCAGTGTCAGGTTGTATGTTGATGAAAATATGAATCGCGCCAGTAATACGTATGGAGTTACAGAATTATAATCATTCAAATCATCAATACAACCCTCCAAGTTCATATAATCTCAAAAAGTGACTTTTTCATGAAATAGCTATTGAATGTGATTATATGAACTTGGAGAGCTGTATTGATGGTTTGAATGATTATAATTCTGTAACTCCATACGTGTTACTGGCGCGATTTATATTTTCATCAACATAAAACTTGAAACTGACCAGCAAATTGCAATAAACTTGAGAAAATTTACATTTCGCGGGCTACCCTTGCGCTTCCACCTTAAGGTTGTTGCGCAAGGGTAGCCCGCGAAATTTGAATTTTCTTACGTTTATTGCAATTTGCAGGTCAGTGTTAGGTTGTATGTTGATGAAAATATGAATCGCGCCAGTAACACGTATGGAGTTACAGAATTATAATCATTCAAATCATGAATACAACCCCAAGTTCATTTAACCCCATTGAGTAACTTTTTCATGAAATAGTTATTGAATGAGGTTAAATGAACTTGGAAGGTTGTATTGATGATTTGAATGATTATAATTTTGTAACTCTTAAGTGTTATTGGACTGTCACAGATAATTCTTCAGACACCCACAAAACATATAAATCTCTCCACAAAATTAGTTATTCTCGTCGCATCGTGACGTTGAGTTGTCCGGGACGGGACAGCGAGCCTGGCCAGCTCGTGCGTCCCGGTTCGGTGGATGGCGTGGCAACTGGCGACGCGGCGACATCGACAGTGGCGCACTCTGGTGAGCTCCAAAATAATAGCCCTCATCATCACGCAAAGAATTTTGGTAGTTTTTGGAAAGCCACGTACAGCTTGTATCGCAGCCTAGGGCGAGTCTGCCCGTGAGAGTGTTGAGGGTCTTAAGTGATTCTAATGAACCTTTAAGGCCGAGTCTGCCCTAGATCCGGCGTCGGGTCGGAGGTAGTGGGGGGGTCCGAAGATATGCCTATTAGGTTTTTGGCCAGGGAATTATCTACCGTCATTCGTAGGCAAGTCGCCTGGTCATGACAGCCTAAGTATAGAGCATCTACGATATGCAGGTAAGCATTTACCGCGAGTGAGTGCTAGCAATGTTTTTTAGG
Source organism: Eugnorisma glareosa (assembly GCA_947578425.1). Taxonomy (NCBI): domain Eukaryota; kingdom Metazoa; phylum Arthropoda; class Insecta; order Lepidoptera; family Noctuidae; genus Eugnorisma; species Eugnorisma glareosa. Next base: position 3,424,340 of record OX387984.1, read on the forward strand.
TTGTGCCCGAGTCTCCTCTTATTTTCCAGATGACTCACTAAAAACAATTTTATTGTTGTGTCTATTGTCAAGAACAAAACTGGACATGCGAGTGACAAGAGCAATTACAGGCCTATTCCCTGGCAACAATCATTGCAAAGGTGTTGGATGGTCTGATTGACCGGCAGCTGTCTAAGCACTTAACACTCCACAACGCCCAATTTGGGTATAAGTCGCTTTTATCCACGGAGACAGCTGTCCTCTGTCTCAAACAGACTGTTCACTATTATGCAAGTAGGAAAACTGCTGTTTATGTAATTATGCATTTTTTCTGGGCCTGTCCAAGGCTTTCGACCTCGTGTCTTACGACTGCCTATGGAGGAAACTATCAAATGTTATGGACCTTCCAAGCGATCTCATTAGAATTCTGAAGTATTGGTATAATAACCATTACAATTATGTTAAGTGGGCGGGTGTCCTGTCGGATGCATAGAGGTTGGAATGCTTTTGCTTTGCTTGCTTGCTAATGCTTCTCAACCCGCGCTTAAATGAGCTGAAGGGAACCGTTCTTGTTGGTTTCAACTGACGCTACCCGTGCAAAACTGTAATTGTATATCAAAACTCGCCAAGTGATGATCACTATGAACTGTCAACAGAGATACGCAATAGCCTTCCAAATCTGTGAGCTCAGCAATACCAATATCGGGAACTCCATTGACGGGCAGAGCGTCAATAACTTCAGCTACGCGGATGATTTGGTATTGGTGAGCCCATCGATCAGTGCACTTAGGAGGCTTCTCGACATCTGTAAGGACTATGTGGTGGATCACGGTCTCAGGACTAATGCAACAAAGAGTGAACTTCTAGTTTTCAAAGCGGGTACCTAACAAATTTTACGACACTATACCACCAGTCACCCTGAGGGGCTCCGCTTTCCAGGGTGACGAAATTAAAATACCTGGGACATTGGGTCACCGATGCTGTGGACATGGAGAGGGACGCAGAACATTGGCAGTTCGATGTACAATGCTGGCCCGTAGGTTTGCACGTTGTAATAAGCAGGTGAAAATTACACTCTTTAGAGCATATTGCCAATCGATATACACGTGCGCCCTATGGGTCGGTTAAACAAACAGCCCGTACAATGCTCTGCGAATCCAATATAATAACGCTTTCAGAGCTATGTTGGGACTACCGCGCGTTTGCAGTGCATCGGGGATGTTCGCGGAGTATGGTGTGCCTGATTTTTACGCTCTTATGCGGACACGAATAATATCCCTGATGCGGCGAGTGTGCGGTAGCTCTAACAGCTTGGTGGCCGACAGAATGGACAGTCCAATAATGTGGCACTGGATGACCACTCATCGTGCGTCATTTAAATATTTAAAATAAAATGTATTATTTATGCACTTGGTCTAAAATAAATTTTAGTATTCTTATTTCCTTTACATACCGTGTGTAACAAGACCCTTCACGAAGCCATCAACCAACCTGTACATTAAAACTAAGTAACTTTACGCAAAAATTATTGCTAGGAAATGACTTTTTTTTTGGGGTGAAAAATCACGTTTTATGGTAGGATTCAATGTAACGCACTAAAAACATTGTGCTGATGGATGCATTGAATAGTACGGGGTTCGTGGAGGTGTTTTAAGTAAAAATAATCCATTAAAAACATGTATTTAAGAAAAAACTTGTGACAAAAGTTGGAACTTTGACCCCCACTATCTCCGTAACTAGAAGGTTCCCAGGTATGGTCTAGAAAAAAAAAATGATCGCAATGACGGGGAGAACAAGTGCCTTTCGGCTTCGTTAAGAGTCTTGTTACACCCTTTATGTAAATCTATAATCTATCATACACACACATGTACAGATGAGTTGGACATTTTCTAAAATGCCCAATTCGGGATATTCCAGGGTTCTTCCGTACCAGACATCCGTACCGCTGCAGGGGCTGTGGCTGGACCACCCTGCGTGCTGCGCGCTATCCTGGGATTCCAAGATCGTCCTACCTACCTGGCTGACACCAGTCACCTATGTTCTGGGAACTACAGGATAGTGGCTTTCTTTATGCGGTCTAGAATTGAACACGCGCTCGATGTCGAGAACTCACGCCAGTCCTCTACTGGGGTGAATTTAAAATTTTATACGTATAATTATATTTTTGTATAATTATATTTTTTGTAACTTACTTCTCTTCCGAGTTTTATTTACCGGCTGAGACCTAACCGTTACAGTGGGACATGTGTGTCACGTGTGTGTGTGTATCTATATATCTATTGATCTGTATGTATTATCTTTGTTATTAAAAATGTAAATAATATTATTTACTTTTTTAATAACAAATATTGAATGATACAACTTGACACTAAACGTACGAAAATTTGAATTTCGCGGGCTACCTTGGCGGTTCCACCTTATATCAACCATTGTCTGTAAACTTCACATAGAGCATGGGCTGAGTCTTCGTGCGAGAGAGACAAAGCAATGGTTCGGCCATGGTTTGTCCCAAGTATTGGCCGCATCATCGCTCTCAAACTTCACATAGAGCATGGGCTGAGTCTTCGTGCGAGAGAGACAAAGCAATGGTTCGGCCATGGTTTGTCCCAAGTATTGGCCGAATCATCGCTCTGTCTCTTTCTACAGAGTGGTAAAAATTTTCGCAATGGCGGGAAAAATTGATCAGTTTTCCTAAGCGCGTGCATCTAACAATGGCGATCGGCCATAGACTAAAAGAATGAGGTTTCTTTTTTTTTGGCTTTTCGCGGATAGCGTTAATAGCGTTTTAGCCACGTACAAACTGGGGAATTCAAAGTTTTCTTTATTAGAGAGAAAAAAAAAGTTATATTTGAGTGAAAGTTTTATTTATTAAAAATGTACAAGTTGAAATTATCTATTTAAATACGAAATCGCATGAAATGAGCAAGCAATAGGGACATCAATTTATTTGTACTTTTGAACACGATCTTCTTTGTATCGAAACTTTTTTTAAGAAAAAAGCAACTCGACCAATAAAATAAAATAAAAAACTTTTTTGCAACAAATAAAACCGACTTCAAATTCAATAACACAAAAAGTTAAAAATAACTTTGGCTTCTGAAGTTGGTGACTTTTGGTTTATTGATTCAGTGTTTTTGTCACCGACTTCGTAAGCTAAAGTTATTTTTAACTTTTTTGTGTTTTTGAAGTCGGTTTTATTTTTTGCAAAAATGTTTTTTTTATTATTCCATTTTTAGTTGTAATATCACAAATATTTGCTATGCATTTAATTTACATTGTTAACAATGCATTTCATGGAAATAGGCTTATCGTCAATAAAATGGAACTTAACATAAACAGTCGAAATCTGGGTGTACTGTACACATCTGTGTACACCCTCAGAGCATATAGGCGTTATGTTATGTTACAATATTGTATATACAAAAAACATCCAAGCACACACAGCAGATTTCTACATAGAATCTTTTTTTTTATGTCGGTTATACATATACATTGTCAATGGAGTTTAGGTAAAACATTAGAGAACCGTTATCAATACATGGCTTATACCTAATAACATGTAACTTAACATACCTAACTGTCGAAATCTGGGTTTACTGTACACATCTGCGTTCCCCCTCAGAGCATACAGGCGTGATGTTATATTACGGTGTTGTATAGACATTAAATATCCAAGCGATTGCAGCAATCACGGCAGATTTGCTGTCTATTATTGAAGAGTTCCATTGTTTATCTCCGAAGATCAGCACCAGATATTCACCAAATTTAAACGGGACCACCGCGAAATAATATGCTTCCAAACAAAAAAAGAATTATCTAAATCGGTTCACAATTGGCGAAGATATCGCTGAACAAAAAAAAAACATTTGACTTGATAACCTAAAAACCCTATAAGTCACTTGTAAATAATAGCAACGAAAAAGTCACAGTTTGATTACAGGTGTCATTATATGCCTAATTGCTGTGAAATTAGAGCCATTTTATGAGCAAGTGTGTTGAAAAATATTATTATAATATTATCCTCTTTTTTGCGTTTCTATCGCTGCAGACAGTCGCAGAGTCAAGTCATTTATCCTAAATGATCTTAGAAGATCAATAATATGCAGCCAAATAATGAACCGATGTTTATGCAAAATTGGTCGTCTATGGTACCAATAAATAAATTGTACTGAGGCGACAATCGAAATCTCACTGGCAACATTCTTATGTACCATAGACTTTTTGGCGGGAAGTAAATTTTCGCGGGCTAATTTAATTTCTGTGCTATTCAAAATATATTTACTGTGCAAAACCTGTACTGTGTAAGTAGGTCTAAGAAATGGGTGCAAAGAGCGACAGGGCGAGAACCTCGTCGGAAAAGAACCAAAGAAGAGGGAAAATCAATTCAACTCCCTCGGACAATACGGTTTATCAAATACTAGCTGTTGCCCGCAACCTTCGTTTGCATGAAATTATTATTTAATAAAAAAATATTACTTCCCTTCTTTAATCGGATCTTGTTACCAATTTCAAGGTTTTTTTTTTGCACGGAACCCTAATTATTTTTTATAAAATGAAATAGCCTAAATATCGTGAGGTCATTTCCTAGACAACCGAAAGTTCGAAGACATAGTTCATCTACCAACCCGCTCAGCTATCTGCCAGTAGAAGTGACGTCAAATTCGGTTTAGCTGTTTCGGATACTAGCCGCAACAGACAGACAAAAGCTGAAAAAAAATGTATGTATTATGTATGTGTGTATGTATACATATATGTAGATATATGGACGTGACAAACGAAATATTGCGTTAAAAACATCAAAACTAAGCGATTATCAAATATGTGAATTCAAAAAACCAGTCATGAATTCAAGTAGGGTTAAACAGTTATTTTCGTTACTACAGTTAGACGGATTAAATGAAGAAGAGCGTAAATCAATTGAAAATATATGCGCTAAATTCCCAGATGTTTACCACTTGCCAGGCGATAGACTATCTACTACTCCGCTATGCCAGCAAACTATCAAACTAAAACCGCATACAACCCCGGTGTATACCAAACCATATCGACTACCGCACTCGCAAAAAGCAGAGGTTGATAAGCAAATACAAAAAATGCTAGAAGTCGGAATTATAGAGGAATGTAGAAGTTCATGGTCAAGCCCTTTACTGCTGGTACCCAAAAAACGAGATTCTAGAGGTAAAAAAAATGGCGAGTAATAATAGATTATAGAAAATTAACTGATCACATACAAGATGATAAATTCCCGCTACCAAATATTAGTGATATTTTAGATTCCATGTCAGGTTCAATGTACTTTTCACATTTAGATCTATATCAAGGATTTTATCAGGTGAGTCTACATCCTGACAGTAGACCCTATACGGCATTTACAACCAGCAAAAGTCAGTACCAAATGACCAGACTTCCTATGGGGTTGAAAACTAGTCCAAATCACAGATATTATAATACTTTCCAAATGCATAACTGCATAACTTTCTGATTTACCCATAATGCTCTAGTTAAAAATCACTATACATAAATTTATTTCGTTACTTTCCAGGTTTTCGCAGATAAAACAGCACTCAAAATGCAAGAACTTCAAAAACAAGTGCTACTACAGCGAAAAAAAATAAAAGTTCTAAACCAAAAGTGCCGAAGGCTGAAGAAAAAGGTACACACCTATCAAAATGTTATAGATGAGTTGAAAAAACAAAATTTAGTTCCTCACGAAGGTGCTATTTTATTGGAAGAATTTGCTGGCTCACCGGAATTTCTTTCAAGACAAATTTCGCGGCATAGGGGTGAGTCTTGCCCACGATCGTACGGTGAAGACCTAAGAAAGTTTGCTCTGACATTGAACTTTTTGTCACCTAAATAATAATCGCCTATCGATTTGTGAGGACAACTTACAAAAATTGTTTACCTCATGCTCGGACACTATCCAAGTGGTACCAACATGTGGACGCTGAACCGGGGTTTACGGCCGAGGCTTTTAAAACATTAAAAATAAAGGCCCAAAATAGCCCAAGACCGATCCTCTGCACGCTGATAATAGATGAGATGGCAATAAGAAAAGGTTTGTATTGGGACAATGCGTCAAAAAAATTTTATGGAAAAGTTAACACGGGAATAACCGAAGAATCGGATTCCACAGACGAAACCAGCGAATGCTTCGTGATGCTGCTCACAGCTATTAATGAAGCATGGAAGCTCCCTGTAGGGTATTTTTTAATTAATTCACTCACGGGAGATCAAAAAGCCCATTTGGTAAAAATTTGTATTCAAATGGTGGAGGAAACTGGCATAAATATTGTGGCACTAACTTGTGACGGACCAGCAGCAAATTTTGCCATGTACCAGGAGCTTGGTTGCGACCTTCAAAAAGACCAGAAAAAAACTGAATTTAATGTTGGTGACACAAAAAAATGTGCTTTTATAGACCCCTGTCATGCGATTAAATTAATACCCAACACATTTGGTGATTTAGGTATTATAATAGATGATGAAGAAAATAAAATCAATTTTAAATATATAAAACGTCTTCTTGATTTGCAAGAAAAAGAGGGGCACAATTTAGCCACCAAATTGAGCAAAGCTCACGTCGAGTTTACGACTCAAAAAATGAAGGTTAGGGTTGCGGGACTGTTCGAAAGAGATACAGAGAGAGAGAGCCCTGGAACATAAAGGGCAAAGGAAGGAACATGAAAAAAAAAAGAAAAAAGGCTTGCCACTCAGTTGTTTAGTAACTCTGTGGCAGACGCACTAGAATTTTGCCAGAGCCAATTGAGACTGCCTCAATTTCAAAGCTGTAGTCCAACGGCAAAGTTTATTAGAATATTTAATAATTTATTTTATTGCCTCAACAGCCGATCTCTTCGGCCGCCAGGCTGGAAAAAGGCGTTATTTTGTAAAAATTATGGAGATGTTATCAAAATGTTCCATGAAACCACTACTTATATAAAAAAATTGAAGTTGGAGACAGGTCAGTTAATAGTAAATTCTCGTCGCAAAACAGGGTTTATTGGTATGCTTGTGAACATGTCCAGTGCACTCAATTTATACCAATCATTGGTAATAGAGAAGCATTACATTGAATACTTACCATTCTATAAAATTTCACAGGATCATCTGGAACTTTTTTTTTCTGCTATTCGTTCAAGAGGTGGATACAATAATAATCCGAATGCCGTACAATTTAAGGCAGCCTACAAAAGGCTATTAATTCGTGCAGAAATTAGAGAGCATGGCATTGGGAACTGCATTCCTCTTGAACAAATATCAATTTTGAATTGTCCTAGTACAGATGATCCTGTAAAAAATATTAATAAATTAACGGATTGAAATATGTTAATAGAAGAAGACGACAGTACATTGTATGAGGAGTACCTGGATCACCTTAAATTATCACAAAGTGAGTATTCGGAGCAGGTCGTTTCGTACATAGCAGGCTTTATTGCCAGAAAATTATCAAAAAGTTTAAAATGTGATGAGTGCGTTGGAATGTTACATGGTTCAAAGGAACAGTACATACAAAGCCTTATTGAAAAAAATTCTAAAGGTGGCTTTACATATCCCTCTCCAACTTTAGTGAAAATTGTTAAAAATACTGAGAAGATTGTAAAACAAAATTTAATTTATAAAGACAATCCTGAAAAGTATTACATTTATATATGTATATAAATTTTTAATGGAACATTTTGAAAATGACAAAATTTTCAATAGCGCTAACAGCGAACATGAGAGTTCCCATAAATTACTACTGATAAAATCAGTAATTATTGCTTATTTAGATTTAAGATATTATAAATATTATGGGAAAAAAACATGCTGAACATGTGTCTAAAAGAAATTTTTTGACTAAATTAATATTATTTCGTCACGAATAAATGATTTTAATCAGTATGTTACATTATTTCCTTTTTATTTTTTTTACTAAATTATTATTGTTTCGGCATGAATAAATAATTTTAATTGGTGGACATTTTTGTTATTTATTTTTAATCCTTACTCTCGTTTACCTCCAGTAACCACCACCAACTACGCTACCGATGGTAGTCTTTACAACTTGCAGGTTGTAAACACTGTTTATATCTTTTGTGGTGTTATACATAATTATAGGATACAATTAGAAATGAGTGTGTAAGAGAAAGTCCAAAAGTGGCGCAGTCGCCGCCATTGGCCGAGAAGTTGCATGGAAATTGGTTTTCATATGGTGTGAACCACAGGATAAACGAGAGACCTGCGGGGGTATTCACAAACGCTCGATCCGAGATCAAATCGGAAAGTCTATCTCTCTCTCACTTACTTTCGTTATGAAAAAAAGGATGACATAGGCTCCAACCGAATCGAAATCTCTGACCGTGCGTTTGTGAATAAGGGGCCAGATGTAGAGTTCAACTACATGTAATTGGTGGGTTTCCGAACATCTCTCCGGTCCGCTCGTCTCCGCTTTGGTGGAAACCGGGCCTAAAATCGGGATGCAGAGGTACAGGACTAGCGCTCGCGTCTAACTTCCGAGCCGCAATGCAATACATCATAATTTCTATAACATCAATACTGAAAACATCAACAAAATGAGTACAACACTATTGTGGGCGGAGTCGTCGCCATATTTGAGAAACACTTGACTTCAGGTCACGTGACCATACCTGATATCCTCTATTTTTCTTATATCTATGATCTTTAATGCTATCTTATGATCGTGTTCGGCGATTTGGTCTGTCAATGCTGGTTTCAAATAAATTTTAGTTTCGCCTAACAAAAACACACAATATTATGTAAGTTAATTTAGACTTATAATTATTATTATGTTTCAGTAGTGCAAGGTATTGGCGAATTCTGATATCTACAGAATTACAAGGAGGATGTCATTTTTTTTATTACATATTAGTATTTGTACCTCAACAAAACTAATACAGAGACAAAATAAATGAGCTAGCAAAACTCCGTATTCTGATATGAACAAAAAACAAGGACAACAAATTACAGGGAAGATTTTTTTTCCAGGGGTGGAACTTTCTCGAAGGATCGGGCGTCAGCAGTCGTCTGATTTTGGCTACATAACGAAGCGGATCGAAGTGAAATAGAAGTGCGATATCTAAGCGAATAGTGATCAGTAGTGTATTTATAATTGAGTTTTTAAGTGTTTTGTGATTATTTAAGTTATTTGTCGTTTAATCGGTGCTATATCCCATACCCAGCGCGTGACAATGTGGATAAAAATAATTGTACATCAACAAAATAAATTAGCTAGCAAAACTCCGAATTCTGATATCTACAAAATTACAAGACGACATTTTTTTACATAAAAATAATTGTACGTCAACGAAACTAATACAGGGACAACATAAATTAGCTAGTGAAACTCCGCAGATGATGGTGTGTATCGATCATACAGATTTACTGCCTGAATGTAGATTGGTTTCTTGAATCGTCAAAGCGATAGCTTCGGCTGGTTCTGCCGGGAGGTGTTCTGTAACAAATGAGACCGTTATTGTTGTTTTTCTCGGGATAGTGACTCACTGAAGATGACACGATCAAAAAAACATCTTACCAGAACAGGACAGTCCGGCCGTCGAAGCTATCTCGTGCAGTTTCGGGTATCTCTCGGTATACTAACGTCGAGTCTGTCAGTCTGTCAGTCTGTCTTCAAGTTTGTCTGTCTTACCGGGAGGTCTTCTGTAACAAAGGAGACCGTTATTGTTGTTTTTCTCAGGATAGTGACTCACTAAAGATGACACGATCAAAATAACATCTTACCAGGACAGTCCGGACGTCGAAGCTGTCTCGTGTAGTTTCGGGTGTCTCACAAGGACAACATAAATTGGCTAGTGAAACTTCGCAGATGATGGTGGGTATCGATCCAACAGATTTTCTGCCTAAATGTAGATTGGTGTCATGAATCGTCAAAGCGGTAGCTTCGGCTGGTCCTACCGGGAGGTGTTCTGTAACAAACGAGACCGTTATTGATGTTTTTCTCGGGATAGTAACTCACTAAAGAAGACACGATCAAAAAAACATCTTACCAGAACAGGACAGTCCGGACGTCGAAGCTGTCTCGTGCGGTTTCGGGTGTCTCTCGGTATACTGACGTCAAGTCTGTCAGTCTGCCGTCAAGTCAGTCTGTCAATGGTCTCGTCCCCGCAACATCTACCGAGAGCACCGACAGACGGAATAATGAGGGAACATATGCCACCTGTAAGTGAAGTCAGTAAATGTTGCGGTCATTAATCCATGTTTGATTGATTCTTGTGCCAACTCTTAAAACATGGCTCAATGCAAAGGGGCACGTCGCACTCCTCACATTTCCAACCCGTCCTGATCCTCTTGCCGTGGTTCATACGACACGAGAGATTCTTGGATGCAGAACGGGTTGGAAAGTGATTATGTTCGACGTGCAGTCTAGCCTGTGTCTTAGGCCTAGGAGTCGCAGTGTTCGGTCGTGTCCTTGTCGTCAGTGCCTGTCCAGACGTGTTGGACCTCGAGTACACAGGACGGACTTCAGTCGTCAAGTCAATTTGTCGGTGTCGTTTAATCAACTCTTCCGCCAAAACAGTACGGAACTGACGAAGTGATATTTTCCGGTGAACACCGGAAAATATCACAAAGCAGTTAAAAATAGCCGTACTGTACAATCGGCGGAAGAGTTTTTTGAACCAAACCTTGGTCCTGACTCTTTCAAAAGGCTGAGCCGACCGCAATTGATCTTTCCTGTCAACCCCTCCTATGCTCTTGTTGTAGTCAACAACAATGTTTGGCTTGTAAGTCAGTCTGTTGTACTTGTCCTGAGTCGCAACTTGAAGATTATGGTATGTCGAGATCATACTAACTAAGTTAGCATCTCGCCACACCAGAATCGCCAAATCGGAACTGTACGTAGCCACTACTTCTCCATGTCAAAGGTCTGACTTGTTCAAGGTCTTGACTGACTCTGGAACGAATTCCCGGTTCAGTCGAAGAGTCCCGTAACAGTCAGTGCCTTGACGTTTAAGACTCCGACATAATAATGGACTATTGTAAAAATTATCCATTATTATGGTGTGTCCACGGTGAAGCAGCGGCTCGACCAAGTCGTACACGATCTTGGCGGTAGCGTTGGTGGGACAGTCACCGCTACCGCCAGTCGTTCTGTCAGTCGGTTCATCGTCGTTGTCAAGTCCGTCACTTGTATCGTCATCGTCTGGACGTTCGGCGGAGCTCTCAGCTGTCGTCGTCGGTTGAACTTTTCCAGTGTATACGAAGAACTTCCAAAGATAGCCACTGGATGACTCGCACAACTCGTAAGTTTTCACTCCGACTTGTGCGACCTTCGACGAAATCTTCTGCACTTATGACAACCGCCCATGCCACTTGAGCAGATATTCGTCAATGGCTATCTCTTGAGAAGGCATGTATAGACTGGAAAACCTGTCATTGACATAGTCGAGTACTGGTCGGATTTTCGAAAGTCTGGTCGTGTCTTGTACAGTGTCATAGTCAACGAAATGCAAAAAGGTTTTTAACAATACAAACCTATTGAATGACATAATTCGCGAGAAATAAGTCATGGTGCCGAACCCATTAAAGGTGAAGTAAGCCGACTCCTCCGGTAATGGGCACAGCCCCTGCAAGATTTGTATTGCCAAAAAACTCGCCATTTCGTCCCTGTTAGTAGGAGACCAACGATTAAAGCGAGAAGAAGGCTTCAACTTGTTTTGCTCTCGGAGCAAAGCAAGTTGCTGCTCCGCATACCGGTTGGTCTCCGTAACTAAAAGATCGATGAAGTCGGAGTCAAACATTCTGTCATATACGTCAGTCGGTCGAGTCTGGTCAGTCACCTCAAAACTCGGGCCTGATGTACCAGAAAAGGTCTCTCGTCGTCCTAAAAATGTACGTCTGTCTCTGCTCCAATTGAAAGTGAAGTCTTCGGGCATAATATCGCGAAGAGCTTCGTCATTCGCGGCATCCTCCCTCTGCAACGCTTGCGCTTGGAACATCGTCAAGTCACTTAAACAGGCCTGGTCAGTCGTCGCATTGCGCTCCCGGTCAGTCGCCAGGAGGGCAACGTCATTATCGTTGTCATCGCTAAGAGTCTCCAAGTCAAGCCAGTCTGTCTCTTTGTCCGTATATCTGCCATCAGTAACACCTGGATCAAACAATATGACACAGAAATTAGTACACTGTATTTTCCTACCTACCACTACCTACCTACTACTATGATTGAATTGAATGATTTAGAAAATTGGTCCAGCAGATCTCGAGTTATAAGTGCTGTACCCACTACCTACTAGCTATCTTCTACCCACCTACTACCCACCTACTAGCTACCTAATAGCTACCTACTACCTACCATCTACCTACTAGTTACCTAATAGCTACCTTCTAGCTATCTACTAGTTACCTACTACCTACTTTGGGAAAATGATTTATCTATCTTAATTTTTTTTTATTCAAATTAATCCAAATTTAAAAAAAAAGCAAATTGGTCCAGAAAATTGGTCGAGCCAATCTCGAGTTATAAGTGTTGTAACAAACCCGACTTTGTTTTACATATACACCGTGTTCCGGACGTTATACATAAACTTCGACCAGATGTTCAGACCATGGAAATAAGAATTTTTCATTATTGACACTTTAATGAATTCCTATTTTTTATTTTTTGTTAATTTTCATACAAAATAAATACCTTGACGTAAATCACTCGATATGCATGCCTCTTTATCCGTATTGGCAACGTCGTATTTTCATTCATAAGATTTGGCGGCCTGAAACTTGTCAAAACTAAGTTTCTTTGGTTTTTTATCTCGTTCATTTTTTGAGTGCATTTAATCTTTATTTCCCTCAGACTTCAGATTAGTAGCACTGTCAATGAAACGTCCTACTTAAAGAGAAAAAAGGCTACCAAGCAGGTAGATACGTATTTCGAATTGTGACATAAAAAAATAAATAACCAAATCATGATAACCTCTACCAACGATATGCAGCCTTCATAAAAAGTTTCTGTAGTCCTTATTTTTTAGTGTAGGCTTAGAGCAACGCAGGACCTCCGACAACGGGAAGAGAAGTAGGCTACCATAATTATCCTAACCCGGGAACTCGGGTACATTCGTAAAAATCTCAAAATACACTCTCAAAAGATAGGTCAAATTAAGATAAAAGGTAATCACAGCATATTTTTTTTAAGATGGATTTGGCTAGAATTACAATTTATAGCCATACTTATCGCGTGGTGAAAATCAGAACTAACGCCACCATCTTATTTTTCAATACATTTCACAAATGTTTACCAACAGCGCTCTCCTGTCAACCTCAGTGGAGCGTCAAAAGATCCATAGAACACTGTAGGATAGACAAATAGTCAGCCGTAATGTCATTCAAAACTATTTTCATTATTATTCAATCCATTATACCTTTTATTTTATTACATGTATGTAGAATTTAAGAACTGTCTAAGATCTAGGTATTTAGCCTACGGAGCCCGCACTTGCATAACCCATCACATTGTCTTATGATTTTGGTTGGCTTATTAATGGCGCAATTACACTAGTCATCGCAATGGAATACATACTAGCTTACAATTGCGAAAAAACAAACTACAATGATGTTGGACGAGTATAAAGACGGGTGCGTTCATTTCCACTTGGCCGTTTGACGAATTCCTTAGGCAATCAAATTCGGGCAAACGACCATGTGAATATGTGAATCATCAACTTTCGAAATCAAGTAGGGATCAGTGTAATTCCTCCATGGACTAGGCAAAAACATACAACATTATTACGAAATATATTCACTATACGATGCTCCTCACACATGCTAGCAGCAACTGTACTCAATGGCATTGTGGTAGCCTCTATCATCTCTGCACACCTTGACTATACATTTCTCGTGTTGTATACTTCACCATAATACAAATAAGATTGGTAAACAAATAAAATGCACAACTATTCACAAAAAAAAAACCACATATCAAGATTTTTATTGATCAAGACAGAGAAGTGACAACAGAAGTGATCAGGTGGTAGTATGCCTTGGGATTTTCTGTAGTGGTAGGCATGCAAACCATATCGTTGCCACAGTTTCCACACTAGCCTATGGGATACACCCACCGATTCTCCTAAAGCGTCTCGTCGAGAGTTAAGATCATGAATAATAAGGTCCATTATTCTGTTTTCTTGAGCGACGCGACGCTCAAATTGATTGCTCGTCCAGGGCGGCGTGGTCTAATTCCGATCTCACAAAATCTCCTGTGTATGTTATTAAATGTTAGTATAAGGAACGCTTCGAATCTTATTAGGAACGCGCCGTTGCGCGTTGGTACTCTCGTACAGCCGCTGTAGCATTTCCGTCGCAGAAACCGTAGACGAAGTGAATATCAGCTTGGCGTTGCGCCGAATACGGCATAGTGAATGTTGTATTCAAAATAATTGATTAAATTAATGGGAAACCCAATAGCAAATTACAATAAACAACAAATCTGACAGTTAAAATCATGCATGACAAATAACAACTTATGTATCCATGGAGACCAGTTTAATCTCTTTGATAGATCTGTTACCAAAAGTGATCGTACTTCTTCGCTATCTCTCGGGTTCCTCTCGTACGTGCAAATGAGATGCAAATAGTATTGATAGATTTGCACTAAGCGGCAACATAGGCCAAATTAAGAACCTTTCATACTGCATAGCTCAATTAAATTTCATAAAATCAATTTACAAATATCTTTGTAACGAAGCCTTTTTAAGTATTACTCTCTTTGTTCTAATTGATTTGTATACGCTACAGAAGCGTTTGCCAAAGTTTATGGATAACGTGAAGAACACGGTGTATAGATTATCATTTCAGCCGAAACATACATACCGATTTGCGACAACCCCTGCGACCCGCTTGCGGCTCCGGCTTCATTAGCTGATACAAACAAACTTGTATTACAAACTCATTCTTACAAAGTCCAATATATACCAACAAAACAATAGTGTATAAGAGCCATATATACATACCGATTTGCAACTCCAGAGATTCATCTTCATCAGCTATAACAAACAAACTTGTATTACAAAATCATTCATAATAACTCCAATATTTAAAAACAAAACAGCTTCGGTAAAAGACTTCAATGAAGTCGCCGAGGGTGGAGAGGTCTGTAACAGTCAAGACAAGATGTAAGATGTAGGCTATTAAACATAGTAAATTACTAACGATGCCTCAGTCAAAGCTGTACCTACGGCTAGCACTAGGCGTGTGCCAGCGGAGCTTTACTCAAAAGAACAGTTTAAGAAGTCAAAATCGTGTAATATAATATTTAATTTGTGTGCTTCCCGGACCTTATGAAATACAGCAAAGTAATACCACTTTTCAAATCCGGGGGCAGTAAAGACACCAATAACTATAGACCCGTATCCGTGTTGCCGGTTTCCAGCAAGGTTTTTGAAAAGGTAATGCTTAATTATATACTCAACAACTTTAAACACCAATAAAATCTTACGTGAGAAACAGTATGGTTTCACCAAAGGACCATGTACGACTGACGCGGACGCCGGTGTCACCTTATTAAAACACATATTTGCTGCGTGGGAAGAGGCACAGGATGCCATAGGAATCTTTTGTGACCTTTCGAAAGCATTTGATTGCGTATCACGAAACCCTACTTTTAAAACTTGAACATTACGGGTTAGGGAAACTTGCGCACAGTTTAGTGAAATCGTATTTAAACGATTGACATCAGCAAGTACAAATAAATGGTGTCAATTCAATGGGTTTAAAAGTAAGTATGGGTGTACCACAAGGTTCGATATCAGAACCTTTCCTGGTTTTGGTATACATATATTAATGATCTACCCCGTTTATTCAAAAACCAACCACAAATGGTGTTGTTTGCTGACGATACTTCTTTAATATTTAAGATAAATAGACGTGCCACAAATATTGACGACGTAAATAACGCCCTACTGCAGGTCCATAATAGGGTATATGTAAAAAATACAAAACTTTTTTTATTTCTTAAAAATGCCTTGTATTGGCCCATAAAAACATTGTGGTACACTTGTTTAATTCTCTAATACAACACTTATTTTACAATTTAATATTTTATGTAGCGTGTTTTTGGTGAAACGGAACGCAAACACAAAACGCATCGATTCCGATAGTGACGTCAAATGCTACGTGTCTAGAAACACTTTTAGTTGAAAAGTACTTCAAGTTTCACTAAGATTTTACTATAATATTGTTATTGCAATTTTTGCTTTAATATAGCACTTACAATATACTAAAATTTATTAAGGGTTTAAAAATTTGATTAAACAAGGCAGATATACGGAAGTGATATCAAAATACTATGACTTGAATGGCCGCGATAGTCGCGGACGTTTGAACTGTCGTAGAAAATTTTAGGAGTTTAATTATTTTTTTGTGCGACAAGCAGTAGTTGAAATTAACTTTTAATTATTTTCTTGGGTTGATAGTACTGCATTTTATTGATGTAAGTGAAAAAAAAAAAAAAAAACTTGCATGCTGAAAAAAACGAAGTGCATAAGATTTGCTCTACCGAATGTCAAAAGTAGTGATAGTGACATAGTATTGAATCAAGAGAAACTACAATTCGTCGAAAATACTGTTTTCCTAAGGATCACGCTCGACTCAAGGCTTCAATGGGGTCCGCTAAAGGGTGTAATAAGACCGACCGACGAAGCCGAAAGGCACTTGTGCTCCCCGTCATTGCGATCATTTTTTTCTTCTAGACCATACCTGGGAACCTTCTAGTTACGGAGATATTGGGGGTCAAAGCTACAAGTATTTCAAAAGTTTTTTTTTAAATACATGTTTTTAATGTAAGATTTTTACTTTTAACACCTCCACAACCCCCGTACTGTTCCGTACTGCATAATTACGCAAAAGGACTTCTGGTGGTCATTATTTCAATTACTAATACTAGCATAAGGCTCTGTTCTCACGTTCTCTCATGTTTTTGAGAATAAATATCTTTAAAATTATAAATTTTTAACAAGAGCTGTTCGTTAAAGTGAGGGTAGTTTTATTTTAAGAGTAGAATTTTGAATAGAGTTAGGGCCCAAGAAACACCCCGCAATCGACACAATTATGCAGTCAGTGACATACTCACCAATGCGATGTTTTCGCTGTCCTAGATAAGACCTAAACCAGTCTAAGGCTAAGCCCTTTATACTGAAAACCTCCAGTTTTTTTAGCAGTATCGGCCGAGATTCTGTATGAACAGCTTTGGCTAGATCCAGCCCCCCTAGCATGGCAATACTATCTCTAGTCTACCAAGACTCGACAAAGTTCAACAACTTGACATGTCTTGTCATTCATTTCATACATTTCTAACATCGCCATGCTTGCGACGATAGAAATCTTTCCACAATCTGTCACAAAATGACAATTCAATTCGACTCTTCGTCAACAAAACCCCGTTTCTACGGTGGTCATGCTACGCGGGCAGGAAGACGCCGATACACCTTAGACCGTTATTTATTTAGTAGTCTAAGACAAATAAAATATCACAATGATGGGGAAAAAAGTGCCTTTGGGCTTCGCTAAAGGTATATTTACACCCATTATGTTTTTAGGACGTCCAATAATATGTTTCGTCTGTTATAGCATTTCATTGCGAATGTCCAACAGCTGTGCTGGTTTTCAGGGTACTAATTAATTTGATTATCTCAATTTCATTGGTCGGTGACAGGAATAAAGAATCTGGTGAGAAATTTTTGTTATGACTTGTCTTCTATGCCAGTTCATTTCAGTTTTTCCTAACCTCCTAAGTATTGCACTAGCCAACTGACCTCCAATAGAGCTTAAGTATACATTAAATAAATTCAGTGACTCTACAGAATCATTCAAACAGTCGGGATTCTATTTAGTCTTTACTTCCCAAGTTTCTTCTTCAATTCTTTTTACCCGACTACGGCGAAGCCAATAGGAATGGTTATTATGATTTTAGCAGTCTTATGTATTTGAATTTATGTATTTTCCTCCGTAGCACCTAAACTATTCATCCAATTTTGATGAATAAGGTGTCAATCGATTCGTTATTATGGCCCGGGTAACATAGGCTACATGCAGTCAGTTTTACCTTGAACCCCGAATTTAATTAGAGCGTGATTTAACCGTCGGGTTTTTTGGTTGTAGTGTACCACACAATTTCTGTATTTTAATATGTCTTGCTAAAGAAACCTTAAATCTAAAACTACGCTGACATAAGTCTCACTTGCAAGGTTTTTCACCAGTGTGTGTACGAATATGGCTTCTTAAATAGTTATTTTGTCTATAACTACGCTTTTTTTTTTCCATGTTCCTTCCTTTGCCCTTTGTGTTCCAGGGCCGCGGTATCTCTTTCGAACAGTCCCGCAACCCTGGAACAGTCCCGCAACCCTGGGGTCTATAACTACGCTGACATACATCACACTTGTACGGGTTTTCACCAGTGTGTACACGATTATGACTGTTTAAATTGTACTTTTGACTAAAGCGACGTTGGCACACATCACACTTTTAAGGTTTTTCACCAGTGTGTATTCGAATATGACTTCTTAATTGGTTCTCTTGCGTAAACCAACGCTAACACACATCACACTTGTACGGTTTTTCAACAGTGTGTTCACGATTATGACTTATTAAACTGGACTTTTGACTAAAGCTACGCTGGCACACCTCACACTTGTAAGGTTTTTCACCAGTTTGTTCGATTCGAATATGTTCTAAAACTTCTATGTCGTATCACATTTGAAACGTTTAAAGTCTTGATTACTATTAGTACTATAGTTCGTATCTAAAGCAATATTACTAATACTGTTTCGAACTCTTGGTTTTGTATTAATGAAAGGTGTGGACGTACGCTTTTGAGTGTTATGTATTTTTTCCGGGGCTGCCTTCTTCATCTCTGGTGTAATCGTATCTTCTAGTTCTGTTGTTCGTTTGTCTAGTTTCGGTTTCTTCACGACGGTTGCCCCTGGTGGATTACAAATCTGGTAAGTGCAAGGTTCGAAAAAAATTGGGCGTGTACACTAGTTAAAATGATAGTGGTATGAAAGATTCACACTCGGACCGAATCGCTCCTACCCTTGGAATTAGAATCATAAAGTACAAAATTCTGCGAACATCGACTCGGACGTCACTCGTCCGCCTTACAGGCGTTCTCGGGCATCATCGAGCATCCCGTGTCACCCGCTCATGGGCGGCGCCCATCACCGTGTGACACCATAGACAGGATTAGCTTTGAGGGCTTTAAAATGCTTACTTGTTTGAGGGTTTTAAATGTACAAACATTTTTCTGGTAGAGCTAAAGAGGCGCTTCCGTAAAGCTAATCTTGCCGGCGCCCATGAGCTTGAGCTCCCGTTTCGGAATGGATAAGTTTTCTTTTGTCCTTACAGAAACAGGAATAAAAAAAATAAAAAAAATATATAAAGGTATCAAAAGCTGGTAATGTTCTCAAAAGACTGGCGACGAGTAAAATGTCAAAGTTCAAAACATCGAAAATTTAAATATCGAACGACCATAAAACCGAAAATAAATATAACATAAGTTTATATTGTCGAATGGTTAGATCACCTACGTCCAATATATCTAAAATCTAATTATCGACAAACGTGACATCGAAAGGCTTAAATAACGAAAGTAAAGAGTATCGAATGTCTTAAATATCGATATTTAATTATCTGTTGTGCTACAAAAGTTAGTGACAGAAACAAATCGCTGCAAAACCGACTTCTTGTGGTCTTGTCTGATCTACCTCTAGAGTATAATTTAAGCCCGCGTAGGCGCGGAGGTACGAGGCGGCCCGCGAGCTGAGGTGGCTTTAACGGCTGAGCTGCGGTGGTGAGCGTCAAACCATCTGCGACGATAAGCTCGCGTGGGACCGCCCGCCGGAGCCGTGACAGAAACCATGCCTGCTGCATACCTAAATTTTTTCCTTTATCAAAATTTGTTAGAAATTTTAATAAGTAGGTATTTTTAACGTAAATATATTGAACTAAAGTATATTAAATGTTGAACTTAAGTTTAATGACTATTATTATATTTTTAATCATTCGATATTTTTATCACTCGGCAATTCAATGTTAGACCTTTTAAGCTTAAGCTTAGGTATAACAATTTTAGATATTACGATACAATCGATATTTAAATGTTCGATGTTTTAAAGGTTGACATTTTAGCCGTAGGTATTTTAATGTCCGACATTTAAATATGTACCCACTATGGCCACAGTAATCAGAGGCAACAGCTAATTTCACTGTAGCAGCTGCGATCATTTACTACAATATTGGAATAACATATACGTAACTAATCAAAGTATGTATTCTGCCTATACCTAAGGCATTCAGAATGGGGGCTATCGCGTATGAATTCGCCGCTAGAGGCGCTAGCGTAGCGCGGGGGCACCGAAATGTCAGATGTCATAAAAAGTTCACGCTTTGCGTGCTTTTTTAACACGTATTTTTACAAATATTCACGATTGTGGCCTAGATTGAGCCATTCCTGATTAATTAAGACTTGAAGATTTTTAGTAGCAACTTAGAATCTTAATTTTCAGTACTTGGAGATAAAATGTTTTTTAAATGTTTCATGCTTGCTAATTTTATGAAGAATATTGTATACATAATATATGAACCTGAAGTTTACACTATGTTTTTATACGTAATAAAATAAACTTTTCATGACGTAATTGGTACTGTAGACTATAAAATAGAATTTTTGAGACCAACAACAAATAGGACCTTAATCGACAGTGGTGCCATCTGGTGAGCTCAAAAGCGATAGCCCTCATTGGTCCTTGACGGAGGCTAAGAAGTCTAAACTCAACCATTGCCAACAAGCGATGGAACGTAGCATTTTAAATATCAAACATCGTATCGTTTATAGTATATTATTATATTACATTTTTATCGTATATTTTCATATTAGATTTTAACGGTGAGTTTGTCAAAATGGGAAGAATGCACTTGTCCATGATTTTCGCTTGAGTGTCATAGAAAAGCTTCCTTTCGTCTGCTCCTTCATGGCAAACAAACATATGGGCATACAATTTATCAGTCAAATAAAGCGAATTAAAAGGATAAATAACTTTTTTCTGTGTTTTGATTCAATTTAAAGTTCTCCGCCTCTAATGAATTTTAGAGGTGGAGAACTTTAATGTAACTACCAGCTGTTGCCCGCAACTTCGTTCGCGTGGAAATTTTGGCGTGTATGTGTGAGACTGCCTCTTTAGTCGAGTGGTCACAAGCATGTCGTCCTGGGATCGATTCCCGGGTACGGCAGTGTTAAAAAAAATGTTTATAAATTACATAATTTTAGACATTCTTGATATTAACTAAAGGATGTATGCAATTGAAAACATACTGTAAATAATAGTGTTATTGTGTTATTCCATCAGGAATTTCTCAGTAGCAGCCACGGAATCTGGATTGGTGCCCGGTTGATGGCAATAGGCTCGCCCCCTATTACATGGGACTTCAACATAACTGGCGAAATGTGTGTGTACGATTAGGTACACCTCTGCCCAGCTCTTCGGGGATTAAGGGCGTAACGTTATGTTAAGCAAGAGATCTGACGGCCTGATCTATATGTGATAATGTGGGTGATGACTACAAAAGGAGTCCTTTTGGGTGCTGTAATTCTTGGCGGCATCGGCAGAGGTCCGAAACAAAATTAAATGGCGTTAAGTGACGATAATTATGTAAAAACCGTGTTTAGCCATTTGCCATCAAACGCCTTGTTAGGCGCTATTTATTCTAATACCGTTCTTTAAACAACATTAAATGACTTATTATTTTACGAGCACGTGCAAGTTTTGGCCACTGAACCACCAACATATAGTTGATCGTGTGAGAAGCCATGGAGTGCACAGTTTGACTTGGCATCTGTGTTGATCGTCATTGTAAAAGTTGAAATGGCAAGTTATTTCGAATTAAATCTGAGATGTCACTCATTTCATTCTTTTCTAGTCCTATTTAAAAAGATGGGGTGCGGGTCATAACGTATAAACTCATTTGGTCTAATTTAATTTGGTTATCGTTCATAAGATATAATATATACCAACTGTTGATATAATTTCTTTACATATAAAATTATTTATTCTAAAACTTAATTAGTATAACGCTGTTTGATATAACGTGTATGTCATGTAATCGAAAATCATTTGGTCTAACTCTAACGTTTAATATGTATATTGTTTATTCAATCGAAAATCATTAGGTCTAACGTTTCATATATACAGAGTGTAACAGAAAGGGTATAATCATATGGAATACTGTGGTACGGACCATCAAACTGAACAAATTTCTCTATGGGAACACCATCGTAATCGTAAACAAATTATCAGCTGTCCTATACAAAATTTCAATACCTACTCGACCCAAATGTATGGGACAGCTGATTATTTTTTTACGATTTCGATAAGTAAGTTTAAGGTAAGTTTTATAACTTGAGTGGTATGTCAAACGATTTTATATTTAATGTGTGTTATGTGAAACGATGTTATATTTAATGTATGTTATGTTTATAAAAAATAGTTATTTTAAAATTATATCAATCGTTCATTATATAAACTAATCGCTATATTTCTTTAGTTTATTTATATTTATTCTAGTTATTATTTATTATATATATTAATTAAAATAACCTAAAGTAAATAACCTAGCAACAAACTTAAAAAATGGCGTCAAAACACTCCTCCTCAACGCTGTCAACTGGTAATGTACCCAACGGACTGGCGGCGTTGCCACGTTGTATGGCAACGGTAAGCCTTTGGCCAAGGTAAAAGCCAGCCCTTGGGTCACAGGAAGTGTCAACTAAACGTTTTGAAATATCCTTGAAAGGCTGTGAGCGCTCGGACCCCACGGAAGAGAGTTTCTTAGAGTTTCAACCCCAAACGGCTCGAAAATATAGTTACCAATGAGGTTATTATATTTACGCCGCTTGAGGTTCTCTGCAGCTGCAGCGGCAGCCCCAGCACAGCATGATGAGCTAGGAAGATGGGATGGCGCAAGAGTATCGACACATGTTGCGTCCCACACTAAAGGCCTACCCATCTTCCATGGAAACAAAGACATCCCGTCCGGTCTCTTGCCATCGTCGCGTGCCAAGCCATTGGGTTCTAATATAGCTGAAACGCCGACGGTGACAAGAGCTCGTCGGATGATGCCATTTAAATCGCTATATTAAATAAAACTATAGGTTCCGTTGTTATATGTTGTTAATATTAGAGATTTTGTTGTTATATCATCTATTACTTACCCATAAAGATGGCATTTGTGATTATGATAGAGTGGTAATAATAAAGATTTTATATGGTGGCTTTCGAAAATTCAATCAATAGTTTTACAGAAAACGATGGTGAATGTGGGATAAACAAACATAATGTAAAATATTGTCTGGAATTTGGTATCTATTTAATATGGTGATATGTAAATACCAGGTTCAACGTACTATAAGATATTTTTTATCACGGAAAAGCGTCACGGACGTACCCGGGGGAGAGTACAAAAAAATAATTCGAGCATTAACTTGATTACCTACGTTAATGTTATTGTAAAAAAAATATAACACCTAACTTCGTTTGAATTTAATTATGTTGGATTTTATTTTGTTGTATTATAAGTCATCAATAACTGTTTGTTGAACACATAGGGCTGCGAAAGTGATTATATTCCCTTATACCGGCCTTGTCATAAAACCTGTTCCTACTTAACATGTCTTAACTATATTGTATCTATCTACCAATTTCCAGGTACAAAAAGACAAGGATTTCATATAAACTTGCGAGAGCCCTTAGTCCAGACTGTCACAAAATTATTTCTTAGATAATGTCTCCTTGCTAATGAGCCCTTATACCTTTTATCCAGCCCTGTCGCAAAATCCGTTTTTAGCGGACGTCTATTAATTTATACTACCTCCCTGCCAAATTTCAAGTTTGTAGCACAAAAAATGAAGGACTTTCATACAAACTTGTGAGAGCCCGTAGAAGTCCTTAATCCAGCCTTGTCGCAAAATGCGTTCTAAGCGGACGTCTATTAACTAAAAACTACCTCCCTGCCAAATTTCAAGTTTGTAGCATAAAAAATGAAGGACTTTCATACAAACTTGTGAGAGCCCGTAGACATCCTTAATCCAGCCTTGTCGCAAAATGCGTTCTTAGCGGACGTCGACTAACTATTAACTACCTCTCTGCCAAATTTCATCTTTATACGTCAAGCGGTTTTCGATACTTCGTGATAGATGAGTGAGTGAGTGACCTTTCACTTTTATATATTTAGAAGATTATATAGATAGATTAACTCATGTCGCAAAGCTATATGCTAAAGCGAGCGGAGCGACGTCGAAATTTCTAGTACCCTGCGGTCCTGCCTGGGATAAGTTAAGTTTATTTTGACAGCTTCTAGCTTTAACAGTTACAGGCACGAGCCCAGTGTAAAAGATGGCCCTGTGTTCATCACCCTTAAATGCTCCACGGCGATAAGTCTTTAAAAGGTTAAAATGGGACACATTTCCAGGTTAGGTCAGGATCCGAGGCGGTGACGCGTAGTGTTCCACAAGCGCCCTTGCGTCGCGGGGGGAGTACAACTCCTCCCCTCGCAGACTTGAGAAGGCCCGCGGACGCGGGCCGGCACTAGCCGGGGATCGTGGAAGGCGCACCAGTTCCCATGATCCCCGGTGCAAGTGTGGGAAGGGAACACCGGAGTGGTTTTTACTCAGTTTGAGTCTGACACACCCCTCTGCGCGCCCCAGGGTGGGGGACATCCGTGAGGATTTTCCTCCCCGAAAAAAAAACAACAAAAAAGGCCTGATGGGCCAGAATCGTCACACAGTGGGTGCCTGAAGACGGTCGTCGTCACCGAGGCAGGCCCGAGAAACGCTGGCCTGACGATTTGGACTCGTGCCGACTGGTTGGCCAGAGGGCGCCAAACACCGGGAGAGTTGGAGGCATTTGCCCAGCAGTGGAACAAAACAAGCTACTCCGCCATGGCAACAAAATAATATTTACGTCATAGTCTACATTTATAGTTTTTTCTTCCATAATTTTAAAATTCCCTTACTCTGAATCCAATCACATTTGACACACGGGAGTTTTAATCTTACATTTTAAATAGCTTGCGGTATCGAATAATTAAATAAACGCTAGGACAGCGCTTTTACGATCAAAAAACGTACTGTGCGTTGGTAGAGGGCTAAAAGTTGGTTTTTTATTCGTGTTCCTATTGACCAATTGCCACTTTCCGAAACTATTCTGCCTAGCTTTTTCCCAACTAAGTTGGGGTCAACCCAGTTAGTACTGACTAATACGATACCCTTTGGTAAGACTGGTTGTCAGACTTTCGGGCCACTGACTGAAATGAAATTATTTATTCAGTAAATAGGATGTAGGTATCACTTTTTTACGGTGAGCTATGGGCTAGCTCGCCGTCCGTCCGTCTTATGACGACAGGCCGTGTCGACGGCGCGTTCGTGTTCCACGCGCGCCTCAAAGAGAGTCAGCAAACAGGAAGGGGTCCGTAAGGACCGACGCCTGCCAGGGTTGCGGGACTGTTCGAAAGAGATACCGCGGCCCTGGAACGCAAAGGGCAAAGGAAGGAACATGGATGGGTTTTAGTCAGTAGAAGTCTGACACTCCCTCCTGCTCAGCCCAGAGCGGGAGGGATTATTTGATGATTTCCCATCGGTAAAAAAAAAAAAAAAAAAAAAGTTATCACTTTTACACGTCATCACAATTTAAACTTAAGCTAGATGGGGTCGACATTTCGTATCTGACTACCCTGAGAACAAATGGCGAAACAAACTCAGGGATCAAAGTCTGTTTTAAAGCATGTACAATAAGTTTCATGTTTTATAATGAATTAAATAATAATTTGAACATACAAAATAAGATAATAATTGTAATTTCAAATTTACATGTCAAAAATTGTAAAAGAATTAATTATAAAAAGGAAATATACAATAGGATATTATATCAGATTTTTATGTCAATAAATTGTATAGGAATTACACAAAGCTTAGCAGAGCGAGCAGTTCAATCCCAAGCCTTTTTGTCATCTAAATAATCAATTATTTTATAGTACCCTTTCTTACATAGTTTGGTTTTAATGCAAATTTTAAATCGATTGATTGATAAATTTCTAATGTCAATGGGAAGTTTATTGTAAAAGCGTATGCATTGGCCCATGAATGAGTTGCCTATTCTGTGGAGGCGTGTGCGATGTACAGCGAGGTTGTGCTTATTCCTAGTATTCAAGCTATGAATATCGGACATTTTCTTAAAATTAGATATATTTTTATGAACGTACAATAAATTTTCAAAAATGTATTGAGAGGCTACGGTCAGATACGACTACGTGTAACGACCGCGAAAGATCTACAAATGACAGCCAGGACCAACGGCTTAACGTGATTTCCGAGGCACGGAGGAAACTCGGTATGTAATGGGTGGTCACCGATCCACGGGCTTAAGCCTAGACCTAGGCAAGAACTATTAAGGTGGAAGCGCGAGGGTAGCAATAACTATTTCATGAAAAAGTCACTCAATGGGGTTAAATGAGCCTGGAGGGTTGTATTAATGATTTTAATGATTATAATTCTGTAACTCCATACGTGTTACTGGCGCGATTCATATTTTCATCAACATACAACCTGATATTGACCTGCAATTTGCAATAAACGTAAGAAAATTTAAACGACGCGGGCACACGAGCGCTTAAAAAAAAATGAAAATAAATGAATTTTATTTTATTTATATTTTTTATTGGGTTGTTCGCCAACCTATTGATAAACAAACAAATACTTACTCTTTGTATTCTTGGCTTTTCGTTTCTTTTCAGATACTTCATGTTCTTCTACCACTTTAGTTTCATCCCCCAACAAAGGCAATTTCTCTGCAGAATCTAACTACGAATGGTTTAACTGTGGTTGAGTTTCTTCGATATCCAGATAGTTATCGTATCGATTTACTGGTTTTAGTTCTGTAAGTAAACAAAAACCATCAAGAGCATTCCTATAATTAATTATATCGAGCAAGTTGCCCGCGGCTACGCTCGCGTTTTGGTCGGAAATTATCCCACGGGCACGTTGTAAATGTAGCCTATGGCACTCGGGGATAATGTAACTTCCTATTAGTAAAAGAATTTTCAAAATCGGTTCATTAGATCCCAGAGATTACAACGTACAATCTCACAAACTTTACCTCTTTTTAATAATTTTAGTATTAGTACAGATTATATAAATTCCATCTAAAAATAAGAAAACAAAATGTTGACAAAATCATTTAGTTTTTTTTTTTTTTTTTAATATTTATTACTAGCGACCCGACCCGGCTTTGCACGGGTGCAATGTTATACATATAAACCCTCCTCTTGAATCACACTATCTATTAAAAAAAACCGCATCAAAATCCGTTGCGTAATTTTAAAGATCTAAGCATACAAACAAATACTAAAAACAGAATAAACTAAATATTTAAGGGGGCTCCCATACCCAGGGTTGCGGGACTGTTCGAACGAGATACCGCGGCCCTGGAACACAAAGGGCAAAAGAAGGAACATGGATGGGTTTTAGTCAGTAAAAGTCTGACACTCCCTGCTGCTCAGCCCAGAGCGGGAGGGGTTATTTGATGACTTCCCACCCAAAAAAGAAAAAAAAAAAGGGGGGCTCCCATACAACAAACATTTTTTTTTAAATAATGGTACGGATCATCTACTTGGCCAGTTAGTTTCTTTCCAAAACAGGCAGGAAAAGGAACTCGATCGCCGAATCGACAACGTCTGGAAAAGCTACTGGTCCATGAAGACACTATTGAAGGGAGATTTGCCGATCTCTTTGAAGCGCAAACTCATCGATATGTGTATCCTGCCCGTCCTAACCTACGGTGCGCAGACCTGGTCACTCACCGAATCGCAAAAGTCCCGCCTTGGAGTTTGCCAAAGAGCAATGGAGCGCAGCATTCTGGGTGTACAGAGAGCAGATAAAATACGAAACACCACGCTGCACTCAAAAACCGGAATTGCAGACGTAGGCAAAAAGGCTGCCAGGCTCAAATGGGATTGGGCGGGTCACGTGAGCCACATGCATAATGACCGCTGGGCAAAGGTTTCAACACGATGAATGCCTGAGGATGGACGGCGCCGCCGAGGCCGGCCTAGAAAGAGGTGGCGAGATGATCTAGACGTGCATCTCGAGGGCTGGTTCTAGGTAGCGCAGGAGAAGAGTAAATGGAAGGATATGGGGGAGGCTTTTGCCAGCAGTGGGACATTCAAGGCTATAGAAAGAAAAAAAAAAAATTACGGAACCCTTCGTGCGCGAGTCCGCCTCGTACTTCGCCGGTTTTATTTAATAAAAACTTACCGTCGTCATCACTTGAATGATCCTCATTTGGCTCAATGATATCATCTAGTCCCTCACAAACAGCTTCTAATTCTTCTTTCACAGTAATGCTTTCTGTTTGACTATCTTCAACTATACTTAGGCTCTGTATTGGGGAGTTCATAAACCCATGGAAATTTTTCAAGTGGTCTTCGTTTATTAAAGGTTTTGGCTGAAAAAAAGATAATTACAGTATTAATAAATTATTTACATTTTTAAATATTCCTTAGAAAAATATTTAAAAAAATATGACAATATAAGGTCCCAGTATGACCTAATGGATGTATTTATTCTAGAGTGCCGCCGGCAATTTATTATTTTAGGTCAAAATGAAATCACTTTAATTAGTGTTTGTTTTGCTTGGAAATCATTGGTTAGACATACTGAATGCTGTGTTAAAATTTGTCCATCTATTTTAATGGTACCTTACATATTAAATAATGATGATATGATTATGTCTCTGTTGAAGAATATCTTACCTCATAGTTCCCATTCATAATCTGAGCGAACCGGTCTTCAGCTTCCAGACATTTTGTCAGTAGTCGGTAGCATTTTTTCAGTTGAGCACAGCAGACGAAACAAGCGAGTATTGGTCTACTATCATCAGTTACAAACTGCAACAAATAATTTGTTATATAAATGAAATACTTAATTTCAAATATATTGTAATATACTGTCAATACTGTTGAGATGGACATATGACACATAAATCTATACGTGTCATATGTCATTGGAGTGACAAGTATGGCTATCCATACCTGTTACTCTAAT
The DNA here is from genome assembly GCA_947578425.1 of Eugnorisma glareosa. Lineage (NCBI taxonomy): Eukaryota > Metazoa > Arthropoda > Insecta > Lepidoptera > Noctuidae > Eugnorisma > Eugnorisma glareosa. Next base: position 3,453,408 of record OX387984.1, read on the forward strand.
GAGTACTGGATAAATCGGGGTGAATAGGTACGCAGAGGTGAATCGAGACAAAACTTTGAAAGGGTTTTAACATTGAATTAACATGATAGTTTGCCGACAAGGTCTCTAAATAGTTAAGTATAACTAAGTACATAAAATAAGAGTACTTTTTGGTAACCTATCATATCAATTGTTAAAATCCCTTTCAAAGTGACTTCTTGATTGACCCCTGCATTCCTGTTCACCCCGTTTGACCTATATTAGAGAAAGTTTGAAAGTAGCACCTGTTACAGATAAATTGAAAGGGAGTTATCAGTCTTGGTGTTATTTTTTTTTTTACCGATGGGAAATCATCAAATAACCCCTCCCGCTCTGGGCTAAGCAGGAGGGAGTGTCAGACTTTTACTGACTAAAACCCATCCATGTTCCTACCTTTGCCCTTTGTGTTCCAGAGCCGCGGTATCTCTTTCGAGCAGTCCCGCAACCCTGGCAGGCGTCGGTCCTTACGGACCCCTTCCTGTTTGCTGACTCTCTTTGAGGCGCGCGTGGAACACGAACGCGCCGTCGACACGGCCTGTCGTCATAAGACGGACGGACGGCGAGCTAGCCCATAGCTCACCGTCCACAGGCCCGCGATCAGTCTTGGTGTGGACAGGTGATAAAGATGGATGAAACAAAAGCAACTAAACAAATGCACACATGTGACCATGATATGGAACGAGACGGAATAAAATGAAGCCTTGCAGGTTATATCACCAGAATTTCCAGCACCAATATCTATGATTTCCAAGATAAACAGAAACACTAATATACTTGCCTGGTTATGAACATACTGGAGATTAAATTTCAAAGCTACTATAACTTAGTGGGTAACATATTATAACATCAACTTACTGGAATATCAGTTAGCTTTTCATAGAGTTCATGTAAGTTCTTGTTGACCACTACATACATACGAACATTCTCCACTAAACATATTCTACACATGCACATTGGTAGGTTCTCCATCTTTGAAATAAAACGAACTTGTATTATTATTTAAAACTACGAAACAGATTTGAGTATAACTGGCGAGGATTGTATATTATTATAACGAATTCTTCTTCTTAAAATAGTTGTTTTATATTCAACGAATAAAACAAAAAACCATCACAATTTCACAATCTTGCCAATAATATATATAAGATGCTCTGTGCAATAATGCCAGTGTCACTTATGTGTGCTGTATAAGCCGATACCGGTATAATAGCTAACCTATGAGTTACCGCAGTTATTTGCACTTCTATTCTATTTTGTCGATACGTCTTCAACTGTTCATTAATTACAGAGATTATATAAATAAACACCGCGTTCAATACATGAATAACGCGAACTAATAATGTAGTTTTAGTCTAACGAACAGTGAAATTAAATTGAAAAATAACACTGACCACAGAACACTAACACTAACACTGACACTGACGGCTGACGGACGATTAGTGTGACCATCTTAAAATTATCGATACTGCCATACTTTGTTTTGAATCCTGCCAAATCCTGCCAAAGATTCAAGTAAAAAATGCCAAAATGTGGCAAAGTTTTAGCGTTCTAATAATAGTAGTAAAAAACAAAAATACTTTTTTTACATATTATCATATTTTTATTACTAATTAGGTAAAAAAAGTAAATTTAACATTGCAATTAACCTCATATTCTTCATTTTATACCTCTTTATACATATTTTTATTCATACGATTTAACATTTCTTTGGTTGGGTTGAATGCAACGCAATCGCCATGCTCGCAAATGCCTTGTTTAACGTGCAACACAGATGCTATATGTTTGTTAATAAATCTGTTTCGTGTTTTCGTCTTAAATTAATTAGCGAGAACATTCTTTCGCATGCAGTACTTATGGTGGATGCGCAAGGGTAGCCCGCGAAATTTAAATTTTCTTACGTTTATTGCAATTTGCAGTTCAGTGTCAGGTTGTATGTTGATGAAAATTAGAATCGCGCCAGTAACACGTATGAAGTTACAGAATTATAATCATTTAAATCATCAATACAACCCTCGAAGTTCATATAATCCCAAAGAGTGACTTTTTCATGAAATAGCTATTGAATGTGATTATATGAACTTGGAGAGCTGTATTGATGATTTGATTATAATTCTGTAACTCCATACGTGTTACTAGCGTGATTCATATTTTCATCAACACACAACTTGACACTGACCTGCAAATTGCAATAAACTTGAGAAAATTTAAATTTCGCGGGCTACCCTTGCGCTTCCACCTTAATACTTACAATTATTAAATGAAGTTGATCGGCCATGCTGGCCCATCTAGTTTTATTTTATTTTATTTTATTTGTTAGGGACAAAAAACAGTTACATGCAAAGCTTAACTAAATATTCTTACATTAGCACAATACTCAGAAATACATTTACACACAATCCATTCCATATTTATGTTACTATACATGTAACCCACAACATTGTCCACGAATTCACCAAAAGAAAATGTTAAAAGAAAACAGACAAAATAGTGTGCATCGTAAAAGCCTAATAAGAAGAAAAAAAAATGGAAAAATAATATTTATACTCATACTCATAGTTTGTTGCAATAGCGTGTGGATTGAAATATATTTTTATTAAAGAATGTCTCCCCTATCGTTTTTAGGGTGGACAATTTCCACAATTTGAGATATCAGTTTAGATTTAATTTCTACATTGCAATACTGCCAAGAGGCTAAAATAGGAGGCCAATCCTGCCAAAATGGCAGGAAACTGCCACTTATGGTCACACCGACGAATGAAATGACCAAAGAGTAGTACCTAGACCTAGAATTCGAGTTATTTTAATTCACCCCGTTCAGGAAGGCTGAAAGGGTGCATGCGTCGTTCTTACGTTCTTTGCAATTTGCAGGTCAGTGTCACGTTGTATGTTGATGAAATATGAGTCGCGCCAGTAACACGTATGTAGTTACAGAATTATAATCGTTCAAATCGGGCAACCCTGACGCTTCTACTTTAAGGGGCTATGTCATATGAATTCGCCGCTAGAGGCGCTAGATTAGCGCAAGGTCACCGAAACATCAATGTCTTAAACTATTCGCACGTTGCGTGCTTTTTTATCACGGATTCTATCTAATATTCACAATTGTGGTCTAGATTGAGTCATTCCTGATTAATCATGACTTGAAGATTTTAAGTAGCAACATAGGTGTCGTAACGCCCCTGCTCTTTTATGTAAGCCTTGTGGGGTATGTAATAGTTGTGCCTTGGGTTCGCTTACATAAGCAGGCGCACGAATAATTTGATGATCTCATCATGGTAATAAGTACTTTGAGTATCATACCTCGCCTTATTGTTCTCGTCCTTATTTCACTTCCTTCCACAGCTCTTTCACCGGTCCTTGTCTCGCCTTTCAGCCCAGCTGCTAGCCGCTGCTGTTCACCATCTGTAGGTGTTAATGCCCGTTGGTACTAACTACTTCTGTACCACGGGCGCGGAGAAGAAAGCATCATCAGGGCGACCAATCCGGCCCGTGACTATGCTACCTCTTCTAAGCTGTAATTATAAAGAAGCATTAGTGACATACTCATGCACCATTAAGAAAATAAGGAGGCCTGTATGATCGGGTTATACATTCCCAACTCAAGGCAGTCGCTTAGGTTCAGACCCTCTTGGTCAACCCTCGCACTCTCCTGCCTCTGTCTTAGGCAGCAGCTTAGGTTCAGACCTTCTCTCGGTGAACCCTCACACTCTCGTGCCTCTGTCATAGGCAGCAGCTTAGGTTCAGACCTTCTCTCGGTCAACCCTCGCACTCTCCTGCCTCTGTCTTAGGCAGCAGCTTAGGTTCAGACCTTGTCTCGGTCAACCCACGCGCCTCTTCTGCCTCATTCATAGGCAGCAGCTTAGGTTCAGACCTTCTCTCGGTCAACCCTCGCACTTCTTCCACCTCTCACTGACTTTATGGCAAACACGTTAGCCGGCTCTTATATCAGGTTGGCGGGATTAATCTTCGCCATGCTGATCTCGTATAGGTACGTTACCCAGTGATTGCAACCACCCGTAACTCACCATCTAGGGAACCATCCTTATACTATCATATACTATGATCCACAGAGATGAGTACGCACATGCAGGCTTTAAGTACAAGCTAGTCCTGCTTTACCGCCACGTGCTACCAACGAGGCCAGCTCGGCACGAACTTTATCATTACAGCGTTACTTGTTCGATATCATATCTAATGAGCTACAAGCACCAGCTTTCAACTTTAGCCCCGCATGCAATATTTCTCTAATTACCAACTACTTTGGCATACCTAACTACTTAAATGATCAAACGAACTTACAAGTGAAGTTCCATCTTTATTATGATAAGTTGTTTCATTTGAAGATATGATCTCCCTCCCTACCTAACACTTTGTATTTCCCAGATACAGAGAAAGTTTTTTAACATACCAATAATTGGCTCCAAAAAATGAGCTAAAAACGTCAGTGTCAAAACAGAGGCACAGGCGTAACGGATCTACATCAACTAACCGTTTTAAAATTAAAATCTTTAAAAAATATGCGAAGTTACCAAGTAAGTAAAGGAAACTACGTTGATAAAATCATATCCTCAAATGAAGCAACTCATCAAAATAAAGACCGAACTTCACTTGTAATTCGATACCAAAAATATAGTTAATGTTTTTATTTTTATTCGGATAACAGATGGTTGAACATTGATCATAGGCGGGATCTCGGAATATTAGAAATGTATTAGGCTGAATGAAAAAAAAACAGACATAAATTATCCTACTTTAAAAAAAACGCGGCAAATCGAAAAAGTATAAATTAATATTTTAAGGTGCTTTCTTAACTTTTGCATAAATACTTTAAAGATGTCTTTTAATTTACGAAAGAGAACTCGTTTAAGTTATTATCAGCCTGATGAACCTTGTTTCGACCAGTATCTTTGTAAGTATACTCGTTTGTAAAATATGAATTGGGGTGAAATGAGTGTATGATTTTCAGTACGAATTCAGCATCAAAAGTTGATAGCGGCGTAAGTAACGCGTGATGAAAGAACGATAAGATTTTCCCATTGTAAGATTCAGACAGGAGTCATTTCTTTAAACTTCATGTACTTACCTACTTAAAATAGTGGTTCTTAAGCAGAAACACTTCGTACTTCGTATGCATGAACATAGATCTTCGCGAGACACAATAGGTTTTTAATTGTTTCTCTAAACTCGACATACGAGTGGTTGATGCCACAAGACATTCTCGACCAGTCAGTCAACCTTTGGGTTAAATAAGGAAACTTGATATGGTACAAAAAGTAGCAAAGTAGTATTAGGGGTTGAGTGGGGTAGTTATTTGGGCAGGGGCCTTCGTCCAGTTTTCAAAAAGGGCCAAAAACTAACAACGGTCATGTGATGGCCAACCAAAACGACTCAAACAAGCAAAACTTCTTGAAGTGATTGTGGCCTTTCACAAAATCTGAAAAATCTACTCATGGTAAAAAGAGTGAGTAAAATTGAGAATGTCAATGTTAACATTGGGATCGGCTTGATTCCGCATAATCGAACACTCGTCTAAGACGACCCACTGACTCTCACGAACTCGCATTCACAATATTCTTTAATTTGACATTTCTACAACATTCATTGCGTTAGTTGTTCGCAGATTGCGAGCGGTGCGCCGACTTCGTGTACGACTACTGCGCCCTACACGGTCCACTACTTGTCGTACCAGACAATAAGGTTCTCTATAATTCTTATTTCTATCATTGCCTAAGGCCTTTAACCCAAGCTTACAAAGTGCGCCAGAAGCGATGTCACTGTATAGATGCAGACGCGACTGTTGTCTCCACGGAGTTCATCTTGCAACTGAAATGTTCATAGGCATTTCTGCATCGACGCTGAATCGCGACAGCCGATAGTGGCGATACAGAATAAAATTGCTATGTCGTGGGCGAAGGTACACGTCAGCGACTGTATTGCAGCCATATTGCGTTTGCATCGCTACAAAACATCATCGCGGTATCTAAAGGGATTGTTTGATGTTAAGACATCACTACACTAGTGACTAGTCGGTCGCACTTCCATACAAAACAAACAAACGTATTATGGCGACTGTTTGATGGTGTACGTTCAAAATAAAAAATTATATCGATTTGTCTCATCATTATAAAGCCCTGTATGGAAACAAAAAAGTAAAAAAATCTTCTTTTTTTTTCAGTTTTCAAATACTTATGTTTTTACTTTTTAGTATGACCGGCCAGGAATCAGGATAGCCTGCAAAATTCTTTTTTTCCCCACATTTTTCATTACTCAGTATTAGGTGTTATTTGTTTAACGATTGATTAATTTGAGTCTGAAACAATTACCTATGTAAATGTATGTGTATGTGTCTAGTGTATGTGTCTATGTGTATGTATGTATGTTTTTTAAATTTTTAATTTTTTTTAAATTATTGATGTAATTTTTTTTTTTTTTTTTGTGTGACATTGACTTTAATTAGATTTTCTTGACATTTCTAATTTGTTGACACTGTATTTATTATTATTTTATTTTTCATTTTATTTGTATTTTTAAATTGTGATTTACGATTGTGTCCTAATAACGTGTATTTTTAATATGGGGAAACCTGAAATAAATGGATTTTATTTTATTTTTTTATTTTTTATGTATTTACAGGAATATAATGATGGATATTTATTAAAAATTTCGCAGGAAATCATTACGGGGGGTAGCGCCAGATAAAAGGTCATTAATGGGATTACATAAAGTTAGAGGGTTGTATTGATGATTTTCATAATTATAATTCTGTAAAGCCATATTTGTTACGGTCGCGAATCATATTTGAATCAACGTACAACCCAACACAGACCTGCAAATAGCAAAAAATGTAAAAAAGTTTGAATTTCGCGGGCTACCCTTGTGCTTCCACCTTAAAAATGAAATGCAAAGAATTCATTGTCTTTGCTGGATTCTTTTTTTTCATCTGATGTTACGCTACATCATGCAAGGCAAGGCCGCTGGCAGCAGCTAGTTACTTACTGTACCTTCAACTTAGGTACCTGTGAAGACGGACTACCTCTCATCCGTCCCCCGCGCCGCGTTGACTATACCTCACGTCTTCCTCCACCTGGCGCCCTCTATTATTCCTGGTAAGTTATCTTCAGAGATTCAAGATGAGTAGGATTTGTTAGGATGATAATTGCGAGGACTCTGATGAGCTTACGTTAATAATCAGCTTGAGCATCACCACCATACAAAGCTTCGTGTGTTCTGTTATTCTTATTTTCGCCGCCATCGCCAATGGGGGCTACCGCGTGCGAATTCACCGCTAGAGGCGCCATTTCGGTGGCCTCGCGCTACACTATAGCGCGAGGCCACCGAAATGTCAGATGTCATAGAAAGTTCACGCGTCGCGTGCTTTTTATCACGTTTTTCCTAATATTCACGATTGTAGTCTAGACAATTAGGTATGTTAAAATATAACCTCATTGGGTCTAGATTGAGCCGTTCCTGAATCCTGATTAATATTGACTGGAAGATTTTAAGTTTATTTATTTATTTATTTATTTACATATCTAAGTATTTGAGATAGGTTTAACAGCGGGTCCCAAACTAGGCACAGCCTGTATCTTGGTGACCCAAACAGGATACATTACACTAGGTTAATACTTTACAATGTTCTGCTAGCGCAAGAAATATAAGTACTATAAAAATACACAATCAAAATAATTACTTTTAGAATAATTTAAATGGAAAAACAAAAAATTAATTGATTAAGAAATACGTAAAAACACAATTGAGTGCAAAAATGATAAAAAAATAAATACACATGGTTGCAAAAACAACAGTTAAGGTGAGTACTTGTGGGTGTGTGCCTTGTGCTGTGTGGGGGTGTGTGAGTGGGTGAGGTTGTGTATTGCAACAAGAGGGATAGCAAGTTAGGATCATAAGTATTAGTACTTGGAGGTAAAATGATTTTTAAATGTTTCATGCTTGCTAATTTTAGGCAGAATATTGTAAATAAATGTATCTGAAGTTTACACTATGACTATACGTAATAACATTAACTTTTTATGAAGTAATTGGTACTTTAAAGTATAAAATAGTATTATTGACATGACCTTACGTGACAGTAGCGCCATCTGGTGAGCTAAAAAACGAAAGCTCACATTGCTTTGATTACTGGTATGGTTTAGGTGCAGGCCTGGGTGTGTTCAGCACGCTGACACTGCCGCGCGATGTTCGCTTCGGTCCTTATTGTGGACAACGGACTCAAAACGTCGACTCAATGTATAGTTGGCAGGTAAATATCATAGCTGTACATAGTCTGTGATCCCCGAAAGTCTGGGCATAGTTGTACTTAATATTCGGGCTTCGGGACTGTTCGAAAGAGATCCCGCGGCCCTGGGACACAAGGGGCAAAAGAAGGAACATGGATGGGTTTTAGTCAGTACAAGTCTGACACTCCCTTCCGCTCCGCTCAGTGTGAGAGGGGTCATTTGATGATTTCCCATCCGAAAAAAATAATTTATAAAAAAAAAGGTGTACGTTATAGTTAGGATACCCACATTTCGATAGTTATGTTTTAGTACCATGTAATAAGCGGCGAATCCATAGCCATCATTCCATCAACCTAGCCCCAAATGCAGACTCCGTGATTGAGAAATTTCCAGCGGAAAAACAGAACAACGCTTTGCCCGGCCTGGGAATCGAACCAGCAGTCGCCCTTGTCATCAGTAAACCAACGAGGCAGACGACTTTTTGACACACCGACTACATATCAAGCCAGATGTTCCCAGTACATACAAGGTGTAAACCCTTCACGAAGCCGTCAACCAAGCATTCTGCTGTACATCAAATTATGCAACTTTACGCAAAAAATATTGTTGGGAAACTTTTTTTTCTAGGGGTGTAAATCACTTCTTAAGGTAGGACTCAATGAACCGCACTAAAAAAAAGTAGTTTCCCAGCAATCATTTTTGCATAAAGTTACCTATTTTGTCGTACATAATGCTTGTTTGACGGCTTCGTTAAGTGTCTTGTTACACGCTGTAGACGGTCCACGGACCGACCTCGAATCGGCAAGGGTTACTTAACTCTGACTGCTCAATTCTAGATATACGATGGTAACCACAGACGGTCGCACGTGGTGGACGCGGCAGACGGCGAGCGCTCCAACTGGATGCGCTATGTCAACTGCGCAAGGCATTGGAAGGAACAGAATCTTGTTGCTTACCAGTATAAAGGGGAGCTGTATTATAGGTATCTATACATAGTATTTAAGTTTTATGCCCCTGGCTGGCCTTAATTTCAAGGCATCCACAGGATTAGTCCGATTAAGCATTACCTAGCTGAACTGTGAGATGCCAATAAAAAAAAAGGTTTTCGTATCTATACAAATAAATAAATAAATTTAAGTGTCTGTATGTAATACCAAAATAACAGCTTTTTACTGTATGCATATGAATTTATATGCGATACCGATAACAAAAACACTTTTTTTTTTCAATTTTTGTGTGTCTGTCTGTTACGGCTAATCTCCGAAACGGCTGAACCGATTTTAACGGGGCTTTTACTGGCAGATAGCTAGCCTAGATAGCTTTTATGACAGACATAACTTGATCCTGCAACCAGGATCGCTTTCTCGCGAGAGAACTCCTCAACGGTAAACAGCACAAACACAATTATTACTTTTTCCAATTTTAAAAAAAGCTTGTTTTTTTTTTAAATACCGGCGGGCATATTCTGATTCGTGCACGAAGGGTTACGTACCATTATCTAAAAAAAACCGCTTTTGTTGTATGGGAAACCCCTTCAATATTTATTTTATTCTGTTTTTAGTATTTGTTGATATAGCGGCAACAGAAATACAACATCTATGAAAATTTAAACTGTCTAGCTATCACGGTTCATGAGATACAGCCTGGTGACAGACAGCCAGACAGACGGACAGACAGTGTAGTCCTAAGACTACACTGTCTGTCCGTCTGTCTGGCTGTCTGTCACTTTATTACTAATAATAAAGTTCTGTTTTTACCCCTTTGGTACATCATGCTCACTCAATGTCTCGCTGATGGTGGCGCGTGTCGCATCATTTAGTTCCTTTCAAAATGGTTGAGTTGGAATGGGCAACTACAGTACTTTCACCACAGTTTTTATGTCTAGTGACTGGGGCTGTACTACATTTCATTGTTATCTTTGTTTCGACAGTTCAAAAGTGCCTGTAACTGGCCTACTTGAAATAAATGCTTTGATTTTGATTTTTGTACGAAACCCTAAATAAGGTTTAATTTATTTCCGTCTGTCTTCATGGTTAAACGGCATGAGTACGTTGGTTCGTAGTTTTTCCAATGCTTTCATTTCGATACTCCAGGACCATAAAAATAATTCCTCGCTACACGGAACTGATGGTTTTCTACGGCAGCGAGTTTGCGAACGCCTTACACATCAACCTGAGCAAATATAACTCTGCCAAGCACTACACAGAAATGATAAGTGAGTGTGTCTTATATCCACAGTAAAGCATGGTTCCTTTGACAGGAGGGCATGGCACAATCAGCCTATGATGTTCCCACTGCTGGGACACACCTCTCTATGAGAGCGGGCTATACAAGGTGAAAGGAACACCGACGATAATACGGTTACCACTTAAACAGTACATGATCCTGAACCCCCACATCAGGGCCGAAGGCACCTAAGAAGCCCATTCCTGCCGGATTTCTTTAGAAAACAAGGCGCGGTGTCTTGTCTAAGTATCTACTGGTAGTCAATAGTACATACATGGAAATTTTCATCAGTTATTATTAAAAAACCAGCTGCTCCATACATTTGATTGATTTGATTTGTTTTGTACGAAACGGCTGTTTTTTACGTGTTTAACTGTTTTAGTCGGTGACCCTTCCACCCTGTATTCCACAAGCGGACCGAGTCTTCAAAATATTGAGTTTAAAGATATGTCGGTTTCACAGTTTTGAGGGCAGTGCAAAGGTGATGAAACGAATTACAGAAAGTATGGCGTCTGCCTGGGTCCCACGGCCTAACAATCGCAAGTCGGGGCCGTTACCGCTAGGCCACCATGTTTATTGAAATAACAAGATGGCGGCGATTTATGTCATACGCCAAAAGTTCTGTGTACAAAAGTATTTTCGCAAAACATAGGTAACGTTTTGATGATGTTTTAAGGTACTCCTACTAAACCTCTACGTAATAACGAAGATAACGTACTAGAAGACTATTTGACGGCAGATCACTTCCATTTTATCGACGAAAATGTTGATGAAGATGGCAGTCACGAAATCTCTTTTATGGCTAACGAAAACAGTAATATTCTTAGTACAGACACAAATGATAGTCTCAAAGAAATAGCACGTGATGAAAATAAGCAAGATTGTAAAGAAAACGCTTCAAAATGCAGATACGAATGCGAAAATTGCCAAAAGACGTTTTCAAGCACAAGAAATTTAAAAGAACACGTTTTCAGACAACATAACACTGTCTGGAAGTATAACTGCGAATATTGTTTGTACAAAAGCAATCAGATTTATCCTTTCAAGCAGCACGTTGGAAAACATACAAACACATTTAAATTTTCTTGTGAAAAATGTCCGTTTAAGACGAACTATGGACGGAATTTTAGAAAGCATTGCATTCGTCATGAAAATAAAGAAAATACTCCTCCAAGTTATTCTACGAGGACTAACTTCTCTTCGCCAAAAACATGTGACATATGTGATTTCAAAACTTGTTCTCGTAAAGCATTTGCCACTCACATGTCTAAACATAAGGGCAATATCTACAGATGTGATAAATGTCCCTATGGTAGCCACTGTAAATATAATTTGTCTAGGCACATTACAAGAGCAGGACATTAATTTTAATATTTTAATTGTGAGATATAGTCCTTTCACATTTATATACCACTGATGACAGCTGCCGTCTAAGAGCAAGTTTATTTTCATAAAATAAATACATAAAACTTTATTTAGTTCAGTAAAAACACAGTACAATAAGAGACAGCTTGTATTTAGACACAACCGAGGTCCGCAAAACTCAAATTTACGTTTTTTGCAATTTGCAGGTCAGTGTCAGCTTGTATGTTGATTCAAATATGATTCGCGACCGTAAAAAATATGGCTTTACTGAGTTATAATCATTAAAATCATCAATACAGCCCTTAAAGTTAATTTTACTCCTTTGAGTGTCTTTTTCATAAATTAGTCATTCGCTAAATTAACACTAGATTATTGCAAATTCCTTGGACTCCACGTTATGATACTAGCTGTGTCATAGTATAAAAGTTGACAGACTAACCAGTGACAACAACAACATTATAGCTATGAGTATAAAGTGTGTCACCGTGAGATTGACAACATAACAATTAAGGTTAAATATCTGTGAAAGGACTGTATATGTCTATTCAAAAATATTTTCTCTTTAAACTTCAGACACTTTAAAAGAAAGGCAATTTAAACAAAAATGCATTAGAAGTTGATTATGATTTAAAAATTATTTAAAACCTTTTAAACTTAAAATAATAACAAAAATATATACAAGAAGGAAGGGACACCGAAGTATAATACCTACACAGTCAAAATGTATGGAACAGCTGATTTTTTTTTAATAACCGAGTAAATAGGATACTTTTTACCAATAATTTTGTAGTTTGTGTCAATAAAACGTGTTTATAATTAAATTAGATTAAATAAGCTTTTTTTGATACCCGTATGTCCTTAATTGGAATGTTCTGAGTAGCACAATGAACGAAAACAATCTACCAATTCCCTCATTGATTCGATGCCGCGTGCGGCAGCCTGCGCTAGTGAAATTACGGCAAGATGGCCGCCGTAAGGGCTCTCCCAAACGAGATTGCACATGATTTATTTTGTTGGAATTATTTAATTTTGTGATTTTTGTTGTAATGGAACAATCTTGCATATTGTATTTATAAGATATTTTACAAAAATATAGGTATTCAAAATGACAACCAATATAGGTATGGACATTTATTTTTATTACATAAAAATAATTGTACGTCAACAAAACTATAATACGGGACAAAATGAATTAGTATAAAATTACAAGGACGATGACATTTTTTTTTCTTACATAGAATAATTGTACGTCAACAAAACTGTAATACAGGGACAAAATAAATTAGCTAGTGAAACTCCGAATTCTACAAAATTACAATGACATTTTTTTACATAAAAATAATTATTGTACTTCAACAAAATAGTAATACAGGGGCAAAATGAATTAGTATAAAATTACAAGGACGATGACATTTTTTTTTCTTACATAGAATAATTGTGCGTCAACAAAACTGCAATACAGGGACAAAATAAATTAGCTAGTGAAACTCCGAATTCTACAAAATTACAAAGATGACATTTTTTTACATAAAAATAATTGTACGTCAACAAAATAGTAATACAGGGGCAAAATGGATTAGCTAGTGAAACTCCGAATTCTGATATCTACAAAATTAGAAAATAAAGAAAAAGCATTTATTAGACCGCACAGGAACTCAAATAAAATGTTACACTAACAGTAGGTACAGCAGAATTATATAAAAAGTACACAAAAAAAACAACGAAATTAGTCCGCACGCAAAATACGCGCTTAGACGTGGAGTTGCGGACACCAGCCCGCTATACAATACAATAGTCCTGTACGAAGCCAAGCATATGCTATAACATTTAAGAAAAAACGGCACAGTGCCGGTATTCTGATAGGGCCCAAAGTGATGCCACGGTCAGATACGAATAAGATTTTAAAGATAAAATAAAGTGTACAACGTATAAACAAATATAAATAAGTGAAAAGTGATAAAAATAAAAACATTCTTTATGTCAATCAATAATAACATCTAATTCTGCGTGCCAAGTGCGCGCCAAACGCAATCGTACCTACGGCCTACAGCCAGTGCTAACGCTTTCTCTTTCACACCTGCTGGCTTGCATCTGGCTTCTGACCTCTCACTTTCTCCTAGCAAATTGTGTCTGATTTTTATTACATCATCGGTAGGTACTTATTTGGAGATTTTGTATCGAATTGAAAGCAGGGCTTTCCTTTGAATGTGTGCGTGTACGTCGGTGTAAGTTTAAGAGAAAATGTGTGTTCGCATCGCGCGGATTTTGATAGAAACAAACGATTTAAAATTAGTTCTTATTTGTTGTGAATGTTTACTGGTGCATTTCTTTGTTGTGATTTTATATTTAATTTTTTTTGTGATTAGTTTTTGCTGTAATTAAAAGTGGTTATAGTTTTATAACTCTAAAATGGATTCGGAAACGCATGCAATTGTTCGTTGTGATTGATTTAAGTTTGTGAAATCGGTACTGGGCAAGGTAAATATGATCAGTGGGTCGTCTTAGGGGCGGAGTTTGAGTTTTACAGAAAAATATAATGTCGTTACTTCACCTAAACCTACCCCTGATTTTAATATTTCTCAGAAAGCTAAAACCATAATAGGCATTTTTGTCGATCAGCGTACAGTATTCAATGGATAGTCGGCTGCTCTCATTAGACAATTTTTTCTGTTGGCCTTGCATATTTTTCTCTAATGATAAAAATGCTTGGAGTGCATCACGTTACGATGATTTAAATAACTTCTCTGGTGCCATGAAAAGACATCAGAATTCTCAAAAGCACTTGAATGCTGTTATTTCACTGTGGTTCTGGTAAAACACGAATTGAAACATCTTTATCTTGTCAGTTATGTGACGAAATTTCTAAATACAATATGCGTGTCGATCTTTATAAATAAATATCGCTGGACATTACACACAGCGCCATCTAGGTGCCACACTAAGCAACGAGGCTTGTGTCGTGGACACCCGATAGCAAATAGAGATCAAACGAGCTGTTTTTCAAAGGTGGGTCTTTAGCATTTATCTTTAAAACGTACCTACGTACCTACCTATTCATTCAAACATGTTTAAAAAATACACAAGGATAATAGCGGCTTTCCGAATTATCGACAATTACAATAGAAAAAAAAAATGTATGTTGGTAGAATTAAAACGTTCACCAACATTTTAGGCTGATGTAATTTTTTTTTTTTTACAATTTTAAATTTAGAATACAGAAAGTAATTTTATTATACATTTAAGTGGTACAATAAAAGCATGCACCAAAATCATTTACTCAAACGAATTGACAACAAACGGCGTTATGCCGGCGGTTATGGCCGGTAACATTGTGAGTAATTATAAACATTTTCAACAATTTGTATTTAGAAACCAATTTTTTATTTGTGCGCCATCTGTAGCAAAGCGAGAGGAACTAATTACGAATTGACTCCAAGAGTTCAGTTGTGACATTTAAGTCAGTAGATGGCTCTTATATCTTTTACTTATTATGTGAAGGGATAAAAAATAAGAAAAGTTAATCACCACTACTTGTATTTTTTATATTTAGGCATATTTAAATAATAGGAAAATAAAACCGGCGTTATTAAAATCCAATGTCAGAACTAACCCCAAATAACGTCAGTTTAATTGGGCTTTGCCTCCCTTTCATTGCGGGCTCGCCACTGACCCCACGTTACCACACTGTTTGTCTATCTGCGCCATAAGTGTCACTGTGTTGCCACACTGACGAATTACAAGGAAGATGGTTTTTTTATTACATCAAAATAATTGTGCGTCAACAAAATTGTAATACAGGGACAAAATAAAGTAGCTAGTGAAACTCCGCAGATGATGGTGGGTATCGATCAAACAGATTTTCTGTCTGAACGGTCGAGTTCCATGGAAGAACGTGCGTGTCAAGACCATGCAGATTGGTGTCTTGAATCGTCAAAGCGATAGCTTCGGCTGGTCCTGCCGGGAGGTGTTCTGTAACAAACGAGACCGTTATTGTTGTTTTTCTCGGGATAGGAACTCACTGAAGATGACACGATCAAAAAAACATCTTACCAGAACAGGAGTCCGGATGTCGAAACTATCTCGTGCAGTTTCGGGTGTCTCTCGGTATACTGACGAACAGGTCTGGTCTCGTCATCGTCAAGTCTTGTCTGTCAATGGCCTCGTCCTCGTAACATCTACTGAAAGCACCGATAAACGGAACATTCTGTCAGATGTTGCGGTCATTAATCCAGGATTTAAGGCTTGTGGAAAGCCTTAAAACATGGATCAATGCACAGGGGAACGTTGCACTCCTCACATTTCCAACTCGTCCTGGTCCTCTTGGGGTGACTCATCCGACAACTGTTTTCACTGCTTTGAGCACGAATTGGAAAGTGATTGTGCTCAATAATCGTTTTCACCTCCTGCGCCGTGAGACTCGAAATATGTCGTGTCGCTTTCTTCCGGACCTCGCCAGACACGTTGGACCTAATGTTCAAATATCGGACTTCGGTCGTCAAGTCAATTTGTTTGTGTCGCCTAATCAACTCTTCCGCTAATACAGTGCGGTACTGACGATGTGATATTTTTCGGTGAACACCGGAATATATCACAAAGCAGTTATACAAGGTGCAGTTTTGAACCTGCAAAACATTTCAGGAGGTTGTTATGAGACTCGTAAATAATCATATAACAATACGATACCAAGTCAATAATCAATAATACTTTTTCTTTTCGATTTTTCAATTTTATTGTTTTTCAGAATAACTCTCTTAATAACCCTCTTCAAAAAAACAGAATCACCCATTGCGATGTATCGCGCGTCATGTCACTGTGTGCGTGAATGCGATGACCAGTGACGTCAGCCTGTACGAGTCTCCGCCCACATTTCTATGAAACGAACGCGGCACGTACGTTAAACTACAATGAAGGTCGTTGCTATGGTTACGGGGAGCCCCCGCGATGCTCGTCATACCGCATTTCGATTAAGACTCGAAAATCTGTTACTGCGCATCGAAGGTTCAACCAACGTGGCGCGATCTGTACAAGTTGTTGTAGCTACAGCAACTTATAGCAAATAATTTTACCTTAGATGTAGTTCGAATTTGAAAATCACAATGTAGGTACCTACATTATTGTTTAAAATTTCACTAAATAATAACTCATTTTTAAGCATCATTACAATGCCGTGGCCCATCTGCCGAGCCTGTTCCCAACTATGTTAGGGTCGGCTTTCAGTTTAGCTGTATGCAGCTCACTACATGGAGTGCCAGTGAATCACGTAGGGCGACTGCGTATCAGACCTCAACAAACCAGTTACTTGATAACACGATACCCATTTGTTAGACTAAATGTCTGACTTTCTGGCTTTTGACTACCCGTACCAACGACCATACGGCAGGGCTGTAAGGTCGTTGACCCGTACCGACCCGTGTGGTACCTAACGACCGTCCGAGAGCTACAAATCAATTCGAACCATGGGCTTTAATTAAGTGCTTACCGAAACACGGGATTTCAATGATGTCCTAGATAAATTTAAAAAGTACTTACATCATTATGAATTAAAAAAATAACACAATGGTACTTGCTGAGTTGCGAACCCGCAACCTCATGCATAAGAGGAGAAAGCCTTAACCACTGGGCTATTACGATAAATAATAATAGTAGGAAGTAGATACAACTGCGGCAAAAAAAGATCACGTTGGCGTCGTTAGTTACCTATCAGCTGATGAATAAAATGATAGGCGGAGATAAATAAACCTTACAAAGCACGTAAGCAGATCCTGTTGCACAATTGTGAAACTACGATCGCGAGCGCGTGCGCGGGATTTAGGTAGGCACCTAATAATAATAATAAGGCATGTAGGTACTCGGCGCAGTCGGCGCGCTCTGTAGGTAAATTCAGCCCCAAGGACGGTTTTTATTTGTAGATTAAATTGGTTGATTTAAGATTTTCTTTCCTACTTTTTAACGGGCTGAGGACCGACAGAAATACATCAAGATAATTTGTGGTAGTTAAGTGGGTAGGTACCCATGTGTTTGGGATTTTAGGTGATTCATTTTGTCTGATAGGTATTTTTGGCGTAGTTAAACATTTTAAATCAACTTATTTACACTAATCAAGTTGATTTAGCTAACATCGTATGTACAAATTATTGTCTATGTACAAATAAATAAATAAATTACCTACTTATGTTACCTACCTGGAGATATTGTTCAAAGTTTCCACCGTCACACTCTAGCACGACGTTGCTGATTTTCCTTCAGCTTACACAAACACATTCGTTTTTATTGTGTCGAAAGCACTTATCACTTTTGCACTTTTGAGATCCTGTACCTTGCGGTAATGAAAAGGATGCTGCATTTCTTTGTGCAGTAGCCGCCACACTGTGGAGTGGTGCACTCCAAACCGTCGACCAGCCTCCCGCGTGCTTGCACGTGGCTCTCGCCGGAAGAATTCCAGGATATCTTCCTGCAAGGCGACAGGCAGGCCTTCGTTGCCACGACCTTCAGCATGCTGGGGAACGTCGAACTGCCGATGATCGCGCAGTCTCTGCGTAGCAGCCAGCATTACCCTGTGTGAGGGACGTTGCCGATTGGGGAATAACTCCGCGAACATTTCGATGGCTCGAGATACATTGTCTCCACTGATGGCATACAAGCGGACTATCTCCACCAACTCTACATTGGAGTATTGGTCCGTCATCTTTACAACTAGGTAGTAGGTACCTATCCCGACCGTTAATCGAAGGCGCACTTGAGGGGCGGAATTTGCAAGCATATGCACATACCGGCGTCATCAAATACACTAATAAATTGACCCGATTTATGCGTTTGCGATGGCCGCGGGGGCGTGGCGGGGGAGAGGGAGCGGGCGGTGGTTGGTGCTTTGGATTCATGAAAGAAATGTCGGTTGCGTTTGTTTGTGTGTGTGAAAGCGCAGTTTAAGGACACGTACAGATTGGTTGCGTTTTAAAAAGGGGAGTTCACACTTACCGATTTCCGTAAATAAGAATAAAATGAAAAAAAAATACCTGCCCATTTTATTGTTGATTCGGGTCGAGAATCACTAACATAATTACCTCCTAAAATGTTTTGCAGATCCAAAACTGCACCTTGTATATAGCCACACTGTACAATCGGCGGAACAGTTTCTTGTACCAAACCTTGTTCCTGACTTTTTCAAGAGGCTGACCTGACAGGATTTGATCTTTCCTGTCAACCCCTCCCATGCACTTGTTGTAGTCAACAACAATTTTTGGTTTGTACGTCTGTTTGTTGTACTTGTCCGGGGTCACATTAAGATAATGGTATGTCGAGATCATACTAACAATGTTAGCATCTCCCCATATCAGAATCGCCAAATCGGAACTGTACGTAGCCACTACTTCACCTTGTCGAAGGTCTGACTTGCTCAAGGTCTTGACTGACTCGGGCACGAATTCCCGGTTCAGTCGAAGAGTCCCGTAACAGTCAGTCTTTTGACGTTTAAGACTCCGACATAACAATGGACTATTGTAAAAATTGTCCATTACTATGGTGTGTCCACGGTGAAGCAGCGGCTCGACCAAGTCGTAAACGATCTTGGCGGTAGCGTTGGTGGGACGGTCACCGCTACCGCCAGTCGTTCTGTCAGTCGGTTCATAGTCATTGTCAAGTCCGTCACTTGTATCGTCATCGTCTGGACGTTCGGCGGAGCTCTCAGCTGTCGTCGTCGGTTGAGCTTTTCCAGTGTATACGAAGAACTTCCAAAGATAGCCACTGGATGACTCGCACAACTCGTAAGTTTTCACTCCGACTTGTGCAGCCCTCGACGAAATCTTCTGCGCAACGGACAACCGCCCATGCCACTCGAGCAGAGATTCGTTAATGGCTATCTCTTGAGAAGGCATGTATAGACTGGAAAACTTGTCATTCAAATAGTCGAGTATTGGTCGGATTTTACCAAGTCTGTTCGTGTCCTGTACAGTGTCATTGTCCACGAAATGTAAAAAGTTTTTTAACAATAAAAACCTGCTCAGTGACATGATTCTCGGGAAAAATGCCATTGTGCCGAACCCATTAAAGTTGAAGTAGGCCGCCTCCTCCGGTAATGGGTACAGACCTTGCAAAATTTGTATTGCTAAAAAGGCCGTCATTTCGTCCCTGTTAGTAGGAGACCAACGGTTACAGCGAGACCTACGCTTCAACTTGTTTTGCTCTCGGAGCAAAACAAGTTGTTGCTCCGCATACCGGTTCGTCTCCGTAACTAAAAGGTCGATGAAGTCCGAGTTAAACATTTTGTCGTATATGTCAATCGGTCGAGTCTGGTCAGTCACCTTAAAAGTCGGGCCTGAAGTACCAGTAAAAGTCTCTCGGTGTCCTAAAAATGTCCGTCTATCTGTGCTCCAATTGAAAGTGAAGCAGTCTTCGGGCGCAATGTCGCGAAGATGTTGGTCATTCGCGGCATCCTCCCTCTGCAACACTTCCGCTTGGAACACCGTCAAGTCACTTACACAGATCGAGTCAGTCGTCGCATTGCGCTCCCGGTCAGTCGCCAGGAGGCAAACGTCATTGTCGTTGTCATCGCTGAGAGCCGTCAAATCAACCCAGTCTGTCTCTTTGTCCGTATATCTGCCATCAGTAACACCTGGATCAAACAATATGACACAGAAATTAGTACACTTTATTCATCATTACCATTTCAGCCGAATGACGTCGGACACCATACACCACATACCATACATATGTACATACCGATTTGCGACACCTCAGGCGACTCTGAGCCCCTCGCTTCATCAACTGTAACAAACAAACTTGTATCACAAACTTATCCTAACTCTAACAATAGTAATTATTTTAAAAATAAAAAACGTTTCAGGGCATGAGGTTTGGTGCTTTTGGAAGTGTGTGTGTGTATTGAAGTGTGTGTGTGAAGTGTGGGGTGTGTATGGCGATTTGAGTGGATATGGTGTGAACTGGTGTGTATGTTACAATGTATGTATATATAAATCAGCCGTTTCCTACAAAAGTGCAATACAGACCTAAGGTTAGCTGATTGTGATGCGTCATAATTTTTTTTTTCACTTATGTCAATAAAATATAGTACTATCAACCCAAGAAAATAATTAAAACTTAATTTCAACTACTGCTTGTCGCTCAAAGACGGCCCCTAGTACCCGGCAGCCCGTCTACCCTCGACTATGGTAGCGGTCGAGGTCACGGCGTGGCAAGGGGTGCGAAGAATCTCCGGAAGGGATCCGGCTGCCTATGCCGACGACTTGACCTGGCAACATACAACACGCGTACACTCCGGACCGACGAGAAGATAACGGAGCTCGAAGAGGATTTGAGTAGGCTGCGATGGAAGTGTTGTGGGATTATCTGAAGTCCGAAGAGAGGGGAGGAGGACACGATAATCCTGAAATCCGGCAACCTGCTTTATTTCCGAGAGGGTGACCGGCAGTCCCAGGGTGGTGTTGGGTTTATCGTCCACAAGTCCCTTGTGAATAAGGTAGTGAAGATCGAGAGTGTGTCGAACAGGGTGGCGTACCTTATACTCAGAACAGAATATCCTCAAGGTATTCGCTGAAGGTCATACAGGTCTACGCCCCGACCTCGGCACACCTCGACGACGAAGTGGAAACCATGTATGAGGATATCTCTCAAGCCATGCATGGTTTCAAAACTCACTTCACCGTTGTCATGGGGGACTTCAATGCGAAACTGGGCAAACGAGACGGGGATGAGCTGCAGGTAGGGCAATTTGGGGGTGGACGTCGGAATCACCGGGGTAACCAACTGGCTAGTTTTATGGAGAAGGAGGGCCTCTATATGATGAACTCCTTCTTCAGAAAGCGTGAGCACAGGAAGTCGACCTGGCAGAGCCCCGATGGTGCAACTAAAAATGAGATTGACTTCATCATGTCAACCAAGAAGCAAATGTTCAACGATGTCTCTGTGATCAATTAAGTGAAAACCAGGAGCGATCACCGCAAGGTACGAGGCACATTGAACATCAATATCAAGCTTGAAAGGTCTCGACTGATGACATCTACGCTCCGTCCAGCACAGATCCAGATCCAAAACCCCGAGAGCTTTCAGCTTGAACTACAGAATCGTTTCGAGTGCCTAGGAAGCTCAGTGGACGAATACAACGATGGGTTCGTGGAAACTGTCCATACGACTGGGGTCTGGGTCTAAGTTCTTCAAGACACGTCGTGCAGATAAGAACAAAAATCTCTCTGATCATACTCTTAAGCTCGTGAAGGAGCGTGAAATGATCCTGCAGTCTTCAGATGAGGCGTGTAAATACCGGCAGCCGTCAATAGACGGATCTCTAAATCCTTGAAGAGCGACCTCCGCCGCTTTAATACCGAGCGTATTAAAGACGCAATTGAGCGGAATAAAGGCTCCAAGGTATTTGCGAGAGATCTGGCTATTGGGCAGAGCCAGCTCACGAAACTGAAGACCGACGATGGCAGGGTCGTATCAGCCAAACTGGAGCTTCTGAGGGAGATCTAGAGTTTTTATGGGCAGTTGTACACGTTAACCAGTAAACCCGTTGTGGATCTAGCAAACGACCCAAGAGCTAGACTGACCCGACATTATACCGAAGACATCTCGAACGTCAGCCTGTACGAGATTAGGATGGCTCTGAAACAGCTTAAAAACAACAAGGCACCGGGTGATGATGGAATTACGGCCGGAGACCACATACATACGCTGCGGCAGGTTATACAGAAGACCGAAGAGTATAACCTGCCTCTCTGTTTAGCGTTTGTGGACTACGAGAAAGCCTTCGATTCGATCGAGACTTGGGCTGTACTGCAGTCTCTCCAACGGCGCCAAATCGATTATCGGTACATCGAGTTGTTGAAGTGTTTGTACAAAAACGCCACCATGTCAGTCCGACCAGACCTCGGAACCTATCCTTCTGCAGCGAGTTGTGAGTCTGGGAGACGTCATATCTCCGAAACTGTTCACCGCTGCACTGGAGGATGTCTTCAAGGTTCTGGCCTGGTGAGGGCTAGGCATCAACGTTAATTACGAGTACATCACTCACCTTCGGTTTGTCGACGATATAGTGGTCATGGCTGAGACTGAGACCATGGAGGACCTGAGTACAATGCTCGATGACCTCACTAGAGCCTTCGAAAGAGTGGGTCTTAAAATAAACATGGACCAAACCAAGGTCATTTTGAATGCCCATGTAACACCCACTACTATCAAGAACTGAGACTCTATACTCGAAGTTGTAGACGATTATGTCTACCTGAAATGAAATGATTTATTTTGCAAATAGGATATTAAATCACTTTTAAACGTCATTTTTTTTTTTTTATGAACGTTGGCGCCGGCATTACCTAACTGACTACCCCTGAGAAGAAATGCCGAAACAAACTCAGGGATTGTGGTCTCTTTTAAAGTCCAGACACTATTATTTGAATTTATATCAATGTGAGTGAGATCATGTAGGCATTGTCTGGTATGGTCTTTTGAGGAAAGAGCCATAGCAGGTTTGACTGGGACAAACGGTCCAGCTAGGTAGGTCTAACTTCGAGAAAGAGGTCAACCGTCGAATCCGACTCGGCTGGGCAGCGTTCGGGAAGCTGCGCGGTATCTTCTCGTCCAACTTACCGCAGTGTCTCAAGACGAAAGTCTATGACCAGTGTGTGTTGCCAGTGATTACATACGAGACCGAAACTTGGTCACAATGGGCCTCATTCACACTTGTGAGGCTTTCCACCAGTGTGTATTCGAATATGTTTTGTTAAATCACTCTTTCGTCTAAAACTTCTATGACATGTATCACATTTGAAACGTTGAAAGTCTTGATTACTATTAGTACTATAGTTCGTATCTAAAGCAATATTACTAATACTGTTTTGAACTCTTGGTTTTGTATTAATGAAATGTGTGGACGTACGCTTTTGAGTGTTCTGCATTTTTTCCGGGGCTGCTTTCTTCATCTCAGGTGTAATCGTATCTTCTAGTTTTGATGTTCGTGCGTGTTTCTTAAGTTTCTTCGCGACGGGTGCCCCTGGAATTATAAATCTGGTAAGTACAATGGGTATTGAATGATTCGCACTAGGACCGAAAAGCATCTACATCCCTAATAAAACACTTAGACGTGTCATTACGCTAAGTAATATACAAAATTATGCGAAAATCGACATCATTTGCCCACCTTATCAGGACCGGACTTCATCAAAGCGGATACGAGACGTGAGCAGCGGCGGAGATGTGTTGTACGAATATAATTTAGTTACACTTCACGTCTCTGGTTGGCTTTAGTGGAAACGGTTGAGCAGAAGGAGAGATGGGTCATATTAGTTCAAAACGCAGCTGAGACAAAAAGTGACGAAGTGCGGCGGTCGCTAAACTAGGCGTAAGTAGCCTGGTACAGACGTCTCTGTTCCTGTCAGTACGCATCTCCCCGTACAGCTTCGGTGGATACACCCTAACTCCTAAGCATCTCCTCTCTACTTCGCACGTCTCCGCTTTAGTGGAGTCCGGGCGTTCTATTGTGTCACACGCTCATGAGCGCCGGCAGCGCATCTTAAGCTCCACCAAGTAAATGTTTGTACCTCGCTTCGGAAAGAATAAGTCTGTTGTATTTTGTCCATACAGAAACAGGACTTATAATTGAGTCAATTTATACAGAAATGCTTAAGAATATTAAGAGAAAGTGAGCTATTGCGATCGAGCAAAGTTGGCTCGAAATTAGAGCGCACTGCATCGGTTCTTTCTTTGGTTCATTCAGAAATACGAGCTACTTTATAAAATTAGACAGAAAAGTTATAAAATTCGGAGGATGTACGTAAGGGAAGTGGGCTTGAAAATTTCAGCACCCTGCCTCAGTAGTATTTGGTTAGCCTTTTTATAGCGATCATACTTATTTTATCGCAGAGAACCAAAGATGAAGGATGCAAGAGCGAGAAAAGCGAGCATGAAATAATTTTAGCACAAGACGGGGGCCCCAGCGCCCATTGCATACGTTAACCACTTCCTATCAGGTCTGGGTAGGCCGATGGTTGACCGGTCTTATTGATCCATCAGTGGCCTGTTCACCTACCTATTGATAAATAAATAAATACTTACTTTTTGTTTTCTTAGCTTTTCGTTTATTTTTAAATACTTCTTGTTCTTTTCCTGCTTTAGCTTTTAACTCCATTATAGGTACATCATCTTCTGAATCCAGTTCAGAATGGTGTGGTGGTATATTATATTCTATATCCAGATAGTTGTCGTACAGATTTTTGGCTTCTAGACCTGTAAGTAAACCACAACAATCAAGGCTATATATTTGCTTTGCATAAATAATCAATTTTTGTTGAATTTAACCAAAAATAACACATTTTTAATCAATACTAGCGATCCGCCCCGGCTTGCACGGGTGCAATGTTTAACATATAAACCTTCCTTTTGAATGACTCTATCTATATATTAAACACAAATGCTTGCACTGACTGGACAGGTCCACTCAAATCTGTGTGGTTCTTTCTTCAAGAGACCATCTCAGAATCTGCATAGTCCTCATGTGAGTTAACCAAGATTATGTCTGGACTTTAAAACCTCTGAGTTTGTTTCGGCTGTTTCTTCTCAGAGTAGTCAGGTACGAAACACCGGCCCCATCTAGTTTAAAAAAGAGACGTGTAAAAGTGTTTTAAAAAAACCTATTTGCAAAATAAACATCATTTATCATTTTAAAAAAAAACCGCATCAAAATCCATTATGTAGTTTTAAAGATACATAGCGACAGCATACATAGGGACAGACAGACAGCGGAAAGCGACTTTGTTTTATCTATGTAGTGATAGTGATTAATGATCTTCCTCATTTATTTAAAAACCAACCACAAATGGTGTTTTTGCTAAAATACTTCTTTAATATTTAAGATACAACCGACGTGCCACAAATATTGACGACGGCAATAACGCTCTACTGCAGGTCCATAATTGGTTCACCGCTAATAATTTAGTATTCAATGGGAAAAAAACGAAGTGCATAAGATTTGCTCTACCGAATGTCAAAAGTAGTGATTGTGACATAGTATTGAATCAAGAGAAACTAATATTTGTCGATAAAACTATTTTCTTAGGGAACAGGCTCGACTCAAAGCTACAGTGGGGTCCTCATTTAACATCTCTTGCAGGACAGCAGAGGTCAGCAGCATATGCTGTTAGAAAAATCCGTCAATTTACTTATGTAGATACCGCAAGGCTAGTCTAGTTTAGTTTTGCCATAGTATTATTTCATACGGTATTTTACTATAGGGGCGGGCTGCAGACATAGAGTCTATATTTATTCTGCAGAAAAGAGCCATCAGAGCCATATATGGTCTACGTAGAAGCGATTTTCTAAAATAGCTATTTAAGGAAATTAACATATTGACAGTGCCTTGTCAATACATTTATGAGAATATCGTATACGTTAGGAAAAATCTGCATTTATTTAGTAAAAGAGGTGACAGGACACCACTATAATACTAGAAACAGGGACCAACTAGTACTGCCAGGTTTCAGGCTAGCTAAAGTAAGTACACTCATCTTTCATGGGGTACTGCTTAAAATGTTATAATAAAATACCTCCCCACATTCTACAACTGAATGAGACGAAATTTAGACAAGCATATTATAAGTTGGGAGATTACATCGATGATAGAAATGCTTGGCTCAATGCTGGTCCTGCTCCACAACCATAGCAGCAAACTAATTATTGATTACCATGTGAAGATCTTTGCATTAAATAGATTCAATTTCTTAATATTATAAAATTGCATAGCACTTGTGTAAGTACTATCTGTTTAGCTACCTTTTATTTACATTTAGTTATCTTTCATTGACTCGAATTTGCCCTGGCGGTTGAGAGAATGCCATGCTCACTCAAATGTCTCACCAATGATGGCGAGTGTGTTGGATCATTGACCCTGTGTTTCACATTGACCTGTTGATAAGTCGCGTTGGGGCCTGCCAGATAGACTCACACATTGAATTGACACCATTTACTTGTACTTGCTGCTGTCCATTATTCAAATACGATTTTACTAAACGAGCCAAAGTTTACCTAAACCGTAATGCTCAAGTTTTTAGGAGGGTTTAGTTAATAATAATAATAATCTCTTTATTTCAGAATAAACTCCATAAATTTACGTTAGTACATATTCACTTAAAAACTATGTTAGCGTACAGCACAAATACAACGATATTAGTAACATTAAAACTTAACAACTATGTTAGTAGACATTAACTATATTTACAGGAGCATGTAGCTGACTTAGATACCAGATAATAGGACAATCCAGTTTGTTGGCAATTACACTCAGGTGACTGTTGGTACTGGCACGCACCCTACGCAACAAGGACGCTGCTCGCTTGCGTCTGATCGCAGCGAAGCTGTCAGTCTGGGCGTCCGCGAACATCCCAGAGGCACTACAGAAACGTGGCAGCCCCAACAGCATCCTGAATGCATTGTTGTACTGGACGCGAAGAGCATTAACGGCCTTTTGTGTAAAGCTAGTCCAGAGGCTACAGGTGTAAAATACTTGACAGTATGCTTGGAAAAGAGTTATTTTAACTGAACCCGTGCAGCGTGAGAACCTTCGGATCAGCATATTACATCTCACCGACAATGCTCTGCGCTCCCGGTCCACATCTAGATTGTCCTTCAAATCCTCCGTAACAATATGCCCTAGATATTTAAACTGACGAACACGGTTCAAGACACAACCACTCAACGAGACAGTTGGGTAGCTCTCTGTGACCTTGTTAGCCGCCTTAAAGATCAGCAACTCACTCTTGACCGAATTGTACCTCAAACCGTGTCCCTCAGCGTAACTTTCACAGACTCATATTAACTTCCTGAGACCTGCCATTGACGGGCTCAGCAACGCCATGTCATCAGCGTAGCTAATATTATTAAAAGCAACCCTATCGACATAGCATCCAGCATGTAAACTGCTGAGCTCGACAATGAGGTCATTTATGTATAAATTAAACAAAGTAGGGGAGGTTAACCCACCCTGCCTAACTCCACATTCCATCACGTACTCATCCGAAAGTACATTTGCCCACCTTACACAATTTAGTTGATGGGAGTACCAATATTTGAAAATTTTTATCACCAAAGCAAAAGCAAGTCAAACAAGCAAGCAAGCAAGTTAAGCAATCAAATGCCTTCGAAAGGTCACAGAAGATTCCAGGCATCTTGTGCCTCTTCCTGCGCAGTAAATATGCGTTTTAATAAAGTGACACCAGCGTCAGTCAAACAACGTCTTTTGGTAATACCCTGCTGTTGCTCGTGTAATATTTTAATGGTGTCAAATGATCCAGGCATAAACTAAATATTCAGGCTAAATACACTATAGTCTCAATTATTAAGGTACAACGTCTGATAGACATACCCCATAGATCTTAGGTTAATTTGATCTTTGACTGCTATTATATTTTGTCAAAAAAGCAGTAGAGGGTAATCATTTAATTGAATTTGTTTTATATTTTATTTTGAATTGAATTGTTTTTAATTGAATTATGTAGAACTGAATTGAATTATACTGAGCTGAATTGAATTATTTTGATTTGAAATATATTGAACTCAATTATATTAAACTGAATTGCAGTGAATCAATAATTTAATGGAATTAAAATAATTTGTAATTTGTTTTTAATCCAAAAAGCAGGAAAAGTTTAATTGAATTGGAATAAATTAATTTGTAATATATTATATTATACAGCTGTCACAGAAGACTCAGACGTTCTGTCAGATTTGTGTGTCTGTGCATGTGTAAAATCTACCATAGTCTGTTATTGTTTTGATAAGACATGGATATTAGTGTGGGTTACATGTTGTGATCTTGTCTTTGAATTTATTTTCTGTAGCATGTAACTGTTTTAAGTCCCTAATAAATGAAAAATACTTCTCTCGCTCGCAGTGTCTGAGTTTATCTTGTTCAAACAGCAGCAGCACGGGACTTCATCACTTAAATGTTTTATAATAAGTATAAGTGATTCGCTGACAGATACAATTTGTATTTTTTCTTAAAAACATACCATTATCACTTTGATGTTCCTCCTTTGGCTCAATAATATCTTCTAGACTCTGAACATCAGTTGGCAACTTTTCTTCCACTTTCACAGTCATGCTTTCATTGTGACCGACATCAACTATATTTATGCTCTGTATTGGAGAGTTAATAAACCCATGGAACAAGTGTTCTTGGTTTTTTAAAGGTTTTGGCTGTTAAAGAAGATATCAGTATTAGTTCAATAAGTATGATGATGATCACGAGGGCTTTACTTTCACATCTGCATAGCTATTCACAAATGCTTCGAATCGATTTCGATTCGACAAGTTGTATGTCTATCTTTTTTTGGCATTACGAAAGCGAGCGAGATAGACATACCATTTTCCGAATAGAAATCGAATCAAAGTGTGAATAGCTATGCAGATCAGAATACTATCATTCGATAATATCTCTGTTGCAGAATATCTCACCTCCTGGTTCCCATTCATAATCTGAGCAAACCACTTTTCAGCTTCCACAGATTTTGAGAATAATTGGTAGCATTTCTTCAGTTGAGCACAGCAGAGGAAACAAGCGAGTATTGGTCTTCTGTCTTCAGTTACAAACTGCAACAAAATGATTTGTTAAATAAATAAAAGATTTACTTTCTAATGTATTGTAATATTACAATACAGTAGAAACTGTAAGTACTGTTGAGATGTACATCTCAACAATTTCCAGCACCAATATCTTTGTTTTCCAAGATAAACAGAAACACTAATATACTTGCCTGGTTATGAACATACTGGAGATTAAATTTCAAAGCTACTATAACTTAGTGGGTAACATATTATAACATCAACTTACTGGAATATCAGTTAGCTTTTCATAGAGTTCATGTAAGTTCTTGTTGACCACTACATGCATCCGAACATTCTCCACTAAACATATTCTACACATACACATTGGT
The DNA here is from genome assembly GCA_947578425.1 of Eugnorisma glareosa. Lineage (NCBI taxonomy): Eukaryota > Metazoa > Arthropoda > Insecta > Lepidoptera > Noctuidae > Eugnorisma > Eugnorisma glareosa. Next base: position 3,483,187 of record OX387984.1, read on the forward strand.
AGTTTCTCCATCTTTGAACTCAAAAAGAATAAGTTGTTTAATATTTAAAACTACGAAACAGATTTGAGTATAACTGGCGTGGATTGTATATTATTAAGACGATTTCTTCTTATTTGTCTACACACTCAACGAATAGGTAAAACAAAAAACCATCACAATTTCACAAACTTGCCAATGTCATTTATGTGTGCTATAAGCCGATAGCGGTATAATAGCTAACATAAGAGTTACCGCAGTTATTTGCACTTCTATTCTATTCTCTTTCGATACGCCTTCAACTCTTCATTAATTAACAGAGTATTTTTAAATAAACACGACGTTCAATACATGCACCGGTCTAGACCACAGATTAGATATTAGTTTAGTAGCCATTAGTAGCTGTCGAGACTAGAGAGCTTGCGTGCGCCCACAGAGTACATTTTTATATTGCCATAAGCGCCGACCGAAAGGTATTATTACTCCATGTGCGTTTCGTTACCTGCCAGTATTACCATTATCTGCGTACCCATCATACTATTTGGTTCAACTCTTCATTATGGTGGAAGCGCAAGGGTAATCCGCGAAATTTAAATTTTCTCACGTTTATTGCAATTTGCAGGTCAGTGTCAGGTTGGATATTGATGAACCTAAAAATCGCGCTAATAACTCGTATGTAGTTACAAAATTATAATCCTTTAAATCATCAATACAACCTTCCAAATTTATTTAACCCCATTCAATGACTATTTCATGAAAAAGTCACTCAATGGGGTTAAATCATTTTGGAGAGTATTGATGATTTCAATGTTTATAATTTTGTAACTTCATACGTGTTAGCGGCGCGACTCATTTTTCATCTACATACAACCTGAAAATAGCTAAAAAGAATGAAAATTTAAATTTCGCGGTCAACCCTCACGCTTCCACCCAAGCCGAAACGTGGAAAAAATCGATGCATCTGTATGTTTTAAAAATAATTTTCTGAACGAATTCTCATTTTGACACAAGACAGTGACAGCTTGTTCTAACCATAAACGTAGTTCTTTCAAACCTACTTTTCGTTCGAAGTCTTGAGTGAGTACGTTTTTAAAAACAGACGCATGTATGTGATATTTATTACTGTATTACTAAACGTTATCACGTAAGCATTCAGACTAAAACTATGCCTCAATTCCATATAGACGAGGTGTATCCAAAAGACACCGTGTACCCAATGGTAGTCAGTTTCCAAAATGGATACGTAACCCAAAAATTCAAAACAAATGATTGTTTAGTATTGGAAGACGAAAATACTGGCAAAAAAACTGTCGCTACAGAGGTATGTGACTTAATATACAGTGGAGAAGAAGAGCAAGAAGATCTAGGCAGGACTTTGATACTCGCTCGTAACAATAAGACAGGAAAAGTCCGTCTAATCGAAGCTGAGAATATCGAACTGAAACCTGTAATGGAATCTAGCATAGATACTACAGACGCGACTGACACGAGTTATTTAGAGCTCAGCAGAAAGTTCGGATCGAAAAAACATAAGCAAATAATGGAACAGCGAGAAAAATTGAAGATAAATGTTCAAACAGTCACTGAACAGATGCAAAATGTAACAGACAGCATCACTGAAGACCAATTAGACCTGTCATCTTATAACAAGACTGATTCTGACGAGTTCTACATACCACCGATAAACAGAGAAGCAACCACAGTTGAAGAAGTCTATGATATTAATGCTATACTGACTCCTGAACAGTGTGAAAAGATCTACTCCGAAATAGAAGGCACGAAGTACATATCAGAGTTGAACCCGTTTCTAAAATCGCTTGCAACAAAGGAACTGTCGAAACAGCACACTGTCTTATTAGTTTATGCACAAACCTTACTACAGTTATACTCAACGTTGATGAAGGAAATAAGCAAAAAAACATTCACTGCTTGTCCGTACTCCGTTACTCTTAACGAGACTGTGTTAAACAATTTCTTGAGTAATATAAATGGTAAACGCGGTCGTTCACCGCAGTTTAAGGATAAATCTTTATGTCACGCATTAGTTTTTATTCTTTTAATAAATAATTATAAGTTTAATTTTAATGATTTGTGCCAAGAATTGAAGTTGACCCAGCGGACGGTTACCTCGAAGGTTGCGTTAACCGGTGCCACATTAGTTGCTGTAGGTACTAAGAAAGTTGCTCAGTTGAAGTTACCGTTGAACCGACCGGCGTTGAGAAGGAAAAGTACGAAGTTTTGAATAAATGTGTTTAATGTTATGTTGTGTAGTTTTATTCTGATCTTTTATTTTGAATATTCAATACTATTCATGGTCCACTTTCCAGTAGCTGCTCAGAGTGTGGATTCGTGACCAGCTAATGGCAATAGGTTTATATGGGTCTCAAACATTACCAGCAAAATGTAGGTGTAGTATACAGGTGAATTTTCGAAGTGGGTGTGGATGGCCAAAATCTTGGAAACTATGAGGAATAGCGAAAAATACTCTAATGAGTCTTGAATTCGATTTTGATGAAAACTAAAACTGCATCATTAGAATTTTGAAAAATCAATATTCCTAACCAGGAATCAAACCCTTTGATTTCGGAAAAATACACACGCTGTATTATTTCACCATTCGATAGTCTCGCTAATAAGGATCAAATTCTGGGAAAAAATGACATGACAAATTAAAGGAAAGAGTTAATTTTTTTAAAAACATAATCACCCTGTTTAGAGGGTGTAACAAGACCCATAACGAAACCATCAACCAAGCATTAAGTACATCAATTATGTAACTATGCCCAAAAAATATTGTTGGGAAAATACTTTTTTTTGGGTGAAAAATCATGTGCGTGTGAACTGAGGGACTACTGGTATTTCGCAAAATATAAATAATAGGATTTAGTAGTACCTAGTCTTAAAACAATTGTAGAACAAATCTGCGTATTTATTAACAAATATTTTAAAAACTACAGCCCTTTAAGTGTGGTCCCTCAGTCGTCATAGACCATCAGCCAGATCTCGGAAAGTATCTGGAAAATTAAGGTAACTTTACGCAAAAATTATTGCCGGGAAACGACTTCTTTTTTTGGGGTGAAAAATTACGATTTACGGTAGGACTCAATGTAACGTACTTAAAACATTGTGCTGATGGATGGATTCAATAGTATGGGGGTTGTTTAAAGTAAAAATCATAATTAAAAACATTTATTTAAAAAAAGAACTTGTGAAATTCTTGGAACTTTGACCCCCAATATCTCCGTAACTAGAAGGTATGGTCAGGCCTCCGTCACTCCATGTACTTGCGCGCTATAATTACCTACCGCCAGGCCGAGCGGTCTCGGGCCGTTTGCGGACCAAATTCAGTGCGGTTTTCACAAGCGAAGCAAGCGCACGCATGTCGTAATCTTTCCATTGGTTCGTACGCGTACCTACGATGCCGTCTGGTGCCTTATGTGCTGTAGATGGGTGCAAATCAAGTAAAAGACGGGATAAACAACTAACATTTTTTCATTTTTCCGTTTCCATTTCTCCATTTCCAAAACACATGTAACTTTTTTTTTTTTTTTTTATTTCACCTACACACTGACCTCTATAATTATGTTTTATCTAGTCGTATTGCACAGTCAGCACCAATTCATAAAAAAAAATGTTTTATTATCGATACAATTTTAAACTACCACTTAAAGTCAGAACGTGTCTACAGTTCTCAATAACATAGACACAAAAAGTTATTGTATGTTCATTTAATTTTATCGAAGAGGCAGCCCTGCGATTGCTCTGAAGTCGCGCGTTGCAAAGCAATCACAACTGTACGCTTGAGTATTTAGGCACATTTTAGCATGCAGCGGTTGCTGACGCGACGGAGTAGGCTATTATAGCAGTAGGTATTGGAAATTTTCTACTGAGTGAAGTATCTGTTACGTAGTAACTATTTAGTAATCTGTGGTATGGTAGGGATTGTCTAGAACAAAAAAAATACCGCAATGACGGGGAGAACAAGTGCCTTTCGGCTTCGTTAAGAGGGCCCTTCCCGGCCCGTCTATCGTTAACGCGAGCATGGTCAAAAATGGTGTTGTTTCATCCAGAGCCACAGCGGCGATTTTCTTTCAACTACCACGCCCCGACCCCGCACAACTCATCTCCCTCGCACCTCATACCGCCTAACGCGATGACATTGAACGAAAAATAGTGTTCGAAAATTCCTTCAACTTGTTCCAGGAAATACGTGTTTTTGAATAAGTCTTTCAAGTGTGTGAAAAAAGAATTAGTCATTAAGAATCTCCATTACATGTGCAAGGTTTATATTGAGATGTTTTCTTTATTTACAGTTTATTAGTACATTATGAAAGGCTAAATATCAGTTAAAATTTGTGCAAAACAGCAATTTTTGGAGGCTTATACTGAATTTGTTTCTACATTTTTTTATTTTTTGCTACCATAGAAACCTAGTTATCACAAAATACCTATTAGTTCAAAAAAATCAAAGATCATCTGTTAAGACCATTGATATATTAAAAAACCTTTTTAATATATCAATGGTTACGACATAATCACGTACGAGCGTTTGTATGAAAAGTATGACATGACGTGTTGGCCACTCTTACGGGACTTGTTACACACTTTAAGTACCCACACCACTGAATAATAAGTAAAAGTACTACTGCCAATCATAATTGCGGGCTTGATGTTAAAATAAAATGACATCATCATCACCTTACTGCCCTTGTCCTATTCTACTTGGGCTTGGCGCAACATGTTTTCTTCTCCATTCTCAGACATCACGGCATCATTTAGTCCTTTCTCTTTCATATCATTCCTCACACAATGTGTTAAAATAAAATAACAAATACAGCATTAAACATCATTTATTGTAAAAGTGAAGTCTTATAATAATATACAGGTTACATAACTATTTAAAAAAAAAAACATTTATTTCAATTACAATAGGCATTTCGATACATGTTATTGGAGATCACCTTTTAAGCAAGGAATTGCTTGTATTAGGAGACTCCGCACTTCCACTTGTCATTATTAATTATTTAGTTACCATAAACAATCTTGCAAATATACATGTATTGGAAAATTATTAACGTTAGGTAATTAAATGTATACACGATGACAACATAATTACATGTACAGTCACGAGCACTAATTTTCGCGAGAAAAAACGATTGTAACTTGAAGATAGGATGTTTTTCATAAAAATAGAGTTCCAGAATACAGTCTGTGTTCGTAAAACATGATACTTTAATCAGAACAGTAGGAGAAAAACACTATAAAAAGTTGTTAAATGTTTACATATTGGTGCTCGTGACTGTACACATATTTTATTACAATTTAAAATTGTTTTCGTAGTTATCGACGTGTAGATACACTATTACAGTTCTTTATATATTCTTCTATAGTAATTTGATTAATTAAAATTAGTTTCAACCAATCACATGACTTGATGCTTGAGTCGTGAGTGGCGTTCTAACTATGGGTCTAACAGTAATGCAAAGATGAAAATCAGAGGGTTCAATAACTGTGGATGGAAAGTGCAGACGGGCCCCAAATAGGCACAGTCGGCCCCAGGAAGATGTGTGACGAACAAGGAACCATTTTTTTGTCATTATTCCATAATTGTGTAAACAATGTAAAGCTTCAAAGCATAGTAAACAATTAATTTCACCAATACCATTGTTACGGACGACGCAGCTTATGTAAATTATGTATATAATATGATTTTAAGTATATAAGTTATGAAACAATGTTATTTAAGGTTTAGATATAAGTACCAATAAATCTTGATTTGATAGTAGGGATCATTACGAAATAATACAACAACATTATAGTTACGGTGGTTTCAATATCCCTTAGAACATATAGGTAGCTAAACACGACATTTGTAAAGGCAGAGAGCACGATCCAGACAGGTCCGGACAAGTCAAAACCTGTCGAGATCACCGCCCGACACATCAAAATAAACACGCACTCTAAGCGGGTAATCGTGCTCTGCGCTTATTACGCTACCCACTACTTGCCCCATGTGTAAAATGAATATAAAACGGGTGGCTTGTTGCAAAATTCGTAGATTTCGTAGTCGTCACTCAACAGTCAAGCAGCAAGCCAGCCCTTGGAATATATAAGAAACAAGAAGTCTGAACCTGAAGTTTTATTTGAAGAAATACAGTCCACCTTGACAACCACATTTTCGAACGAATGCGGTTTAGGTACATAGATTTCCCTGTTTTGGACATAGGGTTTTTATATTATCATATATCCAGCCCGTATACAGTGGCGTGCAGTGCTTCCCGAAGGCGGGCAGGCCAAGCAAAAAAAAAAAACTCGCAACATCACAGCGTCGCTCTACTTAGGATGACCCTCAAAGTAGTCACATCTATTGATACATTCACTAACCCTCCCAGGCCCCCGCATCTGTCTTCTAGTCTTCTTCATCGTCTTTTTAGTAAGCAACAACAACGCCAATGAGAAACAACGCCATCTAGCTTAAATATAAGGAATTTCAATGGTATTCTGTCAATACAAGAACGAAGGATGTCGCTTCGTTACAAAAAAACCTAAAAAATAAAACAGAGGGCGCTGTAAACAAAAAAAAATAGTTTAGTTTTCGTTCCGTACCCAATTTTGAGCGTCTGACCGGAATATTTGAAAAACAAACATTGAAAATAAGCCTGTAAAAACCAAAGTTATAAATACAAGAACTCACCACATTAATCAAGGTTCAAATCACGATTTTCTGACAATGCAAACAGAAGAAAGATTCATTTGAAATACCGAGTACGAGATGAATTTTGGGTTAATTCTCGTAATTCGGGTATCTACACATTTTCCTTTAGACACAACTTGAATCTTAACATCAAACAATCGTGAATACTTATTGTTTTTAACTTCTGACAAACACATTATCAGCGCAAACTTCACAACAGAACACCATTTTTAAGTAAATAAACAAATACAACAAATAATATTTACACTACTGTACGTTTCAAAACGAATTACAACCGTCAGATATTATAATAATCAAAACATTCAAGATCACGAAATAAATTTTGCTTGTCACATGAAACAAATATGGCTTCTAAGAAAAATACAATTGTTATTTTGTCAATGAAAAAAACACTACCAAATATAATTGCATCACCGCATACCGTTTTAGCCGGATAATACTTTGTGGGGCAGCCAATCAGTGGCCAGCTAGCCAGCTACACTCGCAGGAGTTTACGCCCCTATTTACTATGTGTGCCGTTCGTATTTCCGTGTATATACACGAAAATCCTTATCAGTGTGCTTAAATTTATCAATGGAAATTAGGCCGGCTGGGGCCTTGCCTAGACTCGTAATATTATTACCAGTTACGTCACACGGCCGCGACAAGTTGCTTTAAGTATTATAACAGGCGTTTTATTTTTTTATTTTTGATTAATATAGTTATAATAAATGCATTTGTTGCGTTGTTGGTAGGAATGGTAGGGTAGGCTAGGCCTAATTGCCTCTATGGACGGCACGCCCCTGCCCGTATACCTAGAAGGTATTGTTGAAATTGTTTACTATGTTTTTTAGATTCACATTTTACACACAATTATGGAACAATACCTAGTTACCTATAGATAATAAAATTATTCCTTGTCGGTGTTTACATCTTTTTGGGGCTGATTGTGTTTGAAATGACTTAATTTAAAGTTTGAGTAACTTCTATTTCTACGATTATCAGTCGAACTTACAGTCTAGATAAGATTCCATATACTGGCATATTTTTTAAGCAGTGCGCAAAAAAATTTTGGTGAATCAGTATCAAGTGGGCTACCATGAAGTCTTAAAGCAGAAGTAATCCCAGTGTGGGAAAGAGATGGCGCTAGACGACCTGTATAGCTCTGTCTCTTTTCCACACTGGAATTACTCCTGCTTTAAGACGTCATCGTAGGCCACCTGTAATAGAACACATTTCCATTATTTGTTCAGAACTTTTTTATATTTTTTTATCCGACTTTAAATCAGCAAAATATGCACACTATCTATTCGTAATAATACCGCGGCGCACGCGGCCATGTTATGCAGCGGGGGTGAAATCCCTTCCCGAGCGGCAGGGGCGGGGTCGATGCCCGCGGCCCGACAGTCGCTCATCGCATGCAGCGCTGTCGTGACGTCCTGTTCAAACTTTCCCGCGCAGATCCTGCGCCACACGTGTGTCGTACTCGTACCTACAGGTCACGATGTCGGACTTAAGTAACCGGGAGTTTAATGAAATGGTGCGGGTCTATTTATTAAGAGGTGAAAGTGTACGAGCAGCTCGCAGAATGTATGTGCTACACCTAGCAACACTGGACTCGCGCGTACGTCATCTAGGATAGACAACTGTCATGTAATCTGTCACTTGAATCATGGTCACGAATATACGAGAAATTAGAAGCGCATCTTTATTTCCATATCCAGCTCCCTCTATTATTTCCATCGAATACAGGACAGTACAAACACAACAGAATTGGCGACGAGGATTGTGGATTATTGAAGGATTATCTTACGTGACCTTGAGGTAAAATTTACTATTCCCACGTGCATCCTAACCATTTTTTTTTTCCTTCTGCTCCAAGGGTTCCTTTAGCCTGTGATGACAACCCGCTTCACAAATTCCTTATTCCTTACCCACCGAACGACATACTTCATAAACAATGGAGGGATTGGCACAAGTTCAAAATCAAATGATGGAAACCATGCGCGGCATACAGATACAGCAAGCAAACCTACAAAGTGCACTACAAAATCAAGTACAAACATCAAAAACAATAAGTGGCATTACAACCGTACGACGAAATAAACGAGGCTTTCAGTACGTATTTACAATGTCTACAAAATTACATAACCTTGAAAACTGTGACAGACCCAGGTGTCAAAGTACAAATATTTCTTAACTGCATTGGACCGAAATACTACCAAGTACTGAAAAATATTACGGCGCCAGAGACTCCGGAATCAAAATCATTTGATAATCTCATAAAAATATTAGGAGATCACATTTCACCAGAACCAGGGGAAGTCGCACAGCAGCACAAATTCTGTCTTAGGCAGCAACATGAACATGAAAGTATTGCTAACTATGTTGCTGGACTGAAAGAAATTGGAGGGAAGTGCAACTTTGTTTGCAACAATTGTAAACAAACCACCTTTGATACACACCTGCGAGTTCAATTCATACGGGGGCTTCGTAACATAGATATTAAAGAGAGACTATTACAGGAATCACCTAATACAAAGTTTGAGGATGTGGTAAAAATTGCCATGGCCATTGAAACTTCAAAATATGAAACTAAAGAAATGGGCCAAGAAGTACATACAAATATAAATAAAATATCAGTAAATAAGAAGAAAAAGTACACAAATAATGAGAGATCAAATACATCTACGAATAATACATACAAAAATGATACAAAAGAAAAGGAAATAACTTGTTTTTGTTGTGGCAGAGAGAACCATACAGCACGGCAATGTAAAGTTAAACATACATTATATTGTAAGAAGTGCAATCGACGAGGACATGTTCAGTCAGTGTGTTTCAAAGATCAGAAACAATTACAAATTGAAAGTGAACTGTCCAGTGATGAAAGCGAAGATGAAATATATAAAGTACATAAAATACATAAAGAGTACACTACAGATAATGATAAATTTAATATTACATTACAACTAAATGGAAAAATACAAACCTTAGAATTGGATACCGGTGCAGCGGTTACAACATGCTCTTCAGAATATTACAAAAATAATTTCAAAAACCTGAAACTGGAAGATACACCAGTTAAGCTACGTACATACACAGGTGAAATAATAAAACCATTGGGTACCTGCAAATTAAAAATAAAATACAAAATTAAGGAAATAGAAGGAAGAATATTTGTGATTGAAAAAAAAGTAGACCCAGTGGTGGGAAGAGAATGGTTGAGGAAGTTGAATTTAGAATTTGAAATAAATGCCATTGAAAAGGAATAAAAAGATAATACAGAAAAAGAATTTAAACTTAAACTACAGAATTTACTAGAAGAATATAAAGAATTATTTTCTGAAGAAATTGGAGAAATAAAAGATTATCAAGCAGAATTTAAATTGAAAGAAGGAACAGTACCTGTATTTCTGAAGCCAAGACCGGTACCATTTGCTCTCAAAAATCAAGTCGAAGCAGAGTTAGACAGATTGGAGCATGAAGACATATTAGAGAAAGTCACCTACTCTCAATGGGGTACACCTACAGTTCCTGTTATGAAACAAAATGGTAAAGTACGTCTGTGTGCAGATTACAGAGCGACATTGAATAAAAATTTGGAAAATAATAACTATCCAATACCTAGAGTTGACGAAATATTTTCAAAGCTAAGTGGAGGAAAATATTTTTGTACATTGGATATTAACCAAGCATACTTACACATGAAAACAAATGAAGATACAGCAGAGATGCAAGCTATTAGTACATGCAAAGGTACTTACAAAGTAAAAAGACTCATGTTTGGAGTGAAAATTGCACCAAATATATGGCAAAGATACATGGATCAAACTCTACAAGGTATAGAAGGTACTGCCTGTTTCTTTGATGATATCGCAGTACAGGGACAAACATACATACAATTACTTCAGAGAATCAGACAAGTTTTTGAGAAATTACGGAAGTGTGGACTTCACATAAATAAAAAGAAATGTCAATTTTTCCAAAGGTCAGTAACATACCTGGGCCATACAATCAATGAACAAGGCCTACATCCTACACAAGAGAAGGTGAGCGATATAAAGAATAGCCCAAGACCTACAGATGTTTCTTCACTACGCACGTTCCTAGGAATGATAAATTACTACCAACAATTTATCCCAAACCTAGCATCAAAGTTAAACCCACTTTACAGATTACTACAAAAAGAAACAAAGTTTGTATGGACCTCAAGTGAGAAGGTTTTCCAAGATCTAAAAGAGGAAATCTGCGGAGAAAAGGTATTGACACCATTCCATGACAACTTACCGGTAACACTGGCTACTGACGCATCACCTACGGGATTTGGAGCGGTATTGTCACACATCATGCCAGATAAAACGGAAAGACCTATTGCATTTGCTTCCAGATCACTAACGAAAGCAGAAAGAGGGTACAGCCAACTTGATAAAGAAGCAGCAGCATTGATATGGGGTCTTAAAAAGTTCTTTCAATACTGCTATGGGAGAAAAATAACCCTGATTATTGACAACCAACCACTGGCTAGAATCTTACACCCAGAGAAGGCAATACCTGGTACTACAGCCATTAGACTAGTACATTATGCAAATTTCTTGGCTGGATTCAACTACGAAATTAAACTCAGGAAAACTACAGAACATGCAAATGCTGACTATTTTTCTAGAAATACGGTGACTACTGATTTAAACAAAGGAAAACTTACTGATGATGATGTTTTCTACCTAAATCAAATCACAGAAATGCCAGTTACACAACAAGAAATTAAAGAAGCTACAGCTACAGATCCAGAACTACAAAAACTCTTCTTCTTTTCTTTTCTTCTTTCTATATACAGTCAGGCAGAGAAGATTGCAAGAGAATACATTATAATAATAATAATAATCACTCATAATTATAATTTTCACCACAGAATAACTGCATCTTCTATGGCATTAGAGTAGTCATACCAAAGAAACTCCAGCACAAAGTATTAGAAGAATTACATACAGCTCATACAGGTATTGTAAAAATGAAGGCGTTAGCCAGAAGCTATGTATGGTGGCAAAATATTGACTCAGACATAGAGAACATGGTTAAACAATGTAAAATGTGTTGTCTCATGCAGAAAAATCCTACAAAGGTACCTATACATGCTTGGGAATATCCAAAAGAACCATGGAGCCGTATACACATTGACTATGCTGGACCGTTCATGAACCAATACTTCCTTATTGTGGTAGATGCATATACCAAATGGCTTGAAGTTGTACCAACAACATCTATTACTGCAACAGCTACAATTAATATCCTGAAAAAGATATATACCACTTATGGCCTACCAATAACTCAAGTTTCAGATAATGGAAGACAGTTCAGATCAGAAGAAATGCAAAGATTTTTAAAAGAAAACGGAATACAAGCTAAATTCACAGCACCTTTCCATCCGTCAACAAACGGTCAAGCAGAGAGATATGTGCAAACACTGAAAAATAAATTAAAGTCAATGGCTAATGAAGAAGGATCCTTACAAGACAAATTGCAGAGATTTTTAATGACGTACAGGAAAACACCTAACAACACCACAGGAATAAGCCCAGCTGAAATGATGTATAAAAGGATATACAGAACACGGATTGACCTTGTAAAAAGAGAACGAGAGATAAGAAGAAATAATGGAAATGATGACCTGACTGTAAACAAAGAATTCAAAAGAGGAGATAGAGTACAAATAAGAGGGTATGACGGAAATAAGTGGAAATTTGGAAAAATATTGGACAGAAGAGGGAAACTACATTACGAAATTGAGGCAGATGGGAAGAAACAACAAAGACATGTGGATCAGATAATTGGGACTAAATGCACAAGGGATAATGACCATCTCAACATTTCTGACACTTACCTGCGGCAGCCGAGATTATCTCAGGATACGGACTCAATTACAAAAGATAGCCCTGCCCAGAATGAAGATCTTACACCATCGTCAGAAAACCCTGAAAAGGAAACCAGTCCAGAAACTTCCAGACGGGCAGAAAACCTACAGTGGCTACCTACAGCACCAACTGTACATACACCTGCGCCAGCACTTACCTTGATGGAGACGCGTCGCAGTACAAGGACCAGGAAACCGCCAAAACGGTTGGATCTTTAAGTTAATAACGTAGGGGAGGCTGCTACACCTAGCAACACTGGACTCGCGCGTACGTCATCTAGGATAGACAACTGTCATGTAATCTGTCACTTGAATCATGGTCACGAATATACGAGAAATTAGAAGCGTATCTTTATTTCCATATCCAGCTCCCTCTATTATTTCTATCGAATACAGGACAGTACAAACACAACAGTATGCAACGGAGAGCATACCCCGAGTGCGAGCCCAAGGTATCCTTAACCCCGCAGCCTCTAATGAAAGGATCATTTTAGCAGCCACTCAAACGCTGCTTGATCACGGTCAGTATGCTTTATTTTCTGCATTTTGATGCCCACGAAAGTATGAATGAAAAATTGGAATTACTCTTCAAATAACTTCAGATCACGGCCAAATCTTAAAAAAAGTCTAGTTGGAACCAGATAAAATCGGCGATCAGTACATTGTAACCCACGTAAATGATGCCTGTGCTTGATAAACAAACGAGCGTGGAGCGCCGCTGCCCGCGAGTTGGTGGCCATAAAATCAATTTCAAAGTAAACATTTTTCGATAACGATAACTTCATTTTTTTGTACTAAGACATATCAAGATAAAAAAATAAGTAGGTATTTAATAAAACTCATTTAAGTTTAGTTTGTCAAAGTTTGCGCACTGAATAAAAATTGATCCTGTATAATATAGTAGTTATTATTAATATGCTTCTGCAATATTGCATTGGAGTACTAATAAATACGATTTACGAGCTATTATTTGAGATTTTTGACCAAGATTCTTTGATATTCGAATCGATAAAATGTCGATCATTGAAAAATAATTTTCCTGTAATTTAGGCGGATGCGCTAAGGTAGCGCGCGAAATTCAAATTTTCTTATGGTGCTCACTTCTGTTAAAAATGTTTACAAACATAAGTAAACATTTACTAAACAAACATTTGATCACAATAAGAAAATGTTTTCATGAGTAATGTTAAAAAACATCTCTAAACAAAATTGTTACGAAACAAATTGTAACAAATAGAACATTTGTTTATAAACATTTATCCAGGCGACAGAAGGGTATGCGGAGTTCTTTTTATTTTAACAAAAACATTAAAGCTAATCCAATGAGCAAATCTTCCATTTTCGTGTAGACGCGCCTCGGAACGTAAATCCAAAATGCGAGCCGAAATCATGTTCTCAAATGTTATCTTATAACGTAAACATTTTCCATCAGAGTAGGAGCACTCAGAACATCTAACAATACCTAACAGAATGTAACAATTCCTAATAAATGTATTAAGTGTTAGAAAATGTTTGTAAACATTTTTAACAGCGGTTTGGGAGCACCTTTACGTTTTGCAGGTCGGTGTCAGGTTGTATATTGATTAAAATATGATTCGCGACCGTTTCAAATATGTATTTATAGAGATATACTCATTAACATCATCAATACAACCCTCTTAGTTCATTCATTGATATCATATTTTGTTTAACACACAACCTGACACTGACCCGCAAATTATAAGATATTTTGAATTTCGCGGGCTACCCTGCGGGCGCTTCCACCTTAAACACTACAGAACTAAACATAACACCAACTTCCGGCTTTAGGCTTTTTACCCTTTCATTGCCTTCTCTATAACACGAAGTCCTCTAAACCATTGTTCCGCAAACTTTATGTGTTCAAGGTACATCTAGGAAATCGGATTTAGGAAGTATAGTATCATAAATGAAAAACCAATATTGACATATTATTAATCATAGCATATGCATAATCAGCCTTTAATGTTCCCACTGCTGGGACACTTGGCCTCCTCTCTGAGAGGGAATGGGCTATGATCAATCACGCGGGCCCAGTGCGGGTTGGTAGATGTCACATGTCTTCGAATTTTTGGTTCTAGGACATGCCGGTTTTCTCACGATGATTTCCTTCACCGTTTTGAGAGCAGTGGTGATGAAATAAATTACACAAAGTAATACGCCGGCCTGGGTTTGAACCCACGATTTACTGGTGGCAAGTCGGGGCCGCCACCACTGTTCTTACTATTATATTAATCTACATTTATTATAAAAGTTTTGCGGCTGTTTAAGTAGATATTTGTCTTCCGACTGTCTAATTAGCTTTAAGAGAAAACTTTATTTTTCCAAGGCACACCTACTAATGACCACGGTACACCAGTGTGTCGCGGCACATTTTGCGGAACACTGCTCCAGACGACAAACAAAAACATAATTTTAGCAATCTTTATACAGCGTGTAACAAAAGGAATAGTCGTCATAAAGGCTGCGCTACAGACCACCGTACGCAAAATACGCGCTTGGACGTGGAGTTGCGTACACCAGCCCGTTATACAACACTGACCATCAAACTGAACCACTTCTCCATGGGACCACCAGCGGATTCGCGAAAAAATAATCAACTACCCCATACAACATGTCAATACCTACTCGACCCAAATGTATAGCAGGCAATGGCAGCTGATTAATTAGAGTTCCGTACCCGAAGGGTAACCAACAGGACCCTAAGCTATTACTAAGCCTCCACTATCCGTCCGTCTGTCTGTCAGTGGGCTGTATCTCATGATCTGTAATAGATAGACAGTTGAAATTTTCACAGAATGAGTATTTCTGTTATAGCAACAAATAATTAAAAATTAAAGAGGGAGCCCCTTTTTAATTTTGAATTTATTTTTCACTACTACGATGGTACGGAACCATTCATGCGCGAGTCCGAATCGCACTTGGCCGTTATTTTTTAAACACTTTTTCATTTGACTATTATCCTTTCTGTTACACACTGTATTTTCGTTCTTAATTCTTCTTCTAATTTACAAAAAGCCGCGAGTCGTGTCAGCGGTACTTCTAACCTTCCGTGGTCCACCTGGAAGCTCGTTAACCGTTCCGGACACAAGTGGGACGATGTAACTCCAACCCCGTTAAGTGTCACCACCCCCACCTAAAACATGCAGCCTCAGTGACCTGTGCACTGCCACCGACGACAGCAATCCATTGCTTTCTGCCACTTGGCTTGATTCTAGGCAACTCTCGTCCAACTGCTACTAGCCACCCAGCGGAGACCATCGCTCCACCTAGCCTGAGGACGTTACACCTTACGCTTGCCGAATCGCGGTCTCTACTCAAGAACACGTCTACCACAACGGTCATCGGAGTTTTGGGACAACAAAATACAGTCGTGCCATCAGCACGAAGAAGAAGCGGCACTGGATGTTACGGTGAACTCGGTTCCATCTTTACCTCTGACTCAGAATCTTCGAGAGGTTCCGACTTGATGATAAGTTCACTTGTCGTACTCTCAGGCAACATGTCATGTAACGCCCCGAAATGAGAGAAATCATTCTCTTCCTCGCTCATCTCAGTTGTACACAGCTCGCTTAGAATCATCTTAGATTTGCAAGCATCTGCATTCGTTAACTTATACCTTTGTATAGCATACTCAAGGGAATTGTAAGATTCGAAACAAGTTTGGCATTTAAATATCTCAGTATCCCTTAGATGTTTCAATTTGTTATAGACGTTCAAATGAAAATCGTCGTTGAAACTCTTGATACAGTCTTCGCAATCTACTGTGAAGGTTCTGCGCCTAGAACCAAAAGTCGCTAATTCGTCTACGTCAAATTCTTCATGGAATTTTTTGATATGGCGTTTCAATGTTTTTCGCGTGCTAAAATCTTTCATGCAGAGTATACATCTTGGTAGGACTTTCTGCTTGATCGTAGGGACTAGGTTGACGTGACAAACTTCATTGTGAGCGTCGAATTTTTCCTGCCCTTTGAAGACTAAGTTGCATTCTTCGCATTTGTAGATCTGATCTTCGGCTAAATGCTTCGTTTCTAGATGTATAGCCAGAGCCTCGTTGGAACTGAATGACACTGAACATAGGTGGCAAGGATAAGTGTTCATATTGAAAGAATGCAACAGTTTCAGATGTATCTTACAAGATTTGGCGGATTCAAACCGTTTGTGACATATATGGCATTGCGGGAAAGCGGTAGAATTGGGATGTTTCGTCCGCACATGCTTTCTTAGGCTCCGTTTTTCTTTAAACAAGGTCTCGCATTCAATACATTTGTATCTTTGCATGCCTAAATGAGTGTACTCAATATGTCTTCGGATATTTCTTTTAGATTTAAACTGTTTATCGCAATATTCGCAGCGAGACCAAGAGTCGTTGTTATGGACTATTTTTGTATGTGACGCTAAGTAGTACTTGTTGCTGCAGATTTTACCGCAGAGTTGGCATTCAACTTCCTCATCTGTCGTATGTTTTAGCTTAATATGATGTTTGAGGGATCTCTCGCTGTAGTAAATGCGATCGCAATGCTCGCATTTAAACGAGAGAATCTCCTCATCAATATTCGTTGATGAAATGTTGGAGTCTGCGATTTGAGATTGCGGATGAAAGATCCTCGTATGGAACTCTAAGCTGGAAATATCTGTGAATAATTTATCACAGTAACTGCAAGTGTTGACGTTTGGCGGCGGTAGACAGATGTTCCTATGTGCACGTCTTGTTTCATGACTGAAAAACTTATTGAAGCAGACATTGCAGGTTGATAGGGAGTACTCTATATCATGGTTCACCCGCATATGATCTTTCAACTCGTAGACCGTTAAAAAGGAGTTATCACAATATTCACAGTTGTATATGTTTTGTGTGTCCATCCCATATTGTTTCAGCAAAGATTTCTTGCAGTACTTGTAGAAGGTTTTAAAAGAATGCTCTGATTTCACGTGCTGTCTCAATGAAAGTTCTTCTTCGAAATTTTGACCGCACGATTCGCAGACGTATTCTACGTTTTTGTTATCCATTTCGGTGTCCTGGTGATGAAATTGCACATGGCTTTCGAAATTCTCTCGGCCTATTATCACTTTCATGCAAAAGTTGCACGTTAAATGTTCTTGATTTTCAGTGCTATGTCTCGTCCGGGCATGCCGACGTAAACTCTGATTCGAAGTATACACTTTAGGACAGATATCGCATCTGAATTCCCCCTTTACACCGTGAAACATTTCTATATGCCTTTTCAAGTTCCGATTGTTAGTGTACACTTTTTCGCACAAGTGGCATTTAATTGCATCTTTCTCGCTGATATTATGAACTGATTGAATATGAGCTATAAGCGAATGTTTCCCTTTAAAAACTTTATGGCAATCATTACAGGTAGGATATTCAACATCAGGATTATGCAATTGATTTATATGTCTTTTTAAATTCCTTTCCGTAGTGAAAGTTTTCTCACACAAACGGCAGCGAATTTCGTATCCTAACCCCTGCAGATGCACAGTTATCATATGTGAAGTAATATTCTGTTTTCTTGTAAAAATTCGGCCGCACAATTCACATTCTGGAAAAGGCTGACCATAATTATTGTGTCCCCGGGATAAATGTTGTAGTAATCCGGCTGGACTGCCGAAATTCTGGCCACAAATATCACAGTGACATGAAGAGTTTATATGGCAGTTTTCTATATGAGTCTGTAGGTTATATTTTCTTGTAAAAGTCCTCGAACAGTAATCGCAAACGAAATCCAGTTGATTTGTGTACATCTTGCCGATAAGTCTTACCAAATAGTATTGTTTGACCCAGTTACTGCGTTAAGGTCAAATAGGCAGTCTGCTCCAGGTAAAGCAGTATCCAGCTGCATCCGGTTAGACTGGAAGTCGACCCCGACATAGGTGGGAAAGGCAGGCAGGTGATGATAATTGTATGTTTCGATTAGTTTCACATGGTTGGATGACGCTTAGATCTGGAACAGATGAAATATACAATTATTTTTAAAAGATACTTCGATGACTGCCTTGTTGCTTTACGGCTGTTTTCTACAGCGTGTAACAGAAAGGGTATATTCATATGGAAGAGTGTGGTACGGACCATCAAACTGAACAAGTTTCGTTAAGGGATCACCATCGCAATCACAAAAAAATAATCAACTGTCCCATACAAAATTTCAATACTTAATCGACCCAAATGGTGGTTCCATAGAGAAAGTTGTTCAGTTTGATGGTCTGAAACATACTCTTCCATATGGCTATGCCCTTACTGTAACACCCTGTATAACTTACTTACGTATAATGGTTAGTTATTATGCCATACTCCTGTAGCTTAGTGTTTCTATAGTGTTTCTTTAAATAAAGTTAGCAATGAATTGACAGAAGTATCCTATCCACGTCACTTAACTGTCTCTCGGAGGGTTGACAGTTGATGTTTCTTTAACTGTTTATCTGAGATAGCGACGTTCCGTTAACTGTTAGTAAGTTATTGAAAACGGCCGTTAGAGGTCACAAGCGCTACTGCTGAGCGTAAGGTCCTGGGATCGGTTCCCAGGTCGGGCAAAGTGTTATTAGGTTCTGCCATCAGGAATTTCTCAGTAGCAGCCAGGAGTCTGGATGTTTGTCTAGTTAATGGCAATAGGCTCACCTACTATAAAATAGGTTTTAAACAAAACTGGCAAATTTAGCTGTCCTATTAGTTACACCTGCCTAGCCCTTCGTGGATTACAAGCATGCTGCGTTATTAAAAACATTTTCAAGAACACAATGAGGTTTTTTCTGGGCCAGCTTCCACTAAAAAACGATAGGTGGCGCTGTACATGATTCAGTGTAAAAAAAAAAAAATCGTTTGGCTGTATGGAGCTGGCGTTCATTGCCTATTAAAAATAAATTGTTTGTTTGTAACATGAAAACAGTAAGTTGCAATGCAACAAAAACGCAAATCGAACGAAGAAAGACGAACGCACACAAACTAGGAAGGAACACTTTTGAAAGGCAATGAGCACTAGCTGCTCCATACAGTCAAACAAAATGTTTTACACTGAGTCATGTACAGCGCCATCTATCGTTTTTAAGTGGAAGCTGGCCTGGAAAATACCTATTAAAATAGAGTCCGTTTTTTAATCTCAGAGACTAAACTGACATTACGTGGGTTGCCAGTATTTTGCAATTTTAAAATAGTGATGTGCCACTACCGTAAATTGACGTTAATGAAATCATGAGTATCGTGTTTAGGGAAATAAAACGACACAAACTCACACACTAACTGCCATATTAACATAATTATTTTTTAAATTGTAATTATTTGTATGGTGTCAAGTTCCAATAATTGTCGTAATTTTTAAAAGTTCTACCGTTTTTTATGAGAAAAGGGTTTATATATCCGTTTTATTGTGTACCTACTAACAGCATTGATGGCATCTGTAATTTTTTTTCTAACCGTCTAATTAATATAAAAAGTTACGATTCAACAAACCGGTATCATAGGTACACAAAAAAGCTGGCATCATTATTTGTAATGATAAGAAATAATGTTTGACATTAGCATGTTTCAATTTAGTCTCTGAAATTAAAAAACAGACTGTATGAGATTTCAAGCAACTTTGTAATTTTCTCAATAACAATTTTGTAGAGCTTGGCTATACCACTGTCATGCTCTTAGCTGTTCTTCTTTTAACTTATTTAGGTAGAACTTAGTAGATGTCTTGAGGCTTAACTTACCCACATTTACTGAGTTGTGGAGGTCAGATAGGCAGTCGCTTCATTTACTTGTACTCAGTTACATCGGGTGAGAATGGAATCCCATACCAACTTAGTTGGAATCAAAAGGCTCGGCATTATGATGATGCGTGCTGGCCGTGAGCTGAGAGATGTTCAGATAGTGTAAGAATGATATGAAAGAGTAAATGATAGCATGATGACTGACATGGATGAATGGAAGTAAAGTACAAGGTGTTACAGGACCCTTCACGAAGCCGTCAACCAATTCAATTCTGTACATCAAACGGTGCATCATCACTACATAGTATAAAACAGATCTTTGAAACTATGCAACGGATTCTGATGCGGTTTTCTTTAAATAGATAGAGCGATTCAAGAGGAAGGTTTCTATGTACAACATTACACCCGTGCGAAGCCGGGGCGGGTTGCGGGTTGGGTGGTATCATTTATTTATAGTTTAAGTGAAATAAAAGAAAAATAAATAATTATTGAAATAAATAATTATCTGAAATAATTATTGTGAATTTGAGTCTTAAATCTGCTAAAAGAATCTCTCATTTACCTATTTAACATTTTCAAAAAAATAATACAATTTATTGTTGCCGAGATGTCATTGAAACTTGAATTTCAATGTTTTAAAAAAAATTGTTACTCAACTATTTTGGGATTGGCTTCCAGGCTAACCGAATGTAGCTGGACACAAGTATTTTACATGGAGTTACTGTCTATCTGACGTCTACAACCCAGATACTGGGCTCCTAAAAATTAAAATAGGTGGACAAATTTTAACACAGCGTTCAGTACGTCTAACCAAAGATATACAAGCAAAAAAAACACTGATTAAAGTGATTTTATTTTCACATATTAGATGTGTTTCTTCTAGAGTGTAGCCGGAAATTTATTATTTTAGCTCAAAATAAAATCACTTCAATCAGAGTTTTTTTGCTTGGATAGCTTTGGTTAGACATACTGACCGCTGTGTTAAAATTTGTTGACTTATTTTAATGGGACCTTATACATTTAAGTTAGTTTATAAGGTATATATCTATCTATGGCCATTGTAGCCTGAAATAAATTATGTTGTTGTTGTTATTATATCTTTTGGCATAAAAAAAAACACATTTTCCACTTATATTTTAAGCTAGAATTGTCCATTTCTCATCTAACATAAAATTAATTTTGTTATAGCTACACAAAAATCATCTATCTAGATGTGTACGTAGGAATCCCTCAATACAACAGATAAAATCGCTCAAGTAGTCTTTATAATAATATGAACTTTCGCCGAAAGTATAGGTACAGAAATCTGTAATGAATGATACAATGTTTTTTTTTTGCCTTTTTTTGTCACTAAAATGAAAATAAAAAGTAGTGAAACAATACTTACATTAAAATCCTGTAATGTGACGCTTTTGATTAAATTTCAGTCTTTTCTCGTTCCCGATATTACCTTTGGCAATTAATAAACACACACTAACATTTCGATGCATCCTTCATTTTGATGCAGTGGTAAACTGGTAATACGAAAACACACATAAAACCAAGACTCGAACTCGAACCAATTTGCTTTACTTGTCTGCAACAAACAAGGCTTTTAAATTGTACTAACTAAACAGCTGTTTTATCCAATCACTAGAATTATCTTTACAATTAGTAGGTATAATTTTTGGGTTTTATTAATTAATAATCTTGAATTCTTGAATTGTTTTGTTTCGTGAGTCGTTTTTTTTTCTGATTTCGATTTCGTTCTCGTACTACTCGACACTCGTAGTAGTACTGTTGACAGTTTGCAGTATGTCTGCGTTCATAGTTGAAATTCTGTAAAATTGTTCAGAAATCTTTATTATAAAATTAATTAAATATTGTAAAGCAAAGAAATCGTATTTTCTTTCGTTATTTTTCATTTTATATTTGCTAGAAACAAAATGCAAGATCGTGGTGTAACGTTGTTTTTTTAAAACAGCATTCTTATAGGAACGCATTCTCAAATAAAATGTCAAATTTGTTTGGTTTGGACCAAAGACTACAATATAAGTTTGGACCATTATAATTTGTTGCATGTTTCACGTTTGTGATTTTCGGTGAATTATGCCGATATTTCATCCGACGAATATTTATATATATTGATAAAATACTTCACGAAGAACACCTCAATGTTTATACATTTTGATTAAAGTGAATCAAATCCCTGACTGGAGTATAAATTAAATAATTGAAAAATAAATCTGTGATTAAAACAAAAATAACATTGGATTTATTTAAAACAATGGTGTGTGAAAGAAGAAAACTTTTAAAGTTATAATTAATCAATAATTTAGTGTAATAAAAGGCCATGATTTAAATTCACCAGCATCTATCTAGATAAAAATTAATTTGTTTAGCAAGATGGATAAACTGCAAATGTGTAGGATATGTTTAATGGAGAATATTCGCATGCATGTCATCGCCAACAAGCACCTGCAGGAAACATATGAGAAGCTGACTGATATTCCAGTAAGAAGCTACACATTAATTTTAAATTATTTTACAAGCACAAAAATATATTACTTTAATTTTTTTGTTTCAGTTTAAAACTGAAGACAGTAGACCGATGCTCGCTTGTTTCTTCTGCTACACCAAACTGAAGCAATGCTGTCAGTTGCAGAGGAAATGTCTGGAAGCCGAGAAGCTGTTTGCTCAGATGTTGGATGGGGTATTTTCGGTAGGGGATGCTTAATTCAATTCTTGGATACAGTTCTATTGAATGTCTTAAAAATTAATGGTTTAGTTTTGTTTAATTTTAAAAGCCAGTTTTATTTACTGGATGGTCTACTGTTGGTTTTCAAGTGGACCTGGATTAGTGAGGTTATGTATATGTTGTTGTTGTTCTATGTCAAGAGTTGGGTTTCCGACCATTGTGCTTGAGCCATGATGGCCGTTACTCCAACCAGCCCACCTCCCTCCAGAAGCAGATCAAACTTCCCGGTCTTCTCAGGACATTCGCAATGGATCTCGGTGTTCCAAGAGTCTCCTCGCGGATCTGGGTGACGCCAGTGCGTCTGAGGAGTAATTGCGCTAACGTTGTCCCCGCCTCCATGAACGCACAGGGGGGAGGTTACGTATGTGATACAGTTTTATAATCTTGGTCAACCCACATGAGGACCATGCAGATATGTGTCTTTCACCTGCAATACATGCTGAAGAACTATCGCCTGCAGTCACTACGTGCAAGCAGTTAACTTTTTTTTTTTGTTCTTTCATTTTGTACCTATTTATTAATATTTGTTTGTTTATTTTATTTTTTGTCATTTTGTTGATGACCTGCAATATAGTCTGCCTCATTGATCTAGTGGATGCTAGCGCTACTGCTGAACATAAGGTCCTGGGTTTCATTCCCTGGTAGGTTGGGTTTTTCATCACAAATCCCCCAGTAGGAGCTACAGGGTCTGTGATTGTCGCCAGTTGATGGCAACAGGTTCACCCCCTATTACATAGAACTTAGACAATGGTGAACCACTTTCTCTTTTTCAGGTAACACCAGTAAAAGTAAAAGGAGAACTGGATAATTTTGGCGGATATATCACAACATCGATTCAACATTTGAGTATAGCTGGTGATCAGAAAGAAAGCGATGATATCAAGGAAGAACTATCTGCCGATTGTGAGGACGTTGTCAATGTTGAGCTCAAGGTGGAACTTCCCAATGATGGTACGTAGAGTCTATCGTAGTTTAAGTTTTCAATTGCAGTTTTTAATTTTTGGGCTGATACTGTCCGTCTCCTGCCATCACAGTGGATACGAGTGTGACACGCACGACTCTCTTAGACGTAACAGCGGGAGAGTACACCTCACTCTCCCTAAAACCAGAGAGCAGCGGCGGCCCAGTGGTGGCGGCCTCGACTTACGAACAGTAAGTCGTGGGCTCGAACCTAGGCAGGCGCATTACTTTGTGTAATTTATTTCATCATCACTGCTCTCAAAAACGGTGAAGGAAAACATCGTGAGGAAACCGGCATGTCCTAGAACCAACAATTCAAAGACATGTGACATCTACCAACGTACCAACCCGCACTGGGCCCGCGTGGTGCATTATAGCCCATTCCCTCTCATAGAGAGGAGGCCGAGTGTCCCAGCAGTGGGAACATTAAAGGCTGATTATGCTATGCTCCTTTAAAGAGGAGGCCTGCCGATCTAGCGGGTCGCCATTCCGGGGCAGCGGAGGACACCCAGTATGCTGTGTTCCATTGCTCTTTGACAGACTCCAAAACGGAACTTCAGTGACCGGGTGAGCGACCAGGTCTGAACACCGTACGTTAGGACTTTAGGACAGGCAGGATGTACTTGTCGATGAGTTTGCGCTTCACTAGCAGGGACCGATTAATCGGATTAAAGGGTTAACTGATTAAACCAATAACTCATATGTATGATTATCTGTTACACGGGTTAACCATTTAAATATTGCTGATTAACCAGAATGAAAGAGACAAAGCACCGAGCGCTCCCTCACTATCCTGCATATTTTTAACGTACAAAAATCAATTCTGTGCTTGAACCGGTTATTATAAGCTAATTAACCCTATAATACGGGTTACTCTAGGGGGTTTTTTACCTAACCCTAAAAATAACCCGATTAAAACTCCTATACGTGTAACCTTTTCGGTCCCTGTTCATTAGCATCTTCTTGGACCTGTAGGCCTCATTAAAAAAATATCAACTTACTAAGAGGAGCTAAGTACCTACGATTTGTAAATTCTTAGAAACAATCGGTTTATCCTTACAGATTCAGAACCGGAGAATCTAGACAATAGCTATCATGAAGTAGATATACCACAGCACCAGGCCGCATCAGATTCTGAAGATGATGTACCTTTGATGAAACTTAAGACGGAAGTGGAGAAAGAACAAGAAGTACCTAAAAAGAAGAAAATGAATAAGAATAAAAGTAAGATTTGCCATAGTATAGTTCTGTTCAAACTTTATGGCGGCTTGGAAGTTAGCTGCGAGTAACGGTCTGCGCATTATACGTGTCTATGTTCCAATATTTTTTTATTTTGCTGAACGAGCCAATGTGCATACTTCCATTAGATGCAATAATGCATTTTCGCTTAGTGTTCGATGCAATTATGCATTTTCACTTAGTGTTCGATTAAAACTAGAATGTATTCCCGAGAGCGTGAAGAAATGCGGTCAATGGGACAATGGGTTCGATTGTGCCCATTCCTTTTAAGCAGCTAAGGAGTTGGTTAAAGGATCACACTCAAACGCAAACGGGAAGATGGTGGACCTCGACACCAGGGTGCAGGCAATCCAAGGAAGCTATGCCATCCCTGGATACGAAGCTGACCAAGTGCCTTCCGCGCCTGGACAGAGATAGCCTGCGACTGGTGGCGGGGACCATCACTGAAAATTGCTCACTGAACAAACACTTCCACACCCTAGGTAACACTGACAGCCCCCTGTGCAGAGCGTGCATGGAGGCGGAGGAAACGGTAGCGCATGTACTCCTCGAGTTCACTGGCGTCACCCAGATCCGCGAGGAGACTGAGAAGACCGGGAGGTTTGATCTGCTTCTGGAGGGAGGTGGGCTGGTTGGAGAAACGGTTACCATGGCTCACGTACAATGGTCACTTTAGGGACTAAGTGCGGAAACCAAACCCTTGACATAGAACATGGACCAAGCCCTTCTTAACCTGAAAATCGACCAGCGCGGATGTGCCCCCTAAGATACAGGCCTAGCCTAGTTTAGGGGACAGGGTTGAAACTACTGTACCTACTTATTTACCAATGCTAAATTAGGAACTTCAGTCTGTATACAGTGCAATGTACTTGAACCTTGTGGTAATAAATAAATTATTATTATTATTGTTGATGTGTTATTTCCGTTTCAGTACGAAAACCAGATTGTAGCGTCATTCATCTAAGTAAGACGGAACAGCAGGACAATCTTCTGGCTAGATCGAAGTCTTCAAACTATTTACACTCGCCTTTCAAGTGCAGTTCCTGTTATAAGGGATTCGTGGACGCTAGAGCATATGACAACCATAAGATGAAGCATGACTTGGTAAGTTTTCTTTTTTATTCTACTTTTAAATTATCATTACCTGTAACACAGGCTTCTTCGAAAACCTACTTCAGGTGCTTCAGGCACCAGTCTCTTCCAATGGTGGAATATACTGGTTGTGCTAGTCAAAAACGTTGTTTATTTTTAAGGATGGTTTCCTTAAAAATAAACATTGTGAAGAGAGATTAAATTATTCATTCATTCTCTTGCCCTTGTCAATTTATTTGTGATCGGCGCAGCACGTCTTCTTCTTCCATACTTCTCTATTACTCGTCATCTCAGCAGTCACCTTCTTAAACATTCTTCTTTTACAGTTAAATACTAGCTGTTGCCCGCGATCTTCGTTCGCGAGAAATTATTATAAAAAATATTACTTCCCTTTTTTAATCGAATTTTGTTACCAATATCAAGGGATTTCTTTTTTGCACGGATCCTTAATTATTATGCCTATCTTAGACCGTATAACATTAGCTATCTGCCAGTATAAAGCCCGTCAAATCCGTCCAGCCGTTTCGGAGATTAACCGGAACAAACAGACAGACAAAAATTGAAAAAGATGTGTTTTTGTTACAACTACCGTCTAAGTATACTTTCATATGCATTCATTATAAAGCTGTTATTTTGATATTACAAACAGATACTTTAATTAATTATATTTATTTGTATAGACTAGCTGTTGCCCGCGAACTTCGTCCGCGTGAAGTTATTATAAACACTAGCTTTTACCCGCTTCTTTGCTCGTGTTAATTTAGTATTTGACAATCAATTCGACCCGAATGGCGCAGCGGTAGTGAGGCTGCCTTACGTTCTTGGGGTCCCGGGTTCGAATCCCGGTAGGGGCAAATGTTTGTGTGACGACCATGGACATTTGTTTCCGAGTCATGGATGTTTCTATGTATAATAAGTATGTATTTACAAACAAAAAGTATATATGTATCTATCAACTATCTGGTGTCCACGACACAAGCCTCGTTGCTTAGTGTGGCCCTAGATGGCGCTGTGTGTAATGTCCAGCGATATTTATTTATTTATTTATAATTAGGGTCAATCATGATTCGAAAGACACGTGGTGCCATCTATTACCATAAGAACGTTATTATTGTTTGTTCGGCAACATATTTTTTCAGGATGTAAGGTACCCTATGTCCGTTTCTCTAAACCTGACAACGTATATACAAAATTTCAGGATGGTCGGGTTTAGGCGTGAAAAGGTAACAAATAATACACTTATTTTCGCATTACTATCACTACTAGGGCATACGGAGTGAGTTTTCCCGGTTCTGAAAAATCGAGAATACCCGGGTTTTAGCTTTGTAAAAAAAACCGGTTATTTCGTATAAAATCCGGTCTTTTCGGGTTTTCGTTTTTTTTTTGTTTCTTTTTTAAATCCTTTAATTATTTATCTGTGAACTTCACAGATCAGACCTACAATACGTCGTAGTTCGTTTGACCTAAAAATGTAGAAACATGAGAAAATCATTTTTTTTTTTATTATTCCCAAGACTTATTCCTCTAAAATTTATTCTCACAAGAATAATTATAAATGGTAAAATTCTCATTCTAAAGTACCCGTTGTATATTTTTTTGACGAAAAGACTCGACGAAGCTTCCCAAATGCTGCCCAGCCCTGCTGGATTCTTCTGTTATGCTTCCTCTCAAAGTTGTTCTTAACAAACTGCAGAGTTTGCCCGAGGTAAATATATTTACGAATAACCTCGAGAGGACTGCCTTTGACATCAATAGATCCTGAGGGGACGAGTTCGTTGAACGTAACCTGGGTTTTGTCAAGTTCACCCTGAGTCCAATGCGTATTGAAGAATCAACTAGGCCAGTATCTGCTGTAAGTTGTGCATCGATTCAGTCAGTATGATGATGTCATATGCAAATCTCAAGTGTGAGATGTACTCGCCGTAGATGTTAATGCCATTCCCAGTTCAGCGTCTTCAAAACATCCTCTAGTTCGTTGGTGAATAATATCGGTGAAATAACGTCCCCTTGCCTCACCCCGGCACAATGGGATATGCTCTGTTTGCTGGTTCTGAGTTTGGACTGTCATTATTTATGGCGTTTTCTTAAAGTCTTTTCAGGACTTGGAACTATCGCCAGCCTACTTGGCATCGCTGCAGAGACTCCAGAACAAATCAGGTCTCGATAGACTCAAAAGCCTTCTCTGATAGTCCGCAAATGCAAGACACAAAAGCTGATTACTCTCTTTGGAGTACTGTTCCCTTCTTTAAAGAAAAGAACGAACACGTTCTTTCTCCACGCTTCTGGATTTGGTCTAGTGATAGTGAGTGATAACAAAATTAAAGCCCGCTTTCACCAACATGAGGTTTTTAGAGTTGGCAAGTTATTTTAAATGAATTGGACTACGGAACTCTCAAAAGGTTCTGTGGTCCAACTATTTTTAAAGTTGGACAACTGCCCCTAGTAAAGACCCATGGTCCAACTAGTTGGACAGAGTAGTTGGACCACTGCCCCGGACTGCACAAAGTGATACCTAAATTAATGCCTGATGCCCGCTTTCACCAACACAAAGTGATACCTAAATTAATGCCTAGGGCTCGCTTTCACCAACACAAAGTGATACCTAAATTAATGCCTAAGGCCCGCTTTCACCAACACAAAGTGATACCTAAATTAATGCCTAAGGCCCGCTTTCACCAACACAAAGTGATACCTAAATGTATGCCTAAGGCCCGCTTTCACCAACACAAAGTGATACCTAAATGTATGCCTAAATCCCGTTTTCACCAACACAAAGTGATACCTAAATTAATGCCTGAGGCCCGGTTTCACCAACACAAAGTGATACCTAAATTAATGCCTAAGGCCCGCTTTCACCAACACAAAGTGATACCTAAATTAATGCCTAAGGCCCGCTTTCACCAACACAAAGTGATACGTAAATGTATGCCTAAGGCCTGCTTTCACCAACACAAAGTGATTCCTTTAACTAATGCCCAAGGCCCGTTTTCACCAACACAAAGTGATCCCTAAATAAATGCCTAAGGCCCGCTTTCACCGACACAAAGTGATACCTAAATTAATGCCCAAGGCCCGTTTTCACCAACACAAAGTGATACGTAAATGTATGCCTAAGGCCTGCTTTCACCAACACAAAGTGATACCTAATTTTATGCCCAAGACCCGTTTCACCAACACAAAGTGTTACCTAAATTAAAGCCTAAGGCCCGTTTCACCAACACAAACTGATACCTAAATTAATGCCTAAATTAAACTACAGGGAAAGAAAGAAAGAAAGATTTTTTTCTATTATACGGACCGGGTTTCCCCGGTTCTGAAGAAACCGCCAATTCCCTAAAAAAAAAAATAACTTAAAAAAAAATTAAGCTAACAATTAATTAAAATTTAGCATTGTAAAAAAACGGGTTGTTTCGTATAAAACCCGTTCTATTCGGGTATTGTGTTTTTTTTTGTTTCTTCTTTAAGTCCACGATTATTGATCAGTGAACTTCGCAGATCAGACACACAACACATCGTCGGTCCTTTAAAATGTAGAAACATGAGTACCTAAGTCATTTTTTTCTATTAATTATCTTAAAGAACTCTCTTCCTCTCCCCCCCCCCTCCCTCCTCCCTCTCTCTCTCTTCTTCTTTATCTATTCATCATATTAATTCATCTAAAATTTATTCTCACAAGAATAAATATAATTGGTAAAATTCTCATTCTTAAGTACCCGTTGTATAATTTTTTGACGAAAAGACTCGACGAAGCTTTCCAAATGCTGCCCAGCCCTGCTGGATTCTTTTGATATCCTTCCTCTCAAATTTGTTCTTACCAAACTTCAGAGTTTTCCCGAGGTAAATATATTCTCGAACAACCTCGTGAGGACCGCCATTGACAACAATAGATCCTGGGGGGACGTGGTCGTTGCACATAACCTGGGTTTTGTCAAGTTCACCTTGAGACCAATGCGAAATGTAGAATCAACTAGGTCATCTGGTATCTGTTGTAAGTCATGCAGCGATTCAGTTAGTATGATGATGTCATCTGCAAATCTCAAGTGTGAGATGTACACGCCGTAGATCTTAATACCATTCCCAGTTCAGTCTTAAACACATCCTTCAGTTCGTTGGTGAACAATATCGGTGAAATTACGTCCCCTTGCCTCACCCCCGACACAATGGGATATGCTCTGTCTGCTGGTTCTGAATTTAGACGGTCATTATTTATGGCGTTTTCTTAATGACTTTTCAGCACTTGGAAGTATCGCCAGTCTACTTGGCATCGCTGCAGAGGCTCCAGAACAAACCAGGTCTCGATAGAGCCAAAAGCCATCTCTCATAGTCCACAAATGCAAGACACAAAAGCCGATTATACTCTTTGGAGTTCGGTCCCCTTTTTTAAAGAAAAGAACGAACACGTTCTTTCTCCACGCTTCTGGATTTCTCCCAGAGAACAGGATCCAGTTGAAAAGCTCCCGAAGCTCTCATAATAGAGGACTTCCTACCGCTTTCAGAAGCTCAGTCGTTAACTCATCCTCACCAGGGGCTTCTAAATTCTTAAGCTGTCTTAGAGCCGCCTCGATTTTACCTTGGCTGACTTCTGGCAGGTCTTCTGTGAAATGGGATCAGGTCGAGATGCATGCGATGCGTACAACTGTCGTAGAAGTTTTCGACTTCTGAAACAATCCCAGACTTCGAAACGACGATATCCCAACCAGGTTTGGTCAATATCATCAGGTGGGTCCTCCCGAGATATTGGACGAACACTTTCATCCCCCAGTTTTGCTGTATGCTGGAGCATCGAAGGTCGCGTCGTACAAATTTTCTTATTGTTTTGTTGAGTGCCTGTAGTTCTGCTGAAGTGATGGATAGAAGCTCCAGTCTCCTTCGAATGTTTGGACTTCCTGCCCGTACGCCGCATTTTGCAAAAACGCGTCTCGTCCTCCCTGAAGATTTTAACTATTTGTTAGAACGCCTGGTCAATGTTATAACCTTTGTAATAATTGTTAACTACGAAATAGAGCTAAAGTATGTACATTGTAAATTAATAAAAAAACCCGAAGAAGACCGAAAACCCCGGGTACCCGGTTTTTAAGAAAACATGAAACCGAAAAAAATCAGTCCCAAAAAATTGCCGATTTTTGATGCAAACCCCACAAACACACACACCACCCTATCACTCCTCACCCTACCCAGCCTATTCTGTAACTATTTCATGAAAAACTCATTCAATGGGGTTAAATGAACTTAAAGGGTTGTATTGATGATTTTAATGATTGTAATTCTGTAGCTACATACAAGTTACTGGCGCGACTCATTTTTCATCAACACACAACCTGAAAGGGACCTGCAAATTGCAAAAAACGCAAGAAAATTTGAATTTCACATTAAGTTCTTAAATTCAGTCCCAGCGCATTTGACGTCGGCGGCGGCGACCTCTCGCGTCCGGCCCTGGTTCAATCCATGGTCCGGAGCGAGACGGAATGGGACGCCGTCACCTCCTTCTGCGAAGCAGTCATGCTAGCGAAGGAGGTGGCGGGACGTGAGAGGGAGAGAACCTCACGTCCCAGCCGCCGCGGGAGTCGCACCGGGCGTCGGGGGCCACGTGGTGGCCCCTGGCCACCGTAGACGCGGGCCTGTGGACGGTGAGCTATGGGCTAGCTCGCCGTCCGTCTGTCTTATGACGACAGGCCGTGTCGACGGCGCGTTCGTGTTCCACGCGCGCCTCAAAGAGAGTCAGCAAACAGGAAGGGGTCCGTAAGGGCCGACGCCTGCCAGGGTTGCGGGACTGTTCGAAAGAGATACCGCGGCCCTGGAACACAAAGGGCAAAGGAAGGAACATGGATGGGTTTTAGTCAGTAAAAGTCTGACACTCCCTCCTGCTCAGCCCAGAGCGGGAGGGGTTATTTGATGATTTCACATCGGTAAAAAAAAAAAAAAAAAAAAAGGTCGCAGTTGTTCGTCTGGTCGTGTTCACTAATTCGGTTGAATCTGCCAGGAGACCTGATGCGCGGGTACCCTAATGTTTCCTTTTAAACGTGATCTTTACCCAAGCTTGTTCTACAAGGTGTAAGCAGACCCTTCACGAAGCCGTCAACCAAGCATTCTGTACATCAAACTAAGTAACTTTACGCAAAAAATATTGCTGGGAAATGATTTTTTTGGGGTGAAAAATCATGTTTTACGGTAGGACTCAATGTAACGCACTCAAAACATTGTGCTGATGGATGGATTGAATAGTACGGGGGTCATGGAGGTGTTTAAAATAAAGATCTTACATGAAAAACAGGGATTTAAAAAAAAAGCTTGTGAAAAAGTTGGAACTTAGACCCTCAATATATCCGTATCTAGAAAGTGTAGTCTAGAACAAAATGATCGCAATGACGGGGAGAACAAATGCCTTTCGGCTTCGTTAAGGGTCTTGTGACACTCTTTATGTTAAGGGTTTGGTTTCAAAGTTAAAAAAAATTAAGTGGACCATTGTACATGAGCCAAGGTGGCCGTTACTCCAACCAGTCCACCTCCCTCCAGAAGCAGATCAGACTTCCTGGTCTTCTCAGGACATCCGCAAGGGATCTCGGTGCTCCAAGAGTCTCCTCGCGGATCTGGGTGACGTCGCACTAGAGGAGTATATGCGCTACCGTTTCCTCCGCCTCCATGCACGCTCTGCACCGGGGGCTGTCAGTGATACCTAGGGTGTGGAAGTGTTTGTTCAGTGAGCAGTGTCCAGTGATGCCGCCACCAATCCGCATTATTTTTTCCCGAAGAAAAAAAATGAGGAGTACATTGTGGGGCGTGTGCTTTGGAATTACACAATCTAATTCCTCCTTCCCCATTCTATCATTGGGAGACCAGAGATTCGGCGAAGCGTCACCGTTTTAGGGTTGAAGTTCCACGGACCCCGACAAAGCGCTTGGCTTCCACTGCCGGCTTCTCTGTTCCCTGATCTTTATAATCTGGATCTATTCAAAGTCCGAGTGAATCAGTTTCTTCAAAGCAAGTGTGCCAAACGCATCTTCTGGGCACGCTCGTCCCATTATTTATTTTATTTTATTCTATTTGCGGAAACTTACATCTGATATAAACAATGTTCACAAACAATACAAATTTGAAGGCCATTTACAAGTTTCCACAGATAAACACTTGAAACAAAAAAGAAAACAAAAAAAACGTTTGTACAAAATACTAGAACATAAAAATACTATAACATAAATTGGAAACAAAATACCGCGATCGAATAATACAAATTACAAACTAAAAATAATTACAAAAAAAAAAACAGAACTAAAAACTAAATTCAGACGTAAACGATAACACGTAAACCACACGCAATCATGTTTCAGTATAAGTTGCATGATACTAATATAAATAGAATAAGCGTTATTAGGGACCTGGGTGTCACTTTTGACTCTAAGTTGCTTTTTGATGCACACGTTGAAAACGTTGTCAGTAAAGCTTCTAAAGCACTTGGATTTATACTAAGGTTATCAGCTGATTTTAAAAACGTTAAAACGTATAAAATCCTTTATTGTGCTTTTGTCCGCAGCCATTTAGAGTACGCCTCGCAAGTGTGGAACCCTAGTTACAATATTTATATAGACCGAATTGAGCGTATTCAGAAGCGGTTTCTACGTTTCTTGCAGTACAAAACTAGGAAATATACTCCCAATTATGTAGCGCGATGCAAAAGATTTCATATATTACCACTGTATGAGCGCAGACGCATTGCTGATATGGCATACTTATTTAAAATAGCAAATGGTACAATAGATTGCCCTGAGCTGTTAAGTAGTTTAGGTTTAGTTACACACTGCAAAATGTTTCGCAAACCTAGTTTGTTGCATGTCCTTCATTCAAAGTCCGCGTACAGGCAGAATTCGTTTCTGATCCGTGCGAGTAGAAGTTTTAATAAACTTAACACGACTGAACACGATTTGGACATTTTCAATACCAAACCACCTCACCCTTCACCTATAGACTTCATCCTTCGCTTTCCATCAGGTGTGATCGAAGTCAAGGCAAATTTTACAATAAAACCGGCTAATGGCGATTCGGCTTCGCGCACGAAGGGTTCCGTAACATTATTTAAAAAACAAAACACATCAATTGTATGGGAGCCCCCCTTAAATATTTATTTTATTCTGTTTTTTTTTTGTATTTGTTTTTATAGCAGCAAAACAGAAATACATCATCTGTGAAAATTTCAACTGTCTAGCTATCACGGTTCATGAGATACATCCTGGTGACAGACAGCCAGACAGAGAAACAGACAGACGAACAGTGTAGTCTTAGGGTCCCG
Organism: Eugnorisma glareosa; assembly: GCA_947578425.1. Lineage (NCBI taxonomy): Eukaryota > Metazoa > Arthropoda > Insecta > Lepidoptera > Noctuidae > Eugnorisma > Eugnorisma glareosa. Next base: position 3,517,787 of record OX387984.1, read on the forward strand.
TTTTTACCCCCTTGGATACGGAACCCTAAAAAACCAAGTTTGGCCAAGCGCGAGTCGGACTCGCTGATGAAGGGTCCCGTACCATCTTAGCAGGCCCCTTTTAATTTTTAAGTTATTTTTTGGTATAGCGGCAACAGAAATACACATTCTGTGAAAATGCCAACTGCTTACCTATTACGGATCATGAGATACAGTCCTCACATCGACGCGTAATTAATGACCACGCATAACTTTTTATAAAGTGGTCCGATATTAACGATTCGTTTTTTTGTTGAAGAGGTTATACTTAAAAGTGGTCGCATTTAAAATTGAGAAATAAATTCCGCCATTAAGGGCAGAAATAAAATTAAACAGGGAGGGAATAAGGGTCAATAATTTTTTATTGATTTTTACTTTGTTTTTTCTCAATAAATTCTTCGTTCACATTCTAGTGCTCCGCCCCGGGTAATCCTACCGTGTATCGTCTTTCTGCGTACGAAAAGAGTAGAATTATAATATTGAAAGAACAGGGGACCTCGATTACGGATATCGCCAACGAAGTTGGAATTACGGTAAGTACACCATATTTGATCACCTGGGGGCCTAAAATGGCCGCTTTATCAGAATCATAATACGAATCAGTTAAAAATTCTTAAAATGGTCTTTATGGTTATGACCACAAAGTCCATTTTAAGAGTTTTAAATTTTTAACGTGATTCGTATTATGATTCTGATAAAGCGGCCATTTTAGGCCCCCTGGCTCGTAATAATTGTTTAATAATCCGCCTAACCTTGTCCCAACTACGTTAGGGTCCGCTTCCAGTCTAACCAGAAGCAGCTGAATACCAGTATTTTATATGGAGCGACTGCCTATCTGACCATCACAACCCAGTTAGTACTGGGTAATACGATAGCCCTTGGTAAGACTGGTTGTCAGACTTTCGGGCCACTGACTACCTGTAACAACTGTCAAAGATCTACAAATGACAGCCGAGACCAAAGGATTAACGTGCTTTACAAGGCACGGAGAAAACTCGGTATGTGATAGGTGGTCACCGATCCACAGACCAACCTAGGCAAGGGTGGCTTAACCTAAAGTTCGATGCCAAGCAGCTGTTATTATGAGCTCCTGTATTAATAATTCCTTAAATGTTGACATATACTACTCATAAGTTTGGCCTGTCTAACTTCCGCCAATGAGTGTCCATGGAGTTTCTTGCCCATTCTCCTCCATAGAGATCTACGCTTTGGAATGGGCAAATAAAGTACTTTCACAAGTTATTTTTGAAGTTGTGACTGTAGCTTCGTCTTCTTTGTTTTTCTGACATAAAAGTGCCTGTAATGGTCTTATTGAAATAAATGCTTTGAGTTTGAGTTCGCCATTTTATATTATTTTTAAAAGTAGCTGTGTAACCATTTCTCCCGCCCTCGCCCGCGCTATGTCTTCTGTCCCGCTTAGCGTTTTTCTTTTCCTTTTTGCTCGTCTCCTCAGGGTCGTAGCGTGATATTAAATAGCCTTCCTCGATAAATGAGCTATTCAACACTAAAAGGATTATTCAATTCGATCCAGTAGTTCCTGAGAATAGCGCGTTCAACCAAACAAACAAACAAACTGTTCAGCTTTATAATATTAGTATAGATAATTATTTATCTAGCTGTTGCCAACGACCTTGGTCCTCTCCGGTGATATTTGGATCGGATTTTGTTAAAAATTTAAAGGTTTTCATGTGTTTTGCACGGACCCCTAATCCTGTTTCTATAAAAAAACTACTGTTTCCTACAAAAGTGCAATACCATGCCAGGAATCGAGAAATCCATTGTTTCTCAGATTTTGATCCGTATTAGCGACACTATCGAATGGTGTAATAATACAGTGTTTTTTTTTTCCAAACCGACATGTTCGATTTTTGGCTAGGAATATTGAATTTTCAAAAATCTAATGATGCAGTTTTAGTTTTCATCAAAATCGAGCTCGAGACCCCTTTGAGCATTTTTCGATATTCCTCACAGTATTGGATTTGGCCACCCACGCCCCTTGAAAAATTCACCCTGTATAGCCTAGTGGTGTGACCGTCGGACTGCCGATGTGACTGAAGTCACAGCAATATTTCTGTGTAAAATTACTTAGTTTGATGTACATAATGCTTGGTTGACGACTTCGTGAAGGGTCCTGTTACGCCCTATATTTAGAATAAGTTTTTTTTTTTTAATAACAATCAGTTCAGCTTCTAATAAGCAGCAATATTTAAGCATAATTTCTTATTAAGCAGTTAAAAGTATAAATAAATTATTGTTTTCCAGAGAAAAACCGTCTACCATTGGCTCAAAAGGTGGGCAGACGAAGGAGACGTAGCTTCCCGCAGGTCTGGCGGCCGGAAACGGAAGACAGCCGCCGCGCAAGACACGGAACTGGTCAACCTGGTCCAGAACAACGCATCTCTACGGATCCAAGACTTGTCAGCTTTACTACAGGTGTCGTCCACCACCGTCCGACGGCGGCTGCACTCGGCTGGCGTTCGCTGCAGAGGAAACAAAAAGAAGGAAAAAAAAATAAAGAAGCAAAGACAACCTTTTTATTCTGTAGAGTAGCAACACATGTATTTCTATATTTAAAAATAAATATTACAGCTGAAAAATTGTTTTTTTTTTTTTTGTTTTTGAACGCGTCAGTCTTTAGGACCATCACCAGCATCATCATTTCAGCCATTGGGATGGCCAATATTCGCCAATTTCCGTAAATAACTTCAAAATTATTTATCTTAAAATTATAATAAAAATATTTGAGATGCAATGAGCCTTTTCATTTGATATGTAACACGATATAGTTTGCAAACTGTTTTTATTTTTATTTTCTCATTGATCCCTAAAAGTGGCCCCCATGTTTAAAATTCATTAATTTACGTTATGTGCACGTCCGTCTTTTGGTCACTGACTTACATATGTGTGCCAAATTTCAACTCAATCGGTCTAGTTGTTTCGGAGTAAATTGACTGTGACAGACGGACAGACAGACACGTAAGAGCGTTTTTTCCTTTTGAGGTACGGGACCCTAAAAACAAGAAACAATCACTTTTCGTTCATCCTCTCATAAAAACTCAAACATCCACGACATACGTCTACACCATCTCAAGGCAAATAAATCACACTCCGTTGTCGATGCCAGTATAGAGCATTCAGCATTGCCAGGGCGCGAACCAAGGAAGAGTTAAAATGATAAACTGCGTACAGATGGAACATCCAACAGTCTGTCTCCACGCGGATGTCCATGTTTTCATGTAAGACATCCAAACCAAACCCGGGTTGGAGTGTAGGTTACGAGCGCTATGGAGCGAGGACTTTTTTTTTTCGGAAATTTCCCATTTTTTTGCAGTATTCTTTTACGTAGACCATAAAAATAAGGTTCTGAGACGCATGCTCCTCCGACGCACCGTTTCCGAATCATGGGCCTTTGTTTTTATTCATCTATATTATTATTGTAGAGGTAAAGTTTGTGAGGTTATAGGGGGTAATCTCTGGATCTACTGAACCGATTTTGAAAGTACCTTCACTAATAAGAAGCTACATTATCCCCGAGTGCCATAGGCTATATTTACAACGTGCCCGCAGGATAATTTCAGACCAAAACGCGTGGGAAGCCGCGGGTAACACCTAGTTTTATATAAATCGCTGTATATTTCCAAAATGGTAGCTCGGATGAAAGAAATTGTTGCTGTAGTCGCAAACCATGAGATGATGTAAAAAAAAACCGCGAAATATTGAAAAAACGAAGATTGAATTGTCGATGCCCCAAAAAATTTTTCTTCAATTAGTTTTTTTCTTTGCTGCTCATAGTGCCCAACTCCTACAAATTCGCCCTTATGGCGACCCACTGACCCAAACCCGGCCGAAAGTTGTCACTCGAACTCGATAGATGGCGTTGTTCGTCATTCCTGAATTGCGCTATGGTTTCGTTACACCGGCCAGTACATAGATAGTCACTGTTTGTCTCAACGCAAGACTGAGGTCACCTTAAACTTTGGAAGAAAGTTCAAATCAAATTTTTGAAAAATCAACCTTATCATAAAATGTAAAAGGTTGATTTAATAATTCACTAGCGAATTAGCGAACTGCCCAAGTAACACATCAAAGCAGTATAACGGCCGACTTACAGCATTTCTGTATCGTTTTCGCATTTTGAGTTACTTCTGTAGTAGCATTACAAACGTTTATACGGCTACTGTAATGCTTATTTGGGCACAAATTATACGGCTTTAGATCCTAAATATGTTCACAATAGTTGTTTAGTTGCATTACAGACGCATTATATTAGCATTATTGTGGCCAAAGAACGTACCAATCGCATTACAGAAGCATTATACTAGCAATATTATTGATAATGAAGATGTTGTTTGCATTACAAAAGCATTAGACTAGCATTTGAATGTAGTAAAAGAATGATTGGAGCTTTTTAAGTGTTCACAGTGAGAACTTAAATAAACCCTACATCATTGCAAAAACATCTCTAATACCACGGCACAAATGTCATAATACAATTAACGTGGAATATAATATGGACGAAGACTGTCAAAACTGAGTGAGTGCCACCATATTTGTTTGCAGCAAAACAAATTTACTGGGTAAGTTTTTGACTCTTTTGTTACTTCATGTATTAATTCAAATATTATTCGCAATGTAGTTTACTGTAAATGTCTATATAAGTTTTATTGAAAATTTTCACGCGCCTTTGATATTTTGTGGTTTTGATAGAAAATGTCATATTAAAATATGTGTGAAATCATCAAAACAATTGTGTATTCCTAGTATAGAACGAATTTTGCTTAATTAAAATAATAGTATTGGTTGGGCAGTATTAAATCAAGTTATATCATTATGTTAAAGATCTTTTGCTTTCATAAATAGGTCCGAATGATAATTTTTTTGGTTATAAAATATTTACAAAATGGTGTCGGGGTATAGCAGCCCGGTGAGCCTTTAACAAGGCTAATTAATGCTGCCAGCTGTATAAATACTCACACGTGAACCATTATTAAGCCAGTGGCAAGAGAGAAGGCTTTTGATGAACCACTGTAGTGGCATTGTCTGTAAAGTAGGTCTATATGGGTTCACCGGTATACCAGTAGTTTTGATGTAGACTGAAGTAGTGCCATTACTTGAACGCAATTTTGGGGATCCTTGAGCAAAACAATAAAACCCATTTCAGAATTTATACAATTTGATTCGTTTGCCAAGTTGATAAAAAGGCGTCATTAAAATATTTTTCCGTAACTATTTTATAGAAAGGACCGTTATTTATTTCATACCCGGTGTAGTGTAGTACGTAGTCAGGTACAGTAGCCATCAAATATACCTGTACACTTTAAAATGGCCAAACTTTTCAGAAAACGCAATAATATATTTTTTACGGGTGATGCTTTTAAAAAATATTGTTTTCTTATTTTCAGTGATTTTTATACCAACCATACAATGCCGTACAAAATGGAACAGACGATAGAGAGAAAGGAAAAACAACACGAGGTAGTCTTTGTGGGAAGAAAATGGTAAATTGTGGTGGCCGCCTAAAAAGACACAGTACAAATTAATGAAAGATGAGCAATCCAAGCCCGATAAAAAGAATGGACATTATAGGAGTGCTATTTTAAAATGAACAATATTTGAACATATGAGCTTGCCGAAGCTGAATTATCAATCATGAAAGATCATTCAGACACAGACGCGAATGACACAGGCACGTTTGCACCCTGGACGATAATAGTTCAAAATCAAGAAGTAATGAAAATAAAAATCAACCATAAAAATTGATGTTGTTTTATTGATCATTTAATATGTGCTTTTCCCCAATATGTCCGACAAAAGGTTCTACGATTACAGTAAAATGAATGTATAAACAGTTTTACGCATTACAATAACTCACGTATATTTGATTAAAGAGCTGCTAGCTGTACCACACAGCTAAGTTGATCTTAAAAAACGCAAGCATTACATTGATTCACGTTTATTGCTGTTCAGCAATACTAGGCTTTTACTTACCACTCAAAAGTGCTATTACACAACAAAGGGCACTTAACACAGCTCAAAGCTGTATAACGGTTTTACGGTGCATTATAACGGTAAAAGTTTAAGCTTTTAAACAGCATTAGGCATTATCTTACTACATAAAAATGCTATTGTAGAACCTAAGGCACTAAAAACAGCTGAAAGTTGTATAGCGGATTTACGTGGCATTATAATGGTTCATATTTGTGCTGTTAAACGGCATTAAGCATTTATTTACTACTTAAAATGCTATTGTAATTCCAAATGCACTAAAAACTGCTGAAAGCCGTTCAGCTGCGTTGTGGTCTGCTGCACTAAAACTAAAGGGTTTACAAAAGCATTTTGATATGCTATTATCCAACCGTTATACAGTGTAAAGCATCCTAATGGTTTTGAAATACCAATATAAAGCGTCAAGATGCTCGGTGAACTTATTTATGAGTTTATAAGGACCTTAAGTTCTACACAAGTTTGCTATTCGTTTGTTAGAATGCTTTCTGTGTTACTTGGGTGCCCATCTTCGCGCGGATTCAAGGGAAAGTACTCTATAAGTCTATATACTGGAGATATAAAATTTTACTCAAAGGAAACATTCCTCCTGCGGGACTGTTCGAAAGAGATAGCGCGGCCCTGGAACACAAATGGCAAAAAAGAACATGGATGGGTTTCAGTCAGTACAAGTCTGACAAGTCCGCTCCGCCCAGAGTGGGAGGGGTCATTTGATGATTTCGAATGCGAAAAAAAAAAGGGAGCAGCCTAAGGTACCATAGGCTTATATTTTAGAAATCGAATTAGGGTTCCGTGCAAAAAATAAAGCCTGAAATTGTTAATAAAATCCGACTCAAATAGCGAAGTAACATTTTTTGTGTATTTTTATAATAATTTCACGTGGACGAAGTTCGCGGACAACAGCTAGTCTATACTGATATTATAAAGAGGCTAAATTTGTAAGATTGTAGGTAATCTCTAGGAAGGGATCCGCAAGGGCCGATGCCTGCCGGGGCTGCGGGACTGTTCGAAAGAGATACCGTGGCCCCGGAACACAAAGGGCGATGAAGGAACATGGATGGGTTTTAGTTAGTAAAAGTCTGGCACTCCCTCCTTCTCCGCACAGAGCGGGATGAGTCATTTGATGATTTCCAATCCGGAAAAAAAAAGAACTATGTAGTGACAGATTTATATTCATTAAAATCATCAATACAACCCTCTAAGTTCATTTAACCCCATTGAATGACTTTTTCACGAAATAATTACAGAATAGGGTTAAATTAACTTAGCTGCATCATAAAAATGCATGCATAAAAACCGGGTCCATGTAAATACGTATTTTACATGGAGCGGCTGCCTATCTGACCGCCACAACCCAGTTAGTACTGGGTAATACGATACCCCTTGATAAGTCTGGTTGTCAGACTTTCGAGCCACTGACTACCTGTAACGACTGTCAAAGTTCTACAGATGACAGCCGGGACCAACGGCTTGACGTGTTTTCCGAGGCACGGAGGAAACTCGGTGTGTATTGGGCGGTCACCCATCCACAGACCAACCTAGGCAAGTGCGGCTTAACCCTTAAGATCGACCAGAGCGGCTGTAATTATTTAACCTCGAACCGTTACACCTAACATTGTTTACTAATAATACCTATTTCTTATTTCCAGCGCAGTGGGGCTCATGTCTGCGACATATGTCATATGCGATATAGATCAGCGCAACTTTTGCGGACGCACGCTAGCAATGCGCATGCTCGCATATTTAAATGCAACAAATGCGGTTATGTCTCGCACACGGGGTAAGCAAAGGAATTTAAATCAAAAATGTTTATTTGTTAGAATATGGTACAGTCAGCATCAGAAGTAGATTAACACTACTCAAAGTTTCAAAGCAGGTTTTTTAATAAAATCTTGTTAGATATTACTCGTTACTAACAAGGTATTGAAGAGTAAGGAATATTTTGAAGAATAATCTTCTGAAACATTGAAAATAATTGCTGGGGTCCTGTACATCGAATAATTAATTTTCGAAATGTTAAGCTACTTCGGTTGCTGACCGTACAAATAGATGTTACAATATTGGTTCCAGCAAATCCTGCCATAAGGCGTACAAATATTTTTATACAAAAACAAAGCTTATATTACTAACCTATTAATAAGCATAGAACAGCTAAAAATGGTATATTTTGCGTTGGTGGAGTCAAAAATTAGATACAGCATACTTTTTTGGGGAAACAGCTATGAATATAATAGTAGAAGAGCTTTCGTACTACAAAAACGTGCAATTCGTACTATGGTCCGCATCTCACAAAGGGAAAGTTGCCGACAACATTTTATCAGTTTAGGCATACTTACAGTACCAAGTCTCTATGTACTGGTACTTTTAAGTAATATGGGCAAATACATACAAGACTATGAGACAGTAAAAGAACGGCAGATAAGGGAAGGCACCCGTAGACTGGACTTGAAGAACAAAAACTTCACTAATCATAATCTAAGAATTGTTAAACACAGTCCACGATACCAGTCCGTAAAATTATTCAACAGGTTGCCTTTAGACATAAAAAGTGCTGTGTACAGTAGCACCTTCAAAATAAAACTTAAGGAATTCCTATTGAATAAGTGTCTATATGCGGTAGAAGAGCTGTAATTTTATTTAACTGCAATTTTTATTTTTATTGAAAAAAACATGTTTAATTTCATTGGAGTTATTGATGTTATTATTTTTAATTAATTATATCAATGTATCAATTCTATCTATTGCTAATTATTTTTATTGTTATTATTTTTAAATTTTAAGCTTTTGGCTATATTGTTTTCATTTACATTTGATGAATTGTGAACTGATTTTTTTTTTTAATTTTTATGTTAAATTGTTGTTGTAAAGTGTAATTTATCTATTGTGACTACTGTAATTTATAATTTTTGTGTTTAAATTCAGATACAAGTTACTTGTTAATGAATAAATGACTATGACTAATAATTATCAATTAGAGAATAAAATATGAAAAATATATTAATAAATATTGAGATTTTTTATATATATTTTTATATTGTTTTTTTTTAAGGAATTTAAAAAAATATAATTGACTTTTTAAAATATATGAATTGAATATTAAAGGAAATTGAGATTGTATTGTAGTAATAATAATAAGTAATAATGACTATGTAGTTTTTCATGTGGTGGACTAAAGGCTATTTTATTTTGCTAAATTGGTCACTAGCTGTGGCCCGCGACTTCGCTCGTGTTTTGGAAAGTATCCCACGGGCACGTTGTATATATAGCCTATGGCACTCGGGTATAATGTAGCTTCCAATTAGTGAAAGAATTTACAAAATCGGTTCAGTAAAGAAAGAAAAAGAAAAGAAAGAAAAATCATTTATTTTGCACCGACTAGAAACGCGCAATAATAAAACATAACCATAAAAAATTTATAAAGAACATCAGCAAAAAACAAATAAAATAAAATCTAATATTACTTTCGCAGAGAATACTATTCTTTCTACATCTACGATTCTGTCTTGAGATCCCCTATGGTCACACCATAGAGAACCCTAGAAAGTGCATGTCTTTGGCTTTGGTGACACCATAGACAAGCACTTTCGACGCGACATTTTGACACAACGTTGACATAAGGAGATCCCAAAACAAAAACATTCACATCACATCAGTGCATGTACAAAACTAAACTTAAAACGTTACAATAAATATGAAGGCAAGATAACTATGTGAAACATAAATGAAACTGCGCGTCCCATCCGTGCAAAAATGGTCGATGCTCAGCTAAATGCTGTGGCTTCGGACGGACCGTAAGTCCTCAGCGCTGATTTTCAGCAAAGACCAAAGGAGTGACAGTAGTGACAGAAGCAGGAGTAGTGACAGGAGCAGGAGTGACAGAAGTGACAGTAGATCCAGAGACTACCCCCTACAACCTCACAAACTTTATCTCTTTATAATATTAGTACCTATAGACTATCCACTAAGTAATCTTGAACACTGTAATAGTTTTTTCTAATAAGAATACCTTTTTGAACGACTTTTGAAGGAATTTCTTTTCCTCGTCGTGTCGATATAATAAATATTTGGTGTAACAAGACCCTTAACGAAGCCGAAAGGCACTTGTTCTCCCCGTCATTGCGATATTTTTTTTTGTTTTGGATTATACCTGAGAACCTTCTAGTTACAAATATATCGAAGGCGAAAGTTCCAACTATTACATACATTAAAAAAAAATACAAGTTTTAGATGTTCGAACCCCGTACTATTCAATGCATTCATCATCACAATCTTTGATTGCGTTACATTGAGTCCTTCCGTAAAACGTGATTTTTCACCCCTAAAACAAAGTCGTTTCCCAGCAATAATGTTTGCGTAAAGTTACTTAGTTTGATGTACATAATGCTTGGTTGACGGCATCGTAAAGTCTCCATTTACACCTTGTATAGCTGCATTAAGATCTTTTTTTTTTTTTAAATCGTTAACCCCGCCTCGTTAACGCCTTTTGAAGCGCGGCAAAATCCAGGTCTAGCGCAGCCATCTTGTTTATTAGTCTGTATAGGTTTAGAAATAATGGTTTTTTTTTTCTTCAGTAATCAAGCCAGGATTCACGAGAAATGGCACGACGGACATACTTATGAATGTCAACTCTGCAGTCATACGTTCAGGTATAATATACCGCTAAAATTCTATTTTACAGTACTGCATGGTTGTTTCTTCAAGCTGATCGAACGCCGCCATATTGTCATCAATACAATCTATACAATAAAATTGGAGTGTCTGTATGTAATTTCAAAATAAAATTTTGTCTGTTTGTCTGTCTGTCTGTTTGTTCCGGCTAATCTCCGAAACGGCTAGACCGTTTTTGACGGGACTTACTGTCAGATAGCTGATGTTATAAGGAGTAACTTAGCTGTGCTCCAGCACCTTCGTCCGCGTAAAATTATTACAAAAATATTACTTCCCTATTGGCATCGAATTTTGGTAACATTACAAACTGACAGACAGACAAAAATGAAAATAAATGTTTTTTTTGTTATAAGTACCGTATAATATACTTTTATATACATATGTCGGAGACGGTCATTGGTACGGGCTTAAAATGAATCACAAGTACACGATGGTGACATCACGCGACCTACTTACCAGTCAACCCACACCACAGCGTGCTTACAGAGCCCTGATGGTAAACTCTGAGCCAGGACGACAGTCAGTCGGTGTCCGATCGCGGCGGAGTTAAGACCTCTTGGAACTGTACCCGATTCATTGTGCCCCGTGTTATTGTGCTAAGTTGTAATCTCAAGTAATTCGTTAGTTTTGCTAGAAACAGTCTATCGCTCAGTGTCTTTTCATAGCACGAAACCCATCGTCTGGCCACATGATGAAGAAGCCTAGCGGAGTAAATCCTGACACCCCGACACATACATTCAGTAAAAAACTTATTTAAAAATAACAAACAGACACTCAAATTGTATTTATTTGTATAGGTTTACTGATGGCGCCATCAGTACAAGTTTACCTAACAATAGTTCTTTACAATACAATTTTTATAACATAACATCACGCCTGTAATAGGGGGCGAGCCTTTTGCTATCAACCGGGCACAAATCCCGAATCCGTGGCAGCTACTGAGAAATTCCTGCAGTAAAACCCAATAACACTGCCCGATCTGGGAATCGAACTTAGGACCTCATGCAATTTCATCGGAGCCATGCGGATGCGGCCACGTTTATATCAATATCTTGTATTGATATAAACGTGGCCGCAGTTTCGATAAAAGAGATATCGCATGAGTAGACAGGCCCATACTATAAATAACACTCGCAAATACGTCAAATAAGTGTACCTATTTTATACCCAAGGGCTGGCTTTTACTTTGGCTAAAGGCTTAGTATTGCCATACAACGTGGCAACGCCGCCAGTCTCTTGGGTACATTACCAGTTGACAGCGTTGAGGAGGAGTTTTTTGACGCCATTTTTTAATTTTATGAATAAGTTAGTTACTTTAGGTTATTTTAATTTATAAATTTTAATGTTTATAATTGTAGAATGTCCCATAAAAATAAAATTAAGTGAGTTCACCTTTTGATCTGTAGTGATTATTTTTCAGGAAACCTACCTCATATCTATCTCACATGCGAAAGAGACACCCGACAGAACATGTCTGCAATATTTGCGGAGAGACCTTCGTAGGCAAACATGGCCTGCAGATGCACAAGAGGAAGACTCATATCAACGGGGAAAAGGTATGTACCATCACACCAAAATGAATCTGCTCACTTTTAAAACAAAATCCCGTGCACACGATATCCACATCTGTTCACCACCCTTACTACTATTGGTCCGCACAAAGAGAGTGCGGACCAATAGTAGAAAAACAAAAAAAAATGCAACTTTTTTACATTATCTTTTGTTTTACAAAACATCTCAGGCTCTGTTAATGATCACAGATGTTTGACCACCCTTTTTCGACTAATAGGAATAACACAAAACAGGACCAATGAAGAGAAAGTTTTTAACTAAGCGCTTCTATAGCGGCCGGATGCTACAAGCAAAAATAGTCCGTAAGGTGATCAGATTAATTTTGGGTCGATTCTACCTAATGTTGTTGATTATTTTGGGTGTAAAAATACCCTTAACGAAACCGAAAGGCATTTTCTTCTCCCCGTCATTGCGATCATCATTTTGTTTTGGACCATACCTGAGAACCTTCTAGTTACGGCGATATTGATGGTCAAAAATCGCAAAATTTTATTTTAAATACAAATTTTTAATGTTATATCTTTACTTTAAAGACCTCCAAGACCCCCGTACAATGAATGTATGTACGGGGGTATGTATTTATGTACCAATTTACAATGCATCATCATTATACAATGCATCCATCAGCACAATGTTTTGAGTGCGTTAGATTGAGTTTTAACGTAGAACGTGATATTTCACTGCATAAAAAGTCGTTTCCCAGCAATAATTTTTGCGTAAAGTTACTTAGTTTGATGTACATAATGCTTGGTTAATAATAAATAAACATTACCTTGTATACATATACAAGGTTATGTAAGTAGGTTTGGGTTAATGAAATCATCAAACTCGCGGGAAATAGTTGAATGAAAGATATACGGAACCGACAAGTATGACAGAAGAGAGTGGAATCCTGTACCCAGCAGTGGGTGATTCAGGTGGCCTACCATGACATCTTAAAACTGGAGCAATTCCAGTGTGGGAAAGAGATGTCGCTAGACGACCTGTATAACTCTGTCTTCTTCCCACACACGAATTACTCCTGCTCTAAGACGTGTTAGTAAGCAAAAAAAGCAACTGCCGTTATTACAGGCGTGATGTTACATTTCAGATGGTGGACCCCAACGACCCCAATGACCCCGCTCCTAAGAGGTTCTGCGCAGAATGTAACATACAGTTCTATAACTCTGAAGCGTGGAAACGACATATATTGTGTTCTGTCAAACATACGCTAAAGACTGAAGCAAGGTAAGCATTGGTAGCCTTAACCCTATCATGATCATTCTCTTAACCTTTTGAGCTCACCAGATGGCGCCACTGTCGAGTAAGGTCATGTCAATCATTTTATTTTATACTAATTCTTTTTGTGAATTGTGACATTTAATGAATTGACAGGAATACTTACTTTGTTAAGTATTTTACTTTATTTGAATTATTTTTATTGTGAATCGTCACTTTTAATGATTTTTATTGACACTTATTTTGTAAAGTATTGTTTATTAATTTTATTTGATTATTGTAAATGTGAGGACCATTTACCACCACCACCATCTTGACACATCATTTGACGTCACTACCGGAATCGATGCGTTTTGTGTTTGCGTTCCGTGTCACCAAAAACACGCTACATAAAAATATTAAAATGTAAAATAAGTGTTGTAAAATAAGTTGTATTAGAGAATTAAACAAGGGTACCACAATGTTTCGGCCAATAAAAGGCATTTTTAAGAAATTAAAAGAAAGTTTAATATTTCTTGCATATCTACAGCGTGTAACAGAAAGGGTATAATCATATGGAATACTGTGGTACGGACCATCAAACTGAACAACTTTCTCAATAGGACCACCATCGAAATCGTAAAAAAATAATCAGCTGTCCCATACATTTGGGTCGAGTAGGTATTGAAATTTTGTATAGGACAGCTGATTATTTTTTTACGATTTCGATGGTGGTCCCATAGAGAAAGTTGTTCAGTTTGATGGTCCGTACCACAGTATTCCATATGATTATACCCTTTCTGTTACATGCTGTATAACCTATATTCCTGATGGAAAAAAATAACACTGCTCGACACGGGAATCGAATCACTATCGTTGGTTCTGTCTAGCTCGACCCGCCATTACAGGCGTGATATTTGTTAAATTTTTAATGTTATCGTGTTTCAGTAAAACCTGCTCAATTTGTCCATGGAAGTACGTTGGCAACATGTCTCTGGAGACGCATATGAAGGAACACGCGAAGACTCTACGCAGGTCTAGGAAGCCCCCCGCTACTGCCAAAGAGCGGATGTTTAGATGCAATCAGGTAAGCATACACTGACCTTATTAGTGACTAGCTAGCTGATGTCCGCGACCTTCGTCCGCGTGAAATTATTATTAAAATAATATATTTACTTCCATAGTAGAATAGGATTTTGTTAACAATTTCAATGGTTTTATTTTTTTGCACGGATCCGTAATCGTTTTTCTAAAATAAAAGTAGCCTAAGTTACTTCTTATAACAGTAAAAGTCAGCCAGTAAAAGTCTCGTCAAAATCGGTCGAGCCGTTTCGGAGATTAGCCGGAACAAACCCCTCCGGCCGTTACAGACAGACAAAAAAAAGTATTTTCTGTTTTATGTACCGTTTATTTTTTTACGGATGGGAAATCCGAAATGACCCCTCCCACTCTGGGTGGAGCGGAAGGGAGTGTCAGACTTGTACTGACTAGAACCCACCCAGCTAGCAGAATACCCTTACAAACAAAAGTATTAAGAGCGATGGTTTCATACAAGGTTTATACGTGTTCTGATTAAGTCAGAAACGCTTAATACCCTTTCAAACAAAATCTTGTAAGAGCTATGGATTCATATAAGGTTTATATGTGTTCTGATTAAGGCAGGAACTCTTATAGTGGTATTATATAAGTCTATTTAAGTTTTAAGAGCATTCATACTTGTAACATATTCTTAAAGACGTATATGAAAGAAAAAGAAGAAAGAAAAATCATTTATTTTGCACCGACTAGAAACGCGCAATAATAAAATATAACCATAAAAAAAATTGAAAAAGAACATCAAAGCAAAAAACAAATAAAATGAAATCTAATATTACCTTCGCAGAGAATACTATTCTACATCTACGATTCTGTCTTGAGATCCCCTATGGTCACACCATAGAGAACCCTAGAAAGTGCATGTCTTTGGCTTTGGTGACACCATAGACAAGCACTTTCGACGCGACATTTTGACACAACGTTGACATAAGGAGATCCCAAAACAAAAACATTCACATCACATCAGTACATGTACAAAACTAAACTTAAAACGTTACAATAAATATGAAGGCAAGATAACTATGTGAAACATAAATGAAACTGCGCGTCCCATCCGTGCAAAAATGGTCGATGCTCAGCTAAATGCTGTGGCTTCGGACGGACCGTAAGTCCTCAGCGCTGATTTTCAGCAAAGACCAAAAGAGTGACATATTGACGCCGCCATGGTGTTTCAGTCATTATTTATACACTAATAAGAATAATGGTAAGTACTAATATTAAATGTATGTATATTTGGAAAATAAATATATAAACATAATGATTGTGAGTTGTAACACGAATATCATATTTGCAAGTGTACAGAATATTTTGAAACAAAATAAAAATACATGCTTTATGTTATGCCAACATACAAAAACCAACACAAAGCTAAGATTGAAAGATGCTCAACAACTAACATTAACTAATTATTAAAATCTGAAATTAAATATCCATTTAATCTCCAGGCACTGATCACAGCATGAAAATAAATTTTCAACAATGGACAATACACAATTCCAGGAATGAAGGATGGGCGTGGCGGCCATATGCATTTTGGTTTATGATATGGCGTCGCTTGTTCAAACACACGAAGTAAACGCATTTGCCATGGATTAATCCATTGAAAGGCGCAATGCATCAACCGTGAGCGCGCCCCACTCTGTTGGTGACCTTCTCCAATTGCCCTTAGGCCATGACGTTGAGGTAAGCTCCAAGTGCACTGGTGCAATAAGATTTACCCACCATCAGATTGCTGCATTTTCATGAATCTTTTCTTTAAAATATTTAAAAAACACCTTTTTGATTTCAGGACTCTCACTGGTGGTGGAAGGTCATTCCAACAGTGTGTGGCGGCGAATTTGAAGCAACCCCTGAATGCTGCAGTTCTGTGTTGCGGATTACAAAGCGGTTGGGTGGAATAACGCGGCTCGTATTTACTCTGTCTCCAACTTAGTTTATCAAAAAGGTAGTGTGGTTTCTGTGTAGTGACCACTCCAAAAAGCAGACTAGCCAGATGCAACCTTCTCCTAGCAGCCATTTTCAAAATATTATTTTCGTTATTAAAAGGAGTGACATGACTTCTACGAGGGATATTAACACAAAACCGTGTACATGCATTTTGTATTCGTTGAATTAATTTATTGGTTCTTTCTAACAGACATGGTCCGTACACGGTGTCACAGTAATTAAGTCTAGACAAAATAAGACTGTCTACTAGTTGCTTGCGTAGTTCAACACTCAGGTATTCTCTAATGGAGTACAGTAACTTTAATCTATAAAAACAATTCCTCATGGAGTTACTAATATGCTTCTCAAAACGTAGTTGAGGATCCATAGTTAGACCAAGATTGCAAGCAGTTTCTACTCTGTCGATTTTATCGCCCCTGATAATGACTTGTGGCTTAGCTGACAGTATTGCGCTGATCATTTTCGTACTCCCCAAAATCATAAACTTTGACTTTAACGGGTTTAAAACTAGTGAGTTGCTTTCAGACCATTCTACCACTCTCTCCAGATCCCCATTGATTTTCCGTACTGCCTCTGTTGTGTCTGTTGGCTTGAACGATATATATAATTGAATATCATCGGCATACATGTGATATCTGCAATGATGGAATGAGTTTATTATATCGGCACTGTAAAGGATATAGAGCGGGGGGCCCAAAATTGAACCTTGAGGCACACCACGCGGCACCTGAAGAGGTGGGGATGATATTTTTGATCCATCCTCCCTCTGGACCTCAACGAGCTGAGTTCTATTTTGCAGGTAGCTAGCAAACCACTCTATTGTTTCCCCTGTGAATCCATAGTAGGCCAACTTAGAAAGCAATAGAGTTGTATTTATTGCATCAAAGGCCCGTGAGAAATCCAGAAGAGCAAGGATTGTTCCCTCCCCCCTATCCCTTGCCTCCAATATATTTCCTACTACATCAGAGAGAGCTGTAGCCGTCCCACGTCCTTTCCTAAAGCCAGACTGAAGGTCAGGGAGCATACTGTTAGTTTCCAGATGAGCCAGCATTTGATTGTAAACCACCCTCTCTAAGACCTTGGACAAACAAGGCAGAATGCTAACCGGGCGTAGGTCTTTGAAACTTATTGGGTTACTAATTTTAGGTAGCGGACGCACAATAGCACACTTCCATGAGTTAGGAAAAGTGCTTGAATCTATTGATTTATTTACTATTGTAGTGATGACCTGGAGGGTGGTTGGCAATGTGAGCATGATCATATCCAGACTCAAATCATCAATCCCTTTAGCGTTGGACCCCAAGCCTTTCATAATTTTCGCTATTTCCTCCTCGGTAACATTCTTCAGCTTAAATTGAGCATCTCCATATTTGTTGCAACTGAAATATGATAGCTGGGATGGGGACACAGTGCTCTGTCCAGGTACATTGAGAAAAGCCTTGTTTATCTCATCTGGGTTGTTTAAATGACCGGGGAGAGTACCTTCATGATGGTCTGCAAACACATCTGACTTGAGATTTTGCCAAAGTTTCTTGGGGTTTTTTATTTGACCATTAATATGCCTTTCAAAGTAGACCTTCCTTTCCTGTATCAGTGCCGCAGAAGCTTGTTTTTTTAGATCCAAATAATATTGTTTTGCAGTATCTTGCTTGTTCTTGCGATAGTTTTCCTTTGCCTCATCTCTAAGCTTTATCATTAATTTAATATTGTCTGTTAGCCACGGTGTGGGACGGTCTCTAAATATTTTACCTTTTACAGGTGCATGCAAGTCAAATAATTGGGTGATAAGAACATTGAAGTATTCTACCATGCAATGCACGTCCGGCAGTGAGCAGACTTCCGACCATGGCATTGATACCAGATCCACCGCATAGTAATCCTCCAATATATCCCTTAGAGGCCGATATACAACTAACCTAGGTTTGCTCTTCACTTTCTTAATTACAGTATCACATACAATAAATGAGTGATGGCCAAGTTCACTAATATGACTAACCAGCACATCACGAACCCCTATGTCAGTACAGATCACATCAATAAGAGTACTACTATCTCCTACAAAGTGGGTTGGTGATTGTACAACCTGGACCAGATCAGCGTAATTTAGAAAATCCATCAGATCCTTCGTTTTTGTACTATTGATATCCAGTAAATTGACATTGAAATCCCCCAATACCACCAAATGATCATAAGGTGCTAATGCGCTAATACTGTCAGTTATACCATCCAAAAATTTTGCCAAATCAAACCATGGTGGCCTATATGCAGTGCCTATCAATAACTTTTTACCATTGATATTTAGGTTTAGCCACATCTGCTCTACATCAGAATGTTCTGAGTGCGGCCGTACGCGCACCCTAACTCCAGTTTTAATGTAAAACGCCACACCTCCGCCCCGCCCCCCACGTATATTCGCAGGACGCGGCACGTGTTTTAGCCTGTATCCGGGAAACTTAGGAGCCCGTCCATCCTCCCCAGGTCTGAGCCACGTTTCGTTGATTGCCATTATGTCTACCGAGTGCCGTAACATAGCTACTATAAACTCATCCTGGTTAGTTGCTAGTGAGCCCGCATTGAATAAACCAATCTTCATTAATTTTGACTTAGCGTGTGCGTGTAGATTGTAAAAGCTGTATATTTATTATGTGTAGTATTAATTCTAGTGTGATAGAACTTATGTATATATATAATTTTTAAATAAATGCGGTGCTTAAATGCTTTGTATATATGTGATGGTATGTGTAGTCTTAATTGTTGTGGTAAGTTAATAATTTTAGATATCTTTAAATTGGCTCTTATAGTAGAACTTATAAAAAAGGTTGTTTTTTGTGTCTTGGTAAAGTAAATAAATATGTATATAACTATGTCCATGTTTCTTGTGTCTTTGCAGTACTCACTCTCATATTCCCGCCTCCCCCGATCCCGACAGATACGACAGATACGACGCGCAGGTTCCATGTATGCAATCCAATAATCAATACAATACCCATTTAAAGATGCAATAAACAGAGTGACAACAAACAAACGTTTATTAATTAGCGTCTGCATATGGCCCAATAATCTTATGAATATCTTCCTCAGATGTAATCCTGTAAGTGGCGTCTCCAGGCTTACTCCGGACCAAGATGCGACCCCGCTTCGTCCATACGAAGCGCCATCCGTGAATCCCCGCAGCAACCCTTGTTTGGCGAAATATCTGCTGGTTCACCTTGGTCAGCCTTTCATTGACAAAGAAACGTACAGGTTTCCCAGCGAGCCCTAGGTTCTCTGTTATATAAGAAAACGTTATATAATATTAATAAGAGCAGTGGCATTATAAGCGCTTTTTACAAGTATAATTGCCTTTGATTCTTAATTAATACTTATAAATACATTTTATAAGTTTAATCAACCTTAGAAGTGACTATACTAAGTGTTTTATTAGACTTCTATAAAACTAGTAATTTAAAAGTGTGATTTATCTCACCTAATACATATTAAAGAGTAGTAGCACTTTAAAAAGTCCTACAAGTGTCCTAAATAATTTCCTATTAAAGGTTATTTACATTCTTTGTTGTGTTGACTCCAGAAATTGTTATAAAATAAGGTTAACTATTTTAATATTTAGTACATAATTATTATCATTTAGTTTCTATCAAATCCTTTTACTTATTAAGGAACTCTAAAATTATGATCAACATGGCCGCGTAAACTGTGGTTTAATTTGTCTTATTTTTTTTTTGGGGTGAAAAATCACATTTTACGGTAGGACTCAATGTAACGCACTCAAAACATTGTGCTGATGGATGCATTGAATAGTACGGGGTCGTGGAGGTTTTTAAAGCAAAAATCTTACGTTAAAAACATGTATTTAAGAAAAAACTTGTGAAAAAGTTGCAACTGTGACCCCCAATATCTCCGTAACTAGAAGGTTCCCAGGTGTGTTCTAGAACAAACCAATGATCGCAATGACGGAGAGAACAAGTGGCTTTCGCCTTCGTTAAGGGTCTTGTTACACCCGTTAGATGTCCTTCAGAAAGGTCAGGCCATCAGGTGCGTAGTACTCGCAACCGGCGTGCGTTTATGACCAGATGTGTGATCGTGGACGAGACGAAAGGAGTATGTAAGGATCGTAGCAGTGGTCGTTCTATATCCCTCCCCCCTGACCCCCTGTGGTCCCCCGATCCTTGCTCGAACCGGCCCGCGATGCTTTTTTTTTTACGGGTGGGAAATCATCAAATAACTCCTCCCGCTCTGGGCTGAGCAGGAGGGAGTGTCAGACTTTTACTGACTAAAACCCATCCATGTTCCTTCCTTTGCCCTTTGTGTTCCAGGGCCGCGGTATCTCTTTCGAACAGTCCCGCAACCCTGGCAGGCATCGGTCCTTTCGGATCCCTTCCTGTTTGCTGACATCTCTTAGAGGCGCGCGTGGAACACTCGCGCGCCGTCGACACGGCCTGTCGTCATAAGACGGACGGACGAGTTAGCCCATAGCTCACCGTCCAAAGGCCCGTGAGCCCGCGATGCTGAGCCAGTAGTTTAAACCAGCCCCTAAATAATGATCTCACTCAGATACAACAAGTCCCCTTGCTACCCTCCCAAGCGACGCCCTAATCCGAGGCTCTGAACCCTTCATAAGCGCGTGCGACCCGCACTTGACCGGTTATAAAATATGTTGTGTGCAAATAAATGTCTTTATTTCTTGTCACAGTGCGGCTCAAACTTCATGACACGGTCGAAGCTGCAGGCTCACATCAACAGGACTCACTTGGGATTGAAGTATAACAAGAACATCGTGTGTGAAGTGTGCGGCAAGAAATGCACGGTAAGATTTGTGTTCCCTTCTATATAAGGTGTATCTGTTCATAAACGAAATCTCATGGGGTCATTGTTCTCATCATTATGAACAACTTTTACTATGGGACCAATCCAGAAATCGCGAAAAAACAATCTGCTGTTCAGTAGTTAGTAAGACAACAGAAGATACCAGAAACATTAATGTTACACCGAACAACAACAATGTACCTTCTTGCTCTCAAATAGCTAAATGTAAAAAAGGGGCTAAGCAGAATTCCATGCAGTTATTTCATCAAAATATTCAAGGTTTCTCTTCAAAGCAACTAGAAATTGAATTGTTTTTAGAAAAAACAAAGTTTGAAATTGTTTGTTTCACTGAACATTGGTTAAAAGAATATGAAATGCTTATAAATTACGCAAATTACAGTGTGGGCAGTTGCTTTAACCGGAAAGCTAAGATTAGGGTTCATTAATCTTAGTTAAAAATTGTATTAAATTTAAGACTCGTAATGACATTGTTGATCTATCGGTTGAACATAGTATTGAGCTGTCTTGTGTTGAGCTGGATAAGCATGTAATAGTGTGCGTTTACAGACCCCCAAATTATCAAAACTACTCTATATTTGAGTCAGTAATGGAAGATGCTTTAGCAAAACTTGCAACTGGTAATAAATCATTAGTTATCTGTGGTGACTTTAATGTTAATATTTTAGACAAAAATTCGAATAGCAGTAGATTCTTAGATCTTTTTAAATCATTTAATTTGTCAAAAGTGTTTTCGGAATCAACTCGAATTACTACAAATACTGCTACATGTATTGATAATGTGTTTTGTTGCTGCGATTACTTAGATAAATCCATTCCTACCTTCCTTCTGATCACAGCGGGCAAACCGTTGCTTTCGAGTCCTACACACCATTACAAAGAATCCAGATAAAATCTAGACTAATAACACCCAGTAATTTGAATAAATTTAAAAATAACTTAATTAGTAATTTAGGCATTCCGAGCCATATTATTGAAAATGTTAATCAATTTTATGAGGAATTCTTTTCGGTAGTTTACACAGAGTTCAATAATACATTAAAAATGAAAACCAAATCTATTTGCCCAAAGTTTATGTTCAGTGACTGGGCAACTAAGGGTATTAGGAAAAGTAGGGAACGATTGTTTGAGTTGTACGGCCTTAAGCCTTACATCAACTCAGAAACTTTTAATAAATATGTTACAACTTACTCAAAAATTTTTAAAAAGTCCTGTAAGGTAGCTAAAGCCTTATTCATTAGCAACAAGATTAAATCCGCCGATAATAAAATAAAGACGGTTTGGAAAATCATCAATAGTGAAACTAACAGAAATAAAAAATATAATATTGATATCACTCTAGAGACTTCACGTGGTCTTCTTATCTCTAAAAATGAAGTTGCTCAAGAATTTGTAGATTTCTTCACTAGTATCCCACTTAAAACTACTGAAACCTTAAATTCCTCACCCTTGTTTTCTATTGATTTATTAAGAGCGAACGTTTCAGCCTGTCCGGTTGAGTTTCAATTTAAACATATAAACCCCATAGCAGTCATTAAAGCTTTTAAAGAAATCAAAGTCAAATTAACCGAGGATCTATGGGGTATGTCAATTAAAGTTTGTCAAGCCATTATTGAGACTATAGCACCGTACTTGGCCTTAATATTTAATTTGTGTGTGGACCAAGGAGTCTTCCCGGACCTTATGAAATACAGCAAGGTAATACCACTTTTCAAGTCCGGGGACAGTAAAAACACCAATAACTATAGACCCGTATCCGTATTGCCGGTTTTCAGCAAGGTGTTTGAAAAGATAATGCTTAATCAAATGCTCAACCACTTTAACACCAATAAAATCTTGCATGAGAAACAGTATGGTTTCACCAAAGGACGTTGTACGACTGACGTCGGTGGCACCTTATTAAAACACATATTTACTGTGTGGGAAGAGGCACAAGATGCCATAGGAATTTTCTGTGACCTCTCGAAAGCATTTGATTGCGTAAACCATGAAACCCTACTCTTAAAACTTGAACATTACGGGTTAAGGAAACTTGCGCTCAGTTTAGTGAAATCGTATTTAAACGATAGACATCAGCAAGTACAAATAAATGGTGTCAATTCAATGGGTTTAAAAGTAAGTATGGGTGTACCACAAGGTTCGATATTAGGTCCTTTCCTCTTTTTGGTATATATTAATGATCTACCCCATTTATTTAAAAACCAACCACAAATGGTGTTATTCGCTGACGATATTTCCTTAATATTTAAGATAAACAGACGTGCCACAAATCTCGACGACGTAAATAACGCCTTAATGCAGGTCCATAATTGGTTCACCGCAAATAATTTAGTATTAAATGGGAAAAAAACGAAGTGCTTAAGATTTGCTCTACCGAATGTTAAAAGTAGTGATAGTGACATAGTATTGAATCAAGAGAAACTGCAATTCGTCGAAAAAACTGTTTTCCTGGGGATCACGCTCGACTCAAGGCTACAATGGGGTCCGCATATAACATCTCTTGCAGGACGGCTGAGTTCAGCAGCATATGCTGTTAGAAAAATCCGCCAATTTACTGATGCAGATACCGCGAGGCTAGTCTATTTTAGTTATTTTCATAGTATTATGTCATACGGTATTTTACTATGGGGACGGGCTGCAGACATTGAGTCTATATTTATTCTGCAGAAAAGAGCCATCAGAGCCATATATGATCTACGTAGGCGCGATTCTCTAAGGGAACTGTTTAAAGAAATTAACATCATGACAGTACCTTGTCAATACATCTATGAAAACATCATGTATGTTAGGAAAAATCTGCATTTGTTTAGTAAAAGAGGTGACAGACACCACTATAATACTAGAAACAGGGACCAACTAGTACAGCCAGGTTTCAGGCTAGCTAAAGTAGACTCAACTTTCATGGGGTACTGTTTAAAATGTTATAATAAAATACCTCCCCACATTCAACAACTGAATGAGACAAAATTTAAATCTTGTATAAAACGCACACTATGTAGGCAAGCATATTATAAGTTAGGGGATTACATCGATGATAGAAATGCTTGGCTCAATGCTGGTCCTGCTCCACAACCATAGGGGCAAACTAATCAGAAGCTCATGTGAAATTATTGTGGAAGCTGCAGAAGATTGTAAAAATATCTTTGCATTGTATAGATTCAATCTCTTAGTATTATATAACTGCATAGCACATGTGTGAGTACTATGTACTGTAAAGCTACCATTTACATTTAGTTATCCTTCATTGACTCGAATGTGCCCTGGTGGCTGAGAGAATGTCAGGCTCACTCAAATGTCTCGCTGATAGTGGCGGGTGTGTTGGGTCGTTTAGTTCCCTTCAATATGGTTGAGCTGAATGGAGCTGATGCATGCGTCATGTTCGTGAACGGGCGCTGTCAGTTGGGACTGGTCATCTCTTAGCTGCCACGGTTTATTTTAATTACTTTGTTTTTAAATTGTTGATAGTTATAATCTTTTACTCTGGACGCTCTTAATGTGCACGTCTTTCTACATCGTTCTCACATATATGTGTAATCTCAACATGAATGATGTAACCAAGATCTTGTAACAATATTTTGATTGAAAAGAGTGTCCATGGAGTTTCTTGCCCATTCTTCTCCATAGAGATATACGCTTTGGAATGGGCAACTACAGTACTTTCACAAGTTATTATGCCTTGTGTCTGTGACTGTACCTTCGTCTTTGTTTTTCTGACTTTCAAAAGTGCCTGCGAAGGTCTAATTGAAATAAACGCTTTGAGTTTGAGTACATTTTGACGAGTTAATGCGATCATATTATAAGGAACAGCTGATTTTTTTTCGCGATTTCGAGGTTGGTCCCATAGTAAAAGTTGTTCATAATGATGAGTGCAATGACCCCTTAAGAGATTTCGTGTATGAATAGATAGACCCTGTATACAGTAGGAAGAATTGTGAGATGCGGCTGTAAGGGATTGTACAAGCTCAAGCTACTAGAATCTGCCAAATTTCTTTAATAGATGTTCTACTTTATAGGTAACTAGCGACCCGCCCGGCTTCGCACGGGTGCAATGTTAAACATAAACCTTCCTCTTGAATCACTCTATCTATTAAACAAAACCGCATCAAAATCCGTTGCGTAGTTTTAAAGATCTAAGCATACATAGGGACAGACAGCGGGAAGCGACTTTGTTTTATACTATGTAGGTGATAGTGAAGCGTTAGATTCATGTCCATCACTTCTTTTAGTCACATGCATTGCTTCTAGAGTTGCCACCGTTTTTTCTTTTCAAAATAAAGTACAATTTTTTTTTCTTTACGAATATTTTTGAAAACATATTTTTTATTGCTCTTTGCGGTTTTGTATCAAATTAGTATCTCTACTAAACAATTGCACAGCATCTTAACAGGCTATATTTAAATTAAAGTTAATAAGTAATTCATTTTTTATCAAATTCAGAAACGCTTTGTTTCTTTCGTCTCGCCATTTGCTATTCATCACAGAAAAACTCTTTCTGTTAATGCTGACGTGGCGGGAATGGACAATAAAAACGAAATTACTTTATACAAGTTTAAAAAATTATGAAATTATTAGTGACACTGGCATTGTTGACATTCGAGGTTAGGTTGCGTTCAGAAATGGTTAAAAACGAGTGCTTAAGTGATGTGGCGCTGGCGAGAGGAGACATCAATTCAGCACCAATCGATAAATTTCGTTTAATGAAAAAATACTTACGACTAAACTTTAAACAATAAAGTATTTTCGTGTACTTTATTGTTCTCATAAAGTATAAAGTAAAATTACCTGAAATAACGTACAATACTTTATTATAAAGTACGGGTGGCAACCCTTATTGCATCCCTCCTCATTACATGCCCATACCAAGACAAACGACCTCCTTTACATTTGTCTGTATCAGGCGCCACTTTCTAACTTTCTCTATTACAGGGTGTAACAAGACCCTTATCGAAGCCAATATGTACATCAAACTAAGTAACTTTACGCAAAAATTATTGCTGGGGAACGACTTTTTTTTTTGAGGTGAAAAATCACGTTTTACGGTAGGACTCAATGTAACGCACTCAAAACATTGTGCTGATGGATGCATTGAATAGTACGGGGATCGTGGAGGTGTTTAAAATATAAATCTTACATTAAAAACATGTATAATTATATTAAAAAAACTTGTGAAGAAGTTGGTACTTTGACCCTCAATATCTCCGTAACTAGAAGGTTCCCAGGTATGATCTAGAACAAAAAAATTATCGCAATGACGGGAAGAACAAGAGCCTTTCAGCTTCGCTTGTTACACTCATTCCTTACTATATCCATTCTTGTCGCTCCACACATCTATATCAACATTCTCATGTTCGCTACATGCAATCGTTTTGTAATGCAGCTTAGATTAAAATTGCTTTCCTTCATGCCTCAAGGCAGGTCGTGGCCTCAGGCAATGTCGAGAGCAGACCCATTAGGAGCTAATAGACCTTGACCTCAAGGGAGGTCCAATTAAATATGCTGTTTATGTTCTTCACAGTCAAACGCCACCCTGAAGTACCACCAACGCACCCACACTGGTGAGAAGCCCTATCCTTGCAGCACCTGCACAAAGCATTTCGTTGACAGCAACCAACTGCGCATCCACACCCGCACCCATACGGGCGAGAAACCATACGTTTGTGCAGCTTGCGGCAAGAGATTCACGCAGAAACCGGCGCTCAATAGACATTATAGAGTAAGTCAATAGATATTTAAGATTTTTTTTTTTCTTTTCACTGTGCTCACATATAGAAGCAACAATATTGTAACCAAGACTATGTAATATCTAACTTGATTTGAAAAGTGTGTCCATGGAGTTTCTTGCCCATTCTTCTCCATGAGATATACTATTTTCGAATGGGCAACTACAGTCCATTCAGTTATTATGCATGTGACTGGACTGTAGGTACCTTTTTTTTTTTGACAATGCAAAAGTGCCTGTCACGGGCCTATTTGAAGTAAATGCTTTGAGTTTGACTCAAGTCAGTTATGGAACTATGGCTTCATATACACAGTTGTCAATGTAGCTACGGGTAAAAACGGGATCCTATTACTAATACTCCACTGTCCGTCTGTCTGTCTGTCTGTCCGTCACCATGTTGTATCTCATGTACCGTGATAGTTAGACAGTTGAAATTTTCATAGATGATGTATTTCTGTAGCCGATATAACAACAAATACTAAAAACAGAATAAAATAAATATTTAAGGGAAGCTCTCGCTCTTGCGCGAGTCCGACTTGCCCTTGGCCGGTATTTTTTTTTTGTGTGACTACAAAGGCAAAACATAACTTCAGGTTTATTATTTGCTTTACAAACAATCGATTAAACTGCATTATTCCTTACAGGTACACACCGGAGCCAAGCCCTACACCTGCCAATACTGTTCACGAACATTCAGCCAGTCTAACTCACTGAAACTCCACGTAAAAACCGTACATTTGAAACAACCCGCCAACAGTAGAAAGAATAAGCCGAAAAACGTAACTCAAGAAACTAAAACCGAGAAAAATTGCGAAGAATTGGATATTGGTACATCGCTTCAGGATGTTAGGGTGTTCTCTAAATAGAAGGGTTACAAAAAGCCCGCGAAATTCAAATTTTCTTACGATTTTTGCAATTTGCCGGTCAGTGTCAAGTTGTATGTTGATGAAAATGTGATTCGCGCAAGTAACACGTATGCAGTTACAGAATGATATTATTAAATTAACTTGGAGGGCTGTATTGATAATTTTAATAATTAAAACTCCGATGTTTTAAAAATAATGGCATGAACCCATCACTCGAAAATTCAGGGTGGCTGATTGCCTAAATTCAAATGTCAGCAGATACTGTTAGTTCTCTTTTTTGCCACGGTCAAAACGTAGTGGTAATTCTGTAGTGTATAGGGATGAATGTTTCCAAATGAAAGTTTGATTATTTATTTAGTCGATTTCTCAAATTGTAAATAGTATTTTTTTATAATTGGAATAATTGTATATTTGCGTATTCAAATCATGTAATGTTTTGATATTATTTTATAAGAACAATATACTAAATAACTCTCATTACTTGTTTTAATCTTTCATCCTACCCGGCACTTTTTTCCTTTCCCACTCTGTCCTACTACTGGGCAATGGCCGCCCTCTGCTCCTTCCAGTTCTCGCGAACACACGTCCTTCCAGTTCGTCGCACCATCTCCTTCGAGGTCTGCTGTGACCCCGCCTCACTGCCTCACTGTACTTACATATTAGAATTAAATCCACTGATACGAAATATTAAATCAATAGCAATCTTATTTACAGTTGACCTAAATGCTGATGAAATTTATTTATATCATCAATGCTCTCAAAATAGAGAAGGAATCCATGTTAAGGACAATAGCCAAATTTTGATTTGCACCAATGCAAAAGCATGGTAAAAACGTGGTTGATGAAATAACTACAGCGAAATAGAAGATTTACTGTTCTCCCCTACTCGATAGCCCTAAGCCCAACACAAACATTTAATATGCACTTTACACTCCATCAACACACACGTTGTGAGAGGGTCTCACAACACACTATCATACACTTCATGTTTCCAATGATTGTGACTTAATATTAATTAATCTATTCAAGAAATTGCTTTTTATTGATTTTTCTTTTTTCACTACATTTTTGATTACTAATATGAGGATAGACATATCTACATACATACAGGTCAAATACAACCCTCCGTTGGGATTCGCTGTTGCCGTGTAAAAAATACTTATGATAATTTTCATTTTAGAATAATAACTATGAATTTGATTAATTAAAATTCTTCATTGAAAAAAATAGGCGGCATAAGTGAAATAGGCGGCATGAGTATTGAAAAATCGACTAAACCCATTAGTAGCCATATCCCAACCCAAGCGATTAAGAAATGTCACTCAAAAACCAATCAAAGCAATTTAAAAAAAAAGTTGTGTAAACGATTTTATTATTATTGTTTTGCTTCAAATTATTTGTTTTATTACGTAAATTACCGCGAATATGTCTGTAAGATAACTTGCGTAAGCACAACCGAACTTCTATTACCGTTTCAAAACTCTCAAAACACAATTTAATTGTGTAATTAATGTGATGTTTACAGATTTATAATCAGTGTAGTTCAACAACAAAAATTTTAATCGGTTGAAATGTTACCGATTTTGATGTATAATAATATGGAAGGGGGTTCTAATTCGTTAAATAATACGCCTAATACTAGTTTTAATCAGTACGATGATAGTATTATATTGAATTGTGTGAGAAATCGTAAAAAAGTGACTGAATTGCCAAGCTGCCCGGTTTGTAGTTGTACGATACGTCAAGGGGAATTGGACTCGCATGTAGCTTTAGAAGTGGACAGATTACAGAAGTTGTCTGGAAATGGGTCTAAAAGGAAGTTAAGTGCTAATTCTAGTGGTAATCTGGCTGTGCCAGGCTCTAGTACGAGTGTAGATGTGCCTGAAGAAGAAGTTGATGTTTCTGGCTGTATGGGGAGTGATGTTTACCAAGTAAGTTCAGTTTAAAAAAAAGTACAGCTGCTACATAAGGTTTAAAAAAATCTTTTTCTAAGAATGCTTCCTGTTTTATGGAGACATTAAAATGTTTATTTAAACTTTTTGTTGTGTTCTATTGTAGTTTTTACACGTATTGCTGATCAGAATCAGAACAGTTATATTTTTTCTTTTGTAGCTGTACTATACTATTATTTAAAATGGATTCTAGGCACTCTCAACATGGTGAGACAGAAAACCATTGCTTTATTAGAACCAGTTTATTTCAAACTATCTATTCTCTCTCTTTTCTTATTTGATAGGGTGAAGATCTTAATTTTCCATCATATAAGAGTTATATCAAATTAATCTTACTTCTTTTTTTATTAAAATAATAAATATGAAAGTTTGTGAGGATGGGTGCTTGTTACTCTTTCACGCAAATACTACTAAACAGATTTGGATGAACACATAAACTGTCACTTACGGGATATCTTCCGTGATTGTCTGTACTTTTAAAACAGTGTTCGATTTGGATGAAATTTAGCACACAGATAGTTTATAACCTGGATTAACACCAGCAGGCTTTATCTCCTGGTAGTATGATCCAGTGGGACAATTATTGAACTCCACGTGGACGAAAACATGGGCATAAGCTAGTATATAATATTATTCCAAAATAATTCTAATTCTATAATTTTGACAAAGAACTATAGATACATCTTTGCCCTTCAGGGATTACAGGCCCTTCTGACTACAATTTTGAAATTCAATGTAAATCAATCATAAAAACAAAGTAAATAACTTTATAAAATTGCTTGTGATTTAGTTACATAACACTATAATAAACTAGTTATCTTAAATGATAAAAAGATTAGTACAGTAAACATTATGCAACGTGAAACTTGAGGCTTTTTTCAAATCAAATCAAATTCTTAAAAAATATTTATTTGCTAGAATATGGTACTTAAGGTGTTACAGTAAACTTGTCTCAGAATATCCTGCCACAACATGGCGTGCAAATGTATTCACTATAAGCGATATCAATTAGTCTAACTTACAAATTACAGATTCTATTGACTTGTCTTTTAGATAGTTCTTAACGGTATAATATCTTTTAATTAATAAGAACTTGAAAACTATTTGGTAAATGATTGAAAATAATAATCGACATGCAGTATACATTTTTCTTAAATAGTTTTAGTTTTATTGGTGGTGGTATTTCAATACAATACTGCCATGCTAGACGCAAAAGCAATGTAATGTAATGTGTATAGTTTGGTATACACATTACAGTTTGTTTTTTTTGCTAATTAGGATTTTTATGTTTTAAAATAGATATTGCATAATAATAACAGCCGCTCAGGTCAATCTTTAGGTTAAGCCGCGCTTGCCTAGGTTGGTCTGTGGATGGGTGACCGCCCATTACATACCGAGTTTCCTCCGTGCCTCGGAAAGCACGTTAAGCCGTTGATCCCGGCTGTCAATGGTAGATCTTTGACAGTCGTTACGAGTCAGTGGCCAAAAAAGTCTTACAAACAGTCTTACTAAGGGGTATCGTTTTACCCAGTACTAACTGGGTTGTGGAGGTCAGATAGACAGTCGCTCCATGTAAAATACTGGTATTCAGCTGCATCCGGTTAGACTGGAAGCCGACCCTAACACAGTTGGGAAAAGGCTAGGCAGATGATGATTGCATATTGGCTTAGTTCATTAGATGCGTATTTATTTAAGCTATCCGATGATATTAAAATCAACTATATATTTTTCTAAGATACCACTTTTTAGCTTAGGAAATATATCACCTTAGCGAAACTGACAGTGAAACAAATACTACTGACGATGAAACATATACGCGAACATAATATTATTATATAAGACGTACCAAAAACGAATCAATCGCAACCACCAGAAACGAACATGATTCTCCAATGATAGAAGAGACCAAACAAGCGAAGGTCAAAACACCATCAATGCTCATTCCTATGGATTGTACCTGTCTTTACCACTATTCCTATATTGGCTCTAGGCTGCATAGTCGGCTGATTGTGCTCGACTGGCTGCGGTTGGTCGGGCTTCCTTTCCCATCCCAGAGCATGTCTTTCCTCACAAAATCGTGCCCCCTGGTGTATCCGGCTTGTCCGGGTCAGGCTTGCTCCTGGCTGGGTGTGGTGCTCAATCATCATCATCATCATCGATACCGCTTTTTAGCTTAGCACGGCAGAATAGTCTGAGCCTATAATATAAACCATTTCAAAAATCAACTAGACAATTTAATGTATATCATACTGCAATTAGAAAATCTAGTGGGGAACAGCAGGATATAGACAGCTATCAGTTATTGTCTCAACTGCCTGCAAGATTATAAATAATAATATTCGATAATTGGCGTGAAAAAGCACACCATCGAGAGAATTGGAAGAAATTGGGGGAGGATTTTGACCAGCAGTAGTACAATAGGAGCTAACAAAAAAAAACTATAGGCTCCAGAGGGACATAAAATGTCTTGTGTCTTTATTGCTTATTTTTTTGTAAGTTAACAATATATAATATATTGGAGGTACAAAGGTTTGTGGGAGTCCGCAAGCCAGACTAGGATACCCTTTTTTTTTTTGTTTTTTTTTTTTACCGATGGGAAATCATCAAATAACCCCTCCCGCTCTGGGCTGAGCAGGAGGGAGTGTCAGACTTTTACTGACTAAAACCCATCCATGTTCCTTCCTTTGCCCTTTGTGTTCCAGGGCCGCGGTATCTTGACGACCTGAATGGCGCAGCGGTAGTGAGGCTGCCTTACGTTCTTAGGGTCCCGGGTTCGAATCCCGGTAGGAGCAAATGTTTGTGTGATGAGCATGGACATTTGTTTCCGAGTCATGGATGTTTATATGTATAATAAGTATGTATTTACAAACAAAAAAGTATCTATGTAGTATTATCAACTATCTGGTGTCCACGACACAAGCCTCGTTGCTTAGTGTGGCACCTAGATGGCGCTGTGTGTAATGTCCAGCGATATTTATTTATTTATTTATTTATTTATTTATTTATCTCTTTCGAACAGTCCCGCAACCCTGGCAGGCGTTGGTCCTTACGGAATCCATATAATCCCAAAAAGTGACTTTTTCATGAAATAGCTATTGATTGGGATTATATGAACTTGGAGGGTTGTATTGATGATTTAAATGATTATAATTCTGTATTGATTTATTATAATTCTGTATATGAAAATATGAATCGCGCCAGTAACACGTATGGAGTCATACGTGTTACTGGCGCGATTCATATTTTCATCAACATACAACCTGACACTGACCTGCAAATTGCAATAAACGTAAGAAAATTTAAATTTCGCGGGCCACCCTTGCGCATCCACCTTAAGGGTTTTGGTTTACGCACTTAGTCCCTAAAGTGGACCATTCTTCGTGTCCTAA
Organism: Eugnorisma glareosa; assembly: GCA_947578425.1. NCBI lineage: Eukaryota > Metazoa > Arthropoda > Insecta > Lepidoptera > Noctuidae > Eugnorisma > Eugnorisma glareosa. Next base: position 3,551,034 of record OX387984.1, read on the forward strand.
AGCCTCCTATATCTCAAATCTTTTTTTCAGCGAGTACACTCAAACCGTCTGCGCCGCCTCCGCGCCCGTCGGCGGAGCACCCCGCCACCACAGCACGGTGAATGCCCAGTCTGCAACACAACGCTACCCGTGTCTCGGCTACAGAGACACGCCCTCCGCTGCCTGAAGAGGACAGGGGCTGAGTTGGATGAGGATGTGCCGGATACCAGCTCTGAGGATGGCAGCATTGATGTGGAGGTAAGCTGAGGAAGTGAGGATACAGACTCCGGCAGAATGCCTGGCAGATGCAGATGCAGTTTTCATCATCTGATTGCATTTTGCCTATGTTGGGCTGGGCTTCCAGTTGAAACGGATGCATTTGAATACCAGTAAATTATAAAAAAATGCCTTTTATTTTGGATCTCAGGTAATTTACATAGTTTCTTCAGTACTTATTGATAACTAGCTGTTGCCCGCGGCTTCGCTCGCGTTTCGGTCGGTAATTATCCCACGGGCACGTAAATATAGCCTATGGCACTCGGGGGTATTGTAGCTTCCTATTAGTGGAAGAATTTTCAAAATCGGTTCAGTAGATCCAGACATTACCCCCTACATACAAACTTACAAACAAATTTTACCTCTTTATAATATTAGTATAGATTGATAGAATAATTCTATCAATCTATACTAATATTATAGGTTTTCCTGTAATCTTTACAAATTTTACTTTACTTCTTTATAATATTAAGTATAGATTAAGTGTTGGTTGTGCTAATAGTAGATTTCGACCAAAGCTTCCGCTTCAGCCATCCTCGGACAAACAAACTACCTTCGCCTTCGGCCAAAATAAGCTGAAGTTTTGGCCGAAGCCGAAGGTTTCTAGCCAACGCGAGAGTGGAGGGATGGGACGACATGGGCATCACGCATTTCGTAGTGTTCTCGTTCTTTTTTTTTTCAAGTTGTAAAGAATACGGAACCCTGTCTAATTCTAAAATAAAAGTTGCTTAAGGTGGATGCGCAAGGGTAGCCCGCGAAATTTAAATTTTCTTACGTTTATTGCAATTTGCAGGTTAGTGTCAGGTTGTATGTTGATGAAAATATGAATCGCGCCAGTAACACGTATGTAGTTACAGAATTATAATCATTCAAATCATCAATACAACCCTTCAAGTTTATATAATCCCAAAGAGTGACTTTTTCATGAAATAGTTATTGAATGTGATTAAATGAACTTGGAGGGCTGTATTGATGATTATAATTCTGTAACTCCATACGTGTTACTGGCGCGATTCATATTTTTATCAACATACAACCTGACACTGACCTGCAAATTGCAATAAACTTGAGAAAATTTAAATTTCGCGGGCTACCCTTGCGCTTCCACCTTAAATTAGACCTTATAACATCAGCTATCTGCCAGTAAAAGTTCCGTCCCGTCAAAATCGGTCCAGCCGCTTCGGAGAATAGCCGGAACAAACAGACAAAGACAGACAGACAAACAAAAATGTAGAAAAATGTGTTTTTGTTAGAGGTGCCGTATAGATTTTCATATGCATTCAGTAAAAAGGTGTTATTTGGACATTACAAACAAACATTTTAATTTTATTAATTAGTATAGATGGGCACTTATAAAACGTCGACAAAAAGGTGCACGGTTCGGGTTGGTCGTTTCCTATGGAGAAGAACCGGCAAGAAACTCCACGGTTACTCTTTTCAAAACATTTCGTTAGGCAGAGGTGTACCTAATAGTACACCCACATTTCGCCAGTTATAAAGGATGTAACAAGACCCTTAACGAAGCCGAAAGGCACTTGTTCTCCCCATCATTGTGATCATTTTTTCGTTCTAGTCCATACCTGGGAACCTTTTAGTTTCGGAGATATTTGGGGTCAAAGTTCCAACTTTTTCACAAGTTTTTTTTTTAAATACATGTTTTTAATAAAAGATTTTAACTTTAAACACCTCCACGACCCCCGTACTATTCAATCCATCCATCAGCACAATGTTTTGAGTGCGTTACATTGAGTCCTACCGTAAAACATGATTTTTCACCCCAAAAAAAAAAGTAGTTTCCCAGCAATAATTTGTGCGTAAAGTTACTTAGTTTGATGTACATAATGTTTGGTTGACGGCTTCGTTAGACCCTGTATTTAAGTCCCATGTAAGAGGTGGCGAGTCTAGTGCCATCAACCGGGCGTTATTTCAGACTCCGTGGTTGCTACTAAGAAATTCCGGATAAAAAAAACCAATAACACTTTGCCCGACCCGGGAATCGAACCCAGTACATAAGAAAGAAAGAAAACTGTGTTTGAACGGCATTGTTATAAAAAAAAAACACTTTATAAAATTAACAAAATACATAAACAAAAATAATAATAATGCCGGAAGGGCCTCAGCTCAGCATAGTGCCAGATGGCCACACAAGGTGTACCACCTGACGCTGATTTTCAGCTGCAGCCCATGAGTGCCCTACGCTCGAACACATGAAGAAGCATACATCATGCTCAGCAGTCGCGCTTGCGACCACTAGACTAGCGAGGCAGTCGAGTCATTTTAGGAAGAGCCGACAAATAAAGAACAAGCCAAGTGCGAGTTGAACTCGCGTCGAGAGGGTTCCGTTTAATGCCAAAGTCAAATATTTTTATTCAATTGTGGTATGTTTTACTGAATGTCTTTTTTTTTTTTTTTGGTCAATATCTGCCATCAGCCCCAGAGCTTTAATCAGATTTGTTGATATATGTTCTCTCATCTCGTTTTACTGAATGTGAATTTTGTTTTTTTTTTTTATTTCCTAATTTGTCTCCTTTATTTTCATCCATCGAAAATTCTACTAGCGACCCGCCCCGGCTTCGTGCGGGTGCAATAATTTACATGTAAACCTTCCTCTTGAATCACTCTATCTATTAAAAAAAACCGCATCAATATCCGTTGCGTAGTTTTAAAGATATAGGGACAGACAGCGGGAAGCGACTTTGTTTTATACTATGTAGTGATTGATAGAATTCTATAGGTTTTCCTGTAATCTACAAGCAATGAACTATATCTTGTATATTTTTCAAAATTTTTGCCTCAGCAGTTTCGGAGATCAGGGGAGGGAATGGTTAATTTTCGTCTTCTTTCGTAAATAAAATTAAAACTTTTTATGTTATGTTATAAGGTCTAACATAGGCTACTTTTATTTTAGATAAATAATTAGGGTTCCTTGCAAAACAATTAACCACCACAACACCACCACTGGACTACAACACTGGTACTACCTTCAAATCGTGCCTTGAAATAAATAGTGTTTCTTTGAATTCTTGCATATTTGATCATAATTGCCCTTTATTTATTTCTTTGTATTTCCTGAATATTGTATTATTATTATTGATTTTGACATGATTAATGGTGATTTTGACATATATTTAATGATTTTGACATTATTATTATTAATTATTTTGACATTATTAGTACCTAAATGATTACCAAAATTTTTATACCAAATATTATACAACCTGTTTTTTTTGATATCCCATAACTCTAGGGTTATATTCTGTAGGTAAAAATAATACTAAAACTCCTAGAATAGGTGGTCCAAAAATCATAATTAAATTAGGTCAAAAATTGTCACCAGTATGACGAATCTTTACTTTTGCGAGGTTGCCAAACTTCGCAGTAGTGTAGTAAAATAAATAGTAAAATAAAATATGTAGGTAAGTAATTCATTTTTATTCAAACCAATCATTCATATTTAAAGCTAAGATAATGCGACGTTGTCATATTTCACGTAAGGGTGTTTTACATTAATAATCGTGACTTTGCCGAATTATTTTGTATGAAAAATGAAAAAAAAAATAACGAAGGATTGGAACATAACTCATATGCCAGTTGATTCTTTGATATGGCCTCAATCATACCCTAGAGTTATGGGATATAAAAAAAACACGTTGTATACTAACACTAGTGTTTAAGATGTGTATGTATTACTAACATATTGGATTGAATGAAATATTTATTATTATATTAAAACCCTTGCAATTGTTATAATTCGAGTCAAAAAGAGAAGTCAATTTTTTTTTTATAATTTCACGCGAACCAAGGTGGCGGGCCGTTTGATTTTGAACCCATCAGGATTGCAGTCGTGATATTATGTTATGTCTTGCTAAAATGATGTTATTTTATTTCCAGAACGACGAACCCTCAGGCGGGGGCTTCGGCGCTGAATACCAATGGTGCGGGGAGTGGCGAGTGAGAGCGACCGCGCTCCAGGATACAGAAGCTAGAGCCGCTACCTGTGTGCGGAGAGCTTCTAACGATCAGGCGCTGGTGAGGACACAAGATAACTTTAGGGTCATGACTCTGAGAACCTCACGTCCCAGCAGCCGCGGGAGACGCGCCGGGCGTCGGGGGCCACGTGGCCACCGTAGGCGCGGGCCTGTGGCTGGTGAGCTATGGGCTAGCTCGCCGTCCGTCCGTCTTATGACGACAGGCCGTGTCGACGGCGCGCGAGTGTTCCACGCGCGCCTCAAAGAGAGTCAGCAAACAGGAACGGGTCCGCAAGGGCCGATGCCTGCCAGGGTTGCGGGACTGTTCGAAAGAGATACCGCGGCCCTGGAACACAAAGGGCAAAGGAAGGAACATGGATGGGTTGTAGTTAGTAAAAGTCTTGTCACTCCCTCCTGCTCAGCCTAGAGCTGGAGGGGTTATTTGATGACATACCATCCGAAAAAAAAAAATGTGTCATGACTCTATGTAAGGATGTTGATTTCCCCACTTGGTGGTGCGGAAATTAAAGTGGATCATTGTACGTGAGCTATTATTTGTTATATAATAGCTAGCCCATACTGTCCCACTGCTGGGCTAAGGGCTCACACCATTCCTTCCAACGGTCACGATTCTGTGCTGCTACTTTCCAATTCTCAAAGAAGACATCCAGTTCGTCCCGCCATCTCCTTCGTGGTCTGCCGCGACCCCGAGTCACTGTTTCAGGGCACCAATCCTGAGCTTTACGGGCCCACAGTTCGTTCGGCATGCGACAGACATGTCCTGCCCAGCTCCATTTAAATTGGGCAGTCTTTTGAGCCACGTCTACGATTTGCGTTTCGGAACGCAGTGTAGTGTTTCGAACATGATCGGTTTATTAGTAAGCCATGGCCACTGTTACTCCAACCAGCCCACCTCCCTCCAGAAGCAGGTCAATCTTCCTAGTCTTCTCAGAACATCCGCTAGGGATTTTCGTGTTCCAAAAGTTTCGATGCGGATCTGTGGTCAAGACTCTCTCTTAGGGCCATACCTCGAGTCAGCAAACAGGAAGGGGTCCGTAAGGACCGATGCCTGCCAGGGTTGCGGGACTGTTCGAAAGAGATACCGCGGCCCTGGAACACAAAGGGCAAAGGAATTAACATGGATGGATTTTAGTCAGTAAAAGTCTGACACTCCCTCCTGCTCAGCCCAGAGCGGGAGGGGTTATTTGATGATTCACCATCGGTAAAAAAAAAAGGGGCCATACGTCACCGAGATGTCATGGCGACGTGGCCAGCGACGTTTGCCATGGCTACGTCTGGCGTCCCTGCGTCGCCAGTTGGTCGCCAAGTGAGTTAGCCGCCATACATCTGAATAAGAACTAGTTGGCGACGTCGCTGTTCACGTCTCCATAGCATCTCGGTGAGGTATGGCCCTTTTTTTTTTTACCGATGGAAAATCATCAAATAACCCCTCCCGTTCTGGGCTGAGCAAGATATGAAGATATGTAGATATGGTGATTATGTGTATGTTAGTTTAAATAATACCAGCCGCTCTTGTCGATCTTCAGGTTAAGCCGCTTTTACCTAGGTTGGTCCGTTGATGGGTGACCCACCTATTACATCCAAGTTTCCTCCGTGCCTCGGAAAGTACGTTAAGCCGTTGGTCCCGGCTGTCATTTGTAGATCTTTGACAGTCGTCACAGTGGCCTGAAAGTTTGCCCGAGAATCGAACCCAGGACCTCATGCTCAGCAGTCGTGCTTGCGATTAGACCGACGAGGCAGTCATGTGATACTTATGTATTGTTTGTTTCAGGTGGTGGATGGTGACGAAGACGCCGAGTTGTACGGTCCGCCGCAGTACTCACCGTCTCGGATAGCGCCCGATGTAAGTAACATACATAATTATACAGGCTGACGTTTTTCACCCTGTTCAAATTCAAGGAGGTATCTAACTATCTATACTAATGATTCTAGACCCGAATCGACAGTAAGAAGGGTACGTTTTTATTATTTTTTATTTTTACTGAAATCGGTAAGCGCAAACCACCCCCTAGTTTCCATACAGTCCATAATTATACTCTGGAATAAACGTTTACGTTTGTGTGTGTGACGGCGCGTTTATTGGGCTGTGAACAGACTGCGGGCTGCGTTTTAATACGGGTGGTTTACACTTACCTATTTAGGTTAGAAAAAATGAAAATACCCACCCTTATTATCACAACATATGAATGAGCCTTCAAAATATTTTTATTATATTTATTTATTTATTTATGTACACACAAAATACTTAATAGGACATTACATTAAAATAAACGAGCACAAAGGTACTGCTTATTTCATAAGAAATTTCTTCCTGCAGACCTGCGAGAGGAAAGTTGGATTAGAAATGTAGACACAGTGTGTAGAAAAGACAGAACAGGAAAATTTCAATTAAAACTTAAAACAAAAATATACCTATATAATATAAACATACACACAAATATATACACATAATATACAAAATAAATATATACCTATAATATGAATGATATCTAGAATATTACAGCATAAGAGGAGAGATAGTGTTCTTTGACTTGCTTACTTACTTTGCTTGCTTGCTTGCTTGTTTGTTTGGTTGGTTTGACCGGTTTTTTTTAACATATTGTATAATTTCAGGCAGAATTGCCGCAAGTGGACGAACGCACGGACACGCAGACGGACAGTCGCGAAACACGCGAGCAGAGCAGTGAGGTCGACATGAGTGTGCGGCCACCCAGTAGCAAGTGTAATGGATTGGTTGAAGCTAGCGCTGAAGTAAGTATCATAGGAAGATAGTAATTAAGTTTATTTGCTACTAGCTGTTGTCCGCGGCTTCGCTCGCGTTTCGGTCGGAAATTATCCCACGGGCACGTTGTAAATATAGCCTATGGCACTCAGGGATAATGTAGCTTCCTATTAGTGAAAGAATTTTCAAAATCGGTTCAGTAGATCCAGAGATTACCCCCTACAACCTCACAAACTTTACCTCTTAAAATATTAGTATAGAGAGGGAACAACGGTGGCCCAGTGGTGGCGGCTCCGACTTACGAACAGTAAGTCGTGGGTTCGAACCCAGGCAGGCGCATTACTGTATTGCATTGTTTTTCTCCATCTATGTTGTTTTTTATTTTATCTTTCTTTACTTTCTATATTTTTTTTTGTATGTATGTATTTATTATTATATTTTGTCTTCGCAATTTACTATACTATTGCACCTACTGTTTTGTCTCTACATCACCCTAAGGTAGACTGGTAGAAAATGCCCAAGGCATTAAGTCCGCCTTTGTACATTATGTGTTTTAATAAATAAAATAAAAATAAATTGCAAAAAAAATGTAAGAACATTTGAATTTCGAGGACTACCCTGGCGCTTACACCATAAGACACAGTTTTAAATTAAAGGTTTTTTTAAATGAATGTTCTCTTTTTCCAGACAAGAATTCAAGCACTTAAAGCGAGAATAAAAGACTTGGAAAGGAACACTAACGGCGCTGGAGAGGTAAGTCTATACAACTATACAACCTGTTTTTTTTTATATCCCGTAACTCTAGGGTTATATTCTGTAGGTAAAAATAATACTAAAACTCCTAGAATAGGTGGTCCAAAAATGCATCGTTTCGGAGATATCATCAATCATAATTAAATTAGGTCAAAAATTGTCACCAGTATGACGAATCTTTACTTTTGCGAGGTTGCCAAACTTCGCAGTAGTGTAGTAAAATAAATAGTAAAATAAAATATGTAGGTAGGTAATTCATTTTTATTCAAACCAATCATTCATATTTAAAGCTAAGAAAATGCGACGTTGTCATATTTCACGTAAGGGTGTTTTACATTAATAATCGTGACTTTGCCGAATTATTTTGTATGAAAAATGAAAAAAAAATAACGAAGGATTGGAACATAACTCATATGCCAGTTGATTCTTTGATATGGCCTCAATCATACCCTAGAGTTATGGGATATAAAAAAAAACACTTTGTATAAATAAAATTTTATTTAAGTATCTGTTTGTAATTTCAAAATAATACCCTCAGCAGGGGAGCTCGGGGCAAAATAATAACAGCAGCTCGGGTCGATCTTTAGGTTAAGCCGCACTTGCGTAGGTTGGTCTCTGGATGGGTGACCGCCCATTACATACCGAGTTTCCTCCGTGCCTCGGAAAGCACGTTAAGCCGTTGGTTCCGGCTGTCTTCTGTAGATCTTTGACAGTCGTTACAGGTAGTCAGTGGGCCCAAAAATCTTGCCAAGGAGTATCGTATTACCCAGTACTAACTGGGTTGTGGAGGTCAGATAGGCAGTCGCTCCATGTAAAATACTGGTATTCAGCTGCATCCGGTTAGACTGGAAGCCGAACCCAAGTTGAGAAAAGGCTAGGTATATTTAAAAACCATTAGCAGGGTTAAAAAACAGAAATAATCACTAAAAACTCCGAAACACATCCAATCCAAACTCAAAGCAAGGAAAGACTCAAAAACGTCACTTTTTAAAACTGTCAAACGTCATGTCAAACTCAACTGTCATGGCTGCCCTAAAAATAGGATGAATCTTATTAAAAAACTTTTCAAATGATCATTTAAGTACGCCTGAATCCTTCTTGAAATTAATTTCTTAGTATTTCTATGAAATTCCTCCATTTTTGTTCCTATTTATCTATTTAGTGTACATAGTGGTAGCCCAAAATCAAACATGTCATTTGAAGTGAAAATATAAATAAAAGAAAGTTTAACAATATTTTCATAAATTCGTCTCACAGTACTTCTGACATACCAATAAAGTTTTCGTCCATCCATCCGCAAACAGATCATCTGTTGGATTAGAATCCAAGAGATCATTAAGCGCGGCCAAAGATTGAATTCATCCCTAAATGTGTCTGTTTCAGATGAAATGCCTGATTTGTCTAGAACAATATACTTCACCGACTGTGTCTATACAATGCTGGCATGTATACTGTGAGGTGAGTTAATTCTTATTCCTCTTTATCGTGTGGTTAGTGCCTAACCTGGTGTCAGAGTATTTATGCCGCCCATGGGCCTCTGACTTGGCTTTACATGCCGTCGAGAAATATCTCTCAGGCATGCTGGTTCCCTCACGATGTTTTCCTTCACCGAAGCAAGTGATAATTACAATAGTGAGGTGAGTTCATAATTTACTACCACTTAGTAGTACCATGTACTAAACATACTACGAAATAAACTGCCAGTAGACTTCTGAGGACGAGATTTTGGGTTCGATACCCAGGGGGTCTAAAATAGCCGCTTTAGCAGTAGATCCAGAGATTACCTACAACCTCACAAACTTTACCTCTTTATAATATTAGTATAGATAATACTCCTGATATTTCGACGCTGTTGCAAGCTCCATGATCGCGGGATGACTGGGGAATGCGGGTGGATGGTAAATAAATTGTGTTAGCTGCAGATAAATCTGTCTACTCTCATTCTTAGTCTTACCACCCGCCAAATAAATATCGAATAACCGCGGAAGTGTCAGCATAAGTATAGTTTTAAACCGGGGCTTGAAACAGTGTTTAATTAATAATTTTTCCAGGTATGCTGGCTCCAGTCCTTGCGCGCAAAGAAAATCTGCCCTCAATGCAATGCTATCACGACGGCCCAACATCTCCGAAGGATCTACATGTGAATACCACTCTTAGAAGACTAGGTATAGTCTTGTAAGATGTTCAATTTTAATCCCATTCAATGACTATTTCAGTAGCAGTGGCCCAGTGGTAGCGGCCCCGACTTACGAACAGTAAGTCGTGGATTCGAACCCAGGCAGACTTTGTGTAATTTATTTCATCACCACTGCTCTCAAAACGGTGAAGGAAAACATCGTGAGGAAACCGGCAAGTCCTAGAACCAAACATTCGAAGACATGTGACATCTACCAACGTACCAACCCGCACTGGGTCCGCGTGGTGGATTACAGCCCACTCCCTCCCATAGAGAGGAGGCCGTGTGTATGAATGAATATTTCTTGAAAAAGTCATTCAATGGGGTTAAATGAACTTAGAGGGTTGTATTGATGATTTTAATGATCATAACTCTGTCAAGCCTTATTTGTTACGGTCGCGAATCATATTTGAATCAACATACAACCCAATACTGACCTGAAAAATATAATAATACGAGCTAATATCAGGGTTTTTGTAAAAAAAATCCATCCTGCGACATATACAAGGTGTAACATACTAAACACAAGACCTCCCGTGTGGTCTCTCAGACCATGAAGCTGAACATTTTTTGTTCTACGAGTTCTTGAAATTGGCAAAAATAAATTATTTTCTATAAGAACTGACACGATCAGCTGATCAACATATTATTGTATGGTAAAACTAAAAAAAATAAAACTCCGAAAGTCATAGATTAAGGTGGATGCGCAAGGGTAGCCCGCGAAATTTAAATTTTCTTACGTTTATTGCAATTTGCAGGTCAGTGTCAGGTTGTGTGTTGATAAAAATATGAATCGCGCCAGTAACACGTATGGAGTTATAGAATTATAATCATTCAAATCATCAATACAACCCTCCGAGTTCATATAATCTCAAAAAGTGACTTTTTCATGAAATAGCTATTGAATGTGATTATATGAACTTAGAGAGCTGTATTGATGATTTGAATGATTATAATTCTGTAACTCCATACGTGTTACTGGCGCGATTCATATTTTCATCAACATACAACCTGACACTGACCTGCAAATTGCAATAAACGTAAGAAAATTTAAATTTCGCGGGCTACCCTTGCGCATCCACCTTAAAAAGCAGTGATAGCCTAGTGGTGTGACCGTCGGACTGCACAGTCATAGGCCTCAAGTTCGAACCCAAGACACGCACCTCTGATTTTTCGGATTCATGTGCGTATTGTATAATTATCACTTGCTGCGGTGAAGGAAAACATCGTGAGGAAACCAGCATGCCTGAGAGATATTTCTCGACGTCATGTAAAGCTAAGTCAGAGGCCCATGGGCGGCAAAAAACTCTGACACCAGGTTAGGCACTAACCACACGATAAAGAAAAGAACATGTTCAGTTTCATGGTCTGATAGACCACACGAGAGGTCTTGCGTTTATATTCAAGTAAACCATATTCCGCAAGAGTTGGACAAACGTCTGTAATACTAACGTGAGACGCCAGCATATCAATCTATCCGAAACTGTCAAATTTTACCAATCAACATTGAATGTAATGTTGAAAATTGTAATGTATGTAGTATGTTTTCACCTTATTCATTATGAGGATTACAACACTGTGGCTCTCCGTGACTGTTTCCGGAACGATGCAACTTTTGTCAATCTGTCATCTAAATAATTATATTACTCCGGTTGAACGACCATCTTTCTTTACAAGTATCCCGGATCACCCAAAGAAATTCACATACATCTCATGATGAAATTTGACAGATTGTAGTAGCTTGATCTGCTGGCGTCTGTATTTAGGAATCGGATATTCGGTAATTAGTGACCGATACAATCATGTTATCAAACAAATTTCTCAAAGAAACATTTTTTCAATACTCATTCAATGTTATCACAATAACACAACAGCTGTATGAAATTCGCGCGCGCGCGCCTTTGACCTATCAGCTGTAAATTTAGTCGAGTAACGCCGTTCTGTGTGCAGAGCGCCCGCGCGGCGAATTTCATACGGCTGTTGTGTTATTGTGATAGTGAATGAGTATAAAAAAATAATGTTCCTTTGGGAAAGTTGTTTGTTATCATGAGTAGAATCACGTGTTTAAGTATCGGTCACTAATTACAAGTCACCCTATATGTATCCGATTATTTGATTTCTAGCAGTACTGTTGTACACCCACGTGTGGTCAGTTGTGTTTGAAGGTAGGTGTCAAATTCTGGGCATACCAAAAGAGTGTTTTGCTCAAAACAAATTTGAGTTGAGAATAGTAAAAGTCTGATAAAAACGTTGGTTTTGTAATTATTATTAACTTGTATATTTTTGTTTCGAAGATATCTCATTGGGGTTTATTTCGATTCCATGCCGTTGGGGTCATTTAAAACCCCTGCAATGGAGATGGCACATGTTAATATAATGGCGCTAGCATTGCGGGTTAATGTCATTTTACACAGAGTGTAAATTAGTCTAAACGAATCTTTCACGAAGTCGTCAACCAAGCATTCTGTATATCAAACTAATAAAATCATGTTTTATGGTAGGATTCAATGTAACGCACTTAAAACATTGTGCTGATGGATGGATTGAATAGTACTGGATTCGTGGAGGTGTATACAGTAATGTATAACATTAAAAATTTGTAATTATAAAAAATACAAAGTTGGGACTTCAAATCCTCCAATATCTCCATAACTAGAAGGTTCCTAGGTATGGTCTAGAACAAAAAAATGATCGCAATGACGGGGAGAACAAGTGCCTTTCGGCTTCGTTAAGGATACGTTTACACATATTATTTGAAAATAGCGTTACCTCTTTGGTCAGATTGAGACCTACCTATGGTCGCGCCATCTACAATTAGCTTTTAACGGTCTTACCCGTTCTAAGTTTCACGAACAACAATAATAATAAAATACATTACCTACCCTACTTAAGGGCTCCACTGCTGTCAGGAACCAGTAATGACATAAGTAGTTTGCTATAAAAAATATAACACAATACTATGATAAATACACTTTTTTTTTAATTCTATACAATGTGTAATAGAATAAACGCAAAACCTCTTAAGGGGTCATTGTACTCATCATTATGAACAACTTTTACTATGGGACCAACGCTGAAATCGCGAAAAAAAAATCAGCTGTTCAGTACATTTTGTCGAGTGCGCACACTGCGCACAGAAATGTATGGGGTAGTCAAATTCTTTTTATGCGATTTCAGCGTTGTTCCCATAGAGAAAGTTGTTCATAGTGATGAGTACAATGACCCCCTCAGAAGTTTTGCGTTTATTTCTGTTACACGTTGTATAGAATTCTAAATAAAGTGTATTTATCATAATATTGTGTTGTTTTTTTTTTCAGCATCAGCATGGAGAACAGATTATAATTATTATTTGTATTCAACGTTCAAATGCAGTACAAAGTTTTGTCTTTACACTCTGGCATCTCCATTCACCCAGTTTTACGGTACCTACATTTATTAGGTCTTGCCGCTCGGCTATGCGCATAAATGCCGACCGAACAAGTATCTAGCACGCTTCACGTAATTTAGGTTTCAGGCAACGTTCCCACTGTGCCGTGACGACGAACACCTGCTTTCCATTCCCAACTATGTGGGGTCGGCTTCGAGTCTAACCAGATGTAGCTGAATACCAGTATTTTACATGGAGCGACTGTCTATCTGGCCTCTACAGCCGAGTTACTACGTAACACGATACGTAAATACAATCATGTGTCATGAGGAGCTCGGAGCTAAATAATACCAGCCGCTCAGGTCGATCTTAAGGTTAAGCCGCGCATGCCTAGGTTGATCCGTGGATGGGTGACCAACCATTAGATACCGAATTTCCTCCGTGCCTCGGAAAGCAGTATAAACCGTTGGTCCCGGCCGTCATTTGTAGATCTTTGACAGTTGTTACAGGTAGTCAGTGGCCCGAAAGTCTGACAACCAGTCGTATCGTATTACCCAGTACTAACTGGGTTGTGGAGGTCAGATAGACAGTCGCTCCATGTAACATACTGGTATTCAGCTGCATCCGGTTAGATTGGAAACCGACCCAAACATAATTCGAAAAAGGCTACGCAGATGATGATGTGTATCGCATGGACATTCTCGCCTGATGGTCGAGAAACTCTACTCGTCTATAAGATGTTTTTTTGTAGTCACCCACAGTGGAATCAGTGTCTACAGCGTGTAACAGAAAGGGTATAATCATATGGAAGACTGTGGTACGGACCATCAAACTGAACAACTTTCTCTATGGGACCACCATCGAAATCGTAAAAAAATAATCAGCTGTTCCATACATTTGGGTCGAGTAGGTATTGAAATTTTGTATAGGACAGCTGATTATTTTTTTACGATTTCGATGGTGGTCCCATTGAGAAAGTTGTTCAGTTTGATGGTCCGTACCACAGTATTCCATATGATTATACCCTTTCTGTTACACGCTGTATAGTCCTTTCACAGATATTGAAGTCTCTGATTTTATGTACGTCAGAATCGCGGGACTTAAATAAGTATAAATATGCTAGGAATGTACGTGAGAATCGCGAGTGTACTTTTCAGATATGTCAAAATTTATTTATCGTTTTTTTTTACGTTTCGCAGCAACCTTACAGTATTTTGTTTATTAAATACATGTTTCTGCAAGTACAAATAAGGTACTAAATCTACTTATGCAGTGTGCTTAGCTAGACATATTGGTTAGCATTACACCCGCGGTTCTGACATCAGGATGGCCGGTGTACCTAATTTTTAAAATATCATTTTGCGGGTGTACGTACACAGATTTTCAAGAGAGGTACGTAAAGGTACACAGAAGGTACCAAATAGGACCGTTTTCCCCCCGAAGGGACGAAAACGGATATTTAGGTTTCAGCCGTAGCTTGAACCACATTTGAGATTACCCTTCTAATATTCGTCGCAAGTATCTTCTAGAGTCCGTCAAGCGATTCTAGTCCCATGAAAAAGGCGGCAAATTCAAAAATCTTTCAGGTGTCAACACTGATATAGCACGCTGAAAACTTGTTGATACTTGAATTTTGATAAAAAAATTACTTGGGATAAATTAAAAAAAAAAGCATTTCAATGTACGTATTTATTCATCAGAACTAAAATCAGAATCAAGAAATTCAATGCCTTCAAATGAGAAATCACTGTCAGTAGAATCATTACGCACAGAAATGATGAAGGGTTCCAACTCGGTTTCGGATATCCTGTCTCTTACTTTATACTTATTTTCGACACTAATAGTGTGATCTGTGCATTTTTTCCAATCATTGGCTGTGACACTATTAAAGCATTCTTTTATAAGGTTCTCCATTTCTTTACCTGGAATCCCTAAGTTTTTGCTGGCTATTTTTCTTTTAGCCAAACTCCATATGAGTTCAATTGCGTTCAGGTCACAATGATATGGCGGAAGTTTCAAAACCTCATGGCCATGTTGTTTCAAAAATTCTTCAGCTTCATACATTGGAGTTGTTTTATGTTCATTCACAAGGCACATAAGCTCAGCCTTTGTAAAGAATTCTTCATAATGAATTCCATTTTCAGTTAGCCATTTCTGAATGTCAGCCTTTAAATCATTCATAGATGGTGGCTTATTTATTTGTGTTACATGGTAGCTAGCGTTGTCCATAACAATGACACTGGGCTGACTTAAATTGGGTATTAATTTTTCACGTAACCATTTCATAAAATTATTTCTGTTCATATCATCATGATAATCTGCCATTTTTGATTTAGTACTGAATACCAATAATGCATTGGGAACAAAACCTTTTTCGGATCCAGCATGAACAACAATATGTCTTTTGCCTGACGATATTTTGTCAATTACACCGCTTGTTGATGGCCCTTGCCATGATTTTTTAACTTTATAATTTTGGTGGACATAGGTCTCATCAAGATAAACTATTAATTTTCCTTGTTTCCGCTTTTCATCAATAGCTCTGAGATACCTATGTCGCCATGCAGCTAGTTCATACTTTTCAATAAGAAGAGATCTCTCATTTTTATTTTTTTTGAATTCAAATCCATTTTTGAGTAATAATTGTCTCAATGTTTCATGACATCCAGTAAATCCAATTGACTCTCTTAAATCTGCAAGCAAACTTCGTAGAGTTGGAACTTGCTTTTTCACACAGTAAAATTCATTAATTTTATTGCGTATGGCTGATAAGTCAAAATTATCCAGATTGGCTACAGTTGGCTGTCGTGGACGTTTTTTCCCCGGTGTGTTCCACTCGCCTTGGTTAATAGCACCTTCTTTTTTAATTCTTCGCAGTGTTTTCACACTTAAATCTGAAAGTTCAATATGTCAGTTCAGTATCAAACGCACAAATTTTATGATAATATTTGTAGAAAATGCAAACAATGTAAACAAATAAATCTGTACTAACCTGTCATAGCAGCAATTTTTGTCAAATAGTCTGTTTCAGATTTCATTTTTTTATTCTCATCTATGGCTATGACTTTCTTAACTAAATTATCAATTGTGCTTTTTATTAATTCATCATCCAAGGTGGCTGAAAAAAGATGACAACAATCTCTTATAATACTTTTCACTTATAGGTGCCCCATTGAGATTCAATGTCATGTATACGACGTCTGAATCTAAACCAAAACCGAAATCGTGATCACATCATAGTAAAATAAACAAAATTAGACAATTGTGCTAAAAGTATCAACATTGTAGCCAACCTACCTGTTGTTGAAACAATTTCATCCAAAAGTGGTCGTTTTTCTGTTAACACGTCATCAGATTCAATCTTTACATGATTATATTTATTAATCATTGTAAACAGCAGGCTCCTGACACTACTTTTAATAGGTTTTGGCATTATAACATTAAAAAATTCAACAAAAACCGGAATGCTCGAGGTTAGAACAGAAATTGTGACAATCTGTTTGACAGATAATAGTATTGCCATTATAAGAAATCAGTAAAATGGTTGTGGACTCGACTCGCTTGACAGACTCTATCTGCCGGCGCTGCCTAAGAAAAGCGTTCTGTGAGATTACTAGGAACCATTACCCATAGATGTGTATTTAAGTATCTGTTTAGAAAAAATAAAAATACCAACACAAGTACTTATTTCTTCTTAATTTATACCAATCGGTAGGTATCTAACTCAAATTAAAAATTGAATATAAAGCTAAAGACTTCTACAAAATGATTAAATAATTAAACTTGAAAGTAGGTATGGACCTTTTCAACAAAAATCGCCTAAAACACTTATAAGGGTAAGAAGCTGTTAGTAAGAACATTAGAATTTGATTTTGGGACATCTTTTAGCTCCTTGAAGTAGTGATTGAAAAAAGTATTCTTCGATTTCCAATTTCCTCTTTGTAGGATTTCATCAATATTATGTCGATTATTAATCCAATTATCTGACGCCACAGCTGCCCTAAAGCTACCCGCCGATGCTGAAAAACCTGCGTCTTTGAACAAAGTCCTGATCCAGCCTCCGATGACAGTACGAGAAGCATTTTCTGTAACGCCTCTAGTTGTAATAAATAGGTTTTTAAGGTTCCGTGCTTTGCGTCTGTCTTTTGAGACGGCAATTAATCTCTTGACCCAAAACACCATATCAAGCTGTCTGTTAACGATTTCTGGTGTTTTCTTTAACAGCCAGCCGGATTGCCTGTATGAATGAGAATCTGTTTTGGATCCGAATTTAGGCCAGAAAATTATCTCTTCTTCTTTGTCCTCAAAGGCACCATCTTCGATGCTGAGTAGTGTAAGGTCATGAACCCTTCTACCTGTTGCTAGAAGTAGGAGGATGCACGTGTGCCTAGACACTGCAAAAATGCTATCATCATTAAAGGTATAGGATTTCAGGTATGAAAGAAGGTCTTCGATCTTCCAAGGTAAAAACTTTTTTACTGGAGGTTTCTCTGTGAAGGCCCCTTTAACAATCCGTTTTACTATTGGATTCGAGCTGAGTTCTTCTGCTCGTAGTGGATTGCTAAAATTAGCTACCACTGATTTATGTAGAGCTATCGTCCTGGGTGCTAGTTTCACTTCCGTATGAAGGTAGCATAGGTACTTGGCCAGGTCTTGAGGCTCGGGGCTATCTGCTGGGATGCTCTTTGATAACGCCCATTTGCACCATCGTATCCAAATCGGTTTATAGGTCTTTAAGGTGGATGGCCTCCAAGAGGATTCTAACAATCCTATTTCGAGATCAGACCAGTCTTTCACCTGTTTGGCCCAGCCTGAACCTTCCAGGCCGCCAATTTAAGGTACTCTACTCCTGGAGGTGGAAGATTCGTGCGTAGGTCGATTAAATTCTTGTAAAGGTCTGGGATTATAAACGGAGGTTCTTTCGTCCGTTGCTGGAGATCCGGTTTCCAAAAAGCCTTGTCCCACATCGGGGCGATCATGATGTACTGTCCCTCCGACCTCTCCAAGTGCCGCAACACGCGTGGAATGAATGCAGGTGGAAGAAAAATCCATCCCAGGCTGTACCGCCACGTCTTGCTGAAAGCATCTGTGAATTTGCTCTGAGGATCGCCTACATCTTCGCTGACGTAATCTGGTACTACAGCAGATCTTATTGAAGCAAACAGATCTATCTGCGGTGTACCGAATTTTTTGAATAACATGGATACGATCAACCTTCTGAGATGCCATTCTGGCAAGGTTTTCTCTCGCGATAGGCTGTCTGCTAAACCATTGTATACTCCCGGGATATGTCGAGCAACCAGATGGCATTGCACCTTCTCGCAATGTAGAGGGATCTTCATCGATGCTCGCAGCAATGTCATTGTCCCGCCTTGTTTGTTGATGTACGCCACAGTCGTGCGATTGTCGGACTGTAACATCACTGTTTTCTCAAATACTTCGCGTCCTAAGCAATGAAGGACTTCGAAAACGGCCCACAGTTCTTTCATGTTGCTGTGCCACTTCTTCTGCGCAAGTGTCCATTTGTTCCATAGATGACGACTGTTCGCTATGGCACCCCAACCCTCGTCGGCTGCATCGGTGGTGATGAAAATCGTTGGGTTGGCAAAGTGGATAGGTGTGTTTCTGTGAGCGTTCTTCAACCACCAGACTAATTCTGTCTTTTCTGAGATTGTTATCGGAAATTTTCGGTGAGGACGTCCCCGAGGCAAGCGTTTCGAGTCTTCCCAGCGGAACCGCCAAAGATGCGAAGTTCAGCTTGCCCAGAATGACCTTCGCATCCATCCAACTCCATCTCATTTTGTCCAGAAGATCTAATATGTGGTTCTTTAACTGAAGAACCTTGACTTCCGACAAACTTTTGATGTTCTCCTTCGTATCCCATATTATTCCCAAATACTCTAGCTTGGTCGCAGCAACTGTTGATGTCTTCGAGTAATTTATTTGCCATCCCAATTCCGTCGTGAAGCCTATCGCAAACTTCGCTTGGCGCTCTAGGGTTATGGGATCTTCGTGAATTATTAGAAAATCGTCTAGGTAGACGATCACCCGTAGGCGCTCTTGCCTCAGTTGCTGTGCGACCCAATTCGTCACCTTTGCGAATGCGGATGGTGCGCTTGCCAAGCCGAATGGGAGACATGTCATTTCGTAAGTTGTTCCCTGGTAAGCCAGGCAGAGGAATCGACGGTGACTTTGCGCTATTGGGATGTGAAAATATGCCTGCGAAATATCTATTTTCATCATGTAGTCTCCCTTGTTTATGTGTGAAGGGATTTGTTGCTGATTTACGAGACGAAATCCTGGGGTGAAGACGTAATTGTTCAGTTTTTTCAAGTTGAATATGGGACGATTCTCTCCGTTTGTTTGCTTCCTCAAGAACAGAGACGAAATGAAGCCCGTCTGATAAACGGTTGGCTGAATGGCTTTGGATTCTAGGAGTTTCTTTATTTCTACTGTCATTTCTGAGGACAACTTTGTTTGAAATCTGAGGGTAGTTGTCCTTGAAAGTTTTGTGAGACGAGGAGATCTTTTGAATGGAATTCGATAACCGCTTATAATTTTTAAGATGCTTGCGGGAGCGTTTTTCCATTTCATTGTGTATGCTGCCAGACGTCCCGCTGCGAAGGAGTCATTTTTGGCCCTCCCCCCACTTTCTCCCCCTTGAGTTAGAATTGGGGTTAAACTGTTTCTTCGCGCGGTCATTTGGTTCGTTCCTTTTGTTCTGTGTAAAGTTGGTATTATAGGAAGACCGTTTTGGATTTCTTGTGTCCCGATTCTGAAACCGCGAACTTTGAAAGTTGCTTCGGCCCCGTAAAGAGTAACTTGCGGTCTTGTTGCAGTGGATGATTTCGCCAGCGTCTTTTTGGTAGGAAAAAACTTATGAATGCCGCCTTGTTCTTTCACAGCTTCGGTGAAAGCTTTCTCCTCAAAGAGATGGGTTTCGGAAGGTGGAATCTCGTGCAAGACATTTCTAAGCGCCTTGTCTCTGGGTTTGTAAATCTCTCTGCGTTGTTGAAACACTTCGGCCCTACGCCCACACACATATTGTATTAATGCGTCGGAAGATTTCCGGAAGTTAGAATCTGCAGCAACAAAATCGTTCCCCACCTTCTTTTTGATTTCCCTTGGCAAACTGTCCAGAAGACTTTGGAAGATTATTCTTTGTTGCAATAATCCGTTAGTGATTGCTCCCAGAACGAGGTCAGATCGTTCAAGTATAGCCGATGATTTCCACTCGGGCGCCACGCCCGCTAGGAGGTTATTCGGTTTCAGGGCGCTGAAAGCAGGAGTGGCCTGGAACTGCTTCTGTGTTTCGGCGTACCGAACATTACGCCACTCGGTATCACGAAATCTCTGACATTTAAAACCGTGCTCTAATGCCGTCGGATCAGCTCTAGCAACTTTTGGTTCTTGTGCTACTGTAGTTGGCATAAAGTCGAACATCGGTTCGGTATCGGAGTCATCTGATTCTTGCATCTCTGCTAGCTTCCTTTGGGCGTTGGCAATTTTAACCCGCAGATCGGCTTCCTTCGACTGTTTTGAAGAGCAGGCCTCTTCCGATATGGTGCTATCTGGTTGAGACTCGAAAGAGCTATTTAAGTCCTGTTTTGCCATATGAGGTATTGCGGCCCTGTCCGGCGATACGGATCTTTGTTGAAGTAAGTACACTGAGACTGCATTTTTAACATCGAGCTAAAAAAGGTCGCTTGTTGGTTTAGAACGGAAGCAAGTAGGTGCTCTCCGGACCCTTGTGCTGGATTTTGTGAGCGTTCAATACTTGAGGTTGGAGACACAGCCACGCGTTTAGGAGGGTGGATTTCAGCGTGGACCTCTATTGATCTCTTCATTCTCCCCAGCCGATCACCGATTTCAATCGCCGCTTCAGATCGCTTTAACAGCCTAGGTTTGAGGGCAGCTACCGTGTCCATGAATAAGCTGTATGATGGCCCGTGAAGTTTTTCCATTATTTTGTGCGGGGAGTACAGGAGTGCTCTACCCAACGCCCACTTCATGATGGTAGATCTGATTGATCTGTAACTGCGCTCCGACAAAGTTTTCGTTGTTGGGTCAAAAGCAAGTGCCATATCCACTGTAGGTATTGCGAATCTGAGTTTCACGTCGACTGCAGGAGGAACTTCGTTATCCCCGAACAATTCGTGAAACGAGTAGTTGTACACTCGCCAGTCTCGCCAATCATTCGGGTAATTTTTGTCCAAAGACGCGACGATGGCTTTGAACGGTAACATTTCTTCCGGATAAACGGATGCGAGATCCTCCAGGGTAACTAGGTCAGGCATACCTGAAAATAAACAAACCATCGGTTGTTGTACGGAAGGGGTGATGTGCCGCCTTAAGTTCTGAGTAAATGAAGTCTCATTTATTTAGTTGAGAAGACACGGAATAGTCGAGACGACTGCGTCACCTCAACCGAAGCACGTAATACCAGTGTTACGTTGTCGCCTCAGCCAGAAGGCGTGTCGCCTTGATAATGTCGTCTCGGTAGGAAGACGTGTCGACTCAAAGTCAGACAGATTTGCATGACTCGACGTATGGTCTTGTCTCAGTCAGACGACGGACGCGTCGTCTCAAAGTCTGAAGACTTGCGTGTCTCGACTTATCGTCGCTGGGCCTGAGGCGCCGAGCGGAAAATATCGACACTGGGCCCAAGGGCGCCGAGTGGTATTGTTGATTGAGGATAAAATTTAGCCTCAAATCTTACCTTCGCTAGTTGTATTCACTTCGAAATCAACGTTTTTCACTCTCATTATTAGGTATCGGATGTTTACTAGACGAATATTGAAAGCGTACTGAAGCAATTCGGGGAACTCGCTGCTTCCCAGTAGTGGGATGCGGCTGGCGGGGTATGGGCTGTGCCCTTTGTCCCGCGGTATCATTTGTGCCCGTAAACATACGGGCACCGTCGCTGTGGCGGCCGTGTAGGCCTCGGCCAATGGCGAGCGCGCTTGCGCCGCTCGCCTGTGAGTTAGTGTCAAATTGTGACGGTAGAGGCGCCACGGTGTTAACCGTATCTTCACGCCGCCTCGGCGGTCTGTCACTGAAGCAATGGCCGCCGCGCACTGCCTAAGTACTGTAAGACAAGGACAGGTATAGAAGTGATACCGGTAAACTACCCTAATATAGAAAGAGATAGAGGATACTTGCGACGAATATTGGAAGGGTAATCTCAAATGTGGTTCAAGCGTAGGCTCGAACACCTAAATAACTGCAATAAATTTAGGCAAATCTGAAAAGTACACCTGCGATTCTGACGTACATTACTAGCATATTTATCCTTATTGTCGTTGATATAAGGTTAGTTATCACAATGAAGAAGTTTCATGATGTCGATAACACTATATTTAACTGAATAACTTTAAATCATAGATCAAAACTAGAAAATCGGTGAAACGTTTTTTCTTTAATCTTTATTCCTACTGTAATAAGGTTGCTAGTGGTTTTTTTTTGGGTTTGACAAAATTAAAGTATCTGAGAGAGGACTAGTAATAATAATATAATTGATATGATGTATGATATGCCTTCTATGAAGATGTACAATAATAACGTTTAATGTTAGAGTTAGGAGCAATTACTATGTAAATAAAATTATTATTTTTTTCTATGAATTTTGTAGCGTTTTATTTACTAATACTCGTAATTCCAATGTAATATAGTATGACGTGGAGACAAACGCAGATATGGCCATTTTTCACGATGATTTCCTTCACCGATGTCCAAGATGAACTTCGAAAGTACATAATAATATGTGATTATTATTGAATGTTCATTAATATCCGGCTCGAAGGACCGTGCTGGGGGTTTATATCCAGAATTATTTAAATAAAAGGTTTCCGATGATTTAAGAGCTATATTCCGTGCAAAGACAAGATGAAGAAACAAAAAAGTGTACCAAGTGGTAGGTACTTCTTTACATAGTACTAGCTGTTGCCCGCGGCTTCGCTCGCGTTTTTGTCGGAAATTATCCCACTGGCACGTTGTAATTATAGCCTATAGCACTCGGGGATAATGTAGCTTCTTATTAGTGAATGATCTTCAAAATCGGTTCAGTAGATCCAGAGATTACCCCCTACATACAAACAAATTTTAACTCTTTATTATATTAGTATAGATAAAACAAAGACCCTCCCGCTGTTTGTACGCTTAGCTCTTTTAAACTACGCAACGTATTTTAATGCAGTTTTCAGCAATAGATAGTGATTCAAAAAGAAGGTTTATAAATATGTGTATACCGTGCGAAGCCGGGGCGGGTCGCTACTATTATTACTAAATTAAAGTAGGCGTTTTGAACAATGTGAATTGAAAAAGTCACACTGGTAGGTACTTGCCCGGATTTAAGAGTCATACATTGATCGACGGCTTTCGACGGTTTGTCCCAACAAGCACACAGTATAGGACGTCGTTACGCATCGACGAGACAAACTTATTTGCAAAAAAAAATAACAGACTTCCAAAATAAACACAAAAAGTGGGAAATAACTTAACTTCCGAAAGTCGGTTACTTTTGTTTGTTTCATTGACTTTTGAGCCACCGACGTATTTTTTTTGGGACCTCGAACGACGTAGATCGATGTATTGTCGTGCATGAGGCGAGGCCCCTAGGCCAACCCAACATAAGGATGAACCTTGTGAAAGAAGCTTTGATATAATAATAATAAAAAACACATTTTATTGGGAGCGACCTATCACCACTGACAGGACTATCATTGCCAATAAGCCTGACATTGTGGTGATAGATCGATTGTGGAGCGTCGCGCAATGATTGTTGATATAACGGTTCCGCATGACGAGAACCTCGTGAAAGCAGAGAAAGATAAGCAATTCAAGTATATCTGGCTCGCGAGGTTTTCGACATGTGGGACGTGAGAACAGCAGTCATTGTGCCGATGGTCGTGTTGGCAAATGGCTTAATAGCAAACAGCCTCGACCAACATCTGAGGAGGCTCTCGCTTGGCAGCTGAATCAAGGGCTTGATTCAGGAAATAGAACTTCTGGACACGGAGCGAATCGTTAGGAGGTTCCTCTTTCAAAAGCCCTGACCACCGGTAGCTCGGAACCTGTTCCTGATGGCGGTGGGCTACTATTTTTTTAAGCTTTTTGTATGACTTTTTATAGCTATTTAAAATGTAAATCGTATGTGAATAAAGAAGATAAAAATCATTTTATAACATCATCATATATAATTTTTTAATACTATCTCCATTTATTTTCATTGCAACAAAAACAACAGAAAGCTTTACGCACGGCGACCAATCAAGCTATACAAAACCAGTTTATGCGAATCTCTCACTATACGGGAAATTTTATACAAAGTGAGGCCATGTTATACTGGAAATGTATAACTTGATGTGTCCCCGTGTGTACAATATGACTGATTTCAGTATCCTCGACGAACTTTTTCAAATATTATCTGTATCTTTAGTCGTTTGTCTCCGCACTAACCAATGTTTCTACTCCGTCACCGCCGTCAGGCTGAAATATTAAAAAAAACCTTAATATTTATATATATTTTTTATATATTTTAATGATATACTATTTATATTATAAATATATCATTGATCAGAACTAGCTGTGCCTCACAACGTTCGTTCGCGTGAAATTATTGTTAAAAAAAATATTATTTCCCTATTTGAATGGCCGTGAAATTTTTGTTACTTTTTTTACAGCATGATGGTAATTACAAACATAAATACAACCCTGTAAGTTCATTTATTCCCATTGAATGACTTTTTCATGAAATACTCATTCCATGGGTGTAAATGGACTTAGAACTCAGTAGAGCCCTATTTGTTACTTGCACGAATCATTGTACATAGTATAAAACAAAGTCGCTTCCCGCTGTTTGTCCCTATGTATGCTTAGATCTTTAAAACTACGCAACGGATTTTGATGCATTTTTTTAATAGATACAGTGATTCAAGAGGAAAGTTTATATGTATACATTGCACCCGTGCGAAGCCGGGGCGGGTCGCTAGTATTTTAATGAACATACAACCTGACACTGACCTGCAAATTGCAAAAAAGTAAGAATATTTGAATTTTGCGGCCTACACTTCACGCTTTACCCCTCAAATGACTTATTCGGAGCCCCCTTTGTCCAACGACTGTTAGGGGCTTAGGGCGCATCCCTGAATTTGTAAACAGTACCAGACCCGAAGACACCTAAGAAGCCGATTCCTGCCGGCTGCCATTCGGAAACAACTCACTTTACGTAGAGTCTACTGTAGTCAAATATAAGATATACATCTGTGGGTATCACATCACAGTAAAGACATTTTCGTCATGGGTGTCATTTTCATGTTAATGCTAATAATGAAAATAGAATACGGAGATGACGAAAAAAATTTTACAATTCTTATTTTTTCTTTCGCCTGACACAAATTTGACCCCTCGCCACTGCAGAGTACCTATTTGGGATCTTGAATTACTTACTTTGCTCTGTAAGAGGCAACCTGTAAGCAGTTGAAGATACTCACTTGCATATCAGCCACCGTCAAAGGCGGATCATCCTCTCTTAACACAGTTTCTCCATCCAGCTTTTTCAAGTTCGGCAATCTTCGCGCGGCTTCGGATCGCCACACGTCTAGCTCGCACGCATCGTATAGTGGGTTACCTACGAAGAGCACGTCCTCCAAGTGGGGTAGTTCCTGTGACAACATATCAAGGAAAAGACGTCATTATATTATGATCATCATTTCATCCGAAAGACGTCCACTGCTGGACATTGACCTCCCCCAAGTATCGCCACATTGACCGGTCCCGTGCGACTTGCATCCAGCGGATCCCCGCATGCTTCACCAGGTCATCGATCCACCCAGTCTTTCTCCAAGAAGCCTTCCAACGCAACGTTTTCCGGTTCGCGGTCGCCACTCCAGAAATTTTCGGCCCTATCGGCCATCCGTTGTGAGAGCTATGTGCCCTGCCCACTTCCACTTAAGTTTGCGTCTTGTATAGCTAAAACTTTTTGTGCAAAAAAGTAAAACGAATTCCAAAAAAAACAAAAAATTGGAGAAATGTGTTTACTTCTGGAAGTCAGTGACTTTTCAATCATTCAATATCTTTATTGTGGATCCACAGAGCATCTTATATATTGTGTGGATCTTATGTAAGGTACATAATACAGGTCTTAAATAATTAGATTGTGTTCAGCTAGGTATGTCCCGCCCATTGGGCATACAATAGTTAATTACATAAAAATTACACATAAGTATTAAGAATACATTATTGATAAAAATGATTAAATTATTGAAATGTCACATGGAATATAATAAAGAGAACAGTAAACATAGGTAGGTACACATCAGTGGGCCACTGAACGCGTCATGACTGAGGGAGACTGTATTGGAGTAGAGATTTGTCTGATAGGAAGTCTTTTATAGAGCATTTGTTTACTAGCAGATCATGGAGATTCTTTTTAAATTTTGTTATATCTGGAATTATTCTAATAGGCCGGGGTTATGATTGATAAGATGCGTGACGCTGTACAAAAGATACTTTCATTAAATGAGTCTTGCTATTGCAAGAGTACATTATTGAGTGCGCAATTGGTCCATACGGCGTATACGAGTGTGGTATTCATACAACTAAATATTATTCTTGACAAATATTGCGGTCTCAAATATATAGAATTTGTTCCATTGAGTTTTTACCACCGACTGTTATATCAGCTTTTTTTTTCGGATGGGAAATCGTCAAATAACCCCTCCCGCTCTGGACTGAGCAGGAGGGAGTGTCAGGTCCTTTGCCCTTTGTGTTCCAGGGCCGCGGTATCTCTTTCGAACAGTCCCGCAACCCTGGCAGGCGTCGGTCCTTACGGACCCCTTCCTGTTTGCCGACTCTCTTTGAGGCGCGCGTGGAACACTCGCGCGCCGTCGCCGTCGACACGGCCTGTCGTCATAAGACGGACGGACGGCGAGCTAGCCCATAGCTCACCGTACACAGGCCCGCTATATCAGCTTGTCTTCGAAGTATTAAAAACCCCTTCTATTGAGGGAGAACTGAAAACCAGCGTCGAGCACTAGTTGCCCTATTTTTGCTGAACTGGGCCTATTTTTGGCGCAGCCGTGAGGCACACGTCACAGAGTTAGGTACCTACATTTTATATGCTTAAATTTAAAATTAAGATTTTGTTTAGATTTGTTTACTTTTATATATTTTTTTTTATAGTCTACTTCGAGAGAATTTAAAGACTCGAGACAAGTATAAAAAAAAATGCCAATACATAAGAATAATAATACAATGAAATAAATATATATATGTATACATATAATGCAAATATAATAAATACAAAATATATTATATGTAGTTATTACCTGCAGCTTATTAAACTCGCTCCACTCTTTGACGAGGTTGTTGCTCATGTACAACACCTTCAGACTCCTCAGCACGTGGATCCCCTTCAGCTTCTCTATCAAGTTGTAAGATATCCACAGCTCCTCTAAACAGTCGCCTAGCGGCTCCTGGAAGATGCAACTCCTGAATACTGGCTATGTATGTCAACACGTTAAGTTATTTCAGATTGGGTAGGGTTAAAAAAATGACTAATTGTGATAGCGAACAAAATTTATAGCATTTAACGCCAAAAAAACTTTTTTGTTAAAGGGACGCCCCTTTAATTTAAAACTTTATTTATCTATACTAATATTATAAAGAGGTAAAATTTGTTTGTAAGTTTGTATGTAGAGGGTAATCTCTGGATCTACTGAACCGATTTTGAAAATTCTTTCGCTAAAAGGAAGCTACATAATCCCCGAGTGCCATAGGCTATATTTACAACGTGCCCGTGGGTTAATATCCGGACAAAACGCGAGCGAAGCCTCGGGCAACAGCTAGTTTTTTTTTTGTCCTTTTACCGGCCATAGTAATACAACTAAATATAATACACACTGAAAATTCTCCCAATCAACCTTGAACCTTTAGCGATAAAGTTGAAAATCTACTTATTAAAGAAATTTGTCAGATTGTAGTATCTTGATGTGCTGGCGTGTCTGTACGTAGTAAGTACGGTTCAAAAGATAGCCCTGTCACAGACGGATGGTCATTGGAGCCTTAGCGGAGTCCCGTTGGTACCTTTTAATAATAAAATTGAAGATCTTACCATTCCAGTAAAAGATTTTATATAATTCCTGCCTAGCGACAATACTCGAAGTTTCTTAAAAGTGTTTAGCCCCGTGACTTTCTCGATCATATTTGTAGATAAACTCAATTTCCTGTGAAGAAAAATATTCATGTCAATGTTTCGCACAAAGGAAAAGGAGGAAACGGCTAAATAAACCGATGAATATTGTCGTTCTTCTGTAGCGTGTGGTTAGTGCCTAACCTGGTGTCAGAGTTTTTATGCCGCCTACGGGCCTCTGACTTGGCTTTACATGCCGTCGAGAAATATCTCTCACGGGCCTTAGTCTGCTATTGCAATAGTGTCAGAATGGTCTATAATTGATTTAATAAGGCCCCTAGCCCACGGCGTATTGAAGCGCGTTCGAAACTCGTTTGACGTGCGTACAAAGGGTAATTCGTCTGCGCGGGGCCTTATTAAATCAATGATAGACCATTCTGACACTATTGCAATAGCAGACTAAGGCCCCTGGTGTCAGAGTTTTTATGCCGCCTACGGGCCTCTGACTTGGCTTTACATGCCGTCGAGAAATATCTCTCAGGCATGCTGGTTTCCTCACGATGTTTTCCTTCACCGAAGCAAGTGATAATTATACAATACGCACATGAATTTGAAAAATAAGAGGTGCGTGTCTTGGGTTCGAATTTGTGACCTATGACTTGGCAGTCCGACGGTCATACGGCACACCACTAGGCTATCACTGGACATTGCTCACTGGTGGACCTCGACACCAGGGTGCAGGCAATCCAAGGAAACTATGCCATCCCTGGACACGAAGCTAACCAAGCGCCTTCTGCGCCTGGACAGAGATAGCCTGCGACTGGTAGCGGGGACCATCACTGGACATTGCTCACTGAACAAACACTTCCACACCCTAGGTATCACTGATAGCCCCCTGTGCAGAGCGTGCATGGAGGCGGAGGAAACTGTAGCGCATGTACTCCTCGAGTGCACCGGCGTCACCCAGATCCGTGAGGAGACTCTTGGAACACCCAGATCCCTTGAGGATGTCCTGAGAAGACCGGGAAGTTTGATCTGCTTCTGGAGGGAGGTGGGCTGGTTGGAGTAACGGCCACCATGGCTCACGTACAATGGTCCAATTTAGGGACTAAGTGCAGAAACCAAACCCTTAACATAGAACATAGATAGGCTATCACTACTTTTTTGTTGTCAACTTATTTTGCTAGTTATGTTGTCCCATGTAAGAGCATGCGAAACCTATTGGTCAAATCCAGACTCTGTGGATGCTACTGAGAAATTGCATAAGGAATACCCCTCCAACACTTCGCGCAGCCTGGGAATGGAGGCTATCGCGTATGAATTCGCCGCTAGAGGCCCTAGTGTAGCGCGAGGTCACTGAATGAGGATGGCAACTATGGAACTAATGGCGCTGGCATCGCTGGTCCCGAGCATCGTCATTGGTTGAAAATCTTGTAATGTCATTTTGTATTTCGAAATAGCTTGACCTCATTGGTCAGACTGATATCTAGCTGTGGTCGCGCCATCTACGAGTACTATTAGCTTCTAACGGTCTTCTCCATTGTCAGATGTCATAGAATTTTCGCGCGTTGCGTGATTTTTTGTCACGTATTTTTACTAATATTCATGATTGTAGTCTAGATTGAGCCAGTCCTGATTAATTATGACTTGAAGTTTCTAAGTAGCAACTTAAGGTCTTATTTGTTAGTACCTACTTGGAGGTAAAATAATTTTGCTTGCTAATTTTAGGGAGAATATTGTAAAAATGTATCTGAAGTTTACACTATGTTGTTATACGTTCCCGCCACTTCGAATCCGGACACTTGACATAAAATGTTGCCAGTAAACTTTGTTTTATATTTTTATTCATGACCATAGATACAAAGTCTTTCAGTCACCTAGATAAATAAACTAAGAATATTATGGCTTTTTAAAACACTAAGGTTTTTCTAGTTTCATACAATTATTCATAAATGTTCCCTGTGTCACTACTATTAGTTACCACCTAGCATTTATTCATCATAATATTAAATCTGAGGCTAATTATCCACGAAGTTAATGTGGATTTGTGCCTTCACTACAGGTTAGTAATATAAATAAACGCACATCTGCTCTATATGTTCGCAATAGCAAAGCATTAAAATAAAACATGTTGAAATTTCTTTGTTTCTTTTCGCCTATTGAAATCTTTTTACTCATCAGTCAACATTTTTTTTTTGTGAATGCTTTGCTAGTGAAAACGCACAGTTAGGACATACAAGAAAACAAATAAAACAATAAAACCCATATGCAAAACGTTTGTAAACATGAAATAATGATCCAATAATTTAACCTATTCAATTCACAATGGTCAAAATGTCGTAAGAAAAGTTTTGAGTAAGATTAAGGATGTGGACCTCTATAGGAGGAAGACAAATCGATGGATGGACTGTATGAAGGATGACACGGTTAGAAAGAAAAGTAACTACTGAGATGACAAACAAGTAAAGGAAATAGGGCAGAAGAAGACGACAATCTGCGCAGTGCGCCGACCCCAAATAAATTGGGATGAATGACGGCGGAAGAATGATTTAATTTCTTTTTCATGTGGTTAGTGCCTAAACTGGTTTCAAAGTTTTTACGCCGCCCATGGGCCTCTGAGGCTCTGAGATGAATGAAGATGATAATGATGATTCTACTTACTCGCAATTTGTCAAGGTGGCAAGAGTGCTATCCATTTTTTCTATGGATGGCCATTGAAACATAAGGCTGACTTCTGTAGCCGTTTCTGCTTTTTCACCAGACTTGTCTTCCCATTTCTTTATAGCTTCTTTAATTGTCGTAGCTTTGGCCATTTTAGGGAGGTAATATTTTCATTTCATACTCAATCGTTTCAAGTTTCCCTTGGATACTTTCGTTATCGATAAAATAAAGTGATGCCTCATTAACTACGAGTACAGAATTGATATGGAGATACCCAGGCTTTCATAATTATTTTACTTAAAATTGTGTTTGTTCCAAAGCAAAATAAACTTGAATATTTTCGCTTACAGTAAGTCCAAAAATATTTTTAGTTTTTTAAGTGTTGCCACATAAAAAAATCCAACAAGGCAAAGCAAATCGCAAGATTGTTTTTGTCATGTCACGAATGGCGTCGTTACGTATTTGTGAAACCACACCTTGTTGGATTTCTCCTTAATTTAAGTTATTTGAGTATATTTCGTGGTATTTTTACTCATTTGTTCGTATTTTTGTGAAAATCTTTTTCGGTAAGTGTCATTTTATTTGACATTTCGTAAAAACGCCATACTTTTTTTTATTTTTTTCTTTTTCGGCTTCTTTTTTTTTAATTAAAAAAAAACAAACGCCAATCTATTCTCGGACGGCTGAAAAGTTGAGTTTTCGATGGTGAATGTGGTGTTATTTTATATTATTTCGTCATAATTCTTAATAATCTTTGTTAATGAACAGTTTTCAGATTTATTCAAGGGCTGCTTGACTGAGAAATCAATAATTAATCTAATAACTTTTTTGCTGTGTGTCCGACGCCATAGTCTTATGGTTTTCTTTTTTTATAAAGTTATTTTTGACAATTTTAGATTCCCGCTTTTTAATTATTATTTGAATGTATTTTTCGATAATTTTGTTATATTTTCCATAATTTTATTCGTATTGTAAAGAGTAAATTTTGTAAGCGTAATTTCGTTGTGAAAAACATAACCTATAGTTGTTTTGGAGCAAATCTGTGCGTTAGTGTTTACGGCATACACAATCAAGAATTAATAGTTAAAACATGAGTTTTACAGCATATCACATAGGTTTGATTAGATCCCCTTGTAAAGTTGATGCTATTACGTAATTCAAACGCATGCCAGACCATCCAATGCTTGAAAATGGTCAAAGTATAATACAATTGTATAGGTATGGTCAGAATCAATGTTTTAATTTCCAGGTAGTGCAAAATTCACGATGTCGCAAGAGCCTGAAAGATACGTGAATGTGGTGCCGACTTCCCGTGTAAAGATTAAGGTACTTTAAACATTACGGTCATTAATGCAACTATACATCAATATTAAATAATAAATAGCTTTGGTGATAGTAATTTACTTGGTGGTCAAATCTTAGAATCCGATGCTTGATTGAATATTAATAAAAACTGTATGTTTCATTACACTTTTTTTTACTATGAAGTTGGTAAACGCAATTCTATGCGTAATTTGCTCAAAGCATAACATAGGCTTTTGCCTTGTAATTTACTTAATACAATCAAATAAAACCTTTACAGATCTGGCATAAATGAGGCATTCTAATAAGGCCAATTCAAAGAATTCGTAACAAACGTCTTTGCTTTAGTGCGAGTTTTATACATGTCCAGCTATACATGTGTAGTCAGTGTCAAAACGTGAAACATATTTTGTAACCATAAGTGTTAAACACGGTTGAGTATGTTTTTAGTGTCAAAAACAAGCACTATTCATATTATAAATTCAACAAAGTTAAGAAACAAATTCATAACAATTATGTAAAATGTTACAGAAAGAAGTAATAGCAGATGATGACGACGTTATCCACTGCCGTCTCTGCTGGAAGGGGTTTGCCAGTGAGGTGGCGCTCAGGAACCATGCCCGCATGGAGCATATTGATGCTTATGATAGCGGAGACCCTTTAGTCTGGACGCAGGTTAATGATAAGAAGCCGGTAAGTTAGAAAACATAAGGCATGTGACTAAGGCTTATATTATTGAAACATACACAATCATAGATTACTTTGAGCATAGATTTTAAAGCCATTTACTTCCTTTTGAACGCCATTGTCACATAGTTACTTAGTTTGATGTACAGAATGCTTGGTTGACGGCTTAGTGAAGGGTCCTGTTACACCCTGTATAGGTGACAAGCAAGCACGTGCCCTGTACGCCAAAGACACAAATAAGTGACAAAAAATGCAGTTCACTATAAAACAAAATAGAAATTAAATAGTTTTGGAATCCTGATTCTTTTAATAGGTATTTGCGGTGAAATTCTGGCTTATGCTCTGGCGTTCAAAAGGTTAAATACCCACATTCACTTTTCAGCCAAAAGTAAAGTCTCAGTCTGAAGACAACATTATAAAGATCAAGACGGAGCAGATTCTCTCCGAGATGGAGCCTACAAGCGTCATGGCGCTCGCGTCCAATGACGTCAGCTATATTATCATCAAGGCTGATGAGAGCAGCGACGTCAAGAGGAAGCGGATTGAGAGAGTTGTGAAGAAGGAACGAGAAGACAAGCATGTGATGAAGAAGGATAAAGAATCGGAGCCTATAACGTGAGTACTACAGAAGTACAGTCAACTTAAATACTGTCACTTCGGGATATCTTCCATGATTACCATTTACTAGCTGTTGTCCGCGGCTTCGCTCGCGTTGCTGTCGGAAATTATCCCACGGGCACGTTATAAATATAGCCTATGGCACTCGGGGATAATGTTGCTTCCTATTAGTGAACAAGTTTTCAAAATCGGTTCTGTAGATCCAGAGATTACCCCCTACATACAAACTTACAAACAAATTTTACATTGTTATAATATTATTATAGATCAGTAATATCGGGAGCTCAAAATCTATACTAATATTATAAAGAGGTAAAGTTTGTGAGGTTGTATAGTAGGTAATCTCTGGATCTACTGAACCGATTTTGAAAATTGTTTCATTAACTGGAAGCTACATTTACAACGTGCCCATGGGATAATTTCCGACCAAAACGCGAGCGAAGCCGCGGGCACCAGCTATTAACAAACAACCGCGGAAGATACCCCCTAAGTGACAATATAAGCTATGTTTTAAACTATGAAAGGTTATAGCAGTGAGTGTTAGAAGTATAGTCAAACAAAGCTGCCCATTTTTCGGGTTCCGTTTCCGAAGGGTAACCAACGGGATCCTAATTAAGCCTCCGCTCTCCGTCCGTCTGTGCGTCCGTCCTTCTGTCCGTCAGCGGGCTGTATCTCATGATCCGTAATAGGTAGACAGTTGATATTTTTACAGAATGTGTATTTCTGTTGCCGCTATAACAACATAATAAAAATTAATCAAAAATTAAAGACGGCTCCCCTGCTAAGATGGTACGGGACCCTTCATATGCGAGTCCGACTCGCACTTCGCTGGTTTTTATAGGTAGTCCATGTTAATTCTGTAGAAATGCCCATTAGCTTTAAGTCAGAATCTCAGCAGTCACCTCCTTTCTAGCCATATTCCTCATATGAATTGACCAAGATTATGTCTGAACTTTAAAAGAGACTATGACCTCTGAGTTTTTTTCTGCTGTTTCTTCTCAGAGTAGGCAGGTACGAAACACCGGCCGCAAATAGTTTAAAAAAAATGACATGTACACACGGCTACAAATCAAGCTATACATTTCCAGTATAAGCTGACCTCGCATTGTACGGAAATCATATACAATGCGAGATCAGCGTAAACTGGAAATGTATAGCTTGATGTGTAGCCGTGTGTACAAGTGTTTGTAAAATCCTATTTGCAAAATAAACATCATTTAGAAAGAAATAAAAAGTATATATTAGTCCGCACAGGACGTAACACAAAAAAATGGTCCAATTTACAGTAGAACAAAATGAAATATTAAAGTAAAAATAAGAAAAAAAAACAAAACAAATTAAATTGGTCCTGTATGAGGCCAAAAGGCTCCTAACTCAGCATGGTGCTGTAACATTAAAAAAAAGAGGTCACAGCGCTGGTATTCTTTGGCGACCCCAATGGCGCAGCGGTAGTGATGCTGCCTTACGTTCTTAGAGTCCCGGGTTCGAATCCCGGTAGGAGCAAATGTTTGTGTGATGAGCTTGGACATTTATTTCCGAGTCATGGATGTTTATATGTATAATAGTATGTATTTACAAACAAAAAGTATCTATGTAGTATTATCAACTATCTGGTGTCCACGACACAAGCCTCGTTGCTTGGTGTGCCACCTAGATGGCGCTGTGTGTGATGTCCAGCAATATTTATTTATTATTATTTATTTATTCTGTTAAGGCCCAAAGAGTGATGCCACGGTCAGATACGAATATTTATCAAACATTTTTCCCTTTCCAGCGGCCCTTTCGAATGCCTCCAGGCCTCGACTCTCGTGGCCGACGGGACCTGCCACCAGATATTCTTCTCCTGTTGCGAGTACTCCATACACTATCGGGATGAACACACCCGCCGCCGGAAGGGAC
This sequence comes from Eugnorisma glareosa, assembly GCA_947578425.1. Lineage (NCBI taxonomy): Eukaryota > Metazoa > Arthropoda > Insecta > Lepidoptera > Noctuidae > Eugnorisma > Eugnorisma glareosa. Next base: position 3,586,593 of record OX387984.1, read on the forward strand.
TGAGGTGCCAGGTGTGTGAGAAGCCTCTCGCCTGCAGCGGCGAGGAGGTAGCTGCGCCTTTCGCCTGTGAGGTCAGTCAGAGTTAGGGTTCCCAGATCCATAGACAAATATTACGGAGAATTTCCGAACTTTTTTTTCCTTTCAATTGTGCTGCTTTATTTTTTACTGCGATTTTTTTCGCAAAGGTTAAGATTAAAATTTAAAAAAAAATACTCTTCTTAGCGTGTCGATCGCAATCTAAATTGTGTCGGCCCAGAATTGAGTTACTAGTTTCTAAAGTCGCTTCCCGACTGTCCGTATGTATGCTTAAATCTTTAAAACTATGCACGGATTTGATATGCACGGATTGTTCCGTATGGTGTCGGACGTAAAGAATAGCACCATCCCATATCTTCCCGTGGGTGTCGTAAGAGGCGACTAAGGGACTTACCAGAGAATGGGCAGCAGCGTTTTCTGTGTTTTTGAAACAACCGTACTGCGATCGCCAACACGCCTGCCAAGCGTGGCGATTATGGCAAAACCCCCCTAATGATGAGCGCAATACCAAGATGGCCCCTAGTACCCGGCAGCCCGTCTACCCTCGACTATGGTAGCGGTCGAGGTGACGGCGTGGCAAGGGGTGCGAAGAATCTCCGGAAGGGATCCGGCTGCCTATACCGACGACTTGACCTGGCAACATATAACACGCGTACACTCCGGACCGACGAGAAGATAACGGAACTCGAAGAGGAATTGAGTAGGCTGTGATGGAGTGTTGTGGGATTATCTGAAGTCCGAAGAGAGGGGGAGGACACGATAATCCTGAAATCCGGCAACCTGCTCTATTTCCGAGAGGGTGACCGGCAGTCCCAGGGTGGTGTTGGGTTTATCGTCCACAAGTCCCTTGTGAATAACGTGGTGAAGATCGAGAGTGTGTCGAACAGGGTGGCGTACCTTATACTCAGAATATCCTCGAGGTATTCGCTGAAGGTCATACAGGTCTACGCCCCGACCTCGGCACACCCCGACGACGAAGTGGAGACCATGTATGAGGATATCTCTAAAGCCATGCATGGTTTCAATACTCACTTCACCGTTGTCATGGGGGACTTCAACGCGAAACTGGGCAAACGAGACGGGGATGAGCTGCAGGTGGGGCAATTTGGGGTTGGACGTCGGAATCACCGGGGTCACCAACTGGCTAGTTTTATGGAGAAGGAGGGCCTCTTTATGATGAACTCCTTCTTCAAAAAGCGTGAGCACAGGAAGTGGACCTGGCAGAGCCCCGATGGTGCAACTAAAAATGAGATTGACTTCATCATGTCAACCAAGAAGCAAATGTTCAATGATGTCTCTGTGATCAATTCGGTGAAAACCGGGAGCGATCACTGCATGGTAAGAGGCACATTGAACATCAATATCAAGCTTGAAAGGTCTCGACTGATGAAGTCTACGCTCCGTCCTGCACAGATCCAGATCCAAAACCCCGAGAGCTTTCAGCTTGAACTCCAGAATCGTTTCGAGTGCCTAGGAAGCTCAGTGGACGAATACAACGATGGGTTCGTGGAAACTGTCCATACGACTGGGTCTAAGTTCTTCAAGACACGTCGTGCAGATAAGAACAAAAGGCTCTCTGATCATACTCTTAAGCTCATGAAGAAGCGGCGTGAGATGATCCTGCAGTCTTCAGATGAGGCGTGGAAATACCGGCAGCTCAATAGACGGATCTCTAAATCCTTGAAGAGCGACCTCCGCCGCTTTAATACCGAGCGTATTAAAGACGCAATTGAGCGGAATAAAGGCTCCAAGGTATTTGCGAGAGATCTGGCTATTGGGCAGAGCCAGCTCACGAAACTGAAGACCGACGATGGCAGGATCGTATCCGCCAAACCGGAGCTTCTGAGAGAGATCGAGAGTTTTTATGGGCAGTTGTACACGTCAACCAGTAAACCCGTAGTAGATCTAGCAAACGACCCAAGAGCTAGACTGACCCGTCATTATACCGAAGACATCCTGACGTCAGCCTGTACGAGATTAGGAAGGCTCTGAAACAGCTTAAAAACAACAAGGCACCGGGTGATGATGGAATTACGGCCGAACTCCTGAAGGCGGGGGGAAAACCGGTACTTAAGGCCCTTCAGAAGCTGTTTGATTCCGTCATACTCGAGGGGAAAACGCCACAGGCATGGTGCAGGGGTGTGGTGGTACTCTTCTTCAAGAAGGGCGACAATGCCCGGCTGAAGAACTATAGGCCCATCTCACTTCTAAGCCATGTCTACAAGTTGTTTTCAAGAGTCATCACGAATCGTCTCGCGCGCAGGTTTGACGATTTTCAGCCTCCCGAACAAGCCGGATTCCGAAAAGGCTTCAGCACCGTAGATCACATACATACGCTGCGGCAGGTTATACAGAAAACCGAAGAGTATAACCTGCCTCTCTGTTTAGCGTTTGTGGACTACGAGAAAGCCTTCGATTCGATCGAGACTTGGGCTGTACTGCAGTCTCTCCAACGGTGCCAAATCGACTATCGGTACATCGAGGTGTTGAAGTGTTTGTACAAAAACGCCACCATGTCAGTCCGACTTCAGGACCAGACCTCGGAACCTATCCTTCTGCAGCGAGGTGTGAGACAGGGAGACGTCATATCTCCGAAACTGTTCACCGCTGCACTGGAGGATGTCTTCAAGGTTCTGGACTGGAGAGGGCAAGGCATCAACGTTAATGGCGAGTACATCACTCACCTTCGGTTTGCCGACGATATAGTGGTCATGGCTGAGACCATGGAGGACCTCAGTACAATGCTCGATGACCTCACTAGAGCCTCCGAAAGAGTGGGTCTTAAAATGAACATGGACAAAACCAAGGTTATGTTGAATGCCCATGTAACACCCACTCCTATCAAGATCGGAGACTCTATACTCGAAGTTGTAGACGATTACGTCTACCTGGGACAAACGGTCCAGCTAGGTAGGTCTAACTTCGAGAAAGAGGTCAACCGTCGAATCCGACTCGGCTGGGCAGCGTTCGGGAAGCTGCGCGGTATCTTCTCGTCCAACTTACCGCAGTGTCTCAAGACGAAAGTCTATGACCAGTGTGTGTTGCCAGTGATTACATACGGGACCGAAACGTGGTCGCTCACAATGGGCCTCATTCGAAGGCTTAAAGTCACCCAAAGGGCAATGGAGAGGGCTATGCTCGGAGTTTCCTTGCGTGATCGAATCAGAAATGAAGACATCCGCAAGAGAACCAAAGTTACCGACGTAGCCCGAAGAATTGCCAAACTGAAGTGGCAGTGGGCAGGGCACATTGCTCGCAGAACGGATGGCCGATGGGGCCGAAAAGTTCTGGAGTGGCGACCGCGAACCGGAAGACGTTGCGTTGGAAGGCCTCCCACTAGGTGGACCGATGACCTGGTGAAGGTTGCGGGGATCCGCTGGATGCGAGTTGCACGGGACCGGTCAGTGTGGCGACACTTGGGGGAGGCCTATGTCCAGCAGTGGACGTCTTTCGGCTGAAATGATGATGATGATGATGCACGGATTTTGATGCGGTTTTTTTAATAGATAGAGTGATTCAAGAGGAAGGTTCATATGCATAACATTGCACCCGTACGAAGCCGGGGCGGGTCGCTAGAATATATAAAATAAAATTACGGAAAGCAAGCAGACCAAAATATTGACACCTTTTTAAACAATGAACTGAATAAATGTATTCATATGTTCCAGGTGTGCGGTATGGGCTACCAGACGAACGAGGAGTTGTCTGAACACGCGGCGATTGCTCACGTCAAGCTAAAACCCTTCGAGTGCAGCGTCTGCCACAAGAGATTTACTCAGCATGTAAGTACTCAGAAAGAATGAAAAAGTGCAAAGACCAAAATACTTGTACATTTTGGTCATTGGTTTCACGTCTCGTGAAACCAGACTTATATCGTTCTTATGGTCCAGCTAGCTAGACCATAGGGACGACGATGGAACCAGAGCGATCTAAATTGTCATTTTTACCAACAATGCAGATATTAGACAATGGCATTGAAAAATCATGATTCTTCCATGCTGCCACATTGGACCGCGGTGTCTAGTCAGAATTGAAACATAATATCAATGCATATTTGCTTATCGCTTATTCCATTAATTATCTAAGTAAAGTGTTTTTTTCTTTATCCCCAGGGCGGAGTCCTACAACACATGAGAATGCACACCGGCGACCGTCCCTTCCCCTGCACATTCTGCCCCAAAGCATTCACCCAGAAGTCAGGGCTCGACCAACATCTCCGGATCCACACCAAAGTGAAACCCTACCGATGTGTCGTCTGCAGCAAGACTTTCTGCCAATCCGTGCACTTGAAGCAACATATGAGAACTCATACCAACGTTGCTCCGTTCCAATGCGGGATCTGTGATAAGCGCTTCAAGCAGAGCAGTCATCTAAACTATCATTTAAAGAACCACAATCCTGCTGTGATGTCAGAACAGCAAAGAGCCAAGTACGCAGAGCTGATCGGCCTGATGAATAGTCAGGTGTTGGAGCAAGAGGCTATCGTGCAAGTGGACGCCGAGGTGGACAGTGAGTGGTGTGTTACTGTAAGCGACGGTTGACAGTGGCATGACATGTGACAAGTCTTGGCAGAGTAAAGACTGAAGTAAAATGAATTTTAACGCGCTGGTTGATCGAAGGTTAAGGTGGAAGCGTCGACGGTCTCTCCATACAATTTTCGTTGGGGTTATACTCCAGACATGGACACTTTTTGTTTAAAAGCGAATCATTTTATCACTTTTCTACAATGAAATACACGCGCCCTGCGTGCGCCTTTTTAGGAAATACATAATCGGCCTTTAATGTTCCCACTGCTGGGACACTCTGCCTCCTGTATATGAGAGGGAATGGGCTATAATCCACCACGCGGGCCCAGTGCGGGTTGGTAGATGTCACATGTCTTCGTTTGGTTCTAGGACATGCCGGTTTCCTCACGATATTTTCCTTCGCGGTTATAGAGAACAGTGGTGATGAAATAAATTACACAAAGTAATGCGCCTGCCTGGGTTCGAACTCACGACTTACTGTTCGTAAGTCGGGGCCGTCACCACTGGGCCACCGCTGCTCTTAGGAAATAACTTACAGTATTTACTGAGAAAAACGAGTCGTGAAATCTAGGCAAAATTTGATATTTCTTTACATGTGTGAGTAACTTGACAAGCAAAGTTTGCGTAAACAACCCACCGCCAGGATTGCGTTTGTTTGAGCTAGATGGCGTGCAGGCGATATTAGCCGAAGTTGGTCCTTGGATGGATGCCGATCCATTTCATGCCAAGACTTCTCCGTGTCTCAGAAAGCATAATAATTAGTTGATACCGGCTGTCAGTCGTAGATATTTCACAGATGACCACCCGTGTTACCAAGAGGTATTACCGTACGTACCGTACGTACGTACTGTCGTATTACCCAGCACTAATGGGTTGTGGAGATCAGATAGGCAGTCGCTCCATGTAAAATACTAGTATTCAACTGCATCCGGTTAGAAAATAATCACTCACAATTTCGAATTACAAAATAATCACTCGCAGCGCTCACATCTATATTTTGCGTTCCGTTTTAGATATCACGATTGTGACAGCTAAGAGCTGTCATCAATTTGGAACGCTCGTGAACGCGTTCACAGTGACTATAACCCCAAACCGAAACCTTTGGTTGACTTTGCTGCACATACAACCCTCTAAGTTCAATTAACCCCATTCAATAACTATTTCATGAAAAAGTCACTCAATGGGGTTAAATGAACTTGGAGGGTTTTATTGATGATTTGAATGATTATAATTCTGTAACTTCATACGTGTTACTGGCGCGATTGTTATTTTCATCAACATACAAGAGATTATATGAACCTGGAGGGTTGTATTGATGATTTGAATGATTATAATTCTGTAACTCCATACGTGTTACTGGCGCGATTCATATTTTCATCAACATACAACCTGACACTGACCTGCAAATTGCAATAAACGTAACAAAATTTAAATTTCGCGGATCCCTTGCGCATCCACCTTAAATTAATTTTTCAACTATCCTACGACACATATTGGTGGAACGGACACCGAGGCATAGTGTTGTTACCACGTATTCAGTATATTTGAACCCCCCCCATCGTAATCATAATGAAAAATTTATAAGTGAGGGGGGTTCAAAATGGTGCACTGATTGAATACTTACTGTATTTCAATTGACTATCTCCACTTGTGTATTAAATGAAAAATTAGTGATAGAAGAAGCAATGTATTGATTATTATTATTAGATATTGTACATTTATTATACTGTAAAGTACTTTCTTCTAATTTATTGTATTTACTTATGGTACTCGAAATATAATTTCAATAAATGAATTTTTAAGACTTATTTTTTATTTTTCCTAATTTGTACAGACGCCAGCACGTCAAGCTACCCGAAACTCACATTTTCCCAATCAACCTTGAACTTAATGCAGTAACGATAAACTTGAAAATCTATTACAGAAATTTGACTAATTTGATTGTAGTAGCTTGATGTGCTGGCGCACAGAGCATCATATAATATTGCTGGCGTCTGTACATATTATTACGTCTGAGTTTCGAGACCGCAGGCCCAGTAGCATTTTTTTTCACAATACACCATTTTTGAAGTAATGGCAAAAAATATATTTGATTAGTGATTTTTTGGACTTTAAATTGGCTTCAAATAATATAATGTATGTATGGCCAATGTACAAACACCAACACAAGCTACTACAATCTGTCAATTTTTATAGATTTTTAACTTTCTGGCTATAGCATTAGTCAAGTTTGATTGGGAAAATTTGACAGCTTCTGGTAGTTTGACGTGCTGGCATCTGTACTTTGGCAGAGGGATAAGCCCAGATATTATGTTATCTGATCATCTCTATAGCTTATTCCTCTATGTTTCCAATGTCAAAAAACATCATTGGCATCAGTTAACCCTTACGAAACATTAAACTAAACGCAATCAAATGTGACGTGACTGACGGTGACATTGTGGAGAACTGTCATTGCACTATTTGTCAGTCAAGCCAAAGCGATTACTCTTTGAAAGCAATAATAATAAACACAAAAAGCTAATCTTTTCTTAGGACTATACACCTGGAGAGATATTTGCTGCCTGCAAATTTGCAAAACCTGTTGCGGCTGGTGACCAGTCTTACTTCCGCGATAGTGCACACGTTCATTGGTATCTTTTAAGTACATTCCTGCTCACTGTTTAAGTGTTTACACAGTTTTATAAGATTAAAACATTTTTAAAGTCAGTCGTTAAAATTCAGAAGTGTTTTAATTATGGAGATAGTAAAACTGCAAATGTGTAGGATATGTTTAGTGGAAAAAGTTCGCATGTATGTGATTGCCAGTAAGACCCTGCAAGAACTATATGAGAAGTTGACTGATATTCCAGTAAGTAAATGTTAACATATAGCAGTATACATAAAAACTATACTTTTATTGAACGAGAAGTATTTTATCATTTGTTTGGCCTTATCCCAATTCATTTGTGGTCGGCGCAGCATGTCTTCTTCTTCCATACTTCTCTATTACTCGTCATCTCAGCAGTCACCTCCGTTCTAGCCATATCATCCTTCACACAGTCCATCCATCGTTTCTTTGGTCTTCCTCTACTCTTATAGACATCCACATTCATACTCAGAACTTACGACAATTTCCTCATTCCTCCGCATCACATGCCCATACTACTACAAACGATTACCACACAACTTTTCAGTCAAGGGCACAATTTTGAGTACAAAAGAGGAAGTCTATTCCTCTTTTGTACTTATTTCATAGTCTCATGTACTTTTTTTTTTTTTTATTTATTTAGTATTTATTTGATTCACAAATAAACGATTAATAGTTTAATGCACTTTTGTTGTAGTTTGTAACTGAAGACAGTAGACCGGTGTTCGCTTGTTCCTTTTGCTACACTAAACTAAAGCAATGCTGCCAGTTGCAGAGGAAATGTCTGGAGGCTGAGGAGCTGTTCGCCCAGATGTTGAATGAGGAAGATGAGGTGAGGTGTGACTATTATATTGTGGGACTTATTTATTGTTAGATTAGTATAATGCGGATGTGATTCTCTCTCAATATATTAGTGTTGTGACCGTTGGACTGCCAAGTCATAGGTCTCGAGTTCGAACCCAAGACACGCACCTCTGATTTTTCGGATTCATGTGTGAATTGCATAATTATCACTTGCTGCGGTGAAGGGAAACATAGTGAGGAAACCAGCATGTCTGAGGGATATTTCTCGACCGCATGTAAAGCCAAGTCGGAGGCCCATGGGCAGCCTAAAAACTCTGACACCAGGTTGGGCACTAACCACACGATTAAGAAGAATATATTATATCTGTATTTCATTTGGAGTGGCAGGAGTAATCATTCACTTCTTTATTTTGATTTGCTATACACTAATATGTTTGGGTTCCGTAGCCAATGGCTAAAACGGAACACTTATAAATTCGCCCTAACCGTATTGTGTAGTCTTAGAGTAAAATACCTGTATTTTACTCTGAGATTGCTTCACATACTTGAAATATGGAGAATAGGGGACTTCTATGAACCACTACCTATAGTGATAGGAAAAAAAAATATTTCGATGTATATAACTTTGTAGGCAGTATCGACAGTTCTTAAAAAATGATATCACTAGATATAATTTTTCGATTTTCCTTCGCCAATGGTGGATGAGATATTTGCTTCTACTATAGCGGTTTTGTTTAAAATTCAAGTTTTTAATGTTATAGCTTGAAATACCTCCATGACCCCCATACAAGTCAATGTATCAATCAGCATAATGTCATGACTGTGTTACATTGAATCCTACCATGAAATGCGATTTTCATCCAAAAAAAAAAAGTTGTTACCCAGCAATAATTTTTGTGTGGAGTTAAATAGTTAGATGTACAGAATGCTTGGTTGACGGCTTCGTGAATAATCCGTTTATGTAAACGGACCATTCACGAAGACGAAACAAACCCGTCAACCACATACACATACAGGACATCCTGTATATTTGATCTAACACTAATCAACATTGGTTGACGGGTTTGTGAATGGTTCATTTACATCCTGTGGTCCGTTTACATCCTGAATTCCTGTGGTCCGTTTACATCCTGTGGTCCGTTTAAATCCTGTGGTCCGTTTACATCCTGTGGTCCGTATACATCCTGTGGTCCGTTTAAATCCTGTGGTCCGTTTACATCCTGTGGTCCGTTTAAATCCGGTGGTCCGTTTACATCCTGTGGTCCGTATACATCCTGTGGCCCGTTTACATCCTGTGGTCCGTATACATCCTGTGGTCCGTTTAAATCCTGTGGTCCGTTTACATCCTGTGGTCCGTTTACATCCTGTGGTCCATTTAAATCCTGTGGTCCGTTTACATCCTGTGGTCCGTATACATCCTGTGGTCCGTTTACATCCTGTGGTCCGTATACATCCTGTGGTCCGTTTAAATCCTGTGGTCCGTTTACATCCTGTGGTCCGTTTAAATCCGGTGGTCCGTTTACATCCTGTGGTCCGTATACATCCTGTGGTCCGTTTACATACTGTGGTCCGTTTACATACTGTGGTCCATTTATATCCTGTATATTTGACCTAACACTAATCAACGTTTTACAGACACAACCTCTCATGAAACAAGGCCTGGTAGAGACTTTCAATGGGTTTATTATAACACCAACAGTGCACATAAGTATAATTGATAAATACGGAGCAGGAACCAATGATAACAAAGAGTTACCAGATGATTGTGGGCCACAGGATGCTGTTACAGAGATCAAGGAGGAGGAACAAAGTGGTATGTACCCATTTCATTTTATGTAGGCACTAGCTTTGCTTATTATACCGCGCCCGTCGTTCGCATGAAATTATTTAAAAAAAAATGATTTCCCTTTTTGAAACGGATTTAATTTTTTGCACAGAACCCTAATTCTTATTCTAATATAAAATAAAGGATGAGGAGAGGAGTTTAGGTCTAAGCCTATGTTGGACCTTATAACATCAGCTATCTGCCAGTAAACGTCCCACCAAAATCGGTCCAGCTGTTTCGGAGATTAGCCGGAAAAAACAGACAAACAGACTAAAATAGAAAAAAACGTTGTTGTTATATGTGCTGTATATATTTTCATATGCATTCAGTAAAAAGCATATAGCATATAGTATTTTGATATTACAAAGAGAGACTTCAATTTTATTTATTTATATTACAGATATGGATATTTATAAAGGGTGTAACAAGACCCATAACGAAACCGAAAGGCATTTGTTCTCCTCGTCATTGCGATCATTTTTGTGTTCTAGACCATACCTGGGAACCTCCTAGTTACGGAGATATTGGGGGTCAAAGTTCCAATGTTTTCACAAGTTATTTCTTAATACAAGTTTTTAATGTAAGATTATTACTTTAACACCTCCACGACCCCCGTGGCCCCGTACTATTCAATCCATCTATCAGCACAATGTTTTGAGTCCTACCGTAAACTAGATTCTTCGCCCCAAAAAAAAAAGTAGATTCCCAGCAATAATTTTTGCGTAAAGTTACTTAGTTCGATGTACAGAATGCTTGGTTGACGGCTTCGTGAAGGGTCCTGTTACACCCTGTATTATTTATTGATCCAAGACTTATACATAGTGTTCCAGTAACTGGGTTTTTGTGTTCAAAAAGGTTTTTTTTTGTTACAGATTGGGAAAACACGAACTCTTTTGAATCAGAAGATAATAAACCACTGCACTATTTCGGATCTGATTCAGAAGATGATGTACCTTTATTGAAGTTTAAAACTGAAGTAGATGACGATCAAAAAGTGTCTAACAAAAGACAAAGAGTTGAGAAATTGACTCGTAAGTGTTACCGACCTTCGTTCGCGTGAAAATATTATAAAAAAATATTACTTCACTGTTTTAATTGAATTTTGTTACCTTCCTTACCTTTTTCTAAATTAGAAGTAGCCTATGTTAGACCTTATAACATCAGCTATCTGCCAGTAAAAGTCCCGTCAAAATCGGTCCAGCCGTTTCGGAGTCTAACCGGAACAAACAGACAGACCGACAAACAGACAAAAAAAAAGGTGTTTTTGTTATAAGTACCGTATATACTTTCTTAAGCATTCAGTAAAAAGCTGTTATTTTGATACGGAAACCTCAATTTTATTGATTTGTATAGACACCAGCGTCAGGCATTAGTTGTCTAGCATTTTATCTGTACTGAGCGTTTTTGATTTCTTTAGATTTTAGAAAAAAAAATTAAGTACGTCTTGTATTTTGAATTTCCCAAATTGTTTGTTTTTGCTATGTTTATTCCCATTGATTTTTCAAACAGAAGAACAGGAAGTTAAAGAAATGGGAGATATAAAACTATACTGGGTGGTCCAAATAGTGACGTCATAAATAAAAAAGTATACTCACGCTCAGGGGTATCCGAAATACCACATATAAAGGGTGTAACAAAACCCTGAACGAAGCCGAAAGGTGCGTGTTCTCCTTGTCATTGCAATTTTTTTTTTTTGGTGCTAGACCATACCTGGGAACCTTCTAGTTACGGAGATATTGGGGGCCAATATTCCAACTTATTCACAAGTTTTTTTTAATTACATGTTTTTAACGTAAGATTTTTACTGTAAACACCTCCACGACCCCCGTACTATTCAATCCATCAGCAAAATGTTTTGAGTGCGTTTCATTGAGTCAAGATCAAAATCAAAGCATTTATTTTAAGTAGGCCAGTTACAGGCACTTATGAATTGTCGAAACAAAGATAACCTACAGTCCCAGTCACAAGGCATAAAAACTGTGAAAGTACTGTAGTTGCCCATTCCCTAGCGTAGATCTCTATGGAGAAGAACGGGCAAGAAACTCAATGGACACTCTTTTAAATCAGCATATTGTTACAAAACCTTGGTTACATCATTCATGTTGAGATGGTACACTATGTGAGAAAGATGTAGCAAGATGTGCACATTAAAAGTGTCCACAGTAAAAACAAAAAAGACAATTAAAAAACTAAAAATAATTAATTCAAATAAGCCGTGGCAACTAAGAGATGACCGACAGCGCCCGCTCACGAACATGACGCATAGATCAGCACCATTCAACTCAACCATTTTGAAGGGAACTAAATGATCCGACACACGCGCCACCATAAACCGTGATTTTTCACCCCAAAAAAAAAAGACGTTTGTCAGCAATAATTTTTGCGTAAAGTTTCTTAGTTTGATGTACATATTGCTTGGTTGACGGCTTCGTTAAGGGTCTTGTTACACCCTGTATGTTCCGCGATTCTTTATAATTTTCGAGTTTATAGCTTCTTGAAAACTGGATAGGACCAGCTTTAAAAAATATATCTTTATTCTTACACGAGTTTTTGTTACTCTTGATGCTAAAGAATGACATATAAAAATCTATCACCTCTATAATCTAAAACCTCTAGTTAACGTTAAAGAATTTGAAAAAGCCGTGTAATAAATAGTTTTTTTAAAGCGGTTCTCATACAAGTATCAAGAAGTCATACTCGAGAACTTTCTTTTAATTTCACTTCAAATTTTGCTTTACTTTGTTATTTTGTTTATTTTAATATAAACAAAATAACAAAGACAATTAATATTTTTTTTTTTTTTTTGTAGTTGTCTCTTCTATTTTATAATTTTAGTTACTGTAATTGGTAATTCAATTCATATGTACTTTCTAAGTCTATCCTGGACATCACAGACATCGATGAAGGAAAAAACATCGTGAGGAAACCAGAACTTAAAAAAATCTGAAATCGCCAACCCGTGTTGAGCAAGCATGGTGATCAATTCTCGTGTCTTCTCTGTTGAGAAGAGGCCTTTGCCCAGCAGTGGGACAGTACTAGGCTGGTATTATTAGGTTGTAAACACAACCGTTATAATTAAATAAATAATCAAGGATCGCTGAACATACATGAGGTATTTTCGGATGCCCCTGAGCATGAGGAATCTAATATTTTTTTAATGACGGCACTATTTGGACTATCCTGTATTTATTTACCAAATTGAAGAGCCACACGTAAACTCGCAGAGCACACAACCCCACTTTCCATGTGTCTGCGCTAGCTATCGAATTTTGTGCCTGTGTGTAATCTATGGCCCCATTAAAATAGGTGGACAAATTTCAACACGGCGTTCAGTACGTCTAACCAAGCAAAAAAAACACTGATTAAAGTGATTTTATGTTGACCTAATGGATGTGTTTATTCTAGAGTGCTAAGTGAATTTATTATTTTAGGTCAAAAAAAAATCTCTTTAGTCAGTGTTTTTTTTGCTTGGATATCATTGGTTACACGTACTGAACGCTGTGTTAAAATTTGTCCATCTATTTTAATGGGACCTTATGTATATCTTGATGTAAGTTTATCAGTCTGATCTCATGGGGATTTTTTCCAATCTATCAATGCTGCTCCTTACTTACCAGATATATAATTACAGGTCCGCCCGAGTCGAAGACACCCGAGCTATACGTACGACTAACAGAACTAGAAGATCCAATGACAACTCAACAAAACGCAGATTCGAAGAACATATGGAACACTCAGGTTCGCACGTCTCGACCCGTTACTAAATTCAAGAAACCTTCCACTAATTCTAAACCTCGCGGTAATAGTATTAATAATACTGCTAAAGCTACAAATAGTCTTACAGAAAAATCCAAAGACGATGTTACAGGTAAAATATGGATTGATACAAATATTGACACTGATAATTTTAAGAAACGTCGAACATTAATTATGAATGAAAAACCTTTCAAATGTGATCTATGTATAAGTAGATTTAGTTATAAAAAGAGTATGACACTACATATGCGGCGTCTACACGGTGTTCAAGAATCTTTTCAGTGTGATAAATGTCCGCGTAGCTACAATTATAAACGAAGTTTATTACATCATATTCGAGTTCACAATGGTGAAAAACGACCTTTCAAATGTGAAATATGTCAGCGAAATTATGCTACCAAAAAAACACTAGCAAATCACAAACGAACACACACTGGTAGAGGTCTTTATCAATGTGATTTGTGCCAACGAAGTTTTCCATACAAAAAAAGTTTAATATATCATATTCAAGTTCACAATGGCGACAAGCCTTTCCAATGTGACATATGTGGGCATAGTTTTGCAGTAAAAAGTGCGTTAATATATCATATTCTAAAACATACAGGTGAAAAACCTTATAAATGTGACAAATGTGAGCGTAGTTTCGTTTTTAGATTTAAATTAAAACATCATCTGCGACAACACACGGGTGAGAAACCTTTTAAATGTGAAATATGTCACGTGAGTTTTAGTGTAAAGAGTAGCTTAAGGCGACATAGTCGTACACACAATGATGACGCCAAAGTTCACACATGCGAAATATGTCAGCGGAATTTTAGTGTTTCAACTAATTTAAAACGACACATGCGTATGCACACCGGTGAAAAACCTTTCCAATGTGAAATATGTCAGCGTACCTTCAACGAAAGTGATAAACTAACAAATCATATGCGACAACACAGTGGTGAAAAACCTTATAAGTGTCATTTATGTGAGGAAAGTTATTGTGCGAGGAGTAGTTTAAATAGACATATTCGATTACACGCTGGTAAAAAACCTCATAAATGTGAAATATGTCAGCGTCATTTTACTTACACGAGTGATTTAAAAAGACATATTCAAACACACAGTGATGTTAGACCTTTCAAATGTGAAATATGTCAGAAGAGTTTTGCACAATCAAGTTCGTTATACGCTCACATTCGGAAAACACATGAGACACAAAGCTAATTATTATAGATGGCCAACTCGATCATGCTGATCATTGCTGTCGGTCGAGTTGAGGGGGCGCAATGTGCATGGCATTTCATGTATAAATGTGTTGCTTGCATTGAGTACATCATACAACGTAATCGCTCGCACCCACCGTACGGTCAGGCCTCCGTCACTCGTTCAAGATCTCGCGCTTACCATATCTACGGCTCGCGTTCGCCCGAGCAAACAAAATCAATTCGGTGGCCACGCGCTTGCTCGAGAGTACGAACCGCACCCGCGCTTTTAATAATGGCAAAATAAAAGCTCTTTGTTCGAGGACCATAAGTTCCACACGAATCGTTTATAAATTAAATTAAAGAACTATAAACATTATTTTTGAATAATAAACAAAAAAAAACAATAACTAGCCGGCCCGGAAGCAGCCTGTATAACATGCTAAATGAAGTGAAATTTACACATTTATGTGCATGTATCCCTAAGGATAGTTATTTGTTAGATTCAAAATGTTTGCGACTATTAGATTTAATAATCGAAATTTACGAGAAGAGAAAAAGTTCATTGACATTTTTGTGATTTTCAAAACTTAAATAAAAATATTTTTAATGTAAAAAAAAAACAGTTTTTTGTCACCTATAATCTTTTGTGTCATTATTTCTTAGCAAACTCAGCCGGTAGCGTAGAGTTTTTTCATCATGGGAGTCGTGTTCATCGTTTTCGGAGGATGCTAAAGCAAATAGTGAGGTCAAAATAAAAATCCAAGATGGCGGCTGCGATAATTTTCCGTCATGGGTGTCGTTTTCATGGTTTTCGGTGGTGATAAAGTACATAAAATAAAATAATTTTTAAGTTTTTGTTACTAACACAATGGTTTTGTGGCCGAAATAAACAGAAAATAAATAAAGCTGATAGTGATCGATAGATACAGGGTGTAACAAGACCTTTCACGAAGCCGTCAACCAAGCATTCTGTACATCAAACTAAGTAACTTTACGCAAAAATTATTGCTGGGAAACGACTTTTTTTTGGGGTGAAAAATTACGTTTTACAGTAGGACTCAATGTAACGCACTCAAAAACATTGTGCTGATGTATGCATTGAATAGTACGGGGGTCATGAAGGTGTTTAAAGTAAAAATCTTACATTAAAAACAAGTATATAAGAAAAAACTTGTGAAAAAGGTGGAACTTTGACCGCCAATTCAATACCTCCATAACTAGAAGGCTCCCAGGGTATGGTCTAGAACAAAAAAAAAGATCGCAATGACGGAGAAAACAAGTGGCTTTCGACTTCGTTAAGGGTCTTGTTACACCCTTTATACAGGATGAATTTTTCAAGTGGGCATGGATGCCCAAATTCGAAACTATGACGAATAGCGAGCAATTTTGGCCATCCACGCCCACTCAGAAAATTCAAAAATAATCAGCTGTCCTATACAAAATGTCAATACCTACTCGACCCAAATGTATGGGACAGCTGATTATTTTTTTACGATTTCGATGGTGGTCCCATAGAGAAAGTTGTTCAGTTTGATGGTCCGTACCACAGTATTCCATATGATTATATCCTTTCTGTTACACGCTGTATATATATATATATTTTTTTAAAGACGTTTTACTATGAATTTCTCCTGTATCGTGGGTGCGTTTACAAACATTTAAATTCACATACACAAACAGCCAGACCCGGAACAACTACCTGTAGGTCATATAAATATTTCTTCCGTGCGGGATTCGAACCCGCGACACGCAGCGCAGCAGCCAATCGCTCAGCCACTGCGCCAACCGTGCCGTCAAAATATAGTCGTGTTTAGGCTCGTTGGATTTGCCTTGACAAGTACAAATCTTGATAGTATCCAGCGTCTGATAATGAAGCCGGAAGGTGACCATAGGAACTCATACAACATAAATAACCTCGTTGTGTTTGGGCTGATTTTTTTTTTTGATATATACTAGGTGGTGTCCAGAATCTCATGATGGAGTCAGAAGGTAGCCATATGCGCCACTCTGAACTCTGAAAACCATGTTTAAAAAGATTTTTACGTTTATTTTATTAGGTGCATGCGTGCTGTGTGCTCGTGATCGTTAATAAGTATCTACTTAATAAAAATAATTATTTCTGTAATATTGAAGTAACATTCGATTTTTTTACAGAAAAATGTGGGTACGGCCAAAAGCAAGAAATACAAAGGCCATTTTGCCAGCAGAAAACGCGTGCATTGGTCTAAAAAACGCAAAAGGTGAGGAGTGTGAGAACCTACCTAAACTTTTTCATTTTTTTTACGGTTTCGGGGGTATTCGGCAATTTCCGTGATGCTTCGTAAACATGCAATTTTGATTCAATATTACTTAGTCGGTTAATTAAAAAAAAAAAACATTTGCTCTTTTATTTAAATAAGTAGAAATTTAAATAAATGTTTGTTGAAGATAAGAAGATATTATGTTGATTGGTTTTTAAGTAACAATTTTTTTTATAAATAGCATAGATATTTTTTCTTTACAAGTACTTTTAGAGGCTGACCACCAAAGCAAAGTGACAGAACGGTCTCGCGATCCGCCCGTCTTTTTAAATTTTTAGTAATCTTGTAAGTACCCGTACCTTAAAAGTATGTTTTTAATTACGGTTGTATTTTTATTTTTAAATTAAATCAAAGGACAACAAGAACGGACTGCACACGGGCGCTCATTGGTTGATGCGCGACACCCGCACCCGCCTACCGCTGCGGCCGCCATTGCAATTAATCAAACGATCATTGTGTCAAAAAACCCCGCGAACACTTCACGCGTAAAAGACAAACGCCCGCGCATTCCGTTTTATTGGTCTAATTTACTAATCAAGTTCGTATTTCTCACCACCAACACTACCTAGCAGCTACAGAAAGGTTGCTTTACAGTTCAAAATGTGTAAGACTGATTCTAAAATAAAAATATTAATTAAAAATCAAGGTTTTTATTAAATATAATTCCTCCTCTCTTTGTTGAAAAGTCGCCGACTACAAAAGTGGCCGGATACTCCGCTTTACCGACTAGTTGGAACATCCCTAGTTAGTTTGTAATTCTTAAACCTAAAAATGTGATGTTCAAAGTAAGAACAAATGTACACAGTTATGCAATAAATACCTATATCTTTATCTCAGAAAGCCATTAGATTTATTTTATACACAAATGTAGGGAACAAAATATTTCGAGATCGCTTCGCTCGCTCTCGCCATCTAAATTCACTTATTTCTCTAACTTGCACGCAAAAGTTGCATATTTTTGTTGGCGTCATCTTGAATTTTAATTTTGTCCCCATTTTCGTTATCAGCAACCTCGACAACTATGAAAACGACACCCATGACTAAAAACTGGCAAATAATCAGTGGCGCCATCTTGAATTTTGATTTAGACCCCAGTTTTGTAATCAGCGAACTCGAAAACCATGATCTCTCTCCGATCATTCGTCTAGGATTTTCCTGCTGGGAAAACGTACACAGTTAGGAGAGGAGATATGTCTCTTATTTGTGTAGGCCAAGCATTAAACGAGACGAGAAGAGACATGAGCGGCGTGCGGCGGTCGCTAAACTGAACGTGAGTAGCCTGTACACATCTCTGCTCCGGTATAGCCAGTACGCATATCTGCACAGCTTCGGTGGATACACCCTAGCTCCTAACCATCTCCTCTCCGCTTTGGTGAAGTCCGGGCCGAAGGCTGACTATAAAAAAAAATGTGAACAATAAAGGTTGTAATTTTATTTCAATCTCTCGAGATGACTCCTCGACTGCGTCAGGATGACTAGACCAAGTCAGATTTTGGAGGTTTGAGCAATCTCAAGGCTTTTTAGGGTTCCGTAGCTGAATGGCAATAAACTGAACCCTTATACCATGTCTGTCCGTGTATGTCACAGCCACTTTATTCCGAAACTAAGACGACTACACAGTAAAAAGTATTTTTTTTTTTTTTTTCATCTGACCTATACGTGCGGGGTGTCTATAGATAGGTCTTTAGAAATGACATTGAGATACTTATAACCATTGTTTCTCAAAGTCAATCGTTTGAAAGATAGACTTCTAAAGTGGTAAAATGTGTGTGTCCCCCTCTAATTTCTAAATTGAGAAAAAATGTAAGATTGTAGAACGTAAATAAAACTTTCAACCGAAATTGGTTTGAATAAGATTTGATTTGTTTAGTTTTTGAGACATGGGACTTTTTCATCAAATTGCAGCAGTAACTTTGTTTTTCTTTAACATATATAAAAAACAAATTTAGATTTTAGCTGTTGAATGTAAAACAATACAACATATGAATGAGCCTTGTATGTCGCGTATTAGTACGACTCACACTTGGCCGGGTTTTTTTACATAATCGCGTATGAATTCGCCGCTAGAGGCGCTAGTGTAGCGCGAGGGCACCGAAATGTCAGATGTCATAGAAAGTTCACGCGTTGCGTGCTTTTTTATCACGTAGTTTTACTAATATTCACGATTGTGGTCTGGATTAAGCCATTCCCGATTAATTATGACTTGAAGATTTTAAATAGCAACTTAGGATCTTACTTATTATTACCTCCAGGTTAAATGATTTTTAAATGTTTCATGCTTGCTAATTTTAGGGAGAATATTGTAAATATGTATCTGAAGTTCACGCTATGTTGTTAAACGTAAAAAAATAAACTTTTTATGAAGTTATTGGTACTTACTTTTAAGTTTCAATAGAATTATTGGACCTTACTCGACAGTGGCGCCATCTGGTGAGCTCAAAAAGGATAGCTCTCATTAGTACAGGGAAAATTACTATCAAGTGGCCAGCCATACTGAAGTCACAATGGCTGGACCGCGTCGGTTACACCTGTAGTTGTAGCGTGTTGTTTTTTTCGTTAAAACTTAGTACCTCATTGGTATCTTATCTAGCTAAGCTTCGTATGTATTTCATTTGAGTTGACTGAACCGGAATAATAAAATTTTAATGTGCTACAGTGACTCGTTGTAAATAATAATCCCAGAGAGGCACATTGTGACACGATGACTTTACTACCAAGTTTTTAGGTATGACTCGTTGGTAACTCACCCAATAACCTTGGTATTGCCCCGTCGCAAAATCTCTTTTGGTCCAGTCATCCTGACGGACGAATATTCGGCGCTTTTCGCCGACTGCAAAAAATACGGGCCGGATAGTCTGTATATCAGCCCAGCCGTCCCTACCTGCCCTTTCCTCAATGGCGCCCTAAGACGAGGTCTGAACCCCACAAGGGGGTGTGCCCTTAGCGAGCGGTTATTTAATTGTATATCCTAGTCTGTAAGTCGTGACTGGGAGCCTTAAATTCATTTGAGGTCACCACATGATAGTCCTGTTGAGCAGTATTGCATTGCAACCTTATAGAGTTGAACTGCGAGTGGCCCTACCTGAAAAACGGTATATCTCTAGTATTTTCTCCCTTTCAAATGTAAGTACAGAAGCCAGCACATCAAATTTCTTTAAGCTGGAAGCGCAAGGGTAGCCCGCGAAATTTTAATTTTCTTACGTTTATTACAATTTGCAGGTCAGTGTCAGGTTACAACCTGTGATGAAAATATGAATCGCGCCAGTAACACGTATGGAGTTACAGAATTATAATCATTCAAATCATCAATACAACCCTACAAGTTCATATAATCCCAAAGAGTGACTTTTTCATGAAATAGATATTGAATGAGGTTATATGAACTTGGAGAGCTGTATTGATGATTATAATTCTGTAACTCCATACGTGTTACTGGCGCGATTTATATTTTCATCAACATACAAGCTGACACTGACCTGCAAATTGCAATAAAGGTAAAAAAAAAAAAATTTCGCGGGCTACCCTTGCGCATGCACTTTAATAGATTTTCAAAAGCATTAGGCTCAAGTTTAATTGGTAAAATTTGACAGTTTCGGGTAGCCTGATGTACTGGCGTCTCTGTACATAATTATGTGCAAAAAGAAAACAACAAAAAGGATTTTTACATTACCATTATATTTAAATTCACTAAACATTTTCATTTGTATCGTATCGTATCATTCTGTATTCATGTATTTGTGATAACGTAAATATCTAGCTTCAAACTATACCATGCATAACGCTATATGTCAAAATTTACAATTAATTTACAAATTTTCTATTTTTGATTATTTATCGTGCTTTTTATTTACCGTCCACCGGGACTTGGACATAATTATACTTCAGTACATTGTCCAATTCCGGTTTGAGGTTTCCGTAACTTGAGGACTCGTACTCGTTAAAAATGTAAAGAATAATAAGCCTAAATAACTTATACAGTAAGGCTTATATTTGGTCACACTTCTGATACGCCTCTTTCAAGGTATCTTGTCGAACCATCTTCGTCGTCATTACATTTCAATCCTTAAATCAAAGACATAAGACACATGCCGTGCAAGTCATTGTAATTACAAGGAAAATTCTTTAAAAACACGATTAATAATAAAAACAGTACTTAACATAGATTATGCTATGACGACTATGAGAATTTGATATGTCGTAACATTGAGAGCGCTGTGGATTTGCAACGTACTGCTCAGGAGTTAAAGCTGAAAATCGAGCAGCACGATCAATGTCGCTTCGAAATTTCAAATTTTCACGGTCGATGTTTTTTTATTTTAAATCGGAGCATACCTTTCGTTTTTAGGCACTTACGGATTTAATGCAAAAAGCGAGTTTCTACATCGCTACCCAAAAAACATTGGCAGTGATAGAAAACATGTTTTTATTCATACTTGTAAGTTTGTGCAGACGGGCGACCTTGCGATTAGTCGTGCGACTTTTTGTGACATCACTATTTGATGGGAAGACTTTTTTTTTTGTATGTAAAAGGGCTCACATAAATTCTTTTTATACAAATATAGCCTGGCCCTATCAGAGATTCAAATTCCTCTAAAACGAAAAATATGTTTTTTCTAAATTGATTCGACAGCAAAATTGCTGTGGAGAAAGCCGCAAAATCGGCCGTCTGCTTTACACAATTAATATTATTGCTATACAATACCCAAAATTTTGATAAAATTTACCACTACTTATGACATAATTTTTCATTTCTTCCGTCGGGGTTTACTTATATTATCACGCTATATTATATAAAGGGGACAAGTAGTAACTCAAGTCAAACTAAGCTACAGAATTGGAAGAACACAAATTTCAACCATTTACCTTATAAAAGAAAGATCTTCAAAATGGACCAAAAATCGAATTTTCAAAACTGTAGCCACACAAATGTCTTCGTTAGTCAAAGGGACGCTTTGGACAAAATGAACGTAAGAGAGTAATCTATACTAATAATTTAAAGCTGAAGAGTTTTGTTTGTTTGGTTGAACGCGCTAATCTCCGGAACTTCTGGTTCGAATTAAAAAAATCTTTTAGTGTTGGATAGCGCATTTATCGAGGAAGGCTATAGGCTATATAACATCACGCTACGACCAGTAGGAGCGGAGTATCAATGAAAAATGTCTCTCTCTTATGTGACTGTGTGTGAGTTTAAGATACAATAGAGAGCATATCAAAAGAATTCTCATGTAAATACTGGGATCACCATGTACCAGCAAGGTGATCAAACTGAACAACATTCTTCATGGGACCCACATCATAAACAGTCCAATACATTTGGGTAGAGTAGGTATTGAACAGCTGAAAGACGATTTTTTAAGCGCCATGAGCGTGGTATAACTAGACTCAGTCAACCCGCGATCATGGCGCTTGCAACAGCGTCGAAATATCGGGAGCTCAGAATAATGATGATATCCCATTATTAACAATATAAGTTCGGTTTAAGCCGTGAAAGCTTGGAGTATTTCGTGCGTAATTTGCGTGCAGTTATTTCTCTATTTCTGGCACATACGCCCTTTCTACTAACGGAGGCAGACAAATTGACATTATACAAACATGTATATTAATTTTACATTTATTTTATTATTTTTTTACAATTTCTTTTATGGCCTTTTTGCTCCAATAATTATATTTTTCGTGTCGATGGTAGATTTTGTCGTTTAAATTTATTTTGGTTTATTAGCCTTTGGATTTTTTCTTCCGAAATATTTTAGATTTACATAAATAATATTAAACCGAAATTAACTGTCTATCTATTACCTTTGTAAGCCTATTAACGGCTAAAAGGATTTGGATGAAATGTGGCACACGTATAGACCATGCTAGTCTCACACAATTCAGGTTTTCAAAATCTACCACCGACTTTTTGAAGTAAAACTAATAATTTATTACATAAAAATACTTAATAATTATAATGTTGGACTAATTAAAAAAAAACATTCAGTAATTTATATTAAGGTTTTTTTTTTGAATTATGTCAAATTGAAATGGCTGCGAAAGATAAGTTTGAATAAAATGACTTGTATTTTCAAAACAAAATCTTTTTTTTTTTGAAACCGAGGAACTGCTATACTCCTATCACAGTAACCTTTTCAAAGCTCATCCATATCTTCAAGTTTATCTACGCATCTTCACAGGCAGTGGCCCTAGTCTGAAAACCACTCGTACTACGTATTACCTTGTAGTACTAACTTGGTTCTGGAGATCAGATAGGCAATCGCTCCATGTATAATACTGGTATTCAACTGCGTCCAGCCCGCGTAGCAAAAAGAAAGATTGATTGAAAAAGAAAGATTGAGATGTGGAAAGATTTCTCTCGCAACCATGGCGATGTTAGAAATGTGTGAAATGAATGACAAGACATGGCAAGTTGTATATGTAGAAAGAGCTTTGTCGAGTCTTGGTAGACTAGAGATAGTATTGCCATGCTAGGGGGGCAGTTAGACTGGAAGCCGAACCCAACATACTTTGGAAAGTCTAGGCAAATAAGATGACGGTGACGTCTCGCTTGGTGGATTACAGATTTACATCCCACTCTTTGTCACAGAGAGGTAGGCCAGTGGGGGGAGGGGGGTTAGTTGCGAGGTGTGAGAGGGGGAATGATATCACCCCCCGAACCTGTAGCCAAGACTTGAGAAGCTGCGAGTCAACATCACGCCTCAGATCCAAGAGTAAGGCAGATGTGTAACTGGAAGTACAGCCACATTAACAAATCTTCATGTTCAGTTCAAGAGAAGTATGGATAGTGAAAAGAAACATAGTAATATTTTGAAGAAGTAAAGTTTAATAAATTATAGTATTGAACATTTGCCAAATTTAATAGGGAAGTATGCAAGAATATGACATGATGTATTTTTCTTCATCGTGTGGTTAGTACCTAAACTGGTGTCAGAGTTTTTATGCCGCCCATAGGCCTCTGACATGGCTTTACATGCCGTCGAGAAATATCTCTCAGGCATGCTGGTTTCCTCACGATGTTTTCCTTCACCGAAGCAAGTGATAATTTATACAATACGCACATGAATCCGAAAAATCAGAGGTGCGTGTCTCGGGTGCGAACCCGAGACCTATGACTTGGCAGTCCGAAGGTCACACCACTAGATAAAATGGGATGATGGCACGAGATTGAAGACAATCACTGATTCAACATTTGCTATATAATTTTTCGCAGCCATTCCAAAAACGAAGACATAAAAATTCTATCTACAAATCTTTCCTGTTCCCGTACCTATATGTTTTTACCTTACTTGGGGACATATGCATACATCATATATTTTTTAAACAAATAATAAATTTAGTGCACTTAAAATATTTGAGACATGAATTCTAAAATACGCGGTTGAATATAGATACATTGCTATTATATCGCCTTCGTCAGGGTACATTATATCTATACACTTAGCAAAATTCAAAAGCAATTTCCTCGTGAACAAACGATTGTAACGTTGAGCTAAGACCTGATTCCTAATGGAATGTGTTCCAAGATATGATCACTAAATTTGCTAAGTGTATACATATTATTGCAACTGCACAATCAGCCTCAAAAAGATGTATACATCGACAAATAACATTAATATATAATCTTTGAGCCTTATTATTGTATCAATATGTAACCGCTAAACTAAGCATTAGGTTATTAATTATATAACACAAATTGTAGACAAATGAAATCTGGAGACTGTTTAAATCTTTTTTGAGGCAGACTTCCATCCACCATCAGAGCAGTTAATTGTTAAGCAAATTGACAGCCTAAGTCAGTTTGCCGTGTTGCAGCCATTTTATAAAACTGTCAAAGAATGACAGCGACATGCATACATACACGCATGATTTTATAGTTCGCTAGTCCAGTTGCTTAAATAATAATTTACCTGACTTAATGTGGGGCATATTTTTCAAAAATAAATCTGTTTATGTCACCGTATTATTGTGAACATCGTTAGTTTATTAAACGATAAAAAATTGAACTGCAAAAAAAATTAACGCATTATTAATCTATCAATGGCATACTAATAAATAGTGAACTGGGGGTCTAAAATGGCCGCATTAGCAGAATCATAACAGGATAATAATATGAAATGTGTTAAAATTCTTAAAATGGTCACAGACGCTGTTAATTTTATGAATTGTTAACTTTGTGACCATTTTACAAATTGATACGTAATTCATATTGATATCCTATTATGATTCTGCTAAGGCGGCCATTTTAGACCCCCGGACCGTCCACAATTCGACATTGATAGATTATAAACTACCGATCAAAAATGCGTTAAATTGTCAATTTTTCCCAATTTTATTATCTTTCAAGATACCGGTAGTTTATCAACTATCGGTGTTTACAATATTACGGTGACCTCTATATTTCTAATAGTGAATTTAAGTTTACATTCTCAAAAACCGTATCAAATTTTCGATAATATAACGAAAAACACTTCCCTGACCAAATTAAAGAAAACATACTCTTTTAATAAAAACTAACTTGAGTTGTACATTTGAACTTGAAACTTCAGTACGACTTAAGAGGTCCTAGATTCGAGTCCCAAGTCGGGCAAGTGATAGAATTATCAAGTATATCTCACGATTGATGGAAATTGGGTCGCCTTCTATAGCATCGGGCTCAAAAACAACTGGTGAGATGTGGGAGTAGATGTTTCATAAGTTCAATTAAGTCTATATGTGAAATAAAATACGGGGATTTTTTGTATTTCAATTTAATATGTGCCTAAATCTCACTGAAACACCAAGTCCAAAAACAAACCCTGTAAACGATTATAATTTTATTATTTTCTACTTTTCTCAACAATATTTGGGGAATTTACGATCTAATAGCAACATTATATGAAATGAAATTGGCGTGTTTCAAGTTTTATGTCAACAAAAGTGGCACAACATGTTTTTGTTGGAAACAAGTTTGAAACATGTTTAAAAAATGTTACTCAACTTTTGTTATCAAAGATTTACTACGAATATTTTCTACAAGTCATCTTCTTGACAATTTATAGAATTAGTTATTTGGTATAACGGAAAGACTCACAGACGACACTTTGTCTGTTCCTTATCAAGAAAAGTAGGCGTCTTTAGAAAATGTGAACTTTACTTTTTTTCTTTTCTGTAACTTGGCGATCTGTGTCTACACTACATGATAGTCGCTTGGTAATAATATTTTGTGATCAATGACATCATTGGCCGTTTTTTTTGTTGTAAATTCCTTCCATTGAAATCACGCCGTTAGCGTAGGGATTCCATGCCGCTTCAATCGGCTGTGGGAGGTAATTTACTCATAAAATTATGCTAAAACGTTACTGAGAAGAAGCCTCGTCCCAAAGAGAGAGGCTGGGTTGTACCATACCATCCATCACGCAGGCCCAGTGCGGTTTGGTAGATGACACATGTCTTCGAATTTTCATTTCTAGGACATGCCGGTTTCCTCATATTTTCCTTCACCGATTTGACAGCAGAGGTGAGCAAAAGAAATTACACAAAGTAATGCGCCTGTCTGGATCACAACCCACGACATAAAATTCTTCAAAACCGGGCGGTTACCACTGGGCCCATTTACTTTTACACAATTAATGTTTACAATCTTGTTCTTCATCGTGTGGTTAGTGCCTAACCTGGTGTCAGAGTTTTCATGCCGCCCATGGGCCTCTGACTTGGCTTTACATGCCGTCGAGAAATATCTCTCAGGTATGCTGGTTTCCTCACGATGTTTTCCTTCACCGACGCAAGTGATAATTTATACAATACGCACATGAAGCCGAAAAATCGGAGGTGCGTGTCTTGGGTTCGTACTCGAGACCTATGACTTGGCAGTCCGACAGTCACACCACTAGACTATCACTGCTTAATATTTATAAGTATTCGAATGAAACGCTTGCTCTCAATTCATATCTGAATATTATAGCATATGAATAAAGTTCACAATCCTATGAAAAGTCAAAGTACAGTCTGTGAATTCTGCCCTAAGTATTACAAACCTTTGAATTAACTCAAAATGAAATTCATTTTAACAATTGAATTTAGGTTTTAATACTATACCAAACTAACTAATCAGTAAACTTTTGAATATTTTGTCAAATACTTATTAATTTCATTAAAAACTACATAATTTTACTTTAAAAAAAAGTTAAACATGATCAGCCCTATAATTTTCCCACTACATGAATACAGAGCTCCTCTGTACGTGAGCGAGTGGCCTGTAATGTAATACGCGGGCTATGCGGTTCGGAAATGTTAAACTAAGTCTTCAAAAATAAGTCTTGAAATCATTTTCTGAAGTACAGACGCCAGTACATCAAACTACCCGAAACTGTCATATTTTCCCAATCAACCTTGAACCTTATATACTTAGGCGATATAGTTGAAATTCTATTAAAGAAATTTTACAGATTGCAGTAGCTTGATGTGCCGCTGGTGTCTGTACAACATTAGTTCAACTCGTTTACACATTTAGCAAACAAATTTTGGACCGCGTTCTAATGAAAAGTGATCTTCGCGCGTAATCCGCAACCATTACGAGTACATTCACGAGAACCAAAATGTATACACTGAGCAAAATTCAAAAGCGTTTTTCTCGTGAAATGAAGCTTTCTACATTGAGATAAGACCTATTTCGTAACACTATGGTATCTAAAATACTATATTCGAGAAAACATAAAACGTTTATCAACACAGTACATGAAAATCTCTTTCAAAAGTTGCTGCGTGTATACATATTGGTGCCCGTGACTGTACATCTACAGCGTGTAAAAACGTGTGTTCATATTTGAAGGCGTGATTCAGACCATCAAACTGCACCACTTTCTCCATGGGAGACACCACCGAAATCGCGAAAAAAAAAATCGGCTGTCCCATTCATATTAAGTTCGAGTAGGTATTGAAGTTTTATACTGGGGGTCTAAAATGGCCGTTATAGCAGAATCATAGTATGAATTTCGTTTTAATTCGCTAAATGGTTACAAAGTGACAATGATAATATTAACTGCGTCTGTGACCATTTTAAGAATTTTAACGTGATTCATATTATTATTCTAATAAGATTCTGCTAAAATGGCCATTTGAGACCCCCTAGACAGTTCATTTTTTTGGCGATTCGACGCGTTGAAGTATGATCACACTATTCTGGTACACGCTGTATAAGAACGGTGTACTACCTAGTGTACCGACCATCAAACTAAACAAGTTTCTCCATGGAACCAAAATGGCAATCACGAAAATATATTCAGTTGTTCCGTACGAAACTCCAATACCTACTCGACCTAAATGTATGGGATGGCTGATATCTTTTTCTGGTCTGCTTTGTCCCACTCCTAAAGATATTTTTATTATAAGCTTTTGTTTAACTTGCCTTGTTAGTAAGTTTGTTTGTGAGCATGTATTCAAATCTTGCAACGGAATTTCAAACCAGTTCCCCCAAACCGATTGGGCTGAATATTGCACACACCTTTGGTTCTGGTGACAATACATTTTCATGACAGAGATCACATAATCCTGGAGCCAGGGTCGCCTCCTCACGAGAGAACTCCTCAACGGTTAATAGCATGGACACGAAACTTAGTACACGCGTTCAATGTTGATAGAGGCACCTAATTTTCAAATTTCATTTAATAAACGCTCGTTTTTTTTTTTAAAGTTTAATTTATTTTGCAATTATGTTAGTCCCATAGAAATAGTTGTTCAGTCTGATGGTCTGTACCTGATCTTTGACCGCTTACGTCACAAGACGACCAATCAAGCTATGCAAAACCAAATTAAGCTGATCTCTCATTGTACGGGAAGCTCATACAAAGCCAGGTCAGGTTAAACTGGATATGTATAGCTTGATGTGTCGCCGTGTTTACTCATTCCACCGAACGCGTTGGTAAGAACACGGGGTCAAAATTTATACGAATTATAATTTTATTACATCAAAATTCACGCATTCAAACAGAAGATTTTTTTTTTCTCAAAAAGAATGAAAAGATTCATAAAAAACCACTTCCTAAACTAATTCTAGTATATCCTAAACATAAGACAAATATAATGTGCAATTTTTTTTTTAATATACATGTTTTTTTTTTTTTCAGTATATTTATTTATACAAGACGAATTTCTCATCAACTACTTTAAATATTGAATGGACCACCTTATTAGGCTTTAATATTGTTTTCTATAATTTGGGACTGAACTACAGTACTTTCAAAATGTGGATGGAATCACATTAACACGCACAGGGGGCCTAAAATGGCCGCCGCAGAATCATAACATGAATCACGTTAAAATTCCTAAAATGGTCACAGATGCAGTTAATATTATGAATTGTCACTTTGTGACCATTTTACGAATTGCAACGTAATTCATATTATTATTACCATTTAGGCCATTTTAGACCCCCAGCATTTTCTTGAATCTTTTTCCCTTTCGGTCACTTACAAGTTCAACTCGCTTAAGTGAGAGGTACAATCGCACGTTAAAGTGCTTACGATGCGAATGAACGCGGATACTTGCGATCGAATCTCTCGCTCCATCAAATGACGCTTTTACGTGACAGAATGAGAAATAGATACTCGAAATCGCTGATCCGTGCGTGTAAATGAGATTTCACCCAAAAAATCAGTTTTTGGCATTGTTGCAAAAGAAAACTGTGTAAGGACTGTATTCATAATTTATGGGAACAGTGGTAATATTGTCCGTCTAAACAAAAACAAAAAAGTCTGACCATAGAATTTAAAAAAAGTTTTTGACATTTTGGTCGGAAATTCTGATGACGAATTCGGATTATTGTAAACAACCAATTAGGAAGCGACTAAACTTTCCGACGTGGAATCGAGTTGATCCGATCACATTTTTCGCATTTAGTTCGGCGCGGTGCCCATTGCGAATGATTTATTTTCGCTTTTATTGCGTTGACACAATGCGTTTTCCCATCGGCTTAAACAAATTCTGTGTCGCTAAGTGTGGTGACTCCCTACGAGTAACTCGAAACAGCCAAATTTATTTTTTTAATCTGTGGCTACGATGACAAGTCCCAAATTGAAAAACAAATAAAGTTAAAAACTAATATCTAATATTTTTATGAACTATTTATTCACAAAATACATTATTTTTATAATAAACTATCATTATTTTTTTTTATTAATTTTTATTATTTCCAAAAAAAAATGCAAATTTACTTCAAAGTGGAAAATATCACAAATCTATTTTTCAAACGTTCAAACTATACACAATTCTGTACAAGGCCGTAAGACAAATACCTTTGCCTGCCTGGTGTTGCCAGTAAATTTGTACACGGGCAATCTTTATTTTTTTATTACCAAAAAGGTTTTTAAATCCAAAAAACACCTACTTTGCCGAGTTCTTCCTTTGTATGTTCATTTTTTCCGTCTTCAATTTGTCTTTTTTATTATCTAGTTTTTCAGACAGTTTTTTCTCTATTTTGGGCTGTGTCTGTGGTTTGGTGTCTATGGTCGTTGTCGCTAGTTTCTTGGGCTTGTTGGCTTTCGCTGCGGCTGCATAGTTGATGGGCTTGAAACCGGAAGTTGGTTGCGTTTCTTGGGGTTCTACAGGCGTCGGTTGCGGCTGAAAGATAATTTCATGTTAGTTTAGAATTTAGATTATAAATAAATGGTGTAACAAGATCCTTCACGAAGCTACGCTACGCTCATGTTCCAAAATCGGAATTTTGGGACCAATTAGTTATTTTGCTCACCATGTTTTAAATATGTATACCAATCAAATACACTCCTTATAGACATATTTTCTCTGCTAATCAATCATGAAATCTTGCTGAACAAGTAGTTATTTTGCGGAGTGAATGTTTATTATGCAAACTCATGTTATTGTAAGCTGCCTACTTATGATTTAATTTTAGACCATTATCAAAATTATTCGCAGAACAAGGATTGCTGCCTGATTTTTTTAGTTGCAAACAAAATCTTTGTATGCCGACCACATTATTTAAATGCTGTTTTTTTGTGGCTCACCAAATTTTATAATTGCTAAACATTTAATAACTTTCTTTTGTTTCATAAGTCTACTATTGACATCATATCCCGAGAATTTTGTTTATGTGGTATAATGCAAACCTAAGTTAAAAGCGTTAAAAAAAAACGATGAAGCGTTTCGAAAAAAGGTAGGTAATGCCCTTGCGCTTGGCGGGGGCACTAACGTGACCCCAGATATGCTATTTAATTTTTGAATTGTCTTTACTATGAATAGAATAGAATAAACATTTATTCGTTAATGGACAGCAGCAACACAATAGAGCAGCTCATACATATTACTAACAAACAGCTTAACAATTAATTAAAACAGCTCAACTGCGCTGAGCATGCCCATAACGAAAGGGTCACCTACTCAGCATATGCTGGGTGTAAAACACTCAGCGCTGGTTTTCAGTAGGCCCCCCGCAGTGACACATGGATGAGGGTCATTTTGTCGATTCTTCCGTCGACAAAACTCATTCCTACGGTGGTCATATAACAGGGGCTGAAATTAATGCTTTGATTTTGATAAGAAGCAAAGGAATCCCTCACCTTCAATTCAGGAACAACAACGACCTCATCAGCTTTCTCCTCAATCTTGGTTTCACTCTTGACCGTTTTTACACCAACCTCCTTCCTTTTCGGCGCAACCTTCGTTTCTGACTTTACCGTCTGTGGTTTAGTCTTACTTTTTATTTCTTGTTGTTTAATTGCTTGTTTTTTAACTTCTATTTTCGTTTTAGAATCCCGTTTATCTTTCGGCCTTTTGTCTTGTTTCTCTATGGTGTCGGCTGCGCTCACTTCCGGTGGATCTGTGTGTGGTGATACTGGTTCTAGAATATAAGAAAAACGTACTGAATTAAACAACGTGTAACAGAAAGGGTATAGTCATATGGAAGAGTGTGGTACGGACCATCAAACTGAACAACTTTCTCTATGGGACCACCATCGTAATCGTAAAAAAAATCAGCTGTCCCATACATTTGGGTCGAGTAGGTATTGAAATTTTGTATGGGGCAGTTGATTATTCTTAGTCTTAGCTTAGTCCAAAACTAAGCACATTTTGTGTGTACCAACAAAATTTGCTTAGTTTAAGAGATATACAGGGTGATTTTTCCAAGTGGACGTGGATGGCCAAATCCGAGACTATGAAGAATAGCGAAAAATGCTCAAAGGAGTCTTGAGCCTGATTTTGACGAAAACTAAAACTGCATCATTAGATTTTTCAAAAATCAATATTTTTAGCCAGGAATGGAAGTTTGCCGTATGTAATTATTTCCCAGAATTTGATCCTTAAGAGGGCCCTTTCCGGCTCGTCTATCGTCAACGCGAGCATAGTCAAAAAGCTTGTTGTTTCATCCAGAGCCACAGCGGCGATTTTCTTTAAACTCCC
Organism: Eugnorisma glareosa; assembly: GCA_947578425.1. Lineage (NCBI taxonomy): Eukaryota > Metazoa > Arthropoda > Insecta > Lepidoptera > Noctuidae > Eugnorisma > Eugnorisma glareosa. Next base: position 3,619,046 of record OX387984.1, read on the forward strand.
CCGTCTTACCCCGCCCCGACCCCGCACAAATCGCTTCCCACGCACCTCATACCGTCTAACGCGATGACATTGAACGAAAAATAGTGTTCGAAAATTTCTTAAACTTGTTCCAGGAAATACGTGTTTTTGAATAAGTCTTACAAGTGTGTGAAATAAATATTTGTCATTAAGAATCTCCATTACATGTGCAAGATTTCTATCGAGATGTTTTCTTTATTGTTACAGTTTATGAGTACATTATGAACGGCCAAAGTTAAGGTAAAATTTGTGCAAAACAGCAATTTTTGGAGGCTTATACTGAATTTGTTTCTACTTTTTTTATTTTTTGCAACTGTACCAGCTAACCTGCAAGGAATCATCGACGACCGCACGCGGTGCGCGCGCCTCTAGCACTGAGGCGCCCACGCCGAGCGCGCGCTTATTTACGTGTGTACAACTCCCGCCTGAGCGAGTGACGTAGTCAGTAGCTACACATAGGACAGGGGACTCCCGCACCGGCTCGCTCGTGATTGGTCCATTTATATTCTTGCTAGGTGGAATGTCAACTAACCCAACGATGACATTGTATATAGGGTGATTGGTAATTAGTGACCGATACTTAAACACGTGATTCTACTCATGATAACAAACAACTTTCCCAAAGAAACTTTTTTTTTAAACTCATTTAATTTTATCACAATAACACAACAGCTGTATGAAATTCACACGCGCGCGCTTTTGACCTACGAGTATCAACTGGTAGCCGCGTGACGCCGTTTGGTCTCATTACAATGGGTGGGTTAGCAGAGAACCCGCGCGGCTCGCAAGCCCGCTCCTTAATCGTTGTACATGAGCAGTGTAGGTAGGTACCTACATGTTTAGGTAGCCGCTAAATTAAAAAATAATAACCAATGACGACCAGCCGCCAGACGCGACGCTCCGGCCGCCGCGTGGCCATTTAGGTACACAGTGATGTACCTACATAAAGCTTCTCTGTTTACGACACGGTGGGGAGAAAAAACACGGTGAGGTAAAATAAATAATAAATTATCTAGTATTTTGGCACTTTACGTGCGCGCGCTACAATAAATACCTAAATGCATTATCTTTCTATCTAAACAAACTAACTTCAGGAATTGCGTTTGTTTTGTTAACTACACGATGTTTAGAAACGGCAAAGATACCGCTACATTACCACCTGACTTCTCGACACCGGGAATTGTTCAAGTTATTCCAAGTTTCCCATCACACTTTTCTAGGATTTGGACTAGCAGTCTGTTAACGATATTTGAGTCTGAATCAGAAGCATGGCAATCAAAATGTATGTATTTTAATGCTTCGCCATTACCACCTTCCGAGTAGTAACACATCACCATATCACTGTACTCACTAGCTGTATAATTGTACTCCATAGCGCGTATGGGCATCAAAGAAAATCAAAACATGCGCCTGCGACGCGCTCTCCGGGGTGACTGTTTTTAGTGTTTTACGTCATTACTGCACTGAGGCAAAGGGTGCGGGCGGGTGGGGAGCGCGAGACGCTACTAGTACAAGTACATTTTTGCCCCTTCCCGAGGTCAGACTATCAGCTGATAGATTGTGCCTACTTTTTATGTAGGGCGCGCGCGTTCCTAGATATTTTGTAGTTATGCGGACATACGTTGCATCTTAAAAGTAGTTATACTTAAGACTACTGTGGAACACGCAGTCTTTGGATATTATTTTTTAATTTAGCGGCTACTTAAACATGTAGGTACCTACCTACACTGCTTACGTACACCGATAACATTGTAATGAGACATCGGCGTCACGCGGCTACCAGTTGATAGGTCAAAAGCGCGCGCGTGGGAATTTCATACAGCTGTTGTGTTATTGTGATAAAATTAAATGAGTTTTAAAAAAAAGTTTCTTTGGGAAAGTTGTTTGTTATCATGAGTAGAATCACGTGTTTAAGTGTCGGTCACTAATTACCAGTCACCCTATATATAGGTTAGGCTATTTCGAAAATAAACATTCAAAAATCTTACTCGTGTTTTACTTACCATATACCTTGGTAAACAACCGTAGAAACCTAGCTAAAGTGCACAAACTACCTCTTAGTTCAAAAAAGTCAAAGATAGATGTGTAACAACGGCATAATCACGTACGAGCGTTTGTATGAAAAGTATGACGGGTTGGCTTCTCTTAAAAGCGACAGTTTTAGTTTTCATAAAAATCGGGCTCAAGATTCGTTTGAGCATTTTTCGCAATTCCTCATAGTTTCAGATTTGGCCCATCTGAAACTATGATGTTGTTTCAGATTGGCCAAATCTGAAACTATCCACGCCCACTTGAAAAATTCACCCTGTATAAGCGAAAAACTGAAAAAATTCTGAAAGAATAGAAGTTTTTGTCCCCCCCCCCCACACCCCCAAGTTATCACAGGGTCCTCGAGATTGACAACTTAGGATTGTCTTCCTGGTGTACTCCCAATCAATCAGTTAAAGTTCCTAGGTAACTACTCGTGCACTATGATGGCACAATGAGTACAACTTTTGATTTTATTAGCCACGCATAAGACCTGAATCAATATATAGCCGGCATCAAACGCGTGGCCGTTTTCTATACTAACATTATAGAGAGGTAAAATTTGTTTGTTTGTAAGTTTCTATGGGGTAATCGTCCTGCCAGGGTTGCGGGACTGTTCGAAAGAGATACCGCGGCCCTGGAACACAAAGGGCAAAGGAAGGAACATGGATGGGTTTTAGTCAGTAAAAGTCTGACACTCCCTCCTGCTCAGCCCAGAGCGGGAGGGGTTATTTGATGATTTCCCATCCGAAAAAAAAAGAGGGTAATCGTCGGAACTGATGATATAATTCTAAAATTTTTTCACTGATAGAAAGATACATAATTCGTGGGTGTAGCCCTCCAGAGACTGATGAATTCAGTATATCATACTAAGATGACCGGTACCAGAAATTATTTCAGGAATGTTATGGGAATCCAATAAATTTGATTTGTTTTATTTCCTCATACGCAATGAATAGGTACTGTGGCAAAACGCGCTCAGCGAACGGCAAGCGCGACGACGAATTCGATGAACTGTGTAAGTAGGCAGGCGTGAAAAGCTGATTTCACGCATCGTTTGATAGAGTATTTCAACATCCATTGTTTGATTTTTTTTTATTTTAGCCGTATTATTTACACAAATGGAGTGCTGAGTACAGGGAATGTAATTTAACATTGAAATAAAGGAACGGTAACTGAAAAAACTATTAAAAAATGAAAATTATCCGGAGTTTTTTTTTTTTTTTGTAATGGCATCTCGCAGTTCAGCTTATTGAGGCTAGCTACTGCTTAACCGGTATAATCCTGTGGATGCCTTGAAGGTAAGGCCTCCAGCCAGGGGCAAATGAAACTTAAATACTAAGCAACCACTCGCTAAGGACCCTGTGGGGTACGAGTCTCGGCTTAGGGCGTCGCTGGTGACGGAGACAAGGGGACAGGCTGGATCTGGTTTAGAGGCTGGTTTATTGTTAATGGCTCAGCATCGCGGACTGGCTCTTACAAGGGACGAACTCTGGTGGAATATGATTCTAAATAAGGAGCTGAATGCACCCTGTCAGTTGGTGGAGGGAATTCCCCTTTTTTTATTTCTGATGGGAAATCATCAAAACTCCTCCCGCTCTGGGCGGAGCAGCAGGGAGTGTCAAACTTGTACTGACTAAAACCCATCCATGTTCCTCCTTTTGCCCTTTGTGTTCCAGGGCCGCGGTATCTCTTTCAAACAGACCCGCAACCCTGGGCCCCCTCTTACACCCTGTATTTATATCATGCATATTAGCCGAGCGATCACGATTTTTGCAGACGAAGACGCGGGCGAAGTGCTAGTTGGCAAATAAAATGGTAGAATTTAGGCAGGCCTAATAATGTGCCTTACCTTCTGTCTTATCTGTGTGTTCAACTTCGCTGCTCTGTTCTGAAGGTGCGAGCTCTGTGGCGGGGGCGGAGGCCGGGGCTTCGGGCGGCTCTTGTCTTTCGTCTGCAACGCAACAATTTATTATTGAATTACTTTGGGTCGTAGCAGGCGCTGCTCTGTCGTTTCTACCGACCCTGATAGGAAAAAGGAATGTATAAAGGGTGTTACAAGACCCTTAACGAAGCCGAAAGGCACTTGTTCTCCCTGTCATTGCGATCATTTTTGTGTTCTAGACCATACCTGGGAACCTTCTAGTTACGGAGATGTTTTTTTGTAAATACATGTTTTCTATGTAAGATTTTTACTTTAAACACCTCCACGACCCCTGTAATATTCAATCCATCCATCAGCACAATGTTTTGAGTGAGTTACATTGAGTACTATCGTAAAACGTGATTTTTCACCCCAAAAAAGTCGTTTCCCAGCAATAATTTTTGCGTAAAGTTACTTAGTTTGATGTACATAATGTTTGGTTGACGGCTTCGTGAAGGGTCCTGTTACACCCTTTAAGTATCTACTCTGTCATACATCATCATCTACATGGCAATAGCAGTGATAGTCTAGTGATGTGACCGTCGGACTGCCCAGTCATAGGTCTCGAGTTCGAACCCAAGACACGCACCACTGATTTCTCGGCTCCATTAACATATTGCATAATTATCACTTGCTTCGATGAACGAAACCATCGTGAGGAAACCAGCATGCCTGAGAGATATTTCTCGACGTCATGTAAAGCCATGTCAGAGGCCCATGGGCAGCATAAAAAATTTGACACCAGGTTAGGCACTAACCACACGATAAAAAGGAAAGAATCTAATTAGCATTTTCCCAATTATGTTGTAGTTTTGGTTTCCAGTGTAACCGGAGGCAGCTGAATACCAGTATTTCACATGGAGCGATTACCTATCTGACCTCTACAACCCAGTTAGTACTGGATTATACGATACCCCTTGGTAAGACTGGTTTTCAGACTTTAAAACGACTGTCAAAGATCTACAAATGACAGCCGGGACCAACGGCTTAACGTGCTTTCTGATGCACGGAGGAAACTCGGCATGTAATGATTGGTAACCTCAATATGGCGTCCCCATTTACTGACGAGAAGAAAAGCCACATCGAGAGAAGGGGAAGGAATCAAGAGCTTTGCCCAGCAGTGGGACAGTAAGATGTAATCGGCCCAAGATGAATCTGATCACCTTACGGACTATTTTTGCTTGCAGCATCCGGTCGCTATAAACGCGCTTAGTCTGTGTTATTTCCATTAGTCAAAAAAGGGTGGTCAAACATCTGTGATCATTAACAGAGGCTGGGATGTTTTGTAAAACAAAAGATAATGTAAAAAAGTCGCATATTTTTTTAGTTTTTCTACTATTGGTCCGCACTCTCTTTGTGCTGACCAACAGTAGTAAGGGTGGTGAACAGATGCGGATATCGTGTGCACGGGATTTTGTTTTAAAAGTGAGTAGATTCATCTTGGGGTGATGGTACCTGTGGCAGCGGGCAGCGGTCTCGTGGGCACGAACTCTGCAGCCAGAGGGTTGAGTGTGGAGCGGGACACTGTCTCCTCCAGGGAGAGCGAGGAGCCACCGTTGCTTGTTCTGCAAATATAACAACAGTATGTTAGTAAATCAATGTACTGTTAATTCTTTTTCTTCGTTCCAACCTTTTCCCGCGTTTTTTTGTATAACTTTAAATAACTGTATAACCCCTACTACTATTCAACTATACAATAAAGTGTGTAACAAGACCCTTAACGAAGCCAAAAAGCACTTGTTCTCGCCGTCTATTTTTGTTTTAGACCATAACCTGGGATATTGGGGGTCAAAGTTCTAAATTTTCCACAATTTTTTTTTAAATATTTGAAAATTAACGGGTGTCCCCATACCTACATACCTACTACATAGTTGACACCAATTTGTTGTTGTGCCTAGGTCTTTTAGCCTAGTTCATTTGAGGATGAAGGTATTCCTTTGATAGAAAAGACTTCTGGACTTTATACTTATAATTTGTAGAATAAATAAATAAACAAGGTAATAAACATTGCAAGTATGGCTGCTGCCACCGTACGAGTTAGAATAAAAAAAGGAAACCGTCATAGACAACTTTTACAATCAATGTTCCCTGACGTAAAAAACTTATTATCTATGTTGGGATGCCAACACAATTAAGATATTTTTTTTTTTTTAGATGATGATACGGAACCCTTTGTGCGCGAGTCCGGCTCACACTTGGCCGGGTTTTCGTCCTAGGCCATACCTGGGAACCTTTTAGTTACGGAGATATTGGGGGTCAAACTTCCAACTTTTTAATTTTTTTTTTTAATACTTTTATTTTTATTTTACGATTTTTACTTTAAACACGTCCACGACCCGGTACTATTCAATCCATCCATCAGCACATCGTTTTAAGTCCGTTACATTGAGTCCTACCGTACAACGTGATCTTCCACCCCAAAAAAAAAAAAGTTGTTTCCCAGCAATAATTTTTGTGTAAAGTTACTTAGTTTGATGTATATAATGCTTGGTTGACGGCTTCTTTAAGGGTCTTGTTACACCCTGTATACTATTTGACTAAACTAGACACTTCGACGAGGTCCATTTTCGACAGCCGACAGGAAGCAGATTCCTAGGTGCCTTCGGGACTGCTAATCAATGTATCCATCAGCACAATGTTTTGAATGCTTGACATTGAGTCTTAACAAAAACGTGATTTTTCAGCGCAAGAAAAGTCGTTTCGCAGCAATACTATTTGCGTCGAGTTACTTAGTTTGATGTACAGTATAGAATGCTTGGTTGACGGTTTCGTTAGCCACAAACGTCAGGGTAGCCCGCGAAATTCATTTTTTCTTACGTTTTTTGCAATTTGCCGGCCAGTGTCAGACACTGATCTCAAAACATGATTCGCGACCGATACACGTATATATTTACATAATGTTACTAATTAAAACCATCAATACAACCCTCTCAGTTCATTTAATCTTATTGAATAAGTTTTTTTTTATTAAATAGTCATTCCATGGGATTTTCAATGAACTTAAAGGGTTGTATTGATGATTTTAATGATTATAACTCAGTAAAGCCATCTTTGTTACGGTCGCGAATTGAAGGAATTTGCGTGATTGTATTAAATAAAGAAATATTAAAATACACACTAAAATGGTTGGGTTCCATTATATACATATATTCTAACATGAATCATATTTTCATCAACATACAACCTTTTTTTTTTTCGGATGGGAAATCTTCAAATTAATAACTCCTCCCGCTCTGGGCGGAGCAGGAGGGGGTGTCAGACTTTTACTGACTAAAACCCATCCATGTTCCTTCTTTTGCCCTTTGTGTTCCAGGGCTGCGGTATCTCTTTCGAACAGTCCCGCAACCCTGGATCAACATACAACCTGACACTGACAAAAAAACAAAAAAACATAAGAAATATTATATTTCGCGGGCTACCCTTGCGCTTCCACCTTAAAAGACACAGCACACATATCAAATCGGAAAGGGATCGGCACCGTATCAACTCGAGCCGTTCAGTATTCTTTGTATTAAACTCCCTACTGCAACGCACAGTAATCGGAATCGTAACGTTATCGCCTCGCCTCGGGACAAACTCACGAACCGCGGTGCGGTGCGTGGTCAACTCGCTTACGTCTGTCCGTACCCGAGCTTACGCCTCTTCGTCCAACCTTACGCACACTAATGTTGACAAACGTACTGTCGACGTATCGAAGCTGCTGATCCGCTTGCTTACGGTTAGGTTGACGCCTGTTTGACGGCGAGGCGAAAGGCGATACGGTGCCGATCCATTTCCGTTTTGATGTGTGCCGAGTCCTTAAGAGGGCCCTTCCCGGCGCGTCTATCGTCAACGCGAGCATGGTCAAAAAGCTTATTGTTTCATCCAGAGCCACAGCGGCGATTTTCTTTCAACTCCCCCGTCTTACCCCGCCTCAACCCCGCACAAATCATCTCCCGCGCACCTCATACCGCCTAACGCGGTGACATTGAACGAAAAATAGTGTTCGAAAATTTCTTAAACTTGTTCCAGGAAATACGTGTTTTTGAATAAGTCTTACAAGTGTGTGAAATAAATATTTGTCACTAAGAATCTGCATTACATATGCAAGGTTTCTATCAAGATTTATTTTTTATTTTTACAGTCTAAGAGTACATTATGAACGGTCAAAGTTTAGGTAAAATTTGTGCAAAACAGCAATTTTTGGAGGCTTATACTGAATTTGTTTCTACTTTTGTTTATTTTTTGCAACCATGGAAACCTAGATATAGTGCACAAACTACCTATTAGTTCAAAAAATTCAAAGATAGATGTGTAACAACGGCATAATCACGTACGAGCGTTTGTATGAAAAGTATGACGGGTTGGCCGCTCTTATGGATATGAGACAAATTGATTTAATTTTTTATTTTGAACGTACATCATCAAACAGTGGAGTTATCGCTATTCTACGTTAGAATGGAAATATGACCGGCTAGTGTACCCTAAGGCCGCTTTCTGACTTGTCGGTGAGGGAGCGGTGCGAGATCTGTAAGGTATGTACCGAAACGATACCGCGTTGCCTTCAGCTACTCAGCTATAGGTATATTCTCGGGATACTTGTCAATTTCTAGTACTAAAACGACGTGAATATCTTGTCCCGCCATCTTTTTTGCACGACCGTGCGCGGTAAATGTCGTGCGGCACCTGTACACGCATCCCAAGACGCGGTAAAACGAAACGATCCCTCCCCGGTCCCGCATATACCGCGCCAATGGGGACGGCAACTGTGGAACTAATGGCGCTAGCATCGCAAGTACCAAGCATCGTCATTGGTTGAAATTTGTCAATGTCATTTTATATTTCAATTTACCTACCCACCGAAACCGGAAATGGACCCGGCCGCCATCTTGGATTTGAATCTCCTCTATAATTTTCCTCTACTCATCTGGTGGAGTTACACATTATTGCAAAACATACCCCTAACCCATCTCCCACCCATTCCGAGAAACGACATGTCAATCAATCAGTCAGCCAGTCAGTCAGTCAGTCAGTCAGTCAGTCAGTCAGTCAGTCAGTCAGTCAGTCAGTCAGACAGTCAGTCAGTCAGTCATTCAGTCAGTCAGTCAGTCAGTCAGTCAGTCAGTCAGTCAGTCAGTCAGTCAGTGAGTGGTCTATATAATATAATATCTTAAATAGCTTGACCTCATTGGTCAGATTGGGACTAAGCTATGGACACGCCATCTACAATCAGCTTTGACTTGCCTTCCCCATTAGAAGTCGCACACTAAAATATAAGCGCTCGGCAGGCTTTCGGTCTCGCGTATACCGAGTGAAACGAATCCGCACCGCCCCCGCACCGACAAGTCAGTAAGCGGCCTTATGGGTCAGTTGACACCTAGTATGAGACTTACGTGGGGTAGTGCTGATGGTTGTGTCCGTTATGTGTGTGTCGGTTGCCTCTGCTGTGCCTTTCCCGCTGCTCGTCCTCCAGCATGGCTTCTATACACTGTTCCATTAGAGCTTCCTCTTCTAGTTGCTGCATCACCTGGAATGAACACGAGAACCGTTAGGCAAAGGTGTACAATCGGCCCGTGAAGATTCTGATCACTTTACGGACTATTTTTGCTTGCAGCATCCGGCCGCTATAGAAGCGCTTAGTTAAAAACTTTCTCCTCCTTAGTCCTTTTCTGTTATTTCTATTAGTCAAAAAAAGGTGGTCAAACATCTGTGATCATTAACAGAGCCTGAGATTTTTTGTAAAACAAAAGATAATGTAAAATGGTCGCATATTTTTTTGTTTTTCTACTTTTGGTCCGCACTCTCTTTGTGCTGACCAATAGTAGTAAGGGTGGTGAACAGATGTGGATATCGTGAGCACGGGATTTTGTTTTAAAAGTGAGTAGATTCATGTTGGGGTAATGGTACATAATAGTACACCCACATTTCACCATTTATATTAAGTCACATATAATAGGAGGCGAGCTATGCCATCAACCGGTCACAACTACAGACTCCGTGGCTGCTAGTGAGAAATTCAAGATAGAAATACACAATAACACTGCCCGACCTGGGAATCGAACCGAGGACCTCATGTTCAGAAGTCGCGCTTGCTACCATAGATCAACGAGGCAGAAAAAGTTATTAACATATCAAAATCAAAGCATTTAATTCAAATAGACCAGTTGAATTATCGAAAACAAAAAGATGAAGATCAGTCCATCTCACTATGTCTTACTCGTATCTCACTGTGTCTGGCTGTATCTCACTTGTATCCAACTTGGCCCAACTGTATCTCACTCGTATTTCATTGTCTAACTGTATCTTGCTTTCATCTAACTGGGCCCAACTGTATCTCACTCGTATCTCATTGTGTCTAGCTGTATCTTACTTTTATCCAACTGGGCCCAACTGTATCTCACTCTCATGTCATTGTGTCTAGCTAGTTCTAAGGGCGCTTTCAATTTAGACGTTTCGTTTCACGTTTTTGTCGGAAAACGTAAAACGTGCGTTTGTCGGAATGCGCACGGACGGTTGTTTGTTTTCATACAAGGCACGCGGTGCGGCAGCAGTGCGTGTTGTCGAGCGTTCGCGGTACCGTCTAAATTGAAAGCGCCCTAACGGTATCGCACCCGTATCGCAGTGTGTCTAGCTGTATCTCGACTGTATCTCACTGTGCCTAACTGTATCTCACTGTGCCTAACTGTATCTCACCTGTTTATCAAACTCCTCTTCGTTCTCCATCCACATGTAGTCCGCGAAGTCGTCTGGCTGCGGCTGTGTCGGCACGGGCGGGTACGCTGCGGGGGGGTAGTATGCGCCGGCCATTACATAGCCTGGAGTCATATAAGGGTTCATTAGCTAAATGTTTTTGTTTAGCCTAGATTTGTGAGACATATGCAGTTGGTATCAGAAGGTCAGCATCTAGCTGCCTTTTTCTATGTTGGAGTCGCCTTCCAGTCTAACCGGATGCAGCTGAACACCTTTATTTTACATGGAGCGACTGCCTATCTGACCTCCACAACCCAGTTAGTACTTACTGGGTAATACATCGTGATTTCGTGCATACAGTTCGTTCAATTAGAAAGAAAGAAAGAAAAGAAAGAAAAAATGTTTATTTGTCGCAGGGACATGACGTGCGTACAAGAGATAAATTAAAAATAATCATTCAATACCTAACAAATATTATAAATACACAGGACATATAGGTACAAAGAAAAATAAATACAAAATTAACAGCTTGCACGTCGTGACCGCGACAAGCAGGTTACCACTCAGCATTATGCTGTGCTATGGGGGGCCCACAGCACAGCACTGGTTTTCAGTGGTCACCCGTGAAAAAAACGTACGGAAGCCAAGACAGCATAAATATTGAACTACATTAAATAAGATAAAACAAACAGTACCTACTTGGATTATAATATAAAGAAATATAGGAAATATAATAAACACTAAAAGATAATAAGTATGTGCGCAGGCTAAACAAAACAAACATTAATACAATGAAAAGGGTTTTTTTTTTTTTTTTTTTGTCTCGCTCCCACCCCGCATTCGCAGCGCGCCGCCGAACATACGACTTCATCACAGACGCGTAGCTACGCACAACTCCCCAATTCAACTCGAAACCTTCGATCTAAACTTTGGCTCTATTTGGCCGAAGCCGCAGGTTCCAAGGTAGCCGAACCCGAAGCTTAAAAGGGAACAGGGGCTGCGATTCTACATACAAATGGATTCCCATTTTTTTTTTCGTCATCTTCGGATGCGTCCGCCGACGTATAGAGGGGGTAATTTGCGCGTCTGTTTTAGGTATTTGCGTCCGCAGATGCGTCCGCCTCGAATCCGATTGTTGTCGGTTTTTATAGCACGGATCAAAGGGTTTCGGCGCGAACGTCTGGCGTCTGTCCACACGTCTGACGACGCATCAGATTGATCGGAGTTGCGATTGAGAGTGCACGCGTGCCTCTTGCGGTTGAATTCTTATACCTACGTTGCGCAGCATTCGTGAAAACGCTTGAAATGGCTAACAATATGAGCACCGAAGAAACTTTTAAGTTTCTTGAGCTATATCAAGCTGAAAACTATTTGTGGAGCCCTAAAAATAAACACCACAAAAATAAAAATGTTGTAAGACTACGTATTAGGGCCTTATCATACTAGCGGATTGCGAACGTCCTCAAAGCGGAGCGGGCGCGCAACAAATTCGTTACGGACACACAACGAACACGCCGCGAATGCGCAGCGAATTCGTTGCGGACACGCAACGGGATCGCCGCTAACAGCAAAGTGGACGCCATTTTGTACTGCTACAAACACGCGACGAAAACGTAACGTATTTGCCACGCGTCCGCGACGTCCTCGCTGCGCAGCCACGGCGTGTTCGCGACGCATGCGCTGCGCGTCCGCTCCACCCCGCAGCCGCTTCCAAACCGCTAGTATGATAAGGCCCTAACTATTCTTAAAATTTAATTATTTACCTATTTCAATTAATTCATTCTATTGAAGCTACTGTAAACTAAATAAATAAATAGCTGCCGCAGCTACGGTCTCAATAACCATTTTTGAAACGTTACGTGAGAGTTGCGTCTGTCGAGAATGAACATACACTGATCGACCTACAGACGTGTGGACGGCTCGTGGTGATCCATCTGCCGATGCATCTGTTAGCGTCCACGGACGCATCGGGAGACGTGTAGAGGAGGCTTTTAAGTTGCCAACTAAGAAAAGGTATGTGTGTGTGTGTAATACCGGGCATATGCGCGCGCGGGATGTGCACGGGATACACGGGGGGACGGTGTATGCCGGCGTCGCCGCTGCCGACCACGCCACCTCCAACGCCGCTGTCTATAATCACGCCGTTTGGCTGGAGACACGGAAAAAACAATTATATAACCTTTTTTCAGTATTTGATTTGCATTTGACTAGCCTTTTCGATTTTAAGTGTTTTTCTCTTTTGGTCCAAGATCCCAGGGTCGCCAGACGTTGGCGTTGCCGTAACACGTATGTAGCTACAGAATTATATTCATTAAAATCATCAATACAACCCTCTAAGTTAATATAACCCCATTGAATGACTTTTTCATGAAATAGTTACAGAATAGGGTTAAATGAACTTTGAGGGTTGTATTGATGATTTTAATCATTATAATTCTCTAGCTACATACGTGTTACTGGCGCGACTCATTTTTCATTAACATACAACATGAAACAGAAGTGCAAATTGCAAAAAACGTAAGAAAATTTGAATTTCGCGGGCTACCCTTGCGCTTCCACCTTAACGTGCTTTCCGAGGCACGGACGCTAGTTCAAAAACAAAAACTCCCACAAACCTGCCACTGGCCATTTTCTTCATTTCCGTAGTATGCCCCAACATTAGGCGATGTCTCTGGTATCTTCATATTAAACTAACAGATAATCTCTATCCTCTTACAGAACTAATTTTAAAAAAAACTTATACTTTTCTAGTCTATGCTTAACCGTTGGACTTAAGGCGGGTAGTTAGTATTTGAGCGAGTTACAATAGAGCTTAGCGAGGGTAAATATAATTGTTTCAACTGGTCTCGCGTGTATGGTTGCTATCTTCATTTCTGGTTTTCTCGGCAACTGGAATTAAAGAAAAAATGTTTTATTAATAAAAAACACCAAGTGCGAGTCGTTCTCACACGCACAGAGTTCCGTAGTCCGTAGCAACAAACGATATAATAAAAATATTTTGAAGGCTCATTCTTAGTTTGTATTGTTTTCAATTTGCTATTGAAAAAACAAAACAAACAAAAGTTTTGCTAACTAACCGCCCTACCAAAAAATGAACTGTTTATATAATACAATTTAGACCGCCAGAGCACAAAAGCACGCGCGTGCCTTCCACGCAAAGCCACTATTTAACCTAAAATTTTGTCACATATTTGTGTCGTTTGGCGTACAGGGCACGCGCTTGCTTGTCACGTATACGCGACTATGGTGGTCAAAAGGTCAACACACACATTTAGCGGAACCATTATAGAAAAGGTGGAAAACTACCCTTGAGAGCAATAAAATAGCACTACTTTCCTTTTTTTTTTTTACTGAAATTGTTTTTTTTTTCATGAATGTGTTAATGTTAAAAAAAAAACATACAACGAACTAAATGAGAAAATGTTGGTGATACGTGATCGGCTCAAGCATATTCCGCGTATACTCGTGGTCTCTCTCTAGCGAAATAAGACGTAGCTCACTCGCGCTTCACCCGAAACTGAATCTTATAATGGTAAAGGACCCTTAAAAAAGTCGAAACGCAACTTTTTACTCCCCGTCATTGCGATTATTTTTTTGTACTGGACCGTACCTTTCCCAGGCATTCCTTTCTAGTTACGGATATATGTATTGGGGGTCCAAGTTCCAAATTTTTCACAGGTTTTTGTTAGTATATTTTAAGGTGATAATTTTGCTTTAATTACCTCCATGACCAGTTTACTATTCAAAGCATTCATCAGCACAATGTTTTGAGTGTGCTACATTGAGTTTTACCGTAAAACGTGATTTATCACCCCAAAAAAAGTTGTTTCCCAGCTATAATCTTTGCGCAGTTTGATGTACAGAATGCTTGGTGGACGGCTTCGTGAAGGGGCGTTTATACCTTGTATCATAGTAGTATATTTTATAACGAGGGACTAAACGAAGCCATAATATACCAGAGGTGGTTTGACTCCCAAGCGTGTGAGGGAGTCAATGAAACTGAGGGTATAATAAGTTGGCGCAAACGAGGTGCAAACTGTACTTTTCACTTTGAGTACGAGAAAAATACCCAATTTAGTACAAAAACATTTAATAAATATTCTTATTCCTCCAGTCCATAAAACTTTCGTAAGTTTTTAGGTAAATCTTCCCCGATTTTGGCGGAAAAAGATTATCTATTAAGTCTTTTGCTCTTTGCTCGTCGTCAAACTCTTCACTGTCACTGGACATTCTTAATTTTATTTAAACCGAACAAATATATACACAAAAAAAACTGAAATTTTCGCGGTCAGTTTTTTCTTCTAAACTAGTCACAGATTACCAATTTAAAACACATGGCGCCACCTTCCTTGCGGAAAAACCATGGAACTAAAACTCTCAACATTTTCGCAATGAAGATGGTCCACACTCAATAGTATATTTACTGGCTGTTTGAGTTTGTCTATGTCACAAATTAAAAAACGAATTAATTTTTACTCCCTAGAGACTAAAGTGGTCACTTTAGTCCCGCTTCGTAGGGCTATAATGGCTTACTTTTAGAGCATGAGAAGTGAAAAATTAATATTCTTTTCCGCACGACACAGGGTATCCTAGTGTAGTGTCCAAGGAATATGTAAAAATTTAGCTCTTAAGCTCATTCGTATTTTGTTACTGGCTTTTTCATATTGTATCATTTTATTTGAACTGAATAAATTTATGATCAAAGAGTAGGTAGTGGGTGATTGGTTGAGATCTCTAACATACGAAGAAACAGAAAACATGCTGATCAGGGTAAGCTTACATGCTGGATATCCACACACATACACACACTCACATACATATAAACACACGCACACATACAGACAAAACAAACATACACAAACACCCGCTCGCACAATCAAATACGTTCACTCCTCAAAAAGCGAGAGCTGCTTAATTCATTTATTTTTATTTTATTTTTTTCCTGTTCAGTAGCTTTATCATATTATAAGTACCTAATATCATTGCTAAGATACCACTTATGGCAAGAGCGAGACAGCCCCGACTCAAGTACTATTGTAACTTACTGGGGCTGCCTCCTATATGACAATGTTATGAGATAAAAATAAATATTTTTGTATTTTTTTTTGTATGATACGCTTGATCACAGTCGCTTGTAGGAATATGCACATTAATTTTCGGATGAAAACCGTCTAAGGGGGGAGGGGGTCCTGTAAAACGTTACTATGCGCTACAGGGGTGGAAGAAGAACGCGTTACGTAACATTGTTTTTTTTATTTAAATTAAAAAACTAGGGAATTAAAATCGCCCAAGTTGGCAACCCTTTTCGTTTATGCCTACGGGGAATCCCTCGATTGTATTGTATATGTTGCAGTCAAAACTCTTAACCAGTCAAAAGTACTTTTAACTGAATAAAATAGGCAAAAGTAATTTTGACTGAATGGGTTGGTCAAAAGTGGTTTTGACTGAAAATCATTGGTTAAAAGTGCTTTTGACTGCAAATTTGCGGTTAAAAGTGGGTTTAACTGACGCTCTTAGTCAAAACTAGTTTTAACTGCTAAAGCATCAGTCAAAAGCACTGTTAACTAGTTAGAATGTAAATAAATATATTTATTAAATGTGAAATCGTTTATTACGCAAGTTTGGTATTTATTACAATCAGTAAAAACTTCTTTCTATTGATTGTAATAAGTATCAAACTTTCGTAAAGTACACTTAAAAATATGTAATTTAGGTAATCAGAAAATACACAGGTTATAAAAACAAAGTACTTATACTAAAAATATTACGTTAATCGTTTTTTGGAAGGAACGGGGGGAGGCCTTTGCCCAGGAGTGGGATAGTAGAGGCAAACAAAAAAAAAAGTTTTTTTAAATAATTTTTAACTTTAATTGTAACTATTTTTTACTTATTACACTTTTTATAAGGATTGTAAGCAACATACGTGTTTTTTCAACTTGATATTATTTAGTTAAAACTTTATAGGTGCATTTTTTTGGTATTTTTATCGACCTCAATAACTTTTTAAGAGTTTTGACTGATATAACCAGTCAAAACCACTTTTGACGGAATCAGTTGGTCGAAACTACTGTTAACCAGCTCGATTGGGCAAAACTACTTTTAACTGTTATTTCAGTCCAAAATAGTAATGTCGAAAGCATACGGTTAAAAGTACTTTTGACTGATTTTGCTAGTTAAAAGTACTTTTGACTGGTTAAGAGTTTTGACTGCAACATACATACGTAGCAGAAGCTAGCAGTGGCACGCAGCAGAAGCGCGCGAGCGGCCCAGGGCCGAAACTGTTAGCTTATTAAATAGAATAAAGACTTGTGCTTACGAACCATTTTTCAAATTCGGCTAGCAACAATAACAGAGCATAATTGTGACTTTATGACCACTTTGGATGTTACGTAACGTTTGGGGGGGGGCGGTACAGCAAAACTTTACGTGGCTTTTGAAGTTTGTCAATACTTCTTTTATAAATCATTTATTTATTTTTTATTTAATTACAACGGCTGTTAAACCAATTATAGCAACTAAAAAAGAACTAAAAGAGTTATACATACAATTAAAATAAACAAAATAACAAAGTAAAGGTTCACACTTTCATAAATTCCTCTCACAATACTTCTGACATGCCAATAAAATCTACGTCCATCCATCCGCAAACAGATCGTCTGTTGGATTAGAATCCAAGAGATCATTAAGCGTGGCCAGAGTGCGAGGAATTGGCGACTGAGCATTATCATGTTTTCCTTTTTGTGTTTTGGCACCTTGTTTTTTTTTATAGGTATTTAAACAATATTCATGTAAATTTAATCATTTAATTGGGCTTCCGCGTGTTGTGTTTTTTGAGTGCACTAAATAAATGGTTTATATAATTATCTATCTAATTGGGGGCGGGGACGTAATACTTGTTACGCTTGAACGCTCCCTAAGCTAAGTTTAGGCTACGTTAAAGGTTCTCTCTGAGTCCAACACAGGCCACTTCTTTGTTGGTCTAGTCACAGGTCTAGTGGACTCAACCGCGACTGCTGAGCATGAGGTCCTGGGTTCGATTCTTAGGTCAGGGAAATTGTTATTGGAGTTTTCCATCAGGAATTTCACAGTAGCAGCCACAAGAGTCTGGATTTGTGTCCAGTTGATGGCAATAGGCTCGCCCCCTATTACATGGGACTCCAAACATAACTGGCGAAATGTGGGTGTACTATTACGTACACCTCTGACTAGCCCTTCGGAATTACACGCGTGATATCGTCACCGAGGCAGGCCCATGAACCGTTGGCGTGACGATTTGACTCGTTCCTGACTGGTTGACCAGATAAGGCAAAGCATGGGGAGAGTTGGAGGCCTTTGCCCAGCAGTGGGACTGAATACGCTAACTTAAAAAAAAAAAGGTTAAACCTATTTTCACATAAACTTGACTTCGATAGCAACAAGATTATAAAATATATATTGTTTACTTTTAAAACTATATTTATAGAGTTGTTCTTATCTTTTACATTGGTTCTAGCAAAAATGCAATTATGTAAACTGGGAAGTCAGACAATCAAAAAAAAAAAAATTGTTTCCCTGCAATAATTTTTGTGTAAAGTTACTTAGTTTGAAATACAAAATGCTTGGTTGATGGCTTCGTGAAGAGTCTGTCTGTATACACATCACTACATAGTCTAAAACAAAGACGCTTTCTCTGTCCCTATGTCCCTTTGTATGCTTAAATCTTTGAAACTACGCAATGGATTTTGATGCGGTTTTTTTTAATAGATAGAGTGATTCAAGAGGAAGGTTTATATGTACAACATTGCACCCGTGTGAAGCCGGGGCGGGTCGCTAGTTGTATAATAATTTAGAAAAGATGAAATGTTTTTTTTTTGTGCCTTTGGAAGTACCAGTTGATTTAGTTAAATCATTGTTGCATTTCATGGAATATTTGTTAATGTTTTAGGCCAGGCCTGTCCAAGACACTGCCCCCGGGCCAATTACTGGCCCACATAGGTCTTTTATCCAGCCTGCAAGCTATATAAAATGTTGTAAGACATCAATATATTGTTTAAAAAGTCCCTAAGGCAGTTATTCCTGCTTCATACTTACCTACCCGCCCCACCTCACCTATCCATGAATGCAGACTGTAACGTCGCAGTGTAGTCTGGTGAAGCTTATTTAGAGGTCACTTTGCGGTTATAAAAATTATATAAAAATACTAAACTCGACCCACCGTCAAATTATACTGGACACCCCTGTTAAAGGCTATTTAACATCACACTACGACCATTAGGAGTGTCAGGAGCCAAGCAGCAAGAGAATTGGCCAGTGAAACCGCAGGGCACAACTAGTCTGATATATTTTGACAGTATTCTTATTTGCCATGAAATAGATCCTTGAATAATTGATTAATTTCAAGTAACAGCTCGAGAACCAAAGTTCAATGTTTTTTAAATAATTAATGCTAATTTCCCTAAGAGAGTCTGTGTCATAAGATTAGGGAAAATCTTAGTACATAAAATTCAAAAAGGGAGGAAAATAATTGCATAAGTTTGTAATAAAGAAGTAGATACAAAAGTCCGCCTAAACACTTCAATTCTAAATTTAAAATAAGTTGTTAAACTGAGTCAAGTGTAAGATAGAGAGGTTAGTAATGAATGCATAAAACAAATACCACTGATAATGATGTACCTATTAATTTAGTTTAGAAGCTGTTTATTATTAATTTCTTCTCATTTACATTCAGCATCATGCTTGAGTGCCAATGTATGTTGAGGAAAAAAAGGTCATGAACTGGCTATAAAAAAATATTGAAGTACAAACTCTGCAGAGTTTCAATAGAATCAAAAAGTTATAAAAACAATATGTCGTGTCTATGTTTGGCAGGCATATAAGATTTTGTAGACGCAACCACATGATAATATTATGAAATTGAATGTCAACAAATGAAAGGTTGTCCTGATTATTTAAATATTCAACTTTCTACTTTTGGTGGAAGTTTCCACGTACGCTATTCACAACGCAGATGCCGCGCAGATGTAAATAAAAACTTTAACTAGGAACAACAGTGCCCAAGACAGGCCAAAAATAGATCAACCTAGAAACTAAAATAATTAATTGACCGACTTTCAGTAAAATCGATTTGATATCGGAATCGCTTGCCGACACATTCGTGAACAAATACAATTACAGATTTAACGTCGACACCGTGTAAATGCAATTTAAATCGGAAAATATTGCGACTGTCTGCACGTGTGCGAACGAATAGCTACGTAATCTCGATGTAAGATACTCACTCATTTGACGCACTTGTAGCGCTTTCAACTACGGAAATGCGTTCAACGTCCTCAAAATTAGTTTTTGACAAAACAGATGCACAAATAACTATAAAATTTGCACTATAACCTCCAATATCACTATTCCACACACAAGATCACCAGCCAGTATTCGTGGCGGAAATGGCGACCGCTGTGAAGTCTGCGCGCTCCAACGTGGACGATCTATGCCCAACTTCGTTATAAAATATTAACCGGCGTTTTTTGTATGAATTCTGTTGGATTGTTTCGTCTGAAATAAATGGAAATATGGATAATATTACCTTTCTACTAGACAATCATACTCTTGTAAATTTAGCTGAGCCAAAAAAGTTGTCAAAATGACGAGTGAGTTCTTCGTTCAAATTAGAAATGACAAAATTTTATGGCATTAGTTCGGTCGAGGTTTTTTTTAATAAATCAAAGGGTAAAATATATACAAACTTATTAGGAATCATTTTAATTAAACCAATGAAAACAGGTAAAATACTTTTTATGTTGAACGCAACTATAAAAGTATTTTCAAAATTGAAATCGCTTTTCATCATTGACATTATTTTAATCTAAATGCTTCGTGATTCTATTTTATTTTATGATTTGAAGTACAAATATTTTTTTCCTTTTTAATAATAAGACGCTTATTGAAATAGTAAGAAAAAAAGAAAATCCCAACGTAAAACGGACCGGAGTACAATCTTATCATTATCATTATCAAAATGTCAAACAGCGAGTCATCGGCGTAATATTTGTTTACTTTTTTAATATTGTGTGAATACTTTCATTTGACCAAAATGTCGGCTCCCTATACTAAACTAGTAGCTCCAATAGCTAAACTATCCGTTGTGTGTCGCGGCTGCTTGGCGGACTCCGGCGAAATGAAGAATATGTATGAATGGGATTTAAGTGAAGATTACTATCGAATTACTGCAATAGAGGTGTGTTTACTTTTATATTCCTTATTTATTTGTTTAAATAGATACTTGCTGCACTTACAGTTTACACCAAAGCGTGCAGCAAGCCAACCCCACAACCTAATAACTATTAACATATAACTAAACTAACTACTAAACTTAATGCAATAATTAAGCATAGGTTTACAACTACTCATAAACATATCTAAATCCGGCTCCTGAGCAATAAGGGCGTTTAGCAGATTCATCGCCTGGGTTGTGGGCGCATATCGAGCAGTTTGGGTACGCACAGAGGGAGCCGCGAACAGGCCTCGCTAGGCACAGGCCCGCGACCGCCGCAGTCGGTCCGGAGCAAACAATGAACAATGAGCTAAAGTAGTCTCGTCGTCAATTCTATTATTTAGTAGTAAATAGTAGTGCATCAGCAGCGCACACTTACGTCTCAGTTCTAACGTGTTGATGCCCACCATTCCCGCGACAAACAGATATAAATAGGAGTAGGATGTATATATTTTTTTATATGTAAAGGTACCAAGCAAATTTCCGTTGGACCCGTTCCATCATGATCTTATATTTTTGCTCAAGCGGACCCCATACCCGCGCATTATACTCCAGTTTGCTACATACAAAAGAATAGTACAGCGTAATTATAGCATTCCTATCCTTGAATTTATTTGGCTGCCTCATAACAAAACCAAGAGATTGGAAAGCCTTGCCACAGATATTAATGAATGTCAGGTTTGCATCCAAGGTCAGGTTATTATATTATATAGGTTCTTCAGAAAGGTCAGGTGCGTAGTACTCGCAACCAGCGAGCGAGTATGACCAGATGTATGAACGTGGATGAGGCGAAATGAGTATGTAAGGATCATAGCAGGTGGCGTGAGTTGATGAATGTATGTTTTCAGTTTAATATTTTAGTACACACCTATAATTCCCGAAGAGTTAGGCAGAGTTGTTACTAATAGTGCCACCAGAATTTCGCCAGTTTTATTTAAGACCCATATAATAGGGGGCGAGGCTATTACCATCAACCGGGCGCATATCCAGACTCCGTGTCTGCTACTGAGAAATTCGTGACGAAAAACCCAATAACACTGGCCGACCTGGGATTGTTACCAATAAAGCCACATATTATGTCCTTTACGGCCTACAGTTGAAGGACTGAAGAAAGTCCATACTTCTGTTTATACTATGTAGTGGTGCTGGACCTAGAATGCCTTTTGTATTTATAAGAATAATATACTGTAATTCCAGACAACAAGAAGGCAAGGGCTATCGGAGCTACTCTGTGCATCCTGTGAGCGCGCCATGATCAGTTGCAAGCAGTTCCGCGACAAGTGCCAGCTCTCCGATAAGATACTCAAGACATCGCTCACATTTAGAGTGAGTATACAGTGCGAACAAACACTTTCACACCCATATTATCACTGACTGGCCCCTGTGCAGAGCGTGCATCTAGTGCGACGTCACCCAGATCTGCAATGAAACTCTTGGAACGCCAAGATCCCTTGCGGATGTCCTGAGAAGAATGGGAAGTTTGATCTGCTTCTGGAGGGAGGTGGGCTGGTTGAAATAACGGCCGCCATGGCTCACGTACAATGATCCACTTTAAGGACTAACTGCGGAAAGCGAAACCCTAACATTTACAACGTGCCCGTGGGATAATTTCCGACCAAAACGCGAGCGAAGACGCGGGCAACAGCTAGTAGAATATACAGTGCTTTCACTGCTGTTTACCTCTGTAGGCGCCCCCTCACCGGGAGCATGTATATAACAATCACTTGTATCTATAAAATCAAATCTTGGATCGTAACATGACAGGCGAATACGCCAATGATGAAGTGCCTAAAGGGGTTTGAATATTTTAGTATGGAGACTGGGCTGCCCAAATAACTTTTCACCATTTTCAAAATCACAGCCACGATTAAAACCTGTACTCATTAATGGCTGACATCAATACAAAACAAACAAGTATTGTAAAACACAAAATCTTTTAAAGCGTCACGCTTTCGCAATATAAGGTATCAAAGTTAGAATCTATTCAATGATGGCGTCATCGGTACGCCCAGGTTATTCGTCCAGTTTCACCAAAGTTCATCATCATCGTCATCATCTACAACCCGACTTTTCCCACTGCTGGGTATAGGCTCCTCTTTGCTTGTGCCAAGTTCCACGTTCTTGTGCCAGCCTCATCCAGTATATTCCCACAATGGCACCAATGTCGTCTGCCTATCTCGCCGCTGGACGACCAACACTTCTCTTCCCAGACCTTTGACGCCACTCGGCACAGTCAGTCACCAAAGTTACTTTACATTAATCTTTGTCTTACAGGCTAAGAAAAAAGTCCAGAAAATGGGGAGAAATCACGTCACGAGCATTCTCACCGATCAAAAGTTATCAGTAATGATAACAGCTCCTAAAACAGAAGCCAGAATCAAACTTCCTTGCCCTTTTCACTGCAAAGACGATTTCTACAAAAAAACTGACTTACAGAACCATTTAAAAAAAAACCACTGCGTTTCCGAAAAATTCGAAATAGAACTTCAGTATTACTGCGCAGAGCTTAAATGCGCATACCACATAACTTCGGATAAAAACAAATGGTTCTCCGGCAGGAAGTTTCTTAACCAACACATGAACAAAGTGCATAAAATCAAAACGTATTTTTGTAACGACTGCAGTAAATGTTTCGCGACAGAAACCGAATTGCAAAGACATCTAAAATCTTGCAACTTCGTCTTTATCTGTCAAATATGCGACACGAAGTATAATTCCAACGAAAAACTCATGGTTCACTTAAAAAGGAAGCATCCTAACGTCCATCAGATGTATAAAAATGAAAAGGCTGAAAAACGGAAAAGCGAAAACGAGAGTGACACCAAGAAGAGGAAAACTACAGATTCCGAAACAAAAGCAGCGATAGAAACTGTCGTGATGGAAGAACCAGCTGTAGGTACTGTCACTGAAACATACTTTTTCAATGAAACTGAGAAAAAAGATGACACGGCAACTAAAAATCAAATTGTAGACGTATGTGACAGTCCAAAGAAATCTTTTGCGACACAAATCCCTGAAGACATTCGTAATGATGTCACCCTCCCATCCTGGCAATCGAAGAACGAATTTGAGACTAAAACTGATGAAATTTCCACACAGGTTGCATTTGAAGATCTCCTATCCTTAAAATCTCAAAATAGCGAAGATGAGATATTTTTCTCAGACCCCGTCTCTCTTTCGGACATTCAAACTCAAACATTCCCGGTAGAATTTGGATTAAGTCGTTCGAATAAAGAAACTCAATCTTGCATAAATTCGGAAACTCAATCCCCAGATTTGAGTATAAAGGAGACGCAGACTTGTTTTTGCCATCAAGATTCTCCTAGGCCGAATTTCAGGCTTTTTGACAGTCTGTCCTCTAGTCCTGCTAGTATAAATCATACTTCCGCAGAAACTCAGACGGCTGACCCTAGGCATTCAGTAAAATCTGATGTCCTACTGAGCTTTAGTTCGGCTGAGACCCAAACCTGTTTTGATGAATCTAGCAATGACAGCATTTGACAAAATAATTTGGGCAAAATACAGGCCTTGCTTTAGCGAAATGAATATAATATCACGCCCGCCTGTAATCCCCGGAGTTCGGCAAAGGTATCGATGGCAAAAAGTTCAGATATGTTAAGCCCAAAACTTTGCCACGAGAACCCCGCTCACTGATGCAGTAAATAGATCGCCAAGAGCGCAGGTGATAGGCATGTGGTGCAAAATGGAAGGTGGGCCATTGTCTGTGGGGAGACGCCGCATACGCACTGGAGGTCTGAGCCGTCCCATAACCCCCATCTGCAGATTGTCTTTGCTCCGGCCCACTAAGTCCCATGTTACTCATTGCCAATGCCATCAATCGGGCACATTTCCAAATTCGGGACTCTCACTGAGAAATTCTTGGTGCTAAAGCCCAATAACAGTTTGCCTGACTAGGTAGTAATTCCAGTGTGGGAAAGAGATGGCGCTAGACTACCTGTATATCTCTTTCCCACGCTGTAATTACTCCTCCTTTAAGACGTCATAGTAACCCCCTCGGCATCAAAGACCAACGAGGCAGTCAAATAAGTGTAATTTTGAACTTTTTTGATTAAATACGGTCACACGTAATTCAACTTAGACTACACAAGGTCAAAGTTGATAATTCAGTGGCATTGCAAGTAATAAAAATCATTTATTTCAGACAAAAAAGTCCATAGACAAGGTTGCTAATAATTAGGTAATATGTTGTAGATTCTATATTAGAGTTCAGCTGATAAAGATAAAATAATATCCCGCCACAAAAGGCAGCTATAGTGTATTAACGACAATAGACCTAATTGTTTTACCACCGTAGTTGAGTGTCCCTTGCACAGCATAATCAGGTTATATACTTATATTGTTCTCACGGCTAGGAGCAAATCTCCTCTATGAGAGAGAGTGGTCTGTAGCCCCCCACACGGGCCCAGTGCGGCTTGGAAGATGTCCCACGTCTTGAGAGTAACACTTGGTTTAAGAATTTCCTGAGAATCAAACACTGTTTTAATCTTTCACGGTTTACACTTACACGTAAACGGTTACAAGAAAATAAGAAAAAAAGAAAGAAAATATAAAAATTTCAATCGAGAGGATGGCTTCAAATTGTCCAGTACGTGGAATCCAGTTTTGAGTATATGCTCAAAAGTAGCAGCCGGCATCGTAATAAAGACTCCAAAAAGCCTTGTGATACTGTGAGTGTGTTTTGCCGTGACTTAGTGATGAGTTCCAGTAGTGCGCGTAGCAAAAGACAAAGAAGAGGGTAGACAGATTTGTCTGCTCTTAACAATTTATTTACCATCCACCCGCATTCTCCAGTCAACCCGCGATCATGGCGCTAGCAGCAGCGTCGAAATATCGGGAGCTCAAAAGTACAGACAATCATGGAAGATGTCCCTTAAGTGACCGTTTATGTGTTCCTGAGAATCGTTATTAAATGTGGTAAAGCAATTGGTTGAGTAGCCTTAAGTGAAAGATGTAATAATAAGTTTTAAACGATTGTTGTCACGTTTCTGTGTAACCAATTATCATTTAACAATCACCGAGTATTAAGGGTTTTTGTTAATTGATTAATAAAGACAATTTTTTAAAAATGTACATGAAATAACTTATCACCCGTCAATTTATTTACATCAATTAAATGTTTTTTACATCAAAAATACTGATTGCACATAAAATTTACCATAGCGTACAAACGTAATATTTGTGAGTATTATCTATTAAAAAGTATTTTTGCAACATGCTGTCATGGTAGAAAAGGTATTGTTGATGCAAGAGCGAGCGAAGCGAGCTCGGGACTTGTGGCACACAGGTTAGGTTCGAAGGAGATGGCGGGTTTAGTGAGCGAGCGAACTAAGACCCCGTCATCCACTTTGTGTTAGGTTACTATGTAGTAACCTAACACGAAGTGATGTTTCTGTATGCAGGGTATATACCCTGCATTGGAGGATACGTCGACTCGGTTTCACTTAAATAAATAGCCATAAGCGTTAAATAAAATAGAAGCTTTGTTTTAACGAAAATTAATTACAAAGTTTATTGTGCGCTAGTTATTAATAAGATATCCGATAAATAAGCTCCGCTTTTCAATCAATAGCGATGCGTCACGAACTCAAATTGTTGCTAAAATAATAATGTTTTGCTGTGCAATCAGTACTTTTGATTAGGATTGGGTTTTTTTATATATTAAAGGAAGATTTTTTTTGTTTTACATTAATAAATAGATAAATAAAAGAAAGTATTAATTAATGAAAACATTTTTTATTAATTTACATAATCGTGTAAAAACAAATCGAAACCTAAAATCGTTTCCCCATACCTTATGTACAGACGCCAGCACATCGAGCTATCCGAACTGTCAAATTTTGACAGTTCCGGTAAATTTTAACGCTAAAGCATTATGTTCAAGGTTGCTTGAACATAATGCTTGAGCGATCAAGTTGAAAATGTATTAACCTGGTAACACACATACCTCCTCCTAGTGAGGAAGGACCATGTCGCAGCCGAGGGAACATTATACCCTGGTGGCCTACTATGACGTCATAAAGCAGGAGTAATTCCAGTGTGGGAAAGAGACAGAGCTATAGCAGGGGGTATAGCGCCATCGAAGTACTCCTGCTTTAAGACGTCATGGTAGGCCACCTAAACATGGTATGCCGCAAGTTAAATAACCTAAACTACCCTTTATGTCCTTTCAAATCAACTCAAATCCATTAATTTGCCAGAATGTAGATTTACAAGTATGATCTTAAACCTGCTCTTTACATTCTATCATTAAATTGGTGTGCAAATATTGAATTTTAACCTGCACAATTTTTTTTTTTTAATTAGGACAGACGCCAGCTCATCAAGGTACTAAAATCTGTCAAATTTCTTTAATAGATTTTCAACTTTATCGCTAAAGCCTTAGGTTCAAAGTTGACAGTTTCCGGTAGCTTGATGTGCTGACGTCTGGGGGCCTAAAATGGAAGCTTTATCAGAATCATAATATGAATCACGTTAAAATATAAAATTCTTAAAATGGTCTTTATGGTTATGAACACAAAGTCCATTTTAAGATTTTTAAATTTTTAACGTGATTCGTATTATGATTCTGATAAATCAGCCATTTTAGGCCCCCTGTACGTTTTGATACATATTAATTAATATTTATAACTACTAGACCAGCATATGCATCACAATTTCTCTAAATATGCAACTAAATTATCCAAAAGCAATATAAACTTTAAATAAATGCCACAAAAGAGTTTATAATTAATCAAGATATAATTTTTTTTTTTCTAGAAAGCAAAGTACTGTTCAAATCTTTCCTCTTTATAATATTAGTAGTGCAGATTAAGCATCTATACTAAAGATAAAAGAGGTAAAATTTGTCTGTAAGTTTGTATGTAGGGGGTAATCTCTGGATCTATTGAACCGATTTTGAAAATTCTTTCACTAATAGGAAGCTACATTACAACGTGCCCGTGGGATAATTTCCGACCAAAAAGCGCGAGCGAAGCCGCGAGCAACAGCTAGTCTACACTAATATTATAAAGAGGAAAGATTTGTATTTTTGTGTGTATGTTTGTAATGAATAAACTCAAAAACTACTGCGCCGATTTCAAAAAATCTTTCACCATTAGAAAGCTACATTCACCCTGAGTAACATATAGGCTATTAAAAGGCTAGGCATAAATATTTTTTGTACTTGAAAACGATTGGTCTACGCTCACTTAAGTCAACGGTCAATATTTGAATTCAGAAGGTGTTTTTTTGCGAGTATTACTTCTGGCACATTATTTGCATTTTTCCAGTTACTTTTGACTTGTATGTCAAAATTTAAAGAAATAAACTAAACATACGCACCGATATCGTCGTTGATGTTCAAACACCACTTAAGTCATTGGCGGTTTCAACATTTGGATTTTTAATGCGGTTTATGCTAGAGAATCGGAAGACGATTTGTTTCAGCCAATCGAAGAAACAAGCAACGTCTATTTAATTTGAAGGGAACACAAAATATAACATGGTATAATTATGCAGTTCACTCTCCTGTAAAGTTGCTATTTTAGACTTACGTGGTGTCAGAACGTCAACGAAGATAATTATGACGAATATGCATTATCTTCAGTCATCGCAATAGGTAGAGCTAATGTACGTAAAGTTCAAGCAAGGAACAGAAACGAAAAGTGTTCCTTACGACTAAAAATTTTTTTTCTTCGTCGTCGTGCGCGCATCATTCACTCCTGTAGTTTCTCAAGTTGTGTACTCATATTTGACTCGTGAATTGTTTTTTTTTACCAATATTTGTTTTATCGTTTATGACGCTCACGTTTATTGGATCTGCTTCACATGACCACCTTGGCTTGATTTTATGGACTACGTTTTAGCGCAAGTTGTTTTAGTTTCTGTTTACGTTGTTCCAATAATTGTACAAAATGAATAAATGGTGTGAAAATCTACAAATTATTTTTTTATCTTGTTAGTTCTAACTGAAACAATAAATGCTAAGCTGGTATGAAAATTAAATAAGCTTCCGCACTTACTTACGGCGCTCAAACGAAGATAAGGAGAGACCTTTATTTTTTAAACAATAAAAATCGTGCATTTTTTTTTTAACAGAAACAATAAGTGAATTCGATAGTTGTTTTACTTTATTACAATACAACAAATGGAACAAATATTCTGATCAAAAAATTTAGTCATAAGGAAGTCTCCACATCGGTTCTGTTCCTTAAACTTTAGGCACATTAGCTCTACGTATTCCGATCACTGATTATCTTAAACTAACAGTCATAACAAATGCATACGCAAATATGCATTTATATCACAAGGGCACATACTTAGCAAAACGCAGTTTAAACTAACAAACAAATATCAACTTTGTTCTACTTGTAATAAAGTTCAAAAATTTAAAAAAATGCTTTACAAATTAGTTAGGTTAATTGTTTAACATTTTATACTTTATTTTAAGAGACGCAATGTTGATATTCGTTTGGCAGGGAAAACAGGTCTTTAGACCCTATTATAAAGCTTTGAAAGTTAACAATAATTTGGCGCGAAAAGTATTTTACATAAATATTATTTACAATTTTGGTATCAAAATAAAATATCATTTTGATATAGGTAATTAAAAATATACAGAGTGTAACAGACTGAGCGCAATGCCTCTTAGGCGATTCAGACCGTGAAACTGGGCAAATTGCCTCAAGGAACACTGAAAAAAAAATTAGCTTTCCATACAAAATAAATATCGCATCGGCTGACACAATTAGTATAAAGAATCTATTTTTTTTTGCCACAGTAGAGTTATTGCGGTTACTCTGTTACATCCTGTATCACATGGAATAAATAATCAAAAAATGTACTTTTTTTTTGATAATCCTAAATACTAAGTCAAGTTTTCAAAAAATGGTGGTAGCGCCAGAGTAGCCCGCGAAATTCAAATTTTCTTACTTTTTTTTTGCAATTTGCAGGCCAGTGTCTACTATTTCATGAAAAAGTAATTCAATAGGATTAAATAAACTTGAGGGTTGTATTGATGGTCTGAATGACTAGTAACTCAGTGAAGCCGTATTTGTTACGGTGGCAAATCATATTTTAATGAACATAAAACCTGAAACTGACCGGCAAATAGCAAACAACTTGAGGGTTATATTGATGATTTGACTGATCATAATTCTATAACTCCATACGTGTTACTGGCGCGATTCATATTTTCATCAACATACAACCTGACGCTGACCTGCCAATTGCAAACAACTTAAGAAAATTTGAATTTCGTTGACTACCCTGGGACTTCCCCCTTAAGGTCTATCCACACATATCCATGCCATGCCCGGGACGTGACAGGGCCGTGGCCGAATGTATGTAGGCACTGAAGCTTCGTCGCCGGCCCGGGCACGGACGTGTGTGAACGAGTTCATATAAAATGTGCACACCGATATTTTTTGAGGGCACGGTTGGTCCACCTCCCGGGCACGGCCCTGATATGTGTGGATAGTTCTTTAAACACATACAACGAATGTTTAAATATAAGTTGTTCGTTTGTTTTAACTTTGGGGCCCGCCAGACCTTAACTTAATTTCTAAGTTACGTTAACATAAACATATACTCATATTCAGCCTGTAATCTATAATAAGGTTCCAAATAGCATCAAGGAGCAACCTCTGAGAATTTTTAAAACACAGCTTTCCTTCTTTTTTTAAACAAAAATGTTATTATTCTGTATCAGATTTGTTAACAGATAAAATATATTAGATTATTGTTTTTAAATATAGCTGTATTATGTTACTTTAATTTAGATTTGATATTTTTTTTGGAAAACTTTTAGTTGAAGTTGTATAATTGTTTAAAAGTATAAATTTTTGCATGCCAAATGGTAGAATGTACCAGGAACCAATAATTACTGTAACAACTCATGTATGTACCTTCATTTAATGCAAATAAATTATTTCTATTCTATTCAGCCCTAAAAATTGGGCGAAATGTGAGTAAAAAGTTTTACGCAACTTAAGCACCTGATACTTAAAAATTGGTCGTCGGCACAAGTTAAGTTAGCAAATATGGCTACGTTCACAGTAAATACTAACACTGCTCGATACAACACATTTTGTTAATCTATACATACCTACAGATAAATAAAATTGATTTGTCTGTTTGTAAAATAGACAAAGAGCATGGACTGAGCCTTCTCTAGCCAAATGTCAAATCAAATTGACCATGAAGTGCGATAGAGACATAATAATGGAGCAGCCATTGCTCCATCATCGCTCTGTCTCTTTCTACAGAGCGTCACTTTTTGGAGTCTATGGTTTGTAATACCTACTTATAAAAATAACAGCTTTTTACTATAGCATTTGAAAGCATATAAGTTACTTGTAAGAAAAACCTTTCTTTGAATTTTTGTCTGTCTGTTTGTTCCGAATAATCTCCGAAACGTCTGGACCGATTTTGATGGGACTTTTACTAGTAGATAGTTAATATTATAGGAAATAACTAAAGGCTACTTTTATTTAAGAAAAATAATTAGGCTTCCGTGCAAAAAAAAGAAATGAAAACCCTTGAAATTATTAACAAAATCTGATTCAAATATCCGGGAAGTCATATTTTTATAATCAATTCACGCGGACGAAGGCCGCGGGCAACAGCTAGTCATAAAATAAGAAAGGTGTCGGGCCCTGGGATCTTAAACAGTTACACCCACCATATCTGGCCATCTTCCATTTTATCCCCTCTATACTTTACAGCAAGGCTTCACGTCATCTCTCTGCTCTTTCTGACAGCACCTCTTCTCTGTCTTGACCGCAGCCCTCCTCCCCTTCCCCGCGAGAGGGCGGTCCCTCTCGTCCCAGACCACTACGCCGTCGCACGCGCAGATACGCTTGGGGTTCTGAAATATGCCGGCTGAACGTGCTATTATGCCGCATGCTATGCTGGAAAACAATATATATATGTTGTTATTGGACGTCGAATGCTGTCTTGAATGGATCTGAATGTTGGGCCACAAAAGAGATAAATAAATATTGCTGGACATTACACACAGCGCCATCTAGGTGCCACACTAATCAACGAGGCTTGTGTCGTGGACGCCAGATAGTTGATAATACTACATAGATACTTTTTGTTTGTAAATACATACTTATTATACATATAAACATCCATTACTCGGAAACAAATGTCCATGCTCATCACACAAACATTTGCTCCTACCGGGATTCGAACCCGGTAGGAGCAAATGAAAGGCCATGAGAGGCCTCATTGCCTTCACTTTAATTTCGGAAGTCGGTGGCGAAAAGTCGATGAAACAAACAAAGTCACCGACTTCCGATAGTAAAGTTATTTTAGACTTTTTTTTGTGTCTTTTTGGAAGTCTGTTTTTTTTCCGCAATTTTTTTAAATCTTTCTTTGTTATAAAAGAAAACCCCTTTTAAAAGTTTCTTAGTGGATACATATTGATGGTCATGGCTGTACATACGTCTGTCTAACGCTTCGGGATTACAGGAGTAATGTTATTATCATCAGCAGACCAGCTTTTGTCTTAAACTAAGTTCGGGTCGGCTTCCAGTCTAGCCGGATGCAGCTTTTACATGGAGCGACTAGCTATCTGACCTTAACAACCCAGTTAGTACTGGGTAATACGATACCCGTTAGTTAAGAGAACATTTTCGAAAAATAGTGTTACAGCTAAATTAGACCGATTTTAGATTTTCCATAGAAACAGAAATTTCATACTATCTTTTTTTAAAGACATTTCGAAAATGTTCTCTGACAATTTTTAGACATAATATATAAAGTGTGTAACAAGACCCTTCACGAAGCCGAAAGGCACTTGTTCTCCCCGTCATTGTGATGATTTTTTTGTTCTAGACCATACCTGGGAACCTTCTAGTTACGGAGATATTGGAGGTCAAAGTTCCAACCTTTTCACAAGTTTTTTTTATACTCGACCCAAATGTATGGGACAGCTGAATATTTTTTTACGATTTCGATGGTGGTGCCATAGAGAAAGTTGTTCAGAATGATGGTCTGTACTACAGTATTCCATATGATTATAACCTTTCTGTTACACGCTGTATACATGTTTGTATTGTAAGATTTTTACTTTAAACACCTCCACAACCCCCGTACTATTCAATCCATCCATCAGCACTATGTTTTGAGTGCGTTACATAGTGTTCTGCCGTAAAACGTAATTTTTCATACAAAAAAAAGTCGTTTCCCAGCAATAATTTTTGCGTAAAGTTACTTAGTTTGATGTACATGATGCTTGGTTGACGGCTTCGTGAAGGGTCCTGCTACACCCTGTATGTATCCTGCTTATGCGTATGAAGTTTCATTAAAATCGGTTCAGACAGTTCGAAAACAAATGAGTTCAAAGTTTGTATGAAATGCCGTAAGACGTCAACACTCCATTAGGTATTTGTACATATTGTTGGCAATACTTACGGTGTCCCACTGTCACCATCTATTTTGGAAGTGGGTGAACATCCCCTCCCAAGGTCGTCCCTCCCCTCCGTCACAGCTACCGACCGACCAACTATGTCCCACACCTGCAAACACAACGTTACATCATCAGTTCCCACGCCTGAGACACACGCCTCTTCTTAAAGGAGGAAGTGAGCTGTGAGCCCACGCGAGTAGAGCGGGTTGGTTCATATAAAAATACTCTTAACGAAGCCGAAAGGCATTTTATCTCCCCGACATTGCCTATCCTGGGAACCTTCTATTTACGAAGATATTGCAGGTCAAAGTTCCAACTTTTTCACAAGTTTTTTTTTTAAGTACAAGTTTTTAATGTTAATTAGTAAGTCCTACCACAAACGTGATTTTTCGTCCCAAAAAATAATGTCGCTTTCCAGCAATAATTTCTGCGTCGAGTTACTTAGTTTGATGTACAGGGGCCTTAGTCTGCTATTGCAATAGTGTCAGAATGGTCTATCATTGATTTAATAAGGCCCCTAGCCCACGGCGTATTGAAGCGCGTTCGAAACTCGTTTGACGTGCGTACAAAGGGTAATTCGTCTGCACGGGGCCTTATTAAATCAATGATAGACCATTCTGACACTATTTCAATAGCAGACTAAGGCCCCAGAATGCTTGGTTGACGGCTTCGTGAAGGGTGTGAGTAAGTTTTTGGTTCTAGGACATGCCGGTTTCCTCACGATCTTGTCCTTCACCGTTTTGAGAGCAGTGGTGAAGAAGTCATCATCTGCGTAGCCTTTTTCCAACTTTATTCGGGTCGGCTGCTAGTCTAACCTAACCGGTCAGTCTTACCAAGGGGTATCGTATTACCCACTACTAACTGGTTTGTGGAAGTCAGACAGGCAGTCGTTTCATACTTCCTCCTACTATACGTGAAAGAGTAACAACATGTTATAACATGTAAAACTTGAAAGAGTAACAACATGTTATAACATGTAAAACTACTGAACAGATTTGGATGAAATTTAGCACACAGATAGTTTATAACCTGGATTAACACATAGGATACTTTTTCCCGGTAGTATGATCCTGTGCGACAAAAGGGAATATGCATGTAATTTTTTTTCACTTAAATCAATCAAATGCAGTACTATCAACACAAGAAAATAATTAAAAGTTAATTTCAATTACTGCTTGTTGCACAAAAAAAATATTAAACTCCTACAATTTTCTACGATAGTTCAAACGTCCATGATGACTGTCGCGGCCATTCAAGTCATAGCATTTGATGTCACTTCCCTCTATCTGACTTAGTTTAAATCTAATTTTTTGCCCTTATTAGAATGGTTTTATAGTATTATATATAGTTTTACTATATTGTAAGTGCTTTATTAAAGCAATAATTGCAATAACAATATTATAGTAAAATCTTAGTGAAACTTTTCAACTAAAAGTGTTTCTTTGACACATAGCATTTGACGTCACTACCGGAATCGATGCGTTTTGTGTTTGCGTTCCGTTTCACCAAAAACACGCTACATAAAATATTAAATTGTAAAAAAGCGTTATATTAGGTAATTAAACAAGTGTACCACAATGCTTTTATGTGCCAAAACAAGGCATTTTTAAGAAATAAAACAAGTTTTGTATTTCTTGCATATACCCTGTTATCGAACTCCACGCGGGCGAAGCCGCTGGCATAAGCTAGTGTAAAATACTGGTATTCAGCTGCATCCGGTTAGACTGGAAGCCGACCCCAAAATAGTTGGGAAAACGCTAGGCAAATGTGGATGACAAAACGTACCTTCAATACATTGTCAACTATCCTGAAAGTCGCACGTCCAGTCTCATCGGCAACTATGTTCCCCAAGTCCCCTGCGTGCCGGCTGTCTTTGGGATCGCTTGGACCCCCGTGCGGAGTCCCGCTGGGGTTGTAGTGATCTCCTATTGAACTGCACCCCTGAGGACACAAGGAAAAATTCTCTAATCAAGACAACATCGATATAGTCGCTTCATCTATACTAATATTATAAAGAGGTAAAGTTTGTGAGGTTGTAGGGTAATCTCTGAATCTACAGAACCGATTTTGAAAAGAGAATTCTTTCACTAATAGGAAGCTACATTAAGAGCGGCCTATCCGTCATACTTTTCATAAAAACGCTCGTACGTGATTATGCCGTTGTTACACATCTATCTTTGAATTTTTTGAACTAATAGGTATCTTGTGCACTATATCTAGGCTTCTATGGAAGCAGAAAATAATAATTTGTAGAAACAAATTCAGTATAAGCCTCCAAAAATTGCTGTTTTGCAAAAAAATTACCTTAACTTTGGCCGTTCATAATGTACTCCTAAACTGTAAAAGTAAAGACAACATCTTGATAGAAACCTTGCACATGTAATGGAAATTCTAAATGACAAATATTTATTTCACAAACTTGTAAGACTTATTCAAAAACACGTCTATCCAGGAACAAGTTTAAGAAATTTTCGAACACTATTTTTCGTTCAATGTCATCGCGGTATGAGGTGCGTGTAAGACGGGGGAGTTGAAAGAAAATCGCCGCTGTGGCTCTGGATGAAACAACAAGCTTTTCGACCATGCTCGCGTTGACGATAGACGGACCGAGTGCCATAGGCTATATTTACAACGTGCCCGTGGGATAATTTCCGACCAAAGAGCGAGCGAAGCCGCGGGCAACAGCTAATGTAAAATACTGGTATTCAGTTGAATTCGTCTGGAAAAGCCGACCCCAACATGTTAGGAAAAGGCTAGGCAGACGATGTTGATGTACGTAAGTATGAGTCCCTTGTGTATATGACCCCTGATATTTCATCTCACCTGGCTCAAATCCCCAGTGTCGTGCACATGGACGCCGTGGAGCCCTGCAGGCAGACCGTCGATGCTTCCATCCGCCACAAGCGGGCCCTCAGCCGTCTGCTGGAACCTGATGACGCCCATCACCTTGTTCTTGCAGCAGGATTGGCTGGATACCATTGCCACGGCTGATTGTGTGTCTGTGGATAAGGCGTTAAGCTTAACATAATCTAAGTAGCCTATAACGTGGTCTCTGTTGGCGGGAGCTGCTTAAATCATCAGGTGGCCTATCATGACGTCATTCCGGTGGGGGAAAGAGATAAATAAAGAAATAATAAATAAATAAATAACGCTGGACATTACACACTGCGCCACCTAGGTGCCACACTAAGCAACTACGCTTGTGTCGTGGACACCAGATAGTTGATACTACTACATAGATACTTTTTGTTTGTAAATATATACTTATTATACATATAATCATCCATGACTCGGAAACAAATATCCATGCTCATCACACAAACATTTGCTCCTACCGGGATTCGAACCCGGGACCCTAAGAACGTAAGGCAGCCTCACTACCGCAGCGCCATTCGGGTCGTCAGAGATGGCGCTAGACGACCTGTATAGCGCTGACTCTTTCCCACACTGGAATTATTCCTGCTGTAAGACATCACAGTAACCACCCTGGGGCCTTAGTCTGCTATTGCAATAGTGTCAGAATGGTCTATAATTGATTTAATAAGGCCCCTAGCCCACGGCGTATTGAAGCGCGTTCGAAACTCGTTTGACGTGCGTACAAAGGGTAATTCGTCTGCGCGGGGCCTTATTAAATCAATGATAGACCATTCTGACACTATTGCAATAGCAGACTAAGGCCCCTGGGCACGCTTTCAAATAGACTTCGAACCTAAGTCAGCCGGATCAAAGATAATCTCCACAGATGGGGGATCATGAAAGGCTCAGATCTCAAGTGCGTATGCGGCGTCTCCCGGTTTCCCCACAGACAATGGCCCACCTTCAATCTTGCGCTGCATGCCCTGACTTCAGCGCACTTGACGGCTGCATTAGCGAGCGGAGTTTGCGTGGCCGATTTTTGGGTTTTTTTTTTACCATTGACACACTGAGAGGAGGAATCCTAGAGCTTCGCTGTAACCCACCACGCGGGCCCAGTGCGGGTTGGTAGATGTCACAGGTCTTCGAATTTTTGGTTCTAGGACATGCCGGTTTTCTCACGATGATTTCCTTCACCGTTTTTGAGCAGCGGTGATGAAATTAATTACATAAACTAAGGGCACCTTTAATTTAGACGTTTCGTGTCGGACGGCTGCGGTGCGGAAAACGTGCGTTTGTCGGATTGTGCACGGACGGTTATTTGTTTTCATACAAAGCACGCGGTGCGGCAGCAGTGCGTGTTGTCGAGCGTTTGCGGTACCGACGCCGTATTGCTGCCGCACCGCGTGCTTTGTATGAGAACAAAAAACCGTCCGTGCGCAATCCGACATTATGACTTGAAGATTTTAAGTAGCAACGTAAGATCTTATTTGTTAGTACTTGGAGGTAAAATGATTTTTTAAATGTTGCATGCTTGTTAATTTTAGGGAGCATATTGTAAATAAATGATCTGAAGTTTACACTATGTTGGTATACGTAATAAAATGAAGCTTTTATGACGTTATTGGTACTTTAAAGTATGAAATAAAATTATTGACATGACCATAACTGACAGTGGCGCCATCTGGTGAGCTCAAAAACGATAGACCTCATTATTTAGGCCAGCCTCCGTAAGCTTCGGCGGCCAAGACCACATCGGAATTAAGAAGAATATAATGTAACAACTAAATCAAAAATGTTTTATTTCATTATTACTCGTTGTACGAGTACTATCTAAAGTGTGTAACAAGGCCCTACACGAAGCCGAAAGGCACTTGTTTTACCCGTCATTGCGATATTTTTTTTTGTTCTAGACCGTACCTGGGAACCTTCTAGTTACAGAGATATTGGGGGTCAAAGTTCCAACTTTTTTACAAGTTTTTTTTTTTAAATACATTTTTTAATGTAAGATTTCTACTTTAAACACATCCACGACCCCCGTACTATTCAATCCATCCATCAGCACAATGTTTAGAGTCCGTTACATTGAGTCCTACCGTAAAATGTAATTTTTACCCCAAAAAAAAAAGTCGTTTCCCAGCAATAATTTTTGCGTAAAGTTACTTAGTTTGATGTACATAATGCTTGGTTGACGGCTTCGTGAAGGGTCTTGTTATACCCTGTATACATCTATACAAATAAATAAATATGAAGTGTCTGTTTGTAATATCAAAATAACAGATTCTTAATGAAGCATATGGAAATATGTACGGCACCTATAACAAAAACACATTTCTTTTTTCATTTTTTGTGTCTCTCTGTTTGTTCCGGCTAATCTCCGAAACGGCTGGACCGATTTTTACGGGATTTCTACTGACAGATAGCTGATGTTATAAGGTCTAACATAGACTACCTTTATTTTAGAAAAATAATTAGGGTTCCGTGCAAAAAAATGAAAACCTTTGAAATTGTTTAAAAAAATCCTATTCAAAAAGAGTAATTACATTTTAATTTTTTTTAATAATTTCACGCGAACGAAGGTCGCGGGCAACTGCAGCTAGTAATGAAATAAAACATTTTTGATCTTTTTAAATGTACACATGAATGCAATAAAGACTTTGAGTTTGAAGAGATGCAGCAAGCAGTGACTTGGATCATATTCCCCTCACCTCCAAATCCTTGCAGCACGGCCCTCTTGCCCGAAGTTTTAGCGACCATGTCAAGCACCTGCGTGCTCGGCAAAGAGGTTTCAACCAAGAGCGCCCCATCTTTATACACGGCCTCCCTTACTCCTTCATGGGACTTTAACTCTGTCAGGGTCTTGGTTAGCGCCTCTGTGTCCACCTTAGACCCGAAGTCCACCAGTACTTCTAGCTGTAAAAATGAAAGAAAATATATTAATTGGGTCAGAAAGTAAATACGAGTATTAACATTTTGAACGCCAGAGCATTAACGCTCGCGCGTGCCCTCCATGCCAAGCCACAATTTCACCGCAAATACCTACAAAAAGAATAGGAATTCCAAAACTATTTCATTGTTTATTTTTCGCATTTTTGTCACATATTTGTGTCGCTGGCGTACAGGCATGCGTTTGCTTGTCACGTATATGTGACAATGGCGTTTAAAAGGTTAAGCCGTTGTTCTCGGCTGTCAATTGTAGATCTTTGACAGTTGTTACAGGTAGTCAGTGGCCCAAAAATGTCTGACAATCAGTCTTACCAATGGGTAGGTATAGTATTACCCAGTACTAACTGCATTGTGAAGGCCAGTTAAGCAGTCGCTTCATGTAAAATACTGGTATTCAGCTATATCCAGTTAGATTGGAAGTCCACCCCAACATAGTTGGCAGCCTAATATAATTATGGCCAAGATGATTATTATAAAACTAACTGTTGCCTGCAAACTTAATCCATGTGAAATTATTATAAAATACTATTTTCCCTCATATTTGCAACATTTTTCATTGATGAAAAAAATTATCAGCTGTCCCATACATTTGGGTCGAGTAGGTATTGAAATTTTGTATAGGACTGCTGATTATTTTTTTACGATTTCGATGGTGGTCCCATAGAGAAAGTTGTTCAGTTTGATGGTCCGTACCACAGTATTCCATATGATTATACCCTTTCTGTTACACGCTGTATAGCCTTTCGTCAATAAATGGGCTATCTAACACTAAAATATTTTTTCAATTCCGGCCAGTAGTTCCTCAGATTAGCGCGTTCAACCAATAAAAACTCTTCAGCTTTATAATATTAGTACAGATTCATTTTATTTTTAACTGACTTCCAAAAGGAGGAGGTTATCAAGTCGTCTGAATTTCTTTTTGTGTGTGTTCAGCGATATCTTCGCCAATTGTGAACCGATTTCGATGATTCTTTTTTTGTTTGGTAGAATATTGTTTCGCGGTGGTCCCATTTTAAATTTGGTGAATATCTGATGCTGATCTTCGGAGATATACTATGGAATAATTTATTGATATAATTTGGTTCCCTTCAATATGGTTGAGTTGAATGGCGCCGAGCCATGCGTCATGTTCGTGAACGGGCGCTGTCAGTTGGGAGTGGTCATCTCTTAGCTGCCACGGTTTATTTTAATTACTTTATTTTGAAAGTGTTGATTATTTTAATCTTTTACTCTGGGCGCTCTTAATGTGCACGTCTTTCTACATCGTTCTCACATATATTGTGTATAATCTCAACGTGAATGATGTAACCAAGATTTTATAACAATATTTTGATTAAAAAGAGTGTCCATGGAGTTTCTTGCCCATTCTTCTCCATAGAGATCTACGCTTTGGAATGTGCAACTACAGTACTTTCTCAAGTTATTATGCCTTGTGACTGTGACTGTAGCTTAGTTTTTTTTTTTTTTTTTATTTCAAAAGTGCCTGTAATGGTCTAATTGAAATAAATGCTTTGAGTTTGAGTTTGGAACTCTTTAAAAATAGACGGCAAATCTGTCGTGATTGCTGCAATCGCTTGGATGTTTATTGTTTATACAACATCATAACATAATATCACGCTTGTATGCTCTAGGGAGTACGCAGATGTGTACTGTACAACTTTTCGACAGTTAGCATAATACCATGAAATGAATTGTATGCGGTTCACTAATGTTTTACCAAAACTCTTGACAATATTTTAACCAAAATGAGGAGGTTCTACGTTTGACTGTGTGTCCCGTATGTTCACTGATTTCTCCGCTAATTGTGGACCGATTGTCAAAATTCTTTTTTTATTCGAAAGCCTATACTACTGAGGTTGTCCCGTTGTCACAAAGTTAGAATCTGATGATGGGATCCCAGGGAAATCGAGGGCAACCCTGAAATTTTAATATGTTTTTCATATAGGTACTTTCTAACGATATGTGTACCTGATAATCATTATCTCATGTTGCTGAGCTGATGATAGAAGGTATAAGTCAGGATCTGATGCTGATCTTCGGAGATATACAATGGCGCTTCAT
The DNA here is from genome assembly GCA_947578425.1 of Eugnorisma glareosa. NCBI lineage: Eukaryota > Metazoa > Arthropoda > Insecta > Lepidoptera > Noctuidae > Eugnorisma > Eugnorisma glareosa. The sequence continues at coordinate 3,660,209 of OX387984.1, forward strand.
TAATAGACAGAAAATCTGTCGTGATTGCTGCAATCGCTTGGATGTTTATTTTTTACACAATATTAGAAAATAACATAACGCCTGTATGCTCTGAGGGAGTACGCAGATGTGTACCCAGATTTCGACAGTTAGGTATGATAATGATATAATATGTTACATTTTATTGGGCCTATTACCATGAAATGCGTTGTTAACAATGTAAAATAAATGTATAGCAAATATTTGTGTAGAATATTGCAACTAAAAAAACTTTTTTGCAAAAAATAAAACCGACTTAAAAAAAAAAAAAAGTTGCAAAATAACTTTAGCTTCAGAAGTCGGTGACTTTTGTTTGTTCGATTGAGTTTTTTTGCCACTTTTAGATGTTCAGCTTTGTTCCCGTATTTTCTGAAAATAAATCACATTGGCCCAGCCTAAGATGATTATGGCCAAGACAAGACAACTTAGACAAGTTTCTGAAGTACACCAACGAAAATTATTTACACTTCCACCTTGAAATAGGTGGACTTACTTTAATGGACATTCGTACTATACTGCAAAAACCAAGACCTTTGCCTCACACGTTCTATATTAAAATGTAAATTTAAAAAAAAGTAAAAATATATTATTTTTGGCACGAATTTTGGTTTGGTAGGTCGTTTTGCACTTTTTTATCAAAATTTATTTAATTTATGCTGTTACTGTAGACTGTAGATAGCCACCAAGGTTGTTACAAGTACTTAAATTGTAAAGTCATGAATAATACGCACTTTATTTACGGAGAAAACTGAATAACTACTGTAGATTAAATCAATGCGGCTTTTTCTAACATTGACCTAAGTTGTCCGCTATGTAACTTACCTTAGAGGTCAGCATTATCGATTTTTTAAAGCACAGAACATTAGAAAATTACAATCTTCTAGAAAATTCAGAGACTTTCGGTATTTTTCACTAATGAAAACAAATCGACGTGCGTAATTTGACACAAGAGTAGACTGCTAAATGTCAAATTGACTGACATTTTATAGAATGACCTTCACGTTCCATGGCATGACTTTATATAGATAAAACATACGTTTGTAGTATGCCCATTTTTTTTCTCTTTTGCACACTAACTTTTAGTTCCCAAACTATTTATTCACTATCATGATTGGAAGGAAGCGTCAGTAGCCCGCGAAATTCTAACTTTTTATTAAGGTAGACTTCGGTGCAATCGGATGGACCTTTGAGTAAAAGTGCTTTTTCTTATCCCATTGACTATAGATTTCATGGTTTTCCTTTCATTTAATTACACATGTTTTTTAAAGAGATTTGATCCTTATGATTGACCGTAACCCCGTAACCTTATTGATTGATGTCATAAAAGTACAGAATGTTACTTTTTGGAATTTAGCAGGTTCGATTCCCGAGTGTGGCAAGCGAATTTTCGAAAATCTTTGAATGCAGATTTATTTATTTTTAAAAATGAAGGAATGTTTCCTTTGAGTAAAATTTGCTATCTCCAGTATTTCGAGTACATTCCCACCGTACCCCTGGCTCTATACCCAACTGTACCACCAGGGGTAGCGCCAAGGGTACGGTGGTCCGGCGTGCGTTGAAAAATTCTACCCTTTATACGATGCTCTATGCTTGCGTGCGGCCCACGCAGTCATGCGGCTGTACATACATACTTTGATTACGGTTAATGCATTGTAATTTAAATTCGGTTCAAATATTTTCATTCCGAATCTTCATTGGCAGGAAATATAATCTAAACCATTATTTTAGTGATTAATATCTATCTAATTATTTTAAATTAAAAATAATAGTCCAAAATAAGCGAGCCAAATTCAATTTTTTAAAACGCTTCACCATTGGTTAAAACGAAACGTGATGTCAAATACTACGCCAACAAGTTAAGTCTTTTCCATCCTTTTGGAAAAATGCATCGTTCTCGTGCACCGTGTCGTCTCGTGTTTCCTAAACTTTTTAGATAAATGTTTTTATAATATTTTAAATAAAACAAAGTTTAATTTGAATTTACTTTTTTATTAAAACATCTTGCATATTAATTAAACCACAAGCTATTATTATTACTTCATCTATCACTGGGATTAAATTGTGGTCTACACAAGCATGAGGAAGCAGCATGGCAAACTCCCTTAACCTATTTGTTACACGTTCAACATGTATCCTCAATGCCGTCTGTTTTGACAGCTTTGCCTCATCTTTTGTGCTTGGGGACAACTTTGGAACTGAAGGTGGTCGTATAAGGGTGCATCCTATAGCTTCTAGTAAACAGGACAAATCTTTGAATCCTCTGTCTGCCAATACTGCTTGGTTAGGTGGTAAAAACTCCAAATAACCGCAGTCTTGAACTATCATATCATCTGTAGCCCTTCCGCTATATCCTTCAGAAATAAAACTAACCAACCCATCAGGTGTGCATGAAATTAAATACTTCAAGGTATTGCATTTTTTGTACTGCGACCAAGTAAGTGATTCGTGGTCTGGATTCGATGGTTTCTCAATCTGAATTTCAAAGCAGTCGATGATTGAAACAACATTCGCGTATCTGGTCCTAAACAATATTGGTTTTTTTTTGTAAATCTCTGATGGTGTTGGCCATACAATTAATTCTTTCATTTTTTCAGCAATAACAGGTACACCTTCTGAGAATATTCTGCTGATATTACTCTGTGAATATCCAAAATGTAATGCTAATACGCTGAATGAATCATTTAATTTAATTTTCTTTAGTATAATTAGTATATCTATGACAGAAAGGGGGACATTTTCACTTAATAATTTTATTATTTGATATGAGTTTTTAGGTAATCCTAACAACATTTTAGGATCTTTTTCTAGAGCAGTTAACATGCCAGTACGCATTCGATTTTTAAAATGTTTCTCATTCTCTGAGTCATCATCTTGCATCCAGGTTAATTCAGATGAACAACTTGGTACATAATCTTGAGATATTGCTGAAGAAAGAGAAGGCATTGGCATATGATCGGGGCTGTCGGCAATCAATTTTTTATTGGCCACTGATTTAATTGGCGATGTTGCAGTATTTATTAATGAAAGAGGACATTGTAATGGAGGTAGTCCTACAATTTTCTTGTCCATATTCACATGAACACCTTTACTTCTATACTTGCTTTTAATATTCACTTGCACAGCTTTATCAAAAAGTTGTTTCTTTTTATTCTCCGATGAATTAATTTCTTGAATATGGGAAGAACTGGGTCCTGTTTTGCATATATCCAAAACATCACTACTACTGCCACTAGATGCTGAGAGAGCTTCCGCTACCAATGCTAACCGTCTTCTCTTGATAGCACCCATTGTTATATCAGGTGGTGGTATATTTCGATTCTGACAATGGAATATGTGAGGCAGAACTCCTTTATTTAATCGTAGTGTCACATTTACACCTTCTCGTTTCATTATGTTGTATTGAACATAATTTTGTGTATCCTCTTCTATCTGTAATTTAAAGATATATTGTAAATAAATAAATATTATAAAGAGGAAAGATTTGTATTTTTGTGTGTATGTTTGTAATGAATAAACTCAAAAACTACTGCGCCGATTTCAAAAATTATTTCACCATTAGAAAGCTACATTGATCCTGAGTAACATAGGCACCCGTGCGAAGCCGGGACGGGCCGCTAGTTGTAAATATAAAAACAAAACACTTAGGTAGGTATAACAAATTAAAAAGTCAAGGGATGAACATGTCTGAAGAGATCTCTCGTTTCTTCTGTGGTAAACCACATTTACGAACAGAGCTGAATAGTTTTTTTTGTGTAATAAACAATAGACAAAATCACAAAACTGTAAACTGGATTTAGTAACAGTTATCTACTGCTTGTGTTGTTTTAAGATAACCCACTGACCAAAACTTACTTCTGACTAACTGAAATAATATTTAAGTATCGAAATACGTCATACTTACATTAAAGTGATCTTCACAACAATGTAAACAAGTTGCTGCAGATACTTCAGCTCTCCTAATAACCTTACACCATTTCTTACGTATTTCTGCACCTACCGGGACTTGAAGAAACACTTTATCAGGTGTACTTTTGATAGTGTTTTTGCATTCAGGTACAAAGCAATACTTATAAGTTTGCTTGTGAGTTTTTTTCATGGTGAATTAGGTTATGAACGAGAACACTTGTTATTAAACAATGGACTGAATTGTCACTGGAGTACTGGATAACTGGACCAACACTGGACATAGTTCTTGACGTCATCAACAGAGCGCGCGAAAATGGCGGCGTTTAAACCACAGAATATATATACTTGGTTTAAACAGCTCAAAATTATTGTCTACTAGCTGCGCCAAGGAACTTAAGCTAGGAGCTAGGAGAGCTGCGCCCGCGGTGAGAAAGTTAGCACATACACGTTCTGAAGCCAGCCAACACCAGCAAAACAAGGGTACATTAAAGTAAGCCGGCAAATTTTTCGCCGGATAAAAATTAAACTATCAAGAGTTCGCTGCACGGAGTCACAGCTTAGGATGCGCGGGATGGTCTGTGAAATCAATGCCAGTATTTATATGATGCTCTGTGTATCAATGTTAACATATCTGTCAATGTCAAATTCAATTGACAATTCAACTCAACAGTCCGAATTCTACCTTCACTCCTTTTTTTTTTCTGCCCTTTCGTCACAGAGCATCTTATACAATGTGTAACAGAATTAACGCACAACCTCTTATGGGGTCATTGTACTTATCATTATGAACAACTTTCAATATGGGACCAACACTGAAATCGCGAAAAAAAAACAACAACCCCATACATTTCTGTGCGCATAATTCGACAAAATGTACCTACTGAACAGCTGTTTTTTTTTTCGCGTTTCGGGGTTAGTTTCATAGTGAAAGTTGTTCATAATGATGAGTACAATGACCCCTTAAGAGGTTGTGCGTTTATTCTGTTACACATTGTATATACTGGTACCTTTCGTCTACAACAGTTTACCATAAAATTCACGTAGACGATTAATTAAGTACTCGTTAGAAATATTCGTTTCTAAGGCTCGAATCGAGCAAATAAAACAACAAACAGCTCAATGTCAATGTCTATCTGACAGCAGAATGTTTACCGAGGTAAAAAGGTTGTTAAAATTCATCATAATCAGGCGAAAACTTATACCAGCGCAGCGGACGAACGTGAATGGGGCAGATTAAATTTTAGTCAGTTTAATTTTTCACCTCGAGGTGTGCTTGAACGGGGTGTAAACGCACCCCAAGCTAATACAATCTGTCAAACTTTCATAGATTTTCAACTATCGATTAAGCATTCAGTTTAAGAAGTTTGATTAGGAAAATTTTGACGATTTCAGGCAGCTTCATGTGCTGGCACGAACTGAAACTCAAACTCAAATCATTTATTTCAATTAGACCATTACAGGCACTTTTGAATGTCAAACAAAAAAAAAAGCTAAGCCACAGTCATAGTCACAAGGCATAATAACTTGAGAAAGTACTGTAGTTGCACATTCCAAAGCGTAGATCTCTATGGGGAAGAATGGGCAAGAAACTCCAAAAACCTGGAAAAAATTATGACATCAAATCAAGAACATTTTTTCATTTTCTTTATAATTTGAAGCTAAAAGCTGGTAAAAGTAAGCTGTTTCCAGCGGCATGCGTTGCAATGCATCTTTCCAATGCACTTTTTCTACATACTACCTCACTAAAATTTTACTACTCTACCCTGTCTACCATAACCTTCCCTGCCTGCCTAACTTATTACCTACCCTACCTGCCTGTCTACCTACCCTACCTCCCTACCTAACCTACCTGCCTATTTACCTACCTACTTACCTACCTTGTTTGAATAAACAACACCTTGAATTTATGCTGACCTAGTACTTTTGGTCGCCAAAAAGACGATTTTAGTCAAAATTCGGGAAAGTATTTGAGTATTTGATCATCCCAGGGAACATCGCATTTTTCCGGGATCAACCAGCATTTATACTATCTTGATATTAAATATCCAAATCCGCAAGGGTAGCCCGCGAAATTTAAATTTTCTTACGTTTATTGCAATTTGCAGGTCAGTGTCAGATTGTATAATGATGAAAATATAAATCGCGCTAGTAAAACGTATGAAGTTACAGAATTATAATCATTCAAAACATCAATACAACCCTTCAAGTTCATATAATCCCAAATAGTGACTTTTTCATGAAATAGCTATTGAATGCATGTTCGCAAACAGAGAAACGCAATACGCAAAAACGCATAACGCAAAACGCTGGCCGCACCGCACCGCACGCACCTCAGTCCGGACCATAGACTAGATATTAGTGCTAGTACTGACACTGACGTTAACTGACGTATGAACAAGGAAGAATTGACATTAGCTGTCAACTGAATAAAATTAATGGATTATCTTTGATCGCAGATTATCTAGACTAAAATACCTATTAAATCGACAAAACAACATGGCCTAGGAGATTCGTATGGTTCTCTAGATTTTCTCCAAGTGATATTTACTCGTACCTGATCCTGCCACCGAGTTTTTTCTTCAATTCTCTCACAAATTCTCTTCTGTCAACCGTCACGCAATCACTTACTCCTTTTTCTTTCATAACATTCCTTACACAATCCATCCATCGTTTCCTTGGTTTTCCTCTGCCTCTCCATCCATCACCGCTGTCTGAATAATATCCACGAAAAAAGTGTACGCCACCGATATTCAATTATTTCTAGTTTTTATCGTGCCTATGTGTTAGTTATATCAATTCTGCTATTTTTTAAACACAAAGATGGCAAAACTGCAAATGTGTAGGATATGTTTATATGAAAATGTTCACATGTATGTGGTTGCTAGCAAGAACCTACAGGAGATATATGTAAAGCTGACTGATATTCCAGTAAGTAAATTATATTACAGTCATGTGATCATGTCAGTTGGGCTATAGGGCCTTTTTTTTTTATAACGGCATCACGCAGTTCAGCCTATGAGGCTGGCTACTGCTTAACTGGACTAAACCTGTCCTCCAGCCAGGGGCATTTAACTTAAATATTAAGCGACCACTTGTTAAGGACATCCCAGCTCAGCCAAGGACAGCCTCGGCTTAGGGCATCGCTGGAGAGGGCAGCAAGGGGAAAAGCTTGATTTGAGGATTTTAGGGCCCAAGTGCGTGTCTCCTTTTTAAGGAAACGCTGACTGGTTGACATTACGCGTGACAAGAGGGCTGGCTCTTTGCCAAAGAATTAGCATTGCCATTAAAGTGGTAGTGGTGGTTAAATGCCAATGCTTCCTGTTGTTTATTTACTTTATTAGTGTATTTTGTAATGTAAAAAAATATGATATATAAGATGTGTTGTGAAAAATTACTGTTTCAAAACAAAAACAAAAATTACATCCAAAACACAAAAAAGTGAAAAATAACTTTACCTTCAGAAGCCGGTGACAAAAACACCAAATCAATCAAACAAAGGTCAAGCTCCAGAAGTCGGTTGACTTCTGAAGCTTGACCTTTATTTGCATCTGGTAAGACTGGCAGCCGACCACAAAATAGTTGGGAAAATGATGCAGATGATGAACAATGCATGTCATGGTAATGGGCTTATCCCCAATAAATGGAAATCTGCGTGTATTGTACACATCTGCGTACCCCCTCAGAGCATACAGGTGTGATGTTGTATAAACAATAAACATCCAAGCGATTGCAGCAGTCACTACAGATTTGCCGTCTATTTTTGAAGAGTTCCATAGTATATCTCCGAAGATCAGCATCAAATCTTCACCAAATTTAATTGGGACCACCTCAGAATTATAATCTTTCAAATTAAAAAAGAATTTTGAGAATCGGTCCACAAATGGGAAATCAGGTAACATAATTTAAAAAAAAAAACACGTCCTCCTTTTCTGATGTCGGTTAGAAATAGAAATCTCTCCCTCTTGAAGATTAAAAGTACCGTTTCCTGCATGTAAGTTATCCATGGCATTATCTTTAGTGTGCTCCTGGCGCCCGAGATTTCTATTTTTAACCTTTTATTTGGAACGCACTTATTCTTAGATCCACAATTTTGGATGGAAACAATAATTTTTCACAACACATTTTTTAGATCATATTTTTTTACATTACAATTTTATATTAATTAGTTCTTTTTAGGGTTCTGTAGCCGAATGGCAAAAAACGGAACCCTTATAGATTCGCCAAGTCGGTCTGTCTATCTGTCCGTGTATGTCACAGCCACTTTACTCCGAAACTATTAGGACTACACAGTTGAAACTTAGTAGGTAGATGTATTCTGTGAACCTCTATAAGGTTTTTATACAAAAATAAAAAAATATAAGGTTAAGGCGGTCTCCCCATACATGGAACTGAAACTAAAAAATATTTTTTTCATCAAACCTATACGTGCGGGGTGTCTATAGATAGGTCTTTAAAATTGACATTCAAATTAAAAATGAGGTTCCTAGAACCATTTTCTCTCAAAGTCCATCATTTGAAAGATAAACACCCTCCCCTCTAATTTCTAAAGTAAGAGGAGAAAAATTCTAAAAAAATATAGGATTATAGAACGTAAAAAAAACTTTCAACCAAAATTGGTTTTGAATAAGATTTGATGTTTATTTTTTGAGATATGGGACTTTGTCATCAAAGTGCAGCAACAACTTTGTTTTTCATTAACATACTATGGAAAACAAATTTAGTTTTGTTGATGAATGTAAAACAATACAACATATGAACGAATGCCTTTAAAATATTTTTATTAAATTGTTTAGTGCTACGGAACCCTGTGTGCGTGTGAGTACGACTCGCACTGGGCCGGATCTTTTTTGTAATTATTTAGTTTCAATTATTAGTAGCTTTTCTTCTTTTAAAAACGATGCCCCACACTAGGACTTTCTCCTGTATCGTGGGTGTGTTTACAAACATTTAAACTCACAAACACAAACAGCTAGACCCGGAACAACTATCTGGGGGCCTAAAACGGCTACTTTATCAGAATCATAATACGAATCAAGTTAAAACTCTTAAAATGGACTTTGTGGTCATAACCAAAAGACCATTTTAAGAATTTTAAATTTTTAACGTGATTCATATTATGATTCTGATAACTAACGCAGCCATTTTAGGCCCACTGTATATCATACAAATATTTGTTCCGTGCGGGGATCGAACCCGCGACACGCAGCGCAGCAGCCAATCGCTCAGCCACTGCGCCAACCGTGCCGTCATTTTTCTCTGGAAGTATTTTATTCATTCATATTCAAAATAAATAAAATAAAAAAACACTTTTGTTGCAGTTTGTAACTGAAGACAGTAGACCGATGCTCGCTTGTTCCTTCTGCTACACTAAACTAAAGCAATGCTTCCAGCTGCAGAGGAAATGTCTGGAGGCAGAGGAGCTGTTCGCTCAGATGTTCAATAATTGTAAGGTGAGGTGTGTGATAATAATTTGTTCAGGAGTTAAGGAGTAAAAGGTAACAGTAATATTATAAACACGAAAGTTGTTATTATCCTTTTCATGACTAAACGGCTGATCAGATCGTAATGAAATTTGGCAAAGAGATAGATTATATCCTGGGGAAGGACATTGGCTATCTTTTTTTCACACATACACATTTAAATTTCCATGCAAACAAAGTCGCGGGCACCAGCTAGGATTAATTTATTGACGTTGATTAGTTTTGTTCTGTTGACTGTATTCTTGGTCTAGTCGTCACATGTGCAACTGTTGAGCTTAAAGACCTGGGTTCTATTCCCAGGAGGGGCAAAGCTATATTGGCTATAAACCCAATAAGAGAAGAATTTTTCAGTAGCAGCCAGTGGCGATTATGGCTCGATTCCTACCGGCTTCCCTTTGAAAAATGGCACAGTCAGTATTCTATAAACAAATAATTTACTCACTTTAAGATATGTACTCCGGCTTACCTCTTACAAAAATTGAGCCTTCGCTACTGGTAGCAGCCACAGTCTGCACTTGTGCCCAGCTGATGGCAATAGGCTCACTTCCTATTACGAAGGGCTCGGACATAACTGGCAAAATGTAGGTGTACTATTGAGAAACCCCCGCGTATTACAGGCACAATGAATCTGATGATATGTTTATTTAATTTTGTTACAGCCTAAAGCATTAACAGACCGAGGCCACATAGAATGTTCCAGTGGATTTGTCGCAACTTCGATTGAGATTATAAGTATAGTCGACGATGGACAATCAGAAGCTGATGCATTTGAAATAGAGCTGCGGGCTACAAGTGTGAGGCAAAATGATGTTCTGGAGATCAAAGAGGAGCGCCACAGTTATGGTAAGTTCTATATTTTATTCAATGAGGGCTATCGTTTTTGAGCTCACCAGAGGGCTCCACTGTCGCGTAAGGTTATGTCAATCATTCTATTTTATACTCTATACTACCAATAACTTCATAAAAAGTTTATTTTATTACACATAACAACATAGTGTAAACTTGGGATACATTTATTTACAATATTCTCCCTAAAATTAGCAAGCATGAAACATTTAAACATCGTTTTACCTCCAAGTACTAACACATCATAGATCATAAGTTGCTACTTAAAATCTTCAAGTCTTAATTAATCAGGAATAGCTCAATCTAGACCACAATCGTGAATATTAGTAAAAATACGTGACAAAAAGCACGCAACGCGTGAACTTTCTATGACATCTGACATTCTGGTGGCCTCGCGCTACCCTAGCGCCTCTAGCGGCGAATTCACACGCGATAGCCCCCATTCCATTACTGATGGCGCGGCTGGCGCAGTGTTTTGTTTCAATTTAAAGCCGCAGCGTTTTGTTTCAATTTAACGTATTCAATCAAATCAAATCAAATTAAAATATTTTTATGTCACATAGGCCTAGATGGGCACTTATAAAACGTCGACAAAAAGGTGCACGGTTCGTGTTGGTCGATTCCTATGGAGAAGAACCGGCAAGAAACTCCATGGTTACTCTTTTCAAATCATTTGGTGTTACAATATTATCATGTTACAGCATTAGTATTTAAGTATGGGGGGACAGCATAGGCCCGACAATAGGTCGTTGCTTACTACACAAAAAATGTAAAAAAGGATAAAAAGTTAACAAAAGTTAACGAGCATCTGGGAATCTACAGAGCCCATAATGTTCACACATTCACAAACAATCGGTAAAAAAGAATCTATACAAAGGTAAGTAACTATTCTGAGCAAAAGATGTATAAATGATTTGAAAACTATCGTAAAGAATCTGGTTAGAAAGATGAGAAAAAATGAGATTGAGAATAGTTAGAGACATCCACATATTTGTGCCGTTTATGAGCTACCAGGGAAGCCGCATGCGCAGAAGGAACTAAAGCCAAACTTCTTTGTCTTCGACGTAGTCCTTGATTTTCTAATATGCTTTTTTGATGTAATTTTTGAACTTTCCATCAGTCAGTTCTATAACTGACTTTGGCAACTTGTTATAAAAGCGTATACTGTTTATAAGAAAAGACTTGCTAGTTTTAGTTAATCTGAATTTAGGTATTACAATTTCGTGTTTACTGCGTGTATTTATATTATGGAAGTCGCTTCTAATTTTGAAAAGCCCTCGATTTTTGCTGACATATAAAATACATTCTAAGATATAGAGTGAAGGCAGAGACAGTATATCGATCTCTTTAAATTTTCTCTTAGGGACTCGCGAGGACCCATTTATAGATTGCGCGGACTTCCCTCTTTTGTAGAATAAAAATTGAGTCAACGTCTGATCCCCACAGCAGAATGCCATAAGACATAATACTGTGGAAATAAGCATAGTATATTAACCTAGCTGTGGCTAAATCAGTTAACTGCCTTATTTTCCTTACTTCATAAGCAGCTGAGCTTAACCTACCCGAAAGAGTTCTAATGTGCGCGCCCCACTGCAATTTTGAGTCGATAGTAATCTCTAAGAATACAGTTTCCGCTATAACATCAAGTTTTTTGCCGTCAAGATTTAAATTTAGATCCCGTTGTGGTACATTTGGTAAAGAGAACTTTAGACATTTTGTTTTGTTCGCATTCAGTAAAAGATTGTTAGCTGCGAACCATTTTGAGAGAACAGTTAGACTTTCGTTGACATGTAAGACATTCGTATCATTTCTATTTATTTTAAAAATTGGCGAAGTGTCGTCAGCAAATAGAATTATATCCGATAATTTGGCCATCACATGCCATAATGCCCTAGAACGTGTTACGGTACTAAACCACAGTGACACTACAATGGATCAAAGGACACAGCGGATCACTTGGAAACGATGCGGCTGATGAACTTGCCAGAAGGGGATCCAGCACAAAAGCTTTCGGACCCGAACCCATTGTACCCATTCCCTTCAAGCAGCTAAGGAGTTGGTTAAAGGATCACACTCAAACGCAAGCGGGAAAATGGTGGACCTCGACACCAGGGTGCAGGCAATCCAAGGAGGCTATGCCATCCCTGGACACGAAGCTAACCAAGCGCCTTCTGCGCCTGGACAGAGATAGCCTGCGACTGGTGGCGGGGACCATCACTGGACATTGCTCACTGAACAAACACTTCCACACCCTAGGTATCACTGATAGCCCCCTGTGCAGAGCGTGCATGGAGGCGGAGGAAACTGTAGCGCATGTACTCCTCGAGTGCACCGGCGTCACCCAGATCCGTGAGGAGACTCTTGGAACACCGAGATCCCTTGAGGATGTCCTGAGAAGACCGGGAAGTTTGATCTGCTTCTGGAGGGAGGTGGGCTGGTTGGAGTAACGGCCACCATGGCTCACGTACAATGGTCCAATTTAGGGACTAAGTGCGGAAACCAAACCCTTAACATAGAACATTGGCCATCACATAAGGGAGATCACTAATGTAAACAAGAAATAGGACAGGACCGAGAATCGAACCTTGGGGCACGCCCATCTTGACTAGAGACCCGGAGGACGTCGCCCCATTTACATTTACTTTTTGCTGCCTGTTTGAAAGATAGGAAAGAACAAGATCAGCAGCTTGTCCACGAATTCCGTAGTGGTGTAATTTACAGATCAGTGTGTTGTGGTCGACGCAGTCGAATGCTTTTGAGAGATCACAGAAGATGCCAATGGCATCCTGGGACTTCTCCCAAGATTCCAAAATGTGACTGATGAGTTTTACTCCCGCGTCCGTTGTCGACCTACCCTTCATGAAACCAAACTGCTGACCTTGCAGAATCCCATTAGAGTTGAAGTGCGATAGCATCTGGTTCAGCATGATTTTTTCATAGATTTTACTCAGTGCTGGAAGCACAGATATAGGTCTATAGTTAGAAGGATCACTCTTACAACCTGATTTAAAAATTTATACTACTTTACTATGTTTCATTAGATCAGGAAACTGGCCGCTGTCCAAACATTGATTGAATATGCCTGTTAGGACAGGAGCGATTATTGTATTGTATTGTATAGCGGGCTGGTGTTTGCAACTCCAGGTCCAAGCGCGTATTTTGCGTGCGGGTGGGAAATGTATTCAATCCACCTTAGCTCCCCGAGAAAGGCCAGCAGCGCCTTGATGTTGCTGACAATCTCGCGGAGAGTACCTGGGTTACCGAATGTATGTTGTAACCACTGGGCAGTGCAGAAGCATGTGGGCTGCTGTCTCGTCTTCCTCCATGTAGGCTTGGCACAGGGGGCTGTCTGTGACTCCTATGACAAAGTGGTGTTTATTAAAATGCGGCTGGAACTGTGCGCAGCTGTAGTTTGATCAGCCGAAGCGCCCGTTTGGTGAAGCCGTCGACAGTAGGAAGTCCTTCCTTGGCCTGCCTGCACTCGCTATAGTCCAGCCATACCGGTGTGCAGGTACCCGAAAGGGAGTGGTACGATGGGTTCGGGTCCCTATTAATGTAACTATTGACTTATGCTGGAAAGCTAGATGCAAAAGCGAGCTCGAAAGTTTTAGTGTCCTGTCTGGGATGAATAAAGTTTTTTTTGATAGCCTCTAGCTTTGACAGTTACAGGAACTTGGGGCCTTGGATCGTGGGGCAGTGCATAAGCATAATGAGCCTATAATGTTCCCACTGCTGGGACACACGGCTTTTTCTCTATGAGAGGGAATGGACTATAATCCACCACGCGGGTCCAGTGCGGGTTGGTAGATGTCACATGTCTTCGAATTTTTGGTTCTAGGACATGCTGTTTCCTCACGATGTTTTCCTTCACAGTTTTGAGAGCAGTGGTGATGAAATAAATTACACAAAGTAATGCGCCCGTTTGTTCCCAACGAGTCACACTGTAATCTGTCACACTGTGACTCGTTGGGAAAAATTGTGAATAAACATCCCAACCAGACACACTGTTACTCGATAGGACAACTTTTAGTGTTTATTCCCAACGGATCACACATTCACAAGCCAAGTGAAGAGTGTCACTCGATGGGAACAAAATATTCTCCTACTGTAACACTGACATATTGGCACTACGTCTTACCCAATCAGTAAAACCATTGAGACTCATCATTTGTCCATGATTTTTTATTAATTAGAGATTTGTTTTAATACAAATAATGAAAGATAAGTTGTAAAAACCACCATAATTATTATAATTATCAATCACAGCATGTCAAGATAAAATCATAAAAAAACTGCACTTAACATATTACATCGTTTTAAATATATATTTTTTCACAAAATATATACCACCACTCTCCTCCTCTACTCCTCCTCCTCTTTACTTTTCTAAACAGAAAATAGGTAACAGACTGTTATCAAAATCATGTAATCTTTACTTTTACTAATTATCTTTCATTATTTGTATTAAAACAAATCTCGAATTTCAAAAATCATGAACAAATGATGAGTCACAATAGTGTTACTGATTGGATAGGAAGTACTGCCAATATGTCACAGTGTTTCTGTATGAGAATATTTTGTTCCCAACGAGTCTCACACACTCTTCACTTGGTGTGTGATCCGTTGGGAATAAACACATAAAGTTGTCCTATCGAGTAACAATGTGACTGGTTGGGATTTTTATTCTTAATTTCTCCCAACGAGTCACACTGTGACTCGTTGACTGGGTCGCCTCGTCGCCTGCCTGGGTTCGAAGCCACGACTTTCTGTTTGTAAGTCGTAGCCGCCACCACAGGGCCATCGTTACTCTCACCGTGCCCAGTGTGCCCAATAGAAAAGATGACCCTGAATACAAATAAGATGCTATGTATGTTTTTGTTTTAATTACAGATTTTGAATCGGAAAATAACTATGCAGAAGAAAATAGCAGTATATATGTAGAAAGTAGACCACCACACCATCCTGCTTCAGATTCAGAAGATGATGTGCCTCTAATGGAGATCAAAACTGAAGTGGAAACAGTTAAGGAAGAAATAGATAACTTATCTAAGAAGCAGTGTGGAGGGAAGAATACTAAAAGTAAGATCCTATTGGTGTAGCCAGTCAGACGTCATTAACGTCTGTACTGGCTACCACCGACGCCGACGCCCTGTAAGTGGCGACATTTTAGATAAACTATAAAGGGTGTAAGAAGACTCTTAACGAAGCCGAAAAGCACTGGTTCTCCCCGTCATTGCGAACATTTTTTTGTTCTAGACCATACCAACCTTCTAGTTACGGAGGTATTGGGGGTCACAGTTCCAACATTTTCACAATTTTTTTTTTAAATGTCATGTTTCTAATGTAAGATTTTTACTTTAAACACCTCCACGACCCCAAGGAAATTCAATCCATCTATCAGCACAATGTTTTGAGTGCGTTACTTTGAGTCCTACCGTAAAACGTGATTTTTCACCCAATAAAAGTCGTTTCCCATCAATATTATCCCAGCAATAATTTTTGCATAAAGTAACAAGGGTTCGCTTCACACTGTATTCAATCGAAAGAGTGTAAAGACCTAACGAAGCCTTAAGCACAAAACACAAAACTTTAAGCACAAAGTACAGAGGCGGACTTAATGCCATAGGCATTTTCTACAAGTCAACCTTACCCCCCCACCCCACTGAACAATTTATTAAACTTAACCTTTATATATGCGTTTTTTCTCGCACCATTCTGCAACCCCCCCCCGTTGGTTTAATGATGTTGTATCTAGACCCAGCCGCAAAGTGCTTAACTATGCTTAATGTTCCTAGGCGAAAATTAAATTGTTTTCTAATAATAATGTTTATTGCATGTCCATTACTGTTCATAACAAATTACTTGATGGCTTCAAAACTCTCCTCAGGCCTCAGAAAATTTAAATGCAAATTATTTAACTTTCTCTTAAGCAAATGTTATTACTTATACTATCGGGGGATTCATAAAATCTTCAGCTTTTATGAATCCCCCGATTACCTGATTACGATGATTACTTGAATATTTGACATTATTGCCTATAAATCGTAATTTATCTCCTTGACATCATCGTAATTTATCTCCTTGACATCATCGTAATTTATCTCCTTGACATCACTGACTTATATAATTAATCTCTTTTACAACTATTGTTCAATTTAATTAAATTATTTGTAATTCTAATGATTAAAAATTTAATTTAAAAAAAAAACCTAATTTAATATTAATAATTTTACAAACCATATTTGTAGGCAACGAAACGGCAAAACAATGATTATGATATCGTAATATGTAATGTTTAAAACGACTTTGTACAATATTCTGACAAATAAATGCATTCCATTCTGATGTTTTGTTTATCAACAGATATGGCACTTGGACCTCCAGTCACTGACCTGCCAGAAGTAGTACATATACCACCATACCGTCCTAGATCACTTTCCGAAGATAATGTACCTTTGAAGGAGATAAAGGCTGAAGTGGAAGAACTCTTAGAAAAGGGTCAAGTACTATCTGAGCAGAAGCCGAAAGCCAAGAAGACCAAAAGTAAGTATTTAGTTTACATACATACAGGGTGTAAAAATACCCTTAACGAAGCCGAAAGGTACTTGTTCTCCTCGCCATTGCGATCATTTTTTTGTTGTAGACCATACCTGGGAACCTTCTAGTTACGGAGATATTGACGGTCAAAGTTCCAACTTTTAAAACAAGTTTTTTTTTTAAATACATGTTTTTAACGTATTTTTTTACTGTAAACACCTCCACGACCCCCGTATTATTCAATCCATCCATCAGCACAATGTTTTGAGTGCGTTACATTGAGTTCTACCGTAAAACGTGTTTTTTTACCCCAAAAAAATGTCGTTTCCCAGCAATAATTTTTGCGTAAAGTTACTTAGTTTGATGTACAGAAAGCTTGGGTGACGGCTTCGTGAAGGGTCCTGTTACACCCTGTATAGGGTGACTGGTAATTAGTGACCGATACTTAAACACGTGATTGTGCTCATCTTAACAAACAACTTTCCCAAAGAAACATTTTTTTATACGCATTCACTTTTTTCACACTAACACAACAGCCCTATGAAATTCGCTGCGCGGCGGCTCTGCCTATCCACTGTTGCACGGTGCGATAGTAATGAGACAGAACGGCGTCACGCGGCTAACAGCTGATAGGTCTCAGGCGCGCGCGCGCGAATTTCGTTTGTGTTGTTGTTGTGTTATTGTGATTAAAGTGAATAGGTATAAAAAAGTGTTCTTTGGGAAAGTTGTTTGTTAGCATGAGTACAATTACGTGTTTAAGTTCCGGTCAATAATTATCAGTCACCCTATATACAGGGTGTAAAAATACCCTTAACGAAGCCAAAAGGCACTTGTTCTCCCCGCCATTGCGATCATTTTTTTGCTCTGTACCATACCTGGGTACCTTCTAGTTACGGAGATATTGGAGGTCAAAGTTTTAACTTTTTCATAAGTTTTTTTTTTCAATACTAGTTTTTGAGGTTATGACTTTACTTTAAATACCTTCATGGAGGTATTTATAGTAAAGTCATGACCTTTTTACGATTCAATGCAGCCGACCTCAACTTTGTTGGGATAAGCTAGGCAGATTTGTAGACTGAGGTTATACACATATTATACCAGTTTTTGTTATAATCACAGGACCACCCGTCATGAAGAAATCAAAACTTAAAGAAGACACATCCACAGGCAAGAAAAAGAACAATGTAAGGTCAAACTTGAAGACTAACCAGACAACTCAGATTCGTACGTCATCGTCTATTACTAAATCCAAGGATCCTATCTTTAATACAAAACTTGTAAAAACGGGTACTGATAGTGTTTTTAATTTATCCGATTTAATAAATAATGCTATAGATACCAATTTCGGTAGTCAAAGTGTTGGTGGAAAAAGATTAAAAACCAAAACTATAAAAAGTGATGATTTAAATACGGTAAATGTTAAAGAAGATAGTTTCAAATGTGATATATGTGATCATACTTATAAAGATAAGGGGAATTTAAGAAGACACGTGATTGGACACGGTGAAGCACCTTTCAAATGTAATATATGTGAACGTGGCTTTCACGCCAAATCTCATTTAGCCAAACATCATCGTACTCACACTGGAGAAAGACCTTTTGAGTGTGATCAATGCCAGCGCTGCTTCAGCGAAAGAAGTAATTTAATAAAGCATCTCCGTAGACACACTGGCGACAAACCTTACAAGTGTGACGTCTGTCAGCGTAGTTTCAATCAAAAATATCACTTACAATCACACAGCCTCGTACATACTGGTGAAAAACCTTTCAAATGTGATGTCTGTCAGCAAGGTTTTAACCGTTTATATAACTTTAAGCAGCATTATCGGACACACACTGGTGAAAAACCTCACGAGTGTATTATATGTCGCAAGACTTTCACTCACAAAACTTCACTAACCAAACACTTGCGTAATCACACTGGTGAAAAACCTTTTAAATGCTTTGTGTGTCAGCGTAGTTTCACACATAAGCAGTCTTTGGATATGCACTTCCGAAAACACACCGGTGAAAAACCTTACAAGTGTGACGTCTGTCAAAAATGCTTCACTCAAGGTTCTCATTTGAAACAGCATCTCGCTAGAAATCACATTGGTGATAAACCGTAGTGAGAAATGTTACATCGGCTTGGTTTTCGAGTAGGCCATAATTTTAATAAATACATTTTTGCTGGTAAAAACTGAATAGATGTGGTTCATGGCCGGCAATGTGTCGCTGTGTGTGATTTCAAAATAACAACTGAATGAATATTAAAGTATATATAACGTGTAACAGAAAGGGTATAGTCATATGGAAGAGTGTGGTACGGACCATCAAACTGAACAACTTTCTCTATGGGACCACCATCGTAATCACAAAAACTAATCAGCCGTCCCATACATTTGGGTCGAGTAGATATTGATATTTTGTATGGGGCAGTTGATTATTTTTTTGTGATTTCGATGGTGGTCCCATAGAGAAAGTTGTTCAGTTTGATGGTCCGTACCACAGTTTTCCATATGAATATACCTTTTCTGTTACACGCTGTATACGGTGCTTAGAACAAAAAAACGTGTTTTTTTTTCAACTTTTCCGCCTGTCTGTTTGTTTTGGCTAATCTCCGAAATGGCTGGACCAATTTTGATGGAATTTTTACTGGTAGGTAACTGATTTTATAAACAGCGGAGTAACATAGGCTACTTTTATTTTAGAAAACGGATTAGGGATCCGTACAAAAAAAAAAGAAACCCTCGAAATTGTTAACCTTTTCACTGCCAAATCTATCAATCAGAACGCGATGCCTCGCCTAGCGCCAAGCAATAAATGTAAACCGATATCTACAGTAAATAGTAGTGATGAGGGCATCGGCATAATATCGATGAATGAAGATGTATACGCGTTAAGTTTAGTTTTATTTATAATATAGTATAATTTTACGAATATAAATAAAAATTGATTCAATATTTTCATATTTGTTTTATTTCACAGTATCCTTAGTCGAAAAACCAGTAAATAATAAACTCAAACTCAAAGCATTTATTTCAATTAGACCATTACAGGCACTTTTGAAAGTCAAACAAAAAAAAAAAAGCTAAGCTACAGTCACAGTCACAAGGCATAATAACTTGAGAAAGTACTGTAGTTGCACATTCCAAAGCGTAGATCTCTATGGAGAAGAATGTGCAAGAAACTCCATGGACACTCTTTTTAATCAAAATATTGTTACAAAATCTTGGTTACATCATTCACGTTGAGATTATACATATATGTGAGAACGATGTAGAAAGACGTGCACATTAAGAGCGCCCAGAGTAAAAGATTAAAATAATCAACACTTTCAAAATAAAGTAATTAAAATAAACCGTGGCAGCTAAGAGATGACCACTCCCAACTGACAGCGCCCGTTCACGAACATGACGCATGGCTCGGCGCCATTCAACTCAACCATATTGAAGGGAACCAAATGACCCGACACACGCGCCACCATCAGCGAGAAATTTGAGTG
The DNA here is from genome assembly GCA_947578425.1 of Eugnorisma glareosa. NCBI lineage: Eukaryota > Metazoa > Arthropoda > Insecta > Lepidoptera > Noctuidae > Eugnorisma > Eugnorisma glareosa. The sequence goes on from OX387984.1 coordinate 3,680,480, forward strand.
AGCATGACATTCTCTCAGCCACCAGGCTACATTCAAGTCAATGAAAGATAAATAAATGTAAATGGTTGCTTTACAGTACATAGTACTCACACATGTGCTATGCAATTATATAATATTATTAAGAGATGGAATCTATACAAAGCAAGGATATTATTACAATCTTCTGCAGCTTCCACAATAACTTAACATGGTAATCAATTAGTTTGCTCCTATGGTTGTGGAGCAGGACCAGCATTGAGCCAAGCATTTTTATCATCAATATAGTCCCCCAACTTATAATATGCTTGCCTACATAGTGTGCGTTTTATACAAGATTTAAATTTCGTCTCATTCAGTTGTAGAATGTGAGGAGGTATTTTATTGTAGCATTTTAAACAGTCCCCATGAAAGATGAGTCTACTTTAGCTAGCCTGAAACCTGGCTGAACTAGTTGGTCCCTATTTCTAGTATTATAGTGGTGTCTGTCACCTCTCTTACTAAATAAATGCAGATTTTTCCTAACGTACATGATGTTTTCATAGATGTATTGACAAGGTACTGTCATGATGTTAATTTCTTTAAACAGTTCTCTCAGAGAATCGCGCCTACGTAGATCATATATGGCTCTGATGGCTCTTTTCTGCAGAATAAATATAGACTCAATGTCTGCAGCCCGTCCCCATAGTAAAATACCGTATGACATAATACTATGAAAATAACTAAAATAGACTAGCCTCGCGGTATCTACATCAGTAAACTGACGGATTTTTCTAACAGCATATGCTGCTGAACTCAGCCGTCCTGCAAGAGATGTTAAATGAGGACCCCATTGTAGCCTTGTGTCGAGCGTAATTCCCAAGAAAACAGTTTTATCGACAAATTCTAGTTTCTCTTGATTCAATATTATGTCACAATCACTACTTTTGACATTTGGCAGAGAAAATTTTATGCACTTAGTTTTTTTCCCATTTAGTACTAAGTTATTAGCGGTAAACCAATTATGGACCTGCAGTAGGGCGTTATTGACGTCGTCAAGATTAGTGGCACGTCTGTTTATCCTAAATATTAAAGAAGTATCGTCAGCAAACAATACCATTTGCGGTTGGTTGTTAAATAAGTGGGGTAGGTCATTAATGTAAACTAAAAAGAGAAAAGGACCCAATATCGAACCTTGTGGTACGCCCATTCTTACTTTTAAACCTATTGAATTGACACCATTTACACACCTGCTGCTGTCTATCATTCAAATACGATTTTACTAAACTGAGCGCAAGTTTACCTAAACCGTAATGCTCAAGTTTTAATAGCAGGGTTTCGTGATTTACGCAATCAAATGCCTTCGAAAGGTCACAGAAGATTCCTATGGCATCTTGTGCCTCTTCCTACGCAGTAAATATGTGTTTTAATAAAGAAACACCGGCGTCAGTTGTACAACGTCCCTTGGTGAAACCATACTGTTGCTCGTGTAAGATTTTATTGGCGTTAAAATTGTTTAGCATTTGATTGAGCATTATCTTTTCAAACACCTTGCTGAAAACCGGCAACACAGATACGGGCCTATAGTTATTGGTGTCTTTACTATCCCCGGATTTAAAAAGCGGTATTACCTTACTGTATTTCATTAGATCCGGGAAGACCCCTTGATCCACGCACAAATTAAATATTGAGGCTAAATACGGTGCTATAGTCTCAATAATTGAGGTACAAGCTTTGATAGACATACCCCATAGATCTTCGGTTAATTTGATCTTGATTTGCTTAAAAGCTTTTATGACTGCTATGGGGTTTATATGCTGAAATTTAAATTCATTCGGACAGGCTGAAACGTTCGCTTTCAATAAATCAACAGAAAGCAAGGGTGAGGAATTTAAGGTTTCTGTAGTTTTAATAAGTATCAAAGAAACAAATGCTTAACTCAATTAGAGTTGAAATATGGTACATCTCTATTTTTCAATTTCGGTTAAATTCAATTCAGGTGGCCTACCATGACGTCTTAAAGCAGGAGTAATTCCAGCGTGGGAAAAGCGGCCAACCCGTCATACTTTTCATACAAACGCTCGTACGTGATTATGCCGTTGTTACACATCTATCTTTGAATTTTTTGAACTAATAGGTATTTTGTGCACTTCTAGGTTTCTATGGAAGCAAAAAATAAAAAATTGTAGAAACAAATTCAGTATTAGCCTCCAAAATTGCTGTTTTGCACAAATTTTACCTGAACTTTGGCCGTTCATAATGTACTCTTAAAACTGTAAAAATAAAGAAAACATCTCGATAGAAACCTTGCACATGTTGTGGAGATTCTTAATGACAAATATTTATTTCACACACTTGTAAGACTTATTCAAAAACACGTATTTCCTGGAACAAGTTTAAGAAATTTTTGGAACACTATTTTTCGTTCAATGTCATCGCGTTATGGCGGTATGAGGTGCGCGGGAGATGAGTTCTGCGGGGTCGGGGCGGGGTAAGACCCCCCGTCTTACCCCGCCCCGACCCCGCTGAGTTGAAAGAAAATCGCCGCTGTGGCTCTGGATGAAACAACAAGCTTTTCGATCATGCTCGCGTTGACGTTAGATGGACCGGGAAGGGCCCTCTTTAGACGTCATGGTAGGCCACTAGCCCCCGTATTCACAAACGTTCGGATTCAACTTTGATTCGGAAAGTCGTATGTCTATCTCGCTCGTTTTCGTAATGCCAAAAAAAGATAGATATACGACTTGCCGAATCGAAGTTGTGTCCATGGAGTTTCTTGCACATTCTTCTCCATAGAGATCTACGCTTTGGAATGTGCAACTACAGTACTTTCTCAAGTTATTATGCCTTGTGACTGTGACTGTAGCTTAGCTTTTTTTTTTTTGTTTGACTTTCAAAAGTGCCTGTAATGGTCTAATTGAAATAAATGCTTTGAGTTTGAGTTTGAGTTTGAGTTGAATCCGAACGTTTGTGAATACGGGGGCTGATTACGGAATAGGGATGTCGTCAATAGAGTTTTTTTTGGGGTGAAACTCACATTTTACGGTAGGACTTAATGTAACGCACTCAAAACATTGTGCTGCATTGAATGGTAGGGGGTCATAATATAGGTATTTAAAGTAAAGTTTTATAATTAAAAACGTGAATTACTTAAAAAAAAAAAAACATGAAAAAGTTGGAACTTTGACCCCTATTATCAACTAGAGCCAGTCTTCCGCAAACTTTTTGTGTTCACGGTACATCTAGAAAATCGGAAAATTTTGGTGTAGTTTCGCAGCTGTTTGAGTAGGCATTTTTCTTCAGTTTGTCTATTTAACTTTATGAGAAAACCTTATTTTCCGACAAACTCAGACCGCCGCCATCCCGACCTCGCCGCCGCCCGTGGTCCTTCGCGACGTCCCCTTTCAAACCCCTCCCCCGTCCCTTGCAAGAGCCAGCCCGCGATGCCGAGCCATTAGCAATAAACCAGCCCCTAGACCAGCCTGTCCTCTTGCTGCCCTCCCTAGCGACGCCCCAAGCCGAGGCTCGTACCCCACAGGGGGTGCCCTTAGCGAGTGGTCGCTTAGTATTTAAGTTTAATTTGCCCCTGGCTGGAGGCCTTAAATTCAAAGCATCCACAGGATTAGACCGGTTAAGCAGTAGCCAGCCTCTTATGCTGAACAGCGAGATGCCATTACCAAAAAAAAGACCTTGTTTTCCGAGGCATACCAACTAATGACCTCGGTACACCAGTGAGCCGCGGCATACGCTTTGCGGCACATTTAACTAGTCTTTTATATTATTAACTAGAAGAATATAGACTAGAACAAAAAAATAATCGCAGTGATGGGGAAAACACAAGTTCGCACGCCTTGTCTCATGGGGGTAGCCAGAATGTACCTACATAAAACCACCAGCTAACCTTACATATTCCTTTCCCCTCGTCCACGTTCATGCAGCGTAGACTTTCGTATATAAATGCTATGGCCTTGAAAAAATTAATTTTCTTAATTTCACACAAGAATGACTTTTACATGACAGAAATGCTGAAATAACGATCAAGAATTAAAAAAAAAACTATTTCCGTTTTTAATATTCAAAGAAATAATTCTTTAGTTTTGAATGTATGTAATTAAAAATTACAAATGATAGTCCGTGTTTTCATTATTTTCATTGGTGTGTTTTTTGTATTAAACACAGGGTGTAATGGACATCATTCCGAACCCTTATTTTTCATCGGCATTTTTAGGGTTCCTTACCCGAAGGGTAACCAACAGGACCATTACTAAGCCTCCGCTGTATGTCCGTCCGTCTGTCTGTCATAGAGCTGTAGCTCATGATCCGTAATAGGTCGACAGTTGAAATTTTGACAGAATATGTATTTCTGTTGCCGCTTCAATGATGTTATATATAACCTCATTGTGCCGCTACAACAACAAATAATTAAAATAAATTAAAAATTAACGGGGGCTCCCCAACCACGGTGGTACAGGACCCTTCATGCGCGTTTTTTTTTAATCGGTCAACATGTCTCAAAAAATAAACATCAAATCTTATTCAAAGCAATTTTTGTTGATAGTTTTTTTTACGTTCTATAATCCTATATTTTTTTCAGATTTTTTCTCCTCTTACTTTTGAAATTAGAGGGGGGGACACACATTTTACCACTTTGGAAGTGTTTAGTTTAGTTTCAGTTCCATGTGTGGGGAGACCCCCCTTAATCTTATATTTTTTTTATTTTTGTATACAAACCTTATAGCCGGTCACAGAATACATCTACCTACTAAGTTTCAACTGTGTAGTCCTAATAGTTTCGGAGTAAAGTGGCTGTGACATACACGGACAGACAGACAGACAGACTTGGCGAATCTATAAGGGTTCCGTTTTTTGCCATTTGGCTACGGAACCCTAAAAAGGAGATTTGGGGGGTGTTAAACTATCAGGAACAAGTTTTGAAAAACTAAATTATATAAACTATCTCTGGATTTACCCATACAAAACGATCATGGGCGCCTACAGGTTTATTTCCGGGGGGCTTCCCGAAAAGAGCTTGTACTCCACCATGGATATGTTAGGTTTTCGTTTGTCGGTGTCGATTCATGCAAGGAATAATTTTTTCGATTTATTTAAAAAGGCCTATCAATTGAGAAAAGTCAGGATTCAAGAGCGAGCACGGCGAGCTCGTAACATTTTAAGCACCCAGTTTGAATTTGATAGGCTTACAGAAATTGTGTCAGTTTATAAAGAAAAACTGAAAAGAACGCAGAATGTCAGAGCGAGCAAAGCGACCTCGAAAATATTGGCACTACATCGTGTAGGTTAGATTAGTTTTTCGAAAATTTTTGCACCCTTCCTAGGATAAATTAAGTTCTTTGTGCATTCATATAAGAATGAGAATAAAAAAGTACAGGATATATTAAGCGACTGAAGCGAGTTGGAAAATTTTAGCACCACTCCTTTTGTTAATATATATTATACAGAAAGGAGAATAGGAGGGACTCTGTCAACTTTTGCAGAATTGGAAAATGTATAAGATGTATTGGCGAGCGAAGCGAGCGAGAAAATTTTTGTATTCCGCCTCGGATAGGTTAATTTTTTTATAGGTGTCGGAGATTTCGGTGGAGTCTAACCTTTACCCCCTCTGCCTCCGGCCCTGCGCCTGAGATAGTTCGATTTTACAGTTTTAAGATGAAAAGAACGCAAGAGCGAGCGAAGCGAGCTGGGTCTCTATTTATTTTATTTAAATCAATGAGTTCAGAAACATGATCACGGTCGACCTAGGCCCGGCCTAAGGCGGAGTGATCATGACCCCCCTGGCTCCCCTCTTGGTACTAATAGAATTCAAGAGCGAGAGATGAGAGATTCAAAATTAAAGCAGCCCGCCTCCGCCCCTTGTATTAGGTGTAACGATACGTTACCTATTTTAAATTAAAGTTAAGAATACAAATTAAATTAAAGTTAATAATTCTAAGCTAATTAGCCTTCACTTAAAGTTTTATTATTGTACAGACAGACTGTCGCAATCCTTTTCTTATTAGCTACGGGGCGATGCGCGCGCGCACCTCTCAGACCGGTTCCAACGTATACGTCACGATCGCCGGGAGCTCACTCGCGCGGAGGCCGGCCGACAGTCCACTGTACCGTGTCAAAGCGACTCCACGCACCTATTGCGCGGCACCGCTTCTTATTTTATTACGTCGCAAGGCTTGTCGACATTATATCTGGAAAATTACTATTGCTGAGGAAGGCTGGTAAATTACTATTGCTGAGTAAACTCTGTGTTCCCACCTCTGGGTAAGCTGTGCATTATTACTTCGTAGTTGTTGAGATGTGCTTAAAATATTGTAACGCTATATATAGTTTGAATTGTACGTAACGGGACACTTTATTTGAAAATGTAACGGCAACCTACGGCCAGCCGCTTATGCTACGATAGTGTTGCAAGCGTAGTACCTACTTACTTGGTACTTAGCTAGCTGCCGTTATTTTAAATGCTTGGCCGTCTCAGTGTTCTTTTACTTTTTATTGATAAATTTATTTATTTATTTAGTAGGTGGCTTTCCTTGTATTTTATTAAGTTTCAATCCTGTTTATAACTGTTTCCTTTGTTCTTATGTAGCTTCACTCATGTTTGATACCTAATGTAAATACCACTCTGGTTTCTTCGCTCCTTGGAAAGCTAACTTGTATTTGGGGGTACTGTATAATCCCTAGGTTTTCTTCGGACATCCCTTTCGTTGCGTGATCCTAATGCCGAAGTGCTTGCGTTCCAGGAACACCCTTAGGGTTCAACTCGGACCCGATCTAGTCGTAGAGAAACGACGGCGCGGCAGCGCGTAGACTGCAAACTGAAGACTGGAATCTGGAGTCTGGACGCGGCACCACCCGGGCCATCCCAGCAGAGGCGTGTGGAAGGAGGAAGCCACAGGAGAGTGCGGTATTCCCCGACCGCGACCGTGTGAAAATTGATTAGGTGACCTGACCTGCGACCCTCTTTTTTTTTTTTTTTTTTTTTTTTTTGTTATCGATGGGAAATCATCAAATGACCCCTCCCGCTCTGGGCTGAGCAGGAGGGAGTGTCAGACTTGTACTGACTAAAACCCATCCATGTTCCTTCCTTTGCCCTTTGTGTTCCAGGGCCGCGGTATCTCTTTCGAACAGTCCCGCAACCCTGGCAGGCGTTGGCCCTTACGGACCCCTTCCTGTTTGCTGACTCTCTTTGAGGCGCGCGTGGAACACGAACGCGCCGTCGACACGGCCTGTCGTCATAAGACGGACGGACGGCGAGCTAGCCCATACCTCACCGTCCACAGGCCCGCGTCTACGGTGGCCCCCGACGCCCGGTGCGTCTCCCGCGGCGGCTGGGACGTGAGGTTCTCTCCCTCTCACGTCCCGCCACCTCTTTCGCTAGCATGACTGCTGAAGGAGGTGACGGCGTCCCATTCCGTCTCGCTCCGGACCATGGATTGAACCAGGGCCGGACGCGAGAGGTCGCCGCCGCCGATCGCCGCTACGAGGACACGGCGTTGCTCCGCCCAAGCGGAGCAGACCTGCACAGTGTGCTCCACCGTGTCCTCCGGTCGATCCTCGCAGTGGTGACACCCGGGCGTTTCCTCCCGCCCGATTAGGTGCAGGAACCTCCCGAAACAACCATGTCCGGTGAGGACCTGCGTCAGGCGGAAGGTGAGGGCGCCGTGGCGCCTCTCCAGCCACTCCTCAAAGAGGGGACTTACCGCCATTATAGTGGCGTGCCCTGCACGGGGTTGCGACAGTCGCTCTCTCCATGTCGCCATGAGATCACGCCGGAAGTCTGTCCGCTGAGCGACAATTTGCCGCGGCAGCGGAGTTTCCCCCCGGCGTAGTGCCTCCACGCGCCACTCGTGCAGGCGCGCGAGGACTATCGCCTCCAGAACCTGCGACCCTCTCACCTCTTAATTTATTAAACCTTTCATTTAAATTCTTTCTTTTATTCTTTTCTCCCCTTGACTTGTTACACTAGGTGACATAGGTTCTTTTTGTTTAACTTCATACAGATATGAGAGTAAAAATACAGACAGGATGCATTAGCGAGCGAAGCGAGGTCGAAAATTTTAGCATTCTGCCTCTGAAAGGTTTCTCTTGTTGAACGATTAAGCAGGAAGTTAATCATTTATATCCGAAAAAATATAATTTAAGGAGGTTTTTTCAATTGGCGTGTAGGATTTTGGGGGGGGTCATAACCCCCGTGACCCCCCCACCCCCCTGGGACCGCGCCTGGCCACGACCACGACATTTAACCCCATTGAGTGACTTTTTCATGAAACAGTTATTGAGTGGGGTTAAAAAAATAATGAGAGTTGTATTGATTTTAATGATTATAATTCTGTAATTCCATACGTGTTACTGGCGCGATTCATATTTTTCATCAACATACAACCTGACATTGACCCGCAAATTGCAAAAAACGTAAGAAAATTTATATTTCGCGGGCTACCCTGCTGGCGCTTCCACCTTAAGTAGTTAGTATTTTTTACTAGCAAATGCTGACAACTCTAATCTTGACACCTTTCTTGACCTTTTTTTGACACAATGACAATTACAACTACGACCACGTGTTGGTAGGTTGGGAGCTTATCTTTTAGGAAAAAAATGTTCGGGCTTAAAGGATGATGGGCGTTTTGGTACGGGCCCTCAACAGCAATAATGGGAGCTATCGCGTATGAATTCGTCGCTAGAGGCGCTAGTGTACGCGGGGGCACAGAAATGTCAGATGTCATAGAGAACATTCTATGACATCTGACATTTCTGTGCCCGCGCATTGCGTGCTGTTTTAACATGTATTTTTACAAATATTCACGACTGTGGTCTAGATTGAGCCATTCCTGATAAATTATGACTTGAAGATTTTAACTGTCAACTTAGAATCTTAATTGTCAGTACTTGGAGGTAAAATGATTTTTAAATGTTTCATGCTTGAAGTTTACACTATGTTGTTTTACGTAATAAAATAAGCTTTTTATGAAGTTATTGGTACTTTAAAGTATAAAATAGAATTATTGACAGGACCTTAATCGACAGTGGCGCCATCTGGTGAGCTCAAAAACGACAGCCCTCATTGTAATGTCGTAGAAAAGGTCTTTTCAATATGAACAAAAGAAATGCTGTGACGAAATTCGCTGTCCGTTCGTTGTTATGCGGTATGAAGATAGACTTATTTTGTAGAAATATACGAGGTGGACGGGACACTGACGCGAAAATGTTTACCACGTATTCATTACAGCATTCCGAGCCTCCAACATAGAAATTTTCCATCGGTAATAAGGTAGGTATATGCAAGAAATACAAAACTTTTTTTATTCCTTTAAAATGCTTTGTATTGGACCATAAAAACATTGTGGTATACTTGTTTAATTCTCTAATACAACGCTTATTTTACAATTTAATACTTTATGTAGCGTCTTTTTGGTGAAACGGAACGCAAACACAAAACGTATCGATTCCGGTAGTGACGTCAAAATATATGTGTCAAAGGAACACTTTTAGTTGAAAAGTACTTAAAGTTTCACTAAAATTTTGCTATAATATTGTTATTGCAATTGTTGCTTAAATAAAGCACGTACATTTTAGTAAAACTATTCTACAAAGGGCAAAAAATTTGATTTAAACAAGGCAGATAGAGGTAAGTGACATCAAATGCTATGACATGAATGGCCGCGATAGTCATGGACGTTTGAACTGTCGTAAAAATTGTAGGAGTTTAATATTTTTTTGTGCGACAAGCAGTACTTGAAATTAACTTTGAATTATTTTCTTGGGTTGATAGTACTGCATATTATTGATTTAAGTGAAAAAAATATTACATGCATATTCCCTCAGCTGTTTCCTACAAAAGTGCAATACCTAAATAATCAAAGTGTAAGGAACATTAAACATTTCTAATTGGGCGCGTTTTGTCCATCTCCTTCTAAGGGCCATGCATAAATTACGTCACAAGAATTTTATGATTTTTTTACCCTCCCCCCCGTCATTTTCACAGCTGGTCACATTTGTGAGACTCCCCTATCCGTAGTGTGATGTTTTCAATTTTGTATGTTCATATAGATAAGATTTGAAAATATATTTAAATTTTTCGTTAATAGTTACTTAAAGATATTAGATTTAAAAAATGTGATGTCACGAAAAGGACCCCCTTGTCACACCATGTCACACTTGGTCGACCCCCTCGCCCTCCCTGAAAGGGTGACGTAATTTATGGATGGCCCCTTTTAAAAAAACGAAAAAAAAAACATTGCAAAATTTTAGTAAAGTTATGAGTAAATCTAAACCAACTTATCGGCAGATTTTTATATGTATCATGGATGAGTTTCTTGCTACTACTGTGATGACCATGATAGGTGATATGCTCTTTGTTACGTACCGTCATTATCAGCCTAGCCTTTTATCTCAGTTATATTTATTGGGGTCAGTTTCCAATCCAGTGTAACCGCTCGCAGCTGAATACCAGTACATTACATGCAGCGGCTGCCGATCTGACCTCCAGAACCTAGTAACGTCAAAAGTAAATGGAAAAATTATTTTTATTTTATTTTTATTTTATCATAATAAAATAACACTAAATTTACCTTTCTACCGAATCGACAACTGCTGCAATCACATAAGCTTCCATAACGAACTCAAAATCATCCAAACTTTCAAGAATTAAGACAGAAATATGCTTTGTAAATTTTAGTTCATGACAAACTAATTTTATTCCACACCTTTTTAATCGCGACTAAAAATAGTCTGATTTAGTTTGACAATCAAAATTTTAGGCGAAAACGTCAGTTGCAGAATTGCAAAATTGCCATTTTCACTAAATTGAATAAATTAGTGCTGTCAAACTAAAATTTAGATAAGTTATGTCACTTTAGTCAATTTCAGAATGGGAAACATCGTTTGACAGGAACAAACTATATTTTAGTGATTTTTAGTTTAGTTTAGAGGCATTTGTGACAAGAGAATCGGCACCAATATACCGTTTTAATTAAATTAGTTTGTGATATCTATTTTGATACACACTTTTTTTTGTGGCACTGTTAGAGAGAGATCATTAAAACGCCTACTAAGCCTCCCCCTTCGTCCCCGCCGGCCTTCCCGCCTGCCTCCTTTAAATAGGGTGACTGGTAAACTGGTGACCGATACTTAAACACGTGATTAAATTCATGATAACAAACAACTTTTCCAATGAAACATTTTTGGTTCTTAGACTCATTCACTATCACAATAACACAACAGCCGTATGAAATGTCGTGTGCTCTGCCTACCCACTGTTGCATAGTACGATAGTGATGAGACAGAACGGCGTCACGCGGCTAACAGCTGATAGGTCAAAAGGCGCGCGCTCGCGAATTTATCGGGCACTAACTACCAGTCACCCTATTTAGGAGAATTTCTTCAAAGGAGCTCGTGGTTGGATTCATATCGCACGGGTCGATCTGCGAGGTTAAGCCGACCATCTATTACAAACAGAGTTCAAGACTTTTCTCATTAAAATTCTTTAAAGATTTTAATTTTCTTAATTTCGCACAAGACTGACTTTTGTATTACAGATATGCTCATAAAATAACGATTAATTAAAACTATTTCCGTTTCTAAGAAATAATAATTCTTTTGCCTTGAAAAATATAAATGAAAGCCTGTGTTGTCATTATTTTCATTGGTATGTTTTTTTTTTTTGTATTAAATACAGGGTGGAAGGTATGTACATCGACACATAAACGAATACCACGTATTCAGTACATACCGAACCCTTATTTTTGAATGTATGGAACAGTAGTTTTTGTTTTTAAATTGATTATGAACAATTTATGTAGGGGGGTTCGGTATGATAGTGTTGGTGGTGAATATTCACTCGACTGTGGACATTCATAAGTACAGTACGCGTCGCTCGAAATAATAGATCGTCAACCTTTCTTAACTTTTACACTAAGCTCAAACTTTACTAGTTTTGTTTTGGAATATACGTTTATTTATCTTGAGTTTCAATAATGAAAACGTGCGCAGCCTGCAACGTGCAGTTCAATGATGGAGTCCAATGTGGGAGCTGCAAAAAACATCTGGACTTTGGATGTGCTAATATATCTGAAGCCGGTTGGAGAAAGCTCGGAGCCAGCAGAATGGCGCAATGGAAGTGCCCCACCTGTCGAACGTCATCACCAGCTCTGGTTGTTCCTGAACCAGCCTCCCTCGAAACCATATTGAGTGAAATTCGTGACATGAAACGCCAGTTGCTTAATTTGCCGACCCTGGTTGATGATATTCGAGTAATCAAGGACGAGTTAGCTGAGCTAAAAATTACTTGTGAAGGCACTAGCGGCAGGCTCGAGGAATTTGACACTAGATTAGCGGAGGTTGAAGCTAAAGCATCGGAACTTGACAAGCTTCAGGAAACAGTAAGTTGTTTGCAGACTGATTTAGAGAGATCCAATTTCGAACTCGCAAAATACGAACAGCGATCCCGATTAAACAATGTTGAAATCAAAGGAGTCCCTATAAGAAAAGATGAAAATCTTTTTTCGATTATTGAAGCGATCGGCCGGAAGGTCAATTATAGTTGCCCTAAATCACAGGTGAATTATATCTCAAGGGTGCCTATTTTCAACTCTAACGAAAAACTGATCATTGTGAGTTTTTTGAACCGTTATGTTAAAGAAGATTTTATCGCAGCTGCACGTGCCGTTAAGGACCTATCCACATCCCACATCGGGTTTCAGAGCACTTCTCAGCGTATATATGTCAATGATCACCTGAGCGTGGAGTATAAGAAGCTCTTAAGTAGGGTTAAGACCATCGCCAAGGAGAAATATTATGAGTTCGTCTGGGTAAAGCATGGGAAAATCCATATATTGAAAAATGCCAATTGTAAAGTAGTTATTATACGTAAAGAATCTGATTTAAACAAGATTGTGTAAAGTGCTTCCTATTTCTACTAAGTTATTTTTTAATTTTATTTCGTTCTTTTACTACATTTCAATTACTCATATTTTTTGTGATCCTAAGTATCGCAATATTTGCTTACAAAAGGTTTACCACCTCAATCGCACTTAATAGGAGCTCGACACTCGCTTCTTATCGCGCTGTTTACTTCAAAGCTCAAATACATCTCAATATGTTTGACTCGCTCTCGCTTGCACGCACCACGCATTATTGCTTGCTCTTTCGCACAGCTGTTTACCACACAATGTCGTATGATTTATGTTCACGCGCAAACTTTTTTAAAGCTTACCTTCCTTGCATATTTATATTTTTATTGTACCTTAATATACATTATTGTTTAACGAATGTTGTTATTGTAATACTCGCACATCTTACCGATTTTTATTCAATTTTTGACTACATTTTCAATGGCTACTAACAGTAATAACTTAAACATATATTATCAGAACGTTCGAGGTCTTAGAACTAAAACCCATTCTTTTTATCGTCAAATGTCACTTAATTCCTATGATGTCATAGTACTTACCGAGACTTGGTTATTGGATGGCGTTTTGGATTCTGAGTTTTTTGATGATCGGTACATTGTTTGGCGTCGCGACCGAGACTATGTTTTAACCGGGCAATCGCGTGGTGGGGGGGTACTCATTGCTACTCGTAGAGAATTATCCGTTATTTGCCAACCTAATTTTCACTCTACAGCAGAGGACCTCTGGCTATCCATATACTTAAAAAATCGTATCACGAGGAACAATATAACCTTGCATATCTGTGATATTTATTTATGCCAACAAAACTTAGGCCATTCTTTCTCCTCACAACTTTCTAATTTTCTTGCTAAACTAAACCAAACAGTTATTAATAATATTTCTGATACCTTTCTCGTAATAGGAGACTTTAATATGAGCGGTATTAACTGGGTTCCATCTGATAACCTATCACTTGTTCCATTGAGACCTAAAAGTAACGACGAAGTTTTGCTTTGTGATGAATTATGCACTCTTGATCTTGGACAGTATAACACGGTAACTAATAGATATGGTAAAATCCTGGACCTAGTCCTTTCCAACGAAAAGGTGGGTGTGACTGAATGTTCCAGCCCATTAGTGCCTATTGATGCCTATCACCCAGCTTTAATAATTAATTTGGACCTATCTGTAACATCTCTGCTTGAATGTGCGCCTCGTACTCAATTCTTGTACGATAAAGGTGACTATGTTTCTATCAGCAGAGACATTAGTACTACTGACTGGGCAACTGAGTTCTCCGTGCGGTCAATTGACGATGCAGTTTACTTCTTTAATCAGTTTATTGCTGATCTACAAATAAAATATATTCCACAAAAAATGATTCGGAATAAAAAGTACCCAACATGGTATAGTCCGTCACTCATTAAAACAATTAAAGAAAAATATAAATTCTTAAAAAGATTTAAAACTTATGGTAACTTATCTGATGAATCAACATTCAAGCTCCTTCGTGAAAGGGTGAAAACTATGGAATCTCAATGCTACCGCAACTATTTGGATCTTACAGAAAAATCAATTAAAAATAACCCAAAATACTTTTGGACTTTTGTAAAAAAACGTCATAACTCAAACGCAGTCCCAAGCACTTTGAACTATAACAGCGATACCTTGCGGACGGGGGAATCTATATGTCAGGCTTTTTCGGAATACTTCCATTCTACTTTCCTCAATCCCAGTGTTAGTCATCCAATCTCTTCTCCTTCTCTTTTTCACGATTCTTCGAACCTCGCATCTGATATCTGTAGTATCATCGTTGAAACTGATGAAATTCCTAACTTGCTTCTTAAGTTGGATACATGCAAATCGGCAGGTCCTGATAATATCCCATCCAAACTTCTTGTTCGGTGTGCACCTTCGATAGCGCAACCTATTTCAATTTTATTCAGAAAATCTTTGAGTACCTGTGTTGTACCGCAAATATGGAAATCTGCGTTTATAACGCCTATTCATAAAAAAGGTGTTAAAACAGACATAGCAAATTACAGGCCGATATCTAAATTGTGTATCATAGCAAAAGTCTTTGAGAGGATAATATATGATCAGGTTTATTCTGCTCTGAAAAATTCATTTAGCTCGTTCCAACACGGTTTCCTAAAAGGGAGGTCTACTGTCACGAACCTGATTCTCCTTAACGAATTTATAACTGATGCCATGTGCAACGGTAAGCAGATTGATGTCGTTTATACGGACTATAGCAAAGCCTTTGATCGAATCGATCATAGCATTCTGATATCTAAGTTAATTAGCATGGGAATTCGTGGCGATCTACTCAGATGGCTTTCTTCCTACCTTGTCAACCGGTCCCAAGCAGTGGTACTTAATAATTATATATCTAGCTGGGTCCCTGTTCCTAGTGGAGTCCCACAAGGTTCATTACTTGGTCCTTTGCTTTTTATAATCTACATTAATGACATCGACTCTTGCTTGACTTCATCCAAACTATTGTGTTTTGCCGATGACATGAAAATTTATGCCACTATATCATCCCAGATGGACGTAACGGCACTCCAGAATGACCTACGTCGCCTGGAGGACTATTGCCAAAGGAACAAGCTGGATCTTAATCCCGCTAAATGCTCGGTTGTTACATATTCTCGGAAGCGCTCAATCATCGCTACATCATATACCTTAGGCGATCAAATTCTACCTAGATCAAACTCTATCCGTGATCTGGGGGTTCATCATGATTCCAAGCTTAGTTTTGAAATACACGTAGATGCAATAGTCGCTAAGGCATCAAAATCACTGGGTTTCATAATGCGGTTATCCAAGTGCTTCACTCAAGCCAAAACTTTAAAAATACTATACTGTACTTTTGTTAGAAGCCACTTGTAATATGCGTCTGAAATATGGAACCCATGCTACCACAAATACATTGACCGCATTGAGAGCATCCAAAGAAGGTTCATAAGGTATCTATGTTACCATCAAAAAGTACCGTATCATTCGGCAAACTACCATAACCTTTGTAGACAATATCATATATTACCTTTATTCAACCGCCGCGAGATTTCTGACTGTGTATGTTTGTTGAAAATTTTTAACAACACCATAAACTGTAGCGACATTTTGTCAAAATTTTATTTCAACATTCCCTTGAAGTCTAAACGATATAATCCACCGTTGTGTGTGCCATTTGCTTCAACTAATTATAGGCAGAATTCGTACATTGTGCGTGCAAGCAGAAATTTAAACAAGCTTTGTAAACAGTATGATTTTGATCCATTCCAAACTAGTGTGTCGTCAGTCAGGAAGTGCTTAAGTCGAAGCTTTTTCATGTAGTTAGATTTGTTATGCAGTGTGAGCAACATAGTAATTATGCTGTAGTATATACTTAGTAACTTGGTGTGAATGTCCGTAGAATTTACATTTTTGTCTGTATTTTATAAGTGGAGACCTGTAATTGGCTTTCAGACTAATGTACTGTCCTTGATCTGTTTGTTTTAGCTGTAAGTCTCCCATGTTATTTAAATAAATAAATAAATATTGGTGTTCGTTTGTACGTCGATGTGTATAAAATAACATCACGCCCGATAACCGAAGAGAAAGCCAACAGTTATACCTTTTTCTTTCAACCACGTAGTAATGTTATCATTAATCACTACAAAACCGATCACATCACAAAGGACGTCTTTTTTATGTTTAGAACCAAAACAGTGCAGAAATGTTATTTGAAATCTCATTGTTGCACAGTTTTTCATTAATGCACTGTTTTTTATTTTTTATTTAGATATTAATTGACCACAGAGATTTACTGTCTTCCATTAAATGTACTAAAAAATGTATGCATTTGATCAAAAAGATACTGGCAGAAAATAAAAATCGGCTGAATAAAATCGAATTCGTGAAAAGAAAAAAAAATGGCGCTCATTTTGTACCATAAATTGTAAAACTTTGATACTTCGTAGGTATTTAGCAAGAAAAGTTTTAAAAAAAATGGAAATAGACAGCGATATCGATATGAATTCAACTCCAGAAAGTATAAAAACAGCTGCAAATGAATTGTTAATAACCTTTTGCCACAAAAGTCGCGAGATACTTTGTTTTCATTAACTTGAGTTTTTATTTTGAGTAGGTATATTTTATCACGGTAGGTAGATTGGTAGTTGAAAGAAAAGTAGATTACGCACCTTGCTAAAGTGAGTAATTAATGCACTCGTGTTAAATTAGTGTGCCTCGCGTGCGCTCGGGCACCAACATAACATAACTCACTTTGCGCTCGATGCAACAATCTACTATTAATATACGCACTTTTCGACCGTTATGTGCCTTTCGGCTTCGTTAAGGGTCCTGTTACACTCTTTATTGTAAAGAGGTAAAGTTTGTGAGGTTGTAGGGGGTAATCTCTGGATCTACTAAAACCGATTTTGAACATTCATTCACTAAAAGGAAGCTACATTATCCCCGAGTGGCATAGGCTATATTTACAACGTGCCCGTGGGATAATTTCCGACCAAAACGCGAGCGAAGCCGCGGGCAACAGCTAGTCGTAATAAAAATAGTCAGCCATACCGTGTGAAGTCATCACTCTCTTGCCCTGATCCCAATTCAGTCGTGCTCGGCGCAGCATGTCATCTTCTTCCATACTTCTCTATTACTCGTCATCTCAGCAGACATCTCCATTGTTGCCATATCATCCTTTACACAGTCAATCCATTGTTTCCTTGGTCTTCCTCTTACACCATCCACATTCATACTCAAAACTACCTCACGACATTTTCCTCATTCCTCCGCAACACAGGGCCATACCAAGACAACCGTCCGTGAAGTGTCACTAATGTATTATGACCCTAAATTTGTAATGTTTCAGTAATACAAGCAATAACATGCGAAAAGGCCGTTTCAAAATTAAGAAAAAAATTGATGGTTCCAAAAATGAATGAGGAATGTAAAAAGATTAAATGTCCTTCTGTCGAAGAGCCTCTCTGTGTGAAAATGACAAGGCGTGACTTGGGTCGTAATATGCACATCGTGGTGGCAAATAGGTGCGAGATGGATTACATGAAGTGTCATGATGGTAAGATTAATTATAACGACGCGTTTACGACCTCTTTGCTTGCGCGATCTAGGAATTTAGTACGTCAAAAACAAAATCAAAGCATTTATTTCAAGTAGGCCAGTTACAGGCAGTTTTGATATGTCGAAACAAAGATAACACTGAAATGTAGCTACAGTCCCAGTCATAAGGCATAAAAACTGTGAAACGACTGTGGTTGCCCATTCCCTAGCATATGTTCAGGGACCAAAAGTTTACCCATTGAGGGGTATGTTTTAAGGGCGTTATTTTTAGGGTTAGGTGAATAACCCGAGAGTTAAGTCGAAAATGTGTTTTGCATATATTTGAAAAGCCATAACATTAACACTAGAAACGGGGTATTTACCATGTTTACTGATGATTTTGAGTTCCCGATATTCCCGAGTTCTCTGTTGCAAGGACCATGATCACGGATAAACCGGGAACCGGGGGTTACATTTAATTGCTTGTTAATCAATTTTTTTTTTTTTTTTATGAGATGGCATCTCGCATTTCAGCCTCTTAGGCTGGCTACTGCTTAACCGGTCTATCCCTAAAATTTAAGGCGTCCAGCCAGGGGCAAAATGAACTTATAAACTAAGCGACCACTCGCTAAGGGCACCCCCTGTGGGGTACGAGCCTCGGCTTAGGGCGTCGCTGGGGAGGGCAGCAAGGGGACAGGCTGGATCCGATTTAGGGCCTGTTTTATTGCTAATCAAAATGTCCTGTGTCTGACTTATATAGGTACACACGCCAGCACATCAAGCTATCTGAACCTGTTTTTACCCAATCAACTTTGGACCATGCTTTAGCGAAGTTGAAAATCTATTAAAGATTGTAATAGCTTGATGTGCTGGCGTTTGTACACAAGATTATTTTTTTTAAGTTTTTAGTCTGTGGATAATCCGTATGCTCATAATAATGCCTTTCATTTTGTTTTATACAGTGGCCTTTCTGTTTCCTTATATTTTACAGATGTGGAAGCCAAAGTAGTCCCGATGAAGTATTGCGGCCACAACGCTGCGCCGAAAGTCGGGAAAATGAAAAACAAGATGCGTGAGTTATACAGCCTGTTTACGTCTGAGAGCAGCGACCTAAGAACAACCATAAAGAAATTATTATAAAGATCACTGTTATTTGAACGTCTGTTAAAAAAAAGCGCGGCAGCTACCGGTGACCAACAACTGGTGACGTTTCTAGAGATCATTGTCATTTTGACAGTAATAACATATCAAAAGTAAACTAACCGCGAAAGTACAATACTCAAACTCAAAGCGTTTATTTCAATTAGACCTTAGCAGGCACTTATGAAAGTCAGAAAAACAAAGGCGAAGCTACAGTCACAGACACTAGGCTTAATAACTTGTGAAAGTACTGTAGTTGCCCATTCCAAAGCGTAGATCTCTATGGAGAGGAATGGGCAAGAAACTCCATGGACACTCTTTTCAATCAAAATATTGTTACAAGATCTTGGTAACATCATTCATGTTGAGATTATACATATATGTGAGAACGATGTAGAAAGACGTGCACATTAAGAGCGTCCAGAGTAAAAGATTATAATTATCAACAATTTAAAAACAAAGTAGTTAAAATAAACCGTGGCAGCTAAGAGATGACCAGTCCCAACTGACAGCGCTCGTCCACGAACATGACGCATGGACCACAATCGTGCAGTATTGCTGTCTTACTTTCGTGTGGGAATGAGATAGAGCTAGAAGCCCTGTATAGGTCCATCTCTTTCCCACACTGAAGTGATACTGCAATTAGAGGTGACGGTACGGATCCTAAAAGAACAGCATACCTAATCAAAAAAGATTTGAAACGTTACATTCTCCCTGCTCGGGTTAAAATACCAGCTGTCAAAAGACTCTTCAAGTCTTCACGAAGCCATCAACCAAACATTAAAACACATTAAATTGATGGAACCTTACAGGGTATGAGGACCCATACACCTATAATAATATTGAGCAATGTTGATGATTGCACAATATGATTGATGAGCTCCGAAACCCACACGGTACAATTAAATTGAGACAATAACATTGAACAAGCATTCTCGTCATATCTTAAATATTGGGCAATATACCATACACAAACACAATAAATAAATATTGTGCGATAAAATTTAAAAGTCCTCAATCATTGCGCAATCTTCAATACTACCCCTATATGTTCAATAATATTGTGCAAATATCAACATTGCGCAATATTATTGTAGGTGTCCATATCTCATGCTCACATTGATGTAAGATTAAGGCGATACTCACACGACACCATTTTACGCGCAATCGGACGGAGGCGGCGCAAATGTATTGGAATTTGGAGAGGCGATGAGCGCCGTTCGTCCGCGCGGTCGGACGGTGTGTGTTAGGCATCAAAGGATTCCATACAAGCCATTGCGATGTGAAATCCCCTTCACGGCCCGACACTGTTGTAAGCTACAGCTCAGCAGGGCTATTGCATAGATCTGTTGATAGATAGTTCATACTGATCATCACTTGGCGAGTTTTGATATACAATGACCGTTCTTGTTGGTTACAACTGACGCTACCCGTGCAGAACTGTCATTGTATATCCAAACTCACCAAGTGATGATCACTATGGACTGTCAACAGAGATACGAAATAGCCCTGCTGAAATGAAGACCTTAGAAAACCAAACACAGTATTTTAACATATACATATATTTCCTCTTCCACAATATTAAAAAAAAAACAAACACTTCAATATCACCAAAGTACTTACTTGCTAGCTTTAAAGTCTAAATTACACCACTATAATACGTTGTTACTGTACTACGTGTTCACTGCTTGTAATACGTTGTCTGCTGCTTGCGGCGTCTCGAACAAGAAGGGACAGCAAATGACATGATGAACGAATGATCAATGGAGGCTATCGCGTATGAATTCGCCGCTAGAGGCGCTAGTGTAGCGCGGGGGCACCGAAATGTCAGATATCATAGATTGTTCGCGCGTTGCGTGCTGTTTTAACACGTATTTTTATAAATATTCACGATTTTGGTCTAGATTGAGCCATTCCTGATTAATTATAACTTGAAGATTTTAAGTAGCAACTTGGAATCTTAATTTTCAGTACTTGAGGGTAAAATGATGTTTAAATGTTTCATGCTTGTTAGTTAAGGGAGAATATTGTAAATATATGAACCTGAAGTTTACACTATTTTGTTATACGTAATAAAATAAACTTTTTATGTAGTTATTGGTACTTTAAAGTATAAAATAGAATTATTGACAGGACCATAATCGACAGTGGCGCCATCTGGTGAGCTCAAAAACGATAGCCCTCAGCATGGACTTACTAAGTCCACGCCTACGAGTTACAAGCTAACACTGTGCTAACTAATCTTCTTTCTTTTCTTTTAATAGGTAAACATATTCGCGTCAAAAGAATGGTCGCGAGCACCATGTCCACCGACATCTACAACGACACGAGTAAGATAGTCAAGCATGCAGGAAAAAGTAAGTATTGATATAACGCTCTAGCATTCGACCGAAGGCCGATTTTTGCCTGAAGCCGATGTTTGGCCTGAGAAATTCAATTCAATATTGGCTAAAAGTGAAAAATTAAATATTTTTTTACTAAACACTAGCTCTTGCCCGCGGCTTCTTCGCGTCTTTGTCGGGAATTATCCCACGGGCACGTAGTATATAGCAGACCTATGGCACTCGGGGATAATGTAGCTTCCTATTAATTTTCAAAATCGGTTCAGTAGATCCAGACATTACCCCCTACATACAAACATACAAACAAATTTTACCTCTTTATAATATTAGTATAGATATAGATTTAAAGAAAAAAATGTTCACTGTATACAGGATGAAAGGGACATCGACGAACAAACGGTTACCATGTGTTTAGTACATCAGTCCTAACTAGATCCGATTCCCGAGATTCGGGATCCCGGTCATATTTTACTCCCGACATTTTCGGAATTATATTTTAATACATCTCGGGATTAATACAGAAACATAGAGAAACTGTTTTTTGCTAAAATCATGAAACAGGAAATAAATCTTTTTGAGGCTAATTCCACTCGAGGCTATAATTTGGAAAAGAGTTATAAATATTAATGACAAAAAAAGAGCTATAAATATTATAAAAATTAATGAATAATTTTTTAAATTACTTACCGAGGGAAATTTCTTTATAGGGAAAGAAAGAAATATAAATATATACCCTATAAAGAAATTTCCCTAATTGTATAAAGTGTCATTGATTGTCACCCATGCCCCCCCGTGCGTCGCGGTCGCTTCCTTCATTGCGCTCTCGAGTGCATTCGTGACAGTTAGTTTAATTTCGGCGTAAGAAGGTTTGGCAAAAGGTGTATTTTTCATTTGTTAGCATATTACAACAGATTATTATAACAGATTCGCATTTTTTTTTTTTTTTTTTTTCTTTTTTTTCGATGGGAAATCATCAAATGACCCCTCCCGCTCTGGGCTGGGCAGGAGGGAGTGTCAGACTTGTACTGACTAAAACCCATCCATGTTCCTTCCTTTGCCCTTTGTGTTCCAGGGCCGCGGTATCTCTTTCGAACAGTCCCGCAACCCTGGAGTCCCGCAACCCTGGAGATTCGCATTACGCCAGATTCGCGTTAGGACAGATTCGTGTTAGGTCAGATTCGCTTAAAGACAGAAGTACAGTCGGGAGAAAAATAATTTTATTCATTAATACGAATCATCAGAGAAGATAAAAAAACCTTGCAGACATCGTTACTCACCAAAAACAAATTCCCTGAACTAATTTTTAATCCTATTTTTTTTCTATATTAACCAAATTCGATAAATGTTTTAAACATTCTTGTTGAGTTGTTTGTCCTTGTAACGCATTGTTGACAATTTTTCTATCTTTTTTTGACGTGCTAGATAACCAATATTATAAAGAGGTAAAGTTTGAGAGGTTGCAGGGGGTAATCTTTGGATCTACTGAACCGATTTTGAAAATTCTTTGACTAATAGGAACTCTGAAGCTACATTAAATCCGACTGCCATAGGCTATATTTACAACGTGCCCGTGGGATAATTTCCGACCAAAACGCGAGCGAAGCCGCGGGCAAAAATAAAAATAAATAAATAGATGAATGTCAGATACTCATACCAATTATCTAGTTTCCCGAATGGCGCAGCGGTAGTGAGGCTGCCTTACGTTCTTAAGGTCCCGGGTTCGAATCCCGGTAGGAGCAAATGTTCGTGTGATGAGCATGGACATTTGTTTCCGAGTCATGGATGTTTACATGTATACTAAGTATGTCTACACTCTTTCAATGCATTCAAAACTTGACTTAGCCAGCACATAATTGCGGATCGATCCCTTCTGGAGAAATGAATGCATTGGATGGGTTACTATCTTGTTGTACTGATGACGAACTTTTTGTAACCTTTAAATGTGTGTTTTTTAGTATTGTTCTCAAGTAAGTGACATATGTCTTTATTGGGAATAAAGTTTCTTTAAACCGATGTATTTACAAACAAAAAGTATCTGTGTAGTATTATCAACTATCTGGTGTCCACGACACAAGCCTCGTTGCTTAGTGTGGCACCTAGATGGCGTTGTGTGTAATGTCCAGCGATATTATTATTTTTTGTTGTTCTTTATGTTTCTTCTCATTCAAGAGAGGCCAAGAAACCTTACACGCGGGTCTGAACCAAGGATGTAAGGTGAAATTTAGATAGAGAAAGTGGATGATAATGTAGATGAAGTCAGAAACTTGCGGGTGATTCGACAAGTGTTGAGAATGGTGGCTTTTTGCAGCATGTAAAGTGTGTGATTAGGCATCTGTAGTGTGTTGAGGCTTTGTGTGAGAGATTTTGGTATAATACCAGTAGATGAGAGAACAATGGGGACTATATGGACAGTTTGTACTTTCCATTGAGTTTTAATTTCAATGGCAAGATCTTGGTATTTACTGAGCTTTTCGGATATTGTGGTTTGAATATTATGTGAGTTAGGTATTGCTATGTCTATTAGGTAAACTGTTTTATTGGTTTTGTCGTGAACGGTAATGTCGGGTCTATTGTAATGAATTGTTTTATCGGTTATTATAGTTCGGTCCCAGTAAATTTTTTGATAGTTATTCTCTAATGCTACTTCTGGTTTATATTTATAATGCGGTATCATTTCGGAAACTAGTTTATATTTAAATGCTAACTGTTGGTGTATGATTGCAGCCACTTGGTCATGGCGGTGTTTATAATCGGTTTGTGCAAGTGATTTACATGCTCCTGTTATATGTTGTATAGTTTCGGAGGCATTGTTGCAATGTCTGCACAGGTCAGTCGGCTGGTTAGGGTCTTTTATGATGTATTTTCTGTAATTACGAGTAGCTATTATCTTATCTTTCTTGTTGTTATTATCTTGTATGGCCAGCATAAAACCTTCGGTCTCGGGAAACAATTCGCCTCGTTTGAGCCATTCGTTCGACTTTATTTTATCGACGTGTGTGTGTCTAACAAGTGTGAGAGTGGATTGAGTGCCATGCAAAACCACAGAGGACTTAGTGCATCTCCTTGAAAAATTCCACGTCTTATACAGATTGGTTCAGTAGCTACAGTTGAGGAGGAGGCATTGATTTTAAGAACAGTTTGCCAATTCTGCATCGAAGTTCCTAAAAATTGTTTAAGTGTAGGGTGAATTTTATATAGATTTAATACGTGTAGCAACCAACTGTGCGGAACTGAATCAAAGGCCTTTTGATAGTCTATAAACATTGTGTGAATATCCTTTTTGCTTTTTACAGCGCTATTCATAGTAATGGCGTCAATGGTTAGTTGCTCCTTACACCCTTGGCTATTCTTACGACAACCCTTTTGCTGTTCTGCTAGAATGTTATTTTTAGTTAAATGCTTATATACTATTTCGCTTACGCAGGCTGTTAGGATTTTGTACAAAGTTTGTAGGCAAGTGATTGGACGGTATTTAGCTGGGTTTTTGGTGTCATTCGTATCTTTAGGTATCATGTAAGATACTCCGTGTGTTATGTACTGAGGTAGTAAATGAGGTGATTGGATGAATGTATCCAAAATGATTATATAGGAAAGGGTGTATTCTCGAAAATTTCTTATACCAGTAGTTGTGGATGTTGTAGTGCCAGGCGATTTCCAGTTGTGTGTGCGTTTGATGACGTCTATAAATGTATCTATTGGTATAAACTCAAATTCCATTTCTGGAATTTCTGGTGTAGCTTCTTTAAGCCAGTCTGCGTGGTCATTATGGTGTACTGGATTTTCCCAAATGTTAGCCCAAAATTCTCGTAGTGTTTCGGATGTAGGTGTCTCTAGACTTTGGTTAGTGGTGTCTTTGTTATTAGATGTAAGATTCCTATACAATATTTTTTCGTTGTTGATAAATTTCGTATTTTGGACTTTGCGATTCGTGCATGTTAAGTACCTTTTAAGTCTACTCGATGCAGCGCTTAATTTTTGTTTTAAAGTGTCTAAAAAGTGTGCTATTTCTGTGTTCGGGTTTTCGTGTTGTGCGTGTAGCTGGTATTTTATCTTTATTTTTTTTACTGCAGATATTAATTTTTGACTTCTACAACCATTCATGAAATGTGTCAGCCTACCTATGTTTGCTCTTAGATTTTCAATCTTCTTTTCTAATCTGATTTGCCATTTTGGTTTTCTCTGTGTATATGGGTGGCGCTTATTTTGGGTAGGGTCTGATATTTTAGCCCCGTTGCATGTAGCTGCCGTCCATGCTGCACAGTAAATTATGGTCTGCAATTTGGTGAATTCGGTGTCGGCATTTACATGCTTAGGAAGAATGACAGTATTTATGTAAGAAACTATGGCAGAAAACTTTCGAGAAGTCTTCTGCTTGGGGATGTATGGTCTATTAGTGGGATGTGTGCAATTAAAGTTTATTTGAGCTTGATGAAATGTGGATTCAATTTCTTGGTCGGTTTCTGGAGCAGTATCAAAATTAATTTGCGTAGTTCCAAATTGACCAACATCAATATTATGCAAGAAATTTTCGTCATCTATATTTACGACGGTCTGAGATACGATGTTAGTGTCTGTGCTATTGTTTAAGATTGTATTTGTCGTAAGAGCATTAATAGGTGTATCAGAGAAATTAGTATTTGTAGCAGGTTGTTCTGAGTCGTCTTGGGTTTGTGTGTTCCAGTGATCATGATTTATGTCTTCAATATTTTGTGTGTTAGTGTTACAATATCTTAGTTCTGAAGCTACCTGGTTTTTAATTTCTTTTAATCTGTCGTTATGTATATATTTATTATTTATAATCGCTCTCACTTGATCAGACAATCTTTGCTCTGTTATATGCGCTAATTCTGGATATTTATTTTTGAATTCCTCCTGTAACTTTTTTCTATAGGCTGTTTTATTTGTTTCTAACTGTGTGGCAGTGAAGTATATTCTAATTAGTGTTTCATTGTATTCTTTCGTCCATCTCATGCGTTGGCCGGATTGTGTAATAGGTTGTATAGAGTGTTGCTGTATTTGAGTGTGTATCATTTGTAGTTCAGCTCTGATTTCCTCATAAATCTGATCTATTGTGTCTTGTGGTAATAATTTTTTCTGTACTATGGCTCTACGTTGGTCATCTATTCTTTGTCGGCTGACTTGCATAGCCGGGTATTTTTCTAAGAACTTAGTGTGAAGCGGTGTTAAGTATGCATTTTTGTCTGTTTCCATATTAGTAAGGTGAAGATAGGTGCGCAGGATGAATTTATTCATTTCAATGCTCCATTTCCTACGACTTGTTGCAGCTTTAGCGGAGGGTACAGTATCGTCGACAAAATTTGTCTCCTGTACAACATCCGCTGTCTGTGTACTTATTGATGACGAAGAAGGCGCCGCTGTGACGCGAAAGGATTGTGATGATGAAGGAATTAATGGAAAAAGAGATGAAGGCGATGGCGAAGATGGTTGTGAAGTTTCGTCATCTATCTGAGGCAGATTTGCCTGAAGTAGTTTTTTTGTTTTTGATCTGGTATTCATGTTGTTCCCACGAGTAGCTAGGGACTTAAAAACTCGACCACAGCAGAGCCCTGCGTTCACTGTGGCAAGGGAGAATAAAACTGGAGGTCCCCTATTATCCAGAGTTGGCACACTAGCGACTAACCTCTCCTATATCCACGCAGCCCTCGGCGTGTGCGACCTTGGCTTGGATTGTATCTCTCTTAGTCTGGCCCCTCACCCTAGACCTGTCTCGGCAAAGTAAACCCTACCGGCACAGACCTAGGGCTCATCGGAGCACGCTAGCCCCACCACGACGTCAACGTAGAGATACAGCGGTGGGGTTATTATTATTATTATTATTTATTAGTCTCGAACTAGACAGATGCTGTATTATGAGTACTAGATTACGGATAAAAAGAAACGACTATGACTCGGGTACAAAAACATACCAGTACCCGAGTACCCGTACCCGTATTCATTAGACAAATAGTGCCCATAGCACGATTCGAACCCCTTTCGTAGCAGTTCGGATGCTAGACTGTTCGGCCATAGAGATCGTCGAAAATGAAATATTAAGGCGCATACCTACCGCGGCGCACGGATAGGCCACGCACGTATGTTGTTTCTCTTTGCAGGAAAATGTATGTGATTGTGTCCACTGCAAACCACGGACACGCTATGTACATGCGTGGCTTGCTCGAATAAGGCGCTCACATATCTCAACGCTGTAAGCGCCATGCACGGTATGCATGCAGTACACACTATACACGAATATTAACCCACGAGTATGCCGCGGTGGGCACGCTACAGTTGTACATAGTTGTGGGTGTGTAGTGTGTACTGCAGTGGAAACGTTGACCCACGCCAAACAAATGAAACCACGTAGCTAAAATGCGTCGCACAGCATGCGTCGCACAGCATGCGACGCCGTGGGTTTGCGTCTTTATGGTGTAACAATCTGACGTAAAGCGAATCTATCCTTATGCGAACAAAGGAACTTTATGTTGCAGTCTGTACATATTCTGTCTTTAAGCGAATCTGACCTAACGCGAATCTGACCTAACGCAAATCTGGCGTAAAGCGAATCTGTCCATATGCTAACAAATGGTATTTTTGGCTGGAGGTGACTGAAGCCGAAGATTCGGTCAGGCACTACTTAACGCCACTAATCCCCAAACGGTTTGGCAGACTTGCACCTATAATACACCCATATTTCGCCAGCCATGTTTAATTCGTAATAACCCAAATCCAGATTCCGTGGCTGCTACTGAATTTCTGATGGAATAACACTCTGCTCGACCTGGAAATCGAAACCAGGACCTCATGATCAGCATCAGCAGTCACGCTTGCGGATACTAGACCAACTAAACGGAAATTATTGTTCAGCAATTCAGCATATTAAAATGATTCCTTAAATTCCAATTCCAAAAATCTCCGCTGTTCCTTTGTTTATCGATTAAAGGTTCGCTCAGTTTAATTGCCTTTGCGTCCACGAAACCAAAAGTATCACCTAAACATTGATGCTTATTGTTATTCAGAAAGTGATTTTATAATATGCTGTTTAAATAAAGAGCAGGCATCTCAATTCTCTTAAAAAAAATAACTGCATTTTTCAAATGGCCGCAATACACGCACCTACCATATTTCTAGAAGCCTCGCAATGTAATAAGAAGCTTTCCGCGGATTATCAGACATGTTAGATGTGGTCAAAAGCCTTCCAAGTAGCCAGAAAATTACCAAGTTGCCCAAGCAGAGGAGTTTATGACAATCTATTACACCTATGCCCTAATTTGCAGAGATAAAGAAACGTAAGTATTGTTTATTTAGATAATCAATAAGAGAGAAGTATGGAAGAAAAAAACTAACTACTTAAGACTAAACTAACTAAATAAGTTGGGATACCCTTACTCATAAAAGAAAAGAATTATATAAAGCTTCGTGGCTTGGCAATGTCCCGAAAATACTTGTGCCTTAGGCCACAAATTCGTTTGATGCAACAACCCAACCCATGTCATGCACGGCTGTACGCTGAAAAAAACTCCCCTCCGAATTTGCGGCCTACGTCGAAAAAGTAATTGTGAAAAGATAATCTGACATTACATGTGTCTGTCATTACATAGACACGAGTCGGGGTGCTAAAACTATCGATCTAGTATCCTAAATCTGAAGCTTTCAAATCGGAAAAAAACTTTGTCATCTAAGAATATGAATAGTTAAAAGTAGAAATAAATGTAATCTTTTCAAGGTTTTTGAGCTCGCTTCGCTCGCTCTTTTTTGTCAATTTAGGGGACGGCAAACCTTTAAGATCGAACCCGTACCATATCAAATGTCTCAATTTTATGCTGACATCGACGCGCAGCGAATGAATAAAATATACAATTTTAAGTCAACACTCAATAGTCGCATAGCACCGTTTGCGTTAACAACAAAACGGCTCATTCGCCGCAAGAAGATCAGTTATCAGTTTTGGGTGTCTGCGCTTTCAATATACATGAATTTGTGTATTGAAAGCGCAAACAGCATATTTCTAGAAACCTTGAAATGTAATAAGAAGCTTTCCGCGGGTTATCAGACATGTTAGATGTGGTCAAAAGCCATCCAAGTAGCCAGAAAATCACCAAGTTGCCCAAGTAGGGGAGTTTATGACAATCTATTAATTTGCAGAGACAACGAAACGTAAGTATTGTTTATTTAGATAATCAATAATAGAGAAGTATGGAAGAAAAAAAAACGGTAATTTAAAAAATTAAAAAAATCGGCTGCATAAAAAAAAAAAGCATAGAACATTAGCATTTAGCATTAACATATATAGACTGGCTTAAATCGTCCCAATAATGGGTCCCGACGGTTTTAGTCGCTTTTTAAGTGCTTTTATTATTTTTATTTTTTTACGCAGTCGGGTTTTTAAATTACCGTTTTTTATTTTATTTCATTTTGATATACCCAGTGTCACTCTCACAGTAAATACGAATCTAACGACACCTCTCAAGCTAAAATCCATCGAGCCGTTCAGGCCACAGAGCGTACCAAACAATTATACATACATAATACATACTCTCGAAAAACATAACCCTCCTTCTGGCGCAGTCGGGTAATTACATGTGTCTAGCATTACATAGACACGAGTCGGGGTGCTAAAAATATCAATCTAGTATCCTAAATCTGAAGCTTTCAAATCGAAAAAAAACTTTGCCATTTAAGAATATGAATAGTTAAAAGTAGA
Organism: Eugnorisma glareosa; assembly: GCA_947578425.1. Classification (NCBI taxonomy): domain Eukaryota; kingdom Metazoa; phylum Arthropoda; class Insecta; order Lepidoptera; family Noctuidae; genus Eugnorisma; species Eugnorisma glareosa. Next base: position 3,710,575 of record OX387984.1, read on the forward strand.
AATAAATGTAATCTTTTCAAGGCTTTTGAGTTCGCTTCGCTTGCTCTTTTTTGTCAATTTAGGCGACGGCAAACCTTTAAGATCGAACCCGTACCATATCAAATGACTCAATTTTATGCTGACATCGACGCGCAGCGAATGAAAAAAATATAATTTTAAGTCAACAATCAATAGTCGCATAGCACAGTTTGCGCTAACAAAAGCAAGGGCTCATTCGCCGCGAGTCGATCAGTTAACAGTTTTGGGTGTTTGTACTTTCAATACACAAATTCAATCATTTTAACAGTCTAATCTCTAAAATAATGTACCCGTACATTTTTGGTCCTTCGAGCCGGATGTTGCGTGTGTTCATTACAGTGTAGCAAAGTAGCAATCAAGTACTGTAAAGCTTTCACTTGTAACATCAAGCGAACTATCAGTGAAGATATTTGTACTGGCAGTAATAGTGCAGTACATAGCTGCAGCAACAATCAGCAGGGATCAACAGGGATCCGCTTTTGTTATATTTTTTATAAGTTAGCGGCCAGTTTTCAAAGTTTATTTGATTGGAAATTTGTTCCTCAGAACCAAACAAGATGCCGCTTGGACAGCAACCTCATCCCATTAAGGATCCGTGGAGTCGTGATATGTGGGATAAAATTCCCCCTGAGCTTTTTATTTACCTAGTTATGTAATAAAATGGGATGATTCAAGAATTAAGGGCATTTTTATTACGACTCCATTCCATTTGAAGTTGTGAAAAAGCGAGGTAGATAGTCGTTTTAGACCGATCCGTGAGGTTTCGCGTATCAAACACAATTAATGTCTTATGAACCGACATTAGCAGCTACAGACGCCGAAGCAGTATTGCTTTAAATTGCAAATAAGTTGAAAAAAAAAATGGATTTCGCGGACTATCCTGGGGCGCTTCCCCCTTAACCCGACTATAGTGTGAGAAAGAGATGGCGCTCTATATGACGTGTGGCTCTATCTCTATCGCACTGAAGTAAGATATTCGAGGTGGTAGTAGGATTTTAATTAATAGACGTAAAAAACTATAATTTTTTGAATTATAAGTACGGCATGGTAGGCTAGGAAATATTAATGTTTCATGTAAAACAAAAAGATTTTTTTTTGTTTCAGCTGGATTTAAAGGCAAGTATTTATTACTTTATAAGTATATAAATAAAAAAAATCATCGTGTCTGTTTGTAATTTCAAAAAAAACCGCTTTTTTACTGAATGCATATGAAAGTATACAGGATGGAAATTTCAGCGGGGCGGTAAGGGGAACCTTAACTGTTGCAGCTACGCGAAAATGGTCTTAAGAGACTATCAATTATTTTTCGTGAAATTTGAATCTAAATTCTCAGAAATTCAAAAAAAAAAAATGCAGTTAGCAAGAAAATAACCATTTTTACACAATATTTTATTGATGCCAATCGATGCTGTTTCTAATACTGATCAAAAATTTTGGCACACCATTTTATTAGTTTGTTTCATGCTGCAGATATATCCTGCCCAGTCCTACTTAAGTTGGGCAGGCTTTTTGTGTATCTATTATGTTTTTACCCGACTGCGCCAGAAGGAGGGTTATGTTTTTCGAGAGTATGTATGTTTGTATGTATGTATGTTTGTATGTATGTATGTATAATTGTTTAGCACGCTCTGTGGCCTGAACGGCTCGATGGATTTTAGCTTGAGAGGTGCCGTTAGATTCGTATTTACTGTGAAAGTGACTTGGTATATCACAATAAAAATTATTCAATAATAAAACAAACAAAAAAAAACGGTAATTTAAAAAAATAAAAAACCCACCTGCGTAAAAAAATAAAATAAAATCAAAAGCATAGAACATAGCGACTTAACAGTCGGGACCCATTAACATATATAGACCGGCTTAAATCGTCCCAATAATGGGTCCCGACTGTTTAAGTCGCTATGTTCTACGCTTTTTATTTTATTTTATTTTTTTACGCAGTCGGGTTTTTTAATTTCTAAAATTACCGTTTTTATTTATTATCCTATTTCGATATTCATCAATTAAAATATTTCATTCCTTTTAAAATATTTCACTATTAAACAATACACAAAAAAAACATCACCTGTCGGCAGCAGATTTCAAGCTACCGGTGGTTAGGGCTCCAGAGACTGGAACCTCCTCATAATGCGAGCCGTACCGAGGAGTACTGCCTTCTGAATCAGGCCCTTGATTGAACTGTTTAGCGAGAGCCCCGAGAGATGTTCATCAAGCCTCTTGGCCATGAGGACATTGGCCGTAACAACAATTTTGCCCATTCTTCTCCATAGAGATCTACGCTTTGGAATGGGCAACTACAGTACTTTCACAACTTATTATGCCTTGTGTCTGTGACTAGCTTCGCCTTTGTTTTTCTGACTTTCAAAAGTGCCTGCTAAGGTCTAATTGAAATAAATGTTTTGAGTTTGAATAATTTACGTACTCAGTAGAAAAAAATAGGATGACCCCAGATTTTAGAGTAAAAAGAACAGTTATTATAAATATTGTTTCATCTATTACCCACAGGCAAAATCAAACGTATGGAAATGAAAAAAGCAAGAATTTACAGAAAGAAATTAGCCCGGATGCTAAGGAACAATGTTATTTCCAAAGTTATCAATAAATATTCTGTGCTGAATGACATTAATCGTTTGAAAATGAAGCATGGTGCCGACCAGCACGGCAGGCAGAAATTAGGACCTCCATACTTCAGTTCAGAAACAGATGGTGATTGGGAACAAAATGAAAGGTTCAAGATTAAAAAAGGTAAAACAAACTAACACTTTTTAAAGCTTTAACATTTACGGCTTAAAACTTAACATAAAACACTGTCGCTTACGGGATATCTTCGTGATTATTCATGCAGTGTGTGTGTACTGTGGGATCTCAAATAAATCGGGTGAAGCAAACTTTACTTCTTATTTAATCTTCTGAAAAATAATCTTATAACAGAACCAACGTAAAGCTGCGTCTATGCTTAGGCCAGCCGAACACGATCGGAGCACGAATTCGCTTAGCGTAGACGGACTTAGAAGAGTATATATGTTCCTTGCTTAGAAGGCTCGACCGCGCACTCCCACCAAGGGAATTTGTGCTCCGCTTGTGCTCTGCTCGTGTTCGGCTCGCCTAGCATAGACGCAGCTTTAAGTCTTCACCGTCGTCCATCTTTTTTCTACTCCCGTCATTAACACAGTGTTGTCACTCCATCCTCTTACACTCCTATAATCAATCAGTATTGCCACCTAACTAACCTTAGCATTCCCACATTCATTATATTGAGCTCCCGATATTTCGACGCTGTTGCAAGCTCCATAATTGCGGGATGACTGGAGAATGCGGGCGGATGGTTAATAAATTGTTAGCTGCAGACAAATCTGTCTACCCTCTTTCTTAGTCTTTTGCTACGCGCACTATTGGAACTTGACACTCGCGTCTGCCTGTCTGTCTGTCACAGCCAATGTAAACATGGGGGGTTAAAAAAGAAAATGAAAAAAAATAAAATTGCGAACTATAGGTTTTCCTGTAGTCTTCAAGCATTGAACTATATTGTATATTTTTTTTTCAAAATTTTAGGTATGTTGTTTCTGAGTTCAGGAGGGGGGAGGGGGGAAACGGTAAATTTTCGTCTTCTTTCATGAATAAAATTAAAAATATTTATTTTGCAATAATAACAAAAATATATTTGAGATCCTCGTGAGTTCTTTCCCTTGATGTATGACACAGTAAGGTTTGTAATTTTTTTTAATTTCCTAATTTTTCCCCCAAAAATGACTTTATTTTCAATTGGTAGAATTCTTATAGGTTTTCCTGTAATCTACAAGCAATGAACTATATTGTGTATTTTTTCAACATTTTAGGCTTAATAGTTTCGGAGATCATGTTTCGGGCATGGTAAATTTTCGTCTTCTTTCATGAATTAAATCTAAACTGTTTACTTTACAATAATAATAAAAATATATTTGACATTCTCATAACGAGCCCTTTCATTTGATATATGACACGGTAAGGTTTGCTAAACTTTTTTTTTATTTCCTAATTTGTCCCCCGAAAATGACCCTTTTTAAAAAAATATTTATTTACTTTGCACATCTGTGTTTGGGTCATAGGATTACACCATCCTATCAAATTTCACCTGATTTGATTCGGAGCAAATTGGCTGTGACGGACGGACGTACAGACAGACGCACGAGTGACCCTGTAAGGGTTCCGTTTTTTTTTTCATTTTATATACGGAACCGTAAAAATAGCTTTTTGCCTATAGATTACCGGAAAAAATATAAGAAAGCTATCATCATCATCATATCAGCCCGGAATCACCCACTGCTGGGTATAGGCCTCCCCTTTTTTCTGCCACACTTCCCGGTTCCGTGCGTCCCTTATCCAGGTGTTTCCCGCGACTTTGACGATGTCGTCGACCCAACGAGCTTTAGGACGGCCCTGGTTTCTATGGCCTATCCTTGGCCACCACTCGGTCAAATAGCCTTGCCCCATCGGCCATCTCCGCGTCTAGCCAGATGTCCTGCCCAGGTCCATTTGAGGCGCACCGCCCGATCCCCGACGTCGTAGACTTTCGTTCGACGGCGGATTTCGGTGTTACGCACTCGATCTAAGAGGGTTATGCCGAGCATGGCTCGCTCCATGGCCCTTTGTGCTACTCGTACTCGGTGGACAGTCTCCTTTGTGAGCGTCCATGTCTCGGCACCATAGGTTATTGTTGGCAGGACACATTGGTTGTAAAGGCGGGTTTTTAGGCACTGAGGGATCTTTGTGGAAGAAAGCTACAACAAATAATAAAAATAAAGGGGGGCTCGCCTACTACGATGGTACGGAACCCTTCATGCGTGACTCTAACTAGCACCTGGACGGTATTTTTTTATATACAAGTTTTAAATGTTATAAATTTTACTATAAAATACCTCCATGACCCATGTACTATTAAATGCATCCATCAGCAAAATGTTTTGAGTGCTTTACATTGAGCGCTACCGCAAACGCCAATTTTCACAAAAAAAAACAACATTGCCAGAAATAATTTTTGAGCAATGTTACTTAGTTTGATGTGCAGATTCAGAATGCTTGTTAGTCGGTTTCGTAAAGGGTCCAGTCCCTTTATGTCTTTTCGTTGCGTAAATATACTGATTGTAAAACTGATTGTAGGAATAGGTGGCCATGAAATGACTATAAGCGAAGACGCGGAGCCCTCACCAAACGATTTCTTTTCGCCAAATGTAATCGGTAAGACTGTTCTGTTCATCATCATCATGCTGTATCCTGCATCTCATCCCCATTAAGTTTAAGTCGGCGCAGCATGTCGTTTTTTAACCGACTTTCTTCAAAAAGGAGGAGGTTCTCAATTTGGCTGTATTTTCTTTTATAGGGTTCTGTACCCGAATGGCAAAAAATCGGAACCCTTATAGTTTCGTCATGTCTGTCTGTCTGTCCGTGTATGTCACAGCCACTTTTATTCCGAAACTATTAGGACTAAACAGTTGAAACTTAGTAGGTTATTCTGTGAACCGCTTCACGATTATAATACAAAAAAAGAGGGGCTCTATACATGGAACTGAAAATATATATATATTTTTTTCTTCAAACCTATTCGTGCGGGGTGACATGGAGGAATTTAAAACCATTTATTCTCAAAGTGAATCGTTTGAAAGATAGACACTTCCAAAGTGGTAAAATGTGTCTGTGTGTCTCCCTTTAATTTCTAAAGTAAGAGGAGGAACATTCTAAAAGCTCTTACGAAGAGATGGTGGATTGTAGGCAATCGCTTGACGGGTTAATACGAGAATACGGCTACCATTTTTTATAGCAGCATTGCTTTAAATTGCAAAACAGTTAAAATAATTTGAATTTCGCGAACTACCCTGGCGCTTTCCCCCTAACCAGACTATAGTGTGAGAAAGAGATGGCGCTCTATAGGATGAGTTGCTCTATCTCTTTCGCACTGAAGTAAGATATTTGAGGTGGTAGTAGGCTCCTAGGTCTTAAGGCCTGTATTTAATAGACTGACTTATAAACTTTTTTTTTTTCATGGTACGCCATGGTACTCGTAGGCTAGAAGATATGAATGTTTCATGTAAAATAAAATGTTTTTTTTTTTAAGTTTCAGCTGAACAATTTAAAGGCAAGTAGTTATTTATTACTTTTCTTATATTTAAATAAATAAAATCATGGTATCTGTTTGTAATTTTAAAAGTTGGTTTTCATCAAACTGCGGCAGTAAATTTGTTTTTCATTAAAATCTATATGAAAAACAAATTTAGTTTTCCTGTGGTAATGTAAAACAATACAACATATGAACGAATGCCTTCAAAATATTTTTATTATATTGTTTGGTGCTACGGAATGTGTACGACTCACACTTGGCTGGCTTTTTTATATTTGTTACCCCATAACTCCGTCATTTATGAACTGATTTGAAAAAAAATCTTTTGTTCTGTGAAAATTTCATCAAAATCGGTTTAGTAATTTGTTCATTTTCCTTTATTACGTATTTTTTCTTCTTGTGCTTATATTGACGATATGATAGTTTGTTAATAACTTCTAGTTACAATGTAAAAAAATGTTTCATGACAAGAATTTGTGTGGTATACTACAACTAAAAAGGGTAAAATAAAAACTTTCTGCGGTAGCAATAAAGTGAATGAAACAAACAAAGCAAACAAAAAACAAAAAACGCGCCTTCATTCTGTATTTATGCATTTTGTTTAGCCTGCACACATGTATATTTTTTGTAGTGTTTATTATATTTCTAGGTAGCTGTTTTATTATTATAACCCAAGTACTGTTTATTTTATTTTGTTATTCATGTAAAATTTATTTATTTATGCTGTTTTGGCTTCCGTACGTTTTTTCACGGGTGACCACTGAAAACCAGCGCTGTGCTGTGGACCCCCATAGCACAGCATCATGCTGAGTGGTAACCTGCTTGTCGCAGTCACGACGTGCAAGCTACGAACGTCTTTTTTTTAATGCCTTGTATTTTTGTGTTTTTATCATTTTGTATGATGCACGTCATGTCCCTGCGACAAATAAATATATTTTCTTTCTTTCTTCTTTCAAAGTCACCGACTTCCGAAAGTAAACTTATTTTAGACTTTTTAACCGACTTCTTCAAAAAGGAGGAGGTTCTCAATTCGGTTGTATTTTTTTTTTTAGGTTTATTACCTCATAACTCCGTCATTTGTAAACTGATTTGAAAAAATATTTTTTCATCTGAAAGGATATACTTCCCGATTGGTCCCGTAGAAATTTCATCAAAATCGGATTACGAATTTGGTTGTTTTCCTCACGTTAATTGTCACATCACGCGACGTCGCGTGAAGGCGCTTTGATGTACATCGATCGAGTTTGGGCTCGTATGATTCGTCTTGACGAGTACTTTGACTAACTTCTAGTTCCAATGTAAAAATTAATTCATGACAAGAATTTGTGTGGTATACTACAACTAAAGGGGGTAAAATAAAAAAAAAACTTTCTGCAAAAAAAACCGACTTCCAAAAAGACACTAAAAAAAGTCTAAAATAACTTTACTTTCGTAAGTCGGTGGCAAAAAAGTCAATGAAACAAACAAAGTCACCGACTTCCGAAAGTAAAATTATTTTAGACTTTTTAGTGTCTTTTGGAAGTCGGTTTTTTTTTTTTCGCAGATAGTTTTTTATTACCATACTTGTCTTTAGGGTGTAAAAATACCCTTATGGAAGCCGAAAGGCTCTTGTTCTCCCCGTCATCGCGTCATTGCGATATTTTTTTTGTACTGAACCATACCCGGAAAAGTTCTGGAATGGCGACCGCGAACTGGAAGACGTTGAGTTGGAAGGCCTTCCACTAGGTGGACTGCGGTGGCTGCGGGGATCCCCTGGATGCGAGACGACCGGGACCGGTCAATCTGGCGACAATTGGGGGAGGCCTATGTGCAGAAGTAGACGTCTTTTGGCTGAATGTTGACGAAGCCGTCAACCAAGTATTCTGTAAGTACATCAAACTATCTAAACCTACGTAAAAAATATTGCTGGTAAACGACTTTTTTTTTGGGGTGAAAAATCACGTTTTCCGGTAAAACTCTGCTGGGACACACGGCCTCCTCTCTATGAGAGGGAATGGGCTATAATCCACCACGCGAGCCCAGTGCGGTATGGTAGATGTCACATGTCTTCGATTTTTTCGTTCTAGGATGTTTTCCTTCACCGTTTTGAGAGCAGTGGTAATGAAATAAATTACACAAAGTAATGCGCCTGCCAGGGTTCACAGTTTGAACCCACGACTTACTGTTCGTAAGTCGGGGCCGCCACCGCTGGGCCACCGCTGCTTTCCGTAAACTCAAAGTAGCACACTAAAAATATTGTGCTGATGGATGCTTTGAATAGTAAACGGATCATAGAGTTAAAGTAGAGTATTATAATAATTGGAACTTTGACCTCCAATATCTCCGTAACTAGAAGGTTCCCAAGTATGACTAGAACAAAAATAATTATGATCGTTTCGTTAAGGGTCTTGTTACACCCTATACAGGAATATTTTTTTTTCAGTCCGCAAACTTTGACAAATTAAACTTAAATGAGTTTTATTAAGGTGGATGCGCAAGGGTAGCCCGCGAAATTTAAATTTTCTTACGTTTGTTGCAATTTGCAGGTCAGTGTCAGGTTGTATGTTGATGAAAATATGAATCGCACCAGTAACACTTATGGAGTTACAGAATTATAATCATTCAGATCATCAGTACAACCCTCCAAGTTCATATAATCTCAAAGAGTGACTTTTTCATGAAATAGTATATGAACAGTATAGAATGTGATTATATGAACTTGTAGAGCTATATTGATGATTTGAATGATTATAATTCTGTAACTCCATACGTGTTACTGGCGCGATTTATATTTTCATCAACATACAACCTGACACTGACCTGCAAATTGCAATAAACGTAAGAAAATTTAAATTTCGCGGGCTACCCTTGCGCATCCACCTTAAACCCCTATTTTTATTTTGATAAGTCTTAGTACAAAAAACAAAGTTATCATCCTACTTTGAAATTGATTTTATGGCCACCTACTCGCGAGCGGCGGCGCTCCACGCTGGTTCGTTTTTCATGCACAAGCTTAGGTATTTACGTGTGTTACAATGTACCGATCGCTTTTATCTGGTTCCAACTAGACTTTTTTAAGATTTGGCCGTGATCTGAAGTTATTTGAAGAGTAAGTAATTCCAATTTTTCCTTCATACTTTCATGGGCTTAGGATCATCAAAATGCAGAAACTAAAGCATACTGACCGTGATCAACCAGCCTTTGAGTGACTGCTAAAATGGTCCTTTCATTAGGGGCTGCGGGGTTAAGGATACCTTGGGCTCGCATTCGGGGTATGCTCTCCGTTGCATACATTCTGCGAGCTGCTCGTAAAGTTTCACCACTTAAAAAATACACCCGCACCATTTCATAAAACTCGCGGTTATTTAAATCCGACATCGTAACCTGTAGGTACGAGTACAATACACGTGTTTCGCGGGAGCTGCGCGGAAAAGATTGGACGTGACGTCACGACAGCGCATGCGATGAAAAAATAAAAAACTATAGCCGTTTTTTCGTTTCCGGTTTTCGTATAATACAGCGTGTAACAGAAAGGGTATAATCATATGGAATACTGTGTTACGGACCATCAAACTGAACAACTTTCTCTTGGACACACGGGACCACCATCGAAATCGTAAAAAAATAATCAGCTGTCCTATACTAAATTTCAATACCTACTCGAACCAAATGTATTTATAGTCAATTCCCCGGTCTCACCCGCCCCGACCCCGCACATCTCGTCTCCCGCGCACCTCATACCGCCTAACGCAAATGACATTGAACGAGAACTAGTGTTCGAAAATTTCTTAAACTTGTTCCAGGAAATACGTGTTTTTGAATAAGTCTTACAAGTGTGTGAAATAAATATTTGTCATTAAGAATCTCCATTACATGTGCAAGGTTTCTATCGAGATTTTTTCTTTATTTTTACAGTTTATTGAGTACATTATGCACGGCCAAAGTTCAGTTAAAATTTGTGCAAAACAGCTATTTTTGGAGGCTTATACTGAATTTTTTCTACTTTTTTTTTTTTTTTTTGCTACCATAGAAACCTAGATATAGTGCACAAAATACCAATTAATTCAAAAAAATCGTATTAAGATGTGTAACAACTGCATAATCACGTACGAGCGTGTGTATGAAAAGTATGACGGGTTAGCCGCTCTTACGGTCGGCGTTTTAAGTTTTTTTGTATCAATAAAATATATGTTGAACTTACGGAAATGATTATTGAGAACTCCTTTCGTTGTCAGCAGTCGGGTGGGGCGACAGACCTCACAGAACCGAATTGAATGACGTTGTGGAAATTGAAAAGGCACCACTGCAGTCACAGCATTTGGATGATTTCGACATGTTTTCAAGAGAATCCACCAACGGTAGCAATGGTATGTAGACAGGTTTTTATTTTGCTCCACTTGTGGAGCACTCAAACAAGTCAAAAATGTAACTGATATAAAAACAGCTGTAATATCATACCCAGCCTATGTCGAATCGGTGCTACGTTATGGGCTTGTAATGTGGGGTAATAGCACCGACTTCCGAAGAGCATTCATCGCCCAAAAAAAGTGCATGAGATCAATTTGTGGACTTAAACCTGACGACTCATGTCAACCGATATTTAAGAAACTTGGTTTGTTACCATTACCGTCACTTTACATTTACGAAATATGTATGTTTGTAATGAAAAACAAACAATTATTTAAGACTGCAAATGATGTGAATCCTCGGAACAGACGAGATCCCTATAAATTAGTGTTGAATGATTTACCTAGGCTAGCTAAATACAATAACAACTGCCTAGCAATGTGTGTGCGCATTTATAATAAAATACCGAGGCATTTTAAAATATTAAATACAAAATTATTTAAAACAAAATTTTATAAATGGTTACTTGAATATAGTTTTTATAGCTTAAAAGAATTTATAGATAAAAAAAAATTGTTTGTAATTCATTGCTGATGCCTCATTGGTTACCTAAATACCTGTCTTTTAAATTTTGCATGCTTGGTCTTATCCTAGCTAAACATGTTTGTGCCATTTAAATTTGTACCTAACACCTTTGTATACCATGTTTTACGCAAATAAATATACTATTACTATTACTACTATTACACTCATAACCATGGATCGGAACAGGTCAGCACATCAAGCTGTTACAATCTGGCAAACTTATCTCAGAACAACTTTGAGTTGCAATCGATGGTTGCCGTCAAGATAAACAAGTTTTGTGGAGACAAAACTTTGATAGCTCCATATCTCGGAATCGTGAAACTTTAGAACAATAGTTTGTCTCGTACACCCATACCAGCTATCGATTAAATTAGGTTTTATGCGTGACCGCAACTTTGGAAAAAAAATGGCGGCTGTTAGAATGGCCAGCTGGGTTATTGCGTATCTCTGTTGACAGTTCATAGTGATCATCACTTGGCGAGTTTTGATGTATTCAATGACCGTTCTTGTTGGTTTCAACTGACACTACCCTTGCAGAACTGTGTGCTGTTCTACATTCTTAACTCGGCAAAGTGGGTCATTGTGTTCACACCTGTAAACATCGGAACACGATTTTCAAGAACAATTTTTGAAAAAAGCTGTCCATTTATGATCGCATGATGCCTGTACCAAAAATCTATCTACCTACACCGATTTCTACTCATAACATAATATTACGTTTGTAATCACCGAAGGGTTAGGCTGAGGTGTACCTACTAGTACGTGTCGACGGCGCGTTCCTGTTCCACGCGCGCCTCAAGGAGATGTCAGCAAACAGGAAGGGGTCCGAAAGGACCGATGCCTGCCAGGGTTGCGGGACTGTTCGAAAGAGATACCGCGGCCCTGGAACACAAAGGACAAAAGAAGGAACATGGATGGGTTTTATTCAGTACAAGTCTGACACTGCCTTCCGCTTCGCTCAGAGGGGGAGGGGTCATTTGATGATTTCGCAATCAAAAAAGGTGTACCTACTAGTACACCCAAATTCCGCCAGGTGTGTTAGTCCCATTTATAGAGCGAGCCTATTGCCATCAACTGACTCACAGACTCCTACTGCCACTGAGAAATTCCTGCTGGATAAATCCAATAACATTTTGCGCGACCTGGGAATCGAACCCAGGACCTTACGCTCAGCAGTAGCACTTGCGACCACTAGACCAACGAATGTTTGTGTCTTCTTGCTTTATCTACCAATAGTACTTTGTTTATATAAGTATTTAAACTGTCATGCTCACTCAATGATATTATAAGTAAAAAGAAGTAGATTATGGCACTAGTGCGCGCAAATGGTTGCAGACACCTTTGTCTCACGACCTTTGACCGACCTTTGTTTACGACAATTAGCTTCCTTAAGTTAACTGTCGTAATTTAAAGTACTTCAAGCGCGATAGCGGTCTCTTTCTGCAACATACGTTCCGTATTATCTATCGCAGTCGTAACAACATAACGTATTTGAACGCCGCTCAGTATGAAAGTAGCGTATCGTTCTTTTAATATCATTGCTCACTGACATTACATCATGAACACTAGACAACAAAGAAAGAGGGTAGACCGATTTGACAGCGCATCAGTTTATCCGTGATCATGGTGCTTGCAACAGCGCCGAAATATCGGGCACTCAAAACCTACAGGAAACATGGTAAATATCCCATAACTAGTGATATAGTATACTTTGTTTATCTTTACAGAATCGTTCGACAACACAGGTATGTACGTTCAGCTTCAATAGCATTAGTTGTGACCTTTTAGGGTTCCGTAACCGAAGGGTAACCAACGGCTCCCTATTACTAAGCCTCCGCTGTCCGTCCGTCCGTCTGTCTGTCAGCGGGCTGAATCTCTTGATCCGTAATAGGTAGGCAGTTGAAATTACCACTGAATGTGTATTTCTGTTGCCGCTAAAATAGAAAAAAAAAATAAAGCGGGCCCCCATACTACGGATACGAAACTGACTCGTATTTGGCGGGTTTGTTATTAGGGTTCCGTAGCCGAACGGAAAAATCGGAACCCTTATAGATTCGCCAAGTCTGTATGTCTATGTCAAACGGTGAAATGCAGGTGGAGATGAGCCGGGAAAACGAAAGGGAAACAGAAAAAAACAATAGCGGTGACATCGAAGCATTTTACCTGCAATAACACACTGCTTACATTATACTACCTACTGTATCTATTTTTTCATTTAAAAAACCCAAGCGGGTGTTTTTTTTTTTTTTTAAATCCCTGCTTTTCAATCCGTAGCCGAATGGCAAAAAACGGAACCCTTATAGATTCGCCAAGTCTGTCTGTCTGTCCGTGTATCTCACAGCCACTTTATTCCGAAACTATTAGGACTACCCGTTGAAACTTAGTAGGTGGTATGTATTCTGTGAACCGCTTTACGGTTTTTATAAAAAAAAATTATAAGATTAGAAAAAAATATAGGATTATAGAACGTAAAAAAAACTTACAACCAAAATTGGTTTGAATAAGATTTGATGGTTATTTTTTGAGATATGGGACTTTTCCATAAAACTGCAGCAACAACTTTGTTTTTCATTAACATACTATGAATAACAAATTTAGTTTTGTTGTTGAATGTAAAACAATACAACATATGAATGAGCCTTCAAAATATTTTTAATATTTTGTTTGGTTCTACGGAACCCTATGTGCGTGTGAGTACGACTCGCACTTAGCTGGTTTTTAGAAGGAGTCGTAGCTAAATATGTAATAACAGTGGCAAGGGTCGACCTTCAAAGGTAAGTGCTTGCTAAGGTTGATCCGTGGATGGTTGCCATATACCGAATTTCCTCCGTGCCTCAGATTGGGCCTCTACCTGCAACGACTGTCAAAGTTCCACAAATGACATCCGGGACCAACGGCTTAACGTATTTTCCGAGTCACGGAGGAAACTCGGTATTTAATGGATGGTAAGACAGAAAGAAAGAAAAGCATTTACCTATTAGACTCACACAGGACAAAACAAATGGTTGAATTACCAATAAAACAAAAGAAAACATAAGAAAAAGATAAATTAAATTGGTCCTGTACGAAGGCAAAAAGGTCTAGTCCCATATCGGCATGAATTTCGCCACCCTGTCATAAATAATTGGCAGGTACACATCAGAAATGAAAACAGTATCAGAGTAGTAAGTAAATCAACTTTATTATTTATTAGGCCTAGTCCAGCAAGATTGACTGCCCGTCGAAATAATCAATTTCGATTTAAAGGCCTGTCTTTGCAAGTCCCATTTTTTTTTTTTACTTAGTCCACTATAAACAAGTATTTTAAAATTGAATTAATTTTAGACACAGTTACTTTTGAAAAATATTTTGATTTATTATACATATAATTGTAATAATAGGTTGCGGGGATCCGCTGGATGCAAGACCCACGGAACCGGTCAATGTGGCGACACTTGGGGGAGGCTTATGTCTAGCAGTGGACGTCTTTCGGCTGAAATGATGAATAAATAATCAAGTGGATTTACTCACTATACTGATACTGTGTATCCACGTTTTAAATGACTGTGTACCTAACAAAGGTACCAAGATGGGAATATTTCATATGCATGATAAATTAATTAATGGGTGTCGAGATGGGGAAGGTGCCGAGATGGGACTAACCCAGCAAAAGGACCTATCTCAGCATGGTGCTGTAACTTAAAAAAAAAAGTCACAGAGGTATCCACAGAACGATCTTGGCAAGTGCGGCTTAACCTGAGGACCGATCCTCAGTTTGAATTATAAAATCGAGGAGCTGGAGGAGAATTTTATAAGTGAGGTTATAATATATTTGTTTTTTTTGTACCTACCCTCTGACATGAAAGAGTACGACTCGTTATGCCCAACTGTTTGTCCGTCGAGAAACGTCATGGTCTGCGGGAGGAACCAGCACGGGATATATAGGACTTTCCTCAGCATCTGTCACATGAAAATGTTTAGTTGCAACCATCAAGATGACGGTGAGCTAAGCTATAAGTGGGGTGGAGGGACATCGACGAACAAACGTATGATAGAACATCATTCCGAACACCAGCACGTAAAAAAAAATCATCAGCAATTAAAAACAAAACAGCGTATCTATACATTTTGATCGTCTAGGTCAGAGGTTCCCAAACTTTCTTTTTTCTCGTATTATACGAGTACTACTTTCAAAATTTTCTGGCTTCGATGGACGGGCTGCATTTTTATCAAGACCGTGGACAAAAACAAAAGCAAAAAGTTTGCCATATTACTTTTTTTGCGCTATCTGTTAATATTGCATGAGGACCGCAGCTCCTAAAATTTTTTTGCCAAAGAATCTGAAAATTAGAATCTTAAAAGCTTCGAAATGCTTTCTAAGTAGTTTATTAGCTGCCTACATTGATAGATAAAGTCAAGCCAACGTTTTTGTTCTTTATTATCGAAATCAGATTAATAAATCAAATTAATTTGTAAACCCCCGTTTTTTTTTCACGCCAACGGAGACCCCAGTCAAGACTCCACTGGACCCCTGGGGGTCCACCTGAAACCACTTTGGGAATCACTGGTCTAGGAATTTTCTAGAAAAGAGCAGGTTTTTTTTTAAATTACCGATAAAAAATTTCTTCTTCTTGTGGGGGGGGGGGGTTTAATGATGTACTGGATACTTGGTAACCATTTTGTGCGTCAATGTCTCTTCCATCTCTATATGTAAGTCACATCCACATTACACTAAATGATAAGTCCCACAACATCATAGTCAAACCGCGCCTCATCATTCTCATTCAACATCTGAGCGACCAGCTCCTCTGCCGCCAGACATTTCCTCTGCAACTGGCAGCTTTAGTTTAGTGTAGCAGAAGGAACAAGCGAGCATCGGTATACTGTCTCCACTATAGTATAAAACAAAGTCGCTTTCCGCTGTCTGTCCCTATGTATGCTTAGATTTTTAAAACTACGCAACGGATTTTGATGCGGTTTTTTTTAATAGATAGAGTAATTCAAGAGGAAGGTTTAATGTTTAACATTGCACCCGTGCGAAGCCGGGGCGGGTCGCTAGTTAGTTATAAATTGCAACACTATTTTGATTAAACTTAGGTGTATTGTTTTTTTGCTAGGGCACACCGACGAAATGGGTTAGGTTAGGTTAGAAATGTTGCCAACCGCGCGCGATCCGAGCGAGCGCTACTCTCAAGTTGGTTGCATCAAATGGCCAGTAAAAACAAGGCAATATCTAGTTTTCACGCGCGCCTCAATGATATGTCAGCAAACGGGAAGGGGTCCGAAAGGGCCGATGCCTGCCAGGGCTGCAGAACTGTTCGAAAGAGGTACCGTGGCCCTGGAACACAAAGGGGAAAAGTAGGAACATGGATGGGTTTTAGTCAGTACAAGTCTGACACTCCCTTCCGCTCCGCCCAGAGGGTCATTGATGATGATTTCCCATCCGAAAAAAATAAAAGGCAAGACCTAAATTTAGCCGGCTGAAACCGGTTACACCTAGAATTAGAAAAAACGGAGACATACAACCAACCAATAGGATTGCATAGAATCTTCGCTCAGCTCCAGTATACAATCCTATTGGTTAATATTTCTCCGTTTCTCCGCTCCGCAGCCTCGCTGCGCTTCAATGGACAGGCAGCTTTAGCTGTGAATACTAGGATCCACCTGTGTTTAATCAACTGCTGCCGGTCGCACTCGCGTATACCCAGCTAGAACTAAGTGTAAGACTCGGAGACGAGCGAAGCGGTGCGGAGACGAGCAAGATTAAACCAATCACAGGAGACACGAGAGACGCGATGTGCATTTCAACGAATGTGATTGGTTGATTCCTGCACGTCTCCTCTCCGGTTACAATAAACCTTCTTCGTATAAAATTAGTGTGTATAATTATTTCCAGTAGTGCCTGTCATCAAGCGTGTCATGTTATACGAATATGGGTGAACATCCCCGCAGCAAATTTTACGTGTCCACGTTGAGAATTGAGGGGCAAAATTATAGGATGTTTCTAGTTTTTTTATATGGTGAACTACCAAGTAACTTGCTTCATTTAGGGCCACATATTTTTTTATAAGTGTTTATAAACCATCAGGAAAAAAAAACACCTTCAAATTCAAGTTGGGTGGCTTGTCCCAGCTCTAATTTATGATGCAATTTCATTCACCAAATTAACAATTTGAGGTACAATAACAAATAAACAATTTTGTTAGTAGATGCATAAAACACAATAACTAAAAACAATTAAACCATATTATAAAATCTAATCTAAAAGCACAGGACACTCGATCAAAGTTTGTCCAAGCAAAAATCAAAATTTTGGTGGCACTTTTTCTACACTCACTTTTACTACGAGTATAACATGAAGTTTCGTGGGTGTGTGTGCAAACAATCGCGTTTTATTACTTCGCATCTCTCAGTCGTGGACTTGCGCGTACTACGTATGTGATTAGTGCTGTGATTTCCCGCCAAAAACGAAAGTATCATCTTGGATGGCATGGGGGACAAGAATTGTTCAATTTTTGGTGGATCGATTTACTGTTGATTTTAAAGCTACATGTTATAGTTAGTGATTTGGGTAACTCATAAATCAGTGATATTAATTTAAGTTTAACTAAAAACCTTTGTTTTTAAAGATTTTTTTTATCCCTGGTTCCAATTTTGGTGGTTTTGTTGGCGTTTTCACGCCACCTGCTTGAACTCCAGACTCATTTTGAGTGCCTAGAAAGTTCAGTGGACAAATACAACGATGGGTTCGTGGAAACTGTGCATACGACAAGTTCTAAGTTCATCAAGACGCGTCGAGCACATATTATAAGAACAAAAACTCTTTGATCATGCTCTCAAGCTCATGAAGGAGCGGCGTGAGATGATCATCACGTAGTCTTCCGACGAGACGAAGACAAATACCAGCAGCTCAATAGACGGATCTCTAAATCCTTGAAAAGCGATCTCCGCCGCTTTAATATCTAGCATATTAAAGATGCAACTGAGCGGCTCCAAGGTCTGCCTATTGGGCAGAGCCAGCTCACGAAACTGAAGACCGATGGCAGGATCGTATCCGCAAAACCGGAGCTTCTGAGGGAGATCGAGAGATTCTATGGGCAGTTATACACGTCAACCAGTAAACTTATTGTAAATCTGGCAAAGGACCCAAGAGCTAGACTGACCCGACACTATACCGAAAATAACCCGGACGTCAGCCAGTATGAGATTAGGATGGCTCTGAAAAAGCTTAAAAAAACAAGGCACCGGGTGATGACGGGATTACGGCCGAACTCCTGAAGGCGGGGTGGAAAACTGGTACTTAAGGCCCTTCAGAAACTGTTTAACTCCGTCATACTCGAGGGGAAAACGCCACAGGCATGGTGCAGGGGTGTGGTGGTACTCTTTTTCAATAAGGGTGACAATGCCCGGCTGAAGAATCATAGCCCATCTCATTTCTAAGCCATGTCTACAAGTTGTTTTCAAGAATCATCACGAATCGTCTCGTGCGCAGTCCGCAGGGCTGACCATTGTCAGCCTCCCGAACCAGCCGGAATCCAAAAGCCTTTAGCACCGTAAACCACATACAAACACTGCGGCAGGTTATATAGAAAACTGAAGAGCTGTCTCTCTGTTTAGCGTTTGTGGACTACGAGGAAGCCTTCGATTCATTCGAGACTTGGGCTGTACTGAGGTCTCTCCAACGGTGCCAAATTGACTATCGGTACATCGATACTTTATCTTTACTTTTTTATTTTTAAATTACTTCTAAGTACTTTATTTTTAAACTACCATATACATATTTTTACAACCTTTGTACTACGTTCGATTATTTTTATCTAACTTATTTCGGAAGGCGCTGGTGTCTGTGATACAATGATTTTTAGTCATTAGTACAGGCACCAACGATTCACTTTTCTATGAAATGATCATTTTTATTTGAAAATTGTTTTTGTGAACGTAGTATGGTGTTTTTTTCTGAAATAAAATTATTATTATATCAAAATCAAAATCAAAATCAAAGCATTTATTTCAAGTAGGCCAGTTACAGGCACTTTTGAACTGTCGAAACAAAGATAACAATGAAATGTAGCTACAGTCCCAGTCACAAGGCATAAAAACTGTGAAAGTACTGTAGTTGCCCATTCCCTAGCGTAGATCTCTATGGAGAAGAACGGGCAAGAAACTCCATGGACACTCTTTTAAATCAGCATATTGTTACAAAACCTTGGTTACATCATTCATATTGAGATGGTACATTATGTGAGAACGATGTAGCAAGATGTGCACGTTAAAAGTGTCCATAGTAAACACAAAAAAGACAATTAAAAAAAAATTAAAATAATAAATTCAAATAAGCCGTGGCAACTAAGAGATGACCAGTCACAACTGACAGCGCCCGTTCACGAACATGACGCATGGATCAGCACCATTCAACTCAACCATTTTGAAGGGAACTAAATGATCCGACACACGCGCCACCATCAGCGAGACATTGAGTGAGCATGACATTCTCTCAACCGCCAGGGCACATTCAAGTCGGGAAAGGACGTAGGTTTCCAGTGAACGATAGCTCTTTAGTACATAGCACTCACACAATATGGGCTTTATATAATACTAAAGATATTGAATCTATACAATGCAAAGATAGTTGTACAATCTTCAGCAGCTCCAACAATACTATTTAATGTTATCAATTTATGCGTCCCTGTCCTTGTGGAGCAGGACCGGCATTGAGCCAAGCATTTTTGTCAGCGATATAATCGTCCAACTTGTAATATGCTTGCTTACATAGTGTGCGTTTAATGCATGTTTTAAATTTCGTCTCATTCAGTTCAAGAATACTTTGTGGAATTTTATTATAGCATCTCAAACAGTACCCCATGAAAGATGAATCTACTTTAGCGAGTCTGAAGCCCGGCTGAACTAATTGGTCTCTATTTCTAGTACTGTAACTGTGTCTGTCACCTCTTTTACTAAAAAGATGCAGATTTTTTCTTACGTACATTATGTTTTCGTAGATGTATTGACAATGTACCGTCATGATGTTAATGTCCTTAAACAGTTCCCTTAGAGAATCGCACCTACGAAGATTATATATAGCTCTGATGGCTCTTTTTTGCAGAATAAATATTGACTGAATGTCTGCAGCTCGTCCCCATAACAAAATGCCATAAGACATTATACTATGAAAGTAACTAAAATAGACCAGTCTAGCGGTATCAACATCTGTAAATTGACGGATTTTTCTAATAGCATATGCTGCTGAACTTAGCCGCCCGGCAAGAGACGTTAAATGAGAACTCCATTGTAGCCTTGAATCAAGCGTAATCCCCAGGAAAACCGTTTTATCTACGAATTCAAGTTTCTCTTTATTCAATATTATATCACAATTACTACTTTTAACATTCGGTAAAGCAAATCTAATGCATTTAGTCTTTTTTTCGTTTAATACTAAATTGTTTGCTGTGAACCAATTTTGAACCTGAAGTAGGGCATTATTCACGTCATCTAGAATTTGGGCCCGTCTATTTATCTTAAAAATTAGAGAAGTGTCATCAGCAAATAACACCATATTTTGAGGTTGGTTTTTCAGTAAATAAGGTAGATCATTTATGTATACTAGAAAGAGGAAAGGACCCAATATGGAGCCTTGCGGAACCCCCATTTTTACTTTTAAACCCTGTGAATTGATACCATTTATTTGAACATGTTGAGGTCTATCACTCAAATAAGATTTTACCAAACTAAGTGCAAGTTTTCCTAGTCCGTAATGCTCAAGTTTCAAAAGTAATGTGTCGTGATTTACGCAATCAAACGCTTTGGAGAGATCACAAAAAATTCCTATGGCGTCTTGGGACTCTTCCCATGCAGTAAATATGTGCTTTAATAAGGTTACACCGGCGTCAGTCGTACAACGTCCCTTGGTGAAACCATACTGTTGATCGTGTAGGATTTTGTTGGTGTTAAAATGATTAAGCATTTGATTCAGCATTACCTTTTCAAAAACCTTGCTAAAAACTGGCAACACGGATACAGGTCTATAATTATTAGTATCTTTACTATCCCCGGATTTGAAAAGTGGTATGACTTTACTGTATTTCATTAAATCAGGGAAAGCTCCTTGGTCTACACACAAATTAAAAATTAAAGCTAAGTAAGGTGCTATAGTCTCAACTATGGATGTACAAGCTTTGATAGACATTCCCCATAGATCTTCGGTCACTTTGATTTTGATTTGCCGGAAAGCTTTGATAACTATCACAGGGCTTATGTGTTTAAATTTAAATTCAGCCGGGCATCCAGACACGTTGGCCCTTAATAAACCAATTGAGACTTCAGGTGAGGAATTTAGAGCTTCCGTAGTTTTTAACGGGATATCGGTAAAGAAGTTTACAAATTCTTGAGCTACTTCCAAATTAGAGCTTTTAGGACCACATGCTGTATCTAATGTGTAGCTAGTGTTACGTATTTTCTTCCTGTTTGTCTCGTTATTTATGACTTTCCAAACAGTCTTTATTTTATTTTCTGCTGTTTTGATCTTGTTGCTAATGTGCAGGGCTTTAGCAACCTTGCATGTATTTCTAAAAATGTTTGAATACTTAGCAACATACTTGTTGAAAGTTTCAGTGTTTATGTAAGGCTTAAGGCCATAAAGCTCAAATAGTCTTTCCCTACTTTTCCTGATACCTTTAGTAGCCCAATCACTAAATATAAATTTAGGGCAAATACTTTTTGTCTTCTTTTCAAATGTTTTGTTGAATTCAGTTCGAACTATTGAAAAGAAATTATCATACAATTGATTTATATTAATATCGTCCATGTGATGGCTCATAACATTTAACTTGTTCTGTAGGGAAATATTATACCTATTTAATTTGCTAGTAGTTATAGGTCTAAATTTAATCAGAACTTTTTGCAATGGTGTGTTACACCTAAAAGTTACAGTTTGTCCGCTGTGGTCAGACGGGAGACAATTTAATATGGCTTTATCTAAGTAATCACAATCGCAGAAAACATTATCTATACAAGTAGCAGAAGATGGAGTGACTCTAGTAGGTTCTATAAAAATATTGGTCAGGTCAAATGATTTAAAAAGATTTAATAACCGACTGCTATTGGAATTTTCTTCTAAAATATTGATATTGAAATCACCACAAACAATTGCAGATTTATTACTGGCTGAAAGTTTTGCCAGGACATCTTCCATTATTGATTCAAATAAGGAAAAGTTTTGATAATTTGGGGGTCTGTACACACACATAATTACATGCTTATCCAGCTCAACACAGGACAGTTCGACGCAATGTTCAACCGAGAGACCTACTATGTCATTACGTTGCTTATATTTAACACATTTTTTTAATAATATTAGGGAACCTCCACGCAGCATAGATGTACGGTTAAAGCAGCTACCCACCGTATAGTTATCATAATTAATAAGCATTTGGTAATCCTTTAGCCAATGTTCAGTAAAACAAATAATATCAAACATACTTTTTTCTAAAAACAATTCAATTTCTAATAATTTCGAAGAAATGCCTTGGATATTTTGGTGGAATAATTTTAAGGTGTTCTGCTGAGGCCCTTTTTTACTAACTAATTGAGTGCAAGAAGGTACCTTGCTGGTGGTAGGATTAACAATATTGTTAATGGTACCATCTGTTGTCTCACTTCCTAGTTTAAATTACTACTAATATCTGGAGTGAGGCCGGAGACTCTGGTGCCATCCCCAGATAACAAGACCCTATCACTACTACACCCTAATTGAGAATTTTCCACGGTGACACATGGATCCTCCTCAGTACAATGTTTGTAAACATTTATAGCACTAATGCTATACTCATTTAAGGTCACCTGTACATTAGTATTATCACTAATAGTCGCAGTATTAATAATATAACCAAACTTCGACATACTACATATGTCTGAGTGAATATTAAAAGCTAATAGCCTAGCTATTTTGTGTCTACATCTAACAGGTAGATACACCTTACCCCGTGTCGACTTAAGTTTACCAACAATAGTGTTGATATCCAGATATATAAGTCTGTCACTATAGTGACCTACTAAAAAATGTACATGATTATTTAAGGTATGTATAAAATTGTTTTTTCTACTACTTAAATTTTCAAAATATGGAAAAGCACACAATATGATTTTACTACAGTTTAACTTCAACAACTCTGATACACAGTCAGTGATGTCTTCCTTTTTAATCTTAGAACTATTACCAACACATATAGTAATGGTAGTATTAGGATTATAAACATTTTTTGTTACCGATGCCATAACCTGTTTGTAGGTCGACCCTGGCATACAGTAATTTTGGGTACAATAACTCAGGTTATTACTGATCAATTTCCCTAGCCCTCTACCTATACTATCAGAGAACATAACTGAATGATTACAATCAAGACTACTAGGTGAGACAAAATGCCTAACCTCCGGCTGTAAATTATGATGAATAATGTCAGGTACAGAATCTTGGCTGATAATACATTCCTGAGCACTCACAGCTAGGGACGGGTCCTCCGTTACCTCAGGCTGGAGGGCATCAAGACTGGATTCCCTCTGACACGTACACCGAGTGTTGCTGAGAGTCAGCAAGTCCACTTGGTCTACCAGTTCATTTGTAGCAAGAATATGCTCTTTAATTTGATTTTCAGAGCTTTCATATTTATTATATAATGACTTTAGTGACTTATTCAGAGCCTGTATTTCTGATTGTAAGCGCTGAGTGTCAATTTCATAAATATTTATACTATCTTCCAATTTAATCTGATAGTTATTTAATTTATTAACAAGAGAAACACGTTCTTTCCTTAATTGAATATTTTTGGAATAGTGCTTTTGTTGTTTCTTGTATATATTGCATTTTTTAATGATTTTATTTAACCGTGCATATTTCTTAATTTTATTTTGACTAATTTTACTGTTGGTATTTTTTATTAAGGAATCCTCTGTAAGGTCTATTGTTATAATAGTATGAGGGTTGCAATTTGTATTTATTAGCTCATTATACAAATGGTCAGTTTCTATAGCCTGAGTATGATCCTTTTCCTTTTTCAAATTTAAAAGTTTAACATTAGCCTGGATTAATTCGTCTTCTAGGTCCCTAATTTTACATAACGCCTCCTCATACAAGTTGCTACAGTTATTGAACCCATCCGTGACCACCCTTAGCTGATCCCGTTCATTGACAACATTCAAGAATTCCTGATGAAGGTCTACTAGCTCCCGTTTTAAGCTTGAGTTTTTGCTGTTCATGTTAATGACCTCCTCCTCACTGTCTTCTCTCTCCTGTAACAGTTGTTGGCATTGGAGTTTAGAGTCCTTAAGTTCTTGGAGAGCCGTTCTCAATTTTAGCTCCATATCCTGAGCAGTAGCCTTACGGGTCATCACAGGCATGGTTTCTGGATTGGTTACTGAAAATTGGAAATAAGGAAACGGTGAGAACTACTAGGATAGATTAAAGAAGAAAAATTTAGATATGATAGGGAAAAAACAGGGTTTTTTTTTAAGCAATAATCAAAGAAATGAGGTAGGCTGCAATATTAGCTTGCAAATATTGATGTTATTTAGCTAAATATTCGATTTCATTGCTTTCATAAGATTTTTATTATCTCAGGATTTCACTTTTTCATAAGTGGGTAGGTTGCCTAGTATAAAAATTTAGATTATTTCAAGACATTAATAAAATAACGATAGGGAACGTTTTATTTAATTAATATTAAAAAGAATGATTTAAACAACGTTTAAATAGAACAACTAATGAAACAATTAAAAGAAAAATTACTTTTTACGAAGTTACATTGGTCTCCAAAGCGATTTGGAACCAATACAGGGTACCAAATCAGCATAAAATAAAATAAAAATAACTATACTAGAATTGGCGTGGACGTGTTATAGAGTTGAAGGGACGATTGTGTGCTATTATAAAATAAAAGATAACAAATACTCCCCGTATATATCCTTCTATTTCCGTAGTTAGACCGTCAGCTGTAGTTCTTAGGTTACCGGTAACGTCGTTACGTCGTATAACGGAATCCTATATTAATTCATCAGGAAAACAATTTTCCTGACTATTTACACATTAAAAATATGATATCACATATAATTACACCATATTACAACTTAATTACTAATAAAATTTAATTTTAAAATACGGAACTAAAATTTGACATGTCACTCGGGCAGTGTTGCCACTTTTTTTTTTTTTTCTATTATTATTATATCGAGGTGTTGAAGTGTTTCTACAAAAACGCCACCACGTCAGTCCGACTTCAGGACCAGACCTCGGAATCTGTCCTTCTGCAGCGAGGTGTGAGACATGGAGACGCCATATGTCCGATACTGTTCACCGCTGCACTGGAGAATGTCTTCCAGGTTCTGGACTGGAGAGGGCTAGGCATCAACGTCAATGGCGAGTACATCATTCACCTTTGGTTTGCCGACGATATTGTGGTTATGGCTGACAATGGAGGACCTGTGTATATAGTTGAACTGTTCTGGTGATTCGCACCCAAATATTGAGCTAGAGTTATTTAGTGAACTGAAATTTGTAACTAGAGCGTTGGTGAAATGGTGATGATCTGTTTGCTATTTCACTGTCTTTCCTTGGATTTACTATTGTATTTTGTTATTGCTTTTTTTTCAATTATGTTTTATTTTAGGGTTAATTATGTTTTGTTTGACGACCCGAATGGCGCAGCGGTAGTGAGGCTGCCTTACGTTCTTAGGGTCCCGGGTTCGAATCCCGGTAAGAGCGAATTTTTGTGTGATGAGCATGGATATTTGTTTCCGAATCCTGGATGTTTATATGTATTATAATAAGTATGTATTTACAAACAAAAAGTATCTATGTAGTATTATCAACTATCTGGTGTCCACTACACAAGCTTCGTTGCTTAGTGTGGCACCTAGATGGCGCTGTGTGTAATGTCCAGCGATATTTATTTATTTATTTCTTAGTTTTGTTTGGGAGCCTTTTGGAGGTAGTTAGTTGCTGGCAAGTAATTTTGTTTCCAAAAAAGAGATTCATGTTTTTTTGTTTTTGTGATAAACTCATAATTATAGCAGATAAATAGTAATAAATATTGTTTTAGCAATAGAGACTTTTCGATGAAAGTTATTGGTACTTCCCGAGAATTTATTAGATTAGTCACATTGAGCTTTATTTCTAACCCTTTAAGGATCCATTGGTCTGTTTTTTTTAAAAATTTGAATTAGTGAGATTGTTTGTGGCAGAGAAATCCAATTTTGGTGCCATTGATTTTCAATTTTGGTGAGCGCTTTCAATTTTGGTGAACTTTGAACTTTGAACTAAAATATCTCAAAAAGTTTTCAAGATATTCTGAGACCTCTTGAAGATTCTTCTAGCTTGGACTTTCTATTCTTATACTAGATCCTTATTTTTAACGAAAACTGGAGAAAAAATGTAGCCACCAAAATTGACAAAAAAATAACTTTGTTGATGCTGACCCATATGAACATTAACTGTACTGAAAAAAGGTTTGTTTTGTTTTGAAAATAGTCACCACAGAATTTAATACAATTTATAATTTTATCAATATATATTTTTTTTAAATATTTATTATTTGTATTGTATTTTAACGTATTTATGCCACTGATTGGCTGACCCACAAAGTATTATCCGGCTATCGACAAATTAGCAATTGTATTTTTCTTAGATGCCATATATTTGTTTCATGTGACAAGCAAAATTTAATTCGCGATCATGAATATTTTGCTTTTTAAAATATCTGACAGTTGTAATTCGTTGTAACGCATGAAACGTACAGTAGTGTAAATTTTATTTGTTGTATTTGTTTATTTACTTACTTAAAAATGGTGTTCTGTTGTGAAGTTTGCGCTGATAATGTGTGTTTGATATAAGATATAAACAGTAAGTATTCACAATCGTTTAATGATAAGATTCAAGTTGTTAAAGTTGTAGGTACCCGAATTACGAGAATTAACCCAAAAACTCATGTCGTACTCATCATTTTAAACGAATCTTTCTTCTGTTTACATCGTCAGAAAATCGTGATTTGAACCTTGAATAATGTGGTGAGTTCTTGTGTTTATAACGTTTGTTTGTAAAGGCTTAATTTCAATGTTCTTTTTTTTTTAAATGACCGAAACTGAGCCCGGAACGCAAACTCTAAACTGTACCTACATAGCCAATTTAATATTTTTGTTGACACCGCTCTCTATTTTATTTTTTAGATTTTTTCTAACGAAGCGACATCCTTCGTTGACGTGACATAAAAACATTGAAATTCCTAATATTTAAGCTAGATGGCGTTGTTTCTTATACGCTTACTAAAAATCCGAAAAATCTGTGCATGTCGCTAACCAGGGGCAGGTGCGGGGGGTATAAATGTGACTACTTTGAGGGTGATCATATGTAGAGCGAACCTGTGATATTAAGCGATTTTCTTTTTTCGGTATCAGTTTGCGTGGCCTACCCTCCGTGGACAACCATTGCACGCCACTGCTTCTGTATTACTCGTCATCTCAGCAGTCACCTCCTTTCTAGTCGTATCATCCTTCACACAGTCCATCCATCGTTTCTTTGGTCTTCCTCTACTGTTATAGCCATCCACATTCCTACTCAACATTTTCCTCAATACATTCTCCTCATTCCTCCGCATCACATGTCCATACCACGACAACCGATTACCACGCAGACTTACTAGTGTTTGCTTCCGATTGTTGCAGTACTGGAGCTGGTCTCCCGAGAGCCTTGCTTGCTGTCAGCCCCCTTACTGTCAGAGGAACGGATGCAGCCGAAGGGCGTGTTACGGGAAGAAGGCGACGATGACAAAGTACTGAGGTACCTGATCTGTAAAGAGAGGGGGGTCTTTGCAAAGGGTCCAAATGGAAAATCATGTAAGTTTTGTAGTAGAAAATAATTGTAGGGACCGATTAATCGGGTTAAAAGGTTAACTGGTTAAACGTATAGGTAACCCAAATGTTGGATTAACCACTATACTAGTTAGCCCTTATAAAATATGGGTTAGCTATTTAAATATTTCTGATTACCAGAATAAAACATACAAAGCACCAAGCCCTGGCGAACTCCGTCACTTTCTTGCATATGTTTATGTACAAAAATGAACTCGGTGCGTGAAACGGTTATTATAGCTGAATTACCCTGTAATACGGATAAGCTTTTCGGTCCCTGGAAAAATATTGTCAAAAGAGATCGGGCGACGATCCAATCCTTAATTTTTTTTTAATCTACAATTCTCAAACATTTATGTCATTGGCTACATTTGTAACCGAACGTTATAAATGTATAGTGTACATGTATAGTGTAGTGTGAACGTTATAAGTGACAGTTTATGTCTAACTGTAACTTACGGGATATCTTCCGTGATTGTCTGTACTTTTGAGCTCCCAATCACTGGATCGAATTTCACAAGCCACGTATTTTGTGAACGGACAAACATTACTTACCAAGGCTGACAAGAGAAGCAATTGAAATAAGAAAATATAAAAATTTCAATCGAGAGGATGGTTTCAAGTTGTCCAATACGTGGAATCCAGTTTTGAGTATGCTCAAAAGTAGCAGCCGGCATTGTAATAAAGACTCCAAAAAGCCTTGTGATACTGTGAGTGTGTTTTGCCGTGACTTAGTGATGAGTTCCAGTAGTGCGCGTAGGAAAAGACAAAGAAAGAGGGTAGACAGATTTGTCTGCTCTTAATAATTTATTTTCCATCCACCCGCATTCTCTAGTCAACCCGCGATCATGGCGCTTGCAACAGCGTCGAAATATCGGGAGCTCAAAAGTACAGACAATCATGGAAGATATCCCGTAAGTGACAGTTTATGTGTAAATGTGAACCGTGAAAGTTTAAAACAGTGTTATAAATGTAGCCAATGACACTCGGGGACAATGTAGTTCCCCGTTAGTGAAAGAATTTTCTGAATCGGATCAGAAGTTCCGAAGATACAAACGAACTTACAAACTTACCCCTTTATATTAATAGTAAAGATAGGTTTAATAGCACTCTATCTGCCTAGGAATCGAACCCAAGGCCTTGTGCTTGCTACCACTAGACCAATATGGCAGAGGTAGACACAGGGTGTGTCAGAAAATAATGTGTGGGTCTATCTAGGGATGTGGAACAGATCACATCACATCATCATGAAAGAAAACAAGTTTATTTGGCACATGCCACAAATAAACACGTAAATTGGCGGTCACAGGACGCCCAGCAGATGAGAAACATCTATGTTAATATTTAAATTGCATAATAAATACAAGTAACATTTCAAAAGTACCAAAAAAACCGACTACAAATTGTGTTATACAAATTTGTAATCTTCTTTTAATTTCCTTCATTTTGATACCATAAACGATAGGTTAGATTGAAAAAAATATATTAACGACTTTCAATTTCGCGCCAAAAATCCGCCATTTTGTTGTTTTTTTTTTTTAGTGGGGTACCCGGAACTCTACGATTATTTTAATAACGAGATTAGGTTAATTTCTTCTTTAAACAAAATGGGTAGGTTAGGTTAGGTTAAAACTGTGACCTCCTACGCCTGCCAGAAACGACTTGCATTAATAGAAAAAAGAGATGTGTTTAGTAGGTTACCCGGAACTGAACTATTTAGATTATGATAATGCCTTATTTAAAAAAAAATATGGTTAGGTTAGGTTAAAACTGTAACCTCCTACGCATGAGCCGTTCACATTTTTGTCATTGAAGCGTTTGACTGAATAGGAAAGGGTGAATTAAAAACTGACGATACTAGATATTTGGCTTATTTTATTTTGCGAAAAAACAGTTATTCCAACCCAAGTGTCATTAGACAGTTATCTAAGGACATTTGGGTTGGTCTCAAAAAGAGACGAATTTAATAATACCTACCTTAATCGTCGAAATCCATCCAGCGGGGTCTCCCTTGTTTGACCGAAAGGAATTTGACAAAGGAGATCACCTAGATTGGGCTATTTTCAAAAGTACCGGCCAACAAAAATAAACTTATTTTTTTAGATAGAGCATAACATAACAAACACTTTTTATTATCACACCTAAGTCGTAAGTCCATTCACCGAGAAGTTATTCAACCTCAAAATATCTGAGATCACCCAGATTGGGCTATTTCCAAAAGTGCCAGCCAACAAAATAAACTTATTATTTAGATAGAGCATAACATAATAAACGCTTTTTATTATCAAACCTAAGTCGTAAGTCAATTCACCGAGAAGTTATTCAACCTCAAAATATCTGAGATCACCCAGGCTGAGCAATTTTTTTTTTCGTCTTTCTTCACGATTTGTGCATTTAAACAATGTCATATCCGGCAATTATGTATTGTTCAACTCATTGCGTATAAAAATAGGGTTAATAAATAAAAATAAATATATAATATAAATAGTTCATTGTAAATTGTAACGAATTAAATTCATTTGGGTGTAAGAAAATGATTAAAATCATAGTGATTTTGGCTTCATGCGGCAGGATCGTTGCCTGCACTATTTAAAAAAAAACGGCGTTCTCCATGGGCTCGTACATTGTTGCGAGAAATAAAATCATGGCAATTAGGTACCAAGTTCTGTAGGTTCTATTCCGCAGACAAAATGGATCTTTTGCATTTATTATTTACTATTTATACTTTTTTTTTCGGATTGGAAATCCTCAAATGACCCACCTCCCACTTGGGGCGGAGCGGAAGGTGTCTGACTAAAACCCTTCCATGTTGCCTGTCGTCATAAGATGAACGGACGGCGAGCTAGCCCATAATTCACCGTCCAATCACTATTTATTTGTAGGTTTTTTAACATTGTTATCTTTATTATTTACTTAAAACTTGGGTATAGAACTTGGATGGAATAATAAAAAATGTTTATATCCAGAAGCTCTATTTAATTATTGCGTTTAATTTAAAGAACCGGCAAAAAAAATTTGCTCAACCTGGGTGATCTCAGATATTTTGAGGTTGAATAACTTCTCGGTGAATGGACTTACGACTTAGGTGTAGTAATAAAAAGTGTTTATTATGTTATGTTCTATCTACATAATATGTTTATTTTCGTTGGCCGGCACTTTTGAAAATAGCCCAAAAAAGTATGGAGGCTGGGTGATCTTCTTTTCACTTCCCAAAAAAATTTTCGCATAATTTCATTTGCCAAATTATTACTTAGCAAAAAATCTATTCACAAAAATTGTAACGCAAACCTAATGTTTGGGAAATGAACGTTTAAACTATAACTTGTTTACCAACTAGTACTTTTTTTTTTTTTATTTAGTCAAATATTTCAGTTCCTAACCTAACCATTTTTTTTTAAATACGTAATTATCCTAATCTAAATAGTTCAGTTCCGGGTAACCTACTAAACACAATCTCTTTTTTCTATTAATGCAAGTCCTTTCTGGCACTCGCCGGCCGCTGCCACGGCACCGCTCGCTTCGCTCGCTCGGCTCGTGCGTAGGTCACAGTTTTAACCTAACCTAACTATTTTTTTTAAAGAAGAATTAACCTAATCTAAATAGTAGGGTTCCGGGTATCCTACTAAAAACAATATCTTTTAGTTCTTTCTTATAGTTTTTTTTTTAATTATTTTTACTTATATAATTTCCAAAAAATCTTATTTATGCCTTAATATTTTTTGTCTAAACAAATCATTTCACCAATCGTTTATTGTCTGAAGATTGTTTGCTGTAATAAATCATTTGATTAAAGACCAAATGCCATAATGACATTATACTTTGTAATATTTTGCCAAGTAAAAATTTTACCAAATAATAATATGCGTACTAAAATCATTCGAAATATTGCAATGGTATAAAAAAAGGTTGCTAAAATTTGTTTGGGTAATGAAATTTTGTCAAAATCTTTTCGGCAAAACGGCAGGATCCCCCATCCAGCGATTTGAAACATTCGAGGTACATATTAAAGAAACTTCCTTATTTATTTTATACTAGCTTTAGCCCGCGACCTTCGTTCGCGTCAAATTATTATTAAAAAAATGATACTTCGCTTTTTTAATCGAATTTTGTTACTAATCTCAAGGGTTTTATTTTTTTTGCACGGCACCCTAATTACCTTAGCCTAAATATGTTAGACTTAACCTTAGACTAGCTTTCTGTCCGTAAAAGTCCCGTCAACATCGGTCCAGCCGTTTTGGAGATTAGCCGGAACAAACAGACAGACAAAAATGGAAAAAAAAACTGCCAAAAACCAGCAAATAGCAAACTTTTCCACGGGATTATTATCAAAATCAATATAGATTATTGATTTTGATAATAATCCCGTGGAAAAGTTTGCTATTTGCTGGTTTTTAGGTACCTCATCCTTAAATATGACCACACCTGTCACATGCTGCAAGGACTAAATATCCTATTTTATTTGTTTCTAGTGGATCCGAGGTGTAATTTCGCCGAGAATGAAGCGCAACGTCTCTCCTGTCCTTTCTGTGGTGGCCGTCCTTCTTTTTCAGATTCTTCAGATACATCCGATTCTGATTCTTCTTCTGAGTCTGACCTGGCGTCGAGTGATCTGACAGCTTCTGACTAGGCTGTTTTAAAACAATGGGGGCTATCGCGTGTGAATTCGCCGCTAGAGGCACTAATGTAGCGCGAGGCAACCGAAATGTCAGATTTCATTGAAAGTTCACGCGTTGCGTGCTTTTTTATCACGTATTTTTACTAATATTCACGATTGTGGTCTAGATTGAGCTATTCCCGATTAATTAAGACTTGAATATTTTAAGTAGCAACTTATGATCTTATTTGTTAGTTCTTGAAGGTAAAATGATTTTTACATGTTTCATGCTTGCTAATTTTTAACCGACTTCCAAAAGGAGGAGGTTATCAAGCCGTCAGAAATTTTTTTTAGGGAGAATATTGTAAATAAATGTATCTGAAGTTTACACTATGTTGTTACCTATACGTAACAAAATAAACTTTTTATGAAGTTATTGGTACTTACTGTAAAGTATAAAATATAATTATTTACATAACCTTACGCGATAGTGGCGCCATCTGGTGAGCTCAAAAACGATAGCCCTCATTGGGTAGTTGATCTAGAACACATCTTCTCTAGTTGGTTTACTAAAGAAAATAAATGGCTCATATTTTTTTTGTTATTAGTCAATCTATTCTGTTTCTGTCCCACTGCTGGGCCCCCCCATTCCTTTCCAACTCTCTCGGTGCTTTGCCTTTTCTGGCCAGTCCGTCAAGGACGAGTCCAAATCGTCACGCCAGCGTTTCCTCGCCTCGCTGTCGGTGTCGACGACCGTCTTCTGGCGCCCATTGTGTGACGATTCATTAAATACATTATTTTTTTAATATCCTATTTAAAAAAAAAAACACTGGCCTCCATTATTAGTTGCTTTGAAATTAATTAATAGTTCAGCCATTCAGTTGGCAAATTAGTGACGTCAGAGTTTTGATACATAAATCGGGAACACCCAAATACTCCGAAATATTTTATTCCGAATTTCGATGTTCCGATTTTCAAAAGTCCGAATTTCATAACACCTATGAATAGAATAGAATAGAATAGAATAGAATACTCTTTATTATGTACACCATCAAAATTGAATGAATATGAATATTATTATTATTTCCTTTATTCATATATATACATATAAATTACATTTTTAAATATTCCTAAACAAATTAATATTAAAAAAACATTTAAAAATATAAAAAATAGTGGTCCGCCGGTATCGGGAGCAGGGTCCAAGCTACCGGTGGTTAGGGCTCCAGAGACAGGAACCTCCTCACAATGCGAGCCGTATCGAGGAGTACTGCCTTCTGAATCAGGCCCTTGATCCAACCACCTAAGGAGAGCCTCGAAAGGTGGTCGTCGAGGCTCTTGGCCATAAGGCCATTGGCCGTCACGACAATCGGCACAATGATAGCCGAGTTCACATTCCACATGTCGACAACCTCGTGTGCCAAGTCGAGATATTTTATTTGTTTCTCCTTCTCAGCTTTCACGAGGTTCTCGTCATGTGGGATGGTAACATCGATTATCATTACGCGGCGCGCTGATCGGTCTATCACCACTATGTCAGGCTTATTGGCGACAATAGTCCTGTCAGTGATGATAGACCGATCCCAGTACAGCGTGACATGGCCTTTCTCGAGAACTGGGTCGGGCACATACTTGTAGTACGGTACCTCTGATTCCACAAGCTTATATTTCAAAGCAAGTTGCTGGTGAATAATCCTGGCTACTTGGTTGTGCCTGTGCAAGTACTCGCCGTTAGCCAGACGAGAACAACCAGAAATAATATGTCTGATGGACTCACCCGGACGGTGGCATGCCCGACACACGTCAACCGTCCCGTCCTTATTATTATTATTATTATGAATTATAATGTCTATTATTAAAAATCACGAAATTTATTTTACTGAAAGTCGTAAATGCTATTTGTTAGTTTTCCGATTGTCATACGTTCGAAGAATCATATGCTCGAAGGATTCTCGATGCGAAAAACGACATTCCGATTTTCAATACTTCGAATAAACTACTAAAATTAGGATTCTGAATCACTTTTCCGAATTTTATTTGTTCGAATTTAATTTTATCAAAATCTATTGACCGACGTCGTTTTTGCTATGTCTGCATTATTTGACATATATTTTAAAAAAGTCAACATGTTGCAACAACATGTGCTACAAAATTTAGAGACAGAAACGAATCGCTGCAAAACTAACTTCACGCAGTCTTGTCTGCCCTTTTGTATTGTATTGTTGAGGGCTCCCTTTTCCGCATTTAGACTCAAAGGCGGTCCATTATGCGTGGGGTGGGACGGTTGGCTACAGGAGCAAACCCAGCTCCTTCCAGAAGCTCAAAAGTCTCCTGGGACGTTCACAGGCTTCTAGGAGCGACCTCGGACTGCCGAGGATTTGTGGCCGTTGGTCAGCAATCCCCTTGCATTCCAGGATTACGTGGGCTGCCGTTTCATCCGCGCTAAGGCAGCCCCTGCACAGCGGGCTGTCCGTCGCGTTGAGGGTGAACAGATGTTTGTTGAGTGGGCAGTGGCCTGTGAGCATACCCACCACAATTCGCAGGTCCGTTCGTTGGAGACTGAGTTGTCTGCTAGTCAATCGCGGTGATAGTGCAGATACCGCCTCTTTAGACGGTCTACAGTTGGTTGTAGTTGTCCAGCAGGCATTGTGTTCTGTTTGGGTTAACAGACGCATCCAGGTCCTGATCTGACTGAATGGAACCGGCAAGTGAGGCTCGGGGCCGGCCACGACCCCATCCGAACCCCTCCTTGCAAGCTCGTCTGCTGCATCGTTACCCAATGATCCACTATGCCCCTTGATCCATTGCAAGGTGACCCTGTTGTGGTCCGAAATGGTTTGCAATGCTAGGTGACATTCATAAATAAGGCTGGAAGACATAATATTACTGTCTAGTGCCATTAGGACAGCCATGCTATCGGAGAGAATTCTAATACCGCGATTGGAAATCTTTCTTTTAATGACTGCGTTAGCAGCTTGGGAAATCGCTACACATTCACATTGAAATATGGAGCTTTGTTCCCCTAGCGATAGTGATATTGTCTGCCTTACCCGAGAGTGTAATTTAAGCCCGCGTAGGCGCGGAGGGGTTTGGCGGCCCGCGAGCTGAGAAGCAGGTGGTTTGAAGGCCCGCCGCCGCGGCTGGGGCTGGCCGGCTTTAATAGTAATTATAAACGTTAGGAATATTGAAATTTAGGAATTATAAAAATAGTAGTAATCGTATTAAGAGGACTCGGAGTTGTTATATTCGGAATTTTGAACCATTCCGAATTATGAAAATCGGTATTTTGAAATTCGTTTTTGTGACTAATGGGATCAGTGGCGTGCAGTAGTTCTTCTGGTAAGGTAGGCCACGCATACTGAATTACTGACACCCAAAACAAAAAACTCGGCAACATCACAGCGTCGCTCTACTTAGGATGACCCTCAAAGTAGTCACATCTATTGATATATTCAGTCACCCTTCCGGGCCCCCCGCACCCGCCCCTGGTATTTTTAGTACTTAAGCTTATGAGAAACAACGCCATCTAGCTTAAATATCAGGAATTTCAATGGCATTCAGTCAATACAAAAACGAAGGTAGAAGCTTCGTTAAAAAAATCTTAAAAATAAAACAGAGTGCGCTGTCAACAAAAAAATAAAATTACCTAAAATACCATGGTATAGTGTAGATTTTTGAAATATTAGAAAAAAAACATTGAAAATAAGCATTTATTTTGTATCCTACCACAGCGTTTTCTTATTGAACCCAAAGGTTGACTTGTAGAGAATGCCTAATGGCATTAAGTCCGCCTATGTACCACTATTGTACATGAAGTTTAAATAAATAAATAAATATTGCGTAAGGTTACCTACTTAGTTTGATGTACATACATAATGCATGGTTGACGGCTTCGTTAAGGGTCTTGTTACACCCTGTGTATTCAGTGCCGCGATAATGGTTGTTTCATTAAACAATATTTTAGTGCAATATTACAGAGGGACATAATATCTCAATTTTTTTCAGTAAGTACTACTGATTTATATGGGTACACTACATAAATACGAAAAACTTTATTCCATTCAGGGGCGTGCCGTCCATAGAGGCAATTAGGCCTAGCCTACCCTACCATTCCTACCAACAACGCAACAAATGTATTGATTATAACTATGTAATAAAATAATGCAAAATATTTAAAAAAAATATTAAAACTCCTGTTAAAATACTTATAGCAACTTGTCGCGCCCGTGTGACGTAACTGATAATAATACTACGACGCTCGCTCCCGGCTCTTCTAGGCAACGACGCCGCCGGCCTAATTTCCATTGATAAATTTACGCACACTGATGCTCATTATGTGTGTATGAACAGCACACATGTATAGATCATTGATAGATTGGGGGCTCAACTCCTGCGAGTGTAGCTGGCCACTGATTGGCCACAAAGTATTATCCGGCTAAAACGGTATGCAGTGATGCAATTATATTTGGTAGTGTTTTTTATCGACAAAGTAGCAATTATGTTTTTCTTAGAAAGTTGTAAGCCATATTTGTTTCATGTGACAAGCAAAATTTATTTCGCGATCTTGAACGTTTTGCTTTTTATAATATCTGACGGTTGTAATTCGCTTTGAAACGTACAGTAGTGTAAATATTATTTGTTGTATTTGTTTATTTACGTAAAATGGTGTTCTGTTGTGAAGTTTGCGCTGATAATGTGTGTTTGTTATAAGTTAAAAACAGTAAGTATTCACAATCGTTTAATGATAAGATTCAAGTTGTGTCTAAAGGTGTAGGTACCCGAATTACGAGAATTAACCCAAAATTCATCTCGTACTCGTCATTTCAAATTAATCTTGCTTCTGTTTGCATTGTCAGAAAATCGTGATTTGAACTTTGAATAATGTGGTGAGTTCTTGTATTTATAACTTTGGTTTTTACAGGCTTATTTTCAATGTTTTTTTTTCTAATATTCCAAAAATCTACACCAAAAAAAATCCACCAAATCTATACCATGGTAATTTTAGGTAATTTTATTTTTTTGTTGACAGCGCACTCTGTTTTATTTTTAAGATTTTTTTAACGAAGCTTCTACCTTCGTTTTTGTATTGACTGAATGCCATTGAAATTCCTGATATTTAAGCTAGATGGCGTTGTTTCTCATAAGCTTAAGTACTAAAAATACCAGGGGCGGGTGCGGGGGGCCCGGAAGGGTGACTGAATATATCAATAGATGTGATTACTTTGAGGGTCATCCTAAGTAGAGCGACGCTGTGATGTTGCCGAGTTTTTTGTTTTGGGTGTCAGTAATTCAGTATGCGTGGCCTACCTTACCAGAAGAACTACTGCACGCCACTGAAAAAAGCACTTGGGAAACAAGCACTTTTCGGCTTCGTTAAAGGTCTTTTTGTGGATGCCTATAATGTTCTAAGAGGGGTTACCATGACGTCTTAAAGCAACATTGTTTTAATGTCACCCCAGTGAGGGAAAGGGACGGAGCTACAGAGGGCGTCTAGCGCCATCTCCTTCCTACTCTGGAATAAAATTAAAACAATACTGCTTTAAGACGTTATGGTAGGCCAACAGGCAGGTAAAAAAAAATCGAATGCCCCATACATTTCTGTGCGATATTTTTTCGCGATTTCGGGTTTGGACCCATACTGACAGCTGTTCATAATGATGAGTACAATGACCCCATAAGAGGTTTTGCGTTTATTCTGTTACACTTTGTTTAAACATATATACCTACCAATCCACATTATGCATCCGAACATTTGCCTGGTAATATATTGCAACGCACCTAAGATTCATTTCGTGAGCTACCCTGGCGTTTTGGCATTTATGGGCCCTCATCCACGATGACTTTTTGTAGCGATGCTATCGATCGTTAGCAGCGTCGGCCCAGTGGTAGCGGCCCGACTTACGAACAGTAAGTCGCGTGTTCGAACCCAGGCAGGCGTATTACTTGTCATTTAATTCATCACCACTGCTCTAAAAAACGGTGAAGGAAAACATCGTGAGGAAACCGGCATGTCCTAGAACCATAAATTCGAAGACATGTAACATCTGTTACATGTCTTCGAATTTGCCACGAACCTGCATTGGGCCATCGTGGTGGATTATAGCCCATTCCCTCTCATAGAGAGCAGGCCGTGTGTCCCAGCAGTGGGAACATTATAGGCTGATTAATTATGCTATCGATTGTTAGTAGCATTAGCAACACGCGAGAGAACAGACCAGGCATAGCATTGCTCCTGCCAGGGTTGCGGGACTGTTCGAAAGAGATACCGCGGCCCTGGACCACAAAGGGCAAAGGAAGGAACATGGATGGGTTTTAGTCAGTACAAGTCTGACACTCCTTCCTGCTCAGCCCAGAGCGGGAGGGGTTATTTGATGATATCCCATCGGTAAAAAAAAAAAGGCATAGCATTGCTACTGTCCTGATTAAAACACGCGGTTGTTTCTGACCACATCAGGAGAATGAAGACTTGAGAGCGGAGGAACGGTGCATCACGAGCGTCACGATAGGAGTGGATCAGAATAGTGGTAACGTGAGCGAACGTACACACGTCAGCACATCAAGCCACCCGAAACTGTCTAATTTTCCCAATCAAAACTTGAACCTAATGCTTTAGCGATAAAGTTAATAATAATAATAAATAAATATCGCTCGACATTACACACAGCGCCATCTAGGTGCCTCACTAAGCTACGAGGCTTGTGTCGTGGACACCATATAGTTGATAATACTACATAGATACTTTTTTGTTTGTAAATACATACTTATTATACATATAAACATCCATGACTCGGAAACAGATGTCCATGCTCATCACACAAACATTTGCTCCTACCGGGACTCGAACCCGGGACCCTAAGAACGTAAGGCAGCCTCACTACCGCTGCGCCATTCGGGTCGTCAAAGTCAAGTCAAGTTGAAAATATTAAAGACTAGCGACCCGCCACGGCTTCGCACGGGGGCAATGTTATTCATACATATAAACTTTCCTCTTGAATCACTATTAAAAAAAAACCGCACCAAAATCCGTTGCGTAGTTTTAAAGATCTAAGTATTCATAGGGACAGACAGACAGCGGGAAGTGACTTTGTTTTATATTAGAGACCCACCCCGGTTTCGCACGGGTGCAATGTTATCCATTTATACCTTCCTCTTGAATCACTCTATCTATTAAACAAACCGCATCAAAATCCGTTGCGTAGTTTTAAAGATCTAAGCATACCTACTTAAGGACAGGCAGCGGGAAGCGACTTTGTTTTATACTATGTAGTGATGATTATGTAGTGAAGTCTGTCCGATTGTAGAGCTTGATGTGCTGGCGTCTGTTCACACCCAATGACAGCATCGCGGCCGTTTTCCGTTTGCATTGCTGCAAAAATTCGCGGTGAGCGAGTGCCCTAACTCGAGTGAATCGATTAGTTCTTACAACTCATTAGCATTGCTGCCGACGATTTTAGTTAATTAGCTAGAATTTTAATCAGACTAATCTAATTTTGTACGCTTTAATTAATATTGGTACTAGACATAGACTAGTGAAACAGAAATGATTTTTTTTTTAGGTAAAATGTTAAAAAATAAACAAAATGGCGGCGTCATAATTACGATTTCGACCCCGCCACAAAAGATCCTTGTACAATTATACCAACAACAAGAATAGCTGTGGTACGCAACAAAATTAAAAAAAAAAAA
Source organism: Eugnorisma glareosa (assembly GCA_947578425.1). Lineage (NCBI taxonomy): Eukaryota > Metazoa > Arthropoda > Insecta > Lepidoptera > Noctuidae > Eugnorisma > Eugnorisma glareosa. The sequence goes on from OX387984.1 coordinate 3,750,744, forward strand.
AAAAAACAAGACTACTGAAAAATCACGCTCTAATTAAATTCAGGGTTTACAAAAAAATCGACTCCTCCTATTGTTGAAGTCGGTTAAAATGTAGCTTATGTTACCCGGGCCATAATAACGAATCGATTGACACCTTACTCATCAAAATTGGACGAATAGTTTAGGCGCTACGGAGAAGAATACGTAAATACAAACATACATACATAGACTGCTAAAATCATAACCCTTTTGGCTTCGCCGTAGTCGGGTAAAAAGGCTACTAATGACGTTAGCTGCCTCGATAGTCTAGTGGTTGCAAGCGCCACTGCTGAGCAAGAGGTCCTGAGTTCGATTTCCAGTTGTGGTCAGGAATTTCTAATAGCAGCCGCGAGTTTGATTTGGGCCAGGTTGATGGCAATAGGCTCACCCTCTACTGTGCCGCAACCATTACTGGCGAAATGTGGGTGTAGGTACTGTGAGAACACTTCTGCCTAACTAAAACTCACAGCGCAAATTTCAAACTAGTTGTTGCCCGTGACCTTCGTTCGCGTGAAATAAAAATTCATATAAAATATTAGTTCCCTTTTTGAATCGAATTTTGTTACCTATTTCAAGGGTTTTAATTTTTTTGCACGGAACCCTAACTATTTTTCTAATATAAAAGTAGACCTCATAACATCAGCTACCTGACAGTAAAAGTCCCGTCAACATCGGTCCAGCCGTTTCGGAGGTTAACCGGAATAAAGACTAGACAGACGGACAAAATTGGAAAAAAAAATGATTTTGTTCTATGAGCCGTATATATTTTCATCTGCATTCAGTAAAAAGCATTTTTTTTATATTACAAACAGACACTTCTTTATTTATTTGTGTAGATAGAACCAGTGACAGGCAGTTTTGAATTGTCCAAAAGAAAAAGAAGCTACAGTCACAGTCACAAGGCAAATCACTGTGAAAGTACTGTAGTTGCACATTCCAAAGCGTAGATCTCTATGGAGAAGAATGGGCAAGAAACTCCAAACAAAGACACTCTTTTAACTCAAAATGATTGTCTCAAAATAACCTTTCACTCGGGTATTTAAAAAAAAAACAAATATCAATCAAAAAGGAGATCACCCAGCCTCCATACATTTTTGGGCTATTTTCAAAAGTAAACAAATCCAACCAACGAAAATAAATATTACATTATTAAGATAGAACATAACATAATAAACACTTTTTATTATTACACCTAAGTCGTAAGTCAATTCACCGAGAAGTTATTCAACCTCAAAATATCTGAGATCACCCAGGTTGAGCAAATTTTTTTTTGCCGGTTCTTTAAATTAAACGCAAAAATTAAATAGAGCTTCTGGACATAAACATTTTTTTATTATACCACTCAAATTCTATACCCAAGTTATAAGTAAATAATAAAGATTACAATGTTAAAAAAACCTACATATAAATCCCAGCTAGCAAAAAATAATCTTACATACATCCCAAGACCATATTTTTTCCAGTTTTATATCACATTATAGACACCTATAAGTGTGGATTTGGGCGCACTATATAAGCGTATTCACCCTTGCAATTGCCTTGTAAAGGTCTCGCGAAGTGTATTTTCAAACTTACAAAACTCTTGCTGATACCTTTATAATGACAAATAAACTTACAAGTCACTTATAATGCCGCGCTGTAAGGGTAAATAACCTTAAAGTCCTCTTACAAATAAAATAAAATACTATTTTAAGTGTAATACCGCTTGTGTACCGCCGTGGGTTGAGAAGTCCTTGGAACTTTTGTAAAAAAATTATCAGTCGCATAAAAACGTAAGTATCATATTTAAAATTGACCTTTCCTACAAAACGCTAGCTAGTGTCTTAATTGTCACGCACTATATGCGTAAGACCAGTACTCTTGTGTGAGGTTTATATCGCACTCGTAAAAGTCAAATTAAACCTAAAACCACTATCTATCTACACGGCCATGTTGCTCATAATTTTAAGATTCCGTAAAAGGATTAAGTAAAAGGATCTAAGAGAAACTAAATGGTAATAATTATGTACAAAATATTAAAAGGTTTACCTGATTGTATAGCAATTTCTGGAGTCAACACAACAAAGAAAATAAACAACCCTTAATAGGAAATTCTATAAGACACTTGTAGGACTTTTTAAAGTGCTACTACTCTTTAATATATCTTAGGTGGGATAAACCACACTTTTAAAATACTAGTTTTACGGAAGTCTAATAAAACTCTTAGTTTAGTCACTTCTAAGGTTGACTGTATTTATAAGTATAAATTAAGAATCAAAGGCAATTAGACTTGTAAAAGGCGCATATAATGCCACTGCTCTTATTAATATTATATAACGTTTTCTTAAATACGTCTATAAGAATATGTTACAAGTATGAATGCTCTTAAAACTTAAATAGACTTATAAAATACCACTATTAGAGTTCTGCCTTAATCAGAACACATATAAACATTATATAAAACCATAGCTCTTACAAGCTTTTGTTTGTAAGGGTATTAAGAGTTTCTGACTTAATCAGAACACGTATAAACCTTGTATAAAACCATCGCTCTTAAAGCTTTTGTTTGTAAGGGTATTTTGCTAGCTGGTGAATTATGGGCTAGCTCGCCGTCCGTCCATCTTATGACGACAGACAATGGCACGGGGTTTTAGCCAGACACCTTCCGCTCCGCCCCAAGTGGGAGGGGTCATTTGACGATTTCCAATCCGAAAAAAAAAGTATAAATAGTAATAATAATAAATGCAAAAGATCCATTTTGTCTGCGGAATAGAACCTACAGAACTTGGTACCTAATTGCCATGATTTTATTTTTCGCAACAATGTACGAGCCCATAGAGAACGCCGTTTTTTTTTAATAGTGCAGGCAATGATCCTGCCGCATGAAGCCAAAATCACTATGATTTTAATAATTTTCTTACGCCCAAATGAATTTAATTCGTTACAATTTATTAACCAATGAACTATTTATATCATATTTATTTTTTATTTATTAACCCTATTTTTAAACGCAATGAGTTGAACAATACATAATTGCCGGACATGACATTGGCTAAATGCAAAAATCGTGAAGAAAGACGAAAAAAATAAATTGCTCAACCTGTGTGATCTCAGATATTTTGAGGTTGAATAACTTCTCGGTGAATGGACTTACGACTTAGGTGTAATAATAAAAAGTGTTTATTATGTTATGCCCTATCTAAAAAATAAGCTTATTTTTGTTGGCTTTTGAAAATAGCCCAATCTGGGTGATCTCCTTTAGATGTTTTTTTTTTTACAGGCGTTGAATTAATATTGATATTATTTTTGCAGTAGACCCCCGGTGCAACTTCCCCGAAATTTCGGAGGACAAGAAATATTACGATTATAAAGGAGTTATTGTAGAGATGGGCCCGTACTTAATAAAACAAAGTGATACTTCGGAATATTAAGTCTCTTGACGCCCTTGACCGTCAATAATCATCACTAGACACCGGATTATGTCCAAATGCGTATACAATATGTTAAAAAACTCTGTCCGATCTGAAAGGGGCATATAGGTATGCCAATGACAGTACCAAATAAAATACGAAACATAGATTTTTGTGTGCTCAAATTACCACCATTTCCTTAAAATCTATCAAACTTTTAAAAAGTGACAACACCAGCTTAAGTCATCATAAGTATGTTCGATCGTCAATTGTTTGTTTATGAAGTCACTACCCGAGAAGCAACCAGAGTGACACCGCCCGCGCCTGTGTTGTCATGTAAGTTTCTTTATTTTAGTACAGTTTCTTGAATTTTTATCGGGGATTTTTTTTTACTTATTAGCCAAAAAGGATTACATAAATAGAATCTAATCTCGATAACCTCACAATACCCTCAAGGATCGGACAGGATCTTTTTTTAACTTAACTTACTGATCGCGGCACGTATGTCGAACCAAAATGGCGGTCGTCCGCGCAGGTAGGTACAAATATGGATTGAGACCCGAAAAATGTGTTACTGCGCATTCAAGATCATAGTTCAACTTACATGCCGCGAGCTGTAACACATTTTCAGGCCTCAATCGGTCGTGCTGCGATTTGGCCCTGCTGCCTTGACATAGACAGCGATCGCAAACCAATCCGCATCGTTATGGCTTTGCGACAGAATTCGGTTGGCTTGCGATCGCTATCTATGCCGAGACGGTATTTAATTTGTATATTATGGCAATTTGAACAGAAAGCATAATAGTTTAGCTAAAATGTGCTTATCGTGCATTTTGGTGTGCTTATTTCACAGATAATTTGAAACAGCGGTCTATTTTAAGAAAATGTAGTCATTATGATAAATTTTATTGTACATATTTTGGGCATATTACTTTTAATTTTTACTGTCTCTAACTGGAAAAATGTGCCAGAGGTCTTACCCGCAAAAATCAATCATGCTACAGATAATTTAGTTTTGAAGAAATCAGTCGAAAATGTAGTAAATTAAAATGATACACGTTTCTTTGTATTATTTATTTCAATTTTACTTTTCATATTTCGACCATTAATGATGCATGCATATGCATATTACGTGCATAAAAAGCAGCTGTTCAATACATGTTTTACCCTAACTGTACCTATTGCAGTTTTGTATTAAACAGTGGGTTTGTTTTAATAACCGACGAAAAATTTCTATGTTGGAAGGCTCAGGGAGCTCTTTCATCGTGATGACTTCATCACGATGAAAGAGCCCCCCCAGAGTTCTATGTAATTTATTTCATCACCACTGCTCTCAAATTGGTGAAGGAAAACATTCTTATTTATGAATGCACACAAAATTAAAAGATTTAGAGGGTGTAACAAGACCCTTAACGAAGCCGAAAGGCACTTGTTCTCCCCGTCATTGCGATCATTTTTTTGTTCTAGACCATACTTGGGAACATTCTAGTTACGGAGATATTGGAGTTCAAAGTTCCAACTTTTGCACAAGTTTTTTTTTTTTATACATGTTTTGAACGTAAAATTTTAACTGTAAACACCTCCACGACCCCCGTACTATTCAATCCATCCATCAGCACAATGTTTTGAGGGAGTTACATTGAGTCCTACCGTTAAAACGTGATTTTTCACCCAAAAAGAAAGTCGCGTCCCAGCAATAATTAAAATACTGTTTATTTTATTTTTCTAGTAATAATATTTATTCTGTCTTGGCTTGTCTCTATATTTATTTATTGTAACCAGTATTACTTTCGAACACTCTAAAATACTTACATTTTTTATCCGAACTCGTACATACATTTCATAAATTAACTATACCTATATATTTACTATCTATTTATTGTAATCATTTATTTATATATTATGTTTGAAACTGTTTTCTGTCTGTCACTTACCCCCCTCAAGGTTCATTGGAAGACCAGCGTCAGACAGCATCACCTGTCTGGCATGAATGCTGAAATGGACATTTTTGACGCAGCCGTGAGGCACACAGTACAGTCATACTATGTATTTTCTCTTTTTTGTAACTTTTTTAATATGCCTAATGTACTGATGTCAAATAATCATTTTTCTTTCTTTTATTTCCTTTTCTTTCTTTCAATATTTTTTACGTAAAGTTACTTGGTTTGATGTACAGAATGCTTGGTTGATGGCTTCGAGAAGGGTCTTGTTACACCGTGTACATCTAAATTACAATAATACGAGGTGGAAGGAACTCCAACGCAGAAACGGTTACCACGTATTCAGTACATCATTCTGAGCAGCCCCACCCCATAAAGAAATCTGCTGTTTCTCACAAAAGTGCATTATACATACACGGTTGAAATGTATGGAACAGCATTTTTTTTTGAAATAACCGATGACATTTTTCTATGTGGGGTGGGGCCTCAGAATGGTGCACTGAATACGTGGTAACTGTGTTCGCTTCGGTGTCGCTTCTACCCTGTATTATTATAATTTGTATGACTGTATATATCTTTGTCGGAGATGCAGAGAGATTTGAATCCGAAATACCATCGGTATCCGCCATGTTGCACGTGGTTGAATATAATCAGTGCGAACACCCGGCGCGGTCGAGCTCTGGATGTATATATAAGATGATCTGTGTCTGTATGTCAAATGTGTCTTGTCACTAGCACACTAGCCTCACCTTGACGTCTGACAGATGTCAAATGTCACGCGACCGTTCACAGGGGTGCGTTTACTTAAACGAATTCTAAATCTATAATTCAATTTTTGTGAATTTCGCCGGCTTACTTAAGCCGGCGAAATTTTCGCCGGATAAAAATTAAACTAGCGAGGGTTCGCTGAACGGAGTCATCGGTCTAGATCAATGTTGACTGTCAAATTCAATTGACAGCTCAGCTTGTGTATCATTCTGCCCCTTTCGTCTACAACAATTTGCATCCTAAGTAATCATAACTTCATTCATAATCCACAAATAAAATTCACGGAGACGATGATTAAGTACTCGATAAATATTCGTTTCTAGGGCGCGAATCTAGCAAATAAAACTACAGACAGCTCAATGTCAATGTCAATCTGACAGCAGAATAAAATTTAGCGAGGTAAAAAGGTCCCTAAAATTTATCCTAGTCAGGCGAAAACTTATGCCAGCAGCAACCGGGAACGGGGCAGATTAAATTTTAGTCAGTTTAATTTTTCACCTCGCGGTGTGCTTGAACGGGGTGTTTGACGTTTAGTCAGTTTAAAATTTAAACTGGATAATTGACTTAAACGCACCCCTGACAATCTCGACTCGAACTACTGACTCAATGACAGCTGTAATCGATTTGACTGACCGATTAAAGTATCTGAAGCGCTAATAGATGGCGCTACTAGTACGTAAACAAGCCTTTTACTTCACTCCTCCGACATCTTTTAATTTTGTGTGCATTTAAAAATAAGAATGTTTTCCTTCACCGTTTTTAGAGCAGTGGCGATGAATTAAATTACCTACAACTCAGTAGTCCGGGATGAGACCATTGAGCCAAGATCGTTCTACGGAAAGCGAAAGTTTTCTAAACACGTGACGTCTTTTAAAGCAGGAGCAATTCCAGTGTGGGAAAGAGATGGCGCTACACGACCTGTATAGCTCTGTCTCCTTCCCAGACTGGAATCACTCCTGCTTTAAGATGTCATAGTAACCCCCCTGGACACCCGGAGCAGACCCCGCAGGAGTTTAGCGTACTTCCTTAGGCGGATTGTGGTCGCACATTACATCTTTTTGTTTCGTATGGTTTCATGGGGTGGCCTAGATCTAAGCTATCACGTAGTATAATATCGCTACAATGTTGAATTTGTTTTAGTACTAAAATTATTAACTAAAATGATCGAAATTGAACGACTAAATATTGTATTCTTCCTATAAGCGGCCACAGAACCAGCACTTATGGAAATACTTACCGAACCTTGAAAATATAACAGTCCTTTTTTTGGACGGTCGGATATAAAATGGTGGGAGACCTTTGCTCAAATTTGAAAGAAAAGAAAGAAAGAAAATGTATTTATTAGCCCGCACAGGACAAGACATTAAACAAAAATATGGTTACATTTACAGTAGGTACAACAAAATTATAAAAGTATTCATGAAACATATTACCACTTATTTATTTGCTGGATGTAGTCTGTCAATATGATAGTAATCTTTATGCTCCGCCGGGACTAACGACTTAACGTGCTTTAAACTCAGTATATATATTGGTCACCCATCCACGGACCAACCTAGGCAAGCACGGCCTAACCTAAAGATCAACGCGAGCGGATCATAATAAGCCACGAGCCCCTACTCCGAGCTATTGGGTTGCTATTGTCAGTGGTCAAATAGCGTCAATTTTGCACTTTCAGCAGGGCTATTGCGTATCTCTGTTGAAGGTTCATAGTGATCATCACTTGGCGAGTTTTGATATACAATGACAGTTCAACACGGGTAGTTTCAGTTGAAACCAACAAGAACGGTCAAAACTCGCCAAGTGATGATCACTATGAACTGTCAACAGAGACGCGCAATAGCCCTACTGATGACGTTACGTAGTCAGAGAAATTAAATTATGAGAACTACGGTTCGAATCCACGAGCAACAAAGCCGATACCACTGAGCCACTACTGGTCAATCTTTAGGCGCTGCAGATGCGCTGCCATACCGCTGTGATATCCATCGACGCAGTTCCACCGACGAAGCTCGTAATTTCGCAGTGAAGCGGATCTCGTGTCGCATTTTCTTATATCCATTGATGCCTAACACCCGTACACCGCCCGACCGCGCGGACGAACGGCGCCCACTGCCTATCCGCGCTGACGAGCGGTGTCGGGAGAGAATCGCCAAATAAAGTGTTTTGGTTGGTGGTAGACCGAGAAAAATGCTGAAAAGAAACTCAATTTTTTTTAATAGCTCATTTTTTATTTATTTCATGAATCTAGGAATCGGAATAGGAATAGGAATCTAGGGTCTTTGTAGACGGGCGAGGCTAGCCCAACAAAAGCCGCTGTGACGGTTGGGACTCGTTCTTATCAGATTGACCGGAGAAAGCAAAATATAAGGAAGATTTTAAAGGTATGTTAGAGGCCTTTGCCCAGCTGTGGCACAGATAGGGAGGTACGCAGGACTAGTATCGTACTACTACGACTAGTAGCTAATCACAGAGACATCTGCTTGCCTTGTACAATACATAATAATATCTCTTTTCTGCAAGCCGCAGGCATGGCGTAGAAAGAGACTCTGGCCGCAATTCGCTTTGTCTCTCTCGCACTTATCCGTCCATATTTACTACCTACCTGAGTATGGGTGCTCACTCCATTCTTTACAGGGTGTAACAAGACTCTTCACAAAGCCGTCAACCAAGCATTATGTACATCAAACTAAATAACTTTACTCAATAATAATCGCTGGGAAACGACTTTTTTTTTTGGGTGAAAAATTACGTTTTACGCTAGGACTCAATAGAACGCACTTAAAACATTGTGCTGGTGGATGGATATTAGTACGGGGGTCGTGGAGGTGTTTATAGTAAAAATCTTAAGTTAAAAACATGCATTTATAAAAAAAACTTGTGAAAAAGTCGGAACTTTGACCCCCAATATCTCCGTAACTAGAAGGTTCGCAGGTATGGTCTAGAACAAAAAAAATATCGCAATGACGGGTAGAACAAGGTCCTTTCGGCGGGAGGGGGGTGTTTACACCCTTTATGTCTATGGTTGGAGTCAGTTTACTGTCTAACTTTATGCAGTTGAACACCTATACTTTACACGGAGCGACTGCCAATCTGACCTCCACAATCCAGTTAGTACTGGGTAATACGATACCCCTTGGTAAGACTGGTTGTCAGACTTTCGGGCCACTAACTACCTGTAACGAATGTCAAAGATCTACAACTGACAGCCGTGACCAACGGCTTAACTTGCTTTCTGAGGCACGGAGGAAACTCGGTATGTAATGGGTGGTCACCCATCCACAGACCAACCTAGGTAAGCACGGTTTAATATTGACCCGAGTCGCTGTTATTAACTGCGTATTATCCTCCGTATAGTCCCTGTAATTTTCGTATAAATAACGAATTTCTATTGGTGGTTTGCAACACATCTCTCCTTTCGTCGGCGCTTCGTTGGAGTCTGGGCCTCATGTTAGACAACGTATTATGTAATGGTATTAAACTGGAAAAGACAGTAGGTATTATATTATAGTATAGCTAATCACCGAGACCACTACACTTCAACCAACTTATCTGTTCATGCGGAAAAACACAAAACTAGAATAAATGTACCGAGTTTGACATATCGATTCTTTCTATAATGACAAGCAGCGCCATTATGAACTGTACACATAAAGTGGTCGTACTGTACGTAGGACTTTCAACAGCGCCCTCTTCTCAATGTCATTCTAGAACCAAAAAAACTTTTCTTGCACTTTGTTTAACTATGCGTGTCTATGCTGCATATCTATCGATATAAATAAAAATCAATTCCAATCATCGACATTTCACTCAGATCCAGCCTGCCCCTTTGCTGTCCTCCCCAGCGACGCCCTAAGCCGAGGCCCGTACCCCACAGGGGGTGCCCTTAGCGAGTGGTCGCTTAGTTTTTAAATATAGTTTTAAGGCCCTGGCTGGAGGCCTTAGATTCATTTTTAAGACATCCACAGGGATTTGCCCGGTTAGACAGTAGCCCTCAGAGGCTGAACTGCGAGATGCCATCTCAAAAAAAAAAAAAAAAGTCATCGACAATTATCACTTGAGGTTGAGGACGGCTCGATCCACAGAGCATCAATCTTATATATGCTCGATCGAATTGTTAGATTAATGTAGAAGCGCCATTTTGTAGCCCTCGAAATTTAACCCTGTTCTGTAACAATTTCATGAAAAAGTCATTCAATGGGGCTAAATGGACTTAGAGGTTTGTATTGACTACATAAATGTTACTGGCACGATTCATTTTTCATCAACATACAACCTGACTGACACTGACCTGCAAATTGCAAAAAACCTAAGAAAATTTGTATTTCGCGGGCTACCCTGACACTATTATACCTAAATTTAATGTTGCGTTCGTACTTGTTAGGACAAGGTTTGCATGAATATTTGCTCTATGTGTGTTTTTGTGAGTTGCACCCTTGCGAATAGGGGTATGGGTACTTAGATAATAATATAAAATATTGTTCTTTTGGCGCGCAGCTATAATCGGAACCATTTTATTTTTTTACAATTTCCAAAGACAATTTCACAAATTTACACATGTCTATCAAGAGTGTCCTCCTGTCAATGTCATCTATAAAAAAAAAATAAGTTCAAAAACAAAAGCCGACTACCTACTGAAAAATCACGCTCTAAGAAGTATGAAACAAGAAAATATTCGCGCTTCAAATAGTTGTATATTTAACTGAATAAATAAGAGATTTTTGGTTAATTCCTGAACAGAATCATAATTAGCCTGTAATAATGTCCCCACGGATGGGACACAAGCCTCCTCTCTATGAGAAGGAGTGGGCTATAATCTAGAACGCAGGTCCAGTGGGTTGGTAGATGTCACATGTCTTCTTTTGGTTCTAGGACATGCCGAGTTTCCTCGCGATATTTTCTTTCACCGTTTTGAGAGCAGTGGTGATGAAATAAGTTACACAAAGTATTACACGCCTGCCTGGGTTCGAACGCTTGTAAATCGCGGCCGCCACCACTGGTCCACCGCTGCTCTCTAGAATCCGAACAGAATGTCGCATCTATATTGTGTACTTACTTTCTAATCTATGCCAACTTGACTAATTTCAACCACAATGTAATTATTTGTTTTCCTTACATTGTATGTTAGTTTGTATTTGTCTTGCAAACGGGTTACGTGGAAACTTTTCACATATAATATGAGGCTAGGTAAGATAACAATACTTTTTCAATACACTTTCTCGAAAACTGGTTCTTATCAAACTACGATTAGGTTCACCATGCAATGTATTTTACACGAGTGGATTTTTAATATTTTTCCGCACACGTGCGGTAGCAAAATTTTCCACAGATAAGTCCGAAAAGTCCGAATGGGTTCCATGACTATAGCTATCGTCGATGGTGATTGTTTTTATTTAATCTCGGCAAAGAGATATGTGTCTCTAGGGCGTAAATACTTTTTGAGTTTTTAAATTGTGTTTCTAGATAGAATATCACAGATAAATTAATAAATTCAAAAATTGTTTTGTTTTTTCATATTAGGCTGTATAGCGTCATACCTTTGCTTCTTCTTCAACCTGGCGAAAGCAAAGCGCGGAAAAAAGCAAATTAAATCATACTTTTATAATAATTCCTGAAAAAAATACTTTCCGATCTAATATTTTATTTTTTCGTGTAATGAAAAATGTCGTTTGATACGCGTGGGGATTTGTTACTGCAGATCTCGGCTCTATAACACCATCGCCTGCAGCTCGGGTGTTAATTCCGCGCTCGACTGCAATAACAAAGTTTCTCCACTTATATCAAAATTCTTAACCGACGAAACAACGACTGCGTCGTTGGTCAAATTATCGCAAGCGCAATTGCTGGAGATAAGGTTCTGAGTTCGATTCCAATGAGCTGGCAGTGTTTTTAGGTTTTTCCATCAGGAACTTCTCAGTATTAGCCACGGCTGAGTCTGGATTTATGCTCGGTTGATGGGAATTGGCTCACCCCCTATTACATGAAACTTAAACATTGATTGATGCCTCACGTTAAATGCAAGGAAATATTTATTATTTCTTTCTAATAATTGTCATATTCTTTACTGTCTACATTAAAATGTTACTACGAATGGCGAACTATGGGTGGGCTACTGGGATTACAGGAGTGATGATCATAATTAACTTGCATTTTTATTTTTCAGTCACACTTTTACTATTGATCCAACTAGGATATAGTATAGCGAAGGCAGTAGAAACCCCAAATTCATGTAACGATTCGCCTGAAATTGACCCTCGAATAAAAAGAAGCGATGAAATTGACATTGATTCCGAAATAACAGAAAAAACAATAAAAGGTCCGGAAGATTCCGCAACTAGAGAAAAGTTTCCCGAACAAAACAATGAAAATGATAATGATCTACGTAAATCTGACAATGATAATGAAGAAACACATGAATTTACATCGAATCCTAATACTCTGCCCCAAAAATTAACTCTTGTCAGCAACGTTACGAAACTTCCAGCCAATATTGAGAAAGGAGGTAATGTTACAAGTAAATTAACTACTGAAGGTACACCAATAGAAGAGACTGTGTATTACAAAGCTATTGATCCGAAATATCTCATCATTTCTGGACTAAAGCCTAAACCCAACAAAAATGTTACCAATATTATTAAAAATGGAGAACCAGTTCCTTCTCTTGAAGAATCAAAAACATCACTTTTAGAAGACGTGAATACGACTGAAGTAATGAACGTTTCAAATAAAGGGGAATCAAATGAAATTGTAGGAAAAGAAAAAGAAATAGCAATTGATGACAGATATACAGACGTAACAAATATACGAGAACTAAGAGAACACCTACTTGACCATTTGTTGGATTATTTCATAAACATCATAAAAGAAGAAAACTTAATTCGTAATAATACTAGAAAGAACAACGGCAAAGATCGGATGAAAGTAGAAGAGAAACTCAGAAATTACTACGATCCTCACCATTTAGACATGGTTATTGTAAACGATGATCACTATGATGATAATAATCTAGATTACCATGGCAATTACAGAGAAGAAGACTTACTGGACAATATTGAAGAACTAAACAGAGGAAACGTTACTAATATTCATGCATTTAACACACTGGCAGATGAAAATGCAGGCGAAATACACAAATCTTCCAAAGATTTACAAGAATTGCCGCTGAATTTGGTAGAACACCTTAAAAGTAGTAGTCCTGATGGAGAATCTTTTAATGTCACCTTACCAGGACCTGTCACTCCAGAAAACATTAATTTAATTAAAGAAGAAAATGATTTGAGGATCACCTTTTTAAATACAACGGAAAAATCTGAAGATGTTTATAACAGCAATGTCAATTTAACAACTACAGAAAGATCTTCTTCGAATGAATCTCTAAATGATGGACCAGCTGAAATTGACATGAAACCTTTAAACTATTTAGAAGAAATAGTAACAGATAAAATAGAAAATGTCTACGATAACGGTGCAGTAATACTAGATGCTTATACCTCCTACGAAGATTACATCGACTCAGATGAATTTCAAGTAACCAAAAATGGACATAAAAGCGAAATAAACCCAATTGTTGATACGAATGAAAATGGACGAAGAAAGAATGGCCTTAATAAAGAAGTATCTATTGAACACACTACTTTAGGTGGGATTAAAAATGTAACAAATGCTCAAATTTTGACAAACAGCACGACGAATACATCTTCTAAACATGACAAGGATGTCAAAATTAAGAATTTCGTTAATTTAGATCAATCATACAAAAATATTGACGACGATGCGCCATGCAATGAAAAGAATTTATCTGAAAATAAAAACAAGAATTCTTCAAAGAATTCAAAACATGGCGGTAACAAAGTAAAACTTACAAGGAACAATAACTGTAGAAAGAGTATCGTATTAAATTTAAAAATAAATATTATTTAAGTTTGCTTTAAGGAGATTTTTTTTATTTATTGTCGGTGTGTCAGGATTTACTCCGCTAGGCTTCTACATCATGTGGGCAGACGATGGGTTTCGTGCTATGAAAAGACACTGAGCGATTCACTGTTTCTAGCAACACTATCGAATTACTTGATATTACAACTTAGCACAATAACACGGGGCACAATGAATCGGGTACAGTTCCAAGAGGTCTTAACTCGGCCGCGATCAGCCACTGACTGACTGTCGTCCTGGCTCAGAGTTAGAGTGGTGAGAGTAGGCTCTGTGACAAGTGACGCTGTGGTGTGGGTAGACTTGTAAGTAGATAGCGTGATGTCACCAGCACCACAGCGTACTTGTGATTCATTTTAAGCCCGTACCAATGACAGTCTCCGACATATACGTATGAGAATTTAACACGAAACATTGCTCTCAGACTCCAGCAAGACTCGTATTTTATATTCGCCTACTGCTCCACCTAAACCGGGTCGGGAGGACTTGCTACACTTGGTAATACGGGACAAGATAGTACTAACACTAACTTAAAGGTCGTAAACGTGACTATTGAGCATTAGATCCGGTTGGGTTCGAATCCCACGTCGGGCAAAGCGTTAGTAGGTTTTGGTTATACATCAGAAATTTCCTCACTAGTAGCCACGAAGTTTGGATTTGTGCCCGATTGATTGAAATAGGCTCACCCCCTATTATATGGGACTTACACTTAACTGGTAAAATTTGGGAGTACTGTTAGTTACACCTCTACCTAACCCTTCGGGTACTTGAGGCGTGATGTTATGTGTGAATTAAATCTCTAACACAACTCATAAAGAAAACTGAAAAATAGAAAAAGCCTTTTACGACAAGTTTATGATTTTAACCTAATAAAAAAGTTAACAGATTTACAATAAAAATGGTTTCAATAAAATGGCCAGTCGGACGCTGTTACAATTGTTCAGTAAGTGTTATTTGCCTACGTTTGTTGCAGAAGACCAAGAAAAATCGCGTTACTCGGTAACTGGGTTGTGTAGATCAGATATTCAGTCGCTCCATGTGGTAAGACTGGAAGACAGACTCAAAAAATTGGGAAAAGGCTAAGCAGTTGACGAGATTAGCCGCCATGACCAAAAACGGTCTGGGGGCCTAAAATCACATGTTATAGCAGTATTTTTATTTTGATTCACCTGGAGTAAGAAAGGGAGCAGACCTCCTGTAGGGTATAGCTCTATCTGTTTGCCACACAGCGATGCCTTTATAACAATAATGTTATCATCGTGTGGCGTCACTCTAAAGGTGGCTTCCCATGGTGCGTGATTCTGCGGATTTATCGCGCACCATGGGAAGCCACCTACGACTACGGACAAACACGCACCGCACACATGGCTCTTCCAACGGTGCGTTTCAGTCTGTGTGGGTCTTGAGATTGGAAGCCATTGTGTCATTCCACAATGCAAAGTGAAACAGAACAAAACGCTGCAGCTGTGGCTCTTGTAGTATTTTTTAGCTATAGCTGCAGCGATTCGTTCTGTTTCACTTTGCATTGTGGAATGGCAAGATGGCTTCGAATCTCAAGACCCACACAGACTGAAACGCACCGTTGGAAGAGCCTTGTGTGTGGTGCGTGGTTGTCCGTGGTTGTCCGCAGTCGTCATCCATGCGGGATAAATCCGTAGAATCTTACACCATGGGAAACCACCTTTAGAACGTACGTTAGCTGACGTGGGACTCTCCGATCTTGGGGCGGTGGATAGAGAAATGTCTGCTTGACTGCACGCAGTCAAGTAGACATTCCCCAGGATCGGCGTGCCTAACGCAGCTTAGAATAAATGTTACTAACACTAGTTTATAAGTTTTTCATCGTTACTAACAAATATGGATGTTATTCTGAAATAAATGTTTATTTATTATAATTATAGTAGACCACTAGGGTTGCGATTACTTTCCTGCTAACCTACCTATGATTTTTTTTAACAGTTCTATCAATAATTTTCAACAAACAAATCGAAACCAGAACTTTGATTGAGACAGGTAATTTTGCGGAGAACCAGAAATATATTGTAAACTACACGTTTCTCAATAAACAATTTAATCAAAATGATGTAAGTGACAGAAACGGTACAGTACGAATAAAAGATATATATGCTCCGCAAACAGCATATACAAGTCCTGAATCAAAACATGGTATTGAATTTAGAAATAGATATATAATTGAACAGATGTTAAACGAAGAAGCTGACGCTGACAAAATAAAGACAGAGCAACCAAGCAACGATGGTCCTATATCGAATACAACATTATTACCAAAAGAACTAACCCCTTTAGATAACAGCAATCATTTTTCAAAATATGAAAAGAAGCACATTGAAGAAGTTGACAAAATTAATTCGATAAATAATGACCTTTTAGATGCATTGGCATTAAAGACAGCCATCGAAAAAGTCAAAAAAGAATTAAGCGAGTCAAAATACAAACTGAATGACGAATCTATACAAAATGTTGAGAAAGAACACCTAACACACACCAAACCAGTCCCACGACCTAAATATTCGACAATAAGAGATCTTAACACAAATATTCATACAATACAATCAATGTCAGAAAACTCATTAATAGCTGAAGTCGATAGCGGTTTAGGTAAGATAGAACATGGAGAAAAAAGAAATCACAAAACTCCAGAAAAACAAGAAAACGATATCTATGTATTACAACGCCCTAATGAATTTAAAATAGCGTCAAAACATGATAATAAATTAAAATATTTTGATAATAACAGTGATGACAAATTATCACAAGAAAACGAACAGTATGAATTAAAACATCTTGATGACAAGTCAAAAGTGTGGGTTTCAAAACAAATCAATGTAGAATACACACATAAATACGAACAAAAGAAAAAATACCTAACTGACAAACCAGTCGAACGACAGAAATATTTGACAACGAGACATCATAATACAAATACCCGTACAACACAATCAATGACAGAAAACTCATTCATAACTGAAGTCGATAGCAGTATACGTAAGATAGAACATAGTAAAAAAAAGAATTACAAAACTCCAAAAAAACGAGAAAATGAGATCTATGAATTACAACGTTCTAATGAATTTAAAATAGCGTCAAAACATGATAATAAATTAAAATATATTGATAATAAAAGTCATGAGGCATTATCACAAGAAAACGAACAGTATGAATTAAAACATCTTGATGACAAGGCAAAAGTGTGGGTTTCAAAACAAATCAATGTAGAATACACACCTAAATACGAACAAAAGAAAAAATACCTAACAGACAAACCAGTCGAACGACAGAAATATTTGACGAGACATCATAACACAAATACCCGTACAACACAATCAATGACAGAAAACTCATCCATAACTGAAGTCGATAGCGGTATACGTAAGATAGAACATAGAGAAAAAAGGAATCACAAAACTCCAAAAAAAAGAGAAAATGAGATCTATGAATTACAACGCTCTAATGAATTTAAAACAGCGTCAAAACATGATAATAAATTAAAATATATTGATACTAAAAGTCATGAGGCATTATCACAAGAAAACGAACAGTATGAATTAAAACATGTTGATGACAAGGCAAAAGTGTGGGTTTCAAAACAAATCAATGTAGCATACACACAAATACACAAACAAAACAAAAAATTCCTAACTGACAAACCAGTCAAACGACTTAAATATTTGCCAACGAGACCTCATAATACAAATACTCGTACAACACAAGCAATGACCGAAAACTCATTCGTAACTGCAGTCGATAGCGGTATACGTAAGATAGAACATAGAGAAAAAAGAAATCATAAAACTCCAGAAAAACGAGAAAACGATATCTATGAATTACAACGCCATAATGAATTTAAAATAGCTTCAAAACATGATAATAAATTAAAATATATTGATAATAAAAGTCATGAGGCATTATCACAAGAAAACGAACAATATGAATTAAAACATGTTGATAACAAGGCAGAAGCGTTGGTTTCAAAACAAATCAATGTAGAATACACACCTAAATACAAACAAAAGAAAAAACACCTAACTGACAAACCAGTCAAACGACTTAAATACTCTCTCTATAATGCAAATACTCGTACAGCACAATCAATGACAGAAAACGCATTCATAACTGAAGTCGATAGCAGTATACGTAAGATAGAACATAGAAAAAAAAAAGACAAACAGTATGAATTAAAAAATGTTGATGACACGGCAGAAGTACTGGTTTCAAAACAAATCAATTTAGAAAATACACCTGAATACAAACGTCATTTCCAAAAAAAGAAACATCACGACGATCGCGACATAGTAGCAAAAGATAAACATAGCGATAAAATAAAACAGAATTCAAAAATAAAACATGATTTAGAAACTTACCAAGATGAAATGATGAAAGACGAAGGTGAAAGAATCCTCGTTTCTGGAGGCATCTTGAACCCTGATGAAGTAGGTACCCAAACATTAGAGAAAAATGACACTGAAAGCCGTAAAACACTAAAACGAGAAAACAAGGGGAGCAAATTAAAACACCGTCACAATAAAAAAACCAACACAATGTCATTGGAAAATGAAATGTCTACATTAAAAAAACATCGAAACGATTTTCAAAAAGAAGAAGTGAAAGTTTCAAAACAAGTGAATAAATTAAACAAACCGAAATTCAGTCAGAATTATCAAAAAAAGAAATATGATAAAATTGCTAACAAAAATAAGCATATTGGAAAACCAAAAAACAAATCAGAGGAAGTTATTTCAAACATTTACAAAAATAATTTTAAAAATAAACAGCTGTACTTTATTACTAAAAGATATAATAATATATTGAGAAAAGATGAAAGAGACAAATTAAAAGCTGATGAAAAAGATATCCGAACAGTAAAAAAACTGGTTGGCAGGCAGGGAGACAGGCAGGCCGACGAGGAAGCCACGCTTCATTCAAGCGAAGAACCGTTCAAACAAGATAAAAATTTCCGTCTACCATTTTACATTTCAACTACAATACTGACTACAAAAGCTAAAGATTTGAAGCGCACCAAAAAGAAAAGAGAAAATAAAACACAAAATGAAATGAAAAATCGAAATAATGATATTGTACTAAACCAAACAATTAATCGGTTAGTTTCATCAAAGATATTTGATTTCATAACTGATAGGGTGGTGGGCAAAATGCTAAAGAAATTAGAGTCGAGAGGAAGAAATCTGCTATCTGAGCATCAGTTTAAGGCTAAGACGGAAGTGAAACCAGACAAAGTTGAACAAATCGACATTTACTTGAAGACAAACGGTGAAATGCAGGTGGAGATGAGCCGGGAAAACGAAAGGGAAACAGAAAAAAACAATAGCGGTGACATCGAAGCATTTTACCTGCAATAACACACTGCTTACATTATACTACCTACTGTATCTATTTTTTCATTTAAATCCGTGCTTTTCAATCCGTAGCCGAATGGCAAAAAACGGAACCCTTATAGATTCGCCAAGTCTGTCTGTCTGTCTGTCCGTGTATGTCACAGCCACTTTACTCCGAAACTATTAGGACTACACAGTTGAAACTTAGTAGGTAGATGTATTCTGTGAACTGCTATAAGGTTTTTATACAAAAATAAAAAAAAATATAAGATTAAGGGGGGTCTCCCCCTACATGGAACTGAAACTAAAAATATTTTTTTCATCAAACCTATACGTGCGAGGTGTCTAAAAATAGGTATTTAAATCAAACTCAAACTCAAAGCATTTATTTCAATTAGACCTTAGCAGGCACTTTTGAAAGTCAGAAAAACAAAGGCGAAGCTACAGTCACAGACACAAGGCATAATAACTTGTGAAAGTACTGTAGTTGCCCATTCCAAAGCGTAGATCGCGGCGAGCAAGCTTGCTAGTATTACCTAAAACAAGAACTAACTATGGCAAAAAAAAATTATAACCTTTGAAGGAGCACAGCTCTATAATAAATTACCGTCCTGTTTATGACATCTACACTCTTTCAATGCATTCAAAACTCGACTTTGCCAGCACATAATTGCGGATCGATCCCTTCTGGAGAAATGAATGCATTGGATGGGTTACTATCTTGTTGTACTGATGACGAACTTTTTGTAACCTTTAAATGTGTGTTTTTTAGTATTGTTCTCAAGTAAGTGACATAATATGTCTTTATTGGGAATAAAGTTTCTTTAAACCGAAAAAACCGAGATCTCTATGGAGAAGAATGGGCAAGAAACTCCATGGACACTCTTTTCAATCAAAATATTGTTACAGGATCTTGGTTGGGTGAATATTTGAAGATAGACATATTCGGGATTCGTAAATTAAGTTCAAATAATGCTTCCAATTGCAACTTTTATGGATTTAACGTAAAGTTTATAGTACCGATTAACGAAATAAATGAAACGCACAGTATTTGAACTGCTTTAAAGGTCGGAATCTGAAGCTGAAAATTTTCATGGAACGGTGATGAGATATGAAATAAGCGGTAATTAGCATTTAAAATATGGTAATTAAACTTCGTGACTGGTAATTAGCATTTAAAATATGGTAATTATGATTCTTGATTGGTAATTAGAAATAAAATGAATAATATACCTACTTGAATCACATATTTATTAATTATTTAGGTGACAATAAATGACATCAAACTTAGCTGTTCAGAAAGGTGATTGAATTAAAAAAAAAGTATTCAAAAATCAACCGGTTTTCCTAAATATCAATAACATTATCCGTCTACAAATTCAAATAAAATCAACTAAAAACACTAGTTCAAAACTCAGTGTAAATACAACTTAGAACTTTATAATATAAGTTTCATCTAAGGTATTTCTTAAACTCGATGAGATCAAACTGCTCATGTACAGACGCCAGCACATCAAGCTACCCGAAATTATCAAATTTTCCTTTAGCAATAAAGTTGAAAAATATTAAAGAAATTTGACTGATTGTAGTAGCTTGATGTACTAGCGTACTTCATCATAAAATAATTCGGTCTTAAGTAAAGATTAAACAGAAAAGTACAAAAAAATTGCTGTTCCTATCAAACTTTGGTAAATATGGACCTAGACTTAATTTAAAAAAATAAGAAAAATAACAACAAAATAAACATGATTTCAAAACAAAAACAATAATAATTATCTTTCTAAAGTCCGGCCACGAAAGAAGAATAAATTTGTACATTAACCTGCCACTACCTGTCTCTGTCACTCTTGCTCAAATACACTGCGTCACGCTCGCACAGATCCAATGTCCTTGGATCGTGCGAGCGTGACGCATTACATTTATGCGAGAGCGACAGAGACAGGCAATAACAGGTCATTGTATGAATTTCTTCGACTTCCGTGGCCGGACTTTAGTAATTTAAATAAAATCAACTAAAACACTAGTTCAAAACTCGGTGTATTCAGCAACATGCAAGCCTCATCTAAAATACTTAGTTCTTATAATGTAATGAGATCAGAAAACTAAAAAATATTATAACTTGAATCCGAATCTATGTCGCTTTCATGACTAAGAACATTGCAGGTAGTTTCAGAAGCAGTCTCATGTCGATCTGCAAAATCATCACACACCAATGATGATCCAAGAACATTGGGCTGGCCATCAATTATCTCACTTGCGCTTAGTTGCGATGTAGATTGGACGTCCTGAAATACACCCGAAAAACTGCCACTGCCAGAAATATTATATTGATTTACCATATTCTCGATGTGTATATTAGGATCCAAGTGTAATTTACTATCAGGTTTTAAATCAGACAGCATTTTAACGGTTGTATCATCTCCTTTGCGTTTTGGCTTTACCAAAATATTACTTAAGATTTTATCAGACAGCATTTTAACGGTGGTTTCGTCTCTTTTGCGTTTTGGCTTTACCAAAACATTACTTAAGATTTCAATAGTCCTGTTCTTCGGTGTAGTTTTAGGTATTACGGTTGTGGTCGCATCAATAATATTATTATTTACATTCTCTTTATTTGTAATACTAGCGACCCGCCCCGGCTTCGCACGGGTGCAATGTTATACATATAAACCTTCCTCTTGAATCACTCTATCTATTAAAAAAAAACCGCATCAAAATCCGTTGCGTAGTTTCAAAGATTTAAGCATACAAAGGGACATAGGGACAGAGAAAGCGACTTTGTTTTATACTATGTAGTGATGTGTGGATTCATTTTTGTCTTTACACCATAATCTTCCGACAAATTTAGTATGTTTACAGTTCACGTCCAAGCATATAAAGCAACTAGTTTCTCTGAATATCAGGTGGTCCTTTTCTTTCTGCCACAGTATTTGATGGACTTTCATTGTACCTTTTAATGGTTTCAGCTGTTCTGAAGGTATCAACATATCTTTTTCTAGTATTTGGTATTCTTCAACAGTTGCCAGGTTAATTGTTTGTGTGTTTTGGGTCACTATTTTCAAAAATCCATCTAGTGTTACAACATCTCTACCTTGCGCTACAGCAGCGTCAGCAGTGCGTTTAACAACTGCTCCTACTCCATCTGCAGCACCTTTGCCGTGAGCTGATTCGAAGTAATTCCAGGTAACCATCTTTAGCCCATGAAAATACCAATACAGTTTAGAAATAACATAAAACATTGTTTTATTTCTGTACTGGCTACTTGGCGAATCAGATAAAAAATGTAATATGTCTATCTTTTTACTTGCAGAGTTCACAAATTTAAGTAAAGGATTATATACAGCAGCAGAATCATGTCGCAAGTTTTCGCTCACTGTACAAAATGATGTGTTTGTCAAATTGTTTGTATCATCTGTCATATATATAACTGCAGTATGAAGTGTTAACTCTTGCCTACTTCCTCCAAAGTGGAAGGCTTGGTCTTTGCTATAATCTTTTTAGTCTTCTCTACGCCTTTAACTACGTAAGTGCTTGTCAAATTTTCCCATTTTTTGAACGATAATGAATCATCGTTATCGAATTCTTGATAATCAACTACTTTATTTTTGCACAAATTACATCGTTGTAATAAACATTCAGTTTTTAAGCAACATAGACATAGATTTATGAAGTCGTTAGAATTGTTGTATTTAATTACCTTTCTTCTGTGCAACGCTTGAATCAAGAGTTCCATGTTTGCATGAAGTTTGCAGAGACATGTATCTCTTTGATTTACGTTAGGTATAAGTACCCAAAATGGCCTGTTTTTACAAAAGTAAGAGTAACTTACCTTGCAAAATTGAGTTTCAAAAAATTTTTGAAGGTTTTTCATAGTATCGAGCAAATACCTCTTTTGCTGTCTGTCTTTCTTCAATGTAATAAATTCTTTTTTGCCTGAAGTCGCTCTCGAAACATCGTCGCGTTCAAAAAAATATTTAATGTCTTATTTTAGTTTTTCATATTCCATATTTTTTTGGTTAGTGTTCTTTGTCTCTCTCACTCGGAAATTATTAGTTTCAGACAAAACCTTGAGATCTTTCAAAATCAGCTTTTCTCCAATGACAGCATCACTAAATTCTCTTTTTTCTTTCTTCAATTTTTTATTTTTGTAATTATTTGTAAAGTATTTTTCATAGCTTCTCCAAATAAAATTTTCTTCTTAAATTCTTCTACTTTAGTTCTATCTTTAAGTAGTGCTGTTACTTTAGAATTAAGACTCTGCAGACGTTTTTTCAGTCTTATAATTAATTTCCTATACGCATCATTTTTTCGCTGCAGGGATTCTAATTGTGATTTGTACATTTGGTCTTTTCTTTCTATTATGTAGCGCATTTTTCTCAATTTGGTTCTTAAGTTCGTGACTAATGTTTCTTGTAGATCGTTAGATGTAGAGGGTTGTGGCTCATTTTCGCAAATTGAGTTCCGTCTACTGGGATTATTTCCTTCCATTATTAATTTCCTTTTTTTATAATGTTTTCTGTAGTTTCCTCTCCATTTCTTCCTCTGTAGCCTTCTAGCTCGTGGCGTCATTTCTACAACTGACAAAAGTTTTTTCTGTTCTCTTCGTTTTTTGTATCCCTGTCGTTCTTTTCCTTTTTCAAGGGCGTATAAAATAGGGTCAGCTTTGATTTTAGCGTATCGATTCCGGCGTTGAATTCTGGCTGTAGCCAATATTTCCTCCTTCGATTTCCGAGGCATGTTTACTCTGAAAAAAAAAACATATTAGTGGTAGGTGCAACAATCAGATAATAGTAACATATTGACCTTGGGGTGACCTAGCGGATTATGGAGTTTCAATATAATAAGAGGCCAGCTTATACTGGTACTAATTACCATTTATAATTGCTCATTACCGTTCGCCAAAATCCGAACGAGAAAAATGGTAATTTTATAAATGGTAATTAGGTATTGGTACACTTTCTCACAATAAACGTTCTTTATAGAACTTAATAATTGGGGGACTTAATCAAAGCAAAAAGTAACTTATGGCAACTATTACAATGCATAAAAATGATAAATAAAAATAATAGACTTACCACGGGAAACTCGAACGGTAAGGCGATTTTTATTTGCCAAACACGATTTCTGGGCGATTAATGTAGGCTAGAGTTGGCGCCAAAACACTTTTTAACGTGCGTCCTGCACGAGTCGAGACGCGGTACTGAGCCTGACCGACCGATGAGTTACCATTTGAGATAGTAATACGTACGCGGAAAGAAATTAAACGCGCGAATGTGTTCACAAATGGCAGTGAGTATAAAGTGTTGGGACAATTTTCAAAGTCGTTACAAAGTCCTTAAAAGTGTTCTTTAATGTGTATAATTTTGCTAGTTGGTAAAGCATGTCGTGTACTATATAAATTACTACGACAAAATACGATCTTTAGGGTTTATTAATAACTTTTCGAGCATGAACTGCTCAATTTTGGGAATTGGGACACGAATGGTGATGAGATTTGTGGAACGTTTATGAACATAACTTTGTTATTTACAACAATAGGAATACATTATATACAGCTGTATGTAGTGCTGGAACTATGTTTTACGAATAATAAATAAAAACGTTACTTTATATCTCCCTTAGTAGTTATTTGGGGAGAGCCGCGTAATATGCACGTATTCAAAGAATCACCCGGTTACATCAGTCATGTTGAGATTATACATATACGTGAGAACGATGTAGAAAGATGTGCACATTAAGAGCGTCCAGAGTAAAAGATTATAACTCTCAACAATTTAAAACCAAAGTAGTTAAAATAAACCGTGGCAGCTAAGAGATGACCAGTCCCAACTGGCAGCGCCCGTTCACGCACATGACGCATGCATCAGCCCCATTCAGCTCAACCATATTGAAGGGAACTAAACGACCCGACACACCTGCCACTATTAGAGAGACATTGAGAGTGAGCCTGACATTCTCTCAGCCACCAGGGCACATTCGAGTCAATGAAGGATAACTAAATGTAAATGGTAGCTTTACAGTACATAGCACTCACACATGTGCCATGCAAATTATAATACAAAGAGATAATTGAATCTATACAATGCAAAGATATTTTTACAATCTTCTGCAGCTTCCACAATAATTTCACATGAGCTTCTGATTAGTTTGCCCCTATGGTTGTGGAGCAGGACCAGCATTGAGCCAAGCATTTTTATGATCGATGTAATCCCCTAACTTATAATATGCTTGCCTACATAGTGTGCGTTTTATACAAGATT
This sequence comes from Eugnorisma glareosa, assembly GCA_947578425.1. NCBI lineage: Eukaryota > Metazoa > Arthropoda > Insecta > Lepidoptera > Noctuidae > Eugnorisma > Eugnorisma glareosa. The sequence continues at coordinate 3,776,402 of OX387984.1, forward strand.
TAATTTTTTTCTCATTCAGTTGTTGAATGTGGGGAGGTATTTTATTATAACATTTTAAACAGTACCCCATGAAAGATGAGTCGACTTTAGCTAGCCTGAAACCTGGCTGTACCAGTTGGTCCCTGTTTCTAGTATTATAGTGGTGTCTGTCACCTCTTTTACTAAATAAATGCAGATTTTTCCTAAGGTACATGATGTTTTCATAGATGTATTGACAAGGTACTGTTATGATGTTAATTTCCTTAAACAGTACCCTTAGAGAATCGCGCCTACGTAGATCATATATGGCTCTGATGGCTCTTTTCTGCAGAATAAATATAGACTCAATGTCTGCAGCCCGTCCCCATAGTAAAATACCGTATGACATAATACTATGAAAATAACTAAAATAGACTAGCCTCGCGGTATCTGCATCAGTAAATTGGCGGATTTTTCTAACAGCATATGCTGCTGAACTCAGCCGTCATGCAATCTAGAGATGTTATATGCGGACCCCATTGTAGCCTTGAGTCGAGCGTGATCCCCAGGAAAACAGTACTTACCACGAATCGTAGTTTCTCTTGATTCAATACTTTGTCACTATCACTACTTTTAACATTCGGTAGAGCAAATCTTATGCACCTCGTTTTTTTCCCATTTAATACTAAATTATTAGCGGTGAACCAATTATGGACCTGCGTTAAGGCGTTATTTACGTCGTCGAGATTTGTGGCACGTCTGTTTATCTTAAATATTAAAGAAGTATCGTCAGCGAATAACATCATTCGTGGTTGGTTTTTAAATAAATGGGGTAGATCATTAATATATACCAAAAAGAGGAAAGGACCCAATATCGAACCTTGTGGTACACCCCTACTTACTTTTAAACCCATTGAATTGACACCATTTATTTGTACTTGCTAATGTCTATCGTTTAAATACGATTTCACTAAATACAAATGACATTGAGGTTCCTAAAACCATTTTCTCTCAAAGTCAATCGTTTGAAAGATAAACACTTCCAAAGTGGTAAAATGTAGGAAGGGGTCCGTAAGGACCGACGCCTGCCAGGGTTGCGGGACTGTTCGAAAGAGATACCGCGGCCCTGGAACACAAAGGGCAAAGGAAGGAACATGGATGGGTTTTAGTCAGTAAAAGTCTGACACTCCCTCCTGCTCAGCCCAGAGCGGGAGGGGTTATTTGATGATTTGCCATCGGTAAAAAAAAAAGGTAAAATGTGTCCCCCCCCCTCTAATTTCTAAAGTATGAGGAGAAAAATTCTGAAAAAAATATAGGATTATAGAACGTAAAAAAAACTTTCAACCAAAATTGGTTTGAATAAGATTTGAAGCTTATTTTTTGAGATATGGGACTTTTTCATCAAACTGCAGCAACAGCTTTGTTTTTCATTAACATTCATAGTATGTAAACAAAACAAATTTAAACAAATTTAGTTTTGTTGATGAATGTAAAACAATACAACATATGAACGAATGCCTTCAAATTATTTTTATTATATTGTTTGGTGCTACGGAACCCTATGTGCGTGTGAGTACGACTCGCACTTGGCTGGTTTTTTGAGATATCAAAGAAGATAATCGAATTTTTCCTATCATTCAAACCTTTTAAACGTAACTCAAAGCAGCAACGAAACGTAGGTAATACTCGAACATAGTTTTTTTTTTTAAATTTAATCTGTGTCGGACTCAGATGAACAAGTCAGTTGACAAACAAAGTATTTAGCTCTGCTATCAGTATGTCTAAAAGCTCTGATGATTTATACTATATTAAAAATCGACACTCAAAAAGTAGGAAGCGGCGCGGCGGCGTCGTTCCCGATTGAACACATCATCATCTGATAATTCGCTTTCATCGACTGCATCCGAAGGATCATTACGCCCAAAACAACGGCTAAGCAAGTACCCAAAACGTAAGAGAACATCATATTCAACACCTCGCCGTGACATCGACGTTATAAGAGAACTATCACGTGTGTTTCGTAAGACTGATCACCACTTTGAAGGGGCGCAAAATATGATCCCGGAATTTAACCCACATGCTAACGAACAATCAACTATAAATTGGATTCGCAAGGTTAATGAAACCGCTAAAATTTAGGTATAAATGGAGTGAAAAGCAGATTATTTTCTACACCATTCCAAAATTAGCAGGTCATGCAAAGAAATGGTATCAGGGTCTTTAAACGCTCAGGGTTCAAGTTTTAGTAGGCCATCGCAGCTACTTAGATATCTACGCCGTATTTTAAGAAAAATCAACCTAATCCCACGTAAATTTAAATTAAGCCGAAACGAGAATGTGACAAACCGTGATTTAACACCCAACGCTCAAAAATCAATAAATAAGCTTCAAGAACGTAATAAAAATGTTCAATGCTACAATTGTTTAGAGAACGGACATACATCACGTACTTACAAAACCAAATAAACGGTGCACGAAATGTTCTCGTCTCGGACACGATACCCAAAAATGCGAAGTAATTCAAAATTTTCGTGAGCAGCATGGTAGTAAAAGTAAAGAGAGTAATTTGACAAGTACTAAAACTGACCCAGTTCAAAATGTTTTAAAAATCTCATCGGAAATTCAAGGCATGTTACGGGGTTCGTAACCCCCGATGGCCACTACGTGTACACGCACATGCCCTTTGGCCTTGTCAATGCTCCCGCAGTCTTCCAAAGTATAATAAACAAAGCTCTCGGTACAAGACGATTGGAATTAGCTATACCATACCTGGATGACTTAATGGCAACGGCCAGCACGCCCGAAGAAATGTTTGACAAACTTGAGGCAATTTTAGAAAAGCGAAATGCAAACCTTACCTTAAACTTAAAAAAATGTTGCTTCCTTAAGTCTAAAATCGATTATTTAGGCTTCGAAATACCTGAAGACGGACTTAAACCTGGAAGTAAAAAAATACAGGCAGTGTCGGAATTTCCCCGCCCGATTAATGTCCATCAGGTTCGACAGTTCATTAGACTAGCCAGTTTCTTCAGACGTTTCGTCCCCAACTTCGCGTCTATAGCCAGGCCTCTGGCGAAACTAACCAAAACTGATGCTATTTGGTTATGGAGTGAAGAATAGAATAGAATAGAATAAACATTTATTCGCTAATGGACAGCAGCAACACAATAGAGCAGCTCATACATATTACTAACAAACAGCTTAACAATTAATTAAAACAGCTCAACTGCGCTGAGCATGCCCATAACGAAAGGGTCGCCTACTCAGCATATGCTGGGTGTAAAACACTCAGCGCTGGTTTTCAGTAGGCCCCCCGCAGTGACACACGGATGAGGGTAGTAGGTAGTAAATATATACATATAACGTTATTCTATTAAATGGGCATTTCTAAGTGTGTAATAAATAAATAACATAAAATAAATATTTTTGTCCCAGAGTCTAACATAATTATATCACTATTAATAGAACACGAAAATACCTGCCAAATAAATAAGAACTTATCCGAAAACGAAACACAGTTGATTGTCATGACGCACTTCGGGCGGCCGATGCCGCATCGACCTATGCATTTTTAAGTTGTAATACCGCCATGTCATTTAGTGAGAGTGAGACTACTGCCTAGTTAATAGGTATTATTTTATTGAGCTAAATAAAACAAAAAAATATAATAATAATACTTCCGAGAAAGTGTACAGTGCCTGTAGACTAATAATACTGCGAGCATTGAGTTCAAAAACAAAAATTAGTTTTTACACTGTAATTTGGAATTACAATGGAAGTCGGAGCAAAAGGATGATTGTACAAATGTAAGGGTGTGATTGTACACACACATGGATTCTGACCCCCGTCGCGCATCTACCCACATTATTTTTCGGTGAGTTTCTATGAAATAAATTCGAAATACAAATTTAAAAAATCACATGTACTTATTTAGTGGTGATTACTATGGTGATTAATGATTCAAAATAAAAAATAAAATAAAAAAATGTAAAATAATAAATATAGTTAGATAATAATTAGATTATTAAATTAGATAAACGATTTGTCAAAATTTATATCATTAAATTCAATTTGTGAATGAATTATAAATGTCTTAAGCTTTAACTTAAATGTATTTATATTGTAAGAACAAGAAACGGCATTTCAAAACATTAAATCTAAACTGGTTACGAGACCTGTTTTAGCTTTGTACAATGCCGAGTATGTTACAGAAGTTCACTGTGACACCAGTAAGGTGGGTATTACCACAACGACCCAATGATAACACTCCATTACGGCCGGTGACTTATTTCAGCCGCCAAACTACACGGGAAGAAGAATTTTGGCACTCGTTTGAATTAGAGACAATAGCACACTATACTTTCTAGGTAAAGAATTTAAAGTCATCACTGATTGTAATGCGTTACGGTTAACGTTATTACGTTACGTAAAACGAGATTTGTTACCGAAAGTTGCTAGGTGGTGGCTTATAAGAGTATTACTTTTCGATTGAATACAGACCCGGCCAAAGTATGCAGCATGTAGATGCGCTTAGCCACAATCCTATAGTTCCCCCGGAGCAATTAGAAGTTCTTCAAATCAAATCAAATCAAAAATGTTTATTTGCAAGAAAATACATAGGTACAAATTACAAGGGAAGATCTTATGTCCTATAAGTCATTGTATTCTGCCTGCAAGCAAGCGTGCAAATTATTTAAGTACATCTATTTATGGCATTATTATCATGCAATTAATATTATTACAATTATTAAAAAATACAATTATTCATTTTCATTCATCATTAATATTAATTTTTAAACTCCATAAATTCCTTAACGCTATAGAAACAACTGTTTTGTAACCACTCTGTCAATTTTTTTTATATATATATTACTCTGCAATAATTTCAAATCATTTGGAATTTTATTATAAATCAGGATACACATATTAAACACATTCTTTTTATAAATTATCTTTATGACTAGGTGGGTGATACAATAGATTCTGAAACTTGGCCCTTTTTTGTCTTGGTAGAATCTCTCTACGTTGCTTAAAATAATGCATGTTATTTTTGGTAAAAATGCAGATGTCTCTTATATACATACAGGGTAGTGGAAGAATGTTACATTTTTGGAAGAGAGGTTTACAACTATCCAAGAACCATGCTTTGTTTATAACCCGGACGCAACGTTTTTGAAGCTTGAAAACTCTGTCAGAATCGGTCGAGTTGCCCCACATTATAAGTCCATAGCTTAGGACAGATGACACATAGCCATGATACGCCGAAAGAGCAGCTTCTACAGATACATTTTGCCTTAACTTTTTCAACGCAAACACAAACCTATCAAGTTTCTGACAAATATGTTCCACATGGCATTTCCAATTTAGATGTTTATCTACATTAAGCCCTAAAAATTTTAATTCATCGACTTGATGTACTTTTTCGTCCTTGCAAATAATGTCTAAAGGTAATTGTTTGGTATTATAGGAATTGAATTGAATTAATTTTGTCTTACTTATGTTTATATTCAAATTATTACTTTCCATCCAACTAATTATATCTGATAGGGTCTTTTCGGTGACTGATTTGTAATCTTTTTTATCCTGACATTTTATAATAACTGTAGTATCATCTGCAAAAAGGATACATTTCTGCAAAGTGGCCTCCGGAAGATCATTTATATAAAGCAAAAAAAGTAAAGGGCCGAGAATGCTACCCTGAGGCACACCACACTTATTTATTGTTGCTATTGAAGTAAATTTCTCTTTGGTATAAGTTTTGTCATTTTTCTTTACAACTTTGGATATCTCGGTACACTGTTCCCTGTTATTTAAATAGCTGGATAACCATTCAAGTGCTTTTCCCCTTATGCCGTAGAAGTCTAGTTTGTTTAAGAGCTTCGAATGATTCACAAAATCAAAGGCCTTGCTCATATCTAAAAAGAGACACACCGGTGGATTGCCATTGTTTATGCTTTCTGTAACAATTGTCTGTAATCTTAACATCACGACTAATGACTGGTTTCATACGGTTCTAATGACAGACCCACATTTAAAGGCGGTAAAGCAGATCCTACAGAAAAACGAAAATTACATAAAAGACATATTTCAAAATTATACAATCCGAGATGACAAGATTTATAGAAAGGTGGGCAACAAAATGAGATGGGTAGTGCCTAATTCAGCACGTTGGAAAATATGCTAAATGAATCATGATGAAGCGGGTCACTTTTCTGTTGAGAAAACACTTGAGAAAATCGCATCTGATTACTGGTTCCCAAAAATGAACCACTTCGTCAAGAAACACGTGAAAACATGCATTAATTGCGCCTATAATAAGGAAATTTCGGGTAAGAAAAGTTGTGAATTACATCCCATTCCAAAGATTAGCGCTATTTTCCACACACATGGATCATCTTGGCCCATTTGACAAAAGCAAAAGAGGGAAATGTTACACTCTTGGAATTATAGACTCAAACTCAAAATCAAACTCCAAGCATTTATTTCAATTAGACCATTACAGGCACTTTTGAAAGTCAAACAAAAAAAAAACTAAGCTACAGTCACAGTCACAAGGCATAATAACTTGAGAAAGTACTGTAGTTGCACATTCCAAAGCGTAGATCTCTATGGAGAAGAATGGGCAAGAAACTCCATGGACACTCTTTTTAATCAAAATATTGTTACAAAATCTTGGTCACATCATTCACGTTGAGATCATACATATATGTGAGAACGATGTAGAAAGACGTGCACATTAAGAGCGTCCAGAGTAAAAGATTAAAATAATCAACAATTTAAAACCAAAGTAGTTAAAATATCAAAATAAAGTAATTAAAATAAACCGTGGCAGCTAAGAGATGACCAGTCCCAACTGACAGCGCCCGTTCACGAACATGACGCATGGCTCAGCGCCATTCAACTCAACCATATTGAAGGGAACCAAATGACCCGACACACGCGCCACCATCAACGAGAAATCTGAGTGAGCATGACATTCTCTCAGCCACCAGGCTACATTCAAGTCAATGAAAGATAAATAAATGTAAATGGTTGCTTTACAGTACATAGTACTCACATGTGCTATGCAATTATATAATACTAAGAGATGGAATCTATACAAAGCAAGGATACGAGTATTATTACAATCTTCTGCAGCTTCCACAATAACTTAACCTGGTAATCAATTAGTTTGCTCCTATGGTTGTGGAGCAGGACCAGCATTGAGCCAAGCATTTTTATCATCAATATAGTCCCCCAACTTATAATATGCTTGCCTACACAGTGTGCGTTTTATACAAGATTTAAATTTCGTCTCATTCAGTTGTAGAATGTGGGGAGGTATTTTATTGTAGCATTTTAAACAGTACCCCATTAAAGATGAGTCTACTTTAGCTAGCCTGGCTGAACTAGTTGGTCCCTATTTCTAGTATTATAGTGGTGTCTGTCACCTCTCTTACTAAATAAATGCAGATTTTTCCTAACGTACATGATGTTTTCATAGATTTACTGACAAGGTACTGTCATGATGTTTCTTTAAACAGTTGTCTTAGAGAATCGCGCCTACGTAGATCATTATGGCTCTGATGGCTCTTTTTTGCAGAATAAATATAGACTCAATGTCTGCAGCCCGTCCCCATAGTAAAATACCGTATGACATAATACTATGAAAATAACTAAAATAGACTAGCCTCGCGGTATCTACATCAGTAAACTGACGGATTTTTCTAACAGCATATGCTGCTGAACTCAGCCGTCCTGCAAGAGATGTTAAATGAGGACCCCATTGTAGCCTTATGTCGAGCGTAATTCCCAAGAAAACAGTTTTATCGACAAATTCTAGTTTCTCTTGATTCAATATTATGTCACAATCACTACTTTTGACATTTGGCAGAGAAAATTTTATGCACTTAGTTTTTTTCCCATTTAATACTAAGTTATTAGCGGTAAACCAATTATGGACCTGCAGTAGGGCGTTATTGACGTCGTCAAGATTTGTGGCACGTCTCTTTATCCTAAATATTAAAGAAGTATCGTCACCAAACAACACCATTTGCGGTTGGTTGTTAAATAGACGCATTCAGCAAGTTTATTTTTGTTAGAGGCGTACGAAATACTAAAACTAAAACAACTATTACGGTTTTAGAAGAAATCTTCTCGGTATTTGGTCATCCTGAAGTGATTATATCTGATCAAGGTTCCTCTTTCACTTCCAGTGAATTCAAGGCTTTACTGACTCGATTGGTACCAAACATGTGTATAACGCAGTGGCGACACCACGTGCTAATGGACAGATCGAGCGGTATAATAGGACCATCTTGAATTCACTGGCGGCAATGAATCATGGTCTTGATAAAAAAGATTGGGACCTTAATTTAGGAAAGCTACAATGGAGCCTAAATAACACTGTTAATAAAGGCACAGGAAAGTGTCCTGCTGAGATAGTTTTCGGACAAAGAACGATAGGCCGTTCAGAAGGATTCCGCCAGGTGGCGCTGATAAGTAAACATTGGTTATATTGTGCTCCCGTAAAAAAAAAACATTTAAATAATAGAAAACCTAACTCTTAGACAGTGGAACCAGTTTAAAAGTGAGCCTGACGCAATAAACAAATTGTGACAGTGTTATAAACAATCTGTGTAGCATATCTAACGTAAAAACAGTGATATTCGACCTGCATAAACAAAGACTTGTTTTTACTATAACTAATGACCAAAAGGCAAAGTGAAAGACGTGTGTGCGTGTAATCCGGCTAAATACAACATCTACCAAAAATAACATAAACATCTGTTGATATATTTTCTGGATAAATCAACACTATTGAAAATTACTGCGATAAGATTTCGTTTTTTATTTGAATTGTGTGTGACTACAGCACCATCTATTAAAACACACAGGAACTAACACGTACTGAGTGATACCATACATCAATGTGTGTTGACCAATCCAAATACTAATTAACTATTGTGAATAGCGACATCTCTTGGTAAAGATAGAAATCTTTACCGTAGTACATAATACGACCGCTAATTTCAATCATTAAAGTATGGGCTGGTTGACCAAGTAGTTCACAAGTTTGCTTCTCAAGTAAGGAGGTGTGAGTTCAAATCCCAGGAAACGAAGATCTATAGAAAAATTGTTTTTGAATTTCAGTATGGATTTATCACATTATGAACTTCCTTGAGAATATTACTTTCCGTCGTACACGCAGACAATCAGAACCAAGTAACAATGATAGTGATATTATATCACAAACATTGAATTGTACCTCAAATAGTATGCCGGATATAACAGAAGATGATGATTACAACCAAATAAAAATATTGAAAGACGAGATTGATACTTTAAAGGCACAATTAAATAGTGCACATCATCAAGTTGAGTTATTGACATTGGAAAATAATAATTTAAAGTTAAGCAATGAAGAACTATTGAAGAAAAATAATCTTTTTCAAAGAATAGTCAGTAGTCCAGTAAACCACAAACAAACAACACCAATAAAAACATCATCTATTACTAAACCAAAATTCAAACAAACGCAAACTATACATGTAGCGAAGGAGATCTTCGGGGAAGATATTACTACTCCAGATGTTTGTACAAAAATTAATATCGCCGATAATGCATGCACTTCAAGCGAAAGAGATCTTCTATTGCAGACAACAAATACCGGCAGGAAAACATCGCCACCCTTACGGACTCCGCCCACGTCGGAGCCATCGAATAAACATAAAATAGTTTTATTGAGTGGTGAAACTTCTAATAGACTGTATAGTATGGCTGGAAAAACTTATCTAAAAAATTTTGAATTCTGTCATTATCGTAAACCCAAATGTGGAATAGAACTTATTTTCGAAAATATTGATGCAAAAGTTCGAGAGTTTACAGTGTGTGACTACTGTATTATTTATATTGGTGAGGAAGACTTTCGAACAACTCATAATTATATTGAACTTGTCACTTTAATTCGTGAAAAATTATTACCACAAAATCACACCAATTTCATTATTTGTTTACCTACTTTTAAATACATGGAAAAACATAATATTATGTATAACAGTCGTATAGATACCTTTAACAACCTGCTATATATGGATGTACAGACTTATAATTATGCGTATGTATTAGACTCTAATTTAAATCTACCATATACGTATAACACCTATAACAAACGACATAGCACACTAAATAATAAGGGATTAAATATTATTGTATCAGACTTGGAACAATTAGTCATAAAATTGTGTAGCCTAGATAAAGTGTTCTCCGATGTTGATTGTGCCCAAAACAATGAATCTGACTCACTAAATCAACCAGAACTGCTATCAAATTCCCAGTTTTTTCTATAATAGCATTAATATTTTTCATCAAAATATAGCTGGATTGATGAACAAATCGGATATCTTAACAATCAAATTGGAGGAACTTTCTCATAATGGGACTAGTATCGATGTTATATGTTTAACAGAACATTTTATTGAAACGGGCTATGAACGTCTATTACATATACCAAATTTCTGTCCAGCTGCTTTCTTTTCGAGAAATAAAAAACGTGGAGGAACTTGTATTCTAATCAGGGCTGGTCTGCAATACAAGGAAATACCGGAAGTTGCAAAACAGTCAATATCCGGTATTTTTGAGTGTTGTGCTGTTGAACTGATTTCCCATAAATTGGTTATTATTTGCATATATAGAGTACCCAAACATACTCACGCATTGTTTTATGAAAAACTAGAAAATATACTTCATAAACTCTGTCGAAATCCAAACAAAAATATAATATTAGCAGGGGATTTCAATATTGATGTCATAAAAAGAAATAAAATCACTTTAGAATTCGAAAATTTTCTATTACAATTTAATCTAAAACTAGCACTCTATAAACCTACAAGATTGTGTAGTAAAACATGTATAGATAACTTTGCATATAGCTACAGAAAAGAATGCAAGGCTGAAATAGTCGATTTGGCTCTGTCAGACCACACGGCACAAATACTCAAAGTCCCCACAAAGAGAACGTGTAAACTTAAGTGTTGGAAAATATACAAACAGGAAATTTCTACTGACAATATTTATATAAATTTAAATCCCACTTAAAATGTTTATCTTTTCAACAGGTTTATAATGCCAATGATGCAAATCAATGTTACGATAGTTTTATGGAAGATTTTCTATTGCTATATAATCTATGTTTTCCACAAAAAATAGTCACCCTAAAAAGTAATAAGAAAACTAAATGGATATCCCGTGGGATAAAATTATGCAGTCAAAAGCAAAGGAAGTTACTTTGGGGGTATAGACACAACCCGACATCGCATAATAAACTAGTGCTAAAAAAATACTCTACCCTCTATAGAAAAATCATAAAACTAACCCAGAAAGCTCAAAATAACCACTACATTAATACCTCCCAAAATAAATCCAAAGCTGCCTGGAAAATTATTAATAATTCAAAAACATGTTTGCCGCAAGAACAAATAATGAGTATAAATAGAGACAATTTAACATTTTCTAGCCCTAACGACATTGCTAACGAATTAAATAACTACTTTATTGACATAATTGAAAATAACCTTCAAACTGACAAACATCCGTCTAATTCTAAGCTTCAAAACTTGACATCACAATCATTGTATATGACTCCCGTTTCAGCATTTGACATACCTAAGTAGAATTATCGATGACTTAAAAAATACGAATACTGTTGGTTATGATGGTGTGTCTACCAAAGTAATAAAATACGTGAAAGAGATCATATCGCCTCCATTGGCACATATTATCAATATTTGTATATGTGACGGTATTTATCCAAATAGCCTAAAAAAAGTAATAATTAAGCCATTATTTAAACAAAATGACAAAACTTATGCAAAAAACTATAGACCGATCGCTAAGATTCCTGTATTTTCTAAGGTTTTTGAAAAAGTTATTTATAATTCGCTTTACACTTATTTTGAGAAATATAATTTATTTTGTGTGGAACAAAAAGGATTTCGAAAGAAATGTGGAATAAATATGGCTCTATATGATTTACTTTCCACTGTCATGACATGTGTTGATAATAAAAATCCTGTTCACTGAATCACACTCACTCTCTCTTGATCTTCACTGATATGAGTAAAGCCTTTGACTACGTGGATCATAAACTACTTATACAGAAATTACATGCTTATGGTATAAGAGGTAATATCCTCGACCTCATAGAATCATACCTAAGCAATAGATACCAGTGTACTGAAATTACCAGATTATGTCCTAAAACTAAAATAGAAACCACTTTCTTATCGAAACCAAGACTCCTAAGGTATGGCGTCCCCCAGGGTAGCGTGCTTGGACCGCCATTTTTCTTAATATATATAAACGACCTCCCAAAGATAACAAAACAAAAAATGGTTCTCTTTGCCGATGATAGCACAGCTATAATAGAATGCACAAATCTCAATAATTATGAAAACGAGATTAATGATTCACTGACAAAAATAATAGATTGGCTTAATTGTAACAATTTAGTAATAAATTTAGATAAAACTAAAATCATGCAATTCCATCAACGTCGGGCAAATCCCACTATAAATTTGGCTTATAAAAATTACAAAATAGAAACAGTAAATACTGCTAAGTTCTTAGGTATAATGGTAGACAATAAATTAACATGGAAACCACAAATAGAACACCTATGTAACAGACTGAGTAAATCTGCATACGCACTCTATCAACTATCTAAAAAAGTAGATATTAGCACGTTACTGACAGCTTATCATGGACTAGTGGCTTCAGTGCTAAGGTACGGAATTATTTTTTGGGGACAATCAACTGACAGGGAACTTATATTTAGGATGCAGAAACGCTGTATAAGATCTATGTGTGGATTAAAGACTACTGATAGCTGTGTACCATCCTCCAAATCACTGAAAATACTAACACTACCAGCATTATATATTTTAGAATCTGCAGTATTTATAAAAAGCAACCCCCACTTGTTCGAAAAAATGTCTGACATAAAAAGAATGCCAATACGTGCTCAATATTTGTCACAGTTGTGTAATATAAAATGCAAGACATCTTTAATGCAAAAGAGTTTTTTTGGCATTGCACCTAAAATCTACAATAAAATACCTGACAATATCAAAAATATGCCTCTAGTAAAATTTAAAAAAGCTCTCAGATTATTACTAATTGACACGTGTTACTATAAAATTGAAGACTTTTTGAATGATAATAATTTAATACCAAAGAAGATTTAAAGTATTGTAATTTAATGTAAACTAAGTATTTAATTTAATCCCAATATGTTAATAATTTCTTATTATATAATTTTCATAACTACACATGCATGCATGTTTTTTCTATAAATATTTGTATGTCAAAATTGACAAAACATAGCGCGCTATCTAGTTCTTAAGATCCATCTAAAATGTCAATACCTATGTTTCACAAATAAATTGATTTGATTTGATTTGATTTGATTTGAAGGAATTATTAAAGGCGTTTTGGAAGATACAGAGTAAATGACAAGTATAGAAAGAGAAGAATTAAGACAGACTGTTCAAGAGAATATAGAAGATAATCAACTAAAAGTGAAAAATAATTATGACAAAAACAAAGCACTCACTAAAGTATTTCAGCAGAATGATCTTGTTATGATTCCCAATCTTATAACAGAAACAGGCAAAAGTAAGAAGTTAGTCCCAAAGTTTTGGGGACCCTTTCAGATAATATGCGTCCTAGATAATGATAGGTGTGAAGTATCTAGCATTCGCGGACACGCTGATCGTGTATACCGCAATTTTTTTACGGCAGACCAATTAAAACCGTGGATAACGATGGGGGCACCTTCTGACACAAATAAAATAAGCTCCACAACTGACGATTCTCTTTCAGAGTAATTTAGTGCATCTATTGTCTGAGTAATCTATATCTATATTTACTGACTTACATCCGAGACACTTACCACTCTTTTCCCTATTATGACCTTTACAGCATAGATAACAGTGAGAAAATAATGAAATAATTTAATGAATTAAAAAACTCGACTGCGTAAAAAAAAGCATAGAACATAGCGAATTAGCGACTTAAACAGTCGGGACCCATTATTGGGACGATTTAAGCCGGTCTGTATATGTTAATGGGTCCCGACTGTTAAGTCGCTATGTTCTATGCTTTTTATTTTATTTATTTTTTGTTTTATTATTGAATAATTTTTATTTTGATATACCCAGTGTCACTCTCACAGTAAATACGAATCTAGCGACACCTCTCAAGCTAAAATCCATCGAGCCGTTCAGCCCACAGAGCGTGCCAAACAATTATACATACATACATACTCTCGAAAAACATAACCCTCCTTCTGGCACAGTCGGGTAATAAGACCCTAAGTGAGGCCAATACGAATAGCTAACAAAGGACCCCAAGTGTGGTACTAAAGTTCCCAACTCTGAACACTATGATGATTACCCAAGATCAATGAGAATCCCCAAGTGTGGCTGTAAGCCCCTAGTGTGGCCAATACAAATAGATAACAATGAATGGACCCCAATGTGGTGCCTAATGAAGTTCCCAAGTGTGAACAAATGATGATTGTCCACTGAAATGAATGAGAATCCCCAAGTGTGGCTGCAGTTAATCAAATCTACCCCCAGTGTGGTACTTAGCTTATAATTTTTGTGCCCTTAGTGTGGCTCTAGTGTTTGGACTAGTTTATTTGCACATTTGAGTTACAGAATTATAATCATTTAAATCATCAATACAACCCTCCAAGATCATAATATAATCCCAAAGAGTGATTTTTTCATGAAATAGCTATTAAATGGGGTTATATGAACTTGGAGGGCTGATTGATGATTTGAATGATTATAATTCTGTAACTCCATACGTGTTACTGGCGCGATTCATATTTTCATCAACATACAACCTGACACTGACCTACAAATTGCAATAAACTTAAGAAAAATTAAATTTCGCGGGCTACCCTTGCGCTTCCACCATAAAGTCTGTCATTTTGTCTATTCTTCTGTCGAAAAACCCGTTTCCACGGTGGCTATGAATGCTAAGCTAGCAGGTTAGGCACTAACCACGCGATAAAGAGAAAAGAGTATAGATTAGAAATGGATAAGGGGAACTACCGGAACACGTCACTTAATTAACTGAAAACACACACGTCATTAGTACCATAGACAATTAGCTTAGAAATCTTAATAGCTCTATGGGCGGGGAATTAAACGGTCTTATTGGCAAATAGTGCTGATAAATGTATAATGATTGTTGAAAATATATCGATATTTTTTTAATTAGCTTACTATACTACACATGTTCAATGTGATTTCACTGTTGATTTATGGTCAGCTCTATTAAATATTTCGAAAATACTTAAGAACTTAACCCAAAAAAAAAATACTTGGAAAATAAGCCAAATGTTAATAGACTACTAACTACTAAGTTGTATCAAATTTACTAAAAATGTTTTTAATGATTATTACTTACGCAAACAATATTCAAATAAAAGCCTCAAATAGTGTAATGTACTTTGTCTGCTATGCAATTTTCTTTTTCTGTTATCAACTGTGACCGTGTGTGTACATCATCATCATCATCTTCCTTTGACTTTGACTTCCTGCCCTAGTCCCATGTTACTTGGGGTCGGCGCAACAGGTTTTTTTCTTTCATTCTCCTCTGTCAACTCTCATGCTATCATTTACTCCTTTTTCTTTGATATCATTCCTCACTATAGTTGTAAATAAACCGTTTTAAACCAAAATCAGTGGTTTAAAACCCGTTTTAAATTTGTTTAAAACGGTTTAAAACCACGACCACGTGGGCCGTACATTGATTACGAATTACTTAAAAAAATAGTTTAAAAGGCTAATTGAAATCATTTACCATTTTTATTAATATATGTGAAGTCATATATCATATTTATACTACTATTTAGGATTAGACACTGAAAACAATCATGTTTTGGGTATTTATAAAAATAAAACGGCAATGCCGCATTTTTATTGTTCAGTTTGCTACCAAAATCGCAACGGGGAGAGATGGGGCGGGTAGGGATCGATTTTATGTTTGTCTGTCATGTTAATGAAGGTTATTTTAAAACACTTTTATTTTATTTTCCTTTTATATATTCTAAATCAGGAAGGAGGTGTGGTCTAGATAACTTCGTGTAAAGCCTCAGTGCACTCCAAAAAAAACATTCTAAACCATATTAAACCGATAAGTGTGGTTTTAAATCGTTTTAAACCAAAAAGACGGTTTAAAACAAAAAGGTTTAAAACGTTTAAAATTCGTTTTGCATCTCTATTCCTCACACAATCCATCCATCGTTTTTTTGGTCTTCCTCTCCCTTTCCATCCATCAATATTTTTATATTCATCACTCTTTTAGTCACATGTGATTCGTCCCTCCGCATCCTAGGTACTTAATTTCAGGCCAAAATTCTAGTCTTTGCTACCACACCACCAATCTACTCTGGACCTCTAAGTCACTCTCGGCAACCAACAAAATATCGTCGGCAAACAGCATACACCAGGGATATGTATACAGTATATTTACGAAGAGGCTTCTTCATAAATATACTGTATACATTTAAAAAATTGGATAAAAAAAACGTTTTGGTATATCGATACGTCGGATCTTTGTTATGTCACTACACTAGTAAGGCTGTCAAATTGATAACGAACGAGTTAACGATTGTCATTATCGTCACCGTCAGTATTTCATTGCTATAAAAGTTAGACAAAATGACAAACGTTTTTGCTTTTTGAACTTTTAACTGTACTAGTGAGTCGTGCAAGCGAACTAAATGAGTTGGTAAGTACACTTTTCTTTAAAACTGTGACTCAAATTAACCTAAAAGTAAATACTCTCATCATTACTTAGTTCTTTTCAAAGTTTTATTTTAAAAATATACATAATTATGTTTAACCAGGGGGTATCGTATTACCCTGTAACTTAATAGCTGCGACAAGTATAAACTTTTGTAGCTATCATCGTTTTCTTTGTAATTGTGCCAACTATCTACGTTCCAAAATAAACCTTTTTTCTTTACTTGGGTCCGACCTCAGATAGGCAGCTGTTTTATAAAATACTGGTATTAATAAGAGTGATTAGCCTGGAAACGGAAGCCAATATAGTTTGCGAAAGGCTGGGCAGGCGACGAGACTGGTCCCTATGTTCCCTTTTTCTTCTTCTAGTAACAGTATCACACTTTGTTTAAATGATTCCTTGACTGACTGTTTTTATTAAGTACTAGCTGTTGCCCGCGGCTTCGCTCTCGTTTTGGTCGGTAATTATCTGATGGGCACATTGTTAGTACAGCCTATGGCACTCTGGGATAATGTAGCTCCTTATTAGTGAAAGTATTTTCAAAATCGGTTCAGAGATTACCCCCCTACAACCTCACAAACTTTACCTCTTTAATATTAATAAAAGTATATTATTAAGTAGTACTAACACTTGTCCCCAGACTTCGTCCGCAAAAATTGCGATACCTCGGCTTATATTCATGATATAATTGATAGGCTAGAGCACTCACGGATAATGTAGCTTTCTGCCAGTGAAAGAATTTTTAGAATTGGATCATTCGTTCTGGAGCTTACTCCCTACATAAAAACTTACAAACGAAATTTTACCTCTATAATATAAGTACCTATAGACTCTATGGTCTAACATTTATTTGAGTTATGAAACTAAATATTATCTATGTACATAATTTATGATGTAGTTTTCACACCGAGTCGGCCTTTTTGTGGGGCCACTTTTTGGCGTTAAATTGTTACAGTTTTCTGTTATGATTCTGTTTATGATATTCCCCGTATTCTGTTAAATTGTATTTATTAACAACTAATCGCCTTTCCATTTCCCATTTTGTTATCATCAAATTAAATATTTTCAGTGGCAATAAGCACAAATAGTGCAATGCCAAAAAAAAACGAAATACTGATTAAACTGTAATGACGACATGGTTTAGTTAGAACAACATACCGGTTAATATAATCGGTATGTCATAGGTCCCAGCTGAATGCCATATATAAAATAATAATAATAATAAATCATTTATTGACAGATCATTCAATCCAATATGTTAGTAATACATACACGTCTTAAACACTAGTGTTAGTATATAATATTTGGTACATAATATTTTGGTAATCATTTAGGTATTAATAATGTCAAAATAATTAATAATAATGATGTCAAAATCATTTAAAATATGTCAAAATCATTAATAATAATACAATATTCAGGAAATACAAGGAAATAAATAAAGGGCAATTATGATCAAATATGCAAGAATTCAGAGAAACACTATTTATTTCAAGGCACGATTTGAAGGTAGTATCAGTGTTGTGGTCCAGTGCCTGAGAATGAGACCTTCCGCCCTATCTGCCACAGCAATAACAATAAATAAAAATAAAATAGCCTTTTATTCAGACAATAATACAAAATTAGTTCCTATAAATCTATACTTATTCTACTTCAGTTTCACCGTCTGTTTGCCAGTTTGCTTCCTCCTCCAACTCTCTCCACCTTGTCCGATCCTTTTGCCGTCCTTGTCCATATATTTGTGTTGCCTACTGCCTTCTTAATTTCGTCTGCCCATCTTCTAAACGTTCTCCCTCTTTCGCAAAAGAGGGAATGCTATACAATTGCTTTAAAAAAATCTTTTTTTTTCAACCTTGTTTAATACAACGTACCCATAGATATAGTATACTTAGATAACGTAGGAGTACCTACTTCACATACCAATCTTAAGTATTTTATACTTAATGTGGCTTTTAAAACAACAAAGTAGTTCCAGACATCTCTAGAACAAAATCATAGTCTATTTTGTGTAGCTACTTGTTTGAATAATAACTAAATAGTGCTTATGACGTCATAGTAGGTAGTTCAAAATGGCACGCTTGGTTTTCATGCGGTACGTGATACTTGCATTATCTAGGTATATTATATATCTATGGATGTACCTCATTCAGCGACTATTTTTAACTAATATCATAAATTTCCTTGATATTTGTAGGTACTCATGTACTTCAATGTTCCTTGTGAACCATGGTGCTCTACTCAAGGGTTTGGGTGCTTTATTTTGGAAGCATTGTAATATTTCAATATTTGAATTGACTGGTTCCAGTATGGATATTCAGATAACACTGAGTGCGAATGCGGAGAGTCTTCCCAAACGATGGCCCACATCTTGACCTGCTCTCAGCGTGATGTTATATTATATTTCTTTATCTTTTTTTTTCAGATCAAAAATGTCCAACATACAAATTGACAGTGATCTGACATACACCATACCCCTTGATAGTATGGATTTGAATTACCTCAGCAAGTATGTGGGCAGTTCCACAGGGATGATACCCCTGTGGACCAAGACACGCCTGGATGGGGAGACTGGTTACTGTCAGCTACAAATACTCACTCAAAATGACGAAGAATACTATTCAGGTAAGTAATTTTATCTAACTTTATTGCGTAACTTTGTGAGTATGTGTGGACGGCACGGGTGGTGCAGTGGCTGAGCGATTGGCTGCTGCGCTGCGTGTCGCGGGTTCAAATCCCGCTCAGAACAAATATTTGTATGGCCTACTGGTAGTTGTTCCGGGTCTGGCTGTTTGTCTATGTGAGTTTAAATGTTTGTAATCGCACCCACGATACAGGACATTTTCTTAGTTTGGGGCAACGTTTAAAACTCTTTTACGAAAAAACTACTGAACGGATTTAGATGAAATTTGGCACACAGATAGTTTATAAAACATATAAGTTTATCCAGGTAGTACAATCCTGTGGGACGATTATTGAATTCCAAGCGGGTGAAGCCGCGGGCATAAACCAATCTTTATTCTTCCTCTTTATCATGTGGTTAGTGCCTAACCTGGTGTCAGAGTATTTATGCCGGCCATAAGCCTCTGACTTGGCTTTACATGCCGTCGAGAAATATCTCTCAGGCATCCTGGTTTCCTCACGATGTTTTCCTTCACCGCAGCTAGTGATCATTATAAAATAAGCACATGAACCCGAAAAGTCAGAGGTGCGTGTCTCAAGTGCGGTGCCTTTTGAACGCCATTTGTCACATATACGTGACGAGCAAGCGCGTGCCCTGTACGCCTAACGACACTAATATATGACAAAATGGTAGGTGACATTGTGGCTTGGTTTAGAGAGCACGCGCGTGCGTTTATGCTCTGGCGTTCCAAAGGTTAACTAAAGAAAAATTAACCGTAAGTTTATTTTTCAGAACCTACCAACACATACGAGTGCCATATCTGTAACGTACATGTTCCCGTAACATGTTCCAAAGAACATAACGAAAGCGAACAACATAAAACAATGAAACACATATACCAGAAAGTTCTAGAAAAACTATCCAAACAAATGGATATGAGTAACGTTGAACAAGACGACAAAATCGACAAGGATGCGTACTACTGTGTACCTTGCTCCAAGATTATTAAAAAAGAAAACAAAGATAAACATGAATCATCAGACTTCCACGCAAAATCAAATAAAGATACAATCATTATAAGTGAATTTTATAAAATAATAAAAGAAGATAGAAGTCAAAGTGATGATATTATTTTAATCGAAGAAAGATTACATCAAGACAGTGATTTAGAACCTGTTAATACTAAATCTTGTTTAGAAAATAATAATTACGCTACAACTAATAACAAATTACGCAACTACCTCGATAACGCCCATAGTGACTCTAAAGACTTGCCAACTTACGCCAACCAACTGGCCAAACCGGGTCCTAGTAAAAATGACAACAAAATCCAACCTGCAAATGAGGTAGACGAAACATTTGAAGAATACTTAAAGGCAATGATCAAGAAATACAAGTTGAAAGTAAATCAACCTGTAATAATATCCAAAGAGATTTGGATCGAATCTTCAAATGGAGATGTAGTTAGGGTGTCTCAAGAAAATTTTCAGAGCTACAAGCAGTTGAAGAATAGTATTTATTGCCAAGTTTGTAAGATGTGGATATCTCAGGATACGAAGCCTCATGATGTTACCGAAAGTCACGTGAGAAACATTTTCAAGCCGATCAATGAGAAGTTTGCTAGAACGGTAAGAATCCTAATTAATATTATAAACGCCAAAACAAGTTATTTTTAACCGACTTTCTTCAAAAAGGAGGTTCTCAATTCGGTTGTATTCTTTTTTCTGTTTGTTACCTCAGAACTCTGTCATTTGTAAACCGATTTGAAAAATGTTTTTTTCATCTGAAAGGATATGCTTCCCGATTGGTCCCATTGAAATTTCATCCAAATCGGTTTAGGAATTTGGTTGTTTTCCTCACGTTAATTGTCACATCACGCGACGTCGCGTGCTGGTGCTCTGATGTACATCACGCGACGTCGCGTGATACTTGCTAGTTCAATTTGACACACTTCCCGATTTCTGATTGAGCTGAAATTTTGCACGCATGTGTATATCGCAAGGCAATGCAATATTATGATGACATGGCGCTGATCTGATGATGGAGCTGGAAGGTGGCCATACGAACTCTGTATTAAAACGACGCAACGCCGTCGAGTTTGGACTCGTTTGATTTGTCTTTACAAGTACTTTGTCTCTAGATGGTACCCAGGGTCTGGTGATGGAGCTGGACGGTGGCCATAGGAATATCGTTATAAAACGACAAAACCTCATCGAGTTTGGGCTCGTATGATTCGTCTTGACGAGTACTCTAACTAACTTTTAGTTACAAAGTAAAAACTAACTCATGAAAAGAATTTGTGTGTTATACTACAACTAAAAAGGGTAAAATAAAAAAGACAACACACTAAAAACGTCTAAAATAACTTTACTTTCGCAAATCGGTGTCAAAAAAGATACAAACAAAAACACCGACTTCCGAAAGTAAAGTTATTTTAGACGTTTTAGTGTTTTTTTAGAAGTCGGGTTTTGTTTTCGCAGAAAGTTTTTGTTTGTTACCTTTTCACGCCTAAACCACTGAACCGAACATCGAGAAATTTTTCATAAACGTTGTCAGGTGTACAGAAACGGACGTAGGGTACCTTTCATCTCGAACAAAAGTACTATTCCCGAGGAAAACAACAATAACGTTCTTATGATAATAGATGGCGCCACGTGTCTTTTGAATCACGATAGATTTTTATCATTACAAGCAGAGTACAACCCGAATTGATTTTCAAATTCTAAATTAACGCGAGCGAAGCCGCGGGTATAAGCTAGTTTCGTTTATACACTTTTAAAATACATTTCAAATTGTTCCCGTTTTCAAATTAAAAGGGAACAATTGGATCGCGGTGGGGTCCGAGTGCGCGTCTCCTTTTTAAGGAGATCTCTCGCCGACTGGTCGACACTTCGCGTGACCAGACGGCTGGCTCTTTCTTTGGCCAAAGAATTGCCAATCAACGTGGCAAATCTGCCAGTTTTCTGGGCACTTTTCGTACTGCGTCTGAGTACTTTGACGTCTTAGTATCTAGGTACTTCGTTTTTGTCTTGATTTAGTTAATTTTCAGGGTTCCGTACCCGAAGGGTAAGCAACGAAACCTTATTACTAAGCCTCCGCTGTCTGTCCGTCCGCCTGTCTGTCAGCGGGCTGTATCTCATGATCCGTTATAGGTTTTCACAGAATGTGTATTTATGTTGCCGGGGGCCCTAAATTAAAAATTAAAGGGGCTCTTCTAAGATTGTACGGAACCTTTCATGCGCGAGTCCGACTCACACATAGCCAATTTTTTTTATTTTTTTTAAATTTATTTATGTACACAGTAGATTACACAGGAAAATAAAATTATAAAATATGAGTACAAAGGTACTGCTTATTTCTTAAGAAATATATAAAATATCTACATCTATATCTTAACTATCTATCTTTCTTATCTTCTCTATATCTTTTTTTTTATTTTTTATATTTTAGTTTGTATATTTATTTAGGGTTATTTAGCGGGTTGTCAAAAAAATATGTATTAAAAGACACCTTTTCAATCAAATTAGATGGAATGGAATGAAATTAAATCGTAGTGTTCGTTCCGAGCATGCCTAAGCATCAGCAGCTTTTATGTTCCCACTGCGGGAAGAGAGGCAGTGGGCTGTACTCCACGGGCACCACGGGCCCAGTGCGGATTGGTAGAAATCAGGCTTTCGATTTTTTTTTTCTAAGTCATCATGCAGGCATGATGAGAGAGCAGTGGGGATGAAATAAATTACACAAATTGGGTTCGAACCCACAACCTGCAACTCGTTAAGCGGGGTAAAAGAACCAGTCTGCACCTTAACATACCAACACGCCTATTATCCCCCGAGGGGTTAGTCAGAGGTGAACATAATAGTACACCCACATTTCGCCGGCTATGTTTAAGTCCCATTTAACAGGGGGCGAGCCTATTGCCATCAACCGGGCACAAATCTAAACTCCGTGGCTACTGAGAAATTCGTCATCGAAAAATCCAAAGAAAAGTGCCCAACCCGGGAATCCAACCCAGGACATTGCAACGAGGCACCCGCAGCACTATACTAAATTATTTTTTAATTTCAGATTGACTCCGTCTCAAGCCATTGTGTGCCTTGCAACAATGTAGTGCTGATAAACTCCGCGCATTCGCTTGACGACGACCATAAAAAGACTGTCAAAGAAACGCGCGTTCAGAAACATGGTCAAACGTATTGTGAAGACTGCAACCTCTTCATTGATACCCACAACTTTTCCGTCCACATGATATCTAAGAAACATTTGAATGGTATCATGATACAGAATTCTATAGACAAAACGTCAAAACCTAATATTTTTTTCTGTAAACTTTGTAATTTGACTGTATCAAAAAACGGTATAAAGAAACATGTCGTTGCTAAAATGCATTTAATTAAAAAAACTAATGATGCTACTAAACTAAATACAAATGGTGCTACAGATTTGGGTTATAAGAATACTGATTCTTCTAAGATTAATGACAAACATACTAAGGCGGCTAAAATAAACGATAAAAATACTGTTTCTCCTGCCACAGGTATAACAACTAATAACTCAAAATACTGTCAAATTTGTAAAGTTAAAGTACCTCCCGGCGGAATGGAAATCCATGTCGATGGAAAACCACACAAGAATCAAATCATTCAGTTGAAAAGAAATGAAATCAAATCGAAAGAAAATAAAGCCCAAAATAACAATAGCAGTTCTACAAGTACAAGTACCACTAAAAATTATAGTTTAGCTAGTATCTCTACATCGAGTAGCATAAGTAATGTGACTAATATCGCCGATGACAAAATTGACGAATATTACGATCTACTTGAGTTTACCGACGACTCTAAAACCGAAGTACGATGCAAAATATGCTTTTTATACTTAGATTTTGTAGAAAGAATCATTATTGACCACATGGAAAGCAAATTTCATGTAGAATTCGCCACTAAACAAAAAATGGTCGTATACAACAAATTCTTGTGTGACACCGACGATGCAAAAACTGTTAACTGCGTAATTTGTTCCGTCAACATACCCAAGGTGGATAGAAATCTAATTGAACATATGGAAGGCAGGAATCATGAGTTAGCTGAAACAGGGCTTTTACAATTTCATCTAATGACAAGAGACTCATCAGGGTACGTCTGTGAATGCTGTGAGGTCCACACGACAGACTATCTAGAACATATCAACAATCGATCTCACACGAAAACAATCATAAATAAACGCGAACTTTGTAAGAATGACATACGGAAGTACGTTTACGAAGATGACATTAATGATTTGGTCGCCCTCCGTCACAGAGCATTGTACAGGAACTTGTTAAAGCATAATGGTATTTATAAACTAAATGATACGAGTTATTATTGCGGAATATGCCAGATTAAATTAGGAAGGATAAGTGAGCTAGATCATGTGTTAGGGGAAAGACATGCATTGAAATTATTAGAAATCGAGAATCCTTGATCAGAAATAAAATCCTCAAATTTATGAAACAGAAATCGTGTGAATCCGACATGAAAATTGACTTCAACCATGCAACTCACCATTTCATTAATTTAATTAAATGAGGGCGCCACTGTCGCGTAGTTACGCGACAGTGGCGCCCAAAATAATAAATAAATATCGGCGGACATTACACACAGTGCCATCTAGGTGCCACACTAAGCAACGAGGCTTGTGTCGTGGACACCAGATAGTTGATAATACACACACTACATAGATACTTTTTTTTTGTTTGTAAATACATACTTGTTATACTTATCAATAAGGTCAAGGTCTTAAGGTCATGTCAATAATTCTATTTTAGACTTTACAGTACCAAGAACTTCGTAAAAAGTTTATTTTATTACGAATAACAACATAGTGTAAACTCCAGATCCATTTATTTACAATATTCTCCCTAAAATTAGCAAGCATGAAACATTTAAAAATCATGTTACCTCCAATTACTAACAAATAAGCTACTAAGTTGCTGCTTAAAATCTTCAAGTCATAATTAATCAGGAATAGCTCAATCTAGACCACAATCGTGAATATTAGTAAAAATACGTGATAAAAAAGCGCGCAACGCGTGAACTTTCTATGGCATCTGACATTTCGGTGCCCTCCCGCTACACTAGCGCCTCTAGCGACGAATTCACACGCGATAGCCCCCAATAAGAGGGAAGGTTTCTGCGATTTCTCCATTCAAATTTTGACGAAATCGATTTTTCGTATTCCCATTTTTACTTTCTGAATAATTCTTAAAAAGCTAAAAAAAAAATTTCATAAAATCAAGGTTTACTGTAGACACGTCCCTGTCATTTCCTTTATTTCAGCAACTAATAGGTAAAGAAAATATGACTCATCAAAATTAAAAAAACCGGCCAAGCGGCGCGAGTCGTACTCACACGCACATAGGGTTCCGTACCACCAAACAATATAATAACAATATTTTGAAGGCATTCATTCATATGTTGTATTGTTTTACATTCATCAACAAAACTAAATTTGTTTTTCATAGTATGTTAATGAAAAACAAAGTTGTTGCTGCACTTTGATGACAAAGTCCCATATCTCAAAAAATAAACATCAAATCTTATTCAAACCAATTTTAGTTGAAACTTTTTTACGTTCTATAATCCTATATTTCATTCAGATTTATTCTCCTCTTACTTTAGAAATTAGAGGGGGGGGCCCATTTTACCACTTTGAAAGTGTTTATCTTTCAAACGATTGACTTTGAGAGAAAATGGTTTTAGGAACCTCATCCACGGACTGACAGACAGACAGACTTGGCGAATCTATAAGGGTTCCATTTTTTGCCATTCGGCTACGGAACCTTAAAAAATGCCCCATTTTAAGGCCGTGATAGGACTACCGTACTACGTAGTATTAATACGTAATAAAATAAACTTCTTTGTGATGCTATTGGTACAGACTATAAAGTATAAAAGAATTATTGACATGACCTTACTCGATAGTGGCGCCATCTGGTGAACTCAAAAACGATAGCCCTCATGGGGTCGGAGCAGCACGTCTTCCTCTAAAAAAATAAGTTATCTAATGTTGGCTTTACTATTAGACTGGAAGCCGACCACACATATTTTGGAAAAGGTTAGGCAAATAATGACTCCAATGAAAAATTTATGGGGTTGGTTCCAGTTACAAGTCGTTCAAGAGGACTGTGATCTTTATTCCATTAGCAATAAGGGAGCTGTTCGTTTGCAGCTTTCAGAGCTAGAGCAACTGTGATTATTGTAAAATTACTACATTATTAGTTAGGCTTTTACTATGTACAGAGTTGTGTTTAGAAGTAAATGAATATGTTACAATAAAGAGATTTATTTCGTTTTATTTATTTGTATCTTATTTCATACTAGCGACCCGCCCCGGCTTCGCACGGGTGCAATGTTATACATATACCCTTCTTCTTGAATCACTCAATTCCAAAAAACCGCATCAAAATCCGTTGCGTATTTCTAAAGATCTAAGCATACATAGGGACAGACAGAGGGAAGCGACTTTGTTTTATATTGTATATTGATAGGTGGTAGGCCTACATGGGCACTTAGATAAAACGTCTACAAAATGGTGCACGGTTCGGTGTAAAGGGTGGACCAGTAAAAGAATGTTCAAGCTTAATTTTGTGCAAGCGGGGTGAAGAAGGCGTACGTGCGTGCTCTCGATATAGCATTCTAGCCGACTGCCGGCGCCGCCGCCGCGCGCGCGGCTGCGTCGCTCTTGGCGCGAGCGATGCGAACCCCGAGTGCCCCCGCGCCCCTCTAAACGTGTACGCCTCCTTTAGCCCGCTCCACTGTTTATTATTAAACAATTTAAATTAATATAAGGTACTCGCGTCGCCTACAGTTCGGGTTGGTCGTTATGAAAAAGAACCTGCAAGAAACTCCATGGTTACTCTTAAAAATGATTTTGTTTTACAATATTAGGTAAGATCTTACAGCATTAGTACTTAAGTATGGGGGGATGGCGTAGACCCGACAGTAAGTCGTTGCTTACTACCTACACAAAAAACGTAAAATAAGCTAAGAGGTTATAAAAAGTTAACACGCATCTAGGAGTCTAGAAGGCCTACACTGTTTAAACCACAGATTTGATATTAGTAGCTAGGTTTAAACATTCACAAACAATCGTTACAAAAATAAATATAAAAGAGTACTGAAACATGTGTGACACGAATATAGACGTGTGTCAGAATCGCGGGTGTACTTTTCAGATGTGCCTAAATTTATTGTGGTGGTTATTTGGTACCTTCTGTGTACCTTTACGTACCTCTCCTGAAAATCTGTGTACCTACACCCTTACAATGATCTTTTAAAAATGAGGTACACCCGCCTTACTGATGTCAGCAAGAAGGTACCAAATAACTACAAAAAAAAATTGGAAAATCTGAAAAGTACACCCGCGATTCTGACACACATGAATATTGTCATCAGTGCTGTTACTAAATGATTTGAGAACTGTAATTGTAAGAAAATCTGATTAAAAGGGTTCGTACGTACATTTTATAAATAGTTCAGGAATCTTGTCTCGCAGTTTTTTCCGAGCTTTTCCTTTTTTAGGGTTCCGTAGCCGAATGGCAAAAAACGGAACCCTTATAGATTCGCCAAGTCTGTCTGTCTGTCTGTCCGTGTATGTCACAGCCACTTTATTCCGAAACCATTAGAACTACACAGTTGAAACTTAGTAGGTAGATGTATTCTGTGGACCGCTTTACGGTTTTTATACAAAAATTAAAAAATATAACTAATTTCTAAAGTAAGAGGAGGAAAATTCTGAAAAAGATATAGGATTATAGAACGTAAATAAAACTTTCAACCAAAATTGGTTTGAATAAGATTTGATGTTTATTTTTTGAGTTATGGGACTTTTTCATCAAACTGCAGCAGTAACTTTGTTTTTCACTAACATACTATGAAAAACAAATTTAGTTTTGTTGTTGAATGTAAAACAATACAACATGAATGAGCCTTCAAAATATTTTTATTATATTGTTTGGTGCTACGGAACCCTACGTGCTTGTGAGTACGAGTCGCACTTGGCTGTTTTTTTTACAAATGTAGGCGATACGACGACTTGTCAAATTTCATATAATTCTAGGTCAAAGGAAAGTAAGTAGGTACCTATACTCTATAGATTCCTTGCCCTTGAGTGTCGAAATATACGTTTCCACCCCTCATGCTCTATAATGCGTCTTTATGGCGTGCGTAGGCGACAGAAAGTCGCATTTTATGCTCTAGATCATAAAGTAAAATCTTCGTCGAAGACCAAGGCAATCGGTCCACACGAACAACTTCGAATGAAAATATGAATCGCGCCAGTAACACGTATTCAAATCATCAATACAGCTCTCCAAGTTCATATAATCACATTCAATAGCTATTTCATGAAAAAGTCACTCTTTGAGAATATATGAACTTGGAGGGTTGTATTGATGATTTGAATGATTATAATTCTGTAACTCCATACGTGTTACTGGCGCGATTCATATTTTCATCAACATACAACCTGACACTGACCTGCAAATTGCAATAAACGTAAGAAAATTTAAATTTCGCGGGCTACCCTTGCGCATCCACCTTAAAGCTCACACATACAATTTGCAAACTTAAGTGTCGTGCCCAGTGATCGGAATAGGTAGAGCTAATGTACCTAAAGTTCAACAACAGGAACAGAAACGAAAAGTGGGGACTTCCTTACGACTAAACATTTTTTTCCGATTTTTTTTTTCTGAAACTTTGTAATGTCTCGGAATCAGTTAAGTACATTTAATAATAATGTTATTTATTAATCAGTAGTACAGTACTAATTGAGTTAATATTTTTTTTAACCGACTTCGACAACAAGGAGTACGTTCTCAAAAAGCCAGTAGATACGTTTTCTATTGTTATTAAGTAATTCAGGTAAAGAACGCGGCGGACCCTCCGCCTCATGTTTTAGTTTCCCAGAATAGACAAAACTTGCTGTCTCTTTCTATCCTTTTGTTTGTCGCTGGTAAACAATGACAAAAGGGTTGAGGGGTAGAGGGGTATGCGTCTTTACGGCGTAAACATTTTTTGTGTATTTAAATTGTGTTTATAAATTGAATATCATAGATAAACATGATTATTTAAAAAATATGTAATTTTATGAACAAATTATGATTTATTTGTGTTCTAAATTCAAAAATATTTGAATTTTCTATTTTTCATATTAGGCTGTTTAGCGGCATCATACCTTTGCTTCTTCTTCAGCCTGGCGAAAGCAAAGCGCGGAAAAAAACAAAGTAAATCATAGTTTCCTAATAATTCCTGACAAAAATACTTTCCGTTCTAATATTTTATTTCTTCGAAAGTGCATTAAAAAACGTCGTTTGATAAGCGTGGGCATTTGTTACTGCAGTTCTCGGCTCCATAAAACCTTCACCTGCGGCTCGGGTTTAATTCCGCCTCGAATGCAATAACAAAGTTTCCACACTTATACCAAAATGTATTATTGATTTTAACCATTATAGTGAGTTGCTGTTCTTACAAACTAATTAACTTCGGCGTAGGCGTTGTTAATATAGTATTCATTATGTGATCAAACAAATCTTCCATTAGTATGGGTATGTTTCGCCAGTGTCCACTCGGAATATTCCCGATCTGTAAAAGACATACAATCATGTTAAAAAATGTCGTGTGCATTATGAAGTCCGAAAGAACTTAAAAAAAGACTGCTGGAAAAACCCAATAGCACTGTCTAAATTTTTATTTACATTCAATAAAAAACCTAAAGGATGATATGGTACGAACATAATATGGGCTATCGCGTATGAATTCGTCGCTAGAGGCGCTAGTGTAGCGCGAGGTCACCGAAATGTCAGATGTCTTAGAGTGTTCGTGCGTTGCGTGTTTTTTTTTATCACGTATTTTTACTAATATTCACGAATTGTGGTCTAGATTGAGCAATCCCTGATTAATTTTATGACTTGATGATTTTAAGTAGCATTAAGATCTTTTGTTACTACATAGTAGGTACTTAGGTAAAATTATTTTTAAATGTTTCACGCTTGCTAATTTTAGGGAGAATATTGTAATTATGTAGCTGAAGTTTACACTACGTAATAAAATAAACTTTTTATAAAGTTATTGGTACTTTAAAGTCGTATAAAATAGAATTATTCGCATGACCTGACTCGACAGTGACGCCATCTGGTGAGCTCAAAAACGATAGCCTAGCATACTTTAGGTATAATCATTCAAACTAAACTGATTAATTAATGTAGCAGTGATCACTGAATTCTCACCCTGATTTAGACAGCTGACTCAGACCCATATATTTAAGTTCACCAGTGCATCTACAGTGTGTAGTGGCCGTGGCTTCACTCAGATCTGCGCATTTATTACCGAGGAGATGTTTATTCTTGACGGAGCTGGCCATGTACTCGTAGGCACGGCTGTGGGAACATGAGCACCAGAAACACCCAGGCATTTCAGAACCTCCGTTGGGATAGAAATCTACATCACCGCATGGGTCAGAATATCCATAAAGAAAAGTGTTTGTGTGGATAACTTCTACGTATTGGGCATCCGTACGCACCACGCGATCATCGTCATATATCCATAAAATACTAGCAGGGTCCAAGGCTGAAAGAATAAGCCATTTAATTGACATAACTTTCTTACTGCAATGAAATGCTTCAAATCTATCCAAATATTACAAAGAGGTAAAGTTTGTGAGTGTGTAAGGTTGTAGGGGGTAATCTCTGGATCTACTGAACCGATTTTGAAAATTCTCTCACTAATAGGAAGCTACATTATCCCCGAGTGTCATAGGCTATATTTACAACGTGCCCGTGGGATATTTTCCGACCAAAACGCGAACTAAGCCGCGGGCAACAGCTTGTGAACAATAAACCGGTGTATTGAGGTTTAATAGTGTATAAGAACCTGTGATCCTCCTGACCAAACCTCTCGTTTCCCTGCCAGCGTTTCCAACTAGGTGGGCGCCGAGACTAAAACCTACTAGATGTATTCTTTTGTATGAAGCTCCCAAAGAAACGAGCCAGTTAACAAATCGTCCGAGTTCTCGGCCCACGGCAGCAGTTCCGGATTTTGCTGTAACGTAAAATGACTTGGCCAGTCCACTCCAATCCAGAACAATAACATTGACATCGCCATCTTGTAGAAAAGCTGGAAAAAAAAATAACTACAAAACCTGCATTCAAACACTGTTTTAAGTTTCCACGTTTTATAACTAAACACTGTCGTGTTTAGTTATAAAACTTACGGGTCATCTCCCGTGATTTTCAATAGGGTATATGCAAGAAATACTAAACTTTTTTTATTTCATATAAATGCCTTGTATTGGCCCATAAAAACAAGTACACTTGTTTAATTCTCTAATACAACACTATTTTTACAATTTATTATTTTATGTAGCGTGTTTTTGGTGAAAGGGAACTCAAACACAAAACGCATCGATTCCGGTAGTGACGTCAAATGCTATGTGTCAAAGAAATACTTTTAGTTGAAAAGTTCTTAATGTTTCACTAAGATTTTACTATAATATTGTTATTGCAATTATTGCTTTAATGAAGCACTTACAATATAGTAAAACTATTCTATTAAGGGCAAAAAATTAGATTTCAACAAGGCAGATAGAGGGAAGTGACGTCAAATGCTGTCACTTGAATTGCCGCGACAGTCATGGACGTTTGAACTGTCGTAGAAAATTGTAGGAGTTTAATATTCTTTTGTGTGACAAGTAGTAGTTGAAATTAGCTTTTAATTATTTTCTTGGGTTGACAGTACTGCATTTTATTGATTTAAGTGAAAAAAAATTACATGCATATTGTAAGATGTGTTTTATATAATTGAAACACTTCTCTTAGATAAAGTTAATTCATTAGTATTTTACAGTTATCAGGTGAGACAACATTCCAGGCTATTCCGTGGTCCAGCGCGATCCCCCGACCCGCGTGGCATAGATTAAAAACCAACTACCTATTAGTGTTGCTACATCATAATAATACTCCTCTCACACATTTATTTATTTTTATTGATATTCTCTGAGGTCCCGATATTACGACGCTGTTGCAAAGTCTGTCATCCCGCGATCATGGCGTGGCGGTTGCAACAGGGTCGAAAAATCGGGTGCTCACAATAATTGAAATCACGGGAGAGAATCCGTAACTGACAGTGTATTTTTAAGACCTGCCCCCGTATTCACAAACGTTCGGATTCAACTTCGATTCGGAAAGTCGTATGTCTATCTCGCTCGTTTTCGTAATGCCAAAAAAAGATAGATATACGACTTGCCGAATCGAAGTTGAATCCGAACGTTTGTGAATACGGGGGCTGCATTGTTATGGTGGATGAGCAAGGGTAGCCCGCGAAATTTAAATTTTCTTAAGTTTATTGCCATTTGCAGGTCAGTGTCAGGTTGTATGTTGATGAAAATATAAATAGCGCCATAACACGTATGGAGTTACAGAATTATAATCATTAAAATTATCAATACGACCCTCTTTTTTATGAAATAGCTATTGAATGGGGTTATATAAACTTGGAGGGCTGTATTGGTGATTTAAATGATTATATTTCTGAACTCCATAAGTGTTATGGCGCGATTTATATTTTCATCAACATACAACCTGACACTGACCTGCAAATTGCAATAAACGTAAGAAAATTTAAATTTCGCGGGGTACCCTTGCGCTTCCACCTTAAACTACACATCACAGCTCGCGTCAGGGTAGAAAGGAAAATCACATTACCTTCAGTCAGTATTCGATTCATTTCGTTTTCGCCATGACCTTTCCATCCATGAGCGAGAAATACGGTAGCCTTTGAAAAGTTAAAGTTTGATTGTGCTACGGAGCTTGCATCACCAAACCTAATGATTTGAGCGTTAGTAGGATTGTACCTGAAAATTACGAGTAGATAGTTATACGAATAAAATACGATCTGTGATTTTAGGGTTCCGTAACCGAATGGCAAAAAACGGAACCCTTATAGATTCGCCAAGTCTGTCTGTCTGTCCGTTTATGTCACAGCCACTTTACTCCGAAACTATTAGGACTTCACAGTTGAAACTTAGTAGGTAGATGTATTCTGTGAACCGTTATAAGGTTTTTATACAAAAATTAAAAAATATGAGATTAACGTGTCCTCCTTATCTGGAACTGAAACTAAAAAATATTTGTGTCATCAAACCTATACGTGCGGGGTGTCTATAGACAGGTCTTTAAAAATGACATTGAGGTTCCTAAAACCATTTTCTCTCAAAGTCAATCGTTTGAAAGATAAACACTTCCAAAGTGGTAAAATGTGTGTCCCCCCCTCTAATTTCTAAAGTAAGAGGAGAAACATTCTGAAAAAAATATTGGATTATAGAACGTAAAAAAAACTTTCAACCAAAATTAGTTTGAATAAGATTTGATGTTTATTTTTTGAGATATGGGACTTTTTCATCAAACTGCAGCAACAACTTTGTTTTTCATTAACATACAATGAAAAACTAATTTAGTTTTGTTGATGAATGTAAAACAATACAACATATGCACGAATGCCTTCAAAATATTTTTATTATATTGTTTGGTGCTACGGAATGTGTACGACTCACACTTGGCCGGCTTTTTTGAATACGGTCTGTTATGTCAGTGGAGGTATCTACATTTTTTAAGGTATTTCCGAGATGGTTTTTTAAACATCTATTCAATACCCAGAGCTATTTAAAACTTTATTCTTTCAACTTCATCTCATTGTCAATATATTTTTTGTTATTACTCTTCCATTTTTTTATTATGTTGGATACCTCTGAATCTAGTTCTTTCACCCAACTTAGACGTACTTTAGTGAGTCTATGTAGTAAAGTGTGATTTTATTACCTAGTGTAGAGCCAGTAACCGTTATACGCTGCATTTGTGGTAAGTTTTTGAATAAATTTATAATCTATTGGCTCCATAGCGTCCACAAGGTGCAAGGTATTGTCGCCATCTCCAGGGAAGTAAAAATACCTGTCCCCTGGCTTGTAACCCTCAGCAGGATCTTTGAGTAAGCTTGAAGCACACGCTAAAATAAATACGTAAATTTTTCTACTTAAATACAATATCGGTAAATATTGTTATATCATCTTTACTGTGTGACTTTTGTTTTGGTTTTTTATCTTATATATAAAATCCTCGTGTCACAATGTTAGTTATTACTTCTCCGAAAGGGCTTGACCGATTTTTATGAAATGTTTTATGCATATTCATTCAGTAGGTCTGAGAATCGGCTACTATCTATTTTTCATACCCTTGGGATAATTTTCGACCAAAACGCGAGCGAAGCCGCGGGCAACAGCTAGTACCATATAATATCTATAAGGTGTAGTAGCAGAAGACCTGAAGGTTACAAGAGAAGAGAGTGTTCTAGAATTATTGATCAACAACCGAATTGTTTTAACTGCTTACTCAGAAGATGACAGATCACTCGGCGCCAGGTCAGACTCAGAAGAAGTATCAGATGTATCTGAAGAATCTGAAAAAGAAGAACGGCCACCACAGAAAGGACAGGAGAGACATTGCGCTTCAATTCCGGAAATTACACCTCGGATCCACTAGAAACATATATAAAATAGGATAAAGTTCTTACAGCGTATAAGGTGTA
Source organism: Eugnorisma glareosa (assembly GCA_947578425.1). NCBI lineage: Eukaryota > Metazoa > Arthropoda > Insecta > Lepidoptera > Noctuidae > Eugnorisma > Eugnorisma glareosa. The sequence goes on from OX387984.1 coordinate 3,811,391, forward strand.
TCTATTCATACACGAAATCTTTTAAGGGGTCATTGTACTCGTCATTATGAACAACTTTCACTATGGGACAAACCCCGAAATCGCGGACAAAAAAACAGCTGTTCAGTACATTTTGACGAGTTAGTGCAATCATATTGTAGGGAACAGCTATTTTTTTTTCTCGATTTCGAGTTTGGTCCCATAGTAAAAGTTGTTCATAATGATGAGTGCAATGACCCCTCAAGAGATTTCGTGTATGAATAGATAGACCTTATATATTAGACAGGTGGAACTAGCTTTGGCCCGCAACCTTCGTCCGCGTGAAATTATTTTTAAAATATTACTTCTCTATTTGAATGAGATTTTGTTAACAATTTCAAGGGTTTATTTTTTTGCACGGATTCCATTTTTTTTTTAAATAATTGTAGCCTTAGTTACTCCTTATAACATCAGCTATCTGCCAGTAAAAGTCCCGTCAAAATCGGTCCAGCCGTTTCGGAGATTAGCCGTTTAATCTATATTTGGACTAAGTTTATGTATCTGTGGAAATTTTTATTTCCGCACACGTTGTGATAAATGAAAAAAATCGATAAGAGTCAGTCTTCGAGGAAGTGTATTGAAATAGTACATTTTGATATAAGTGGGGAAACTTTGTTATTGCATTCGAGGCGGAATTAACACTCGAGCTGCAGGCGAGGGTGTCATGGAGCCGAGAACAGTGAACATTTTTAAAAAATATAAAAAATCCTAGCGTGTGAAATACATTGCATGTTGAACCTAATAATGCGATAAGAACCAGTTCTCGAAAAAGTGTATTGAAAAATAATATAATCAGCTTCCCCATAAGTACAATACGCTTTCTCGAAAAGTGACTCTTATCGCACTACGATTAGGTTCAACATGCAATGTATTTCACACGCGTGGTTTTTAATATTTTTCCGGAAATAAAATTTCCACAGATACTAAAGTCCAAATGGGTTCAATGACTATTTATGAATATTTTTATTTTTTAAATTTAATTTGTGTTTTTATTGTTTAAAACAAATATTTACTTTTATGAACAAATTAACACTTATTTGTGTTCTAAATTAAAAAATATTTAAATATTCAATTTTTCATGATAGGCTGTTTAGCGGCATCATACTTTTGCTTCTTCTCCAACCTGGCGAAAGCAAAGCGCGGAAAAAAAGCAAATTAAATCATAGTTTCATAATAATTCCTGACAAAAATACTTTCCGTTCTAATATTTTATTTCTTCGAAAGTGTATTCAAAAACGTCGCAGTTCTCGGCTCTATTTAACACCCTCGCCTGCAGCTCAGGTGTTAATCCCGCCTCGAATGCAATAACAAAGTTTCCCCACTTATATCAAAATGTACTATTTCCAAAAACTTACATAGTTTTCCGTTTAAATCCTTCACTAAGCCCCCGCCCTTCTCCTGGCAGTGCAGAAACCTCAGTATTTCATCATCGTCGCCTGCTTCGTGTATCCTGCCCTTAGGCTTTATCCCTTCCTCAGACAGGTATGGGGCAGACAGCACGCAAGGGTATCGGGAGATCAGCTCCAGTACTGCAACAATCGGCAGCAAACAATACAATAGTACGTCTGAGATCTTGTGTGGTAATCGATTGTCGTGGTATGGACATGTGATGCGGAGGAATGAGGATGTTGAGTATGAATGTGGATGGCTATAAGAGTAGACGAAGACCAAAGAAACGGTGGATGGACTGTGTGAAGGATGATATGGCTAGAAAGGAGGTGACTGCTGAGATGACGAGTAATAGAGAAGTATGGAAGAAGAAGACATGCAGCGCCGACCACAAGTAAATTGGTATAAGGGCAAGGGAATGATAATGAAGATATTTATAATGGACTTCAACTTAGGCCAAGCTAAGTACAGGACAAAATAAAACATTATTTCTAAACAGTTAATGTTCATATTCGTATGATACGCTTGATGTCAGGCACCAGTAGAAATAATTGTACACATTAATGTTATACGAAGAAGGTTTATTTTAACCGGAGAGGAGACGTGCAGGAATCAACCAATCACATTCGTTGAAAGGCACATCGCGTCTCTCGTGTCTCCTGTGATTGGTTTAATCTTGCACGTCTCCGCACCGCTTCGCTCGTCTCCGAGTCTTACACTTAGTTCTAGCTGGGTATACGCGAGTGCGACCGGCAGCAGTTGATTAAACACGGGTGGACCCTAGTATTCACGGCTAATACTAGGTGTAACCGGTTTTAGTCTGGTAAAACTAGGTCTTGCCTTGTTTTAACTGTATATTTGATGCAACCAAACAGTAGCGCTCGCTCGGCTCGCACGCGTTTGGTAACAGTTCTAACATAACCTAACCCATTTGGTCAGTATGCCCTAGCAATAAAAACGATACACAACATAGTGTTGCAATTTATAACTAAAGACAGTATACCGATGGTCGCTTGTTCCTTCTGCTATACTAAACTAAAGCAATGCTGCCAGTTGCAGAGGAAATGTCAGGACGCTGAGGAGCTGTTCGCTCAGATGTTGAATGAGAATGATGAGGTGACGTTTGACTATGATGTTGTGGGACTTATCATTTAGTGTAATGTGGATGTGACTTAGTGGAAACATCGACGCACAACCGGTTACCAAGTGTTCAGTACCTACAATATACAATTATTATTTGTATCTATATATGTATGTATATTAATTTATGTTAACAAAATAGTATTTGTCTTATTTATTTTTTGTACTCTATCATAATACTGTCCTATTTGACCCAAACGTTGACTGGTATAGAATGCCTTTTGGCATTAAGTCCGCCTATGTACCAGTATTGTACATGAAGTTTAAATAAATATACCGAACCCCTTAAAACAGACATTTCTCATTGGTAATTTAGAAAAAAATACAGCGGTATCCTACTAAAGTGAGATACCTAGAGTCCTAGATAATTTAAATGTATGGATAAGCTGTTTTTTAGGGTTCCGTAGCCGAATGGCAAAAAACGGAACACTTATAAATTCGCCAAGTCTGTCTGTCTGTCAGTCCGCGTATGTCACAGCCACTTTGCTCCGAAACTATTAGGACTACACAGTTGAAACTTAGCAGGTAGATGTATTCTGTGAACCACTATAAGGTTTTTATACAAAAATAAAAAAGTATAAGATTAAGGGGAGGGTCTCCCTATACATGGAACTGAAACTAAAAAATATTTTTTTTCATCAAACCTGTACGTGCGGGGTGTCTATAGATAGGTCTTTAAAAATGACATGGAGGTTCCTAAAACCATTCTCTCAAAGTCAATCGTTTGAACGACAAACACTTCCAAAGTGGTAAAATGTGTGTGTGTCCCCTCTAATTTCTAAAGTAAGAGGAGAAAAATTCTGAAAAAAATATAGGATTAAGGATTAGGTAAAAACCCTTTCAACCAAAATTGGTTTGAATAAGATTTGATGTTTATTTATTGAGATATGGGACTTTTTCATCCTGCAGCAACAACTTTGTTTTTCATTAACATATGTACTATGAAAAACAAAATTAGTTTTGTTTTTGAATGTAAAACAATCCAACATTATGAACGAATGCCTTCAAAATATTTTTATTATATTGTTTGGTGCTACGGAACGAAAAAAACCGGCCATATTAAGTAAGTTCTAATTTTATTCACGAGACAATAATAAGTATCGTGCTATGTGATTGTGTTCGTTTACTATCGCTCGCCGCCTGCAGCCTACTAACCTAACCTATCTTCCATCTACTGTGCATCCACTGCGTAGGACTGACTTATCCAAAGCTAGGCCTCCACACCGCCTGGCTGGCTCTCTGCTCTACAGTTCTCTCATACGTTTGTTCGTCGACGTCCCTCCACTCTCCTCCACTTATAGCTTAACTCACCTTCATCTTGATGGTTGCAACTAAACATTTTCATATCACAGATGCTGAGGAAAGTCTGATATATCCCGTGCTGGTTCCTCCCGCAGACCATGACGTCTCTCGAAGGACAAACAGTTGGGCATGACGAGTCGTAGTCTTCCATGTCTGTGGGTACAAAATATCGAAATCAAAGCATTTATTTCAAGTAGGCCAGTTACAGGCACTTTTGAACTGCCGAAACAAGACAACAATGAAATGTACGTGTGTGGTTGCTTCTCGAGTAGTGACGTCATAAAAAAAAACAATTGACGATCGAACATACCTATGCCGAAGATGGTTGACACATTTTAAAACTTAGTTTGAATTTAAGGAAACGGTGGTAATTTGGGATAAAACTGATGCAATATAAGTTTTTAAACTGTCATGGTCACTAATATTATCATTAACACTCGAAACGGCATATTTATCATGTTTACTGTTCATTTTGAGTTCCCGATGTTTCGGCGCTAAAAAACTGTACGATCCGAAAGGGGCATATCGATTATGGGTATCAATGACAATGCCCAACATAAAAATTTCATGAAAGTAAAAATATACACATATACATTTTGTTACTAGCTGGGTATGGGATAAATTAAATACTACCGATTAAACACGAAATAAGTTTATTAATTACAAAGCACTTAAAACTTAATCACAAATACAAACAAAAAAATATTAAATTATTAGTGACACTGACTAATAATTTAATATTTTTTTAAACTTGTATACAGTAATTTCGTTTTTATTGTCTATTCCCGCCACGTCAGCATTCACAGAAATAGTTATCTTCTGTGATGGATGAATAACAAATGGCGAGAGGAAAGAAACAAAGCGTCTCTGAATTTGATAAAAAAAATAATTACTTATTTAGGTACTTTAATTTAAATAAAGCCTGTAAAGATGCTGTGCAATTGTTTAGTAGAGATACTAATTTGGTACAAACTGCAAAAAGCAATAAAAATATGTTTTCAAACATATTCCTGAAGAAAAATAAAATGTACTTTATTTTGATACTATATACTTTTTTTCTTACCAATACTAACCAATGTACTTTATCTGCAAAATAAAAGGTGGCAACCCTATACACAACGAAGCGAATCGAAGTGAACGTGAATAGTGATCAGTACCTAGCGTATTTGTGATTAGGTTTTAAGTGCTTTGTAATTAATAAACTTATTTCGTGTTTAATCGGTAGTATTTAATTTATCCCATACCCAGCTAGTAACAAAATGTATATGTGTATATTTTTACTTTCATGAAATTTTTATGTTGGGCATTGTCATTGATACCCATAATCGATATGCCCCTTTCGGATCAGACAGTTTTTTTTAAACATATTGTATACATTATAATTGGCGCCGTGTATTAAACACTTTTGCGTATCAAAGTCGTTGACATGATATTTGACATAGTTTGCTATTGCCACGCATTCCTTGGAAATACATCAACTACACGTTCAAATCGACTTGGATTTTGTTTTACATACAATGGTCATTTTACACGAGTATACATCTCGATGTACAGACGCCAGCACTCAGGCTACTACAATCTGTCAATTTTTTCAATAAATTTTCAATTTTATCGCATTAGGTTCAGGGCTTTGATTACTTTTTTGATTTTTAATTTTTTGATTACTTCTAGTACAAGTACATTTTTGCCCCTTCCCGAGGACAGACTATCAGCTGATAGATTGTGCCTACTTTTTATGTTGGGCGCGCGCTTTCCTAGATATTTTGTAGTTATGCGGACATACGTTGCATCTTAAAAGAATACTTAGTTATACTTAAGACTACTGTCGAACACGCAGTAGAATCACGTGTTTAAGTATCGGTCACTAATTACCAGTCACCCTATATAATGTCTAGACTAGATAGAGTATCAAATGTGCGCAAACGTGTCAAAAAATATCAGCCAACTGTTGGCTTATAAGTTCGCACACAGAGACGCACAGTGTAAAGCACCGGACGCACGCACACATGTTTGAAATTGTTGACTCGTTTTCTTTGTTTTGACTGTAGGGCGACACTCCATCTAGAATTCTAGACATTATACATATAGGGTCTATCTATTCATACACGAAATCTCTTAAGGGGTCATTGTACTCATCATTATGAAAAAATTCGAAAAAAAAAATCAGCTGTTCCCTACAATATGATCACATTAACTCGTCAAAATATACTGAACAACCGATTTTTTTTTCGCGATTTCGGGGTTGGTCCCATAGTGAAAGTTATTCATAATGATGAGTACAATGACCCCTTAAAAGATTTCGTGTATGAATAGATACACCTTATACAGCATGTAACAGAAAGGGTATGTTCATATGGAAGACTGTGGTACGGACCATCAAACTGAACAACTTTTTCTATGGGACCACCATCGTAATCGTAAAAAAATAATCAACTGTCCCATACATTTGAGTCGAGTAGGTATTGAAATTTTGTATGGGGGAGTTGATTATTTTTTGTGATTTTGATGGTGGTCCCATAGAGAAAGTTGTTCAGTTTGATGGTCCGTACCACAGTCTTCCATATGACTATACCCTTTCTGTTACACGCCGTATAATCAAAGGTTCAGGTTTGATTGAGAAAATTTGAAAACTTTTTCAGTTTCGGGTAGCTTGACATGCTGGCTACAAGTAGAGCAAAATAAAAAAACTGTCTACATACATACCATTGCTAGTGTTGGTGAATTCCCCTGAAAACATGTCGAAGTCGTCCAACTGCGATGTCAGCTGTGGTTGCTCTTCGTGAATTTCCACGACACCATTCAATTGGGTTTTGTAAGTTTTGTTCCCCCTCGTGCCTGCTGAAAACGATAGGAATTTTCAATAGCCTTTTCAGTTTAACTTAAAGTTAGGGCGGGCCTATTTTCTGGCCAAATAATCAGCATTGCTATACAAAGTGGCAATGCTGCCAGCCCTCTGGGCACTTCCTGTTGACAGCGATGTGGACGAATTTTTTGACGCCCTGTAAGCCTTTTGATACCTACTTGTACATATTTTTATTCATGACTTGCTGTTTCCCGCGGCTTCGCTCGTGTTTTGGTCGGAAATTATCCCACGGACGCGTTGTTAATATAGCGTATGACACTCAAGAATAATGTAGCTTCCTATTAGTGAAAGAATTTTCAAAATTGGTTCAGTAGATCCAGAGATTACCCCTTACATACAAACTTACAAACAAATTTTACCTCTTTTTAATATTAATATAGAATAACCCCGGTATCAAAATAATGGCGAGCGTCATGTTGCGGCACAAAATGTCCTCTAGTGTGTCCGAGGCTTTATGTCAGTTTGGTAACTTAATTTGGTTTTACCTTTTTTAATCTTCAACCTTTCATTTTGTTCCCAATCGCTATCTGTTTCTGAACTGATGAAATAGTGCCCTGGATTCTGTCTGCCGTGCAGGTCAGCACCATGCTTCATTTTCAAACGATTAACGTCATTCAGCACGGATGTTTTAGAGATGACATTCGAAATAAAGTTGTTCCTTTGCATCCGAACTAATTTCTTTCTGTTCAATCTTGCTCTGTACAATTCAAAAAGTTTGGTTTTGTTGTCGCCTGTGGATATAGATGAAAAAATGTTTATAAACACGGTTATTTTAAATCTAAAATCTGGGCTCATCATAATGGGTGTAACAAGACCCTTCACGAAGCCGAAAGGCACTTGTTCTCTCCATCATTGAGATCATTTTTTCGTTCTAGACCATACCTGGTAACCTTCTAGTTACGGAGATATTGGGGGTCAAAGTTCCAACGTTTTCACAAGTTTTTTTTTTAAATACATCTTTTTAATGTAAGATTTTTAAACATCTCCATGACCCCCGTACTATTCAATCCATCCAACAGCACAATGTTTTGAGTGCGTTACATTGAGTCCTACCGTAAAACGTATTTTTTCTCCCCCAAAAAAAAAAAGTCGTTTCCCAGCAATATTTTTTGCGAATAGTTACTTAGTTTGATGTACATAATGTTTGGTTGACGGCTTCGTGAAGGGTCCTGTGACACCCTGTATTTTTCAACTATCTATGTTAATAATTGTTGTTAAGGCCAATGTCCTCTTGGCCAAGAGCCTAATTGATGAACATCTCTCGAGGCTCTCGCTAAACAGTTGAATCAAGGGCCTGGTTCAGAAGGCAGTACTCCTCGATACGGCTCGCATTGTGAGGAGGTTGCTGTCTCCGGAACCCTAACCACCGATAGCTTGATAAATGCTCGCTTTATTTATGTTACGAAAAACCTCAAAACTCGTACTAAGGAGGGCCTCTGGTAGATCAGCACGGCTATTGCGTATCTCTGTTGACAATTCATAGTGATTATCATCACTTGGCGAGTTTTGATATACAATGACAGTTCTGCACGGGTAGCGTCAGTTGAAACCAACAAGAACGGTCTTTGTATATCAAAACTCGCCAAGTGATGATCACTATGAACTGTCAACAGAGATACGCAATAGCACTGCAGGTTACTATGACCACTTAAAGCGGAAGTAATTCTAGTGTGGGAAAGGAAAGAACTATACAGGTCGCCTAGCGCCATCTCTTTCCCACACTGGAATTACTCCTGCTCTAAGACGTCATGGTAGGCCACCAGATCAGACACATTTGTATTGTAACCTAACCTATTAGTCACTTAAAGCTGTAACTTTCTTTTGTTTGAATTTCTTAGTCTATGGTGGAAGCGTCAAGATAACCCGCGAAATTCAAATTTTCTTACGTTTTTTGCAATTTGCAGGTCTGTGTCAGGTTGTATGTTGATGAAAATATGAATCGCGCCAGTAACACGTATGGAGTTACAGAATTATAATCATTAAAATCATCAATAGAACCCCATTGAATGACTTTTACATGAATACGAGTTTTATAGGGAGTTTGATGTTAGAGTTTCTTTATTGCTCCAAAATTTATTCGAGGTTATGTTAGTTACAGGTTACTCGTTTTTTAACCTCAACTTCGGGAGATTCATAGACAACAAAACATTGTCCCAGGTAAACAGCTTTGAACGTATTCTAATGTATTATTACCCCTATTGGTATAATATGGTGGTTTGTCATGACTTTAGTCTTGGTAGTATTTAGTTCTAGGCCGAATGTCTTCATCATTTAGTTCATTAATAATTTTCTGCAATTGAGATGCTGTTTCAGAGAAGAGTATGATTCTATTCACAAGTCAAAGATTACTGAGGAGTTTCCCATTATATTAATTCCGTTCCAGTTCAGAGTTTTCAATATTGGTACTTTGCAACACAGCTATAAAAATTCTAGGTGACGGGGTGTCACCCTGTCTGACCCCTCTACAAATGTTTACAAATTTCAGGGCCTTGTCTCACTAACTTTCTATAGCTTTTGCTTTTGTAGTAGATGTCTTCAAAAAGATTTAAAGTCCCCGATGGTACTTCACACTCACGAAGAGCTTTCCACATGTTCTTATGTGTTATAGAGTCGAAGGCTTTGACGTAGTCGATAAATGCCAGGTAGAGTAGTCTCTATAACATACCGCACACAGTATCTTAAGCATGATTGCCAGTCGCCTGGACTGTGTTTATGTGGGTCGCTGCTGTGCCATTTCTCATGGGTTGTCACAGCAGTGATCCACCATTATCTGTTGTTTGTTTGTTTTGTCAGTGCTTACTAACATAGTCGTAAGTTTTACTAACAGCTTTTGAGTCATGGATACTCGAATAAAGAGACATTCTATTAAATAAATTTCTCTATAATTAAATTTAAAGTAATAGTAGTAAGTAATATAGATAAGACTTACTTAGCAAATGACGATTCCGTTCATACGAGTATTACATCAATGTGTACCTAGTTTAAACAGTTTTCGTTTTGTTCGTTGTTTGGTTTTAGTTTTCAACTTATTTTTTACCACATCGATATCATTTCGAATGGGTCGACCGACGAAGTTTTCAAAATATAAAATAGATTAAAATTGTCTAATAATGTCTTCGTGTTATTTTTCAAACATCACTACATCACTACATAGTATAAAACAAAGTCGCTTTCTCTGTCCCTATGTCCCTTTGTATGCTTAAATCTTTGAAACTACGCAACGGATTTTGATGCGGTTTTTTTTAATAGATAGAGTGATTCAAGAGGAAGGTTTATATCAGGGATTCCCAAAGTGGTCGATATCGACCCCTTGGGGTCGATATCGGTTTCCTAGGGGTCGACATAAACGAAAACTGATTATGGGGGTCGACGAGGTCTAAAAATCGACCCCTATTAAATTAACACAAGTTCTTATTTAAAACTTTCAAGATAGGTAGGTAGGTACTGTATTGTTTATGTTGTGTTACGTGTACTAAGAATAATTAATATTTATGTAGGAAATAGCATTGTTGTAGTAATATAAAGCCTCAAGTTCGTACAAGATGAAAAACTCGGCAAGTCAGTGTGGACAAGTTTGTGCAAGATAATGAGTTCGAGCGTACGTCTTTCAGGCGCGTTTTGACTTGCTCTCTATTTGACGCTTGCGCGATTTAACACGAACGAATTCATGATCAAGTTGCAAGTCCAAACATGTTCCTGATATTTTACTATTTAACGAGGTTGCACTTAGGTTGAAAGTTCATTTGCGTTTTGAAATTCGTTGGAGCTTGAACGATAATAACTCATATAAGTACTCATTTATTTCAAGAGATTACAAAGTTATTACATAGCTAAATTAAGTGAAGTAAAGTGACTGAAAAAGAATTTACAAAATGCTGAGCTCCCTACGCGAGTTAATAGCGTAACCACACAATATCTGCAGTTTATGAAAAATTAACAGGGTAAGTACCAAACAGTTTTTATCCGGCACAGCGCATCAGCATTGCCCCACTGCACACTGTGTGATAGTGATCAGTTGAGCTATCTGTAGATTGTTTGCAACAGTTTGCAGTTGCCTCAGTTGTTTCAATTGTAAAAATTTACCAGTAAATTTAACAGTTTATTAGGTATTGTTTTTAATTTAGGTACTTAGTTTCTTATTTTTTTATTTGCAGGATTACTGAGAGTTTTATGATGGCGGACACGAAAAAAAAATGCAGACAATACAGTTTGGACTACTTGAAGTTCGGATTTATTGCATCTCCATCAAATCAACACTTGCCGATGTGTCTCATATGTGAAAAAGTATTCAGTAACGATGCCATGAAGCCTTCAAAAATGGATGACCACTTATCGAGAGTACATGCTGACAAAAAAAGTAAGCCCTTGACATTTTTTCAAGCACTTAAAGAAAAACTAGACAAAAGGCCATCCATAAGATCGATGTTTGCGTCATCATCTATTAAAGACGATGATGGTTTACGAGCGTCCTATAATATATCTTTACTAATAGCGAAGTCGGGGAAACCCCACACAATTGGAGAGCAGCTTATCTTACCAGCCATTGCGGAGGTCCTTAACAATGTATTGCACAAACCCGCACATGATATTTTAAAGAGAATACCTTTGAGCAATAACACCGTTCAGAGACGCATAGACGAGATGGGACGCGATGTGGAAAACATTTTATGCAAGTTCTTACAGACCAACAGATTCTCTCTCCAGTTGGACGAGTCTACATTACCCGGCAATGAAGCTCTGTTGTTAGGATATGTTCGATATATCAAAGATGAAAATATGTGCCAAGAACTGCTTTTTGCTACATATTTAGAGACTGATACCAGAGGAGAATCAATTTTTCAGGCCGTGGAACATTTTTTTACTGACAAAGCTATTCCATGGAAGAACATTGTTTCTGTTGCGACTGATGGTGCACCGTCTATGGTTGGTCGTCATCGTGGTTTTATAGCTCACTTAAAGCGACAACTGCCTGATGTACTGGTCATTCACTGCGTGATTCACAGGCAGCATTTAGTAGCAAAAAAGCTGAGTCCTAGATTGCATAAGTCTTTACAATATGTAATAAATGCTATCAACAAGATTCGAAGCAATTCTTTGAACTCTCGGTTATTTGCTCAGCTATGTGAGGAAAACGACGAAGTCTTTACTCGATTACTTCTTCACACTGAAGTTCGCTGGCTATCAAGAGGCTCTTGCTTAGAAAGATTTTCAGCCGTTTTTGAATCTGTGTTGGAGTTTTTACAAGAAAAAGATCCGAATTTGAAAGAAAATCTGAACAATTGTAAAACAGATATTTATTACTTGACTGATATCTTTGGAATGTTCAACAAAGTTAATTTGCAGCTGCAGGGTGACGATCTTAACTTGATTAAAACAAAATCAATAATATCGGCCTTCGTGGGTAAACTAATCCTTTATAAACAAAATTTAGGCAGAAAAGAATATTCGCAGTTTCTGCATTTGTCAAAATTACCAGAAACGCTTCAAGATGATGACATTTTATTATATGTCACTCACTTGGACGCATTACACAAGGATTTTACGGAGAGGTTTGAGGATCTTTTAAATTTACAAATTCCTCAATGGATAATAAATCCGTACAATACCACAGCCATAGAAGAAGCCAATGTGATAATGCAAGAAGAGTTGATTACCATCAGCACAGACGAAGAGCTTAAGCAGAAGTTCAACCAAGGCTATCAGAAGTTCTGGTTGCAACGCAACATTGAAACACAGTATCCTACATTGTGGAACATTGCTGAAAAATACCTTATCGCTTTTCCATCATCATACCTAGTTGAAAAAAGCTTCAGTGTGGTAACAAACATTTTGACGAAACAAAGAAACCGTTTGAAAATCAACGAACGTGGAGATTTAAGGCTGCAACTCACCAATATTGAACCGGATGTAGCTAGATTGGTAGATAGTCACCAGGTTCATCCATCACACTGAATGTTTTATTTTCTCTTTGCGAATTAATACTTTTTTAAATATAATTTCCTACCTACTTAAAATTCTTTAAGTACCTAATTTGTAATAATCGTTATAAATTAAACTTGATATTTACTGAATTGTATGTCTTTTTATTTTGTTAAATTTTGATACGAAAATGAAGTCAATTTTACTCACTTAACCAAGTGCAAAGTTTTCCAATTGGTACCTTAGTACCTAGGTATTTTGTGTCAATAGGAAAAAACTAAAGATAGGCCCCCTTATTCATAATAGTCTGCTAACTTAAAGCATTGCTAATTCTCACTCTGTCTTCTTCTATTGACCTAAGTCAGAATGAAAAATAACACACTGTAGCAGCTGTTTTAAGTTAGCGGACCATTATGAATAAGGGGGTTGATCTTAAAAGTAGGTAATTTGGCCATGGGGGTCTGAGGTAACAGTTCATTTTGGAAAAGGGGTCACTTGTCCAAAATAGTTTGGGGATCCCTGGTTTATATGTATCACATTGCACCCGTGCGAAGCCGGGGCGGGTCGCTAGTTATTAATAAAATATACATATTTATAGGTTTGCGGTTCCGGTAATTGACAAACAAAGAGCGAGTGTTGCGAGCTCAAAAACCTTGAGCACCTCGAATCACTACATAGTATGTAACAAAGTTGCTTCCCGCTGTCTGTCCCTATGTATGCTTAGATCTTTAAAACTACGCAACGGATTTTGATGCGGTTTTTTTTAATAGATAGAGTGATTCAAGAAGAAGGTAGAACATTGCACCCGTGCGAAGCCGAGGAGGGTCGCTAGTAGATTATATTTAATTTATCTTTTAACTATTCTATGGAGAAGCTTTTTTTAACCGACTCCCAAAAAGGAGGAGGTTATATGTTCGTGTGTATGTTTTTTTTTTTTCTTTTATGTATGTTACCTGATTTCTCCCCGATTTGTGGACCGATTCTCAAAATTATTTTTTTATTTGAAAGATTATACTTCTGAGGTGGTCCCATTTGGTGAAGATCGGATGCTGATCTTCGGAGATATACTATGGAACCCTTCAAAAATAGACGGCAAATCTGTCGTGATTGCTGCAATCGCTTGGATGTTTATTGTTTATACAACATCATGATGTAACATCACGCCTGTATGCTCTGTGTACAATACACCAAGATTTCCATTTATTGGGGATAAGCCCATTACCATGACATGTATTGTTCATCATCTGCATCATTTTCCCAACTATTTTGTGGTCGGCTTCCAGTCTTACCGGATGCAGCTGAATACCAGTATTTTATACACACAACAGCCACGACATAAATGTTAGTAAAAAAATAATTTCTAAAGCTATTAAGACATTCGCGTATGGTCATCATTATCTCATGACGCTGAGCTGATGAAGGAAGGTACAACTCTTTAACGGTGACTTCTTGTTCTAGAATAATGACTTCGAAGCTTGACTTTTGTTTGATTGATTTGATGTTTTTGTCATCGGCTTCTGAAGCTTGACTTTTGTTTGATTGATTTGGTGTTTTTGTCACCGGCTTCTGAAGCTAAAGTTATTTTTCACACTGAAACACTGGCCGCAAATTTGGAGGGGAGTTTTTTGCGGCCGTGAATGACATGGATCAATACTTACTTTCTTGTGCATGCCTGCTTGGTTTGACCGTCTTACTCGTGTGGGTGTGTTTATTGTTGGACATGGTACCTGCCACTCTTCTTTTGACGCGAATATGTTTACCTATTAATTGGATTAATTGATTAGTTCCAAGGAAGATGGGCAGGCCTAAAGTAAAGTGTGGCACGTAACTAACACGACGCAGTGTGTCCGCGCGGTCGGGCGGTGAAGCGGATTTCACATCGAAATGGCTTGTATGAAATCCGTTGATGCCTAACACACTACACCGCGCGGATGAGCGGCGCTTACCGCCTCTCCGCGCCTTTGCTTCGCCCCCTCCGTCACGATCACGCGAACAACTGCATAGTGATCTTACATCAATGTGGGATGAAGTAATACGCCCTGTTTAGCTCCATCAATGTAATGTGTTTTATTTTTACCAGGACAGGGAGATTCTAACGATTCAAATATTTGTTTATTAAGGCCTGCGCAGACGAGGGACTTTTGTCCGCAGAGGACAGAAATCCCTGAATAGTGAATAAAATGTCCGCCGAGAACTTGCCACAGACTCAACGTACACGGTGTGCGATCATTTGTTGCTCGCAAATTTTGTGAAGCGCACGTTATGGAAGCAAATATTCTCAAATTACGTCGTGTTGTTATTTACATGAAGTTTATGAAAAAGAGAAAACGTTTTAAAAGAGAATATTGGGTTCATGCTTTTATTTCGGCTCGATTAATATACTCTCTAGTCACGTTAGTTCTACTTTTTTGGGGACTCCCCCGTACTTTTGTAGACAAAAGTACGGGGACAACCGAGGACATCGATAGCACAGACTGAACTAGAGTTCAGTCTGTGCTATCCTCGTGTGTGATGTCCTCGGTTGTTCGGGGGACTTTTCGTACGCGGTACTTTTAATTCATTGTGTGAGTAATCTATGTCCCGCAGTGGACGTCTTTCGGGTGAAATGATGACGATGCAATGATGATATAATATAACTATTTAGATTCTATTGATTTTATTTTTAGTGAAATTTACTGTTTCATAGGTAGGTATTCATAATTTATTATTTTTAGCTGTGATAAATAAATTAATGAACTACATAATTCAAAGACATTGCGAATTGTTATATAAATAAATACATTTTAAAGGACGAAAATGTACGCCGGGGAGTGTCCCTCATTTGCGCAGGAGTTTAAGGTGGATGCGCAAGGGTAGCCCGCTAAATTTAAATTTTCTTACGTTTATTGCAATTTGCAGGTCAGTGTCAGGTTGTATGTTGATGAAAATATGAATCGCGCCAGTAACACGTATGGAGTTACAGAATTATAATCATTCAAATCATCAATACAACCCTTCAAGTTCATATAATCTCAAAAAGTGACTTTTTCATGAAATAGCTATTGAATGTGATTATATGAACTTGGAGAGCTGTATTGATGATTTGGATGATTATAATTCTGTAACTCCATACGTGTTACTGGCGCGATTGATATTTTCATCAACATACAACTTGACACTGACCTGCAAATTGCAATAAACTTGAGAAAATTTAAATTTCGCGGGCTACCCTTGCGCTTCCACCTTAAGCTGTTCTTTCAGGACTCACAACGCCATCTCGTAGAGCAGTATCAATTTAATGTGGGAAAGATATGGAGTTATACATGGCGGTTAGCTCTTTCCCATTCCCACATGAAAGTAAAACTGCAATTCTGCACGATGGTGGTAGGTACTCATACTTTCGCAGTTAGTTTACTTTTGACATGTTATTACTGTCAAAATGACAGTGATATTTATAAGTTACCAGTGGTTGGTTACCGGTAGCTACCGTGTTTTTTTTTAACAGACGTTCAAATAACAGTGATCTTTAGAATGAGTTCTTTATGATTGTTCCTAAGTCGCTGCTGTCAGACGTAAACAGACTGTGTAACTCACGCATCTTGTTTTTCATTTTCCCGACTTTCGGCGCAGCATTGTGGCCGCAATACTTCATCGGGACTATTTTGGCTTCCACATCTGTAAAATATAAGGAGCATATGGATTATCCACAGACTAAAAACTTTCCAAAATAATCTTGTGTACAAAAGCCAGCACAACAAGCTACTACAATCTGTCATAGATTTTCAACTTTATCGCTAAAGCTTTATGTTTAAGGTTGATTGGGAAAATTTGAGTTTCGGGTAGCTTGATGTACACACCGCTACACATCAAGCTATACGTTTCCAGTTTATGCTGATCTCGCATTGTATAGAATTTCCATACAATGCGGGGTCAGCTTATACTGGAATAGTATAGCTTGATGTGTAGCCGTGTGTACGTCAAATTAAAAAAGTAAAATTGTGTACGTCAGAGACATAGGACATTCGGGGGCCATGTGGTGGCCCCCGGCCACCGTAGGCGCGGGCCTGTGGACGGTGAGCAATGGCCTAGCTCGCCGTCCGTCCGTCTTATGACGACAGGCCGTGTCGACGGCGCGTTCGTGTTCCACGCGCGCCTCAAAGAGAGTCAGCAAACAGGAAGGGGTCCGTAAGGGCCGACGCCTGCCAGGGTTGCGGGACTGTTCGAAAGAGATACCGCGGCCCTGGAACACAAAGGGCAAAACGAACATGGATGGGTTTTAGTCAGTAAAAGTCTGACACTCCCTCCTGCTCAGCCCAGAGCGGGAGGAGTTACTTGATGATTTCCAAAGCGAAAAAAAAAAAAAAAAAGAGAGGACATTTTGAATAAGAGGTAATGCGGGTCTTTTCACCATACAAACGCTCTCGCCTGTTTTCTTTCTGGTTTATGACATTAAAGCTATGATTTCTTACAGTTAAATAAATATCAACCTCTTGTATGTCCCTATGTTTTCCTTTTTGATGATACATAATCTGTATCAGCACTAGAACCTCTACAATATGCTCAAAATTGCCTATTTGGACCGCTGTCAACAGAGGGCTAGTGTACAAAGACAACTATTAATGAAAAAATAAAAACATAGACAAAGACACAGTATATATCCTTCTTAATCAGTTTATGAAATATCTTATAAATTGGTCGAATATTGGAGGAGGAAATAGTAAGTAAGTAAAATTACATAGACACACACATGCATACACACAACACACACATACACATATACATTAACATTTTCTCGTATTAGTCGAGAGCTTTTTACTTGTCGGATCGATCTTATATTTCGCGCCAATGTCGAAATAGCGCTCGTTGAACGACAGCGATAGTTTCTTCAAATACCTTCCGCATTTCCTCTAAAAAATAAATGGAGGCTGCCACACAGTCATGAGATTGTTTAAAACTGTTACCGGCTTCATCGAAATAATAAGATCTTTACATGGAAGTTTTTGCTAAGTGTGGGTATTAAAATTGCTTTTCAATAGGGTGTATGCAAGAAATACAAAACTTTTTTTATTTCTTTAAAATGCCTTGTATTGGACCATAAAAACATTGTGGTGTACTTGTTTAATTCTCTAATACAACACTTATTTTACAATTTAATATTTTATTCAGCGTGTTTTTGGTGAAACGGAACGCAAACACAAAACGCATCGATTCCGGTAGTGACGTCAAAATCCACGTGTCAAAGAAACACTTTTAATTAAAAAGTACTCAAAGTTTCACTAAGATTTTACTATAATATTGTTATTGCAATTTTTGCTTATATAAAGCACTTACATTTTAGTAAAACTAATCTACTAAGGGCAAAAAAATTAGATTTAAACAAGGCAGATGGTTGATAGTACTGCATATTAATATTTAAGTGAAAAAAAAAATTACATGCATATTCCATATTATCTGGAAAACACATTTTCGACAAAAATGTCGCAGAGATTTTAAATTTGCAACGGCGCAATAATTTTCCCACTGCTGGGACACTCACATAGGCCTCCTCTCTATGAGAGGGTGTGGGCACTACTCCACCTGTGGGCTGTACTCCACGTCTTCGAATAACTCCACGTCTTCGAATGTTTACCTTCACCGTTTTTAGAGCAATGCTGATGAAAATAAAATTAGTACTAGTGATTATAAGGTAACTAGTGGCAGTGCATTCTATGTCGGGTTAAAAGTTTGATCGGATAGACCTATGATTGATTAACCAATAAACATGTTAACCCTTAAATTATATGAGTTAAGGTACACCCTGACACTGACCTGCAAATTGCAATAAACGTAAGAAAATTTAAATTTCGCGGACTACCCTTGCGCATCCACCTTAACTATTTAAATATTGCTAACAAGAATGAAACAGCTAGGGCACCGAGCGTGCCGTCACTTTGTTGCTAATTTTATTTACAAAAATTAACTCTGTGAACCTGTTATTATATACTGATTAACCCTACAATACGGGATAACCTTTGCTCTCGGGTTTTTCACCTAACCCTAAAAATAACGCCCTTAAAACTCATTAATAGGTACCCTTTTGGTCCCTGAACATACGTACCTACTAAATTCCTAGATCGCGCAAGCAAAGAGGTCGTGAACGCGTCGTAATAATTAATCTTACCATCATGACACTTCATGTAATCCAACTCGCACCTATTTGCCACCACGATGTGCATATTACGACCCAAGTCTTGCCTTGGTATCTTCACACAGAGAGGCTCTTCGACAGAAGGGCATTTTATCTGTTTACATTCCTCATTCATTTTTGGAACCATCAATTTTTTTCTTAATTTTGAAACGGCCTTTTCGCATGTTATTGCTTGTAATACTGAAAAATTACAAATTTCGGCTCATAATACATTAGTGACACTTCACGGACGGTTGACTTGGTATGGCCATGTGATGCGGAGGAATGAGGAAAATGTCGTAAGGTAAGTTTTCGAGTATGAATGTGGTTTGGCCACAAGATTCCCAAGACCCCCAATTCTTCATTCTTCAAATGGTAGGTGTCATTTTTACTATCACTGAATAGAGCATTTTTATGGACATAATTACTATTTGAGTGTGAATGTAGATGGCTCTATGAATAGAGGAAGACCAAAGAAACGATGGATAAACTGTGTGAAGGATGATATGGCTAGAAAGGAGGTGTCTGCTGAGATGACGAGTAATAGAGAAGTATGGAAGAAGAAGACATGCTGCGCTGACCACAAATGAATTGGGATATGGTCAGGAGAATGATGAATTCACACGGTATGGCTGATATTTTTGTTTACGATAACTTGGTCGCAAGCGCCCAACTAATCCTGCCAGGGTTGCGGGACTGTTCGAAAGAGATACCGCGGCCCTGGAACACAAAGGGCAAAGGAAGGAACATGGATGGGTTTTAGTCAGTAAAAGTCTGACACTCTCTCCTGCTCCGCCCAGAGCGGGAGGGGTTACTTGATGATTTCCAATCGGAAAAAAAAAAGAAAAAGCGCCCAACTAATGCGTCCTTATTATATCAAATTCTAGATATTTGTCCGGTTGATGATAATAGGCACTATATACCCTTAAACATAACGAGCGAAAAGTGCGTGTACCTACTTTAAGGGGTGTAACAAGATCCTTAACGAAGCCGAAAGGCACTTGTTCTCCCCGTCATTGCGATCATTTTTTTGTTCTTCTAGTTACGGACATATTGGGGATTAAAGTTTACTTTTCACAAGTTTTTTTTTTATATACACGTTTTTAATGTACGATTTTACTTTAAACACCTCCACGGCCCCCGTACTATTCAATCCATCCACCAGCACAATGTTTTGAGTGCGTTACATTGAGTCCTACCGTAAAACGTGAAAAAAAAGTCGTTTCCCAGCAATATTTTTTGCGTAAAGTTACTTAGTTTGATGTATGCACCCTGTAGGTATAACTCTGGCTTACTCTTCGGGTAGGCGTGATGTTATTTTATACACAGGGTGTAACATCGACACCCAAACGACTCCCACGTATTCAGTACATTACTCCGAACCCTTATTTTTCATCGCCAGTTTTTTTTTTATTGGCTGTTTGAGCTGTTTCCTACTACAAAAGTGCAATACAGGGTCAAAATGTATGAAAAAGCAGGTTATTTTTTAATTGCCGATGAAAAATGTATGTATGGATTTATAATGAATACGTGGTATTCGTTTGTACGGCGATGCATTCCACACACATTGTACTTAAAACAAAAAAAAAAAACATACCGATGAAAATAATGAAAACACTGGCTTTCATTTATAAAGACTAACTTATAGTATTATATCTTTTAAACTTAGAAACGGAAATAGTTTAATTGGATCGTGATTTTTATGAGCATTTCTTTCATACTAAAGTCATTCTTGTGTGAAATTAAGAAAATTAAAATCCACAAGGACATATAATTCTGATACGATATATCTAAGTTTTAAACGTTGTGTGAACGTGGACGTGGTTAATGGAGTATGTAAAGAATAAGCGGGTGGCTTTCTTTATGTAGATTCTGGCTGCCTATGAGACAAAGGCGTGAAGCCGAAAGGCACTTGTTCTCCCCATCATTGCGATGTTTTTTTTGTTCTAGACCAGGGATCCCCAAACTATTTTGGACAAGTGACCCCTTTTCCAAAATGAACTGTTACCTCAGACCCCCATGGCCAAATTACCTACTTTTAAGATCAACCCCCTTATTCATAATGGTCCGCTAACTTAAAACAGCTGCTACAGTGTGTTATTTTTCATTCTGACTTAGGTCAATAGAAGAAGACAGAGTGAGAATTAGCAATGCTTTAAGTTAGCAGACTATTATGAATAAGGGGGCCTATCTTTAGTTTTTTCCTATTGACACAAAATACCTAGGTACTAAGGTACCAATTGGAAAACTTTGCACTTGGTTAAGTGAGTAAAATTGACTTCATTTTCGTATCAAAATTTAACAAAATAAAAAGACATACAATTCAGTAAATATCAAGTTTAATTTATAACGATTATTACAAATTAGGTACTTAAAGAATTTTAAGTAGGTAGGAAATTATATTTAAAAAAGTATTAATTCGCAAAGAGAAAATAAAACATTCAGTGTGATGGATGAACCTGGTGACTATCTACCAATCTAGCTACATCCGGTTCAATATTGGTGAGTTGCAGCCTTAAATCTCCACGTTCGTTGATTTTCAAACGGTTTCTTTGTTTCGTCAAAATGTTTGTTACCACACTGAAGCTTTTTTCAACTAGGTATGATGATGGAAAAGCGATAAGGTATTTTTCAGCAATGTTCCACAATGTAGGATACTGTGTTTCAATGTTGCGTTGCAACCAGAACTTCTGATAGCCTTGGTTGAACTTCTGCTTAAGCTCTTCGTCTGTGCTGATGGTAATCAACTCTTCTTGCATTATCACATTGGCTTCTTCTATGGCTGTGGTATTGTACGGATTTATTATCCATTGAGGAATTTGTAAATTTAAAAGATCCTCAAACCTCTCCGTAAAATCCTTGTGTAATGCGTCCAAGTGAGTGACATATAATAAAATGTCATCATCTTGAAGCGTTTCTGGTAATTTTGACAAATGCAGAAACTGCGAATATTCTTTTCTGCCTAAATTTTGTTTATAAAGGATTAGTTTACCCACGAAGGCCGATATTATTGATTTTGTTTTAATCAAGTTAAGATCGTCACCCTGCAGCTGCAAATTAACTTTGTTGAACATTCCAAAGATATCAGTCAAGTAATAAATATCTGTTTTACAATTGTTCAGATTTTCTTTCAAATTCGGATCTTTTTCTTGTAAAAACTCCAACACAGATTCAAAAACGGCTGAAAATCTTTCTAAGCAAGAGCCTCTTGATAGCCAGCGAACTTCAGTGTGAAGAAGTAATCGAGTAAAGACTTCGTCGTTTTCCTCACATAGCTGAGCAAATAACCGAGAGTTCAAAGAATTGCTTCGAATCTTGTTGATAGCATTTATTACATATTGTAAAGACTTATGCAATCTAGGACTCAGCTTTTTTGCTACTAAATGCTGCCTGTGAATCACGCAGTGAATGACCAGTACATCAGGCAGTTGTCGCTTTAAGTGAGCTATAAAACCACGATGACGACCAACCATAGACGGTGCACCATCAGTCGCAACAGAAACAATGTTCTTCCATGGAATAGCTTTGTCAGTAAAAAAATGTTCCACGGCCTGAAAAATTGATTCTCCTCTGGTATCAGTCTCTAAATATGTAGCAAAAAGCAGTTCTTGGCACATATTTTCATCTTTGATATATCGAACATATCCTAACAACAGAGCTTCATTGCCGGGTAATGTAGACTCGTCCAACTGGAGAGAGAATCTGTTGGTCTGTAAGAACTTGCATAAAATGTTTTCCACATCGCGTCCCATCTCGTCTATGCGTCTCTGAACGGTGTTATTGCTCAAAGGTATTCTCTTTAAAATATCATGTGCGGGTTTGTGCAATACATTGTTAAGGACCTCCGCAATGGCTGGTAAGATAAGCTGCTCTCCAATTGTGTGGGGTTTCCCCGACTTCGCTATTAGTAAAGATATATTATAGGACGCTCGTAAACCATCATCGTCTTTAATAGATGATGACGCAAACATCGATCTTATGGATGGCCTTTTGTCTAGTTTTTCTTTAAGTGCTTGAAAAAATGTCAAGGGCTTACTTTTTTTGTCAGCATGTACTCTCGATAAGTGGTCATCCATTTTTGAAGGCTTCATGGCATCGTTACTGAATACTTTTTCACATATGAGACACATCGGCAAGTGTTGATTTGATGGAGATGCAATAAATCCGAACTTCAAGTAGTCCAAACTGTATTGTCTGCATTTTTTTTTCGTGTCCGCCATCATAAAACTCTCAGTAATCCTGCAAATAAAAAAATAAGAAACTAAGTACCTAAATTAAAAACAATACCTAATAAACTGTTAAATTTACTGGTAAATTTTTACAATTGAAACAACTGAGGCAACTGCAAACTGTTGCAAACAATCTACAGATAGCTCAACTGATCACTATCACACAGTGTGCAGTGGGGCAATGCTGATGCGCTGTGCCGGATAAAAACTGTTTGGTACTTACCCTGTTAATTTTTCATAAACTGCAGATATTGTGTGGTTACGCTATTAACTCGCGTAGGGAGCTCAGCATTTTGTAAATTCTTTTTCAGTCACTTTACTTCACTTAATTTAGCTATGTAATAACTTTGTAATCTCTTGAAATAAATGAGTACTTATATGAGTTATTATCGTTCAAGCTCCAACGAATTTCAAAACGCAAATGAACTTTCAACCTAAGTGCAACCTCGTTAAATAGTAAAATATCAGGAACATGTTTGGACTTGCAACTTGATCATGAATTCGTTCGTGTTAAATCGCGCAAGCGTCAAATAGAGAGCAAGTCAAAACGCGCCTGAAAGACGTACGCTCGAACTCATTATCTTGCACAAACTTGTCCACACTGACTTGCCGAGTTTTTCATCTTGTACGAACTTGAGGCTTTATATTACTACAACAATGCTATTTCCTACATAAATATTAATTATTCTTAGTACACGTAACACAACATAAACAATACAGTACCTACCTACCTATCTTGAAAGTTTTAAATAAGAACTTGTGTTAATTTAATAGGGGTCGATTTTTAGACCTCGTCGACCCCCATAATCAGTTTTCGTTTATGTCGACCCCTAGGAAACCGATATCGACCCCAAGGGGTCGATATCGACCACTTTGGGAATCCCTGTTCTAGACCATACCTGGGAACCTTCTAGTTACGCAGATATTGGGGTCAAAATTCCAACTTTTTCACGAGTTTTTTTTTAATTTTTTTATTTAAGTTTTTAATGTTTCATTGCATCCATCAGCACAATGTTTTGAATTTTGAGTGCGTTACATTGAGTCCTACCTGCCGTAAAACGAGATTTTTCGCCCCGAAAATAAAATGTTTCCCCGCAATAATGTTTGCGTAAAGTTACTTAGTTTGATGTACAGAATGCTTGGTTGGCTTCGTACAGGGCCCGTTTACACCTACTTGTTTATCAATGGGATCGCTTGATATTATATTTGAGAGAAGTCTTCGTCGTATACCTAGCTTTTTCGCAACTACAGCCTGAAATTTTAATGGTTGTTTTCCCGCGGCAGAACAACTTGCCATAAGGAGTACTTTCGAAACATAGAGTAAAAGTAAAAAAATGAATATGTTTTTGTTTTAAAATAATTAAAAAAATATTCATCAACTCGAAAACATGAGAATCAATAGTAACACTAGACGTACCTTGTAGTTACTACTCGAATCGCACGCGCCGCCCGCCGCCGAAAGACACGATTTATAAATGTTCAAAGCAAAATAAGCTCTCGCGTGTAGCGATACGACATAAACTAGCCTGCGCGCATCAATTACAAAAGACGCCGCGCGCCGGCTTCCTATTGTATTATTATTGTATTATGTAATACTTAGTTTTTCCGCGATTGTCGTACGCGCAACACGTGTTATCTTATCGTGCAATGGATCGCCATTACAGTTATTGCAATTTGTAGAACGTCGCTATGGTGCAACTGGCCCGGCGACTTTACGCGGAGCCGCAACACTTGGAGTCGCGTACTTCGAACGGGGTCCTCGTCGAAGTACCCGAAAGGCTGCGGCTAGGTTTGGCGTAAGCCAATACTTCGTCTTGAAACTGCTCAACTCTGAAGGACTGCATCCTTACCATTTTCGCAGAGTTCATGCTCTCTACGAAAACGACGGACCGAACAGAATTGTTTTTTGTCAGTGGTTGATGGACAATCAAAATACGAACATTTTGTGGACGAATGAAGCAACTTTTACGCGAGTTGGACTCAACCAGCGTAACGAACATTTTTGGGCTTTGATTATCCCACATGTTATTCGCGAGTGTGCGCACAAGTGCGTTTTATGTGTTAATGTGTGGGCCCGGTAATTATTGGCCACCTCATTGGGCCGCATTTCGTGACAGGACAAGTGGAACCTACCTGAAATGTTACAAATCATTATTCCGGACTTTTTGGACTTTTATTTGTGGTCGCTGGTCGGAGCTCAAGCGCCTAGTGTATCGTGAGGAACACGAAACTCGCGACGCGTTAATTACTGCGATAGTGGACGCTTTTAATATCGTAAGAAGTGACAGAGACACCTTACTAAAATTGAAAGACAACCAATTAAAACGTGCTCGATTGTTTACTCCGTTACCGGGAAGTGTAAGTACCTACCTACTCGTACTTATGTAAATAGTGAACATTGAAAAGTAGTTTAGTTAATTAAACATATTGTAAATAAGTTGAATCAAGTTTTTGAAATACGCCACAAATACTTTTTTAGGTATCTAATTCAGAAAATTATTTTTCTTAAACGATAAACTTGTTTTTATTTAATTTCGTGTTCAGTAAATTGTAGCTACAAACGTAGGTATTTATGACGATCCTAAGCCCGTAAAAGTATAAAGGGAAAATTTGAATAACTTGTTGGGTAAAGCTTGTTATTATCAAGAATAAGTTATCAACTTATCAGCTGATTGAAAAGCACGCGGGTCAACGGCCGCGTGGCCGGTCGGCGGTGGCGCTCAGCGCAATCAGGAGGTATAACTATTGGCTCGTGGTCGGTTTCGAGTTTTGTTTTTCACAATGGTTAATCTGCCATTTTTTGTTTCTAATATTTTAATTGTTTATTAAACGATTGTATTACCAAGGCAAAACCATTTCGCTGCGGGAAAACAACCATTAAAATGTCACGCTGTAATGTCAAGCAAAAAAAACACTGAATAAAGTGTTTTTTTTTTTAATGTGTTTATTCTTGAGTGTCGCCGGCAATTTATTATTTTAGGTCAATTAAAATCATTTTAATCAGTGTTTTTTTGCTTACATATCATTGGTTAGACGTACTGAACGCTGTGTTAAAATTTGTCCACCTATTTTAATGGGACCTTAGATTCCGGTCGGCTTCCAGTATAACAGATACAACGGAATAGGTACCAATATTTTACTTGGACACTCACGGTACGGCTGGTCCATATATTCAAGGTTGCTCAGCGAGTTATGGAACGGGCTGCTTGGAGTCTCTCTGAGGGATCGCATCCGGAATGAGGTGATCCGACAGAGAACCAGAGTTGTCGACGTAGCTCACAGAATAAGTAAGCTGAAGTGGCAATGGGCCGGTCATATTAGCCGTAGAACCGATGACCGTTGGGGTAGACGTGTTCTTGAGTGGACACCGCGAATTGGCAAACGTAAGGTGGGACGCCCTCTAAGTTCGTTTAACCCTATTATAGAACTAGGTAATTCATGAAAAAGTCATTCAATGGGGGTTAAATGGCCTTCGAGGGTTGTATTGATGATTTTAATGATTATAATTATTATAACTCCTTATGTGTTACGGGCGCGACTCATTTTTCATCCACATACAACTCGACACTGACCTGCAAATTGCAAAAAACCTAAGAAAATTTGAATCTCGCGGGCTACCCTGACGCGTCCACCTTAATGTAATGTATACATATTATAATGCTTGGTTGACGGCTTCCTGAAGGGTCCTGTTACACCCTGTATACATATAAAAACTCACTCAAATGACAGCCAGGACCTCGATATGATGTAATGAATGATCACCCATCCACAGACTGACCTCGACAAACGTAACTTAACTTTGGATCGACCCGTGGCCGTGCGGCTATCATTAGGTATTTAGCCACGAGCCCAGGGAAATAGACATAGCGCCCTAAAATAATTTTGAGTGCAAAATTGATTTATCTTGTAGCTATTTTTTAGACAATTGCCATATTTGCAATCACCGGATTGAGAAATAATAATTATAATCTATAGGCAAAGAACTATTTTGTATTTTTTTCAACATTTTCGGCCCTGTAGTTTCACAGTTAAGGGGTGGGAGGGAGATCAATTTTCGCCTATTTAAGAAACTAGGCGAAAATTGATCACCCGCCAAAAAATTAAAAAGAAAAAATTGAAATGAAAATTTTAAAATATATTTTTTAAGTTATTTAAGAAAATAACTTCAAAAATATTAATTTTAAAATTATGAGTTCTTTCATTTGAAGTAACACGATATTTTGCAAAACTTTTTTTTTCATTTTTTCATTTACCCCCCAAAAGTGGCCCCATGTTTAAATTCATTAATTTACGTTACACTGACGTGTTTGGTACGAAATTTGGTACATAAACTTAATAAGTGTACCAAATTTTAACTCAATCGATCCAGTAGTCTTAAAGTAAATTGGCTGGGACAGACGGACAGACACGCGAGTGATCCTATAAGGGGTTCCATAAAAAACGGCACAAATACTTAAGAAAGTTTGAATTTCGCGGGCATTTTAGTCAATATTTTTTTATGACAGCTGTTCATAGGTACTGTCAACTTGGACATGGGGCTGCCATTCAAATAAATATCTATTTACTAGTATGCTTTGTCGTAGTTATTCGGTAATTTTATAATCGTAGATTCACAATCGAGTTCTTTTGCGGGTATGTTCTTCAGGGTGTAAAGGTCTTCCACCATATAAAAATAGAGAATCTTCCGACCAGACCGGTGTTGTGTCTGGTGGGCTGCTGCCCGACAGTTGTTATCGGGTTCTGCTATTTTATTGCTCGCAAATAACTTTACTTGCGCTATGTAGGATTTCGTTGTATTTCGATGTTTAGTTCTTCGTCTGTGTCAGAGATGTCATAGATGGCGTTGTACTACTTTTCGTTCTATGTTGCTGCATTAGTCTTGTAGGCGCGCTACAAACTTATTCTCTTCGTGCGACGTTCGCTTTCTATTAGTACGGAGTTTCAGAGATCAGGGTACTGGCTGTTGTGACATCATCAACAGCTGCGTACAAAGGCTAGCCAGCAGGAACGATTCCTCCGTGTGCCATTCTTTGTTATTTTGTTGGTCTTCAATAGTTAATTTATGAACTTAATCAACCCGCCGTGTTGCCCCGTGTCGTAAAAATATGACAGGGGGTTACAAAAATGTTTTACCGATACAGATTTTTACACAATTCTACTAAATAGTATTTTGTTACTTGCATAGACTGACAACTCTAATCTTGATGCCTTTCTTGACCTTACTTACTTTGACACAATGACACATCTACGACCAGTGTTGGTAGGTTGGGAGCTTTTCTTTTATTTTGGGAAAATAATTGTTCGGGCTTAAATTTGGGGAAATGAAATAGTTGATTGAATTTTCCCAAGAATAAACGAACGCTGTAAAAATTACACTGCTACTGCCATATCGATAAGTTATGATTAAATGCTATTTGTATTCTTAATATGACGATTTCTTCGTGTCGTTCGTGAACAGCAGTAAGTCTTTGTCTTGTTTCGACAAATTCAAAAGTGCTTGTAATAAATGCCACTTGAAATAAATGCTTTGATTTTGATTTCAGACACAAAATTTGATGTATCTCCGTAAATTTTGTTAAAGAAGATTGTAATTTCTCTACATCTCTTCGTTGGTTTCATTTTCTCTTTGACAAATAAATTCGAGTGAAAAGTTCCAAGACATATCGTTTTGGGGGAAAAAAAATTGGGGTATAAAAAAAGATCGAATATGGGGAAAATTCTGAAATTCGAAACAACACTGTTCTTGACCTTTCTTTGACTTTGACACAAACAATGACATATCCGTAACAAGTCCGTCAAAACAAAATTTTCATTTTAAAACAAAAAACCATTGCAAAATTTCAGTAAAGTTATGAGTTAAATCGGAACCAATTTTACGGCAGATTTTTATAAGCAACATGGATGAGTTTCTTGCTACTACTGTGACAACATTGGTAGGTGGTATGCTCAAAGATCAGCCTAGCCTTTTCTCAGTTACTTTTGTTGGGGTCGGCTTCAAATCCAGTTTAACCGCATGCAGCTGAATACCAGTATACCAGCATGCAGCGGCTACCGATCACAACCTAGTCAAAATGATTTCGCCAAAAAATATATCTACAACTTACTTAGTTTTAATTAAATTAGTATGCATGGGGAGGAGTACTTTGACGCCTAAGTGTCCTATTGTCGTCGTATATATGTAGGAACTTAGTTTTAGTCTTCTTTATAGCATTATTTTACTGCTATTTGTAGTCTGTACCTATATAATGTACATGGTAGATAATATACAATTAATAAATTAAATAACTTCGCTAACTAATTGAATTTAAAATTAAAATTAGTATGTGATATCTCTTTTGATACATTTTTGTTATGTGCCAGTGCTAGAGAGAGATCATTATAACGCCTATAAAGGGGAGTATCTTCAGAGGAGCTCTATTACATACCGAATTTCGACTATGCCTCGGAAAGCATATTCAGCCGTTGGTCCCGGCTGCCATTTGAATAGCTTTGCAAGTCGTTACAGGTAGTCAGTGACCGGAGAGTCTGACAGCCAGTCTTACCAAGGGGTAACACCTTATGCAGTTATAATAGGGTTGCCTTCCAATTCACTTTTGACATTAGCAGAATGGTCAACATCAGCTTTGTTTACCACAAGAAAAAATAGAATAGAATAGAACTGGGTTGTGGAGGTCAGATAGGCAGTCGCTCCATGTAAAATACTGATATTCAGCTGCATCCGGTTAGATAGGGAAGCCATTCAATAGGCTAGGCAGATGATGGCTCTTAAACATTACATGTAAAATTTAGTTTTACTTTAGGAATCCTTGTTTCTGTTATATCTTCTGTTATGTTAAGTTAACAAAGAATAGTACTTATATTTATTTAAACTTTATGAACAATACTGGTACATAGGTGGACTTAATGCCACAAGGCGTTCTCTACCAGTCACCTTTGGGACAAATAAGACAGCATTATGATATAGTACAAATAAATAAAATAAAAAACAATCATTATGTTTTAGAAAAATCAAAATACAGTCAAATGATTCTAAACTATAAATTGTTGATGGTTAAATTCAAAATCGAATGAAAAAATTTGACAGTTTGTCGTAACTTGATGTGCTGGTGACGCTACATATACAGGGTGAAATTTTTAGATGGGGATACCTGCCCTTACTGTGCCATCTCAATATTTCCTACATTTACTATCACTCATCCCTGTATAAATGTGTGTCTTCATACACATATAATATTATAATAATAAAAAATTAATAGGTACCCAATTTTCGAAAATGGCAATATCACATTGTACTGGGATCAATCCATCATCACTGACAGGACTATTGTAGCCAATAAGCCTGATATAGTGGTGGTGGATCGATCAGAGCGGCGCGCAATGATTGTTGACGTAACGGTCCCGCATGATGGGAACCTCGTGAAGCCGAAAAAGATAAGCAAATAAACTTGGCTCGCAAGGTTGTCGACATGTGGGATGTGGACTCAGCGATCATTGTGCC
Source organism: Eugnorisma glareosa (assembly GCA_947578425.1). Classification (NCBI taxonomy): domain Eukaryota; kingdom Metazoa; phylum Arthropoda; class Insecta; order Lepidoptera; family Noctuidae; genus Eugnorisma; species Eugnorisma glareosa. The sequence continues at coordinate 3,841,894 of OX387984.1, forward strand.
GATAGTCGTATCAGCCCATGGCTTAATTGCCAAGAGCCTCGATGAATACCTGAGGAGGCTCTCGCTAGGCAGCTGGATCAAAGGCTTGATTCAGAAAGCGGTACTCCTGGACACAACTCGTATTGTTAGGTTTCTCTCTCTGGAGCTCTGACCGCCGCCGCCGGTAGCTTGGACCCTGTTCCCGACACCGGTGGGCTAAAAATTTTTATATTTCTAAATGTCTTTTTTTTTAAAGAATATTTAAAAATGTAATAAATTTGTAAAGATATAAATAATGGATTAATATTTATTTCAGACCAAGTCCATATATAAAAACATCTTAAACACTGTTTTAAACTTTCACGGTTACACATAAACTGTCACTTACGGGATATCTTCCGTGATTTTCTGTTATTTTGAGCTCCCGATATTTCGACGCTGTTGCAAGCGCCATGATCGCGGGTTGACTGGCGAGCCGCTGGTGGACCCGCGATCATGGCGCTTGCAATAGCGTCGAAATATCGGGAGTTCAAAATAACAGACAATCACGGAAGTTATCCCGTAAGTGACAGTTTATGTGTAAAAACATCTTTTTTTAAATATTTAAATGACGAACGATGAGTGGTCATCCAGTGCAACATCATTGGACTGTCCATTCTGTCGGCCACGATAGCCAAGCTGTTAGAGCTACCGCGTACTCGCCGCATCAGGGATGCTACACACATCAAAAGTGTCTAGGGATCAAGCATTTTTATGTGGATTTCTTGAGATTGAGATGTGGCTTTGTAATAAATTTATGATTTTATAAATTTATATGGATCCTTTTTGGTGCATTTCATAATTTGAATCAGGAACTGTGAATCAAATTCGAGTAAAAGATGAAAATCAGCTGTCAATATTTTCCCTATAAAAACATACAACGCATTGAAGACATTATTAGTGCTACTGTTTCCCTACTACTGATTAAAACCAACGTTATTATGGAGCGGCGACGTCATTTAAGCAGGGAAGAAATGCTCAGAGCCGTGGGAATGATAGAAGCTGGTTCCCGGCAACGTACTGTGGCTTTAGCTCTGAATACAAGTCAGAGTGTTATCAGTCGACTTTGGACACGTTACCGAAGCACTGGTACCGTGGCTGAGCGCCATGGAGGACGGTATCGCTGCACCACACGGAGACAAGACCGATACATTCAAATCTTAACTCGAAGAGCTCCAACAATAACCGCCATGATGTTAGCCGTGAGGCTTCATCACTCTTCAGGGAACTTAATTAGCGACCAAACAGTCAGAAACCGCTTGCATGAAGTGAACCTTCATTCCCGAAGACCGCTACGGGTACCACCTATAGCAATGCACAATCGTAGGATACGATATCAATGGGCTCTTGAACACAGAAATTGGGCAGAAGAACAATGGCGTTTCGTGTGCTTTTCTGATGAGTCTCGTTTTGGTATGAGACCGGATACAAGACGTATACGACACTGGAGAACCCCTGGACGCCAACAGCGATTAAAATCCTGCCAGGAAGTCCATCCTTATAGTGGTGGAACCATCATGGTATGGGCGGGTATTTGGATCGGCGGAAGAACTGAGTTGATTTGGATCAGAGGCAACCTCAACGCTCAAATTTATGCTGAGACGATTGTATCAGACGTCATCGTTCCTCTACAAGTGCAAATCGGTCCCTTATTTCAGTTAATGCATGATAATGCACGACCGCACACCGCAAGAGTTGTAAGACAGACTCTCGCCGCAGCTAACATCAATGTCCTGCCCTGGCCTGCTCAGTCGCCAGACTTGAATCCGATTGAGCATGCATGGGATATGCTACAGAGAAGAGCTCTGCCGAATATGGAGGGTATCCAGTCGCAAGAAGACCTTTTTTTGTTGTTGCAACGAACATGGGCGGCCATTCCACAGCGTGATTTGGATGAACTCATTTTGAGTATGCCAAACCGATGTTCTTGTGTTGTTAGTGTTCGCGGTAGAAACACGGATTATTAATTGTTTAAGTTACCCAATAAAATTTTAAAGAAAACTGTTATTTCAGTCTTTTTTTCGAACTTTTGTGTTAGTGGTTCAAATGTCAAAAATCCCTTTATTAGGAAAATGGCAAATTTCTTTATTAATGCAAAGGTGACTTGGTTTATCGTTACTGTGACAAACGAAAACACTTTATTTGATGAATCCTTAAAGAAAATTTTAATTAATATCAATCAGGAGAAAAGTTATTGCAAAAATATATGTTGATCCCTAGACACTTTTGATGTGTGTATTTGTGTATAAGAGCGTAAAAATCAGGCACACCATACTCCGCGAACATCCCGATAAACTGCAAAAGCGCATATAAATAGAATTAAAAAAAAGAAGTCTGGATTCATTCTTAACGGATTGATCGTTGATGGTACAACATAAACAAAATTGTAAAGCCGTAGGGAGGCCTTAGCTCAGCAGCGGGACAGAGCAGGACAGGCCGATATAAAAAAGAAGCAACAATTTATTTTCAATTATTTTTTTTTAGAATGCCAACAGCTACAACGGCCTAACTCTAGTCATAGGCAACGAAAGTTGTGACCTAGACTCCGCAGTGAGCGCCATAGTCTTTGCGAATTTTTTGAGCTGGCAATACAATCGGATAAGATGCAAGGTTTGCACTAAAGGTCATCGTGATGAGAATTCTCCATTGAAGGACGATATCTTCGTTCCAATTTTGAATGTGGACCGCAAAGATTATGAGCTGAAGACTGAGGTGGTTTACTATTTCAAGAGTAAAGGAATTAGTGATACTAACCTGGTTTTTAGGTATGTATAATTTTTTTTTCATATCACACCGACTGCCTGCGTGCGTGGTCACAAGGGCGCGTGGTCAAAGTGTTATTGGGCTTTTTGTTCAGGTATTTCTCAGTGGCAGTTTAGGAACCCACATTTGTGCCCTGTTGATGTCAATCGCCCCATATTAAAAATAAAAATAAATGTTTATTGTGTCTCAAAAGTTTACAATTACGAATGAAACAGCCCCAGTAAGTAATTAATAATACTTCTGTTGGGGTTGTCTTGCTGCTTCCCTTTTGAAAGTTGTCAAAATTGAGATTTTATAAATAAAAAGTAATTAGGAGCTCTATGTGGTGTGTAATTGTGAGTATTTGTGACTATGTCGCAGTCATCTGGTTGAATCTGCTATTTGATTGAATGACTAGCGCGTTCATTGACTGACAACATTCAATTGAATGACTAGGCCGAACATTGATTGAACAAGCGTCACTCAACGTCCAGCTAGTTAGCGGATTGTAACATAGTCCTTTGAACAGAGCGGACGTAAAATCAGTCAGGTGATTCAGTCAGTAATTTTTTAATTCTCCCAAAATTCTCATGAGCATCCTACCTGTTAGGCATACCTAATCTTTATGATCCACTATGGACGACCTAAAATCTTGGCGGCCAATGATGAAACTTACGGCAATCGACAGAGAAAAATATTACAAAACGAAAATATTCTATGATAAATTGTCGAAAACAGTAAACTTTCGGAGATTTAGAGGTTTAAAAATAAAATATTAGACTAGTTCTATTTTTATCAAAATGGCTGTCCCAGTCTTTTATTCTTTGCATTCCTTAAATTAGTTGGTAGAAATACTCAGAATTGCCTATCTTAAGACTTAAAATACAATATAAAATCATAATAAGGTGTGTCCATGTCATGTCCTCATTTTTGTTATCTAAAGTAAGGTTACCTTTTAAGTTGCGAACTTATGGTCACCCTAACCAAACATTACAAAGTCGGCTACATCCCATTCAACGACTTCGATAAATGACGTTCAGTCAAGACGTTGAACGTTACATTCAATGACTTGACGAGTTGTCCTTTAGTCATTCAATTGAATGTTGTCATTCAATGAACGCGCTAGTCATTCAATCAAATAGCAGATTCAACCAGATGACTGCGACAACTATAGTAGTGTATGATGATGGGTTTGTGTGTGTGTTCGCGTGTTTGCTAGTGTGTAATGGTGGGTTTGTGTCTATGTTTGCGTGTTTGCTAGTGTGTTATGGTGGGTTTGTGTGTGTGTTTACGTGTTGCTGATAGTGCCATAATAGCCGAAATTGGAATTCATCCCAAGGTTAATATTTTTTTGTGAAATTAATGTAAAGTCATGGACAATTCTTTTTAGACTTTATATTCAGAGTTGCAACATTAAAATTGTTTCGTTATTGAAATTTATTAAGATATCTTTGTTTCAGAGATGATCACGATTTCAATGAATTGGTGAACAAGTCCAAACCTAAAGTAGTGCTGGTAGACCATCACGCTTTGGCCAGAAGGGACAAGTTCCTAGCCCCATTCGTGACTGAGATCATTGATCACAGGTGAGGTCATCTTTATTAAATTCCTGAGGTCAGTCCAACACGTTATGTACTTCCAATCTCGCCTGTACTCGTAGCTGTCTCGCTATCATTTTCAATTCGACCCATATGTATGTAATACCAGCTTATGTCTGCGGCTTTGCGCGGCTGTCGGCTTGGTGTTCGGTACTGTCTCACGCGATCGGTAGTATAAAAAGTTTCCTATATGTTAATCCAGGTTATAAACTATCCTAGTGCTAAATTTCATCCAAATCCGTACAGTAGTTTATTGTAGTTTTCGTTAAAAAGTAATAAACATCTATCCATCCATGCATCCTCCCAAACTTTCGAATTTATAAGTATTAGTATGATGTTTGTCCGCGCATACGAGTATGTCAAACACTATGTATAATCTCAACATGAATGATGTAACCAAAATCTTGTAAGAATATTTTGATTTAAAAGAGTGTCCATGGAGTTTCTTGCCCATTCTTCTCCATAGAGATCTACGCTATGGAGAACTACAGTACTTTCACAAGTTATTATGCCTTGTGTCTGTGACTGTAGCTTCGTTTTCTTTGTTTTTCTGACATTCAAAAGTGCCTATAATGGTCTAATTGAAATAAATTCTTTAAGTTTGAGTTCAAGCGTTACTTTGCGGATCGATGATACAAAAGTACGCAAAATAATACGTGTTTTTCAAGATTGAAGTCAAGAGTAGGCCCATTTAATATTTAAAAAAAAATGCAAAGAAAGATCCAGGCAGCCCGCGTAGCATGCAGGGGCGTGCCGTCCATAGAGGCAATTAGGCCTAGCCTATCCTACCATTCCTACCAACAACGCAACAAATGCATTTATTATAACTATATTAATCAAAAATAAAAAAATCTCCTGATATAATACTTAAAGCAACTTGTCGCGGCCGTGTGACGTAACTGATAATAATACTACGACGCTCGCTCCCGGCCGTCTAGGCGAGGCCCCAGCCGGCCTAATTTCCATTGATAAATTTACGCACACTGATGCGTATTTTCGTGTATATGAACGGCACACACGCTAGATTAATATATCAATAGATGTGACTACTTTGAGGGTCATCTTAAGTAGAGCGACGCTGTGACGTTGCGAGTTTCTTTTTGGGTATCCGTAAGCGTAGCCTACCCTCCGTGGGGAACCACTGCACGCCACTGGTAGCATGGCAATATTATCTCTATTCTACCAAGAATCGACAAAGCTCTTTCTATACAACTTGACATGTCTGTCATACATTTTTAACATCGCCATGCTTGCAACGATAGAAATCTTCCCACAATCTGTCATTTTTTTTCGATTCTTCGTCGACAAAACCCGTTTCTACGGTGGTCATGCTACGCGGGCAGGAATAGTGAAGAAAACCTCATTTCTTTTTAGGACATTAGACAAATCAGGCTGGCTCTACAAAGACGACGTGCGCTCCACGCTAGAGACGGCTGGCTCCTGCTGCACGCTCATTGCTCAACGGATCAAGGACCTGAGCATGTTGGTAGCCAAGGAAGGCGACTTCTTCAAGGATAATCCAATCTGCGCAGAGATGCTCTGGGGTAAGTGTCCACGCACCAAAGATTCGATAATTTCTCAATACCAACCAAGGAGTTTGGAAGTTGGTGTTGTGACACCTCCGTGCCTCGGAAAGTGCAGACGCCAGCATATGAAGTCACCTGAAACTGTCAAATTTTCCCGATCAACCTTGAACCTGTTTTAGCGATAAAGTGGCGTCCGCTAAAACACGCGCGTGTCACGTGTCTGTTTTGAAAAATAGTTCGAGCGTTGCCAAAACACGCGGGTAGTGCGTGTGACGTGTTTTCTAAGGATATTTTGACGGCGGACACCTGTTCCGTGCACGAGGTTACCCGCGCCGGTCGTGTCGGACCTTTTCTGTGAGAGTAAAAGAATACGGAGTACGCCTGCGCTAGCGCACTCACTCTCACATCCTATAATATCTCCTGCAGTCCTGCGGGCATGGCTAATCTACACTGCACCGTCCAACACTACAGGCAACTCCGAGACCCAAAATCTGGTCAACCAGATTTACCAAGGAGAGTCGCGTTACCCAGCTGGGTTGTTAAGATTAAATAGGCAGTCGCTCCATGTAAAATACTGGTATTCAGCTGTATGAGCTGCATACAATTTTGGTCATTTTTATTACGGTTCCGTATATAAAAAGAGACAGAGAAGAGCAAGAAGAGCGCCTCTCGCCATCAAACGTAAAAGGTTGGCGAGTTTAGAATTAAGGAACACCTCTGTACTATAATTTCTTTAAATAATAATAAAAAATAAAAATAAAATAATATACCCGAAAGGTAACCAGCGGGATCCTATTACTAAGCCTCCGCTGTCCGTCCGTCCGTCCGTCTGTCTATCAGCGGGCTGTATCTCATGATCCGTAATAGGTAGACAGTTGACATTTTCACAGAATGTGTATTTCTGTTGCCGCTGTAACAACAAATAATAAATTAAAGGGGGTCCGCTACTACGATTGTACCCTTTATGCGAGAGTCCAACTGGCTCTTGGCTGGTTATTGTATTACATTTTTGGAAAGAAAACCTCGCAAGTAGCATTCTAAGCTTTTACGATAATAAACTGAAAGGAGATGTTTGATTTTGGGCCACCACTATGTACCTACACTATAAAGATAAATAGGAAAAAAATAGGGGAATTTCATAAAAATAGTAAAAAAATAATTTGAAGAAAGGTATAGTGGTACAATAATGATCATATGTAAAGTTTTTTTAATAAAATAACCCTATTTTTAGGGCAGCCATGACAGTTGTGTTTGTCAAATGAAGTTTGATGACTTTGACAGTTTTAAGAAGTGACGTTTTTCAGTCTTTCCTTGCTTTGAGTCTGAAACCCAAGATTTTCGAAATTCTGATTGTTTATTTTTATCGCAGGTATTACGATACACGTCAATAAAATGTTATTGTCAAAATGTCATTTTTCGCTTGCTGCTCATCTGATCCACCATCTTTAATTTCATTTTGTGTTCCTCTCCTTGCCAAAGTTAATTTGAATGTACTATGAAACGAAGTGAAATTAATGAAAATTAACAATAAAAAACGGTTACTGTAATACATAGCGATATTTACATATAGTGTACATAGTGCTGGCCCAGGCTCCATACATTTCTGGAACATCTCCTTTATGTCAGTTATATCTGAAAATGTATCCAAATTCCACCCAATAAGACACTTAATTGCAGAAATTGTGGTAATAAAATTTCACAGGGTGCAGTTTTTTCTTCTTCTGTGTATGTTTTGCGCCTACGAGGTTTTCACAATTATTTCAACGTCTGAGACACTTAAGTTTAACACGAGATATCCAGATAGATTGATTATTCCTCTACTTAATGAAAAGCCAACTATATCGCAGATGTTGCTTTCCAATGGCTAAATACCAGAGATAGCAACTTTGACTCAAAGGGAACATTCCTTTATTTTTAAAAAGAAACAAATATGCATTCAGAGATTTTCGTGAATTCGCTTGCCACACTCGGTAATCGAACCGTCTAAAATTCGAAAAAAGGTACTAGCATAAGTAATAGAATGAATTTTTGAGTAAAAGTGCTCTAACTTATCCCATTGAATTAATAAGTTTTCATTTAATTCATGGTTTTTCTTTCATTTAATTTATCATGTTTCTTGAGAGAGATTTGATTCTTATTATTGAACCTATTTGCTAAAACTAGCAACTATAAAAAGTCGAAAATGTTCATTTCATTTCTACTATACCAACCTAAACATAGTTGGGAAAAGGGTAGGGCAGATAATGATGTTTCGTCTTCAATTCCAGCCACTATGATTCTGGACACGGTTAATTTCTCACCTGATGTAGACAAAGCTACTCCTCATGACGAAGAAATGACGCTATTCTTGGAGAGTCTGATGGGACCAGGCGATCACAAAGCTGACAGGTAAGTGACCCGAAAAAAAAAAACTTCAAGTCTTGTTTGTTTTTGTTTTATCTTGTGTCAGCGGGTCGTTGTCGGTATCCTATCCTGTACTATTAAAAATGAGCAACATTGGTATTGTTGTATGTATATATACCGCATGTCATTACTTCCCAGAATTTGACGCGTATTAGCTACACTATCGAATGGGGTAATAAATATACAGTGTTTTTTTTTTTCAAAATCAACTGAGTCGATTCCTGGTAGGAATATTGAATGAGCGTGGCCGCAACTTCGCAAAATATTAAATGGCGGACACTTAGGCTGCGTTTCCAACAGAGATGAGCGAGGATGCGTAGAGAGGGATGTTTGTAGAACTAACCAATCATATAGCTAGAATACCTCAAGCTATGAAAAAGAAGCGATATTATTGGTTAGTTTCACATCTCTGGTGGAAACGCAGCCTTATACTGGCCAAGAGATACAAACTCCTTTGGCAATTGGGTCACATGTCTTCATGATTTATATGCTCTATCTCAAAAACGGTTGGGCGTATGAAAACATTTTCAGATCAAAATTTGTCGCAAATTTTATGCTCTACAATTTTATAATACATGTTAACATCATTGGAGCTATAGAAACCGAGATAATCGCGAAAAACTGACTTTTGTGACCTTTGACCTTGAATAACTTACGACGCAGACACGAGATTTAATGAGGCTTTTGAGGCAACTTTTAGAACACCAAAATGAACGTGTGTATGAGTTTACAGCTTATTATCTCTCATTCTGAGGTGAAACCCCTAATTTGACTGGGCTAAGGGTAGAAGGGACACCAATGCAAAACCATGATCTGTTACCACGTATGCAGTACATCAATCTGAGTACCCCTACATAGACATTTTTCATCGGTTATTAAAAAAAAAACAGCAGTTTCCTACAAAATTGCAATACCTACATGATCAAAATGTATCGACAGCAGATTTTTTTTTAATAACCGATGAAAAATGTCGACGAAGACTCAGAATCGCGGACCTGTGGACGGTGAGCTATGGATTAGCTCGCCGTCCGTCCGTCTTATGACGACAGGCCGTGTCGACGGCGCGCGAGTGTTCCACGCGCGGCTCAAAGAGATGTCAGCAAACAGGAAGGGGTCCGAAAGGACCGATGCCTGCCAGGGTTGCGGGACTGTTCGAAAGAGATACCGCGGCCCTGGAACACAAAGGGCAAAAGAAGGAACATGGATGGGTTTTAGTCGGTAAAAGTCTGACACTCCCTCCTGCTCAGCCCAGAGCGGGAGGAGTTATTTGATGATTTCCCATCCGAAAAAATAAGAAGGGGTATAGAATGCTGTACTGAATACGTGGTTACAGTTTTCGCGTCGGCGACCCTTCCTCCATGTATACGAGTAGTATCTTGAATCGCTTTGACTGCAGGCAAGTCGTAAATGACGACCTGATCGCAGCGAGGAAAAACGTGGCGAACCTGACCGCCGCCCAGCTCTTGAAGAAAGATGTGAAAATCGTTGGCGACGTCTATATACCCAGTTTTCCAATACTTGTCAAGGTAAGCCAATCTATCTATTCCAAGGCTGCTCAACTTATTTTGAAGGTGGCTCAAATTTTTGATTCCTTGTCTACCAGTAGACCATCAAGTAAATAAAATTTATTTATTAAACAAACCTTAAAGTTACGCATAGTTTAATAATAAGCTTATAAAACCTGAATCACACACTATGAAGAGGTTTTTGTGATAAAAATTTATCAATATTAATTTTATTATTATTTTTATATTAGCTTCTTGAGCATGAATTTGAAAATGACAAGCAAATTATTGCTTCGATCGGGTTTGAAATTCTGAAATCTGTTTTCAAAAGACTGTCGTTAGATGACTGCTGTCGTGACCACTGTTCGCACTTCAAATGCGTTGGCCTGGGGTTGAGCAACCTTGATCTACATAAGACCTTCGTCAACGTGAATATATTATTAAAATGAATATTACTTATATTTGAACCGGATTTTGTTAACACTTCAAGGGTTTTTTTTTTGCACGAACCGTAATGTTTTCTAAACTAAAAGTCGCCTAAGTTACTCTTTATGATATCAGCTATCTGCCCGTAAAAGTCCAGGTCTCGGAGGTTAGCCGGAAAAACAGACAGACAGACAAAAATGTTATAAGTACCGTAAATATATACTTTCATATGTATCCGGTAAAATGCTGTTATTCTTTAGCAGACATATTTTTTTTTTTTATTGGGCCAAAGTGGTAACAGATTGGGTTCTGAATAGAACCCGGCAGGCCCAGAAGGTGATGGCGAGACAAGCTGGATATCAAAAGGAGTGGAACAGAGATAAATGGAAAGACGGAACGGAAGCCGTTGCCCTGCAGTGGGACACATCAAGCTCCTAATAATAGATTAAAGTCACCTTTTGTGTCGTGTGACCACGTTGGTCTTCTAAAAGGTGTAACAAGACCCTTCACGAAGCCGTCAACCAAGCATTCTGTACATCAAACTAAGTAACTTTACGCAAAAATTTTTGCTGGGAACCGCCTTTTTTTTTGGGGAAAAAATCACGTTTTACGGTAGGACTCAATGTAACGCACACCTACCCTACCTACCTTTTTGACCTAGTGGATGTGTTTATTCTAGAGTGCCGCCGGCAATTTATTATTTTAGGTCAAAATAAAATCACTTTAATCAGTTTTTTTTTTGCTTGGATATCATTGGTTAGACGTACTGAATTTGTCCATCAATTTTAATGGGACCTTATACATATAAACAGAAACATCACAAAAACGTCAATAGGTTCGTCCGGATGTTGAAACACTTTTAAGCTCTTAATACTAACATAGCAAATAATACTTGGCTAATGTACAGTCGCCAGCACATCAAGCTACTATAATCTGTCAAATTTCTTTAAAAGATTTTCAACTTTATCGCTAAAGCATTATTAGGTTTAAGGTTGATTGGGAAAAATTGACAGTTTCGGGTAGTTTGATGCTGGCGTCTGTATCCTGAAATTGCCTACCATGATCACGGGGAAATTTGACTGTACTTTTATGTCCTCTCCTAGGAGTTCTTGAAGCGTCCCGGGGCGCTGCAGGCCGTGTCGGAAGCCCTACGGCAGAACAAGTGCACCGTGGCCCTCCTACTCGGCATGGACCTCACCGAAGGGCTACAGAGGGACACAGCTTTGTACTCGCCTGATCAACCCGAGAAGGCGATGCTGGTAAGAAAATAATCCATAATGAGAGGGTGTGTAAAAAAGCATAAAAAGGCAAGGAACAAGGTCATGCATTGACTTTATTGGTGAGCTGTTGCCCGCGACCTTCGTCCGAAATAATTATAATATAATAATTATAATATATATAATATAATATATATAGTCCGAAATAATTATACAAGTATTACTTGGATATTTGAATCGCATTTTGTTTACAATTTCTAAGGTTTTAATTTTTTTGCACGAAGCCCTAATTTTTATCTATACTTCTATACTAATATTATAAAGATGTAAACTTTGTTTGTAAATTTGTATGTAGGGGGTTATATCTGCATCTAACAACTAATACTAAAATAAAAGTAACCTAAGTTCCTCCTTAGAACATCAGTCTACCAGTAAAAGTCCCATCAAATCGATTCAGAGATTAGCCGGAACAAACCACAGAAGGACAAAAATTTAAAAAAAAGATTTTTACTATAAGTCCCCTTTTTACTTTCATATGCATTGCGGAGGGCTGTCCCTAAGACCCTGTATTATCATTTATTAGGTATACTTAAGCCGAACCCGGGGTCTTCAGGGACAGTTAAATTGTTTCCAGGACCTTTGAGATCCATTACCCTGGCTCTTTGCTGGTGGTCAAGAATAGTATGGTGGGCGTGTCCAAAAAAAATAACAGTTCGTGGATCACTACAGTATGATGAGCATATGTATCTGTTGCAGCTTAGTAAGCACCTGCTATCATGGTCGCGCGTGTCGCTGGGGCTGTCCCCCGAGCGGCTGAGCGCGGCTGAAGAGTGTCGCTACTACTGGCAGCTGAACCTGTCCGCCTCGCGCAAGCACTACATCCCGGCCGTCAGCACCTTCACTAGCAATACATGATCACACAAACACTACGTCTTTTATTTAAAAATGCTACTAAAAATAAAAGAAAAAGTTCCTGGACGGGGCCAAAAATACCCCGGCTAATTCTCTCTTAATCTTTTGAATACCACTGTCATATATACGTGATAAGCAAGCGCGTGCCCTGTACGCCAAACAACACAAATATGTGACAAAATGGTAGGTGAAATTGCGGCTTGGCGTGGAAGACCAGAGCGTGCGGTTATGCCCTGGCGGTCAAAAGATAGTTACTCCTTATGACATCAGCTATCTGCCAGTAAGTCCTGTCAAAATTTGTCCAGCCGTTTCGGAGATTAGCCGGAACAGACAGAAAAAAAGGTTTTTTGGTATAGGTACGGAATACAGGGTGAATTTTTGAAGTGTACGTGGGTGGCCAAATCCGAAACTACAAGACGGATTTTGTAAAAACTAAAACTGTTACATTGGATTTTTGGAAAATTGTTCATTCCCCAGGCCAGGAATTGAACTTTTTTTGGAATCGAAATTGATTTTGGAGAAAAAACACTATTATTACCCCATTCGATAGCTTCGCTAATAATGGCGAAATTCTGGGAAATCATTATTGGCGCCAATTCTACAACTTTTACTTTTGCCTTCAACTGTGAAGAGTTAGTAAACATTTGAAATTAGAATAATGTTGTGAAGATGACTGCACTGCCAGTGTCTCTTATTCAAGGACATGTATTTAAAATATGAAAAAACATATTTAACCTTTTTCTTAAATTTGCCGCATGCTGAATTTAATCCCTATTAGCGACACTATTGAATGGAGTACTACTATTGTGTTTGTTTTTTTTTCAAAATCAATGGGTAATATTGATTTTCCAAAAATCTAATAATGCAGATTTCGTTTTTATTAAAATCGGGAATGAGACTCCTTCGAGTATTTTTCGCTATTCCTCAGTTTCGGATTTGGCCATCCACGCCCACGTGAAAAATCCACCCTGTATTTGTATAGATTATATTAGTGTTCATTTCAAGGATTGTTAAATGAAATACAATGTATACAATTATCTTCATTCTGTTTATTTAAAACTTTATAAATTATGTTTATTACATGATTGAGGACTTAGATATTATTTACATTTATTTTTTCTAGCTAATGAGTACAAAAATAAAATAAAAGGTGTAACAAGACCCTTAACGAAGCCGAAGGGTTTTCCTCATCATTGCGATCATTTTTTTGTTCTAGACCATACCTGGGAACCTTCTAGTTACGGAGATATTGGGGGCCAAAGTTCCAACTTTTACACAAGTTTTTTTTTAATGTGAGATTTTTACTTTAAACACCTCCAATGACCCCGGTACTATTCAATCCATCCATCAGCACAATGTTTTGAGTCCGTTACATTGAGTCCTACCGTAAAACGTGATTTTTCACCCCAAAAAAAAAGTAGTTTCCCAGCAATAATTTTTGCGTAAAGTTACTTATTTTGCTGTATATAATGCTTGGTTGACGGCTTCGTGAAGGGTCCTGTTACACCCTGTATAGGAAATAATAATATTATTGCTTTTCCTTTTTGTGTACGCGAAGATGAACATTCAACGTACTTACTTGCCTAAAACTTTTGGCACATATTTCACATTGATATTGTTTTTCATCACTGTGTGTACGAATATGACTCGACAAAGTACCTTTTCTATTAAAACTACGCAGACATATATTACACTTATAAGGTTTTTCACCCGTGTGTGTTATCTTGTGATTTTTTAACACAGATGACGCACTAAAACTGCGCTGACATATATCACATTTGTATGGTTTCTCACCAGTGTGTTTATTACGCGTATGTATGTCCAAAGCATGCTTCTGAATAAAACTTTGCTGACATACATCGCATTTGTAAGGTTTTTCACCTGTGTGTATTCGAATATGTTTAGCCAAATTATTTTGATAATTGAAACCACGCTGACATATATCACATTTGAAAGGTTTTCCAGAATTATTGTGACCAGAAATAATATGAGATTTCAACATTGGCCGATTAATAAAACCAAGCTGACATATTTCACATTTGTAAGGTTTTTCACCAGTATGTGTTCGAATATGGCTATCTAAGTAAGTTTTCGTGCGAAAGCTACACGGGCATGACTCACACTTGTAAGGTTTTTCACCAGTGTGAGTTAGTATATGATGTTTTAAATGTGCGCTTTGACTGAAACGTTTCGGACAAACGTCACATTCGTAAGGTTTTTCACCAGTGTGCACACGAAAATGTACAGCTAGCAGTTTATTTAGACGAAAACTACGCTGACATACATGACATTTAAAAGGTTTTTCACCAGAGTGTATGCGCATATGATTTGTTAAATGATGTTTTAATATAAAAGTACGCTGACATATACTACACGAGTGAGGTTTGTCACCACTGGGTTTTCGATTACGTTTTTGTAAAAAACCTATTTTGCTAGATTCTTTGATTTTAGTTTTAGGTCTGGATGTACGACATTTTGTCGTGCGTGTTTCTTTTGAGCCTGGTAATTCATTTTTCATTTGCTGGGCAGTAATTGTATGTTCAAGATTTCCTCTTCGTATGTCTGGTGTTGCCTTCTTCGCGACGGGGGGGCCTGCGATTATAAATAGTTAAGGTAAGTTATGGAATAATAATAAAAATATTAATAAATATCGCTGGACGTTACACACAGCGCCATCTAGGTGCCACACTAATCAACGAGGCTTGTGTCGTGGACACCAGATAGTTGATAATACTGCATAGATACTTTTTGTTTGTAAATACATACTTATTATACATATACACATCCATGACTCGGAAACAAATGTCCATGCTCATCACACAAACATTTGCTCCTACCGGGATTCGAACCCGGGACCCTAAGAACGTAAGGCAGCCTCACTACAGCTGCGCCATCCGGGTCGTCGAATTAGGCGTTACTTTGCGAAAAACCATGACATTAAATGTGTTATGCAAAGTATTTAGTTATAATTCCGCGAAAAAGATCCAGGCTTGCAGGATACATCACTGAGCATGTGCATATTATTTTTGCTCCTTGATCTTTTTGGAAAGCTTCGACAAACTACAGTAAACTCTAACATTTTCAATTGGCCGTAGCTCTGGTCTCTAGTAGACTGGTACTTGTCGCCATAATATGAATTGGAGACCTTATTACGAGCTTATTATTGAGGGCTATCGTTTTTGAGCTCGCCAGATGGCGCCACTGTCGCTTATATCATGTCAATAATTCTATTTTATACTTTAAAGTACCAATAACTTTATATAAAAGTTTATTTTAATACCTATAACAACATAGTGTAAACTCCAGATCATTACAATATTCTCCCTAAAATTAGCAAGCATCAAACATTTAAAAATCATTTTACCCCAAGTATTAGCAAATAAGATCATAAGTTGCTATCTAAAATCTTCCAAGTCATAATTAATCAGGATTAAGCTCAATCTAGACCACAATTGTGAATATTAGTAAAAATACGTGATAAAAAAGCACGCAACGCGTGAACTTTCTACGACATCTGACAGTTCAGTGCCCTAGCGCTACACTAGCGCCACTAGCGGTTAATTACACGCGATAGCCACTATTGGTTATCGAGAAGATGTTGGAATATTTTTTTTGTAGGTATTTGCGGTGAAATTGTGGCTCGACGTGGAACGCCGATACGTTTACAACAACAACCACACAACCACATACCAACCATAGTATACAGGGTGAATTTTTCAAGTGGGCGTAGTGGACCAAATCCGAAACTATGAGGAATATCAAAAAATGCTCGAGCTTTTTTCGCTGTACCTCATAACACACACACACAAGTGTGCAAGTGCACAAGTGAAGTGTCACTAACATAGTTTTAAGTTTCTGTTTACTAACATAATTTGTATTTTATCATATGTATGTTAGTCTGCTAGGTATACAGAGTGAATTTGTGCCAAGTGGGCGTGGATGGCCAAATCCGAAACTATGAAGATATTGTTAAACTTAAAACTATGATAGTAACACTTTACTTGTGCGGTACGTCACTGTGCTTTCATGTGTGTTTAAACTTTACGCTCTGTGGGCCTAAAATGGCTGCTTTATCAGAATCATAATATGAATCACGTTAAAAATTTAAAATTCTTAAAATGGTCTTTATGGTTATGATCACATAGTCCATTTTAAGAGTTTTAAATTTTTAACGTGATTCGTATTATGATTCTGATAAAGCAGCCATTTTAGGCCCCATGGGGTTGAAAAGGTTAACTAATAAGTACTAATAACTCACCATCGACTCGCGGTTCTACTTTTATCTCAATATAATCCGTATGACCATCACTTTGATATTCTTCCTTCAGACTGACGTAATCTTCATCTGACAGTTCCTCCCCTGCAGCATTGCCAACCTGCCACTCATCTATGGTCATGTACTCTATGGATGATGTAGTGAGTCCCCCGAAGTACTCAAGTTTGCCTTGGTAAATTAATGGTGAGCCTGGCTGTAAAAAAAAAACAAATTGGGGTGTTTTTTCCCTGGTTTATGATTTGTCCATTTACTGATATTCAGCATCTTTTGTGTATGTTGATGAATAAAAAACGGTCAATAAAAAAATTTAAAAACCCGACTGCGTAAAAAAATAAAATAAAAAGCATAGAACATAGCGACTTAACAGTCGGGACCCATTATTGGGACGATTTAAACCGGTCTATATATGTTAATGGGTCCCGACTGTTAAGTCGCTATGTTCTACGCTTTTTTTTTGTTTTATTATTGAATAATTTTTATTTTGATATACCCAGTGTCACTCTCACAGTAAATACGAATCTAACGACACCTCTCAAGCTAAAATCCATCGAGCCGTTCAGGCCACAGAGCGTGCCAAACAATTATACATACATACTCTCGAAAAACATAACCCTCCTTCTGGCGCAGTCGGGTAAAAACAATGAGGATTTTTTTAATGCGATCTGTCCATTTACTAATGTTCAGCATCTTTTGTGTTAAGGTGGAACGGTCAGGGTAGCCCGTGAAATTCTTTTTTTTTTTACCTTTTTTGCAATTTCAGGTTTTACGTTGATGAAAAATGAGTCACGCCAGTAACATGTATGTAGCTAAAGAATTAAAATCACCAATACAATCCTCAAAGTTCATTTAACCCTATTCTGTAACTATTTCGTGAAAAAGTCATTCAATCAGATTTTTCATCAATATACAACCTGAAACAGACCTGCAAATTGCAAAAAACGTAAGAAAATTCGAATTTCGCGGGCTACCCTTGCGATTCCATCTTGAGCTTTTGTTTAGTCATGCTTGATATGGTATGTGACTATGTGCCCAGTGCAGGTGCATCCACATCAGCCCATTTTCTGGTTTGTCTTTTAAGCCTCTTGGAAGATTAATTTACTGTTGTAAATCCCTCACCTCATAATCATCAGACATAAACTGAGCGAACAGCTCCTCCGCCTCCAGACATTTCCTCTGCAACTGGCAGCATTGCTTTAGTTTAGTGTAGCAGAAGGAACAAGCGAGCATCGGTCTACTGTCTTCAGTTACGAACTGCAACAAAATACACTCTCACAGTTTTACTTGGTAAAATGTAGGTCAGCGTTTCTCTTTATTTATTTATTTGGTACATCAACATCATCAAATTCAAACGAAAGACGTCCACTGCTGGACATAAGCCGCCCCCAAGTGTCGCGGATCCCCTCAAGCTTCACCAGGTCATCGGTCCATCTAGTGGGAGGCCTTCCAAAGCAACATCTTGCGGTTCGCGGTCGCCACTCCAGAACTTTTCGGCCCCATGGGCCATACGTTCTGCGAGCAATGTGCCCGGCCGACTGCCAATTAGGTTTGGCAATTCTGTGGGCTACGTCGGTAACCTTGGTTCTCTTGCTTACAGCAGTACATACTAATAATTAATAGAGATCAATATAAATAATATAAAAGAGCTGGTATTGATGCTTCATACACACACACAGAACACACTCACAGAATTCACCATAATGACAACAACACACGTCTTTAAATCCTAATAATGTATTATTAGGATCCTACAGTTTAAATACAATATAAATGTTACTTATAACTATTATGATAATATTCAGGATGTAACAAGACCCTTCACGAAGCCGTCAACCAAGCATTATGGACACCACACTAAGTAAAATTAAGTAAAAAATAAAAACATATTTTAACTACGATATGATACCTGCATTATGGTTCAATGTCAAATTCACTCATAGAAAGCTACACTATTTCCAAGTACCTTGCAGAATGAATAGTAAAATAAAAACCTATAATAATGTATGTTTCAAACTCATTGACATGTGCAATCTGCCCATCCTAACCTACGGTACTCAGACTTGGTCCCTGATCAAGTCGCAAAAGTCCAAACTCAAGGTTTGCCAAAGGGCGATGGAGCGTAGTGTATTGGGTATTAAGAGACATGCTGTGCCGACCCCAAATAAATAGGGGTAAGAGCAGGAAAATGATTATGATGATGAATAAACTTACGGGAAAGTCAGTCAGCATCTTATAAATTGTCTGCACTGCCTTGTTTACAAAATACAAACGTATATTCTCCGCTAAACATATCCTACACATTTCCAGTTTTTCCATCTTTCAATTTAGCAAACCACTCCTGTGTTTGTAAAAAAGTTTAGGTTTCTGTAACTGGCTCTTAACAATTTACTTATTATTGCATTTTTTATGACAATAAGCGTGATAAATGTCTGTGACTAAAGAGTGCGCTTTCTTTTAGCTTCATTATGTTATGGCACCATCCGGTGCAGGTTCAATTCAAACTACAGTTCACTACACTATTCACTGTAAATAGTCATTTTCACCAATTGGGTTTATTTTACTTTATTTCAACGCTAGAATATCTACTTTTGAAGAAGAAAAACATTCAAGATGTTTATCTGACAGACACAAGACATCATCACTGACAGATGAAGATGACAGATTGACACTGACAGATCCTTATCAAAACCACAGAAATAATATGGTTTAGAAAGTGGTCGATATCGACCCCTTGGGGTCGATATCGGTTTCCTAGGGGTCGACATAAACGAAAACTGATTATGGGGGTCGACGAGGTCTAAAAATCGACCCCTATTAAATTAACACAAGTTCTTATTTAAAACTTTCAAGATAGGTAGGTAGGTACTGTATTGTTTATGTTGTGTTACGTGTACTAAGAATAATTAATATTTATGTAGGAAATAGCATTGTTGTAGTAATATAAAGCCTCAAGTTCGTACAAGATGAAAAACTCGGCAAGTCAGTGTGGACAAGTTTGTGCAAGATAATGAGTTCGAGCGTACGTCTTTCAGGCGCGTTTTGACTTGCTCTCTATTTGACGCTTGCGCGATTTAACACGAACGAATTCATGATCAAGTTGCAAGTCCAAACATGTTCCTGATATTTTACTATTTAACGAGGTTGCACTTAGGTTGAAAGTTCATTTGCGTTTTGAAATTCGTTGGAGCTTGAACGATAATAACTCATATAAGTACTCATTTATTTCAAGAGATTACAAAGTTATTACATAGCTAAATTAAGTGAAGTAAAGTGACTGAAAAAGAATTTACAAAATGCTGAGCTCCCTACGCGAGTTAATAGCGTAACCACACAATATCTGCAGTTTATGAAAAATTAACAGGGTAAGTACCAAACAGTTTTTATCCGGCACAGCGCATCAGCATTGCCCCACTGCACACTGTGTGATAGTGATCAGTTGAGCTATCTGTAGATATTGTTTGCAACAGTTTGCAGTTGCCTCAGTTGTTTCAATTGTAAAAATTTACCAGTAAATTTAACAGTTTATTAGGTATTGTTTTTAATTTAGGTACTTAGTTTCTTATTTTTTTATTTGCAGGATTACTGAGAGTTTTATGATGGCGGACACGAAAAAAAAATGCAGACAATACAGTTTGGACTACTTGAAGTTCGGATTTATTGCATCTCCATCAAATCAACACTTGCCGATGTGTCTCATATGTGAAAAAGTGTTCAGTAACGATGCCATGAAGCCTTCAAAAATGGATGACCACTTATCGAGAGTACATGCTGACAAAAAAAGTAAGCCCTTGACATTTTTTCAAGCACTTAAAGAAAAACTAGACAAAAGGCCATCCATAAGATCGATGTTTGCGTCATCATCTATTAAAGACGATGATGGTTTACGAGCGTCCTATAATATATCTTTACTAATAGCGAAGTCGGGGAAACCCCACACAATTGGAGAGCAGCTTATCTTACCAGCCATTGCGGAGGTCCTTAACAATGTATTGCACAAACCCGCACATGATATTTTAAAGAGAATACCTTTGAGCAATAACACCGTTCAGAGACGCATAGACGAGATGGGACGCGATGTGGAAAACATTTTATGCAAGTTCTTACAGACCAACAGATTCTCTCTCCAGTTGGACGAGTCTACATTACCCGGCAATGAAGCTCTGTTGTTAGGATATGTTCGATATATCAAAGATGAAAATATGTGCCAAGAACTGCTTTTTGCTACATATTTAGAGACTGATACCAGAGGAGAATCAATTTTTCAGGCCGTGGAACATTTTTTTACTGACAAAGCTATTCCATGGAAGAACATTGTTTCTGTTGCGACTGATGGTGCACCGTCTATGGTTGGTCGTCATCGTGGTTTTATAGCTCACTTAAAGCGACAACTGCCTGATGTACTGGTCATTCACTGCGTGATTCACAGGCAGCATTTAGTAGCAAAAAAGCTGAGTCCTAGATTGCATAAGTCTTTACAATATGTAATAAATGCTATCAACAAGATTCGAAGCAATTCTTTGAACTCTCGGTTATTTGCTCAGCTATGTGAGGAAAACGACGAAGTCTTTACTCGATTACTTCTTCACACTGAAGTTCGCTGGCTATCAAGAGGCTCTTGCTTAGAAAGATTTTCAGCCGTTTTTGAATCTGTGTTGGAGTTTTTACAAGAAAAAGATCCGAATTTGAAAGAAAATCTGAACAATTGTAAAACAGATATTTATTACTTGACTGATATCTTTGGAATGTTCAACAAAGTTAATTTGCAGCTGCAGGGTGATGATCTTAACTTGATTAAAACAAAATCAATAATATCGGCCTTCGTGGGTAAACTAATCCTTTATAAACAAAATTTAGGCAGAAAAGAATATTCGCAGTTTCTGCATTTGTCAAAATTACCAGAAACGCTTCAAGATGATGACATTTTATTATATGTCACTCACTTGGACGCATTACACAAGGATTTTACGGAGAGGTTTGAGGATCTTTTAAATTTACAAATTCCTCAATGGATAATAAATCCGTACAATACCACAGCCATAGAAGAAGCCAATGTGATAATGCAAGAAGAGTTGATTACCATCAGCACAGACGAAGAGCTTAAGCAGAAGTTCAACCAAGGCTATCAGAAGTTCTGGTTGCAACGCAACATTGAAACACAGTATCCTACATTGTGGAACATTGCTGAAAAATACCTTATCGCTTTTCCATCATCATACCTAGTTGAAAAAAGCTTCAGTGTGGTAACAAACATTTTGACGAAACAAAGAAACCGTTTGAAAATCAACGAACGTGGAGATTTAAGGCTGCAACTCACCAATATTGAACCGGATGTAGCTAGATTGGTAGATAGTCACCAGGTTCATCCATCACACTGAATGTTTTATTTTCTCTTTGCGAATTAATACTTTTTTAAATATAATTTCCTACCTACTTAAAATTCTTTAAGTACCTAATTTGTAATAATCGTTATAAATTAAACTTGATATTTACTGAATTGTATGTCTTTTTATTTTGTTAAATTTTGATACGAAAATGAAGTCAATTTTACTCACTTAACCAAGTGCAAAGTTTTCCAATTGGTACCTTAGTACCTAGGTATTTTGTGTCAATAGGAAAAAACTAAAGATAGGCCCCCTTATTCATAATAGTCTGCTAACTTAAAGCATTGCTAATTCTCACTCTGTCTTCTTCTATTGACCTAAGTCAGAATGAAAAATAACACACTGTAGCAGCTGTTTTAAGTTAGCGGACCATTATGAATAAGGGGGTTGATCTTAAAAGTAGGTAATTTGGCCATGGGGGTCTGAGGTAACAGTTCATTTTGGAAAAGGGGTCACTTGTCCAAAATAGTTTGGGGATCCCTGGTTTAGAGTTTACCATAATGTAATAATGTTGCCACCTGGTTGATGCATGTATTAAGTATTTGTATGTCTAAAAATAAATACGCCAGGGAAGGGTTGGTAGATCGATCGATTCGGTACGATATATAGTAGGTAGCACCGGACGGGTAGTAAAAATACAAGCAGGTAGTGTCGCGACGGCGTGCGTCTCTCTTTATTCTTGTTATATGCTAGTTATCCCCAGGTCTACAATGTAATTTGTTCTATAGTAATAATATAGAATTTATCTGATACGCTTTTGATATAAAGAGAAACCCCCGCCTTACGAAATGTCAGAAAAGGAAAATAGAAAATCCGAAGCGGTGTTTGATCCGTAACGGAGAGTCCGTTACGGATCAAACACCGCTTCGGATCGCACACCAATACGGAGTGTCTCTCAATCCAATCTCTTATGCTTCGGTCCTCAAAGGCACCGAAGTGGCTATCATCAGGTCAACCATCAGTTTATTCATTTCCTCAGGCGCGACTAGGACATCTGTAAGTTAAAGTACCCATGAATCTCTGGGTTTAGTATTACCTATCTGTTTATTATTAATAAATCTATTTTGCTTTCTCATTAGTTTTATTTTATCATCAACGTTTGTGACACCTCTGTGCTAATCAGATTCTGGATTTTATCCGCCTCTGCAAGAGCACGCATACCAGTTTGACTTCGGCCATTGCCTCTTCACCTGGAACGCTCCCCTTATTATTATACATTAACATATTATTATACATGACTGATCATATGTTAATGAAAATATAAATCGCGCCAGTAACACGTATGGAGTTACAGAATTATAATCATTTAAATTATCAATACGGATCTCCAAGTTCATATAACCCCATTCAATAGTTATTTCATGAAAAAGTCACTCAAAGGGATTATATGAACTGGAAAGGCTGTATTGATGATTTAAATGATTATAATTCTATAACTCCATTTGTGTTACTGGCGCGATTAATATTTTTATCAACATACAGCCTGACACTGACCAGAAAATTGCAATAAACGTAAGAAACTTTAAATTTCGCGGGCTACCCTTGCGCATCCACCATACAAACGAACAGCCAGAAGGTTACATTTCTTTTCTTATATTTTTCATAACTTTAGACCCCCTCGCGTAACATGTAAGTAATTTTTAAATTTTAGGGTATTTTCGTAATTTTTCAGAACAACGAGATTTGTAATGCTTTTTGCATTGAGGCGTTCTTGCCCTTTAACAACAGAGCCCGTTTACGACCACTTGGTAGAACAGTACGTTATAGGGGTTCTTTAAGTATCGAATATTATAGTAGTTATTTCAGTGTAAAACTAACAGATAAACAACCTCGTAGTTTTGGTTTAAACTAGACTAGAATAAGTTAGGTGCTAGACTTTATAGTAACAACAGTGAAGATGGCGCTGCGAACAAATTAAACTGTCTATTTTAGCATAAGACTATATACCTACACCATTAGACAATAATGTAACTTTTACAGCAAAAATTTAACATTTCAGGAAACGAAACGTAACTTACGACTTAGTAATCTGTGAGTCACAGACACAGAGCATCTTATACTGGGTCACAGACAGCGTTGCCAGACCTACGGATTTGTCCGTAGATCTACGGACTTTAGGTCTTGTCTACGGACATACGGATTTTAGTCGCAAATCTACGGATTTTTGTTCGATTTCATCCACCCCATCCAAACAATAGTATACATATTCAAATGAAATTTTTTTTTTTTTTTTTTGTAAAAAGGCTTTAATCGCGAAGCGATTATGTCAGCCTCGTAGTTTTACAAGATATATAATATAATCTAAATAATAACTAGGATCTTAACTTGATTAATTTAACAATCAAATGATATAACTTAATGGCTAATTTGGATGTAGGTTTAGATAAGATCGAATTACACACTCCAACATCCCTTAAACTAAGTCCCGCTTCTAACTCTAAAGCTCTCCGTTCTTCTCCAACCCGAGCACACTCCACCAGAGCGTGGTAGGTGTCTTCCCTCATGTTGCAAATCAGACAATTTGGGGTATCATCAACCTTCATAAGATGCCCGAACGCATTCAATGGAATGTGCCCGGATCGCAGACGCATACTCGTAACTAACAATCGTCTATTCATCTGCACTTCAGAGAACCAAGGAATCCTTGGTGGTTCAGATTGAATTGTCCGGTACCATATACCCTTCTCTTCAGATCGTTTGTCAAAGTAAGTCTTCCACATGTTATTGCAAATTATTTTGACATCTCTTAATATATCTGTGAAGAAGGGTAGGTGACTGACATATATTCCTTCATAGGTTCCTATTTTTGCCAACTTATCCACTTGCTCGTTTCCCATCAAACCAACGTGTGATGGAATCCATTGGAATTTAACAGTTTTGCCACTTTCCCTCAATCTTAAATATAATTCTAATACGGTATAAGCTACGGGCAAACCTCGTATGCCCGAGGTGCACCGAGCTATATGCTGCAAAGCGCTTTTTGAATCAGAAAGTATCAATAATTTAGAATAATTGCATGATATCAAGTACGATAAACCTTCCGAAATAGCATACAATTCCGCTGCCATTATGGATACCTTGCAGTTCAATGTGAAACTTGCTCCCGTATTAGATTGAGGATCAAAAAAGGCTGCTCCTGTTCCATTATCGTCCTTGGACCCATCACTGTAAATTCGATAGAATCCGTCATAATTTCGTGTGATAGTTTCTGCAGATTTCCTTGAAAGTGCTACAGAAGTATGAGATCTTTTAGGTCCTTTTATATCATTAATATTTAAGTGAATGTGTGACTTTATATCAATATTTGCCATCCATGTCGACAGTGAGAACATCTCTAGAACTTTAGAACGATGTAAAGTTTGATTGGACAATTCACTATATACGATAGTTAGCAACGGTTTTTTCTTATTGCGCCAATATGATTCCTGCTCGCATATCGATGTTAATTTGGAAATCATTGAAATGGTGTCACCGTCAACAATAGACTTAGCTTTTAAGCAAAATTTCGCAGCTAAATATTTCCGTCGAATAAACAATGGTGGCAGACATAACTCCGACTCCATCGCGTGGATTGGGCAACTTTTTAAAAAACCGCCAACTACTCTCATGGCTTGGTTTTGGATTTTGTCTAATTTCGAAATATTGGTCTTAGCGCTATTATCGATTAAAAAACTTGCATAATCTAACCGACTGCGAATTATTGCAATATATAGTCGTCTTAAATGCAATGGATGGACTCCCCATGACGAACCTGCCAATACCTTAATAACATTTAAAAATCTCATACTTCTTTCACAGGTTTCATTGATCTGTTTGCGCCATCTCAATGATGTATCTAGCCAAAGTCCTAAATATTTAACAACTGGAATGGTTTCCAAACTGACATTGTTGATATAGACGTTAGCTTGCAGTAATGTCTTTCCTCTAGAAAATAAACATATTTTACTTTTCGTGGGAGATGGTTCCAGACCCAATACTCCCAGCAACTTCGTCAGATTGTCGATAGCTTCCTGAAGAGTTGTGGTCATAAATCGAATGTCTTGTCCAGAAACATAGAGGACGAAATCATCGGCGTATTGGGATACATACACATTCATAATTTCTTTGCAAACATTACTAGTAACTACGTTAAATAATATTGGAGACATAGGGTCTCCTTGGGCCAAACCCTTGCATGTCCACCTTGTAATCGAAACATTACTCCCCACTTGTGCCACAGCTAAATGTCTCTCTCTTAAGTATTCCCATATATATTTACATATAGAAGCCCCCACCCCCATCTCGTCAAGTTTAGTTACCACTTTCTAGATATTGACATTATTATATGCGTTGTCTATGTCAACGAAACATCCTAATGTCTTTTGATTATTGGTGAAACCTATTTGAATTTGTGAAACTAGTCGTACAAGGTTGTCGAGGCATGACTGTGATCTTCTAAATCCCACTGTATTCTTAGAAAAGAGACCATTATTTTCAAAAAACCATTCAAGACGTCGAGTTATAATAGTGTGCAAGGTTTTGCAAAGACAAGATATGAGTGATATAGGTCTCAAGGATGTTATGTTGCTTGGGTCACGCCCAGGTTTCGGCACAGGCACTACTTTAACATTCCTCCACTGGCTTGGGACCTCACCTTCAGACAAACATTTGTTAAATAAATCAACTATCCGTTGTTTGCTGGGAAAATTATAAATCATCGAATACGAAATATCGTCCTCCCCTGGAGCAGTATCCTTCATCTTCAGTACATTAAAGAGCTCCTGTTCCGAGATCTGCGCCTCCAGCTGTAAATTAATTGAACTAAAGACAGGAGCTTGTGGTAGAACGTAATCTGGCGTCAATTGTCGTAAGAACTCACCAGCCCTTTCTTCATCCAAACAAATTCTACTAGTACGATATCCTTTGAGCCATCGCATTTTGTTCCACAAATCGCTACTAGATACCAGCTCACTCATACTGTCACATAATTGACGAAAGGATTCTGCACTAGCTTTACGAATTAGTCTCTGTGCTGTAGCAACCTTCTGTTTAAGAATAATAAAATTTGTGGGGGTAGGGTTCTTTCTCACCTGTGCTAATGCCAATCTACGCTCCGCAACTGCCTTAGACAACTCGGGGGACCAATATGACCTTGGAATAAACTTACTGGTGGGATCATCACTTATCTTAATATCTGGAATTGAAGCTTGTGACGCAAAACTAATTAAATCTATAAGATCATCATAAACCCGTTGGGTATTACCTGTTAAACTAATATTACTTATTTTACTTGTTATTATTTCCTTATATTTCTGCCAATCACCCTTTTTAAAATTACGTTTCGATTTCATAAAGTTATTACATGTCATTTCTGTGGTTATAAGAACCATTAAGTGATCACTTCCTAAATTTTCATGTAAAACGTTCCACTTGAACCGGAGTGCTATATCTGCTGACGCAAACGTGTACACTGCAACAACATTTTCTAAGAAGTTACAGTTAAATATTTTAATGTGGAGAACTTGAATGTTTCGATTACGTAAGTTAAAATTGGTAATCTGTGCCTTGATGGAATTATGAACTACAATTACAATCCCGCCGTATGAATCGTCCCGGTCCTGTCTAAAAATACAATAATTACTAATTTTCAAATGACTGTCTGGTTCAAGCCAGGTCTCAGATAAGATGCAAATGTGAATTTTATCTATCAATAAAAGATTCTCGAAGGCTTTAATTTTAGGTCTTAAACTTTGTGCGTTCCACTGCAATAACTTTAACTTAACAATTTTATTTATAGGATCTATTGCGTACTAAGTCCGAAAAGAAACTCTAAACATTTATTCAAAATAGGCCACTCAGACATACGATCTACCACAACTATTATTAACCATTCAATACACAACTTAATAACATTATTAAACTTTTCCTTAAAACTCAGATCTCGCATAAAAATAATATCTTTCAAACGTGTAATTAACTCGTCAAGATGTACCTGCCGCTTATTGTTTACATTGTCGCCGACATCGTTATCAGTAACAGCTGGTTGCTTTGGAATGCAGTCCGGTGGCTCCCGCTGTCCCCACCACTCCGTTTTACCGATGCTTTGTGAATGTAATTGCTCATTTTTATTACTTGCTTGCGGTGATTTCGGTCGTTTCTGCGTAAACAAAGGTGGAAATTGACTCGGAGTATACTTATGGTTATTTCCCGTTTCTTCCACTAATAAACCACTAAAGCTGTTGTTGGATTCGGTCTTCAGCTTATCGTTATCTCTCACTGTTTGTAAACCAATTGCAGACTTGGGTCTAACATACATATTGCAAGCTACGTGATATGTACAGTTGTATTCTGACATAAGCTCCCTTACACGCTTTTCCCGAGCATATATCGGACAACTTCTATTCAGCGCCATGTGGTCGCCCCGACAGTTCACGCATTTAAATATTGTAACCTCACAGTTATTGTGTTCTTCTGTGCACTTAGGACATATAGTTTTTTTGGACGTGCATCTTGCTTTTACGTGACCAAACTTCCAACAGTTTGAACACTGTGTTACCGGGAAAACATAAGGTTCAACTTTGGCACGTAGGCAGTCCACATATATAAATGCTGGCAGGTATGAACCCCTGAAGCCCACCTTGGCTACCTCACTAGGCACCCACTGGCCTTCTTCATCTCGTCTTTGAAGTCTTTTTAATGATACTATTTCAATATCGTCATTAGGACACTTATCGCTTTTAATGCCTCCTCGTCGGACAGTTCGAGGTCCACATCTCGTATAATACCGTAGGAAATGTTTACGACCATTGCACTATAAACTTTCCACTCTTTGGTTTGGAATTCCTGACAGTCCAATAACTTCCCCGCACATTCCTCAGTCGAAACCTCAATTTTTAACTTATATGGGTTAATATATTTAATATGGTTTATATCAGTCAAACCCATACTATTAAACAATTTTGCGATAGCAAACTGTTTCGGTAATTTCTCTTTGCTCCAAATAAAAACCTCTTTCTTGATTTGTTTCAGTTTTTTTCCTCTATTACTCTCAACTTTAGTCCAGCTTTGTTCATCCTCTTCTCTGCCTCGTTTTATCGGTTTATCTAGTACTACATCTTCCTCCATAGTTTGTACTTCATAGCAGTTTGAGTCGTTTATATTATCCAACGAATCACTTTTATTTTCTTCATCCTCTATTTGTGCCATCCATCCATCTATCTGCCTCACTTCCGTATGAATCTGATCCAGGTTGGTTTTTTCGTGTCCACGATCATCTGTAGCCATTATTAGGTATAATCCTGCATGACCGATGAGCGCGTCAATATAATGAATTTGTTAATTCTACACCGTAATCTACACGAGTGCCGTGGCAGAACTGAAATAAAATTTTGCGTAAAATGAAACGTAGCTCCAAAAACAAGGTAGTCGTTCAAGACTATTTACTTTACTAACGACTAACGTAAAACGGAATGAACTATTCGTCGTGATTCGTGATTTCTACCATTTTTAGATTTTTTGTCTGTCTGTCTGTATGTCTGTGCGGGGTCTTTTGTTACAACATCACGTGTAAAGTATAAAACCGATGTGTTTAGATTGAATGCACAAATATTGGGCATAACTTAGAGAAGGTTTTATTTTTTGTTTCATTGTAATTGGTGCTTTCTATCAAAAGATATTTAAATTTAAAGTGTTCATGAAGAACTTATCAAATGTAAGATACATGCAGCGACATCTATTAAACCAAAATGGTTCTAATGACTTAAAATGTGCTCACAAGATAACTTTTAAATCGAGTGACCGTCTTTTAAAAAAATATATGGTAGCGAATACGTTATAGTATAACATCACGCTACAATCAATAGGAGCGGAGCATCAATGAAAAATGTTGCAAATTCAGGGAAAAAATATTGCTTTTGAGTTTCCATTGCGTCCGCTGCGGTTAAAGTTACTCAACAATTATGCATGTATGACGAGATTGTTCCTCTTAAAATGTTCTTAAAAAAGTCCGCTATCTTTTAAGGTTGACTCACATTCTCTCTAATCCTCTCTCGCTCCTAAGTGACTCAGACGAAGTTGCGCGGGTCAGCTAGTTGATTAATAAAAAAATAAAAATAAACTACTCTCGTCTTTTCCTTTGTCTTTTCGATTTTCCCGCAAATTTTTTCAATTTCTTTACCGGCAAGGAATTTGGTTTAAGGTCAGTCCATCTATAAATAGTCAGGTTTAGCTTTAAAAAATGTCCGTAGATCTACGGATTTTTGTAGATGCAATTGACGGACTTCTACGGATTTTTTAGAGTAGCCCTACGGATTTTTAAAAATTGGATCTGGCAACACTGGTCACAGAGCATCTTACTGTGAGTGGTGAGTGCAGTACTTTTCTGTTTTGTCAATGTAGTTTTATAGCCGGCTTCTAAAAAAATAATTTTGTGTTTCTACCACATAACATACGGATTTTTATTTCAGTGACGTGCTGCGTAGTGGGTGAGCACAGAGCATCATATTTATACGGGTGAGATCCGCCATGTGATCCGGCAGGTGACGCAGCGCAGGGTGGCGGGCCGCCACCCTCCGCTGCTCCGCCACAGGCGGCGTTGTCGCCTGCAACGAAGAAGGAACTCCTGGTCAAGAAGAGGACGGTGGAAACGGTCAGGATGCTGCTTCTGCTGACGCCGCATCAAGTTAGTTTTTTTAGTACTTGTTTTTTAATGTTATGATTTGTTCAATGTGTTCAATGTAATGTTCAAATTTTATTTAGAAATCCATCTCCGGAGCGCGACGAGTGCGTGTATGTGACTGGCTTAGGGCCGCCTTGCGCCGGGCCATCTTCGGTCGCCGAAGCGGGGTCTTCGGAGTCCTCCATGGCTTACCTGGGAGCCGCTACCAGGGCCTTCTGCTTCTTTTGGTATGTATACCAACGCAACTCGGACCTGGACCCGAGGAGGAAGAAGTGATCATCGAGTATGGTTAGTAATATTGTTATACTGCTGGGTATAAGCCACCCTTCCTTTCTACTATTGTCACATGTTTACAGGCTCTGTGCGTCCTTCAAATAAATGTTTGTTTCAGTCGATGAATTTGCTGGTGGAGAGGAAGATGGCCGCCCACCGAGGTCGCTTGTCAACAGCATCGAGTTTAGAGCAGTGGCACAAATACAAGGAAGAGAAGAAGAGAAAGCAAGAGGAAGTAGGAAGAGAGGCTTTTTTATCAGTTATAATAATTAAGCTCAAATTTATTCCATATTTTCTATACATAGCGATTACAAATTAATAGTTTTATATTTTATTTGGATATGGATCCCTTTTGGGTAAAAGCCTCCTCCATCCCGTGCCAATTTTCCCTGTTTTGGGCCAACTCCATCCAACTCGGACCAGCTACTTCGATGATGTCATCCGCCCATCTCTTGCGTGGTCTGCCTCTGTTTCTCTTGCCTCCCGGTCCAGACCACTTTGTTGACTCCAATGTCCACCTTTGATCTCTACATCTCGAAATATGGCCTGCCCATTTCCATTTCAGTCGTAGAGCGTGTAGGAGGGCGTCTGTTAGTTTAGTTTTTTTCCTTATCTCTTCGTTTCGAGTTTTCTGTATTTTCCTGAGTTTTAATATACTCTTTTCCATGGAATGTTGGCATGATAGGATTTTATTTTTTATTTTGTTAGTACATGTCCATGTTTGGCTTCCATATGTCATACTTGGTAGAATACAGGTGTCCATTATTATTCTTTTGAACTTCATGTGATAGTTCCCTTTTAGGACTTCCTTATGTAACCAAAATTTCTTCCAAGTGCTGTTGATCCGTCTATCCACTTCACTTTCGTTATTTCTTTTATCAAATGATATTTGTTTTCCAAGGTAGATATATTCCTTTACATATTCAATCTGGTTTCCCGACACGTGTATTTCCTTTTCTGTATGGTTCGTCATAATTTTTGTTTTGCTTGCGTTCATGTGTAACCCCACTTTTTTGCTATTTATGTCCAGTTTTTGTATCATTTGTTCTAGCTCAGTTGCTGATTCCGCGAAGAGGAGGATATCATCAGCAAATCTGAGGTGGCTTAGATATTGACCTTGCATTCTGAGTCCTTTATTTCTCCAGTTAATTTCTTGAAATATTCCTTCCAACACAGCTATGAATAGTTTCGGTGACATGGGATCCCCCTGTCTGAAACCCTTTCCTATTACTATCTCTTCTCCTTTAGTTTCTAATCTTACTCTACTTTTGCTTTGTGAGTAGATGTTCTTTATGATATTTATATAGGTTCTGTTTATTCCGCAACAGGCAAGTGCTTTCCAGATCGAGGCGTGTGTTATACTGTCAAATGCCTTTGCGTAGTCAATAAAGGCTACATAAAGAGGTCGATTATGTTCTATATATTTCTCAAGTATTTGGTCTAGTGTCTGTATGTGATCAATAGTGGAGAATCCTTGGCGGAAACCGGCTTGTTCTCTTGGTTGGTTGTTGTCTATTCTTGATGTTATCCGGCTCAGTAATATAGAGGAAAAAAGTTTGTAAATGCTCGACAGTAAACTTATTGGTCTGTAGTTTGCGATGTCTGCTGGATTACCTTTTTTGTAAAGAAGTATTATGTCAGAGTCGCACCACTGCTTAGGAGCTTTTCCTGTTTCGAGTGCCATGTTGAATACTTTTACTAAGCATGGTATTAGGACTGGGGCTCCTATTTTTATTGCTTCGTTGCTTATGTTATCTGGCCCAGGACTTTTATCAGGTTTTAACTTTTTTATATGCCTTAATATTTCTTCGTAGTTTATGGGTACCATTTCTTCTTGCTCGTTTTCCTCGGAAATTCCTCCTTGCTCTTTATCGCAAGGGTCTTCTGATGGTTTCTTATACAGCTCCTTGTAGAATTCAGTTGCATGGTCTATAATATCCTTTCTTGTTTTCGTTTCATAATTTTCTTTTTTAAGTTTCTGAATCCAGTCTTTATGTGTGTTTAGTTCTTTGTTAGCCCGCTTTGAGCTTCTGTAGCAATTTAAGTTTTTCTCTATTATTCTTTGCCTGTGGTTATTGTAATCTTCTTTTATGGCCTTCTTTGTTGTTTTGAAAAGGTTTTTTAGCTCTTGCTTTGTATCTTTACTTTTGTTTTTAATTGAGATTAATTGTGTACGTCTTCTTATTAATTTTAATGTTGATTCACTTAGTATTCCTGAACCCTTTTTTTTTTCGTTGGTTTCCTGTTTTATTTTCAAGCTGGTCGTAATTATGTTCTCTAACTTGTCGTAATAGGTTTGTACCTCGTTAGTATGTTCTGGGAGCTGTTTGGTATTTTCTTTTAAGTTTTCTAGGTATACTGATTTTTCGCTGTCTGTTGTAAGTGTTTTTGGAAGGGTCTTAAATGTTCTTCTGCTCAGTTTAGGAGACTTCATTGTTAGTGTTGCTCTCATTAATCTATGGTCTGATGGAAATTGTACATTATTGAGTATTTCTACGTTTGTTATTCTTTTAGGTTTGTTGCACAGAATAAAATCTATCTCGTTCTTTGTTTTTTGATCTGGGGCCATCCAAGTCCATCTGTGACTTTGCTTCTTTTTAAAGTAGGTGTTCATTATGGATAATTTATTTTCGCTGGCATATTGAATCAGCCTTTCGCCTCTTTCATTTCGTTTTCCATATCCATAACTTCCCATTACTAAGCTTTCATATTTCCTTGGTTGTCCGATTTTGGCATTAAAATCTCCTATTACTAGTACTGTTTTTTTATCTTGGATTTCGTGGGCTGCTCTCAGGTCGTTGTAGAACTTGTTAATTTCGTTGTCATCTGCTTTCTCAGTGGGAGCGTAAGCTTGTATTATAGATAATAGTTCGTCTTCAAATTTCAATTTCAAGACAGCTACTCGTTCTGATATCCCTATGTAGTTGACAATATTTTGTTTATAGGTCTTCTTAACCAGAAATCCCACTCCATATAGCCCTTTTGTTTCTCCTGTATAACATAGTACATAGTCTTGATGTTCTTCAATTTTGCAACCTAGCTTCCTCACTTCGCTTAGGCCTAGTATGTCGAAATTAATTTTCTTAAGAGCTTCTGTTAGTTCTAGTAATCGTTCTGCTGATGACAGTGACCTTACGTTGTAGGTGCAAATTTTTAGCTGTTGATTTCTTTTTGATGACGGGTGAGGGTGGTGGTCGTAATCCCCACGGTGACCAGCCGGCTTGGGGAATGTTTTTGGTTGTTCTTCTAGGTATTTTGTTCTATTTGTCTTTCGGCTGGCACCTAATTCCTATTGCGTCTCCGAGGTTGTTGATATGTTGTTGATTGAGTTGCTTCTTGTTCTCATTAAATCAAATGCATTCATTCTGCCTACTTTAGCAGGGTTGGGTACAAATTGTTTCTGTGATTGGGCTTTCTCTTCCGGTGTTGTGGGCAGATCTCGTTTTCTTTTTTCACTTTTTCCTCCAGTTTTTATTATGAGTTGATCATATCTGATAGTAGCAAAGTTGCCTTTTTTTCTTTCTTCTAGCATTTGTTCTTGGAGAGATTTCCTTTTGTCTACTACCTCCTTTGGATAGTCTTCAGATATATAGATCTTCGCATATTGTTTTTTGTTATTCATAATTTGTTCTTTTTTCCAGTAGTTAAGGAACGATATTTTGACAGGTCTTGGTTTTTTGCTATTATCAACTTTTTTCCCCCACTCGATAGGCAGCGTTTATGTCGCTTTTATAGACTGATAGTTCTTCAGAGTTCTGCTGAAACGTTTTTGTTACGTTATTTAGTAGCTCCATGTTGTTTTTCTCCGTCTCTTCAAGCCCAAATACAATTATATTATTCTTACGGTTCAAGTATTCAAGCTTATGGACTCTTTCTTTTAATTGCTCATTTTCTATTTTCAGTTTCTTGGTTTCGCTTATAAGTGGTTCTAGTTTCTTATCAATGCTTGAAAGTAATACTTTAGTTTGTTCGTCCGTTTGGGTTTTGATTTGTTCCATAAATATTTTGAATTGTTCTTCCATGTTTGAATACAAGTTTTTTTTTTTTTTTTTTTTTTAGTCGTGTTTCCGAACGAAGAATTGGGAGAATTTTTCTTGCACGTTTTGGCAACACTGAGCTCGTGATTGTGACAGATGTTGCAAAATGTCAAACTTGACAATGACAGATGCTCAATGTCGGTTTTTCTTTTCGGAAATCGAGAGGGTAGACTTGTTTCTTTAATGGTTTCGAAACTTGTCAATCTTTGATTTTAGATGCTATATCAGATATTAACACGAGATAACACTTTCACAGCTAAAGCAACACCTTAACTTCACTCTGATGATAATTTTGGGGCGTTTTTCACGGTTTTTGCACAATTCTTGTAAAATATTTGGAGAGCACTATGTTCTTCTGACAACAGTTTGACAGTAGTTCCGTTCCAGTAGTTAGTTTTTATCAGTTAATTGTCTTCAAAAGATGAACAACACACATGACACACCACAAGCACGCATACACACCCACCTCACACTTTTATTATTTTCACTTCATAAATACAGAGTGCATTTCAAACCCAACATTGTCCTGGAATACAACAAGAGCACGGGGGACAGAAAAAACCAGTTTGTCTGCTCACCCAATGGAACATAGCTGGAATCGGGTCAGTTATAAATAATTACTATGCGCTTAACGTCGCTATTTTTATCATCTATGGAACCAGACACCCGAACCTTCAACACTTCTGCCGCTTCTGGACAACTTTGGCGGAAGACTTACTGAAAGCGCACAGACGACTGACTTGGCAACATTGACGATGCCGGTGATGACAAAGAGAGGGAGGGTTCCAGGTGCTAACAGTTGTACTGTGGAAGAAGACCATTTCCCGATGCGGAGTGGCTTGGCGCTTTGGAAGTGCATGCAGTGCCAGGTCAACCTGTGCATCATTGGCTGCTTCCGCGCATACCACAAACCATAACACACTATCATATTCATACACTTTTTTTCCTAATGTTTTTTATTTTATGTTTTGTAACTAAAACTAACCGAATAGACCAAGACCCTCCTTTTTTGAAGTCCGTTACACTCTCTTCTTTATTTTTAACTAAAATTATGGGATGATTGGGTTTATTTTTTGGTGTCGGCTAAAAAAACACACACATGATTAAATAAAAGTTTCCAATACCCTCTTTTTCATCTGGTTCATGTTTTTTTTTATTTTATTAGTCGTAAAACGACAATTAGTATTATTTACAAAAATATCTCTTTGTCATGTTTATTTTGTTAATAATTGTATTTTAATTAAATATTTCATTTAATGTGATGAAGAATGATGTAAATAGCCATTAAAAAATAACTCATAAAAATATGTTGTTTTAATTATCAAACTCCAGCTGTACGAACCCTTAGCTGGCGGCCATCTTGAATCGCAATCGAGCGCCCGAGGTCACATCAGCAGGGCTCTAATGGGCTATTGCGTATCTCTGTTGACAGTTCATAGTGATCAACACTTTGCGAGTTTTGATAAACGTTCTTGTTGATTTCAACTGGCGCTACCCATGCAGAACTTAGTCTCATTGTATATCAAAACTCTTCAAGTGATGATCACTGAACTGTCAACCAACAGAGATACGCAATAGCCGTGCTGGTCACATCAAAACTGAATGGTGGATAGCTAACTTCTTTTAAGATTGTCTTCATGATGATATGAAACAAGTTAATACATTCTAGTATTGTTGGAAAGGAAATTCAATCTAGTTTATTTTGATATTGTTTAAAGGGATATAAAGTAAAGAATTTTTCATCAAATACATATTTTATTAGCAGTTACAGTATAGGTACATCAGTTTTCGTAACTGTTTTTCAAGTTTTTTTTTGTAGTATCTATTTGATTTTTAGACAAGTTGATTCCTTAACTATTCAGCTTTACAACAGTATTTTTTATATTGCTATAGCACTTGTAGTTTGCGAGCTACAGGTGTTTTTATAACCAAGGTCGGAAGCGGTCAAATTATAGACAGAAAAAAACATTTTCAAATACTTATTCACTTTAGTCACAATAACACAACAGCAGTATGAAATTCGCGTGCGCAGTCTTTGGATATTATATTTTAAGCGCAGGCCACACCGCTGGCTGGCGGGCGGGCGAGCGAAGCGAACGACACCCTTTTCATACTTTGTTCGTATCTTTCGTTAATTCGCGGTGTGAACGAAAGTATGAAAAGAGGTGAAACGACGTCTTTCGCTCGCCCGCCAGTTGGTGGTGTGGCCTGCGCTTTAATTTGTTTACACTGTTGCACGGTAGCATAGTAATGAGACAGAAGGGCGTCGCGCCGCTATAACAGCTGATAGGTCACAGGACGCGCGCGCGAATTTCATACGGCTGTTGTGTTATTGTGATAGTGAATGAGTATAAAAAATGTTTGTTTGAGAAAGTTGTTTGTTATCATGAGTACAATCACGTGTTTAAGTATCGGTCACTAATGAGGGCTATCGTTTTTGAGCTCACCAGATGGCGCCACTGTTGAGTAAGGACATGTCAATAATTCTATTTTATACTTTAAAGTACCAATAATTTGATAAAAAGTTTATTTTATTACGTTTAACAACATAGTGAAAAATTCAGATACATTTTCACAATATTCTTCCTAAAATTAGCAAGCATAAAACATTTTGCCTCCAAGTACTGCTCCCAAGTTGTTACTTAAAATCTCCAAGTCTTAATTATAGAGGAATTGTCAATCTAGACCACAATCGTGAATATTAATAAAAATACGTGATAAAAAAAGCACGCGACGCTCGAAAACTCTACATCTGACATTTCGGTGACCTCGCGCTTCACTAGCGCTTCTAGCAGCAAATTCATACGCGATAGCCCCCATTACTAGTCACTCTAAATAGGCTGATTTATTTGTATGCTTAGTTAGTGTTGGGAAAGGCTGTTTGGGAAAATAAATAAAAAATCTCATTTAAGGCGTAAATTTATTTAGATCACCAGCGCACTCTCGGCTTGAACTCTTCGCTCAGCGCAAATCTCTTTATGCTTTCGTAACCAAGGATGATGCTAAATGAGAAGCAAGCAGACTGGAGCAGCCGGGCTGACAACCCTTTGAGGTAGAGTCCTACCAACCCCTCTTCGGCCCAAAGCGCCTTGAAGATATCCTTCATAGTACCTACGCCTTCCACCTGTAACAAAAAATGGACAACATTATAATCAATACTTATGAATAAATAAAATTGAATTGTCTGTTTGTAATAAAAAGAAACTGTTATTTTGATAAAATATAACAGCTTTTTACTGAATGCTTAAGAAAATACATACGGCACTTATAACTAAAACACATCCATTTCAATTTTTGTGTCTGTCTGTCTGTTTGTTCCGGCTAATCTCCGAGACGGCTAGACCGATTTTGACGGGACTGGGAGAACCAGTTTAACTGTCCCTGAAGTCCCAGAGTGCGGCTGAAGTGTACTTAATAAATAATAATAACTTAATAAATAATAATATATACAATGTGTAACAGAATAAACGCACAACCTCTTAAGGGGTCATTGTACTCATCATTATGAACAACTTTCACTATGGGACTAACCCCGAAACGCGAAAAAAAAAACAGCTGTTCAGTACATTTTGTCGAATTATGCGCACAGAAATGTATAGGGCAGTCGATTTTTTTTGCGATTTCAGTTTTGGTCCCATAGTGAAAGTTGTTCATAATGATGAGTACAATGACCCCTTAAGAGGTTGTGCGTTAATTATGTTACACATTGTATACTAATAACACAGGGTGTAAGTAACAGCCCTACGCAAACTGACAGGGTGGAATGCATATGAAAGTAAAAAGGGGACTTATAGTAATAAAACTTTAAAAAAAAAATTGTCCTTCTGTGGTTTGTTCTGGCTAATGTCTGAATGGATTTGATGGGACTTTTACTGGTAGATGGCTGATGTTACTAGGAATAACAGACTAATTTTATTTTAGAATAAGAATTAGTGTTCCGTGCAAAAAAATTTAAAACCTTTATTTCGGTAACAAAATTCGATTCAAAAAGGCAAGTCATATTTTTCTATACTAATATTATAAAGAGGTAAAATTTGTAAGTTTGTATGTAAGGCGTAATCTCTGGATCTACTGAACTGATTTTCAAAATTCTTTCACTAATAGGAAGCTACATTATCCCCGAGTGCCATAGGTTATATTTACAACGTACCCTTGGGATAATTTCTGACCAAAACGCGAACTAAGCCGCGGGCAACAGCTAGTCTACACTAAGACTAGTGACCCACCCTTGCTTCACACGCCACCTATCGGGTACAAAACTATCCCATCATCCAAATCAGGAACCAACCATAAACATTCACAAAATTTCATTGAAATCGGTCAGGTAGTTTCGGAGATTAGCGTGTACGAACATGAGTGACACGTGACTTTTAGACAGGATGGCGCTGATAATACGACAGTAAACTATACTTCGTATACCTCATGATGTTCCCAGACTGCATACTAATAAGCCGGTCAAGTGCGAGCAGCGGCAACAGAAATACACATTCTGTGAAAATGTTAACTGTCTATCTAATAAGGATCATGAGATACAGCCCGCTGATAGACGGACAGCGGAGGCTTAGTAATAGATACCTATAATGTAGAAAACGAAATAATACGAAAACCGAGAACGATGCCTTGCTTATAGCGATTTAGTTGCCGTTTTTGTCGTAGTTGGTTATAACCCCTCCAAAATATGTCGGCTTAATTGTGAAGTGCGTACCTGTAACCTCGCCCGAACTATGTCCAGAGGGTTTGTGAGGAAGGTAGTCGTGAATCCGCCGAGCGTACCCGCGGCGCACTGTATGAGCAGCGTGGATACCCACGCCGGCGCGATTTTCAACATTTCATCTGAAAAAGATAAATACAACCTTATTCTGCTTCTTTATCGTGTGGTTAGTGCCTAACTTGGTGTCAGAGTTTTTATGCCACCCATGGGCCTCTATACTTCTCACTCTCTCAGGCATGCTGGTTTCCTCACGATGTTTTACTTAACTGAAGCAAGAGATAATTATACAATACGCATACAAGCCGAAAAATCAGAGGAGGCTTGTGTTCGAACTCGAGACCTATGATTTGGTAGTCTGACGGTCACACCACTAGACTATCACTGCTTACAACCTTGCTATAGCCTTAGTTACATTCATGTACATAAACTGCTTCTTTGGTCTAGTGGCCACAATAGGGAGCGAGCCTATTGCCATCAACCGAGCACATATTCAGGCTCCGTGGCCGCTAAATAATAACATTAAAAACATGTGTTTAAAAAAACCTAAAAAGTTGGAACTTTGACCCCCAATATCTCCGTAACTAGAAGGTTCCCAGGCATGGTATAGAAGAAAAACATGACTGCAATGACCGAACGAACGTGTGCTTTTCGGCTTCGTTAAGGGTCTTGCCATATATACCCATTATTTTCTAAATTGACCGATGACCTGGTGAAGGTTGCGGGGATCCGCTGGATGCGAGTCGGGACCGGTCAATGTGGCGACACTTGGGGGAGGCCTAAATCCAGGCTCAAATGATGATGATGATTTCTAAATTGAGCTAAAATCGGTCCCCACCTTGATAAGCAGTGTACAAGGCCCACCACAATGCAGAGTTGGGCACATACGCGGCTAAGGAAGCTGTGTACCCCCGGTAGTACCCCATGGGACCATGGAGCTGGTACACTCGAACTGCTACCTCCTTCGCAAGGGCAGCTTTCGACCTTTTCATCTCTAGATCCAGGCCTAAAGGATTCATTTTCTGAAAAAAAAAAAAACAAAAATAAATTCATCAAAAAAAAAAAACTGACAACGACAACCAGAGGGTATTTTGTTACTGCCAGGGTTGCGGGACTGTTCGTAAGAGATACCATGGCCCTGGAACACAAAGGGCAAAGGAAGGAACATGGATGGGTTTTAGTCAGTAAAGGTCTGACACTCCCTCCTGCTCAGCCCAGAGCGGGAGGAGTCATTTGATGATTTCCCATCCAAATAAAAAAAAATGTATTTTGTTACATACACCAAGATAGGCAGTCACTCTATGTACAGACACCAGCACATCAAACTACCCAAAACTGTCATAGGGGTTTGAATTGAATGGCCGTCCTAACTACCACCATTTCTTTTTTCAAAGTTGCTGCCTCGTATTAAAT
The DNA here is from genome assembly GCA_947578425.1 of Eugnorisma glareosa. NCBI lineage: Eukaryota > Metazoa > Arthropoda > Insecta > Lepidoptera > Noctuidae > Eugnorisma > Eugnorisma glareosa. The sequence continues at coordinate 3,882,982 of OX387984.1, forward strand.
CTATACACAAATATTCCGGTATTTTCATTTGCATTCAAAAAAAACCTGCTATTTTAAAATTACAAATAGACATTTCCAATTTTATTTATTTGTTTATATGTAAAGATAACTATTTAAGGTGGATGCGCGAGAGTAGCCCGCGAAATTTAAATTTTCTTACGTTTATTGCAATTTGCAGGTCAGTGTCAGGTTGTATGTTGATGAAAATGTGAATCGCGCCAGTAACACGTATGGAGTTACAGAATTATAATCATTAAAATCATAAATACAGCCTTCCAAGTTTATATAATCCCATTCAATAACTATTTCATAAAAAAGTCACTCTTTGGGATTGTACGAATTTGGAGGGTTGTATTGATGATTTGAATGATTATAATACTGTAACTCCATACGTGTTACTGGCGCGATTCATATTTTCATCAACATACAACCTGACACTGACCTGCAAATTGCAATAAACGTAAGAAAATTTAAATTTGGCGGGCTACCCTTGCGCATCCACCGAAAAAGTCATTCAATGTGGTTAAATGAACTATGTTATAAAGGATGGATGTCTTACCGGGTTCTTCATATTCGCTCGTCCCCTGACTAGGCCGAGCACCATCAGATGTTGGCTCAGCACGTCAAAGGGCACGATGATGGTCTGTCCCACGATCGAAGCACATCCGCCACCTATGAAAGACTGAAATGGTGTATATTAGATATAATAATAATAGTCTTCCTGACCGTTTTCGATCATCATCAGCCTATAGCAGGACTGCTATAGGCTGCTGGACATAGGCGAGAGGCGTGCGTTTGAGTTTATCCATAGCTATAATTAGATGATTCAATAGATATATAGATAGATTCAATTCTGTTGGATTTGCGCCAGTTTTGCCCAAGACCCTTTGTGATCATATTTAAAGCTTCGCATCAAAAAATAACAACTCTGCCTACGGTACCAACATCGTTATAGAAACAAAAAAAAATATCTAAAAAAAACTGAATTGGCGTCAACTATGTACGTATTTTTATTTAATTTTCAACTTTTTTAATTTTTTGGAATTTTTCCTTTATTTGTGCTGTAAGGCCTTGCTTTCTGCCAAATTTCATGATTCTAGGACAAAGGGAAGTACCCTACAGGTTTTGATTCCCTTGTGAAATCGCATAATATGCGACATTAACAGTCATATCTTTTGATCGCGTTGACTTAAAAGTTTGATTTTTACATTGCTCCAAGGGGTAGCAGACTTGAGTATTTGGTATTAATTTCAGCTTGATACCGCCACGCATTCCTGAGAAAAAGGGTCTTGACAGACAGTCAGACGGACAACAAAGTGATCTTATAAGGGTGCCGTTTTGCCGATTAAGTTACGGAACCTTGTATAGATTTTGTCAGCTGATTATTTGACCACACATTTCTGATACAAGCTGTACAGGACATCCAGATTTACCAGTATTGCATGTCAATTTTTTTCTAAACTGTCACGTTTAAGAAATATAAGCAATCATAGTTACAATCTTAGCCATCACTAATATAGGGGGGACCCTTAGGCAGGGCGGGCTTAATAGAAAAATCTTTGGAGCATTTATGATGTATGTTGCTTAACATCTGGTCTCTTATTATAAAGATAAAAGCTACACAAGGTGTAAGCCGACCCTTCACGAAGCCGTCAACCAATCATTCTGTACATCAAACTAAGTAACTTTACGCCAGAATTATTACTGGGAATAGACTTTTTTTGGGGTGAAAAATCACGTTTTACGGTAGGACTCAATGTAACGCACTCAAAACATTGTGCTGATGGATGCATTGAATACTATGGGTTATTTAATGTAATCATCTGCCTAGCGTTTTTCAAACTATGTTAGGGTCGGCTTCCAGTCTAACCGGATGCAGCTGAATACCAGTATTTTACATGGAGCGACTCCCTATCTGACCTCCACGACCCACTTAGTACTGGGTAATACGATACCCCTTGGTAAGACTGGTTGTCAGACTTTCAAGCCACTAACTACCTTTAACGACTGTCAAACATCTACAATTGACAGCCGGGACCAACGGCTTAACGTTCTTTTCGAGGCACAGAAGAAACTCGGTATGTAATGGGCGTTCACCCATCCACAGACCAACCTAGGCAAGCGCGGCTTAACCTAAAGATCGATCTGACCGGCTGTTAATATTTTTCCACGAGCTCCTCTATTTAATGTAAAGTAATAACATAAGACATTGTAATTTAAAAAAAAAAAGCTTGTAAAAAGTTGTAACTTTGACCTCCAATATCTCCGTAACTAGAAGGTTCCCAGTTCCCAAAACATCGCAATGACGGAGAGAACAAGTGCCTTTCGGCTTCGTTAAGGGTCTTGTTACGCCTGTTAAAGTAATTGTTGTATAATATACCTTCAACTTAGGACTGACGTCGTGTTTTCCGAGTTCATATCTGACGCCCTCGTACGTGGTGATGTAGAATATTCCTGAGATTATCTGAAACTGTAGATAAACAACGGTTAAATAACATAACATCACGCTGTGTTCTCCGAAGGGTGAAGTAGAAGTGTATGAACACCAAAATTGTTGGGGCGTCTTAGGCGTGTATTCATCTTGGGATGCTGTGTTTGCACAAATAGTCACGGGGGATTTAATTTTTGGTTATTTTTTACCTAGGACGCAGTTTTCGAGATATTTGAATTTAGTTCTTTTTCTGTGCAAGCATCATCTCAAGGTGAAATTAAGGAGAAAACTGTTTTTTTTTTCACGGCCCGTAACTCGGAAGCGGAAAGTCGTAGAGTTATGAGTCTCACAGTTCCAATGGTTTCTATAGACAAGGTTAAAATAAAATAAATAAATAAATAATATCGCTGGACATTACACACAGCGCCATCTAGGTGCCACACTAAGCAACGAGGCTTGTGTCGTGGACACCAGATAGTTGATAATACTACATAGATAATTTTTTTGTTTGTAAATACATACGTATTATATTATTATGGTGGTAAAATAAAAATGGTCGACTTCAATAAAAACTCCCATTTGTAAGTCCTCTACTCGTACCCCTAAACATACGCAAACCGAAAGATCGACAATTCTTCAACATTTCGCGGGTTTTTTTTTACATCACATCACTTCGGTTTTCGATTAGAGCAACAATTTCTTTACCAAAAAGATTTTCATCCAAGCTACCATTTGATTTTTGGAAACATCGTTTTACATAGAAAATTAAAAAAATCGGAGGCTCTTATCTCGGAAACGGTGCATCGTAGGGCCATACTTCTCAGACTCGTTAATGGTTTCTCTTTTGGTTTTGATGACAAATTCTATGTGTCATCACACTAATCACTTACCAACTTTTAAAAGTGTTTCCCTCCTACAGTTCTAATTAAAATTTCATGTTGTTACGAACATAGTATTCTAGAACTCATACTTATATGAAAAAGATCCGATCTCCAAGTTGCAATCGTTATTTCTCGCTAAAATTGCTTTTTAATTTAGGAAAGTGTATACATATTGGTGCTTGTGACTGTACTGAATACGTAAAGTCCGTTTTTTAATCTCAAAGACCAAACTGACATTACGTGGGTTGCCAGTTTTTTGCAATTCTAAAATAGTGATGTGCCACTACCGTAAATTGCCTGTTAATAAAATCAGTAGTATCGTTTTTAGGGAAATAAAACGGCGTCCAGTGTCGTTCCTGTTAAATTTAAGGTTGCCGTATTCAAAATCACACACTAACTGCCATATTAACATAATTATTTTTTAACGTGTAATTGTTTGTATGGTGTTAATTTATAAAAGTTTTACCGTGTTCTAAGAGAAAAGGGTTTATATATCCGTTTTACTGTGTACTAACAACAATGATCTGTCATTTTTTTCCTAATCGTTTAATAAATATAAAAAGTTACGATTCAACAAACCGGTATCGTAGGTCCAACACTACACAAAAGAACTGGCAGCATTATTTGTAAGTTTGACATTTGCATGTGTGAATTTAGTCTCTGAGATTAAAAAACAGACTATTGTAACCGTTTGTGATAATGGATGGCTTATTGATAATTTTTTCTATACTTAGTGAAAAAGAATTTCTTGAAAAAAAAGTAACCGATAGATATGGCTACTGAGTTTTACAGAGTGTTCTATAATGTTTTTTTTTTATATTTTCTTTAAACATAAGCATCTGTTACGTTAAGGTGGATGCGCAAGGGTAGCCCGCGAAATTTAAATTTTCTTACGTTTATTGCAATTTGCAGGTCAGTGTCAGGTTGTATGTTGATGAAAATATGAATCGCGCCAGTAACAAGTATATAATTACAGAATTATAATCATTCAAATCATCAATACAGCTCTCCAAGTTCATATAATCACATTCAATAGCTATTTCATGAAAAAGTCACTTTTTGAGATTATATAAACTTGGAAGGCTGTATTTATGATTTGAATGATTATAATTCTGTGACTCCATACGTGTTACTGGCGCGATTCATATTTTCATCAACATACAGCCTGACACCGACCTGCCAATTGTAATAAACGTAAGAAAATTTGAATTTCGCGGGCTACCCTTGCGCATCCACCTTAAGATAATGGCGTCGCTTCACGTTTCGTTCCACATAGTGTAAACAAAAAATCGCTATTTTTGTGTAAAAAAGTTAATGTAATTGCATAATACAACAATTATTGTGCACATTTATTACACACCAAATTTAATATGTAAATATAAAATTACATTTAAGTAAAACGTGACATAAAATTGAATAAAATACACCTCTACCGTGAACGGAACGTGAAATGTCAACTGTGACGTCTACCATGACAATTAATCCAACCTAAAAATTTACAAATGGCGTGCTATTTTCCAATTTGTATGGAAACTTTAAAACAATATATCTCGTAAACTGTGAAAATCTGTAACTTAAAAATGTGTAAAAAGCTTTCTATTTATGAGTACTATCTACAAAAAAATATGAACATCCAAATCAACGGCCCATAATGGAAATTTGATCCTGTACTAATATTTGTATGTCATTCCATGGCGAAACATGTAAGTTCACAACCCTATTTATAAGACCATAATGTACCATGTTTTTACACAAATAAAAATGATTCTATTCTATTCTGTCCGTCAGTGTGGGGGGCATTGACGGACAGAATAGAATAGTTTTTTTTTTTCCACCCGCTGTTTTATATAGATTAACAGATATTGTTACTTACACTAGACAGCCAGAATCCTCGATACAACCCTGGCACTCCTTCATTCCTATATATCTTAGATATAGCGTCAGCTACGCCACTGTAGGCCTCTTTCCGTCTTTGTACCTGGATCTGTGTCTTGATAAGTGTTAGTGGATACAACGCGCATCTTACTGGAAAGAAATACAAAAAAAAATTAGACGGAGATTACACTTTTACGACTTTAGAAACAAATATCTCATCAAACATTGAATTAAGAAAAAAAGTATTTTAAGAACCTCCTTAGCATATTTGAGGACCTATCAATAGACACCCCACAGCAAAGTTGTTTACGTAGACATTTTTTTTTCAACCCTCAGTTCCATGTATGGAGACTTAGAGAGCCACCCCTATTTTTATTCACATCTTTTATGTGTACTTAGCGGGTCGCATAAATATAAAAATACTTTTCAATTTCAACTGTATGATGCCAATAGTCTCGAGTAAAATGGCTGTGACATACGGACGGACAGACAGACGGACAGGACGAATCCATAAGGGTTCCATTTTTTGCCATTTGGCAGCAGAACATATAATTATTTGTTCCGTGCGGGGATCGAACCCGCGACACGCAGCGCATCAGCCAATCGGTCAGCCCCTGCGCCAACCGTGCCGTCGATATTGCTTAGCAACAATTGAGGCATTGTTTAGGTCTTCTCTTTAGTATATGTATGAATTATGATAGATTAGATAAATGTACATACTTGTAATCACTGTTATTATGATAAGATACGAGTATATTTAACTTTTGGCTACATACTCTATCAAGGTTGCTCAAACCCAGGCTCGCGGGCCACACCGCCTGTTGTAATCTTGGGACGACGACGTTTTTTGGGGTGAAAAATCACGTTTTACGGTAGGACTCAATTTAACGCATTACGCACTCAAAACACTGTGTGGGGTCGTGGAGGTATTTAAACTAAAGTTTGTAACATTAAAAACTTGTGAAAAAGATGGAACTTTGACCCCCAATATCTCCGTAACTATAAGATTCCCAGGTATGGTCATTGAACAAAAAAAATATCGCCATGACAAGGAGAACAAGTACCTTTCGGCTTCGAAGGGTTTTTTAAATCAATTATTTTAAAGGATGCTGATGATATTGCTGTATTTTACCGAAGATTTTAACATATTTGAAGTAGTTCTATTCCTGTTATGCGACGACTTTGGTACTTGTTGTCATAGTTTAAAAACTACCAAATTGCCCATCGTTCTTTTTGAAGTTTGATAGGTTATTAGATGGAGAGGGAGAAGCAGACTAAAGAAAAGATGGATGGACTGTGTGACGAATGATATGAAAGAGAAAGGAGTAAATGATATCGTGACGGCTGATTTGTGTGAATGGGGGCTATCGCGTATGAATTCGCCGCTAGAGGCGCTAGTGTAGCGCGGGGGCACCGAAATGTCAGATGTCATAGAAAGTACACGCTTTGCGTGCTTTTTTAACACGTATTTTTACAAATATTCACGATTGTGGTCTAGATTGGGCCATTCCTGATTAATTAAGACTTGAAGATTTTAAGTAGCAACTTAGAATCTTAATTTTCAGTACTTGGAGATAAAATGATTTTTAAATGTTTCATGCTTGTTAATTTTAGGGAGAATATTGAAAATATATGAACCTGAAGTTTACACTATGTTTTTATACGTAATAAAATAAACTTTTCGTGAAGTTATTGGTACTATAAAGTATAAAATACAATTTTGACAGGACCTTAATCGACAGTGGTGCCACCTGGTGAGCTCAAAAACGATAGCCCTCATTGAAGAAGAAAATGTGTTGAAAAAACCAAGTACCATGGGTCAAGGGCAGGAAGGTGATGATGATGTTTCGAAGGGCGCTTAACTATCTCCTACTACCATAAGGACAGGCCTGGGGAGTACTATGTCTTAAAGCTGGAGTAATTCCAGTGTGGAAAAGAGACACATCTATACAGGTCGTCTAGCGCCATCTCTGTCCCACACTGCCACTTGTGGGTGACAAACTTAGGACTGAGTCATCGTCCGAGGAGCCAGGCCCAAACAGATGACGCGCAGTGGTTTCTGCGCGCTTTTATGGAGAACTTGCGGTCGCTAGTCGCACTTGGTGATGGGGCCGGTAATGGTGGGCTGATACCAGTCGGGGTGCGAATGTACGGTCGAACAAGCTATTTGGTATACACGCGGAAACTTTCACAATTCAATGCTGAAGCGTATACTTTTCCAAATTTTATTTAATAAAGCTTTTTTCATTATGAGACCGACTCTTAATGACATAAGTTTTATTAAATTAAATTGCAATCTATATTGTCACTGTACTAGGATTGTGAATATTTCTGCGTGTATACCAAATAGCTTGTTCGACCGTACTTGTATCTCCCAGGCTCCCATGATAGTATTAGGAACAGTGGGTTTTTAGACAGTCTTCTTCTTCGTTATCGTGTGGTTAGTGCCTAACCTGGTGTCAGAATTCTTACGCCGCCCATGGGCCTCTGACTTGGCTTTACATGCCGTCGAGAAATATCTCTCAGGCATGCTGGTTTCCTCACGATGTTTGCCTTTACCGAAGCAAGTGATAATTATACAATATGCACATGAATCCGAAAAATCAGAGGTGTTCGTCTTGGTTTCGAACTCGAAACCTATGACTTGGCAGTCCAACGGTCACACCACTAGGCTATCACTGCGTTTTTGAGACGGTTAAAGTCCCATATAACTCGAACTTCGATTGCCCCAGACATCCTCCGTCTGGGACAATCAGTTATTTTTTTTTCATGAGTATTTTCCTACTCAAAAAAAAAAAGTTCTTACCTGTGAAACTACTCAAAGCGTAAAGCGGAAAAAACTTCTTCTTGTCCATCATACTCCATTCAATAGTCGTGATCAACTGAGGAGGTGGAGTCTCAACCATCGTGGCAGCCATTTATATTCCTACCCTCAAATATACAATTCTTCAATCTCTCTATAGAATTCCATACACCTACGTTAAAAATCTATACATTCACTATCTTTGGTAACCATTTAATAAAGTTTTAAAAACTTTAACGTATTTTTAATACAGATTAACAATGGAATCAACTGTCAACTAAATTGTATATTATTAATAGTAACAATAATTAACAAAAATAAATATTCTTTTTTTATTTAAATATTTTTTTTATTTTATTCTATTAGAGACTAGATCTCTTGAAGCTATAGCTAGCTAGCTATTTTGTTTTGTTTTTTTTTTTAACTTAAATTATTGATTTATAGATATATAAATATTGTTATATTTTATTTTTCACTTTTTAAAGTTTTTTTTTGTTGCTTATTTAAGTGATTTTGTTTATGTCCAAATGTTTTTGATTTATCCTAGGTATAGGTTCTTCCATGATTTTTACTCAGTTGACGGTCGCTGCACACTTGTCCTGAAAAATAGAAAAAAAAATGTTTACAGCCTCGTCATTCTACTGGTCACGTCAGGTTTGATTGCCTGCTTGGGCAGTGTTGATACGTTTTTCCATCAAGAATTGCTCAGTGGTAGCCACGGAGTTGGGATTTGTGCCTAGTTGATGGCTTTAAGCTTGGGATACATGGGATTTATACATGGGACTGGGCGAAATATGGATGTACCGAAGGAACACCTCTACCTCTCCCTTCGGGGGCATACAGGCGTGATGTAATAACAACAGTAATAAGAAAACGTTTAGCAAGAAGTAAGAAAACATTATTTCAGAATCTAGCAACCAAAAAGGACCCAGTTGCCTAGCAACGCACCGCACCGGCAGCAAATTGGTATGGTCGTACTTATGTCCATGGTTGCGGAGGCGGGCAGAGTTTCAACGCTCGCCCAAGGTCGTCGAGGTAAACCATAAAAAAAATAATCATAGTTTTTTTCGTGCAAACATTTGACTATTGATGTCATACAATAAAATAAAGCTATTATCATGACCTTTCAAATGGCACATACTACAATTTGATATAGCTCTGAGTGGATGGAGTTACAGAATTATAATCATTCAAGTCATCAATACAACCCTCCAAGTTCATATAATCCCAAATAGTGACTTTTTCATGAAATACCTATTGAATGAGGTTATATGAACTTGGGAGGGCTGTATTGATGATTTGAATGATTATAATTCTATAACACCATACGTGTTACTGGCGCGATTCATATTTTCATCAACATACAACCTGACACTGACCTGCAAATTGCAATAAACTTAAGAAAATTTAAATTTCGCGGGCTACCTTTGCGCTTCCTCCTTAATTCGGCGAGTTTGTAGCGCCTAGTTAAAATAAAGATACTAAGATTATTATCAATCTTATCATAATGTATTTTAGACTTTGGTCAAGGTCATGTTGCTCGGGTGGCCGCAATTGGTGTTTCCTATGTCATAAGCGAAATTTAGATAAGCAACAAACGACAGACAGTGAAGGAAAATCGGCATGTCCTAGAACCAAAAATTCGAAAACATGTGACATCTACCAACCCGTACTGGGCCGGCGTGGTGGAGTACAACCCACCTCCTCCAAGAGAGGGGGCCTGTGTCTCTAGGCTGATTATTAGAGACCGGACTATATGTAACTTAAAATTTACGAGTTAAGCATCATAAATGCTCGAAATATGTAACAAAAGAACCAAAATATATGCAACATAAAATTGAAAAAAGGATGACATATTATGGTTTTTTGTACCTCAAATGGTAAAAAAGGAACCCTTATAAGCAGGATACATATATATAAAAATTTTAGAGAGGAATTTTCGAAATATCTTTAAAAAAAAAGATTTAAAATCGGTTCAGTCATTTCGGAAAAAAATTACTTGAAAGTTTGTATGAAAGGCCGTACGACGTTAACGCTTTTAAAAATATATTTTTATAACTTGAAAAATATCTGGCCATGTCCGCCCCGTAAACGAGACCAGATCGTAACACCACCTTCGGCGCGGTCTACCTCGACGGCGACTTCCTCCGACAGGCGTTCAGTGAGTGACGATCGTACCCCATCTCTCCGGGCGCATACGTGCTACGTGGCCAGCCCACTCTCCCTTCCCACTGCACAGGACCGAGGTTTGGAAGGAAAAAGGGGAGGCTTTTTGCCCAGCAGTGGGACACTCAAACAGGACAACAAAAAAAAAAACTTGAAAACAATATTTCTACATCCACTTTAGGTCAAATATGGTAGGTACTTGAATGTATCGTTTTTGTTGAAAATTATCCCACGGGCACATTGTAAATATAGCCTATGGCACTCGGGGATAATGTGACTTCCTATTTAATTTTCAAAATCGGTTCAGTAGATCCAGAGATTACCCCCTACATACAAACTTACAAAAAAATACCTCTTTATAATATTATAGTATATGCAGATATGCATTATCTTCAAAATACAGCCAATATGCATCTGCATATAATCCTGTCTCTACTGATTATGCTTTTATGCTAAAATAAGGGTCATTGTCTCTTGTAAATCACTAAGACCAACTGTTGCTATGACACCAAATTTAAATTGCAATAAAAAAAAGCAGCTGTTTCATACATCTGTGTCCACAAAAGTTTTTCGTACTGATGACAATTAAAAGTTTTAAAATACTAGCTGTTGCCCGTGACTTGGTCTGCTTGTATTTGTATTTCATCATTTATTTATTTTAGGGATACTTAATGTAGCTTCCCATTAATGAAAGAATATTCGGAATCGGATCGGCAGTTTAGAAGATTACCCCCCTACATCCCCACTATTCCTAATTCAGTACATCATATCATTCTGAGCCACATAGAAATTTGACATCAGTTATTAAAAAAAAACAGCTTTTTCCAACAACAGCTGATTTTTTTTACCTTTTCATGGTTTGACATGTAAACGGTTTTTGGTTGATGACATAGTAATATTACTTTCTTTTTTTTTTTGTTTGCTTTATATTTGACTAGCGACCCGCCCCGGCTTCGCACGGGTGCAATGTCATACATATAAACCTTCCTCTTGAATCACCCTATCTATTAAAAAAAACCGCATCAAAATCCGTTGCGTAGTTTCAAAGATTTAAGCATACAAAGGGACATAGGGACAGAGAAAGCGACTTTGTTTTATACTATGTAGTGATAGTGATTATTGCTTCGGTTTTGATTTGAAATGTAATTATTTTGTAAAATTACATCAGCTAACTGCCAGTAAAACCGTCAATATAGGTGTAGCCATTTCGGAGATAGACAGACAAAAATTTAAAAAAAAATGTTTATTTGTGATCCAAGTACTGTAAATGCATTCAGTAAAAACTGTTATTACTAAATTGCATACAGACACTAGATTATTTGTTATTATTTGAATTTATCTGAATGCTGCAATTTTTCAAACTGCTGGCAGTTTTACAAAATACAAATGAATAACAATTTAATAACATACAAATATTATTGCATAAATCAGTATTGTGCCACAATATTTACATACTAGCGGTAGGTAAACAGGAAGTGTTTCTAACAACATTATTGATGAAGTAATATTATTTATCTATGGTTATTTGTTTGAATCAATCAAAAGTGAATGTTACCATGACAATAAAAAGAAATTAAGGAAGTTCCTGTATCTGGGGTCAAGGCTGCTTGTAACCTGTTTCATGTTCTCATTCATTGTCTTTTAAAGAAAGAAAGAAAAGGTATTCATTTGTCTTGCACAGGACCAAAAAGAATTGCTTTAACAATAAAACAAAATTGTTTATAAAGTACATGAAAAAATTAAAAATAAGACATACATTAGTCTAAAGTATGAGGTATAAAGGCCCTATCTCAGCATAGTGCTGTAACATTTAAAAAAAATGTCACAGAGCTGGTATTCTGATAGGGCCCAAAGTGTTGCCATGGCAGATGCAAATAAATATTGATAACTAGCTTTTGCCCACGCCTTGTCTCGCATTAATTTTGAATTTGGAAATCAATTCAGGTTGTATACTGCTTGTAATAATATAATTCAATCATGATTAGAAAGACATGTGGTGCCATCTATTAATGTAAGAATGTTATTGTTGTTTTCCTCGGACCAGTACTTTTTTCCGCGGTGAAACATACTCTATTTCTGTTTCTGTACACCTGACATTGTATTGTAACATTTCAGGATGATCGGTTCAGTGGTTGAGGCATGACAAACAAACTTACTTTTGCATTTATAATATTAGTTAGGATTATGATAAAAATAAAGCATATAAACAAATAAACAAAAATTAGTATAAAATGTTTAGTAAAGACAAAACTTTCCACCACACAGGTACTCATTATCACAATCCTACTTTTATCTCAATTTGTTTGGGATTGGCTGGCAAAGCCTGTCCTCTTCTATACTTCTCTATTACTCATCATCTCAGCAGTAACCTCCTTTCTACCCATAGCCCACACAACCAGATGTCCATCAATTTTATTGAATGACAGTTATATGTGAAACTATATGAACATGTGTGTTATTTAATCATTGAAAAAAAAAAACTTTTCATGGTAATAAAAACATACTATATGTTTTAACCTCGACAAAGCTGGTTAAGCTTGACAAAGATAAGCCATTGAGAATTATTGATGAGAGATTATGAATTCAGTATATTTAATTATGAATAACATACACGGATATTTCATCATAAGAATATTGCTATGCTATGCAACACTGAACTTACAACAATCTAACAATATAAAACAATTTATGGTATAAACTAACTTATTAGTTACTCTAAGTAAAAGTTTTTGGTAATTTTCTCAATAAAATTACCAAAAACTTTTGTCTGTAACTTTTCACAGTTCTGTCAGAAACCTTCAGGTTGTTTTTTTTTTGTGGCCCCATTCGCTTATGTCATAGGCACCCATGTTTTTAACAGCCAAATACTGTTGATTTCTGTATTTACATGCATAGTGTTCTACATTAAAAACCTTGTCAAATGTCAAGAATATGGTCCGAAACCTTCAATCATAAAAGGACAAATAAATAAAAAAGTATAGTTATACTCGTGCGTTGTAAATTATGAATAATAAACACGTAATACAGGGTCAGCATGGCATTGAAATTGAATTAAAGAAATCGTCATTTTCCAATAACACTCTTATAATATGTCAATAACCTAAGCAGACGTAAGTTTTACGGCGGTCAAAGGACACAAATTGTCGTCTTATCTATTGCATATAGTACAAGGTAACATACATCATTTTATTCGGAAATCACAAAATCTTACGAAAATCATGAGAATACTCACGCAATGCTTATCTCGATATCCATAACAGATGTAGGTAAATAAATCACGTAAATAACAAGTAAATCACTGAAAACTGCCTTGGAGTAGGTTTTATGTAATAATTCACCCAATTTAGATAATTACACCATGGAAAAATATGCCTTCAGTAATGTCAGCTGATTGGTCGCCCATGTTGGTTCGCAGACTATACATGTTTTGAGATTTGGATACTAGTTTTTTTATCCATATCATGGCAATAAAATGCTTCAATGTTAGATAGCGATAGTATTTTAGATTTTAAAACAGGTTCTTTCCATAAAGTTGCATTTTACTCATGAAGGAAAGAAGTGAGTATGTGGTATATATTTTAGATTAACTACTCGGGTATTGTCTTAGAGGAGTATACGATAAACATGCTGGGGTGGTGTTCGTGGTGACTCCTTGGTGGTAAAATCATGGGGTGAAATACTTTTTTAAAGTCTACGGATAAAACTTTCTGAACGTTTTTGACAGCAACTGTCAAAATAGTGTCGTGCCGTACTGTTGTAAAATATTAAACTTTTTTGTTTGTTAATTCCTCTTCAAAAAAATAAGAAAATGGTATTTCAAAGGTTTTTCTCGTGTTACCTATTTATTAATAACTGCTGCCTATTCACACCTAATTTCTTTGTTACAGGCTCGCTATTTCAAGGAACAGGATATTGATGGTACGTTCTACTTTCTTCATTTGCCTTTAATTGATAAGATTTTACATGATAATTTGAATGAATCAACCCCTTATAATTCAGTTTCTCATAGAAGCGTCAGAAATACCTTTTGCTCGCCATTCTGTATTTTAAGTAAGTTCGAGAAGATGGAGTATATTTTTGCCATTTGATACTTTAATAACGGTATTAATGAAGTTTCTCTTTAGAAAGTTATCTACGAAAATATATCGCCTAGTGTAATAAATACTTACTTTTAATGTACTGTACTGGTAATGGAGCTTAATATAGTCAATTGGGCTGAAGAGCAGCCCATTTTACAATTAAAAAGGAGAGCAAACTTCTGTAAACAAAGAACACCTAAGTTTTTCCCCATTCTTGGATAATATCCTTTTCAATGAAGAGCCTTATATTTACAGAGTTTCGTGAATGCTTCTATCTCTTCGCCCGTTCTGGGCAGATCACATCGCTGGACGAGCTCACTGTTGTTATGAGATCTCTGGGCATGAGCCCAACCATTCAGGAGTTAGCTGGTAAGATGAATAAATAAATAATAGTTTATTTCTCCCACCATTAACCTTTAGTTCGCCATTGTATAAGTGACAAGCAAGCGCGGACCCTTACTGTGACATCTTAAAACAGAAGTAATTTGGGAAAGAGACAAGTTGTATAGCTCATACAGGTTGTCTACCGCCACCTCTTTCTCACACTGGAATTACAACTTCTTTAAGGTGGATGCGCAAGGGTAGCCCGCGAAATTTAAATTTTCTTACGTTTATTGCAATTTGCAGGTCAGTGTCAGGTTGTATGTTGATGAAAATATGAATCGCGCCAGTAACACTTATGGAGTTACAGAATTATAATCATTCAAATCATCAATACAACCCTCCAAGTTCATATAATCTCAAAGAGTGACTTTTTCATGAAATAGCTATTGAATGTGATTATATGAACTTGGAGAGCTATATTGATGATTTGAATGATTATAATTCTGTAACTCCATACGTGTTACTGGCGCGATTCATATTTTCATCAACATACAACCTGACACTGACCTGCAAATTGCAATAAACGTAAGAAAATTTAAATTTCGCGGGCTACCCTTGCGCATCCACCTTAAGACTTCATGGTAGACCACCTGTACGCCAAATGACGCAAATATGTGACAAAATCATAGGGGAAATTGTGGTTTGGCATGGAGGGCATGTGTGTAAATTTATGCTCTGGTGTTCTGCTTTTGACACAAGATTGAACCAAAGACATTGCACCTGGCTGTCATTTGCAGATCTTTAACAGTTGTTACAGGTCAGGCCCGACAGTCTGACAACCAGTCTTATCAACGGGGGGTATCGATGTTCTGGGTTTTGTTTCCGCACTTAGTTCCTAAAGTGAACCATTGTGCATGATCAAGCGGTATCATATTACCCAGTACTAACTGGGTTGTGGAGGTCAGATAGGCAGTTGTTCCATGTAAAATACTGGTATTCAGTGGCATCTAAGCCTGGAAGCCTACCCAACATAGTTAAGAAAAGGCTGGGCAGACAATGATGACACCAAAGCTGCCGACCCGCCAACATGTAGCAGCTTGCTAGTTGCATAAGCATAATCAGCCTTTAATGTACCCACTGCTGGGACACACAGCCTCCTCTCCATGAGAGGGAATGGGCTATAATCCACCACTCGGGCCCAGGGCGGGTTGGTAGATGTCACATGTCTTCGAATTTTTGGTTCTAGGACATGCCGGTTTCCTCACGATGTTTTCCTTCACCGTTTTTGAGAACAGTGGTGATGAAATAAATTACACAAAGTAATGCGCCTGCCTGGGTTCGAACCCACGACTTACTGCTCGTAAGTCGGGGCCGCCACCACTAGGCCACCGCTGCTCTCCTAGGCCACCGCTGCTCTCCTAGGCCACCGCTGCTCTCTTGCTAGTTGGTTTGAAATCAAATCAGAAACAAGTCACAATACTTTATTAGTGGCTTGTCTGCGCCCCGATATGTGCAACTTTTTTTTGCCAGTCAGTGATTGCATTCACAGTGCAGAGTCCAGGTAGCACTCCATAGAGACTGTCTTCTATTTGTTTATTAATGTTCCTTAATATTTGAGTTCAGACTGCTACTGAGAAATTCCTGGCAGAAAAACCCAATAACACTATTCCTGACCAGGGAATCGAACCCATGACCTCATGCTCAGCAGTCTCATTTGCAACCACCAGTCTCGACTACACAAGACAGAATTTTTAGGTTTCAAACCAGAATAGTAATTTTTTTTTCAGTATTCAAATTTTAGTTTGCTAGCAAGTTAGCAAATCTGAAGTTGCGTTCACCCAGATATCCTCAAATACCCTAATATACAGGGTGAATGTTTATAGTGGGCGTGGATGGCCTAATTGGATACTATGAGGAATAGCAAAAAATACTCAAAAGAGTCTTGATTTGATCCCCTGTTTCGATTCCTGGCTAGAAATATTGATTTTTCTAAAATCTAATGATGCTGTTTTAGTTTTCACCAAAATCGGGCTCGAATCTCATTTGAGCATTTTTAGATAAGTATTTATAATTGATTCCTTATTGATTCGGATTTGGCCAACCACGCCCACTTGAAAAAATCACCCTGTATACTTTATCTTTCTTTATATTTTCAGGATATTTAAAAGGAAAAGGTGGTAAGATGTCGTTCGCTGACTTTTTGGAAGTCATGCATATTCATTCCAGAGCCGAAAACCTACCTAATGAGGTAAATTATGTCATCAAAATCATCAATCAAATAAATAAACGCTGAAATGTGTTGCTGTAAAGTTGTGTTCAACAAGGGTAACAATCTATAGAATGTTGAATTATCCAAGCCACTTTCAATGGCAATCTTTGATGCGTTTTATCTTTGTCAATTTTAATTGATTTCATAAAACAAAAAATACGTATCTTATATTTTTCTATAATCTGCCGGACTAAATAGAATCATATTTTTTTACTCAATAATCCTCCCTATTTAGGCTATGCATTGTCTGTTGGTGAATTCAATTATGTTTGATTAATTTATCTGCCCGTATTCTTCTTCAGGTAGTAAATGCATTCAAGGCTGGTGATGCAGAGAAGAATGGCGTGATTCCAGCGAGGCAGCTGAGGAACTTACTGCAGAATTGGGGCGAAGGCCTATCTGCCAGAGAGGTGAGAAATTTTGTTTTCATCAACTGTAGTCTTTTTCAACTGAACAGAATCGCGGAACAAACATGGGGTATTTTCGGATACCTCTGGGTGTGACGAATCAAATTTTTTGGACCATCCTGTAAATTGGTTTGAAAAAAAAAGGTTGTTTGTTGGAACAAGCTGCCAGTCGAAGCTATTCTTTTGCATTTGATAGCCCAAGACTTGAGGAAGGGTATAGGCTATGAATAATCTAGCTACGGCCCTAACAAGCCGAGTAAAAAGAGAAATCGCGGGGCACAACTCAAAATCAAAGCATTTATTTCAAGTAGGCCAGTTACAGGCACTTTTGAATTGTCGAAACAAAAAATTGTAGCTACATATCTATGGCGTAAAGCGTAGATATCTATGGAGAAGAAACTCCATGGACACTTTTAAATCAGAATATTGTTACAAAAACTAACTAGCTGTGCCCCGCGATTTCTTTTTAATTCTGTACTAATTAATAGGAAATGCGGGTGGTATTTATTTTCTCCATACAAACGCTCTCGTCTGTTTTCTTTCTGGTTTATGACTTAAGAGCTATGATTTTTTACAGTTAAATAAATACCAACCTCTTCTATGTCCCTATGATTTCCTTTTTGATGATACATAAGCTGTATCAGCACTAGAACCTTTACAAAACGCTCAAAATTGCCTATTTGGACCGCTTGCAACAGAGGCTTAGTCTACAAATTTGACAAATAATAATGGGAAAAGAAAACATAGGGACACAGTATAAATCCTTCTTGTTCAGTTAATGAAATATCTTTTATATTGATCGTATATTGGAGGAGGAAATAGTTGAGAGCCAAACCGATCTGTAATTGTATTTATCGCACCAATGTCCAAATAGCGCTCGTTGAGCGACAGCGATAGTTTCTTCAAATACCTACCGCATTTCCTCTTTAAAGTCCTGGTTTCCTCACGATGTCTGGATCATGGCCTTTTAATTAAATATTTTTTGTCTTTTAGGTGGACAACATATTCAGGGAGGCAAACGTAACCAATACAGGCACAGTGCGCTATGAAGACTTCGTCAAGATAGCGTGCGCCCCCGTTCCGGACTATTATTAAACATAACATTACGCCTGTAGTATTCGAAGGGTTAGGGAGAGGTGTACCTAATAGTAGGTACACCCACATTTCGCAAGTTAAGTCTTAATAAATAAGGGTGCGCGAATACAATGTTTGATAATACCTCTAAAAAGAAAATGTATATAATAAAATAGTTATTTATAATACATTCCGATTACGTTCCCGTCCTATAATTATTATTTATTTTAACGTTATTACAGGTTATTTATTTAAAAGAGAGTTGAAATAAAACAAAAATAATTATATTTTTTCAAACCGTGTTTTATTTGTCAAAATGTAACAATTCCTATAGTGATATGGCACTGGCGACTGTGGTCCTTTTAAGTTTACATAATAGGTCTATTATATACTTTGAAAATATGTATAGATGACCTCATGGAGAAGCAGCGCGCGAATTTCAAACATTCACATTTTTTTTTTCAAGTTTGCAGCTGTGTGTCAGGTTATATGTTGAACAAAATATAAATATGGCTTTACAGTGATAATCATTTCCTAATGAACTTACGAGGGTTGTATTGATGATTTTAATTACTATAATTCCGTAAATACGTATACCAGTTACGGTCGCGAATCATATTTTCCTCAATATACAACCTGACACTAACCTTCAAATTGCAAAAAATGTGAGAGAATTTGTGTTTCGCGCGGTTCTACCGTAATGTCACTTCAGTGTGAGAAAGGGATGGAGCTATACAGAACGTCTATTTCCCGTCTCTTTCCCTCACTGAAGTAACATCTGCATTTTGAAAATTGGCAACGTCGCGTCGCTTATAACAGTCAAATATTGCTGTATTCGTCAACGTAAGTTATAATCGTTGAGTTGTACTAAATTTTTGATAATTAATTGCAATCATGAATACCGTCTCACTGAGTATTTAGTGTGTAAAAAAGCAACTGGAAATCTTCCAAATGCTTTTTTTACCACCAAAACTATCCAAACCCTTAATAGAGATTATCGCGCATGAATTCATGTAAGGTCCGTTTGGTTTAAGTATTCCACCCTTTGGTAAGGTCTTCAGAAATGTCAAATGTCATAGAATGTTCGATTTGAAGATTTTAAGTAGCAAGTTATGATCTAATTTGCTAGCACTTGGAGATGATTTTTAAATATTTCATACTTGCTAACTCTAGGGAAGTAGGGACAATATTGACATATTGTAAATATGCGTCTAGAGGTTAATTATTGGTGACTATGAAGTATAATTCATGACAGGACCTTACTCACAGTGGCGCCATCTGGGAGCACAAACACGATAGTCCTCATCGAAAAACTGTCATTATTTTCGTTCATGTGAATGGCTGCTGAAATTCTCGGGAAGTATTTTACTCTATACATATTTCCAAAATAGAATGCTTTAATAATTAAAATCTATTGTCTACAAAGCACAAGTTGTTGAGCTTATTGCGTAAAACCTTGTTTTTAAGAGGAGGTAATAAAATTATTTGTAGCTCTATGATCTTTTATGGGTGTTCGCCTGCTCGGCATGAATCGGAGCTAAGGCCGGAAATCAAACGCACCCTGACACGTTTATCAAAATTATAGTGATCTCTATTGCCGTTACAATACATTCCTTGTTGTGTAGCATGCAGCTAGTGCGAGCGATACAGATAATCTTATTTCTCCTCAGTCATAATAAAAATTACTTAAATATACTGACTAGAAATTACTAAACACTCTTTTTAACATCAAACGTGTGTAAAAAAAAACAAATCCATTATTCTATGGTGTACAGCACCAAAAACTTACCTGACCCGGTGGATGAAAGGGGAACTAACGATATTACTGACAAGTGACAAGACGGCTTACAGCATGTTGTGACATTCTAGAGGACAGAATAGCCAACATGTACACACGGCGACACATCAAACTATGCATCTCTAGTATAACCTGACCTCGCTTTATATGAGATTCCCGTACAATGAGAGATCAGCTTAGTTCTTTTTACATAGCTTGATTGGTCGACGTGCGTACTGGTTAGAATATGCTACTGCAAAACTTTATGGTTACGTCCGCATTGAGATCGTGGCTATATAGCACGGGTCAATCTAAAAGGTTAAGCCGCGGTTGCCAAGGTCGGTCTAGGGATGGGAGACCATCACCCATCATTACATATCGAGTTTCCTCAGTGCCTCAGAAAAGACGTTAAGCAGCTGGTCCCGGCAGATCTTTGACAGTCGTTACAGGTAGTCAGTGGCTCGAAAGTCTAACGACCAGTCTTACCAAGGGGTACGCTAAGCAAGCCATCAGTCAGTGCGTACGTAACCTATAAAATCCTGTTAAAGCTATAGTCATTTGTCTTGGCTATAAGAGGGATGCCACACGATGCAGTGTCTGTCGTTGTGGCGTTCTACATAATATAGATCTAAACGACATGTCACACGGTGCTTTAAAAGGACGTGGGACGACGCAACGCGTAGATTCGTGCAAGTCATATTTATGGCGAAACGTGTCATTGCACTACATATTTACCATCTTTTGTACCACATTAACCGCAAATAAATAATTTTGTAACCGAAGCGGCAGCACAGCGTTGTGTATACTATCAAAGGTATTTTAACGCTGCGAAGTAGCGTCGTCATTGCGATGCGACACCGCTTCTACGTTGCGTAGACATGACAGCGTCGTTGCGACGACGCAAAGCCCGTATGGCATCCCTCTACAGTCCCTTTCCTTGCCGACCGTCAAGCACTCGTTTCTTCCGCGTGAGTAAATTCTTTCATTTGTTTTCTCAACCGTCACTGTCAGAAGACACGTGGGGCTTGAGCGTATAGTATAGCTCACGGCGATTTCACCGGGCCAAGGTTTTTAGAACTGGGCTCGTACACACAGCGACCCATCAAACAATAAATTTCCAGTATAAAATGGCCTTGCTTTGAATTGATTTCCCGTACAATGAAGGATCCAGTTATACTGGTTTTGTATAGCTTGATTGGTCGTTGTGCGTACCGTCACCTCTTTTAGCAGTATTACTTCCATGTGGGAGAGAGATGGAGCTATACAGGACGCCTAGCTCCATCTCTCTTTCACACTGAAGTCAAATTAAAACAATACTATTACAAAAAGTGTAGGCCCGCTGTATCGCAAATCTAACCATGGTTTCTTCTAGCTAAGATAACAATCATTCTAATTGTCTATTGCGTGTAAAAACGTGTCATGTATAAAATTATATGCTTTATATCTTATTGGCACTCTTATACTTAAAGAGGTAATTACGCTATGTATTAGAAGGAGCTATGAAAATGAAGTGTAAATCGTTGATATTACTTATTTGATATACCATCTATCCTAACTCTCAGATTCTAGCATACCTAAATCCAGACCGAATTGGTAGCATCTATGAGTATTTCTTCGACGGTAAAAGGAGAAGTTCCTCGGCAGTATTTACAGTACGCGCTTTGGCAAGGAGTTGCGGATACCAGCCCATTACACTATATAATACAGCATGTACCAGAAGGTGTGGTCATATTTAGGAGTCTGGTATTGACCAACAGACTGAACATTATCTATGGCACCAATATCGTAGTCGAGAAAATATATTCGGCTGTCATACATTTGGCTTGAGTAGAAATTGAAGTATGGATGATATCTGTGGGGCTAAAATCGCCGCTTTATCAGAATCATAATGTGGTCATAAGACCACAAAGTCCATTTTAAGAGTTTTAAATTTTTAACGTGATTCATATTATGATTCTGATAAAGCTTCCATTTTAGGCCCACTGATCATGCACAATCAACATCCATCATCTAGGTACTTACATTTCCTGAAAGTATGACCCTCGCTTAAGGTGGATGCGCAAGGGTAGCCCGCGAAATTTAAAATTTCCTACGTTTATTGCAATTTGCAGGTCAGTGTCAGGTTGTATGTTGATGAAAATATGAAACGCGCCAGTAACACGTATGGAGTTACAGAATTATAATCATTCAAATCATCAATACAACCCTCCAAGTTAATATAATCTCAAAGAGTGACTTTTTCATGAAATAGCTATTGAATGTGATTATATGAATTTGGAGACCTGTATTGATGATTTGAATGATTATAATTCTGTAACTCCATACGTGTTACTGGCGCGATTCAAATTTTCATCAACATACAACCTGACACTGACCTGCAAATTGCGAAATTAAGATCACAAGGCCCACAAGGCGATTTCAATACTAACTTGAAGCTAGGTTTTGAGCTAGGTGTAGGGCATTTATTTTAAGTACTTGAATTAAACAATGAATTAGTATGTTTCTTCAATATTTTTTTGTGTCCTGCCTAGAACTTCGAATCGGTAACCAAACATCCTGGGGTGGGTACCAGACCATTCTGGGGTGGGCACGCCCCCCCCCCCCTATATACCCCTATTACGCTCCTTAACGTTGCAACATGTCTTCTTCTCCAATACTTCTCTGTTACTCGTCATAATCCGTTTAATCTGACAGTGAATATTTGCGAACTTTTACCGTAGATGGCGTTATCAAATAGGTAAGATCAGAACTTAGAAGCTATGGTGCAAGAATATAAGGCCGTGGAAGGAAAATACGGTGATCGTTTCTAGTACATAGTTCACATTCACTCGTCGCTATCATAACTATAAAGCCATCTAGGGCATAGACAAAGTGACTTTTTATTAGCAATAAAGATCTGTCAATAACGATGACTTTGCTTCTGCATAGCTATTCACAAGCACTTCGATTCGATTTCGATTCGACAAGTCGTATGTGTATCTTTTTTTGGCATAACGAAAGCGAGTGAGATAGTCAAACGACTTTCCGAATCGAAATCGGAAAACGGCTTTACAGTTTGGCATCTAGAAGTAATTTTTTTTGTAAAATGAAGTCACCACTAAAAAACGCTTTTAATTTTTTTTTCAAGCTCATGCTATCCTGTTGATGAACGTCATTTAGAAAGAAATGTTAATCTCTCTGAAAATTATTCCCACTCGTCTATGCCCTCATGAATAAATGCCAGTGACTTGCCCAAAACTTGTAGTTTGATTCAACCAATCATATCATTTCCATCATATTATTTAAATTTTACTTTGGTGTGTGAAAGGGATGGAGCTAGACGATATATAGTTCTATCTCTTACCCACACTCAAGTAATACTGGTTATTTGGGCCTGGAACACCAGTATTACTTGTAGCCTACACCGTTCCCACTGCTGGGACATGTCTCTGTAAGAAAGAGCACCACGTGGACAAAGTGCCGGTTAGTAGATGTCACAGCAGTCTTGGAATTCGTAGTTCTAGGACATTCCGTTGCAGCAGTGGTGATGAACTATATTATACTAAGTACTAGTGTCTGACTCGGTACAGTACAGCACATTAAGTAACTACAAACTGACAAACTCCAAATGATTTTAAGCCATAAAACGTTGAAGGTTAAGTTCAAAATCGAATGAGAAAATTTGACAGTTTTTTTGGTGGTTGTTGATGCGCTGGCGACTGTACTTACAACTGTTAAATCTGGACCATTACCACTGCTCTCAGAGATGGTTGTGGCATGCTAGCTACTTGCATATTTTGAGTAAGTTACTGGCATGTGTATTCTTGGCTTTAGTCGAAACACATTAATGGCACCCGTTGCCAGTCAGCACAGCTCACATAAAAAAACCGGTAATCGGTTTTTTTTCCACAACTAATTCGGAGAAAAAGTAAGCCAACTACTCTCTTATGTGAAAAATATTATTAAACGCAGTGAAGTCGCTAGCACAGGTATAATATAATCACTCCCTGTCCAATCATGGAAGATTATTTAATTTGAACTTGATTCTAATGCTCGCCGTTTTTTTTTGTTTACCAAAAAAAGCCGCAATTCCCCAGGTTTGCGCTGACTTTTGGGCCGTCAGTCCTGACATCGCTTGCTACACAATCAGCCTATAATGTTGCCATTGACGGGCTACAGGTCTCCTCTCTATATGAGAGTGGCCCGTAATCCATCACGTGGCATCGTGACATCTATCAACCCTCACTGGGTACTGAGGGTTGTCGCATATCTTCGAATGTTTGGTTCTAGATAGGACCTCCTAGGACGTTCTAGGTTCTAGGGCCTAGGACCAGGCCTTCTTACGATGCTTGCTTATAGGCTAACATTTTTACCACGGCATGAGGTATTCAATGGTCATGTCGGTACGAGAAAACACACTTGTAGAACACTTTTTAGATAAAAAGATTGAGTATACCTGTTGAGTGTACTCATTGCCTACAAGCACCAAGAAAAAGTTTTAGATTCAATTAAAATTAGAAGAAAATTAATCTAAAATCTTATAATTATAGGACCGTTTGACTTAGCTCTGCCAAAACGTATCAACCCACATGAATTTTTACGATTTGGGAATAAGTAAAAGCTGATTAATTGTAAATCTGTTCTAGGCATAGGTTTTGAATGTTTAAGGGAACGATTTAACTGAAAAGTAATAAGCCACATTTAGAATGTTGGATAAGTTTGACGTATGTAACAGAATAAGTAAGAGGTGGGTTGGCTCACTATGGTAGAACTAGATCCTGGGTCCCATGAAGCAGTATTATTTTAATGTCACTTGAGTGTGGGCTAGACGTCCATAATAGGTGTAAAAAGACCCTTAAGGAAGCCGAAAAGCACTTATTCTCTCCGTGCTTGCGATATTTCTTTTTTTGTTCTGGATCATACCTGGGAAAGTGGGAACCTTCTAGTTACGGAGATTTTGGAGATCGAAGTTATTTTTTTTTAATACAAGTTTTGTTTAATAAATGTTTAACTTTAAATACCTATATACTGTTCAATGCAGCCATCAGCACAATGTTCTGAGCGCGTTACATTGAGTCCTACCGTAGAACATGATTTGTCACCCCAAAAAAAAGTCGTTTCCCAGCAATATGTTTGCGTAGAGTTACTTAGTTTGATGTACAGGATGCTTGGTTGACGACTTCGTGAAAGGTCTGTACCTTGTATCTATCTCTCTTCCCATACTGAATTAAGATTAAAACAATACTGTTGTAAAGGTCATGGGCTCATGGCAGGCGACCAGGGGCCTTAGTCTGCTATTGCAATAGTGTCAGAATGGTCTATCATTGATTTAATAAGGCCCCGCGCAGACGAATTACCCTTTGTACGCACGTCAAACGAGTTTCGAACGCGCTTCAATACGCCGTGGGCTAGGGGCCTTATTAAATCAATTATAGACCATTCTGACACTATTGCAATAGCAGACTAAGGCCCCTGGGAGCCTAAAACGGCTGCTTTATCAGAATCATAATATGAATCACATTAAAAATTTAAAATTCTTAAATTGGTCTTTAAGGTTAGGATAACCAAAAAGTCCATTTTAAGAGTTTTAAATTTTTAACGTGATTCATAATAGCAGCTACTTTAGGCCTTGTTATATCCTTATCCTTACTGTTATGCCTGATTTTACTAACACTAGGCAATAAATGCCGAAAATAGAGGCCGGGCGTTCAACATCAAACACAGCGTCTGAATTTCGACATTAATTGCGTCGTCACAAACAAAAATGCCTAACTAAACTTCCACTGCCTAGTGGAAGTTGACTTAGTCATATTTTGTGGAAGAATTTTTTTATCAATTTTAGGCTGGAAACACTTATTTAAGAGTAATTTAATTTTAAAGATTGGGTCTGGCTATTTTTGATACCTATGTTTTGATTTGACTTGACTTTGACTATTTTTGCTATTTTTACCACTTAAAAGTGGTTACTCAGTGTTAGTAAAACCGGGCATAACTTTCATACAAACACTGTCAAACCCAATTTTGACACTAGCAACACTATCAGACATGTTTATTTTTAGCAGAGTTGCCAGGTTTCCGTCGTCTGAAGTTGCCCATGGTGCGAAGAATCTGTGTGTTTTCATCATCTATATCTCGATCCATGCCCGAAGTTCCAGGTATTTGCCCGAAGAGTTTTAATTTTGATGGTAAGTATATTAGGCCTAAGAGGGTGATGACTGAAAAAGAAAGTTCTCGTTAAGGGAGCGTCCAAAGACTACACAACTTTTGATTTTCCACTCTATACTTGTACTAATATTATGTATTCTGTGACATCATAATGCATTTTTTTAGGGTGCGTTTCCTCTGAAGCGATCTTTAAAACATTATCATCATTCAGGCAGAGGCGTGCCTAGGGGCCCACAACCCACAATATGGCAAGCCGTGGCATGCCAAGGCATGGCTAGCCATGGCAAACAGGCTGATCAGCAGGGCTATTGCGTATCCCTATTAACAGTTCATATTGATCATCACTTGGCGAGTTTTGTTATACAATGACAGTTCTGCACGTGTATCGTCAGTTGAAACCAACAAGAACGGTCATTGTATATCAAAACTCGCCAAGTGATGATCACTATGAACTGCCAACAGAGCTACGCAATAGCCCTGCTGAAACCCAAACATCATGGAGAGTAGTAGGTTTTAGGGGCAAGCTTGTATGAAAGTACGGGTATCCACATTCCGGTGTTAAAGACCCACTGCTGGACACGAGCTTCCTCCACGCCGTAAAAGACAGGTCCAGCGTTTTCTCCACCGTAGATTGCTGCGACCTTAAGCTCTTAGGCCACGTGAAGCAGCCCCGTGCGGAATATGAAAGGAAGAAACGAAATTAGCTCGCGGCATAGATTTGTCCTCACCGTACTTAGGTTTCGAAAAAAGGGTTTCCACTGAGCAGTATGAGACAGAAAGAGCTGGCATATCCCGCATGAAACGATAGATACGACTTGCGGTCTGGGTGAGCGAGACAATACTATTCAAATCTCATTGTAAACGAAATAGACACTGGAACATTTTTTGTGGCAATATGGCGAATCTATGATTTAAATGTATGGCTCGCGCTTTTCAAACTGCCGTGAATAGTTACGTATGTTTTTTTATTCATTACGGTAATCGCGCGCAGTCACGCTCCGTGAGTTATACACTTCAGTGTGTCCAGGTCAAGGTCCAGGTGACCTTTTTTATTTATTTATTTCACACTACAAGCACAGAGTACAGAGGCGGACTTAATGCCGTCGGCATTTTCTACCATTAAATTTTTGTCATTTTTCGTCCTTTTGTAGCGGTATTGTATTAATATTACTTCGGTGTGAGAAAGAGATGCAGCTAGACGTGCTGTATAGCTCCATCCCTTTCCCACGCATAAGTGACATTAAGGTAATACTGCTAAAAGAGGTGTTTGTACAGGCCCTGAGCTTAAAGTCAACAGTTATTTTAAAAATATTTTTTAAATTATAGGTACTTAAAATGTTAAAGAAAAATGTTGTTTAAAACTTACTATTCAAAACGCAGGGGAACACCACGTAAAAATTGAGATCCGTCGAATGGAAATAGAATGCTTCAGAAAAGTACAAGATAATAGTGAGGGAAAGAGACCAGTATCCCAATGACACCACCCTGAAAATAGAAGAACATTTATGTCACTATAAACTTATTCCTTCAATCAATGAGGGCTATCGTTTTTGAGCTCACCACATGGCGCCACTGTCGCGTAAGGTTATGTCAATGATTCTATTTTAAACTTTACAGTACCAATATCTTCATGAAATGTTTATTTTATTACGTAAAACAATATAGTGTAAACTTCAGATACAGTTATTTACAATATTCTCCCTAAAATTAGCAGGCATGAAAAATTTAAAAATCATTTTACTTCAAAGTACTAACAAATAAGATCTTAAGTTGCTACTTAAAATCTTCAAGTCATAATTAATCAGGAATGGCTCAATCTAGACCACAATCGTGAATATTAGTAAAAATAGTGATAAAAAGCACTCAACGCAACTTTTAATGAAATCTGACATTTCGGTGGCCTCGCGCTACACCAGCCTCTAGCGGCGAATTCACATGCGATAGCCCCCATTGATCCCATCGTGCCAAATTGTCCTAACTCAATCATTCGACGACCCGAATGGCGTAGCCGTAGTGAGGCTGCCTTACGTACTTAGGGTCCCGGGTTCGAATCCCGGTAGGAGCAAATGTTTGTGTGATGAGCATCCTGGACATTTGTTTCCGAGTCATGGATGTTTATATGTATAATAAGTATGTATTTACAAACACAAAGTATCTATGTAGTATTATCAACTATCTGGTGTCCACGACACAAGTGAAAAATAACTCTAGCTTCAGAAGTCGGTGACTTTTGTTATTTTGCTTGTTTGATTTAGTTTTTTTTGCCACTGTGGCAGCCTAGCGCTGATGTAAACAATACGGCTAAAATAAAAAAAATCCAACGATGGATGTTGAAATAGTCTAACGAACGTCGCGTGAAACCAGCTGTTCACTTCCTGCCTAGCTAGAGTTCATAGAACTCGTCGTTGCGTTTGCCGTTCGCTACGTGCGTTTTGCCACGGTATCGATTCATTGCGTATGAGGAAATAAAACAAATCAAAATTATTGGATTCCCATAATATTCTAAAATAATTTCTTGTACCGATACCTTAGCATGATACCGGTCACCTTAGTATGATATACTGAAATCACCCCATCAGTCTGCGGAGGGCGGTTACACCCTGTATAGATGTCATAATCAAGCAGACCTTTCAGCTAAAAGCTCTTGAGCTTACTGTTCATGATTGAATATTGAAAAGTTCTCGAACATAATACTTACGGTCTATAATGTATGTACAGTGTACAATGTATCAGAGCTAGTGCTTTGAGGAAGGAATACATCCCCAGCATACGTGATATAGTTAAGTCACCTGAAATTAAAAGAAAAACCAATATTTAATAATTTATACTACTTTTTACTGAATGCACATGATTTTCTCAATTTTTATCTCTCTGTCTGTTTGTTCCGGCTAATCTCTGAAATATCTGAACCGATTTTGATGGAACTTTTACTGGTAGATAGCTGATGTTATAAGGTCTAACATAGGATACTTTTATTTTAGAAAAAATATTAGGGTTCAGCGCACAAAAATTAAATCCCCTGGAAATTAAAAAAAAATCCGTTTCGAACGGCTAATCACCGAAACGGCTAGACCGATTTTGACGGGACTTTTACTGGCCGATAGCTGATGTCATAAGCAGTAACTAAAGGTACTTTTATTAAAAATAAGAATTAGGGTTCCATGCAAGTAATCTTTTTTTAATAATAATTTCACGCGAACGAAGGTTGCAACAGCTAGTTTGGAATAAAATGCCCATTGTGTATGAATAGGGGGAAAGTATAAACTGGGTGGAAGGGACATTGACGCACAAACCGTTTTCACATATTAAACATATCATTTCCAACCCCACAGGGTGTAACAGGACCCTTCACGAAGCCGTCAACCGAGCATTATGTACATCAAACTAAGTAACAACGCAAAAATGATTGCTGGGAAATTGGGACTTTTTTTTGCGGGGTGAAAAATCACGTTTTACGGTAAGAGTCGATGTGACCCACTCAAAGCATTGTGCTGAAAGGATAGATTGAATAGTACGGTGGTCGTGGAGGTGTTTAAATGAGATCTCACATTAAAAACAAGTATTTAAAAAAAAACTTGTGAAAAGGTTGGAACTTTGACCCCCAATATCTCCGTAACTAGAAGGTTCCCAGGTATGGTCTAGAACGAAAAAATGATCGCAATGACGAGGAGAACAAATGCCTTTCGGCTTGTAAGGCCCTGTAAGAGCCTTGTTACACCCTTGAGATATGTTTCACCAGTAATCACTAATAATCTGCTTTTTTTGTAGGAAACAATCGATTTTCCGGAATGTGTGAAATGTGTGTTCTTCTCCTTAGCTGGCAATTGAAATTGAGTAAGCCCAAAATTTGGACACAAATTTGGCACTTTCAGTAGCGTCCATCAGCTCCTGTGATATGCAAATAACAGGGAAGCCTGGACCAGATATCAAGTGTCCCATCGGTTATGGGGAATCACCATATTTACACTCCAGGGCAGAGTCATTAATGATTGTCCACATGAATCGGTTTCGGCTCGTGGCAAAAAAATAACAGCTGCTCAGGTCGATCTTTAGGTTAAGCCGTGCTTGCCTAGGTTGGTCTGTGGATGGGTGACCATCCATTACATACAGAGTTTCCTCCGTGCTTCGGAAAGCACGTTAAGCCGTTGGTCCCGGCTGTCATCTGTAGATTTTTGACAGTCGTTATGGTCACTGGCCCAAAAAGTTTGACTACCAATCTAACCAAGGGGTATCGTATTACGCAGTACTAACTGGGTTGTGGAGGTCAGATAGGCAGTCGCTCCATGTAAAATACTGGTGTTCAGCTGCATCCGGTTAGACTGGAAGCCGACTCTAACATAGTTGGGAAAAGGCTAGGCAGATGATGACCTGAATAGGTTTTCATTGCTTCAGCCAACCTGTGTTTGAAGTCTATTTAAAGACTTCCAGGTCAGCCAGGTTTGGATAGGGAAACTCTCTTGCCACAGCTTAAATCTTTCCTTAGTGTTCAGCAGTGAGCGGTGGCACACTTTAAAAAACTGTTACGCCTTTTGAAGATGTTATTGTTTAAAGGATGTCTAGCGTCGGAAACCATTATGACATGTATTGATTATTATGTGGTAATTGTTTGTGCTTCAATGTCCTTTACACCCTGTATACATATTATTATAAGCCCCTCCCGCCACCTGTATATTATTTATTTACGAATTTGACGCTTTTCGTTTAACGTATCGAGTCGCTTTTTCTCGAATGTTTTTACATTTTTGTAGATGGTAGAGCGCCAGGACGATTCGTAAAGAGAGACCTAAGCCCTCCTATACATACACTTACAACTCTGCCGGCGAACACTACTGTTTTAGTTGTGACCGGTATTCATAAGCAAATTCGGTCTGGCCAGTCATATAAGGGCACACGCAAGGAAATAATAGCTTTAAAGGGGCGCCGTTACCGAAATCGGTAAGGAGGACTATATTTATTATTTATTTAATTTGTATTTTATCGTAATTATGTTGTTCGATGTATGTTAGTCTGTAAGGAATATATCTATGGGCCAAAGTAGCCTGAAAAAAA
Source organism: Eugnorisma glareosa (assembly GCA_947578425.1). Taxonomy (NCBI): domain Eukaryota; kingdom Metazoa; phylum Arthropoda; class Insecta; order Lepidoptera; family Noctuidae; genus Eugnorisma; species Eugnorisma glareosa. The sequence continues at coordinate 3,914,261 of OX387984.1, forward strand.
GAATTATTGACCAACATGGTTGGCACAGGATAGGCAAATGCTTATAAGTGCAGCAAGCCCTTGCTATTAAAAAGAATAAATTCAAATTATTTTCACATGGGCACAGGAGGTCAAAGGATACATACATAGTTCTAGTTTTCGGTTTTTTTGCGCCTATAGAGGAGAAACTGACAGAAGCTTGTTTGGCATAAATCTATTAAAATAAAAGATCTGTAAGTTTTTGTTCTTCACCAGCACTGCAGTTGCATAGGTCAGATGGCTTGGAAAAATACTGCCACACAGTCCCGGATCTACGATTTTTTCGAACTGGGGCAGAAATTTGATAGTGGCGCCCCTCTCTCCAGCATTTGAGATAAATTATTTAAAAAACTCACAAATAAACAATATGTTAAAAAAAACCCTGTCCAATCCGAAAAGGGCATATATGTATACCAATAACATTGCCAAGTATATTAAGAAACATGAAAATATGCGTGAAAGAAAAAATATTAATGAATTTTAAAATTAATGATGTTTCTCTAAAATCTAACAAACTTTTAAAACATGACAACACCATCTTTGGCTTGTATGTTCGATCGTCAATTATTGTTTTTGTGTGACGACAATATCCGAGAAACAACCTCTCAACGACAGCTCGCGCCCGTGTGTTGCAGTATAAGTTTCCTCATTTTAGTACATTTTATTGAATCAAATCAAATCAAATCAAATCAAATCCATTTATTTGTGTAACATAGGTAGTGATTACAGAGAGTGTGTAACATAGGTATTGAAATCATCAGGTATTTATTTTTAATTGTTCTCCAAAAGGATTGGACACGGTTTTTTTAACATACCTATTGTTTAATGGATGGCATTTTTCGTGAATAGGACAATAAGAACCCATTAATAAAGTACCTATAGTATCTACTAGCGACCCGCCACGGCATCTCGAGCCAACCAGGCTTCCCTATACTAGGCGCTTTTGGGAGGAAGTTTATTTTTTATTTTTCATCATACTATATTATGATTTTGCACCCCCTGAAGCTGCCGCCCGGGGCGGGTGCCCCGGTTTGCCCCCCCCCTAGATCTGGGGCTGCTGCCACAGATTTAACACAATCCTGTCAGCTTTGTAGGGGACCTGAGTTCGTTTTCCAGTTTAACAATGAAATTGGGTCAGTGGGTAGTCGTAGGGTTCGAGAGATACACTCTAGCTGTACTAATCTATACTAATATCACAGTATCACCACCAAATCACCTAGGCCTTAGGGGTAATCTCTGGATCTACTGAACCGATTTTGAAAATCTTTTCACTAATAGGAAGCTAGATTATCCCCGAGTGCCATAAGCTATATTTACAACGTGCCCGTGGGATAATTTCTATCAAAAACGCGAGTGAAGCCGCGGGCAACAGCTAGTGTATGATAAAAAAAACTTTCTAGGTCTAGTTTCAAGCCCAAATTAGGTGTAATGTATTTAAATAACTTACCATCTAAGTGTTCATCCCCGGCGTTGCTTAAAAACGACCTCCTTTCAATATAGCACCGGCCTGCCGTACCTAAATCCATAAATGCTACAAATGCTATCCATCCCCGAAAGGCATACAAAACTTTATTTTGTACCGCCATCACTTGAATTTAGAACTATTTTAAACAAGTACGATATATATGCACTATTTCCGGTTTTCACTTTGACCTAATTACAACACTAAATATAGATTTTAAAAAACATAAATGCGGTGGTTTGTTTGGCTGATCATGTGCTTAATTAAATTAACTAAGCGTCGTATTTATATTAGAATCATCGCGTGTTTGTTACAGCGTGCATCGCAATGCGGCATTTTACCTGCATCGTAGTTTTTCATATACAATTTTTATATATCTTTGAAAATAACTTCGTACAGTGTTTCGCGCAGAATCGACTGCTGTCAAACAAAACCTGTCAAGGCTGTCAATATTTCAATCATTTGACATTTGACCTTTTGACAATAGGTTAACGGTGTTGCCAAGAAAAAGGTTTTTGAAAATCTATTCAGCACTAGCTGACGCTACTATAATAATTTAACGACATCTAGCAGGGAATAGCAGAGCTATCATTTCAAGTTAGTCGAAGACCTAAGCTAGGAAATACAAATAATTAATATTCGACTTTTGTGCTATTTCATTTGGTTAAAAATATTTTTACTGCTTGAAGTCCTGCAGGGCCATTGCTTAGCTCTGTTGACAGTTCACAGTGATCATCACATGGCGAGTTTTGGTATACAATGACAGTTCTGCATGGGTAGCGTCAGTTGAAACCACCAAGAACGGTCATTCTATATAAAAAATCGCCAAGTGATGATCATTATGAACTGTAGATAGAGATACCGCTATTATTTGGTTTTTCCAAAGGGGTGATGAAATGATGATAGTGGTAGTAACGAAGCAAGATTTAGATCAAGTTTTAGCTTTAGTTGGGTTTTATTTTTAAAACTGGATCATAGAATCATAACCTAGGTTAGAATGAAAACTCAGGTCGACTTTAAATGGACTAAGCTTTATGATTTATGAACCAAACCATTGAGTCAAATAAAATTACATTGGCCTCGCTCGTGGATATAGCCCTGTGATGTAACCTTGATCTTTGAGTGCACGCATGCTGCTCTTTGTCACTAAGTACCGCATGCTTGACTAATGATTACCTAGTGTATATTATTCCCTCGGCAGACTATTTTTATAATGCCACGACAGAATGATGATTTAGCGCTTATTCTTGCAACTAGAAATCCAACATCAAATCATCTTTACTTGAAATGAAGAACGCAAAAACGGGCCCCAACAAATATAATTGCCATATGCAATATTGTCACGTTATCCGCTTGCGACTGGTCACAAAATACCTAAAAATACCGTCGCCATATTGGTATTGTCAAAAACTTCGGGATATATCGGAGCCGATGAAAAAATGGTTTCAAGTCTTTTAATTACCGAGTTATCTGTTTTCGAGTGATCTAAAAGGACCAGCGGTGACTTTAGATGTTACGTTTGTCGTATGAGTTGTGTTATTCGGTTCTTAAATGATGTTTTCTGTGGAGAAATGTTTAGGCCGTAGTGGTAATGGAACTGCAGAGGAAGCCGAGCTATTTGCCGGCGGTGGCGAGGGGTTGGGCAAAGAGGGAGTGCCTTCAGACGAGGTGGCTTCGGCCGTGGCTGCGGTGTCGGACGAGATCGGCGATATCCTGAAAGATGAGCTGGGTGATGCTGATCGGGCGGACCGCATCGGGGCTGAGCTCGCTGATTTGAGTGCAGAGCTCGGATTGCTGGCTGGTTTAGCGGACGGTGAACCGCAGCAGGACTTTCCATCGCTCTTCGATATAGCCGTAAGTGCCAAAATGGCTGACTGGCCCCATCTCAGTTGGTGGCTTGACAATTCGATTCTTCCTTTGATTCTTTGCTTCAATCAAATGTCAATGAACTCCAATTCGCTAATACATACCTATATGGTTTTGTGTACATTTTGTGACAATCAATTATGGAGATATACCTTTATAAGTTATTGATTGGCAACCTTAGCTTCTGCAAAACCTGTTTGCCTGGTTCTTGATTTTTAATTCAGAACTTGCAATTCTTATTTTTGTTGAAAAAATTACTACTTTTTTTGGTTTACTCAGTTGTAAGTTAACTTTTGGGTTTTTAACTACAATCCTCATTTGGTTTTAATAAAATATTAAGTAGATGATTCTAAAGAATAAATTTAAAAGTGTTTTTTCATCATTTCATTTCATCAGTAAGTAAAATACATATAACCACATACTTTGTTATATTTCTCTCAATATGTTTATTTTCTTATTAAGTACAGACACACATATTTTTAACTTGATAACGCAAATAATGAACTATCACCTGATAAAGACTATTTTAATAAACAAACTTCACCATTTTTTTTTAACACCTAAATAAATGGTATCATCACACCAAAATGATTTTACTCACTTCTAAAACAAAATCCCGTGCACACGATATTCACATCTGTTCACCACTCTTACTACTATTGGTCAGCACAAACATAGTGCGGACCAATTTAGCAGTAAAACAAAAAAAAAATGCAACCTTTTTGTATTACCTTTTGTTTTACAAAAATTCTCAGGCTCTGGTAATGATCACACATGTTTGACCACCCTTTTTGACTAATAGAAATAACACAAAAAAGGACCAAGGAGGAGAAAGTTAACTAAGCGCTTCTATAGCGGCCGGACGCTGTAAGCTAAAATAGTCCGTAAGGTGATCAGATTTATCTTGGGTCGATTGTACATGACACAATTTAATATCATTTTCATTAAAATTAACTACACCTAACATTCAAAATAAAAACAATAAAATAACATAAGTGCACAAACTAAAATTTAGCATTAAGTTGTTTCTGAAAACTTCTCTGAAAACGTTTCTGAAGTCTTCCATCAATACTAATATTATAAAAAGGTAAAATTTGTTTGTAAGTTTGTATGAAGGGTGTAATCTCTGGATCGACTGAACCGATTTTGAAAATTCCGTCACTAATAGGAAGCTACATTATCCCCAAGTGCTATAGGCTATATTTACAACGTGGTCGTGGAATAATTTCCAACCAAAACCTGAGCGAAGCCGTGGGAAACAGCTAGTCCAAGTTAAATATGTACAATTTTATTGTTTTTTTAAGTTATAAATGTAGGCACTAAGGAAAAGAGAGCTAAAACTAAACAAGTAGCTTTCACGCAGGCATGCTAGTGTGTGAGTGAGTGTGAGGGTGTGTGAATGTATATATTTTCTTGACAAACATTTAAAAGAGTGCTTTGATGGTTTGCTCATGTGGCGAGGATGAGTGAAAGGTGACTATCAAAAGGTATCTACAAGGTAGATGTGATTGGCAATGCCGCGGACACCCTAGAAGGACATATTCTGATCTTATTCGTGAGGTTCTTCAGATAGGTCAGGTGCACAATACTTGCAATGTAGGCGTGAGTTTATGAATGTACGTAGGTATATTATTATATATTTTCTTGTTAAATACTCAGTATCATTTCTCTCTTCTCAATATAAATCTAAGATTTTGTCTGATATATTTGCTGATCAGCAGTTACTATTGAAGGATATTATGTCCGTGCCAACAGTAATGGTTGACCGACAAAGCTGATGCCACAGCCCTTTGAAACTCAAACTTGAAGCATTTATTTCAATTAAACCACAAACCGCAACCTACACTTTACACGCAACAGGCACTTTTGGTTTGTTAAGGAGTCAGAAATTTGAGGCTGCTTGCAGCATTTGAAAAGGGAACAAAAATGGGCATAAGTTCCTCGAACCAGCCTTCGTTATGCGCGAATCAATCTTAACTAACATAAAACCTGCTAAAAAAGTATTTTATCAAACTATTAAACAAACCCAGTTTAGGTTCAATTTTTTTTTTTTTTCGTTGTAATTTCAACCGAATTTTTATGTTAGACTGGAATTCAACCTCAGCACAGTTGGGAAAAGACTAGACATGATGATGAGTGAGAATATTTCTACTCTGTGTATTACACACAGAAATAGGATAACATTTGTATGTAAACATTAACTATTAGTGTTTGTAAACAAGCTAGTATTAAACAAACAAAGCAGCGGTTTTTTTAATAGAATTTTTGGTTTATATATCCTTGTCATTGATAATAGTGGACTTCATCGTCTGCCTAGGTTTTTGCGTATTATATTGTTGTTTGTTTCTAGTCTAAATAGATGCAACCGAAAACCAGTACTTTACATAGAACGCCTGCCTATTTAACTTCCTAAAACTGCGAAATCAAATCAAAATAATTATATTTATGGACATAAAAACATTGTACAGAGTATATGGGATCCTCCCCTAATAAAATGATACATTTGATTTTTGTTTTTGATTTTTGTTGAATAAAAAATAAACTAAATGAAAGAAAAGATTTTACTAAAGCGCGAGTGTTTGTTTACGTGTGTGTGTGCGCGCATGAGTGTGACTGTATGTGTGTGCGTGAGTGTATGTGTGTGCGTGAGTGTATGTGTGTGCGTGAGTGTATGTGAGTATGATTTACAACTAGAATACTCTATATATTTACATGTAAATTGTAATTTACTAGTCAAGTTGCCACTGAGATTTCTGATGAACAAAAATTTCAATTTTCTGTGAGAAAATTCATCTCCTGTTCAAATACTTTAGATGTTTAGAGTAAGAAAATTATCAAAAACCTTTCCATAGTGCGCACCACCTGTACAAAGTTTCTAACTTCTAGACCCATTTGTTTAAACCGTGCATTGTCTGTGCGCGACACTGAGCATAAGGTTCTTTGTTCGATTCGGATTCCTGATTGGGTCTTTCCATCTGATCTGTTTGCGGATGGATGGACGAAGACTTTATTGGCATGTCAGAAGTACTGTGAAAGGAATTTATGAAAGTGTGAACCTTTACTTTGTTATTTTGTTTATTTTAATTGTATGTATAACTCTTTTAGTTATTTTTTAGTTACTATAATTGGTTTAACAGCCTTTGTAATTAAATAAATAAATATCCATCAGGAATTTCTCAGTAGCAGCCACAGAGTCAGGATTTTTGCCGGTTTATGGCAATAGGCTCGCTACCTATTACATGGGGCTTAAAAAATAACTGGCCAAAAGTGTGTGTACTATTAGGTTCACCTCTACCTAACCCCTTCGGACATTACAGGCGTGATATTATTTATAAAGTAATGCCTTGATACCTGAACACTAGAATAAAATAATAATATTTATGTGAACTAGACAATGCCAAGCAGGTGCTGTTAATTTTCATTTCAAGGATGGTATGACACTGTGCCTTAAGGTGGAAGCATCAGGGTTGGCCACGAAATTCAAATTTTCTTAGGTTTTTTGCAATTTGCAGGTTGTATGTTGATGAAAAATGAGTTGCGCCAGTAACACGTATGTAGTTACAGAATTATAATCATCAATACAACCCTTTAAGTTCATTTAACCCCATTGAATGACTTTTTCATGAAATACGAGTAGTTACAGAATAGCGTCTTTTTAGGGTTACGTGCAAAAAATGAAAAAAAAAAACGAAACCCTTATAGGATCACTCATGCGTCTGTCTGTCTGTCCGTCCGTCTGTCACAGCCAATTTGCTCCGAATGTACTGACCAAATCAGGTGAAATTTGGTCGGATGGTGTAATCCTATGACCCAAACACAGATGTGCAAAGAAGTCTTTAACCGACTTTCTTCAAAAAGGAGGAGGTTCTCAATTCACCTGTTTCTTATGTTTGTTACCCTAAAACTCCGTCATTTATGAACTGATTTGAAAAAATCCTTGTTTTATGTAAAAGGATATACTTGCGATTAGTGGCATAGAAATTTCATCAAAATTGGTTCAGTAATTTGTTTTTTTTTTCCCTTGAATAATATGTATTTATTTCATACAACTAAAAAGGGTAAATTGCAAAAAAAAACGACTTCCAAAAATACACTACAAAAAGGTCTAAAATAACTTTACTTTCGGAAGTCGGTGGCAAAAAGTCAATCAACCAAAGTCACCGACTTCCGAAAGAAAAGTTATTTTAGACTTTTGTAGTGTCTTTTGGAAGTCGGTTTTTTTTTCAGTTAGGTATAAATCTCAGTAAAAGCAGTCTGGATTTTTGGCAATTTTGCCCTTATTAAATCTTATTATTGTTCTCTACATTTTAATTATTAATAACCCAAACGTACGGGACAAAGGTAGTTTTTTCCCAATTTCAGTATTCATCCTATAGTAAATGTTTTCACTTTGGAGGTAGATATGTCAAATCAATCAATTTATTCGTTTATACACTTTATTTTTTATTGTTAACTATCTAATGCCCGCGGCTTTGCTCGCGTTTAGTTGGGTAATTGTCCCACGGGATCTTACCGGGATAAAAAGTATCCTACGAGTGAATCCAGGTTAATAACTATCTGTGTGCTAAATTTCATCCAAATTCGGTCAGCAGTTTTTGCGTGAAAGCGTAACAAACATCCATAAATCCTCACAAACTATCGCATTTATAATATTACTAGCTGTTGCCCGCGGCTTCGGTCTCCGCGTTTTGGTCGGAAATTACCCCACGGGCACGTTGTAAATATAGCCTATGGCACTCGGGGATAATGTAGCTTCCTATTAGTGAAAGAATTTTCTAAATCGGTTCAGTAGATCCAGAGATTACCCCCTACATACAAACTTACAAATTTTACCTCAGGAGACATCCATAAATCTTCACAAATTTTCGCATTTATAATATTAGTAGGAATTAATCTTTTTTTCCTGTGCGAGTTAAATAAGTGGCGTGAAGTTCCATTGTATGTATTAAAACTGTGTTTTTCCATTACAGATGGGCCACCGCGGCTCTGGCAGTGGGTCCTCATCGTCCTCCTGGTCCGGGGGCCGTGGAGGCCGGCCTCGGCGCCACTCGCGGCCCCAGCGGGCCCCGAGACGGAGGCCCATCGCGAAGGGGAAGGAGGTGAGGCCTATCACTGTCATATTGTAAACTGATGATTAGAGGCCTGATTATATGTAATGCAGTCAGGCTCACTCAAATGTCTCGCTGATAGTGGCGGATGTGTCGGGTCGTTTAGTTCCCTTCAATATGGTTGAGCTGAATGGGGCTGATCCATGCGTCATGTTCGTGAACGGGCGCTGTCAGTTGGGACTGGTCATCTCTTAGCTGCCACGGTTTATTTTAACTACTTTGTTTTTAAATCGTTAATAATTATAATCTTTTACTCTGGACGCTCTTAATGTGCACGTCTTTCTACATCGTTCTCACATATATGTATAATCTCAACATGAATGATGTAACCAAGATCTTGTAACAATATTTTGATTGAAATTGGAGTGGAGTTTCTTGCCCATTCTTCTCCATAGAGATCTACGCTTTGGAATGGGCAACTACAGTACTTTCACAAGTTATTATGCCTTGTGTCTGTGACTGTAGCTTCGCCTTTGTTTTTCTGACTTTCAAAAGTGCCTGCTAAGGTCTAATTGAAATAAATGCTTTGAGTTTGCATATGAATTTGCATATTATGGCTGTTTTTTTTTAAGATAATGCATATTTTAGCTAAATATGCATATTTTGGGCATGTTTCCTTTAAGTTTAGCTGTATCTAACTGGAAAAATTCATTAATATGCCAAAGGTGCGCCCATAGGCCGCAGTGGATGTAGACTGACTGTTTCCAAGTCATAAGAGTATTTTAAATAATAAAAGGCTCAATCGTACTACTGATTATTTGGAACAGGGGGCCTAAAACGGCTACTTTATCAGAATCATAATATGAATCACGTTAACAATTTAAAACTGTTAAAATGGACTTTGTGGTCCATAACCGTAAAGACCATTTTAAGAATTTTAAATTTTACAGTACTCGAACGTGAATGTTTTCAAGGACAAAGAAAATATATCGTCGAAAATGCAGTACATAAATAAAAAAAACAATTTTATTTGTGAAAAAAAAAACAAAGTTTATTTTGTAGTACTTATTTCAATGTTACGTTGCGTATTTTGGCACTTGTTGCACATTTCGTGCATGTATGATGCAGATTTCGACAATTTCAAGTTGCATACAAGGTGTAAGCCGACCCTTCACGAAGCCGTCAACCAAGCATTCTGTACATCAAACTAAGTAACTCTACGCAAAAATTAAGAGGAAACAACCTGTCTGCGTAAAAAATGAACATCCTTTTTCGTTCATATCTTATAACATGGTTTTCCTGTACAGATGTCCCGCCGACGCAGTGCCGCAGCACGCCGCGCTGTGTGCATGCGTGTCCGACGCGTCGAGGTCGTATCCGACGCGTCAGATGTCGGCGCCGACTCCGACTCCGACGACCAGTGGACCGAGCTCGATGACGCCTGTAAGTATGAGCAGCCACACCAGGGGCCTTAGTCTGCTATTGCAATAGTGTCAGAATGGTCTATCATTGATTTAATAAGGCCCCTAGCCCACGGCGTGTTGAAGCGCGTTCGAAACTCGTTTGACGTGCGTACAAAGGGTAATTCGTCTGTGCGGGGCCTTATTAAATCAATGATAGACCATTCTGACACTATTGCAATAGCAGACTAAGGCCCCAGGCCGCTACAAGCACAATCTAGCAAAAGTGGGATTCCAGGAATATACAGCGATAAAGTGTTTTTAACCGACTTCAAAAAGGAGGAGGTTCGAAATTCGATTGGTATTTTTTTTATGAATGTACACCGAATACGCTGAGATTTATGATCCGATTTACGTGATTCTTCTTTAGTTTGATGCGGAATATGCGGAATTGTCATTTGGTCCCATTTAAATTTGGTAAAGATCTGATCTTCGGATTTAAACAATGGAACTCTTCAATTATAGATAGCAAATCAGTCGTGACTCCTGCAATCGCTTGGATGTTTATTGTTTATACAACATCATGACGTAACATCACGCCTGTATGCTCTGAGGGGGTACGCAGATGTGTACAATACACCCAAATTTTGACAGTTTAAGTATGTTATATATATTATATTACAACTAAAAATGGAAAAAAAAAACAAAATCAAACTATCAAAAGTCACCAACTCCTGAAGCTAAAGTAATTTTTTACTTTTTTAAGTTTTTGAAGTCGGTTTTATTTTTTGCAAAAAAGATTTTTTCCATAAGGATTTTCTCAGTAACAGTCACGGAGTCAGAATTTGCGCCCGATTGATGGCAATGGGCTACCCACTATTACATGAGACTTTATTATAACTGGCGAAATGTGGGTGGACTATTAGGTACACCTATGCCTCTTTGATTGCCTGCGAGATGTTATATCATGTCTCTAGTCCTAATAGTAAATTATATTTGGTTTTTCGACAGCTGGCTCATCAGACAGTTCGTCGCTGAAGGAGGCAGCGGCCATCGATGTTGACGGCAATGGCTACCAACACAAGGCTTCGGTTAGTATTGTTACACAAGTCATAGGTCTCGAGTTCGAACTCACGACCTCTGATGTTTCGGATTCATGTGCGTATTGTGTGATAGGGAGTATGGCATGTATTTTTTTCTTAAAATACAGTATTACCAACCCAAGAATAGAATGAAAAGTTAAGTTCAACTACTGCTTGATACTTAAAAACAATATTAAACTCCCACAACTATCTACGACAGTTCAAACGTCGGTGACTGTCGCGGCCATTCATGTCATAGTATGTGAGGTCTGTCTGCCTTGATTACATCTAATCTTTTGCCCTTAATAGAATAGTTTTACTATATTGCATGTGCTTTATTCAAGCAAAAATTGCAATAACAATATTATAGTAAAATCTTAGTGAAACTTTAAGTACTTTTCAACTAAAAGTATTTCTATGACACATAGTATTTGACGTACTTACCGGAATCGATGCGTTTTGTGTCTGCGTTGCGTTTCACCAAAAAAACGCTACTTATAATATTATATAGTAAAAATAAGTGTTGTATTAGAGAATTAAACAAGTGTACCACAATGTTTTTAAGGGCCAATACAAGGCATTTTTAAGAAATAAAAAATGTTTTGTGTTTCTTGCATCACATCATTTGCTTCGGTGAAGGAAAACATCGTGAGGAAACCAGCATGCCTGAGAGATATTTCTCGACGGCATGTAAAGCCAAGTCAGAGGCCCATGGCCGGCATAAATACTCTGACACCAGGTTAGGCACTAACCACACGATAAAGAAGTATCGTATTGTTATTCCGTAGCAGTCTTTCCATAGAAAGAAAGAAAGAAAAAAATATTTATTTGTCGCAGGGACATGACGTGCATCGTACAAAATGATAAAAAACAAAAAAAAAAAAACAATATACATACAAAGCATTAATGCCACCATGCCATGTAAAACACTGGTATTTAGCTGTATCCGGTTAGACTGGAAGCCGGCCTCAACATAATGGGTGTAAAGTACCGAAGCCAAAAGGCACTTGTTCTCCTCGTCATTGCGATTTTGTTTTTGTTCTAGACCATACCTGGGAACCTTCTAGTTACGGAGATATTGGAGGTCAAAGTTCCAACTTTGTCACAAGTTTTTTTCGTTAACTACAAGCTTTTAATGTTATAACTTTACTTCAAGACCTCTGTACTATTCAAAGCATCCATCAGCATAATATATGAGTGCATTTCATTTGGTCCTACCGTAAAACGTGATTTTTTACCACAAAAAGAAAGTTGTTTCCCAGCAATATTTTATCTTTATTTACCCGAAGAATTATACAGATATCCCTACAAACTATAATAATACTAAATAAATAAATAAATATCGCTGGACATTACACACAGCGCCATCTAGGTGCCACACTAAGCAACGAGGCTTGTGTCGTGGACACCAGATAGTTGATACTACTACATAGACACTTTTTGTTTGTAAATACATACTTATTATACATATAAACATCCATGACTCGGAAACAAATGTCCATGCTCATCACACAAACATTTGCTCCTACCGGTTCGAACCCGGGACCCTAAGAACGTAAGGCAGCCTCACTACCGCTGCGCGATTCGGGTCGTCAAAACTGAAGCCCATTTGTCCTGCAGGCGGAGGCTCCCGCGATGGGGCAGTTCCTGCTGCCGCTGCTGAGTGCCGACGCCCCGGCTCCGCACCCTGAACACTTCCTTATAAGGCACGAGGACATACTGCAGGTATACCACCAGATCTAGAGCTACACAAGACCAGATTGCAATCTCGTAGTTCACTGGACTCATACGAATACATTTGAAGACAGTACAATGTCATTACTTCACTGAATTTTGATCCTTATTTGCGACACTATCGAATAGTGTAATAATACAGTTTTCACTTCACATGCTCTAAAAGTTCGTCTTTATGTCGTGCGTTGGCGACATAAAGTCGCTTTTTATGCTCTAGAGCATAAAGTAAAATCTTCGTCGACGACCAAGGCAATCGGTCCAACAGCCACACGATCAACTTCATAGAATAACCTCTTTATTTTAATTCGTTTCGTTAGTGTTCTAAGAACAAGGCAAGAATACCAGCCAAAGTACACAATAAAACTTCATGAAATAAACTTATATTTTGTTATTTCGTCCATTTATTATTTCTCATTGCCCTAATGTAACTTTTTTTATTTCTTATTTTATTTATATTTACAATATTTACATGTTGCTGTTTCATTTCCTCGCAATCGAAGTGAAAAGTAGCAACTCGTCCATAAAACCCATTTTACACTCTACTTTATATCCATCATAAATAAAATAAACGATAAAGGTCTCGCGTAAAATGGTGCGTTTTATGCACTTGATGTACAATCTACTATTGTGTTATTACATGCGTAGCGTGATATGTTATGTTGTGTAAATTGTGTAACATTGTCACCAGCTTCTCGCGTCTGCGGAGGAGAGCGTTCGGGAGGATCTTCCACTTGAGGAGGAGTCGCCGATAGAACCTCAGACTGACATGTGAGTCTTTTAGTCTGGTGAAAGCGCAAGGGTAGCCCGCGAAATTTAAATTTTCTTACGTTTTTTTGCAATTTGCAGGTCAGTGTCACGTTGTGTGTTGATGAAATATGAGTCGCGCCAGTAACACGTATGGCCTTACAAAGTTATAATCATTAAAATCATACATTTAATGACTTTTTCATGAAATCGTTATTGAATGGGGTCAAATAAACTTAGGCTCGGCGCACATTGGCGGCACGGCATGGCAAGGTATTTTAAGGACGAATAAAAATATAAATGGTATATAAATAAACTTGAAATTTCAATGTTAAAAAACAATACCGCGGTATGCTTAGGCATGCCGTGTCGGTAGCCTTTTTTTTCGGATGGGAAATCTTCAAATAAAGGGGTTATTTGATGATTTCCCATCCGAAAAAAAACCCGCTCTGGGCTGAGCAGGAGGGAGTGTCAGACTTTTACTGACTAAAACCCATCCATGTTCCTTCATCGCCCTTTGTGTTCCGGGGCCACGGTATCTCTTTCGAACAGTCCCGCAACCCTGGCAGGCGTCGGTCCTTACGGACCCCTTCCTGTTTGCTGACTCTCTTTGAGGCGCGCGTGGAACACTCGCGCGCCGTCGACACGGCCTGTCGTCATAAGACGGACGGACGGCGAGCTAGCCCATAGCTCACCGTCCACAGGCCCGCGATGTCGGTAGCCTTAACATTAAAATTTCAAGTTTATTTCCATACCATTAAGTTATATTTTTATTCTCGCCTAAAAATATCTTGCTATGCCGTGCCGCTAATGTGCGCCGGACCTTAGAGGATTGTATTGATGATTATAATTCTGTAAGTCCATACGTGTTACTGGCGCGATTCATATTTTCATCAACATACAACCTGACACTGACCTGCAAATTGCAATAAACGTAAGACCTGTTGGACCCAGAATGTGGCCATGCCAATAGCAGCGTCAGTAACATTCATTAGCTTCATTAGATTTACTTTAATACCGATAGGTATCGACTGCTGAGCAATGAGGTCCTGGGTTCGATTCCTAGGTCGGGCTAAGTGTTATTGGGTTTTCCATCAGGAGTCTCAATTGTGCCCGATTGATGGCAATATTATTATTTATTTATTTCAGAGAATCTCCATATAAGTTACATTATTATAAATCACAAAACATATAAACATAAAATGTTAGTGTGTTAGTAACACAAACTTGTTCCTAAAAATATGTCAGTATTTAGTACCTACCTATATCTAACTGATGCCTATGGCTGTCCTTATCCACTGATTCTGGAAAGGACAGTCAAAACGGGCAGCAATCGCATTTAGAATGCTGTTGCTGCTGCTTCGCAGACGGTGCAAGGAGTTTGCTTTCTTGCGCATGATGGCTTGAAAACCATCCGTACGCGCTGCAGCGCCACGGCAGCCCCAACAGCATCCTAAAAGCGAGTGTCGGGCAATGTTTCCTACAAAAGTGCAATACATACACGTCAAAATGAATGTAACTTAAAAATGTTTTTTAAATTACCGATGTAACATTTCTATGGTGGGGGGTGCTCAGAAAGATGTACTGAATACGTGGTATTTTTTTTCGCGTCTGTGTCCCTGCTACCTTGTTTAAAGTAAATAATAATACGGGGTGTAACAAGACCCTTCACGAAGTCGAAAGTCACTTGTTCCCCCCGTCATTGCGAGCATTTTTTTGTTCTAGACCATACCTGGGAACCTTCTAGTTACGGAGATATTGGGGGTCAAAGTTCCAACTTGTTCACAAGTTTTATTTTTTTATGATTTTTACTTAAAACACTTCCACGACCCCCGTACTATTTATTCAATGCATCCATCAGCATAGTGTTTTGAGTGCGTTACATTGAGTTTTATGGTTAAACGTGATGTTTCACCTAAAAAAAAAAAAGTCGTTTCCCAGCAATAACTTTTGCGTAAAGTTACTTAGTTTGATGTACAGTCACCAAAGGAGATAAGTAACCAGGGTCGTCGGATATAGTTGAAGTTTAATAAGAAACTGATGGATGTTTTCGAATGAAATTTAATTTGATAAATGAACTGTTTCGTGTTCTATTAACTAAATTAAAGTTTATTCGAAAACATCCATCGGTTTCTTACTAAACTTCAACTATATCTGACGACCCTGGTTACTTATCTCCTTTGGTGACCGTACATAATGCTTGGTTGACGGCTTCATGGAGGGTCCAGTTACGCCCTGTTTATAACAAAACTAGGTCATTTTTACATATTGTTTCAGTTTAAGGTGTAAATATTGAAATACTAGCACAACGTTGCCTTACATCGATGGTATTTAATTCTTGTGTATCTTCTTTTTTAGACTGTCGGGCAATGAGATGCTCGACTTTGAAGACGCGGCCGTGACTGCGGAGGAGGAGGCTACCTTACTCCACTACGTGTGCGGGATGGGTCTGTTATCAGATACACTATGCTTTTTTAATGCTGGGGGCTACATTAGCGGATAGCGAAGATTCGTGTCGCGTTGGCGCGCCAAAAACATCATGTAGATAGATAAATCATTTATTTAGTGAACACAAAAGACAACACACGGAAGTACAATTAAATTATACAATTTACTTGAATATTTTTGAAATACCTATAAAAAAACAAGGTGCCAATATACAAAAAGGAAAACATAATTTATGAAATAAGTATGGTAACACCATGACAGACTTCAAATAAAATAACGAGTATTTAAAATAGGTGCGGTGTGTGCCTCAAGGTTGCACCAGATGGGAGTCCTGCTCAGCATGTGTCAGGCATGCAAGTTTTTTTTTTTTTTTTTCCGATGGTAAATCATCAAATAACCCCTCACACGGCCTGTCATCATAAGACGGATGGACGGCGAGTAAGCCCATTACTCACCGTCCACAGGCCCGCGCCTACGGTGGCCGGGAGCTACCACGTGGCCCCTGACGCCCAGGGCGTCTCCCGCGGCGACTGAGACGTGAGGCTCTCTCCCTCTCACGTCCCGCCACCTCCTTCGCTAGCATGACTGCTTCGCAGAAGGAGGTGACAGCGTCCCATTCCCTCTCGCTCCGGACCATGGATTGAACCATGGCCGGACGCGAGAGGTCGCCGCCGCCGATAGGCATGCACCTGACGCTGACATCCTGCTGGATCCCCGTAGTGACATACGGACGTCGAGCAGACGAGATAAATCGGTGTTGTGATAAAGTGTTGTTCATGCGCGGAGTGAGTGATGTACAGTTCAGTTCAAACTATAAGGCGGCTCTGAAGTTAGCCGCAAGTGACGGTCTGCGCAGGTATAATGGTTCACACTCAAACTTAAAGCATTTATTTCAATTACACCATAACAGGCACTTTTGAATGTCAGAAAAACAAAGGCGAAGCTACAGTCAGACACAAGGTCTAATAACTTGTGAACGTACTGTAGTTGCCCATTCCGAAGCGTAGATCTCTATGGAGAAGAATGGGCAAGAAACTCCATGGACACTATTTTCAATCAAAATATTTTTTCAAGATCTTGGTTACATCATTCATGTTAAGATTATACATATATGTGAGAACGATGTAGAAAGACGTGCACATTAAGAGCGTCCAGAGTAAAAGATTATAATTATCAACAATTTAAAAACAAAGTAGTTAAAATAAACCGTGGCAGCTAAGAGATGACTAGTCCCAACTGACAGCGCCCTTTATGCGCAATTTATGGCGGATCGGAGTATCTAACGTAAAGCTGCGCAGAACACAATTTTAGATACCAGCGGGGCGCAGAGGACGCATCGTCTTGACTGTATAATGCGCAGCTAACTTCAGAGCCGCCATAAAGTTTGAACTGGGTATACGCGATGTCTTTGTCTACATCATCGCGTATACGCGTACGCGATGTTTATGGCGCCCCAACATGATTACTCGACAGAGATCCATGTCGCAGCTCCCGACTTGCTCGGTTTCTTAATTTTATTGAGATGGACTCTGTCGTAATACATTCAAGATTTTTTTTTCTTTCTTAGTTTCTTCTACCGTGGTAGGCCAACAGGCCCTGCGGTCTCGACATAGATAACGATCGCAAAACAACCAAATACGGTCGCAAAGTCATAACGATGCGGATTCAAAGTGCACGCGAGCCGGAGAGGGCCCTTCCCGGTCCGTCTATCGTTAACTCGAGCATGGTCGAAAAGCTTGTTGTTTCATCCAGAGCCACAGCGGCGATTTTCTTTCAACTCCCCCGTCTTACACGCACCTCATACCGCGATGACATTGAACGAAAAATAGTGTTCGAAAATTTCTTAAACTTGTTCCTGGATAGACGTGTTTTTGAATAAGTCTTACTAGTGTGTGAAATAAATATTTGTCATTAAGAATCTCCATTACATGTGCAAGGTTTCTATCGAGATGTTTTCTTTACTATTACAGTTTATGAGTACATTATGAACGGCAAAAGTTCAGTTAAAATTTGTGCAAAACAGCAATTTTTGGAGGCTTATACTGAATTTGTTACTATATTTTTTTATTTTTTGCTACCATAGAAACCTATAGACCTACTCGTATAGTGCACAAAATACCAATTAGTTCAAAAAATTCAAAGATAGATGTGTAACAACGGCATAATCACGTACGAGCGTTTGTATGAAAAGTATGACGGGTTGGCCGCTCCGTTATGACTTTGCGACCGAATTCGGTTGTTTTGCGATCGCTATCTATGACGAGACTGCAGGGCCTGACCTCATTTTTAATTCTGACCCACGCATCATGTATTAAATGTTTCTTTTTGTGGTCTGGTTACCAGGATTACATATAATTTCCTTGGTTTTATAAAATTGGATAAACTCCAACACCGTTTCATTGCTCCAGTACAAAAAATCACAAGTACGTCCGTCGCTCTTCAAAGTCCGGACTGCACTGAAGTGACGCAGGTCACGTAAGCGACAAGAGACAAAACCCTTTATGCGCGCGAGTTTACCGACAGTGCCCCGATACGCATTCGTGATCGCCCGCCCGCAATAACGCGAATATTCGCCGTAGCCCGCTAATGTAGCCCGAGCATAATACTACGTGAAATAAAATCGAAAGTATTCGTTACTTATTCGTTTATTTCAATTAAACCGTTACAGGCCCTTTTGAATGTCAAAAACAAAAGGATGTAGCTACAGTCCCAGTCACAAGGCACTAATAACTTGTGAAAGTACTGCAGTTGCACATTCCCTAGCGTAGATGTCTATGGAGAAGAACGGGCAAGAAACTCCATGGACAGTCTTTTAAATCAAAATATTTTTACAAGATCTTGGTTACATTATTCATGTTGAGATTATACATATAGGGTGACTTGTAATTAGTGACCGATATTTAAAATTGATTGTACTCATGATAACAAACAACTTTCCCAAAGAATCATTTTGTTTATACTCATTCACTATCACAATAACACAACCGCCGTTTGAAATTCGCGCGCGCGCGCCTGTTACCTATCAGCTGTTAGTCGCGTGACGCCATTCTGTCTCATTAGTATCGTACCGCACAACAGTGGGTAGGCAGAGCATCCGCGCGGCGCGCGAATTTCATATGGCTGTTGTGTTATTGATGAGTTAAGTTGTTAACATAAGTAACCATGGAGTTTCTTGCCGGTTCTTCTCCATAGAAAACGGCCAACCCGAACCCTGCACCTTTTTGTCGACGTTTTAAAAGTGCCCATCTAGGCCTATGGCCGGTGAGCTATGGGCTAGCTCGCCGTCCGTTCGTCTTATGACGACAGGCCGTGTCGACGGCGCGCGAGTGTTCCACGCGCGCCTCAAAGAGAGTCAGCAAACAGGAAGGGGTCCGAAAGGACCGACGCCTGCCAGGGTTGCGGGACTGTTCGAAAGAGATACCGCGGCCCTGGAACACAAAGGGCAAAGGAAGGAACATGGATGCGTTTTAGTCAGTAAAAGTCTGACACTCCCTCCTGCTCAGCCCAGAGCGGGAGGGGTTATTTGATGATTTCCCATCGGTAAAAAAAAAGGCCTATATGAAACAAAAATATTTTGATTTTGAATCCTTTTTGAATAAAATGTAAAAAAAAATACCCTGATGAAAATTAAAAAAAAATGCACTACTGTGTTTTGAGTGTATTACATAGAGTTTTAACGTAAAACGTGATGCTTCACCCTAAAAAAAGTCCTTACACAACAATAATTTTGCTTAAGGTGGATGCGCAAGGGTAGCCCGCGAAATTTAAATTTTCTTACGTTTATTGCAATTTGCAGGTCAGGGACAGCTTGTATCTTAATAAAAATATGAATCGCGCCAGTAACACGTATGGAGTTACAGAATTACAATCATTTAAATCTTCAATACAACCCTCCAAGTTCATATAATCCCAAAGAGTGACTTTTTCATGAAATAGCTATTGAATGGGGTTATATAAACTTGGAAGGCTGTATTTATGATTTGAATGATTATAATTCTGTAACTACATACGTGTTACTGGCGCGATTCATATTTTCATCAACGTACAATCTGACACTGACCTGCAAATTGCAATAAACGTAAGAAAATTTAAATTTCGCGGGCTACCCTTGCGCATCCACCTTAAGGTTACTCAGTTTGATGTACAGAATGCTTGGTAGACGGCTTCGTGGAGGGTCAGTTTACACACTGTAATATAAAAAATGGACATTTGTTTTCATAGAAGCCGAACGCTTAACAAGCGAGCCGGGCGCGCTGTTCTCTCCGGTGCAGGACTGGCTGCTCGGCGTGTTCCACTCGTGGTGCGAGATCTCTGCACTCATGTTCACTCTCCGAGGGACTAATATGTGAGTATACTCGCCAACATCGCGCCTCTAATTTTATTTTATTTTTATTTTATTCTATTCGGGAAACTTCTGTTCCTTACAGACAAAGTTGTTGTGAGTTCACAGTGAATGCGCGGCGACTAGGGCCTAATGCGGGCGCGACGACGGGCGCGTACGCTGGCCACAATAACGGGCTGTTATAGTGCTTAGACGTATTTCAGGTGTTGCAAACCATGGCGAGAATTTATTTTTACTAGACACAGAGAGTCCGATTTTGAGATGGAAGGTGTTGAACATAAGAGAAGCGCAGATAGGAACGTTATATCGCTCAAACCCGTCGCGCTATACGTTAGTCACTACACTATGGACGTAAATGGCGGTTTCATATGTTTGATAACTCGCGCCCGTCGTCGTAAACGCGCTAGGCTCGCACTGTGGACGCGGATTTAGGTTTTCGTCTCATTTAGCAGCACGGAATTGAATGTTTTCCATGCTCATATTTTTTTTTCGTTGCTCAGAACCGTCATTTTCTAGAGCGAGAATCAACAGCCCGCGATGCTGAGCCAGTAGTTTTAAATCAGCCCCTAAATGATGATCTCACTCAGATCAAGCCTGTCCCTTTGCTGCCCTAAGCCGAGGCTCGTACCCCACAGCGGGCGAGCCTATGGCACTCGGGGATAATGTAGCTTCCTATTAGTAAAAGAATTTTCAAAATCGGTTCAGTAGATCCAGAGATTACCCCCTACAACCTCACAAACTTCACCTCTTTATAACATTAGTATAGACGTTCTCCTGGCTGGTCTTACAGTCAAGCACCCACAGTATAGTCTGGTTAAGCAAAAGCCAGCCTCACAGGTGGACCTGCGAGACGCCATTAAAAAAAAAACAAACGCCCTCAGAAAATACATTGAAAAATCTAAGGCTCAAAATCAAAATCAAAGCATTTATTTCAAGTAGGCCAGTTACAGGCACTTTTGATCTGTCGAAACAAAGATAACAATGAAATGTAGCTACAGTCCCAGTCACTAGACATAAAAACTGTGAAAGTACTGTAGTTGCCCATTCCCTAGCGTAGATCTCTATGGAGAAGAACGGGCAAGAAACTCTATGGACACTCTTTTAAATCAGCATATTGTTACAAAACCTTGGTTACATCATTCATGTTGAGATTATACATATAGGGTGACTTGTAATTAGTGACCGATACTTAAACACGTAATTGTACTCATGATAACAAACAACTTTCCCAAAGAAATATATTTTTTATACTCATTCACTATCACAATAACACAACAGCCGTTTGAAATTCGCGCGCGCGCGCGCCTGTTACCTATCAGCTGTTAGTCGCGTGATGGTACACTATGTGAGAACGATGTAGCAAGATGTGCACATTTTAATTGAACAATTTTTATGATAATATTCCCTATCTCTTCCGCAGGAGTTTAGAGATGGTAGCCGAGGAGTGGGTGTACCGCGCGCGCTTCGGTTGCCATTGCCGCGTGTGCCTGTGCCTCGCCAACAACGCCGACGCGCTGTTCGCATTCATACGCGACGTCGTCTGGGCGTTGGCGCACTGTGAGTATCACTACGTATACAGATGTTGAGAATGGAGACCGCTTGCGCACTGAGAATGTGCACGGTGTTGAGATACTATAGCATAATCAGCCTTTAATGTTCCCACTGCTGGGACACTCGGCCTCATCTCTATGAAAGGGAATGGGCTATAATCCACCACGCGGGCCCAGTGGGGGTTGGTAGATGTCACGTGTCTTCGAATTTTTGGTTCTAGGACATGCCGGTTTCCTCACGATGTTTTCTTCACCGTTATGAGAGCAGTGATGATGAAATAAATTACACAAAGTAATGCGCCTGACTGGGTTCGAACCCACGACTTATTGTTCGTAAGTCGGGGATGCCACCACTGCTCTGCTCTTACATACATCGAACAGTGCAAATTACATAAGTGCAATTTGAGACAGTATAGTTTGGCAAAATAGAGTATGGAAAAAATGAGGGCGTTGTTAGAGACTTTCTGGTAACACCGAGCAGTAACAAGCCAATGACATTGCCGAGTTTGACAGAAAACGTGGCGTTGCCAGTTAGGAAATATCGCCGGGTTAAAGGCAAAACCGACTATCTCTGATTTTTGCAGTTTTTAATACACCATTCGAATCGGAATTTGATTCTTTATCTAATGGTAAAATCAACAAAACTGCAGGATTTACTGATCTCCAGTTACCGAATGTAAAACCCGATTATCTATTTATTAGGCTGAAATAAGAAACAAATAAATCGAGATAGTACTATAATTCGTAATAATTTGTCCGCAATATTTCAAATTACAGATCCAAAAAATACCAAAAGTTTTTAGTGGTTTTCAGTCCTACAATAATGTCAAAGGAAGATATTAAGAAATAGAAAGGCAAAACCAACTATTTATCGTATTTTTTAAATTGTTTCAAAACGAATGGTTCTAAAATCAGCCTTACTAGCAAATTATCAAAACTATACTATATCTCACGTAAATGCGAAGTCTGTTAAAAACAGGACAATAGGGTAAAGAAAAAAATTATGAAATAAAGAAAAAAATTATTAAAAGAAGAAAATAATTAAAAGTTAATTTCAACTACTGCTTGTCGCACAAAAAAAAAATTAAACTCCTGCAATTTTCTATGACAGTTCAAACGTCCACTTCCCTCTATCTGCCTTGTTTAAATCTAATTTTTTACCCTTAATAGAATAGTTTTACTATATTGTAAGTGCTTTATTAAAGCAAAAATTGCAATAACAATATTATAGTAAAATCTTAGTGAAACTTTAAGTACTTTTCAACTAAAAGTGTTTCTTTGACACATAGCATTTGACATCACTACCGGAATCGATGCGTTTTGTGTTTTGCGTTCCGTTTCACCAAAAACACGCTAAATAAAATATTAAATTGTGAAATAAGTGTTGTATTAGAGAATTAAACAAGTTTACCACAATGTTTGTATGGTCCAATACAAGGCATTTTTAAGAAATAAAAAAAGTTTTGTATTTCTTGCATATATCCTATTATACGACACTCCATGGTAAGTCTGGTTGTCAGACTACGGGGCCACCTGTAACGATTGTCAAAGATCTACAAATGACAGCCGGGACCAAAGGCGTGGAGGAAACTCGGTATGCTATGTGTGTTCACCCATCCACGAACCGACCTGTTAACCGTGATGATCGTCCCGTGTGACTGTTAATTTTTAACCACGAGCTGTCAGCGTGTATTTTATCTTATTAAAACACGTCTAGTGTATCACTCCTTTGCCACAAGCCCGATGACATCGACTTCCTCTCATATATTAGTATCCCCTACTCAGGTGGGAGCACAGTGAGCGCGGCGGCGCGGGTGGTGCGTGCGCTGCGGCCGCGCGGCCACTACGACGCCGACCACTGGGACCTCGCGCTGCTGCGGCGGGCGTTAGCTCCTGCTCAAGGTAACATACTCTTTGCTATTGTAGCGACACAACCGAATTAATGGTAGAAGTCACATGTCGCAGGGCTAACCTAACATGAAACATAAAAACTAAACATACATAACATACAGAGTGTAACAGGACCCTTCACGAAGCCGTCAATCAAGCATTCTGTACATCAAACTAAGTAATACCACGCAAAAAATATTGCTGGGAAACAACTTTTTTTTTGGGGTGAAAAATCATGTGGTGCGGTAGGACTCAATGTAACGCCATCAAAACATTGTGTTGATAGATGGATTGAATATGAATAGTACGGGGGTCGTGGACGTGTTTAAATTAAAAATCTTACGTTAAAAACATGTATTTAAAAAAAGACTCTTGTTAAAAAGTTGGAAAGTGGGAGCTATGGTCTAGAAGAGAAAAATTATCGCAATGACGAGGAGAACAAGTGCCTTTCGGCTTCGTTAAGGGTCTTGTTACACACTTTATACTACGCAATGCACTCTCTCACACACACACAATAACCCCGAATAGGTTATTGTGTGTATACAACACACAAACACGCTCCTGTTTATTTTTTTATTTTTTTTTGTGTTGTAATGTAATTGAAATGTTTATTTTTGTTACAGGTGCAGCAATAATACACGAACAGCTCTGTAAGCTAGCGGCGCACACCGAGACGACGCAGCAGATAGTCCGAGACATATGCCAGTGCCGACCGTTCGACAAGCCCATGGAGAAAGAGTACGTATTCTAGCATATCAACAGCATCTGCCTAGCCTTTTTCTGCGTTAGGCCTGTTTCCAATATAACCAGATGCTACTGCTGTACTATACGGGGCCGTGGCGTGCCCGCTCCCTTTCATTGAAAGGGAGGCAAAGCCCAATTACCACAATAAATTCAGTACAAGATCTCCAAATAATTACCTACAGATGTATTAAAAATTTGTTAGGAGAAAGTGAGAGGTCAGAAGCCAGATGCAAGCCAGCGGGTGTGAAAGAGAAAGCGTTAGCAGCGGCCGAAACCCCTAAAGAAACCTAAAGAATGTTTTTTTATTTTTATTTGTTGAGTTTGAATGTAAGGTAAGCTGGGCTGGGCTTTTCGGCTTGTATGATAGGTCCGCCACGTCCCACGGCTATGCCACACGGAAAGAAAGTCCCTTAAATATTGTATACAGGATGGAAGCGACACCGACGCGAAATCCGTTACCACGTATTCAGTACATCATTCTGAGCCCTTACTGACATAGAAATTTATCATCGACTATTAAAAAAAATCCAATACGGAGACAATATGTTAACAAATTATGTCATGTGAAATGTAAAACTGCGCTAATGCAAAAAAGTTTTTTTGTTATTGCCCCTCGCATTTATAATAAATTACCGAATAATATAAAAAATTAACTGTATTACAATTTAAAAGGGCGCCAAATGAAATTTTACTTCTTAAATGCTATTACACTGTTGACAGCTTTCTTAATGATGAATCCCTTGCTGATTGACATAATGTATTATTACTCTGATTGACATATTATTATTGTGGTTTGACATACTTTTACTTTGACGTTTAACACTTTTTTTCTTTTTGTTTTTGACATTTTTTTAACTTTTTAATATTTTTAATTAAGTATGTTAAACTTTTAAACACTATTTGCATGCCTATTGGACGGTAAAATGTGGAGAACTTGTTAATAAATATGAAATATCTATGTATCTTTTACCCATGTTTGCAAGGAAATAAATGATTTGTATTGATTAAAAAAAAAACCATCTGTTTCCTACAAAAGTACAATACCTACTCGGTCAAAATGTATGAAGCAGCTGATTTTTTTTTTCAATAACCGATGATAAATGAAAATGGTTCAGAATGCTGTATTGAATACGTGTATTTGTATTGTATTGTATCGGTGTCGCTTCTATCCTGTATAGGATGTTTTACTGAAAGAAGACTTCATTTTGATTTAAAAAAATAATTTGAACCGCATTCAAAGATTTTAAGATTTTAAAATAATCGATTGCTTAAACTGGGAATCTGAACCGCCTAATTTGAAAAAACAAAACAAATGTATTTTATGTTAACGGTCAAAAAGATATGTTTTTCATAAATAACATTGCATCTTAAATAAAGGGAACACCGTGAAACATTTAACATTTTGTTTACAATTCTGTTCATGGAAATGAATAATAGAATTTTGAATTTTTTTTTAGATTGAGCTGACATTTTTCAAACATAAACATGTTTGATTTTGGATGACAATGTATGGTTAGCTAAGTGATGGCATTCTAAATCCAATATGGCGGATTCCTAAAGATGGGATACTAGTTATTTAAAAAGAAAATCATGTTATGGGTATCAATTAAAAGGGTTAGACCAAGAATACGAAAAAATAATGACGTTCACACCTTTATTTAACATTTTGCACGCTAGAGCATAAATCCACGCGCGTGCCCTCCACTCCAAGCCTCAGTTTCACCTACCATTTTGTGTATAGTTGTGTCGTTTGGTGTACAGGGCACGCGTTTTCTTGTCACGTATATGTGACAATGGCGTGTCAAAATGTGAAAATCGTGTTTTTCTTTTACTTAGGCTTGTTTAATTTTTCAACAGATACGCAGTGGAAAGGTTTTGCAAAATATTGGAAAACTTCAAAGCGGCGTCTACTATATCGTTCAAGGTATGTTCAGGCCAAATTAAATTTAGACTCGGATCGCGTCATTTTCCAAGCTAGTTCGTAAAATAATAATCCTCGTAAACCGCGAACTCAAGGCGTTCGAACTCAAGACACGCACCTCTGATTTTTCGGATTCATGTGCGTATTGTATAATTATCATTTGCTTCGGTGAAGGAAAACATCGTGAGGAAACCAGCATGCCTGAGAGATATTTCTCGACGGCATGTAAAGCTAAGTCAGAGGCCCATGGGCGGCATAAAAACTCTGACACCAGGTTAGACACTAACCACACGATAAAGAAGAACGCGTAACTCGTATCCTCGCTCGTAATATGGAAAAATCCAAGGGCGAGTCCGAATTGTTCTCCTTTTGCCTTAGATCCCTTGCCTTTTGCCGTCAGAGCTCTTCGATTAACATGTCTGCAACTGCAACAAGTTTGACGGCACGCTTGGCGCAGCGGCTGAGCTATTGGTTGCTGCGCTGCATGTCGCGGGTTTGAATCCCGCACGGAACAAATATTTGTATGATCTACAGGCAGTTGTTCCGGTTCTGGCTGTTTGTGTATGTGAGTTTAAATGTTTGTAAACGCACCCACGATATAGGAGAAATTCCAAGAACAGGGCAACGTTTCAATAATAAAAAAAAGAAACCGAAGAAACTATTTCGCACAAAATCCGACATTTTTCGATGTTGACTGTACAAAAAATTGTAGAATGAAGAAAATGATTCGAGTGAAATATGTCAATATCAATAGCTATCCTAGTACATTCGTATGTAGCTTACTCTGACTGTGTCAACGCGGCTTGAGCCTTATGTTCGCTCGGGCGATGTTGTACCGCAACATTTTTTTCCACGTACTGTATTTTCAACTAGAGACCCACCCCGGCTTCGCACGGGTGTAATGTAAAACATTTAAACCTTCCTCTTAAATCACTCTATCTATTAAAAACCGCATCAAAATCCGTTGCGTAGTTTTAAAGATCTAAGCATACATAGGGACAGACAGATAGCGGGAAGCGACTTTGTTTTATACTATGTAGTGATATTGATGTTCGGCTTAACGTTGAGATTTTAAAATCGGAACAAAAACACTTTTCGTTGTCGGAGTTCTAACACCACGGAAGTAATTTTTTGGTAGTTTTGACATATTTTTGAGGCAGTTTGCTAGAGAATCGGAAGACCCGTTGTTTTAGCCAATCACAGAAACAAGCAACGTCTCTATCGAGTTTGAAGTGAATACAAATTATAAAATGGTGTTGTACTATTATCTAGGTATAATTATGCATTATAAATTCGACCTCTGAAAATACGGTGGCACAGTGGTCACGTGCTGCCGTGCACACTTGCACAGCACAGCGAGGCTTGGGGAAGACAACTTTACAATCTCCCCAGGGCTGTGGCTTATCAGGCGTTGTCAGGACAGGCCTTTAAAGACGAAACGGTGCCTCCTCTCATGTGCAGTTGGTGACCACCGGGGTTTTAGTGCGGTTGAATTCCCACACTCCCAGGGGCCGCGCAGACGAATTACCCTTTGTACGCACGTCAAACGAGTTTCTAACGCGCTTCAATACGCTGTGGGCTAGGGGCCTTATTAAATCAATGATAGACCATTCTGACACTATTGCAATAGCAGACTAAGGCCCCTGGTCTTATCCCCAAAGACGGGTCGCATTTTGAAGGATTCCACTGTGAAAAAGAAAACAAAACTATTTTATTTAACAATAATAACAAAAATATATTTGAGATCCTCATAACGAGCCCTTTCATTTGATAAATGACACAGTAAGGTTTACTTTTTTTATAATTTCCTAATTTGTCACCCGAAAATGGCCCTTATTTAAAAAATATAAAAAAATACTTGGCATATCTGTGTTTGGGTCATAGAATAGGGAATATGCATGTATTTTTTTTTTCACTTAAATCATTAATATGCAGTACTATCAACCCAAGAAAATAATTTAAAGTTAATTTCAACTACTGCTTGTAGCACAAAAAAAAAAATTAAACTCCTGCAATTTTCTACGACAGTTCAAACGTCCATGACTATCGCGTCCATTCATGTCAGGACTTTGATGTCACTTACCTCTATCTGCCTTGTTTATATCTAATTTTTTGCCCTTAGTAGATTAGTTTTACTAAAATGTAAGTGCTTTATTTAAGCAAAAATTGCAATAACAATTTTATAGTAAAATCTTAGTGAAACTTTAAGTACTTTTCAATTAAAAGTGTTTCTTTGACACATGCATTTTGACGTCACTACCGGAATCGATGCGTTTTGTGTTTGCGTTCCGTTTCACCAAAAAAACGCTAAATAAAATATTAAATTGTAAAATAAGTGTTGTATTAGAGAATTAAACAAGTGTACCACAATGTTTTTATGGGCCAATACAAGGCATTTTTAAGAAATAAAAAAAGTTTTGTATTTCTTGCATATACACCCTATTACACCATCCTATTAAATTTCACCTGATTTGGTGCAGCAGATTCGGAGCAAATTGACTGTGACAGACGGACGGACAGAGAGGCAGGCGTGGTGTTAGGACTTCAACAACGTTTTGTAACTTTCGGAGGATGTTATCTCGTGTATCCTCTACGCCCGGCTGAACGCCGAGAGTATATAATCCAAGCCGCGATAAAAAGTCTCAGGATAAATCGTCCTTGTGAACGTGGGCTTATTTGAGCATTTTAAGTACCGAGTATAATATTAGTTTTGAGAATATCAATGCAGAATTAAACAAGATGCCTCGTTGGTCTAGTGGTCGCAAGCGCGACTGCTGAGCATGAGCATGAGGTCCTGGGTTCGATTCCCGGGTCGGGCAACGTGTTATTGGGTTTTTACATCAGGAATTTCTTAGCAGCAGGTTGACGGCCCCTTATTACATAGGACTTACTGGCCCAAACAACAAACAAACTATTACGGAGAAAGAACGTCTAAATATTTGGTGCCAAAAGTATTTAATAAAATAGAATTATTAAGGAATAACTCAAATTTAAGCAAAGCTGTGTTAAAATCAAAACTAAAGAATTTATTTCTGGAGAACGTGGACACGTCGTCGGACTGTGATAGGCAGTGAGTTCTGGACCGGAGTGGCCAGCTCCGGCTGGTCACTCTGGCTTGGAATTCATTGTCTGATAAATGTTGGTGTCGCTCTGCCGTTGTCGAGAAATAAATTCAAGAAGCAGATGTAGCACTAAGTTTCGTTTAATCGATTTTAGGTTAAGTTTATAATTTTAAGTTATGATGTATGATAAACGAGCGCTTCTCGCCATCAAACTGTAAAGTTTGGCGAGTAAAAAGACTTAAAAAAATAACTTGTTTTTGTAAGAGATTAATAAATAAAAATAAAAAAAGGCCAAATGTGTGTGTACTATTAGGTACACCTCTGCCTCACCCTTCGGGGATTACAGGCGTGATGTCATGTTAATAAAACAAGTTCTCCATCTTCCCCATTCTTCTCCAGGTGGACATGGTCCCGGGCACTGTGAGCAGTAACGCAGACGCCGCCCAGTGGGACTGGGTGACGGCGGCGCGGAGCCGGCTGCAGCGCTACCTCAAGCCGCACCAGCGAGCCTCCACGAGGGCCCGCCTGGCTGACATGGCTGCGCGAACTACACCTCACGACTGTAAGTATTTATTTAACACTCCAAGCATTAAGAGCGGCCAACCCGTCATACTTTTCATACAAACGCTCGTACGTGATTATGCCGTTGTTACACATCTATCTTTGATTTTTTTTAACTAATAGGTATCTTGTGTACTATAACTAGGTTTCTATGGATGCAAAAAATAAAAAATAAAGTAGAAACAAATTCAGTATAAGCCTCCAAAAATTGCTGTTTTGCACAAATTTTACCTGAATTTTGGCCGTTCTTAAAGTACTCAAACTGTAAAAATAAAGAAAACATCTCGATAAAAACCTTGCACATGTTATGGAGATTCTTAATGACAAAATTAAATATTTATTTCACACACTTGTAAGACTTATTCAAAAACACGTATTTCCTGGAACAAGTTCAAGAATTTTTTGAACACTATTTTTCGTTCAATGTCATCGCGTTAGGCGGTATGAGGTGCGCGGGAGACGAATTGTGCGGGGTCGGGGCGGGGGGAGACGGGGGAGTTGAAAGAAAATCGCCGCTGTGGCTCTGGATGAAACAACAAGCTTTTTGACCATGCTCGCGTTGACGATAGACGGACCGGGAAGGGCTCTCTTAACTTAATGCCACAGGCATTTTCTATCCCTCTACTGTACTCTGATGCAGAGGCAAGCAGTGTTAGGTGTATATCTGATAATAATATTAATTTAATACTAAGACAAACTACAAGGATATATAAAACTAGCGACCCGCCCCGGTTTCGCACGGGTGCAATGTTATTAAACATATATAAACCTTCCTCTTGAATCACTTTCTATTAAAAAAAACCGCATCAAAATCCCTTGCGTAGTTTTAAAGATCTAAGCATACATAGGGACAGACAGCGGGAAGCGACTTTGTTTTATACTATGTAGTGATGATACTATAAATATGTAAAATAATAGTTACGTACAGTCACCAAAGGAGATAAGTAACCAGGGTCGTCGGATATAGTTGAAGTTTAATAAAAAAACCGATGGATGTTTTCGAATGAAATTTAATTTGATAAATGAACTGTTTGTGTTCTAATTACTAAATTAAAGTTTATTCGAAAACATCCATCGGTTTCTGTTTTAGTTTTTTCAGTTTTATATATCCTTGTAGTTTGTCTTAGTATTTGACGACCCGAATGGCGCAGCGGTAGTGAGGCTGCCTTACGGTCTTAGGGTCCCGGGTTCGAATCCCGGTAGGAGCAAATGTTTGTGTGATGAGCATGGACATTTGTTTCCGAGTCATGGATGTTTATATATATAATAAGTATGTATTTACAAACAAAAAGTATCTATGTAGTAATATCAACTATCTGGTGTCCACGACACAAGCCTCGTTGCTTAGTGTGGCACCTAGATGGCGCTGTGTGTAATGTCCAGCGATATTTATCTCCTTTGGTGACCGTACATGTACGGTCGAACAAGCTAATTGGTATACACGCGGAAATTTTCACAATCCAATGCCGAAGCGTATAGTTTTCCAAATTTTATTTAATAAAGCTTTTTTCAATATGAGACTGACTCTTCACTATCACTACATAGTATAAAACAAAGTCGCTTTCTCTGTCCCTATGTCCCTTTGTATGCTTAAATCTTTGAAACTACGCAACGGATTTTGATGCGGTTTTTTTTAATAGATAGAGTGATTCAAGAGGAAGGTTTATATGTATAACATTGCACCCGTGCGAAGCCGGGGCGGGTCGCTAGTAATGACATAAGCTTTATAAAATAAAATTGCAAACTATATTGTCAGTGTACTAGGATTGTAAATATTTCTGCGTGTATACCAAATAGCTTGTTCGATCGTACCTAAATAGAAATTTATATTTATCTATACATACAAATAAATAAAATTGAAGTGTTTGTTTGTAATACCAAAATAACAGAATGCATATTAAAGTATATACGGTACAAAACAAAAACACATTTTTTTCAATTTTTGCCTATGTGATTGTGGGTTGAGCAAAGTGTTATTGGGCTTATCCATCAGGTATTTCTTAGTAGCAGCGACGGATTTGTGCCCGGTTGTTGACAATAGGCTCGCCCCCTATTCAAATCAAATCAAATTCTTTATTGACATAATAGGTTACAGAAACTTATTTGAAGCCTCTGACTCCTGAGCTAGGCGTATCCTGTATGTCAGGAGTGAACGCCCACTCCCATATAATTTGGCTTAGAAACTAATGTCAACATAGGAATAGACAAAACATATGTGCTACAAAAAAAATTAAGAAGAATTAACAACAAAGTAAAATAAAATACAATGAAAGAAATGAAAAGTGCGAAAAAATATATTTAAAAAAAAATATTTTTGATTTAATTTAATTTATTTTATCGCGCTGTATGTGTGTGGGAGGTGTGTACGTGTGTGTGTGGGTGGGTACCTGTTCGTGTTTCTGTATGAATAGGTATTTCATGAGACATAAACATAATTGGCGAAATTTGGGTGTACTATTAGGTACACTTCTGCCTAATGTTATGTATTGTTTAGTAAATAACAGTGTGGTTTGTTTCGTAGTGAACGCGTGGTCGGGCTACAAACATCGGTGCGACTGCCTCACGCCGCGCTCGCTGTGTGCTCAGCAGAGGAAACAGTTGCTTGCGTAAGTCACCAAACAACAATAACATCAATTTTTTTTCAGGCTACTTCGGCCCATAGATATACAGGGTGTAACAGGACCCTCCACGAAGCCGTCAACCAAGCAATAAGTACATCAAACTAAGTAACGTTGCGCAAAAATTATTGCTGGGACACGACTTTTTTTTGTGTGAAAAATCAACGCACGCTAAAAGTAACGCACTCAAAACATTGTGCTGATGGATTGGTTGAATAGTATGGGGGTTGTGGAGGTGTTTAAAGTAAAAAACTTACATTAAAAACATGTATTTAAAAAAACACCTGTGAAAAAGTTGGAACTTTGACCTCCAATATCTCCGTAACTAGAAGGTTCCCAGGTATGGTCTAGAACAGAAAAATGATCGCAATGACGGGGAGAACAAGTGACTTTCGGCTTCGTGAAGGGTCTTGTTACACCCTTTATACCTTACAGACAGACATTATGAACAAACAAACAACAAAAACACACCAGTGGCGAAGGTTCCATACAACTCGATAAACTGGGTTATGGAGGTCAGATAGGCAGCCGCTCCATGTAAAATACTGGTATTCAGCTGCATCCGGTTAGACTACAAGCCAACCACAACGTAGCTGGTCTGATGAGGACAAGAATATATACTCAAATGCTAAGTAAAATATTCCATGTTTTGTTACAGCGGACTATGGGGAGGGCCAATGTGCAGTAGTGGACACCTGAAGGCTGCTATGTGAGTATATTATACTTATACTCTTCACGAAGCCGTCAACCAAGAATTCTGTACATCAAACTAAGTATACTCTTTTTTTTAATCTCAGAGACTAAATTGACACATGCAAATGTCAAACTTACAAATAATGCTGCCAGTTCTTTTGTGTAGTGTTGGACCTACGATACCGGTTTGTTGAATCGTAACTTTTTATATTTATTAGACGATCAGTAAAAAAATGTCAGATGATATCAGCGTTGTTAGTACACGGTAAAACGGATACATAAATCCTTTTCTCTTAGAAAACGTTGGAACTTTTAAAAATTACGGCAATTATTGGAACATGAAACCATACAAACAATTACAATTTAAAAAATAATTATATTAATATGGCAGTTAGTGTGTGATTTTGAATGCGGCAACCCTAAATTTAACAGGAAAAGAAAGAAAGAAAGAAAGAAAAATATTTATTTGGGACAAGCACAGGAACAACAAAAAATAACAATAAAAAAAGAATCTAAAACTAAATAATAAAAAAAGACCTGTGCGAAGCCAAAAAGGCTCCTATCTCAGCATGATGCTGCGATATATGAAAAACAAATACCGCAGCGCTGGTATTCTGATAGGGCCCACTGTGACGTCACGGTCACAACTACGGACACACAATACATTAACACAAAAAATAAAATAACATAATATTCACTTATATAAAATAAACACTGTAAGTATACAAACAAAAATGATTAAATTAAAATATTAATAATAATCGGCTCGGCCGCACCGAACGTTCCGACTTCGCTTGTCAACGCTACAGACTAGGAACAACACTGGACGCTGTTTTATTTCGATAAAAAACGATACTACTGATTTTATTAACGGCAATTTACGGTAGAGGCACTTCACTATTTTAGAATTGCAAAAAACTGACAACCCACGTAATGTCAGTTTAGTCTCTGAGATTAAAAAACGGACTTTAATCTGTACGCAAAAAATTTTGCTAGGAAACGACTTTTTTTTTTTGGGTGAAAAATTACGTTTTACGGTAGAACTCAATGTAACGCACTCAAAACATTGTGCTGATGGATGCATTGAATAGTACAGGGGCGTCGGAAGTGTTTAATTTAAAAATCTTACATTAAAAATATGTCATCATTCTACTGCCCTTATCCCAACTTACTTGGGGTCGGCGCAGCATGTCTTCTTCTTCCATACTTCTCTATTACTCGTCATCTCAGCAGTCACCACCTTTCTAGCCATATCATGCTTCACACAGTCCATCCAGCGTTTCATTGGTCTGCCTCTACTCGTATAGCCATCTACATTCATACTCAACATTTTCCTCAATACATTCTCCTCATTCCTCCGCATCATTATCATCATACATTAAAAATATGTATTAAAAAAAAAACTTGTGAAAAAATTGGAACTTTGACCTCCAATATCTCCGTAACCAGAAGGTTCCCAGCTATGGTCTAGGACAAAAAAACGATTGTAATGACGGGGGCTACAACTGCCTTTCGGCTTCGTTAAGGGTCTTGTTACACCCATTATAAAGGAGAGTTAGAATATTAAAAACTTATAATAATGAAAGAGTTGGAACTTCGATATCTCCATAACTAGAAGGTTCCCAGGTATTTTTCTTATTTCAAAAAAAAAAAGACAAAACGTTGCCCCCCGCACTAGGAATGTCTCCTGTATCGTGGGTGCGTTTACAAACATTTAAACTTACATACACAAACAGCCAGAACCGGAACAACTACTTGTAGGCCATACAAATATTTGTTCCGTGCGGGGACCGAACCCGCAACACGCAGCGCAGCAGCCAATAGCTCAGCCACTGCGCCAACCGTGCCGTCAAAGTCAGGTATGGTCTAACGGAGAGAACAAGTGCCTGTCGGCTTCGTTAAGGGTATTTTTACACCTTTTATTACATAACATGACGGTTGTCATCTCCGAATGGCCTAACCATTCAGAGGTGTAGGTAATCGTACACCCACATTTCGCTATTTATATTTAATTCCCATGTAATAGGGAGCGAGCATTCTGTCATCCAGCGGGCACAAATCCAGACTGTGGCTGCTATTCAGAAATTCCAATTGGATAAAACTAATAACATTTTGCGCGACCTAGCAATCGCGCAGTTTAATTGTAAACATATAAATACTTATCGCAGTGATAGTCTAGTGGTGTGACCGTCGGACTGCCGAGTCATAGGTCTCGAGTTCGAACCCAAGACACGCACCTCTGATTTATCGGATTCATGTGCGTATTGTATAATTATCAATTGCTCCGGTGAAGGAAAACATCGTGAGGAAACCAGCATGCCTGAGAGATATTTCTCGACGGCATGTAAAGCCAAGTCATAGGCCCATGGGCGGCATAAATACTCTGACACCAGGTTAGGCACTAACCACACGATAAAGATAAGAAAGAATTGAAATAAGTGTTTTGAATTTGGGCTTAATGGGGGCTATCGCGTATGAATTCGCCGCTAGAGGCGCTGGTGTAGATCGAAGTCACCGAAATGATAGATGACAGATAGATAAACCATTTATTTCTCCATTTATGTGTTTCAAATGTCAGACGTCATAGTGTTCGCGCGTGCGTGCGTTTGTGTCACGTATTTTTACTAATAAACACGATTGTGGTCTAGATTGAGCTATTCCTGATTAATTATGACTTGAAGATTTTAAGTAGCAACTTAGGATATTATTTGTTAGTACTTGGAGGTCAAATTATTTTTAATTAATTGTTTATGCTTGCTAATTTTTGGGAGGATATTGTAAATATGTATCTGAAGTTTACATTATGTTGGTAGACGTAATAAAATAACTTTTTATGAAGATTTTGGTAATTTAAAGTATAAAATAGAAATATTGACAGGACCTTACTCGACAGTGGCGCCATCTAGTGCGCTCAAAAATGATAGGCCTCATTGTTCTGATTCTGTATGTGCTATGTGTGTTGCAGCATGGCGTTCTTTGGCATGATGGAGGATATGGACTTCAATCCTGCCAAGCCCGAGACGAGTGCGGATGGCGATAAGGTAATATTATCAGTATTAAAGGTGTAATTATCTTTAAAAAAAAAGGAATAATAAAAGTAGTATTCTAGCTATCGGGCCTGTGGACGGTGAGCTATGGGCTAGCTCGCCGTCCGTCCGTCTTATGACGACAGGCCGTGTCGACGGCGCGCGAGTGTTCCACGCGCGCCTCAAAGAGAGTCAGCAAACAGGAAGAGGTCCGTAAGGACCGACGCCTGCCAGGGTTGCGGGACTGTTCGAAAGAGATACATGCTCACTCAAATGTCTCGCTGATGGTGGCGCGTGTGTCGGATCGTTTAGTTCCCTTCAAAATGGTTGAGTTGAATGGTGCTGATCTATGCGTCATGTTCGTGAACGGGCGCTGTCAGTGTGACTGGTCATCTCTTAGTTGCCACGGCTTATTTGAATTAATTATTTTTATTTTTTGAATTGTCTTTTTTGTTTTTACTGTGGACACTTTTAATTTGCACATCTTGCTACATCGTTCTCACATAGTGTACCATCTCAACATGAATGATGTAACCAAGATTATGTAACAATTTGCTGTTTTAAAAGAGTGTCCATAGAGTTTCTTGCCCGTTCTTCTCCATAGAGATCTACGATAGGGAATGGGCAACTACAGTACTTTCACAGTTTTTATGCCTTGTGACTGGGACTGGAGCTACATTTAATTGTTATCTTTGTTTCGACAATTCAAAAGTGCCTGTAACTGGCCTACTTGAAATAAATGCTTTGATTTTGATTTTGATACCGCGGCCCTGGAACACAAAGAGCAAAAGAAGGAACATGGATGGGTTTTAGTCAGTACAATTCTGACGCTCCCTTCCGCTCCTCCCAAAGTGGGAGGGAAATCATTTGATGACATCCCATACGAAAAAAAAAACAGTGTTATTATACAGTGTTTTTTTTTCCAAAATCAACGGGATCGGTTCGAATGGTTTTTTCAAAAACCATTGAAATTACATCCTACAACCTCACAAACTTTACCTTTTTACAATATTATTATAGATAAACTTGTTATTCCTCCGCAGCCTCCAAACGAGTTGGAACCAGAAACGACTAGCAGAGAGTTGCAGCAGGGGGACGGGACGGGCGCTAAGTAAGTATTTAATATTATAGGTTAGGTTAGGTATGGCACTCGTGGCGAGGAGCTCGTGGCAAAATCATAACAGCCGCCCAGGTCGATCTTTAGGTTAAGCCGTGCTCGCCTAGGTTGGTCTGTGGATTGGTGACCGCCTATTACATACCGAGTTTCCTCCGTGCCTCGGAAAGCACGTTAAGCCGTTGGTCCCGGCTGTCATCAAGATCTACATCTTTGACAGTCGTTACAAGTAGTCAGTGGCCCGAAAAAAAAAGTCTGACAACTAGTCTTACCAAGGGGTATCGTGTTACCCAGTACTAACTGGGTTGTAGAGATCAGATAGGCAGTCGCTCCTGTTAAATAATATTGAAAGAATTGTATTAATCTTTAAAAACAGTAATTTATTTGTCTATGGATATTGTTCTATTACTACTATCCTCTATGCCTTTGTCTTAGGTAGGTGATTAAGAAATAAAAAACTCTTCTCTATGGTATAAAAAATGTGTATTTTAATAATAATTAACTCTCTGCTACTAAAACCCCTAAAACCACGTAATCTATACTAATATTATAAAGCTGAAGAGTTTGTTTGTTTGTTTGAACGCGCTAATCTCAGGAACTACTGGTTCGAATTGAAAAATTCTTTTAGTGTTGGGTAGCTCATTTATCGAGGAAGGTTATAGGGTATATGACATCACGCTACGGTGAAAAGGAGCGGAGCAGCAATTAAAAAATACTCTCACTTATGTGACGAAGACGAAGTTGCGTGGGTCAGCTAGTACCAAATAAAATCATAACAGCTCCATGTAACCTACTGGTATTCAGCTGCATGCGGTTAGACTGGAAGCCGACCCCAAAATATTTATTTATTTAGCAAAAACAAACAGTAACATATTACATGTTTATAATAAGGCTTATATACTAAACTATGATAAATATGCTACCCACTACGTTTTCCACAGATTACTTTAAATAATATACAATGTGTTTTTTTTTGATATCCCATAACTCTAGGGTATGATTGAGGCCATATCAAAGAATCAACTGGCATATGAGTTATGTTCCAATCCTTCGTTATTATTTTTTTTCATTTTTCATACAAAATAATTCGGCAAAGTCACGATTATTAATGTAAAACACCCTTACGTGAAATATGACCGATGTCGACAAGGTAGCTTTCCCTTCACTAGCTGCCGCCGGGAAGCCCCGATACCAACATACCTACATATTTTATTTTACTATTTATTTTACTACACTACTGCGAAGTTTAACAACCTCGCAAAAGTAAAGATTCGTCATACTGGTGACAATTTTTTACCTAATTTAATTATGATTGATGATATCTCCGAAACGATGCATTTTTGGACCACCTATTCTAGGAGTTTTAGTATTATTTTTACCTATAGAATATAACCCTAGAGTTATGGGATATAAAAAAAACAGGTTGTATAACTAGAGAGACATATTATAATGTAAACTAAAATAACAGTTATCAAACTAAAATAACTATGATAAGTATGCTAAAAATTTAAACTAAAATAACACTAGAATAACTATGATAGGTATGTTAAAAAATGTAAACTAAAATAACACTAAAATACTGTCCTAAATTTGCTAAAAATGAAAAATAATATGTAATACAAAATATGCAAAATGAAAAAAATAAAAAAGTTATACCAGCATAATAGCATAATCAGACTTTAATGTTCCCACTGCTGGGACACTCGGCCTCCTCTCCATGAGAGGGAATGGGCTATAATCCACCACGCGAGCCCAGTGCGGGTTGGTAGATGTCACATGTCTTCGAATTTTTGGTTCTAGGACATGCCGGTCCCGGTACCGTCACACAATACATATTAAACACATAAGTAAACAAGTATATAACACAGTTGGGAAAAGGAATGCCGA
The DNA here is from genome assembly GCA_947578425.1 of Eugnorisma glareosa. Lineage (NCBI taxonomy): Eukaryota > Metazoa > Arthropoda > Insecta > Lepidoptera > Noctuidae > Eugnorisma > Eugnorisma glareosa. Next base: position 3,953,471 of record OX387984.1, read on the forward strand.
TGAGGATGGTTAGATATGGCACATAAATACATTATTCTCTTCACACTTTATTATTAGTTTATGTCTGCCTACTCTGTCAAACTGCTTTCCGGCTTTCCAATTTTGTTCACAATTTGCTCTCTCCGACCATCCGCTAAGAATGAGTCCAGATCGTCACGCCAACGTATCTTGCCTGCCTCTGTTCGATGGCCATCTTCAGCCACCCATTCTTCGCCCATCTATCTGTCCGGCTGAAGCCGGGGTTCAGATTGATGCTCTGATTACGTGGTAATTGTTTTTGCGTCGATGTCCCTTTCACCCAGTGACAGTGACACGAAGAAGTGAAGTGGCAAATGTAAAACAACAGTTATGTCGTCAGTAAAGATAAAGATATTGTATTTGTTAAAACATACGTTTACACACAAATCGAGCATGCAAGATCTTAGTAAAGTACTGTAGCGTAGGTCTGTACAGGTTTTACCTGGTGAGGTGTACAAATTTGTTTTTATTTACAACTAGCTGTTGCCCGCGGCTTCGCTCGCGTTTTGGTCGGCAATTATCCCACGGGCACGTTGTAAATATAGCCTATGGCACTCGGGGTTGATGTAGCTTCCTATTAGTGAAAGAATTTTCAAAATCGGTTCTGTAGATTCTGAGATTTATATACAAACTTACAAATTTTACCTGTATGGAATATTATTTATTTACTGTTACACAGATTAGAACATTTCTTTTAGCCATTGTTTTTCTGGGTACATTCATAGTTACTAATGTCGGCTTATTATTTTCTTTGAATTACATAATACATATAAATAAAATGCAAATTGTCATGAAACTAGAACTGAAATATATCAAAAGGAAAATTATGTCAAAAGGTTAAAATATATCAAAAGGTAAAATATGTCACAATGTAAATATTTATCTAAAGGTAAAATATGTCAAAAGGTATCCGATAAGAAGTCATTTAGATTATAGTAACAATTGTCTGTTAATAAATTCAGAATCTTGTTTTTAAATAAATTTTAGTCAGAGCTTTGTATATACACCGAGGGTTTATTTATTACCGTACTATAAGCATGGAATTATAATAACATAATGTTTCCAGACCACCGGAGGACGGGCCAGATAGCATCGAAAGTATGGGCAGCGCTGAGAGCCACGCCAGCCGCGAGAGCGCCGACAGCGCCGAGACAGCTGACAGCGGTATGTACTGCTTACCGAGCGGTTACACCCATACCCGCCATTCAAGTACAGTCGTGTCTTTTATACCTAAACTAGCTTCTGTGTAACCTATGTCCATCTGAAATAATGTACCATCACCAAAAGATGAATCTGCTCACTCTTTAAACAAAATCCCGTGCACACGATATCCGCATCTGTTCACCACCCTTACTACTATTGGTCCGCACAAAGAGAGTGCGGACCAATAGTAGAAAAACAATAAAAAATATGCGACCTTTTTACATTATCTTTTGTTTTACAAAACATCTCAGGCTCTGTTAATGATCACAGATGTTTGACCACCCTTTTTTGAATAATAGGAATAACACAAAAAAGGACCAATGAAGAGAAAGTTTTTAACTAAGCGCTTTTATCGCGTGTAACAGAAAGGGTATAATCATATGGAATACTGTGGTACGGACCATCAAACTGAACAACTTTCTCTATGGGACCACCATCGAAATCATAAAAAAAAATAATTAGCTGTCCCATACATTTGGGTCGAGTAGGTATTGAAATTTTGTATAGGACAGCTGATTATTTTTTTACGATTTCGATGGTGGTCCCATAGAGAAAGTTGTTCAGTTTGATGGTCCGTACCACAGTATTCCATATGATTATACCCTTTCTGTTACACGCTGTATAGCGGCCGGATGCTGCAAGCAAAAATAGTCCGTAAGGTGATTAGATTCATTTTGGGTCGATTGTACCTTTCGAATGGCAAAGATTTTTTGATGTGAAATGCATGATTTTGCTTATGCCTATAATTTTCAAAGGGTTAGGTAGAGATGTACGAAATAGTACACCTACAAAATTTATGAAGGAGTTGCAATAAGTTAAAGCATAATCTTTGCAATTTTTGATGTGAAACATCTAGATATATGCGTGCCTCAGCAGTAATACCGACTCGTATGCCGTGACGGAAGATGGCATGACTCTGTCATGGCGTGATGCTTTCTCTATGCCACGTAAACTCAACCTTTTCCCATTAGAATAAAGTTTATTTTGGAACGATTGTTGATCTACATACTCCATTTATTTCCGTTTTCGTAAGTTCCATGCTACTCAATTATTGATGTAGTTAGATCGTATGCAGATTTGATCGATAGATATCGATAAAAGAAAATACTTTGAATGTAATAATTATTGTGTAACATTACAATATAAAGATCCCAACACTAAATTTATTTTTTCAGTATTTGTTTCCTGCGGCTTCGCTCGCGTTTTGGTCGGAAATTATCCCACGGGCACGTTGTAAATATACTACTGCCTACGGCACTCGGAGATAACGTAGCTTCTTATTAGTGAAAGAATTTTCAAAATCGGTTCAGTAGATCGAGAGATTACCCCCTACAACCTCACAAACTCACCTATAGATTATGAATTCTAATATTAACATACATGTTTCACATCTGCCGGGCGTCCTGTGACGACCATTTTTTTAAATTTTATTTTCAAATAGTTAACTCGCAAAACTCGCATTAGTGAACATAAGGATAATAGTATATATATAGTATTTTGTGTATCTATCTATATATACAATGTGTAACAGAATAAACGCACAACCTCTTACGGGGTCATTGTACTCATCATTATGAACAACTTTCACTATGGGACCAACACTGAAATCGCGAAAAAAAAGTCGACTGCCCTATACATTTCTGTGCGCATAATTCGACAAAATGTACTGAACAGCTGTTTTTTTTTTCGCGATTTCGGGATTGGTCCCATAGTAAAAGTTGTTCATAATGATGAGTACAATGACCCCTTAAGAGGTTGTGCGTTTATTCTGTTACACATTGTATATGTATTACTTTTATTATATTTTATGTATTAGTTTAGTAAAAATAAGTAAATTTAAGTTTTAAAATGTTCGTTTGTGCACATAGGTTTATCCTCATTCGCAAATCGCACAATCAATATAAATATCGCTGGACACTACACACAGCGCCATCTAGGCGCCACACTAAGCTACGAGGCTTGTGTCGTGGACACCAGATAGTTGATAATACTACATAGATACTTTTTTGTTTGTAAATACATACATAATATACATATAAACATCCATGACTCGTTAACAAATGTCCATGCTCATCACACAAACATTTGCTCCTACCGGGACTCGAACCCGGGACCCTAAGAACGTTAGGGAGCCTCACTATCGCTGCGCCATTCGGGTCGTCTAAAAACAATCAAACGTAAGGTTTGCTGTAAGAAAACCCAATTCTGGGTTATTAATTTTGTGTGTCCTACTTTTATATTTCGTGTGCAATAAAGAATAAGAAATAAGAAAAAAAAATATAAGGGTGACTTTTGCCCGCCGAAAGAATCTTCTTTTTCAACTCCGAATTATCTATGGCGTCGTAATATCAGTACCGCAGAATGACATTTAGTTATTATATTATTATATTATACAGCTGAGAGTGGGGAGGCAGTGGACTGCGCGGAGGGCCAGCCCGCGCCCGCTGCTGACAAGGACAGCGATTCCAACACCACGTGCGATCTAGACGACTGTGAGTACTACAAGGTGTAAACAAACCCTTCACGAAGCTGTCAACCAAGCATTCTGTACAATCGGCCCAAGATGAATCTGATCACTTTACTGACTATTTTTGCTTGCTTCATCCGGTCGCTATAGAAGCGCTTAGTTAACTTTCTCCTCCTTGGTCCTTTTTTGTGTTATTCCTATTAATCAAAAAAGGGTGGTCAAACATCTGTGATCATTAACAGAGCCTGAGATGTTTTGTAAAACAAAAGATAATGTAAAAGGTCGCATTTTTTTTTTGTTTTGCTACTATTGGTCCGCACTCTCTTTGTGCTGACAAATGGTACATCAGATTATGTAACTCTTTATTTCGGGGTGACAAATCACGTTTTACGGTACCGCTCAATGTAACGCACTCAAAACCTCGTGCTGATGGATGCATTGAATAGTACGGGGGTCGTCGGAGGTGTTTATTGTAAAGTTGTAATCTTAAAAATTAGTATTAAAAAAAAAAAGTTGGAACTTTGACCCCCAATATCTCCGTAAATAGAAGGTTCCCAGGTATGCTGTAGAACAAAAAAAATATCGCAATGACGAGGAGAACAAGTGCCTTTTGGCTTCGTTAACGGTATTTTTACACCCTTTATTTATTTCGTTATTTTTCTCCTTTATTCATATAAATACAAATTAGTTACATTTTTAAATATTTCTTATAAAAACAATATAAAAACATTTAAAAATATAAAAAAAAATATTATTTATTTCGTTTATTTATTTTTCTTGCTAACGTTAATTTAATCCCATTCAATAACTATTTCATAAAATAGTCATTCAATGACGGCTGCTGCGCTGCGTGTCGCGGGTTCGGTCCCCGCATGGAACAAATATTCTGGCTGTTTGCGTATATATATAAGGTCCCATTAAAATAGATGGACAAAGGAGGTGTTTTTTCCCCCATACAATTGTGGCCAAACAATGTACCTTTACAATAAAGGTACGAATTTATAGGAAAAAAATCGCAGATTCTGAAAAAAAAGTATTGGATTTACTAATGCATTTGTACCAACTGAAATTGTCGATCAAAGATGCTAAACCTTGCAACCCAAGAATTTTAATCTGGCAATCTCGTATTTCATTTCTCCGATGATGCGTTTCGTTACTTCATTTAAACACGTATGAAAACCTAAAAATATACTATTTAGAATTTGGTTTTGTGTTAAAGATAGGTTAATTTTCCCGGCACACTTTTTTGTGAAACATTATGGGATCAAGATTTTAAATAATACATTTATTTCACATTTCAGATTATTTTTTGCGTTTGGTTAGCTACTGGCCAAAAGACAGTGCTCCAGGGCCGATAATTTACTATTTTATTCCTTTTGTTGTTGTTGGTGACAATACTGTCATTCATATTATTTTAGCCCTTGTCAGACGATCGATCGATCGACCGATCTCGAAAGAGTTTAATATTTTGACAGATGGAATAGTTTGACAGCCGCCAGCGCTGTTATGAACGTTTCTTTGAACGCAGTTATGATTCGAGGTAGTGTTTTTTCATATTCTTTTATTTCTTAATCTATCGAATATTGAAGGATTTAAAATACTGCTAATAACACAATGTATTGGAAAGAATTTAATTAGTTATTTGTACCTCGGTACATGTTTTGGCCGAAAAAAAACACCTCCTTTTACCACATCGTTCAGTCCGTCTAACCAAAGATATCCAAGCAAAAAAAACACTGATTGAAGTGATTTTATTTTGACCTAATGGATGCATTTATTCTAGAGTGCCGCCGGCAATTTATTATTTTAGCTCAAAATAAAATCACTATAATCAGTGTTTTTTTTGCCTGGTTAATATTGGTTAGACGTACTGAACGCTGTGTTAAAGTTTTGTCCATCTATTTTAATGGGACCTTATATATGCGCGCCCACGAACGATACTAGAAAAAAAAATGGGGTTAAATGAACTTGAGGGTTGTATTGATGATTTGAATGAGTATAATTCTGTAACTCCATACGTGTTACTGGCGCGATTCATATTTTCATCAACATACAACCTGACACTGACCTGCAAATTGCAATAAACCTAAGAAAATCTGAATTTCACCGGACACCCTGGCGTTTCACCCTTAGACCACTGGAAAAATTTAGGATCAAAATAAAAATGCCTCTATGTTACAGTATCAGACTCCGACGCGAACTCTGGCACCGGGTCCCTGGGACTCTCCACCTCCTCATCTTTAGACTCAGCTTCCGAACTGCTCCTGGCTGCAGCGGCCGCCGTGGAGTCCGGGGGCTCCGAGGGCGAAGCCGCGCCCGGGGAACTGTGTCGCACCGTCAGGTAAATAAAGAACTTAATAAATATTTGACCAAGTTCCGCTGTACCAAGCTTTTATGTAATTTGCACTGTTCGATGTATGTAAGAGCAGAGCAGTGTGGCCCAGTGGTGGCGGCTCCGACTTACGAACAGTAAGTCGTGGGTTCAAACCCAGCCAGGCGCATTAATTTGTGTAATTTATTTCATCACCACTGCTCTCAAAACGGCGAAGGAAAACATCGTGAGGAAACCGGCATGTCCTACTCGTAGAACCAAAAATTCGAAGATACGTTAGATCTACCAACCCGGTGGATTATAGGCCGTTCCCTTTCATAGAGAGGAGCGTATGTATGTACTATATATAGAAGACTAGCTGTTGCCCGCGGCTTCGGTCGCGTTCTGTTCGGAAATTATCCCACGGGCACGTTGTAAATATAGCCTATGGCACTCGGGGATAATGTAGCTTCCTATTGAGTGAATGATACTTTATTTGCAAGAATATAGGTAGTTAACATAAGTTCGTAATATCTATTCGTTTCACTATATTCGGCATTTCGGCCATACAAATATTGAGATTTTACATTTTGGCATAATGATAGCATGCAGTACATATTTATTAATTAGCAATTATATTTAAATACATAATTAAAATTAAAATTACAAACCAATTCATAAAATTAATATAATTAGATTCATTTAAAATAATAACTTATTAGTAATTTATTTCTTTATTCATTAAACTACACATTATTTAGATTTTTTAATATTCTAATATAAAACAATATAAAAAACACTTAATAATATAAAAAAAGCCCACCGGCATCGGGAACAGGGCCCGAGGTCTCAAGAGAGTCATCTACTGATGGTCAGGGCTCTTGAGAGAGGAGCCTCCTAACAATACGCGCAGTGTCCAGAAGTACTGCTTTCTGAATCAAGCCCTTGATCCAGCTGCCTAGCGAGAGCCTCCGCAGATGTTGTTCTAGGCTATTGGCTATTAAGCCATTTGCCGACACGACTATCGGCACAATGACTGCTGTACTCGCGTCCCACTTGTCGACAACCTCGCGAGCCAGATCTAGATACTTGAACTGCTTATCTTTCTCTGCTTTCACGAGGTTCTCGTTATGCGGGACCGTTATATCAACAATGATTGCGCGACGCTCCAATCGATCTATCACCACAATGTCAGGCTTATTGGCAACAATAGTCCTGTCAGTGATGATAGGTCGATCCCAATAAAACGTGATATTACCATTCTCGAGAACTGGGTCGGGCGCATACTTATAGTGTGGGACTTCTGATTCCACCAGGCTGTACTTCAAAGCAAGTTGCTGGTGGATAATCCTAGCGACGAGGTTATTAGTAATTTAATTCCCTTTATTTAACTTTTATACAAATTATTTACATTTTAAAATATTTCTTATAAAAACAATATAAAAACATTTAAAAATATAAAAAAATTGTTGCCCACCGGATCGGGAACAGGGTCCAAGCTACCGGCGGTCAGGGCTCCAGAGAGAGGAACCTCCTAACAATACGAGCCGTATCCAGGAGTACCGCTTTCTGAATCAAGCCCTTGATCCAACTGCCTAACGAGAGCCTCCTCAGGTATTCATCGAGGCTCTTGGCAATTAAGCCATGGGCTGATACGACTATCGGCACAATGATCGCTGAGTCCACATCCCACATGTCGACAACCTCGCGAGCCAAGTCAAGATACTTGATTTGCTTATCTTTCTCGGCTTTCACGAGGTTCCCATCATGCGGGACCGTTATGTCAACAATCATTGCGCGCCGCTCTGATCGATCCACCACCACTATATCGGGCTTATTGGCTACAATAGTCCTGTCAGTGATGATGGATCGATCCCAGTACAATGTGATATTGCCATTTTCGAGAACTGGGTCGGGCACATACCTATAGTACGGCACTTCCAATTCCACAAGGCTGTATTTTAGAGCAAGTTGCTGATGGATAATCCTGGCTACAAGGTTGTGTCTATGCAAGTACTCTCCGTTAGCTAGACGAGAACACCCGGAGATAATGTGACGGATTGATTCGCCTGGACGGTGGCATACCCGACATATGTCAACCGTGCCGTCCTTCACAATAAATCTCCGGTAGTTATTCGTCATCATAACTTCATCCATAATTGCACAGACAAAACCTTCGGTTTCTCCAAAGAGGTCCCCGGAACGTAGCCAGGCTACGGACGCGGATAGGTCTACATCGGGCCCGGAAAAAGCGTCCGTGGAGCTCCTTACTCTGCCATACCTCCCTGCGGTCGTTAGTGTCAAGCACTACAGGTTTGCGCCAGTTCTCTTTAGCCAAGGAGAGCGGGGTGAGGCCTTTGTCCACTGCGACCACATCTCGATGCATCCCCACGTCGGTTTCTAAGAAATATTCCCTGAGACTGCATATCTCGCGATTGTGGAGAGTCTTAGCGTTTAAAAAGCCTCGACCCCCAGTGGCGTGCAGTGCTTCCCGACGGCGGGTAGGCCGGATACGGATTTCCCCAAAAAAAAAAGCTCGCAACATCACAGCGTCGCTCTACTTAGGATGACCCTCAAAGTAGTCACATCTATTGATATATTCACTCACCCTTCCGGGCCCCCGCATCTGCCCCTGGTGTTTTTAGTAAGCGTATGAGAAACAACGCCATCTAGCTTAAATATAAGGAATTTCAATGGTATTCTGTCAATACAAGAACGAAGGATGTCGCTTCGTTACAAAAAATTCTAAAAAATAAAACAGAGTGCGCTGTAAATAAAAAAAAATTGTTTAGTTTTCGTTCCGTACCCTATTTTGAGCGTCTGACCGGAATATTTGAAAAACAAACATTGAAAATAAGCCTGTAAAAACCAAAGATATAAATACAAGAACTCACCACATTAATCAAGGTTCAAATCACGATTTTCTGACAATGCAAACAGAAGAAAGATTCATTTGAAATACCGAGTACGAGATGAATTTTGGATTAATTCTCGTAATTCGGGAACCTACACATTTTCCTTTAGACACAACTTGAATCTTAACATCAAACAATCGTGAATACTTATTGTTTTTAACTTCTGACAAACACATTATCAGCGCAAACTTCACAACAGAACACCATTTTTAAGTAAATAAACAAATACAACAAATATTATTTACACTACTGTACGTTTCAAAACGAATTACAACCGTCAGTTATTATAATAATCAAAACATTCAAGATCACGAAATAAATTTTGCTTGTCACTTGAAACAAATATGGCTTCTAAGAAAAATACAATTGTTATTTTGTCAATGAAAAAAACACTACCAAATATAATTGCATCACCGCATACCGTTTTAGCCGGATAATACTTTGCGGGGCAGCCAATCAGTGGCCAGCTACACTCGCAGAAGTTTACGCATCTAATCTAGCATGTGTGCCGTATATATACACGAAAATACGCATCAGTGTGCTTAAATTTATCAATGGAAATTAGGCCGGCTGCGGCCTTGCCTAGACGGCCGGGAGCGAGCGTCGTCGTATTATTACCAGTTACGTCACACGGCCGCGACAAGTTGCTTTAAGTATTATAACCGGCGTTTTATTTTTTTATTTTTGATTAATATAGTTATAATAAATGCATTTGTTGCGTTGTTGGTAGGAATGGTAGGGTAGGCTAGGCCTAATTGCCTCTATGGACGGCACGCCCCTGTCGACCCCCACACCTCCGCGGGATATACAGTCTCATAACCGAAGAACGTGGGTGATGCATTCGATATTATATATATTAGTAATTTATTATTAGTGAAAGAATTTTCAAAATCGGTTCAGTAGATCCAGAGATTACCCCTACAACCTCACAACCTTTACCTCTTTATGATATTAGTACAGATGTGTTGTGTATAATAACCATGTTTCCTCACTCTCTTTCTCTCAGGCACCTGATGCGGTCGATAGCTTCAATAGAAAGGCTCATGGACCGAGTGTTGAAGCATTGCGACGAGTGGCCGGCGCCTCCCACCAGGAATGACCACGAAGCGAGGTGAGTGTTGTTGTATGTTCACGACTGTTCCTCGATGGGTTTAGGCAGAAGTGGATTGTACAGTACACCGACATTTCGCCAGGCCCTTATTTATCATCAGCATGTGCCTCCTAGCCATATCACAACTATACAAAATGGAAGGGACAACGACAGACAAACGGTACGGTTGGTAATTAAAAAAACCAGCCAAGTAAGAGTCGGACTCGCGCACGAAGGGGTCCGTACCATTATCATGTACGGAGTATGGAGTGTCTTGCCGGTTCTTCTCCATAGGAAACGACCAACGCGAACCGTGCACATTTTTGTCGACGTTTTACAAGTGCCCATCTAGGCCTATGTGAAATAAAAATATTTTGATTTGAAAAACACGTTTGTTGTATGTGAGCACCCCTTAAAATTTTATTTTATTCTGTTTTTAGTATTTGTTGTTATAGCGGCAACAGAAATATCATCTGTGAAAAGGATGTGTTTGATTTTGGGCCACCACTGTGTACACTATATAGATAAATAGGAAAAAAATAGGGGAATTTCATAAAAATTCTAAAATAATAATTTGAAGAAAGGTTCAGTGGTATATTAATGATCATTTGAAAAGTTTTTTTTAATAAAATAACCTTATTTTTAGGGCAGCCATGACAGTTGTGTTTGACAAATGAAGTTTGACGACTTTGACAGTTTTAAGAAGTGACGTTTTTGAGTTTTTCCTTGCTTTGAGTTTGGATCTGTAGTATTTTATCGAAACTGAAACCCAAGATTTTCGAAATTCGTATTGTTTATTTTTATCGTAATCGATACACGTCAGTCAAATGTTATTGTCAAAATGTCATTGTTCGTTTGCTGCTGATCTGATCCACCATGTTTAATTTCATTATGTGTTCCTCTCCTTGCCCAAGTTAATTTTAATGTACTTTGAAACGAAGTGAAATTAATGAAAATTAACAATAAAAAACGGTTACTGTAATACATATCGATATACATATAGTGTACATAGTGCTGGCCCAGGCTCCATACATTTCTGGAACATCTCCTTTCAACTGTCTAGCTGTCACGGTTCATGAGATACAGCCTGGTGACGGACAGACGGACAGTGGAGTCTTAGTAATAAGGTCCCCTTTTTACCCCTTGGATACGGAACGCTAAAAAACAGCTATTTCATACATTTTGACTATAAAGGTATTTCAGGTTATTTTGTACTAAACAGATGTTTTAGGGTTTTCTACAAAAAATGAAAAAAAAAAAAACGGAACCGTTATAGGATCACTCGTGCGTCTGTCTGTCTGTCCGTCTGTCTGTCACAGCCAGTTTGCTCCAAATGTACTGAACCAAATCAGGTGAAATTTGGTTGGATGGTGTAATCCTATGACCCAAACACAGATGAGCAAAATAAATATATATTTTTCATATTCGGGGGAAAAATTAAAAAAACAACTGACTGACTGTGTCATATATCAAATGAAAGAGCTCGTTATGAGGATCTCAAATATATTATTGTTATTATTATAAAATAAATAGTTTTGATTTTATTCATGAAAGAAGAAAAAATTGACAATTCCCCCCCTCATCTCCGAAACTATTAAGCCTAAAATTTTGAATAAATACACAATATAGTTCATTGCTTTTAGATTACAGGAAAACCTATAAGAATTCTATCAATTGAAAATAAAGTGGTAAACTCAATATAATACGTTCACTTACGGAAAACCTATTGTAAAACAAACCACAATTGAATAGAAACATTTGACTTTGGCACTGTACGCAACGAACTCCACGCGAGTTCAACTCTGGCCGGTTTCTATTATTTTTATTAACTGACGAATCATTTCTATGTGCTCAGAATGATGTACTGATTACGTTGTAACTAGGGATGCAACGATATGTCTGTTACGATACCGATACGAATGACGAATGCATCGTAATAGCGAACAATAACGAATGCATTACGATTATTTTATTTACATTTAATAAAACAAGACAACTGAGTAAAATCAACATTTATTTAAATTTCAAAGACAGTTTACCACCTAAATGTTATAATTAAAATAAATTTGTTTTAATTTTTTATTAAGAAAACATCTTTTTTTAAAAATTATCTGGTTTCAGTCTATTTCGTATATCCATATGGATTAAACCAGCTGTGGAGAATAATCTTTCCGAATCTAAAATATGCCAAAATATGAAATATGGCAGTCATTAGTGTTGCCAGCGCAAATATCGATGCAGTCTTGCATTCCTTTTCACGAATAAAAATTACTGTCAATTAATTTTAAAAATCGTAATACTTTTTACGATACAGATGATCGTCAAAAATTACGATAACCTGCGGTTTACGATTATCGGCATCGCTATTGTTGCATCCCTAGTGGTAACCGTTTTCGCGTTGGTGTCCCTCCCACCCTGTGTGTAAAGGGTGAAACAAGACCCTTAACGAAGCCGAAAGGCACTTGTTCTCCCCGTCATTGCGATCATTTTTTTGTTCTAGACCATACCTGGGAACCTTCTAGTTACGGAGATATTGGGGGTCAAAGATCCAACTTGTTCACAAGTTTTTTTTGAAATACTTGTTTTTAATGTAAGATTTTTGGAGAAATACCTCCACGATCCAAAAACATTCAAAACATTGTGCTGATGGATGGATTGAATAATACGGGTATTATTCAATCCATCGATCAGCACAATGTTTTGAATGCGTTACATCGAGTCCTACCGTAAAACGTGATTTTTCACCCAAAAAAAAAAGTCGTTTCCCAGCAATAATTTTTGCGTAAAGTTACTCAGTTTGATGTACAGAATACTTGGTTGACGGCTTCGTGAAGGGTCCTGTTACACCCTGTATAAGAAACCTGATTGTTAGGTTACCCTTTCAAAAATATTACTTTTTTACAAGGTTGTCTTATTACTGTTATAGGTATGAGAGGACAGACAATATGTAAGTACTTAACAAAAATTTAAAACAAAAATAATAATAACAAAAACTAAAAAACACGCTTTCTCTTAATCTTCTCAGAAAACCCTTTCATTTGATACTCGTAAGCATGAAAAAATACTAAACCGCCATCTTTGAAAGTCCGCCATCTTTGAAAGTCCGCCATATTGGATTCAGAATGATGTCACTTAGCTAACCATGCATTGTCATCCAAACTAAATATGCATGCAAAATGTCAGCTCAATCGGAAACCGTTAAGTGGGTGAAATTTAACTTCTAAAATTTTGTTACATAGTTACAGGTGAAGCTAATAAAAGTGTGTTAAAAAGACGGTACACCCCGAAGGATTATACAGAGTTTTAACGTCATCATCATGCTTGTAATCCGAGAAGGGCTAGGCAGAGGTGTACCTAATAGTAAACCCACATTTAGCCAGCTAAGTTTAAGTCCTATGTAATACGGGGCGAGCCATTGTCATCAACCGGGCACAAATCCACACTCCGTGGTTAATACTAAAAACTTCCTGATGGAAAAACCCGGGGATGGAACCCAGGTCTTTCTGCTCAGCGGTCGCGCTTGCGATCAGTAAAACCAACGATACAGTAGAAATGTTTTGCACACAATTTTGTACCCTTGCTCGAGCCAGCCCGCGATGCTGAGCCTTTAGTTTTAAACCAGCCCCTAAATACTGATCTCGCTCAGATCCAGCCGGTCCGTTTGCTCCCTAAGCCGAGGCTCGTACCCCACAAGGGGTGCCCTTAAGAGAAAATGCAGTAGGTATTTGATGAAACTATCGCTGTCGCTCAACGAGCACGATTTCGACATTGGTGCGATAAGGACAACTACAGATCCGACAAGTAAAAAGTCATAATTCGAGGTTTGGCTCTCGACTATTTCCTCCTCCAATATTCGACAAAGGAGATGTTTCATTTTCGGCCATAAGATGTACATTTATCGAAAAAGAGGAAAAAATACCACGAATTGAGGAAAAATATTATATTGAGAATTTATGCCTGATTTGTTTTGCATGAAAAGTAATAGTTCTTCAATTATTGCCATATTCTATTCAACATGGCGTCTTACTGTTTGCATAGTCTGCTTTCGTACTATCACGTCGATGTTAAATATGAAAAGTATGTGTTCTTGTTATAAATAAAAATTATTGTACTCATAAACATTATTTTCGACTAATTATAAGCAAGAGTGATGGTTTCAGTGTCAAAAAATATAATAGGTGCTACTTTTCTGTAGTGTATTTCTGAACGAAAAATTCAAAATGACATTTTGTTTTGACAAAACCCATAAATGTCTGTCAGTCGAGTCTCGTTCGTCTCGACTTGGTTTCGACTTTCGTGGCTTTCGGTGTTATTTTACATTCTCTCATTTATGTTTTGTTCCTACGACTTTTGCTTTGTACAATTATTATCAAATAACAATTTCTAGGTTATGCAAACGTCATCTCTACAACCTGTCATAACACTCACGACAAACGTCAAACATTTTTAATTTTTATTGCGTGCATAAAAACCATATATTATTATGTAGAAAATGTTACTTTATTCTATTCAGGTGTTTATTTCCCAGCTTTTCTAAAAGGTACATGTTATGGCCGGAGTCCCATACAAAAATGAAACATCTCCTTTTAAAGATATAGATATAGATAGATATATTGAAAAGGATATAATCGTTTTTACGATATAAAATACCAAAATTTCAAACCAAAAATTGTCCATTATTTGGAGATCAAGAACTAATCTATTTGTGGCAATTGTTAGTTTTCTTTGATTTAGTTCCATTTCATCGCAAACTCTACCGAAAAATAGCTTATTTTTGTCGGATTTGAGAAAGCGGCCTTAAAGCAGGAGTAATTCCAGTGTGGGAAACAGATGGCGCTAGACGACCTGTATAGCTGTCTCTTCCCCACACTGGAATTACTCCTGCTATATGACGTCATAGTAACCCCCCAGTTTCTTGTAATAAATGCCTCTAACATTCACCTATCTATAGAAAATCCTTAGAACATTCACATTGTTGACCACTGGCCTCCTCTGATGAACTGGATTGTTCAACACGTGAACCCGGTGCGGGTTGGCACTAACTACATCGTTTCGTTAACCTGGAAGCGAATTCAAATTTCCTTACGTCAGGTTGTATGTTGATGAAAATATGATTCGCTCAACGAACACGTCTGTAGTTACAGAATAATAATAATTAAAATCTAAAAAAAAATCAGGTCGATAGCACGACTGATTATATGTGGTCACTACCACGCGTGTCAGCCGTGCTTTCGACCTGAAATAGTTATTCTATTTTTGTTGGAGCTAAATGTACTTAGAGGGTTGTATTGATGATTTTATCTATACTTCTATTCTAATATTATAAAGACGTAAAATTTGTTTGTATGTGGGGGGTAATCTCTGGGTCTACCGAACCGATTTTGAAAATTCTTTCATTTATAGGAAGCTACATTATCCCCGAGTGCCATAGGCTATATTTACAACGTGCCCCTGCGATAATTTCCGACAAAAACGCGAGCGAAGCCGCGGGCAACAGCTAGTTGATTATAATTCTGTAATCTACATACGTGTTACTTGCGCGACTCATTTTTCATCAACATAAAAACATGACCCTGACCTGTAAATTGCAAAAATGTAGGACAATTTTAATTTTGCTTGATACCCCGGCGCTTCCACCTTAACATGGTTGTATCCTTGATAGCACTATTATTTTATCAAAAATAATTGTTTTTTTTCTTAATAGGAAACGCGTGGACATGGGACTATCGGAGGTGGACCGAAAGCTAATGGCGATGTACCGACGACTGCCGGAAGTGCATCGCAGGCAGCTGCAGGTATATAGGAAACAGAAGAAATTGTCTACGGTGAGTTTTATTTAGCTCCATTAAGCTGGCAGTGAAAAATCAGCAAAAACTACTGATATCTGCATATGAATTTGTAGCTAAATAGTTGCCGATTTTGTTGCTGGAACCGATTCCAAAAAAATCGACTTACTGCTATCTTCACCATAAGCTAGCAGTAAAATCACGGAATCGATGTTAAATGAGACGGTTATAATTTGTTGCTGAAAAACCGCGAAGGAAAAGTATAGAAAAATTGAAAATCAGCTGAACCTAGCCACCGTAAATCAGTGTCTCTGCTACCTTAACGAGCAGTTTTTACTAACTAGGGGTGGTTGTGAATGTTGTTGCTGCTCATATACAGCATCAGAGATGCTCAGTGAGCCAGTAACTAAATAGAAACAAAAAATCGACTTGACCTCGCGACCGGAAACTGAACAGCTGTGTCCCTGCTACCTTAACATACGATTTTTATTAACTAAAGGCCTTTATACATTTTGTTGCTGCACGTAAATAGCATCAGAGATGCTCAGAGAGCCAGCAACTAAATAGAAACAAAAAATTGACTTGACCTCGCGACCGGAATCCGAACAGCTGTGTCCCTGCTACCGTAACATACGATTTTTACTAACTAAACTTTGGTCCCACACTTTTTGTATGCACCCGCATATAAAGAGACAGGTGCGGACTTGCTTCTGTTCTTTGACTATTTTTATAGTTACTGGTAATTGGGTGCATTCCTTCAAATGGGTGATACTTGATTTAATTTGCAACAATTTTGACCCCTATAACTTGGGGTCCAAACTGGCTTGTTTTGGAGAAATCGAACTTGTTAAAGTTATTTGGAAATTTTTCACTTCTCCGCCATAAATTGCTGATTATGAGAAATCTGCGCCGTTCAGGATGTTAAACTGATAGCACATGAACGAATGATTCCTTCGAAAACCAATTTGTCAATAAGTAAGCCTTTGGAAATTAAGCGCCATAAAGGTAGTCCAGGCAGTTTTCTCAAAATAAATGTATCACGCTTGTCGTGCACATCACAGGAACGACTTCCTTGTTTTATAAGCTTTCTTAATTAGTGTCCGTAGAGTCCACTTTTAGCAAGCAAAACTAACTTGTCAGGAACAAATTCGAGTCCTTCGAATTTGTTCCTGACAAGTTAGTTTTGATTAAACTAGATAGTACAGTTTTTTCGAAGGACGACTTCTTTATTTTGGACGAATTTCACCGCTGTGTGAGATTCAATAATTCAAATTAAGGTACCAAAATTCCTTAGATGTCAGAGTGTAACCTACTTCCCCATTGCAGGTATGCATGCAGCTGGTGGGCGGGCGCGCGCCGGCGCCGCCGCCGCCCGGCTCCCCGCCGCCCGCCGCGCCGCACCAGCCGTGCCGCGCGCTGTGCCCGGAGTATCACCTGCAGCGGTTCAAGGAGGTACGTACTGCACCTCCCCCTGCAGGTGTGCATGCGGCTGGTGCCGCCCGGCTCCCCGCCGCCCGCCGCGCCGCACCAGCCGTGCCGCGCGCTGTGCCCGGAGTATCACCTGCAGCGGTTCAAGGAGGTACGTACTGCACCTCCCCCTGCAGGTGTGCATGCGGCTGGTGCCGCCCGGCTCCCCGCCGCCCGCCGCGCCGCACCAGCCGTGCCGCGCGCTGTGCCCGGAGTATCACCTGCAGCGGTTCAAGGAGGTACGTACTGCACCTCCCCCTGCAGGTGTGCATGCGGCTGGTGCCGCCCGGCTCCCCGCCGCCCGCCGCGCCGCACCAGCCGTGCCGCGCGCTGTGCCCGGAGTATCACCTGCAGCGGTTCAAGGAGGTACGTACTGCACCTCCCCCTGCAGGTGTGCATGCGGCTGGTGCCGCCCGGCTCCCCGCCGCCCGCCGCGCCGCACCAGCCGTGCCGCGCGCTGTGCCCGGAGTATCACCTGCAGCGGTTCAAGGAGGTACGTACTGCACCTCCCCCTGCAGGTGTGCATGCGGCTGGTGCCGCCCGGCTCCCCGCCGCCCGCCGCGCCGCACCAGCCGTGCCGCGCGCTGTGCCCGGAGTATCACCTGCAGCGGTTCAAGGAGGTACGTACTGCACCTCCCCCTGCAGGTGTGCATGCGGCTGGTGCCGCCCGGCTCCCCGCCGCCCGCCGCGCCGCACCAGCCGTGCCGCGCGCTGTGCCCGGAGTATCACCTGCAGCGGTTCAAGGAGGTACGTACTGCACCTCCCCCTGCAGGTGTGCATGCGGCTGGTGCCGCCCGGCTCCCCGCCGCCCGCCGCGCCGCACCAGCCGTGCCGCGCGCTGTGCCCGGAGTATCACCTGCAGCGGTTCAAGGAGGTACGTACTGCACCTCCCCCTGCAGGTGTGCATGCGGCTGGTGCCGCCCGGCTCCCCGCCGCCCGCCGCGCCGCACCAGCCGTGCCGCGCGCTGTGCCCGGAGTATCACCTGCAGCGGTTCAAGGAGGTACGTACTGCACCTCCCCCTGCAGGTGTGCATGCGGCTGGTGCCGCCCGGCTCCCCGCCGCCCGCCGCGCCGCACCAGCCGTGCCGCGCGCTGTGCCCGGAGTATCACCTGCAGCGGTTCAAGGAGGTACGTACTGCACCTCCCCCTGCAGGTGTGCATGCGGCTGGTGCCGCCCGGCTCCCCGCCGCCCGCCGCGCCGCACCAGCCGTGCCGCGCGCTGTGCCCGGAGTATCACCTGCAGCGGTTCAAGGAGGTACGTACTGCACCTCCCCCTGCAGGTGTGCATGCGGCTGGTGCCGCCCGGCTCCCCGCCGCCCGCCGCGCCGCACCAGCCGTGCCGCGCGCTGTGCCCGGAGTATCACCTGCAGCGGTTCAAGGAGGTACGTACTGCACCTCCCCCTGCAGGTGTGCATGCGGCTGGTGCCGCCCGGCTCCCCGCCGCCCGCCGCGCCGCACCAGCCGTGCCGCGCGCTGTGCCCGGAGTATCACCTGCAGCGGTTCAAGGAGGTACGTACTGCACCTCCCCCTGCAGGTGTGCATGCGGCTGGTGCCGCCCGGCTCCCCGCCGCCCGCCGCGCCGCACCAGCCGTGCCGCGCGCTGTGCCCGGAGTATCACCTGCAGCGGTTCAAGGAGGTACGTACTGCACCTCCCCCTGCAGGTGTGCATGCGGCTGGTGCCGCCCGGCTCCCCGCCGCCCGCCGCGCCGCACCAGCCGTGCCGCGCGCTGTGCCCGGAGTATCACCTGCAGCGGTTCAAGGAGGTACGTACTGCACCTCCCCCTGCAGGTGTGCATGCGGCTGGTGCCGCCCGGCTCCCCGCCGCCCGCCGCGCCGCACCAGCCGTGCCGCGCGCTGTGCCCGGAGTATCACCTGCAGCGGTTCAAGGAGGTACGTACTGCACCTCCCCCTGCAGGTGTGCATGCGGCTGGTGCCGCCCGGCTCCCCGCCGCCCGCCGCGCCGCACCAGCCGTGCCGCGCGCTGTGCCCGGAGTATCACCTGCAGCGGTTCAAGGAGGTACGTACTGCACCTCCCCCTGCAGGTGTGCATGCGGCTGGTGCCGCCCGGCTCCCCGCCGCCCGCCGCGCCGCACCAGCCGTGCCGCGCGCTGTGCCCGGAGTATCACCTGCAGCGGTTCAAGGAGGTACGTACTGCACCTCCCCCTGCAGGTGTGCATGCGGCTGGTGCCGCCCGGCTCCCCGCCGCCCGCCGCGCCGCACCAGCCGTGCCGCGCGCTGTGCCCGGAGTATCACCTGCAGCGGTTCAAGGAGGTACGTACTGCACCTCCCCCTGCAGGTGTGCATGCGGCTGGTGCCGCCCGGCTCCCCGCCGCCCGCCGCGCCGCACCAGCCGTGCCGCGCGCTGTGCCCGGAGTATCACCTGCAGCGGTTCAAGGAGGTACGTACTGCACCTCCCCCTGCAGGTGTGCATGCGGCTGGTGCCGCCCGGCTCCCCGCCGCCCGCCGCGCCGCACCAGCCGTGCCGCGCGCTGTGCCCGGAGTATCACCTGCAGCGGTTCAAGGAGGTACGTACTGCACCTCCCCCTGCAGGTGTGCATGCGGCTGGTGCCGCCCGGCTCCCCGCCGCCCGCCGCGCCGCACCAGCCGTGCCGCGCGCTGTGCCCGGAGTATCACCTGCAGCGGTTCAAGGAGGTACGTACTGCACCTCCCCCTGCAGGTGTGCATGCGGCTGGTGCCGCCCGGCTCCCCGCCGCCCGCCGCGCCGCACCAGCCGTGCCGCGCGCTGTGCCCGGAGTATCACCTGCAGCGGTTCAAGGAGGTACGTACTGCACCTCCCCCTGCAGGTGTGCATGCGGCTGGTGCCGCCCGGCTCCCCGCCGCCCGCCGCGCCGCACCAGCCGTGCCGCGCGCTGTGCCCGGAGTATCACCTGCAGCGGTTCAAGGAGGTACGTACTGCACCTCCCCCTGCAGGTGTGCATGCGGCTGGTGCCGCCCGGCTCCCCGCCGCCCGCCGCGCCGCACCAGCCGTGCCGCGCGCTGTGCCCGGAGTATCACCTGCAGCGGTTCAAGGAGGTACGTACTGCACCTCCCCCTGCAGGTGTGCATGCGGCTGGTGCCGCCCGGCTCCCCGCCGCCCGCCGCGCCGCACCAGCCGTGCCGCGCGCTGTGCCCGGAGTATCACCTGCAGCGGTTCAAGGAGGTACGTACTGCACCTCCCCCTGCAGGTGTGCATGCGGCTGGTGCCGCCCGTATAATAAAACAACAATAGAATTACTTTAGAAAACAATAGCGTTATACTGTTGTACTGTTGCAGGTGAGACGCAAAGTGATGCATATGCGGGATCAGCAGCTGTACTACCATAGACTTCGGATGTGGCTGGAGGACCAACTCAGGCAGGAGCGGGAGAGGTGAGAACCAGAGATAAACTATTTTGACTTATTTATGAAACTTTATGGTTTTAAGCAAAATCATGTTTCTGTCCTACGAACATAATACAGGGTGTAAGGGACACCCCTCCGCAGACTGATGGGGTGAATTCAGTTTGTCATACTAGGATGACCGGTACAAGAAATTATTTCAGGAATGTTATGGGAATCCTATAAATTTGATTTGTTTTATTTCCTCATACGCAATGTATCGATACCGTGGCAAAAACGCACGTAGCGAACGGCAAGCGCGACGACGAGTTCGATGAACTCGCAAGCTAGGCAAGAAGTGAATAATTGATTTCACGCGTCGTTCGTTAGAGAATTTCAATACCCAATACTACTTACAGATAATGTAATTTTACATTTAAATAAGGGAATAGATACTGACAGAAAAAAAAGAAAATTTACCTGAAAAAATTGCGGCTTATTAGTTCCTTTTATTATCTCCTTATTAGCGCATCATATTCCAATATGATGCCATAACAAGGAGCTGTATGCACCATGTCAGAGGGCCATCCCTTACACCCTGTATAATTTACGAAAAGATGGTGTAAACTATTAATGCGAAGTAAACTCATCATAATACGACAATTTTTAGTTTTTATTGTCATAACTTAAACCACTTAAGAGGTCAATGTACTCATCATTATGAACATTTTTTTTACTTTGAGTCCACAAAAAAAGCGAAAATAAAAACTACTGTCTACGATAATCGACGAAATGTATGGAAAAGTTGATTTTTCTTTTGCGTTTTCAGTGTGGTTACCATTATAAAAGTTAGTTTTAGAATGATCACAGTTGACGACGTTGAAACTTGGAACCATTGATCTAAGTGATTCTTTTTTACCAATACTGAGGTGGCCTTCTACCCAATGGCATAAAAAACATAATTCTTCCATGCCACACTGATCTAAGGGCTCTTCAGTGCTTTCTTCCTTCACAGCATGTCACTATACAGGATGTAACAAGACCCTTCACGAAGCCGTCAACCAAGCATCAAACATCAAACTAAGTAACTTTTCGTAAAAATTATTGCTGGGAAACTACTTTTTTTTTTTGGGTGTAAAATCACTTTTTACGGTAGGACTAAATGTAACGCATATAAAACATTGTGATGATGGATGGATTGAATAGTACGGGGTCGTGGAGGGTTTTACAGTAAAAATATTACAATAAAAATATGTATTGAAAAAAAAAAACTTGTGTACAAATTGGAACTTTGAACCCCAATATCTCCGTAACTAAAAGGTTCCCAAGTTTGGTCTAGAACAAAAAAACTGATCGCAATGACGGGGAGAACGAGTGCCTTTCGCCTTCGTTAAGGGTCTTGTTACACCGTTTAGAATTGTTGCGGTCTACAAAGTGAAGGCCATGCCACACTGATCCAAGTAATGAGGTGCACATACATACTATTGTGCCCTAGAACACTCTGGTTCCAACGTCTTCAGTTATTTGGTTTTATATTGTTGTCAGCAAAGATACCGGTGATATCATCCCAAAAAAACACTAAATTAAACCAAAAATTCTCTCAACAGCTTACCAGAAAGCAATGTAACGCTAATCGAAGATCTACCCCGACGCAAACGCCGGACCGCTAGCCCCAAAGTCCCGCGCCTAACCACTGCATCCAAACGAAAACTAAAACCAACATCCCCATCAATCATTAGCAAACCGCATAAAATACTACAAATGCTAAAACACAAAGCTCCTGCTCAAACCACGCAACTTTTAACTGACGATCTTAAATCCGAAGATCTGAAAGTAGAAGCGGAACCACCCGAAGCTTTCCCTTTAGAAAGAGAAGACAATATCAGCGATACGGAGACGATAGTAGGAGAGAAGGAGGCAGTGGATATGTGTAAGGAAATGAAGGAATGTCTGGCGAAGTTCTCCAACTTTGCCTTGAACAGTGATAGTCTACCTGAGGAGTTCCATGTGCAAGTTGAAGGGAAATATCCAGAATCTGTTAGCCCACCTCTTCAGGAAATGTCCCCGACGGCACCCGAACCAATGCCCGTCTATTCGTCTAAACCCAGTCAGAGACTATTATCTGTAAATAAGTTTTTAAATAAAGATGAAAAAGGAGATTTTAACACACAAATTACGCCTGAAGTTTTAAATATACCGTTAAATGCGAGGAGAACTCCGTTACTTGTAAAAGATGAAAAAGAAAGCGTTACCGAGATAGAAAATGATAAAGATCCTAATATCTACAAATATGTGTCTTTCGGACTCGAAATCAAAAAGGCTATGGAGGAATGCCAGAATATTATTAACTCTTATAACAGTATTAAGGAAGGTAAAAAAGATGACGATGGACAACTGTCCTTAGAGCAGATTTGCGAAGTTATGATGACCTTAGATAAGAATTCAGCCGAATTTCTAGACAAGATCGAAGCTGAAGATCCCATTGATATAAACACTGCCAATACAAAACTAGCGGAGCTAGTCGAAAATATGCCACAAATATTAGCAAACATGCCCGAAATCGCATCTAAACTATCCGAATTCGCAAACGCCTCCTTCGAACTACCAGAATTCGCTTCAATAATGAACAGTCTGCCGGAAGTCAATAACGAAGCTCAATTAACACCGGAAACGCTAAAACAAATCCGTGAATTAAAATTAAATAAATCTAGGGATAGTGTCAAAGTGACTAAAAACACGACAAAACGTAAAACTCAACGTAGACTTAAGAGCAACATTGAATCTAACGATATTATAGGGACAATGACTTTTGAATTAGACAATAAAGATATAGTGGAATTGCTTAAAGACGAAAAAGATTTGCAGGCGTTAATGAAAAATAAAAATAGAGAAGATTTCAAAGACTTACTCTTCTCTATATCCGCTCAAGTTGTCATCAACAAGGTATTTGAATATTTGAAACAAAATAAAAGTCCTGTTCTAGCTAAGTGTTTAGAGGAAGACAAAGACCTATTTTCGTTACCCAAAAATAGTTTAAACTCTGAAATGTATTCGAAAGCCTCAACTCTATTCGATAATTCAGTTAAAGACGTTTTAAGTATGGAGGAATTGAGAGACTTAGTCAAATCACGATTCAACTCGTGGAAACACTACGTTGCATCGAAATTTAAAGGAATACCTGTCGAAATACTAGAGAATGAAATCGAAGCTATGTTGGATAAGTTCTACAGCTATATACAAGATTTGGCTGGGAAAAACTTCGTACCTGACCCAGATAGAATGGCTGCTAAATTAGAAGAGTTGAAAAAACATCATGAAACTCATAGAGATTCTGATAGCGATTCTAGAGAGTCCGTCAGACAGATTTTACTGACTACGTCAGTCGGAAATACCTTAGATATACTCATAATGAAGTTCCCAAAATTAACGCACGAGAAAAAAGTTATGGTTAAAGGTCTAAAGTTCAAATATATGAACGTTTTGCGGAGATGCTGCGAGTCCCAGCCTCTTGCCACCTGGATTTTAACTGATCCAGAAACAGCAGTCAACGTAATTCAAGATCTCATGGATTTTCAGATTAAAAAGCCGGATAGTGTGCCAGATTTTTCTACCATGACTAGTGAGAAAAAGCGGGATTATTTTATTGAAAGGTTAAGGGACGTTAATAAGCAATATATGGAGACGTTACCCAAGAAAAACCTTTCAGGAGACGAATGGTTAGTCATGCTCTACAAATTAGAACAATACGAAGAAAAACTAAAAGAAAATTTCAATAAGGCTGCCCCTCAGCCTGTGAAGACGACGCAAAACGCAAGCGAAGCCGAAATCTTAGCAGCGAAAGGCTTGAGCAAGATTATAGGCAAAGCGAGCATACGCGTCGTCAAAAAATCTGAACCACCGAAGAAAAAAGAAGAAAAGCCGAAAGAGAAAGTTGAAGATGACGACAAAAAATGCAAAAACGACGCGCTTTTAGCCAAATGTGAAGCTATCCTCACATCTAAAGGCGAGAAATCATTACTAGACAGTTTCTACACGATCAAATCGTACATAACCCAAGGTCTACCAGTCCCCGAAACGTACAAAAAACACGTAATTTCCATATGCTCTTCAATCGACGCGAAACTTCTCGACGAAGACTTAGAAGACAGTTTAAAATCTGACAGAGATGAGGATGATAAAGAAAAGTCTATCTCGCCTTCAAATCACGAAGACTTAGCCAAATATTCAGCTCAAGCGCTAAGAAACGCGAAGCAAACCTTAAACGCGGTTGCTTTTCAACGGATCAGTCTCAGAAATGGACAATCGAAGTCTGAAAGCGACGTTTGTGACACGCCGAAGACCGACTGCAAGTGGACGAATGATTGTGTCTGCAATTCTTGTAAAGACAATGATAATGTGTGTTTAGGGGACATAGTGAAGCAATGTTATGACGGCGACAAAAAGGTGGATAAAAAGAAGGACGTCAAGAAGCCGGTGGTGAAGCCTAAACCGGTCGCGAAGGCCTGTGAGAATGTTAATCATCAGCAGCATGTTTGCAAAGGTAAGTTTTTGAATTTGTTGTTAACAACTCATTTTTGAAATACGGTTTTAAGCTTTCAAGGTATAAAACTAAACTTAATCTTACGGGATATGATACAGGAGCTAGAAATATTATACCCCTGACAAACGTTTTCAAAGTTTACGATTTTATTAATATTCTAGAATTTAGCCGCGGCTTCGCTCGCGTTAATTTAGAATTAGACAACCTAGCGGTGTGAAATATACTTTACGACATATTCTCATACCTACCAAATATACATAAAAAATCGGTCGAGCCGATTCGGAAGAGTGCGACCACAAACACCGTGACACGAGATTTTAAAAAATAAGATTGCAAAAATGTTTTGCAAAATTATAAAAATTCCAGAAGTGTTAATCAAGTTTTATTGCTGATCGAACTTACAGCAAGGATTGTGCCACCATATCTTAGAGCAGTGTTACTTCAATAGGCCCGCTAAATAAATTATAATTAATGCTTATAATTCCACAGTGGGACACGGAGGCGTCGCGTGCGCAGGTGAAGGCACCGAGCAGCCATGTACTTGCTGTTACTGTACCGTGTTTGGACATGCTGTAAGTTTAACACATTTATTTATTTGCTCTCATGTTCATCACACATTTTACAATATAACTGTCGGTTTTTGTACATGAACCCTGTCATGGCACTGCAAAGCACAATGCGGGTTTGCTGTTGAGTTAGTAAACATTATATCATATATATCATAATAAATTGAGTCAAAGTTTATCAAAACACAATTATTACAATACATTTCAGAAAAAAAAAAAAGTGTCTAGAAGTCGTTATGATGTCCAGTTAACAGTAATAAACACTACACAATATAATACAATACAATAACACATACAAAGTCATATTTAAGTCAGATTGCATTAGTGTGTAGGTAGTAAAAAATAGAATAAAATAATAAGGAAAAGGTAATAATTACAATCATGTCATGTCAATAACGTAAATGATTAAATTGAATTATGGTGTGTCATTTTACAATACAAAATAAAAAATAAAAATGTCACTGAATTTAGGGTAACTCCTCACGGACGGGGCGGGCTGGCCTGTTGTTTTTGTAAGAAAATACAATGTGTAAACCGATCATTCACGAAGCCGTCAAACAAGCATTCTGTACATCAAACTAAGTAACTCTACGCAAAAATTATTGCTGGGAAACGAATCCTGGTTTATGGTAACGCTCAATGCAATGCACTCAAACATTGTGCTGGTGGAAGCATTGAATAGTACGGGGGTCGTGGAGCTACTTAAAGTTATAACATAAAAAATTGTACTTAAAAAAACTTGTGAAAAAGTTGGAACTTTGATCCCCAATATCTCAGTAACTAGATGGTTCCCAGGTATGGCCTAGAACAAAAAATAATCGCAATGACGGGGAGAACGAGTGCCTTTCGGCTTCGTTAAGGGTACTTTTACATCCATGTATAATTGTGTTCCAGAATGGAAACTTCTTAGTAAGAATCTCGAAAAAAAATCACTCAAATTTCAACCCAATTTTTTTTGCGTGTATGCAAATTCTGATAGGGTTATGCAAGAAATACAAAACTTTTATTTCTTAAAAATGCCTTGTTTTGGACCATAAAAACATTGTGGTACACTTGTTTAATTCTCTAATACAACACATACTTTACAATTTTATATTTTATTTAGCGTGTTTGGTGAAACGGAACGCAAACACAAAACGCATCGATTTCGGTAGTGACGTCAAAATGCATGTGTCAAAGAAACACTTTTAATTGAAAAGTACTTAAAGTTTCACTAAGATTTTACTATAATAATGTTATTGAAATTTTTGCTTATATAAAGCACTTATATTTTAGTAAAACTAATCTAATAAGGGCAAAAAATTAGATTCAAACAAGGCAGATAGAGGTAAGTGACATCAAAGTCCTGACATGAATGGCCGCGATAGCGTTTGAACTGTCTTAGAAAATTGTAGGAGCTTAATTTTTTTTTTTTGTGAGACAAGCAGTAGTTGAAATTAACTTTTAATTATTTTCTTGGGTTGATAGTACTGCATATTATTGATTCAAGTAAAAACAAAAATACATGCATATTCCCTATTGACTAGCGGCTTGGCACGGGTGGACATTTATTTTCCCCGATTACCCCCCCCACTATTTTTTTCTAGTAATAAATATAGCCCGTCCAATGGTGAAAGAATTTTTTAAATCTATCCATTAGTTTTTGAGTTTATTCGTTTCAAACATACAAAAATAAAAATCTTCCCTCTTTAAAATATTACTAGCTGTTGCCCACGGCTTCGCTCGCGTTTTGGTCGGAAATTATCCCACGGGCACGTTGTAAATATAGCCTATGGCACTCGGGGATAATGTAGCTTCCTATTCGTGAAAGAATTTTCAAAATCGTTTCAGTAGATCCAGTGATTACCCCTACAACCTCACAAACTTTACCTCTTTATAATCATCAATACAACCCTCCAAGTTCATTTAGCCCCATTCAATAACCATTTCATGAACAAGTCACTCAATGGGGTAAATTAACTTGGAGGGTTGTATTGATTATTTGAGTGATTATGATTCCGTAAGTCCATACGTGTTACTGGCGCGATTCATATTTTCATCAACATACAACCTGACACTGACTTGCAAATTGCAATAAACGTAAGAAAATTTAAATTTCGCTGGCTACCCTTGCGCTTCCACCTTAAGTGTAGATGATTACTTAACCCACAGCCGCCGTTGACGACACCCGTGGCTCGAAACTTCAACGAGACGAGAGAGCGACTACGATCTATACTCAACAAGAAGAAACAACAGTGCAAGAGTGCTAATGTAAGTAGCTAATACAGGATGGAAGCGACACAGACGCGAATACGCTTACCACGTATTCAGTACAGCATTCTGACAACCCCCCCTCACTTATTAAAAACCTACAGTTTCCTAAGAGCGTGTAATACCTACATGGTCAAAATTTATGAAACAGCAGATAAAATTTCTATGTGGGGGGGTTGAGAATGATGTACTGAACCCCCCCCACATTTGTGCTAACCGCATTCGCGTCGGTGTCCCTTCTACTCTGTATACACGTTCTTCTCCATAGAAATATACGCTAGGGAATGGGCAACTACAGTACTTTCACAAGATATTATGTCTTGTGACTGGGACTGTAGGTACATTTCTTTGTTTCGATAGTTCAAAAGTGCCTGTAACTGGCCTACTTGAAATAAATGCATTGATTTTGATGTTTGTTTAATTAATTCTAGGTTTGCCTTGACATAATGGGTGTAAAAATACCCCTAACCTTACACGAAGGGGATGGAGGGGTCTTGGTTCGCTCGCTCTCTAGACCATGCCATCCCCTTCGAACCTATAACCTATCCGATTCGGGGTGCCCCAACTCCTAAGCCGAACGGCATTTGTTTTCCCCGTCATTTCGATTATTTTTTGTTCTGGATCATACCTGCGAACCTTCTAGTTAAGGAAATACCGATTAATACAGGTGTATCGTAATTTAATTTCATGTGAAACCTATGTGTTAAATGCAGGGCGAGCCAGAGCCGGCAGTGAGCAAACCGACGGGCATCCAGACGCCGCCCATCGAGACGCCCGCGCCGCCCAAGCCCAGCTCAGTGAAGCCGCCGCCCGTCGCGCCCAAGCCGCCGGTAACATTACTTTATTAATTTAAATTAATTAAATTTTATACAGGGTGAATTTTCCAAGAGGGCGTGGATGGCCAAATCCGAAACTATGAGGAATAGCGAAAAATGCTCAAAGGAGTCTCGAGCTCGATTTTGATGAAAACTAGAACTGCATCATTGGATTTTTGAAAAATCAATATTCCAGGCCAGGAATCGAACCGGTTGGTTTTAAAAAAACACACACACAGTTTATTTACACCATTTGATAGTGTCGCTAATAAGGTTCAAATTATGGGAAGTAATGACATGCGGCAAATTTCGATTTTCCTCACAGTTTTGGATTTGGCCATCCACGCCCACATGAAAAAAATCACCTTGTATAACAGTGTCCGTTGGTCTCCCGCTTCTGCGTCTGTGTTCGACAAACTCCGTTCGACGTGCACCAGACGTAGTTATTGACTAGCGTGAAATTATGATAAATATTACTTCTTGTTAACCATTTCAAGGGTCTAAAACCCTTGAAATGGTTAACAAGAGTTAAGCCTAAGTTACTCCTTATAACATCAGCAATCTGCGAGTAAAAATCCGGTCAAAATCGCTCCAGCCGTTTCGGAGATTAGCCGGAACAAACAGGCAGAGAAAATGTTTAAATAATGTTTTTTTTTTTTTTTTTGCTATCTGTATATACGGTACTGCCGTATCTACTTTCATATGTATTCAGTAAAAATCTGTTATTTTGAACTACTGGTCGCGGTCTTAGACCGTGGTTTCTTATTTTAAACCTCATATTATAACCCCCGACGCAAAAAGAGGGGTGTTATAAGTTTGACCGCTATGTGTGTCTGTCTGTGGTACCGTAGCTCTTAAACGGACGGGTGAACCGATTTGGATGCGGTTTTTTTTAAATTGAAAGCTGGTTTCCTAGCGGTGGTTCTTAGACATGCTTCATCAAAATCGGTTTAGCCTTTTCAAGGTTATCAAAAGTCAAAAATTCGATTGAGTAATAATACTTATAAATACACACATCAAAAGTGTCTAGGGATCAAGCATTTTTATGTGGATTTCTTGAGATTGAGATGTGGCTTTGTAATAAATTTATGATTTTATAAATTTATATGGATCCTTTTTGGTGCATTTCATAATTTGAATCAGGAACTGTGAATCAAATTCGAGTAAAAGATGAAAATCAGCTGTCAATATTTTCCCTATAAAAACATACAACGCATTGAAGACATTATTAGTGCTACTGTTTCCCTACTACTGATTAAAACCAACGTTATTATGGAGCGGCGACGTCATTTAAGCAGGGAAGAAATGCTCAGAGCCGTGGGAATGATAGAAGCTGGTTCCCGGCAACGTACTGTGGCTTTAGCTCTGAATACAAGTCAGAGTGTTATCAGTCGACTTTGGACACGTTACCGAAGCACTGGTACCGTGGCTGAGCGCCATGGAGGACGGTATCGCTGCACCACACGGAGACAAGACCGATACATTCAAATCTTAACTCGAAGAGCTCCAACAATAACCGCCATGATGTTAGCCGTGAGGCTTCATCACTCTTCAGGGAACTTAATTAGCGACCAAACAGTCAGAAACCGCTTGCATGAAGTGAACCTTCATTCCCGAAGACCGCTACGGGTACCACCTATAGCAATGCACAATCGTAGGATACGATATCAATGGGCTCTTGAACACAGAAATTGGGCAGAAGAACAATGGCGTTTCGTGTGCTTTTCTGATGAGTCTCGTTTTGGTATGAGACCGGATACAAGACGTATACGACACTGGAGAACCCCTGGACGCCAACAGCGATTAAAATCCTGCCAGGAAGTCCATCCTTATAGTGGTGGAACGATCATGGTATGGGCGGGTATTTGGATCGGCGGAAGAACTGAGTTGATTTGGATCAGAGGCAACCTCAACGCTCAAATTTATGCTGAGACGATTGTATCAGACGTCATCGTTCCTCTACAAGTGCAAATCGGTCCCTTATTTCAGTTAATGCATGATAATGCACGACCGCACACCGCAAGAGTTGTAAGACAGACTCCCGCCGCAGCTAACATCAATGTCCTGCCCTGGCCTGCTCAGTCGCCAGACTTGAATCCGATTGAGCATGCATGGGATATGCTACAGAGAAGAGCTCTGCCGAATATGGAGGGTATCCAGTCGCAAGAAGACCTTTTTTTGTTGTTGCAACGAACATGGGCGGCCATTCCACAGCGTGATTTGGATGAACTCATTTTGAGTATGCCAAACCGATGTTCTTGTGTTGTTAGTGTTCGCGGTAGAAACACGGATTATTAATTGTTTAAGTTACCCAATAAAATTTTAAAGAAAACTGTTATTTCAGTCTTTTTTTCGAACTTTTGTGTTAGTGGTTCAAATGTCAAAAATCCCTTTATTAGGAAAATGGCAAATTTCTTTATTAATGCAAAGGTGACTTGGTTTATCGTTACTGTGACAAACGAAAACACTTTATTTGATGAATCCTTAAAGAAAATTTTAATTAATATCAATCAGGAGAAAAGTTATTGCAAAAATATATGTTGATCCCTAGACACTTTTGATGTGTGTATTTTATTGACTTTTTTATTTTTTGTGTGAGTTGTTTTTTTAAGTTTTAATTTAATTTTCGACACACAGGCATTACCAAAAACGCAGCCGCCGAACCTAACACCAGCGCAAGTGCAGCAAAAACGACAATCCATAGACATTCAGCAGAAGCAATTAGCCGACAAGATGGCGCAGATGGCCGTGTCTGAAAAGCCGGCTGTTGCAGCCGCTCAAAGTCCTAACAAACCTAAGGTAACGACGCCATTTTGCATGTTGAATGATAGTTTATGCCCGCGGATTCGCCCGCATGTAGTTTGGAAATTGTCCTACAGGATCTCACTACCGGGTCAAAAATAATCCTATGTGTTAAGGTAGGTAAGGAAGTGCAAGGGTAGCCCGCGAAATTCAAATTTTCTTACGTTTATTGTAATTTGCAGGTCCGTGTCAGATTGTATGTTAATGAAAATATGAATCGCGCCAGTAACACGTATGGAGTTTTTGTATTATTAGTTCAGATAGTTCGAGAACCGTTTTATAGAAAAAACTTTTTTTTGTATCAAAATTCGCTTGCTAGGGTTTTTTAGACAAAAAATCGCTTACGCGAGTATTTAGTTCATTATTGGTAGAAAATATGTTGGACGTCACACATTAGAAAAAAATATACACGTGATTGTCACATCATCCCCTCCCCCCCGTATCGTGATTTTTGGGGTTCTGTACCCGAAACAAAGGGATCCTATTGCTAAGCCTCCGCTGTCCGTCCGTCTGTCTGTCAGCGGGCTGTATCTCATGATCCGTAATAGGTAGACAGTTGAAATTTTCTCAAAATGTGTGTTTTTGTTGCCGCTATATTGCTAACAACTCGTCAAATCGTCAATCGTATCGAAACAAAACAATAAATTGACGGAAAAAAATTAGACAAGTGAATTGCGCGCGGTAATTCCCCTACTCAGTTCTAAGCGAGTACCTCTAAACGTATTCATTATTTGTAGGAATCCCCGAAAACCCGCATTTCGTTTTCAGCATAGACAATGTGTGGGTTGCCATATGTGTCACCATCTAGATCCCCCCACCGCCCATATCATCAAAAATAAGTAAAGCAAAGACCCCCCGCCCCCCTACAGTGCTTACGTAATACTTGAACGGCCCCTTAACAACAAATACTATAAATTAAAGGGGGCTCCCTTACTAAGTTGATACGGAACCCTTCGTGCACGAGTCCGTCTCTTTCTAGCTCCTCCCCTCTATGCAAAGCTCACGAGATTAAATATAATGTTATCTCTTTTCAGGTGTTACAGCGAACGGTGCCTATTCAAATAAATGTTCCACCCGTATTGAAGGCTGAAGGGAAAGTCAACCCTAATGCTATGGAGCAGATTAGACTACAGGTAATACTTATAATCCTTAGTGTATCTTAAATTAAAAGTCATTTATTCAAAATAGGCTGAAAATAAACACTTTTTGAACGTGATTTAGAAAGACAAATAAAATACATTTATTTGTCACATGCCACAAGTACACAATTTATAACAAAAATAACATAATGAAAAAAAAACACTATGAAAGTATTTTTGAAATCAGATCAGTACATCCAGAGCACCTTTGAGATCCGTAACGTAAGAACAGTTTAAAAGCACACATACATTTCTTACAGCAATTAAAACAACAGCACCAAGCTCAACATCAACACCAACACCAGCAACAGCTTCAGCAACAACAACAACAGCAAGCTCAACAACAACAGCAGCAAGCTCAACAACAACAAGTACAACAACAACAACAGCAGGCTCAACAACAACAGCAGCAAGCCCAACAACAGCAACAGAAGAAGCCGGAGCCTATCTACGACTTGCCTATACACAATAAACCGACGCTCACGCCTCAACAGCAACAGCAGATTAGACAACAACAGCAACAGGTTGGTAATCTGGGCTTGGACTTGGCTTTACATGCCGTCGAGAAATATCTCTCAGGCATGCTGGTTTCCTCACGATGTTTTCCTTCACCGAAGCAAGTGATAATTATACAATACGCACATGAATCTGATAAATCAGAGGTGCGTGTCTTGGGTTCGAACTGGAGACCTATGACTTGGTAGTCCGACGGTCACACCACTCGGCTATCACTGCTAAATGATATTGTTAGATTTTTTCTTTGTAAGTAGTCAAAGCAATAAAAAAAACTGACCTGTGTGCTGCGCATAACTTCACTCAGTTAAATAATAAGAGAACGTTCCTAATGTTTAAAATTTCCACAGCTTCTGCAACAAAAACTGCAGCATCAACAGCACCACCAACAACAACAACAACAACAACAGCAGCAACAACAACAACAACGATTAAATCAACAACAAGCAGCTCAACAGCAGGCAGCTCAACAGCAAGCCGCCCAGCAGCAGGCAGCTCAACAAGCTCAGCAGCAGGCTCAACAACAAGCTCAACAACAGAGGCAGAGTAGAGCGCAACAACAAAGAAGTACGGTGTCTCTATCTAGTCGAGATACTAGTGTGTTCTCTACTTCCAGCGGTTGTTCTGGGTAAGTCAATGACTGTTGTTGTTTTTGTTGATTTTTTACATGACATTTTATTATCATATCATTTTTTTTGTTTTATTTGAGTTTTGATATAAATTTTTGGAAATACGTGCTAAAAAAGCACGCAACGCGTGAACTTTCTATGACATCTGACATTTCGGTGCCCTCGCGCTACACTAGCGCCTCTAGCGGTGAATTCGCGATAGCCCCCATTTCATCGATCCATCAGAAAACCTTCCACCTGGGCACGCGTTGCCGTGGCCGACTTGGACATCTCTGAACAGACTTCGAACCCAAGTCAAAGACAGTCTCTACAGATGGGGGTTAATGGCTCAGACCTCAAGTGCGTATGCGGCGTCTCCCCACAGACAATGGCCCACCTTCCATCTTGCACCGCATGCCTATCACCTGCGCACCTGATGACCTACTCACTGCATCAGTGAGCGAGGTTCGCGTGACTGAGTTTTGGGCTAAACAGAACTTTTTGCTATTGATACGCGAAGAAGAAGAGACTAATTTGACGGCGCGTTCGGCGCAGTGGCTGAGCGATTGACTGCCGCGCTGTGTGTCGCGGGTTCGATTCACGGAACAAATATTTGTATGACCTACAGGTAGTTGTTCCGGGTCTGGCTGTTTGTGTGTGTGTAGTTTAAATGTTTGTAAACGCACCCACGATACAGGAGAAATTCATAGTGAGGGGGCAACGTTTTTTTTTTAAATAAAAAATGATGTAACCAAGATTTTGTAACAATATTTTGATTAAAAAGAGTGTCCATGGAGTTTCTTGCCCGTTCTTCTCCATAGAGATCTACGCTTTGGAATGTGCAACTACAGTACTTTCTCAAGTTATTATTTCTTGTGACTGTGACTGTAGCTTAGTTTTTTTTTGTTTGACTTTCAAAAGTGCCTGTAATGGTCTAATTGAAATAAATGCTTTGAGTTTGAGTTTGAAAAAAAAAAAAACATATTTTTTCTTTACTTTCATAGCGGTTCCTGTTGGCGAGGCTCTCGACCAGAAGACACCCGCGATTTAGACGCGTTACTACAGTACATAGAAGGGCCTGCAAGGCACGTCGATCGCGGAAAGAAGCGAGCTAAGAAGCAACGACAGAAGGCTAAAAAGGTAACTTATTACGGTTCCGTACTCGAAGGGTAAGCAGCGGGACCCTATTAGTAAGAGCAACCAACCCGTCATACTTTTCATACACACGCTCGTACGTGATTATGCCGTTGTTACACATCTATCTTT
Organism: Eugnorisma glareosa; assembly: GCA_947578425.1. Taxonomy (NCBI): domain Eukaryota; kingdom Metazoa; phylum Arthropoda; class Insecta; order Lepidoptera; family Noctuidae; genus Eugnorisma; species Eugnorisma glareosa. The sequence continues at coordinate 3,988,545 of OX387984.1, forward strand.
GATTTTGTTGAACTAATAGGTATTTTGTGCACTATAACTAGGTTTCTATGGTAGCAAAAAATAAAAAATTGTAGAAACAAATTCAGTATAAGCCTCCAAAAATTGCTGTTTTGCACAAATTTTAACTGAACTTTGGCCGTTCATAATGTACTCATAAACTGTAACAATAAAGAAAACATCTCGATAGAAACCTTGCATATGTAATGCAGATTCTTAATGACAAATATTTATTTGACACACTTGTAAGACTTATTCAAAAACACGTATTTCCTGGAACAAGTTTAAGAAATTTTCGAACACTATTTTTCGTTCAATGTCATCGCGTTAGGCGGTATGAGGTGCGCGGGAGACGAGTTGTGCGGGGTCGGGGCGGGGGGAGACGGGGGAGTTGAAAGAAAATCGCCGCTGTGGCTCTGGATGAAACAACACGATTTTTGACCATGCCCGCGTTGACGTTAGACGGGCCGGGAAGGGCCCTCTTAAGCCTCCGCTGTCCGTCTGTCTGTCAGCGGGCTGTATCTCATGATCCGTAATAGGTAGACAGTTGAAATTTACACAGAATGTGTATTTCTGTTGCCGCTATAACAACAAATAATAAAAATAGCCCCTACCTTACCCCATCACGATGACTCTACTAAGATGGTACGGATCCCTTGGCCAGTCTTTTCGTTAGTAACTTGTAACCGTGCGAAGTCGAATGCGAGTCTTGAATAAGGTAAGACTTTGAAAATTGATAAAGATATAAAACTCTTAGACTGTTTTGACGACCCGAATGGCGCAGCGGTAGTGGAGCTGCGTTACGTTCTTAGGGTTCCGGGTTCGAATCCCGGTAAGAGCAAATGTTTGTGTGATGAGCATGGACATTTGTTCCCGATTCATGGATGTTTATATGTTTAATAAGTATGTATTTACAAACAAAAAGTATCTATGTAGTAGTATCAACTATCTGGTGTCTACGACACAAGCCTCGTTGCTTAGTGTGGCACCTAGATGGCGCTGTGTGTAATGTCAAGCGATATTTACTTTACTGTCGCGTTGGTCTAGTGGTCGCAAGCATGACTGCTGAGCATGAAGTCCTGGGTTCGATTCCCGGGTCGGGCAAAGTGGTGTTGGGTTTTTCGATCAGGAATCTCTCTGTAGCAGCCACGGAGTGTACATTCGTGCCCGTTTGGTGGCAATAGGCTCGCTCCCTATTACATTACACGGGACTTAAACATAACCGGCGAAATATTATTTATTTATTAACTCATCATCATTATCATTACAGGAATTTCCTAATTCAATAGTGTGGCCATAAATACAGTTTTGATAATTACCATAACATATTCTGTACATCGTGGTAATATGGGTGTATATTCTGTACATCGTGGTAATATACAGCGTGTAACAGAAAGGGTATAATCATATGGAATACTGTGGTACGGACCATCAAAATGAACAACTTTCTCTATGGGACCACCATCGAAATCGTAAAAAAATAATCAGCTGTCCTATACAAAATTTCAATACCTACTCGACCCAAATGTATGGGACAGCTGATAATTTTTTTACGATTTCGATGGTGGTCCCATAGAGAAAGTTGTTCAGTTTGATGGTCCGTACCACAGTATTCCATATGATTATACCCTTTCTGATACACGCTGTATATCATCGAATAAATTTCCCACCCGCACGCAAAATACGCGCTTAGACGTGGAGTTGCGGACACCAGCCCGCTATACAATACAATATGGGTGTGTAATTAGGCACGCCTCTGCCTAAACCTTATTTTCATGAAACTGTTATCAGTACTTACATGTGCGTAATGTATATTGATAAAAAATTTTGCTAATCTCATGAACTGTTTAATCTCGGTTAAATCACGAATTGACATTGTAGTTCTCACGGAAGTGGGGATATCGGAACAAATTGTATCTATGTATCAATTGGATGGATTTACACTATATAGTATCTTACGTAAAAGTAGAAAAGGTGGTGGGATTATTATCTATATTAATAATAAGCATAAGTTTCAACCGATAAAGACACAAACTAGTCACTGTGAATGTATACTAGGAAAATTGAAAACGCAGGAAAATCATAATATTTATATCTGTGCAGTGTATAGACCACCAAAAGAAAGCAAGCACCTGTTTGTTAATGAGCTGTCCAGTATGATTAATGTTGATTATGTAAAGAAAAGCGATCTTATTTTACTAGGAGATATAAATATGGACCTTAAAACTACCAATAATGTAAACAGTTATTATTTGAGTAAACTTGCTGAGTGCGGGCTCGAATGTGCGATCTCAGACTTCACGCGAGTCGAATGCAAAGGTAATATAGTCTCTAAAACTTGTATCGACCACATTTTCGTGAGATCGCGCCTTGATGACCTTTACTCAGCTGCTTTGGGGACTGTCTTGGCGGACCATCGCATGACGATTGTCACGCTTGCGTCTATGCCTAAAGGTAGGGATCTAAGGTTCATTGAGTCTATTGATAATAAAAAAATAAAAACACTCTTAGCTTGTACTGACTGGGAAACGATAGATGAGTTAAACTGTGCCAATGATATATATAAGTACATAAAAGAAAACTTTACAAAGTGCTACAATGAATGTAAATACAATAAAAAGATAAATAACTCGAGCAAAAGAAACTGTGAGAAATGGGTTAACAATAACATAAAGATAAGTTGTACCAAAAGAGACAAACTATTTATAAAATGGAAAAATGACCCAAATAATAAAATACTCAAGTTAGAATACAATAAAACTAGAAATAAAGTTAATAAAGTCATGGTAACTAATAGAAATAATTATTACAGAGAAGAAATAGCGGGATACAAAAATAATCCCAAAAAACTGTGGGAAATCTTAAATAAACTTACCGGTAAAATAGTGAAGTCTGTAGATGAGGTGATAACGAACGCCTTTTTAAATGAATCAAATAATGAGTTGAGTATCGCTAATGACTTTGCAATGGAATTGGAAACCAGTGTGTTTAATATGGTGCCCAGGTGTGACAGACCCCTGCTGGATGAACGCGAATTTATGAAAACCCAAGATAAATCAATGTTTTTTAAAAAAGCTACACCTCTTAAAATTATTAAAATCATTAAAAACCTAAATACTAATAAATCAGCTGGATATGACTCCATAAGAATCATGGATATCAAAATGATAGGAGATAAAATTGTTAATGTAATAGTAAAGTTAATTAATGCGAGCATTCAACAAGGCAAATATCCATCAGAATTAAAAACAGGTATAGTGAGGCCCATTCACAAAAAAGGCAAATTCAATGACTTGTCAAATTACAGACCCGTAACAATATTGCCTGCCATAAATAAAATAGTTGAAAAATTTATATGCGACCAAATACACTCTTTTTATCGGGATAATGACATAATTTCCAAGGCGCAGTATGGCTTCCAAAGCAAAAAATCCACAGCTCAACTACTTTCCAATTTTACTGATGAAGTCAACAACTACCTAGATAAGAAGCAGCATGTTATACTCATCTTCATTGATTTCAGCAAGGCGTTTGACACGCTCGGGCATAGTACACTATTAAAAACACTCGAAAACTCGGGAATAAGAGGGAATTTACTGGACTGGTGTAAAGAATATCTTCGTGGTCGAAGTTTTCACGTCAAAGTTGGTTCTAGCCTTAGCAGACCTGTAAACGTGACGAAAGGCACAGCCCAAGGTTCAGTGTCTGGTCCACTTCACTATCTGGCATACGTGAATGACCTAGAAAATATTATAACACAATGTTCCCTTTATCAATACGCTGATGACACCTGTATACTCTCTGCTAACAAAAACCTTGATTTAGCCGCAGAATGTTTGCAAAAAGATTTTACTGCTATGACTAAGTGGGCCCATGATATGGGACTTGTTCTCAATCCACAAAAAACTAAAGTAATACACGTACATTCAAGTCACATAAATACTTACTATCCTTTTCAAATCATAGCTCATAGTCATGACTGTCTGCATAAAAACGCACCAGACTGCCACTGCCCGCCTATAGAGCAAGTTCCATATACCTATCCGGGATTAATAATTGATAACCGATTCAACTGGAGTTACCAGGTGGAATCTGTCTGCGGCAAGTTACGTGCGATACTCACCAAGTTTTCAATTATAAAGCGCAATATACCGTATAGAATCCTCCTTCAAATGTACACAGCTCTTGCTGAGTCGATAATCTCATATGGACTCACCAGTTATGGACGCACATTTAAAACTTACCTAGACAAAATACATAATTTGCAAGCACGTTTGCTGAAATTTGTAGTTCCAAAATATGTAAAAAATAAATACCGAGACAATTACACAGGGTTATTTAAACATTGCAAGGTATTACCTATTCAAGAGCGCGCTGAGTATCTGTTTCTCTTAGAACATTATGATAACAGTGATATCCAAATTCCGGTTAAATATGACGTGAATACACGACAAGCCAAATCAAAATCACTTCAAGTGCCACGCAAAAATAACTTCTATGGTAGGCGTACCGCTTCGTTCGTAATACCCAATTTACTAAACCAAATACCTGTAGACATCAGAGACTCCATGAATAGTAAAAACATAAAGCGTAAGCTGAAAGAACATTACATCAAGTCGATTATAACTAACTGTCAATAGCGCGTTGATCAAATCTCAGGCCATGGCATGCTAAGACAGACCCCAGGGGTCTATTTGTGTGCCTTTTTTAAGTGTGTTTGAACATGTTTTTTATAAAATAAATAAATAAAAAATAAAATATGCCTGTTTGGCTTGCCCCATAACAACAAAATGTAAAAAGAAATTATAGAGTTCCCCTATGATGCGGGTCCCACGAAGAAAGTGATTCAGTTGGTCTATACCACACCCTTATATAACCACACGTTTATAATAAGTGCTATACTCTGTTTCTAATACTAAAAATGTCGTCAACAGATGGAATCCCGACTCGTAGAAGAACGCAACGCGGTCGTGAACGAACTGAACCGCGCGCGCCGCGAGATGGACGCGCTGCAGGTGGCGCACGCCGCCGCCAAGCGACGGCTGGAGCACACGCGCCAGCTGCTGCACGCGCAGACCAAGGCCAACAAGAAGAAAGGTACGCCCTATTCATAATAATAATAACTATTGTTGCCAATAAGCCTGGGGCCTTAGTCTGCTATTGCAATAGTGTCAGAATGGTCTATCATTGATTTAATAAGGCCCCTAGCCCACGGCGTGTTGAAGCGCGTTCGAAACTCGTTTGACGTGCGTACAAAGGGTAATTCGTCTGCGCGGGGCCTTATTAAATCAATTATAGACCATTCTGACACTATTTCAATAGCAGACTAAGGCCCCTGTTATAGTGGTGATAGATCGATTGGTGCGTCGCGCAATGATTGTTGATATAACGGTTCCGCATGACGAGAACCTCGTGAAAGCAGAGAAAGATAAGCAGTTCAAGTATCTAGATCTGGCTCGCGAGGTTGTCGACATGTGGGACGTGACACCTCAAAAAAAGAAAATCGTGTCCCAGCAATAATTTTTGTTATTTAGTTTGATGTACATAATGCTTGGTTAATGGTACGTTTACACTTTGTATACATGACGAGCGACTGGCTGAATGATAACAGCTGCACAGGTCGATCTTCATGGTGAAGCCGCGTTTGCCAGGGTTGGTCTGTGGAAGGGTAACCATTCATTATATCTCGAGTTCCTTCCGCGCCTCGGAAAGCACATTAAGCCGTTGGTCCCGGTTGTCATTTATAGATCTATGACAGTCGTTACAGGTAGTCAGTGGCTTGAAAGTCTGACAACCAGTCTTACCAAGGGGTATCGTATTACACAGTACTAACTGGGTTGTGGAGGTCAGATAGGCAGTGGCTCCAAAATCAAAGCATTTATTTCATTAGCAGCTGTGGAGATTGTGCCCGGTTGATGGCAATAGGCTCGCTCCCTATTTCCCGAGACGAACATAACTGGTGAAATGTAGGTGTACTATTAGGTACACCTCTAAAATCAAAATCAAAGCATTTATTTCAAGTAGGCCAGTTACAGGCACTTTTGATCTGTCGAAACAAAGATAACAATGAAATGTAGCTACAGTCCCAGTCACAAGACATAAAATCAGTGAAAGTACTGTAGAATACTGCTGCAATGCTCCATGTAAAATATTGGTATTCAGCTGTATCCGGTTAGACTGGAAGCCGACCCCAAATTAGTTAGGAAAAAGCTGGTGAGGTTCGAACATACGGTCTACAAGGACCACCCCAGCTCTAAAAGATATGTCTCCTTATACAACAAAACTAGCGACCCGTCCCGGCTTCGCACGGGTGCAATGTTATACATATGAACCTTCCTCTTAAATCACTCTATCTATTAAAAAACAACTAACAAAATCCGTTGCGTAGTTTTAAAGATCTAAGCATACAAAGGGACGGAAGCGACTTTGTTTTATACTATGTTTGTTTGTTCAGGTAAAAAGCAGAAATTGAACCCGGCTCAGCAAGCGAAAGTGCAGCTTGTGGCCGAACAGCTAGGGGAATTGACTACTCTTATGAACACTACGTCTAAGGTAAGTTAACTAAATGAGGGCTATCGTTTTTGAGCTCACCAGATGACGCCACTGTCGATTAAGGTCCTGTCAATAATTCTATTTTATAACTTCATAAAAAGTTTATTTTATTACGTATAACAACATAGTGTAAACTTCAGGTTCATATATTTACAATAGTCTCCCTAAAATTAGCAAGCATGAAACATTTGAAAATCATATTACCTCCAAGTATAATAATAATGGACCGCCTTTGAGTCTAAATGCGGAAAAGAAGCCCTCAACAATACAATACAATACCTCCAAGTACTGAAAATTAAGATTCTGAGTTGCTACTTAAATTCTTCAAGTCATAATTAATCAGGAATGGCTCAATCTAGACCACAATCGTGAATATTAGTAAAAATACGTGTTAAAACAGTACGCAACGCGCGAACAATGTATGACATCTGACATTTCGGTGCCCTCGCGCTACACTAGCGCCTCTAGCGGCGAATTCATACGCGATAGCCCCCATTCTTTTTTTGTGGTTAGTGCCTAACCTGGAGTCACTTTTAAGCCACCCATGGGCCTCTGACTTGGCTTTACATGCCGTCGAGAAATATCTCTCAGGCATGCAGGTTACCTCAAGATGTTTTCCTTCACCGAAGCAAGTGATAATTGTACAAAACGCACAAGAATCTGATAAATCAGAGGTGCGTGTCTTGGGTTCGAACTGGATACCTATGACTCGGCAGTCCGACGGTCACGTCACTAGACTATCACTGCTGATAGTTAACTAATGATATACTATGTTTTACCTATACCCGGTTTGGCAGAGGTGTACCTAATAGTACACCCACATTTGGCCTTTTTTTATTTTTATTTATTAATCTCTTACAAAAACAAGTTATTTTTTAAAGTCCTTTTCCTCGCCAAACTTTACAGTTTGATGGCGAGAAGCGCTCGTTTATCATACATCTTAACTTAAAATTATAAACTTAACCTAAAATCGATTAAACGAAACTTACTGCTACATCTGCTTCTTGAATTTATTTCTCGACAACGGCAGAGCGACACCAACATTTATCAGACAATGAATTCCAAGCCAGAGTGACCAGCCGGAGCTGGCCACTCCGGTCCAGAACTCACCGCCTATCACAGTCCGACGACGTGTCCACGTTCTCCAGAAATAAATTCTTTAGTTTTGATTTTAACACAGCTTTGCTTAAATTTGAGTTATTCCTTAATAATTCTATTTTATTAAATACTTTTGGCACCAAATATTTAGACGTTCTTTCTCCGTAATAGTTTGTTTGTTGTTTGGGCCAGTAAGTCCTATGTAATAAGGGGCCGTCAACCTGCTGCTAAGAAATTCCTGATGTAAAAATCCAATAACAGTTTGTCTGACTTGAGAATCGAACCCAGGACCTCATGCTCAGCAGTCGCGCTTGCGACCACTCGACCAACGAGGCAGTCAGATTTGAACCTGACCGTAATATTGTTCCAGGAAATGCAAGCAGCTGAGAAGCAGGTCCTGGACTTCTCCCGGCGACTGCAGAACTGTGAGCGGCAGCTAGCGGAGTCGAGAGCCGTGCAGGGCAAGCCTGACAGGCCTGTACATCATGCACATGTAAGTATTGTCAACAGTTTCATGAAAATAAGGGTTAGTCAGAGGTGTGCCTAATTATACACCCATATTTCGCCAGCAATGTTTAAGTCCCATGTAAGAGGGGGCGAGCCTATTGCCATCAAACGGGCACAAATTTACACTCCATGGCTGCTACAGAGAGATAAATTAAATAAATTATTAAGAAAAAAAAAAGAAATTAATCAGTTAATTGGTATTATTTGTGGAATAAAAGATTATAACATATAATAATAATTTAAATTTGACATATTTATGTTATATATTAACTAATTCTTTAATTTAATAAAAATTAATAAATTTTCATTAGAAGTCCTGATGGAAAACCCAGTACCACTTTGCTCGACCGGGAATCAAACCCAGGACCTCATGCTCAGCGATCACTAGACCAGCGCGACAGTCCAAGAGTTTTATATCTTTATCAATTATCAATGTCTTACATTATTCACGACTCGCATTTGACTACGCACAATTGCAAGTTACTAATGAAAAATCCGGCAAAGTTCGAAGCCAAGCCAACCCGCGCATGAAGGGTGCCGTACCATCGTTGTGGGGAGCCCCCTTTAATTTATTTGTTGTTATAGCGGCAACAGAAATACACATTCTGTGAAAATTTCAACTGTCTACCTATTAGGTGCGCCTCCACCTACACAGGCAACCGGTTACCGATACTTGAAGTGCATATTATAAAGGGTGTAACAAGACCCTTAACGAAGCCGAAAGGTGCTTGTTCTCCCCGTCATTGCTATCATTTGTTTGTTCTAGACCATAGCTGGGAACCTTCTAGTTACGGAGATATTGGAGTCAAAGTTCCAACTTTTTTTTTTTTTTTTTTTTTTTTAATTACGTGTTTTTAGTATAAAATTTTTACTTTAAACACCTCGACAAACCCCGTACTATTCAATACATCCATCAGCACAATGTTTTGAGGTTTGAGTGCGTTACATTGAGTCCTACCTGCCGTAAAACGTGATTTTTCACCCCAAAAAAAAAGTCGTTTCCCAGCAATAATGTTTGCGTAAAGTTACTTAGTTTGATGTACAGAATGCTTGGTTGACGGCTTCGTGAAGGGTCTTGTTACACCTTGTATACTCATTTATATATACAAATACACGATTATAAATACTACTAACTCCATACCCCGGGAATAGCAGCCATCTTGTTTTCTTATTCGACTAATCCACGGTATGTTCAGTGAAATGCTAATATCTTTGAATCTAAGAGACCTCGAGACCTGCAAATGATCTTATTGCAACGGTAAACGCCGAGGCTATCAAACTATAAAAGTATAAGCAAAAAGAGCCTAAAACAATAAGAAGTACTACATATCACAGAAAAATTAGCCAGCAGCAGATAGGTAAGGCACCAAATTTACGAATGGTAGTGAGATGCCAATGAGGTAAGTGGACGGCACGGAGGAAACTCGGTATGTAATAGATGGTCACCCATCCACGGACCGACCTAGGCAATCACAGCTTAACGTTGAAGATAGACCCGTGCAGCTGTTGTTAATTAGCCACTTCACTCTCTTACCTTTCTGCCGTCTCACTCCCACTCGTATCGTAAATTAGGTGCCTTATCCAGCTGCTCAAACAAAGAACGGGAAGCCCTTAATTAAAGTAACCGGTAACCGGTAGCCAAACACACTGTATACCTTTGTTTTCAAATCCGTGTCTTTAATATTTTCTTGTTCAGCAGATCGACCAAGCAGCGTTGCTAGCGAAACAACAGGCGTTACAACAGCAGCAGGCGGTACAACAACAGCAGGCGTTACAACAACAGGCTTTACAACAACAACAGGCGTTACAACAACAACAGGCGTTACAACAGCATGCGATACAACAACAGCACGCGATACAACAACAGCATGCGATACAACAACAGCATGCGATGCAGCAACAACAACAGTTGCAGCAGCAGCAACTGGAACAACACCGACAGTTGCAGATGTTGGAGTTGGAGAAATTGAAGAATGAGAAACAGAAACAGGGTGCTACGTTTATTAGTGAGTTTTATTTTAATCTCTACTAGCTGTTGTTTGCGACCTTCGTCCGCGTGAAATTATTTAAAAAGTATTACTTTCCTATTTGATTTTTTGTACAGAACCCTAATCATTCTCATAAAAACAAAACCGACTTCCAAAAAAACACTAAAAAAGTCTTAAATAACTTGACTTTCTGAAGTCGGTGTCTTTGTTTGTATCTTTTTTTTGCCACCCACTTCCGAAAGTCGCAAGTTATTTTAGACTTTTTTAGTGCTTTTTTGGAAGTCGGTTTTTTTTTTCGCAGAAAGTTTTTTTATTTTACCCTTTTTTGTTGTATATACCACACAAATTCTTGTCATGAATTAATTTTTACATTGTAACTAGAAGTTAGTTAAAGTACTCGTCAAGACGAATCATACGAGCCCAAACTCAATGGGATTGTGTCATTTTATTACGGACTACCTGTGACCACCTTCCAGCTCCATCATCAGATCAGCTTCATGTCATCATAATAATTGCATCGTCTCGCGATATACACATGCGTGCACAATTTCAGCTCAATCAGAAATCGGGAAATGTGTCAAATTTAACTAGCAAGTATCACGCGACGTCGCGTGATGTGACAATTAACGTGAGGAAAACAACCAAATTCATAAACCGATTTTGATGAAATTTCAATGGGACCAATCGGGAAGCATATCCTTTCAGATGAAAAAAGATTTATTCAAATCGGTTTACAAATGACGGAGTTATGAGGTAACAAACATTAAAAAAAATACAACCGAATTGAACCTCCTTCTTTTTGAAAAAGTCGGTTAAAAATAAAAGTACCATAAGTTACTCCATAAAAAATCGGCTATCTGCCAGTAAAATTTCCGTCAAAATCGGTACAGCCGTTTCAGAGATGAGCCGGAACAGTCAGACAGACAGACATAAAAGCCGTCAACCAAACATTATGCACATCAAACTAAGTAACTTTACGCAAAAAATTATTGCTGGGAAACGACTTTTTGTTTTGGGGTGATAAATCACGTTGTACGGTAAGAATCGATGTTACGCACTCAAAACATTGTGCTGATGGATGATGCATTGAATAGTAAATGGGTCATGGAGGTATTTGAAGTGAAGTTATAAGTAATTACCTAAAAATACTTGTGAAAAAGTTGGAACTTTGACCTCCAATATATCCGTAACTAGAAGGTTCCCAGCTATGGTCCATTACAAAACAATATTCACAATGATGGGGAGAACAAGTGGCTTTCGGCTTCGTTAGGGGTACTTTTACACCGTTGATAATATTTGTAACCCGGTCGGGTCGCGGCCGCAGACGGCGGCGGGCTGGTGTGCGTGCGGCGCTCGCCGGGCGACGGCGCCGTCACCGTGTGCGTGCCCGCGCAGCGCTGCGACACGCCGCTCGCGCAGCTCGTGCACAACAACAATCACGTCACCGGTAAGTACTGCTCATCGTTACCATGATGAAGGAAGATGGACGTTTGAACTTTCGTAGAAAATTGTAAGAGTTTGATTTTTTTTTTTGCTACCAACTGTATTTGAACTTGAATTTTAATAGGATAGGTGACCAAAAAAATCTAATTAATCCGTCAGATAGATTACCAAAAACAAATGGACACGTATTTTTTCTTTTTTCACGTAAAAAAAAAATTAAGACGTCGCGTGACGTCACTTGTATGTACACTTTTTACCGACAAGTGACGTCACAAGCCCCCACTTCGATTCGTCAGTGATCGCAATAGGTAGAGCTAATGTGCTTAAAGTTCAAGGAACAGAAACGAAAGTGGAGACTTCCTTACGACAATTTTTTTTTTCGGAATATTTGTTCCGAATGTCGGAACATTACTTACGTACAACTAAAATTAATAAAGTAAAACAACTATCGAATTCACTTACTGTCTCTGTTATAAAAAGTAAAGGTAATCTCCATAACTTCGTTTGAACGCTGAAAGTAAGTGCGGGAGCTAATTTAATTTTCATACCAGCTTTAATAGTTAGAACTAACAAGGTAAAAAAAAAACAATGTATAGGTTTTCATACCATTTATTCATTTTGTACAATTATTGGGACTAAACGTAAACAGAAATCAAAACAGTTGCGGTAAAACGTAGTCCATAAAATCAAGCCAAGGTGGTCATGTGAAGCAGATCCAATAAGCGATAAAACATGTATAGGTAAAAAAAAAAAAAAAAACACGGGTCTAATATGCGTAACTTGAGAAACTACAGGAGTGAATGCGCGCACGATGGCGACGAAAAAAATGTTTAGTCGTAAGGAAGACTTTTCGTTTCTGTTCCTTGCTTGAACTTTAGGTACATTAGCTCTACCTATTCTGATCACTGGTTATACGAGTAACTTCGTCATTTTTTATTGATTTGATAAAATAAAAAATACGTTTCCAATATTATAATCTGACGGACTAAATAGAATCATATTTTTTTTTACTCAGAAATCATCCCTATTCTTTTCTTGGGCTCATAGTATTGTATTTCATTGATTTAAGTGAAGAAAAAATTACATGCATATTCTTGAACGTTCTTGTCACTTCGCTACTCGCTAGGCTCTAGATGCTAGCCAACTGTCAGTACGTACGTAACCATAGACAAACTGAATACTATGAACAAACGAATAGGTATTTTCTAAAGTAATCCTCTTTCCTCGACTACTTCGTTGATCTAGTAGTCGCACGCACGACTGATGAGCTTGAAGCAAAGAAAAAAAATACATAACAGTACAGCATGAGATCCTGAGTTCGATTCCCGAGTCGAGCAAAATGTTATTGTTTTATCAGCAAGATTTTTTCATTAGTGCCTGTGGAGATTGTGCCCGGTTGATGACAATAGGCTGGCTCCCTATTTCCCGAGAAGAACATAACTGGTGAAATGTAGGTGTACTATTAGGTACACCTTTAAAATCAAAATCAAAGCATTTATTTTAAGTAACAATGAAATGTAGCTACAGTCCCAGTCACAAGACATAAAAACTGTGAAAGTAAAAACAGGAAGGGGTCCGAAAGGGCCGATGCCTGCCAGGGTTGCGGGACTGCTCGAAAGACATAACCGCGGTCTTGGAACACAAAGGGCAAAGGAAGGAACATGGATGGGTTTTAGTCAGTACAAGTCTGACACTCCCTCCTGCTCAGCCCAGGGCGGGAGGGGTTATTTGATGATTTCCCATTCGAAAAAAAATAATAATACTGTAGTTGCCCATTCCCTAGCGTAGATCTCTATGGAGAAGAACGGGCTAGAAACTCCATGGACACTCTTTTAAACCTCTGCCTAAACCTTCATGGATTATAGCCGTGATGTTATGTTTCTCTTCTTTCCTTCTAGTACTGAACGTATGCGAGGATCCCGCGCCCGCGCCCTCTGCCGCTAAGGCCGCAGAGAATCGCAAGCAAACGTGGGAACAAGCGCTGGCACACATCAACCAGCTCGCCAAAGGATCTAATAAGCAGAAGGTAATATCGAAGATACAAAGTTTAAAAGAACCCTTCACGAAGCCCTCAACCAAGCATTCTGTACATCAAAAATTATTGCTGGGAAACATTTTTACGGTAGGACTCAATGTAACGCACTCGAAAAATTTTGCTGATGGATGCATTAAATAGTACGGGGGTCGTGGAAGTATATAAAGTGAAGATATAATATCAAAAACTTATTATAAAAAAAGTTGCATACTTTGAGCTCCAATAAATCCGTAACAAGACGGTTCCCAGGTATGGTCTAGAACAAAAAAATGATCGCAATGATGGAGAGAACAAGTGCCTTTTGGCTTCGTTAAGGGTACGTTTATATCCTTTATAAAAATCTAAAACCTCACGATGTATCATCAAAGGGGAGGAGATGTTATAAAACTGACCTAAGAATCCCTCACGTGATTAAAGAACGACCCCATACTAACACAACTTTGTCATATGACGACCCGAATAGCGCAGCGGTAGTGAGGCTACCTTACGTTCTTAGGGTCCCGGGTTCGAATCCCGGTAAGAGCAAATGTTTGTGTGATAAGCATGGACATTTGTTTCCGAGTCATGGATGTTTATATGTATAATAAGTATGTATTTACAAACAAAAAGTATCTATGTAGTATTATCCACTATCTGGTGTCCACGACACGAGCTTCGTTGGTTAGTGTGGCACCTAGATGGCGCTGTGTGTAATGTCCAGCGATATTTATTTATTTATTGTTATCTATATGTTACAGAAGAAGCATAAAGAGCCAAAAGAGAAGACACCACAACCGGAGCAGAAACCCAAGGAGGTGAAAGAACCGCAGAGATCCAACTCTCTCCCGGACACGCAGACGCTCTCTAAGAAGCAGAGGAAGCAGCTCGCTAAACAACAGGTAACCTTATGATGGAAATGCCAGGATAGCCCGCGAAATTCAAATTTTCTGTTTTTTTTTTTAATTTACATGTCAGTGTGATATTGTATGTTTAACAATATACGATTCGCGGCCAAATGTGGAAATAGTAAAGGATAAAAAACTCGAAAAAAAAACCTAAAGATTTAGATAAACAACATTCATATTTTCATGCCCATATTGGAATTTCGGTTATGGGTGATATTAAACGAACAAACACTTATTAAAGTTTATTATAATATCTGACGTACTAGGAAGGTTATACGTCTGACTTCTAGCACAGCAAGAACAAGACTGAGTCTCCTCTAGGCAAAACGAAAAATAAATATGGCGTTTCTACCGGATACTGATATTTTAAATATTGTAATACCTCAACCGGAAGTTACAAAATAAATCATATTAAATATTGATTTTTGTTGTAAGATTATTTTTTGAAAACTAAATAAACTAAAATAAATCAACAGCCCATAGATATATACCTTACAGACTAACATACAAAATGATAAAATAAAAACCCTACTCAACATTATAGAAAGTCTACATGGTACTCACATTTACCAAAAAAACTATTTTATGAATATATTGGTTTTATTTTCTGGTCTGATTCATCACACTGTCTTATGTGACATTTGCAAGGAACCTAAGAGCCCACAAAGATATACACCGAGAGATACATTATTTTATAAAGAACTAACGACCCGCCCCGGCTTCGTACGGGTGCAATGTTATACATGTAAACCTTCCTCTTGAATCACTCTATCTATTAAAATAAACCGCATCAAAATCCGTTGCGTAGTTTTAAAGATCTAAGCATACATAGGGACAGAAACCGGGAAGCGACTTTGTTTTATACTATGTAGTGAAGAAAAAGTATTTTTCAATACACTTCCTTGAAAACTGGTCCTAATTGCGATAAAGATTAGGATCGACATGCAATGTATTTCACACGCGTGGAATTTGAATATATAAATTGTTTTTCAATTCACATAACACAGTTCTCGGCTCCATAACAACCTCGCCTGCGGCTCGGTTGTGTATTCCGCCTCGAATGCAATATCAAGGTGTCGCACAGCACTAAACAAAAAAAAAGGTTAAACGAACAGTAAAACAAAATTATATAAAAAAGTAAACATAATACTAAAAAAAAATCAAACGAAATTGGTCCTGTACGAAGCCAAAGGGCTCTATGTCAGCATGTTGCGGTAACATTTAAAAAAAAATGTCACAGAGCTTGTATTCTGATACCCAAATGCCCAAAGTGAATGCCCACGGTCGGATATGAATTATCACTCACTCACTACATAGTATAAAACAAAGTCGCTTCCCGCTGTCTGTCCCTATGTATGCTTAGATCTTTAAAACTACGCAACGGATTTTGATGCGTTTTTTTGTAATAGATAGAGTGATTCAAGAGGAAGGTTTATATGTATAACATTGCCCCGATGCGAAGCTGGGCAGGTCGCTAGTTGTATTACACATAGGGTGTAACAGGACCCTTAACGAAGCCGTCAACCAAGCATTATGTACATCAAACTAAGTAACTTTACGCAAAAAATATTGCTGGAAACAACTTTTTTTTGGGGTGAAAAATCACGTTTTACGGTAGGACTCGATATATCGCACTGAATACATTGTGCTGATGGATGGATTGAATAGTATTATAGTGGTCGTGGAGGTGTTTAAAGTAAAAATCTTACATTAAAATATGTATTTAAAAAAAAAAACTTATGAAAAAGTTGGATCTTTGACCCCCAATATCTCCGTAACTAGAAGGTTCCCAGGTATGGTCTAGAACAAAAAAAATATCGCAATGACGGAGAGAACAAGTGCCTTTCCGCTTCGTTAATGGTCTTGTTACACCCTATATGTAATACAACTAGCGACCCGCCCGGCTTCGCACGGGGGCAATGTGCAAAACCTCTAAAGGGGTCATTGTCCTCATCATTATGAACAACTTTCACTATGGGATCAACATTGAAATCGCGAAAAAAATGCGACTGCCCCATACATTTCTGTGCGCATAACTCGACAAAATGTACTGAACAGCTGTATTTTTTTTCGCGATTTCGGGGTTGGTCCCATAGTCAAGTTGTTCATAGTGATGAGTACAATGACCCCTTAAGAGGTTTTGCGTTTATTCTGTTACACGTTGTATATTATTATATTCTATTTGTAGATGAATATTAAATCTCCTCCTCAGGCCGAAGAAGAAGAAAAGAAGAAACCACAACAACAACCAGAAGCTAAACCGAAGAAGCAGCAAGAAGCCAAGAAACCCGACACGCCCAAACCGGAGCCCGCTAAGAAGATCGAGAAGAAACCCGAACCGACTAAGAAGGAGAAGAAAGAAGAGAAGAAAAAGGAGAAGGTGGTGGAGAAGAAGGCGGAGAAGAAAGGGAAGGAGAATAAAGTGGAGAAAGGTTAGTTTTTACAGAGAAAAAAAAATCTTTTCAAGAAGTATCAGTATGACTTTTTCTATTCATATGTACCATTACCTCAAAATGAATCTACTCACTTTTAAAACAAATTCCCGTGCACACGATATCCGCATCTGTTCACCACCCTTACTACTATTGGTCAGCTCAAAGAGAGTGCGGACCAATAGTAGAAAAACAATAAAAATATGCGACCTTTTTACATTAGCTTTTGTTTTACAGAAATTCTCAGGCTCTGTTAATGATCACAGATGTTTGACCACCCTTTTTTGACTAATAGGAATAACACAGAAAAGGACCAATGAAGAGAAAGTTTTTAACTAAGCGCTTCTATAGCGGCCGGATGCTGCAAGCAAAAATAGTCCGTAAGGTGATCAGATTCATTTTGGGTCGATTGTACCTTTCTAAGTTTATCTTGGACATCACAATCGGTGAAGGAAACCTGGACTTATAAAAGTCTGAATCGCCAACCCGTCTCGAGCAAGCGTGGTGATCAATGCTCGTGCCTTCTCTGTTGAGAAGAGCCCTTTGCTCAGCAGTGGGACAGTAATAGGCTGGTATTATTATTATAAAGTCTTGTCTACTGTTCTGTGCTGCCATTTAAATTAATGACATCTCTTCTTCTCGAATCGATGACTCGGATTTTTTCCGCCCAGTACGTAGCAGCTTGGACAGCTCTGTCTTTAGGCTCTGTCAAGTCCTGAAGTGTGCAATGGGAGCTATCGCGAGGGCACCGAAATGTCAGATGTCATAGAGTGTTCACGTGTTGCCAGCTTTTTATCACGTATTTTTAATAATATTCACGATTGTGGTCTAGATTGAGCCATTCCTGATTAATTATGACTTGAGGATTTTAAGTAGCAACTTAGAATCTTAATTTTCAGTACTTGGAGGTAAAATGATTTTTAAATGTTTCATGCTTGCTAATTTAAGGGAGACTATTGTAAATATATGAACCTGAAGTTTACACTATGTTGTTATACGTAATAAAATAAACTTTTTATGAAGTTATTGAAATAAAATAGGATTATTGACAGGAACTTTCTCGACCGTGGCGCCATCAGGTGAGCTCAAAAACGATAGTCCTCATTAGTTGTGCACGACGGGCAGGGGAGGTGTGGTATATCCTGTGTTGGGGCTCCACACTTGCATTGTGTCCGAGATGGGTCGATTGTACCCCATCTAGCCAAATTGGATCGGTAGCGGCCAATTTGAGCACGCAGTGTTCATAGATTTCCATATCGGCAACTTACATTATAACCCTAACACCTAGCATAATCAGCCTATAATGTTCCCACTGCTGGGACACACGGCGAGAGAGGGAATGGGCTATACACCAGGCGGGCCCAGTGCGGGTTGGTAGATGTCATATGTCTTTGAATTTTTGGTTCTAGGACATGCCGGTTTCCTCACGATGTTTTCCTTCGCGGTTTTGAGAGCAGTGGTGATGAAATAAATTACACAAAGTAATGCGCCTGCTTGGGTTCGAACCCACGACTTACAGTTCGTAAGTCGGGGCTGCCACCACTGGGCCACCGCTGCTCTCCTACCCAAACACCTAACCATAAAGTAATTCAAAAATGACTATTTTCAAATTATTATTCACAGCGCCACAACCTCAGCCCAAAACTCCCAAACAACCAGCACAGCCCCAACAACAACAGACTAAGAAGGAGACCAAGAAACAACAACAGCAACAGAACAACAAGCCGCAAGTGATTAACATCACGCCGGATACCACCATTGAAGTTGTTAGTAAAAAGGTGAGGTTATAGACAACTACTGTTACTAGAAATAAGTTATTTTGTATTGCTTACTAACACAATGGATTATTGTTGTCCGATAAATAAAGAATTATTATTTACTTTATTCAATTATATACATATAAATTACATTTTTAAATATTTCTAAATAAATTAATATTAAAAAAACATTTAAAAATATAAAAAATAGTGGTCCGCCGGTATCGGGAGCAGGGTCCAAGCTACCGGTGGTTAGGGCTCCAGAGACAGGAACCTCCTCACGATGCGAGCCGTATCGAGGAGTACTGCCTTCTGAATCAGGCCCTTGATCCAACCGCCTAAGGAGAGCCTCGAGAGATGTTCGTCGAGGCTTTTGGTCATAAGGCCATTGGCCGTCACGACAATCGGCACAATGATAGCCGAGTTCACATTCCACATGTCGACAACCTCGTGTGCTAAGTCAAGATATTTCATTTGTTTCTCTTTCTCAGCTTTCACGAGGTTCTCGTCAATTATTATTATTATATCTTTTGAGAAATGGTGTTCACACGGTAAGGTCTTGACGCAAAACGTCACTTTCGCAAAATGCCATCATGAAAAATTTGGTCACTTTCGCATAATGTCACTTTCTCAAAACGTCATTTTCGCAGAATGTCATTCAAGACATTTTTTTCTCAGGCGAGACCTAATAGGGTATAGTCATGTAATTTTTTTTTTCACATAAATCATAATTCAAAGTTAATTTCAACTACTGCTTGTCACACAAAAAAAATATTAAACTCCTACAATTCTCTACGACAGTTCAAACGTCCATGACTCGCGGCCATTCATGTCAGGACTTTGATGTCACTTACCTCTATCTGCCTTGTTTAAATCTAATTTTTTGCCCATAATAGAATAGTTTTACAATATTGTAAGTGCTATATTAAAGCAAAAATTGCAATAACAATATTATAGTAAAATCTTAGTGAAACTTTAAGTACTTTTCAACTAAAAGTGTTAAAAAAAAAAAGCATTTGACGTCACTACCGGAATCGATGCGTTTTGTGTTTGCGTTCCGTTTCACCAAAAACACGCTACATAAAGTATTAAATTGTAAAATAAGTGTTGTATTAGAGAATTAAACAAGTGTACCACAATGTTTTATGGTCCAATACAAGGCATTTTTAAGAAATAAAAAAGGTTTCGTATTTCTTGCATATACCCTATTACTAACACTATAGACTCGGGTAAGTAATTAATTAAGAATTAAAAAAAAAAATATCAATCACATTTTTTTTTACATACATAACTTACTTACCTTACTTCCCAGAACTTCATCCTTAATCGCGACACTATCGAATGGTCTAATAATACAGTGTCAAAATCGATTCAGCCGTTTCAGAGATAAGTCAGAACAAAGAGACAGACAAAAATAATATTATGTACCTAACTAGCAAACTATACCCGCGGCCTTACCCCGTTTAATTTTTCATACAAAAAGGTCACACCCTATAACACCCTGTATCTGTATGTATAATTCGAATTATCCAAAACACTTTCTCATTGCTCACCTACCTACACCTTGAAATCTTCCATTCAAAAATGTGTCTCTAACTTCAGCCGTTTGGGCTCTGGGCGTATGCCAATTTGTGAGTCAGTCAATTTAGAGGTTTATATCTATCTAAAGATAGTACTTTCAGGTACAGTAAGTAAACAATTACACATAGGTATTATAGGTTGTTTATTTATTTAGGTATTGAATGAATTAATGAATTTATTTTATTTCGGACACAAAAAGATCCATAGAGTGTTAGTAACCTAATATTAAATAACTTATTATCTAGTGTTAGTACCAATTACTTTCTGCACAAGAAAAATTACAATTTGAGAGCTGTAGCTCTCCGCTACAGTTCTCAGGATGCTGTTGCGACTGTCCCTCATTCTCCTGAGTAGCAAGACACTCTTCTTACGAATAATCGCGTGAAACCCATCGGTACGAGCTTAATTACCTTCATAAATTACTCTAAGAGAAGCCTCCTTAGCACTTCGGCTTCCAATTTATTTTTCGCTTCGGCGATCCTCATCCTGTGAACATAAGCCTCAGCATACAGAGACCGCTCAGGCGATTTTTACTCATGGTGGAGTGAAAATCATCGCTTTACCGCTCAACTCGACCACCCACTCACACACACAAACGAAAAACAAAAGTATGGCGTTTGTGTAACGCATGACCGACCGCGTGCGGTCAATCGCGCGCGCGCTTTTTGTTTTGATCGCATTTTTTTTGTGTCGAGTGTGTACGTTCTTAGGGATATTAAGTATTGTAGTTAGTACCTAGCTAATTTTTTTTTTTAGGTTTGGTTAGGTATCTTACAGGTCAGAGCCAGGGTGCCCCACCCTGCCCCACCGTGGCTACGCCCATGGGGACAAGGCCAGGTAGATGACGATGTATAGAAACAAAGTTGGACTCACAAGTCAGCAAACCATTGTTCGTATTGTTAAGAGCGGCCAACCCGTCATACTTTTCATACAAACGCTCGTACGTGATTATGCCGATGTTACACATCTATGTTTGATTTGTTTGAACTAATATGTATGTTGTGCACTATATCTAGGTTTCTATGGTTGCAAAAAATAAACAAAAGTATAGAGAAATTCAGTACAAGCCTTCAAAAATTGCGGTTTTGCACAAATTTTACCTGAACTTTGGCCGTTCATAATGTACTCATAAACTGTAAAAATAAAGAAAACATCTCGATAGAAACCTTGCAAATGTAATGGAGATTCTTAAAGATAAATATTTATTTCACATACTTGTAAGATTTATTCAAAAACACGTATTTCCTGGAACAAGTTTAAGAAATTTTCGAACACTATTTTTCCTTCAATTTCATTGCGTTAGGCGGTATGAGGTGCGTGGAAGATGAGTTGTGTGGGGTCGGGGCGGGGGGAGACGGGGGAGTTGAAAGAAAATCGCCGCTGTGGCTCTGGATGACACAACAAGCTTTTTGACCATGCTCGCGTTGACGATAGACGCGTCGGGAAGGGCCCTCTTAAAAACAAATGCAGTATGGAACGGCCACGTGATTCCAACATTGTACTGTTAAATATCGTACAGATTATGTCAAAAGGCAGGATTCTACATCCCACACGTAACTAACATACGTTTTCTTTCAGAACCCATGCACCACAGAGCCAGAGAAGCCGGCATCCTGCAGCATCATGGAGCAGCTCAGCTGTGGAGTGCAGGTATGTACCAGTGTTATGATGTTTCTGGGCAGCTCGTACTGCTGACTGAGTACTACAGGGCACGATATCTCCGCTCAGGCAACGATTAGGGGTATCCGTCAGATTGGCATCAGAATGGCGGCTCACTTTAAAATGATGTTTGCTACGCATACAGACACGTACATTTATACTTATTTTAAGTATAAGTTTTAAGTATTTTAAGTATAACGTACATTTTACCAACATTTATACAGCGTGTAACAGAAAGGGTATAGTCGTATGGAAGAGTGTGGTACGGACCATCAGACTGAACAACTTTCTCTATGGGACCACCATCGTAATCGTAAAAACTAATTAGCTGTCCCATACATTTAGGTCGATTAGGTATTGAAATTTTGTATGGGGCAATTGATTTTTTTTTTGTGATTACGATGGTGGTCCCATAGAGAAAGTTGTTCAGTTTCATTGTCCGTACTTAATCTTCCATTTGACTATACCCTTTCTGTTACACGCTGTATAGTTTATTAGTGATCTATTTGGGAGTTAAACAACCGCGATTCTGACGGATACGATTAGGGCGTCCGCTAAAAGTCGCGCGGGTGCACGGAGCGGGCGCAGTCAAGTTTCCCTTAGAAAAACCCGACACATGCGCCCGCGCCTTTCAGCGTTGCCCATATTTATTATTAACTAGCTGTTGCTCGCGACCTTTGTTGGCGTGAAATTATTATAAAAAAATATTACTTTACATTTTTAATAGAATATTTTTTCCAATTTCAAGGGTTTTAATTTTGGCACGGAACCCTAATTCTTATTCTAAAATAAAAGTAGGCAGGAAAAGTCCCGTTAAAATTGGTCCAGCCGTTTCGGAGATGAGCGGGAACAAACAGACAGAGAGATAAAAATTGAATAAAATATTTTTTTGTTATAATTGCCGTAATTATTTTCATATATGCATTCAGTAAAAAGCTGTTATTTTGGTATTACAAACAGGCACTACAATTTTATTTATTTGTATAGATGTATATGTAGATATACAACGTGTTTTTTTTGATATCCCATAACTCTAGGGTATGATTGAGGCCATATCAAAGAATCAACTGGCATATGAGTTATGTTCCAATCCTTCGCTATTTTTTTTTTTTCATTTTTCATACAAAATAATTCGGCAAAGTCACGATTATTAATGTAAAACACCCTTACGTGAAATATGACAACGTCGCATTTTCTTAGCTTTAAATATGAATGATTGGTTTGAATAAAAATGAATTACTTACCTACATATTTTATTTTACTATTTATTTTACTACACTACTGCGAAGTTTGGCAACCTCGCAAAAGTAAAGATTCGTCATACTGGTGACAATTTTTGACCTAATTTAATTATGATTGATGATATCTCCGAAACGATGCATTTTTGGACCACCTATTCTAGGAGTTTTAGTATTATTTTTACCCACAGAATATAACCCTAGAGTTATGGGATATAAAAAAAAAAAAAACAGGTTGTAGATACGGACACAAGAGCGTGCACCCGCGCGTGTTAGCGTACGCACTTAGAGGCAGCAGTACTAAAAATGCCCGAAAATTTGCGTAGAGCGCAAATACGGTTATGGCTGTCTATTTCTATTTGTACAGTCAGCAACAGAAGTAGATCAACACTACTCAAAGATTCAAAGCAGGTTTTTTAATAACAACTTGTTAGATATTACTCGTTACTAACAATAAAATAAATCGACTGAAACTTTAAAAATAACAGTTGGAGTTATCATCATCACCTGTCTAGCCTTGTCCCAATTATGTTGCGGTCGGCTTCCAGTCTAACCAGATGCAGCTGAATACCAGCATTTTACATGGAGCGACTCCATCCATTATGCTGTTTCTTTTGGATGGTCTCTGGTGTGAACAGCTGGAGTTCCGTACGTCAAATGATTAAAATTCTGAAATTTTAAGCTACTTCCGTTGCTGACTGTACAGATTCGCACGTTTTTTTGTTAGCCTGTACTGTTCCACTCCTGGGCAAATGCCTCCATCCATTCCTTGCACTTCTCTTGATGTTGCGCCTCTTGCGTTTTTACCGTTTTCTGGCTAAAAGTGCGGTTAAAGCGAGCGGACTATACTGCGGACAGCGCTCTTTGACAGATAATATAGGGCGTAAGGGACAGCCCTCCACAGACTGATGGGGTGAATTCAGTATATCATACTAAGATGACCGGTACAAGAAATTATTTCAAGAATGTTTATCCCAATATATTTGATTTGTTTTATTTCTTCATACGCAATGTATTGTCACCGTGGCAAAACGCACGTAGCGAACGGTAAGCGCGACGACGAGTTCGATGAGCTCTGTGGCTAGGCGGGAAGTGAACTGCTGATTTCATACGTCGTTCGATAGAGTATTTCAACATCCATTGTTGGATTTTTGATTTTAGCTTTATTATTTACATAAATGGAGTTCTGCGTACAGGGAATGTAATTTTACATTGAAATAAAAGAATAAATAAATAACTGAAAAAAACCGGAGAACAATTCCGGTGGAATATGATTCAAAATAAGGAGCTGAATGCACCCTGTCAGTTTGTGGAGGGCTGTCCGTTACACCCTGTATACTCAAATATTAGTTAGTCCGGTGTCCGGTCTACTCGGTTTGGCCACACCATTACGAGCGTTTCCCTTTGTACCCTCGTCTGAATTCTGTCAGACTTCAGTGCGGGTTAGCCAGACCCTTCGCTCGTGTTATCCCTGACACTTGCAGGTGGCCGACCTGAAGCTGCCGCCCGGCATCACGCTGACGCGCGTGCAGCCCAACGACAAGAAGGAGCCGCCGCCCATTAAGTCTGTGGTGAGTACACTAATCTTGTATACAGCATACAGTCGTTTTGTCGAGACACTCCGAGGAGATCGTATATGAAAACAACAAAACGGTTATTTGTTTAATTTTACAATAAAATATCACTTTTGCCAAACTGTAAAACAGTTTATTGATAGGTGTATGTAGCTCTTATGGACAATTTTAAATTTATGTAAATGCTTATTTGTACATTTACAAATGTATAAATTAGTATAAATATATTCATTTTTATCCTTATAAAATACAATATAAAAACTAGTAGCCAACCGTTATCGGGAACAGGGTCCAAGCTACCTGGCGGTCAGGGCTCCAGAGAGAGGAACCTCCTAACTAAATACCAGCGATATTGATATGAAGATGATCCTGATCGAACATCAGTATCAGTATCCGCTGAACTTCAGCATCATTTTCTACATCAGCATCAGCATCCGCAATGATCGATGCTGATTATTAATGCTGATGTTCGAGTCGTGACATGATCGCAAGAGGCGGGGCTTGTATCACGTGTAGTTTTTGCTTGCGAGTTTAACCAATCAAAGGGTCGACCGCGGGGATTGCGATTACAAACAAACACAAAGTGACACTAACGTGTCTCATTACGTTATAATTCGTCATTGCGCGTGAATGTTTTTGATTTTTTTGTAAACTGTTGAGTTTTTGTGTGATTATATAATGCCGCCCCCGTTGAAAAGTGGAATATGGAATTAAAAATTATTGAAATAATCTTTTATTTGAGGACCAAGGATAAATATGCACCTTTTAGATGTATATTTACAATGGTAACTACATTTCTCCTGTTACTGGGGTCGTGGAGGTGTTTAAAGTAAAAATCTTACATTCAAAACATGTATTTTAAAAAAAACTTGTGAAACAGCCATCAACTTCGCATCTTATCTTCGTCCGTAACTTTTTAAAGAAAATAATTAAAATCAGCATCCGCTGATGTGACAAAAATATGCATCAGCAACAACCCTGATCCTGATGTGTCCCAGTGCAAGGCATAGGCCTCCTATCCGTCTTCCCATTGATCGCTGGCTTTGACTATTTGGGCCCAATCCTTTTGATACGAGTCCAGCTCGTCACGCCATCTCCTACGCTAAACATTACTTTAATATTTTACAGTAACACTCAGGCTGACTTTTCAAAGTCAAAGTATCTATTTGTGTGATTTTTGGTGATACTTATAGTTAGGTTCAAAATCAAAGCATTTATTTCAAGTAGACCAGTTACAGGCACTTTTGAACTTTCGAAACAAGGATAACACTGAAATGTAGTACAGTCCTAGTCACAAGGCATACAAGCTGTGAAAGTACTGTAGATCTCTATGGAGAAGAACGGACGAGAAACTCCATAGACACTCTTTTAAATCAGCATATTGTTACAAAACCTTGGTTACATCATTCATGTTGAGATGTTTGGTTATGGTAACTCAAAAATGTACCCATTAAAGCATACACAATATAAGAATCGAAAATCGATATACGAGTAACATACAAATTACCACAATGTCAATATTTAGAATACAATCAATATTTTTTATAATAAACATTTAGAACACAATTAATCATTATAAATAATATTCAAATTACAATTTTATTAGTCAAGTTTTTGAATTGTCAAGCATAAATACATTATCAGCTTAGTTTGTTACATTTTGTCAAGAAGGAATTCGTCAATGGTATATTAGTATTGCGTAATACTTTTGCGAGACTTAGAGAGTGCTCTTGTAAAAAGCGTGATTTGAAGTAATATTATTGTTATATCTACAGCCGCTATGGAAGGCGGGACAGTTGCCCGCCGCGCCGACGCCTGTGGCGCGTCCGGCGCCCGTCATCAACGCCGACCCCGCCAACGTTATGTTCACTACTGCTCATCCCGGTAACTATACCCGCCCTTGTATTATATCTTAAAACGCTTACTGTAATCCTTAGAGCGAATGGAGGCTATCGCGTGTGAATTCACCGCTAGAGGCGCTAGTGTAGCGCTAGGTCACCGAAATGTCAGATGTCACAGAAAGTTCACGCGTTGCGAGCTTTCTTATCACGTATTTTTTACTAATATTCACGATTGTGGTCTAGATTGAGCTATTCCTGATTAATTTTGACTTGAAGATTTTAAGTAGCAACTCAGAATCTTAATTTTCAGTACTTGGAGGTAAAATGATTTTTAAATGTTTCATGCTTGCTAGTTTCAGGGAGAATATCGTAAATAAATGTATCTGAAATTTACACTATGTATGTGTATACGTAATAAAATAAACTTTATGAAGTTATTGGTACTGTAAAGTATAAAATAGAATTATTGACATAACCTTACGCGACAGTGGTGCCATCTGGTGAGCTCAAAAACGATAGCCCTCATTTGTTCAATGTTATTATTATATTTTATGTAATTTATCATGTGGTTAGTGCCTAACCTGGTGTCAGAGTTTTCATGCCGCCCATGGGCCTCTGACTTGGCTTTACATGACGTCGAGAAATATCTCTCAGGCATGCTGGTTTCCTCACGATGTTTTCCTTCACCGGAGCAAGTGATAATTGTACAATACGCACATGAGTCTGATAAATCAAAGATGCGTGTCTTGGGTTTGAACTTGAGACCTATGGCCTATTGAGGCAGTCCGACAGTCACTCAACTAGACTATCACTGCTATGCACCATTAGACTACTATATTTTATGTGGAATAACTACGTCGATAGTCGAGTGGCCGCGATCGCGACTGCTAAGCATAAGGTTCTGGGTTCGATTCCCGGGTCGGGTAAAGTGCTATTGGGCTTTTCCATCAGGAATTCCAAAATAACAGCCACGGAGTCTGGATTTGTGTCCAGTTGATGGCAATAGACTCGCCCCCTATTACATCGGACTTATCATAACTAGCGAAATGTGTGTGTACTATTAGGTACACCTCTGCCTAACTCTTCGGGGGCTACAGGCGTGGTGTTATGTTACGTTATGGAATAAATTTAACATATTTTATGGAAAATCTAACAACATGTAATGTTATCTTTCTCGGGCAAAGATAGCTTTGGTAAAATCAACCCTAAGAACCAACTTTACGGAGATTTAATGAACACCACATATACTTCCTATCTAGTATATTATATTTGAGAACTATATCTGAGACATTCCAAAGTTCTGCTAGTACGTTGCCGAAGTAGCGAAAAAAAAAACTAAAATTCAACAAAAATAACGTAAAACAAAGAGACAGTCAAAGATATTTCTTGACGGCATGTAAAGCTAAGTCAGAGGCCCATGGGCGGTATAAAAACTCTGACACCAGGTTAGGCACTAACCACACGATAAAGAACTAAAACTAGAAAATCTAACTTGACTTACCTCTCGACAGAACCACCAAAACCAGTAATAATAGCCGACCCGCCGCCCCCGGTCGGCAAATCGAAAAAGGCAAAGAAAAAAGCCAAAAAAGCCGCCGCAGCCGCCGAAGAAGCCAAACCAGACGGCGCCAAGATCGTCACCCTACGGAACCCCATGTTCCACCCCAACCTACCTCCAGTACAGGTCACGAACCAACCAGCTCAGAAGAAACAAGAGCAGATAAGGATACCAGATCCTATTCCAATGCCCCCGAATGCTTGCCAGGCGACTATCACCCCTACATCCAACGGGATGTACACTATTAGGAATCCCTTAATGACCATGATGCACCAACAGAGTTTAATGGGGGTTCGCACTCAAAGTCCCCAACTCAACCCTATGTATGGCCAGCAATATAACTATGTGAACCCCAATCAGTACAACCCTGTACCCCCAGCACCAACTCAGTACATGGAACAGGCTAGGGCGTCCCCTAAACCAGATGATTTTCAAACTAGGATCATGAACCTAGCTTCATTTACGCAGAAAAATGATGAAGGATACTCCCTATTCAAGACCCCTGATGATAACCAACAGAGGAGCTTCCTAACACCGGAATATTACGAAAATCAGAGTCCGAAATCTGTGGTATCACCGAATCCAATAGGTACTCGCCCCGTAGATACTGCCCGGTCCTTCGAGTCGGATTCATCCCTTTTTGCGAACCCTATTCAGCGCCCTGAACCCATCGGAACACCCCTAAAACAAGAAGAAAGAGTTGATTACACAGGTTTATACACCCCTTTTGGACAAGAAGATAGAAATGTCTTCAGAAATGCGTTGTTTAGTGATAAAAACGAGTCTGCCCATTTGAAGAATGAAGAGATGGGGGCCAATCATGTGGCGAATGGGGACTCGTTGCCGTATTTTCAGAGGTTGAGGGTGGGGTCTAAGTTGAACAGCGAGGTGACTATACACCATGTTAGGGACTCCAAGTTTTATAAAGGACAGGTAACTTTAACATTCAGATTATTTTTATAAATGGTAAGGGTGATTGAGCTATCTGTTTGTATGCTAGGGATCGCGGGTTCGATTACCGCACGGACCTATTCTGCAATCTTGTATCACCCTAAGGCAGACTGGTAGAAAGTATATGAAGTCCGTTCATATTTTACTAGTGCATTTAAATAGTTTTATTTATATACATATATATATTTATCTGCTGCACTCACCTGACTTCACTCACCTGGTATATGTACAATCGGCCCAAGGTGTAAGTTTATTTAAGTGGCAATTTTCATGTTACACCTTGGTTTTCAATATGGACACGGTAGCTCAGTGGTCAGAAGAATGGTTGCAGGATTGAGTTCAGCTCCCGTGGTGAAAAAAAACCAAGTTCGAGTTGGACTCGCGCTCGAAGGGTTCCGTACAATTATCTAAAAAAAAACACCCCCCCTTAAATATTTATATATTTGTTTATATAGCGGCAACAGAAGTACAATCGACCCAAAATGAATCTGATCACCTTAAGGAGTATTTTTGCTTGCAGCATCCGGCCGCTATAGAAGCGCTTAGTTAAAAACTTTCTCTTCATTGGTCCTTTTCTGTGTTATTCCTATTAGTCAAAAAAGGGTGGTCAAACATCTGTGATCATTAACAGAGCCTGAGATGTTTTGTAAAACAAAAGATAATGTAAAAAGGTCGCATATTTTTTTTTTGTTTTTCTACTATTGGTCCGCACTCTCTTTGTGCTGACCAATAGAAGTAAGGGTGGTGAACAGATGGGGATATCGTGTGCACGAGATTTGGTTTTAAAAGTGAGTAGATTCATTTTGGTGCGATGGTACATCATCTGTGAAAATTTCAACTGTCTAGCTGTCACGGTTCATGAGACGGACGGACAGACGGACAGTGGAGTCTTAGTATTAGTGTCCTGTTTTTACCCCTTGGTACGGAACTCTAAAAATGAGAGTATTAATGCCCTAATCTTTATGTTACTAGGAGCCAGGTCTCCCCTTGGAATGCGGGCTGCAGGGAGAGGAATCGTTGTTTAGCAGAGCGCCGGTCCACGCGTGGCCTGACCAGCTGTACGGACCGACCCCTCCTAACAAAACCGGTAAGTCTGTTAGCTCTTGTCGAATAAGCTCCGGTAGCCACTAAAGGATCTTGGTCAAAATGGGCATAAGTCCAACAATAAGCACTCCAAGAAAAATGTTTATTCGACGTCAGTACATTAAGCACACACAAAATAATAATAAAAAAGTCACAAAAAAGAGAAAATAAGTACATAGTTTATAGCATAATAGATAGTAATTATTTTTTCTTGTGGCCTAAGTCGCCTAAGACCGGAGCTACGGTCAATGGGCTATCGCGTATGAATTCGCCGCTAGAAGCGTTCGTGTAGCATAAGGTCTTCAGAAATGTCAGATGTCATAGAGTGTTCGCGCTTTTTTTATAACGTATTTCTACTAATATTTATGATTGCGATCAAGATTGAGCCATTCCTGATTACTTAAGAGTTGAAGATTTTAAGTAGCAAGTTAGGATCTAATTTTTAACCCCCGACGCAAAAAGAGGGGTGTTATAAGTTTGACCGCTATGTGTAGTGAGTTATATGCATTTTTTTTTTTATTTGATAACTTTTTTCTTAGCAATGGTTCTTAGATATGTTTGATTAAAATCGGTGCAGCCATTTACTAGATCTGGGGTATGAAAAATCGAAAATTTACAAATATACCCAAGTGGGGTATCAAATGAAAGCG
The DNA here is from genome assembly GCA_947578425.1 of Eugnorisma glareosa. NCBI lineage: Eukaryota > Metazoa > Arthropoda > Insecta > Lepidoptera > Noctuidae > Eugnorisma > Eugnorisma glareosa. The sequence goes on from OX387984.1 coordinate 4,019,373, forward strand.
CATGATGTGTATAGTACAATAGGGAATATGCATGTAATTTTTTTTTCCATTAAATCATTAATATGCAGTACTATCAACCCAAGAAAATAATTAAAAGTTAATTTCAACTACTGCTTGTCGCACAAAAAAAAAAAAAAAAACTCCTGCAATTTTCTAAGACAGTTCAAACATCCATGACTGTCGCGGCCATTCATGTCAGGACTTTGATGTCACTTACCTCTATCTGTCTTGTTTAAATCTAATTTTTTGCCCTTTGTAGATTAGTTTTACTAAAATGTAAGTGCTTTATTTAAGCAAAAATTGCAATAACAATATTATAGTAAAATCTTAGTGAAACTTTAAGTACTTTTCAATTAAAAGTGTTTCTCTGACACATGGATTTTGACGTCACTACCGGAATCGATGCGTTTTGTGTTTGCGTTCCGTTTCACCAAAAACACGCTAAATAAAATATTAAATTGTAAAATAAGTGTTGTATTAGAGAATTAAACAAGTGTACCACAATGTTTGTATGGTCCAATACAAGGCATTTTAAAGAAATAAAAAAAGTTTTGTATTTCTTGCATATACCCTATTAGACATCTTTTATCAAAATCGGTTCAGCCATTTTAGACACCCCTGGTGAAAGTGGGGATTAATAATCGAATATTTTCAAATATACCCATGTGGGGTAAATAAAACCATACGAAGTTTAAAAAAGTAAATATAAAATTTAAAAAGCCCCCTTCGGAAAAAAGAAAAGCGAACCAATATTTAAAAAGTCAAAAATAATAAGTACCTATTGTTGAGTCATCAAATTAGATCGAGTAACACCTATAATTTTAATTATAGAAATAGTTGGATGGCACTTTAACATTTGCTCATTAAAATGGTGCTACAATGTCGCGGCGGGGTACCGCTGAGCGCGCTAGATTACTAGATTTGTAACAAAACTTTTGATCGTATCGAAACAAGTTGGACTGAAATTCTAGTAAATTAATTAATCAAAAGTCAATCGAATAAAGGGTCTGATTGAGTTCGACGGTACCCCCTTCACTTGACAAAAGACGATTTTTTTGTGTATTAGTATGCACTTATGGATATCCTAATAATAAGCCGCTTTTTTGTACAATCCATATTTTTAATGTTGCAAGCATAATTTATACAATTATTTTTTGGTTCGTTTTTTCTGTAGTACAACTTTTGAACTATTAGTATTTCATGCATAATGTTCCAGTAGTTGGTTTTTTTATGTCTATTTTATTTTTGGTTTTACCTATGTTTAAATGTCAAATACTTAATTATTTTAAGTAGGTACTATATTTACTTACTTCCAATTTGAACTCTAGAATCTTGACTTGAATTTTTGCTATAAATAAAATGTGATATCTAAGCCGGAGAGGTGATCCTTCCTACTTCAGACACCTTTCTCTATTTAAGATTGTGCATATACCAGCGCCTGTAATTTCTGATGTCGAGATAAATAAAGATTGACGATTATGAAAGATTTATGATTAGCTTTTACGCGCTGAAAACCCGCTAATAGGTCTATGTACATTCCCAGGTGCGCAGTCAGCGCGCAGCTCGCCCACCGGCTCCTCCGCGCAGTCCGGCAGCAGCCCGCGCGGAGCTGACGCGCCGCACAGCGACGAGCGACGTTTCGGGCCCGTCGGCGCGCGACACACACCCATGCAGCCGCACAGAGGTGGCGACACCTAGCTCATAGCATTCATACATTCGTGGGTTCGAACCCAGGCAGGCGCATTACTTTGTGTAATTCATTTCATCACCACTGCTCTCAAAAACGGTGAAGGAAAACATCGTGAGGAAACCGGCATGTCCTAGAACCAAAAATTCGAAGTCATGTGACACCTGCCAACCCGCAATGGGCCCGCGTGAGAGAGAGAGGAGGCCGTATGTCCCAGCAGTGGTAACGTTATAGGCTGATTATGATGATATGCTGCTGCGCATGAGAGAATGACTAAAATAAGACATGTCCTATTCCAGAGTCCAGCGTGTTCCTCCCGGACTCCAGCATCACGAACCTGTCGTCTCTGGAAGTGTCAGAGCGCGAGATAGAATCCTTCAAGCGGTTCGACTTCTACTTCGAGCCGCCGCAGCACAAGCCCAAGGTGCAGCTGGACGTGCGGGACATCGCCGCCGCGCTCAGGCAGAACCATAAGTAACTTGAGCTCAATAAACCCTACGATAATACAGATATACCCGGCTGTAGAAATAGATTTTCTATATTTGAGATCAATTTGCTAGAGAAACTCCGTAGATGTGACGGGTATCGATGGCTAAGCAGAAACTGAGGCACTTAAAGTAGCTAAACTACCTGAGCTCAATGACCCCAAAACATCAGCAAACATTTTGTTTCGTGTTTAGATATTGACATCCGTAACATGAGTGGAGTTCCGCTAGCTTATTTAACCTGACTTTGTATATAGTGGTAGTGGTCATTGTGCGTCGATGTCGTCTACAACCTGTATTATTTACTTTCAAAGATAAACAACAGCCTGTATACACGCCATAAGTTTAACATTCTGTAGATTCCATTATGACATTTAAAACTTAATATGTATAAATTCAATTTTAAAAGATTATGTTAAAAAAAGGCAATATTTATTTGAAAAATATTTTAATATACGCGGATTGTTATGGTTTATAATGTTGAAGCAGTCACTGCCTGATGCTAAAATATGTGTTATAATCATCTTTGGTAGCTCAAAGCATTAGATATGACACTCCTACAGTTATGTGTCTCTAATTCTACATCACTGTCAAAGGATGATGTAGAGTGAGTCCTGATGAGCAGGATATATAATAGAAAAAAAATCTGTCAGAGGAAATTGGTCTTTATACTCTTTCTGATAAGGCTGTTGTTGGGTTGAGGCTTGGCTAAAATAATTGTAGATAAATTCTGACAAGACAATGGTGTTTGAGACTCACAAGAGCGCTTTTCAAGTTTATTACCGAATAGTTTATTGTTTGAAAGAACATCATCAAATTGATAACCTTCTTTTTGAAGTCAGTTGAAAAGGAGATCAGTCAATGATAAATACATCTAAAAAGTTTCACATGAGCTTGTCCATGTGTTTTTAAAAGCATTTGAAGGGACCTTAAACAACATTTGAAACATATTGTACAGTCAGCCCCACCAGCTTTTGATTGGCTTCTAATGTTACCGCGGCATGAGGTATTCCCATATACTTTTTGCAGACGAAATTGAAAAAAAAAATACATTTAAAACTACAGTCGCCCATCTGCTTAGCAACTTCCCATCCTTGTTGCGGTCGGCTTCCAGTCTAACCGGATGCCGCTGAATACTTTCATCCAGTACTTTACATGGAGCGACTGCCTATCTGACCTCCACAATAGTCATGAAATTTTAAACTTGAAAAGCGCTCTTGTGAATTTAGCCTTAGTAATATAAATATCGGTAATACCTGTCCCAGTGCTGGGCAAAGATCTCCTCATAGAGAGGCACAACGAACATTGATCACCACGCTTGCTCAATGTGATTTCTATAAAAGTGGCTAAAGCGATATAAGCCCTGTTTCTTGATAAGCTCCGGTTAACTTATCTAGCAGATATGTATCTGATAGATATTCCATAACCGGATAAACAGGTACTTAGATGACACGATTATCTTCGGATAAAATTAAGGATGTGAATTACTGCCATTTAAAGATGATATTGACAAGCTGGCTACATAAGCCACGCGTTGTATGAGTTGATGTTTTTATACTTGTAAACATTAAGACAGCGAAATTATCGCAAAACTTGGAATGACGAAAAATTAATCTAGAATTAAAATATGGTTGTATAATGACATGATCTATTGCGAAAATAGACCTTATAACCATGGAGTAATGAGGAAAGTGGCTTGAGTCGCTCTAGGATGCTGTTTAGGGCATTTGTCATGTGTATTAATGGTTAATGAGTTTTCGAGCTCGAAACTGAGTCCGAAAGTTTGAGATAGCTGTTTCAATGCTGGTAAAGGAATTATTCAGAAACGGGGCAGTTTTTGCTCTTGTTAGCAGCAATTCTGCTCACTACCATAATGTATCGACTTGAATATTTAACTCATTACTCCATGGTATACACGGAGCATTAAAAACTCGATACACAATACTTAGGAGGCGAAAGAATTGATAAAGAATTCAGATATCTGCGATACGATTTTTTTAATGGAAAAATTCTGTGAATTAAAAAAGATATCATGTCGAAAGGAAAAAACTATTGTGTATCGTTTTCTAATGCATCTGTGAGAGTGCAGATTGGTTCTTGTGGCACTCGAGTGACATTGTCCGCAAGACGATGTAAGTAAACAGTTCTGTCCGACATTGAATTGAAAACAAGATGGCGTCGTTCGATGCCGCGCGCCACAAGAAGCATGCAGCGCTATGAAAGGACGTGACCTTTATTATAAGAGATGTGGTAAAAACGTTTATATTCAGTCTCCAGTTGTATCACATTACATAAATATATAGTATTTTGTCGATTACTGCGTTCAGTTGGTTGTATGATGTAAAACTTAAGTGAAATACAATATCATAGATGACGAATGTGTTTTATTTTATTGTAGTACGTATCCCAAAGAAACTAGTATACAAATATTGCGTACCTCTACGCAGAGTTATAAAGGGTGTAACAAGACCCTTAACGAAGCCGAAAGGCACTTGTTCTCCTCGTCTGACATCTGGGAACCTTCTAGTTACGGAGATTTTGGGGGTCAACGTTCCAGCCTTTTCGCAAGTTTTTCTTATTTACAGATTTTTACTGTAAACACCTCCACGACCCCCTTACTATTAAATCCATCCATCAGCACAACGTTTTGAGTGCGTAACATTGAGTCCTACTGTATAACGTGATTTTTCTGTCCAAAAAATAAAGTCGTTTCCCAGCAATAATTTTTGCATAAAGTTACTTAGTTTGATGTACAGAATGCTTGCATTCTGTACGGCTTCGTGAAGGGTTTGTTACACCCTGTAAGCCCTTTTTGGACAAGAAGATAGAAATCATCATTCTCCTGGCCTTATCCCATTGTATTCGTGGTCGGCGCAGCATGTCTTCTTCTTCCATACTTCTCTATTACTCGTCATCTCAGCAGTCACCTCCTTTCTCGCCATATCATCCTTCACACAGTCCATCCATCGTTTCTTTGGTCTTCCTCTACTCGTATACCCATCCACATTCATACTCAAAACTTTCCTCAAGAAGATAGCAATGTCTATGGAAATGCTCTTTTGATTTAAAAGAGTGTCCATGGAGTTTCTTCCCCGTTCTTCTCCATAGAGATCTACGCTTTCGAATGGGCAACTACAGTACTTTCACAAGTTATTATGCCTTGTGTCTGGGACTGTAGCCTCGCCTTCTTTGTTTTTCTGACATTCAAAAGTACCTGTTATGGTCTAATTGAAATAAATGCTTTTTTAGTTTTAGTTTGAGCTCTATTCGGTGATAATAAAAATGACACTTTTCATTTAAAGAATGAAGAGTTGGGGGTCAATCATGTAGTAATGTATACCAAAATAGCCAGTACCAGGACATGTTATTTATATCTAGCTTTTGTGAGAATAGGATATCACTTCAGGGTGAACAATTGAAACCAGCACGTTGCATTATTGTCATTTAATTACTTCACAAAAAATACATAATTGTACGTAAAATTATAACTTACACATACTTTCCAGATACAAATCACAAAGCGTATTACACTTTAGAGTAGTTGACTGTTCACTAACATAAGGCGTTACATAAACAGACGCCTAAATATAAGTGCACTGAGCTGGGCGTTGAGGATTTGAAAGAGTGAACACGCATTACCGACGTCTATGGAGGTCTGCAACATGACAATCTATTTAAAGCCAAAGATCTAAACGCTAGACATGCTCTCACCGTCCTACGTAACATAACACCACGCCTGTACCCCCGAAGGGTAAGGCAGAGGTGTACCTAATAGTACACACACCTTTCACCAGTTATGTTAAGTCCTATGTAATAAGGGGCGAGCCTATAGCCATCAACCGGGCACAAATCCACAAATCCAGACTCCGTGGCTGCTACTGAGAAATTTCTGATGGAAAACCCAATAACACTTTGAACGAACCGGGAACGAACCCAGGACCTCATGCTCAGCAGTCGCGCTAGCGACCACTACACCGACGACACAGTCAAACATCGAAGGAATGATTTTCATTATGAGAAAGCGAGACAATACTATGACGGCACGGTCGGCGCAGTGGCTGAGCGATTGGCTGCCGCGCTGTGTGTCGCGGGTTCGATTCACGGAACAAATATTTGTATGATCTACAGGTAGTTGTTCCGTGTCTGGCTGTTTGTGTATGTGAGTTTAAATGTTTGTAAACACACCCACGATACAGGAGAAATTCCTAGTGAGGGGGCAACGTTTAAAAAAAACATCGTAAAAGAGACGCAACCATTACTCAAAACTGTAAGGTACATCTATTTCAATCTTAGTTAAAACAGTCAACGACTCTATTACAGAATATATATGTTTCACATTATAAACATTGTACTTTTCATTTCGCTATAATCAGCTAGACAGGAGCCAGAGGCGAACTGTTAACAGTCGACTAATATATGTAGGGATGTTGGATGTCTGCAATACAGGGCGTAAGGTACAGACGCCAGCACATCAAGCTACTCGAAACTGTCACCTAATGCTTTAGCGATAAAGTTAAAAATCTATTGAGAGCGTTAACTTCTTACGGCATTACATACAAACTTTGAACTCATTTGTTTTCGAAATGACTGAACCGATTTTAATGAAACTTCATACGCATAAGCAGGATACATGTCTAAAAAGTTATTAGAGAACATTTTGGAATTGTCTTTTTAAAAAAATATGTAAATTTCTGTTTCTATGTAAAATCTAAAATCGGTCTAATTTAGCTGTAACACTATTTTTAGAATATGTTCTCTGTCAACTTTTTAGACCCATGTATCCTGCTTATCCGTATAAAGTTTCATTAAAATCGGTTCAGTCATTTCGAAAACAAATGAGTTCAAAGTTTGTATGAAATGCCGTAAGACGCTAACGCTCTTAATCGAGTGAATTAAAACATATATCTGGCGAATGATGCTGACGTACTGTAATACTAAACTGAGCGACCACATTGCTTCAGTTAGGTAAGAGCTGAGACCAACCCCTCGAGAGCCGAGCGAGAGAAGCGATGATGGTGGTGATGTCAAGTTGGTTTCATCGAAGTGAAACTTTGATTGTATACAGGGTGAATTTTCCAAGTGGGCGTGGATGGCCAAATCCGAAACTATGAGGAATATCGAAAAATGCTTGAAGGAGTCACGAGCTTGATTTTGATGAAAACTAAAACTGCATCGATAGATTTTGGAAAAATCTTTATTCCTGGCCAGGAATCGAACCCGTTGATTTTGAAAAAAAAACACACTGTATTATTACATAAAGAAAAATGCGAAATTGTATGTTTTTTCATATTTTAGATTAATTTCCTTGATTGAAGTCACCCGCAGCGGAGTCGATTTTCACAACATTACGTTCTACTCGTAATTTAAATTTTGTTGACTCTTCGTGGCCTTAGGCCATATTAAAAGAAAAAAATCGTAAACAGTTGAAATTAGAACTGACATGTGAGTTGGCGCCAATAGTGATTTTGTTCGACGTTTCGTTGATTACTACGAACTATTATGTATTTTATCAAAATTGAACTTTTTCCTTTAGTTTGCCATATGTCGTTTCCTAGAATTAGATCCATAATAGCGACACTAGAATGGTGTAATAATACAGTATGAGTTTTTTTTTCAACACCGACAGGTTTGATTCCTGGCTAGGAATATTGATTTTTCAAAAATCGAATGATGCAGTTTTAGTTGTCATCACAATCGAGCTCGACACTCCTTTGAGCATTTTTAGATATTCCTCATAGTTTCGGATTTGGTCATCATCATATATATCTCGGAAAAGGGACGGTATAGAAGATTTTGTGTCATTCAATACTTGTTTATATTGACGACAGTTATTGATTTAAACAGGCCTGATGCGTGGTCAACATTAAATGGCGAAAAAGTTATATCAATCCGTTCAAAACAAAGATTTCGAAGTCACCATCTTCATGATCTAATGTCTGTTAAAATACCCTTAACGAAGCCGAAAGGCACTTGCTCTCCCCGTCATTGCGACATTGTTTTTTGTTCTAGACCATACCTGGGAACCTTCTAGTTACGGAGATATTGGAGGTCAAAGTTCCAACATTTTTAACATTTTTTCAACTACATGTTTTTAATACTATAACTTTAAATACCTCAATGACCCCCGTACTATTCAATGCATCCATCAGCACAATGTTTCGCGTGCGTTACATTGAGTCCTGCCGTAAACTGTAATGTTTGCGTAGAGTTACTTAGTTTGATGTTCAGAATGCTGAAGGTTGAGGGCTTCGTGAAGGGTCCACCTACTATGTCAGTAAGCCATACTCAGTATGTTCCCACCTCTAATCAGTATTCACACTCGCTCGTCTAAACAGCATCCTATAGCCCGTCGTGCGGGTGACCGTCCAAGCACGCGAACATCAGTGGAGCCTCTTGTGCGCCTGCGCGCGCGGCGAGTGGTCGCGGCGGCGCTTGCGGCGCGAGGGGGCGCTGTCCACCAGCCGGCGTGCGCCTGCGCGCGCATGAGCATGCCGAGTGGGATCTGTACCTGAGAGGGGGGCCTGTCCCCATGCCAGACTTGTCTTGCAACAACAAGGGAGAATGATATGGACAGCGCCGCCGAGGGCCCAGAATGATATGGACAGCGCCGCCGAGGGCCCAGGATGATATGGACAGCGCCGCCGAGGGCCCAGAATGATATCCTAGATGCGTCGTACCCACTGCGAAGGCTAGTTCGAGTTGGCGCGAGAAAACAGTTCGTGGAAGGAATCGGGGGAGTCTTTTGCCCACCAGAGGGCCAGTACAGGCAAAGGGGAAAAAAGGTTCCTGTCACTGGCTAGCACGGTTCCAAATTATCAAGATAATTATTTTCTTTGTTAATTATTATGATATTCATCGGATGATTATCAGATACGTCATTGTATTATTTATCAATGCTCGAACTACTGAACCGATTTTGAAAATTCTTTCACTACAAGAAACTACTTATCTCCGAGTGCCATAAGGCTATATTGACAACGTGCCTGTGGGATAATTTCCGCCCAAACGAGAGCGAAGCCGCGTGCAACAGCTAGTCTAAAATAAATCAACAGCTTGGTTGGTCGCCGTGCGTACGAGTCACTCGTGGAACAAAAGACGAAACGAGCTTATACGCGCTGAAAACCCGCTAATAGGTCTATGTACATTCCCAGGCGTGCAGTCAGCGCGCAGCTCGCCCACCGGCTCCTCCGCGCAGTCCGGCTGCAGCCCGCGCGGAGCTGACGCGCCGCCCAGCGACGAGCGACGCTTCGGGCCCGTCGGCGCGCGACACACACCCATGCAGCCGCACAGAGGTGGCGACACCTAGCTCATAGCATTCACGCATTACTTTTTGTAATTTCATCACCACTGCTCTCAAAAACGGTGAAGGAAAACATCGTGAGGAAACCGGACACCTGCCAACCCGCAATGGGCCCGCGTGAGAGAGAGGAGGCCGTATGTCCCAGCAGTGGGAACATTATAGGCTGATTATGATGATATGCTGCTGCGCATGAGAGAATGACTAAAATATGACATGTCCTATTCCAGAGTCCAGCGTGTTCCTCCCGGACTCCAGCATCACGAACCTGTCGTCTCTGGAAGTGTCAGAGCGCGAGATAGAATCCTTCAAGCGGTTCGACTTCTACTTCGAGCCGCCGCAGCACAAGCCCAAGGTGCAGCTGGACGTGCGGGACATCGCCGCCGCGCTCAGGCAGAACCATAAGTAACTTGAGCTCAACAAACCCTACAATAATACAGAAATACCCGGCTGTGGAAATAGATGTTCTATATTTGAGATCAATTTGCTAGAGAAACTCCGTAGATGTGACGGGTATCGATGGCTGAACAGAAACTGATGCACTTAAAGTAGCTAAACTACCTGAGGTCAATGACCTCAAAACATCAGCAAAAATTTTGTTTTCGTGTATAGATATCGACATCCGTAACATGAGTGGAGTTCCGCTAGCTTATTTAACCTAACTTTGTATATAGTGGTAGTGGTCATTGTGCGTCGATGTCGCCTACAACCTGTATTATTTACTTTCAAAGATAAACAACAGCCTGTATACACGCCATAAGTTTAACATTCTGTAGATTCCATTATTACATTTAAAACTTAACATGTATAAATTCAATTCTAAAAGAATAAGTTAAAAAAAGGCAACATTTATTTGAAAAATATTTTAATGTACGCGGATTGTTATGGTTTATAATGTTGAAGCAGTCACTGCCTGATGCTGGAATATGTGTTATAATCATCTTTGGTAGCTCAAAGCATTAGATATGACACTCCTACAGTTATGTGTCTCTAATTCTACATCACTGTCAAAGGATGATGTAGAGTGAGTCCTGATGAGCAGGATATATAATAGAAAAAAAAACTGTCAAAGGAAATTGATCTTTATACTCTTTCTGATAAAGCTGTTGTTGGGTTGAGGCTTAGCTAAAATAATTGTAGATAAATTCTGACAAGACAATGGTGTTTGAGACTCACAAGAGCGCTTTTCAAGTTTATTACCGAATAGTTTATTGTTTGAAAGAACATCATCAAATTGATAACCTTCTTTTTGAAGTCAGTTGAAAAGGAGATCAGTCAATGATAAATACATCTAAAAAGTTTCACATGAGCTTGTCCATGTGTTTTTAAAAGCATTTGAAGGGACCTTAAACAACATTTGAAACATATTGTACAGTCAGCCCCACCAGCTTTTGATTGGCTTCTAATGTTACCGCGGCATGAGGTATTCCCATATACCTTTTGCAGACGAAATTGAACAAAAAAATACATTTAAAACTACAGTCGCCCATCTGCTTAGCAACTTCCCATCCTTGTTGCGGTCGGCTACCAGTCTAACCGGATGCCGCTGAATACTTTCATCCAGTACTTTACATGGAGCGACTGCCTATCTGATCTCCACAATAGTCATGAAATTTTAAACTTTAAAAGCGCTCTTGTGAATTTAGCCTTAGTAACATAAATATCGGTAATACCTGTCCCATTGCTGGGCAAAGATCTCCTCATAGAGAGGCACAACGAACATTGATCACCACGCTTGCTCAATGTGATTTCTATAAAAGTGACTAAAGCGATATAAGCCCTGTTTCTTGATAAGCTCCGGTTAACTTATCTAGCAGATATGTATCTGATAGATATTCCATAACCGGATAAACAGGTACTTAGATGACACGATTATCTTCGGATAAAATTAAGGATGTGAATTACTGCCATGTAAAGATGATATTGACAAGCTGGCTACATAAGCCACGCGTTGTATGAGTTGATGTTTTTATACTTGTAAACATTAAGACAGCGAAATTATCGCAAAACTTGGAATGACGAAAAATTAATCTAGAATTAAAATATGGTTGTATAATGACATGATCTATTGCGAAAATAGACCATATAACCGTGGAGTAATGAGGAAAGTGGCTTGAGTCGCTCTAGGATGCTGTTTAGGGCATTTGTCATGTGTATTAATGGTTAATGAGTTTTCGAGCTCGAAACTGAGTCGGAAAGTTTGAGATAGCTATTTCAATACTGGTAAAGGAATGATTAAGAAATGAGTTAGTTTTTGCTCTTGATAGCAGCAATTCTGCTCAGTACCATAATGTAGCCACTTGAATATTTTCCTCATTACTCCATGGTATAAACAGAGCATTAAAAATCGATAAACAATACTTAGGAGGCGAAAGAATTGATAAAGAATTCAGATATCTGCGATACGATTTTTTTAATGGGAAAAATTCTGTGAATTAAAAAAGATATGATGTCGAAAGGAAAAAACTATTGTTTATCGTTTTCTAATGTCTCTGTGAGAGTGCAGATTGGTTCTTGTGGCACTCGAGAGACATTGTCCGCAAGACGATGTAAGTAAACAGTTCTGTCCGACATTGAATTGAAAACAAGATGGCGTCGTTCGATGCCGCGCGCCACAAGAAGCATGCAGCGCTATGAAAGGACGTGACCTTTATTATAAGAGATGTGGTAAAAACGTTTATATTCAGTCTCCAGTTGTATCACATTACATAAATATATAGTATTTTGTCGATTACTGCGTTCAGTTGGTTGTATGATGTAAAACTTAAGTGAAATACAATATCATAGATGACGAATGTGTTTTATTTTATTGTAGTACGTATCCCAAAGAAACTAGTATACAAATATTGCGTACCTCTACGCAGAGTTATAAAGGGTGTAACAAGACCGTTAACGAAGCCGAAAGGCACTTGTTCTCCTCGTCTGACATCTGGGAACCTTCTAGTTACGGAGATATTGGGGGTCAACGTTCCAGCCTTTTCGCAACTTTTTCTTATTTACAGATTTTTACATTAAACACCTCCGACGACCCCCTTACTATTAAATCCATCCATCAGCACAACGTTTTGAGTGCGTAACATTGAGTCCTACTGTATAACGTGATTTTTCTGTCCAAAAAATAAAGTCGTTTCCCAGCAATAATTTTTGCATAAAGTTACTTAGTTTGATGTACAGAATGCTTGGTTGAGGGCTTCGTGAAGGGTTTGTTACACCCTGTAAGCCCCTTTTGGACAAGAAGATAGAAATCATCATTCTCCTGGCCTTATCCCATTGTATTCGTGGTCGGCGCAGCATGTCTTCTTCTTCCATACTTCTCTATTACTCGTCATCTCAGCAGTCACCTCCTTTCTAGCCATATCATCCTTCACACAGTCCATCCAGCGTTTCTTTGGTCTTCCTCTACTCTTATACCCATTCACATTCATACTCAAAACTGGAGTTTCTTCCCCGTTCTTCTCCATAGAGATCTACGCTTTGGAATGTGCAACTACAGTACTTTCACAAGTTATTATGCCTTGTGTCTGACTGTAGCTTCGCCTTCTTTGTTTTTCTGACATTCAAAAGTACCTGTTATGGTCTAATTGAAATAAATGCTTTGAGTTTGAGCTCTATTTAGTGATAATAAAAATGACACTTCTCATTTGAAGAATGAAGTGTTGGGGGTCAATCATGGTAGCCATGTTACATACAAAAATAGCCAGAAGCAGGGCATGTTATTTATATCTAGCTTTTGTAAGAATAGGATATCACTTCAGGGTGAACAATTGAAACCAGCACGTTGCATTATTGTCATTTAATTACTTCACAAAAAATACATAATTGTACGTAAAATTATAACTTACACATACTTTCCAGATACAAATCACAAAGCGTATTACACTTTAGAGTAGTTGACTGTTCACTAACATTAGGCGATACATAAACAGATGCCTAAATATAAGTGCGCTGAGCTGGGCGTTGAGGATTTGAAAGAGTGAACACGCATTATTACCGACGTCTATGGAGGTCTGCAACATGACAATCTATTTAAAGCCAAAGATCTAAACGCTAGACATGCTCTCACCGTCCTACGTAACATAACACCACGCCTGTAGCCCCGAAGGGTAAGGCAGAGGTGTACCTAATAGTACACCCACATTACACCAGTTATGTTAAGTCCTATGTAATAAGGGGCGAAGCCTATAGCCATCAACCGGGCACAAATCCACAAATCCAGACTCCGTGGCTGCTACTGAGAAATTTCTGATGGAAAACCCAATAACACTTTGAACGAACCGGGAACGAACCCAGGACCTCATGCTCAGCAGTCGCGCTAGCGACCACTACACCGACGACACAGTCAAACATCGAAGGAATGATTTTCATTATGAGAAAGCGAGACAATACTATGACGGCACGGTCGGCGCAGTGGCTGAGCGACTGGCTGCCGCGCTGTGTGTCGCGGGTTCCATTCACGGAACAAATATTTGTATGATCTACAGGTAGTTGGTCCGTGTCTGGCTGTTTGTGTGTGTGTAGTTTAAATGTTTGTAAACGCACCCACGATACAGGAGACATTCCTAGTGAGGGGGCAACGTTTAAAAAAAACATCGTAAAAGAGACGCAACCATTACTCAAAACTGTAAGGTACATCTATTTCAATCTTAGTTAAAACAGTCAACGACTCTATTACAGAATATATATGTTTCACATTATTATCATTGTACTTTTCATTTCGCTATAATCAGCTAGACAGGAGCCAGAGGCGAACTGTTAACAGTCTACTAATATATGTAGGGATGTTGGATGTCTGCAATACAGGGCGTACGGTACAGGCGCCAGCACATCAAGCTACTCGAAACTGTCACTTAATGCTTTAGCGATAAAGTTAAAAATCTATTGAGAGCGTTAATGTCTTACGGCATTACATACAAAATTTGAACTCATTTGTTTTCGAAATGACTGAACCGATTTTAATGAAACTTCATACGCATGAGCAGGATACATATGTCTAAAAAGTTATTAGAGAACATTTTGGAATTGTCTTTTTAAAAAAATATGTAAATTTCTGTTTCTATGTAAAATCTAAAATCGGTTTAATTTAGCTGTACCACTATTTTTAGAATATGTTCTCTGTCAACTTTTTAGACCCATGTATCCTGCTTATCCGTATAAAGATTCATTAAAATCGGTTCAGTCATTTCGAAAACAAATGAGTTCAAAGTTTGTATGAAATGCCGTAAGACGCTATCGTTCTTAATTGAGTGAATTAAAACATATGTCTGGCGAATGATGCTGACGTACTGTAATACTAAACTGAGCGACCACATTGCTTCAATTAGGTTAGAGCTGAGACCAACCACTCGCGAGCTGAGCGAGCGAAGCGAGTAATGTCAAGTTGGTTTTATCGAAGGGGTTTCAATATTTTAGTATGCGGCCAGGCCGGACTAGCTTCCGTCATTTTATTTTCAACATAGCAGCGACGCATAAAACCTGTATTAATCAATAGCTGGCATTAATACAAACAAGTATTGAAATCTTCTAAAGCATCAGTTCTCACTTTGATTGTATACAGAGTGAATTTTCCAAGTAGGCGTGGATGGCCAAATCCGAAACTATGAGGAATATCGAAAAATGCTCAAAGGAGTTTCGAGCTCGATTTTGATGAAAACTAAAACTGCATCTTTAGATTTTGGAAAAATCTTTATTCCTGGCCAGGAATCGAACCCGTTGATTTTGAAAAAAAAAAACACACTGTATTATTACATAAAGAAAAATGTAAAATTTTATGTTTTTTCATATTTTAGATTAATTTCCTTGATTGAAGACACCCGCAGCGGAGTCGATTTTCACAACATTACGTTCTACTCGTAATTTAAATTTTGTTGACTCTTCGTGGCCTTAGGCCATAATAAAAGAAAAAAATCGTAAACAATTGAAATTAGAACTGACATGTGAGTTGGCGCCAATAGTGATTTTGTTCGACGTTTCGTTGATTACTACGAACTATTATGTATTTTATCAAAATTGAACTCTTTCCTTTAGTTTGCCATATGTCATTATTTCCAAGAATCAGATCCATAATAGCGACACGGTGTAATAATACAGTATGAGATTTTTTTTCAAAACCGACAGGTTTGATTCCTGGCTAGGAATATTGATTTTTCAAAAATCTAATGATGCAGTTTTAGTTTTCATCAAAATCGAGCTCGACACTCCTTTGAGCATTTTTAGATATTCCTCATAGTTTCGGATTTGGTCATCATCATATATATCTCGGAAAAGGGACGGTATAGAAGATTTTGTGTCATTCAATACTTGTTTATATTGACGACAGTTATTGATTTAAACAGGCCTGATGCGTGGTCAACATTAAATGGCGAAAAAGTTATATCAATCCGTTCAAAACAAAGATTTCGAAGTCACCATCTTCATGATCTAATGTCTGTTAAAATACCCTTAACGAAGCCGAAAGGCACTTGCTCTCCCCGTCATTGCGATATTGTTTTTTGTTCTAGACCATACCTGGGAACCTTCTAGTTACGGAGATATTGGAGGTCAAAGTTCCAACATTTTTAACATTTTTTCAACTACATGTTTTTAATAATATAACTTTAAATACCTCAATGACCCCCGTACTATTCAATGCATCCATCAGCACAATGTTTCGCGTGCGTTACACTGAGTCCAACCGTAAACTGTAATGTTTGCGTAGAGTTACTTAGTTTGATGTTCAGAATGCTGAAGGTTGACGGCTTCGTGAAGGGTCCACCTACTATGTCAGTAAGCCATACTCAGTATGTTCCCACCTCTAATCAGTATTCACACTCGCTCGTCTAAACAGCATCCTATAGCCCGTCGTGCGGGTGACCGTCCAAGCACGCGAACATCAGTGGAGCCTCTTGTGCGCCTGCGCGCGCGGCGAGTGGTCGCAGCGGCGCTTGCGGCGCGAGGGGGCGCTGTCCACCAGCCGGCGTGCGCCTGCGCGCGCATGAGCATGCCGAGTGGGATCTGTACCTGAGAGGGGGGCCTGTCCCCATGCCAGACTTGTCTTGCAACAACAAGGGAGAATGATATGGACAGCGCCGCCGAGGGCCCAGAATGATATGGACAGCGCCGCCGAGGGCCCAGGATGATATGGACAGCGCCGCCGAGGGCCCAGAATGATATCCTAGATGCGTCGTACCCACTGCGAAGGCTAGTTCGAGTTGGCGCGAGAAAACAGTTCGTGGAAGGAATCGGGGGAGTCTTTTGCCCACCAGAGGGCCAGTACAGGCAAAGGGGAAAAAAGGTTCCTGTCACTGGCTAGCACGGTTCCAAATTATCAAGATAATTATTTCCTTTGTTAATTATTATGATATTCATCTGATGATTATCAGATACGTCATTGTATTATTTATCAATGCTCGATCTACTGAACCGATTTTGAAAATTCTTTCACTACAAGAAGCTACTTATCTCCGAGTGCCATAAGGCTATATTGACAACGTGCCTGTGGTACGAGAAACTCGTGGAACAAAAGACGAAACGAGCTTATACGCGTTGAAAACCCGCTAATAGGTCTATGTACATTCCCAGGCGTGCAGTCAGCGCGCAGCTCGCCCACCGGCTCCTCCGCGCAGTCCGGCTGCAGCCCGCGCGGAGCTGACGCGCCGCACAGCGACGAGCGACGCTTCGGGCCCGTCGGCGCGCGACACACACCCATGCAGCCGCACAGAGGTGGCGACACCTAGCTCATAGCATTCATACATTCGTGGGTTCGAACCCAGGCAGGCGCATTACTTTTTGTAATTTCATCACCACTGCTCTCAAAAACGGTGAAGGAAAACATCGTGAGGAAACCGGCATGTCCTAGAACCAAAAATTCGAAGACATGTGACACCTGCCAACCCGCAATGGGCCCGCGTGAGAGAGAGAGGAGGCCGTATGTCCCAGCAGTGGGAACATTATAGGCTGATTATGATGATATGCTGCTGCGCATGAGAGAATGACTAAAATATGACATGTCCTATTCCAGAGTCCAGCGTGTTCCTCCCGGACTCCAGCATCACGAACCTGTCGTCTCTGGAAGTGTCAGAGCGCGAGATAGAATCCTTCAAGCGGTTCGACTTCTACTTCGAGCCGCCGCAGCACAAGCCCAAGGTGCAGCTGGACGTGCGGGACATCGCCGCCGCGCTCAGGCAGAACCATAAGTAACTTGAGCTCAATAAACCCTACAATAATACAGAAATACCCGGCTGTGGAAATAGATGTTCTATATTTGAGATCAATTTGCTAGAGAAACTCCGTAGATGTGACGGGTATCGATGGCTGAACAGAAACTGATGCACTTAAAGTAGCTAAACTACCTGAGGTCAATGACCTCAAAACATCAGCAAAAATTTTGTTTTCGTGTATAGATATCGACATCCGTAACATGAGTGGAGTTCCGCTAGCTTATTTAACCTGACTTTGTATATGGTGGTAGTGGTCATTGTGCGTCGATGTCGCCTACAACCTGTATTATTTACTTTCAAAGATAAACAACAGCCTGTATACACGCCATAAGTTTAACATTCTGTAGATTCCATTATTACATTTAAAACTTAACATGTATAAATTCAATTCTAAAAGAATAAGTTAAAAAAAGGCAACATTTATTTGAAAAATATTTTAATGTACGCGGATTGTTATGGTTTATAATGTTGAAGCAGTCACTGCCTGATGCTGGAATATGTGTTATAATCATCTTTGGTAGCTCAAAGCATTAGATATGACACTCCTACAGTTATGTGTCTCTAATTCTACATCACTGTCAAAGGATGATGTAGAGTGAGTCCTGATGAGCAGGATATATAATAGAAAAAAAAACTGTCAAAGGAAATTGATCTTTATACTCTTTCTGATAAGGCTGTTGTTGGGTTGAGGCTTAGCTAAAATAATTATAGTTAAATTCTGACAAGACAATGGTGTTTGAGACTCACAAGAGCGCTTTTCAAGTTTATTACCGAATAGTTTATTGTTTGAAAGAACATCATCAAATTGATAACCTTCTTTTTGAAGTCAGTTGAAAAGGAGATCAGTCAATGATAAATACATCTAAAAAGTTTCACATGAGCTTGTCCATGTGTTTTTAAAAGCATTTGAAGGGACCTTAAACAACATTTGAAACATATTGTACAGTCAGCCCCACCAGCTTTTGATTGGCTTCTAATGTTACCGCGGCATGAGGTATTCCCATATACCTTTTGCAGACGAAATTGAACAAAAAAATACATTTAAAACTACAGTCGCCCATCTGCTTAGCAACTTCCCATCCTTGTTGCGGTCGGCTACCAGTCTAACCGGATGCCGCTGAATACTTTCATCCAGTACTTTACATGGAGCGACTGCCTATCTGATCTCCACAATAGTCATGAAATTTTAAACTTTAAAAGCGCTCTTGTGAATTTAGCCTTAGTAACATAAATATCGGTAATACCTGTCCCATTGCTGGGCAAAGATCTCCTCATAGAGAGGCACAACGAACATTGATCACCACGCTTGCTCAATGTGATTTCTATAAAAGTGACTAAAGCGATATAAGCCCTGTTTCTTGATAAGCTCCGGTTAACTTATCTAGCAGATATGTATCTGATAGATATTCCATAACCGGATAAACAGGTACTTAGATGACACGATTATCTTCGGATAAAATTAAGGATGTGAATTACTGCCATGTAAAGATGATATTGACAAGCTGGCTACATAAGCCACGCGTTGTATGAGTTGATGTTTTTATACTTGTAAACATTAAGACAGCGAAATTATCGCAAAACTTGGAATGACGAAAAATTAATCTAGAATTAAAATATGGTTGTATAATGACATGATCTATTGCGAAAATAGACCATATAACCGTGGAGTAATGAGGAAAGTGGCTTGAGTCGCTCTAGGATGCTGTTTAGGGCATTTGTCATGTGTATTAATGGTTAATGAGTTTTCGAGCTCGAAACTGAGTCGGAAAGTTTGAGATAGCTATTTCAATACTGGTAAAGGAATGATTAAGAAATGAGTTAGTTTTTGCTCTTGATAGCAGCAATTCTGCTCAGTACCATAATGTAGCCACTTGAATATTTTCCTCATTACTCCATGGTATAAACAGAGCATTAAAAATCGATAAACAATACTTAGGAGGCGAAAGAATTGATAAAGAATTCAGATATCTGCGATACGATTTTTTTAATGGGAAAAATTCTGTGAATTAAAAAAGATATGATGTCGAAAGGAAAAAACTATTGTTTATCGTTTTCTAATGTCTCTGTGAGAGTGCAGATTGGTTCTTGTGGCACTCGAGAGACATTGTCCGCAAGACGATGTAAGTAAACAGTTCTGTCCGACATTGAATTGAAAACAAGATGGCGTCGTTCGATGCCGCGCGCCACAAGAAGCATGCAGCGCTATGAAAGGACGTGACCTTTATTATAAGAGATGTGGTAAAAACGTTTATATTCAGTCTCCAGTTGTATCACATTACATAAATATATAGTATTTTGTCGATTACTGCGTTCAGTTGGTTGTATGATGTAAAACTTAAGTGAAATACAATATCATAGATGACGAATGTGTTTTATTTTATTGTAGTACGTATCCCAAAGAAACTAGTATACAAATATTGCGTACCTCTACGCAGAGTTATAAAGGGTGTAACAAGACCGTTAACGAAGCCGAAAGGCACTTGTTCTCCTCGTCTGACATCTGGGAACCTTCTAGTTACGGAGATATTGGGGGTCAACGTTCCAGCCTTTTCGCAACTTTTTCTTATTTACAGATTTTTACATTAAACACCTCCGACGACCCCCTTACTATTAAATCCATCCATCAGCACAACGTTTTGAGTGCGTAACATTGAGTCCTACTGTATAACGTGATTTTTCTGTCCAAAAAATAAAGTCGTTTCCCAGCAATAATTTTTGCATAAAGTTACTTAGTTTGATGTACAGAATGCTTGCATTCTGTACGGCTTCGTGAAGGGTTTGTTACACCCTGTAAGCCCCTTTTGGACAAGAAGATAGAAATCATCATTCTCCTGGCCTTATCCCATTGTATTCGTGGTCGGCGCAGCATGACTTCTGCTTCCATACTTGTCTATTACTCGTCATCTCAGCAGTCACCTCCTTTCTAGCCATATCATCCTTCACACAGTCCATCCATCGTTTCTTTGGTCTTCCTCTACTCGTATACCCATTCACATTCATACTCAAAACTTTCCTCAAGAAGATAGCAATGTCTATGGAAATGCTCTTTTGATTTAAAAGAGTGTCCATGGAGTTTCTTCCCCGTTCTTCTCCATAGAGATCTACGCTTTCGAATGGACAACTACAGTACTTTCACAAGTTATTATGCCTTGTGTCTGGGACTGTAGCCTCGGCTTCTTTGGTTTTCTGACATTCAAAAGTACCTGTTATGGTCTAATTGAAATAAATGCTTTGAGTTTGAGCTCTATTCAGTGATAATAAAAATGACACTTCTCATTTGAAGAATGAAGAGTTGGCGGTCAATCATGGTAGCCATGTTACATACAAAAATAGCCAGAAGCAGGGCATGTTATTTATATCTAGCTTTTGTAAGAATAGGATATCACTTCAGGGTGAACAATTGAAACCAGCAGATTACATTATTGTCATTTAATTACTTCACAAAAAATACATAATTGTACGTAAAATTATAACTTACACATACTTTCCAGATACAAATCACAAAGCGTATTACACTTTAGAGTAGTTGACTGTTCACTAACATTAGGCGTTACATAAACAGACGCCGAAATATAAGTGCGCTGAGCTGGGCGTTGAGGATTTGAAAGAGTGAACACGCATTACCGACGTCTATGGACGTCTGCAAAATGACATTCTATTTAAAGCCAAAGATCTAAACGCTAGACATGCTCTCACCGTCCTACGTAACATAACATCACGCCTGTACCCCCGAAGGGATAGGCAGAGGTGTACAAATAATACACCATCATCTCGTCAGCTATGTTACATAACTCCCATATAAGAGGGGAGAGCTTATTGACATAAATCGACCACAATCCAGACTCCGTGGCTGCTACTGAGAAATTTCCGATGAAACCCAATAACACTTTGCCCGAACCGGGAACGAACCCAGGACCTCATGCTCAGCAGTCGCGCTAGCGATCACTACACCAACGACACAGTCAAACATCGAAGGAATGATTTTCATTATGAGAAAGCGAGACAATATCATGACGGCACGGTCGGCGCAGTGGCTGAGCGATTGGCTGCCGCGCTGTGTGTCGCGGGTTCCATTCACGGAACAAATATTTGTATGATCTACAGGTAGTTGTTCCGTGTCTGGCTGTTTGTGTATGTGAGTTTAAATGTTTGTAAACGCACCCACGATACAGGAGACATTCATAGTGAGGGGGCAACGTTTAAAAAAAACATCGTAAAAGAGACGCAACCATTACTTAAAACTGTAAGGTACATCTATTTCAATCTTAGTTAAAACAGTCAACTACTCTATTACAGAATATATCTGTTTGACATTATAAACATTGTACTTTTCATTTCGCTATAATAAGCTAGACAGGAGCCAGAGGCGAACTGTTAACAGTCTACTAATATATGTAGGGATGTTGGATGTCTGCAATACAGGGCGTAAGGTACAGGCGCCAGCACATCAAGCTACTCGAAACTGTCACTTAATGCTTTAGCGATAAAGTTAAAAATCTATTGAGAGCGTTAACGTCTTACGGCATTTCGTACAAACTTTGAACTCATTTGTTTTCGAAATGACTGAACCGATTTTAATGAAACTTCATACGCATGAGCAGGATACATGTCTAAAAAGTTATTAGAGAACATTTTGGAATTGTCTTTTTAAAAAAAAATGTAAATTTCTGTTTCTATGGAAAATCTAAAATCGGTCTAATTTAGCTGTAACACTATTTTTAGAATATGTTCTCTGTCAACTTTTTAGACCTATGTATCCTGCTTATCCGTATGAAGTTTCATTAAAATCGGTTCAGTCATTTCGAAAACAAATGAGTTCAAAGTTTGTACCACATTGCTTCAGTTAGGTTAGAGCTGAGACCAACCACTCGCGAGCTGAGCGAGCGAAGCGAGTAATGTCAAGTTGGTTTTATCGAAGGGGTTTCAATATTTTAGTATGCGGCCAGGCCGGACTAGCTTCCGTCATTTTATTTTCAACATAGCAGCGACGCATAAAACCTGTATTAATCAATAGCTGGCATTAATACAAACAAGTATTGAAATCTTCTAAAGCATCAGTTCTCACTTTGATTGTATACAGAGTGAATTTTCCAAGTGTGCGTGGATGGCCAAATCCGAAACTATGAGGAATATCGAAAAATGCTCAAAGGAGTTTCGAGCTCGATTTTGATGAAAACTAAAACTGCATCTTTAGATTTTGGAAAAATCTTTATTCCTGGCCAGGAATCGAACCCGTTGATTTTGAAAAAAAAACACACTGTATTATTACACCATTCAATAGCGTCGCTAATAAGACTAAAGAAAAATGTAAAATTTTATGTTTTTTCATATTTTAGATTAATATCCTTGATTGAAGACGCAGCGGAGTCGATTTTCACAACATTACGTTCTACTCGTAATTTAAATTTTGTTGACTCTTCGTGGCCTTAGGCCATATTAAAAGAAAAAAATCGTAAACAGTTGAAATTAGAACTGACATGTGAGTTGGCGCCAATAGTGATTTTGTTCGACGTTTCGTTGATTACTACGAACTATTATGTATTTTATCAAAATTGAACTTTTTCCTTTAGTTTGCCATATGTCGTTTCCTAGAATTAGATCCATAATAGCGACACTAGAATGGTGTAATAATACAGTATGAGTTTTTTTTTCAACACCGACAGGTTTGATTCCTGGCTAGGAATATTGATTTTTCAAAAATCGAATGATGCAGTTTTAGTTTTCATCACAATCGAGCTCGACACTCCTTTGAGCATTTTTAGATATTCCTCATAGTTTCGGATTTGGTCATCATCATATATATCTCGGAAAAGGGACGGTATAGAAGATTTTGTGTCATTCAATACTTGCTTATATTGACGACAGTTATTGATTTAAACAGGCCTGATGCGTGGTCAACATTAAATGGCGAAAAAGTTATATCAATCCGTTCAAAACAAAGATTTCGAAGTCACCATCTTCATGATCTAATGTCTGTTAAAATACCCTTAACGAAGCCGAAAGGCACTTGCTCTCCCCGTCATTGCGATATTGTTTTTTGTTCTAGACCATACCTGGGAACCTTCTAGTTACGGAGATATTGGGGGTCAAAGTTCCAACATTTTTAACATTTTTTCAACTACATGTTTTTAATAATATAACTTTAAATACCTCAATGACCCCCGTACTATTCAATGCATCCATCAGCACAATGTTTCGCGTGCGTTACACTGAGTCCAACCGTAAACTGTAATGTTTGCGTAGAGTTACTTAGTTTGATGTTCAGAATGCTGAAGGTTGACGGCTTCGTGAAGGGTCCACCTACTATGTCAGTAAGCCATACTCAGTATGTTCCCACCTCTAATCAGTATTCACACTCGCTCGTCTAAACAGCATCCTATAGCCCGTCGTGCGGGTGACCGTCCAAGCACGCGAACATCAGTGGAGCCTCTTGTGCGCCTGCGCGCGCGGCGAGTGGTCGCGGCGGCGCTTGCGGCGCGAGGGGGCGCTGTCCACCAGCCCGGCGTGCGCCTGCGCACACAGGAGCATGCCGAGTTGGTTCTGTGCCTGGCGGAGATAGAGAGAACAAAAAAATTAGCGCAGTATAACATAAGAAGAAGCATTGCCTTTACTTAGGTCAAGTAGTCTCTTTCTAGGCAAGACAAGAAAGTCGCAAGACGAACAGAAAAGGCCTGGAAGAGCTACTGGTCCAGCATCATCATCTGCCCAGCCTTTTCCCAACTATGTAGGGGTCGGCTTCCAGTCTAACCGGATGCAGCTGAATACCAGTATTTTACATGGAGCGACTGCCTATCTGACCTCCACAACCCAGTTAGTACTGGGTAATACGATAAGACTGGTTGTCAGAATTTTTGGGCCACTGACTACGTGTAACGACTGTCAAAGATCTACAGATGACAGCCGGGACCAACGGCTTAACGTGCTTTCCGAGGCACGGAGGAAACTCTGTATGTAATGGGCGGTCACCCATCCACAGACCAACCTAGGCGAGCGCGGCGTAACCTAAAGTTCGACCCGAGCGTCTGTTATTATTTTGCCACGAGCTACTGGTCCATGAAATAACTATTTAAGGGTGAGTTGCTTATGGCACTGAAACGCAAACTTATGTATGTATTCTCCCCGTCTTAATTTATGTGGCACAAACTTGGCCTTGACTAACATCCAGAAGTCCAAACTCAAGATTTGTCAACGAGCAATGGAGCGCAGTATACTAGGTGTTAAATAAACAGATCGTGATCGAGACACAATACTGCGCTCCAAAACAAATATAGTTGACGTGGCTTAAAACGCTACCTAACTCAAATGGGACATAAACCGACCCCGGTACAGATGCTGTACTTACTGGCAGGAATAGCGGCACCAGAAGTTCGCAGAATATTGGCAAGCTCTAGTGCAAGAGCCAAATGGTTTCTAACACACGACATATAAATACCCTCTTAAAATACCCCTTTACATATAAATACCCTCGTGTCGCAAATGCCGAAATGCCGAAACAGTTTTTTGAAATGTTTCACCCCACTCACTAGCGCGCGGTCTACGGAAAGACTAAAGCTGTGGCGAGGTAGTGCATCCTTACCTAACCCATTCGTTCCACCTGCTGAAAATGTCCCACCTGGACATGACCTGGACCTACAAGTCTTTAAATAGACTCCGGACTCAGGTTGGTCGCAGCAAGGAAAACCTGCTCAGGTGGAGTTTCATTAATGACTCTGCTCTGGAGTGTAAATGTGGTGCTGTTCTATAAACGATGGGGCACTTAGTATCCTGCGTGTCCTGTTGTTTGTTCACTACAGGAACTAATGGACGCTACGAAAAGCGACAAACTAGTAGCTCAATTCTGGGCCGACACCATTTAGATTGCCATCGACACGCTAAGAAGAAGAAGAAAGAATGGGACTGCGCAGGACACGTCTGCCGGACAAACTATATGCCAATATAGTCGGAAACTGGTGCCCTGACACAGTGAGGCGGGGTCGCGGAAGGCCACGGAAGAGATAGCGGGACGAACTGGACAGGTTCCGTCCGAACTGGAAGGAGGACGTGGGTTCGCGAGAAATGAAAAGAGTTGAGGGAGGCCTTAACCCAGGAGTGGGACAGAGCAGGCAAGGAAAAAAAGTACGAAGGAAAATAACAGTAAAAGGCTCATTTTACGCAGCTGTGAAACACATTCCGGTTTTTTTTTCGGAAGCATTTAACCCTTCGTGTGCCGTAACGTAGATCTACACGAGACACAATAGGTTTTTAATTGTGTCTATATAGGGTGACTGGTAATTAGTGACCGATACTTAAACACGTGATTCTACTCATGATAACAAACAACTTTCCCAAAGGAACTTTTTTTTTTAACTCATTTAATTTTATCACAGTAATACAACAGCTGTATGAAATTCCCACGCGCGCACTTTTGACCTATCAACTGGTAGCCGCGTGACGCCGTTATGTCTCATTACAATGGGTGGGTAGGCAGAGCACCCGCGCGCGCGCCCGACCACACAGGCCGGCCGCCACGTGACGTTATCGGTGTACATAAGCAGTGTAGGTAGGTACCTACATGTTTAGGTAGACGCTAAATTAAAAAATAATAACCAATGACATCAAAAACTGAGCCACGGAGCGTAGGCCTAAGCTGCAAACGCGACGCTCCGGCCGCCGCGTGGCCATTTAGGTACAGTGATGTACCTACATAAAGCTTCTCTGTTTACGACACGGCGAGGAGAGTAAAATAAATAATAAATTATCTAGTATTTTGGCACTTTACGTGCGCGCGCTACAATAAATACCTAAATGCATTATCTTTCTATCGAAACAAACTAACTTCAGAAATTGCGTTTGTTTTGTTACCTACACGATGTTTAGAAACGGCAAAGATACCGCTACATTACCTGACTTCTCGACACGGGGAATTGTTCAAGTTATTCCCATCACACTTTTCTAGGCTTTGGACTAGCAGTCTGTTAACGATATTTGAGTCTGAATCAGAAGCATGGCAATCAAAATGTCTGTATTTTAATGCTTCGCCATTACCGCCTTCCGAGTAGTAACACATCACCATAATCACTGTACTCACTCGCATCAAAGAAAATCAAAACATGCGCTTGCGACGCGCTCTCCGGGGTGACTGTTTTTAGTGTTTTACGTCATTACTGCACTGAGGCTAAGGGTGCGGGCGGGTGGGGAGCGCGAGACGCTACTAGTACAAGTACATTTTTGCCCCTTCCCGAGGTCAGACTATCAGCTGATAGATTGTGCCTACTTTTTATGTTGGGCGCGCGCGTTCCTAGATATTTTGTAGTTATGCGGACATATGTTGCATCGGCGACGGTTAACGGCGTCACGCGGCTACCAGTTGATAGGTCAAAAGCGCGCGCGTGGGAATTTCATACAGCTGTTGTGTTATTGTGATAAAATTAAATGAGTTTAAAAAAAAAGTTTCTTTGGGAAAGTTGTTTGTTATCATGAGTAGAATCACGTGTTTAAGTATCGGTCACTAATTACCAGTCACCCTATATACTCGGCATACGAAAGGTTAAAGGCATTTAAAACTACTTTTCAAATGGACCTGAAGTTGTGAAGTGACGAATGAATATTTTGAGGCACATTATCAGTTTTGCCTTTAAGTATATTATTATTCGACGCAGAAAAAGCGTATCCTCGACACACTTTGCATATTACAGCTTCAACATAATGTTTCTTTAAAAAAATATATAGTTTAGGAATCAATTCAAAATATCATGTATACATTGTGATTTTTCATAATGTGCACTTATCGAAATGAGAGAAACTATGCTTAATTTTATCGACGGAAAAAATATTTAAAAAAATAATCTTTTTTTTTTTTTTTGTATTTTTGTTTGTAATATTGTACGTAGCCGTGTGCAAGCCACACAGATACAATGAGGAATAACTTAAAAAGTAATAAAAAAGGTAGGCAATGGGGGTGTCTTATTGAGAAATTTTACGATTATAGTAAAAATTAAAAAAAATACAGATTTCCTAAAAAAAACATGTTCATTATCAATTGAGGGTAGTTTTTTTTTCACAATTTTATGAGGACGCCTAATTATTTCCAATCATTATGGAGTTTGTTTCATAGCGATAGATCATTAAGTTCAAAAGTTACACCGTTTTGTTTACACTGTGGTCACAGCAGCGCACATTTTTTTTTTAAATTCCATAAAAAATATAAAAAATATTTCGATTTTTTTAGATATTTTTAGATATTTTTTCCGTCGATAAAATTAAGCATAGATTCCCTCATTTTGATATGTACACATTATGAAGAATCACACTGTATAACTTAACTTCTAAAATTCATCTTATTCTTTGACATGAAAAACGTAACAACTGCAACAATCAGTTTGGCGAGAGCAAGGCGGGCGCGATTGCACCAATGAGAACGCGCCATTCGATTCATATGGGACGAATCGTTATGTGTAGTCAGTTAAATAAGAGTCCACTAGATTGTAGATCTTTTATTTAATTAAAATAAACACTAACACGCCTCAACATCGTAAAAAGGCATTGGGCAAGGAAAACATAGAATGCAAGAGCGAGCGAAGCGAATCCGGGACTTGAGGCACCCCGAGTCGGACTGGTTAGGTTCAAAAAGATGACGGGGTCTAGTGAACGAGCTAAGAGAACGAACTAAGACCCCGCCATCCCCTTCGTGTTAGGTTACTTTAAACCCTGCAGACAGAAATAGAAACAGTTACATCGACTACGCCTCAGTACAAAATATTTGTTGGAAATGTAAACGGAACTCAATCGGTTATTTGTTTCTTTATTTGTCTCTGGACACTTTCAAGGAACTGTCAACGGTCTCTGTATCTAAGTCGCTATTTAATAAATTCTTTTCTTTAATCTTGTCTCTTCATTACATTAATTCATCATTTTATGGGCGCAGAATGTTTTCCTACGATTATTAAAAGTATTATTTTGAGTTCAGACAGATTGTCATAGTTTTCCCCAGTTCGAAATTTATAATCTCCAAGCATCATGGCCGATACCAAGACAACCATTGAAAAACTACGTGGTGTTGATAATTACGGTATTTGGAAGTTTGTAACAAAGATGTTACTGATACATGAAGAATTATGGGATGCTGTGGAAGAAAAGAAGGGAAAAGATGACAGAATACAGAAAAAGGCATTAGCACGTATTTGTCATCTTGTTCAGCCATGC
Organism: Eugnorisma glareosa; assembly: GCA_947578425.1. Lineage (NCBI taxonomy): Eukaryota > Metazoa > Arthropoda > Insecta > Lepidoptera > Noctuidae > Eugnorisma > Eugnorisma glareosa. The sequence continues at coordinate 4,048,218 of OX387984.1, forward strand.
GTATACCCGCACATTAGAAACGCAGAGACGGCACACGAAGCATGGTGCAACCTTGAAAATGTCTATGAAGGTAAGGGCCTGAGCAGGCGCCTATCGTTATTACGCACGTTGTTCGGGATGAAACTTGATTCTTTCGAAAACATGGAGACATATCTCACAAAGGTAGCTGAGATAGGCCAACAGCTTGATGATATAGGTGCCAGCGTGGAAGACAATTTTCTAGCTATAGTTATGCTGAGCGGGCTCACATCTGACTACGACCCACTCATCATGACTTTGGAAAATTCTACGTTGAAACTCACAACAGAGTTTGTGAGATCAAGATTAACTCAGGAATATCAGCGGAGACAAGAACGAAACGATGTAGGCACAGCACTGAGTGTAAAGAAGCAGTCTAAAGTGTTCCGATGCTTCAGATGCAAGAAACCGGGGCACAGTATCAAAGATTGTCCTCGCAAAGCCAAGGATGGTGGCCATTCAATGGGCAAGGGCTCAGATAGGGCTTTGTTATCTGCGTTATCAGTTGAACTATCTGGTAATGTTTGGTATGTGGACTCAGGTGCTACCAGGCATATGTGCAATAACAAAAATATTCTACATGATTTTGCATGTGATACTCCAGTTGCGGTGAGTGTTGCGAATGGCGAGAAACTGATGTCATCCGGCAAAGGAAATGTGAAAATTCCTTTACAGAACACTTTAAGAACTGTAAGTGAAGTGTTATATGTACCTAAGTTAGCAACAAACTTGCTTTCTGTTAGTGCAATGACAGGTAAAGGTTTTACTGTTACATTTCAAGGGAATTTGTGTAAAATTTATGATGGCAAGGAGGTAGTTGCCACGGCTAGGTGCCAGAATGGTATTTATATACTTAATACCAAAGGTGAAGCTTCTTTTGTGGCTGAAGAGAGGCCATCTACTGTGTCTGTGAGTCAGGAAGGAAAAGTTTTTGTTTTACCAACACAGCAGGTTGTGGAGGTGGCTGTGCCAGTATCTCAGGTTGCGTCCAGGGAGTCGCAGGAGGTTTGGCATAAAAGGCTTGGACATCTCAATGCGCGGAGTATGCAGCTTTTAAAAGGTATGTCTACTGGCATGGATTTTGATAACTCAACTTTCAAATCATGTGTTGCTTGTATTCAGGGCAAACAAACAAAGTTACCTTTTCCGAAAAAGTCCAATAGTAGGGCTAAAGTCTCGTTGGGGCTTGTGCACAGTGATCTTTGTGGGCCATTTTCAAAGAATTCACTTAGTGGATCGAGATACTTTCTAACGTTTATTGATGATTTTACCAGGAAAACATATGTATATTTTTTAAAGTCGAAAAACCAAGTTTTTGATAAATTTAAGGAGTTTAAGGCTATGGTTGAAAATCAATCAGGTAACAAAATAAAAGTATTTCGTACTGACAATGGCGGTGAATACGTAAATAAATGTTTACAGGATTTTCTGAAGAGCTGCGGGATCCTTCACCAGACCACTGTACCCCACTCCCCACAACAAAACGGAGTTGCTGAACGAGCCAACCGCACCATTGTGGAGAAGGCCAGGTGCATGCTTCTTGATGCAGGCCTAGATCAGCGGTTCTGGGCAGAGGCGGTAAACACAGCTGTTTATCTAAAGAATATGACACCAACCAAAGCAGTTTTGGGTACTACTCCTGAGGAAAAATTGTCAAATAAAAAGGTAAACATTACTCACCTTAGAACTTTTGGCTGTTTAGCTTATGCACTGACAGAAAAACGCAAGAAACTTGATTCAAAGTGTAAAAAATACATCTTTGTGGGCTATTGTGAAGAGACAAAAGGGTACAGATTATTAAACCCTTCACGTCCGTCAGAATGCATAAAAGCGAGAAATGTAACATTCTTGGAAAATGAATTTTATTCATCAAGAAGTGAAACTAATGATTTCACTGAGCTAACATATTCTCACAATGAAAATTCTTCTTATACCTCCCATAACATTGTACGTGATATTGACAATGCTGCTTCAAAGTCACAAGAACAGTATATGTCAGATCAGTCGAGACCTGATCATCCTTTGTTAGATTCAAATGATGAAATAGGGATACTCAGTAATGCGAGATCTGATGAATCTAATTTGAGTCCTCGGAATAGTATTATATCAGTAAGTTCCTCTGAATCAGATGATTCGCGTGATGAAACTTACATTCCAGGCGACACATCAACGGATACTTCGGCAGAGTACAGCGAAGCTGTAAACTTGGCATCGCAATCCATTCACTTATCCGAAACCAGATGCCGTGATGACGAACCAGAAACGGTGGTGGAAGCTTTGCAAGGAACAGAATCCAATAAATGGAGAGATGCTATGTCAGATGAGTATAAATCATTTTTGGATAACAAATGTTGGACCTTGACTGACTTGCCTGAAGGGCAGAGACCTGTGAAGTGCAAGTGGGTTTATAAAAAGAAGAGAGGATTGAATGGAGAAATATTAAAATATAAAGCTCGATTAGTAGCAAAAGGTTACACACAAAAGTATGGTGTAAATTACTACGAAACTTTCTCACCAGTGGTGCGGTATTCAACAATTAGAATGCTGCTTGCTCTAGCTGCTGAGATGAACATGGAGATAGATCACCTTGATGTGAAAACGGCATTTTTGAATGGAGACCTCAAGGAGACCATATACATGGAACAACCGGAGGGCTTTGAAGACAAAAAGAACCCAAGGAAAGTCTATCGCCTGAATAAAGCGATTTATGGGCTTAAACAAGCGTCTAAGAGTTGGTATGAAAAGATAAATACAGTTTTAATAGAAAAACTGGGTTTTAGAAAGTTTTCTTCAGAACCATGTGTTTTTATGAAGAAACATGATGGTACTATGACCATCATAGCACTTTATGTCGATGACATAATCTTGTTTTCAAACAACAAACAAGAAACATTGGAGATTAAAAGGAAGCTCATGACTCAGTTTGAGATGAAGGATCTAGGGCCAGCTTATCACGTCCTTGGCTTGAAACTATGCAGAAGAGATGGCAAGTTGACTTTGGATCAGTCTAGTTATATCCAAAGAGTATTAGAGCGTTTTCAGATGTCTGATTGTAAGTCAGCGTGCACTCCCATGGAATCTGGGCTGAAGCTTATAAAAGCAGATTGCAAAGAAAATAATTTTCCATATAGAGAATTGGTTGGATGTTTGATGTACATTGCAGTCTGCACAAGGCCAGACATCGCTCATGCAGTAAGCATCCTAAGTCAGTTCAACGATTGTCATGCTGAATTACACTGGAAGGCAGCAAAAAGGGTGCTTCGATATCTGAAAGGTACGGTTAATCATTGTCTTACTTTCGAAAAGAGTAGCATGACTGTCAGCGCCTACGTTGATGCAGATTGGGCCGCCAATGAGATAGACCGAAGGTCATTCACTGGATTTGTTTTTAAAATAGGTAACTCCACAGTGTCGTGGGAAAGTAGAAAACAAAAGACAGTCGCTCTTTCCAGCACGGAGGCGGAGTATATGGCACTCTCTGACGCATTTAAAGAGGCTTTGTTTATCAGAACTTTCTTGTATGAATGTTTAGGTACCAGTTGTAAAATTACTATCTATAACGATAGTCAATCAGCGCAAAAACTTTGTATGAATCCTATGTATCATGCAAGAACTAAGCATATCGATGTACGGCATCACTTTATACGAGGAATTGTAAGCAAAGGTATTATTGATTTAAATTATTTGTCTACCGATCAAATGACGGCGGATGTTTTGACTAAACCTTTAACTAAAGAGAAAACTGAAAAAATTGTTAATCAGCTTGGTTTATCAGAGATAATTTAAATATAGTATTGTGTGTATGTTATACAATAATAAAGTTTAACTTGTAGCAAATTACATACGTTTATTTTGTACCTTTGTGAATACTTGTCCAAAGTTTTTGGCTATGAAGATATTTTTCATTCAATGTTGACAGTATCGTATACAAGTTGTAAGTTATGTATTTGGGTTGCTAACCTATATAATGCTTTCATATTGTTAATGATTGTTAAGGGCCAGTGTTGGAAATGTAAACGGAACTCAATCGGTTATTTGTTTCTTTATTGTCTCTGGACACTTTCAAGGAACTGTCAACAGTCTCTGTATCTAAGTCGCTATTTAATATATTCTTTTCTTTAATCTTGTCTCTTCATTACATTAAATTCATCAATATTGACGTTTACGGTATAATTCGAGAAACAAAAACCTGCTGTCCCATACATTTGGGTCGAGTGGGTATTGAAGTTTCGTACTGAACAGCATTTTTTTTTTTGAGATTTCTATTGTGTTCCCATGGAGAAAATTGATCAGTTTGATGGTCTAATTCGAACCCTGAAATATGACCACACCTTTTTGGTACATGATATATAATTATTTTAGAATCTTACTGCTTGAATATATGTTTGTCACATAAATTGCTGCGATAAAATAAAATAACAACCATGCTGGGATGTATTTACAGTAGCTTACATCTATGATATATAGGGTGACTGGCAATTAGTGTACGATACTTAAACACGTGATTGTGTTCATGATAACAAACAATTTTTATTATGGGAGCAAAGCCGAAATCGCGAAAAAAATATCAGCTGTTCAGTACATTAGGCAAACATAAATGTACTGAACAGCTGATTTTTTTTTCGCGATTTCAGGTTTGTTCCCATAGTAAAAGTTGTTGGTTATCATGAGCACAATCACGTGTTTAAGTATCGTTCACTAATTACCAGTCACCCTATATAGTGTCTAAGATGCACATTTGATGCACAATGTTTAGACGCACATTCAAGGGCGTCGCCAGCTTTTGAGCCAGGGCCGGAAGGATGCGAGTAAACATGGATTAGTAAGGATTAGGTTTACTATCTACGGCTCCAGCTGAAGTTCTTTTAAGAATTTAAATGCAATAGCCACTTCAAAAATGTTAGCACCTCGATGACTTCGGGTTGGTTAGATTTTTCATACTTATTTATATAGAAGTAGGAATTACAATTTTTGAAGAGTTATTTACTAAAAGAAAGAAGAAAACTAAAAGAAAAGGAGATATTTCATTTTTGTATGGGACTCCGCCTATAACATGTACATTTTATAAAAGCTGGGAAATAAACCCCTTTTACATAATAATATACAGCCTGTAACAGAAAGGGTATAATCATATGGAATACTGTGGTACGGACCATCAAACTGAACAACTTTCTCTATGGCACCACCATCGAAATCGTAAAAAAATAATCAGCTGTCCCATACATTTGGGTCGAGTAGGTATTGAAATTTTGTATAGGACAGCTGATTATTTTTTTACGATTTCGATGGTGGACCCATAGAGAAAGTTGTTCAGTTTGATGGTCCGTACCACAGTATTCCATATGATTATACCCTTTCTGTTACACGCTGTATAGTTTTTTTGCACGCAATAAAAATTAAATTTGTTTGACGTTTGTCGTGAGTGTTATGACAGGTTGTAGAGATGACGTTTGCATAACCTAGAAATTGTTATTTGATAATAATTGTACCAAGCAAAAGTCATAGGAACAAAACATAACCTATATTTTTTCAACAATGAAATCATCACTCTTGCTTATAATTTGTCGAAAATAATGTCTACGAGTATAATAATAATTATTTATTACAAAAACACGTACTTTTCATAAAGGGTGTAACAATACCCTTAACGAAGCCGAAAGGTACTTGTTCTCCTCGTCATTGCGATCATCATTTCTTTTTGTTCTAGACCATACCTTCTAATTACGGAGATATTGGGGGTCAAAGTTCCAACTTTTTCACTTTTTTTAAAAATACTCGTTTTTAACGTAAGATTTTTACTGTAAACACCTCCACGAGCCCCGTACTATTTAATCCATCCATCAGCACAATGTTTTGAGTGCGTTACATTGAGTCCTACCGTAAAACGTGATTTTTTTTTTTATCCCAAAAAAAAAGTCGTTTCCCAGCAATATTTTTTGCGTAAAATTAGTCAGTTTGATGTACATAATGCTTGGTTGACGGCTTCGTGAAGGATCGTGTTACACCCTGTATTTAATATCGACGTGATACTATGTTTTTATATGACATGATCTCAGATCGAAAGCAGACTATGCAAACAGTGAAGACCATGTTGAATAGAATATGGCAATAATTGAAAAACTTTTACTTTTCATGCACAAAAAATGAGGCTTATATTCTCGAAAGAATATTTTTCCTAACTTCGTGGTATTGTAAGGTGGTCGTTAGGGAGTTAATACAAACACAAGTAATTAGGATGACGCTTAATTAACAATTTATCGCCAATTTTATAGTGGACTGGTTTTGTATACATGTCATATACTGTTTTACGTTTCATTTTACTGTCAAGTAAATTACATTTTGCATCATGTTGGGCTACCTGTAATCTATATTTTAATTGTTTGACATAGTCGTTGTCACACAGCAGTCCTATGAGAAGGAGGAAGTGGTGATTGCCCAGACGGCAACTGGATCTGGGGTGAATTCGGCGGCTATTGAGCAACTACGAGGCCACGCATCCACTACGAACTACATCCTGGCAGGGTCGCCATTTTTTTTTCTCTTTTTCGATAAATGTAAATCTTATGGCCGAAAATGAAACTTCTCTTTTTGGCTCTCCACACAGACAAGTTAGCTTTACTATAGTCCTTTTATACAGAAATAGACGTTACTTAATCGACTTAAGGAAAAAAAAATAAGAACATAACGAATTAAGGCTCCAAGATCGAGCGACGCGAGCTCGAAAATTTTAACACCCTTCTTTAGACAGGTTAGAACTGTTCGACCCTTCATACAGGAGTTACTTGGTCGTATTACAGACAAAAACAAGAATGAAGAGAAAGTAGGCTGCAAGAGTGAGCGAAGCGAGCTCGAAAATTTTTACATCTTGCCTCGAATAAATACAAATAATATTATGTAATTTGAGATCATTATCCACATGCTCCATTTTTTGGAACCTTAAGTATGTAGGTATGCCATAAATTGCCTAAGGCCTTGGGGCAAGGGGCTCCAAATTCATTTCAGCCTCTGTCTATACCGGTCGATCATGCGGAAATCCAAAAGAGGCAGAAAAAAGGAGCCTTTCTGATAAGTTTGTTCGCGGCGTTCTAAGTAGGAACCTCGCGCGTTTGTTTAAAGATAAGTAAGTTTGCAGCGGTAGTACGAGTACTCTGAGGGTCATTTTAAACCTGAAAAATGTTTTAGATTGCGAGTGATTTTTTATTATACAGAGTGGAATTTTTCAACGCCACCTTAAAGGAAAGTACTCTAAATACTGGAGATAGACAATTTTACTCAAAGCAAACAATCCTTTATTTTTTTAAAGTAATAAATCTGCATTCAAAGATTTTCGAAAATTCGCTTGAATCAAAACGGCTAAATTTCAACTGTACATTTATGGCATCAATAGGTAGGGTCAATCATAAGGATCAAATCTCTTTTACAAACATGATAAATTAAATGAAAGGAAAACCATTTTCTATCTTAGTATTTAGAGTACTTTGAAAAATTCCAACCTGTATTTATCTTTCAACCGACTTTCTTCAAAAAGGAGGTTCTCAATTCGATTGTTTTTTTTTTTTTTTGTTACGGTTACAAAAGAATTTTTCAAATCGGTTTACAAATGACGGAGTACTCATCTGAAAGGATATGCTTCCCGATTGGTCCCATAGAAATTTCATCAAAATCGGTTTAGGTAATTGGTTGTTTTCCTCACGTTAATTGTCACATCACGCGACGTCGTGTGCTGGCGCTCTGATGTACATCACGCGACGTCGCGTGATACTTGCTAGTTTTGACACACTTCCCGATTTCTGATTGAACTGAAATTTTGCTCGCATGTGTATATCGCGAGACAATGCAATATTATGATGACATGGAGCTGATCTGATGATGGGGCTGGAAGGTGGCCATACGAACTCTGTAATAAAAACGACGCAACGCCGTCGAATTTGGACTTGTTTGATTTGTCTTTACAAGTACTGTAGTCCTAAATGGTAACCAGGGTCTGATGATGGAACTCCATTAAAACGACATAACCCCATCGAGTTTGGGTTCGAATAATTCATCTTGTCGAGTACTTTGTCTCTAGATGGTACCCAGGGTCTGGTGATGGCGCTGGAAGGTGGTCACAGGTAGTCCGTAATAAAATGACACAATCCCATCGAGTTTGGGCTCGTATGATTCGTCTTGACGAGTACTTTAACTAACTTCTAGTAACAATGTAAAAACTAATTCATGACAAGAATTTGTGTGGTACTACAACTAAAAAGGGTAAACACTAAAAAAAGTCTAAAAGACAAAGACAAAGACACCGACTTCCGAAAGTAAAGTTATTTTAGACTTTTTTAGTGTTTTTTTAGAAGTCGGTTTTGTTTTCGCAGAAAGTTTTTTTATTTTACCCTTTTTAGTTGTAGTATAACCGCACGAATTCTTGTCATGAATTAATTTTTACATTGTAACTAGAAGTTAGTTAAAGTACTCGTCAAAACGAATCATACGAGCCCAAACTCGATGAAAGTTTGGTCATTATATAAAGGAGTGAAGAAGTGTGAAGTGAGAATGCTTGCTAACAAAACAAAATAGTTTTTGTGGAGAATAATGCTAATAAATAAAAAGTCATGTCAATTAACACCCGTTACATTTAGTAAGTTCCATGTAATGAGGCGCTTGTGGCCTAATAATATCAGCCGCTCGGATCAATCATCAGGTTAAGCTGCGCTTGCTTAGGATTGTTCTGTGGATGGGTGACCACCCATTAAATACCGAGATTCCTCCGTGCCTCGTATAACACGTTAAGCCGTTGGTCCCGGCTGTTAATTGTAGATCTTTGACAGTCGTTACAGGTCTTGATAAGACAACCAGTCTTACCAAAGGGGTATCGTATTACCCAGCACTAACTGGGTTGTGGAGGTCAGATAGGCAGTCGCTCCATGGAAAATACTGGTATTCAACTGCGTCCGGTTGGACTGGAGGCCGATCCAACATATTAAGGGAAAGGCAGGTAAGGTAATACAGGGCTAATCTCATAATGAACATGATTTTTGGTTGTACTTGTTCTGTGAGAGGAAGCATGAAATATGATATTTCCCTGTTATTTTTAAGCATTAACTACACTAATATTACATAGAGGAAAGATTTGTATTTTTGTGTGTATGTTTGTAATGAATAAACTCAAAAACTACTGCGTCGATTTCAAAAATTATTTCGCCATTAGCAAGCTACATTCACCTTGAGTAACATAGGCACGTGCGAAGCTGGGACGGGCCGCTAGTATTTAATATTTAAAAAATCATTCCTTATTGTAATTTTGTTTCTGTTTAACCTGTGTTTTGTCTGTGCAATATCTTGGATTTATCTAAACTAATATTATAAAGAGGTAAAGTTTGTGAGGTTGTAGGCGGTAATCTGTGGATCTACTGAACCGATTTTGAAAATTCTCTCACTTATAGGAAGCTACATCATCCCCGAGTGCCATAGGCTATATTTACAACGTGCCCGTGGGATAATTTCCGACCAAAACGCGAGCGAAGCCGCGGGCAACAGCTAGTAAATAATACAGTAATAGTTCCTACCTCGCCATGCATTTCTTTAGCCATCATATAGACGCTGTGTTCACTGCTATTGTACATCAACGCGTTCGACAGCATCAGTAGTACATCACGCTGAAACTGCGCCGTCGTTCTGAAAAAACAACTTACTATATAGACTTACTATATAAAGGAGATCACCCAGATTGGGCTATTTTCAAAAGATCTATTGAATTATTTCGTTTATTTTAGTTAGACGGCAAACAAAATACCCCAATGTGGGTGATTTCAGATATTTTGTGGTTGAATAATTGAATAATTATGCTCTACCTAAATAATAAGTTTAATTTCGTTTAACTTTTGAAAATAGCCCAAAAATGTATGAAGGCTGGGTGATCTTCTTTGTCGGCACGGTTGGCGCAGTGGCTGAGCGGCACACCTCAATCCTCCCGGGACGAGGCCCGGGGGCCGGCGCTAGTGCGGGGCAGTGGAAGTTGCATCACATCCCGCTGCCCCCCGACGCAAGTGTGCGAGGACACACCGGGGTGGTTTTAGTCAGTACGAGTCTGATAGACCCCTCCGCTCTCCCCAGGGTGAAGGAAATCCATTGAGGAATTCCACAACGAGAGAAAAAAAGTGTCTGACGGTGGACTGCTGCGCTACATGTCGTGGGTTCGATCCCCGCACGGAACAAATATTTGTATCGCCTACAGGTAGTTGTTCCGTGTCTGGCTGTTTGTGTATGTGAGTTTAAATGTTGTAAACGAACCCACGACACAGGAGCAATTCCTAGAGTGGGGCAACGTATTTAAAAAAAGCGAAAGTTTTGATGGATGGATTTTTATTACTCAATGACGCCAAAATGCCTGAAAGGATCTGGATCAAATGGCACACAGATAGATAATAGTCTAGAAATAGCACATAGGCTATTTTTTTTCGAAGTGTCTAGTGATCCGCTAATCGGAATAATAATATTCATTAGTAGTCCGATAATAGATCAATTCCTTAATTCTACGAAAAAATACCTATTAGGGGCGGAGTAAAATTGTCCTAAAAGTCTTGCTAGCTGGCATGAGGAGCGTAGGCCGAAGGCCGGTGGAGCGACAACGACATTTGTGACAGAAAGTGGGAGTGTAATGTATAATGCGAGCGTAGCGAGCGCGCGTCTTTGAGTCGTCGCAGCTGACAGAATATTTTTTTAGGTAATTGTAATTTTTTTGTGGTAATTGTTTAGGTAATAAAATGTTAAATTAATAAGGAGCTTTATAAATTACCTTATAACGCCGGAATCGATGTTTTTCCTGATAGTGGTGAGGTCCATGGGTCGCTTGACCACCTGGCTGTACCCGGGCGCCTCGTCGTCACTGATCGGCCGTTGGAACAGGGAGGCGTACTTGTGGGCGCATAATCTGCGAGAGAGACAGCAATAATATTAGTAAATCATTCTTAGATATTTCACAAATGGTACGTTTGTCTGTGTGTTAGTGCGCTAAGAAATGAGTTTTTTTATAGAAATTTCGGGTATGCCTGTCTTTTGTATGGTGTACAATAATACGCAGTATTTTTAACCGATTTCTAAAAAAAGAGGTTGTATATTCCACCAGCATGTTTTTTTTTTCATTTATGTTCACCGATTTCTCCGTGATTACTGGTCCAATTTAAATGATTCTACATGTTTTTAATGTTATAACTTTACAATAAACACCTCCACGACCCCCGTACTATTCAATCCATCCAACAGCACAATGTTTTGAGTGCGTTACATTGAGTCCTACCATAAAACATGATTTTGCACCCCAAAAATAAAGAACTGTCGTTTCCCAGCATTCATTTTTGACTCTGAATATTTTTTTCACCAATGTTACGAAGGGTATGCGTAGGGACGCACTATCTCCCCTGAACTTTGATCTTTATTCAGACAAGTATTACGTAAGCACTACAGGGGGAAGGGGTGGTATTTGCTTTGCTTATCTTTGATGACATGGGGCATGGGGGGGTCTGGATGGTGGGGTCTGGATGGTGATTACGTCAACAGTATATTTTTTTTTACTTTTTCCGATCTTCTACAGAATTTAGTCGATTTCGGTTAGAACACATATGGCGACCATACTTCCAAGCCTATTCCTTATTTCTAGACTTATTCGCAAGCGCAACTGCTTAGCAGGAAGTCCTGGATTTGATTCCCGGGTCGGGCAAACTGCTAATGGGGTTTTCCACCCGGAATTTCTCAGTAACAGTCACGGATCCTGGATTTGTTCCTGGTTGATGGCAAACTGCTGCTCATGAATCAATAAAAAAAAACAATTAAAAATGTATGTACCAATGTTTACGTAAGGATGGGCCGGGGGGGGGGAGGTAAGAGCATTGCTTACTTTTGGTGACGAGGGGGAGGGGGTAGTTTAAGAATGGGAGCATGAATTCGCCGCTAGAAGCGTTAGTGTAGAGCGAGGTCTAAATAGAATTATTGACAGGACCTTACTCGACAGTGGAGCCATCTGGTGAGCTCAAAAACGATAGCCCTCATTTCAATAAATCTGGTTACATCTTAAATGGCCTCCTATGACGGCTATCGTTTTTGAGCTCACCAGATGGCGCCACTGTCGCTTATGGCCATGTCAATAATTCTATTTTATACTTTAAAGTACCAATAACTTCATAAAAAGTTTATTTTATTACGTATAACAACATAGTGTAAACTTCAGATCATTTATTTACAATATTCTCCCTAAAATTAGCAAGCATGAAACATTTAAAAATCATTTTACCTCCAAATACTAACAAATAAGATCCTAAGTTGCTACTTAAAATCTTCAAGTCATAATTAATCAGGAATAGCTCAATCTAGACCACAATCGTGAATATTAGTAAAAATACGTGATAAAAAAGCACGCAATGTGTGAGTTTTCTAAGACATCTGACATTTCGGTGCCCTCGCGCTACACTAGCGCCTCTAGCGGCGAATTCATACGCGATAGCCCTCATAAAGTCGACTCACCTGCTATACACAAGCATGACGGACTTCTTCCACAAGCGGTGCTGTCTCTCGGCGTCGTTGGCGCTCGGCGACTCGGGAGCGCTCGCCTCGGCCGCGCTCTCCGACCCAGAACAGGCTGGGGAGTGAGGTTTGTCAATAAGGGGGTAATCAGAACTGGAGGGTCAGGAATCGGTGGAAAAAAAACTAAGACAAAGAAGAGATTAAAAATAACATGGAACTTACTTCTTGAATCGGATTTCTTCTTGCGAGAATAGTCCCTCTTCTTCTTGCCGTCTTTTTCTTCTTCTCGACTTAACTGTAAGCAGAAAGTAGGTATTTTTTTTTATCGAACCCTGGGCCTTATTCTCAGCAGTCGCGCTTGCGACCACTTCATCAACGACAGCCTCGTTGATGAAGTGGTCGCAAGCGCGACTGTTCTCGCGACTGTTCGCTCTTTAATTAATTAGTGATAAAAAATATATTTCACGTCACACAATAAATTCACACATGATTGTCACATTATCCCCACCCATCGTGATTTTTTCTGACGCGACGTCGCGTGAAGCGGCCTGTCATACTGTGGCCGTTACGCGACGTCGCGTGATGGTGCCTTACAATAGGGTATATGCAAGAAATACAAAACATTTTTTATTTCTTTAAAATGCCTTGTATTGGCCAATAAAAACATTTTGGTACACTTGTTTAATTCTCTAATACAACACTTATTTTACAATTTAATACTTTATGTAGCATGTTTTTGGTGAAACGAAACGCAAACACAAAACGCATCGCTTCCGGTAGTGACGTCAAATGATATGTGTCAAAGAAACACTTTTAGTTGGAAAGTACTTAAAGTTTCACTAAGATTTTACTATAATATTGTTAATGCTTAAATAAAGCACTTCCAATATAGTAAAACTATTCTATAAAGGGCAAAAAATTAGATTTAAACAAGGCAGATAGAGGTAAGTGACATCAAATGCTATGACTTGAATGGCCGCGACAGTCATGGACGTTTGAACTGTCATAAAAATTGTAGGAGTTTAATTTTTTTTTTGTGCGACAAGCACTAGTTGAAATTAACTTTTAATTATTTTCTTGGGTTGATAGTACTGTAATATTAATGATTTGATGACTTTTAATAGTGATATAATTATGTTAGACTCTGGGACAGAAATATTTATTTTATGTTATTTATTTATTACACACTTAGAAATGCCCATTTAACAGAATAACGTTATATATTTACTACCTACTACCCTCATCCGTGTGTCACTGCGGGGGGCCTACTGAAAACCAGCGCTGAGTGTTTTACACCCAGCATATGCTGAGTAGGTGACCCTTTCGTTATGGGCATGCTCAGCGCAGTTGAGCTGTTTTAATTAATTGTTAAGCTGTTTGTTAGTATATGTATATGTATGTGCTGCTCTATTGTGTTGCTGCTGTCCATTAGCGAATAAATGTTTATTCTATTCTATTCTATTTAAGTGAAAAAAAAAATACATGCATATTCCCTATTATGTACGAGTCATTAAATTGCAGCCGCAGCGTATTAGGTTCTGTTATATGTTTTGCCCACTAGGGAAGATATTCAACGTTTTTGTTAGTTTTTCCATCTCTGTATGTTCATCATTTTGGCTTTGCAATTAACGTGTAGGACCATTCCCATGTGGTTTTTAGGGTTCCTTACCTTAAAAGGAAAAACTGGAATCCCATATAGGATCACTCGCGTGTCTGTCTGTCACAGCCAATTTACTCCGAAACTTCTGCACCGATTGAGTTGAAATTTGGTACACTTATGTAAGTCGGTCACCCAAAGACGGACGTGTAACGTAAATTAATGAATTTTAAACAGGAGGGCCACATTAGAAATAAAAATAAAGTTTTGCGAACTGTATCGTGTTACGTTTCAAGTAAAAGGGCTCGTTGTGAGCATCTCAAATATTGTTTATTAATCATTTTAAGATAAATAAAATATACGAAAATTGAACACCCCCCCCCCCCTAACTCCGAAACGACAGGGCCGAAAATTTTGAAAAAAATAAAAAGATTAGTTATTTGCCTATAGATTACAGGAAAACCTATAAGAAATCTATAAACGTACGGAATCCTCTCCACGCGAGTCGAACTAGCACTTGTCCGGTTTTTTTACGCTGACCCAATTATTATACAACCTGTTTTTTTTTGATATCCCATAACTCTAGGGTTATATTCTGTAGGTAAAAATAATAAGATTCTAGGAGTTTTAGACTCCTAGAATAGGTGGTCCAAAAATGCATCGTTTCGGAGATATCATCAATCATAATTAAATTAGGTCAAAAATTGTCACCAGTATGACGTATCTTTACTTTTGCGAGGTTGCCAAACTTCGCAGTAGTGTAGTAAAATAAATAGTAAAATAAAATATGTAGGTATGTTGGTATCGGGGCTTCCCGGCGGCAGCTAGTGAAGGGAAAGCTACCTTGTCGACATCGGTCATATTTCACGTAAAGGTGTTTTACATTAATAATCGTGACTTTGCCGAATTATTTTGTATGAAAAATGAAAAAAAAAATAACGAAGGATTGGAGCATAACTCATATGCCAGTTGATTCTTTGATATGGCCTCAATCATACCCTAGAGTTATGGGATATCAAAAAAAAACACGTTGTATATTGATAATGTTTTATTATTATAACCCAAGTACTGTTTATTTTATTTTCTTATTCATGTAAAATTTATTTTTCAATACACTTTCTCGAAAACTGGTTCTAATCGCACAACGATTAGGTTCAACATGCAATGTATTTCACACGCTTGCGATTTTTTATATTTTTCCGCACACGTACAGAAATAAAAATTTCCACAGATAAGTAAAGGTTCAATAACTATATCGATAGTCGGCGGTGATTGTTTTTATTTAATCCCGGCAAAGAGATAATATGCGTCTTTACGGATTAAATATTTTTCGAGTATTTAAATTGTGTTTATAAATAGAATATCATAGATAAACATGATTATTTAAAACAAATATTTATTTTTATGAATAAATTAACATCTTATTGCGTTCTAAATTAAAAAAAATATATTTAAATTTTCTTTTTTTTCATAGTAGGCTGTATACGGCATCATACCTTTGCATTTTCTTCAACCTGGCGAAAGCAAAGCGCGGAAAAAAAGCAAATTAAATCATAGTTTCCTAATAATTCCTGACAAAAATACTTTCCGTTCTAATATTTTATTTCTTCGAAAGTGTATTGAAAAACGTCGTTTGATACGCGTGGGGATTTGTTATTGCAGTTCTCGGCTCCATAACACCCTCGCCTACAGCTCGGG
This sequence comes from Eugnorisma glareosa, assembly GCA_947578425.1. Classification (NCBI taxonomy): domain Eukaryota; kingdom Metazoa; phylum Arthropoda; class Insecta; order Lepidoptera; family Noctuidae; genus Eugnorisma; species Eugnorisma glareosa. The sequence goes on from OX387984.1 coordinate 4,064,032, forward strand.
TGTTAATTCCGCGCTCGAATGCAATAACAAAGTTTCCCCACTTATATCAAAATGTACTATATGCTGTCTTGGCTTCCGTACGTTTTTTCACGGGTGACCACTGAAATCCAGCGCTGTGCTGTGGGTCCCCCATAGCACAGCATCATGCTGAGTGGTAACCTGCTTGTCGCAGTCACGACGTGCAAGCTGCGAATGTTTTCTTTTTTATATTAATGCTTTGTATGTTTATTGTTATTTTTTTTTTTGGTCTTTATCATTTTGTATGATGCACGTCATGTCCCTGCGACAAATAAATATTTTTTCTTTCTTTCATATATGTCAAAAAGTCTTACTCGCCTTACTCACCTCCATAGGAGTGTCGTCATCGGTTTCTGTGTGCGTATCCTCCACGTCCGTCTTCTCTCTCTCTTCTTTAACCTCCGCTTCTTGTGCTGCGGGAAGACTCTCTTCTCTGATCATCTCTTTTAGGGGGATGTCCTGTACCATAAAAACATATATGAGCTTGCTTTCTGAGGCAGTCCTGTTTAAAAATCGCGGTCTATTGAAAAAATTACAAACAGTTTGTAGTATTTCCAGATTAGCGACCCGCCCCGGCTTGGCACGGGTGCAATGTAGATACTAATGTGGGGCAGCGTGGATTGATTAATAATATTTATACATATAAACCTTCATCTTAAATCATTCTATCTATTGCTGGAAATTGCATTAAAATCCGTGGCGTAGTTTAAAAGATCTAAGCGTACAAACAGCGGGAGCGACTTTGTTTTATACTATGTAAAGATACAGGCTGTAAACAGTCCATTCACGAAGCCGTCAAACAAACATTCTGTACATCAAGCTAAGTAACTTTACGCAAAAATTATTGCTGGGAAACGACATTTTTTTTGTAGTGAAAAATCACGTTTTACGGTAGGACTCAATGTAACGCACTCAAAACATTGTGCTGATGGATGGATTGAATAGTGCGGGGGTCGTGGAGGTATTTATTGTAAAGTTTTAACAATAAAACTAAGAGTTCAAAAAAAAACTTGTGACAAAGTTAGAACTTTGACCCCCAATATCTCCGTAACTACAAGGTTCCTAGGTATGGTCTAGAACAAAAAAATGATCGCAATGACGTGAAAAATAAGTGCCTTTCTGCGTCGTTAAGGGTATTTTTACATCCATCTTTAAAGAGTCAAGACTATATCCCAGTATACTTTAAAGTCCAGTATAATAATGCCTTCAGGATGTTGGTGAGATTGCCTCGCTACTGCAGTGCGTCGGGGATGTTTGCGCAAGCTCGTACCGATGGGTTTCACGCGATTATTCGTAAAAAGAGTGCCTCGCTACTCAGGAGAATGAGGGACAGTCGCAACAGCATCCTGAGAACTGTAGCGGAGAGCTACAGCTCTCAAATTGTAATTTTTTTGTGCAGAAAGTAATTGGTATTAACACTAGATAATAAGTTATTTAATATTAGGTTACTAACACTCTATGGATCTTTTTGTGTCCGAAATAAAATAAATTCATTCATTCATAAAGGGTTTAATACAACCCTTAACGAAGCCAACACGCCGTACTTGTTCTCCCCGTCATTGCGATATTTTTTTTTGTTCTAGACCATACCTGGGAAACCTTTTAGTTAAGGAGATATTGGGGGCTGGTCAAAGTTCCGACTTTTTCACAAGTTTTTTTTTTAATACAAGGTTTTAACGCAAGATTTTTACTGTAAACACCTCCACGAGCCCCGTACTATTCAATCCATCCATCAGCACAATGGTTTGACCTCGTTATATTGAGTCCTACCGTAAACAGTGATTTTTCACCCCAAAAAAAAAGTCGTTTCCCAGCAATAATTTTTACGTAAAGTTACTTAGTTTGATGTACAGAATGCTTGGTTGACGGCTTTGTGAATGGACAGTTTACAGCCTGTATCTTTACATAGTATAAAACAAAGTCGCTCCCGCTGTCTGTACGCTTAGATCTTTTATACTACGCAACGGATTTTAATGCAATTTTCAGCAATAGATAGAATGATTCAAGATGAAGGTTTATATGTATAAATATTATTAATCAATCCACGCTGCCCCACATTAGTATCTACATTGCACCCGTGCCAAGCCAGGGCGAAAAATGTTTGATGTATATAATGCTTAGTTGAGGGCTTCGTTAAGGGTCTTGTTACACCCTGTATAGAAAAACAAAACCACAACTGTCGGGTAGTCGACCACCAGAATCAACACCTGTCCGGTCAGAGGCCTTTTCTATGCGGGATGTAGATTTTTATACTATACTTTGATTTAAATCTATGCCTGGATCCCCATCACATGTTTATTTTAAAGACAATTACGTTACGTTACGTAATTACGTTCTTAGGGTCCCGGGTTCGAATCCCGGTAGGAGCAAATGTTTGTGTGATGAGCATGGACATTTGTTTCCGAGTCATGGATGTTTATATGTATAATAAGTATGTATTTACAAACAAAAAAGTATCTATGTAGTAGTATAAACTAACTGGTGTCCACGACACAAGCCTCGTTGCTTAGTGTGGCACCTAGATGGCGTTGTGTGTAATGTCCACCGATAAATATTTATTTTTATTATTATTTAATTTAAAATGATCCAGTATATTTTTTTTTCTAGTATTTGTGTTTTTGTGTCAACCCGCGATCATGGCGCTTGGAACAGCGTCGAAATATCGGGAGCTCAAAATTACATATAATCACGAAAGATATCTCGTAAGTGACAGTTTATGTGTTCTAGTATTTAATACCTCATTTTCGTCCTCCTTTTTAATTTCTTCTATCACCCTCTGCTCCTCTACTCGCGCTGGTTCTGGTCCCTTCTCCATCATCTCTAGTTCTTGCTCTATGGTGTCCGTGTGTACCGGTTCCGGTAGTGTTGGCACTTCCGGTTCCGGCTGGGGTTGTGGTTCTGCTGGAAAGAAATAAGGATTAGAGGATCATATGAGGATTATATTTTAACTCTAAAAAAACGCAAACTTTACTTGTGAGCGTTTTTTAGGGTTCCATACCTCAAAAGGAAAAAATGGAACCTCTTATAGGATCACTCGCGTGTCTGTCGGTCCGTCTGTCAGAGCCAATTTACTCCGAAACTCCTGGACCGATTCGTTTAAATTTGGTACACGTATGTAAGTCGGTGACCCAAAGACGGACGTGTAACGTAAATTAATTAATTTTAAACATGGGGGCCACTTTTGGAGGTAGATTAAAAAATGAAAACACAAAAGTTAAATTTTGCAAACTATATCGTGTTACATATCAAATGAAAGGGCTCATTGTGAGCGTCTAAAAGTTATTTTTGGTTTTGAAGTTATTTAATATAGGCGAAAATTGACTATCCCTCCCTCGCCCCCCCTTAACTCTGAAACAAAAGGGCCCGAAATTTTAAATAAAAAAAAATGCAACAAATAGTTCTTTGTCTATCGATTACTTACAGGAAAACCTACAAGAAATCTATAAACGTACGGAATCCTCTCCACGCGAGTCGAACTAGCACTTGACCGGTTTTTCGAATGCAACCCTTGTTTTTGAGACAAAAAACGTTTTCAATTTTATATTTTTAATTTTTCTACGCTCGCAACTCAGAAATCCATGAGCACCTGGAAATTCCAACAGTCCTAGAAGAAGCGAAGCGCTACCTAGAGAAATACAAAGACAGACTAACCAACCATCCAAATCCCCTCTCACGTTCACTATTGATGCCAAATCATACCAAGAGACTCAAGAAAGCTGATATTGTGCTGCCTGATTAAGTAGAATTTGGACATTGGTCCTGATTCTGTAAAAATGTGATGCATCCTTCCACACATCTGATCATAGTCAGGGATGACTGATAGCAGATAAAAAAAATAAAAAAAATATTATATATATATATATATATATTATCGAGACATTTATTAGATTAGAGACGTGATGGAACTAACCTTCAACTACAGCTGGTTCCGGTTCCTGCGGCTCCACCACGGGTTCCGGAGGCAAGGGTATGGTTTCCGGCGGTACTATTGTTTCCACCGCAGGCTCAGAAGGTACTTCCTGTTCTGGAACTTGTGACTCCACAGAAGACGGCTCCTCTTTTATCTCTTCTTGAATAGGCTCTTCTTGTATTACGCTACAGAAGAAAATTAAACATTTTATTTCATTGTGGTGTGTAGTATTGTACGTGCGAAATATTTTAAAAAGAGAATAAATAAATATCGCTGGACATTACACACAGCGCCATCTAGGTGCCACACTAAGCAACGAGGCTTGTGTCGTGGACACCAGATAGTTGATAATACTACATAGATACTTTTTGTTTGTAAATACATACTTATTATACATATAAACATCGTGACTGTCGACGTGTTTGACTCGGAAACAAATGTCCATGCTCATGACACAAACATTTGCTCCTACCGGGATTCGAACCCGGGACCCTAAGAACGTAAGGCAGCCTCCCTACCGCTGCGCCATTCGGGTCGTATTGTGCTCAACCTACGATTTCGCAAAATTGGAAAAGCCCGAAACACTTTGCCCAACTTGGAATTAAATAAATAAATAAATATCGCTCGAAATTACACACAGCGCCATCTAGGTGCCACACTAAGCAACGAGGCTTGTGTCGTGGACACCAGATAGTTGATAATACTACATAGATACTTTTTGTTTGTAAATACATACTTATTATACATATAAACATCCATGACTCGGAAACAAATGTCCATGCTCATCATACAAACATTTGCTCCTACCGGGATTCGAACCCGGGACCCTAAGAAAGTAAGGCAGCCTCACTACAGCTGCGCCATTCGGGTCAGAATGAGGCAATGTTCCCGCTGCTGGGACACACCACAATCAATCCTCCTCTCTATGAGAGGGAATGGGCTATGATCCACCACGCGGGCCATGTAACATATACCAAGGGCGATGAAGGAACATGGATGGATTTTAGTCAGTAAAAGTCTAACACTCCCTCCTGCTCCGCCCAGAGCGGGAGGAGCCATTAGATGACATCCAATCCGAAAAAAAAAAAATGACGCTCCGGTTTCCTCGGTTTACAAAAAAAAATTGAATACTATATATATTTATTGTTGTTTTGGGTGGGTAAGTTTTGAGCGTGAATGTAAGGTTATAAGAGTAGAGGAAGACCAAAGAAACGGTGGGTGGACTGTGTGAAGGGTGATATGGCTAGAAAGGAGGTGACTGCTGAGATGACGAGTAATAGAGAAGTATGGAAGAAAAAGACATGCTGCGCCGACCACGAATACATTGGGATAAGGGCGGAGAATGTTAATGATAAGGTGGGTAACAGAACAATTTGCTAAATTTCGAAAACGAGGTATCTCTACCACACCCCCAGGGTAAACAATATTTAAAAGCAGTACAAATTATGATCTATACTCACTTCTCTTCTTCAACGACTTCTGGAGTATCTTCTACGATCTCTTCTTCAACCGTTTCCGGTTCCGTTGGCGTGTCTGGTTCTTTGATTTCTTCTTTTATCTATTATTAACGAAAACAAAACAATTTATTTACGATAGTTTTCAAATCATTTATACATCTTTTGCTCAGTAATAGTTACAGCACTGATGACAATATTTGTGTCACTTGTTTAATTTACTATTTTACAATATTTTCTTACTTTTGTATAGATTCTTTTTTACCGATTGTTTGTGAATGTGTGAACATTATAGGCTTTGTAGATTCCCAGATGCTCGTTAACTTTTGTTAACTTTTCATCTTGTTTCATTTTTTTTGTGTAGTAAGCAACGACCTATTGTCGGGCCTATGCTGTTCCCCCATACTTAAGTACTAATGCAGTAACATGATAATATTGTAACACCAAATGATTTGAAAAGAGTAACCATGGAGTTTCTTGCCGGTTCTTCTCCATAGGAAACGACCAACGCGAACCGTGCACCTTTTTGTCGACGTTTTACAAGTGCCCGTCTAGGCCTATATGAAATAAAAATATTTTGATTTGAAAAACACGTTTGTTGTATGTGAGCACCGCTTAAAATTTTATTTTATTCTGTTTTTAGTATTTGTTGTTATAGCGGCAACAGAAATATCATCTGTGAAAAGGAGATGTTTGATTTTGGGCCACCACTGTGTACACTATATAGATAAATAGGAAAAAAATAGGGGAATTTCATAAAAATACTAAAAAAATAATTTGAAGAAAGGTACAGTGGTACATTAATGATCATTTGAAAAGTTTTTTTAATAAAATAACCCTTTTTAGGGCAGCTTGACAGTTGTGTTTGACAAATGAAGTTTGACGACTTTGACAGTTTTAAGAAGTGACGTTTTTGAGTCTTTTCCTGCTTTGAGTTTGGATCTGTAGTATTTTATCGATTTTTGATTTTATTCCATAACAAATTAAAATAATCTAAAGTAACTAACTTGACGATAAACTAAAATAAAACAGTCAAGTGCAGGTCGGAATTGCGCATGAGGGGTGCCGTACCATCGTAGTGGGGAGCCGCCTTTAATTAAACCCTTTAATTTAACCCCGCCTTTAATTGTTGTTATAGCGGTAACAGAAATACACATTCTGTGTAAATTTCAACTGTCTATCTATATATCCATGATCCGTATATCTATACGGATCATGAGATACAGCCCGCTAACAGACGGACGGACGGACAGTGGAGGCTTTGTAGTCGGGTCCTGCTGGTTACCCTTCGAATACGGAACGATGAAAATGGCGTCAGAAAGCTCCTTTTCAACGCTGTTAAAAATGGATGCGCAAGGGTAGCCCGCGCAGTTTAAATTTTCTTACGTTTATTGCAATTTGCAGGTCAGTGTCAGGTTGTATGTTGATGAAAATATGAATCGCGCCAGTAACACGTATGGAGTTACAGAATTATAATCATTCAAATCATCAATACAACCCTCCAAGTTCATATAATCTCAAAAAGTGACCTTTTCATGAAATAGCTATTGAATGTGATTATATGAACTTGGAGAGCCTGCACTACAACATAGAGCTCACAGCGGAGATGTATGACTACTCTGGTCCAACAGAGCTAAGGACCTACACCGATGGATCAAGGACCGACGAAGGGACAGGTGTCGGAGTCTTCTCTGACGACCTTAACATTAAAATATCCAGACCCCTGGGAATGCTCAACTCGGTCTACCAAGCTGAGTGCGTAGGCATTATACAAGCGGCACACGCCATAGTAGTCAGGGAGGTTACGGATACCCATATTCGTATACTCTCCGACAGTGCCTCAGTTCTTCAATCCCTGAAGAGAAACCAGATCACGGCGAGACTAATACTAGAATGCCATAATGCCCTCGAACGAGTTACGGTACTAAACCGCAACACGGTGACACTACAATGGATCAAAGGACACAGTGGATCACTTGGAAACGATGCAGCTGATGAACTCGCTAGAAGGGGATCCAGCACTAAAGCCTTCGGACCCGAACCCATTGTGCCCATTCCTTTCCAGCAGCTAAGGAGCTGGTTAAAGGAACACACTCAAACAGAAGCGGAAAAATGGTGGACCTCGACACCAGGGTGTAGGCAACCCAAGGAGGCTATGCCATCCCTGGATACACAGCTGACCAAGCGCCTTCTGCGCCTGGACAGAGATAGTCTGCGACTGGTGGCGGGGACCATCACCGGACACGGCTCACTGAATAAACACTTCCACACCCTAGGTATCACTGACAGTCCCCTGTGCAGAGCGTGCATGGAGGCGGAGGAAACGGTAGCGCATGTACTCCTCGAGTGCACCGGCGTCACCCAGATCCGCGAGGAGACTCTTGGAGCACCGAGATCCCTTGCGGATGTCCTGAGAAGACCGGGAAGTCTGATCTGCTTCTGGAGGGAGGTGGGCTGGTTGGAGTAACGGCCACCATGGCTCACGCACAATGGTCCACTTTAAGGACTAAGTGCGGAAACCATACCCTTAACATAGAACATAGATGGCCTACAGATGTTTTTGATCAAGTTATTTGGAATACGTGATGGCCATATTAATAACTAGCTGTTGCCCGCGGCTTCACTCGCGTTTTGGTCGGAAATTGTCCCAGGGGCACGTGTAAATATAGCCTATGGCACTCAGGGATAATGTAGCTTCCTATTAGTGAAAGAATTTTCAAAATCGGTTCAATAGATCCAGAGATTACCTCCTACAACCTCACAAACTTTACCTCTTTATAATATTAGTATAGATTTACTGTATTATATGAGACATACCTTCTGAACTTCCGGATGTATAATCTTAATCTCAGTGGTTGGGAACTTGACTTCCGGGAACGCGATCTTGACTTCCGCTTCCGGTGTGGACTCCTTTGTTATTCTTGCTGCTTGCACGGGCGGGTGTTCCGGTTCCTACGGTAAGATAATATTACATCGTTACAACAGGTCAGCAGGGGTATCGTACTACCCAGTACTAACTGGGTTGTGGAGGTCAGATAGACAGTCGCTCCATGTAAAATACTAGTATTCAGCTGCATCCGGTAAGACCGGAAGCCGACCCGTCCATAGTTGGGAAAAGACTCGGCAGGTGATGAGAACTGCTCAAGCAAAGTTTATACAATTTATATGAAACCACCGCTTAGGATCCATTCGCAAAAAAATAAGAATCACGTAAATCGGCCCAATTAATCTGGGGAAATCGGTGATACACGGAAAAATAAAAAAAAAACGTACAGCCGAGAATCAAACCTCCTCTTTTTCTGAAGTCGGTTAAAATGGTTATCGATATCGATTATCAGGATAAACAGTAGTATGATTGTTTAAACTCATATTTATCTTAGTCTGGCTGCGACAATGTCCCCGTAGACACAGTACAGCTGTCCTCATTTGCCTGGCATTGTAGCATATTTAAATATATATACAGCGTGTAACAGAAAGGGTATAATCATATGGATTACTGTGGTACGGACCATCAAACTGAACAACTTTCTCTATGGAACCACCATCGTAATCACAAAAAAAGAATCAGCTGTCCTATACAAAATTTCAATACCTACTCGACCCAAATGTATGGGACAGCTGATTATTTTTTTACGATTTCGATGGTGGTCCCATAGAGAAAGTTGTTCAGTTTGATGGTCCGTACCACTGTATTCCTTAAGATTATACCCTTTCTGTTACATGCTGTATATATATATTTTTTTTAATTTTAATAGTGATTGTATAATGATTTTTAATTATGATTTTAGTTTTAATTTTTGACTTTAATTCTGATTCTAATTTTGTTTTATTTTAATTATAGAAATTTTGATTTTAATATTTTAATTTTGATTTTAAAAATGTAATGCAATGTGATATTATTTTAATGTATTTTATGTAATTAGTTATAATTATGGGTTGATACCTGAAATAAATGATTTATTATATTCGCTAGAGGTAAGGCCAGCTCGAGATCAGCTCACAATAACCTGTAAGACTCTCCGCGGCGCTATTGACGTTCCTGATTTGCTTGATGTGCTGGCGCGCTTCTTTGTACCAGACAATTACTGCCGGGCAGAAAGCACAGGCTGTATGCCGTGCCTCCATGTCGTACTGTTGCACGTGCTAAGTCACCAATTCCTCGCACTCTGGCCGCGCTTAATGATCTCTTGGATTCTAATCCAACAGATGATCTGTTTGCGGATGGATGGACGAAGATTTTATTGGTATGTCAGAAGTACTGTGAGAGGAATTTATGAAAGTGTTGTTCTTTTTTTTAATTTCAATTCAAATTTTGCTTTGCTTTGTTATTTTGTATATTTTAATGTTTCATAATTGTCTCTTCTATTTTATAATAGGGTATATGCAAGAAATACAAAACTTTTTTTATTTCTTTAAAATGCCTTGTATTGGTCCATAAAAACATTGTGGTACACTTGTTTAATTCTCTAATACAACACATATTTTACAATTTAATATTTTATTTAGCGTATTTTTGGTGAAACGGAACGCAAACACAAAACAAATCGATTCCGGTAGTGACGTCACAATCCATGTGTCAAAGAAACACTTTTAATTGAAAAGTACTTAAAGTTTCACTGAGATTTTACTATAAAACTGTTATTGCAATTTTTTCTTAAATAAAGCACTTACATTTTAGTAAAACTAATCTGCTAAGGGCAAAAAATTAGATTTAAACAAGGCAGATAGAGGTAAGTGACATCAAAGTCCTGACATGAATGGCCGCGATAGTCATGGACGTTTGAACTGTCGTAGAAAATTGTAAGAGTTTAATATTTTTTTGTGCGACAAGCAGTAGTTGAATTTAACTTTTAATTATTTTCTTGGGTTGATAGTACTGCAAATTAATGATTTAAGTGAAAAAAAAATTACATGCATATTCCCTATTATAGTTACTGTAATTTGTTTTTAAACACAACCGTTGTAATTAAATAAATATTACGTGGGGTCGTCGCAACCGGTTTTGACATGAATTCGTGTGACCGTCAAATCACACTGAACTGGGGGTGCATGTCAGAAACACGATTAACGGCCGTTTTCTATAACTTACTAACGTTTAACGGTTAGTTAATATGCCTTACTCTAGTAGCTATCGGTGTTTCTATAAACAAAGTTAGCAATAAATAGGGAATATGCATGTCATTTTTTTTTCACTTAAATCAATAAAATGCAGTACTATCAACCCAAGAAAATACTACTGCCTGTCGCACAAAAAAAATATTAAACTGCTACAATTTTCTATGACAGTTCAAACGTCCATGACTGTCGCGGCCATTCATAGCATTTGATGTCACTTACCTCTATCTGCCTTGTTTAAATATAATTTTTTGCCCATAATAGAATAGTTTTACTATATTGTAAGTGCTCTATTAAAGCAAAAATTGCAATAACAATATTATAGTAAAATCTTAGTGAAACTTTAAGTACTTTTCAACTAAAAGTGTTTCTTTGACACGTATCATTTGACGTCACTACCGGAAGCGATGCGTTTTGTGTTTGCGTTCCGTTTCACCAAAAACATGCTACATAAAGTATTAAATTGTAAAATAAGTGTTGTATTAGAGAATTAAACAAGTGTACCAAAATGTTTTTATGGGCCAATACAAGGCATTTTAAAGAAATAAAAAAAGTTTTGTATTTCTTGAATATACCCTATTGACAGAAGTATCCTATCCACGTCACATATCTGTCTCTCGGAGGGTTGACAGTTGTTGTTTCTTTATTAACAGTTTATCTGAGATAGCAACGTTCCGTTAACTGTTAGTAGGTTACTGAAAACACCCGTAAGACAATTTGACTATACTTTGTGAGCTTAATACCCCGAAAGATATCAGAGTAGTCCAGACAAAATAGACATTCCAGTTTGCATTTATTCCCAACTAGATTTTTGTATACAGGGTGTAACAGGACCCTTGACGAAGCCGTCAACTAAGCATCCTGTACATCAGACTAAGTAACTCTACGCAAACGTGATTGCTGGGAAACGACTTTTTTTGTACATAAACTGTCACTTACGTGATATCTTCCGTGATTGTCTATTATTCTGATTATTTTTTCGAATTTATCGGGAGCTCAAAATAATAGACAATCACGGAAGATATCCCGTAAGTGAGAGTTTATGTATGATAAATGATGTTTATTTTGCAAATAGGTTTTTAAAAACACTTTTACACGACTCTTTTTTTAAACTAGACGGGGCCGGTGTTGCGTACCTGACTACTCTGAGAAGAAACAGCCGAAACAAACTCAGAGGTCATAGTCTCTTTTAAATTCCAGACATAACCTTGGTTAACTCACATGAGGACTATTCAGATTAGTGTCTGAGATGGTCTCTTGAAGAAAGAACCACACAGATTTGAGTGGACCTGTCCAGTCAGTGCAAGCATTTGTAAGTTATCGTGTAGCTCGACTTATAACTCAAGGTATAAGTGTAAACAGTGAAAGTTTAAAACAGTGAATGTTTTTGTGTTGAAATATCACGTTTTAAAGTAAAACTCAATAACACGCACTCAAAACATTGTGCTGATGAAAGAATTGAATAGTAAACGAGTCATGGAGGTATTTAAAAATAAAAAAAGGATAAAAAAGTTGGTATTTAAAAAGTTGTAACTAGGTAACTTGAAGGTTTTCAGGTATGGTCTAGAACAAAAAAAATACTGCAATGACGGGGAGAACCAGTGCTTTTCGGCTTCGTGAAGGGTCTTGTTACACTATTTAGATCTTAAATAAGGTACCTGGAGGTAATAAGGCCTACCTAATTTCGATTCGCTATATTTATTTATTACTTTAAAGTAACTGTTTTTTAAGGTCGTCCAGTATTGCTTCTTATAAATCTAAACAAACGTAGAAATGAAATACATGTGTATAAGCGTCATATTTTCTAATACAATGTAAACAAAACTCACCTAAGCCTAATAAGGCCCGGGTAGTTTATTAACGCCCTACCCGTTTTCAAGTTTTCGGAAAAATGTAAAACCATTAGAAATGATTCACTAATAATATTTAAACTGTAAGTACTCATCGTTGTTTAGTTGTATTAGGTATGATTATTACTGTGAGAACAACATTTTAAGCAAAACCGGTTCCCTATAATTGAATAGGCTTCATTGCGCGATGTACATGGGCCTTATTAGCCGCAATTTTAACAACTCTAATTATTAAGAAATTGTTGAGATATAATTTATATATTGAATTGGTGTTAGCTTTTAATTATTATTTTGTACGTTCCCTATAATAACCAAAACGTTTACACTGTTGTAAGTCCATTATTTTTCAGAAGGGCGTTACTATACTCCAGGCGTTATTTGCCTCTGGTACCTTACGTCATTACAAATTCTATGTCAAAAGTGCCCATCGGTCCCGCTTGTGAGTTGTTTTTAATGTAATGTGTTTCCGTACATCAATCGGCAATAAGGAACCCTTATAGGATCACTTTGTTGTCCGTCTGTCTGTCTGTCAAGGCCTTTATCAAGCTGAAATTAATACTAAATACTCAAAGCCTGATACCCTTTGGAACAATGAAAAAATCAAACTTTGAAGTCAACGCGATCAAAAGATATGACTGTTTATGTCGCATTTTATGCGATCTCACAAGGGAATCAAAACCTGTAGGGTACTTCCCTTTGTCCTAGAATTATGAAATTTGGCAAAAAGCAAGGCCTTACAGCACAAATAAAGGAAAAAATAAAAAACGTTGAAAATTATAGGGTGTCCCCATGCATAGTTGACGCCAATTAAGATATATTTTTTTAGATAATGGTACGGAACAATGGACAAATGGAAGAAAGAAAATTTGTGGATCGTTAAATTCTTACAAGTGTGTGTTGCCAACTACGTAGTTCTAAATCCTTTTTTTTCGGATGGCAAGTCATCAAATAACCCCTCCCGCTCTGGGCTGAGCAGGAGGGAGTGTCAGACTTGTACTGACTAAAACCCATCCATGTTCCTTCCTTTGCCCTTTATGTTCCAGGGCCGCGGTATCTCTTTCGAACAGTCCCGCAACCCTGGCAGGCGTCGGTCCTTTCGGACCCCTCCCTGTTTGCTGACATATCTCTGAGGCGCGCGTGGAACACTCTTGCGCCGTCGACACGGCCTGTCGTCATAAGACGGACGGACGGCGAGCTAGCCCATAGCTCACCGTCCACAGGCCCAGTTCTAAACCCTTGGCTTTTAACATAAATAGATTATAACTAACCATATCGATTTCTTCTTGTAGAACTTCTTCTTCAATTGGCTCCACTGTAATTTGTTCTGGTTCCACCTTAAACAAAAAAAAAAAACATTTAAAATCACCATCAGCTTAGCCTTGCTCAACTGCTAAGTCTTCCAGTCTAGCTAGATGCAGCTAAATACCAGTATTTTACACTAGCTGTTGCCCGCGGCTTCGCTCGCGTTTTGGTCGGAAATTATCCCACGGGGACGTTGTAAATATAGCCTATGGCACTTAGGGATAATGTAGCTTCCTATTAGTGAAAGAATTTTCAAAATCGGTTCAGTAGATCCAGAGATTACCCCCTACAACCTCACAAACTTTACCTCTTTATAATATTAGTATAGATGGAGCAAATGCTTGTCTGATCTCTACAACCCAGTTAGTGCATTTCATGATACCTCTTGGTAAGAATGGTTTTAATGCACCTCCATACATAATCAGCCATCCAAAAATAAAGTTATTTTAGTTTTTTTATTGTACTATTTTGGAAATACATATTATTTTTTTTTAGTTTTACTATACATGTTGATCAATCGCGTCATCATTCATTTTTCATTTTGCCTAGGTTTCTACCAACTATGTTAGGGTCGGCTTCCAGTCTAACCGGATGCAGCTGAATACCAATGTTTTACATGGAGCGACTGCCTATCTGACCTCCACAATCCAGCTAGTACTGGGTAATACGATACCCCTTGGTAAGACTGGTTGTCAAGACTTTTCGGGCCGCTGACTACCTGTAACGGCTGTCAAAGATCTACAGATAACAGCCGGGACTTAACGTACTTTCCGGCGTGGTACTTCCTGGCCGCGCCACAAAAGCAATTTGGATCGGAGTTAATATAAAAAAATGTTCGTAATATGTTCATTAGTGTTCATGAATAAAAATAAAAAAGTACTATAACGGTTTGCGAGAAATTGAACAAAATTGGTGGCGCGGCTATGTAGTATGCTTCCTAGCCGCGCCACCACGTACACCGTAATAAATAGTCCAATAACCTACAAAACCATTTGTAAAAAAATGTTCGTCTATTGTTTACTCTATTTATCATTAGATACTGCAAAAAAAACACTTTATTTATCACTACATAGTATAAAACAAAGTCGCTTTCTCTGTCCCTATGTCCCTTTGTATGCTTAAATCTTTGAAACTACGCAACGGATTTTGATGCGGTTTTTTTGTAATAGATAGAGTGATTCAAGAGGAAGGTTTATATGTATAACATTGCACCCGTGCGAAGCCGGGGCGGGTCGCTAGTACTATATAAAGCTCAATTTACCACTGACTGACTCACTGACATAATTGTTCTCCCAGATGGTGGAGGAGGAGGTGGGTATATTTTGACAGATTCGTAACAAGTAACTCTCGTGAGTAGGGGAAAAATGCCAAACCCCCCCTTTTTGACACCCTCCCCCCACCTCCCTATCGTATCTCGGAAACTAAGAGACCCGTGTTTCTTTTTTTTACGGATTCGTATAGAGGGGCTAATTAGTTAATGTAATGTCTAATATGTGTAATATTATGTTTTACGAAATCAAAGAACTCGATAGTTTCATGGTTCGAGACACCACACGACAGCTTGTGCGGTTATTATGGTACACCTTGTATGTCCAGCTGGACAAAACCAAAGGCCAGTGATCACCATTAGCCCTCAATCTCAAAAATCGACCAAGTGCCAGTCAGACTCGCGGACGAAGGGTGCCGTACCAATGTCAACAAAAAAAACACGTTTGTCGTTTGTGAGCCCCGCTTAAATATTTAATTTATTCTGTTTTTAGTATTTGTTGTTATAGCGGCAACAGAAATACATCATCTGTGAAAATTTCAACTGTCTAGTTGACACAGTTCATGAGATACAGCCTGGTGACAGACAGCCAGATAGACGGACAGTGGAATCTAAGGGCTTCTTTCACTATCTCCAAGTAAAGTGTTGATTAGTTACTCGCCGATTAGCGTTAACTGGCAAGTAAAAGTGCTGAGTATCTTCTGTCAATTTCACAAGCGAAAATTAAGCTTCGAGTAACAACTCGCTGGTTAAGTGAATGAAGTAACAAATTGTGCGTTGCTTTCGTTCAATGTGACGTCAACAACCTTTGTCAAACTGTGGCACATGGGGTTCTAGGTAGAAATAAAACAAAGAGCACCGCTGTATTTATTGCAGTTGTCATTTTTTGTGTGTTCGTCTATTGTTGTTTTGTTGCGTGTTATTTAATTTAGTTATAAGTACTGAACTACTAATTTAATAAAATGGACAAAGTAATGAACATAGACAGAAGGATTTAAAAATATACCACGCTCCTTTGCGTTTTAGGCAATATTTTTAGTTTCATGTAGTTATGCACTTCGACAGACGAAATCTAGCAAAAAAAGAGTTTCGTCTAGGTCCGTAAAATATTCAACACAGGATATAAACGTTGCATCTTATACAGTTCTAGTTCATCAAATAAATCCATTCATTTATTCATGCATATCAAATAAAGCTACGTACAAAATCACAACTGACAACTTTTAAATATTTAACCGTCAAGTAAACAAGCTAATTGGCGGAGGACCTGGCAAGTAAGTTACGGGTCGGTTTATCTTTTGAGTAGTGCTACTCGAACGTCGTGAAATTCGTACGTGTAGTTACTTGGGACTTTAACTGGCGAGTAGCCTACTCAACACTTTACTTGAGGATGGTGAAAGAGGCCCTTAGTAACACAACTAAAAGCCGACCAAGAGCCAGTCAGACTCGCGGATGTAGGGTTCCATACAATCGTAGTACAGGAGACCCCTTTCATTTTTAATTTGCTGTTATAGCAGCATCAGAAATACACATTCTGTGAAAATTTCAACTGTTTACCTATTACGGATCATGAGATACAGCCCGCTGACAGACAGACGGACGAACAGCGGAGGGTTACTAATAGGATCCCGTTGGTTACCCTTCGTTTTAGAACCCTACAAATTGGAAGTCCCAATGACTTCGCCCATGAGTAAATAATATTACCTTGATGACTTGTTCGTCGACTATGACAGGCGTATCCTCGGGGACGGAAACGGGCGTGACGTCAGCCTCCTCTTTGCTAGCCGGCTGACCCGCTGGCTTCTCTGATGTCCTGTCAACAAATAATTATAATGACGAAAATGCCAGAAATTGGTCACAATCGAAAAATAATGGGTGTATAAAGAACCACAAGCGGAAATGCGGTAGGTTTTGAAGAAACGCGCTATGTCGACATTGGTGCGATTATCACAAGTAAAAAGTCATAATTCGAGATTTGGCTCTCGACTATTTCCTCCTCCAATATTCGACCAATTTAAAAGATACTTCATATCCTGAATAAGAAGGATATATACTGTGTCCCTATGTTTTTCAATATTCATTAATAGTTGTCAAATTTGTACACTAGGCCTCTGTTGACAGCGGTCCGAATAGGCAATTTTGAGCATTTGGTAAAGGTTCTAGTGCTGATACAGATTATGTATCATCAAAAAGGAAAACATAGGGACATATAAGAGGTTGATATTTATTTAACTGTAAGAAATCATAGCTTTAAAGTCATAAACCAGAAAGAAAACAGGCGAGAGCGTTTGTATGGAGAAATAACCACCCGCATTTCCTCTCAAATAGTTCTTTGCCTATAGACTACAATAAAAAAATCTATAAACGTACGGAACCCTCTCCACGCGAGTCGAACCCACATGTCTGGTTTTTTTTTGTTAGTAAGAATTTTTTTGTTTTAACACTTACCTGTTAACGGGCTTATGCATGGTGGTGACGGGCGGTATGTGGATGTCGATGTCTCGGAAGGCATAGACATCCTCCGCCTTGATCTCGATGTCATCCAGGTCTAGAGATGGCGCCTGCGTCGATGGTTGGGCTGAGGTTGACAGTACGGGGGGTGTGTTGGCTGTTAAAGAAATAGGTTTTTTTTAAATGATAACATAACATAATAACCCCCGAAGGGTTTGAGCAGAGGTGTACCTAATAGTAAACCCACATTTCGTCAGTTGTGTTTAAGTCCCATGTAATAGGGAGCAAGCCTATTGCCATCAACCGGGCACAAATCCAGACTCTGTACCTGCTAATGAGAAATTCCTGATGAAAAAACTTTACCCGACCCGGGAATCGAACCCAGGACCTCATGCTCAGCAGTCGTGCTTGCGACCACTACACCAACGAGGCAAATGGCAAATAGGTTTTTACAAACACTTGTACACGTCATTTTTTTAAACTAGATGGCGCTGGTGTTTCGTACCTGACTACTCTGAGAAGAAACAGCCGAAACAAACTCAGAGGTCATAGTCTCTTTTAAAGTCCAGACATAATCGTGGTTAACTCACATAAGGACTATGCTATAAAGGGTGTAACAAGACCCTTAACGAAGCCGAAAGGCACTTGTTCTCCCCGTCATTGCGATCATTTTTTTGTTCTAGACCATACCTGGGAACCTTCTAGTTACGGAGATATTGGGGGTCAAGTTCCAACTTTTTCACAAGTTTTTGTTTAAATACATATTTTAATGTAAGACTCTTAATTAAAACACCTCCACGACCCCCGTACTATTCAATCCATCCATCAGCACAATGTTTTGAGTGCGTTACATAGAGTTCTACCGTAAAACGTGATTTTTCATCCCAAAAAAAAAAGTCCTTTCCCAGCAATAATTTTTGCGTGTTTATCAAACACGCAAAAATTATTGCTGGGAAATGACCTTTTTTTTAGGTGTTTTAATTAAGAGTTTTCTGTGCATCAAACACTGTTTGATGTACATAATGCTTGGTTGACGGCTTCGTGAAGGGTCTTGTTACACCCTGTATGTTGTGCTTGAATTTTGAATACTGATTAACATCACGAAGGGTAAGGCAGAGCTGTAGTACTAGTCCATCAATATACAGATTATGTTATAATTATTTTGTAAAGTGAATACATTTTATTTGATAATTGTGAATATGAGGTCCATGTGGTTTTTTGTTTGTTTTTTTTTTCCCACGATTGGCGATTGATCTGGCAGTTTGAGTACTATAAGCGACCAACCCAAATGTCCTCAAACTCAAACTCAAAGCATTTATTTCAATTAGACCATAACCAAATAGACCACTTTTGAATGTTAGAAAAACAAAGGCGAAGCTACAGTCATAGACACAAGGCATATTAACTTGTGAAAGTACTGTAGTTGCCCATTCCAAAGCGTAGATCTCATATGGAGAAGAATGGGCAAGAAACTCCATGGACACTCTTTTCAATCAAAATATTGTTACAAGATCTTGGTTACATCATTAATGTTGAGATTATATATACATATGAGAACGATGTAGAAAGACGTGCACATTAAGAGCGTCCAGAGTAAAAGAATATAAATCCTTTCTTTGGTACTGTTCGTCGTGTCGTTGAGCTCCTTGAGTTATAAGTCGAGCTACACGATAACTGACAAATGCTTGCACTGACTGGACAGGACCACTCAAATCTGTGTGGTTCTTTCTTCAAGAGACCATCTCAGACACTAATCTGCATAGTCCTCATGTGAGTTAACCAAGATTATGTCTGGAATTTAAAAGAGACTATGACCTCTGAGTTTGTTTCGGCTGTTTCTTCTCAGAGTAGTCAGGTACGAAACACTGGCCCCATCTAGTTTAAAAAAATGACGTGTACAAGTGTTTGTAAAAACCTATTTAAAGAAAGAAAGAAAAATGTTTATTCGACGTCAGTACATTAGGCACACACACACAATAATATTAAAAAAAAGTTGCAAAAAAAGAAAAAATACATAGTATGACTGTACTGTGTAGTGTGTGTGTGTTTCCTTAATACACATCAATCATCATAATTACACACCTAAGTGGGCGATTTTTTACAGCCAAACCAAATACAACCTTACTTCAATAGTGTAAAGCACAATTGACTTTGCTCTACGTAGCCCAACTTTTATTGTTAACGCAAATTGAACCTTACGCTGTTTACCTTTAAGCTGCTGTTCGATCTGGACCAGCTGGCTCTTGATATGCTCTATAGCTGCGTGCTTGCTCTCATGCTGACTCGTACCGGAAGCGGACTTCTCTAGGAGCATGGAGAGAGTTGGCGCTGTTACTGATGGGGATTGCGTTTCTGGGGGAAAAGCATGTTTTCATTAAAATCTTTATTTTGATGGAAGTGCCAGGATCGCCCGCGAAGTTCAATTTGTATTACGTTTTTTGATGAAATTTGCAGATCATTGTCAGGTTGTATGTTAATAAAAATATGATTCGCGGCCCTAATACGTATATATTGAACCATCATAGTAACTCCCTTTATTTTTTTTATTACTTTATTTATTTACTAGCGACCCGCCCCGGCTTCGCACGGGTACAGTGTTATACATATAAACCTTTCTCTTGAATCACTCTATCTGTTAAAAAAACCGCATCAAAATCTGTTGCGCAGTTTTAAAGATCTAAGCATACATAGGGACAGACAGCGGGAAGCGACTTTGTTTTATACTATGTAGTGATTTGTTGTTATTGCGGCAACAGAAATAAAACTTTATATTCTTATATTCCGCATTATGAACCAAACCTTTATATTAATTAAAATATTTTTTAATGGAAAAAAGAAATAATTCTTCTTTTACTTAAATTTCCCATACGGAAATAAAAAGTTAGTATTTACAGAATACCTTTTGTATTATAAACATAAATTAAGATCAAAGGGGCTCGCTTTGATTTTAAATTTATTTTTTATATTTGTTGTTATAGCGGCAACAGAAATGCACATTCTGTGAAAATTCCAACTGTCTACACCGATCATGAGATACAGCCCGCTGACAGACGGGCGGACGGACAGCGGAGGCTTAGTGATAGGATCCCCGGACCCTTTAGTACAGAACCTTAAACAAAGAACTGATAGTCTACTTACCAACACAGTTAGCGGGGTGCGATATGTGCTGCGGTGTTGTGACGACTGGTGAAGACTTCAGGAGAGACGTCAGGAGAGGGGAGGCGGGCGGCGCGGGAGTGGCGGCTGTAATAGATATGAGATTTACTGTGTAGGTTTCGTAGATATTAATAATACCAGCCTATTACTGTCCCACTGCTGGGCAAAGGCCTCTTCTCAACAGAGAATGCACGAGCATTGATCACCACGCTTGCTCAAGACGGGTTGGCGATTTTAGACTTTTTTTTTGTCCAGGTTTCCTCACGATGTTTTCCTTCACCGGTGTCTGTGATGTCCAAGATAAACTTAGAAAATACATATGAATTGAAAAAGTCGCATTGGTACTTGCCCGGATTTGAACCCACAACCTCATGCATGAGAGGCAGGCCTTAACCTCTGGGCCATCACGACATTTTTTTTTTCGTAGATATAGCGAAGCATTAAATAATCGTCATTTTTTCACTTTTATATTTGTAACTAACTTTTGTCCGCGGCTTAGCTCGCGTTAATTTAGAATTTAACAATTGTACTCAGCTAGTAATAATATAATTCAATCATGATTCGAAAGACACGTGGCGCCATCTATTATCATAAGAAAGTTATTGTTGTTTTCCTCGGGAACCGTACTTTTTTTCAAGATGAAAGGTACCCCATGTCCGTTTCTGTACACCTGACAACGTATATGCAAAATTTCAGGATGATCGGTTCAGTGGTTTAGGCGTGAAAAGGTAACAAACCAGCTTACTTTCGCATATAAAATATTAGTGTGGATTTCGAATAAACTGTCTTGATTCATGCGGGAAATGTGACGCAAACAGTCCCATTTTGGATCTTAATACGAGTAATTTGCGGAAGGGCTTATGATCGTGAGGAAAGAGAGGGTACACAGATCTGTTTGCCGCCACGACCGAAAACGGTCATGAGAACCATAATAACTCGAAGTGCTATAAAAATAAAAATCGGCAAGCGCGAGTTGAACACGCGCACCGATGGTTCCGTATAAACTTGTAAGTATTTTCTTATTAAACTACATATTTACGGTTTTAAGATTTTTTCCTTTACATGTAGGTACTGTAAGACATTACATCTTGCCAAATTTCATGATTCTAGGTCAACGGAAAATACTCTACAGTTTTTGATTCCCTTGTGAAATCGCAAAATTTGCGACATAAACAGTCATATCTTTTGATCGCATTGACCTACAAGTTTGATTTTTTCGCTGCTCTAAGGGGTAGCAGACCTGACTATTCCATATTAATTTCAGCATGATACCTCCACGCGTTCCTGAGAAAAAGAGGACAACGGACAGACAGACAACAAAGTGATCCTATACAGGTTCCGTTTTTGCCGACTGAGGTACAGACGCCAGCACATCAAGCTACTAAAATCAACTATATCGCTATAACGTTAGGTTCAAGCTTGATTGGGAAAATTTGACAGGTTCCGGTAGCTTGATAGGCTGGCGTCTGTACCATAAAGTCTCAATTCATGATTATTGATTACATACCATTACTAGCAACCGGCTGCGCTTGGCTAGGGTTATTTAGCATCGGTTTCCACGCCCGATCGGCCCTCGCTCGTCTCTCATCTCTCTCTTTCAGCCAGGCGGCTCGCCTCGCTGCCTCTCGCTCCCTCGCTCTGTTCCTCGCCTCGACAGTATTCCATACTTCGCGTAGACGATCTTCTGATGTTGATGGGTTTCGTACCTCTGTTATCTCAGTCTGTTGGGGAGGAAAGAGAATAGAGATATTTCTCAAAAAGTGGGTCAAATGCTGAGCATAAAGGCCTTACAGATTAAGTCTGGAACAATAGGAACTGTTGCTAAGAGTTTTTTTTACATTAAACTAGCTGTTGCCCGCGGCTTCACTCGCGTTTTGTTTGGAAATTATCCCACGGGCATATTGTAAATATAGCCTATGGCACTGGGAAATAATGTAGCTTCTTATTAGCATGGAACCCTAATTACTTTTGCTAAAATAAACATAGCCTATGTTAGACTTTATAACATCAGCTATCTGCCAGTAAAATCGGTCCAGCCGTTTCGGAGATTAGCCGGAACAAACAGAGAGACAGACAGACAACAATGGAAAAATATGTGTTTTGTTGCAAGTGCCTTATATATTTCCACGAGCTTTGTATAGTATAATATGCATTCATTAAAAAGCTGTTATATTGATATTACATACAGACATTTCAATTTTATTTATATGTATAGATGTACAGATGGGCTCTTGACCTCAATCTAGTCCTGAGGACAGAGATGAGGTCGACAATAGAACGAGCTAACCTAAAAGAAGCCAATTAACTCGCGACTTTAATAAAATTCATAAATAAAATCAAAACTATTTATTTTACAATAATAACAATAATATATTTGAGATCCTCATAACAAGCTCTTTCATTTGATGACACAGTAACACAGTTTGCTATACTTTGTTTTTAATTTCCTAAATTGTCCCCCGAAATTGACCCTTATTTAAAAAAAAAAAATATTTACTTTGCACATCTGTGTTTGGGTCATAGGATTACACCATCCTAACAAATTTCACCTGATTTGTATCAGTAGATTCGCAGCAAATTGGCTGTGACAGACACACAAGTATTTCTTTATGCATTCGGTGTTTTTTGTTACTTATTTTATAATTTAAACCTACCTTTAACTGATCATACTGTTGGTTCATTTCAACTAGCGTCTTCTGTATTTCCCCGATACGTTCCTGCGTCAACCGTTTAAGTATACTCTCCTGAGGAGTTTCCACCGCTCCTTCAGAACTGCGCTTCTTACGCTTTGGTGTCTCCACATGTTCCAGTAGGGCTCCATATTGGGCTGCACAACTGGAAAGAGATTAAGCAGTAGTAGTAATTATTATTCTTAATGAGGGATAACTCGGATGTGACTGATGGAGACTGAGGGAAAGACCAAAGAAAAGATGGATCAATCTATGTTATGTTAAGGGTTTGGTTTCCCCTGCCTGGGTTGCGGGACTGTTCGAAAGAGATACCGCGGCCCTGGAACACAAAGGGCAAAGGAAGGAACATGGATGAGTTTTAGTCAGTAAAAGTCTGACACTCCCTCCTGCTCAGCCCAGAGCGGGAGGGGTTATTTGATGATTTCCCATCCGAAAAAAAGAAAAGGGTTTGGTTTCCGCACTTAGTCCCTAAAGTGGACTATTGTGCGGGAGCCATGGTGGCCGTTACTCCAACCAGCCCACCTCCCCTCCAGAAGCAGATCAGACTTCCCGGTCTTCTCAGGACATCAGGCAAGGGACATCTGCAGCTCCGCCCCAATCACTCAAAACAGCAATATGCGAAATAGCTACACAATTCGCAAACAGCATTAAAAACAACAAAAGATACACCCAGATCCAGATGTTTTTTTTTGGTTATTTCAAAAAAATCGTTCAAAAACACCAACCTCTTTTGAGAATACCAGTCTGGTGGTCTATTTGGTTCTCCGATAGTCTTTAGAGCTCGAGAAACAGACATCCAATTTTGATCTCCGCTCCGTACGACAGCAGAAGCAAGGCATAGTTGCTCCCGTACATTCCAGGTGTCTAACGGAACCCTTTTTAGCTGTAAACGCTCCTGTATTGAACTCATTTGTATGTTATTTTGCACTTACACGATAAATAAAACTTTAACGTATATTTCTTGCTTAATTTTAGTTATTTTTTGTTTGTTTTTGGTAGAATTTTGATCGAATTATCACAATGATGCAAGCTTTGATAAGCTTTGTTGTGTACACCATAATTTGACATTTGAGTCATTGACAATGACAACAATGCGGTAACAGATAAAAAAGCGTCGTTATGTAGCTTTTTCTTTTTTGGAATTTTATGACCTGGTAACTGGACCTTTAGGTCATGCCCATGTTGCCAGATTGAACAATTTATTTTCCCACAGATGATAAAAAACTTTTGAGACCAAAAAAACATTATCATCACGCCTACATTAATTATAGGGTTGCAATGTGTATAATACAATACCCACATTACGCATGTTATTAGCAAGCTTCAAGTATTAGGGGAAAAGATTTTTACATTACTGTTGACGTTATTATTTGTCCGGCATACCAATATTTGTGCAGTTCGAGGATCGAACCGCATTCTGGAACAATTTATTGTTTAAGAGAGACTTTAGATATAATAGATAGAATTAATATAGGTACTACCAGTACCAAGGGGTATGGGTGCACGGTGTTACCAAATTACTGTGTTGTGAAACTCAGTTAGGCAGTAGTAACTTGTGAATTTATGATTATGATTAGTACGACCACTATAACCACCAACCGTGTGCAGTTCAAAGAAGCGCTGCTTGTCAAGAAAAACTGCATCGAAATGTCAAAATTGGTACATTCATTTTAGTTCTGTATTTTCCCGCCTGAACAGATAAGTTGGTTGAAGTGTACTAGCATTCTCATCAGCTGCATGTTGGCTGCATCGAATTTTTGTAAGTAATGTTAACAAGAAATTGAAAGAGGTCTTTGTTCAGTTGTGGGAATACCTTATTAAGTTATAATTAATATCAGTCATATTTATAACCTAATTTGTATTCGAATAAATGAAAACGAGAGGCGAGAAACATTGTGAACTTCGCGAAACCCCGACCTTGACTTCTAACTAGTTCTATTTCGGTAACAACGTACTCTCGACGGATGCGTTCTTGTAACTATCTTTATTTAGAGTACGTAATGAATGAGTTTATGAGATGAGTTAAGATGTATTACAAATTCACTAAGGAGTTTTTGCGGCGGATGTTTGTGGAAACGCAGGGAACGCCCTAGGAAGGTCATATCCATCTATTTAAATAAATCAAATTGGTACGGCATGTTACATGTATGAAAGATCATCACTTGAGAACGGGTCGACCAATTTAGCTGTTTTTTTTATATTAGTAATCGTCAAGAAAATGGCACATAGGCGTGACCATGACGATCCGATCATGACGTTTGCGGGGCTAGCATGGCCAGAGATTGCACATGATAGAGAATTATAGAAGGAGAAAGGGGAGGCCTTTGCCGAGCAATAGGACACGATGTAGACTAGTAAACATTTATTTGACTAGTTTATGTATTGAACGTGTGAAGCTGGAGCGAATAATTATTGGCAAATTCACATACCTCATGTCGACAACCTCGTGAATTTGTATAATTCAGTTTACGAGGTTGTCGACTTTAAATGGAATGTGATCATCAGTAATATAAATATCAATACGATTGTCGAGGAATTTTTCGACGATCTTAATCTTACCTTACCTAAAAATAAGAAATGTTATTAAGAAATAATTTATGATAGACAAGACTTAATTCTGTTACTTTTGTTTTAATATGTGAACGCCGTTGACGGCAAGACATAGATATATCTCTTAACTTTATCTTTATAGTTATGTACCTTTTACACCTGTTTGGCAAATTAAAAAAAATATCGTAAATACATACCTATCATATCATCTTATACACCTATTATAAATGCGAATGTTTGTGAGGATGTATGCTCTTTCACGCAAAAAAGTTTGAACGGATTTGAGTACCTACCTATTTGGCACACATATTATACTTAATAACCTGGATTAACCAGGATACTTTTTATGATGGTAGTACCATCCCGTGTTATTATTACGGAACTCAGCGCGGGCGAAGCCGCGGGCATTGAAGCTAGTTTGTTAACTAGGAGTAGTATAAAGATTTAGTACCTACGTAAAAAATACCTTGCCCATAAATTACCAAGAAAATCGATGTAGGTAAGTATTCCGTATTCAGACAAGACAATTACCTACCTACTTCCCTTTGAATATTTGAAGAAGGTTGCGCCAATGCCGTGACAAATCACCTGGGTCACGACAACACGACGGCCTACCTACATAAACTCACGCATATTTCCGATAAGAGTAAGCAGAAACAGAACGCCACCTGCTACGATCCTTACATAGGCTTCTTTCACCTTATGCTCATCCACACCTGGTCGGTCGGAAAGGCTCGCTGCGGCCGTTTGCGAGGCTGACCTTTCTGAAGGAAATCGCCAATTAGGCCACTGCATTGTATGTCCTTCTAGGGCGGCATCGACGTATTCACTGACTATATAATTTAGATACTTGTAATCTCCTTTTAAATTCCTTCATTTTGATACCCTACTCGATAGGTTTGGTTGAAAAAAAAAATTTTAACGACTTACAATTTAGCGCCAAAAAGCCGCCATTTTGTTTTAACACCTATTTAATGGACACTTGCGTTTTTGAGACGAATCTAATGATACCTTAATCGTCGAAATCTATCAAGCCATTTGGAACATACGAGGTAATCAAGTTTACAAAGAAACATATAAAAGATACGCGCGCAAAACAAAGTTTACAAAGAAACATAGGTACAAGATACGCGCGAAAAACATAACCCTTCCTTGGCAGTCGGGTAAAAAACAAGAAACAAAGAAATTATCAGAATAAGTATAATGTAAACATATTATATAAAATAATGCTAACATTCCCTACATTACTTGATCATTATTATTTTAGTTCACAGCTGTGGAATGAATCACAGTACCACTGATTGTAAGTGTCGTCTTGTGTTGATATTTACGTCATTGGCTGCCGTGAAAGGGGAACTTTGACGAATTAATTCGTTTTTGGATCACTCACAACAACAGCGCACCCAGATATTTTTTTCTGGGGCACATGGATTCGGCCGTGTGGCCGCCTAGGAAAGCGGTTCAACCATAGTCAAATCTATGATAAATCAATAGAGAACAACTTTTATACGTCAAATAAATCTATACATACAAATAAATGAAATTGTGTATGTTTTTAATTTCAAAATAACAGTTTTTACTGAATGCCTATGAAAGTGTATAGGTAGGTACGACAGCAAAAAAAACATTTTTTTTTTCATTTTTGTCCGTCTTTATGTTTGTTCCGGCTAATCTCCGAAACGGCTGGACCGATTTTGACGGGACTTACTAGCAGATAGCTGATGTTATAAAGAGTAACTTAGAAATTATTTTATATTAGAAAAGGGATTAGATTCCGTGCAAAAAAATAAAACCCTCAAAATTTTTATCAATATCACGCGGACGTAGTCGCAGGGCACAGCTAGTCATTTTATGAAACTCCAAAGTCTCAAAGTACCATCACACCAAAATGAATCTGCTCACTTTTAAAACAAAATCCCGTGCACACGACATCCACATCTGTTCACCACCCTTACTACTATTGGTCAGCACAAAGAGAGTGCGGTACAATAGTAGAAAAACAATAAAAAATATGCGACCTCTTTACATTATCTTTTATTTTACAAAAATTCTCAGCCTCTGTTAATGATCATAGATGTTTGACCACCCTTTTTTGATTATAGGAATAACACAAAAAAAGGACCAATGAAGAGAAAGTTTTTAACTAAGCGCTCCTATAGCGGCCGGATGCTGCAAGCAAAAATAGTCCGTAAGGTGATCAGATTCATTTTGGTTCGATTGTACCTAGTCTGTCTGTCCGACTACTCTGAGAAGAAACAACCAAAACAAAATCAGAGATCATGACTCTTTTAAAGTCCAGACATAATCTTTGTCAAGCAAGTTTCACGAGGACCATGCAGATTAGTGTCTATGATGGTCTCCAGTCAGTGCAGGTATTTTTCATCCACATAGAGTTAGGCAGAGGTGTTCCTACCTAAAGTAGGGCCACATTTCGTCAGTTCTATTTAAGTCCCATTAATAAGGAGGCGAACCTATTACCATCCACCGGGCACAAATCCAGACTTCGTGGATGCTACTGTGCAATTTCTGATCGAAAAACCCAATCACACGTATTCCTAGGTGCGTGTAATTTTTGTATCTTGGTTTACGTTTATTGTGTAGTAAGCAACGACTTATTGTCGGGCCTACGCTGTTGCGGGCCTGTGGACGGTGAGCTATGGGCTAGCTCGCCGTCCGTCCGTCTTATGACGACAGGCCGTGTCGACGGCGCGTTCGTGTTCCACGCGCGCCTCAAAGAGAGTGAGCAAACAGGAAGGGGTCCGTAAGGACCGACGCCTGCCAGGTTTGCGGGACTGTTCGAAAGAGATACCGCGGCCCTGGAACACAAAGGGCAAAGGAAGGAACATGGATGGGTTTTAGTCAGTAAAAGTCTGACACTCCCTCCTGCTCAGCCCAGAGCGGGAGGGGTTATTTGATGATTTCCAATCGAAAAAAAAAGGGCCTACGCTGTTCCCCCATACTTAAGTACTAATGCTGTAACATGATAATATTGTAAAACCAAATGATTTGAAAAGAGTAACCATGGAGTTTCTTGCCGGTTCTTCTCCATAAGAAACGACCAACCCGAACCGTGCACCTTTTTGTCGACGTTTTATAAGTGCCTAGTTGCTAACTGCTAGTGCAATTCGCACTTCAACTTTTCTATAGGTACGCTGCGCACTTGATGAGTTTTAAAAACAACATGGTTTGAATGCGTCACGCTAATCATGTCAAACAATGATTCAACTGCATGTTGTCGTATCCGTTCTTTGTGTTTAATCTCTCCGGAGTAAAGGGCGAAACATGATGTGATGACGAGGGATGTAATGGATTGAGAGAAAGGTCAAAGAAAAGATTGATGGACTCATCATCATTTCTGCCCTTGTCCCACGATAAGTTCCCCTGAGGCCCTGTCATTTGTCACGCTATCATTTACTCCTTTTTTATGTTTTCGTAGCCGAATTCCATAAAACGGAACCCTTATAGATTCGCCATGTCTGTCTGTCTGTCTGTCTGTGTAGGTCACAGCCACTTTACTCCGAAACTATTAGGACTACACAGTTGAAACTTAGTAGGTAGTTGTATTCTATGAACCGCTTTACGATTTTTGTACAAAAATAAAACAAAAACCAAGATTAGGGGGGGCGGATACGTGGAACAGAAACTAAAAAATATGTTTTTTATCAAACCTATAGGTGTGTATAGATAGGTCTTTAAAAATTAAAATTGATGTTCCTAAAACCATTTTTTCTCATAGCCAATCGTTTGAAAGATAGACACTTCCAAAGTGGTAAAATGGGTGTCCCCCCCCTCTAATTTCTAAAGTGAGGAGAGAAAAATTTGAATTGTAGAACATAAATAAAACTTTCAGCCAAAATTGGTTTGAATAAGATTTGATGTTTAGTTTTTGAGATATGAGACTTTTTCATCAAACTGCAGCAATAACTTTGTTTTTCATTAACATACTATAAAAACAAATTTAGTTTTGCTGTTTAATGTAAAACAATACAACATAATTATGAATCATAATTTGACACTTCCCGTGACCCAAGGGCTGGCTTTTACCTTGGCCAAAGGCTTAGCGTTGCCATACAACGTGGCAACGCCGCCAGTCTCTTGGGTACATTACCAGTTGACAGCGTTGAGGAGGAGTTTTTTGACGCCATTTTTTAAGTTTGTTGCTAGGTTGTTTACTTTAGGTTATTTTAATTAATAAATTATGAATCAGACTTCTAAATATATATTTATTATATTTTTTGGTGGAATGGAACCGTGTGGGCGTGTGAGACGACACGCACTTGGCCGGTTTTCTTCATATCATTCGTCACACAGTCCATCCATCTTCTAGTCTTCCTCCTCCTCTCCATCCATTCTTATTCTATTCTTATTCTTTATTGCACACAAAATATAAAAGTAGGACACACAAAATTACAATATATAACTTATGTACAACGGCGAGCTTAACCCAGAATTGGGTTTTCTTACAGCAAACCTTACGTTTGATTGTGAGATTTGCGAATGAGGATAAACCTATGTGCACAAACGAACATTTTAAAACTTATATTTACTTATTTTTACAAAACTAATACATAAAATATAATAAACGTAATACACATATTATATAAATAGATAGATACACAAAATACTCTATATATACTATTATGTTGACAGGAAATGTTCTCTTATTCTTTTCTTGAACACATCTAACGAAGGGCTATCCCGCAAGGAGTGTGGAAGCGAATTCCAAAGGCGCACAGCCCGAACAGTAAAGGAACCATCATACCGACTTGAGGAGTGAGGAGGGAAACGAAGGAGGAGAGATGATGATGAGCGACAGGGTTTCCCTCTAGGAACCAGATACTCGAAGCGATCTCGAAGATACGAAGGAGCTTTAGGATTATGGAGAACAGAAAAGAGAGAGTGTGTGAGTGTCGACGCTGCCGAATAACATCCATCAACATTTATATTCATTACTCTTTTAGTCACATGCGATTCGTCCCTCCTCATCACATGTCCATACCAAGACACTCCACCCTTTTCCCCCCTCCCTTTCAACTTTTCTATAACAGGCGCCACTTTCAAACTTCCGCTATACTCAATACTCAATACTCAATACTCAATTTTTTATTGCATTCCATATGTTACAGAGATGGTAATAACAAATTAAAGATACAATATGGACCCTGTCGGGCACGCAAAAATTTAGGAGAGAGGAAGAGGGCTGCATAGCAATTTAATCAAATCAAATATATTATAAGTATTATAAATTATTAGGTGTGTTACATTCGGTATATAATTTTATATGTATATATTATTATGTCAGTGTATATAGGGGTAACGCGCTAATATACTCATTCTACTTTATCCATTCTTGTCACTACATACATCCACCTCAACATTCTTATCTCCGCTACATGCAAAGATTGATGGACGTGGGGAATAATATAAAAGAGAATGGAGTAAGTGATAGAGTCAAACTCAAACTCAAAGCGTTTATTTCAATTAGACCTTCGCAGGCACTTTTGAAAGTCAGAAAAACAAAGGCGAAGCTACAGTCACAGACGCACGGCATAATAACTTGTGAAAGTACTGTAGTTGCTCATTCCAAAGCGTAGATCTCTATGGAGAAGAATGGGCAAGAAACTCCATGGACACTCTTTTCAATCAAAATATTGTTACAAGATCTGAGTGAGATCTGAGTGAGTGAGAGTTGAGTGACGACTAACAGCGAAAAATTGAAGAAATAAACGTATTGCACCAACTCCCAGTACAAAGACATGGGCAGGAAAATGATCATCACTACATAGTATAAAACAAAGTCGCTTCCCGCAGTCTGTTCCTATGTATGCTTAGATCTTTAAAACTACGCAACAGATTTTGATGCGGTTTTTTTTAATAGATAGAGTGATTCAAGAGGAAGGTTTATGTGTATGTCGGAGACGGTCATTGGTACGGGCTGAAAATGAATCGCAAGTACGCGGTGGTGACATCACACGACCTACTTGCAAGTCTACCCACACCACAGCGTACTTGTTACAGAGCCCAGATGGTCACAAACTCCGAGCCAGGACGACAGTCAGTGTCTGATCGCGGCTGAGTTAAGACCCCTTGACCTTGAACTTGTACCCGATTCATTGTGCCCCGTGTTATTTTGTTAAGTTGTAATACCAAGTAATTCGTTAGTTTTACTAGAAACAGTGTATCGCTCAGTGTCTTTTCATAGTACGAAACCCATCGTCTGCCCACATGATGTAGAAGCCTAGCGGAGTAAATCCTGACACACCGATATGTATAACATTGCAGCCGTGCGAAGCCGGGGCGGATCGCTAGTGATGAATAAAGAGCCAAAATGAGAGAGAGAGACACACAACCCCTCACCCTGCACCCGATCAGAGTGGTACAGGACCGTGAAGGGCACAAGCAAAGAGATCCCTATGCCCAGCTGTGGGCAAAGTTGAGTTAGTTTATCGGTGGAGCCTTGGATGCTGGTCGCCCAGTTGTCGCAGTGGTGGTTGTGACCCTAGTTGTGATCCATCCTGCTGTGGCAGTAGACGCATCGTTGTGACAGCGATGACCCAGTTATTGTCGCAGCAAGGTATGACAGTGATGGCCGAAAAGTGACAGGTGGTTCATTTTTCGCAGTGGTCAGCCCACGTTAGGCCCGTAAGGAATTACAGTGCACTTCAGTGGGCTCTCTCCCACTTCCAGCCCTGGGGAGTTGGGACGTTATAGTTTACGGGCAGAATCAGGGCTCAAACAGGCACTTTCTACAAGGAAATTAATTTTTATTCTTCACATTTAACGTAATCTGAAGGCCACTGAATGTAATACTTCTTCATACCTACTGACCTACTAACTTATTGCATTTAATTACATCTTGTTTATGTAATTAAATACCTATCTTTTTACTCAAGTATAGTAGATAGTGTATTGTTTATGAAAAATCGTAGCTCTATAAGAGATAAAGCGTCATTATTTTGCGATTAATTAATAATGACAACTGATTATTTTACTAATCTATATTGTAGTTATAAGGAAATTGGTATTAATTGGTTCTGATTATAGTTGTAAATAAACCGTTTTAAACCAAAATCAGTGGTTTAAAACCCGTTTTAAATTTGTTTAAAACGGTTTAAAACCACGACCACGTGGGCCGTACATTGATTACGAATTACTTAAAAAAAATTGTTTAAAAGGCTAATTGAAATCATTTACCATTTTTATTAATATATGTGAAGTCATATATCATATTTATACTACTATTTAGGATTAGACACTGAAAACAATCATGTTTTGGGTATTTATTAAAATAAAACGGCAATGCCGCATTTTTATTGTTCACTTTGCTACCAAAATCGCAACGGGGAGAGATGGGGCAGGTAGGTGTAGGATTCATAATGTAGAACGTCCCTATTTTAGTTGTTTATGGACACCTCTATAAGAGCTGTCATCTGTCTATGGAGATTGTTGGAGGTTAGATCCGGAGTGAAATTACAGAACGTATTTGGAAATAAACCAGTATTATTATTTAGTAGAAAACCTCTACAGTAGGGATCGATTTTATGTTTGTCTGTCATGTTAATGAAGGTTATTTTAGAACATTTTTATTTTATTTTCCTTTTATATATTCTAAATCAGGAAGGAGGTGTGGTCTAGATAACTTCGTGTAAAGCCTCAGTGCAATCCATAAAAAAACATTCTAAACCATATTAAACTGCTAAGTGTGGTTTTAAATCGTTTTAAACCAAAAAGACGGTTTAAAACAAAATGGTTTAAAACGTTTAAAATTCGTTTTGCATCTCTAGTTCTGATATAATATAATATATGTCATTGAATGATGTATTTAATGGTACATAGGAGGAGCTCGTGTCTAACAACAGCTCGGGTCGATCTTTAGCTTTAACCGTGCTTGCCTAGGTTGGCTCGTGTATGGGTGACCGCCCATTACATACCGAGTTTCCTCCGTGCCTCGGAAAGCACGTAAAAGCCGTTGGTCACGGCAGTCATTTGTAGAACTTTGACAGTCGTTGCAGGTAGTCAGTGGCCTGAAAGTCTCACAACCAGACCTACCAAAGGGTATCGTATAACCCAGTACTAACTATGTTGTGGCCTTGTGGGGGTCAGATAGGCAATCGCTCCATATAAAATACTAGTAGATAAAAATGCTTGGGTCAATGCTGGTCCACTACTCCACAGCCACTTGAGCTCACGAAATAAGATTGTAATGATTGGAAAAGATGCCCCCCTCTAGTTCTGTTTTTTTTTTCGTGTGGAACTTTGACATTTTGATTACTAGTGTTTTATATAAATAACAAGCATTATTTCAGTTTTTGTATTGTGAGTACCATGTAGATTGTCTATTGCGGTTAGGAGGGGTTAGGCTAATCTTTAAGGTGGATGCGCAAGGGTAGCCCGCCAAATTTAATTTTTTTTACGTTTATTGCAATTTGCAGGTCAGTGTCAGGTTGTATGTTGATGAAAATATGAAAAAAGTGACTTTTTCATGAAATAGCTATTGAATGTGATTATATGAACTTGGAGAGCTGTATTGATGATTTGAATGATTATAATTCTGTAACTCCATACGTGTTACTGGCGCGATTCATATTTTCATCAACATACAACTTGACACTGACCTGCAAATTGCAATAAACGTAAGAAAATTTAAATTTGGCGGGCTACCCTTGCGCTTCCACCTTAAGGTTTAAATTGTTTTTTTTCTTTTCTATCTCTACATTGTGCTCACATATAGAAGCAACAATATTGTAACCCAAGACTATTGTAATATCTAACTTGATTTGAAAAGAGTGTCCATGGAGTTTCTTGCCCATTCTTCTCCATGAGATCTACTATTTTCGAATGGGCAACTCAGTCCATTCACAGTTATTATGCCTGTGGCTGGACTGTAGGTACCTTATTTTTGACAATGCAGAAGTGCCTGTTACGGGCCTATTTGAAATAAATGCTTTAAGTTTGAGTTTAGTATTCAGCTGCATCCGGTGAGACTGGAAGCCGCCACCAGCCACCATCATTGTTGGTGAAAGGCAGGCAGACGATGATATAGGTACCTGACTGGTGCATAGACAAAATGCCTATCACTAAAGTAAATGTATCTATATTATTCTTATCTTCAATACTCAATACTTTTATTGCATTCCACATGTAGGTTTCTTAGGTGGTAAACTTACAATTAGAATTATGGACCCTGTCGGGCACAGCAATATAAGTGAGTTAGGAGAGAGGAAGCATTTGTAAATTATACATATAACATTTCTCAGCAAACTACTTTGGTATAATGATAATGCAGGTATTTCCTTAGAGAATCTAATACCTATCTTATCAAGACTTAAAAGTTAAAAGTAAATAAAACAATTCCAGACTACTTATCTTGTCGTGTTATAAATCTCAGTGAACTGAAAAAAGCGGTGACAGCTACTGTTTTATTTAAAACTGTCGCTGAATCATCGAAAAAGTCAAATAAAACGGCGAAGTGCAATTCGGACTCGCGCGTGATGGGTTTCGTACTATCGTAGTAGAGGAGTCCCCTATATATTTTTTATTTTTTTTTGTTATAGCGGCAACAGAAATACACATTCTGTGATTTCAACTGTCTACCTATTACGGATCATGAGAAGTAGAGTAGAGTAGGGACTCCATTTTCCGCACTGGACTCTCAAATATGGTCCGTTGTGCGTAGGTGTCCGGCTAAGTTAGCCAGCCTAGCTCCGCCCAGAAGCACAGAAGTTTCCTGGGAGCTTCAAAGGCTTCGCGGAGCGACCTCACCGTTCCGAGGATTTGTTTGCGTTGGGTAGCCACGGCCTTGCATTCCAGGATGACGTGGGCGGCTGATTCTTCGGCGTCAAAGCAGCCCCTGCAGAGTGGCCTATCCGTGGCGCCTATGTTAAAGAGATGTTTATTTAGGGGGCAATGGCCCGTTATTGTCCCTTTTATTATTCTGAGGTTATTACTACTTAGGCTGAGCAGTCGTTTTGTTAGTCGCGAATGTAGACTTGGCATCGCCATTTTGGACTGCCTGCAGTCCGTAGACCGTGAGCAAATGTTTGTGTGATGAGCATGGACATTTGTTTCCGAGTCATGGATGTTTATATGTATAATAAGTATGTATTTACAAACAAAAAGTATCTATGTAGTAATATCAACTATCTGGTGTCCACGACACAAGCCTCGTTGCTTAGTGTGGCACCTAGATGGCGCTGTGTGTAATGTCAAGCGATATTTATTTATTTATTTGTTGTTGTGAAGTTCAGTTGATCTCTGGCGAACCCATGTACGGAATTGTGAGAAAGTTAAGGGAAGGAGTGGTTACGGATCATGAGATACAGCCCGCTGACAGACAGACGGACGGACGGACAGCGGAGGCTTGGTAATATGTACCGTTGGTTACCCGTCGGATACGGAACCCTAAACCCTAAATGTACTGATTTCGACATACCTACTTATGTCACTGCCTCTTTGGACTAGTGGTAGCAAGGTC
The DNA here is from genome assembly GCA_947578425.1 of Eugnorisma glareosa. Classification (NCBI taxonomy): domain Eukaryota; kingdom Metazoa; phylum Arthropoda; class Insecta; order Lepidoptera; family Noctuidae; genus Eugnorisma; species Eugnorisma glareosa. The sequence goes on from OX387984.1 coordinate 4,100,269, forward strand.
TAGGTACCTATTACTGAGCATGAGGTCCTGGTTTCGATTACAAGGTGGGGAAAAGTTTTGTTGGGTTTTTTCATAAGGAATTGCTCAGTAACATCCACGGAGTCTGGATTTGTATACGGTTGATGGCAATAGGCTCGCCCCAGCTTTTACCTGTGATTTAAACACTTGGCGAAATGGTTACTTTTGGATGAGGTTTAAGGATATCTATCTGGGTTTTCTGTATACAATGAGACACTACACGATTGCAAGATGGACGACTTTTATTTTGGATTGTAGAATACAATGTTTCGTTGACGCTGGCGCTACGGCGCATAGCGGCTAATATGAAAACAATATTTTTTGCGTTCACAGCTACATAAATTTAACATCAATGGGTGCATTCATTTTAATAATTATACTATTAGTTACACCTCTGCCTAACTCTTCGGGAATTACAAGTATGATCTGATGTTATGTAAGATAGCGGCGCTAGTTCCAATTTTATCCACGCGCCAAAAGATCCTTGTACTGCTATAACTCACATCACTAACTAGCAGTCTCTCAAGAAATATTGGCCAATATTTTATGCCATTCACCCTTTATCATCATTTTGCCCATATCCCAATTTATTCGGCGCAGCATGTCTTCTTGATTGATTGATTGATTAGACGATTGCCCTTACGAAAAAAAAAAAAAAAGAAAGCATGTCTTCTTCTTCCATACTTCTCTATTACTTGTCATAGTCATCATACACCTAATTTCTAGCCATATCATCCTTGTTACTCCTTAATTTATTGAAGTATAATTAGGTAACGTGTCGGAAAATAATGCGTAGAAAATGTATAACTGCATCTTGAATACTAGTTTCAAAATGGCACTGATTTTTATAGGCAGTTGTAAAAAGTGGTTTTTGTTAAGTTAAAAATTATAAATGGCTCGTTTAATAACTAGTTCAGCAGTTAAAACTAAGCAGTAAAGTAAACAAAAATGAGTAATAAAAAATAATGAAATGGATCAGTGAATATGTAATTGAGCAGGAAAATAATTAAATGGGCGGTAAAAATTATTGAACGAGCGGTTACGTGTGGGCAGTAATAAAACGGAATTTGTCGGTAAGAAATCTCATTCTAAGCAATTCTATAAACAATGAGGTGGTAAAGTAGTTTTCGAGATATAGCGGTGTGACGGACGGACAGGCGGACGAAGTCGCACCATAAGGGTTCCTTTTTACCTTTTTGGTACGAAACCCTAAAAACAGTACTTAAATACTAATGAAAAATTAAATTACTATTGCTTTGACTGAAGGAATTAAATATGTTACTGCGACCAATTTCGACGTAGAGCTCGCCGGCCGCTGCCGCGGCACCGCCCGCTTCGCTCGCTCGGCTCGCGCGTATTTGGTCACCGCTCTAACCTAACCTATTTGGTCGGAGTGAGCGGAACGTTTTAACGTCAATCTTCTTCGAACCTAACCAGTCCGGAGTCCAGAGCTCACTTCGCTCGCTCTGGCATTCTTAGTTTTCCTTGCCACAATGCCTGATTATGTTGATGTGGTGTGTGTACAAAACAACAAAAAATTATGGATAGCATAATGTCTAATTTTAGATTTTCGTTGAAATAAAATACCATGGAAAAAACACCGAACAAACAGTATTCGTTCACAAATAATTCTACTGTTTGTTAAGTTTGATAACCCTGTGATTGGTCGCTTCCGCCACCCGCGCTAATAAGCTCCGCCCAACTAACGAACATTTACTTCGCTTTTCAATGAATTTGAGTTCGGGTGTCACCGCTCGCTATGATCTGCCGAACTATTTATCGAACCGCTCATTTCATCATTTTTACCGCTCATTCCTTTATTGGACTGCTCAATTATTTTTAGAATTGAGATTGTATGATAAAATAACCGACTAATTGTTTTTTTATTGTCCATGTTTTACTGTCGCAATAATTAATCAACCGCCATTAAATTAAATAACTGCTCAATATGTTTTTAACTGATCATAATAACATCTCGAATATTTAAATAACAGCTCAAAAAATTAGTTCCCTTTCAAAATTAAGTTAGAAAATAAAAGACGATAGTTACTGCGACATTTTTTTTATTACGTTGGTAAGGCGGTCACATTTACGAGTACTTCGGTAGGTTGGTACGCACTTTTACCAAATGAAATGAAATGAGACTATCAGACGATCAAATTTAGAGGCCAGTGGGATCGCAAGTACGACTGGTAAACAAGATACAATTTACAATTGATTACTAACTCAATTGTGGCCTATGATTGTGGCAATGCGGCCAGCCTTCTTTTCCTATTGACAACGATGTGGACGAATTTTTTTCCGCCCTCATTTTGATACTTACTTGTACATGTTTTTATTATTTTTTAGATCTATTGTACTTTTTTACTTATTTTTTACATACTGAACACAAATTAAAAAAAAATAAACTGTTTTATTTAAAAAAATCTAACAGTATTTTGTTTTTCAAGAAACCGAACTAGAAACTGAGGAAACTGGCAACCATAGACTAAAGGACTGAGCGTTAGCCTCCAAAAAGTGACCACTCTGTACAAAGAGACAGAGCGATGATGCAGCCAATACCTGGGGCAAACCATGGCCGCTCCATTGCTTTGTCTCTATCGCACTTCATGGTCAATTTGATTTGATATTTGGCTAGGGAAGGCTCAGTCCATGCTCTATGTCTATGCGGGTGACTATACTTTCCAGATCCCTCTGTCTATATGTCTGTCTGTTTTTTCACGGGTGACCACTGAAAACACCACAGCTAAGCAATAACCAACAGGAAACTGGTGCCTGACATACTGAGGCGGGGTCGCAGCAGGCCACGAACTGGACAGGTTCCGTCAGAACTGGAAGGAGGACGCGCGCGTTCACGAGAAGGGGAAACAGTGGAGGGAGGCCTTTTGCCCAGGAGTTGGAGAGAGGAGGCAAAGAAACTAAAAACAAAAAACCCCGACTGCTTAAAAATAATGAACTGCAGATCAAAAAACAAGCACATTTTCGATGAAACAAAATTTGGAAGCAGGCGGGGCCCATTCAATTTTCATAATTTTGTATTAAAACTTGCATTTGTGTTTTTTGTTTTTATACGTTCGCGTGGAAATTTTGGTGTGTATGTGTGAAACTGCCTCGTTGGTCGAGTGCTCGCAAGCGCGACTACTAAGTATGAGGTCCTGTCCATCGATTCCCGGGTAGGCCAGTGTTAAAAAAAAAAAAAAAACATAAAGTTATAACACACATGATTTGGAGATCACCTTTTAAGCAAGGAGGTGCTTGTGTTAGGGGGGCGTTCAATAATTATGTGAGGCAATTTTGGAGATTCTTAACATTAAACAATGTATGCAAATGAAAAAATACTATAAATAATAGTGTTAAGAGTATTCCATCAGGAATTTCTCAGTAGCAGCCACGGAATCTGGATTTGTGTCCGGTTGATGGCTATAGGCTCGCCCCGTATTACATGGGACTTGAACATAACTGACGAAATGTGGGTGTGCTATTAGGTACACCTCTGCGTAACCCTTCGGGAATTAAAGGCGTGGTGTTATGATATGTGTGAGAACTGACGGCCTGATCAATTTAATGTGATAATGTGGGCGATGGCTACAACACGCGTCCTTTTAGGTGCTGTAATTCTTGGCGGCAGAGGTCCGAAACAATATTTTAAAATTAAATGGCGTTGAGGGACGATATGGCTTTAAAAACCGTTATTTTGACGCTATAACAACAACAATAACATCCATTTATTTTCAAGCTTCTTTGGCCCATAGATATATACCTTACATACTAACATACATAACAACTACCACCACCTGCTATATAACTTTTTCTCAAAGTGTACCATCAAACGCCTTGTTGTATTTATTCTAATACCGTTCTGTATACAACATTAAATGACTTATTATTTTCCGCAAGCACGTGCAAGTTTTGGGCACTGAACATACAACATATAATATTAACTACCTCACTGCCAAATTTCAAGTTTGTAGCACAAAAAATGAAGGACTATACAAACTTGCGAGACCCCTTAGAACTCCTTAATCCGACCCTGTCCCAAAATCCGTTCTTAGCGAACGTCTACTAAATATGAACTACCTCCCTGCCAAATTTCAAGTTTTTAGCACAAAAAAAGCGGGATTTTCGTTGCAAACTTGTGAGAGCCCTTAGACGTCCTTAATCCGGCCCTGGCGCAAAATTCGTTCTTAGCGTACGTCTACTATCTATAAACTATCACCCTGCCAAATTTCAACTTTGTAGCACAAAAAATGAAGGACTTTCATACAAACTTGCGAGACCCCTTAGACCTCCTTAATCCGACCCTGTCGCAAAATCCGTTCTTAGCGAACGTCTACTAAGTATGAACTACCTCCCTGCCAAATTTCAAGTTTTTAGCACAAAAAAAGCGGGATTTTCGTTGCAAACTTGCGAGAGCCCTTAGACGTCCTTAATCCGGCCCTGGCGCAAAATTCGTTCTTAGCGGACGTCTACTATCTATAAACTATCACCCTGCCAAATTTCAACTTTGTAGCTCAAAAAATGAAGGACTTTAATACAAACTTGCGGGACCCCTTAGACCTCATTAATCCGACCCTGTCGCAAAATCCGTTCTTAGCGAACGTCTAATAAGTATTAACTACCTCCCTGCCAAATTTCAAGTTTTTAGCACAAAAAAAGAAGGAATTTCGTTGCAAACTTGTGAGAGCCCTTAGACGTCCTTAATCCGGCCCTGTCGCAAAATTCGTTCTTAGCGGACGTCTACTAACTATAAACTGTCACCCTGCCAAATTTCAACTTTGTAGCACAAAAAATTAAGGACTTTAATACAAACTTGCGAGACCCCTTAGACCTCCTTAATCCGACCCTGTCGCAAAATCCGTTCTTAGCGAACGTCTAATAAGTATTAACTACCTCCCTGCCAAATTTCAAGTTTTTAGCACAAAAATAAAGGATTTTCGTGCAAACTTGTGAGACGTTAGACGTCCTTAATCCGACCCTGTCGCAAAATTCGTTCTTAGCGGACGTCTACTAACTATAAACTACCTTCCTGCTAAATTTCAACTTTGTAGCATAGAGAATGAAGGACTTTCATACAAACTCGGGAGAGCCCTTAGACGACCTTAATCCGGCCCTGTCGCAAAATCCGTTCTTAGCGGTCGTCGACTAACTATAAACTACCTCCCTGCCAAATTTCATCTTTATACGTCAAGCGGTTTTCGATATTTCGTGATGAGTGAGTGAGTGACCTTTCGCTTTTATATATTTAGATTTTATTTTATTACTTTTTTAACCATTTGTGTTAAAACAGTATCTAATATAAACATGATACTGTTACGAGCTGGGTATGGGAAAAATTAAATACTACCGATTAGTACCGATTGAACTCGAAATAACTTTATTAATCACAAACACTTAAAACTTAATCACAATTACAGTACTGATCACTATTCACTTAGATATCGCACTTCTAGTTCACTTCGATTCGCCTCGTTGTTTAGCCAAAATCAGACTTACTGCTCCCGCAAACACGACGGCTATTTATATGACGACCGATCCTTCGAGAAAGATCTAGAACCTTCTCGAACGTTCTTCACAATCCATAGTGAAACGTCATCCTTTGAGAAAGTTCCACAGCTTTCTCGAATCTTCTAGAAAGCTCCATAGTAGAACACTGTATTTCGAGAAACTTCCACAAATTTCTCGAATCTTCTAGACAGTTCTGTTTTATAAGTGCGATAAGTGCGTAAATTTATATAGCTTAAATCACTACCACAATTCTGACGAATTTAACGACATCTTATATGGCGTGCCAAAGAAATGGACATACATCCTCCTTCTGACGCAGTCGGGTAAAAACTTGTAACGAAACAGACTGACGGGTTACATTACATTAGCTCGGTACGCTCATATATCGAAGCGAATTATTTACATCGGATACTAACAGGAAGCTGTGAAATCAACTCAGCTGTGATTCCGTTACAAACATGGATTTTATTGGAATTTATTAATGTTTATATGTTTACGTCGTCAGTTCCGTGAAATATTTTAACGTTTAGTGTCCATGAACTTTTCATTGACATAGCGCGGGCGACATACCTCGTACCTAGAGATTTTGATGATACAATCGGATGACATTGTTTGTTTCATTTACTTTGCCACCGACTTCCGAAAGTATTATTTTTCACTTTTTGTTTTTTTGAAAGACGGTTATGTTTTTTTTTGCAAAATTGTTTTTTTTTTTCATCCTTTTTAGTTGAGATATCTTACACAAATTCTTGCAATAATTATATACATCCTTATTAATACAAAAGAAAGTCGAGTTAGTTACACTCAAGAACGGCTGAACCGATTTGGCTGAAAATTGGAGGGGAGGTAGCTTAAAACCAGGAGACGGACATAGGATACCTTTTATCTTTTATTTATTTAGATCTAAGTCCTCGCGGACGAAGTCGCGGTCACAGCTAGTAATTATAATAAAATTGTAACTCTGGAGATATTGAAAAAAATAATATGGGGTTGTCTTTATTAGAGCAACATAAACCAAAACAACAGTTTTTATAATTTTCGTCTGTCTGTCTTTCTGTCTGTACACACGGCTACACATCAAGCTATACATTTCCAGTATAAGCTGACCTAGCTTTGTACGGAAATCATATACAATGCGAGATCAGCATAAACTGGAAATGTATAGCTTGATGTGTAGCCGTGTGTACGTGCATCACGCAAAACCTACTGCATGGATTTGAACGCAGTTTTCACCGCTCGCTCTACTTCTAGATGCTTAGCTTAAAATATAGCTTGTAGATATAGTTTTGGATTATAAATTTTACTTTGTAACGAGAACATAATTATTATGATATCATCATGTCATCAACTTAATAATATAATAGACGAAGAAAAAAATACGTATTAAAGAAGATAACTCATCTAGGTATATCTATACTAATAATATTTTATACATAGAGGTAAAATTTATTTGTATGTTTGTAAGTTTGTACGTAGGGGGTAATCTCCGGAACTATTGATCCAATTTTAAAAATTGTTTCACTGGTAGAAAGCTACATTATTCGTGAGTGCTTTATGCTATAAATTATAATGATATCATGCATATTAGCCGAACTATCACAGTTTTTGTCTAGCCAGGCGGAAAAAAAGCAGCGATAGTTGGTAGTGAGAGCGTGGTGGTTGTGAGATTGTAGGGGGTAATCTCTGGATCTTCTGAACCGATTTTGAAAATTCTTTCACTAATATGAAGCTACATTATCCCCGAATGCCAGCTGTATTTACAACGTGCCCGTGGGATAATTTCCGAAAAAACGCGAGCGAAGCCGCGGGCAACAGTTAGTAAAATATAAACTACCCAAATAAAGTTAATAAAATTTAATTTAACTTCAAAGATTTTTTTACTTAATTATAGTTAGGTACAGGTGAAGCTACCTAATATGTAGAAGCGTGTAGGTAATAGATGAATTTCAAAGAACTTAGATTAGAACGCTTAAAAATATTGATAAGGTTATTTTTACCCACCCAGCTTGATTCAGTTCACCGACAGGCCGAACCCTAGGTTAACAGTTTTTTAACCTTAGAACAGTTTCGATCGAGAGCCAAGAATTTCAACAAGTCAACCATCTTTTATTCGTAAGCGGCTTGACAATCTAAATCTATTCAAATATATAAAATTGCAGTCTGTTTGTAATAAGTATCAAAATAAAAGCTTTTTTACTAAATGCGTATGACAATTATATACGTACGGCACTTAAGTTTAACAAAAATGCATTTTTTTTGTTCAGTTTTTGTCAGTCTGCCTGTTTGTTCCGATAGCTGATGTTATAGGTTCTAACATAGGCTACCTACTTTCATTTTAGACAAATAATTAGGGTGACCGTGTATAAAAAACAAAATCCTTGAAATTGGTAACAAAATCCAATTAAAAAAGCAGAGTAATGTTTTTTTATTATAATTTCACGCGAGCGGAGATCGCGGGCAACAGCTAGTATTTACTATAAAACATACAGGGTGTAACAAGACCCTTCACGAAGCCGTCAACCAAGTATTATGTTCTGGAACATACCTGGGAACCTTCTAGTTACGGAGATATCTTCTAGTTACGGTCAAAGATCATTCTTTTTTACAAGATTTTTTTTAAACACATGTTTTTAATGTAAGATTTTTACTTTAAAAACCTCCACGACACCCGTACAATTCAATCCTTCCATTACCACAATGTTTTGAGTGCGTTACATTGAGTCCTACCGTAAAACGTGATTTTAAACCCCAAAAAAAAGTCGTATCCCAGCAATAATTTTCGCGTAAAGTTACTTAGTTTGATGTACTTAGTGCTTGGTTGATGGCTTCGTGCAGGGTCTTGTTACACCCTGTTTAATTGTTAACACAACGAGAAGTACCTACGAGCTTCAGCACTTAAGACATTCCAAGGAAACTGTCACTGTCAATTCTGCTAGGTTAATTGACAACCGCGTCAATTTGCTCTATAGCCCATTCGCATACCATAGCCCATTGTCAATTCTGCGGCGATCTCCGTTTTAGATTTGTAAAGGACGCTCAATCATCAATCGTCTTGTGGTCGTCTTTATCATATTGTAAGGTTGATTACACAGCTGTCTTTTAGTTCAAACTGTAGTTGTTTGTTTTTACTCACAACGTGCTGCTTTAATTAGTAACATAAAACACAGTTAAAATACGCAAATAATTATCTTTTGGCACTTAAGGTGGAAGCGCAAGGGTAGCACGCGAAATTCAAATTTTCTTAAGTTTATTGCAATTTGCAGGTCAGTGTCAAGTTGTATGTTGATGAAAATATAAATCGCGCCAGTAACACGTATGGAGTTACAGAATTATAATCATTCAAATCATCAATACAACCCTTTAAGTTCATTTAACCCCATTTAATGAATTTTCATGAAATAGTTACAGAATAGGCTTAAATTAACTTAGAGGGTTGTTTGATGATTTTAATGATTATAATCATATTTTTATAAACAAACAACCTGACACTGACCAAATTTCGAAAATCGTAAGAAAATTCGAATCTCGCGGGCTACCCTGACGCCACTAACGTGCTTTCCGACGGACCACAGAGCGAACCTAGAAACGTAGGTACATATATGTATATGTATTATAAGAAAGAAAACTTTTTTTTCTCGAAAAACTAACAAAAATAGATAAACTAGGTCCGAATTGGAACCAACAGCCTCGTGTACCAACAGCTGATCTCTTAACCCCCGCGCCATCACGCCATATCTTACTCATGTAGGTAGCAACGAATACATATATACGTTATTTAATATAGGCCTTTATCAACATAATGAATCGCGCGATGTTCTTATCGAGAACACTTGTATTTTGGCAAATTCATTGCTTATCAGTCAACGGCGTAGGTGCTAATAATTTGAGACAGATGAACTCGTAGAGGAGCCCGTGTCTATACCTAAAGGGTGAAAATAGTGTTCTAGACCATAGCTGGGAACCTTCTGGTTACGGAGATATTGGGGGTCAAAGTTCCGACTTATTCACAAGTTTTTTTTTTTAATACATGTTTTTAATGTAAGATTTTTACTTTAAAAACCTCCACCGTCCCCGTACTATTTAATCCATCTATCAGCACCATGTTTTGAGTGCGTTACAATGAGTCCTACCGTAAAACGTGATTTTTCACCAAAAAAAGTCGTTTCTCAGCAATAATTTTTGCGTAAAGTTACTTATTTTGATGTACATAGTACATACATAATGCTTGGTTGACGGCTCCGTGAGAGTACCTTGACACTAGGTCATCGAAAATTGGCTATTTTTTGGGACAGCTTTTTTCGGTTTCGGCTTTTATTCAAAACCGGGATCCCGGGTTGTTTTTGGTCTTTTTCAGGTTTTTTTTATTAATTTACATTGTACTTTAACTCTATTGATTAATTAACAATTACAAAGGTTATAATATTGACCAGACGTTCGACCGAATAGTTAAAATCCCGAGGGAGGACGGGACGCGTTTTTGCAAAATGCGGCGTACGGGCAGGAAGTCCAAACATTCGAAGGAGACTCTGAAGCTTCTATCCATTACTTCACCAGAACTACAAGCACTCAAAAAAACAATAAGAAAATTGGTACGACGCGACCTTCGATGCTCCAGCACACAGCAAAATAGGGAGTTGAAAGTGTTCTTCCAATCACTTGTGAGGAGCCACCCGACAATATTGACCAAATCTGGTTTGGATATCGTCATTTCGAAGTCTGAGATTGTTTCTGAAGTCGAAAACTTCTACGACAGTTGTACGCATCGCATGCATCTCGACCTGATCCCATTTCACAGAAGACCTGCCAGAAGTCAGCCAAGATGAAATCGAGGCGGCTCTTAGACAGCTTAAGAATGGAAAAGCACTGGTGAGGATGAGTTAACGACTGAGCTTCTGAAAACGGGAGGAAGTCCTCTATTAAAACGGGAAAACGGGCCTTACAATAGAATGTCTCTTTACCTTAGACATTAATTTAGGTATTACTTCGAATGTTAAAAGTAGTGATAGTGACATAGTATTGAATCAAGAGAAACTGCAATTCGTCGAAAATACTGTTTTCCTGGGGTTCACGCTCGACTCAAGGCTACAATGGGGTCCGCATATAACATCTCTTGCAGGACGGCTGAGTTCAGCAGCATATGCTGTTAGAAAAATCCGCCAATTTACTGATGCAGATACCGCGAGGCTAGTCTATTTTAGTTATTTTCATAGTATTATGTCATACGGTATTTTACTATGGGGACGGGCTGCAGACATTGAGTCTATATTTATTCTGCAGAAAAGAGCCATCAGAGCCATATATGATCTACGTAGGCGCGATTCGCTAAGGGAACTGTTTAAAGAAATTAACATCATGACAGTACCTTGTCAATACATCTATGAAAACATCATGTACGTTAGGAAAAATCTGCATTTGTTTAGTAAAAGAGGTGACAGACACCACTATAATACTAGAAACAGGGACCAACTAGTACAGCCAGGTTTCAGGCTAGCTAAATTAGACTCAACTTTCATGGGGTACTGTTTAAAATGTTATAATAAAATACCTCCCCACATTCAACAACTGAATGAGACAAAATTTAAATCTTGTATAAAACGCACACTATGTAGGCAAGCATATTATAAGTTAGGGGATTACATCGATGATAAAAATGCTTGGCTCAATGCTGGTCCTGCTCCACAACCATAGGGGCAAACTAATCAGAAGCTCATGTGAAATTATTGTGGAAGCTGCAGAAGATTGTAAAAATATCTTTGCATTGTATAGATTCAATCTCTTAGTATTATAATACTACACACACACACACACATACTACACTACTATGTACTGTAAAGCTACCATTTACATTTAGTTATCCTTCATTGACTCGAATGTGCCCTGGTGGCTGAGAGAATGTCAGGCTCACTCAAATGTCTCGCTGATAGTGGCGGGTGTGTTGGGTCGTTTAGTTCCCTTCAATATGGTTGAGCTGAATGGAGCTGATGCATGCGTCATGTTCGTGAACGGGCGCTGTCAGTTGGGACTGGTCATCTCTTATCTGCCACGGTTTATTTTAACTACTTTGTTTTGAAATTGTTGATAGTTATAATCTTTTACTCTGGACGCTCTTAATGTGCACGTCTTTCTACATCGTTCTCACATATATGTATAATCTCAACATGAATGATGTAACCAAGATCTTGTAACAATATTTTGATTGAAAAGAGTGTCCATGGAGTTTCTTGCCCATTCTTCTCCATAGAGATCTACGCTTTGGAATGGGCAACTACAGTACTTTCACAAGTTATTATGCCTTGTGTCTGTGACTGTAGCTTCGCCTTTGTTTTTCTGACTTTCAAAAGTGCCTGCGAAGGTCTAATTGAAATAAACGCTTTGGGTTTGAGTTTGACTTTGTGTTTGTGAAAGCGGGCCTTAGGCATTAATTTAGGTATAACTTTGTGTTGGTGAAAACGGGCTTTATGCATTAATTTAGGTATCACTTTGTGTTGGTGAAAGCGGGCCGGCTTTAATTTAGGTATCACTTTGTGTTGGTGAAAGCGGGCCTTAGGCATTAATTTAGGTATTACTTTGTGTTGGTGAAAACGGGCCCTAGGCATTAATTTAGGTATCACTTTGTGTTGGTGAAAGCGGGCCTTAGGCTTTAATTTGGGTGTCACTTTGTGTTGGTGAAAGCGGGCTTTAGGCATTAATTTAGGTATCACTTTGTGTTGGTGAAAACGGGCCTTAGGCATTATTTTAGGTATCACTTTATGTTGGTGAAAACGGGCCCTAGGCATTAATTTAGGTATCACTTTGTGTTGGTGACAGCGGGCCTTAGGCATTAATTTAGGTGTCACTTTGTGTTGGTGAAAACGGGCCTTAGGCTTTAATTTAGGTATTACTTTGTGTTGGTGAAAACAGGCCTTAGGCTTTCATTTAGGTATTACTTTGTGTTGATGAAAACGGGCTTTAAGCATTAATTTAGGTATCACTTTGTGTTGGTGAAAACGGGCCTTAGGCATTAATTTAGGTATCACTTTGTGTTGGTGAAAACGGGCCTTAGGCATTAATTTCGGTGTCACTTTGTGTTGGTGAAAGCGGTCTTAAGGCATTAATTTAGGTATCACTTTGTATTGGTGAAAGCGGTCTTTAGGCTTTAATTTTGGAATCACTTTGTGTTCAGGAACCCGGGCTTTAGGCTTTAATTTAGGTATCACTTTGTGTTGGTGAAAACGGGCCTTAGGCATTAAATTAGGTATCACTTAGTATTGGTGAAAACGGGCCTTAGGCATTAATTTAGGTATCACTTTGTATTGGTGAAAACGGGCCTTAGGCATTAATTTAGGTATCACTTTGTGTTGATGAAAACGGGCTTTAAGCATTAATTTAGGTATCACTTTGTGTTGGTGAAAACGGGCCTTAGGCATTAATTTAGGTATCACTTTGTGTTGGTGAAAACGGGCCTTAGGCATTAATTTCGGTGTCACTTTGTGTTGGTGAAAGCGGTCTTAAGGCATTAATTTAGGTATCACTTTGTATTGGTGAAAGCGGTCTTTAGGCTTTAATTTTGGAATCACTTTGTGTTCGGGAACCCGGGCTTTAGGCTTTAATTTAGGTATCACTTTGTGTTGGTGAAAACGGGCCTTAGGCATAAATTTACCCTCGTCTAAATTTTAGCTGTGTGCCATCAATTATAAACGTAAACGGATGAGCTTCTGAAAGCGGGAGGAAGTCCTCTATTAAGCGAGCTTCGGGAGCTTTTCAACTCGATCCTGTTCTCTGGGAGAAATCCAGAAGCGTGAAGAAAGCACGTGGTCGTTCTTTTCTTTAAAAAAGGGAACAAGACCCTATTAAAGAATTACAGACCCATTTCGCTCCTTAGCCACATGTTTAAGCTGTTTGCAAGACTCGTCACAAATCGTCTAGCAAGAAGCCACCAGACAAGGCTGGTTTAGAAGAGGATACAGCACCAGAGATCACATTCACACAGAGCGGCAAATTATACTGAAGTCCGAAGAGTATAATCGGCTTTTGAGTCTTGCATTTGCGGACTATGAGAGAAGCCTTTTGAGTCTATTGAGACCTGGTCTGCTCTGGAGTCTCTGCAGCGATGCCAAGTAGGCTGGCGATAATTCCAAGTTCTGAAAAGTCTTTAAGAAAACGTCATAAATAATGACAGTCCAAACTCAGAACCAGCAAACAGAGCATATCCCATTGTGTCGGGGGGTGAGGCAAGGGGGCGTAATTTCACCGATATTGTTCAAAAACGAACTGAAGGATGTGTTTAAGGCGCTGAACTGGGAATGACATTAACATCTACGACGAGTACATCTCACACTTGAGATTTGCAGATGACATCATCATACTGACTGAATCGCTGGACAACTTACAGCAGCTACTGGCCTAGTTGATTCAATACGCATTGGACTCAGGGTGAACTTGACGAAACCCAGGTTATGTTCAACGAACTCGTCACCCCAGGATCTATTGTTGTCAAAGGCGGTCCTCTCGAGATTGATCGAGAATATATTTACCTTGGGCAAACTCTGCAGTTTGGTAAGAACCACTTTGAGAGGAAGGATAACAGAAGAATCCAGCAGGGCTGGGCAGCATTTAGGAAGCTTCGTCCAGTATTTTCGTCAATAAATTATACAACCGGTACTTTACAATGAGAATTTTACCAATTATATTTATTCTTGTGAGAATAAATTTTAGATGAATAAGTCGTGGGAATAATAAAAAAAATGACTTTCTCGTGATTCTACATTTTTTAGGTCAAACGACCAACGACGTGTTGTGTCTGATCTGCGAAGTTCACAAATCAATAAGTAACGGATTTAAAAAAATAAACGAAAACCCGAATAAACCGGGTTTTTATAAGAAAGCACCGGTTTTTTTTACAAAGCTATAACCCGGGAAACCCGGGTCGTATGCCCTAGTTGACACCTTGTATGATAACAGCCCCCCAGGTCGATCTATGGGTTAAACCGCGCTTGCTTAAGTTGGTCCGAGGTTGAATGACCACCAATACGAGTACATACGGAGTTAACTCCGTGCCTCGGAAAGCACGTAAAGCGATTGGTCCCGGCAGTCATTTGTAGATCTGGGTCAGTGGCCCGGTAAACTGACAGCCGGTCTTTACGAAGGGGTATCGTATATTACCCAGTTCCCCCAGTTCTAACTGGGTTGTGGAGGTCGTATTACCCCTTGGTAAGACAGGTTGTTAGAATTTCGGGTCACTGTCTACCTGTAACGACTGTCAAACTCAAACTCAACTCAAAGCATTTATTTCAATTAGACCATTACAGGCACTTTTGAAAGTCAAACAAAAAAAAAAGCTAAGCTACAGTCACAGTCACAAGGCATAATAACTTGAGAAAGTACTGTAGTTGCACATTCCAAAGCGTAGATCTCTCGATAAATGTAAATGGTTGCTTTACAGTACATAGTACTCACACATGTGCTAGGCAATTATATAATATTATTAAGAGATGGAATCTATACAAAGCAAGGATATTATTACAATCTTCTGCAGCTTCCACAATAACTTAACATGGTAATCAATTAGTTTGCTCCTATGGTGGTGGAGCAGAACCAGCATTGAGCCAAGCATTTTTATCATCAATATAGTCCCCCAACTTATAATATGCTTGCCTACATAGTGTGCGTTTTATACAAGATTTAAATTTCGTCTCATTCAGTTGTAGAATGTGAGAAAGATCTACAAATGACAGCCGGAACCATTCCCAGGCACGGAGGAAATTCAGTATGTATTTAATGAATGGTCACCCATCTACGGACCCACCTAGGCATGCGCGGCTTAACCTGGAGATCGACCCAAGTGGCTGTTATAATTTATTTTGTTTGATTACAATGCCTGACAATTCGGTTATTCCATAACTTGTTAGGTAGATTTCGTCTGAAAAAATCTACCCATTGGTCTTGCTCGTAAAGTCGAGTTTTCCGAAAATTTCACAATAGGGGTCTAGTTATGACCCCTAGAGCCCAAATCAACCGCCAGTTAAAAAGTTTATATAATAATAAATGAAGCCGAAAGGCACTTGTTCTCCCCGTCATTGCGATCATTTTTTTGTTCTAGTCCTTACCTAGGAACCTTCTAGTTACGGAAATATTGGGGGTCAAAGTTCCAACTTTTTCACAAGTTTTTTTAAATACATGTTTTTAATGAAAGATTTTCACTTTAAACACCTCCACGACCACCATACTATTCAATCCACCCATCAGCACAATGTTTTGAGTGCGTTACATCGAGTCATAACGTAAAAAGTGATTTCTCACCCAAAAAAAAAAGCAATAATTTTTGCGTAACGTTACTTAATTTGATGTACAGAATGCTTGGTTGACGGCTTCGTGAAGGGTCCTGTTACACCTTGTATGTATGTTGGTATGTATGTGGGGCGACAAGCAAAATTTTGCCGCTCACTGCAGGTTGCAATTATGCACCGATTGCTTTCAAACTTGGCCAAAAAATCGAAAGGGTCAAAACTTAGGTCAAGTTCGTGAATGGGCGGAATTCGTCCATGAGGGGCGGCGGGGGGGGGGGGGTTTCGAAAACCAGTTTTTTGGACATAACTTTTTTCCTATGGAAAATTTTTGAACCGTTTAACATTTTTAAATTTATATCTCCGAAACAGTCAACATTTTTACGTCGAAAATATTTATTTTTAAATCAAATTGTTTATTCTTATTTTTTTTTTACTTTGAGGTTTAGCGATAAAACTTATAGAATAAATAAAAAATTATAACTAAAAAATTGGGTTGAAAAAAATAAGGGTGGAACCTTCTACGAAATCTACCTCCTCCTGCGGCTTGCCTCGAAGGGTTTTTTTTTTACACTGCGCGCCATGCGCCCGTCTACGTGAGTTTAGAAGCCTTAATTGGCTCTGTTGGGGGTATAGTTGTAAATAAACCGTTTTAAACCAAGATCAGTGGTTTAAAACCCGTTTTAAATTTGTTTAAAACGGTTTAAAACCGCGACCACGTGGGCCGTACATTGATTACGAATAACTTAAAAAAAAAGTTTAAAAGGCTAATTGAAATCATTTACCATTTTTATTAATATATGTGAAGTCATATATCATATTTATACTACTATTTAGGATTAGACACTGAAAACAATCATGTTTTGGGTATTTATTAAAATAAAACAGCAATGCCGCATTTTTATTTTTCACTTTGCTACCAAAATCGCAACGTAGGTATGGGGAGAGATGGGGCAGGTAGGGATCGATTTTATGTTTGTGTGTCATGGTAATGAAGGTTGATTTTAAAACATTTTTATTCTATTTTCCTTTTATATATTCTAAATCAGGAAGGAGGTGTGGTCTAGATAACTTCGTGTAAAGCCTCAGTGCATTCCAAAAAAAAACCATTCTAAACCGTATTAAACCGCTAAGTGTGGTTTTAAATCGTTTTAAACCAAAAAGACGGTTTAAAACAAAATGGTTTAAAAAGTTTAAAATTCGTTTTGCATCTCTAGTTGGGGGACGATTTTGGAAAAACTGTGATACACAAATGTCTCATAAAAAAAAAAAAATATCGCTGGACATTACACACAGCGCCATCTGGGTGCAACACTAAGCAACGAGGCTTGTGTCGTCGACACCAGATAGTTGATAGACACATCGATACTTTTTGTTTGTAAATACATACTTATTATACATATAAACATCCATGACTCGGAAACAAATGTCCATGCTCATCACACAAACATTTACTCCTACCGGGATTCGAACCCGGGACCATAAGAACGTAAAGCAGCCTCACTACCGCTGCGCCATAATTTTAATTGAAGAGTGTGTACACCAAAGTGTGTACACCAATTTTTGAGTCAATCGACCCAAAGAATAAAAAGTTTCACGGAAAATTCAAACCCCCATTCGTTTCCCTCCTTATTCCTTGTCTACATTTTAAAAGGAACCTATGTGCAAAATTTCAGCTTTCTAAGCTTTCTTTGTATAATAGAAAAAAAAAAACATATAATATATATAGGATAGGTCAGTGTATGGCCTTCTACGGCGTCCGGTCCGTCGTAAATCATATCCACAATACGTGTCTTAGAAAGAACCAAAAAATATTTTAGTTCGAGATTTCAAAATACAGCATACTAGTACTAAGAGTCTCTGAGCTGTAAGCGTACGGACGTACATGGCGAAACTCTAAGGGATCAACCCTTAGAGTTTTGCCATGTACGTCCCTCTGTCCTACGGAACCCTAAAATGATAAATAAAACCAGCCAAGTGCGAGTCGGAGTCGCGCATGTAGGGTCCCATACCATCGTAGCAGGTTCAACTGTCTATCTATTACGGAGCTTGAGATACAGCCCGCTGACAGACAGACGGACGGGCGGACGGACAGCAGAAACTTAGTTATAGGGTCCCGTCCGTAACTCCGTACGGAACACTAAAAAACAAGTAATAAAATGGTCCTAAAAGGTACAGTCAGCATCAGAAGTAGATTAACACTAGGTACTCAAAGTTTCAAAGCAGGTTTAGATATTACTCGTTACTAACAAGGTATTGAAGAATAAGGAATATTTTAAAGAATTAATCTTCTGAAACATTATAATAATAATATAATAAATCTTTATTTTCAGATCAGAGATCCATAGGATAAAAATACAAATACAAAACAGCTTGGCACTAACTAAATAAAATAAAATAAAACTTAAAACACATATCTGAATGACGGTCTGTGTGCCGCCACCCAGTGGCACATTATTTTGCCATCCACTCGGCCGGCTACAGTAGCCACAAGGCTGTTGGGGCTGCCGCGCACCCGACGCATCAGCGATGCGATTCGCAGACGTAGCAGCGAGCCAAAATCCGGAACGCGTGCGTCCGCGAACATCCCCGACGCGCTACAGAAGCGCGGCAGCCCCAACAACACCCGGAACGCGTTATTATATTGGACTCGTAGAGCACCGTACGAGCCCTGTGTATAACTGACCCACAGGGCGCACGTGTACAGCGACTGGCAATAGGCCCTGAACGTAATAGCTGGAGTCCTGTACATCAAATAATTAAGATTCCGTAATGTTGGGTTACTTTTATTGCTGACCGTACATATTTTATGCAAATAAATTCAATGATTTTTGATACAAAACATTAAGAACCTGCGTAGGCGACCACGCGATATTATTAAATACAAAGTTTAATGACCTCGATAACGATTGGATCATAGGTAGGTACGTAATAAAAATAAAATACCTGTTTTATGAAATCACGTGTTATGTTGAGATACAAGTATATGTATATTGCGAAATTCTTTAACTAGAACGATGCCAAAATAGGCACATTTTATTTATATAAGTTCTTTTCACTATTAGAGGGCTCGCGGTTATATATATCATTACAGCCGCACGGTATATGAACGAAGGTAAGGCTACTCTTGCCGAGGACGGTCCGTGGATGGGTGACCATTCATTGCATTACACACTCCGTTGGGCCCGGATGTCATTTGTAGATTTTTGACAGTCGTTACAGGTAGTCAGTAGACCGAAATTTTAATAACCAGTCTTACCAATGGGTGTCGTATTGCCCAGAACTAACAGGGTTGTGGGGGCCAGCTCATGGAGATCAGTCGCTCCATGTAACATACCGGTATTCTATTCACCTGCATCCGGTTAGATTGGCTCAACGGCGGCCTTACCCATTGCGAGGCTCCGGGTCTTTGCGAGGCCTTTTATTTGTCCTTAGTGAAAAGTATTGATGCGAAAGTAGATCTGGTTGTTTGATTTAGGTATTTGCCATGTTTGACGAGAAATGCTAAAGTTATACAAATAAATAAAATTTAAGTTTTAAAATATTTTACATTGAAAGATTTACAAAACTATCAAAATACAGAGATGATAAATATTATAATTGACTTTTGCGGCTTTTCCTGTAAGCAGTTTATTTTAGGTCAATTGAATCGTATTAATAGTTCATAGTAGGCCTCCTGTTCTCTCTAACGAAATAACTACCGCAATGAATAGATATTTATTCGATAATATTTTTGACTTTTTTAATGATCTTTTTTATTTCTTAAAAGTAAGGCATATTAACTAACCGTTATACGTAAGTAAGTTATAGAAAACGGCCGATAGTCGTGGTGAGATAAGCGTGTCCTAACTCCCAAACCGGGACAAATTAAGTATTGACCGAGACAAAACGATTGAAACCGGGGCGTATACGAATGTATGGCAGCATTTAGTCACATAACAGGCTGACTTTCAATGCATCAGTCAACGCGATGAGCAAGACCAGCAATAAGTCATATTTCCGCAAAGAGATAACATGGATAAGTGACGTAAATACATTAAATAACTCTTTATCAGGGTATTAACTATCAGTAGATAAAAAATGGCAATATTAGATCGATGACTAAAAGTTTTTGCAAGAATTTTGTTACATGATTAAGATTCAGGGAATGTTTCAAAGCAGGATTTTCATTACGTATCTTTTCTTTCTCAGTAGCTGCTACTGAGTTTGAATTTGTCTGCCCTGTTGATGGCAATAGGCTCTCCTCTATGGTACTTCATACGGGGTGCTTCAGGCGGGGGGCTAAGAATGATCTACTGAATGTGGTCACTGTTTTCGCGTCAGTGTCTCTTAACCCCGTATAACTGGCGAAATGTGGGTGTCCTCGTTGATTATATAAGGTCTAGATAGAGCATCAAACGTGTCAAAAAATATCAGCCAACTGTTGGCTTATAAGTTCGCACACAGAGACATAGACGCAATGTTTACACTGTGCGTCTATTGTCTTTGTACACCGGCCGCACGCACACATGTTTGAAATTGTTGGCTCGTTTTCTTTGTTTTGATTGTAGAGCGGCGCTCCATCTAGAATTCTAGACATTATAACTAATACTAATAAGTTGCCCTCTTGCCTTCGGGCAACAGTGATGTTGTGTTACTTTCTAAGTAAATCTTAGGCATCACTGACTGTTGGTGCAAAACAGAACCATCATGAGGACTGATCATCTTCATCATCTATCTCGCCTTATCCCAACTATAAGAAGTCAGCAGTAAGCAGAATCAGATACCAGCTGAACATCATTATTGTACATGGAGCAGCTGGCAATCCAACTGCTCCATTTATGATATGTTTGACACCACTTCACATGTAATTTTTACCTTGGCCAAAGGCCAAAGGCTTAGCATTGCCATACAACGTGGCAACGCCGCCAGTGTCTTGGATACATTACCAGTTACCAAAAAATGACGTCAAAAAACTCCTCAACGCAGTCAGCGTTGAGGAGTTTTTTGACGTCATTTTTTAAGTTTATTCATAAGTTAGTTACTTTAGGTGTTATTTTAATTTATAAATATATGAATTAGCACTAACAAATAAAATCTTCTGCTTTTTGAATTATTTTGGTTCTATTAAGATGCTTTATTTGACATTGTAATATGATTATTGTTAGCATGTTGGTAAAAAACTGTAAGCATAGAAAAAAAAGTGGGGGATTTCCGAGGTGCCGAATAAATTGAAGTTAGCTATTTAGAGAGGAAACGTTTTCATGTCTGCGTCGCGTCGTCAAAAAAGGACAAAAGTCTTCTATTATCATAATAAGCCATTAATGTTCCCACAGGCCTCCTCTCCTGTATATAAATATAGTAGTCTATGCTCCTCTCTATGAGAGGGAAACGTCAGTAATCTGGTTTGTGGGTCACAGCTTCGTTTTTTTTTTTTGGAACACAATTTTAAAAACTTTGAGAATGCCCCTTGTCTTTGAGTAATGCTGGTTTAAATACAATTCAAAGACCGTTAGCAGTGCATACTTATCACAGGAAGCAGTGCATACTTTCACGGTTTTTGCCAAGGTAAATCAGCAGAATAGTCGTACTATTGAAAAATATAAGTCGGAGGTACGCTGGACAGCGGTAAAAAAACAGTACAGGCTGGCCTCTTGTTCTATTAAAACTTCGTAATAAACTAGACCTGCTGGGCTATTGCGTATCTCTGTTGACAGTTCATAGTTATCAATCACTTGGCGAGTTTTGATAAATACAATGACCGTTCTGCACGGGTAGCGTCAGTTGAAACCAATCTGTCAACAGACATACGCAATAACCCTGCAGCTCGAGATTTGAGTGTTACCACTACCAATTTTGAGTCTTAGTTTTTTTTTTATGCTAAGCACGGGTGCAATTTAGATAATAGACATATAAACCTTCCTCTTGAGTCACTCATCTATTGCTGAAAACTGCATTAAAATCCGTTGCGTAGTATAAAAGATCTAAGCGTACAGACAGCGGGAGCACAATATAAATATGGAATACTGTGGCGGGAGCGACTTTGTTTTATACTATGTGTAATGTGTTTAAGTAAAGAAGATAGGCCTGCATTTGGCCGCAGCTCGCTTGATGTGAAGCGATGACAGCCTAGGTTAAAGCACGCTTGCCTAGAAGAAACCGATACACTCGAACTTGGAAAAGATCTCGATTATAATGTTCGGGAAACAGAGAAGCCTGCACTGAATTCCACAGACTGGCGGTTCGCACAATAAATGTGGAGGCATAGCGCCTCGGCTTCGTGGAACTTCAACCATATAACGGTGAACGGTGACGCTTCGCCGTAAATCTGCTCGTCCGATGATAGAATAGGAATGGAGGAATTAGATAGTGTAATTCCAACGCACACTCCCCGAAATGTAACCAATAGGCTGACAACTTTGCGGCGATGTTCAAGGTTTTGGAGCTTATAGCTTTGATAAGAGAGTCGGTTGTCAATGAGCGTCTTCGCACGTCGTTCCTTATATTCCAACGCTTGCAGCTGGTACTTACTTGGTTTATCCATCCCAGAGCTCAAAAGATACAGCCCTATGACAGACGAACATACAGCGGAGTCTTAGTAATAGGTCGTCCCATTGGCAACCTTTTGGTACGGAACACTTAAAATATTTAATAGGTAAGAGTGCATTTTAATAGCTTATATCTGGCTGGATATAATAATTGATAAGATACGCAAAATTTATAAGAATTTGCATAATTATAGGTTGGCAGAGAAGGTACCTTATTCTAAAGAAGTAAAATGTAAAAAAAAACGTAAGGAGTATTTGAATCTCGGAGAAGAGGCATATATTTTTTCTAACCAAAAAGATGATCGCGCGGCAGCCCGAATCACACAGAAAGCGGGTGCGGGTCGGGTGGTGTCCGTCGCGTGAGTCGCGGTGTTTATTTTACCTTTACGCATAACGCGGGTGCATGTCGGCAGTGAGTCGGGCGCGGCCTATACTTGGTAATGGCAGCTGACTAGCTGTTTCTACGGCGAAGAGCATTTTTCAACTTTATAAATACATTTTTATAGTCTGTTTACGAGTACCTACCTACCTACATGCATTCAACTTTTTTTTTTGTGCGGATGTACTCGTAGTTATCCCACTTCTGAGCAAAGGCTTCTCCCTATGCCTCCAGTTCCTCTGCTCCAGGGTCAATGTGCACAACTGGTCGTTGTTTTTGTCCAGCTCGTCCCGCCGTCGTCTTCTGCGAGGTCTGCCGCGACGCTTTCGGGCTGTGGCACCACATAGTGGATATTATGGCCCACAGCTCATCGGGTATACGGCAGATCTGGTCCGCGCAGTTCCACTTCAGCATAAAGCGCAGGCCACACTGCAAGTTGGCGGGCGGGCGAGCGGACGAACGACGCATCGTTTCACCTCTTTTCATACTTTGGTTCACACCGCGAACTAACGAAAGATACGAACAAAGTATGAAAAGGGTGTCGTTCGCGTCGCTCGCCCGCCCGCCAGCTAGCGGTGTGGCCTGCGCTTAAGAGCGGCCAACCCGTCATACTTTTCATACAAACGCTCGTACGTGATTATGCAGTTGTTACACATCTATCTTTGATTTTTTTGGACTAATAGGTAGGTATTTTGTGCATTATATCTAGGTTTCTATGGTAGCGAAAAATAAAAAATTGTAGAAAGAAATTGAGTATAAGCCTCCAAAAATTGATGTGTTGCACAAATTTTAACTGAACTTTGGCCCTTCATAATGTACTCATAAACTGTAAAAGTAAAGAAAACAACTAGATAGAAACCTTGCACATGTAATGGAGATTCATAATGACAAATATTTATTTCACACACTTGTAAGACTTATTCAAAAACACGTATTTCCTGGAACAAGTTTCAGAAATTTTCGAACATTATTTTTCGTTCAAAGTCATCGCGTTAGGCGGTATGAGGTGCGCGGGAGACGAGATATGCGGGGTCGGGGCGGGGTAAGACGGGGGAATCGAAAGAAAATCGCCGCTGCGGCTCTGGATGAAACAACAAGCTTTTCGACCGTGCTCGCGTTGACGATAGACGCGCCGGGAAGGGCCTTCTTAATGGCTTATTGAAGAAAGATGTTAGTAATGTGTGTTTTGGAGCGCAGTGTGGTAATAGAAACAAAAACACACTTAAATTTTATTGTTGTTTTTTATTCAATTTTCTTTAGTTTACAAACACTTAATTGTCGAATTGAACATCCATTTTTTCGAGCAGAAATACAAGCACTATAAAATTATCTTTATTCGCAATACATGGGCTATTTGGGAGCAAACTATCAGTATGCATGTGTATCAAAAAAGTTTTGCAACACTTAGAAGCGGAATGAGTCTTCATGTTGGGGTCGGCTTCCAATCTAACCGGATGCAGCTGAATACCAGTATTTTACACGAAGCTACTGCCTATCAGACTAATTGTAGATACGTCCAGGCCCTGCAGTTTCGACATAGATCCGCAAAACAACCGAATTCGCAACCGAGGACGCGAGCCGGACGCGACCGAATTCGGTTCAAGTTCAAGTTAGCCCCGCGTCTGCACACACAGGATTCGCCTGTGCCCGAAACTTAAGGCGGTTGTTAGGTCTCTCAGAAAATGGCGAGTTTTTAGTACAGAAATTCTAAACCAGCAAGATGTCCAGTGGTGCAAAACCTTTTGTCAATTTAATACAAACTGCACTGTTTTCTCACTAAGATTGGCAGACATTTTTGACTTCACATGAGGTTTCTGCTTGATCAAATAAAAAGGCAGTAAGTCTGTCGATCAAATGTACGCCAAAATATATAAACGCCATCTTTGTGTCACAAATTTTCAAAACTCAAATATAATGGAATGGTTCACTCAGTCCTTGAATAACATTGTCAAGAGGAAAGCTGTTGATACACATTTGTCTGTGGTGTGGAGATTGTCTTGATAAAACAAGATGGTACGATTCCGACGGCCATAGTCGGATTCGCGCCATCTTGTTTTCAGGCGCAAAAAGAACCATGCAAAACTAACATTATGAACGACATGTAATCACATTTGCTCAAAAGACTATACACGAAGACATCATCATTTAAATCACATTGCTTTTTTTATTTGATCAAGTAAGATGTACCTTCTCCCAACCACCAGTCTACAGGGTCTGTACAATCACCGCTTATGACGGTATTACTTTCATCTTACTTCATTGTTAGAAAGAGACCGAGTTCTACCAGACGTATAGCTTCATCTCTTTCGCACGTCGTAGTAAAATCGAAATAATACTGCCTCCTGGCTGCATATGCGGCAAAAGACGAAGCACTGCGCACAATTGTCAAAAGCGTGGTGTTTTGGGCATCTGCCTTTGTAAATACAGAATTATATAATATGTTACCGGCCAAACCCAATTTCAGCCCGCGTAGCATGACCCCCGTAGAAACGGGTTTTGCGACGAAGAATCGAAAAAAATGACAGATTGTGGAAAGATTTCTATCGTCGCAAGCAATGGCGATGTTAGAAATGAATGAAAAGACATGTCAAGTTGTATAGAAAGAGCTTTGTCGATTCTTGGTTAGAATAGAGATAGTATTGCAAAGCTTACAGAAATAAAAAAGAAAGATAGCATTGCAAAGATACGCGGGCAGGCCAAACTAATTTGTCCTAGGTGAAACTAGGGATCATCACAAAAGGACAATCATAGATCACCCCGACTAAATGGATTAGGTTAGGTTAGATTGGTGACCAACAACGCACGAGCCGAGCGAGCGTAGCGAGCGGTGCCGCGTCAACAGCCGGCGAGCGCCACATCCAAGATGAGTGCTTTGTAATTGCTTTGTTTGGTTTAGAGATGATAAACCAGTAAACCGATTTGGCCTAGGAAAAACTAGTTTGGCCGGTAACATATACATACAGTCCTTTTACAGTTATTCTACCTCTAATGTCAAAAATCAGTGATCTTTATTCTTATTACAATAAGGTTATTGTTGGTTTGCTACTGAGTAAAACACCCATGAAAGGACTGTAGTTCTTTCTTGCGACCTGTCGAGCTTTAGGTGCGGCCTAAAATTAGTTAGGTAGCTAAGGTAGCGATTTGCAATTCACAGGAAATCGAAGGCTTAAATTGCCTTCACATTTGCAAAAATACTTTAAAAAAAACTTACAACACAAAATTTTATATTTTACCCCTCATTAAATCCCTTTGTAAATATTACTCAAAATTTTCCCCCTCAAAAATTGCACTTCACATTTTTTTTTCGACAACTCAGTCGATTTTTCCTTATCTGACACAGACAACATAAAAACTCATTTGTTCGCATAAAAATCTATAATATAATCTATACAAATAAACTAAGCTAGTTTTAAATCTACAGCAAAAATGGTCGAAAGTCGTATTTAGTTAGCTATCTGACTATAAAAATGGATCTGGTGACTTCAAAATACCCTATTTTCTTAAACATTAAGTACCCCACTTGAAAAAGGCAATAACCGCATTTATATAGTATTTTTTAAGTACATTACTAAGCCTTTAATATGGCCAAATCGAGTTTCACACACCGTTTATCACATTTTGATCTGCGTAGCCTTTTCCCAACTATGTAGGGGTCAGCTTCCAGTCTCTCTGGATCTAACCGAATACCAGTATTTTACATGCCCCATACAAAATTTTACCAGAACTCGGTATGCCATATTAGCTGCTACGTATTTTACCATTAA
The DNA here is from genome assembly GCA_947578425.1 of Eugnorisma glareosa. Lineage (NCBI taxonomy): Eukaryota > Metazoa > Arthropoda > Insecta > Lepidoptera > Noctuidae > Eugnorisma > Eugnorisma glareosa. The sequence continues at coordinate 4,126,724 of OX387984.1, forward strand.
ATACTTTACTTCAAAGAGTGGGGCACTCAATTACAAAATAGTGAAGTACCATTTCGTGAAAAAGTGTAAGTACCCTCCTTCAAAAATACTGGTGTACCCACAAGTTTGCCAGATAGTTAACCTAATTTCCTTGTCGATAAAATAGATCGAGATCGATATAGGACATCTCTTTTTGCAATATTCATTTTGCAAGTCGATTAAACTATATACAATATATATTACATACAATAGCTTTTTAAATATACATAATAATACAGTAGCGTTACAAGCTCCTTAGGTTTAGAAAAGATACTTACAAAAAAAAAACATTTTGCTAAATTTTTCAATCAATGAAAAACACCTAGAGAATCATTTTTAAACTTTTAACCATCTTGATTATTTCATCGAGACTTATAAAATCACGATAATAGCCTTTCAAGTTATCTGCTGGGGTCGGCTTCCAGTCTAACCGGATGTAGCTGAACCCCAGTATTTTACATGGAGCGACTGCTTATCTCATCTCCACAACCCAGTTAGTGCTGGGTAATATGAAACCTTAATAGAATCTAAGTTTCAAATCCATAAAGAAATAATATTTCTGTGAAACGTGGAAAACCCAAGTGAATATTAGCAAGATAAACCAGTCCGTCATTTGAATCAATCCGAAGTGCGTATAACACCAGATCGATGAGCGTCAACGAAAAAAAGGAGTACGGATCGTAGCAGCACGCGTAACACCGTAGAAACGGATTTGTCGACGGAAGAATCGACAAAATGACAGATCAATATAAGAAATCTGATCAGTAAATCCCTGATACTGTAACCAGTAATCCCTGAAGGGTATAACTTACAGTACACCCATATTTCGCCAGTTATTTAAGTAATAGTGGGCGAGTCTATTGCCATCAACCGGGCAGAAATCCAGATTCCGTGGCTGCTACTGATACAGAAATTTCTGATAAAAAATCCCAATAACACTTTGCCCGACCAGGGAATCGCACCTATGACATGCTTAGCAGTCGCACTCCCGACTATTAGAGCAAAGGGGCAGTCATCTATACTAATATTATAAAGAGGTAAAGTTTGTGAGGTTGTAGGGGTAATCTCTGGATCTGCTGAACCGATTTTGAAAATACTTTCACTAATGGGAAGCTACATTAACCCCGAGTGCCATAGGTTATATTTACAACGTGCCCGTGGGATAATTTCCGACCAAAACGCGAGCGAAGCCGCGGGCAACAACTAGTTGATGATAATTATTTTTACACACTAGCTGTTGCCCGCGACCTTCGTTCGCGTGATGTTATTATAAAAAATATTAATTGCCAATTTGATTCGAATTTTGTTAACAATTTCAAGGATTTTTTTTTTTTTGTACAGAACCCTAATTCTTTTTCTAAAATAAAAGTAGCCTATGTTGTGACCTTATAACATCAGCTATCTGCCAGTAAAAGTCCCGTCAAAATCGGTTCAGCCGTTTCGGAGATTAGCCGGAACAAACACAGACAAAAATTTAAAAAAATGTGTATTTGTTTTAAGTACCGTATATGCTTTCATATGCATTCAGTAAAAAGCTGTTATTTTGGTATTACACGCAGACACTTTAATCTTAAATATTTGTTTAGAATTACAGATAGTTCGTTTTGACTGCATACGAAAACTGAGACATACTTTTGTTTTACAAATAAATTAATTGAATCTAATCAAGGTTTTATATACACGGTGATTGCCAGATATTTGATTTTGCAACCAAAACAAAGCGAATAGTTCACAGATTGACCCTCTAATCTTGACACACTTTTTTCAAGTGAGGCCATAGTTTTGCGCAAATCGCCGGCCATTTTATCAGATACACGACATCTTTATCATCTCCTTAACATTTTCCTAACTGTTTTTTAAATATTAAACTAGCGACCCGCCCCGGCTTCACACGAGTGCAATGTTATACATATAAACCTTTCTCTTGAATCACTTTAACTATTGCTGAAAACTGCATTAAAATCCGTTGCGTAGTTTAAGAGATATAAGCGTCCAAACAGCGGGAGCGACTTTGTTTTATCTGTACTAATATTATAATGAGGTAAAATTTGTTTGTAAGTTTGTATATGTTTGTAAGTAGGGGGTAATCTCGAATCTGGATCTACTGAACCGATTTTGAAAATTCTTTCACTAATAGGAAGCTACATTATCCCCGAGTGCCAAAGGCTATATTAACAACGTCCCCGTGGTACAATTTCCGACAAAAACGCGAGCAAAGCCGCGGGCAACAGCTAGTACTATGTAAAGATGGGCCTACTCAACATGTTGGGGTCGGCTTCCAGTCGAACCGGATGCAGCTGAATACGAGTATTTTACATGAAGCTACTGCCAATCTGACCTCCAAAACCCAGTTAGTGAGCTGAGTGACACGATAGAAAATATTTGTACTTATTATTATATTTATCTTGCCCTAACAAGTTAGTATGTATTGGTCAAATCTTGCAAATTTATTTCAAACCAGTTCCCCCCAACCTATTGAGCTGAAATTTTGCACACACCTTTGGTTCTGGTGACAATACATTTTTATAACAGACATGACTTGATCCTGCAGCCAGGATCGTCTTCTCGCGAGAGAACTCCTCAACGGTTAATAGCGCGGACACGAAACTTTGTATACGCGTTCAATTTTGATAGATAAGCCTAATTTTCAAATTATTAAACGCTGTATAGTAGGTGCGTAGAGAATGCCATGCGTATACTCGAGACAAAATTATTTCGAGAATTTGTCTTATTCGAGATGTATTCGAGCCATTAAATTCGGAAAAGACGTCAGAAAGCGACTGAAAAGATAAATTCGTGTTGGTTTTTTAAATCTTATTTTATTTTTTACGACTACCTATACATACAAATAAAAAAAACGAAGTGTCTGTTTGTAATATCAAAATAACAGTTTTTCACTGAATGCATATGAAAATATATACGGCACTTAAAACAAAAACCGTTTTTTTTTCTTCAGCTTTTGTCTTTCTATCTGTTTGTTCCGGTTAATCTCCGAAACGGCTGGCCCGTTTTTGACGGGACTTTTACTGGCAGATAGCTGATATTATAAGGTCTAATATCAGCTACTTTTATATTAGAAAAATGATTAGGGTCCCGTGTAAAAAAATTAAAACCCTTGAAATTGGTAACAAGATTCGATCAAAAAAGGGAAGTAATATTTTTTATTATAATTTTACGCGAACGAAGGCCGCGGGCTGTAGTTAGTACTTTTAGTGTATTATAAATGCGCAAGTTAGTGAGGATGGATGGATGAATATTTGTTACTCTTTCCGCAAAAACTAATGAACGGATTTGATGCATCAGATACATTCGATTTTAGATTAACACATAGGCTATAATTTATGATAATTTTTGTAGATACAGGGGGCGAAGCCGCGGGCGAAAGTTAGTACATTATAATACACTCCTTGTTTAGTAATGTGTGTTTCAATCTTCAGCTTTTCTAGACAGGATCTAATACATTTTCAAAACTAATATGATTATTTAATAATATATCTAGTTATTGAACAATCGGCCCTAAAATTATCTTAGGTCAATAATTGGTAATGGAAATGGTAAGAAGATCCAATATACGTCAACCAAGACGATGAGACATTATGGACAAATATATAAAACTTTTTTTTTTCTTAAAAATGCCTTTTACTGGTCCATAAAAACATTGTGATTCACTTGTTTAATTTTCTAATACAACACTTTAAATATTTTATGTAGCGGTTTTTTGGTGAAACGGAACGCAAACTCAAAACGCATCATCCCTGGATAACGCCGGTAGTGACGTCAAATACTATGTGTCAAAGAAACATTTTTATTTGAAAAGTACTTAAAGTTTCACTAGGATTTTATTATAATATTGTTATCGCTATGTTTGCTTGAATAAAGCACATTCAATTAGTAAAATTATTATATTTTATGGGTAAAAAACTAGATGTAAACATGGCACATAGAGATAAATGACGACACATCATATAACATGACATGAATGACCGCGACAGTCACGGACGTTTGAACTGTCGTAGTATTTTTTTTACCGACTAGCATTCGTTGAACTTAACTTTAATTTATTTTTTGGGTTGATAGTATTGTTTTTTAATGATTTAAGTGAAGAAAAAATACATGCATATTCCCTATTGCCTCACTAACTTGGTCGCACAGTTATAAAAAGTTATGATGACAAAATCTATTAACAGAAGATGAATTGATGAATGAAAATGGAAGAAGCTGGTACCAAAAGCGCTTATATTCTAGAAAACCTACTTCGAAAGCATTGTATGGACAATGATGGAGCAATTTGGGGCACTAGAATCTAATATTCTTAATTTTAATCAGTATTTCAACAATCGAGTTGAGTTCTCTCTCTATTTTAGCCTTTTAAGTTGGGATATCTTACATAAACCCTTGTGAAGTATCAACTTCACATCTTAGCTAGAAATTAACATATCATCCACATAGACGAAGAAGAAAAAACGCATATTATAAAGGACTACCTGTAGCCCGCGGCTTCGCTCGCGTTTTGACGGAAATTATCCCACGGGCACGTTTTAAATATAGCCTATGGCACTCGGGGATAATGTAGCTTCCTATTAGTGAAAGATTTTTCAAAATCAGTTCAGTATATCCAGATATGTAGGGGTACCTACATACAAACTTACAAACAAACTTTACCTCTTTATAATATTAGTATAGAAATAGATAACTCATAAAGTACCGAAGCAAAGTTAATATAAATTGATATGGGTCCACCGCACGAGCTTACTCTACCAAATGAAAAAGAAATAATTTCAATCGGATCAGTAATCACGGAGAAATCGGTGTACATACATGAAAAAAACCGGCAAAGTGCGAATTGGAGTAACGCACGAAGGGTTCCGTACCATTACCTACCTAAAAAACACATGTTTATTGTATAATAAATAATAAATAAATATCGTCAAAAAGTATCTAATGTCCAGCATTACACACAGCGCCACCTAGGTGCCACACTAAGCAACGAGGCTTGTGTCGTGGACACCAGATAGTTGATATTACAACATAGATACTTTTTGTTTGTAAATACATACTTATTATACATATAAACATCCATGACTCGGGAACAAATGACCATGCTCATCACACAAACATTTGCTCCTACCGGGATTCGAACTCGGGACCCTAAGAACGTAAGGCAGCCTCACTACCGCTGCGCCATTCGGGTCAAACGGGAGCCCCCCTTAAATATTTATTTTATTCTGTTTTTATTATTTGTTGTTATAGCGGGGGTTCAGAATGATGCACTAGATTAGTGGAAACTGTTTTGGCATTGGTAAAAAGTAAGTCTCAGCCATTTGAATCAATGCCTTTTGATGTAAACACTGGGATATGAATGGTAAGTACATGGGCTGTGGGTTAAAATCCAGGCAAGTACCAATGTGAGTTTTTCAATTCATAATATGTACTATTTAGTTTATGTTGTTCATCACTGACACCAGTGATGGAAAACATCGTGAGGAAACCTTGACTTATCTACACGAATCTATACTAATATTATAAAGAGGTAAAGTTTGTAAGTTTGTACGTAGGGGGTAATCTCTGTATCTACTGAACTGATCTTGAAAATTCTTTCACTAATAGGAAGCTACATTATCCCCGAGTGCCATAGGCTATATTTACAACGTGTCCATGGGATAATCTCCGACCAAAACGCGAGCGAAACCGTGGGCAACGGATAGTGTATTATAACGCTGAAGGGTTGGTGTTATTCTTTGAAGACACAAATCTCTGGAACTGCTGTTCGATTTAAAAAAATCTATTTGGATTTACTCAATTATTGATTATGGTTATGAAGACCCTTAAAAAGCTGAGCAAAAAGAAAATAAGTCAGACATATCAGGTGAAACAGTGGGGCAGAGCTAGTAACCAATATATCTGAAAACGCTAACCCATCTTGAGCAAGCAATGCGGTTAATTCTCATCTTCTCTGTATGAGAAGTCTTTTGCCAAGTTGCAGTGGGACTTACTGTCTCACTGTTGGGCAAAAGCCTTACATAGACTAGTATTATAAACAATGGTGGTTAAAAGTTTAAAAATGAAAAGGTAGCTCACAGCAAAACAGACATCATGTAGAAAAACATGGCCAGTTGGGCTATTTCAACTAAACTGAAGTAAACAGGTCACCTAGCATGCTCCTTAGCTGCTGCCGTCAATGCTTGGCCAACGAGAACCTTGTCTCCGGATGCCATCTCGAATTTGAACTCTTTTGGAGCTTCAAATAGTAAAATTATCGTGCTTCCCATATTAAACTGGCCAAATAACTCTCCCTTCTTCAATGGGACTTGGCCTAATTCAACCTCGTTGATTCGGTTCCGTCTGCCTTTCGTGTTTGTTCGTAGTTCAGGATCATTATAGATTTCTATAGAACCGACGTTTGTTGCCCCTACAGCAGTCATGCTGAAGAAACCATGTTTCCACTCGCCAACGTACACAGCACGTTCGTTGATTGTGAACAAGCCAGGTATTAATCTCGCTAGCCATGGATTCACAGAAAGAAGCTTTCCAGAGAAATGTCTTCGGAACGTTGCTGTCCAGTCGCACGGTGAATGGAAGCGATGATAGTCTCCAGGAGCCAAGTAAATGATACATTGATGTAGAATATTGTCTTTGTTTGTTAGTAAAGATTCATAATAATTATCATCCTTCTTTATTGACCATTTGTTTTGTCCAAGGAATTCTTCAAGACTGTATGTAACCCCTTTGACTTGCTCTATCTTGTCTGTGTCTGCTGGCCCGCAATTTAAGACTACACCATCACAAGGAGACACACACGGCGAAGGTGCAATATATCTCGCTCCATCTCTTAAAGGTCTCGTAAAAAAAGCTGACAGACTCTTGTATAACTTAAGGTCGGTATATTCAGCCTCATTCAGATTCACATTAAACAATTTAATGTACGTACCATACACGAAGCTCCGTAAAGAGATCGGTAGCTCAATAGCAGCTAGCTTGCCCCAAATTCTGCTTGTAACACGGAATGGAAACATTTCGTAGAAAAGAATTTCCACTTTAGACACTTCATAGTTAATTGATGCACGCATATAACACCAGCCTACGTAAATAGCACTGCCTAACGGCACCCATCTAGTAATAATAGAACGAAAATTCATCCATTTATTTTTCTGAAGCGTCTTTGTCTGTTGGGTGTGCAGCGTAGATGTTTGTCGGAAAGGTCTATGAGGACGCAACTTTTGTCTGAACATAGGATTTATAACAGGAAGACAACTGCGTATACGAGTCGGCGGGAACATTTCGACTGGTAAACGCACACGGCGGCGGCTTAAAAATAAATTGTTTACGTAAACTCACGCGAATTGATTATTTTGCGTGGTGAATGAAGTACTGAAATATGTACCTACAACGGATAAGAAAAATCAAATTAGATAAACAGTGGTGACACAATGTTATGTAATGTTGTATTTTTTGTTGATGCGAATTTAGTCCTTATTTGGAGAAAGCGAATGCTTAAAATAGGGTACAGATATATTGATGAAACATAATAATAATTAGGGCTATTGTACGGATGCGTTCATAAACATGAACTCATAAAATTTCGACAAACACGAAAAAAAAAAAAACTGTAGAATTTTGGTATCCATAGTTCTCAAACCTTTCAAAAACCACCATTAAACAAAAAAAACATATTATGTAACTTTGTATTTCTCATCACAAAAAATATGAAACTATATTTATCAACAGAAGACATTCATGTCAACCAAGTGAAAGGTTTTCAGGGTTGAGTTTTTGATCACACTTTCCACAGATGTACATAAAACTTTGGAAGCAGTTTTCCGGTTTTTAATTCGTTAAAACTGTTGATGTGACTATGATTTGTTTTATTAGTAGCCTATTAGTACAATTATGTGTTAGTGGTATTCATAAACCTTCATTATATGAATTCTTTATGTTTTTGAATAACAAATAAATCAAGTAAGAATATTATATCGGTGAATACCGGTTTTGTTGCGACATTGAATGATGGCGGTTGGCTATCTCTGCAATCCTTCGTAGTAGCATGACATCTAGCTTTGTTGACGTTTTTAGCGTTTTCTTAGCTTTTTTCTTTTTAACATATTATTTTCCCGCGTTTATTGTTGTTTCTGATGTCCACAAGAAATGGAGATAAACGAAAAACCATCAGATGTGTTGATAAAGTGGCGTTTCGGCGAATATCAGACGAATATAGACATAATATACCTCTTGGAGGCGGCTTTCGAGGCTTCCAGAAGGTCCCCCTGGTTCTTTTGCCTCGTTATGACATAAGTCCTTTCTTGCGGCAGTTGGAAACCCAAGGATCTCGTAAAAAACCCCGTATGAAACCGACGGGCCCTAAAGTATCGCCAGAAAACCGGTTTTCTAAAAAATGCTTCGTCGGTTTGGTGAGGCAGAACTTAGCTAAGCTGAAGGAGGAGTACCAGAGGGTCCAGGTGTCTAGCAGGCTCTCTGACTCAAGTTCTGACAGCGAAATAGACCCAAACATGGCTACTATAAAGTGTAACATATGTGAAAAAAGGTATTCCTGTGAGAAAAAGCTGCTCAAACATCAGGGAAATAAACATATGATTGTATGCAAGCCACAGAAGCGTGTGTCCTTCTCTGATCATGTTATCATCCATGAGCTAAAAGAATACCATAAATGTAGAAAATGTCCTAAAATCTTTGAAGCATACTACCTTTTAAAATCCCACTCAAAATTACACCATAAGAAGCGTAAATGTTATATATGCAACTATTGCAATAAAAGTTTCATTGATAGAATCTTCTTTAAAGTTCATATCAAGTTGCATTGCGATGTTTGTGGTATATTTTTACCAAATAAAGTCAAATTCTCCGACCATCGTCGGAATGTGTGTCGCATACTAAAACTGCACCCATGCAAGACTTGTGAGGAAGTATACTTCAGTGTCATGGACTTGAAAGATCATAGTTATGAACACACCGCTGCATGTCTCATTTGTGACATTTGCAAAGACCAGTTTGGGAATAAATGTGCATTGGCTCATCATATTGCATTCCTACATTCCAATGATCGCCCCACATGCTTATATGGTATGCGTAACTTGGGCAACGAGAGACTCTACCTATGTAACTTCTGCGAAGAAAGCTCGGTAGAACGAGATGCGTTAGAACGCCATGTGCAATTACTACCTGACTTAACCAACAAAGCCATGACAGGGTATAAAGATTACTATTTCTGTGACCAATGCTTCAAGAAGTTTGACACGGAAACCGATATGCTCCAACATAAGTGGACCCATTTTCTGATAACCAGCGACAACTCACAAGATCGGGAAAAAGTTGAGGAGAAAACAATGAAAACAACATATAAGATTGGTGAGCCGATACCGAAGTACATGCAGCCAGTGTTGGTGTTGGAGAAGATTAAAATTGCAGAGAAGACGGTAAAGGAAACTGTTGAATACATTGATGCGAGTAATTTTGAAGTAAAAGATGGAGCAATCAAGAAGCCGTTAGTAGATCCGAAGAGTAAAAAGACTATTCTATCTCAGCATCAATGCCAGGTTGGTATTTTGTTAAGGTATTATTCCCTATGATTTTATCCAGCTTCTGCCATCTGCGATATCTGCTGCGACGCCTTCTGGGTGTGTCAGGGCTCCACATAGTGGCTATTTTGGCCAACAGCTCATTGAGCATACAGCAGACGTCGTCATCCCAGTCCAGGTTCAGTCTAGAAAAGTCAAAGTAAAGTCAGCAATATTTGTTTTACAATGAAGTGTTGTGTTGGGTTTATGGTCACAAACAATGACCAGATTTTGTTAATCCAGGGTCCATATGTAGACCACATTGGCCCTGCATCATGGGGAGAGGCCTTTGCCAGCCAGATAGTATTATTCCCTTTACTCCGACTAATGTCTTATGAATGAAAGTACAAAAGAAAAGCAAAATTGTAACAACAGCTGAGCTCTTATGAGAAGAGGAGGAATGTACTCAATATTGCTTAGTGGGTCGAAAGTAAAGTGCCTTGTTTGTTTGCTATTTTGGGATATTAAGATAAAAAATGTCATCTCCATCTGTGATTATGAGTAATTCTAATATTATATCTACTTAATAAATTATTTAATTTTATCAATTTCTGCGTTCTATATTTATTAGGTAATGAGTAAATTAATCTGAAGGATAAAAAATTATGTTTGTTTGTTATTTCGTATTTTATGCGCTGCCATGCTGAGAAAACTTTGTCAACCTTATTGTGTGCACCTGCGCGAAGGTTAGATTTTACTTCAGGTTTAAACACATTACTCGTATTAAATAGCATACTATCTAGCACAGAAGATGGCAGGTATAGGTTACAGGTACCAAGCAAAGGTCCAAGACTCCAAGCCCTACAAATGAATTATGAACCTTATGAAGCTGGTGAAAGGCACTGTTATAAATATCACTGTTTTTACCGTAGGTATAGATGTATATTTTGCCTAATATACGGGTGGAAAAGAAGGGACAGTGACGCGAAAATGATTACCACATATTCAGTAGGTACACCATTCTGAGCCCCCCCACATAGAAATTTTTCATCGGTTAAAAAAAAAAAACAGCTGTTCCATACATTTTCACCGTGTAGGTATTGCACTTTTGTAGAAAACAGCTGTCTTTTTTAAAATTACCGATGAAAAATTCGGTGTAGAGGGGTTCAGAATGATGTACTGAATACGTGGTAATCCTTTTCGAGTCGGTGCCCTTCCACCTTGTTTATAATATTGGCAAAGATGAATTGTGAAGCCACTGTGAGAATAATCTCTTTAAAAAAATATGTCGGGGAAAGTCGAGCACCTACCTGGTAAATTACTTGTTTATGAAGAACAACTACATATATTTTGGATATCAGCTGCTCTGCCCCACACCAGAATACCATAGGACATAACGCTGCGAAAATAACTAAAATAGACTAACCGTGCTAGATCAACGTCAGTGTACACTACAAATTTATTTACTTCATAAATTAGATTTTTGATTGAAAAAATACGAAAATAATGTAATATTCATTTGGACACAACAGCCGCAGCCATATTGAATCAGTAAAAAATACCTCTTTGACAGACACAAAAACGTGAGGTTGTAAAACGGACGGAACCTGGCGTATGCTATAACGGGTATCCGCTCCGACTGTCCCTTAAATTATACTTAAAAAACCAGTCGCACGCGCCCGCGGCTATCAGCACTGCTCATACAATTTTTCAATACTGACGAGCATGCACCCGCGCGAGTTTTATCCTCCTGACCGTCAGCGGAAAATAGCCGTTGGCGCGGGCGATATTATAGTGCAGACGTGTGTGCGCAGGCACAGGTGCACTCTCTCTTCCCTCACTCTCATAGTCCGATGGGACGGCAATCCGACGCGACCGGAGAGAGATCCAGGCGCAGGACCAACGGCTTAACGACCTTTCTGAGGTGGAGCATGGAAGTTGGCGGTGGTATCATACTATACTACTACGGGTGTGGAAGTTGGCTTTGGGCTGCTACTGCGAAATTCCTAATGGAAATGCCCAATAACACTTTTTACCCTGGATCCTACGATCAGGCAGTCGCAATTGTGGCCGCGAGACCAACGGAGCAGTTTCAATACTCAATACTTTTATTGCATTCCACTTGTACTCGGTGGTAAACTTATAATTAGATCATATGGACTCTGTCGGGCACAGGAAAATAAATGAGTTAAGAGGAAGTATTTGCAAATTATATAACACAGCTGTTTCCCGTGACTTCGGTCGGGTTTTGGTCGGAAATTATCCCACGGGCACATTGTAAATATATATAATATAGCCTATGCCACTCGGGGATAATGTAGCTTCCTATTAGTGAAAGAATTTTCAAAATCAAGATCCAGAGATTACCCCCTACAACCTCACAAACTTTACCTCTTTATAATATTAGTATAGATTTAATAATATGTTTTTGAAAGAAAGATTTGCAACTATCTGTTTGCTCAATGTTTACCAGGATTCTGACCAATTCCTTTTGCAGGGTGAAGTACGTACGTACCATAACCATGCATAGGCATACGCATACTAGGTAGAGAGCTGTTTGTAAATTGGTGGTCATTTTTATTTCACGAAGAACGTAAGAGAATTATACATTTTTGAGTGAGTTTTCTGTATGTGTGATTTCCAGTTTATGTGTTTGTCTACTAGTGCGAGTAAGGTAAATTCGTTAACAGTTTCTAATTTTTAGTCGTTGAAAATAAAATCCCAAGTTAAAGGTGTTCAAAGGTGTTCATCCAGTTGCATGTTTCTTCCATATTTACATTACGTTTAGCGTAAGCCCTTAATAACCAAGTCCTATCTGTTACAGAATTGCGGCAAGTACTACTCATCGACCTTCTGTCTGAATCGCCACATTGAGACCCAACATTCAGACTATGAAAACCTACGCTGCAAAGTCTGCGAAGAAACTTTTGTCTGGCCCTCTCTTCTACGCTCCCACAAATGCATTCGCTTGAAAATCCCAGAAATGCCATTCGAAGATGCTCGTCCAGAAATACACTTTGACAATCTTCACGACATCTCCCAAAATAGCTTCGATGATTTGAACATCGTAGAAAATGAAGATTATTTGAATACTCTAGACTTTGAATTACCGGCTCCTATCGTGGAATTGACGGAAATTAACGGTTTAAATCAGCCACAGGAAAAATTTGCGCCGTTACAGAATTTGGGATATAAGCTGGTGATGCAAGAGGTGCCGATTGAATTTTAAAATGGAGTGAAATGCAGTGGTTTTGGTGGACGTTTCAGTGTGTGAAGATTATAGTGATATCAAGATTTTTATTAAAGTAAGCCTTTTTGTCATATTTACAGCGGCTACTAAAGTTTGAAGAAAGCAAAGAAAATGAGAAAACACTACTAACTACTTGTTTGTGCTTGTGGTGTGATTCACAAAAAATCAGTACTTTTATAAAAATGTGGGTAGTTGTAAGTTATTTTTCTCTTGCTTTCCTTCATTCATCATCTGAAAAAAAAAAATGTGTTTAGATTTTAAACCCGTTTTCAGGGTAACATATAATAACAGTACATACACGTAAGTTCACACCTTATTCCCGTGGGGGGTAGGCAGTTATGACTATATATTTTAATATATTAAGTAAAATAATTTACATAGCATAGCTTTTTGAGCTTACTACTCGACAACATAACTGCAAGATAATTGTGTAACACTTGCAATCGAAAGCCGTGCAAATGTGATTTGATTAAAGTCTTAGTACGTTACATAGAATCAACGCCAACTCCACTCCAATCCGACTCACAGTAAAGCATTGAAATGTTATATCGTTAAATCGTTTTACTTCCCGTAGAATGTTCAGCATTTTCTTGAAAGAACGTGTCGTATACATAGCCGTGTTTTTTTACTATTTGAGTATATCTTCAACAAAATTTCACTTGGAGGGTTTCCGAATCGGAGCTCTTTAAAAGAGCGTACGCTGAAACTTGCGCGGGTGCACGGAGCCGCGCTTTTGTATGGAGCCGCACAGGTGACAGTGAAAGCTGCTCATACTATTTTTTAATACAGACACGCGAGCGTGCACCCGCGCGTGTTTTAGCTTTCACTATAAATATTATCAAGCTGTCCAACCGGTCACATAATTAGTTTATCTTCCATATATTTACATTGTAGTAGCATGTACATACATATATCTGTAGTAGACATTTATAATGAATGTGTGTTTATTAAATAATAACAATACCAGCCTATTACTGTCCCACTGCTGGGCAAAGGCCTCTTCGCCTACAGAGAAGGCATTAGCATTGATCACTGACTCGATCTTGTAATCTTGTTCGATGCAAGTTAGCGATTTCAGACTTATATAAATTTTATTATAAGTCCAGGTTCCTTCACGATGTTTGTATACCCTTAAATGTTAAAAAATAAGTATGTATGATAAATATTATTAAATATAAGTATGTGTGATATATCAATGTACATGGTCTAGCCCTTAAATTAAAGGCTAAATGTATATTATCCTCTAGGTTAGTACTAGTAGGTTCTATAAGAGTCGTACAATGTTAAAAGTCGACAATTTAAAATGTTTCGGTATGTAAAGTCTTTTTCCTATACTTTTTTTATTTTTTTTATTTATATTTATATTTTTGTAGATTTACGCTTTAAGCAACTATTTTTTTTTGTATTCCAAGTGTAGTAAATTTTTAATAAATTTCCAAACTTTTGCTCGTGATGACGTCAGTGATATGGCTGAAGAGTTTGATGTCTTTGCCACATAGATAGTACACGAATAAAACTCCTAAATTTGAATAAAAACTTCATACTTGACACTTGTCAAGACTTGTTAACGCCATCTTATAATAATAATTATAAGAGCTCAAAAGCAAAATAAGTTAACATCTCGAAATGGTTTCGGAATCAGCATAGATCATAGGTTATTTTTTTACTTTACTTACCGAATTATGAATAGGTTTCTAAAAAAAATAAAAAAATGAGGCATATAATTTATTTTTAAAATTAGGCTTTTTTAAAAAGAGGTCCTATTCAGTATTTTAAATACGACAAAACGTTTCAATTTTTTTTTACTGGTTTCAAGTTATCAAAATGTAATATATTTAAAAAAGTAAGTTTCTAAGATTTATCGAAGTACATTGATTGTTGTAGTTATATTTTTCTTAAATGCTTCAAAAATATTTTTGGCTGAGATAATTATAAATCAAAATAACATAAGAATAACACTGTTATAAATATTTTTGTTTACGCACCTACTTTAAAAAGTCTTGTGGACCCATTCACCAATTGAAATGAATTTAAATTGGGCTGTATTATAGACACTAACTGACCGATAGGTAAACTGCCGCCATACCAAATTCTGATTGTTAAGAGACACCTACGCGAAAATATTTACTACGTATTCAGTAGGTACCTACATCATTCTGAGCCCCATACCACTATATAGAAATTTTTCATCGGTTATTTATTTTTAAACAGCTTTTTCTTAAAAATGTATGAAACAACGGTTTTTTTTTAAATAAACGATGAAAATTTTCTGTGTTATCTCAGAATGACATACTGAATACGTGGTCACCGTTTTCGCGTCGGTGTCATTCCACCCTGTATAATGTATATTTTATACCTACATATAGTTTCGTTAGTAGCCGCGAAAAATAAAAAGGCACCACTCAAATCTGTGTGGTTCTTTCTTCAAGAGACCTTCTCAGACACTAATCTGCATAGTCCTCATGTGAGTTAAACAAGATTATGTCTGGACTTTAAAAGAGACTATGACCTCTTAGTTTGTTTCGGCTGTTTCTTCTCAGAGTAGTCAGGTACGAAACACCGGCCCCATCTAGTTTAAAAAAAAGAGACGTGTAAAAGTGTTTTTAAAAACCTATTTACAAAATAAACATTATCATTTATCACCAATTGTAGTCATTGGCTTTTGTACTAAGTATATTATGTTTTGGATGTTCATGGATGGGTCTGATTTTACTGGATATTATTATACCACATTTAGAATGTTGTATTAGTTTGGCTCTAAATAGTCTAGAAGATTAAGTTATTTCACACATAATATATTTAAACATTGGTTTTTTATACAGGGTGGATATGTTCAACGGGTCAGTAAGGTAGTTTCCCTGTCAGAAATCGCAAAAAACGTAAGTTACATACCGTCTTCGTGATCATTTATCTTTTTTTTTTTTGTATTTCTGAACAAAATCAAAATCTATGAGAAAAGTTTCTTTGCAATTTCTGCCTTTTTTAGTACTCCAACCTGTGTTGGTCCCATACTCCCATTGGAGTATTTGATCAGTATTAGAAAGAGTTTCGATTGGCATCAAAAAATATTTTGTGTAAAATGGCCATTTTATTGCTAACTGTATTTTTTTTTTTTATCTGTGAATGGTGATCAAAATGTCACGAAAAATTATGGATAGCCTCCTAAGACCATTTTCGTGTAGCTGCAATGGTTAAGGTAGTTCCCCTTACTGCCCCGTTGAACGTATTATCCGCTCTGTATAAGAAATGTAAATTTTATTATACCTTCATTGTGTAATATGTAGAAGTTGTCATTTTCTAGATTGTTTTTAAGTACATACTGAATATGTATAAGTTTACATTCATTACAGTACTGAAATTAGAAGTTTTTTTTTTTTTTTGATTATAGTTATATGAATATTTTGACCGCAAACTGTAACATGGTTTCATAAAACTAATTATTTTATTTAGTTTTAAGTTTGTGCTCCTTGAAGGATCTTTATGATTAAGTATCATATGTCGTGGGCTTGTGGCTGAATATACATATACAGCGTGCAATTGAAGTCATAGGCAATATTTTAATGTAAGGCTCTACTGACGATACTGATTGTATTAGGGCGGCCGGCCGCAAACTAGTTATTGTTATTATTTATTGTTTGTTTACTTTTCGTTACGCGTTGTACTGCACTTTAAAATTTTGATACTTCAAGACTTGTTGGGGTTTATTAAGTTAATTTTTTATTACTTTTAGTGTTTATTTGCAACAATAAGCCTTTGCAATGTGATTACTACATTTTTAAAGTTTTCCATACTTGCATTAATAATATTTTTGATTTGCGAATTATTAGCCCTAATGCAATCAGTATCATGAGTAGAGCCTTAGATTAAAATACTGCCTATGACTTAAATTGCACCCTGTATACCAGCCTAACGGGTCGAACTTTAAGGTCTTCGCCCATAACACGGACTCGACGCTGTCTTCACTCCGACTCGACTCACTCACAGTCTCAAGCACTGAAATGTGATCTAAAAATCACAGTAATCACAGTATCGTATAATCGTATTCTTTACAATAGAATGTTCAATATTTACTTGCATTTCCATGTTGAGGAGCTTGTGGCTAAATAATAGGTCGATCTTTAAGGTTATGCAGCGCGTGACAGAGTCGATCCGTGGATGAGTAACTATCCATAGCGTGTCTGATTCTGATTCATAGCGTACAGAGTTTCCACCGTGGCTCGGAGAGTATTCTTAGCAGTTGATCCTAGTAGTCATTTGTAGATCTTTGACAGCCGTTACAGGTAGTCAGCGGCCCGAAAGTCTAACAACCAGTCTTAACAAGGGTCACAGTATTACTCAGTATTGAGTTGTGGAGGTCAGATAGGCAGTCGCTTCATGTAAAATACTGGGATTCAGCTGTATCCGGTTAGACTGGAAGCCTACCTCAATATAGATGGGAAGAGACTAGGCAGATGTTAACATTGCATGTTGAAACTTTTGTTTTTCTGTGTTATTCTGAGTTGAATACGAGCGGAGTCGGCGTCGAGTCTATGTAATGGTAATGGGCGAGAACCTTTAAGATCACTAAAACATTTAAATTACAATTCCTGTTGTTGTTTTTTTTTTAGTTTGTAATTAAGGCATTCATGTATGTAAATAATTATATGTCTGTTTTATAAGCTGCAACTTAGGGTGTCTGTTTAAACTGTGAAGATGTTACATTAGAGTCGTAAAGCCAGACAAATTTAAATAAACACAAGAGGCCATTTTTGAGTTTTTTTTTTTATGTTTCTGCAAATGTCTTCAGCACCGTGATCTAAAAAAATATGTACAGACAACCTTTAGCGATAAAGTTCAAAATCTATTAAATAAATTTGACAGATTATAGTAGTTTGATGTACTGGCGTCTGTACTTAATATTTTCTCATTTGTGTTTTTGTGTCAAATGGCTTCAACATTCTGACTATGGGTTGCATCTCATCTAGCAGCACGGAATAGCATTTTTTCATGCCCTATCCTTTTCAATCGCTCAGAACCGTCATTTGCGAGAAACAGCAGGAATGCTATCGCATGAGGCAACATCGACGACCCGGTCGGCAGCATGCTCTGTTTCTTTTTACAGTTCTGAGCAAAGGAATAGGATAGGATCGCGGAACACTTACCACAAATCGTTTGACTATGATGTAATGTGATTTTGAAAAAAAATTATTTTCGCTCTTTGATCGTCCCAACTATTTTGTTATTATAAATTACTGTTCTATTTAACTACAGGCCTGTATCTCAATGAGGCTATCGTTTTTGAGCTCACCAGATGGCGCCACTGTCAAGTAAGGTCCTGTCAATAATTTTATTTTATACTTTACTAGCTGACCCGCGCAACTTCGTCTGCGTGCGTGCGTACATAAAAGAAAGAGAGGTTAGAGAGAGTGTGCGTCAACCTTAAAAGTTAGACATATGGCCATTGCGGATATTTTTTTAGAGCTTTTTAAGAGGGACAATTCCGACATACATGATAATTGCGTAACTTTAACCGTTCACGCACAACGGAAGCTCTCAAAAGGAGTAAATCCCTATTATATACTATTACCGATGGATAATCATCAAATGACCCCTCCCACTCTGGACGGAGCGGAAGGGATTGTCAGACTTGTACTGCCTAAAATCCACCCACGTTTCTTCTGTTGCCCTTTGCGTACCAGGGCCGCGGTATCTCTTTCGAACAGTCCCGCAACCCTGGCAGGCCTCGCTCCTCTCGGATCCCTTCCCGTTTGCTGACATCTCTTTGAGGCGCGTGTGGAACACGAACACGCCGTCACCACGGCCTGTCGTCATAAGACGGACGGATGGCGAGCTAGCCCATTACTCACTGTCCACAGGCCCGCGACCCTCGACAGCCTTACGTCTTCATCTTTAGACACTCGATGACAATCATACACCAGCTAGAACGAAAGTTCTCATCAAAGTTCTTGAAATGGGCCGAGACACGATAAAACTGCTGTAAACTGTTGCGGACCTCTTGCAACTGCCTTCCGTCTCCATCGTCAGACCTTTGATGATAGACATACTCCAGGCAGGTCTAAAGTTCTCATCAAGGTGCATGAAATCAGCCGAAACACGATATAGATGCTGTAAACTCTTGAGGACCTCTTGCAACTACCTTCCGTCTCCATCGTCAGACCTTCGATGACAGTCATACTCCAGCTAGGTCTAAAGTTCTCATCAAGGTGCATGAAATGAGCCCAGACACGATATAGATGCTGTAAACTCTTGAGGACCACTTGCAACTGCTTTCCTTCTCCATCGTCAGACATTCGATGAAAGTCATACTGACAACTCAGTATGGTTTAAAGTTTTCATCAAAGTGAATGAAATGAGCCCAATAACATTATACCTGCTGCAAACTGTTTAGGACCGCTTGCAACTGCCATTTGTCTCTATCGTTTGACCGTCGATGACAGTCATACTTCAGCAAGGCCTAAAGTTCTCATCAAGGTGCATGAATTGAGCCCAAACACGTTATTGTTGCTGCAAACTCTTGAGGACCTCTTGCAAGTGCCTTCCGTCTCCATCGTCAGACCTTCGATGACGTCATACTCCAGCTAGATCTAAAGTTCTCATCAAGGTGCAGGAAATGAGCCCAAACACGATTTCTCAATTTAAAAAACAAAAGATCATGTATATCGGACTTCTCTGTAAAAAGTTATGCGTGGTCAGGTCATACATAAAATAAAAAAATATAGACGCGTCGAATTGAGAACCTCCTCTTTTTGTTTCGTTGGTTAATAAATCAAGCTTCAGACATTTGACACGGGCGACGGTCATTCTTTCACGGAAAACTTAACACCGCGACTCAGAAAATGGAGTGAAATTAATAGCGCCATCTATCAAGCACGAAATTTAACCGTTAAAATATAATGCATGTAAAGCGATCGAACACACACTCTACAGGGTTATAGCGTCATGTAGACTAATCTAGAGTACTTTTTGCTCTCAGACCCGATTTAAAAGTTATCTTGTGAGCACATTTTTATTAATTAGTACCATTTTGGTGCAATAGATGTCGTTGCATGTATCTTACACAATGATGGTAAGTTCTTCTTGAACACTTTAAATTTATAAATCTTTTGATAGAGAGCACTGATTACAGCATGAAACAAAAACTAAAACCTTCTCTAAGTTCCCCACAATATTTGTGCATTGAATCTAATCACATTGGTTTTCCCAACAACATGAACACCCGCCTCGCAGCGCGCGCGGGTCATTATTTTGATGCGGAGTTATTTTAAAACTGTGATATCTCCTAAGATATTCATCTAAATTGAATAGTGTAAAGGTCAATTTTGGTCACAATTGAATGCTAAAGATGACTAACATATTTATTTTGATAAGGATTAATACTATGTCGGTAAAAACACATTCGCAAATAAAACATTAATTTTGACCAAATTTTAAAATCATAAAAATGGTTATTGTGAGTCAACCTTAAAAGATAGGCATGTGCCGTCGCGGACTTTTTTTGAGACCTTTTTAAGAGGAATAATTCCCTGCTACATTATATTTGTGCAACTTTAACCGTTTACGCAGCGCACGCAACGGAAGCTATCAAAGAGAATAATTTTTCCCCGTTTTTGCAACATTTGTCATTGATGCTCCGCTCCTATTAGTTGTAGCGTGATGATATATAGCCTATAGCCTTCCTCGATAAATAGGCTAACCAACACAAAAAGAATTTTTCAATTCGAACCAGTAGTTCCTGAGATTACCGCGTTCAAACAAACAAACAAACAAACAAACTCTTCAGCTTTATAATATTATAGTATAGATAGTACCAATAACTCTATAAAAAGTTTATTTTATCACGTTACAACGTAGCGTAAACTTTATATACATATTTACAATATTCTCCCTAAAATAGCAAGCATGAAACATTTCAAAAGTCATTCTATCTCCAAGTACACAAATAAGATCCAAAGTTGCTACCTAAAATCTTCAAGTCATAATTATTCAGGAATGGGTCAATTTGGACCACAATCGTAAATATTACTAAAAATACGTTTTAAAAAATACGTTTTGGCTATTCGTGTTTTAAAAAAGCACGCAATCCGCGAAAACATCCGACATTTCGGTGACTTCACGCTACACTAGCGCCTCTAGTGGCGAGCTCATACGCGATAGCCCCCATTGAGACGGTACCTGGGGAAACTGCGCACCGCGCACCGGCCTCTTGCCGCGAAAACTGTCATTCGCCTGCTGACCGATGTCAACCAACAGCCCCCTGCCCCCTTGCTCAAATACCTTTGGCAATTTTTAGAGATGGTTTTTTCAGATAAGTAGTAAATTTAAGTTTATTTTATAATATTATCCTGCATGTTGCTAAAAACATTAAACATAGCTGAGAAAGCAAGCTTTGAATGGAAGTACATAATTAAACAATGTACATAATTTGGTTTTTGTTTTACTTTAAGAAACATAATTATAATTATTTTTAAGTGTGCTTTACTAACTAAATTAAGGATCTTTGTGTCTGATGCAAATAAATTATTATTATTATAATATTACGTGAAACGTCTACCGAGACATCTAAAACATACACAGATTGCGGTAAAAAAAACCGCAGGTGCGAATCGGTCTCGCTCACGAAGGGTTCCGTACAATTATCTATAAAAAATCACGTTTGTTGTATGGGAGTCCCTCTTAAATATTGATTTTATTCTGTTTTTAGTATTTTTTTATAGCGGCGACAGAAATACATCATCTGTGTAAATGTCAACTGTCTAGCTATCACAGTTCATGAGATACAGCCTGGTGGCAGACACACAGACGGACAGTGGAGTCTTAGTAAGAGGGCTCCATTTTTACCCCTTTGGTACAGAACCCTTAAAAAACAGAAAAAGAAATAACAAGCCCACTTTTATTTAAATAAATCCGCCCCTACGACGACCCACTCACCGTAAACTACCCTTCATATCCAGCAGGAGACCGAACAGCAAGAGCTATGGCCAATTTGGCGACACAGTTGGCGCAGTGACTGGCTGCCGCGCTGCGTCTCGTGGTTTCGATTCCCGCATAGAATAAATATTTGCATGGCCTACTGATATTCGTTCCGGGTCTGGCTGTTTTTTTTATTATTTTTTTTTAAGGGACCACTCGCAGCGCAACAACTCTCGGAGGTTGATGCTGCTTAACCGGACTATCAACTGTTTGTGTTTGCGAGGTTAAACGTTTGTATAGTCAAGATACAGGAGAAATTCCTAGTGTGGGGCAAAAAAAATAAGAATAGTTGCCTATATATGTATATACCAGGGTTGTTGCGAACATCAGCATCCGCAATGATCGATGCTGATTATTAATGCTGAAGTTCGAGTCGTGACCTGACCGCAGAGGAGGCGGAGCTTATATCACGTGTAGTTTTACTTGCGAGTTTTGACCAATCAAAGGGTCGACCGCGGGGATTGCGATTGCAAACAAACACAAACTTGTCTCATTACGTTTACGTACCAATATTAATTAAACGAAAGATAGCAGGTTATGTACTAGGTAGTCTAGGTACTTCTAATTATTACTACATTGTTGTTTGATTATATTTTTTATTAAAATTCCCAAAATTATTGAAACAATCTTTTATTTGAGCACCAAGGAAAAATATGCAATTTTTCTACATTTCTCCAGTTTTATTAAAAGAAAATAATTAAAATCAGCATCCGCCGATGTCAATGATAAAAGGTCAGCATCAGCATCCGCTGGTGTGAAAAAAATATGCATCAGCAACAACCCTGGTATATACCTACTTACTATACTTGTACAGACACCAGCACATCAAGATACACGAAGCTGTCAAATTTTTCCAATGAACCTTGAACCTAATGTTTTGACGATAAAGATTGTAGTTGATAGCTTGATGTGCTAGCGTCTGTACATACATGCCTGGAGATAAAGTTAAGAGGAAATGCGAGTGGTCTATTCTCCATACAAACGTTCTCGTCTGTTTTCTTTCTGGTTTATGACATTAGAGCTATGATTTTTTACAGTTAAATAAATGTCAACCTTTTTTATGTCCCTATGTTTTCCTTTTTGATGATACATAATCTGTATCATCTCTAGAACATTTACTAAATGCTAAAAAAAGGCCAATTTGGACAGCTGTCAACAGAGGCCTAGTGTACAAATTTGACAAATATTAATGAAAAAAAGAAAACATAGGAACACAGTAAATATCCTTCTTATTCAGTTTATGAAATATATTTTAAATTGGTCTAATATTGGGGGAGGAAATAGTCGAGAGCCAAACCTCTTTTTACTTGTCGGATCTGTAGTTGTCCTTATCGCACCAATGTCGAAATCCCGCTCATTGAGGGACTGCAATAGTTTCTTCAAAAACCTACCGCATTTTTTCCTCTTAACGTGTTCACCAACGGAGTTACATCATCACGTGTCCAGTTCCAGTAACTAAGGGACATTTGTGATTTAGGGGGGTGATATTCTGTTATCAACATCACGCACGCCTGGAGTCCCCGGTTAGGCATACGTGTACCAATCTAGTAGTTCACACACATTTCGTCATAGGTGCGAACCTATTGCCACAAAACCAGACTCCGTGGCTGCTACCAAGAAATTCTTGATGGAAAACCCAATAACACTGCCCGACATGGGAATTTAACCCAGGACCTCATGCTTAGCAGAAGCGCTAGCGACCACTGTACCAACGAAGCAGTTTTGTTCTAAACCCAAACTCCATGATTGTTTGCGTTTTATTCAGCAAGATTTTCGCTTTCCTTTTGAGATTACATGAGCGACTGGGATAGTGAACCTTTGGCAAATTCCATGAAATGAGCCAATTTATTATACATGAAAACTGGCATACGTGCGTATTCACATAGTTGTAAGCGTAACATAATGCTTTAGTTTCAATATTATCAAATATTTGCCTTCTTCAGCAATTTCACGTGGGTAAATTTCATGTCATAGTGTGACATAGTCTAGAACTGTTATAGCCAATTCATCATAATCTTCTTGCCCTAGTTCCATTCCTCTTGCGGTCGACGCTAAACATTTTCTTCTTCTAGTCTCTCTTGTCAGACGTCTCGGCATCATTTACTCTATTCTCTTTCATATTATTCCTCACCTAATCCATCCATATTTTCTTTAGTCTTCCTCTCTCTCTCTCTCTCCATCCATCAATCAGAAAGTCCATCTTTTAAATAGTCTCAGCTGAAAGACATCTATTGCTGAAGAACGCCTTGCGTGGTACCTACCTACTAGAAGAACATAGAAGATATTATTATTACTTACATAAAATGGTTATGCCACTTATGTAAGTAGGTAATAATAATATCTTCTATGTTTGGAAAAGGAAGGAATCAAAGGAACTATGACAAACTTCTTGCTGTCACCCATCGTCATCGTTTTAAGAATATAGCAATTTTTTTGTTTGTTCAGTTTTGGGAAATATGGAAGTGTACTCTCGGGAAAATAAGTTCGACATCAGTAAAATAATTGACACCCACTTCCACCTACGAGTAGGTGGAGCGGCGCATGACCGATCTGTTTCTCAAATAAATAAGTCATAAATCGAATATTGAAAACCGGTACTTTAGTATCGATTAGTTATCTGTGGCCTAAGTTCAAAAATGGGGCAAGTGGGAGCAACACTAACACTGCCAGTGTTTAGCTGTCAAACGCCATTATTGTGAACTTACGAAGAGTTAAAAATATTCAAATATTTCACAAAATAGACAATAAACAGTAAATTTCACTTTCCCAAAACAATAACTAAGTTTCGTATTATCACCATCGTGACAAGAAAGCCAAACTTATGCGGTATTAAACCGTAATTACTCATATCCTGTGTTACACATATCCGTTCGGTTTTTACTGTTTTACAATTGATAGAAACATGTCTGTGAGTGAAAAAGTATCCTTATCCGATGCTTTGAGCAATGTGGATGTGTTGGATGAGCTCACATTGCCCGGTAAGTACTTATTTTATGTTTAATTATTGAATTTTTTGGTTGTTGATAAAAGTTAGGTGGGGCCTTATAAATTGTCATGGGACATCCTATGTCATAGATCATAGGTATTTCGATCAGAAAGGCTAGTTGTTGAAGCATATTTTGATTGTAAAGATCGTACATAGTTTGTAAAACTAAAAAGTTTGATTTAGGTATAGTGAATTGTTTATTTATTTAAAAAGTTAACAACATTTTCATTTGGTATTGTAGTTAAAATTACAGTCAACAGCATTTCTGGTATTTGTATTAATAAATGGAACCTCCAAAATTTCAGCTTTCTTAGTCCAAGGGTTTAGGCTATGCATTGATGACTCACTCAGTTACATTAAAAATTATTAATTACACAAAACGTGACAATGTTACTTTGCAGTTTGTGCGAAAACAATATTTACATTTACAATACCATTTTATAATTTGTGTTCACTTCAAATTAGATAGAGAAGTTGCTTGTTTTTCTGATTGGCAGAAACAATGCATCTTCCGATTCTCTAGCAAACAGCATCAAAAAACAAAATATCAAAATCGCCAAAAATGACTTACGTAGCATAGAACTTCAATACCAATATTTTATCGATCGTTAAGACTGGTTGTCAGACTTTCGGGCTACTGACTGTATAAATGACTCCTTAATATCTCTTTCGTGATTGCAGATGAACAACCCTGCATCGAGGCAGCACCATGCTCCATTCTGTATCAAGCCAACTTTGACACCAACTTTGAAGACCGCAATGGCTTTGTCACTGGTATTGCCAAGTATATTGAGGAGGCTACGGTCCATGCTAACTTGGTAAGTTACCTACTATTCAAATTATGAAACTTAGTTCGGGCATGCATTTTATCATCATCACCTTCCTGAGCTTCTCCCATGTTATTTGGAGGTGGCGCAACACTTTTTAGAGTTCCGTACCCAAGGGGTAAACACGGGACCCTATTTCTAAGACTCCACTGTCCGTCTGTCTGTCTGGCTGTCTGTCACCAGACCATGCTGTATTTCGTGAACCGTAAAAGCTAGACAGTTGAAATTTTCACAGATGAGGTATTACTGTTGCCGCTATAACAACAAATACTAAAAACAGAATAAAATAATTATTTTAGCGGGTCTCCCATACAACAAATGGTTTTTGTTTTTTATTTATTAGATAATGGTACGGAACCCTTCGTGCTCGAGTCCGACTCGCACTTGGCTGGTTTCTTTTTCTTCGATTCTCCCTTGTCAATCGTCATGGTATCAT
This sequence comes from Eugnorisma glareosa, assembly GCA_947578425.1. Classification (NCBI taxonomy): domain Eukaryota; kingdom Metazoa; phylum Arthropoda; class Insecta; order Lepidoptera; family Noctuidae; genus Eugnorisma; species Eugnorisma glareosa. Next base: position 4,152,720 of record OX387984.1, read on the forward strand.
TTACCCCTTTTAAAGGCATGCATTTAATAATAATGAAATTAAAGTTTTATGTAGTTAAGAGCGGCCAACCCGTCATACTTTTCATACACACGCTCGTATGTGATTATGCCATTGTTACACATCTATCTTTGATTTTTTTGAACTAATAGGCATTTTGTGCACTATATCTAGGTTTCAAAGGTAGCAAAAAAAAAAAAAATTGTAGAAACAAATTCAGTATAAGCCTCCAAAAATTGTTGTTTTCAACACATTTTAACTGAACTTTGGCCGTTCATAATGTACTCATAAACTGTAAAAGTAAAGAAAACATCTCGATAGAAACCTTGCATATGTTATGGAGATTCTTAATGACAAATATTTATTTCACACACTTGTAAGACTTATTCAAAAACACGTATTTCCTGGAACAAGTTTAAGAAATTTTCGAACACTATTTTTCGTTCAATGTCATCGCGTTAGGCGATATGAGGTGTGCGGGAGACGAGATGTGCGGGGTCGGGGCACGGGGGAATTGAAAGAAAATCGCCGCTGAGGCTCTGGATGAAACAACAAGTTTTTTTTAGACCATGCTCGCGTTGACGATAGACGGGCCGGGAACGGCCTTCTTAATTAACATTTGATTAAAAATAACAATGTCTCTAATTGATCCGTTCTTCTATCGTTCACAGTCCCAATCTCACGCTCACTCAATTCGAACGCCTCTATCTCATTCCAGAACGAACTCTTAGAAGAAGGCAACGCGCATGCCGTAATGCTGTACACCTGGCGATGCTGCAGCCGCGCCATCCCACAGCCGCGCTCCAACGAGCAGCCGGACAGGGTGCATATCTACGAGAGGACCGTCCAGGTGTTGGCGCCGGAAGTCGATAAACTGCTGCAGTTTATGTACTTTCAGGTAAACATTTTTCCCCTATCCTGCTCTTTCCCACTCCTGGACTCTCCTTCGATTTTCCAGAACTCCTGCGTTTGCCTTCCAGTTATATGAAGAAACTAGCTTATGCCCGCGGCTTCGCCCGCGTGGAGTTCGATAATACAATAATACAGGGATAAAAAGTATCCTATGCTTTAATCCAGGTTATAAGCCATCTGTATGCTAAATTTCATCCAAATCCGTTAAGTCGTTTTTGCGTAAAAGAGTAATAAACATCATCCATCCACCCACCCATCCATCCATCCATCCGTCCATCTGTCCATCCATCCATCCATCCATCCATCCATCCTCACAAACTTTCGCATTTATAATATTGTATAGATTTAAAAGAATATTAACATAGAAAATCATCTCGTTGATGATGACGCGTATGTTGAATCGTTTAGTTCCCTTGAAAATGGTTGAGCTGAATGGTGTTCGTGAACGGGTGTTGTCATTTGAGACTGGTCATCTCAGCTGCCCCAAAGTTTGTTAGTTTGTATCTAAGGGATAATCTCCGGAATTAATGATCCAATTCTAAAAATTCTGTCACTGGCAGAAAGCAACATTATTCGTGGGTGCTATAGGCTATGAATTATATTTGTATCATGCATATTAGCCGATCTATCACAATTTTTCCGGACATCGTCGCGGGCGAAGTGTCTATACATTTTTCTCGCAGCAATCTGGAAGTAACCATAACTAGATTTTAAAAGATTGTCCATTGAGTTTCTTCTCCGTTCTTCTCTATAGAGAGCTACATCTTCGAACGGGCAATTACTTGACTAAAAACTAAACGGTACAAAAGTACCCGTAAATTGTTTCATCGAAATAAATGCTCGAGTTTCAAATTATTTCTCCATAGCGTAAAGCGATCGAGCGCTTCTGCGGCGAGGTCCGCCGCCTGTGTCACGCGGAGAAGCGGCGCGACTTCGTGTCGGAGGCGTACCTGCTGACGCTGGGCAAGTTCGTCAACATGTTCGCCGTGTTAGACGAGCTGAAGAACATGAAGAGCTCCGTCAAGAATGACTACTCCACTTACAGGAGGTCAGTATCTATTGCCTATGTCCTTTCTTAGGTATTGTTCGACAAGACGAGTGTTTAATATTATCATGCAGGCAGGGCTATGAGGGCTAAGATTGCCAAGTCGTGTAAATATTGCCAAGAGTGGCTAATTTTGGCAAGCGAGGATAATTTTGCCATGTCTTGGCTAATTTTGACAAGCGAGGCTGATATTGCCATGTGTTGGTTAATTTTGACAAGCGAGGTTAATATTGCCATGTGTTAGCTACTTTTGACAAGCAAGACTAATATTGTCATGTGTTGGCTAATTTTGACAAGCGAGGCTAACTTGCCAAGGGTAGCTAATATTGCCAGCACTAGCTATTATTGCCAACTAGCGACTAACATTGCCGCCTGGCTTATATTGCTACAGTCAACCCCAAAAATATGTAAACACGGACAAGGAACCATTTCATTGTCTACAATCATTATTCCATAATAATTGTGTCTATAATCTTAAGCTACAAAACATAGTAAAAAAGTAATTTCACCAAAACCTCCTACACAGGTCAGATACATAATAATATAAACACTCTATGTCCAAAATAGGGTAATCTACATAAATCTCACAAATATGTAAACAACAATTGTTCTAAAACGAGGTAAACAAATCTAAAAGGCTGTTAGAAATAAGTATTAAATTGTTTTTTTTTGGTTACACTTAAATTCATTCCGATATTTATAAAAAATATTATACATATACGTCACACATTACGTTTTATTTTTTCGCACGAAAAAATACAATATGATCGTCGCTCTGTCCTCCCCCCATCTTGATTATTTTCAGTCCACTCCTCCCCCGCTTGAACCTCACGTGATAAAAGGACGACCCCTTATATTCATCTTATTTTTGTTGCAGGGCCGCACAATTCCTGAAGGTGATGTCAGACAGCCAAAGTCTGCAGGAGTCACAGAATCTGTCCATGTTTCTGGCAACACAGAATAAAATCAGAGACACTGTGAAGGATGCGCTGGAGAAGATCAATGGTAAGATTCATTATAATACCTCGTTTCTGCAAAACCTGTGTTCTCTAACCTCAAATCTCTGTTGTTCTTTCTTCAAGAGACCATCTCAGACACTAATAGTCCTCATGTGAGTTGACCAAGATTATGTCTGGACTTTAAAAGAGACTATGACCTCTGAGTTTGTTTCGGCTGTTTATTCTCAGAGTAGTCAGGTACGAAACACCGGCCGCAAATACTTAAAAAAAAATTACGTGTTTCATCAGCATAATTTATCATTTAAAATATATTTCTTATATTAGGTTACGAAGAATTGCTGGCCGATGTAGTCAACATCTGCGTGCACATGTTTGAAACCAAGATGTACCTCACGCCGTCCGAGAAACACATGCTTGTCAAGGTAAGCACTCATTCTTGTGCATTTGTCCTTTATTTACTTTGTTCACACATGAATTTACATTTTAAAATATATCTTAAAAAAAAAAATACATGGGTTAACTCACTGTATCATCTCAACAGGAATGATTTAACCAATATTTTGTAACTATATTCTGATTCAAAAGAGTGTCCATGGAGTTTCTTGCCCGTTCTTCTCCATAGAGATCTACGCTAGGGAATGGGCAACTACAGTACTTTCACAAGTTATTATGCCTTGTGACTGTAGCTACATTTCATTGTTGTCTGATGACATGATAATATTGTAACACCAAATGATTTGAAAAGAGTAACCATGGAGTTTCTTGCCGGTTCTTCTCCATAGGAAACGACCAACCCGAACCGTGCACCTTTTTGTCGACGTTTTCTAAGTGCCCATCTAGGCCTATGTGAAATAAAATATTTAGATTTTTGTCTTTATTTCGACAATTCAAAAGTGCCTGTAACTGGCCTACTTGAAATAAATGCTTTTCTTTTGAATAATAATCTTATTTTTCTAGGTAATGGGTTTCGGCCTATTCCTCATGGATTCCGAAGTATGCAACATCAATCGTCTTGATCAGAAGAAAAAGATTCGTCTGGACAGAATTGACAGGATTTTCAAGGTATGATAAGTTCAAATTAAAGATTTGTCTTTATAGATACCGAGACGAAAAACTATAAATCCATCTGTTATATTATTGGTTGCCCACTCAGATCCAGCCTGTCCCTTTGCTGCCCCCCCCCCAGCGACGCCCTAAGCCGAGGCTCGTACCCCACAGGGGGTGCCCTTAGCGAGTGGTCGCTTAGTTTTTAAGTATAGTTTTAAGCCCCTGGCTGGAGGCCTTAGATTCATTTTTAAGGCATTCACAGGGAATAGTCCGGTTAAGCAGTAGCCAGCCTCAGAGGCTGAAATGCGAGATGCCATACCCAAAAAAAAAAAAAAAAAAATTGGTTGCCCCGCTTTAAAGAGTAATCAATGAGTATCCAATCTAGTATCCTTTAAAAATGTTTTCAATATATCTGTTTTCTAATAATGGATGTAAGAGTACCCTTGACGAAGCCGAAAGCCACTTGTTTCCCCGTCATTGCGATTATTTTTGTTCTAAACCAAACCTTCTAGTTACGGAGATATTGTTTCTATGTTTTTATTGTTAAAACTTTACTGTAAACACCTCCACGACCTCCGTACTATTCAATCCATCCATCAGCACAATGTTTTGAGTGCGTTACATTGAGTCCTACAGTAAACCATGATTTTTCACCCCAAAAAGAAAACCCAGTAGTTTCCCAGCCCCCGTAGCAGGACGCATGACGGAAGAATCGACAAAATGAAAGATTTATTTTGTTGATCGGTCATTTTGTCGATTCTTCCGTCGACAAAACTCGTTTCTACGGTGGTCATACTGACTACGGGGGCAGCAATAATTTTTGCGTAGAGTTACTTAGTTTGATGTACAGAATGCTTGTTTGACGGCTTCATGAAAGGTTTCGGTTTACACCTTGTATATTTATGCTCGTCTTTATAAAGGGGGTAACAAGACCCTTAACGAAGCCGAAAGGCATTTGTTCTCCCCGTCATTGCGATCATTTTTGTGTTCTAGACCATACCTGGGAACCTTCTAGTTACGGAGATATTGGGGGTCAAAGTTCCAACTTTTTCACAAGTTTTTTTTTTATACAAGTTTTTAATGTAAGGTTTTTACTTTAAACACCTCCACGACCCCCGTACTATTCAATGCATCCATCAGCACAATGTTTTGAGTGCGTTATATTGAGTCCTACCGTAAAACGTGATTTTTCACCCCCTAAAAAAGTTACTTAGTTTGATGTACAGAATGCTTGGTTGAAGGCTTCGTGAAGGGTCCTGTTACACCCTGTATATTTATGCTAATATCTATAGAATAGGTTAGCAACATATTACTATGTTCAGTATACTACATACATTACTACTACTGATACATTATCAGTCATACAAAGAGTTGAATCAATTCATTGATATTTTGTTACAGAATTTGGAAGTGGTTCCGTTATTTGGTGACATGCAGATTGCGCCGTTTAACTACATCAAGAGATCGAAACATTATGATACCAGCAAGTAAGTGTATACAGAGTGACTGGTAATTAGTGACCGATACATAAACACGTGATTGTACTCTAGCAAATAACTTTACCAAAGAAACATTATTTTTTATACTTATTCACTATTACAATAACACAACAGCCGTATGAAATTCGCGCGCCACGCGGATGCTCTGCCTGACAGAACGGCGGCACGTGGCTAACAGCTGATAGCTCACAAGAGCGCGCGCGCGAATTTCAAACGGCTGTTGTGTTATTGTGATAGTGAATGAGTATAAAAATTATATTTCTTTGGGTAAGTTGTTTGTTATCATGAGTACAATCACGTGTTTAAGTATCTGTCACTAATTACCACCCTATATGATACCAGCAAGTAAGTCTAATTTTCATGTGAAACATCTACAACGTGTAACAGAGTACACACAAAACCTCGTAGGGGATCATTGTACTCATCATTATGAACAACTTTCACTATGGGACCAACACTGAAATCGAGAAAAAAAATCGACTGCCCCATACATTTCTGTGCGCATAACTCGACAAAATGTACTGAACGGCTGATTTATTTTTCGCGATTTCGGGGTTGGTCCCATAGTGAAAGTTGTTCATAATGATGAGTACAATGACCCCTTAGGAGGTTTTGCGTTTATCCTGTTACACGTTGTATATGCGCGCCTAGTAAAACCGACTCGTATGCCGTGACAAAAGATGGCATGACCCTGTCATGGCGTCATGCCTTCTCTATGCCACGTAAACTCAACCTTTTTCCATTAGAATAAAGTTTTTTTTAGAACAATTGTTGATCTACAAATTCCGTTTTTGAAAGTTCCACGCTACTCAATTAGTGATGCAGATAAGTCGTATGCAGATTTGATCGATGAAAGCAAAAACTTTAATGTAATATTTAATCTTAACTAGCGACCCGCCCCGGCTTCGCACGGGTGCAATTGTTATACATATAAACCTTCCTCTTTAATCACTCTATCTATTAAAAAAAATTGCATCAAAATCCGTTGTGTAGTTTTAAAGATCTAAGCATACATAATGACAGACAGCGGGAAGCGACTTTGTTTTATACTATGTAGTGATTTTACGCCATATTTCGTTATAGGTTTTTTTTATTAATAATGAATTCTAATAAAGGGTGTAACAAGACCCTTAACGAAGCCGAAAGGCACTTGTTCTCCCCGTCATTGCGATATTGTTTCTTGTTCTAGACCATACCTGGGAACCTTCTAGTTACGGAGATATTGGGGGTCAAAGTTCCAACTTTTTTACAACTTTTTTCTTAAATACCTGTTTTTAATGTAAGATTTTGGACTGTAATCGCCTCCACGACCCCCGTACTATTCAATCCATCCACAAGCACAATGTTTTGAGTGCGTTACATGGAGTCCTACCTTAAAACGTGATTTTAAACCTCAAAAAAAAAAGTCGTTTCTCAATAATAATATTTACGTAAAGTTACTTAGTTTGATGTACAGAATGCCTGGTTGACGGCTTCGTTAAGGGTCTTGTTACACCCTGTATTAACATAGATGTATCACATCTGCCGGGCCTCCCGTGACGGCCTTTTTTTTTTACCCTTTAGCCCCATTGGCGGCAACCACAGGTGAAAAATTAACAAAATGTTGTACCCCGTCAGGTGGCCGCTATCATCGAGCACAAACCCACCTTCTCCTCAGGCTGACCTGATGGTCCACCTGCCTCAGATCAGAGAGGAGCACCAGAACTATATCTCTGAACTTGCTAGGTATAGCAACGAGGTAAGATACTGCTAGGTAACATCATAACATCACGTTATGATGATGTTGGGGTTACAGGCTGTAACCCCCGAAGGGTTAGGCCACTTTTTGCCAGTTATGTTTAAGTCATATGTAATTAGGGTCGAGCCTATTGCCGTCAGTGGAGAGCAGCGGTGGCCCAGTGGTGGCGGCCCCGACTTACGAACAGTAAGTCGTGGGTTCGAACCCAGGCAGGCGCATTACTTTGTTTAATTTATTTCATCACCACTGCTCTCAAAAACGGTGAAGAAAAACATCGTGAGGAAACCGGCATGTCTTAGAACCAAAAATTCGAAGACATGTGACATCTACCAACCCGCACTGGGCCCGCGTGGTGCATTATAGCCCATTCCCTCTCATAGAGAGGAGGCCGAGTGTACCATCAGTATGAACATTATAGGCTGATTATGCTATTGCCGTCAGCCGGGCACAAATCCAGACTCCCAATAAAAGAGTCCCATGAAAAACCGGCCACTATAAACTTCAGCAAAACTGCCTCGTTGGTGTAGTGGTCGCAAGCGCGACTGCTGAGCATGAGGTCCTGGGTTCAATTCCCAGGTCGGGCAGTGTTGTCGGGTTTTTTCATCGCGAATTTCTCAGCAGCTACGGAGTCTGGATTTATGCCCGGTAGATTGAAGAAAGTTCCACAACTTTCTCGAGTCTTCTAGACAGTTCCGTAGTAGAACATTGTCCGACGAGAAAGTTCCACAACTTTCTCGAGTCTTCTAGACAGTCCCATAGTGGAACATTGTCCTTCAAGAAAGTTCCACAACTTTCCCGAATCTTCTAGACAGTTCCATAGTAGAACATTGTCCGACGAGAAAGTTCCACAACTTTCTCGAGTCTTCTAGACAGTTCCGTAGTAGAACATTGTCCGACGAGAAAGTTCCACAACTTTCTCGAGTCTTCTAGACAGTTCCATAGTGGAACATTGTCCTTCGAGAAAGTTCCACAACTTTCCCGAATTTTCTAGACAGTTCCGTAGTGGAACTTTATAGACTCAAACGTAATCTAGAATGTTCTCGTAAAACAGCCAATGTAACAATATTGAATAACTCCTCTAAACTCACGATTTTCATTGATGTTCGATCCCAGGTATTGTGTTGTATTCTATTGTATAGCGGGCTGGTGTCCGCAACACCACGTCCAAGCGCGTATTTTGCGTGCGGGTGGAAAATATATTCGATCCACCCTAGCTCCCCGAGAAAGGCCAGCAGCGCCTTGATGTTGCTGACGATCTCGCGGAGAGTAACTGGGTTACCGAAGTACTTTGCCTTAACTACTTACTTTGATCCCAGGTAACAACAACATTCAAAGAAGCAGGCTCCGACACAGAAAACAAGGCTGTAACAGAGCTCTGCCTCCGCGGCCTCCAGCTTGTCTCATCTTGGTGCTCCGTGCTGACCGAACTGTGCTCCTGGAAGCTGTTGCACCCGACCGACCACGCCAGCAACCCGCGCTGTCCGCCCGACGCTGAAGAATACGAGCGGGTGAGATAATAATATTGTTACAATCTGAAGTTATTTGATTATTGCCTGAGGGCTAGCTACGCTTGGTGCAGTGGGTGGGCGACTCCCGCGCGGAACAAATATTTGTATCGCCTACAGGTAGTTGATCCGGGTCTTGCTGTTTGTGTGAGTTTTAAATGTTTGTAAACGCACCCATGATACAGGAATAATTTGATTCCTAGTGTGGGGCAAAGTTTTAAATAAAACACCGGTCAAGTGCGAGTCGGGCTCGAGCACGAAGGGTTCCGTACCATTATCTAGAAAAAACACATTTGTTGTATGGGAGCCCCCTTAAATAATTATTTTATTTTGTTTTTATTATTTGTTGTTATAGCGGCAACAGAAATAAATCACCTGTGAAAATTCAATTGTCTAGCTTTCACGGTTTATGAAACCCCCAGCCAGCCTGGCCTGCCTGGTGACAGAGAGACAGACGGACAGTGGATTCTTAGTATTAGGGTTCCGTTTTTCCCCTTGTGTACGGAACACTAAAAAGAAAAAGAAATTGTGCTTTTTTCGACGTAGGATGACAGCGAGAGAGCACAGTAATGTAATTTCTACGGGTACTTAAAGAAACGCTTGTTGGTTAAGAGGAAATGCGGGTGGTCTTTTCTCCATACAAACGCTCTCGCCTGTTTACTTTCTGGTTTATGACTTTAAAGCTAAGATTTGTTACAGTTAAATAAATATCAACCTATTCTTTGTCCCTGTTTTCCTTTTTGATGATACATGATCAGCACTAAAATCTTTACAAAATGCTCAAAATTGCCTATTTAGACCGCTGTCAACAGAGCCCTAGTGTACAAATTTGACAACTATTCATGGAAAAAGAAAAACATAGGGACACTTCTGATTCAGTTTATGAAATATCTTTTAAATTGGTCAAATATTGGAGGAGAATCAAATACTCGAGGAAATAGTCGAGAGCCAAACTTCCAATTATGACTTTTTACTTGTCGGATCTGTAGTTGTCCTTATCACACCAATGTCGAAATAGCGCTCGTTCAGCGATGGAGATAGTTTCTTCAAATACCTACCGCATTTCCTCTTAAACACTGATCTATTTTCACAAACCCTAACATTCAAATATCATAAGTTGACTTACCGTCACATTACTTATATTATTTTACTACAGTGCTCACATAAGTTAGCTATTTTAGTAGGTGGCGATTATAGCCACAGGTGCCAATATTACGAAGATGTGGTAATATTGGCATTTTAGGCAATTTTACCAGCACGTTGCAGTATTATACTGTTGGCAATATTAGACATTGGTAGCAATATTAGACACTGGTGGCAATATTAGACATTGGTGGAAATATTACACACTGGTGGCAATATTACCAAGATGTGGTAATATTGGCGTTTTAGACAATTTTACCAGCACGTGGCAGTATTAGACACTGGTGGTAATATTAGACATTGGTGGCAATATTAGACATTGGTGGCAATATTAGACACTGGTGGCAATATAAGACACTGGCAAACATCACCGCATCAGCGTATGTGTATTTCTCTTTATTATTCGACCTAGAGGTGTAACTAATTTGCTGTTGACCGTCGACGCAAAATGTGTCACAATATTGATAAAGTTGTAGATCTGTCGTCATGTAGACCTTGACTTATTATTCCTTACTACCTACCTTTCTTTATCTGTACTATCTATCTATCTATCTATCTTTGTTATTTTTCTTGATCTATGGGAGTGAGAGAAGAGACTCCCTTGGCCACCTTACTTACTAGTGCACTGTAATATTTCCTGCATCGATGTTTAATATCTGTTCATATTCAGGAAGACTACAATCTTAAGTCACAAATAACTACCAAATTCCTGCTTTTCAAACCAAACTAATCATGAATTTTTGTTTCAGGCCACCCGCTACAATTATACTTCAGAAGAGAAATTCGCGATGATTGAAGTGATAGCCATGATCAAAGGGCTGCAAGTCCTTATGGCGCGTATGGAGACGGTGTTTGCGGACGCTGCAAGGCGCTCCATCTACGCTGAACTGCAGGACTTTGTGCAGTTGCTGTTGAGAGAGCCACTGCGCAAGGCTATCAAGAACAAGAAGGACCTTATACGCAGGTACGTGTAATATTGGAAAGTTGCTACAAATATCGCCAAATGGCTAAAATTGCCAAGTGACTAATATCGCCAAGTGGCTTATATCGCCAAGTGGCTAATATCGCCAAGTGGCTAATATCGCCAAGTGGCTAATATTGCTAAGTGGCAAATGTTGATTTTTTTAATTTTTTTACCAATTACAAGTGTTTTTTTTTGCACGGAACCCTAATTTGTTTTCTAAAATAAAAGTAGCCTATGTTAGACCTTATAACATCAGCTATCTGCCAGTAAAAGTCCCGTCAAAATCGGTCCAGCCGTTTCGCAGATTATCTGGAACGAACAGACAGAAAGAGACAAAAATTGAAAAATATATGAGGTTTTGTTATAAGTGCCGTACATATTTTCCATGCAATCAGTAAAAAGTTGATATTTTGATATTACAAAGAGACACTTCAATTTTATTTATTTGTTTGTAATGTATGTAATAGATTACCTAGTAAGAGTTATTCTGCTTAGTTTTACTATTGGTGTGTAACAATAATTTAATGGATCGTTTGTTAATTTTATCTTATACACTCATCATTTGCTCCGACTTTCGGTATCTCGGTTCACTCGTGCAAAGCGATGGCGAAATATATCGGAGTGTAAAGCACAGAATTAACGCTGGATGGATGAAATGGCGGCAGGTCACGGGAACAATATGCGACTCCCGCATTCCCCTTAAACTCAAGGGGAAGATTTATAAAGCCATGGTTAGGCCTGCTGTCTTGTATGGATCAGAATGTTGAGCCACAAACGGGATGAATGTAAGGCATTTGCATGTGGCTGAGATGAGAATGCTAAGGGGGATGTGTGGTGTAACGCGAATGTATAATATAAGGAATGAGTACATAAGAGGGAGTCTGAGAGTGGCGCCGGTGACTGAACAATTGTGTGGTAATCGGTTATCGTGGTATGGACATGTGATGCGGAGGAATGAGGAGACTGTATTGAGGAAAATGTTGAGTATGAATGTAGATGGGTATAAGAGTAGAGGAAGACCAAAGAAACGCTGAATGGACTGTGCGAAGGATGATATGGCTAGAAAGGAGGTGATTGCTGAGATGACGAGTAATAGAAGAAAGAATGAAAGAAACATATTTATTTGGCACACGCCACAAGTGCACACAACAATAAAATAAAAAATAACAAAAATGAATTATAAAACTTAAAACTACACAATAAAAAACTAAAAACCTAAAACTAAACAGAAAAAAAAGAGATAATATAGTGTGTGTCACGGCTGCGCCAAATAGGCCCATTTCAGCAAATTGCCGAGCAACTGGTGCCCGACGCTGGTTTTGAACTGGACCTGAGATGGTGATGTGACGGACATAAAACAGTTTTGTGCTTTGTGTTTCTAATTAGGTAAGTATGTGTATGTATTGTTAGGTCTTGAATTCAAACTATGGATACTTTACGTCACATATATTGTAAAAGAAATTGTAACCACACGTCACTCTCCCGCGCACTCCCGAATATACTGTTCTATCGATCGCTGTCGTGCCAATCGATAGTGCTGCCCACCCTGCTACGCATAGGGTTAGGACAACCATCTAAATCCAAATCCAAATAAACCATCCATCTAATCCAAATATAATCAATTTGTGTACAACATTATTACAAAATCAACCTACATATGAATAAAAAAGTGCAAGACAAAACAAAAACATAAGGTACCTAAATAAATTAAACGGACGCATTGAAACTAATAGAGAAGTATGGAAGAAGAAGACATGCTGCGCCGACCACAAATAAGTTGGGATCAGGGCAAGAGAATGATGAATGATGATGATGACACACACATCATCTGCCCAGCCTCTTACCGACTATGTTAGGGTCGGCTTCCATGCCAGGGTTGCGGGACCTGCCAGGGTTGCGGGACTTGCCAGGGTTGCGGGACTGTTTGAAAGAGATACCGCGGCCCTGGAACACAAAGGGCAAAGGAAGAACATGGATGGGTTTTAGTCAGTAAACGTCTGACACTCCCTCCTGCTCAGCCCAGAGCGGGAGGGGTTATTTGATGATTTCCGATCCGAAAAAAAAAAAGGGTCGGCAATCTAACCGGATGCCAGTGAATACCAGTATATTACATGGAGCGACTGCTTATCTGACCTCCACAACCCAGTTAGTACTGGGGAATATTATAACCCTTGGTAAGACTGGTTGTCAGACTTTTGGGCCACTGACTACCTGTAACGACCGCCAAAGACCTACAAATGACAGCCGGGACCAACGGCTTAACGTGCTTTCCGAGGCACGGAGGAAACTCGGTATGTAATGGGCGGTCACCCATCCACAGACCAACCTAGGCAAGCACGGCTTAACCTAAAGATCGACCCGAGCGTCTGTTATTATCTTACACTATTGTATAGAATTTGGTTCACCTAAGAGACACATGTGTTGCTGAAGAGTATTGTATTGTATTGTATATTGTATAGCGGGCTGGTGTCCGCAACTCCACGTCTAAGCACGTATTTTGCGTGCGGGTGGGAAATTTATTCGATCCACCCTAGCTCCCCGAGAAAGGCCAGCAGCGCCTTGATGTTGCTGACGATCTCGCGGAGAGTACCTGGGTTACCGAAGTACTTTGCCCTGTATGTTGCAACCACCGAGCAGTGCAGAAGCACGTGGGCTGCCGTCTCGTCCTCCTCCATGCAGGCTCGGCACAGGGGGCTGTCTGTGACTCCTATGACAGAGAGGTGTTTGTTAAAGCCGTGTACGACACTTACTAGTGTGTACACTAGTAAGTGTCGTAGGGCGAGCGCTTTGGGAGACTGTCTCTTGTAAACTGTGACATTCAAAAAGAGCTGATTATTTATCAGCCTAATTTGAATAATTGACGTTTGATATTGATTTTGCGCTGCGAAGGTGGGGTGGGAGCGAGACAAAAAAACACGCCATGTTTTCATTGTGTATTCATGTTTGTTTTGTTTAGCCTGCGCACATACTTTTTGATTCATTTATTATATTTCCTATAGTTGTTTTATATTATAATTCAAGTACTCTTTGTTTTATGTTATTTTCATATTTCATGTAATCAAATATTTATGCTGTCTTGGCTTCCGTACGTTTTTTCACGGGTGACCACTGAAATCAGGCGCTGTGCTGTGGGTCCCCCATAGCACAGCATCATGCTGAGTGGTAACCTGCTTGTCGCAGTCACGACGAGCAAGCTATCAACAAGGAAAGAAACACTTTCATTTCAAAAGTACTTATACTTTCACTAAGATTTTATTAAAATATTGTTATTGCAATGTTTGCATGTTTGTTGTTAAAGCACATGTATATATATATACATGTGCTTATATATAAATATATATATATATTAGTAAAAAATTAGATGTAAACAAGGCAGATAGAAGGAAGTCACATCACATAACATGACATGTATGTCCGCGACAGTCATGGACGTTTGAACTGTCGTAGAAATTGTAGGAGTTTAATTTTTTTTTTTTAAGGGATTAGCAGTATTTGAACTTAACTTTTCATTATTTTCATGTGTTGATGATACTGTATTTTATTGATTTAAGTGAAGAAAAAATTACATGCATATACCCTATTGCCAAGCCATAAGAATCATGAGGTTTTTTTTTCAACTGTGTTCTCTCTTTACCCCCACAGTATAATAGTATCAGTTCGTGAAACTTGCGGGGACTGGGCGCGCGGCTGTGAGCCTCAACAGGACCCGGCGTTGCGAGGCAAGAAGGATGGCGAAGCCAGTTTTACTATCAAAGTGCCAAGGAGGAATGTTGGTAAGTGATATGTCAAGTAAACTATTATATTTTTTACCAGCTGTAGCCCGCGACGTTCGTTTTGTTACGGTTTCCCAAAGCTAGGGAAAAACTTTATGGGGACTATCACATTTTTTATTATACTTGAGTGTTTGACTCGAGTTTTGGTGTGTGATTATGGTTTAGATATGGCCGCAAATGAAATAAAAAATACGCCCGTGAAAGTTTGATTACTTTTCTCGGGAGTGTTCTAAATAAATATTTCAATTTGTTTACATACATGTGTAAAAACCTTCTCTGTAAGGATGTTTCATAAAATTCTACGTTTGGGCATCGAAGATATAATAATATAATCATTTAGAAAAATGTCCATGGTACAACTAAATGTTGCACTTGGGAATGCTCAATTCAATTTATTATGTTTCATACAGTAATACACCATAAATAATTTCGTAAAACAGAGAGATACTGACAATTTTTCCTCCGAAATTATATTTTTTATCTATGAAAATATAATCCAAATTCAAACAAAAAGTATT
Organism: Eugnorisma glareosa; assembly: GCA_947578425.1. Taxonomy (NCBI): domain Eukaryota; kingdom Metazoa; phylum Arthropoda; class Insecta; order Lepidoptera; family Noctuidae; genus Eugnorisma; species Eugnorisma glareosa. Next base: position 4,167,820 of record OX387984.1, read on the forward strand.
ACATAACTGTGCTTCGGCTTCACCTCGGCCCACAATTACACGTTCGTCCATCAATGCCTTTGTTTCTGGCCGCTGCAGTAATGTTCTATAATCATACCAGAGGCCCACTCTGTCTGCTGTTTACCCACCCAATAAAATAAAATTAAATATGTTTACTTACTCCTCAGGCCCATCAACTACCCAGCTCTACATGGTCCGCACCCAGCTAGAAGCGTTGATCTCCGACAAGTCCGGCGGCAGACGCACTCTGCGCAAGGACCTGGACGCCGGCACGCTGACGCAGATCGAGACGTTCCACCGGCAGAGCTTCTACTGGATGTACCTGCTCAACTTGTCAGGTGAGAGTGAGTAAATCAACGTATTATGTTACCTCTGCTGGAGTTTAGGTAGAAGGCCGTGATTCTCGCTGCGGGTCCAGTGCAGGTTGGTTGGGTGAGTGTAATGCCAGGGATATAATAAGGCCACGTGGGTAATATTGCCATATCGGTGATGTTGCCATGTTGTTAATATTGCCATGTGGGTAATATTGCCATGTGGGTAATATTGCCATATGGGTGATGTTGCCATGTTGTTAATATTGCCATGTGGATAATATTGCCAGGTTGTTAATATTGCCATGTGGGTAATATTGCCAAATGGGTAAAGTTGCCATGTGGTTAATATTGCAATGTGTGTAATAGTGCCATGTGGGTATTATTGCCATGTTGTTAATATTGCCCTGTTGTTAATATTGCCCAGTGGGTAATAGTGCCATGTGGGTAATTTTGCCTGTGTCTAATATTACGATGTGCCCTATTTTTTCAGACGGTAATTACCGTGTTTAATGTAACTAGGATATTAATACTAGTTACTATCGCCATTGCCGGGTATACACTATTGGGATCCTTTTAAGTCCAGGACCTGGACGCCGGCACGCTGACACAGATCGAGACGTTCCGAGCTTCTACTGCATGTACATAGCTGCTCAACTGTTCAGGTATGAGAATATGATGTTCCCAGTGCTGGGGCACAGATACGGCGTGAATGGGAGTTGATCGTCATCCACAACACCGTCCTAGTTGAGGTTGGTGGGTCAGAATAGCGCCAAGGATATTTATAATAAGGCTAGGTGGGTAATATTGCCATGTACTTAATATTGCCCGGTGTGTAGTAGTTCCATATGTATAGGTAATTTGACCATGTGGCTAATATTGCCATGCGGAACAAAATGGGTGTAACAGACCCCTTATTAAGTCGAAAGGAACATGTTCTCCCCGTTATTTCGATTTTTTTGTTCTAGACCATACCTGGAAACCTTCTAGTTACGGAGATATTGGGGGTCAAAGTTACAACATTTTCACAAGTATTTTTTCAAGTACATGTTTTTAATTGTTAACTTTATTTTAAAAACCCCCGTGATACGTTTACTATTCAATACAATCTTCAGCACAATGTTTTGATTGCGTAACATTGAGTTTTACCGTAAAACGTGACTTTTCACCTCAAAAAAAAAAGTAATTTCCCAGCAATAATTTTTGCGTAGAGCTAATTAGTTTGATGTACACAATGCTTGGTTGACGGCTTCGTGAAGGGTCGGCTTACACCTTGTGTTGCTTTTGGGTGAATAAGTAATACTGCCCTAAGTAATTGCTGGTTGCAAGGTACTGTTAGCGAAACGTACGCGTCATGTTCGTGAACGGGCGCTGTCAGTTGGGACTGGTCTGATCTCTTAGCAGCCACGGTTTATTTTAACTACTTTGTTTTTAAATTGTTGATTTAATCTTTTACTCTGGACGCTCTTAATGTGCACGTCTTTCTACATCGTTCTCACATACATGTAAAATCTCAACACGAATGATGTAACCAAGATCTTGTAACAATATATCGATTGAAAAGAGTGTCCATGGAGTTTCTTGCCCATTCTTCTCCATAGAGATCTACGCTTCGGAATGGGCAACTACAGTACGTTCACAAGTTATTATGCCTTGTGTCTGTGACTGTAGCTTCGCCTTTGTTTTTCTGACATTCAAAAGTGCCTGTTATGGTCTAATTGAAATAAATGCTTTGAGTTTGAGTAGTAATACTAAGAAAAATATCGAAAATAATTGTATTATTATTCCTCAGATTCTCTACAGAAATGCTGCGATCTCTCTCAGCTGTGGTACAGGGAATTCTATCTTGAGATGACTATGGGACGCAAAGTTAACGTAAGTAATGGCAATTTTAATCTAATAACATAACATCACGTCTATATATAAGGCCAAATCGATATACAGAAATATCATTACCTGCCTAGCTTTTTCCCAACTATGTTAGGATCGGCTTCCAGTCTTACCGGATGCAGCTGAATACCAGTATTTTACATGGAGCGACTGCCTATCCGACCTCCACAACCCAGTTAGTACTTCGTAATACGATAACACTTGGTAAGGTTGTCTGACATTCGGGCAACTGTCTGTCTGACTGTCAGATCTACAAATGACCAACGGCTTAGCGTGCTTTCCGAGGCACGGAGGAAACTCAATATGTAACGGGCGGTCTCCCATCCACGGACCAAACTAGGCAAGCGCGGCTTAACCTGGTGTTGATAAATTGATAAGTTACAACTCAGTACTTGGTAATGCGATACCCGTTGCTAAGACTGGTTGTCAGACTTTCGGGCCACTGATTACTTAACGACTGTCAAAGATCTACAGATGACAGCCGGGACCAACAGCTTAACGTGTTTTCCGAGGTACGGAGGAAACTCGGTATGTAATGGGCGGTCACCCATCCACGGACCAACCTAGGCAAGCGCGGCTTAACCTAAAGATCGATCCGAGCGGCTGTTATTATTTAGCCATGAGCTCAGAAATATATAGTTTACTAACTTTTGCCCGCGGCTTCGCTCGCGTTAATTTAGAAATTCACAATTAAACTCTTAATACAATACTAAAGTTTCTATAATCTATACTATCTATACTAATGGTATAAAGCTGAAGAGTTTGTTTGTTTGTTTGGTTGAACGCGCTAATCTTAGGAACTTCTGGTTCGAATAAAAAAAAAAATTTAGTGTTGGATAGCGCATTTATCGAGGAAGGCTATAGGCTATATAACATCAAGCTACGACCAATAGGAGCGGAGCATCAATGAAATATGTCTCTCGCATAAGTGACGCAGACGAAGTTGCGCGGGTCAGCTAGTACCTAATATAATTCAATCACGATTCGAAAGACACGTGGCGCCATCTATTATCATAAGAACGTTATTGTTGTTTTCCCCGGGAACAGTACTTTTTAGAGATGAAAGGTACCCTATGTCCGTTTCTGTACACCTGACAACGTATATGCAAAATTTAATCAGCAATTTCTCAGTAGCAGCCACGGAGTCAGGATTTGATCCCGGTTGATGTCAATAGGCTCACCCCTGTGGGACTTAAACATAGCTGGCGAAATGTGGGTGTAGTCTTAGAAAGGCTCACCTCTGCCTCTCCCACCTGGCAATGGCTGACCTGGAACTCTTTAAATACAGGGTTAGTTTCCAAAGACTATCCAAATTCTCAGATATGATGCAGCACGACATTCTGAGCCCCCCCACATAAAATTTTTCTTCGGTTATTAAAAAAAAAAACAGCTGTTTCCTACAAAAGTGCAATACCTACATGGTCAAAATGTATGGAACAGCTGTTTATTTTTTTAATAACCGATGAAAAATTTCTATGTGGGGGGGCTCAGAATGTCGTGCTGCATCATATCTGAGAATTTGGATAGTATTTGGAAACTAACCCTGTAGACTGCGGACCCAGGCTGGTCGCAGCAAGGAAAACCTGCTCAGGTGGAGATTCATTGATGACTCTGCTCTGGAATGTAAATGCTGTAAGTGCTGTTCCACAAACGATGGGGCACTTAATATAGTGTCTTGCGCGTCTTGTTGTTTGGTCACTACAAGAACTAATGGACGCTACGAAAAGCGACAAACTAGTAGCTCAATTCTGGGCCGACACAATTTAGATTGTCATCGACACGCTAAGAAGAAGACCTCTGTCTATCCCTTCGAGAATTACAGGCGTGATGTTATGTTATGGATCTAAGTGGACCTGTCCTGTCAAACACAATAGGGTATATGCAAGAAATACAAAACTCTTTTTATTTCTTAAAAATGCCTTGTATTGGACCATAAAAACATTGTGGTACACTTGTTTAATTCTCTAATACAACACTTTTTTACAATTTAATATTTTATGTAGCGTGTTTTTGGTGAAACGGAACGCAAACACAAAACGCATCGATTCCGGTAGTGACGTCAAATGCTATGTGTCAAAGAAACACTTTTAGTTGAAAAGTACTTAAAAATTCACTAAAATTTTACTATAGGTAATATTGTTATTGCAATTTTTGCTTTAATAAAGCACGTACATTTTAGTAAAACTAATCTACTAAGGGCAAAAAATTAGATTTAAACAAGGCAGATAGAGGTAAGTGACATCAAAGTCCTGACATGAATGGCCGCGATAGTCATGGACGTTTGAACTGTCGTAGAAAATTGCAGGAGTTTAATATTTTTTTTTGTGCGACAAGCAGTAGTTGAAATTAACTTTTAATTATTTTCTTGGGTTGATAGTACTGAATTTTATTGATTTAAGTGAGAAAAAAAATTACATGCATATTCCCTATTGTCAGTAGTTGAAGTTTAATATTATTTGTTTTACAGAAATGCATGGTACGCCATCAACACAACGAAGAATGTAACGATCTGATAACTATGGAGAAACGCATTCAGTTCCCCATCGAGATGTCCATGCCGTGGATACTGACCGACCACATACTGAAGACTAAGGAGCCGGCTATGATGGAGTGAGTCTTGATCTTTTACGTAAATAATTTATTTAATTGCAATGGTTGTGTTTACAAACAATTACTTAAAATTATAAAATAGAAGGGACTATTATAAATAATCATTAAATTTATAATTTAAAAACCCCCAACTAGTAAATGGCTGCACCGATTTTGATAAAACATGTCTAATTGTAATATACACATCATGCGCTTTCATTTGATATCCCACTTAGGTATATTTGAAAATTTTCGATTTTTCATACCCACTTTCATCCCCCCATATCTAGTAAATGGCTGCACCGATTTTGATAAAACATATCTCAGAACTATCGCCAAGAAACAAGCTTTCAAAAAAAAAACTGCTTCCAAATCGGTTCACTCGTTTAGGAGCCACGGTGCCAGAAACTGACACACACATACACATAGCAGTCAAACTTATAACCCTCTTTTTGCTTCGGGGGTTAAAAATAATAAAATAAGTATACAAAATAACAAAGTAAAGCAAAATTTGAAGAACATAAAAGAAAGTTAACAACAATTTCATAATTCCTCTCACAGTACTTCTGACATACCAATAAAATCTTCGTCCATCCATCCGCAAACAGATCATCTGTTGGATTAGAATCCAAGAGATCATTAAGCGCGGCCAGAGTGCGAGGAATGAGGGCTATAGTTTTTGAGCTCACTAGATGACGCCACTGTGGCTTATGGTCATGTCAATAATTCTATTTTATACTTTATTGTACCATTAAAAGTTGCTACTTAAAATCTTCAAGTCATAATTAATCAGGAATAGGTCAATCTAGACCACAATCGTGAATGTTAGTAAAAATACGTGATAAAAAAGCACGCAACGCGTGAATTTTCTATGACATCTGACATTTCGGTGCCCTCCCGCTACACTAGCGCCTCTAGCGGTGAATCCACACGACGTCACGCGAGTTTTCGACGCACTTTATCCTCTTTATTTTTTGTTTGCATAAAAAAGAAAAAATCGTTTCGAATATTTTTTGGAAATATATGCGACGAACTAATTAGTTTATTTTTGGTCATCTACTATACCATACGCACATGAATCCGAAAAATCAGAGGTACAACACACTAATAACTTTGTATATGCATATAATAAAATCGTAAATATCCAAATGGATGTTCCGACTTGGCGCAAAAACTACTGCATAGATCCTGTTTAAATTTTGCACAAATATTCCTTATAGGCTTCTTCAAATCTTAGGCTTATATATTATGACGCTACTTGTTCAAGGGGGTGAGCAATATTGCATTATGTCAGTATTCTTCAATTGTTTGACGTTTCAGCCATGTCGTGCATGAGAGCAGCTATTTTAATCTTATATCAACGGTTTAAACAGCCTGGCGGATTCATACTCACTCTGTAAACTATCAGTCGCATGTTCGAACCCCAGTAAAATTTTCACTTTTTGTGACTTGTTTTTTTTTTTTTTTTTTTGTTGCTGTGAGGTTTCCATTTTTTTTATTGGATTGACATCGTTTGTATATTTTTAATTTTTTTTTCTTCAAATATTTCTCCGAAAATTAATAGAAAAGTATAGAAGAAGAAGACATGCTGCGCTAACCCCAAATAAATCGGGATAAGGGCAGATAATGATGGCGATGATTCCTCCAAAAAGTAGTATAGGGATACTACTTTTTGGAGGAATCATCATGATAATTTTTCAAAAAAAGACAATCAGGAATCATAAAAAGACTTTAGCACTCTTGAGTCTTTTTCCTTCTCTATTTGAAAATATCAATAGCTATACGCAGTTTGGATTTAAGTATGTCACGGAGAGTTCCTTAATTTATTTTGGAATTTTATTGATTTTTGTTGCCATCTCTTTTATGCATTTTGAATGTAAATCGTATGCTACAAACAAATAAGAAGTTTCTTTAAAAAAAAATTGCGACTGCATAAAAAAAAAAAAACTAAGAAGCATAGAACATAGCGACTTAACAGTCGGGACCCATTATTGGGACGATTTAAGCTGTTAATGGGTCCCGACTGTTAAGTCGCTATGTTCTATGCTTTTTTTTACGCAGTCGGATTTTTAATTTTTAAAATTACCGTTTTTATTTTATTTATTTTTTTGTCTTATTGTTGTATAATTTTTATTTTGATATGCCCAGTGTCACTCTCACAGTAAATGCGAATCTAACGACACCTCTCAAGCGAAAATCCATCGAGCCGTTCAGGCCACAGAGCGTGCCAAACAATCATACATACATACATACTCTCGAAAAACATAACCCTCCTTCTGGCGCAGTCGGGTAAAAATAAGCCTGGATTATATGAATATAATATTAAGTTTCACTCTCCTCAACAGATACGTCCTCTACCCTCTAGACCTCTATAACGATTCAGCCCAGTACGCGCTCACAGTATTCCGCAAACAGTTCCTCTACGATGAAGTGGAGGCCGAGGTCAACCTGTGCTTCGACCAGTTCGTGTACAAGCTGTCTGAACAGGTCTACGCTCACTATAAACAGCTGGCGAGCAGGTGAGCATAATTATAGTTAAACCAGAAAAGAAATACGCTGCGGTAATCTTTGGGCCGAACATTGTGACACAGAGTAACCCTCGGATGCAATGCATCTATTACTAAAATCACTACTGTAACCCCCGAAGGGTTAGACAGTTATTTTAAGGTCACATAATAATAAATAAATAAATATCGCTGGACATTACACACAGCGCCATCTAGGTGCCACACTAAGCAACGAGGCTTGTGTCGTGGACACCAGATAGTTGATACTACTACATAGATACTTTTTTGTTTGTAAATACATACTTATTATACATATAAACATCCATGACTCGGAAACAAATGTCCATGCTCATCACACAAACATTTGCTCCTGCCGGGATTCGAACCCGGGACCCTAAGAACGTAAGGCAGCCTCACAACCGCTGCACCATTCGGGTCGTCAAACATGTAATAGAGGTGAGCCTATTGTTATCAACCGGGCACAAATCTAGACTCCGTAGTTGCCACGTAGAATTTTTGATGGGTATACACAATAACACTTTGCCCTACCTGGCATTGTAACCCAGGACTTCATGCTCAGGCAGTTACCATGCATGTGGTTGTAACCATGGTAATAATAAGACTTAAGAGCGTTAACGCCTTACGGCATTTAGTTCAAACTTTGAACTCATTTGTTTTCGAAATGACTGAACCGATTTTAATGAAACTTCATACGCGTAAGTAGGATACATACAGGGTGTAACAGGACCCTTCACGAAGCCGTCAACCAAGCATTCTGTACATCAAACTAAGTAACTTTACGCAAATGTTTTTGCTGGAAAACGCCTTTTTTTTTGGGATAAAAATAACGTTTTACGGTAGGACTCATTATAACGCTCTCAAAACATTGTGCTGGTGGATGGATTAAACAGTACGGGGGTCGTGGAGGTGTTTACAGTAAAAATCTTACATTAAAAACAACTATTTAAAAAAAAAGTGTGAAAGAGTTGGAACTTTGACCTCCAATATCTCCGTAACTAGAAGGTTCCCAGGTATGGTCTAGAACAAAAAAATGATCGCAATGACGGTGAGAACAAGTACCTTTCGGCTTCGTTAAGGGTCGTGTCCCTTTATATGTCTAACAAGTCGACAGATAACTTTTCGAAAAAAGTTTTTTAAAAAAAAAAATGGCAATTTCTGTTTCTATGTAAAATCTAAAATCGGTCTAATTGAACTGTAACACAATTTTTTGAAAATGTTCTCTATCAACATTTTAGACCTATGTATCCTGCTTATGCGTATGAAGTTTCATTAAAATCGGTTCAGTCATTTCGAAAACAAATGAGTTCAAAGTTTGTACGAAATATCTGACCTCCACAACCCAGTTACTACTGGGCAATACGATACCCCTTGGTAAGACTAGTTGTCAGACTTTCAAGCCACTGACTACCTGTAACGACTGTCAAAGATCTACAAATGACAGCCGGGACCAACAGCTTATCGTGCTTTCCGAGGCACGGAGGAAACTTGGAATGGTCACCCATCCACGGACTAACCTAGGCAAGCGCCGCTTAACCTGAAGATTGACTTGAGCGGGTGTTATTATTTTGCGACAAGCCCCTTGGTGATAGTACAGGAATTAAATATTGGCCGTCTCTCTCCAGCATGCTACTCGACAAACGTTACCGCGCGGAGTGCGCGGCTCGTGGAGCCTCCACAGGCGCGGCCGCCGGCCGGTACGCGTCGCTACTGCGGCAGAGACACGTGGCCTTGTTAGGTAGACACGTAGACCTGTGTGCTTTGGTGAGTGTACTGATAAAATCAACAATACAAGGTGTAACAGGACCCTTCACGAAGCCGTCAAACAAGCATTCTGTACATCAAACTAAGTAACTTTACGCAAAAATTATTGCTGGGAAACGACTTTTTTTTTGGGGTGAATAATCACGTTTTACGGTAGGACTCAATGTAACGCACTCAAAACATTGTGCTGATGGATGGATTGAATAGTACGGGGGTCGTGGAGGTGTTTAAAGTAAAAATCTTAAATTAAAAATATGTATTAAAAAAAAAACTTCTGAAAAAATTGAAACTTTGACCCCCAATACCTCCGTAACTAGAAGGTTCCCAGGTATGGTCTAGAACAAAAAAATGTTCGCAGTGACGGGGAGAATAAGCACTTTTTGACTTCGTTAAGGGTCTTGCTACACCCTTCAGATATAATATAGAATTTTTTGATTATATTTCTTTATTGTTTGAACAGGTCGCTCAGCGAATCAACGCGGACATGCATAGAGCTCTGGACGCGGCCGTCGCTAAGTTTGAAGCCGGAGATATTACGGGCGTTGTGGTATGTATATTGAATAATAAATAATAAATATCGCTGGACATTACACACAGCGCCATCTAGGTGCCACACTAAGCAACGAGGCTTGTGTCGTGGACACCAGATAGTTGATATTACTACATACATACTTTTTGTTTGTAAATACATACTTATTATACAAATAAACATCCATGACTCGGAAACAAATGTCCATGCTCATCACACAAACATTTGCTCCTACCGGGACTCGAACTCGGGACCCTAAGAACGTAAGGCAGCCCCACTACCGCTGCGCCATTCGGGTCGTCCTGTATACCTGATAACTGGTTACAAACTATTGAACTATTTTTCAAATCGTATAACATCAACGCAATTCTCGAAGACAAAGGCAATCAGGATTATAGGCCTTACGTATCTGTTAAGATTAACGACCTCACTATTTCAGGACTTCTAGGGCTCTGCTGACGCTATTTTAGGCAACGGTGCTCATTCAGTGCTAGGTGCTTATGGTTTGCCACTTGCTTGTAACAGCTGCGGGAGGTCAGAGTATTAAGAGTGTAGGTTATATCAATATTCCAATTCATTTCGAAAATCAATTTCATTTTTTAAAAGCTTTTGTTATTCCAGATATTAAACCTAATCTTATTTTAAGGATAGATTTTTGGCGTAAATTTAAACTGTGCCCAAAATTCATTGGCCTGATAATATTACTTTGAAATTCTTCTATTTGGTAGTGGTCATTATGTTTTGTATTTATAAAACTTACGGCCTGACCCGTTACACAGGTTTTCAATATACGATTTATAGCAAACTATTTTATTTTACACTAGCGGCCCGCCCCGGCTTCGCACGGGTGCCTATGTTACTCAGGGTGAATGTACCTTTCTAATGGTGGAAGAATTTTTGAAATCGGCGCAGTAGTTTTTGAGTTTATTCATTACAAACATACACACAAAAATACAAATCTTTCCTCTATATAATATTAGTGTAGATATTGTCTTTTTAGGGTTCCGTATCCGAAGGGTAACCAATGGGATCATATTACTAAGCCTCCGCTGTCCGTCCGACTGACTATCAGCTGTATCTCATGATCCGTAATTAGAGATGCAAAACGAATTATAAACGTTTTAAACCATTTTGTTTTAAACCGTCTTTTTGGTTTAAAACGATTTAAAACCACACTTAGCGGTTTAATATGGTTTAGAATGTTTTTTTTTGGAATGCGCTGAAGCTTTACACGAAGTTATCTAGACCACACCTCCTTCCTGATTTAGAATATATAAAAGGAAAATAAAATAAAAATGTTTTAAAATAACCTTCATTAACATGACAGACAAACATAAAATCGATCCCTACCTGCCCCATCTCTCCCCGTTGCGATTTTGGTAGCAAAGTGAAAAATAAAAATGCGGCATTGCCGTTTTATTTTAATAAATACCCAAAACATGATTGTTTTCAGTGTTTATTTCTAAATAGTAGTATAAATATGCTAAATGACTTCACATAATAATAAAAGTGGTAAATGATTTCAATTAGCCTTTTAAACTATTTTTTTAAGTAATTCGTAATCAATGTACGGCCCACATGGTCGTGGTTTTAAACCGTTTTAAACAAATTTAAAACGGGTTTTAAACCACTGATTTTGGTTTAAAACGGTATATGTACAACTATATCCGTAATAAGAGACAGTTGAAATTTACACAGAATGTGTATTTCTGTTGCCGCTGTAACAATAAATAGTCAAAATAAATTAAGAGTTAAGTACCTACTACGATGGTACGGAATCTTTCATGCACGAGTCCGACTCGTACTTGGCTGTTTTTTTGGAACTAGTCAGGTTATCACATATTTGATTTAAAATCTTACGCATCGACAACCAGTTGCACAGGTAGCCATGTTTTCAATATACGATTAAAAAGCAAACTATTTTTAATTTACATAGATGTCTTTTTTGTTGTGTGTCAATTATACGAGTAGGCTTTGACAGTCGTTAAGTAGCCAGTGGTCCGAAAGTCTGACAACCAGTCTTACCAAGGGGTATCTTATTACCCAGTACTAACTGGGTTGTGGAGGTCAGATCGGCAGTCGCTCCATGTAAAGTACTGGTATTTTTAATTACAGTAAATCTAAATGTAAACGGGTACTAACAAACTGGCTAATAAAGTTGAACTACACTAAAAATGAAGAGTTACTAGCCATAAAAATTTAACAGGAATCCAAAAGACATCCTTCATATACCATACATCTAGTTATATAATGATCCCACTCACATTATACCCTCTCATTCTAACTATACTGTATCACACACACCAATACAGACAAACGCACACACGCACACAGACAAATACACTAGGCACACACACATACAGATACAGACAAACCTATTAAACGCACCTCCATCCCACATGCACCTTATTCTCCACATCTTGTCTCCACCACACTTCACACAAATTTAAGGTTCTATTATTACTTAGCTATTAAATTACAATGTTTTGTTCTTTCCATCAAATATCCATATCTGTATACCTATAATTACAATAACTAGACACCAGTATACCTAGCTATTTTAATAACCAATGAAGAATGTAATTTTTGCCTGTAGGGGGAGTCCCTGGTGTCCTGAAATACAAGTTTAGGCTTAGTTTAGGCACCAGTCTCCCACAAATAAACATAGTGATCATTTCAATCAATTTACATGTGTTATTTTATAAGTATTATTTTGATCTAACATAGTTGGGAAAAGCCTGGCAAATGATGAGTTTATCATCACCGTCCTCGAACCAAGGTTACCGACGTAGCCCGAAGAATTGCCAAACTGAAGTGGCAGTGGGCAGGGCACATTGCTCGCAGAACGGATGGCCGATGGGCTGAAAAGTTCTGGAGTGGCGACCGCTAACCGGAAGACGTTGCGTTGGAACGCCTCCCACTAGGTGGACCGATGACCTGGTGAAGGTTGCGGGGATCCGCTGGATGCGAGTCGCACGGGACCGGTCCGGGTGGCGACGCTTGGGGGAGGCTTATGTCCAGCAGTGGACGTCTTTCGGCTGAAATGATGATGATGATACCGTCCTCCACAGGAACTCGAAGGCCTGATCTCCGTGAACCGCCTCTGCCACAAACTGCTGAGCCGCTATCTCACCCTGGACGACTTCGACGCCATCTTGCGAGAGAGCGACCACGGCGTACTCGCGCCTTACGGGAGGATCACCCTGCATGTGTTCTGGGAACTGAACTTTGATTTCTTACCCAACTATTGTTATAACGCAGCTACGGATAGGTAAGAAATGCTAAAAAAATCAGCACATTTTGACCGTTTTTTTAAATTTATTATTTAATAAAATTATAGTACAGATGTGTTGCTTAATTCTAAACTCGCCAAACTTTTACGTTTGATGGCGAGAGGCGCTCTTTTACATCACAATTTACCACCTTCCTTACATAGCTAATACTAATATCTATCATACTGTAATGTTTGAATCTTATACAATGTTATACAGTGTAGGTATTTAGCTCTGTTTGCTATCTTGTATAAAGTTTTTTAATTTTGTCTTAAGGTGGTTGCGCAAGGTTAGCCCGCGAAATTTAATTTTTCTTACGTTTATTGTAATTTGCAGGTCAGTGACGGGTTGTACGTTGATGAAAATATGAATCGCGCCAGTAACACGTATGGAGTTACAGAATTATAATCATTCAAATCATCAATACAACCCTCCAAGTACATATAATCCCAAAGAGTGACTTTTTCATGAAATAGCTATTGAAATTAAAATAAGTCACGGAATAGTATTTTTAATAGCAATATCTTCGAGGGTAAGAATCCGCTCCAAGGGTAACAAAACATCTGCCGGGGCTGCGGGACTGTTCGAAAGAGATACCGTGACCCCGGAACACAAAGGGCGATGAAGGAACATGGATGGGTTTTAGTCAGTAAAAGTCTGACACTCCCTCTTGCTCAGCCCAGAGCGGGAGGGGGTTATTTGATGATTTCACATCCAAAAAAAAAAGGGTAACAAAACATCCCATCGGTAACAACTAACTCCAAGGGCATAATGTAAAAATGCGCAACCCGGTTTACTATTTTTGTAAATTGCTGTCTAAATGATTAATGAAGCGGTATCCTGACCCCAACACAAATGGGAAATAATTTGAGATCGTATATAAAATATTACTTAGTACCTTTGTAAACATTTATATCTTCAATTGCACAATAAGTAAATTTAAAACCCCATTCACCGTTCCCGATTAAATATAACAAGTGCTCCTAACTAAAGTAATATTATATTTTAAGTTATCTTTATACTTAATTTTTTAACAAATTTTCTATTAGTCGTTATTATGCCATCTAGTTTTAATTAAGTAATTGCTACACGTACTGTACGTACGTACCGTTTCCTAGCGATTAGCCCTTTTTTTTAAACTTCTGTGTCTACTCGTGGACAGCGTTGTGGGTTACATTATAACCAAATTGCTATTTTGTTAAACTAGTTGTAAGTCCTTATAATGTAACTGTTTGCAATAAAACCTAACCTTTCAATAGAAATAAAAATTACTAAAATGTTTTTTTTTTCTTTCAGATTCGTGAAATGCCGCGGCATACAGTTCGCGGCGGGCGTGTCTCGGGAGAAGCCGCAACAATACGGACATGCTCTACTGTGGGGCTCCAAGCAACTAAGTCTTGCGTATTCGGCACAGTATGCGCAATACGTAGGTAAGGATCTAAGAAAAACAATAGTTGAATAATACATCAAATTATAATATCAAAATATAATATCTGAGGCCAAGATCTAGAAAACGTTACACGCACTTATGCTAAACAATATAAGCAGTGATAGCCTAGTGGATAGACCTTCGGACTGCCAAGTCCTCTGATTTTTCTGGTTTATAAGCGTGTTGTTCTTGCTTCGGTGCCTAACCTGGTGTCAGTTTTCATGCCGCCCATGGGCCTCTGACTTGGTTTTACATGCCGTCGAGATATATCTCTCAGGCATGCTGGTTTCCTCACGATGTTTTCCTTCACCGGAGCAAGTGATAATTATACAATACGCACATAAACCCGAAAAATCAACGATGCGTGCCTTGGGTTCGAACTCGAGACCTATGATCTGGCAGTCCAACGGTCAAACCACTATGCTATCACTGCTATAAAACCCACTGCTGTAATTTTGATAAAAAACCTACTAAAATAACGATAACTGCAACCCTCATTCCTACAGCATCGGCAGTACTTACATCTCTAAAGTTACACCAACTAATCCAAACCATATCTTCTTTCCCCAGGCTTCGTAGGTGCCCAACACCTGCACGCCCTAGTCCGTCTCCTAGGTTACCAGGGCGTAGCCGTAGTTGTATCAGAACTTCTGGATGTCGCTCGCGGTCTACTGCACGGCACTATAGCGCAGTTCACTAGGGCGCTAGCGGCCGCCATGCCCAGGCACTGCAAACTGCCCCGATATGACTACGGATCTAACGGTAAGTCCTAAGTAGTTACACGCTAAACTAACAGGCCTCGACAAGGGTGACCATACACAGCAAGGGTAACCACTCAATCCAAGGGTAACAACTCACTCCAAGAGAAACAAGTCATTCGCACAGGACACATCTCCGCACAGCTTCCGTGGATACACCCTAGCTCCTCAGCATCTCTCCTCTCCGCTTTGGTGGAGTTCGGGCCTAAGACCGGTCGATATAACAACGCTTAGGAGACGCCATGTCTAGCTTTGGACGTTTTTCAGCTGAAATGACGAAATGTCGTGCAGTGGAGTCGTGATGTTATTAGCTAATGCTAATAAAAAAAAAACAAAAATCTTTATTTCGAACAAAAGTCCATAGGGGTTAGTAGCGAGTACTTAGGAGCTATGTTAGTACGACATTATGTGAAAAAAACAATTTACTTAATTATTACAATTTAACTTAATTAACCGAATAGCATTAACCTAATAGCATTTTGAATTGCGTAATGGCGTTTCAATTCACTACTAGGCAGCCTTTGTGATATTATAAAATATTAGTGTTATAGTTAAGTTATAGTTAATATTAATCCTTGTTATTGGTGGAAAAGTACCTAACAGTAGTTACATAGAAATATAGGTAATACTGTATATGGGAGCTACATCTGCCGTTTTACAGTTTGGCAGAAGTAACATTTTTTTAAATGCCTAGGATATCACCAATAATAAAAGCTTTTTCAAATTTCTTTTTCTAGTGTTTTCTATTTTACTTAAGGCCATAATATCCTTTCCCTACAGGGGTCCTGGGCTACTATCACGCGCAACTGACGGACATCGTACAGTACCCCGACGCGCGCACCGAACTGTTCCACGCCTTCAGAGAGCTGGGCAACATTATACTCTTCTGTATGCTCATTGAACAGGTGAGTGAAGATTTACTAGTGGACAAATAAACTGCGGATTTCAAAATACTTGCTAGGGTAACAACACATCTTGAAGGTTACAAGATGGTGGGTGGAGGGTAACGAAATGCCATAGGGGTAACAACACATCTTGAAGGTTACAAGATGGTGGGTGGAGGGTAACGAAATGCCATAGGGGTAACAACACATCTTGAGGGTCACAATATTTTTCAGGGGTAACACAATATCGCGAGGGTAACAATACATTTCTAAATATAGGATTCCAGATCCTTAACTAGGATTTCAGGAGAAAATTCCAGACATTTGCTGCTGAAAATTCCGCACTTTTAATTCAGGAGTATCTTTGATTATATATATATAACTTTATTGTGCATTTTTTTTACTACGATATGATAGGTCTTCGCCTATGAAGTTGCCGTTCTACAATATGCCAGTATTTGAAATGTAATGTATGCTGGAAGCCAGTGCTCGCACCAATTTTGGCAGACAGTGCTGGAAGAAGTGCTCGCGCCAGTGCTGGAAGTATTGGCGTTGTGCTTAAAATATACATTACTAGCTGTTGCCCGCGGCTTCGCTCGCGTTTTGATCGGAAATTACCCCACGGTCACGTTGTAAATATAGGCCTATAGCACTCGGGGATAATGTAGCTTCCTATTAGTGAGAGAATTTTCAAAATCGGTTCAGTAGATCCAGATATTACCCCCTACATACTCGTACAAATATACAAACAAATTTAGCTCTTTGTATTAATGGTATAGATAAACACTACTGACATTATAATATGTATACATGATATGTGTAGGTGAAAGATGATACTGGATTAAACATATTTTTGTAATGTCAAAGGTGGTTTTAAAAAGCATGGAAATTCTGGACGTATGGCAACCCTACTAAAGTAACTACAAATGCTGAGGTTAACTTGCAATACGGTACGGCCCATCCAAATCTGCGTCAGCCCATTATACAGGCTGAACAAGACCCTTCACGAAGCCGTCAACCAAGCATTATGTACATCAAACTAAGTAACTTTCCGTAAAAATTATTGCTGGGAAACGACTTTCTTTTTGGGGTGAAAAATCACGTTTTACGGTAGGACTCAATGTAACGCACTCAAAACATTGTGCTGATGGATGCATTGAATAGTACGGGGGTCGTGGAGCTGTTTAAAGTAAAAATCTTACATTAAAAACATGTATTAAAAAAAAAACTTGTAAAAAAGTTGGAACTTTGACCCCCAATATCTCCGTAACTAGAAGGTTCCCAGGTATGGTCTAGAACAAAAAAAGGATCGCAATGACGGGGAGAACAAGTGCCTTTCGGCTTCGTTAAGGGTCTTGTACTCGCTTTATGCAATATTTACTAATCTGTAGTCATTGTGTTGTTTAGGCCCTTAGTCAGGAGGAAGTGACGGACTTACTCCACGCCGCGCCATTCCAGAATATTCTACCGCGACCATTCGCCGCAGAGGGCGAGAAACCAGAGACTAAGCAGAAGCGCCTAGAAGCTAAATACACTGCGCTACAGATCGTGCAGAATGTCGACAAATATGGTACTGCCAAGGTGAGTTAAAAAATAAAATTATTATAAAAAACTATTTTTTAAACAAGCTTTTATTTAAATGCCCTAAAAAGAATAAAATAAACTTTTCCTTTAAAACTTTTACTATCAGCTTATAACGTCATTACACAATTTATATGATACTAGCGACCCGCCCCGGCTTCGCACGGGTCAATGTTATACATATAAACCTTCCTCTTGAATCACTCTATCTATTAGAAAACAACGCATCAAAATCCGTTGCGTAGTTTCAAAGATTTAAGCATACAAAGGGACATAGGGACAGAGAAAGCGACTTTGTTTTATACTATGTAGTGATAAAAACTTGTCGCGAGATATAAGAACTCGTACTTACCTAGGTTGAAAATTTTAAAAATTAAAATCAATCAGATCAAGTTATTTAATTTACTTGTTTATTATATTTTATTTTACAGGCGAATCTCGCGACAAGCTTTTGTATCATATAAATTGTGTAATGACGTTATAAGCTGATATAACTGATAGGATCATCTCCTCACGAGAGAACGTGAGAAGATGATCCTGGCTGTAAGATGAAGTAATGTCTGTCATAAAAGTGTATTGTCACCAGAACCAAAGGTGTGTGCAAAATTTCAGCTCAATCGGTTGAAGATATCTGCTTCA
Organism: Eugnorisma glareosa; assembly: GCA_947578425.1. Classification (NCBI taxonomy): domain Eukaryota; kingdom Metazoa; phylum Arthropoda; class Insecta; order Lepidoptera; family Noctuidae; genus Eugnorisma; species Eugnorisma glareosa. The sequence goes on from OX387984.1 coordinate 4,185,991, forward strand.
AAATTGAGTTGCAAGATTCCACTCGAACAAACATAGTTACATACATTCATACATACATTGCAAGTTAAATAAAAGCATTTAAAATTGTTTATTCTTCTTCCGTTCTTATTTTAGTCTTGTTCTTTCTCGTGTTGCTGGCCCGACAGTATTCCTATTTTTTTAGACTAGAATTTCGCCACTTCCCCTTCGTCTTCTTCTTCATTCTTTGGCCGCCCAATGATGAATGTAGGTCAAGAGGCTTTATACTCAGTGTTGGGTGAAATAAACCGACAAAATATATACGCCGTATAGACGCATATCTCTTTGCCGAGATTAAAAAAAAAACAATCGCCACCGATTAAAGCTATAGTCATTGAACCCATTTGGACTTATCTGTGGAATGTTTTATTTCGGCACGTGTGCGGAAAAAAATTAAAAATCCACGCGTGTGAAATACATTGCATGTTGAACCTAATCGTAGTGCGATGAGAACCAGTTTTCGAGAAAGTGTATTGAAAATTATTTTTCATATTTCGTTTGTGTAATAAATTCAAATCCATCCAGTTATTTTCAGAAATATTTTTATAGCTCTGTACGACTTGTATAGCTCTGTCTCTTTCCCACAATGGAATTACTGAACCTGTGCGTTACACAAATATTCATTTAAAAGGTACAGTACTACACCGTTAGTTATCATTAAATGCAATATAATAAACAAACAAGAATGTAGTAAATACTGCATTTTCAGCCTTATTTAGGTTACAATACAAAACTACAGAAGAATTTTTAAAAACACCACAAACCAATACCCATAGCGGCAATCGGCGGCGGCGACCTCTCGCGTCCGGCCCTGGTTCAATCCATGGTCCGGAGGGAGAGCGAATTGGACGCCGTCACCTCCTTCTGCGAAGCAGTCATGCTAGCGAAGGAGGCGGCGGGACGTGAGAGGGAGAGAGCCTCACGTCTCAGCCGCCGCGGGAGACGCACCGGGCATCGGGGGCCACGTGGTGGCTCCCGGCCACCGTAGGCGCGGGCCTGTGGACGGTGAGTAACGGGCTTACTCGCCGTCCATTCGTCTTATGACGACAGGCCGTGACGACGGCGCGTTCGTGTTCCACGCGCGCCTCAGAGAGAGTCAGCAAACAGGAAGAGGTCCGTAAGGACCGACTCCTGCCAGGGTTGCGGGACTGTTCGAAAGAGATACCGCGGCCCTGGAACACAAAGGGCAAAGGAAGGAACATGGATGGGTTTTAGTCAGTAAAAGTCTGACACTGCCTCCTGCTCCGCCCAGAGCGGGAGGAGTTATTTGATGACTACCGATCAAAAAAGAAATTTAAAAAAATATCAGTACTCTTAGTATATTTCCGTTGGCAGCAAGGCCAGCTGTCCCGCGAGGGCGACCTGCTGACCCGCGAGCGCCTGTGCTGCGGCCTGTCGCTGTTCTCCGTGGTGCTGCGGCGCCTGCGCGCGTGCCTGGCCGCGCCGCAGTGGCCCGCGCCGCCCGCGCCGCACCACCACGCGCCCGCGCACACCGACGATACCAACGAGTTCCACAGGTACGACACTACCTACTTTCTCTCATAGGGGTCTTCCTTTTATCACGTGCGGTTCGAAGAGAGGGAGAGGGGTCAGAAAAAAATCACGTTGGGGGTAGAGGAGGGGAGGATAATGTGAAATTATCTCACTCACTTACTTTTCTGCCGTCTCACTCCCACTCACAAATTTGGTGCCTTATCTACCTGCTACAACAAAGAACGGGGTACCTGCGACATTGTGGAGTCTATGCGCTGGGACAGGGCTACATTCAAATGGCTATAACTCTTAAAATAATTGGTGTGGTGCTAATATTTTGATTTCATTTTGTTGGTTGACTCAAATACTTCTGATTAAAAGCGGCCAACCCGTCATACTTTTCATACAAACGCTCGTATGTGATTATGTCGTTGTTACACATCTATGTTTGATTTTTTGTAGTAATAGGTATTTTGTGCACTATATCTAGGTTTCTATGGTAGCAAAAAATAAAAAATTGTAGATACAAATTCAGTATAAGCCTCCAAAAATTGCTGTTTTGCACAATTTTTAACTGAACTTTGGCCGTTCATAATGTACTCATAAACTGTAAAAGTAAACAAAACATTTCGATAGAACCTTGCACATGTAATGGGGATTCTTAATGACAAATATTTATTTCACACACTTGTAAGACTTATTCAAAAACACTTATTTCCTGGAACAAGTTTAAGAAATTTTCGGACACTATTTTTCGTTCAATGTCATCGCGTTAGGCGGTATGAGGTGCGCGGAAGACGAGTTGTGTGGGGTCGGGGCGGGGTTAGACCGCCGCTGAGGCTCTGGATGAAACAACGAGCTTTGCCATGCTCGCGTTGACGATAGACGGTCCGGGAAGGGCCCTCTTAAACATAAAAAAATGCAACATTGAAGGGTTAATTTTGCACAAAGAAATGGAAAAAAAATTAGTAAATGTGTAATTTTTCATATTTTCATATTTTTTAGACGCTTTTTGCATATTATTCAGAAAAAAATATTTAGAATTCGATAGCCTCGGCGTTTATTCTTGCAATAAGGTCATTTGCACGTCTCAAGGTCTCCTAAATTCAAAGATATTATCATTTCACTAAACATACCCTAGATAAGCCGATTAAAAAAATAAGATGGCTGTCATTCGCGGGGTGTTGAGTTAGGAGTATTATAAACGTGTATTTGTCGATAGAAATGAGTATGTCGGGGTGTCAGGATTTATTCCGCTAGGCTCCTACATCATGTGGGCAGACGATGGGTTTCGTGCTATGAAAAGACACAAAGCGATACACTGTTTCTAGCAAAAATAACGAATTCTTGAAATTACAACTTAACAAAATAACACAGGGCACAATGAATCGGGTACAGTTCCAAGAGGTCTTAACTCGGCCGCGATCAGACACTGACTGTCGTCCTGGCTCGGAGTTTGTGACCATCTGAGCTCTGTAACAAGCACGCTGTGGTGTGGGTAGACTTGTAAGTAGGTCGCTTGATGTCACCACCGCGTACTTGTGATTAATTTTAATCCCGTACCAATGACCGTCTTCCACAAGTATATAAAATGCTCGTAAGATATCGGTAACCGTTGACCAAACGCACTGTATATTAGTCTTTTTCATTCATAGTTTTATGTTGGTTTCAAAAATGGGTCGTGTTATATACTTTTATAACACATTTGCTCGTAAAGGGTCTTTTATTTCACCAATTTCAATATCGTATTGTATCTCATTACGTACGTGTGCGTTATTGTAATGTAAAACGCACGGTTTATCAAGATGCTCCGTCTAAAATGAACGGTACTTTTTTAAATCTTAGCAAAGAGTTTTTATGTCAGAAAAGTGGTCAACATTTTATGAATAAAATTAACTTTGGGAGAGAAAATATAATAAATAAATATTTAATTATTTAATTTTGACAATAAATTACAACCATTTATCTGTAACAAAAACACAAAATAGTCAATTTTACAAATTGTTCAATTTTTTTTTAACTGCTTTAACAAGATTTATTCGTTTAAGAAAGTCCCGAGTTTTATTAATTTCCTCGCAAATATGTTATAAAACGTCGTATGACATACGTCCGCTTTGATAATTACAGCCTCTGCTTTCTTGTAGCCCTCGCCTACGGCTCGGGCTAGCAACTCGCCTCGGCTGTGGTTTTCAACTTACCGCACTTCACTACATAGTATAAAACAAAGTCGCTTTCTCTGTCCCTATGTCCCTTTGTATGCTTAAATCTTTGAAACTACGCAACGGATTTTGATGCGGTTTTTTTTAATAGATAGAGTGATTCAAGAGGAAGGTTTATATGTATAACATTGACCCGTGCGAAGCCGGGGCGGGTCGCTAGTATATCATAATGTACTATTATTTATTTCAGATTGTGGTCGGCTCTGCAGTTCTTGTACTGCATCCCAGTTGGAGAAACACAGTTTACTGTCGAGTAAGTTCCCTTTATATTATAATTATCTACAGGGTGTAACAGGACCATTCACGAAGCCGTCAAACAAACATTATGTACATCAAACTAAGTAACTCTACGAAAATTATTGCTGGGAAACGACTTTTTTTTTGAGGGGGGAATTATAAAGGTTTCATGCTTGCTAACTTTAGAGAGAATATTGTAAAAATGTATCTGAAGTTTACACTATGTTGTTATACGTAATAAAATAAACATTTCATGAAGTTATTGGTACTCTAGAGTATAAAATAGATTTATTGACCTTATTCGACAGTGGCGCCATCTGGTGAGCTCAAAAACGATAGGCCTCATAATTATGTATGTCTATTTTCTAGGGAACTCTTCGGTGAAGGTCTCCACTGGGCCGGGTGCACGATCATAGCGTTACTTGGCCAGCAGCGGCGGTTCGAAGCCCTGGACTTCTGCTATCATATCCTGAGGGTGCAGCGAGTCGATGGGAAGGACGAACTGGTGAAGGGAATTGTGAGTGTAACGCCTTATTTGAGTCGATCTTCAAGGTTACGCCGCGCTTGCCTAGGTTGGTCTGTGGATGGGTGATAGCCCATTACATACCGAGTTTCCTCCGTGCCTCGGAAAGCACGTTAAGCCGTTGGTCCCGGCTGTCATTTGTAGATCTTTGACAGTCGTTACAGGTAGTCAGTGGCCCGAAAGTCTGAGTCCAAGAGAAGAGGTATTGATTCAGAATTTAAAGATAATATATGTTCTTTTGAAAATAGGTTTCATAGTACTAAGCGCATTTAGCGGGTGCGGTCGTCTTGGAAATTTTCAACCTACAAATTGATCGGATTGAGTCGGATTGAAATTGTACAGGATGAAACGTGATTCACCTTCATATTTTTGATACCAATATTCTTTTCTTGTTACAAACGCCAGCACATCGAGCTATCCAAAACTGTTAAAATGTTCCAATCAATTTTGAACTTAATGCTGCAGCTATAAAGTTGAAAATCTATCAAAGTGGCGACACGAATGGCTCAGCGGTAGTGAGGCTGCGTTACGTTCTTAGGGTCCCGGGTTCGAATCCCGGTAGGGGCAAATGTTTGTGTGATGAGCATGGACATTTGTTTCCGAGTCATGGATGTTTATATGTATAATAAGTATGTATTTACAAACAAAAAGTATCTATGTAGTAGTATCGACTATCTGGTGTCCACGACAGCCTCGTTGCTTAGTGTGGCACCTAGATGGCGCTGTGTGTAATGTCCAGCGATATTTATTATTATTAAAGTATTTTGACAGATTGACCTTGATGTGCTGGCTGTACGATGACTTCAATTTTACCTCAAATAAAGGCGTTCTTTTAGGTACACCCACATTTTACAAACAAGTGCAAAACGACTACAACGACTAACAAATAAGTCCCCCCGCAGCCCCTCAAGCGCATGGTGGACCGTATCCGGCGCTTCCAGGTGCTGAACTCTCAGATCTTCGGCGTCCTCGCGCGCCACCTGGCGGCCGACGACGAGCGCGCCGGCGTGGAGCACGTGCGCTGCTTCCCGCCGCCCGCCGCGCCGCTACACGCCATCAACTAGGCCTCTACTACTTACTACCTACTACTGCGCTACACTTCACATTTCATCTGTCTAACAATGTAAGGGGCAGCCCTCCGCAGACTGATGGGCTGAATTCAGTAAATCATACTAAGATGACCGGTACAAGAAATTATTTCAGAAACGTTATGGGAATCTAATAAATTTGATTTGTTTTATTATTTCCTCATACGCAATGTATCGTTACCGTGGCTACACTCATGTAGCGAACGGCAAGCGCGACGACGAGTTCGATGAATACTCTAACTAGACAGGAAAATTACACGCAGTTTGTTAAAGTATTTCAACATCCATTGTTGAATTTTTGTTTTTAACTGTATTATTTACATAAATGAAGTGCTGCGTATAGGGAATGTAATTTACATTGAAATAAATGAATAAATAAATAACTGAAAAAGAATACCGGAGAAAAATTCCGGAGGATTATGATTCAAATAAGGAACTGAATGCACCCTGTCAGTTCATGGAGGGCTGTTCCTTTCAACCTGTATACATTTATATTTAAAATAACACAAAGTAACTAACTTATAAAAAATGGCGTCAAAAAACTCCTCCTCAACGCAGTCAACTGGTAATGTGCCCAAGAGACTGGCGGCGTTGCCACGTTGTATGGCAATGCCTTTGGCCAAGGTAAAAGCCAGCCCTTGGGTCACGGTTCCTCAAAATAACTAAGAACTTTACCGTAAAAACATTGACAACCCTGGAATCATTAAAGATAGCGATTTCAGTTGTGGTCTGTACTAGACAGAACATCCCGAACATAGGTGATATACAGTACTTTGACGGCACAGTTGACGCAGTGACTCAGTGATTGACTACATGGCTGCGTATCGCGGGTTTAAATCCCGCACGGAACAAATATTTATATCGCCTACAGGTATATGTTCCGGTTGTGTATGTGAGTTTAAATGTTTAAAATGCTACCCTTGAAATAATCGTTATACTGAAAATCGTGTGTTTTCTCTCAAAAGTCTTGAGTTCTGGCTTCAGGTGAGTCTGAAATTTTACGGATTACCCCGAAAACAACTTCGAAAAACAAGCAATCATAAAATATGCGTAGGTAGTGACTCCGATTGAGTCCAAAACTGGTTATTTAAAATACCCCAAAAATTTTGTTCTTATTCTGAAATTAGTTAATATGTTTGTAAACGTACCCACGACACAGCAGAAATAAATAGAAAGGAGCAACAAAAATATGTGACCTACTGCATTGCCACTGAACAAACTAAAGTAATAAGCGCTCCGGTTGAGTTTTCGTATTACTCTTAAAGTTGGATAATATGAGTCAAAAATACTGATTCATTCCAAGATATGATGCACCGTGAACGCTGTCGTGGGACAGACGCACCAAACAGCACATCAAACTTCTACAATCTGTCAAATTTCTTTAGGAGATTTTCAACTTTATCGCTAAAGCATTAGGTTCAAGATTGGTTTGGAAAATATGACAGTTTCGGGTGGTTGATGTGCTGGCGTCTTCGCATCATCCGACAACATCTGTATGGTGACCACAATGAGATTGCAAAGGCACTTCGACGCTAATTCGTTAAATTATATCAAAATATAGTTATTAAAATTATACGACGTAGATTTATTTTATAGTTAGTTTTAGTTTTAAGTTGTAGCGATAAAAAAATTAAAGAATGCTTATATGTGGGATATGATGTTGAGAGGATGAGTAAGAGGCGATCAACAAAAGGTATTTACGAGGCAGATGTGAGTGGCAACGCCGGGAGGGAACGCCCTAGGAGGACATGCACTGACCTTATTGGTGAGGTTCTTGTGCGTGTGTGACCAGATGTGTGAACGTGGACGAGGCGCAAGGAGTATGTAAGGATCGTAGCAAGGCGCACTTATGCATGTAAAATAAAGTAGATTAATTTTATATCGAATATAAATAGAAAATTAAGTATAAATCTAGAATTATAAGGCATTTTTGGCTGACACTGCCTTGCACCACATATTTAGAACATTCAGTAGTAATGATTATGTTATAGGTATAAGTATAGTAATATATTTAAACTAGGACATTGAATTAAGTTCGTCGCACACTGATGCCCATCCCGCGCGGGAAACAGGACGTGACTGAAAGAAAGAAAAGAAAGAAAAAATGTTTATTTGTCGCAGGGACATGACGTGCGTACAAGAGATAAATTAAAAATAATCATTCAATACATAACAAATATTATAAATACACAGGACATATAGGTACAAAGAAAAATAAATACAAAATTAACAGCTTGCACGCCGTGACCGCGACAAGCAGGTTACCACTCAGCATTATGCTGTGCTATGGGGGGCCCACAGCACAGCGCTGGTTTTCAGTGGTCACCCGTGAAAAAAAAATACGGAAGCCAAGACAGCATAAATATTGAACTACATTAAATAAGATAAAACAAACAGTACCTACTTGGATTATAATATAAAGAAATATACGAAATATAATAAACACTAAAAGATAATAAGTATGTGCGCAGACTGCGCGTCCTTTGTTATAATGATTAGCGCAGGACACACCGGCGGGTGAAGCGAGGCGAGGGTAACTATAAAGGGTGCAACAAGACCCTTAACGAAGCTAAAAGCCACTTGTTCTCCCCGTCATTGCGATCATTTGTTTGTTCTAGACCATACCTGGGAACCTTCTAGTTACGGAGATATTGGGGGCCAAAGATCCAATAAAAATTTTTCACAAGTTTTTTTTAAATACATGTATTTAATGTAAGATTTTTACTTTAAACAGCTCCACGACCCCCGTACTATTCAATGCCACCAGCACGTGATTTTTCACCCCAAAAAGAAAGTCGTTTCCCAGCAATAATTTTTACGGAAAGTTACTTAGTTTGATGTACATAATGCTTGGTTGACGACTTTGTTAAGTGTCTTGTTCACCCTGTGTAAACTAAGCGAAGCTTTGGCGAACTAAACTATGTGGGTTCACATCGAAAACTACGGACGGAGGGCGAGCGAGCATCGCATCACCTTTATTCTTCTTCGGTTCACAACCCGAACCACAGTGCTAAGCTACGCTAACGAAGCGAACCAATAGCATCGCTGGCATCGTCGGCATCGTCGGATATTTCGTTCGCATCGTTTGTATCGCTGTCGTAGCTTATCTCTGTAGTTCGCGGTTGTGAACCGAATTATGAAGAGAGATGAAATATGCTCGCCTGGCTCGCTTGCTCGCTAGCTGGCGGTATCGCCTGCGCTTCAGTTTGAACAAAGTTAGTTGACACAATCGGGCCGAACGAATTTTGTCCCGTCTACCGCGCGGTACTCATATTGGTTTGGTCATGTAGGTTTAAGAGCGGCCAACCCGTCATACTTTTCATACAAACGCTCGTACGTGATTATGCAGTTATACATATATAGAAAGAAAGAAAGAAAGAAAATATATTTATTTGTCGCAGGGACATGACGTGCATCATACAAAATGATAAAAACACAAAAAAAAATAACAATAAACATACAAAGCATTAAAAAAAAAAGACGTTCGTAGCTTGCACGTCGTGACTGCGACAAACAGGTTACCACTCAGCATGATGCTGTGCTATGGGGGGCCCACAGCACAGCGCTGGTTTTCAGTGGTCACCCGTGAAAAAACGTACGGAAGCCAAAACAGCATAAATAAATAAATTTTACATGAATAACAAAATAAAATAAACAGTACTTGGGTTATAATAATAAAACAGCTACCTAGAAATATAATAAACACTACAAAAAATATACATGTGTGCAGGCTAAACAAAATGCATAAATACAGAATTAATGAATTATATCTTTGATTTTTTTGAACTATTAGGTATTTTGTGCGCTATACCTAGGTTTTTTCGACTATGCTCGCATTGACGATAGACGCGCCGGGAAGGGCCCTCTTAAGTTCTATAAACATTCGATATTATTAGAAAAATTACACGTTTTATGAGTATTAGGTTAGTGTAACCATAGTTTATAATTCAAAAGGTATGTTTCAAAAATCTTGTAAGCAATTGTTGATTCTCACAAATAGGGAATATGCATGTAATTTTTGTTCCCTATAATCAATAAAATGCAGTACTATCAACCCAAGAAAATAATTAAAAGTTAATTTCAACTACTGCTTGTCGCACAAAAAAATATTAAACTCCTACAATTTTCTACGACAGTTCAAACGTCCATGACTATCGCGGCCATTCAAGTCAGCATTTGATGTCACTTATCTGCCTTGTTTAAATCTAATTTTTTGCCCTTAATAGAATACTTTTACTAAATTGTAAGTGCTTTATTAAAGCAAAAATTGCAATAACAATATTATAGTAAAATCTTAGTGAAACTTTAAGTACTTTTCAACTAAAATTGTTTCTTTGATACATATCATTTGACGTCACTACCGGAATCGATGCGTTTTGTGTTTGCTTTCCGTATCACCAAAAACACGCTACATAAACTATTAAATTGTAAAAAAAGTGTTGTATTAGAGAATTAAACAAGTGTACCACAATGTTTTTATGGGCCAATACAAGGCATTTTAAAGAAATAAAATAAGTTTTGTATTTCTTGCATATACCCTATTTGCAGGGAAAAAAAATCCCCCTAATAGTGTCTGTTAGCACCTTATTGGCTATTTAGAAACTCATTCCGTATGTAATCTAAGCATTTAATCATATAACAAAATATTCCATTTTAATACCGTGGTGTAAGGGTCACCAATGTGAAAACATAACCACGTACGTAGTACATCATTCTGAGCCCCCTCACAAAGAAATTCTTCATCGGTTATTAAAAAAATCTGCTGTTACCTCCATTACCTACATCGCCAAAATGTATGGAATAGCTGTTTTTCATTTTTTAAATAACCGATGAAAAATTTCTAAAGGGTGTGTAACAAGACCCTTAAGAAAGCCGAAAGGCACTTGTTCTCCCCGTCATTGCGATCATTTTTTTGTTCTACACCATACCTGGGAACCTTCTAGTTACGGAAATATTGGGGGTCAAAGTTACAATTTTTTCACAAGATTTTTTTAATACATGTTTTTTATGGAAAGTTTTTACTTTAAACACCTCCACGGCCCCCGCACTATTCAATCCATTCATCAGCACAATGTTCTGAGTGCGTTACATTGAGTTCTACCGTAAAACATGATTTGCCACACCAAAAAAAAAAAGTCGTTTCCCAGCAATAATTTTTGCGTAAAGTTACTTAGTTTGATGTACATAATGCTTGGTTGACGACTTCGTGAAGAGTCCTGTTACGCCCTGTAAAGTAGTGGTACGTGGTAACCGTTTTCGCGTTGGTAACCCATCCAATTTGTAGTAATTTTATAACAAAGCAATATTTAATATAATATTTTATCGGTACCTCTATGTAACGGTTCGTAACTAATAAAGGTTGGTTACACAGCGTGTAACAGAAAGGGTATAGTCATATGGAAGACTGTGGTAAGGACCATCAAACTGAACAACTTTCTCTATGGGACCACAATCGAAATCGTAAAAAAATAATCAGCTGTCTCATACATTTGGGACGAGTAGGTATTGAAATTTTGTATAGGACAGCTGATTATTTTTTTACGATTTCGATGGTGGCCCCATAGAGAAAGTTGTTCAGTTTGATGGTCCGTACCACAGTCTTCCATATGACTATACCCTTTCTGTTACACGCTGTATAGATGAATCCAAGATTATCATTTTAGTAATTTAAGTTAGCAATATAAGTGACGATTATATGCCTATAGGGCTATATTACTATGATTAACTTAATGCTAATCGCATGTTATATTAATGCAAAATATACAGTAATCTGTAAGTTAATTCAACTATGTGCATTTTTGATAGGTAGTCAAAATTCTAGAATGTATTTGTCTGAAATGAGATTGAAGTCCATGGGCTAAACCAGAAACAGCTTAAAAAAATGTATTCCATATTTGTTTCTCATTAGATATTAGTAATATTGTAGAAAATTGGTCACAAATAGATATTTGGCATATCCTACCAAATTACCCTAATTAACGGCTATTCTGTACATTCACAAGTATTATAGAATGTATTTAATTAAATGACATTTAATCTAAAACTGTAAACGTATTGTAAAACTATTTATGATTATGAAATTAAAGATAAACTTTACTGTGTATCCTTTTCTGTAAGAGAAAAGATTTTTAAATAAAACCAAACATAAAATTGAATATATTTTTATTATTTCTTACCCATAGAATTTATTGTAACCTGAGTTATCTAAAGGTCAAATCGTTCCGGACAGATTGCGGACCGTTTGTGGACATCGAACACTGTATGCAAGGCGTAAATAGACCTTTCATGGAGTTGGAAGAGTCAAGTTAGAGTAAAATAGATGTTTTTAGTTTCAGTTCCATGTATTCCTAAAAAAAAAAAAAGTTTTTTTTTTATTTTTTTTTATCAAAATCGTAAAGTTCGTTCACAGAATACATCTATCTACTAAGTTTCAAATGTATAGTCCTAACAGTTTCGGAATAAAGTGGCTGTGATTGTGCCGTCATTCATAATTTTCTACGACAGTTCAAACATCCATGACTGTCGCGGCCATTCAAGTCATAGCATTTGATGTCACTTCTTTTTTGCCCTTAATAGAATAGTTTTACTATATTGTAAGTGCTTTATTAAAGCAAAAATTGCAATAACAATATTATAGTAAAATCTTAGTGAAACTTGAAGTACTTTTCAATTAAAAGCGTTTCTTTGACACATAGCATTTGACGTCACTACCGGAATCGATGCGTTTTGTGTTTGCGTTCCGTTTCACCAAAAACACGCTACATCATTCTTATTCTTATTCTTTATTGCACACAACATTACAAATATAAATACAAATTGCAATAATATAGCTTATGTACAAAGGCGAGCTCAACCCAGCAATGGGTTTTCTTACAGCAAACCTAATTTTGATGTTGAGATTTGCACAAGAGGATACACGGGAATGTGCACAATGTAAACATTACAAATTAATTAAACTTATAAACTAAACTACATACATACAGTATAATATACGTAATACATACAGTGTATATACATATATATAAAATCCTATATTTATAAACATACATACATATCGATCATGTTGACAGGAAATGTTCCTTTATTCTCCTCTTGAACACCTCCAACGAAGGGCTATCCCGCAAGGAGTGTGGAAGTGAATTCCAAAGGCGCACAGCACGAACAGTGAAAGATCCATCATACCGACTTGAGGAGTGGGGAGGGAAACGAAGGAGAAGAGATGATGATGAGCGACAAGGTTTACCTCTAGGAACGAGAAACTCAAAGCGTTCCCGAAGATACGAAGGAGCTTTAGAATTGTAAAGAATGGAAAAAAGAAAAGAGAGAATGTGACTATCTCGACGCTGCCGAATAGGTAGCCACTGCAGCTGCTTCCGAAATTCCGACACATGGTCCTACTTACGAAGCCCAAAAATGAAGCGGATACACAAATTCTGCAGACGTTCGAGCTTATTAAGAAGTTCCTCAGTCGCATCAAGAAAACAGACATCAGCATAGTCTAGAAGAGGTAGAAGGAGAGACTGAGCAAGAGTAATTTTAGTTTGAAATGGCAAGAACTTCTGAAGACGCTTAAGAGACTGATACGAACAAAACAACCTCCTGCTTACTTCAGCAATGTGACCATGCCAAGATAGGTTGCAGTCCAAGAATACACCTAAGTCCTTAACCTTCTTGGAGTAGGCTATAGCGATACCATCGTACACAACAGGAGGGAGGGACTGATGATTTAATAAATTGATGAAGTATCTGCCACCAATAACGAGAGCTTGTGATTTTGTTGGGTTAACTAATAGTCCAAAACTTTTAGCCCATTGTCTGATGTTTTGAAGATCATTATTGATGGCATCGATAGCTCCAGGAAGCTCTTCAAGTTTAAAATGGCTACATAAAATACTAAATTGTAAAAAAAAAATGTTGTATTAGAGAATTAAACAAGTGTACCACAGTATTTTTATGGGCCAATACAAGGCATTTTTAAGAATTAATAATAGTTTTGTATTTCTTGCATATATCCTATTAAAATTGGTCTCGTATGAGGCCAAAAGGCCCCCATCTTAGTATGGTGGTGGTGGCACTCCCATTCCTTGGTCTGCGCAAGTCTCAACCAGGTCTTACCTGCCATCTGAAGTTCAGCACATCTTGCTGTAGGTCTGCCAACACTAAACACTTCTACCGTCTTTCGAAAACCATTCAGCGATGCCAACACCTGGTCTTTCCAAAAGCGACCGATTTATCGGGTTAAAAGTTAACCGCTTTGACCTATAAATAACCTATATTATGTTTGATTAACCATAATACGGGTGACCCGTACATTATGGGTTAACCATTTAAACAATAAATTAAATAAACGTGGTGATAACCTTGACCGGTGACCTCAACATGACTTAACCGTAGCCGTATTTTCGGATGACTACACAAGGTCAAACTGTATTTGTATAGCTAAATGTGCTTACCGATTAAAAGTTTGTATAGCGGCAAGCCATTAACTGTAATGAGCTAGACCATTGTCTGATAATTCAAACTCAAAATTAAAATCTGACATTTTTGAAGACGATAATAGAAAAATCACAGATTGTGTGGCGATTATCCTTTGTCAAAGAAGGTTATCCCCAAAGTACTAATATTGCTGGCAGAGTACAACAGCTTATCCTACTTTGTTATTAATGCCGTAAATTTACGCTTGTGTGCATCACGCAGCACTCAAAAATAACTCCAAATGTTAAGGATTCGAAGGTCATAGAAGGCTATCCTTCTATGATTGCTATTCCAGTATCTATAACGGTATTAGACGGCCCTGCATTAACTGTTTCATCACAAAAATCTTCCCTGTACTCATCTCGGTCTGTCTTCAAAGTGAATCCGCACTTGCCCTGGTCGATTCGTGGATGTGTGACAATCCAATCCATACCGAGTTTTCTCCGTGCAAGCACGTTAAGCCGTTGGTCCCGGCTGCCATTTGTAGATCTTTGACAGTCGTTACAGGTAGTCAGTTGGCACGAAAATCTGACAATCAGTCTTACCAATGGGTATCGTATTACTCAGTACTAACTGGGTTATGGAGGTCAGATAGGCAGTCGCTCTATGTACAATACTGGTATTCAGCTGCATCCGGGTAGACTGGAAGCCGACCCAACATCTTCGGGAAAAGGCTAGGCTTATTATTTATCCAAAATAATGTGTTCCCTAGTAGAGAGCAATAGCGGTCCTATTCGCCAGTCAAAAATCCAACTCCAGGCTTCTGAGAATCCCGAATAAGAAAAATCTGCAACAGTCAACACTGCCCGACCTGAGAATCAAACCCAGATAGCAAATTGTATTTTGTTTATCTTCAATCAGAATTAGCAGCGCTGACTCATCGACAACTCACACCTACTAGATAAATTTGGCAGAGTGACGCGACGGTTCAAGGTTATTTGAGTTTTTTTAGACTCATTTCTCACGTAATCCATTATCACAATCTGCCTAGCCTTTCCCTATGTTGGTGATAGGGTGGGCGTACATTTTGGTCCTTCGAGCCGGATCGGATCGGTTGGCTTCCAGTCTAACCGGATGCAGCTGAATACAAGTATTTTACAAGGAGCGACTGCCTATCTCACGTATTTTATGGTCAGTTAGTTAATATGGCCTAGCCTTGTGGTCACGGTTTGATCACGGGGTCGATAGTGTCTGATTGGCGATCGATCCGCTGCCGTCGTAAGATTTTTCTACCCCTTTGAGGCAAATTATCGTAAGGTTATGTTCTAATATATTATGACGTGCGCCTAGGTACTTAGTAAGGCATACACCTGGTTTTCCAATACCTTGAAAGAACCCCGTAGAACCGGGTGTATCCGGTCTTCTTCTTCTTCTTGTCGCTGGCACGACAATTTGGTGTATCCGGTTAATATATTTCTAAAGCCATAACACGACAGTCACAAAAAAAACCACTTATGTGTTATTACTTCACTAAAGTAGAGACCAAACGTATTTAACAAAAAACCATTAAACTTAGTTCACCTAGTTTTGTGAATTATGGACCCCTTTAATGATGATGTGATGATAATGATGAGCATTGAGTATTTATTGGAATACCAGTGCTCCTTGATTGTCAAAATAAATCGAATGCGCCAGATTAATATTTGTTGTGCAATCGCAACAAAGAATGACGTGGTTGCTCCAAACAGTTATCTAAACAATTTAGATAGTAAATACAAATATTAATTGCATTGCTATCTTCTTTAGAACTTCGCGTATGGCCCAGCAATACACCGATACCATCGTTTTGTAGCTTCGCATATGTATACAGGTCAGTGAATCAGTCGGCTGTGGAGTTATGCTCGTAGACGTAGCGCTACAAAGCCGACAAATATATTGATCGCATGAAGTGGGCATGCTTTCAAATTAAGATTGTACAGAAATCCCTGGCTTTTCGAAGTCAAAATTCGACTAAATGAATATGGAGCATACAATTTTCAGCTAGATCAGTTTTTGTTTATTTTGAGGTGAGTATACAGCCATCTGAAAAAAAAGTTAAAGGATAAATTCAAATTGCTTCCATGGGACCACTCTTCACCTTTATTTATTATTTATGTAACAATCACCTTGTGAAAAATTATTACCCTGTTCGGTGGATCACTTGGCTCGCGGGTCGATGAAGAACGCAGTTAACTGCGCGTCATAGTGTGAACTGCAGGACACATTTGAACATCGACATTTCGAACGCACATTGCGGTCCATGGAGACACATCCAGGACCACTCCTGTCTGAGGGCCGGCTGAAAAATACAAATGCTACATTGCAGTTTTTATAAACGTGCACGAACGTCTACACCCGTTACAAGGTGTGAGATGACCAAGCTCGCTGAATTGCAGATGACGGTTCTATGACAAGGATGCGGATGCGTCCTCGTTTCAGTCCGTTTAAAAATGTAATTGAGTGCATACAATGAGACATTAGTCACACTATGTGACGAAGTCAATAGCAGTGTGCGTGCAGAGCGATCTCCGACGCGTATCGTCGTCAACACGTTGGCGAAAACACGCGTAGGCGACTGCTTAACACACAGTACGCGGGACTCTTTGGTCGTTGCAGTGACACGATCCTGGGAGCAGCGTATAGCATACCGCTTTTGATCTGCTTCCTTCGTGGTTTTTAATTAAACCGCTGGACGTTCAGTGTGGCTGTACGAAAATGTCTTTTTGTATATGACAGTAAGTAAGACGGCTCTTTGTAAGAGTCTACGTCTTTATCGTTGGCCTCAGATCAGGGAGGATCACCCGCCGAATTTAAGCATATTAGTAAGCGGAGGAAAAGAAACTAACCAGGATTTCCTTAGTAGCGGCGAGCGAACAGGAATGAAGCCCAGCACTGAATCCCGCCGTCGTTCAGGCGGCGGGAGATGTGGTGTTCGGGAGGTTCCGCTTTCTCGTCGCGATCACTCCTGTCCAAGTTCGTCTTGAACGGGGCCGTTTTCCCTTAGAGGGTGCCAGGCCCGTAGCGACGGAGGATCGCGGCGAGAGGGACTCTCCTTAGAGTCGGGTTGCTTGAGAGTGCAGCCCTAAGTGGGTGGTAAACTCCATCTAAGGCTAAATATTACCGCGAGACCGATAGCGAACAAGTACCGTGAGGGAAAGTTGAAAAGAACTTTGAAGAGAGAGTTCAAGAGTACGTGAAACCGTTCAGGGGTAAACCTGCGAAACTCGAATGAACGAACGGGGAGATTCATCGTTATTCCGCGGCGTACGGACGCGCGCCTCGATTCCGTCGGCCTCGGCCGGTAGGCACGGGTCGCGTCCGTCGACGTCTGCGGACGGCGTGCACTTCTCTCCTAGTAAATACATCGCGACCCGTTCGATGTCTGTTTAGGCGCTGTACGGGAGCCCCGTTGCCCCTTTACGGGGGTAGTGGGACCGCGACGGTGGCCGACCGGCTGTCGGACGGTATTTTTGACGAATAGCGCACGCGTTTTAGACGCGTCCGGCTCGACGCAAGTCTACGTCGTATCCTATGTCTACGCCTTAGTGCGGACGCAGGTGCGGCGCGTCTGTAGTCGCCGCCGTGTTGTCTCGGACTGTGCGCGTCTCTGTCTGCGATGATTCAGTTTTGGGCACTCGCAGGACCCGTCTTGAAACACGGACCAAGGAGTCTAGCATGTATGCGAGTCATTGAGATAATTAAACTGAAAGGCGCAACGAAAGTGAAGGCGCGCGCTGGCCGCGCGCTCAGGGAGGATGGAGCGTCGATCTAGGTCGATCTCTCGCACTCCCGAGGCGTCTCGTTTCCAATCCGTGAATGCAGACGCGCTCTGAGCATAAATGCTGGGACCCGAAAGATGGTGAACTATGCCTGGTCAGGTCGAAGTCAAGGGTAACCCTGATGGAGGACCGTAGCGATTCTGACGTGCAAATCGATCGTCGGAACTGGGTATAGGGGCGAAAGACTAATCGAACCATCTAGTAGCTGGTTCCGTCCGAAGTTTCCCTCAGGATAGCTGGCGTCGATTTCAACAGTCTCATCCGGTAAAGCGACTGATTAGAGGAATTGGAGCCGAAACGGCCTCAACCTATTCTCAAACTTTAAATGGGTGAGTACTCCGGCTTACTCGAACGATGAAGCCGGAGATCTGATGACGGTGCCAAGTGGGCCAATTTTGGTAAGCAGAACTGGCGCTGTGGGATGAACCAAACGTAGTGTTAAGGCGCCCAAAAAACGCTCAAAGTTACAAAAAAGACGTAAGGCATCAGAGACAATAGGACGGTAGCCCTGGAAGTCGGTATCCGCTAAGGACTGTGTAACAACTCACCTAATTAGTGATGTCTTGCTCTGAAAATGGATGGCGCTCAAGTGTTTTGCCTATACACTACCGTTATGGGCATGTGCGACGTTCTTTGTGACGTCATTAAGCCGTAACGAGTAGGACGTGCGCGGCGGAGAGCGCAGAAGGGTCTGGGCGTGAGCCCGCTTGGAGCCTCCGTCGGTGCAGATCTTGGTGGTAGTAGCAAATACTCCAGCGAGGCCCTGGAGGACTGACGTGGAGAAGGGTTTCGCGTGAACAGTAGTTGCTCGCGAGTTAGTCGATCCTAAGCTCAAGGAGAAATCTTATGTCGATGTGGCGTGTTTTTTCAAACAGATATATCATCGTTAAACATGATATGTTCAATGATAAATAACGCCCTTTGAGCGAAAGGGAATCCGGTTCCTATTCCGGAACCCGGCAGCGGAACCGTTTCAATAATCGTTCCCTCGTTTTTACAGCGAGTGTTCGACGGGGTAACCCAAAGCGGCCTGAAGACGCCGCCGAGAGGTCCGGGAAGAGTTTTCTTTTCTGCCTGAGCGTTCGAGTTCCATGGAATTCTATAGAAGGGAGATATGGTTCGGAACGCGAAGAGCACCGCATTTGCGGCGGTGTCCGGATACTCTCTGCGGACCTTGAAAATTCAGGTGATGGATGTACGTGGAGATGTCGCGCCGGTTCGTACCCATATCCGCAGCAGGTCTCCAAGGTGAAGAGCCTCTAGTCGATAGAATAATGTAGGTAAGGGAAGTCGGCAAATTGGATCCGTAACTTCGGAATAAGGATTGGCTCTGAGGACCGGGGTGGTTGGTTTGGGACATGAAACAGAGGCTGTTGTGACTGGTTGACGTGCATGTGCCTCTCGAGGCACGAGTGCTGTCTCTAGACCAACACTCCTTTCGTAGATTTTCCTAGCATTACAGAGTGTGTCGGTTTCGTCTCGTGCGCGATCGACGCGGTTCTGTACGACCGCCGTTCAACGGTCAGCTCAGAACTGGCACGGACAAGGGGAATCCGACTGTCTAATTAAAACAAAGCATTGCGATGGCCCTCGCGGGTGTTGACGCAATGTGATTTCTGCCCAGTGCTTTGAATGTCAACATGAAGAAATTCAAGTAAGCGCGGGTAAACGGCGGGAGTAACTATGACTCTTCAAAGGTAGCCAAATGCCTCGTCATCTAATTAGTGACGCGCATGAATGGATTAACGAGATTCCCACTGTCCCTATCTACTATCTAGCGAAACCACAGCCAAGGGAACGGGCTTGGGAGAATCAGCGGGGAAAGAAGACCCTGTTGAGCTTGACTCTAGTCTGGCATTGTAAAGAGACATGAAAGGTGTAGCATAAGTGGGAGATCGTTCGCGCGATCGTCGCTGAAAAACCACTACTTTCATTGTTTCATTACTTACTCGGTTGGGCGGAAGTGCTGCGCGGTCGATTAAATCGACGGGCGCACGGTTTTTGTGATTCAAGCGTGAGAGTACTCGTATAACTCTCACGTGATCCGGTTCGAGGACACTGCCAGGCGGGGAGTTTGACTGGGGCGGTACATCTGTCAAAGAATAACGCAGGTGTCCTAAGGCCAGCTCAGCGAGGTCAGAAACCTCGCGTAGAGCAAAAGGGCAAAAGCTGGCTTGATCCAGATGTTCAGTACGCATAGGGACTGCGAAAGCACGGCCTATCGATCTTCTTGTATAAAGAGTTTTTAGCAAGAGGTGCCAGAAAAGTTACCACAGGGATAACTGGTTTGTGGCAGCCGAGCGACCACAGCGACGTTGCTTTTTGATCCCTCGATGTCGGCTCTTCCTATCATTGTGAAGCGAAAATCACAAAGCGTTGGATTGTTCACCCACTAACAGGGAACGTGAGCTGGGTTTAGACCGTCGTGAGACAGGTTAGTTTTACCCTACTGATGGCGTGTCGTTGCGATAGTAATACCGTTTATTCCTACAATAACCACGGTGTCGGACATTTGGTTCATGCACTCGGTCGAACGGCCGGTGGTGCGAAGCTAAGTCCGAAGGAAGAAACTCTGATCGCCACTAAGGGTGAAACCCATCTAGGCAAATCCGGCAAGGATATCACCGAGGAGCCCCGAGAGTCGAGAGGCTCTAAACAATGTGACTATGCTAGTCGCGCTTCATCTCGTGAGGTGCGACGTCGAAGCCCATTTGGATCGCGGAGATCGATGCTGTCCGTTTAGCACGTGCATCACGGCTCCGAAGGTCCGAATTTACTTCAGTTCGATGTCGGGGCTCGGAATAGTCTGCAGACGACTTCCGTTCCTGGCGGGGTGTTGTGCGCGGTAGAGTGGTATTGCTGCGATCTGTTGAGACTCAGCCCCTAGCTAGGTGATTCGTCTGAGGACGATGACCTGCTGTTTAGCAATCATTTAATACACGAACAACTATAGTTGAGTGCATCTGAGTGACAAAAAAACAAAATCAAACGAACAAAAGTCACCGACTTCTGAAGCTAAAGTTATTTTTTACTTTTTTGTGTTTTTGAAGACGGTTTTATTTTTTGCAAAAACGTTTTTTATTTTTCCATTTTTAGTTGTTAGTGGTGTAAATAATCGTAGGTGCCTTAAGTAATTATTCTGATTTTCCTGAGATTCCATCATCAGATCCTGACATGGTGACAATGGGACCACCTCGGGAGTATCTCTTATTCTCTTTCGAAAGAAAAAAAGAATAATTAAAATCGGTCTACAGTTCATATTTAAATAAAGAATTATCGAACTCCTAACTGTTAAAGAGTGACCTTCCATCATCAGCTCATCAACCTAAGGTGATGACTCGCAGATGCGAATACTTGAATAGCTTTAGAAAAAACACGAAACACGCAACACATGGCAATAAAATTTGAGGGTTGCCCTCGATTTCCCTGGGATTCCATCATCAGATCCTGACATGGTGACAACGCGACCAGCTCGAGAGTATACTCATTCGAATAAAAAAAGAATTTTGAAAATCGGTCTACAATTGACTGTTATATCGCTGAATATCAATCAATACAAAAAAAAAAAAAACTGACGAATTGATTTTGATAACCTCCTCTTTTTGGAAGTAGGTTAAGAACAAAGTCACTCCCGCTGTCTGTACGCTTAGATCTTTTAAACAACGCAACGGATTTGAATGCAGTTTGCAGCAATAGATAGAGTGATTCAAGAGGAAGGTTTAAACATATAAGTATAGTATATTATCTATATTGCACCTGTGCGATGCCGGGGCGGGTCACTAGTACAAGCTAGAACGAAGTTTATATTGGTCGGATTTTCATGGGACTTTTTATTGAGTTCCAAGAGGAGTGGAGAAGAAATTGAAAAAAAAAGTCTTCATTAACATTTTACATGATTTTCTGACATTTACGAATTAATTTTAAGTCACTACATTCATGAAAGTGATTATCTTGACTATATGTGAAAAAGCATCAGTTACCAATTTATTTCAAAAGTAATCTCAGTTTTAAAATTCGATATTTTAGAATTAAAGAAAATCGGATTTTCAAAAAATATTTACTTTGCATCGACAACAATGAACAAATACACAAAATAAATTGGCGTTTAATGGATGCCTGAATGGTCTATAGATCGCGATGCCTGCCTTTTTAAAGGCGAACAAAAAAAAGTTTAATGGATGAATGCGGGTCACATTAATAGCCACATTATGAATTCGAAAAAATAATTGCAAGGGAATTTTTTTTTTTTTAATCTTTCTTCTCCACTCCTCTAGGAACTCAATAAAAAAAGTCCCATGAAAATCCGACCACTATAAACTTCGTTCCACCTTTTGAGTATTTTTTGTCCAATGGGGGCTATCGCGTATGAATTCGCCGCTAGAGGCGCTAGTGTAGCGCGGGGGCACCGAAATGTCAGATGTCATAGAAATGCGTGCTTTTTTAACACGTATTTTTACATTTATTCACGATTGTGTTCTAGATTGGGCCATTCCTGATTAATTAATACTTGAAGATTTTAGCAACTTAGAATCTTAATTTTCAGTACTTGGAGATAAAATGATTTTTAAATGTTTCATGCTTGTTAATTTTATGGAGAATATTGTAAATATATGAACCTGAAGTTTACACTATGTTTTTATACGTAATAAAATAAACTTTTCATGAAGTTACTAGTACTTTAGAGTATAAAATAGAATTTTTGACAGGACTTTAATCGACAGTGGTGCCATCTGGTGAGCTCAAAAACGATAGCCCTCATTGCACTCGGCTAGGGGTAGTTCAATAAATTTGGGGGCACGGTAATGCCTCCGCCATGACGAGCCTAGCGAAGCGCAAGGGCACTACCTAATGTTTTTGGTGGGATTAGAATTTCTCTTTATCTCCTTGGTCTAATTGTTGCAAGCGTGACTGCTGAGCAGGAGGTCCTGGGTTCGATTCCCAGGTCGGACAGTAGTGTTATTGGGTTTTTCATCTGGAATTTCTCAGTAGCAGCCACGGAGTCTAGATCCCGATTGACAGCAAGAGGCTCGCTATTACATGGGATTTAAGAACTAACCTGCCCAAAAGTGGGTGTACTAATAGGTACACCTCTGTCTAACTCTTCGGGGATAAATGTTATTACATATCACGCCAAGCGCAAGGGTTATGTTTTTCGCGCGAATCTTGTTTGTTTGTAAATTTATTTATTACCTCGTATTTTCAAAACTGCTGGATGGATTTCGACAGTTAAGGCATTGTTATATTCGTCTTAAAAACCCGTGTCCCTAGATAGTTTGAGAAAAAAAAAACAAAATGGCGGATTTTTGGCGCGAAATAGTAATAAGTTAATAAAAAAAAATTACCAAACATATCGGGTACGGATCAAAAAGGAAATTACAAAAATATAAACAGCTTATGTTTAAAAGTAATTCGAAGTGGCAAATCGTAGAAAAGGGAAAAAATCGTACATCTATAATAAAAGACAAAAACCCGACTGCGTAAAAAAGAATAATACAAGCCCAGTAGTTTTGCATAGTCAGCCTATAATGTTCCCACTGCTGGGACACACGGCCTCCTCTCTATGAGAGGGAATGGGCTACTATAATCCACCACGCGGGCCCAGTGCGGGTTGGTAGATGTCAAGTTTTCGAATGTTTGGTTCTGGGACATGCCGGTTTCTCACGATGTTTTCCTTCACCGTTTTGAAAGCAGTGGTGATGAAACAAATTACACAAAGTAATGCGCCTGCCTGGGTTTGAAGCTGCGACTTACTGTTCGTAAGTCGGAGCCGCCACCACCGGGCCACCTCTGCTCTCAGTAGTTTAAAATTTAGTTAAAAGTAATAACGAACACCATT
Source organism: Eugnorisma glareosa (assembly GCA_947578425.1). Taxonomy (NCBI): domain Eukaryota; kingdom Metazoa; phylum Arthropoda; class Insecta; order Lepidoptera; family Noctuidae; genus Eugnorisma; species Eugnorisma glareosa. Next base: position 4,209,618 of record OX387984.1, read on the forward strand.
GTTTAATTACAATGTTTAAGTAAAATTATTCTATTTAACAAGCTAGCGTGCGGCCAGTGGGAGGTCCCTTCGCGAATTGGCAAGATTCGCGGAGACTTCCATGAAGACTGTTTCCATACTCTAATAATCGCATTGGGAAATTAACTTTCCAAAATCTTTCCTCAGTGTTCACTCTGGTGCATACGAATGCTGGTTAAAATGGGTGTTAGAAAGAATTGAAATATTTCTCTAATTAAAGCTCATAATTTGTAGGTACCTACTCCGAATTCAATATTGAGCAGCTCGTGGCAACCGCTTGTGTCCAACTTTAGGTTAACCCACGATTGCCTAGGTGGGTGAACTCCTATTAAATACAGAGTTTCCTCCGTGCCTCGGAAAGCACGTTAATCGTTGGTCCCGGCTGTCATTTTTAATCTTTGACAGTCGTTACAGCCCGAATGTCTGACATATTATAGTCTTACGAAGGGGTGTCGTATTACCCAGTACTAACTGGGTTGCAGAGATGTAACTTATCTAAATACACAATAACTTATCTAGATACAAGTATCTGAAATACAGATACAAGATACGTATTTTGATCTTGTAACTAGATAACTTTTTTTTAAATTCATCTTGTATTTAAATAATAGATACTATGTTTGCTAAGACATTTTTAGTAATAGTAATGGTCTTTAGTCTTTTAGGACCAAATTGATAGATGGTGTGGCGTGGATACCAACTTACAGACCTTAAATGCCTAACCTACAATAAAAAATAAATAAAAAACAAGTTTTACTTATGTCTCAATAAAACCAAAAAACCTTAAAAATATAGTATTATGTTGTGCCACGTTTGCGCGATCAATGCGATAAACATGTATAAAAATAAACTTTCATTAAAAAAATGTTTTTTTTTACAAAAGTATTTTATCTTTAAAAATTATTTAAAAGATACGTATTTTATATCTAGTATTTCAGATACCATTCCAGACAGTTATTTGCATCTGGTATCTAAAATACTTAATTTAAAAGTATTTTGCATTTTGTATTCCAGATACTGTATCTATGGTATCTTGTACATCACTGCTGGTTTGTGGAGGTCAGATAGCATCCAGATAGTCTGGAAGCCAAGCCTAATATAGTTGGGAAAAGGCTAGGCTGTTGACGATGAAGAGGGAAAAAAATAAAAAATAAAATAAAATAAAACCATAGGTAAAATTTCATGTTTTTAAATTATTTCTTAGCATCTAATGTTACCTTACTTATCTTATTTATAAAGTTAAAATAAAAAATACATTACATCTAGTTTTTATACAACAGATTTCCTGGCATTCAAAATAAACCAGTTGCTATATACAGGCTCTTGCATAACACAATAACATGCAAGCGAAAGTGCATTTTTTAATGCAAGTTGGTAACACTTTTGACGCAAGATTATCTTGCTTTTAAAACCATTTACTTGCATATTCTTGCATTTTTTATGCAAAATTTTTGAAGTGAAATCAATAAAAAAAATCTTGCAACTATTTTTAAGTGTAAAAAGTTTGTATAAGAGTATCAAATATGGGATTCGATAACATTCTTTTTTTTATTTCAAGGTGTTTTTATTTTTATCTTATTGTCAGCGAAAATGCACTGATAAAAGAAATATATTTTCTGAAAATCTTATCCGTGTTACTGTTTTTTTTTTTTTAAACTGTAGGACCGTTGGCGGTTTTTTCATGATTTAACGAGTTCGCCATATTTAATATTCTCTAAACATTTTAAGGCAAAAAGCTTCATTATGAAAATCTTAGATAAATCATATAGAAGCTATCATAACACAGGGTGAAATACACAATTGTCAGTCATGTTTACTTAAACTTTACAAACAGAAAAAAATATAGAAAATATACCAGTAGGTACATTAACAAGCCATTTTTCTGTTTTCCTACCATTTGGTAGAATTGTAATTCAAAAGAAACTTTTCTGCCAGGCAAAGTTACGTCGTTTGGTGTAATTTTGTCCTCAATAGGCCCTCTGTTGATTTTAGTACAAGGCAAGATTTTTCGACAAACTTGACTGATAATTATACACTTTCACTGGCAATTTTACAAAATAACCCACAGCCATTTCGCGTATAGCTTGGTAAAAGTATTTTTATTTCATTAAACTTAAGTTAAAAATGCTCTACCCGTTGCCTAATAACTTAAGTTGCTTATGAGCTTTAACGTCGTACAGCATTTCATACAAACTTTCAAATTTTTTTTTTTTCGAAATGATTAAACCGATTTTAATGAAATTTCATACGCAGAAGCAGGATACATATGTCTAAAGATTTGAGTGAGATTTGTTCGAAATTTAAAAAAAAAAACAGTTGATTGGGTTTTAGACTTTCCATAGAAACAAAAATTTCCAATAATCTTTTATTTTAAAAGACATTTTGAAAAGTTTTCTCTCAAATTTTTAGACATAAGTATCCTGATTATGAGTATGAAGTTTCATTAAAATCGGTTCAGTCATTTCGAAAAAAAAATACTTGAAAGTTTGTATGAAATGCCGTAAGACGAAAACGCTCTTAAAATAACGTTTTTATAAAGTCCTATACACAGTGGGTATATTGAAATACATTTTTTTTTTTATGATAATGTCTTGCAATGTTGAGTTAAAATTCTAACATTGAAGTAACACTTTGGCGTTTACGCAGATAGGCCTTGCTATCCTATGGACAAAGATGAAATATCTCATCTGCCTGTAATTAACGGAGGTTAATCCAAATATCGTATGAATGAATGGGCAGTAGTACAGCCGCCAGTACTTCACTTCACTTCACTTAACTTCTAATTTTCTAATTAAACTAAACTTTTAATTTCCTAATGCTCTTATAGCAAGAAAGTTGAAAATCTATTAAAGAAAGTTGACAGATTGAAGTAGCTTGATGGCTGGCGTCTGTACATAAGAAAAAAGTACTTGGAACGACAATAAATATAGGTTATCGTATTGCGCTTCCGAATGGAAGACGGACTATAGGGAATCAATTGACGTGTTAATACGACTTTCAGGCTAGCGTATAGATGTACCAATCATGTAAATATGTTTTCTTTCTTACCAATATAGACCACTGTATACAGGACTACAGCCACTATGACCCATTATTATTGCGAAATAGTTAATTTAAAAAGTACTCCTTAACAAAAATAACTATAAAATAATACTCAAAGGCTTAACTTTGCGAAGGCGTACATTATTTTAAATTAAATATTTTAATAAATACAATGCCATCGACTGGCAACACCACCCTATTCGAATAAATATTTTTTTTATGTTTTAATTCATTGTTTTTTTTCTTTTAAAAGCGATAGTCTATGCGCTACTTTTTTGATAAAAAAAATATGCACCATAGTTATTTTATACATTTTTTTTCTTTTCAAAGACAACAAGGGTTTTAGTTGATTTTTATATTACAGTTTTGTAAAGCTTCGGTTTTTGAATATTTTGTTGTCTTTAAAAAAAATATTACATGAAGTATGCCTAAATGTACAGATCACAAAGTAGTTGTTCTAAAGAGATAATAATTTTCTTTGAAAGTTTATGTATGTCATTTTATTACAAACCATTTATTGCAAAAATACGTGTTTTTATCTTTTATCAGTATATTATACACGGTGGAAGAGAAACCGACGCTATAACAGTTACCACGTATTCAGGGGGCCTAAAATGGAAGCTTTATCAGAATCATAATATGAATCACATTAAAAATTTAAAATTCTTAAAATGGTCTTTATGGTTATGACCACAAAGTCCATTTTAAGAGTTTTTTTTTATGGCTGCTGTAACAGTACTTCCTTCAGTTTTTTTTCCTGAATTTATCATCGGTCATTAAAAAAAAAACAACTGTTCCATACATTTTAATCTTGTAGGTATTGGAAACGGCTGTTTTTTTTTATAACCGACGAAATATTTCTATTGAATTGTTTTTACGAAACCATTACAGTACTGAGTTTTGATTCATTGTTCTTTTTTCGGGCAAAAACTAGTATTTAAAAATATTATATATTTATTTTAGGTGTCTTTTAAATAATAATTACATATGTATGGGACAAGAATGTAACTTTAATATCTTTTTTAAACAACTACATTGTTTATTAAAGTAAAACCAATATGATTATACATAAAATGTCAAGCATCTCTTCAAAAAAGTTTGGGAAGGGATGAGTAACCCTTGAATGTACTTGTTTAGGTTTTTTTTAGATTTTTTGCCAGATTTCTTTTTATGTATAATCATAATAGTGCTTGAAACTGCGTTGTTATAATAAAGTCGAAGTTTTTTTTTGTTTCAATATTTTGTACTCATATTCAAAATAATATGCAAAGTAGGTACTACATTAGAAAAGAAAAATAAAATATACGATATCTGTCAAAATTCAAATGATCTAGAAAATTGCTTTTTTTTAATGGTAAAATATAAGAAATAAAAATACAATAACTGGGATTGATTTCAAAATGTATTTATTTTTGTGTCCTACAAAAGTTTTTTTATTGCATTTTTGACACGTTAAAAGTACCTAATTGGTACAGCAACTTTAAAAATATATTAATTAAAAAAAAAGAAAAATTCTACGATAAACGATGACAAAAATATCACTTTTTATACAAAATGGAACCAAAAAATATGAAATAAATAAATGATGACAAATATCATATTTTTATTTTGTTTGTCGTACCGAAATAACAAACGAAAAATATACAGTATTTTTAATCAGCATAAAATATTGTCCAGGTAGACTTAACTCCGTTTTTAACAGGGTAGTTACTATATAAAGCTTTACCCAACCGCGTAAAAAGGAAAGGGTTATGAGTTTTGTTCAACTATGTTGTCGTCGGCTTCCAGTCTAACCAGATGCAGCTGAATACCAGTATTTAAAATGAAACGGCTGACGTCTGCTCTTCAATCAATCAGTCGATATTCAGTCATTTGTCAGAAATGTTCATATTTTGACTGCTTTTTTGTGATCTTTATTAGTAGGTATTAACTACCCTGTTAAAAATAAGTTTTTTTTTATAAAAAAAAATCTTAACCTATATTATTTATATGTATATTTATTTATTGTGTCTGGTCAATCATTTTAGCTGATATTTAACTATAACCTTAAAAACTAATATTATAAAAACATAACATAACTTATAAGTAAGAGAAAAAAAAATATTTTACAAAAAACTTCTTAATTTACTTATTGCAACATAACGATGTCATAGACACCAGTGTTTTTTTTAAATCGTTTTTATTAAAATCTATGGTTTATATGATATCAGTCGTTTGTGGTAAATATTTTTGTTTTTTTTTTCTTACTTTCGCTTGGAACAATTTTGTTGGTAAACCCAAAAAAAACTAGGCTTAGGTTTACGTATTTTTTACAAAAAAAAAAACGAAAAAAACTTTTACAAATCAAATATACAATTTTTTTTAAAGAAATACATACAATATTTTTACTAAAGATTTTTTTTCTGTAAAAAACACGCAATCCCACTCAATTTTAAAATCGCTAATCGAGAACTAAGTCAAAATGGAATTCTTTTTTTTGTATCACAAACAATTTTTTTTTCGTTATTTTTACAAAAAACTTAGCTTTTAGCCTAACCTCCTTTTACAAGAATGAGAAGCTATACTAAGCTATTAATCGCAGCGGACATTCAAGCTGCAAGAAATCAGGACTGGCCTCTTTAAAAGCTATGAAAATTACTTTGAGTTGACAATTTTTGCCCCAAATAAGACATTTTTCTTAAAAAGTGGATAACACACACAATAAAATATAGGTACATTTAAAAACAAATTTCTTTTTTATTTAAACTTGTGACCGTTAGTTAAAAGGCGGACTTTTATACAACTTCACTATAGGTTACTGATAGGCAAGCTTTCATCCTATTTTGTCTATTAAACAGAAAAGTGGCATATATGCACAAAACTAAAAAAACTGCTACAAAACATTAAAAAATCCGATAGAAAGCTATTTTCACATGTGTCAAACGTCAACATTTATTTTGACAGGTGTCATTTTTGAAGAACAACTAAGGGAGTAGATTACATCATTGAGTTTGAACTTCAAATTCTGAATGGAGATATTTTTCTACCGATTTTTTAACTGAGAATTAGAATCCAGCCATCGGCTGACAAAAAAAAAAATATATATTTTTATAAAACGGTGAAATTGAAGAAATTAAACAGTTATAAATTCCGACATTTTTTTTTTACAAAAATCTTGCTGTATATTCTTTTTGCGAAAAACCTTTGTACACTTTAACAAAATTATTGCATAGTAGTCTTAATGTGTGTGTGTGTGCGTTACCATCTTGGGCACGGTGTATAGCTGGCGGGGGGTCACTGGTCGTAGCTTTTAGCTTTCCTGTCCATTTCATCGTCGTTTGTGCGGTTCATTGGGTGATCTGGGGGAGACAGAAAAGTTAGTTTGTCTATGCTAATATTTTAAAGACGTAAAGTTGTTTGTAGATTTGTATGTAGGGGTAATCTTCGGAACGAATGATCCAATTCAAAAAAAAATTTCACTGGCTGATAGCTACATTATTCGTGGGTGTTAAAGGCCATAAACTATAAAGGGTGTAACAAGACTCTTAACAAAGCCGAAAGGTACTTGTTTTCCCCGTCATTGCGATCATTTTTTTGTTCTAGACCATACCTGGGAACTTTCTAATTACGGAAATATTGGGGGGTCAAAGTTTTTCACACGTTTTTTTAATACATGTTTTTAAAGTAAGATTTTTACTTTAAACACCTCCACGACCCCCGTACTATTCAATCCATCCATCAGCACAATGTTTTGAGTGCGTTACATTGAGTCCTACCGTAAAACGTAATTTTTCACCCCAAAAAAATAGTCGTTTTCCAACAATATTTTTTGCGTAAAATTACTATAGTTTCATGTACAATTGGCACAAAATAAATCTGCTCACTTTTAAAACAAAATCCCGTGCATACGATATCCTCCAAATCTCCGTATCCGTAAGGTGCTCAGATTCATTTTATGCCGATTGATCGGCCCTAGATGAACCTGATCACCTTACGGACTATTTTTGCTTGCAGCATCCGGCCGCTATAGAAGCGCTTAGTTAAAAACTTTCTCCTCCTTGGTAATTTTTTGTTTTATTCCTATTAGTCAAAAAAAGGGTGGTCAAACATCTGTGACCATTAGCAGAGCCTGAGAATTTTAGTAAAACAGAAGACAATGTGAAGAGCACACTCTTTGTGCTGACCAATAGTAGTAAGGGTGGTGAACAGATGTGGATATCGTGTGCACGGGATTTTGTTTTAAAAGTGAGCAGATTCATTTTGTGCCAATGGTACATATTGCTTGATTGACGGCTTCGTGAATGGTCCTGTTACACCCTGTAGTTATATCATGCATATTAGCCGAGCTATCACAATTTTTACGGACGAAGTCGCGGGCGAAGTCCAAAGCTCTCAAAAACCATTATAACCACCCTAGAAAGCCATCAAATGCAGCCGCTGTGGACGAATTCAGCCAGATGGCATCATCATCATCATGTAGGTTATTGGAAGAATTTTCCTTAAACCGAATTCTAAAAGAGGACTCGGGTTCTGTGCTAATTTACGCCATACTTTTATTTTCTGTGGCGGATGAAACCCTTGATGCGGTTAAAAAAACAGCGTCGTAACGTGAATGTAATATCATGGTCGAAATGTTTTTAAAACCTGAACGGGGCAAGGTTTTTAACCACCTATGTTTACTGAAATCGCCAACCCGTCTCGAGCAAGCGTGGTGATCAATGCTCGTGCCTTCTCTGTTGAGAAGAGGCCTTTGCCCAGCAGTGGGACAGTAATAGGCTGGTATTATTATTATATTATTATTTCCTTTATTCATTTATAAACATATTAATTACATTTTTATATTCTAATTATATTCTAATATAACACAATATAAAAACATTTCAAAATATAAAAAATAGGAGCCCACCGGCATCGGGAACAGGGTCCGAGCTACCGATGGTCAGGGCTCTTGAGTGAGGAACCTCCTAACAATACGCGCCGTGTCCAGAAGTACTGCTTTCTGAATCAAGCCCTTGATCCAGCTGCCTAGCTATTATATATATTTACTTGCGAGAAACTTGTGTGGGCATGGTCCCCTAGGATGCGAGTAAAATCGCGGGTGACAGCTAGTTCAATAGTTACCTTGGTGCTGTGGCATCTTGGGTACGAGCACGACGTTGCCGTCGGCTGCCTGCTGCAGTGAGTACTGCTGGGACGACAGCGGTCTACCTTCAGGGTCGCGCAGGTTCTGAGAGAGAACATCATGGATAAGTAATATAACACTACGCCTGTTATACCCAAACGGTGAGGCAGAGGTGTACCTAATAGTACACCTACATTGGATGGGTGACCACCACTTGCATATCGAGGTGCCTCCGTGCCTCGGAAAGCACATTAATTCCTGGCCGTCGTTTTTGGATATTTGACAGTCGTAACAGGTAGTCTGGATGTCTGATAACCAGTCTTACCAAAGGGTATTGTATTACCCAGTACTAACTGGGTTGTGGAGGTCAGATAGGCAGTCGCTCCATGTAACATACTGGTATTCAGCTGCATCTGGTTAGACTGGAAGCCGACCCCAAAATAGCTGGGAAAATGCTAGGCAGGTGTTCATCATCATTTCAGCCGAAAGACGTCCACTGCTGGACATAGGCCTCCCCCAAGTGTCGCCACCCTGACCGGTCCCGTGCGACTCGCATCCAGCGGATCCCCGCAACCTTCACCAGGTCATCGGTCCACCTAGTGGGAGGCCTTCCAACGCAACGTCTTCCGGTTAGCGGTCGCCACTCCAGAACTTTTCGGCCCCATCGGCCATCCGTTCTGCGAGCAATGTGCCCTGCCCACTGCCACTTCAGTTTGGCAATTCTTCGGGCTACGTCGGTAACCTTGGTTCTCTTGCGGATGTCTTCATTTCTGATTCGATCACGCAAGGAAACTCCGAGCCCTCTCCATTGCCCTTTGGGTGACTTTAAGCCTTCGAATGAGGCCCATTGTGAGCGACCACGTGGTCCCGTATGTAATCACTGGCAACACACACTGGTCATAGACTTTCATCTTGAGACGCTGCGGTAAGTTGGACGAGAAGATACCGCGCAGCTTCCCGAACGCTGCCCAGCCGAGTCGGATTCGTTCGGGCAGATGATGAATAAGTTATATTATTTATTTAAACCGGGCTTTTCTAGGAGTAGAAGTTAAATACATATTTACCTGGAAAACATGTCGGTAAAGCGCTGCAAAGCGCTCTTTGACCCGCTGTCTCTCAGCGATGAGCGAGCTGTGGTCCCGCTGGGTGCGGATCTTGCGGTCGCGCACGGTGCGGACCTCGTCCGCGAGGGACGTGATCTGGTCTAGCTTACGTTTGCGGCAGTTCTGGGCTGCGACCTGTCGAGGGAATATTATGTTAAATACTAATCATAGCGTTGTTTACTGAAAACTTCGCCGCAAAAGCAATTACAGGTATTTATACACTGTAGATATATAGGGTCTATCTATTCATACACGAAATCTCTTAAGGGGTCATTGTACTCATGATTATGAACAACTTTTACTATGGGACCACCCTCGAAATCGCGAAAAAAAACAGCTGTTCCCTACAATATAATCGCATTACCTCGTCAAAATTTACTGAACAGCTGATTTTTTTTCTGCGATTTCGGGGTTGGTCCCATCGTGAAAGTAGTTCATAATGATGAGTACAATGACCCCTTAAAAGATTTCGTGTATGAATAGATACACCTTATATACTCATAAATAGGATGACACAATGAGCGGTATTATCGCTAAAAACGATAATGTTAGTCACTTGTCAAAATCATCTATACTGATCTATCCCTCAATAAATAATATAAATAATTAATATTATAAAGAGGTAAAGTTTGTGAGGTTGTAGGGGGTACTCTCTGGATCTACTGAACCGATTTTTAAAATACTTTCACTAATGGGAAGCTACATTATCCCCGAGTGCCATAGGCTATATTTACAACGTGCCCGTGGGATAATTTCAGACCAAAACGCGAGCGAAGCCGCGGACAACAGCTAGTTTTAGATAAAAAGCGATTTTGTTCCGGTTCTCATTTACCAGTGTCTAAGATTCACTTCAAAATCAACTGAAAAAGTTATATTGCAGTGACCTGGAGCTTAGAAAACGGTTTTTTGAACTTTGAATTGTGAAATTAGTTTGAATAAATATAAAAGACTCCTAGACAGCTTGAGGCACATTGAATAGTGAACCTTCCTTTATGTTTTTTAAGCTGCAAATTATCGAATCAAGACTTCAGATAAGCCGTTTGCAATGCATACAACTTCAATTTCTATCCCGCTAACAGTATGATCCACAATAAAAACCGACATACCTTATTCTTCCCACGCCGTCTGATATCCCTGATCAGGGAAAGCTGCGCCTCACTCAAGTCGTGCTTCGACAGCCTCTCGTTGAACTCGTCCATGGGCAAGTTGATGATGTCCTGCACCTCCAGGGGTATGCCTGCGGCCACTTGTACAGGTTAATGTGGGTATTTTTATGTATAACACTCTTTTTGTGGAGTATACAAGTCAATCTTTCTTAGACGGTCAATCTGGGATACTTTGCTCCAGATTGATCGTCTAATGGTACTTCGCTGACACTTTGCACTGCGTCAATACATAATTTTTATTTTTTTATTACGGTGACAGTATTGAAAAAAACGATTCTGTTTAGCTAATTCAGTATTTAAACCATTCATTATTACAAAAATATAATATTTAAATTGGATTTGCCTTCATTTGATATAATGGAATGCAATTTATCTATCTTTGAAAAACTCAGTGTGGTTTTACTGTTTTGATTTAATAGATCTGGATTTATCTTATTATTTTACGTTTTGAATTTACGTCGACTGACGGCCATGTTGAACAAACGCTATTAACAGATTGGATCTCAATTTAAAAAAAACTATCTCATAGATCTATCTGACTTAGATAAAATATTATGATTTTGAAGGTTTATTTCTCAAGAACCATGCGGATTTATACACAACTGATAAAATTATTTAAAAACTTTCTTTTTTGATACCAAAATCTTAAACATTCTCAGAATTGGATTTATCCGGGTTTGAAGTTAAGCGACAAAAAAAAAACAAATTCTTGATACATTACTTAACAAGTTCAAAAATTCGTTGCAAACGCAGTGAATATTGTTGATTGTTGCCAAAATTAATAGCCTTATAATTATCAAATCAAATCATTTATTTTTGCTGAATACACTGTTACAATGGTGTTACAAGAATTACATGTTTTAAGTGATTCTACCGTAAGGCATGCAAAAATTTATACAGTCATAGTTATTCATCAATTAATCAAAATAGACATTGAATTACTCCGCTGTATTCGCCATAAGATGAAATAAAACATGTAGCGGGTTCAAACTGGATAGAAATAGCAAAATCCAGAGAAGACTGGTTCACTTTGGAGGAGGGTTTTACCTGCAGAGCGGTTCTTAAAATGCAAAAAAACTCATCACGTAACTAAATTCAAAGCAAACTAACTAACACTAAAAACTAATTACACTTTGTGATATTAACAAAAATAACTTTGTAAACCTTTGTTAATTCTGTAGGAAATAAAAATGCATTTTTTATTTATTTTTATTTATCCTGAGGTTACTACCAGTTTTAACCCTTATGCCAATAAGTCCGCCAAGGAGAAGTTATAGGTGTTCGACCCTCGGTGAACTCAGTATTACCAACAGAAAAAATAAATAATTATCAAGAAAAATATATTTATAGACATAATTGCGACTAGTTTTCGTCCTTACCTAATGCCTTGGCCCTCTTCTCGTCGCGGGACAGGTGCTGCCCGCTGCTGGTGGCTGAGGAGCCTCCGTCTGACATGCTACCGTCCGTGAGCCGCCGGACTGTGGGAGACACATTCGATTTTAGACTTTATGGCTTCCGTTTAAGGTGAAAAAAAAAGTATATTAAACTTGTATCAATTATACAAGATACCTCAGGTATTATGAAGTTTTACAACTTCCAACTCCATTAGTTAAATCAGTCTGAATTTAAACCAAACAACTTTCCCAAAGAAACATATTTTTTTTTACTCATTAAACACTATCACAATAATACAAAAGCTGTATGAAATTCGCGCACGCGCGCCTGTAACCTATCAGCTGTTAGCCGCGTGACGCCGTTCTGTCTCATTACTATCGTACCGTGCAACAGTGGCAAAAGCACTATTTGAATAGTCGATGCTATGGTAAAAATAATAATCAGTCCAGGTTACTCTGGACGTACGTAAGCATCGTACAGTTACGAGCTCCAATATTTCCAATATGTTTACACTTTCCTAAAAGCAATTTTCGTGAGAAATAACGACTGTAACTTGAAGATAGGGTTGTTTTCATAAAAAAACCTGTTCCAGAATACTATGTTCGTAACAACATGAAATTTTAATCAGAACAGTAGGAAAAAAACACTTTTAGAATTTGTTAAGTGTTTACATATTGGTGCTTGTGACTGTACTCATTTGTTGGACTGTATACCTAAAAAGCTGGAAATAGGGACCTACCTCTCTTGTCCCTGACAGCAGCGGGTCGTTGGTCAGCAGCTGCCAGCGGCGCGCTGTAGGTGTGGTTGTGTCGTACTCGCTCGGGCGTCGCGTACGCGAACCGAGGAGGGGCCGGGCTGGGGATTTGGCTCTGTTCACAGAAAATTAAGAGTTAACAAGAGTTTATACAAGGCTTCGTGGCTGAATTACAGCCGTTCGCCGAGGATGGGTGACCATCCATTACATAGTTTCCTCCGTGCCTCGGAAAGCACGTGAAGCCGTTGGTCCCGGCTGTCATTTGTAGATCTCTGACAGTCGTTACAGGTAGTCAGTGGCCCGAAAGTCTGACAACCAGTCTTATCAAGAGATCTTATAACCCAGTACTAACTGGGTCTTGGAGGTCAGATAGACAGTCGTTCCATGTAAAATACTGGTATTCAGCTGCATCCGGTTAGACTGGAAGCCGATCCCAACATTGCTGGTAAAAGACAGGCAGATAATACCTCACCAGACGTCTGATTGCCACAAGCAAGCACACATTTTGTTTATAGTGCGACCATTGTTGCGCCACCTTAGTATCCCAGTATAAAATAGGTCTTATACAGCGTGTAACAGAAAGGGTATAATCATATGGAATACTATGGTACGGACCATCAAACTGAACAACTTTCTCTATGGGACCACCATCGAAATCGTAAAAAAATAATCAGCTGTCCCATACATTTGGGTCGAGTAGGTATTGAAATTTTGTATAAGACAGCTGATTATTTTTTTACGATTGCGATGGTGGTCCCATAGAGAAAGTTGTTCAGTTTGATGGTCCCTACCACAGTATTCCATATGATTATACCCTTTCTGTTACACGTTGTATAGGGTGACCGGTAATTTGTGAACGATACTTAAACACGTGATAGTACTCATGATAACAAACAACTTTCCCTAAGAAACATTATTTTTCTACTCATTCATTTTTTATCCCAATAACACATCAGGCGTATGAAATTCGCGCGCACGCGCATGCGACCTATCAGTTTTAGCCGCGTGATGCCGTTCTGTCTCATTACTATCGTACCACACAACGGTAGGTAGGCAGAGTACCCACGCGTGTTTAAGTATCGGTCACTAAGTACCGGTCACCCTATACAACGTGTAACGGAAAGGGTATAATCATATGGAATACTGTGGTACGGACCATCAAAGCGACCAACTTTCTCTATGGGACCACCATAGAAATCGTAAAAAAATAATCAGCTGTCCCATACATTTGGGTCGAGTAGGTATTGAAATTTTCTATGGGACAGCTGATTATTTTTTTACGATTTCGATGGTGGTCCCATAGAGAAAGTTGTTCAGTTTGATGGTCCGTACCACAGTATTCCATATGATTATACCCTTTCTGTTACACGTTGTATAATAGGCCATTTTGTTAAAAGTATTACCTGTAGTAAGGCATGGCTGGAATGCGCCGTGTTCAGGTCTAGAGCGGGGCCGTGGATGTTCGTGATGTGCGGCGGGGGCAACTGGGGCCGGGGGGCGAAGTCTACTGTGGTAAGATTAATAAATATAAGGTTATTTTTTATTGTAACAAGTTAAAGTAGTCCTTGTAGCAGTTACCGATGGTAAAAACACAACGGTCTGATAGCAGTGATAGCCTAGAGGTGTGACCGTCGGACAGCCAAGTCAAAGGTCTCCAGTTCGAACCCAAGACACGCACTTCTGATTTTTCGGATTCATGTGCGTATTGTATAATTATCACTTGCTTCGGTGAAGGAAAACATCGTGAGGAAACCAGCATGCCTGAGAGATTTTTCTCGACGGCATGTAAAGCCAAGTCAGAAGGCCATGGGCGGCATAAATACTCTGACACCAGGTTAGGCACTAACCACACGATAACGAAGAAGAATCTATTTGACATTCAATTAGAGATACGGTTGTCAAAATTTTTTTACCAAAAGTATTACGTCGGTTCAAATAATTTTGGATACAATGATGGCTATCGTTTTTGAGCTCACCAGATGGCGCCACTGTCGAGTAAGGTCCTGTCAGTAAATACCAATTACTTCAGAAAAAGTTTATTTTATTACGTATAAAAACATAGTGTAAACTTCAGATACATATTTGCAATATTCTCCCTAAAATTAGCAAGCATTAAAAAATCATTTTACCTCCAAGTACTAAGAAATAAGATCCTACTTGCTACTTAAAATATTCAAGTCATAATTAATCAGCAATAGCTCAATCTAGACCACAATCGTGAATATTAGTAAAAATACGTGATAAAAAAGCACGCAACGCGCGAATACTCTATGACATCTGACATTTCGGTGACCTCGCGCTACACTAGCGCCTCCAGCGGTGAATTCATACCCGATATCTCCTCCATTCGGAGGATTTTTTTAAAGATATTTTTTCGAAGTTCTCTGATTTTATTGAATTTTGATTGAATTTCAGATTAATTATATTTTTTTTGAACGCTTACCGTTATGCATATGCATATTATCATGGTGGTAGGTCTGTTCGGGGCATTCGTACTTCACGACACCTGGTCTGCCGACCGGCTCCAGGGCTGGGGCGGGTTGCTCCTGCGAATACAATGGAAACATATAATATCACGCCTGTTTACAGCGAAGAGATAAGCAGAGGTGTACATAAAGTATATTTACACCTCTCGTGGAAATATAATAAAATCATATTTTTTTACTGAGGAATCAAAAAAAAGGAGGAAAAAATTCGCTTCTAATATTAATTAGAAGCGAATTTTTTGTTTTATCAAATCAATGAAAAATTACGAAGATATAACGCATCAAATAATCGAAATGAGGGCTGTGACGTCACTTGTCAGTAAAAAGTGTACATGCAAGTGACGTTACGCGAGAGTTCGACGCACTGTTTCATCTTTATTTATTTTTTTAATGAAAAAGAAAAAAATACGTATCTAATATTTTTTTGAAATGTATCTGACGGACTAATCAGATTTTTTTTTCGTTCATCTACCTTATTTTAAGTCCCAAGTATTTTATGGAGATAAAAAAATTCCATCACCATTTTTACAACTACGAGTATATTGGGGTCGACTATAAAGCCTAACCGGATGCAGGGTTCAGAATTCGATAGTTATATTATAAATTAGTGTCAGAAAAACCAAATACCACTTTGCCCGACCTGCGAATCGAACCCAGTACAACCAATAACAAAACCAGTTTGTAACTGTCCGGAAAAAAGCCTCTTAGTATTCAGTTGGTTTGTCTGTCACATCTTTACACCAAAACTACTGGTCCAATTTCGATGAAACTTCTCAGACAAGTAAGTTATTAATCACGCAAGTTTTCTCAATAAAAATATTTACCTGAAAGCATCGTTTCCCAAACATATGGTGTTTCTTCTGGGCTTGGTGCGGCGCAGCGCGCTCGCGACCGAATGAGTTGTCGTACGGGCGGAACTTTGAGCTGTATGACAGACAAAATAAACGTCATTGTTGCTTATCTCATCTCGCTGATAATGGTTAGAATGCTGTGTCATGAACAAGGCTATGAGTTGTTTTAAAACAAACACATTTTGACGACAATATCAAAATGTAAAAGTCATTATATGGATTTTCGGATACATTGACTAGTGTTTTGCTCGCGGATTCGAGTGTCGAGAGGTTTTTATTACATTTGGACAAAGCCCACAATTGAAGTCAGAATTAAAAGCGGCGACAACAACAATAGGGGATGTACATGTCATTTTTTTTTTTACTTAAATCAATAATATGCAGTACTATCAACCCAAGAAAATATTTAAAAGTTAATTTCAACTACTGCTTGTCGCACAAAAAAATATTAAACTCCTACAATTTCCTACGACAGTTCAAACGTCCATGACTCGCGGCCATTCAAGTTATAGCATTTGATGTCACTTACCTCTATCTGCCTTGTTTAAATATAATTTTTTGCCCTTAATAGAATAGTTTTACTATATTGTAAGTGCTTTATTAAAGCAAAAATTGCAATAACAATATTATAGTAAAATCTTAGTGAAACTTTAAGTACTTTTCAATGAAAAGTGTTTCTTTGACACATATCATTTGACGTCACTACCGGAATCGATGCGTTTTGTGTTTGCGTTCCGTTTCACCAAAAACACGCTAAATAAAATATTAAATAGTAAAATAAGTGTTGTATTAGAGAATTAAACAAGTGTACCACAATGTTTTTATAGGCCAATACAAGGCATTTTTAAGAAATAAAAAAAGTTTTGTATTTCTTGCATATATACTTTAGTGAACAATGAGGGCTATCGTTTCTGAGCTCACCAGATGGCACCAATGTCGCTTATGGTCATGTCAATAATTCTATTTTGTACTTTAAAGTACCAATAACTTCATAAAAAGTTAATTTTATAACGTATAATAGCATAGTGTAAACTTCAGATTCATATTTACAATATTCTCCCTAAAATTAGCAAGCATGAGACATTTAAAAATCATTTTACCTCCACAAATAAGACCTTAAGTTGCTACTTAAAATCTTCAAGTCATAATTAATCAGGAATGTCTCAATCTAGACCGCAATAGGGTATATGCAAGAAATAAAAAACTTTTTTTATTTCTTAAAAATGTCTTGTATTGGCGCATAAAAACATTGTGGTACACTTGTTTAATTCTCTAATACAACACTTATTTTATTATTTAATATTTTATTTAGCGTGTTTTTGGTGAAACGGAACGCAAACACAAAACGCATCGATTCCGGTAGTGACGTCAAATGATATGTGTCAAAGAAACACTTTTAGTTGAAAAGTACTTAAAGTTTCACAAAGATTTTACTATAATATTGTTATTGCAATTTTTGCTTTAATAAAGCACTTACAATATAGTAAAACTATTCTATTAGGGCAAAAAATTATATTTAAACAAGGCAGATAGAGAGAAGTGACATCAAATGCTATGACTTGAATGGCCGCGAGTCATGGACGTTTGAACTGTCGTAGGAAATTGTAGGAGTTTAATATTTTTTTGTGCGACAAGCAGTAGTTGAAATAATTTTTTATTATTTATTGGGTTTATAGTACTGCATTTTAATGACGTAAGTGAAAAAAAAATTACATGCATATTCCCTATTGTGAATAATAGTAAAAATACGTGATAAAAAAACACGCAACTCGTGAACGTCAATGACATCTGACATTTCGGTGCCATCGCGCTACACTAGCATGGTGAATTCACACGCGATAGCCCCCATTGAGAGACAACTTGGGACAATTGGGGGGGTCTCTGACACAACTGACAACGACGTCTGCACAGTTGCGCTAGCATTTTTTTTCTCTATCTGGAAATCCTCAATGGATGTCCTCAGTTATGGGAAGAGCGTGATAGACCCCGCTATCAGACTCGTGGTTTTAGTCAGCTAAAACCACGCAAGTGTGCGAGGACACACCGGGGTGGTTACCCCGGTGTGTCCTCGCACACTTGCGTCGGGGGGCAGCGGGATCTAATGCGACTTCTGCTGCCCCGGGCTTGGTGCCACAAGAGTAATTCCAGTGTGGGAAAGAGATGGCGCTAGATGACCTGTATAGCTCTGTCTCTTTCCCACACTGGAATTACTCCTGTTTAATACATCATGTAACTTCCCTGGTGGCCTACCATGACGTTTTAGAGCAGGAGTAATTTCAGTGTGGGGAAGAGATGGCGGTAGACGACCTGTTTAGCTCGTCTCTTTCCCACACTGGAATTACTAGCTTTAGGACGTCATAATAACCCCCCTGATTACCTCGGTCGAAAGAGGCACAGTTACGCTAGCGAATTTATCTGGATCACACAGGTTACTGACCTGTGGAACTCCTGAGCAGAGTCGCTACCATCGCACCACTCGCCGTCAGATAGGGAGGGCACGCGCTCAGAGCCCATCGACGAAACGGCGCTGTCGGAGGCCGAGTCACGCTCTGAAACAACGAGATTTATTGGTTAATATATTTGACAGGTTTAACAGTTGACGTTTAGGAGCCACCATTTTGAATTTTTCTGAGAAGTCGGTATAAATTTCACTAAAACGTAAGTAATTTGTTCACTGTTTTTAGATACGTTATCGGATATTATTCTATACCTACGATGATATACTCCAACTGATTTATGTCGCTAACAATAGCAACTAAGGGGCCATCCTTTTATTACGTCAAATATTAAGGGGGTCGGGCGATGAAGTGTATTTCCAACTCTATCTGTATAGATGTAAAATTGCAGAATATATGATGTCACACTAGGTAGGGGCGAGTACCACAAATTTGACCCGCTGTGACAAGGACGTAATTTATGCATAGCCCATTTTTTTTTACGGAAGGTAAATCATCAAATAACCCCCCCCGCTCTGGGCTGAGCAGGAGGGAGTGTCAGACTTTTACTGCTAAAACCCATCCATGTTCCTTCCTTTGCCCTTTTTGTTCCAGGGCCGCGGTATCTCTTTCGAACAGTCCCGCAACCCTGGCAGGCATCGGTCCTTTCGGAGCCCTTAAGATAAAATGCCCCTCGGAGTACACGAGCAGGATCTTATTATACACCTTAAAGAGTGCACGGCTCCTTTTTAAGGAAATATCTCGCCGACTGGTCGACACTTTGTGTGACCAGAGGGCTGGCTCTTTCTTTGGTCAAAGAATTAGCATTGCCATTCAACGTGGCAATGCTGCCAGTCTTCTGGGCACGTTTCCGGATGACATCGACGGGGAGGAGTACTTTGACGCCTAAGTGTCCTATTGTCGTCGTTGTATATATGTAGGAACTTAGTTTTAGTCGCATTATTTTAGTTCTATTTGTAGTCTGTATATAATGTACATAGTAGAATAAATACATCTTAATACCTTAAAGATTTCCTTGGACTTTCTCCGATTTAAATAATATAATTTCGAGTAACAGACAGCAATTAATGCTAAAAGACTAAGATATTAATCAATTTGAACAGTCACACAATCTAAATTTATTAAACGGAAATGGGTATTTACAATTGTCTGAAGATAAAATATATAAGCCATTAACAGTCTTTATTTATCTCTGTACAATTTTTTTTTCGAGGATCCTATGATGGTCCCATGGGGATAGTAAGTTGTTCTGTGTACACTTAAGATTAATTTTTATCGTACGCCGGAACTGTGATGAATTTAAGCAGTGATAGTCTAGTGGTGTGACTGTCGGACTGCCAAGTCATTGGTCTCGAGTTCGAACACAAGCCACGCACCTCTGATTTTTCGGATTTTTGTGCGTATTGCATAATTATCACTTGCTTCGGTGAAGGAAAAACATTGTGAAGAAACCAGCATGCCTGAGAGAGTGAGAGGTATAGAGGCCCATGGGCGGCATAAAAACTCAGACACCAGGTTAGACACTAACCACACGATTGTTATATAATAGTACGCCACAACTGAGACGAAAAATAAATGTAGCCATGAGGAAAAATTATGACGAGATGACTATGCGAATTTACGACAATATTGCAATTATAAAAGTTACTTAGTATTTTAATCTCTCAGATGATGAGACATTTATATATTCAGTCAGTATTGAAGTTTTAAAATTATTGTCTTTAAGTGAATGCTCTGTTGATAAAACATGACGTTTTGGAAATGAAGCTACTTCATCCATCTGAGACAGTGTTTGGAAATCCCCAGCGCAGTTTTTGAAATTATTCAGTCATATAATAAGGAAAAAATGCAATAATAGGGAATATGCATGTATTTTTTTCCCTTAAATCAATAAAATACAGTAATATCAACCCAAGAAAATAATTAAAAATTAATTTCAACTACTTACAATTTTCTACGACAGTTCAAACGTCCATGACTATCGCGGCCATTCAAGTCATAGCATTTGATGTCACTTCCCTCTATCTGCCTGGTTTAAATCGAATATTTTGCCCTTAATAGAATAGTTTTACTATATTGTAAGTGCTTTATTAAAGCAAAAATTGCAATAACAATATTATAGTAAAATCTTAGTGAAACTTTAAGTACTTTTCAACTAAAAGTGTTTCTTTGACACATAGCATTTGACGTCACTACCGGAATCGATGCGTTTTGTGTTTGCGTTCCGTTTCACCAAAAACAAGCTACATAAAATATTAAATTGTAAAATAAGTGTTGTATTAGAGAATTAAACAGGTTTTTACGAGCTAATACGAGTATAGGCATTTTTAAGAAATAAAAAGTTTTGTATTTGTGTACTTTTGGAAAATCATGACAATTTTAAAGAAGGGCGTAGATTATTTGCAATTTAGTCCTTACTACAATGAACAAAGAGTTGTAACTATTTTGCATATCAGCTTAGCTGGTGAGCTATCTAACCTATACATAATTATAAAGTAATTTTTATACTTTTGTGAAATCATGCCGATGACAAGAGCGTCGATTATTGCAATTTATTCCTTACTAGCGACCCGCCCCGGCTTCGCACGGGTCAATGTTATACATATAAACCTTCCTCTTGAATCACTCTATCTATTAAAAAAAACCGCATCAAAATCCGTTGCGTAGTTTCAAAGATTTAAGCATACAAAGGGACATAGGGACAGAGAAAGCGACTTTGTTTTATACTATGTAGTGATTACCAGAAACATAAGAGCACCTAGTAATAATTTTGAAAATCAGCTTAGGTGGTAACGCAGTTTTTACTGTTCGTCTGGCCTTACACATAATTAATCTACTTGTCTGTGTCATTGTAACTCCTAAACCGATGAACCAATTTTAAATAAGGTTTTTTTTTGTTTGAAAGGTGATTTGTAACTGTAATGTGTACATACCTGTGATCATCATATGAGAATGATTGTGGTGTGGAGCGTGGTGGGCGCTGGCGCCATCCAGCATACGCATCGTGTACATGCCTGAAACAAAAACATGAATAACGTTATTCATTTAGAAGACTGCTGAGATGACGAGTAATAGAGAAGTATGGAAGAAGAAGACATGCTGCGCCGACCGCGAATGAATTAGGTTCAGTGCAAGAGAGTGATGATTGCCGTAGCAAAGGAGAAGAACTGGAGTATCAAACTCCTAAGTCATCATCAAGCATTTTCCCAGTGCCAGTATTTTACATGGAGCGACTGCCTATCTGACCTCCACAATGTAGTTATAGTTCGCGGTACGTAAGTTGAACCAAAATGGCGGTCGTCCGCGCAGGTAAAATTATGGATTGAGACCGATTGAGACCCGAAAATGTGTTAGAGGTCGCGGCACGTAAGTTAAACTATGACCTTAAATGCGCAGTAACACATTTTCGGTTCTCAATCGGTCTCAATTCATAATTTTATTTTACCTGCGCGGAGGCCCGCCATTTTGGTTCAACTTACGTGCCGCGATCTGTAGCTTAGACAACAACAAACTCTAAAGTAAGCATACAAAAGTCTTGGCTTGCTTTTCGAGACATAGTATTTTGATTTTTTTTACCTTGATCGTAAGCCGAGATAGAAGTCCAATTGATAGTAATATCAACTTATGAATGAATGCAAAACATGATTCACCAGATTATATAACACGTATAAGTATTACTCACACGTTCAACATTTTACTAAACGCTTTATCTTTAAATTAGATAAAATTTGTATCTACGCGCGAATTTTCGGTACATTTTTTTTTAAAGAAATTTAATTAATTATGCTAATCCCAAGTAGTTAGCACGTGCTACGACTACGTAGTATTTCTGTCTCTGTTGCACAACTCTCAAAGAACAAGGGAAAGACAGAGAAAGGAACTTGTCATAGACAAAAGCACATGTTCTAGCTGACACTGTCTAACTACAAAGGAATGACAGAGCTGGCAATATATCATAAACAAAACCACAGTATATCACAGCTGAGCCTATAATACAGCCTAGCCTATTCCCAATATGTTGCGGTCGGCCTCCACTTAAAGCGGATGCAACTGACTACCAGTATTTTACATGGAGCAACTGCCATCTGATCTCCACAACCCAGTTAGGACCAGGTAATTCGATACCCCTTGGTAAGACTGGTTGTCAGACTTCCGAGCCGCTGACTACCTGTAACGACTGTCAAAGATCTACAAATGACAGCCGGGACCAACGGCTTAACATGCTTCGCGGAGGAATCTCGGTATGTAATGGGTGGACCATCCCAGGCAAGCTTGGCTTAACCAGAAGATCGACCAAAGCGGCTATTAATATTTAGCTATGAGATTCTTAGATCTTTCACTCTATACAGCGTGTAACAGAAAGGGTATAGTCATATGGAAGATTATGGTACGGACCATCAAACTGAACAACTTTCTCTATGGGACCAACATTTCAATACCTACTCGACCCAAATGTATGAGACAGCTGATTATTTTTTTTACGATTACGATGGTGGTCCCATAGAGAAAGTTGTTCAGTTTGATGGTCCATACCACACTATTTCATATGCATATACCCTTTCTGTTACACGCTGTATATCCAATAAATCTAAAGTCAGGTTGATTAGGAACAAACACAACTAAATTACTCTTTGGTATTGTATACGGCCTCGGTAGGCGTGACTTGCATCGAGCAATACGCGCGTACGTCACTTGTTGACGTCGAGTGAGTACCGTGGCGATGACTTGAAGCATGCTAGGTGGATTGAAGCGCGACGGTAGACCGCGATATTCAAATTTTCTTGCGTTTTTTGCAATTTGCCGGTCAGTGTCAGGTTGTATGTTGCTTAAAATATGATTCGCGTAACTATATTTGTTTATTATTGTTATTTATTTATTGATTAAAAAGGTGAATAAAGAATGAAAAAAAATCTAATTAATAATGTCCAGTAAGTCAGTAAGTAATGAAAATCAACCACCTAACTATAATTATGAAGAGGTCAGATAACACTAAATAAGTGCCATTTACCACCGGGGTGGTAAACGCCACAAGTCAGTGCCAGCCACCACCCCGGTGTTAACCTCAAAGGGGACAAGTGGGAATAAAGGGTATATCGTCGTTGATAGTCCAATTCCGCGTAACTAACATTGTTAAATACCGCGGATGTGCACTTTCGCTGATTTTACAGGAGGGCCAAAAAACTAATTTTCTAAAAAACTAAACGGCCGAACTTTGAACGAACTTGATTATAGGACCGTTTCGTTCTCTTTAATCTAATGTACTATTTTTAAAGTTAATATTCCCATTACTTTATTTACAAAGTTACTTACGCGGTATAGTTTCAAACGATTTTGGATCATAGACAGTACTTACGCGAAATTGTGAAAAAAATAATAAAAGAAACACAATCTAAATCAACATTTATTTAATAGTATTAATTATTTAAATGATTAAGTTTAATCATAAATATTATATGGTTATAATAGACTAAATTATCCAAAACGTGAAAT
This sequence comes from Eugnorisma glareosa, assembly GCA_947578425.1. NCBI lineage: Eukaryota > Metazoa > Arthropoda > Insecta > Lepidoptera > Noctuidae > Eugnorisma > Eugnorisma glareosa. Next base: position 4,233,480 of record OX387984.1, read on the forward strand.
TTAAAAAAAAAACAACAAGTATGAAAAATTATCAAAAGTAATAAAGAGTATTTCTTCTATAAACTAACTCAGCTTATAAACTGCAATTATCAAATAATGCAGGACCATTTTGGAAAATCAAATAAAAATATAATGATTGAATAAAATAAAACTTATTTAGCAACTAAGAATGAGCTGATGACATTATCATTTAGAAACAAATCAAGCAGTCTCAAAATTATCGCTTTTAACTAAAAAATCTAGAAACAGTCTTCTATTATTAATACCTTTGGAGTTAACAAATTAAAAATCATTTGGAAGCAGATTTACTAATACAAATGGGCGCGGATACGCGGCTTTCGTGTCGTAACTTGTTCGTCGAATGATCCGCGGTATTGTTATTTTTGATATACTACAGAATACTACTCTTCCCATTGGTCTATTCAAAAAAATGTCATACGGGTCGACGCCAATCACAATCACCTTCCTATAGCCGCGAAATCTCATTTTTGCTCTTTTCGTACATACGCGGTATTTGACAATGTTAGTTACGCGGAATTGGACTATCAACGACGATATCCCCAATGCGATAGCGCGGTTTTTAAATTAACTTATTTACAATGAAAAACGTAAAAACGAGTAGTACTAATACAATTTACACAGTAGAGTAGAAAGGCGTTCGTGGTTCGATTACCAACATGTTATCTGCACCTCGTCTTGGAGGAGGACTTTTGGGCGCAGGGAGAGGTATCCGTCGCTTCCACGGGCAAGTGCCATATGAACGCACAGTGACATAGTGCACAAGTGAAGTGTTACTAACTAAGTTTTAAGTTTCTATTTACTAACATAATTTGTGTTATGTCATATGTACGTTAGTCAGTAAGGTATATATCTATGGGCTTAGTTAGCCTGAAAATAAATAGTTGTTGTTGTAGTACAGGGCAGTATATCTACAGTACTTTCACAAGTCATTACGCCTTGTGTCTGTGACTGTAGCTTCGCCTTTGTTTTTCTGACATTCAAAAGTGCCTGTTATGGTCTAATTGAAATAAATGCTTTTAGTTTGTGTTTATTGGTGATAATGATAGTGCTGTTGTTACTGCGTTAAAGTTTATGTTTGTATGGATGGCACGAACAACAACAATGTAATTATATTCTAATTGCAACATAATTTCGTATAATCATTGTGAATTGCGTAAATTATGCTGCATTAGCGTTCTGTCGCATTGATAAGACGAATCCTTGCTGAAGGCTTATTCAAGTCGTTACATATTGGTTGCTATCTTTACGGTCAGCCAATCACAGCGATTACAGTGTTACATAGGTCTTTAGACGCGTATGGCGTAGATGGAGAGCGGTCTTGACGCGTTAGTTCCGATTTTCGCCACGCGTCAATAGATCCATTTACGGACGCCAGCACGTCAGGCTACTACAATCTGGCAAATTTCTTTAATCGATTTTCAACTTTATCGCTAGCATTAGGTGCAAGGTTGATGCTGGCGTCTGTACAGTTATAAATTTAGAATCGACTGCAGATTCATTGATAACTCTGAGAACATAATACGTATTATATTCAAAACAGGCTCGTTCTGCATACCATACATTGAATTTGAAAATAGTACTGAATTCAGTTTGAGCACAAAACATATTGTATTTAAAATTGACAAGTCATAAGGAGAGAGACCAAAGAACATTCTGTTAGGTCTTGAATTCAAACTATGGATACTTTACGTCACATATATTGTAAAAGAAATTGTAACCACACGTCACTCTCCCGCGCACTCCCGAATAAACTGTTCTATCGATCGGTGTCGTGCCAATCGATAGTGCTGCCCGTCCTGCTACGCATAGGGTTGGGACAACCATGGGATTGTCGCTATCAGTTCGGCCTTCCTGACTCTCCTGCGTCCTGCATGAATTTTGACAGGGTTTGACAGAGCCCGCTTTCTTAAACTTCAACCAGCTTAAATATGCAGGCGTGAAAACAGAATTAAAATAAATGTACCAAGTTTGACATATCGATGCAAACTTGACAAGCAGCGACACCTTAAACTGCACACTTACGGCTGTTTTCTGTTTCTTACTTACGTATAACGGTCAGTTAATATGCCTTACTCTAGTAGCTATCGGTGTTTCTATAAACAAAGTTAGCAATTAATTGACAGGAATATCCTATCCACGTCACATATCTGTCTCTCGGAGAGTTGACAGTTGATGTTTCTTTAACTGTTTATCTGAGATAGCAACGTTCCGTTAACTGTTAGTAAGTTAATGAAAACGGCCGTTATAGTGGTCATACTTATATCGCTATTACAGATTTTGAATAAATATATTTAAAAAAAAACTAGAATAGGTACTGTGAGGACACCATAGGTATTTAAAAACAAACATGTTACGCCAACCACAAATTCAAGAAAAAGATAAGGAAGTTAATGATCTTAAAAAATACATTCACTAGGCGGGCATTGAACCTTACGAACCATAGTGCAAAACTTGAAGGACTCCAAATGTAACACTGCATAATGTTACGACATTATTACACCACACTTACTCAATAGAACACACACTTACAACGAAATTGAAACAAAAAAAAAAATGATCTGTCAAAACCAACTGTCAAAAAAAGACGCACACTAAAAAAAAATACGTGTGCGAAATTTTAAATTACGCACCTACCCTTAAATCCTTAAAAATGTCCACCATTTTGAATGAAAACCAAAACAAACAGTGAACTAAAAAAAATCCAATTCGCACATCACCAAGAATTACTATTGGAGGCAAGTAACAACACAAATGAATGACATACTAAACTAAGTAAAGTAACAAAAATATTTAATAAAAATTAAACTCGACTCACGGTGATTCGCGAAAAACCACGATATCGGAAAGAACTGAGCTATGGAAGTACAACAATCTTATCAAAAAGTGTTTATCTCGTATCTAAGGTTATGTAAAAAAATATGTCGACCAATCATGATTGTTCATTTTTTTTTTAATTTACGTGTCAGAAAATCGTGGGATTTTCGATTTTGATCCCTATTTTGAGTCAGAATAGGGTTCGGTTGAAATACAAAGCCTTTGTCGCTATGGGTTTTCCCATCGACAAGTTCGATTTTTTCAAACTTACTCTCATCCTTTATTTAATTTTAGCCCCACGAAATAAAGTAAAATAGGAATTTAATAAAATTAAAAACAAGAGCGAGGCGATCAAATATTTTTCTGTAAATATCTAAAGAGCTTTTAGTATTATTGATTACCTACTATATTTTATTACGAATTTCAAAATAAAAAACGCTGTTTTTTTAATATGTCAATTCTTGTTTTTTTTTTTTTTTCCTTTATCTGTGACAAAAAGTCTAGCCTACTATCAAAACTTGATCAATCATTTTGCGTAAACAAATTATGAGAGCATAGTACTCGCAACCGGCGTACGTGTGTGAGCACATGTATGAACGAGTAATGACGATGCCATCTAGCCGATTTCGGCTCCAGCGACTGCTTTCGATGGCTTTCTAGGGAGGTTGTCGAGAGCGTCGGTGTGCTGCTGTATCATGTGCTCTGAAGTGGGTAGCATATCCAACTTTGGCCAAAAAACTCCGAGCACAACGAGCTCATTACTACTCAATTTATAGTAACTATCAAAATAAAAATCGGCCAAGTGTGACTCGGACTCGCGCAAGGTTTTTTTTTTTTTAGTTAATGGTACGGCCATGATCTAAAAAAAAACGCGTTTGTGGTATGGGATCCCTTAGATATTTATTTTGTTCTATATTTAGTATTTGTTATAGCGGCAGCAGAAATACATCACCTGTGAAAATTTCAAATGTCTAGTATCACGGTTCATGAGATACAACCTGGTGACAGACAGAGAAACAGACAGTGGACTCTTAGTCAAAGGATCCCGTTTTTACCCCTAGCTCATGGAACCCTATAAATCGGATTTTCAGTTAGTGGAACTTCCTATCTCTGAGCTAAACAATCTATGCCCGTCATGATGACACGACATTATATAATCTATGTTAAGTTACATTTTATTTATTTTGTTTTTTTATTTCCCTCTGTTATCTCTGTATATGACGTTGAACCTACGTATAAGCATAATCTGACATAGATACAGTGCTGTAGTCCTTTACAGTTAATTTTATCGCTAAAAACTGCAAGCCAACAATAACCTTATGTGTACGGATATAAAGTGTACTATAATTTTGACAGACTGGACAGTGACAGCAAACTAATAACGACCTTATTGCTAAGAGCATAAAGATTTATGTGATTTTGGCAGCGATGCAAGGGCGTGGCTAAAAGACAATGCTACTCTAGTGACTTTCAGGTAACATAACATCACGGCTGCAATCCCTGAAGGATTAGGCAGAGGTGTACCATCGCACCAAAATGAATCTGCTCACTTTTAAAACAAAATCCCGTGCACACGATATCCGCATCTGTTCACCACCCTTACTACTATTGGTCAGCACAAAGAGAGTGCGGACCAATAGTAGAAAAACAAAAGAAAATATGCGACCTTTTTACATTATCTTTTGTTTTAAAAAATTCTCAGCCCCTGTTAATGATCACAGATGTTTGACCACCCTTTTTTGAGTAATAGGAATAACACAAAAAAAGACCAAGGTGGAGAAAGTTTTAAACTAAGCGCTTCTATAGCGGCCGGATGCTGCAAGCGAAAATAGTCCGTAAGGTGATCAGACTCATTTTGGGACGATTGTACCTAATAGTACACCCACATTTCGCCAGTTACGTTTAATCCCATGTAAAAGGGGCCAGGTCGCATTCGCGACTGCTGTGCACGAGGTCCTGGGTTCGATTCCCGGGTCGGGAAAATTGTTATTGGGTGTTTCTAACAGGAATTTCTCAGTAAAAGCCACGGAGACTGGATTTGTGCCCGGTTGACGGCAATAGGTTCGCCCCCTATTACTTGGGACTTAAACATTATCAGCGCAATAAGGTGTAGTATTAGGTACGCCTCTGCGTAACCATTCGGAGATTCCAGTCGAAATGTTATGTTGTATCTATACCCGGGTAGATTAGAAGGCGTGGTATATACGGAGACCCTAATAGAGTTGGGGCCAGGAGATACACTGGCCTACATCATGGTAATCGATAGCTTATTTTTTTTTGCATTGAATCATTACTGAGCAGAATTCTAGTATCGTCTTGCTGTACAGGTATCACGCCCAATTGTTTATCAAAGTAATAAACCTAGACAAAATTGACTGTCATGGTGACAGTTTTCTGATTTTGAATTTAGAAGGCCGAGCCCCCAAATCTATATTTAATATTAAGCTGCAGAGTTTGTTTGGTTGAACGCGCTAATCTCAGGAACTACTGGTTCGAATTAAAAAATCTTTTAGAGTTGGATAGACAATTTATCGAGGAAGGCTATAGGATATATAACATCACGCTGAGACCAATAGGAGCGGAGCATCAATGAAAAATATTGCAAAAACGAGGAAAATTGTATTTTTATAATAATTTCACGCGGACGAAGGTCGCGAGCAACAGCCAGTCTTGAGATAAATGACACATGAGTTTGATGTACAGAATGACGGCTTCGTCGGTCCGTTTACACCTAGTTTATGTCACCATGTAAATTGCCTGCCTGAATTTAAACTCGCGAATTAAACCTGTAATTCGGGACAGTTACCACTGGATTAGTACTGCTTTTCAGGCATACTATGGATTTGAAAACTATGTTTCGCCTCCTATCGTGCCCCAAAACAAGCAATCTATAAGACCTCTATGCTGCCGACGTAGATGCCGCACAAGTAGCGACCGTGCAAGTATATCGGACTAATCAAACCAATTTTTAGAGATAAAGACTTCGCGAATGATGAAATACTTATGACCTCTTACTAATGTATCCGAGCCAAACCAAATAATTTTTGAAAACTTGAAGCGTATTCGTATTAGCCCAGAATTCTTACCATCATAGTATTTGTAATATCTATTCAGATATTCCACCGGATCCGGATAGTACAGAGGGCTTCGCAAATACGGCGCCATTGCGAAAAATGGCTGCGCGTATGCGAAGTTTGCTACTCTCAAATCCATCTTGAATCCTCAAAAATCTTTTCAATCTTTATTCTTTATTTTTCTTTTTATATAAAATATATATCTTCGTTTATTCTTTTGTATATCTTCGCAATTATTTCGGCGTTACGTTAAATAATTTCGTTTGATTACTCAGCCGCCATTTCCATAACGGAATTTCCCGTGACGCCGGCAAGTAACAAATATGTAAATACTAAGCTCTGTTGATCTTAATATAAACAGTAAACCATTGTGTTTTATCTAAAACTAATATTAGATAACTTTCAAGGATCAAAAAACAGTCTGTATTTGAAAGAGTATAAACAAAAGTTGTATCTTTTAAGAACTGAAGTTGACACTTTTATCAGGGAGTCGCAGGTCGTTCTTTGTCTCCGTAAGGCCATACAGTATCTACACATGCATAGACTACATTCACTATGCTCCTTTCTACTCTTTCCTGCACTTTTGCGGAAGAATGGCATGAGTACTCCTTTGCAAACGAGAAACTTCAAAAATACAACTGTCAATGTCAAAAACTTGGCGCGCAAACTAATGTCACTTCAGTCAGTTCTTTTTTTTTCTTAAAGTTCAAAATCACAGTTTTTCTTTTTGTTACAATAACAGTTCTACTTCGAATGTTTATTTTAAGTTTTAATTGATCACTGGTTCACTTAACAATGTTGAACTTCATTACAAAGAGTCTGTACACATATGAGTAGATTCCCATGTTTGTTTTATAACTTGCGTCAATGCTTTTCAAATACACACATACTGTTTTCACAGCCTTTTGTGAAACGTTCCGGTAAATTGATTATTAATTTATAATCTTCGAAACTCTTTATCAACGTCCACGTTGAAAGAAAAAACCTGATACAACCGCTTTTTTATCTCTAGATATGAAAAACTCTTTAGAACGCAACTAATCACCAAAAAAAAAAATCACCACTGACGTTTATACTTCTTTACTTTAAACGCACAAAGCAAAGGAATATCACTGCACAGCCTCAAACGTCAAATGATTACATCTTTCAAATGTTACGCCTAATAAACTCTCGTTGAATCAACACTGATATCTTATTTACTCCGTAAATAGAGTTTAATTTTAGATTGCTTGACAATTCGTATATCTTCGGCCATTATCGTGTTTCACCGATGAAGTTATACGAGTGACTAACTTTTTTTTTTAAGACTGTTACGTCATCTAGGTCAGAATATCGATAAGAAACGATTAAATGCTACATTTATTTGTAGTTCCATGTTTGGTTTCCGTTGCAAACAGCTGTTTTACTTTAACCTTTCGTATGCCGAGTATATACACACAATTAAAAACCTATTGTGTTTCGCGTGGATCTATGTTCCGGCACACGAAGGGTTAAAAATGATGAACGACGGCTTCGCTCGTGTTTTGGTCGGAAATTATCCCACGGGCACGTTGGAAATATAGCCTATGGCACTCGGGGATAATGTAGCTCCCTATTAGTGAAAGAATTTTCAAAATCGGTTCAGTAGATCCAGAGATTACCCCCTACAACCTCACAAACTGTACCTCTTTATAATATTAGTATAGAAGTATAGATAAAACAAAGTCGCTCCCGCTGTTTGTACGCTTAGATCTTTTAAACTACGCCACGGATTTTAATCCAGTTTTCAGCAATAGATAGAGTGATTCAAGAGGAAGGTTTATATGTATGTGTATACTATCTACATTGCACAGGTGCGGGTCGCTAGTAATTAATAAATATGTAAATAGAAAAAATGTCATACGAGGGACAGACTACCAAAATCTAAAGTAAATAAATGACACAGTCATGACAAAGACTCCACCATTTTGAATTTCATTGTTTATCTACCAACTTATGTACATAAATAAGATAGTATATACAGCGTGTAACAGAAAGGGTATAATCATATGGAATACTGTGGTACGGACCATCATACTGAACAACTTTCTCTATGGGACCACCATCGAAATCGTGAAAAAATAATCAGCTGTCCTATACATTTGGGTCGAGTAGGTATTGAAATTTTGTATAGGACAGCTGATTATTTTTTTACGATTTCGATGGTGGTCCCATAGAGAAAGTTGTTCAGTTTGATGGTCCGTACCACAGTATTCCATTATGATTATACCCTTTTTGTTACACGCTGTATAAAGTAATATAATGTACAGTCATTATTTTTTCAGGGAAAATTATCGTCGAAAACATAGTTATATACTTAAACGAAGTTACGTATATCGCTGTGATAAGATTAAATCTGTTGTTATGTGTTATATCTATACATAACATTACGCTTCTAGTCACTGAAGCGTTAGGCAGTGGTGTACTTAATAATTCACCCACATTTGACCATGATAACGTTCCATGTAATAAGGCGAGCCTATAGCCATCAACCGGGCACAAAACTAGACTCTGTGGCTGCTACTGAGAAATCCTGATCGGAAAATCCAATAACACTTTGCTCGACCCGGGAATCGAACCCAGGACCTCATGCTCAGCAGTTGCGCTTGCGACCACTAGATCAGCGAAGCAGTCTGGTCACCAAACTGCTAAAAGCAAATCTGGTGTTCTCGATGGCAAAAAGTTCCAATTTGTTTAGCACAAAAGTCAGCCACGCGAACCCCGCTCACTGATGCAGTGAGTAGGTTATCAAGTGCGCAGGTGATAGGCATGCGGTGCAAGATGGAAGGTGGGCCATTGTCTGTGGGTCTCCCCAAAGGCAATGGTCCACCTCATAGTCCAGGAATGTGAGGCCAGCTTTGGGTGGAATCCCGATAGGTCTCTTGAACACTTATCTTTGTTTAGTTCTAAAATCGACGATATTGGACAGTGGTTATCGCTATTAAGGCATCTGCTGGGTTTCCCAATCGACGATTTATCTTTTGGACAATGATTGTTTATCATTATTAAAGCGTATTCTGGGATTTCCAATTTGTTGTCTATACAGGGTGTAACAAGACCCTTCACGAAGCCGTCAACCAAGCATTCTGTACATCAAACTAAGTAACTTTACGCAAACATTATGGCTGAGAAAGGACTTTTATTTTTGGGGTGAAAGATCACGTTTTACGGTAGGATTCAATGTAACGCGGAGAGAAGAGCCTTTTGGGCTTCGTTTAGGGTATTTTTACACCCATTAGGGAATTAATTAAATGTGTCACGAGATTGTTACGTCTTTATACTGTTGTGCCGAAAAAAACGTAACGTAAACTCTACGTTTACTACTGCTGAAGTTTTTGATAAAAATTTCTGGTTATTTGAATGCGTCCGTTTTTTTTTTCTCGGTTACAACAAAACGTAATGATATTCTCTTATGAAATATTGGAATAGGTACTAAGTATCAACATTAAAAAAAAAAAGATGATCGGAACACATGTTTAAGCACATACATTCTAGCAAAAAAAAAAGAGATTTTGAAATCTGAAATAAAACCACAATTATTTTGTTAAGCATAATTGTGATTTCCTTAACTATTACTTAGATATTTTCGGTTTCAAATACTGACTGCGAAACAAATAAAAAATACTATAAATTATAGGGGGTATGAAGTTCTTCAGCACAGGGTGTAAAGTTCTTCATGCCCCGTTGAAAAGGGACGCTCCTCCGACCAGACTGGTGTTATGTCTGGTGAGCTACTGCCCGCCAGTTGTTGTCGGGTTCTGCTATATACTCCGAGTGCCCTTCCCGGTCTGTCTATCGTCAACGCGAGCATAGTCAAAAAGCTTGTTGTTTCATCCAGAGCCACAGCAGCGATTTTTTCGATTCCCCCGTCTTACCCCGCCCCGACCCCGCACATCTCGTCTCCCGCACACCTCATACCGCCTAACGCGATGACATTGAACGAAAAATAGTGTTCGAAAATTTCTTAAACTTGTTCCAGGAAATACGTGTTTTTGAATAAGTCTCACAAGTGTGTGAAATAAATATTTGTCATTATGAATCTCCATTACATGTGGAAGGTTTCTATCGATATGTTTTCTTTACTTTTACAGTTTATGAGTACATTATGAACGGCCAAAGTTCAGTTAAAATTTGTGCAAAACAGCAATTTTTAGAGGCTTGTACTGAATTTGTTTCTACAATATTTTATTTTTTGCTACCATAGAAACCTAGATATAGTGCACAAAATACCTATTAGTTAAAAAAAATCAAAGATAGATGTATAACAACTGCATAATCACGTACGAGCGTTTGTATGAAAAGTATGACGGGTTGACCGCTCTTATGTCGCGGATAACTTTAACTGTACGATTTAGAATGTTGATGTTAGTTCTTCATTTGTGTCATAGATGGCGCTATACTACTTTTTGTCCTATGTTGCTGTAGTACTTTGTGTAGTGCTGCTACAAAAATATTTTTGCTATATTTTTATACTCAGATATCTCTCAAAAACACCGATTTTCCACTCTTTCTACGACCCACTCTTATCAGTCTGCCAGTCTATCACAAGAAGTCATATAATCTAACATATAATAAGATAATACGCCAGTAAGAACTGGTAATCACCTGATATCGGGTAAAAACAATTATTTGGCAGTTCTTTAGAAGTCACCTTTAGTCTTCGTACTCTTGAGAATTCGAGCGAGGCGTGTACGACTGTGGCGCCATCTATAAAGCCACATACAAACTACGTATCATACTTGACGTCACGTCATGCGAAATTCTACATCGTACAACGTTCAACCAACCAAAGTTTTCGACTTCGTTATTAATTTCGCCTATCGAGCTAGGCCCGTAAACACATTAAGAGGGAACTCGAAAAATAAGTATTTGAAGAATCGATTGCCGTCGCGCTGCATCAAGCCTGCCCGCGTAGTGTGCGATATCTCCTTTTATCTTCCCGAAAACTAAGCCGATTCAATTTATTTTTTTAATTACATTTTTCAGAAAGGTTATGTCTATGTTCAATTTCTTTTTTGTTAATAACTTTTCGATTTTGTCAGGTAGTCCTATAATCACGGCTGTAAAAATGGAGCATTTTTTGTCATTTTTGGAGGCTCGTATTTTCTTTACATAATAGTTTGGAAAAAACGGAAATGTCAGTGACGTGTCCACAGTAGACCTTGATTTTATGAAAAAAAATGGGAATACATTTGTATTAAGCATCGGAGCCCCTGTTCAAGTTGTTTGAGGCTAGAATGTCATTTTTGGCAAAACATAGTGCAATCCCTAATTATGGTAAGATCTTCGTATGTAAAAGTAAATCTAAGTTAACACGAACAATAAGTTGGCGCAGTCCGCAGTTATAAATAAATATCGCTGGACATTACACACAGCGCCATCTAGGTGCCACACTAAGCAACGAGGCTTGTGTCGTGGACACCAGATAGTTGATACTACTACGTAGATACTTTTTTGTTTGTAAATACATACTTATTATACATATAAACATCCATGACTCGGAAACAAATGTCCATGCTCATCACACAAACATTTGCTCCTACCGGGATTCGAACCCGGGACCCTAAGAACGTAAGGCAGCCTTACAACCGCTGCGCCATTCGGGTCGTCCGAAGTTGCATAATCCTATTTTTAAGTAACCTCACAGCTGAACACTGTCTCTTAAGATACAGGTTATCCTAGTTTAAGAGGCAGGGCTCACGATATCTGTATACAGACTTCTGCAGCGTAGTTAGAACCTGTTAATCAGTGTATACTAATGTATGTTTCTTTGTGACAATAAATATTATTATTATTATAAATATGTACACACGGCTACACATCAAGCTATACATTTCCAGTATAAACTGACCAGGCATTGTACGGAAATCCTATACAATCCGAGATCAGCATAAACTGGAAATGCATAGCTTGATGTGTAGCCGTGTGTACCAATACTTTACACATAAATTATTGTAGTTTATTGTAGGGCCTACCTTCGTTCATTGCCATGTCCATGAGCTGAAGATCCTCGTCGTTGAGGATGGACTGCAGAAACCCGTCCTGGTTGGTCGGGCCAGCCGCCATCTCAGCAGAAGCATTCTGTTTTAATAGAAAACAATCGTTTTATAATCATCTTGAGGGTTAACATTAAACCTGGAACCGAAAATCTGACAATCAGTCTTACCGAGGTCTTCTTCTTCATCGTGTGGTTAGCGCCTAACCTGGTGTCAGAGTATTTATGCCACCCATGGGCCTCTGACTTGGCTTTACATGCCGTCGAGAAATATCTCTCAGGCGTGCTGGTTTCCTCACGATGTTTACCGATGTAACCGAGGGCTATCGTATTGCTCCGTAACTAGGATGTGTTTGATGACAAATGGGCATTTGGTCCATGTAAAATAATGAAGAAGCTCGTAGCTTCTTTGTATGGGATGAGCTCTTTGCCCTGGAGTAGGACTGACAGTGATTTTCGGTATAGTTACAACGACTGCTGGCGAAATGTGGGTGTACTATTAGTACACCTCTGCCTTCGGGGATTAGAGGCGTGATACATATTTACAATATTGTTCATAAAATGAGCAACCATGAAACATTTAAAAATCATCCTCGCTCCAAGTACTAACAAATTAGATCCAAACTTGCTACTTCTTAGTTCTTCATCTTCTCGAAACGAAGACTCAGATTTTGTCCGACCAGTACGTAACGACCTGGACAGCAAGAAGAAGACTTGCTACTTATAATCTTTAAGTCATGAATATCAATCTTGACCACAATAGTGAATATTAGTAAAAAATACGCAATAAAAAGCACGCAAAAACATCTGACATTTCTGAAGACCTAACGCTACACGAACGCCTCTAGCGGCGAATTCATGCACGATTGCCCCGACTGCTCGAGTCGGCTTTGTCTTTGTCAAAAGGTTCTGTAGTATTCACCTGATAGTAGAGTGGATCATGTTGTTGAGGATGCTGCGCGGCCTCCACCTTGTAAGCGCCATCTAGCGGAGCCGCTGCGCTACCTGGTGACAGAAAACATATGAATTAATTTTAGGTTACCTATTTCTATATTTCAATGATATTAAAAAGGTAATAATGTTTTTTCTTTTTTAGTAGAAGCGCTATTTGGAACCTGCCAATCATTATGAATGGGGAAGGCAAGTCAAAGCTGATTGTAGATGGCGTGTCCATAGTTTAGTCCCAATCTGACCAATGAGGTCAAGCTATTTTGAAATATCGAATGACATTGACACATTTTCAACCAATGACGATGCTTGGTACATGCGATGCTAGCGCCATTAGTTCTACAGTTGCCATCCCCATTAAAAAGCGACAGATCGGCGGCAAGACAAATCACTTAATAGCGCCATCTCTTGGCGAAGTTTTAAGCAAGGAACTCAATGTCACTAGTAACAAACAAACGTTTAGCGCCATCTGTGTAGAATTAATTTTTTAGTACTCTTCCACCATACGACCAGGCTGTCGAAAGTGATGTCGTAGTTTAAGCGAATGAAACGCATCTATACAAATAAATAAAATTGAAATGTCTGTTTGTAATATCAAAATAACAGTTTTTTACTGAAAGTATATAATAATAACAAAAAAAAACTTTTTTTCTGTCTTTCTTTTTTCTGGCTAATCTCCGAAACGGCTTGACCGATTTTTATGGAAGGTTTTTTGACAGATAGCTCATGTTATAAGGAGTAACTATTGTATAGGCGTACTAGTTAAGTTAAGGGTTCCGTGCAAAACAATTAAAAACCCTTAATATTGTTAATAAAATCCGGTTCCAATAGGAAAATAATATTTTTATAATGATTTAACGCACACGAATGTCGCGGGCAACAGCAAGTCCCTGATAAAAATGGTTACAAATGATACTTGGCTTATAAATAACACCATTATTTTGACATTTTCCCCAAGACACACTTAAATTTGAACAGTGAAGTGAAGTAGGATGTGTTACAGGTCGCATACCGAGCATGTCAACAATAAACCCAACCAACCCACTGATAAATGTTCCTATGGCGACAGATCACAGTGGAATGAGAAAAAAATGCCTTTTTTAGGGATATGCTAATGCCAGTTCAAGAAAACCGTCAAGCGACAATCCGACAACATAAATGGACCACGCTAGTTGTCGTAAAAAGTCGAACGATTGTATATTTTTTTGACAAATACGTCGGTTCTATTTAATATGCCATCGTACATTCCGATAAGAATTATAGATGGCGCCACTTTTCCTCTTCTTATTCTTTAGGTTAGAGTACCAGCAGCGCTGTGACTTTTGTTTTTTTTTTTTTAATGTTGCCATTCTGAGATATTTTTCTTTTTCATACAGGCTGTTTTACACCCTGGTCAAATTCAAGGAGGTATCTAAGGTAGGTATCTAAACTAATGATTCTCGACCCGAATCGATTGTAAAAATCGTTTTTATTTATTTTTTTACTGGAATCGTTAAAAAAAAAATAAAAAAAAAAACCGTAAACCACCTGGTTTACGCTTACCGATTTCAGTAGTCCTAGTTTATATACTGTGGGATAAACGTTTGCGTTTGTGCTTTGTTTTGTTGTGTGTGTGACGGCGCATTTCTAGGGCCATGAACAGACGGGCTCCGTTTTAATACGGGTGATTTACACTTACCGATTTCCGTAAAAAAATAAAAAACTACCCTTTTTTACTATCGATTTGGGTCGAGAATCATTAGTTTAGATACCTCCTTGAATTTAACCAGGATGTAAACCTGTATAATTTTGTTTTACTGTTATGTTACCATTTTTCTTTTGAATTGTCTTCTGAAGACTAATAAATACATTTTCTTCTTTCTTTCTTCTTTAAGACAAGTGGTCATGTACTCATATCCTGTTTCTTACCGAAGTAAGGTGGACGGGTCTGAAGTGTGTCTTACCGTAAGTCTCTGGGTGCTTCTCGGGGACCGGCGGTATAGGAGCGTGGTAGTTCGGCCCGTAGCCGCCCGCAGCCCCGTGGGCACTGGAAATTGCAACAAAATATGTTTAGTTGAGTAAGCAGAAAATTTAATATAGGTAGATGTATTAACAAAGCTTTTCTAGACAGTGGAGTGGATTTTGGAGCCAATCGAATAGAATAGAATTAGATTTATTTGCTTAAAAACATGGCAACACAAAAAAAGGAACGAAACATTCACTGGGGTAGGGGGACAGCTAAAGCGATTTTGAACGTTGAGCTTAGAACTGAAAGTTGTAAATCAAGCATTCATTTAGGTACTTCGAGTTTGAATACATTTATTTATTTAAGGAAAAACAAACAGTAGCACAATAACAATTAGTCATAATATCTTAAATATAACATTTTAAAACAATTATGCTACCCACTACGTTCTCTACAGATTACAATTTAAAGTATTTAAAACTAGCTAGTAACAACACAAATACAATACTTATGTACAAGGGTCATTATGATCCTGGAACTAATATCTGGACTTATTATAAATATTGTATAAACTTAAAAGAAAAAAAAAAACAAAAAGAAAAAAAATGTGTGCGTATTCAACGTTACATTATTATAATATTATACATTAATTTGACGGTCCTTTAGGGTTGCTTGGATACATGTAGAAATCGTCGCTAGACGGAGACGACAAGAACCACTATCTTTCTTCTTCTTCATCGTGTGGTTAGCGCCTAACCTGGTGTCAGAGTATTTATGCCACCCATGGGCCTCTGACTTGGCTTAACATGCCGTCGAGAAATATCTCTCAGGCATGCTGGTTTCCTCGCGATGTTTTCCTTCACCGAAGCAAGTGATAATGATTCAATACGCACATGAATCCGAAAAATCAGACCCTGGTTCGAACTTGAGACCTATGACTTAAAATTATTACCTTAGTCCTTACCACGTCATTGTAGACCAAGCGCTATAACCAGCATTAAAATACAAAAACAAAACGGCAAAACGGCAAAACGGCGACGTGCGAACCAGAAGTCGTGATACTTGTTGCACTATAGTGAACGACACCTATTACAAGCATATTGAGTTTAATTTATATAGCACTAGCGACCCGCCCGGCTTCGCACGGGTCAATGTTATACATATAAACCTTCCTCTTGAATCACTCTATCTATTAAAAAAAACCGCATCAAAATCCGTTGCGTAGTTTCAAAGATTTAAGCATACAAAGGGACATAGGGACAGAGAAAGCGACTTTGTTTTATACTATGTAGTGATAAACAAATAACATCACGCCTGTAGCCCCTGAAGGGTTGGCAGAGCTGTACCTAATAGTACACCCACCTTTCACCAGTTATGTTAAGTCCTATGTGATAAGAGGCGAGTCTATTGCCATCAACCGGGCGCAAATCCAGACTCCGTGGCTGCTACTGAGAAATTCTTGATGGAAAAATCCAACTACACTTTGCCCGACCCGGGGATCGAACCCAGGACCTCATGCTCAGTAGTTGCGCTTGCCATCACTAGACCAACGAGGCAGTCAAGTGAAATGAGTTCCAATTTCTTTACACACGTATTTCCACAACATTAATGGTGTAAAAGCCGCCTTACTATTCAATGCATCCATCAGCACAATGATTTGAGTGCGTTACATAGAGTCCTACCGTCAAACGTGATTTTTCTTACCAAAAAAAAAAGTCGTTTCCCAGCAATAATTTTTGCGTAGAGTTACTTAGTTTGATGTACAGAATGATTGGTTGACGGATTTTTGAAGGGTCAGTTAACACCTTGTTTATTCAATTTTAATGTATTCTTTACTCTTTTTCTCATAAAAATGTGAATTATTATTATTTTCTTTATTTAAGTACTTTCTTTACGTACATAATTATTAATTTACATTTTTAAATATTTCTTTATAATAGCAAAATAATAGCAAAAAATAAAAAATAGCCTACCGGTATCAGGAACAGGGTCCAAGCTAATATTATAATTTAGAGATAGATAGATATGAGATACTCACGTAATATTATGCGGATGCGGGTGTGGGTGCGGGTGTGGGTGCTGGTGGTGATGGTGGTGATGGTAGTGCTGGTACTGGTCCGGTGGCGGGGGCGGCGGGATGGTCAGCAGAGAGGCCAGGTCCTGCCAACGTTGCTCCACGGACATGGAGCGCATTAGGGACTGTGGACAAACAGATCAACAGGTTAGACAAAATTGATCCTTCCTAGTATGTATAGCGACATCTATGTTCTAACATAGGAACTAAAATCCTGCATCGCGCAAGCAGAGTTATCCGTGACATCTATACTAATATTATAAACGCGAAGCTTTCATTCACGGTTTACAACTAAACTTACTGTCACTTACGCTTATAACATATCAATAAAAAAATACGAAAATAAAACGCATCAAATAATCGAAGTTGCGACGTCACTTATCGGTAAAAACTAAAAAGTGTACATACAAGTGACGTCACGCGAGTTTTCGACCCACTGTTTCATCTTAATTTTTTGTTTACATGAAAAAAGAAAAAATACGTAACGAAAAAATATATTTTTTGCAAAATCTATCTGACAGACCAATTAGATTTTTTTTGGTCATCTAGCATAATGAACATGCTTTATTTGAATGTTTCGCCAGTGCAAAACGTACAGTGACAGGCTCCGTAGGAAATTATTCACTGCCATCTTTGATTATCTGGTCGATTAAGGACAAGAATTTCAAATGGTTAGGCATTAGTTATTGTAAAGACGCCAGCACATCAAGGTACTAAAACCTGTCAAATTTCTTTAATAGATTTTCAACTTTATCGCTAAAGCATTAGGTTTAAAGTTGATTGGGAAAATTGGACAGTTTCCGGTAGCTTGATGAGCTGGCGTCTGTAAAACAGGTGCTGACGAACCGCGAACAGAGGCCAATACCACCTTTAGACATTTGTAATACCGGAAGCATCGCAGTTGCGTACATTGGTATATACACGACCGGGTCGATGTCGCTTAGTTTTTGAGCTTACGAAAAGAAGTTAAAAAAAAACCTATTTGAAAGTTGAAAACATTAATCATGTTATGACACGATCGATTTGAGTCCTGCACAAAAAAATAATGTAATTTATTTAAACACTGTGCATATATGTTTTTATCAAAAAGAGAAAAAAATTAGAGCGTCGCGTCGCTACAAAGTTATGTCGTCGAGTCTCATGGTAAGTAGGTAGTTTCGCTACTTGTCGCCAGGGGGATACGATTTTTTTTTTAATGTTTTTTATTTTTTAAAGATAGATGGCGTGGTTGTAAACAATAATCTAATTTTTACAAATATTTATTCATTTTAATTTAATGTAATACGGAAGTAAGATTAATTATTTTAATGAACATAACATAATATCAGACCTCTAATTCCCGAAGGATTAGGCAGAGTGGTACCTAATAGTACACCCACAGTTCCCCAGTTATGTTTAATTTTGATGTAAAACGGAGCTAGCCTATTGCCATCCACCGGACACAAACCCAGACTCCGTAACTGCTACTGAAAAACTCCAGGTGGAAAAACCTAAAAATACTTTTCTCGACTTGAGATCATCAAACCACTTGTCACGTTACACTTATACAGGGTGTAACAGGACCCTTCACGAAGCCGTCAACCAAGCATTATGTACATCAAACTAAGTAAAATTATTGCACGGAAAAGACTTTTTTTTGGGTGAAAAATCACTTTCTACGGTATAACTCAATGTAGCGCACTCGAAACATTGTGCTGATGGATGGAATGAATAGTACGGAGGTCGTGGAGTTGTTTAAAGTAAATATCTAACATTAAAAGCACATATATAAAAAAAAAGTTGGAACTTTGACCCCCAATATCTCCGTAACTAGAAGGTTCCCAGGTATGGTCTAGAACAAAAAAATGATCGCAATGACGGAGAGAACAACTGCCTTTCGTCTTCGTTAAGGGTCTTGTTACACCCTTTATACCAAAATGTCTAATTTTTATCACATCGACAATTTTTTTTTTTTAAATTTAATGTTTATAGACAGGCGCAGATTAGTTTGGGGCTACTGTTATTTTTATTTTGTCAAAATAAAACTTGTTATCGATGTCCATAATGTTGTTAGATTAAGAAAACGTTTTCAATGGTTTAATTAAATAATGTAAAATTATATTTGCATGCCATAAAACGGCAAAATATGGTTTCTGTCTAATTCTGCCACCAATTTTGACAACTGGTAATACATGTATTTTAATCAAATAAATTATTCTTATTCTGTTTTAGTTTAAAACTACTGAAAGGTGCAACGTTGACGCAAGCATGGTATCGTTTAATGATTAAGGTTAAACATGATAAAAAACCTACCAACTTATGTACTTTCGAAATCTTACGAGTATGTATGAAATATCAACTTTCATATTTTTTACAGCATTTTTTCTGAAATCATGTTTTGGAATTAATCTAGCTTCTATTTAATTGCTCGTTATATCATTGGGAGTAACGGTAATATTAAAAAAAAAAACTAGACAGAAAGTTGATTTAGACCAAAAAAGTCTAAGAAATTAACTGCCGGGTGCTTTAATTTTGTGACCTAAAAATAGATATTGAAAGGTTCAATTTAATAAAGGGTGTAACACGACCCTTAACGAAGTCGAAAGGCATTTGTTCTCCTCGTCATTGGGATCATACTTTTGTTCTAGACCATACCTGGGAACCTTCTAGTTACGGAGATATTGGGGGTCAAAGTTCCAACTTTTTCACAGGTCTTTTTTTAACAATTTTTTTTAATGTAAGATTTTTACTTTAAACACCTCCACGACCCCCGTACTATTAAATCCATGCATCAGAACAATGTTTTGAGTGCGTTACATTGAGTCCTACCGTAAAACGTGATTTTTCAACACGAAAAAAAAAAGTGTTTCCCAGCAATAATTTTTGCGTAAAGTTACTTAGTTTGATGTACAGAATGCTTAGTTGACGGCTTCGTTAAGGGTCTTGTTACACCCTGTATGAATCTACAATGCCAGGAATTTCTTCTTTAGCAAAAACTGTTATTTAAAAACAAAGTCTAGTCCTCATTTGCCTGCTTTTTCCCTCTATGTTGGGGTCGGCTTCCAGTCTAACCTGATGAAGCTGAATAGCAGTACCTATTTCAAATGTCACACACATAGTCTACGTAATTTTAATCTTGCTGTTAAAATAAATGTTACGGATTATGAGTGGCAAAAAAGACGATATTAACTACAAATCTGACAATCCAAAACACGAAAGACAGATGTTCAAACAACAAAAAAAAAACCATAGACTAGGTAAACTCGTTCAGTTGGCGCGAAATCTCAAAACAAACATGGCGACTTTCGATGTCAATATTGTTACTGACAACATTAGACATAACGGCTTGCTGTGTGTTTTAACGATGAAAAACTTGATTTTTAACGGAATCTCTTTATTTCGTGTGATTTTATTGGCTTAATGCTAACTTGGTGGTCTGATTATCATGATGAAATCTTTGAGAAAGCTATTTTTAGGGTTCCGTAGTCAACAATCATCGATCTGTCCATCCGCAGCTTAGCTCAAAGACTCTTAGTACTAGAAAGCTGTAATTTGGCATGAATATACAGATTAGTTACGCCGACAAAGTGGTAAGATAAAATCTCGAATAGTATTTTTAGGGTATCTCCTGTGAAGTGGGCATTTTTTTTCTCGCTTACCCCATTGTGCGGCATGTCGTTGGATAGGTCTTTAAAAAATATTGTGAGTTTTTTCAAATAATGTTTTTTGTGAAATATTAAGCTTTACAGTGCTAATTTTTGTTGGACCCAAGTGTCGAATCATCAAAGAATCATCATCTGCCTAGTCCTTCTCCATGTTAGGGTCGGCTTCCAGTCTAACCAGATGCAGCTGAATACTAGTATTTTACATGGAGCGACTGCCTATCTGACCATCACAACCTGGGTAGTACTGGGTAATACGATACCCCTTGGTAAGATTGGTAATCAGATTTACAAATGACAGTCACTACCAACGGCATAACGTGCTTTCCGAGGCACGGAGAAAACTCGGTATGTAATGGGTGGTCACCCAGCCACAAACCAACCTAGGCAAGAGCGGCTTAACCTGAAGAGCGGCTTAACCGAGCGGCTGTCATTATTTACCCACGAGCTCCTCCCAATCAATTCCAATTTTCCATATGGATGATTTTTCTAATTACTTCTTCAGCACTAGATTCATTCATCTTTTGTTCAAAACTTGCCATGAACTTTACATACATACCTACAGCGTCCGGTCAGTGATCAGCCTCTAAAGTACATCATATCGAAAATAGCAACAAACATTTTCCTCATTTAACAAAAAAAGAGGTCTATTACAAAAAATACGCATCTATAAACAGTGAACAGAGTGATGAGCTGAATTAAAGTTATTCGAGTATTCTTATTTTACGGGCGAAGTCCGTATTTTAGATTTTGTATTTTCACCCGACTTCGGCGAAGCCAAAAGGAAGGGTTATGATTTTAGCAGTCTATGTATGTTTGTATTTACGTATGTTCCACCGTAGCGCCTGAACTAATCATCCGATTTCGATGAATAAGCTGTCAATCGATTCGTTATTATGGCCTGGGTAACATAGGCTACTAACCGAAAAAAAATACCCCGATTTTAATTAGAGTGTGATTTTTGAGTAATTGGGTTTCTAGTTGTAGTATACCACACAAATTCTTGTAGTTATAACTACAAGAATTTGTGTGGTTAAACAGATACATTACAAGAGGATAGTCAATCTGCGTCTAAGGCGTTTAAAACATTATTTTGAAAGGCCCAGGGGCCAATGATTACTGGAATGATTTTATGTTCATCAAGATCTTCCTGACCTAGTCCCATTCTACTCTCTATTTGAATTAATTATTTTAATTTTTTTTATTGCCTTTTTTGTTTTTACTATATGGACACTTTTAACGTGCACATCTTGCTACACCGTTCTCACATAATGTACCATCTCAATATGAATGAACCAAGGTTTTGTAACAATATGCTGATTTAAAAGAGTGTCCATGGAGTTTCTTGCCCGTTCTTCTCCATAGAGATCTACGCTACCATAAGCAACTACAGTAATTTCACAGTTTTTATGCCTTGTGACTGGGATTGTAGCTACATTTCATCGTTATCTTTGTTTCGACAGTTCAAAAGTGCCTGTAACTGGCCTACTTGAAATAAATGCTTTCATTTTGAATTTTGACTTGTGGTCGGCGCAACACGTTTTGTTCTTCTATTCTCCCCTGTCAGACGTCACGGCATCATTTACTCCTTTCTCTTCCATGTCATTCCTCACACAATCGATCCATTTTTTCTATGACCTTTATCTCTCTCTCCATCCACCAACATTAATATCCATCATTTTTTTAGTAACATGTGTTTCATCCCTCCTTCATAGACGACTTTCTTTCAATTTATCTGTAACAGGCGCCAGTTTCAAACTTCACGTGTAACAAGACCCTTAACGAAGCCGAAAGGCACTTGTTCTCTCCGTCATTGCGATCATTTTTTTGTTCTAGACCATACCTGGGAACCTTCTAGTTACGGAGATATTGGGGGTCAGAGTTCCAACTTTTTCACAAGTTTTTTTTTTTTTGAGTACATGTTTTTAATGTATATTTTTTACTATAAACACCTCCACGACCCCCGTACTATTCAATCCATCTGTCAGCACAATGTTTTGAGTCTATTACATTGAGTCCTACCGAAAAACGTGATTTTTCACCCCAAAAAAAAAACCGTCTCCCAGCAAAATTTTTTGCGTAAAGTTACTTAGTTTGATGTACAGAATGCTTGGTTGACGGCTTCGTGAAGGGTCTTGTTACACCCTGTATACTCATTCCTTACTTTATCCATTTTCACACATCCATCTTAACATTGTCATCTCCGCTACATGCATGATATTATAATGTTAGGTATTTCTTGAAAAAACGAAGGATCTCGCGCACTACGCAGCCACGTCCATGACTTTTGGCCGCAGAAGCTCCGGCCAGGAAGAAAATTTTAGTCGCACGACTAGGCGTCAGACCAGTCATGTTCAAGATAGCGGCTGGTCATGCGACCAACTCCTGGTCGTGGCCGCGTAGTGAGCGAGGGCCCTTCACCTTTTGAACGCCACGATTAAGTGTATACGTGACAAGTCAGCGCGTGCCCTGTACGCCAAACGACACAAATATGTAGCAAAATGGTAGGTGAAATTGTGGCTTGGCGTGGAAGGCACGCGCGTGCTTTTATGCTCTAGCGTTAAAAGATAATTTCTCATTTGTTCAAAAACCTACATTCAGCGTAAATCAATAAGACCAACATTCAAAAAAAAAAAACCGTAGAAACTATAACGTTTTCCAATTCAAAACTTGAATTCAAATAAAGAATGTTTAATCAAGCTACCGGTCTCATTTGCTCGCGTGCCATAGAGCAAACACATGACGGGCAAAATTGTCCGTTTGCAATGCTTTGACAAGAGCTTAGTAAATATTAACCGATGCTTTTCACCGAGAATCTTACGGGATTCGGTTTTTTTATTTCCGTTTGTTACGGTTTTAGGTTAGAGGCTTAGAGTACGTTCTTTATTTAAGTTTCTTAGTAAGTTTGAAAGTAAGGCTATATGTGAGAATTTCTTATAATGATTTTGCAATGAAAGAGCAGCGGTGGCCCAGTAGTGGCAGCCCCGACTTACGAGTAGTAAGTCGTGGGTTTGAGCCCGGGCAGTATTTCATCACCACTGCTCTCAAAACGGCGAAGGAAAACATCGTGAGGAAATCAGCATGTCCTAGAACAAATTCGAAGACATGTGACATTTACCAACCCGCACTGAGCCCGCGTGGTGGATTATAGCCCATTCCCTTTCATAGAGAGGAGGCCGTGTGTCCCAGCAGTGGGAACATTATAGGCTGATGTTAAATAATAAATATATATAAGCTTTTAGTCTGACTTGCGAGGGCAGGGGCTCGAACACAGGGCAGACTCTACTTTATTTGTACCGAAGTGAAAATTCTAAGCAATACAAAATAAATAAATAAATAAACACAAAATACAAAATTGACCCATCATCAGTATGGTTCTTTTGAGCATAGTCCGAACCAAAGCCATTATCTTGTTTTTCAATACAATTTCTACGATCAATTTCACTAATCGTTTGCGACAATATTGACATAACTCAAAAAATAAGAAATAACCAACAAGAAAAAATAAGAAACAAGACGGCGTTTTTTCTAAATTAGACTAAAAATATTTACATTTCAATAATATTTTATATATATGTAAATCTTTTATCAAAAGATGAAAGGTTTATTTTACATTATTTCATTACATTCGTTAATTCTTCGTTTTCAACTACAAACAACATCGAAAAATCTAAATTTTTGAGTTGTGTTTTCTCTTCATTCGGAACTCTAAAATAAAAAAAGAACTGTCAAAATGGCATATCGAACAATAAAAAAAATGCTCTAGTTTTGAGCAAACCATAAACACTTGACATAGAGCCATAGACAAGTTTTAAACTGTTATTTATACTTTCTAGTATTATGAGTTAAGTCGTAGAAAATGTCTTTAACTGTAGTCTGGTGACTTAACTGTTTCGTGTTAGGAGTTCAGTTTAAATGGTTTTATAGAACTGTATGAGTTTAATTTCTTAATCTGTTAGTGTTTTCATTCAAGAATGGTTTTTATGTTATGTGTGATACTGACTCATTGATCGAGTGGTCGCAAGCGGGACTGGTGACTGAGCATGAGGTCCTGGTTTCGATTTCCCGGGCGGGCTAAGTGATATTGGGTGTTTCCATCAGGAATTTCTCAGTATCAGCCACGGAGTCTGGATTTGTGCCCGGTTGATGGCAACAGGCTCGCCCCTATTACATGTGACTTACAAATAACTGGCAAAATGTGCGTGTACTATTAGGTACACCCCTGCCTAACCCTGCGCATTACAAGCGTGATGTTACGGCTGTGAAGCTGCCAGTTACTGGTAGCCACGTTATTCTTATTTTTGATACCAAGCAGTGTTCAGTTCTGGTTTTAAAGATATGATTAAGAGTCACCAGGCATAAAAGACATTTCAGCCTTTTTCTAAGACAATCAACGGCTCCGAAAATCGACAAGGGGGGGGGTTAGCAGGAGTAATTCCAGTGTGGGAAAGAGACAGAGCTATACAGGTCATCCATCCCATCCATCTCTCTCCCACACTGTAATTACTCCTGCTTTAAGATGTCATCGTAGGCTACTTGACGTCAAACTATAGAGACATTTGTCTACTACCCACAGCATTATCCTTTTTCCTGCCCCTAACCAAATTTATTTGGTGTCAGCGCAGCATGTTTTCTTCTTCCATACTTCTCTATTACTCGTCATCTCAGCAGTCACCTCCTTTCTAGCCATATCATCCTTCACACAGTCCATCCATCGTTTCTTAGGTTTTTCTCTAACAGCCATCTACTATACTCCCAACTTTCTTAACGACATCTTCCACTAATTTCGAAAATGGAATCACGTTGCGTCCTTCAAAAAGGCACAAGTACAGACCATAGACTTGACGTCAAACCATAGAGACACGTGTCTACAATTAGGCGGCGTACAGACTCGCGTGCCGCAAATTACACGACTGTGATACTGGCTGTATGTAATCTTGTGACACCTTGAGACAAGGTTATTTGGAATAAGAAGTTGGAATAAGATGATTTGAATTGGTGGTGGAAATTCTTAGATGGTCTAGATTGTCTATGGTTCGTTCTTTTCTCTTTACGAAAATAGAAATAGCCTTTACTTCAAAGCAGAAGGAATTTTTAGTTAGCAGTGTTAATTTGAGCCATTCGAATAAGGAATACCACACTGCGCTCCAGAGTTCAAATTGCTGACGTAGCTCGTTATGCTGCTAAATTAAAATGGGACTGGGGCTGTGTTTGTCGGATTGCGGCAAAGCTGTGAATACAGCTAGACGAGGTCGCGGCCGACCGAGGAGAAGATGGCGGGACGCCTTGGATGGCATTCTCGTTAATTGGCGAGAAGAGGCACAACATTGAGAAAAGTGGAAGGAATGGGGGGTTCTTTGCTAAGTTGCCCAAGAGTTCCCCGACTAACAAAAAAAAACACCAGCCAAGTGGGAGTTGGACTCACGCACGACGAGTTCCGTACCATTATCTAAAAAAAAAATATCTTTATCGGCGTCAACTATGTATGTACCTATGGGGACACCCTTTAATTTGGATATTTTTTATATTTTGGATTTTTTCCTTTATTTATGCTGTAAGGCCTTGCTTTTTGAAACAACTCATGATTCTACGTCAAAGGGAAATGCCCTATAGGTTTTGCTTCCCTTGTGAAATCGCATAATATGCGACATAAACAGTCATATCTTTTGATCGCGTTGACTTACAAGTTTGATTTTTACATTGCTCCAAGGGGTAGCAAACCTGGGTGTTTGGTATTAATTTCAGCTTGATACCGCCACGAATTCCTGAGAAAAAGGGTCTTGTCTTGACAGACAGACAGACAGACGGATAACAAAGTGACACATAGTATAAAACAAAGTCGCTTCCCTCTGTCAGTCCCTATGTATACTTAGATCTTGAAAACTGCGCAACGGATTTTGATGCGGTTTTTTTAAATAGATATTGTGATTCAATAGGAAAGTTTATATGTATAACATTGCACCCGTGCGAAGACGAGGCGGGTCGCTAGTTTTCAATAAATCGAATCTGTCAAATGAAGAATCTATGGATGTATCTTAAATAGTATTGTATGTCATACCGACTCAAGAAAGTTATTAGAAAAATAATTATAAAAAACGTATTATAATGTTTTGACGAAGTTCATACTTACTGTAAGTACGAGTACGTAGTGTCAATCAAATTAATAACGATTTAAATGAATGTCTTGTCCGATTTCTAATTATCTTTTAAATTGTATGTTCTTTGCAGCTTTTTAATCTGTGGTATAGACAACACTAAACATCACAAAATAATTTATTCTTAATTAAGAGCAGCAGTGGCTGAAGAATTGTAAATCGTGTTCGTATTTAAGCAGCCACTTTGGTCTGTGTAAATAATTAATCGATTCATCATCAGCACTGTTCTCAAAACGGTGAAGGAAAACATCGTGAGGAAACCGGCATGTCCTAGAACCGAAACATTCGAATACATGTTACATCTACCAACCCGCCTGCGTGGCCTGCGTGGTGGATCATGGCTCATTAGCCTCTCCAAGAGAGAAGGTCGCATTCTCCTAAAACCAACTATTTTGTGGACTGCCTCGTTGAGGTCCTGGGTTCGATTCTCAGGACGGGCAAAGGGTTTTTGAGTGTTTCCATCAGGAATTTCTCAGAAGCAGCCACGGAGTCTAGATTTGGGCCCGGTTGATGGCAATAGGCTCGCCCCCTAATAACTGGCTGAACTTGAAACCGGAAGTATAGTTCCCATCATTTTACCTAAATACACCAAAACAATAACACTAGTAATTTAGTCACGGTCATGTCAAGGTATCGGGTTCGAGTCCCGAGCGAATACACTGTAATTTTACAAATAACACGCTATGTTACATCGCTAATTTCAGTTTGTGACAAAAACTGCCAAATTACGTTTTTTTTTTGTTAGTACAAAGAATCTTTTCTGTCGCTAAACATTATCTATAACTAGCTGTTGCCCGCGGCTTCGGTCGCGTTTTGGTCGGAAATTATCCCGCGGGCACGTTGTAAATATAGCCTATGGCACTCGGGGATAATGTAGCTTCCTATTAGTGAAAGAATTTTCAAATTCGGTTCAGCAGTTCCAGAGATTACCCCCTACGTACAAACATACAAACTTACAAACAAATTTTACCTTTTTATAATATTAGTAGATAACGCGAGGGCTATTGAGAGGTGTACCATAGAGTACTCACATTTTGCGGCAGATAAGTTTAAGTCCCTTGTAATAGGGAGCACCCTGGCCTAGGTTGTGGGTGGGTGACCACCCATTACAAACCGAGTATCGTCCGTGCTTTTCCTGGGACAAAATCCAATATCACTTTGCCCGACTTCGGAATCGAACCCAGGACTTCATGACCAGCAGACGCTCTTACGACCACTACACCAACTATCACTCACTTAAAAACAACGGTAGTTCTAATATTTAACTCCTACTTAGAAACTGATACAACTATAAATCATTTTAAATCTCATTACTACAATATATTTTTAATCACCCGGAACTAAATTATCTAAAAAAACTAAAACTAAAAACTCACCTGATATTCGTAAACATCCATTATAACAGCATTAAAAGTAAAAAAAAAAACTAAAACTAAATATATAAAAAAAACTCAACACTAAATTAAAAACTAAAAAAAAATATTGCACTTAAAATCAGACTGTCCACTTTACGTGGTGTATTGCACAAAAATTCTTAATTTAAAAATATTTCAGGTACTTAGAGGAATCACATCGTTGTTCCTTTGCCGAGAGGTGTCATGTCAGTTTGACAGTTAATTCAAGATGGCGGCGCATGGTACGCGCGATGCGCGGGAGAGCGCGAGTGTTACTGCGTGTACAATACTGTTGGCGCGCTTGCTAAATTTGTAAAGCGTTCGACTTAGATTTTATTGGGTTCTGCATGTTTTTATAGAGGTATTTTCAAAGAAGAAAAAAACATATTCATGTGTTTAATTCAGTTACGTCTTTAACTAGTAAGAAAAACTTGTATTTATGAATAGCAATTAAGCGTATGCAACTTTAATTTAAGAAGGGATTCGATATTTAGGTGGACCGTGGTTGGAATGTTTCACAGTCATGGTGTCAAAAAAAGATAGATAGTTAAATGTGTTATTTAATTAAAAATAGAGCTTCTTAGTCCAACTGCTGAATTAAAAAAGAGGGCCTTTCCCGGCCCGTCTATCGTCAATTCGAGCATGGTCAAAAAGCTTGTTGTTTCATCCAGAGCCACAGTGGCGAGTTTTCTTTCAACTCCCCCGTCTTACCCCGTCCGCGCGTCCCGACCCCGCGCAACTCGTATCCTACGCACCTCATAACTGCCTAACGCGATGAGATTGAACGAAAAATAGTGTTCGAAAATTTCTTAAACTTGTTCCAGGAAATACGTGTTTTTGAATAAGTCTTACAAGTGTGTGACATAATATTTGTCATAAAGAATCTCCATTACATCTGCAAGATTTCTATCGAGATGTTTTCTTTACTTTTACAGTTTATGAGTACATTATGAACGGCCAAAGTTCAGGTAAAATTTGTGCAAAACAGCAATTTTTGGAGGCTTATACTGAATTTTTTTCTACTTTATTTTTATTTTTTGCAACCATAGAAACCTAGATACGAGTATAGTGCACAAAATACATATACGTATTTTTCTTACTTTATTTGTGAAATCAAGATTAAATTTCTTTACTATTCCGTTAAAACAGCTTCCACGCTAATCCAACAGCTTCTCCACCGAACCTACGGGCCCCTAAAAAGCTAAGCATCTAATACGGCAGTGTGAAATCGGCGAGTCGCGGGCACTCATCATTTTCTAACGGGCACCGAGCCGCGAGCTTTTGACTTAGACATACTTTCAACAGCTCACATTCGGTGTTAGAGAGTACTCGCATTTAGAAACTATTTTTAGATAGATGAGATTGGATATGGTGCTGAATTTCTTCATGAAATAGCCAAAATTGACACAGAAGTTTACTTTTTCTAAAACTTTATAAAGGGTGTGTATGGTCCCCTTCATTGCGATTTTTTTTGTTCTAGCTAGACCATACCTGGGAACCTTCTAGATAAGGAGATATTAGGGGTCAAAATTCCAAGTTTTTCACAAGTTTTTTTTTTTTATATAAATGTTTTCAACTTAAGATTTTTACTGTAAACACCTCCACGAGCCCCGTACTATTCAATCCATCCATCAGCACAATGTTTTGAGTGCCTACCGTAAAACGTGAAGTTTCACCCAAAAAAAAGTAGTTTCCCAGCAATAATTTTTGCGTAAAGTTACTTAGTTTGATGTACAGAATGATGAAGATGCTTGGTTGACGGCTTCGTAAAGGGTCCTGTTACACCCATTATTTTCTCTTTCCTCAGTTTACTGAAGAAAAATCACCACCTCATTCTTCTGCCCTGATCCCAATTTAATTAGGGTAGGCGCATCCTATCCAAGTCCTCGTCTTCCTCACTTTGAAGAAAATAAATTCTCGACAAGATTTTTTTTATTTTTTGTAGAAAAGTTTTTTTCCGCTTTTTAGTGTTTTTTTAAGCAGTGATAGTCTAGTGGTGTGGCTGTCGGACTGCCAAGTCATAGGTCTCCAATTCGAGTCCAAGACTCGCTCCTCTGATTTTTCGGATTCATGTGCGTATTGCATAATTTTCACTTACTTCGGTGAAGGAAAACATCGTGAGGAAACCAGCATGCCTGAGAGATATTTCTCGACGGCATGTAAAGCCAAGTCAGAGGTCCATGGGCGGCATAAGAACTCTGATACCAGGTTGGGCACTAGCCACACGACAAAGAAATAAATGTATTCTTTTTATGTCGGTTTTTTTGAGCAGTTTTTTTTTTTGTTTAACCTTTCGACTGGCCCAAGATGTATCTGCTCCTCTAGTGCTCCAGGTATTATTGGACCCTGGACTGAAACCCAAAGTGACGTATCAAATTAAGATTTAATTTTAACACATTTAAGTTTTTATGATAAACTCAAGTATAAAACAAAAGTAAGTGTTAAAAGTGAAAGCTCCTTAACTGTACCAGTTAAATGGCCAGGAGTTATAAACTTCTAGTTAAATTGTAGGCAAACTGTGTAACAGTTACAATTACTAGACTCAACTGTTATATTCGTGCATACCTAACTACTGCTAGTACTCCCTGTAACGGTCTTTATTAACCGACTTCAAAAATGAAGGAGAGGTTCTCAATTCATCGGTTTTTTTTATATGTAAGTATGTTCCCCGATTACTCGAAGACGCCTGAACCGATTTGGAAAAAAATATTTTTTTGTTTGAACGATTATACTCTCAAGTTGGTTCCATAGAAATATTGTCATGATCTGATCATGGAATTCGGAGATATGGAACGGAACTCTTCAATAATAGACAGCAGATCTGTCTTGATTGCTGCAGTCGCTTGGATGTTTATTGTTTACACAACATCATAACATGACGCCTGAATGCTCTGACGGGGTACGCAGATGTGTACAGTACACCCACAGTTCCATTTTATTGGGGAGAAGCCTATTACCATGAAATGTATTGTTAACAATGTAAAACTGTATAGGATATTACAACTAAAAATTAAAAAAAAAAACGTTTTTTGCAAAAAATAAAACCGACTTCAAAAACACAAAAAAGTGAAAACGATTGTAGTTGTTGTCCACGATTGGTGAAAAAATATATAACATAACGCCTGTAACCCCCGAAAGGTTAGGTAGAGATGTACCCAATAATGCTCCACAGTTACGTTGTAAGTCCCATATAAAAGAGTTCGAGTTTCTAGTTTATGCATTTGATGTTGTCCCTTTTTTTTTGTGGGCAGTTCTTTGTTTTCACACCATCGTTGCCAGTCTGTTTTTTATAAGCGAAGACTTGTAATTGGCTGTCAGTTTCACTCACTATTTTGTATTGTTTTATTTAGCTGTAAGTCTTCCATAGTCCATAAATAAATAAATTTATACATAATATTGGGAGCAAGCATATTGCAATCAACCGGGCACAAATCCAGACTCCGTGGGTGCTACTGAGAATGCTATGATGGAAAAAACCTAATAACACTGCCCGACCTGGGAATCGGGCCCAGCACCTTTTTTTTCGGATGGTCATCAAATGCTACTCTGGGCGGAGCGGAAGGGAATGTCAGACTTGTACTGACTAAAACCCATCCATGTTCCTTCTTTTGCCCTTTATGTTCCGGGCCGCGGTATCTCTTTCGAACAATCCCGCAGCCCGAGCACGGGCCCAGCACCTCAAGTTTAGCTATCGCAACGAGACCAGCGATACACCATCCACCATTGTAAAAAAACTAATTAAATATGTTTTATAGCCATTTCTTCTTACTACATAATTAAGGTAAGAAACTTTTTTCTACAAATTGCTACTGTCAATAAAAATTATAAGATACTTAAAAAAGTTAATTACGGAATAACTGTCTATGTGCGCGGGAGAGGCTATCAATCATAGCGTTTGAAAAAAGAATGGTTCGTGTGTCACTTCGGCTGATTTCGGTTACGCTCGGATCGGCTTTCGTTTTTTGAAAAGCATTCATTACTAAGTGTGATTTTTATTTAAATCAAATTAATGATGAATTGAGAGCTTCCGTTATGTTTGTATGTTCCTACTTTTTGTATGTATTTGTGCCCAGTTGTTGACAATAGGCTCACCCCTTTTACATGGGATTTAAACTTAACTGGCAAAATGATCTAGTGGTCGCAACACGAATGCTCAGCAAGAGGTCCTGGATTCGATTCCCAGGTCGAGTAAAGAGATTTTGGGTTTTTCCATCAAGAATTTCTCAGTAGCAGCCACGGAGGTTGGGATTGCGCCCGGTTGATGGCAATAGGCTCGTCCCTTGTACATGGGATCTACACGTAACATGCGTAATGCCACAACAGGTCCACCTCTGCCGTATCCTTCAATGATCACAGGCGTGATGTTATGATAAAATCCCTAGCACCAACGCAAGGCGTCAGGATTTATTCGCGGATAACCGGATGCAGCTGAATACCAGTATTTTACATGGAGCGACTGTCTATCTGACCTCCACAACCCAGTTAGTACTGGGTAATACGAAACCCCTTGGTGAAACTGTTGTCAAACTTTCGAACCACTGGCTATCTTTAACGATAGTCAAAGATCCATAAATGACATCATAACATGCTTTCCCAAGCTGGCTGAGCCTGTAATTTTAAACCAGCCCCTAAATAATGATCTCACTCAGATCAAACCTGTCCCTTTGCTGCCCTAAGCCGAGGCTCGTACCCCACAGCGGCCCGCTGGCGCACTGTCGCTTAGTGTATACTAGCGACCCGCCCCGGCTTCGCACGGGTACAATGTAATAAATATAAACCTTCCTCTTGAATCACTCTATCAATTAAAAAAAAACACATCAAAATCCGTTGCGTAGTTTTAAAGATCTAAGCATACATAGGGACAGACAGCGGGAAGCGACTTTGTTCTATACTATGCAGTGAAGTTATTCCAAGTTGTTGGTTGGTTGGAGGCCTGACACCCGCGGCACCCACAGGATAGCTCGGTTAAGCAGAATCCAGGTTAGGTTGACCTGTGAGACGCCATTAAAAAGAAAAACAACTTTCCGAAGCACGAATATAATGAATGGTCACCCATCCACGCATCGATCTCAGCAAACGTAGCTTAACTTTGATCGGACCGTGCGGCTGTTATTATTGAACCACGAGCCATCGAATGGAGTGAAGTCCTTGACAATGACTTGTAACGACACAATGGAGAAGGTCAATACCATACTTCCTTTCGAGTTGGTAGTCGACGCAAAAACTATCGATTAGCGATTTTAATTCGGAACCGCATTGTGTGTGTTCGTTGCGAAAAACAAATAATTGTGGTTAGTTTAAATTAATGGTTTGTTTCGCAATCTCCGGATCAGTTCTGGTTAAATTATCTCGCAAATTATCTTCATTCTCCGCCCTTATCCCAATGTATTCGTGGTCGGCGCAGCATGTCTTCTTCTTCCATACTTCTCTATTACCCGTCATCTCAGCAGTCACCTCCTTTCTAGCCATATCATCCTTCACACAGTCCATCCATCGTTTCTTTGTTCCTCTACGCTTATACCCATCCACATTCATATTCAAGTCTTCCAGTCTAACCGGACGCAGCTGAAATACCAGTATGTTAGATGGAGCGACTGCCTATCTGACCTCCACAACCCAGTTAGTACTGGGTAACACGATACCCTTTGGTAAGACTGGTTGTCAGACTTTCGGGCCACTGACTACCTGTAACGGCTGTCAAAGATCTACAAATGACAGCCGGGACCAACGGCTTAGCGTGCTTTTCGAGGCACGGAGGACTCTTGGTATTTAATGGGCTGTCCATCCACGGACCAACCTAGGCAAGTGCGGCTTAATCTAAAGATCGACTCGGGTGTAATTATTTAGCCACAAGCTCCTCTTTGGAGAGTTTATTTCTCCACTAATTAAGATCTAATGGCGTTAACTCCTTTTTAAGCGCTGCAATAACGTTTTTAAGTCTATTCAAATGCAAATACTCGTATCGTCGACCATATTAAAACTAACTAAATTCTTACATCTCTTTACAAGCGAGTGCTTCCTAATTACTTTTATAACAAAGCGAGTTACTATGTTTACTTTTGTATAATATTTAAATAAATTATAAAAGTGTTTCTTTTTGTGTTTTTATTGTTATTTTCGCACTTTTTTTTTAATTTGTTGTTTAGTGGTGAGTTTTATTAAGATATTTAAGTTAGCAAGAAAGTGTTGCGGGACTTACTTTCGTTTATCTATACTAACTTAGAAAGAGGTAAAATTTGTTTGTATGTAGGGGTAATCTCTGGATCTGGACTGAACCGATTTTGAAAATTCTTTCACTAATAGGAAGCTACATTATCCCCGAGTGCCATAGGCGTATTTACAACGTGCCCGTGGAACAATTTCCGACCAAAACGCGAGCAAAGCCGCGGGCAACAACTAGTATTTTATAGAGGTAAAATTTGTTTGTTACAGTGTAAGTTTGTATGTAGGGGTTCTCTCCGGAAATAAAGATCAAATTCGAAAAATTCTTTCACTGGCAGAAAGCTACATTATTCGCGAGTGCTAAGGCTATAAATTGTATTTATATTTTGCATATTAGCCGAGATATCACAATTTTTGCGGACGAAGTCGCGGGCGATGTACTAGTGTTTTTATTAACCACAGAGATTTAGTATTTTCAATTGATAAACATTTCAAAACGTTATACAGGGTGGATTATACAGATGGAGCGTCGCCCTACAATCAAAACAAAGGAATCAAGCGAACAATTTCAGACATGTGTGCGTGCGACAGCGTGCTCGCGAGGCACAGAGAGAATGTTTCTGTGTGCGAACTTATAAGCCAACAGTTAGCTGATATTTTTGACACGTTTTCGCGCATTTGATGCCCCATCTAGATATTATAAAGGGTGTAACAAGACCCTTCACGAAGCCGAACGGCACTTGTTCTAAACCATACCTGGGAACCTTCTAGTTACGGAGATATTGGGTGTCAAAGTTCCACCTTTTTCACAAGTTTTTTTTAAATACATGCTTTTAATGTAAGATTTTTAAAACACCTCTACGACCCCCGTACTAATCAATGCATCTATCAGCACAGTGTTTTGAGTGCGTTACATTGTACGGTAAAACGTGAATTTTGACCCCCAAAAAAAAGTAGTTTCCCAGCAATAATTTTTGCGTAAAGTTACTTAGTTTGACGTACATAATGCTTGGTTGACGGCTTCGTGAAGGGTCTTGTTACACCCTTTATAATCAAAGAGTGGAAGGTACACCGACGCACACACGGTTACGCTTACCACGTATTCAGTATATCATTCTGTACCCATTTCCTACAAAAGTACCATACCTACAGATGTATGGTACAGCTGATTTTAGTAATACCCATTTACAAAACAAGCTCAATACAGATTAAGTCCAGTAATATTTCAAACAAGACAATATCATTATAGCTAAACTGTAAAACACGCAACAAAAACTGCGCGGACGCATATAATGATCCATGGATCATTTGCTATAACTATGATCTCATAGATCCGTGATCGATCTTATTTTGAACTGATATTGGATTTATTGATGACAGTCGCGACTGGCAGCTGAGAGGTCGGGTGCTATTGCGTTTTCAAGAATTCCTCAATGACAGTCACGGAGTTTGGTTTTCTGCATGTTTGATAGCAATAAGCTCACCCCATGGGGCTTAAATATCACTGACAAAATATGGATGTACTATTAGGTACAACCTTTAGTTACAAAAAAAAAATGTCGTGTCCCAGCAATATATTTTGCGTAAAGTTACTTAGTTTGATGTACAGAATGATTGGATGACGGCTTCATGAAGGGTTTGTGTACACCCTGTATATTAATCAAGATTTTTTATTACAAAGATATTTTTTAACTTTTTGTTGTATACTGGGTATCTTATTTGCGCTTTTATAATTCTGCGAGTGCTGTGCACTTCTATAAGTGACAAATTTACTATACCTAAAATAGTTTGCGATTTATGTTTAAGTATGTTTTAGTGAGTAATTCATTGAGGTGCCATTTAAATAAATAAATAAATAATGAACCAGACAGCTCGGGTCGATCTTTAGGTTAAGCCGCGCTTGCCTAGGTTGGTCTGTGGATGGGTGACCGCCCATTACATACCAAATTTCCTCCGTGCCTCGGAAAGCACGTTAAACCGTTGGTTCCGGTTGTCAATTGTAGATCTTTGACAGTCGTTACAGGTAGTCAGTGGCCTAAAAAATCTGACAACCAGACTTACCAAGGGGTATCGTATTACCCAGTACTAACTGGGTTGTGGAGGTCAGATAGGTAGTCGCTCCATCTAACATACTGGTATTTCAGCTGCGTCCGGTTAGACTGGAAGCCGATCCTTACATAGTTGGAAAATGGCTAGCAGATGAAACTGACTAAGATAATTAAGTCTTCCTCAAACATGTCAACTTAACAACGAAAATCCATCTTGATTTCGCGCTACACAGCTCGATACTACCTTTCTACTTTCATACGGCGCATACTATCCTTATTATCGATCAATGATCTATAGATCGCAACGGAGCCATAGATCTTGGGGTCAGGCGCAGCAATTACGGTCCTATTCAGTAAGACGGACGCGAGAGCATTATATATCATTATGTTGTAGGGCGTTGTGGCGTTTGGGGGGTTTTTGTAATGTCTAGAGTGTTTTTTGTCAAGTTTTCGTCACACCTATATTTTCTGAAAGGTTCGGTAGATGTATTTTTTTTCTTTATCGAGTGATTAGTGCCTAACCTGGTGCCAGAGTTTTTATGCCGCCCATGAGCCTCTAACTTAGCTTTACATGCCGTCGAGAAATATCTCTCAGGCATGCCGGTTTCCTCACGATGTTTTCCTTCACCGAAGCAAGTGATAATTATACAATACGCACATGAATGCGAAAAATCAGAGGTGCGTGTCTTGGGTGCGAAGACGAGACCTATGACTTGGCAGTGCGACGGTCACACCACTAGGCTATCACTGCTTAAACTGCTGCTGCACTTGGTAGAGGTGTATTGAGACTGACACATTTCGCCAGTTTTAAGTACACAGCACAAAAAATGACGAATAAAAAAATTGAAAAAAAGAGAAAATACATAGTTAATGTGCTGTGTCTTACGGCTGCGCCAAAAAGGTCCAAGTAATGAAATTAGCTGGCTAATCTCATTTGACCTGCAGATTAATTTACAAAAATAACAACCAAGTTTATAAACTAATTGAAGTAAGTATCTAAACTTGGTTTAGTTAGCAACTAATGTGGTTACAAATGTAATATGTCAAAGATGTATAATGTATCTGTAATAGGTCACAAACAAACAAAGTTACTTTCGCATTTATAATATTTGTTAGGATAATTATATATACATATTATTAATTTTATATTTTTTTAAAATAAAATTTTGATGACCAGCCATTTCCCAAAACGCCCTAACTCCAACTCCACCAACAACATAGAAACGGTACGCTACGCAGTACACTACAATTCGAAAACTTTCATCTCGTATACGAATGTCCATATTTGTTAATAATTATTTTTGATTGAATATCACTTTTAAAATACACTTCATATTACTGTAACGGCTATGAACAGACATGTGCACTAAGTTCCAATATAAAATGAAGAACGGTATTACATGGTTTTTATACCAGTTTAAAATGTAGTTATCATTGGTCTAGTGGTCGCAATCGCGAGTTCGCGACTCCTGAGCATGAGGTCTTGGGTTCGATTCCCGAGTCGGACAAATTGTTATTAATTTTTTCCATTACGAATTTCTCAGTAGCAGCCACGAAGTGACCGGTTGATGGCAATAGGCTCGCCCCCTATTACATAGGACTTAAACATTACTGGCGAAATGTGGGTGTATTATACTGTGATGGAAAAACCTAATAACACTTAACCCGACCTGGGAATCGAACCCAGGGCCTCCTGCTCAGCAGTCGTGCTTGCGACCACTAGACCAACGAGGCGGTCGCCAGATGATTTCCCATCAACAATTAAAAAAAACACCTACAGTAATATCTTTCGGCCACAATAAAACCATTAGCGGTTTCTGAAATAAAGAAAATAACACAAAAACGCCTCAACCTGCCATATAAACACCCTTCTTCACAAAAGGGGGTAGGCAGAAAAAATGGTTACCTGTCTCCTTGTCAACGCATCATTTGTCAAAAGCTACCAATATAATTTGACACTTGATGGCGGCGCCACTTGTAAGAGTAAAAACAGCTAAGTACCAAAAATTCAGAACATTTCTTTTAGTTCGTTTTTTTGACGTGGGCCAAGGTAAATTGGGTCAAGAAATGTTTTATTTTTGTGGTTTAAATTGCGAAGGGTAGGTAGGAACGCCTATTAAAACATGGTGGTTTATTGTGTAGTAAATGGAAACTAAATAATTAATAATTTTGGAGGTAAAGATTTTTAAAAACCTTAGCATTTTAGTTTTTTTTTTTGGAATGAAACTTTGACGACCTAACAACCTAAGAAAAGGTATTTACGAGGCAGATGTGAGTGGCAACGCCGGGAGGGGACGTCCTAGAAGGACATACACTGACCTTATTGGTGAGGTTCTTCAGAAAGGTCAGGCGCGTAGTACTCGAAACCGGCGCGCGTGTGTGACCAGGGGCCTTAGTCTGCTATTGCAATAGTGTCAGAATGGTCTATAATTGATTTAATAAGGCCCCTAGCCCACGGCGTATTGAAGCGCGTTCGAAACTCGTTTGACGTGCGTAAAAAGGGTAATTCGTCTGCGCGGGGCCTTATTAAATCAATGATAGACCATTCTGACACTATTGCAATAGCAGACTTAGGCCCCTGATGTGTGAACGTGGACGAAGCGCAAGGAGTATGTAAGGATCGTATCTGGTGGCGTTCTGTGGTTTCTTCTACCCCCATGCGAAAAACGCCTGTGAGTATGTATGTAATAACGTAGTCTATACTAATATTATAAAGAGGCTATATTTATATTTGTATTTTATAAGTATGTATATTTAGGTTAATGTCTATGGGTCTATTAAGATCTATGGGTCTTTGTTACCTGAAATAACGCAAACATTATTGCTGGGAAACGACTTTTTTTGGGATGAAAAATCACGTTTAACAGTATAACTCAATGTAGCACATTCAAAACATGTAACGGGGTCGTGGAGGTGTTTAAAGTAAAAATCTTACATTCAAAACATGTATTTAAAAAAAAACAACAAAACGATCGCAATGACGGGGAGCATAAGTGCCTTTCGGCTTCGTTACTCGTACGACCGTTAACGAAGCCTTCAACCAAGTATTCTGTACATCAAACTAAGCAATTTTACGCAAAAATTATTGCTGGGAAACGACTTTTTCTTTTGGGGTGAAAAATCACGTTTTACGGTAGGATAGGAATCAATGTAACGCACTCAAAACATTGTGCTGATGGATGGATTGAATAGTACGGGTATCGTGAAGATGTCTAAAGTAAAAATCTTACATTAAAAACATGTATATAAGAAAAAAAATACTTGTGAGAAAGTTGGAACTTTGACCCCCGATATCTCCGTAACTAGAAGGTTCCCAGGTATGGTCGAGAACAAAACAATGATCGCAATGACGGGGAGAACAAGTGCCTTTCGCCTTCGTTAAGGGTCTTGTTACACCCTTTATAACATTTTCTAACTAAATTCTGGTCCTACCAAGTCTACCCCTGTAGCTCCTTCGATATGCATCTAGTAATATAAAAACAATTTGTCAAAATGCCCGTCACTCAATGCAGGTGGCCGGAGTCACCTATCGTTTTACGTCTAAACATTATCAATCATTGCCTCTTTGGTGTACCGCTTTTAAAAGCAGTTTTGAAACCCAAGTTAAGTTGAAGAACGATTTGTGAAGAGGGTAGGCAGAGAAAGTACAGATGCCAGCACATCAAACTGTAATTTTTTCCCAATCAACTTTAAACCTAATGCTTTATAGCGATAAAATTGAAAATCTATTAAAGAAAGTTGATAGATTGTAGTAATTTGATGTGCTGTCGTTTGTACCAACATGATTACAATTCCAGACACAAGCCAGCCCCTCCCCCCCCGACCCTTGCAAGCCAGCCCGCTATGCTGAGCCAATAGCATTAAACCAGCCCCTAAACCAGATCCAGCCTGTCCCTTTGCTGCCCTCCCCAGCGACGCGACGCCCTAAGCCGAGGCTCCCACCCCGCAGGGGGTGCCCTTAGCTAGTGGTCGCTTAGCTTTGTAAGCTCATTTTGCCCCTGGCTGGAGGCCTTAAATTCAAGGCATCCACAGGATTAGACCGGTTAAGCAGTAGCCAGCCTCATAGGCTGAAATGCGAGATGCCATCATAAAAAAAAGACAAGTCAGTGGGATCTTACTCAGGCAGGCGCATTACTTCGTTCAAAAAAGTGTGAAGGCAAACATCGTGAGGAAACCGGCATGTCCTAGAACCGAAACATTCGAAGACATGTGACATCTGCCCGTTAGAGCACGTGAATAAAGCACCACGGAAAGCACGTTAACCCGTTGGTCTCGGCTGTCATTTGTAGATCTATGACAGTCGTTACAGGTAGTCAGTGGCCCGAAAGTCTGACAATCAGTCCTGCTCGCGTATCATGACCACCGTGGAAACGTAGGGGTTTTGTCGACGAAGAGTCGAATTGAATTGTAATTTTATGACAGATTGTAGAACAATTTCTATCGTCGCAAGCATGGCGATGTTAGAAATGTATGAAATGAATGACAAGACATGTCAAGTTGTATAGAAAGAGCTTTGTCAAGTCTTGGTAGATAGAGATTGTATTGCCATTCTTGGGGGGCTGATATCAAGGGGTATCGTATTACCCAGTACTAACTGGGTTGTGGAGGTCAGATAGGCAGTCGCTCCATGTAAAATACTGGTATTCAGCTGCATCCGGTTAGACTGGAAGCCGACCACAACATAGCTGGGAAAAGGCTAGGCAGATGATGAACTTCATAATAATAGCCCTTAGTTTTGACTTGTGCCCGGTTGATGGCAATAGGCTCGCCCCATATTACATGGGCATGGGCCACAGAAATAACAGGTGAAATGAGAGTGCACTATAAGATACTACATGCCGTCAAGAAATATCTCTCAGGCATGCTGGTTTGCTGAAGCAAGTGATAATTATACAATACGTGATGAATCCGAAAAATCAGAGGTGAATGTCTTGTGTTCGAACTCGAGACCTATGACTTGGTAGTCCGACGGTCACACCACTAGGCTATCAGTGCTTCAACTAGAAGGATAATGCACTACTAGTACTTAAAAAAACCGGCCAAGAGAGAGTCGTACTCACATGCACATAGGGTTCCGTAGCACCAAACAATATAATAAAAATATTTTGAAGGCTGTCATTTTTAAAGACCTATCTACAAACACCCCGCACGTATAGTTTTGATGAAAAAAAATAGTTTTTAGTTTCAGCTCCATGTATGGGGAGACCCCCCTTAATCTTACTTTTTTTTTATAAAAACCGTAACGCAGTTCACAGAATACTCTACTCTACCTACTAATCTACCTACTAAGTGTCAACTGTGTAGTCCTAATAGTTTCGGAGTAAAGTGGCTGTGACATACACGGACAGACAGACGAATGGCGAATCTTTATGGGTTCGGTTTTTTGCCATTCGGCTACGAAACCCTAAAAATCAAGATTACCGCAGTAGTTTATATTAATAGAACATCAATTATATTATACTCATAATAATAGCATGTTATTATAAAGTATTTAGACATTATTAGCTGCTTCTAACTCAGTTACATTTTTACCCTATAATCTTAGAAATTGACGTCATTAAATATGTGACATTGTGTAGCAAAAGATATTCTTCTCCATATAATGTAACACTGAATAAGTGCCTTTCGGCTTCGTTAAGGGTCTCGTTACACCTTTTATGTTGAGGTGCTTCCAGTCTAACCGGACGCAGCTGAAAACCAGTACTTTAAAATAGAACGGGCGCTGTCAGTTGGGACTGGTCATCTCTTAGCTAACACGGTTTATTTTAATTACTTTGTTTTTAAATAGTTGATAGTTATAATCTTTTACTCTGGACGCTCTTAATGTGCACGTCTTTCTACGTCGTTTTCACAATGTATAATCTCAACATGAATGATCTAACCAAGATCTTGTAACAATATTT
Organism: Eugnorisma glareosa; assembly: GCA_947578425.1. Taxonomy (NCBI): domain Eukaryota; kingdom Metazoa; phylum Arthropoda; class Insecta; order Lepidoptera; family Noctuidae; genus Eugnorisma; species Eugnorisma glareosa. The sequence goes on from OX387984.1 coordinate 4,275,672, forward strand.
TGATTGAAAAGAGTGTCCCTGGAGTTTCTTGCCCATTCTTCTCCATAGAGATCTACGCTTTGGAATGGGCAACTACAGTACTTTCACAAGTTATTATGCCTTGTGTCTGTGACTGTAGCTTCGCCTTTGTGTTTCTGACTTACAAAAGTGCCTGTTATGGTCTAATTGAAATAAATGCTTTGAGTTTGAGAACGACTGCGTATCTGACCTCCACAACCCAGTAACTCCCTATGTAATGACCTGTGTCCCTGTGTAATGACCTGTTATTTTTTACCAGACTACAGCGAAGCCAAGTCAAGGAAGTGTTATGATTTTAGCAGTCTATGTATGTTTGTAGTTACGTATGTTCCTCCGTAGCGCCTGAACTATTCATCCGATTTTGATGAATAAAGTGCCAATCGATTCGTTATTATAGCCTGAGTAACATAGGCTACATTTTAACCGACTTTAAGAACAGGAGGAGTCGATTTCACCTTGTAAACCTGGAATTTAATTAGAGCGTGATTTTTCAGTAGTCTAGTTTTTAGAGTTTTGCCATAGGGCAAAAAGGGAACTCTATTCCTAAGACTCCACTGTCCGTCTGACTGTCACCAGGCTGTATCTCATGAATCGTGATAGCTAGACAGTTGAAATTTTCACAGATGATGTATTTCTGTTGCCGCTATAACAACAAATGCTAAAAACAATTTTAATAAAAAATAATTTTAAGAAATAAGTAAGTAATTAAGGCGCAAACCGCACTTTAGCTGCGTGGATTCATTTGTTTGATAACGTGTGTCTACGTTTCCACTCCAATACACACCCAAAAAAGTAGCGTTGGGATAGCCCGCGAAATTAAAATTTCTTTACGTTTTTTGCAATTTGCAGGTCAGTGTCAGGTTGTCAGATTGATTCGCGACCGAACTAATATGGCTGAGTTAATATCATTAAAATCATCAATACAACCCTTAAAGTTCATTAAACCTCATTGAATGACTATTTTATTAAATAAAAAAAAATTTAAAGCGGTCTCCCATACAACAAACGTGTTTTTTATATATATTATGTTACGGAACCCTACCACACACACACTAGTCTACCGCAAACAATCTTGTTTTAATCTAGTCTTCTAACTTTTCTTTTACCAAATGAAGATAAATGAATACATTAAATACACAAGTACCATAATACAATAATCAAACTGTTTCTTTTGACCCAAGAGCATGCCCTACTACAGATGACCATAGAGTCGATCTGTCTTTACATCTCTATGGAGATGTGGCGGCGAGATGAAAGAGATAGGACTTCACTAATGAACTCTATGGGGCGCTAGGGTTGACAGTAAAAACAAAAAAAATGTATCGATTTTATATTATTTTGTTTTTTTTTTAAATGTATTTTGATAGAGAAGAGGGTCGGCCTTTTTATGTGACCACTGACTTTTGCAAGCCACACCTTCACATAAAGGTAACTAATGCTAAATTCCTGTACCAAAATCGTTTTTTTATTACGACCGCTGACCAATGCAGAACAGGTTTCTCAATACAAAATTTAAACATCAGTCTTTTATGGAGGTACAATATGTTGTAATATGGATGACCACTAAGTTCTAAATTAACCGAGCAAGTGACTAGAATTGTTTGATAACTTCGTCATATTTTAAACTTGACAGGGCAACCATTTCAAATATTTTTATTGTTTTTTTTTTTAAATAATTTTTTTAGTAATCTACAATTTTGAAAATTTACACATCTGATCTATAGAGTCTACTTAAGACAGAATTTAATAACAACTAATAATAATACGGTTTTCTTGAAAAATCACATGCTTTATTTAACTTCATGTCAAATCCGTCTCTGTTCTGCGTTTAAAACAACTTGTGCAACCCAGAGGTACCTAGTACCTACACATCTCATTTGTTTGTTAAACTTACAACAAAAGAACTGAATCAAATTAACGAGCTTCAGCACTGATACCAAAATAATCGTTCGGTCAAAGTACGTATGTAAAAAAGTTACTGGCGTTTCACAAAAAAAAATGGCTGTAAAAAAATTGGGAAATACAGTCAAACTAATCACTAATTGGACATCTCTGGTCGCCGCTGTTTTAAATAACATCGGGCCAGTTCCTCCAGAGTGGTACCTTAGCACCAGTGGCGTGCCTAGGGGCCAACGATACAGGGTATAGCATGACCCTTCACGAAGCCGTCAACCAAGCATTATGTACATCAAACTAAGTAACTTTACGCAAAAATTATTGCTGGGAAACGAGTTTTTTTTTGGGGTGGAAAATCACGTTTTAGGTAGGACCCAATGAAACGCTCTCAAAACATTGTTCTGATGGATGGATTGAATAGTACGGGGGTCGTGGAGGTATCTTTTTTTTTTTTTTTTCATTTTGGAAGTCATCAAATAACTCCTCCCGCTCTGGGCTGAGCAGGAAGGAATGTCAGACTTTTACTGACTAAAATCATCCATGTTCCTTCCTTTGCCCTTTGTGTTCCAGGGCCGCGGTATCTCTTTCGAACAGTCCCGCAACCCTGGCAGGCATCGTGGAGGTATCTCCAATAATCTTACATTAAAAACAAGTATATAAAAAAAGCTTATGAAAAAGTTGGAACTTTGACCCCCAATATCTCCGTAACTAGAAGGTTCCCAGGTATGGTCTAGAACAAAAAAATAATCGCAATGACGGGAAGAACTAGTGGCTTTCGGCTTCGTTAAGGGTCTTGTTACACCCTTTATGGCAAGCCCTTATGGCAACCAGACTATTCAGATACCTTAAATTATGAAAGTACCAGCTTTCATGGCCAAGCCAAGCTAGTATGTAATTCACTCACTCACATGCACTCTAATTTAGCCGCTAGCAGTTGCCGCGGCTTCGGTCGCGTTTTGGTCGGAAATTATCCCACGGGCACGTTGTAAATATAGCCTATGGCACTCGGGGATAATGTAGCTTCCTATTAGTGAAAGAATTTTCAAATTCGGTTCAGTAGATCCAGAGATTACCCCCTACAACCTCACAAACTTTACCTCTCTATAATATTAGTATAGTTTTTGCGTTGAAAATCCAGTGCGCTTTTATTTTTAGGTGGTGTAAATGGGCGTTAGAACTAACAAAAACTGTATAAGTCTAAAATGTATGTGTAACATAATTTTGGAGTTACTTTTTGATAACCCTAACCAAAATAGTGATGTACTGAACAAAATCATCCGCTTTCTTTACAATTTCTAGATTTAAGATATAATCGATTTAAAAAGTCATTCTGATACTCCAAAACATGCATCGATGACCTCACTTGAAAATGATTCGCTAGAAAGTATTAAAAATTAATATTGTATTTGTAACAGACAGAATATTATTTTCAATACTTTTGTGATCAAAATGTAGTCTGATTTTTCTGCTTATCATTCTTTATTTTACTTTTCTTGCAGTGATGGTTCAAATCCTTGCATTTGGCGTTGGTGATTTTTTTAATTTATTTTTGTTACAAAATTGTAATTTTTGCTTCACTACATACTTAGTATAAAACAAAGTCGCTTCCCGCTGTCTGTCCCTACGTATGCTTAGATCTTTAAAACTACGCAACGGATTTTGATGCGGTTTTTTTAATAGATAGAGTGATTCAAGAGGAAGGTTTATATGTACAACATTGCACCCGTGCGAAGCCGGGGCGGGTCGCTAGTGACTGATATTGTAAGTAAACCTGAACCAGCTGTATTTAACATGGAACGTCTGCCTATGTACCGTCTAACAACCCAGTCAGTAGGTAAGTCTTACCAAGAGCTATCGCTCTTGGTAAGACTGGTTGTCAGACTACAGTAAAAAACACAGGATTAAAGTTCATATAACTCTGTTAGTGTCAAGTAGTTAATCTAGAAAGTTAAATTAACTGATTTATTTTCGGAATCAAAATGAAAGTTGGAAAAAAACTAGACTTCCTGGTGTTTTTTCTGTCCGTAAGAGGTCTTGCATAAAGTTCGTTTTTTTGTACGATAATTTAGTGGTTATGTGACAGCCTTGTTGGACCCCTAAATCAGATCCAGCCTGTCCCCTTGCTGCCCTCCCCAGCGACGCCCTAAGCCGAGGCTCGTACCCCACAGTGGGTGCCCTTAGCGAGTGGTCGCTTAGTTTATAAGTTCATTTTGCCCCTGGCTCGAGGCCTTAAATTCTAGGCATCCACAGGGATAGACCGGTTAAGCAGTAGCCAGCCTCAGAGGCTGAACTGAGAGATGCACTCTCATAAAAAAAAAAAACTAGTAATTGCAAGCACGACTGCTGAGCATGAGGTCCTGGGTGCGATTCTCAGGTCGGGCAAATTGATAGCGGGCTTTTCCATCCGGAATCTCTCAGTAACAACCACGGAGTCTGGATTTGTGCCCGGTTGATGTCAATAGGCTCGCCTCCTTTTACATGGGACTTGCACATAACCGGCGAAATGTGGGTGTACTATTAGGTACACCTCAGCCTAACCCTTCGGCGATTACAGGCGTTATGTTATGTTATGTCATGGAAGGTCTCCTGAACTCAGTCGCCCAGTTTCATCCAGATGAAGCGACTTCATGCCATCATGAAATGAAATTGAGTCGAAATAAATTTTACCGCTAAAATCTCATTACTGTATTACAGTTTCGGTTGATACCGATACCGGATTTCCAGCCAGACACAGACGAATAATCTTTAAAAGGCGATCAACTGTCGTTTCTAGTCTAAGTGCATCGACTAACTGCAGTTTTTGTAGCATGTAATTAGAAAACTTTCTAATTTAAATATAATTTGGATCTCAAGATTTATTACTCACAAGAGTTTCGTTAAAGTTTTAGACCAAGTCACCGTATGAACATTTTTAGAGTTCCGTACCCGAAGCGTTACCAACGGGATCCTAAAAGCCTCCGCTGTCCGTCCGGCCGTCTGTCTGTCAGCGGGCTGTATCTCAAGCTCCGTAATAAGTAGACAGTTGAAATTTTCACAGAATGTGTATTTCTGTTGCCGCTATAACAACAAATATTAAAAATTAAAGAGGCTACCCTTTTTTTTTCTTTTTACCGATTGGAAATCATCAAATAACCCCTCCCGCTCTGGGCTGAGCAGGAGGGAGTGTCAGACTTTTACTGACTAAAACCCATCCATGTTCCTTCCTTTGCCCTTTGTGTTCCAGGGCCGCGGTATCTCTTTCGAACAGTCCCGCCACCCTGGCAGGCGTCGGCCCTTACGGACCCCTTCCTGTTTGCTGACTCTCTTTGAGGCGCGCGTGGAACACGAACGCGCCGTAAAGGGGCTACCCTACTACAATGTTACGGAACTCATGCGCGTCCGACTCGTATTTGGCCGGTATTTTTTAATGGTGGATGTGCAGTTATTGTGACGAGCTCTTGGCTAGATAATACCAGCCGCTCGGTTTGATCTTCAGGTAAGACGCGCTTGCCTAAGTTGGTCACCACCCACAACATACCCAGTTTCCTCTGTGTCTCGGAAAGCTCGTTAAGCCGTTGGTCCCGGCTGGCATTTGTAGATCTTTGACAGTCGTTACAGGTAGTCAGTGGCTCGAAAGTCTGACAACCAGTATTATTAAGGGGTATCGTATTACCCAGTACTAACTGGGTCGTGGAGGTCAGATAGGCAGTCGCTCCATGTAAAGTACTGGTATTCAGCTGCATCTGGTTAGACTGGCAGCCGACCCCAACATAGTTGGGAATAGGCTAGGCAGATGATGGTGTTTACAATATCTGATGGATGTTTAGGATTATTCTTAACATAGCATCACGCCGCGTTTTTTCTTGAAAGTTTAAGCAAAAGTCGTGAATCTATGGTATCTATACTATTTGCTTAAAAGGATTCTTCTCAATGTAACTAGAATATGTTATTTAAGTTGAAGCAATAAACGTTTTTTTTTTATGGCCAATCAAAATCACTATTGCCAACCAAATTTTTTTTTCTTTCAAATTAAAAATATTTGAGACCTGTCAACCTTTATTGATTTAAGCAAAGAATGTTAACTATAAGTAAATATTAAACTGTGTGACATGGAATACAGTAGCTGGATTTGAGGCATTTGAGGTTTTTTCTTGTACTTCTAGTGATGTGTCGAGTTTATCGATATTTGTTGAGAACTTGGGAACGATGAAATGTATATTATGGATTTCGTGTCAGTCAAAATTATGTTTAAAATACCCTTACTGAAGTAACATTTAGTTAAATGTGAATTGGCACCATGTAGGTACTACATCAAACTAAGTAACTTGACGCAAAAATTATTGCTTCGGATTGAATGTTTGTTGGGGTGAAAGATCACGTTTTAGGGTAGGCTTCAAACATTGTGCTGATGGATTGAATAGTACAGGGGTCGTGGACGTGTTTAGAGTTCTTACATTTAAAACAAGTATTTCAAAAAAAAAATGTGAAAAGTTGTAACTTTGACCCCCAATATCTAAGTAACTAGAAGGTTCCCTGGGTAGAACAAGTGCCTTCCGGCTTCGTTAAAGGTCTTGTTACACCCTTTATACTTTCATGTGCATTCATAAAAAAGCTGTTATTTTGACATTACCAACAGACACGTCAATTTTATTTATTTGTATTTATAAAGTCTTACCGAACAATTTTAATTCAAATCATTTTAATTTTTAAGTTTTTTTTTAAATTAATACCACAAAAAAATATCGACAACGTCACATCACTACTTCAAAAATATGTAGCACAAAAAGCCCACTTCTGATGTCGTTCTGCCCACTCCTGTTTACTTAGGCGCAGCACTTGAGACATGCATTGTATGGTCTTCGTACCTTTTTTATATCTGTCTGCGAAGATATTCGATCTAGTGACGTCAGGTAATCGGTATTTGGAAGTAAATAAAATGTTTAAAAGTCAAACGAAACGATGGGAAGATGACCTCCAAAAATGGCTGGTCCAGAGTGGATGACAACAGCGAGAGATAGGTAGAAATGAACAACTTTACAGAAGGCCTTCGTCAAGGACAAGCTGTTGATTAAAACCGATTGTCGAAGATAAATAACATAGCATCACGCCAATATAGGTTTTTAAACTGTCGTCGTGGTCATCAACATTAACACTAGAATCGAGATATTTACCATGTTTACTGTTTACTGCTGTTTGCTGCAGTATAGGGCGTAGTTAACTACTATTTTGTAATCTGGTTACCAACTACGATTAAAAGTAGGTAACTACATGTAGTTATGATTACATGTAGTTAGGATTACATGTAACTTAACTACAGTAACCAAACTACATTAAGTAGTTGTTAATTTGATTGCTGCAATCTAGTAGTTATAATTACTGATTATTTAAGTTTTATGAACTTATATTTTGCAATTAAATAAAAATGTAATGTCTAGTAATATATGTTTTGGAGTATGGCTGCAAAAAAAAAAAAACAATTTATTGCACATAGCTATGTTTATTTTCATGAATATCAAATGCAAGAATTAAAGTCGTAGATATTATGTACCTATACTTATCAGATTGATTATTCAATTGAATGCACTGCCCAAAATGTGTTAACATTATTTGTACGCCTTGCAAGGCAGCACATAGTGAGACATAACTTCTATAAAACACTTACTTTTACCTGTGTCTCACAAATAAACATGAACGACTATCGCGCGTGTTTGCTTTTAATGACGCAACATCACAAATCTGTAGTTAAAAAAAGTAATCAAGTAATCGTGATTGCAACTACAATTAGTAGTTAGTAGTCAAAATTTTTAACTACATTTTTCGATTTTTTTAGGTAGTTTGTAGTTATGATTATTAACTACTTTATGTAGTCGTCGTTAGTAATCAGTAGTTAGATTACATTTTGCCCAATACTGGTTTGCTGTGTAAAAACCGAAAAAAGTTCGCGAGCGGACAAAGTGAGTTTCGTGTGACAGGAACAGAATCGAGTTGCGAGTGACAGTGGTAGCGGTACTGAGTGCAAAAAACGAACAAGAAAGAGGGTAGACCGAGTGCCTTCTGACCAAGCGCCTTCTGCGCCTGGACAGAGATAGCCTGCGACTGGTGGCGGGGACCATCACTGGACATTGCTCACTGAACAAACACTTCCACACCCTAGGTATCACTGATAGCCCTCTGTGCAGAGCGTGCATGGAGGCGGAAGAAACTGTAGCGCATGTACTCCTCGAGTGCACCGGCGTCACCCAGATCCGTGAGGAAACTCTTGGAACACCGAGATCCCTTGAGGATGTCCTGAGAAGACCGGGAAGTTTGATCTGCTTCTGGAGGGAGGTGGGCTGGTTGGAGTAACGGCCACCATGGCTCACGTACAATGGTCCAATTTAGGGACTAAGTGCGGAAACCAAACCCTTAACATAGAACATAGAACATAGAGGGTAGACCGATTTGTCTGCTCATAAACACCCACCCGCAATAACTTCAGTTTATCCGTGATCATGGTGCTTGCAACACCGCCGAAAAATCGGGAACTCAAAAAACAGGAAATATATCCTGTTTGTAGTGTAAATCACGCCTGTAATAATCGAAGGGTTTGGCAAAGCTGTACCTAATAGTACACCCACATTTCGTCAGTTATATTTTGAAGTACCATGTTAGAGGGCGTGCCTAAAAAAATATTCATCAAATAAATAATATATGTGTATTGTAAATACTCTAAAGTCTAAACATTGTGATAAATGATGTTTATTTTGCAAATAGGTTTTTACAAACACTTGTACACGTCTCTTTTTTTAAACTAGATGAGGCCGGTGTTTCGTACCTGACTACTCTGAGAAAAACAGCCGAAACAAACTCAGAGGTCATAGTCTCTTTTAAAGTCCAGACATAATCTTGGTTAACTCACATGAGGACTATGCAGATTAGTGTCTGAGATGGTCTCTTGAAGAAAGAACCACACAGATGTGAGTGGACCTGTCCAGTCAGTGCAAGCATTTGTCAGTTATCGTGTAGCTCGACTTATAACTCAAGGAGCTACGACACGACGAACAATACCAAAGAAAGGACATTTGGGTACAAAAAAGTAATAAAGGCGATTTTTTTTTTTAATGTTTGAAAATTATGATCTTCTTCACAAAGGTCTGTTGTTTACTACTCGCAACTGACGAGGCAGTTCTATCCAGTAGTACAAAAACAAATGTAATACATAACTAGCGCAATGTGCCTTATTTCGCTTAGGGGCTTAGGGGGCGAGCCTATTGCCATAAACCGGCCACAAATCCAAATTCCGTGGCTCCTACTGAGAATTTAATAGAAAACCCGAATAACACTTTACCCGACTTGAGAACTGAACCCAGTACCAAGTCATACGAGGAAAAAGCTTTCAAATGCTAACAGATCCGAGATTATATCCTTTAGAAACTTTGCAATTAAGATTATCCGTATCATTTTAAATTCCCTTGCAAAATAATACGGTGAGGTTTCATGATTATGCTGAGTAAGGGACAGACGAACAGACACATGAAAGAAGCGGTGCAGCCCTTTAATGTAGCCGACTTGCTAAGTCATTATTGATTGTGTTAAAGTCAATGTATTGCAATTTAATTCTAGGCCCCCGTCGTGGAATTATATTGGTGGACATTTAAATGGATATTGGACATCACTATTTTGTGAAGACTTAAGATATACAGGATGTAACAGGACCCTTCACGAAGCCGTCAACCAAGCATTATGTACATCAAACTAAGTAACTTTACGCAAAAATGATTGCTGGGAAACGACTTTTCTTTGGGGTGAAAAATCACTGTTCACGGTAGGACTCAATGTAGCGCACTCAAAACATTGTGCTGATGGATGGATTGAATAGTGCGGGGGTCGTGGAGGTGTTTACAGTAAAGTTATAAGCATAGAACATTAAAAACAAGTATTAAAAAAAAAACTGTGAAAAAGTTGGAACTTTGACTGCCAATATCTCCGTAACTAGAAGGTTCCTAAGTATGTTGTTCCAGACCATGCCCGGGAACCTTCTAGTTACGGAGATATTGGGGGTCAAAGTTCCAACTTTTTTACAAGTTAATTTTTCATTTTTTTTTTTTTTTAACTTTAATCGCCTCCTCAACCCCCGTACTATTCAATCCATCCATCAGCATAATGTTTTGAGTGTGTTACATTGAGTCCTACCGCAAAACAAGACTTTTCACCCCAAAAAAAAAAGTCGATTCCCAGCAATAATTTTTGCGTAAAGTTACTTAGTTTTATGTACATAATGCTTGGTTGACGGCTTCTTGAAGGGTCTTTTTACACCCTGTATGTTACTAGCCGACCAGCACCAGCGTCTTCTGGTGACGGATTTTCATACAAACTTTCAAACTCAATTTCACCCGCCTATTGCCATCAACGGGGCATAAATCCATACTCCGTGACTGCTGCAGAGAAATTCCTGATGGAAAAACCCAAAAACACTTTGCTCAACCCGGGAATCGAACCCAGGACTTCATGCTCAGCAGTCGCGCTTGCGACCACTAGACCAACGACGCATCTAAAATATTTATCCCGAAAATACCGATCCATGTCATTCGATTAATCGTTGTCAGATATCGATACTAAACGTAAATCGATATAGATTTGAATCGAGATTATCATCGTTTGAACGCATGAGTTGCGATCGTGACTTCGATTCGAAATATTTGAGAAGTCGTGTGTATTTTTGTATTGTACGCTGATGTAAGATGGTTTAGATCTTTTTGTAGAGTTATTAAGTTGATTTATACAACATAACGTCACGCATGTAATCTCTGAAGGGCTAGGCAGAGGTATAATCTAAAGGCAACGTACTTTACACCAGTTATGTAACAGGGTCGACTCTATTGACATCGATTTGGCACAACTGTGTAAGTGGTAAGTTCGAACCCAAGCAAACACTTTGTATAGATTACTAGCTGTAGCCCGCGGCTTCACTCGCGTTTTGGCCGGAAAATATCCCACGGGCACGTTGTAAATATAGCCTATGGCACTCAGGGATAATTAGCTTCCTATTAGTGGAAGAATTTTCAAAATCGGTTCAGTAGATCCAGATATTACCAGCATACAAACTTACAATACCTCTTTATAATATTTGTATAGATTTCATCACCACTGCTCTCAAACCGGTGAAGGAAAACATCGTGAGGAAACCTGCATGTCCTAGAACCGAAACATTCGAAGACATGTGACATCTACAAACGCGGATTGGGCCCGCGTGGTGGATTATAACTTAATAGCCCACTCCCTCCCATAGAGAGGAAGCTTCTGTCCCAGCAGTGGGAACATTACAGACTGATAATACCTTTTATAAACCATAGTCCAATTTAGGAAAGTCGGACCAAATTTCTCCACGAAAATTATCTATGGTACAATTGTACATATTGTATAGACCCTCTTTCGCCGGCTATCGTAAAGCTCAATCACTATTTAAAAACATATTATTAAACAGAAGTCAAAAACAATTAAAGTAAATCTTCGAAAACTACCAAACAATTTGTCGGTATGTTAGAATTTTTTGTCGTTAAATGATTAATGTATATTTGAGTCAAAACTGTCTGGGTTAAAACGACTAACAATTGTGTGGTGTGGTCTAAGTCACAAGATAGTCAAGATACAAGCTAAGTTCTAGGAACCCATCACCTGCCTAGGCATTTCCCAACTATATTCGGGTCGACTTCCAGTCTAATCGGAATCGGTGTTTTTCATGGAGCAACTGCGTATTTGACATCCACAGACCAGTAATTGAGTAACACGTTACGTCCTTTAACATACGGTGTGCTGTCTGACAGTTACTATCTACCACGTCATCAATTGTACTGATATCGTTCGTGATTATACGAAAGAAGTAAATTAATGAAATCAGAAATAATGGGAATACACAATATTTTAAAATCTTAATTTATTTAACAAAAAACTTAATATTCACTAACAGACCGCCAGCAGGCACAGAGTAAACCACAGGGTCTAGATTTATAGAAGCATGAATATTGCGCAAGAAGGAACTCTTGTGCATGCTTCTATCAACGAAATTAAGAACTACCTATAGAAGACTTATTAAAACTGCATCTCTTTATGTACTCATTTCTTATTTTATCCATTCGCGTAACACCACACATCCCCCTTAGCATTGACATCTCAGCTATTTGCAAATGCCTTACATTCATGCATTTTGTGGCCCAACATTCTGATCCATACAAGACAGTAGGTCTAACCATTGTTTTATAAATCTTCCCCTTAGGTTTAAGGGGAATGCGGGAGTCGCAGACTGCTCCGTGGGATGAAAGTTTCTGTGAAAGTTCGTTGGCGCAGCCGTGATGCAACAATATTATTTTCTAGTTTAGATTTAAGTTTTTTGTTTTATATTGCGTGCATTTAAATAAATGTACATATTTTCCGTCTTCCTTCTTTTTTTTCTTTAATTAATGGCACGTGCCAAATAAACTTTTTTTTTTCATAATTAGTGGACATCGAAGACCGCACTGGCTACACGACTTGTAAGTTTTTAACTTGCACCACGCTCTCAACCCTGCAACACTGTGTGTGGTATAAATGACCGGTGACATGGAATCATTTATCATCACTATTTAGGAGTAAAAACTTACAGGTTACATGCCTCCTTTGATTTTGTGGGCACCGATTTGTACCAGTTTTTTTTTTAATTTTTGAGTTAAGGGTAAGTATCAGACAAGTATTCACGAATTTACTTAAACAAAACAAAACCGCGAACCACAGCCTGTTATTATTAATGATGAGTTATTTAGGGCTTTGATTATTGCATATTTCTAGTACGTCAAATGAAAACAAAATATAGTAAGACTTACCAAAATATTCGGAATAAAACAAAATGGCGGTGACTGTCGAAAGCTTTAAAATAATTGGAGAGAAACATATCCGTGTGTTAATAAGAGAAACTTCATAGACACCATATAGAATGACAAATTAGATATTTGTTTTGTGTATATTCATTATTTTGTTACTGTACAAAATTATCTGTTACCATCTTTGGAAAGGCGAGAGCTGTGTCTATAAAAATATTACAATGTAACTTTTGTAAGTGTCAAATTATTTTGTCTAACTGTATGAGAGATCAAAACAGTATCTTTTGGTATCTAGTAATTTCATATTAATATTATAAATGCGAAAGTAACTGTTACCTTTTCGCGTCTAAACTGGTGATTCAACTGGTGGCGTGGATTTGTATGGACACGCGAACCATGAAATAGGATACTTATTCAAACAAAATCATATCATTACTGTGCAAAATAGGTAAAAATTTATATTTTATTTGGCGATATTCGTTATGACCTTCGCCACGTAAGTATCTTAAAAATGTTTCTGAATCAAAAAGCCTTTTAACAATGAGCTGTACACATGATACGTGGTTAGACTTAGAGTTGCGGATTAGCTTGATAAACCCACAACAATTACAAGAAAGAGCTATTTTCTAATAGGTGCTATTAGGCAGTGACCACACTAATAATGAATAGACGAGGAATCCGTCCGAAAGACCTTCATGTCCACGCAAGACGTCATTTGCCCTAAACGACACGACTCCTCACCGCGTCGATCTAAATGCGACAAGTATTGTTACGTGATCGGCTCAAGCAATTGGCTTGATCCAATCTTCTTCTAAGAGAGTCGTTGGCAAACTTAATTGAATCAACCGAGAAATGCAACAAGTTTGGCTCCTTCAATAGCGTCCATAAGGTCCTGTACAACGGGATCATATAATGTGGTGTAATTGACTGACCTGGTTATGATAGTGCGCCAGATGATGCGGCACGTGCCGCATGGCGGGGTGCAGCATCTCGGCGCTGCTAGGACTGCCGCTGCTGCTGCCTTCTATCGCCTGCAAGATGAAGAGTTGCTTAGAAAAAGGGCATCATCATCCATCCTATGCCGATTTCGGAAGCAGTGACTATTTCCGTCTTATTTGCGGCTATTGGTTGTGAGAGTGTGCTCTCATGTGGCTGATGTATCTTATCTCGGCATAGTAAGTATATGGACAGTGACACATCAGTCCACCATGGATTGAAGTTTCTCATTTTCATCATGTTCTTTAAGGTGCTCAAGCGGCGAAACGTACTATCTAGGGAAGCCTTTTCACTGAGTTACATAGAAGCCAGTCGGGTCGCGTCACAACGGCTGCTCTGCAGCAGACGCAACAAACATTGCCGTTGGGAGTTGTGGAAACGCCTTCGAAAGAGCACCTTTTCTTTAAAGAGAAGTATTACTCTTCGTTTTGGTCTTTATAAACACCCTTTACATCTCATTTGATTGTTATACGTCCATGTTTTTTTTTTGTAGTTTAGGGATGAATTGTTTTTTTCGCTTCCGATTGTTTTTAATATTTCCAATATTAAACCCTCGATCGGTTCTGGTCCCCAAGATACAGGCGTTGCCTAGTTTGGGGCCAATGTAAAACCTTTTCTTTGTAATTCCTTACCTCAGGCGGTTCATTCTTCGTCTCAGCCTCGTCCCCGAGTTCCACCAGTCCCAGCGCCTCCTCCAAGAGATCGAACCTGGACTCCTCGCTGCTGACGAGCTCCCGGGGCAAGTCTCCCTGGATGACGTACTCGCCTGGAAGAGACAAGAGAGAGTTAGAGATAGGTTTAATGATATCTAGTAATGACATCCACACCGACGGAATCACGTGGCCATATGACACATATTTTTTCTCCAAATATGCAATTTTGCAAGAATGCTGTTAATGGTTGTTTTGTGGCGTCCAAAAAGCATTCATTTTTATGGCGACTGTTGAAATAAAACATTTTTTTTTTTCAATAACAATTCAATGCACGGGATATATTATTTGAGCCTAGACCTCGAGTCTAGTTTCTTGGGATATAATTTGTGTCCCGAATAAAAACTTAAAAGCTGTATAGACTGGCTTCAACATTTTCTTTGCCGTTGACACAGAATTTTCGCATAAAATATGCAATAAAAACCATCTCAGCCGGCAGCCATCTTAAAACACAAGGAACCCGCATAATCAGTATATTCCTTTTATTTCTGCACCACTAAAGACAACCCTTTTCTAATCCAGTATCCCAATTCCATACAATCTAACACAACAAAAAAAAAAACGTCTTCTGGACACCGGTGGCTACCAAAAGCAACTTCAAAAAGATTCTTTTAACCCCAAGAGACCATAGACTGAAAAAAAATTGCAAGTAGCAATACCGCCATCTTTAAAAATAATTTACAACTTTTAAAAACTATAAATCATTACTGCGTTTTCTAAAGCGGTTGACCACAAAAAGCAACCCTTTGAATGCTGACCGATAATCTTGTTTGGCTATGAAAGGGTCTAAAAGACCGCGCCGCATAATAATTATGCATGGACAGTAGCTGAGGAGTTAAGGGAATAAATCATAATTGACGCATGGCGACTTAAGATTTTTTGTTCTTGGAAAAACAGTAAAGGGATTGCAGCTGATGGTTACTTGATTCAAATGCAAGCTGTGTTAAGGTGTGGAAGTCCATATTTTCGTGCAAAACAATACCTATACAAAAAAGTGTGATTTTATATTTCAACCTACAAAAAAAGTGTGATTTTATTTTTAACAAACTAATTACATTTTTAAATATTCATTTAAAAATATAAAAAATTGTAGCCCACCGGTATCGGGAACAGGGTCCAAGCTACCGGCGGTCAGGGGTCCAGAGAGAGGAACCTCCTAAAAATACGAGCAATTTTATCCGTCACACAATTACCATACCTTCGAACCATTACCACATACCTCCGAGCCAGTTACCACATGCCTTCAAATCAATTTATAACCCCTCAAAACCGATCCAGTTACCTTACCACGTTTATGACGTTCCGCAAAGAAACAAAGAAGCAAGCGTCTTGAAAAAGATGAAGGTATGGTAATTGTGTGACGGTACTATGTCACTACAGGAGTAATTTTATATTTTAGTAAAGTTTTCTAAACTAGTTTTTTGAAGAAACAGGTTGTACTTTAAATGCTAATTTTAAGGAAAGAAGACTGGTCTCTGAATGTGAGTTCACGTTTAAAAGGTGTCAGGAATACCATTGAATCCCGAAATGTAATCTATTGAGAAAACTTAAATTACTTGGCTAAACCCATCAAGAAATCTAAAAAAGCACAAAATTATTTTAATCATCCCCAAAAAAACAAACTGTGCTAAAACTATTGAACAAATTAAATATTCTCCTTATTTTAAACCTGTCAGTTCCTTTTCACCCAAAAAAACCTTTCAACGACAAAAATTAACCCAAAATTAGTTTGACACATTTAGTCAAAACCCTTTAGCTAAGTAACGGTGAACCACAGTAGCTATTGTCACACACAATAACGACTTATCGTAATCCTTCAATTGTGTGGTCTATAAGACCCAAAGTCAGTGGCGACGTTTTTTTTTTCGTGTCGCGTTCAACTGGTTACCTCGGTACAAGATTAGGAGGGATTACTTTTCGGAAGCGTTAACGTTAATAATTTGATTATTTTAAAAGTATTACGAATTGTTCTGGTGTTGTTTAAGGAAATCTGGCTTGATTTCTATACTTTACTAGCTGTTGCCCGCGGCTTCGCTCGCGTTTTGGTCGGAAATTATCTCACGGGCACGTTGTAAATATAGCCTATGGCACTCGGGGATAATGTAGCTTCCTATTAGTGAAAGAATTTTCAAAATCTTTTCAGTTGATTTAGATGACTCTGCTAAAGCGTCCATTTTAGACCCCGAGATGTATGAACGTAGACGTCGCCAAAGAAGTACATCTGCCAGGGTTGCGGGACTGTTAGAAAGAGATACCGCGGCCCTGGAACACAAAGGGCAAAGGAAGGAACATGGATGGTTTTTAGTCAGTACAAGTCTGACACTCCGTCCTGCTCAGCCCAGAGAGGGAGGGGTTATTTGATGATTTCACATCCGAAAAAAAAAAAAAAAAAAAAAAGGTTGTATTATGTGACATTTTCAGTTTCCTTGGCTCAAACTATTCTTTCCAATTGTAGGTGCAGTAGACAGGCAGTAAGAATTGCTGCCAACTTTGAAAACTGGTTATTCTTTCTTCAAAACGTGAGGTATTTGCTCAATAATGACACTCACGGAAGAAAAACCGCCAATTCTATAATCAACCTACTATATCTACGTAACAGGTAAATCCAAAATAAAACACGCCGTAGCAAACTATGTATAAAAAACTCTCTACCTATATATAATCGACCAGTACCGTACCGAATTCTGTCCGGTCGTGAAAAAAAACACATGTTTTAATTGTTTCGCGCCATTTTGGTCTGCCATCTTGTTGGCCTTCATGGTCCACCAATCATGGCTGATTTTAGAATGGTTTTGATAGGATGGGTGTGCGAGAATTGGGCATTATTAGAAACTATTTTAACACTATATATTAATTTATTTATTTTTTAGATGGGTAAAATATTTTTTCTCAGATATCCTCAGAAATTTGAGCATTATTTTGACAACCTTCTTCGAGATAAATCGAAATTGCTGTACTGGCCAGATACATGCGACCAGCGACCGGCAAAAGTTGTATGAAAATCCATATCTGTCGTGTTTAGCGGCCAAATAAATAATTAATATTGGCTTAGTAGGCGTTTCGGCCGCTAAGTTTCGTCCGATCCGGTCGAAACAGGAATTTCATTATTATTAATATTTTTGAGTAGTGTTTCGGACTATACTTTTTTAGAGCAAATTATGTACAGTCAAAATGAAAAACCTTAGTTAAGGTTATATTATTTAAGTAAAAGTAAGGGAATTGTTGTAAAAAGACAAAGTTTAATATATAATTACAACAATCAAAACAACATAACAAAAAAACATAACAACAACAAACAACAGTACACATGATAAATCCATAATCAGTCTTATAGATGGTAAACTCATAACTGTCGTGTTATTTAAAAATGGAACGATCTTTTGTTCTGAAACATGGCAACCAAGGAGGGAACTTATCAAAGGTTTTATTTAAATTTCGAATTGGCGTGCAAATAGAAAGCGTTTTATTGAAAAAAAAAAAAAAAAAAACAAACAAATGAACTCTTCAACGCGAGAAAAATTATTGTTGTTTGTGTGCAGCATTGATTTTGAAAAGTAATTGTATTTCCTCGCATTATTTGAGATAAGTACTATACAAACCTTCGCCAACAACAGAAGCATTGATGGACTTACGTACCTATATGTGTGCCTCGGCTTCGCCTCGGCCCACATTCACACGTTCGTCCATCAATGCCTCTGTTGCTGGCCGCTGCAGTAATGTACTATAAGATAATTTTCAATGCTTAGTGGATGAGGCCTCGTCTGTGATGCATATAATAAGGTTGTGGTAAAAATCAGGAACAGTACTTACTCAATGTGACTTTCAATTTACTTTAGCACTCTCCGAGTCTATCTAGGATAATAACAGTGAAGGGAAAAATTGTAAGTATACATTGGCTTAAAATAAGTCTGAAATAGCCAATCCGCTTTTAGCAAGCTGAAATTAAAGCTCGTTCAGGAGAAATTACAGACATCTTACTTAGATGCAGTAAATGTGTTGTGGAAATCAGATAGTCAGTAGCTCCATGTAAAACACTGGTACTCAGCTGCATCCGGTTAGACTGGAAGCCGACCCGTACATAGTTGGGAAAAGGCTAGGCAGATGATGGTGACCCAGAACTGAGACGATTACAGGCATTGATTTATGAGAGACGTAAGGTGCTCTCTAAATATGTCACTAGTAGCCTATTAGCGATTCAACTTGAAGCAGACCCCAAAATAGTTGGCGAAAGTGAAAGCAGATGATAAAGAATCATCCTGCTTTGATACACTTTTAACGTGCACATCTTGCTACATCATTCTCACATAGTGTACCATCTCAATATGAATGATGTAACCAAGGTTTTGTAACAATATGCTGATTTAAAAGAGTGTCCATGGAGTTTCTTGCCCGGTCTTCTCCATAGAGACCTGCGCTAGGGAATGGGCAACTACAGTACTTTCGCAGTTGTTATGTCTTGTGACTGGGACTGTAGCTAGATTTTATTGTTATCTTTGTTTCGACAGTTCAAAAGTGCCTGTAACTGGCCTACTTGAAATAAATGCTTTGATTTTTGATTTTGATACTACATTTTCAGTTACCTAAAATAACATTGAAATGAGACCAAAAACGCAAAAACTTTACGCTACTTCCTCAAACAAAATCACCTAAAACATTTCGATAACAAATTCGCGATCAAAACATTTGATGCCGAAATAATCAACAATGCGTTCGACGGACACGCCAATGATCCATGGATCATAGATCTATAGATCAATTCACTTTCGGCGCAAGCGACGCGACAAGTCATTGCCAAGGTTACAACAATACGCTTTTTGTTAGCAACGTTATGCAATGGTTTATTTTTGAACTTTAGCTGTTACGTACGGCTATTTAAAGCTCTTTTTATACATTAGGATTGGTTTCTTTTTAATAAGGTCTACTTTATAGCCTTTTACTAAACTGGGGTCGGCTTCCAGTCTAACCGTATGCAGCTGAATACCAGTATTTTACATGGAGCGACTGCATATCTGGCCTCTACAACCCAGTTAGTACTGGGTAATACGATACGCTTTGGTAAGACTGATTGTCAGACATTCGGGCCACTGATTACGTGAAACGACTGTCCAAGATCTACAAAACAGCCGGGACCATCGTTTTAACGTGCTTTCCGAGGCAAGGAGGAAACTCGGTATGTAATGGGTGATCACCCATCCAAGGAGCAACCTAGGCAAGCGCAGCTTAACATAAAGATCGACCCGAGCAGCATTTATAAACTAATCACGAGGTGATAGCTATCTTTAACTACCATTCATTCAAAATAAAGAAAACAATCATATGGCAATGTCTCTCTTGGCAATATGGTCTGACTAGAGATGCAAAATGAATTTTAAACGTTTTAAACCATTTTGTTTTAAACCGTCTTTTTGGTTTAAAACGATTTAAAACCACACTTAGCGGTTTAATATGGTTTAGAATGTTTTTTTTTTGGAATGCACTGAGGCTTTACACGAAGTTATCTAGACCACACTTCCTTCCTGATTTAGAATATACATATAGAAGGAAAATAAAATAAAAATGTTTTAAAATCAACCTTCATTAACATGACAGACAAATATAAAATCGATCCCTACCTACCCCATCTCTCCCCATACCTACGTTGCGATTTTGGTAGCAAAGTGAAACATAAAAATGCGGCATTGCCGTTTTATTTTAATAAATACCCAAAACATGATTGTTTTCAGTGTCTAATCCTAAATAGTAGTATAAATATGATATATGACTTCACATATATTAATAAAAATGGTAAATGATTTCAATTAGCCTTTTAAACTATTTTTTTAAGTAATTCGTTATCAATGTACGGCCCACGTGGTCGTGGTTTTAAACCGTTTTGAACAAATTTAAAACGGGTTTTAAACCACTGATTTTGGTTTAAAACGGTTTATTTACAACTATAGGTCCGACACATAACAGGCGAAATGTGGGTATAGGCACTCTAAGTACACTTCTGCCAGACCCTTTGGAGATTACAAGCGTGTAACAGCAGCATTTTACCACTCATCCCTATAAAATTCACCGACAAAATGCAGCATCTTATCGTTTCCCATTTGACATAACAAATTCAAGATGGCGGCCTCTAAATAGAAGTCTATTGCTTTCAATTGTTTCAAATTGATACTGATGAGGGGACTTGCTATTGGCTGAACACAAATTGATGTCAATTTCAATGATTTGGTAGATTTCCTCAAGCTTGTATGTGGAATGGAGATGGACAGGCTGAACGAATGCCAAGAACTGTGAGGTCCTTCAATGAACCCGCGACGAGAACGATGCGATTTAAAATAATATAAATATTCAGTTCATAGTACAGACGCCGTCAAGCCCCTACAATCTGTCAAATTTCTTTAATAGATTTTCAACTTTATCGTTATAGCATTAAATTCAAGGTAGATTGGGATTTTTTTACAGTTTCGAGTACCTAATAGCTAGATGTGCTGGCGTCTGCACACAATATTAACATAGTTTGAAGACTTATTCTTATCTAGAGGTGATATATAGTACTTATTCACAATGCTATTCGAAAGTAGGTGTATTTTCGATTCAGTTTTTTTTTTTTATTTATGTTACGTTGGCGTCACGGGTTCGTGGTAGGGATTCAAGGCGCCTAAAATCGCGCTAAGTTTATGCAGGATTTTATTTTGACAGCTTCAATTTATTTGCAAGTAAAGGAAAGTGATATTTGTAATTTACATCAAGCTTCTGTACTAATATTATAAAGAGGTAAAGTTTGTGAGGTTGTAGGGGGTAATCTCTGGATCTACTGAACCGATTTTGAAAATTCTTTCACTAATAGGAAGCTACATTATCCCCGAGTGCTATAGGGTATATTTACAACGTGCCCGTGTGATAATTTCCGACCAAAACGCGAGCGAAGCCGCGGGCAACAGCTAGTGTTAAATAATCACATAGCAAGGGCTACCACAGAAAATTCTCAAGAAAAAAAAACTTTCCAATTTCTCATTGCGATAGGAAATCTTTATGTAAACCATTTTTCTCATTATTAAAATATTTAAAACAAAAAACTGCTTTTATCACTTAAATTAGTGAAAGTTTTGTACTCTTAAACAACTAGCTGTTGCCCGCGGCTTCGCTCACGTTTTGGTCGGAAATTATCCCACGGGCACGTTGTAAATATAGTCTATGGCACTCGGGGATAATGTAGCTTCCTATTAGTGAAAGAATTTTCAAAATCGGTTCAGCCGATCCAGAGATTACCCTCTACATACAAACAAATGTTAACTTTTTATAATATTAGTATAGATCTGCCTATAATGTCCCCACTGCTGGGACACACGGCCTGCTCTCTATGAGAGGGAATGGGCTCCACGCGGGCCCAGTGTGGGTTGGTAGATGTCACATGTCTTCGAATGTTTGGTTCTAGGGCATGCCGGTTTCCTCACGATGATTCCCTTCACCGTTTTGAGAGCAGTGATGGTGCTTCTAGATCTAGCGGCTGTGCCTTCTCTGTCTGTTTTTGAATCTAGGAGGATTATTGTCACACACAACGTAACGACTGTAATCTCCGAAGGGTTAGTCAGAGTTGTCCTACCTAATAGTACATTTCGCCAATTATACTTAAGTCCCAGGGGGCGAACCTATTACCACCAATCGAGCACAAATCCAGACTCTGTGGCTGTTACTGAGAAATTCCTGATCGAAAAACCCAATTACACTTTGCCAGACCTGGGAATCGAACTAAGGACCTCTCAGCAGTCGCGCCTGCAACCACAAGACCAACGGAACAGTCACCCAATAAACGAACAATTTTTTTAATACTAATTCTACCCAAACCTGATCAGACCAATCGCTTTTCTATTCTAAGGCAACAAAACTCAAATTAAAAAATTGAAACATGTAGTCCCAACCGGTTCCACATTCCTCCAACCGAAACAACTGACATACATCCGTCCTTTTCTTGCGCAACAATTTTTGTTTCAATTTCCGAATTAATTTGAGCGTGTCAGAAAGAGATAGCAATTTATCTTTGTGAGCTTTGATGTGGATTCCCATTGCGGTCGCCTGATTCGACGCTCCTTAGTGTGTAGGTATTTTATTTCGAGTTTTTCCTTGTTTCTTGTAGGTATTTTGTATAAATTACTAGGTATAAGATATTAATGTTACTTTATGATTCATTTTGTGAACCAAAAGGCTGTCATTATTATTGTAATGAGACAAACACAAAAAAAAAGTGTGGAAATGTCTTTTTATTTCTTGTGTGGGTAAGCTTTATCTACATATTTGAGTGCAGGTATTGGATAGATTTTAGAGGTTTCTTCATGCTATTTTGAATTTGTGGTTATTTCGGTTAATACTGAGATTCCAAACACCACTAGCATGGCAGCATGTTGAAATTAGGAATGTAAGTTTTTTCTTTCTTTCTACGTGTTGCATAGACCGAATTTTCATGGAGTTTGGTAAAATACATAGGTATCTTTTAGTTTATTAGTATTTATATAATAAAGGATATAAAAAAAATTGCCACAGCAACACGGACTAGTACTAAAAATCAGAATCTGGAATTTGGAAAAACATGGTAATAACTGTAGATAGACCAACAAAGAAGTTACCAAATTTATTAACCGTAGGTAGTACTTTCTGATACATTAAAAACCATTGAATTACCATGAGCGGTTTCCCTATTGTCTTTAAAGCCTGAGAAAAAACGTTTCATCTCGATAAGTTTACCTAATCACTTAAAGGCGGAGTCACGAGCGAATGGTATGCAAACTTATCTTTGTTTAGTTCACATCTATAAATAAAACAGATCTCGGCGTCTATTGAAGTTACAAACTTGAAAGTAAGATATGCCCATGGATCTTTTGGCGCGCGGCAATAATTGTAACTAAGGCGCCATCTTGTTTTCTATACAAAACCTAGAAAAATGGCAAATCTGAGTGCAAATACCTAGTTATAAGAAATTAAAAGATTAATTTCGCAACCTGGGGGTCTAAAATGGCCAATTTAGCAGAATTATTATAATATGAATAACTTATCAATTCGTAAAATGATTAGTGACAATTCATAATACTAACTGCGTTTAGGACCATTTTAAGAATTGTGTATTCTAGCGGCCATTTTAGATCCCCTGGCCGTGTTTCCCGCAACAAACCTATTTTGACCACAGCCGTACCGATATACCTACAAGCAACGAGGGTCTGAAAACCCTCATACATAAAAGCGTACCCTGCCTACCTACAACAACGTAGAAGGGTGTGAACATAACCTCGCTGCAGGGGTCATGGTTTTTTCGATACCCATTCAAATCAGTATCCCACTGCGAGGAGGTATCAACATACCGGTTGATTTTTTTTTTAAGTAATGAGTATTAGTACCTAATGTATAAATGACTACATAGTTCTGGCTTGGAAACAGAATGAAAATGTTAAGTACTAGCTGTTGCCCGCGGCTTCGCCCGCGTGATGTTCGGTACCAGTCCCATATTACCGGGTTAAAAAGTATCCTATAATATGTTAATACGAGTACATCTATCCATGCTCACAAACTTTCGCATATACATATAATATTAGTAAGATAACTAAAAGTCAATTTCAATTCTTTTCTTAGAAAAACAGAACGTTTAAGAAATAATATATCAGCAGTGTACGCTGTGTCGAGTTAATGACGAGAAAAACCATCTAAACGACAATTTTTTTGTTGATAAAATCCTACTCTTGGCTTCATTTGCATTCTTCCAAAAATATCTTACTCTCAAAGAAATCAAAACAGGACAGCCAAAAAGCGAACTCCAAAATAACCGACCACAATTCTTATTCGAAACAAAAAAAAAAAGAAACCATCGACACGACTTTTGAAATGAGAACATCCCACACGCTCCGAAATTGAAAAGGTCCGAGGGACAGAGGTTTTAGAAAAAATAAAATGAAATAAAAAAAAAAACCGGTCGTATTGAAAATTGAGTGGAGGCGGGAATGGAGGCAAGTGAGTTTTTTGTGGTTTTCCAAAGTTATAATTTTGTTGCATTTAAAGTCTGGATCTTAAGTGTGTTTGCTTTACTCTTTTGCCGGTTACCTTTTTTTGGTTATTAGACCTCACTTTAAATGGCAATGCACTAAATAATTCGGAACAACTCAAAAAAATTTTTGATTGGAGAATTAGAAAAATAGATTATTGGTAACTTATCCGGCTGCTAATACCAGTACATATAGCAATGTTTAGAGCCGTAGTAACTGAACCTGTTAACATAGCTAACCAGTTTTTATAGAAATCAACGTCAAGCATCCTGCTTAATTGTTGAAAAAGTCTTTCGGTTCGAGAAAGCTATCTCAAATCTCAAAAACGATGAGTTTCCTCTTTCAAATTTTCTTATATTCCTTCAAAATTAGATTTTTATGAAAATAAAGAATATACTACTAAATGCTACTATGCATCAAAAGTTGCGTGAGGAATAAACAACCCGTTGCTGCATAGCTAGTCCCCTGAAGTAAGATTACTAATATGGAACTGTGCGAAACTTATGTACTCGCGCGTGAAGGGTTCCATACCATCGTAAAAGGGAGCCCCCTTAAATTTTTCATTTGTTGTTATAGCGGCAACAGAAATACACATTCTGTGAAAATTTCAACTGTCTACATAGTACGGATCATGAGATACAGCCCGCTGACAGACAGACGGCCGGACGGACAGCGGAGGCTTAGTACAGGATCCCGTTGGTTACGGAACCCTAAAAAGACAGATCTTCACCTGCCTAGTCTTTTCCCATGTTAGGATCGTCTTCCGGTCTAACCGGATGCAGTGGAATACCAGTATTTTACATGGAGCGACTGCCTATTTGACCTCCACCACCCAGTTCCTGGGATATACAATGGATGAAAAAGACAGATACATATCGAATTTACTATAATACTCCGAATATTCACTCCCACGGGACAAGATCGATTTCAAGAATCTTCGTTAAAAATTCCGCGCCTATAAAAATATTGTGACATCCAATATGTCTGATTTGATGGATCGCAGCCATTGTCGTTTAGCTACTGGGTACTGATGGCAAACAGATATTAATGAAATCCGTAAATAAGAAGAAAAAATAACAATGTACTGATAAGCGATAAAAATTTACGATTTTAAGGTTTTTTTCTGAGGTTTTGGTTAGTTGGTAATTCTCTTGGGATATTTTTCGTTTGAACTAAACGACACAGCGCAGCTTTGGATGTATTGTTAAGTTTTCTGCGTTGAATTCTACCTTCAGAGGTCATCTCAGACCTCTCAGATCTGCATGGTCCTCATATGCCTTTATAGGAGACTGAGACCTCTGAGTAAGATTCAATGTTTCTTCTCAGAGTAGTCAGATAAGAAACGCCGTCATTATTTAGTTTTCCTACTAATATTATAAATGCGAAACGTTGTGAAGATGGATGTATGGATGTTTGTTAATCTTTCACGCAAAAACTACTGATCGTATTTGGATGAAATTTGGCACACAGATAGTTTGTAACTTGGATTAACAGATAGGATACTTTTTATAACGGCAGTATGATCCCGTGGGACAGTTATCGAAATGCAGGTGGGCGCAGCTGCGGGCATACGCTAGTTCAACCTAAAAATGAATAGGACGCGTTGAAGTCTTTTATTAGATGCGACGCGGGGTCTCGTACCGACGGGAAACGACATCGTAAGAATCTGTTTTGCGCAGATCTTTTGATACGAATTAGATACGGTAATAAATGTTATAATTATTACGATTACAGTGATGTTTAAAATATAAATAAGTTAAATGTGTTTTTGGGTAAGTATTTAATGCAAATGTTATAACGGGAATCGCAGCAGTTAGCAGTTGCTTTTAAAACGGTGATATTCACCGATGAAAATAGTTTTGGGATCTTTCAAATATTAAAATGTCCTTAAGCTCATATAGAGGCTAAATCATAACAGGCGCTCGGGTCGATCTTATAAGGTGATACCGCCTATTACATACCGAGTTTCCTCCGTGCCTCAGAAAGCACGTTAACCCGTTGGTCCCGGCTGTCATTTGTAGATCTTTGACAGTCATTACAGGTCCGAAAGTCTGACAACCAGTCTTACCAAGGGGTATCGTATTACCCAGTAACCCTAACCAAAGCTACAACCTTTACGTTCGGAAAGTCAATTATTCTAGAAACATTGGTAGAAATCTAGCCAGATCTGGCCTAAGGAATCATGTTCCGGCGATAATTATAGCACCAGACGAACCATAGCCTTTTGGAGACCAGAAGATTATCGTTCTGTATGCTGTTTCCAGCATTATTTAGGACCCTTCCCAAACAGGAATTCATTTCAAAAGATGATGAACGATTAAAATAGGCTTCAAGTACAATAACTCCTGCAATGATCATCCTAGTTAAACTAAAGCTGTTGCTTGGGCAGTTCTTTTAATTGCTTAACTGAAGATTTGTTTTCGCGTTTCCAGAATTTTATTTATAGACCCTTCTATAAAAAACTTCAGTTTAGTATCTCATTTCTTAAAGAAAATCGAGCTATAAACCAGAATGCAGCTACTGTTATAACAACGATTGAATATGTAAAATAGTAGCGCCATTTTGAATTGATCATGCTCGGGTATCAATTAATATAACAAAAATTCTAATTAGCTGCAAGAATTGATTAAAACACCTACATACCTCAATGAAAAACTAATCCTTTTTGCACACACAGTAAATGTCAAAAAAATCCACAAAACACTAAAAAGTTTTCACTTCAATATCAAAGACAAATGTCACTGGATTAAAAAAAAATTGCAACCACCCATGACATAGCAATAAGCACTATGATTTTCACTTTTTAATCGCGCAAAGGATACCTCTCCTTGCAGCCGCAACGGAATAATGGGGCCGTATAACCTTTTTGTCCCTTGCTTGAACTAGCCAGTTTTTTTTTTCACAT
The DNA here is from genome assembly GCA_947578425.1 of Eugnorisma glareosa. Lineage (NCBI taxonomy): Eukaryota > Metazoa > Arthropoda > Insecta > Lepidoptera > Noctuidae > Eugnorisma > Eugnorisma glareosa. The sequence goes on from OX387984.1 coordinate 4,303,021, forward strand.
TGTCTCGACCAACCAGCCTGCCTTTAAGGCCTGTAGGCGGAGCTTGAGATCGGCTGCGAGAAAATACACCTATCTCTTTTTAACGTATGTTAATGTGTTGTGTAAGAAAGAGATGGGTATATGTTTATTGTTGCGATTGTGAGCGTACTTTTTTCTCTGCCAGGATGTTGGTTATACTTTATATGTCGGGGTACTTTAGGTATATTTCGTTTCAGTATATTTTAAATTGGAGTTCCTTGGTACTGAGAGATTGAGTGTTATTAGTCAGATTATAGATATCGGGAATTTTGGGTTTGATCTTTGCGATTTTTTTCATTGGTAGATCCTTGGACTCCCAATTAGACCTAACAGTATCAAAACCTAACCTAACATGATATAACCTCACGCGGGTTTTCCCAAAAGGTTAGGTAGACTCATACCTATTGTACAAGTACACTTACATTTTAATTTTCGCCAGATATTCTAATTTAGTACATGTAATAGGGGGCGACCCTAATGCCATCAACCGGGCTAAATTAAAAAATCCGGATTCATGCTGTAAAATTGCAGATTGCGTATTTTCCCAGTTTCATATTGCTTTTAATCTTGAACATCGCTTTACGTTTAAAATAACATCGAGGGCTGACCGAGTTTGAAATTGTCAACAAGCAATGAGCAAGACTCAATTTTTAATTCTATTTTGATCGATGTTCTGTCCTGCTCTGTATAAGAAAAAGGCTTTGTAAAAAAAAAAGAAATGTCAAAAATGTGTTTGACAGCCCAATACATTTTTGACATTTCCATTTTTTATTTTTATTATGTCTTTATGCACATAATGTACAAAGGCGGACTTAATGCCTTGGGCATTTTCTACCAGTCACCTTAGGGTGTTGCAGAGACAAAACAGTAGGTGCAATTTTAGTACAGAAAATTACCAACAATAAAATAAAAGGTATAACAAGACCCTTAACGAAGCCGAAAGGCACTTGTTCTCCTCGTCTTTGCGATCATTTTTTTGTTCTAGACCATACCTGGGAACCTTCTAGTTATGGAGATATTGGGGGTCAAAGTTCCAAGTTTTTGAAAATCTTAACTACATGTTTTTCATGTAAGATTTTTACTTTAAACACCTCCACGATCCCCGTACTATTCAATCCATCCATCAGCACAATGTTTTGAGTGCGTTACATTGAGTCCTACAGTAAAACGTGATTATTCACTCCAATAAAACAAGGCTATTCCCAGCTATAATTTTGCGTAAAGTTACTTAGTTTAATGTACAGAATACTTGGTTGAAGGCTTCGTAAACGGTCCTGTTACACCCTGTATATTAATAAATACATGTCACAAACAAAATATACAAAGTAAAGGGATAAAAATACCTACATACATAGATGGAGAAATCAACAAATTAATTGCGGTGAGAAGGACATCAAAGAACACGATTATTGGAGGAACGAAGATTCTCTATCACTATTGCTGGTAAAATGTCACTTTGTCTAGTCCTGCATACTTCTGCCTATATCATCAGGAGATTCAGGTTGGTACCTATCTCCTTCTAACTACCTAGTGTATCTTATAACTTAATTTACGGAAAGACAAACACACAGGTTAAGTCTGGAGGCTTTTGAAAATTAATCCCACAAAGGTGTTTATTAGGAAATGATGACGGTTTGTAGGGTACTTCCCTATACCCTATCGGACATAGACCTTGTATTATGACCCGTCCCCCCTTATTTTCTGACTGTCCGATCCAACATAAATGGATGCATACAGGGTGTAACAAGACCCTTAACGAAGCCGTCAACCAAGTATTCTGTACATCAAACTAAGTAACTTTACGTACAAATTATTGCTGGGAAACGACTTTTTTTTTGGGGTGGAAAATCACGTTTTACAATATGACTTAATGTAACGCACTCAAAACATTGTGCTGATGGATGAATTGAATAGTACGGTCGTGGAGGTGTCTAAAGTAAAATTCTTACATTAAAAACATGTTTAAAAAAAATAAAATCACTTTAATCAGTGTTCTTTTTGCTTGGATATCATTGGTTAGACGCTGAACGCAGTGGTAAAATTTGTCCATCTATTTTAATGGGACCTTTATATCTACTGGACAAAACTGACATATTATTTTCTTTAATTGTAATGTATTATGTATGTAGTACAATTTCTAATTTAATTGACTGGTTGACATAGTAATAATAGCCTGCTGGATCAGGCCCTTGATCCAACCGTCTAAGGAGAGCCTCGAAAGATGGTTATTTATTACTAAGAGTTCAATGCTCTAGTTACAATAGTTAATTTATTTTCAACGACTCGTATGAAGAAACTGAAACTAATCGTGACGTTGAGCTATTCGCGTTAAGGTCGTTGGATTAGATGCTTTCTTATTTTTAATTTAAATGAATCTGTAAGTCTAGGGAAAGCCAGAGCACAGCGATGGCCCAGTGGTAACAGCCCGGACTGATGAGCCGTGGGTCCAAAGATAAGCATCTTTACTTTGTGTAATCAGTTCACCACTGCTCTCAAAACGGCGAATAGAACACCGTGAGGTAACCTCGCTTAATGTTCCAACATCAGATAACTTTGTCTTCGAATTCGGAATAAAATGGCAGGTAACAGTTTCTGTATTAAGCATTTGTCAAACATTTAAAAGGACTCTGCTCAAAGATTTCTGGTGATAGAAAAATCAGTCCAATAAAAAAGAAAACAAACAGATAATATGGCATAGATAAAAAGTAAAATATACTCTTCAATTTATCGAAAACTTTTGGAACAGTATCGAATCACCTGTCCTTATTGCGCCTACCTGTACAACACACCCCGACAAAAAAGTTAATTAAAATCGATCCACAGACAGATGCAGATTACCAATTTATTTTATATATACCCCTCTGTACCTGCGGCTATGAGTTTATTTTTAGTTTACATACATAAGCAAGCACATAAGTTCATGTTGTTAAGGTACGATTTGTCATACATAAGCCACGCTACTGAAGGCATTTAAGAGAGGCCAACCCGTCATACTTTTCATACAAACGCTCGTATACGTGATTATGCCGTTGTTACACATCAAATTTTTTAACTAATAGGTATGTTGTGCACGATATCTAGGTCTCTATGAAAGCAAAAAATATTACGACTATTACGAAATTTGTAGAAAAAAATTCAGTACAAGCCTCCAAAAATTACAGTTTGCACAAATTTTACCTAAAATTTGGCCGTTCATAATGTACTAAATTGTAAAAGTAAAGAAAACATGTTGATATAAATCTTGCACATGTAATGGAGATTTAAATCTACACTAATATAATAAAGAGGAAAGATTTGTATTTTTGTGTAAATGTTTGTAATGAATAAACTCAAAAACTACTGCGCTGATTTCAAAAATTCTTTCACCATTAGAAAGCTACATTCACCCTGAGTAACATAGGCACCCGTGCGAAGCCGGGACGGGCCGCTAGTAATAAATGTTTATTTCACTACTCGTATTCCCAAGAACAAGTTAAAGAAATTTTCGAACACTATTTTTCGTTCAATGTTATCACGTTAGGCGGTATCAGGTACGCGGGAGACGAGTCGTGCGGGGTCAGGGCGGGGGAGACGGGGAGTCGAAAGAAAATCGCCGCTGTGGCTCTATATGAAACAACAAGCTTTTCGACCATGCTTGCGTTGACGATAGAGGGACCGGGAAAGGCCCTCTTAAGTAGTACTCGTAACTCGTGCTTTTAGTCAAGTTTTAGGCTGACTCAATTTAGACACGCTAAAAAGGAGAAATAGTTTTTTTTTATGACATGTTATGCACAAATAAATTTTAGTAAAAAATAAAATATAGATACTAGCAATACAATAAAGTAGCGCTAGATCCCACACTAGGATACCCTGTGTCGTGGGATCTAGTAATTTTTGCGTTTATGAGACATTATAAGTGAATTAGTGGGTAGTTCAGTAATACTTACGATGAAACTACAGAATATTAAATAATGTGAATCTTCGATTTCCTAAATTCATCGCAGAGCAAGAACCGCTGCTTCGTGCAAGCATACAATTTTACAGAGGAGTTCCTTATTTAAAGAAGGTGACCCCTAAGGAATCGTAAGCATCGTAATCAGTCTGTAATTCGGTATCATTCCAAATACAGGCCGTCGGGGTCCATCTAAAATCCACATCGTTATGACTTTGCGACCGAATTCGGCTCTTTTGCGATTGCTATCTAGGTCGAGACTGCAGTGCCAGGGAAACAGACCATGTGTCTATGAGTCGGGTAGTAACCCAGTTGGTGGGCACAGCTCCTTATCAATATTCATCAATAAATCTATGGGTCCAATGGAGATCTTACCGCTGATAGCGATATGTTTCAGACACAAGCGCGACTACTGAACACGAGGTCCTGGGTTCGATTCCCAGGTCGGGCAATGTGTAATTGGGTTTTTCCTTCAGGAATTTCTCAGTAGCAGTCACGGAGTCTGGTTTTATGCCCGATTGATGGCAATAGGCTCGCCCAAAACTTACCTACTGGACAATACGATACGAATAAGCTACCAAGTTGAACCAAAATAAACACTTAAAAGCGTACAGTTACATAGAAACCGCTGATGGGCGATGACTGGCAGCCATTTTGTATCGGTGACGTCATCATGACTGGATCGCGACTGACAGTGAAAGTGTTCGAGTTTGGTGTAGTTAGTGAGGATAGTCGAGTATGGAGTAAGGAGCAAGAGTTTGTAGTGTCTCCATGGACGGACGTACAGGTTTACTTCAAGAACACGAGCATAGTACAGGTCCATTCGGCGCTAGAATGTAAACGCATTGACATGAAAATTGTTGATATTTGTGAAGTTAGAATAAATGTTTAATGATTTAATAATAATTAATTGTTAAGCTGTTTGTTAGTAATATGTATATGTATGTGCTGCTCTATTGTGTTGCTGCTGTCCATTCGCGAATAAATGTTTATTCTATTCTATTCTATTCTATCCAATAACTTGAAATTACAGAAAAGAGCTAAACAAATTAGAATTGTAGAATACATAGTAAATTCGTGTCCAAAATCTTGTGCACAAAATTGTTGTGTATTTTAATCTAATGGTGAGTAGGTCCGGGGCTGCGGGACTGTTCGAAAGAGATATCTTGTCCCCAGAACACAAATGGCGATGAAGGAACATGGATGGGTTTTAGTCAGTAAAAGTCTGACACTCCCTCCTGCTCCGCCCAGAGCGAGAGGAGTCATTTGATGATTTCCCATCCGAAGAAAAAAAAAACAATTAAAAAAAGTTGAGGGTACCCCAAACTAGGCAAGGAATGTCTGTATTAAGGGAGTCTGTTGATTCCTCTTAAACAAGATGTCTTATTTGCACTAATTTACTAAGCCAAATTTGGTGGCCAAGTAGGTAATTTGGTCTCAAGCCTGAACCCAAGACACGCAACTCTGATTTTTCGGATTCATGTGCGTATTGTATTACTCGTATTATTTCCTTGAATCATATTTACACATATTAATTAAATTTTTAAATATTCAAATATAAAACAATAAGTTTGCTAACTAAACCAGGTTTTAAGGGGTGTCACAAGACCCTTAACGAAGCCGAAAGCCACTTGTTCTCCCCGTCATTGCGATCATTTTTTTGTTCTAGACCATACCTGGGAACCTTCTAGTTACGGAGATATTATGTTTTTATTATATATGGTCAAAGTTCCCACAGTTTGTGATATTTCACCCCAATAAAAAGTCGATTCCCAGCAATACTTTTTTTTACACACACCCTGAGTAAAATAAAAAATAGTAGCCATTATTATCACTTGCTTCGATGAAGGAAAAGATTCGGTCAAGAAAAACATCGTGAGGAAACCAGCATGCCTGTGAGATATTTCTGGACGGCATGTAAAGCCAAATCAGAGGCCCATGGGCGGCATAAAAACTCTGACTTTAGGTTAGCACGCATAAAATCATACGAAAAATAATGAAAATTTACAATATTGTTACAGATTGGATCTTGAAGTTCGTTCTAGTTTTTGTATTCAAAACAACAAGATTACAGATAGATATTTAAATTAAAGTTATATATAGTCTATATACAATCTTGCGCAACACGGATTAAATATTGTAAAAAATAATTCACTGCATTTTGTGCTTCAAAATAATTCATTAACTCTAAATGCAGATAAGACAAATTACATTAAGTTTTCGATGCGCAAGCAAATTACGAATATGCCCTCAGCGCTGCATGCTTATGAAAAGCATACTCGATTTCCAAAGTATCTGAATATCGGAGGTAAGTTGCGTCGCTGATGAGCCCTGTCGGCGAAGTGTCCTGTCGGCGAAGAGTCCCGTCGAAGTAGTCTTGTCGGTGTTCAGTCTGTCGGCCTAGTGCCTGTCGGCGTTTAGTACACTCCATGCAATCGGCCCCAACGTTGGAAAAAGGCAGACAGCTGATGGGGATCAGCAAAATGCGCCGAAGTTCAGGCCATTTTCCAAAATTAACTTTTATTCGAATATCCAAGCTCATACTTCATACCTCCTACTAACAAACTCATAGAAAGCTCAAAAAATTAAAAAGCGAACGACCGGAAGCTGTATTACGAGTCATGATGACGTCATGTCCGCAGCGTCACTGCGTATCAGCAGCTTTGTAGATACAGTTTTCACAAATTCTTGTTTATTTACTTACTAGGAGAGAAATTAAGGTTTCAAACGGTTGCATTGATTTTGGCGCGTTTAAAAGCAGTGCGGTTGGTCCTGGTCGTGTTAAAAGAAGTTTCGAGATCCAGAGAACACTGGGTTTTGGAACCTATCCGGAGCAGTTAGGTACTCCAGCAGAACATGGTACTTCTAAGGAATGACATAAAATAAGATAAATTTAAAAAATACTCGAGTGTTCACTTGTGTTACTATGGTACTCTTCAAAATGTTATGCTTTTAGACTTAAGGGCTTTGTGAATTAATTCAAGATTTTTTTAAGTAGAAGTAATAGGTAATTTACCTTTGGTCTGCAATAAGACAATTACGTGGAGCAAGATCACAAATACCACGGTTCTGATGCAATGCTCAATTCATTTTTTCACGCAAAACTGAAAAGTAGAGGGATTTTTTACCCGTCTACAGCGAAGCAAAAAGGCTGACTTTGATTGGCATGTATGTAGTTGAGAGCTATCCGGTCTAATCTAAACTACAACGTACAAGGCACTCAAATATCTATTATCAAATCAAAATCTTAAACGGCTCTAACACAACATATCAAAAGTAGTCCTTTTAAACCCAAAAACCAAGTCCGCCATTTTTTTTTAACCACAAATTGATCCTTTTTTGTCTAACCTCAAAAATTTTGACAAATCTTGTTACGTATTATCTTAAAAGCTTTCGAAGACATGTTTTTTTGACAGACTACTAAACTGTCGTAGACTGTCACTAAAACTCTGGTTTTACCCTTTTTTTTCTAACTATTGTCTATTATTGAAGGTGTGAACCGTTTTTTTTTTAAATGCGTTAGAAGCTGTTGATTATGCATGGTTATGATTTCAAAGGGTTTGCTAATATTTTAATTTATAGTGGCCTTTTTGGTTTTGCGTCTTTTAAATTTAAACATAGCAATGTTGTTTGGCGCTAATAAAAGTATGGTGGTAATATATTTTTCTGGAGAAACCTTTTCACAAGTCCCTTTGTCTAATGTGACAACCAGTCTCTCAATGACTGTGTTCAGGACCTCACCTAGACATTCGCTCCATGTAAAATACTACAGTTACATCTGATTAACTTGGCCTGAAAAGTCCACGCGGGCTCAGTGCGGGTTGGTAGATGTCACATGTCTTCGAATTTTTGGTTCTAGGATATGCCGGTTTCCCCACGATGTTTCCCTTCACCGTTTTGATACCCTACCTACTAAAAACAGAGTTTTTATAAAAACCTCAAACAAAAAATTAAATTTCTTTATTTCCAAATCGAAATATCTCTCTACTCTTTTTACGTCTATACCACATTACCAAAACCTCTATTGTTTCAAAACACCTCCACACTGCAAAATTAACCTTAAACCTCTTACCGAAAGTCGAAAATCCAGTGTCTCTTCAGCGTGAGTCAAGCCCTTTTGGCGCGAAAGAAAAATTATTGATTAGTAACTGAACCGACCAATCAGGAGCGAGTGTTACACAAAATGGCCGAAGGGTAGGCTCCCTTTGCAGAATATTACACTACTAATTTATTACTCTTTGTTCGCTCGACATTAATCTTTTCTTGGCTATATTAATGGTTTCGATGTTTTTATTTTAATGAAAACGGTTTCCCGTGGGCGCCATTTTGTTTTCGGTTTAGTGTGTGTATTGATTTTAGTCGGAGTTGTGGAACGTAAGGATACAATATGAGTTTTTGTAGAATACTGTATTTCAGGAGCATTTGTTTTGAAAGCAGGCCATTATGTTTTTTTATTGAAAATTAAACTAAAGTAATTTCATTTTGGTCTACCGCGACATGTCATGGCGATCATATAGCATTTCTGGTCAAATCAATCGAGTTTGTGATATTTTTGGAGTCACGAATAGGCAGATTTTGGTCTTTCCTAGCTAATTTAGACGAAGGATACCAGTCGTAGCCTAGTAGCCAAGGACGAAGGCGTGGAGTAAACGTAACGTTAGTTCGAACGTTATAAAAAATTGAAAATAAACTATTAATTTAGTTTAAAACTTTCTTCTTAGCTATGGATGATACTAAATTGTGGTCACTAAATGTTAGCCGATAGTTGTATTTACAGTAAAAAACGTTCAAATCAACATTATGTTTACTTTTTATTTGATATTAGCTCAGAACGACCAAAAGCAGATTATTCGGGGCTCCAAATATCACAAATTCGACGAAAACTTGCACGTGATCGCGACGATGATCGTTCAAGTTCATGCTAAGCCCTCCGATCTTAAAAGTCAAATCGAGATTTCAGGCCAAGTCTGAATCGGCTTCCAGTCTAACCGGATGCAGATGAACACCAGGATTTTCCACAACCCAGTTGCGTGTGAGTCTATCTGGCATGCCCCAACGAGATTTATCAACATATAGGTATAGGGATAGGTTTACATTAAGACATTATTTTGTACCTATCACTACATAGTATAAAACAAAGTCGCTTCCCGCTGTCTGTCCCTTTGTATGCTTAGATCTTTAAAACTACGCAACGGATTTTGATGCGGTTTTTTTTTTTAATAGATAGAGTGATTCAACAGGAACGTTTATATGCTAGTAGAAAATAAATAAGATATATATTGTACCTCGACAGTTTTTGATTGAATGACGTTTCTATGAAGTGTGTACTTAGCGGGCCCCTTATGATTATTTTTATTGTTATTATACTTTCAGTTCGCCCTATTGGGCGTGCTCGGAGTTAAAACCTATTATGTATGACCTTACAAATCCAAAAATTTCGACTTTCTGTGAGCTATACTTTAGAAGATATTCGTTATTTAGACAAACGTCCAACCAGCGGGCCCCTTCGAGCCCCACCTGACTTTTCCGATGAACCTCACCGAGGAGGTTTTATACTTTTCAGTGGCAAGCATTAACAACACTTTCGATTTTCACTAGCTTCTTTTTTTCTTAGTTTTCAGTGAATTTGCTTAAACATCATGATCGGACAAAACGCGAGTAGGTACGTACTTACTATTATTTTTTATGTCTAGTCATCTAAATAGTAACTGGGCCAATGAACTTAGGAGCTGTTGTATGTTGATTGTCATCCTGTACTAGATATATTTAGTTAGAATAGAAATAAGCCAGGACTACCAAAACGTACCTAGGTTTACTAGGCAGATGTCAGTGCAAACTAGGAAAGAACGCCCTCAAAAGACTTCGCATTGGTGTCCGTGTGTGACAAGGAGATATAAAATGGCCGCTTTAGTAGAATCATAATCTATACTAATATTATAAAGAGGTAAAGTTTGTGAGGTTGTAGGGGGTAATCTCTGGATCTACTGAAACGATTTTGAAAATTCTGTCACAAATCTGAAGCTGACCCGACCCGAGTCACCCCGAGGCCCGTGGACCCGAGTGCCATAGTGGGATTTCCGAAATTCCGACCAAAACGCGAGCAAAGCCGCGGTCGACAGCTAGTAATAATCTATACTAATATTATAAAGAGGTAAAATTTGTTTGTTATAAGTGTGTATGTAGGGGGTTATCTCTGAATCTACTGAACCGATTTTGAAAATTATTCCACTAATAGGAAGCGACATTATCATAGGCTATATTTACAACGTGCCCGTGGGATAGTTTCCGACCAAAACGCGAGCGAGATCGCGGGCAACAGCTAGTAATATTATAAAGTTGAAAAATTTGTTTGTAAGTTTGTATGTCCGGAACTAATGATCCAATTCTAATAATTCTTTCACTGGCAGAAAGGTACTTTATTCATGGGTGCTATAGGCTATACCTAGATTATATTAATATCCTGCATATTAGCCGACTTATCACAATTTTTGCGGTCGAAGTGCTGGTAGGATAATAATTCGAATTGCGTTTCAATTCGAATTATTATCAAATGGTCACAAAGCACCAAATCATTATATTAACTGCGTCTGTGACCATTTTAAGAATTTTAAGGTGATTAATATTTTTATCCTACTAGCTGTTGCCCGCGGCTTCGCTCGCGTTTTGGTCGGAAACCATCCCACGGGCATGTTGTAAATATAGCCTATGGCACTCGGGGATAATGTAGCTTCCTATTAGTGAAAGAATTTTCAAAATCAGTTATGTAGAATATAGATGATCCTGCCTGAAGCGTCCATTTTAGACCCCGAGATGATGAACGTGGACTTAGCCAAAGAAGTACGTAAGGATCATAGCATGTTTTGCTGATTCTACCTAGTCTGCCCATGAGCAGAAGGCGGTAGTCAATTTATGTTTGTATGGGAATAAACCTAATGCCGGTGACCGGAAACTAATCATGAATACGGTTGGGTTCTCATCTCTCAGAACGTTGAAGGAATACATCCAATACACATTTCTGAGGAAATTGGCGTATCCTAGAACCAAAAATTCGAAGACTTGTGATGTACAATTACAGCCGACCTCTCATAGAGAGGAGGTCTTTGTCTCAGCAGTCAGAACGTCAGAGGTTCACCATGCTATGCTTTGCATTTGTAATGTTTTACTATACATTACCCACATCTGACGCCATTTTTGATTCCGATTTTGGCGGTGGCCCAAAGATGGCGGCCACGACTTACGAGCAGTAAGCCGTGGTTTCGAACCGAGGCAGGTGCATTACTTTGAGTAATTTATTTCATCACCACCGCTCTCAAAACGGTGAAGGAAAACATCGTGAGGAAACCGGCATGTCCTAGAACCGAGACATTCGAAGACATGTGACATCTACCAACCCGCACTGGGCCCGCGTGGTAGATTTATAGCCCATTCCCTCTCATAGAGAGGATCCGGTGTCCCAGCAGTAGAACATTACAGGCTGAATGCTGATTATACATCAACTGACAGGGGTAGGCTTTATCGTATTCGGGGTTTTCCGGGACGGGTGCCTCTGGGATCGGGGTACTCAGGGAGTGACCCGCAGAAACTACAGAACGCCACCAGCTACGATCCTTACATAGTCCTCTTGCCTCGTCCACGTTCACACATCTGGTCACACACGCACGCCGGCTGCGAGTACTACGCACCTGACCTTGCTGAAGAACCTCACCAATAAGGTCAATGTATTTCCTTCAGTTTTACGAAATTTTGGATATTTCTATACATCATAGAAGGCATACTCAAATTTTGTTGATGATTAAATGTCTTTTTGAGTTTCCGACAGCATTGAATAAGCCATACAAACCGAAACCAAGGGTAATGTATACACTAAGTACATAGCAACTTCCCTTTTAAAAAGTACATAATACTCACGCATGCGCACAGCTATTGTAGTGCAATGATTAATGTTAGGGGGTAAGCAGACGTCTCAATTCCCCTGTGTAGTGATCATTAATAATATTGTAGTGTAGTTCAATTCATGCAGGATTAGTTGCTAGGGATTGTCAAACTGTGTACGTGGTTTAGAAGAGATGCGTGTCAAAGTTTTTGATAGTGAAAAATTAAATCGGCCTTTTACTTTCGCGTAGGTCAAATATGCATTGGATCAATACACTCTATACTCAAAAATTCCATTGAAAAAGATTCTTCCCGAGATCCTACTAATATTACAAATGAAAAAGTTTTTGAGGGTGTATGGATGTTTGTTAATCTTTCACGCAAAAACTACTGAACGGATTTGGATGAAATTTAGCACACATATAGTTTATAACCTGGATTAACACATAGGGTACTTTTCATCCCGGTAGTATGATCCCTTGGGACAATTATCAAACATCACGCGGGCGACGCTGTGAGCATAAGCTAGGACTTTATAAACGAAATACAATTCAAAACATAAAATCCTTCACCACACCAACATCTGATTAAAACATCTTTCCACGCACAAAAGACACACAAAGCAGGAATATTTGACTCTTACAGTATTAAAGAAAATATTCCAATAATACCACCAATCGTTGGAGAGAGAAAAAAAGAACAAAAGAAAGAGAATAAAGTACATTAATCAGAGAACACTGGTCGGGACGATGACTTGTGGAAAGTGTAAAGTGGGAAGCGCGAGTGAAATGAAGCGGAGATGGTTCCGCAGATATTTTTTCTTAACCTGAGCATAAATGCACACGCGTGCCCTCCACGCCAAGCCATAATTTCACCGCAAATACCTACAAAAAGAATAATAGGTTCCAAAACTTTATCGATAAACAATATTATTTTAAAATTTTTGTCTGTAATTTTCTAATAAACACTACTCATGAGTACTCATGACATTGAAATTACTACTAATAAAAAATTACAACTCAAAATTAAATTATTAAAAATTACTACTAATTTACGTTCGTTATATTATTATAGTGCACCGCATTTTTTGGCACATATTTGTGTCGTTGGCGTACAGGGCACGCGCTGGCTTGTCACGTATATGTGACAATGGCGTTCAAAAGGTTAAAGGGATTTGAATAGAAGTTAAGTCAACAGATTCCTTACAATATTGACTGACATCAAAGTTGAATTAAAAAACACTTCAAAAAGGTAGATTTTGGAGCTTATTTGCCGGTTCTAAATTGTGTAGTTGAAGTTTAAGACATACTTATTTCGAGTGCTGCATTACAGTGTAGCTAACGCCCTAATAAAGGCGTTGCCAAGCAGTGATAGCCTAGCGGTATGACCTTCGGACTGACCAGTAGACCAGACCATAGGTCTCAAGTTCGAACCCAAGACACGCACCTCTGATTTTTCGGATTCATGTGCGTATTGCATAATTATCACTTGCTCCGGTGAAGGAAAACATCATGAGGAAACCAGCATGCCTGAGAGATATTTCTTGACGGCATGTAAAGCCAAGTCAGAGGCCCATGGGCGGCATAAAACTAACTAAACTCTGACACAAGGTTAGGCACTAACCACACAATAAAGAAAGAAAATTCGGCGTTTAGGTGCTTTCAAAATAACTAAAACTAATTCCATTACTGTCCTCTTCTCTATAGGAGGGAATGTAGTACCTCTATCAATGACCACGCATGCAAGTTGGTAGTTAGAATTCTCTCTACGGAACCCCAAAAACGGCCGATTCTTTGATATCCAAACTTGGGACTGTCACTGGCCTCCACCAATTTATATAAACCTTCCTATATACTCAATATTGTTCCTATGTACTCCTGATCTTGATGCAAACAAGGAAGCAGGGGAGGTTTAGATAAAGTGGTTTTGGTAGAACTCATTATATTGGGTTATAGGGTTGTGTTGTTTCACGGTATATTCAAGCTTGGTATAAGAAAAGGGTGTAACAAGACCCTTAACGAAGCCGAAAGGCACTTGTTCTCCTCGTCATTGCGATATTTTTTTTGTTCTAAACCATACCTGGGAACCTTCTAGTTACGGAGATATTGGGGGTCAAAGTTCCAACTTATTCACAAATTTTTTTTAAATACTTTTGTTTAATGTAAGATTTTTACTTTAAACACCTCCACGACCCCCGATACTATTCAATCCAACCATCAGCACAATGTTTTGAGTGCGTTACATTGAGTCCTACCGTAATACGTGATTTTTCACCCTAAAAAAAAGTCGTTTCCCAGCAATATTTTTTGAGTAAAGTTACTTAGCTTGATGTGCTTGGTATACGGCTTCGTGAAGGGTTCTCTTACACCCTGTATAAAATGTACCAATATTAGGCCCTAAATCTTTTCGGGCAGCCCTAACCGAATAACTTGAAAACATGTCCTTTTCGAAACCCCAAAGATAATCGACTTTTTTTTAGAGGAGTCAATTTATGTTCGAAAGTTTTTTCATCGCGACTCAAAAACTACGGATTTTCAATGAATAATATTAATGAAAGTTTTATTGGATTATTATAAGCCTATGATGACGATAATGACATTAAGAAAAAAGTTAGGATTTACTTGATCTTATTAACCAAGTTCAAAAAAGGAAGAGGTTCTATGTTCCACTGTTTATGTTTTTTATGTATGTCCACTGATTTTACTTTTATTCGAAGACGCCTGAACCGATTTAGAAAATTATTTTTTTGTTTGAAAGAGTATACTCCCAAGTTGGTCCCATTGAAATATTATCGTAATTTGATCAAGGACTTCGGAGATATGGAACGGAACTCTTCAAAAATAGACAAATCTCCCGATCGCTCGGTCGGTCGTGATTGCTGCAATCTCCGAAACGGCTGGAGCACTTTTGACGGGACTTTTACTGGCAGATAGCTGATGTCATAAGGAGTAACTAAGGATACTTTTATTTTAGAAAAATAATTAGGTTCCGTGCAAAAAAATTAAATCCCTTGAAATTGGTAACAAAATTCGATTAAAAAAGGGAAGTAATATTTTTTTATAGTAATTTCACGCGAACGAAGGTCGCGGGCAACAGCTAGTTACAAAAAAAAAAAGAGTTAGATATCTCACTTGCGCGCGCAAATTGTTGCAGACAAATTCAGACAATTGTCGTAATTTAAGTATTCCAAGCGCAATAGCTATCTCTTTCTGTATCTTAAGTTCCGTATTATCTATCGCAGTCGTAACAACGCAACGATATTTAAACACCGCCTAGTATGAACGTAGCGTATCTTTCTTTTTAAGTAATATCGCTACCTATCTGTTGCCCGCAGCTTCGCTTGCGTTTTGGTCGGAAATTATCCCACAGGCACGTTGCACTCGGGGATAATGTAGCTTCCTATTAGTGACAGAATTTTCAAAATCGGTTCAGTAGATCCAGAGATTACCCTCTACAACCTCACAAACTTTACCTCTGTATAATATTAGTATAGATTGGCCAACACGCAGTGTGCAAGCGGGGTGATCCATGTTCGTTCCTTTTCTGTATGAGAAGAGAACTTTATCCTATAGCATTAGCCTAGCTAGCCTAACTGTGTTGGGGCCGGCTTCCAGTCTAACCGGATGCAGCTGAATTCCAGTATGTAACATGGAGCGACTGCCTATTTGACCTCCACAACCCAGTTAGTACTGGGTAACACGACACCCCTTCATAAGACTGGTTGTCAGACTCTAGATCCATCTTTTTAATATAAACAAGACAAAGGAACAACGATAGCAATTAATTTCCATATATTCTTTACATAGTATAAAACAAAGTCGCTTCCGATGTTTGTATGCATAAATCTTTTAAACTGCGCAAACGGATTTTAATGCAATTTTCAGCAATAGATAGAATGATTCAAGAGGAAGGTTTATATGTATAACAATACACCGAGCGAAGTCGGGGCGGGTCGCTAGTTTTCAATAAAACTTTACTAAAAACGAATGAAACACATTCGAATTTTAAAATACGGTGTAACGGTTTTTACGCCATCTTGCGTTTAGAAATTCTAATTTCGAACCTTTGAAATGAGGAAGTGTCTTTATTATGATTTTGAATAATAAAGAAAATTATTTTACACGTTTTTCCCTTCTTTCTTAATAGAGCTAGGCTGAAATCTGCTGAAGATATTTATTTAATAAAATTATTCAATCAATACTTAATATGAGGAAAAAAGCTACTAGAGGACCACAGGAGGAGGATGGTTTTTGCAACGACTGTCAAAGATCTACAAATGACAGCCGAGACCAATGGCTTGAGTGAGGCACGGAATTAAACAAATATATTTATTTATATCTAAATGCGAGTTCCATTGCTAGTATCACGTTTCTGAAAGGGCGTCGCCCCCTAAGGGTAGTTATTTGGCCCCTTATGTAATGTAAGTACATAGGGGGTGAAGCGATATACTTAATTTTGGTAGGAGGGGTCGATGTGGGATCATGCGTTTTGTGTAGAAACTGCTCGAATTTTCATATTTAAAAAAAGTTTTTTTCGATTAACACGGAATGAGCTAAGGGCACAGATATAAATAAGGCAAGTATCACGATAAGTATGAAACCCAAGCGTGCCATTTTGACTACTTACTGTGACGTCTTATGCATTACTAGGTGTTGCCCGCGACTTCGTTCGCGTGAAATTATTATAAAAAAATATTACTTCCCTTTTTTAATCGGATTTTGTAAACAATTTCTATTTTTTTTACACGGAACCCTAATTATTTGTATACAATAAAAGTAGTCTATGTTAGACCGTATAACATCAGCTATCTGCCAGTAAAAGTTCCATCAAAATCGGTCCAACCGTTAAGATATTAGCCGGAACAAATAGTCAGAAAGACAGACAGACAGGCAAAAATTGAACAAAATGTGTTTTTGTAATAAGTGCCGTATATATTTTCAATAGCATTCAGTAAAAACCTGTTATTTTGATATTGCAAACAGACAATTCAATTTTATGTATTTGTATACTTAGATGTATAGACTTTTTTACTATACGAAATAGACTAGGTATGTTTTTGTTGTTTAAATGTTCCATGTAATATCCTGACCTGGGACTCGTAAATATAAAAAATAAGGTTTTTTTTTGTAATAGGGGTTAATACCCCTGTAATAATAATAATAGTATTGTTAGGAGGTTCCTCACTCAAGAGCCCTGACCATCGGTATCTCGGACCCTGTTCCCGATGCCGGTGGGCTACTATTTTCTATATTTTTAAATGTTTTTTATATAATCTTTGTTACTGAAAATATTTAAAAATGTATATAATATGTAAAGAAAATAAATGAAGGTAATAATAATATAATATTTATATATATAATATAATATTTAATAATATACTGATGAAATGTGGGTGTACTATTAGGTACACCTCTGTCTAACCCTTCGGGGGCTACAGGCGTGATATTATATAACTATTTTAACTACATCTTTATTAAAATATAAAAATCTACATAACATTGAAAATAAAATACAATTCCGTTTTCAAATCAAAAACCTAAACATATTTCGGTGCGACAAACGCAAAGAAATAGCCAAGTCACATGAGTAATGATCTGACGCGATATGCCGCAGGGTGGCAACACCGGCAACGATCGCAACTGGCAACCCTAGGGGATAGAAACAAAGACGAATAAATAGGGTGCGGAACAAAAAAGAAATATTTTCGAAAAAAGAAAACGAACGAAAAATTTGTTTGGATATATTTTTTTTTTTGAGAAATGTGTAACAGCTGTTTTGGTTTTAATTGAGAGGTACCTATTCCAGTAGATTCTGAAAGTCTAATCATACTTCTTGCTAATATTATAATACTATTCTGAAAGATTAGAATATATTAGATTAGATTCTGAAAGTCTAATCATACTTCTTGCTAATATTATAATATTATATACTATTCTTGATAATATTGTAATACTAGCTGTTGCCCGCGGCTTCGGTCGCGTTTTGGTCTGAAATTATCCCATGGGCACGTTGTAAATATAGCCTATGGCACTCGGGGATAATGTAGCTTCTTATTAGTGATAGAATTTTCAAAATCGGTTCAGTAGATCCAGAGATTACCTCCTACAACCTCACAAACTTTACCTCTTTTTATAATATTAGAATAGATTTTGAATAGATTATAAACGCGAAATATTGTGGAGTTGGATAAAGGTATGGATGTTTCCGGGTGTTTGTTAGTTACACTTTCACATAAAAACTACTACTTAAACTAATTTGGATTAAAAATTACAGCGATGTGGCCTAAATTGAAATAAAATAATATATAGGTTAATTTAAACAGATACAGTGTAAAAAAAATACTCAGGCGAAAACTACTCTAACTAATATTATAAAGAGGTAAAGTTTGTGAGGTTGTAGGAGGTAATCTCTGGATCTACTGAACCGATTTTGAAAAATCTTTTACCAATAGGAAGCTACATTATCCCCGAGTGCCATAGGCTATATTTAGAACGTGCCCGTGGGATAATTTCCGACCAAAACGCGAGCAAAGCCGCGGGCAACAGCAGTCTTCTATTATAAAATGCTTTCAAATTAATATCCGCAAACAACTGTAAGTTTTCTGATACATTAGTTTACATTTACATCAAATAATTTTGGAACAGATCAGATGTGTTTTTTTATTTGTCAACATAGTGTGTTTGTTTTCATGTTTGATTCTTAATACAATAGTAGATTGTATGACAAGGGAGCAAAATAATATTTTTACGGCGAGGGCGCTATTTTGAATCCAGAGCGTAGCGAGGGATTCAAAGTACATCGCCTGAGGGAAAAATATTTTTGCTCTCGAGTCATATACTCTACTTTTCATCTCCTTCTATGAGAAAATAAATAAGAGACACTTTTAAAATTAAAATTTTAAAGAAAGGGAATCAGGCGAGTAAGTTCAGTACGTATACGTACACGGTATAAAACACTGTTTATAGTTTATAATGGAATAAGTAAATGATACTATGGCGAGAAACTACATAACAGGTGCGTCATTCAAGAAAGTTTCAATATTTTGTCCGGAAAATACTTTCGATTTTTTTGGTTTGTGTCCTTCAGACAGTCTCTTCAGATAAGCTAGTAATTTTGAGTAGCTGTCAATTTTAATATCTTTATTGATATTAACTTTAGATTTAAGTATTGAGTATACACTCCAAAGAGTAGAAGGTTGTTTAGTTTTGGCTAATTCTTGAAAATAGGCCAAAAATACAGTTTCCGAAAATGTCAATGGGAATTTCTCCCGGGTTTTCGTAGGTATTAGGTTTTGTATGACGTTACTATCTTCTATTTTTATTGTAGATGTAGAACTCATTTTTTTGCAGAATACAATAAAGTCCGTACCGATTACAAGGAAGTAAATTTTTTTTAGTTACCGCGCCTCCCTGCACCTTACAGCCAACCATTCAGCCAGTAATTTACACAATTTGCGTTCGATTTCAATGAAAGATTCATGTTCCAAATTCAAATCTCATTACTGCCCGCTAAAAAGTCTAGTGGAGAAAAGAGCTACTTTGCTCCCGCTTAGAGAGGAACAAAACGACACTTTTCGAATAGAAGGGACGAAAATTCACTTACCTTATAATGATCCTGACCACCATAAAAGAGTCCAGTTATCAGTCAAAATATTTTATCCATACTAATATTCTAAATACGAAAGTCTAATCTAACTCCTTTTGTTTGTTACCTTGTCGCTACTAAACGCCTGATCAAATCGTAATGAAATTTGGCAAGGAAATGGATTTTATCCTGGTGAAAGACATAGGCTTTCTTTTTTTTTCCACACATACACATCAAACCCCACGCGATCGAAGTCGCGGGCAGCACCTAAATTCACATAAACCTACATGGGTACTTAAAAACAAAGATCGACCTGCAGGTTTCGCATTGGTGGTTTCCCAGTCGCCCAAAAATTACCAGGATGCGAATTAACTCTTTCTGATCATATCAAAACACTTTGTCTTCCAAGATTTAATAGTTCTGTCGTAAAAACTAGGTCTTGAAGACCCGGTGGCATACCATGACGTCTTAAGGTGGAAGCGCAAGGTTAGCCCGCGAAAATTAAATTTTCTTGCGTTTATTGCAATTTGCAGATCAGTGTCAGGTTGTATGTTGATGAAAATATGAATCGCGCCAGTAATAATAATGTATGAAGTTATATATGGAGGAGTAAAATTATAATCATTCAAATCAAATCATCAACACCACCCTCCAAGTTCATTTAACCCCATTCAATAACAATTTCATGAAAAAATCACGCAATGGGGTTAAATGATCTTGGAGGGTTGTATTGATGATTTGAATGATTATAATTCTGTAACTCCATACGTGTTACTGGCGCGATTCATATTTTCATCAACATACAACCTGACACTGACCTGCTAATTGCAATAAACGTAAGGAAATTTAAATTTCGTGGGCTACCCTTGCGCTTATTAGGAGTAATTCCAGTGTGGGTAAGAGATGGCGCTAGACGACTTGTATAGTTTATTAGTCTTTTCTCGCTTCAGATCCACCCATGAAGATCTATATAATGTATCTATTGAACCTTAAATATAGAAAGCTCCTTACCTGTCTCAGTATCCACGGTGTATGAGAGGCCGGCCCAGGGATCGTCCTGACAAGAAACATATTAAATTTAAAATTATCGTTCTCACTAAATCTATAGAAATAAGTAAAATCGTAGTGTCTGTTTGTAGTTTCAAAATAACAGCCTTTTTCTGAATGCATATGAAATACAGTAGTTATCATTTTTTTTTGTCTTTCTGTCTGTTTGTTCCGGCTAATCTCCGAAACGGCTGGACCGATTTGGCCGGGACTTTTACTGGCAGGTAGCTGATGTTATAAAGAGTAACTTAGGCTACTTTTATTACCCGAATATGGCGAAGTCAAAAGGGAGGGTTATGATTTTAGCAGTCTATGTATTTATGTTTGTATTTTCGTATGTTCCTCCGTGGCGCCTAAACTATTCATCGGATTTTGATGAATAAGGTGTCAATCGATTCGCTATTATAGCCCGGGTAACATAGGCTACAAACTGAGACAAAAACCCCGATTTTAATTAGAGCGTGATTTATCAGTAGTCGGGTTTTCAGTGGTAGTACACCACACAAATTCTTGTTATACAAGAAAGCTTAGGGTTCCGTGCAAAAAAATTAAAAGCCTTGAAATTGTCAACTAAATTCGTTTCAAACAGGGACGTAATATTTTTACTAGTTTGAAAATAAATGGTTTGATATTGGAAAAGCTAGTTGACATTACTCTTACCTCCTTGATATCAGAATCCAGCAGCTTAGCCTTGACCTTCTCAATCTCGGCCTTTTCCTCATTGTTCTTCACGATCTTCTCTTCAGCAAGCTTCAACTCCTTCTCGATCTCATCTCCCAGCACCTTGGTAGCCGTTGGACCCTCCTGTTGAAAGAAAAATTAGTTTACACATAGATCTTATGTAAGACAATTGAGGACCTTAATTTTTTATCATGACCTGGAACTGCGTACGCCACATAAGGCGTCCACTAACGGACATAGCGCAGGGCGGTACCTGTTTACCTTACCAAGTCATCTTCTATATCGTGTGGTTAGTGCCTAACCTGGGGCCTTAGTCTGCTATTGCAATAGTGTCAGAATGGTCTATAATTGATTTAATAAGGCCCCTAGCCCACGGCGTATTGAAGCGCGTTCGAAACTCGTTTGACGTGCGTACAAAGGGTAATTCGTCTGCGCGGGGCCTTATTAAATCAATGATAGACCATTCTGACACTATTGCATTAGCAGACTAAGGCCCCTGGTGTCAGAGTTTTTATGCCGCCCATGGGCCTCTGACTTGGCTTTACATGCCGTCGAGAAATATCTCTCAGGCATGCTGGTTTCCTCACGATGTTTTCCTTCACCGAAGCAAGTGATAATTATACAATACGCACATGAATCCGAAAAATCAGAGGTGCGTGTCTTGAGTTCGAACTGGAGACCTATGACTTGGCATGGCGACAGTCACACCAGTAGGGTATCACTACGCTACCAGCTTTGAACTGTCCCGCTGCTGGGCTAAGGTCTCTTCTCACAGAGAACAAGAAGAGAAGAGCGAGCATGGATCAAAATACTCGGTCATTGCATGCTGGCGATTCAGACTTCGTTTTGTTTAATTATTACTAACCTAACCGAGTGAAAGATCTATAGACTTAAGTCCTATCCTCTTTTTTTTTTTTTTTTTTACCGATGGGATATCATCAAATAACCCCTCCCACTCTGGGCTGAGCAGGAGGGAGTGTCAGACTTTTACTGACTAAAACCCATCCATGTTCCTTCCTTTGCCCTTTGTGTTCCGGGGCCGAGGTATCTCTTACGAACAGTCCCGCAACCCTGGCAGGCATCGGTCCTTTCGGACCCCTTCCTGTTTGCTGACTCTCTTTGAGGCGCGCGTGGAACACGAACGCGCCGTCGACACGGCCGGACGCCCGGTGCGTCTCCCACGGCGGCTGGGACGTGAGGTTCTCTCCTTCTCACGTTCCGCCACCTCCTTCGCTAGCATAACTGCTTCGCAGAAGGAGGTGACGGCGTCCCATTCTGTCTCGCTCCGGACCATGGATTGAACCAAGGCCGGAAGCGAGAGGTCGCCGCCGCCGATCGCCGCTACGAGGACACGGCGGTGCTCCGCCCACGCGGGGCAGACCTCCACCGTGTGCTCCACCGTGTCCTCCGGTCGATCCTCACAATGGTAGCACCCGGGCGTTTCCTCCCGCCCGAAAGTCCTATCCCCTGATATTCTGAGCTCAGTGCTCTATAAATAAATGTATTTTTAAGTGGGATCCTGTTTCAATCAACAGAACATCACGTCTGTAGCCCCCGAAGGGTTAGACAGAGATGTACCTAATAGTACACCCACATTTAGCCAGTTATGTTAAGTCCTATGTAATAGGGTGCGAGCCTATTGCCATCAACCAGTCGCAAATCCAGACTCCATGGCTGCTACTGAGAAATTCCTGATAGAAACACCCAATATCACTTTGCCCAGCCTGGGAATCGAACCCAGGACCTCATGCTCAGCAGTCGCGCTTGCGACCACTAGACTAACAAGGCAGTCTGTATCAATCAAGCCTACCTTTTTTTCCCCATTTGCTAATACCTCTAATAGCGGACGCCACAGCCGAAGTCTAACAAATAAAAAATTGAGTTTGAGAAACGTAACGACTTTTTGGTTGCGAGGATCCGCTGGATGCGAGCCGACACCGGTCAATGTGGCGACACTTGGGGGAGGCCTATGTCCAGCATTGGACGTCTTTTGGCTGAAATGATGACGAAAGACTCTTTAGGTGCAATCTTCACCTTATAATGGTTTCACTACTGATGCATGAGAGAGAATAGGCAGTGCCCACGACGCTGGCACAGGGCGGGTAGGTAAATGCAACATGTCTTCAATTTTGTTTTTAGGACATGCTGGTTTCTTCACGATGTTTTTCTTCACCATTTCGAGAGGAGTGATGGTGAAATTACACAAACGGACACGCCTGCCTACGATGTACAACTTGTAAAGTCAGGAACCACTAGGCCACCAGAGCTCTGCCGTTTTTAGGGTTCCCTACCCGAAGGCTAACCCTATATGTCAGCGGGCTGTATCTCATGATCCGTAATAAGTAGACAGTTGAAATTTTCACAGAATGTGTATTTCTGTTGCCGCTATAACTACAATTAAAGGGGCCCCTACTACGATGGTACGTAACCTAACATGCGCGAGTCCGACTCGTTTATTTCTCGTTTATTTTTTTCTGCTAGCCTGAACAGTCCCACTCCTGGGCAAATCCCTCCCTTCTATCAACTAGACTCTCTACGATGTGCTTCTCAAATCTCGAAAATAAGTATTGAGACGAAGACTGTTAGTCAGGTCAGCTGGTAACATAAAATGCTCTTACCGGTTGCATCGGGTCTTCCAAGGAGAAACCCATGTCGACATCCTGCTTCCATAGCACCTCGATCAGGTCCATATCCTGGAGACAAAAGAAAAATAAAATTTTAGTTTGTTTAGCCAAATAACTGGGCTGTGGCGGTTACTATGACGTTGCGCAAGGGTAGCCCGCGAAATTTATTTTTTCTTAAGTTTATTGCAATTTGCAAGTCTGTTTCAGGTTGTATGTTGATGATAATATGAATCGCGCTAGTAACACGTATGGAGTTACAGAATTATATTCATTCAAATCATCAATACAACCCTCTAACTTCATTTAACCCCGAATGACTTTTTCATGAATTAGTTCCTCTATTCTGGAACTAATTCATGAAAAAGTTAAATCGCATTCACCATAAAGCAGGAGTAATTCCAGTCTGGGAACGAGACAGAGCTATACAGGTCGTCTAGCGCCATCTCTTACCCACAATGGCTTCACTCCTGCGTTAAGATGTCATAGTAGGCCACTGGACAGGCATTCGCTCCAGGTAAAGTACTGGTCTACAGTTGGATTCGGTTAGACTGGAAGCCGAACCCCAGATGGTGATTACGCAATAACATCCTTCTGTCTGCTAATTCGCAGGAACCGATTAATCGGATTAAAAGGTTGGATATACAGGGTGTAACAAGACCCTTAACGAAGCCGTCAACCAAACATTATGCATCAAACTGTTTATTTTTAAAAGTTATTGCTAGGAAACGAGTTTTTTTGTGGGGTGAAAAATCACGTTCTTTGGTCTTCCTCTACTCTTATAACCATTTAAATATTGCTGATTATTTGATTTACCAGAATGAAAGGGAAAAGCAACGAGCGTGGGTTAACATCGTAATATTCTTGTATATTTCCTATGAACAAAAATGAACTCTGTGCATGAACCGGTTATTATAGGCTGATTAACCTAATACGGGTTAACCTTTAATCTAGGCTTTTTCGCCTAACCCTAAAAAATAACCCCTATAAGGGTAACCTATTCGGTTACCGCCAATTTGTATTGGTAGTCTATATATATATGGTTCTTTTGTGCGTAGGACGCCGTTGGTAAACATAATTGATTGTGATTTTTTTTACAGAAAAACAAGATGGCTAAGTAAGTTTTTATTAAGTCCAAGCGCCAAAACATCCTTCTGTAGTTTATTCGATGTTTAAAACCATAGATTGAATCGATAAAGTAGTTATTACAAAGCGGCGCCATCTTTGGCAAAGATGACATGGCATAGATAAAAAGGACACCCTTTTTTTGTTCGATATTTTAAAAAAAAATGATTTTCTTGGAATCCTTTTGCGGTGTACCGCTATTAGAAATAATTTTCGTATTTATTGTTTTAGAGATAAGAATTATTTTTGATTCGTCGATATTTATGTTTTGAAGGAGAAGTGTTTTTTTTATTTCTCCGTTTATCATAACAATATTACTCCTGTTATACTCGAAGGCCTAGGCAGAGGTGTACCTACATTTCACTCGTGAAATTTCAAGCAATAGAGGGCGGACCTATTGCCAAGAACATCATAAATCTTCAGAGCTGCTATTGAAAAATCCCAATAACACTGGCCCGACCTGCGAGTCAAACCAGAATCAACGTCGTATTGACTCCGCCATCTTTAATTGGTTTAAATAGTAAATTAATAACCACCGGCTATCGAGAACCGGTCTAACAGAAAGAAACTGAAAACTTACAAACCAAAATAAACTTTAACCAAACTGCATAAGTATTGGAATCTATTGATGATGCAAATGATTTACGTCTGTTTTCTTTCGTTGGAATTCAAATATTGAACTTATTCGAAATAGTAGTTTAAGAACATTACATGTCCAGATTACCTGTATAGAAAATTCAACTCTGCTCCACAGGCATAAGATTAAAATTCGTCTGTTTTCCGTTTTCCTGCCTAATCAAAAATGTCGGTAGGGGTCGCTCATACGGTGGGATAAAATTGATCAAAGCAGTGCATCGCATTTTTAATTATTTTTTTTACTTTAGGTATGCAGTTGCATCTGAAAAAATTGTAGCGGGCTGTTTGAGTACCTACTCATAAATGCGAAGATGTTTCGAGACAAACATAATAACATATCCGTCATACACGTCTCTTATAATTATGGATGAATGTAAGTATATATAGTAATATCTGTTAATCAGATGAAATTATAAAGATAATGATCACAATTCCCAATCATCGTTTAATCTTCAAACCAAGAAGCGGATTGTTAGCAATATCCCTATCCTATACTACGAATTCACAGTCTAGGCGACATCTATCGTACCAGTATTGTCATTCTAGTTACAACGCCATGTACCTAATTGATCCTAAAAATTATAATTGAAACTGGAGTCAACGCCATCTGTTCGCTTCATGAACCTATATTAGCGACATCTATTCTTTGGTAGCTGAACTATTGATAGCGCCATCTGTTGACATAACCTTGAACTTTTGTGGTTTGCGCGGTCTGTTGGCACTTGTAGGTAACCTGAAAACTTGTGCTTGCTACTCGACGGCAGATGGCGTTAGACGCACCACATGTTACATTGAACTGAAAAGTTTGATGCATTTCAGATCACGAGAAATGTGAAAGTTCGTGTAGTCATATTTAAAATAAAATCCAATAGCATGATAAAATGTAACTAAAAAATGGAGAATAGCAAAAGATAATAAGGGCCGAAAGAAGAAGTAGGATAAACAAAAAACAAAAACTACTGAGAACTATTATTACAGGTTGAATAATATGACTTTAGTCGAAAACTCCCATCCAACATCAAAACATAAACATCAAAACTTTTTCGAAAGAAAATCACCTTAATTTCCTTCAAAAATACTTATTTTATATTCAACAGATGGCGCTGTAATAAATTACCAAAAATAACTTCTAGCACATCTGATATGGAGTAAAAAAAACTCGTAATTTTGCCGTAACAAGGTTACCGGCGGTCAAGGTAAGGCAAGGTCGGGACGGTTGCCGAAATAGAGCGATCCCCGCACTGCGTGATGTACAGATATGTTCCAGATGGATAGACGTCAGAATTGCGAATTCGCGTGTAAGGATGGGCAAAAAAGTTAGAGAAAACTTTGTACGGTGTACTGTTTTCGCTGACTATATTTCAGGATTCTGCGCCGACCCCACATAAATTGGGATAAAGGCAGGACAATGATGATTTCACCAATGATTTATGGGGTTATAGGTACAAAATACTCAATATTATGCCAATACTGTTTGTCAGCCGCTCAAGTCGATATTTAGGTTAATCCGTGCTTGCGTAGGTTGGTCTGTGGATAGGTGACTACCCATTACATGCAGAGTTCCTACGTGCCTCGGAAAGCACGATAAGCCATTTGGTCCCGGCTGTCATTTGTAGATCTTTGACAGTCGTTACAGGTGGTCAGTGGCCTGAATGTGAGATAGACAAGCAGTCTTACCAAGGGGTATCGTATTACTCAGTACTAACTGGGTTTTGGAGGTCAGATAATGGCGGGTAGATGATGAATGCTTGTCGTTTGCGAGTTTTCAGAAAGTTGCCTTGTATGGTACTACTACCTACATTACATTTTTTCCATAGAACCTCCTTAGCATCATTTAACACCCAAAGAACTCATTTATCATCTAAAAGAATATTAATAAGACATGCCGTATGATAATTTAAATAAAAAGCATAAAGAAATAAGAATTTAGTGATAAATGAATGATAATAAATAAAAAATATGCAAAGTTATTATTGTGTGTTTTTAATTATAATATTGAATTAATATAAGATTCTTGCATTCAGCAAGTAGTTAGCTATCTTCTCTGATCAGTGATTAATTTATAAAACATGCCCCATAGGCTACATCACATGTGCCAAAAAAAAGTAAAAGTGAAACGTCATTTGTGTCTATGACAGATGACAGGGCTTGTCAACATGACATTTAATTAATTTTTAGACGTGGTCTATTTTGGCGGGTTTTATTTCAAGAGTTTACTGATACTCAATCTTTTTGAAACCGAATATGAAAGAAATTGCTAAGATAATTAATAAAATGTAAAAATTATCCTTATTATTAGTAGATGGTAGATGTAAATGAATAACATCTGTAAGTATCTTACTTCATCTACGAAAATATACTACGTATCCGCAATGTCTATGAAGAAAAAAAAGACTATTCTCAGTAATTTGTACCAAATCCAGCCATTACTGTGTCAGTTTGAAATCAACAAAAAAATCACCGTATGAAATAGCCTCGCCGTTGTTTCACGGGACTTAAGGTGGAAGCGCAAGGGTAGCCCGCGAAATTTAAATTTTCTTAAGTTTATTGCAATTTGCAGGTCAGTGTCAGGTTGTATGTTTTTGAAAATATGAATCGCGCCAGTAACACGTATGGAGTTACAGAATTTTAATCATTAAAATCATCAATACAGCCCTCCAAGATCATATAACCCCATTCAATAGCTATTTCATGAAAAAGTCACTCAATGGGATTATATGAACTTGGAGGGTTGTACTGATGATTTGAATGATTATAATTCTGTAACCACATACGTGTTACTGGCGCGATTCATATTTTCATCAACATAAAACCTGACACTAACTTGCAAATTGCAATAAACGTAAGAAAATTTAAATTTCGCTGGCTACCCTTGCGCATCCACCTTAAACATAATTGGCGAAATGTGGGTGTACTTGGGTGTAGCAAGTATAACCCTTCGCCGATTACATGCGGATTGACATACTAGTTGAATCAGACCAGAGACAAACGATGACGTAATTACATAGTAAAAGCAGTCATCTCTTTCTAGCGTTATGCGTCACATAATTATTTTAGTAGTAAAGTAAACGCGCGTCGTCTCTTTTACACGTGTTTTTTTTGCTAGTGGCGTGTTCGTTGAAGACCACATTGCAGATACTGCCAAAAAACATTGACACACCTATTTTACAACGAATTCAAGCTTTTTATTTTGATGAATTTGTGTCATTTCCTAAATATTTTGTGGCCACAGTTCATCATCTTCTTGTCCGTGTTCCACGTTTTATTCTTCATGTTTTATTCTGCCATTCTCCTGTGTCATCCGTCACGCGTACGTCCAAAGGTAAAAAAAGGAACTATTATAAGATCACTCTCTTGTCCGTCGGTCCGTGTGTCACCACCGATTTTCTCAGGAACGGGTCGACCTAGCCAGTTGAAATTTATACCAGATACTGAGGTCTTTAGTCCCTATTAGGTGTATAAGAATCAAGGTCCTGAGTCAACACGATAAAAAGATATGGTCGAATTTAGATTTTCTCGAAAACTTGTAAGTACCAAAATTCACCTTAATTTTCAACGTTTTTTATTTTTCGAAATTTTCCCTTGACTTGTGTTAAGACTGCTTTTAACCAAAATAGACAATTCTAGGTAAATACATATTTTTATATTTTTTTAAGTTTTTATATAATATTCATATATCGACATAGCAGGGGCCTTAGTCTGCTATTGCAATAGTGTCAGAATGGTCTATCATTGATTTAATAAGGCCCCGCGCAGACGAATTACCCTTTGTACGCACGTCAAACGAGTTTCGAACGCGCTTCAATACGCCGTGGGCTAGGGGCCTTATTAAATCAATTATAGACCATTCTGACACTATTGCAATAGCGGACTAAGGCCCCTGGTATCAATACAAATGACGGCACGGTTGGCGCAGTGGCTAAGCGATTGGCGCGCGATTGTTGTCGCGGGTTCGATCCCCGCACGGAACAAATATTTGTATGATCTACAGGTAGTTGTTCCTAGTCTGGCTGTGTGTGTATGTGAGTTTAAATGTTTGTAAATGCAACGTGAAGTGTGGGTTCAAAGTGTGGGGCAACGTTTAAAAAAAAACAAATTTTGGATATCGATAGCTGGTATCAATACAAACAAATTTTGGATATCGATAGACGGTATCAATACAAACAAATTTTGGATATCGATAGCCGGTATCAATACAAACAAATTTTGGATATCGATAGACGGTATCAATACAAACAAATTTTGGATATCGACAGACGGTATCAATACAAACAAATTTTGGATATCGATAGACGGTATCAATACAAACAAATTTGGGATATCGATAGACGGTATCAATACAAACAAATTTTGGATATCGACAGACGGTATCAATACAAACAAATTTTGGATATCGATAGACGGTATCAATACAAACAAATTTTGGATGAGACAACATATTAATGTTCAAAAGTGTGACGTTTCCGAGATATGAGTTATCAACTTATCAAAGTTGTGCTGAAGATGCCATCAGTGAATGGACTTTAACTTTGATAGCTCATATCTCGGAAACGTGACACTTTAGAACATTTTGTCTCATAAAAAACTTGTTTGTATTGAGGATATTAGCGTGGTGGCAACATTAAAAAAAAAAAAACAAAAATGGCGGAAGTTACAGGCCAGGCTTCATACAAAAATCAACCTTGAACCTAGTGCTTTAGCGATAAAGTTGAAAATCTATTAGGTAAAGAAATATGAGACAGATTTTAGTCGCTTGCATGGTTTTGCTGGCAGTCTGTACAAGTCAACCTACGAAGCGTCTTTAGTTCTGTCATTTGTTAAGGCAACGCGCTGCCAATGGGTATTACTCAACCTTTTAACGTTTTGCGACACGAGTGCGTAATACTTATGATTCATCACTATAAACTGCGTATACAAAAGCTTTTATTATTTTTAATAATCAGCTGATTCAGTGTTTATCGATCTTTTTAACATTTTATTTTGGACGAGATTCTTAAAGAACACAATAAATCTTTATCTTCAAAATCCGCTTATATGAAAAAAACGTATCACGTACACGTATTATGGTCCTAACATTTAAAATATTTGCGAATGAAACAAAATAATAGAAGGTATAAATATATTATTATTTTTCATTCTCAATTAAAAAAAAAAAATAAAAATAGACCTCGTTTTGTATAGAATTCCCGTACAATGTGAGATCCGCATAAACTGGTTTTGTTTACGTTGATTGGACGCCGTGCTTACGTAGCTCTACTTACAGAAATAAATAACTTTGATTGCCTCGATAAAAAGACGCCATATTTGATTTCACCCGTATGATTGGAATATTTTGACAGGAAGTTCTAATTTCATAGCTGAGATGGCATTTAATGATAACAAACGATTTTATTATACACATACACTTCACATATTGACTGCCTTGGCCTTGTTAGTCTAGTGGTCGCCAGCGCGACTGCTGAGCACGAGGTCCTGGGTTCCATTCCCGGGTCGGGCAAAGTGGTATTCGAGTTTTTCTATCAGTAATTTCTCAGTAGCAGCCACGGAGTCTGGATTTGTGCCCGGTTGATGGCATTACATAAGACTTAACTGGCGAAATGTGTGTGTACTATTAGGTACACCTATGCCTAACCCTTCGGGGGCTACAGGCGTAATGTTATGTTATGTACTTACATACACATCATAATCTCATGAGACTTAAACATAATTGGCAAAATGTAGGTGTACTATTAGAAACACCTCTACCTAACCCCTCGGGTATTACAGTCGTGATTTTATGTTATGTCTCCCTGCTTCTGGATAGAAACAAAAGAAACAACTACTTCGAGCGATTTATCTATACTTCTATACTAATATTATAAAGAGGTAAAGTTTGTGAGGTTGTAGGGGGTAATCTCTGGATCTACAGAACCGATTTTGAAAATTCTTTCACTAATAGGAAGCTACATTATCCCCGAGTGCCATAGGCTATATTTACAACGTGCCCGTGGGATAATTTCCGACGAAAACGCGAGCGAAGCCGCGGGCAACAGCTGGTCTCCTATAATCTTTATCAGTTATTTATTTTATTTAAAAAAAAGCACAATCATCGGTCCTAAAACGTATAGTTCAATCCCCAACAAGCAGTGAATAATCGTGATAATCAAAGGCCGTTCTTTTTCTGCAAGAAAAACAGATGCACCATGCACAAGCAGATATAATGAACTCCGAAAATACCAAAAATCTCCCTATAACCCCAAAACAACTAACTTGCACCCCCCCCCATTTTCAACCTAAAATACGTGAGTACATGCACTTTAGAACGCTGCGACCTAGACAGACAGACGTCTGGGAGCCTAGGCAATGCCCCCTTTGTTTCCTCGTCTCAACCAGACTCAACAAATCTATACATAGAAAAAGAAAGGTAACTACTCTCTTTAAAGAAAATAAAGATCGAAAGAAAAAGTATTTATTAGCCCGATGGAACAAAACATCAAAAATTCTTACATTTTCAGTAGGTAGGTAGAACTAAATTATAAAATTGAATCTAAAATTAAAAAAATAAAATACGAAATTAGTCCTGCATGAAGCCAAAGGGCCACTACCTCAGCATGCTTTTTCAAAATTAAATATTTTTCATGCTTTTTGTGTTTTGTTTTTTTTTTAACACAATAAAATGTTACAACGTAAATGTAAATTTACAGTAGGTACAAGAAAATTATAAAAGTAAATTAGTCCTGTACGAAGCCAAAAGGCCACTATCTCATCTATCTCATTTTTGTTTCGACAGTTCAAAAGTGCCTGCAACTGGCCTACTTGAAATGAATGCTTTGATTTTGATTTCAGCATGCTTATTCAGTACAAAAATTAAATACTTTTCTTGCTGGGTTTTTTAAATGTACGAACAAAGATAATTCAGGTTATTTTCACTGAGCCATCATCAGGATACTTTTTTTATAGAAACGAACATTACCTACCGCTTTTTGCCTTACAAGGGTAGACACCGTGTCTTTAATAACCCCCAAAACAATTTTCTTCCACCCCCTTCAACCCAAAATACGTATGGATGCACATTTCAACGACCCAGGCAAGCCAGCCGTCTGGAGAACCCAGCCAATGCCGGTGCCAATGCCCCCAGGTCTTTGTTTTCCTCGTCTCAACCCCGGGGGTCGAAAACTTCAAGGGGTTGATACTACCCCCGAGTTCGATAACCGATTTCGGGGGGCATCGTTAAGGTGAA
This sequence comes from Eugnorisma glareosa, assembly GCA_947578425.1. Taxonomy (NCBI): domain Eukaryota; kingdom Metazoa; phylum Arthropoda; class Insecta; order Lepidoptera; family Noctuidae; genus Eugnorisma; species Eugnorisma glareosa. The sequence continues at coordinate 4,335,755 of OX387984.1, forward strand.
ATGTAAATAGCTTTTAGTTTTAATATTTTAGCAGATCGCTACATCTATACAAATATATAAAAAAGAAGTGTGTGTTTGTAATATCAATATAACAGCTTTTTACTGAATGCATATAAAAATATATACGGCACTTATAACAAAAACACATTTTGTTCAATTTTCTGTCTTTCTGTCAGTTTGTTCCGGCTAAACTCTCAAACGGCTGGACCGATTTTCACGGAACTTTTACCAGGCAGCTGATTTTACAAAGTCTTATACAGCGTGTAACAGAAAGGGTATAATCATATGGAATACTGTGGTACGGACCATCAAACTGAACAAGTTTCTCTATGGGACCACCATCGAAATCGTAAAAAAATAATCAGCTTTCCTATACAAAATTTCAATACCTACTCGACCCAAATGTATGGGACAGCTGATTATTTTTTTACGATTTACATGGTGGTACCATAGAGAAAGTTGTTCAGTTTGATGGTCCGTACCACAGTATTCCATATGATTATATCCTTTCTGTTACACGCTGTATAAAGGTTATCTAATTAGTTGATAATCTAACTGACGGACTAAATAGAATCATATTTTTTAAACTCAAGAATCATCCCTATGCAAATACTTACCCGGAAAACACACTATGAACACTTTGCCGAGCCAAACTCACATAAAAATGAAATCAATATTTGCTTCACATTTAATTTCATCTTTCTAACAACCACAACAATATTTTAAAATAAATAAAATACGACGCAACTGAACACATGTCTCGTTTCCAAAACACTTATGTACAATATGATCTTAAGTACATAAGAGTACATAAATGGTACATAACAAATCTATTATTAAAACTACACGTGGGTACTATATCATTTTCAATTTCAAATACACACGATTGAAATTGGCAAGTATTCAAAATAAATTAACCTACCTTCAAATAAGTACTTCATAAACCACAACCTCTGCTTACCCCCTTTGGTTTAACATCAACAGAAAATGAAAAAGGTAAAATCAACGCTTCTTTGTGAGAAAATTTCATCGGAATCGGTTCAGTAGTTTCAGAGTTAGGAAGACAAACACGTGTTAATGTTTTGATTAACAACATCGTATGGATTTGTTGTATTTTTGGACTAAGACAATACATTATCTTGTGAGTACATACGGCTACACATCAAGTCAAGCTATACATTTCCAGTATAAGCTGACCTCGCATTGTACAGAAATCCTATACAATGCGAGATCAGCATAAACTGGATATGTATAGCTTGATGTGTAGCCGTGTGTATCTAAATATTTTATTTATACCCTCATCTGATCGTGATTTCTTGATTAATAAATCTATTAGGTTATTTCTAAATTGACTACTAAAAGCGGTAATACGGCAACATTTATATGAAATTGATGATCACCCATCCACAGTCCAACCTCATCACGCGTTGCTTAACCTTGAAGATGCGACTGTATTATTGAGCCACGATCCCTTCCAAGATGATTGCTGGCTATTATGAACTTCACAACACATACTATCTAGTTATACATAGACACGTGTTTCTATATTCTGCGTTCTATATTGTGCAGACTACACGATTTGATCCTGTAAATAAGCTGTTGACAGATAGCTATACAGGGTGTAACAAGACCCTTAACGAAGCCGAAAGGCACTTGTTCTCCCCGTCTCATTGCGATTTTTTTTGTTCTAGACCATAGCTAGACCTACCATACCGTTAAACACCTCCACGACCCCCGTACTATTCAATCCATCCATTAGCACAATGTTTTGAGTGCGTACTTACATTGACTTCTACCGTTAAAACCTGATTTTTCACCCAAAAGAAAAGTCATTTCGCAGCAATAATTCTTGTGTAAAGTTACTTTGTTTGATGTACATAATGCTTGGTTGACGGCTTCGTGAAGAGTCCTGTTACACCCTGTATAGTTGGGAAAAGGCTATTCAGATAATGGAACATTTAGTCAGGGGACCTCCCCGAAGAATTTTTGAAAAAAAAAAAAACGGTAAAGTCCCGCCATAATTATTTTTTCACCATTGTGACTTCATATTTTGTCTATGATTTTTCGTTGTAATTATGATGCAATATTTATTTTAATATATAGACTCTGGACTTAGGCTAAGTATATTTAAATTGAGCTTAGATAAAAGAGAGATAAAATCAGCTATGATAAAAAGTAACAAAACAATTGAATGACAAAGATATCTTTGTACTCTTCTAGCTTGATGTATTTGCCTTTATTTGGTGTTTTGTGTGTCCATCTTTTTTATACAGCGTGTAACAGAAAGGGTATAATCATATGGAATACTGTGGTACGGACCATCAAACTGAACAACTTTCTCTATGGGACCACCATCGAAATCGTAAAAAAATAATCAGCTGTCCCATACATTTGGATCGAGTAGGTATTGAAATTTTGTATAGGACAGCTGATTATTTTTTTACGATTTCGATGGTGGTCCCATAGAGAAAGTTGTTCAGTATGATGGTCCGTACCACAGTATTCCATATGATTATACCCTTTCTGTTACACGCTGTATAAACAAGACAAAGGAACAGCGATACCAATTAATTTCCATAATATTCTTTACATAGTATAAAACAAAGTCGCTCCCGATGTTTGTACGCTTAAATCTTTTAAACTGCGCAAACGGTTTTTAATGCAGTTTTCAGCAATAGATAGACTGATTCAAGTGGAAGTTTTATATGTATACCATTGCACACGTGCGTAGCCGGGGCGGGGCGGGTCGCTAGTTGAAAATAAAACTTTACAAAAAAGGAATGAAACACATTCGAATTTTAAAATAGTCTGTAACGGTTTTTACGCCATCTTGCGTTTAGAAATTCTAATTTGAAACCTTTTAAATGAGGAAGTGTCGTTAGTATGATTTCGTAATTTACGCTTTTAGAAAATAATGAAGAAAATTATTTTACACGTTGTTGACTGAAATCTGCTGAAGATTTTATTTTATAAAATTATTCAATCAATACTTAATATCAGGAAAAAAGCTCCTATAGAGGAATAATTGACGGAGGCTTTTGCAACGACTGTCAAAGATCTACAAATGCCAGCCGGGACACACGGAGGAAACTCGGTATGTAATGGGTCACCCGTCCACAGACCAACCTGCAAACTAGGCTTAACCTAAACTACACCGTGTTCTTGATACCTAAAATATGTAAACCCATGGGGAAGCGCATTTGGTTTGTGTTACCTTCAATGGAAGGTTCGTGTCGCGTGCCTGTGGCTTTGAACAGCTGTTCACTGCATTGACATCGACCCAGTTTCAATGGCTAACCTTGGTAACACTGACACTGCAGCTACAAATCAATATGTTTTAGCTTTAATGGTAGTAGTTATCTATTTCATCAACGTACATCTTTTATTTAAATGCTGATTTATGTTAAAGGCTTCCCGTCTAACCGGATGCAGCTGAATACCAGTATTTTACATGGAGCGACTTCCTATCTGACCTCCACAACCCAGTTAGTACTGGGTAATACGATACCCCTTGATAAGTCTGGTTGTCAGAGTTTTTGGGCCACTGACTACGTGTAACGACTTTCAAAGATCTACAAATGGCAGCTGGAACCAATTCCGAGGCACGAAAGAAACTCGGTATGTAACGGGTGGTCACTCACACTCCACAGATCAACCTAGGTAAATATATATAAATATGTATATGTTAACCCAAACAAAGCAATTAAACTGCGCCCAACTTGGATGTAGCGCTCGCAAGCCGCTGCCGCGACACCGCTCGCTATGCTCGCTCTGCTCGCGCGTGGTTGGTCACTAACCTAACCTAACCCATTTAGTCGGGGTGCTCTATGATTGTCCTTTTGTGATGATCCCTAGTTTGGCCTAGGACAAGCTAGGTCTGAACTGAAATTGGGTTTGGCCGGTAACATATACAATAAGAAAATGTGTGCGTATTCATAATTAAAATATACAAACTGAGCCTATAATGTTCCCACTGCTGGGACGCAGGCCTTCTCTTTATGGGGGGCAATGTGAACACTTAAAACCTCCAAAATTACCTAAGAAATCTATCTACAGAAGCTATAACCGTGTAATTTTGAATTACTGAATTAAGACGCGGATAGAAGAGAAAAACAAAAGACAAAATTAAAATACTTTATACAGGATAGCAAACACAGCTAAATAACTTTTTTTTTTTTTTACCGATGGGAAATCATCAAATAACCCCTCCCGCTCTGGGCTGAGCAGGAGGGAGTGTCAGACTTTTACTGACTAAAACCCATCCATGTTCCTTCCTTTGCCCTTTGTGTTCCAGGGCCGCGGTATCTCTTTCGAACAGTCCCACAACCCTCGCAGGACAGCTAAATACCTACACTGTATAACATTGTATAAGATTCAAACATTACAGTATGATAGATATAAATAAGTATTAGCTATGTAAGGAAGGTGGTAAATTGTGATGTAAAAGAGCGCCTCTCGCCATCAAACGTAAAAGTTTGGCGAGTTTAGAATTAAGAAACACATAGAGATCTGTACTATAATTCCTTTAAATAAAAATATAAAAAACGGTAATTTAAAAAATTAAAAACCCGAATGAGTAAAAAAAAAAAAAAAGCATAGAACATAGCGACTTAACAGTCTGGACCCATTATTGGGACGATTTAAGCCGGTCTATATATGTTAATGGGTCCCGACTGTTAAGTCGCTATGTTCTATGCTTTTTTTTTACGCTGTCGGGTTTTTTAATTTTATAAATTACCGTTTTTTTATTTTTATTTTATGATTGAATAATTTTTATTTTGATATACCCAGTGTCACTCTCACAGTAAATACGAATCTAAAGACACCTATCAAGCTAAAATCCATCGAGCCGTTCAGGCCACAGAGCGTGCCAAACAATTAACATACATACATACTCTCGACAACATAACCCTCCTTCTGGCGCAGTCGGGTGAAAAAACGTATCTGCCTTGTTGCCGAAAGGTTCATCGACACCACAGGTTGTTTACCTCAGCGTGACGATCTAACAAACCTCTAAAACAAAAGATATGCGTGTCGTAGGCGTGTTACCAATTAAAATACGACTGATTTTGGATTTTTTCCTAATCATTTTCTGCCCAGCCTAAACCTAACTCTGTTGGCGTCGCCTTCCAGTCTAGTCTAGTCAGTATTTTACATGGAGCGACTGTCTATCTGACCTCCACAACCCAGTTAATACTGGGTAATACGATACCTACCCCTTGCTAAGACTGGTTGTCAGACTTTCGGGCCACTGACAACCTGTAACGACTGTCATAGATCTACAAATGACAACCGGGACCAACGGGTTAACGTGCTTTCCGAAGCACGAAGGAAACTCGGTATGTAGTGGGTGGTCACCCATCCACGTAATAACATAGGCAAGAGCTGCTTAACCTGAAAATTGACACATTTGATACCATACCATACCATTTGACCCGTTTGACCCATTTTGGTATGATTATTTTGGAGCGTAATACTCAAACAGTGTTTCCATTAGAGTCTATGTAAATTCGCGAAGCCTAAAAAAATCATTTCTGAATAGTACAATATTTTAATATCTAAGTTCCGCCATTCCGTGGGAAATTGGGAATAAAAGCCAATGCTTGTATAATATTTCGCGGTTTACTGATAAACGATAAATATTTTTATCTATGCTTATCTACAACCTAACCGCCAGCCGCCCAAATCAGCCCCCGTATTCACAAACGTTCGGATTCAACTTCGATTCGGCAAGTCGTATATCTATCTTTTTTTGGCATTACGAAAACGAGCGAGATAGACATACGACTTACCGAATCGAAGTTGAATCCGAACGTTTGTGAATACGGGGGTAGGGCTATTTATGACTAAAATATCGATTGTACAACATTTTCATGCTAAAGTATGACGTAATATTGTTACAGTCAGAAGCCTGACAAGCAGTCTTACCACATTTGCCGAGGTTGGTCTGTGGATGGGTGACCATCCATTACATACCGAGATCTCTCCGTGCCTCAGAAAGCACGCTAAGCCGTTTAAATCGACTCAAACTCAAGCATTTACGAGTATTTCAATTAGACCATAACAGGCACTTTTGAATGTCAGAAAAACAAAGGCAAAGCTGCAGTCACAGACACAAGGCATAAAAACTGTGAAAGTACTGTAGTTGCCCATTCCAAAGCGTAGATCTCTATGGAGAAGAATGGGCAAGAAACTCCATGGACACTCTTTTCAATCAAAATATTGTTACAAGATCTTGGTTAGATCATTCATGTTGAGATTATACATATGGGTGTTTCGTCGTTTCGCACCACGAGTGGTTCGGACCGCGGTGTGAGAACGATGTAGAAAGACGTGCACATTAAGAGCCTGCCATTTGTAGATTTTTGACTAGTGGCCCGAAAGTCTGACAACCAGTCTTACCACGGGATATCGTCCAGTACCCACTAACTGTGTTATGGCGGTCAGAGAGGCAGTCGCTCCATGTACAGTCGCCAGCACATTAAGCTACTACAATCTTTCAAATTTCTTTAATAGATTTTCGACTTTATCGCCAAAGCTTTAGGTTTAAGGTTAATTGGGAAAATTTGACAGTTTCGGGTAGTTTGATGTTTTGGCGTCTGTACATTACTGGTATTCTGAGTAATATCTGATAAGACTGGAAGCCGACCTCAGGACAAGGCTAGACAGATAGTGTAATAATATTACATTATATGCTCAGAGTTAAACATATAGAGAAATCGACCCTTTTTATGCTAAGTACACAACTGCACACGCAGCGATTTTAGTCGCAGGCGATTACAAAATCGCACACGACGTTCTGTGTTCTCACGCCAAATTCTGACAGCTCTTTGACAGCGATGTCAAAATCTGTGTGTGAGAATTTTTGAAATCGCAATTGTAATTTTATTGAGGTTATTGTTTAAACAAAAATAAAATACTATACGACACGGCAATTGCAGTATCTTTTTTGATGTTTTTTGTACGTCATAGTACATGTTCTTTTGGAATTTTAATGACATTGACAGGAGGGCGCTACTAGTAAAAATCTGTGAAATTGTCTGTGGAAATTGTATTGAAAAAACAAGATGGCTGCGTTGTTTAGACTATGGCCACGCACCAAGAGTTCTTTATCAATTAAAGCTTTGAATCTAGCAACGAAACCTTAAATCTAAAATAAGAATTATAGATTGATTCCAACGACCCAAAAAGGCTGTTGACCTCTTTAGACATCATTGTCAAGGTCTCAATAATAAACAAAGATTACATTTCTACGGCAACAGATAAGAAGTTGCCAGTGCAAATTATCATAATTTGCCAAGTTGAATGACCTCTTAAGTCAAATGTTATTCTTTGAGCTAATGTCAAACAGTTTTTGTGGGTGGAGGTGTGAAGATGAGAAATAATGACGTATTTACAAAAAGGATTTATCAACAATTCGAGTTGTTACGAGTGTCCTCATCGTCCGAAATTGTTTACACAGGGAAGAGTGTCTAGAATTTTATGTCCTTTGTATGACATGACATTTGACTGGCATGGCCTATGACAAGGTTACGTCGTCATTGGCCATAGACAAGAAACCAGTGTACAGTCCTTTCATAGATATTTTACCTCCGTCCCTGGCATCGCTGTCAAAATCACAGCAATCTTTAGACTCGTAGTAATAAGGTCTTTATTAGGTTAGGTTTCTGACAAGTCTTCAAAATGATTGTGATCTTTTATTTTTTTGAAAATTAGTTTACTGCTGGGCTGTAACTGTCAGAGGTAATAGAACTGCAGTCCTTGAGGCCAAGTGACAGCGGATGACAGCCCTTGTCACTTTCATAGTGATTTCATTACGACCACGTCTCTACTGTTTGATTGTCAAGCTCCAGTTGTGATGCTTATGGTCTCGACTAAATGAAACTACTGCTATACGATATAAAGGAATGTATAGTATTGACTGGGTGGATTACAAATAAAAATGACCGATGTATGCGCACGGTATGTATGTATGGTATGACGGCGAGCGAGTTTCCCTTCGACATGGTCGAGGGTCTAGCGTTAGGTGGGGCATTAAGATGATATAGAATCCCATGACGCGATCTCATGTGCCGGCGCGATGTGATGGTCTGGAACACCTACTTTACCTCTGATTTCACATCACTGTCAAAATCACAATAATCTTTATGGTCGTGAACATACGGTTGTTTTTTGATTGCTGTCAGAGGTAAAATAACAGTGAGACGACTGTAAGCGAGTCCTATTTTTCGATTTACGTCAAGTAAGTGTTGAAAACGAAATAAATACTTCAGCCACGTAAACGTTTATAAATGTGACCGCAGTACGTGTTTCATGTAAATTCTTATTTACAATTATAATTAGCTTCGTATGGCACTGCGGTATATAAATATTTTCAACTTTATTTTTAAGACTAGTCCCTTTTCGCGTCTTTGCTTGTGACGTGTAGCATGGCCAGAAGAAAATATTACTTGCCGAATGCAGAATGCATAAACTCCTTCTTTGTTTCAAGCCGGTCAATAATCGGAAATAATATAATAATAACAATTAATCTTGGATATTAGTTGAGAGCAGTGATTTATGAAATTATTGCTTTCAAGTAAAAAGCCGCCTTTTTTTTACTCGAATATACCACTCCTCAACAACATATGACTTTTAAAGATTCACGAACGTCAAAACAATGTCACACTTGACAGATAACCGCATGTTGCCAGGATATAAAAACAAAATGCGCCAACGAAATGCGCAAAACGAAAGTTTTTTTTTTTACTTTACACATAATTCAAACAGAATATGCATATACATTTTTTTTTTCTTTAAATTTGGAAGACGGTTAAATTATAAAAAATAACTTTTATACCTACAGAACAGAAACAAGAATAAAAATGCGCTTAAACAAAAATAAATAAAAGAAAATCGTTGACAAGCCGTCAATCAACGCATTTACTTCAAATACTTTAAAATCAGTAACCTTATTCATTATAACCGTACTTTGAACCTATTGGCTTATTGTGACGTCACTTCGACGTACATTGACAGTTCGCTAAATATTTTCATTCGATATTTACATACAAATGTAGCAATGGTGCTGGCAATGTTTAATAAAAAAAAAATTGACACCAATTGCGTGTACTACACACGCAATTGGTGTCAATTTTTTTTTTCTATATATTTTTCTGTATATCGTATTAAACCAGCTGTCTATGGTCCTAACATCAGCCCTGTAAATAAACCTACCGATAAATAAGGATTTTACGGCATTATTAAGCGACATCAACACATTGCAGTTAGAAGTTCAACTCTCAGTGCTGAGCCGAGAATAAAAAATAGAACAGTGCGGTTTTATGTGTTCATTTAAGTGACCGAAACAATTAGAGATAATATACTAGTCTCTATGGCCACTGGCTAAGGTTGAAAGTCACTTCCACAGTACAAAACTACAAGGTCCATTAGTCTATGGGACAGTTACACATTTTCAAGTTTCAATGCACTGTGAATTGTTGTTAAAACCTACAAAGCAATCTCGTCCAACAACCTATACCTAGAAGTGAGAAAACATCAGTACACAACATCAAAAACAAAGGATTAACAACTCACCTCTTGAGTCAGCTCATCGCCAGTGTGATGCCCTTCATCAGGCTCGATCTTCACATCCACACCATCATTGGAAGCATCCATATCACTAACACCACTCGAACTAGCAGTAAAGCTAGTACTTGCTCGTTCCCGCTTCACATTTAGCACTAATTCCTCTTCAAACATCGGAGCCAGCTCATAGACTTCAGAGTCCAAAGGAGTGTTCTCCATTAAGTATTGTTCTAAATTCTCCTGCTGCTGTTTCACGTCTAAATACTCCAGATCATGTTTTAGTTCTTTCGCTTCGTCTACTTCGCCGAACTCTTGTAGATCAGCCAAGTTTTGATGAAATACTGAATTGGATTCGCCTAAATCCATTTCAGTTTTCGGATTGAAGTAAGGCATGTAGTCTATAGCGTTGTCGCTATATAAATCATCATCATCCTCTTTCTCTTTCTTGACTCTGACTTCAAAGTCTTCGTTTTCCTTCTTGATCTGCATTTCGGAAGGTTGTACAAGTAGCTCGTTTACGTCAAAAGATCTTGAAGCTATTTCAGCAAATATGTCTTCTTCAGTTCTGTTGTGAAGAAAATCAGCAGAAAGAGTGACAACAGCGTCCGGGAGTTCTTCATTGCTCGTCGTTTCTTCTTCTTCATCAGAAACTTTGACTTCCTGAGCTACGTTGTCATCGGCTGAGACAGAGTCTTGGTCAGCATTTTCGGGGACCGTCGCCTGCGCTAGCGCTGGAGCTACTGTGTCGGTCGCTACGTTATTTACTAAATATGTATGAAGTATTGGCGCTCTGTTATTCCATATCCGCTCATTATATTCTAAATCAGGATTACCATATCGTCCGAGGGAGTTCAGCTCCTCGAATAATTGGCGCTCGTAATTAATCAGTATGTTGTCTAAAGATTTTGGATGGACGAATCTTGGTCTGATTAGCGTTCTAGCTTCTTGTTCTAAGGACCAGTCTGATCCGTTTGAAATGTGGAGCCCAGCTATCATCTGCTGGGTCTCCCTCTCCAGGTAATCGTTGGGGTCCACCTTTAGCAGGCTTAGGACTAGAGCGAGCCTCAACAACTCGTCTCCGTATAATTTCTTCAAAGAAATCATGATTATAACTTAAAATTGAGCACTTTTGAGATCAGTTATTGAAAGTTTATTTTTTACTAGCTAAATAGTCCTTTTATTAATCAAATTTCTGGTCTTCTTTCTTCTTTTCTCCGACATTTTGACAGATGTCACTTTCTCGCACTGTTCGTTAGTGTGGTAGCCATGATTTTTAAGAACATCATCACTTGGTTAGAGAGAAACGTGTTTAGTTTGTCGCTGGCTTTACGCCAGAACACTTCACTTGAACACTTTTTGTTTTTTTTTCTGTAATCAGAATTACAGTTTTGTTGCAGCAGTCTTTTGTAAGATACTTTCGTTACTACGAAGAAGTTTTGACTACTGTTTGTTCTCACTTGAGGGTAATAAATTGGTAGTCAGACAATTAGCTATAGGTGCAAACAACCAATGAATTCTTGATTTCCATATTTTTTAATTAAAACAGGGTTTATTATGTTGGCAGTATTTGATTGTTACGAAGAAAAGTTGTTATGTTGGTACTTTGTGTGTATATTCTTGGAGACAAATACTTTCGAAAAGGCTTATTTTGCAAGTTAGAAAACTATTAGAATGTCATTTCCTAATATTAATAATAGATTCACACCAAACCTCGTTTCTTTATTTTCAGTTTGTTTAATATAAATAATTATTTTGATGATGAATTTATTGTTGGACATAAAAAAAATATTTATATTTAGATGACTGACCCCATTTTATTATTAAAAATAGTTGCTTGTAGGCCTTGAACCTTAACCCTCTTATTAATAAACAGGGAATAAAATCATACCAGGAATAACAAAGGAATCACCATACATTTTCAAAGGTTTAAACTTGGAATAACTTTATTCTGTGTTTATTAATAGGAGGGTAAATGTACACACCACAAAACCTACTTTCAAATAAGGTTCGCTACTAGAAAAGTTATCTAACCTCATTTGTATTTTTGACAGTTCAGTAAATGTCAAAAGTTGTACTCCAGTATTCCAAATTACAAATTCAAATCTATATTTAAATTTAGGACGTCTGCTTTCAAATGACTTCAGTCACTTAATGTTATTGTTAGGTTTCTTATAGTAATTTTACAGATTAACTCCACATAAGATTTAAAATAGGAAACTTTACATTACACTATTGATCAGTTAAATAAAGTTATGAAAATAATGTTAACTTAAAACTAAAAGTAATTTTTCGCGAGTAAGACTAAAACTATTTGACAAAACTGAGTGTTGAAACGTTTTTCCCATTAAAGCTGCTTACCTCGGTGAAGGCTTAGCGTGAATAATACATAATAAGTAACTAACGATTATGTACCCACAAAAGGACAATAATAACATATTACGAACTTCTATTGAATTAAATTAACCTTACGACTTATTGCAAAACAAGCGATTATTTACTTTAAACTTTAGCACATAAGTCATATAATCGGGTGTGTTGGTGTATGTAAAATAAAACAGATTACGAAAGCAAAGTAAAAACTGTTTGTGTAATGATTTAAAGTTAATTGACCTCTTTGGGCGAATTTTATTTAATTTTAAAAACGTTTTTGGTAACTAGAAAGCGTAATAAATGACTTTAGCTTCTTAAAAAGTTTTTTTTTTTACGACGGTGAGATCAGACCACGCGCGTCATACAAAATACACTCGAATTCGAATTTGAAATCCAGACTTAGATCGTGTTCGTTTCTCTTCAGAATAGATGTTTTCTGAAACATCGAGAAAAATAAGCATGCTCGCTTTGTTTTCAAATCAGGGAACTACGCCACCATATAACAATATCGTCTTACGAACTTCCTAACTGTAATTCACAACAACGAAAACACAAATTTTAGAGCAAACCGTAATCATCCTATCAAACTTCGAGAAACAACACCAAAAAAATACACACACTACCAACATAATTATACATAACAACACAAATAGATTAAAATTCCTTAAATTTGGAAGAATGATTTAAAAAAGAAAAAAAAAAACCGGCTGTTTTTATCAACATCAGATTTAAAAAAAAAAAACAATCCGAAAAAAGAAATATACGCACTGCCAACATTAAATAAAACCATAGATTTAAAAAAAATGGAGTAAATATGAAACAAATCCCGCCTGATTCGACGTACACAGTTAAAGAAGAAACAATGTCCTTTGTTTACTAGAAGAGTTTATAGCGAGCGCGCGCTCACGACCGCGCCCGTTGGCAAACTGCGAAACTCAGTGCAAGTGAACGATGACCAATGAATGAATCATACGAACATCTCTTTATTTTTCCCTGAATTTTCGCGAGCGAAACGTTAATTTTACCTTTGGACAAGCCATGGCAACTAAAGAGCAGTGTCGTTGAGATTTAACATTAAAATGTGCTTTTCCTATGGATAAAATAATCTTGTCATAACACACACATACTTTTTCTAGGACATGAAAAGTATGTAAGTTTAGATTTAGGGGGTAATCTTTGGCACTGCTGATCCGATTCCAAAAATTCTTTCACTTATGGGAAGCTACATTATTCTCGAGTGTCTTAAGCTACATTTCAAACATTTCCGTGGGATAATTCCTGACCATAACGCGAGCGAACCCGCGGGCATAGTATAAAATAGGTACGTTATTCTTCACGGATGGACTATGTGAAGGACAATATGGTTAGAAATGTGACTGCTGAGATGACGACTAATAAAGAAGCGTGGAAGAAGACATGCTGCGCCGACACAAGTAAGTTGAAAATATCGCCAGTCGCGAAAAACATTGGAATGAGGTTCTCACGAAACCAGGAAGTTTGTCAGACGAAAGAGCCTGAAATGATGTAGGATTGCATGCTGAATAGGATTTAAAATGTAATAGTAAATGCCATAAGAGTATAGTGTGAAGCCAAAGCAGACACATTACGAGACAAACGATTACACACCTAGAATGCGTAGCTAGATCGACCAGTACATAAATAGCTAGACCCAATTGATTAGAACAAATGCGTACTACGCAGGATTGAAGAGTAACTTGTTCTACTTACGAAGACACAGTCTTGTCAATACCTCTTATAGAGAGGAGGCCAGGAAACAAGGACATCACGTCTGTAAACCTCGAAGGGTTAGACAGAGGTGTACCTTATAGTATTTCGTCAGTTATATTTAAGTCCCATGATAAGGGCGCCAACCTATGGCCATCAACCGGGCACAAATCCAGACTCCGTGGCTGCTACTGAGAAATTCCTGATAGAAAAACTTAATAACACTTTGCCCGACATGAGAATCGAAACCAGGACTTTATGCTGAGGTGTACTATTGGGTACACCTCTACCTAACTCTTCGAAGACTACAGATGTGACGTTATTTATAATGACAGACAGCTCTTGAACGTGTTCTACATATTCTGTTGATCGTGTTCAGTCATTGGTGAAATTCTTCATTGTATCATTTGTTACTGATGTAGAATACATGTTTCATCTGCACGTGTACACTTTTATCGTATTGTTGAGCTACATTTAGTCCGATCGTTTTGAACCATAATAGCCTCGTTGGAGAACAATAGATTTGCGTAAATCGGAATCTCGTAATAATTTTTGGCTTGATATACAGGGTGTAAACATACCCTTCACGAAGCCGTCAACTAGCATTCTGTAACATCAAACTAAGTAACTATACGGAAACATTTTCGCTGGGCAATGATTTTTTTTTTGGGTGAAAAAACACGTTTTACGGTAAAACTCAATTTACCGCACTTATAATATGGTGCTGATGGATGGATTGAACAGTACGTGGGTCGTGAAGGTATTTAAAGTAAAAGTCTTATAATAAAAACAAGTATTTAAAAAAAACTTTGTGAAAAGGTTGGAAACTTTGACCCCCAATATCTCCGTAACTAGAAGGTTCCCAGGTATGGTCTAGAACAAACAAATTATGGCAATGACGGGGAGAACAAATGCCTTTCGGCTTCGTTAAGGGTCTTGTTACACCCTTTATCAGATGTATGGACCTGGACGAGGCGAAAGGAGTATGTAAGGATCGTAGCAGGTGGCATTCTGTGGTTTCTGCCAGGAAAAAGACGTCCTGTCTGTCTGTTTATTTCAATTAATCTCCGAAACTGATTTTGACGGGACTTTTACTGGCTGCTGATGTTACAAGGAGTAAATTAAGCTTTATGCTACTTTTATTTTTAGAAAAAAAAACGAGTAAGAAAACATATTTTTTTATTCCATGCGGACCAAGTCGCGGGTAACAGCTAGTATACAATACAAGAACAGCTGCATCCGATTAGACTGTTTTTAGATTTTAAGTTCGACACTTGGGTGTGGTTGAACTGGATCGAAAGAATTATTGGAAGTCATGGAGAGGGGCCTAGCAGTGGGGGTGACGCAGGGTAACTGTACTTGGGTCCCAGCTGGGAATCTGGAATGGAGATATATCTAATCTTTGTCAAAATCTTGCGGATATAGGCACCTAATTAAATCTTATCTAGAACATTTGAAATCACAGAATAAATTGTTCGAATTTCAAAGTCAATGCCTTATTTGTTGGATAAGAGTATAATCTATTATTTCAAGGGTTCCTATCTAATCTATTTATTAAAGATATTTTCTTTCGTCAATGTCGCGACTTATTGACGTATTAATTTATGTTGGTACTACGTAATAGGCCTCTATGGTTAATACATCGGTTTCAACTTTTTTTGTTAGAGGAGCCAAAATATAAACGTCGTCAGAATTACGTTGGCTATTGACAAAGAAAAATCAGGTTCCTCTTTTGTTTTTATATTTTGCTACTATTCTATTTTTAAAAATCAGCTAAACATGTGATAATTATTAAAAAAAAAAAACTGGCACTAGAAAGTCATAAGTAGGGATCCAAAGAGAATAGGTAAGTTAAAACTTTCTCATCTTACTTTTCCATGCATGTGGCAAACCAAAAACTAACCGAAAATGTATGGTCACACCCCAGAAAAAAAAAACTCAAGCCAATTTTGAATATGGAACAATACTTTCTAAATATCAATTTTACAATGTTTGCCTCCATTTTTAGCGCAACATTATTGATAAAGTACTGTAACATCGATTGCAAATGATCCGTCTCCCAAAATGGCGACGCCTTAGGCCGTCTGAGTCACAGCGATGTCGCCATATACAGAAATCCAGTTTAATCTTCAACATCAGGGCTGCTTTGTGTTTACGTTTACGCTCCACGTATTAAGGATAGGCCGAGAGTAATGCTCTTAGGTGTATTTTTAACGTTCGATGAATCGGTGCATCGATAGTGACTTTTATGGCCAATGTATGATTAAAGAAAATGGAGCACACAGTTTCTGCGGCAAAAAACGTTCGATGAAGAATGTTTTTCTTCCAAATAGTGTTCCATTTAAGAAATAGTTCATAATATGTATAATCTACAGTTAAAGCCAACTGTTTTAAGGTGGATGCGCAAGGGTAGCCCGCGAAATTTAAATTTTCTTACGTTTATTGCAATTTTCAGGTCAGTGTCAGGTTATATGTTGATGAAAATATGAATCGCGCCAATAACACTTATGGAGTTACAGAATTATAATCATTCAAAACATTAATACAACCCTTCAAGTTCATATAATCCCAAAGAGTGACTTTTTCATGAAATAGCTATTGAATGGGGTTATGAACTTGGAGGGCTGTATTTATGATTTGAATGATTATAATTCTGTAACTCTATACGTGTTACTGGCGCGATTCATATTTTCTTCAACTTACAACCAGACACTGACCTGCAAATTGCAATAAACTTAAGAAAATTTAAATTTCGCGGGCTACCCTTGCGCTTCCACCTTAATAAGAAAACAATTTCCTAGTATCTTTCAACAGTCCACTGTAGCACATCAGTTCTACGGCTAATAAGACCCCAGACAATATTCCCGTTGTTTTATTATTCCCAGCTAAATCTATGTAATATTCGACGATAACATCGCTGAGAAATTGAAACTACGCCAAAGGTAGACGATTACCAGTAGATCGGGCGATATGACTGAACTAATCATAATTATCAATAACTGTAATATGCGTCGTACTCTTGATGAACACGTGCCGACATAAAAGAAAGATTATTGTACTAGAATGTCGTCGTATTAAGTAATGAACACGGCTGTTACATGTGGAGATACATAACTTGAGATCTGTGTTCCTTTATCGATGAACTAGTTGTAATGTAGCCCGCGACCTTCGTCGGCATGAAGTTATCATAAAAATACTATTTTCCCCGTTTTTGCAACAAGTTTCATTGATGCTCCGTACCTATTGGTCGCACCGTAGTGATATATAGCCTTCATCGATAAATGGACTGTCAAAGATCAACAAATGACAGTCGGGACCCTTTCCGAGGCACGGAGGAAACTCGGTTTGTAATGGGTGGTTATCCATCCACGGACCAACCTAGCCAAGCACGGTTTAACCAACGCTTAACCTAGGCTTAGCTACGAGTATGTGACTCACAGGAAACAAATAGCACGCCGAAAGATAAGGTAACAGTAAGCCTAAAGTACACCCTGATGTTACTAGTTATGTTCAAGTCTCATGTAATAAGAGGAGAGCCTATTGTCATGCCATCAACTGAGAACAACGCCAGCCGAACAAAACCAATAAATCTTTGCCCAAACTGGGAATTCAAGAACTCCATGCTGCATACACTGAAGATGAAAAATGAAAAGAATCAAATCAAATAAATAAAGTGTTTGATAGAACGTGCAAAAACGCTCAATGATTTTTCTAATCTCGGCCCTGTTATAAAAACGAGCAGGTGCAACAAAGTCAAAAACGCAACTATTTTGAAAGAAATAAAATATAACAACGTTAAGGAACGTTTTTGTTTATTTAGAAGAAAAAAAAAGACATAATTTATAAAAGGAACAAATAAAAATGACAAAAACAAGAACTTGACCCGCGCAAAACCATAAAAATATCATAAAAACTTTTTTGCACAGATTATTAAAACGCGCTAACATCATAACGCATACGGCCAAAAATAGAAAAAGAGGTGCATCGAAGTCTTTCAACCTGCTTTTGTTCTGAACGTCATTGGGATGACATAAAGGCCGTTTCCCTGTCATGGCCGCCATCCAAATGTTCCCAGCCAGTAAATTAAGAGCTACTGACGGGTGCAATCACAAAGGAAAGCGAGGTCAAGGTAAATGGTTATACTACCTATTTTGTAAACACTTTCTGTGATGATCGCAAAATTATAGCGTAGATATTTTGTTATTAATTTATAAACAAAAGAATCAGGCGTGAGGCTAAATAACAGCCGCGCGGGTCGATCTGCAAGGTAATACAGTGCTTGCCAGGGTCGGTCCGCGGATCGGTGACTACCCATGGCATACAGAGTTTCCTCCGTGCCTCAGAAAGCACGTTAAGCAGTTGGTCCCGGCTGTTATTTGTAGTAGATGTTTGACAGTCGTTACAGGTAGTCAGTGGCCCAAAAAGTCTGAACACCAGTCTTACCCAGGGGTATCGTATTACCCAGTACTAACTGGGTTGTGGAGGTCACTGCATGTAAACGACTGTAAAATAGCGGAATTCGATTAGACTGGAAGCCGAACCCCCATAGTATATGGGCAAAGGTTACGCTGATGATTAATGATTACGAGTATAAACAAAGGAATCTACAAATCTGTACAAATATATAAAATTGAAGTGTCTGTCTGTAATATCAAAATAACAACTGAATGCATAAGAAAAATACACGGCACTTATAATAAAAACACATTTTTTTCAATATTTGTCTGTCTGTTGGTTCCGGCTAATCTCCGAAACGGCTGGGCTGATGTTGACTGGACAGATACTTTACTGGCAGATAGCTGCTGTTATAAGGTCTAACATAGGCTACTTTTATTTTAGAAAAATCATTAGGGTTCCGCGCAAAAAAATTAAAACCATTGAAATCGCTAACAAAATCCGATTTAAAAAGGGAAATAACATTTTTTTTTAATAATAACTTCACGCGAACGTAGATCGCGAGCAACAACTAGTGGAACAATATTATTATTATGGTTTATTAATGAAGGTAAATAGATAATTACTGAGGACAAAACAACAGATGAAAAACAGCTGTGAATAACAAGTGTTTTTTTTACTTTTTCCGCATTACTTTATCCTTGTTGCCATTCGTATATGACAAGAAATCTGAGGGTCTAAAGAATAACGCGCGAAGTTTTTGAATTTGGAAACACGGCATTTGTAATAAGAAACGCGCGTGTTTCCAAATTCAAAAATCGCTCTCACTCCTTTCACAATTATTTTACCTCCGCCCTTACATAGCTGTGACAGTGATCTTTATGGCGTAGCAATAAGGTTATTCTTAAGTTGCTATCATCACGAGTCAGTCAAAATAATAGATCTTCATTTTCGTGTTAATAAAGTTGCTGTCAACGGCCAAAAACACTGAAAGGACTGTAGGGGTAGTGGTCTATTAATGGCGTGTGACAAGCTGTCAAAAAAAATGTTGCCAGTGCCCAAAAATTAAATCGTCATAGTGCGATCTCTGAAACAGTATCAGAGCTGTATTTAAATTCTATATGCGTCTCGTCAACCAGCTGTGCGGTACACGTGCATACTCTAGGTCAAGGACCACGAGTGCGCATGCGCAACGCAACGGATTTCTTTTTCACATAACATCACGCCTAATACCCCCGAAGGGTTAGGCAGTGGGTGCCACCAACATTTATATCTTCTAAGACCCATGTATAATAGGGGGCGAGCCTATTGCCAACAATCGGGCCCAAAGCCAGACTCCGTGGCTGCTATCGAGAAATTCCTGATGGGAAAACCCAACAACATTGCCTGACACGGGACTCGAACCCAGGACCTCAAAATCAGCAGTGGCGCTTGCGACCAACGAGGCGGTCTAAGTTATAAATATCCAACAAAATACTCATTTCCGCGACAGCATGTCTGCCAATCACCACAGTCTCAAAGTTATGATCACAGAGCATATATATACTGGGCTATGATAACTATTGATCTCTGGCCTCCGTACCGGTGAACGAGTCGCAATAAAACGAGATCTTAGTCATCAGCACAACAAAGAGCAAGTTGGAAATCAGAATAAAACCGCAAATGAGAAAAACGTTAAAATTAGTTTCCGAGATATTTGTTGAAGAGGTAACTGATTGGTTAAAGCAATGAGGGCTACCGTTTTTGAGCTCACCAGATGGCGCCACTACCGAGTAAGGTCATGTCAATAATTCTATTTTATACTTTTAGAAGTACCAATATTAACTTCATAAAAAGTTTATTTTACTACGTAAAACAACAACAACAAGTTTAATTAAAATCGGTTCAGTAATTTCGAAAAAACAATGCCGTACGACGTTTTGGTCCCGGCCGTCATTTGTAGATCTTTGACAGTCGTTACTAGTAGTCAGTGGCCTGAAAGTGACAACCATGCAATCTCACCAAGGGGTGACGTTTTACCCACTACTAAGTGGGTTGTGGAGGTCAGATACGCAATCGCTCCTTGTAAAGTACTGGTGGTTCAGAATAATTTACTGAATACGTGGTAATCGTTCGTGCGTCGGTGGGATTCCACCCTGTATCAGAGGAAAGGTCATCATCAGCAATTTTAGCTGCCGAATAGACTCTTTCAATGCACGTCTCGAATCGTAACAGTTGCATAAAACTTACAGTATGTCGGTGTCGTAATCAAGAAACAAAAGACTGATTATAATAAATTAAACAATATCATTGCGTAATTTACTGCACTGTGCCCCAATTTGTTACAAATGGAAGTGAATTTATTGCAGTTGCAGGTGAAGTTGGGTTAGTTTAATATATGAAATAATTAGCTTTTACCCGCTCGCGTTAATTTAGAATTTGACAACCAATTCGGATCGTACTCAGCTTGTAATAATGTAATTCAATCATGATTCGAAAGACACGTGGCGCCATCTAGTATCATAAGAATGTTGTTGTTTTTTGCCTCGGGAACAGTACTTTTTTTCGGGATGAAAGGTACCCTATGTCCGTTGCTATACACCTGATAACGTATATGCAAAATTTCAGGATGATCGGTCGGGATGACTAGTTTAGGTGTGAAAAGGTAACAAGGTATTTAAATAAATAAATAACGAAATGGCTAACCGAGAAGTATGGAAGAAGAAGACATGCTGCGCCGACAGCAAATAAATTGAAATAAGGGCGGGAGAATGATGATGATCACTGTTAACTACTTAAAATCACGGTACTTCGTAAAACCATACTTAGCCATAAACAATGATAACCTCATTGTTTGACAGTGACAGCAGATATGGCGCCAAAAATTTGACGTGTACGTAAATATACTTTCACAAGTAGTTCTCTATGGATCTACGATTATGCATAACGCTTTCTCTAATTGGCAAACTTTCTATTTTCGCAAGGGCGTTATCGTGGATTCTGCGCTACTGCTCTTTTTGGTGGTTCTAAAATGAGGTTAATGTTGTCCACAAGTAGGGTATAATTTCGTTTGTAGTTTTCACGTACGGCGAATTTTTACTCCCACTAGCTTCGCCCGCGTTGACACCGGATTCTTTCCCATGAGAACCTATTACGGGGACTAAAAGTATCCTTTGTTCTACTAAGGTACCTATGTTCCAAATTTCATCGAAATCCGATCAGCCATAGTAGAGGCGTCAAAAGATAAATACTCGTATAATACCAGGAGGTCAGTTATAAGCAGTCGCTCCATGTAAAATGCTTGTATTCAGCTGCATCAAGTAGACTGTCGTGATGGCCCAGAGGTTAAGGCCTCACCTCTCATGCATGAGGTTGTGGGTTCAAATCCGGGCAAGTACCAATGTGACTTTTCAATTCATATGTACTTTCTAAGTTTATCTTGGACATCACAGACATCGGTGAAGCAAAACATCGTGAGGAAACCTGGACTTATAAAAGTCTGAAATCGCCAACCCGTCTCGAGCAAGCGTGGTGATCAATGCTCGTCCTTTCTCTGCTGAGAAGAGGCCTTTGCCCAGCAGTGGGACAGTAATGGGCTGGTATTATTATAAGTAGACTGGAAGTCTAGAAAAGTCTGGTCAGATGATCATGAAGTTATCTATACTTGTCTGGATGTACGATAACGGACGGCACCGAACTAAGTATAAGGTCCCATTAAAATAGATGGACAAATTTTAACACAGTGTTCAGTACGTCTAACCAATGATATCCAAGCAAAAAAAAACACGGATTAAAGTGATTTTATTTTGACTTAAAATAATAAATTGCCAGCGGCACTTTAGTACAAACACATCCATTATGTCAAAATAAAATCACTTTAATCCGTGTTTTTTTTTGCTTGGATATCATTGGTTAGACGTACCGAACGCTGTGTTAAAATTTGTCCACCTATTTTAATGGAACCTTTTAAAAGATCACACAAGCTCTCAAGGTCAGCAAGATGGTATTTTATTGTTTAATTGGAATGTGATAATATTGAATAAGCCGGCCAAGTACGAGTCAGACTCGCGCGTGAAGGGTTCCGTATCCTTTTATTTTTAATTTATTGTTATTATTTGTTGATAAGTATAGCGGCAACAAAAATATTCATTCTGTGAAAATTTCATCTGTCTACCTGTTGAAGGATAATGACGGACAGACAGCGGAGGCTTATTAATAGCATCCCATCTCTCTTAAGATACGGAGCTCTGAAAGAATGATTAAGAAATAAGAAGTTCGTTTTATTATTGCAAATGTTCTGCTTTTTATGACTCGAATATAATATGGGATGGAAACCCTACTAGTTGAGGCTATTTTCAAAGGCTTCGATAAAATACGTTGTTGTTTTTTGGCTTTTTATCTCGTGAACGGTTTATCTGATAACCATAGTACAGTTAAGTGTTATTATGTCAGTTGCCTGGCAACGCGCCATTTTGAATCGACGAGTTTAGGAACTAGCTGTTGCCCGCGGCTTCACTCGCGTTTTGGTCGTAAATTATCCCACGGGCACGTTGTATATATAGCCTATGGCACTCGGGGATAATGTAGCTTCCTATTAGTGAAAGAATTTTCAAAATCGGTTCAGTAGATCCAGAGATTACCCCCTACAACCTCATAAACTTTACCTCTTTATAATATTAGTATAGAAGTATACATTAATCGCTCGAAGTAGTTGTTTCTTTTGTTTCTATCCAGAAGCAGGGAGACATAACATAAAATCACGACTGTAATACCTGAGGGGTTAGGTAGAGGTGTTTCTAATAGTACACCTACATTTTGCCAATTATGTTTAAGTCTCATGTGGGCGAGCTAATTGCCATCAACGGGGCACATATTCATAAAAGGGAAAACATAATAACCCTTTGCCCTACCCGGGAATCGAACCCAGGACCTCATGCTCAGCAGTCGCGCTTGTGACCACTCGACTACAAGGCAGTCCGAGCGAAGCAGGAAAAGTTCGCAGATTTGATTTTATTATTATTTATTGATTACCTACGAACTTGGCGGGCAGTGATGTCCTAGCTAGCTATAGGTAGCTATTTCGAACCCAGGTAAGCACTTTACTTTTTGTTAATCAATTCATCACCTCTGCTCTCAAAACGGTGAAGGAAAACATCGTTAGGAAACCGGCTGGTCCTAAAACCGAAACATTCGAGGGATGTGCATTGCTGCTATGATTTGCCTGCGTTTTCCTGTTGGGATCGGCTTCCAGTCTAAACTGATGCAGCTGAATACCAGTATTTTACTTGAAACGACTGCCTAACTGACCTCCACAACTCATTTAGTACTGGGTAATACGATACCTCTCGGTGGGCCTGGTTATCAGACTTTCGGTCCACTGACTACCTGTAACGACTGTCAAAGATCTGCTAATGACAGCCGGAATCAACGGCTTAACGTGCTTACCGAGTCACGAATGAAACTCGGTATGTAATGGGTGGTCACCCATCCACGGACCAACCTAGGCAAGCGCGGCTTAACCTTAAGATCGACCCGAGCGACTGTTATAGCCATGAACACCTCCCAGCAGTGCAGAGTGGGACAGTATTGGCCGATGAAGCAGTAAGCTGCATATTTTTAAAATGCATGGATATCAGCACGCATATATATATCTATGATATTATGATATTTATATCTATGTTTATTTAGATTACAAAGTGATGACATATTAAGCAACCACAGACACGCAATTATTTTACCTACTCTACAATCTTATGACAAGTCATAATGACGAACATGTTTGTTTTTCTGTAGCACTGACTGAACTTCGTACGGCCTTGTTTTTTTTTTTAATTATTACATAAACTTGCGACGAATCAGCCATGCTTTTATGTTTCCTTTTAATTTAACAGTTTTATTTTAAAAACATATTAAATATAATCCACATGATCTGTTGTGATGGATAAGATCGTGAGGAAACCGGCATGTCCCAGAAAAAAAATCGAAGACATGTGACGTCTATCGACCGGCACTGGGCCCTCGTGGTGGATTATAGCCCATTCCCTCTCATAGAGAGGAGGCCGTGTGTCCCAGCACTGGGAACATTGAATGCCAATTATGGTCAGTTTGGAGGTCCCGAAACCCGCTAATATAATACTTAACAATTCTAATTTCTATTATTTTATTTAGTGAACGTAGGAAAACTTACAATAACCCCGGGTGCATTCGAATTTATATTGTTTCAATGCAAATTAGCTAAAACCTAATATTTTAAGTAGCAGTGAACCCATTCTTATTACGAACATTTAAATATAATTAGGCAACTACATGTACATGATAGTTTGTGACTTTACTTTTAAACGGCGCTCAAGAGCTGTCCAAAATCATTATTCCATAGTTATTTAGACAAATCAATAAAATTGAAAGTGTCTATTTGTAATACCAAAATAACATTTTTTTTTACTGATTGCATATGAAAGTATATACGGTACTTATTATAACAAAAACACATTTTTTTTCAATTTTTGTCTGTCTGTCTGTTTGTTTCGGCTAATCTCCGAAACGGCTGAACCGATTTTGACGGGACTTGCTTGCTTACTGGTATGTAGCTGATGTTATAAGGTCTATTTTATGCTTCTTTTATTTTAGAAAAAATATTTGGGTTCCGTGCAAAACAATTAAAACCCTTGAAATTTTAACAAAAAGGAAAGTAATGTTTTTTAACCGACTTCAAAAAGGAGGAGGTTCTCAATTATTCATCAGAATCTTTTTATTTTTATGTATGTCCCCCGATTACTCGAAGATGGCTGCACCGATTTGGATTATTTTTTTTTAGTTTGTAAGGGTATAATTCACAGGTGGTCCCATGATCATCAATTCAGGATCTGATGATGTAATCTAGGAGAAATAGAGAGGACTCTTCAAATTTTATCGGCACACTTGAAGCGATTTTGGTAGTTTAAGGAAGAGTACTTTCGCGGAGTGGTCCCATTTCAATTTGGTGAAGATCTGATGAAGAACTTCGGAGATAGGCAACGGAACCCCTCAATAAATGTTAATGGACTGGGATTGCTGAAATCTCATGTGTGTCTATTGTTTACACCAGTTCATAACATAACATAACATAACGCCGGTACGCTGTGAAGGGGACATGTGAAACACTAAAAAGTGAAAAATAAAAAACTTTTTTGGAAAAAATCAAACAGACTTTAAAAACACAAAAGAGTAAAAGATAACTAGCTTCAGAAGTCGGTGACAAAAAACAAAAGCAAACTAGCAAAAACCACCGACTTCTGAAGCTAAAGTTATTTTTTACTTTTTTGTGTTTTTGTTTATAATAATTTCACGCGAACGAAGGTCGCGAGCAACAGCTACTTATAGTCTGAAAATTAAATACATCATAAAAACTTTGCACATACACAACTTTCGAGTAAAACCTTCTTGGTAAATTAAAAAAAAACAAACTATCACGTGAATAAAAAGAAAACCAGTTCATAGTAAAAATATTTATTCGACTCTCAGCTCACATTGGCTGAATAACCTTGAACTCTGCCGGTCGAACGCGAAAAAAAAACAACGCGATGACGTTAATTTTGGCGGTAAACGTGCGATTTTCGGCGTAGATTTTCTTCGCTTGGATGGGCTTGAGAAGCGAATTTTAAACTCTTTTGTGGGTTGCCTTTGTACTCTAATTTATTGTATGAAAATACAATAGTTTAATAGTAACTATTATACTTCATGATAATGCTTGAGAGAATGTATTCAGTTGACAATTTAATTAGTGAGACCAATTCTAATTATGATCGTAAGACAGTGGTCTTCAATGTCAGTTTATCCAGAATATTTCATTATTTAAAGCCAGTTGTACACTATTGATCAATTAATAACAACAAGACAATCACAAATGTAATTAAACTCGTTGACGAAGTTAAATACGTAATGCAAAAATTAATGTATTCGAGACAAAAACATGTTGTTTTTTTGACATCCGTGTAAAATTGGAAATTCCGTATCTAGTTATAACCATGAAGTCAACATTTAAATTTTAAAACATAGTCCCAAATACAATGGCAAAACACAGAACACGATTCTTAGATTTTATTTTAACTTGTCTAGGTTAGGCGTTAGATGGGTGACCACCCATTACATAGGTACCGATTTTCCTCCGTGCCTCGGAAAGCACGTTAAGCCGTTGGTCCCGGCTGTCATTTGTAGATCTTTGACAGTCGTAACAGGTAGTCATTGGCTCGAAAGTCTCAAAACCAGTCTTAGCAAGGGGTGTCGTATTACCCAGTACTAACTGAGTTGTGGAGGTCAGATAGGCAGTCGGTCCATGTAAAATACTAGTAAACAGCTGCATCCCCAACATGGCTGGGAAGCCTATACTTAGCAGTGAGCTGAAGAAAGCTGCCAATCATCATGACATTGAAAATGGCCGAAACATCCAAATAAGGCCGAAAATGTGATATTTTGACACTAATACTATCAACGAAACTATGCCCTACTATACCCTGTGCTGTGCCCTAATGCGATGAAAGGAAATGTACCATTACAGGTCTTCAAAGGGCCCATGAATGTCCCATTACAAAATATAATATAGCAAAATATAACAGTGAAGTTTGATTTTGTTTTTAAAACAATTGGCAATCGCATAAAATCATTGCTCATATATTTTTCCAAAGCAAAAGCGGAATTTCCTGGAGTTACAGCGCTATACTAGGAAAGCAATCAGTTGGTTCTGTGCCAACTTTTGAAGTTGAACTCATAATCTTATTAAATGCGACTGGCTATCGCCATTACACACCATCCAACTAGTAGGTTTACTTCTTTGCCTCACGAATCTACCGTCGATATCAAAATCAACGAACAGTGAGCACTGAACGTCTGTCGTGCAGTTAGCAAAGGATCAGGTATGAGTGTCCATGGCTGACCTGGAAGTCTTTAAATAGACTTCGGACCCAGGCGGGAACCCACCCGCAAGGCATAATAACCGTGAGAGTACTGTAGTGTAGGTGTGCAACTGTCCATTCCAAAGCGTAAGGGAGGAGTGGGCAAGAAACTCCGTGGATACTCTTTTAAATCAAAATATTGTACGAAAGTGATGTTCAAATATTCTGGCAATGCGGTACGGCCCACACAAAACTTCGTCATCACAACCCATCATCATCTTCTGCTTGAACTTCTCCCAACTACATTGGGTCGGCTTCCAGTCTAACCGGATGTAGCTGAATACCAGTATTTTACATGGAGCGACTGCCTATCTGAGCTCCACAAGCCAGTTAGTACTAGGTAATACGTTACCCCTTGCTAAGACTAGTTGTCAACTTTCGGGCCACTGACTACCTGTAACGACTGTCAAAGATCTACAAATGACAGCCGGGACCAACGGCTTAACGTGCTTTCCGGGGCACTGAGGAAACTGGTATGTAAAGTGTGTTCACCCAATATAAGTTTTTAAACTGTCATGGTCACTAATATTATCATGAACACTAGAAAAACTGAAAAAGTGCCGAAAAAAGTTCGCGAGCGGACATGGAAGATGGGGGAAGTAAGTGCTGGAGTAGAGACCACGGACGGGACGGAGCAATGTGTATAGTTAGTTTCGTGTGTCGGGAACAGAATTGAGTTGCGAGTGACAGTGGTAGCGGTACTGAGTGAAAAAAACGAACAAGAAAGAACCCTCTTTCTTGTTCCGACAGACCGATTTGTCTGCTCTTAGACACCCACCAGCAATAACTTCAGTTTATCCGTGATCATGGTGCTTGCAACAGCGCCGAAACATCGGGAACTCAAAATGAACAGTAAATATCCCGTTTCTAGTGTTAATGATAAGTGTTCAACCATTCACGGACCAAACTCAGACAATCGCAGCTTAAGGCGGTACCCTGACCAAATAACCTTGAGCATTCGTCCCTTTTCACCGCACGCCACCCAGCATAAGATCGTGAGATAGAAAATAGCAATATATGTAGCGAGTACGCTCAGATTTTGGAATAAAATCTTTATAAAATCAAATTTAGGTCTTTTGAAAAAAATTAAACTAGCATAATGTTTATTATCAAATTGCCTACCATTTAGTGTGAACAGAAAATCAAAATAATGGTTACTTTACGAGGAGATGCAAGCCATCAATAATCCTGCCTCATTTCTGTGGTTTCGTTGTGAGGAGATTAATTTTACATTTTACTACTAAAAAAAAATCCAAAACTACCATTTTGGAGTCAAGAATATGTAGAAATTTCATGTCTATTTTATAAGTTGGTATTTATTTTGGGTAAAGAGTAGATAGCTTCCAAAAACTGCACAAAACACGGCTACCGCTGCGTTTTGCTCGGGGAGTCTCGCCTTAACCTGAAGATCGTCATCACACCAGTCTCAACCAAACCCCTCAGAACTCATTCCCAATTAGATACCCCTTCTTCTACACGTCAAATAACTAATGTGGGTAGATAAAACAAAACAGAAACGTTCAGAAATGTTCTATTTTTATTTAAAAGTCGTCCGGGAACGTTGAATACTCTCTGGAGGTCCTTCGAAGGTGAGACTGTCCGGACATATCTGCTTAGCGTCGGAAAACATTTATGTTTGCAAAACACGGTAGTTGTGTATCTGATGTTATTTTCTATGGTGTCATCATCTGCTGGTGGTACTTATACGATAAACTGACTTTTAATAGAGTTTAACAAGAAAAAAAAAATCGGCGTCCTCCGGGACGGGGGCCTCGGGAATCGGGGTACTCTGGGAGTAACCCGTCTTACCAATGGGTATCGTATTACGCAGTAATTTGGTTGTGGAGATCAGATAGGCAGTCGCTCCATTGCAAATGCTAGTATTCAGTTGCATCCAGGTGGATTGGAAGCCGACCTCTAGAGTCGGGGAAAAGCTATTGTTTTTAGGGTTCCGTACAAAAAATGAAAAAAAAAAACGGAATCCATAGAGGATCACTCGTGCGTCCGTCTGTCACAGCCAATTTGCTCCGAATCTACTGGACCAATTTAGGTGAAATTTGGTAGGATGGTGTAATCCTATGAGCCAAAAACTGATGTGCAAAGTAAGCTTTTTTTTTTTTTAATAATGGCCGTTTTCAGGGGACCAATTAGGAAGTTTAAAATAAAAGTTTTGCAAACCTTACTGTGTCATATATCAAATGAAAGACTTCGTTATGAGAATCTCAAATATATATTTGTTATTATTGTAAAATAAATAGTTTTACATTCATTCGTGAAAGAAGACAAAAATTGACCATTCCTCCCTGATCTCCGAAACTACTGAGCCTAAAATTTACAAAATATAGTACATTGCTTGTAGACTACAGGAAAGCCTATAATAATTATATCAATTGAAAATATAGGGGACAAATTAGGAAATTTAAAAAAAAGTTTTGCTAATTGACTTTGGCATTGTACGGAACCCTCTCCACGCGAGTTCAACTCATACTTGTCCGGTTTTATTTTAATGCTAAATAGGCTTGCGTTTGGCCGCAACTCGTCTGATGTGAAGAAATGACGCGGCCTAGGCTGAAGCACGCTTGCCTAAAAGAAATCGATTCACTCGAAGTTCGAATAGATCTAGATTATAATGATCAGGGAACAGACAAGGTCACCCTCCACGATCTAACCTCCGCGAGCATAGACTTTCGATCGACCAGCTGTAATGTGACATAGTAACTCTTTAGTTTGGCAAAAAAGTCGCCAGTAAATCATTAAGACCGTAAAACAAACAAAACATTTCATTATACTGAAACCTTGACCAATGCCTCTAGACAGTAAGAATTATGAATACTATGAATTTAAATTATTCTTAGCATAGGTCGCGATGAAAACAGACAAGAATCGTAATCAAGGTTACAAGCGTAAATAAGATAATTTTCTTGTCTCCGATGGCGTAGACCTGCTATCTATACTAATATTATAAAGAGGTAAAATTTGTTTGTTAGTTTGTATGCTTGTGAGTTTGTATGTAGGGGGTAATGTCTGGGTCTAGTGAACCGATTTTGAAAATTCTTTCACTAATAGAAAGCTACATTATCTCCGAGTGCCATAGGCTATATTTACAACGTGCCCTTGGAATAATTTCCGACCAAAACGCGAGGGGAGCCGCGGGCAACAGCTAGTAATACTATAATCGTGACGGTTGGCGCATTGGCTGAGCGATTGACTTCTGCGTTGCGTGTCGCGGGTTGGATCCACGGAACAAATATTTGGATGGCCTACGGATAGTCTGGCTGTTTGTGTATGTGAGTTTAAATGTTTGTAAACGCACCAACGATACAGGAAACATTACTAGTGGGCAAAAGATTTAAGAAAACAGTCTCTGTAATGTTCCCATTGCTGAGATATAAGCATATCCTGGTCCATGCCGTAGACTGGATGGAAGATGGGGGAAGTAAGTGCTGGAGTAGAGACCACGGACGGGACAGAGCAATGTGGGAAGACAACCGACTAGGTGGATAGAGGATCTCATAAAGTGGCCGGAAGAAACTGGAAAACCGCTAAAAGTGGAGAGATTTGGAAGAGACCTACAGTCAGCATTGGGTGGTCGAAGATTGAAGAAGGTGGAGGAGGCATTTTCTAGCCCAGAGAGGTGCCAAAGAGTGCCTTTGTCCATGTGTCCAATCCACCACGTATTACACAGAGAGTGGGTTGGTGATTTCGGTTCTAGGACATGCCGTTTGCGACAAAACGTCACGATATTTCCTTCACCGTTTTGAGAGGAATTATGATTTTTTTTTTACAGAAAATGAAGTGTTTGAGCGTAAGACCTACAACAGCGAATATACGAGTACGTGCCCAAAAAGAAATTCGGAATAGGCGCTGCAAACAGAAATAAAGTATGAAAGTTCGAGTGAATCAGATCTAGACAAACGTGCTCCATCCTGGGCCATATCATCTCTTCACAGCAGGCGAGTTGCGGCCTGATTTGAAGCGATGAAAAAAAACAAAAGCAAATACAGGCTGAAACAAAGGCATCAGATTTTTAAACGAATGTTATTCGGTCTACCAACAGCGAACGAAAATCGATGCTTCCAAAAAGAAACTAAAAGTGTACGACACCAATAAAGTCAAGTACTCACCACTTTCCACTAAAGAGTATGTAAGGAACTACATGTGGCAGTCTATAGTTTCTAAATTCTGTTTACGCCCATGGGAAACTGGCATGAGTTTATAGTATTGTATATGGGCCAGTTAGTGTAATACATAAAACCTTGTGCTAAATGCCGCAGTTGAGGACATCGGGTGCGCGTACCCTTGTATGGCGTATCAATGTTATGCCAGTCGCCATGCGGTTTTCTATGGCGCTAGTCTGTTTCAGTTACTATATAAAGACATTAAACCATGTTGGAGTTGATGTAAAGGTTCGAGCTTATTTTATTGATGGAAACAAATGGGCCTTTAAAAAATACTCGCAGTAATTCTACAAAATTGCTTATAGGAAAAATTGCAACGCGCAAGATAATGCAAACATGCGTTTAAATGATACGTTGGCCGTCCATTCCGCATAAGAATGCTAGTGTTCTGGAACATTCCATCGCTTTTGACCTCAATAGCTTTCTCTAAATAGGTTTCACTACCTGCTTTCCTACAGTACCAGGAACTGCAGTCTTGGCTTTTGGCATCGCTCCCTTTATGTCATAAAGCTTTGAATCAAAACATTCCCGCTCATTTCTCATGATGTCCTTTCTTTATATTTATTTGAGGTCACTCACAAGGCAACGTCCCATTTTCCCGACATCACAAATTAATCTTACAATGCAGTTTATATATACGTAATAATGTAATTGTTCTCATAAGTAAACGAGTTTCTGGCAAGTGTTTTTGCGATTTTTCGCCGGTAGTTAACACAGAATTTCGCTGTTACGGTCAATTATTTGTTATTTTATGTCTTAATTATTTTTGGAAGTGGATATTGTAAATCAAGTGCCGACAATCAAGATGCCATGAAAAAAAAAACGAAGTGAAGTGACAGCTGTCATATGTCAAAGTTGGCGCGAAAGAACTTAAAACTTCGAAGGCAATTTGTATTTACTCTAGAACGCCCTAGAAACAGATTTATGGTGAAACAAAATAACAGTAAAGATAGTCATGCATTTTAAATAAACTACATCGTTTCCGCACGTGTCTATTGAACCACGTGTCACCGCTTTGTTTCGGAAATGAAAAAAAAAACATTTGTTCTGTTCGTCATTCGCGTATGAGTCAAGCTAAAAGAAATGCATGCTTACGTCGAGGTGACGACCGTATTATCTATACTAATATTTGAAATGCGAACGAAGCTCTGCCAGTCTGTTACCCTTTCACGAATAAACCACAGAACCAATCAATATTTAATTTGACACATAGGGACCAGCCCAGGCCATGAAGTTGAACCTACGACTACTTTTATCCTAGATATTATTATTTAAAAAATACTGAAATTTAAAATGAATGTAGACCAATTCACAAGTAACATTTAAAATAAGTAATAACTTACTAAAGACAAAGAGTTTGTTTTTTTTTTTTTTTTTATTGTAACCCGGTAATTTATGGACGCATATTTTGATAGCACATTTTTTGAGTAATATGCCATTTTTTTTTAAACTAAACGGCGGCGGGTGAAAACACGGGCACAGGTAATCTCGCAATAAAATGGTTCTCATGCAAGCAAATCCATCGACACAGGAAAAAAAGCGGCCAAGTGCGAGTCGGACTTTATATTATTATTTATTATATTATTTATTTTATTTTTAGTACTTGTTGTTATAGCGGTAACAGAAAATTTCAACTGCCTAGCTATCATGGTTCATGAGATACAGCCTGGTGACAGACAGACGGACAGTGGAGTCTTAGTAATTGGGTTCCATTTTCACCCCTTGGGTATGGAACTCTAAAAAGCATGAGCGCCACACCATGCCAAGATTATTAAGATTTAATTGTCTACAGTAAAACTGCAGTATAAAATGATCTCGACCAGCTGAATATTCCCGGTAATGATATGAAGGTTGCATATACATTTAGCAGACATCCCTTCAGCTTCCTGAAGATGCTAATTTTAGCTCACCGTCTCCTTGAAAGGATATTTTCATCGTCTGGGAGTGGAATTGAAAACAAGAGTGCTAAAAATTGCGACGGACGCTGAAACTTCAAGCTTTTAAGAGCATTAACGTTTTACGGCATTTCGTACAAACTTTAAACTCATTTGTTTTCGAAATGACTGAACCGATTTTAATGAAACTTCAAACGCATAAGCAGGATACATATGTCTAAAAAGTTATCAGAGAACATTTTCGAAATGTCTTTTAAAAAAAAAGATAATTAGAAATTTCCTAACTTTCTAAAAAAAATCTAAAATTGGTCTAATTTAGATGTAACACAATTTCTCGAAAATTTTCTCTGTCAAATTTTTAGACATATGTATCCTGCTTATGCGTATGAAGTTTCATTACAATCGGTTTAGTCATTTCGAAAACAAATGAGTTTAAAGTTTGTTTCAAAGTTTGTATGAAATGCCGTAAGACTTTAACGCTCTAAGAGGTTCTGAATTTTCACTGTAATTTGAGGGTCAGCTTCTTTTTTATGCCTATGTGTCAGAAGTTAATCAGACGCCGGAAGTCTTAACAACTCAGTCGAAGGCTTAGATAAAGTTGTTTTAAAAAAGCTATTTTTTTAATAAAATAAACAATAGGAGGAGTACGTGGGTAAATAATAATAGCTGCTCGGAACGATCTTTGGGTTAAGCTGCGCTTGTCTAGGTTGGTACTTGGATCGGTGACCTAACATACCAAGTTTCCTCCGTGCCTCGGAAAGCACGTCAAGCCGTTTGGTCCCGGCTGTCATTTGTACATCTTTGACAGTCATTCCAGGTAGTCAGTGGCCCAAAAGTCTGACAACCAGCAGGAAACTCGGTATTTAATGGGTGGTCACCCATCAACGGTCTAACCTAGGCAAGCGTAGCTTAACCTAAAAATCAACCAGAGAGACTGTTATTATTTAGCCAAGCTAATGTTGACCCCAACCCCTAATGTTTCCCAAACTGATCGTTTATATTCGTATGCCCGTTCCTTATGGCGCACTCTCGCATACAAATATGGAGTGCAGTTATAACACGACTGCCAGTATCATTTCTTTGTTTCAGGCCATCAACTCGACGCCCACAATAATCTGAGTGTTAAGACATTGACATTGAAATAATGATCAAAGACCGTGTGGGATCAAAGACTTCGAGAAATAAACAATTTAATGACTTAAGAACGAAGGAAGATCAATTATTTTTTCTTTAAAAATACCTACTTTTCGTCGTAATCAACAGCTTTCTGCGGTTGTCGTATGTTAGTTAGGGTCGCGGCAATACGCCTTTTTCTTCAATTTTCCCCTCCCCTGCCAGCCGTCACGCTATCATTTACTCCTTTTTAGGGTTCAGTTCTTCAAAAGGAAAAAACGGAACCCTTATAAGATCACTCTCTTGTCCATCTGCCCGACTGTCCGTGTGTCAACACCGATTTTCTCAGGAACGGGTGGACCTAGCAAGTTGGAATTTATACCAGATACTGAGGTCTATAGTCCCTATTAGGTGTATAAAATCAAGGTCCTGAGTCAACACGATAAAAAGATATGGGCAAATTTAGATTATCGCAAAAACTTGTAAGTACCAAAATTTACCTTAATTTTCAACTTTTTTTATTTTTTGGAATTTTCCTTTACTTCTTTTTTCCTTTATCTTGCTTTTAACTAAAATTGACAATTCTAGGTCAACCGGAAGTACCCTATAGGTTTTGGGTCAAAAACCTATATGGTAGTTCCCGTTGACCTAGATTCACAAAAAAGCAAGGCCTTTCAGAACAAATAAACGAAAAAATTAATAAAAATGGTTTATTTTTTCTAGATTATGATACGGAACCCTTCGTGCGCGAGTCCGGTTCGCACTTGGCCGTTTTTTTTCATTCATATCATTCCTCACACAATGAAGACATGATATAGCAAGAAAGAAGATGTCTGCTAAGATGACGAGTAATAGAGAAGAATGGTTGAAGAAGACCTGGACCATCTTTGGTCTTCTCTACCCACTCCTATCAACATGGCCAACTCGTCATCAATGCAAAAAAGACACGTACATTTGTGGACCTCCGTCTCTTTAAGCCTTAACTTAGTCAAAGCCTAGCCTTTTTTTCACCATGTTGGGGATCGGCTTCCAGTCCAATCGGGACCAGCTAAATACCAGTATTTTACATGGAACGAATGCCTAGTAACAGTAACTAGAGAAGAGAATCCCCAAGTTCCTGAAAATCTTTTTGATTTCAGTTGTTGTCAAATTACATCATTGATTATCTAGATTGTGACACTGTTGCCAAAATTGGAGATATCCAAAATATGAAACTTAATTACTGTGTAAGAAAAAAAACAGGAACGTCAGAAATATCTTTTTGTAAATGAGCATTTAGGTCACGACGATGCTTTTAGCAAAACGAGGTGTTACATGATTTGTCTTTGCCGCCAAATTAAGTCTTATTTTTATACAAAAAAAAAGTATTTTTTCAAGCCCTCTGACTTTCCGGCGAATTGTGGGTTTACTATAAGGTATGCCTCTTGCTACACCCGTAATGTACAAACCAGAGATCTTTCTAAAATCTGTGAAAGTGACTGACAGCCCAAAGCCTTCTTCATCTTAGCATGTCGATAGCCAGCTATATTGAGTTGTCAAAGAACTTAGCTACGAGTTTACCGCTATCATAGTCTTCGAACTTGAAGACTCGTCACTATCAATTGTTACCTACTAACAATTCTTTACAGAAATTTTCCAGCCGGAGCTTTAAAACGCAACTGTGACATTGCTGAATTCGGAGAACCAGGTGCTGAAGCGCATATAGAGAGAGGCTGGCTGTGGACTTCGATGGACTGAGTTACAGTTAGTATGCTAACTTAGAACTAAACAACATTGATAATAGTTCAAGAAGGGCTATACTACTGTCTGCTAGAATAGGAAACTGGTATGCTTGATTAAACATATGGCTGGATTCCAAATGCTTGTAGCGTTTAGCTCCTTAAAGTAAGTCAGGATGGCTGTTTTTAGAATGGCCTTCATTAGCAATACTTAAATGCAAATCCAGCACGCCCTGGACAGTCAGCCCTGCTGCTGCCTTAATGGCTGTCTTAAGTGTTTACCAGTATTCGTGCCTAAATAATAACATTCGCTCGGTCAGGTCTTCAGGTTAAGCCGCACTTGCCTAGGTTGTTCCGAAGATGGTTGATGATTACATACCGAGTTTCCGCCGTGCTTCGGAAAGCACGCTAAGCCGTTGGTCCCGGCAGTCACTTGCAGATCTTTGATTGTTGTTGCAGGTAGTAGGTGGTCCGAAAGTCGCCGGCAATGAGTCTTACCGATGGGTATTGTATTACCCAGTACTAACTGGTCCGGACGACGGTGGAAGTCCGATAGGCAGTCGCTCCATGTAAAATACTGGTATTCGACTGGTAACCGGTTAAGACTCGGAAGTCGACCCCAACATATTTTGGAAAAGGTTAGGTTGGTTGACTTTGATGTGTTTACCATGGCATGAGTCATTTTGACAAATGACATCCACTAACCCAGTCTCGGCCCGCGTGGTGGATTATATCCCACTATTTGCCATAGAGAAAAGGTCCGAGTCCCAACAGTGGTACAGATAAATTAAGGGTTGATACAAAATAAATTGGTATAGTAAAAAACGTTTCGTATGGAGAAAAAGCTTCGCAATAATCATAGGTATGTACATAGGCTGTGCACAATTTCAGCAAGTAATAAATACTTGACTATGAAATAACAACCTGCGCAAGAGTGATCAGCGAGGTAAACTATCAAACAAAGACGTGAATCATTTGCAAGATGGCGGAAGGTCGATGACCTTGACGTAGCTTAGTTACGTCAGACTGGTACGCTAATGTATGTTTTGCTTTGTAACTAATTTAGTCATTTGCAATGGTGGTGCATTTCCTGTAAGAAAATGATATTTAAGGTCAATAGCGTAGGGCTTGTTTTTTCAAACATTGAGGGGTTAGAATTCATTTACAGTAAAACGTAGTACCTATAGGCTGGATTTCGCATTGACATCTGTATTTTACTGCTGCGATGACGAGTAACAGAGAATTATTGAAGTAGAAGACATGCTGCGCCGACCACAAATAAAATGGGATATGGGCAGGAGAACGATGCTGATGACCAGTATTTTACATGGACCGAGTGCCTATTTGGTCTCACTCAGTTACTGGGTACCGCAAAATCTCTTGTTTGCGGAGATCCGTTGGATGGATGCGAGTCGCACGGGACCGGTCAATGTGGCGACACTTGGGGCAGGCCTATGTCCAGCAGTGAACGTCTTTCAGTTGAAATGATGATGCTGATGAATTTGGTTTAATTTGTTCCGCAGATCGTGCTTAAAAAAATGTTCAGACCTTGGACCCACAGCCCCCAGCCAATTCTCTTTGTTTCAGTGTCTTAAAAGTTTCATATTTTGATAGCGCTGAAGCACAAC
Source organism: Eugnorisma glareosa (assembly GCA_947578425.1). Lineage (NCBI taxonomy): Eukaryota > Metazoa > Arthropoda > Insecta > Lepidoptera > Noctuidae > Eugnorisma > Eugnorisma glareosa. Next base: position 4,373,250 of record OX387984.1, read on the forward strand.
AGATAATATAAACGAGAAAGATATTCTAAACTGGTTATTGCACTATTAAGTTACGGTTGAGAGTTTATAAAAGTAATAGTCTTATTCACCTCAAAAAGAGGTTCCTTGACTTTTCACATCCAGAGATTTTTATACTGGTAGCTGATCATAGACAAACATACCTTTTTGGCGTCGCCGTAGTCGGCGTCGAGTACGTATTCTTGTTGTTCAATGTTCGGGTAAAAAAAAGATTCAACTTCCTAGCACGAGCGGAAACCTCGTATTTTCAGTGCACTTCATTAAAATATAATAAGAGTAATTAAATACTATGTTACTAACTGTACAAGGAAATTCATATTCCTACCACGATTCGCGGAAATGGACTAAAAATAAACCTAGAATAATATAAAGACAAGAATATTATACGTACCTACGTTTTCACGTAGGTTTCAAAGAGCTATTAGGTATATTAAACGGAATGCCTACTTAATCCGTAAAAACTTGAAATAAAAGTATGAAATAATTAAGTTTAAATCAAGATGACCCATAAACAAGCGAATATTTATTAATTTACAGCAAAACCGCACTATATCAAATAAAAACGCCATTTTGAAAAGCGCGCGAATAGATATTGATCGCCATCTTTTCACAGCCCGCCATAATTATATTTAGATGTTACAGCAAACAAACGAAAAACGCGAGTACAATGACCCGCGCTGACCGTACGCGTTCGCAAGGACGTTCTATATTAAAAAAAAAAACAGATCTGCGAAAAGTCTGTATTTACTCAAAACGCTTACTGCGCCGCGTCTGGTGCTGCATGGTTCTTTTGGCGCGTGCCTATAATCGGAACTAACGCTGCTATTTTGTTTTTCTTAATACAATTTCACAAAATGTTTACGAACAGCGACCTACTGTAAATGCCATTCAAAGAGAAGGACCCAGCACTATGTGTAACCTATGGTTCTTCTTTCATTCTTCTGGCGGGAAAATGTATGTAAAATTTTAACCTTTCAACAATATCTAAATGCGTGAAAATTATGTACTTTTCTGCGAATTGTGTGATGATCTTTTCTCCTCCAGATGGTAAACAACTAGCAGATACCACGTGTTACGAAAACGTGTTTTAGAGACGTGCTAAAAATTCGTAAATACGTATTTCAGATAGGTACATCTAGAATACGGCCTGTATACATCCAACTAAATCCAAACCACTGCACTGCCCTCTAAAACCCAGTTACTGTATTTTTCGATATTCTTAGCTAAAGTGGTTGTGGAACTGTGGAGCTTCTAAGTCGTCTGCAAGGTTCTTCTGACAACCGGCAACGACTGTCAAACTGTCAAATATCTAACTTGCTTCGGGCATAACGTGTTTTCCGAGGCACTATTTACATGCAGCACATGATACACTGTAATTATGACTCTAGAAAAGGTATCTGTGGTAGACATTTATAAGCCGAATTCACTGAAATGTGTTTGAAAAGGTTTCCATTAATTGGACTAAGAGATAATGGGACATTCTAATTTATTCCAAAGGTTAGCCATTTAAAGTGTAGTCTATGGCTAACATGTAAAGAGGTCGACATAAAGAAATAGATTAGCCTTATTTTACGAACACGACATCGGTCCATTTCAAAATTGAACGTGGTTAAGATGCTGATCACGTTCAGTTCCCCGAAGACCGTGTGGCAAAAAATCGGTGTTAAAGGACCTCTCCGAAATGGATGGAGAGAGAGGAAGGCCAAAGAAATGATATGTGGATTTTGTAAGAAATTACGGACAGAAAAAGGAGTAAAAGATACTGTGACGGTTGACAAGGGAGAATGGAAGCATTAACCGCCCAAGTACGAGTCGGACTAGGGCACGAAAGGTTCCGGACCATTATCTGAAAAAAAAAACACGTTTGTTGTATGGGAGCCCCCCTTAAATATTTATTTTATTCTGTTTTTAGTATTTGTTGTTATAGCGGCAACGTGAAAATTTGTAATGTCTACCTATCACAGTTCATGAGATACAGCCTGGTGACAGACAGCCAGACATATACATAGAAGAGACTTAGGAACAGGGTTCCATTTTTGCCCCTTTTTTTACGGATGGGAAATCATCAAATGACCCCTCTCACTCTGGGCGGAGCAGAAGAGAGTGTTAGACTTGTACTGACTAAAACCCATCCATGTACCTTCTTTTGCCCTTTGTGTTCCAGGGCCGCGGTATCTCTTTCGAACAGTCCCGCAGCCCTAGCAGGTCCGTTTTTACCCCTTGGATACGGTACCCTAAAACGAACGTGTTGCGCCGACACCAAATAACATGGGACAGTGGCAGAATGTAGATGGGAATGCTAATTTCTGTTTCTCCCATTACATCTATTTCTATTGTAACTCATCTGACTAGCTTCTCCCAATTACATTATTATGTTGGGGTCGGCTTCCAGTCTAACCGGATGCATCTGAATACCAGTATTTTATATGGAGCGACTGCCTACTTCCCTCCACAACCCAGTTGAGTTGTGTAATACAATACCCCTTGGTAAGACTGGTTGTCAGACTTTTGGGCCGCTGTCTGTGACAACTGTCCAAAATCTTCAAACGACAGCCGGGAGCAACAGCTTAACGTGTCTTCCGAGGCACGGAGGTAACTCGGTATGTATTGGCTGGAGGAACCCATCCACAGACCAACCTAAGTAAGCACGGCGATAGACCCGACCAGCTTTCATTATTTTGTAACGAGCACCTCCCGATTACGTTTATTGTAACTATTTAACAAAAATGTTTACAGTGAGAGTGAGTCTCTATAGAAAGTCTAAATTTATAATAAGTAATGCACCAACCCAATTAACCTAGATCCGAGTGAATTAACTGTGGGCTGCATTCTGACATTGTTACTGTAAAATCTAAATATACTTAATATTATAGAGAGGTAAAGTTTGTGAGGTTGTAGGGGTAATCTCTGGATCAACTGAACCGATTTTGAAAATTCTTTCACTAATAGGAAGCTACATTATCCCCGAGTGCCATAGGCTATATTTACCAACGTGCCCATGGGATAATTTCCGACCAAAACGTGAGCGAAGCCGCGGGCAACAGCTAGTGTTAAATAAAACGGCCAATTCCGTGTCGTACTCACACGCACACAGGGTTCCGTAGCACCAAATAATATAACAAAAAAAAATTGCAGGCTCATTCATAATTATGTTGTATTGATTTACATTCAACAAAACTAAGTTTTTTTTTTCATAGTATGTTAATGAAAAACAAAGTTACTGCTGCAGTTTGATGAAAAATATCTCAGAAACTAAACATCAAATCTTATTCAAACCAATTTTGGTTGAAAGTTTTATTTTCGTTCTATAATACAATCCTTCAATAAACAGACACAGATATTCAAAATCAAACACGAATATGTAGGTAATTACACCTTTTTAACTTACAAAGGGAATAGGTAATGTATTGGAATTGTGTTAAGCTACCTACATTTACTAATCTCTATAAGTACCTGCATAGTCAGCCTATAATGTTGCCATTGCTGGGACACACGGCCTTTTCTCTATGAGAGGGAATGGGCTATAATCCACCACGCGGGCCCAGTGCGGCTTGGTAGATATCACATGTCTTCGAATTTTTGGTTCTAGGGCTTGCCGGTTTCCTCACGATGTTTTCCTTCACCGTTTTGAGAGCAGTGGTGATCAAATAAATTACAAAAAGTAATGCGCCTGCCTGGGATCGAACCCAAGATTTACTGTTCGTAAGTCGGGGCCGCAACCGCTGCGAGTACCTAAATGTTAGTAATTCGTTAGCTAAGTTTTAATAATTTATCTTGTACATGTCATAATTTTATTGTTGTCATTCTAACTACGTAATCTACAATATGTAAAAATGTAAGAATGACTCAGTTATTATGTCGACCTTATCTTCAAACGAATAGAGCTCAAATTACATAAATTCACGCCACATTCCTATGGGAGTGGGGTTGGCAGAAACCACAGAACGTCGCCTGATACGATCCTTACACCTCATCCATGTTCATACCTTAAATTGTTAATTTTTTAAGAGTTCCGTACCCAAGGGGCAGACACGGGACCCCTGTTCGTCTGTCTGTCTGTCCGTCACCAGGCTTTATCTCATGAACCATGGTAGCTAGACAGTTGAAATTTTCACAGATGATGTATTTGTGTTGCCGCTATAACAACAAATACTAAAAACAGAATAAAATAAACAGGTATTTAAGGGAGCTCCCATACAACAAACGTGTTTTTTTTTTAGATTTTTGTTCTGATGCCTTCGTGCAAGAGTCCGACTCGCACTTGACCGGTTTTTTTATTTCAAGCACATTGCAAATTCAAAAATAAGTCATTTATCCAAACTAAACTATCAATCAGCACTTCTTGAACGTTTTTTATATTTAAAAATGCTTTCATATTACTATCTTCCGGGATGAACAATAACTATTTCCCGGCTCTAGCTACCTTACTGCGACTTATATGTATATAGACTTATATGCACAGCAGCACTGAGCATTCAGCCAGCATAGCACCTTGACCTCCTTTGAAGTTTTTTACTTAGCTAGAATATAATGCAGGTTTTGTTAACTTGAAACATTATAATTTTAGTGTTTTAATTTAAATGTTACTAAATAAACATAAGTAATTCTTACATTTCTCTCTCTTCCGGCAAAAGAAAGGATTACATTTTTTAAATAGACTATATTTTCAAAAACAGAACTGAACACACTTGATCATCAACAAAATAAAATCCATTACATTTTTTTTTAATGGCATCTCACAGGTCAATCTATGAGGCTAGCTTCTGCTGTACCAGACTATTCTGTGGATAACTTGAGAGTAAGGCCTCCAGCCAGGGGCAAATAACTTATAAACTAAGCGACAGTGCACTAAGGCCACCCCCTGTCGGATACGAGCCTCGGCTTAGGGCAGCAAAGGGACAGGCTGGATCTGAGTGAGATCATTTAGAGGCAGATTTAAAACTACGGGCTCAGCATTGTGGGCTGGCCCGAGCAAGGATCGGAGGGGGACTGAATTACAATTGAACAATTCAAGTAAGCCAACAAACGTAATATCTAATGGTAAACTGTGAAAAGTCAGTATTAGGAATATTGATTCCGCTACAGTAGGTGCGTTCATGTTAATAATTGTCCTTGGTATCTTGTACTTGTTAAGGTAAAGCTTGCTGTGCATGGCTAATGATTCCTATTCATTAATTTTGCATACTGTTTAGGACTCCTTGTTATAGTTTGAGTTTCCTGGCTGTAACTTGGCAGTCTTCAAGGTGTAACTGAATAGAATACCTACTTCTAGGTAAGCCTATTTCATTGCTTGCAATCTGATGAGATAGTGGTCCATCATCAGTGTAGCCTTTTACCAAGTATGTTGGGGTCAGCTTCCAGTCTAACTGGATACAGCTGAATACCAGTACATTACATGAAGCAGCTGTCTATCTGACATCCTCAACATAGATAATACGTAACCCACATTTAATGAAAAAGCATACTGCATGTGTACTCTTAGTGCAGCAGTTTTATAGTACAACATTGTCTATGGTAAATGTGTTTGAATTCGAATTAAGAATTCCCCTCACCATTAGGGAAGTGGCCAGCATCAAAAATTATTTCATCTCAAAGAGACTATAGAAATCATGGACCTAGAAAATGAAGTACTAAGCTTTTACTCTTAGAATCAGTTGTCAGAATTTATAACACAGGAATGTTTAGAATATACTCGGGGATAGTGTAGTTTTCCATTAGTGAAGAATCAAATCTGTTGATCCGAAGATTAGCCCCTACATCCAAACTTTACCTCTTTAAAATATTGGTGTAGAAAATAAAGGAAGCTTGGACAATATCTTTGTCTGATTACTTTCATAGAGGTAGCAAACACATTAATTTATTATATATTCATAACAATGAAAAGTCATGTCAAAGGCATATTAAATATTCAGCCAGTTGGAAACTTATTATTAAGTTTGTAGGTAGGTATTCAAAATATAATTGAGTTTTATTTTAGAAGTAACAGACATTTTGTTTACTTTAGTTACAGTTGTTTCATTGTTATATTACCTTTGACAGCTGCAACACAACAAGAATCATAATGCAACAAAAATAATGATCATTGTCATCTTGACAGTGGAAGCAAACCAACACAAAAATAGTAACAACAATAACTATCATTGTGGTTTTGCTTTTGACAGTGATGCCAAGCCATAGTCTATTTTTTGCCTACAAAATAAGGGTGAAATGAGTAATTGAAAAAGTAAAGAGCAGCACAACACATTTTTCAAATGTTTCCCAAACATGGCCCACTATCTATACAACAAAACCAATATTGGGGCAACTTCCATTTCATAGAAAATGCAGAATACAATTTTAATACAATACAATAACCAGGAAAATATAGCTGAGAATAATAACCTGTTTATTAATTTAAATATTAAATCCATCAATTAAAGTTGATCAAGTCTGTTTTCTTGTTAGAATCTTGTAGCCAAGGTATTTTTTTATTAGGCCTATTAGAGAAACGTTTGAAGCTCTATAAAGGTAAATAAAGTGTTTTAATTGTTTTACTGGTTTTCATGTGAGTAATTCATACTTATTTACTAAAATTAAAATTGACTCATGGGATTCCGATAAGAAACGATAAAAACATAGGTTGTTTGCACCGCTAATCATAGTCACGAGCAAAAAAAAACAAATAGTTTTTGGACTAGAAAAACTTTTAACTTAGGTAGGTAGGTGCGATAAAAATGTACCTGTATCAAAAAATATGGTAACCTCAAAGTTCCAAGTTACGAGTTAAAAAAATAATGAAAGTGTTATTTTACACAAAGACTGCAGCAGCAAAGGTATGCTACGCTCCGTTAACTCCTTTAACGAAAGATAATCCACGAAAACAGGTAAAAGCACTTCGAAAACAGCAAGAATTACAATTTTCTACAACGTTCCACTTTTCACTTGATTCACACACTTAGTACACTGATATTCGGCTAAAGTTCGTACTTAGATCGAAGTTAGTTACGCGAAAAGCACTTAGAACTCGATACGAAGGTTATTTGTATTAATATTTGACGAAATAACATCAAATAACAAGATCATACGACATCAGAATCGTTTTGTGACTGACTTCGCCGCGATCGAACACTCGGCGTGAAAAGCACACGTCATGCAGACAGTTGGAGAGGGACAGAGCTATACAAAAGATGGAGAGGTTTTATTACTTTGTAGATAACATCCGTCCGATTACGAAAGGTTACCTTTCACATATCTATTGATATCGTAGAAAATATTTTATTTGACTACGTTATTTTTACTAGGAATGTTTTAATTGTATGTAAAGAAAAAATCTATTTAGCCAATGAATGCTACTTGATGACAGCGCCATCTGTTGTAGAGTAGCTGCACTAGTTAAACGGACCGGTACGTAAACAAAACTACTATTTGGCACTAGATGGCTGTACAATCGTTTAAGACAACAAAATAATTACTCCGAAAAACATTATTTTCGTTGTTTTGTAGCCAAATGGTGTTTTCAAGATAAGATTTTAAAAATTTACAAGTATATTATTAAACTTTCAGACAGTTTTTAGATGGATTGTGCTAGGATCTAAGTTTCTTTTAGTTTAGGACTAACAGATTATGAACAAGAATGTATGCAAATTTCTGTTCGCCTTTTGGTGTCATTAGAGCGAAAAATAGGACCATAATACAGATTTTAAATCAGCGCTATCTATTAAAACATATAATAATATGACCTACCGATAAAATTGCGCAATATTGCATAATATTATGAAAATTCTTTAAATTGTTGTTAGATTGCTGGGATCTATTGTTACAATTACAAGATACCTACTTTTGATTGTTTGTTTATTTATTTACATAGATATAAACATAATGTCGGTTTACATAGGTCTTATGTAATCTTAGTTCGCAGCTTGTATTAGGTACTAAGTTTACTGCTGATTGGCTGAGTAAATGACTCTCAATCCTTTTATTCATTCGTAAGCTCTGTATTTTCTATAGTAATTTTAGGGACGGACTTTTATACTTAACATGACGCAAAGAATTTGACATGCGTTTTAATTAACCCTCGTAAGAATACAATTGACCTATAATGTTCGGGTAAATTAAACTTTTATGAATGTTGGGGAGGCTATACACCGACTGAAAAATAACTAAATAATAAAAAATAGCCTAGCGACAATCGACAAAATCGATAGGTACTGTCAGCCCACGCTTTCCCTACTTTCCCGCCAACGCAACCGTAATGTCAAATGTCATCCGCAACGAAAAATCACTGCTCAATCAAGATCAATTCAACAATATAAATTCTATTCCGATCTTTGCTCGCGACACGCCGTAGTATCATGATCACTTCTAATCTTTGAACTGTAGATAATTAATTGACAGACTGTGAGGATGGCATTCTATATATATTTGGTGAGAATGATATTAACTACTTTAATAACGGCAGAATGACGTTTTCCATTATCAATGGTCGCTGACACGCAATGCACGTGCATTTGTTATCATTATTTATTTACATAATCAGTCTTCAGTGATGTATCATTCTTTTGGCATTTGAATGAAATTTTTAAGTCATTTTTAAATATGTTATTTCTTTTTTGGTAAACTAAGTAGGTAACCTCTTGGGGGTGGGGTGGGTGTTGTAACTAGATGAGTACCACTGCCATCCTCTCCTATAATGTCAACGCGATTTTTATCGGGGACGATGGCATCACTTTTTCCTTTAGTCCCTATGGGACAAAAGTGTCACATGGGAGCAAGGCGTTCTCAGTTGGTAAACTTTTAGCAAATTGTATTGAATAAACAATATGGCGGCGTGATTATGGCCACCATCGAAAAGATCCATGTAGGTAGAACTACAGTGATTTGGTATAACTTCCTGGGCTCAATTACTGGGAGGTATCATTATAAAACAACGTGGCTTTAAAATCACAGGCTATTTGAAGCTTCAAGGCCTCAATGTCACGGTCGGGTTCTGTTAGCTATCCAATTATGTTGCATTTTATGTTTTGTCGTTCAATGTACCATGTTTCATGATTTTAATTAGGTTGTATTGATGATTTTATTTTAATTATTATAATTCTATAGCTACATACGTGTTACTGGCGCGACAAATTTTTCATCAAAATACCACCTAAAATAGACCTGCAAATTGCAAAAAACGTAAGAAAATTTGAATTTCGCGGGTTACCCTTGCGCTTCCACCATAACAACGCGGACTGCGTTGCAAATGAGACAACGAGCTTTTCAGTTTACAAATCTAAACAGCTTGTTGTGTCACAAGGCTTGATGTCTTTTTGAACGATGTCGAAAAATTTGCGTGGATCCAAGATCCTTTCAATGCACAAGATCTACCAGAATTCAGTTCGCAAGAAAAGAGTGTCACTGAACTCTCTTGCGACAGCAAAATTCACGTTCCGATTTGATATGATTGTTCTTGAGTGTCATTTTTTTAAATATAATAACTCGGCTACATATTGTGGATGTTTTAATTTTTGTGCCTATCAACATATCCTTGTACCCTAATTCGACTAGCTAGGCCGTTGAGACCAAATACTAAACCTGTAATTAGTACCTTGTACCCTATTTCGACTAGCTAGGCCGTTGAAACAAAATACTAAACCTATAAGTGTGCCGCGAACCGAAAAAGTTTGGGAACCCCTGGCCCTGCAGTCAGGACATAGATAACGATTGCAAAACAACCGAATTAGGACGCAAAGTCATAACGATGCGAAACGTTATGACTTTGCGACCGAATTCGGTTGTTTGGCGATCGCTATCTATGTCGAGACTGGTCTGGTCTAGAATAATGTAAAATAGTACATTATGTTCATCCTTTACACCCTTCTTTCTTTCTTCTATCGGTCTCCATGCAGCTCCTAGCCACTCGTTATAGGTATTATTACAGTAAACTCACCAGGGTATTGTTGCACTTCCTGGTAACGGCCGCCATGTCCTCAGGATCAGGACTGAGGCTCCTCATCGTTGGCATCACCTCGTCTAACAGCATCTTGTCTGCAAGCTTCGGCGGTCTGGTGGACCTGTGAGTGGTGAGATTTTGGTTTAGTTGCTGGCAAGTAAATGAAGGTGGCTATAAGGGCTGCCCACTTTCACTTCAGTGTCATGGCTTGTTGCAGTGCATCCATGAGTTTTCTTTTGTTGCATATGTCAGCATTTGGTGTTTTATCTATTCTTCCAAGTATCAGCAGGGCTATTGCGTATCTGTGTTGACAGTTCATAGTGATCAATTGGCGAGTTTTGATATACAATGACCGTTCTCGTTGGTTTCAACTGACGCTACCCGTGCCGAACTGTCATTGTATATCAAAACTCGCCAAGTGATGATCACTATGAACTGTCAACAGAGATAAGCAATAGCCCTGCAGGATGACAGATGGACATTACCATAGACATAGATAACTACTCTATATCTACAGGGTGTAACAGGAGGACCCTTCACGAAGCCGTCAACCAACCATTATGTACATCAAACTAAGTAACTTCACGCAAAAATTATTGCTGGGAAACGACTTTTTTTTTGGGGTGATAAATCACTTTTTACGTTAGTACTCAATGTAACGCACTCAAAACATTGTGCTGATGGATGGATTGAATAGTATGGGGGTTGTGGAGGTGTTTAAAGTTGTTGAACTTTTTGAAAACCTTTCGCGGGCGTTCCTGGCGCTTATGGTGGCTTAATCATAACTGGCGTAATGTGGGTTTACTATTAAATACACCTCTGCGTAACACTTTTGGGATTACAGCCGTGATATTATGTTATCTATAACATCATCTAGGTACATGTTAACTGATTAACCTACAGTGGATTACCTAGAAGATTTTAAAATCATGCTACCTTCCCATTATCTATTCTGAAAATCGTGATAACAATCTTAACATGTAACGCCAAATTTTTCCGAAGGCAACTTCCGTATAGAACATAACCTCAAAATCTTCGGCCTTTTCTTATCAAAACAAGCAAGTGTTACAGTAAAAACAGTGAATCGGTCAAAAGTAGTTGTGACTGGTTTCAGTCGGTCGACACCAAGGTATTTTTCTCGCTGTGAGCCAGGAATGAGAGTTATCCTTTTTGAGTTTTCCAGAAGGCGCCACTGTCGAGTAAGGTCATGTCAATCATTATATTTTATACTTTACAGTACCAATAACTTCATAAAAAGTTTACTTTATTGCGGCTACCAACATAGTATAGTATAACATAGTGTAGCTATATTATTGCAATTTGTATTTATATTTGTAATGTTGTGTGCAATAAAGAATAAGAATAAGAATAAGAATAGTGTAAACTTCAGATACACATTAACAATATGCTCCCTAAAATTAGCAAGCATGAAACATTAAAAAAAAAAATCCCCTCCAAGTACTAACAAATAAGATCTTAAGTTGCTACTTAAAATCTTCAAGTCATAATTAATCAGGAATGGCTCAATCTAGTCCACAATCGTGAATATTAGTAAAAATACGTGATACACAAGCACGCAACGCGCGAACACTCTATGGCATCTGACATTTCGGTGACCTCGCGCTACACTAGCACCTCTAGCGGCGAAACCATACGCGATAGCGCTCATTAATTGTCTCAACTGTGTAAAACCGGAAAAGTGCCGAAAAAAGTTCGCGAGCGGAAACAGTCAGTTTCGTGTGTCGAAAACAGAATAGAGTTGTGAGTGACAGTGGTAGCGGTACTATACTGACAGATTGTTCCTGAGCCCGTCTGTGGTTATTCCGAGGATTGCTCTAACACCATCGAACTACCCCTTAGAGTTCAAAAGAGTGCAGTTTCCCCTCAGAGTCCGCTTCGCCAAGACCATAAGTAAATATCATGCAAGCTAAGCTGCTTGAGTCGCGCCGCAACGTCAACTCGTGGTGCGAATACCAACATTGTTATCTGCAACTCGTCTTGAAAGAGGACTTTTGGCCGCAAGGAGTGGTGTTCCGTCGCTTCCACGGGCAAGTGCCACATGAACGCACTGTCACATAGTGCACAAGTGAAGTGTTACTAACATAGTTTTAAGTTTCTATTGACTCACTGGAAACCTACGTCCTTTCTTGCCCTGAATGTGCCCTGGCGGTTGAGAGTATGTCATGCTCACTCAAATGTCTCGCTGATGGTGGCGCGTGTGTCGGATCATTTAGTTCCCTTCAAAATGGTTGAGTTGAATAGTGCTGATCTATGCGTCATGTTCGTGAACAGGCGCTGTCAGTGTGACTCTTCATCTCTTAGTTGCCACGGCTTATTTGAATTAATTATTTTTATTTTTTGAATTGTCTTTTTTTTTACTGTGGACACTTTTAATGTGCACATCTTGCTACATCGTTCTCACATAGTGTACCATCACAACATGAATGATATAACCAAGGTTTTGTAACAATATGCTGATTTAAAAGAGTGTCCATGGAGTTTCTTGCCCGTTCTTCTCCATATAGACCTACGCTAGGGAATGGACAACTACAGTACTTTCACAGTTTTTATGCCTTGTGACTGGGACTGTAGCTACATTTAATTGTTATCTTTGTTTCGACAATTCAAAAGTGCCTGTAACTGGCCTACTTGAAATAAATGCTTTCATTTTGATTTCAACATAATTTGTATTTTATCATTTGTATGTTACTCTGTAAGGTATACTCGTATATCTATGGGCCAAAGTAGCTCGAAAATAATTAGATGCTGTTGTTATAAATTCTTATTTTAGCAGGGGTAGACTTAAGAGGGCCCTTCCCGGCGCGTCTATCGTCAATGCGAGCATGTTCGAAAAGCTTGTTCTTTCATCCAGAGCCACAGCGGCGATTTTCTTTAAACTCCTCTGTCTTACCCCGCCCCGACCCCGCATAACTCGTCTTCCGCGCACCTGATATCGCCGAAAAATAGTGTTCGAAAATTTCTTAAACTTGTTCCAAGAAATACGTGTTTTTGAATAAGTCTTACAAGTGTGTGAAATAAAAATTTGTCATTAAGAATCTCCATTACATGTGCAAGGTTTCTATCGTGATGATTTCTTTACTTTTAGAGTTTATGAGTACATTATGAACGGCCAAAGTTCAGGTAAAATTTGTGCAAAACAGCCATTTTTGGAGGCTTATACTGAATTTATTTCTACAATTTTTTATTTTTTGCTACCATAGAAACCTAGATATAGTGCACAAAATACCTATTAGTTAAAAAAATCAAAGATAGATATATAACAATTGCATAATCACGTACGAGCGTTTGTATGAAAAGTATGACGGGTTGGCCGCTCTTAAGAGAGAACTGCTTTTGACACGGCCAGTTATAACGTGACCAGGTGGCCTACCATGACCTCTTAAAGCAGGAGTAATTCCAGTATGGGAAAGAGATGGCGCTAGACGACTGTATAGCTCTGTCTCTTTCTCACACTGGAATTACTCCTGCTTTAAGACGTCATAGTAACCCCCCTGCTCAATAGTAAGCTCCCGGAGCAGCCTGGTGGTTTTAGCACCTGAAGAAAAAACAAAAAAATATTGTTTACAAAGAAATACTGCGGTAGTTAAAGAATTTCGTTGTAAACATAATTAATTATTCTCAGTTCATAAATTCAATGGGATTGAGAGCGTTTATGTTTATTCTGAAAAAAAAATAAAAAATGTCATTTGTTTCATGTAGGCCACGCGGGTGAAGCCGCGGGCAGAATCTAGGTAGGTATACTTTTTACACCCTAATCGTGAGTTGGACTTCATTTATCTACTTATTATTCCCCACACACTACATAATTAATATGTATAAAGGGTGTAACAAGACCCATAACGAAACCGAAAGGCACTGTGTTGTCCCCGCCATTGTGATCATTTATTTGTTCTAGACCACACCTGGGAACCTTCTAGTCACGGAGATATTGGGGGTCAAAGTTCCAATTTTTACACAAGTTTATTTTTAAATTCTAATTTTAATGTTTTATCTTTACTTAAAATATCTCCGTAACCTTTGTACTATTCAATGCATTCATCAGCACAATGTTTTGAGTGCGTTTGAATTCCACGGCAAACCGTGTTTTTTCACTCCAAAAAAAAGTTGTTTCCCTGCAATCATTTTTGCGTAGACTGACTTAGTTTGATGTACAGAATGCTTGGTTGACGACTTCGTGAAGGGTCTGTTACTCCAGGGGCCTTAGTCTGCTATTGCAATAGTGTCAGAATGGTCTGTCATTGATTTAATAAGGCCCCTAGCCCACGGCGTATTGAAGCGCTTTCGACACTCGTTTGACGTGCGTACAAAGGGTAATTCGTCTGCGCGGCGCCTTATTAAATCAATGATAGACCATTCTGACACTATTGCAATAGCAGACTAAGGCCCCTGGGCAGGAGAATGATGATGACCAGTTTTCACCGGTCAGTAGCAGTTTTGACTGATTAAAAGTTTTGCCTGAGACGTAGGTACATAAATAAAAACGTTATACAAGCGCGTGTTACAATCTTTTGCTAAATATAACAAACAGCGAGTAGATATGATTGACTGATAACGGTCAGACACGAAACTCAAGGGCAGTGCTCTGTTTATCAACTGATATTTTTATTCTGTGGTAGATTTTGCGTCACCGCACAGATAAAAAATCGCCCAAGTGCTTGTGTGCATAGACATAGAGCATGGACTGAGCCTTCCCTAGACAAATGTCAAATAAAATTGACCAGGAAGAACGAGAGAGACAAAGCAATGGAGCGGCCATGTTTTGCCCCAGGTATTGGCCGCATCACCGCTCTGTCTCTTTCCACAGAGTGTTCACTTTTTGGCAGCCAACTAAAGACTAACGCTCAGTCCATTCTCTATGTCTATGCTTGTCGGATTCGCACACTAGGTTCCGTACCATCGTACAATATGTAACACTACATTTATTTTATAGTTTAGTAAAAAGATCGAGCAAAAGCCCTGAAAAGACGCATTTCTTGTATAATAAGTTTTTTTTTTTTAGTTTGTTATATCGGACATTGTATTGTAATAATACACACTTTGTGAATATTTTTTGTGTCTATCTTTTACGATTCGAGAGATACACCTTTGTGGTTGCGACCGCCGCCGCCGGACGGACACCCAGTGGAGCCTTATTAAGGTCCATAGCACCCTTAGTTACGGAACTCTATAAAGTAAGTCAAAGATGTTTTCGCCAGCCGGTGGCCTACCGATACATATTTGTAGCTATGCCGACTTCTGGATCTTGTATTTTAAGATAAGATAGTTAATTTGCTTAAAACATGGTATACAGAGGTGTTATTATAGCTTATGAGATCAAACATGTTTTGTTTAAAATTAAAGCATGCAAACTTACACGAATAAACAAATTTGAATTAACACACATTATAATTTATGTTAAAAAAAATCCTTAATAGACGATTTTCCTTTTACACGAGGCATTTCTGTTTGTAAGCGCTACCACGCAACTGTTCTGTATAAATTCGACATATGGGCCTGTACCCACTTTTCGGGACATCTATTAAAGTATTAAATAAACATTGTCTTACTATTAAACTACAGTTAAATTAATCTTCACCAGCATGAAACATTTCTAAACTTTTTGACAACCAGTTTATGCTGATCTCGCATTGTTTAAGATTTCCGTACAATGCAAGGTCAGTTTATACTGGGAATGTATAGCTTGATGTGTAGCCGTGTGTACGTCAACACTCAAGAAATCACGTTAAGTAAATAACGGGCTGATAACTATTAAAATAAATAAAATTGAAGTTTCTGTTTGTAATTTCAAAATAACAGCGTTTTACTCAATGCATCCTATGAAAGTATAAAAGCTACATTAAAAAAAAAAACAACTGTCCGTTTGTTTGTTTCGTCTAATCTCCGAAACGGCTGTAACGATTTTGACAGAGGTAGCTGATGTTTTACTTTTATTTTAGAAAAAGTTTTAGGGTTCCGTGCAAAAAATTATGAAATCAGATTCAATTATGGAAATAATATTTTATAGTAATTTCACACGGACGAAGGTCGGTCACAAACAACAGCTAGTATAATATTATAATCACAAGATTATTGAGTAATGGATAGGATACTTGTCTTAGATTAAACTTATCGGTCGTCTATAGCTGTTACGTATTAAATAAACGTTATCAAAGAAGCGATGATTTGCAACATGTATACTCTAGAAGCATAAACAATCATCTCTAATTATAGAACGGAAGTCAATACAGTCTTTATAATCATGACGAAATAAATTCAAAAATCGCTAGTCATTAGCTACATCGAAAAGTCGAATTCAGACCTGATGTCATTTCAGATGACAATTTGACACATTACCAATATGACATAATATTGATGTTATCAAACACTATTTTATCTTGTGACCGACCAATTCGGTTTCGGTTTCGGCCAGTGCTGGCCAAGAAATCTATTTTCGGCCCGTCATTGGCCGAAACTCTGTATTCGTGAATTGTCATTCATTGTTCAGCTGACTTCGGCTGAGTTAATGTACAATTCGAAAAAAAAAAAACCTAGTGGTCAATTCCATCCATTGATAAATACTCGTAATAAAATAATTCTACCCATACAATTCGCAATTTTCGCATGTCCTCTAAAATACTGATAAAACTCAAAAATACAGCCTGTATTTTTGAGTTATATCAGTATTTTAGAGATTTTTACGCTTACCGTTTTCTGTAAAAAAGCAACAAAAAAGATAACCTACCCTTTTTACTATCGATTCGGGTCGAGAATCATTAGTATAGATACCTCCTTGAATTTGACCAGGATGCAAAACGATAGCCTGTATTAGGTTTTTAGATAATACCCACGGAACAGTAATAATACCCCACTCAACCACTATCCTTGCTCTTTAATTGAAAAAAAAACTGCAGAAGTGTACTGCGAAAATAAGTCACTGGATATCACAAACGAAAGTTTTTTTTACACAAAGCATCGGTAAGGAGGACCCAAAACTTTAAAATGCGTAATTATATCTATTTCCATTTTTTGAGGACGAGCGATTCCATAAATGACTTCCAATGATTCTAGTCCCATTTCGGTTTCGGCGTCTGTCACTTACTTGCTAAAAACTTATTCAACCATGCTAAAACCACAGTATACTCGTAAATATCCATATTTATATTGTGCTAAAACGATACTCGTTTATGTAAATACGTAAGCTCCGTAGAATAAAATTTTGATGAAATTAAGATGTTGTTGTCAAATAAATCATAGCTAATATTATAAACGCGAAAGTAAGTTTGTTTATTTGTTACCATTTCACGTCTAAACCACTGAACCAATCATCCTGAAATTTTGCATATACGTTGTCAGGTGTACAGCAACGGACATGGGGTACCTTTCATCTTGAAAAAAAGTACTGCTCCCGAGGAAAACAACAATAACGTTCTTATGATAATAGATGGCGCCACTTGTCTTTAGAATCATGATTGAATTAACTACGAACTTTACAAGCATTACAACCCGAATTGATTGTCAAATTATAAATTAACGCGAGCGAAGCCTTGGGTAAAAGCTAGTAAATAATATTTCGCGCTCAAACTGCGCAGTTCCCCATAGATACAAGTACCAACTCGTGTACTATCTGGTACATAACTACTTATTTACTTGTGTATTATACTTTTAATGGATATGTATTTCTTGTACAAACACGTGCGTTAGTGCTGATACTTGTAAAAACAACTGATTTGAGAGTTACAAAAACTTGTAAAGTACTGGGTTCTCAGATCTCGAATAATGAAGCAAGTCATGCAATTTTTTAATTTATCACATCCTTCCATAGTATATTTCATTTTGGCGCAAAAACTAGATGATGACATATATAATTTTACGAGTGAATTACGAACTTCTTAACGTTAATTCGCCACCAAAGCGAACAGATAGCTTTGACAGCAAAAAAGGCGGGAAAATCCCATAGACCTCAGTCCTCACAAACTTTGACACTGACAATAGTTCTTCCTATTCGACGCAAGATGGCGCTATTCTCAATCATGTTTATTTACACAATTCTTGGACAGGTTTTTTGTATGATAGCGCAGAGTTTGTTATGATGACGCAAGTGGACAATAGTTCACATTTCAATGTAAATTACTTGATTTTATTCCACTGAGGATCGATCGGTCCAGTGATTCATTCTTGCCGGCAAGATTTATTTCTGTGTATTTTTGCAGGCGTGGCATACATAAAACGGGTATGTATATCTGGGTAAGGAAAATCGCGCAATATTGCGTACCTGTTTTTTTTTTGTTATAACAAAATGGTGGTTTTAGTACCGTTTTTGGCTACGGGCCAATAAATCCTTGTCGTTAAAGCTCTATTTGTTTCGAACCAGTTAAAAGTTTGGAAATCACACAAACCTTAAGTATTAGTATTCCTTCATGCATGAACTTATTTTTCCACTTTGCAAAGATACAAAGGATTGGCTGAAAATTCTTTTATGTTACTTAAGTTAGACAGAAGTAATCCCGCGGGCCTGTGGACGGTGAGCTATGGGCTAGCTCGCCATCCGTCCGTCTTATGACGACAGGCCGTGTCGATGGAGCGTTCGTGTTCCACGCGCGCCTCAAAGAGAGTCAGCAAATAGGAACGGGTCCGAAAGGACCGATGCCTGCCAGGGTTGCGGGACTGTTCGAAAGAGATACCGCGGCCCTGGAACACAAAGGGCAAGGGAAGGAACATGGATGGGTTTTAGTCAGTAAAAGTCTGACACTCCCTCCTGCTCAGCCCAGAGCGGGAGGTAGAAGGTAGGTTTGGTTATATCGAAATAAATAATTACAGATGCTTAATTATGCAGTCACAATTTTACGCTATGTAAATATGGGTATTATTAATAGGGCCAATTAAATTAAACTATAAAACATGGTCTTAATAAATAAAAATTAGGCTTAATTATGTACCTCCATGCTGACAGCTATCATTTTATTCAAGTTAAATGATGTGTGGTGTAACGCGAATGGATAAAATAAGAAATGAGTACATAAATGAGGAAGTCTGAAAGTGGCACCGGTGAATGAATAATCGGTTGTTGTGATACGGAGGAATGAGGAGACTATAATGCCGCCATCTTGTTTTTTCAAAACATATTCCACAAACAATTTCATTTTTTTTTTCACAAGCAGCGTCCTCCTGTCAATGTCGTTCAAGCGCCCAAAATAACCATACAGAGCTCTAAAACTGTGTACAGTATTAGTACTTTAAGTTTGCAGTTCAAGGCGGTGCTACTTGTCAAGAAAAAATGCATCGATATGTCAAATTTGGTACATTTCGTTTAGTTCTGCGTTTTCCCGCCTGCACAGAAAAGTTGGTTGAAGTGAAAGGACTGATACCCATTCATAGCATTTAATTCAGATACAATTCTTGAATCTCAGCGGCCCTTTACATACATCAACCGGCGTTTTGAAGATATGTTATCAAAGTTTATCGCAATTATTATCGCTCTATCACCAATTACGATAAAATATGCTGAAAAAAGCTGCTAATAATAGGAAAAACCGTTATCTTTTGAATACATTCTAGTAGTTTCCGTACCCAAGGAGTAAAAACGGAACCCTAATACTAAGACTCCACTGTCTGTCTGTCTGGCGGCTGTACCTCATGAACCGTGATAGCTAGACAGTTGAAATGTTCACAGATGATGTATAAATTTCTGTTGCCGCTATATCAACAAATACTAAAAAGAGAATATATACAATGTGTAACAGAATAAACGCAAAACCTCTTAAATGGTAATTTTAATCATCATTATGAACAACTTTCACTATGGGACAAACATTGAAATCGCGGGAAAAAATTTGACTGCCCCATATATTTCTGTGCGCATAACTCGACAAAATGTAATGAACAGCTGTTTTTTTTTCGCGATTTCTGGTTTGGTCACGGAACCCTTCGTGCGTACCTCACCCACATTGCGCCCATGTATTACGGGGCGAGCCTATTCCCATCAACCGCTCAGCTCTTCATCTGCCAAGCTTTTTCCCAACTGTTCTTATTCTTTATTGCACACAAAATATAAAAGTAGGACACACAAAATTACAATATATAACTTATGTACAACGGCTGAATATCAGAATTTCACATGGAGCGACTGCCTATCTGACCTCCACAACCCAGTTAGTACCGGGTAATACGATAACTGACTGGCTGTCAGTCTTTCGGGCCTCTGTTGGACCTTCCAAGGCACTGAGGAAAGTCAGTCTGTAATGGGAGGTCACCCATCCACGGAGCAACCTAGGCAAGTGCGGCTTAACCTGAAGATCGATCTGTTGCTGTTATTATATAGCACGAGCTCACGAGGTACCTAGTCAAAGTAATTACGGCGATAAATCGTCGTTCTCATATTTTTCGCCACAGTCCGAAAGTTGATTTTATGTTTGTATTAACTTCTCTTATTAGCACTATGGTTCAGCTCATCAAGGTTAATGCTGCTCTGCTCAGTATATGTGTTAGGTATATTTATAAGTATTCTTAGAAATCTATTAACGCCTTCGTTTTGTAAGATAAATCAATCGTTGGTTGTACTCGAACATAACACTAACGTTATTAGTTTATTTTATATGTGTATTAGTATCACTATAAGTATTTATATTAATTATTTATTTAGATATTTATTTTGTACCCTACCACAGCGTTTTCTTATTAAACCCCAAGGTCGACGGGTAGAGAATGCCTAATGGCATTAAGTCCGCCTATGTACCACTATTGTACATGAGGCGCGTTCGTGTTCCACGCGCGCCTCAAAGAGAGTCAGCAAACAGGAAGGGGTCCGTAAGGGCCGACGCCTGCCAAGGTTGCGGGACTGTTCGAAAGAGATACCGCGGCCCTGGAACACAAAGGGCAAAGGAAGGAACATGGATGGGTTTTAGTCAGTAAAAGTCTGACACTCCCTCCTGCTCAGCCCGGAGCGGGAGGGGTTATTTGATGATTCCAAATCCGAAAAAAAAAAAAAAAAAACATTATAGAAAACTAACTGTTGCCTGCGGCTTCGCTCGCGTTCTGGTCGGAGATTATCCCACGAGCACGTTGTAAATATAGCCTATGGCACTCGGGGATAATGTAGCTTCCTATTAGTGAAAGAATTTTGAGAATCGGTTCAGTAGATCCAGAGATTACCCCCTACAACCTCACAAACTTTACCTCTTTATAATATTAGTATAGAGGGGAAGTTTTTTGTTCCGGGTAGGATACAGTCTGTTTGATTTATTGACTAGCTGTAGCCCGCGACTTTTGTCAGCGTGAAAATAAGTATTATAAAAATATTACCTACTTCCCTTTTTGATTCGGATCTTGTTAGCAATTTCAAGGGTCTTTTTTCTTTAACGGAAATCCACTACTTTAAAAAAAAAAAAAGTTGCCAAACGTACACACGGCTACACATTTCCAGTATAAGCTGAATCGCATTATATGGAAATCCTATACAATGCGAGATCAGCATAAACTGAATATGTATAGCTTGATGTGTAGCCGTGTGTACTCCTTATAACATCAGCTATCTACCAGTAAAAGTCCCGTCACAATCCGTCCTAGAGTTTAGCTGGAACAAATAGACAGCCAGGCAAAAATTTCAAAAATAGTACATTTTGATATAAGTGGGGAAACTTTGTTATTGCATTCGAGCGCGGAATTAACACCCGAGCTGCAAGCGAGGGTGTTATGGAGCCGAGCACTGAATAAAAAAAAAAGAAAAAACAAGTATAATGTGTGCGTGTGTGTGTGTGTGTGTGTAATTATGTTGAAAATGTTTTTTCAATACACTTTCTCGAAAACTGGTTCTTATCGCACTACGATTAGGTTCAACATGCAATGTATTTCACACGCGTGGATTTTTAATATTTTTCCGCACACGTGCGGAAATAAAACATTCCACAGATAAGTACAAATGTACAATAATTTTTTTTTTAGTATTTAAATTGTGTTTATAAATAGAATATCATAGATATACATGATTATTTAAAACAAATATTTACTTTTATGAACAAATTAACATTTCTTTGTGTTCAAAATGCAAAAATATTTGATTTTTTTTTTCTTTTCATATCAGGCTGTATAGCGGCATCATACCTTTGCTTCTTATTTAGCCTGGCGAAATCAAATCGCGGAAAAAAAGCAAAAATAAACCATAGCTTCATAATAATTTCCCCCAAAAACACTTTCTGTTTAATACACACATCAAAAGTGTCTAGGGATCAAGCATTTTTATGTGGATTTCTTGAGATTGAGATGTGGCTTTGTAATAAATTTATGATTTTATAAATTTATATGGATCCTTTTTGGTGCATTTCATAATTTGAATCAGGAACTGTGAATCAAATTCGAGTAAAAGATGAAAATCAGCTGTCAATATTTTCCCTATAAAAACATACAACGCATTGAAGACATTATTAGTGCTACTGTTTCCCTACTACTGATTAAAACCAACGTTATTATGGAGCGGCGACGTCATTTAAGCAGGGAAGAAATGCTCAGAGCCGTGGGAATGATAGAAGCTGGTTCCCGGCAACGTACTGTGGCTTTAGCTCTGAATACAAGTCAGAGTGTTATCAGTCGACTTTGGACACGTTACCGAAGCACTGGTACCGTGGCTGAGCGCCATGGAGGACGGTATCGCTGCACCACACGGAGACAAGACCGATACATTCAAATCTTAACTCGAAGAGCTCCAACAATAACCGCCATGATGTTAGCCGTGAGGCTTCATCACTCTTCAGGGAACTTAATTAGCGACCAAACAGTCAGAAACCGCTTGCATGAAGTGAACCTTCATTCCCGAAGACCGCTACGGGTACCACCTATAGCAATGCACAATCGTAGGATTCGATATCAATGGGCTCTTGAACACAGAAATTGGGCAGAAGAACAATGGCGTTTCGTGTGCTTTTCTGATGAGTCTCGTTTTGGTATGAGACCGGATACAAGACGTATACGACACTGGAGAACCCCTGGACGCCAACAGCGATTAAAATCCTGCCAGGAAGTCCATCCTTATAGTGGTGGAACCATCATGGTATGGGCGGGTATTTGGATCGGCGGAAGAACTGAGTTGATTTGGATCAGAGGCAACCTCAACGCTCAAATTTATGCTGAGACGATTGTATCAGACGTCATCGTTCCTCTACAAGTGCAAATCGGTCCCTTATTTCAGTTAATGCATGATAATGCACGACCGCACACCGCAAGAGTTGTAAGACAGACTCTCGCCGCAGCTAACATCAATGTCCTGCCCTGGCCTGCTCAGTCGCCAGACTTGAATCCGATTGAGCATGCATGGGATATGCTACAGAGAAGAGCTCTGCCGAATATGGAGGGTATCCAGTCGCAAGAAGACCTTTTTTTGTTGTTGCAACGAACATGGGCGGCCATTCCACAGCGTGATTTGGATGAACTCATTTTGAGTATGCCAAACCGATGTTCTTGTGTTGTTAGTGTTCGCGGTAGAAACACGGATTATTAATTGTTTAAGTTACCCAATAAAATTTTAAAGAAAACTGTTATTTCAGTCTTTTTTTCGAACTTTTGTGTTAGTGGTTCAAATGTCAAAAATCCCTTTATTAGGAAAATGGCAAATTTCTTTATTAATGCAAAGGTGACTTGGTTTATCGTTACTGTGACAAACGAAAACACTTTATTTGATGAATCCTTAAAGAAAATTTTAATTAATATCAATCAGGAGAAAAGTTATTGCAAAAATATATGTTGATCCCTAGACACTTTTGATGTGTGTATTTTATTTCTTCGAAAGTGTATTGAAAAACGTCGTTTGATACGCGTGGGGATTTGTTATTGCAGTTCTCGGCTCCATAACACCCGCCTGCAGCTCGGGTGTTAATTCCTCGCTCGAATGCAATAACAAAGTTTCCCCATTTATATCAAAATGTACTATTTTGTTTTAACTACCGTATACATATACTTTGATAGACATTCAGTAAAAAGCTGTTTATTTTGAAATAGCACACAGACACTTCAATTTATTTTATGTATATAAATGGAACTATTAATTAATTCTGATTCTGGCTTGCAACCCCTGCATTTCTGAAAGCTAGAATCAACAGTAGCGACCGTCGGTAAAGCGCCGAGACAATGGAGCACGACGAAAACCCAGAGAAACAATTAAATTGTCTTGGATCCCGCAATGAAATGAATGTAAAAAAATTGCCGAGGAAGAAAACCATAATTTCTACTTCGCCCTGCTGGGCTATTGCGTATCTACGTTGACCAAGATGATGACAGTTCATAGTGGTCATCCATCACTTGGTAAGTTTTGATATATAATGACCGTTCTTGGTGGTTTCAACTGACGCTACATTTCATTGTATATCAAAAGTCGCCAATTGATCACTATGAACTGTCAACAGAGATACGCAATTGCCCTGCTGGTAGGAGACAGAACAGAGCAAGGCCGATAGGCCCAAAAGGACGCCTACAACTGGGATAAGCCCAGTTGCCCAGCTCCAAGGATAACTTTTTTATGTTTTGAGATATATGGCTCTTAAACTGAGCTGTTAAGTTTGATTCCAATAATAAGTTAGTCTGGCAAAAAACCACCTGGTACAGTTTATTGCAAAAAGAGCTCACACAAAAATGGCGGCTGTTTTGAAAATGTCATCATTGCGTGTTCGTACTTCCGAAAGTAAACGATGATTGCCGAAGCGCAAATTTTTGGAGAAATCTTTAAAAACCATAGAAAGATCTATGGTAGTAGCATAAGCATAATCAGCCTATAATGTTCCCACTGCTGGGACACTCTGCCTCCTCTCTATGAAACGGAATTAGCTATAATCCACCACGCGGGCCCAGTGCGGGTTGGTAGATGTCTCATGTTTTCGAATTTTTGGTTGTAGGACATGCCGGTTTCCTCACGATGTTTTCCTTCACTGTTTTTGAGAGCAGTAAAAACACATATGTGTACTGTCAAAAAATGATTTATGTACGAAATAAATATCTTTAGCAAAAAAAAAGAACAAATGAGTGGATCAACCTTGAACAAAATGAATGCGATCTTCCGTCCATGCTTATAGTTCATGATAAAACCATCTGGTCATACAACTCTCAAATCTACCGACCTTTGAACTTGATATAAAAGCATAATATCAATGGTACAGACAACAATTAACGCTAAAACTTGCTCTACGAAACTCATCCTTACTGCTATGATTTGAAGGTGTTGGCATTGTCAAATTTTTACCATTGATTGATATGCGATTACTCTTTGCGATACCTATTAGGAAAAAAACTTCTGGGGAGATAAATTAACCTTTTTACTTCAACCAAGATATCAGTCATTATCTGCCTAGCTTTTTCCCATTATGGTGGGGTCGGCTTCCAGTCTAACCGATGCAGCTAAATACCAGCGACTGCCTATCTGACCTCCACAACCCAGTTAGTACTGGGTAATACGATACCCCTTGGTAAGACTGGTTGTCAGACTTTTTGGGCCACTGACTACCTGTAACGACTATCAAAAATCTACAGATGACAGCCGGGACTAACAGCTTAACGTGCTTTCTCGGTAAACTCGGTATGTAATGGGCGATCACCCATCCACAGACCAACCTAGGCAAGCACGGCTTAACCTAAAGTTTGACCCGAGCGGCTGATATTATTTTGCCACGAGCTCCTCAACCAACATATCAGTACAGGCGAGAAAACACAGAACTAAATAAATATACCATGTTTGACATCATTTTGATGCAAATTTTCTTGACAAGCCACAACTTGAACTGCACACATAATGGTCATACTGTACCAGCAAGGCAATGGGGGCTATCGCGTATGAATTCGCCGCTAGAGGCGCTAGTGTAGCGCGGGGGCACCGAAATGTCAGATGTCATAGAAAGTTCACGCTTTGCGTACTTTTTAACACGTATTTTTACAAATATTCACGATTGTGGTCTAGATTGGGCCATTCCTGATTAATTAAGATTTGAAGATTTTAAGTAGCAACTTAGAATCTTAATTTTCAGTACTTGGAGATAAAATGATTTTTAAATGTTTCATGCTTGCTAATTTTATGGAGAATATTGTAAATATATGAACCTGAAGTTTACACTATGTTTTTATACGTAATAAAATAAACTTTTCATGAAGTTATTGGTACTTTATAGTATAAAATATAATTTTTGACAGGACCTTAGTACCCTTAGGACCTTAGACTTGCAGAACTGTCATTGTAAGTAGGTATATCAAAACTCGCCAAGTGATGATCACTATGAACTGTCAACAGAGATACGCAATAGCCCTGCTGGTTTATTCCATAAAGCATTTAGAAGAGGCAATCGGATCGCTTTTAAAAGTTTCGTTTTATAACGACTTGCAATAGAAATAACTAATAGAAATAACTTCTGGCCGAGGCTGATTTATCGGCTGACGCCACAACCTTTAATAATCCAAAAAAATGCAGTTCAAGATTGGCTTAAAGCGAATATTTTATTGCTTATGTTTTGTCTAAAATAAAAACATTTCGTAATATGCAACCCCTGCCGGCCGCGCGTCGACTTTTCATCGTGCATTCGTTCAATTTCGGCTCTTGCCAGAAACCTTCGGCTTTGGCAAAAACTTCGGCTCTACGGGCAAATTTTTTTGGCTTAAGGTGGCCGAATCCGAAGCAAAATAGTGAAGTACATTGGATTATCATAGTGGGTATTCAAAAGTCTACCGTGTAACTGTAAATACTGTCCTAAAGGTACATTTATATAAAACTAAACATAATTACAATGAAATAGGAAGATAATAAAAGCCAGATAACGGCAAGGCCACTGATAAGATAGCATAGATTTGGCACACACCTATAGGCATATAGGTAGTGTTTCATTCCTAATGATATATCTAGTTCCGTGATTGGCTTACAGACATCTGCATATTCTTGTCCCAACTATGTTGGGTCGGCTCTAGTCTTTTGCCCTGATCCCAATTCATTTGCGGTCTGCGCAGCATGTCTTCTTCTTCCATACTTCTCTATTACTCGTCATCTCAGTAGTCACCTCCTTTCTAGCCATATCATCCTTCACACAGTCCATCCATCGTTTCTTTGGTCTTCCTCTACTCTTATACCCATCTCTTATACCCATCCACATTCATACTCAACATTCTCCTCATTCCTCCGCATCACATGCCCATACCACGACAACCGATTACCACACAACTTTTCAGTCTCCGGCGCCTCTTTTAGACTTCCTTTTATACAGCTGAATACCAGTATTTTACATAGAGCGACGGCCTATCTGACCTCCACAACCTGTTGCTGTTTAACACGAATCCCATTGTTAGGACTGGCTGTCAGACTTTCGGGTTTCGACTTGTCTCATCTGCCTAGCCATTTCTCAACTTCATTGGCGTCGGCTTACATTATTTAGTTGAATACTATACGGATTGGAAGGAACACCGATGCGGAAACTGTTACCACGTATTCAGTACATTATTCTGAGCCTCTTATATAGAAATTTTTCATCGGTGATACAAAACAAAAATTGCTATTCTGTACATTTTGACCGTGTTGCACTTTTGTAGGAAACAGCTTTTTTTTTAAAGGGAGCCCGCGCAGTTTTAAATTATTTATGAGTTTGGTTCCTTCATAATTTCTAGTTACAATATAAAATTAACTCATGACAAGATTTGTACTATACTTAAAAATGGTAAAATATTTTTTTGAGAAACAAAAAACGAAGTTAAAAAAAACACAAAAATAACTTCAGTTTCGGAAGTCGGTGGCAAAAAGTCAATGATTTAAACAAAGTCACCGACTTCCGAAAGTAAAGTTATTTTAGACATTTTTGTTGTTTTTTTATTTATATTGTGTCCTCTGTGTCCTGGAGGGCCAGGGCCGGATTAACCATTAGGCAGAGTACACAACTGCCTAGGGGCCCCACATAAAATAGAGGCAACCGCGCGCAAAAAAGAAATTGAAAATGTTCCTTGGAGTGAAAAAAAGGCATTCATTTAAAGTTACAAAACAATTTGTGAAAATGTGAAGCTTGGTCTATCCACTTGAGTAAACAGTAATTAGTTTACTATCAGTTCATAGAAACTTTTTGTTTAAACTTAGAAGTGTCGGTCACTTGACACCCGCCGCGCGTTATGAAAAAGTCAGGTATAAGCGCTGCTGATGATCTAGCAATTGCAGCATAAGGTTGAGATAACCATGGTGTTGCTATATCATATCACTGCATACATTGAATTTATAGAACAGGACAGGATACCAAATTAAGAGTCGATCACACATCTGGAAGTTACTCACATCCCTTCATCAACGTGAAAAGAGCTAATGATCTTCAAAAAAGGGCCCGAGAGTTGCATTGTCTAGGGGCCCCGACATGGTTAATCCGGCCCTGTGCAGGGCTATTACGTATCTCTGTTGACAGTTCTATTACTCAATACTACAACTCATGCAACTTTATTTACATTTCACAATGTGTACTTAGGTGGTAGGTTAAAAAAAATGTGACTATGATTGTGTTGTGTCTGTGTGTGTGTTTTGGATTGTGATTGTGTGTAAGTGATGATTACTTGGCGAATTTTGATATACAATGACCGTTTTTGTTGGTTTCAACTGACGCTACCCGTGCAGAACTGTCATTGTATATCAAAACTCGTAACTACGAACTGTCAACAGAGATACGCAATAGCCCTGCTGTTGTTTGTTTATTACAGAAACTGATGGACGCTTATTTTACTCCCCGGTAGGTACTGCTAGACACAGAAGAAGCGGTCACCCATCGTATTTTGATGACAAAACCTTGAACAGCTTAACCTTGCAAATAAGTTGATCTCTGCAATTTAAATAGGGTTTTATCTTCCGGTACAAAAATACACAAGTATCTAAGTATCTGTATACATTTATATACATACACATAGTAACATCATTAAGATAATTATAGGTTTAACACCAAAACGAGTCACGATTACTTGATTAAAAAACTGGTCAAGTGCGAACAGATTTTAGCATCGAATGTTTTAAAAAATTGTTGCCAGATTATTGTTGTTGTAGTTGTTTATTGTTGTTGTTTGTTGTTGTTGTAGAATTGTTGTTTTATTTTTGTGTTTTGTTTTAAAGTTAATCCTTTTTTTTCTGCTATACTTTCATTGGTATTTAACGTTTAATTTTGCAGTAAAGTAATCTTTATTACGGTTGTCATACGGTTTATGTCAGAGGTAAAATGAATATCTACAAAAAAATGAAAACCGGTACTAACCAAAAGTAAGAACCATGAAGGTATAGGAAATAGGAAGAACATGGAACTATTTCATCACCTGCCGAGCCTTTTCCCAACTATGTTAGGGTCGGCTTCCAGTCTAACCAGATGCAGTTGAATACCAGTACTTTACATGGAGCGACTGCCTATCTGACCTCCACAGCCCAGTTAGTATCGGATAATACGATACCCCTTGGTAAGACTGGTTGTCACACTTTCGAGCAAGAGATTGACAGCCACGACCAACAGCTTAACGTCATGCTTTCCGAGGCACGGAGGAAACGCGGTATGTAATGGGCGGACACCCATCTACAGACCAACCTAGGCAAGCGCCGCTTAACCTGAAGACCGACCCGCGCGGCTGTTTTTATTTAACCACAGCTTCTCGAGGACCAAACAAACGCAGAAATACCTAACGAGACCCTAACCAAAGCGTTATTTATGCATATTTTTCCTCATAATCCGCAGTAGCCGTGTTACCGTCTAATACAGCGAGGCCATGTGTTTGCGAATTACACGTCTCATGGACATGACAGCCGATTTCCGTGATTAAGGCTGTGGTATATAGCAAGCAGAGCGAGCGCGGCGAAACCTAAGAGATAATTTACCAGCGTAAACCGCGAAATTCAAATTTTCTTACGTTTTTTGCAATTTGCAGGTCAGTGTCTGGTTGTATGTTGGTGTAAATATCTACGAGTACTGTAGGCATCCGTCTAGGTATAAAGTGCGCAAATTTGCTGTCACTTGGGACTGCAGGAAAAAACACAGAAAAACAGATAGTATCACGTGAATTATAATTCCTTCAGAAAGTGTGCGTTCGTGCAGAAATAAAGCACACAATAATTATATTTTTAAGTCTAAAATAATAATAAAAAAAAACTTAAAAAAAAAATAGTAGCCCATCAGTATCGGAAACAGGGTCCAAGCTAGCTGCGGTCAGGGCTCCAGTGAGAGGAACCTCCTAACAATACGAGCCGTGTCCAGGAGTACCGCTTTCTGAATCAAGCCCTTGATCCAGCTGCCTAACGAGAGCCTCCCCAGGAATTAGTTAAGTGAATCTATATAATCTATTTAATAATACTTCTAGTTACAATGTCAAATAGATTTATGACAAGAATCTGTGTGGTATAGTGTGTCACTTTTCAGATACCTTGGGCACATTTTGGCCGAGAACCTGTCTGATGACGAGGACATAGAAAGAGGGCGAAGGGCGTTGTCGGTTCGATGTAATATGCTGGCCCGCAGGTTTGCTAGGTGTACTAAAGACGTGAAAATTACGCTGTTTAAGGCATACTGCCAGACGTTTTACACCTGCAGCCTGTGGGTCAGATATACGCAGAAAGCCTACAACGCCCTCCGTGTTCAGTACAACAATGCTTTCCGGGTGCAGGTGGGGCTTCCGCGGTTCTGTAGTGCGTCGGGCATGTTTGCCGAGGCTCGCAAAGATAGTTTCGAGGCTGTCATGCGCAAGAGAACGGCGTCCCTAATGCGTAGGATACGTGGAGGCTCCAACAGCATCCTGAAGGTTATTGTGGAGAGGCCAGACTGCCCTTTTCTGATGCACTGGTCCCGTAGGCATAGCTGCGGGCACGGTGCTGAGGAAATATCCATATATGAATTAGTTTGCTTTAGTAGTTAAGTTTAGGGTAAATTAAAGTTAGATTAATGTAATGATGACAATGAAATTAGGTTAAATTGTAATAATTAAGTAAATTGATTTTTTCACATAATGTCGTACTAACATAGCTCCTAAGTACTCGCTACTAACCCCTATGGACTTTTGTTCGAAATAAAGATTTTTGATTGATTGATTGATATAGTAAACTGAACAGGTTAAAATAGAAAACTTTTTGCAAAAACAAAAAAACAATAAAAAAGTCTAAAATAACTTTACTTTCGGAAGTCGGTGGCTTTGTTTGTTTCAATGACTTTTTTGCCACCGACTTCCTTATTTTTTTTTTTTGCTAATATCTTTTTTGTAACTATCACTAGACTTAAGGTGGATGCGCAAGGGTAGCCCGCGAAATTTAAATTTTCTTACGTTTATTGCAATTTGTAGGTCAGTGTCAGGTTGTATGTTGATGAAAATATGAATCGCGCCAGTAGCACGTATGGAGTTACAGAATTATAATCATTCAAATCATCAATACAGCTCTCCAAGTTCATGTAATCACATTCAATAGCTATTTCATGAAAAAGTCACTTTTTGAGATTATATGAACTTGGAGAGCTGTATTGATGATTTAAATGATTATAATTCTGTAACTACATACGTATTACAGGCGCGACTCAATTTTCATCAACATATAACCTGAAACAGACCTGCAAATTGCAAAAAACGTAAGAAAATTTGAATTTCGCGGGCTACCCTTGCGCTTCCACCTAGACATCTGTAATCTAAATTTATACTAATATTATAAAGAGGTAAACTTTGTGAGGTTGTAGGGGGTAATCTCTGGATCTACTAATTGTAATTCTACTGATTTCACTAATAGGAAGTTACATTACACCCGAATGCCATATGCTATATTTACAACGTGCCCGTGGTATAATTTCCTACCAAAACGCGAGCGAAGCCGCGAGTAACAGCTAGTTTATCATAATTTGGTAGAGGTGTTGATGTTCAACACTCTATTTAGCGTTGAGAGTTGATTTTGTAACAGTGCAATGATATTTAGTTATTCAGTTATTTGTCGCTTAGGGTACCTAATGAATCGGCGGCGGCGACCTCTCGCGTCCGGCCCTGGTTCAATCCATGGTCCGGAGCGAGAGGGAATGGGACGCCGTCACCTCCTTCTGCGAAACAGTCATGCTAGCGAAGGAGGTGGCGGGACGTGAGAGGGAGAGAGCCTCACGTCTCAGCCGCCGCGGGAGACGCACCTGGCGTCGGGGGCCACGTGGTGGCCCCCGACGACCGCGCGCGAGTGTTCCACGCGCGAAACGCGCAAACAGGAAGAGTTCCGTAAGGACCGATGCCTGCCAGGGTTGCGGGACTGTTCGAAAGAGATACCGCGGCCTGGAACACAAAGGGCAAAGGAAGGAACATGGATGGGTTTTAGTCAGTAAAAGTCTGACACTCCCTTCTGCTCAGCCCAGAGCGGGAGGGGTTATTTGATGATTTCCCAACAGAAAAAAAAAAAAAAAAATGTTACCTGTGAAAACCAGCTGAATATTTTTCTAGCTTCAAAAAAAAACGCAACGCGCTCCCTGTAGTATACCAAAGGTTTTAAACAATAAATTGTGCAAAAAATCGTACCTGTTGAACACTCGCCATGTTTTTTAGTCGCCGATAAGTTCAAAGGCCATTTTTTGTGTTTACCAACATATACTTTGCCTGTTTATAAAGCACTTATGTTTAAAACCGTTCGGAATCTATAATTAAGTAGTGGCGAAGAATGTGATAATATTTTGGTAGCTCAGGACACGCTAGGTACAAAATTATTTAATTTATTACTGAAGAAAGAAAAAATGAAGTATTTATAAGATTCACTGGACAAAACAAAAAAAAATGGCTGAATCAATACATCTATGTATATCTATACAAATAAACAAAATTGATGTGCCTGTTTGTGATATCAAAATAACAGCTTTTTACGGTAGTTTTGACAAAAACACGTTTTTTTGTTATCTGTCTTTCTGTTTGTTCCGGCTAATCTCCGAAACGGCCGGATCGATTTTGACGCGACTTTTACTGGTAGATAGCTGATGTAATAAGGTCTAACATAGGCTACTTTTATTTTAGAAAATTGATTAGGGTTCCGTACAAAAAAATAAAACCCTTGAAATTGTTAACAAAATCTGACTCAAACGGCTAATCTCCGAATCGGCTCGACCGATTCTGGCGGGACTTTTACTGGCAGATAACTGATGTCATAAGGAGTAACTAACGCTACTTTTATGTCGGGCCTGTGGACGGTGAGCTAGCTGGCGATGGGCTAGCTCGCCCTCCGTCCGTCTTATGACGACAGGCCGTGTCGACGGCGCGTTCGTGTTCCACGCGCGCATCAAAGAGATGTCAGCAAACAGGAAGGGGTCCGAAAGGACCGATGCCTGCCAGGGTTGCGGGACTGTTCGAAAGAGATACTGCGGCCCTGGAACACAAAGGGCAAAAGAAGGAACATGGAATATAGGCTACTTTTATGTTAGAATAAGAATCAGGGTTCCGTGGAAAAAATTAAAACCATTGAAATTGGTAACAAAATTCGATTAAAAAAGGGAAGTAATATTTTTTTCACACGAACGAAGGTCGTATGCAACAGCTAGTTAACTATAAAACCAAATAGTTGGGTGCACTATTAGGTACACCTCTGCCTTACCCGTTGGGGATAACAGACGAGATTTTATGCCTGCCAACATAAACTGGTAACGTCACAAATTGCCTGTGACAACGCTCAATCGATTTCCATATAAATATTATATCAAAACCTTGGCCTTAGTCAAAGTGCTATTAATAAATCAATAACAAAATGTCAGACTTCAATTTTTTAACAAAACATTACGCTTGTGTGCTGTTATGTGATTTATTCTTCGTTCGTCCTAAAGTTTTGTCCCACATTCCAAAAAATTCTTAGTTCGTCCCATATCACTATTGAAGTTTTGCTTCGTCCCAAATTACAAGAACTTAAAAGGTACAAGTCATCAAAAAAAATAATGTGCATCACGGGAGCTAGCGTGAAGTGCAAGGCTGACATACATTTAGGATTGTATTCTGTTCACGACACGTTCTCTTAAGTTATGGCCAATAACCTCAAGAAAACTACTAGGCTAGCATGAACCCAAGATGGTATTGTATTGTATTGTATAGCATCATAAATCTGTTATGTATATGGTGATATAATATTGAAAAATATGTTGTTTTTCTATTTCGTGTAACTAATTAAGTATATGGAATAGGCATTTAAATTTTGGTATATGTTTTTTTGACTCTCTTTGGTCTCATATCGTGTAAAAGGAATACACTATTCAATAAAAAAAAACTCGCTACAAAAAAAAAAAAAAAGTTATATCAATTTTTTTACTTTTTTCGACATCACGGCGTAACGCTTAAGAGTTATTCAATAGAATTTACTTTGAAACATAGAGAGTTATGTTATCAAAGTTTGGTCAAAGTACTTTTAAATTGAATTCATTTCTTTTGTTAAAAAATGCGTAAATTCGTTTTGGCACTTACGTCGTTTTATTCCGAGCGAACGCACATTACGTCTTTGATCTTTGACAGTCGTTTGCAGGTAGTTAGTGTCCTGAAAGTCTACAACCAGTCTTACCAAGGGGTATACCATTACTTAACTGGGTTGTGGACGTCAGATAGGCAGTCGCTCTATGTAAAGTACTAGTATTCAGTAGCTGCACCCGGTTAGACTGGAAGCCGACCCCAACATATTTGGGAACAGGCTAGGCAGATGATGGTGATGATTTCAGACTGCCTCGCTGGTGGTTTCGATTCCGAGGTGTGGTAAACATTGGAGCTGTGTCCGGTTGACGGCAATAATAATAATATATCATTTAATTCAGGTAACAAAGACCCATAACATATATACCTTTACGACTATCATACATATTTATAAAAAAACAGAAAATATAACTATTGTATACGGCGTCGTGTTGCGCTGCGTGGTGTCACGTAGCCTTCCGCGGAAACGTCGATACATGACACCCTTCGGCCAAAACTCTTCCTTGAGGAAGGTCTCAATATGATGAGTCGGACCTCGCACCACGAACGACTTGCAATTCGTGTTGTGGCGCGACTCCAACTTCTCAACCCTCAAGGTCCAGCTGGTCTTCGATCGGACATACTCCACGATCTCCTCAACCTTCGTGGTGTGATGTAGCCGGGACACATAAAGCTGCGTCGCCCGAATAAGCCCGATCGCTTTCTATTACATGGGACTTAGAAGGGAAGCGACAGGGTAGTCCGCGAAATTCAAATGTGTAACACGATATACTTTGAAAAACTTTTTTTTCTTTTTCTAATTTATCCCCCAAAATTGGCCCCCATGTTTAAAATTCATTAATTTACGTTACACGTCCGTCTTTGATTACAAATCGCACCTCCGCTCAAATAGTGTCATAAGTCAAAAAAGCAAACTTTTGAGAAAAAGGCGTTTGAAATTTATTCCTACGTTTTTTTTCACTTTTAGGGTGTTAAATCGAAAAATAACAAAATTATCGCCATAAGTTTTTTGGAAAGTTACAATGGTTTTTAAAGCTCTATAAAATAGTGTATTAGTTATCCTGAAAGAATGAAAAAAAAATGAGTTGTGACACTATATGGATAAAAAAACGAATAATTTACGAAATATTGTTTAATTATAATGAATTAACAATAATCAACAGTACAAAATTAAACAGGAAAGTACCTAAGTCTCATATCTAAGGAGAACATCTATAGAATCTTCTAATTAGAATTAACTTCAAAATAACTCTCAAATTGTTATAAAAACCAGCAAATTGTTATGAAATGTGACAGTTTCATTGCGAAATAAAATAAGATGTTTCCATAGCCTTAAATACGTACACTGTCATAACTCGACAAACAACACTATATACGATATTTAGTTAAACGACCACCTGGCGCAAGCCGAGACAAGACACTGTTTTTGTTTGGTATGACATAACTTTCACATAACATTATAATGACACTAGTACCATCTAGGGATAAATATTTAAACCATAAGCACGACACTATTTGAGATAAGATTTTGAAGTTTTCTGAAAAAAATGGTGCAATAAAAATGTTTTTTTTTTTTGAGTTATGACATTATTTGAGCGGAGGTGCGAAATGTGTACCAAATTTCAACTCAATCGGTCCAGTAGTTTCGGAGTAAATTGGCTGTGACAGACGGACAGACAAAGACGCGATTGATCCTATATGGGGTTCCGTTTTTGCCTTTTGAGGTACGGAACCTTAAAAAGAAGTACTTATTCTGAAGTAGGTATAGTGAATTGTCTATCTGACATACTCGAATTCAAGCAGCATCGAATATAGCTATTAATGGTAAGTAGTTCATAATTTTATCTATACTTTAGCACTGGGCACTTGTTTAATACAAGTGCACAGGTAAACAAAGATTCTATGAACAGCGTTGATGGGACACCGACGCACAAATGGTTACCATGTATTCTGTATCGGTTTAGTAATTTGGTTGTTTTCCTCACGTTAATTGCCACATCACGCGACGTCGCGTGAAGCCGCTTTGATGTTCACGCGACGTCGCGTGATGGTGCCTCAATTATGTATGAGCCATAATATAACAGCCGAAGGGTATTGGGTTCTGGTATTTGCCACTAGGGAAGACATTCAACGAGTTTTTATTTTGACCATCTAGGTTAGTTTAGCATTTTGACTTGGCAATGATCGTGTTAATACGTCTTTTTTCTTCTTGGGCGATGTCGATGACATGATCATCTCTAAATAACTTCTAGGTAAAATATAAAAATTAATTCATGACAAGAATTTGTGTGGTATACCACAACTAAAAAGGGTAAAATAAAAAAAATTCTGCGAAAAAAAACCGACTTCCAAGAAAATAATAAAAACCTCTAAAATAACTTAACTTTTGGAAGTCGGTGGCAAAAAAGTCAATGAAACAAACAAAGACACCGACTTCATAAAGACAAGTTATTTTAGACATTTTTTGTATTTTGTTTTTGGAAGTTTTTTTTTTTTTTCGCAGGTAGTTTTTTTGTATGGACATTGTCAAAACGTTACATTTACTCTTCAGGTAAAAGTTATCTAATGATTGAAAAATCAGTCGTAATACACACAGTACAGAAGCCAGCACATCAAGCTACCCGTAACTGTCAAATTTTCCGAATCAACCTTGAACAACTTTAGCGATAAAGTTGAAAATCGAATGAAAGAAATTTGACAGACTGTAGTAGCTTGATGTGCTGGCGGCGTCTGTACAATACTTAACAAGTCAGTCGCGTGTCAAAACACGTGGTTTTCATAGAAGAGCAAACACTCTGATGACGATAAATTATATGATAGCAGATACCACAGGATAGCAATTATTGACGAGCTACGTCAATCGTTTGAGCGCACTTTGTTTTATTAATTACTAGCTGTTGCACGCGGCTTCGCTCGCGTTTTGATCGGAAATTATCCCACGGGCACGTTGTAAATATAGCCCATGGCACTCGGGGATAATGTAGCTTCCTATTAGTAAAAGAATTTTCAAAATCGGTTCAGTAGATCCGGAGATTACCCCCTACAACCTCACAAACTCACAAACTTTACCTCTTTATAATATTAGTATAGAAGTATAGATTACAGATGTCTTTCTAGTGATAGGTACAAACACATATTTGCAAAAAAAAAAATAAGGAAGTCGTTGCAAAAAGTCAATGAAACAAACAAAGCCAACGACTTCCAAAAGTAAAGTTATTTTAGAGTTTTTTATTGTTTTTTTTGGAAGTCGGTTTTTTTGAAAAATGATATTTTTTTAACCTGTTTAGATAATACCACACAAATTCTTGTCATGAATAGATTTGACATTGTAACTAGAAGTACTGATAAAGAATCATGTCAACATAGGCCAAGAAGAAAAAGCAATAAACTACTGAACCGATTTTGATTTTTGATGAAATTTCTATGGGACTATCGGAGTGTATCCGTATAGATCTATCACATAAAAAAAAAACGATTTTTTATTTATTTATTTAAACTTCATGTAATAGTGGAGGCGGACTTAATGCCACACTTTGGGTCAAATAGGACAGCATTATGATAGAGTACAAAGAAAAATACTTTTTTGTTAACATAAATTGATATAGGTACTTACATATATAGATAGATTTTTTTTTCAAATCGGTTCATAAATGACGGAGTTATAACTTATGAGGTACTTAACAAATGTGAAAAAAAAACAACCGAATTGAGAACCTCTTCATACACTGTTTTATACTTTCACGCTTTACACTTGTACACATAAACTGTCACTTACGGGATATCTTCCGTGATTGTCTGTAATTTCACAGAAGATATCCCTTAGGTGACAGTTTATGTGGAACCTCTTCGTTTTTTTTCGAAGTCGGTTCAAAATGAATCGAAAGTGAAAAATTGATTCATCAGTGAACCAATCTAAAATTATCTTTTAAACCAACTTCTAAAAAAGAACAAGGTTATGTATTCCACCAGCATCTTTTTTTTTCATGTATGTGACTTCCAATTCAAATTTTCTTACGTTTTTTTTGCAATTTGTTGGTCAGTGTCCGATTGTATGTTGATAAAAACATGATTCGCGTCCGTAACAAGTACCTATGAAGTTACAAAATTATGATCATTAATACAACCTCAAAGTTCATTTAATCTCATTCAATAACTATTTCATGAATAAAAAATAAAGTTAAAAAAACTATAACTCGACTACGAAAACAAGAATTTGTGTGGTAAACTAAAACTGAAAAATCACTCTATAATTAAAATCGGTGTTTTTTGTTTCGGTTTGTAGCCTATGTTCCCAGGCTATAATAACGAATCGATTGACACCTTATTCATCAAAATCGGATGAATAGTTTGGCGCTACAGAGGTACACACGTAAATACAAACACATACATAGATTTCTAACATCATAACCCTTCCTTTTGGCTTTGCCATAGTCGGGTAAAAAGTAATGAAACTTAGAGAAAAAATTAGAATCTTGCCCATAATAGAAATAAGCTAAATCAAAAGGCTACGGAAATGTTTATACATATGACCAATTTGTGTGTGCAATGTGTGCCTATACGTGGGTACATTGAGTACCTAGTTACTACATTGAGTAACACGAACTCAATAGCATTAATTTCGCCAGTTGCGTTAGTAATTCTTTCTTATGTAATAGAGATTGGCGGAAAGGCGGACAGCCCAACAACGAATGAGAAATTTATCGATACCTAGATGAATTCATCTTTTATTTTACGAACACGATACGTACGGCTATCGCAGATGAGTTTCCGGCTATCGAGGCGTTCGTGTGTTCCTGTGCAGCGTAATGTCTTCAGAAATGTCAGATGTCATAGTGTTCGCGTTTTTTTATCACGTATTTTTAATAATATTACAGAATATTGGATAAATTGAATTATGCAGACATACATCAGGGTTTTTTATTATTTTCATGAGGTAATTTCATCATTTATGTTTGAGAGACGTGTACATCTGCAAAATTAAAATTAAAGTCATTTATTCAAATTAGGCTGTGTTCAGCACTTTTGGAACGTCAACAAAATAATAATAATAAAAATAAAAATTTTGTTTATTTCTTAACTAAATTAAAATCAACTAGTTGATGATTGGAGCCTCCTTTTAAGCAAAGAATAAGCCTGTATTACGAGTAGGAGACTCCGCTCTTTCATAGCTTGACAATTTTGCAAAAGAACAGAATAGAATACCTATTTAACATTTTTTTATATATTTTTTATATTATACAAGTGTTAGTGTATGGGGATGGAGGGGGTTGTATGTGCTTAGTGTGTTTGTGTGTGTATGTGCGTGTAGGTGCTGTCCTATACAAAATTTCAATACCTACTCGACACTAATGTATGGGGCTGCTGATAATTTTTTTACGATTTCGATGGTGGTCCCATAGAGAAAGTTGTTCAGTTTGATGGTCCGTACCACAGTATTCCATAAGATTATACCCTTTCCGTTACATGCTGTATAATATATCTATACAAATAAATAAAATGGACGTGTCGTAAGTAGCTACTTACTTACATTTATTTATACCCTTTCTGTTACACGCTGTACTTATATCATTTGCAAATCTTATTACCAACCTGTCTTATCTCTCTCTTCATATCTTCACACAGACCTATCAATAGGTGTCTATAAACTTTTGATTAGTAATAATCATATTTCTACATGCTATTCGTGTATGTAATATAATAATGATAAGGATGTAGGTAGGGTGGTGCTGGGTGCATCATCTGCGTAGTCTTTCCCCAACTAAGAGGTGTAAACGGAACCCCTTCACGAAGCCGTCAACCAAGCATTCTGTACATCAAACTAATAACTACGCACAAATTATTGCTTGAAAACGACTTTTTTTTGAGGTGAAAAATCACGTTTTAGTGTAAAATTCAATGTAACGCACGCAAAACACTGTGTCGATGGATGCATTAAATATTACCGGGGTCTTGGATGTATCTAAAGTAAATTAATAATATTAAAAATTTGTAAAAAAAAGTGTCTTGTGAAAAATTTGGTACTTTGACCCCCAATATCTCCGGATCCAGAAGGTTCCCAGATATGCCCTGGCTGGAGGCCTTACTCTCAAGGCACCCATAGGATAGTTCAGTTGCGAGATTTGACCAATACACACCAAGGCAAGTTAAATAAAAGCTTCTAATAATAACAATAAATTTATATCTGCATTTAAAATCGATTTTGCAGTTTTGTCCGCCATGTTTTCATGATTTTCGAAGGCGCTAAATGCCGAAAACGAGGTCAAAATAAAAATCCAAGATGGCGACTGCGAGTTATTTTTTACTAGGTTTCAGAAATTGTCTGACACATGTCTTGCCATGACTGTTAGGGCTCATTTACGACTCATTACGACACGCGGCGCGGCCCGCTTTAAATTCAAACATATGGAGATGTATGAGAGCGTTTACGGAGAAGCGATTTTACGCGCGTTTGCTTGAAATGCAGCGTTGCTCGCAGATGCTACCGCCGCGTCACGAGCTGCGTTCAACGCTGCGTTGCCCGCGGCGTTGCCCGCGGCGGTGCATGCGGCGGCACATGCGCAAATACATTTAAGTTAAGTGACACCGCCGCGCCGCACACTGGTCCCAAATTAAAAAAAAGTGGACATTGATAGTAGACCGCTGATATTTTTTTTTATTGTTGATATAATGATAACAGATAAGGCAAAAAAATATTATTGTCCTACTTCAAATACTTTTCTCTATAAAAAATATTTCTTTTTTTTTTGTATGGGAGTGATTACATTTTACTCAATTTCTCAAAAACCTTAAGCGATGTCGAGATGGCATTCACATATGTTAGAAAACTAATAATTCTGAGTATTTGGCTCGAAGAAACTTATTGCTTATCTCTGCGTACTTTCGAGATAATAGTGACAGAAAATAACAATTTTTTGTAATGTTAATTGTTCGCTTTTTTTTAATCATAGCCTTACTCATATCGCAATAGGTCCGCTGGCCAGCAAAATGGAGCTTCGACGCGAGTTTGCCGGGATAACAAGATGGCCGCCTCTCATGACGTAACGTAATACGGTCACGAATCGCGCGCGTACACCTCACTCAGTGTACAACTAAATGTGGTTGCGATAAGACGTGTCCTTATTTTTTCTGTGCGCTTGAAGAAATGCTTGTTGTTTGTTTGTTTTGTTATTGTTGTATTTTGAATCTTTGGATTTTAAAATCAAATAATTTTTGTTTGTCTTTCTTTCGTCGAATTTGTTTTCGTAATTTTTTTTGTTAAAATCAAAGTCACTTTGTCTTTGATATCTTTGATTCTAATTTGTTTTCAATTTTCCTTAAAATTATAATATGTCCGCATTTGTCACCAACTTAGACTTATACGTTGTTCTTAAATCAGGAGGTGGTTTTAAAAATGTCGAATTTTTATTTAATGCCCTTATTGAACGTATTGGTGTTGAATTGTCTTCCGAAGATTTGAGTAATATTAAATTATTTTGTCGTAATTTTTCAAG
Organism: Eugnorisma glareosa; assembly: GCA_947578425.1. Lineage (NCBI taxonomy): Eukaryota > Metazoa > Arthropoda > Insecta > Lepidoptera > Noctuidae > Eugnorisma > Eugnorisma glareosa. Next base: position 4,415,058 of record OX387984.1, read on the forward strand.
TAATATCTCAAAAAGATGGTCTGCTTCCAGTAGAGCTCAAAAGACCTTTCTTAATAAAAATTCAGACTGGTTACAATCCCAAATAGTTTGGCCAAAATGTCAAAATATCGATTTAAGCAGCATTTTTAAAGTTGCCGAGGAAGTAATTCCAAATTTCGAAACGCAAGTGGATACTCATCAATTAAGTTATGGTACAAGTAAAAAACCATTTGTTGATATATCTGATAAACAGAAGAAAAGGCGTTCTCTAACACTTCTAGATCACACAGAGGAGGAATTAGTTTATGCTTTATGTGCCAAATTAAAAGAGTCTAAAAAAACAAAATTAGCAGCTATATTAAACGAACTCAGCCAAAACAAGGAAAAATGTGAGATGGTACATGATGTACTATTCGCTAAAAAGACTGACAAACCGTGTTTACCAGATGATAAAACGTTAGCGCTTTACACCTCAACAAATTTGTCAAAATGGCAATATCGAAATTTAAGAACTATTCTTGCTTCAGAGAAAATGTATGGTCTTCCATCCTATCAAAAGCTCCTGGAAGCTAAAAAAACTTGTTATCCTCCAGAGTCAGACATAACTGTAACTGAATCTGATGCTAAGATAAGACTTCAATCGCTTCTAGATTTGACAACTAATAGGATATTAAAAACAATTCAGCACAACTCTGCCGACAAAAAATCGCTAAAACTAATAAGCAAATGGGGTTTTGACGGGTCATCTTCTCAAAGTAATTATAAACAAAAGTCACACTCCGACACTAAAATTGACGATTCTTCAGTTTTCATGATTAGTTTGGTTCCGCTTCGTTTGGAAGAAGAGAGTGGTACTATCTTGTGGCAAAATCCTGCTCCCTCTTCAACAAACTATTGTCGTCCAATTGGCTTTATATTTGCAAAAGAAACAAATGAATTGATAAAGAAGGAAAGTGCATCCTTAGAGGAAGAAATTCGTAATCTTGTTCCCACAATTGTAGATAATTTTGATATACATGATTTGTACATGACTATGATTGATGGGAAAATTTCTACTGTGATTTCCAATACTTCTTCTGCAGCTGTTTGTAATATTTGCAATACCCCACCTAGCAAAATGAATGACTTGGACTTTGTATCCAAAAGACTCATCAGAGAAGATATGTATAAATATGGTCTGTCTTCGCTTCATATGTGGATAAGATGTATGGAATGTATTTTACACATTTCGTACAACTTAGACTTCAAAAAGTGGGCTGCACGAAAAGAAGATAAATTGTTAAAAGAAATTAAAAAGAATTTGACACAAGAAGAATTCCGGGAAAGAACTGGTTTGTTAATTGACATAGTAAAACAGGGATTTGGTACAACCAATGACGGTAACACGGCAAGAAGGTTTTTTGAAAATTATGAAGTATCTGCTAAAATAACGGGTATCCACCCTGATTTAATCAAGAGATTTGCAGTCATTTTACAAACAATTTCATCTGGTCAACTTATTAATACCAACTTGTTTAGGGAATCTTGTAAAGAAACAGCAATGCTATATGTAAACTTATATCCATGGTATTACATGCCTTCAAGTGTCCATAAATTGTTGATACACGGTGCTGATATTTGTGAAAATTTCTCCTTTATTCCGATAGGCATGCTTTCCGAAGAAGCTTCCGAAGCGAGGAATAAAGATTTCCGGAATGTTAGAATGGCACATACAAGAAAAATCGGTAGAGTTCAGACTAATTTAGACATTATCCACAGCTTTCTAATTAGCTCAGATCCTTACATCAGCCATATCAAACCAAAGTTTGCTCGTTTACATAAACAGTTGTTTCCAGAGGCTAGTGCTTTGATCTTGAACAATGAATTGCTTTCGTTGGAAAACGAGGAAATAGAGATTTCTCAAGAGAATATAGACCCAAATATTAATCTTTCACCATAATATTTTTTCAGAATCGTTTGTGAACATATTCAACTTTATGTTTGCAGCTTTATTTGTCTTCATTTTGATTGTTTTTTAGAACTGATGAAAGTACTCCTTCAGAAAGGTCATAGCTTTTCAGTCATTAGTGAGCCCCCATAACCTCTTTTACAGAGAAGTCTCTTTTTACTTATTTGACATTACACATACATTATAATTATGTGCTAAAGTAAGGCTATGATTAAAAAAAAGCAAAAAATTAACATTAAAAAAAAATGTTATTTTCTGTCACTATTATCTCGAAAGTACGCAAGTTTCTTCGAGCCAAATACTCAGAATTATTAGTTTTCTAACATATGTGATTGCCATCTCGACATCGCTTAAAGTTTTTGAGAAATTGAGTAAAATGTAATCACTCCCATACAAAAAAAAAAGAAATATTTTTTTTACAGAAAAGTATTTGAAGTAGGACAATAATATTTTTTGCCTTATCTGTTATCATTGTATCAACAATAAAAAAAAATATCAGCGGTCTACTATCAATGTCCACTTTTTTTTAATTTGGGACCAGTGTGCGCCGGGTCGAACGCGGCGTTCAACGCGGCGGCACACGCGCTAATATGGCAGTGCCCGCCGCTACGCCAAAATAGAACTTGATGATTGCATGTTCAATTTGAATCGAACTAAAGATTGATGTTTAAAATAAATCTACAAGCCTTTCGTGCAAGTTGCGCAGCACGTACTCCTTCCCTCCTGCAACGCCGCGTTCACGCCACGGGGCGGCCACCCCTGCTCCTTACGCACCGCACCACGCGCTGCGTCTCCGTAAACAACATCGTACATTGACATATGTTTGTGTTTGGGCGTGCGGTAACGCGGGCCGCTGCACGCGCTGCCTCTCCGTAAACGGAAAAAACGCTCAACGCGCAGCGCGACTTGCCGCGTCTCCCTAAATGAGCACTTACGGTGATTGGTTGACAGAAAGGGCATGGTTTTTCGTTGGATGAATGATATCCACAGGGATCCACGGGACAGAGCGCTGTTTGTAAACAAATTGTCTGTGACAATTGTCTAAAATATAGTACAAATAACGCTGAATCAATAAGAGCAGTGGGTAAATGGAAACTTGGACGTTTACCCAGCTGTTGGATCTAAAAGTGAAAACTTTATTGAAAAACACATTTGTCAATACACAAAAATATCAGTCTGTCTGTCTATGGAAGCCTTTTTCATACGGAGAAAGAACGACCATATAGATCGTGCCATGCTTGATATCTACGACATACAGATGTTATTAAAACTAAACTAAAACTAGCTCATGCCCGCGGCTTCACTCTTGATGATTTTTAACTTGACTGTCCAACATCTGAAGGTGGAAGCGCAAGGCTAGCCCGTGAAATTAAAATTTTCTTACGTTTATTGCAATTTGCAGGTCAGTGTCAGATTGTAAATATGAATCAGTACAACCCTCCAAGCATAGATTAATATACCTTTCCCTCCAAGTTCATTTAACCCCATTGAGTGACTTTTTCATGAAATAGTTATTGGTAGGGGGTTAAATGAACTTGGAGGGTTGTATTGATGATTTGAATGATTATAATTCTGTAACTACATACGTGTTACTGGCGCGATTCATAATTTCATCAACATACAACCTAACACTGACCTGCAAATTGCAATAAACGCAAGAAAATACAAATTTCACGAGCTACCCTTGCGCTTCCACCTTAAGAGCAGAGTTGTAATTTATTCCATCGCCTCTACTCTCAAAACGGTGAAGGAAAACATCGTGAGGAAACCGGCACGTCCTAGAACCAAACATTCAAAGACATGTGACATCTACCAACCCGCTCTGGGCCCACGTGGTGGACAACCCACTCCCTATCATAGAGAGGAGGCTTGAGTTCCAGCAGTGAGAACATTATAGGCTGATTATGTTGTCGTATGAAATGATGAGGTGACAAGTAATAGAGAAGTATGGAAGAAGAAATAGAAGCTGAATTGGAACTGGGCCGTCTGTCGCATGCCGGAGGAGCTATGAGCTAAAGTAACCACACAACGGGTCCCAAACAGCAGGAAACGGCAACGCGGCAGGCCAAAAGGAGATGGTGATGGCGGGGCGAAACTAGACTCTCTTCACAAGGATTGGCGAGAGACACTGGATAGGGATAAAGACGGAAGGGAAGCCTTCGCCCTGCACAAATTGCTGATAATAATAATAAAATGGCCTTGATTCAGAAAGCGGTACTCCTGGACACGGCTCGTATTGTTAGGAGGTTCCTCTCTCTGGAGCCCTGACCTTGGCTTGTAGTAGCTTGTGGCAGCTTGGACCAGGGTCCCGATACCGGTGGGCTACAATTTTTTTTTTTTTTTTTATATGTAATATTTAAAATGTTAATAATTTGTGAAAATGAGAAATAAAGGACACAAAATTGAAAAAGAAGATATTTATTTATTTATTAAAACTTTATGCAAAAGTAAAAAAAAAACTGTACGAGTACAAAGGCGGACTTAATGCCTTGGGCATTTTCTACCAGTCTACCTTAGGGTGATGTAGAAACAACACACAGTAGGTGCAATAACAGAAAAAAACACTAGAAAATATTTATAACTAAAACATATAAGAATAAATACATAAATACATACATGTAACAAAATATATAAAGTTAAGAGAGTTAAACAAGAAAAACTACCAAAACTTAGTTCTGAGACGAATCTGCCAACTTCTTGTGTATATGTTCTCGAGCTTTCACTTTCAAAGTGAACCGACTGGTCACCGTCCTGATACTCTGAGGGAGCGCATTCCAAAGAAAGACCGCCTGGACAAAGAAAGAAGATTTTATAAAACCAGAGCGGTGAGAAGGACATCGTAGAAGACAGTTATAAGCGGAACGAAGATTCTTGCTGTGCGCAGAGCATAAGTATTGACAATTAGAAGTCAGATAAGAAGGAGAAGTAGGTTTGTGAAAACAGGGTTGTCAAGGCCCTCAATGCTCTGCGCTGTCAGATGTCGGCTGTTGGATGTCGGAGATATGCTGCGCAGACCCCAAATGAATTGGCACAACGGCAAGAGAATAATGAAGATGTTATCGTATGAAATGCACGCCTCGCTATTAAGGTCTTCACTTCTTTGCGTGTCGATAGACTCAAATAATACCCGACCAGTATAAAGGGTGTACCAAGACCCTTAACGAAGCCAAAAGGCACTTGTTCTCCTCGTCATTGCGATCATTTGTTTGTTCTAGACCATACCTGGGAATCTTCTAGTTACGGAGATATTGGGGGTCAAAGTGCCAACTATTTCTCAAGTTTTTTTTTTAAACACATGTTTTTAATGTTAGGTTTTTACTTTGAACATCTCCACGGTCCCCGTACTATTACTAATGCATCCACCAGCACAATGTTTTGAGTTCGTTACATTGAATCCTACCGTAAAACGTGACTTTGCACCCCAAAAAAATGCATATCCAGCAATAAATCTTGCGTAAAGTTACTTAGTTTGATGTACAGAATGCTTGGTTGACGGCTTCGTGAAGGGTCTTGTTATATCCTGTAATGCCACCTGCATAGGTCTGTCGTGGGCTACGTTTAAATCTTGGAAGATGCACGTGGGAGAGGTTACGTTCAAAGCTGGTTTAGTGATTGACATACCAGAGTTGGCGGGTGGTGATGCCGTTGTTGTTGGGCTGATAATTGCCTTTGGGTTTGAGTCATCGTGGTGAAAGGATTAGTCAGCTAGACTCTGGGTTACCGAGTGCTAGTTGTCCAGGGTATACGCTGGGCGTTTGGAATCGCAGTACGATATTTTTAACGCCGCTCGGACGATGTGAGTGATATTATTTAATACGAGCAAGCAAAACCACGAACAGAATTACTATTCGAAAATGAATGAAAATTTTTATTGAACTAGAACAAATAATTGCTTATTATTTAATATTAACTTCCGTTAAAAATGTGGGATAAGTAAATTTTGAAACACAAAATGCTACACAGTAATTTGAATGAAAACAACAAATAAAAGTATTTTTTTAATAGTTACATGAAATGTGTTTTTTTAATGAACTGTATGCTAATTTAGGATTTTGACACTGATAATAATTAGCAATACGTGTCAAATGTCTAAGACCGCCTTCTTTGGTCTAGGTCGCATGCGCGACTGCTGGGCATGTGGTCCTGGGTTCGATTCCCAGGACGGGCAAAATGTTATTGGGCTTTTCCATCAGGAATTTCTCAGTAGCAGCCACGGAGTCTAGATGTGCGCCCGTTTGATGGCAATAGGCTCGACCCCCATTACAAAAAACGTCTCGTTTAAAAAACCGCCCGTACGTTAATGGAATCCTTCCTTGAATATGGTGTCGAATAGGTACAATGAGGGCTAATGGTTTTTGAGCTTACCAGATGGCGCCACTGTTGATTAAGGTCTTGTCAATAATTCTATTTCATACTTTATAGTACTAATAACTTCATAAACAGTTTATTTTATTATGTATAACAACATAGTGTAAAATTTAGGTTCATATATTAACAATGTTCTCCCTAAAACTAGCAACCATGAAACATAAAAAATCATTTTACCTCCAAGTACTGACAATTAAGATTGTAAGTTGCTACTTAAAATCTTCAAGTCATAATTAATAAGGAATGGCTCAATCTGGACCACAATCGTGAATATTTGTTAAAATACGTGTTAAAACAGCACGCAACGCGCGAACAATCTATGACATCTGACATATCGGTGCCCCCGCGCTACACTAGCGCCTCTAGCGGCGAATTCATACGCGATAGCCCCCATTGTAGCGAATTGACGTCACATAAGTTGCATGTACAATGACGCAAAGAATACGCGACTTGGAATAAACTGTTTACAGTCAATTAAGGATAATAGGTAAATAATAAAACATCGACGCAGAAAATTTTAAATGTCGTACTGAACTGAGTGGGCTGTTGAATTTTAAACTTTCAGCGACGCACCGTGCGTTCTTTTTCCGCCAGCACACTCAATGTTCATTACGGTATTTCATATTTTCTACCGTCGTTGTCAATTGTTTATATTGTAGTTCGTTGAATGGTTGATCGTCACTTTCCGAATTGTTTCTATGACCGTGAAAATGCTCTCAATATTATGTACAATCCTTTCAGAGGTACGGATCTTCAACCACTTACAAAAAATCCTAATAGATTTAAGAGGGAACAGAAGCTGTGATTCTCTACAGGGTATAAATGCACCCTTCACGAAGCCGTCAACCAAGCATTCTGTACATCAAACTAAGTAACTTTACGCAAAGACTTTTTTTTTTGTGGTGAAAAAGCACGGTTTACGGTAGAATTTAATGTAGCGCACTCAAAACATTGTGCTGGTGGATGCGTTGAATAGTACAGGGATCATGGATGGAAGAACGAAACGCTCCATGCGTTTCTTCCTACCAGGAAGCGCCATCTAGCGGTAACATGAATGACTTACACTTACCGACATGATTGTTTTTGTTTCCTTTTTTCTTCTTAGAATTCTTTTTATTACTTTTGCCGCCGGAGGTATTTCAAGTAAAGTAATGGCATTAAAATATTATATTTTTTTTAAAAAAAAACCTTGACAAAATTTTTGAATTTCGACTTCTAATATCTCCATAACTAGAAGGTTCCCAGGTACGGTCCAGTTCAAAAAGAAAAAATCGCAATGACGTGACGGTGATTACTAGTAGGCACTAGTAATCACCGTCACGTCATTGCGATTTTTTAAACCTTTTTTGCAAATATCCTTTTTTTCTTCCTGGTTAATGCCTCTAGGGCCTAGGGCAATATTTTTTTTTTCGTAAAGTCGTGGTTGCTGTAGACATGTCCTTGTCATCTCCGTTTTTTCAGCAAAAAATAAGTAAAAAAAATTTGACCCTCCAAAAATTACAAAAAATGCCTTTTTTTACGGACGTGAAGGACTAGCAGATTTTTCGAAAGGTTTTTATCATAAATGAAATTGTTAAAACCGAGAGAAACACTAAAAAAAAAAATGACAAAAATAATTGAATCGGCTCAGTTTTTGAGGAGACTTTAGGGACTTACGAAACGTTGAAGTTTTCAAAATTTTTGTGATATAATCGGTCTGAGCTGCAGCTGTCTCTATCGCACTCTACGGGGGCAGGCTTGACGCAGCGCGACGGCAACAGTTTCTTGAAATACTTATTTTTCGAATTCCTAACAGGCAAAGTTAAAAAAAATTGTATGCCTTATTGGTGAAATGTGGTGATACCCTATTGAAAACAGGATGTTTTTTTTTTAAGTGGGCGTGATTTTGGAAAAAGATCACACAATAATAATTATTACACCATTCGATAGCGAAAATGTATACAATTGTATTAGAAAAACAAGATGGCGGCATTCATACCGATTTTGGCTACACAACACTATTCATTGTAGTGCTTGACATAATTCAAAATTCATTTTTAGTTTACATTCAATTACTTCGGAAACCGGTTTTTTTTATGTGGATGGGTACATTTTTGACAGAACAAAGTTTATTTGTGAAATTGCATTGAAAAACAAAATGGCGGGGTTAGTTCCGATTTTTTCCTCAAGCCACGCCATTACAAAAGTAAGATCCGCCTGAGCAGTGACTCAATTTGTCATACTTACGTAAACGATAAAGCTAATTGCGTGTGACCTAACATGATAAATTAATGCTTCTAAGTCGTTAACCGTTCAATAATGACTTCAAGTGAAGCATTTGGACCACAAAAATAATAATAAAATCTATCTACAGACTATCAGAAGAATAGGGTAGATGACAAAAAAAATCTATTTAGTCCGTCAGATAGATTTCCAAGAAATATTGGATACGTATTTTTTCTTTTTTCACTTAAACAAAAAATGAAGACGCTACAATGCTTCGAAAACTCGCGTGACGTCACTAGTATGTACACTTTTTACGTACAAGTGACGTCACAAGCCCCCACTTCGATTATTTGATGCGTTTTATCTTCGTAATTTTTTATTGATTTAATAAAACAAAAAAAACCGTAACCAATATTTTTCGATAATCTAACTGACAGTCTAAATAGAATCATTATTTTTTTAAATCAGGAATCCCTATTGTAGAAAAACGTGTGTCCTATGTCTCTCTCTCAGTACCATACATACATGATCAACTGGTGTTTCCTGAAAGATATAACTAGTTTGCGAAACTTTTTTTAACATTTTCTAATTTATTCCCCAAAAGTGGCCCCCATGTTTAACATTCATCAATTTACGTTACACGTTCGTCTTTGGGTCACCGACTTACAGTTACACTTTCAACTCAATCGGTCCAGTAGTTTCGGAGTAAATTCGGTGTAACAGACGGACAGACAGTTATAAGCGAGTGATCCTATAAGGGGTTCCGATTTTTCTTTTTGAGAGAAAAGTGGAAAATAACTTTACTTCCGGAGGTTCACGTCCTTTTTTGACACTTTTGAAGGCTTATTCATATTGTAGGTATTGTATTACATGAGGAGCTCGTGGAAAAATTATAACAGCCGCTCGGGTCGATCTTTAGGTTAAGCCGCGCTTGCCTAGGTTGGTCTGTGGATGGGTGACCGCCCATTACATACCGAGTTTCCTTCGTGCCTCGGAAAGCACGTTAAGCCGTTGGTCCCGGCTGTCATCTGTAGATCTTTGACAGTCGTTACAGGTAGTCAGTGGCCCAAAAAGTCTGACAACCAGTCTTACCAACGGGTATCGTATTACCCAGTACTATCTGGGTTGTGGAGGTCAGATAGACAGTCGCTCCATGTAAAATACTGGTATTCAGCTGCATCCGGTTAGACTGGAAGCCGACCCTAACATAGTTGGGAAATGGCTGCCAAATGATGAGGTATTGTATTACTTTCAACAGCAAAACTAAATTTGTTTTTCACAGTATGTTTTTGAAAAACAAAGTAACTGCTGCAGTTTGGTGAAAAAGTCCCATATCTCAAAAACTGATCATTAAATTTTATTCAAACCAATTTTGGTTGGCTGTTTTTTTTACGTTCTACAATCCTAATTTTTTTTCAGAATTTACCACTTTAAAGTGTCTATCTTTCAAACGATTTACTTTGAGAAAAAATGGTTTTAGGAACCTCAATATCATTTTTAAAGACCTATCTATAAACACCCAAACAAAACATTTTTAACCGATTTAAAAAAGGAGGAGGTTCTCAATTCGTCGGAATCTTTTTATTTTTTATGTATGTTCCCCGATTACTCGAAGATGGCTGGACGGATTTGGATTTATTTTTTTTAGTTTGAAAGGGTATACTTCCCAGGTGGTCCCATGATCATCAATTCAGGATCTGATGATGGGATCTTGGAGAAATAGAGAGGACTCACTTGAAGCGATTTGGGTAGTTTATGGAAGAGTTCTCGGAGTGGTCCCATTTCAATTTGGTGAAGATCTGATGAAGAACTTCGGAGATAGGCAACGGAACTCCTTAATAAATAATAGCAAATGGTCTGGGATTGCTGAAATCTCATGTTTGTCTATTGTTTACACCAGTTCATAGCATAACATCACGCCGGTACGCTGTGAAGGTAAGCACATGTGAACCACTAAAAAGCGAAAAATAAAAAACTTTTTTGGAAAAAATTAAACCGACTTCAAAAACAAAAAAAAAAACAAAAAAAAAATGTCAAAATCTATGGGTAATCTACCTGATGTAAAGCAATAAATAAAAACAAAAAAAAAAAAAAAAACACAAAAAAGTAAAAAAATAACTTTAGCTTCAGAAGTCGGTGACCAAGGATTCAATCATGTTCATGAGCTATCAGAAAAGTATCAGCTTAACATCCTGAACGGCGTACATTTCTCACAATCAGCAGTTTATGGTATGATCATGGTATTCTTCGTGTAGGTTTCACCCTCTACGGGTGACATCGTGGTCTACATTTCTAGCTAGTTATTCAGTAATTTCATAGATTAAGCCCAAAGAAAGACAAACAAAGAAACAGATTTATAACAAGGCCTTTCAAATGAAAGATAACGATCATTTTGATTAAAAAAACACAACACCTTATCACTTATCGCAAGACACATTCATATGTCAGTAACGTCTAAACCGATTTAGGTGAGGTTTTTCCGCAAATTGTTTTATTTATCTTTTAACTTTTCTTTATCTTCGTGTTTTGATAGTGTTTTTACGAAAACAAAGATCTTATGTGACGTTTACGTAACTTTGGGGCGTATACAAGGTGTTTTGTATCTATAATTATACTAATCTTATACTAGTATTATAAAGAGGTAAAGTTTGTGAGGTTGTAGGGGGTAATCTCAGGATCTACTGAACCGATTTTGAAATTCTTTCACTAATAGGAAGCAACATTAACCCCGAGTGCCATTGTCATATATTTACAACGTGCCCGTGGGATAATTTCCAACCAAAACATTCAAAAGTGCCAGTTATGGTCTAATTGAAATATGCTTTGAGTTTTGAGTTTGTTTTATCAATTTGGAAGTCGCAACATGTTCTATGAAATTCGCACTAATTTGAACATCTCCATTTATGTCAATAAAATTAGTCGGCGCGATCTACAGTGACACTTTGGCGATGAAGGTTGACAGATGGCGCTGTTAAACATTTGTGAAATAAACTGAAAAACAAAATGGCCGGCGTGATTTCTCATTTTGGCTTCGCAGCAAAGCATTAATGTGCAGATGTCATTAGTCATGTGTATCGCCCTGGATGAATTCGCCTGAATTTCGCCATAGCCTTTGCGTCCAGATTTAGTTACATTTTACAAAACTTTTGTTATAAAACACGTCCGAATTTAACATTGCTGATCTTTCTTGTGTAAAATCTATACAAATATTATAACGAAGCCATGGGCAAAAGTAAGCGTTAAATATGCTTGATTTAATTTAACAACCCTAAACAAAAAAATGAGAATGGTCAATAAAACTTCTTAAAAGAAATGATTGTTTATGGTATTTAAATTTAACAGACACATTATATAAAAACAGACATTAAATAATTGCGCCGTTCGTGGCGGGAGATAAGGCCTACAAAAATATTATTTGTAAGTAAGATACTTATTTGAGTTCACAGATAATGATATTGGGGTTCCATGCACGAAAAATCGGGATCCTATTATTTATCTAACACTGTAAGCACAAAGTAAAGAGGGTGACTTAATTGCTAATTTCTGGTATTTTATCATATTTATGTGAAGGTATAAAGGGTGTAACAAGACCCTTAACGAAGCTGAAAGGCACTAAGACTTGTTCTCTCCGTTATTGCGATCATTTTTTTTTTGTTCTACAGTCTAGACCATACCTGGGAACCGTCTAGTTAAGGAGATATTGGGGGTCAAAGTTCAAACTTTTTCACAAGTTTTTTTTTTTAATACTTTTTTTTTAATGTAAACACATACACAACCCTTGTACTATTCAATCTATCCATAAGCACAATATTTTCAGTGCGTTACATTGAGTCCTACCGTAAAACGTGATTTATCACCCCAAACAAAAAAGTAATTTCCCAGCAATTTTGCGTAAAGTTACTTAGTTTGATGTACAGAATGCTTGGTTGACGGCTTCGTTAAGGGTCTTGTGTTACACCCTGTATATCTATGGGCCAAAGTTGCCTGACCATAAATTATTGTCGTTGTTGTTAAATGCCATAGGCATTTTCTACCAGTCAACTTTTGGGTGATACAGAGACAAACTGTCAGATATAAACCGGTAGGTATATCTGACTGACTGACTGTTTGTCTCTAAATACATTTTATTTTAATTCTAAGTTATAGGTACCACAAGAATATATAAAATACCTACTATAAATGCGGGTTGGAAAGAATACCGATGCGAAAACGTACGATGGTTACCACGTATTCAGTAGGTACATCATGAGCCCTACACATAGAAATTTTGAAAAAAATACAAAAAATAGTTCTTTGCCTATAAATTACAGATCCACATCAAACAGGATCCAATGAGAAAAACAATTGTCACTAGATCCATCATGGATCTGGCCAATGAATCTTCTGAGATTGAACGGTTTTATCTCACATCCCGGGCGGGATTTGCCTGTTTGGCTGGAGCTTTCGTGACTTAGAAATCTATAAACGTACGGAACCCTCTCCACTCGAGTCGAACTCGCACTTCCCGTTTTTGTAATTTATTATTTGTTGTTAAAGCGGCAACAGAAATACAAATTCTGTATAAATTTCAACTGTCTACCTATTACGGATCATGAGATACAGCCCGCTGAGAGACAGACGGACGGACGGACAGCGGTGGCTCAGTAATAGAATCCCGTTGGTTACGCGTCGGTTACGGAACCTTAAAAAAAAAGGGTCCCGATAAAAAAACGTGTTTATTTTCGGCTTAAGTGTACGGTGGTACAGAACATGTACGGAACCCTTCGTGTTCAAGTCCGACTCGCGCTAGCACCAGTTTTTGTTTAAGTCCATTGATAATGCTTTTTATCAGTGTGTTATTATTTTGTGCAAAAGATTGTATAGGTCTTACTTACTTAATTGGGTATTTTACTTATCTTTTCAAGTTGAAAAGAAATAAAAAATTCAAAATGTCGTAATACTCTTTCTAAAAAAGTCGAAATTAAAACAACATAATCACGCATGGCCCACCCACTAGGCCTGGCCACTAGGCAGGGGACTAGACTAGGCTAGGCTAGCTCCCACTAGGTGGACCGATGATCTAGTGAAGGTTGCGGGGATCCGCTGGATGCGAGACGACACCGGTCAATCTGGTGACACTTGGGGGAAGGCCTATGTCCAGCAGAGGACGTCTTCGGCTGATATGATGATGTGTTCGTACCTTTAGTAGGTACACCCACATTTCGGCAGTTATGTTTAGGCCCCTCTTTTTTCATAAATTAGAACCTTAAAATAAATGATCTATTACTTATACTAATACATAATATTATGACGTTGGTCTAGTGGACGCTTAGTCAGGCCACGCTCCACCAATCTTCTTCTAATGGTAGAATCGCTCACAGTCAATCCTCGAACTTCACGGAGCCGCTGCTGCAGTTGAATGGAGATAATGTGACGTGTGAGAAACTGACGCAAAATGCCGTGACTATATCTAATCTACCAGATCCTAGACGGCGGGTAAGCATACCAGTTTCCCAATAACGCTGATACAATCTATTGACAGCAGAGAGGCTAAACTAGAGGTACAAAATGTTTTTTGTAGGATATTAACAGAGCTTAATCAACAATCACTGTTCAAAAAACGATACTTTTATTGCAAAAAAAATGTGCCTATATGCAGAAATTCCGACGGATTAAACATTGAATACAATCTCCACATTCATTAATTATTGGATAAAAATTCGAAAATTTAAATTCAAATTTGGAATTGTGGTACAATCATTTGATTGTAGTGTTTAGACTGCCAGCTAATTATAGGCGTATTTTTTTTCGGCGTGAAATCATACATCTTTTTATTTATATGCCGCCTAAATACTACTTGCAGTACTGTTTACATTCTTTTGATGAGAAATAATTAATTACATAAAAAAAACCACTTCTATGTTTTACTCGACACCTGTCAAGTGGAAATGCCAAACATTCTGGTGTCAGAAAATATTCCGTAAATAGATGTTCTATGCAAGAAAGAGACAAATAATCTAATTCACACATTCTACAACCAAGATTAGTTTTGTTCGTATTTTTTTAATGAAAACCTTTGTATACTTTCACTTTTGAAACAAAACGCGATTTAAATAAATTATAAAAAAATACTTACAGCGAAAAACAAGGAGTTTTTAAATCCAAATAAAGTCACTGCACAACACAGAAAGTGGCACGAAAATACAAAAAAAGATAAGTTTTCCGAAATTCGTAAAAGTAAACAAACTTCAAAGTATCACACGGATAATTTCAGAAGGCACGCTAGAACGACGAAAGGCGGTATCGCCAACGGATTTTACAATCGGTCGGGTAATACTCAAGCTGACATTCGAGCGCCAAGACGGACATAGAATGACTGGTAAAATATAACTACTATATCTTCCACCTATGACGACATATCAAAATATAGCTAGATACGTATTCCGCACTATATATTTGATAATGTTTTTATCACATGTTGTGTTTTTTGGTTGGCAAAACATATTCCGGGCAGTTTTTTATAGTTTGAGGTAACTTTTTTTGCGAATTTCATGGCAGAATATTGTGTTTGAATAGTGTCCGATAGGTGGCGTTCGGTGTTGTTTGTGCGTGTTGAGGAAAACTGTGAATTACTCATATTTCTAGTTAATGTATGTTTAATAATGATTGAGTAAACGTTTACTAGTTGTTTTAAAGGCCGCGAAACGCGACAGAGACAATTATTGGTGTTACAAATAGGAATTCATGGATAATTTGTGTTTACGAACTAACATAATGTGGAATGTAGTAGGTATGGTTCTGTCTGAGCTGCCGGAAATTAATGTATGACCTTGATAGTCCATAGATTGTTTTGGTACACTGTTACAACAAACCTAAAAAAAAAGTAAACATACGTAGCATCACGCTTGCAATCCCTGAAGGGTTAGACAGAGGTGTACTAATAGTACAGCCACATTTAGCTAGATATGTTTATGTCATATTTAATAGGGGGCGAGCGTATTTATTAGTTTATTCAGAAATATATTTTAAGCTTACAGTTTTTTTTTACCAAAACGCTTAAAATCTAACAATAATCATCAAACAAGCTGTTGCCCGCGGCTTCGCTCGTGTTTTGGTCGGAAACTATCCCATGGGCACGTTGTAAATATAGCCTATGGCACTCGGGGATAATGTAGCTTAATATTAGTGAAAGAATTTTCAAAATCGGTTCAGTAGAACCAGAGATTACCCCCTACAACCTCACAAACTTTACCTCTTTATAATATTGGTATAGATTGCCATCAACCGGGCACAAATCCAGACTCTGTGGCTACTATTGAGAATTTCTTGATGGCAACACCCAATAAAACTTCGCCCGACCTGGGTTTCAAACCCAGAACCTCATGTTCAGTAGTGGCCCTTGCGACAATTAGACCAGAAGCAACCTAATTTTTAGTTTTACGAAAATTGAAGTGTGACCATGGTACGAGTCAGTAGATTGGGATAATAATAATGTTACGATAACCATCAATAGCCATACCTACACTTTTTTACCCTTAACAAAGCTGAATGGCGTACCCAAGGAGTAAAAACGGGACCAGTACTAAGACTCCACTGTCCGTCTGTCTGGCTTTTTTTTTATATCTTGTGTTTCCTCTGCTGTGTGAAAAAGTCTGAAACATGACTTGGCACACAGTCACTTAACACATAGTGCAATATATTTTTGACAATTTTTGCATTTTTTTGGTGCTGCAAAATCTGCATCTCTTGCATAGCCGTCACTTTCTTCGGTAAAGTACACCCCGATTTATTTATTCAAAATCTGTAATACTATAACTTACAAAAAGTCTGCCAAACTGCAAAACAGTTTGTCGGCAGTTGTTCTCGTTTCACATTAACATTAAAACAAAAAAAAAAATTAAATAAAATAACTAAAATAAAAAAGAAAGTGAACTTACAGCTAGGACATTCACACATTTTACATCCATGGACAATTACTATTGCCCATAGATACAAAACAAGCTATGGACACAATGAGAGGTAATGTTTTTTAAGAATATTTTTAAGTTGGTTTGTTGATTTGGCATGCGATATCAACTGCAGGGGTAGCTCATCGCGGGCCTGTGGACGGTGAGCTATGGGCTAGCTCGCCGTCCGTCCGTCTTATGACGACAGGCCGTGTCGACGGCGAGTTCGTAATCCACGCGCGCCTCAAAGAGAGTCAGCAAACAGGAAGGGGTCCGTAAGGGCCGACGCCTGCCAGGGTTGCGAGACTGTTCGAAAGAGATACCGCGGCCCTGGAACACAAAGGGCAAAGGAAGGAACATGGATGGGTTTTAGTCAGTAAAAGTCTGACACTCCCTCCTGCTCAGCCCAGAGCGGGAGGGGTTATTTGATGATTTCCCATCGATAAAAAAAAAGGGGTAGCTCATTCACTAACGTCGGTACTACATATTTTATAGTACGCTTACCAAAGTAGTTTGTGACTTTGGGAACAGCAAGTGCCTTCTTTTCGATAAACGAGTTCGGTACTTAGGCTTACGTTCTTCTTAATAATTTTGATTATTTAATTGTTCAGTCAAGATATTAAGCTTACTTTTGAAATGGACCGGAATAATTTTACAAATTTTGAATAGCTTTTCGTAGTATGTACATATCTCTGTTCTGTGACCTGGTGTCTGTCTGTCACCAGGCTGTATCTCAACCAACCGAACCGTGATAGCTAGACAGTTGAAATTATCACAGATGATGTATTTCTGTTGCCTCTATAACAACAAATACTAGAAACAGAATAAAATAAATATTTAAGGGGCTCCCATACAACACACGTGTTTTTTTTTTAGTTTATGTTAGGGAACCTTTCGTGCACGAGTCCGACTCGCACTTGTCTTGTTTTTGTTCTACACTATACCTTCCCGGGTATAGTGTAGGTGTAGAACCTCCTTATAATTACCTACTGAGATTTTGGGGTCGACATAGATGGCGCGACTTGTTAAAAAAAAAAAATTGAGCACTGCACAAGGCCACGGCAGGTCGTCTGAGCGGGAGCAATGCATTCAGACTTCGTGTCGGAAGGATCTTTATTTGGCCATTTGGCCAAATTGTGTCATTATCTCATGTTGCTGAGCTGACGATGGAAGGTATAAGTCAGGATCTGATGCTGTTCTTCGGAGATATACAATGGAACGCTTCATTAATAGACAGGAAATCTGTGATGATGTTTATTTTTTACACAATATTAGAACATAACATAACGCCTGAATGCTCTGAGGAAGTACGCAGATGCGTACAGACCAATACACCCCGATTTCGACAGTTAGGTAGGTATGATAACGATATAAGTAACATTTTATTGGGGATAAGCCTATTACCGTGAAAGTTGTTAACAATATAAAATAAATGTATAGCAAATATTTGTGTAGAATATAGAAACTAAAAAAGGAAAAAAAAAAAAACATATTTTTCAAAAAATTAAACCGACTTCAAAAACAAAAAAACGTGGAAAAATAACTTTAGCTTCAGAAGTCGGTGGCAAAAATATTCAATCGAACAAACAAAAGTCACCGACTTCTGAAGCTAAAGTTATTTTTCCACGTTTTTTTTTGTTTTTGAAGTCGGTTTTATTTTTTGCAAAAAAGTTTTCTTTATAAATCAAAATATTGTTACAAAATCTTGGTTACATCATTCACGTTGAGATACCTACGTGAGAACGATGTAGAAATACGTGTCGGTAATGTTTATTTAAAAGAGCCGGTTATAGGCAGCCCGATTTATTCCGACACGTCTCATTTGGACGGGCTTGGGTAGTGTCTATTTGCCTGGCGTGAGTGGGCCGGTGCCACACTGGACACGCAAATTCACCAGCAGAGAAACATAAAGAACACACTCCAGTTGTGCGGAGGACATCGAGTGCTGCTTCTCCGTTAATAGAGACTACCCGACGCAGCAGGTAGTTGCGGGTCCCGACCTTCTAGACACTTTTTTGGGCTGAAAAATCACGTTTAACGGTGTACTTAATGTAACGCACTCAAAACATTGTGCTGATGGATGCATTGAATAGTAAACGAGTCATGGAGGTATGTAAAGTAAAGTTCCTTATAAGTATATTCGTGTCCACCCCCGTGTCATAGTGCGCATGTGCCATCGCACCATATATATTGCAAGTGGACCCTCCTGGCATTGAATGAATGAATGATACTTTATTTGCAGGAATATAGGTAGTTAACATCAAGTTCGTAATATCTATTCGTTTCACTATATTCGGCATTTCGGCCATACAAATATTGAGATTTAACATTTTGCATAATAATAGCATGCAGTACACATTTATTAATTAATCAATAGTAAAAAAGCGTTGTCGAATTATGTCGTGTCAATAAATATAGCAAGAATAATTAAAAATATTTCAATATCATTAAAAAAAAAAACTTTTACGTTATTTTTGCGCAAAAGTGAACCCACCTGGAGGGCTGTCGGCATTATGTTTCGAATTAAGATTTAAAACCCTTAAAAAAGTGGTAAAAATTACAAACGTTGCATTGCATTTATAGGAAGTTTCTTTGACAGTTAGTTTTCTGTGGACCACCCAGTAACTATTAATTACATATTCCTATTCCTTCACTTGTAAACTGAACCTTGTTATATTGGGTTAAATTATATTAGCTAGCAATGGAGTATCGCTAGCAGACGTGATCGATATCTAAACATAATAAACCAAACAAAAATTGGATTTGATGACATTTGATTAAGGCGAGGTTAAGGATTCTTTTTGTTTTTTTTTTTTATATTTTTTATTTCATATTTATTAGATCGACAATGTTTTAGTTTTTGTGAATTTGTTTATAGATGTACGTACTTATTATTATTTATGTGTAGTATTGGTGTTGAGCGAAGGTGGTTTTGTGAGGGATACTTAAGGGTAGTTTCTTCCTTTTTTTTAGGGTCAGTGGGGGGAACGCTAGTGTGTTTTCTAACAGTAGACTGCAGTACAAAAAGCGCACTGAAAGTACTTTGGAATCGGCGTATAGTTGCGTAGTGGGATAGCGATACATGAGGTTTGCGCGACATCACCTTCAGTACGGCTCTCTTCGCTCTTTTAATCCTCAGAAGACTGGTTTTATTTGCACCACCACATACTGTGATGCAATATCCAATGACGGATTGACATAAGGCATAGTACACCATCTTCATGGTTCAGGCGCAGCCGAGTCGTTATTTGATTTGAAAATATGCATTAGTTTCGTAGATCTAGTGGTAATGGCGTCATCCTATTTGTCCTATCGTAAGCCTCCATCTATTTGTACAACCAGATATTTCACACTATGAGTTCTGCGGTGTCGTCTGCTTACGCAATGATCTTGCAGTTGGGGATGGTCATTCTGCACAACTCATAGATGTATATCAGGAAGAGGGTGGGGCCTAAAATGCTTCCCAGGGGTACACCGTAAGTGGTTGATACTTCTTCACTTATATGCCTCAAAAATTTTACTCGTTGAGTCCGGTTGTTGATAGTCTTTGAAAACCTCGAGGGTGTTTCCTCGTACCTCTTGGAGTTCCAATTTAGAGATAAGTTTGGGAACAGAGACTATGTCAAATGCTTTAGAAAGATCTAGGGAGATCCCTAGACTTTTAACTCCAGTGTCAAGATTCCTAGCAACCAATTGCGGCAGCTCAAGAACTTCATCTTCAGTTGAGACTCCTGTGCGAAATTGCAGTTCTAGATACATAATCTAAGAAAGTAAAGTACCTGATACCTATCGAAATGACTAGTCATTTAAAATAAAGGTAGGTAGGTACCAGTTACCACCAAGATCATAGACTGTCGCCCACTTTTAACCCTTATTGCCTGAGTTATAAGGTTGAAAAGTGGTCTTAGTGAGCACGGTACTACAAGTGCCAGAATATTAGGTACTTCATAAAATTTTACGGTAATCAGAATATTAATTAAAACCAAATTTAATCACTTAAATCTACTGCTAATTAATTATTTTCAATTATCATATAACTTGAGATTTAGAAATTCTTTGACATGTATTTAGCTGTGTGGATGAATAATTAAAATTGAAGAAAAAATGTTATTATTTTATTTGTTCTCTTTGTTGCTATGTAAGTAATTTTAAAATAATCAATCAATAATTATAACATATTTCCTTCGTACTCTATGTCTCTTTCTTCTTTTAATCTTTTGTACAAAACAGATCTAACAGAAACTACCAGACACTGTTGCCCGCGACTTCGTTCGCGTCCAAATTTTGATAATGATGTGTGATAAAATATAAAAGATAGCCTATGTCCTTTCCCAGGATATAATCTATATCCTTGCCTTTAATTACGATCGGATCAGCCGTTTATTCGTGAAAGGTAACAAACAAATAAACAGAGTCAAACTGCTCGAAATTGTTTTAACTCCAATCAATCAATCAATATCTTTATTGTGGATCAGAGGTAGGGTACATAATACAGGTCTTAAATGATTCAATTGTGTTCAGCTATATCCCGCCCATTGGGCATACAATAGTTAACCCTTCGTGTGCCGGGAACGTGGATCTACGCGAGACACAATAGCTTTTTAATTGTGTTTATATACTCGGCATACGAAAGGTTAACTACATACATTAAGAATACATTAAGTATTACATTATTGATACAAATGATTAAATTATTGAAATGTCACATGGAATTATAATAAAAACACATCAGTGGGCCACTGAACGCGTCATGACTGAGGGAGACTGTATTGGAGTAGAGATTTGTCTGATAGGAAGTCTTTTGCTTTGCATTTGAGCATTTGTTTACTAGCAGATCATGGAGATTCTTTTTAAATTTTGTTATATCTGGAATTATTCTAATAGGCCCCGGGATATTATTGAAGATGCGTGACGCTGTACAAAAAACACTTTGATTCATTAAACGAGTCTTGCTAGCTACTGTGCGCAATTGGTCCTTACGCCGTATACGAGTGTGGTATTCATACAACCACCACCTTAGATATGTAAGATTCAAGGAGCAACTTTATCAATCCTATACAAGGTGTAAACAGACCCTTCGCAAAGCTGTCAATCAGACAGTCTGTCAATAAAGCAGGATTAATTCCAGTGTAATTAATAAAAATAGGATATATGCAAGAAATACAAAACTTTTTTTATTTCTTGCATATAACCTTAAAATGCCTTGTATTGGACCATAAAAACATTGTGGTACACTTGTTTAATTCTCTAATACAACACTTATTTTACAATTTTATATTTTATTTAGCGTGTTTTTGGTGAAACGGAACACAAACACAAAACGCATCGATTCCGGTAGTGACGTCAAAATCCATGTGTCAAAGGAACACTTTTAATTGAAAAGTACTTAAAGTTTCACTAAGATTTTACTATAATATTGTTATTGAAATTTTTGCTTAATTATAGCACTTACATTTTAGTAAAACTAATCTACTAAGGGCAAAAAAATAGATTTAAACAAGGCAGATAGAGGTAAGTGACATCAAAGTCCTGACATGAATGGCCGCGATAGTCATGGACGTTTGAGCTGTCGCATGTCGTAGAAAATTGCAGGAGTTTAATATTTCTTTTTGTGCGACAAGCAGTAGTTGAAATTAACTTTTAATTATTTTCTTGGGTTGATAGTACTGCATATTAATGATTTAAGTGAAAAAAGAATTACATGCATATTCCCTATTGATTCAATAAATAAAGGTACGAGAAATAACAGTTTCATTTAATAATTTAATTTGAATAATAATGGAAAGATAAGGATTGGAATCGATTTTTAATTTTGGGGACCCATTGTTGGGCAAAGGCCTCCTCCATGCATTTCCATAATTTCCTATCTCTGGCGATCCTGGTCCAAGTGGAAGCTGCGACTTGCGCGTCGTCATCGCCTCGCGGCCATAAGTGCAGTACACGCTAGCTCCAACGTCGATCGTCAGCGCGCGCCGCGTGACCCGCCCATCGCCATTTTAACCTTCAGGCTAAATCTACTACATCTATCAGTTTAGTGTTCATTCTGATTTGAGTGTTTCGAATTCTGTCTCGCAATTTCAATCGTGCTGGAAGACTAGTAGTTTATTGATAATTTCTTGTGTTAGTGCCCAGGTCTGGCATCCGTAGAGTAATGTGGGAGTCACGACAGTTTCGAATGCTTTTTTCTTTAGTTTGATTGGCAGTTTGGATTTGAAAATGTGCTTCAATGACCAATATCTTTTCCAAGCTAGTTTTATTCTACGCTCTAATTCGCCTGCAGTTTGCTCCTTGAACGTGATTCTCTGTCCAAAATATACGTAATCTTCCACGTTCCTTTGATATTACATTTACTGGTTTGTTTACTCCGTTGATCATTATGCGAGTTTTGTCCAGATTCATAGTCAATCCACATTTTTGACTCTCTTTATGTAAAGATTGCAGCATGTATTCTATATGTGTGTGGTTGTCGTAGATGGTTTAATAATACTCCATCTAGGTTGATCCCCATAGAGTCCCATTCTAAGTTTCGGAAAATGGTCTCGAGGAGAGCAGTAAAAAGATTCGGCGATATTGGGTCGCCTTGTCGGACAACACGTTGTACTTCGAAAGGTCTTCCTTGTCTCTCTAATTTAACTTTGGCTTTACCTCTTTTGTAAATTTTCTTTAATATATTTATGTACTTTTGTGGCACTCCTTGTTGGTCTAGGGCTTTTCACAAAGCTACATGTCCTATTGAATCAAATGCTTTCGAATAATCAACGACAGCAATGTAGAGCCTTTTCCCGTATTCTTCATACTTTTCGATGATTTGTGTCACAGTAAATAATTATGATCGACTGTAGAGAATCTTGGGCGGAAACCAGCTTGTTCTTTAGGTTGATTGAATTCTAGAGTCGGCATAATTCTTTTAAGCAATACTTACGTGAATATTTTGTACGTAGTCTGTAATAAGCTTATAGGTCTATAATTTCCTATGTTCTCAGGATTTCCTTTCTTGTACAGTAATGTTATGACTGATGTCTCCCATTCTGTAGGTATGTTTTCATATGCTAAGATATTATTGAACAATTTCGTATTAAATAGGGGATGGTGGTTCAATTAGAGTTTTAAGTTCGTCATTAGTAAGTCCATCTTCTCCCGGGCTCTTTAAGGATTTAAGAGAGGAAATGGCATTACTTATTTCGCTTTCCATAAATAGTGCCACTTCTTCTTACGTCATCGGATCTAATTGTTATACAGACATTGTTACTATAGTCCCTACGTTGGTATAAATCTTCGTAAAACTCCGTAACCGTCTCCACTAGCTCTTTTCTATTAGAAGCAGTTCGCCCGTCTTTGGAGTTTAGGGTGGGAATCCATTTTCGTACACCGTTTAGACGTTCTTGTCCCCTCTTGACTGAACTATTAAAAGTTAGCTCTTTCTCAATTATTTTTAGTCTACCTGTATCTTTCTTTCTCTTTCTCTTAATTTTTCTGTACAGCTCGGCGAGTTCCTGCTTTTCAGTTTTCGTTTTATTTTTCTTTTCTTTTAAGAATGTTCTGCGTTCTATAAGTTTAGCAATATCATTTGAAATATCTGCTTTGGGTGTTGGATTCGTAGAGTTCTTGTTTGATGTTAAAGTCACATTCTTAATAGTTTTTATGATTGAAGAGTAAGATTCCTGTACGATAGCAGTATCATACAAAGATGTAGACGCCTCAATAAATTTGTTTTTGAGTGATTCTTTTTGTAATGCTGTCAAGGTGCAGACTGTACTTTTGAAAGATTTTCTTCTTTTCATTTGTACCCCGAATGTATATTTTGCACGTACCAGTCTATGGTCGGTAGGATGTGTTGTGTTTATAAATATTGATATCTCTCACTGTTTTTATTATTGGTTATAAAATAGTCAATTTCGTTGTAGGTTTTACCATCAGGGGAACACCAAGTCCATTTTTGTTTCTGTTTCTTTTAAAAATAAGTATTCATAATATGGAGGCGATGTTCTATGCACAACTGTGTAAGTAATTTTCCTCTTTTGCTTCTTCTACTATTGTAACCCCACGGGCCCATAAAGCCCCTTTTTTTCGGATGGGAAATCATCAAATAACTCCTCCCGCTCTGGGCTGAGCAGGAGGGAGTGTCAGACTTTTACTGACTAAAACCCATCCATGTTCCTTCTTTTGCCGTTTGTGTTCCAGGGCCGCGGTATCTCTTTCGAACAGTCCCGCAACCCTGGCAGGCATCGGTCCTTTCGGACCCCTTCCTGTTTGCTGACATCTCTTTGAGGCGCGCGTGGAACACGAACGCGCCGTCGACACGGCTTGTCGTCATTAGACGGACGGACGGCGAGCTAGTCCATAGCTCGCCGTCCACAGGCCCGCACCTACGGTGGCCCCCGACGCCCGGTGCGTCTCCCGCGGCGGCTGGGACGTGAGGTTCTCTCCCTCTTACGTTCCGCCACCTCCTTCGCTAGCATGACTGCTTCGCAGAAGGAGGTGACGGCCTCCCATTCCGTCTCGCTCCGGACCATGGATTGAACCAAGGCCGGACGCGAGAGGTCGCCGCCGCCGATCGCCGCTACGAGGACACGGCGGTGCTCTGCCCACGCGGGGCAGATTTCCACCGTGTGCTCCACCATGTCCTCCGGTCGATCCTCACAATGGAAGCACCCGGGCGTTTCCTCCCGCCCGATTCGGTGCAAGAACCTCCCGAAACAACTGTGTTCGGTGAGGACCTGCGTCAGACGGAAGGTGAGGGCGCCGTGGCGCCTCTCTAGCCACTCCTCAAAGACCCGACTTATCGCCACTATTGTGGCGTGTCCTGCACGGGGTTGCGACAGTCGCTCTCTCCATGTCGCCATGAGATCGCGCTGGAGGTCTGTCCGGCGGAGTTACCACCCGGCATAGTGCCTCCACGCGCCACTTATGCAGGCGCGCGAGGACTATCGCCTCCAGATTCCATGGCGGCAATCTGGCAAGGACGCTCGCCGCCTCGCCGGAGATCGTGCGGTGTCCCCGAATCAGCCTTACGGCTACCACCTTTTGGGACACGTTCAGGTAGTGGGCGGCTCGCCGCCTCAAGGAACGCGTCCACGCCGGGAACCCGTAAACGGCCATGGACCGCACGACCCCCGCGTAGAGCTTCCGGCAGGAGGCGTTTGGACCCCCCAGGTTGGGCAAAAGCCGCTTGAAGGCAGCCCCGGCCCGTTCCAGTTTGGGGGCCAAACGTCGGAAGTGCTCCACGAAGTTCCACCGGCTGTCGAGGACGAGACCCAGGTACTTCAACGTCGGCTCGACGCCGATGGGAACCCCTCCTACCGTCAGCATGGATCCCGACGGTAGCGCATTCCGAGGCCCATGAAAGCACATGGCCTCGGACTTAACCCATAAAGTCCCTGTCATCAGGTTTAGCGGCACCGATTTTGGCATTAAAATCTTCCATTATTATTGTATTTGGGCCTGTATTGTACAGAGCTAAAATTAATTCCTCGAAAAATAGTTGTATGTCTTCTTCTCTTGATTTTTCTGTTGGGGAGTAGACTTGAATAATATTGAATTGAGTGTTATTTATATTTAAGTCGAGTCGGGCTATTTCATTAGAGAAGGGTTTTAGATCCATTACGTGTACTTGTTCGGGTCAATCACCGAACAATAATAAACATGTCAGCGTAATTGCGACACCGCGCACTATGCCTTGAATATTTTATGTATTAGCTAAGTAAAACCGTCAGTACGTCTCGGACAGCATATCGGGCGCGACTCAATCTCATCTCATTAGTTTTAATTGTTATCCCATTCGTATTACTGAAATATAGTTATCTTTATAATCTTTAATCTTAGTTTATCTTAATCTCACCCCAACCCCGAACATTGGTCCTTCGAGCCATCGGAGCGGGACCTCCACGCGTGTGTTTACTACCTGAACTGTGTGAGTGTCTCGCTTGGAACTTATTACCAGACCCTGGTAAACAGCCATCCTGCTGATCCTGATTGAACCTGGTTTCTACGAAAGCTTCTACGAAAGCATCGCGTCATCTCCTCGCGCTGTTACTCCAGGTTTGTTCTTGCAGCCATCGCAAGGACATTTGATCCCCAAAGAAGCCTGCAGTGCAAGTAAGGTCTCTTTTTTACCTTTATAATGTCGAGTATGGATGACATTCTAGCAACCCAACAACAACTAATCGAAGCCGTAGATAGGCTCTTCACCAATTTGAAGAAGGATGGTGCAGAGCGCAAGAACTCAGACTACTTACATCGTCGATTAGCTACCTTGGAACAATACTTTACAGAGTTCCATAATAATCATATGACGTTGATATCATTTGGTGATCAATCTCATACATATTTCAGTACTAATCAATACGACCAATTGAAAGAAAAATATAACAACATTAAAACTACTATTCAAAGCTATAACCCTCTCGCAAACAGACCGCAAACCCCTGTATTAAAACCTCCTACGTTCCAACCTACTGCGGAATCTCAAACCTCGAACCTCGCATCTCACGCTGCTTCTAAAACCCCTGCTCTTGAAGAGCGTAAAGCCGAAGGCCTCTTCAAAAAGCAAGCTACCAACTTTAAGGCTTTCTTGAGAACATCTTCCAATATCGACCTTGATCTCATCACGGAAAAGTGGGAGTTTGAAGATATCCTGAAGACTATACAATCTCGTTGGGCGGCTATTGACTCGCTTCATTGGGAGCTGGACAACGAGTATGGCGGATCAAACCCCGAGTACGAAGAGCAATTTACTCATTATGAGAAATATTATAACAAAATCAAGAAAGACATCAATAAGAAAATGTGGTCCGTGGCGCATATTGAAAAATCTACTCCTAAAATGGAGATAGTCACCTTTGAGGGAAACTACAATAAGTGGATTTCTTTCAAAGATCTTTTTACCGAAGCAGTGCACAACAACCCCTCTTTGTCAAATGCACAAAAGATGCAGTTTCTAAAGGGTAAGATCAAAGGTGAGCCTGAAAAATTGATCCAACACCTCCAAATAAGCTCCGACAATTATCCTGTATGCTGGAATATCCTAAACCATCGTTATAATAATAAACGACTGATTTTCACCTCTTATCTTAACAATCTCATGAATATTCCTGCAAACCAGCAACAATCATCAAATCATATAAAACGCATTCACGACACTACTTACGAGAGCGTGAATGCTATCAAGAATCTAGGAGTCGATGTATCTTCCTGGGACCCTTTCCTGGTATGTATATTGTCTCAAAAACTGGACTCAGATACATACGAGGATTATCTGCAAGCCATAAAATCCCCGCGAGAGTTACCCGTCTTAGAAGATTTCCTAAATTTTTTGGAAACAAAGTTTATGATGCTGGAAACTTCACGTAAGAAGATTGAAAATTCCCCGCAGAAATCATCCCCATCTCAATCAAATATCAATAACAAACCATCATTTTCAAAGGGTTACAATTATCGAAATTATAACAATCCTAAAACGAATTACTCAACAAACCAAGTTTCGCAATCGTCAAAGTCCAAACACAAAATTAACCATCGCAAGCAATGTCCTATTTGCAACTCCAACGATCATCGAATTCATGCATGTCAAAAATTATTGGAATTGCTACCTAATGAACGTAAAAATGCTGTTGCTAATTTGAAACTTTGCATTAACTGTTTGCATTATCACGAAGGCAAAAAATGCCTTTCCGAAATAAGATGCAAAGAATGCAATAAAGAACATAATACCATTTTGCATGAATCTTTTACGTCACGTCGACCTGAGTCAAATGCAGCCACGATTATGAAATCGCCATCTCAGCAGCAAGAAAGTAACACAGTAGCATCGCTCTTTAAAGAACCCTCAGAAATATTGCTTGCCACAGCTATAATTAGCGTGCAAGCAGCGGATGGATCTTACCAAAAAATGAGAGTTCTTTTAGATCAAGGATCACAGACATCCATTATTAGGGAAAGCGCAGCTCAGTTGTTAAAACTACCGCGACGGAAATGTAACGGATATATCTCTGGAATAGGAAACAAGGAAAACAACTGTAAGGGCATGATTACTATCAAATGTTCATCGTTGCTTAGCGATTTCACCTTTGAAACGGACGCGTATATTATGAATAGACTCATAAATAACTTGCCCAGTTGTACGTTACCTAAGCCAAACTGGCCTGCTCTTAACCAAATAACTCTAGCAGATCCCGAATTCTATAAAAGTAGGCCTATTGATATCTTATTTGGGGCAGATATCTATTCCACTATCCTTATGGACGGTATCTGTCGGTCAGAAGGTATGTTGCCCATTGCCCAACAAACCCAGTTGGGATGGATCTTAAGTGGCAACTACAAAACGTACCATTGCAATGTGATCCTAAATAATATTGAAGAGATTCAACAATTCTGGGAAATGGAGGACATACATGAATCTCCAGCGAAATCAGAAGAAGATCAAAAATGCATAGAATTTTACCAATCTTCGACCTCTAGACGGGAAGACGGAAGCTACGTCGTTAAAATACCATTCAAAGAAAATTATGAAGAAAACATAGGCGAGTCGAAAACAAAATCGATTGCTCAATTTTTCCAAATAGAGAGGAAATTAAGTAAGCAACCAGCATTGGCACGTGACTATAAAACGTTTATTTCTGAATACCTAGAGCTCGGACATATGACACCCGTTGCGCCACACGTACAGCCGGACTGCTACTTATCGCACCATGGCGTCCAACGATCTGAGTCATCAACTACTAAATTGCGAGTTGTCTTTAATGCCTCGGCAAAAACCTCGAGTGGAGCCAGCCTCAATGATCTTATGTGCCGAGGACCCAATTTACAACAAGACCTTCAGAGCCTTATCTTAAAATGGAGACAATTTAGATACGCTTTCACAGCAGATATAGAAAAAATGTTTCGCAAAATCTGGCTACATCCCGATGATCAGAAATATCAGAAAATTATCTGGCGGAACCATCAATCTCAACCTTTAAAAGAGTACCAGTTAGCAACAGTTACCTATGGCACAAAAGCCGCACCTTTTTTGGCCATGATGACACTGAAGCAACTGGCCATCGATGAAAGGCCAAACTATCCACAAAGTTGCGCTCCCGACATCTTAGAACACTCGTTTTACATGGATGATCTCATGCATGGTGCACATTCATCTAGAGCAGCTAAACAGCTCAAAGCAGAGATGATCAACCTTCTCAAATCCGGTGGGTTTAATCTCAGAAAATGGCGGTCAAACTTACCGGAAATACTAGATAATTCTGATGCACCTCAAAAGGAAGGCTTTGACTTTAAGCAACCGGAGTCAACCAAAACTTTAGGTCTTCGGTGGGAACCAAAAAATGATCAATTTATCTTCCATCCTATAGAATTTGATTCTCAAGACATCCTTACAAAAAGACAGTTCTTATCTCAAATATCTAAAATTTTTGACCCCTTGGGCTGGCTAGCACCAGTCACGATAAAACTTAAGATCTTGTTCCAAGAATTATGGAAATCGGACCTGGGTTGGGACCACCCTGTCCCACAAGAAATCGCGTTAGAGTGGAATACTACTAAAGCCGATCTATCTCATATATCTAGGTTTAAAATACCACGTTGGATTCAAACCCAAGAAAAGGATATCGTCGAACTCCATGGCTTTTGCGACGCTAGTACAAAAGCATACGCTTGCGTCGTGTATTGCAAAATACAGAGAGAAAATGAAACCCTCGTCACCCTTATTGCAGGGAAATCAAAAGTAATACCGCTGAAAAAACCACAATCAATCCCGCGTTTGGAACTTTGCGGCGCTCTCTTGTTATCAAAACTTATGCGAAAAATCATCCTATCTTTATCTAGCTACAAGGTGCATGTTTATGGTTGGATTAATTCAATGGCTGTTCTAGGTTGGTTATGTGGAGAACCGGAGAAATGGAAACCCTTTGTTGCCAATCGAGTGAGGATTATCACTGAAATAATCCCGAAAGATAAATGGAGTTGCGTAAAATCCAAAGAAAACCCCGCAGATTGCGCAAGCCGCAGTTTACCTGCTGCTCAATTAGCCGATTACTCGCTGTGGTGGCAAGGGCCTGACTGGTTACCACAATATAAGCCTAAAGAATCTCATAAGATGCCGGTTTATACGAGTATTATTACCGAAGAACTCAGAAAAAGGAAGGAAGTAAATACGGCCATTGTTAATCCCGAACATTTAATAATTAATCAACTATTAGCAAAATATAGCACTCTACGGAAAGTAACTCGAGTGTTAGCCTACATCAACAAGTTCATCGACATTGTTGTTTACAAGAAAAAACGCACATGTTTTCTAACTCTGCAAAATATAAAGACAGCAAGAGAAATGTTAATTAAGCACGTCCAAAACCAATATTTCGACGACGAAATATCGCGGTTGAAAAATAATGAACCACTAAATAAGAAAAGCCAGATTCTTAATCTCAATCCTATACTAGACACTAATCAAATGCTCCGTGTCGGTGGCAGACTTAAACATTCGAATCTTGATCCCGAAATGAAGCATCCCATCATAATCCCGAATCAGTCGAAATTGGCAGACCTTATTATAGATGAATCTCACGAACTTGTATTTCACGGTGGAGTAAAAATGACTACTGGATTTATAAGACACAAATACTGGATTCTTGGAGGAAACAGAGTCACTAAGAAACGATTAAGAATGTGTGTCAAATGTAAAAGAAATAATCCCATACCACAATATCAAATCATGGGTGACTTACCTCCAGCACGATTGATTCCTAACCGACCTTTTTACCATACTGGAATAGATTACACCGGACACATCCTCATTAAGGCAAACAAAGGTCGTGGCATTAAAACCTGTAAAGGATATGTCGCAGTTTTTGTTTGTATGGTAACTAAAGCCATACATTTAGAAATCGTCTCAGATCTCACAGCGTCAGCATTTATTGCAGCGCTTCGACGAATGTCGGCTAGAAGGGGAGTTCCTGGGCACATCTATAGTGATCAGGGAACTAACTTCATAGGAGCCAACAAAATTTTAAAACAAGAGCTTGCCGAAATCTCCTACATCTTGTCTGACCAAGAAGTAACCTCGACAGTCTCTGAAATGAATATTGAGTGGCACTTTAACGCCCCATCATGGCCATCTGCTGGCGGACTCTGGGAAGCTGCAGTTAAGAGCCTTAAACATCATTTGAAACGTGTCGTGGGAGAACAAAAATTAACCTACGAGGAATATATTACCCTACTATCTCAACTCGAGGCTTGTTTGAACTCCAGACCACTATGCCCTCTGACAGAAGATCCTGAGGATCTGGACTTTTTGACCCCGGCTCACTTTTTAGCAAGCGGCCCCAACCTTACGATTTTTGAAACAGAGCATGATCTCCGAACACGGTGGCACTTGACGCAAAAAATCTATCAAGATATATGGGATAAGTGGAAGACTGACTACCTCTCGCAGCTTTCTACGAGGTCCAAATGGCGACAGCATCAAAAAGACCTCAATCTTAACGACATCGTTATTATAAAGGACGACAATCTTCCACCAGGAAAATGGAGCCTAGGTCGCGTTGTAGCGCTGCATCCTGGAAGTGACGGACACGTAAGGGTCGTCACACTTAAAACCAAAAACGGGCTCTTAAAACGTCCAATTGTAAAACTGTCCCTACTGCCAACAAATAAAAATGGTCAAGATCCAAGTACCCCAAAGGTTAACAATAAATTGCCAGTGGCGAAGAAAAAACGCCCCATCTCATTCTCTGCTATGGTTTTATCTTTGACATTATTTTTGCTGGCACTAATAAATACCGCTCAAGCATCCTACAACTCCACCCTGCTGACAAATAATAGTGTCTACTTCGACAAAATATCCAATATGCATTTAATTAGAGATGATTGGCATTTAATAGTCTATTATGACACAAATCCATATCAAGAAGGAACGGCGGCATTATTAAAGTATACTAAGTATCTTGAAACCTTGTGCTCTACGATTAGAACACAAACACCTTGCGACGGCGTCATGTTACAACTCGAGCACGAGTTCGAAGAAATGAAACATTACGATAATATTATCATGATAAATGACTCGTATGTGACTAATAAGAAACGTCGGCGACGCGGCTTGCTAGACGGAGTAGGCTACGTTGCAAATAGTTTGTTCGGAGTATTGGACCAACGATTTGCAGAAAAATATGAGAAGGATATTGACCTTTTAAAGCATAATGAAAACCATTTATACAACCTCTGGAAAAACCAAACGTCGGTCGTAGAAGCTGAATTTAATCTCATGAAAAGGATGGAGAACACTATTAACAAACACCACAAAATGATAAATCAAAAGCTTAATTATCTCCAAGATTCTTATAAAAATCTCTCTCAACAAGTGCAGAACATAACTCTCATCACAGACTTCATAACTTCGGCTTTCACTGCCAACAACTTGATGTATACCCTTCGACGAATCCAGGACTCAATTTTAGATACAGTAACTGATATTTATAGTGGAAAATTAGATTTTCATTTGATATCTCCGAAGCAGCTCAGATCAGAGCTAAGCATAATATCAGCACAAATATCTGGAGATTTGGTACTTCCTGTCGACAACTTTAATCTTAAAGATCTTTACGGCTTGCTCAAAGTAAGAGCCAAATACTCTGGCAAATACCTAATTATAGAAATAAACATACCCCTGATTGAAAGGGATCTTTACGAGGTATTCAACCTTATCCCGGTTCCACGCATTGTGAAAGATAACATGATGATGAAGGTCGAAACTATATCTGAATTAGCAGGCATCAACATGAGAAGGGATTCGTTTTTAACTATCACAGACACGGACCTGCAGTCATGCGTATTACAAAACCCTGTGACTATTCTGTGTCATATCAGACGGCCGATTCACCACATGAAAGATGATCATAGCCTTTGTGAGACGATCCCAGGCACAAGAACTTGTAAAACTAAAACTACCTCGTGCAAGAATGACTGGAGAGAGTTAACATCAGAAAACAAATATTATTATTTATGCTGCAATGAATGTAACGTCAAACTTCTGTGTGAAAATCAAGTTAAGGCAGTTAGGTTATCAGGTGCTGGTCTGTTGCGTGTTGGGGAAGGCTGTTTAGTAAAAACAGAAGATTTTATGGTGTATTCAAACAAAAGATTGTCTAGTAAAATTAGCACGACGACAAAGATTATCTCGCCAGAAATATCACCAATCAATCACATAATAAATATCACTATGCCCGAAATCTCATATGAGCTTAATCCCAATAACTCGGAGAACCTCAGGCAATTTGAAGCTATTAAGAGAAGTCTTGAGATCATGAAGCAGAGTGAACCTTTAAGTACCAATATCTCCTACCACGACATCCACCAGTATACTGCTATATATCTCATCATATCGGGAATCTTGCTACTGGTGGCAGCTTACTGTTTTAAACTTTGGTGGCAAAGGCATCGTAAAGGAAATCGTGCCACTTCTACAGCAGAGCGGTCGACGACAGCATCGGCGGCAACTGCGTTGCCACCTCCACACACCGTTACAGAAAGTGTTGAGATTAAGTGTAGTGAAATTAGGGAAAATGGGCAATCTAGTAGTAAATCAGTGAAAAGTGATCCTAAGCGACTAGCGCTATCTAGTGAGTGCTTACAAAAAAGGGAAGATAGAGGTTCTTCACCGATCTTTCGCGTGTTTTCTCTTCCTGATTTACATTGTAGCGATTCTGTTTAATTTGTAATGTTACTTTCACCCCATTTTTTAACATAACTAACCCTTCATAACTATTTTAGTATTAGTTGAACATTGTTTTCACCTTGTTAATATTAATTTCATTACCCATCTAACTAAATCTCCTTACTAACCTCATCTTTTCTCCCTCGGGAGCATGTTCGGGTCAATCACCGAACAATAATAAACATGTCAGCGTAATTGCGACACCGCGCACTATGCCTTGAATATTTTATGTATTAGCTAAGTAAAACCGTCAGTACGTCTCGGACAGCATATCGGGCGCGACTCAATCTCATCTCATTAGTTTTAATTGTTATCCCATTCGTATTACTGAAATATAGTTATCTTTATAATCTTTAATCTTAGTTTATCTTAATCTCACCCCAACCCCGAACAGTACTTTTTTTGTTTTTTTTTTCGGATGGGAAATCATCAAATCACCGCTCTCGCTCTAGGCTCAGCAGGAGGGAGTGTCAGACTTGTACTGACTAAAACCCATCCATGTTCCTTCCTTTGCCCTTTGTGTTCCAGGGCCACGGTATCTCTTTCGAACAGTCCCGCAACCCTGGCAGGAGGGTTTCATGTAGTCTTTCAACAGAAAGCCAATACCGCTGCAGGCGTCAATTGTCCATCAATTGTTATTAATTACATTATATTATTTATTTATCACATTCTGAATGTATAATGAGAATTTTATTGAATCAATTGTTATTAATTAGTTAATTACATTACATTACATTTATTATTTATTTATCATATTGAAAATTAGAGATGATTTGAATGGAATCAATGGATATTTGCTCATCTAAATAATAAATCGATAAATAATATTAAATAATAAAAACGATAATCGAATGAAATGAATAATAAATTAATAATGAATGAATATAAAAAAAAAAAAAACAAAAAAACGTGGAAAAATAACTTTAGCTTCAGAAGTCTGTGACTTTTGTTTGTTCGATTGAGTTTTTTTGCCACCGACTTCTGAAGCTAAAGTTATTTTTTCACGTTTTTTTGTTTTTGAAGTCAGTTTGTTTTTTTGTATAGTGCCTCCACGCGCCACTCATACAGGCGCGCGAGGACTATCGCCTCCAGATCCCATGGCGGCAATCTGGCAAGGACGCTCGCCGCCTCGCCGGAGATCGTGCGGTATCCCCGAATCAGCCTTACGGCTACCACCTTTTGGGACACGTTCAGGTAGTGGGCGGCTCGCCGCCTCAAGGAACGCGTCCACGCCGGGGCCCCGTAAACGGCCATGGACCGCACGACCCCCGCGTAGAGCTTCCGGCAGGAGGCGTTTGGACCCCTCAGGTTGGGCAGGAGCCGCTTGAAGGCAGCCCCGGCCCGTTCCAGTTTGGGAGCCAAACGTCGGAAATGCTCCACGAAGTTCCACCGGCTGTCGAGGACGAGACCTAGGTACTTCAACGTCGGCTCGACGCCGATGGGAACCCCTCCTACCGTCAGCATGGATCCCGACGGTAGCGCATTCCGAGGCCCATGAAAGCACATGGCCTCGGACTTAACCCATAAAGTCCCTGTCATCAGGTTTAGCGGCACCGATTTTGGCATTAAAATCTTCCATTATTATTGTATTTGGGCCTGTATTGTACAGAGCTAAAATTAATTCCTCGAAAAATAGTTGTATGTCTTCTTCTCTTGATTTTTCTGTTGGGGAGTAGACTTGAATAATATTGAATTGAGTGTTATTTATATTTAAGTCGAGTCGGGCTATTTCATTAGAGAAGGGTTTTAGATCCATTACGTGTACTTTTTTTGTTTTTTTTTTCGGATGGGAAATCATAAAATCACCGCTCTAGCTCTAGGCTCAGCAGGAGGGAGTGTCAGACTTGTACTGACTAAAACCCATCCATGTTCCTTCCTTTGCCCTTTGTGTTCCAGGGCCACGGTATCTCTTTCGAACAGTCCCGCAACCCTGGCAGGAGGGTTTCATGTAGTCTTTCAACAGAAAGCCAATACCGCTGCAGCCGTCAATTGTCCATCAATTGTTATTAATTACATTATATTATTTATTTATCACATTCTGAATGTATAATGAGAATTTTATTGAATCAATTGTTATTAATTAGTTAATTACATTACATTACATTTATTATTTATTTATCATATTGAAAATTAGAGATGATTTGAATGGAATCAATGGATATTTGCTCATCTAAATAATAAATCGATAAATAATATTAAATAATAAAAACGATAATCGAATGAAATGAATAATAAATTAATAATGAATGAATATAAAAAAAAAAAAACAAAAAAACGTGGAAAAATAACTTTAGCTTCAGAAGTCTGTGACTTTTGTTTGTTCGATTGAGTTTTTTTGCCACCGACTTCTGAAGCTAAAGTTATTTTTTCACGTTTTTTTGTTTTTGAAGTCAGTTTGTTTTTTTGCGCAAAACTTTTTTTATTTTTCCTTTTTTAGTTGTAATATTCTACACAAATATTTGCTATACATTTATTTTACATTGTTAACAATAGATTTCATGGTAATAGGCTAATCCCCAATAAAATGTAATTTATCGTTATCATACCTATCTGTCGAAATCTGGGTGTACTGTACACATCTGCGTACTCCCTCAGAGCATACAGGCGTTATGTTACGTTCTAATATTGTGTAAAAAATAAACATCCAAGCGAGTGCAGCAATCACGACAGATTTTCTGTCTATTATTGAAGCGTTCCATTGTATATATCCGAAGATTAGCATCAGATCCTGACTTATACCTTCCATCATCAGCTCAGCAACATGAGATAATGGTTATCAGGTACAAATATCGTTAGAAAGTACCTATATGAAAAACATTGTAATATTTCAGGGTTGCCCTCGATTTACCTGGGATCCCATCATCAGATTCAAACTTTCTGACAACGGGACCACCTCAGTAGTATAGGCTTCCGAATAAAAATATAATTTAGACAATCGGTCCACAATTAGCGGAGAAATCGGTGAACATACAGGACACACAATCAAACATGTGTCAAAAGAATTTTGGTGAAACATTAGTGAACCGCTAGCAATACATTTCATGGGAATAGACTTATCCCCAATAAAATAGTACTTAGCATATCTAACTGTCGAAAAGTTGTACAGTACACATTTGCGTACCCCCTAGAGCATACAAGCGTGATATTATGTTATGATGTTGTATAAACAATAAACATCCAAGTGATTGCAGGAGTCACGACTGATTTGCTATCTATAATTGAAGAGTTCCATTGTTTAAATCCGAAGATAAGCATCAGATCTTCACCAAATTTACCGGGGACCACCGCGAAACAATATTATACCAAGCAAAAAAAGAATCATTGAAATCGGTTCACAATTGGCGAAGATATCGCTGAACATACAAATAAAAAACAAAAATCAGACAACTTGAGTTA
Organism: Eugnorisma glareosa; assembly: GCA_947578425.1. Lineage (NCBI taxonomy): Eukaryota > Metazoa > Arthropoda > Insecta > Lepidoptera > Noctuidae > Eugnorisma > Eugnorisma glareosa. Next base: position 4,452,577 of record OX387984.1, read on the forward strand.
CTTACTTCGACTTGACTTGACTTAACCTCCTCCTTTTGGAAGTCGGTTAAAAATTAAGTCAAATGGTAGATAATTAGGTATTAAAACATTTTATGTCAAGCATACTACATAAAAGAATTAAATTAAGTACCTAACTCTATTATGTAATATTTTGTTAAATTTAGTCATGCATGACATAAAAGTGTACTCAGAATGTAATGTTTTGGGAAATAAATGGCTTTATTATTATTATTAATTCCAGAGTGGAAAAGAGATGGCGCTAAACGACCTGTATAGCTGTCTCTTACCCACACTGGAATCTCCTGCCTTAAGACATCATGGCAATCCATCTGTACATCAAACTAAATAACTCAATGCAAAAATTATCGCTGGGAAATGACTTTATTTTTGTGAAAATCCGTTTTACGGTAAAACTCAATGTTACGCACTAAAAACATTGTGCTGATGGATGCATTGAATAGTAAAGTGCATGGAGGTATGTAAAGTAAAGTTATAATATTAAAAACATGAACTTTAAAAACAACTTGTGAAAATGTTTTAAATTTGTCCTCCAATATCTCCGTAACTCATCATCATCAACATCATTACAGCCGAAAGACGTCCACTGCTGGACATAAGCCTCCCCCAAGTGTCGCCACACTGACCGGTCCCGTGCGACTCGCATCCAGCGGATCCCCGCAACCTTCACCAGGTCATCGGTCCACCTAGTGGGAGGCCTTCCAACGCAACGTCTTCCGGTTCGCGGTCGCCACTCCAGAACTTTTTGGCCCCATCGGCCATCTGTTCTGCGAGCAATGTGCCCTGCCCACTGCCACTTCAGTTTGGCAATTCTTCGGGCTACGTCGGTAACCTTGGTTCTCTTGCGGATATCTTCATTTCTGATTCGATAACGCAAGGAAGCTCCGAGCATAGCCCTCTCCATTGCCCTTTGGGTGACTTTAAGCCTTCGAATGAGGCCCATTGTGAGCGATCACTGGCAACACACACTGGTCATAGACTTTCGTCTTGAGACACTGTGGTAAGTTGGACGAGAAAATACCGCGCAGCTTCGCGAACGCTGCCCAGCCGAATCGGACCTACCTAGCTGGACCGTTTGTCCCAGGTAGACATAATCGTCTACAACTTCGAGCATAGAGTCTCCGATCTTGATAGGAGTGGGTGTTACATGGGCATTCAACATAACCTTGGTTTTGTCCATGTTCATTTTTAGACCCACTCTTTCGGAGGCTCTAGTGAGGTCATCGAGCATTGTACTGAGGTCGTCCATAGTCTCAGCCATGACCACTATATCGTCGGCAAACCGAAGGTGAGTGATGTACTCGCCATTGACGTTGATGCCTAGCCCTCTCCAGTCCAGAACCTTGAAGACATCCTCCAGTGCAGCGGTGAACAGTTCCCGTAAATGTCCAAAACAAAAAAAATATCACAATGACGGAGAGAACAAGTGGCGTTAGTTACACCCATTATTTTCGAGCCGTTTGGGGTTGGAACTCTGGGGCCGTAGGGTCCGAGTGCTCACAGCCTTAGGGTTTTCTTTTATTGAATAGTCAACCTATGAGGCTGGCTTCTGCTTAACCGCGCTATCCTGTGGTTGCCTTGAGTGTGCGGCCTCCAGCCAGGGGCGAATACCTTAAATATAAACTAATCCACAGTTTCCGGAGTTCTTTGATGCCCTTTTATAGCTTGTTGTTATTTTATTTCATAGTTTTTTCTTGTTACCTATACTAATATAATAAAGCTGAAGAGTTTGAACGCGCTAATATCAGGAACTACTGGTTCGGATTGTAAAATTCTGTTAGTGATGGATAGCCCAGTAATCGAGAAAGGGTATTTATATTATATAAAACTACAAGACCACTCACTCACTGACTCACTGATTGACATGTCGTTTCTCGGAATGGGTGAGAGATGGGATAGGGGTATGTTTTGCGATTATGTGTAGCAACACCAAGTGAGTAGAGGAAAATTATAGAGGAGATTCAAATCCAAGATGGCGGCCGGGTCCACTTCCGGTTTCGGTGGGGAAAAGACTTGGACGGGTTTTGACTCACAGGCCCTATAGTAGATTTGGAATGATTTGAAAAAAAAGTAAAAAAAAAAAAAAAAACAAGATGGCGGCTGCGCTGGTACGTTTTGAAGTTTTCGACTTTTCTCACTCGACTTTGACGAGTTGTTTCGTTCTATCGATTTCCAAAGTTGCCAATTTTGACGTTGATGAATTGTAGGTAATATCCATGGCAATTTAGAAAAATTATGACATTTTGAAAATCCAAGATGGCGGACGATGTAGCGGCCATTTTGTGAACCGTTGGAATTTTCGACTTTTTTCAAAACGATTTTTCGGGTAGTCGGCAACATCCGACGGGTTCGAGTTGTACCGAGCGGTCGTGTGTTTCATCGAGGAGTGTTGCCTGGTGCGAAATTTTTCCCCATTTCTAGGGTATTTTTACCGATTTTCCCCAAAAACATGAAAAGTAGAAATATTGACATTTTGAATGGAGACTTTGACTAGCCGGCAACATTGGGGTCCCGCGAATGACATTTGACCATTTTGGTTCGTTTTAATTGGCAACCCCGAGAGCCATTGAATATTTTAATTTTTGGGACTTTTTGACTTTGGCGAGTTCTTTTGTTCTACCAAACTCAAAAGTTGGCAACACCGAGTTGACCGGTCGGTGGCCTATATCCTTGAGATTTCAGGAAAATTATGACTTTTCAAAAAAACAAAATGGCGGACAGTGTGGCGGCCATCTTGTAAAAATGACGAAAAAACACAATTTTCGACGCGATAAATGGGACAGCTGGCATCCCCCGACTGGATTGTGTTGTATGAACAGGTCGTGTGTTTCAGCAAGGAGTGTTGCCTGGTGCAAAAATTTTCTCCATTTCTAGGGTATTTTTCCCGATTTGCCCCAAAAACATAAAAAGTAGAAATAACGACATTTTGAATGGAGACTTTGACTAGCCGGCAACATTGGGGTCCCTCAAATGACATTTGACCATTTTCATCACTTTCAGCTGGCAACCCCGAGAACCATTGGGACTTGAATTTTCGGGTAAGACTAGACTTTGGCGAGTTCTTTTGTTCTACCAAACTCAAAAGTTGGCAACACCAAGTATACCGGTCGGTGGCCTATATCCTTGAAATTTCAGGAAAATTATGACTTTTCAAAAAAACAAGATGGCGGACAGTGTGGCGGCCATCTTGTAAAAACGACGAATAATCCCAATTTTCGACGCGATAAATGGAACAGCTGGCATCCCCCGACTGGATTGTGTTGTATGAACCGGAAGTGTGTTTCGTCAAGGAGTGTTGCCTGGTGCAATTTTTTTTCCCATTTCTAGGGTATTTTTCCCGATTTTCCCCAAAAACATGAAAAGTAGAAATAACGACATTTCGGAAGGAGACTTTGACTAGCCGGCAACATTGGGGTCCCCCAAATGACATTTGACCATTTTCATCACTTTCAGCTGGCAACCCCGAGAGCCATTGGGGCTTGAATTTTCGGGTAAGAGCCGACTTTGGCGAGTTCTTTTGTTCTACCAAAGTCAACGTACAGCCACCGTTTTTTTACTGACAGGTAACTTGTATCCTGGTTACTTTAGAAAAATTCTGACATTTCAGAAATTCAAGATGGCGGCCGAGCCATTTCCGGTTTCTCGATTACCACTGACGGACATAATGTTCTCCCAGATGGTGGAGGGGGAAGGGGTATATTTTGATAGATTCGTAAACAAGTAACTCTCGCAAATAGGGGAAACATGCCAGACCCCTCCTTCTCACCCCCTTCCCCCCCCCCTTCCCTATAGTATCTCGGAAACGAAGAGACCAGTGTTCTGTTTTAATACGGATTCGTATAGAGGACGCCTGGAAAAGTAAAAACCGTTTTTAAAAATTGCCCCCCTTGCCCCCTACTCCACCCCCTTCAGGCGGATCTCGGAAGTTAAGAGACTTTGAACATTTCTTTTTTTAGATTCGTAAAAAGGGGCCCAGAGTTGGTCAAAATCATTTTTCGGAACTCCCCCTTCTCCCCCCCTCAAACCTCCCCCCACCGTAACTCGGAAACTAGGACACGTAGCAGCTTTTTGATTTTTTTAATACTTTTTATTTTTGAGGGGCGTTGAAATTTGTATACCCTCCCCTCCCCAACCTCCCCTAAAATTGAAAGGGCTGTAACTTCGTAACGGTTAAAGGTAGCCATAATGTGTTTGGACAAATATTATAGTAGGCGTCGAAACCTGTCCGATGGTGGTAGGGATATAGCTGAGCGGAGCGAACCTACGAGACCGAGTGGGGCGAAGGGGGGAGGTGGCGAGCGAAGCGAGCCGGCGACCGCCGTAGCGTAACGAAGGTTGAGTGGGTGAAGCGTAACTCAGGGGCGACGACAAGTAAACTTTAGGGTAACGTTTTTATACTGGGTAAAGGGCTAAGTTTTTGAAAAAGGTTTTAGATTGAATTAGGGGTTCTTAAGGGGTTTCAAAATCTTAAAAGTCCATTGGGCTTGAATTTTCGGGTCAGACCCGACTTTGGCGAATTCTTTTATTCTACCAAAGTCAACGTACAGCCGCCGTTTTTATACTGACAGGTAGCTTGTATCCTGGTTACTTTAGAAAAATTGTGACTTTTCAGAATTTCAAGATGGCGGACTTGCCATTTCCGGTTTCCGAATCCTTGTCCTGGGGTCGTTCAAGCGGTCCATCCCACTGCGGCGGGATATGAGTTTGTGTCGAATTTTAGGTGTTTAGGTCTTTGAAGAATAATTATTTACTTGACTTGATTCAAAATGGCGGCCACGTTACTTCCGGTTTCCCAAAAATTTACCGATTGAGGTCGTACAAACGATTCATCCGAATGAGGTGTATGAGTTTGTTTCGAATTTTAGGATACTTTAGGGGCTTCAAGGGTTTTTCAATGGATTAAGAGGCGCCAAACCTCACCTTTTCCCCCCTCCCTATCGTATCTCGGAAACTAAGAGACCTGTGTTGTGCTTTTTACGGATGTATATAGAGGAAGGTCGGAAAAGTTAAAAACATTTTTCAGAACTGCCCCCCTTGCCCCCCTCCTCCCCTCGATATCGTGTCTCAGAAATTAAGAGACTTGTGTTCTGTTTTTTTACGGATTCATATCGAAGAGGCTCGGAAAAGTAAAAACCATTTTTCAAAATTGCCCCCCTTCTCACCCCTTTAGGCGGCGGATCTCGAAAGTTAAGAGACTGAACATTTTTTTCAGATTCATAAAAATGGCAGAGTTGGTCAAAAACATTTTTAAAAACTCAGCAGCTTTTTGATTTTTTAACTATTTTTATTTTAGAGGGGCGTTGAAATTTGTATACCCTCCCCTCCCCTCCCCAACCTCCCCTAAAATTAAAATGGCTGTAACTTCGGAACTGTTAGAGATAGCCATTATGTGTTTGAACAAATATTATAGTAGACGTCGAATCCTGTCCGATGGTAGTAGAGATAAGGCTGCGTGCAGCAAAGGGGGACGATGTACTGAAATACAGCTGGTGATGGAAATATCATCACTAGATTGATTTAAAAAATCATTTCTGTGTTTGTTATTAGTTGACTAATTTATAATAGAAGTACTTAAATTAAATGTTTAGCAGTTATAACATTTGGTGAGCCACAAAAAACAGCATTTAAATAATTTGGTCGACATACAAAGATGTCGTTTACAATTAAAAAATCAGAAAGCAATCCTTGTTACACAAATAATTATACAATAACATGAGTTTGCATAATAAACATTCAGTCCGCAAAAAAACTATTTGATCAGCAAGACTTCACGATTGATCAGCAGAGAAAACATGTCTATAAGCAGTGTATTTGATTGGTATGCATGTATAAAACATGGTGAGAAAAATAACTAATTGGTCCCAAAAGTCCGATTTTGGGACATGAGGAGCGTAGGCCGAAGGCCGGCGGAGCTCCGACGACATGGCTGACGGGAGATAGGGCGGCAGCTTTTTTTTTATTTACGCCCGATCCGATCCTTTCAGCGTAATTTCTATTTTTAGACAAGTAAATTATTTTTGCTACTTTTATATGCAGCTCAAAATGAATTTTTTGCTTACCCTCTGAGTGCTTACTAAAATTTTATTAAACAGGAGCAGCTCATTGCAGCTTATATAATTAATATGCTGTACTAAAATAATAACAGCCATCCAGAATGAATTAGATTGGTGATTGATTTTGGAATGTTTGCTGGCCATGAGTTGCTGATCAATTAGCTATTTCTGATCGCAGATTATATTTTTCTGCTCACAAAAATACGAATACTATGCTAACCATTTAAATAATACCCTTTTCATTATGGGAACAGGTTAGTTTTTAAATAAGGTTTTAGATTGTCTTAGGGGTTCTTAATGGGTTTCAAAATCTTTAAAGTGCTCAAATGGATTTTATTTTTTTTTATTTTTTATTCTTAAGTTTTTAACTAGAGTGTACGCGCTCCTCCTTTGTTTTTTTATTATAATTTTCGACATGGGTGTCATTTTCATGGTTTTCGTGGTCGCTGATTACAGAACTGTGGTCAAAATCAAAATCAAGATGGCGGCTGTGATAATTTTCAAATTTTTCATCATGGGAGTCCTTTTCATGGTTTTCGAGGATGCCAAAGCCGATAGTGAGGTCCGAATCAAAATCCAAGATGGCGGCTGCGATAATTTTCTAATTTTTCATCATGCGAGTCGTTGTCATGGTTTTCGAGGAAGCTAAAGCCGATAGTGAGGTCCAAAATCAAAATCCAAGATGGCGGCTGCGATTATTTTCTAATTTTTCGTCATGGGAGTCGTTTTCATGTTTTTCGGGATGCTAAAGCCGATAGTGAGAGTAAAATCAAAATCCAAGATGGCGGCTGCGATTATTTATAAGTTTTCATCATGGAAGTCGTTTTCATGGTTTTCTGGGATGCTAAAGTCGATATTGAGGTTAAAATCAAAATCCAAGATGGCGACGGCAAAATTTTTCTAATTTTTCGTCATGGCAGTCGTTTTCATGGTTTTCGAGGATGCTAAGCCGATAGTGAGGTCAAAGTAAAAATCGAAGATGGCGACTGCAAACATTTTCGATTTTATTCATCATGACTATCGTTTTTCGATGGTGCTAAAGTAAATAATACTCACATAATTTTTAAGTTTTAGTAAATTGTACAAGTTCATTCAAACAACAATAATAGGTTTTCCTAAGGCTTTCTCTAGACTTTCACTACATTTAAAAAGCTTTATCATGTGGAAACCTTTCGGGTCATTTTGAGCTTTATTTGGCACTTCACTAGAGTTTGAAAAATAAAAGACTAAAGTAATGTTTGACATTTTAACTACATTTTGGGGTTTTAAAAGTGAAACATCTACCAAGGACAAAGCACGCGAGGTGCTTGCACCTCGCGCAACACGCAAATACTAGTTTATATTATATAAAACTACAAGACCACTCACTCACTGACTCACTGATTGACATGTCGTTTCTCGGAATGGGTGAGAGATGGGATAGGGGTATGTTTTGCGATTATGTGTAGCAACACCAAGTGAGTAGAGGAAAATTATAGAGGAGATTCAAATCCAAGATGGCGGCCGGGTCCACTTCCGGTTTCGGTGGGGAAAAGACTTGGACGGGTTTTGACTCACAGGCCCTATAGTAGATTTGGAATGATTTGAAAAAAAAGTAAAAAAAAAAAAAAAAACAAGATGGCGGCTGCGCTGGTACGTTTTGAAGTTTTCGACTTTTCTCACTCGACTTTGACGAGTTGTTTCGTTCTATCGATTTCCAAAGTTGCCAATTTTGACGTTGATGAATTGTAGGTAATATCCATGGCAATTTAGAAAAATTATGACATTTTGAAAATCCAAGATGGCGGACGATGTAGCGGCCATTTTGTGAACCGTTGGAATTTTCGACTTTTTTCAAAACGATTTTTCGGGTAGTCGGCAACATCCGACGGGTTCGAGTTGTACCGAGCGGTCGTGTGTTTCATCGAGGAGTGTTGCCTGGTGCGAAATTTTTCCCCATTTCTAGGGTATTTTTACCGATTTTCCCCAAAAACATGAAAAGTAGAAATATTGACATTTTGAATGGAGACTTTGACTAGCCGGCAACATTGGGGTCCCGCGAATGACATTTGACCATTTTGGTTCGTTTTAATTGGCAACCCCGAGAGCCATTGAATATTTTAATTTTTGGGACTTTTTGACTTTGGCGAGTTCTTTTGTTCTACCAAACTCAAAAGTTGGCAACACCGAGTTGACCGGTCGGTGGCCTATATCCTTGAGATTTCAGGAAAATTATGACTTTTCAAAAAAACAAAATGGCGGACAGTGTGGCGGCCATCTTGTAAAAATGACGAAAAAACACAATTTTCGACGCGATAAATGGGACAGCTGGCATCCCCCGACTGGATTGTGTTGTATGAACAGGTCGTGTGTTTCAGCAAGGAGTGTTGCCTGGTGCAAAAATTTTCTCCATTTCTAGGGTATTTTTCCCGATTTGCCCCAAAAACATAAAAAGTAGAAATAACGACATTTTGAATGGAGACTTTGACTAGCCGGCAACATTGGGGTCCCTCAAATGACATTTGACCATTTTCATCACTTTCAGCTGGCAACCCCGAGAACCATTGGGACTTGAATTTTCGGGTAAGACTAGACTTTGGCGAGTTCTTTTGTTCTACCAAACTCAAAAGTTGGCAACACCAAGTATACCGGTCGGTGGCCTATATCCTTGAAATTTCAGGAAAATTATGACTTTTCAAAAAAACAAGATGGCGGACAGTGTGGCGGCCATCTTGTAAAAACGACGAATAATCCCAATTTTCGACGCGATAAATGGAACAGCTGGCATCCCCCGACTGGATTGTGTTGTATGAACCGGAAGTGTGTTTCGTCAAGGAGTGTTGCCTGGTGCAATTTTTTTTCCCATTTCTAGGGTATTTTTCCCGATTTTCCCCAAAAACATGAAAAGTAGAAATAACGACATTTCGGAAGGAGACTTTGACTAGCCGGCAACATTGGGGTCCCCCAAATGACATTTGACCATTTTCATCACTTTCAGCTGGCAACCCCGAGAGCCATTGGGGCTTGAATTTTCGGGTAAGAGCCGACTTTGGCGAGTTCTTTTGTTCTACCAAAGTCAACGTACAGCCACCGTTTTTTTACTGACAGGTAACTTGTATCCTGGTTACTTTAGAAAAATTCTGACATTTCAGAAATTCAAGATGGCGGCCGAGCCATTTCCGGTTTCTCGATTACCACTGACGGACATAATGTTCTCCCAGATGGTGGAGGGGGAAGGGGGTATATTTTGATAGATTCGTAAACAAGTAACTCTCGCAAATAGGGGAAACATGCCAGACCCCTCCTTCTCACCCCCTTCCCCCCCCCTTCCCTATAGTATCTCGGAAACGAAGAGACCAGTGTTCTGTTTTAATACGGATTCGTATAGAGGACGCCTGGAAAAGTAAAAACCGTTTTTAAAAATTGCCCCCCTTGCCCCCTACTCCACCCCCTTCAGGCGGATCTCGGAAGTTAAGAGACTTTGAACATTTCTTTTTTTAGATTCGTAAAAAGGGGCCCAGAGTTGGTCAAAATCATTTTTCGGAACTCCCCCTTCTCCCCCCCTCAAACCTCCCCCCACCGTAACTCGGAAACTAGGACACGTAGCAGCTTTTTGATTTTTTTAATACTTTTTATTTTTGAGGGGCGTTGAAATTTGTATACCCTCCCCTCCCCAACCTCCCCTAAAATTGAAAGGGCTGTAACTTCGTAACGGTTAAAGGTAGCCATAATGTGTTTGGACAAATATTATAGTAGGCGTCGAAACCTGTCCGATGGTGGTAGGGATATAGCTGAGCGGAGCGAACCTACGAGACCGAGTGGGGCGAAGGGGGGAGGTGGCGAGCGAAGCGAGCCGGCGACCGCCGTAGCGTAACGAAGGTTGAGTGGGTGAAGCGTAACTCAGGGGCGACGACAAGTAAACTTTAGGGTAACGTTTTTATACTGGGTAAAGGGCTAAGTTTTTGAAAAAGGTTTTAGATTGAATTAGGGGTTCTTAAGGGGTTTCAAAATCTTAAAAGTCCATTGGGCTTGAATTTTCGGGTCAGACCCGACTTTGGCGAATTCTTTTATTCTACCAAAGTCAACGTACAGCCGCCGTTTTTATACTGACAGGTAGCTTGTATCCTGGTTACTTTAGAAAAATTGTGACTTTTCAGAATTTCAAGATGGCGGACTTGCCATTTCCGGTTTCCGAATCCTTGTCCTGGGGTCGTTCAAGCGGTCCATCCCACTGCGGCGGGATATGAGTTTGTGTCGAATTTTAGGTGTTTAGGTCTTTGAAGAATAATTATTTACTTGACTTGATTCAAAATGGCGGCCACGTTACTTCCGGTTTCCCAAAAATTTACCGATTGAGGTCGTACAAACGATTCATCCGAATGAGGTGTATGAGTTTGTTTCGAATTTTAGGATACTTTAGGGGCTTCAAGGGTTTTTCAATGGATTAAGAGGCGCCAAACCTCACCTTTTCCCCCCTCCCTATCGTATCTCGGAAACTAAGAGACCTGTGTTGTGCTTTTTACGGATGTATATAGAGGAAGGTCGGAAAAGTTAAAAACATTTTTCAGAACTGCCCCCCTTGCCCCCCTCCTCCCCTCGATATCGTGTCTCAGAAATTAAGAGACTTGTGTTCTGTTTTTTTACGGATTCATATCGAAGAGGCTCGGAAAAGTAAAAACCATTTTTCAAAATTGCCCCCCTTCTCACCCCTTTAGGCGGCGGATCTCGAAAGTTAAGAGACTGAACATTTTTTTCAGATTCATAAAAATGGCAGAGTTGGTCAAAAACATTTTTAAAAACTCAGCAGCTTTTTGATTTTTTAACTATTTTTATTTTAGAGGGGCGTTGAAATTTGTATACCCTCCCCTCCCCTCCCCAACCTCCCCTAAAATTAAAATGGCTGTAACTTCGGAACTGTTAGAGATAGCCATTATGTGTTTGAACAAATATTATAGTAGACGTCGAATCCTGTCCGATGGTAGTAGAGATAAGGCTGCGTGCAGCAAAGGGGGACGATGTACTGAAATACAGCTGGTGATGGAAATATCATCACTAGATTGATTTAAAAAATCATTTCTGTGTTTGTTATTAGTTGACTAATTTATAATAGAAGTACTTAAATTAAATGTTTAGCAGTTATAACATTTGGTGAGCCACAAAAAACAGCATTTAAATAATTTGGTCGACATACAAAGATGTCGTTTACAATTAAAAAATCAGAAAGCAATCCTTGTTACACAAATAATTATACAATAACATGAGTTTGCATAATAAACATTCAGTCCGCAAAAAAACTATTTGATCAGCAAGACTTCACGATTGATCAGCAGAGAAAACATGTCTATAAGCAGTGTATTTGATTGGTATGCATGTATAAAACATGGTGAGAAAAATAACTAATTGGTCCCAAAAGTCCGATTTTGGGACATGAGGAGCGTAGGCCGAAGGCCGGCGGAGCTCCGACGACATGGCTGACGGGAGATAGGGCGGCAGCTTTTTTTTTATTTACGCCCGATCCGATCCTTTCAGCGTAATTTCTATTTTTAGACAAGTAAATTATTTTTGCTACTTTTATATGCAGCTCAAAATGAATTTTTTGCTTACCCTCTGAGTGCTTACTAAAATTTTATTAAACAGGAGCAGCTCATTGCAGCTTATATAATTAATATGCTGTACTAAAATAATAACAGCCATCCAGAATGAATTAGATTGGTGATTGATTTTGGAATGTTTGCTGGCCATGAGTTGCTGATCAATTAGCTATTTCTGATCGCAGATTATATTTTTCTGCTCACAAAAATACGAATACTATGCTAACCATTTAAATAATACCCTTTTCATTATGGGAACAGGTTAGTTTTTAAATAAGGTTTTAGATTGTCTTAGGGGTTCTTAATGGGTTTCAAAATCTTTAAAGTGCTCAAATGGATTTTATTTTTTTTTATTTTTTATTCTTAAGTTTTTAACTAGAGTGTACGCGCTCCTCCTTTGTTTTTTTATTAATTTTCGACATGGGTGTCATTTTCATGGTTTTCGTGGTCGCTGATTACAGAACTGTGGTCAAAATCAAAATCCAAGATGGCGGCTGTGATAATTTTCAAATTTTTCATCATGGGAGTCCTTTTCATGGTTTTCGAGGATGCCAAAGCCGATAGTGAGGTCGAAATCAAAATCCAAGATGGCGGCTGCGATAATTTTCTAATTTTTCATCATGCGAGTCGTTGTCATGGTTTTCGAGGATGCTAAAGCCGATAGTGAGGTCAAAATCAAAATCCAAGATGGCGGCTGCGATTATTTTCTAATTTTTCGTCATGGGAGTCGTTTTCATGTTTTTCGGGGATGCTAAAGCCGATAGTGAGAGTAAAATCAAAATCCAAGATGGCGGCTGCGATTATTTATAAGTTTTCATCATGGAAGTCGTTTTCATGGTTTTCTGGGATGCTAAAGTCGATATTGAGGTTAAAATCAAAATCCAAGATGGCGACGGCAAAATTTTTCTAATTTTTCGTCATGGCAGTCGTTTTCATGGTTTTCGAGGATGCTAAAGCCGATAGTGAGGTCAAAGTAAAAATCGAAGATGGCGACTGCAAACATTTTCGATTTTATTCATCATGACTATCGTTTTTCGATGGTGCTAAAGTAAATAATACTCACATAATTTTTAAGTTTTAGTAAATTGTACAAGTTCATTCAAACAACAATAATAGGTTTTCCTAAGGCTTTCTCTAGACTTTCACTACATTTAAAAAGCTTTATCATGTGGAAACCTTTCGGGTCATTTTGAGCTTTATTTGGCACTTCACTAGAGTTTGAAAAATAAAAGACTAAAGTAATGTTTGACATTTTAACTACATTTTGGGGTTTTAAAAGTGAAACATCTACCAAGGACAAAGCACGCGAGGTGCTTGCACCTCGCGCAACACGCAAATACTAGTTTATATTATATAAAACTACAAGACCACTCACTCACTGACTCACTGATTGACATGTCGTTTCTCGGAATGGGTGAGAGATGGGATAGGGGTATGTTTTGCGATTATGTGTAGCAACACCAAGTGAGTAGAGGAAAATTATAGAGGAGATTCAAATCCAAGATGGCGGCCGGGTCCACTTCCGGTTTCGGTGGGGAAAAGACTTGGACGGGTTTTGACTCACAGGCCCTATAGTAGATTTGGAATGATTTGAAAAAAAAGTAAAAAAAAAAAAAAAAACAAGATGGCGGCTGCGCTGGTACGTTTTGAAGTTTTCGACTTTTCTCACTCGACTTTGACGAGTTGTTTCGTTCTATCGATTTCCAAAGTTGCCAATTTTGACGTTGATGAATTGTAGGTAATATCCATGGCAATTTAGAAAAATTATGACATTTTGAAAATCCAAGATGGCGGACGATGTAGCGGCCATTTTGTGAACCGTTGGAATTTTCGACTTTTTTCAAAACGATTTTTCGGGTAGTCGGCAACATCCGACGGGTTCGAGTTGTACCGAGCGGTCGTGTGTTTCATCGAGGAGTGTTGCCTGGTGCGAAATTTTTCCCCATTTCTAGGGTATTTTTACCGATTTTCCCCAAAAACATGAAAAGTAGAAATATTGACATTTTGAATGGAGACTTTGACTAGCCGGCAACATTGGGGTCCCGCGAATGACATTTGACCATTTTGGTTCGTTTTAATTGGCAACCCCGAGAGCCATTGAATATTTTAATTTTTGGGACTTTTTGACTTTGGCGAGTTCTTTTGTTCTACCAAACTCAAAAGTTGGCAACACCGAGTTGACCGGTCGGTGGCCTATATCCTTGAGATTTCAGGAAAATTATGACTTTTCAAAAAAACAAAATGGCGGACAGTGTGGCGGCCATCTTGTAAAAATGACGAAAAAACACAATTTTCGACGCGATAAATGGGACAGCTGGCATCCCCCGACTGGATTGTGTTGTATGAACAGGTCGTGTGTTTCAGCAAGGAGTGTTGCCTGGTGCAAAAATTTTCTCCATTTCTAGGGTATTTTTCCCGATTTGCCCCAAAAACATAAAAAGTAGAAATAACGACATTTTGAATGGAGACTTTGACTAGCCGGCAACATTGGGGTCCCTCAAATGACATTTGACCATTTTCATCACTTTCAGCTGGCAACCCCGAGAACCATTGGGACTTGAATTTTCGGGTAAGACTAGACTTTGGCGAGTTCTTTTGTTCTACCAAACTCAAAAGTTGGCAACACCAAGTATACCGGTCGGTGGCCTATATCCTTGAAATTTCAGGAAAATTATGACTTTTCAAAAAAACAAGATGGCGGACAGTGTGGCGGCCATCTTGTAAAAACGACGAATAATCCCAATTTTCGACGCGATAAATGGAACAGCTGGCATCCCCCGACTGGATTGTGTTGTATGAACCGGAAGTGTGTTTCGTCAAGGAGTGTTGCCTGGTGCAATTTTTTTTCCCATTTCTAGGGTATTTTTCCCGATTTTCCCCAAAAACATGAAAAGTAGAAATAACGACATTTCGGAAGGAGACTTTGACTAGCCGGCAACATTGGGGTCCCCCAAATGACATTTGACCATTTTCATCACTTTCAGCTGGCAACCCCGAGAGCCATTGGGGCTTGAATTTTCGGGTAAGAGCCGACTTTGGCGAGTTCTTTTGTTCTACCAAAGTCAACGTACAGCCACCGTTTTTTTACTGACAGGTAACTTGTATCCTGGTTACTTTAGAAAAATTCTGACATTTCAGAAATTCAAGATGGCGGCCGAGCCATTTCCGGTTTCTCGATTACCACTGACGGACATAATGTTCTCCCAGATGGTGGAGGGGGAAGGGGGTATATTTTGATAGATTCGTAAACAAGTAACTCTCGCAAATAGGGGAAACATGCCAGACCCCTCCTTCTCACCCCCTTCCCCCCCCCTTCCCTATAGTATCTCGGAAACGAAGAGACCAGTGTTCTGTTTTAATACGGATTCGTATAGAGGACGCCTGGAAAAGTAAAAACCGTTTTTAAAAATTGCCCCCCTTGCCCCCTACTCCACCCCCTTCAGGCGGATCTCGGAAGTTAAGAGACTTTGAACATTTCTTTTTTTAGATTCGTAAAAAGGGGCCCAGAGTTGGTCAAAATCATTTTTCGGAACTCCCCCTTCTCCCCCCCTCAAACCTCCCCCCACCGTAACTCGGAAACTAGGACACGTAGCAGCTTTTTGATTTTTTTAATACTTTTTATTTTTGAGGGGCGTTGAAATTTGTATACCCTCCCCTCCCCAACCTCCCCTAAAATTGAAAGGGCTGTAACTTCGTAACGGTTAAAGGTAGCCATAATGTGTTTGGACAAATATTATAGTAGGCGTCGAAACCTGTCCGATGGTGGTAGGGATATAGCTGAGCGGAGCGAACCTACGAGACCGAGTGGGGCGAAGGGGGGAGGTGGCGAGCGAAGCGAGCCGGCGACCGCCGTAGCGTAACGAAGGTTGAGTGGGTGAAGCGTAACTCAGGGGCGACGACAAGTAAACTTTAGGGTAACGTTTTTATACTGGGTAAAGGGCTAAGTTTTTGAAAAAGGTTTTAGATTGAATTAGGGGTTCTTAAGGGGTTTCAAAATCTTAAAAGTCCATTGGGCTTGAATTTTCGGGTCAGACCCGACTTTGGCGAATTCTTTTATTCTACCAAAGTCAACGTACAGCCGCCGTTTTTATACTGACAGGTAGCTTGTATCCTGGTTACTTTAGAAAAATTGTGACTTTTCAGAATTTCAAGATGGCGGACTTGCCATTTCCGGTTTCCGAATCCTTGTCCTGGGGTCGTTCAAGCGGTCCATCCCACTGCGGCGGGATATGAGTTTGTGTCGAATTTTAGGTGTTTAGGTCTTTGAAGAATAATTATTTACTTGACTTGATTCAAAATGGCGGCCACGTTACTTCCGGTTTCCCAAAAATTTACCGATTGAGGTCGTACAAACGATTCATCCGAATGAGGTGTATGAGTTTGTTTCGAATTTTAGGATACTTTAGGGGCTTCAAGGGTTTTTCAATGGATTAAGAGGCGCCAAACCTCACCTTTTCCCCCCTCCCTATCGTATCTCGGAAACTAAGAGACCTGTGTTGTGCTTTTTACGGATGTATATAGAGGAAGGTCGGAAAAGTTAAAAACATTTTTCAGAACTGCCCCCCTTGCCCCCCTCCTCCCCTCGATATCGTGTCTCAGAAATTAAGAGACTTGTGTTCTGTTTTTTTACGGATTCATATCGAAGAGGCTCGGAAAAGTAAAAACCATTTTTCAAAATTGCCCCCCTTCTCACCCCTTTAGGCGGCGGATCTCGAAAGTTAAGAGACTGAACATTTTTTTCAGATTCATAAAAATGGCAGAGTTGGTCAAAAACATTTTTAAAAACTCAGCAGCTTTTTGATTTTTTAACTATTTTTATTTTAGAGGGGCGTTGAAATTTGTATACCCTCCCCTCCCCTCCCCAACCTCCCCTAAAATTAAAATGGCTGTAACTTCGGAACTGTTAGAGATAGCCATTATGTGTTTGAACAAATATTATAGTAGACGTCGAATCCTGTCCGATGGTAGTAGAGATAAGGCTGCGTGCAGCAAAGGGGGACGATGTACTGAAATACAGCTGGTGATGGAAATATCATCACTAGATTGATTTAAAAAATCATTTCTGTGTTTGTTATTAGTTGACTAATTTATAATAGAAGTACTTAAATTAAATGTTTAGCAGTTATAACATTTGGTGAGCCACAAAAAACAGCATTTAAATAATTTGGTCGACATACAAAGATGTCGTTTACAATTAAAAAATCAGAAAGCAATCCTTGTTACACAAATAATTATACAATAACATGAGTTTGCATAATAAACATTCAGTCCGCAAAAAAACTATTTGATCAGCAAGACTTCACGATTGATCAGCAGAGAAAACATGTCTATAAGCAGTGTATTTGATTGGTATGCATGTATAAAACATGGTGAGAAAAATAACTAATTGGTCCCAAAAGTCCGATTTTGGGACATGAGGAGCGTAGGCCGAAGGCCGGCGGAGCTCCGACGACATGGCTGACGGGAGATAGGGCGGCAGCTTTTTTTTTATTTACGCCCGATCCGATCCTTTCAGCGTAATTTCTATTTTTAGACAAGTAAATTATTTTTGCTACTTTTATATGCAGCTCAAAATGAATTTTTTGCTTACCCTCTGAGTGCTTACTAAAATTTTATTAAACAGGAGCAGCTCATTGCAGCTTATATAATTAATATGCTGTACTAAAATAATAACAGCCATCCAGAATGAATTAGATTGGTGATTGATTTTGGAATGTTTGCTGGCCATGAGTTGCTGATCAATTAGCTATTTCTGATCGCAGATTATATTTTTCTGCTCACAAAAATACGAATACTATGCTAACCATTTAAATAATACCCTTTTCATTATGGGAACAGGTTAGTTTTTAAATAAGGTTTTAGATTGTCTTAGGGGTTCTTAATGGGTTTCAAAATCTTTAAAGTGCTCAAATGGATTTTATTTTTTTTTATTTTTTATTCTTAAGTTTTTAACTAGAGTGTACGCGCTCCTCCTTTGTTTTTTTATTAATTTTCGACATGGGTGTCATTTTCATGGTTTTCGTGGTCGCTGATTACAGAACTGTGGTCAAAATCAAAATCCAAGATGGCGGCTGTGATAATTTTCAAATTTTTCATCATGGGAGTCCTTTTCATGGTTTTCGAGGATGCCAAAGCCGATAGTGAGGTCGAAATCAAAATCCAAGATGGCGGCTGCGATAATTTTCTAATTTTTCATCATGCGAGTCGTTGTCATGGTTTTCGAGGATGCTAAAGCCGATAGTGAGGTCAAAATCAAAATCCAAGATGGCGGCTGCGATTATTTTCTAATTTTTCGTCATGGGAGTCGTTTTCATGTTTTTCGGGGATGCTAAAGCCGATAGTGAGAGTAAAATCAAAATCCAAGATGGCGGCTGCGATTATTTATAAGTTTTCATCATGGAAGTCGTTTTCATGGTTTTCTGGGATGCTAAAGTCGATATTGAGGTTAAAATCAAAATCCAAGATGGCGACGGCAAAATTTTTCTAATTTTTCGTCATGGCAGTCGTTTTCATGGTTTTCGAGGATGCTAAAGCCGATAGTGAGGTCAAAGTAAAAATCGAAGATGGCGACTGCAAACATTTTCGATTTTATTCATCATGACTATCGTTTTTCGATGGTGCTAAAGTAAATAATACTCACATAATTTTTAAGTTTTAGTAAATTGTACAAGTTCATTCAAACAACAATAATAGGTTTTCCTAAGGCTTTCTCTAGACTTTCACTACATTTAAAAAGCTTTATCATGTGGAAACCTTTCGGGTCATTTTGAGCTTTATTTGGCACTTCACTAGAGTTTGAAAAATAAAAGACTAAAGTAATGTTTGACATTTTAACTACATTTTGGGGTTTTAAAAGTGAAACATCTACCAAGGACAAAGCACGCGAGGTGCTTGCACCTCGCGCAACACGCAAATACTAGTTTATTTATATTATATAAAACTACAAAGCCACTCACTCACTGACTGATTGACATGTCGTTTCTCGGAATGGGTGAGAGATGGGTCAGGGGTATGTTTTGCAATTATGTGTAGCAACACCAAGTGAGTAGAGGAAAATTATAGAGAAGATTCAAATCCAAGATGGCGGCCGGGTCCACTTCCGGTTTCGGTGAGGAAAAGACTTGGACGGGTTTCGACTCGCAGGTCCTGTAGTAGATTTGGAATGATTTTAAAAAAAAGTAAAAAAAAAAAAAAAAACAAGATCGCGGCTGCGCCAGGACGTTTTGAAATTTTCGACTTTTCTCACTCGGCTTTGACGAATTGGTTCGTTCTACCGAATTTGAATTTCGCCAATTTTGACTTTGCCAAATTGTAGGTACTATCCATGGCAATCTAGAAAAATTATGACATTTTGAAAATCCAAGATGGCGGACGATGTAGCGGCCATTTTGTGAACCGTTGGAATTTTCGACTTTTTTCAAAACGATTTTTCGGGTAGTCGGCAACATCCGACGGGTTCGAGTTGTACCGAGCGGTCGTGTGTTTTGTTAAGGAGTGTTGCCTGATGTAAAAAAAATCCCCATTTCCAGGGTATTTACCCCGATTTTCCCCAAAAACATGAAAAGTAGATATATTGACATTTTGAATGGACACTTTGTCTAGCTGGCAACATTGGGGTCCCCCAAATGACATTTGACCATTTTGGTTCGTTTTAATTGGCAACCCCGAGAGCCATTGAATATTTTCATTTTTGGGACTTTTTGACTTTGGCGAGTTCTTTTGTTCTACCAAACTCAAAAGTTGGCAACACCGAGTACATTGCTCGGTGGCCTATATCCTTAAGATTTCAGGAAAATTATGACTTTTCAAAAAAACAAGATGGCGGACTTTGTGGCGGCCATCTTGTAAAAACTACGAAAAATCCCAATTTTCGACGCGATAAATGAGAGAGCTGGCATCCCCCGACTGGATTGTCTTGTGTGAACCGTTTGTGTGTTTCGTCAAGGAGTATTGCCTGGTGCAAAAATTTTCCCCATTCTTAGGGTATTTTTCCCGATTTTGCCCAAAAACTTGAAAAGTACAAATATTGACATTTTGAATGGATACTTTGACTGGCTGGCAACATTGGAGTCCCTCAAATGACATTTGACCATTTTCATCACTTTCAGCTGGCAACCCCGAGAGCCATTGGGGCTTGAATTTTCGGGTCAGACCCGACTTTGGCAAGTTCTTTTGTTCTACCAATCTCAAAAGTTGGCAACATCAAGTACACCGGTCGGTGGTTCATATCCTTGAGATTTCAGGAAAATTATGACTTTTCAAAAAAACAAGATGGCGGACAGTGTGGCGGCCATCTTGTAAAAACGACGAAACATTCCAATTTTCGACGCGATAAATGGGACAGCTGGCATCCCCCGACTGGATTGTGTTGTATGAACCGGTCGTGTGTTTTGTCAAGGAGTGTTGCTTGGTGCAAAAATTTTCCCCATTTCTAGGGTATTTTTCCCGATTTTCCCCAAAAACATGAAAAGTAGAAATAACGACAAATCAATAGGAAACTTTGACTAGCCGGCAACATTGGGGTCCTCCCTCAAATGACATTTGACCATTTTCATCATTTTCACCTGGCAACACCGAGAGCCATTGGGGCTTGAATTTTCTGGTAAGACCTGACTTTGGCGAGTTCTTTTGTTCTACCAAAGTCAACGTACAGCCACCATTTTTTACTGACAGGTAGCTTGTATCCTGGTTACTTTAGAAAAATTATGACATTTCAGAAAATCAAGATGGCGGCCGTGCCATTTCCGGTTTCTCGATTACCACTGACTGACATAATTGTTCTCCCAGATGGTGGAGGGAGAGGTGGGTATATTTTGATAGATTCGTAAACAAATAACTCTCACGAGTAGGGGAAAAGTGACAAACCCCTCCTTTTTGCCCCCCTCTCCCCACCTTCCCTATCGTATCTCGGAAACTAAGAGACCAGTGTTCTGTTTTAATATGGATTCGTATAGAAGACGCTTGGAAAAGTAAAAACCGTTTTTCAAAATTGCCCCCCTTGCCCCCTACTCCACCCCCTTCAGGCGGATCTCGGAAGTTAAGAGACTATGAACATTTTTTTTTCAGATTCGTAAGAAGGGGCCCAGAGTTGGTCAAAATCATTTTTTAGAACTCCCCCCTCTCCCCCCCCTCAAACCTCCCCCCACCGTATCTCGGAAACTAGGACACGTAGCAGCTTTTTGATTTTTTAAATACTTTTTATATTTGTGGGGCGTTGAAATTTGTATACCCTCCCCTCCCCAACCTCCCCTAAAATTGAAAGGGCTGTAACTTCGTAACGGTTAAAGATAGCCATAATGTGTTTGGACAAATATTATAGTAGGCGTCGAAACCTGTCTGGTGGTGGTAGGGATATGGCTGAGCGGAGCGAACCTACGAGACCGAGTTGGGCGAAGGGGGGAGGTGGCGAGCGAAGCGAGCCGGCGACCTCCGTAGCGCAACGAAGGTTGAGTGGGTGAAGCGTAACTCAGGGGCGGGGACAAGTAAACTTTAGGGTAACGTTTTTATAGTGGGTAAAGGGCTTAGTTTTTGAAAAAGGTTTTAGATTGAATTAGGGGTTCTTAAGGGGTTTCAAAATCTTAAATGTCCATTGGGCATGAATTTTCGGGTCGACCGGCATTGGCGAGTTCTTTTATTCTACCAAAGTCAACATACAGCCGCCGTTTTTATACTGACAGGTAGCTTGTATCCTGGTTACTTTAGAAAAAATGTGACATTTCAGAAATTCAAGATGGCGGCCGTGCCATTTCCGGTTTTCGATTACCACTGACTGACATAATTGTTCTCCCAGATGGTGGAGGGGGTGTGGGGTATATTTTGACAGATTCGTAAACAAGTAACTCTCTCGAGTTAGGATAAAGTGCCAAACCCCCCCTTTTTGATCCCTTCCCCTTCCCTATCGTATCTCGGAAACTAAGAGACCAGTGTATCAAAATCGGCCCCGTTGCCCCCCTTCCCCCCACTTTAGGCGGATCTCGGAAGTTAAGAGACAGAACATTATTTTTCAGATTCACAAAGAGGGGCCCAGTTTGTCAAAATCATTTTTCAAAACTCCCCCGCCTCCCCACTTTCACCCCTTCCCCCATCATATCTCGCAAACTAGAACACGTAGCAGCTTTTTGATTTTTACTAATAATCTTTGTTATTGAGGGGTGTTGAAATTTGTATACCCTCCCCTCCCCTCCTCAACCTCCCCTAAAATTGAAAGGTCTGTAACTTCATAACGGTTTGAGGTAGCTATTATGTGTTTGAACAAATATTATAGCAGGTGTCGAAACCTATCCGGTGGTGGTAGGGATAAGGCTGAGTGGAGCGTACCTGCGAAACCAAGTGGAACAAAGCTGGAGCAAACTAGAACACGTAGCAGCTTTTTTGTTCTCCCAGATGGTTGATGGGGAGGGGGTATATTTTGATAGATTCGAAAACAAGTAAATCTCACGAGTAGGGGAAAAGTGCCAAACCCCTCCTTTTTGCCCCCCTCCCCCTTCCTTCCCTATCGTATCTCTGAAACTAAGAGATCAGTGTTCTGTTTTGTTACGGATTCGTATAGAGGAGGCTCGGAAAAGTAAAAACCGTTTTTCAAAATTTCCCCCTTCGCCCCCTTTCTCCCCCCCCCCCTTTAGGCGGATCTCGGAAGTTAAAAGACTGAACTTTTTTTTCAGGTTCATTAAAACGGGCCCAGAGTTGGTCAAAATAATTTTTCAAAACACTCTCCTCTCCCCCCCTTAACCCGTCCGCCCCTCGTATACCACCAATGACTGACATAATTGTTCTCCCAGATGGCGGAGGGCGAGGGGTGTTTAAATGGCAGATTCGTAAACAAGTAACTCTCTCGAGTAGGGATAATGTGCCAAAACACGTAAGTTTTTTTAAACTCCCCCCTCTCCCCCCTTTCACCCTCCCCCCATAGAATCTCGGAAGCTAGGACACGTAGTAGCATTTTGATGACTTTTACTATTCTTTACTTTTGAGGGTCGTCGAAATTTGTATACCCTGCCCTCACCTCCCCAACCTCCTCTGAAATTGAAATGGCTTTAACTTCATAACGGTTAGAGATAGCCATTATGTCTTAGGACAAATAGTATATATAGTAAGCGTCGAAACCTGTCCGGTGGTGGTAGGGATAAAGCTGAGTGGACCGAACCTGCGAGACCGAGTGGGGCAAAGGGGGAGGTGGCGAGCAAAGCGAGCCGGCGACCTCCGTAGCGTAACGAAGGTTGAGTGGGTCAAACGTAACTCTAGGGCGACGACAAGCAAACCTTAGGGTAACGTTTTTTTTTTAAAGAAACTAATTCAATGTTTAGCAATTATACAATTTGGTTAGCTACAAAAAAACAGCATTTAAATAATTTGGTCGACATACAAAGATTTCGTTTGCAATTAAAAAAAATCAGGCAGCAATCCTTGTTCCGCAAATAATTTTGATTAATGGTCAAAAATTAAATCATAAATAGGCAGCTTACAATAACGTGAGTTTGCTTAATAAACTTTCAGTCCGCAAAATAACTACTTGACAGCAAGATTTCATGATTGATCAGCAGAGAAAACATGTCTATAAGCAGTGTATTAGATTGGTATGCATATTTAAAACATGGTGAGCAAAATAACTAATTCCCAAAAAAGGTCCCAAAAGTCCGATTTTGGGACATGAGGAGCGTAGGCCGAAGGCCGGCGGAGCTCCGACGACATGGCTGACGGGAGATAGGGCGGCAGCTTTTTTTTTATTTACGCCCGATCCGATCATCTGTTCAGCGTAATTTCTATTTTTAGACAAGTAAATTATTTTTGCTACTTTTATATGCAGCTCAAAATGAATTTTTTGCTTACCCTCTGAGCGCTTACAAAAATTGTATTAAACAGGAGCAGCTCATTGCAGCTTATATAATTAATATGCTGTACAAAAATAATTACAGCCATCCAGAATGACTTAGATTGGTGATTGATTTTGGAATGTTTGCTGGCCATGAGTTGCTGATCAATTAGCTATTTCTGCTCGCAGAATATATTTTTCTGCTCACAAAAATACGAATACTATGCTAACCATTTAAATAACACCCTTTTCTTAATGGGAACAGGTCAGTTTTTAAATAAGGTTTTAGATTGTATTAGGGGTTTCAAAATCTTTAAAGTGCTCAAATGGATTTTAAAATTATTTATTTTATTTTATTGTGATTTTCACAAGGTCGATAATAGGTCAACATCAAAGTTTTTAACTAGAGTGTACGCGCTCCTGCTTTTTTTTTTATTTATTTTCGACATGGGTGGTATTTTCATGGTTTTCGTGGTCGCTGATTACAGAACTGGGGTCAAAATCAAAATCCAAGATGGCGGCTGCGATAATTTTTGTAATTTTTCACCATGCCAGTCGTTGTCATGGTTTTCGAGGATGCTAAAGCCGATAGTGAGGTTAAAATCAAAATCCAAGATGGCGGCTGCGATTATTTTCTACTTTTTCATCAAAGGAGTCGTTTTCATGGTTTTCGGGGATGCTAAAGCCGATAGTGAGGTTAAACTCAAATACCAAGATGGCGGCTACAATCATTTTCTAATTTTTCATCATGGGAGTCGTTTTCATGGTTTTCGGGGATGCTAAAGCCGTTAGTGAGGTTAAAATCAAAATCCAAGATGGTGACTGCAAAAATTATCAATTTTTGCCATCATGAGTATCGTTTTTCGATGGTGCTAAAGTACATAATACTCACATCATTTTTAAGTTTTAGTTAATTGTACAAGTTCATTCAAACAACAATAATAGATTTTCCTAGGCTTTCTCTGGACTTTTACTACATTTAAAAGCTTAATCAAGTGGAAACCTTTCGGGTCCTTTTGGGCTTTATTTGGCATTTCTCTAGACTTTGAAAAGTGATTTACTATAGGGTTATGTTTGACATTTTTACTACATCTAGGGGTTTTAAAAGTGAAACATCTACCAAGGACAAAGCACGCGAGGTGCTTGCACCTCGCGCAACACGCAAATACTAGTTTGCTATATAAAATTACGCTGCAACCATAAGCAGCTGAGCATCAATGAAAAATTATGCAAAAACGGGGAAATGAGTATTTTTATAATAATTTCAATTTCACGGGAACGAAGGTTTATCATCAGCTATTATGTAATGTTTATATAGTGAGTTTATTAAGTAAAGTACCTGAATTTTATAATCCTTATTTTTACTTCCTTTCCTTATTAAGAATTATAAATGCGAAAGTAAGTTTGTTTGTTTGTAACCTTTTCACGCCTAAACCACTGAACCGGTCATCCTGAAATTTTGTATATATATGTTGTCAGTGTACAGAAACGGACATAGGGTACCTTTTATCCTGAATAAAATACTGTTTCCGAGGATAACAACATCGTGTCTTTCGAATCTTGATTGAAGTATATACAAGCAGAGTACAACCCGAATTGATTGTCAAATTCTAAATTAACGCGAGCGAAGCCGCGGGCAAAAGCTTAAGTAAAAAATTCCAATGTTCAATGATGCGAAGGGAGAATAGATCCCTAAACATTGGGATTTATATCTTGTTACTACTGAATAAATACGAATTTACAATGGGTAAAAATAAACTGAATTACCTTGCCGTCCACGGTGTGCTGGACTTCACATTCACAATTGATTAAACGCAGGTGTGTACGAATCGCAGCAGAGACAGCAATACTATGCAAACAAGTACAGATCATATGACAACGCTGAGCACTCCCATACACGGATAGTGGAGTTAATGAGATCTTATTATGAAGAAGCTCACTCTCGCTTAACTTATATGAACCCACTAAGGTTTATGTATGAAGAGAGTCCGTTCTACGAAATGGGATATATCACTGGAGAAATCATAGAAAGGTAAGAAAACTGAAGCCATAATATACTACTCAAATAAGATTTTTTACATAATACGGCGCAGAGAGCAGCGGTGGCCCACTGGTGGCGGCCCCGACTTACGAACAGTAAGAGTGAGACCACACGATGCGTTAACGGTGCGGTGCGACGCTGGAGCGGTGCCGCAACGTCATCCTACATTAGTTATTACTACGCCATGTCACACAATGCGTTGTGCGGCGTCGCACCAGAGGCGCGCCGCGTTTGTGACCTGCGCGACGAGATCGGGAGGGTGATGCGCTGCGGAACCGGAGTCCATCGTGCTACCACCGCAGTTCAGTTTCAGTATATATACAATGTACCTACTCTGTGACCGCAGTATTGTATCGAACGCCGCACCGTTGTCATCGCTCTGAGAGCGAGGCCACACGATGCGTTAACGGTGCGATGCGCCATCGCACCGCAATTAATTCGAGCTATAGGGTGCCAGACGGGCGGTGCGGCACCGCAGTAGAACGCTATTTGCCGCGGTACGGCGCGGCGCCGCAACGTCAATGACTCAGTATGTAGGGTCACTTCAGTCTGTCAACAGCTATGGAGCGAAAGTCACAATACAATACTGCGATGGCGGCACGATGCACCCATGCATTCATGCATGATTTGTAAAGGTTTAAGAGGAAATGCGGTTGATCATTTCTCCATACAAACGCTCTCGCCTGTTTTCTTTCTGGTTTATGACTTTAGAGCTATGATTTTTTACAGTTAAATAAAACCTCTTCAATGTCCCTATGTTTTCCTTTTTGATGATACATAATCTGTATCAGCACTTGAACCTTTACAAAATGCTCAAAATTGCCCATTTGGACCGCTGTCAACAGAGGCCTAGTGTACAGAAAATAGAAAACTTAGGGACACAGTATACAAGGTGGAATTTTTCAACGCTAAACACTGGAGATAAAAAAAAAAACTTTCTGCGAAAAAAAAACCGACTTCCAAAAAAACACTAAAAAAGTCTAAAATAACTTGACTTTCGGAAGTAGGTGTCTTTGTTTGTATAATTGAGTTTTTTGCCACCGACTTCCGAAAGTCAAGTTATTTAAGACTCTTTTAGTGTTTTTTTGGAAGTCGGTTTTGTTTTCGCAGAAAGTTTTTTTATTTTATCCTTTTTAGTTGTACTTTAACCACACAAATTCTTGTCATGAATTAACTTTTACATTGTAACATTTCATACTGCATGGTTTATTGATCAATTAATTGTATTACATTTATTAATTAAAATAACCTAAAGTAAATAACCTAGCAACAAACTTAAAAAATGGCGTCAAAAAACTCCTCCTCAACGCTGTCAACTGGTAATGTACCCAAGAGACTGGCGGCGTTGCCACGTTGTTTGGCAACGCTAAGCCTTTGGCCAAGGTAAAAGCCAGCCCTTGGGTCACGGGAAGTGTCATTGTAACTAGAAGTTAGTTAAAGTACTCGTCAAGACGAATCATACCAGCCCAAATTCGATGGGATTGTGTCATTTTATTGCGGACT
Organism: Eugnorisma glareosa; assembly: GCA_947578425.1. Lineage (NCBI taxonomy): Eukaryota > Metazoa > Arthropoda > Insecta > Lepidoptera > Noctuidae > Eugnorisma > Eugnorisma glareosa. The sequence goes on from OX387984.1 coordinate 4,479,571, forward strand.
ACCTGTGACCACCTTCCAGCGCCATCACCAGACCCTGGGTACTATCTAGAGACAAAGTACTCGATAAGATGAATTATACGAACAAGTCGATGGGTTTATGTCGTTTTATAACGGAGTTCATGTGGTCACCTTCCAGCTCCATCATCAGACCCTGGTTACCATTTAGGACTAAATTACTTGTCAAGACGAATCAAAAGAGTCCAAACTCGACGGCGTTGCGTCGTTTTATTACAGAGTTCCTATGGCCACTTTCCAGCTCCACCATCAGATCAGCTAGCATGTCATCATAATATTGCATTGTCTTGCGATATACACATGCGTGCAAAATTTCAGCTCAATCAGAAATCGGGGAGTGTGTCAAATTTAAGTAGCAAGTATCACGCGACGTCGCGTGAAGGCATTCACGCGACGTCGCGTGATGTGACAATTAACGTGAGGAAAACAACCAAATTCCTAAACCGATTTTGATAAAATTTCTATTAGACCAATCGGGAAGCATATCCTATCAGATGAAAAAATAATTTTTCAAATCGGTTTACAAACGACGGAGTTATAAGGAAACAACATAAAAAAAAAATACAACCGAATTGAGAACCTCCTCCTTTTTGAAGAAAGTCGGTTAAAAAAAAACTCAAAGAAAACATTCCTTTATTTTTTATTATCTGCATTCAAAGATTTTCGAAAATTCGCTTGCCACAGTTGCCACATTCGGGAATCGAACCGGCTCCAAAATAAATTTCAAAAAAATTACATTCTGTACTTTTATGGCATCAATCGATAGGGTCAATCATAAGGTTCAAATCTCTCTAACAAACATGATAAATTAAATGAAAGGAAAACCATGAAATCTTCACTACATAGTTTAAAACAAAGTCGCTTCCCGCTGTCTGTCCCTATGTATGCTTAGTTCTTTAAAACTACGCAACGGATTTTGATGGGGTTTATTTAAATAGATAGAGTGATTTAAGGGGAAGGTTTAGATGTATAACATTGCACCCGTGCAAAGCCGGGGCGGGTCGCTAGTCTACACTAATATTTTAAAGAGGAAAGATTTGTATTTTTGTATTTTTGTATTTTTAACCGACTTTCTTCAAAAAGGAGGAGGTTCTTAATTCGGTTGTATTTTTTATGTTTTTTACCTCATAACTCCGTCATTTGTAAACCGATCTGTTTTTTTTTTTTTTCATCTGAATGGAAATGCTTCCCGATTGGTCCCATAGAAATTTCATCAACATCGGTTTAAGAATTTGGTTGTTTTACCTAGCTTGTTCTAGACAAACCATAGTGCGACGACTATGGTTTGTCTAGAACAAGCTAGGTAGACAAAATTGTTTGCTTTGATTTTTGTTCATTCATATATGTATAACTTTTTTGAGGAACGATTTGTAATTTGAGCGGGTATTGTGACAAAAAACAGTGTTCAGTAATATTTACTTAATGTATTTTTTTAAGTTATAAAATAATTAAACTCTAACTTATTACTAATAAAACGCTTAATTACTACATTTGTCACTCATTATCATCACTATCATCAGATGAATCATCCATTGAATAGTCATGATCATGAGTGGAAGAACTATGAAAACTAGAAACTATATTAATATTTTGCTCCTTACAGCTAGGTTGAACTAATAAATCTAGGACATCAGAACTACTCGTTTTCTTCCGGGGAACTTCTCTCAAGCCGTTTATGACAGGGTCAGATGTTATCAACAACATATTAAGTAAATCTGTATTCGTAGCTACTCGCGACCGCTTTTGTGTGTTGTGTTCACGAAATCTTCTGCAGTCCTTATTCCGAGCCTCCTGTGCTTCCTCGCATAGCTGGCCTATAGGTAGAAGTGATGATTTAATTACCTCGCCACTATGCAGAAGTATTTTGTGAACAGTCGCGGGCATGTAATACCACGGATAGAGATTTACATAAAGTTGTCTGGTTTCCTGAGCGAAGTTTTCAAATTTTTCAATATTTATATCATATCCCGATGATAAAGTACGAAGTAGTATGCCAAACTTTTGTATAAGTGAAACATCTAACCCTGTAATATCAGCAGTGGCCTTGGGATTTTCAAAAAATCTTCGCGCGGTATTCCCGTCATTCGTGTTGCCGAATCCTGGTTTTGGTTTGTCTACAATTAAACCCATCTCGCATTTGAAACTTTTTAATATCCTCTGAACGTTGCTTCACACTAACTTTGTCTTCGTCTGCTCTAAGTTGCCATTTTTTAACATTAAGTCGATAGCTAATGTGAAGCAAGCATTCAAAGCACCGAATCCAAGCATGCAACGTAGACAAACCAAAACAAAGATTATCTTTATTTGCCACAAACTCTTTTGACAAATCATTCATCATTGATGGAGTTGCCCCACAAATAAAACATCTCTGTGAAGAAGAAGTTTCGGTCAGAGTGTTGCAAACTTTCCCGGCAATCATGGTCAAAAGCATTACATGTGTGACAGATACATCACTCTCCATCACCTTGCATGTTGTCGGCAATAAAGCATTTATCTCTTCTAAGACCTTATTGGTTTCAGTGATTGTAAAATCTTTGGTTTCTTTAGAAAAGATAAACTTTATTGGGCGACAATACATTGTAGAGGAGGGCCGAGGATTCTGCCACACAATATTACCTTTTTCGTCTCGCAATTGAAGGGGAGCGAATGAAAATACAAATAAAACCTCATCACTGTCATCACAGTTGGTGAATTTTTGTTTGTACAAACTGTGACCGGAACTTCCATCACAACCCCACTTGCTGGTTAATGTGAATGACGTGCAAGGTAACAGGTTACTGACAACTTCTTGTTGTGCTGAAACCAAACGTTTTGAAGTTTTATCTAGAACTGCCTGAACTTTGATTTCAGCACGCGTTTCATTGACAATAATTTGTTCACCTGGAGGATAGCAGGCAACTTTGGCCTTTCTAACACTGCTCTGATGCTCCACTTCCGAGTCTGCTTATAGTTATGGCTACTTGATTTACTATCAACGTAGTACGCCAAAGCTTCCGCGCTTGTCAAACACCTGGGAGCACTTGTCTCACTTGTTGTATTTTTTAATTGTTGATATTTTGAAGGGTCACTAGTTACGTATTTAATTTGACATGCTACATTTCTCTGTCCCGATAATCGCGCTGACACTTCAGCAGCGTAAACTAGTTCACTAGCACTTCTAGACTGTAAGAGGTCATCTACGCGTCGTTTTTTCGTTTTGGAATCTTCAAACTCTTTTTTTTTTCGTCTTCCAGAGCCCGGTTGGGTTCCTATACTCGTACTTGGCATGGATAAATAAACGGACACATCGAAAGATATGTCGACACCCTCCAGCCACGTCGAATTCTTCTTAAGAATCGCTCTCGGCTTCTTCCACAGCTGCTCCACTTTTCAGCTAATTTTGACGAATGTTTGGAGATGACGACCTTTACGTCTCTCAAAGACTGCTCCGTAACACCATCAAAATCATGCCTCAAAGATAAAAACCGAAAGAGCTCCTCATTACGCGTTTCTTTCGGGTTTCAGTGATTCTTCGAAAAAGTCAATTTTTGAGACGATAAAAACTGATAAAAGAAAAAAAAGAAAATAAATTAGTTGTGCAAATATTTCGCAATAGTTTTCGAACGAATTACAGTAGTAATTCGTAGAAAAAACTATTGCGAGATATGATTTTCATAAGTGTCTAGTAAGACACTTATTAAAATCATCTATGTTAGATTCTAAAAAGCGGACATGAGTGGACATGTGATTTTTTGACCATTGAATTAAAAAAGTGGGTCAAAAACACCATTACTTTCTAAACCTTTAATTCAATAAAATTATAGAATGAAGTTCGTTGAGCGACAGCGATAGTTTCTTCAAATACCTACCGCATTTCCTCTTAAGGTGGATGCGCAAGGGTAGCCCGCGAAATTAAAATTTTCTGACGATTATTGCAATTTGCAGGTCAGTGTCAGGTTGTATGTTGATTAAAATATGAATCGCGCCAGTAACACGTATGGGGTTACAGAATTATAATCATTCAAATCATCAATACAACCCTTCAAGTTCATATAACCCTATTTAATAGCTTATTTAATAGCTCATCCATGAAAAACTCACTCAATGGGATTAAATGAACTTGGAATTACTTATTAATGGGATTACCCATCCCATTGAGTCGGTTATTATTTGGTCTGGATCGCCAGCTTAAATCCTTCCGTTTCGGGAAACAGGTCGCCTCGTTTGAGCCATTCGTTCGACTTAGCTTTGTCGGCCATGTGGCTTGCACAGGTAAGCTCGGTGTCTTCCGTGAAGGGCCTTGGCAGACCATGCCGCAATTTTATCTTTGAGTTGTTCATTCGTTTTTGTGTTCTTATTGTGAAGGTCGACTGGCGTAAGTTTCGTATCCTGTTCCGTTACATGTTTGTGTAGTGATGAATTTTCTGATTTGTTATGGAAGTATGCTCTGAGTGAATGTATCTGTTTGTTGTGTAAATCTATCAATCCTTTTCCACCTTCTTGACGTGGTAGGGTGCGTCGCTCTATGCTTGAATTTGGGTGATGTTTTCTGTTTTGTTAGCGTTGTATTTATAGTGCGTTGTAATTTTCTGACATCCGTTCTTGACCAAGGCAGTCCAAAACAGTATGTGAGTATAGGTATTGCGAATATGTTAATGGATTTGACGGTGTTTAATAGTTAAGATTGGTTTTCAAGATGAGGTTAAAGCGGTGTGAGAACTTTTTGAGCAGTTTTTGTTTTATCATTTTATGTTGTAACTGAACTGGTTAAACCCTAGGTATTTTTAAGTACTTTGTTCATCCATTGAAATTTGAACTTTTCATTTTACTACTGACAAAATTTTGCACATTTCTACTCCAAATGACATGCAAATATCATTCGAGAATTGCTGAGTTGCCTCAGCTAGCTGGAAAAGTACGTTTTTGTCAGCTGAGTATAATTTTATGTCACCCATATATGTACTTAAGGTGTGTTAGTTTAGAATGTGTGTCATTGGTTGCTAGTGTGAATCCTCCGTCTGTTTTATCTAATAAGTGTGCGAGTGGATTGATTGATTGATTGAGTTCTGTGAAAAACCACAGCGGACTTAGAGCGTCTCCTTGAAAAACCCCACGTTTTATACCTATTGGTTCAGTAGCCACACTCGTGGATGAGGATTTAATGTTTAGGACCGTTTGCCAATTCTGCATGGAAGCTTCTCGAAGTGTTTCAATGTTCGGTGAACATTGCACAGATTTAAAACGTGTAATAACCAGGTGTGCGGTACTGAGTCGAAAGCCTTTCGGTAATCAATAAAAATTTCGCGATTTCGGGGTTGGTCGATTGACGAGGATGAAGGCGTCGGTGTGACGCGGAAAGATTGTGATGATGATGGAATTGATTATTTTATATTTTTAAATACTTTACAAAAAAAAATATTATATACAAAAACATTTTAAAATATAGAAACTAGAAGCCGACCGGCATCGGGTACAGGGTCCGACCTACCGGCGGTCGGGCCCTTGAAAGAGGAACCTCCTAACAATACGCGCCGTGTCCAGAAGTACTGCTTTCTGAATCAAGCCCTCGATCTATCAGATGTTGGTCGAGGCTATTGGCTATTAAGCCACATTGGCCGACACGACTATCGGCACAATGACTGCTGTACTCACGTCCCACATGTCGACAATCTCGCGAGCCAGATATTTGAATTCTTTATATTTCTCTGCTTTCACGAGATTCTCGTCATTTTATTTTATTTTATTTTAATAAATAGGAACAACAAACAGCAAAATGGAATATTACAACACGATATCATAAATAACTTAAATAATAATGTAGCCCACAGCGCTGTTCACATTAATGGTAATCCCATTAATATCTAAACTTAAATTGCTAGGAGATAAACTGTTCATGCATGATAGTTAAAACTTAAAACAGTTAAAACACATTATAAATACAAAAAGAGAAGCAATCAAGACTTATGCCTACTGATGATAAATTACTAAATTAGATGGCTAAGAATATAAATTAATCAGTTAGTCATGCGGAACCGTTATATCAACAATAATTGCGCGTCGCTCCAATCGATCTATAACCACAATGTCAGGCTTACTGGCAACAATAGTCCTGTCAGTGACGAAGGTCGATCCCAATAGAACGTGATATTGTCATCATCGAGAACTGGATCGGGCGCATACTTATAGTATGGCATTTCTGATTCCACAAGGTTGTACTTCAAAGCAAGTTGCTAGTGGAGAATCCTGGCAACGACGTTGTCTGTGCAAGTATTCTCCGTTAGCCAGACGAGAACACCCAGAAATAATGTGTTGGATCGATTCTCCGGACGGCGGCATGCTCGACATATTATGTCAAGACTGCCATCTTCCACAATGTATTTCCGGTAGTTATTCGTCATCATTACTTCGTCCATTATTAAATAGGTCACCGAAGCGCAGCCAAGATACGGACGCTAAGAAGTCTACATCAGGCCCATGTAAGGACCGGTAAAAGCGTCTGTGAAGCTCCTTGCCCTGCCATACCGCCCTGCGGTCATTAGTGTCTAATACTCTAGGCTTGTGCCAGTTCTCGTTAGCCAGGGAGAGCGGGGTGAGTCCCTTGTCCACTGCGCCCACATCTCGGTATCATCCCCACGTCGGCTTCTAGGATGTATTCCCTGAGACTGCATACCTCTACGGTTGTGTAGGGTCTTAGCATTTAAGAAGCCATGACCCCCGCACTTCTGCGGGATACATACAGTCTCATCACCGACGACCGTGGGTGATGCATTCAATTTGCGGTCAGCAGTGCGCGGACCGTTCTATCCAGGGTATTAAGTTCTATCTGAGTCCATTTGAGTAAGCCGAAAGAATACATCAAAACCGGCATGACCCAACCAGTGAAGGCGCGCACCTTGTTTCCGCCTGACAAAAGACTGTTTAGCCCCGTGTGTTGCCATAGAAGTTTCCTCATTTTAGTACATTTTGTTTAACTTAAACCGGGGCATCTTTTTCAAAATTAACGACCAGTGGCGAATATATGACTTGGATCGCAAAAACTAGATATCATGGGAAAAGGCTTTTGCCCAGCAGTGGGATGATGTGGGCTAACAGTATATTTCATTGGGAAGAGACAAGAGACCTCAGGGTCTCTCAGGACCTCAGGGCCTTGAGATAACGGCACCACTAACATGAGCATGACCTCCCTTTCGATTCCTAAGTTGAGCAAAGTGTTTTTGCGTTTTCCCTTCAAGAATGTTTCAGTAGCGACCACATTGCAGCGTCTGGATCTGTGCCCAGGTGATGTCAATAGGCTTGTCCCGCATGACATTGCGCGTCCGTATGGTCGGACGGTGGCGGCGAAGTAAATATTTTGGTAGCGCGCCGCGTAGAATGGCGGTGAGCGCCGCTCGTCCGCGCGGTCGGCGGTGTCGTCTGTTAGGCAGATAATGGCATTCATACAACCAATGCGACGCGAGATCCGCTTCACCGCCTGACCGCGAAACCGAGCGTTGTGTGAGAATCGCCTTTTAAAAGACTTAAAAACGTTACGGGCGAAATGTGAGCCGAGTTTACTATTAGAACCTCTGCTGAAGGGAAACCTTTCGAAATTCAAACGTGATTACACATCTATAATATAACCATTCTCTTCCAGATACAGAAAAGTAATAGAACACACTCAAAGACCACAACGATTCGTCTCCATGACACTATATGATATTCTAAAGCGAGTTGAACTCGTTCAAAAGCTTTACTTCGAACTCTATCACTTAGTTAGAATGATACACGAGACCCCACGAAAGTGGGTTTCAGTATTAGAATTTATTAACATAGAAAAGACTGCGGGCCCTGACGTTGTCGCTGGTCTGAGTTTGGGTAAAGGAAAAGATACACTGTCTCAACTAACTTTGGAACAACTATTTGAAAAGCAAAGAATTCTGAATGACTTGCATAAGAGACGCGAAAGAGAGAGGCGGAAGCTACGGAAGGAGTTCGAAAAAATTAAAAGTCTATATCAAGCTAATGTGGCGAAAACAATCCAAAAGGACAATAAGACGTACAATATAATTTGGCCCATCAATTATGGTTGGGAAATTGAATATATATGGTGAATGTACGAGTATTTACATTGTCTATAGTATAGCATAGCATAATATAGTATAGTCTGTCATTGTTTAAATAAGATAGTAGCACAACTATACAGCGAGTAACACAAAAAAATAATCAACTGCCCCATACAACATTTCAATACCTACTCGACCCAAATATATGGGACAGCTGATTATTTTTTTACGATTACGATGGTATACCCATAGAGAAAGTTGTTCAGTTTGATGGTCCGTACCAGTCTTCCATATGACTATACCCTTTCTGTTACACGCTGTATAGTACTACTGCACTACTGTTACTATGCTATACTTAGTAAGATGCAACGTTTTCATCAAGATCATACATCATGCTCTTCTTGGTGAAATCATTACTAACATAATAAAATTGAAGAATTTTTCGTTTGTTTTTTTCGTTTCAACGGGCTAGTCTCGGGAACTACCTGTCATCATTTTGCGAACTACACTTCCAGTCGCACCGGATGCAGAAGAATCGGGCCTGTGGACGGTGAGCTATGGGATATCTCACCGTCCGTCCGTCTTATGACGACAGGCCGTGTCGACGGCGCGTTCGTGTTTCACGCGCGTAATAGATTATCCTAATTATAGGTATTGTTATGGTTATCATAAGTATTCCTTTTACTTATAAAACTTGATAAAATAGTAGTGTTTTGTATAACCAAAAACTTATAAGAACTACCCAACTAGCACACTAGTGGAAATAGTAGCCTATTTTGCAACTTTTAGCTGTACAGTAGCGCTTTAAGGGTTCAGAAAGTGGTTTACATTCTACTATATGTAACTGCTCATAGCTGTAAATATCACTAGGGGTAGCAAAAACTGAACCAAATGCCACTCTAGGCTTTTTAAGAGTTCATTTTACAACCCATTTGCCGTCTATAGCAGAAATGATTTGTACTTTTGCACAGACTTAAGTAGGAATTTGATCGACTGTTTTACGAATAGCGACATTAAGGCTTCACAATAGAAACAGGAGCGTAATGGACATTGCCTAGGTACTCATTTAAGTTCGAGTTCAACAAACACAAGCGAGGGTCCCGTAGCTTTTGTTGTTGCTGAAATTCGACGTTTCGTAACGTTACAAACATACAATGCATATAAATTTGAAAATAAATTATACTTAATATCAAAGGAGATGTTTCATTTTTGTATGGGACTCCGACCATAACATGCACAGTTTATAAAAGCTGGGAAACAAATCTTCAGAGATTTGTTAGAATTTATATGTATAGAATAAAGTTACATTTTTTACATAATAATACAGGGTGCAATTTAAGTCATAGGCAATATTTTTCGTAGCGGCAATCGGCGGCGGCGACCTCTCGCGTCCGGCCCTGGTTCAATCCATGGTCCGGAGCTAGAGGGAATGGGACGCCGTCACCTCCTTCTGCGAAGCAGTCATGCTAGAGAAGGAGGTGGCGGGACGTGAGAGGGAGAGAGTCTCACGTCTCAGCCACCGCGGGAGACGCACCGGGCGTCGGGGGCCACGTGGTGGCCCCCGGCCACCGTAGGCACGGGCCTGTGGACGGTGAGCTATGGGCTAGCTCGCCGTCCGTCCGTCTTATGACGAGAGGCCGTGTCGACGGCGCGTTCGTGTTCCACGCACGCCTCAAAGAGAGTCAGCAAACAGGAAGGGGTCCGTAAGGACCGACGCCTGCCAGGGTTGCGGGACTGTTCGAAAGAGATACCGCGGCCCTGGAACACAAAGGGCAGAGGAAGGAACATAAGTCAGTAAAAGTCTGACACTCCCTCCTGCTCAGCCCAGAGCCGGAGGGGTTATTTGATGATTTCCCACCGGTAAAAAATAAAAAAGGCAATATTTTAATCTACGGCTCTACTCACGATACTGATTGCATTAGGGCGGCCGGCCGCAAACTATTTATTATTTGATGTTTGTTTACTTTTCGTTACGCGTTGTACTGCGCTTTAAAATGTTGATACCTACTTCAAAACTTATTGGGGTATAAGAAGTATTTTTTTTTATTACTTTTAGTGTTTATTTGCAACAATAAGCCTTTGAAATGTGATTAGTACATTTTTAAAGTTTTTCATAATTGCATTAATAATATTTTTGATTTGCAAATTATTATTATAGACGACCCGAATGGCGCAGCGGTAGTGAGGCTGCCTTACGTTCTTAGGGTTCCGGGTTCGAATCCCGGTAGGAGCAAATGTTTGTGTGATGAGCATGGACATTTGTTTCCGAGTCATGGATGTTTATATGTATAATAAGTATGTATTTACAAACAAAAAGTATGTATGTATCTATCAACTATCTGGTGTCCACGACACAAGCCTCGTTGCTTAGTGTGGCACCCAGATGGCGCTGTGTGTAATGTCCAGCGATATATTTATTAGCCCTAATGCAATCAATATCGTGAGTAGAGCCTTAGATTAAAATATTGCCTATGACATAATTGCACCCTGTATATGGTTTTTATGTACGCAATAAATATTAAAAATGTTTGACGTTTGTCGTGAGTGTTATGACAGCTATGCCAGGTTGTAGAGATGACGTTTCCTTAACCCAGAAATTGTTATTTGATAATAATTTTAAAAAGCAAAAGTCGTAGGAACAAAACATAAATGAGAGAACGTAAAATAACATCGAAAACCACGAAAGTCGAGACGAACGAGACTCGATTGACAGACACTGATGGTTTTTGTCAAAACAAAATGTCATTTTGAATATTTCGTTCAGAAGAACACTAAGTACAGTAAAGTAGTACCTATATTTTTAACAATGAAATGATCACAGGTGCTTATAATTAGCCGAAAATGATGTTTATGAGTAAACTAATGATTAATTTTATTACAAGCACACATACTTTTCGTATTTAACATCGACGTGAGATTAAGTTTTTATGTGACATGATTTCAAAACGAAAGCAGACAACGCAAACATTAAGACGCCATGTTGAATAGTATATGGCAATAAATGAAAAACTATAACTTTTCAGGCACAACTAATCAGGGGCCTTAGTCTGCTATTGCAATAGTGTCAGAATGGTCTATAATTGATTTAATAAGGCCCCTAGCCCACGGCGTATTGAAGCGCGTTCGAAACTCGTTTGACGTTCGTACAAAGGGTAATTCGTCTGCGCGGGGCCTTATTAAATCAATGATAGACCATTCTGACACTATTGCAATAGCAGACTAAGGCCCCTGGCTTAAATTCTCTAGAGAATATTTTTGATAACTTCGTGTATTTTTTCCTCTTTTTCGATAAATGTACATCTTATGGCCGAAAATGAAACATCTCCTTTGTTATGACGAGGTAATAAACCACTATCTCAAATTGATACAAGACTTAAAGAGTACGAAATTTTGGATCATGAACAATTTATTGACGAGACACATTCAAATTACCCGTATGTAAAAAAACACAAAGAATTTAGTTTTATATTTCAATGATTTTATTTCATCTAATATATTTCGTACGACATAATATTGTTCTTTTTAACAATGCAGTTTATTTTAGTCCAGTTTGGTTGTGGAGTTGAATCTTCTATTTTACATATATTTTTTACTTTTTTTATTGGGCCAGTGTTCTTCCATGCTCCATGTTTTTCCCACTTAGATGGACAGATACAAAGTTCTTGTTTATTTTGTTGTTCATTATAAGTTTGAATTATTTTGAAAGGCATTCTGAAAACGTGGTAAGACATATTAAGTGTTCAACAATTGAAAGAGCGAAAAATATACAAGCAGCTACAAACGACCATCGTATTTTAGGGTTTTCAACGAGTTCTACAGATCTCTAAACAAATAACCATTAGTATGGTTCGATATCTGCAGTAAGTACGAAATAAAAGTGATTGTAAACACTTGAACTGCATTAGAGGTACAGGTACTACTTGGACCTTCAGAAGAGTGAAACTTAACGCTTTGAAGTGCAGAGAGGAAGTATTAAGGTTGAAGTGGCAAGTTAAAGCTGCTTCTCATAGACGCCATATTTATAAGACAATTATTTATCATTACTTGAGAAAGGAGAAGGGGACTTCTGGGCCCATCAGTTAACTAGTTGAAATGTGTCTTAAAAAAACCGTTATATTTTTCTAAAGGAAATTACAAAATATGGTACCATGTTTCTATCTAGGAAGCAAGAAAACTTAAATTAAGTTATGAAACTAAATAATCGATTAAAAAATGCCTGAATTGCTAGTAATCGATTATGAATAAATCGGTAAAATCTGAAAATATGTATGAAAATCGAGTGACAAGTGTTTTTTCGTGGAATCGATTCATAGCGAATAGAATTCTTTTAATTTTTCTTCTGGCAACACTTCTGCCTGACATCAATCAGTCACCGATTGACAGATGGCACTCGTTCGTTGTCTTTCGTTCAGAGTGCGCCCGTATTTTCCATGTTTTATTGTTTAACCCCACGACCTCGGCTTTACATAGGACTTTTGACGGATCTTGCTACTCTAAATTACCTGGCTCTCTATTTTGGACAACTTTTACGCCTATCGATCGGATATTGACGAAATGGATCGCTGTGTAAATTGTACAATTGCGACTGGACGCAGTAACTCTATTGGCAGAAGAGTCTTGGAAGATGAGGCGATTTTATCAGTTATTCGTCAGTGGCGTGCGTCTCAGCCTGTAAGTTTTTACCTATTTTTATGTTTTCTGTTACCTATTCAAATGATGCTTTTAGCTTATCAACCATGACAGCTGTCGAAAAGGACGAGATTCAATATTAGGGTATTATTGTAATTGTATTGTAGGTAGAAGGACTGTAGGCTGCTGTGCCCATGTAATGTGCATAATATGGTATCTCAGTTGGGCAAGATACCAAGAAAATATCGTACCTCCTGCACAATTCTTAGACGATATTCTCCTAATTATTGAAGATGAATAATACATATACATATAAAATAAATAACATATACATATATTGGTGTTTTATTTTACATCCACTTGTCCCTTTTTAGTTTTTAAAAGGCTGGTGCCTACTGCTTCTAAGTGCAAGATATTGGATGTAGAAACTTGTCTACGACTGTAGCGATTGTCCAGGGCGGGGGGAGAACCAATCGTCAGATCTTCGACACGTCACACACGCTCCATGCATAAAACTATAACACAACCGAAGCCATTCAAAAGTATTTCGTAAAAAAAAACAAAAAAAAAACTACAATGATAAAATATAACCTCACTTTTACTTTACTTCATATAACTTGATTCCTGGATAGCCAAATTTCACCAAATTTTTAGTGAGGCCTTGTTATTATATCCTCTTACAAATAAGGCTAGGTTGATTCAGTTAACACCTGGGCCCAGGAATGTATGGAGTCATTCCCTTCTCCTTTATAGGTTTTTGTCACAATTTGTAGTAAAATATAACTAAATATAGATCCAGCAACTTATTAAATACAAATGTAGTGAAGTATGTTGTTGCGGGACTGTTCGAAAGAGATACCGTGGCCCTGGAACACAAAGCAAAGGAAGGAACATGGATGGGTTGTAGTCAGTACAAGTCTGACACTCCCTCCTGCTCAGCCCAGAGCGGGAGGGGTTATATGATGATTTCCCACAAGCCAAAAAAAAAAAAATGGTACCTAATGAAAACTAACCTAAATAATGACTAGGAATGACCCACCGGTGGGTCGTGCCCACCACGTGTAAACTCTGTACTTCACGACCCCATGATTTTTTTATTTATTTAGTTCAATGGTTCAATGCTCTTAAGTGTATGTCGTTATAAACGAATAAGCTCCCATGTGTATAAATTTAAAAGACTATAAACTTGTTTGGACTCCTGCCCCATGAATGGGGCATGCACGTACGATATGAGACGATATTGGTAGTAGGTAGTTTAGAGAACACCGGCAAAATAACTATTACTATAAGACGCGAACAAGATGGCTATTGGAGGCATCCTGTATCGTGCGGTTCACTCAATCATAAAAACGTGTCACACACTACGGGGGTCAATAACTTTCCACATTACTTGCCAATATCACTCTCTCTCTGTCTAATAAATAAATCAAATCTCTTCCGTAATTCTGCGCGCCTAGTACCATACTGTTTAGTAGCCTAGCAGGCGGTTCTTTGTCGGCGCGAACTGACGAAATCAAACAAGCCGCCGCGCGCGCCGGCCGCGCGCAGCGCCGCCGAGTGTACCTACTTGACCGTGATGTAAAAATAAATAATAATGCGTAATTTATTTATTGATTTACAATTACCGTTAACTCGCTAATATCAAGCCAGAAATTTCACGTAAAAACCGAGATACTTAAAAGAAGTTACGTAATAAAAAATCGAAACAAAGTTTAGGTAGGTTAGCTAGTTTCATCCTATTATTTAATAAAGAGTAAACAGTAAAATCTTACAGCTTTGCTTAATTTAGTAAATTAACTTACATTTTTAAAGGTGGGGTTCGATGTGGTGTCCATGGTATTGTATGCACAATGCCGCTCGCTTGTTCATGGACTCAATCCGCACTTTCATTTGGTCCACTGTATCACACTGTAACACCACAAAAAAAGTCTAACGGGGTAAGGTTTGGGGTTGTAAGGGCCGTTGTTGTCCACTGCTGAACATAGGCCTCCCCAATCGTTTTCCAACGTGTCCGGTCCAATGCCACCTGCATCCAGCGACTCCCTGCAACTCTAGCAATGTCGTCAGTCCATCTGGCAGGTGGCCGGAACAGGCTGCGCTTTCCAATGCGTGGTCTCCACTAAAGCACGGACGGACGGGCGGACGGTTCTACTACCACGCCCGGTCCATTGCGGAAAGGGCGAAACAAACAACGAAAACAATAACAACAATTAGAACTTATGCGCGTACTCGTATCACACGGATGGGAATGATGTGTACCACACGCGGGGTAGTCGACGACTGACGAGCAAATAAATTATTAACAATAATGCAAAATAAAGCTCCTATTCCTTGCTATCCTGGTAGTAGGGTAGCTGTCCCAGTGTACCGTAAAACCTAAACCTGGTTACATACATACACAACGATGATTGAATACGTGTGTGTAACAACGAAATCAGGGTTCTGTGAGCAAACGATTTTCAAGTCGGCAATAACACTTCTTGTTACTCATGCGGTCCTGGTACTTTTATTAATTTCTTTCTTCAGTTAGTATTAGAAAAATAACGGTCAGTAAATCATAAGAAGCGTTTATTGACAATAAGGTAGATACAACACACATATAAATTATAATTAGGTTAAATCAGTTTAATCATTTAAATTGCAAGATAGTAAAATAATCACAGTTTATATTTAAATACACAGTTACAGTTTACAGATGAATCAAACAGTAGAATTTCAACAATAATTAAATATCTGGAAATAATGTTTTACCAACATTATTTCTGGCTGATACCTATATACCCTTATACACGAAGTATCTTGGTCACGGAGAGAAGTGTTGTCTCGACGATGGTGCGTGGTAAAGTGTCCTCCGCAGCGGTCTTCAAGAATAAGCTGCCATGGCGCGCCCCTCCAAACCACCTCCGGTATGGAAATAGCAAGTGCGACAACATCCGGCCGTCCTGCTCACGCGTTCGTCCTCGAACAGCGTCTTGGTCCAATGTAGAAGCTGAAAACATAAAATAAATACTTAGTTTACTTAGGTTACATGTGTGACCTGCTTTAACATCTGACTGTAGATAAGGTGTTCGGACAGACAAGAGCATGCTATTCCATCGATGGTTAGCATGCTCCGTCCGTCTGTGGCTTGAACTAGATCAATATTCACTATTATCAATCTAGTCGTGTATCACCACTAATACTGCAACAGCGTTCACTACGGATGCCTGTTGCGTACCGATCCAAAACCGAACACCCTATAAACATCCATAATGTTTAAAGCGAATGCATTGGACAACATGAATGATAACCGCAATTCGGCGAAATGTCAGTATGAATAAGTATGTAAAAATAGAAAAGTTAAAACAGTAAGTAAATAATAATTAATTATGACAACTGAATAGGCATATTATTATAAAATTTACCGTATTGCCATTTTTAGGTACCTATGCATCCTTGACAACATCCGGTACTTCAGCAACGCGAATCCAGGGCTTCATATTCTCCACGCAGGCAATACCATCGTACCTTTTGGAAGACCTTTCAGCCCCCCGCAGGTCCGCTACTTGATATCTATCGTGCCCCAGGATGTTCGTCACTTGAAAGGGCCCCTTGTACAGAGGCAAGAGTTTGGAGCTTTGCCCATCATTTGTGTGACTCGGAATTTTGAGTACCACCATGTCTCCAACCTTGTAAATAGGAGCCTCTTTTCTTTTAGAGTCGAAGGATGCCTTTTGTCGTTCAGCATTACTCTTTATATTTGCATCGACCTTATTCCTTAGCGCAGTGACGTCAATAGAATGCTCGTTATTATCGTCAGTGATCGCGTCATTATTCATTCGAATTCTAAACCCAAAAAATACCTCACTCGGCACAGCAGACGTGGTTTTATTAATTGTGCTGTTAATACCTTGTTGTATGCTAGTTATATGCTGGTCCCACTTATTATCATCGGTATCAGCACTCAAACTACGCAATGCTTCTAAAATTGTCTGATTATAGCGCTCGACTTGGCCATTTGAGCGCGGAACAGCAGTAGCAATTATATGAAGCCTAATGTTATTGTCTTTGCAATAATTGGTGAACAATTTGGATGTAAAAGCACTACCAGCATCACTAATTAGGCGTTTTGAACTTCCAAACACTTTAAATATTTTATTTAATTCATTAATGACCACTTTGCTTTTAGTGTTTTTCACAGCCGAAATAAAAACGAATTTGGTAAATGAGTCAACTATCACTAAGATGTAACTATTTTGCTGCGTAGTTTTAACAAATGGACCGAGGTGATCAACGTGAAGTGTGTGGAATGGTCTAGCAAATTTCGGAATTGGGTACAATTTGCCTGGTTTTTTACCGTGAACATTCTTGTGGTAGATGCAATTCAAGCAATTTTTAATATATTTCGAAACGGTTTTCTTTAAACGAGGGAACCAATATTTAGACTTAATTCTTTCAATAGTTTTATCTAACGCGAAATGTCCTACATCATCATGGTTAGCACGAATTACATACCAAATACATTTCTTTGGGACTAACCAACGCCTGCCAAATTCAGTTCTACGATATACTTTATTTCCTAACAATTCGTATTCGTTAAATACACTTTTATTAGAATCGGCCTCACCTGACTGTAATATGTCCTTAATACTACATATACTGGGGTCTTGCAATTGAACCGCTAGTAACCAATCGCCTTCAGTAATTGTGTTAATACTTTCTACATCAGTTAAATTATTAATATTACGAATAGGGTTTCTACTTAATGCGTCAACGTGTTGCATCTGTGACCCGGCCCTGTGAACTACTTCGAACGTAAAATCCTGTGTATATAATACCCATCTACTTATTCGCGGAATTATCTCCTTTTTACTTAACGCATGTCGTACTGCATTGCAATCGGTTGTAATTTTAAAACTCGTCCCTAATAAATAATGCCTAAATTTTTGTAAAGCGGAAACAATTGCTAGAAGCTCCAATTCGAAGGAATGGTATTTCTTTCATCATTACTTGTTTGACGACTATAAAAATAAACCGGTTTTTCACCGTTATTAGTCAGCTGTGTCAAAATACATCCTATGCCATCACGACTAGCGTCCGTATACAAATTAATGGGTAATTTGTGATCAAATACGCAGAGTACCGCATTTTTAATCAACGCATCTTTCACCCATGCTACAGCCTGATCTTGTTGGGGCCCCCATTGCCAAATTGCATCCTTTTTTAATAAACTAGTCAATGGTTTGCAGAGAAGTGCACAATTCTTAATGAATTTTCTAAAATAATTAATTAAACCTAAAAACTGTCTTAGTTGATGAACCGACTTCGGAATTGGATATTTTGAAATAGCATCTAGCTTACGGGAACTCGGAGTGATGCCTTTTTCGGAAATATCATAGCCCAAAAACGTAATTTGATCTTTGAAAAAGAAGCATTTGTCCAAATTGATGGTTAACCCATTTTTAACAAAAATATCTAATACTTCTTCTAAGCAAACCATGTTTTCTTCTATAGTTTTCGTAGCGATAAGGGTGTCATCCATGTAACATATTACTCGTCCAAAACGTAAATTGCCCAAAACTGTATTCATTAGTCTTTGGAAAACAGCTGGCCCATTACATACACCAAAAGGCATCCTCAAAAATTCAAAATGGCCATCACTTGTTATGAACGCAGTTTTGTGCACATCTTCAGATTTAATGCTTATATGATGATAGCCACTTTTAAGGTCCAAAGAAGTAAAGAATTTACATCCCTGCAATCTGTCAATGAGGTCCTCTATCATGGGCATTGGGTATTTCTCCTTAACAGTGATTTTATTTAGCTGCCTATAGTCTACGCATAACCTTTTAGCTCCAGATGCTTTGTCAACCAAAAGAGCTGGGCTAGCATAAGCAGATCTACTGTTTTGAATAATCCCATTTTTTAAAAGATCATCTACCAATTCACGCGTGATAGCTCTTTCCGACTCTGACATCCTATACGGTCGTTGGTAAATAGGTTTATTAGATGTTAGTTGTATTTCTAATTCGACACACGAAGTTTTTCCTAAATTCGATAAATCTTGGGCAAAGGATTGAGGGTATTTTAATAATATCTTATTTAATGCTACTTCGTATTCATGTGTTACGTTATTATTAACCTTAATACTGCACACATTCAATGCTCGAGCCGATAGAAAAGTTAAAGTTTCTCCGACACGAACATACATTATATTTTTATCTTCAGTAAAATTTCTCCCTATCAAAATGTCACAGCTAGATAGAGCATCAATAACGTATAATATAATAACTAATTCTACAGAATCGACTCTAAGTTTAACTGAGACCGCCTTAGTTACTGTAGCGGATAAATCATTAGTAAACCCCACCAAATTAATAGGATTATTCAAACAGAAGGGTAGCAACTTAAATTGGTTTACAAACGCAGATGTAATTAAGGAGCAGTCGCTGCCCATATCAAAAAATGCACTACATTCCTGATTGTTTATTAAAACCGGTTTGTAAAACTTTTGTTTAATTTTTGAATCAGAAATCATTTTCACTTCAACATTTTTCTCGACCTTTGATTTTGATTTGGCATGACAGGCTGCCTCTAAATGCCCTAGCTTTTTGCAGAAAGTACACCTCACATCGTCTTTTACAGTACAATTATTTCTTCTATGACCTACTTCTCCACATCGGTAGCAGGTATGGTTTGGCACACTATTATTATTGACAGAAGGTTCGACTTTGATGTCAGATTTACTTATAGTATTTTGGTACCCGGGTTGTAACGGTCGAGAAGAATGTTTCGGTGGCAATGCGTTTCTAGAAGGGATTTCATTAACCGCAGGTAACTGGATTTTGCCGTGTAAATACGAGGCTAAGTCGTCACAATATCTAAAATTGCCTGCTTCGGCAGCTACACTTATGTTTTTATCACCTATTGAACCTACTATTATGGATATTATATCTCGATCACGAAAACCTAATTGCAAGCGATCTATTTTCGACTTTTGTTTAAAAAAGAAATCGTATAAAGACTGATTTGCTGAAGGTTTCGTATCAATTAGTTCTTTAAGAGATCTGAACATATCACTTCTTACTTGAAAGGTATCTGACATTGTTTCGCGCCATTGCTTCCACTTCCACGTAGTCCACCTGGTTTCATTTTTTTGCAAAGCATCTAGCCAAGTTTTGGCGGTATTACGCAATTTTTGAAGCGCCTGATACTTAATCATATTATCGGACCATCCAAACGCTCGAGAATTTGCCTCAACAACATTAATCCACATATCTACATTGTCTACAAGTGGGTCGAATTCGGGAATCACTGACGATAATAAAACATTCTGACTCACGGTTTGCGAATTCTTATGGCGGCGTCGCTTCTTGCGCCTCCGTTCATTTGCACTGCTGCTGCTGCTGCTACTCGAACTGGAGGTCGACGTACTTGAATTTGTCGATGGCTCCCTTCTTGATCGTCGTTTGCGGCTGCGCGGCATGTTTGTGAGCGATGTAGGTACAGTTGTCACTTCTGATATTAGAAAAATAACGGTCAGTAAATCATAAGAAGCGTTTATTGACAATAAGGTAGATACAACACACATATAAATTATAATTAGGTTAAATCAGTTTAATCATTTAAATTGCAAGATAGTAAAATAATCACAGTTTATATTTAAATACACAGTTACAGTTTACAGATGAATCAAACAGTAGAATTTCAACAATAATTAAATATCTGGAAATAATGTTTTACCAACATTATTTCTGGCTGATACCTATATACCCTTATACACGAAGTATCTTGGTCACGGAGAGAAGTGTTGTCTCGACGATGGTGCGTGGTAAAGTGTCCTCCGCAGCGGTCTTCAAGAATAAGCTGCCATGGCGCGCCCCTCCAAACCACCTCCGGTATGGAAATAGCAAGTGCGACAACAGTTAGATACTGTTTTGAGACATTTTTTATTGACTTTTCATTTGGATTATGATAAAGACTAAACGTACTCAAACCAATAAAACTTATGTACCACTCAAACAGCAACTTTCGACAGAGCGTGAATTTAAAATGATGAACGGAACCCACTGTGATTTTATTTGTACTAGGAGATGCATAAGTTGCATAAACATGATTTTTTGGGTTCAGTTGGACAAATTATGTTACTAAATCCTTTTTTAATGGCAAACAATAATGTTTTTTTTAATCAATTGTTTCAATAGTAAGGTGAATCAAATCTCTTGCATCGTAGTGTAAAAAGGCGTATAATTTAGTTATTCGAGTTCATTGCCCAAAGTATTGTGCTGACAATAATAAACAGCGAATAGGTAGGTTTATCTACTTATTTCAAACAATATCACGGTATTCGATCTGTGAATCGATAAAAAAATTAAAGCAAAACATCGTTGATCCATATGGCCACCAAAATAAAAGGATAACCTTCGGAAATTTACAGGAATGTTGTTATTAAATTAGGTAATTACTGTGTTGTAGGTACGATGGTAAGGTGGGTGACGGGTGGAATATTATCTAAATAATAATTATCTACCAGTCTTACCAAGGGGTATCGTATTACCCAGTCCTAACTGGGTTGTGGAGGTCAGATAGACAGTCGCTCCATGTAAAATACTGGTATTCAGCTGCATCCGGTTAGACTGGAAGCCGACCCTAACATAGTTGGGAAAAGGCTAGGCAGATGATGATGATGAATAATTATCTACAAAGTAATCTTCTACAAAAGAAAAACTACGTAAAAACAAACAAGTGTGTAAATGATAAGACCGTGACAATGCAAGCAGTGGTACCTAGACAAATTAATTGTAGCTTGTTCACACACATAATCTAAGTTTAGGAAAAGTCAGTAAGTAAAATTATTTTGCAAACAAAAAATAAACATGCGGAACCCTTTATTCAGAATTACCAGGAGTAAGAGGTTTATTGTTACTTACAAATAGTTCGCTGACACCGATCAGCTGATTTATTGCTAGTGATGTGTTGATTTCAATTTGAAAAGTTCAGTATCTGGTATCAATGAATTAAAAAATATCATAACTTCCGAACATGTAGAGATGGGATTAAAAAACCCTTGCCATATCGTTTGTTATCATCCAAAGAAGTCGTACCTTTGGTATGTATATACCCTTTCCGTTACAGGCTGTATAGCTCTGATTGCTCTTTTTTGTAGAATAAATATTGACTGAATGTGTGCAGCTCGTCCCCATAACAAAATGCCATAAGACATTATACTATGAAAATAACTAAAATAGACCAGTCTAGCGGTATCTACATCTGTAAATTGACGGATTTTTCTAATAGCATATGCTGCTGAACTTAGCCGCCCCGCAAGAGATGTTAAATGAGAACTCCATTGTAGCCTTGAATCAAGCGTAATCCCCAGGAAAACCGTTTTATCTACATATTCTAGTTTCTCTTTATTCAATATTATATCACAATCACTACTTTTAACATTCGGTAAAGCAAATCTAATGCATTTAGTCTTTTTTTCGTTTAATACTAAATTGTTTGCTGTGAACCAATTTTGAACCTGAAGTAGAGCATTATTCACGTCATCGAGATTTTGGCCCGTCTATTTATCTTAAAAAATAGAGAAGTGTCATCAGCAAATAACACCATATTTTGAGGTTGGTTTTTCAGTAAATAAGGTAGATCATTTATGTATACTAGAAACAGGAAAGGACCCAATATTGAGCCTTGCGGAACCCCCATTTTTACTTTTAAACCCTGTGAATTGATACCATTTATTTGAACATTTTGATGTCTATCACTCAAATAAGATTTTACCAAACTAAGTGCAAGTTTACCTAGTCCGTAATGCTCAAGTTTCAACAGTAATGTGTCGTGATTTACGCAATCAAATGCTTTGGAGAGATCACAAAAAATTCCTATGGCGTCTTGGGACTCTTCCCACGCAGTAAATATGTGCTTTAATAAGGTTACACCGGCGTCAATCGTACAACGTCCCTTGGTGAATCCATACTGTTGATCGTGTAGGATTTTGTTGGTGTTAAAATGATTAAGCATTTGATTCAGCATTACTTTTTCAAAAACCTTGCTAAAAACTGGCAACACGGATACAGGTCTATAATTATTAGTATCTTTACTATCCCCGGATTTGAAAAGTGGTATGACTTTACTGTATTTCATTAAATCAGGGAAAACTCGTTGGTCTACACACACATTAAAAATTAAGGCTAAGTAAGGTGCTATAGTCTCAACTATGGATGTACAAACTTTGATAGACATTCCCCATAGATCTTCGGTCAGTTTGATTTTTATTTGCCGGAAAGCTTTGATAACTATCATAGGGTTTATGAGTTTAAATTTAAATTCAGCCGGGCATCCAGACACGTTAGCCCTTAATAAACCAATTGAGACTTCAGGAATTTAGAGCTTCCGTAGTTTTTAACGAGATATCGGTAAAGAAGTTTACAAATTCTTGTGCTACTTCCAGATTAGAGCTAGAGCTAGTATGTACTTTAATGCGAAGCATAACTGTTGGGGCTCAAGATTGACCCTTCCCAGGGGCCGGGAGCTACTCAAAACTGTCGTAAAACTAAAAATGGAAATTGTATCATCAGGCGAGCCCACATGACAGAAGTAAAGTACCTGACCTAATAGACTTCTGTGCTGTTAAAGGTGTCTCGAAAGATTACTTCCATACGAGTTCGGATAAAAATTGTAAGTACCTATTTTAGACTTTATGCGAGTTTTGTCCAGATTCATAGTCAATCCGCATTTTCTACTCTCTTTATCTAAGGATTGCAGCATGTATTCTAGATGTGTGTGGTTGTCGCAGATTAGTACGATGTAATCTGCGAAGCGTATATGGTTTAATGTTACTCCATTTATGTTGATCCCCATAGAGTCCATTCTATGTTTCGGAAAATGGTCTCGAGGAGAGCAGTAAAAAGATTCGGTGATATCGGGTCGCCTTGTCGGAAACCACGTTGTACTTCGAAAGGTCTTCCTTGTCTCTCTAATTTAACTTTGGCTTTACCTCTTTTGTAAATTTCCTTTAATATATTTATGTACTTTTGTGACACTCCTTGTTGGTTTAGGGCTTTCCACAAAGCTACGTGTCCTATTGAATCAAATGCTTTCGAATAATTAACGAAAGCAATGTAGAATCTTTTCCCGTATTCTTCATACTTTTCGATGATTTGTGTCACAGTAAATATATGATCGACTGTAGAGAACCTTGGGCGGAAACCAGCTTGTTCTTTAGGTTGATTGAATTCTAGAGTCGGCATAATTCTTTTAAGCAATACTTGCGTGAATACTTTGTACGTAGTCTGTAATAAGCTTATAGGCCTATGATTTCCTATGCCCTCAGGATTTCCTTTCTTGTACAGTAATGTTATGACTGAAGTCTCCCATTCTGTAGGTATGTTTTCATATGCTAAGATATTATTGAACAATTTCGTAATAATAGGGGATAGTGGTTCAATTAGAGTTTTAAGTTCGTCATTAGTAACTCCATCTTGTCCCGGGCTCTTTAAGAATTTAAGAGAGGAAATGGCATGACTTATTTCGCTTTCCATAAATATTGGCACTTCTATGTTTACGTCATCGGATGTAATTGTTGTTCAGATATTGGTACTATTCTCCCTACGTTGGTATAAGTCTTCGTAAAACTCCGTAGCCTGTAGTAGCGTAAGACTTTTAGGTCGTGAATTCAACACCGCCTCTATGTGAGTGAGACAACTAGCCATCTCCTCGAAAGTGAAGTGAGTAAGATGCAGTAACATTTTAAATTATTCTTACAGGATTTTACAACAGCTTCAGTCAATGAATTCAAATGAGTGCTGTATGCAGGCGTGAAAATTAATTCAATACCTTCCTGCGCCATTTCAGAGTAGAAAATACAACGTCACGGTGTCAACACTCCGTCACCTCCTTCTGCGAAGCAGTCATGCTAGCGAAGGAGGTGGCGGGACGTGCGATTGAGAGAGCCTCACGTCTCAGCCGCTGCGGGAGACGCCCTGGTCGTCGGGGGTCAAGTGGTGGCTCCCGGCCACCGTAGGCGCGGGCCTGTGGACGGTGAATAATGGGCTTGCTCGCCGTCTGGCCGTCTTATGACGACAGGTCGTGTCGACGGCGCGCGAGTGTTCCACGCGCGCCTCAAAGAGATGTCAGCAAACGGAAAGGGGTCCGAAAAGACCGATGCCTGCCAGGGTTGCGGGACTGTTCGAAAGAGATACCGCGGCCCTGGAACACAAAGGGCAAAAGAAGGAACATGGATGGGTTTTAGTCAGTACAAGTCTGACACTCCCTTCCGTTCCGCCTAGAGTGGGAGACGTCATTTGATGATTTCCAATACTTACGTAAAAATAAAGGGTGTCAACACTTATAAAAAAAAATAAGTTTTAAGTCATAATATTGAATCTTTTTAATGCTTTGGGGGTCAGAATATAATATTTGTGATAATGTTTACTCGTAAATCTTTATATTGTTTGTATTTTCAGGGTGTGGTTGTCATAGATAAGAAGATGAAACAACACATTTTTCGACATGAGACGAAAGAAATAGACCACAATGGAACGAACTCACTCAATGGTAATACCGCCATTTATCGGTCGTCAGAGCCTCGTTTGTTGTTCAGCAGGATGCAGCACGCAGTGAGGTTGACTTAAGGTGGATGCGCAAGGGTAGCCCGCGAAATTTTAATTATGTTACGTTTATTGCAATTTACAGATAACACGTATGGAGTTACTGAATTATAATCATTCAAATCATCAATACAACCCTCCAAGTTCATTTAACCTCATTGAGTGACTTTTTGATGAAATAGCTATTGATTAACAGAATAAATCAAATTAATAATTAATTATTTATAATTAGGCTAACACAGATCACTGCAGCTGGCAAAAGGCCTTTCCCAAGTTACACTACATCCATACACTCCTTACGGTCCACCTAAGTGGCGTACTACTATATGCTCGCCATTGTGCGCTTTCCATTTAAGGTGGATGCGCAAGGGTAGCCCGCGAAATTTAAATTTTCTTACGTTTATTGCAATTAGTAGGTCAGTGTCAGGTTGTATGTTGATGAAAATATGAATCGCGCCAGTCACACAAATGGTGTTACAGAATTATAATCATTCAAATCATCAATACAACCCTCCAATTCATTTAACCCCATTGAGTGACTTTTTCATGAAATAGCTATTAAATGGGGTTATATGAACTTGGAAGGCTGTATTGATGATTTGAATGATTATAATTCTGTAACTCCATACGTGTTACTGGCGCGATTTATATTTTCATCAACATACAACCTGACATTGACCTGCAAATTGCAATAAACGTAAGAAAATTTAAATTTACGGGCGGGCTACCCTAGCGCTTCAATGGCAGGTGTGCCCCCCGCCCCCCGCCGGCCGAACACAAACAATCTTTTGGAAGGCGGTCAAAATAGTACATTTTGATATAAGTGGGGAAACTTTGTTATTGCATTCGAGCGCGGAATTAACACCCGAGCTGCAAGCGAGGGTGTTATGGAGCCGAGAAGTGCAATAACAAATCCCCACGCGTATCAAACGACGTTTTTCAATACACTTTCGAAGAAATAAAATATTAGAATGGAAAGTATTTTTGTCAGGAATTATTAGGAAACTATGATTTAATTTGCTTTTTTTCCGCACTTTGCTTTCGCCAGGTTGAAGAAGATGCAAAGGTATGATGCTGTATACAGCCACTATGAAAAAAATAAAAATCATTTTTTTTTTAATTTAGAACACATTAAGATGTTAATTTGTTCATAAAAATAAATATTTGTTTTAAATAATCATTTTTATCTATGATATTCTATTTATAAACACAATTGAAATACTCGAAAAATACTTAATCCGTAAAGACGCATAACTCTTTGCCGGGATTAAAAAAAAAACAATCACCGCCGACTATAGATAAAGTCATTAAACCCTTTAGACTTATCTGTGCAAATTTTTATTTCCGCACGTGTGCGGAAAAATATTAAAAATCGCACGCGTGTGAAATACATTGCATGTTGAACCTAATCGTAGTGCGATTAGAACCAGTTTTCGAGAAAGTGTATTGAAAAGACTTTTTAACCAATAAAACCATTTTGAATTAGCTAATAGTTATAATTGTATTTATCTAGCAGCCAGGATTCCTCGACGGGCCACTGACGTAAGAAGCGCTTCTTCATCGTAGTCATATTGATTGGGTGACCGAGTTTCTTCATTAGATATCTTTGTCTCATTAAACTCTTCTCAGCTTCCTCCATAAGTCTTTCAGCTCTACCTGTAAATAATTGTGGTTTGTCACTTTGCGGTCAACAGCCGCATGGGTCGATCGATCGGTCGATATGAATGATGTAACCAACGTTTTGTAACAACATGCTGATTTATAAGAGTGTCCATGGAGTTTCTTGCCCGTTCTTCTCCTTAGAGATCTACGCTAGGGAATGGGCAACTACAGTACTTTCACAGTTTTTATGCCTTGTGACTGGGTCTGTAGCTACATTTCATTGTTATCTTTGTTTCGACAGTTCAAAAGTGCATGTAACTGGCCTACTTGAAATAAATGCTTTGATTTTGATCTTCAAAATTTTGATCCGTGGACGTTGTAGAAACCATTACATTCCGAGAAACCGTAAATCTTTGAAATTCGTTACAGGTAGTCAGTGGCACGAAAGCATGACAATCCGTCTTACCAAGAGGTTTCGTATTATCCGGTTCTAACTGGGTTGTGGAGGTCAGATAGGCAGTCGCTCCATGTAGAATACTGGTATTCAGCTGCACCCAGTTAGACTGGAAGCGGAGCCCAGTCATCATCATTTCAGCCCGTTGTTGTCCACTGCTGAACATAGGCCTCCCCAGTCGATTTCCAACGTGTCCGGTCCAATGCCACCTGCATCCAGCGACTCCCTTCAGCTTTAACAAGGTCATCGGTCCATCTGGCAGGTGGCCGACCCACGCTGCGCTTTTGCCCCATCGGCCGTCCGATCTTCGCGCTATGGCTTATGGCTGTGTGGCCGGAACCTAGTGTAGTTGGGAAAAAGCTAAGCAGATTTTATAAAGGTGATCCACTAATTACTCTTGACGATGAACATAAAAAATAAACTCTAAATTAAAAATGACAATCTCAAAATCAATAATCTCACCACGCAGTACTGGTTTTTTTGTCGTCGTACTCGTAGTGGTGGTGTTAGTTGTGTTGGTTAATCTTCTTTTGCGCATCTTTTCGGCTTCTTCTCCAGCATTCGTTCTACTATGTAAAACGTCATCCGTAGATTCTTCAATAAGGACATCGACTAGCTTATCTACCTCTAGTTCAAGATAGTGCATCATCTCCATAGCTATGACGTAGTGAAATGGGCGAAACTGTTTAATTGAGGGAGGTATTGGAACGGACCACTTGTGATAATGGACGACTATATCGCGATATATTTCCAACATATACCGGTATTTTTCGCGGATTCTTCCTGTGAATGGAATTGATTTATTTTGGATTAAATATGAATTATGGACTTGCCTAACCTAATTACTATTAACCAAACCTACGCAAAGTGACAAACCACCTTTTTTTTCTTGATCTGAGTTAAATGAAAGACCAAAGGCCTTGCCACGCAATCTGGGGACCCAAACACAAAACCCGCGTACATTCGTAAAATATTACTCTCAAAAGCAAGGTCTCGGTCAAATTAGGATAAAAGCTAAATACAGCATATTTTTTATTTGATTATTGTGAATATGAGGACCATGTGAGCAGGGGCGTGCCGTCCATAGAGGCAATTAGGCCTAGCCTACCCTACCATTCCTACCAACAACACAACAAATGCATTTATTATAACTATATTAATCAAAAATAAAAAAATAAAACGCCTGTTATAATACTTAAAGCAACTTGTCGCGGCCGTGTGACGTAACTGGTAATAATACTACGACGCTCGCTCCCGGCCGTCTAGGCAAGGCCCCAGCCGGCCTAATTTCCATTGATAAATTTAAGCACACTGATGCGTATTTTCGTGTATATATACGGCACACATGCTAGATTAGGTGCGTAAACTCCTGCGAGTGTAGCTGGCCACTGATTGGCTGCCCCGCAAAGTATTATCCGGCTAAAACGGTATGCGGTGATGCAATTATATTTGGTAGTGTTTTTTTCATTGACAAAATAACAATTGTATTTTTCTTAGAAGCCATATTTGTTTCATGTGACAAGCAAAATTTATTTCGTGATCTTGAATGTTTTGATTATTATAATATCTGACGGTTGTAATTCGTTTTGAAACGTACAGTAGTGTAAATATTATTTGTTGTATTTGTTTATTTACTTAGAAATGGTGTTCTGTTGTGAAGTTTGCGCTGATAATGTGTTTGTCAGAAGTTAAAAACAATAAGTATTCACGATTGTTTGATGTTAAGATTCAAGTGGTGTCTGAAGGAAAATGTGTAGTTACCCGAATTACGAGAATTAACCCAAAATTCATCTCGTACTCGGTATTTCAAATTAATCTTTCTTCTGTTTGCATTGTCAGAAAATCGTGATTTGAACCTTGATTAATGTGGTGAGTTCTTGTGTAACTTTGGTTTTTACAGGCTTATTTTCAATGTTTGTTTTTTAAATATTCCGGTCAGACGCTCAAAATTGGGTACGGAACGAAAACTAAACTATTTTCTTTTGTTAACAGCGCACTCTGTTTTATTTTTTAGGTTTTTTTGTAACGAAGCGACATCCTTCGTTCTTGTATTGACAGAATACCATTGAAATTCCTTATATTTAAGCTAGATGGCGTTGTTTCTCATACGCTTACTAAAAACACCAGGGGCACTGGGCAGATGCGGGGGCCCGGAAGGGTGAGTGAATATATCAATAGATGTGACTACTTTGAGGGTCATCCTAAGTAGAGCGACGCTGTGATGTTGCGAGTTTTTTTTTTTTTGTGTATCCGTATATATATGGCCTACCCGCCGTGGAGAAGCACTGCACGCCACTGCATGTGAGTCATTTTTTATGTTCGTAGTTTCCCTTTAGTGTATTTAACGATTGCCTGACAGTTTGAGTATTAAAGCGAACTACCCAATGTCATTTCTTTGTTAATGTTCGTCGTGTCGTTGAGCGCCTTGAGTTACAAGTCGAGCTACACGATAACTGACAATTTTTTGAACTGACTGGACAGGTCCACTCAAAGCTATGTGGTTCTTTCTTCAAGAGACCATCTCAGACACTAATCTGCATAGTCCTCATGTGAGTTGACTAAGACTATGTCTGGATTTTAAAAGAGACTATGACCTCTGACTTTGTTTCGGCTGTTTCTTCTCAGAGTAGTCAGGTACGAAACACCGGCGCCATATAATAAAAAAAAAAAGTGTTTGTAAAAACCTATTTGCAAAATAAACGTAATATATCAGTTATATTACTAGATCTTGCTCGTATCATAGGTGAAGAACAAATCCTCACTTTTTTAATTTTGAAGAAAACAGTAAAATGTAATAATAACTAACTGACTATAACATCTGCATTTTGTTTTATTTGTGTCATCTAAACTAGTATTTCTGTCAATCTGATGTACCAAATGGCTGATAAAAATGGTAAGAATCTTAGCTAATATTTTGAAATTCAGTGAACAGGGACTCCTTCTTGACAGAAGCTAAAAAAGAATTAACCCAAATTTATAATTTTCTTTGGCAATGTTACAGACACCCATCGTATAGTAATATAATACCGGGACAACCTTTTGGAAACTGCTGTCGGCTGTCAACAAGGTGACCCCCTCGGGCCAGTCATTTCTAGTTTATCTATCCACCCAATTGTTCGGCAGCTAAATTCACAATTTAACGTTTGGTATCTTGATGATGGAACCTTGGGAGGCGATGTAGATTAAGTTTGAAAAGATCTAAATTTCTTAAAAAATGAACTTCATTTCATAGGACTTGACCTCAACCTTTCAAAATGCGAAATATATGTAGCAGACCGTACCGACAGACCACTGACTCTTTCAAAATTTAACGCAATAGCCCCTGGCATCAAAATAATAGTAAAAAGCTCTCTTCGTCTCCTTGGTTCTCCGATCTTTGAAAATTCTTTTCCCGATTTTATCGAGGAAAAAATTTAAAATTTCAATGATGTTTCGGAAAGGTTGCTCCAAATTAACATACATTCAGCCATCACAATAATTGGTTACTGCTGTTTCGGCCCAAAATTAACTTATTTCCTTCGTGCTTCCCCTTTATGGAAGCACACTCACCTTTTGGACAGAATGGATCAAATTATCAGAAATACAATATCATTCATTTTAAATGTGGCTTTGAACGACCGAACTTGGCACAAGCTGCTCTTCCCATTCGTATGGGAGGACTCGGCGTCCGCAAAATTTCTAGTATTAGTTTACCTGCTTTTATATCCTCGGTCCACGGCACTGAGAAATTAATTAGGAATATCCTGGCTTCCAAACTGATTGATTTTGATGTGCCTTGCTTCTCCGAGGCTATCAATGCCTGGAAACTCGCTTGCCCCAATTTGTAAATGAATGATTTATTTACTAAAATTTTCCTAACGCTAGATACATTGCCCCACAAAACTGCTTACGCCAATGATGTTAATATAACCTCATTGGCTTACGCAGCTTAACTGTGAGATCGCTGAGTCTCTCTTTCATAGACTTACTATCAGGTACATCTATAACTTCTATACTACCTACACTTACATGGAATTTAACAAATATTTTTTAAGTTGTCGTGCGAATTTTACTTTACGACTTACTTACTTACTTACTTTACTGAAGAACCCGATCATCCATTTTCCCAGAGACGGTGGGACGAGCCGCTCTGCAGAGTAGTTCAGGACAATTTACTGAACACGTCTGCTACTACTGCTTAGCGTGCGCGTCTGCTGGCTGTGGGTGTGTGGGAGTCGGGTCTTTGGCTTCACGCACTACCGTCGTCGAACATAAGTACGTTGTTCGAGGACACTACTTTCCGCCTCGCTGCTTCTCTACGCCTAGGTGCCCCATATTGTTCTCCTCATCGCTGTCATTGTGGTGAAGTTGTCAACAGCCTTGGACACCACGGCCTATCATGCAGCCGAAGTGCGGGCCGTTTTGCACGGCACGCGAACTTAAATGACATCATCCGTCGAGCTCTTGTCACCGTCGGCGTTCCAGCTATTTTAGAACCCAATGGCTTGGCACGAGACGATGGCAAGAGACCGGACGGCATGTCTTTGTTTCCTTGGAAGATGGGTAGGCCTTTAGTGTGTGACGCAACTTGCGTCGATACTCTTGCGCCGTCCCATCTTCCAAGCTCATCGTGCTGTGCTGGCGCTGCCGCTGCGTCTGCAGAGAACCTCAAGCGGCGTAAATACGACCCGAATGGCGCAGCGGTTGTGAGGCTGCCTTACGTTCTTAGGGTCCCGGGTTCGAATCCCGGTAGGATCAAATGTTTGTCTGATGAGCATGGACATTTGTTTCCGAGTCATGGATGTTTATATGTATAATAAGTATGTATTTACAAACAAAAAAGTATCTATGTAGTAGTATCAACTATCTGGTGTCCACGACAGAAGCCTCATTGCTTAGTGTGGCACCTAGATGGCGCTGTGTGTAATGTCCAGCGATTTTTTTTTTTTTTTTTTATGTAGTAACCCTATTGGTAACTATATTTTCGAGCCGTTTGGGGTTGAAACTCTAGGACCGTGGGGTCCAAGTTCTCACACCCTTTTCAAGGACATTTCAAAACGCTTAGTAGACACTTCCTGTGACCCAAGGGCTGGCTTTCACCTTGGCCAAAGGCTTAGCATTGCCATATAACGTGGCAACGCCGCCAGTCTCTTGGGTACATTACCAGTTGACTGCGTTGAGGACGAGTTTTTTGAAGATATTTTTAAGTTTATTCTTATGTTAGTTACTTTATGTTATTTTAATTTATAAATTTTAATGTATATATGAATTAGTACTAACAAATAAGACCCTATATTTTGAAATGAATTGGAAATGTGAGGTTTTGATTAAACATTTTTAGAAAAGTGTGGTTTTGTTAAAGACCAAAGTTAAGGATCCATACGTAGTGGTTTCAGGCATAGTTCCTCGATTAAGTGGTGTTTTAAGTTGTTGCGAGCGATAGACATCAGCGAGTACAAATAAATGGTTTCATTTCAATGGGTTTAAAAGTAAGTATGGGTGTACCACAAGGTTCAATATTAGGTCCTTTCCTCTTTTTGGTTTATTTTGATGACCTACCCCATTTATTTAAAAACCAACCACAAATGGTGTTGTTTGCTGACGATACTTCTTTAATATTTAAGATAAACAAACGTGCCACAAATCTCGTTGACGTAAATAACGCCCTAATGCAGGTCCATAATTGGTTCACCGCTAATAATTTAGTATTAAATGGGAAAAAAACGAAGTGCATATGATTTGCTCTACCGAATGTCAAAAGTAGTGATAATGACATAGTGACAATGAGTCAAGAAAAACTACAAATCGTCGAAAATACTGTTTTCCTGGAGATCACGCTCGACTCAAGGCTACAATGGGGCATATAACATCTCTTGCAGGACGGCTGAGTTCAGCAGCAAATGCTGTTAGAAAAATCTTTCAATTTACTGATGCGAAGCTAGTCTATTTTATTTATTTTCATAGTATTATGTCCTAAGATATTTTACTATGGGGACGGGCTGTAGACATTGAGTCTATATTTATTCTGCAGAAAAGAGCCATCAGAGCCATATATGATCTACGTAGGCGCGATTTTCTAAGGGAACTGTTTAAGGAAATTAATATCGTGACAGTACCTTGTCAATACATCTATGAAAACATCATGTACGTTAGGAAAAATCTGCATTTATTTCGTAAAAGAGGTGACAGACACCACTATAATACTAGAAACAGCGACCAACTACTACAGCCAGGTTTCAGGCTAGCTAAAGTGGACTCATCTCTCATGTGGTACTGTTTAAAATGTTACAATAAAATACCTCCCCAGATTCTAAAACTGAATGAGACGAAATTTGAATATTGTATAAAACGCACACTATGTTGGCAAGCATATTATAAGTTGGGGGATTACATTGATGGTAGAAATGCTTGGCTCAATGCTGGTCCTGCTCCACAACCATAGGGGCAAACTAATCAGAAGCTCATGTGAAATTATTGTGGAAGCTGCAGAAGATTGTAAAAATATCTTTGCATTGTATAGATTGAATCTCTTAGTATTATATAATTGCATAGTACATGTGTGAGTACTATGTACTGTAAAGCTACCATTTACATTTAGTTATCCTTCATTGACTCGAATGTGCCCTGGTGGCTGAGAGAATGTCAGGCTCACTCAAATGTCCCGCTGATAGTGGCGGATGTGTCGGGTCGTTTAGTACTCTTCAATATGGTTGAGCTGAATGGAGCTGATCCATGCGTCATGTTCTTGAACGGGCGCTGTCAGTTGGGACTGGTCATCTCTTAGTTGCCACGGTTTATTTTAACTAGGTACTTTGTTTTTAAATTGTTGATAATTATAGAATTATAATCTTTTACTCTGGACGCTCTTAATGTGCACGTCTTTCTACATCGTTCTCACATGTATGTATAATCTCAACATGAATGATGTAACCAAGAACGTATAACAATATTTTCATTGAAAAGAGTGTCTGAGTTTGAGATAAGACGCGCTGCAGTGGCGCTATTAAAGAACCTGGGAGCTTACTATTACGTCTCAGAGCTACACAGGTCGTATAGCGCCATCTCTTTCCCACACTGGAATTACTCCTGCTTTTAGACGTCATGGTATGCCCCCTGTACATTATGATACGCATGAGATATGATATTTAGCGACAATTAGTATGGATAGCTATAGCTATCGCTTACAATTGCGAGTTTTTGGTACAAGTTAACATTCCCATAAGGCGCGACACAGTAACACCACTGCAGCTGCTTCACGCGTCTAATTTGAAGGCGCCCACAGAGAAGTATGGGACGAAAAAGACATGCTGCGTCGACCACAGGTTAATCGGGACAGTGGGAGATTGATGATCCTGATGAAACCTTTAAAACAACGCACCCATTATCATTCCAACACTATATGAAACTTTTCTCTCATGTTCTTCTCTTATTTGCACAATCTGACGCATTTTGAGCAATGAATCTCTTAAAAGATCTTTTGATAGATCGCATAGTTTTCTTTTCTCTTGTATGCCCATCTTGTCATCCTTATAATAAATATCCGGGGGGTACGCTAGTATTAAAGAAACTGAAACAAAAACAAAACGGTACTTTCGTTATAGGTAAGCAGTACTTTTTGAGGTCACTCCGTGGATGGGTGACCATACCAAGTTGTCTTCGTACCTCGGAATGAGGCGCGGACTGACCACGATTTTAATCGCAACTAGACCGCGTAAGCTATTGTCACCATTATAGAGCGTGAATAAGGTTGAAAATAATATGTATTTGTGTTGACATGTGACTAAGCTGCGACTGGCATTTATTTTACAGTTTTTCTATAAATTATTCAAAATATCGACATTAACTAAAATAATTGTTTGGTTACAGGTTACAAAAAATGCATAATCTATTAAATTGTTAAAACAAATAAAATGTTCTCTATACACTGTATCTTTTGCGTTAGATATTTGGGTGAATTAGAACAAGACATTTTTATGTGTCATTTCGGTGGGATTTTTTTTATTTCAATGCTATCTACATATTTTTCGTAACAAATAAAACTTTAGCCTATTTTATAACATTGTGTTGTGCGTGAGTGGACATCAAATTTAATAAAAACTTACATAAATATTAAAGGATGAATTTTGAAAATGATGAAAATTACCACCGAAATGACAGACTGTGCACCGGAACGAAATAAATCCACCGAAATGATACAGCTAAGAACAACCGTGCCAGGCAGCCAGGGTTCCGTACTTTGTTAGGTTTGATTTCCACAAATTTTAGATAAACACTGAGACAGGACAGTACACAGTTATTTTAATATCATCATTGACATCTGTACCTACATATTTTTTTCACCTATGATCTACAAATAAAATGATTTGATTTGATGTTATGCTTTTAAAAATTAGTTAATATAAAATTACATCAACTGTTTATTATATTAACTGATAATTATATCAAATAGAATTTTGAATTTATTTGTTATATCTTGTAAAATTTAGAATTTTTGTAATTATATCAAATATTATTTACTCATAATAAATGATATAAAAATAAAGGTAAGGTAAGGTAAATAAAGGTGAGGTGGACTTATAATGAAATAATATTTTGTTGACAATTAGTAGGTATAATAATCTACACTGTGGTGACTCACACACTCATCACATTATCGTTGAGCCGAACAAATGTGCATCTAAAGTATATATATGTACTAACTACATAGATATACATATGTATATATTATATATCTTAAACACAAATATTACACAACAAATACACTCGAATAATCTAATCTACACTCTAGGTAAAAGTATATTACAAAACTATGACTTTTTGTATTTGACACAAGGATCTCTTTATGGTTTTATCATTTCGGAGATACATTTCATTACGGTGGACTGTAATTGGTATAACAGTCCACCGAATCCACTGAAATGATAACACTGAGATGATAAAATAAAGGTTAGTTCTACATTTAACTCCGAAATAAAATTATTAAAAAAAAATGAACACTACTCAAACAAAACAGTACTTAAGACGAATTGAATACACAATTTTGAAACAAATTAAACGAATCTAGCACGAGTTATAACAGCCACCGAAATGAAACTATTTTTGTCCCCTTATTACTGAAATGATAAACTTACTTTTTTGGCGGGAAACCGCAAGACGTTGGGACCGGTGCGTTCGCGCCAAGAGCTTGAGCCGGACTTATCCGAATTGAGGAAAGGTGAGAGGGGCGTAACAACGCAATGTTGACATGGCTATTCTACTAAAACTCACTGTCCTCTAAAATGATAACTTTTTTCCAGACAAAAGTTGACTGCCTGTCAAAGCCATGAGAAAGAAGATAAACAAACAAAAATAGTATTATTTGATCGACTAAATTATAATTTAATGATAACAAAATCGATTTAAATCCATGTATTTGCAGGGGAAGGTATTTTATGAGCGGAATTGGGTTCAGGACAGGCCACTGTGATGATAAAATAACACTTTGTAATTATTATTTTTTTTGGTATATACCAAAAAAAATAATTACAAAGTGTTATTTTAGTAGAGGATAGAAATCAATGATTACGAAGGTTGTCGAAATAGTTATTTCGTCGAACACTTGGTCAATATTACAACCTTCGTAACTGTTAAATAAATAGAGCTAAAGAACATTGTAAATTAATTAAAAACCCCGAAAAAGACCGAAAAACCTGGGTACCCTGGTAGCTGGTACTAAAAAAACAATCCGAAAAGATGACCGTTTTTCGATGGCCTACATAACAGTCTACAACAAACCACTGTTAGTTTTAATAGTTTTATTACGTTGCGATTATTTAGTTATCTGAGCCGCACTTGATACAATGTTACTATTGATTGACCCGCTCTTGGCTAGGGTTTAGTGACGACTGAATAATTATGTTAAATTATAATTAGTAAAGTTTTATTTTATATGATAAATAAGAGAACCGACCGGACATGGTTACAATGGAACCACCTCGGGAGTATACTCTTTCGAAAGAAAAAAAGAATTTGAAAATCGGTCTATAATAAACTATAAGCTACGATCGTTTTTTTGCGTTGTATGTTTACTGTTATTTTTTTTTGTTGTTTGTCACTTTGTATGATGCACGTCATGTCCCTGCGACAAATAAATATTGTTTCTTTCTTTTTCTTTCATTCTATATCGGTGAACATAGGTACATTAAAAAAAACCTATAAGGAAGTCGGTTAAAAAGATACGCTGATGTTGCTTTGAAATTTTAGGGGGAGAGGCTTAGGTAGCTCGAAGGTCGTGTTATGGACTCACCCGCCGCGTGCACCGTCACGTTCGCAGCCGCGCGGGTGACGTGGCGGGCGACAAGGCGTGCGACGCGGCAGCCAGCGCTGCTCCTCACGCACCGCACCACGCGTCTCCGTAAACAACATCGGCGTGCGGTAACGCGGGCCGCCGTAAATGGAAAAAACGCCGAACGCGCCGCGCGATGCGCCGCGTCTCCGTAAATGAGCACTGAATGGTTGCGGCACTTATAGAGGGTGTAACAAGACCCTTAACGAAGCCGAAAAGCACTTTTATACTACACCTGCTTGGAAAGTACCTTGATACTTTATCAAATTTACGGTAGAAAGTACGTCATTGCATATCGAACAAATATGCGGGAAGAAAACGCATCTGAGCGGGAGAGAAAAGTGTATGAAAATCCATTTCTTACGTGGTTTTTCTTTTTTAATTTTGGGTAAGACTATGCGCCGGTAACCTAAATATCAAAAGCCAAAAAGTTTTTACAGTGAGTTTTTATCTCCAAGTTCGCAAAATGACACTGGCCACTAGCTGTGTGTTGGATGGTGTCGGGCTGGCAGTGCGACCCTGCGGCGGCAGGATAAACAATTTGAAAAAAGAACATGTGAAAATTGCAGACGCCAATGGCGCCATTTTCAATTTGTGTGTTGTTTGAGGATTCAGTTTTCGTTTTTTATTTTCCTCGTAGGTGTAGTATAAAGCACTATGTATCACTCGAGAGAAAGTGCGATTCCCGATCTCGGGTGTTTTTTTACGACACCCTCGACGGTAATCGGTCACTTTCTCCTCTCGGTGAACAATGTACTAATCCTCCCCGTCATTGCGACCACTTTTTGTTCTAGACCATACCTGGAGACATTAGGGGTAAAAGTTCCAACTTTTTCCCATTTTTTTTTAAATCAAATGTTTATTTATACCAGCGCTGTGACGTTTTCTAAATGTTACAGCACCATGCTGAGATAGGGGCCTTTTGGCTTCGTACAGGACTAATTTCGTTGTTTTTTTTAAATTACAGTTTTATTTACTTTTATAATTTTGTTGTACTTCATGTAAATGTAACCATATTTTTGTTTTATTTCGTCCTGTGCGGGCTAATAAATACATTTTCTTTCTTTTCTTTCTATTGTTATTAATAATTTTCTTTAAAAAAAACCTGCCAAGTGCGAGTCGGACTAAGGGTGCGCACGAAGGGTTCCGTACCATAATGAAAAAATAAACTTTTTTTATTTAATTTTCAACATTTTCATTTTTTATATTTTTTCCTATATTTGTGCTGTAAGGCCTTGCTTTCTGCCTAATTTCGTGATTCTAGCTCAACGTTTTCCACTTGAAACTTAATATTCAATGAATCTGTCCGAACAATGTTTCGGGTGAGTACATTGAGTCATAGCGTGAAACATTTTTTTTTCACCCCTAAAAAAGGCTATTGTGATGAACAGAATGCTTGGTTGACGGCATCGTGAAGGGCTGCCAGGGTTGCGGAAGTGTTCGAAAGAGATACCGCGGCCCTGGAATACAAAGGGCAAAGGAAGGAACATGGACGGGTTTTAGTCAGTAAAAGTCTGACACTCCGTCCTGCTCAGCCCAGAGCATACTTACAATTTAACGCATTATTTTTCGGTAGATTATAATCTATCGAAGTGAAATCATAGTTAAGGTGCAAGCGCAAGGGTAGCCCGCGCATTCAAATTTTCTTACGTTTTTTGCAATTTGCAGGTCTATTTCAGGCTGTATGTTGATAAAAAAAAGTCGCGCCAGTAACACGTATGTAGCTACGGAATTATAATCATTAAAATCATCAATACACAACCCTAAAAGTTCATTTAACCCTATTCTGTAACTATTTCGTGAAAAAGTCATTAAATGGGGTTAAAAGGTCTTAGGATATAAGAAAATTTGAATTTCGCGGGCTACCCTTGCAAATCACAATCTGTCGCGCGTTAAATTGTCAACTGCCCGAAGGCTGTCCCTGTTTTTTTTTTGTAAATAGATTTTTAAAAACACTTTTACACGTCTCTTTTTTAAACTAGATGGGGCCGGTGTTTCGTACCTGACTACTCTGAGAAAAACAGCCGAAACAAACTCAGAGGTCATAGTCTCTTTTAAAGTCCAGACATAATCTTGTTTAACTCACATGAGGACTATGCAGATGTGTCTGAGAAGGTCTCTCGAAGAAAGAACCACACAGATTTGAGTGGACCTGTCCACCCAAGTAGCAAAAA
The DNA here is from genome assembly GCA_947578425.1 of Eugnorisma glareosa. Taxonomy (NCBI): domain Eukaryota; kingdom Metazoa; phylum Arthropoda; class Insecta; order Lepidoptera; family Noctuidae; genus Eugnorisma; species Eugnorisma glareosa. The sequence goes on from OX387984.1 coordinate 4,519,359, forward strand.
GTTGCTCTGTTAATGTCATTAAAGCCAAAAATATATATTTTATAAAGGCCATATAAATGCTTATAAGAATGCGTTTGGGCACAAATTATAAGGAATAAAACCTTGTAGAGATTTTATAGTTACCATATAATAAGCTAATCTCCCTTATACTCGCCATGTAAAGGGATATTGTATGGCTGATTAACTATAAATAGGCAAGACATTTGCTTTAATGTAACAAATTACCCTTAAAACCGCTAACAAAATACGGTTATAAGGGCAATTTCTCGTATTGTAGCAAACGCAATACGAATATGAGAAGTTCATGATTTATTTACGCGTCATTTGCCTCAATACGTGATTTATAAAAGATATTCATTGCCTGCATTACAGCTAGACATTAACCACGCTCCTTTTTCGTATGTATGTACTGGAAGTTTATGTGGAAAAGCAGATTTGTGAGAACTGTGGGTGAGTTTTACGGCAAAATTTTAATGCGCCTCGTTAATTTTACCTTTTTTTAATTTTAAAAACTAATTTACTTTTGAGAGTTCCTGTTAATTGCTACTATAAGAAGGATTAGCAAATCAAATGTAAAATATAAATCCTTTAAAAGTCATGTACCCTTATTGTAGCAGGCTAGTACAATTATACTCAACCATATTGAAAGTTTTTAGGGTTCAGTCTCCATTATTCTTTATAATAAAATTTTGTGAATACCTACTACTTTGCACTCTTTTTTATTCTACAGAACCCAGACAGTACCTAATATGGATGTGGACCGTTTCTAAACAAAGCACGATTATTTTCTACGAATTGTTTACTGAAGTGATATGGCCTTGGCAAATCACACATTTTTTAATAAGAGAAGAATGCAGTCAATGATGATAAAAAAGGAATGACAGTGTCAGAAGAAAATTTTGTGCCAATTGATTTTACAGACATTTTTAACTAAAAGCATTTTCATGAATATACTATTTTATTTACCTCAGCCTTCCATAATTATACTTAATATCAAAGACTGTAATAATGGTGTAAAATATAATTCAGTATCAGTATTTAACACTAACTAACTTGCACTGTTCATCAGCTGCTGAAAAATCAATATTCATGGTCTCAAAATCAATATCAATATTCTGGATCTTCGATCATATCGACAGTAGGGGCGAGTCAATTTTTTTATGTTTTTCATCTTTTAATAACGAAAGTCTGCATTGTTCCTCTTAAGACAGTTAACAGATTGAAATGTTACTGTATGTGATACATGTGAATATTCGCCTACCATGGGACATTTCGTGCGTTGAAATTCATAACTCCTGAAATGATGTAAAAACAAATTTAACACTTTGAGTAAGGTAACATTTTAAGAAATCGACATCGTAAATTTTTTTTGAAAATTATTCTACAGAACCCATAAAATTTTGGATAAACTTATGTGAAGGCAAAGTCAAGCATACATATAAGAATGAAGTTCTTGTACCTGTTACATAGAGGTGCAGTCAATACTTTATTTATTTATAGAAGCTATATAACTTGCCTTTTTGCATTAGCTTATAAACTGCATTCAAATAAACATTACAAGGGAATAGGTTTTATAATAGTCCTATAAATTTTACAAATAGTATGACACCAATGCGATTTTACGGCTAAATTATTATATGTCTGAAAAGTCATATATGACCAATGCTTTATAAGGGACTTTTAAAATGGTTTTATAAACGTATGTAAGATAAGGTGATAAGACCGATAAACCATATTAGCAAAAAAAGCTTAAGACATGGTTTTATAAAGAGAGTTATAAAACTGATGCTGTTATCAAACATGTACAAGAGTTATTAGCTTATAAATCATTCGTTATATAGCGATTTTGCTAGTTGGGCAGTCAGTGAAAGCATTTGTCAGTTATCGTGTAGCTCGACTTATAACTCAAGGAGCTCAACGACACGACGAACAATACCAAAGAAAGGACATTTGGGTAGGTCACTTATAGTACTCAACCTGCCAGACAATCGTGGAAAAAATAAAAAACGAACAAACAAAAAAAAAACCCACATGGTCCTCACATTCACAATAATCAAATAAAATTAATACACAATACTCTCCAAAATAAATGTCATTAAATGTGAACATTAACAATAAAAAGTAAAATACTTAACAAAGTAAGTATTCATGTCAAATCATTAAATATAACAATAAGAAAAATATAAAACAAAATAATAATAAAAAAAAAAATACTAAAAGTATTCATGTCAATTAAATTAAATGTCACAGTGTATATGAGAAAGGAATCAATAATAAACAAGCGAAGTCCGAAATTTCGACATTCACAGAGTAAATTTAATTGGAGCAGCTTAATCCCAAGCCTTTTTATCTTCGAGATAGTGATTAATGTTATAGTAGGCTTTCAGACATAGCTTCCGTTTTATAAACGATTTGAATTTATTTAGGCTTAGTAATTGAATATGACTCGGAAGTTTATAGTAAAAACGTATACATTGGCATCTGAACGTACCCCCTATTTTTTTTAGCCTCGTTGCAGGAACAACAAATTTGTGTTTGTTCCTCGTGTTTATGTTGTGGATATCACTGTATTTTTTAAACAAATTAGTATTTTTATGTGCGTACAAAAGGTTTTCATAAATAAATTAAGAGGGGACAGTAAGTATATTAATCTCTTTAAATAATTTATAAATTGAACGAATTGACCTTTTTTGCAAAACAAATATTGTTTGAATATCGGCGGCATTGCCCCACAAAAGAATACCGTACGACAACACACTGTGGAAATAGCTAAAGTAAACTAAACGGGCTGTCTCTAAATCAGTTAAATCACGAATTTATCTAATGGCGTATGCTGCAGAGCTAAGTTTTTTGACAATTTGTCTATATGGGGGCCCCACTGAAGCTTGGCATCCAAAGTTATGCCTAAGAACACTGTGTTATCTTCCGGTTTCAACTCTTCATCCTTGATTATTACACTAGTTTCCACTTGTCTTACATGGGGTATAGTAAACTAAATACATTTAGTTTTTTTCTCATTTAGGAGTAGATTGTTAACATTAAACCAATTAACGACTTTTGCCAGGGTGCTGTTAACATCGTCCGTAACTAGCTGCTGACGTTTGAGTTTAAATAAAAGAGAGGTATCGTCTGCAAACAACACTATGTCATGATTATCCTTTATGAGGTAAGGCAAGTCATTTATATACATTTATATATACGACCTACTGTAAGACCGACCATGCATGGGAAGATAAATGCGATGCTTTGGGCATTTTTTGCGATTTGTCTTAGGCTTTCGATTGCGTTCTTCATGAAACATTAATCAGGAAACTACACCACTACGGAATCCGGAACGCCTCTCTGGATCTTCTTGCGTCATATTTGAGCGATAGGATTCAGAGAGTTGATGTTAACGGGAAAAGATCCCCCGGATCCGGATCAATTTCATAGTTTTTTTTTTTTTACCGAATGATTACTCGCGCGGCTGCGGATGGCCGGCGCTGATATATTTTTTCGTGGATAGAGTATGACCCTAGCTATCATATACTCACGCCATACATCCAACATATTGTAACAAATCTACTAGATCCTGTTAAGAATTAAAGGATAAGAGTAGACTTGTACATTTAAAAATTTAATAGAGATATGGATGTTTTTACAAATGAGATAAAAAATACAAAGACGAGATAAAAAAGACGTATCAAACCCGCACTCTGGAAGCAGTTTTTGAGTATATTTACACGATTAAGTAGCACTGTTGAAGCACGATGAAATGTAGAGGTGGAGATGTAGGACGATGTATCAGGTCTGCTCCACAGGAAGGCGGCGTTTGTAAGAACAGGAGTTGAGGTCCTGGTAGATCTTTAGAGATGGATCACCAGCTTTTAGACCCAGGGCAGCTCCGCGAGATGATCAGCAGGGATGGCACAACGACAGTTTTTAATAATAAGATTGGGAGTAGTAGTCCCAGGTGTATCTTTAGATGGATCACCTTCAAGAATCTGTCTTGTCTCCAATTTTAAGAGTTCTTCAGTCTCACATTTAAGAAAACGCTCTCTCGTCTAGTCTAGTCTAGTCTCGACTCCATCTCCAGCTCGTTTTTCCAGTAATCCCCTTCCATTTTTTGAATCTCAGATTTTCTTCTTGCGGCCATAAAATCATCTCATCTGACAAGTGTAGTCGGCCAGGACATAGCAGACTTACTTCATAAAACCATGAGTGCGTAAATAATTTATAAATATAATTTAAAATTAAGTTATTAGTAAACAATCATTGTTATCTATAAAATACAATATTTCAGCTAAACATTGAAAAATATAATTTAGATTAGATAAACCAAAAAGTATTCATCATAGACTAAGCTAGTAAGAAAATCTATGACAGAGGGAATGTACGTCAGTTTGGCAAATCTGACGTACATGTCACAACATTGAAAATTATGAAAATTAATATTTTATTTTAGCAAATACTATGAAAGCGAATCGTATTTAGATCGATTCGCCGAGTATAAAATAAACAAATCAATAAAAAAGCATGATAAATGGTATATGGTATGACAATTGTAAGTATAGTACAAAGTGTAAGTATAGCATATAGTATAATATTCGTACAATTGAAGAAAAAAAAATAAACGTGATTCGCTCCATACAAAAAAATCTTTTTTTTTTTTCAGACAAACGATCAACTTTATAAGAAATTTCACGAGAGTAAAAGTTGTCTGGAATATCATGAAGAATCACATAAAAAAATATCGAATCGTGTTACGTACCGTTCTATTTAAGATAGGTATTACCTACTGTATTTAGTCTTAGGAATTTTGGATAGTTTTTTCACCCCACAACTAGTACTCAGCCTTTGTGTGTAGTAAAAAGGGTTGATTTGATTAATTTGTCGGCTTGCTTACCGCCTATTCGCTAAGCAATCCGATTGGTCTACGAAGGGCGACAGTGGCGCTGCACTTCCGCGTGTTTTTTCACTTGAACCAATCTTCTCAACTCGTAAAATACTGTGCTCCACGCGCTTAAAACTTTTTTCTAATAAGAAAGGGTCCTTCAGTGATTTTGTGCTACAACCCCTCCAAGATACGAACGATAACATTAACCAACACCTGTGGCAATAAATGTGCAGTGAAGTTTAGCGGGATTAGCTGGATTTAGGACGACCTGTTCACGACGCCGAGCTCATGAGGTGCGCGAGGCAGTGGGCGGGAGTTCGTTGGTAAGTTTTTCAAATTCACACCCATTAATTCCTACACATGTGTTTCAATATGGATCCACTGTGCGCCGTAGAGAGGGATAGTTGCGTCGTATTGTCCCATATCGGTAAGTTACATCGATGTATAGTTCGGCAGCGGTCTCTCAGACCGTATATCACCACTTCCATAGAGAGACATATCACCACTTATGTAACTTTTCAAAGTAATTTTGTTATATTGTTTTTTTCGTAATTTTACAGTTATTACTTGCAATGAATAATTCCGCACCTCCAAAAAAGAAGCGTAGGGAGTCGGGAGTCGGGAATGTAGTGCCAAACACTAGAGAACTGCTTGAAAATATACAAATTGCATAGTTTTTGGCACAGGAAGACCCAAGTGGATCGGAAGCTGAAAATGTTCCCGAAAACCATTTACCACCTGAACCACAAAACTCTGAAGACAGGCCAAAAACACGGAAAACCTGTGCCAGTTGTCCTCCTAAGTTAAATCGCAAATCTAATTACCAATGTAACTCGTGTAAAAAACATGTGTGCTTGCAGTGTGCCAAACAGCTATGCCCTGACTGCCAATAAAAATAAGCAAAGTTTGACCGTTGTCAGTTTTGTAAAAATTATACTAGTGATTAAATCATTTTTTAATAATTTTATTAATTAGTATCGTAAGTATACAGAAAAATAGTATTTTTGTTAGAATATGATGATTTATTTTTTTTATTTGGTATTATTGATCTCATCGCTACTTTTTTTTATTTTAGCTACTACATACATTGTAACATCAAAAGTTCTTCAATAAAAATTACGTTTAGAGTTTATTGGTTACTTTTATTTTATCCTTTTATATGTTATTAAACTGTTTTTAAAGACAGCGCTAAGCTACGTTATCTAATTTCTATGCTATAGACCAGGTACGGCAGCGGCCTCTCAGACCGTTCGTCACCAGTTACGTTACTCAAAAACCATGTCACCAGTCAAAGGCAACCTCTTGCAATATTTTAAGGAAGCCAGATAATAAACCAAGAGAATGTTTAGAGGATTTCAATAGTATCAACCTGGTGCATCAAAATATTCAAGGATTTTTGAACAAAGAATTAGAAGTAGAACTTTTTCTGAATTGTAACAACATAGATATTCTTTGTATAACGGAGCATTGGCTTAAGTGTCACCAATTAATTTTCAATTTTAGTAATCACCAGGTTGGTAGTTCCTTCTGCAGGGAAAATGCTATACATGGCGGCGCATTAATCTTAGTAAATAATCAGCTTAAATTTAAAGACCGCAAGGATATTGTAAGCCTATCTGTTGAGCGAACAGTTGAAATAGCCTGTATAGAATTGGAGCAGTTTATCATATTAAGTGTATATAGACCTCCTTCAGGGTTGTATGATAGTTTTGAAAAGGTAATGGATGAAGTGTTGCATAAAATCTGTAATTCTAAGAAGTCCATAATCACTTGTGGTGATTTTAATATTAATTTGTTAGAAAAATCTGGGCTAAGTACTAAAATTATAAGCCTGTTTCAGTCATACAATCTTGAAAACAAATTTCTGGAGCCCACTAGAATAACCCCCACTAGTGCCACTTGCCTCGATAATATTTACACAGATGTCATACCTACCCACACAGTAATTATTAACTTAATGGATTCAGATCATTGTGGGCAATTGATCACAATTCCTAATGTAAACAAGAAAGTCACTAAGAAGGATATCATTGTTAATCCAAAAACTAAAAATCGCCTGGAAACTTTTAAAACTAAACTTTTGTCTAAATTACCACCTTTGTCAAATAACGGTGATCCCAACCAACAATATAACGATTTTTTTAGTATGTATTGCACACAATTTAAAACCACGTTTGTTCCTAAGACAATCTCGGTTAATAGTAACGCTTCTTTCAACGACTGGGCCACCATTGGTATTCATAAGAGTCGAAAACGACTTTATGAGCTGTATGAAGAACGGACGTATATAAACACTGTAGAATTTAAGTTATATGTTAAGAATTATTCTAAGGTATTTAAAAAAGTTTGTTTTATAGCAAAGTCACGTTATTTGAGTTCAAAAATTAAAAACAGTAGTAATGTAATTAAAATGACATGGAACATTATTAATAGCGAAACGGGAAAGTCTTGCAATCGAGATAGTGACTACAGCCTTGCTATTGGCGATAATATTTTGAATTCAGACACTCAAGTTGCATTTGAAAATTTCTTTGCGGATATTCCCGTATCGACTACTAAATCGCTAAACTCGTCACCTGCTGCTGCCGAGTCTTTATTAAGGGAAAACGTTTCAGTCTGTGATTCCGAATTTAATTTTCAATATGTCACCTGTAAAGATATAATTAAAACTTTTCACACGTTAAATGTTAAGAAGACCGCCGATCTATGGGGTCATTCTGTGGACGTTGCTAAGTCCATTATAACCATTGTAGCTCCTTCTTTAGCTGTAATATTTAACGATTGTATTGACCGTGGTGTGTTTCCTGATCTAATGAAAAATAGTAAAATAATACCATTGTTTAAATCGGGTAGTAAATCAGACCCCACTAATTATAGACCCATTTCTGTACTACCCACCTTCAGTAAAATTTTTGAAAAACTAATTTTAGAACAAATGCAAAGATTTTTCAATAAACATAAGTTATTGCATAAGAAACAGTTCGGTTTTACAAGGGGTCGTTCAACTACTGATGCCGGTGTTGAACTTTTAGGGCACATTTATAATGCATGGGAAGTTAAATGCGATGCTTTGGGCATTTTTTGCGATTTGTCTAAGGCTTTCGATTGCGTTCTTCATGAAACATTAATCAGGAAACTACACCACTACGGAATCCGGAACGCCTCTCTGGATCTTCTTGCGTCATATTTGAGCGATAGGATTCAGAGAGTTGATGTTAACGGGAAAAGGTCCTCCGGATCCGTAGTAAGAATGGGGGTACCCCAGGGCTCAATTCTTGGCCCATTTTTGTTTCTTATTTATATAAATGACTTGCCTTACCTCCTAAAGGATAATCATGACATAGTGTTGTTTGCAGACGATACCTCTCTTTTATTTAAACTCAAACGTCAGCAGCTAGTTACGGACGATGTTAATAGCGCCCTGGCAAAAGTCGTTAATTGGTTTAATGTTAACAATCTACTCCTAAATGAGAAAAAAACTAAATGTATTAAGTTTACGATACCCCATGTAAGACAAGTGGAAACTAGTGTACTAATCAAGGATGAAGAGTTGAAACCGGAAGATAACACAGTGTTCTTAGGCATAACTTTGGATGCCAAGCTTCAGTGGGGCCCCCATATAGACAAATTGTCAAAAAAGCTTAGCTCTGCAGCATACGCCGTTAGAAAAATTCGAGATTTAACTGATTTAGAGACAGCCCGTTTAGTTTACTTTAGTTATTTCCACAGTGTGATGTCGTACGGTATTCTCTTGTGGGGCAATGCCGCCGATATTCAGACAATATTTGTTTTGCAAAAAAGGGCAATTCGTTCAATTTATAAATTAAGTCCTAGACACACCCTCAGAGAAAAATTTAAAGAGATTAATATACTTACTGTCCCCTCTCAATTTATTTATGAAAACCTTTTGTACGCACATAAAAATATTAATTTGTTTAAAAAATACAGTGATATCCACAACGTAAATACGAGGAATAAACACAAATATGTTGTTCCTGCAACGAGGCTAAAAAAAATAGGGGGTACGTTCAGATGCCAATGTATACGTTTTTACAATAAACTTCCGAGTCATATTCAATTACTAAGCCTAAATAAATTCAAATCGTTTATAAAACGGAAGCTATGTCTGAAAGCCTACTATAACATTAATCACTATCTCGAAGATAAAAAGGCTTGGGATTAAGCTGCTCCAATTAAATTTACTCTGTGAATGTCGAAATTTCGGACTTCGCTTGTTTATTATTGATTCCTTTCCCATATACACTGTGACATTTAATTTATTTGACATGAATACTTTTAGTATTTTATTATTATTATTATTTTTTATTATTATTTTGTTTATAATTATTTTGTAAATAAATTACATTTTTAAATATTTCTAAACAAATTAATATTAAAAAAACATTTAAAAATATAAAAAATAGTGGTCCGCCGGTATCGGGAGCAGGGTCCAAGCTACCGGTGGTTAGGGCTCCAGAGACAGGAACCTCCTCACAATGCGAGCCGTATCGAGGAGTACTGCCTTCTGAATCAGGCCCTTGATCCAACCGCCTAAGGAGAGCCTCGAAAGGTGGTCGTCGAGGCTCTTGGCCATAAGGCCATTGGCCGTCACGACAATCGGCACAATGATAGCCGAGTTCACATTCCACATGTCGACAACCTCGTGTGCCAAGTCGAGATATTTTATTTGTTTCTCCTTCTCAGCTTTCACGAGGTTCTCGTCATGCGGAATGGTAACATCGATTATCATTACGCGGCGCGCTGATCGGTCTATCACCACTATGTCAGGCTTATTGGCGACAATAGTCCTGTCAGTGATGATAGACCGATCCCAGTACAGCGTGACATGGTCTTTCTCGAGAACTGGGTTGGGCACATACTTGTAGTACGGTACCTCTGATTCCACAAGTTTATATTTCAAGGCAAGTTGCTGGTGGATAATCCTGGCTACTTGGTTATGCCTGTGCAAGTACTCGCCGTTAGCCAGACGAGAACAACCAGAAATAATATGTCTGATGGACTCACCCGGACGGTGGCATGCCCGACACACGTCAACCGTCCCGTCCTTCATAATATATTTCCGGTAGTTGTTCGTCAACATAACTTCGTCCATAATCGCACAGACAAAACCTTCAGTTTCCCCAAAGAGGTCACCGAAACGTAGCCAGGACACGGATGCTAGAAAATCTACATCGGGCCCATGAAGAGCCCGGTAGAAGCGCCCGTGAAGCTCCTTGCCTTGCCATACTTCCTTGCGGTCATCGGTAGTAAGTACTACAGGTTTGCGCCAGTTCTCTTTAGCCATGGACAGCGGGGTGAGGCCCTTGTCCACTGCGACCACATCTCGGTGCATACCCACCTCGGCTTTAAAAAAATATTCTCTGAGACTGCATACCTCGCGGTTGTGGAGCGTCTTCGCGTTTAAAAAGCCTCGACCCCCGCACTTCCGCGGGATATACAGTCTCATCACCGATGATCGTGGGTGATGCATCCGGTTTGCAGTCAGCAGTGTACGGACTCTCCTATCCAGGGTATCGAGTTCGGTCTGAGTCCATTTGAGTATGCCGAAAGAGTACATTAAAACCGGCATGACCCAACCGTTGAAGGCGCGCACCTTGTTCCCGCCCGAAAGAAGGCTATTTAATACCTTCTTCAGGCGACCGAAGAAGCGCTCCTTCAACGATTGCTTCATGTCAGTTACGTTAATGCCTAACGCTTCCGACATACCCAAATATTTATAGCTTTCGGATGAGGAGAGGGATCTCAGGTGTATGGAATCCGAGAGCTGAATTCCTTCGGATTCCATAATCTCCCCTCGCTTTACATACATGACTGCACATTTGTCCACACCAAATTCCATCCTGATGGCGCTACTAAAAGTTTCAGTTACTTTCAGTAGCTTCATCAGTTGCAATTTGTTGGGGGCAAAGAGTTTCAGATCATCCATGTAAAGAAGGTGAGATATGACCTGACCATCTCTCCTCAACCGATAGCCTAGACCTGAATCCTCCAGCAATGTACTTAGAGGATTCAGGGCTAGACAGAACCAAAGTGGACTCAAACTGTCGCCCTGGAATATTCCCCGTTTAATCCATACAGGCTCATCGTTCCCCTGAATCTGTCGACATCCTGGATATCGAAGGACCGTCCTCCATTGCCCCATACACGACTCAAGAAAGGCGCGTAGAGTTGCATCTATCTTGTACAACTCCAGCACCCTCATGAGCCATGTATGTGGAATCGAGTCGTAGGCCTTCTTATAATCTATCCAACATGTCGACAGATCCTTGCGGGATCGACGAACCTGTTGGCTAATAGCCATGTCGATGAGGAGTAGCTCCTTAGTACCGCGGGACCCGTTCCTACATCCATTTTGAGAGGCAGACATAATGGAGTTTTTGTCAATGTGTGTATTGATTTTCGCTCTCAAAATGGATGTAAGAAGCTTATAGACCGTCGACAAACACGTGATCGGTCTATAATTCTTGGGTTCCGCGGGACTACCTGACTTATGGAGCAGGTGGGTAACGCCTGTTGTTAAAAACTGCGGTAGAGACCCAGACTCTAAGGATGACTGAAATTGAGATGCCAGACAAGTGTGTGAACTACTAAACCATTTGAGCCAGAAATTGTGCAGTCCGTCCGGTCCCGGTGATTTCCAGTTCGGTAACGGACGAACTGCTCTGGCTACATCCAAAGGTGTTATTAATATTGGTTCCATCTTATTGTTATATTTAATGATTTGACATGAATACTTACTTTGCTAAGTATTTTACTTTTATTTTTATTTTTTATTGTTAATGGTCACATTTAATGACATTTATTTTGTAGAGTATTTTGTATTAATTTTATTTGATTATTGTGAGTGTGAGGACCATGTGTATCTTTTTCCACTATTGTCTGGCAGTTTGAGTACTATAAGCGACCTACCCAAATGTCCTTTCTTTGGTATTGTTCGTCGTGTCGTTGAGCTCCTTGAGTTATAAGTCGAGCTACACGATAACTGACAAATGCTTGCACTGACTGGACAGGTCCACTCAAATCTGTGTGGTTCTTTCTTCAAGAGACCATCTCAGACACTAATCTGCATAGTCCTCATGTGAGTTAACCAAGATTATGTCTGGACTTTAAAAGAGACTATGACCTCTGAGTTTGTTTCGGCTGTTTCTTCTCAGAGTAGTCAGGTACGAAACACCGGCCCCATCTAGTTTAAAAAAGAGACGTGTAAAAGTGTTTTTAAAAAACCTATTTGCAAAATAAACATCATTTATAATTTATCATTAAAAAAGGTTAACTAACTAATATTATAAAAATATTAATGTGAAAGTTCGTGACGATGGAAGGACGTTTGTAACACTTTCACGCAAAAACGCTGAATGGCATAATCGGCCTATAATGTTCTGCTGGGACACACGGCCTAGTCTGTATGAGAATGGGCTATAATCCACCAAGTGCGGGCTGATAGATGTCACATGTCTTCTTGTCTGTCACCGTTTTTGAGAGCAGTGCTGATGAAATAAATTACACAAAGTAATGCGCCTGCCTGGGTTCGAACCCACGACCTACTGTTCGTAAGTCGTGGCCGCCACCACTGAGCCACCTCTGCACTGAACAGATTTGGATGAAATTTGGCACACAAATCTACACTAATATTATAAAGAGGAATGATTTGTATTTTTGTGTGTATGTTTGTAATGAATAAACTCAAAAACTGCTGCGCCGATTCAAAAATTCTTTCACCATTAGAAAGCTACATTCACCCTGAGTAACATAAGCACCCGTGCAAAGCCGGGACAGACCGCTAGTAGTTTATAATCTGGATTAACACAAGAGATACTTTTTTATCCCGGGAATATGATCCCGTGGGACATTATTATCGAACTCCACGAGGGCGAAGCTGCAGGCATAAGCTAGCGAACTCTAATTGAACTTTATGTAAAAGTTTTGAATCTGCCGATCAATAGATTCAACCAAACCAAGCAGTGACTGCTCATTCAGCTATCCAAATAATTTTTTCAACCCTTCTTTTGAAGTGCAAAATCACATTTTACGATAGGGCTCAACATAACACACTCAAAACATTGTGCTAATGAATGCATTGAATAGCACGGGGGTCGTGGAGGCAATTAAGAGGGCCCTTCCCGGTCCGTCTATCGTCAACGCGAGCATGGTCGAAAAGCTTGTTGTTTCATCCAGAGCCTCAGCGGCGGATTTTCTTTCAACTCCCCCGTGTTACCCCGCCCCGACCCGGCACATCTCGTCTCCCGCACACCTCATACCGCCTAACGCGATGACATTGAACGAAAAATAGTGTTCCAAAAATTTCAGTCACGTACGAGCGTTTGTATGAAAAGTATGTCGGGTTGGCCGCTCTTAAAGTAAAACATTAAAAAATCTATTATTAAAAAAATACTTGTGTATCGTATACGTGTAGAGTTAGAACTTTGACCTCCAATATCTCCGTAACTAGAAGGTTCCCAGGTATGGTCTAGAATAAAAAGATGATCGCAAAGACGCGGAGAACAAGTGCCTTTCGGCTTCGTTAAGGGTCTTGTTACACTCTTTATTGTGTTTTAATTAAAATGCTATTAACCTTGCAGGTACCATCAGCTATTATTTCAGGACTAAGCAGTGATACGTTGAAGGTGCGTTTGAAAAATATTGTTTTTGAGCACGTTGAAGTGTATCCCTAATCTATACTAATATTATAAAGCTGAAGAGTTTGTTTGTTTGTTTGAACGCGGTAATCTCAGGAACTACTGGTTCGAATTGAAAAATTCTTTGAGTGTTGATTAGCCCATTTATCGAGGAAGGCTATATATTATCACGCTACAACTAATAGGAGCGGAGCATCAATGACAAATGTTGCAAAAACGGGGAAAAATTATTCTCTTTGATAGCTTACGTTGCGTGCGCTTCGTAAACGGTTAAAGTTGCACACATATAATGTAGCAGGGAATTATTCCTCTTAAAATGTTCTCAAAAAAAGTCCACGACAGCACATACCTATCTTTTAAGGTTCACTCACAATAACCATTTTTATGATTTTAAAATTTGGTCAAAATTAATGTTTTATTTGCGAAGGTGTTTTTACCGACATAGTATTAATCCTTATCAAAATAAATATGTTAGTCATCTTTAGGGTTCAATTGTGACCAAAATTGCCCTTAACACTATTTAATTTAGATGAATATCTTAGGAAATATCAAAGAATACAAATAACTCGCGCAACAAAATAATATCATAACGACGACGAGGGTCCATTAGATGACTCTCAATGGGAAAGTACGCTATACAAATCTGCAATATGATGTACAGCACAATCAACAACAATATTATGTTACTGTTTAAAATAACATTTGCCTGTATTTCCCAGAAGGGTTAGGTAGAGGTGTTCCATTAATAGTACATTACGCCAGTAATGTTACGGGGCACAGGCACATTGTTACGGGTCTATTTGAAATAAGTGCTTTGTCGTTTATATTTGGCTATATTCAATTAGTCATGTTGCCTTTTATAAATAACAGGCTGAGAAAGATCTAAGTCCACCCGGACGAAGTAGCGGGCACAGCTAGTAGTGCATAACGTAGTAATTACGCTCAACAAACAAGCGACAACACAGAGACACAACGGGTCACTCCCAGAGTACTCCGATCCCCGAAGCACCCGCCCTTGAGGACCCCGAATACGATAAATATGATTTTGTTTAATTTTTCTATTGTTTTCAACTGTACGGTCCACATAAAAAGTGCCTTTTTTTTTTTTTTTTTTTTTTACCGATGGGAAATCATCAAATAACCCCTCCCGCTCTGGGCTGAGCAGGAGGGAGTGTCAGACTTTTACTGACTAAAACCCATCCATGTTCCTTCTTTTGCCCTTTGTGTTCCAGGGCCGCGGTATCTCTTTCGAACAGTCCCGCAACCCTGGCAGGCGTCGGTCCTTACGGACCCCTCCCTGTTTGCTGACTCTCCTTGAGGCGCGCGTGGAACACGAACGCGCCGTCGACACGGCCTGTCGTCATAAGACGGACGGACGGCGAGCTAGCCCATAGCTCACCGTCCACAGGCCCGCGCCTACGGTGGCCGGGGGCCACCACGTGGCCCCCGACGCCCGGTGCGTCTCCCGTGGCGGCTGGGACGTGAGGTTCTCTCCCTCTCACGTTCCGCCACCTCCTTCGCTAGCATGACTGCTTCGCAGAAGGAGGTGACGGCGTCCCATTCCGTCTCGCTCCGGACCATGGATTGAACCAAGGCCGCAAGCGAGAGGTCGCCGCCGCCGATCGCCGCTACGAGGACACGGCGGTGCTCCGCCCACGCGGGGCAGATCTCCACCGTGTGCTCCACCGTGTCCTCCGGTCGATCCTCACAATGGTAGCACCCGGACGTTTCCTCCCGCCCGATTCGGTGCAGGAACCTCCCGAAACAACCGTGTCCGGTGAGGACCTGCGTCAGGCGGAAGGTGAGGGCGCCGTGGCGCCTCTCTAGCCACTCCTCAAAGAGGGGACTTATCGCCACTATTATGGCGTGCCCTGCACGGGGTTGCGATAGTCGCTCTCTCCATGTCGCCATGAGATCGCGCCGGAGGTCTGTCCGCTGAGCGACAATTTGCCGCGGCAGCAGAGTTACCCCCCGGCGTAGTGCCTCCACGCGCCATTCGTGTAGGCGCGCGAGGACTATCGCCTCCAGATCCCATGGCGGACATAAAAAGTGCCTAAATTACACTTGTAAGCACACCCGTACCAAGTGAGACGGGCGCTGATGCAACGGTTGCCAACATTTCTTCGGCGAAATATAGTAGGTTTCAAAATATAAGCGATAAAAATATAGTACACTTCAAAAACATATAGTCTTTTATGGAGAAAGCAAAAAATAGACAAAGATGTATTCGTTACTTATTTATTTTTATAAAAACTATATTTTTTGCACTTCTTTAATTTTTTGTCTAAAAAAAGTGTCATAATATGCTTTATTACGTTCCATTTTTAAAGTAATTTGAATCAAAAGCTCATTTTTATTCTGTTTTTTTCTTCTTGGCATTACGAATTCATAACCGAAACTATCCTTTCTGTGAATGGCCGAAGTGGCGGGAATAAGCAGGATGGAAATAATTTTTCAATAATATTGGTAAGTTAATTTCAGTATTTTATTAAATTAAGCTACAATCTTTCACTTTTTGACAGATCGAGTTCGGATACATGCTATCTATGGCATTCAGCCAAAAGTAGACATAAGACGCGATTATTAAATTTTAAAATGAAGGATTTGCTTGTTAGATCTCAGTGTTGAAAATATAGTATTTTTGCGTAATATATATTTCTTCAACAGTATATAGTACGCAGACCCAATATATAGTACAATACTATATATTATAGTACGGTTTAGCAAGCCTAGCTGATGCTCTAACCAATACTCCGCAAGCATCATCAGCCTATAATGATCCCACTGCTGGGACACGAGCCTCCTCTCTATCAGAGGGCATGGGCCCAGTGCGGGTTGGTAGATGTCACATGTCTTGGATTTTTTGGTTCTAGGACATGCCGGTTTCCTCGCGATGTTTTCCTTCACCGTTTTGAGAGCAGTGGTGATGAAATAAATTACACAAAGTAATGCGCCTGTCTGTGTTCGAGCCCACGACCTTCTGGTTCGTAAGTCGGAGCCGCCACCACTGGGCCACCGCTGCTCTCTTCTCCTCAAGCTTTCAGACTCCACAAAGAATGCACCTAATAACCAATCACTCTGTATTTAGGTAAGATTATAAAGAAAAGTGTCTACTTACAAATGTAAAAGAAACAACATATTATTGTTATGATGATGGTGAGCGCCATTATGACTGTGTAAACGAACTCACAATTTCATTTAAACGACGCGGTCTTAATGGCGCTGAAAATGTAAAGCGATAAAAATCGAAATTTAATTATAAACACAATTACTTAATTTTAGTGCACCTACCTACAACAGAGTGATATCGATGTCATCTTAATTTTATTTAGTAACTAGCTATAATAAATGTTTCTGGCTGTCATCTGTAGATCTTTGACAGTCGTTACAGGTAGTCAGTGGCCCGAAAAGTCTGACAACCAGTCTTACCAAGGGGTATCGTATTACCCAGTACTGACTGGGTTGTGGAGGTCAGATAGGCAGTCGCTCCATGTAAAATACTGGTATTCAGCTGCATCCGGTAAGACTGGAAGCCGACTCTAACATAGTTAGGAAAAGGCTAGGCAGATGATGAACTAGCTACAATAAATTTTACTTCCGTATTTGAATCTGATTTTTGTTAACAATTTCAAGGGTTTTAATTTTTTTGCACGGAACCCTAATCCTTTTTCTAAAATAAAAGTAGCCTAAGTTACTCCTTATAACGAAAGCTAACTGCCAAGAAAAACCCGTCAAAATCGGTCCAGCCGTTTTGGAGATTATCCGGAACAAACAAACGGACAGGCAAACAGACGACGAAGAAAAAGACAAAAATAAAAAAACAGTATTAAAAGTCTTCACAAACTTTCGTTTTTTTTACTGGCAATAATTTTTTTTTGTTATTTATTTTTATAAATATGTTTTTATAATAGTAGTAACATGCGGGTGATCTTTTCTCCATACAAACGCTCTCGCCTGTTTTCTTTCTGGTTTATGACTTTAGAGCTATGATTTTTTACAGTTAAATAAATTTATTAATATTTTCCTTTTTGACTATACATAATTTTGATTTTAATTTATTGATTGTTATTATTATTTTATTTTTGATATCTGAATAATTTTAATTCCTATTTTCATAATAAATTTTATTGTTACTTGTGTCTTGCTGTGCTGTGTCACGATGAACAGTCAATAAGTCAATCTGCATTTTCTGTGTATATTGGGCCACCAAGATACAGGCTGAGCCTAGTTTGGGGCCCACGCGGTTACTTGATCTTATGTACTCTGTTAACTAACATTGTTTCTGTTTGTATGTTTCTTTTTTTAACTTGTGTGTCAATAAATTAAATTATTATTATTAATAATTCCTTTATTCATATTTTTACAAACTAATTACATTTTTAAATATTCCTTAGAAAAAACATTAAAAAATATAAAAAATTGTAGCCCACCGGTATCGGGAACAAGGTCCAAGCTACCGGCGGTCAGGGCTCCAGAGAGACGAACCTCCTAACAATACGAGCCGTGTCCAGGAGTACCTCTTTCTGAATCAAGCCCTTGATCCAGCTGCCTAACGAGAGCCTCCTTAGGTATTCATCCAGGCTCTTGGCAATTAAGCCATTGGCTGAAACGACTATCGGCACAATGATCGCTGAGCTCACATCCCACATGTCGACAACCTTCGCGAGCCAAGTCAAGATACTTGATTTGCTAATCTTTCTCGGCTTTCACGAGGTTCTCATCATGCGGGACCGTTATATCAATAATCATTGCGCGCCGCTCTGATCGTATTGGCTACTTATTTATTATTAATTATTATATTATAATCTGTATCCGCACTAGAACCTTTGCAAAATGCTCAAAATTGCCTATTTGGACCGCTGTCAACAGAGACATTGTGTACAAAGACAACTATTAGACTTTCGGATGTCGGTAGCAAAAAGTCAATGATACAAACAAAGACACCGACTTCCGAAAGTCCAGTTATTTTAGACTTTTTTAGTGTTTTGTTGGAAGTCGGTTTTTTTTTCGCAGAAAGTTTTTTTTTTTCATTAATAGTTATCTTTAGTTTAAACCACACAAATTCTTGTCATGAATTAATTTTTACATTGTAACTAGAAGTTAGTTAAAGTACTCGTCAAGACGAATCATACGAGCCCAAACTCGATGAGGTTTTGTCGTTTTATAACGGAGTTCCTATGGCCACCGTCCAGCTCCATCATCAGACACTGGATACCATTTAGGACCAAAGTACTCGTCAAAACGCACCTTCCGAGCCCAAACTCGATGGGATTGTCTCATTTTATTACGGAGTACCTGTGACCACCTTCCAACTCCATCATCAGATCAGCTCCATGTCATCATAATATTGCATTGTCTTGCAATATACACATGCGTGCAAAATTTCAGCTCAATCAGAAATCGGGAAGTGTGTCAAAATTAACTAGCAAGTATCACGCGTCGTCGCGTGATGTACATCAAAACGCCTTCACGCGACGTCTCGTGATGTGACAATTAACGTTAGGAAAACAACCCAATTCCTAAACCGATTTTGATGAAATTTCTATGGGACCATATAAGCATATCCTTTCAGATGAAAAAATAATTTTTCAAATCGGTTTTCAAATGACGGAGACATGAGGTAACAAACATAAATAAAATACATCCGAATTGAGAACCTCCTCCTTTTTGAAGAAAGTCGGTTAAAAAGACAAACATAGGGACATAGTACTGTCCAAACGCCTCTTGCCGGAGGCTCTACGCGGGGGTCGTGCGGTCCATGGCCCTTTACGGGGCCCCGGTGTGGGCGCGTTCCTTGAGGCGGCGAGCCGCCCACTACCTGAACGCGCCCCAAAAGGTGGTAGCCGTAAGGCTGGTCCGCACGACCGCACGATCTCCGGCGAGGCGGCGAGCCTCCTTGCCGGATTGCCGCCATGGGATCTGGAGGCGATAGTCCTCGCGCGCCTACACGAATGGCGCGTGGAGGCACTACGCCGGGGGGTAACTCCGCTGCCGCGGCAAATTGTCGCTCAGCGGACAGACCTCCGGCGCGATCTCATGGCGACATGGAGAGAGCGACTATCGCAACCCCGTGCAGGGCACGCCACAATAGTGGCGATAAGTCCCTCTTTGAGGAGTGGCTAGAGAGGCGCCACGGCGCCCTCACCTTCCGCCTGACGCAGGTCCTCACCGGACACGGTTGTTTCGGGAGGTTCCTGCACCGAATCGAGCGGGAGGAAACGCTACCATTACTAATGCTACCATTGTGAGGATCGACCGGAGGACACGGTGGAGCACACGGTGGAGATCTGCCCCGCGTGGGCGGAGCACCGCCGTGTCCTCGTAGCGGCGATCGGCGGCGGCGACCTCTCGCTTCCGGCCTTGGTTCAATCCATGGTCCGGAGCGAGACGGAATGGGAGGCCGTCACCTCCTTCTGCGAAGCAGTCATGCTAGCGAAGGAGGTGGCGGAACGTGAGAGGGAGAGAACCTCACGTCCCAGCCGCCGCGGGAGACGCACCGGGCGTCGGGGGCCACGTGGTGGCCCCCGGCCACCGTAGGCGCGGGCCTGTGGACGGTGAGCTATGGGCTAGCTCGCCGTCCGTCCGTCTTATGACGACA
Organism: Eugnorisma glareosa; assembly: GCA_947578425.1. Classification (NCBI taxonomy): domain Eukaryota; kingdom Metazoa; phylum Arthropoda; class Insecta; order Lepidoptera; family Noctuidae; genus Eugnorisma; species Eugnorisma glareosa. The sequence goes on from OX387984.1 coordinate 4,539,490, forward strand.
GGCCGTGTCGACGGCGCGTTCGTGTTCCACGCGCGCCTCAGGGAGAGTCAGCAAACAGGGAGGGGTCCGTAAGGATCGACGCCTGCCAGGGTTGCGGGACTGTTCGAAAGAGATACCGCGGCCCTGGAACACAAAGGGCAAAGGAAGGAACATGGATGGATTTGTAATGTATTTATTTGTTAAGTAATTATTTAAATTTTATATTTCCAATTTTAATTACCAAATGTGTTTTGATTATTTTTTTTTAATTAGTGCTTTATGTTTGTTAATTTAGTTAACTTTTTTTTGCGCATGCTGTGGTCTCCTAGTGAAGGAGTACATCTACGTGATACTTTTTTGTAAATTATTTATTTCATGTGTTTGTGTACATCCTTTGTTGGATATCATAAACAAATAAATAAAGACAACTACAGATCCGACAAGTTAAAAGTGATAATTCGAGGTTTGGCTCTCGACTATTTCCTCCAACATTCGACGATATAAAAGATATTTCATAAACTGAATAGGAAGGATAAATACTGTGTCCCTTTTTTTTTTTTTACCGATGGGAAATCATCAAATAACTCCTCCCGCTCTGGGCTAAGCAGGAGGGAGTGTCAGACTTTTACTAACTAAAACCCATCCATGTTCCTTCTTTTGCCCTTTGTGTTCCAGGGCCGCGGTATCCCTTTCGAACAGTCCCGCAACCCTGGCAGGGTAAGAACACCATCACGCGTGGATTATCTCTGTTTCGGAACTCCTTCTCCGGTCATAACTCGTCATGATGTGTCACATAAAATATTTTTTGTTTTTCTAAACCTAACATTTCGCCAGTTATGTTTTAACTGTATGTAATAGGGAGCGAGCCTATTGCCATCAGCTAGTCAGATCCAAACTCTGTGGTTGTTACTATACGAAAGATCCCAATAAAACTTTCTCCGACCTGGGAATCGAACTCAGTCGCGCATATGATCACTAGAACTACGAAGCAGATACATTTCATCACACAAAGTTATTCGAAGACCACGAGGATAGGAAAATAAATAAAAAACACTCATATGTAGGTAAATATATGTATTTGAACTCAAAATGTGTAATGAAACCTGAAAGCTGAATGAAAGAAGTGTTCAACCCAGTTACAGTATAGCAACTTTAAGAGGGCCCTTCCCGGCCCGTCTATCGTCAACGCGAGCATGGTCAAAAAGCTTGTTGTTTCATCCAGAGCCACAGCGGCGATTATTTTTCAACTCGGGTCTTACCCCGCCCCGACCCCGCACAACTCGTCTCCCACGCACCTCATACCGCCTAACGCGACGACATAGAACGAAAAATAGTGTTCGAAAATTTCTTAAACTTGTTCCAGGAAATACGTGTTTTTGAATAAATCTTACAAGTGCGTAAAATAAATATTTGTAATTAAGAATTTTCATTACATGTGCAAGGTTTCTAACGAGATGTTTTCTTTATTTTTACAGTCTAAGAGTATATTATGAACGCCAAAGTTCAGGCAAAATTTGTGCAAAACAGCAATTTATATTATACTGAATTTGTTTCTACTTTTGTTTATTTTTTTGCATCCATAGAAACCTAGCTAATAGTGCACAAAATACCTATTAGTTCAAAAAATTCAAAGATAGATTTGTAACAACGGCATAATCACTTACGACCGTTTGTATGAAAAGTATGACGGGTTGGCCGCTCTTATGTGTGCAGTTTAAGATGGCGCGCTTGTCAGGAAAAAATGCAGCGTTACGTCAAACTTGGTACAATTATTTTAGTTCTATATTTTCTCGCGTGCACTGATAAATTAGCTGAGGTATACTGTGTTTCCCTTTCTCGATTTACTTTTAAAACAAATGAGTTTGCTATCAAATCGTAGTTGACATTTATGAGCTGTCAAAACGTGCTTCTCCCATAGATTTTGAATGGCAAATAATGGAAATACAGTACGACCACTTCATGGTGGCTCTACTTGCATGTTGGCCGGCTGTCGTTTGTAGATCTTTGACAGTCGTTACGGGGAATTAGTGGCCCGAAAGTCTGACAACCAGACTAACCATGGGATATACTCAACCCAGTACTAACTGGGTAATACGATACTGGGTTGTTGAGGTCGGATGGGCAGTCGCTCCATGTAAAATACTGGTATTCAGCTGCTTCCGGTTAGACTGAAAGCCGACCCCAACATAGGAAAAGGCTACGCTGATGATGATTTTTAATGATGCAGTGACATAAGTGAATTATTGGTTGATGATATATTATATTTTTTTGTACTGTTTACTTTACTTCCTATAGTTGTTTTATATTATAATTCAAGTACTGTTTATTTTATTTTCTTATTTCATGGAATCAAGTATTTATTCTGTCTTGGCTTCCGTACGTTTTTTCACGGGCGACCACTGAAATCCAGCACCGTGCTGTGGGCCCCCCATAGCCCAGCATAATGCTGAGTCGTAACCTGCTTGTCGCAATCACGACGTGCAAGCTATCAACTTTATTTGTTTCTGTCCTGTTGTATTTATACAACGTGTAACAGAAAGGGTATAATCAAATGGAATGCTGCGGTACGGACCATCAAACTGAACAACTTTCTCTATGGGACCACCATCGAAATCGTAAAAAAATAATCAGTTGTCCCATAGAAAATTTCAATACCTACTCGACCCAAATGTATGGGACAGCTGATTATTTTTTTACGATTTCAATGGTGGTCCCATAGATAAAGTTGTTCAGTTTGATGGTCCGTACCACAGTATTCCATATGATTATACCCTTTCTGTTACACGTTGTATATTTTTTATGCGTTGTATGACTATTGTTAATTTATTTTATGTATGCACGTCCTGTCACTGCAACAAATAAATAATTTTTATTTCTCTTTTCTTCCTTCAGTGGGTGAATTCAGACTGTGGATGACGATGGCTCATAATTCTTAAAATCGAGTTATAGAATAGATCGAAGAGATTTTTTTTCCATTTTATGTATTTTCGATTTCTTGTCCTGCAGTATCATTTTGAGCCGGCTTCTTCTTACTAATCCCCTTCATCAGGTCAATTAAATGATTTATCTCAATCGCTTGGTTAGAAATTTGCTCGTAAGCATTAATATGCTCAATCGGTTTCCATTCATGGAACAGACGATTCAGGGTCATGGAAATATCAGACATGATATTATATTTGTCCATTACGTCTCCCATTAAGTATCCGATTTCGAAAGAGGAGGAGTTTTCATAATGTGAACGGATAAGCTCCGCCCTTTTGCATTTCACATCGCTGTCTTTGATAGTTTCGTACATTAGCCGGAATAATTTGAGCCTCATACTGTTGTCATCATCAGTTAGACCCTGAAGAAAGAAACAAAGAGGAGCTCTTTATTCTGCACCTTATAAAAAAAAAGTAGTCAAAAGCCTGGCCAAGTGTGAGTCGGACGCGCGCATGAAGGGTTCCGTACGACGTAGTAGGGACACCCCCTTTTTTATTATATTTTCACTTCCCGTGACCCAAGGGCTGGCTTTTACCTTGGCCAAAGGCTTAGCGTTGCCATACAACGTGGCAACGCCGCCAGTCTCTTGGGTACATTACCAGTTGACAGCGTTGAGGAGGAGTTTTTTGACGCCATTTTCTTAAGTTTGTTGCTAGGTTATTTACTTTAGGTTATTTTAATTAATAAATGTAAAACTGTAGCATAAATATAAATAAACGGCACTAATTTTCATTATCTGTTGTTATAGCCGCAACAGAAATACACCTATTACGGATCATGAGACACAGCCCGCTGACAGACAGACGGACGGACAGCGGAGGCTTATTAATAGGGTCTCGTTGGTTACCCTACGGGTACGGAACTCTAAAAAGTAGCACAACGTCACGGCAGTTATCCTTTTTTTTTTTTTACCTATGTGATATCATCAAATAACCCCTCCCGCTCTGGGCTGAGCAGGAGGGAGTGTCAGACTTCTACTGACTAAAACCCATCCATGTTCCTTCCTTTGCCCTTTGTGTTCCAGGGCCGCGGTATCTCTTTCGAACAGTCCCGCAACCCTGGCAGGCGTCGGCCCTTACGGACCCCTTCCTGTTTGCTGACTCTCTTTGAGGCGCGCGTGGAACACGAACGCGCCGTCGACACGGCCTGTCGTCATAAGACGGACGGACGGCGAGCTAGCCCATACCTCACCGTCCACAGGCCCGCGACGCCAGTTATCCTGAAGGTTTAACTATAGTAGCTCTGTCTCTTTCCCTCACTGAAATGACGCCTGCTTTAAGGTGGAAGCGCAAGAGTAGCCCGCGAAATTTAAATTTTCTCAAGTTTATTGCAATTTGCAGGTCAGTGTCGTATGTTGATGAAAATATGAATCGCGCCAGTAACACGTATGGAGTTACAGAATTATAATCATTCAAATCATCAATACAGCTCTCCAAGTTCATATAATCACATTCAATAGCTATTTCATGAAAAAGTCACTTTTTGAGATTATAATATGAACTTGCGAGGGTTTAATCTTATTTTTTTTTTTTTATATATTTAAACCATAAAGCGGTTCTCAGAATACATCTACGTACTAAGCTTCAACTGTGTAGTCCTAATAGTTTGGGAATAAAGTGGCCGTGACATACACGGACACAGACAGACAGACTGGGAATCTATAAGGGTTCCGTTTATTGCTATTCGGCTACGGAACCCTAAAAACTGGCCAAGTGCGAGTCGGACTTGCGCAGGAAGGGTTCCGTAAAAGTATCTAAAAAAAACACGTTTGTGGTATTGGAACCCCCCTCAAATATTTATTTATTCTGTTTTTAGTATTTATTGTTATAGCGGCAACAGAAACACAACATCTGTGAAAATTTCCACTGTCTAGCTATCACGGTTCATGAGATACAGCCTGGTGACAGACACACAGACGGACAGTGGAGTCTTAGTAATATAGTACAGTTTTTACCTCTTGGGTAAGGAACTCTAAAAAAGAAGAATTATCATTATTACCTTTGTAACTGTGTCTTCCTGTCGTCGTTTAATAACTAAAGCTTCAATCATAGGCATCCTCCTTACAGCTTCAAAATCAGGTTGTGGCTCAGGACTAGGGTTTGATTCAACAATCAGAGCCATCGGGGTTGTAATCGTCGTAGTCGTGTTTGAAGCAGCCTTGCCATCCTTCATAAAATCCTTCAACAGCAGTAGTTTGACGGACCACGACAGGTCTTTGTATATGGTATCGTTTAGCAGCTTATGCAAGGAACTTGTGTGAACCGCTGCCGAAAAGTAGTATGGTTATTTTGGGTCTACCCTTTATAGCAGAACCTTTTATGTCATAATATTATTTTGCATAACAGCGGATGGCATAAACTTAATTTCGCAGGCTTGGCAGACACATATTTATCATACATTCAAAACTCATAATTTTGTAAGACAGAATACTCTTTAAGTATTTTAAAATCCATAAGAATTAAAAAGTAGAACCATTTTATCGCAGAAAGTTCACAGTCAGAATCGTCTTTTGGCACACATTTCATGTCGATAGTCATTAAAAGAAAGAAAATCTATCATTAAAAACATCAATCATTATGAAACAGTTGATTATGAACATATATGTTTTTTATTTCCCTGTAAGAAGCATGCAAACAAACATACACCATGCATGCAGCAAGCATGCAGCATGCAAACAAGCATAAACCCTGCATGCAATCAAACATGCAGCATGCAAACAAGCATACACCCTGCATGCAGCATGCAAGGAAGCATGCAGCAGCCCAGCAGGTATAGTTTCAGTCATGGCTCCGGTGCTGCGAGGCTCTGGCGCGGCCCCACGCGAGCTTATCGTCGCAAATGTGTTTTACGCTCACCACCGCGGGCCGCGAGCGTTAAAACCACCTCCTCCTCAGCTTGCGGGCCGCCCCCCGCGCCTACGAGGGCTTAAATTACACTATAGGCGTAGGGCAGACAAGACTACGTGGAGTCGGTTTTGCAGCGATTCGTTTCTGTCACTAACTTTTGTGTTGACTTTTTAAGACAACATTTTCATTTAAACTTAATAATGAAATTTAAATTGTACCAAATAATCGTCGCTCTAAATAAACGTTATGCTAAACGAAATTATGGGAAATTTTAACTTTTCCAAAGAGAATTATGAATTAAATTAATTATGAATTAAATTCTGCCATCTTAAAAGTATGCCATTGTAAATTCCGATACATAAACATTCAGCGAAACAATAATTAAATTTAATATGTTTTATGCCTAATAGTATTCGTGTAAGGAAGATTATGGGCAAGTTCTGGAGTGGCGACCGCGAACGGGAAGACGTTGCGTTGGAAGGCCTCCCACTAGGTAGACCAATGACCTGGTGAAGTTTGCGGGGATCCGCTGGATGCGAGTCGCACGGGACCGGTCAATGTGGCGACACATGGGGGGGCTTATGTCCAGCAGTGGACATCTTTCGGCTGAAATGATGATGATGATGCTATGCCAAATAAACTTCGTAGCATCAAGATTCTGCCAGATAGAGGGAACCCGGTTAATTTTAATTCGGGGTGTAAGGAACAGCCCTCCACAGACTGATGGGGTGAGTGCAGTATATCATATTAAGATGACCGGTACAAGAAATTATCACAGGAATGTTAGGGGAATCCAATAAAGATTTGTTTTGTTTCCTGGTAGGCAATGTATCGCTAACGTGACTAAACGCACGTAGCGATCGGCAAGCGCAACGATGAGTTCGATTAACTCTGAAGCTAGGCAGGAAGAGAACATCTGATTTCACGCGTCCTTTGTTAGAGTATTTCAGCATCGATTGTTGGTTTTTGATTTTAGTCGTATTATTTTCATAAATGTCTTGTTGAGTATAGAGAATGTACTTTTACAAGGGAACAGGGGCTGTGATTCTCCGTACAAATGTATTCCTCATTTTAACTAATGAATAATGCCTCTAGAGCAGGGATTCCCAAACTTTTTCAGTTCACGGTGCACTTACAGATTTAATATTTTGTCTCGTCGCCGTCGCCCTAGTTAGTCGAAAAAGCAGAATTTTTATTATTATGTTGACAAACGAGAACATATTTGAAAACCCGGCTTCATATAAATAAGTTGTGCAAAAGAAATGAGAATTCTTGGAGGTTTTTTAATTTAAAGTTTGGGATTTAATTTCCACCGATGTCCAAAAATCCAACAAATCGGAGCACGTGAACCTTGTTTGAGGATCTTGGATTCACGCAAATTTTTCGTCATCTTCTTCGGCATAGTGTTTCAGAAACCATTAAGTGAGCTTCGAAAGGTGTTTTTTGAAAAGGGACAATTGAGTAATACGAGACAACAGCACATTAGATTTTTATCGAATACTTAAGTATATGTTTCCGGGGAATAGTAAACTCTTCACTCTCTACGACGCACCAGGACGCCGCGGCGCACACTTTGGGAACCCCTGCTCTAGAGCAATAATTTTTTTTTTCATAAAATCAAGGTCTAATATCTGAGTCTACTGTAGACATGCCCCTGTCATTCATTCCTTTTCTTCAGTCACTATATTAAGTAAAGAAAATATGATCCTCCAAATTGACAAAAAATGACCATTTTTACGGCCTTGATTAGAGGACTACCAGAAAAATTCGAAAAGTTTTTAACATAAATGAAATAGATAGGAAATTTAAAAATACTTTTTCTTAAAATTTGAATGTATCTATTAAGTCGATCTCGTGAATTTTTTGTGATGTATTTATTAGTCCGAGCTGTAGCTGTCCCGATCGCACTGTACGGCAGCAGGCTTGACGCAGCGCGACGGCAATAGTTTCTTCAAATACCTACCTCGCAGACCCTGTTCCCTCTTAAGGTGGATGCGCAAGGGTAGCCCGCGAAATTCAAATTTTCTTACGTTTTTTGGAATTTGCAGGTCTGGGTCAGGTTGTATGTTGATGAAAAATGAGTCGCGCTAGTAACACGTATGTAGTTCAGAATTATAATCATTAAAATCATCAATACAACCTTCTAAATTCATTTAAATAATAAATAAATAATAGTTACTGAATAGGCTTAGATTAAGGGAATTTGTGGTCATAGACCGACCTACCCCCTAAGTAAGTCTATGGCCACGAATTCCCTTCCGCAAGTTCACTCGCGAGTCACACGGTACTCTCCAGGCTCAGCCCGGTGAGACTATGACCGTAGCGGTGTGCCACGCTTCAGCCAGAGCTAAAATCTTAAAAACTAAGCGACTACCTACACGCTAAGCACCACCTTGTGGCATGCGAGCTTTGGCTTAAGGGGTAAGCGCCAGGGAAGCCCGCGATATTCATATTTTTAGGCCGCAAATCATATTTTGTTTAGCACACACTCACATACTTATCTAGAGAAAAAAAATGGTCTAGAGCAAAAAATGATCGCAACAATGACGGGGAGTACAAGTGATTTTCTGCTTTTTTAAAAGTCTTGTTACACCCATTACAATAGGTACTGTTGTTCGTAATATAAAATAAAACTTTATATGCAGTTACTAGTACTTTATTCTATAAAATAAAAGTACTGGCAGGACTTAAATCGCCAGGGGCGCAATCTGGTGAGCTCAAAAACGATAGTCCTCATTTAAGTGGTGGACTGGACTCTAGACCAATGCGGATTATCGTTCAAGACTCTAGAGTCTAGAGTCTCCATCCATAATCAATCGGCCAGACTGTGCTCAACGTCGTGCTCGGTGATGGGAACAGCCGGTCCAAAACTTTCTTCTGTAATCTAGTCTTCCTAGTTTGTACCATATCAATAGTTTGACGATGGTATTTCGCGGCTTGCGCTTGAGCCTGTATTTCTCTCAGTTCATGAGAGGTCATTTCGCGATACTTCGTATGTAAAGGCGTCATTACGCCGAACTTTCGTTCAATCTCGTGAAGCATGTACGCTGAAAAACAAATGAAATTATTACTTAACTCACTTATGCCCGCAGCTTCGCCCGCGTGTAGTTTGATTATTATCCCACTGGATCATACTACCGGGATAAAAAGTCCTATGTGTTAATCCAGGTTATAAACTATCTGTGTGCTAAATTTCATCTAAATCCGTTCCGTAGTTTTGCGTGAAAGTGTAACAAACATGCAAACATTCGCAAACAAACTTTCGCATTTTTAATATTAGTAAGACTAGCGTGCAGTGCGAAAAAGTAGCCTATGTGCTATTTCAGACTATAATATTTCCTATACCTAATTATCTATTTCACACACACACGCACAAGTTCACACGCTTACACAAACACACAAGCAAACACTCCCAAACTCAATACAGGCTTGTGTTAGCCGCGGGCCTGTGGACGGTGAGCTATGGGCTAGCTCGCCGTCCGTCCGTCTTATGACGACAGGCCGTGTCGACGGCGCACGAGTGTTCCACGCGCGCCTCAAAGAGAGTCAGCAAACAGGAAGGGGTCCGTAAGGACCGATGCCTGCCAGGGTTGCGGGACTGTTAGAAAGGGATACCGCGGCCCTGGAACACAAAGGGCAAAGGAAGGAACATGGATGGGTTTTAGTCAGTAAAAGTCTGACATTCCCTCCTGCTCAGCTCAGAGCGGGAGGAATTGATGAATTGAATTATTTATTTGATGATTTCCCATCCGAAAAATTTTGTTTATTTTTTTTTTTGCATAAGATTCTGTAATATCTCCTCTTAGGACAGGGCTCTGGGTCCTTTAACACAGGTGTAGCACAGGAGTCAGGGACTTCACACGATTTGTAACCTCTTTCTTGTGTAATACAGGTGAAACCCGGCTTATTGATTATCTTGGTGCCAAATTCATCCAGATCCGTTCAGCAGTTGTTGTTTATTTATTTATTTAAACTACATGTACAATAGTGGTACATAGGCGGACTTAATTCCATAAGGCATTCTCTACCAGTCAACCTTTGGGTTATATAAGAAAACACTGAAATAGGGAAACAAAATAAATATTTAAAAAAATAACGTGACATGTATAACGTGACACGTATAACGTGACACGTATAACGTGTTGTTGTTGTTCGTTTGTTGTTGTTTGCTGTTGTGGTGATTGAGTAACAAACATCCATCCATTCTTAGGGGCCACCCATAAATTACGTCACACGAATTTCATGATTTTTTTACCTCCCCCCACCTTCTCACAGCTGGTCACATTTGTGAGACTCCCCCCTCCCTAGTGTGACGTCACATATTTTCAATTTTATATGTTCATACAGATAAGATATGAAAATATTTTTAAATTTTTCGTTAATAGTTACTTAGAGATGTTAGTTGTTATTTTTAAAATGTGACGTCACGAAATTTAGGACCCCTCCCACCCCTTATCATACAATGTCACACATCGTCGACCCCCCCCCCCCTCCCTGAACGTGTGACGTAATTTATGGATGGCCCCTATACTTGTGCATTAACAATCGCAATTCACTTGAAAAATTCACTCTGTAAACTATAGTACGACTATACAAGGTGAATTTTTGAAACTACTAATAATCACGGAGATCTCGGTGTACGTACATAAATGAAAAAAAAAGGATGCTGGCCGAATACATACCACATAATCACCTCCTATTTTAGAAGTCAGACATGATGACCTAACTTACTTAAATGCTGTACTTCCCAGTGATGATTTTCTATCTCCTCCAAGTACATGACGATTTCCATAGTAAACAGTTGTTTATTCATAAACATAGTTGAGTTATATTTATCAATCATCTTTCTGTATTTCTCAAATACGGTAAACATCAGGTACCCGACCTAAAACGAGAAATCAACGCATTTATTTCAATAGACAAGCACTTTTGAATTTTCAAAGTAGGTATCAATCAAAAACAAAAAATCGAACAAGTAAGAGTCGAACTCGCGCAGGACGCGCATTCTACCATAGTAGACACAAATAATAAAAATATATATTATTTTTTTTGTTATAGCGGCCACAATACACATTCTTTGATTAATTTCAACTGTCTACCTATTTACGTAATATGTGCGGGCTCTATTTCATGATCACGGATCATGAGATACAGCCCACTGACAGACAAACGGACGGACGGACAGCGGTGGTTTGTAATAGGGTCTAAAAAATGAAACTACAGTCCCAGCCAGGAGGCACAATACCTATGAAAAGACTAGTTGCCCATTCATGCATCTCTGTGGAGAAGAACGGGCAAAAAGTTCCAGGATAGTCTTTTAAAAATCAAAAATACAGCCTACCGCAGACTGATGGGGTGAGTTCAGTATATCATACTAAAATGACCGGTACAAGAAATTATTTCAGTAGCGTTATGGGAATCTGTTACGTATGTCGCGGGAAGCGAGTGAAACAAAGGGCTGCTGTTAGCACACTGTTTAATTACATGTAAGCGGTCCGCGCCGTGCGCGACCGCACACACACACACACAAGATGCGCGGACACATACTCGTACATAACAGAATCCAATAAATTTGATTTGTTTTATTTCCTCATAGTTACCGTGGCAAAACGCACGTAGCGAACGGCAAGTGCGACGGCGAGTTTGATGAGCTCTGTACGTAGGCAGGAAGTGACCAGCCGATTTCACGTGTCGTTCTTTCTTCTATTGTTGGTTTTAGTTTTATTTTAGTCGTATAATTTACAATAATGGAGTGATGCGTACAGATAATGTAATTTTACATTTAAATAATGGACTAGTAACCGAAAAAACGATTTAAAAAAAAAAAAACGGAGAAAAATCATTCAAAATAATTTAAAAAGGAGCTGAATACACCCTGTCAGTTTGCGGAGGGTTGTCCCTTATACCCTGTATATTACAAATAGTCCGGGAGGTAGCGTTGCAAATGAAAAAGTCATAGTAAGTCGGCTGAAATTGACTTATATAGTTGATCTTATATGACTAATAATAGAAGCGACCGTCAGCTGCTCAAGTAGCGGTAGTTTTGGGTCTGGGAGGTTACGGAAGGTGTAAGAAAAATAAAATTAAGTTATAGTACGCCGGCTGAAACTTTTTTCATAGATAGTTCACATTATCCTGTGCTGAAAAAAAAATCGTCAGTTGCATGGTGGAGGGTGGATTATACGTCAGCTGCTGGCATAAACTTATAAAAAAAGTAATAGTACGCCGAATGGAATTTAACCAGGTGACTATTTAAATTACTGAAAGTACGAAAACATTAATCAGCTGCGTGGCTAGCGGTGGAAAGACCGTCAGCTGACGCTGTAAAGATTAAGGGCATTACATTGCCCAATGACCTTGATCATGCTGCCCCGTACTAACTTACGACGAAACGACGAGAGAGAGGGACGAGTGCGGGAGTGACATAGTGCTTTTCGCGAAATTTTGGATTTTTATAAAATATTAAAAGAAATAAGAGAAAAAAATCAATACACATTGTTAAATACGTCATTACGTATTTTTTGGTATAAAATTCATGCCGAGTTATTGAGCCGTTATAGAGAAAATTTTCAATTTAGGTTGAAAAAGGACCTATTTGTTACGATTTTTTGATAAAATTTGAGTTAGTTTATTAACATTTTAAACAATACAATGTATTTGTGATGACCTTTAGTTTAACATATATTTTTTATATTGAAAACGCACAAAAGGATTCATCTACAAACTTCTCTAAACACACGGTATTTTCAGGATTTGAGCGATGTAATCCCCTTAAAAATATGTGACGTGATGTCAACAAAGTGCGCGAGGGTTTTTCTGCTTCTTGGAATCAGATCTTTAGGCGCTTTAAAGCGCTTCAGGCCAATATTGTCTTTATATTTTAAAACTTGCATGGCTACTTGCGCTTAAACATTATAAATGAAATGTGTTGTTATGGGATGGCGCTATTTGCCGAGATACAGGATCCGTCTTAATTCGGCATCAGACGGTTCCTTGTTAAAATCTTTTATTATGTCACATCTTATATGTTATTGCATATTTTTTTGGTGAAATAAAGATTAACATTTGTCACGCGACCGGAGTACGGGCAGGTGGGATACTATGACTCAGGAGTAATGCCAGCGTGGGAGAGAGACAGAGCTATGCAGGTCATCTAGCGCCATCTCTTTCCCACACTGGAATTGCTCAAATAAAACGTCATGGTAGGCCACCAGACCTTATGATTCAAATCTTTGCTTCGAGTTACCTAAATATTAACAGTCGCACAGGTCAGCGAGGTTAACCAGTACTTGTTGAGGTGACCCTCATTACATACCGAGTTCCCTCAGTGCCTCAGAAAGCACGAGAAGCCCAGTTGGTCCCAGCTGTCATTTCAAGATCTTTGACAGTCGTTACGAGTGGTCCGAGTTTGTTACCCAGTAAGCCTGTGTTTCCACCTGAGAGGAGCGAGGGATCTGTGTGAAACTAACCAATAATATCGCTTCTTTTTCACAGCTTCAGCTATTCTAGCTCGGCGGCCACGTGGTGGCTCCCGGCCACCGTAGGCGCGGGCCTGTGAGTAATGGGGTAGCTCGCCGTCCGTCCGTCTTATGACGACAGGCCGTATCGACGGCCCGCGAGTGTTCCACGCGCGCCTCAACGAGATGTCAGCAAACGAGAAGGGGTCCGAAATAGTGTAATCTAGCTATGTGATTGGTTAGTTTCACACACATCCCTCACTACGCATCCTCGCTCATCTCTGGTGTAAACGCAGCCGGACAGATAGGCAGTCGCTCGACGTAAAATACAGGTGTTCAGCTGCATCCAGGTACACTGGACACTGACCCTAAAATAGTTTTGGAAAAGGCAAAGCAGATGATACTGTTCTTACCTCAAACGAAGGCTTGTTGATATGTTTCTGTCTGATGGCCTCCACACCGTCCATAAGGCTGTATGTAGACTTGACAATGTCCCGTGCGGTTCTAGCGAGTAAGAACATCGATGCTTCGTCGTAGATATTAACGTATCCAGCACGAACATGATGATCTGTATAAGGATCGCGCCTCATCTAGTTGCGCGGAATCGTACTTTTCCATGCTCTCATCATCCTTATCTTTCGCTCAGAACCGGCATTTGCTAGATCGAGTAACAGAGTTTGGTGCCGAGCTCGTCGTGCCATGGAAAAGTGCAAATTCTGTGCTAATAGATAAGGTTCAACTTTAAAGACCCGCGAAGCGATCAATGATATTTTGGTATTAAAGTGGTTTAAGTTATTTTTTATACACCAAGTTTTTTTAAACCACTGAACGTTTTGGTATCCAAAGCTTTATGTTTTTTTTTGTTTTTTTTTTTTATTCTGCCTATACAGCGTGTAACAGAAAGGGTATAATCATATGGAATACTGTGGTACGGACCATCCAACTGAACAACTTTCTCTATGGGACCACCGTCGAAATCGTAAAAAAATAATCAGCTGTCCTATACAAAATTTCAGCACCTACTCGACACAAATGTATGGGGCAGCTGATTATTTTTTTACGATTTCGATGGTGGTCCCATAGAGAAAATTGTTCAGTTTGATGGTCCGTACCACAGTATTCCATATGATTATACCCTTTCTGTTACACGCTGTATAATAATAAAGGGTGTAACAAGACCCTTAACGAAGCCGAAAGGCACTTGTTCTTCTCGTCATTGTGATCAATTTTTTTGTTCTAGACCATACCTGGGAACTTTCTAGTTACGGAGATATCGGGGGTCAAAGTTTCAACATTTTTACAAGTTTTTTTTTTTAAATAACTGTTTTTAATGTAAGATTTTTACTTTAAACACCTCCACGACCCCCGTACTATTCAATGCATATATCAGCACAATTTTTTGAGTGCGTTACATTGAGTCCTACCGTAAAACGTGACTTTTCACCCAAAAAAAAAATCTTTTCCCAGCAGTACAGAATGCTTGTTTGACGGCTTCGTTAAGAGGAAATGCGGGTGGTCTTTTCTCCATACAAACGCTTTCGCCTGTTTTCTTTCTGGTTTATGACTTTAGAGCTATGATTTTTTACAGTTAAATAAATGTCAACCTTTTCTATGTCCTTATGTTTTCCTTTTTGATCATACATAATCTGTATCAGCAATGCATATGCATATATGCAATGCAATGCTAAAAAAAGGCCAATTTGGACCGCTGTCAACAGAGGCCTAGTGTACAAATTTGACAACTATTAATGAAAAAAGAAAAACATAGGGACACAGTATATATTCTTCTTATTCAGTTTATGAAATATCTTTTAAATTGGTCGAATATTGGAGGAGGAAATAGTCGAGAGCCAAACCTCGAATTAAGACTTTTTACTTGTCGGATCTGTAGTTGTCCTTATAGCACCAATGTCGAAATTGCGCTCGTTGAGGGACAGCGATAGTTTCTTCAAATACCTACCGCATTTCCCCTTAAGGGTCTTGTTTCACCCTGTTTAGTGATGTTAATGAAATTACTTGCTACTTATTTTGTTATTTTAAATTATTGTTTTATTGCTTTTATGTATTTTGATTTTTAATATGATATTCAATATTTTTGTGTTTTGTCGATTTTGTGTTTGAAATTATGGATATTTTTGTCTGATTAAATAAATGAATAGAACTGAATTGAAGTGAATAAGGTCCCATTAAAATAGGTGGAAAATATATTAAAAAAAAATTGAAGAATAAACACAGCCATTAAGTCAAAACAAAATCACTTTAATCTCAGATATTCATTGAGGCTATTGGCTATTAAGTATTTAATGTTATGCAAAACATAGTTTTCATTCCGCGAAAAAGGCCACCGCCCCCCTCCCGCCCGCAAAAATATACACAAGCAAGAAAAAAAAATGCAACAATCCACAGGTGGTGTTGATTCGACGACCGCTCAGGCGCGAATGCGTGGCGGTGCTGCATCCTGCCTCTTTGTTGAAAATTGAATATTTAAAAGAAAATAAATTATTTATACAGCGTGTATATGGTATAATCATATGGAATACTGTGGTACGAACCATCAAACTAAACAACTTTCCCTATGGGACCACCATTGTAATCGTAAAAAATTAATCAGCTGTCCCATACATTTGGGTCGAGTAGGTATTGAAATTTTGTATGGGGCAGTTGATTATTTTTTATGATTACGATGGTGGTCCCATAGGGAAAGTTGTTCAGTTTGATGGTCCGTATCACAGTATTCCATATGATTATACCCTTTCTGTTACACGCTGTATTTGTACACTAGAGAAAAAAAAACACAGGTGTTAAAAGAAAAATGGTCTTTACCTATGAAATTGCCGTTTTGTATTACAGGTTTTTTTTTTTACTATCGATCAAAATATACATGTATACGTGCACGTATGTTACAGAATCATAACCAATAAATTCATCGTAGTTCATTTAATCTCATTCCATGAATATTTGATGGAAAGATTTAAATTTTAAATTTAAATTAACTTAGAAGGTTGTGTCGATGATTTTAATGATTATAACTCTGTTAAGCCATATTTGTTGCGGTCGCGAATCATATTTTCATCAACATACAACCTGACACTGACTGAAAATTCAAATTTCGCGGGCTATCCTTGCGCTGCTTCCCTATGCGGCACTTAATTTCGTTAACCGATATGCACACAAGCCCAAATCTAATCGTGTGACTATTAATGCTATGATAAAATATTAATTCAGATGTACTGATTAAATGTTGTGGTACCAAGTTGCCGTGTCTGGCGTACCTCTGTTAAACCCACGATGGTTTGTGTGCTATGTTTACGTTTTTGTTAATATTTGCAAGTGTTTTTTGAATAACAAAAAAATAAAAAGTTGTATTCATAAATTCTTCTCCTTATTCCTTACTTCTGTATTAGTCGTAATTTAGATTACGAGTCATCTAGCCATCGTTTCTTTGATCGGAAATTGGAAATCGTCAATCGTCGTCGTTTAAGTTCACTAACTTGCGAATTGATCAGTAAATATAGAAATCGGTAGACCAACTTAAATTCTAAAAAGCTAAATACTTTTCTGAATATAATTTAACATATTTCATATAAAAACTACATTAAAAGTACCCATAATATCAACATAAAATTCACTTACAAGAAAATAGAAGTAAAAAAGCTAGTGCACAGTATATTTTTATATACATGCATACCGGCGGGGCAGACATCGTGGAATTGATTAAGTAGCTAATTTTAACCCTAACAAGTGTTTATGTAACCAGAGAATTAATTAAATAATTGTAACCTAATCCATAGTTTTAACTACAATCTTAATGAGAAAACTATAATACTTTAATAGCTTTTATCAAATTAGGTAAGTATACCTATGTGATAAGATCGAAAATAAGACAGAATCATGTTAAAAATATTACCTGTAATTATTTGTAAGTACCAAAATGATGTTGTCTTATACTTACACTAGCTGACCCGCACCAGTTTCGCACTACGTAGGATCTCTAATGCTGGGTACCCTTTTGAACGCCAGAGCATAAATGCACGCGCGTGCCCTCCATGCCAAGCCACAATTTCACCGCAAATACCTACAGAAATAATATGGGATTCCAAAACTGTTTAATTGTTTATTTCGTGTTATAGTGCACCGCATATTTGGGCCGTTGGCGTACAGGGTGCGCGCTTGCTTGTCACGTATTTCTGACCATGCCGATAGAAAAGGTACACATTGCTGAAATCTACATAAACAAATTAATAATATTGAAGTGTTTGTAATTTAAAATTAACAGCGTTTTTACTGAATGTATGTGAAAGTATATTTTTTTACATTTTTGTTGGTCTGTTCCGGCTAATCTCGGAAACGGCTAGACCGATTTTGACAGGAGTTTTACTAGCAGATAGCTGATTGATAAGGCGTAACTTAGGCTACTTTTATTTTAGTCTAAAAAGGATTAGGGATCCGTGCAATAAAAATGAAAACCCTTGAAATTGTTATCAAAATATGATTCAAATAGGGAAGAATTAATATTTTTAAATTAATTTCACGCGCAGGAAGGTCGCGGTAAACAGCTAGCTAGTACAACATAAAATGTAACACACGCTAAACCAAATTCGCCCTGTTGTTGGGTTACATTTCATGTAGCATTGCATAAGTCTGTACGGCTCATTCGTGCTACATTTCACATTGCGTAACGCCAATGTGTACTCGGCCTGAATTTCCGAAAGGGGTTGAATTTCCAAATCCTGTCTTAACACTTGGTGTGCCGGAACGTAGATCCACGCGAAACACAATAGGTTTTTAATTGTGTCTATATACTCGGCATGGTAAAAATGCATGGCAAAGGTTAAAGGAAGCCTTTTTTAACCGACTTTCTTCAAAAAGGAGGAGGAGGTTCTCAACTCGGCTATATTTATTTTTTGTATATTTGTTACCTCATCTCCGTGATTTATGAACCTATTTGAAAAATTCTTTTTCCATGTGAAAGGATATACTTCCCGATTGGTCCCATAGAAATTTGTTTTTTTCCCTTCTATATGTATTTTTTCTTCTTGGTCTATGTAGATGACATGATGGTTCCATAATAACAGCTAGTTATAATGTAAAAAATTGTTTCGTGACAAGAATTTGTGTCTACAACTAAAAAGGGTAAAATAAAAAACTTTCTGCGAAAAAAAACCGACTTCCGAAAGTAAAGTTATTTTATACTTTTTTTAGTGTCTTTTTGAAGTCGGTTTTTTTTTCTCGATTTTGAAATGCTCAATGGATGCCCTCCGAGATGGGGAGACCGGAGGGGTCTGTCAGACTCGTACTGACTAAAACCACATCGGAGTGCCCTAGCACTCTTGTTGGTGGGCAGCGGGATCTAATGCGACTTCCGCTGCCCCGAACTAGCCGGGCCGCTTGATCTGCGGGCCTCGTCCCATAGGCGAGTGAGGTGTAACTCCCCGCGTTGCGTCTAGCGCTCGTGGTACCCTACACCCTATAACCCTACAAAAAAATAAAATTAAAAAAAGTTTTTGATCAGTATTCTCTGGTCTTGCTCGGATAACTGCCAGCATCCTCGTATTTATCGACCTCACGAGCCTGACGATGAAATCTTGGGGAATTGCATTCCACTCCTCTTCAATTGCGATTCGCAGCTCTGGAAGCCTTGTTGGAGCAGGTGACCGGGCTCGAACCCGACGTTTCAGCTCATCCCATAAGTGTTCTATCGGATTCAAGTCCGGGCATCGAGCTGGCCAGTCCATCGTACGAATGCTGACGTCGCGTAGATACTGGGTCACCACATGGGCAACATGAGGCCGTGCATTATCATGCTTAAACTGCATATCCTGCCCGATATATCCTGCATAAGGTACAACATGGTCTGCGAGGATTTCAGTAATGTAGCGATGAGAAGTCAATCCACGTATACGACCCGTCGGTTCGATAAAAACTAACGCTGTATGTGCGGTTAACGAGATGCCGCCCCAGATCGTTACAGATCCTCCTCCATAAGCAAGTTTCCTCGATGCAACATTGAGAATAACGTTCTCCAAGGCGACGATATACTCTCTGACGTCGATCACTTCCATGTAGACTCACTCTGTTCTCATCAGTGAAGAGTACATTACCCCACTGCTCTAACGTCCAATCCCTATGCTCTCGAGCAAATTCAAGTCGTGCTCGACGGTGGGCTACCGTTAATATTGGGCCTGTTGCAGCTCTCTTTGGATTCAGGTTCCGTTCAGGAAGTCTCCTTCTGACGTTCGTCACGCAGACTTTGTTGGATTTGAATTGCGTTGAGGCGGCGATTTCGCAGAACAGTGAGTTGGATATAACGATCATCTGCTACTGATGTAGCCCTAGGTCTGCCCGTACCTGGACGGCGATCGAATGCTCGAGTCTCTAGGTGTCGTCTGTAAACTCGTTGCACCGAAGATCTGCTGATTCGAAGTCTTCGAGCGACCTCACGTTGCGCAACGCCTGCTTGAAGTAGTGCTTCAGCTTGAGCTGGTTCCTGAGGTGTCGTATCCATTATTGATCGAAAAAAGTAGCAAAAATACACACGTCTGAGCAAACTATGGACAACAACTAAAGAAATGATAAGAAATATCCGACTGCCCTCATTGTAGAAAAAAATAACGCTAATTGCGAACTCTAGTCAAAACAGAGCAAATCGTTAGCATTGTGTCTGTTGCTTGATTACAATGTGAGTTGACTATACTTTAGAATACATTTATAGTCATTTTAATAATCATGAAACGCACTTTCTGTAGGTATAACTTTGATAGTTATAAGTTATATACTTTTTGAGAAAATCGAATCAGAGTTCCATGGTAGCGGGTGGCTCGGTTTATTTGCTGTCCAGTGTAGTTTCATATTGTAGTGTATGTAGCTATATCAATATATCGTGCTACAAACTGATAACTGTATTATGACGTTGTCTCGGGCGCGCACGTCGCTCGGTTATAAATACCGGTCCGAGTGGTGGGGCGGGCAGTTAATTCAGATCCAGCCTGTATCTTTGCTGTCCTCCCCAGCGACACCCTAAGCCGAGGCTCGTACCCCACAGGGGGTGCCCTTAGCGAGTGGTCGCTTAGTTTTTAAGTATTATTTTCAGCCCCTGGCTGGAGGTCTTAGATTCATTTTTAAGGCATCCACAGGATTTGCCCGGTTAAGCAGTAGCCAGCCTCAGAGGCTGAACTACGGGATGACAAATCCAAAAAAAAAAAAAAAAAATTTGGTGGAGCGCGCAGTCGTTGTCGGACTGTCGGCCTGTGCGGTGGTGCGTTGGCGAATCAACTATTAGTGTTAATAAATGAGCATATTTTACCGCAAAGTATCGCCTGATTCCATTAATCAAAAGTTGATCTTTTTTTATTTAAAATGAATTTTCTGGAAGGTAAGTATAATCACACAGAAATTGTAGTTGTATCTTCGATCTTGTTCGGCTGGCCGAGCGTAGACGTAGCTTTACAGACGCTCGGCCACGTTCATACATCTGGTCCGCCGTTCGGCCTAAATAAGCTTTGTCCTACATTCGTCGTCGTATACTTTGTGTGCAAGAGTTACCGACGTAGCCCGAAGAATCGCCAAACTAAGTGGCAGTGGGCAGGCCACATTGCTCGAAGAACGGATGGCTGATGGGGCCGAAAAGTTCTGGAGTGGCAACCGCGAACCGACAGACGTTGCGTTGGGAAACTTCCCACTAGGTGAACCGTTGACCTGGTGAAGGTTGCGGGGATCCGCTGGATGCGAGACGCACAGAACCGGTCAATGTGGCGACACTTGGGGGAAGCCTATGTCCAGCAGTGGACGTATTTCGTATTTCTGATGATGATGACGACTTTTTGTAATATATTTCACCTATCTGAACTGAGTTGTGTCCAGTCAGTACTGGGTACTACAACAAACCCCTTCCTAAGACTGGTTGTCAGACTTTCGGGCCACTGACTACCTGTAACGACTGTCAAAGATCTACAAATGACAGCCGGGACCAACGGCTTAAACGTGTTTTCTGAATCACCGTGGAAACCTGGTATCTAATGGCCAAAAACACCCATCCACGGACCAACCTAGGCAAGCGCCGATTAACCTAAAGATTGAACCGAACGGTTGTTATAATTTGGTCAAATGTATGTAATGAAGTATAATTTTTCAGGTTATTTTGTGGCAACTCGAGGCTTTGAAAAACCCCAAACACTTGGACAAGAGTATGTAGCTAGTAGATGGCAGCACAGGCATCTTCTAAACATGACGGAAAATATAGTCAAAGGTAAAAATAACTGGTAAATGTCCTAAAAGCGCAGAGACTAATGCCTCATCTCACATTTACGAGGTTCTGGGTTCAATTGGGGCTATCGCGCATGAATTCACCGCTAGAGCCGTTCCTGCAGAGTAAAACTGCGTCTATGCTAGGCGAGCCGAACACCAGCAGAGCACAAGCAGAGCATAAATTCCCTTGGCGGGAGTGCTCGGTCGAGGCTACCAAGTTCGTCTACGCTAAACGAATTCGTGCTCCGATCGTGTTCGGCTCGCCTGGCGTAGACGCAGCCTAAGGTCTTCCGAAATGTCAGATGTCATAGAGTGTTCACGTGTTGCCAGCTTTTTATCACGTATTTCTACTAATATTCACGATTGTGGTCTAGATTGAGCCATTCCTGATTAATTATGACTTGAAGATTTTAAGTAGCAACTTAGGATCTTATTTGTTAGGTACTTGGAGGTAGAATGATTTTTAAATATTTCATACTTACTAACTTTAGGGAGAATATTGTAAATATGTATCTGAAGTTTACACTATGTTGTTTTACGCATTAAATATATTTTTTTTATGAAGTTATTGGCACTTCTAAAAGTATAAAATAGAATTATTGACAGGACCTTACTCGACAGTGGCGCCATCTGGTGAGCTCAAAAACGATAGCCCTCATTGCGGCCAACTATGTCCGAACGAAGGTCAATTCCTGGCCGAAGCCGAAGGTTTAATAACCTTATGAAAAGTTCTAGAATGGTTAAAAATGCGATTATTTTTAACCTAAGACCTTTGGTGACTCTTTATAAAACAAACGATTAAACACGTGCAACTTGTCAAAAATAACGGTTTAGTCCCATCTCGGTACCCATGAAATATTCCCATCTCGGTCCTCGTTACGTACGTACACAGTCATCAAAAAATAACAACACAAAAAGAACGTTAAAATAAAAAACACAACATTATTGCCAAAATACACTGACACGCACACTGACACTGTTGTCAAAATAATAACACTTCGATATAATATGTGATTCTTTCCCCGTGCGGCGCCTTTTCCATCGCTTTCTCGCGCATTCGTAACAGTTCGTTCAATTTCGGTGCTTGCTAGAAACCTTCGGCTTTGCCCAAAACTTAGGGCCATTTTGGCCGAAGACGAAGGCTTGGCTTCAGTCGGACACAAGCAGCACAGCTAGCGGGCAAACCCGCACGACGCCGACGGCCAATCAAGTGATTTTATGCGGATCTCTCATTGTACCGGAACTCTACATTAAGCGATGCCATGATATACTGGAAATATACAGTTTGATGTGTCGCCGTGTGTACCAATGTGACTTTTTTAATTCATATGTATTTTCTAAGTTTATCACTGACATCGGTGCAGGAAAACATCGTGGTAAAAACTGGATTTGAGTTAATTTAAGTCTGAAATCGCCTAAATCTGAAGCCTTTGCCCAGTATTGGGACAGTAAGAGGTTGGTATTACCATTACAGGCACTTTTGAATGTAAAAAAAGCGTAGCTAAAGTCACAGTCACAAGGCATAATAACTTGTGAAAATACTGTAGTTGCACATTCCAAAGCGTGAATCTCTATGGAGAAGAATGGGCAAGAAACTCCATGGATCTATTTACAAAATAAAAAACTTAAACATACTTAGGAGCTGGCTTAATGTGGGTGTACGATTAGGTACTCCTCTCAACTCCCCTGTCTTATAATCTTCGGCGATAACTGGGGTGATTTTATGTCATCTTTTTGTTTTAAGACGCATATTACAAAGTACGTCACGCAGATGTTGTACAAACACGATATAAGCACACCTTCGGATATGAACTCGGAATGATTGCATCAGGTAAGTTTTTTTTGAAGTTGTCTAGACAAACATACTAGCTTTCGACCGCGGTTTCGCTCGCGTTAATGCTCGCTCGCGTATTAATATAATTCAATCATGATTGGAAAGACACGTAGCGCCATCTGTTATCATAAGAACGTATGTTTTCCTCGGGAAAAGTACTTTTTTCGAGATGAAAGGTACCTATGTCCGTTTCTGTACACCTGACAACGTATATATGCAAAATTTCAGGATGATCGGTTCAGTGGTTTAAGCGTGAAAGGTATCAAACAAACTTACTTTCGCGTTTATAATATTATAGTTAAGATAGTCGAAGTCACTCATCCAAGTGAAAACATTTATTTGGCAAGAACCCAAGTACGGTCTATAGCGGGCACGATGGGTAGCTTTAATGAGGCATGAATACTTGTTTTGTGATTTCCATAGTCTCTCCAGTCCTATGCCCTTGCCGGAACGCCCACACCGATCTGCTCCGATTTTCGGTACATCGGGTCGCTTGTCCGAGATGATGACGAAGTAGGCCGGGTCGTAACACCCCGGATCAACTCAGGATGACTGAAATGGCGACAGATCACTGGAAAAACATGCGACCCACGGATGATGTTGATCCAGTTAAAGGGGAAAATATACAAGTCCGTAATTCCACTTGTCGTACTGTTTGGATGGGTATGCTGGGCAGTGAAGAAGATGGAAGATAAAAGATTGCATTCAGAGGAGATGAGAATGTTGAGATGGATGTGTGGTGTGACAAGAATGGGTGAAGTAAGAAACGACCATAAAAGAGAAAGTTTTTGACGAAAGGGTGTCGTCTGTTGTGGTATGGACATGAGATGAGGAGGGATAGAAGACACGGGACTAAAATATTGATGAATGTGAATGTAGACGGGTGGAGAGGGAGAGGAATACCAAAGAAAAGTTTTTTTTTTTTTATCGCTTGACATTACAATCAGCGCCATCTAGGTGCTACACTAAGCAACGAGGCTTGTGTCGTGGACACCAGATAGTTGATAATACTACATAGATACTTTTTGTTTGTAAATACACACTTATTATACATATAAACATCCATGACTCGGAAACAAATGTCCATGCTCATCACACAAACATTTGCTAAGGCGTAAGGCGTAAGGCGGCGTTACTACCGCTGCGCCATTCGAGTCGTCATGAATGGGTTGTGTGAGGAATGATATGAATAAAAAAGGAGTAAATGATAGCGTGACGGTTGACAGGGAAGAATGGAAAAATAAAACGTGTTGCACCAACCCCGAGTGAAATGAGACAAAATAACATGGTTTAAATAAACTCGCAATTGGCCGTATTTATTGTTTGAATCTCATTTGCGTGTCCCAAATAATTTAAAAAATCTTTTTCCCTATCTAGGTATTATGGAACATTACCGGCATATGATAATCATCTACCGATATTATTCGAATGCCAAGGACTTTAAAGATTCCAAACATACTATAGAGCAAATACTGAACGCGTACGCAGTTGTCCGTAAGTATTTTCACGTCTTTATGTAGAGGTGGGCTGATTACGACCTTGGCTTACTAGTCGGTGGCAAACAGTCCGTCTATTTGGCCGTCTAGTCAGCCAAGTCGACCGTTACTTTCATAATGGAGTTCAGGGGGGTTACCATGATGTCTTTTTTTTTTTTTTTTTTTTTTTTTATCGATGGGAAATCATCAAATGACCCCTCCCGCTCTGGGCTGAGCAGGAGGGAGTGTCAGACTTGTACTGACTAAAACCCATCCATGTTCCTTCCTTTGCCCTTTGTGTTCCAGGGCCGCGGTATCTCTTTCGAACAGTCCCGCAACCCTGGCAGGGACCATGACGTCTTAAAGCAGGAGTAATTCCAGTGTGGGAAGGAGACAGAGCTATACAGGTCGTCTAGCGCCATCTCTTTCCCTCACACGAATTGCTCCTGCTTTAAGACGTCATGGTAGGCTATCAGGGGGCACCGGAAATGTCCACGGCATTACTTGTATATCGACAGTCCGAGTCGCTCGCATTGAGTACATCATAGAACGCACTCGCCCGAAATCCTAAATTCATTTTTATTTTCCTTTATTTATTTCTATACACATTAATTATATTTTTCAATATTAAAATAAAACATTTAAAATATAAAAATAGTAGCCCACTGGTATCGGGAAGGGAGTCCAAGCTAGGTCAGGGCTCCAGAGAAAGGAACCTCCTAACAATACAAGCCGTGTCCAGGAGTACCGCTTTCTGAATCAAGCCCTTGATCCAGCTGCCTAACGAGAGCCTCCTCAGGTATTGATCGAGGCTCTTGGCAATTAAGCCATATTGGCTGAATAGACTATCGGCACAACGATCGCTGAGTTCACATCCCTCAAATGTCGATTACCTCGCGAGCCAAGTCGCGATACATTATTATTATATCCATATTGTTGTCGATAACATTTATATTGTTGTTTACTTTTTATATAATTTTGTTTTACTGATAATTTAACCATTTTTTTATTGTCCTGTGCAGACTAAACACTTCTTTACTTCTATAAATTAGGTTAGTAATTAAGTTCTTGAGACCTTCCTGTCCTCAAGATGTAAATAAATCTTCAACTGCAACGGATGGAAATAATAAAATAGTTACATTACAGTTCTATAATTGTTCAAATATCAACCTATGCCTCTTATAATTTCTATGCAGGGGCGTGCCGTCCATAAAGGCAATTAGGCCTAGCCTACCCTACCATTCCTACCAACAACGCAACAAATGCATTTATTATAACTATATTAATAAAAAATAAAAAAACTCATGTTATAATACTTATAGCAATTTGTCGCGGCCGTGTGACGTAACTGATAATAATACTACGACGCTCGCTCCCGGCCGTCTAGGCAAGGCCGCAGCCGGCCTAATTTCCATTGATAAATTTACGCACACTGATGCGTATTATCGTGTATATGAACGGCACACATGATAGATAGGGGCGTAAACTCCTGCGAGTGTAGCTGGCCACTGATTGGCTGTCCCACAAAGTATTATCCGGCTAAAACGGTATGCAGTGATGCAATTATATTTGGTAGTGTTTTTTTTATCGACAAAGTAACAATTGTATTTTTCTTAGAAGCCATATTTGTTTCATGTGACTAGCAAAATTTATTTCGCGATCTTGAGTGTTTTGATTTTTATAATATCTGACGGTTGTAATTCGTTTTGAAACGTATAGTAGTGTAAATATTATTTGTTGTATTTGTTTATTTACTTAAAAATGGTGTTCTGTTGTGAAGTTTGCGCTGTTAGTGTGTTTTTTAAAAGTTAAAAACAGTAAGTATTCACAATCGTTTAATTATAAGATTCAAGTTGTGTCCAAAGAAAGATGTGTAGGTACCCGAATTACGAGAATTAACCCAAAATTCATCTCGTACTCGTCATTTCAAATGAATCTTTCTTCTGTTTGCATTGTCAGAAAATCGTGATTTGAACCTTGATTAATGCGGAGTTCTTGTATTTATAACTTTGGTTTTAATAGGCTTATTTTCAAGGTTTGTTTTTCAAATATTCCGGTCAGACGTCAAAAATTGGGCTCGGAACGAAAACTCTACCTTTTTTTGTTTACAGCGCACTCTGTTTTATTTAGAATTTTTTGTAACGAAGCGACATCCTTCGTTCTTGTATTGACAGAATGCTATTAAAATTCCTGATATTTTAGCTAGATGGCGTTGTTTCTCATACGCTTACTAAAAACACCAGGGGCGGGTGCGGTGGGCCCGGAAGGGTGAGTGAATATATCAATAGATGTGAGTACTTTGAGGGTCATCTTAAGTAGATGATGTAGCGATGCTGTGACGTTGCGAGTTTTTTTTTTTTGGGTATCCGTATGCGTGGCCTACCCTGCGCGGGGAACCACTGCACGCCACTGTTTCTATGATGTCTTATTGTCGCTAATTGTATGTAAATAAATAAACTTTTCACCACTCCCGCACGAAAAAAGTATGTTTCCTCTACGAAAAAAGGGAGGAAAGTTGGTTTTTCCTCACTGTTTGAACAGTGAGGAAAGTATTGATCCCGTTCAGAAACTAACCTTGCCTGATTTTTTTATGTTAAGTTTTAAAGTTATTATTTTAAAAAATAAATTTATTTACCTATGATGACTGAATACTTTCTTGCTGGGAGTGGTGAAAAGTTTTGTATGCAACATGTGAGCAAGTTCATTTGCTATTCGTTTTGTTGAGTCTTTCGCTTACTCAGGATTGAAACTTATAATCACTCGCTGCGCTCGTGATTCTATTTTTCAAGCCTTCCTTCGCTCAAGACTTAAAATCAAAACTCATAGGAAAAACGAACTTTCCTCACATGTTGGATAAATAACTATTCCATTCTTATTCATAATCATTCATTCATTCATTCGTCACCATCATCATGATATCAGCCCGGAATCACCCACTACTGGGTATAGGCCTCCCCTTTTTTCTGCCACACTTCCCGGTTCTGTGCGTCCCTTATCCAGGTGTTTCCCGCGACTTCGACGATATCGTCGATCCAACGAGCTCTCATAGAGGGTGATAAAAAGTAGAGTGTCCACCTCGGGAGCAACACTATTTGAAGGTCGATTGACGTACTTTGAATCCCTCGCTCTGCTCTGGCTCGCCTTTAAATAGTTGTTGGCTCTCTGGGCATTATTATACAGTGATATGAAAATATTAAGCAAGTAAGATGTTCCAATCTGTTCGTGTAAGGAGAAAAAAAAACACATCGTATCATCAACTTCCTGCCCTTGTCCCATGATAGTTGGGGTCATTCGTCACGCTATCATTTACTCCTTTTTTCTTCATAGCATTTCTCACACAATCCATTAATCTATTCCTTGGTCTTCCTCTCCCTCTCCATCCATCAACATTTATATTCATCACTCATTTAGTCACAAGCGAATCGTTCCTCCTCAGCACATGTCCATACCAAGACGGTCGATTCTGTTTCAACTTTTCTGTAACTGGCGCCACTTTCAATCTTCCTCTAAAATACTCATTCCTTACTTTACCATTCTTGTCACTCCACACATCCACCTCTACATTCTCATCTCCGCTGCCTACATGCAATCTTTTTCCATCCATCTTCACAGCCCAGCATTCAGAAAAAACTTATTAAACATGGTAAATAACGCGTTTTCAGTGTTGGTGATAATATATTAATTACTTATAATCATATTATCGAGCTCGTAGCTAAATATTATCAGCCCCTTGGATCAAATCTTCAGGTTAAACCGCACTTGCATTACATTACATACCATTACATACAGTTTCCTCCGTGCCTCGGAAAGTACCCTCCCTCGTAATCAATTCCGGTGTTTTGAAGGAGATATGTCCGAAAGTGCCTGACATATTTATTGCGGCGCCGGAAGCCACGGTTACTAGCAGTGCATCGTGCACGACTTACATTTTCATTTTATACGCGGGGTACGCGGAAAACGAGCCCCCGAACCATTACAACTTTCAAAGCGCTACTCATAAGAAGGATGTAACAAGACCCTTAACGAAGCCGTCAACTAAGCATTATGTACATCAAATTATGTACTTTACTCAAAACTTATTGCTGGGTAACGACTTTTTTTTTGGGGTGATACATCACCTTTTACGGTAGCACTCAATGTAACGCGCTCAAAACATTGTGCTGATGGATGGATTGAATAGTACGGGGGTCGTGGAGGTGTTTACAGTAAAAATCTTTCGTTAAAAAAAAGGATTTAAAAAAAAAACTTGTGAAAAAGTTGTAACTTTGACCCCTAATATCTCCGTAAATAGAAGGTTCCCAGGTATGGTCTAAAATAAAAAAAATATTGCAACGATGGGGAGAACAAGTACCTTTCGGCTTCGTTAAGGGTCTTCTTACACCCTTATAATTATGATGCTCTGGCCTGAGGCGCCACTGACGCGCGCCTTGCACGCACTAAATGCCTTGACTTGCTGACAGGATCGATTTATTTTCCTGCTCTCTGAATGAATTCACAAGAAGAATATTTTATGTGATAAGTTATTTAATATAGTTTAATTAAGGACCACGCCATCGCATTAGGAATTTCCTGTAATGTTAGCAGTGTTAGTGATAATACTAATAAAACCCATAACGAAGCTGAGAGACAAAAAAACGCTCAGCAATTACAGACTGCACCGTGAACGTAGGTACCTATTTATGCATACACGCGAACTATTCGACACTGTTTGTTTTTTGTTGTTGTCACGTCCTGGCCACAGCTACTGGCGGCGCGGTGCGCGGTGCGGCGGGCGGCGCGATTTGCGGTGGTAAGCCACAGCTCGACTAGCTGCTACCGCGGCGGCGTCAGCGGTGGACGTATTTAGAGAACGGCTAACTATTAAAATGGCCCTATCAAAAGTAGCACGGTATTTAAATTGTCGTTTTATTTCGTCCCACAATTTTTTATAACATGTTTTGATATCCATATTACTGGGGCCTAAAATGGAAGCTTTATCAGAATCATAATACGAATCACTTTAAAAATTTAAAATTCATAAAATGTTCTTTATGATTATGAACACAAAGTCCATTTTAAGAGTTTTAAATTTTTAACGTGATTCGTATTATGATTTTGATAAAGCAGCCATTTTAGGCCCCCTGTTCTACTCAGTATTTCACTAATGAATTGTTCCGTATCCATTATTTATACAACGTGTAACAGAAAGGGAAGGGAAGGGAGGGAGGGGAGGGAAGGGGCGTGTATCATATGGAATACTGTGGTACGGACCATCAAACTGAACAACTTTCTCTATGGGACCACCATGGAAATCGTAAAAAATAATTCGCGCCGCCGCGCCGGTAGCTGTGGCTTACTTCATATTCATTCATTGTCTACCATTTGTTTTCGCTGCTCACCGCTTGCCGCGCCTCACGCGGCGCCGCAATCCGCGCCGCGCTTGGCTGTGGCCAGAAGGTTACAGTCCATATCTCTCTCACATACTGAACCTGACACACACTGAGCGTCACAGCAACAACTCAATACAGCGAGTACCACAGCTACTCTGCCCGGTCCACGGCCAATCCGCTCTCAATTCCTCGTCATAAGTCCACAGCCTGCAGGGGATGTTTCAAGTAATCTACTAATAAAGCAGTTATTTGCCACCTCCCTTAAGATTCCTAAAACCAAAAGAAACATTTAAAATTACGTTGAAAAAAGTCCTTTAAAAAAAACAATAGTGTGAACAACAAATAAATTAGGTATAAATAATAAACACTCACATTAGGTTTATCATCTTTCGGCAAGGCATAATCAATTCAATCGGCTCGAGACGGTATCACGATTTCCGAGAAAACACGTTACTTTTTGGTAAGCGTCGACTAGATACAAGCAGGTAGGTACAGATCGCGGTACGTAAGTTGAACCAAAATGACGGTCATCCGCGCAGGTAAAATTATGGATTGAGACCGATTGAGACCCGAAAATGTGTTTCTGCGCATTCAAGGTCATAGTTCAACTTAAGTGCCGCGAGCTGAAAAACATTTTCGGGTCTCAATCGGTCTCAATTCATAATTTTAACTGTGCGGACGACCGCCATTTTGGTTCAACTTACGTGCCGCGATCTGTAACTAATCATGCGAGCGGGATTCGTCGCATGAGCACAAAGGACTCTTGCGGCGCGGCGGGCGCCGCGCCACCGAGGCCATCCATCAACTGGGCACAAATCTAGCCTACGGGCAGGTACTGAAAAATTCCTGGTCGAATAAACCAATTTCAAAATCAAATGCAGGTCCATTTCTTACACCCGTATCTATAAACAAGTCAAAGTATTTAATTGAGCAAAAATAATTATCTATATACTAATATTATAAAAAGGTTGTGAGTTTGTGAGATTGTAGGGGGTAATCTCTGGATCTACTGATAAAAAACTTATACTGTCATTAAGACTTTCTTCTTGTTATTATTTCTTTCATCTTCTTTTCTTGTTCTTTCTTTCTTCATCTACTTCTTTTCTTCTTCTTCTTTACAGTTTCGTTATAAACCGTGAAAGCTTAAAACAGTGCTACTGAACCGATATTGAAAATTCTTTCACTAATAGGAAACTACTCGTACATTATCCCCGAGTGCCATAAACTATATTTACAACGTGCCCGTGGGATATTTTCTTACCAAAATGCGAGCGAAGCCGCGGGCAAAAGCTAGTTTATGATTCGATTTTTATCCTGTAATTGCTTGGAGTTAGAACTGTCAATAGTTAGAATTCCTAGCTTTGTTCTTACTTCGTTTTAATTCTTGTGTATTGCACAAAAATGTTTGCATAAGTAATTACTATAACTCAAATAATTACAT
This sequence comes from Eugnorisma glareosa, assembly GCA_947578425.1. NCBI lineage: Eukaryota > Metazoa > Arthropoda > Insecta > Lepidoptera > Noctuidae > Eugnorisma > Eugnorisma glareosa. The sequence continues at coordinate 4,571,117 of OX387984.1, forward strand.
TAACTTGACTATAGATACGGGTGTTTGTGTCAACAAGACCTTACCCAACCGAGGAATCAAACCTGAAAGACATCATATTAAGGTAGCGCTCAATATCTATCGATCAATGAGGAAGCTTTCATTTTATTTATGAGATACTGATACTCAATTTCTATAAAAATATGTTTGTTTACGTATTGGAGTTCAAAGGTACGAACGTATGGATTATGAGTAGGCACCTATTTGATGCGTACGTCATCGAGTAAACAGGTGCAGAGGAGAAATACGTTTGCGTCGCGCGTCGTGTGACGAAGGATCGGGGGGCGCGCGCGCATGCAACGGCGACACGAATGCGGGGTTACGAGACAAAAACACGCCTGGGGGTCTAAAATCGCCGCTTTATCAGAATCATAATACGAATCACGTTAAAAATTTAAAACTCTTAAAATGGACTTCGTGGTCACATCTTTCTAGACAGGTATTCTTTCCGTCGTTGCGATCATTTTTTTCTGGACCATTCCTGGGAACCTTCAATGGAGTTGCGCCCCTAAGACGACCCACTGACCACAAGTTTACTTTAAATACGTCCATGACCGACCCCCTGTACCATTCAATCCATACATCAACACAACGTCTTGAGTGCGTTACATTGAGTCCTACCGTAAAACGTGATTTTTCACCCCAAAAATAAAAGTAATTTCCCAAGAAGCTGTCATTGGATTTTGCCTTAAATGCTGTAAATAGTATGAAAACACTTACCAATTTCCGAACGTTACCTTAACATTTTTCACTATGGCAGTATAGCTCGCGGTAATCTATGGTAGCGGCGAGTTGACAGTTCCCAGCAATAATTTTTGCGTCGAGTTATTAGTTTGATGTACAGAATGTTTGGTTGGCGGCTTCGTGAAGGGGCCGCTCACACCCTGTATGAAATCTTTGACAGAGAGTGACTACAACGAGATGCTTCACGAGACGGTGTTGTTCTATAAAGTCCTGGATTCTCATTTAAGAAAACAGGCCGGTGAGAGAATCAGAGCCAAAAAGTTAGCGAGAAAATACAAAATGTCCGAACAGGTTATTTTAGACATGATAAGAGCTGACGTAGATGTCGAAGCTATTTTGGAGGGGGGAAAAGAAGATAACCCATTTACGAGGAAGATGATCAGGATGATGAATGGAACAGGAGACCTTAATGATACTTTGGTAGACACCGATTCGATGGAAGACGACGCTGTTTCAAGTACGATACGTAGCATTTTCGAAGAAATTGGAATGGAAGGTGATCAGAAAAATACATTTAATTATCAGGGGCCTTAGTCTGCTATTGCAATAGTATCAGAATGTTCTATCATTGATTTAATAAGGCCCCGCACAGACGAATTACCCTTTGTACGCACGTCAAACGAGTTTCGAACGCGCTTCATTACGCCGTGGGCTAGGGGCCTTATTAAATCAATTATAGACCATTCTGACACTATTGCAATAGCAGACTAAGGCCCCAGGTTATTATTAAAATGATTTTTGCCTCTTGAACCCTGACTGCTTCATTGGTCGAGTGGTCAAGGATGAGGTCCTGGGTTCGATTCCCATGTCGGCCAGAATTATATTGGGTTTTTCATCAAAAATGTCTCAATAGAAGCCACGGAGTTTGGTTTTGTGCCCGGTAGCAATAGGCTCGCACTCAATTACATTGAACTTAAAATATAACTGGGGAAATGTGGGTGTACTATTAGGTACACCTCTGTCTAACCCTTCGGAGATATAGGCGTGATGTTATGTTACGTTACAAATAGGTTAAGCATCCTTGGTCTAGGCATTACTGACACATGCTGGATGGGTCGCGAAAGTCATGCCTAGCAGTTCTCGTGGCCTATCCGCAAAGGCGACAGTAGGCTCACGGCGGTGTTTTTATGTAGGGCTTGCACCCAGCAAGCCCTACATAACCAAACCGTCTCCCCGGACGGCACGGTATGCATTAGTGCTCATTTACGGAGACGCGGCGCGTCGGGCGGCGCGTTGAGCGGCGCGTCGGGCGGCGCGTTGAGCGGCGCGTCGGGCGGCGCCTTGAGCGGCGCATTGAGCGTTTTTTCCGTTTACGGGGAGGCGGCGCGTGCAGCGGCCCGCGTGACCGCACGCCCAAACACAAACATATGGCAATATATGATGTTGTTTACGGAGACGCGGCGCGTGGTGCGGTAGTACGTGAGGAGCAGCGGTGGCCGCCGCGTCGCCCGTGGCGGCGCCCGCTGCGGGGAACGCGGCGGTGCCCGCGGCGGCACACGCGCTAAAGTCCGGGAGGTACCGTTGCAAATGAAAAAGTCATAGTAAGCCGGCTGAAATTGACTTATATAGTTGATCTTATATGAATAATAAGAGAACCGACCGTCAGCTGCTCAAGTAGCGGTGGGTTTGGGTGTGGGAGGTTACGGAAGTTGTAAAAAAAATTAAGTCATAGTACGCCGGCTGAAACTTTTTTCATAGATAGTATATTTTTTTCGGTTCTCTTATAAGTCATATAAGATCAACTATCTATGTCAATTTCAGCCGGCTTACTATGACTCTTTCATTTGCAACGGTACATCCCGGACTATAAGCGCGTGTGCCGCCGCGGGCACCGCGCCGCGTTCGCCGCAGCGGGCGACGCAGCGGGCGCCGCATGCAGTTCAAGCAAACGCGCGTAAAATCGCTTCTCCGTAAACGCTCTCATACATTTCCATATGTTTGAATTTAAAGCGGGCCGCGCCGCTCAACGCGCTGCGTGTCCGAGCCCTTAGGCATTTTTCACCGCTTAATAAACAATTAAAAAACCAGCCAAGCGCGAGTTGGACAAGCGCTCGAAGGGTTCCGTACCATTATCTTCCATTATTTATTTTATTCTGTTTTTAGTATTTGTTGTTATAGCGGCAACAGAAATACATCATCTGTGAAAATTTCAACTGTCTAGCTATCACGGTTCATGGGATACAGCCTGGTGACGGACAGACGGACAGACGGACAGTGGAGTCTTGGTAATGGGGTCCCGTTTTTGCCCCTTACGTACGGAACCCTGAAAAGGCATTACTAAGACAGGGGATCTATGTTTTCCCATGACAATGCAAATGCTACTTGACGCTCCTCTAGGTGTGACGACCCGAATGGCGAAGCGGTAGTGAGGCTGCCTTATGTTCTTAGGGTCCCGGGTTTCGAGTCCCGGTAGGAGCAAATGTTTGTGTGATGAGCATGGACATTTGTTTCCGAGTCATGAATGTTTATATGTATAATAAGTATGTATTTATACAAAAAAAAAAGTATCTATGTAGTATTATCAACTATCTGGTGTCCACGACACAAGCCTCGTAGCTTAGTGTGGCACCTAGATGGCGCTGTGTGTAATGTCGAGCGATATTTATTATTTATTTATTTTACATATTTAATCTCTTTGAAGGTTTCGATGTCCCAAAAGAAAGGTCCATTAACGAATGGATAAATAAAAAACGAAATAACACCAAAGAAGCCGAATACAAGAAGAGTCTACGGTACAAAATGTGGGCTGAGAAATGGGACGGGTTTAACCCCGACATCGAGGGGGTTAATATTCCCGATAAAATAGCTAGAATGGGACTTAAGAATGCGAGTGATTTCTTTATGAAAGAAATAAAAGAAGATTTTGTATAAACTGTAGTCTCAGTTAAGCTTTTATTTTTATCTGTCCTGTCCTGGCCTACCATGACGTCTTAAGGTGGAAGCGCAACGGTAGCCCGCGAAATTTAAATTTTCTTACGTTTATTGCAATTTGCAGGTCAGTGCCAGGTTGTATGTTAAAAAAAATATGAATTGCGCCAGTAAAACGTATGGAGTTACAGAATTATAATCATTCAAATCATCAATACAAACCTCCAAGTTCATATAATCCCAAAGAGTGACTTTTTCATGAAATAGCTATAAAATAGGGTTATATGAACTTGGAGGGCTGTATTGATGATTTGAATGATTATAATTCTATAACGCCATACGTGTTACTGGCGCGATTCATATTTTTCATCAACATACAACCTGATACTGACCTGCAAATTGCAATAAACTTAATAAAATTTAAATTTCGCGGGCTACCCTTGCGCTTCCACCTTAAAGCTGGAGTAATTCCAGTGTGGGAAACGGATGGCGCTAGACGACCTGTAAAGCTCTGTCTCTTTCCCACACTGGAATTACTCCTGCTTTATGACGTCATAGTAACCCCCGGCTTCTTCCTGTACTACCTAAATTATTACAGCATTACCAGCACCCTTATTCACAAACACTTGGGTTCGTTCGGGAAGTCTTGTGTCTTTCTCTTTTTTTAGATAGAGATAGACATAAGACTTCCCGAACCCAAGCGTTTAACGCTCTTTTTTTAACGTGACCATACGTCCAGTTTTGAACGGGACTGTCCCCTTTTTCGGTTCTCTGTCTCCGAAAGAAGCCTCGGGACGCATTGCCCCGTTTTTCTAAGCCGCGCAAAAATTGCTGCCCGGTACAAATGCACTAGAGAAAGAGTCTTGTTTTTTTTGCTGACTGGTTTTTGTGGGCTGAGCAGGAGGGAGTGTCAGACTTCTACTGACTAAAACCCATCCATGTTCCTTCCTTTGCCCTTTGTGTTCCAGGGCCGCGGTATCTCTTTCGAACAGTCCCGCCACCCTGGCAGGCGTCGGCCCTTACGGACCCCTTCCTGTTTGCTGACTCTCTTTGAGGCGCGCGTGGAACACGAACGCGCCGTCGACACGGCCTGTCGTCATAAGACGGACGGACGGCGAGCTAGCCCATAGCTCACCGTCCACAGGCCCGCGTCTACGGTGGCCGGGGGCCACCACGTGGCCCCCGACGCCCGGTGCGTCTCCCGCGGCGGCTGGGACGTGAGGTTCTCTCCCTCTCACGTCCCGCCACCTCCTTCGCTAGCATGACTGCTTCGCAGAAGGAGGTGACGGCGTCCCATTCCGTCTCGCTCCGGACCATGGATTGAACCAGGGCCGGACGTGCTGAGCGACAATTTGCCGCGGCAGCGGAGTTTCCCCCGGCGTAGTGCCTCCACGCGCCACTCGTGCAGGCGCGCGAGGACTATCGCCTCCAGATCCCATGGCGGCAATCCGGCAAGGAGGCTCGCCGCCTCGCCGGAGATCGTGCGGTACCCCCAGATTAGCCTTACGGCTACCACCCTTTGGGGCGCGTTCAGATAATGGGCGGCTCGCCGCCTCAAAGAACGCGCCCACACCGGGGCCCCGTAAAGGGCCATTGACCGCACGACCCCCGCGTAGAGCCTCCGGCAGGAGGCGTTTGGACCCCCCAGGTTGGGCAAGAGCCGCCTGAAGGCAGCCCCGGCCCGTTCCAGTTTGGGGGCCAAACGTCGGAAATGCTCCACGAAGTTCCACCGGCTGTCGAGGACGAGACCTAAGTACTTCAACGTCGGTTCGACGCCGATGGGAACCCCTCTTACCGTCAGCATGGATCCCGACGGTGGCGCATTCCGAGGCCCATGAAAGCACATGGCCTCGGACTTGTGCAACGCCACCTCGAGACCCAATTGCCGGATCCTCTCCGCGACTATCGCAACCCCGCGAGTCATCAGCTCGGCCGCCGCCTCGTGCGACCTCCCTTGCGCCAGCACCAGCGTGTCGTCAGCGTAGCAAACTACGCTGACGCCGCCAGGGAGGTCGGCGCGCAGCACCCAGTCGTAACCGATGTTCCACAAGGGTGGCCCCAGAACCGATCCCTGTGGAACACCGCACGACATCTCTCGCCGGTTCCACTCTCCGCTGCAACCAGGGTAGATGACGTACCTGTCCGTCAGGTAGTCCCCGACCACACGACGAAGGTAGGTCGGCACCCGGTGATACCGGAGTGCCTCCCTAATGCAGCTCCAGGGCATGGAGTTGAAGGCGTTGGCGATGTCGAGAGACACCGCCAAGACCACCCCACCCCGGGACACCGCATCCCCCGTCGTGAGGGCTCTCACGCGCATGATGGCGTCCACCGTCGAGCGCCCCCTGCGGAAACCAAACTGGTGTTCCGCAAGATCCGGCCCAATCCCCGCCAGGTGCCCGGCGAGGCGGTTGGCAATTACTCTTTCGAAGAGTTTGCCCACCTCGTCGAGCAACACAATGGGCCGGAATGCGGACGGAGAGTCCGCAGGGCGCCCCGGCTTCCGGATGAGGACCAGCTTCCCCGTCTTCCAACGAAGCGGGAACTGGCCTCTCTCCAAGCATGCGCTTAGGAGCCCCTCCAGTCGGGGCCCGAGAGCCTGCAAGGCCAGGACCCAGGCTTTGCCAGGTAAGCCGTCGGGTCCTGGGGCGGCAGTTTTGGCCTTAAGCCTGCCTACCGCCACTCTCAGGTCTACCCCAGTCACCTCTGGAATGTCGTCATCGTCCTCAGTGTGGTCCGCTTCCGGCACCGCAAGTGGCGGAGCCATGGGCGGGGGAGGATGTTCCCCTCGCGAAGGGAACAGAGCGCTCACCACGTCCTCCACGAGCTCAGGCCGGAGACTCTGCGTCAGCGGAGGGGCCCTGGTGCGGAGTTTATCCCGCACCATCTTATAAGGGCGCCCCCACGGATCTCTGTCGAGAGTCTCCAGCATCTCCTCGCGGGCCACATCCTTGGCCCGCAGGACAGCCTCTTGGAGGGCGGTCTTCGCCGCTCTGTATCCCTCATACAGCTCCGCCTCAATGGCTGCCGCATTCGGAGAGCGAATGCGGAGCCTGCGATGCCTGGCGTACAGGTGTCGCGCGGCGACGCACGCCTCGCGCAGAGACGTCAGCTCTCGCGACTACCAGTACACCTGACGCCGGGCGCTTTCTGACCGAACCCGGGGCATTGCCACGTCACATATATCGGACATGGCCTCCTGGAACCAACCCGCCTCATTGTTCACGTCGGCAGGCCTGACCGGTGATGTCACCCAGGCCTGCACGATCGAGGCTTCCAGGAGGAGCTCCCGGTCCAGCTGCTTCAGCGCCCATCGCGGACCACTCGGGGTCTGTAGGACCGGCGCGCTTGGGGTCTGGGCGGAGACGTCGAACCGGATATACCGGTGGTCGGAATAGGTCTCCACCCCCTCCATGACGCGCCAGTCAACGACACGCGGTGACAGAGCGGGGCTAGCGAACGTGATGTCCACCACCGACTCGCCCCGCATCCGCACACACGTTGGGACAGAACCCCTATTAAGGACGACCAGGCCTGCCTCCAGAGCCCAGTCTTCCACCATCCTGCCCCACACGTCTGTGCAACGAGAACCCCAAGCCAAGTTCTTGGCATTGAAGTCCCCGAGCACAAGCACGGGGAGGGAATGGCTTCCGATGACGACACTCAACTCCCTGAGGGAGTTGTGGAACTCGGCGAGAGTATGGCTCGGGGAGAAGTAGACACCCGCTACAACGATCTCCCCGAACCGTGCTGCTACGCACCCCTGACCCTTCCTGATATTTTTATGGGTCGGGGTACCGGCGGCGGCCGACGAAATTATGGCCACATAGAAAGAGTCTTCATTAATGACCAAATTGTGGCCAATCCTAAAAATTATTTCACTGGCAGAGAGCTACATTGTTCGTGGATGCTATAGGCTATAAATTTTATTTATATCATGCATATGAGCCGAGCTATCACAATTTTTGCGGACGAAGTCGTGGGCGAAGTGCTAGTATTATAAAATGAAGTAATATTGTCTATACTAATAAATATTTTAAGGTGGATGCGCAAGGGTAACCCGCGAAATTTAAATTTTCTTACGTTTATTGCAATTGGCAGGTCAGTGTTAGGTTGTATGAAAATATGAATCGCGCCAGTAACACGTATGGAGTTACAGAATTATAATCAGTCAAATCATCAACACAATCCTCCAAATTCATTTAATTCCATTGAGTGACTTTTTCATGAAATAGCTATTGAATGGGGTTATATGAACTTGGTGGGCTGTATTGATGATTTGAATGGTTATAATTGTGTAACTCCATACGTGTTACTGGCGCGATTCATATTTTCAACAACATACAACCTGACACTGACCTACAAATTGCAATAAACATAAGAAAATTTAAATTTCGCGGACTACCCTTGCGCTTCCACCTTAAAGAGGTAAAATTGGTTTGTAAGTTTGTATGTAGGGGGTATTAATCTCCAGAACTAATAATCCTACTCTAAAAAATTTTTCACGGGCAGAAAGCAAAATTATTTCTAAGTAGTGGCTATAAATTATATTTAAATCATGCAAATTAGCCAAGCTATCAAAATTTCTGCGGAAGAGGTCGCGGGGTTTATGCTAGTGTTATAAATAAATATAAAGTCACCAATCGAATGCGCTCCAAGACGGGCATCGCCGATGTTGGCGATAAGTCTGCGACGTTACAATGGGACTGGGTGGGTCACATTTGCACGATGGATCAGGACAGATGGGCCACAATCGTCCCACAGTGGGTGACTGAAGACGGTCGTCGTCACCGAGGCAGGCCGAAGAAACGCTGGCGTGACGATTTGGACTCGTTCCGGACTGATTCCAGAGAAAGTAAAACACCGAGAGAGTTGGAAAGGAATGGGGAAGGCTTTTGCCCAGCAGTGGGATAGAATAGGCAAAAAAAAAAAAAAAAAAATTATTTCTTAATTTTATGGTAAGTATTTGTTTCCGTAGAACCATTTTTTGACTGATTATTGTAACAAATAACGCGTTCCCTACTTGAAATCGAAGGACGTGAGATCGAATAACACTTGCTCGAAAACGTTAAGGTGATGCGCAAGAGTAGCCCGCGAAATTTAAATTTTCTTACTTTTATAGTAATTTGCAGGTCAGTGTCAGGTTGTATGTTGACGAAAATATGAATCGTGCCAGTAACAGTATGGAGTTACATAATTATAATCATTCTAATCATCAATACAGCACACCAAGTTCATATAACCCTATTCAATAGCTACCCTCCAAGTCCATTTAACCCCACTGAGTGACTTTTTCATGAAATAGCTATTGAATAGGGTTATATGAACTTGATCTCCATAAGAACATGAACTAACTGCATACTTGTTACTGGCGCGATTAATTTTTTCATCAACATACAACCTGACACTGACCTGCAAATTGCAATAAACGTTATAAAATTTACATTTCGCGGGCTACCCTTACGCTTCCACCTTAGCTAGATAAATTATGAGCTACCTCGATGGATCAAAATCTCGAATATCGGCCCATTATCTCATTTCTCGACCTCTAAAAATATACGAATCTAATCTATACAGGTGAATTTTTCAAGTGGGTGTGGATGGCCGATCCGAAACTGTGAGGAATATCGAAAAATGCTCAAAAGAGTCTCGAGCCCGATTTTGATAAAAACTAAAACTGCGTCATTGGATTTTTTTTAATCAATATTCCTAGCCAGGCATCGAACCGGTTGGTTTTGGAAAAAAACACACACTGTATTATTACGCCATTCGATAGTGTCACTAATAAGGATCAAATTCTGGGAAGTAATGACATGCGGCAAATTGAAGGAAAGTGTAAAATTTTGTTTTATCATATTTTAAATTAATGTCTTTGATTGATGGCACCCGCACCGCGGTCATCTTCACAACATTGTTATAATTTATTTATTTTTATCTCTTCTTGGTTTAAGGGTCAGTGGGTAGCCTTAGGGGCGGATTTTTAGGAGTTGGAGTATATCCTTAGGGGCGCTATGAGAAGCAAAAAAAACGAAAAAACAAATTTTTTTGGTTAAAAGAATTTTTGGGACTTAAAAAATTTCGGTCAGTGTCGTCTTAGGGGCACTATGAAAAAAATACTTAGAAAAATCTCGCGTTCAATTTCGAGGTAGCGCTCGCCGGCCGCTGCCGCGGCACCGCTCGCTTCGCTCGCTCGGCTCGCGCGTAGTTGGTCGCAGTTCTAACCTAACCTAACCTATGGATATATTTGCAGGTACACACCGTTTTGTTTTCTGCACGGCTCATGGTGCCTATAAGCGTATGGAAACAATTAAAAAAAAACGAAAAATTTTCTACGTCCCGCGCCATAGCGCCCTAAGGCTACACTCCAACCGGTTTAAGGCCTTAATAAAATGATAAAAAATTTAAACAATTGTAATTAAAACTTACAAGTAAGTTGCCGCCAATAGTGAATTTGTTCCGAGTTAGTCTGTTTGGTTCGGTCTGTCCTTTGATTTGTCACATGTCATTACTTCCCAGAATTTGATTCTTAATGGCGACGCTATCGAATGGTGTAATAATACAGTGTGTTTCTTTTTCAACACCAACCGGTTCGATTTCTGGCCAGGAATATTGATTTTTCTAAAATGCAATGATGCAGTTTTAGTTTTCATCAAAATCGTGCTCGACTCCTTTGAGCATTTTTCGATATTCCTCACAGTTTCGGATTTGGCCATCCACGCCCACTTGAAAAATTTTCACCCTGTAGGTATAAATACAATCAACGGTGAACGTTACAGAGACACGATTAGTACTAACTTTTTGTGCCTATTTGTTTATGGTATTAAAGTTACAGTTACAGACATGTGGTATCAACAAGACGGTGTTTCATGCCAAACAGGCAGGGCGATTAGATGGTCGGTCGAGAAATGATGTTTCAAGATAATGGGCCTTCGCGCTGCAAATGATTCGAGCTTATAGTTATTCGAGATAGGTAGTGAACTGTCGCGCTCATAATTTATCTACTTAACGTTTTCGAGCAAATGTTATTCGATCTCGTCATTGGATTTCATGTAAGGAACCCACAAAAATAACATGTCCTTCTCGAGTCGAAGAGCCGGGTGATCTGTAGGTATATCAGGACTCACCTACTTTAGACACCTTTCTCTATCCAAGATTGTGCTTATAGAAAACAGTGATTGTAATTTTAACGTTGAGATAAATCCTGACTAATATTATAAATGGGAAAGTAAGTTTGTTTGTTACCTTTTCAAGCCTAAACCACAGAAACGATCGTCCTGAAATGCATAGTGTACAGACGTCAGCACATCAAGCTAGTACAATCTAACAAATTTATTTAACAGATTTTCTATGTTATCGCTATAATTTATGTTCTTAGGTTCAAAGTTTAGCGCAGGCCACACCACCAGCTGGCGGGCGGGCGAACGACGCGTCGTTTCACCTCTTTTCATCCTTTCGTTCACACCGCGAACTATCGAAAGATACAAACAAAGTATGAAAAGGGTGTCGTTCGTGTCGCTCGCCCGCCCGCCAGCTAGCGGTGTGGCCTGAGCTTTATAGGGAAAAAATTACTGTTCGGTTTTTTTTTCAGTAGCTTGATGTGCTGGCGTCTGTACCAATGGAGCAGGGAATCATCTCAAGTAAATAAAAACACAGCCGACGTTAAAAGCTTTTAATATGTACATTATATTATGAAGTCAAATATTACATCGTCATAATTTTGGGCTTAGCTCGAAGCACAATTTGTTTTTATCAAAAATGGTACAGCAGTTCCGAAGATAGTAAATCTAGAAAACTGCATACTGTCCAAGAAAGTGTTGTATCAGTTTTGATGAGTTTATTTATTTATCATCAGTTTTTATACAAATTGAACTTCGGTATTAAAGGTATCGTTAAAGGGTTTTTTTTTTAAACAGTTGTAGGTAGGTATATATTTATACACATTTTTTTAATTTTAATTATTATTATTAGAAAAATCGGATACTTTTTTTATCCCAAAATCTATATTATATAAGAAAAGTTCCAATACATCAATCTGATATATCGGCGAATATATAACATTTTTCATACAGTTTTTTTCCAAAGGGGACCGATACACGCAAAAAATAAGTCGCAGCGACAAAAAAATCGCTCATGTGTATAAAGCCTTAAGTTTTTTTTCTTCTTTACTTATAATTTAAACCACTTAGCCTCTACTATAAAAATTTCGAACGACCATTTCTGTACATTTTTTCTATTTACAATTTAAACAAAATTTAATTACGTTTACAATCATACATATTATTGTTATTTTTTTTTTCAAATATTTTGTAATATAAAACGATTTTTTATTTAACATTGAATTCAACCATCCTCTTGATAAAATTGGCATGAAATATTTTAAAAAATGGTTTGCAGTACATAGTTTTACATACATACATAAACTGACGGTTTTTTCGCATGGGGTAGGCAGTAACTACAGAACGCCACCTGCTACGATCCTTACATAGGTACTCCTTTCGCCTCGTCCACGTTCACACATCTGGTCATACACGAACGCCGATTGCGAGTACTACGCCCCTGACCTTACTGAAGAACATCTATACTCTATACAAATGAATAAAATGAGATGTCTGTTTGTAATATCAAAATAACAGTTTTTTAATGAATGTGTATGAAAGTAAAGTATAAATTATACGGTACATACCAAAAACAATTTTTCAATTTTTGTCTGTCTGTTTGTTCCGGCTAATCTCCGAAACGGCTAGACCGATTTTGACGGGAGTTTTACTGGCAGATAACTGATAGTATAATGTCTAACATATGCTACTTTTAATTTTAGAATATTAATTAGGGTTCCGTGCAAAATATTCAAACCCGAGTAGGGTAATCGTATAATACGAATATCAACATTACAATTGTTAACATTACGCCTGTAATCCGTGGAGGATTAGGCTGAGGTGTATCTAACAGTAGACCCTAACTCTCCGGTTTATTTAAGTCCCATGTCAAAAGGGGGTGAGCCTATTGCCATCAACCTGGCACAAATCCAGAGTCCGTTGCTGCTATAAGTCTACACTAATATTATAAAGACAAAAATACAAATTTTTCTTAATTTGTATTTTTGTGTGTATGTTTGTAATGAATAAACTCAAAAACTAATGCGCCGATTTCAAAAATTCTTTCACTATTAGAAAGCTACATTCACCCTGAGTAACATAGGCACCGTGCGAAGCCGGGACGGGCCGCTAGTGTAATATAAAGGAAAAAGTTAGTTTTTGCATGAAACTCTTATTCATATCCACTCATACAAATAATTGCGTCAGAATAAGGTTGAAATTCGTATGAACCGTACTTAGAAAAGTAAAGATGTCCCCACAGGTGGTTTACCAAAACATGGAATATGACACAATCACTCTATCTCTTTCACGCAAGCCGATTTAAATCAAAATAACTTTTCATTATTCTTTCAGTCCAGCCTTCGTCCCGCCAATTATGTTGGGGTCGGCTTCCAGTCTAACCGGATGCAGCTGAATACCAGTATTTTACATGGAGCGAATGCCTATCTGACCTCCAGAACTTGAAATTTTCACCAATAGAACTGTTATTTAAAAAAAAATACACTCCATAAACATGCCAATTTGTATAAGAGGGTAGTGAAAAAAAAAATCGTATCATACACATAGTTGCAATTTTAAGTACTTGAATAGTCTATACTATACAACTAAATATTTAGTATTAGGAATACTATAAATGTTCGGGCATGGTTAGTTACAGCTGGGAGGTAAAATCAAATACAAGTTGGAAGGGAAAACGACAAAAGACGGCTAAAACTGTTATCACGAATTCAGTACATCATTCTAAACCGACGAAAAATTAATAAATGTGGGGTGGGCACATAAAGGGTATAACAAGACCCTTAACGAAGCCGACAGGCACATGTTCTCCTCGTCATTGCGATCATTTTTTTGTTCTAGACCATACCTGGGAACCTTCTAGTTACGGAGAAATTGGGGGTCAAAGTTCCAACTTTTTCACAAGATTTTTTTTCTACATACATATTTTTAATGTAAGATTTTTACTTTAAACACCTCCACGACCCCCGTACTATTCAATCCATCCATCAGCACAATGTTTTGAGTGCGTTACATTGAGTCCTACCGTAAAACGTGATTGTTGTACTGAACACGTGGTTACCATTTTCGCGTCGGTGTCGGTGTACATCCTGTATAATTTCGAAAAAAGCTGCTCGTTTTTATCCAGATCCGAATTTAATTCAGGAATGGTAGATGCTGAACTTGCCGATCAGTACAGGCTGAATAAAAATAGAATATGTGTTGCAATAGAGAATGTAACTGTGAAACCAATACCGCATAGGTAGGTACCAAGCATCGTGACATCGTCATTGGTTGAAAATTTGTCTGATGTTATTTTATGGAGGGAATGAAAACACCCTTAACGAAGCCTGGAAGCACTTGTTCTCCCCGTCATTGCATTTTTAGTGTTCTGGAGCATACCTGGGAACCTTCTAGTTACGGAGATATCGAAAGTCATCCAATTTTTTTTTTTAATATATATTTTTATTGTTAAAAAATTACTTTCAATATCTCCATAATCCCTGTACTATTAAATGCACCAATCAGCACAATGTTTTGTGTGCTTTACACTGAGCGTTACCACAAACCGTAATTTTTCACACTACAAAAAATGAAGTCGTTTCCCAGCAATAATTTTTGCGTAGAGTTACTTAATTTGATGTACAGAATGCTTGGTTGAAGGCTTCGTGAATCGCGAAGCGACCGTTTGCAGCCTGTATTTCAAAATAGCTTGACCTCATTGGTTAGATTATGACTTAGCTATGGACACACTTACCGTGGCTCATGAGCTTCAAATGGCCTTTTCCAATAACTTTGTTGTTTAATCTTTTGACCGCCAGACTGCCATAAACGCACGCTGTGCCTTCTACGCCAAGCCACAATTTTACCTATCATTTTGTCACGTATTTATGTCGTTTGGCGTACAGGGCACGCGCTTGCTTGTCACGTATATGGGACTATATGGCGGTCAAAAGGTTCAACAAATACTCGTAAATAGAACCATCCCAAACATGTACGTAGCACCGGTTACAATTTTAACACAATAAGTTGAAATTGATAATCCTTTATCAACCACTTCACTTTGGAGGGTAGTCAGAGTTTTAAATTCTTTTACAAAATTAATTGTGAGTTACGGATGTTGTTTTTTTCTGTGATTTTCCCTGAAATGGCCGTACAGTTTGATTTACAACTGTCATTACAAGATAGCTTTCCTTCAAACTTAGAATTACACGCCAATCACTGCACTGCAGTCCTTTCAAAGCTATTTCAAGCCGACGATCGCACGGGGCCGGTTCACGCGACGCGTATTACCACGCAATACATTTTTTTAACAGTTACGGAGATATTGGTGGTCAAAGTTTACTTTAAATACCTTCATGACTCCTGTACCATTATTATTCAATGCACCCAGCACAACGTTTTGAGTCCGTTACACTGAGTCCTACCGTAAAACGTGATTTTTCATCCCAAAAAAAAGTATTGCACAACGATATTTTTTAAGATTGATGTACAAAATGCTTGGTTGAAGGCTTCGTGAAGGGTTCGATTACAACTTGTATATCTCAAATAGTAGCCTAAGTCGCCGAAGAACATTAATAGCACCACATGTTGCCTTTTCCCAGATTAACGCAGCCTCTACAGTCCTTTGACGATTCTAGGGACCTCGCCGGTCTAGCTTTAGATTAATGTGTAAAACACAATGATTCGGACATGATCTACTTTAAAAACGAATAATTTTTGTAGACAAATGTTCGACAAAATACAGGAAATTCAATCATGTGCCCCAATGGCCTTAGCTCTGGTCTCCGGCGACTTTTGTACTTGTCACAATACTATGAATTGGAGAACTATGGCTATGATTTGAGATATATTTCAATTCTGTTGGACTTATCCCCATTTTGACCAAGACACACTACTTAACCAATGTTTCAGTCGATTGATTTGACTTGATTGACGCATGATTTTCCAAACACCCTACAAAAATGGTCAATCTACTTTCAATGCTGATCTGTATTTAAAAAAATTGAGTCAAGCTGTCGTGCCAGCATGTATCGTATAAGTTTTAAAACTCTGACTACCCTCATTTCGTAAAAAAAATACAAATACACATTATTAATACTATTCAAGTACAAAAATCTAAATAATAATTTACAAATCGATAATTTCTTTACATACAAATGTTTTAAGTAATTTTTACTTTAAAGTACATCAAAATTTCGTAGTTTTTTTTTCAGTCCGTGGTAACAATGTCTCATTCATGTTTTATGTTAGATTTCCTTTTATGTCAGAAGAAGTGTTCAATCAAATAAAAATTGTTTATATTACACCAGTTATGTCATAATCTATTATTTCAGGTAGTCGTCATCATTTATATTTTGTTATTCACTGGTAAAACTAGAAAACATATTAGCTTTCTTTTACTGATTCCACATATTTGAACAAAAAAACAGACGAATGCAAAACCAAAGCTCTTAAATCCATGTATTTATTTTTAGTTTCATATATCTACAAATTGTTTACAAGAAAGAACACTTCCTTTTACCCGACTGCGGCGAAGCCTAAAAGGTGGGTTATGTGTTTGATTGTCAATTTGTGAGGCCAAATTAAATAAACTTCGCCTTGAGAAGAGGCGATGGATCAGTAATAGCCTGGCATTACTTATTTTATTAAGGTGGCATGCGATAATTCAAATTTTCTTACTTTACAATTTGCCTGCTACCCTGACGCTTCCCCCATAAGGGGGGGATGCGCTAAGCTAGCCCGTTAAATTCAAATTTTCTTACGTTTATTACAATTTGCAGGTCAGTGTCAGGTTGTATGTCGATTAAAATATGATTCGAATATGGCTTTACAGAGTTAAAATCATCAATACAACCCTCTAAGTTCATTTAATTCCAATTATTGACTTTTAGAAATGGTTATTCAATGGGATTCAAATTTGAATTTCGCGGGCTATCCTGTTTCCCTTAAGAAATTGTTTTGTGTTGTTCATATGGACATCTGCAAAAGTATAGCTTGTTAATTTAACTCGACCTCAAAGATGAAGCTTTAAAATGTCATTTGTGTAAATAAATAAAACAACGAAAGCTATGACACAACCGTCGTATACTATGTTTCAGAACGATTAACTAAATGATTGTCAAAGCTAAGCGCCAGGAGTCATCAAAAATCCAACTTGCAATTTAGGCATTACCAAACATAACATCACTCAAGTAATCCTTGAAGAGTTAGGCAGAGGTGTACCTAATAGTACACACACATGTAGCCAGTTAAGTTTTTAAGCCCCATGTAATGGGGGGTGAGCCTATTGCCATCCACCGGGCACAAATCCAGACTCCGTGGCTGCTACTGAGAAATTTTTGATAGAAAGCCTCAATAACACTTTGCCCGGCCCGGACACCCCGGCCCTCATCCTCAACAGCCGCGCTTGCGACTACCAGACCAAAGAGCCAGCATTAAGTAGGCATTACATTTATTAGTGAACACCGGTATTATTCCCCAGCACAAGTACTATTTGTAACTTACTGGGGCTGCCTCAGTTTATGTACGGCAATGTTTGGAGATAAAATAAATATTTTTGTTTTTTTGATGGCCAAACCCGAAACTATGAGGAATAGCAAAAGTTACTCAAAGGAGATTTTTGAAAAATCAATATTCCTAGCCAGGAATCGAAAGCAATGACTTTGAAAAAAAAAATATTTTTTTGGGTTTTGCCATCTACGCCCATTTGGAAAATTCATCCTGTATATTCACACTTGACATTTTAGAACTTCAATGATTTATTTTTAGTATTAAGTCCATATCATTCGATCTTTCATTTTTAAGGTCGACATTCTACACATGAAACTGAACGCGGTGAACAGTACTAACATAATTCAACATCACATCTGTTATCCTTAGAAGGTTATAAGTGTATATATACGATACTTTTGTATATATACGTGGTGAAAGGTACACCAACGCGAAGACGGTTACCAAGTATTCAGTACATCGTTCTGAGCTCACCCATATTTTACGAAAGAATTTAAATGATTCCAGTACTATTAAATAAAATACGCGAACTGAGCAATATCTTATACTTATTGTATTGTATAGTGGGCTGATGTCCGCAACTCCACGCCTAAGCGCGTATTTTGCGTGCGTATTTTATCTTATACTTAATTAACATTTAGCAGTAAATCGAAATACAGACAATATTATAATATCAAACGTCAAGTGTGAGTAGTCACCAAGAACACAGATAAAAGATAGATGGTGTATTGAGTTCAGTGCAATTAATTTATTTCAATACGCCACAGAATTTTTCATAGGTAATTTAAAAAAAAACTGCTCTACTCGTTTATATTTGAAGAGACAACGCCAAACGTCCCTACGCGCATACGCACGCATGAACATCTCGCGCAGAACCGTCAGATGCGTGACATCATTATGCTAGGCATGTTAACTTAAAGCAAAGTGGCATTTGTGCCACTATTGTACATGAAGTTTAAATAAATATTTGTATTTTATAAAGCCGGCCTTCAGACAAGAGTGGTCCTGGATGTGTCTCCACGGACCGCAATGTGCATTCGAAATGTCGATATTCAAATGTGTACTGCAGTTCACACTATGACGCGCAGTTAACTGCGTTCTTCATCGACGCGCGAGCCAAGTGATCCACCGAACAGGGTAATAGTTTCGTTATGCATATATAACAAACATATATTACTGAAAAAATCCGTTTGTTGCCCGTATAAAAAAAAACCCGTAGAACTACCAAACGTACCACGGGAAGTTTTTTTTTACCCATGTTACACTAAGGATTGGTACATAAGATCAACAATCATAATCTCAACATTGAAAATCTGAAAAAAAAAAAAAAAAAAAACTCATTCAGTACACAATAAAATAAGTGATTATTGTGTAGTATAAGTTAATATGTTGAGATTATGAATTGTTGATTTATTAAACGTTTGATATTTAAAAGTGTTGAGATTTTGAATCCTTCAAATAATGGTTTTCAGATTTTTAATGTTGGGATTCCGATTGTTGATTTTATGTACTAATCCCCTACTGGTAGTAATGCTGGTAGTACCCCACGGGCAAAGAAAATTTCTATGTGGCTCAGAATGATGTACTGTACACCTTGTATGAGTAATATATTTGTAATAATCGCACTCTCAAAAACGGCTCTAACAATTTCGATGAAAGTTGCAATATAGGCGTTTACGGGGGCAAAAAATCGATCTAGCTAAGTCACATATCTGGGCAAATGCGTTTTCTCTATTCTCACCCGAGCAGACTACGTTCGCCCATGTACTAGTATTACGCACGGCGACCACTCAAGCTAAACTAAACCAGTTTATGCGGATCTCTCATTGTACGGGCAATTTATACAAAGCGAGGCTGTGTTATACTGGAAATGTATAGCTTAATTTATCGCCGTGTGTACATTTACCTAATTATAACTTTAGTAAAGATTGTAAGAGCATAAAAGCACGCGCGTGCCCTCTACGCCAAGCCACAGTCCGTGTTCACCGCAAATACTTACAAAAAGAATAGGAATTCCAACTATTTAATTGTTTATTTCGTGTTATAGTGTTCCGCATTTTTTGTCACATATTTGTGTCGTTGACGTACGGGGCACGCGCTTGCTTCTCACGTATATGTGACAGTGGCGTTCGAAAGGTTTAAAGAAAACTTTTTTAACAAGAACATAACATTTTGACTGTCAAATTTTGAAAGTCTAAGGTGAAATAGGACTGGAAGAACTGTTAACCGCTTTTAGTTTCAATTGTGAAATTCGCCATGATGGTTTTGTTATTCGAATCTGTTTTACATTTCTGATTTTTTTTTTCTATAAAAAGGGGTAAGTTGAGGTGTAAGTCAAGTTTAAAACTGAATATTCTTAATACTTTGAAGATGGTTTCATGAGCCAGCATGGATCATCGTAAATTGAACTCTAACTCAGTGAGGTAAAAGTTCACATCGTACTTTTTATAATTAACGTCATCACCCGCGTAGCGTTTTACCAACTATGTTAGGGTCGGCTTCCAGTCTAACCGGATACAGCTCGGCTGTGCAATTTTAAAACCTAGCTGACATTAAAAAAAAATAGGTGTCTTTGCTAAATTGACTTATTAGATTCTAACACCTATTTCTTTTAGCTGAATACCAGTATTTTACATGTAGCGACTGCCTATCTGACCTCCACAACCCAGTTAATCCTGCTAATACGAGTACTATACCCCTTGGTAAGACTGGCTGTCAGATTTCGGGCTTGTCACAAAAATATCCTAATACACGCCTATAGTCCACAACTTCTGAATAGGATACACTTAGAAAGTTAGCCAAAAGAAAGTTGCCATGCTAACTTTTATGGGTATGAAAAACCAGTTGGTAATTTTAAGCCGTCCCCGGACCGTCCGAAAGGACCGATGCCTGCCAGGGCTGCGGGACTGTTCGAAAGAGATACCGCGGCCCTGGAACACAAAGGGCAAAAGAAGGAACACGGATGGGTTTTAGTCAGTACAAGTCTGACACTCCCTTCAGCTCCGCCCAGAGTGGGAGGGGTCATTTGATGATTTCCCATCCGAAAAAAAGCCCTATTTCTTAGATGGAAGAGGAGAACGAAAAATATTTCATACTCTGACATTTGACTCAAGTCTGACAGCTGTCATACTTTGACATATAATTTACATCTGACAGCTGCAGTATAGACGCTAGGGGTGCGTTTAAGTAAGCCGGCGAAGTTTTCGCCGGATAAAAATTAAACTAGCGAGGGCTCGCTGAACGGAGTCATCGGTCTAGATCAATGTTGACTGTCAAATTCAATTGACAGCTCAGCTTGTATATCATTCTGCCCCTTTCGTCTACAACAATTTGCATCATAAGTAATCATAACTTCATCCATAATCCCCAAATAAAATTCACGAAGATGATGATTAAGTATTCGAAATATTCGTTTCTAGGGCGCGAATCTAGCAAATAAAACAACAGACAGCTCAATGTCAATCTGACAGCAGCATAAAATTTAGCGAGGTAAAAAGGTCGCTAAAATGTATGCTAGTCAGGCGAAAACTTATACCAGCGGACGACTGTGAACGGGGCAGATTAAATTTTAGTCAGTTTAATTTTTCACCTCGCGGTGTGCTTGAACGGGGTGTTTGACGTTTAGTCAGTTTAAATTTTAAACTGGTTATTTGACTTAAACGCACCCCGGACAGCTGCAGTATAGGCGCAAGCCATGGCAACTGGTGTCTAGGTGGCAAATTATTATGTTGGCTAGCTTGAAGGTTTAAATGATTCCCCTTGTGGAATATAAAGGGTGTAAAAAGTCCTACATGAAGTCGAAACGTACTTGTTCTTCCCGTCATTGCGATTTTTTTTTGTTGTACACCATACCTGGGAACTTTCTAGTTACTGAGATATTAGAGGTCAACTTTTTCACCAGTTTTTTTTTATTAATACATACATTTATGTTTACTTTAAATACATCCATGGCCCCTGTACTATTCAATGCATCCAGCACAATGTTTAGAGTTACATTGAGCCCTACAGCAAAACGTGATTTTTCACCCGAAAAAAAGTCGTTTCCCAGCAATAATTTTCGCGTCGAGTTACTTAGTTTGATGTACAGAATGCTTGGTTGACGGCTTTGTGAAGGGTACATTCACACCCCGTTTAACATCAACACAAACCTCAGTTTACCAACTTAAAAGCTAGCGACAAATAAACTTAAAAAAAAAACAGTAAAACTTGACTTACACCTCTACCCAAAAACAAAGTAACAACTGACAACATTCGTCTTAAAAATTAAAATTCTCTATACATTACAAAAAAAAAAAAACCAATTTATTTTTCGACTCTTGCAACCCTATCTTGCGGATTTGCTAGTACGATCGCATTCATCCGTGCACCTACAATCTTCTGATATAGAATCTAAGGACATTAAGCTTTCTTGGGATTGCCGAAGACAGGCTCTGCATCTCGAATCAACGGAGTTGCCGCTCTCGGAAACAGATTCTAACGATTTCAAACTTTCTACCGACGTCAGTTTGTAAGAACGTCTGAATTCTGCTATTTCTTCTTCACTCATATTCAGAGCAAGTAAAGAATCTCTTGCCATTTTACCGAGAGATGAAACCTTCTTCTTTTTCTTGGTCAATACTGACTCCATCTTTGTTAACGGGCAAGGCTTATTCAAGCTTTCCGGTAAAGATTTCGGGCTCGACCCGCTTCGGGAGCGAAGTTTCGATCTACGTTCAGGTATGTCTCTAGGTGTTGTACTTTCTGGTACTTTGAAGGCGATTGTTTTAGCTTTAGGACTCTTTTCATCTGATAATTGCGATAAATCTTCTAGAGAGTTCGATTTCTTCAGTTTAGCACGTTCGGGAATGATCGGAGACGTTCGTAAGCCGATGATTTCTTTCGCTGTGAAAACGTTGTCTTGAAGACTGTCATCAACTACTAACTCTGGTGAAAGATCTAGAATTTCTTTGATTTCCGCTTCCTTTAATTCTTCGGCCAAAGAGCCAGTTTTAATTAGACTCTCCGCCCCTATTTCAAAGTCCCTATTTTCATATATTAAGTATGATAGCGCATCTTTACCTAAGTCTATTTCCTGCGTTTTCGCTTCTTTCTCCGCTTCTAAGTTAACTCTGGCCATATCTTCTAGTTTAACGTCATCTATGTACGCTAGTTGCAAAGGATTGTCTTCATCTAACGTTTCCTCAATAGTAGCTATGGGCGCTAGATCACTTTGGACTATCACTTCTTCAATTTTAGGTTCATTTTTGACGTCCCATGGGTTAACTGTTGGATTCTTTACTTGTTTTTCTAATTCTACTGCTAAAGCTTTAGTGTTAGTCATGCTTGAAGTTAGTGTGTTTTCGGGGCTTATATTCTCTTTGATACCTCTAATAATTTTGCTTGGCAGTTTATCAACGGATGGCCCATTATCCGGGCTATTTTGTTTGTCCAAGGAGTTTTCTGAACCAGAGCTTTTGAGTACTGCGGCAAAAGACCTAGGCTTGGCTAACTCTTTCTCCTTCTCTTCCTGTCCCTCTCTTACGAGATCATCACTTCTCCTATCTACTTCTCTCTTCATATTACTAATTACACTTAAGTCTAAATTTTGTACTATTAAATCTTCGGTGGTTTTGGTAACTCTATCTTCTGTTAACTCACTCTCTTGCGTGGGAAAAGACTGATATTCACTTAGCGTGTTGTCTGTGTCTGTGGAGGGAGTTTTTGAGTCTAACTTCCTCGAGAAAGACTCATCAACGAATGAAACCTGCACTCTTTCTGAGAGAGTCGAGTCTGTAGCTTCTGAGCTATCTTCTTCTCTCTCCCTCTCTATTGTACTGCCCCAAGACCAGAATGAGCTAGTAAGAGAAGAATCTTTTCTAGGGGGCGTGTTTGATGCAGACTTTTTGTCGTCCTCGCTTGTGAGACTTCGGGAGAATATACTGCTTGGATGTTGAAACAGGCTTAATAGTTTCTCGAGATGAGACGGTTTAGCGTCTTTTTCTTCAGGTCGGGGAACATGGAAACTCGAAGACGGTGCTACCCAGGATATCTTCCTCATCCTATCCAGTCCTTTGTTCTTTAAAGCTGGTACATCTAATAAACTGGACGCACGTTTCGGAGAAGCTGTCAGACTATCAACTAGTTGAAAACCATCAGGTTTTTTGACAGTTTCCTTCAAACTGGAGTTGTTCGTCAGAGTGCCCTCGTTTGAGGAATTATCTTCTCGATTCTCTGAGGGATGCTGCAAGGAGTATTCTATACCGGAATCAGCGGAAGTGACCATAACTCTATCATGTTTAGCTGAATCTAGGGAGCTGACGCTTGCTTCCAAACTGGATAAGGAATCGTGGATGAGTTTAGTCTTCCCAAATATAGGGGATACACTCTCATTTGAACTGAGGGAGAGATTTAAGAAATTCCCACTATTAACTGGAGTAACTTCGCTTGTAGATTCCATGCTTCCTTCGTTTGACAGAATAATAGTTTTCCGTCTATCAAGTTCCTGCACCGTCTTATTCTGTTCATTAAGACTTTCCACAGAACTCCCCGAGATTTCCAAAGAAGAATTACTATCGAAGACGCTTCTGTCCTCTCGTCTATTCTCCATTAGTCTAGATACTTCCAGATCTGGGCTATCTAAGCTTGATTCGCTCTTATTCTTTTTTAGTATTACACTATCAGCAGGTACATTGTCGTCTAAACTATTTTTATTTTTAACTAGGACCTTGATTTCTTTTATAATATTCCCTAAATCTTCTACAATGTTGTTCATTGTATCTGTGTTTTTGTCCGTACACGTGTTGGTGTTCTTTCTATCACTATTAATCACTTCACTAAAACTTAAATCACTTTTAACAATTGTTGGTCTATTAATAATACTAGAATCTATCACATTTAAGTCACTTAAAGTTTTAACGTTTTTGAGATTTGAATTGTCTGACTTAATCTGAGGGTCAGACTGAGGCACATATTGTTGAGTACTCGATTCAGTACCCTTAGGTGTATTACCTAGTTCTCTTAAGATTCCCGTTACGATATTTGAGTCGGTGAACTCGATTTTTGAGTTTTTAAAAGTCACACTCTTTGTTGAGTCCCAATTAGCATGTTCAACTATATCATTGGACTTTGTCTCACACTCAATATTCTTACTAGATTCATTTGTAGCGTTATCCGTCGCAAGTTGAGTAATACTTGACGCTGTAGAGTCATTGAGTTCAATGTCGTCACTTTCTGGAAATTCTTCTATGGTAGCAATTGAAGTTTTCGGTAAAATTGAATGCGACGGCGAGGTTTTAATCTTACCCGATGTTTCAATTAAGCCTCTAAGTTGACTCGCTGAGTCTAAACCTGGAAGTTCTTTTGAACTGGAAGACTCAAGTAGTATTGGAAGCTCAGTTTTGTCTTGAGTATCAGATTTGATGATTTGTGTTAGACTCACTGGCTCAGCTTCGAGTCTAATAGACACCACGGGTGGTTGAATCGTTAATTCTGCTTTGATTGGAGTAGCTGCGATATTCTTTACTTGATTTTCAGGTTTAATTATTATAGATTCAACTGGTTTGATTCCAATATCGGCTAAACTTGTAGACTCAAGTGTCAAATTTTTGAGTTGATTAGCCAAGTCTGTTAAAAGTTGAGTTTCGCTATTTTTAAGTTGAATTGAAGGCTCAACAGTCGTAGATTTAATCTGTTTGTCAACAATATTTGTTGGACTCGACTCAAGCTCAGCATGTGTTTGGAGTTCTGTCGAGAATATAGAAACTGTCTTTGTTCTTTCTTGAATGTCAGGGTCAACATTTGGACTGGCAGGCTCAACAGATAACTTTTTAAGTTCAGCGGTTAATTCAGCGGTGTGTTGAGTTGCTGCATTTTTGGTTTGTATTACAGACGGAACACTGGGTGATTTAGACTGTTTATCAGCTACATTAGTTGGGCATGTTGTCTCAACATGTAATTTTCCGACTTTAGCAACAGGTGCCGTGCATTGAGTGACTGTATCATTCTTTGCTTGAGTAAAAGGCACAATAAACGGTAAATTTCTAAGTTCAGTCGGTATTTCCATTTCCAATTGAGTCCCTAAGGTGATTTTGTCCAGAATTGCAGATTCAATACTTGTATATTTAGCCTGTTTATTAATATTATCAGCATGACTTGCGGAAGCAACGTTAGGATTAATTTGGTTGCCTGTGGGTTTAACTTGAATTTTCGGCTCAACTTTTACTAACATAGGTTCTTTATGAAGTTGAGTAGTAACGGTATTCTTGACAGCTGTCAAAGAATCATGTTTGGTATCAGTCGGCTCGTTTATCACTTGAGTTACTGGTACATTTTGTATTTGAGTTTCCGGTTCATGTTTGACTTGAAGTACAGGCTCATTCTTGTGTGTTAAGTCATGTCTGAGTTGAGTCGTTACAGTATTATTTTTGGTTGAGTCAGTAAGTTGAGTTGTCGCTTCAATTTTAGGCTCGGTTTTCGTTTCTGTTATTTCTTTCCGTTTTTCAGTTAGTTCATTTTTGATCTGTATTGAGGGTTCAGTCTGAGCTTGAGCTATTGATTCAATCTTTGATTGTTTCATAGCGTCGTTTCTAACTTGCGCAGTTATCACTTTTTTACCTACAGATTCATTTTCAACTTTAAATCCGATTTGACTTTCCGCAGCAGTCGGTTCACTTTTAACTGTTACAATTTCATTTTTAACAGGAGTGTGAGCTTCGTTTTTAACCTCAGCTTTGTCAAGTTGAGTAATCCCTTCAAGACTAACGGGTTCATATTTCATATTAGCTTCGTTCCTACATTGAGTCAGAACTTCGTTCTTAGTTTGAGTTAACACGTCAACTTTGTTGAGACTGGCTTCGTGCTTGAGTTGAGACACTACTTCGTTCTGTAGTTGAGTGTACACTGAGGGTTGGGCGGGGCTGTTCGGCGGGGTGGGGTTAGGGTTGTAGACTGAGTCGTAGTTCCTTGTCACGGAGAACCTTGAGGGAGATTTTCGAGGTTGACTTGAAGCGGGGTGTACTTGAATTTGAGGCGGTTCCATTACCTGAAAAGGATTTTGTATAATTATTATTTTTTAATAGAATTTCAGACAGATAGCGGCACGTAAGTTGAACCGAAATGGCGGTCGTGCAGGTATAATTATGGATTGAGACCCGAAAATGTGTTACAGCTCGCGGCACGTTAGTTGAACTAGGACCTTGAATGCGCAGTAACACATTTTCAAGAATTTTGAACGTGATTCATATTATTATCCGATATATATTATCTTCTTCTTTCTTTCTATAACGTGTGGTTAGTGCCTAACCTGGTGTCAGAGTTTTTAGGCCGCCCATGGGCCCTAAAAACACGCCATGGCATGGGGCATATCCTAATATGATTCTGCTAAAGCGGCCATTTTAGACCCCGAGAACTACAAAAGCCCATAAATCTGGACTCGTGCCCGTTTCTAGAATCCATATACTTAGTACAAATCTGCCTAACTCTACGGAGAGTAATACCGAGAAGCTGTAATCAAAAATGTCCTGCTGTTGACCTCAATCATGTCCTGAGGACAGAGATGAGGTCGACGATATTCGAACGAGCTAACCCAAAAGAAGCCTTTTAACTCGCTAAATAGATGGGGGTCATATGAACTTGAGAAAACCGACGCAGGCAGAGAATTCCACTCCTTGGCTGTGCGCAAAATAAAAGATATAGCAAAGCGCTTCGTGCGAATGTGTGGAACATCGACAAGGTATGGATGTAACCTGCAGTATGTCTGGACTCCCGATGACAGAAAGGAGATGGTGGAATGAGTTCATGGAACTCTTGAGCACACTCACAGAAGTACAGTCTGTAAAAGACAAACATGCAACTTTGCAGCGGTATCATCTGTTTTTTTTTTTCGGATGGCAAGTCATCAAATGACCCCTCCCACTCTGGGCGGAGCAGGAGGGAGTGTCAGACTTGTACTAACTAAAACCCATCCATGTTCCTTCCTTTGCCCTTTGTGTTCCAGGGCCGCGGTATCTCTTTCGAACAGTCCCGCAACCCTGGCAGGCGTCGGTCCTTACGGACCCCTTCCTGTTTGCTGACTCTCTCTGAGGCGCGCGTGGAACACTCGCGCGCCGTCGACACGGCCTGTCGTCATAAGACGGACGGACGGCGAGCTAGCCCATAGCTCACCGTCCACGGGCCCCGCGAACACATTTTGTTAGTCGCGTTTCATTCATTCGCTTTTCAATTTTCTTTTGAACCGTTGTGTTATCAAATAATTCCTGGAAATATCTCAGAATAATCAGCTAATGAAATGTTACCTGCACGACTCTAAACCGCGAGGGTGGGCAGTATGCGAGCCTGGTGGGCGTGGAGGACGACGATGAAGTAGACCCGCTGCTGTCCGTTGAGGAGTCGCGTTCTGGCGTCACTCGGGTCACCTGAAAGAAAGAAATATTGGATTGATTATTTTATTTTATACTAGCTGTTGCCCGCGACTTCGCTCGCGTTTTGGTCGGAAATTATCCCATGGGCACGTTGGTAAATATAGCCTATGGCACTCGGGGATAATGTAGCATCCTATTAGTGAAAGAATTTTCAAAATCGGTTCATTAGATCCAGAGATTACCCCCACAACCTGACAAACTTTACCTCTTCATAATTTTATAAATTATTTTACGTTAATGTATGGGCTTCCTTGCTGGTCTAGTGGTCGCAAGCGCGATTGAGGTCCTGGGTTCAATTCCCGGGTCGGGCAAAGTGGTATTGGGTTTTATCCATCAGGAATTTCTCAGTAGCAGCCACGGAGTCTAGATTTGTGCCCCATTGATGGCAATAGGCTCGTCCCCTATTACATGGGACTTAAAGATAACTAGTGAAATGTGGGTGTACTATTAGGTACACCTCTGCCTAGCCCTTGAGGCCCTTTTCGCATTATTAGTTTTGTTTGTTTAATTATTTTGTTATATTTAAAAAAATACCGAATTAACACAATGTTCTTTCATTCTTCTTCGTTCGCGTGATGATGAGCTATGTTATGTTATGCGATACCACGGAATGGACGTTAAACTGTTAGTCCTATTATTCATAGGGCAGACCCCGGAAAGCAGCCACGGAGTCTAGATTTGCTCCCGGTTGATGGCAATAGGCTCACCTCCTATTTAGACACATAATCGGCGTGAAATTATAAGCATGAAGGTGAACGCGAGCGTGAACAAAATCTTTTTTGTACACACGGCTACACATCAAGCTATACATTTCCAGTATAAGCTGATCTCGCTTTTTACGGAAATCTTATACAATGCGAGATCAGCATAAACTGGAAATGTATAGCTTGATGTGTAGCCGTGTGTACTAGCTCTAAACAGTAATTGGTAATAAAAAACTAGGGATGCATCTAATACCGATACCGATACAGGTATATTTCCCATATATCGGAATCGGCGATACACCGATACTTTTTTGAATTTTGCGCTTTAAACAATTTTTAAGTGCGCGAGTAATTTTGTGTTTCTGAAGCCAGATATTTATAGCTTTCTTTGAACTTAACTGTCCGTATTTGTATTGGTAACGATATCGGCGAGTCTTTTTTATAAATATCGGCTGAAGTGCGTATCAATGCATCCCTATAAAAAAGATAAAAGCGTTTGTTATCTACCATGAACCGTGAGGTGGGGTGCGGGGCGGGTACCGG
Organism: Eugnorisma glareosa; assembly: GCA_947578425.1. Classification (NCBI taxonomy): domain Eukaryota; kingdom Metazoa; phylum Arthropoda; class Insecta; order Lepidoptera; family Noctuidae; genus Eugnorisma; species Eugnorisma glareosa. The sequence continues at coordinate 4,599,995 of OX387984.1, forward strand.
GCTGCCGGCGGGAGAGGGCGCGGGCGACGGAGCCGGGGAGGGCGCGGGAGACCGCAGCCTGGTGCGACGCTCCTCCTCGCCGGGGCCCATGCCTTGCTGCCATACGAACAAAATAATCACATTTGAACTTCATTCAAAAATTATTGAGATAGCGCCAAACCTGTGACTAAGTTTTGGGCTGACGCATTATAGATTGCTATTGAGAATCAAATCAAGATCAATTATTTTTATAAAAGTGCGCATGATGAGGAAATAAAACAAAAAAAAATCCCTTCGGCAAGCCGCAGGGGGAGGTAGATTTCGAAGGTTCCACCCTTATTTTTTTCAACCCAATTTTTCAGTTATAATTTTTTTATTCGAAAACTATACGTTTTTATTTTATTTTATTTATTTGGGAAAACAAACGGTTACACATTACAGTATTACAGAGAATTATATCTAGGGTGTGAGTAAATGTATAACCAACGACATTTTCCACATATTATAAAAACAATTAGTTATAAAAACAAATGCGGCTTGCGCTAACAAGTAAATGCGAACAAAAAAAAAAACATAATATGTTAATGTTTAACAAGCAGGCATATAAATTAAAAAGAACAAAAAATACATGAAATAAGTTTTATCGCTAAAATTAAAAATTGTAGAGTTTACAATTTGCTTTCAAATAATATATATATTTTTTTGGTAAAAATTAAATTTCAACCCCCTCCCCAAGGTATGCATTAATTATTTTTGCATCAAAAAAGCTTAAATTTAAAAGTTGTTCGTATTGTTACTCGGAATGGTGAAAAAGTTATGGCCAAAAAACTGTTTTTCGAAAAACCGCCCCCCATGGGCAAATTCCGCCCATTCACGAACTTAACCTAAGTTTTGACCCTTTCAAGTTTGAGAGTAATCGGCGCATAATTGCAACCTGTAGAGTGTGGCTAAATTTTGCTTGTCGCCCCATATACATACATACGTATACATAATATATTTATATAAACTTTTTAACCGGCGATTGATTTAGGCTCTAGAGGTCATAACTGGGGGTCTAAAGGGGGTCTCCCCTATGGTGAAATTTTCGGAAAACTCCACTTTAGGCGGAAGACCAATAGGTAGATTATTCTGACGAAATCTACCTAATACGAAAAATTTTGACGACCCGAATGGCGCAGCGGTAGTGAGGCCTTACTTTCTTAGGGTCCCGGGTTCGAATCCCGGTAAGAGCAAATGTTTGTGTGATGAGCATGGACATTTGTTTCCGAGTCATGGATGTTTATATGTATAATAAGTATGTATTTACAAACAAAAAGTATCTATGTAGTATTATCAACTATCTGGTGTCCACGACACAAGCCTCGTTGCTTAGTGTGGCACCTAGATGGCGCTGTGTGTAATGTCCAGCGATATTTATATTTATTTATTTAATCAATTCACCAGTAATAATGCAGTAACAAAATACAAGCTCCTGCAGTACGAATGGGCGTCTCCGTAAAAGTCCGTAAGAATCTATTACAATTATCTATCCCACCATATATTAGGGATTAAAGTATGAAATTGCCGATTTGTATGGACGATTTCATGAAAAGCTAAATTTGCTTACATTTTTTTATTTTTCTTAAAAACTTATGAGCCAATTATGTAATAATATGTTTAGAAAACTATAGTTGGAGTGAAAAAAGCTGCGCTGAACTGCGTATCTTAAATTCTCAAAACACAGTCTATGACAAAAATATATCTACTTGTAAGTAGTGAAACGGACGGCACATTGAAACAGGGGCCTTAGTCTGCTATTGCAATAGTGTCAGAATGGTCTATCATTGATTTAATAAGGCCCCGCGCAGACGAATTACTCTTTGTACGCACGTCAAACGAGTTTCGAACGCGCTTCGATACGCCGTGGGCTAGGGGCCTTATTAAATCAATTATAGACCATTCTGACACTATTGCAATAGCAGACTAAGACCCCTGGTGTTTTGACACACTACCCTATGAGGTAATATGCAACTACTAGTACGGTTTTTAAACTCTAAAAGGTACGTAATTTAACAATTAAACCAATAAACATGTAATAGGGAATATGCATGTATTTTTTTTTTCACTTAAATCAATAATATGCAGTACTATCAACCCAAGAAAATAATTAAAAGTTAATTTCAACTACTGCTTGTCGCACAAAAAAAATATTAAACTCCTACAATTTCCTATGACAGTTCAAACGTCCATGACTGTAGCGGCCATTCATGTCATAGCATTTGATTTCACTTCCCTCTATCTGCCTTGTTTAAATCTAATTTGTTGCCCTTAGTAGAATAGTTTTACTATATTGTAAGTGCTTTATTAAAGCAAATATTGCAATAACAATATTATAGTAAAATCTTAGTGAAACTTTAAGTACTTTTCAACTAAAAGTGTTTCTTTGACACATGGATTTTGACGTCACTACCGGAATCGATGCGTTTTGTGTTTGCGTTCCGTTTCACCAAAAACACGCTACATAAAATATTAAATTGTAAAATAAGCGTTGTATTAGAGAATTAAACAAGTGTACAACAATGTTTTTATGGGCCAATATAAGGCATTTTTAAGAAATAAAAAAAGATTTGTATTTCTTGCAAATAACCCTATTAAGAAAAAATATAACTATACGTCAAAGTTACAAACAAAACAAAATGTAAGAAAAAAAACAGCAATTTCATAGATATAGTATATTACTGGAGCGGTCAACAACAGAGGAATTGATGGACGAACGTGTAAATGTGGGCCGAGGCGAAGCCGAAGCACACATATGTAAGACCATCAATGTCTAGTTGTGGTCAAGGCTTGTATAGTACTTATCTCAAATAATGCGAGGAAATACAATTACTTTTCAAAATCAATGATGCACACAAACAACAATATTTTTCTCGCGTTGAAGAGTTCATTTGTTTTTTTTTCAATAAATCGCTTTCTATTTGCAAGCCAATTCGAAATTTAAATAATACCTTTGATAAGTTACCTCCTTGGTTGCCATGTTTCAGAGTAAAAGATCGTTCCATTTTTAAATATAATACGAGAGTTAAGAGTTTATTAGATAATTTATTTGGCCGCTAAACACGACAGATATGGATTTTCATACAACTTTTGCCGGCCGCTGGTCGCATGTATCTGGCCAGTACAGCAATTTCGTTTATCTCGCAGAAGGTTGTCAAAATAATGCTCAAATTTTCGAGCACGTTTGAGAAAGGGTCGTATTATGATATGTAACTCACTCTAAGCAAGCACGCCGTGTGACACGTGAGACTGATCTTCCTGTGCACGGGGTGCGCGCCCTCCTCGCCGTGCCTCGCGGGAGGCTCGTTCCGGCGGCACGCGGCGCGCACCTCCCGCGTGAGCCGACGGATGAGGGCCGACTCCGACTCCTCCGCTGTTAGGTTTGTCGAGTCCTGGAAATGAAGATAGCATGATCAGTTTGAATGGAGGAGCTCGTGTCTACATAAAGGGCTATCGTTTTCGAGCTCACCAGATGGCGCCACTGTCGATTAAGGTCCTGTCAATAATTCTATGTTATACTTTAAAGTACCAATAACTTCATAAAAAGTTTATTTTATTACGTACAACAACATATTGTAAACTTCAGGTTCATATATTTACAATATTCTCTCTAAAATGAGCAAGCATGAAACATTTAAAAATAATTTTATCTCCAAGTATTTAAAATTAAGATCCTAAGTTTTATGCAACCCACGCTGGGCCCGCGGGTTGGATCCCTCTCATAGAGTCATAGAGAGGAGGCTGCGTGTCCCAGCAGTGGGAACATTATAGACTGATTATGCAACCCACGCTGGGCCCGCGGGTTGGATCCCTCTCATAGAGTCATAGAGAGGAGGCTGCGTGTCCCAGCAGTGGGAACATTATAGACTGATTATGCAACCCACGCTGGGCCCGCGGGTTGGATCCCTCTCATAGAGTCATAGAGAGGAGGCTGCGTGTCCCAGCAGTGGGAACATTATAGACTGATTATGCAACCCACGCTGGGCCCGCGGGTTGGATCCCTCTCATAGAGTCATAGAGAGGAGGCTGCGTGTCCCAGCAGTGGGAACATTATAGACTGATTATGCAACCCACGCTGGGCCCGCGGGTTGGATCCCTCTCATAACATAGAGAGGAGGTCGCGTGTCCCAGCAGTGGGAACATTATAGATTGATTATGCTATGCAGATGATGATCATGTTGAAAACCAGCGTCGGGCACTAGCTGCTCGGCAGTTTGCTGAACTGGGCCTATTTGGCGCAGCCGCGAGACACACAATATTATCTCTTTTTTTTTTCGGTTTAGTTTTAGGTTTTTGTTTTTTTATTATTTAGTTTTAAGTTTTACATTTCATTTTTATTTTTCTTTGCTCAAAGAATTAGCATTGCCATTCAACGTGGCAATGCTGCCAGTCTTTTGGGCACGTTTCCGGATGACATCGATGGGGAGGAGTACTTTGACGCCTAAGTGTCCTATTGTCGTCGTAGCATTATTTTAGTTCTATTTGTAGTCTAGATTATGATGTATACAAGTTTTTCATTTTTATTATTTTTTCCTTTATTGTTGTGTGCACTTGTGTGTGCCAAATAAATATGATTTCTTTGTTTCTTGTTTCTATGTTTGCGGTATAACTTACAGGCGTGGGCGGTTCATCTAGATCGATCTGTGTGAGGGTGTTGTTATCCTTCATAGCCGCGAGGATGGCCTGTAGGCCCGCGCTGCCCAGTCGGTTCTCGCGGAGATCTAGCCTCTGGAATAAAAATAAAAAAAAATATTATTTTATGGTTCTGTTTTAAAATTTCACGGTTTACACTTACACATAAACTGTCACTTGCGGGCTGGCAAGAGAAGCAATTGAAATAAGAAAATATAAAAATTTCAATCGAGAGGATGTCCAGTACGTGGAATCCAGTTTTGAGTATGCTCAAAAGTAGCAGCCGGCTGTGAGTGCGTTTTGCCGTGACTTAGTGATGAGTCCCAGGAGTTCGCGTACCAAAAGACAAAGAAAGAGGGTAGACAGATTTGTCTGCTCTTAAATTTTTTTTTTCCATCCACCCGCATTCTCCAGTCAACCCGCGATCATGTCGCTTGCAACAGCGTCGAAATATCGGGAGCTCAAAATTACAGATAATCACGGAACATATCCCGTAAGTGACAGTTTATGTATTTTATGGTTGCACTACACTTGGCGAATCTGAGAAAATATTTGCCTTCTATCATTAAAACAAAGTGGACTTTATCTCAATAGGTACAAAGAACATTTTGTTTTGATCCAATGTCGCGAAAATTTTGACAAATACGCCATATGAAGCCACCTAAAGGTACATAATACAATTTTCACTTCACATGCTCTAAAAGTTCGTCTATAAGCCGTGCGTAGGCGACATAAAGTCGCTTTTTCTGCTCTAGAGCATAAAGTAAAATGTTCGTCAAAGACCATGGCAATCGGTCCAACAGCCACACGAACAACTTCAACTTCATAGAATAACCTCTTTATTTTAATTCGTTTCGTTAGTATTCTAAGAACAAGGCAAGGATATTCCTCATTGCCTTAATGTAACTTTCAATTTTAATTTTAATTACAATATTTACATGTTGCTGTTTCATTTCCTCGCAATCGAAGTGAAAAGTAGAGTGTACAACTCGTCCATAAAATCTATTTTACACTCTATTTTATATCCATCCTTGCTCGCAAGCTCGCTTGGATGCATAAACGTTTCGCTTAAAATGGTGCGTTTTATGCACTTGATGTACTTGAGAGCAGCGGTGGCCCAGAGGTGGCAGCCCCGACTTACGAGCAGTAAGTCGTGGGTTCAAACCCTGTCAGGCGCATTACTTTGTGTAATTTATTTCATCACCGCTGCTCTCAAAACGGTGAAGGAAAACATCGTGAGGAAACCGGCATGTCCTAGAACCAAAAATTCGAAGACATGTGACATCTACCAACCCGCACTGGGCCCGCGTGGTGGATTATAGCCCATTCCCTCTCATAGAGAGAAGGCCGAGTGTCCCAGCAGTGGAAACATTAAAGGCTGATTATGATATGCACTTGATGTACAATCTACCATTGTAGTCAGGTTTTTTGATACTTTTAATTTTAAGTTATTTGTCTAATTGCCCTCGACTATTAGGCAAAGTCAACAGATCTCACCATTCGCGACAAGAAGGTTATAAGGTAGAAAATTCATAACCAAGTTTTCGGTATAGATACACAGCGTGTAACAGAAAGGGTATAATCATATGGAATACTGTGGTACGGACCATCAAACTGAACAACTTTCTCTATGGAACCACCATCGAAATCGTAAAAAAATAATCAGCTGTCCATACATTTGGGTCGAGTAGGTATTGAAATTTTGTATAGGACAGCTGATTATTTTTATACGATTTCGATGGTGGTCCCATAGAGAAAGTTGTTCAGTTTGATGGTCCGTACCACAGTATTCCATATGATTATACCCTTTCTGTTACACGCTGTATATACCTTCCGCCGCGATACCTCACCTGTAACTTGGTATCAGCAGTGATCAGCTCAGCGAGCGCGGCGGCCCCGGGCCCCAGGCGACAGGCCTGCAGGCCCAGCGACACCAGCGCCGAGCCCCGCGCCAGCGCTCGCACTGCTTCGTTACCGAGCGCGTTGCGACCTATGTTGAGGACGCACAGGGATTGAGACGAGCGCTGGAAACAACAATGAGAGTGTAATATTAAAAGCTAGAACGATAAGAATATAGTAGATTATACAACAAGTGAAAAACAAGGGAATTTAATTCGAGGGACAAAATTGGATCCCGAGAGCAGCGAAGGATTCTAGAGTAGAATCCCGAGCGTAGCAAGGGATACATGTTCCAAATTCAAAATGTTCTTATTCACTCAGTGAGTAAAAGAGCGTTTTATTCACTGTTATCGACGAATAAAAGGCCCTTTTTCGAGTGGAAATGGTAAAAAGTTATTTATTTACATAAACATTCATATCATAACCTCACGCCTGTAGCCCCCGAAGGGTTAGGCAGAGCTGTACCTAATAGTACACCCATATTTCGTCAGTTATGTTAAAGTCACATGTAATAGGGGGCGAGCCTATTGCCATCAACCGGGCGCAAATCCAGACTCCGTGGTCGCTTCTGAGAAATTCCTGATAGGAAAACCCAATAACACTTTCCCCGACCCGAGGATCGAACCCAGGACCTCATGCTCGGCAGTCGCGATTGCGACTAATTGGCCAATGAGACAAAATAAATAATTATCAATGTATACTCACCGATGATGTCGTGATGGCCCAGAGGTCAAGGCCTCGCCTCTCGTGCATGAGGTTGTGGGTTCAAATCCGGGCAAGTACCGATGTGACTTTTTCAATTCATATGTACTTTCTAATTTTATCTTGGACATCACAGACATCGGTGAAGGTAAACATCGTGAGGAAACCTGGACTTATAAAAGTCTGAAATCGCCAACCCGTCTTGAGCAAGCGTGGTGATCAATGCTCGTGCCTTCTCTGTTGAGAAGAGGCCTTCGCCCAGCAGTGGGACAGTAATAGGCTGGTATTGTTGTTGTTGTATACTCACCAACGCTTTACTGAGATACGGCGCGCAGTTCCTCGTGAGCTGATTGTTCCACAGCACAAGGAACGCTAGCCCTCGAGCCTCGTGACCACCCACTGGAAACAAGGAAAACATTATAAAGGGTGTACCCTTAAAGAAGCCGAAAGCCACTTGTTCTCCCCGTCATTGAGATCATTGTTTTGTTCTAGACCATACCTGGGAACCTTCTAGTTACGGAGATATTGGGGGTCAAAGTTACAACTTTTTAACAAGTTTTTTTTTAAATACATGTTTTTAATGTAAGATTTTTACTTTAAACACCTCCACGACCCCCATACTATTCAATCCATCCATCAGCACAATGTTTTGAGTGCGTTACATTGAGTTCTACCGTAAAACGTGATTTTTCATCTCAAAAAAAAAGTTGTTACCCAGCAATATTTTTTGCTTAACACGTTGAACGCCGCTTTAATTTTTCAGTCTTTCTGTGTAGGCCGTGGGGGACACCGTGTGGTCGACATACAATAGTTCCGTTGGGGCCGCGGGGGACAACATATGACCGCGAGTCAGAGGCGATTTTAAGCGTCTTTATTGGGCCGTCGGGCACAGATATGAAGCTAATATGTATTTGACGTGACCCCCACGGCCCTGCAGACAAACAGATTGTATTTGGTTTTTAGTAAAAAATATGATTTAGAAAAATATGACAAATAATTCCGAAAACAAGACGAAAGTTCTAAAGGAAAAAGTGTGTATGATGATGTGTTATTTTATATTTTTCCATAACATTACTATTTATAATGTGTTGTAAAATACTGTATACTGTTACTATTTACTAGAGTAGTTAAAATCTGGTTAAAGTTGTACTATATAGCTGTTAGGGTTTAATTTTTCGGGGATAGTTTGATGAATTAAACTACATGTTTGTAAATCAGACTTAGTAATTATTTATTCCAGTTTTTAAATGAAACAAAATTAAATCAGACTTTAGATTGAGATCAATATCAAAGTTACTACACCTATTATTTTAATGAATTTTAAGGAAAAATCAAAACAAAAAAATGGTTTGTTAGGGCAGGTTTCACAAAAAGTTAGTTTTTTTCGTCTTGTTTTTGGCTAATACTCATCCCATTACTTTAGTATTGTCTTTGTAGCACTGCTGACATGTTCATCGACTATTTTTGCTAGTGCCGTCTTTCTTCGCAAGCTTATGCTTCATTCTTATTGGTCTTGAAACCTGACTTGATGTTTCACTTCTCATTAACAGGCCCTTCAACACTTGTTTCCTAAATTCAACTATTTGGATTTTCGTCCCGGATCTTCGCTCTCTCTAGCTATATATTCACCTGTCTTCAGTTTAGCATTAGCAACCTCTTTTGGTATATTCCTTCTATTTTTTCTAATAGTACCCATTAGATGTGTTTCTTTTTCCAACAGATTCCTTGCTAAATCAATACTCGTATACCAATTGGTATACGACCCTTGACGACGTGTGACCCTTGTTCAACAAGCCACTGCAAAGTGACATTACAACGTTTGCCGGCGTAGTATTCACTTGATCGTTTTCTTTTCCCGCATAAATATTGATTTTATGTGTATACCCCGGTAGAATGCATAATTTAAACTCTTTTATGCCATATTTATGGCGTTTCTGTTTGTTATATCGGCCGGCCGGACATGAGCAGGGATGACCGACACCCCGACCCCCGCGGCCCCCGCAAACGAACAACGCGATTTATTTCCGCGTGGGCCATGGGGGGCAACTGTTGAGTGGCAGTAGTATTTTGGTAAAATAAAGTCACAAATAAGTTTTCTTCGATTTATTTCATGTGATTTGGCACTTTTTCTGGCCCTTATAGCAATAAAAACTTATACGTAAAATTAAACAATAGGGCATTTTTAACCTGGCTCCTTTTACTAAATAAGTGAGGCCCATATGTTGTCCCCCACGGCGTTTAACGTGTTAAAGTTACATAGTTTGATGTATACAATGCTTGGTCGACGGCTTCGTGAAGGGTCATGCTACACCCTGTAAGTTTGTAATATTCATGACTGCCTCATTGGCCGAGTGGTCGCAAGTGCGACTGCTGAGCATGAGATCTTGGGTTCGATTCCCGTGTCGGGCAGTGTTATTGAGTTTATATGTTTATATAATTTTATTAAAGATCTAAGCATACATAGGGACAGACAGCGGGAAGCGACTTTGTTTTATACTATGTAGTGAGTGAGTGATACACACCCACCCCTAATAAATGATAATGATGTTTATTTTGTAAATAGGTTTTTAAAAACACTTTTACACGTCTCTTTTTTTTAAACTAGGTGGCGCCGGTGTTTCGTACTTGACTACTCTGAGAAGAAACAGCCGAAACAAACTCAGAGGTCATAGTCTCTTTTAAAGTCCAGACATAATCTTGGTTAACTCACATGAGGACTATGCAGATTAGTGACTGAGATGGTCTCTTGAAGAAAGAACCACACAGATTTGAGTGGACCTGTCCAGTCAGTGCAAGCATTTGTCAGTTATCGTGTAGCTCGACTTATAACTCAAGTTTATCTAACTTCAGTATATCCGTGATCATGGCGCTTGCAAACATCGAGAACTCAAAATAAGTAGTAAAAATGGTTATACCGTTTTCAATGTTAATGATGACGTATCTAAAGACGTTCGTTCATTTATATTTGTTTACCCGACTGCGCCAGAAGGAGGGTTATGTTTTTCGAGAGTATGTATGTATGTATAATTGTTTGGCACGCTCTGTGGCCTGAACGGCTCGATGGATTTTAGCTTGAGAGGTGTCGTTAGATTCGTATTTACTGTGAGAGTGACACTGGGTATATCAAAAAAACAAAAAATAAATAAAAAAACGGTAATTTAAAAAATTAAACAAACCGACTGCGTAGAAAAAAAAAAGCCTAGAACATAGCGACTTAATACTCGGGACCCATTAAGGTGGATGCGCAAGGGTAGCCCGCGAAATTTAAATTTTCTTACGGTTATTGCAATTTGCAGGTCAGTGTCAGGTTGTATGTTGATGAAAATATGAATCGCGCCAGTAACACGTATGTAGTTACAGAATTATAATCATCCAAATCATCAATACAACCCACCACGTTCATATAATCTCAAAGAGTTACTTTTTCATGAAATAGCTATTGAATGTGATTATATGAACTTGGAGAGCTGTATTGATGATTTGAATGATTATAATTCTGTAACTCCATACGTGTTACCGGCGCGATTCATATTTTCATCAACATACAACTTGACACTGACCTGCAAATTGCAATAAACTTGAAAAAAAATAAATTTCGCGGGCTACCCTTGCGCATCCACCTTAACATATTTATATAGACCGGCTTAAATCGTCCCAATAATGGGTCCTGTTAAGTCGCTATGTTCTATGCTTTTTAGTTTTTTTTTTTTTTTAGACTGTCGGGTTTTTTAATTTTTTAAATTACCGTTTTGTTTTTCGTTGTACACATTTCTTTCCTTTTTTGGTAAATTCGTATTCGTATCTGGCCGTGGCATCACTTTGGGCCCTATCAGAATACCAGCGCTGTGACGTTTTGTAAATGTTACAGCACCATGCTGAGATAGGGGCCTTTTGTCTTCGTACAGGACTAATCTCGTTGTTTTTTTTTTTAATTTTATGTTTACTTTTTTATAATTTTGTTGTACCTACTGTAAATGTAACCATTTTTTTGTGTTTTGTCCTGTGCGGGCTAATAAATACTTTTTCTTTCATTCAAATAAAAAAAAAATATTTGCAAGAAAATACATACAAGGGAAGATCTTATGTGCTAAAAGTCATTGTATTCTGCTTGCAAGAAAGCGTGCAAATTATTTACGAGTAGGTACATCTAGTTATGTCGTTATTATCATGCAATGAATAATATTACAATTATTAAAAAAACATTAGGGTATATGCAAGACATACAAAACCTTTTTCATTTCTTAAAAATGCCTTGTATTGGACCATAAAAACATTGTGGTACACTTGTTTCAAAAGCGCACCTCCGTTCTCAATGCCCACACACTTCCGGGGGCTGATTGTGGTTCCGACCATGAACTCGTTATCGTAAAGATGCGGTTGAAACTCAAAGCTGCCCGATCCTCCAAGAAAATAAGACGGATTGAAGTTGTAGATAACGAAAAGTTCAATACAGCCATAGAGCGGAATTTTAAAGAATGGACCGATTTGAACCACAATGAAGCTACAACGGACATGCTATGGAATAAGGCTAAACATCTCATCCAAAACGCAGTGGCGGAGTCTAATACAAGATCAGAAACGCGCAAACGTCAACATTGGATGACAAATAGTACTCTTGCTCTAATAGAAGAGAGGCGGCATAAGAAAGCCGCGGGAACAGACACAAGAGAGCTGAATAAGTTGTCTGCTAACATCCAAGCCTGTTGCAGGCGATACCATAATTCCCACCTCCGTAGCATTTGTGAAGATGTCGAAAAACACGCTATGAAGCATGAGTCTAGAGACCTTTATCACAAAATTCGTCTCATTACTAAATCTCTACCTGCTAAATCCTGGACTATTGAGAACGACAAAAATGAAGTGGTAACAGAACTCGAACAAATCTCAGAAACGTGGAAGAGCTACTGTCAGTCATTATTCCTGGACCCGCAGTCGCAACAGTTTGAAAGTACAGACCCAGAAATAGAGAATTTGGAACCCGACATCCTTCTGTCCGAAGTAAGAGCTGCCATAAAACACCTGAAAAGCAAAAAAGCAACTGGTAAAGATGCAATTCCTATAGAGACAATAAAAGCCTTAGGAGAACGTGGCGACCAGATGTTTCATCTTATCTGCAACAAGGTATGGGAGACAGGAGTTTGGCCTTCGGAGTGGACACATACCGTATTCACACCTCTGCACAAGAAAGGTTCGACGAAGAAATGTAACAACTACCGCCTCATTGCTCTGATATCACACGCTAGCAAAATAATGTTACATATTCTCAACGAGCGATTGAAAACCTACCTGTCTAAGGAGATCGCTCCGGAACAAGCCGGTTTTGTAAAAGGGAAGGGCACTCGAGAACAAATTCTCATCGTACGCCAGATAATCGAGAAGTCAAGAGAATTCAATAAGCCCATATTTCTTTGCTTTGTTGATTTCTCCAAAGCATTCGACTCGGTGAAATGGCCGGTATTGTGGAAGACCTTGCTAGACATGGGCACACCAAAACATCTTGTACACCTTTTGAGACGTCTATATGAAGAGGGCACAGCCTCAGTTCGCACAGATGATGTCCTGTCAAGTGACTTCCATCCTAGTGCCGGAGTACGCCAGGGGTGCATTATATCACCGCTCTTATTCAATGCGTACACAGAGCTAATAATGCGTATCACTTTGGAAGACTGGACGGATGGTGTAACAATTGGTGGATACAAGATTGCAAACTTGCGTTACGCAGATGACACCACCTTATTTGCAACCAGTTCGCAACACTTGGAAGAGCTACTGTCAAAGATGGAACGAGTGAGCCATGAGTTTGGACTAAAAATTAATCGCAGCAAGACCCAGGTGATGATTGTTGACCGTGCCAGGAATAATTCGCCTGAAGTGACCCAAATCGCGAATTGCAACGTGGTCCATTCATATATTTATCTTGGGGCTCTAATTTCAAATAATGGCGGCTGCATCGATGAGATCAAACGACGTATGGGCATCACAAGAACAGCGATGGACAAGATGCGGAAAATATGGAGGAATAGAAACATAACTAAAGCCACGAAGACCAGGCTCGTGAGGACGCTTATATTCCCCATATTTCTTTACGCAGCTGAAACATGGACCTTGCGAGATGTGGAAAGGAAGAGAATAGATGCTCTGAAAATATGGTGCTGGAGAAGAATGCTTGGGGTTTCGTGGACCGAGTTTCGCACGAACGTCTCGATACTTCAAGAACTCGGTATCAGGCAGCGTCTGTTCTCGATAGTACAATCTCGCATCCTGACATTTTTCGGACATGTTTCCCGGCGTGACAATCAGTCCATAGAACGCCTTGTCGTCCAAGGAAAAGTAGAAGGCACTAGACCGCGCGGAAGGTCACCCACGCGTTGGACTGACCAGATCAAGTCTGCCATTAGAGGTTCAGTTAACGAATGCAGCAGGATGACCTCTAGCAGGCAGCGGTGGCGAAATATCGTGAAGTGTATCACATCTGCCCCTTCCAATACTGCTACGAGTACTTAACGATCACGACCGCTATGTCAAGAGCGTACCGGATAAGAAGAAGACACTTGTTTAATTCTCTAATACAACACTCATTTTACAATTTAATATTTTATGTAGCGTGTTTTTGGTGAAACGGAACGCAAACACAAAACGCATCGATTACGGTAGTGACGTCAAATGCTGTGTCAAAGAAACACTTTTAATTGAAAAGTACTTAAAGTTTCACTAAGATTTTACTATAATATTGTTATTGCAATATTTGCTTAAATAAAGACAATATATTAAAACTAATCTGCTAAGGACAAAAAAATGATTTAAACAAGGCAGATAGAGGGAAGTGACATCAAATGCTATGACTTGAATGGCCGCGACAGTCATGGACGTTTGAACTGTCATAGAAAATTGTAGGAGTTTAATAATTTTTTTTGTGCGACAAGCAGTAGTTGAAATTAACTTTTACTTATTTTCTTGGGTTGATAGTACTGCATATTATTGATATAAGTGAAAAAAAAAAATACATGCCTATTCTCTATTCTGCTGACAACACAAAACGGATAGCGTGATAGAACACAATTGTGGATAATTAACAATAACACAAACTGAGTGGGAGATCTGTTATCATTATACATTATAGCAGTAAGGCTTGCTGCATAGTGTAATGTCAAATACGATCATCTAACATTTATACATAAATAAAATTGAACTGTCTGTTTGTAATATCAATCAATATAATATCAATCGTCTTAGGTTGATAGTACTTCATTTTATTGATATAAGTGAAAAAAAAATTACATGCATATTCCCTATTATTCAATTTAATTCATTATTAATTAATATTAAGAAAAAAGGAAAAAAAAAAGAGAATAAAAGAAAAAAAAAGGGATCGAAAATAAAGATTAAAGAGATCTACGGAATTTTAAAATTAATATTTTAAAATTCCATAGATCTCTTTAATAGTAAGAGCCGTAGTGTATACCTTGGCAGCGATGCGGCGACAGCGGCGAGGCGGCGGCCGAGGGCGGCGACTGCGACGCCTGCTCCGCCAGCGCCTCCGCCAGCTGCGCGCAGCCCGCGTCCTGCACACAACCTTACCCTATACTAACACAACTTTACAATATTTCATAAACATTGTAAAGAGGAAAGATTTGTATGTTTGTAACGAATAAACTCAAAAATACTGGACCGATTTCAAAAGTTCTTTCACCAATGGAAAACTTAACAATCAGGAAGTAACATGATGGGCTATACAGGCTGTCGTTTTGCATCCTGGTCAAATTCAAGGAGGTATCTATACTAATGATTCTCGACCCGAATCGATAATGAAAAGGGTAGGTTTTTAATTTATTTTTTACGGGAATCGGTAAGTGTAAACCACCCCCTAGTTTCCATACTGTCCTTAGATAATTATACTGTGGAATAAACGTTTACGTTTGTGTGTGTGACGGCGCGTTTATTGGACTAGGAACAGACGGGCTGCGTTTTAATATGAGTGGTTTACACATACCGATTTCCGTAAAAAAAAATACCCATTTTACTATAGATTCGGGTCGAGAATCATTAGTATAGATACCTCCTTGAATTTGACCAGGATGCGAAGCGATAGCCTGTATATTATATTCCTGATAGTTAATTTAAATAATATTTATATCATGCACATTGGCCAAGTTATCACATTATTTGCGCACGAAGTCGCGGGCGAAGTGGGCTAACACTTACTTCTATACTGTAACATTATAAAGAGGTACAGTTTGTGAGGTTGTAGGAGGTAATCTCTGGATCTACTGAACCGATTTTGAAAATTCTTTCACTAATAGGAAGCTACATTATCCCAGAGTGCCATAGGCTATATTTACAACGTGCCCGTGGGATAATTTACGACCAAAACGCGAGCGAAGCCGCGGGAAACAGCTGGTATTAAATAAAGTAATTAAAAATGCCTTTTTTTCCCCAAAACTTTATAATCCATAATTTTTGGATGAAGGCCTCCTCCATCTGTTTCTATCTTGGGTCGTTCTGGTCCTATCTATCCCTCTGTCTGTCTGTCTGCGCGGCGTCTATTGCCGTTTCATGGATACCAATGCAGGACGCGCTCGCGATTACCCTACGGCATCATCGCCACCATGAGGTCCACTGCTGGGAATAAGCCTCCTCCAAGAGGCGCCACATCAACCAGCCCAGGGGGCCTAAAACGGTTGCTTTATCAGAATCATAATACGTGATTCGTATTATGATTCTGTTAAAAAATTAAAGTTTTTATAACGTATTTTTAATTTTTATTTTGACATGATAACATTTACAATCCTAATAATAATAACTATTTACAATCTATTGAAATAATATTTATCATAACATGTTATTGATTATATTTTTAGTGAAATTGACTGTTGATATTCATATAAATATTTTTTTTTAATTTTAGCTGTAATAAATTAATTAATGTACTACATAATTTCAAACACAATGTGAATTGTTATATGAATGAATAAATAAAACTCTTAAAATGGACTTTGTGGTCATAACCTTAAAGACCATTTTAAGAATTTTAAATTTTTAACGTGATTCTCATTATGATTCTGATAAAGCTTCCAGTTTAAGCCCCATGTTCTCCTTCCATCCAGTTAATTATGACGGTTGGCGCAGTGGCTGAGCGATTGACTGCTGCGCTGCGTGTCGCGGGTTCGATCCCGGAACAAATATGTGTATGGCCTACAGATAGTTGTTCCGGGTGTGGCTGTTTATTCATGTAAGTTTAAATGTTGGTAAACGCGCCCACGATACAGGAGAAATTCCTAGTCGAGGTAAAGTATCTTTATAATATATATATGTCGGAGAGGATCATTGGTACGGGCTTAAAATTAATCACAAGAACGCGGTGGTGACATCAAGCGACCTACTTACAAATCTACCCACACCACAGTGTGCTTGTTACAGCGTCTTGATGGTAAACTCTGAGCCAGGACGACAGTCAGTCAGTGTCTGATCGCGGCCGAGTTAAGACCTCTTGGAACTGTACCCGATTCATTGTGCCCCGTGTTATTTTGTTAAGTTGTAATCTCAAGTAATTCGTTAGTTTTGCTAGAAACAATGCATTGCTTAGTGTCTTTTCATAGCACTAAAGCCATCGTCTGCCCACATGATGTAGAAGCCTAGCGGAATAATTCCTGCCACTCCGACATATAAATATAAGAATATATATTATTTTATAAAAAAAAAAATAGGCTTTACCTAACGGTCGGTCTGAGATTTCCAATCGGAAACTCTGTCATCTTTTTTGACATATCGAAAGCGAGCGAGATAGACATAGGCTTCCCGAATCGAGGCGTTGGTGAATGAGAGGGCAGGTCATCGGTCCACCTTGTGAGTGCGGGTTAACAACCATGTTCAACCATGAATGAAGACAACTGTCAAATTAGTTCCGCGTAGATGGCGCCGTGTTTGATATTTTCATTCAAGTACCATAGAGTTCCTTGCTGAAAACTTTGCCGCGAGATGGCGCTAGGGGTCTTGTCGCCGATCGGTCAGTTTTCATTCAAGATGGCCTTGACCAATCACAAACAGTGCTCTTTTAAGGTGGAAGCGCAAGGGTAGCCCGCGAAATTCAAATTTTCTTATGTTTTTTGCATTTTGCAGATCAGTGTCAGGTTGTATGTTGATGAAAATATGAATCGCGCCAGTAACACGTATGGAGTTACAGAATTATAATCATTCAAATCATCAATACAACCCTACAAGTTCATATAACCCCATTGAATGGCTCATTCATGAAATAGTTACAAAATAGGGTTAAATGAACTTAGAGGGTCGTATTGATGATTAGAATGATTATAATTCTGTAACTCCATACGTGTTACTGGCGCGATTCATATTTTCATCAACATACAACCTGACACTGACCTGCAAATTGCAATAAACGTAAGAAAATTAAGATTTCGCGGGCTACCCTTGCGCTTCCACCTTAAGGCCAAGCTTCTAACAAAGAACCGGATAGTTCAAAAAACGCATGAAGGGTTCCATAAATACCATCGTAGTAGGAGAACCCCCTTTAATTTATTATTTGTTGTTATAGCGGCAACAGAAATACACATTCTGTGAAAATTTCAACTGTCTACATAGTACGGATCATGAGATACAGCCCGCTGACATATAGACTGATAGACAGACGGACAGCGGAGGCTTAGAAATAGTGTGCCATTGGACTATGAATCTAATTGGATTTTGTAATCTGTTGAAGTACGATAGGACTATCCCCCCCTCCCACACCGCGCGGCGCAGTTGAAAGGTAAGTAGTATATCATTCCGTACCTGTATCATGTTGTTGGAGAGGTCCA
Source organism: Eugnorisma glareosa (assembly GCA_947578425.1). Classification (NCBI taxonomy): domain Eukaryota; kingdom Metazoa; phylum Arthropoda; class Insecta; order Lepidoptera; family Noctuidae; genus Eugnorisma; species Eugnorisma glareosa. Next base: position 4,618,057 of record OX387984.1, read on the forward strand.
GCAGCTGTATCCGAGAGTTGTACCTCAGCAGCGACGCGAGCTGCGACGCGTCCGACACGGACAGCCTGTTGTCGCACAGTCGCAGCTCACGGATTGAGCTGTTTGATTTTAGAGCTATCACTGTGAAAGAAGAGAAGAATTGTTATACAGCGTGTAACAGAAAGGGTATAATCATATGGAATACTGTGGTACAGACCATCAAACTGAACAACTTTCTCTATGGGACCACCATCGAAATCGTAAAAAATAATCAGCTGTCCCATACATTTGGGTCGAGTAGGTATAGAAATTTTGTACGGAGCAGATGATTATTTTTTTAGGATTTCGATGGTGGTCCCCTACAGAAAGTTGTTCAGTTTGATGGTCCGTACCACAGTATTTCATATGATTATACCCTTTCTGTTACACGCTGTATATGTATTGCATACAAATAGCCAGATCGTCATATTGCGTGGCAGTAGCATCAGCCTCTTGTTATTGCTGATAGGCATGATGAAAGCACCCTAATGAAGCATCTTATAAAAATCACCCTGTTTGTAGTTGAATATTTATTATTTCCGTTATTTATTTTCTTTACATATTATTTACATTTTTAAATATTATTAGTAACAAAGATTATATAAAAAACATTTATTGTTATTCAATCAAAATCAAAATATTTTTATTCCACATACTCCTAGATGGGCACTTATAAAACGTCGACTAAAAGGTGCACGGTTCGGGTTGGTCGTTTCCTATGGAGAAGAACCGGCAAGAAACTCCATGGTTACTCTTTTCAAATCATTTGGTGATACAATATTATCATGTTACAGCATTAGTACTTAAGTATGGGGGGACAGCATAGGCCCGACAATACGTCGTTGCTTACTACACACAAAATGTAAAACAAGATAAAAAGTTAATAACATTGATTATTTATACATTATTATTTATTTATTTATTCATTACCACATACATTTGTTTTAACAGGTAAGACCGAAGCTAACAAAGTAGTCATAAATTGCTAATTGTCCAGTCACAAGTAACGGGTCTGGGGAGACGCACAGGTTACACTAAGTGTCACCCTCTGGAATTCCGCCAAAGAGCAAGAAAATATGTCCAAACGCCGAGCGACACTATTAATAAATATTCCTGTACGAATCACTGGCGCAAACTTTAATAAGTTTCTACCTCCACGACACCCGTACTATTCAATCCATCCATCAGCACAATGTTTTGAGTGCGTTACATTGAGTACTACCGTCAAACGTGAATTGTCACCCCAAAAAAAAAATGTTATTTTCCATCAATAATTTTTGCGTAGAGTTACTTAGTTTGATGTACAGAATGCTTGCTTGACGGCTTCGTTGAGGGTCTTGTTAAACCCTGTTTGCCAGATTTCTGTCTTAGACAAGATTAGCCGCTTATTATACAAGAAGTACGAAAAGAGGGGGAGCCTGTATTTTGGTAAAATTTGGTCTCCAATACAAAGAACTTACGAATGTCAGTAAAATGTCAATTGAAGGCGTTGTCGAAGTTTGTGCAATTGAACTAATACCACATAACACCATCATTATTTGCATATATAGAGTTCCAAAATTAAACAATTTAGAGGTTTTCTACTCAAAATTAATCATTATATTATCAAAATACTGTTACAACTCGGAACAAAATGTGATGCTATGTGGTGATTTCAACATTAATATCCTAAAACAAGATAAATTATCTCTTGAATTTACTAGTTTCCTATTGAAGTACAATCTATGTTTACAACCAACGAGATTACAAAGAAATACGTGTATTGATAATTTTGCACATAATATCTCACGAAATTGTTCTCATAGTGTCCTTGATCTACAAATGTCGGATCACACCGCACAAACTTTAAAGCTTCCAGTAAAAAAGACGTGTTTAATCAAGAGTTGGAATATAAAAGTGCGAGACTATAGTAATGAAAACTTGATGAAATTCAAAGACTGTCTGAAATCAATTTCTTTTACTGATGTCTACCTCACTAAAAACCCTAACGTAGCATACAACAACTTTTTAGACCTATTCCAATTGTTTTATAATTTATGTTTTCCGATTTCGTACAAAAAAAGAAAATTAATAAAGAATCCAAATTGGTTAACACCTGGTATTAGACGGTGTAGCCAGATAAAAAGACAGTTGTTGTGGCACCATAGATTAAATCCATCTAAGATAAATGTGACGAAACTTAAAAGTTATTCAAACAGACTTAGGAGAATTATTAAATTGACACAATTAGCAAAGAATAATTATAAAATAGAGACAGCGTATAATAAATCAAAAATGACGTGGAAAATAATAAATGGAAATAGAAACAACTCTCCACCAGAGTATATAAAACAAATAAATTATAACGGAGCTACATTCACTACACCCAAAGACATAGCAAATACCTTTATCGACTACTTCATAAGCCAAGCAGAAAAACTTTCTACTGCTTCGACACAACTGACCACAGATAATAAAATAAATTTCTCTGCACAGTCAATGTTTTTGGCCCCTATCGTACCAGATGAAGTAAATAGAATTATAAAAGAGTTAAAAGATAAAAATAGTGTAGGATACGGCGATATTTCAACAAAGGTTCTAAAGTGTGTTTCAGAAATAATATCAGATCCTCTCAGCTACATAATTAATTTAAGTATTGAGTCTGGAACCTATCCCGATAAGCTGAAACCTACTGTCATAAAACCTTTATTTAAAAAAGACGATGAGAAAGACATTAAAAATTACAGACCAATAGCACTTATTCCGGTAATATCCAAGATATTCGAAAAATGGATCTATAGGTCCATAGACGGATACCTCAACAAACATAATATACTTGTGAAAGAACAAAAAGGATTTAGGAAAGATCATTCAATAAATATGGCAATATATGACTTTCTTAATGTTATCGTAGCTAACATGAATGAAAGAGTCCCAATAGCAGCAATATACATGGATATCACAAAGGCATTTGACCTGGTCAACCATGATATACTGTTGAGCAAATTAAATGCGTATGGGATAAGGGGAAATGTTTTATCACTTATAAATTCTTACTTAAAAAATAGAACACAACGTACAGAAATAAGTCGAATTTGTAAATTAAATAAAACCGTTATAAAATACATATCTAAAGAACGAAAAATATTTTATGGTGTGCCCCAAGGAAGTGTGCTAGGGCCTTTATTATTTCTTATATATATAAATGACTTTCCCCAGAATATACCCTATCCTATGACATTGTTTGCCGACGACAGTACTATCATTGTTAAACCTGACAAAAATAATAAAGACTTTGAAGCTGACATAATCAATGCACTACAACAAGCTGTTAACTGGTTAGAACATAACAACTTAATTATAAATTTGAAGAAAACAAAAATTATGAATTTTCGTCAAAGAGTAGCTAATTCGGAACTAAATGTAAGCTTTAATAATGAACAAATTGAAGAAGTTGCAAATACACAATTTTTAGGCTTAACAATCGACAATCAACTTAATTGGAAACAACATACTTCAATATTAATTAAAAAAATTAGTAAGTTTGCTTTTGCTTTGTATAAATTAAAGAAAGTAGTCAATCAAGCAGCGGCAGTCACTGCATACTATGGATATGTCGATTCTATACTACGCTACGGAGTCATGTTTTGGGGTAACTCCTGCAATAAGGACATGGTGTTCAAATCGCAAAAAAGATGCATAAGAGCTATTACCGGTATAAAAATAACTGATAGCTGCAAACCTTATTTTGTATTGTTAAAAATAATGACTTTACCTTGCTTGTACATATTTGAGACTGCTTTATTTGTTAAAAAGAACATGCATCTATTCAGAAAAGCATCTGAACATCGCTATAAAATGATCAGACAAGAATATAGACATGAATTATGCGTTCGACCATCAAAGACCGCTTTCATGCACAAAAGCATACTTTGCATGGCCCCAAAAATATTTAATAAATTACCAAATAGAATTAAGGACCTAAATATTATTCAATTTAAAAACAAATTAAGACATCTATTATTGGAAAAATGTTATTATTCTATTGACGAATTCCTTAATGATAAATTGTAAGATATTTGACATTGAAATTTATAATATTTTTGACATTGAATTATTATCTTTATTTCCATCCCTTGTTTTTTAAATTATTATTATTATTTTTTTGTACTCAATTGTAAATGTTTTGCTTGTTTTTTTGTGACCTATCTTTATAAGTTATTTCGTGTTTTTGTTGTAATTATTTTATTTTAATATGTTGATTATTCTTTTTTTTTATATAATAATTACTAAATAAGTGAAAAAGTGTACACCGTTAAGGTAGATTTTTGAGGAACTTATTATTTATTATTGACATCTCATGTAAAATGTACCAAAAATCACACAAAATAAATGAATTTGAATTTAAAGATTCCTGGTGCGACCCAACTTTCAAGAACCACAAGAATGCCGATTTGGCTCCCTTTTGTTTTCGTGGGATCTAGGGCTGACCCTCAGTTACCTAGACATAAGAGTGGCTCCCCGCACAGGCTGACTCGCTGCAAGCACAGTGCCCTCAGGGTGCACGTGTGTGCCCTCAGTGAGCGCGCGAGCACGGGTGCGTGTGACGCTTCTAATGGCGCGTCTGACACCTCCAGTTCTGACAGATCTGCGCTCTGGAAATAATAATAACATCGATTATGAAAAAAAATGGCCATCACGAAACGTCCGGCAGAATAAAATTAAACCTATAAATTCGTATTTAAATTACATTTTTAAATATTTAATATATAAAACAATATAAAAAATAATAACCATAAAATAGTATAGCCTCACTCACAACAATCGTTCCAAATCAAACTATATTTTAATCAAATCAAATCAAATCAAATCAATTCAAAGCATTTATTTCAAGTAGGCCAGTTACAGGCACTTTTGAATTGTCGAAACAAAGATAACAATTAAATGTAGCTACAGTCCCAGTCACAAGGCATAAAAACTGTGAAAGTACTGTAGTTGCCCATTCCCTATCGTAGATCTCTATGGAGAAGAACGGGCAAGAAACTCCATGGACACTCTTTTAAATCAGCAAATTGTTACAAAATCTTGGTTACATCATTCATGTTGAGATGGTACACTATGTGAGAACGATGTAGCAAGATGTGCACATTAAAAGTGTCCACAGTAAAAACAAAAAAGACAATTAAAAAAATAAAAATAATTAATTCAAATAAGCCGTGGCAACTAAGAGATGACCAGTCACACTGACAGCGCCCGTTCACGAACATGACGCATAGATCAGCACCATTCAACTCAACCATTTTGAAGGGAACTAAATGATCCGACACACGCGCCACCATCAGCGAGACATTTGAGTGAGCATGACATACTCTCAACCGCCAGGGCACATTCAGGTCAAGAAAGGACGTAGGTTTCCAGTGAACGATAGCTTTTTAACACATACACACATCAAAAGTGTCTAGGGATCAAGCATTTTTATGTGGATTTCTTGAGATTGAGATGTGGCTTTGTAATAAATTTATGATTTTATAAATTTATATGGATCCTTTTTGGTGCATTTCATAATTTGAATCAGGAACTGTGAATCAAATTCGAGTTAAAGATGAAAATCAGCTGTCAATATTTTCCCTATAAAAACATACAACGCATTGAAGACATTATTAGTGCTACTGTTTCCCTACTACTGATTAAAACCAACGTTATTATGGAGCGGCGACGTCATTTAAGCAGGGAAGAAATGCTCAGAGCCGAGCCAACGTACTGTGGCTTTAGCTCTGAATACAAGTCAGAGTGTTATCAGTCGACTTTGGACACGTTACCGAAGCACTGGTACCGTGGCTGAGCGCCATGGAGGACGGTATCGCTGCACCACACGGAGACAAGACCGATACATTCAAATCTTAACTCGAAGAGCTCCAACAATAACCGCCATGATGTTAGCCGTGAGGCTTCATCACTCTTCAGGGAACTTAATTAGCGACCAAACAGTCAGAAACCGCTTGCATGAAGTGAACCTTCATTCCCGAAGACCGCTACGGGTACCACCTATAGCAATGCACAATCGTAGGATACGATATCAATGGGCTCTTGAACACAGAAATTGGGCAGAAGAACAATGGCGTTTCGTGTGCTTTTCTGATGAGTCTCGTTTTGGTATGAGACCGGATACAAGACGTATACGACACTGGAGAACCCCTGGACGCCAACAGCGATTAAAATCCTGCCAGGAAGTCCATCCTTATAGTGGTGGAACCATCATGGTATGGGCGGGTATTTGGATCGGCGGAAGAACTGAGTTGATTTGGATCAGAGGCAACCTCAACGCTCAAATTTATGCTGAGACGATTGTATCAGACGTCATCGTTCCTCTACAAGTGCAAATCGGTCCCTTATTTCAGTTAATGCATGATAATGCACGACCGCACACCGCAAGAGTTGCAAGACAGACTCTCGCCGCAGCTAACATCAATGTCCTGCCCTGGCCTGCTCAGTCGCCAGACTTGAATCCGATTGAGCATGCATGGGATATGCTACAGAGAAGAGCTCTGCCGAATATGGAGGGTATCCAGTCGCAAGAAGACCTTTTTTTGTTGTTGCAACGAACATGGGCGGCCATTCCACAGCGTGATTTGGATGAACTCATTTTGAGTATGCCAAACCGATGTTCTTGTGTTGTTAGTGTTCGCGGTAGAAACACGGATTATTAATTGTTTAAGTTACCCAATAAAATTTTAAAGAAAACTGTTATTTCAGTCTTTTTTTCGAACTTTTGTGTTAGTGGTTCAAATGTCAAAAATCCCTTTATTAGGAAAATGGCAAATTTCTTTATTAATGCAAAGGTGACTTGGTTTATCGTTACTGTGACAAACGAAAACACTTTATTTGATGAATCCTTAAAGAAAATTTTAATTAATATCAATCAGGAGAAAAGTTATTGCAAAAATATATGTTGATCCCTAGACACTTTTGATGTGTGTAGTTCTCACACAATATGGGCTTTATATAATACTAAAGAGATTGATTCTATACAATGCAAAGATAGTTGTACAATCTTCAGCAGCTCCAACAATACTATTTAGTGTTATCAATTTGTGCGTCCCTGTCCTTGTGGAGCAGGACCGGCATTGAGCCAAGCATTTTTATCAACGATATAATCGTTCAACTTGTAATATGCTTGCTTGCAAAGTGTGCGTTTAATGCATGTTTTAAATTTCGTCTCATTGAGTTCAAGAATACTTTGTGGAATTTTATTATAGCATCTCAAACAGTACCCCATGAAAGATGAGTCTACTTTAGCGAGTCTGAAGCCTGGCTGAACTAATTGGTTCCTATTTCTAGTACCACCTATTATTTATATATTATTATTTTTTTTTTTTTTTTTATTTATTATTTTCTATTTCTAGTAGTAGTGTGTCTGTCACCTCTTTTACTAAAAAGATGCAGATTTTTTCTTACGTACATTATGTTTTCATAGATGTATTGACAATGTACCGTCATGATGTTAATGTCCTTAAACAGTTCCCTTAGAGAGTCGCACCTACGAAGATTATATATGGCTCTGATGGCTCTTTTTTGCAGAATAAATATAGACTGAATGTCTGCAGCCCGTCCCCATAACAAAATGCCATAAGACATTATACTATGAAAATAACTAAAATAGACCAGTCTAGCGGTAATGGTTAATGGGAAAAGGTCGATTTTGCGTGGCATAGGGGAGGCATCACGCCACGACAGCCACGACTGCCATCTTCCGTCACGGCATACGAGTTGGTTTTACTGCCTAGGCGCGCATATAGATCACATAAAAAAAAAAAATATAAGTGAGCTGTTGGATTCAAACTGCTCGACTCAGCGCTGAAACTTGTCTCCAGCATGAGCCGAACACTGCCGAAGATTGCCAAGAACTGCGGAGCCCCTACAAGGCAACGTTCTACTCACCGCTCCTGCATCGTTTAATCTCTAAATATATTATTCTTTATTATTATCTCTAAATATATAAAGGGTGTAACAAGACCCTTAACGAAGCCAAAAGGCACTTGTTCTCCCCGTCATTGCGATCATTTTTTTTTTGTTCTTGCATCTGCACCTTACCTTCTAGTTACGGATATATTGGGGGTCAAAGTTCCAACTTTTTCAAAGTTTTTTTTTATATACTATTTTTAATGTAAGATTATTACTTTAAACAACTCCACGAGCCCCGTACTATTCAATCCATCCATCAGCACAATGTTTTGAGTGCGTTACATTGAGTTCTACCGTAAAACGTGATTTTTCATCCCAAAAAAATAGTAATTTCCTAATGTTTGCGTAAAGTTACTTAGTTTGACGTACAGAATGCTTGGTCGACGGCTTCGTAAAGGGTCTTGTTACACCCTGTAGAGATAAATTAATCTCTTTTAGCCGTCATCTCCGAAGTCCTCTCTTGTCTAGCTATACTATCTTTCCCAGAAGCTATCCAATGTTTCTTTGGCCTCTCAATAGTCAATCAGAATATGCTATATTACCTTTTTGATCATCCTCGAGGCAGCCTGCCAGCCCCTGATCCCGAACTGACGCGGGCCAGTGATAGACAACACCGTAGCGCTCTCGTAGTACTCTATCATGTCAAATATCGCCTCCTGGAATATTCAGAAATATTTCTATTATTGTATTGCTTATTTAGGGCTCATGGCTATTTCTAGTTAGATTTTAGAGAAGACTATCCGAAATTTACCGAAGATCGCCGAAAACTGACGAAGACCAATTGTGTTCACCCACCGCTCCTTCATTGTCTATCGTGGCATTTTCAATCTCGACTCTTCAAAACTGTACTACTCGCATGACGGCTTTCAAAGCGTCTCCAGCGCGGTCCCTGATAGGGAACATTCGCCAACAACAGCCGAGCAGTGTCGAAGATTGACGAGAACAGACGAAGTTTTTGTAACCAATAATGTACTCACGTACTATCGTAGCATGTCGTTTGTTCACTAGAAGAACTGATGGGACGCTACCGAAAACGGCAAACTATTAGCTCAATTCGACACGCTAGGGAGAAGAAGTGGCATGTTCGATCGCGATTCTTCTGAACTCTATTTTATCACCGTCCCCAGCACGAGCCGAAAGCTGACAAAGGATAACCCAGGTGCGACCCAACCTCTGGTTAGACCCTACAGAAGACTACCCGAGATTTACCGAAAATAGGCGAAATCTAACGAAGGCCAGTAGAATTCTACTCACCACACCTTCATAGTCTATCCTGGCATGTTCAATCTCGACTTTTCTGAACTGCACCTTCCGCATGACAGCTGCCAAAACGAGCCGATCACTGCCGAAGGTTGCCGGAAACAATCGAAGCCTTACCTAGCCCTACAAGGCAAGGCTACTCACCGCTCCTTCATCGTCTATCGTGGCATGTTCAATCTCGAGTCTTCTGAACTGCACTTTCCGCAGGACAGCTTCCAAAGCGTCTGCCGGCGCGGGCCCTGATAGGGAACATTCGGCCAGCGTGAGCCGGGGGGCTCGTGCGGCCCCACCGATCGTACCGTCTGGTAACTCCTGGAAAATAAGACAGATGGAGTTAGTAACCTATAGCGATTTTGTTGCCAGTAGAACAATACTTGCATTTGTGACTTAGGCTAGCGTTTAGGAGCTATTCGATATATTCAAAGAGTGTTGATTCTCAGCTTTATTCGGAAAGATATTCTTGATTTTTCTACCGTCATCGGTTCGATTACGCAGCGACGTCAAAAATGCTTTTCGAAGTTTCGGCTATTCAGAACTACCTTGGCTCCAAGTTCCAACCAACTTACTCTCGTCAATCGTCAACAGTCAGAAGTGTGACTTTACAGGAAATAGTGCCTACCTATGCAATTCTGAACGTGTTGGTTGGTCTCTGAATGTTCCGGTTTCATTTTCAGGTCATAATTAACACTGCCAACCCTGGTTTGGCAAAATATTTTTAGTCACAACTAATACTATGATAGGCAAATCACCGGAAAGATTTGGAAAGGAATGGGGGAAGCCTTTAGCCAGCACTGGATCAGAACACGCTAGACAGAAAAATATATATATTCGGGAGATAGACAACCAATTTTTTTAACATCATTCATCATCTGATTCTGCCAAAGTGCACTGCAGTCGGTATCGCCATCGCCACATCACACGGTGGCCCGTGGCTGCCCGCTACCAGACCCTGACCATCCTTACTAATATTATAAATCCGAAAGTAAGTTTGTTTGTTTTGTTACCTTTTCACGCATAAATGAATGAACCGAAACGGACATAGGGTACCTTTCATCCCGAAAAAAGTACTGTTCCCGAGGAAAACAGCAATAACGTTCTTATGATAATAGATGGCGCCACTTGTCTTTCGACTCATGATTGAATTATATTATTACAAGCAGAGTACAACCCGAATTGGTTGTCAAATTCTAAATTAACGCGAGCGAAGCCGCGGGCAAAAGCTACTAGACTGTAATGCCAAGTACAAATGGTGAAATGTCACACATAATGAATTGTCCAGACTTAGGCCTTGCAACATGAAATGTAACACTGGGCGTGTTTGCTTCAATGTGTTCTACATTTCCTGTTTCTATTTTTCCAATCTGTACCGGGGAAAATCAAAACAAATTAAAAAAATTAAGTATCTGTTTGTTATTTCAAAATATCAGCTTTTTACTGAATGCATATGAAAGTATTTATCTATACTTAATATTAAAAGCTGAAGAGTTTGTTTGGTTGAACGCGCTAATCTCAGGAACGACTGTTCCAAATTGTGTTCTTTTTTTTTGTATTGGATAGCCCATTTATCGAGAAAGGCTATAGGCCATATACAATTACGCTACGACCAAAAGGAGCGGAGCATCAATGAATAATGTTGCAAAACGGGCTGATGTTTTTGGAATACTTAACTAGCAGGAAGCTCCTTTCATTTTAGGAAAAGGATTAGGGTTACATGCAACACACAACACAAAACACACACACAATACACAACATACACACACACTAACAAAAAAACACAAACAACACACACACAAACACGCACACAACACCCACACATTCACAATATTTTTTCTTTCTTTCAAAAAAATTAAATTGCTTGAAATTGTTAACAAACTCTGATTCAAATTGGGAAGTAATATTTTAATAATTATTTCACGCGGACGAAGTTTGAAGGCAACAGCTATTTAAAGATATCTTACCCGTATCTGCTGCACCACAGAATCGATGCATGGCGTGCTATGTCGTCGGCACGCCTCCAAGTATTCGGCCGCAACTTGCGACTTCGTCGTCGACGGCACTGTGGACAACCAGAGGAATGTTCAATTAATAATGGTTACATGGATACATTTTAACACATCTATATCTTCAAAAATTGCTTTACGTTAATACTTGAACGCTCCCTTTGTTATATAGGAGCCCCCCCTTAAATATTTAGTTTATTTTGTTTCTAGTATTTGTTATAGCAGCAACAGAAATTCATCATCTGTGATAATTTCAACTGTCTAGCTATCACGGTTCATGAGATACAGCCCGGTGACAGAAGCCAGACAGACAGGACAGTGGAGTCTTCCACAGTGGGTCCCGTTTTTACCACTTAAGTACGGAACTCTAAAAAAGGAACATACATGTATACACAGGCTGATAAACACACTGCCCTACTTTGGGTCGCACAGTCGGGTAAAAAGGTTTTCATTCACAAAACCACAGCAAAAATGTCATAAAAACGCGATGTTTTACAGGTAATGGTAGGTCAGTGTGAGTTCTGACGTCATGCACTTTTTATGCTCAAGTGCTTGCCTTACTCAGTGACTGTCAAAGTTTTCAAATTTTTCAAGTTAAGGTGCTCCTTTGTCATAGAAGCCTACAGATGCTGTGTAGCAAAGAGCTAGAAAACATCACTTTCTGTGCTAAAAGACAAGCGAGAAAGACCCCTGAGTTTGTTTCTAAGTGTCTTTTATAGTCAGATATAAAAGACATTCGTTTAAAAGATAGAAACAAGAGCGATCACTTTTATTAGCGTTAACGTCTAACGGCATTTTTAACCCAGTCAAATTAGGGGTTTCACCTCAGAATGACAGATAATAAGCTGTAAACTCGTATACACCTTCATTTTGGCCTTCTAAAAGTTGCCTCAATAGTCTCATAAAATCTCGTGTCTGCGTCGTAAGTTATTCAAGGTCAAAGGTCACAAAAATCAGTTTTTCGTGATTATCTCGGTTTCTATAGCTCCAATGATGGTAACATGTACTGTAAAATTGTAGAGCATACATTTTGCGACAAATTTTGCTTCGAATTTTTTTTGCGACCGTTTTTGAGGTAGAGCATATAAGTCGTGTTTCAAAAATGGTTGAGAATGGCATGATTTAGAACCCCAGGAATGGGGTTGGGTGCTGCAAAATGAGCTCCTGGAGCCAATAACAACAATATTACCACCAGCTCCTGAGGAATTACTTAAAAGCGTTATCGTCTTACGGCATTTCAAACAAACTTTGAACTCATTTGTTTTCGAAATGACTGAACCGATTTTAATGAAACTTCTTACGCAGAAGCAGGATACATATGTTTAAAAAGTTGACAGAGAAAATTTTCGAAAAATCGTGTTACAGCTAAATTAGACCGATTTTAGACTTTCCATAGAAACTGAAACATCCAATTATCTTTTTTTTTTTAAAGACATTTCGACAATGTTCTCCGTCAACTTTTTAGACCTATATATCCTGCATATGCGTATGAAGTTTCATTAAAATCGGTTCAGTCATTTCGAAAACAAATGAGTGCAAAGTTTGTATGAAATGCCGGAAGACGTTAAAACGCTCTTAACGATAGATAAGTTGCAAGTATACCTAAGTTGCTTTTTTTTTGTGAATGGCATGTAGGATGCCATTCACAAAAAGGTCAAGGACTCTCTGTTTGGTCGCTTATATCTTCGAAACTCCACGATTGATTTTTATACAGTTTCTCCAAATGCCAGAAGCGTTATGAGCAACTTAAATTAGCATATGACCCGCTTCTACTGGTGCAACGGCACCATGGTCGTGGCAAAATATTAACAGCCGCTCGGGTCGATCGTTAGGTTAAGCTGCGCTTGCCTAGGTTGGTCTGTGGATGGGTGACCACCCATTACATACCGAGTTTCCTCCGTGCCTCGGAAAGCACGTTAAGCCGTTGGTCCCGGCTGTCATCTGTAGATCTTTGACAGTCGTTACAGTTAGTCAGTGGCCCAAAAAGTCTGACAACCAGTCTCACCAAGGGGTATCGTATTACCCAGTACAAGCTGGGTTGTGGAGGTCAGATAGGCAGTCGCTCCATGTAAAATACTGGTATTCAGCTGCATCCAGTTAGACTGGAAGCCGACCCCAACATAGCTGGGAAAAGGCTAGGCAAATGATAATGATGAAGCGGATCGCTTTTTTATTAAAATCTGAACATTCACATGAATTTAAATAAAATAAAACCTGACCTATATTCCGCATTGTCCTTTCAATGACTCATACTTTACCATTGAGATTGCATCACGGGGTGGTCTCGCTGACGTCACTTTTAGGATCGGTTCACACCAAGACGCAACGCCACGCGACGATGCTTGAAGAGGCTAGTTGTTTTGCGTGAAGTAGCGCGGCCCTGCCAGACGCAGCGCGACGCGACGCCGCGAGATGCATTGCGAAGCCGCGTTAACACGTGATGCGATTGCCTAAACTGGTGTTTTATTCCGCCCATGGGCCTCTGACTTGGTTTTCCATGCCGTAGAAGTATTTCTCAGGCATGCTGGTTTCCTCAATAATGGTATCAACGATTATCCCTTCCCTTTATTACAAAAGATTTATTGTCGTTTCGAGTACTTCTTTCTTATGTGCTATCGTCGGTTTTTTCATTTGTCGGTTTAATCGGGATTTTGACGGGGACGTCGTGTCTACGCAAGCATCGCTGAGTCTAGCTGTACCTCAAAAAGCCTCCAGGCGTAGCGCGACACCGTGAGACGTATTCGAATTCTCTCATTGAAATGTGTGCCTTTGGATGTACTAAATAAACTTCTATATTGTATCGGTATCTTAGAAAAATCGCGCCTCGTCTCGGTGTGAGCTGGCCCTTATTGCATACTATACAGATAACCGGGTTTATGTCTGAATTAACGACATCTTGAAGCGAATGCTGACGTCACGTTTCATAAGAGCTTGTGGAGATTTTATAGAAAGTTCTGTTTAACTTTAAGCGCTTAACATAGATTCTGCATATTATGCGTGAACCTAATACATTTATTTTTATTTGCTTCTTAGCTTTTTGGTCGTAGTCAATCACCAAACTAACTGACTCAAATAATAGCTGTTTAGAAGAGTTTTATGTTGGGGTTTCTCTTCATCATCATATCAGAAAACCGAAAAAGAAGCTAACCGACAATGCTCTGGTGATAGCGCGGAAGAGGTGGAAATGGAAACGGAGTGGTCATTTATGCCGCAGATGTGGGAAATGACTGATGTTATTTTGTGTAATGTTCCCACTGCTGGGGCACACGGCCTCCTCTCTATAAGAGGGAATGGGCGAATCCACCACGCGGGCCCAGTGCCGGTTGGTAGATGTCACATGTCTTTTAATTTTTGGTTCTAGGACATGCCGGTTTCCTCACGATGTTTTCCTTCACCGATTTTAGAGCAGTGGTGATGAAATAAATTACACAACCGTCACCACTGTTCCTTACAATCACACACACAATCAAAAGCATTTTATTAAAATTAGGTTGAGAATAAACACCTTTTAAGGTGGAAGCGCAAGGGTAGAACGCGAAATTCAATTTTCTTAGATTTTTTGAAAAATGCAGGTCTGTTTCAGGTTGGATGTTGATGAAAAATGAGTCGCGCCAGTAACACGTATGTAGCTACAGAATTATATTCATTAAAATCATCAATACAACCCTCTAAGTTCATTTAACCCCATTGAATGACTTTTTCATGAAATAGTTACAGAATAGGGTTAAGTGAATTTTGAGGGTTGTATTGATGATTTTAATGATTATAATTCTATAGCTACATACGTGTTACTGGCGCGACTCATTTTACATCAACATACAACCTGAAACAGACCTGCAAATTGAAAGTAACGTAAGAAAATTTGAATTACGCGTGCAACCCTTGCGCTTCCACCTTAAAGGTGTTTATTCTCAACCTAATTTCAATAAATTGCATTTGATTGTGTGTGATTGTGAGAAACAGTGGTGGCGGTTGTGTGATTTATTTCATCACCACTGCTTTCAAAACGATTAAGGAAAACATCGTGAGGAAACCGGCATGTCCTAGAACCAAAAATTCGAAGACATGTGACATCTACCAACCCGCACTGGGCCCGCGGTGGATTATAGCCCACTCCGTCTCATAGAGAGGAGTCCGCGTGTCCCAGCAGTGTGAACATTATAGGCTGATAATGCTTTTGATTGTATATGATTCGATTTTTGATTCCTATGCGGCAGTGACCACCGTGTTCTAGTTTCCCCATACAGTAACAGTTTGAGAATCACTACATGGGAGTGTATAACCAAGCATGGTGTATGAGTATGACTCACGTCCAGAAATAAACACAAATAATAATAAAATGTAGGTCAATTGTTATTATTACATGGTAAATATATTCATAATATTTGCTTTGCAAAGGATAACTTCGTGGTAACTGAGGTATCGCGTAGGATACGAATCGGGTTCTTAGTTTCTGTTCCTATGTCTAGCGGTGTGACCATCGTACTGCCAAGTCATAGGTCTCGAGTTCGAACCCAAGACCTCTGATTTTTCGGATTCAAGTGCGTATTATATAATCATCACTTGCTTCGGTGAATGAAAACATCGTGAACCAGCATGCCTGAGAGATATTTCTCGACGGTATGTAAAGCCAAGTCAGAGGCCCATGGGCGGCATAAATACTCTCGACACCAGGTTAGGCACTAACCGCACGATAAAGAAGAAGAAGTTCCTATTCTTTGTTTCTTTTCAATACACTCCGGAACAAATATTTGTATAGCCTACAGGTAGTTGTTCCGTGTCTGGCTGTTTGTGTGAGATTAAATGTTTGTAAACGCACCCACGATACAGGAGAAATTCATAGAGTGGGGTAACATTTAAAAAAAAACTCCCGCAGATACACTAACAGCCGTACAGTTTGGTCGATTTTGAAGGTAGAGCAACGTTTGCCAAGGCCTGTCAGTGGATGGGTGACCATCCATTAGTTATTAAGACCCAATAGCCCAAAAGTCTGACAACCAGTATTACCAAGGGGTATCGTACTACCCAGTATCGGCGTCGCGGAAGTCAGATAGGCAGCCACTCCATGTAAAATACTGGTATTCAGCTGCATCCAGTTAGACTGGAAGTCGAGCCCTACAAGAATAATTAGCCCGTGATTTCAGCTACTGAAGCCTTATCAAGGAAAGATCGATTTCCAATAAGCAGGCCACTAATTTGCGCCACGCAAAACTTTTCTGGTTTCCTCACGATTTTTTCTTCACAGTTTTGATAGCAATGGTCTCACCATCGCTATTATGACTTGCCTAGGAGAGGTGAAGGATGGCCACAGAAAAGATGGATGGATTGTGTGAGGAATGACATGAAAGAACAGTGAATGATAGCTTGATGGCTGACAAGGAAGAATTGACGAAGAAAACCAAAGCTTTTTTTTATATGCTTCATCATTAGTCAGGCATTCTTTCAGCTCATTACCAAATAGTTGCACTATTACTAAGCAACACATCGTAGCAATAGGGTTTATATGTTATTGCCCAAACCCGATTTCAGGTCAAACTAGTTTGTCCTAGGCCAAACCGGTTTACTGGTTTACCCTAACTAAATGGGTTAGGTTAGGCTGGTCACCAAAAACGCGCGAGCCGAGCGAGCGTAGCTAGCGGCGCGCGCCGCGGCAAAGGCCGGCGAGCGCCACATCCAAGATGGGCGCATAGTAATTGCTTCGTTTGGTTTAGACACGATAAACCAGTAAACCGGTTTGGCCTAGGACAAACTAGTTTGGCCTGAAATCGGGTTTGGCCGGTAACATATACAAGCAATAACAACTTTTTTTATTTCTTAAAAATGCCTTGTTTTGGCCCATAAAAACATTGTGGTATATTTGTTTAATTCTTACAACACTTTTTTTACAGTTTAATAATTTATGTAGCGTGTTTTTGGTGAAACGGAACGCAAACATAAAACGCATCGATTCCGGTAGTGACGTCAAATGATATGTTTCAAAGAAACACTTTTAGTTGAAAAGTACTAGGTTTCACTAAAATTTTACATTAATATTGTTATTGCAATTTTTAGTTATAGTAAAACTATTCTATTAAGGCAAAAAAAAAAACAAGCCATATAGCATATAGGTAAGTGACATCAAATGCTATGACATGACTAGCCGCGATAGTCATGGACGTTTGAACTGTCGTAGAAAATTGTACGAGTTTAATTTTTTTTTTCATGCGACAAGCAGTAGTTGAAATTAACTTTTAATTATTTTCTTGGGTTGATAGTACTGCATTTTATTGATTTAAGTGAAAAAAAATACATGCATATTCCTTAATCTGCTGACAACACAAAACGAATAGCGTGATAGAACACAATTGTAGATAATTAACAATAACACAAATTGAGTGGGAGATCTGTTATCATAATACATTATAGCAGTAAGGCTTGCTGCATAGTGTAATGTCAACACGATCATCTAACATTTATACAAATAAATAAAATTGAACTGTCTGTTTGTAATATCAAAATAACAGCTTTTTACTGAATGCATTTAAGAAAATATACACAGCACTTATAAAAAAACACTTTTTTTTTTCATTTTTGTCTTTCTGTTTGTTCCGGCTAATCTCCGAAACGGCTCGACCGATTTTGACGAGACTTTTACTGGCAGATAGCTGATGTTATAAAGTCTATCATATGGTACTTTTATTTTAGAAAAATAATTAGGTTTCCGTGCAAAATAATTAAAACCCTTGAAATTGTTAACAAAATCCGAATCAAAAAGAGACATCATTTTTTATAATAATTTCACGCAAACGAACGAACTTCTAAACGGATTTGGATGAAATTTGGCACACATATAATAGGTTGGGGAAAAAGTTTCTTCGCATTTTTTAAGAAAATTCAAAACATTTTTTAATATAGTTTATTTACATTTAACTAAAGTATGAAGGTACCATTTTGTTCGATAACTTTTTGCCATCTTGTAGGTAGGGACATGATCCCATTGCTATAGAAATTTTGGGACTTCTGATCAAAATACCGCGACGAGTGGTTTTGGCAGCCCTCTCGTGATGTTAACCTGACACTGCCTAAAGAATTCTGAAGAGACCGAAACAGGTGAAAATCTGAAGGTGCAAGGTCAGGACTATACGGCGGATGCATTAACACCTCCCATCCAAACTCTCTTAATTTTTGCTGAGTGGCTAAAGAGGTGTGAGGTCTAGCGTTATCATGATGAATAACCACACCCCTTCTGTTGATTAATTCCGGCCGCTTTCTCTCAACTTCTTGCTTTAATCTCATCAGTTATTCGCAGTAGAGTTCAGAATTGATGGTCCTGCCTGGTGGTAACAGCTCATAATGAGTAATGCCCTTCCAATCCCACCACACACACAGCATCACCTTGTTGCGAGTTAACCCGGGTTTCGCTACAGTCTGTGAAGCCTGACCGGCCTTTGACCACGACCTTTTTCGCACGTTCTTGTCGTACGTGATCCACTTTTCATCACCAGTTATCAGCTTCTTCAAAAAAGGTTCGGTTTCATTACGTCGTAATAAAGAATCACAAATGAGTACACGGTTCATGAGGTTTCTTTCAGTGAGCTCGTGAGGTACCCAAATATCGAGCTTTTTTGTGTACCCAGTTTTTTTCAAATGCGCCAAAACTGTTTTGTGGTCAATTCCCAGTTCTTCAGCTACGTCGTAACTACTGATATGCCGATCTTGCTCCACTTTTTCAAAAATGGCATCCATTTTATCCGTAATAGGGCGACCAGAGCGACGTGCATCTTTGACATCAAAATTTCCGGATTGAAAACGCTTAAACCAAATTTGTGCTACTCTCACAGACACTGCACTAGGTCCATAAACATCGCAAATTTTTTTCGCGGCTTGCGTTGCATTTTTACCTTTTTTGTAGTAAAATTTTAAAATGTATCGAATTTCTTCATTAGATTCAGTCATCTTGACGGTACGAAAAACAAATGAAAATCACACATTTTCCTAATTTGAATTTGGAATTATGTTCTTTAAAATATAAACTTTCAATGATACCAAAACCAGCCAGATACAAATAGTATAGCCAAAGAGATTTTATTACAAGTTCATACACACTATAATGCGAAAAGACTTTTTCCCCAACCTAATAGTTTATTGTCTGGATTAACGCATCATCATTTATTTATTTATTTAAACTTCATGTACAATAAATAAATATCGCTGGACATTACACACAGCGCCATCTAGGTGCCACACTAAGAGAACGAGGCTTGTGTCGTGGACACCAGATAGTTGATATTACTACATAGATACTTTTTGTTTGTAAATACATACTTATTATACATATAAACATCCATGACTCCATGCTCATCACACAAACAATTGCTCCTACCAGGATTCGAACCCGGGACCCTAAGAACGTAAGGCAGCCTCACTACCGCTGCGCCATTCGGGTCGTCAATACAACAATACAATACAACAATAGTGGTACATAGGCGGACTTAATGCCATAAGGCATTCTCTACCAGTCAACCTTTGGGTTCAATAAGAAAACGCTGTGGTAGGGAACAACAATATAAAAAAATATGTATATACAATGTGTAACAGAATAAACGCACAACCTCTTAAGGAGTCATTGTACTCATCATTATGAACAACTTTCACTATGGGACTAACCCCGAAATGCGAAAAAAAAAACAGCTGTTCAGTACATTTTGTCGAATTATGCGCACAGAAATGTATGGGGCAGTCGATTTTTTTTTTCGCGATTTCAGTTTTGGTCCCATAGTGAAAGTTGTTCATAATGATGAGTACAATGACCCCTTAAGAGGTTGTGCGTTAATTCTGTTACACATTGTATATGTACTTACAGTGCTACTAATACACAGAATACATACAAGATAAACTAATAAATATTATAACAAATACCAAAATATAAAACGAAAAAACCTAGTAATAATTACCGTGACTCGACTTCAAATCATCATCATCATCTATCATACTTCATCATCTGCGTAGCCCTTTCCTAACTATGTTAGGGTCAGCTTCCAGTCTAACCGGAAGCAGCTGAATACCAGTATTTTACACGTAGCGACTCAACATCCCAGTTAGTAGTCGTTTAGTTCCCTTCAATATGGTTGAGCTGAATGGGGCTGATGCATGCGTCATGTTCGTGGACGGGCGCTGTCAGTTGGGACTGGTCATCTCTTAGCTGCCACGGTTTATTTTAACTACTTTGTTTTTAAATTGCTGATAGTTATAATTCTGGACGCTCTTAATGTGCACGTCTTTCTACATCGTTCTCACATATATGTATAATCTCAACATGAATGATGTAACCAAGATCTTGTAACAATATTTTGATTGAAAATAGTGTCCATGGAGTTTCTTGCCAATTCTTCTCCATAGAGATCTACGCTTTGGAATGGGCAACTACAGTACTTTCACAAGTTATTATGCCTTGTGTCTGTGACAGTAGCTTCGCCTTTGTTTTTCTGACTTTCAAAAGTGCCTGCTAAGGTCTAATTGTGAGTTTTTGAGTTTGAGTACTGGAAAATTCGAAACCGCTTGGTAAATCTGGTTGTAAGACTTTCGGACCACTGACTACTAAACATGACTGTCAAAGGTCTACAATTCAATTACACTTACTAACTACACGACTGTCAAAGATCTACAGATGACAGCCGGGACCAACGGCTTAACGTGCTTTCCGAGGCACGGAGGAAACTCGGTATGTAATGGATGGTCAATCGATCATCCATCCACCTGGCAGACGATGAGTGTGTACTAACCACAAAGACCCTAAATTCCAATGGTCACGTGAACTAGCCCTAACAAAAGCTATCAACGTATGCTCGGCAATACTCGGCATGACATCACAGCGACTTGTGACCTTGTGTGTCAGTGCCAAGGACATTGGACAAGGGTGTCTTAAACTGGCATACAAAACACGCAGCACATTAAAATAATCCCGCCACTCATCAAAATCTGCCATAAACAATGATAGCCTAGTGGTGTGACCCTTGGACTGTGTCAAGTCATGGGTCTCTAGTTCGAACCCAAGACACGCACCTCTGATTTTTCGGATTCATGTGCGTATTATACAGGGTATAACAGGACCCTTCACGAAGCCGTCAACCAAGCATTATGTACACCAAATTAAGTAACTTTACGTAAAAATTATTGCTGAGAAACGACTTTTTTTTTTGGGGTGAAAGAATACGTTTTACGGTAGGACTCAATGTACCGCACTCAAAACATTGTGCTGATGGATGGATTGAATAGTACGGGGGTCGTGGAGGTGTTTAAAGTAAAAATCTTACATTAAAAACACGTATTTGAAAAAAAAAAAACTTGTGAAAAAGTTGTAACTTTGACCCCCAATATCTCCGTAACTAGAAGGTTCCCAGGTATAGTCTGGAACTCTACACTCTCTACTCGAATATGGCTGGACCGATTTGGATTATTATTTTTTTAGTTTGAAGGGTTATACTTCCCAGGTGGTCCCATGATCATCAATTCAGGATCTGATGATGGGATCTTGGAGAAATAGAAAGGACTCACTTGAAGCGATTTGGGTAGTTTATGGAAGAGTACTTTCTCGGAGTGGTCCCATTTCAATTTGGTGAAGATCTGATGAAGAACTTCGGAGATAGGCAACGGAACTCCTCAATAAATGATAGCAAATGGACTGGGATTGCTGAAATCTCATGTTTGTCTATTGTTTTTTTTTACATGGAGCGACTGCTGATCCGACCACCAACCACACTTATTAGGCAAGACGACACTCCTTGGTAAGACCAAAGGTTAAATCGAAATCCGGAGCGTACGAAGGTCTTCGATATTGGTAATCGCGTTATGGAACTCAAAGGGAGTTGGGCAGGACACCTAGCAAGGCGCGGTGATGGCAGGTAGAGTAAAGCTGTGACCGAATGACGTCCAAGGACTGGAAAGAGAAGTGTTGGTCTTCCGGCGGCGAGATGGGCAGACGACATTGTTGCCAACGCGGGAATATCGGGGGTTGACTGGTAGAGAATGCCTAATGGCATTAAGTCCGCCTATGTACCACTATTGTACATGAAGTTTAAATAAATAAATAAATAAATAAATAATATCCTGGATGAGACTGGTACAAGAGCGTGGAGCTTGGCACAAGCAAAGAGAGGCATATACCCAGCAGTGGGTGAAGTCAGGCTGTGGAGGATGATGAAGCACAATCAGCCTAGAACGTTCCCACAGCTGGGCGACAGGCCTCCTCTCCATGAGAGGGCTAGGATCCAAACCGCGGGCCCAGCGTGAGTTGGTAGACGTCGAATGTCTTCGAATTTTTGGTTTAACCAGTCAGCGGTTTCTTCACGATGTTTTCCTTCACCGTTTTCAGAACAGTCGTATTGAAATCAGAAACACAAAGAAAAGCTGGCCTTGTTTCAAATTCAGCCTACAGCTAGGCAACAAATGTTCTAAAACTCAACTCATTTATTTCAATTAGTTAGACCATTACAGGCACTTTTGGATGTCAGAAAAACAAAGAAAGCGACGCTACAGTCTCAGACACAAGGCATAATATCTTGTGGAAGTACTGTTTTTGCCCACTCCAAAGCGTATTTCTCTATGAAGAAGAATGGCTAAATAATAGCATACTGTTGTCCAAACACCAAAAACTTGCCAAGTCACGTAATTACAGCAACATCGTCCATTACTCGAGAACCACCCTATTCATCATACGTAGGCGTAACGAAAACATCGAATAGTAAATGATATAGTGACGAGGGCTTCCGCAAGAGTGACCTCATCGTAGCGACCTTGAAGTGTGTCAAGTTCAATGGTATAGGTACTTATTTAGGGGTGGTCCGTGCCACGTGTAATCAAGCATCGATAGGGAACAGGGCTCGGAAACCAGAAACGAAATGATTGCGGTTTAGGTTTCGGTTACCGGTGTTTTAACCGGTTAATGGGAGAACCCGTTTTTTACAAATTCCGATTCTGTTGAGCGAAATTAACCGGTTAATTTGAGATTCGGCGGTAAGCAGAATAAGAGTTTTACCTACTACGCCATCTACAATAATAAAGCTCTCGGTCTAGTCGCTCTACGCCAACGAATAACGCACTCACAAGCAGATTGTGTTCGACCGCGCTCGTAGTTTCGTTTTAATTGTCGTGAGTCCAATAAAATACTTGCATGGAGTCTGAGTAATACCGGTTTATTTAGGTTATTGCGAGTATTAAAATAAAATGTTCAGCAAAAACAAAAAAAAATGATTAAGTGATTAAATCCAAAATGATTTAGGTTTAGTCTAAACCGTTTTTGTAATTAACCGGTTAAGCTAAGAACGATACTATAACGGTTTTATGAACAATATTAACCGGTATTTCAAAACCGGTTCCAAGTCCTGATAGGGACACATCAGCACTACACTGAATCAGCATAACGTCACCTCAATTTTAGGGTTCCTTACCCAAGGGGTAAAACCGGGACACGAATCACGTTAAAAATTTAAAACTCTTAAAATGGACTTTGTGGTCATAAACATACAAGACCATTTTAAGAATTTAAAATTTTTAACGTGATTCTTATTATGATTCTGATAAAGCTTCCATTTTAGGCCCACAGGCTGTATCTCATGAACCGTGATAGCTAGACAGTTGAAATTTTCACAGATGATGTATTTCTGTTGCCGCTATAACAGCAAATACTAAAAACAATAAAATACATATTTAAGGGGAGATGTTTGTCGTATGGGGGGCCCATACAACAAACGTTTTTTTTTCTAGATAATGGTACGGAACCCTTCGTGCGCGAGTCCGACTCGCACTTCGCTGGTTTTACAACCTGATGCTGTGCTTTAGGCTGCCTGTCCACTGCAATGCAGAGGAGAGGAGCGGACTGGACCTATACAAATGTTGACCAATAAAATTCGTCGGCGTCAGTACAGGAACCTTTTTTTTTTCGTATGGGAAATCATCTAATGACCCATCCCCCTCTGCGCGGAGCGGAAGGGAGTGTCAGACTTGTACTGACTACAACCCATCCATGCTCCTTCTTTTAACCTTTATGTCCCAGGGCCACGGTATCTCTTTCGAACAGTCCCGCAACCCTGGCAGGTATCGGCTCTTTCGGACGCTTTCCCGTTTGCTGACATCTCACGAACGCGCCGTCGACACGACCTGTCGTAATAAGCAGGACGGACGGCGAGCTAGCCCATTACTCGTCCACAGGCCCGCGAGTGCAGGACCCTGGAATCTACGTTTTTTGGCGAAATACATTTTTTCATCAAAATTGATAAAAGTAGCCTGTCATATCCGCCATATTGCAAAACATTGAGATGGCTAGTCAGCACGCACGGTCGGTAAAACAGACGTAATCAAGGACCTTCGACGTAATTAAAACAGTGTTTAGCTTCTCCTGTAAAAAAGTTGTTGAGCATTTACAAGGTCCAGCACTGACGCCGACGAATTGCATAAAATCTAAACGCCGTCCCGCTCTCCTCATTTTATGCAATTCTATCGGTCAAAAATCGTCAAGCTCCTCTCTGTCATCTCTACTCCAATGGACAATCAACCTTAGGGATCGACCATTAATACCGCTAGGTTTTTAGGCCACTTTATTACATTCCTCCCTCCAGGTGATCTAACGTCAGCGGGTCCAAAATGAATGAATCACGTTAAAATCCTTAAAATGTTCACAAACGCAGTTTATATTCTACGAATTGTAATGTAATTTATATTACGAGTATTATCCTATTATGATTCTTTAAAAGCGGCGATTTTAGGCTCCCAGCTCCCAGGTCGTCATCATCTGCCTAGCCTTTTCCCAACTATGTTAGGATCGGCTTCCAGTCTTACCGGATGCAGCTGAATACCAGTATTTTACATGGAGCGACTGCCTATCTGACCTCCACAATCTAGTACTGGGTAGTACGATATCTCCTAACATATCCAACACCAGGTGTATTTTTTTGAGAATTTTTACTTACGCATCTGCAGACTGTATTTTCCATGTGCAAAAACCCTCTCATTTATCATCAAATATACATTCGAAGGCTTCCGCGAGAGTGACCTCATCGTAGCGACCTTGGGCTATGTCAAGTTCGATATTGTAGGTAGCTGTGTAGGGGTGGTTCGTGCCACGTGTAACATAAATGGGGACACTTAGCTGCAGTTTTAATGGTTTATATACATTAGCAGAACGCGATCAGGGACTGTTGATTCGCAGAACGCCATTTCACATTGATGAAAGCAGAAACTATACAGGGTGTAAGGGACAGCCCTCCGCAGACTGATAGGGTGAATTCAGTATATCATACTAAGATGACCGGTACAAGAAATTATTTCAAGAATGTTAGGGGAATCCTATAAAGATTTGTTTTATTCCCTCATACGCAGTGTATCGTTACCGTGGCAAAACGCACGTAGCAAACGGCAAGCGCGACGACGAGTTCGATGAATTTTGTAGTTAGGCAGGAAGTGAACCGCTGATTTCACGCGTCGTTCATTAGAATATTTCAACATCCATTGTTGGATTTTTAATTTTACCCGTATTATTTATGGAGTGCTGCGTACAGGGAATGTAATTTTACATTGAAACAAAGGATAGCAACGGAAATGAAAATTTAAAAAAACCGGAGAAAAATTCCGGTGGAATATGATTCTACATAAGGAACTGAATGCACCCTGTCAGTCTGTGGAGGGCTGTCCCCTGAACCCTGTAGAACGCATACTCTCTACATGACATAGTCCTTTTGTTCAGACATCTGGTAACACACGCACGCCAGTTGCGAGTACTACGAACCTGTCCTTTCTATAGAACATTGAGCACTCTCTTGGTGACTTCTCTTACACCCTCCAACAAACAATGTCTTTCTGTTTTGTCAGTTAGCACAAGAGAGGCACACATTTTTCTCTACAAATGCCAAAACCTAAAGGATCAAGCCGTGAACCGTTTCTCAATTACACCAGAAGATATCGAAACGAAACTGAGCAGAAAATAATCGCAGTTAATATTACGGTATTTATAATACAAAGAATAGACTTCCAATTGACGGACACCCCTAGTTGTAAGCCCTTTAATTACATGATGATTACTGAAACCATCTAACGTTCGGTCCAAATAAGTATCCCAAGGTTAAGGTCAATGGAGTCAACAAAATTGAATTAGGCTTTTAGGTTATTCACCTACAAAATAAACATGATGACAAGTCACAATTGTTTAAGTATACTTTGCCGAAGGCGACCACGAGTAACGACTGCAAACGGTGGGCGCTCTTTGGAGGACTATCTCTTGTACTAATGAAGTTCAAAAAGTGCAGATTTTTAGCCTAATTATGGCTTTTGACATTGAAACCTCGTTAGCTGTCAGTCGAAAATGGCTGCAACTGAGAATGCTGCGGTTTTAATTCTGAACGCGTCATTACAACTTCGATGGTGGGTCGTGGCGGCGTTTCGCGTCTTTAGTTTCGCGCAAGTCATAGAGAAAGACTATGGCCAGGATTCCACAAAAGCAGCTCGTCTCCGCTTTCATGGAGTCCGGGCCTAAATCTTGCCGCTGTGACAGCCAATGAAGGCACTACTGATGTGCGGTCTGCGGAAGCATGCATAGATGCGGCGTTTCAAAACGTAGCAAACTGAAAAAGAGAGTTAGATGTATTTAACTATTTGACTGCCAATGTAGATCTGAATCTGATGTAAGATGTAACCCTGACTCATCTCCTTACACATCAAAAACTAGATCTCCTACAACTGTTTGATAATGGAAGTGTTGATACCCTCATAACTCATCTTTTAATGCGAGACTCTTGGAAGAGTTCCAAATACTCGGTTAGTGGCCCCTCGAGACATGATAGATACGAGAAAATTATGAGTAGACGTTGGCAGATTGGTGATTGCAAAAGGTGAATGCTTGTGACGACATTTGTACCACCAATTATGAACTAAAAACTGACGTGTGTTCGCGGTATCAGAGTTTGCCGCATAACTAGGCTAGACAACAACCATCGGGCTGTAGCCTACCAGACATTAGCCATCTGTCCCCGTATTCACAAACGCTTCGATTCGCTGAGTCGTATGTCAATCTGGCTCGCTTTCGTCACACCAAAAAAGATGGACATACCGACTTGTGGAAACGACATTGAATCGAAGAGTTTTTGAATACAGGAGCTGGTCGGAAGATCTTCCCTTTTCAGTTGAGGATTAGAAATAATCGGGCCCGACCACAATCATCGGGCAGTAGCTGACCATACAACACCGGAGAATCCTCCTTGTTCTATATAGGATTTGGAACTTTAAACCCTGTTAAGTGATACCTCTAAAATTAAAATGCCGGTTTCCTCAGTGATTTCCTTCACAGTTTTGAGAGCAGTGGCGATAGTATAAATAACTCAAACGACATCTTCGAATATGGACGGTTATCACGGGGCTTCTACTGATGAAGGACACTGAACATAGGGCTTCCCCCTTCCGAAAACTGCTTCAAAATAAAAAAGTGGAAATTGGAATAGCCGAAAATTTCTTAAAGAGAGAGGGGCTAGCTCCATAGCAAAAGTAAACTCCTTAAGAAGTTTTCAGTTATTTCAATAACATCATGTATTTTCGAAAGGAAATTCCAAGTCATCATCATCATCAGCCTAGCCTTTTACCTACTATGTTGTCCAGTCTAACCAGATGCAGCTGAATACCAGTATTTTACATGGAGCGACTGCCTATCTGACCTCCACAGCCTCTATAACCCTGTACTAACTAGTACAGGGTTATACGATACCCCTTGGCAAGACTGGCTGACAAACTTTCAGACATATCCACAGACCAACCTAGGCAAGTGCGGCTTAACCTGAAGATCGACTCGAGCAGCAGTTATTATTGAGCCACGAGCTCCTCCAACTAAAATTACAACTATGAACTAAAATTAAAGTTTCTTGCTTTAATATTAGCAGACAGTTGGACGCTACTAGTCACCTGGCATGAATCAGATTGACGTAAGCTCATTACCCGCCCACGGTCCATTCTTTGTCACTAAGAATTAATATGGACCAAACTATAAAAACAACTGTGTACGTTAAATCGATTTCCACTCTTTTTTGTAGGCAAAAACGCCAAATGCTAACGATTTTGACAATAGTTTTTGCTGTATACATATTCGTACATCTTCTTCTAAACGTGTGCGACGAGTTTGGCTCTTTCAGTAGCGTCCATCAACTCCTGGGATGTGCAAACAGCAGGACAGGCTGGACACGTTTCCAATAACACCATATTTACACTCCAGGGCAGAGTCATCTATGAATCTCCAGCTGAATAGGTTTTGCTTGCTTCGGACAACCTGTGCCCGAAGTCTGATTAAAGACTTCCAGGTCAGCCATGGCAACCAAGGGCAACTCATGTCCTGGTGGATGGTTTTCAGCAACGTATTTTTACTGTCGTTTGTCGCATGCCGAACGAATTGTGGGCCCGTAAAGCTCAGGATTGGTGTCCTGAAACATTGACTCGGGTTCGCGGCAGACCACGAAGGAGATGGCGGGACGAACTGGATGTCTTCCTTGAGAATTGGAAAGTAGCAGCACAGCATCGAGACCGTAGGAAGGAAAAGAGGGAGGCCTTTGCTCAGCAGTTAGACAATATGGGCTAGCTATAATATAATAATTCTTACATCAATAGGCTAATTCACTAAATCATTACGGGCCGATGAAATTGTGGTGCAGTTAAGTTCAAGTGCTTCTTCTTCTTCTTCTCGACTCAGATTTTGTTCGACCAGTACTTAACGACCTGCACAACTCTGACGTTTGCCTCATTCAAGTCCTGGACGGTGCAATTAGTTGTGCACGACGGACAGGAGAGGTGTTGCATATATCTTGTGTTGGGGCTCCATATTTGTTGAGTGCATATCCGCATTCTTAGAATCTTTGGACTGCACAGTGCGCCTAGCAATAGAATGCGCTCTTATTGAACTCGATTAACGAGAAATTAGCGCCAGTTTATGTGTCAGAGGTAGGGAAACAGAAAAGCGTTGATTTAGTCGAAACTGATTCCACTAGACTTCTTTAGTAACGTATTGGGCATTTGAAATACCAGAAGTATTTAAAGGATGAGTGCAGAGCGAGCACCCATTACATACCGAGTTTCCTCCGTGCCTGGGAAAGCACGTTAAGCCGTTGGTCCCGGCTGTCATCTGTAGATCTATGACAGTCGTTACAGGTAGTCAGTGGCTTGAACTACTACCTTGAGCAACTAGTCTTCCCAAGGGGTACCGTATTACCCACTACTAACTGTGTTGTGGAGGTCAGATAGACGGTCGCTCCATGTAAAATACTGGTATTCAGCTGCATCCGGTTAGACTGGAAGCCGACCCTAACACAGTTGGGAAAAGGCTAGGCAAATGATTCAAAGGCGTAACTTAGACGACGTTCAAGAGATAGCAAATAATCCTTCGGGCCTTCATTCATCCTTTCAAAACTGTAGCGGCACTATTAGAATACTGCAGTAACATAGAACAAAAAGCATATAGCAGAACCCGACACCCAATTGACGGGCAGTACTCCACCAGACACGACACCCGTCTGGTCGGCGGATCTTCCTTTTTCTATGGGGGAAGAAGAACTTTACACCCTGTGCTTCATACCCCCAAAAAAACAACAAATCATATTTCACAAAAGTTCAATGTATACCTCCAAACAGGCATGTTTATGGGCTACAAATACCGTGGCCTTGACAAACAATTACCATACGAGGTAGTAAAGAGAACCTTGAAAACATGGCATCGTAAAGAATTTAGTATCGCATGTAATGTCTTATTTTCGCTTCCGGGAGAAACACGAGCGTAATACGTATTGAAATATTTATTGAACGAAAGCAAAGGGGGTGTTTTTAGCATAACATATGCACTTACTGCTGGGGAGTTAGTTCCGCCACAGCTTAGGTTGTGTCCCCAGTAGGCAAACTGTTAGCAGCTGACTGAGTTTGCGGCGTATCGGTTTAGTACGCCCTTCCATAAATTTGAAATGGAGTGTCCACACTTTGCTAGTTTTGCGCTCACTTTACGCAGTTTGCAGCGTTATGTGCGCCGACTGTCTCACTCACGGCAAAACCGGTTCCAGTCGGCGGCGGCGACATGGTTGTTCGCCGGGCGTAGTGAGTCAAGTTTGCCGCAAACAGTTCATGCGGACAGTTGGAAAGAAGCTATCGACGTGGTCGGTCGACCTAAACAAGCGGCTAACTCATAACAGTTTGCTTGCGACGCACGAAAATTGATCTGGATTTGCAGCTAACTCAAATTTCAGTTCGCCACAAATTTGCGGCTCACTCAGTCGCCTGCTAACAGTTGCCTACTGGGGATACAGCCTTAAACACTGTCTGTGGTCTGTCTTTTTGGAATAAACGATTTGTGTCTAAAAAGACACAAATCTTCAATCTCAAATCTTTTGGCTTCTCCGTAGTTGGGTTTTTACCCAACTACGGCGAAGCCAAAAGAAAGGGTTTTGATTTTAGCAGTCTATGTATGTATGTTTGTTTGTTTGTATTTACGTATGTTCCTCCGTAGCGCCTAAACTATTCCTCCGATTTTGATGAGTAAGGTGTCAATTGATTCGTTATTATGGCTCAGGTAACGGGTATGGAAGTTTATATGAAATGACACATCGTCATTTTTGCTGATGGAAAATCCATAAGTAATCCACGGATTTTTAAAGCACATTTTTTTTCGTAATCCGAAAAGTGGCCTCAGCCCTGAATTGCACCAAAGTGGTGTACAAAGAATATTATTATCACTACATAGTATAAAACAAAGTCGCTTCCCGCTGTCTGCGCTATGTATGCTTAGATCTTTAAAACTACGCAACGGATTTTGATGCAGTTTGTTTATTAGATAGAGTGATTCAAGAGGAAGCTTTATATGTATAACATTGCACCCGTGCAAAGCCGGGGCGGGTCGCTAGTGTCCCATAAAGAAACCAATAGATGATCACGTCATTTTAAATAACCACAAAATCGACATCTCGACTTTCCGTTTTTGCGAAAATCCGGCAAAAAAATCCGCCAGCTCAAAACAGCTCATTAACAATTTCCTCAATAACTCCAACCGCACCTAATCCCCTGGTCACCTCACGTGACAAGTGGGTGTGAAGATAGCCACGTATGCCAGTTATGCCAGTTCTGGCACGTTACATGGCACCACGCCATCTCAGGTGGCATCAGATGCTGCGTGTTGGATTTGAGTCATGCGTAGATGTGATTCTAGTCGCGGTAATGAATTAGGAGAAAAGACGATTCAACTTTGGACCTATGCGGAATGTTTGATGGATATGGATTGAATAATACTTCCTACTATCGACGGCCGCTTCACCAAACGGGCGCTTCGGCTGACTAAACTACAGCTGCGCACAGTTACAGCCGCCATCACTGGACTCGGCTCTTTCAATAAACACCTCTTCGTCATAGGAGTCACAGACAGTCCCCTGTGCCGAGCTTGCATGGAGGAAGACGAGACAGCAGCCCACGTGCTTCTGCACTGCCCAGTGGTTGCAACATACAGAGCAAAGTACTTCGGTAACCCAGGTACTCTCCGCAAGATTGTCAGCAACATCAAGGCGCTGCAAGGCCTTTCTCGGGAAGCTAGGGTGGATCGAATAAATTTCCCAACCGCACGCTAAATACGCGCTTGGACGTGGAGTTGCGGACACCAGCCCGCTATACAATGCAGTACAATATGAATACTACGAAAACTCACGTCAGTTTAGTTTATTTATTAATAACTAGCTGTTGCAGGCGACCTTCGTTCGCGTGAAATTATTATAATAGTACATTATGATATAAGTGCGGTAAGTTGAAAATTACAGCCGAGGCGATATTGCTAGCCCGAGCCGTAGGCGAGGGCTACAAGAAAGCAGAGGCTGCAATTATCAAAGCGCACGTATGTCATACGACGTTTTATAACATATTTGGGAGTAAATAAATAAAAGTGCCTCTGAGACTTCTGGCGGTGTCCAATTAATACATTCATCATTACTTGACGACATTTTCAAATAAAAACAATACAGCGAAAAGAAAAAGCGCGGAATAATTTTTACTTGTTCACAAATTAGCGATCAGCGCTTCTTTTTATGGCAAAGTCACAAAAACAGCCAGTATTACTAATAAAGTAAATTAATATTTTTGTGTTTTTGTTACAGATAAATGGTTGTAATTTATTGTCAAAATTAATTAAACTAAAGAAAAATTAATTCCGGGAGATAAAATAAAATAAATAAACAAGTAAATGTTTATTTATTTTATTCCCGGAATTAATTTTATTCATAAAATGTTGACCACTTTTCTGACATAAAAACTCTTTGCTAACATTTAAAAAAATACCGTTCGTTTTAGACGGAGCATCTTGATAAACTGTGCGTTTTACATTACATTACCGCACAAGTCCGTAATGAGATACAATACGATATTGAAATTGGTGAAATAAGAGACCCTTTACGAGCAAATGTGTTATAAAAAATATAACATCCCTTTTTGAATCGGATTTTGTTACCAATTTCAAGGGTTTTAATTTTTTGCACGGAACCCTAATTATTTTTCTAAAATAAAAGTAGCTATGTTAGACCTTATAACATCAGCTATCTGCCAGGAAAAGTCTCGTCAAAATCCGTCCAGCCGTTTCGGAGATTAGCAGGAACAAAAAAACGGACAATCAAAAATTGAAAAAATGTGATTTTGTTATAAGTGCCATATATATTTTCATATGCATTCAGTACATACATTACAAACAAACACTTCAATTTTATTTATTTGTATAGGGTTTCCAAACCCCGACAATAATTATATTGTCAGGCAGTAGCTCACCAGACAACACTCAGTGTGGGAAAGAGACAGAGCTATACAGGTCGTCTAGCGCCATCTCATTCCTACACTAGGCCAGGGCTATTGCGTATCTCCGTTGACAGTTCATAGTGATGATCACTTGGCGAGATTTGATATACAATGACCGTTCTTGTTGGTTTCAACTGATGCTACCCGTGCAGAACTGTCATTGTATCAAACTCAAAGCATTTATTTCAATTAGACCATTACAGGCACTTTTGAAAGACAAACATAAAAAAAATCTAAGCTACAGTCACAGTCACAAGGCATAATAACTTGAGAAAGTACTGTAGTTGCACATTCCAAAGCGTAGATCTCTATGGAGAAGAATGGGCAAGAAACTCCATGGACACTCTTTTTAATCAAAATATTGTTACAAAATCTTGGTTACATCATTCACGTTGAGATTATACATATATGTGACAACGATGTAGAAAGACGTGCACATTAAGAGCGCCCAGAGTAAAAAAATCAAAAAATATTAAAATAATCAACACTTTCAAAATAAAGTAATTAAAATAAACCGTGGCAGCTAAGAGATGACCAGTCCCAACTGACAGCGCCCGTCCACGAACATGACGCATGGCTCAGCGCCATTCAGCTCAACCATATTGAAGGGAACCAAATGACCCGACACAAAACCGTATATCAAAACACTTAACTATGAACTGTCAACAGAGATAGGTACGCAATAGGCCTGCTGGTCGGAGGATACTCCCAATTCTATGGGTGATATAGAACTTTACCCATGTTCATCATACCTTTAAGGAAATCGTATTTTTCCGACTCCTCCGTAATTCTTTTCTGATTAATTTCGTTGCGGGATCCAAGGCAGTTAATGCTCGTGCTAAATAATATCAATCGCTAGGGTCGACCTTTAGGTTAAGCTGTACTTGCCTAGGTTGGTCTATGGATGGGTGACCACCCATTACTTACTGAGTTTCCTCCGTGCCTCTGAAAGCACGTTAAGCCGTTGGTGCCGGCTGTCATTTGTAGATCTTTGATAGTCGTTATAGTGACGCAAAAGTCTGACAACCAGTCTCACCAAGGGGTATCGTATTATCCAGTACTAACTGGGTTGTGGACGTCAGATAGGCAGTCGCTCCATGTAAAATACTGGTATTCAGCTGCATCATGTTAGACTAGAAGCAGACCCTAACATAGTTGGGAAAACGCTAGGCTAAATGACGATGATGATCCAAGGCAGTTAAATTGTTTCTCTGGGACTTCGTCGAGCTTCAATGTCTCGGCGCTTTTCTGGTGGTCGCCACTGTTGATTCTGGCGCACAGTAGTTGCAGTGGTTTGGGAATAGTGTGGCGGGATTAACTCAAAAAAAATACCACTGTAACCCCACTTCGTTCATCCCATTATACGTTGATATTTTTAAAGTCTTAGCTTCGCCGTATTGTGTGTACGTAGTAAACTATTTTAGACCGTTTCATAGTTCACTCCTTAAATATTCTTAGTACTATTCCCAATGTCAATACTACAAGGGGCAACGTACTATACCATGATTTGAATCGTACGGGTAAAGATATTTTTTGGAGGTTGACTTGTCCATTACGGGGTATTTTTAAGGGTCACAATATAAATTAGCTTAAACTCTTGTATTTGTAAAGTCACATTGGTACTTGCCCGGATTTGAACCCACAACTCCGTGTACGAGTGGCACACGGCCTTAACCAATGGGCTGTGACAACAACCAATTATCCTGAATGAGTAAAAAAATACCCCGTAATGGACACGGGGTATTTTTAAGGGTCACAATATAAATTAGCTTAAACTCTTGTATTTGTAAAGTCACATTGGTACTTGCCCGGATTTGAACCCACAACTCCGTGTACGAGTGGCACACGGCCTTAACCAATGGGCTGTGATAACAACCAATTATCCTGAATGAGTAAGTCAAGTTCGAGTACCTTGGTTGAGGACTTGAGGGTCAACAAAGGCCTTAAAACTAATCGATCTTCAGCTTGCAACTACTCATTGGTTGGTTAAGAAGGGTGGAGCCAGACGAGCGTAATTTTTTAAGCTGTGAGTCGCGTAATTTCGGTTTCTTGCAAAAAAATACTCCCAGGAGATTTTTTAACTAAAAACGCTATGATTTTTAAAACAACACAACGGTTTTGCACACTTGATTAAGGTAAGGTAAGGTAAGCGCAAGGGTAGCCCGCGAAATTTAAATTTTCTTAGGTTTATTGCAATTTGCAGGTCAGTGCCAGGTAGTATGTTGATGAAAATATGAATCGCGCCAGTAACACGTATGTAGTTACAAAATTATAATCATTCAAATCATCAATACAACCCTCCAAGTTCAATTAACCCCATTCAATAACTATTTCATGAAAAAGTCATTAAATGAACTGGGGTTGTTGTATTGATGATTTGAATGATTCATATTTTCATCAACATACAACCTGACACTGACCTGCAAACTGCAATAAACGTAAGAAAATTTAAATTTCTCGGGCTACCCTTGCGCATCCACCTTAAAGGTTCTTTGTTCATCATTTTTGTTCTTGGACTAAATCATACTGGAATTACGCGACTGACAACTCAAAAAATTACGCTGGTCTGGCCTCAGCCTTAGTCACTGAAATACTCATGGCTTCAACAGCCGTACGGGTTGATTTTAAAGGTTAAACAAAGGCTTGATAAGTTCGGTCTGCAGATGGGTGACCAATGTGACCATCATCTGCTTAGCCTTTTCCCAACTATGTTAGGGTCGGCTTCCAGTCTAACCGGATGCAGCTGAATACCAGTATTTTACATGGAGCGACTGCCTATCTGACCTCCACAAACCAGTTAGTACTGGGTAAAACGATACCCCTTGATAAGACTGGTTGTCAGACTTTCGGACCACCGACTACATGTAACGACTGTCAAAGATCTAGAAATGACAGCCGGGACCAACAGCTTAACGTGCTTTCCGAGGCCGAAGTGACCATTCATTTCATAGCGAAACCTCACAGTATCTCACCTGGTTGACCCCGGCTGGCATTCGCAGATCTTTGACAAACGTAACAGGTAATCGAGCGCCGAAAAGTCTGACAACAGGTCTCAGGTGTCATGATATCCACTATGGAATCCAGTTACTTGGTGAGGAGCAAGAAGATGCTACTGCAGAAGCAAGAACAGTATTAAGGAATAGGATACGCGTATGGACAGCCTCGTTGGTTTAGTGGTCGCAAGCGCGACTGCTGAGCATGAGGTCCTGGGTTCGTTTCCCAGGTCGTGTTAAGTGTTATTAGGTTTTTAAATCAGGATTTTGCCAGTAGCAGCCACAGAGTCTGGATTTGTGCCGGGTTGATGGCAATAGGCTCGCCCCCTATTACATGTGACTTTAATATAACTGATGAAATGTGGGTGTACTATTAGGTACACCTCTACCTAACCCTTCCGGGGTTACAGCCGTGATATTGTGATACTCGTATGGAGTGTCACCCACTTCATTAGTAAAAGGATTGGGTTCATGGATTTAGGTTAAATGAAACGTTCAAATCGCATAAAAACATGAGATAATTCCAATTCCAGCAACAAAAACCAAAAACATCGAAGTTATTGTTATAACTCACGCACAGGTCAAAATAATGTACAGCAATAATTAACCTAAATTGAACTAAATAACAATTAATAGGAGCAATCATTCTTGTACCGACATAAGTACGTAATAGCAACATTAACTAGCAAAAACTATGCTTTGCCCGCGACTCCATTTGCAAATAAACATTTTTTTTACATAACTTAACTTCAAGCGTGTAATTCTCAAAAGGGTTAGGCCACAAGCCATGTAATAGGGGGCGAGCCTATTGCCATCAACCGGGCCCAAATTCATACTCCGTCACTGCTACTGTGAAATTCCTGATGGAAAAACCAATCACAATTTGCCTGACCCGGGAATCGAACCCAGCACCTCGGGCTCAACAGTCGCGCTTGTGACCATAAGACCATCGTGGCAGTTTTTTTTCCACATAAACATTTTTTTATGGGGCAATCTGGTGCTAACATTCAACGCCGCCCTTACATCACTAGTGGGTTGGACAGAAATGTTCCCCCTGTAGTAGTACACTGACATTTATCCCATGTAATAGGACGAGCCTATCTGCCATCAACCAGGCACAAACTCAAATTCTTAGCTGCTGCTAAGAAATTCCACCCTGAAGCAGACCCTTAACGAAGCCTTCAACCAAGCATTATGTACATCAAACTAAGTAACTCTACGCAAAAATTATTGCCGGGAAACGATTTTCTTTTTTGGGGTGAAAAATCACGTTTTACGGTAGGACTCAATGTAACGCACTCAAAACATTGTGCTGATGGATGGATTGAATAGTACGGAGGTCGTGGAGGTGTTTAAATTTTATTAAAGTTATAACATTAAAACTTGTACTTATTTAAAAAAAAAACTTGTGAAAAAGTTGGAACTTTGACCCCCAATATCTCCTTAGCTAGAAGGTTCCCAGGTATGGTCTAGAAGAAAAAATGATCGCAATGACGGCGAGAACAAGTGCCTTTCGAATTCCCACCCTTCCGCTCTGCCCAGAGTGGGAAGAGTCATTTGATGATATCACAACCAACCTAGGCAAGCTCGACTTAACCTTAAGACCGAGCCGAGCGGCTGTAATTAATTATACACGAGCTCCTCAGTTGTACCTCTAACATGTAACTTAATGCTCCAAAAACCACACTGTCAAGGTCACGGTCATCAACATAGTACTAACTCCGTAATATAATGACATAACATGATACGCCTACAGTCCATAGGCCTTTATTAGAAGACCTTGGGCTCAATGATGAGGGCATTACCCTCACCCCGTTCGCTTGGCAGACTTGTTGGCGGCTTGACGTAGATTTTATCAGATACTGAATCGCTCTTGCAGTTCTGACGGTATCTTTTGGAGATCATGACACTCGATCTGGCCAATGAGGAGAATATACTTGGATTGATTGTAGATGCGTATTTAGTAATTCTTCATCATATTCTTGAGAGATGATTAGAGGATTTTCTCTGCCCCTATTTTTATTCTTCTCAGTCGCTTCTTGACAGAGTGCTCGTAGTCAGGGTGGGTCGTCCACAACTGTCCTTCACACAATATATATTTAAATAGCCATCCACATATACTCAAAACTTTCCACACGTCATCAATAGGATAATACCACGAACACATTATTCAACTACGGACTAACAATGACAAAAAACTGTCAATGAACAGTCATACTCTTGAGAACTCGTCAAACATCGTCATTGATCACACCACCAGCACACATGGTCTGACAACCATCTGTCTGTGACTCAATATCTATAATTGCCATCCTAGGCATCACATGCCTCTAAATCTTGGAAAAGATATAAGATATATATACAAATAAATAAAATAAAAGTGTATATTTGTATATTATCAAAATAACAGCTGTTTACTGAATGCTTATGAGAATATATACGGCACTAATAACAAAAACACATTTCTTTCGTCTGTCTGTCTCTCTGTCTGTTTGTTCCGACTAATCTCTGAAACGGCTGGACCGATTTTGACGGGACTTCGACTGGCAGATAGATTATAAGGTCTAACACAAAAATTAAAACCCTTAAAATTGTTAACAAAATCTGAGTCAAAGCGAAGTAATACTACCACGCGAACGAAGGTCGCGGGCAGCAGCCAGTATACTTTAATAAATGTGAAATTGAGTTTGTTTGTTTTTCACTTTAAAGACTGAACTGACTGAAGAAAATTTCTATGAAATTTGTCCATGATTAAACCAGGACCAATAGACCAGACATAAAAAGTACGTATACTTTTTATCTCAGTTGAGTCCCCGTGGGATAATTTCGGACCTCCACGCAAATGAAGCCATGGGCAAAAGTTAGTAATTATAATTAACTAATAAAATTAACATCACGTTTCTTTATCTAAAAAGATTATAATCATTAAGATAAGAGGAAAAATTCTTTTAAAAAAAAAGTTACATTTACATGCTTTGACGCCGCGCTGTCTGATCGACGCACGCGCACATGTACAAGTAGCGAATCAGAGTCCCGCACACGAATACGGTAGCCAATCGCAATTCAGAATCATTTGTATACGCACACAGTGGCCAAAGCGGTGATATCGACAGAAGTACCAGGTTTTTTGTCATCTTCGAAGAATGTATGTTAACCAAAAAACAAGTAAGTACTTCTGGGAAAAGCTTCTTGTGAGATAATTAATTCAGGGAAATACTAGTTAAATAAATAAATATCGCTGGACATTACACACAGCGCCATCTAGGTGCCATACTAAGCAATGAGGCTTGTGTCGTGGACACCAGATAGTTGATACTACTACATAGATACTTTTTTGTTTGTAAATACATACTTATTATACATATAAACATCCATGACTCGGAAACAAATGTCCATGCTCATCACACAAACATTTGCTCCTACCGGGATTCGAACCCGGGACCCTAAGAACGTAAGGCAGCCTCGCAACCGCTGCGCCATTCGGGTCGTCGAGTTACTTGATAATATATTCTGTAACATGAATTAGAAAATCAAACGATTTCATTGAATGCAAGGCGCGTTACAGTTAGTCAGTGGCTTGAAAGACTGACAACCAGTCTTACCAAGGGGTATCGTATTACCCAGTATTACAAATGAGAGTTGGGACAAACGGCTTAAGGTGGAAGCGCAAGAATAAAATAGAATAGAAAGTTTTTATTTCAGACCGGAGTCCATAGGGTTAGTAACAATTTTACTTAAGTTCTAGTGTTAGTACGTTACAGACACAGATGAAAATGTGCAATCACAATACAGCATGGAGCCGCATCCACCTCCGCACCATCGGGGAATCCCACCGAACTGCGACTACACTGAGAATACTGTTGGTGCAAGGGTAGCCCGCGAATATCAAATTTTCTTACGATTTTTGTAATTTGCAGGTCAGTGTCAGGTTGTATCATGAGACGCGCCAGTGACACGTATGTAGTTACAGAATTATAATCATTCAAATCATCAATACAACCCTCCAAGTTCATTTAACCCCATTGAGTGACTTTTTCATGAAATAGTTACAAAATAAAAGAATTTTCAGAATCGGACCAGTACTTCCAAAGATTACCTCTTACATGCAAACTTAAATCCAATTTTACCTCTTTATAGTATTATAAAATACTAGCTGTTGCCCGCGGCTTCGCTCGCGTTTTTGTCGGAAATTATCCCACGGGCACGTTGTAAATATAACATATGGCACTCGGGGATAATGTAGCTTCCTATTAGTGAAAGAATTTTCGAAATCGGTTCAGTAGATCCAGAGATTACCCCCTACAGACAAACATACAAAGTTACAAACAAATTTTACCTCTTTATAATATTAGTATAGATAAAACAAAAAGTAGAGATATTTTGGAAACTGACTGAGTTTGGTAATGTTTCCTCAAAGACTAATCTAAAATACACCCAAAGGTCAGGTGATGGTCTATTTTAAACCCATTTCTCGGTCAACCCTGGGGGCCATAACTCTTAAAATGCCTTGACCATTTTAAGAATTTTATGATTCTGATAAAGCAGCCATATTAGGCCCCCGGTTCTGCCACCAGCCACCAGCCATATAGGCGACGCCGACGGATCGAAATTGAACGCTTTTCAACCTCCAAATAAAAGAGCACTTTGCGGACCTTCCAAAAGTTCTTCTATGTGTCGATGATAAGATTCCATAGTTGTCCAATACTTCCGCCATGGGCCAAATTACATGTAGCCAGAATTTATTTATTTATTAACCCATCATCATTATCAATACAGGAATTTCCTAATTCAATAGTGTGGCCATGATTACAGTTTTAATAATTACCATTAATTTTAATTACCATAAGCAGTGATAGCCTAGTGGTGTGACCGTCGGACTGCCAAGTCATAGGTCTCGAGTTCGAGCCCAAGACACGCACCTCTGATTTTTCGGATTCATGTGCGTATTATACATATTTTTTTTACGATTTCGATGGTGGTCCCATAGAGAAAGTTGTTCAGTTTGATGGTCCGTGCCACAGTATTCCATAAGATTATACTCTTTCTGTTACACGCTGTATAATTATCACTTGCTCCGGTGAAGGAAAACATCGTGAGGAAACCAGCATGCCTGAGAGATATTTCTCGACGGCATGTAAAGCCAAGTCAGAAGCCCATGGGCGGCTTAAATACTCTGATACCAGGTTAGGCACTAACCACACGAAGACAAGAAGAAGAATAATTACCCTAACATATACTGTTCATCGTGGTTTTTGTGAACTCACTCAGAGAACAAGTAAAAAGATCTATGCTGTCTGCTAAGTCATTAAGCAAGGTACGCGTTATAGGGGCTTTACTCAGCAGATTATTCCTACTATTTGGCACTGCCAAATGTGGGTTCACCGACGGCTAATCGGCGAGATGTTTTGATACGTTGTCTGATTTTTTTGTCCCGAGTTAAACTTCTATAGCATCTTTATTGTTTGACCCACCTTTACGTCATTATATACGTGTATGTGTATGCGTGACAGAGCACATCATCTAGTACGCACGCAACTCCAACACAAAAGTACCGTCGTGATCCGTTACTTCGCCTGTGCCACATATCTTCGCCTAATTTCAAATAAGTTGAAGTTGCCATTTCTATTTTAGGCTTGGCTTCGCGTAAAGTTACTAAATGATAACTATTTTTCATCTATGGCAAGATTTTGAGGAATACTTGTGGCTAACTTCACGTTATTGGCGACCACTGCAATTTTTTCTCAAGAGAAAACACGTGTTTTTTTTTGTCTGCGATTTAACTTCAGTTTTAGGCAGTGATACAGAACAGGTAAGGTTAAATTTATTATTAAATTATAATCTACTACTAATATTCTTTCATATGACACTAGAATTTTTATCTAATTTACGTTTAAACGTGGTAATTCAATAAAATGTTATTATGGTGATAGCGACAGCCATCTTGTTGCCAAACTTCGCCTGCCCCTAGGGTTGTCAATTTCAACATTGTAATAATATTTATTTATAATATTCTTTTTTTATTGCCATTTGCATTTTATTATTACCTACAAGCTTTTATTTAGTTTCACCTGTCCCGCTGTGTGTCTGTCTGTAATCTTGCAAGTTAAATTTGACCCACTTTATGTTGTCCGATTGAGCTGAAATTGTGCATGCTTGTGCAAGACAGATAACAATGCAATATTATTATAACACGGAGCTGATGGCTACGTATTAAATTTCCGAAATTTCATAATAACTATGACTGAATTACCAACGTTCGAAACAACGAAATTCAAAATATTTGATTCGTCTTAGTGTTGCCCAAAATCGGTCTTGGTCTTGTTCTTGCATTTTGGCAAGGCCAAGACTAAGATGGACCCTGTAAGATTTGAGCAAGAATAAGACCGAATTTGCAGTCATGGAAATTACGTCAAAGTCAAACATGGGTTTAATTGAATATTTATGGTAACGGTTAGGTTAGGTTAGTCAGGTAACTGTAGCACAAGACTTGCAAGATTTTTGCAGGAAGACCAAAAAACCGGAAGACCGATTTTGGGCAACATTAATTCGTCTTGACAATTATTTTGATCCTACATATTATACCCAGGTTATTTAACATCATAAACATACTAAAATATCAGTTAATACAGGCTTGTTCAGTTGTTTAGATAGGTAGTGTGAGAGCTTATCTAGATCATAAAACTGGTTACAGAACTATCGATGGACAATGCCAAAAATCAAGGGACCAGCGACGAAACCCAAAAAAAGGGAATACACTGTGAAACATTCAAAAAATATGATAGAATTGGCAGTAGAAGCATTAAGAAAGAAAACGATGTCTTCATACGAAGCAGAAAGAACTTTTGGGATACCTCGTCGAACTTTATTGGACAAGCTACATAATAAACACCCTAAAAGTCCAGGATGCCCAACTCGGCTAACTGATGAGGAGGAAGATAATATAAAAAGAGTGTTAATTGCAGCCGCCGAATATGGCAGTCCTTTGACCCTTCTGGATTTGCGAATTGTTGTACATAGGTGATGTTCAAAATAATATTGTATCTAGAAATATACTTGAGTTGAGTATGCATAAACGTTTGTAAGGCCTAGGAATAAAAAAATCACTTGATAATTTTAGTTTTACACATTTTATTCTCAATTTCCCCTACTACTATTTAACTCCTACTAATTTAACTGTTTTATTTTTAGATATTTGGAGGTCAATGGAAGACTTTCCATTTTTAATAACAAGTTACCCGGAAAGAAGTGGGCATACACTTTTTTAAAACGAAATAAATCAGACTTAACCAACAGAGTGATCCAAAATATAAAAAGAAGCCGTGCAGAAAAATCCCCTGTAGAAATGGAGGAATATTTCAAAAATCTAAAGCTATCACTGGAAGGAATCTCTTATGAGAACATTTTAAATTACGACGAGACAAATTTAACCGATAATCCTGGGGCTCAAAAATGTTTGTTCAGAAGAGGAGTCAAGTACCCCGAAAGGGTGTTAAATTATACGAAGGGGGCTATATCTATAATGTTCGCAATAACTGCAGGAGGAGAATGTCTTGCACCATACGTTGTGTATAAAGCTGAGCACTTATACACACAATGGACACTGAACGGACCTAAAGGATCCAGATTCAACCGTTCTAAATCGGGATGGTTCGATAGTGTTCTGTTCGAAGATTGGTTTGAAAGTATTATTTTACCCTGGGCTAAAACAAAAACTGGATCGAAGGTTTTAATTGGAGATAACCTGGCCTCCCACATAAATCACAAAATTGTGACATATTGTGAAGAAAATGATATACGTTTCGTATTTTTACCCCCAAATTCATCCCATTTGACTCAACCCTTGGATGTGTGCTATTTTGGCCCATTAAAAAAACTATGGAGAGAAATTTTATTACGTTACAAGATAAAAAACCCAAGGGAAGCAACAATTCACAAGGGACATTTCCCAGATCTACTCAAAAAATTAATGGACCAACTTAACGAAAAAACACACAACATAATCAGTGCATTCAAAAGTACTGGCATTGCACCATTTAACCCGGATAAAGTAATAAGTAAACTACCAGGCTCAAATCACAAGGTGATGCCATATACTATTGACAATGCACTATTAGACTGGCTGAAGGAGACACGCAGTCCAGATCCAAATAAAAAAATACGAAACAAGAAACTAAATGTCCCACCGGGAAAATCGGTCTCTTCAAGCGATTTTAAGGATGTATCAACTCAACCAAAGAAAGGAAAAGCAATAAAAAATATTAATAGACTAGAAGAAAATGATCCAGAAATTCAGCCAAATTCTGCCTTATTACTGCAGTTGAAGTCATCGCTGATGCCAAAGGCTCCCGATAGCTTGAATAACTTGTGTATCAGGAGTATCAATGCTTACATGCAAAATACTGAGGAATCCTCCTCACAACTATCAACTGTTCATTACTTGAGTAAAATTTCAAGGAACGACCAAGCAAATATGACATTTATTAACAAAATACCAGAATGCCTACAAACCAAAAAACCGAAAATTCTAATTACCTCTGATGTCACTATCAAAGCAGGATCGTCTCAAAAAAACCTGCAAAGTAAGCAAGGAAATACAAATCTTAAAATGAAAGGG
Organism: Eugnorisma glareosa; assembly: GCA_947578425.1. NCBI lineage: Eukaryota > Metazoa > Arthropoda > Insecta > Lepidoptera > Noctuidae > Eugnorisma > Eugnorisma glareosa. The sequence continues at coordinate 4,662,690 of OX387984.1, forward strand.
GTCAGAATATCACGGTCTGCCTTGCACATGGAATTACTCCCAATAAAAAAAGAAATGGTAGCTAATAAAAGAAAAGCCCTAGAAGAAATTACACAAGAAATAAAAGAAGACGTGGCATGTATGAAGAGAAAAATAATAAGTAAGGAAACTAGAAAAAAGAAGTTGCAGAAGACGTACAAACCTATCAAACAAAGAAAGGAGAGATCCGATAGTGAATCCAGCATTGAAATGTCTGTAGCTGAAACGGACGATTCAGAATATGAAACTATGGACGAATTCATCAGACACTACCAACAAGAAGAACAAGAAAACGTAGAACCATCAATAAGTTACGGAATGTCTGACATTGAATATTTCACAGAGAATGGTAATAAATTTAAAACAGATTTCTGGATTTTGGCTAAATTTGCTACAAAAAAGAGCGTAAAGCATTTCGTAGGCAAAGTAATATCGATGAAAGATGACGTGCCTGAGGTCAAATTTGTGAGGAAAGTGAAGGAATCAAAATTTAAAAGAGGATCAGTGTTTACTTATCCTACAATAGATGATATTTGGACTATGAAGCATTTAGATGATATTGTTAGGGTATTGCCTGAGCCAAACATTTCTCGAAGGGGTCATATCATATTTAATATTGATTTAAGTAATTACAACATCCAATAATAATTAAGTCTATTTTAAATAAAGTGTTTTTTGTTTTTGTATTTTTGACTGACGTGTTTTGAGACTGATTTAATGTCTAAGTATTAATGTAAGTTAAATGTTGTTGCTGTTTACTTTTTTGATAAAATTTTATTTTCTTATTAAGCTAGAAACTTGAAGTCTATGATTGACCTAGTCTAGTCTGATTTTATATCTCAAATTTAGTATTGATGTACCTACCTATATGTGAACTTAAGGATTATGAGCCAAATATTGTTATCTAGTTCCTATGTTTCCGAATTAATTAAACATTTATATGTTTAATCCGACTATTTAGTTATAAGGTAATTATTACCTGAAACTACTTGCATTTATGTCTGCATTGATCTCTAAAAAAGCATTGACGTAACTAAGTAGATTAAAGGATACAAATAATTTAAGCAAATGTTTTCGCTGAGTTTTTATCATAAATATTTTTGGCACTCTAATAAATAATTATCAAGCTCTATTTTTCTTTTTTTTGTAGAAACTGTTACCCTTTTATTTTGCAGTAATATAAATTAACAAAAAAAATTGGCAGCCCTATCAGCAATACATCAAATGTATGGAACTAACTTCAGACTGTAGCCTAACTTCGCCTACAAAAGATTATTTTTTTAAAATCGACTTTAAGGTGCTTTATTTAAAATTTATAGTCGTCTATCACTTCCTAAAATACTTACACTAGATGTAGTAAGTAGACTTTGAAATGAAATTTAATATTTGACGCTATAACATGATGTAGGCGAAGTTAGAGAAAAGTACCAATACTTCGCCTAACACATTTAAGACCAATTTTTAGGCAGATAACCAGTGAATTTGGAAGAATAATTACATAATATCGATAGATGGAGGTATAAAAAATCGTTTTTTAGACATCGCGATTTGAAATACTTTTAAATCTGGAGGAGATGTTAAAAAAACTGTCAAAACCCAGGCGAAGTAACGGGTCATGACGGTACTTATATGTTATACTTCGTTCGTGATTTAGTTTACTAACATGTAAACAAATATGTGTTTCTGAAAACACAACTTTCTATCTTAGACGTACAGTTCAATTTGAGCTACAACTTAAATCTATTTTTACGACTCAGTAATATTCATTAATAATTCTCCTGCCCGTATCCCAATTTATTTGGGGTCAGCGCAGCATGTCTTCTTCTTCATTTTTTTTTTAAAACGTTGCCCTTCACTAGGAATTTTTCCTGTAACGTGGGTGCGTTTACAAACATTTAAACTCACATAGACAAACAGCCAGACCCGGAACAACTACCTGTAGATCATACAAATATTTGTTCCGTGCGGGGATCGAACCCGCGACACGCAGCGCAGCAGGCAATCGGTCAGCCACTGCGCCAACCGTGCCGTCAATACTTCTCCATTATTCGTCATCTCAGCAGACATCCTTTCTAGCCATATCATCCTTCACACAGTCCATCCATCGTTTCTTTGGGCTTCCTCTACTCTTATAGTCATTTTCCTCACTAAATTTTCAGTAGTAGGCAAGACATTTTAGAATGAATTTTATTCACACAAGTTTAGAGTTCATATTCATTTAAATGGATAACATCATTTTGGAAGTCAAGATTAGAATAGACTTTAAGCTGATCATTCATTGGTTGCAACCTCAACAAGCGAGCTTGCCAAACTAATTATATGAAGCAACAATTCTGAGAAACACAAGTGATTAAAATTATGCTGAAAAAAATCTTCGGTCCTTTGTGTTGCTTGTTTCAAGTCAATTGTTTTGTTTCTATACAGTTGGTAGCTTTGTATTATATGTAGTCATCACCATCTGCCTAGCCATCACAAATATATCGGGGTCAGCTTCCAGTCTAACCGGATGAAAGAAAGAAAGAAAAATATTTATTTGGGACAAGCACAGGAACAACAAAAAATAACAATAAAAAAAGAATCTAAAACTAAATAATAAAAAAAGACCTGTGCGAGGCCAAAAAGGCTCCTATCTCAGCATGTTGCTGCTGCTGGATGCAGCTGAATACCGGTATTTCACATGGAGCGACTGCCTATCTGACCTCCACAACCCAGTTAGTACTGGGTAATACGATAAGACTGGTTGTCAGACTTTTCGGGCCAGTGACCACCTGTAACGACTGTCAAAGATCTACAAATGACAGCCGGGACCAACGGCTTAACGTGCTTTCCGAGGCACGGAGGAAACTCGGTATGTAATGGGCGGTCACCCATCCACAGACCAACCTAGGCAAGCGCGGCTTAACCTAAAGATTGACCCGGACGGCTGTTAGTATTTGTATGATAGGTAGTCATTAGTTAAAATTACTTCATTAATGGGTAAACGTATGACGCTGTGGACTTTTAGTAACGAATTAAAAAGAAGAGTTAGGCAGAGGTGTACCTAATAGTACATCCACATTTCGCTAGTTATGATTTAAGCCCCATGTATTAGAGGGCAGCCTATTGCCATGAACCGGGCACAAATCCAGACTCCGTGGATGCTACTGATGAAAAATCCCAATAACACTTTGCCCGACCTGAGAATCGAACCCAGGACCAGGCTCAGCAGTCGCGCTTACGAACACTAGACCAACGCGGCAGTCGAAACAGAAGAAACAACAAAAACACTCCGAAAGTGCTTTTAATCCAATTAGCCTTCAACAATCCAGGTACACTACAATACTGCTTACCCGTTTCTCGTCATCTATCGATTAGCAAGCCCGACAAGGCATCACTACATAGTATAAAACAAAGTCGCTTCCCGCTGTCTGTCCCTATGTAAGCTTAGATCTTTAAAACTGCGCAACGGATGCGGTTTTTTTAATAGATCATAGTGATTCAAGAGGAAGGTTTATATGTATTACATTGCACCCGTGTGAAGCCGGGGCGGGTCGCTATTGTCCCATAAATAAACCAAAAGATAATCACGTAGTTTTAAAACCACAAAATCGAATTCTTGACTTTCCGATTTTGCGAAAATCCGGCAAAAAAACCCGCCAGCTGAAAACGGCCGGGGCGGGGCGCTAGTTTATAGTAAACTAGCTGTTGCCCGCGACCTTCGTTCACGTGTCATTATTATTTATAAAATATTACTTCTCTTTTGCAATCGGATTTTGTTACCAATTTCAAAGGTTTTTTTTATTTGCACGGTACCCTAATTATTCCTAGCCTAAAATAGACCGTATAACATCAGCTATCTGCCCGTAAAAATCCAGTCAAAATTGGTCCCGCCGTTTCGGAGATTAGCCAGAACAAAGAGACAGACAAAAATTGAAAAAAAAATGCCAACATGGCGGATTGTGATACTTGCGTTACATAAGTATATTTATATCTGTGCGAGCTGCTATGGAGCGGTGCCTCTATATCGTGTCGTGCGAGTACAAAATAATTACTGATGGCAGTGGACGAATTTCTTGGAAGATATCAACTATTATGCTATCTATACAACTACAATTATACAAATAAATAAAATTGTAGTGTTTGTAAATTCAAAATAACAGCTTTTTACTGAATGCATATGAAAATAATGGGTGTTAGAAGACCCTTAACGAAGCCGAAAGGCACTTGTCCTCCTCGTCATTGCGATATTTTTTTAGTTCTAGACCATACCTGGGAACCTTCTAGTTACGGAGGTATTGGTGGTCAAAGTTCCAACTTTTTCACAAGTTTTTTTTAACAGATGTTTTTAACGTACGATTTTTACTGTAAACACCTCCACGACCCCCGCACTATTTAATCCATCCATCAGCACAATGTTTTGAGTGCGTTATATTGAATCCTACTACCGTAAAACGTGATTGTTCACCCAAAAAAAATTAAAATAAAAAGATTCCGACGAATTGAGAAGTCGGTTAAAAAAGTAATTTCCCAGCAATATTTTTTCGTAAAGTTACTTAGTTTGTTGTACATAATGCTTGGCTGACGGCTTCGTGAAGGGTCTTGTTACAGCCTGTATATCCGGCAGTTATAAATAAAAAAGTTTTTAAAATTATTGTCTGTCTGCTTTTCCGGCTAACCTCCGAAACGGCTTAACGTTTTTGACGGGACTGTTACTGGCAGATAGCTGATGTTATAAGGAGTAACTAAGAGTTGTTTTTTTTTTAGAACTAGCTGGTGCCAGCTACCTTCGTTCGCGAGAAATTATTATAAAAATATTCATTGCCTATTTGAAGTTACTAATTCCAAGAGTTTTAATTTTGCACGGAACTCTAGTCCTTTTCCCCGGTTTTGAGATCCAGAGTACAGTAATTGCAGACGTTATTTGACAAGAGATGAATTTCATTGGGCATACATCATTGTCATTACAGGAGCTCGTGAGTGAGATCTTCAAGTTTAAGCCGCGCTTCAAAGGTCAGCCTGTGGATGGGTGACCATCATACAGAGTTTCCTCGGTGCCTCGGAAAGCACGTTAAGGCCATTTAATAATTTCATTTGAAGATCTTTGACAGTCGTTACAGGTACGAGTAGATAGACAGTGATCCGAAATTCTGACAACCAGTCTTACCAAGGAGTATCTTATTACCCAGTATTAACTGGGTTGTGGAGGTCAGATAGGCAGTCGCTCCATGTAAAATACTGGTATTCAACATCATCCGGTTAGACTGGAAGCCGACCCCAACGAAGCTTAAAACATTCTCATGAGAGTTTACCCTTTACCAGAATTGCCACAGAATTTCAGTAAAAACTCATCAGAAAATCGTTGTTACTATACCTTCAGTACACAAATAATCTAACAACACAATTTTTATCGACTACCGTTGACATTGACACATATATTTCGTAGATTACACACACAATATGGACCCGCAGCTAATGTTATCAAATGTCACGTGAGATGTCAAGATTATGTAGTAAATAAACTAGCTGTTGCCGGCGGCTTCGCTCGCGTTTTGGTCGAAAATTATCCAACGGGCACGTTGTAAATATAGCCTATGGCACTCGGGGATAATGTAGCTTCCTATTAGTGAAAGAATTTTCAAAATCGGTTCAGTAGATCCAGAGATTACCCCCTACAACCTCACAAACTGTACCTCTTTATAATATTAGTCTAGATATGTGACACCAACCCGCACTGGGTCCGCTTGAATTACGTGTCACATATTTCCACAAAGTGGAGACCTATGTCAAATATTCCAGTTATAAAGCATCGTCTATGTATAGATTTGTCATTGTTGAAGTACCGTCTATGCTTGTTTACTATCTCATATCAGTGATAAGCGGCGAGTCATAGCATAGACATAGATCAGCATTACTTATATTTATGCTGCAAACATTCTGTAATCTATGCTTGTTGGTCATTTTTAGGGGTCCGTACCCGAAGAGTAACCAACGAACGGGGCTCTGTTACTAAGCCTCCGCAGTCCGTCCGTCTGTCTGTCTGTCAGCGGGCTGTTTCTCGTGATCTGTAATAGGTTCAGTTGAGATTTGCACAACAGAATGTTTATTTTAATTTTATTTATTTGTATATTTTGACCTACGATCTGACAAATGCAATGGGGGCTATCGCGTATGAATTCGCCACTAGAGGCGCTAGTGTAGCGCGGGGGCACCGAAATGTCAGATCATGCCATTTTCGCGCGTTGCGTGCTGTTTTAACACGTATTTTTACAAATATTCACGATTGTGGTCTAGATTGAGCCTTTCCTGATTAATTATGACTTGAAGATTTTAAGTAGCAACTTAGAATCTTAATTTTCAGTACTTGGAGGTAAAATGATTTTTAAATATTTCATGCTTGCTAATTTTAGGCAGAATATTCACGTACAATGGTCCACTTTAAGGACTAAGTGCGGAAACCAAACCCTTAACATAGAACATAGGCAGAATATTGTAAATATATGAACCTAAAGTTTACACCATGTTATTATACGTAATAAAATAAACTTTTTATGAAGTTATTGGTACTTTAAAGTATAAAATAGAATTATTGACAGGACCTTAATCGACAGTGGCGCCATCTAGTGAGTTCGAAAACGATAGCCCTCATTGCCATATCGTTTATGACCTGGTTTAAATATAGGATACTTTTATCCCCGTAGAATCCGTGGTATAGTCTCCGATCTCCACGCGAGCGAAGCCGCGGGCAAAACCTAGACAATGCCCAACTCGTGAAAGAAACAGGAACCACACGTTACCACATTTAGCTCATGAATAACATATCTAATGTGTTATATATTTAGCGCGTACAAACGTGGTAATTTCCTATGTTTTTTCACCTACTCGTGTTTTTGGCAACGGTAGCTCTGAATATGCGATGATTATTTTGTACAGTCGGTGTAGAGCGCAGTGGCTTACGAAATAAAAATATTGTGTTTGTAAATGACTTTGTGCGGGGCAAAGACCTCTGAGAAGGAATATACTTTCATCAACGAGCTGTACACTCTCAACACTCTCTCTCTATGTCCCTTCGGAGATATCTCGAAAAAAAAAAAAAAACACTCGCTTAGGCATGTAGAATTTTTCGATAAAAACCCGATAATTGCATGTTTCGGGCCTTGCTAATCGTTATATTATCGGATCATGAATGAAATTACTACCAACGACCGCATGGCCGAGACTTTCAGACATTCAGGCATCAGATAACATTCGTAAAGAAAGCGAAGAAATCGATTATCATTAAAATCTTCACGAAATGTTTCTGTTTTCTTTTTCACTTCGCGTCTAATCTTATTAATGGACTGCGTATTTTATTATCAGCCTGTTGGGTTATAAACTTATAATATTCCCACTGCTGGGACACAGGTTACCTAGTAAATGGGTTATGGAGGTCAGATAGGCAGCCGCTCTATGTAAAATACTGGTATTCAGCTGCATCCGATTCGACTGACAGCCGATTAGCCGACCCCAAAATCGTTGGACTACGGCTAGGTCGATGATGAGATGCTGAAGAATTCGTCTATTTTAATGCGTTTGTAGTTCCATTACACCAGATAGTAGAAGATATAAATGAAATATTTAAGATAAAAACGTATATTTATATCTGTTCATATCACCAACGAACTAGTATTTTCCCGTTGTCATTCCGATAGAGTTTTTGGCAAGCGCTCTAATGTTGTTTTTATTATTGTTCGAGTTCGTGAATTGATCGTTTTAAATAAAATATTCGAGCCGAAATGTGTTTTTCGTGTAGTGCTGTAATCTGGTTTATAGTGTGGATGGAAATTCTTGCCATGTGCTCACTGGCCGCAAAAAATTTTTTTTTTTTTGGAAATGTTAAAGCTATTTATGGTGGAAGCGCAAGGGACCCCGCGGAATTTAATTTTCTTACGTTTTTGCAATTTGCAGGTCAGTGTCAGGTTGTATGTTGATGAAAATATGAATCGCACCAGTAACACGTATGGAGTTTTTATAATCATTCAAATCAGCAGTACAACCCTCCAAGTTCATTTTTTTTTCGGATGGGTGATCATCATATAACTCCTCCCGCTCTGGGCTGAGCAGGAGGGAGTGTCATACTTTAACTGACTAACATCCATCCATGTTCCTTCTTTTGCCCTTTGTGTTCCAGGGCCGCGGTATCTCTTTCGAATAGTCCCGCAACCCTGGCAAGCATCGGTCCTTTCGGACCCCTTCCTGTTTGCTAACATCTCTTTGAGGAGCGCGTGGAACACGAACTCGCCGTCGACACGGCCTGTCGTCATAAGACGGACGGCCGGCGAGCTAGCCCAAAGCTCGCCGTCCACAGGCCCGCGCCTACGTTGGCCGGGGACCACCACGTGGCCCCCGACGCCCGGTGCGTCTCCCGCGGCGGCTGGGACGTGAGGTTCTCAAGTTCATTTACTCCATTGAGTGACTTTTTCATGAAATAGTTATATTACAACATACAACCTGACACTGACCTGCAAATTGCAATAGACGTAAGAAAATTTAAATTTCGCGGGCTACCCTTGTGCTTCCATTTTAAGAGGTTTTTGAGGTTTCAGAGGGTCAATCCTCATATTTTTAGAAGAGTAAGGGAACACCAAAGGAACGATGAATGGACTGCGTGCAGGATGATATGGCTAGCAAGGAGGTGACTGATGAGATGACGAGTAATAGAGAAGTATGGAAGAAGAAGACATACTGAGCTGACAGCAAATAAACTAGGTTAAGGGCAAGGGAGTTATGATGATGTCCTGTGTCACCCTGTTAAAAGTATAATGAACTAGCTGTTGCCCGCGACTTCGCTCGCATTTTGGTCGGAAATTATCCCACGGCAACGTTGTAAATATAGGCTATGGCACTCGGGGATAATGTAGCTTCCTATTAGTGAAAGAATTTTGAAAATCGTTTCTGTAGATCCAAAGATTACCCCCTACAACCTCACAAACTTTACCTCTTTATAATCATAGTTTATGTGACAGAAGTAATGCGCTCAATTTACGCAAATGTCTTATTGTACAGTAATGTGGCTAAACCTAATAAATAAATCTATCATACTAATGCAAATATTTTCAAACAAACTTATTCTTTCTTTATCGTGTGGTTAGTGCCTAACCTGGTGTCAGAGTTTTTATGCCGCCCATGGGCCTCTGACTTGGCTTTACATGCCGTCAAGAAATATCTCTCAGGCATGCAGGTTTCCTCACGATATTTCCCTTCACCGGAGCAAGTGATAATTATACAATACGCACATGAATCCGAAAAATCAGAGGTGCGTGTCTTGGGTTCGAACTCGAGACCTATGACTTGGTAGTCCGACGGTCACACCACTAGGCTATCACTGCTATTATTACAAACGTATTTATTTGAATAATTTAGCAACATCATCATCATGACCACACAATTATCCGAATAATAAATTATTTTGATGCATTACATCCTGCTAAGTAAATCTTTGGCATGCAACCACACGCTACTAACTCGTTATCTCCTTTGTTGGGTTTGGCTTCCAGTGTAACTGGATGCAGCTGTCTACCAGTATTTTACTTGGAGCGACTGCTTATCTGACCTTCACGACAGTTACTAGGTAACACGATAACCCCATTTTTTTTTCGGATGGTGAATCATCCCACTCTGGGCGGAGCGGAAGGGAAGTGTCAGACTTGTACTGACTAAAACCCATCCATGTTCCTTCTTTTGCTCTTTGTGTTCCAGGGCCGCAGTACCTTTTTCGAACAGTCCCGCAGCCCTGAACACTATAACCCTTGGTAAAAACTAGAAGCTGTCGGATTTTCGAGCCTCTAAAGTAACGACTGTCAACGACTTACAACTGACAGCCACGCATGACGTACTGCTTAACTTTCTTTCCGAGACACGGATGGGTCTTTTACTCGTACAAGGTGTAAACGAACACTTCACGAGGCCGTCAACCAAGCATTCTGTACATCAAACTAAGTAACTTTACGCAAAAATTATTGCTGGGAAACGGCTTTCCCTTTTCCTGGCTTTTCCAATGTTACGCACTCAAAAAATTGTACTGATGGATGCATTGAATAGTGCAGGGGTCATGGAGGTATTCAAAGTAGATTTATAACATTGAAGACTTGTGCTTCGAAACAAAAACCGACAAATGATGACGAACTAGGTATCCACACTAATTAAAAAGAGGAAAGATTTGTATGTTTGTAATAAATAAACTCAAAAACTACTGGAACGATTTCAAAAATTCTTTCTCCATTATAATGCTACATTATTCCTGAGTAACATAGGCTATATTATTGTGCATCCGTTCGAAGCCGGGACAGACCGCTAGTTTTAAATAAAAAAATACGCAGCGGCCAATCTCCGTCGTACATACTGTACGTAATTAATTCCTTAAGATGAAAATAATCGATCGTTGAGAGATGAGTGTCGTTCGATCTAAGTACTTGTATTTATCTCTCGTGGAGCATTCATTTTATCACTTAATTAGGTGTTTGTTTTTGTTGAATTTGTTTATGTGTTAACTGGCGAAATGTGGGATGAGCGTGATAACGTCTTACGGCATACAAACATTGTTTTTTTTTTCGAAATGACTGGTCCGATTTAAATGAAACTTCATACGCATAAGCAGGATACATAGGTCTAAAAAGTTGATAGAGAACATTTTCGAAAAATAGTGTTACAGCTAAATTAGACCAATTTTAGATTTTCCATAGAATCAAAAAATACCAATTATCTTTTTTGTAAAAGACTTTTCGAGAATGTTCTCTGTCAACTTTTTAGACCTATGTATCCTGCTTATGAGTATGAAGTTTCATTAAAATCGGTTCAGTCATTTCGAAAACAAATGAGTTCAAAGTTTGTATGAAGTGCCGTAAGAAATTAACGCTCTTAACCGTGGCCACAGGAAAATATTCTTAATAGACTGGCCTTAACATTTTGAGTAATTCTAAACTGCATTCACAGATTTTGTAAAAATATACAGTAAGCCAGAAAATGGGCATTGTGCACCAAAAAAAAACAGTTGTTGATGGCACGTTTCTTATAAGAATCTAATCAGTCTTTTGGGCAAATTGAGGTTTTAGTAGTACCAGAAAAGTCACACAGCTCGGCCTACCTTTTTGGACAATATAGGGTTAGGTACAGACTACACTAAAGCGGAGACGAAAGCGGAGCGAAGTGCAAGATTCGGCCAATCACAGGACAGACGAGAGAAAGAATTAACGAGAGAATGGAAAGAAAAAAAAAACAGGAAAAAAACAACGCATAACATAATTAAAACTCGCTAGGTTACTAAATTTGGAACGAAAATTTGATCTTATCGAAACAAGTTCGACGGAAATTGTAGTAAATGAATAGATAGTCAATCGAATAAAGGCTTAATGCCTAATGGCATTAAGTCCGCCGGCTACACATCAAGCTATACATTTCCAGTTTATGCTGATCTCGCAATGTATAGGATTTCCGTACAATGCGAGGTCAGCTTATACTGGAAATGTATAGCTTGATGTGTAGCCGTGTTTACCACTATTGTACATGAAGTTTAAATAAATAAATAAAAGGTCTGATTAAGTTCAGCGGTACCCCGCCGCGACATTGTAGCACCGTTTTAACGAGCAAATGTTAAAGTGCCATCCATCTGTTTCTACAATTAAAATATAGGTGTTACTGCTGTTACTCGACCGAATTTGATGGTTCAACAATAGATGTTATTTTTGACTTCTAAAATGTATTTTCGCTTTTCTTTTTTGCGTTGGGGGTTTTTTAAATTTTCAATTTAATTATTATTTTTCGCGTAGTTAGACAAAGGATAACTCAAGCGAACTTAGAGCCAGATGGACAGTACTCATAGGTGACATCATGACATGAACAGTTTCCGAGACAGATGGCAATGATACCACTACTAAGTGGGACCATGTGCTCACCATCTTTATTTTTAAGATAATATTGTGCGACTGCCCTGTTGGTCGAGTGGTTACAAGAGCGACTGCTGAGCATGAGGTCCTGGGTTCGATTACCGGGTCGGGTAAACTGTTATTAGGTTTTTCCATCAGGAATTTTTCAATAGCGGCCGCGGAGTCTGGATTTGTGCCCGGTTGATGGCAATAGGCTCGCTATCTATTACATGGGACTTAAACATAACTGGCTAAATGTGGATGTACTGTTAAGTACACCTCTGCCTACCCCTTCGGTGATTACACAGGCGTGATGTTTTTGTTATATGTTTGTGTTTCTATTTGTTAAACATAAAAAACCGCCCAAGTGTGCTAGTCCAACTTGGACTAGCACACGAGGGTTACGTAACATTATCTAAAAAAAAAACACGTTTGTTGTATGGGAGCCCCCCTTAAATATTTATTTTATTGTTTTTAGTATTTGTTGTTATAGCGGCAACAGAAATATATCATCTGTGAAAATTTCAACTGTCTAGCTGTCACGGTTCATGAGATACAGCCTGGTGACAGACAGCCAGACAGACAGACAGACAGATAGACGGACAGTGGAGTCTTAGTAATAAGGGTGCCGTTTTTCTCCCTTGGGTACGGACGTAAAACTGTCTCTCCCTAGTTACTCGTCACAGACAAAGCTGCGGACATTTTTTTTTTTTCGGTTTGGAATTCGTCAAATGACTCCTCCCGCTCTGGGCGGAGCAGGAGGGAGTGTCAGACTTTTACTGACTAAAACCCATCCATGTTCCTTCATTTTCCCTTTGTGTTCCAGGGCCGCGGTATCTCTTTCGAACAGTCCCGCAACCCTGGCAGGCATCGGTCCTTACGGACCCCTTCTTGTTTGCTGACTGTCTTTGAGGCGCGCGTGGAACACTCGCGCGCCGTTGACACGGCCTGTCGTCATAAGACGGACGGACGGCGAGCTAGCCCATAGCTCACCGTCCACAGGCCCGCGCCTACGCCCGGTGCGTCTCCCGCGGCGGCTGGGACGTGAGGTTCTCTCCCTCTCACGTTCCACCGCCTCGTTCGCTAGCCTACTGGTATTCAGCTGCATCCGGTTAGACTGGAAGCCGACCCTAACGTAGTTGGGAAAAGGCTCAGCAGATGATGATGTAGGTCCATGACATAGGACACTTTTTATCCCGGTACAACATTCCCGTGGGATAATTTTAAACCGTCAGGCAGCCGAAGCCGTGGTCAAAAGCTAGTCATAAAACGATCAATAACTCCGTCATAATTATGATCTCATTTTCAAGCCCATAAACAGCTGAAAACATGATAATTGGAGCTTCAAAGTAAATACCAGTTGCAACCGTATCAAATATATATTTCGAAACTGACAAATCTATTAACATATAGCGTTTTTTAGGGATCCGTAACCAAAGAGCGCTAGCGGGACCTAACCCTCATCCGTCCATTCGTCACAGGGTTGCTAGCCAAATAAGAACAGGATCGCGCTTGCTGCCAACTTCACACGATAGCTGTCAAATTAGTACTGCCAGCAAAAAACAAACGGTGAAAGAAAAATGTTATATTATTTTTTTTCAAAGATTTCGTTATTTTTTATATTCACTAGTAACAAAATGTATTTCTTGAATTTCATAAATAGATAATTTTTGATAAATTAATAATATATGGAAACAGTGTTTATAAAAAAATTAACCAATAATTATTTAACTTCACGAAATGCTACTGGTCACCCGAATAATGAAGTTCGTGAGTATTGCGGAACAATATGGCGTCTTGACAGTACTATTCTTATTGGCTCGCATAGTATCTCTTAAACCGTAATAGTAAGACAGTTAATTTCAACAGCCTGTATTAATATGGCCGCGTAAAATACAGTTACAAAAGGTTGCTAACAGGACCTAACAGTCCGTCCGTCCGTAACAGGGACAGTCCGTCCGTCTGTCTGTCAGCGGGCTGTATCTCATGATCCCTAATACGAAAACACTTTAAATTTTCACAGAGAAAACGGCCGAACTTTATTTTAAGTTACAAATTAAAGGGTGTCCCCTTAAAAGCAACGTTTTTATGCACTAGTAAATAATGTACGGGGTTAAGGAACCAGGGACCGAAAGAGTTACCCGTATTTTTTTAATCAGTCTATAATAACCAGTTCACGCACAGAGTTCTTTTTTGTACATAAAAAATAGGCAAGTAGGTGACGGAGTTAGCCCGCGCTCGGTGCTTTGTGTCTTTCACTCCGGTTAATTAGCAATATTTTTATGAATAACCCGTATACAGGGTGTAACAGGACCCTTCACGAAGCCATCAATCAAGCATTATGTACATCAAACTAATTAACTACGCAAAAAATATTTCTGGGAAACGACTATTCTTTTCGGGGTGAAAAATTACGTTTTACGGTAGAACTCAATGTAACGCACTCAAACATTGTGCTGATGGATGGATTGAATAGTACTGGGTTCGTGGAGGTGTTCAAAGTTAAAATCTTACATGTATTTAAAACAACTTTGACCCCCGAAAATATCTCCGTAACCAGAAGGTTCCCAGGTATGGTGTAGAACAAAAAAATGATCGCAATGACGGGGAGAACAAGTGGCTTTCGGCTTCGTTAAGGGTCTTGTTACACCCTTATTAACCCATAGAAATATAAAAAACAAGAATAACCCGTATAATAGTTAATCAAACTTATGAGTCTAACCGGTTAACCTTTTAACCCGATTAATCTCTACGGAGCCGAGTACGAATCCACCTCGCACTTGGCCGTTTTTATCTAAAACTCATGATGTAATTTCAGCGAAGTGATGACTTAAATGTATGTATTTAAGGATGCAGGAAATAGATGAGTAAGCTTTTGGAGTGAGATCATTAAGTATATTGTGACACAGTATCTTGAATACTGTGGTCACAACTCATACATAGGATAGGACATGATGTATCTTTGACAGGGTAAACTTAATAAAATTTTATATAATACTAGCTGTTGCCCGCGGCTTCGCTCGCGTTTTGGTCAGAAATTATCCCACGGGCACGTTGTAAATATAGCCTATGGCACTCGGGGATAATGTAGCTTCCTATTTTCAAAATCGGTTTAGTAGATCCAGAGATTACCCCCTACATACAAACATATTTTACCTCTTTATATTATTATTATATATTATATTGTATTATATTAATAAAGAAGTATAGATTACTTGTATGTCATGTATGCTCATTCACCACTAAACATACCATCTCACTTGTAATCTTTACTATTTTTTTTAGGTGACAAGCAGTACGTGAACTTAACTTTTCATTATTTTCTTGGGTTGGTGATACTGTATTTTATTGATTTAAGGTGGAAGCGCAAAGGTAGCCCGGGAAATTTAAATTTTCTCAAGTTTATTGCAATTTGCAGGTCAGTGTCAAGTTGTATGTTGATGAAAATATGAATCGCGCCAGTAACACGTATTCAAATCATCAATACAGCTCTCCAAGTTCATATAATCACATTCAATAGCTATTTCACGAAAAAGTCACTCTTTGAGACGAGTGAGATTATATGTACTTGGAGGGTTGTATTGATAATTTGAATGATTATAATTCTGTAGCTCCATACGTGTTACTTGCGCGATTCATATTTTCATCAACATACAACCTGACACTGACCTGCAAATTGCAATAAACGTAAGAAAATTTAAATTTCACGGGCTACCCTTGCGCATCCACCTTAAGTGAAGAAAAAATTACATGCATATATGCATATTCCATATAGTTTTTGAGTTTATTTGTTACCAACATCCAAATCTTTCCCCTCTTTACAATATTAGTGTAGATTAGCCCGTGATATTAAGACTAGACTGATCTTATTGGTGAGGTTATTTCATAAAGTCATCAGGTGCGTAGTACTCGTATCCAGCGTGCGTATATGACCAGATGTATGAACGTGGACGATGCGCAAGGAGTATGTAAGCATCGTAGCAGGTTGTTGGCGAACAAATATGCGGAACACCGCGCACAATTTTTGGTGGAATCGCACTATTCCATATTAACATAGGCCTTTTGTTTCGTCCACCACGAACTAAACTTGGTTTGTTAACTACTAGATAAAAACCGGTCAAGTGCCAGTCGGACTTGCGCAGGAAGGGTTCCGTAGCGTTATATAAAAAAAAACACGTTTGTTTTGTTGGATGGGGGAACCCCTTAAATATTTATTTTATTCTGTTTTAGTACCTATTTGTTGTTATAACGGCAACAGAAATACATCATCTGTGAAAATTGTTACTGTCTAGCTATCACGGTTCATGAGATGCAGCCTGGTGACAGACAGACAGTGGAGTCTTTCTAATAGGGCCCCGTTTTTACCCCTTGGATACGGAACCCCAAAAACGATTACTGTCAACAAATACAGGGCAGTAAGCAGTGATAGCCTAGTGGTGTGGCCGTCGAACTGCCGGTCATAGGTCTCCAGTTCGAACACAAGACATTCACCTCTGATTTTTCGGATTCATGTGCGTCTTGTATAATTATCACTTGCTCCGGTGAAGGAAATCATCGTGATGAAACCAGCATGCCTGAAAGATATTTCTCGACGGCATGTAAAGCCAAGTCAGAGGCCCATGGGCGGCATAAAAACTCTGACACTGACTCTGACACGCTAAAGAAATAATATAGGGCTCGTTCCTAAGTAAAACGTACACGGGTCGATCGATCAAAGTTAAGGAACGCTTGCCGAGGTCGCCCTATAGATCGGTGACCATTTCATACTAAGAACCCTCTGCTCTTCCGAATACACGTGAACCCATTTGAAGATGCGGGCCTGTGGACGGTGAGCTATGGGCTAGCTCGCCGTCCGTCCGTCTTATGACGACAGGCCGTGTCGACGGCGCGTTCGTGTTCCACGCGCGCCTCAAAAGAGATGACAGCAAACAGGAAGGGGTCCGTAAGGACCGATGCCTGCCAGGGTTGCAGGACTGTTCGAAAGAGATACCGCGGCCCTGGAACGCAAATGGCAAAAGAAGGAACATGGATGGGTTTTAGTCAGTACAAGTCTGACACTCCCTTCCGCTCCGCCCAGAGTGGGAGGGGTCATTTAAAAATTTCCCAACTGAAAAAAAAAATGGATTATGCGAAAGATGATGGCTGGAAGTGAGACGGCGATCAATAGAGAAGTATGGAATAGGAAGAGGAAGATGACTGCCTCATTGGTCTGGTGGTCTGGTGGTCCACTGTCCATCTGTCTGTCACCAGGCTGTATCTCATGAACCGTGATAGCTAGACAGTTGACATTTTCAGATGATGTATTTCTGTTGCCGCTATAACAACAAATACTAAAAACAGAATAAAATAAATATTTAAGGGGGACTCCCATACAACAAACGTGTTTTTTATTTTTATATAATGGTACTGAACCCTTCGTGCGCAGGTCCGACTCGCACTCGACTTAATATTAAAATATGGATCCCATTCATGAATAAAACCCACGTAAAAGGTTATTAAGAGCGTATTGGCAATTTAATAATGAAAAATTATAGTAACCTAGTCAATAAATAATACAAGGTCATGTGATGTTTACCTTTTGAAGTGCCTACTTATGTATTTACAAAATGTATTGTAGGACTTCTTGATCGCACGAACGATTTGTCGTGGGATGAATTTTCAACGGACTGATTATTTATCGACTGATGAATGAAAATTCAATGGTGTGCTTTTTTAACGCGCTGGAGTGCGTTCTTTTGGATTCTGCTCAGCTCAATACTAAGAGTTGAAAATCCTCGCGTTTAAAGGTCGACCATGCGGACGGGGGCTTAAAGCCATCATCTGCCTAGCCTTTTCCCAACTATGTTAGGGTCGGCTTCCAGTCTAACCAGATGCAGCTGAATACCAGTATTTTACATGGAGCGACTGCCTATCTGACCTCCACAACCCAGTTAGTACTGGGTAATACGATACCCCTTATCAAGACAGGTTGTCAGAGTTTCGAGTCACTGCTCTATCTCTTTGAGAAATACCGGGGTGATGTTTAATCAGTAAAACCCTTAAGATTTAAAATAGTACCGGGTACAACGGGGTGAGTGGGAATGCAGGGGTCAATAGAGACAAAACTTTGAAAGAGATTTGAACATTGAATTAATCTATATTTCTATAATATATCTAATATTATAAAGAGGTAAAAGGGGTTTGGGTAAAGTTGGCGTCGTTTTGAAGTTGAGCGGCCAGTAATGAAACTTAGATATTATGAAAGAACAGAATACAGCGATCAAAAGCTATTATGGACACATTTCTCTAAACCATATCGGAACTGAGATATTTGGTTTTGTATTGGTAATTGAAATCGAAGAAGTTATTATGTGTTATTGCACTCTTTTAGGTGTCTGCCATAGTTTTTTAAGAATTCTAAATAATAATGTTATATCGAGATGTTTAACAATCCCAAATACATTATTTGGCAATCCTGATGGTTCTTTGAATGAAAGGAAGGCCATAATCATACTAGATGGCACGTACATTTATTTGCAAAAAAGTAGCAATTACTACTTTCAGAGAAAATCTTATAGCTTACACAAGTTCCGGCATTTATTACAGCCTTTTTTACTGGTTTGTCCTGATGGCCACATCATAGACATATATGGTTTATATGAGGCTACTAAATCCGATGCGACAATTCTCTCAGAGATCTTTAAGGATCCATATGATCCCTTTCATTGGTTCTTTCATGAGGACGATGTGCTAATCTTAGACAGAGGATTCAGAGACTGCATCGAAGATGTGGAGACATGTGGATACCGTGCATATATGCCCCTCATCTAAAGATGAAAATGAATACCAGGTTACTACACAACAAGCCAACGATTCAAGAAAAGTAACCATGTGCCGTTGGGTGGTCGAAACCATTAATGGCAGATTAAAAAATCAGTTCTGTCAGCTTCGGTCTCAGAATTTTAATGTAGCTGCAAGTCATTTATTTGAAGAAATAAGAATAGCTGCAGCATTATTAAATGCGTTTGGGGTACCACCGACTGATCATAGGCTATCACAGGAAATAGTAAATCGTATACCTCACCATAGTCCACGGAATCAACTAGCCGAGTATGTCATTACGAATAATATGAATAGAAAAAGGGCTGATTTTGAATCTATGAATGCTGAAGTTCTTGGGCTGGATGACTTTCCTATTTTAAGTGAAGATGATTTTCTCTATGCGCTTGGAACGTATCAAGTACAACAAGCTCGTAGCTACTACGGAGAACATGTAAAAAGTGACGGTTCATTTGTCATTGAAGTATGCAGAGAACCCAATATGAATGATTTTTCGGTGGAAACATATAACTGGATTGATCCGTGGCTTCTTAGAGGCAGGATCCAATCCAGACATTCATCTAGACGGACATATTACGTGTATATTCTCGTAGAAAGACTGGAAGGACAAGACGCACAAGGGCTGGATGCAATATTGGGCCACTATTGCTCATGTATAATCGGGAAACGGACCTTAGGCTGCTTTGCGCATATAATGTCCATTATATGGTACATGGGATGGGGCAGATATCAAAATAATCTGACTCCGCCGGCACAATTTTTAGATACCATTATTCGACATGACATTGAGAACGAAATGTACGAAGAAAGTTAATAAATGTGTTGTTAAAAATCATGTAATAAATGCAATAAAGTATAATAATGTGTTATTATTATTTCCTATGGCCCAATACTAACGTCACATTGACAGACGGTCATGAAACAGTAAAGCCAATAGCTAATATCAATCTTCTAAAAACATAACTAAGATTTTTTTCACGCAGGACGGTAATTGAAGTATTTATAGAGACTACATTTTTAAAATCTTCAAATTCAAATATCTCAGCTTTGATATCACTTGAGATAAAAATAATTGAACATATATGTGTACTTAACACAGCAGAACAAAGTAACATGAAAATTATTGGGGGCCGCTGAAAAAAAAAATGACGCCACAAGTCCATACAAAGTTACTCAAACCCCTTTGTTTGTATGTATGTATGTAGGGGTAATCTACGGATCTACTAAACCGATTTTGAAAATTCTTTCACTAATACGAAGCTACATTACCCCCGAATGCCATAGGCTATATTTACAACGTACCCGTGGGATAATTTCCGGCAAAAAACGCGAGCGAAGCCGCGGGCAACAGCTAGTAGTTCAATAAAACTAAAAAAACATGCTTTCTCGTAGTAAACTAAGTAAATAAAATAGAGTAATTTCTGGTAACATCTCATATCAGTTCAACGTTAAACCCCTTTCAAAGCGGTAAAAGAAATTGCGGTCGACAACGCAAAAGATGGGAGGACAAACTTAAGCTCATAGCAGTTCCACTTTGGAGAAGAGTTGCAAAGGACAGAAAGCAATGGGCATCGTTAGAGGCCTTTGCCAAGAGGCACACTGGACTCCGAGATATACTGTAACCAAGGGAATGAAAAGAACATCAATAAAATTACCACAACAGAGAAGTTTTCAGGACAAAGGGGAAATTGAATAGCACTTGTAACCGACGTGCGTGTATGAATGTAGGCAAAACAAAAGGTGTATGTATGAATCGTAGCAGGCGTTTCTGCCTATCCCCATAGGAAAAACGGCGTGAGTTTATGTATAATTTAGAACGGGTAATATCTGCCTCATAGTCATAATTATAAGGTACTAGCGACCCGCCCTGGCTTCGCAAGGGTAGACTAGAGCAAGGCGACTTGACTTTTTCCGACAATTATCGTCATATTTCAACCAACTTACACAAAACCTTGACAAATTATATACCTAAACCTTCCTCATGAATCACTTTATCTATTGGTAAGAACCGCATTAAAATCCGTTCAGTAGTTTTTGACTTTATCGCGAACAAACAGACAGAAGCAGCAGAGGATTTTGTTTTATAATATGTAGTATGAAGTGAGCCAGTTTCCACAAACCATCGTCCATTTATGACATGTCCTTGCAATCTATCAGCTGTTTATGTACACCGGACAAACAGACAGAGACACTATGTAACATGTAGATAAAACTAGATGACATTATGTAATGTTTTTGATAAAACGGGAATTGTCTGTTAATATTTTAAAGATGTTTTTTTTACACTTGTATCCTTAAATAATCACCATATTATTGATTAATACATTTTATAAATATTCTTAATTACTTAATTAATTCTGATAAAAGTTTAATGAGTTTAGAATTCCACAGACTTATGATGAGTGATGTTTAAATTTCCAAAAATGAATGCTTATACAAATATAATTGCTGTGTATTTGGTTGTATCCTGCTGTGTATATGTCTAGTGCTCGCAAGAGCGACTGCTGAGCATGAGGTCCTGGGTTCGATTTCCAGGTCAGGCAATGTGTTATATTGGGTTTTTCCATTAGGAATTCCTCAGTAGCTGATGGCAATAGACTCGCCCCTTATTACGTGGGACGAAACATAACTGGCGAAATGTGGGTGTACTATTAGGTACACCTCTGCCTAACACATCGGAGATTACAGTCGTGATGTTACGTTATGTATCCAAAACAAACAGAAGAATTTCAAAATTGTATAAAAATAGATAAATAATAAATGAAACATATGAATCAAGATTATGTCTAATCAAACTATGATAATCTTGATAATCATAATATGTATATGAATAATATTATACCTACATTATGTGTTTAGCATGCTTATCTATTCATAGTATATAACAAGAATTTGTGTGGTATACTACCACTAAAAACCAGACCACCGCAAAATCACGCTCTAATTAAAATCGGGTTTGGTTTTTTTTCTCAGTTTGTAGCCTATGTTACCCGGGCTATAATAGCGAATCGATTGACACCTTATTCATCAAAATCGGATGAATAGTTTAGGCGCTACGGAGGAACATACGTAAATACAAACATACATAGACTGCTAAAATCATAACCCTTCGTTTTGGCTTTGTCATAGTCGGGTAAAAAGAGTAATTTGTTTGATATTCCCTTAGCACTTCAAAATAATGTAATGTACTAATATCATCATCATATAATATAATCTGCCAAGTCTTTTCCCATGTTCTGATAGTATTTTGAAGAGTTTGTAACAAAATAACAACCACACAGGACAATCTATAAGGTTTAGCCGCTCTTACCACGGTCGGTCTGTTGATGGTTGACAATCAATTACATAACATTACATAGCATGTTCTGGCTGTCATTTGCAGATCTTTGCCAGTTGTTACAGGTAGTCAGTGGCCTGAAAGTCTGACAACCAGTCTTACCAAGGGGTATCGTATTATCCAGTACTAACTGGGTTGTAGAGGTCAGATAGGCAGTTGCTCCATGTAAAATACTGGTATTCAGCGGCATACGGTTAGACTGGAAGCTGACCACAACATAGTTAGATAAAGGGTAAGCAGATGATGTTAGATGTAGTATTATTTGCATCTCATACAGATTGTATAGAATATAGAGTATACTATACTTTACAGTTAAAAATGTTACATCTCTCACAATATTATTAAATATGGGGTACAATGGTGGTCTGATCCATATTTTGACAACACTGTCTTTGTTTTCGTAAAAATACGGATCCAACAGAAAAATACAGCTTTTTGATGTTACTATTCAATTGAGCATGGTGTGTTTCACTAATGCATGAGCAGGAACAGCATGCTTGGTCTAGTGGTTGCAAGTGTTTGACGACCCGAATGGCGCAGCGGTTGCGAGGCTGCCTTACGTTCTTAGGGTCCCGGGTTCGAATCCCGGTAGGAGCAAATGTTTGTGTGATGAGCATGGACATTTGTTTCCGAGTCATGGATGTTTATATGTATAATAAGTATGTATTTATAAACAAAAAAAGTATCTATGTAGTAGTATTAACTATCTGGTGTCCACGACACAAGCCTCGTTGCTTAGTGTGGCACCTAGATGGCGCTGTGTGTAATGTCCAGCGATATTTATTATTTATTAAGTGTGACTATGAAGCATGAGGTCCTGGGTTTGATTCCTGGGTCGGGGAAAGTGTTATTGGGTTTTTCCATCGGGAATTTCTCAATAGCAGCCACAGAGTCTGGATTTGCGCCCGGTTGATGGCAATAGGCTCGCCCCCTATTACATGGGACTTAAACAAAACTGGCGAAATGTGGGTGTACTATTAGGTACACCTCTGCCTAACCATTCGGGAATTATGTTATGATATGAGCAGGAGCAGTACTATCAGTGAAATTCACCAGAAGCTAGCATAGACAGGTTATAGGTTATGTTGAGACAATGGTCTACTATGCCCTCCCAATTGGTTGGGAAAGGCTAGATGAAGGTTGATGATGACAGTGATAATGTAATCCTGATCCACTTATCTTACTGTCAACCATCTCAGGGTTCTAAACAATTTTCTTTATCGTGTGGTTAGTGCCTAACCTGGTGTCAGAGTTTTTATGCCGCTCATGGACCTCTGCCTTGGCTTTACATGGCATCGAGAAATATCTCTCAGGCATGCTGGTTTCCTCCACCGAATCAAGTGATAAGTAACATAACTTCACACAATTTGACAGTTGTTTACAAAGATTTAATTGGTTTTCAGTTTTAAGATGCTGGTGGAGAGTTTGGATGGGATTATTAACAGCGGTTTGGTGGCTTTTCATTATCATATAGTCTTTGAAAGTTTGACAACCTGTCTTACCAAAGGAATACCAGTATTTTACATGGAATGACTGCCTATCAGACCTCCACAACTCAGTTAGTGGTACTTGCTAGTAAGACTGATTGTTAGGCTTATATTATATGGTGTATAATTAAGTAAGGAATGATAACCAGTAAATTGTCACAAGGAGGGTAAATGCTCAAAATGCATAGAAGCATAATGCATGAACTATGTTGTTAACAGCTGATAAAGTGACATGTATAATTAATGGATTTATTATGCAAAAAACTGACTTGTACACCATGGAAACCTGCCCAAGGTATAGCAACTTACACAAGGTATTTATAACATTTTAGGATTTATAGTATTAATCAACTGTGTTAATAGATTTTCTTTTTTTTTCAATCAGCTGTAGACATTAAAAACACACAAAATTACAGGTTTTTGTGATAAATCGCGTTGGTTATCGCGTTGGTTGTCGTGTTAAACACGTTACAAAGATCATACAATGAATAAAACACAAAATAAGAGTCCTGAATTGACAAAAATATATTTTTACGTTGTTCAACAAGAAATCGGTAGAAAGAGGTTTCGCTTACCATCATGCCAGGGGTTCGCGGGTTCGAAGTACTGTGTAACTATGAGATCCTCGTCAGGGAAGCGCACGGAGCGAGAAATCTTCTTTTTCTCGGTGCACTCATCACTCAATCCACTGTTATTATCACCACACTTCTGCAACTCTGTGTTCACACTTTTATCACTCTCAATCGGGCATCCCGTAGCTTTATCAGGGTCGGTAGACATATCTAGCGTGTAATCTATCACATATTAATGCAAGCGAACACATTAGCGTTAACGAACCCTAATCCTTAATACCAAAAAAAATAATATTCAATTCATAAACACATCAGTTTCCACACCACTAGCTTCGAGATCGATTATTTAATATTAACAACACGAAAACCACGTTAATTCACCGGCCATTGCGTATTTTTTTTCACGTTTCGTTAGAGGTTTTTTTTTCATACAATTTTTTTATTGTTCGTTTCGAATCAAAACATTCTGCACCTTTCATACACCGTTTGCCGCCATATTGGATTGAACGAGACAAAAGGAGAGTTTTCTTTATTGACTGGTAGAGGGCGCTTGTTGAGCCCAGTGTTGCCATTATTGTCAACCTTTTGTTCTCAAGCATTCACAAACTGTATTTCATGCCATCTAGCGCAGAGTAGCAAAACTAAATAAGAGATTATTATTCCGGGGCACTTTTGACGTTTTTCGTATTCATTTTCTTTTAAACTTAGCTTATGCTATTACAAAACTCATAGTTTTCTGAAAACTATAGCAATAATAGAAAGAACTCAGGAAAATAAACCAAGAATGACAATTAGTCAGCTTTTCCATTACTGAAATCTGTGGTTTTTCGATTTACAAGTTGGTACTTATTAGTTCCACGATTTTCGAAAGAACAATGTTCTTTCGAAAATCGTGGAACTAATAAGTCGACATGTCATGTCGTCTAAAAACAGCGCCAAAATTGTGGCTAGAAACATGTTATCAACTCTATTTATGTAGGTGCCTTGCTAATTCACTTTTATCGTGACTAGATTTACTAACAGAAATCTAATTGTATGCTCAAATAGTAGGACCTGGTTAATTATCTAACTATTACCTGCAAATAATTGTTTTGTATACGAATCGAACCTTCAACCAGCGACACATATCTACATGGTGCATCAATCGTTCAGCTATCATGATAATGTCTTGGTTCAAAGTGACCACGGACCCGTGGCCACTTTGAACGTGAAGCGTAGACAAGATATAAAGAGTCCGTCCCACGAGAGAAGTCCCGCGACAACGATTGGAACATTGTATGATAGTAGCGCCGCGTCTGCGAGACTTTATTGCAGCATGTTTTTTTATGCTTGAATGTTTTTGTCAGGAGGGCGGCTCAGTGTCGACATAAGGGCGGGTTTTACCATATCTGAGATTAGAGCATTTCGAAAAAAAATTCAAGGCCCATAATTATATCGAAGACCAAAAAAAAAATACCATTTTTTTTAAGTCGTTACCGGCCTTCGTTTATATGAATGAACATAGACGAGGCAAAGGATTGTAGCAGCTGGCGTTCTGTGGTGTGGCCTAACCCGATGGGAAAAAGAAGTCAGTTATGTACCTTTATACTTTTTAAGTACTCGCTCCATAGCGTCTAATGGCTGGCCAAGCAGCGCTTGCCAAGGTTGGTCCGTGGAGGGGTGACCATCCATTACATCAGAGTTTCCTCCGTGCCGTTTGTCGCGGCTGTCATTTGTAGATATTTGACAGTCGCCGAGGAGTATCGTATTACCCAGTACTAACTGGAAGCCGACCCCAACTTAGATGGTAGAAGGCCCGACAGTTGATAAGAGATTACCATAGACAATGGACTGAGCGTTTGCGTCCAAAAGGTGACCACTCTGTAGAAAGAGACAGAGCGATGATGCGGCCAATACCTGGGGCAATCCATGGCCGCTCCATTGCTTTGTGAAATTTTATGTGACATTTGGCTAGGAAAGGCTCATTTCAGTTTTTCTATGGAGATTACTAATAGACTGCATTAGCTATATGAATCGTCTACCAAAGCCAGATAATAGAGAACCGAGTTAGAGTTTCTGACTGCAGTCGCAGGTTTACACAAAAAATAAAAAATTTGCTTGGGTAACTAAAAATTATTTATTCAAACTCAACATCACGTAGTCATTTATACACTCGACTTTCTCTTAAAAAATATTCATTATATAACTATTCGTTTACAGAATATAACGTTTTTTTAATAGCGCAATATTTTACTTAAATGGTTAATAGTTATATAAATAGCGAAATGTAGATGTTCTATATATTTCTGCCTACTAGTTCGGGTTATATAAGCGAGTTTATAAGGTTATTTTACAATTATTTCAAAGGTTTTATAACGGCATCAGTCAAATATTTAAGTTCTCATTTACATTCAAGAAGAATTTCAGTAAAATATTGCGCTAACAAAATTTTACTTACCCTATGTAGTTATAACATTTGTCATGTCCTACAATAATTCCAGATTATATATAACAATTTTTTTTATAGATTGCATTTTTTTTTTGCTGGTCGATATTCAAATTGCACTTAGTAAACATGAAAAACTTTTTTAAATTTAGAATTTAGTTAAAAGGGCAAAGATCCTTTGATGTATAGAGCTGCCAAAAACGGCCATGGGGTATAATAAAGCTAATTGTAGATGGCGTGACTATAGCTAGGTCTCAATCTCGCCAGTAAGGACAAGCTATTTCAAAATATAAATTACCAGATCTTCAACCAATGACGATGCTTCGAACCAGCTATACTAGCGTCATTAGTTTTACAGTTTCTATCCCCACTGGTATAATTTCTTTGAGCAATTGAGCGTAGTTCTGCTAAAATGCACCAACACAAATGAAAATTTCTGGCATTTTCTGAAGTTATGATTTTGGAGAGTAAACGCTGATTCATTTTAAATCGGCTCTAAGCATACGTTTTGAATGTATAATATAATGACACTGATATTACTGAGTAGTAATAAACGACATTTAGAATGTTCAATTGATTTGACGTAATTGAAAAAATAATTTAAACGTTTTAAACGTAATTTAAACGTTTGATTAAATAAGAGATTATGGCTTAACTAAGTCCAATTGATATTTTGGCGATTCCACATTTTAAAATGATGTTTGCAGTTTTGTGTTGTTGTTAAAACAATAGTTGATTTAATCTAGGATCAATGTAGTTGATTTCTTTTTAACAATAATATTTTTTCTTAATTATGTTTATATGAATAAATATTATACAAAACTTCAGGCAAAGTCTAAAGACTTATTTGGTATTCTTGGTGAATAAAAAGCTTTCGTAATTAATGTTGAAATAATCAAAAAAGGTATTGCACCACCAACCATTTGCATACGCCATAGAAAAATAATCAATTTCAGGGCATCTCATAAACCGTTGTTAGGGGACGTCCTTAAATCACGTGTGGTATGAACAGGGGGGGAAAACACGATTAATCACGAATTGGAGGGAGGGTATAATGTGACAATCAGGTGAATTTTTTGTGAAGCAAAAAATGAATTGAAAGTGAAGTAAAAAATATTTTTTACCAATAATTAATTAAAAACCCGAGCAAGCGAATTTGTATCTAAAAAATTAGACAAAAAAATAGTTTTTTATTAAAAGTAGATTCTGGATGGCCGGCATCCAGAATCTAGCCATAATGATGAGATTATAAAGCTATGTGATCTTTTCAATAATGATAAATAGTCGTGATGCTTGGAAAGGGATAGCCTAAAACCTCACGACGTATCACCAGCGGGGAGGGGGGCTATAAAGGATTACCCCTTACAATTTAAGGATGATAATTAAATTAAAGGATGACCCCTTACTGACAACTGAAAACGTCAAATTATAGGCCGATACAATTTAGATACCTCCGATACGATAAGAAGAATTTAAAAAAAATGAATGACTTTTTAAATTTTTATTTAATTAGTGGTGGTATCACTTTTGCCCGACTAGGCGGAGCCCAAAAAGAAGTTATTTGTTATGAATCAGTTTTCAAGATAGAACAACGTATTTTCAATACACAGTCATTTTTCTCATATATCAACATAGTAGTATATAATTTTAAATAGATACACATAATGGTCCTTTTTTCATTTTTTTTGTACCAATATCATATTTTTTTATAAAAAATATTCGAATCAATTTTCTTAGAACTTTGTGGACGAATTTATTTAATAACTATGTATACATTTTTATATCTAACAAATAGAAGTTTTACTTTATATGATAATAACAGATTTTTTTAATATAACATGATTGACTATTTTCGACTAAATTATATACATACAACTTGCAAAGGGTATTAATGTACCAGGAAACAGGGATTTGATCGATTCTTCAATGATTTAAAAGGTCAAATAGGAATTAACAATTTGTATATCTGTATCCTTTTTTTTCGACACCGTGTCGTACCAAGGGGAATCGTATTACCCAGCACTAACTGGGTTGTGGAGGTCAGATAGACAGTCGCTCCATGTAAAATACTGGTATTCAGCTGCATCCGGTTAGACTGGAAGCCGAACCCAACACTGTAGGAGAAGGCTGGCAGATGATGAACCATGTTTAAAAAAAGTCAAAGCTGATAGATGACACAATAAGTCTTCGAATTTTAAAATATTTTCTTGTAAAATTGAACCGCATTTGGTGAAAAAGACAGTCTGATCGGACGGAAGCTCAAGCCGCACGCGTAGCA
This sequence comes from Eugnorisma glareosa, assembly GCA_947578425.1. Taxonomy (NCBI): domain Eukaryota; kingdom Metazoa; phylum Arthropoda; class Insecta; order Lepidoptera; family Noctuidae; genus Eugnorisma; species Eugnorisma glareosa. The sequence continues at coordinate 4,691,502 of OX387984.1, forward strand.
TCACCACCATAGAAACGGGTTTTGTCGACGGAAGAATCGACAAAATGACAGATTTCTTTTGTTGATCTGCCATTTTGTCGATTCCTCCGTCGACAAAACCCGTTATTACAGTGAGCATGCTACACGTTCAGGTTAACAATGACTACATTGATCAGTGATCGTAATAGGTATTTTTAGAAGGTACTTCTGAACTACAGCTGCGCCTGCGCGCAGTTAGTTACAGCCGCCATTACTAAACCCGGCTTCTTTAAAAACACCTCTTTATCATAGGAATCACAGTCGTTACGCTATCAAAAAGGAGTAAATCATAGTGTCACGATTGACAGGGAAGAATGGAAGACAAAACGTGTTGCGCCGACCCCAAGTATCATGGGACGAGGGCAGGAAGACGATGATCATAGGAGTCATAGACGCCGAGCCTGCATGGAGGAAGACAAGACAGCAGCCCACGTGCCCAGAGCTTGCCTCATACAGGGTGTAACAAGACTCTTAGCGAAGCCGTCAACCAAGCATTATGTACATCAAACTAAGTAACTTTATGTAAAAAATATTGCTGGTAAACGACTTTTTTTTTTGGGGGGAAAAGTCACGTTTGACGGTAAGACTCAATGTAACGTACTCAAAACATTGTGCTGATGGATGGATTGAATAGTACGGGGATCGTGGAGGTGTTTACAGTAAAAATCTTACGTTAAAAACATGTATTTAAAAAAAACTTGTGAAAAAGTTGTAACTTTGACCCCCAATATCTCCGTAACTAGAAGGTTCCCAGGTAAGGTCTAGAACAAAAAAATGATCGCAATGACGAGGAGAACAAGTGCCTTTCGGCTTCGTTAATGGTCTTGTTACACACTTAAAGGGCAATGTACTTCGGTAACCCAAATACTCTTCGCGAGATTGTCAATAACACCAAGGCGTTGCTGGCCTTTCTCGGCGAACTGGGGTGGACCCAATGATTATCTCACCCGTACGCAAAATTTGCGCTTTGGATGTCGAGTTGCGGACACCAGCTCGTTAGAAGATACAATACAAGTTACTTCTAGAAAAAGGTAGAGACGCCAGCATATCAAGATACGCGAAACTGTTAAATTTTGCCAATCAATTTTGAACCTAATGATTTAGCGATAGAGTTGAATATCTATTAAAGAAATTTGACAGATGGTAGCAGCTTGATGTGCTGGCTTCTGTACAAATGCAACTGCAGCTTACAAACCGTAGCGGCAAAGCCAATTCGTATTGACGGGCCACAGCGATCCAACTGGATTCAATTTCCTATTTAGGGCGTGTGGAGGATTAAGGCTAACTCCCTTACACGAAGAGGAGGGCTGTATCCCACTATTAGGATACATCCCTCCCCTTCCTCTTTGGAGAAATTAACGACTGGTTTACGCATTGTTGCATGTATATATGCAATTCGTATGATTGTGATGATTTTATTACCTGTATCTTATACATATATACATAGTAGTATGCAGGGTATTTTTTAAAAACAGATTTTGAATAGCCCAATTAAAAGCTATAAGGAGTAATGAGATTCAAACTCATGTTTCTTACAGTTTAAATCCTGTCCAAAAAAATATATTTAAAAAAATCACCTTGCATATTTCCTAGTATTCATATTTTACTTATATATTACTGTTTACCTAGCTTTTACTTAAGCCGTTATCTACTATGTAAATACGTAAGCAAGATCACTATTACAATACATTTTTTCTCGTATCAGCAGGAACAATTTAAAAATAGTTCATACCCTGGTAACGATATTAGACGCTAGCTGAGCTCCGCGACCTTCATCCGCATGAAAATATTATAAAAATATTACTGCGCTATTTGAATCTGATTTTGTTATTATTTCAAGGGTTTTCATTTTTGTACGGAACTCTAATCCTTCTAAAGCCTATGTTAGTAAAAACTTTATTTGTCTGTCTGTTTGTTCCGGCTAATCTCCGAAACGGCTGGCCCGGTTTTGACGGGACTTTTACTGCCAGATAGCTGATGTTATAAGTAGGGCAGAAAAAAAATTAGGATACCGTGTGAAGAAATTAAAACCCTTGAAACTGTTAACAAAATCCGATTCACATGGAGTTATATTTTTGTAATATTTTATGCATGTAAATTTTATTTCGCTTACTCACATGTAGTTATAGTATATAACGGCTTATGTACTAGGATACTTATACATAATGTTCCCGAGATTAACAACTATATTTTTGGTCTGTATATAAGTGTATATATGAAACTTAACTACCGTTTTGTATGTTGCTTCGTGTCACTGATGTTCTTTTTTTATTTTTAAATCGAGGACGCCATCTGAAAAAAGAAAAGGAAATTGTATGAACAAATATACAAGAAGAAATAACGACTTTATTATGAACAAATAAGACACACATTGTAAAATAAACACACACAATATTAAATCATTTGACAATACCACTGTATTCCCAGATTTCGCTCACTTCAGTTATGTATAAATTCCATGTAACAGGGTGCGAGCGAGCCTATTGACATCAACCGGTCACAAATCCAAACTCCGTGGCTGTTTCAGAGAAATTCCTAATCGAAAAACCCAACAACACTTAACCCGACCCGGGAATCGAACCCAAGACCATGCTCAGCAGTCGCCCGTGTGACTACTAATCCAAAGAGACCGTCAACTTTATCTTAATCGGAATAAAATTCGATATATGACGGGGTCTTTAGACCCCGCCATCCCCTTCGAACTGTATTATAATGAGGGCTATCGTTTTTGAGCTCACCAGATGGCGCCAATGTCGATTAAGGTCTTGTCAATAATTCTATTTTATACTATAAAGTACCAATAACTTCATAAAAAGTTTATTTTATTACGAATAAAAACATAGTGTAAACTTCAGTTTCTTATATTTACAATATTCTCCCTAAAATTAGCAAGCATGAAACATTTAAAAATCATTTTACCTCCAAGTACTGAAAATTAAGATTCTGAGTTGCTACTTAAAATCTTCAAGTCATAATTAATCAGGAATGGCTCAATCTAGACCACAATCGTGAATATTTGTAAAAATACGTGTTAAAACAGCACGCAACGCGCGAACAATGTATGACATCTGACATTTCGGTGCCCCCGCACTACACTAGCGCCTCTAGAGGCGAATACATACGCGATAGCCCCCATTGGTTCAAGTAGGTAAAGGAGCACCTCTGCGTCACCCTTCGGAACATACGAAAAATGTCCTCACCATTGTTATCAGTATACTTATAAGCGATCCTCCGCGGCGCCAACTGTTTTCGCCCATGACTTTTTCTCCTCCCCTCTTTCAACGACAAATTCAAAACCCCATTATCACTCTCTAATATCTTCAGTCCATCATCCTCTGTCAAAACCATAGATTTAATATTCGAACTCAACTTCTCATTCGATATAAAAACTGTTTTCGCGAATACTTTTTTCTTTTCCGCAACTTCATTTTTAAATATATGATTGACAGATTGCTGAACGAGTTTGTCTATGCGACATTCGAATATGTTTTTGTCTATGGGTTTTTCGAAACATTCTGGTAGGAGAGGAGTTTTGGTCTCTGTAACCGAGACTTTTTTAACTGGTAGTTTTATTTGAGATTCTTTATTTGTTTCTAAATCTAAGATTGGCACTTCTGTTGAGTCTTGTCGCTCTTGTAGGACCTGAAACAAGAAATAAGATAATATAACACCACATTTGTAATCTCCGAAGGGTAAGGCAGAGGTGTACTTAATAGTACACCCACATTTCGCCAGTTAAGTTTAAGTCCCATTTAATACGGGACGAGCTTATTGCCATCAACCGGGCGCAAATCCAAACTCCGTCGCTGCTACTGAGAAATTCTTGATGCAAAAAAAACACCGATTAAAGTGATTTTATTTTGACCTAATGGATGTTTGTTCTAGAGTGCCGCCGGCAATTTATTTTTTTAGGTCAATATAAAATCACTTTAATCAGTGTTTTTTTGCTTGGATATTGTTGGTTAGACGTACTGAACACTGTGTTAAGATTTGTCCATCTATTTTAATAGGATCTTATTCTTTTTGTTGGTTTTAATTTTTTTATTAGCGTATTCTGTCCCACTGCTGGTCAAAGGCCTACTCCATTCCAACTCCTTAGGTGTTTTGCCTTCTCTGGCCAATGAGCGTTTCTTGGGCCTGCCTCGGTGACGACGACCGTCTTCAGGCACCCACTGTGGGACGATTCTGGCCCATCTGTCCTGACCCATCCTGGAAATATGACCCGCCCAGTCCCATTGTAACCTCGCAGACTTATCGCCAACATCGGCGATGCCTGTCTTGGAGCGTTATATGGTGTTGCGTATTGGATCGGTGAGTTTGGCATTTAAAGTACCACGTTCCATCGCTTTTGGCACCCAAAAACGTGGTTTTATGGTCACTTATTTTCGTCGAGTGAACTTGGGGACGGGAATTTGTGGCCCACCTACCGTCTTTTTCCTTTGTGATATTTTTGTTTTTATGTTGACGAGGTTCGTGGTTTCATTCCTGGTTCCCCACCACGACAACCCGTTCCGTCACATTGGCAAACCTTGAGTTTGGACTACTGAGACTCCGTCAAAGACTTTGATGCACCTTTGAGCACCTTAATTTACTATTACAATATTTTCTTACCTTTGTATAGATTCTTTTTTACCGATTGTTTGTGAATGTGTGAACATTATAGGCTTTGTAGATTCCCAGATGCTCGATACTATTGTTAACTTTTCATCTTGTTTTTTTTTTGTGTAGTAAGCAACGACCTATTGTCGAGCCTATGATGTCCCCCCATACTTAAGTACTAATGCTGTAACATTATAATATTGTAACACCAAATGATTTGAAAAGAGTAACAATGGAGTTTCTTGCCGGTTCTTCTCCATAGGAAACGACCAACCCGAACCGTGCACCTTTTTGTCGACGTCTTATAAGTGCCCATCTAGGAGTATGTGGAATAAATTTATTTTGATTTTGATTTTCATTGATGCTTACCTGCACGATATACCTGTACAACCTCAGGCAGCTGGCTCTAACACTATCCCGCTGTATGAGTAGCGCTCTTCTCTCAGATAGGGCGCCGTCTCTACACGCTCGGACAGCTCGCAATTCTCGAGCTAAACGACGTAGGTGCTCGACGCTGCGACGTCTGCTGTTTTGTGACGCCAGCTGTAAGGAATGGAAAAGAAAATTGATTTATTTATTTTATCGCTCGCGACCCGCCCTTGCTTCATCCAACACTATATCTAATGTAGCCTATATTGCAAGCTTTTATTTTAAGTAATGCATCTGGCAGTAGAGCTGTGAAAACTGCGTTCAAATCCATACAGTATTTTGCGTGATGCGCGTACAAATATACAGACAGAAAGACAGACAAAAAACTTAAAAACTGTTGTTTTGGCTTCTCTTGCTCTAATAAAAACCCCACTTATATATATTTTTTTTTAATATCTTCAATGTAGAGACATCGGCCTGTCACATAACGTTAGCCTACATTTCGTTTCAAATACATTTGTACTACACACAAGGTTCCGTAGCACCAAAAAATATAGTAAAAATAATTAGAACATTCATAATGTTGTATTGTTTTACATTCAACAGCAAGACAACATTTATTATTGATAATTTTATCATTTATTTTTATAGTATTTTAATTATAAACAAAGTTATTGCTGCAGTTTGATGAAAAAGTCTCATATCTCAAAAACTAAACATCAAATCTTATTCAAACCAATTTTGGTTGAATTTTTTTATTTACGTTCTACAACCCTAATTTTTTTCAGAATTTTCCTCCTCTTACTTTAGAAATTAGAAGGAGGGGACACACACATTGTACCACTTTGGAAGTGTCTATCTTTCGAACGATTAACTTTGAGAAAAATTGGTTTTAGAAACGTCTATGTCATTTTTAAAGACCTATCTATAGACACCCGCACGTGTAGGTTTGATGAAAAAAACATTTTTTAGTTTCAGTTCCATGTATGGGGAGACCACCCATATTTTTTTCTTTAATGTAAGAATCATAAAGCGGTTCACAGAATACATCTATCTACTAAGTTTCAACTGTGTAGTCCTAATAGTTTCGGACTAAAGTGGCTGTGACATACACGGACAGACAGACAGACATGGCGAATCTATAAGGGTTCCGTTTTTGCCATTAGGCTACGGATCCCTAAAAACCGCATCAAAATCCGTTGCGTAGTTTGTATCTGTCTGTCCCTATGTATGCTTAGATCTTTAATCTAAGCATACATAGGGACAGACAGCGGGAAGCGACTTTGTTTTATTCTATGTAAAGAAAGAAAAATATTTATTTATCAAAAAAAAAAAAAAAATATTTATTATCAGGAACAACAAAAATAACAATAAAAAAAAGAATCCAAAACTAAATAATAATAAAAAGACCTGTGCGAGGCCAAAAAGGCTCCTATCTCAGCATGATGCTGCGATATGAAAAACAAATACCGCATCGCTGGTATTCTGATAGGGCCCACTGTGACGTCACGGTCACAACTACGGACACACAATACATTAACACAAAAAATAACATAATATTCACTTATATAAAATAAACACTGTAAGTATACAAACAAAAAATCATTTTTGTTTGTATACACAAACAAAAATGATTAAATGAAAATATTAATAATAATCGACTCGGCCGCACCGAACGTTCCGACTTCGCTTGTCAACGCTACAGACTATTGTCTATGTAGTGATAAGTACACCTACATCTATACTAATATTATAAAGCTGAAGAGTTTGTTTGTTTGTTTGTTTGTTTGAACGCGCTAATCTGAGGAACTACTGGTTCGAATTGAAAAAATCTGTTAGTGTTAGATAGCTTATATATCGAGGAAGGCTATAGGCTATATATCATCACACTACAATCAATAGGAGCTGAGCATCAACGAAAAATGTTGCAAAAACGGGGAAAATGTATTATCTTTGAGTGCTTCCGTTGCGTGCGCTGGTTAACCGGTTAAAGTTTCACAAAAATAATGTATGAGGGAATTATTCCTCTTAAAAATGTCTAAAAAAAAGTTCGCGAGAGCACATGCCTATCTTTTAAGGTTGACTAACAATAACCATTTTTATGATTTTAAAATTTGGTTTTAAAAATAGTGTTTTATTTGCATAGGTATTTTTTACCGACATAGTATTAATCCTTATCAAAATAAATATGTTAGTCATTTTTAGCATTCAATTGTGACCAAAATTGCCCTTTACACCATTCAATTTAGATGAATATCTTAGGAGATATCACAGTTTTAAAATAACTCCGCATCAAAATAATAACCTGCGCGCGCTGCGAGGCGGGCTTCATGTTGTTGGGAAAACCAATGTGATTAGATTCAATGGACAAATATTGTGGAGAACTTAGAGAAGGTTTTAGTTTTTTTTTCATTGTAATCAATGCTCTCTATCAAAAGATTTATGAATTTAAAGTGTTCAACAAGAACTTACCATCATTGTGTAAGATACATGCAACGACATCTATTGCACCAAAATGGTACTAATTAATAAAAATGACTCACAAGATTACTTTTAAATCGGCTGACCAGCTTTACAAAAAAGTTCTGGTAGCAAAAAGTACTCTAGATTATTCTACATGACGCTATAACCCTGTAGAGTGTGTGTTCGATCGCTTTACATGCATTATATTTTAACGGTTTAATTTCGTGCTCGATAGATGGCGCTATTAATTTCACTCCATTTTCTGAGTCGCGGTGTTAAGTTTTCCGTGACAGAATGACCCTCGCCCGTGTCAAATGTCTGAAGCTTGGTTTATTAACCAACGAAACAAAAAGAGGAGGTTCTCAATTCGACGCGTCTATATTTTTTTATTTTATGTATGACCTGACCACGCATAACTTTTTACAGAGAAGTCCGATATGCATGATCTTTTGTTTTTTAAATTGAAAAATCGTGTTTGGGCTCATTTCCTTATTTTTCTTGATGAGAACTTTAGATCTAGCTGGAGTATGACGTCATCGAAGGTCTGACTATGGAGACGGAAGGCACTTGCAAGAGGTCCTCAAGAGTTTGCAGCAACAATAACGTGTTTGGGTTCATTTCATGCACCTTGATGAGAACTTTAGGCCTTGCTGAAGTATGACTGTCATCGACGATCAAACGATAGAGACAAATGGCAGTTGCAAGCGGTCCTAAACAGTTTGCAGCAGGTATAATGTTATTGGGCTCATTGCATTCGCTTTGATGAAAACTTTAAACCTAACTCAGTATGACTTTCATCGAATGTCTGACGATGGAGAAGGAAAACAGTTGCAAGAGGTCCTCAAGAGCTTACAGCATCTGTATCGTGTCTGGGCTCATTTCATGCACCTTGATGAGAACTTTAGACCTGCCTGGAGTATGTCTATCATCAAAGGTCGGACGATGAAGACGGAAGGCAGTTGCAACAGGTCCGCAACAGTTTACAGCAGTTTTATCGTGTCTCGGCTCATTTCAAGAACTTTGATGAGAACTTTCGTTCTAGCTGGTGTATGATTGTCATCGAGTGTCTAAAGATGAAGACGTAAGGCTGTCGAGGGTCGCGGGACTGTGGACGGTGAGTATGGCCTAGCTCGCCATCTGTCCGTCTTATGACGACAGGCCGTGGTGACGGCGTGTTCATGTTCCACACGCGTCTCAAAGAGATGTCAGCAAACGGGAACGGATCCGAGAGGATATGGATACGGATGTTCGAAAGAGATACCGCGGCCCTGGAACGCAAAGGGAAATAGAAGAAACGTGGATGGATTTTAGCCAGTACAAGTCTGACACTCCCTTCCGATCCGTCCAGAGTGGGAGGGGTCATTTGATGATTATCCATCGGTAATAGTATATAATAGGGATTTACTCCTTTTGAGAGCTTCCGTTGTGCGTGAACGGTTAAAGTTACGCAATTATCATGTATGTCGGAATTGTCCCTCTTAAAAAGCTCTAAAAAATATCCGCAATGGCCATATGTCTAACTTTTAAGGATGACGCACACTGTCTCTAACCTCTCTTTCTTTTATGTGCACACGCACGCAGACGAAGTTGCGTGGGTCAGCTAGTAATATATAAACCTGTTTATATATATTACTTAACATCACATTCATTTTACACTCAATACAAAGTGTAATTTAATTATCTGAAAACTGGACAAGAGGTCAATGTACTCATCACTGAAATGTATGAAGCAACAGATATATTTTCAAGATTTCAGATTATCTCATCACGCGCTCGGATTTTGAATATTGGGCTACTTCCGTGATTCCGTATTACGAAATCCCTTTTCACCTCATTTCCCTGCGACATAATTTAATACGATCTTAATCATTGTACTATGTCATTGAAAGCATTATCACCATCTTCCAGCCGTTTGTCCCACGTTAAGTGACATGGGACTAAGGGCTGGAAGATGGTGATAATGGGTCGGCGCAACATGTTTTTTAACCTTCTTTCTTCAAAAAGGAGGAGGTTCTTAATTCGGTTGTATTTTTTTTTATGTTTGTTACCTCATAACTCCGTCATTTGCAAACCGATTTGAAAAATTCTTTTTTCATCTGAAAGGATATGCTTCCTGATTGGTCGCATATTTCATCAAAAATGGTCTAGGAATTTGGTTGTTTTCCTCACGTTAATTGTCACATCACGCGACGTCGCGTGAAGGCGCTTTGATGTACATCACGCGACGTCGCGTGATACTTGCTAGTTAAATTTGACACACTTCCCGCTTTCTGATTGAGCTGAAATTTTGCACGCATGTGTATATTGCGAGACAATGCAATATTACGATGACATGGAGCTGATCTGATGATGGAGCTGGAAGGTGGCCATAGGAACTCTGTAATATAAGGACGCAACACCGCCGTCTAGTTTGGACTCGTTTGATTCGTTTTGACAAGTACTTTGGTTCTAAATGGTAACCAGGGTCTGATGATGGAGCTGGAAGGTGGCCATAGGAACTCCGTTATAAAACGACATATTAACCCCATCGAGTTTGGGTTCGTATAATTCATCTTGTTGAGTACTTTGTCTCTAGATGGTACCCAGGGTCTGGTGATAGAGCTGGAAGGTGGTCACAGGTAGTCCGTAATAAAATGACACAATCCCATCGAGTTTGGGCTCGTATGATTCGTCTAGACGAGTACTTTGATCCTAAATGGTATCCAGTGTCTAATGATGGAGCTGGACGGTGGCCATAGGAACTCCGTTATAAAACGACAAAACCTCATCGAGTTTGGGCTCGTATGATTCGTCTTGACGAGTACTTTAACTAACTTCTAGTTACAATGTAAAAATTAATTCATGACAAGAATTTGTCTGGTATACTAAAACTAAAAAGGGTAAAATAAAAAAACTTTCTGCGAAAACAAAACAGACTTCCCAAAAAGGTCTAAAATAACTTGACTTTCGGAAATCGGTGGCAAAAAGTCAATGATACAAACAAAGACACCGACTTCCGAAAGACAAGTTATTTTTTACTTTTTTTGTGTTTTTTTCTTCTTGCATCCTCTCCTGTCAGACGTCACGGCATCATTTACTCCTTTCTCTTTCATATCATTCCTCACACAATCCGTCCAACGTTTCCTTGGTATTCCCCTCTCTCTCCATCCATCCACATTTATATCCATCATCATCAACATTCATCATCATCTTTTTTTTTTTTTTTTTCATTTTCTTTTTTTTTTTTATCATTTATATTTTTTATTTTCTTTTGGCCGCAAGGAGTGATGTTCCGTCGCTTCCAGGGACAAGTGCCACCTGAACGCACAAAGGCATAGTGCACAAGTGAAGTGTTACTAACATAGTTTTAAGGTTCTGTTTACTAACACAATTTGTATTTTATCATATGTATGTTAGTATGTAAGGTATATATCTATGGGCCAAAGAAGCTTGAAAATAAATGGTTGTTGTTGTTGTTGTTGTTGTTATATTCATCAGTCTTTTAGTCACATTGAGTCAGCGAATGCACACACAAGTAAAAGCCCTCAATAGGACATATGAGAAATGTTCGTAATCAACCACAGAACGTATCGTATTGCGTTAACTTTACCGCAGACACCAGTAGTCTTGAATGGCTTGATTTAGCATTGTTTTACATTACGTATTCGATTATCCTGGTCAGTGACGTGGCTAGGGGCCAACAATACGACAAGCCCTTAAGGTGGAAGCGCAAGGGTAGCCCGCGAAATTAAAATTTTCTTGTGTTTTTTGCAATTTGCGGGTCTGTGTCAGTTTGTACGTTAAGGCATCTCTAACATCATAGAAAGTAACCCTACTGATATTATGAATGCGAATGTTTGTGAGGTTGTATCGATGTATGTTACTGTTTCACGCAAAAACTACTGACCGGATTTGGATGAAATTTGGCACACAGATAGTTTATAACCTGGATTAACACATAGGATACTTTTTATCTCGGTAGTGTGATCCTGTGGGACATTTATCGAACAACACGCGGACGAAGCCGCGGGCGTAGGCCAGTAGGTTATAATGGCAACCCAAGCTTTAAGGTTTGTATGAAACTACTGCCACTAATCCTGGTTCCTATCTAGCGACCTCTTCTTCGCGTAGTTTTTACGTCTTAAAACCAAAATACAGGGTAACAGGACCCTTCACGAAGCCGTCACCCAAGCATTATGTACATCAAACTAAGTAACTCTACGCAAAAATTATTGCCGTGTAACGACTTTTTTTTTTGGGGTGAACAATCACGTTTTACGGTAGGACTGAATGTAACGCACTCAAAACATTGCGCTGATTGATAGATTGAATAGTACGGGGATCGTAGTTTGACATTCAAAATATGTATTTAAAAAAAAAAATGTGAAAAAGTTGGAACTTTGACCCCCCATATCTTAGTAACTAGAAAGTTCCCAGGTATGGGCTAGAACAAAAAAGTGGTCGCAATATAATCCATACATATAATAATAAATAAATATCGCTGGACATTACACACAGCGCCATCTAGGTGCCACACTAAGCAACGAGGCTTGTGTCGTGGACACCAGATAGTTGATACTACTACATAGATAGTTTTTTGTTTGTAAATACATCCTTATTATACATATAAACATCCATGACTCGGAAACAAATGTCCATGCTCATCACACAAACATTTGCTCCTACCGGGATTCGAACGCGGGACCCTAAGAACGTAAGGCATCCTCGCAACCTCTGCGCCATTCGGGTCGTCGAAGCAATGCCGGGGAGAACAAGAGCCTTTCGGTTTCGTTAAGGGTCTTGTTACACCCTTTATACATTGCAGATTTATGACATACAAGTGATATTGAACGTTAGGATATATTTTTTTAAACCAGTTACTAGTTACTTATGGCTACAATAACAGCCGCTAGGGTCGATTAAGCCGCGCTCGCCTAGTTTGGTCCGTGGATGGGTGACCACCCATTACATACCGTCGCTCCATGTAGAATACTCGTATTCAGCTGCATCCAATATTTTCCATGGAGCGACTGCCTATCTGATTTCCACAACCCAGTTAGTACTGGGTAATACGATACCCCTTGGTAAGACTGGTTGTCAGAGTTTCGAGCCACTGACTACCTGTAACGACTGTCAAAGATCTACAAGTGACAGCCGGGAACAACGGCTTAACGTGCTTTCCGAGGCACGGAGGAAACTCGGTATGTAATGGGCGGTCACCCATCCACAGACCAACCTAGGCAAGCGCGGCTTAACCTGAAGATTGATCCGAGCGGCTGTAAGTATTTAGCCACAAGTGAACAACGGTACTTACTCTATTCTTGATCCTCCTCCTCAGCCCCTTCAGGAAGGCCAAGTCTTCTAGATTCAGCTTGAGAGACTGAACCCTCTCTGAATACTTGCATGTTGAGAGGCCCGCTACTTCTTCTACGGTCATACTGATTCCGCGAGCTGGAATAGGGGAAATGGCTATTAATAACTAGCTGTTGCCCGCGGGTTTGCTCGCGTTTTGGTCGGAAGTTATCCCACGGAAACGTTGTAAATAAAACCTATGGCACTCGGGGATAATGTAGCTTCCTATTAGTGAAAGAATTTTCAAAATCGGTTCAGTAGATCCAGAGATTTGTGAGGTTGTAGGGGGCACAACCTCACACACTTTACCTCTTTATGATATTAGTTTAGAAGTATAGATTTTGTAAAGGCACAATATAAAATATTGTGGTAAAGGTCTATCCACACATATCAGGGCCCTGCCGGGACGTATGTCTTTACAGAGTTATAGTCATTAAAACCATCAATAAAACCTTCAATGTTCATTTATTAATTCCATTATATTTTCATGAAATAGACACAGGGATTAAATGAACTGATTCTCATGCATTTTTTTTTTTCAGCTAAAACACTTATTAGGTTAAGTTAGTTCAAAAAGATTCGTAAAATTTTCATCCTAAATTGAATAAAAGAATGCAAATTAGAAAAATACGATACAAAAAGATATGATTCCGGCCAGGATCGAACTGGCGGCCTTCTGCGTGTAAAGCAGATGTGATAACCACTACACCACGGAACCAGATGGATATAACGTCAAAATTCATCATTTAGTTGTTCAACAGCGATCTCACAGAACTGCTTCAGAGGACATTACACTACTTCCAATTTTTCATACAAACCTAGTGAGTCGCAGTTTACTCGCCTTAAAAACAAATAACTTATTTGAAGTTGTTCTGTTTAATTATAGTCCTTTCACAGATATCGCTTATAATCAACTTGATCAAATCTTGCAACTGTATTTCAAACCAGTTCCCCCCAACCGATTGAGCTGAAATTTTGCACACAACTTTGGTTCTGGTGACAATATATTTTTATGACAGACATGAGTTGATCCTGCAGTCAGTATCGTCTTCTCACGAGAGAACTCCTCAACGGTTAATAGCACGGACACGAAACTTTGTATACGCGTTCAATATCGATAGATAAACCTAATTGTATTCTTTTGATTTTAGTAAAAGCTTGTTTGTTAACTGTTTTATTTAAATTCATCAAAAATCAGTAGTATGGTGATATTATAGTTAAAAAAAAACCTAAAAAACACGCTTTCTCGTGTTTTCTCAGCAAACCCTTTCATTTGATACCCACATCATGGGAATGCATAAACAGACGTCACTTAGCTAACCATGCATTGTCATACAAACTAAACATGTGTGCAAAATGTCAGCTCAATAGGAAACTGGGAAGTGGGTCAAATTTAACTTCTAAGATTTTGTTACGAACTACGTAATTATTTAAATAAATAATAAGTGAATAAAAGCGTGTTATAATTTGATTTCAATGCAAAAAGAATGTGACGGACAATAGAAGATTTTCATTTCATATAATACATATTATTATGGAATCCAATAACCCATTAGTGGATTAATACTATTCTAGTGCCAAGTTTGAACCAACTAGAGCAGTTCAGAGCAGCTTCAACTCAAACTGCCTCAGCAACTCAAAATTACCTAGCTCATTTTGTGAATAACAAACAATACAATATAATGGCAAGATGGCATTTAATAGTTTCTTTTATGCCTACAACCATGGTAGCAGTACAGGTCATGGATTACTGCCAACTGACAGCACGGTTTGACGTAGTGGATGAGCGAATGGATGCTGCGTGTCGCGGGTTCGGTCCCCGCACGGAACAAATATTTGTAAGATCTACAGGTAGTTGTTCTGGGTCTGGATGTTTGTGTATGTGAGTTTAAATGTTTGTAAACGCACCCACGATACAGGAGAAATTTCTAGTGTGGGGAAATATTTAAAAAAAATCTCTCTGCATGTAGAGTACCAGGAACTTAAAATGGTAAATATGCTTATACTGGATTTCAATAGCTGGAAGTCATGCGAGCCTTAAACTTTGCTCAACAGTGGGTTAAAGCAGATTGACATTGACATCATCTGCCAATCCTTATCCTAATATGTTGGGGTCTGCTTCCAAGTCTAACCGGATGCAGCTGAATACCAGTATTTTACATGGAGCGACTGCCTATCTGACCTCCACAACCCAGTTACTGACTATTACAATACTCCTTAGACAGACTGGTTGACATGGCCAGTATTATTACTCACTTACAATTTTTATTTTTTATAAATGCCTCTCCCAGTTCAGCCTATGAGGCTGGCTACTACTTAACCGGACTAATCCTGTGGATGTTTGAAATTAAGGCCTTCAGCCAGGGGCATAAAACTTAAATACTAAGCGACCACTCGCTAAGGGCACCCCCTGTGAGGTTCGAGCCTCGGCTTAGGGCGTCGCTGGGGAAGGCAGCTAGGGGACAGGCTGGATCTGATTAAGAGAACTCTTCCTAATACATGAGAGTATGATACTTATATATAAACTAGCTCTTGCCCACGACTTTCATTCGCGTGAAATTATTACTTAATTTTTTAATCAGATTTTATCATCAATTTCAAGGGTTTTATTATTATTTTGCACGGAACCCTAATCTCTCTAATCTTCTAAAATAAAAGTAGCCTATGTTAGACTTTATAACATCAGCTATCTGCCAGTAAAAGTCCCGTCAAAATCGGCCCAGCCGTTTCGGAGATTAGCCGGAACAAACAGACAGAATGACAACAAAAATTTTAAAAAAAATGTGTTTTTGTAATAAGTAACATATATTTTCATTTGCATTCAGTATAAAGCTGTTTTTTTGATATTACAAACAGACACTTCAGTTTTATATATTTGTATAGATGGTGAAATGTGGGTTCATAACGGGTACACCTCTGCCTATCTCTTGTATAATACCCTCTTAGTTGTCCCGGATTGAATTCCTGGGTAGGACAAAATGCTATAGGGTTTTCCATAAGATTTTTTTTTTCAGTAGCAGCCATGGAGTCTGGATTTGTGCCTGTATAGGGGCTCCCTTACGTTCTTAGGGTCCCGGGTTCGAATCCCGGTAGGAGCAAATGTTTGTGTGATGAGCATGGACATTTGTTTCCGAGTCATGGATGTTTATATGTATAATAAGTATGTATTTACAAACAAAAAAGTATCTATGTAGTAGTATCAACTATCTGGTGTCCACGACACAAGCCTCGTTGCTTAGTGTGGCACCTAGATGGCGCTGTGTGTAATGTCCTGCGATATTTATTTATTTATTCCCTCTATTAAATGGGACTTAAACATAATTGGTTATATGTGGGTTAGTATTTGGGTACACCTCTGTCTAACCCTTCATGGATTACAGGCGTGATATGTTTTGTATAATGACTAATTACCTATATACTGCAAAAATGAATTAATCTCTAACTTTTTGAAACATTAAGCTGAAATTAAAGTATAAAATTTTATTTCTAAACTTATTTCTTTTATATAAAACAACATGAAAGTAAAAATTATTATCTATACTGATGTTCTAATTTCAAATCAGTTACTTTATCCTTATTCATGTCACATTACTTTTAAAAGTATGAATCATACTTGTTATGTTATTGCACCAAAATGTTACTGTTTTTATAACTTTATACTGAATCCTTTATTGCAATATAATTTCTTCAAAGAATTGTAATGTAATAATCCAATTATGGTACTAATTGAGTAAGCAAAATAAAAGATTTCCTAATAAATATGCCCAGTGCAATGCAACACACATTGTTTTCTTTTTTTTTTTCATTCATAATGTGGTATTGTTTTTTTTGCGCACTGTCCAATAAGCCATTTAGATTCTTTGATAAAATATTTCCGATATATATTATGTATACAATAAGAAATATTTCTGCGTCATATTGTCATAACACATTAGACGTCTACCTGTTGATTTATTCGTACTAGAATTACAACAAAAAAAAATATCTTAAACAACTTGCCATCCAATATTTCCTGGTCCAATTGGTACGAGGACGTGTGCTTCCCATTATCGTCCATTCTTCATATTTAATAGTTTGTATTAATTGTTTATTTTTTAACAATATATCTTAGATGTTAATAGAAAATAGTTCGGTAGGTTAGGATTTCGAGATCTGTCAATGTCAAACTCGTTTCATTCATGGAAATAGTGTTGGACCTATTCGGAAAAATAGACATAAATACACGAAAAACCGAAACTTATGGTCTAAATTCTATATAGAGAAATAAGCTCTAGAGTTGGCACGGCTAGACTTATCCCTTTGCCAAAGCAAATTGGCCACTTGACCACATTATACAGGGTGTAATAAGACCCTTATCGAAGCCTTACTTTACGCAAAAATTATTGATGGGAAATTACTTTTTTTTTGGGGTGAAAAATCACTTTTAACGGTAGGACTCAATGTAACGGACTCAAAACATTGTGCTGGTGGATGGATTGACTAGTAGTAGGTCGTGGAGGTATTTAAAGTAATAATCTTATAGTCAAATATGTATTTAAAAAAATAAAGTGAAAATGTTGGAACTTTGACTCACAATATCTCCGTAACAAGAAGGTTCCCAGGTATGGTCTAAAACAAAAAAAATATCGTAATGACGGGCAGAACAAGTGTCTTTCGGCTTCTATATGGATCTTGTTACAACCTTTATAAAACTAGTTCATTCTCCAGCAGACGCCATTTTAATTTATGTTGCAAACAAGTGATCTCTAAAAACGGTAAATTGTACAGTTTCCTGTTGCAAAAAATCGATCTACTACATCAACACTGGAAAATCATGGTGTTCCTTATCACATGTGAGTATTAACTAAACACGTTCCTACTTTTATTCAATTCAGTTACTTATTAGTTTGTTCGACATGCTATGAAGTTTATTTTCTTTTGTGTATATGTCTGAACAAATAGATAGAAGTTAGGTTGAAATAAAAAACCGAATTTAACTATGAGTAATTACGTTAAGTTTAAACTTGTAGCGTAATTCTTATAGGAAAGGTACAGGCCCAGCTGTGGGGTATGTTTTACTGTACAAAATTAAAATACAATTGGAATCGTACATAATTGTAGTTATTACTGACCTGCGCAATTTCGCTTTTCACTTATCAATTGTGTATTTATTTATTTGTGAAATAAGTCGAGTATATGTTGAAAATAAAATAAAATAACAATTTTGTTTTTTTTTGTCTCCCCTGTCCATTCGCCCTCGGTATGACTGACAGGCACCGACCAGATGCTGCGCCAGAAAGAACACATGGCGTCATCATCCGATAAGCACGTGTCAGACACACCTTGGTCCGGTCGCTCCCATGCTCTATAAACCCACCTTTCATCGCTTTGGAATGTGTGATTCTGAGTGTATCGTTCCACCCGCCGCTTATACCTACGAATACGGTTTGCCCATGCATACACTTTCTGCTTCAGGAAGTCGATGCGCTCTGTGATACGGGACATGTAATCTCAAGGACTGATATCAGTCCCCGCAAATGCCCGCCTCACAAAGCGCATCACTCGAGGGCGAGTGTTACCCTCCCTGAAGCAGATTAGTCTGCCGATGAGCGCTCTGGCCCCACCAATACGTTGTTCAATCCTGTACTGCCAAGCTGATACGGCTGGTTTTGGTCGTTTAGCTCTGTCATCCGGAAATTTGACGTGAGCTAAACGACATGCCGCAACAGCCGCATGAGCATCGGTGAGGTTTTCGCAGTTATCAAAATAGTTTGACAACTGCGAATCCAGAACAGCCACCAGTACCCTATTTTTGTTATGCATGGGCAAACGAGGTAAGCGTGGTCTAAGTTCGGGAGTCATGATCCGATATTCTCGAATCGCACACTCCAAAGCACTCCTCATATCCTCACTGCACTGGGTACTTACATTAGTAACCATGTCTTTACTCACGTCGTTATCGCGATCTGGTAGTGTGGTAAACTGTGGTGGAACCACAGCCTGCGACGGCGTGGCAATGACATGGCTACTCTGCATTTCAGTCCGCAAGCGATCAAGTACGGTGTCACCCACCCATACGATTACGCTGGATGACTCGCACCTGATCCGACAGTCGTTGCGCCGACACGTTGACAGCAGGCTCAACTGGCACCTGAAACAGAGAGAGCATCCGAACACGGTACCCGGTCAGGTTGTTTCCTCCCTCTGTAGCCCCATATTATGGGCGCATGACGTTTTCATTGATAGATTGCGTCCATCGCATGCACTGTACACTCCCGCTGGGAGCTGGGACCCTATCAGAGGCCGGTGGGCCTCAAGGTCCTAAGCTGTCCAGCGTCCTCTCCGTCGACGAGAAATACTCGTCGCTCGAGCTCGACGCAACTGCCACGGCCGGTGTCACACCGCTCACGATGAGGCTGGGTTCCGGCGGCGGCGAGGCGGAGCTGAGCGACGGGTCTGGAGGCGATAAGCGTGCGCGTAGAGCAGCTGATCTCGTCAACATTATCTTTATTTCATATTGTAGATTGTGGTCCGATTTTATGTATGACAGACGTTATTCTTGATCAGTTTTTTTCTTTGGTGTTTATTGTTTTAAAATGACTTCATTTTATTGTGTACAATTAAGAAATGGAAAAATTATAATACATAAAAGGGAGATTGGGTTCCAGACTATTTAAAAATAATTGTTTATTATTAAAATTATGGAATGAAATTAGAAGACTTTTGTTTATGTTTAGTGTTGCCAGCTTATTATTTATTATTATTACTTTTTGTTTGATGTCGTTGGGACAATAAAATTGTATAAATACACGCCAATTTGTCAATGTGTGGGATCTCTTTATTGTGTGGTTGTTTTTGCTTCGTATGCGTTTGTAGCAATTGGATGCATGGCTCTGTGTTGTTGTCAAACTCCCGCTACTGTGTTGTATGTGTTTACCTCGTCTCCCGTAACAAGTGGCGAAAAGAGTTTGTTCGGTGTTTCGCTCCTTGCCAACTCTAAAGCTTTTTCCTCTATGAACTTTTTGCCACCGTACGTTTTTCAGATCCTGAATTTCGTCTGAAGCTGAATTATCTTTACGGCTAGCTGGCTTAACCCTTGGGCCTAACACACACAAAATAATGACCTAAAAACGCCATATTCCTTAATTTCACAAGTTGGAAACCGATTTTAGTGAAAATCGACTAAAAAGACCACAAACAAATCAATTTCACATATTGGTTACTATACAAACTTCTTCGTTTCCCTACTTTCACTATTGACAATACATACATTTTCTAGCCGGCGCTTTGGATTGTTTCACGATTTTACAAAAAATAAATGGTAAGTCTAAAATTTGTTTCCCAGAGATGTTAAATAGTGTTAAAAAATTGATATGTTACGAAGTTTTCGACATGAAATGAGAAATGCAGATGTATAATTTGCAGGCACGCTGTTTGCAATTGTAACGTTTCTATTTTCAAAAACTTCAATGTGCTAATTTTTAATACGCTTCTCACACATGTTATTTTGTTATAAACCGCGGCCCCTTGGCTAGTAGTAGTCTTTGGTATAATCGACGATATGTTGTATCATATTTTTATGTATTTAAACAATAAATGCCGCTACGATAACAAAGAAACACAAAAGCGAAAAAAAGAGTGGAGCATTACCTCAAACGCTTCGCATTAAGAGGTGTGTAATTAAAAGGTAAAAGAGGCCCTTGGCCCGCGTGTGTCAACAAGGTGTTTCAGCTGGGATTGCTAGCTTAGAAATTCCTTTTAAAAATATTAAGCATGCTTTTCATTTAAGTAGCAAAGCCCCGGTCATTAAAGTACCAACCCCAAATAAATTGAGATTAGATCAGGAAAATGTCAATATTGTACTACACTGTTATTATCTTGCCCAATTGAATTTCAATCTATAATAATAGTGGGTATAAGGCCAGCTGTATTTTTGTACACAGTTTTCTGTTTGTTTAATTCTCAATGATTAATGAATCTAAATTATTATTTGCCCCATCAATAGCAACACTATGGCGAGTAGGGGACGATACAACCAGAGCAACGAGTGGGACTCCAGAGAAGAATACAACAGCTCCATGTTTGAACCTACATATGAAGATGACAGCATGTAAGTTATGGAACGGGAAGAAAAAGGTATATGTTGGGATGTTTCTTCTGCTGCTCCTTCCCAGCTTTAACCTTTTGACCGCCCGAGCATAAAGGCAGGCGCATGCCCCCCACGCCAAGCCACAATTTTACCTACTATTTTGTCACATATTTGTGTTGTTTGGCATACAGGGCATGGGCTTGCTTGTCAAGTACTGACTGGTCAAAAAGTTAATGAAAGGCTGAAAATCAGCTTCCAAAACACCTACTTTTTTATGACAAAATAGGGAATATGCATATAATTGCTGCTGCTTGTTGCACAAAAAAAGAGGAAAGATTTGTATGTTTGTAACAAATAAACTCAAAAACTACTGGACCAATAGGGAATATGCATGTAACTTAAATCAATAAAATACAGTATTACCAACCCTAGAAAATAATGAAAATTTAAGTTCAACTACTGTTTGCACCTAAAAAAAATAGTAATCTCCTACAATTTTCTACGACATTTCAAACGTCCGTCCCTGGCTGTCGCAGCCATTCATGTCATAGTATTTGATGTCACTTCCCTCTATCTGCCGTGTTTAAATCTAATTTTTTGCCCTTAATACATAGAATAGTTTTACAATATTGTAAGTGCTATATTTAAGCAAAAAACAATATTATAGTAAAATTTTGGTGGTTCTCTATTAACATAACATAACGACTGTATTCTCCAAAGGGTTAGGTTGAGGTTAGGTTATCGCTAAAGTATTAGGGTGAAACTTTAAGTACATTTCAACTAAAAGTGTTTCTTTGACACATAGTATTTGATGTCACTACTGGAATCAATGCGTTTTATGTTTGCGTTCCATTTCACCAAAATTGTGTTGTATTAGAGAATTAAACAAGTGTAAGTACCATAATGCTTTTATGGGCCAAGGCATTTGTAAGAAATAAAAGAAGTTTTGTATTTCTTGCATATACTCGTATACCCTATTGGCCTTTCGCCACTGGGGGTGAATTTGGGTCTGATTTTCAGCCTTATTTGAATAAGTGACTTGATTTTTTAACGATGAGCCGCAAAACTCCCACCTTTTCTTATAGTAGTCATATAAAGTAAGATTGCAAAAAAAAAAAATGAATTACACAAGCTACCTGTCGCTTTCACACTGGACTGGACCGGATTCCGTACTGACTGTGGACAGCGGAATTTTACCGGATATTTCAGTTTTATCATCTGTAAGTCCACTATCTGGAGTCCACTCAAGCCAATGAGGGCTATCGTTTTTGAGCTCACCAGATGGCGCCACTGTCGAGTAAAGTTCTGTCAATAATTCTATTTTAAACTTTTAAAGTACCAATAACTTCATAAAAAGTTCATTTTATTACGTATGTGTAAACTTCAGATACATATTTACAATATTCTCCCTAAAATTAGCAAGCATGAAACATTTAAAAAATAATTTTTACCTCCCAAGTACAAAAAAATAAAATCCTAACTTGCTACTTAAAATCTTCAAGTCATAATTAATTAGGAATGGCTCAATCTAGACCACAATCGAGAATATTAGTAAAAATACGTAATAAAAAAGCACGCAACGCGCGAACGCTCTATGACATTTCGGTGACCTCGCGCTACACTAGCGCCTCTAGCGGCGAATTCATTTTGACCGCACCTTGAATCTAAAATACTTTTTAGCAATTTATTTTTTTCAGTGATGACAACCTGGACCACTGTCGACTCTACATCAGGAATATACCGAAAGCCTTGAACGAAGAGGGACTAAGGGCAGCCTTTGCTAAGTTCGGATCTCTGGTCGAGGTGTACCAAAGCAAGGACCCAACGAAAAACTATGGTTTGATCAAATACGAGACGCCTGGGTGAGTTGAGCAAATATTATTATGGTAACTGACTTCAATACTCTCCAACATTTATACACAACACGACAGAGGTGTACCCAGTAGTTCAGCCACATTTAGCTGGTTATGTTTCGAGTTCCTGTAATATAGGGCGAGCCTACAGCCACCACCAAGCCCAAAATCCCAAATCCAGTTTCCGTGGCTGCTACCGAGAAATTCCTGATTGTAAAACCCAATAACACTGCCCGACCCGGGAATAGGGATGATTCATGAGTAAAAAAAATATGATTCTATTTAGTCCGTCTGTTAGATTATCGAAAAATATTAGATACATATTTTTAATTTTATCAAATCAATAAAAAATGACGAACTTATTTAAAACGCATTAAATAATCGAAGTGGGGGCTTGTGACGTCACTTATACGTAAAAAGAGTACATACTAGTGACGTCACGCGAGTTTTCGACGCACTGTACCGTCTTCATTTTTTGTTTACGTGAAAAAATAAAAAATAGCTATTCAATATTTTTTGGAAATCTATCTGACGGACTAATTATTTTTTATTCATCTACCCTATTGAACCCAGGACCTCATGCTCAACAACCGCGCTTGTGACCACTAGACCAACGAGCCAATCCAGTCTAGTTTCAAATCAAGCTCATTTAATTAGTAAGAACTTGAAAGTTTGACTTATTTTATAATAGAGCAATATTTATGTTACAGAGAAGCTAAACTGGCTATGATGAAGATGAATCGGACAGAACCGTTGAAATTGCAAATCTTTATTGCTCATAAAGTAAGTATTTTGTTTGACTTGACATTATTATCTGTCATTTGACGACCTGAATGGCGCAGCGGTAGTGAGGCTGCCTTACGTTCTTAGGGTCCGGGTTCGAATCCCGGTAGGAGCAAATGTTTGTGTGATGAGCATGGACATTTGTTTCCGAGTCATGGATGTTTATATGTATAATAAGTATGTATTTACAAACAAAAAGTATCTATGTAGTATTATCAACTATCTGGTGTCCACGACACAAGCCTCGTTGCTTAGTGTGGCACCTAGATGGCGCTGTGTGTAATGTCCAGCGATATTTATTATTTATTTATATACATACACTGTTATAAACTTTCACGGTTTACAACTACACATAAACTGTTACTTAAGGGATATCTTCCGTGATTGTCTTTTATTTTGAGCTCCCGATATTTCGACGCTGTTGCAAGCGCCATGATCGCGGGTTGACGGGTGGATGGAAAATAAATTGTTAAGAGCAGACAAATCTGTCTACCCTCTTTCTTTGAGCACGGAACTTATCCCCCAAGTGACAGTTTATGTTTATCTAAATCATATTTAAACATCTATACAAATAAATAAAATTGTATTATCTGTTTGTAATATCAAAAAAACAGCTTTTTACTGAATGCATATGAAAATATATACGGCACATAAAACCATTTTTCTTTTCAATTTTTGGCTTTGTTTGTTCAAGCTTTGTTTGTTAGAAAAACTATGGTTATTTAGCTATACCTAACTATACTTTAAACATACTATTCTAACTATGGTTTCATGCAAAAAAATGAAAACCCTTGAAATTGATAACAAAATCCCATTCAAAAACAGAAGTACCTATATTTTTTTAATAATAATTTCACGCGAACGAAGGTCCCGGGCAACTGCTAGTTTAAAAATATTTATCATCTTCAAGCATTAATTATTATTATTATTTTTAATTTGACTACTTCTTACTTTGTTTTTTATTTTATTGATGGTAATGATCTCTGTTTTGATCTCATTTTTACTGTTTTGGCACTAATATTTTTTGTTTACTTTTGTAGTTGTTTTTCATTTCCAGAGCAACTCTTTTTAGTTTTATATTATTTTTATAATTTATGTTATCACTTGTTTTTGTGATTGCTGGTTGACCAGTAATTGGCGACTGTGTAAGGCCAAGACTGTGGAACCTTTACTTAGGATATGATATACACAGAAGCTGTTGGTAGACCTTTATTAATAAACTAGCGACCCGCCCCGGCTTCGCACGGGTCAATGTTATACATATAAACCTTCCTCTTGAATCACTCTATCTATTAAAAAAAACCGCATCAAAATCCGTTGCGTAGTTTCAAAGATTTAAGCATACAAAGGGACATAGGGACAGAGAAAGCGACTTTGTTTTATACTATGTAGTGATAGATAAATCTTCCTGCCCTTGTTGGTAAAATATATTTCTTCTTCCATTATCTCGTGTCAGCCATCATGGTATCATTAACTCCTTTTTCCTTCATGTCACTTCTCACACAATCCAGATTTTTTAAACAATAATAATAACATATATTGTGTCCAAAAGTTATACACACATTTTGGGTTTGGAGTCTTCAATTAAGCAGATAGTGCCTGTATTTGAGAACTCCGCTCCTTCACAACAGTAGGTACTTACTTAAATAAAACACAAAAAAGACAGTACATGGGTGTAGTAAAACAAAATAACAAAATATAATTATGTGAACATGAGTGAGTGTGTGCATGAGTGTGTGTGTGTGTTGTTGAGTGTAATGAGTGTTTAAATCGTTGTGTTTAAAGGTTTTATCTTTTCTTTGACCTTACTTTCCTTTCATCAAAATGTTTGTTCATCACTCTTGTCTCATGGACTGTATGTAGGATGATATGGCTAGAAAGGAGGTGTCTGATGAGATGACGAGTAATAGAGAAGTTTGGATGAAGAAGACATGATGCGCCGACCACAAATGAATTGGAGAGAATGATGATAAGTCTTAGTCTCATGCGTTTCATCCCTCCTCATCACATGTACATACATAAGAGTAACCATGGAGTTTCTTGCCGGTTCTTCTCCATAGGAAACGACCAACCCGAACCGTGCACCTTTTTGTCGACGTTTTATAAGTGCCCATCTAGGCCTATGTGAAATAAAAATATTTTGATTTGATTGATTTGATACCAAGGCTCACTTCTTCAGGACTTAACAAGCGCTACTATCATTACAACCAATTTCCACACAATTTTCAACCACCACTTTGTGTTACTATGTAGGTATTATTTTGCCCAAATGCTTTATGGCTAAATAAGGTTCTAAAAATAACTTTCATCTCAGAGTAAGGCCGAGGGGAGATCAAACAGGGACCGGAACACAGCTGGCGGGAGGGACCGAAACGAAAGAAGCATTGGCAGAGAGGATTCTGGCAGTGTCATCAGTAGAAGCAGGGCCTCAAGGTAAGTTCAGATACCTAGATAGGTATTTTAATTAGGCCTTAAGAACTAAAATCAGAGGGGTCACAAGGGGGTTAGTTAAAAGTAATTATTGTAAAACCGTAGCGACGTCTCGAATAGGGAATATGCATGTAATTTTTTTTTCACTTAATTCAATAAAATGCAGTACTATCAACCCAAGAAAATAATTAAAAGTTAATTTCAACTACTGCTTGTTGCACAAAAAAAAAATTAAACTCCTACAATTTTCTACGACAGTTCAAACGTCCATGACTGTCGCGGCCATTCAAGTCATAGCATTTGATGTCACTTCCCTCTATCTGCCTTGTTTAAATCTAATTTTTTGCCCCTAGTGGAATAGTTTTACTATATTGTAAGTGCTATAGTAAAGCAAAAATTGCAATAACAATATTATAGTAAAATCTTAGTGAAACTTTAAGTACTTTTCAATTAAAAGTGTTTCTCTGACACAGCATTTGACGTCACTACCGGAATCGATGCGTTTTGTGTTTGCGTTCCGTTTCACCAAAAACACGCTACATAAAAAATATTAAATTGTAAAGTAAGTGTTGTATTAGAGAATTAAACAAGTGTACCACAATGTTTTTATGGGCCAATACAAGGCATTTTTAAGAAATAAAAAAAGTTTTGTATATCTTGCATATACCTTATTCTGTACTAAAAAGTTTTGCAGCTAAAATGTCTTTCAAACGTCACTAGATGGCAGGTATCGATAATCCAAAAATGAAATGGTAATAGTCCAGGGGGTCTAAAATGGAAGCTTTACCAGAATCATAATATGAATCACGTTCAAAATTAAAATTCTTAAAATGATCTTTATGGTTATGACCACAAAGTACATTTTAAGAGTTTTAAATTTTTAACGTTATTCAAATTATGATTCTGATAAAGCTTCCATTTTAGGCCCCCAGTTTTGAAATAAATTATTATTGAAGCATAAATTAATTAAATTTATTTAAAGTTATAAATAATATTTTTTGGTAAATCAAACTATAAAAATAATTTGCCATGACTATTTATTTTTTTAAATTAAATTTAATTGTATTACATTTATTAATTAAAATAACCTAAAGTAAATAACCTAGCAACAAACTTAAAAAATGGCGTCAAAAAACTCCTCAACGCTGTCAACTGGTAATAAAAACGAACGAATGATACGTCAATCTCAAACATCATTGATGTAGGAAAAATCATAGACATTAAGCATGGACTGAGCCATCCCTAGCCAAATGTCAAATAAAATTAACCATGAAGTGCGAGGGAGACAAAGCAATGGCCATGGTTTGCCCGCATCATCGCTCTGTCTTTTTCTACAGAGTGGTCACTTTTTGGAGGTTCAATACAATCTCTATCAATGGGAAAAAATAATGTTTTTGAAAAATTTCCATTTTCTTATACAGTTGCTGTAGGTTCTCAATTCGATTGGTATTTTTTTTATGTATGTGCACCGATTACCCTGAGATTTATGATCCTA
The DNA here is from genome assembly GCA_947578425.1 of Eugnorisma glareosa. Classification (NCBI taxonomy): domain Eukaryota; kingdom Metazoa; phylum Arthropoda; class Insecta; order Lepidoptera; family Noctuidae; genus Eugnorisma; species Eugnorisma glareosa. The sequence goes on from OX387984.1 coordinate 4,718,911, forward strand.
TTTACGTGATTCTTCTTTAGTTTGATGCAGAATAATTGCCATTTGGTCCCATTTAAATTTGGTGAAGATCTGATGCTGATCTTCGGATATATACAATGGAACTTTTCAAAGATAGACGGCAAATCTGCCATAATTGCTGCAATCGCTTGGATGTTTATTGTACAACATCATGACGCAACATCACGCCTGTATGCTCTGAGGGGTACGCAGATGTGTACAAAACACCCAGATTTCGACAGTTTAGGTATGTTAAGTTCCATTTATTGGCGATAAGCCTATTACCATGACTTGTATCGTTCACAATGTAAAATAAATCCATAGCAATTATATTTGTATATAATGTTACAACGAAAAATGGAATAATAAAAAACTTTTTTGCAAAAATAAAACAAGACTTCAAAAACACAAAAAAGTAAAAAATTACTTTAGCTTCAAACTCGGTGTCAAAAAAACAAAATCAAACTAACAAAAGTGACTGACTTCTGAAGCTAAAGTTATTTTTTACTTTTTTGTGTTTTTGAAGTCAGTTTTATTTTTGTCCGGTAAAGTGTTACATGATGGCAAAAACAAAATGAAAAACAAGTCTATTTTAATAAACATACACACAACAAGACTGAAATATATTATAACTGTGTACTTATTTAAAATTGTTTTATTTTATTTAGTGTCCCATATACCAGTCTAATCGAAATCATATAGCTACATTATAATTTATAATACATTCCTAGCAAACCGTTGCTGCTAATAATATTAGATATAAAATACCATACGACCTGTTGTAGAATACCAAATGTCAACGACTAGCCTATTGAGACACTACTTACACACTACTGACACACTATTGACAAGTTGGTTATTTTACAGAATTGGGCCCCTGGTAGCACGTAGTGTTATTGGTACGGAATAAAAGATGTCGCCACCATTCAATATTAGCAATCAAATTATCGTGCGAGTCGGCCTTCTTTCCGTTTGGTGTATTCTACTCTTTGGTCAGAATGCCTGAATTTCAGATTCGGAAAGTTAGCAACATCGCACACAATAAATCATTATGCAGAGAATGGTGGAATCTTGTAAATGGCTTGTTGTTGATTGCCACAACTATTTTTTTTTGTATTTTTAGCAGTAAGCCACCCAAACAGAATGCAAGTCACAAGGGAATTTTTGCGAGCAGTGGTAGCGCAGTTACGCTACAAAAAATAGTTTCAATTCCGCGGCAGCGAATACAGTGCGACATGGCTCTAAATGGACGTGGCGAAATGGAGAATTGACATGAAAGTACTCGATTGGAGATTTCTTGTCATTCACTTTCGTTTAGGTCCTTGTCACACCATATCAGATTACTATTATACAGGATGGCCATGGTAGGACTCGAATTTAGCACTCAAAATAGTGTGCTAATAAATTATGCATTGAATAGTACAGGGATCATGGAGGTATTAAAGTAGGTAATGCTAAAAAAAACTTCTTTTTTTTAACTTTAAAAAAAGTTGGAACTTTGACCTCGAATAACTCAGTAAATAAAAGGGAACCCAGGTTTGGTCCAGATCCAGAACAAAAAAAAAATCGCTATGACGGGGCGAACAAGTGCCTTCCGGCTTCGTTAAATGTCCTTTTACAGCCATTAGTTATCTGCATTCTCCAAGGAGGCGAGTCTAGCTGTCATATTAAACAACTTTTTCAAACTCCTACCTACCACTTTTTGAGATTATATGAACTTGGAGGGTTGTATTGATGATTTGAATGATTATAATTCTGTAACTTCATACGTGTAACTGGCGCGTTTCATATTTTCATCAACATACAACCTGACACTGACCTGCAAATTGCAATAAACGTAAGAAAATTTAAATTTCGCGGGCTACCCTTGCGCATCCACCTTAATATGACGGGGAGGCTCACCACCTTGAAGGATACGGTTAAACTAACGTAAAGCACTATCTTAGATGAACACTACAAGGCGTTAAACAACGTATCAAGAATCGATCAATTTGTTGTCCTTCTCATAGTATATACAATGATCCTTTCGAGTGTAAACGCACCTAAAATCACATAAACTTTCCGCGTATATTTATTGGTCAGACTGTCAGACATTACTAATTACTATTCATGTCATCCTACCCCGCTTTAATACGAAAAAAATTAACCCTAATTTGTAAGAAAGAAAGAAACAAACTAAAATAAGAGAGATCTACAACCTGATATCCACATTTAACCAACAAAAAATCGAGTTTATTTTAAATACATCGAGGATTTGAGGCTGAATAATAGCTGGCCTTTGCCTAAAAACGTTCCCCTCGAAAACTATCCAGCTAACAATAAAACGTCTTATCTTCAAAACGGGATTCTCATTGGATAATTTTAAATTTCATCCACCAATCACGATTCAGTAAAATAAGGCACTCGCCTCTATGATTGGCTCGTCTGCCATTTTTCATAATGGAGGCAAAAGTTTTCGTTCGGGCAGCCGTGTAAACTTGTGTGCTTTCAAATAAAACTTCTTTGTTCGGTTTTGATCGTGATTATTATAGAAAATAGTGATAAAACTGTGAATAAGATTGTGTATTTAGGAATCTTAAAGTTTTAGTGACCATTCATCGCATTACGCGTGTAACCTGTGTTACATTAGCCGCCATGCTAAGAAAATATTTTTCGTCAATGCAGCAAGACAAGTTGTAAGTCGACACTAACAATGAGCAATAAAACACTTTAACACTTCCAACTAACCTGACTTGTTACTAACAATGGCGAAACTTCTCTCGTTGTTATCGCTAAGTTTATAGTTGTTCGGTGTTCGGTGATCGTTGTGACGAAGGTACGGTACTTACTAAACTTACGTTCGAGAAACTAATGGCGAGAAAAAAGTTTTTATCTGATAGAAATCTGTCTTTGTTTTGTTTGGAAACTTAACCTAACCAATAAACCTTCGGAACTTAACCTGGTTTATGTCGCTCAAATTGGATCTTTGTCCGTCGGCAGTATTGCATTCATAGATAAAGTCGCATGTTTACTCGGAGCGTTTCATTACCTACCCACATGGGTGTTATTTTTATTATTTTCATCTTGTTTGCAAGTTCTCATTCTCAATGTTTCACTAAAGTTCGTGGTGATTGTGAACATTTAGTTTTTTTAATGTGGGTGTCTTGCATAACGTGATTTGAAAGCGGATGCGAGCTTAGAAAGTTCTCAACGCCAATGAGAAAGACTCCTTCGGTCCGTTGTGCGTGATCTGAGCCGACCCTCTGGGTTCTGGTCTGGGCCGGTCAATTCTGGCTGGAGTGCGGGAACAGAATTGCATTCTTCACGATCACTTCAGCAGTAGCTGCCTCCCCTAAGACAACCCGCTGACTGTGTTTTGAGTAACGCTAATTAAAACAGCACTATTACATAGAATTCAGTTGTGGAATTGCCAATATTGTGGGCCTTTAGCACTGTAGTTTGAGCTGTGGTCGGCTTCAGAATTGTACCTTTATTAGATGTATGTGCATTTAGCGTCCCACTTAGTGATAAACTGTTATTTGTACATCTTGGACAGTTGTTAAGTCCAAAAGTCTGACAAAGGGTTATTATATTACCCGTACACATAACTGGATTGTTGTATTTAGATACAATATCTCGTAGATTAGAAACTGATTATAACTTAGTTGTGAAATGGCTTGGCAGACAATGAACATAGACTGACCAACAATGTTGTTATTAATCGGAAGTGCAACACTGTTCAAGTAGGTATACGCAGTGGCGGACCTATCATACAAGCCGAAAAGCCCGCAATCAAACTCAACAAATAAAAAAAACATTCTTTGGGTTTCTTTAGGGGTTTCGGCGGATACTAACGCTTTCTCTTTCACACCCGCTGGCTTGCATCTGGCTACTGACCTCTCACTTTCTCCAAGCAAATTTTTAATACATCTATAGGTACTTATTTGGAGATATTGTGCTGAATTTATTGTGGTAATTGGGCTTTGCACGCCACTGGGCACCCCGTACATGGGACTGAAACTAAAAAATATTTTTTTCATCAAACCTATACGTGCGGGGTATCTATACATAGGTGTTTAAAAATGACATTGAGGTTCCTGGAATTGGACGTTGCTTCCCTGTCAATGAAAGGGAGTGGGCACGCCACTGGGTATACGGGGTGGAAGGGTCATCGACGCGAAAACGGTTACCACGTATTCAGTATCATTCTGAGCCATAATAGATGATGATTTTCATGGGTTATTAAAAAAAAAAATACTGTTCCATACATTTTGTCTGTGTAGGTATTGCACTTTTGCAGGAAACAGCTATTTTTTTAAACAACTGATGAAAAACTTCTATATATATATAAAGGGGCTTAAAATTATGTACTGAATATGTGGTAACCGTTGAATTCTTGAGAATTCCTTCTTATTATGGCTTGTTGTTTGTAATAAGTAGTTCAAATAAGTTCAAGCTATCCTTAATTCCCTCTTGCAATTGCTCACATACTTAAGTACTTGTTATCAACTGTTTTCTAACTATACAATGGTTATTATTATCAAGTAAATCATGTTGAGAGTAGTAGTAAGTGCCTTGACCAGAGTACTCGATTTACAAATTGTCAGTTGTGGGTTGAACCCAAGCCAGCATTAACGTTGTATCATTAAAACTGCTCTCAAAATGGTGAGAAAGAAAAAGCATTGTGGGAAATCCAGGTGGTCCCTGAAACAATGTGAGATCGACTAACCCCCATTGAACCTGTTTAGTGGATCTCTCACCGACACCGACCCCTACCCCCCGCCCCCCCCCCGACCCCGTGGGTCTCTCTGCTCTTGTGTCTCGGCAGTGGGAACGTTACTTAGCTACTTTGGTCAGACATGTGTTTGCAGACACCATCCCGATATACAAAACAATAGTCATCATTGTCATAACATAACAATACAGGGTGTAACAAGACCCAAACGAAGCCGTCAACCAAGCATTCTGTACATCAAACTAAGTAACTTTACGCACAAAATATTGTGCGTAAAGTTACTTAGTTTGATGAAACGACTTTTTTTTTTGGGGTGAAAAATCGCGTTTTACGGTAGGACTAAACGAAACACACTCAAAACATTGTGCTGAAGGATGGATTGAATAGTACAGGGGTCGTGGAGGTGTTTACAGTAAAAACCTTCCGTTAAAAACACGAATTTAACAAAAAACTTGTGAAAAAGTTGTAACTTTGACCCCCAATATCTCCGTAACTAGAAGGTTCCCAGGTATGGAGGAGAACAAGTGACTTTCGGCTTCGTTAAGGGTCTTGTTACACCCTTTATACCTGTAATACCTGAAGGGTAAAGCAGAGATGTACCATAATAGGTACAGGACAGGTAGGGACTTAAACCTAACTGGCGAAATTGGGGTGTACAATAGTACACCAAAATTTCACCAGTTACGTTTAAGGTGGATGCGCAAGGGTAGCCCGCGAAATTTAAAATTTCTTACGTTTATTGCAATTTGCAGGTCAGTGTCAGGTTGTATGTTGATGAAAATATGAATCGCGCCAGTAACACGTATGGAGTTACAGAATTATAATCATTCAAATCATCAATACAACCCTCCAAGTTCATATAATCTCAAAAAGTGACTTTTTCATGAAATAGCTATTGAATGTGATTATATGAACTTGAAGAGCTGTATTGATGATTTAAATGATTATAATTCTGTAACTCCATACGTGTTACTGGCGCGATTGATATTTTCATCAACATACAACTTGACACTGACCTGCAAATTGCAATAAACTTGAGAAAATTTAAATTTCGCGGGCTACCCTTGCGCTTCCACCTTAAGTCCCATGTACCAGGGGGCGAGTTAATGCCTACATCCTTTATCCATACTAATATTCTAAAGAGGTTAAAGTTTGTTTATAGGGGATAATCTTCGGGAACTACTGATCCGATTCTGAAAATTATCTCACTAACGGGTGTTATGGGCTACATTTAAACTGTTCTTGTGGGTTAATATTTCCGTTCATAACGGGAGCGAAGCCGCGAGTTTAAGCAAGTAATTTATATGAATCTAATTTTGTTAATTTCAGGGTGCAGGACGAAACACCTAACGGCGACAACTTCATGGACGAAATTATGATAGAAGACGACTATGTAAGTCCTATCTGTTTCTACGGATGTTTATCTCTTTAATTCTTATCACATAATTACCCGACTGCGCCAGAAGGAGGGTTATGTTTTTCGAGAGTATATGTATGTATGTATAATTGTTTGGCACGCTCTGTGGCCTGAACGGCTCGATGGATTTTACCTTGAGAGGTGTCGTTAGATTCGTATTTACTGTGAGAGTGACAATGGGTATATCAAAATAAAAATATTCAAAAATAAAACAAAAACAAAAAAAAACTAATTTAAAAAATTAAAAAACCCGACTGCGTAAAAAAAATATATATATGTATAGACCGGCTTAAATCGTCCCAATAATGGGTCCCGACTGTTTAAGTCGCTATGTTCTATGCTTTTTTTTTTGCTTTTTTTCACGCACTCGGGTTTTTTAATGTTCTAAATTACCGTTTTTATACAGTTTATTCTGAGCGTTTTTAGTAGTTTTATGGTTTTGAACGGGTTTTTTTAATAGATATTCCATACATATTTTTAAATTCTGAGGCCACTATGAACTAAACCACTATCAACCTCTGGAAGAAAGTAAAAAGAAAGAAAAAAAAAAAAAATATCATTTAATAGTATAAAACAAAGTCACTTCCCGCTGTCTGTCTGTCCCTATGTATGCTTAGATCCTTAAAACTAACGGATTTTGATGCGGTTTTTAAATAGATAGAGTGATTCAAGTGGAAGGTTTAAATGTAAAACTTTGACCCCGTGCGAAGCCGGGGCGAGTAGCTAGTTTTATTATAAATCTAAGGGACACAAAAAAAAAATTGACAGTTATTTTCAAAATGACAAAAACAAAGCAATAAACATACAATGCATAACAAATATTTTAAACTGTACTAATAACTATTCTCCGCCGGTTTCCTTGCACCGGTATCTCACAGTAGAAAGTTGACCATTTAGCGCAAAAATCACTGTTGAAATGTAATACGCCTCTTAACCAATTCTTATTGTGCTAGCTTGCATGGTTTTCATAACAAAGAGATATGGAAACAGTGTGAAGAATTACTTGTTTCCTTTTTGCAAGTTAAAAGATTTAAAAGTTTATATTTTGATAGTATCCTTGCAATCTGTTCCTTGCGAACATTCAGCTTATGGTTAAGAATTTATCAATTGTCTTGACGGGCAGTCAGTCTAGCGTCGTGCGCCTCATTCACCTACCCCGCCTATTTACTTAATTGGAATAAAGATGAATATATATATTGGTCTACGTCTACATCTTGTAAAATAAAAAAAAGTCGACAAAAAGGTGCACGGTTCGGGTTGGTCATTTCCTATGGAGAAGAACCGGCAAGAAACTCCATGGTTACTCTTTTCAAATCACTTGGTGATACAATATTATCATGTTACAGCATTAGTACTTAAGTATGGGGGGACAGCATAGGCCCGACAATAAGTCGTTGCTTACTACACACAAAATGTAAAACAAGATAAAATGTTAACAAAATTAACAAGCATCTGGGAATCTACAAAGCCTACAATGTTTACACATTCACAAATAATCTTTACTTTTGAAAGTGTGCCAACGTTTCATTTGTTACCCAATTCTTTCCAGGGATTCTCTGACATCCTGGACCCGAATCTACACCTGGAGCTTGAGCAATTGAAGCTGGAACAACTGAAGGTCCGTGAGGAACAGCTCCAGTGTAAGCAGAAGCTCATTTTACTGAAGCAGGCTGAAAGGAAACCGGTGAGGAACTAACATCACATTATATGACACTGAGATGATTAATTAATATAATAATTTTAATATTAATTGAAAATATTGTAATGAATAATTATTAATGAATTAATTAATTATTATTATATTATAATAAGGCATGTGACACACCACCAATAAGGAAGCGCTATTATTATTTTATCTGCTCAAGAAACATACAGGGTGTAACATGACCTTTCACGAAGCCGTCAACCAAGTATTCTGTACATCAAACTAAGTAACTTTGCGAAATAATTATTGCTGGGAAACGGACTTTTTTTAAGATGAAAAATCACGTTTTACGGTGGGACTGTAACGCACACAAAACATTATGCCGATGGATTGATTGAATAGTACGGGGGTCGTGGAGGCGTTTGAAGTAAAAATCTTACATTTAAAACATTAATTTAAAAAAAAACTGAACATCTTAAAAAAAAAAAAACTCCACCAGAACTCTGTCAGATACCTTGGTCTTCATCTTGATAGGCGTATGACATGGAATGAGCACATCAAGAAGAAACGAGATGAACTGAATATTAAATACGAAAGCTTCTTGGGGTTGCCAGGTCGAAACAGCAAACTGTCAGTAGATATAGAGATAAATTACTAGTGTATAAGACGATCCTGAAACCTGTGTGGATGTTATGGCCTTCAGCTGTGGGGTAGTGCTTGTAACTCAATACTTGATTGCATTCCATAATGTGTACATAAAAATAACAGTTGGTTTGTTAGAACATCGAATCAATTATGGACCCTGTCGGCCACACCAAAGTTAGTTTTAAATAGGAGAGAGGATGAAGGCGCTAGGAACTACTAAAATTACATGAAATATAAAACTAATAAAATAAAATGTTGATAATATGCGAAATTATTTTTTATTAATGTTGAAATTTATCGCTGAAATATTCGTCATTGTAGTAGCTTTTGGTTATTAGGAATTGTTTTAATTTATTGATAAATATATTATTTTTACTTATACTTTTGATACATTCTGGTAGCTTATTGTATATTTTAATGGACATGACAAATGCACTAGAAGAGTGCATTTTTAATCGTGAAGTGGGTATGTTTAATCTGCTTTCATGTCTAAGTGCAATTTTTGTTTGGATATCTCCTCTTTTGGTATAGAATTGCGGATATTTTCGTACAAATTTACAAATTTCATCAACTCCTCCATCATTCGAATCCAAAGAATGCAGAAAATAATCCTCCGAACAATCAGTAATGTCCGCTGGTATGTGACTAATGCGGAGATCCACGAACACCTGGCAATGCTCACAGTGAGAGAAGAAATTACCAACGTCAAGACGGCTAGAAGCTCACCCCAATACCCTTGCAAAACAGCTCACATTTCTCAGCTATGCTAAACGCCTCAAAAGAAAAGACATGCCTTAAGGTAGAGAATTACGAGTAGATGTTCTCGCTGGAGGACACACTCTGAATGAGAGAAGCATGCAACACATCTGCTAAAAGTGAATGCACTGATTGCAGACGCAATAGAGAGAAAAAAAAAATTGGAACTTTGACCCCCAATAAAATTAAGATATTTTTTTTTAGAAAATTGCACGGAACCCTTCGTGCGCGAGTCCGACTCGCACTTGGCAGGTTTTTTTTAAATAAACGACGACAAAATTAAAAAGAAACCCAAGAAAAAATTCTTTGTGGGGGCAGGTTCAGAATGATGTACTTAATATATGGTAACTATGACCATGTCGTTTCCACCGTGTATAGTTGACAAGTTTACGGCATGAGTGCATGATTATTTGTAGTAACAAGATAATAATAAATGTTTAATTGGTTACAGATGGCGCAAATGAGTAACCGGTGCATTCTGCCTGACGGAAAGATCGTCGTGCGCAATGCTGTGGAAAGGTTAGTTTATATTTATTTTATGAATATAGGTTAAACATCATCAAAGAAAATGTTCTATAAGGTGGATGCGCAAGGGTAGCCCCCGAAATTTAAATTTTCTTACGTTTATTGCCATTTGCAGATCACTGTCAGGTTGTATGTTGATGAAAATGTGAATCGCACCAGTAACACGTATAGAGTTACAAAATTATAATCATTCAAATCATCAATACAACCCTCCCAGTTCATACTATAATCCCAAAGAGTGACTTTTTCATGAAATAGCTATTGAATGTGATTGTTTGAACTTGGAGAGAAAATCAATAGAAAAAGGTAAAATAATACTCAAAAAGATATGATTCCGGCCAGGATCGAACTGGCGGCCTTCTGCGTGTAAAGCAGATGTGATAACCACTACACCACGGAACCAGTTGGTACTGATGCTGAATTTGAGTATCAAATTGTCTATAATAAGGACACTTGCAACATGCACATCTTGCTACATCGTTCTCACATTATCAACAGGAATGATGTAACCAAGGTCTTGTAACAATATTTTGATTTAAAAGAGTGTCCATTGATTTTCTTGCCCATTCTTCTCCATAGAACGGAAACGGAACGTAACCGTGCTAAAGGAAAGATCGTTGTCATTAAGCTCCAATATTTTTAATCATTTTAAATAGTAAAAAGTGTTTGCTTAGACTATTGAGCGATAAAATTGCATAGTGAGTGAAGTGGTCGTTCTAGTGGTGAAAACCGGACATCAAAACTCCCAAGAACTAAAAAGTTATGGGTAAATAACTTTCAAACTTTTTTAAAAACGGTTCCATTCCCTGACCTACCTCAACCCGCGGTGGGCCCGATACTCCTCGCGCGCCCCTTGCCTCACACCCGCCGACACCAGTGCGGTATCAATAAACTGTGGCTCAGTGCGTGACTCACCTATCACAGCGCGTTCGACACGGTTCCATTACCTTATATGGCCATTAGAGAGCACAAGTTGGAGACTAGGTACTTCGCCCAGCAGCTATAGCGATATTTCGGCACGCCTGTTACAGAGCATTGCAGCGTAGCGGTTGGATATCGCGCTTTGGAAGAGAGAGGTCGCACGTTCAAATCTTACTTCGTCTAACGTTGCATTATTGAACTTTTTGTATTCTTATTTTTTATTTTTATTTACCAACATTCAACAACTTTTGATACTTCCTACCGATATTATGGACAAGTATGAATTGGAAAATGTTACTTTTCGCAAACCACCGAGGTCGAGTTCAATGGACAGCATCTTTAATGTTAACTTGAGCACAAACTCCACATTATTAGATACTACAATGATGAGTCTACCTAATACGTCACTAAATGAAAGTGACGCTATTCTACATCTTAAGGACACAATTAATAAGTTAAACATGGAGCTAAAAAGTGCACATATAGAAATTGAAAATTTAAACAGCGAAAATTTTCGCCTTAAAATGGATATTGGACAATACCAAAAAGTTATCGAAACTTATAAGAAAGTTAACATATTAAACACAAAGAGTTTTTCACCGAGATCTGCAAGTAAAAGGAATAAAGTACAAACGAGCAGCTCCTCCACACCGGCTAAATTGTATCTCTCTCCCATGGTGACTCACTTAGCAGACTCAGTCGTACAAACTCAAACAACAGGCAATACCGTGGACGACTCTTTCAACTCTGCTCAATCAATTGGCAGCTCAGAGGCAATGGTACTCACCAAGTCACCGCCGAAAAATGTACAAAATAAAGGGGAGTCCATATTTATAACTAAAACGGCGCATAGTATTGATAGTGTAGCAACTACTGATGAGTGTCCCACGACGAAACCGGGAAGTAAATTAGATTTAATAGAAGCCAGGAAAACAAGAAAGCTCTGCATTGTTAGTAACTGCAATTACAATGGCACTTTGGAGGTAATAGAGAATACTTATGGAAAACATTTCAAGTACTGCCGATTTTCAAATCCTAACAGTTGTCTAAAAGAACAAATGTCAAATATAAAAAACAAGATTTATAACTTTGGCGAAGAAGACTATTGTATAATTATGATCGGTGAAAGTGATTTTAAGAAAAATGTGGATTCAATTGATTTGGTTAACTCAATCAGAGAAACGTTAAGTCAAATATCAAATACGAATTTAATTTTGTGTGCTCCCACATATATTCAAGGAGCCCTTATATACAATTACCGTGTAGAAATGTTTAATAATTTGCTTTATATGGATATTCAACACTATAATTACGCTTATTTCTTTGATTCTAATTCTAACTTAACTTTTGATATGTTCTCGCATAATACAGGTAGAATTAAGACATCTGGTATAAAATGTATTTATGGAAGTATCTTTAAGCACATTATTATTGACATACAAACTGAATCTACTTTGCCAACATTGTTAACGATAGATAATAAGTGTACCGAAAGTAGCTTTTTTCGTTCCACCTCGTAGTATTGCATCTAATGATAACAAACAAAAATTTCTATTATTACACCAAAATATAGCTGGAATATTGAACAAACTAGAGCTTTTTGAAATAACAATGAATGAGTTAAGGAGACAGATTGGTGATATAGACTTTATTTGCTTTAGTGAGACTTTTTTACAATCGGGACATGAAGGCAATTTACATCTAGAAAACTACAATTTAGCCGCTAGTTTTTCAAGGCACGGTAAAAAACGCGGTGGAACATGCATATTAGTAAAAAAAGGTTTGTGTTTTGCCCCACTATCGCTTATGAAGGACTTTGAGACAACGTATTGTTTTGAATGTTGCGGTATAGAAGTGACGAGTTACAATCTTATTGTTATTTGTATTTATAGAACCCCAGATTCTGACACGTCTAGTTTTTTAATTAAATTAGAACAATTACTGAACAAATTGGCTCTTAAAAATAGAAAACATATCATCATATGCGGTGATTGGAACATAGATGTACTTAAAGAAAATGTATTGAAAAAAGATTTAATGTCTATTCTCAAAAACTTTAATTTGCGAACACATATAGCATTACCCACCAGAAAAAAAACCAGTATAGACCAAATAGCTAGTAACATTTCAATCAAAGGTCTGAGTAGTAATATACATAACTTAGCTCTCTCGGACCATGACACCGGTCAATCATTAACTTTTTATCTTCCTAGTCCTGTCAACAAAGCAAAACCTATAAAATTGTGGTATGAGACTATAAGAGATTTTAATGAAAATAACATCAATAAGTTTTTACAATGCTTATCGGCTCTGAGTTTTAATGAAGTTTACGGAGAAACATGCTGCAATAGGTCGTTTAACATTTTTCATGATCTTTATATTTTGTTTTTCAAGTTGTGTTTTCCCGAAATAAGAATAAAAAAAGGTAATAAACCTGTAAAAAATAAATGGATAAGCAAAGGTTTAAAATTATCTTGCATAAAGAAAAGAATACTATATTATAAATATCAACATGACGCTATAAGCAAAACTTACCATAAGAAAAATTATTTAACATACTCAATAATCTTACGGAAATGCATATCAAAATCACAAAAAATTAATAATGATAAATATATTTATAACTCTAAAAATAAATGCAAGGCGACATGGTCTATTATAAAAAATAATTTTAATAATTCTGGTGATAAAAGTGACGTCGAAAAATTAATATACCAAGACAAAACACTGACTAACCCTTTTGATATCTGCAACCGATTTAATGACTATTTTATTGAAGTAACCAATAAAGATAACTTTGATGAATTAAGTAACGACTTGAATAACATTGTATTTACTTCTAATAGAGACAGTCTGTTCATAACCCCAGTAACTGAGGCTGACATTATAAAAATTATAAATACTCTAAATAACACGAATGCTACTGGTTGCGATGAAATCACAACTAAAATAATTAAAGTAAGTGCTAAAATCATAGCAACCCCATTGAGTTACATAATTAATTTGTCACTAGAACAAGGAATATTTCCCAACAGACTAAAAGAATCTTTAGTTAAACCTATCTTTAAAAAAGGTGATCGAACCAATATTGATAATTATAGGCCTATCACATTACTTCCAATAATGGCAAAAATCTTTGAAAAAGTTATGCACGATAAAATTAATATCTACGTCAGTAAAAATAAGCTTCTTACAGATAATCAGTTTGGATTTAGGAAGAGTAGTTCCACTACGTTGGCTTGCTTTACCTTAGTAAAATTCATTACAGAAGCACTTAATAAAAAAATGTCAGCACTATCAGTATTTCTGGATATGAGCAAAGCTTTTGATTTTGTCTCACATAAGCGATTACTTTGCAAACTTGAGAGATATGGCGTAAGGGGTATAGCGCTTGATTGGTTTAAAAGTTATTTGTCGAATCGCCAGCAAAGAACGTTAATATCAAAAATTTCAAATAACACGAAGATTACATACAAATCTGAACTTAAAACTAACAGTTGCGGTGTACCACAGGGGAGCATTTTGGGGCCTCCTTTATTCTTGATCTACATTAATGATCTCTGCAAGACCCTAAAACACAAATGCACATTATTTGCTGACGATACGACATTAACCATTCAATGTTTAAACAAGACTGACATAGAAGCAGAAACTAATAATGAACTACAAAATGCAGTGCAATGGCTACAGGAGAATAATTTACATGTCAATCTAAACAAAACTAAAATTGTACAGTTTCAAACACATAATACTACACTTGATCCGATTTCAATACTTTATGACAATATCGTTTTACAGCCAGTACAATCAACTTCATTTTTAGGTATCTACATTGATAACAAATTAAACTGGAAAGAACATGTCGACAAAGTATGTAGTAAACTGGACAGATTTGTATTCGCTCTTCGTAAATTAAGACGTATAGCCAATAAAGAAACAGTCCTTAACGCGTATCACGGATATGTCTCCTCAGTGTTGCGATATGGTTTAGTTGTATGGGGCAATTCAGTGGATGTAGGCCGGGCTTTCACAGTTCAAAAAAAATGTATTAGAGCCATATGTGGAGCTGATTATTTAGACCATTGTAGACCGTTATTTAAAGACTTAAAGATACTTCCATTACCATGTCTGTACATATATGAAATTTGCTTATTTGTTAAAAGATATTCTTATCTATTCCCCATCACTGAACACGTTTCCAAAAGAATCGAAGAAAGAAACCCAAAACAACTACTAGTACCGGCCCAAAGACTTCGTTTGTATAGTCGAAATGCCTACTGCATGGCGATAAAGATTTTCAATAAGCTGCCATCACATATCAGACAGCTTCCTATAAATAAATTTAAACGTGCAATATTTCCTTGGCTTCTGGACATGTGTTTCTACTCTGTTAGCGAATTCATTGATCATAAGTTTTAATAATTCATTTATAATTCCATTAATAGTCTAAATTACGTAAAGTACTGTAAATGTATAATTTTTTATTTTTTATTATTTCGCTATATAAATTAACATTGGTGTATTAGAGTCACATTAAAATTATAATATTTCTACACCGGCAACGGTAGTATATGTGAACTATATATAAATTGTAAGACCTTTATGTACCTACCATATACTCAGAAATAAATGATATTCTATTCTATTCTAGAGATCTACGCTTTAGAATGAGCAACTACAATACTTTCACAGTTTACGCTTTCACGATTTTTAACTAAACTTACACTCGGTTTAGTATTACTCTGTGTTATTACAAAAAGCGGTTTAACTAAAAACCTGGTTTAAACTTCGATAAACTACGGTCTAAACAAAAATCGGTATTACAAATCGTAGTTTACGATAAACCGTAGACTAAACCATGGTCTAACGCTAAACCTCGGCGACCCCTAGTTTAACGATGGTCTAAATCACTAAATTGGATTTATCTTATAAGTTATTGTGTGTTGTGTTGTTTTAACTCGAAAATCGATTATATGGCGTGATTTTGCAATCACCTCGCGTAGTTTAACCAATAATATTTAAAATTTGAATTTATGTTTACTTACTTTTCCTCGGCACTCCAATTCTCAGAACGTTTTTATTTTGTTGGTCCTTCACATTAAACTATTAAAATGACTAAATAAGGTAAACAAAGAGGCAAGTATTCTAATAAAGATAAAAATTCCAAAGCTAAATAGACTTTGTTCAACTGGCGATGGTTTTGTTTAATGTTATGGTTTCATATAACGCGCGCGTATGTTAGGTTTCGTTACACGTACTTATTTAGATTTATTTTTAGAAATTAATACGACATTAAGTAATATGCTTAAAGCTAAACAAAACTACAATCGATAAAATAACTAAATAACCAGGTTTCAATATTTTTAACACTCATAAACATCTTATAATCCTTAGCGTATTATCAAAACGTGTTCTTTTCTGGGCACACGGAACGTTGTAATAGAATGTTAGAATGGTGAACGAATGATATTTGTATTAAGACGAGAGTTTTAGAATGTCTCTCTAGTACAGCATGATTTTATATTTAAATCGCCAGCGACCTTCGTACGCGTGAAATTATTATAAAAAATATTACCCTTTTTGAATCGAATTTTGTTAACAAGTTCAAGGGTTTTTTAATTTTTTTGCACGGAACCCGAATTATATTTTAAACCAAAAGTATCCTATGTTAGACCTTATAACATCAGCTATCTGCCAGTAAAAGTCCCGTCTAAATTGTTCCAGCCGTTTCGGACAAACAGACCTACAGATAGACAAAAACTGAAAACATATAGAAAAAAAAAAAAAAAAAAATTTTTGTTTTATGTGCCGTATATATTACCTACCATAATCCATATGCATTCACTAAAAAGCTGTTATTTTGATATTACAAACAGACAGTTTAATTTTATTAATTTGTATAACCTAACAAGTTTTCCTCGAGTTTAGTCTTGGGTTAGATTTGATTTCGTAGATTGGGCAATGAGTTTTTGGGTTTTCCCTCATGAATTTCTCAGTAGCGGCCTAATTTTGTCCCTGATTCATGGCAAAATACACTTCTCATTACATGGGACTTAAGGTGGATGCGCAAGGGTAGCCCGCGAAATTTAAATTTTCTTACGTTTACTGCAATTTGCAGGTCAGTGTCAGGTTGTGTGTTGATGAAAATATGAATCGCGCCAGTAACACGTATAGAGTTACAGAATTATAATCATTCAAATCATCAATACAACCCTTGTAAGTTCATATAATCGCATTCAATAGCTATTTCATGAAAAAGTCACTCTTTGGGATTATATGAACTTGGAGGGTTGTACTGATGATTTGAATGATTATAATTTTGTAACTCTATACGTGTTACTGGCGCGATTCATATTTTCATCAACATACAACCTGACACTGACCTGCAAATTGCAATAAACTTAAGAAAATTTAAATTTCGCGGGCTACCCTTGCGCTTCCACCGTAATTATAACTGGCGACATGTGGGTGTACTATGGTACACCTCTACCTAACCCTTGGAAGATAACAAGCGTAATGATATCATACGTTAGTAATAAGTTTTTATTCATTTCTTTACACAAGTGAGAGGCAGCTAAAGGAAAAAACTGTACGATTTAGGTAAGTCGTTACGAACGAATCTATATTGTGTGCCACCGCCACGCTATTTTGCCAAATTTTATCACTACATTGTATAAAACAAAGTCGCTTCCCGCTGTCTGTCCCTATGTATGCTTAGATCTTTAAAACTACGCAACGGATTTTGATGCGGTTTTTTTTTTTTGAATAGATAGAGTGATTCAAGAGGAAGGTTTAAATGTAAAACATTGCACCCGTGCGAAGCAGGGGCGGGTCGCTAGTTTTATTATAAGAGCGTTATCGTCTTACGGCATTTCGTACAAACTTTGAACTCATTTGTTTTCGAAATGACTGAACCGATTTTAATGAAACTTCATACGCATAAGCAGGATACATAGGTCTAAAATGTTGATGGAGAACATTTTCGAAAAATTGTGTTACAGTTCAATTAGACCGATTTTAGATTTTACATAGAAACGGAAATATCCAACTCTCTTTTTTTTTCATATACTTCGAAAATGTTCTCCGTCTATTTTTTAGACATTTAATTTTGTATCCTAAGTTTCATTAAAATCGGTTCAGTCTTTTGGAAAACAAATGAGTTCAAAGTTTGTATGAAATGCCGCAAGACGTTAATGCATTTTGGTCAAACGGACTGGACTGGTATTTAGGCTGCGTATTCATCAGAGATGAGCGAGGATGCGTATCGAAGGATATGTGTTAAAAGCCATCCATGTTTCTTCTTAGCCCTTTCGAGTTCCAGGGCCGCGGTATCTCTTTCAAACAGTTCCGCAGCCCCGGCAGGCATCGGCCCTTGCGGACCCCTTCCGATTTGCTGACTCTCTTTGAGGCGCGCGTCGAACACTCGCGTGCCGTCGACACGGCCTGTCGTTATAAGATGGACGGACGGTGAGCTAGCCCATAGGTCACCGTCCATAGGCCCGCGCCTACGGGGGCCGGGAGCCACCACGTGGCCGCCGAGCTAGAATAGCTCAAGCTGTGAAATTAAGCGATATTATTTGTTAGTTTCATACACATCCCTCGCTACGCATCCTCGCTCATATCTGAGAACGCAGCCTAAAGGTGTGGTCAAACTGACTAGCTGCAGACACCAGACTGACAAATATTAGGGGTTTAATGTATGAAATTGCCGATTTGTATGGACGATTTCGTGAAAAGTGATATTTTCATACTATTTTTTTTTTTCTTGGAAACGTCTGAACCGATTATGGTGCATTGTAAATTCTAGTTAGAGTGAAAAAAGCTGCGCTGAACTGCGTATTTTAATTTCTCAAAACACAGTCTACGACAAAAATATACCTACTCGAAGTAGTGAAACGGACGGCACATTGAGACAGGTGTTTTGACACACTACCCTATGAGGTACTGCAACTACTAGTACGGTTTTTAAACTCTCAAAAGGTACGTAATTTAACAATTAATCCAATAAAAAGGAATAAGAAAAAAAAACTGCGTCAAACAACAAACAAAACAAACAAACACACAACAAACAAAACAAAATGTGCAAAAAAAAAACGGCAATTTCTTAGTTAAAGACCTATTATTTCAGTATATTATTGTCAAAGTACAGGGTGCCTATAATAACCGCTTTAGCAGAATCGTAATAATATGAATTACGTTACGTGAAATGTTACCATTGTAAGATTTATTTATCTTCGTTTTTACGTTTACAACATTGATTTATTCAACAATACTTATGATTAATTAATCATCTTTATTCCTTTATATACTTATTATTCACATTTTTCAGTATTCCTAAACAAATTAATATTAAAAAAAAAACATTTAACAATATAAAAAATAGTGGTCCACCGGTATCGGGAGCAGGGTCCAAGCTACCGGTGGTTATGACTCCAGAGACAGGAACCTCCTCACAATGGGAGCCGTAGAGTACTGCCTTCTGTATCAGGCCCATCAGGCCCTTGATCCAACCGCCTAAGGAGAGCCTCGAAAGATAGTCGTCGAGGCTCTTGGCCATAAGGCCATTCGCCGTCACGACAATCGGCACAATGATAGCCGAGTTCACATTCCACATGTCGACAACCTCGTGTGCCAAGTCGAGATATTTCATTCATTATTTCAGATTATAATTATTATTATTGTGTTTACCATTGCTGCGACTGCCATTAATACAAAGTGAGCTTTAATCGTTCTGTTTAAAAAAATATAGAGTCTGATGTCCAATGTTTAAATGGCGAATTAATTAATTACTTCTCTTTGTTTGGGCTTCGTGCACTACGCGACCACAAAGACGACTGGTCGGACGACCGGTCGTGCGATAAACTTTCTTCTTGGTTCCGACCAAATGTCGCTTCTGCGGCCAAAAGTCGTGGTCGTTGCAGCGTCGTGCGCGAGGTCTCTTAAATTGACTTCTTTTGTCAAAATGAGCCAACACATCAATCACTAATTCAGTTTAAAACGTCGAAACTAATCAAACAATATGTATAAATAAAAATAAATAAAAATTGATTATTTGTCCCGCTCAAGACAAAACAAAATGATAAAATGAACAATATAACAAGCTATACGGGGTTGAAGGTACACCGACGGGTAATTTAAAAAAAAATAGGTAATTTAGAAGAAAACTTTGAGATGCATCAACAACATAGTATAAAACACAGTTGCTTCCCGTTATGTCATGAGCACCAATATGTTAACACTCGTGTTTTCCTCCCACTGTTCTGATTAAAATTTCATGTTACTACGAACCTAGTATTCTGGAACTCATATTCTTATGAAAAAGATCCTATCTCCAAATTACAATCGTTATTTCCCTTAATTGCTTATAAATTTAGGAAAGTGTATACATAATGGTGCTCGTGAGTGTACATTATTCTGAGCCATTTTCTATTTCTGAAAAAAAAATCTGTTTGTTTGTTTTTTGTTTTGTGTTGTGTGTTGCTTGTTTTTGTATGTTTTGTTTACCACATAGAAAATTTTCTCAGAATTAATGAGTCCGCGCTCAGAATGATGTACTAAATACGTGGTAAAAGTTTTCGCGTCGGTGTCCCTTCTACCCTGTATAAAAAGTAAACAAGAGAAAATTTAACTCAAATTTAACTATGTAGTGTACATAGTGGTGGCCCAAAATCAAACATCTCCTTTGATGTGGATTTGAGAGTTGACATACTTTGTCAGAACAGTGTGCATTGGTATAGAGTTCCATAGCAGAGTTGGGCTTAGTCATTAATATTTTTAATCGATTGACGAATCAAACTAAAAAGTTAGTGATTAATTTAGTTGACTAAATCAGTCACGATTTATAATTTAGTTTTAGTCACTACTAAAATCGAGTAATCATTCGTTATTCTTATTATTAGTTTTAGTTTCATTTATTTTTTGAATTAAAAATTGTATTTTTCGTATTTGAAAACGAGGCAATAAAATAGTATCCAGAAAAAGGACCGACCTTCTAGTAACAGCTACAAAGCAATACAATTTTGAACTCTTAAAAATTACTTTCTTTCAATTCAAAATAAGCCTTAAAAGGTAATTAGGTCCTTTTCTGTTTTTACTACATTCTATCGCTGTTTGACTAAACCTAATTCACCGTCATTAAACTAATTACGTTATAGTTTTTAATCATCAATGAAACTGTTTTTTTGCCAACACTGTTCCTTATAAAGACTGCATGGGTTGTGGCAATGGCGCTGCTGATATCGTGCACTGCATAAAACCTTTTTACATAACGATGTTAAGGTCACTGAAACTACTGCCAGGGCTGCGGTACTGTTCGAAAGAGATACCGCTGCCCTGGAACGCAAAGGGCAAAAGAAGGAACATGGATGGGGTTTACTCAGTACAAGTCTGACACTCCCCTCCGCTCCGCCCAGAGTGGGACGGGTCATTTGACGATTTCGCATCCGAAAAAAAAACTTCACCGAAACTATCAAGTTATATTAACGTGTATGTTTATTGTCATAAGCAGGGAGTCCCGCGATGCTGACGTGAGCTTCACGGCTGGTGCAGGAGATTCGGTGAGTCTTTATCACTCTCTATTGCATGCTCATAATTACTAACTTGGGTATACGTTTGGCAACAGATGATGTGTCGAGATAGGCTGGTATAGTTATGAAAAAAAAAAACAAAGAAAAAGCTATGATTCGTGGTGACATCCTAGGCATTACAAAAAAAAAGTTACTTCAACTATATTCGACGAGCCTGGTTACTTATCTCCTTTGGCGACTGTACCCAATACTGTATAGCTCCCATTTTCAGTATTAGGTACAGTCACCAAAGGAGATAAGTAACCAGGGTCGTCGGATATAGTTGAAGTTTAATAAGAAACCGATGGATGTTTTCGAATGAAATTTAATTTGATAAATGAACTGTTTGTGTTCTATTAACTAAATTAAATCTCATTCGAAAACATCCATCGGTTTCTTATTAAACTTCAAATATATCCGACGATCCTGGTTACTTATCTCCTTTGGTGACTGTACCTTTAGTTCTAGGCAACTATTCGTAGGTACTTTTCCACTAATAAAAAGGTTAAACCTTAACTATAACTAATCACAAATAATTTACAAAATCACAAAGGCGAAACAAGACAAAGAAATATAGAATAGAATTCCACGAGCGCTCTTCAGGGCAGATTTCACTAAAGAAGCCAAAGACTGTTAGATCTGGCTCGCCGTAAATTGAGATAAGTGCGCTTACACATCGCAAAGAACGATAAAAAACATGACTTTGTCAACGTAACACAAACATTATCATCAACTTCCTGCCCTTGTCCCACGGACTTCCGTTCCCTCAGAATTTTTATTTGTTTGGTTTTGTTTTTTTTCTTCAAAGCTTATTTTCTCAAAATGTATCGAACAAATAGTGCTATACTTCGTTGGGAACCAATCTTTATTTCCCGTCGCATCATTCCCTTTTCCTTTTAAATTACCATCATGTGATAAATGATGGTCACGAAATGACAGGATTATTTATTAAAATTGTCTACATAATAAGGATAAAATACAAAATCTCATTCATCTGTGATTCAATCGATTTGTATTGCGTACGATGATCAGCACTAATCGCTAAAATTGACAGAAAAATGACAATAGCACCTGTACTACGAAACCGAAGCGAAATACGATATTATCACTTGTTTCGATATTCATCACTTTTTGAAACAGAACGTCGCATCAACCTCTCCAAGTAAAAGCCGCAATGCATTACGAATTTGCAGCTTTAATTTTTTGAGAGACGTTGGACTGGCGTGGCGCTACAATGCAAACTGAGCGCGACAGTGCACAGTGGCTACGTTAAGTTTCTTTAGCTCAAGTCGAGCACGCAAGTAGGTGCGCTTGGCTTATCTAGGTCTATCTAAAGGGTGTAACAAGACTCTTAACGAAGCCGAAAGGCACCTTTTCTCCCCGTCATTGCGAAATTTTTCTAGACCATACCTGGGAACCTTCTAGTTACGGAGATATTGGGGGTCAAAGTTCCAACTTTTTCTCAAGATTTTTTTAAACATGTTTTTAGTGTAAGATTTTTACTTTAAACACCTCCAAGACTCCCGTATTATTCAATCCATCCATCAGCACAATGTTCTGATTGCGTTACATTGAGTTCTAGCGTAATACGTGATTTTTCACCCCAAAAAAGTCGTTTCCCAGCAATAATTTTTGCGTAAAGTTACTTAGTTTATGTACGGTCACCAAAGAAGATAAGTAACCAGGGTCGCCGGATATAGTTGAAGTTTAGTAAGAAACCGATGGATGTTTTCGAATAAAATTGAATTTAGTTAATAGAACACGAAATAGTTCATTTATCGAATTAAATTTCATTCGAAAAGATCATTGGTTTCTTATTAAACTTAAACTACGTATATCCGACGACCCTGGTTACTTGTCTCCTTTGGTGACTGTACATAATACTTGGTTGATGTCTTCGTAAAGGGTCCTGTAAGTTACATCCTGTATATCTGTGATTGTGGACTTAAGTTTTACGGTAAACATCAGCGACCATCACATTCCTTTTGATTGTTCAGTATATAAATGCTTCTTTAATGCCACATTCTGCCCAGCATTTGTCGCCAAAGGTACACTCGATTTGTTGATTCGATACGTCAATCAATTTGCATGAAAAAGTTTGTTTTGTTTGTTTCGCAATATGGTTATCCTTTTCGTTAGAATAGAATCGTTGAGGCAGCAATACGAAATAGCGAAATTCAGATTACGACTTAAAAAAGCCATTCCATGGGGAATGGTTTTCGGGATCGTAATCTGTACGACATCGTTACTCGTTATCGTTAAATATCTCGTTGGTATTTACTTGAAGGTGGAAGCGTAAGGGTAGCCCGCGAAAAAAATCATTCAAATCATCAATACAACCCTCACAAGTTTATTTAACCTCATTCAATAACTATTTTATGAAAAAGTCACTCAATGGGTTTAAATAAACTTGTGAGGGTTGTATTGATGGTTTGAATGATTATAATTCTGTAACTCCATACGTGTTACTTTCGCGATTCATATTTTCATCAACATACAACCTGATACTGACCTGCAAATTGCAATAAACGTAAGAAAATTTAAATTTCTCGTGCTACCCTTGTGCTTTCACCTTAACCTAAAATCAATCCAGATAACAAAAAACACCTTTACTGACATAAACAGGGTAAAAATTGTAAATATGTACAAACTAAAATTGTTACTTAAGATTATGTGCCGTCTACTGAAGTTTGCGTATTGAATGATTGGCAAATGGACACTAATTTGAATAGCGTCTCTATTGATCAGGGCCGCCTCACACAAACAAATATACCTCCTAACCTCACGCAAAGGTATAGTTCTGTTCAAACTTCATGGCGGCTCGGAAGTTAGCTGCGAGTGACGGTCTGCGCGGGTGTGACGGTTCAAACTTGATGACGGCTCTTATCATCTTAACGTAAAGCTGCGCTGAACACAGTTTTAGGTATCAGCGGAGCGCAGAAGACGCATCGTCTTGACTGTAACCTGCGTAGACCGTCACTCGCAGCTAACTTCCGAGCCGCCATGAAGTTTGAACAGAACTACACCTTTTCCTATAATTGATGCAGGCGATCGTATAAGTTTCCCTTTAGTTCAATGAAACCGGTAAGGACCAATCGCGGAAACGGGTCCGAAATGTCTGCCAGAATCCGGTTTACGCTGGTCCGCAATTTTTATGTACCAGTGACTGATCATTTATTCGTCTTACGCTAGCGTTATTATAATTATTATGTTTTTCACGGGATCACAACACAAGCAGGCAAAATTATCGTATATTTATAGTATGAATATTTATTATTGGAAGTTTCGCTTTTCTTCCTAAATTTTCAGGTTCAAAATTTGCGTTTTCAAGGTTAAAGGAAGTTTATAAACTTGCATCGTGCATGTATGCTTTAGGTAGGGAGGGCTTACGCTTCAAGCATTTACATCAAAAGCAAGAAATCAATAGGTGTTGCCAGATACATCACGTCAAAATTGGGGAATGGACTGTCTTAAAACAACTATTAAGAAAGAGGCAACACGCTGAAATTCTACAAAAAAAAAAATACTGGTTTTTATTACCCGAGCATGATAAACGGGAAGCGAGACATCTGGCAACACATCAGTAGCGTAGCGATCAGAAAGACATACCGATATCGAAAGTTTTGCTTCAGAACGATACCACCGTCTGTTCCTGCAAGGCCAAGAACAAGCGATCCTGGGAAATGCCGCATACCGATGGTAGCTCCACCCATTGGACTTGTTTACTATGCTCCGAAGACCAAAGCGAAAGCAAGAATTACCGAGATAAGTCTGTAATAAGTAAACATGTCGATAAAAAACCCGGGTTTTCTGCCAGAAAAGTCGATAGTATATCTACCAACCATAGTAGGAAGACAAAAAAATCGGAATTTAGTAAGGTTACTGATACTTACAGCAAAAGATCTGACGCGACAAGTAAATTGAAACATGAGAAATGTAGGAGCGAAGTTACTTGTGACCTGAAATACAATGACTTTTATACCGACAGCGATGACGAAGATGAGACTTTCAGACTTATACAATTACGAAACGCTGACTATATGGATATAGTAGAGGAAGACTTAAAACTAGTCCTCGCTTTATCTGGCTATCCAAAATCCAAGATGAAACTACGACAGATGGAGCTATTCCAACGCAGTTTAACGGACGTCATAGATATGCAGTTAAAAGCTGGACTATTGAAACGAGTTCCATCCTTTTTAGATTATTACTTGAACAGGGGAGCGTTAGTTTGTATTTGTAAAGATGTAGATACTAGAGACTGGATGGTTAGAGTATCCCCTGGCTTACAAGAAAGGATGTGTACTAATCTTGTCCTGCTCAAGGCGAGAGTTAAAAGGCTTTGCTTAGCAGTACTTAAGATCCCACGCCCTTGTTGGCCAGCAACTGCTCAGGACGCTTTCAAACTTCTACAATACTTCAATCCTACAATAAAAACTAATTTATGGAAAATCTACGCACAAAAAACTTTTGACGATGTAGAATATACTTCTTTTATCATTGATAGAGTTTCTGGGGAAATAGTCAGAGGGCCCACTTTCAAAAATGTAATAGATTACGAGCAAATGGAGTTTGAGTTGAATGGTTATACGGAGATTTATTACGAATACCTTCTTTCTAAGATGGATGAGGATTTACGAAGCGTTGCTTCGCGTGTTAAACTCTTAGATGAGATAAGATCTGCTGAAAGCTCACCTAGAGATATTTCCGAAGTTAGTGTGAGAGAAGTTGTGGCTGTAGAAGAAGAAGAAAATGCCATTCAAGAAGAAAATCCTCTTGAAACAGTTGAAGAAGATACATACGATGTTAGGAAAGAACTTGAAAATAGTCTTGAAACAGAAATCATTCAAAAACTTAAAGATACCACTTACATTAGCGATAAAGACGAAATCTTAGTTTGGTCGGATGAAACGAACAACTTTAGTAATGAAACGGATGCTGTAAATTGTGATGACAAGGTAAAAGAAGTTCTTGAAAGTAATATTGCTTCTACATCTGGCGTAGCTGTGTCGGACAAGACGGAATCTTTTATAGAAAGTTCCGATAATTTGATCTCTAGGAGTAGCACTTTAAACATAGATAGCAACAGAGGCATTGCTTACCATCGACGAACAAACTACTTACACGTAGAAAGTGAACTAAAAGTCGCTATTACCTTAAAAGATTACCCTCAGAACAAACTGGAAGGAACTCACATTCGTAGACTAAAACATTTATTCAAAGAATATTTACACAAGGATATGAAGTTGCAAAGGTTTGCCAACCTAATCATTCCAAAATTCCAAGACATTTACTTGTCCAACGGTGCCGTAATCTACATCTGTGATAGTTTAGAAACGAAAGACTATTTGACAGAAGTTTTACCTAAGTTCATCAATTCTACGGGATTGAAATTGACTTTTAGAGATATCAAAAGTCTAGTCAGGTATACGAGAATTGTGATGAGACTGTCTAAAGAACACGCACATGTTGAATCAGTAGAATTGTTGCTAAAACTACAGGCTGTATATCCTGGTTTGAAGCCAGACTGCTGGAAATACTACTCGGACGTCGCTGGAAAGCAGAAACGGCAGTTCGGAGTAGACCCTGAATCTTTAGAAGTCATCAAGAGCCCAGATTTCGACCCCCATTACGAAGGCGAGAAACTCACCTTCAGGATCATTGATAGACAGAAACGTGACGTCAGCTATGACGAAACTGGCAAAGACAACGGTGACGTAGACACCAAGAAACAAAGAGACAGACTTCTTATTAAGAAAATGTATATACCCATAGATCCTGAAATAATGGCTGCCCCACTCACTAGGACTCGTACAAATCACTACTCGGACCTTATTGCTGACGACCAGAAACTTTATGTAGGACCTCTCAACTACCCAGAGTCTCGAATAGACGAAGTCTTATTCCATTCAATCAAGAGAACATTGGAGAATATTGTTGCAGATTCTGTGGATCAATGCGAGTTAATCGAAGAAAATATACCAAAATACCACGATATGTACCTCTTTGACGGTGTCATATTTATCATTTGCCAATCTATGTTCTCCAGAAGCTGGATAGAGCAGGTCATTCCTGATGTTAACTCAAAGTTACATTTAAGTCTGAAAGCAACAGAATTTAGGGGAGCAGTAGGCATTGTAAGCATGGTTTGCAAGACTGAGAAAGATACTAAAGAAGTTATTGAAACTTTGCAAGAACGTAATCCAAGATTACGGACAAAATATTGGCGAAGAATAAGCACAGTGCGAACCAAGTCTAAATTAGACGTTGTATTGCAAATAGATAAACTTTCAGCGCAAGTGATAACTGCGCCCAATTTTAACAAATTCGTTAGCGGTAACGCTGTGCAATTCAAGTTAGGACACCTATTATCTCTGCTAAAACCCAAAGCAAGCTTAGAAGAAGTAACTAAACTACATGCAAAGAAATTAAGCCAGAAACTGAGCGAAATAGAAGCTCAATCAAAGTCTAAGGGCAAATTAGCGATTCCTGAAATGAGGGGAAGTAGTTTCGATGATCTCAAAACTCAGTTAAAGAAGGAATATCCTCATTTGAAACTAGACAAGTGGAGCATGTCACAGGACGAAAAAACCGGACACAATGTATCTAACCTAGCTATAGATGAATATTCCGACAGAATGATCACACAAGAAAACTTAGAATTAAGCGAGAATGATCAGAAAATAAGCTATTATGCTGGAGAAAAGACCGAAACCGAAGTGGACATCGTTGTTAACGAACCTATTTCACCAAAAAGCGGTGAACAAATCTTACTAGAACATCATGGTTACCACAAAATAATAATGAAGACCCCAGTAAACATACTCCCGGAAAACAAGGACGATTTAAACATCATATTCGATCTTCTCGAAGATAAAAACCCAGGTCTTAACACCGAATCGTGGCAGATCTACACCGAGAACGTTTACCCAAGCAACGGTAAATTCACCGTTTACATTGATAAGCAATCAGTAGATGTGCTACAATCGAAGAATTTCGATTCTTCCATCGGTGGAGAGAAAATCAAATTCTTTTTCTAGAATATTCTATTTTACAGACATTGAGTATTAATGAATTCTGCCTTGAATTTACAAAAAAAGACTAGATGACCTCAAATGAGTGATATCAAATTCAGTTAGGATTTAATTGTGCCTTTTAACAGTAACCTGCAGTATTGTTTATTTAGTTGTATTTTAGATTTCGATTAGCTGTTTTAAACTAAGTTTTATACTGCTTGTATTAAGTAGCTTTTCATTGCCATATAGCCTGGCCAAAATATATTTAAGGGCCGTCTGAAATAGTCTACCAAATTCTCAAGCGAGCGATCCGAAATTCCCAGTACGAGTATTTGCCCATTTCAGTCTCCCCCAGACTACTACTAATCAGACAATTTCACTACATATTTTGTAAACCAAGTCACTCTTCTTCATTTGAGTTGAGTACAGAAAAAACCGATTCTGAATCTCTCTCGAAGCTCGTTCAATCACCTTTTACATGACAAGTGAGATGTTCTCTTTACCCGATTTTCTCATTATAGTCCCTCATAGCACAATTTAAATTTGATAGCTTTCTACCGGGGATATCGTATTGCCTAGTGACTGGATTGTAGATGTCAGATAGGCAGTCGCTCCATGTAACATACTGGTATTCGACTGCATTCGGTTGGACTGCAAGACAACCTCAATATATTTGGGAAAAGGCTAGGCAAATGTTAATGAGGTTCCGGCAGTTTGAGTCTATCATGCTCACTCAAAAGTTCTGCTGACGGTAGCGTTGTGTGTTGGGTCGTTGAGTTCCCTGCAACATGGTTGAGCTACACGACGCTGATGCATGCGTTATGCTCGTGAACGGGTGCCGTTTGTTGGGACCGGGTAACTCAAAACTGCTAATTGGCCCAAAGAATCTTGCGCAGTAAGGTCGACGGTAAGGACGGTCACAGATCTAATAGTCTAGGATTTTTGGTCCTACCTTCAAATGCATAAACATTTTAAACATCCAAAACCTACAATGTTTCATTTCGCATGAATATGAATATTCGCATTTCGGATGTACCCACCAAACATAAAACCATAAACCTTTGTTTTGTAAACTTACTCAACCAGATAGGTTTTGTTTCAAGGTACCTAGTCTAATTCATTTTTAAAGTGATTTATGTGATGAATATGACATTCCTACCATTATTTTATCTTTTGACGAATAGAATCGTAGAATCAAATATTGAACTTGACAATTTAATGTAATCATATTTTGCTGTCCAGAATTCAATCATATTTTTTTTCAATAGAACAATGGAACCCGTTTTAATGTTCCCCACCGGTTTAAATCCAGGATTTGGTGCTAATAACACGACTATAGATCTGGGCACATTAGTTACGCCAACTCCACTCTGAAAACACTAAAATAAAGAACAGAATATGAAAATACAAACTGTTTTTAAGTAATGTTATTAACAAACGTAATACGATGGTAAGCTCTCAATCATGTCATTGCTATACTGTGAGTTGAGTCGGCATGGAGTTGGCGTCGAGTCTTTGAAATGCGAAGACCTTTAGTCAATCTTTGCTCTGTGTATTTTATATGTTCGAGACTTGAATGAGTCGAATGTTGTAGCGTAGTTGCGATCCCTACTTCTGTCCCTATCTGGCAAACTTGACAAAACGCGACCGCCATTTTGACAAAACTTGTACTACAAACAAGGACGAAAACATGATTTTTAGTGACAATTTTAGTTTGTACTAATTTACATAAGTTTTAGGGTAAGTATTTTTATTATTGTAATGTTAGCGTTAAGAATTGGCAGCGCGAAGTCATTATATGACGAGACGCCCATTTTTTGTCACCTTACGTCAGAAAAAGCACCCCTTCCCATTTTTCTAACCATACTATGACGTCTTTCATACAAATGTGAACCCTATTCGTATCGACGCTCGATTCCTTTGGTTTTTCGTTTATATTTTAGAAAAATGCAAGTTTCCAGTGGTCCAATAAGGTTCTTATTCGTAAGAAATGAATGCCTTAAAACCTGTCGTCCCTTTGCGCTGCCTTTGCTCCTCAACGCATAATTTTAGGTACATTCACCTTGTTTCTGCCCGTAATACGGAGGACTATAGTCGTGAAGTTTTTAACTTAATTTGTTTTAATATTATTCGCTTTCTGTTTAGTTTATTATGTGATATGTTGTTTTGCTTCTTTATGTTTGTAATTAAAGTTATTTTAATAATTATGTTTTGTTGTTTTTTCTTTTAGTTTTTTTCATGTCACTGACATAGCTAGTAATCTTCACTATAAAAGAACACAAGAACCACAGAGTAATAGGGCATTCGCTTGAAAAAAACTATTTATTCCGTCAGTTAGATTGTCAAAAAATATTAGACACATATTTTATGTTTTGTCATGTAAACTAAAAATGACCACGATACAGCGCGTTGAAATCTCACGTGAATTTTTTGATTATGTGTCAAAAGAACATTTTTTGGCGATCTAACTGACGCACTATTTTTTTTATTCGTTGTGAAGTAGCCTATTAGGTTAATTTCGATCAGCCATCGTTAAAAAAAATCTCTGAGATGAACCACCTTCCAGTTAGACCTGAAACCAACCCCAACTTAGTGCGGAAAAGACTATGAAGATGATGTACAATTCAGCTTGTAAGCATGAAAAAGAGTACTATTCCATTCCTTTTGTGTGGATAAATACTATTATACTATAGTCTGTTTTTTAATCTCGGAGATTAAACTGACATTACGTGGGTTGCCAGTGTTTTTGCAATTCTTTAATAGTGGTGTGCCACTACCGTAAATTGCCGTTAATAAAATCAGCGTCCAGTGTTGTTCCTGTTAAATTTAGGGTTGCCGTATTCAAAATTACACACTAACTGCTGTGTTATAAATTGTAATTGTTTGTATCGTGCCAAGTTCCAATAATTGCCGTAATTTTTAAAAGTTCTACCATTTTGTAAGAGAAATGGGTTTATATATCCGTTTTACCGTGTACTAACAACACCGATGGCATCTAAATTGTTTTTTTCTAATCGTCTAATAAATATAAAAGTTACGATTCAACAAACCGGTATCGCTGGTACAACACTACACAAAAGAGCTGGCAGCATTATTTGTAAGTTGTTAACCCGAAACTGAAGAATATCGAAAAATGCTCTAAGGAGTTTTGATTTAAACTAAAACTGCATCATTGGATTTTCAAAACCAACAGGTTCGATTCCTGGCCAGGAATATTGATTTTTCAAAAATCCAATGATTCAGTTTTAGATTACATAAAAATCAGGCTCTATACTCCTTTGAGCATTTTTCACTATTCCTCATAGTTTCGGATTTGGCCGTCCACGCTCACTTGAAAAAGTCACCCTGTATAACTACATCCCACTTACTTAATATTCAAACAATGTCTCTAATTTCGGTTTTAACCTACGAAGTTTTGTTTTGATGGAATAAATATTGTAATATTGGACTCTATCCAGCCGTAAATATAGCGTATCGAGTTTTTCAGAAAAAGATCGGCTCTGTAGAGCGTCTCTCTCACTCATACATGTCCCATTCTTTCTGAGGTTCGAATCTAACAATTTCTTTGTGTCAACTTTACGGCCGGGGCCGGGTAAGTATACGTAGTTATAACCATAGACTACTATAGATATACTAGGAATAGACTGGCAACTTCAAGCATTTCTTAGGTAGCGCCACCTATTTACCCAGACCTACACTTTAATCAAAATAAATACAAAAAGAGAACATCTTATCTCAGGATAGAACTTGCGACCTATTGTTCACAGGGCGGTCGCTAACACCGTCGGTCTACTTTCTTCGGTGATAAGCTACCCAAAACAGCTGTTCTATTCGAATGCCTCATGACAGTTGTTTGTTGTCAATCAGTTGAGGAATATGGACATAATGCAATAATGCTCACCCCCCTAAGTTCATTTTTAATTTATGTTCATGTAAATAGATAGCGCTTGATAGTAAGAAATTAAAATGTATGAGTTGCCACCCCCTGGTTATACGTAGTATTGTATTTTAGACGTGCTAAACACATAGTCAGCTACCTGATTCGGTACAGGCCGATCCCGGCCCTAGCTCAAGCGCGTGAGGGAAACGTAACGTACATCGATTTTAAAATTAATAATACTCGTTTCACATATACAGGTTGAATTTTTCAAGAAGACGATGTTGGTCAAATTGAAACTATGAGGAATAGCGAAATATGCTCAAAGAAGTCTCGAGCCCGATTATGATGAAAACTAAAACTGCATCATTTTTTTTTTTTAATCAATATTCCTAGCCAGGAATCGAAACTGTTGGTTTGAAAAAAAAACTTATTTACACCATTCGATAGCGTCGCTATTAACAATCAAATTCTGTGAAGTAATGACATTCGGCAAATTTAAGAAAATTGTAAAATTTTATGTATACAGCTTGTAACAGAAAGGGTATAATCATATGGAATACTGTGGTACAAACCATCAAACTGAACAACTTTCTCTATGGGACCACCATCGAAATCGTAAAAAAATAATCAGCTGTACTATACAAAAATTCAATATCTACTCGACCCAAATGTATGGGACAGCTGATTATTTTTTTACGATTTCAATGGTGGTCCCATAGAGAAAGTTGTTCAGTTTGATGGTCCGTACCACAGTATTCCATATGATTATACCCTTTCTGTTACACGCTGTATACTTCCCAATTTTCCCCTTCCCGGAATTTGATGCTTATTAGCGACACTATCGAACGGTGTAAAAATAATGTTCTTTTTTTCAAAACCAAAATGTTCGATTCCTTGCCAGGAACATTGATTTTCAAAAATCTAATGACGCAGTTTTAGTTTTCATCAAAATCGGGCTCGAGACTCCATTGAGCATTTTTCACTATTCCTCATAGTTTCGGATTTGGCCATCCACGACCACTTGGAAAATTAATCCTGTATAACATTTTTTACACCGCACGCTCGTGCCAAGGCCACTGAATACGTGCATATGACCTTACTAACAAGAATCATGTTTCCTTCATTGTAATGTTTACATTTGGTGGCAGATAGTTCTTAGTTAATACTATTTACTGCACACACAAAACAATAACACAATAGGTTAACTTCGATCTCTAGAATCAATGTTGAGCATGCCTTTTGAAGACTACTGAGTTCAGTCAGGTATTTAGTACAGATAAAAACTTAACACACCTTTTTTTGGGTTGTCGTGCAAAAAGTATTCAATGTTTATGTTGAGTTTTCTTTAAACGTGCGGTCAGACCACAGATTGGACTCCTGACCAGAATTTGACAAATAACATACTGAAATAACTGTCAAAGTCCGAGCTAATCAGCAGTCCCGTCCGTCGTCAGTTTCAAACAACATGCCTTTAAAATCGACATATTTGCGATACAGTTTTGTGCCTAAAATTTAAAAAAAAGTGGACAGTTTTTAAGACTAGATAGAGCAGGCATTGTGCATATTTTTATAAAAAAATTTCATCCCAAATATTGTCGATTTTGACACACTAGACAGACCCACTGTTACAAAGTAGTAACAAGTATTGCAATACGATTTTCTTCGTCTTGTTGTATCGCTCTTAAATACTTGAATATTTTTGCAAATACACAATAAACACTCCACACGCTAATTGGGCCGCAGCTAAAACTTCCTGGACTGCAGCGAGTAGCGGTGCAGCAGTGTGTCGTCTGCGGCCGCGGCGCGGACGCGTACTGCGACGGCTGCGGCATCACGCCGTACTGCTCCGAGCACTGCCAGCGACGCGACTGGCATAACAGGCATAGCGCCGTGTGCCATAACCTGGCTAGGTAAGTAAACAGTAAGTCTGAAAAGTCTGTAAAGGCCAGCGCACATCGGGGACGGCAGAGCATTTTATCTTTACCCAATGTAGATTCATACTAATCTAGTGGTAACAAGATACAGATTCCAATGTTCAATGCCTCGAAAGGAGATTTCCTTTCGAGGCATTGAACATTGGAATCTTAGATGCCTTGTGGTCGATCTCTATAATGCTCTGCCCTGTCGTTCACGGTGTGCGCTGGCCTTAAACAACGCTGTTGTCTGGGGTGTAGCTACCGACGTACCAATACGGGGCGCCCAACGTGTCAAAGAAATCATATACACAACTTCCAATTCTTATCGATAAGAGATCCGTAAAGAGTAAAAAATATATATATAAAAAAAAATGCATTTAAGGAAGCTCAAACATTTTCGAGCTCTCTTCAATGAAAACTTGGCTTACCGCGGTCCTGAAAGCGCGAAGGTAAGGAAGATAGTTCTAGTTCTTTATTCAGTGACAGATCTTTCCTTGTAATTTGTATGTATTTTCTTGCAAATAAAATTTTTTGTTTTGGATTTAATTTGACATAAAAGGGCGCATGAATTTTTCCGCTTGATGGATACGGATCCCATATGGGTCGAAACATCAAGGACACGACTGCGAACATAGCCCGCCTAGATTGAAAAGCTTTCACCGCCCCGCTGTCCGCATTGGACAGCCATGTACAACGGTCGGACAGAGTAAACAGTAGTCTTGTAGTCGCTACTAGCCTCTGTCTTTGACCAATGTAAATCGGGCTTAAAAATTAAGATTAGAGAACCCAGTTGAGGATTAGTTACAGACGTAGATTACAGACTGATAGAGAAAAAAGTCCAAGGGTGTTGCTCAGAACATCAAACTGAACAGCTGTATCCATGGGACCAACATCTACAGGGTGTCCCGAAACTCAATTTCAAGCGGGTACGGGGCGATAAGCTAGGTTGCAACAGATCAAGCAAAAAAAAATACCGCTATGACGGGAGAACACCCTTACACCCTGTATTATCACTTAACAAAGTAACATGGATTTTTTATTTTATTTGTGCTAGAACTGGTACAACTTAGCTTATCGCCCCGTACCCGCTTGACGTTGAGTTTCGGGACACCCTGTAAAAATAAATAAAATTGTTTTTTTTTTTGTAGTTTCAAAATAACAGCTTTCTACTAAATACATATGAAAGTATGCGGTACTTATAACAAAAAACACTTCTGTCTTTCTGTCTGTTTTGTTCCGGGTAATCTCTGAAACGTCTGGACCGATATTAACGGGACTTTTTCTGGCAATTAGATGATATGATAAGGACTAACTTAGGCTGCTTTTATTTTACAACAATGATTAGGGTTCTGTGTAAGGTCTCTAGATACTATTTGACTAAAGTAGACACCACGTAGAGTATCTTGTTCCCGAAGAGAAGTCGGCAGGAATCAGCTTCTTATGCGCCTTCGGGCCTGATGTCTACAGTACCACACTCTTAAATATGAGCAAACCTTTCTGATACATGCTGTATATTAATTTCGGGCGTTTAGTCTTTGTGTTGTCCGTTTTCTACTTTGTATTGTTTTAATAAAAAAAAATCTTTTAACATTGTTTTAAACTTTCACGGTTTAAAACTGAACTATACTGTTACTTACGGGATATTTTTAGTGATTATTAATTATTTTGAGCACCCGTTAAACCTATACCCCCCCTAGACCTAGTGATATGTGACTTAGTGTCGAATTCCAGTAGTGCACGTAAAATGACTAAGAAAGGGGGTAGACAGATTTGTCTGCACTTAACAATTTATTTACCACCAGCATTCTCCAGTCATCCCGCGATCATGGCGTTTGCAACAGCGTCGAAATATCGGGAGCTCAAAGTAATGAATAATCACGGAATATATCCCGTAAATGGCATTTTAAGTTTTAACTTCGTGTCTTCGCAGAATGAACAATGAAATCGTACGAGCAGGTGTAGGCATTCAAGATATTGCTGCCACTGAGCCCACGCATAGGTAATCATTGTTTTTAATGAATAATTATGAGCAAGCTGGATCGCAAAACTGGACATCCTCAGGGGTATGGTCTAATCCAGTGTTGTTTAAAAGTATCAAATGAAAGTGTGTTAGTGTTTAATTCTTACACTAATATAAAGGGTGACTGGTAATTAGTGACCGATACTTAAACGCGTGATTGCAGTCATGATAACAAACAAGTTTGTAATTCAATACTTTTGGAGCAGACCATAGGTAGGACCATAGGTCTATGGTAAAGTATGCAAATTAAAAAGTTTTTTTTTTTTATAGGCTTCAGGTGCTACCAGCCGAGCCTCTCCGTCGTCCTCACGCAAATACGCCAAATAACAAGCGCGAATACCAGAACAGGGACAGTGCTCCAGACCCGAGAAGCTCTGCTGGCGGTTATTCATCTAAGGTATGTTATTTAGAGTTCAGTACCCAAGGGGTAAAACTGGAATCCTATTACTAAGACTCCACTGTCTGTCTGTCTGTCACCAGGCTGTATCTCACGAACCGTGATACTCTAGACAGTTGAAATTTTCACAGATGATGCATAATTGTGTTGCCGCTTTAACAACAAATACTAAAAACAGAATAAAATAATTATTTAGGGGGCTCCCATACAACAAACTTTTTTTTTTTAAACGGTGCCCTTCGTGCGCGATTCCCACTCGCACTTGACCAGTTTTTTGTAATTAGCCAGTCAGTGTCAAGCTTATATTGAACAAAATATGATTCGCGGTCGTAATAGTTATACATGTCGGAGTGGCATGATTTATTCCGCTAGGCTTCTACATCATGCGGGCAGACGATGGGTTTCATGCTATGAAAAGACACTGAGCGATACATTGTTTCTAGCAAAACTAACGAATTATTTGAGATTACAACTTAGCAAAATAGCACGGGGCACAATGAATCGGGTACAGTTCCAAGAGGTCTTAACTCGGCCGCGATCAAACAGTGACTAACTGTCGTCCTGGCTCAGAGTTTACCATCTTGACTCTGTGACACTGTAGTGTGGGTAGCCTTGTAAGTAGATTGCGTGATGTCACCACCGTGTACGTGTGATTCATTTTAAGCCCGTACCAATGACCGTCTCCGACATACATATGTATTACAGAAATATAATCATTAAAACCATGAAATCAACCCTCCTATTTCCATTAGTCATTCAATGAGGTTTAATGAACTTTAAGGGTTGTATTGATGATTTTAATGATATTAACTCAGCCATATTAGTTCGGTCGGGAATCAATCTGACAACCTGACACTGACCTGCAAATTGCAAAAAACGTAAAGAAATTAGAATTTCGCGGGCTATCCCAACGCTTCCTTTTTGGGTGTGTATTGGAGTGGAAACGTAGACACACGTTATCAAACAAATGAATCCACGCAGCTAAAGTGCGGTTTGCGCCTTAATTACTTACTTATTTCTTAAAATTATTTTTCTTTGAACAGGCAAGCGTTAAGTCGAACGAATCGAATGCCAAAGAAGATCGATTGAACAACTCCTATCAGAAGCAAAGACAGCCTTCCCGGGACAAGAATTTTAATCAGCCGAAGGAAGAACCTGAGAAGAAGGGTAAGTTTTATTATTATCTTCATGTTCTTCAGAGAAGTCAGATGCGCAGTACTCGCAACCAGCGTGCGAATATACGCTAGAGGGAAACTCGGGTCGAGCAGCCTCGACTTGAAGCAAACAGCCTCAGTTTGAGCTGCTCGCTCTGAGGCAAAGACCGAGGCACGTTGTGGATCAGCTCGAGGCGAGTCGCCTCAGCTTGATCCGCAACGTGCGCAGTTTAAAGCCAAAAGGCGATGGCACCAGATTTAATAATAGCAATAACCATAATTTAAAAAAAAGGAGGAAGCAACAAAAAGCTATACAAAAGAGGAAGCATCGATGATCATCCGATCAGAGAACACGGTGACGCCCATATAATTTTATCAGTTTTACAGCAGTTTCGTTGTCCATTGCGATTCTAGGCGACACGCCCATCCATCAAATGCACGGCTCGGACTGAGGCTCGTTTGAGCACAGCAAAAAAACCGACAAAATATGGCGATAAATACGTCATAACTGTTTGTGCGTCGGTGTTCCTTCTACTCTGTATAGTTTCATAAGTTATGTTTACGTCCCTTGTAGTGGGGGCCAGCCTATTGTCATCTATCGGCGGCGGCGACCTCGACTCTCGGACGGTGAGCTATGTATTAGCTCGCCGTCCGTCCGTCTTATGACGACAGGCCGTGTCGACGGCGCGTTCGTGTTCCACGCGCGCCTCAAAGAGAGTCAGCAAACAGGAAGGGGTCCGTAAGGACCGATGCCTGCCAGGGTTGCGGGACTGTTCGAAAGAGATACCGCGGCCCTGGAACACAAAGGGCAAAGGAAGGAACATGGATGGGTTTTAGTCAGTGAAAGTCTGACACTCCCTCCTGCTCAGCCCAGAGCGGGAGGGGTTATTTGATGATTTCCCATTGGTAAAAAAAAAGCCTATTGTCATCTACCGGGCGAAAACTCAGAGCATTCGCTTGTAATATAAGGTCCCATTAAAATAGGTGGACAAATTTTACCACAGCGTTCAGTACGTCTAACCAACAATATCCAAGCAAAAAAAAACACTGAAAAAAGTGATTTTATTTTGACCTAAAATAATAAATTGCCGGCGGCACTCTAGAACAAACACATCCATTAGGTCAAAATAAAATCACTTTAATCTGTTTTTTTTTGCATGCATATGTTTAGTTAGACGTACTGAAAGCTGTGTTAAAATTTTTCCACCCATTGTAATGGGACCATAGATACGAATCCAAAAATCGATGTGAGTATTTTAATTAATTCCACAGCAGTTGCAAAACCTGCGTCGCCTAAAAAGGAAGCACCAGCCAGCGGGCCACCCCAATCGCGCAACATGTTCAACCGAGGACAGACAACTGCTAAAAAGCCTGAACCGGCAGAGGAACCGAAGAAGGCCGAACCTGTAAAACCTGCCGTCGCTGCTGCTGCGACCGCTGCCGTTGCTAAACAACACAACTTGGTGCCGAAACAGTGAGTTAAGAACCTGTTCACTTAAGGATACACTAGTCGGTCGTACTTTCATAAAGAAAAAAAGATTTTTTTTTTTCAATTTTCATATACATATACAGCGTGACATTTTAATGGTTGTTTTCCCGCAGCGATATGGTTTTGCCTTGGTAATACAATCGTTTAATAAACAATTAAAATATTAGAAACAAAAAATGGCAGATTAACCATTGT
The DNA here is from genome assembly GCA_947578425.1 of Eugnorisma glareosa. Lineage (NCBI taxonomy): Eukaryota > Metazoa > Arthropoda > Insecta > Lepidoptera > Noctuidae > Eugnorisma > Eugnorisma glareosa. The sequence continues at coordinate 4,758,163 of OX387984.1, forward strand.
GAAAAACAAAACTCGAAAGCGACCACCAACCAATAGTTATACCTCCTGATTGCGCTGAGCGCCACCGCACCGCCGACCGGCCGCGCGGCCGTTGACCCGCGTGCTTTTCAATCAGCTGATAAGTTGATAACTTATTCTTGCTGAAATTTTCCCTTGATACTTTTACGGGCTTAGGACCGTCATAAATACCTACGTTTTTAGCTGCAATTTACTGAACACGAAATTAAATAAAAACAAGTTTATCGTTTAAGAAAAATAATTATCTGAATTAGATACCTAAAAAAGTATTTGTGGCGTATTTCAAAAATTTGATTCAACTTATTTACAATAATTTTAATGAACTAAACTACTTTTAAATGTTCACTATTTACAGAAGTACGAGTAGGTAGGTACTTACACTTCCCGGTAACGGAGTAATTTGTTCGAAGTGCAAGCCACTGCGTTGTGTACACACAATCGAGCACGTTTTAATTGGTTGTCTTTCAATTTTAGTAAGGTGTCTCTGTCACTTCTTACGATATTAAAAGCGTCCACTATCGCAGTTATTAACGCGTCGCGAGTTTCTTGTTCCTCACGATACACTAGGCGCTTGAGCTCCGACCAGAGACCACAAATAAAAGGCCAAAAAGTTCGGAATAATGATTTGTAACATTTCAGGTAGGTTCCACTTGTCCTGTCACGAAATGCGGCCCAATGAGGTGGCCAATAATTACCGGGCCCACACATTAACACATAAAACGCACTTGATGCGCACACTCGCGAATAACATGTGGGTTATTCAAAGCCCAGAAATGTTCGTTACGCTGGTTGAGTCCAACTCGCGTAAAAGTTGCTTCATTCGTCCACAAAATGTTCGTATTTTGATTGTCCATCAACCACTGACAAAAAACAATTCTGTTCGGTCCGTCGTTTTCGTAGAGAGCATGAACTCTGCGAAAATGGTAAGGATGCAGTCCTTCAGAGTTGAGCAGTTTCAAGACGTAGTATTGGCTTACGCCAAACCTAGTCGCAGCCTTTCGCGTACTTCGACGAGGACCCCGTTCAAAGTACTCGATGATCTCATCGTTGAGCTCTGGCGAAATAATGGCCGATCGACCTCTGCCCTGTGCATATGCTGGTGTCTGGAAATGCCCATGATCGAGTAGCCGCTGTGTCGCCGCTACGAGCGTCCGGGCCGATGGGTCTTGGGGGTTCATAACCCCACGAAGACGGAGCGACTCCAAGTATTGCGGCTCCGCGTAAAGTCGCCGGGCCAGTTGCACCATAGCGACGTTCTCCAAATTGCAATAACTGTAATGGCGATCCATTGCACGATAAGATAACACGTGCTGCGCGTACGACAGTCGCGGAAAAACTAAGTATTACATAATACAATAGGAAGCCGGCGCGCGGCGTCGTTTGTAGTTGTTGCGCGCAGGCTAGTTTATGTCGTATCGCTACACGCGAGAGCTTATTTTGCTTTGAACATTTATAAATCGGTCTTTCCTTTGTCGGCTTCGCGGCTGTGTTTTGTATTGTTGCGTGAAAACTAGTTTATGCCGTATCACCACGAACGAGAGGTTATTTTACTTTGAACATTTATGCATCGTGTCTTTCGGCGGCGGGCGGCGAGTGCGATTCGAGTAGTACCTACAAGGTACGTCTAGTGTTACTATTGATTCTCATGTTTTCGAGTTGACGAATATTTTTTTAATTATTTTAAAACAAAAACATATTTTTACTTTTACTCTATGCTTCGAAAGTACTCCTTATGGCAAGTTGTTCTGCCGCGGGAAAACAACCATTAAAATGTCAGGCTGTATATATATTTTTTTTACTTTTTGTTTCCATACAAGGCTAGATAATGATGAGACAAATTGATAATATTTATTATTTTGAACGTACACCATCAAACAGTTGAGTAATCGCCATACTACGTTTGTACGGAAGTATGACCGACTAGTGTATCCATAACGATACTCTCACCCTCTACTTTCTCCGCTTTATTTATTTATTTATTTATTTAATGCTTTGACTGTTTTCTATGCACACTAGAGCGACCCCTGACCCCCCCACCGCCATGCCGGAAGTCGTGAAACCTCGGGAAGCTTCCCCTCCTACCAAAGAGACCACAGTGAAACCGGCAAGTGTTAGCGATGTTACCCCTACCCGGAGGCAGGTGGTGCCTAAGAAGTGAGTTTGAGATAACATCACTTAACATAAATACAAATACATAAAATTGGAGTGTCTGTTTGTAAATTTCAGAAAAACAGCTTTAGGGACTAACCATACTTATTCAACTCTGTTAAGCTTTTGTCCATAGAAAACCACGATTTTGTATAGAATGCGTACGCACGCGGAAAGCTGAACGGATTATACTGAACTAGCGACCGTCGCACGGGGGCAATGTTATACATATAAACCGGAAGGTTTAAATAACTCTATCTATTAAAAAATATCGCATCAAAATCCGTTGTCAGTTATAAAGATCTAAGCATACATAGGGACAGACAACGGGAAGAGACTTTGTTTTATACTATGTAGTGATGCATCTGAAAGTAGACAGGGTGGAATCCACCGACGTGAAAACGGTTCTAACGTATTCAGTAGATCAATCTGAGCCACATATAAATTTTTCATCGGTTATTTAACACATTTGAGTTCACCCCCCGTTCATAGCGCGCATGTGCCATCCCACATATTGCAAGTGGACCCTCCAGGACCCACCTGGAGGGTCACTGGCATTACGTTTGCTAAAAGTGAACCCACCTGGATGGCTCTCGGCATCGGTTTGAGATTAAGATTTAAAACCCTAAAATAAGTGGTAAAATAGAGTTTTCAGGGTGTATTATCGCTATATTTGCTATCTGGGGGGGTATTTTCATGCCCTAGTAGGGTGGAGGATGTGCAATAATCAAGAAATAAAAAAAAATGAAAAAGTAAAATCGCCCGCTCTGATCCCGTGACACAGGGGTGTTCAACCTTTTGTGAGATTTTCATGCAATTTTTTTATTAATTTACTTTATCGCAATTATTGTTTCTTTCCGATTTTAATAAATAATAGTTTAAAACTTTGTAATGATTACATACGTTGCATTGCATTAATAGGCAGTTTCTTTGACAGTTTTGTGTGAACCACCAAGTAACTCTTCTATTCCTTCACTTGTTATACTGGGTTAAATTAAATTAGCTAGCGATACTTCGCATCTGTGATGGATATCGATATCTAAACATATTAAACAAAACAAAAAATGGATTTGATGACATTTTGTTAGGTTAACGACCACAAGTAGTGCAGTTATTTTAAATACAATATCGATTTAGATCATAGATGTGCCCTTGCCGTACTTCGCGCGAACGTGTTCACACTGAGATGTGCTCACTCGTTTGAACTTCACGGTTTATAAACACGAGATACAAACATAAATGTTGCTAAAAAATTAAAAAAAAAAACAAAAACTTAAAATTACTTTCGGAAATCGGTGCCTTTTGCTTGTTTCATTGGCATTTTGCATGTTTGCAAGGTTTAAAGAAACCTAACACGAAGGGGATGGTGAATCCTAGTCTAGGCAATTTAATTGAAAAATGTTAAGCATTTTAAGTATATTCCAAATGTCAAATGTTCCAAATGTCGTTAGAAGTTTCTGAAATATGTAGCTGTGAGAGATAAACGGTCAGGCAGACTAAATCGCACAGTAATAAGTATTCGTTTTTGTCTATTTCGATACCTAACACTAAAAAGCCTCGATTTCGAACTCATTTTCGTGTCCTAAAATGTAAAAATAATTATTTCAAGAAAATATTTAAAATCGTGCCTATGGTTTTTCACCCCTGAAAAAAGACCCTCGGCATCTAGGAAGCGGTCGAAAATTTATTGAAAATTAAAATGCTTGTAATTTGAAACCACGGCGTATTCTTATTAATCTTGTTAAAATAAACAACTGTTCTTATTTTTACTTTATTTGATGCTATATTCGCTAAGAAAAACCTACATTTAAAATGAGCCCACCAGGTGGGTTCTCGGCATTCCAAGTGCGACTTGAGTGAACCCACCAGGTGGGTTCCCGGCACTGAATGTGTTAAAAAGAAATCTGCTGTTCCAGTTCCATACATCTTGATCGAATAGGTAATGCACTCGCAGGAAACAGCTGTTTCTTTTTTAATTACCGATCTTTTCGTCGTCGTGTCGCTGGCACGACAACTTTTATATGTATTCTGTTAGCCTAGAACTTCGCCACTTCCACCGCGTCGTCGGTGGCAGCGCAGAGATCACTTGGGCTACATTTTTTTGGGCTAAGAGGTCCCATTCAAAATGATGTACTGACTACGTGGTAACCCTTTTCGCGTCAGTGTCCCTTCCATCGCGTATACGGTACTTATAATGGTTGAGGAGATCGTGGTGAATGTCCGATCGAAGACCAGCTGGACCTTGAGGGTTGAGAAGTTGGAGTCGCGCCACAACACGAATTGCAAGTCGTTCGTGGTGCGAGTTCCGACTCATCATATTGAGACCTTCCTCTAGGAAGAGTTTTGGCCGAAGGGTGTCATGTATCGACGTTTCCGCGGAAGGCTACGCGACAACCCGCAGCGCAACACGACGCCGTCACTTCGTGTACAATAGTTATATTTTCTGGTTTTTATATACAATGTGTAACAGAATAAACGCACAAACTCTTACGGGGTCATTGTACTCATCATTATGAATAACTTTCAATATGGGACCAACACTGAAATCGCGAAAAAAAAGTCGACTGCCCTATACATTTCTGTGCGCATAATGCGACAAAATGTACTGAACAGCTGTTTTTTTTTTCTCGATATCGGGATTGGTCCCATAGTAAAAGTTGTTCATAATGATGAGTACAATGACCCCTCAAGAGGTTGTGCGTTTATTCTGTTACACATTGTATAATGTATGATAGTCTTTAAGGTATTTATGTTATGGGTCTTAACCTGACCGTAACCTGAAATTAACGTAACCTGAAATAAATGATATATTATTATTATAATAAAATAAAAAAATGTTTGTCTGTCTCTCTGTTTGTTCCGGCTAATCTCTGAAATACTGAACCAATTTTGGTGGGACTTTTACTGGCGGATAACTGATGTCATAAGGAGTAACTTAGGTTACTTTTATTTCAGAAAAAGGATTAAAGTTCCATGCCGAAAACTTAAAACCCTTGAATTTTTTAACAAAATCCGATACAAATAGGGAAGTATTATTTTACTAATAGAACTAAGGTCGGCGGAAGGCGGGCAACGGCTAGTATAATAACATAAACCAAGCTAAATACGAACATTTTAATACTTAACATGGAACTATACTCAACTTTAACATAATAATATCACGCGTGTAATACCCGAAGGGTTAGGTGTACCTAATAGTACACCCACCTTCGCCAGTATCTTTTTAAGTCCCATGGGCCAGCCTATTGCCATCAACAGGTCTCATGTCCGGCTTTGAACAAACTTCTGTCTTCTCTGAATAGTGCTTATTGTGCCTAATTTACTTGTGCTTGATTTAGGGCCGATTTTTCCATCCTCAGTTAAGTCGTCAAATAGCTATCTAGCGTATAAAATTATCTGTCTGTTTATCAAGCGAATAAATATTTTCAATTTTTCAATCGTTTATTATCTGGAGAATAGCTATCTGTGGTCTATACTAGCCAACTTCACACTATCTTTGTGCAAGCGAGGTGCACAGATACAGTATTCAACGTGTTAGACAAGAACAGCAAAAAAAGGTACATTTGGCATTTGACGTTTATTGCAATACAATACAAAAACTTAACCTATTGTCGCTTGCTTGCTTAAAGTTGTAAGTAATAGTTCATGCGTGTTATTTATCGTTTAAAAAATATTGGATTTGTTCTTTGTGGCGTAAAATGGGATCAAACTAGGAAACGTGAGCGTGCAACTTCAGTAGTTCGGAGAAACGATTATTAATGGAATTAGGGACCAAATATCGGTCAGTAATCGAAAATAAAAAAACAGACGCTGTGACCAACAAAGAAAAAGATGGTACTTAGAACAAAATGCCACCACATTTAACGATTATTAATTAAAAATTTAAATAATAGGGTATATGCAAGAAATACAAAACTTTTTTTATTTCTTTAAAATGCCTTGTATTGGACCATAAAAACATTGTGGTACACTTGTTTAATTCTCTAATACAACAATTATTTTACAATTTAATATTTTATTTAGCGTGTTTTTGGTGAAACGGAACGCAAACATAAAACGCATCGATTCCGGTAGTGACGTCAAAATCCATGTGTCAAAGAAACACTTTTAATTGAAAAGTACTTGAAAGTTTCACTAAGATTTTACTATAATATTGTTACTGCAATTTTTGCTTAAATAAAGCACTTCCATTTTAGTAAAACTAATCTACTAAGGGCAAAAAATTAGATTTAAACAAGGCAGATAGAGGTAAGTGACATCAAAGTCCTGACATGAATGGCCGCGATAGTCATGGACGTTTGAACTGTCGTAGAAAATTGCAGGAGTTTAATATTTTTTTGAGCGACAAGCAGTAGTTGAAATTAATTTTTAATTATTTTCTTGGGTTGATAGTACTGCATATTAATGATTTAAGTGAAAAAAAAATTACATGCATATTCCCTATTGTTTCAAACACATCCATCATAACAAATCAATGTAGTTACGCACCTATAACGTTTTACCAAAACGAATCAAACTGCCCTAACTTGCCCTTAAAGTAGCAGGTAAAGATATTCGTCCGTTAGGGGCGTTATTCGACAGTTAACAACTATCCGACCATTGAAAAACCGAGAATATCGCTATTCATCGAATAAAGGTTATCTGGTTGTTTATCTGAGGATGGAAAAATCGGCCCTAGTTTACATTTATACGGTTTTTTTAACTGATTTTTTTAATGCCTTGGCTAAACATCGCTATAACTTTTATTAGTTTAAGAATTCGTTGGTCTGTTTAGGTTTTTGATTTGACCTACATTAAGTCAAATTAAATTACAGAATCAGGCGTTACTTTTCAGAAATCCATGACGTAAAAGTTATGCAAAATATTTTGGTTTAATTCCGCGAAAAAGGTCTAGACCTGGATGCAGGATCCAGCACCACCCTCCAGCCCGCAAAAATATGCACATGTAGGAAAAGCAATACTATACTCAGCATGTCATGCACAGCATGCACCGAAACCTATACTCGACTTGTGTTCCGCCCCTCCAAGGGGCATCCTCAGGAGCTGTGTTGACTCGACACCCGCTCGGGGCAAGTGTCGGGAGAGGCGATGCTGCATCCTGCACCCAGGCCTTTTGCATAACATTTAAGTTCAATACGTCGCTAATGGTGTTATCTAACTGTCATGCTTGTCAACTTTTTCGCAACCTAAAACCGATTCTTGAAGTAGACGGACTGTATAAATGCATGAATAAAAAAAAACAGATTTATTTATTGCGTAGTTAATAAAAAGAGGGCCATGTGGAAAAAACAAAGATATTCACACTCATTACTAGTCAGTGGATTATATGCATTTGCATGTTTGCAACATATACACGGTGAATTTTCCAAATGGGCGTGGATAGCCAAATCGGAAATTATGAGGAATAGCTAAAAATGCTCAAAGGAGTCTCGAGCCCGATTTTGATGAAAACTAAAATTGCATCATTGAATTTTTGAAAAATCAATATCGATGTCATTCCTTACACAATCCATCCATCGTTTCCTTGGTCCTCCTCTCCTTCTCTATTCATCAAAATTTATATTCATTACTCTTTTAGTCACATGCAATTCGTCCCTCCTCATCACAGGCCCATACCAAGGCAGTCAATTCCCTTTAAACTTTTCTGTAACTGGTACAAACTGTTTCACTTGTTGTAGTGGGTCAAATTAAATTACCTAGACTCCGCAGACGAGTATCAATAATCTAAACATGATAAAACAAACAAAAAATTGGATTTGATGACATTTTATTCGGAAGTTGTTGTTGTTGGAAGTAGTGTTCACATGGAGATGAGCGGGATCGCTTAGGTATGATATGCTGTTTGAGTGAGCGAGACAATACTATTAAATTCTCACTATCAACAAAATATAAACCGGAACATTTTTAAATGACGCCGTTTGATGAAATATAATTTATAAAAAAATAACCAAATCTTTTTTTTGTTTCATGGCTGCTAAGTTTCGCTAGGCAATTTAATTTGACCTCGAACAAATGGTAAGCATTCTTTATTACGAATTTCAAGGCTGTAGCGTTAGTAGTTCCTGAAATATTTATACACACGAAGTCGCACCATAAGTATTACTTCTAAATCATTTCATACCAAACCCTGAAAAGCATCGATTTTCAACTTATTCTCGCCATCTCTTATCATCTCAAAATAATTATTTTTGCAAATGGTTTTCCACCTCTGAATTATGACCCACCACGTTGGTTCTCGGCATCTAGGAAGAGGTCGAAAATTTATTTATTAAAAATAAAAATGCTTGTAATTTGAAACCATATTATTACCCAGTATTCTTATTAATCTAAAATATACAATGTTTTTTATTTTTCATTATTGAATGCTGTATTCGCTAAGAAAAACATACATTTGCCCACCAGGTTGGTTCCCGGTATCGTAAGTGCGACTTGAGTGAACCCACCATGTGGGTTCCGGGCACTAAAGGTGGAGAGCAGACATTAAGAATATTTTTACACAAAAATTTTGTTCTCGAACATTTTCGATTTTGACACACGAATGCTACCTGGGCGTATGACACTAGACAGAACGATTTGGTACTAAGTAGTAACAAGAATTAGATTACGATTTTCTTCGTCTTGTCCCATCTATCGCTCTGTTATAATCAGTGATCGGAATAGGTAGAGCTAATGTGTCTAAAGTGCAAGGAACAGAAACGAAAGTGGAGACTTCCTAACGACATTTTTTTTTTTCGAAGTATTTGTTCCGAATGTCGGAACATTATTAAGTACAACTAAAATGAATAAACTAAAACAACTATCGACTTAATTTACTGTTTCTGTTTAAAAAAAAGTGCACTATTTTTATTGTTTAAAAAATAAAGGTAATCTCCTTATCTACGTTTGAACGCCGTAAGTAAGTGCGGAAGCTAATTTAATTTTCATACCAGCTTTAATAGTTAGAACTAACAAGGATAAAAAAAAGAAACAATTTATAGATTTTCATACCATTTATTCATTTTGTACAATTATTGGAACTAAACGTAAACACCTAACCAACGTAACTTTTTGAGAACGTTCTCCTTGTTGTCGAAGTCGGTTAAAAAGGAAAAATAATGAATTCAATTAGTTTACTGTACTGATTAGTAAATAACATTATTATTAAATGTACTTAACTGATTCCGAGACATTTCCGAGTTTCAGAAAAATAAAATCGGAATAAAAAATTGTTCTAAGGAACACTTTTCGTTTCTGTTCCTTGCTTGAACTTTAGGTACATTAGCTCTACCTATTCCGATCACTGGTTATAACCCTTATTACATGGCAATAAAGCCTGCACTCTACAGCTGGAGTCTCATTTTTCATTGCAAAGTAAATGCTGAATTGCAATTATCGCACTTGGCGGAATTTTAATATTAATTTAGTCAGATTATGGACACTGGTTCTCGGCCCCATAACAACCTCGCCGGGCGACTCGGGTGTGAATTCCGCCTCGAATGCAATTACATAGTTTCCCCACTTATATCAAAATGTACTAATTTTACCACTTTTAAATCATACTTTACCCTCCCACAGCTATCTCGTCGAAAAAATGTCAGTCGGCGCCTCTATAGTGATATCAGTCGACACCAATGCAGCCGACTGCCGCATCACCCGCGGGGACTACGTCTGCCTAACTATGGCCGATGCCTTCGAGCACGACTACCACGAGCTGTGCGAGGACTTGGTGCTGGACTGTAACAAGGACAATCTGCCGGTCAAGTGAGTAGTAATCTATACTAGTATTTTAAAGAGGTAAAGTTTGTGAGGTAGTAGGGGGTAATCTCTGGATCTACTGAACCGATTTTGAAAATTCTTTCACTAATAGGAAGCTACATTATTCCCGAGTGCCATAGGCTATATTTACAACGTGCCCGTGGGAACCCGAAACTGTCAAATTTTCCCAACCAACCTTGAACCTAATGCTTTAGCAATTAAGTAGAGAATCTATTTAAAAAAAAATACTGATTGTAGTAGCTTGATGTGCTAGCGTTTGTACATAAATGTTGGGTATATTCATGTAAAGGGACCCTTCACGTACTACTGATATGCTGGCGTCTGTACATGAATACCCCCAGTATTCATGTAAAGGGACCCTTCAAGTACTACTGATATGCTGGCGTCTGTACATGAATACACCCAGTATTCATGTAAAGGGACCCTTCACGTACTACTGATATGCTGGTGTCTGTACATGAATACACCCAGTATTCATGTTAAGGGACCCTTCACGTACTACTGATATGCTGGCGTCTGTACATGAATACACCCAGTATTCATGTAAAGGTACCCTTCATGTACTACTGATATGCTGGCGTCTGTACATGAATACACCTAGTATTGATGTAAAGGAACCCTTCTAGTACTACAAACTAAGTAACTACGCAAAAATTTTAGCTGGAAAACTACACACACTTCACATGGAGCCAGCAAACACCTTTACTTGTTACAAAAGTCTAAGCTACACTTGAAATATTCACAGAATACTTTTTGATAAGACATACGATTATATTACATTACTTATATATTACTTTTCTCTATCATGAGATATATGAACACGTTAACTGTAATAGCTTTCGTAATAGGAATAAGCGCCCAAGACCGCCTCGCAATTCCGTTTTTTCCTAACTATATGTGTTTTTCCTTTAGCGGAGACAACCTAAGTCGTACAGGATATTAAATGACATTTACATTGGGTGTCAAGGCGAAAACTGACCTTAATACTAGCATTATATTGTACACAATACTAATATTGATCTGATTTAGTTTTGTAGCTATAGTTATAGTAACTCTTTTTTGTATTTCAAAACATTTGTTAATTTTGGTAATGCCCATATAATGGCAACTTTAAATATCTTAACCTTTTGAACGCCATTGTCACGTACGTGACAAGCGAGCGCGTGCCCTGTACGCCAAACGACACAAATATGTGACAAAATGGTTGGTGAATTGTGGAGGGCACGCGCGTGAATTGATGGTCTGGCGTTCGAAGGTTAAATATGTCTTATCTGCGGATAATGCAGTGGACTGCAACATTACTAATTATTTTTGTTAATCCTACGTGTTTTATTTGTTGTAGTTGTTTATTATCCCTAAATAAAAAATTAATAATAACAATGATTTAGGAAAATCTGAAAATTTTATCAGCCTTTGGTAATTTAGGAACCGTCACTGTTTTCTGTGAATGTTCAATACATATACGTTGCTGCTTCAATTAAAACACATCTTATTAGCACGAAATTATGAAGTTTTTTTTGGTCAATTATCCTTTTTTTTTTCAACAGACTGGTCCCCGGTGAGACCATCACCTACTTCAACCCAGATGACTGCGGCTGGTACCGCGCGCGTTGCCTCAACCCAACCACACTCGCTCTGCTAGACAGTGGCAGGATCGTCTCCGTCACAGCAACCGACAAGTGCCGTAAACTGCCGAGCAAATACGAAACGATCCCCGAGTTCTGTGCGGTACTCGCTAGCAAGGCTGTTAAGGTAAGATGCATTTGGATTCAGAATCTTATAGCTCGTAGTTTAGTTACAGTTAATTGACAGACTCGTATTTATCGCTTCAGAAATCATTTACAAATAAATAAAATTGGAGTGTCTGTTTGTAATATCACAAAATAACAGCTTTTTACTGGTTGCATATTATGAAAGTATAAAAGGTACATATAAAAAAAAAAAAAATTGACACATTTTGACTGTCTGTCGGTTTGTTCCGGCCAAACTCCGAAACGGCTGGACCGATTCTGACGGGACTTTTACTGGCAGATAGCTAATGTCATAAGGCGTAACTAAGGTAACTTTTATTTGAGAATAAGAATTAGGGTTCCGTGCAAAATAATTAAAACCCTTGAAATTGGTAACAAAATTCGATTCAAAAAGGGAAAGAATATTTTTTTTATAATAATTCACGCGAACGAAGGTAGCGGGCTACAGCTAGTAGTAATTATTTCCTTTGTTACAGATCGGAGCCAACATCGACTGCAAGATTCTATCCCAAACCTCAGACGGGTACAAAATATCTATGACTGACGTTGAGACGAACGCCAGTTTAGGCGAGGGAGAGGTCTTCAGATGGGTCCCCACGGTTGAATATCAAGCTGCTTGTAAGTATCATCTGTTGCAGTCCACTGTGGAACGTAGGCCTCTCTGAGTAGCACCACAATACCTCCCTTCTGTATCCAGTAAGACTTGGACAAAGGGTTATTTTCTTATTACAATTTATTTGTGGTTGTCATCACAACAATATTATGGAATTTATCTATACAGGGTGAAGGGACAGCCCTCCACAAACTGATGGGGTGGATTCAGTATATCATACTAAGATAACTGTTACAAGAAATTATCACAGGAATGTTAGGGGAATCCAATAAATTTGATTTGTTTTATTTCCTCATACGCCATGTATCGTTACCGTGGCAAAACGCACGTAGCGAACGGCAAGCGCGACGACGAGTTCGATGAACTCTGTAGCTAGGCAAGAAGTGAACAGCTGATTTCACGCGACGTTCGTTAGAGTATTTCGACATCCATCGTTGGTTTTTTTTATTATCGTTTTATTTACATAAATGAAGTGCTGCGTACAGGGAATGTAATTCTACATTGAAATAAAGGGACAGTAACTGATAAAAATATATAAAAAATATTCCGGCGAAAAATTCAGGTGGAATATGATTCAGAATGTCCCTGTTTGTGCAGGGCTGTCCCTAACACACTGTATAAATCTTTTTTATATCAGTATTGCTGTACTGTTATACTCATATACTTGAAACTCTTCATACGAAAAAGTCCCTCATCCACTCTAGTTTTCAGTAACCCGGTAACCACCGCCATTTTATTCCGATGTCCTCTATTACGTCTAACGTATCATTTGGTAGGTCATAGCTACCAAATTTTCGGCGTGTTAGAATAAGATCCCAGGGCCACCAGAGTTCACCAGACGTCACGTATTTTCTGACTTATTTTTAAGGATATTGCCTAAACTATAAGTAAAAATCAGCTTTGAGAATTTACGTGAGGTAAGTAATGTTTTTATGTACTTTGATTACCTGATACCTGAAAATTGGCCGTCTAAGCAAGCTAGCAGGTAGGCATGCGTTCTTAGTACATACAAACACTACTCAATCGTCCACATTTCTTTCGTCAGAAAATACGTGGCGTCTGGTGGCCCTGGGATCTTGGACTATGTGTGTGTATCACTTACAAAAATATCTTATTATTTACTTAAAAATCTTATTTCACTTCCACAGCCGTCGGAATCCCAGAAATGAGCCGGCCGCCATTGACTGACGGATCTAAAGTACTATTGGTACTAGCAGACACACTAGACCGAGTCTTCGTACAACCAGCGGACAGCGTGTCGCAGAGGATGTATAACGATGTATTGCAGCAAGTCTTACTGAGCGCTATGAAAGGTGAGACATGCAGACATAATAGGCAGTCGAGTGCAATGGGGGCTATCGCGTATGAATTCGCCTCTAGAGGCGCTAGTGTAGCGCGAGGTCACCGAAATGTCAGATGTCTTAGAAAGTTCACGCGTTGCTTGCTTTTTTACCACGTATTTTTTAATAATATTCACGATTGTGGTCTAGATTGAGGCATTCCTGATTAATAATGACTTGAAGATTTTAAATAGCAACTTAGGAGTTTATATACTAATAGTTGGAGGTAAAATGATTTTTAAATGTTTCATGCTTGCCAATTTTGTATCGAATATTGTAAATATGTATTTGAAGATTACACTATGTTGTTATACGTAATAAAATAATTTTTTTAAGAAGTTAATGGTATCTTAAAGTAAAAAATAGAATCATTGACAGGACCTTAATCAACAGTCGCGCCATCTGGTGAGCTGAAAAACTATTATACAAAAATTACTCAAAAGGTGGAACGAAGTTGATAGTGCTCCGATTTTCATTGGACTCTTTTTAATGGGTTCCTAGAGGAGCAAAGAAGAAAGTTTAAAAAAAAAAAAAATCGCCCCTTGTTTTTTCGTTCATGAATAACTTCAAATTCGACGAATTCATATTGTGGCGTAATAGTGTGACCTGGGTGCATCCATTAGACGCCAATTTGATCTGTTTCTTTGTTCATTGTTGTCAGTGTAAGGCATATTTCAAGTTTTAATTCGCGGATGGTGTTTTTTTTTACCCGACTGCGCCAGAAGGTGGGTTATGTTTTTCGAGAGTATGTATGTATAATTGTTTGGCACGCTCTGTGGCCTGAACGGCTCGATGGATTTTAGCTTGAGAGGTGTCGTTAGATTCGTATTTACTGTGAGAGTGACAAAGGGTATATCAAAAAAAAAAAAACGGTAATTTAAAAAATTAATAACCCGACTGCCTAAAAAAATAAATTATATAAAAAGCATAGAACATAGCGACTTAACAGTCGGGACCCATTATTGCTATATATGTTAATGGGTCCCGACGGTTAAGCCGCTATGTTCTATGCTTTTTATTTTATTTTTTTAAGCAGTAGGGATTTTTAATTTTTTAAATTACCGTTTTTTTTACGTTCCTCGCTCCTCAGTCCCATGAAAATCCGACCCCTATAAACTTCGTTCCATCTTATTGTCTAATTGCACTCGACTAAGGTGTGAAAAGACCATTAACGAAGCCGCGAGGCACGTGTCGTCCCCGTCATTGCGATCATTTTTATTGTCCTGGATAAACCTGGGAACCATTTACTTACGGAGATATTGAAAGTTAAGTGACTTAGCTTTACCATACATACCTCCAGGAGCCTTAGTCTGCTATTGCAATAGTGTCAGAATGGTCTATCATAGATTTAATAAGGCCCCTAGCCCACGGCGTATCGAAGCGCGTTCGAAACTCGTTTGACGTGCGTACAAAGGGTAATTCGTCTGTGCGGGGCCTTATTAAATCAATGATAGACCATTCTGACACTATTGCAATAGCAGACTAAGGCCGCAGGACTCCTATACTATTCAATGCATCCATCAGCACAACGTTTTAAGTGCGGTACATATCTGGCCGCGCTTAATGATCTCTTGGGTTCTAATCCAACAGACGATCTGTTTGCGGATGGATGGACGAAGATTTTATTGGCATGTCAGAAGTATTGTGAGAGGAATTTATGAAAGTGTGAACCTTTACTTTGTTATTTTGTTTATTTTAATTGTATGTATAACTCTTTTAGTTCTTTTTTAGTTACTATAATTGGTTTAACAGCCGTTGTAATTAAATAAAAATAAATAAATAAATATCGTTAAATGTGATTTTCCACATGAATAAAAACAGTTCCCTAACTAAAATTTTTGCGTGGAATTATTTAGTTTGATATACAGAATGCTTGGTTGACGGTTTTGTGAAGGGTCATCTGTTAGACGGCCTTTATGTTGCATCATCATCATTTCAGCCGAAAAACGTCCACTGCTGGACATACCTCCTCCAAGTGTCGCCACACTGACCGGTCCTGTGCGACTCGCATCCAGCGGATCCCCGCAACCTTCACCAGGTCATCGGTACACCTAGTGGGAGGCCTTCCAAGTTCTGGAGTGGCGACCGCGAACCGGAAGACGTTGCGTTGGATATGTCGCATAAATACACTAAGATCATCACCATAGCGTCGCTCATCATCATCTGTTCTCCTTCGTTTCCCTCTTCACTCCTCAAGTCGGTATGATGGTTCCTTTACTGTTCGGGCTGTGCGCCTTTGGAATTCGCTTCCACACTCCTTGCGGGATAGCCCTTCGTTAGATGTGTTCAAGAAAGGAATAGGAGAACATTTCCTGTCAACAGGATAATAGTATATATATAGTATTTTGTGTATCTATCTATATATATGTATGTATTAGTTTAGTAAAAATAAGTAAATTTAAGTTTTAAAATGTTCGTTTGTGCACATAGGTTTATCCTCATTCGCAAATCTCACAATCAAACGTAAGGTTGCTGTAAGAAAACCCAATTCTGGGTTAAGCTCGCCGTTGTACATAAGTTATATATTATAATTTTGTGTGTCCTACTTTTATATTTTGTGTGCAATAAAGAATAAGATATTGAGATGTGAAAATACTCTCGATAATGTTTTATACTTCAGAGGCCTCCACACTGATCGAAAATTTAAATTCCTTTTCTATTTCTCCAGGTAAACCATTAACAGCGCCTCCGTCGCCCGGTCAGACGGTCATCGCCAAGGTCAACGACAAAAACTTCTACCGCGCGCTAGTGCGACGTATCAACGTCAGGCAGAACAAGTATCAGCTCGAGTATGCCGAGTATGGTAAGTTCCATTAAGATCGGAATAACTTAAGAGCGGCCAACCCGTCATACTTTTCATACAAACGCTCGTACGTGATTATGCAGTTATTACACATCTATCTTGGATTTTTTTGAACTATTAGGTATTTTGTGCACTATATCTAGGTTTCTATGGGAGCAAAAAATTAAAAATTGTAGAAACAAATTCAGTATAAGCCTTCAAAAATTTGCACAAATTTTAACTGAACTTTGGCCGTTCGTAATGAACTCATAAACTGTAAAAGTAAAGAAAACATCTCGATAGAAACCTTGCGAATGTAATGGAGATTCTTAATGACAAATATTTATTTCAGAAACTTGTAAGACTTATTCAAAAACACGTATTTCCTGGAACAAGTTTAAGAAATTTTCGAACACTATTTTCCGTTCAATGTCATCGTGTTAGGCAGTAAGAGGTGCGCGGGAGACGAGTTGTAGGATGGGGCGGGGTGAGCTTTTCGACCATGCTCGCGTAGACGATAGACGGTGCGGTGCTGTACCGCACCGTTAATGCATCGTGTGGCCTCGCTTTAACCAAACCGTCTCCCGGACGGTGCGGTATGCGTTAGGCATTTTTCATACCCCAACCAGAAGTGACGAGGAGGAACACCGTGTGGTTTAAGTCAGTAGGTGTCTGACTGACTCCTCCGCCGACCCACGGCGGTGGACATCCATTGAGAATTAATGGATTTCCACAAGTAACAGATGATACTACACTCACATATCGCTATGTTAGGTGCCAGGTGTTATAGGAGGCGAGCCTATTGCCATCCACCGGGCACAAATAAAGACACCGTGGTTGCTTTTGAGAGCCTGATGGCAAACCCAACAAAACTGTCAGACCTGGGAATCGAAACAAAACCTCATGCTCACTAGTCGCGTTCTCAACTAACATTTTCATCTGTATCTCCCTCACAGGTATCATCGAAGTCTCAACTTTAGAGAACCTCTACCCTTGCCCGGCTGAGTTGGACCTGTCAACTGTCAAGACTCAAGTTGCGATGTTAAAGCTTGCTCCACCTACGGAACTGTCGACCGCCGCCAAGGAGTACATACTGGAGTTGCAACAGGACGAAGAACTTGTGCTGGTAAATGAAAGGCTCCACCATCTTCGTTCAAGCTTGGAATCACCCACTGCTGGTTACACTACTACTACTATTGCATAGACCAGCCTTTCTGTTCTCTCATTCTCCATCAGTTTCCCGAGACATACAAAAACACACACACAAACTCACACGCACGCAGACATGCACTCCTCAAACAGCGAGAGCTGCTTAATTCATTTATTTTTAATTTAATTTTTATATTATTATTTTTTCCTTTGCAGTAGCTTCATCATATAAGTATTGTATTGTATAACGGGCGGGCAACTCCACGTCTAAGCGCGTATTTTTAGTAATATCATTGCTAAGATACCACCTAAGGGAAGAGTGAGACAGCCCCGACACAAGTACTATTGTCACTTACTGGGGCTGCCTCAGTTTATGTACGACAATGTTTGGAGATAAAAATAAATATTTTTGTATTGTATACAGTGAAGTGTTATGTGGTGTTCACTAGTAACACTAGAATAAAACCACCAAATTATCATTAAGTAGATGAACATGTGATGAAGATGTGTGGGGACTGGTTACGTGACCGTACACGGAACCTGAAAGCTTCACGCTACGTTTATTGGTAAAGGGTGTAACAAGACCCTTAACGAAGCCGAAAGGCACTTGTTCTCCCCGTCATTGTGATCAATTTTTTGTTCTAGATCATACCCTTCTAGTTACGGAGATATAGGGGGTCAAAGTACAAGTTTTTTTTTTAAATACAAGTTTTAATGTAAGATTTTTACTTAAACACCTCCACGACCCCCGTACTATTCAATGTATCCATCAGCACAGTGATGTAAGTGCGTTACATAGAGATTTACGGAAAAACGTGATTTTTGACCCCAAAAAAAAAGTAGTTTCTCAGCAATAATTTTTACGTAAAGTTACTTAGTTTGATGTACATAATGCTTGGTTGGCGGCTTCGTGGAGGGTCCTGGTACACCCTGTATACGTTAGTCTGTAAGGTATATATCGATGGGCCAAAGTAGCCTGAAAATAAATGAATGTTGTTGTTGATATTGTCAACCCAACGAGCTTTTGGACAGCCCTAGTTTCTTTGACACAACGCATGCACAGTCCGTGCACATAGCGGCTATCTAAATAGATGCCCTGCTAAAGTCCACTTGAGGCAAACCGCCTTTTCCTCGACGGCAAGCTTATTTACATGCAAAGAATATTCCTCCAAACCGAATTTTGGCTATGGCGTGGCGGCCTATCTCAGCGGAGACTAACCATTGGCGCACTCCTCAACACAGGAGATGGATACGGGGGACGAAATCCTGGAAAGGGTCAGAAAAGTGGTGGACGCAAAGGAAGGCTGGGTGCGTATAGAGAAGGTTAGAAAGGCAAAAGACAGGAAGATTATTATGGGCTGCGAAACGAAAGAAGAGATCCAAATTAAAGGAACGACTTAAGGCGGCCGGAGGAAACCTCGTCGTCGAGGAAGTGGCAAACCGGGATCCGCTTCTGGTTCTTAGGGACGTGTTGTCAGTACACAGCGACGACGATGTACTTAAAGCCCTTAAGAACCAGAACCGGGAGATTTTTCACGACCTCGGCACCAAGGAACATAGAATGTCCGTAAAGTTTAGGAGGAAATCCAGAAACCCGCACGTCAACAGCATTGTGCTGAGTGTGTTCCCCACTATCTGGAGAAGGGCACTCGAAGGAGGCAAGCTCCGCATCGACCTCCAAAGAGTGCGCGTCGAGGACCAGACGCCTCTGGTGCAGTGTACCCGCTGCCTAGCATTTGGTCACGGCAAACGTCTTTGCACGGAGCCAGCCGACCTGTGCAGCCACTGCGGCGGTCCACACTTAAAGGTGGACTGCCCAGACAAATTTATTGGCGAGGCAGCGGTGTGCGTGAACTGCACCAGAGCCAAGCTGGGGGAACACCGGCACCATGCTTTCAGCAGTGAATGCCCGGTACGAAGGAAGTGGGACGCATTCGCCAGAGCATCAATAGCTTATTGCTAAAGTGATCGGTGCGCCCACTTCTAAGTACAATGCGAGGACTATTAACGACTACAATTCGACACAACCAGTAGGCAGACGCATAAATCGAGCCACTAGGGTTGGCAAAAGTAGAAACTGCAACTGGAGTCAGTTTCATGAGAAACTGGCCCAGGTTACACGAGACCCGAAGTTAGCCCTAGGGGAATCGCTTAGTTGTGTTGAACTTGGCGCTAAAGGTAACTATTATCCAACTAGATCTAAAATTAAAATACTCGCATCTAAAAGTCAGTTGAAAATATTTGATTTCTAACTATATATTACGAGTAAGTATAAAGTATAGATATCAGACACATAAAAACGGCTTATAGCAAATAAAATAAAAATGGGGCAAAACATTGAAATAATCATATAGTTAAATCGAAATAAATAGTTTAAGGACATAATATGTATAATAGATTGTAGTACATAACAATAGTAATAAATGACAAATTATTAAACAAATAGTAACAATAAAAATCTTCAAGTCAAAACACTACCAACTAGAGGGTGGTCTATTCGGCCTCCTGAAATACGGCGTTTCATAAGGAAAAACCTCCGCAACAAAGGTCTCTGATCATGTTAGAGGGACACTGGCGGGGCAGGAGTGTGGTTTTAGCCGGTTCGAGTCCGGCACTACCTCGACTGTCTCACAACCTGTGAGGCAGTCGAGGTGTCCGTGGGGATTTCCCACTGCTGCCAAAACAAAAAAACAAAAAAAACCGTTGGCGCAAGAGAATAACTGTTGTGTGCAGACAGGTGCACACCCACTTCCATCACTCAACCCGACACGACCGGGGATCAGGTATAGCACCAATGGCTTGCTTTTTGAGGCACGGAAGCGTCACCGCCAATTTCTTAATTCCAGGAGACATGGAAAATCCAATAACAGCTGAACTCAGCAGTACACGCGCTTGCGTTGCTGCGTGTAACAAATATTAGGGGTTAAAGTATGAAATTGCCGATTTGTATGGACGATTTCGTGAAAAGTGATACTTTCGTACTAACATTTTTTTTTCTTGGATACTTTGAGTCATGAAGCTGCGCTGAACTGCGTATCTTAAATTCTCAAAACACAGTCTATGACAAAAATATACCTACTTGTAAGTGGTGAAACGGACGGCACATTGAAACAGGGGCCTTAGTCTGCTATTGCAATAGTGTCAGAATGGTCTATCATTGATTTAATAAGGCCCCGCGCAGACGAATTACTCTTTGTACGCACGTCAAACGAGTTTCGAACGCGCTTCAATACGCCGTGGGCTAGGGGCCTTATTAAATCAATGATAGACCTTTCTAACACTATTGCAATAGCAGACTAAGGCCCCTGGTGTTTTGACACACTACCCTAAGAGGTAATATGCAACTACTAGTACAGTTTTTAAACTCTAAAAGGTACGTAATTTAACAATTAATCCATTAGAAAGGAATTAGGAAAAAAAAACTACGTCAAAGTTACAAACAGAACAAAATGTCCGAAAAAAACTGCAATTTCATACTTAAAGACCTATTATTAGGCTGAAAGCCAGCCCCAACAGATTTGGCAAAAGACCATAATCAATATCTATCTTTTCAGACATTACCAGGAGGACGTAAGACAGCACCGAGCGGCACTGAAGCTTCACTTGCCGTAGTCAAGAACAGACTGGATGTCGGCGCCAGACTGGTGGAAATGTGCACGCCGAACTGGAAGAAGATCGAGGAGAGGGGCGGCGATGTTGTCGGTAAGATACATGGAACATCATTTACCTGCCTTTATACCAATCTATTCTATGTTATGGTGGAAGCGCAAGGGTACCCCGCGAAATTTAAATTTTCTTACGTTTATTGCAATTTGCAGGTCACTGTCAGGTTGTATGTTGATGAAAATATGAATCGCGCCAGTAACACGTATGTAGTTACAAAATTATAATCATTCAAATTATCAATACAACCCTCCAAGTTAATTTAACTCCATTCAATAACTATTTCATGAAAAAGTCACTCAATGTGTTAAAGAAAATATATTTTCTTTCTTTCAACAGAAACGGAACATATAATGTACGCAGACTTAAAGCACACAAAGCTGCCGGCCGCCGGTTGCACCGTCGAGGTGGTGGATGTATCTACCCTGGGAGGTGGCTCCGTCTGCGGGTACGACCGCAATGATGTGTTTGCCGACGTCGTCTTCAAACAGCTCTCTGCGAAGGTAAGCCTACCATAACAACACCGCGCAGGGTTGTGGTAGAGTGGTACCTATTACACACACCAAATGAAATATCTGAAAAGACTAGTTTGCTATAAATCGTAGAAAGAGTAGAGGAAGTCCAAATATCAGACATGCAAAACCGTAACGTGGTAACAAGATATAGTTCATTCAAACTTCATGGCGGCTCGGAAGTTAGCTGCGAGTGACGTTCTGCGCAGGTACAACGGTTCACACTTTATAGCGGATCGGAACATCTAACGTAAAGCTGCGCTGAACACAATTTTAGGTATCAGCGGGGCGCAGAGGCAACATCATCTTGACTGTATAATGTGCAGACTGTCACTCGCAGAGTCGCAGCTAACTTCCGAGTCGCCATAAAGTTTGAACCGAAATATACTTCTAGTAAGACTTCAGACTACAGAAATTACATAATGTGAGTAAAAATACCCATACCGAAGCCGAAAATTACTTATTCTCCCCTTCATTGCGATATAATTTTTTTTGCTCGTACCATACCTTCTAGTAACGGAGTTATTGGCGGTTAAAGTTCCAACTTTTTCACAAGTTTTTGTTTTTAATTCAAGTTTGTAATATTTTTAAACTTTACTTTGACCTCCGCACTATTCAATGCATCCATCAGCAAAATGTTTGGGTGCATTACATTGAGTCCAACTGTAAAACTTGATTGATATGATCATGATTTTTACCCCCAAAAGAAAAAGTGGTTTTCCAGAAATAATTTTTGCGTAAACTTACTTAATTTGATGTGCAGAATGCTTTGTTGACAGCTTCGTGAAGGGACCATTTACACCTTGTATCTTTTTTCTTGTGGGTTCAAATCCAAGTATCAATGTGACTTTTTCAATTCATATGTACTTTCTAAGTTTATCTTGGACATCACAGACATCGGTGAAGGAAAACATCGTGAGGAAACCTGGACTTATAAAAGTCTGAAATCGCCAACCCTTCTTGAGCAAGCGTGGTGATCAATGCTCGTGCCTTCTCTGTTGAGAAGAGGCGTTTGCCCAGCAGTGGGACAGTAATAGAGTGTAGTGGGCTGGTATTATTATTTACTATATTATTATATATATATATATGTATATATATTAATATATATATGTTTTTTTTTAATATCACGTGATAGAAGCAAAATGGAAGCAGAATTGACTATCCCTCTTAATGTTGTAATTTTGCATTTTAGTACAAACTAGCTGTTTCCCGCGGCTTCGCTCGCGTTTTGGTCGTAAATTATCCCACGACCACGTTGTAAATATAGCCTATGGCACTCGGAGATAATGTAGCTTCGTATTAGTGAAAGAATTTTCAAAACAGTTCAGTAAATCCAGAGATTACCCCCTACAACCTCACAAACTTTACCTCTATAATATTAGTATAGATTATGGAGGATATTTGAATGCAACCTATAATAATTTTCTATCTCACATTGTTACAGATGGCTGACTACTGCAACAGTGAGTTGGGCAGACAGCCATACCTTCCGAAACCCGAAGAGCTCTGTATCGCACAGTTACCTCCATGTAAGTGTTATGTGTCATTTATTTATTTACTAGCGACCCGCCCCGGCTTCGCACGGGTGCAATGATATGCATATAAACCTTCCTCTTGAATCACTCTATCTATTTAAAAACACCGCATCAAATCCGTTGCGAAGTTTTAAAGATCTAAGCATACATAAGGACAGACAGCGGGAAGCGACTTTGTTTTATACTATACATATAGTGATTTAACACTTCAAGCACAAAAGTACAGAGGTGGAATTAATGCCATAGGCATTCTCTACCAGTCAACCTTTGGGTAATGCAGAAGCAAGCAGTGGTAGGTGTATATCTGAAAATAATATTAATTTTATACTAAGACTAGCTGTTGCCCGCGACCTTAGATCGCGTGAAATTTTTATTATAAAAATGTATTTCTTTCTTTTTTTAATCGAATTTTGTTAGCAGTTTTTTTTTTGCGGATCTCTAATATTTTTCCAAAATAAAGGTAGAATAAGTTAGACCTTATAATATCAGCTATCTGCCAGTAGAAGTCCCGTCAAAACCGGTTTAGCTGTTTCGGAGATTAGCGGAACAAACAGACAGACAAAAATTGAAAAAATGTTTTTTTTTCTAAGGACCGTGACTTTTGATAAGCATTCTGTAAAAAGTTGCTATTTTGGAATTACAAACACACTTCAATTTTAGTTATTTTTATGTATGTATGTATAGTTTTTTTTACTAAAATAAACTACAAGGAAACAAGCGATAACGATTCTATTTATCTGAATATGGTGGGATATCATCTTCAACTTTTAGTTTTGTATAACTTGAAAAGGTAGTGGACCTAGGTAAGGACCGTGTATTGCCGTATTCTGAACTTGCATAACATGAACCATTCATTCATACAGCATGCATATTTTTGTTCAAACTTTATGGCGGCTCGGAAGTTAGCTGCGAGTGACGGTCTGCGCAGGTACAGTAAAGATGATGCGTCCTCTGCGCCCCGCTGATACCTAAAATTGTGTTCTGCGCAGCTTTACGTAAGATGATCCGCGATGAAGCCGCGTTGACACGATCAGAGCATGTTAGGACCGAGTGGACTCTGATACCTACTCGAACGCAACTCGTATTGTGTAACCCATCCGATTGCGCTCGGACTATGTCCAGCAGTGGACATCTTTCGGCTGAAATGATGATGATGAGGTATCCGAGTCCACTACCATTTTGTCACATATTTGTGTCGTTTGGGGTACAAGGCGCTTGATTGTCACGTATACGTAACACGTTCAAAATGTTAAAGGACGACCACAAAACTTAAACCACACCTTAGATATGACCACGGTGATGATACACGCCGTATAAGTCAACGCAACCGTTCCCCCTGTTTGTGTTACTAGTAGGAATTTAAATCACGATCTTCTAATTTGGCATCTTTTGCACTCTAAATAGGATATTCGACATAATCGGAAAAAAAAAATGTATTTAGTCTGTCAGATCACCAAAAAATGTTGGGACACGTATTTTTTCGTTGGTCACAACCAAAAACGACGACGATACAGCGCATCAAATTTCAAGAGAGGGGGCTTGTGACGGCACTGGCTAGTAAAAAGTAACAGGCTTGTGACGTCACGCGAGATTTCAACGCGATGTATCGTGGTCATATTTCGTTTACTTACATGACAAAAGAAAAAATACGTGTCCAATATTTTTTGTTAATCTGACGGACTAATTAGATTTTTATACCTTATTGAGTATGTTTTGATCAGGGCTTGGAACCGGTTTTGAAATACCGGTTAATATTGTTCATAAACCCGTTATGATATCGTTCTTCGATTAACCGGTTAATTAAAAAAACGGTTTAGACTAAACCTAAATCATTTTGGATACCGGTTTTTGCAGAAAATATAATTTTAATACTCGCACTAACCTAAATAAACCGGTATTACTCAGACTCCATTAAGTATTTTGTTGCACTCACGACAATTAAAACGAAACTACGAGCGCGGTCGAACACAATCTGCTTGTGAGTGCGTTATTCGTTGGCGTAGAGCGACTAGACCGAGAGCTTTATTATTGTAGATGTAAGAGAGATGGCGTAGTAGGTAAAACTCTTATTTGCTTACCGCCGAATCTCAAATTAACCGGTTAATTTCGCTCAACAGAATCGGAATTTGTAGATGGGTCAATGACCGAAACCGGTTTGGAAAATTAATCGGTTTCCGAGCCCTGGTTTTGATCGTAAAGACAAATAAAACTGCAACTTATGAGTTTCATAAAATAATAATTAATGTTTCCATTTCCCCATAGATCCTCAATGGTTCCGCGCCGTATTCCTGGATCTAGTCTCCGGGCCTGGCAGCAGCGAGGCCAAGCTCTGTTACGTGGACTACGGCAATATTGAGACCGTACCTGTCACCTTAATTCGCAAGATGATGCCAGAATTCGTCGAAGGTTACCCCGCCATGGGGCTGTCTTTAGATATCAGAGGTATGTTGAGGATGTTTTGGAGGTCAAGTAGGTCATCTCTTTATTTGAGATACTGGTATTTAACTGCGTCCGGTTAGACTGCAAGCCGACCCCCAACATGGTTGGAGAGAGCCTTGGCAGAAATGTATTTGAAGACACGCTGTAATGCCTTAATCAGGGAAATATTGCCAGCATACCTATCCCTGTATTTCAGAAGTTTATCAGTCTCCATAATGGGGCTGTATACAGGATGGAAAGAACATTGATGCACAAAGGGCTACCATGTATTCAGTACATCGTTCCGAAACGCATAGAAATTTTTCATAGATAATCTAAAATCGGACGGTCGTTGTCACCGAGGCAGGCCCAAGAAACGCTGGCGTGACGATTTGGACTCGTTCCGGACTGATTGGCCAGAGGAGGCAGAACACCGAGAGAGTTGGAAAGGAATTTGGGAGGCCTTTGCCCAGCCGTGGGATAGAAAAATCTAAAAAAAAACAGGTGTCTTTCTAAAATAGTCAATACCTACATTATCAATTTGTACTTAGAAATCAGAGGTATGAATTTCATGCTAAGGGGTATCATACTACTGGGTGGGTAGGTCTGATAGGCAATCCTTCTATGTAAAATACTGGTATTCTAGCTAGACTGGAAGTTGAGCCAATTCAGATATGTTTGAAGACGTGATCTGCTACATAGGTGATGCTGAGATGCAGGATTATGTCCGAGCTTATTGCGGGACCACTGCTTATAGTTGCATATGCAGTGCTCGCAAACGTTATTTATGAGGGTTGAAGTTCACAAACCCAGACCCAGACTGCGTGGCCGTCACTGAGAAATTCCACATGGAAAAATCCTACAACACTGTGTCCGACTTGGGAATCAAATCTAAGACCTCATGCTCAGCAGATTTCGTTTTCGAACACTAGACTAATGATGCAGTCAAAATAATAATCCATGTTTCATTCACTCTCCCACAGGTTTCCCAAAAGAACCTACAACGGAACAGTTGGCCAGGGCGTGTAGCTACATGCAGATTGACGAAGAAGGCAAGGGTCACATGCAGGTCTACAACTGTGAGAAAGTTGACGACGAGGGCGAAGGCCTCTACCTTGTCGACGCGCCAGAGTTACTCAAAGCTATGATCGGATAAGCGAGCCGGTAGACAAGAACACTAATGGATATAGCTCTGACGTAATTAGTGAACCTGCAATCCCATCTTTACTTCTATAATAAAAATCAATGTATGACGGAGCATCATGAGACTGTACGAACAATTTTGCTGATTTTTTTTGTGTTCGTAATTGTCTTGGCTAAATTTGTATGAAAGATTTTTTTTTTTTTTATTTGCTTGTCGCATTTCTCATTTTCTTCATTAGAAAATTGCACCCGTGTTAAGCCGGGCGCGTGGTTAGTTTAGTATAAAATTAGTTAGATCAAAATAATTCAACATTGTAAATGTGGAATATTACTTTTTGGGCAAATCAGTCTCTTAAACAGGGTGTAATTGAATAAGCGCAATATCTCGTAGGTGGTGATTCAGACAATGAGTCACAACAAGGTTTTTTTGTTATCAGCATGTCTAAAAAATAGGGAATTCGAGAAAAATAATCAGTAATATTTTTCCTATATTCAAAAATGACTGAAATATTATACGTTAAAAGTACGGCCTCTGTGGCAAAATCCGACTAACTTGTGACGTCACGCTGCATGCTGCAAGTCGAAATAATAAATGCAAACTGCAAACCGCTCTACAAATCAATTTTTATGAACGTTAACACTCCGTATCACTCGCAATCGGACTTGAAAATCGCAGTGTGACGTAACGCTGCGAGTGTGCAAAGGAACGCAAATAAAAGAAAATGGTGAAGCTTTACAACATTGTAACTTTGGAAATCCCTGCCCGATTTCGTTGAAACAAAAACTATTATTATTTGCACGAGTACGCGCAAATATAACGAATTGCGAAAAAAAAATCAGCTGTTCCCTACATTATGTTCGCATTAACTGGTCAAAATATATGGAACAACTGATTTTTTTGTTGTTATTCATGGTTTGGTCCCATAGTAGAAGTTGTTCATAATGATGAGTACAATGACCCCTTATGAGATTTCGTGTATGAATAGATAGACCTTATATGTATATATATTTATAGTAAGATTTTGATGTGTTGGTGTGACTCATGGACATTCAAGAAAATGGATCTCCTCATACTAATTGCGTCAGCTGATGCGACATACAAAGTGGATGGGACACCGACGCACAAATTACCACGTAAGTACCTATTTAGTACATCATACTAAACCCCAAATATTTTTCATTGGCTATTTAAGAAAAATCAGCTGTTCCATACATTTTAACCGTGTACGTTTTATTGTAGAAAACAGCAGTTTTTTTTAATAATCTTTGAAAAATTTCTATGTGGTGGTTTGGTATAATGTACTCTATACATGGTAACCGTTTGGGCGTCGATAGCTCTCTACCCATGTATTGTATTTTCATTAAAATATTGGACCTTTTTACAGACGTCAGGACATCAAAGCTACTACAATCTGTCAAATTTCTTTATTAGTTTTCAACTTTATCGCTAAAGTATTAGGGCAGCTTGATGTGCGTCTGTACCTTAGGAAAAGTTCTTCAGTTCGATTTTTTTTAATAAATAAAAATAAAACTCAAATAAATGGGTGTTGTTGTTGAATCATCACCTAAAAGGTATTGCGCTTATGCTTAGGACAGATGTAAAAATTAATTAGTGTTTACTATTCAAAATCAGTACAGTGGTACATTTTGACTTGACAACGCACAAGAATGTTCGGGATTCAAATTTTTGTATGAAAATATTCCCAGTGTCTGCTCTATGTATAACATGTCCTCAACTGGGGATACTATACGTCAAAATAAGACTAGTTGTTAGATTTTCTTACTGAACAATGTATAATTACTTTTTCTATGACATTGACTATTTATAGCCACAGTTGTTGGAACTGATTTTGATCACAATTGACAAAGAAACTACAAAAAAAAATGTTGACATAAAATTACTGGATAAAACGGTGTGAATAGACACATGCAGGGGTGAATTGAGACAAAACTTAGGATTTTAATGTTTTATTCATATGATGCTACCAACAAGCAGTGCCGTGCCCGCTCCCTTTCATTGAAAGGGAGGCAAAGCCCAATTACCACAATAAATTCAGTACAATATCTCCAAATAAGTACCTACAGATGTATTAAGAATTTGCTAGGAGAAAGTGAGAGGTCAGAAGCCAGATGTAAGCCAGCGGGTGTGAAAGAGAAAGCGTTAGCAGCGGCCGAAACCCCTAAAGAATGGTTTTTTATTTTTATTTGTTGAGTTTGATTGTAAGGCAAGCCGGGCTTTCCGGCTTGTATGATAGCGCCATTGCCAACAAGTACTCTATTTAATTGATTAATTAATCGGTCAACATCAGGCGAATGGCGGCCCAAACCAAGCCTATTTAGTGTAAAAAAAGTAAGATACCTTGCCGGCATCATCATCTGCCTAGCCTTTTCCCAACTATGTTAGGGTCGGCTTCCAGTCTAACCGGATGCAGCTGAATACCAGCATTTTACATGGAGCGACTGCCTATCCTACCTCCACAACCCAGCTAGTACTGGGTAATACGATACCACTTGGTAAGACTGGTTGTCAGACTTTCGGGCCACTGAGCTGTAACGACTGTCAAAGATCTACAAATGACAGCAATATACTTATTAATTCAAGGTTAAAATCCTTTCTAAGGTTTGTCTCGTGCATTTCAACCCCTGCGTTTCTATGCGAACCATTTCACGGTAGTTTTAATGACAATTGTGTGTGTGTATGTGTACATCTATACATATTAATTATAAAAAAAACATTGAGAAAATCTTGACATAAAAGTTAATTAAAAAAAGACAAAGCATCTTGTTATGATTTTATTTTCATTTTGTTTAGTTTAAGTTTTAATATAAGATTTATGTTATGTTAGATTTTAAGTTTCACAAATTACATTTTTTGTTTAACTAATTGTAAATAGTTTTAAGGAAACAACTTGACCTCAAATGTTTTGTACGAAATTTGACAATAACTGATATTTCGGGATTCTTGCTACTACATGTTCGGGCGGCTAAATAATCTGTCCATTTTGCCGACCTGAATGTAGCACGACTTCGCCAGTTTTACAAGCTGTATAGCTGGGCTAAATATAAATAACTTGACTCTTGAAAACAGGTCTTTAAATACGTCATGGACCAAGTTTTTACAATTGGCGCTCTATGGGTACCAAAACTTACACTTTTGTTGTATCAAATTAATTCCTGTGGAAGTAATTTAATCTTGAAAAACACATTTCCTTGTCATCATAACTTGGAGAAATATTTGAAAATGTAGTCAAAGTTCGCCTTGATTGGTTGATTCTGTAGTCTGTTTAGATGTGGGCTATTCTGGTCACATTCGTTTCCGACTGACCTCTCGCCATCTTTGGAGCGTGTTTCTGGAGTTTGTTTAGATATGGACTATTCTGTCCATATTCTTGACCAACGGATTTCCCACCATTTTAGGAGCGTGTTTCTGCAGTCGGTTTAGAATATTCTGTCCATGTTCTTCTCCTAACGGATTTCCTACCATTTTAGGAGCGTGTTTCTGTAAGGGGTTTAGATATGGACCATTCTGACAATGTTCTTGTCCATCGGAGTTCCCACCATTCTAGGAGCGTGTTTCTGCAGTCGGTTTAGATATGGACTATTCTGTCCATATTTTTGTCCATCGGATTTTATAGGAGCGTGTTTCTGCAGTCTGTTTAGATATGGACTATTCTGCCCATATTTTTGTCCATCGGACTTCCCACCGTTCTAAGCGCGTGTTTCTGCAGTCGGTTTAGATATGGGCTATTCTTGTCCAACAGATTTCCTACCATTCTAGGAGCGTATTTCTGCAGTCGGTTTAAATATAGACTATTCTTGTCCAACAGATTTCCTACCATTCTAGGAGCGTATTTCTGCAGTCGGTTTAAATATAGACTATTCTTGTCCATCGGACTTTATAGGAGCGTGTTTCTGCAGTCGGTTTAGATATGGGCTATTCTTGTCCAACAGATTTCCTACCATTCTAGGAGCGTATTTCTGCAGTCGGTTTAAATATAGACTATTCTTGTCCATCGGACTTTATAGGAGCGTGTTTCTGCAGTCGGTTTAGATATGGGCTATTCTTGTCCAACAGATTTCCTACCATTCTAGGAGCGTATTTCTGCAGTCGGTTTAAATATAGACTATTCTTGTCCAACAGATTTCCTACCATTCTAGGAGCGTATTTCTGCAGTCGGTTTAAATATAGACTATTCTTGTCCAACAGATTTCCTACCATTCTAGGAGCGTATTTCTGCAGTCGGTTTAAATATAGACTATTCTTGTCCATCGGACTTTATAGGAGCGTGTTTCTGCAGTCGGTTTAGATATGGGCTATTCTTGTCCAACAGATTTCCTACCATTCTAGGAGCGTATTTCTGCAGTCGGTTTAAATATAGACTATTCTTGTCCATCGGACTTTATAGGAGCGTGTTTCTGCAGTCGGTTTAGATATGGGCTATTCTTGTCCAACAGATTTCCTACCATTCTAGGAGCGTATTTCTGCAGTCGGTTTAAATATAGACTATTCTTGTCCATCGGACTTTATAGGAGCGTGTTTCTGCAGTCGGTTTAGATATGGGCTATTCTTGTCCAACAGATTTCCTACCATTCTAGGAGCGTATTTCTGCAGTCGGTTTAAATATAGACTATTCTTGTCCATCGGACTTTATAGGAGCGTGTTTCTGCAGTCGGTTTAGATATGGGCTATTCTTGTCCAACAGATTTCCTACCATTCTAGGAGCGTATTTCTGCAGTCGGTTTAAATATAGACTATTCTTGTCCATCGGACTTTATAGGAGCGTGTTTCTGCAGTCGGTTTAGATATGGACTATTCTGTCCATATTCTTGTCCATCGGACTTTCTAGGAGCGTGTTTCTGCAGTCGGTTTAGATATGGGCTATTCTGTCCATATTCTTGTCCATCAGACTTTCTAGGAGCGTGTTTCTGCAGTCGGTTTAGGTATGGGCTATTCTGTCCATCGGATTTTCTAGGAGCGTATTTCTGCAGTCGGTTTAGATATGGGCTATTCTGTCCATATTCTTGTCCATCGGACTTTCTAGGAGCGTGTTTCTGCAGTCGGTTTAGATATGGGCTATTCTGTCAATGTTCTTGTCCTAACGGATTTCACACCATTTTGGGCGCGTCATCCTGCAGTATGAGGTATGGGCTGTTTGTGATCATAGCTGTGTCTATCAGGCCTTCGGTGCGCACGGTCGGTTTAGAGATTGCCCTTTGTCCCCAAGCCAATGACTTAAATGGTCAATTCAAGCAATATTTTTCTTCAGTTTTTCTGGAGTAACTCCATAGAATTTACTCTAATAATTGAGATTTTCAAATGGCTTCTTATGGGCAAGATTTCCACTTTCAGTAAACGAATTTTTTGTGAACAGATTTTCGAGGTGAGGCCGAGGCTAGCCGTCACTCATATTAAATCACCTTTTTTTGCTCTCATAGTATTCATGAGAGCATTATTTTAATGTGGCTGTGGATTTGTTCACATTTCAATTTTCATTAATTTCACAGTATTCTATGAATTTATAAAAACTTACTTTTTTCTTGGTTGAAACATCCATCCGCTGCCAACAGCCTGACCCAGCATCCGGAATAACGCTTAGCTAAACTATGGGCTAAGTAAAGTATATAGATTCTAATCCTAAATATACGGAAAACTCACGTTTTCGAAAGTAATAGATATAATTAGTACTTTTTGAACGTCATGCTTACTAAAGAACGCAAGGTTTTGCAGTTAGATGATACAATTTGCTCTCACGATAAGTGATTTAATCTTTTTTCTATTTTCGTATTTTATTTCTTGCAAGAATTTTGTTGGTTTCGCACTGGACCCTTATGTCATGCTTCAGGCAGTTACACAAACATAGGGGGCAATAATACGTCATATGTTTGGAGAATGGTTGTTGCAATGAAACAACTGTTCAGTCAAGTAATGGTCGAAATACACCATTTTTCTTGATAAGTGACTTAATAATTTTTTTTCACGTTTTATTCAATAAATGACACAAGATTTAAGTGATGGATTCTTTGGAATAGTAGTTCTTTCTATGTTAGAAATTGTAAATTAAATTTCAAAATATTTTGTTTCAAATTCAGGTTTGAGATATCTTCTATTTCTCCTATGAATAATCTTATCCACTTACATACGCAAGATTTTAATAAAGTTCTTAATCCGAACAGAAATAGGAATCCCTGTTATTTATTGGTGCAAGGCAGAGCTTAACCTTGACTTGAGAGCATTTTTTTTATTGGCTTGTTTTTTTTCGCACTGGATCTCTATGTCATGCTTCAGACAGTAACACAAACAGTAACAATAATACGTCAAATGTTTAGAGAATGGTTGTTGCAATGAAACAACTGTTCAGTCAAGTAATGGTCGAAATACACCATTTTTCTCGTTAAGTGATTTAATATTTTTTTCTATTTTCACGTTTTATTCAATAAATAACACAAGATTTAAGTGATGGATTCTTTGGAATGCTAGTTCTTTCCATGTATGGAATCAGGAACTAATTCCGATTCAAAATAATTGATTTCAAATTCAGGTATATTAAGACATATCTTGTATTTCCCATAACAATTATTAACCACTATGATCTACATTGAGTTCTACTGAACCAATCAATATTGAAAATTTGTCCATAGACAAGGTTTTCAAACATTTAAACGTATTTTAAAAATGAAACTCAAGACGTCATATGATGTTGATCATCGTCAGCCGATGTTCTACAGAGTCAGAGGAATTCCCATTCTGATTCATGTTTTATGAGATTTACATTACGAAATTTCCAATTTCATTGATTGACCAATTTCCATGTTGTTTACCAAGTTCTTAAGAAGAAAGTCTCGTTTCTTCGTTTCACGAATTTACAAACGTGTTTGCAAGAAGACAGGTATTGCATTTGTATAATTCCGTTGACAGGTGTAATCTTTTTCCATTTTTACGTTTCATTCAATAAATGAGACAGTATTTAAATTCTCTGGAATTCTGAATCGGAAATAAATCCCGATTCAATATTTTTTATATCAAATTCAGGTCAAATCACTGAATATAGTAGTATCTTTCTTGTCATATAGTGATATGTACACACGGCTACACATCAAGCTATAAATTTCCAGTTTATGTTGATCTCGCATTGTATAGGATTTCCGTACAATGCGAGGTCAGCTTATACTGGAAATGTATAGCTTGATGTGTAGCCGTGTGCACATGTTTTCATAAGATTGGAATGCCTAGGTAATTGACGAATTCCCTGAAAGTTTTGGCAACATTTCGAAACTTCTCGCCTTAATTGCCCAAAGGAGTATGTATGGAAACCTTCATTTCGTCTGTTCCGACCGTTCCTGATGTTAATGACATCGGTCAGTGCGCATTTTTCACACACTTTTTCTTAGTAGCGTATTTTTCAACGCAATTTTTTTTTCCTGAAAAGTTTTTATGCTTGTAAAGCACTTCCGTATATTTCAAAAATGTTGCAAGTTTAACAAAAGAAAACTGCCAACTGGTCCTTCTCATTCTTAACCATTTGGCCGCCACAGTCACATATACGTGACAAGCAAGCATGTGCCCTGTACGCCAAACGACACAACCAAGTGACAAAATGGTAGGTGAGAAATTGTGGCTAGTTATGGAGGCAACGCGCGTGCGTTTATAGTCTGGCGGCCAAAAAGTTAAAGCAAATGATTCGCGTTTAATTCGCTATTTTCTGGCGAAATTTCCAAAGTTCCAAATTCAATTTCAAATTAAAAGTCATTAATTCATAAAGAGACAAGGGATCCTGTTTTAAGAATTGATACTTTTTAATGATGAGTTCTTAGTGTTCCTTCCTAGTGTTTTGGATGGGATGAAGTGGTTTAGGCGTTATTCATACAGGCCCGCACCCCGTTCAGTACATGGGGCAACATGTTCCCAACTGGGACACTGGGACACACGCGTTTTCTCTTGAGAGGAATCGCCTGAAATAGAGTTCGCATTCCCAGTGGTAGATGTCACATTGTTCGAATTTAACGTTCTACTAGGACATTCCAGGTCACTTAGGCAACCGAAATGTGTCATGATCACATGTAGGTAGTCAAAGTTCGGCTACATGTGATGAAGTAGAGGGTATAGGGGGTGCATTGCTTGCGATACAATTCCAGATACACACCCTGGGTAGATAGATCCCACTTAAGGGTACACTAGTCGGTCGTACTTTCATACAAAACAAACAAACGTAGTATGGCGATTACTCCACTGTTTCATGGTGTACGTTCAAAATAAAACATTAAATCGACTTGTCTCATCACTAAAATTAGATAATTAATTTGTTGCTAACAAAATATGGACATCATCTAGCCCTGTATGGAAACAAAAAGTAAAAAAAAAACAATGTTGAAAACTAAAAAAAAAATGTTGAAAATTAAAAAAATAATATTTCTTTTTACTTTTTTATAAATTTGCGTAATGATGAGACAAATTGATATATTTTTTTATTTTGAACGTACACCATCAAACAGTTAGTAGTCGCCATACTACGTTTGTAAGGAAGTATGACCGACTAGTGTATCCTTAAGTGGGATCTATCTACCCAGGGTGTGTACACGGACACCGACGCGTAAACAGTTCCACGTATTCAGTACATTATTCTGAGCCCCGGGGCCACATAACAATTTTTCATCGGCTTTAAAAAAAATGCTGTTACCTACAATGCAATACCTACACTGTCAAAATGTATGTAACAGCAGTTTTTTTTTTGGGGCTCAGAATGATGAGATTCAGCGATATCTTCGCCAATTGTGATCCGATTTTGATGAAATTTTATTGTTTGGAAGAATATCATTTCGCGGTGGTCCCGTTTAAATTGAAAAAAAAACTTAGGCAAAAAAATAAAACTGACTTCAAAAACACAAAGAGTGAAAAATAAAGTTTAGCTACAGAAGTCACTGGCAAAAAACTGAATCAAACAAACAAAAGTCACCGACTTCAAGTTTTTTATATTTCCATTTTTAGTTGTAATCCAAACTAATATTATAAAGAGGTAAAATTTGTAAGTTTGTATGTAGGGGGTTATCTCTGGATCTACTGAACTGATTGTGAAAATTCTTTCACTAATTGGAAGCTACATTATCCCCGAGTGCCATAGGCTATATTTACAACGTGTCCGTGTGATAATTTCCGACAAAAACGCGAGCGAAGCCGCGGGCAACATCTAGTATCCTATAAAAATATTTTCTATGCATTTATTTTACATTGTTAACAATACATTTCATGGTAATAGGCTTATCCCCAATAAAATAGAACTTAACATACCTAAATGTCGAAAAGTTGTACAGTACACATCTGCGTATCTCCTAGAGCATACAAGCGTTATATTATGTTATGATGTTGTATAAACAATAAACATCCAAGCGTTTGCAGCAATCATGACAGATTTGCCGTCTATTTTTGAAGAGTTCTATAGTATATCTCCGAAGACCAGCACCAAAAGATCTTCACCAAATTTATAAAATGCGACCACCGCGAAACAATATTCTACCAAACAAAAAAAAGAATCATCAAAATCGGTTCACAATTGGCGAAGATATCGCCGAACACACACACAAAAAAAAAAAACAGACGACTTGATAACCTCCTCCTTTTGGAAGTCGGTTAAAAATGCATCAAATTCGGTCGATTCGACGCCGGAACCGCTTGAAGGTGGTATTGTTTATAACGGGCTGGTGTCCGCAACTCCACGTCCAAGCGGGTATTTCGAACCAGAGATAATAATAGAATAAATAACGGAAAGGTTGATATAGAACATTTTTGTACTTTCCTAGTATTTAATTACTTGTATTTACCTACAATTAGCATTTAAGAACTTTACCACTTTGTTGTTTCCCCACATTATTTGACATTATTTTTATGTTGAACAATCAACTTTCGTTGAGTTACATTTTTTGTCCATTGTTTTTTAAAGTGCATCCACACCGAAGCAAGTTTGTTGAGCAACTTTACAACACGCTACCATTGAAGTAAATTTCTACACGTGCTTTGCCAATATAGATTCAAACGTAGTGCCGTTACGTTTAATTTTGTTCCGTCGATCAATTTTGGTTCCAGAAACAGAGTTGAACATTTATAAAAACAATGCTCCTCAACATGTAAGTTCGGTTAGGTTGCACCTTAGTCTTTTGAACGCCAGAGCATAAACGCACGCGCGTGCCCTCCATGCCAAGCCACTAACTTCACCACAAATACCTACAAAAAGAAGAGGGATTCCAAAACTATTGATCTGTTTATTTCGTGTTTTACTATTTTTTGTTATTGACGTTGACATTTTTTGTCACATATTTGTGTCGTTGGCGAACAGGCACAGCACGCGCTTGCTTGTCACGTTGTGTTGTATGTGACAACATTCAAAAGGTTAATGTTGTAATGCAATCCTTCCACAGTTATTTTACCTCTTACCGTTATACTGCCAGAACGCGGATGCACAACAAAACGACATCACGCGTTTTTTTTTTTAGATTACTAGTGCTTAGCTTTCGTTTATTTAAGATGTTAGTATAATAAGTAGAGAGCTACAAGAATCTTCTGGCGTTCGAATGACATTGACAAGAAGGCGCTGTAAGTAAACAGTTTTTCAATGAGAACTGTATCTGTTAAAACTAATGGCGCTAGCATAGCTACTTCCAAGCGTTGTCATTGGTTGAAAATGTGTTAGTGTCATTAGTACTTCAAAATAACTTAACCTCACCCTCAATAAATGGCGACGTTGTTCTGAATTGGCTACGCGGCCAAAACATCTTTGTACAGCTATAAGTTAACACATTTAATGTGTTAAATTTTCAAATGTTCAATCGAGAGATGTGAAACTTTTACATAATTATCTGAGCCGTCTGAATCTAGACGAAACACTTAAGTTTTTGATAAGATATCTTTGTAATGTGTAATTCTGAAATAAAAGCCAATTTTCAACTATATAGTAATTTTATTTAATCACTCAATTACATTGACACACAAGAAGCAAACCTAAACTAGAAACATTGGCCCGAAACTCACATGTTATGTCATAAAAATATGCAACTATCCACCCAGTTTAAAAAAAATACTATCGACACACACCTACATGGGCAGATGGGCACTCTTGAAACGTCAGAACCTAGGTAAAAGGTTCTAATTGGTCGTTTGCCATGGAGGAGAAGAACTGGCAAGGAACTAAATGGATCTATAGTATATTTGAACTAACAAAAGTTCTAAATATGGCAAGTATTTTTATTTTTTTTGTTATAGTTCAGGAAATAACAAATACCACTGATTTATTACTAATACATACTATTTTGAAAACGTTATTTCGTTTGACGTTACAAATAAGGCTGGGTTTACACTAATAC
The DNA here is from genome assembly GCA_947578425.1 of Eugnorisma glareosa. Classification (NCBI taxonomy): domain Eukaryota; kingdom Metazoa; phylum Arthropoda; class Insecta; order Lepidoptera; family Noctuidae; genus Eugnorisma; species Eugnorisma glareosa. The sequence continues at coordinate 4,796,339 of OX387984.1, forward strand.
ACCGCACCTCTTTCACAGTATCTACCATTTTAGTGATGTTCCACTGGTTCTCAGACCAACCAAGTGCGGTGAAAATCCTTTAAACGTATTTAGCGGTGTACTTTTTTAGGGTTCGTTAGACAAATGGTTCAAACGGAATGAATAAAACAATATTTGAAAGGCATTTTAACGTTGAATTGATATGATATTATGTTACCAAAGTATCTACTCTATTTTATTTACTTAATTATTTAGAAACCATGTTGCCAATATAACATATTTTAAAATTCAACGTTAAAATCCCGTTCAAAGTTTTGTTTTAATCGCCCCTGCGTTCCTATACACCCCGTTTTACCCGATAACATTGTTTTTATTAACATTCTATGAAAAACAAATTAAGTTTTCCTGTTGAGTGTAAATTAACCTATTAATGAACTTTTAAAATATTGTTACTATATTGTTTGGTCCTACGGAACCCATTGTGTATGAGTCCGACTCGCACCGGGCCGGTTTTTTTAAGCAGCACATACGACGTGTGAACCCTACCGCGTACTGTGATAAATATTGAAGACTTGGTAATAATTAATTATTTTGCCCAATTTAAATTGTCCATTAGTCATAATTCCATCATTAATTATCACTCGGTCCTCAAAAATTAAAAAACGTTCAAGAATGGCAGAAAAACTACTAGCGGTGAGTATAAAAAAAACCAAGTGCGACTCGTACTCACACGTACACAGGGTTCCCAAGCAGCAAACAATATTATAAAACATTTTGAAGGCTCATTCGTATGTTGTATTGTATTACATTCAATTCATTACTGCTGCAGTTTGATGAAAAAGTCCCATATAAACATCGAATCTTATTCAATCCAATTGTCCGTTGAAAGTTTTTTTACGTTCTATAATCCTAATTTTTTCGGTATTTTCCTCCTCTTACTTTAGAAACTAGACGGGGGGGAGGGGGTACACAAATTTTACCACTTTGGAAGTGTCTATCTTTCAAAAGATTGACTTTGTAAAAAATGGTTTTAGGAACCTCAATGTCATTTATAAAGACCTATCTATACCCGCACGTATAGGTTTGATGACCAAAAGATTTTTTAGTTTCAGTTCCATATATGGGGAACCCCCCTTAATCTTTTTTTTTGTATAAAATTCGTAAAGCGGTTCACTGAATAAATACACCAACCAAGTTTCAACGGTGTAGTCTAATAGTTTCGGAATAAAGTTGTTAGTGACATTACGGACGGACAGACAGACAAACATGACGAATCTAGAGGGGTTCCGTTTTTTGCCATTCGGCTACGGAACCCTAAAAACCAGCTACGTCCTCCCGCGTCTATCTGCCTGTGTGATTTTTATTCTCCCCGCATACCTTTCATCTGCAAATTTCTCGTAAAACAAATCTGGTGATTGAGGTCTTTCCTTCATAGCTCTTTTTAAACTTTTTAATAAATAATATTCGCACAGAGATTTGTCTTTTTTGGTATGTTTGGAAGTGGCTGTAAAGGTTGTATCCAGCCATGCGTCGTAATATGGTTTAGTCTGGGGGTCAACGGATGCCGGGACCCATCTTGCTACCTCTGTCAGTGGACAAGCAGGTTCTAATGTCGCAAAATCAGGGGATGCGTTTCGAAACCTTCTGCTTCGCCTACGCTCCGCCGGCCTCTTACGAACAACCTCCGGTGATGGTTTTTCCTCCATTTTTATGCTCTCTTTACTAGGCTTACCCTTAATCGTTCTTGCTGTAGGTAGGTTAGGTTTAGACTTTAATTTCAAAGGAGTTGTTTCGGTGTATTTAGAAACTTTTTGTTGTTTCTTTATTATAATATTTTCTCCAGGGATTTTTATCTCTAAAGGAGTAGAGTTTATATGATCCACGAAGGTAACCGCTTTGAAAATCCTCGCGGTGTCGGTCTTCGACACAACGGTTTTTATAATAGGCCTCCTTTGCTTCGGCGAGTTTATTCTCCAGCGGGGTCTTTTATCCGATTTTAAATTCTCCGGTTTATTCTCAGGAATGCTATCCGGTTTTTTATCAAGATCTGATTGGCCCGATGGTGGGCGGAATTGTTTTTCGTTTATGCTCAATGTTTCTTCAGGCAGCGGCTTAGTAGGACTTTTTACTGTAGAGAAAAAGTGCTTAAATTAAAAGAGTATTTAAGGTTTTACCATACAGGTACGCGAGCCAAGCCGCGGGCAACAGCTAGTCTTGTATACAACAAGACTAGATGTTGCCCGCGGCTTGGCTCGCTTTTTGGTCGGAAATTATCCCACGGGCACGTTGTAAATATAGCCAATGGCACTCTGGGATAATGTAGCTTTCTATTAGTGACAGAATTTTCAAAATCGGTTCAGTAGATCCAGAGATTACCCCCTACAACCTCACAAACTTTACCTCTTTATAATATTAGTATAGATTGGTACGAGCTAAGAAAGGCCTATAGGTATTCGGCATTGAGTGAAGAAGCTGATTGTCGCGGGTTGTCATGGGACTCATCGGACGTTAGACAGAATGTTAAAGGTACAGTACCTAAAAAAAGAGCTGTTGTTTCCTACTATACTGCAATACCTACACGGTCAAAATGAATGGTGCAGCTGATTTTTTTTTAAATAACCTTTGACAAATTACTATGTGGGGAGGCTCAGAATGATGTACTGAATACTTGGTAGCAGTTCTCGCGTCGGTGACCCTGCCACCGCGTATATAGACCGCAGTATGCGACGGGTTTCTAAAGGGGTGTAAAAAGACCCTTAACCTTTCGTATGCCGAGTATATACTTAGACACAATTAAAAACCTATTGTGTCTCGCGTGGATCTACGTTCCGGCCACACGAAGGGTTAACGAAGCCGAAGGGCACTTGTTCTCCCCGTCATTGCAATCATTTATTTGTTCTAGTCCTAGACCTGGGAACCTTCTAGTTACGGAGATATTGGGGGTCAAATTTACAACTTTTTGACAACTTTTTTTTTTAATACTTGTTTTTAATACAAGATTTTTAATTAAACCACCTCCACGGCCCCCGTACTATTCAATGCATCCATCAGCACAGTGTTTTGAGTACGTTACATTGAGTTTTACGGTAAAACGAGATGTTTAACCCCCAAAAATAAAGTCGTTTCCCAGCAATAATTTTTGCGTAAAGTTACTTAGTTTGATGTACATAATGCTTGGTTGACGGCTTCGTGAAGGGTCCTGTTTATAGTTGTAAATAAACCGTTTTAAACCAAAATCAGTGGTTTAAAACCCGTTTTAAATTTGTTTAAAACGGTTTAAAACCACGACCACGTGGGCCGTACATTGATTACGAATTACTTAAAAAAATAGTTTAAAAGGCTAATTGAAATCATTTACCATTTTTATTAATATATGTGAAGTCATATATCATATTTATACTACTATTTAGGATTAGACACTGAAAACAATCATGTTTTGGGTATTTATTAAAATAAAACGGCAATGCCGCATTTTTATTTTTCACTTTGCTACCAAAATCGCAACGGGGAGAGATGGGGCAGGTAGGGATCGATTTTATGTTTGTCTGTCATGTTAATGAAGGTTATTTTAAAACATTTTTATTTTATTTTCCTTTTATATATTCTAAATCAGGAAGGAGGTGTGGTCTAGATAACTTCGTGTAAAGCCTCAGTGCATTCCAAAAAAAAACATTCTAAACCATATTAAACCGCTAAGTGTGGTTTTAAATCGTTTTAAACCAAAAAGACGGTTTAAAACAAAATGGTTTAAAACGTTTAAAATCCGTTTTGCATCTCCCTGTTACGCCCTGTATATATTTATCTATTCTAACCATGAAAACGATACCTACATCATCATCCTAGCCTAGCCTTTCCCCAAGTATGTTGGGGTAGGCTTCCAGTCTAACCGGATCCAGCTGAATACCAGTGCTAAGAGGTATCGTATTACCTAGTCTAAACTGGGTTGTGGAGGTCAGACAGGCTCCATGTAAAATTATGATATTTAGCTGCGTCTGATTAGACTGGAAGCTGACCCTAATATATATAGGAAAAAGCTAGGCAGATGCATAGGATAAGTAAGCATAATCAGCCTATAATGTTCCCACTGCTGGGACACACGGCCTCTTCTCTAGAGAGGGAATGGGCTATAACCCACCACGCGGGCCCAGTGCGGGTTGGTAGATGTCACATGTCTTCGAGTTTATGGTTCTAGGACATGCCGGTTTCCTCACTATGTTTTCCTTCACCGGTGATGGTGATGATATTTAATTTAAAATACATACCTGGGTCTGTAGGCACTCGTATAGATATCGGAGCATTATAGCCATCACTGTTCAAAATTACCTTGCCCCCTTTGCTACTCTTATACAAACTCAAATGATCACTTTTATTTAAAGGGACGTTGTATTTAAAAGTGTATTTATCCCGAATTCTTTTTCGTATTTCCGAAATCGATTTTCCCATTAGGTTTTTGTAATCGTTCTTCCGTGGCAAATCATTTTCGGCGGTCTCGTAGATTGTATATTTAGATTTGGGGTACTCGTTGTTTGTTTTTGTTCTATCAATTTTGAGTCTCATTTGTTCTGATTTTTTGTTGGTTGCTGTAATTTTTAGTTCTCCGGAATCACCTCGTTCGAGATGGACTGCTTTCCTAATTCCTTCACTATTATAGGATTTTTTCGAATCGCCGCTGTCTTTTACTTTGTAGTCTATTTTTTTATCGTTAAACTCATTTCTTTTGATCTTTCTGTCCATTTTCGCTTGAGAATTTAGAATTTAAAATATAGTATTTTGATTAAAATTAAAATAGGTCCATCACGATGCCACCTGGATTGTGACCAAAGGAGTTGTTTTTTTCAGTGACATCACTGACGTTTCTGAGGAATTGTCTCTGGATATTTTTTTGAGGTTTCATTCTTCAATATCAGTTAACACTCAATTGTAAATTACTTGAGCACAGAAGCACTTGGGGTAGTCCACAGCTGGTCATAGGAAAAAGCCCTATGACCAGCAGTGGACTACCGACGCCTCGTCAACTCGAAATTAAAGTGCTTTCATTTTTTAACAATGTTAATCAAAAGCTCATTTTTTCTACTTCTGTTTCTTTCTTTTCGCTATATTTCGAATTCATAAACGAAATAGTTTTGTTTTTAGAACACATTTTGATATAGGTGGGGAAATTTTGTTATTGCATTCGAGACGGAATTAAGTTATTGGTACTTTAAAGTACTTATGTACTTTAAAGTACCAATAACTTCTTAAAAAGTTTATTTTATTACGTAAAACAACATAGTGTAAACTTCAGGTTCATATATTTACAATATTCTCCATAAAAATAGCAAGCATGAAACATTTAAAAATCATTTTACCTCCAAGTACTGAAAATTAAGATTCTAAGTTGCTACTTAAAATCTTCAAGTCATAATTAATCAGGAATGCCTCAATCGAGACCACAATCATGAATATTTGTATAAATACGTGTTAAAACAGCACGCAACGCGCGAACAATCTATGAAATATGACATTTCGGTGCCCCCGCGCTATACTAGCGCCTCTAGCGGCGATTTCATACGCGATAGCCCCCAGTAACCTGGAACCTTACGCTTTACCGATGAAGATAAAAACCTATTAAAGTTTGACAGATTGTAGTAGTTGATGTGCTGGCGTCTGTACAAGAAATAAATAATTGAACGATATCAGCAAAAAGGTGTGCTGAATAGCTGCTAATTAAGTTACGTTATACTCTATAGCGTGATTTTGGGATAGTAATTCAGCACTTATAGCCATAAAGAAAAAAAGATTAGAAACTTTTCAAAAACCATCAACTAGAAAGAAAATAAACGTCACGTCACCTACTCGATTAGGAAACATTATTCGAAAAAATGCAATAAAATTAAAAATGCTTCTTTCAATATTTCACAAATAATAAAAAAAATGAGATCAGCCCATAGATCGCTTGCTATTTTGATCAAACCGTGACTACCTAATTCTGAACATGGAAAAACGAAAAACTCCGGTGATGAAGTCTAACAGCACATCTGAGGCTAAGAACAATGATAGTAGTGCTCAGGAACATAACAAAAAGAGTAGGAGCAATGCTGAGTTTCAGGCTAAGATTACAGTCACAGGCGGGTTTCAGCCTCTGAAAAGAAGAGGGGTCTATGTAGAGAAAAAAATGATAAAAATACCAATCAATATTGGGGGGATTCGAAGCACAGATGGTAAGAAAATTTGATACTTATCATCTACACCAAGAGGTAATATTGGATGTAGGGGGTAATCTTCGGAGCTATTGATCAGATTCCGAAGACGAAGACCTCAAGGCGTGCCTCGAAAGATCCTCAAAATCGGTATTCATAGTAGTCATATTAAAAATTATTGAGGTCCTTCGAATGAGTGGGAGTCGAAGTGATACTTCACGAAAACGTCATTATTTGGAGGAATATTCCGTTCGTTATATTGGTTATGCTTATTTTGAGAGCAGTTTGTGAGCGCGTTATCTGTGGTTCTCAGCTTGAAGTGTCAACACTTTTCAAATGAAAGTAGAACTTATTTATACAAACCCTTATAATTTATCCACTTGAACCCAGTGATATTTTTTTGCTTGAACCGAAAACCATGCCCTGGGCAAAAAATATGGTGAACTTGAGAAGTGGATGGCTTGCGAATCTATACATACATAAAATATTGAAGTGTCTGTTTGTAATGTCAAAATAACAGCTATAAAATGAATGCGGAAATATATACGGCACATAAAAAAGAAACACATTTTTTCCATTTTTGTCTGTCTGTTTGTTCCGGCTAATCCCCGAAACAGCTGGACCAATTTTGACGGGACTTTTACTGGCAGATAGTTGATAGCTGAAAAATAATTAGGGTTTCGTGCAAAAAAATTGAACCCTTGAAATTGGTAACAAAATTCGATTCAAAAAAGGAAATAATACCAATTTTTTTTTTAATAATTTAAAATAATTTAATTTCACGCGACCTTCGTTCGCGTGAAATTCCAAGTTCCGAAGTTAGGTTAGTTAGGTCGAAGTTCCAAGTTTTTTTTTTAAATACTTACATGTTTATAATGTAATATTTTTACTTTAAGCACCCCCATGTTCCCCGTATTATTCAATCCATCCCTCAGCACAATGTTTTGTGTGCGTTACATTGAGTCTAACCGCAAAAAGTGATATTTCACCCCAAAAAAAAAAGGCGAGGTGGGTATATTTTGACATTCGTAAACAAGTCACGAGAGTAACTTGTTTACGAATGTCGCGAGAGCGAGTATGGGAAAAGTGCCAAACCCCCCTTTTTCGCCCCCCTTCCTATCGTATCTCGGAAACTAAGAGGCCCATGTTCTGTTTTTTTACTGATTCGTATAGAGGAGGCTCGGAAAAGGAAAGACCATTTTTCAAAATTGCCCCCTTTGCCCCTCTCCCTATCAGATCTCGGAAACTAAGAGACCCGTGTTCTATTTTTTTACGAATTCGTATAGAGGAGGCTCGGAAAAGTCAAAATCATTTTTCAAATCTCCCCCCTCTCCCCCATCGTATCTCGGAAACTAGCACACATAGCAGCTTTCTGATTTTTTGCTAATCTTTACTATTGAAGGGAGTTGAAATTTGTATACCCTCTCCAACCTCCCCTAAAATTGAAAGGGCTGTAACTTCGTAAAGTTTTGAGATATCCGTTATGTGTTTGAACAAATATTATAGTAGGCGTCGAAACCTGCGTGGAGCGAACCTGGGAGACCTTTTTTAAAGGAAAAAAGGTCTGAGTTAGTATTTTTTGAGCGAGGTGCTTGCAACTCGCGCAAACACGCAAATACTAGTTATACTATATTTTAATATAAGTTTCTTTTCTTTCATTCATTTCAGTGCGAGCCAATTCACAAAGGATTCTTTCTCGCCGCATTCGTCGTCCTGACAAAAAACGTTTCCTGGCAAATGTACTGACACTGCTTTCAAAATCCACCAATGGCACCCAATGCTCCGACCCAAACAGTAATGAGCAACTCAACACTGAGAAAACAAAACACGGGGTGAAGAAAAACGGAGAAGAAGAAGTTGCCTTCGATGATCGCGTCACATCCCCAATAGCAAGAAGGAAAACCAGATACAAATCTAAACATTTAAAAAACCATGTCGATGGCGAAATCGATTCGCTTATAGTTCTGCAATCAACTAAAGAAATTATACAAACGCCTTCAAATAATTCTGAATGCGTTTCACCATTAAATAGAAAAGCAGTCAGTACTTATATTGAACCTGCACATATGGATTGGGCAGCACCGTATCCACCACCAGATCGTCAGGATTTAAACACCACGCCAGCAAAAGCATCTCATAGTAAAAGAGCCAGGCTGACTTCGAGCAAAGAAGAAACGGGGTTTGAAGCAAATCGAAATGACAAAAACATCTACAATTTCTTCGTGGACATTCTTAAAACTACTTTAAGTGTTTGTGGTGAAACACATGACTCAGATGGACGACACATAGGCATGAATTCATCAAATGTCTCTCTGGTAATCGACGAGGTTGTAGCCGAAAAACTAAAAATGAAGAAAATTAAGGACAACGAGTTCAAGGCGAAAATTAAAGAGAACGAGCCAAAGGCCCCTGAATTGTACATGCCACGTTGCAATTCCACGTGCTACTACAGCGTTATGCCATACGAAACACAAGAGTGGGGCGAGAATTTCAAGCCAGAGTTTAGCAAGCAATGTAGGGTAGAATTAACAAAAAAAAGAAAAAAACAACGAATAATGACTAATTCCTTTCAATATAGGGCAAAATCAGCCACTACTAGTAACAGGTCCAGGCCAGAACCAAATAAGCCGATGTATAAAACAACAAGCATGCCAGTGCCGCCGCCCAAAAAAATGCCAATCAAAATAAAAGCGAATAACAAAAGGGACTTCATACACTCAATAAAACAGGAGTTACAATTTGCTAAGGAAGAGGAGTACGAAAAGCCAAATTTTTTCCAAGCTCTCAAAACAATAGCGAAAAACAAGAACAAACAATCAGTAAATTTCCGAACTTACAGAAGACCTAGCGATGACAATGTCTGCCAACTTAGTAGTCGAAGAGTTTTATCAGCTAAATCTAGCTCAAAGAAGCAACTTAAGAACCCTGAAAGATGCCAAATTGCAGAGGTGCCTAACACTCTTCAACCGAATTTCTCATATTACAATAGGCAAGCACCTATTACTATTTATGAGACATCCAGTGAAGAATCAATTCATTCCAACTATTCTTTAGAAGTTATTGGTTATGAAGAGACAGTAGTTAAAACCCATACGCCAGCGCTGCATCCGCCTTCCTTGATGCAGTATGATTTACCTTCGTTTGACTTTAGTGACAACTGACAGCAGTTGCATTGTCCGAGTAGTTACATGATGATTCAACGGAATCATGTGTTTGATAATTTTTTGCGATAATATAAGCCGATAAAATGCCGGAAAGTACAAAAGAATAAAACAATTAATCATTATTTTTGGTTTTATTTGTTCCAAGTTCCTTTCTGGTAGTGGACTGACCACCGAGTACGATGGCTAGATATAACCCTACCAGACCCGATTCAGCGTGTCTTTTGCTGTCCTCCCCCAGCGACTCCCTAAGCCTGGACTTGGACTCCAAACGGGGTGCCCTTAGTGTGTTGTCAAGTTTTATGCCATTTACTCCAGGCAGTCCGGTTAAGCAGCCGACTACCTCCTAAGTTGATTTGCGAGATGCCTTCATGTGAAGAAACGTGCATCAGGTAGGTACACCGAAATCCGTCCTTTATTGTGTGTGGAGGAGTTTTGCCATTTGGGTAGACGTGTAGATGGCTGATGTAATAAAGATTTGACCGTTTGGTGGCCAAGGTTAGGTCAAAGGAACCAGGGCCATCCAAAAGTGCGTTTAGTTGATGATGTAAAAGTCGCGGGAAGCATCTGAATGAGGGTCTTCAAGGAAACGGAGTGTAGGGCAGAAGAATGGAGAGGCTAATACGCAGCCGTGGATGATTCCAGGCTGCAGTAATGATGATGATGGCAGCTATAGCTACCCACCTAGTGGTTAACTCGCTGAGGAGAGGAAACGAAGGCTACCTGGGTGGCCTACAATGACGTCATAAAGCAGGAGTAATTCTAGAGTGGGAAAGAGATAGCGCTAGACAACATGTAGGTATAGTTCTGTCTCTTTCCCACGCTGGAATTACTCCTGCTTTAAGACGTCATAGTAACGCGCCTGTCGACCAACATTGGTGAAGTGCCGAGCATTGAAACTATGGCAACCAGAGCGCGTTTGAAAAACTTAAATTGACCCCTTTTAAACCAGTTAAGACAAGATTTTTTTTCATAGCCTCTCAAGTATCTCACTGCTGGGCACATCCCTCCTCTTTCTCCTTCGTAACCTCTCTATCTTGTGCGATCTCTGGCCATTTTCGCCCCGTAAACACGATCAGATCGCCACACCACCTTCCCCGCGGTCTACCTCGACGGCGATTTCCTCCATCAGGTAACCAGTAAGTAAACCCTCGTACGCGGATCCTGTTGTTTATGCCAGTGACAACGGGGTCGTCAAGAAAATCTGAAACGTCTGATGTAGAATTCTAAGGCCCGGGGACGGGAAAACAACGGGATGAGCGAGACGATTGCGGAGACGTTCCAGAACTTCATTTTTGTAAGTCCACAGGAAATGCCCATCAGACTAAACAACTTTTGCTAAGACGTCAGTCCTTAATATGTTATAGTGTCGCTGGGCTTTGGAGTTCCACAACAGGTGTTCCAGATCTTCAAATTTATTCTCACAGCAGAAAATGCTCTTCACGTGGAATAATTTTTGCTATGGCACGATTTTATATCTCTTATACTTTAGCTGGTCTGTTGCGGTTCTGCATGAGGTGTTCCAATTTCCAAAATAAATTATAGCCTATATGTTGCCCAGACTTAATACCTATACAACAAAATTCGCGATCCGAAGAGGTTTCTACGGAGCGAGTTGCAGCCTGATGTTCTCGAACAGCATCAAGTCTCTCCTGACGCTCTTCGGTAGATTCTTGGGATCTTATGATCCTCAATCTTTTAGTACCTTTGGAACGTTGGGAAAGATTTGACCTCTTTCTAGGCATGGTTATAGTTTTATTCAGAAGATACCTGATCAATTAAAATCTAAGTGACTGCTTCCTTGCGTTACCGAGTAGGTTACCGTGTCACGAACATAAATGGAAAAGCAAAAATTAAACACTCAAATAACATAAGCCCGAAGGCATATTTATTCGACAAAATAAAATAATAAATGGGAGTTTTGGCCAGTAGAGTCAAATTTTCAATGATTCATCGAATTTTCATCGAAAATCAGTCCTAAACTGTTACCGCCTTCAGCGCGTGGAGGTACTCCCATCTTATGTTATTTTATAATTATACAGTGAAATTAGTGATAGCTTTGATTTCCACATCAGGTGTTCCATATCTTCAATTTTTATACGTCAACAGAGAGTGCTCATCAGGCTGAACAACTCTTGCTGAGACGTCGTTCCTATATTATAGTGGAGACGTCATTCCTATAATGCACACTATAATGTAATAGCGTAGCTGGGCGCTTGGAATTCCACAACGCGTGTGCCAGATCTTCAATTTTTATACGTCAACAGAGAGTGCTTATCAGGCTGAACAACTTTTCCTAAGACGTCGTTCCTATATACAGCGTGTAACAGAAAGGGTATAATCATATGGAATACTGTGGTACGGACCATCAAACTGAACAACTTTCTCTATGGGACCACCATCGAAATCGAGTAGGTATTGAAATTTTGTATAGGACAGCTGATTATTTTTTTATGCTGCTTAACCGGACTTAATATCCGGACTATCATTTTTGACAGCGCTTACGGTGATATTTATTTGGGCCATGGTCGGTGTAATCGCAAGATGGCGCATGTCATGACGTCATCTATGACGATTCAAGGGACATCAATATCGCGCTCACGGTAATTCGGAACGGGTTTATGGACGCTCAAATCGATTACAGCGTAATTCGGAATGCGGCCTGACTAATGCTGATGTTATTTGGGTAGACTCGCAACCAGCGTGGGTGTGTGACCAGCAGGGCTATTGCGTATCTCTGTTGACAGTTCATAGTGATCATCACTTGGCGAGTTTTGATATACAATGGCCGTTCTCGTTGGGTTCAATTGAGGCTACCCGTGCAGAACTGTCATTGTATATCAAAACTCACCAAGTGATGGTCACTATGAACCAGTGCCGTATTTATATTTATTATGAGTGTAGGCCACTTTATTTCCGCCGCCGTTCTAAAATAATAGGTAATTTTCCATTTGTAGGAAGGAAATACAATTAAATAAACAAATAAATTCAGAAAGAGTCATTAAGAAAGAGCGAGCGAAGCGAGCACGAAATTTTTGGCACATGCCGTACTTTGCCGACTAATGCATAACAGTTTCAGAATAAATCAGTAAATTGGACTCCAGAATGCAATCTAGAGCGACCGAAACAAGCTTGAAAAACTTAGCAGTCCTTCACGGATTTGTATAGATTTTATTTTTACTAACTTAACATTGTACATTTTCGACATAATTACGCATATTAAAAGTTTTTGAACAATTGAGAGAATAAAATGCGAGAGTAGCGAGTTCGATAACTAAGCAGCCCGCTTCGGATAGATTAAGTAGGTTTTCTTTCGACCACTAAGCAATACAAATGAGAGAAGCTACTTGAATATGAGGCCGCAAGCTAAAAAATAAATAGTGCTTTTATCAACAAGTTGAGGCAATTCTCGTCGCCCCAGGCCAAAGCCTTCTTGGCCTAAGGGTAAAGAAATACGCCATTGCTTGTATCCACAGTGTCCACGCAGGTAAAACCGTGGTAGATAAAAAATAATAAGCCTGTAAAACGTTAGCCTGTTTCATCACGAAAATAACAAACATATGTCACTACCAGGATCCAGCAGAATATCAGCGTCAGGTGCATGCCTGACACATGCTGAGCTGGACTCCCATTTGGTGCAACCTTGAGGCGCACACCGCACCATGTTTAAATACTCTTTTTTGATTAGAAGTTTGTCATGGTGTTACTACGAGTATACTTCTTTCGTTTTCCTTTTTGTGCATTGGCACCTTGTTTTATAGGTAAGTATTTAAACAATATTCATGTAAGTTGTATCATTTAATTGTGCTTCTGTGCGTTGTGTCTTTTGTGTGCACTAAATAAATGGTTTATCTATCTATTTAACTATATCACACATTCGAAGTCGTAAACTATTCAACCGATTTTGCTGAATCATTTGAAACATCATTCAATAAAATGATCTGTCCGCGGCCGCGGTGGTCACGCAGACCGGACGAGGTACGTAAGACAATTCTAACCCTAGGGTAAACTAGGTTCCTGCCAGGGTTGCGGGACTGTTCGAAAGAGATACCGCGGCCCTGAAACACAAAGGGCAAAGGACACATGGATACATGGATGGGTTTTAGTCAGTAAAAGTCTGACACTCCCTCCTGCTCAGCGCAGAGTGGGAGGGGTTATTTGATGATTTCCCATCGGTAAAAAAAAAAAGGGTAAACTAGGGTTATATATTTTTTAAGGTCTTGTGTAGAACATCAGACTATCGGCCCCAATTAGGGTTGTGGGCATGCCCACAACGGTAAATAAAATAGTAGGTAAGTACAATAACAGTAGGTATTTAATGTATTAGTTAAAAAAACCAAGAGAAAACCAGTGAACTTGTCTGACTTTTTATCCTCTGAAATCGAGTGGGCGTCCTAAAATCTGCCGCCCCTAGGCCGCGGCCTATTGACAAATCCAGGACTGCTATTAACTGTCAACAGAGGGAGAATAGCCCTGCTGAGTACGAACGTGGACGGCTTCATCCAAAATCCTTAGTGTTTTCACTACTTCATCATCAAATGCCTGGCCTTTTTCCAATTATAGGTATTAGTGTTGGCTTCTACGTTAGCGCGTTAAGCCGTTCCCATTTGTAGATCGTCCGTCAGTGGCCCAGTGGCTCGAAAATCTGAGGTGTACCTTATAGTATACCCACATATTGGCACTTATCCTTCGGGGACCGGTCCGGTCAAAATGGACATAAAAATAGGGGTACCTACTACCTACCCATGCATAAATTCCCAAGAACTTTAATAAATATTAGAATCGCTGTTTCTCAAATATGGTGAAACTTAGGGAGAAAAGTGTCAGGATAATTCTTACCAGACTACGGCGAAGCCAAAAGGAAGGGTTATGATTTTAGCAGTTTATGTATGTTCCTCCGTAGCGCCTAAATTATTCATCCGATTTGATGAAGGTGTCAATCGATTTGTTATTATGGCCCGTGTAACATAGGCTACAAACCAAAAAAAAGCTGCATTTAATTAGAGCGTGATTTTACAGTAGTCCGTCACAAATTCTTGTTTACGTAGTCGGGTTATAATTTTTATTTTTTAACTTTATTTTTTATTGTAGATAATTAAATGCTCTACAATTTTTTTACAGCTATTTTTCTCATAAAACTAACCGTTTCGCTAAAAAAAAAAAAAAAAAAACCCATTTCTGTGGACTTTGACCTTGCATTTTTTTTTTGCACACATGGCACCTACCCCTCGATGGGGATTTCTTACAATTTCATCTCATTGATATCCCTAACATTCATGTTTCAGCTTCTGGAAATTTATGCAAGGGTCAATGTCTATTTTGACCCCGCTTTGTAAGCTTGACGTCACATTACAAAAAGAAAAACAAAAAATAAACATTTCCATTATTTAATGATCAACATTTAACTTGCCTATTACAGCCCAAACTATGAATTAGGCAAGCTATAGCGTACTTAACTATAAAATAAATAATAGCAATTTTAATACTGAATTATACAAACAAAAATTTTGTTTACTAGTTTCAAAAACTCTGGGAATTCGCGCTTTACACGACCACGACTTTTGGCCGCAGAAGCTTCGGCCAGGAAGAACGTTTGGGTTACTATGACGTCATAAAGCAGGAGTAATTCCAGTGTGGGAAAGAGACAGAGCCATACAGGTCGTCTAGCGCCATCTCTTTCCCTCACTGGAATTGTTCAAGTTAGAGGCCGGTCATGCGACAATTCGTGGTGGTGACTACGTAGCGCGTGAGGTCCAATGATATTATAAATAAAAAGAGGTAGATATCGCACTACCGCGCGCAATTGTTGCAGACAAATTCAGACAGTTGTCGTAATTTAACAACGCAACGATATTTGAACGCCGCCGCTCAGAATGAACGTAGCGTATCTTTCTTTATAATATCAGATCTTATTAGGTACCTAACATTAGTGAGGTCCCCTTGAAGATACATGCACACATAGGTACAGGGGGGTTACTATGACGTCGTAAAGCAGGAGTAATTCCAGTGTGGGAAAGAGACAGAGCTATACAGGTCGTCTAGCGCCATCTCTTTCCCGCACTGGTATTACTCCTGCCTGCTCTAAGACGTCATGGTAGGCCATCAGTATTCCTTCACCGTTCTTTTATCAGACTTGTCAGGTGTTAATTTACTTAACTATTGTTATTTTCCCTGCCAGTAAAAGTAAAAATAGGATAATAGATATTTTGAAACAAAGCAAGCTTATAAAATCTCTCTTGATATGATTAAATGACTTAGGACTCATAAAGTCTTGATGGTTTGTTTTACGTTCCAATATACCTACTTTCATATGCCTTCAGTAAAAAGCTGTTATTTTGGAATTAAAGACTCTTCAATTGTATCTATTTGTATAGATCTGCAATCAGCCAGTTAACGCACTTTTGGACTTGGCTCATGTTTATCAGTAGGAATGCTGAACCAATGACAAACAATTGGCACAGTGCAGTCTTCCGGCAGCTAATAATATTTGTATGATGGCTGATCTTTTTAGAGAGCTAAGACTTTCTGCTTTATATTTCTTACGCCAATTACTTACGAATAGGGACGATTCCTGAGTAAAAATAATATGATTCTATTTAGTCCGTCAGTTAGATTATCGAAAAATATTGAATACGTATTTTTTGTTTTATTAAATCAATGAAAAATTACGAAGTTTTAACGTATCAAATAATCGAAGTGGGGGCTTGTGACGTCACTTGTACGTAAAAAGTGTACATACAAGTGACGTCACGCGAGTTTCCGACGCACTGTATCGTCTTCATGTTTTGTTTAAGTGAAAAAAGAAAAAATACGTATCCAAAATTTTTTTGGAAATCTCTGACGGACAATTTTTTTTTTTAGTCATCTAACCTATTAACTACAATATCGTTGTTACGTTATCGCGTTATGTTCACGCCGGTAATCATCGATGTGTTAGGCATAGGTGTACTTAATAGTACACCTATATTTTCACCAGTTCTTTTTATGTTCCAGATATTAGGCGAGCCTATTGCCATCAACCGGGCACAAATCCAGATTCAGTGGCTGCTACTGAGAAATTCCTTATGGAAAAATTCAATAACACTGGCTATTCTGGGAATCTAACCCAGGACCACTTGCTCAGCAGACGCGCTGGCGGCCACTAGACCAACGATGCGGTATTTTATGAAGTACCTATTATAATTAGGGATCTAATTCTTGCTTGGTTTCAAATAAATACACATATTTTACAAAACACAATGGAAATCTTTAGAGTCATTATTTTTTCGCGTAACCTAAATATTACAAGTACGGTGATATCTAAGGATTAAAATCTTTGTTATTATGTCCGTTTCTATGAACTTTATAAAAATATTGTCTGTTTCTATGAATTATATTTATTAATACTTTTAAATCTAAAAAAATACGTCCTAATACTTTATTAATTACTTCGAATGCAAAGCTGACTTTTTTCTACCCATAATTTGATTGGAACTTAATCTATTTGAGACCAAAATAATAAACCTACCCTCATATAACACCTAAGAAAACTGTATTAATAATACCCCATTAATCGATGGCATTTCATACGCCCCTGAATTGTATTTTCAAAGCTTTTTGCGCGAGCGAGAGCAATCATCTAAAGCACTCAAGAGTATTAAAAAACCCTAGCATAAATAGTACAGATAATAAAATTATTTTCGGCAGTTTAATGTTAGCGACACCGATGCTGGAAAAGTTAAAAATGGATTTGATTTACAAAAGCTGTTGAAATTACAAATTATAGGGTGTAGTGCAATCCATCATAGACTTTCTATCGGCCGATAGTTTAGTCGGTCTCTAATCAGGGACCTTAGTCTGCTATTGCAATAGTGTCAGAATGGTCTATCATTGATTTAATAAGGCCCCTAGCCCACGGCGTATTGAAGCGCGTTCGAAACTCGTTTGACGTGCGTACAAAGGGTAATTCGTCTGCGCGGGGCCTTATTAAATCAATGATAGACCATTCTGACACTATTGCAATAGCAGACTAAGGCCCCAGTATGAACATGAAAATGCTAGTGCGCATATTACAACGTTTCGGTATCGGCCGATAAATCAGTTTGATGGGCTACACGATTGCCTTCAAACCAGACTATTCTATCGGATAGAAAACGGATAAAAAAGCACGCAACGCGTGAACTTTGTATGACATTGACATTTCGGTGCCCCCGCGCTACACTAGCGCCTCTAGCGGTGAATTCACACGTGATAGCCACCATTGTTTGATCGGCTGACTCTGTAAGCACTCTCTTCAAAAGCCGCCTACCAACTAGCAAATTGTTCGAGCGCAGTCGACAGACTATTGGTCTGATTTGCGCATTTCTCACCAACCCGACCGTTGTTTGATCTAGTGTGCGCGCAAGCAGTCTGACCCGACTAAACTATTGGCCGATACAAAGCGTGCAGTCCGCGGGGACTCTTCGGTGGTGGTTCAGAGCATTAAACTGATGACTTATCCAAAAGAAAAAGAAACGAAAAACAAACATGGACTTCTCACGCAAAATATCGCATTGGCCGACGCAATAAGGTATATGCAATAAATACAAAACTTTTTTTATTTCTTTAAAATGCCTTGTATTGGACCATAAAACATTGTGGTACACTTGTTTAATTCTCTAATACAACACTTATTTTACAATTTAATATTTTATTTAGCGTGTTTCTGGTGAAACGGAACGCAAATACAAAACGCATCGATTCCGGTAGTGACGTCAAAATCCATATGTCAAAGAAACACTTTTAATTGAAAAGTACTTCAAGTTTCACTAAGATTTTACTATAATAATGTTATTGCAATTTTTGCTTAACACATTCAGTGCCGGGAACCCACCTGGTGGGTTCACTCAAGTCGCACTTGGGATGCCAAGAACCCACCTGGTGGGCTCATTTTAAATGTAGGTTTTTCTTAGCGAATACAGAATCAAATAACGAAAAAATTAAAACAGTTGTATATTTTAACAAGATTAATAAGAATACGCCGTGGTTTCAAATTACAAGCATTTTTATTTTCAATAAATTTTCGACCTCTGCCTAGATGCCGAGAACCCACGTGGTGGGTCCTATTTCAGGGGTGAAAAACCAAAGGCACGATTTTAAATATTTTCTAAAAATAATTGTTTTTACATTTTAGGACACGAAAATGAGTTCATAATCGAGGCTTTTTAGTGTTCGGTATCAAAATAGACAAAAACTAATACTTATTATTGTGCGATTTAGTCTGCCTGCCCGTTTAGCTCTCACAGGCACTCACAGCTACATATTTCAGAAACTATTATCGCTACAGACTTGACATTTGGAATACATAATGCTAGCATTTTTCAATTGAATTGCCTAGACTACGATCCCCTTCGTGTTAGGTTTCTTTAAACCTCAAACATACAAAATGTCGATAAAACAAGCAAAAGCACCGACTTCCGAAAGTAATTTTAACTTTTTTGTATTTTGTTTTTAATTCGTTTTTTTTTTTGCAACATTTTATTAGTATATCGTATTTATATGCCGTGAAGTTTAAGCGAGCAAGCTCATCTCAGTGTGAACACGCACGATGTCGCACGAAGTACGGCAAGGGCACATCTACGATTTAAATCGATGTTGTATTTAAAATAACTGCACTACTTATGGTCGTTACCCTAACAAAATGTCATCAAATCCGTTTTTTGTTTGGTTTATTATGTTAAGATATCGATATCCATCACAGCTGCGGAGTATCGCTAGCTAATATAATCCGGTATTACAAGAGTTACTGGGTGGTTCACACAAAACTAACTGTCAAATAAACTACCTACAAATGCAATGTTTGTAATCATTCAAAAGTTTTAAAATGTTATTTATTAAAATCTAAAAGTAACAATAATTGCGACTACGTAAATTAATTAAAAAAAAAAAATGCATGAAAATCTCACAAAAGGTTGAACACCCCTGTCACGGGATCAGAGCGGGCGATTTTACTTTTTCAATTTTTTGTTATTTCTTGATTATTGCACTTCCCCTACCCTACTAGGGCATGAAATTACCCCCACAGATAGCAAATATAGCGATAATACCCCCTGAAAATTCTATTTTACCACTTATTTTAGGGTTTTAAATCTTAATCTCAAACCTAATGCCGAGAGCCCTCCAGGTGGGTTCACTTTACCGCAAACGTAATGCCAGTGACCCACCTGGAGGGTCCACTTGCAATATGTATGGTGGAATGGCACATGCGCACTATGAAACTGGGGTGGACTCGAATGTGTTAAATAAAGCACTTACATTTTAGTAAAACTAATCTACTAAGGGCAAAAAATTAGATTTAAACAAGGCAGATAGAGGTAAGTGACATCAAAGTCCTGACATGAATGGCCGCGATAGTCATGGACGTTTGAACTGTCGTAGAAAATTGCAGGAGTTTAATATTTCTTTTGTGCGACAAGCAGTACCTAGTTGAAATTAACTTTTAATTATTTTCTTGGGTTGATAGTACTGCATATTAATGATTTAAGTGAAAAAAAATTACATGCATATTCCCTATTAGCATGAATAGTCCAATATATTATTTTCGACCCATTTGTCCAGTTGGATGGTCTCACCATCAAAGAGGCATTGCGCTCATTCTGTGTATGAAACCCTTTGAAGGTGATTGCCATTTGTCTAGGCTCTTATGTACTACATGCAGGTTCATATTGACACAGCGATTGTCGATAGCGTCGCTATTGCAAAAGCTCTGGCGTGGTTGTGGTTTCATGTTCCCGGTTCACATTATCCCAGTAGCATTCCAATCCAGTAATCGAATTTAGCACTGGACTGGGATGGCGGTTGGTGGTGGCTGAACTGGATTTCCCAGGGTATAGATTATACCACTTGCGATCCAGAGCTGGATCAGATCACTGGACTGGAATGGAATAATGTAAATCGGGCATAAACACATTTTTACACCAGTCTAATAGAGAATCTCTGGATCGAATAGAGCGGCCGATGTTCGTCTATTTTTCCCCCTAGTGAACTCCGTCCGCCTGTAACTGTCGGCAGTCTCTCTCTCAATATAAACCTGCCCTTATGTCCAGCAGTTTCGTAATAAAATGGCAGTATTTGGTTAGAATCAACAGCGAGACTTCTGGGGCATACGGATACACTGAGAAGATTTTTATAAGAGTAACATTTTTGGTCTTTTAGAGGTCAATTTTTAAAAACCCATACAAAAAATAGGAACATTTATACATATAATGCACTTATTGACATATTTTTCGATGACGCATAATATGCGGGTATACTTAGGATAAGTATCTATATTATTTAAAGTTTTTAAAATGGCTACATGGTATTTTCGCCTCTCTTTTTTTCTATGTCAACAAGTGCATTCTCTCTCTTAATATTTCACAACCATAAAGAGAATCTTCGTAACACTGAACAAGATCGGCAACTCCGCATTTGATTACCAATTGCCATTACGGTGGATTTTAGTAAGGATTCAGATCATCTAGTCAAAATGTGGCGAAGTGGTGCTGGTCCTGTGCTGTGCTTATATGTGCTATGAGCTTAACGTTTTAACTACTTAGAGCGGTTTTTGACTAGCGTATTTTGTAGCGCGTCTAAGCTGGTACACGCGTATACGCGAGCTATATTACTCGATCGGAAATTCGCACGCGCGTAAACGCGCTTACACCGGCGTGTTTGTGAGGGCTGGGGGCCTAAACTGGCTATATTAAAAAAAAAAAAACTCTTAAACTGGACTTTGTGGTCGTAACCATAAAGAACATTTTACGAATTTAAAATTTTTAACGTGATTCATAATATGATTCTGTTAAAGCTTCCATTTTAGGCCCCCTGAACGGTCGCGCACGTTGCTAAACGATCGTACGAGTCACTCGTGAAACAAAAGGCGCGAGTATACACACACGTACACGCGCTTCCAAAAACGAGCTTACGCGCCGTAAAATACGGTTATTTTAATTCAGCTTCATACAAATATAATCAAACTCCATACTTTTATTCTTTACTTTAAGGTGGAAGCGCAAGGATAGCCCGCGAAATTCAATAGCTTTTTCATGAAAAAGGCACTCTTTGGGATTATATGAACTTAGAGGGTTGTATTGATGATTTGTATGATTGTAATTCTGTAACTCCATACATGTTACTGGCGCGATTCACATTTTCATCAAAATATAACCTGACACTGACCTGCAAATTGCAATAAACGTAAAAAAAAATAAAATTCGCGAGCTACCCTTGCGCTTCCACCTTAAAACACTGCTTTATCTACAAAACAGTACTTAGAATTTTTTAAGCAATGTAAGCGTTATTTAAAATATTATTTACATTCATTAATCTTCATACACTTTACATTTTGTACCTCGCTATATGGCAGCATCGCTAACGAAGCAGTCCGTTTGAACAAATGAGTGAAATTCAATACTGCAATCTTCTTTGGCATGGCTACAAGTACTGTATGCCCATCCTCCACTTCAAAAACATCAACTTGGAGTATCGGACACATCGAGAGTACCGGACAGTCAGACCGTTGCATAAAATTATATTGTTTTACTGGTTCTGTGTTGAAGATATCAAATTCGCCGGCTGAGTATGGAGCGTAGTAGATTCTTAACACTCCCCAGTTTGAGCCGACAAAGTAGACATCACCGTATGGCCGTATGACAATTATATCTCGCAGAGGACCATCAGGTACAGCGTGGTTCAGCACATACATCCATTGGAAGTAAACCCGCCAGTCTAATTGTTCTAAAAAGTTGTATTTCTGTAATTGATGGAGTAGGTTGGAGTCTGGACCGAGCGAACACCTGTAGGCAATATCTGTACCAACAATTGTGTAGATATCACGTTTGTAAGTAAGCACGTTGAGTTGTCCATCACTGAAGCCGAGAGACATAACACCATCTCCAGATTGCTTTAGGAATACAGCTCGTAGATTTTCATCAGCCAGACTGCATACAAATATCTCATCATCCAAGTTAACGAAGTACAGTGTTGTCTCGGTCAATGTAAACAGTTTTACCTTATCAAAGGTAGCATGGGTTCTTTCTCCATATGTTGTACTGTTGTGCTCTTTCCGAACCAAAAAACAGTGAAGATGGAAGTTTAATATAACAATCGCCTCATCATTCTCTGAGTATCTGGAGTAGTCGCCCGAAATAGTCCCGCGTTTGGATTGCTGTAAGGTTTCTATGTTATAGTAAACTATTGAAGATTTTTTGTGCACACCTAAAACTCCGTTAGTTAGTATTTCAAAGCCCCTTATCTCTTCGTCCAAACGCGAAGCTGCAGAGAACTCGTCGATTACCTCTCTAGAAACGGCTATGTTCTGCCATAGAGTGAGTGAACGGTATAAATTGTACCATAACAGTCCAGACTTGGCCTTTTTACGGGCGATTGCATAGACATTGCTGAAATCTTTTTTACAGTACCTAGCCCACAAATCATCACTTCTAGCCAGTCCGTCAATGATCCAAAGCCATCTTACACAAACTGCACGGCAATTCGTCAAGTCTTTCACTGGTAAAGAAATGAAAATTTTCAACAAAATTTCGGTAGGTAGAGACTGAATATTATTGCAAGTTATTTCACTGTCGTCTGACATTGTAATTGCTCTTTAGTGCTTCGGTGATAGGCTAGTGGACGGGTTGTTTGATTTTTATGTTATTTTCATTGTGAAATTTTGGTTTTTATTTCTTTTGCGCAGACACTCGTCGCACTCGGTCGGTGCAAACACAAACAAACGTTTTGCTTTTGAGTTTTTGACACTCACTCACTAATGTTTTTTTTCGTTTCGCTGTCACTGTCAGTCATTTGCTGCACAGATAAAAATGTGCTGCGTATAAAGTTTGCAACACAGATTCATGTTTGTTCGAGTCGAGTCGAGCATACTAGTAGTCAGCTTTATTACTGCTCACACTGTGAGCAGTAAACACTTAAACAGTGCTCACTGAGCATTGCTCAGCTGTGAGCTGTGCGTGCTTTTGTCCTTTTAGTTGGCAACAAGTAGGTTTTATTTGGAGGTGTCGATAAAACGAATCGTTTCCAGAGAGCATCACCATAGACAACTAGAGACACAGAATATTGTTTTGACAATTTCACAATTTGTTTGAAAACAAAAAAGTAAACGGTGAGCTCGTATCGTGAATTATATTATCATAACAACGATGAACGCATTTAAACAACTAAAAGATGTTAGTAACAACTTCGAGCAACAATTACGCAGTGTATCCACGGAGTTATTCTCATCCAAAATCGGAGAAACGTTCGAAGATGGGATATCAAAAAAGTTGCAAGATTTAACTTTTCTTACATCTAAATTAAGACTCTTACAAGCAAAACCACTGTCTAGTAAGTGTTGAAACATGTTTCCTTTGCTATGTTGATATTTTAAACATGCATGATTATTCACCTTTATCATAAATAAGTACTTAAATATAACTGTCGTAACGTTTACGTAAGTATACTACAGGTACACTTCTGTCTAACCTTTCGAAAAAGACAGGCGTAATAATTATGTCATGGACCTTCTTTTTCAGCACTACCACAAATCACAGAGCGTCCGAAATCAGAGGATTCTACTATCAACGAATATGGAGAACTTGCTCAATGTAAAGTTCTAGAACAGTACATAGTAAAGTCTCTGACACAGGCACATGCAGTCAAAGCTCTGATAACGACACCTGACCAGGATCTGGATCCTGAAATGATAGAACGAAAGGAGTAAGAGGCTTCTTTTTTTGTTTAATGATAAACAGAAGATTTACTGTAAATTCTACATATCATCACCACTATGAATGAATGATAATATATTGAATCTTTCTTTCTTTATCATTTGGTTAGTGCCTAACCTGGTGTTAGAGTTTTTAAGCTGCCCACCTCTGCTGCGGCCTCTGACTTGGCTTGTATATTGAACTAGCTGTTGCCCGAAGCTTCGCTCGCGTTTTGGTCGGATTTATCCCACAGGCACCTTGTAAATATAGCCTGTGGCACTCAGGGATAATGTAGCTTCCTATTAGTGTAAGAATTTTAAAAACCTCTTCAGTAGATCCAGAGATTACCCCTACATACAAATTTACATATTTTACCTCTTCATAATATTAGTACAGATGAATGAATGATAAAAAACATTTATTCTGTATATTAGTTTTCACAAATAGTTTTACATCTTAAATTGGCAGTTTGGTTCCACCTATAGCTCATTATAGGAGAACCCCTTTTGTGCTGTGCTTCCCTGGACTGTGGAAGTCTCAACTAGGGCTATACCCACGGTCACTATCCGCTTAATACCAGTCTTCCATCAGTTCCATCTGGCTGTTGGTCTACCAATACTTGTTCTACGGAAACTGAAATTCTTATCAGTTATCTAAATAGCTGTTGCCTACAAAACTGCACTTGCACCCTTGCACCTTGCTCAAACTGCAACCTGTATTATATGGCTCGCCGGACCCCGCACTTTTTCGTGTAATGCTTACAAAATAAATAAATAAAATAGCGTTCTATTCAGACAATAATACAAAATTAGTTCCTATCAATCTATACCTATTCTACGTCAGTTTCACCGTCTGTTTGCCTTTTGGCAAAGGCCTCCTCAAACTCTCTCCACCTTGTCTGGTACTTTGCTGTCCTTGACCATATATTTGTGTTGCCTACTGCCTTCTTCAACTCATATGCCCATCTTCTGAACGGTCTCCCTCTTTTGCGGTTCCCATCCCTTGGGTACCACTCCGTCATCACTCTACTCCATTTGTCCTTTTCCCTTATAGTATGACCTACCCATTTCCATTTTATTTTTTTCACTTTGACTGTTAAATCTTCAATTTTGGTTTTCTTTCTGATTGTTCTGTTTCGGATCTTGCCACTTTTTCGTTTGTTAAGCATGCTCCTTTCCATGGCGACTTGGCAGACTTCTCGTTTTTTTAAGTTGGATTTTGTTAGCGCCCATGTTTGACATCCATATGTAAGGACGGGTAGTATGCATGTATTAAATAATTTGGTTTTTATGGCGTAATGCTTAACCAGAGACAAATATGTCGATATCATACTCATAGCTCAAAAAGCCGCTAAGCTAAAGCGGTATTGGTCTGGCCGTGTCTGTTGTATGTCCGACGAGCTAGAAGGCGAAACGGTACCTTGCAGGACATGGCAGGACGAGCTGGACAGAACCAATGACCAGTGGTCCACATTGGCCCTGGATCGACCACTTTGGAAGACATGGCGAGAGGCTTTTGCCCAACAGTGGGATGACACTGGCTAACAGCAACTCAAATCTAGTCGATTGTATCACATATACACTAAGTATGACTACAGTACTGCACACAGCTCCATAGAATTTTCTTCGATCCTGGGCTAATTCTGGCTCTGTTGTGGTTATTTTGGTCCACAGCTCATTAGACATGCGGCAGACGTGGCCAGTCCAGTTCCACTTCAATTTGGTGGTGTGTACACGGTCGGTTAGTTTGACGCCTAGAATGCTGCGCTCCATTGCACGTTGGCCGACCTTGAGCTTGGACTTTTGAATGTTTTTCAAAGACCAAGTCTAGGATCAAAAAGAGTGAGGATTCCCTTCATAAGCTCCTTCATAGACCAGTAGCTCTTCAAGGCATTTTTGGTTCGTCTTGTGACTTCCGTGTCTTGCCTGGACTGGAAAGAGACTAACTGGCCCAAGTATAGATGTATTCATGGACATATTGCAATTCCTCAGCATTCACTCTGATCATATGCTTAGTGGTGTTTGACCTATCCAATTTCCTACCAATATTATAAATGCGAAACTTGCTAGGATGGATGGATTTTTGTTACTGTCTCACGCAAAAACTACTGAACGGATTTGGATGAAATTTAGCACACAGATAGTTTATAACCTGGATTAACACACAGGATACTTTTTATCCTGGTAATACACCGAGGGACAATTATCGAACTCCACGCGGTCGCAGCCTCGGGCATAAACTAGTCTAATAAAAAATTGTGTAATTCCAGAAATATAACCAAAAGCCTACAAGAGTTTCGTTACCAAGAGTCCCAGCTCCGCCACTTGAAAGCCGTGGAGGCTGAGAGAGAGGCAGAGTTAGCGGCTGTCCGGATGCAGTGGGACAGACAACTCAACGAGCTCCGGGATATTAGAGAAGAAGGCTATCAGTTCGAGGAGTATGATGTCTCGGATCCGCTTTATAAGTAAGTAACAAAATATTCCCTTATACAGGGTGACTTTTACTAGTGGGCGTGGACGGCCAAATCCGAAACTATGAGGAATATTGAAAAATGGTCAAAGGAGTCTCGAGCCCGATTTCGATGAAAACTAAAACTGCATCATTAGATTTTTGAAAAATCAATATTCCTAGCCAGGAATCGAAACCATTGATTTTGGAAAAAAAATACACTGTATTATTACACCATTCGATAGTGTCGCTAATAAGGATCAAATTCTGGGAAATAATGACAACTGTTTGCATACTATTAGGTTTTATCAAAAATGAACTCTTTCCTTTAGTTTGCCGTATGTAATTATTTCCCAGAATTTGATCCTTATTAAGTAAAGAAGAAAGAAATTCTTCTTTACTTAATACTAGCTGTTGCCCGCGGCTTCGCTCGCGTTTTGGTCAGAAAATTATCCCACGGGCACGTTGTATATTTAGCCTATGACACTCGGGGATAATGTAGCTTCGTATTAGTGAAAGAATATTCAAAATCGGTTCAGTAGATCCAGAGATTACCCCCTACACGTCACAAACTTACAAACTTTACCTCATTATAATATTAGTATAGATTTGCTTTCATATTTTTCCAGAAAACTCCGGTCAGTCGTTGACAAGATAGAACTAATGCGATGGTTGGTGGGCTGTCTGATCATCTCCCGTGGTTCCCGAGACTGGTTAGAGAACCCGGGTAGGACTGCACATCTGTTGAAGCTCGCTACTCAACCTAACAGCGTTAAAACCTTTTTAGAAAATGAATAGAGATAATCAAATAAATACATAATTATAAACTCAAGCCTTTTTTGTTTTTTTTTTTTTATTTCCTTTTATGTTTTCCAAACCACTGCAACTCCGCGTAGCATGACCACCGTAGAAACGGGTTTTGTCGACGGAAGAATCGACAAAATGACAGATCAACAAAAAAATCTGTCATTTTGTCGATTCTTCCGTCGACAAAACCCGTCACGGCTGTGCGCGCACACATTTACATCAAACTACAACTAAACTACGCCCAATAAGTGCACACATGTTTAGAAAACTGGCCTCGCTTTTCTGTTCGCAGAGTTCCGTCTTAACTTTTTTTTATTTGGTCTGAGCACACGGATAGGTATATTTCGGCAGTTATATTTATGTCCCACGTAAAAAAAGGCGAGTTGATTGTCACAAATCCAGACTGCGGAAGCTACTGAAACTTCCTGATAGAAAAATCCAATAGCACTGCACGACCAGGAAATTGAACGCAGGACCTCATGCTCAGCTGTCGCGCTTGCCGCATCTATACTTTGTAACGCCACGCCATGTGTTCAGCCCACGCCAAGCTAATCTTACGACAATTTGGAGCAAAAGTTATCAGCCAAGCCAGCCAAAGACAGCTAAGAACGTCAGATCCGACGGCCGTAGACAGAGCATCATATACATATAAGGAGTATCTATTCATACACGAAATCTTTTAAGGGGTCATTGTACTCATCATTATGAACAACTTTCACTATGGGACCAACCCCGAAATCGCGAAAAAAAAATCAGCTGTTCAGTACATTTCGACGAGTTAGTGCGATCATATTGTAGGGAACAGCTGATTTTTTTTCCCGATTTCGAGGTTGGTCCCATAGTAAAAGTTGTTCATAATGATGAGTACAATTTTCGTGCATGAATAGATAGACGCTATATACAGCATGGAATTTTTCAATGCCACCTGGAGGGAAAGTACTCCAAATACTTTTAAAAGGAAATGAATCTGCATTCAAATATTTTCAAAAATTCGCTTGCTACACTCGGGAATCAAACCGGCTAAATTTTCAAAAAATAACATCATGTACTTTCAAACACTGTTATAAACTTTCACGGTTTACAAATACACATAAACTGTTACGTACGGGATATCTTCCGTGATTGTCTTTTATTTTGAGATCCCGATATTTCGACGCTGTTGCAAGCGTCATGATCGTACGTGGAATCCAGTTTTGAGTTTGCTAAAAAGTAGCAGCCGGCATCGTATTATAGACTCCAAAAAACCTTGTGATACTGTGAGTGTGTTTTGCCGTGACTTAGTGACGAGTTCCAGTAGAGCGCGTAGCAAAAGACAAAGAAGAGGGTAGACAGATTAGTCTGCTCTTAACAATTTATTTTCCATCCACCCGCATTCTCCAGTCAACCCGCGATCATGGCGCTTGCAACAGCGTCGAAATATCGGGAGCTCAAAATTACAGACAATCACGGAAGATATCCCGTAAGTGCCAGTTTATGTGGATCCTGTACCTTTATGGCATAGGAGCTCATGGCAAAATATTAACAGCCGTCCGGGTCGATCTTTAGGTTAAGCCGCGCTTGCCTAGGTTGGTCTGTGGATGGGTGACCGCCCATTACATACCGAGTTTCCTCCGTGCTTCGGAAAGCACGCTAAGCCGTTGGTCCCGGCTGTCATCTGTAGATTTTTGACAGTCGTTACAGGTAGTCAGTGACCCAAAAATCTGACAACCAGTCTTATCAAGGCGTATCGTATTTCCCAGTAATAACTGAGTTGTGAAGGTCAGATAGGCAGTCGCTCTATGTAAAATACTGGTATTCAGCTGCATCATTTTAGACTGGAAGCCGACCCCGACATGATGACTTTTATGGCATCAATAGATAGGGTCAATCATAACGATCAAATCTCTCTAACAAACATGCTAAATTAACTGAGAGGAAAACCATGAAATCTTCACTAATAAATTCAATGGAATAAAACAAAGCATTTTTACTCAAACGTCTATCCAATTACTTAAGTAGTCATGTTAGTGACTAATTAACAATTAAATTATCCTTGGCGTCATTTATTTATTAAAATTTCAAAGAATTATTTAGCTAAGAAGATTGCAATTAGCACTTGAACAAACACGTGCAAATTGCAATCTTCTTTCTTCAATTTATTAATTATAGGTACTAACACTAGTAATCAAATGGGCCTGTGGTTTTTCTTATCCCATTGAATTTATAAGTTTAGATTTCATGGTTTTCCTTTCATTTAATTTGACGTTTGTTAGAGAGATTTGCCCCATATGATAGACACAATCGATTGATGTCATAAAAGTACAGGGTGTTACTTTTTGAAATTTAGCCGGTCCGATTCCCGAGTGTGGCAAGCGAATTTTCGAAAATCTTTGAATGCAGTTTTATTTCTTTTTAAAAATAAAGGAATGTTTCCTTTGAGCAAAATTTTCTATCTCCAGTATTTAGAGGACTTTCCCTCCTGGTGGCGTTGAAGAAAAATTCCATTCTGTATATTTGTACATGACCGGAGAGTCTATGTACTCGGGTCACGCATTTTTATAGTTATTATTCAGCTGTTGGATACAAACTAAGTCAAAACTCTACCGAAGTGTGTAAAATTATATTACTATTAATTAATAAATAGTTGTGATTATTCGAAGTGCGAAGTGTATCATTGCATACACTTTTCAACTTACAAAATCGTTTGTACAATTGTACTGCTTCTGACCGACTATCAACTGTCTATTCCCAGTCGCCACCACCGGCTTTGCACAGCTCGAACCACTGGACGGATAGCTATTATGACGTAGGCATCCGCTAAGAAAGGATTTTGGAAAATTCAAACCCAAAGTGGGTGAAATAGGGGTTGAATCTTGGTTTGAAATTTCGTCACCGGGCGAACTGGTGCGGAATCATAAATTAGGTTTAAAGAAAATCACATATCGCAGCTATTACAGATTTATCTATAAAATTAGCAGTTTTTAATTATAATAATTCTTTATTCGATCTTAAAGAAACAAAATTCATTACACTACATTAGATATAGTTCTGCCATAATGAGCCAGTCACAATCACTTATTCATTGGATTCCTTCAACAGGTTTTATTTAGAGAAGTTGAGTCATGGAATTATCAGTTAACTAGCTGTTACCTGTGACTTTCGTTCGTTAATGATTTCATATTAAAAAATATTACTTCCCATTTTGAATCGTATTTTGTTAACAATATCAAAGATTTTTATTTTTTTTTGCACGGAACCCTAGTATTTTTTCTAAAACAAAAGTAGCCCAAGTTATTCCTTATAATAATTATCAGCTATCTGTCAGTAAAATTCCCGTCAAAATTGGTGGAACAAACAGACTGACAGACAGACAAAAATTGTTTTTTTTTTTTTTTTTTAATGTGCCATGTTATAAAGCATTCAGTAAAAAGCTGTTATTTTGGTATAACAAACAGATACTTGAATTTTATTTAGGTACTTTTTTAAATGGTGTCTCACTACACAATTAATATTTATTTTATAATATGAAGTGGACCTAGGATGAGGACCCGAGATGAGGAACAACAATTGCTTCGGAAAATAGGAGAACTTGGTGTGGGTTAGTACATTTTGGCAGAACTACGTATCATTTTTATTATCCAATTGTTTTTAGCCATTGTAGCTGCTTCCTCCGTACCCCGAAGAGAAGCCTGGTGATGGTCTAGTGTTGCCAGCACACGCTGTACCCGTTATCAAGTCTTGTACTTTAGCTCTGAAATGACAAAATATCATGTAACATAACACCACGCCTGTAGCCCCCGAAGGGTTAGGGAGAGGTTTACTTAATAGTACACCCACATTTCGCTATGTTTTTAACTCCTATGTAATAGGGGGCGAGCCTATTGCCATCAACCAGGCACAGATCCAGACTCCGTGGTTGCTACTTAGAAATTCCTGAAGAAAAACCCAATAGCACTTTCGACTTGGGAATCAATACAAGGTGTAAACAGACCCTTGACGAAGCCGTCAACCAAGCATTCTGTACATCAAACTAAGTAACTTTACGCAAAAATAATTGCTGGGAAACGATTTTTTTTTGGGGTGAAAAATCACGTTCTACGGTAGGACTCAATGAAACGCACTCAAAACATTGTGCTGATGGATGGATTGAATAGTAAGGGGGTCGTGGAGGTGTTTAAAGTAACGAATTAAACATTAAAATCATGTAGTAAAAAAAAAACTTGAGAAAAATTTGGAACTACTTTGACCCCCAATATCTCCTGAAAGAAGTTATATGATCTAGAACAAAAAATAATCGCAATGACGGGGAGAACAAGTGCCTTTCAGTTTCGTTAAGAGGGTACTTTACACCCTTTAGGTAACTACCTACTTCATTTTAAAAAATCATCTTACTTACCTGTATATATAAAAGTTATAGTCATTTGTATTCAGTCGTGAGTATATGAACCGAGGTAGGGTATTCGCCGTTACCCATACTTCGTCGTCAGATACATGGAGATCTGAAATTGGAAATAAAAATAATACTTATGCATAATGGAAGCAGAGTGGCCAGTAGAAATGGTCGCGGTTTACGAGTTGGAAGGTTGTTCGAACCCAGAATTTACGCAAACTTTAGGAGTATGAAGAACAGGCTGTAAAGATCTTCATCCGCCATAGAAAGAGGGAGGATCCTCCAGACAGACGGGGTGTGTCTGTCTAGTGGACTACTGCCCAGTTGTAGTCAGGTAAAGTCGGGTTTTCCTACATGTATATAGTCGTGAGTCGCGGGTAACTTTAATTCGATTCGCGATTCAGAATTTTGATTTGATGTTAGTTAGTTTATGTTCCTTTGGCATAGATGGCGCTGTAGTACTATGTTTCTGTAGTACTATGTTGCTGTAGTACCATGTGTCTGTAGTACAGTGTTGCTGTAGTACTATGTTGTTGTAGTACTATGTTGATGTAGTACTAGGTCACTGTAGTACCATGTTGCTGTAGTACTATGTTGCTGTAGTACTATTTTGTTGTAGTACTATGTTTTTGTGGCACTACGTTGTTGTAGTACTATGTTTATGTAGTACTATGTTACTGTAGTACTTTTTGTACAGTCCGCTACATATCTATTAAGTACAAAACCTCATCTTTCTGGAAGTCAAGGTGACAAAAAGTAGGATACCAATCAGTCTGCTTTATAACTGATCCACCGTTTCCAAAGAATTGAGGAATATCTTACCTGATGGATAGCTGAGCCTCCGGGTGTCCTGGGCGAGTACCTCCATGGTGTCAGGACTTAGAGGTCGTTCCGTATTCCAGCAGGATACAGAATCTCTTCCCACTTCGGCAAAGAACATTACATTTGTGGGGGTGTGGAGATCATGCATGGTACATTGGCTGTTCGTGCCTCGGTCTCCTAATACCTGAAATAAATTAAATTATATCAGCATAACCCTCGGTTGCGCTCTTGTGGAGGACGGAAATTATTCCATGGGAACCTGCTAGCGGGATAAAAAGAATCTTACGTCTTAACCAAGATGTTTATTTACAAATTTAAATTTTCTTACGTTTATTGCAATTTGCAGGTCAATGCCAGGTTGTACATTAAATACACACATCAAAAGTGTCTAGGGATCAAGCATTTTTATGTGGATTTCTTGAGATTGAGATGTGGCTTTGTAATAAATTTATGATTTTATAAATTTATATGGATCCTTTTTGGTGCATTTCATAATTTGAATCAGGAACTGTGAATCAAATTCGAGTAAAAGATGAAAATCAGCTGTCAATATTTTCCCTATAAAAACATACAACGCATTGAAGACATTATTAGTGCTACTGTTTTCCTACTACTGATTAAAACCAACGTTATTATGGAGCGGCGACGTCATTTAAGCAGGGAAGAAATGCTCAGAGCCGTGGGAATGATAGAAGCTGGTTCCCGGCAACGTACTGTGGCTTTAGCTCTGAATACAAGTCAGAGTGTTATCAGTCGACTTTGGACACGTTACCGAAGCACTGGTACCGTGGCTGAGCGCCATGGAGGACGGTATCGCTGCACCACACGGAGACAAGACCGATACATTCAAATCTTAACTCGAAGAGCTCCAACAATAACCGCCATGATGTTAGCCGTGAGGCTTCATCACTCTTCAGGGAACTTAATTAGCGACCAAACAGTCAGAAACTGCTTGCATGAAGTGAACCTTCATTCCCGAAGACCGCTACGGGTACCACCTATAGTAATGCACAATCGTAGGATACGATATCAATGGGCTCTTGAACACAGAAATTGGGCAGAAGAACAATGGCGTTTCGTGTGCTTTTCTGATGAGTCTCGTTTTGGTATGAGACCGGATACAAGACGTATACGACACTGGAGAACCCCTGGACGCCAACAGCGATTAAAATCCTGCCAGGAAGTCCATCCTTATAGTGGTGGAACCATCATGGTATGGGCGGGTATTTGGATCGGCGGAAGAACTGAGTTGATTTGGATCAGAGGCAACCTCAACGCTCAAATTTATGCTGAGACGATTGTATCAGACGTCATCGTTCCTCTACAAGTGCAAATCGGTCCCTTATTTCAGTTAATGCATGATAATGCACGACCGCACACCGCAAGAGTTGTAAGACAGACTCTCGCCGCAGCTAACATCAATGTCCTGCCCTGGCCTGCTCAGTCGCCAGACTTGAATCCGATTGAGCATGCATGGGATATGCTACAGAGAAGAGCTCTGCCGAATATGGAGGGTATCCAGTCGCAAGAAGACCTTTTTTTGTTGTTGCAACGAACATGGGCGGCCATTCCACAGCGTGATTTGGATGAACTCATTTTGAGTATGCCAAACCGATGTTCTTGTGTTGTTAGTGTTCGCGGTAGAAACACGGATTATTAATTGTTTAAGTTACCCAATAAAATTTTAAAGAAAACTGTTATTTCAGTCTTTTTTTCGAACTTTTGTGTTAGT
Source organism: Eugnorisma glareosa (assembly GCA_947578425.1). NCBI lineage: Eukaryota > Metazoa > Arthropoda > Insecta > Lepidoptera > Noctuidae > Eugnorisma > Eugnorisma glareosa. The sequence continues at coordinate 4,830,535 of OX387984.1, forward strand.
GGTTCAAATGTCAAAAATCCCTTTATTAGGAAAATGGCAAATTTCTTTATTAATGCAAAGGTGACTTGGTTTATCGTTACTGTGACAAACGAAAACACTTTATTTGATGAATCCTTAAAGAAAATTTTAATTAATATCAATCAGGAGAAAAGTTATTGCAAAAATATATGTTGATCCCTAGACACTTTTGATGTGTGTAGCTATTTAATGAAAAAGTCACTCTTTGGGATTATATGAACTTCGAGGGCTGTATTGATGATTTGAATGATTATAATTCTGTAACTCCATACGTGTTACTGGTGCGATTCATATTTTCATCAACATACAACTTGACACTGACCTGCAAATTGCAATAAACTTGAGAAAATTTAAATTTCGCGGGCTACCCTTGCGCATCCACCTTAACCGAAGACATTAAAATATAAATGCTTATGATAGACGGGACAACAGGAGCATTATTGTTATCTTTGTATCATTATCAGCCTATCTATGTAACACATATATATATGTATATATATGTATGTATGTATGTGTATGTATCTATGTCCACTGCTGTACATAGGCCTTCTCAATCGCGAGCCAATCAACTCGATTCTCAGCAGCTCTCATTAAGTTGCTACCAGCCATCCTGCGAAGATCGTCACTTCACCGAGCCTGAAGGCGTGCCCCTTGCCGATACGCGGTCTCCACTCAAGAACACGTCTACCCCAACTGTCACCGCTTCTACGGCTAATATGATCGGCCCATTGCCATTTCAGCTTACTTTTGTTATCTTTGTATTTGCAAGACCCAACTTGTACCGACAACAAATTTAAACAGGAATGGGTAATATCTATAGATCGGTGGTTCAGATCCGGTTCGAAGCCCCATCAAAAGGAATGGGTAATATCCTTCAAGTGGTACGAAGACTAACAAGATGTGAATTGGTGAGAATTAATGCAGGTATGCGATTAAATAATAGGTAGGTAGTAATTTGGTTTTATAAGACGTGCTCACAGCCTGTTTAAGGATATTTCGAAACGCCTAGATGACGCTTGACGTGACCCAAGGGCTGGATTTTACTTTGGCCAAAGGCTAAATGTTGCCATACCAGTGGCAACGCCGCCCGTCTCTTCTGGGGACATTACCAGCTCTTTCTTCATCGTGTGCTATATAACCTATGGTGTCAGAGTTTTTATGCCGCCCATGGGCCTCTTGACTTGACTTCACATGCTGTCAAGATATATATCTCTCAGGCATGCTGGTTTCCTCACGATGTTTTCATTCACCGAAGCAAGTGATAATTATACAATACGCACATGACTCCAAAAATCACTGCTATAAGAAGATTACCAACTGACAGCGTTGAGGAGGAGTTTTTTGATGCTCTTGTATAATTTATTGTAAATCAATTTAATAGTTTTTAATGAATAATATATAATTCAACTTGGTTTTTATGAAAACTTTTACATGTCAGAAAATATCGGTAGGAAGGATAGTAACTCACACTGTAAGCAGTTTGGTTGGCCTCTCTGCTCTCCAGCTCGCAGGAAGACACGGCAAACTCCTGGCTGCTGACCATAGGGTGGAAGTAGGTGGGTCGGCAACCATCGGGACCTTCCTGACCCACTGCAACGCTGAAAACACCGTCGTTCCAGGTGAACGATTGACCTGGAATTGAAATAAGTAGAAATGAATGTCACATTCTGATTTTATAGTGTCATAACTCCATGGAGTTTATTGCGTTCATCTCTTTAGACCTCATTAAAATATGTAGATGGACAAATCTTAACACAGCGTTCAGTACGTCTAACCAAAGATATCCAAGCAAAAAAAACACTGAATACAGTGATTTTATTTTGACCTAATGGATGTGTTTAGTCTATAGTGCCGCTGGCAATTTATTGTTTTAGGTCAAAATAAAATCACTTTAATCAGTGTTTTTTTTTTCTTGGATGTCATTGGTTAGACGTACTGAACGCTGTGTTAAAATTTCTCCATCTATTTTAATGGGACCAAATAGACATCTAGGCTTATGAATAGGTAGCTATAGTACTTCCACAGTTAGTATATGCCTTGTGACACAGGATGTTCAGCACTATTGGTTTTTATTTCTTGGTACGGGACCTGACTCAAAATGTCTTCAGAAAAGTTAAATCTATCCAAGATATTGAGCGCTTTTAGCTTTTTGTTTCTCCTGCGCCTGGTCTCTCTCTGGTTGTGTCAGAAAGCCGTCCCATCGGACTATGAGAGTGCGGGAACAGAGAGTGCACCTTTGTCAGCTCACATATTTGTGCACTATTAATATCTCCCGCGTCGTTGGCTAGCAGTCCCGAAGGTACCTAAGAAGCCGATTCCAGCCGGCTTCCTTCGGAAATGTAGTGTCTACTGTACCCAAATGGCCATTTTCATGGTCATCTTCTAGATGATGTGGAACGCAAATAAATGAATAGGATGAAACAAGTTTTAAACTGTCATGGTCACTAATATTATCATTATCTCTAGAAACGCCTATGAGCCGCTATGAGCAGACAAATCGATCTACTCTCTTTCTTGTTCGTTAACACCCACCCGCAATAACTTCAGTGTATCCGTGATCATGGTGCTTGCAACAGCGCCGAAATATCGGGATCTTGAAATGAACAGTAAACATGGTACCTAAATATACCGTTTCTAGTGTTAATGATAATGAGTAGGAAGATGTTTTCAGTAAGCTCACCAGCAACCCTCAAGTTTCCAGCAGTGGGGTTGAAATGGAAGTAGTTGTGCTGCTGCCTCCAGCTGTCCCGTTGTTTGAGAGAGAACACTATGATACCATAGGATACCACATCGGAGATGAAGGCGTACGCGTCGGAACAGTCACCGTTCTTGATCGCTATGGTTATTGAAGCTAGGCCTGTCGAAAGAGGACAAAGTTTAGGGATTGATTGAAATAAATTAATGCGGTGTAGCTGCACTACAAAAAGTACCACTGCAACATAGTACAAAAAGTAGTACAGCGCCATCTATGACATAAACGAAAAACTAACATCAGATTCCTACATCATCGCGCAGATATAGTTATCCGCGACTGGTGGAAGCGCAAGGGTAGCTCGCAAAATTTAATTTTTCTTAAGTTTATTGTAACTTGCAAGTCAGTGTCAGGTTGTATGTTGATGAAAATATGAATCGCGCCAGTAACACGCATAGAGTTATAATCATTCAAATCATCAATACAGCCCTCCAAGTTCATATAACCTCATTCAGTAGCTATTTCATGAAAAAGTCACTCTTTGGGATTATATGAACTTGGAGGGTTGTATTGATAATTTGAATGATTATAATTCTGTAACTCCATACGTGTTATTAGCGCGATTTATATTTTCATCTACATAAAACCTGACAATGACCTGTAAATTGCAATAAACGTAATAAAATTTGAATTTCGCGGGCTACCCTTGCGTAACCACCTTAAGACTATCTAGAAAAACCAGACATAAACCCCGTCTGATCGGAGGATCGTCCCATTTCCATGGGGTATGAAGAACTTACGAATAAACCCTGTTCTTCATATCCCCAAAGCGGAATCACGTTGGGCTGGTCGGAAAATCCATGCAAACATTTGAAGCGAAAAATAGGTCTCTTGTACTTACTTTACTTTCGCTTGCGTGAACACAATATTAAGTTTTATTGGGCCAAAGAAAGGTTACGGGTCATTTGTTTGCCACCAGCTACATTAAAATTTCGTTTTGACTGCCTCGTTGGTCTAATGGTCGCAAGCGCGACTGCTAAGCATTAGGTCCGGGTCGGGCAATATGCTATTGGATTTTTCTATCAGGAATTTCTCAGTAGCAGCTACGGAGTCTGGATTTGTGCCATGTTGATGGCAATAGACTCGCCCCCTATTACATGGATCTTAAACATAAGTTGTGGACAAACTACACCAAGGTGGCACTGAGCGATATGCGTGAGCAGTATAACGACGCGTGGCGTGTGATGTTTCGACTGCCTCGGTGGTGCAGCGCGAGCGCCATGTTCGCCGCGGGCCGCGCGCCCTGCTGGCAGGCGCTGCTTAGGAGCCGCTCGGCCGCCGCACGCACCGCCATACATCGCTCAACCAATTCCTTGGTGGTCGCGGTACGAGACTGGTATCATAGTCCCCTACACATAAGGTGACGACTATCTTTATCTCGAATCGAATGAATCGAAAAATGGATTCCTCTGCACTGATCGACTAAAAGGATCTAAAGATTTATTCATAAACGTCGCTTCACGTTTGTTTCAACGTCTCTTCACTAGCGTTTTTGAATAAACCCCAAAATTAAGAAGAAATGTCCTCACCAGTAGGAGTATTATTGGCAGGTAGATCCGAGCTCTTCAGCTGGTACCTCAGGATCTGTCTGTCAGTCTTCAGGTCGAAGATCACGATCGCTGGCGTCTGTAGATAACGGGGACTGTCTGCGGAAAAAAGATTTTAAGACAACGACATTTAAATAATTATACTAAAACCAGCAAAATATTTCCTGGTTACAGGGGCGTCCCCTCCCGGAGGGGATCCCGGAGAAGATCTGCCTTGTAAACCAAGACGTTAATACCAACGTGTTATCTGCACCTCGTCGTGAAAGAGGACTTTTGGCCGCAGAGAGTGCTGTTTCGTCGCTTCCACGGGCAAGTGCCAAATGAACGCAAAATGAATAGGTACTTACACAGTTTTAAGGTTATATTTAGTGACACAATTTGGCATTTTATCATATGTATGTTAGTCTGTAAGGTAAATATGTTATATGCATGTATGTATGGGCCAAAGTTGCCTGAGAATAAAATGTTTGTTTAAATTGTTTAAAATCCTCCTGTTGGTCGCCTTTGACATAAGTCAATGGCGACTAACTGAAGAATTCAAAAGAATAAGCTTAGATTTTTTGGTCATGTTCAGAGGTTATCCTCTCAACTTGTACTTACTAGGTATCTCAATAGTCCCCGTATCGACGGTCCATAGCCTTCCACATTCGTCCGCCCTCGTCCTATAGACGGAGATCAAGGACCTAGATCTGGCCATGTCCGGGTATGGAGTGAGTGGCGGGGACCGGGTGCCTTCATAACGGGAGAGGTCTATGTAGTTCAATGTTGCTGGAATACCTGAAATTGAGATGAGATATTGTGGATTTTAACGCGCTTTAACTAGCTTCACCTTATGTAATAAAATCTTAGAAGTTAAATTTGACCCACTTCCCGGTTTCCGATTGAGCTGAAATTTTCGTTTGTTGCCCGGGTAAAAAAAAATACCTGAAGTCCTAATAGATTCGGATTTCATGGTTCTAGGTCAACGAGAAGTACCCTATAAATTTCGATTCCTTTGAGAGTGTCGAAATATAAGTTTTTTGCAGAATAAACTAGGAGTTCGAGTGTTTCACATCTTTCTTCTTTAATTTCAACTCGATCTAAATGCATTATTCAAAATGGTCGTGGTTGATCCACCTTCACTTTGACCCTTCACACCAGTGCAGTGTTAAGGTAGGGAAATTCTAAATAGCAAAAGTTGAAGTGAGAAATGTCACTTTGACAGGTGTCAAAGTGACAGGTGTCAAACTATGGAATGTCGACTACCAGTAGTAGTGGTACTACTGGATCGCGGACTGATCTACTGGACTACGGGTATTTTTTTACTCGTGGTACTACTGGTAGTATTACTGGTAGTACCACGGGCAACAAACGGAAATTTTGCATACATATTTAGTTTGGATGACAATGCATGGTTAGCTACGTGACGTCATTATAAATCCAATATGGCGGACTCCCAAAGATTAGCTAGTTATTTTTTATGCATTCCCATGATCTGGTTCCACTGGAAGCCCCTGACCTAGTTGGGGATAACGCTAGACGATGAGGTAGAAGATCGCATTTAGGTAAACAGCCACAGTTTCATTGCTGCACACGGCTGGATTTTCACCAAAGCGAAGACGACCGAAGCGGAGTGGAGACATGCGGAAATGAACCATTCACATTGGAAAGAAACAAAAAACAAATAAAAAGAGTTATTTGGTTTAGTAGGTATCTTCTTTTTAAATTAAAACTCACCGAATCTTCTTCTAGGGATTGTGACAAACAATCTGTTGCCAACCTTCTCAGCGCCCATCGGAACATTGTTGTACTGGATGAAGAACCTGCCGATCTCATCTGAGAAATAAAATAACATACAAGGTGTAAACGTACCCTTCACGCAGACGTCAACCAAGCATTCTTTTAATCATACTATGTACATAACTCTACGCAAAAATGAGTGCTGGAAAACGACAATTTTTTTTGGGGGTGAAAAATCACGTTTTACGGTAAAACTCAAATGTGACGCAATCAAATGGCGCTCGCTTTTTAAATGTTTGTGGATGTAAAACGTTGTAAGAACTACAAATAAACGGATAAATCTGGAAATAAATATTTGTTGCAGTCGCAAGTCAATGAATCGTCAACATACAACTGGGCATTCAAATTGTAAAAAACACCGTTAAAGAATTCAAATCTAACGTTTTTTACCGTTATAACTTATGTATTAACTTACCATCTGGGTTAACAGCTGCAAGACTCGGTGTGTCAATGGGGTTGCCATTTATATGACCCGCTGGCCCTGAAAATAACAAGGCAGGGAATTAGTCACAAAAAAATAAGATTAGAAAATCTAAGAGATCATGTAGACATACGAAAAACAACTTGTATAGAAAGGTTTTTACTTCTTTATCCATGGGGAGACGTCAACCCCATTGTATCTAAACTAAATAACATTCACAATACTAAATGGAATACAAAAACAAAAAAATAGGAACATAATTAGGGATTCACTACTGACAAAATACAGAGATGTTTCGCTAGATCCGATTTAGGACGTGACAAGATTATCTGAATAAAATTTATTTCTAATCTGTTCAATGAATGCTCTCTTCTTGCCAATTCTTCTCTCTCTTTCTTATTTTTAACACAATCCATCAGCGAATGCTGTACGTCCTCAATTTTGCTACAAGCAATACAATTTGGTGATTCAACTTTTTCATTAAGAACGCAAACTTTGCTGATGGATAGTATCCATATCGAAGTCTTGACAAATCTACTTAGTTTACCATCATCAAACCAAAAGTAACGAGGAGGCTCATGCTGAATGGTTTTATACCAAATTCCTTTCGTTTAAATATTTTTTACAAACCACGCATAACATTTAATTTTGAATTTATTTAGGAATCAAATCTGTGTAGTCCAGCAAAAAGTCTGTCTCATTTCTTTTACTGCTGCCAATTTAGATAATTGAACAGCCACCAACCGAAATAGGAGGAGAGCCTATTGCCACTTGCCGCCAAACAGGTACAAATCCAAACTGAGAAATTCTTGATAGAAAAACCCAATAACACGTTGCCCGACCTGGGAATCGAACCCAGGACCTCATGCTTAGTCTTATTTATTTATTTAAACTTCATGTACAATAGTGGTACATAGGCGGACTTAATGCCATTAGGCATTCTCTACCAGTCAACCTTTGGGTTCAATACGAAAACGCTGTGGTAAAAAAAAAAGGGTACAAAATAACTATATAAAAAAGAGAAAAAATACATATAAGTACTTATAGTGATACTAATACATATAATACATACAAGATAAACTAATAAATATTATAACAAATACCAAAAATATAAAAAGAAAAAAAACCTAATAATAATTACCGTGACTCGACTTCAAATTGAGAGTTATTTAATCTGACTTAGATAGTGGTTACGAACTTTTCTCTTAAAAGTGAATTTGCTTTCAGCTTTCTTAATGCCAAAAGGTAGCGCATTCCAGAGCTTTATAGTAGAGATAGCGTAAGAATTTGACTTAAAACCGGTGCGGTGTGAAGGAATTTGGAGAAGTAGATTCTTGGAAGCTCGAAGGTTACGATTGTGAGACCTGCCCAACACTTTGAAGTACTTTGAAGTCTTGTCAATGTTTCTTAGTTTTATACTGAAGCAAACACACAGTGGGTCCCAAAGTCCCAAATAACAGGAAACGCCAACGCGGCCCAGGAGATGGCGGGATTAGGTCGACCCTTTTCTGAAGGATAGGCCAATTACAGCAGGTACGAAGGGACGAGATATTTGCCCAGCAATGGCTGATACTAAAATAATTTTATAATTTTAGGGGTCTGAAGAACAAAGTGTAAAGTACTTCATCCCCATAAAAACGGGAGGAACCTCCGTTCAGACGGGTATGGTGTCTGGTAGGCTACTGCCTGACAGTTGTTGTTGGGTGTTTCTATAAAGGGTGTAACAAGACCCTTAACGAAGCCGAAAGGTATTTGTTTTCTCGTACTATTCAATCTATCCATCAGCACAATGTTTTGTTTGCGTTACATTGAGTCCTACTGTAAAATGTGATTTTTCACCCCAAAAAAAAGTCCTTTCCCAGCAATATTTTTTGCGTCAATTTACTTAATTTAACGTACATAATACTCGGTTGATGGCTTCGTTAAGGGTGTTGTTACACTCTGTATAATCTTATGTCGCAGCTTATCTGCGCAAATTAGGAATTTGATGTTAGTTAAATCCTTTGCGTCATAGATGGCGCTGTATTAATTTTTGTTCCATGTTGCTGTAGTACTTTTTGTAGTGTACATACTTACTTTTATTCCAATTCTTTTCGTCATCTTCATTTTCGTCGAAATAGATGCTGTCGGCTGATCTCTTGTCCCTGCCCGCTAAGTCTTCTTCAGAGAAACGGTCTTGTAACACTGCAAGTAGATAAATAAGAAAAATATTAGTCAGTAGGTACCTATAGTGATACTTTTAAATATTTTAGTTCCTAATGTCTTGTTGTTCTTTTAACCACTCTCCGCTGAATTGTGGTGTTAGGATTCTCCGCGATAACATGACCTCTTCGTGTATATTAAAATAAATTGTCATAAATTAAGTCGATATTGGCTGTTTATTCATTAGGTACGCTTAATTGGTATATTATAACATAAAATTAAGCCTGTAATCCCCGTTCTCCAAAGGGTAACGGGCTTTCTGAGGCACGGAGGAAGCTAGGTATGTACTGGATAGGTACCCATCTACGGGCGGACCTTGGCAAGCTCTGCTTAACCTTGAAGATCGATCCGAGCCACTGTTATTATTAATTAAGCCAAAAGCTCCTCATTCAATTTACAACAAAATTAATAGAGGTTTGCCAATTTATTCACTAACAAATAAGCATTGCAAGTCTCAACCTGGTTGCAAAAATTAGACTATGACACTACAGAGCAGATACTTCTCGTACCCTCGTAATATTTAAATTATAATCATTTACTAGTTCATGACTGTATCATCCGACACATTACACCATCAGCCCACCTCTCCTCACACACTTCACTTGCACACATCACCTACTCACTTCACAAGACACTACTTCACACCCTATACACTACACCATTTCTAATTTCCATTTTTTTTTACGTTAATTATGTTTAATTCAAGGGCGGATCCAGCTTTCATGTCAAGGGGGGGTCACATAGTTGTGATCTAGTCATGAGAGGCTCGAATTCGATTACAATAATAATTCAAATTAAGAAGAAAGTGTTTTATTACTAGTACGTCAAAATATATTTACTAAATACACTAGCTAAATCAATTTTTCTCTTAAGTCTTTAGTAATTTTTGTAACGTGTAACGACTTTTGTAACGGCTACGAGAATGAAGATTGAAGCATCTAGACATAGAGCATGGACTGAGCCTTCCCTAACCAAATGCAATGATGTTATTATATTTAACCTCATTGGCCAAATGTCAAATAAAATTGACCGGTCATGGTTTGCCCCAGGTATTGGCTGCATCATCGCTCTGACTCTTTCTACAGAGTGGTCACTTTTGGGAGGCTAACGCCAAACGCTCAGTCCATTCTCTTTGAAGGAGGTTAGGTTAGTTTAGTCCATAGACATAAAGCATGGGCTGTGCCTTCCCCATCCAAATGTCAAATAAAATTGACCATGAAGTGCGAGAGAGACAAAACAATGGAGCGGCCACGGTTTGCCCCAGGTATTGGCCGCATCATCGCTCTGTCTCTTTTTACAGAGTGGTACATTTTTGGAGACGTTAGACATAAGCCGGGTAATCGGTTATCCACTAGAAGCAAACTTGGGTCGAGCAGCCTCGACTTGAAGCAAACAGCCTCAGTTTGAGGCTGCTCGCTCTGAGGCAAAGACTCGAGGCACGTTGTGGATCAGCTCTAGGCGAGTCGCTATAGCTTGGTCCGCAACGTGCGCAGTTTAAAGCCAAAACGCGATGGCACCAGACGCGCGTCGAGTAGCTGCTGATTTAATAATAGCAATAACTATGTATAATTAAAAAAAGAGGAAGCAAAAAAAGCTATACTAAAGATCCGATCGATGTTTCCTAACATCGATCGGATCCCAGAGAAGACGATGAACCTCAATTATAATTTAAGCAGTTTAACAGCAGTTTCGTTGTCCATTGCGATCAGCTCCGATGCGCTCGTCTTCTTTGAGCACGGCAAAAACACCAACAAATATGGCTCAACCCGCGGCGACGAATTTACCTCGTGTCGCGGCGTGCCTCAGGTTGAGCAGTGTCTCCACTTGCGCGGCCTCGGAGCGAGGCAGCCGCTCGACCCGGGGCTGCCTCTAGTAGATACCAAGCTATAAACAGAACCATAACAGAGCGCAGGGCGCGGGTGTCACTGTCACGACATGACAGATCGGATGACAAGAAGCGCGGCCAAACTGCGCGGTAGGATCTATTCACAATGAACGATCTGGTGCATTATAGGTACTACAATACATGTTTGTTTATATTAACAGCATACCTATCGTAGTCGTAATGTAGTTGTATTATGCGTTCGTTCGCGAATGTATTTGCCATCATACAAAGTATGTATTATATTTTTAACAATGAGATTAAAATAAAATGCTTAATAATTTATAAAAAAAAAACAGAAAATATTAAAATTATAATTATATTTTCTTTCCAGTCCAGGGCGGGGTCATGACCCCCATGACCCCCCCCCTGGATCCGCCCTTGGTTTAATTATGTATGCTTGTTTCCCTTCTACAATAATCATTTGTCTGAATATTCATATTAGCTATTGTATTGTATGTAAACTACATTTAATACGAGGTGAGAGCCTGGGGATCCGTCACACAGGGTATCCTAGTATGGACGCCAGTCTCTCACAAAGGATCATATATTATGCATTTTGTTACAACGTTATTCTTACAATTCTATTTATTATAACTATGTGAACCTTTGTGAAGAGAGAAAATAAAGATATTGTATTGTATTCAATTCATCATGAGGAACAACTTTTAGGTAGGTATGTATATTTGACTACACTACGTAAATTGGTTTGTTCCCGGTGGAGCCGGCAGGATTCGTCTTCTTAGGTGCCTTCGGGCCTGGTAGGTACTAAGGAAAAGAGACTAAAAATGAGACAAAAAACAACAGCTCCATACAAAATAAAATAAAAAAAATATTCATTGCAAAATTCAACCAAATTATAGGTATTGATCACCGTCTTCCTCTTTCCTCATGCAAATAAATAAAAAACTCTTTAATTATTTTATTCAAGAAACCTCTCGGTCGGACCTCTTTCAAATCGTTATTATAAAAAAAGGCATTTTAGGCAATAAACTTTGACGCGTCCTCCCAACGAAGAAACCGGAGTTGGGTCTTGGGGATGCCCCAAATCCGAAACTAATTGCTTTTATCAACACTTTAATTATATTTTTGTTGTGTTTATAGGGTGTAAAAATACCCTTAACGAAGCCGAAAGGTACTTGTTCACCCCGTTATTGCGATCATTTTTTTGTACCGAACCATACCTACCTGGGAATCTTCTAAATACGGAGATATTGGGGGTCAAAGTTCCAAATTTTTCACACTTTTTTTTTAAGTATTAGTTTTTAAGTTTATAACTTTACTTTATTTACCTCCATGATCCGTTTACTATTCAAAATATCCATCAGCACAATGTTTTGAGTGTGCTACATTGAGTTTTACGATAAAACATGATTTTTCAGCAATCATTTTTGCGTTGGGTTACTTAGTTTGTTGTACTTAATACTTGGTTGAATTCTTCGTGAAGGGTCCATTGACACCGTGTACGACCGTTTACACAAAGAGAATTGACATTCTAAAGACAGGCTATCCCAAGTCTCACACCCGTATCTACAGTTAAGTTAATTATTTGAGTTTCAGTAATTACTTATGCAACCATTTTTATGCAATAGACAGGAATTTAAACGAAGTAGGAACCGTCAAAGAAAGCAAAGCTAAGAATTCTAACTTTTCTCAGTTCTAAACTTTAAGCAATTTTACAGCCCACCAGGCCCGAAGGCACCTAAGAAGCTGATTCCTGCCGGTTTACTTTCGACAACAAGGCGCTGTCTAGGTGTCTACTGCAGTCAAATAGTATACTAAACTACAGAATAAAAATAGTATCTTAAATAATGGCGCAGATTTATAATAAATTACCACAGGACATAAGGGATTCTTCATCTATTAATATATTTAAAAATAGGTTAAAGTTGTATTTGGCCAACCAACAATAATATACCACTACCTACATTTTGTACTCGATTGTTCGAACGACAAATAATTTACTATTTAAGTTTTTTTTTTTATGCTAAGTTTCTCATATTTCAGTGAACTATGTATGTTCTTTTTGAGAAATAAATTTCTTTAAACCGAGGTATGGGTCTTGAGGACGCCCAAAATCCTTAAGCATTCTTAATATCGGTAATGGGGATGCCCCAAATACTGAACATAACATAACATAATAACCCCGAAAGGTTAGGCGGATGTGTACCAAATAGTACAACCACATTTCGCTAGTTACGTTTAAGTCCCATTTAATAGGGGGCGAGCCTATTGCCATCAACCGGGCACACATCCAGACTCCGTGGCATTATGCATTCCTTTCAAAATATTGAAAGGGTTCCGTAGTTCGAATCTTGGAGCACAAGTCCAACTTTGGCTCACGAAATTAAATAAATAGGTATCTCATGGAAATTTATTATTTACTAACGTTAGTGCTGTTACCCGCGGCTTCGGCTGCGTGAAGTTCGTTAACTGTCGCACGGGATCAAAAGTATCCTATACGTTAATCTAGGTTACAAACATCCAGCCATCCATTCATCCTCACAATATTTCGCATATATAATATTAGTAAGATTTACTAAGATCAAAATAAACACTTAAAAAAACCTCGACAAAAACACTTCAAAATCAATTTCGGTATAAAGCCATCATCTTTGACAAGTCTTCTCAACGATGTAAAACCGCAGACGGGTCTCGGGAATGCCCAAAATCCTAAAGCAATAAATTATGAACCTTTTAAACGCTTTGAATTGTTGTTGTGTTCCTCACAAGGAAATGACAGTAAAAAAAACCTTTTACAATATTATTAACGCGTTGTTTTTGTGCCACGGTTATTTGCTGAGTAACTGGCTGCATTTAAAACCACAAAAAAAAAACAAGTTCAATTTTGTTTGCGGTCACGCAATCTTTTGAACATCGAACGTAACAGGAAACATCACATTTGTATTCTCATAAGTGGTGTTCTATATTATTCTATTCTTGTAAGGGTTCTATACCCGAATGCTAACCCACGGGATCCTATTCCTAAGCCTCCGCTGTCCGTCCGTCCGTCTGTCTGTCAGTGGGCTGTATCTAATGATCCGTACTATGTAGACTAAAAATTTCAAAGAATGTGTATTTCTAAAATAAATTAAAAATTCAAGGGGGCTCTACTGCGATGGTACGGACCTCTTCATGCAAGAGTCCGACTCGCGCTTGGCCTGTATTTTTCTTTATTGTTATTGGTGCCCTATGTCGATAATTCTTCAAATATCAAACGTACGACGGCCATTAAGGCAGACCCAGGCATTTAGTTGATTAGATTTTTCTCGGTTAAATCCAATTACACAGTTTTTCCGGACCATGGAATTAAATGCAATCGGTTACTTAGGGATCGGCCGATAATATTAAGTTTTTGCGCTGGCTACCGGTAGGCCAATGAGGCTGTTTGTATATGTAGGTATATTATACAGGGTGTAAGGTACAGCTAGCCACCTTTGGGTTGCCACCTTTTTTTTGCAGATAGAGTACATTGGTTAGTATTAGTAAGAAAAAAAAAGTATATAGTATCAAAATAAAGTACCTTTTTTAAAGAATATTTTTGAAAACCATTTTTTTATTGCTCTTTGCAGTTTGTATCAAATTATTATGTCTACTAACCAATTGCACATCATCTTTACAGACTATAATGTTTATTTTAATCAGGATATTTACATTATTTACAAACTACAAATCTATAATAGTAATAAAAATATGTACAAGTATCAAAAGGGTTACAGGGCGTCAAAAAATTCGTCCACATCGCTGTCAACAGGAAAAGTGCCCAGAAGGCTGCTGGCAGCATTGCCACGTTATATGGCAATGCTGATTCTTTGGCCAAAAAATACGCCCGCCCTCTGGTCACGTGAAGAGTCGACCAATCGCTTGGCGATTTCCCGAAATACTAGGTGGGCACTCGGACCCCATGGGCCTAGTGTTTCAACCCCAAACGGCTCAAACACGTAACTACCAATTAAATTATTGTATTTGCGCCGTTTGAGGTTTTCAGAGCACCTGCAGCAGCCACCCCAGCACAGCTCACTGTGCTAGGAAGATGGGATGGCGCAAGGGTGTCGACGCAAGTTGCATCCCACCCCAAAGGCCTACCCATTTTCCAAGGTATTATGGTCATACCATCTGGTCTCTTCCCATCGACGCGTGCCAAGCCAGTCGGTTCTAAGACAGCGTGCTCTTGCCACCAGCTGGTGGCAAGAGCACGACGGATGAGATCATTAATGCTAGCGTGCCGACTATAATTAAATTAAAGTAAATAAGTAATACATTTTTTATCAAATTCAAAGACGTTTTGTTTTTTTTCGGCTCGCCATTTGCTATTCGTCACAGAATAGTACATTACGATATTAGTGCGTTAAGATGGTTATAACATGCGAGGCGGAATTTCAGCCCGAGCCGAAGGCGAGGGCGTAATTGAGCCGAGCATGTTATAACCAATACGCACGTATATCGTACAACGTTTTTAACACATTTGCGAGGAAACAGAAAAAAAAAGATATTCACAATACAAGTACAAAGAAAAGAAAATTTGAGAAAAATGGCGCGAGGATTATTTTCTGCCGTGGCTGTGTGAAAATGTTGGCAAAGACGCTAGTGTCTTTGCCAACATTTTAGAGCATGCAGCCAAGTTTTTAAATTACCGAATAAACTGTTTTTATTTTTTATTTTAAATAATCTCAATCTGTGAATGCACACTGTTGCTTTCCTGCCATTTTAACAGCGCGCTAGCGCTGCCTACTGACTGGCGCCGCGCGGCGATTTGTTCGAAATTTGAATAGCAACAGCGCGTTGCTCACTAGCTGGAGTCGTGCGGCGGCGATCAGTTCCATATTTGAAATGGCAAATAATACTGTTATTGAATTTGTATGGACTATAACTTAACTATTTGCTTTGGTAACACAAGCGTTTTTTATGACCCGCTTTACATATTTAAAACCGGTGGACTTACATCAGCTTTACGAGCTAGGGTGTTAAAAAAAAAACTTTTTCCGTGAATGCTGACGCGGCGGGAATAGACAATACATCGAAATTACTTTAAACAAGTTTAAAAAAAAAATGAAATTATTAGTGACGCTGGCATTGTTGACATTCGAGGTTAGGTTGCGTTCAGAAATGGTTAAAAACGAGTGCTTAAGAGGCCGGCGACCGATGCGTTTTTCATACAAACGTAATACCAAAATAACTTGTAAATCAAAAACATTCTTAAGGTACTGTCTCTTTATTCCGATTGGAATACAAAATATCTAGGTTCCCAATGAAATATTTTGAAAGGACAATGATATAAAGACGAGATATGAGGAATTTAAAATTTCTATAGAAAACTTATTTTTCTCATAACTCTTGTTTAAATCAGTGTCCATTCAAAATATTTCATTGGGAACCTAGATATTTTGTATTTCGATCGGAATAAAGAGACAGTACCTTAAGAATGTTTTTGATTTACAAGTTATTTTGGTATTACGTTTGTATGAAAAACGCATCGGTCGCGGGCCTCTTAAGTGATGTGGCGCTGGCGAGTGGAGACATCAATTCAGCACCAATCGCTTTTCCTTAACGAAAAAATACTTACGACTAAACTTTTCAAAATCCCAAAGAAATCAAATCATGCGAAATAAAGTATTTTCGTGTACTTTATTGTTCTCATAAAGTATAAAGTACAATTACCTGAAATAATGTACAATACTTTATTATAAAGTACGGGTGGCAACCCTAGGGACAGCCCTCCACACACTGATGGGGTGAATTCAGTATATCATACTAAGATGACGGGTACAAGAAATTATTTCAGGAACGTTATGGGAATCTCAATTCGGATGTATTTTTTTATGTTTCTTACCTCATAACTCCGTCATTTATGAACTGATTTGAAAAAATATTTTTTTTTGTGAAAGTTATTGGCTTTCCGTTTGGTCCCATAGAAATTTCATCAAAATCGGTTCTTCTTCGGTTATTTTTTTCTCCTAGGGCTAATTGACGACATGATGGTTGGTTATTTATTAACTTCTAGAGCTAGACACAATGTAAAAATTTGTTTCGTGACAATAATTTGTGTGGTATTATAATACTAGAACTAAAAATGGTAAAATATATGGTAACATAATAGTTCATAATGATGAGTACAACGACCCCTTAAGAGATTTCGTGTTTGAATAGGTAGACCTTACATTTTATTTTGCAAAAAAAAACTGATTTTCAAAAATACACTAAAAAGTCTAAAATGGCAAAAAGTTAATGAAACAAACAAAGTCGCCGACTTCGGAAAGTAAAGTTATTTTAGGCTTTTTTAGTGTCTTTTTGGAAGTCGGTTTTTCTGTCCCAGAAAGTTTTTTTGTTTTTCTTGTACTTTGTATGTGATCCTCTTCCAAATCGAAAGAAACCAAGAAACCATTAAATAATTGCTATAACTTGTAACTTCACAGCTATGCTGTCAAGACAACAGAATTTTATTGTTTTACGAACATCGTGGGAAATATAATTGATACTCAAACATAGCCTATACTAAACTTGTTTAGGTATACATAGGAACTCTTAGACAAAAAACTACAGTATCTTTAAATACTGGTTTCCAATTATTACTGTAATTTCTTTTTGAATACGGTTTTATGTTTGCAAAAAAGTTATTTTTTATAGTTCCGTACCCTTTTTAAGTAGGCGTATTTACGTAAAACGGTTGGTTCACCAACCATTTCTTTTTCTTTAAAAAACTTTTATCTATACTAATAATAGAGGTAAAGTTTGTGAGGATTCCACAGAACCGATTTTGAAAATTATTTCACTAATAGGAAGCTACATTTATCTATCATTATACCGGAGTGCCATAGGCTATACAGGGTGTAACAAAACCCTTCACGAAGCCAAGCATTCTGCTGTACATAAACTAAGTAACTTTACGCAAAAAATATTGCTGGAAAAATACTTTTTTTTGGGGTGAAAAATCAAGTTTTACGGTAGGACTCAATATAATATACTCCAAACATTGTGCTGATGATTGGATTGAATAATACGGGGGTCGTGGAGGTGTTTAAAAATCTTCCACTAAAAATATGTATTTAAAAAAAAAACTTGTGAAAAAGTTGGGACTTTGACCCCAAATATCACCCGTAACTAGAAGGGTAAGGTCTAGAACAAAAAAAAAATCGCAATGACGGGGAGAACAAGTGCCTTTCGGCTTCGTTAAGGGTCTTGTTACATCCTATAATTACAACTTGCCTAACAAGAAAAATTCACCCGGACACGAGTTGCCATGGCTGAGGTGGAAGTTTCTGGAAATTGCTAATCTATACTAATATTATAAAGAGGTAAAAGTTTGTAAGTTTGTATGTAGGGGCTAATCTTCGGAACTAATGATCCAGTTCTATAAAAAAATCACTGATAGAAAGCTACATTATTCGTGGGTGCTATAGGCTATAAATTATATTTATATCATGCATATTAGCCGAGCTATCACAATTTTTGCGGACGAAGTCGCGGGCGAAGTGTTGGTAACCGGAAAACCTTGTATTGTTGAGTGATTATAAGGTTACACAGAGGTATTATTATTTGTGTATGTTGCAAACCGCAGACTGATGTAGTCACCTAATTAGCATCTATTGTTTGTGATTTATTAATAAATATTTCCTTAAAACGCTCATCCACAATGTAATTGCTCAGTTGCACTGGTTTTATATCTTGCGGCTTGCCACTAAGTTACAAAGTCTAATTTATCTTCGATGCCTTAGTTCACAATTGCACTAACTACAAAATTATCAATTTTCACTTTTTTAGTGCCAAACACACTAAATTTCATGCTCTTTCATTTGCGCGCATCGTAATACCGTTATTCCGTCTCTTTCTACAAAAAAACATAGGTCACAGTTGTATTAAATAAGTTCCATTAATGTTCCATGAAAGTTGTACTAAACTAATGACGTTTATTTTTGTAAATCCAATCAAGATACACTTTAACTGATTTTAAGTTCCTCAACTGCAGAAAATTTCAAAACACAAACGTATTATATACATTTACAATATCTGCTCACGCATCACGGTTTTTAATCGATCGCTATTGGATTTCCTGTAACAAGTATATTAAGTACGTTTATTTGAACTTGCTTGAATTGGGTTTGGCAATTTTTGAAGTGCACAAATGTATTAAATGGGGGGTTGTATGTTTATTTAGACATTTTGAAAAGGTTACGTATATACTAATATTACAATATTGAGATATGATGGAGTTAAAGGACTAGTCTTATGAATAGATGCATATTTGTTTTGTTATTTTGCTTTGTTTTTCTATTGTTCTTGTCTAAACTTTAAAAAACTTTAAAGCTCTCTCCTGAAAATTGTCAATTTTGTAGTTAGTGCAATTGTGAACTAAGGCATCGCTATATCTATGCTAATATTATAAAGAGGTCAAAATTTGTTTGTAAGTTTGTATGTAGGGGGTAATCTCTGGATCTACTGAACCGATTTTAAAAATTCTTTCACTAATAGGAAGCTACATTATCCCCGAGTGCCATAGGCTATACTTACAACGTGCCCGTGGGATTATTACCGGTCAAAACGCGAGTGAAGCCGCGGGCAACAGCTAGTGGTACAATAATTGTAAATTGGTGTAAGTCTTGAACAAATAAATATTGTTTATTGCTATTGTAAATTCAATTATTGTTTGTCGCAGGTAAAAATGTATTAGTTCTTAAGATTATTTCATCTCGTGTCACGGTGTTTGTGGCCGCACTCCTCCGAAACGGCTCGATCGATGTTTATGTTTTTTTCAAATGTATATTTGGTAGGTATGAGAATAAGTCGTAAAGTATATTTCACACCGCTAGGTAAGGCGCGGGCAAGTTAGTATACCTATAAACTGTACAATATTTTATGCTGATGTGCGATGATACTCTTGCGAGATCACAACTTCAGCCAGTTCAGGGTAAAAATGACTGTCGTGAAGACTGGTAGGTACTGATCAGAATCCCTACTGGATCATCATCATCATCAGGATTCCAGTCTAACCGGATGCAGCTGAATACCAGTATTTTACATGGAGCGACGGCCTATCTGACCGCCACTACCCAGTTAGTACTGGATAATACGAAACCCCTTGGTAAGACTGGTTGTCAGAGTTTATGGCTTCTAACTACTTAACGACTGTCAAAGATCTACAAATACAACCGGGGAAAACCTCTCGAATTTAAGTAGGTAGGTAATATTTTATTTGGCAAAATTACCAATCAACAAAGTAAATAAGGATAAAGCCTTGTAAACATTACTTTAAAATTACTGAGAAATCTTAAGTACATAGATACGTGTGAAGAATTAATAAACAGACTTGACACTAGTGATGCTCTATATTTGTATATCGATACATCGATACTTCAGATCCGGATCGCAACTATGCGATACATTTTTAGGATCGTATCGAATGGCTTCGATCCCTTTTTCAAAATATCGTATCGTATACTTATTAATCCCTCAAACACTGGATCTATAGGCTTGATATAGTAATGACTTGAGTCCTAAGTAATTACTTTAGGAATAGACAAGAATTTAAACGAAGTAAGAACCGTCAAAGAAAGCAAAGCTAAGAATATACTTGACAATACTACTTTCAAGCAATTTTTAAACTACAAAAAAACGTATCTTAAATAATAAATAACTTACTCCAGTAATTAATTTGACTTGTTTTTAAGTACCGGTGTTATAATCCTTTTGTTTCTTTTTTTAATAGACTGCCAGATTATGCCATTTTGGACAATGTGTCAGGCAATACGATCCATGCATTTACAAATCGGAGTATCATAATATTATCTCGTTTTATCGATACTTTGCATCGATCCGAATAGTACCTATAGCAGCTAATTAGGTATCTGCATTCAATCCTGCATATTTATATCTCATTTGTTTAATACCCATATGTTTACATGATCATAAATGTTTAAATTACAGAAAATCGTGATTCGATGCTGTCATTATAGTGTCATCTAATACATACAGGGTATAATAAGACCTTTAACCAAGCCGTCAACAAAGCATTCTGTACATCAAACTAAGTAACTTTACGCAAAAAATATTGCTGGGAAACGACTTTTTTTTTGGGGTGTCAAATCACGTTATACGGTAGGACTCAATGTAACGGACTCAATAAATTGTGCTGATTGATGGATTGAATAGTACGGGTGTTGTGAAGGTGCTTAAAGTAAAAATCTAACATTAAAATCATGTATTTAAAAAAAAAAAACTTATGTAAAAGTTGGAACTTGGACCCCCAATATCTTCGTAACTAGAAGGTTCCCAGGTATGGTCTAGAACAAAAAGAACCCGCAATGATGGGGAAAACAAATGCCCTTCGGCTTCGTTAAGGGTCTTGTTACACCCTATGTAAGTATATCATTCATAAGTCTTAAATATTACTGTTGCCCACGACCATCGTCCGCGTGAAATTGTTTAAAAAATGCAATTTTGCTCCCTTTTTGCTACGTATTTCATTGAGGCTCCACAAATAATGGGGCACTTGATATCGTGTCCTGCCTATCCTGCTGTTTGCACATCACAGGAGCTAATGGACGCTACTGAAAGGTACCAAACTCGTCGCCAAATTTTGGCTAATTCAATTGGAATTTTCATCGACACGATATGTTTTCAACAGGTGTTTTTTAGGAATGGTTTTTATTTTGGGGAAGTATTTTGAAAAATGCTTTTAGTGATTAAGTCTGAGTTTGTTCATTTTGAGTTGTTTTGCCTATTAAATAAAGATTGAGTCTATTATTTTGGTCTAGACTTTGTTTTTTTTCTGTATATTAATATTTAAGTATTTCAAACCAATATATTATATTAACCAGTATTTGCACTACGCGAATTGACGCGGGTAGAGCCGGGGGGAAAACAAGTTACTCATAAAGTAGGATTAAGAATGTATCCATAGAGGTATTTAATTTAAGAAAACACATAATATTTATTAGTATTTCGAATTAACATAATGTGGTGACTTTGTCAATGACAAAAGAAATTAACTGGTTTTAGGGTTCCTTACCTCAGTCGGCAAAAACAGAACCCTTATAGGATCACTCTGTTGTCCGTATGTCTGTCTCTTTTGAGACCCTTTTTGACAGGAACGCCTGGAGGTATCAAGCTGCAATTGATATTAAATACTCAGGTTTACTACCCCTTGGAGCAGAGAAAAAATCAAATTTGTAAGTCAACGCGATCAAAAGTTATGACCGTATGTCGCATAATTTGCAAAACCTATCAGGAAATACTTAAGTATTAGATATAAAATAATAGCAGAAAAGTATTTTTGTCATGAATTATTAGGAAACTATGATTAAATTTGTTTTTTTCCGCGCTCATGCCAAAAATGCTCTTCGCTTTATTATTTTAATTCTTCGAAAGTGTACCTATTGATAAACGTCGTTTGATACACGTGGGCATTTGTTACTGCAGTTCTCGGCTCCATCCCCGACTTGAGTAAAGTTTGAAGCATCTAGGCATGCTCTTTTCAATATTAATAACTATTTACTTACCCTGTATACCATTGATGTCATATGTAATTTGCTTCCACGAGAATACCTCCTCGAATTTGCCGACGCTACGACCGCTCTGACATCTTGCAGGTACGGTCAGCAGCGCCAAAAATGTGACGGTCAAGAAAACCTGTTTCATTTTGACCTATCAAACAAAAAAGCATCATATTAATAACTAGCTGTTACCCGCGGCTTCACTCGCGTTTTGGTCGGAAATCATCCCACGGGCACGTTGTAAATACAGGGTGTAACAGGACCCTTTACGAAGCCGTCAACCACGCATTATGTACATCTAACTAAGTAAATTTAGGGAGTAGGCTTATGCACTGTGATATCTCCTGTGACGTACAGGAGGCTAGTCTATAGAGTGTCCATGAAATTCTTCTCAATCGAGGTGGAGAAACTTTGTTTAACTAAACTACAGGGTGTAACAAGAACCTTAACGAAGCCGTCAACCAAGCATTCTGTACATCAAACTAAGTAACATCGCACAAAAAATATTTCTGGGAAACGACTTTTTTTTTTGGAGTGACAAATTACCTTTCACGGTAGGACTCAATGTAACGCAATCAAAACATTGTGCTGGTGGATGGATTGAATAGTACGGGGGTTACGCTAAAAACAAACAGCATTAAAAAAAAAACTTGAGAAAAAGTTGTAACTTTGACCCCCAATATCTCGCGTAGCTAGTAGGTTCCCCAGGTATGGTCTAGAACAGGGATCCCCAAACTATTTTGGACAAGTGACCCCTTTTCCAAAATGAACTGTTACCTCAGACCCCCATGGCCAAATTACCTACTTTTAAGATCAACCCCCTTATTCATAATGGTCCGCTAACTTAAAACAGCTGCTACAGTGTGTTATTTTTCATTCTGACTTAGGTCAATAGAAGAAGACAGAGTGAGAATTAGCAATGCTTTAAGTTAGCAGACTATTATGAATAAGGGGGCCTATCTTTAGTTTTTTCCTATTGACACAAAATACCTAGGTACTAAGGTACCAATTGGAAAACTTTGCACTTGGTTAAGTGAGTAAAATTGACTTCATTTTCGTATCAAAATTTAACAAAATAAAAAGACATACAATTCAGTAAATATCAAGTTTAATTTATAACGATTATTACAAATTAGGTACTTAAAGAATTTTAAGTAGGTAGGAAATTATATTTAAAAAAGTATTAATTCGCAAAGAGAAAATAAAACATTCAGTGTGATGGATGAACCTGGTGACTATCTACCAATCTAGCCACATCCGGTTCAATATTGGTGAGTTGCAGCCTTAAATCTCCACGTTCGTTGATTTTCAAACGGTTTCTTTGTTTCGTCAAAATGTTTGTTACCACACTGAAGCTTTTTTCAACTAGGTATGATGATGGAAAAGCGATAAGGTATTTTTCAGCAATGTTCCACAATGTAGGATACTGTGTTTCAATGTTGCGTTGCAACCAGAACTTCTGATAGCCTTGGTTGAACTTCTGCTTAAGCTCTTCGTCTGTGCTGATGGTAATCAACTCTTCTTGCATTATCACATTGGCTTCTTCTATGGCTGTGGTATTGTACGGATTTATTATCCATTGAGGAATTTGTAAATTTAAAAGATCCTCAAACCTCTCCGTAAAATCCTTGTGTAATGCGTCCAAGTGAGTGACATATAATAAAATGTCATCATCTTGAAGCGTTTCTGGTAATTTTGACAAATGCAGAAACTGCGAATATTCTTTTCTGCCTAAATTTTGTTTATAAAGGATTAGTTTACCCACGAAGGCCGATATTATTGATTTTGTTTTAATCAAGTTAAGATCGTCACCCTGCAGCTGCAAATTAACTTTGTTGAACATTCCAAAGATATCAGTCAAGTAATAAATATCTGTTTTACAATTGTTCAGATTTTCTTTCAAATTCGGATCTTTTTCTTGTAAAAACTTCAACACAGATTCAAAAACGGCTGAAAATCTTTCTAAGCAAGAGCCTCTTGATAGCCAGCGAACTTCAGTGTGAAGAAGTAATCGAGTAAAGACTTCGTCGTTTTCCTCACATAGCTGAGCAAGTAACCGAGAGTTCAAAGAATTGCTTCGAATCTTGTTGATAGCATTTATTACATATTGTAAAGACTTATGCAATCTAGGACTCAGCTTTTTTGCTACTAAATGCTGCCTGTGAATCACGCAGTGAATGACCAGTACATCAGGCAGTTGTCGCTTTAAGTGAGCTATAAAACCACGATGACGACCAACCATAGACGGTGCACCATCAGTCGCAACAGAAACAATGTTCTTCCATGGAATAGCTTTGTCAGTAAAAAAATGTTCCACGGCCTGAAAAATTGATTCTCCTCTGGTATCAGTCTCTAAATATGTAGCAAAAAGCAGTTCTTGGCACATATTTTCATCTTTGATATATCGAACATATCCTAACAACAGAGCTTCATTGCCGGGTAATGTAGACTCGTCCAACTGGAGAGAGAATCTGTTGGTCTGTAAGAACTTGCATAAAATGTTTTCCACATCGCGTCCCATCTCGTCTATGAGTCTCTGAACGGTGTTATTGCTCAAAGGTATTCTCTTTAAAATATCATGTGCGGGTTTGTGCAATACATTGTTAAGGACCTCCGCAATGGCTGGTAAGATAAGCTGCTCTCCAATTGTGTGGGGTTTCCCCGACTTCGCTATTAGTAAAGATATATTATAGGACGCTCGTAAACCATCATCGTCTTTAATAGATGATGACGCAAACATCGATCTTATGGATGGCCTTTTGTCTAGTTTTTCTTTAAGTGCTTGAAAAAATGTCAAGGGCTTACTTTTTTTGTCAGCATGTACTCTCGATAAGTGGTCATCCATTTTTGAAGGCTTCATGGCATCGTTACTGAATACTTTTTCACATATGAGACACATCGGCAAGTGTTGATTTGATGGAGATGCAATAAATCCGAACTTCAAGTAGTCCAAACTGTATTGTCTGCATTTTTTTTTCGTGTCCGCCATCATAAAACTCTCAGTAATCCTGCAAATAAAAAAATAAGAAACTAAGTACCTAAATTAAAAACAATACCTAATAAACTGTTAAATTTACTGGTAAATTTTTACAATTGAAACAACTGAGGCAACTGCAAACTGTTGCAAACAATCTACAGATAGCTCAACTGATCACTATCACACAGTGTGCAGTGGGGCAATGCTGATGCGCTGTGCCGGATAAAAACTGTTTGGTACTTACCCTGTTAATTTTTCATAAACTGCAGATATTGTGTGGTTACGCTATTAACTCGCGCAGGGAGCTCAGCATTTTGTAAATTCTTTTTCAGTCACTTTACTTCACTTAATTTAGCTATGTAATAACTTTGTAATCTCTTGAAATAAATGAGTACTTATATGAGTTATTATCGTTCAAGCTCCAACGAATTTCAAAACGCAAATGAACTTTCAACCTAAGTGCAACCTCGTTAAATAGTAAAATATCAGGAACATGTTTGGACTTGCAACTTGATCATGAATTCGTTCGTGTTAAATCGCGCAAGCGTCAAATAGAGAGCAAGTCAAAACGCGCCTGAAAGACGTACGCTCGAACTCATTATCTTGCACAAACTTGCCCACACTGACTTGCCGAGTTTTTCATCTTGTACGAACTTGAGGCTTTATATTACTACAACAATGCTATTTCCTACATAAATATTAATTATTCTTAGTACACGTAACACAACATAAACAATACAGTACCTACCTACCTATCTTGAAAGTTTTAAATAAGAACTTGTGTTAATTTAATAGGGGTCGATTTTTAGACCTCGTCGACCCCCATAATCAGTTTTCGTTTATGTCGACCCCTAGGAAACCGATATCGACCCCAAGGGGTCGATATCGACCCCAAGGGGTCGATATCGACCACTTTGGGAATCCCTGGTCTAGAACAACAAAAATGATCGCAATGACGGGGAGAATAAGTACCTTTCGGCTTCGTTATGGCTCTTGTTACACCCTTTATAGTCGTTTTACAGTTATTATGCCTTGTGACTGGGACTGAAGCGTCATCTTGTTGTTATTGAAAATTCAAATAGGTCTATTTGAAATAAATGCGTTGAGTTTGAGTTTGTCATAGTACAATCCTAAGTTCCTATCCTATCCTAATCCTAACTAATATTATAAATACAAAAGTAAGTTTTTTTCTTTGTTTACTTGTTACCTTCTCACGCCTAAACCACTGAACCGATCATCCTGAAATTTTGCATATACGTTGTCAGGTGTACAGCAACGGACATAGGGTACCTTTCATCCGAAAAAAAGTACTGTTCCCGAGGAAAACAACAATAACGTTCTTATGATAATAGATGGCGCCACGTGTATTTTGATTCATTATAGAACGATATTATTACAAGCAGAGTACAACCCGAATCGATTGTCAAATTCTAAATTAACGCGGGCGAAGCCGCGGGCAAAGGCTAGTATAAAATAAAATATTATAAAGAGGTCAAGTTTGTGAGTTTGTGAGGTTGTAGGGGTAATCTCTGGATGTACTGAACCGATTTTGAAAATTCTTTCACTAATAGGAAGCTACATTATCCCCGAGTGCCATAGGTGCCCGTGGGATAATTTCCGACCAAAACGCGAACAAAGCTACAACAGCTAGTATAAAATAAAACGTAACTTGAAAATTATTCTAGACCGTTTGAGTAGACTAGATGAGATATTAATTTCTTGCCCAAACAGCAAGTTTTTTACGATTGTTTGTTCACCTCGTTACTATAGAAAAACCAGTTTTTCGCATTCCTTTGTTTTGTTAACCGATATTAAGATTTGCAAGATTCGAAAAATATTCGAATTATTATTATAACCTTGGGTTAGCTCGAATTAAAAACAAAACCGAGTAGGCACGTATTTTATGTTTTTTTTACTTCAGTCAGCTGATTTAAGCAAAAAGGTGCAGTTTACTCTTTGAAGTTTTTTCGAACAAAAAAAAAAACAACAACGAGGGTAAGTATTTTCTTTTTCCAAAGTTTTTGTTACAAAACATGTGAGTATTTATTAAACCAAAACATTGTTGTCACGTACTTATGGTATATTTACTTATTTAACACTTCCAGCATAAAGTACAGAGGCGGACTTAATACCATAGGCATTTTGTACCAGTCAATCTTTGGGTAATGCAGAGACACACAGAGGTAGTTGTAAATCTTTTTATTTTTAATCAATTTAATATTTTGAAAAGCGCCTTTTTTATATGTACAACAAAATACTTTTAGGCACCTACCGAATGACAATTGACGGAGTAACGGACTAGCTACATCTTTAAATAAAGATGACGTTTAAAATTCACTTAAAAAGTCATAAAAACACAAAATCGCTTACCGTTTTATTTTACTTAATATTACTTAATAATTTTAAAACAAATCCCCTCCAAAACATCACTTTTTCACAAACTTTTATTTAACAATTATTACAGCGTTATTATTATCTTACTATTGATAATTTATTGAATAAGAACCACGTCTGCCTAGTACAAGCGTGTCTTACTGTATGATGTATTTCTAATGTTTTGTAAAGTATATCCATGACCCCAGATTCTACACTAGTGATGTTCGTGTATCGATTGATTTTTTGTGTCGATGTTTTCTTTTAGGTAGATTTCGTCAGAAAAAATCTACCTATTGGTCTTGCACCTAAAGTCGAGTTTTCCGAAAAATTATATCTCCGAAACGGTAAACATTTTTAGCGTCGCAATTTTTTTTTTAAATGTAAATTGTATGCTCTACTCTGTTTTTTTTTTTTTTTAATTTTAGCGATAAAACTTATAGTTTTCGAAATAAAAAATTATAACTGAAAAATTGGGTTGAAAAAAATAAGGGTGGAACCTTCTTCAAAACCTACCTCCTCCTGCGGCTTGCCGAAGGGATTTTTTAATTTGACGTGTTTTACTGGAGCTGAAACTGGCATGTGCAAAAAAAAAAAATTGAAAACATGTTTTTGCAGAAGTAACCAATCCGAGAGAGATCGAGAAACAGAGAAGCCGGCAGTGAATTGTGAAGAAATTGTGAGTGTGTGAAGTGTGAAGTGCATAGCATAGACGCAATAAATAAGGAAGCATAGCATAGAAGCAAAGACGACCCGAATGGCGCAGCGGTAGTGAGGCTGCCTTACGTTCTTATCCCGGTCCCGGGTTCGAATCCCGGTATGAGCAGATGTTTGTGTGATGAGCATGGACATTTGTTTCCGAGTCATGGATGTTTAAATATATAATAAGTATGTATTTACAAACAAAAAGTGTCTATGTAGTATTATCAACTATCTGGTGTCCACGACACAAGCCTCGTTGCTTAGTGTGGCACCTAGATGGCGCTGTGTGTAATGTCCAGCGATATTTATTTATTTATATTTATAGCGCTTTGTGTGAACTTCAACCATATAACGCTGACGCTTCGTCGTATCTCTGCTCGTCCAATAATAGAATGGGAATGGGGGAATTAGATTCCAAAGCACACTCCGAAATGTAACCGATAGGCTGTCAACTTTGCGGCGATGTTCATGGCTTCGGACCTTGACTTTGACAAGGGAATCGTTGGCAATGACACGGGACGTTTATGAACGCAGATACAGTATAATGGCAGATTACAGTCCCTCTCACTGAGCGAAAGGACTGTGTCTCAATTGTCCATACATTATAGGTTGCTCATGCTAAAGAAACTGACTATTTAAAGGGCGATATTTTTAGGGTTTCGTACTTAAAAAGGGGGGGTCCCCTTTTTTATTACTAAGACTCCACTGTCTGTCTGTTTGTCACCAGGCTGTATGTCATGAACCGTGATAGCTAGACAGTTGAAATTTTCACAGATGATGTACTTCTGTTGCCGTTATAACAATAAATACTAAAAACAGAATAAAATAAATATTTAAGGGGGTTCCCATACAACAAACGTGTTTTTTTTAATAATAATTGTACGGATACCTACGCGCGCGAGTCCGAATAGCAGGTGGCTGGTTTTTAAATAAAAGAGAGAAAGAAAAATGTTTATTCGACGTCAGTACATTAGATACACACACAATAATATTAAAAAAGTTATAAAAAAGAGAAAATAAATAGTATGACTGTACTGTGTGCCTCACGGCTGCGCCAAAAAGGTCCATTTCAGCATTCATGCAAGACAGGTGAGGCTTTCTGACGCTAGTCTTCCAATGAACCTTGAGGGGGTAAGTGCCAGATAGAAAACAGTTTCAAAGATAGTATATGAATAAATGATTAAGTACAATAAATAGATATCGAGTTAATTTTAGAAATAACTTAACTCGATAAATCAAATCATCCTCCTGATTATATACGGGGTGGAAGGGACACCGACGCGAAAACGGTTACCACTTACCACGTATTCAGTACATCATTCTGAGCCTCCCCACATAGGTTTTTCATATGTAATAAAAAAAAAAAACTGTTTTTTCTTTCTTTCTTTCCCACAAAGTCAAAATGTATGGAACAGCTGAATTTTTAATTTGCGTCGGTGTGCCTTCCATCTGTATATTAATATTTTATTTGGGATTGGCGTGGCTTTTTCTTCCAAAAATCTCCAGGCCCTGCATCTCGACATAGATAGCGATCGCAAAACAACCGAATTCCGTCGCAAATTCATGGATTTAAGGTGCGCGATCCGCCGGTGTCAGCTTCCACCTTAAATCCGCATCTTTATGACTTTGCGACCGAATTCGATTGTTTTGCGGTCACTATCTATGTCGACACAGGAGGGCCAGTTGTATCTCATAAGTAGTTTACCCCATCGTAAAACATCGTTTAACTTTTTATCTTGTTTATCATTTTTTGTGTATTAGGCAACGACTTATTGTCTTGCCTACGCTGTCCCCCATACTTAAGTACTAATGCTGTAACATGATAATATTGTAATACCAAATGATTTGAAAAGAGTAACAATGGAGTTTCTTGCCGGTTCTTCTTCATAGGAAACGACCAACCCGAACCGTGCACCTTTTTGTCGACGTTTTGTAAGTGCCCGTCTAGGCCTATGTGAAATATAGTACATTTTGATATAAGTGGGGAAACTTTGTTATTGCATTCGAGCGCGGAATTAACACCCGAGCTGCAGGCGAGGGTGTTATGGAGCCGAGAAGTGCAATAACAAATCCCCACGCGTATCAAACGACGTTTTTCAATACACTTTCGAAGAAATAAAATATTAAAACAGAAAGTATTTTTGTCAGGAATTATTATGAAACTATCATTTAATTTGCTTTTTTTCCGCGCTTTGCTTTCGCCAGGCTATAAAGAAGAAGCAAAGGTATGATGCCGCTATACAGGCTAATATGAAAAGAAGAAAAATCAAATATTTATGCATTTAGAACACAATTAGATGTTAATTTGTTCATAAAAGTAAATATTTGTTTTAAATAATCAAGAATATCTATAATATTCTATTAAACACAATTTAAATACTAAAACAATATTTACGTCGTATATACGCATATCTCTTTGCCGAGATTTAAAAAAAACAATCACCACCGATTAAAGCTATAGTCATTGAACCCATTTGGACTTATCTGTGGAAATTTGTATTTCCGCACGTGTGCGGAAAAATATTAAAAATCCACGTGTGTGAAATACATTGCATGTTGAACCTAATCGTAGTGCGCTAAGAACCAGTTTTCGAGAAAGTGTATTGAAAAACATATTTTGATTTTGTAAGATTCGTAGAGGGGTTCTGCAGCTTCTGCCTACCATAATCAGCCTAGCCTTTTCTATACATATACAATCTATACATCTATATCTATACATCTATACGAATAAATAAAACTAAAGTGTCTGTTCGTAATATCAAACTAACAACTTTTTTCTGAATGCATATGAAAATTTATACGGCAATTATTATAACAAAAACACATATTTTTTTCAGTTTTTGTCTGTCTGTTTGTTCCGGCTAACCTCCGAAACGGCTGGACCGATGTTGACGGGATTCTGATGTTATAAGGTCTAACATAGGCTTCTTTTATTTTAGAAAATTAATTAGAGTTCCATGCAAAAAAATTAAACCCTTAAAATTGGTAACAAAATTCGGTTCAAAAAGGGAAATGATATTTTTTTATAATAATCGATCGAAGGTCGCGGGCAACAGCTAGTTCCAAATAAAGGTTGTAACAAGACCCTTAACGAAGCCGAAAGGCACTTGTTCTCCCCGTTATTGCGATCATTTTTTTGTTCTAGACCATACCTGGGAACCTTCTAGTTACGGAGATATTGGGGGTCAAAGTTCCAACATAAGTTGAAAAAAAAAAAAATACTTTTGAATAATAAAAAGTATTTTTTTTAAATTCATTTTTTATAATGAGATTTTGATTTTAAACACCTCCACGAACCCCGTACTATTCAATCCATCCATCAGCACAATGTTTTGAGTGCGTTACATTGAGTCCTACCGTAAAACGTCATATTTCCCCCCAAAAAAAGTCGTTTCCCAGCAATATTTTTTGCGTAAATTTACTAAGTTTGATACGTAATGCTTGGTTGACGGCTTGGTGAAGGGTTCTGTTACACCCTGTATAATCATTTCAAGTTGCCGAAGTAACCGGATCCAGCTGAATACGTGGGAAGACTCCTTATCTGACCTTCTCCACCCGGTTACTGTGTAATACATACTCAGTGGTAAGACTGGGTTGGACTGCCTACCCTCGATGAAAAGGTCGCGAATTATCTAGTAAGGAGACTGCCACGTAGGTCTAGTAGTCGCAATCGCGACTGCCGAGCAAGAGGTCCTGGGTACGATTCCCAGGTCAGGCAAAGTGTTATTGAGCTTTTCCATTATTTTCCAGTATCAGCCACGGAGTCCGGATATGTGCCCGATTGATGGCAATAGGCTCACCCCCTATTACATGGGCCAGAAGAAATCTCCTACTAAATCTATGCTCTGCCCGACAGGATCCATAATTGTGTCTAATATATTTATTTCCCTACCAACTAATTACATTATGGTATGCAATAAAGAATTGAGAAATGTGAGTGTACTGTTAGGTACATGTCTGCCTTACCCGTCGGGGATTACATGCGTGTGTTTATGTATGTAAATACTAAATACTCATCTATCCGTCGCATAGCACATAGACGCTTCTTCCATAAGAAACTGGCTCACCTTGACCTATGCAGTATTGTAAATAGCGCCGTCGGGCAAGTTCGTGATTAGACAGAGATAAAATATGGTTTTCTTAATGTTTTTGCAGTCTGTATAAATAGTACTTAGAAGTAGTAGTCTATACTAATAATTATTATCTATACTTCTATACTAATATTAAAACAAGGTCAAATTTATTTGTAAGTTCGTATGTAGAGGGTAATCTCCGGAACTGATGATCCAATTCTAAAAATTGTTTTACTGGCAGAAAGTTACATTATTCGTGGGTGATATTAAATTATATTAATATCAAAGTTTATATCACATATATTAGCCTTTACAATTTTTGCGGACGAGTCATGGGCGAAGTGCTAGTATAGAGGTAAAGTTTGTATGATTGTTTGTTTGGATGTAGGGGGCAACTTTCGGAGCTACTGATTCAAATCCATTTTTATTTTTCAGAATTAAAACAAGGCCCACAGCACAGAGCTCACCTGTTTTCAGTGCTCACCCGTGAAAAAACGTACGGAAGCAAGACAGCATAAATATTTGATTGTAATGAATAAGAAAATAAATCAAACAGTACTTGAATTATAATAAAACATCCGATGTGAAGTCCAACTAGAAGAAATAAAACAAAAATTACAAAAAAAAAATGTATTTCCTGCAGGCTACACAAAATAAACATAAATACAATATGAATAATACAATATAAGGTCTATCTGTTCATACACGAAATCTCTTAAGGGGTCATTGTACTCGTCATTGTGAACAACTTTTACTACGGGACCAACCCCGAAAACACGAAAAAAAATCAGCTGTTCCCTACAATATGATCGCATTAACTCGTCAAAATGTACTGAACAGCAGATTTTTTTCCGCGATTTCGAGGTTGGTCCCATAGTAAAAGTTGTTCATAATGATGAGTACAATGACCCCTTAAGAGAGTTCGTGTATGAATAGAATACCCATTATATGGTGTATTATATGGTATATGGTATAATACATTGGGTTGTGAGAGTAAAGGAACAGCGAATGCAACTCTGTTGCACATACATTTGTATATAGACGCCAGCACATCAATCTACCCAAAACTGTCAAGTTTTCCCAATCAACCTTGAACCTTATGTTTTAGCGATAAAGTTGAAAATCTATTAAAGACATTTGACAGATTGTAATAGCTTGATATGCTGGCGATTGTACACTAAAATATCTTCTTCTGAGGAGGTTGGTCGTACGATTACATAACATCACGCCTGTGATCCCCGACGGGTTAGGCAGGGTTGGTTAGGTGTACCTAATAGTACACCCACATTTCATCAGTTATGTTTCACTCCCATACTCCCATCTAATGCTTTTACTGTCTAGTAAGACTGGTTAAAAGACACCAGATAGAGGCAGATCGTACCTGATCTGATCGATCAGGACCTGGCGCGTAACAGCTAACATCCACGTAGTTGTAACAAGAAAATCTGAAACTAGGAAGACGTGCATCCAAAAACTGTACTACCAATTTTTATTAAAATACTACTAAGTATACAGGGTGACTGGGAAACTCGACCTATTTCTTGAAAGGAGATATAGCTACTACTACTAGAGGTCATTAGCAACAAATGAAGTCCACTTAACTAGGGGTCAAAACTGGGTTGTTTTGGAGAAATCGACTCTTTAAAGTTTTTGTAATTTTTCCACCTCTCCACCATAAAGTTCTGATTGTGGTAAATTTACGACGTTTAGGATGATAAATAAATAAAAATTCATTTATTTCAGATAACTCGATCCATACAGTCCGATTTAAATTAAAAGAAAATAAAATTAACATTGAAATCAACATCAGAAATAAAGCTACCATTAAAATCAAAATTAAAATAAATTACCATTATAATCTAAATTAACATTAAAATAAAAATAAAAACATTCAAATTACCCTCTTAATAAAAGATTTCCATAACGGAGATGAGATCCTATCAGCTACAGTCTTCAGAATTCCGTTGCAGCTGCCACGCATTCTACAGATCAAGGATAAAGTATTCTTGCAAATGACGGCTTAAAAGCCATCAGTTCAATAAAGCGCAAAATGATAGTTTTCTGATAGCTTCTGAATGAGTTTATTCTTCGAAAACCAATTTGTCAAAACACGACATCAGTCTTTGGAAATTAAGCGCCATAAAGGTCATTAAAGCTTTTAAATAAAATTGAAGTGTCACTTTGAAATTAAGCGCCTTAAAGGACATTAAATCTTTTAAATAAAATTGAAGTGTCACTTTGAAATTAAGCGCCATAAAGGACATTAAAGCTTTTAAATAAAATTGAAGTGTCACTTTGAAATTTCAAAATACCAGTTTTTTACTGAATGCATAAGATATGAAAAAATATATACGCTACTCATACTGAAATAAGACTTTTTTCATTTTTCTCTGTCTGGTCTGTCTGTTTGTTCCGGCGAATCTCCGACACTGCTGGAACGATTTTTATGGGACTGAAGTCCCGTACATAACATAACACATGTTATATATAAAAAGTAACTTAGGCTGCTTTGATTAAAGAAAACGGATGTAAAAAATTAAAAACCATGAAATTGTTAAGAAAGTCTGATTCGAATGGAAAAAATGATATTTTTATATAAAAATTTTATGAAATTATTATAATAAAATTTACAATAAAATTTTGAGAAATAATATTGACTGTTCCCCCCAATTATTGAGCAGGATCAAAATCCGTGTGCCCATGAAAAGCCTACGAGCTCTATTGAATCGGCTATTGGATGTATCTCATATCTCTAAAGCAGTGTATTCTTTTGAGTGAGCCAAAAAAAAAAAAAACATAAATTAAATAATAATTTCACGCGGACGAAGGTCGCGGGGCACAACTAGTTTAGTAATAAAGGCGTGATATCTTTATATGTTTATTAAGTACTTAACCGTTTTGCGTCGCCTGTATTTTATCGATATATTATCAAAGTTTTCGAATTATCGATAAAAGCAACAACGCCTGCAACGTCGCATCCCTATTATAGCGACAACGACAGGTCAACTAGTTAAAGAGGTTATCATAATAGAATATATTTTGTCTGAGTGACTATTTGTTTATAAGTCTATTTCTATGAAATGCCATTAGTCGTAGGTATTGTTACATCTGCCAGGGTTGCGGGACTGTTCTAAAGAGATACCGCGGCCCTGGAACACAAAGGGCAAAAGAAGGAACATGGATGGGTTTTAGTCAGTAAAAGTCTGACACTCCCTGCCGCTCAGCCCAGAGCGGGAGGAGTTGTTTGATGATTTCCCATACGAAAAAAAAAGAGGTATTGTTACTTAACATATTCATAGTCGAACTTTTAAACGGCCGAATTGTAACGTGACCGAAGAATATTCCTTTATTTTCAATTTATTATATTTTAGGAACTATTGTTATCCACTAGCTTTTCGTGGCTAATTAGTAACAGCCGCACGAGTCGATCTTAAGGTTAAGCCGCGCTTGCCTAGGTTGTGCCGTGGATGGGTGATCGCCCATTACATACCGAGTTTCCTCCGTGCCTCGGAAAGCACGTTAAGCCGTTGGTCCCGGCTGTCATCTGTAGATTTTTGACAGTCGTTACAGGTAGTCAGTGGCCCATAAAGTTTGACAACCAGTCGTAAGACAAGGCGTATCGTATTACCCAGTACTAATTGGGTTGTGGAGGTCAGATAGGCAGTCGCTCCATGTAAAATACTGGTATTAGCTGCATCCGGTTAGACTGGAAGCCGACTCCGACATAGGTGGTAAAAGGCTAGGGAGATGACGACCCGAATGGCGCAGCGGTAGTGAGGCTGCCTTACGTTCTTAGGGTCCCGGGTTCGAATCCCGGTAGGAGCAAATGTTTGTGTGATGAGCATGGACATTTGTTTCCGAGTCATGGATGTTTATATGTATAATAAGTATGTATTTACAAACAAAAAGTATCTATGTAGTAATATCAACTATCTGGTGTCCACGACACAAGCCTCGTTGCTTAGTGTGGCACCTAGATGGCGCTGTGTGTAATGTCCAGCGATATTTATTTATTTATTTATGATGATTACAAAGGAATAAAAACAAACAACTATTTTTTCATTTTTCTTTTAATAATATTCCTTACAAATATGCCTTTTATTTTCGTCTTCATAATGTGCGCATATCGAAATGAAGGAAACTATCCTATGCTTAATTTTATCGACGGAAAAAATATTAAAAAAATAATCTTTTTTTTTTAATTTTTTGTTTTTATTTGTAACATTGTATACGTAGCCGTGTGCAATGCCTTTCTTTAATAGTTGATTGGAACTGTTGTGATTGAGTTATAAACATGCAATTTCTATTATTAAGTAGCTAATACAACGAAGAAT
This sequence comes from Eugnorisma glareosa, assembly GCA_947578425.1. Classification (NCBI taxonomy): domain Eukaryota; kingdom Metazoa; phylum Arthropoda; class Insecta; order Lepidoptera; family Noctuidae; genus Eugnorisma; species Eugnorisma glareosa. The sequence goes on from OX387984.1 coordinate 4,867,081, forward strand.
AACCGAGTAATAAAAAAAGGTAGGTAATGGAGGCGTCTCATCGAGAAATTTTATGATTAGGTATTATAAAATTGGATGAAAAAAAAACAGATTTTTGCTAAACAAACAGGTTTATTTTCAATTGAGGGTAGTTTTTTTCCACAATTTTCATTTTATGAGCACGCCTAATTATTTCCAATCATTGTGGAGGTGGAGGTGTTTGTTTCATCGCGATAGATCATTTAGTTTAAAAGTTACACCGTTTTGTTTACACTGGGGTCACAGTAGGGAAAGATTAAAAAAAAATAGAAAATATATGTATATACCTATATTTTTTAATGTTATTTCGATATGTGCACATTATAAAGACACACTGTAATACATAAAATTATTTCTTCTCGCATACAGTTCCTTTAATCAAGTCTTGTACTCTGCCCCTGTAACAAAAAAAAAAAAAAAATTAAAAAAAAACAAGTTTAAAATTTAAACTGACTAAACGTTAAACAGCCCGTTCAAGAACACCGCGAGGTGAAAAATTAAACTGACTAAAATGTAATCTGCCTCGTTCACGGTCGTCCGCTGGTATAAGTTTTCGCCTGACTAGGATAAATTTTAGCGACCTTTCTACCTCGCTAAATTTTATTCTGCTGTCAGATTGACATTGAGCTGTCGGTTGTTTTATTTGCTAGATTCGCGCCCTAGAAACGAATATTTCTAACGAGTACTTAATCATCGTCTCCGTGAATTTTATTTGTGGATTATGGATGAAGTTAGGATTACTAAAATGCAAATTGTTGTAGACGAAAGGGGCAGAATGCTAATCAAGCTGAGCTGTCAATTGAATTTGACAGTCAATATTGATCTAGACCGATGACTCCGTTCAGCGAGCCCTCGCTAGTTTAATTTTTATCGGGCGAAAAAAATTTCGCCGGCTTACTTAAACGTACCCCAGTGGTCGCAACTATGTTTCGGGAGGTTCCTGCACCGAATCGGGCGGGAGGAAACGCCCGGGTGCTACCATTGTGAGGATCGACCGGAGGACACGGTGGAGCACACGGTGGAGATCTGCCCTGCATGGGCGGAGCACCACCGTGTCCTCGTAGCGGCGATCGGCGGCGGCGACCTCTCGCTTCCGGCCTTGGTTCAATCCATGGTCCGGAGCGAGACGGAATGGGACGCCGTCACCTCCTTCTGCGAAGCAGTCATGCTAGCGAAGGAGGTGGCGGAACGTGAGAGGGAGAGAACCTCACGTCCCAGCCGCCGCGGGAGACGCACCGGGCATCGGGGGCCACGTGGTGGCCCCCGGCCACCGTAGGCGCAGGCCTGTGGACGGTGAGCTATGGGCTAGCTCGCCGTCCGTCCGTCTTATGATGACAGGCCGTGTCGACGGCGCGTTCGTGTTCCACGCGCGCCTCAAGGAGAGTCAGCAAACAGGGAGGGGTCCGTAAGGACCGACGCCTGCCAGGGTTGCGGGACTGTTCGAAAGAGATACCGCGGCCCTGGAACACAAAGGGCAAAGGAAGGAACATGGATGGGTTTTAGTCAGTAAAAGTCTGACACTCCCTCCTGCTCAGCCCAGAGCGGGAGGGGTCATTTGATGATTTCCGATCGGTAAAAAAAAAAAAAAAAAGTGGTCGCAACTACCGAGCTCTATGCGCTCGGTCCTGAGTTCTATTGCCGGGTTGTTAGGCGAAGTATTATTCGCCTTAGAATAATCGGCGTATGATGTTCCCAAAGCTCTGCAGACACTGCTTCCTCTTTATGAGAGCGAGTGGGCTGTATTGTAATCCACTACGAGGGCCCAGTGCGGGTTGGTAGATGTCATAATGTCTTTGAATTTTTGGTTCTAGGACATGCCGGTTTCCTCACGATGTTTTTCTTCACCATTTTGAAAGCAGTGGTGAGCAACTAGGTCTAATTGAAAACCGGCATCGGGAACTAGTTATCAGGCAGTTTTCTGAACTTCTGTTGTATTGTTTTGTTTTTTACCAAGAGAGATGAGCTCAACTTGCGCTACAAAAACCTATACAGGGTGTAACAGGACCCTTAACGAAGCCGTCAACCAAGCATTCTGTACATCAAACTAAGTAAATTTACGTAAAAAATTTTGATGGGAAACGTTTTTTTTTTTGGGGTTAAATATCACGTTTTTCCGTAAATCTCTATGTAACGCACTCAAAACATTGTGCTAATGGATGGATTGACTAGTACGGAGATCGTGGAGGCGCTTAAAGTAAAAATCTTACATTAAAAACATGTATTAAAAAAAGAAACTTGAGAAATAGTTGTAACTTTCACCCCCAATATCTCCGTAACTAGAAGGTTCCCAGGTATAGTCTAGAACAAAAAAAATATCGCAATGACGGGGAGAACAAGTGCCTTTCGGCTTCGTTAAGGGTCTTGTTGTACACCCATTATACACTGGCTATTAGGGCGCAACAGTAAATTATCGACTGACAACAAACTCCTTATATATAAAACGGTTCTACAGCCTGTCTGGATGTACGGCATCCAGCTATGGGGAAGCTGTAGCAACTCTAATAGATCCCTTATACAGCGAATGCAAAATGTGATTCTGAGAACTATATACAATGGACCTTGGTTCATTACTAATACTGAAATACACAACCAACTTCAGATGAACTCGGTGAAAGAGGAAATCTTGGCCATTACCAAAACATACTTGGAAAGGCTGGAGAGGCATCCAAATGAACTGGCCGCTGGACTGACAACACGCACGTACCAAAAACGGTGTGAGTCTATAAGGCAGGCCCCAACGAGATTTATCAACAAGTGATAGGCTTACATAAAGACATTATTTTGTACCTATATAGAAAATAAATAAGATACATTTTGTACCTCGATAGTTTTTGATTGAATGACGTTTCTAGGAAGTGTGTACTTAGCGGGCCCCCTAGGATTATTTTGATTGTTGTTCTACTTTCAGATCGCCAAATAGTGCTCGGAGTTATAAACAATTATGTACCTTACAAATAAAAAAAATCGACTTTCTGTGAGCTATACTTTAGTAGGTATTCGTTATTTAGACAAACGTCTAGCCAGCAGGTCCTTTTGGTCCCCAGCCAGCTGGACGTTTGTCTAATTATTGAATATCTTCTAAAGTATAGCTCACAGAAAGTCGAAATTCTAGATTTGTAAGGTACATAATAGTATCAAGCTCTTAATGCTATTTTATGGTATACAAGAGTAATATTTAAAAAAGGGGCCTGCTGGCTGGACGTTTGTCTAAATAACGAATATCTTCTGAAGTATAGCTCACAGAAAGTCGAAATTTTGGATTGTACATAATAGTTTCTAATTCCGAGCACTATTGAGCGATCTGAAAGTATAAAAACCATAAAAATAATCATAAGGGGCCCGCTAGCTAGACGCCTCATGGAAACGTCATTTAATCAAAAACTGTCGAGGTACAAAATGTATCTTATTTATTTTCTATAGGTACAAAATAATGTCTATGTAAGCCTATCACTTGTTGATAAATTTCGTTGAGGCCTGCCAGATAGACTCACACCCAAAAACGGCTCAAAAGAGGGGACATTTTGTCTGTACCCTCTTGAGTAGCATAAATAAATGTTACACCTACGAGTAGTTGCTCTCGCCGGAGAGCACACTCCAACTGGCAAATGTCTCTTACCACATCTGCTTAAAGTACTCAAGACCGATTGCAGGTACAAAAGAAAAAAAAAAGATTTGTTTTTTTGGCGCAGCCGTGAGAGGTACACAATGTTATCATTTTTGTTTTGATTCAAGTTTTATTCTGTTTTGCTGTATTATATTGTGTGTACTTGAGAAAATTCATTTATTTAGCACATGCCGTGCTAAATAAATGAATTTTCTTTATTCTTTCTTTCACAAAAGAAATATTAATTCACCTTAATCATCTTTCATCAGCCCTTTGATATAATGTATAGATGGAGCGTCGCCCTACGATCAAAACAAAGAAAACGAGTATAAGCCAACAGTTGGCTGATATTTTTTTGACACGTTTTCGCACATTTGATGCTCCGACATTATAAAGGGTGTAACAAGACCATTAACGAAGCCGAAAGCTACTTGTTCTCCCCGTCATTGCGATCATTTTTTTGCTGTAGACCATACCTGGGAACCTTCTAGTTACGGAGCTACTGGGGGTCAAAGTTCCAACTTTTCCAAGTTTTTTCTTAAATAAGTACATGTTTTTAATGTACACCCATGTTTCTTTTACTTTAAACACCTCCACGACCCCCGTACCATTCAATGCATCCATCAGCACAATGTTTCGAGTGCGTTACATTGAGTCCTACCGTAAAACGTGATTTATCACCACAAAAAAAAAAATGTCGTTTCCCAGCAATATTTTTTGCGTATATTGCGAATAATTCCGTCTTTCTATTCACACCTCTTTAGCTTCCTACCTAACAGTTACTCAGTTTGATGTTCAGAATACTTGATTGACGGCTTCGTGGAGGGTCTTGTTACAACCTGTATGATCAAAGTTCCAGCCCTTGTTCCATGTCACTTGAGGTCGGCGCAACACGTTTTGTCTTCCATTCTCCACTGTCAACCATCACGCTATCGATTACTCCTTTTTCCTTCTTAACATTCCTCACACAATCCATCCATCGTTTCCTTGGTCTTCCTCTCCCTCTCCATCCATCAACATTTATATTCATCACTCTTTTAGTCACATGCGATTCGTCCCTCCTCAGCACATGCCCATACCAAGACAGTCGATTCCCGTTCAACTTTTCTGTATCTGGCGCAATTTTCAAATTTACTCTAAACTCATTGAATTAATACTTCATTCATCATTTGAATGTATACTTAAAAACTTACTTGTGCACAAAGAAGTTCGGTTCAGTAGTATTCAACTGTGAGTATATAAACGTAGGTATCTGATTTACTAACACCCATACGTCGTCTCCTACGATCTTCAGATCTGAAAAAAAAGAGGTAAAGATTGTATTATTAGGAAGAAATGAGGTTGTACGTGGCACATATTATTTCAATGGAAAGGAGTGACAACTTCGAATTATTATTGTCTCTGGTCGCGGGTGACTCTTTACGGGAACTTCGCCACAGAGCATCATATATAAACCTCGCTCCATATATAAGATGCTCTGTGTCTCGCTCAAAGGGCTGCAAGATTAATTATGACGTCCTATTTTTTCTAAACAATTACATTTTAAGTGAATTCGTTATGATTAGTGGTGGTTAGGTTAGTTTCAATTTAATAACTTTTTTGTTGTTTCGTTCCCGAAGTTGAACCAACGGGATTCGAGTACTAAGCCGCCGCTGTCCGTCCGTAGGTCCGTCTGTCTGTCAGCGGGCTGTATCTCATATCGGTAATGTACCTAGACAGTTGAAATTTTCACAGCATGTGTATTCCTGTTGCCGCATTTAATAATAAGAATAAATTAAAAATGAAAGTGGGCTCCCCCACTACGATGGCAAGTACCGAACCCTACATGTGTGAGCCCGACTCACCCTTGGCGGGTTTTTAGGGTTCCGTAGCCGAATGGCAAAAAACGGAACCCTTGTAGATTCGCCATGTCTGCCTGTCCTTGTATGTCATAGCCACTTTATTCCGAAACTATTAGGACTACACAGTTGAAACTTAGTAGGTAGATGTATTCTGTGAACCGCTATGCGATTCACTGTTTTAAACTTTCACGGTTGTGTAGGTGTAACACCTACACATAAACTGTCACTTACGGGATATCTTCCGTGATTGTCCATTATTTTGAGCTTGCTTTGCGATTTTTATACAAAATAAAAAAAAAAATGAAGTCGGTAATAAAGATTAAGGCTCCCCATACATGGAACCGAAACTAAAAAATATTTTTTTCATCGAACCTATAAGTGCGGGGTGTCAGTAGATAGATTGATCTTTAAAAAACTTTTTTGCAAAAAATAAAACCGACTTCAAAAAAAAAACAATAAAAAAAATACAAAAAGAAAACAAAAATAACAAACACAAAAAGTCGGTGACAAAAATCAAAATCAATCAAACAAAGGTCAAGCTTCGAAGTCGGTTTGTCAACCTTTGTTTGATTGATTTTGTGTTTTTGTCACCGACTTCTGAAGCTTGACCTCTGTTTGATTGATTTGGTGTTCTTGTCAGCGGCTTCTGAAGCTAAAGTTATTTTTCAATTTTTTGTGTTTAGGTTTGTTATTTTTGTTTTTTTTTTTATTGTGGTTTTTTTGAAGTCTGTTTTATTTTTTGCAAAAAAGTTTTTATTTATTTTTCCATTTTTAGTTGTTTATGTTGCGCTGAGCCGTGTAAAGACACTAAATGGCATTGCTCTTAGCGATTTAGAGCCAAATAAACTATTGAAGAAACCACATGATGAAAAAGCACTGCGTGAAATTAATGCAACGGTTTGTAAAAAAATATCTGGGAATACGGTAGATGAAATGTCTTATGCAACTTTATTACGAACTAGCTTTTAACGCCGTGGCTACGCCCGCGTTTAAATACGCTTCTAAATGACAACAACAGTTCTTTTCTTATAGTCGGTTAAAATGATTAATACTAGTTTCTAGCACTAACTCTGTTGTCTCTAGAGAAATCAGCTATCGATATCGACAAGTCGCATTATCTATACATTATTCTAGAACAAGAAATCACCTAACTCCTAACCGTTAAATAGTTGTACCTTCCTTTATCAGCTCAGCGTCATGAGATGATGATGACCATACGCAAATGTAGCTTTAGAAATTATTTTTTAGTAACATTTATGTCGTGGCTATTGTGTTGTGTATAAAATACTGGTATTCAGCTGCATCCGGTAAGACTGGAAGCCGACCACAAAATTGTTGGGAAAATGATGCAGATGATGAACAGTACATGTCATGGTAATGGGCTTATCCCCAATAAATGAAAATCAGGGTGTATCGTACACATCTGCGTACCCCCTCAGAGCATACAGGCGTGATGTTACGTCATGATGTTGTATAAATAATAAACATCCAAGCGATTGCAGCAATCACGACAGATATGCCGTCTATTTTTGAAGAGTTCCATAGTATATCTCCGAAGACCAGCATCAGATCTTCACCAAATTTAAATAGGACCCCCTCAGAAGTATAATCTTTCAAATAAAAATAATTATATAAATAAAATATATATATAATATAAATAATTTCGAGAATCGGTCCACAAATGAAAGAGGTACACAAGAAATCAGGTAACATACATTTAAAAAAAAAAATACATACACATGAACATATGACCTCCTCCTTTTTTGAAGTCAGTTAAAAATGACAATGGTTTCTAAAACCATTTTTTCTCAAAGTCAATCGTTTGAAAGATAGACACTTCCAATCCAAAGTGGTAAAATGTGTGCCCTCTGATTTCTAAAGTAAGAGGAGGAAAATTCTGAAAAAATGTAGGATTGTAGAACGTCAATAAAGCTTTCAACCAAAATTGGTTTGAACAAGATTTGATGTTTACTTTTTGAGATAAAGGACTTGTTCATCAAACTGCAGCAGTAAATTTATTTTTCATTAACATTACTATGAAAAACAAATTTAGTTTTGCTGTTGAATGTAAAACAATACAACACTATGAATGAGCCTTCAAAATATTTTTATTATATTATTTGGTGCTACGGAACCCCGTGTGCGTGTGAGTACGATATTTACTTGGCCGGTTTTTAAACAACTGCGCTTCTGTTTGCTAAAAGTATATTTTCATGTTCCTGCCCTTGTGGCGGTACAATCTCCCCCTTGATAAAAGTTTCTGTTAAACCGGTTTAATTCCATCATGTTTCGATAGATGGCGCTGTGCATTTACGTCATGTTTCTGAATCGCGGTGTTAAGATTCTCCGCCGTTTGGTTGGGTGTCTTGAACTAAATTTGAACGATATCTCTGGTTTCCCTTCAAAACGCATAAATCTTTCGCCTTTTACTAAAGATTTCCGTGGAGGGGAACACTCAAATGAGTCTTACGTATTTTTGAAATACTCTGCTTCGGCAGAGTTTATTTATTTACTTAGCCAGCCCCGCGGTTTCACCCGCGTAGTTCCCGTTCCTGGTTCCAGTGAGAATACGGGGATTAAATATATATTGCCTATATAAATTATAAATGTTATTCGCTGAAAATGTAGTTTTCCATTATGGAACGAGTTTTTGAAATCGGTTCAGTAGATATTGAGTTTCATTTTTACTTTTTCACTTCTCATGCTCTAAAAGTTCGTCTTTAAAGTCGCTTGTTATGGTCTGGACCTGGAGCATAAAGTAAAATCTTCGTCGAAGTCCAAGGCAATCGTTCCAACAGCCATACGAACAACTTTAACTTCATAGAATAACCTCTTTGTTTTAATTCGTTTCGTTAGTATTCTAAGAACACGGCAAGGATATTTCTCATTGCCCTAATGTAACTTTCAATTTTAATCAAAATTACAATATGTACAGGTTGCTGTTTAACTTCCTCGCAATCGACGTGAAAAGTAGAATGTACAATTCGTCCATAAAACCCATTTTTACACTCTACTTTATAAACATAAAAGTCTCGCGTAAAATGGTGCGTTTTATGCACTTGATCTACTATTATGACATCAATCGATAGGGTCAATGATAAGGATCAAATCTCTCTCTCTGACAACATGATAATTTAAATGAAAGGAAAACCATGAAATCTAAACTTATAAATTCAATGGGATAAGTAAAGAACTTTTACTCAAATGGACCTTTGAGTAAAAGTTCTTTCCGATCCGAGTACCGATATAAAAGCGATAGACTGTTACTGTACTGGGATTGGATCTCCTCCATACTTATTATAGCATCAAGGCGGGTTGGTTTTTTTTTTTACTTTTGACATTTAAAACCTAAAATCTATTGACATCATATTTAAAACTGTTTGGATTGTATTTGAAACTGTTTGGTGTTGGAATACCAAAAATGTATATACTACCTTTTTTTTTTCAGGAGGGAGTGTCAGACTTTTACTGACTAAAACCCATCCATGTTCCTTCCTTTGCCCTTTGTGTTCCAGGGCCGCGGTATCTCTTTCGAACAGTCCCGCAACCCTGGCAGGCGTCGGTCCTTACGTACCCCTTCCTGTTTGCTGACTCTCTTTGAGGCGCGCGTGGGACACGAACGCGCCGTCGACACGGCCTGTCGTAATAAGACGGACGGACGGCGAGCTAGCCCGTAGCTCACCGTCCACAGGCCCGCGCCTACGGTGGCCGGGGGCCACCACGTGGCCCCCGACGCCCGGTGCGTCTCCCGCGGCGGCTGTGACGTGAGGCTCTCTCCCTCTCACGTCCCGCCACCTCCTTCGCTAGCATGATTGCTTCGCAGAAGGAGGTGACGGCGTCCCATTCCCTCTCGCTCCGGACCATGGATTGAACCAGGGCCGGACGCGAGAGTTCGCCGTCGCCGTCGCCGATTGCCGCTACGAGGACAATGTATATACTACCTGAATGAGTAGTTCTTTGTCTTTTAATAATACGTATACACATGACCTCATTGAGCAGTCTGTGTGTAGTTTATAGCGTGTAGCTCAGTAGAACACACTCACCTTCCTGAAGGAACTTTATTAAATGTTATTCCTCTATATTAAACTTATGTCTTTCATTGGTCTTATAACCTAACAAGTTATGGGCCCAGACATACGGACTATAAAAAGTAAAGCCAGTGATTCGGACTAATTAAATAAAGATTATTTTTTTAAATAAATTAAAAGACACCCTGTGAACTTTGTGGCAGTGTAAAGTATTCTGAGTGACTTTTAATGATTTAATAAAATGGAACATTTAAGAGTGAAAAGGAATATTAAATCATTTAATGGAGACAAATACAGTGTCTGGAAACTTAGAATACGTAATCTTTTAAATGAGTTTGAAGTGCTACAGGTGATCGATGAACATGCTCCTACTGACTTGGACGCTGAGTGACACAAAAAGCAGAACATCAGAACATCGCTATAAACACGATAGTTGAATATCTACCCGATTCATTGTTGCGACTTACAAGTGGTAACATTTCTGCAAAAGAAATTTAAAAAAAAACTGGATTCTAGTTACGAGAGAAAAAGCATAGCAACTCAATTATCTCTGAGAAAAAGATTGTTGGACTTGAAGCTGAAACGGGGAAAATTCATTGATGAAACATTTTCAAGAATTCGACGATTTACTACTTGAATTAATGGCTGCTGGCGCAAAATTAGAAGAAGTGCATAAAATCACACACCTATTTCTATCTTTACCGAAAAGCTATGATGGTGTTGTTACTTCGTTAACTCTGGCAGAGGATAATCTAACTTTAACCTAAAACCAGACTGCTAGATCATTAAATAAAACTGATCAATGAAAGACGCGATATTAGTTTAAAAGTTCTTCAGGCAGAAACCACGAAACAACAAAACGGAACATCATGTCATGGAAATTCCAGTAAAAGAAGGCCAAACCATCGGAATCAGTCGAAAACTTTTAATCGCACGATTAACAGCTGTGGTAGAAACGGTCACATGCAAAAGAACTGCTATTATAGTAAAAGAACCCGACAGCATTCTTACAACAATACTAAGACAATCCAAACTATAAATAAACAAGATACAATCCATAACTCTGGATTTGCTTTTATGGCCGGAACTGGAAGCTATAAAAAAACAAAAAAACGTGGAAAAATAACTTTATATGAATTAAAATCTTATATTTCGTTTGTTACTAACATAGCTTATAAGTAGTGTGTATTACTAACATCATATGGATCAAGGTCTGAAATAAAGTTTTTTTTTTTTTTTTTTAGCTTCAGAACTCGGTGACTTTTGTTTGTTCGATTGAGTTTTTTTGCCACCGACTTCTGAAGCTAAAGTTATTTTTCCACGTTTTTTTGTTTTTGAAGTCGGTTTTATTTTTTGCAAAAAAGTTTTTTTATTTTTCTATTTTTAGTTGCAATATTCCACACAAATATTTGCTATACATTTATTTTACATTATTAACAACATATTTCATGGTAATAGGCTTATCTCCAATAAAATGTAACTTATATCGTTATCATACCTAACTGTCGAAATCTGGGTTACTGTACACATCTGCGTGCTCCTTCAGAGCATACATGCGTTATGTATATGTTCGAATATTGTGTAAAAAATAAACATCCAAGCGATTGCAGCAATCACGACTGTCTATTAATGAAGCGTTCCATTGTTTATCTCCGAAGATCAGCATCAGATCCTGACTTATATCTTCCATCATCAGCTCAGCAACATGAGATAATGATTATCAGGTACACATATCGTTAGAAAGTACCTATATGAAAAACATTATAAAATTTCAGGGTTGCTCTCGATTTCCCTGGGATCCCATCATCAGATTCTAACTTTGTGACAACGGAACCACCTCAGTACTATAGGCTTTCGAATAAAAAAAGAATTTTGACAATCGGTCCACAATTTGCGGAGAAAAAAAAAAAAATTCAGACGACTTGATAACCTCCTCCTTTTGCGAGTCGGTTAAAAATAAACGAACATTTATTCTGGATTCGGGAGCTTCAGATCATATAATCAATGGAGAAGATCTGGCACAAAACTTTGAAAAACTTGAGAGGCCAATAAACATCTCAATTGCAAAGAATGGGTAACCTTCAAGTAACCAGTGATTTGGGTGTGAAGGATACAGGATGTTCTTTTCTGCTCTGAAATTCCCTACAACTTGCTCTCAGTAAAGAAAATGCAACAAGCTGGGATGACTGTTGTTTGTGGGGATTATGGTGGTGAAATTATAAGTTAAGTTTTCACACTACCTATTCTGTCATCGATGCCATCAGAGATGACAGGAGATGACTTAGAAATTAATTCATCATCTGCTGTTGGGGTCGGCTTCCAGTCCGGTTAGGATGTACCAGTATTTTACATGGAGTGATTACCTATCTGACCTCCACAACCCAGTTAGTACTGAGTAATACGATACTTAAGACTGGTTGTCAGACTTTCGAGCCACTGACTACCGGTAACGACCGTCATAGATCCACAAATAACAGCCGGGACCAACGGCTTAACGTGCTTTCCGAGGCACGGAGGAAACTCGGTAAGTAATGGGTGGTCACCCATCCACGGACCAACCTAGGTGAGTACGGCTTAACCTAAAGATCGTACCGAGCGGCTGTTATTGTTTAGCTACGAACTCTTATTTAAGGAGTCTATCGCGTATGAATTCGCCGCTAGAGGTGCTAGTGTAGCGCGAGGTCACCGAAATGTTAGATGTCATAGAGAGTTCGCGCGTTGCGTGCTTTTTTATCACGTATTTTTAATAATATTCACGATTGTGGTCTAGGTTGAGCCATTCCTCATTAATTATGACTTCTTTAATAGGATCTTTTTTGTTAGTACAAGGAGTCAAAATGATTTTTTAAATGTTTCATGCTTGCTAATTTTATGGAGAATATTGTAAATAAATGATCTGAAATTTACACTTTGTTGTTATACGTAACAAAATAAACTTTTTATAAAGTTATTGGTACCTTAAAGTAAAAAATAAAATTATTGACAGGACCTTACTCGACAGTGGCGTCATCTGGTGAGCTCAAAAACAATAGCCCTCATTATGCATGAGGTCTTAATTAGCGGGACTTAAAGATATACAATACCTGAAATATAAACCAGCTTGGTATGACTCTGAGCCACAACAGTGGTTGTCTTGCTGGTCAGCGGTACTTGGGTGTTCCAGCACATGATACCATCCTGGGCCACGTTCGCATACAGTAGCGTTTGAGTGAGGCTGTGGAAGTCATGGGAACCGCTCTGCGACCAGGCTCCTCTGACACCTTCAAACTGAAAATATGGAATGAAGAAAAGATGCATAACAGGTAAGATGAACCGGCAATAGTATCACCTATACAAACAAATAAATTTAATTGATATGTCTGTTTGTAATATCATAAGAACAGCTTTTTACTAAATGCAAATGAAAATGTATACGGCACATATAACAAAAACACATTTTTTTTCAATTTTTGGCTGTCTGTCTGTCTTTCTGTTTGTTTGTTTGTTCCGGCTAATCTCCGAAACGGCTGGACCGATTTTGACGGGACTTTTACTGACAGATAGCTGATCTAACATAGGCTACTTTTATTTTAGAAAAATAACTAGGGTTCCGTGCAAAAAAAAATCCTTGAAATTGTTGACAAAATCCGATTTTAAAGGAAAAGTAATAATTTCACGCGAACGAAAGTCGCGGGCAACAGCTAGTCATCATAAGTCATAAGTCATTTAATCATTTGTTAACACAGGTACAATAAATAGTTGTTATAAAACATTACAAGCGCGCTATGTTATGCCCGAAGGCGTACAAAAATTCATATAGGTCATTGACATTAAAATTTATAACCTTAAAAATTGTATTATTGGAATGCATATATTAAAGTATTAATTGATTTTGACAAAAAATAAAAAACAAAGAAAATTAAAAAAAAATATATATAAATGTCAAAAAGTCAGTGTAATTAAGTCAAAATTCAAATTATGTTTAAGCATCAACATAATTATTCTACAGACACCAGTACATCAAGCTACGACAATCTGTCAAATTCCTTTAATAAATGTTTAACTTTATCGCAAAATGATTATATTCAAGTTTGATTATTTTAATCTTTTACTCTGGGCGGTCTTTCTACATCGTTCTCACATATATGTATAATCTCAACGTGAATGATGTATCCAAGATTTTGTAACAATATTTTGATTAAAAAGAGTGTCCATGGAGTTTCTTGCTCATTCTTCTCCATAGAGATCTACGCTTTGGAATGTGCAACTACAGTACTTTCTCAAGTTAATATGCCTTGTGACTGTGACTGTAGCTTAGCTTTTTTTTTGTTTGACTTTCAAAAGTGCCTGTAATGGTCTAATTGAAATAAATGCTTTGAGTTTGAGTTTGATTGGGAAAATTTGACATTTTCGGGTAGTTTGATATGCTGGCGCCTGTACTACGCCTAATCTCTCTACGATCGTGACGTGAGAGTGGAGGGAGAGAGAGTGTAACTGTGCTTCATATACTAGGTATAATCGGACCCCTAATGAAGCCGTCAACCAAGCATGATGAGAGATGTACAGAATGCTTGGTGCATTCTGTACATCAAACTAAGTAACTTTACGCAAAAATAATTGCTGGGAAACGGCTTTTTCGGGGTGAAAAGTCACGGTTTACGGTAGGGCTCAATGTAACGCACACAAAACATTGTGCTGATGGATGCATTGAATAGGACCCCGTATCTTGGAGGTAGGTATTTAAGGTAAAATTATAACATAATAAGAATTTGAGTGGTTTAATACCACTAAAAACCAGGGGCCTTAGTCTGCTATTGCAATAGTGTCAGAATGGTCTATCATTGATTTATCAGACGAATTACCCTTTGTACGCACGTCAAACGAGTTTCGAACGCGCTTCAATACGCCGTGGGCTAGGGGCCTTATTAAATCAATGCAATAGTAGACTAAGGCCCCTGATTGTACGGAAAATCACGCTCTAATTAAAATAGTTTTTTTTTGTTACCCAGGCCATAATATATGACGATTGACACCTTCATCAAAATCAGATGGATAGTTTAGGCGCTACGGAGGAACATACGTAAATACAAACATACATACATGCAGACATACATACATAGACTGCTAAAATCATAACCCTTCCTTTTGGCTTCGCTGTAGTCGGGTAAAAAAACTTGTGGAATTGACCCCCAATATAGTAGGTAAGTACATATTAAAGATACTAAAGGTGGGTATGCTCTAGAACAAAAAATATATATCGCAATGACGGGGAGAACCAGTACCAGTATTCTTACACCCATTATCTCCCGCGTCGATATATTTAGTCTCCGCTGAGAATGATTGCTATTGTCGAAATTTAATCTGGAGGACTATAAAGACTGCAATAAGACCCAATAATGACTGAAAAATATACCTAAGTATTTCAAATTATTGCCTATAATCATAATTGATATCCTTGACTTCACTAAATTTTGACTTATCTAATTAATCTCGTTCCAATTTATTTAAATTATTTGTAATTGTAATTCAAACTCTAATGATTAATAACTTAATTTTAATGTAATATCTAATTACAAAATCATATTTGTACGCCGGAAACGGCAGAATATTATGATCATAAATATAACGCACATAGCAACTTTGTGCATTATTCTGACAAATAAATGATTCTATTCTATTCAAAAACTTTACCTAGGAATCGAACCCAGGACCTCATGCTCAGCAGTCCCGCTTGCGACCACTAGACTAACGAGACAGTTGGTTATGTAACAAGGCCATGTTGTTTTATGACCTCTATACATTTAAATACCTTAAAATTGGCCCCAAAATCAGCACTCTTATCCTTCAAAACCTCGTTGGAGACCGAGAACTCCTGCGTTGATATAAACGGGTGGTAGTAAGCAGTCCTCTTGCCAGCACCGTCAGGGTCTGACAGCGCCACGCTGAAGAGTCCGTCTCGCCAGTTGATAGTCTGGTCTGGAACAATAATTACAGGTCTGAAAATAATCTATACAATAAAAAAAAAATGTAAATAAAATAAAGAAATAATAATAAAAAAATATATGATAATATACATAAAGAGGTAAAGTTTGTGAGGTTGTAGGGGGTAATCTCTGGATCTACGGAACCGATTTTGAAAATTCTTTCACTAATAGGAAGCTACATTATCCCCGAGTGCCATAGGTTATATTTACAACGTGCCCGTGGGATAATTACCAACCAAAACACGAGCGAAGCCACGGGTAACAGCTAGTATCCTATATGACTTCCACATGCTGTAGAAGTAAGATGATCTAACCCATCTCATTGTTCATCTGTCTTAACCTGCTTTACTTCCCGGTCGGAGGATCCCCCCTTTTCTATGGGGGTGAAGAACATTACATCCGATTCTTCATATCCCTATAAAATAATCAAGGAAGATCAATTTTACTCTTTATGTAATTAATTTGCTTGTGTTTGCTTCTTGGGGTTCTCGAAGTGTAACCAACGGGGCCCTATTACTAAGCCTCCGCTGTCCGTCCGTCTGTCTGTCAGCGGGCTGTATCTCATGATCCGTAATAGGTAAACAGTTGAAATTTTCGCTGAATGTCTATTTCTGTTCGCTATAACAACAAAAAATACAAATAAATTACAAACACTGTTTTAAACTTTCACTGTTTACACATAAACAGTCACTTACAAAAATAAATAAATAAGATGTGGGTGTGTGATGTGTGTGTGTGTGTGATGTGTGTGTGTGTGTGTGTGTCTCTTATGTGTAAATAAATTACAAATTAAAGGGCTTTCCTACTACGATGGTACCGAACCCTTCATCTGAAGGTTTAAGTCTCCATTAAAAAGTATTTTTCCTGAACTCTGTTATGGTCGACCGTTAGCCAAACTGATGACACCGGAATCTGACAGATTCCTCTTTACATTATCTACCAAAGACCGTTGTCCGAAACCTGCCTCTGACAGCACTAGCTGGGACTATGCTGTCGGATTCCCCGAACTGGAGAGAGGGGAACTCCTTCTGTGAGACCTTGATGGTCCGGAAGGAGGCTTACTGATTCAGGGAGGCATCCTCGACGGCAAACAAGCCAAAACTTGGCCCGTATCAATTGAAGCGTGTGGGACTTTGGTGTCGCGGGTGTTCAGAGTGGGGACACTGTCTGCTCACCGAGTGACCTGTTCTGCCGTGCACACATCCACAGCGAGGCTCAGGGGAGACCTCTTCACAATCACCTCAAGGATCTGGATGAGCCGTAACAGGTTTTGCACAGGGGAGGTTCCTGACAGTTCTTCTAAGAGGAATAGACACCGTTTGGTGTCTATTTCCATGAGCGGATGGTGACCACCTGGATGGTTTTAGACTTTTAAAGAGCTAAATATCCCTCGCTCCACGGTCTTATCCCCAAAGAGCAGCCGCTTTTGGGTATTTCCCTCGCAAAAACAAATAAACAAGTGCGAGTCGGACTCACGCACGAAGGGTTCCGTATCATTATCTAAAAAAAAAGACACGTTTGTTGTAAGGGAGCCCCCCTTAAATATTTATTTTATTCTGTTTTTAGACAGAAATACATCATCTAAATCAATCAATCAACTGTCTAGCTATCACGGTTCATGAGATACAGCCTGGTGACAGACAGACGGATGGTGGAGTCTTAGTAATAGAGTCCTGTTTTAACCCCTTTTCTTTTTTTTACGGATTGGAAATCATCAAATGACCCCTCCCGCTCTAGGCTGAGCAGGAGGGAGTATCAGACTTTTACTGACTAAAACCCATCCATGTTCCTTCATCATCCTTTGTGTTCCAGGGCCGCGGTATCGCTTTCGAACAGTTCCGCAACCCTGGCAGGCATCGGCCCTTTCGGACCCCTTCCCGTTTGCTGACATCTCTTTGAGGCGCGCGTGGAACACGAAGGCGCCGTCGACACGGCCTGTCGTCATAAGACGGACGGACGGCGAGCTAGCCCATAGCTCACCGTCCAAAAGCCCGCGCTATTTTTACCCCTAGGGTAACCTTAAAAAGCGTTGAGAACTTACGCGCAACCTGGAAATCAGTGGCTCCAACATCGTAGTTGAACGAAGTATGGCTGATCCTCCAACTCGATAGCTGCTTCAGTGAGAAGACGATCAGTCCATTCCTTGCCAGGTCGTTGATGTAGGCGAAAGCATCGTCACAGGTTACAGGAGTTACATCTACGGTTATTGAGGTTAGACCTGAAAAAACAAACAAATGAGTGGGTAATTGGGTACATAGTTAGAATAAAACAAAGTCGCTTGTGCGTCTGTCTGTGTTGAATTTATTTGGCACATGCTACAAGTGCACACAAAAAAATAACAACACAAGCAACAACATACAACAACAGCAACACATCACAACAACAACGCAAAAAACATTAAAAAAAAGCAAATCTAAATAGACAAAAAAGATTATATTTGTGTCTTACGGAGGCGCCAAATAGGCCCAGTACGATCTGCCGAGCAACTAGTGCCCGACGCTGGTTTTCAACTATACATGACATGGTGATGTGACAGACATAAAACAGTTCTGTACTTTGTTTAATAATAAATCGAGAAAAGTGCTAGACAAAAAAAAAAACTAAGGTTCATAAATAAATGAAACGAACGCATAGAAACATAACCCTGTTTCGCACGTTCTCATCAACTTGTAAACGCATAAAGGGCATGAAAAGATGTGAAGCGATCGCCCGGCTCGCTCGCCTCGCTCGCTAGCTGGCGGTGTGGCCAGCGCTTAATATTTCGTAGCCGAGCACGATGGACTAACAATACAGGGTGTAACAGGACCCTTCACGAAGCCGTCAACCAAGCATTATGTACATCAAACCAAGTAACTTTACGCAAAGATTATTACTAGGAAACGATTTTTTTTTTTGGGGTTAAAAGTCACGTTTTACGGTAGGCTAGGGCTCAATGTAACGCACTCAAAACATTGTGCTGATGGATGGATTGAATAGTACGGAGGTCGTGGAGGTGTTAAAGGTCAAAGTAAAAAAATCTAACATTAAAAACACGAACTTATTAAAACAAAAACTAGTGAAAAAGTTGGAACTTTGACCCCCATTATCTCCGTAACTAGAAGGTTCCCAGGTATGGTCTAGAACAAAAAAATGATCGCAATGACGGGGTGAACAAGTGCCTTTCGGCTTCGTTAATGGTCTTGTTACACCCTTTAATTTTTTTTTGCATGTCTGCATAATATGCCAATGCATAAAACACTATTTTTATAGCGCTATTTACCTGAAGTAGTTCCATTTACTAAGACATCCGCTGGGAGCTCGTATCGCAGCAGTTCCTCGTCGGTTTTCAAATCGTATACTATGATGTGGGGCGGCCTTTGTTGTACGAAGTCGGCTGTAATATTACAAGCTTATATTAAAAAAACATTTTAAAACAAAGCTTTTAAATATAGGAGTTTTTCTCGTATTGTTCTCATCAAACCCTTTTAATTGTAACAAAGTTTACATCAATAATCTTTTAAACGTCACACATGACACCAAATAAATTTCGATATTTAGGACATTCGAAACTCTGTACTTCGATATACAGCGTGTAACAGAAAGGGTATATTCATATGGAATACTGTGGTACGGACCATCAAACTGAACAACTTTCTCTATGGAACCACCATCGAAATCGTAAAAAAATAATCAGCTGTGCTATACATAATTTCAATACCTACTCGACCCAAATGTATGGGACAGCTGATTATTTTTTTAGGATTTCGATGGTGGTTCCATAGAGAAAGTTGTTCAGTTTGATGGTCCGTACCACAGTATTCCATATGATTATACACTTTCTGTTACACGCTGTATAGGCCTTTCGATGTCACGATTTTTGATAATTAGATTTTAGGTATTGGACGTAGGTTATTATATTACGTTACTAAACTTACGTTACGTAACTTACGTTATATTAATTTTCGGCTTTATGATCGTTCGATATTTAAATTTTCGATGTTTTGAACGTTGACATTTTACCCGTAGGTATTTTAATGTTTGACATTCAAATATGTACCCACAGGTATTGTCGTCGTTTTGAATAATTGACATAACCCTCGTTATGTCAATTCAATAGAATTATTTATATTAGATTATAGGTATTGATTCGGAAAATAGGATTCTATCGTGCAATGTGCAGACAGGAATAGTCGTTAAAGGTGACGTAAGTACATCCATTTTTATGTACAGACGCCAGCACATCAAGCTGCTACAATCTGTCAAATTTCTTCAATAGATTTTCAACTTTATCGCTAAAGCATAAAGTTCAAAGTAGATTGGGAAAATTTGACAGTTTCGGGTAGTTTGAACATCTACTAATTGCTAATCTACTAATTAATTTGCTGGCGTCTGTACATGTCGGGTCATAAAATGAATCGCAAGCACGCCAGTGCTGACATCACGCGACCAACTTACAAGTCTACCCACACCTACAGCGCGCTTCTACAGAGTCGTGATGTTTTGAGCTCTCAGCAAGGACGACATGTGTCTGCAGGGCTATTGCGTATCCTCTGTTCACAGTTCATAGTGATCATCACTTGGCGACTTTTGATATTCAATGACAGTTTTGCACGGGTAGCGTCAGTTAAATACACGAAATCTCTTAAGGGGTCATTGTAGTCATCATTATGAACAACTTTTACTATGGGACCAACCTCGAAATCGCGAAAAAAAATCAGCTGTTCCCTACAATATGTTCGCATTAACTCGTCAAAATGTACTGAACAGCTGATGATTTTTTTCGCGATGTCGGGGTTATAGTGAAAGTTGTTCATAATGATGAGAACAATGACCCCTTAAGTAAGAGATTTCGTGTATGAAAAGATAGACCCTTTATACATATAGATTGTCTTAAGTTATAAAGAATACTAAATTCCACATACAAGGCACCTCCAGAAGTCCTGTATCCACCATCCACAGCCTCTCGCAAGCATCCACTCTTGGACGATAAACGGAGACGAAGTCACTGATACTGGCAGTGCTTGGGTATGGCTTGAGCAGTGGAGAAGAATGATCTTTGGACTTGAGGTTCACGTAGTTTAGGGTCGAAGGTATTCCTGGAAAACAAGGCCTTTTTACACGACTGGTCAAAACAATATAATATACAAGGTGTAAGGGGATCCTTCACGACGCCGTCAACCAAGCATTGTGCGTTCCATTCTGGCCCAGCCACGATGCCAAACAAGGTCATGGTTATGGCAGTAGACTGTACGGACATGTACCTTTTGGTACTAGAAAGAGAAATAATAGTACCACATTATTTCATGACTTGTATACATCATTTTCAGTGGCCTGGCTACAGCGTATCCGTCCTAGCACGGCCACGCTTAGATCGGCTGAAATCCACAACTTTATTCGATGATTCGTGTCTTGATTGGTATCGTGGCCGGGCCAGAACGGAACACACCCAAGCATTGAAGTATACATCAAATTAAGTAACTACGCAAAAATTATTGCTGGGAAACGACTTTTTATTCTGGGTGTAAAATCGTTTTATTTATGGTAGGACTCAATGTAACGCACTCAAAACATTGTGATTCATTGAATAGTAGATACGGGGTCGTGGAGGTATTTAAAGTAATCCTATAATATAAAAAAATACTGGTATTTAAATAAACCTTGTATAAAGGTTAGAACTTTGACCCCTAATATCTTTATTATTTTTTCGGTTGACAAAAAAATGATCCCAATGGCACGTGACGGGGAGAACATGTGCCTTTCAGCTTCGTTATGGGTATTATTGGGAGCAGCGGTGGCCCAGTGGTGGCGGCCCCGACTTACGAACAGTAAGTCGTGGCTTCAAGTCCAGGGGCCTTAGTCTGCTATTGCAATAGTGTCAGAATGGTCTATCATTGATTTAATAAGGCCCCTAGCCCACGGCATATTGAAGCGCGTTCGAAACTCGTTTGACCTGCGTACAAAGGGTAATTCGTCTGCGCGCGGCCTTATTAAATCAATGATAGACCATTCTGACACTATTGCAATAGCAGACTAAGGCCCCAGGCAGGCGCATTACTTTGTGTAATTTATTTCATCACCACTGCTCTCAAAACGGCAAAGGAAAACATCGTGAGGAAACGTCCTGGAACCAAAAATTCGAAGACATGTGACATCTACCAACCCGCACTGGGCCCACGTTGTGATTATAGCCCATTCTCTCTCATAGAGAGGAGGCCGAGTGTTCCAGCAGTGGGAACATTATAGGCTGACTATGCTATGGGTATTATTACACCCATTAGGTTAGGTTGGTTAGTTTCCTTATTCAAAGATAACGTGTAATCGTCCTATTTCGGTATATGTAGTAGGTATAGTTAGAATTCAAGCATTACTCGGGTAATGACTCTGCCTGATTACCACTCATTGAAATGAATAAGTAACAAGGATAAATTAGAATGGAATTTACATGGCTTTGACCTTTTGATTTGTCATGATGGCCCAGAGGTTAAGGCCTCGCCTCTCATGCATGAGGTTATGGTGTCAAATCCGGGCAAGTACCAATGTGACTTTTTCAATTTATATGTACTTTCTTAGTTTATCTTGGACAACACAGATATCGGTGAAGGAAAAAACATCGTGAGGAAACCTGGACTTATAAAAGTTTGAAGTCTCCAACCCGTCTTGAGCAAGCGTGGTGATCAATGCTCGTGCCTTCTCTGTTGAGAAGAGGCCTTTGCCCAGCAGTGGGACAGTAATAGTCTGGTATTATTATTTGACATTTAAAGCATGATTTAATATGTTGTCTAAGTAACTGAAACTAACTGACTTGATTCCCCGGGTCGAGTAAAGTGGTATTTTGTTTATCAATGAGGAATTTCTCATTAGCAGCCACGGAGTCTGGATTTGGGCCCGGTTGATGGCAATAGACGCTTCCCTATTACATGGAACTTAAACATAGCTGGCGAAATGTGGGTGTGCTATTAGATACACCTCTGGCTAGGCATTCAGGGATTACGTGATCTTATGTTATAATATAACTGAAACCAACCATATCGCCTTCTGGGGACGGTAATGAACACTTTGTCCTGGTACACCTCGAATCCTATGGGTATGTTATTGTATTGTATGAAGAATTGGTGTTTTTCGTCTTGTGATTCATCTCGGAAAAAGATACCCCCAATTACCTTCTGGATGGGCTCATCTTTGAGATCTGAAATTGATAGAAGAGTGTTGAAACTTTAACCACTGAACCGTAAAAAAAAGATACTAAACCTTTTAAATTAAACTAACCAAATGTGGACACCAAGACACTTTTGTGTCTTGTGTCGGATACGAGCTACTAATTAATATTGCTATAGAACCGTCTAATGTTACAGCACCATGCTGTGATACGCCTTTTGGCCTCGTGCAGGACAAATTTCGTTGTTGTCTTTTTTATGTTTACTTTTTTTTTATAATTTTGTTAAACCTATTGTTAATGTAACCATTTTTTTGTGTGTTTTGTCCTGTGCCGGCTAATAAATACTTTTTTACTTCTTATGCTCCAAAAGTTCGTCTTTATGTCGTGCGTAGGCGACATGAAGTCGCTTTTTATGCTTTAGAGCAAAGTAAAATCTTCGTCGAAGACCAAGGCAATCGATCCAACAGCCACACGAACAACTTCAACTTCATAGAATAACCTCTTTATTTTAATTCGTTTCGTTGGTATTCTAAGAACAAGGCAAGGATATTCCTCATTGCCCTAATGTAATTTTCAATTTTAATTAAATTTACAATAGCTATTTACATGTTGCTGTTTCATTTCCTCTCAATCGAAGTGAAAAGTAGAGTGTACAACTCGTCCATAAAACCCATTTTAACACTCTACTTTATATCCACCCTCGCTCGCAAGCTCGCCCGGATGGAAAAACATCTCGCGTAAAATGGTGCGTTTTACGCACTTGATGTACAATCTACTATATAATTTCTTTCTAACCAGTAAGAAATCAGGACACAACAACTACGGTTTCCTGTGATGGTGTGCCGTGTCGGTAACAAAAAGTGTCTACGTTTGCGCAGCTCCTTACAGGAAATTACAGATGAAAAATTTCTATGATTGATTAGAATGATGTAAGTACTAAATACGTGGTAAACGATTTCGCGTCGGTGGTCCTTTCACCTTGTATACTAAGACACTGGGTACAAAAAGCATGATCATCTAGGTACCTAGCCTTTTGAAAGAAAGAAAGTAAATATATTAATTTGGCACATGCCACAAGTGCACACAACAAAAAATTAAAAAAAAGAGCTTAAATCTAAACAAGAAAAAACTAGAGATAATTGTGTGTCTCACGGCTGCGCCAAATAGGCCCAGTTCAGCAAACCGCCGAACTTTTCCCAACTATGCTGGGGTCGGCTTCTTCTATTCAGCTGAATACCAGTATTTAACTTGGAGCGACTGCCTATCTGACCTCCACAATTTGAGAATCTAACGATTTGCTAAATAGACGTTCTGCTATACAGACCATCAGATAGTTGGACGTTTTGCTACATGGACATTTTGCTAATTAGACTTACTGCTCATTAGACGTTTCGCGCTGTTGGACATTTTGCTACTTAGACCTTCTGATCAGGAGGGATCCCAGTTAGTACTGGGTAATACGATACGTAGGTATCGTAAGACTTTCAGACCACTGACTACTTGTAACGACTGTCAAACGATTCTAGATAATGTAATTAATGGTCACCCATCCACGGACTGACCTCGATAAGTGCAGCTTAACCTTTAATCGAACTGTGTGGTTGTTATTATTGAGCCACAAAACGCAGATGAATTCGGTCAATTAACTTTTAGTTTACGAAATAAAGAAATACGAGAATGAAATATTATAATGATAATTTATGGATTACCCATCCTTAATAAAATTCAATGTTTTATTATTCCGCAAAATGTCAATATTTCAAGAGGTTTACCGGTTTTCATATTTTAATTCTGTCAATAAATATAACTTTATTTTGTCCAATGATACCTAAACAACATGGAGTGTATTTAAAAAAAAAAAAAAACAAACTTAAATGTCAAACTGTCGAATGCATTTAATTTAAATAAAGAACTTCTGCTCTGCATATTTTTAGCCTAGAGACGCACCCACTACTGACATGTTTTGGATATGTTTGCAATATCCAAAGTCATCATATAAATAAAATTGAATTGAAGTGTTTGTTTGTTATAATTTTTTGTCTATCTGTCTGGGGGCTAAAATAACGTGACTCGTATTATGATTCTGTTCTGTTCGATTTTAGCCCCCGGATTTTTTGTCGGGCATTTTTTTTCTTTTCCGGATAACCTCCAAAACGGCTCAACCGATTTTGACGGGACTTTTACTGGCAAATAGCTGATGTTATTAGGAGTAACTTAAGCTACTTTTATTTCAGAAAAAAGGATTAGGGTTCCGTGGAAAAAAAAAAAACTTGAAAATGTCAACAAAATCCGATTCAAATATTTTTATAATAATGCACACATATGAAGGTCGCGGGGTGTACAGCTAGTGTAATAATAATACATAACAGAAAGCGGTACTCCTGGACACGGCTCGTACTGTTAGAAGGTTCCTCTCTCTGGGGCCCTGTTCCCGATGCCGGTGGGCTACAATTTTTTTTTTTAATATTTAAAAATATAATTGATTTGTAAATATATAAATAAAGGAAATAAACATAACATCATGCTTTATATAAAGGGTGTAACAAGACCCTTAACGAAGCCGAAAGGCACTTATTTTCCCCGTCATTGCGATCATTTCTTAGTTCTAAAAGGTTCACAGGTCCATACCTGTGAACCTTCTAGTTACGGAAATATTGGAGGTCAAAGTTCCAACTCTTTCACAAGTTTTTTTTTTAAATACATGTTTTTAATGTAAGATTTATACTTTAAACACCTCCACGATCTTCGTATTAGTCAATCCATCCACCAGCACAATGTTTTGAGTGCGTTACATTGAGTCCTACCGTAAAACTTGATTTTGCACCCCAAAAAATAAAGTAGTTTCCCAGCAATATTTTCTGCGTAAAGTTACTTAGTTTGATGTACATAATGCTTGGTTGGCGGCTTCGTGAAGGGTCTTGTTACACGTGAAGGATTAGGCAGAACTTAAATTTAGTACCCTCATATTTCGCCAATTATGTTTAAGTCCCGTGTAATAGGGGGCGAGCCTATTGCCATCAGCCGGGCGCAAATCCAGACTCCGTGGCCGCTACTCAGAAATTCCTTAATCCAGGCGTTTATTCTATTAAAAAGGGTGCATTAGAATCATCATCTGCCTAGGCCTTTTCCCAACTATGTTAGGGTCGGCTTCCAGTCTAACCGGATGCAGCTGAATAACAATATTTTACATGGAAAGGCTACCTATTTTATCTCCAAGAATCATTAACTGGATAACATGAAGGTTATAACCCTTAACGAAGCCGAAAGGCACTTGTTCTCCCCGTCATTGCGATCAT
Source organism: Eugnorisma glareosa (assembly GCA_947578425.1). Taxonomy (NCBI): domain Eukaryota; kingdom Metazoa; phylum Arthropoda; class Insecta; order Lepidoptera; family Noctuidae; genus Eugnorisma; species Eugnorisma glareosa. The sequence goes on from OX387984.1 coordinate 4,892,966, forward strand.
TTTTTTGTTCTAGACCATACGTGGGAACCTTCTAGTTACGGAGATATTGGGGGTCAAAACTTTAACATTTGCACAAGTTTTTTTATAAAATATGCTTTTAATGTAAGATTTTTACTTTAAACACCTCCACAACCCCCGTACTATTCAATACATCCATCAGCACAATGTTTTGAGTGCGTTACATTGAGTCCTGCCGTAAAATGTGATTTTTCGCCTCAAAAAAAAAAGTCTTCCCCGCACTCATTTTTGCGTAAGGTTACTTAGTACGTTAAGGGTCTAGTTTAGGGACTTTTATTGTCGATTTATTTAAACGTCATGGCTTGTGTTTATCTTTTGTTAGCGATACTAAATAAATAAATACGATGTATTTTTGTAAAACTGGTTGTCAGGCTTTCGGCCTTCTGAGTACCAAGAAAGCCTTCACAAATGACGATACACAACTTTTATTATGACTAGCTGTTGCCCGCGACGTTCGTTCGCGTGAAATTATTATTTAAAAAAATATTACTTCCCTTTTTGAATTGGATTTTGCTACCAATTTCAAGGGTTTTAATTATTTTACACGGAATCCTAACTATTTTTCTAAAGTAGCCTTCGTTAGACCTTATAACATCAGCTATCTGCCAGTAAAAGTCCCGTCAAAATCAGTCCAGGCGTTTCGAAGATTAGCCGGAACAAACAGACAGACAGACAAAAATTGAAAAACATGTATTTTTGTTATAGTACCATAAGTATATATATTTTCATATGCATTCAGTAAAAAGCTGTTATATTGATATTACAAACAGAAACTTCAATTTTATTTATTTGTATATGGATGTATAGATACCTATATGTGCGTCAGAAGACATAAAGATAGATAAACAACAAAGAAAAAAAAAAAGATTATAATAGTACATTGTGATACAAGTGCTGTAATCATCAAAGCGCTCGTATGTCACACGACGTTTTACTTATAACATATTTGCGAAAATAAATAAAACTCTAACTTTCTTAAACGAATAAATCTTTAATCACTTGTTAGAGCAGTTATAAAATTTTGGATAATTTGTAAAATGGATTATTTTGTGTTTTTGTTACAGATAAATGGTTGTAATTTATTGTCTTAATTTATTGTCTTAATTAATTAAATTAAAGTATTAAATGTTTATTTATTATATTTTATCGCCCAAAGTTAATTTTATTCATAAAATGATGACCACCTTTCTGACTAAAAACTCTTTGCTAAGATTTAAAAAAGTACCGTTCGTTTTAGACGGAGCATTTTGATAAACCGTGCGTTTTACTTTATTAAAAAGAAACTCGCGCGTTTTACATTATAATAACGCACAAGTACGTAATGAGATACAATACGATATTGAAATTGGTGAAATAAGAGACCCTTTATGAGCAAAAATGTATTATAAAGTTACTTACATTTGACGTCATCAAAATTATAACCTAATTGTTTCCAAGAAAACACTTCATTCATATCACTGAAATGATTATTAGCAATATAATATTGAGCACTGCAATAACTCAAGAAAAGTAATGCTAAAATACTTTTAATAATAAACATTATTAAAGAATTCATTTCTGTTGGTCAACTGTGCAGTATCAACTTCGAGATTATACTGGTTTCTTAATATTTTGTTTTTATTTATTATGTAGTGTAAAGTTGTGGTCATATAGCATGTAGGATAATTGCGTTCCCCATTCGACTTGCGTCAAGAGACGCGCGTGCGCCACTGGTTTATCTTCGCGTAGAAAAAAAAAACACATACAATCACCGAAACGGCTGGATCGACTTTGACGGGACTTTTACTGGCATCTAGCTGGTCACTCCCGTTATAAGAAGTAATAAAGGCTAATTTTATTTTAAAAAGAGGATTAGGGTTCCGCGCAAAAAAAAGAAACCCTTGAAATTGTTAACAAATACGGAAGTTATATTTTTATTCGCGAACTCACTGAAAAAAGGATTAATATTTTTTAGTATCTGTACGCGTCCAATACAATACGCGTTTATGGTGTTACAGCTGCCGCGGGCATGCAGTGCATCAAGGATATTTGCAGATGCACAGGTGGACGGCTTCAATGTCATCTTGCGCAATCGGTGCGCCGCGCCGCCCGGTGTGGGCTAAAAATCGGCTTTCTTAGACTTAGGGATTTTAATTTGCAAGTGCCGGATTTTTCGCCGGATATCGCTTCTATTAGTAATAACTATATACAACAATGACACCCGAGTTAATTCAGCTCAAAAACGAAGGAATTATAATTTTTTTACGAAAAATTTGTATGAAGCTGGTATGAAAAATCGAATTATCTTTTAAACGGAAAAGAAAACCGTAATATCCTTACAGTTATAGTACTAATTATTTATGATTTTTTGGTCCCCGATTTTCCGAAAAATATTATGCCATTTTTTTTTAAATCGTCAATATATTTTAATTTATTTTTGCATATGAAACGGTTTCTTTTAGTTTTTAAGTTAAGATACAGACTTTTAATAACACGTAACATAAAATAGCATCACCCCTATATCCCCGAAAGAGTAGGCAGAAGTTTATAGTAAACCCCACTTAGATAATTATGTTTGAGCTAGATATACTCACAGAGGCCCTTATCCCCACAGAGTACTGGGTGACTCATTAACTAATGAAGACAATGATCGACGCTAACGTCTGCACTTACCTTTCTGAAGCTAGATCAAATACATCGTGCTACTTGTGCTTAGTAAAACCTACAAAAATGAACTGCTTAGATGCTGTAACATCAAAGACTGTGTGTTCTGACGACATGTACGAATTTGGCTTGTCATTTCGTGTCGTGTAAAAAAACACGCCGTAATATTTTTCGGCGAATCGGGGACCAAAAAATCATAAATAATTAGTACTATAACCACCTGTAAGGTTATTACGGTTTTCTTTTCCGTTTATGAGATAACTCGATTTTTCATAGCAGCTTCATACAAATTTTTCGTAAAAATATTATAATTCCTTCGTTTTTGAGCAGAATTAACTCGGGTGTCATTTTTGTATATAGTTATTACTAATAGAAGCGATATCCGGCAAAACATCCGGCACTTGCAAATTAAAATCCCTAAGTCTATGAAAGAAAGCCGATTTTCAGCCCACCGTGCGCCGCCTTGCGCTGCAGAGTCCGCGCCAGCGAGCGCTATCAGCATTCTAGCGATTTTAGGTGACAGGCTGGACTGTCAGTCGGTCGAATGGGCATTGGAGAAACCTACATTTAACTGTACATACTAACGTAGAATAAGCAATTTTCTAAATATTTTACTAACATTTTGAATTAATTTGTCCATGTGAATATGAATGTTAGGTATATGGATCTTGTAATATCTAAAATAAATGATTTAATTTATTTTATTTATAACACTTTGAGTAGCTAATACCAGCTCTGCGCCGTGTTACGCACTATGCTACGCCGTAGTCCGCTCTACGCCGTAAGACGCTCTACGCCGTAGTACGACCTACGCCGTAGTACGCTCCACGCCGTAGTACGCTCTACGCCGTAGTACGCTCTACGATGTAGTACACTCTAAGCCGTAGTACACTCTACGCCGTAATAAGTTCTACGCCGTAGTACTCTATGCAACTTCACATTCACTCGCATCTTCCTACATTATGCTACATTGTTGTGAGCACTGCGCTTAGTTCTAGTACACTGCACTACGAGGTACGCGCTACGCTACTCTTTGTTCGCGCCGTAGTATACTGACCTACGCCGTAGGCCACATTGATCTACGGCGTAGTACACATATTGTGCGACGTCATTTTACTATTTAGAAAGACATATGGTCATCTTTGAGAATGTCAGCCTAGTTACAGAAAAGTTGAAAGGGAATCGACTGTCTTGGTATGCATGTGCTGAGGAGGGACGAATCGCATGTGACTAAAAGAGTGATGAATATAAATGTTGATGGATGGAGAGGGAGAGGAAGACCAAGGAACACATGGATGGATTGTGTGAGGAATGATATGAAGGAAAAAGATGTGAATGATAGCGTGACGTTTGACAGCGGAGAATGGAAGAAAATAAAAACCAGCCAAGTGCGAGTCGGAGTCGTGCACGAAGGGTATTGTATTGTATTGTATTGTATTGTTGAGGGCTCCCTTTTCCGCATTTAGACTCAAAGGCGGTCCATTATGCGTGGGGTGGGACGGTTGGCTACAGGAACCAACCCAGCTCCTTCCAGAAGCTCAGAAGTCTCCTGGGACGTTCACAGGCTTCTAGGAGCGACCCCGGACTGCCGAGGATTATGCACGAAAGGATCTGTACTATCAAAAAAAAAAAATATATATGTCTTAATTGGCGTCAACTTTGTATGTATGGGGACACCCTTACAGACAGACGGACAACAAAGTGGTCCTATAAGGTTCCGTATAGCCGATTGAGCTACTGAACCCTAAAAACGCGTTGCGCCGACGCCAAGAAACATGAGACAAGGGCAGGAAGAAAATAATCGTCATCTTCGAAGTATCTTTAAGAGCGTTAGCGTCTTACGGCATTTCATACAAACTTTGAACTCATTTGTTTCCGAAATGACTGAACCGATTGTAATGAAACTTCATACGCATAAGCAGGATACATAGGTCTAAAAAGTTGACAGAGAACATTTTTGAAATGTCTTTAAAAAAAAAGATGCTTAGAAATTTGTTTCAATGGAAAATCTAAAATGGGTCTAATTTAGCTGTAACACTATTTTTTGCTTTTTTTTATATTGTTATATATATTTTTTATTTTTTTATATTATTTTAGTATTTTTTATTTTTTTGAAAATATTCTCCGTCAACTTTTTAGACCCATGTATCCTGCGTATGCGTATGAAGTTTCTTTAAAATCGGTTCAGTCATTTCGAAAACAAATGAGATCAAAGTTGTTTGTTTGAAATTCTGTAACACGTTAACGGTCTTAAATATAGCTCTGTCGTGAACGATTCTTTACAAAAACAAGTTTATCAACATTATGATTTACATATATACATTGTATGTGTACATAGTATGCTTGAATATTAATTATTAATTATATCGTGGATGTGGCTGACGTTTAAGGAAAATTACTATTAATAAATACGGATTAATAATTAAGTATATAATTGCATTGTAAGGAGCTCGTGGCAAAATAATAACAACCGCTCAGGTCGATCTTTAAGTTAAGCCGCGCTTGCCTAGGTTGGTCTGTGGATGGGTGACCGCCCATTACATACCGAGTTTCCTCCGTACCTCGGAAAGCACGTTAAGCCGTTGGTCCCGGCTGTCAATTGTAGATCTTTGACAGGCGTTACAGGTACCAAAAAATCTGACAACGAGTCTTACCAAGGGGTATCGTATTACCCAGTACTAACTGGGTTGTGGAGGTCAGACAGGCAGTCGCTCCGTGTAAAATACTGGTATTCAGATCCGGTTAGACTGGAAGCCGACCCCAAAATAGCTGGGAAAAGGCTCGGCAGGTGATGATGAATTGCATTATATTATGACGGGTTTAGGTTGTTGGACTGCATTGGAGTAGCTGGACCAGTGACCTCTGATTTGATGGAACTGAAACTTGAAGCCTATCCTAAGAGGGAACAGAGGCTGCGATTCTCCATACAAATGCATTGCCCTTTTTATCCTGAATATAGCCTCTGGGGCAATCATTTTTGTTTTCATAAAATCAAGGTCTTCTGTAGACAAGTCCCTTACATTTCCTTTTTTTAGCAACTATTAAGTAACGAAAATATGACCCTCCAAAAAGTGACAAAAAATTCCCCATTTTTATTGTCGTGGTTAAAGGACTACCTGACGTATTCGAAAAGTTTTTAACATAAAAGAAATCGATTGGAACTTAGACATACTCTTTCTTAAAGTTTTAATGTCAAAAATAATTGAATCAGCTCAGTTTTCGAGGAGATAAAACGGAAATACGAAACGTCGATCTCGGCAACATTTTTGTGATATAACAATTGATCTGAACTGCAGCTGTGAACAGCGGCAGCCCAGTGGTGGCGGCCCCGACTTACGAACAGTAAGTCGTGGGTTCAAACCCAGGCAGGCGCATTACTTTGTGTAATTTATTTCAACACCACTGCTCTCAAAACGGTGAAGGAAAACATCGCGAGGAAACCGGCATGTCTAGAACCATAAATTCGAAGACATGTGACATCTACCAACCCGCACTGGGCCCGCGTGGGCTATAATGTGGATTGTAGTCCATTTCCTCTCATTGAGAGGAGGCCGTGTGTCCCAGCAGTGGGAACATAAAACATTATGGGCTGATTGCATAATCAGCCTATAATGTTAGCCATCCCTATCGCACTCCACGGAGGCAGGATTGACGGAGCGCGACGGCAATAGTTTCTTCCTCGTAGGCCTTCTGTTCCCTCTTAAAGCTGTGCACTCTGAAAGCTTCGGCGGTCTAGCGGTTGCAAGCCGTACTGCTGAGAATGAGGTTCTGGGTTCAATTCCCAGGTCCAGGAAAGTGTCATTGTGATTTTCCAATAAGGATTTCTCAGTAGCAGCCACGGAGTTTGAATATGTACCCGGTTGATGTCAATGGCGTTGTCCACTAAATACTATGGTGACTAAAAACATAATTGCCGCAATGCGGATGTATGTACACTAGGTACCAACTCTGCCTAACTCATAAGGATAGCAGTAGAGTTATGTTTATTCTTGCTTTATCGAGTGGTTAGCGCCTAACCTAGTGTCAGAGTTTTTATGCCGCCCATGGGCCTCTGACTTGGCTTTACATGCCGTCGAGAAATATCTCTCAGGCATGCTGGTTTCCTCTCGATGATTTCCTTCACCGAAGCAAGTGATAATTATACAATACGCACATGAATCCGAAAAATCAGAGGTGCGTGTCTTGTGTTCGAACTTGAGACCTATGACTGGACAGTCCGACGGTCACTCCACTAGGCTGTCACTGCTGTTATGTTTACTATACCGTGTTATTGATAATTATCTGAATGATTGCAGTATATTATGACGGGTTTTTAGTGTTTACCATCGAATAGAGGTGATCGGTCCAACGGCCTCTGGTTTGTTCTGTGTACCCATGAGTATTCTACTCTTTTGTGTGCATTCACATTCTGAATGTTGGCAAATAGGGTAGGTACAGTATGGCCACTTTAAGTGTTCAGTTTTCAAAGAGGCGTTGCTTGTTAAGAAAAAACGGGCTAAGTGCGAGTCAGAATCGCGCACGAAGCGTTCCATAAAATTATCAAAAAGAAAAACACGTTTGTTGTATGGAAGCCCCCCTTAAATATTTATTTTAGTCTGTTTTTAGTATTTGTTGTTATAGCGGCAACAGAAATACATCATATGTGAAAATTTCAACTGTCCAGCTATCACGGTTCATGAGATACAGCTTGGTGACAGACAGCCAGACAGACGGACGGACAGTGGAGTAAGACTCCAACTGTCCGTCCGTCATAGGGTTCCGTTATTACCCCTTGGTCCGTACCCAAGGGGTAAAAACCCTACAAATGCATCAATATATCAAATTTGGTACATTTGTATAAAGTATCATAATAAAAAAACACCAATATTTCCTTACAAAATTGTATAATTAATGTCTTTACATAAAATTACAAGCGAAAATAAAGTTTTTATAAGGTGGCTATTTTGATTTTGGCATCAATTTTGTAGCAAAATCCAGCACATTATGACATTTTAACGATGGTCTACTTTTGACAGCAAACGTCAAAAATATGTCAGTTATACATTTGGATTCTAAATGGCAGAATCGCTCTCTACACATGGTCCAGTATCAGAGTTGTGGAGGTCAGATAGGCAGTCGCTCCATATAAAATACTGGTATTCAGCTGCATCCGGTTAGAAAAGGTAAGGCAGATGATGGCTTTAAGTTAAAAGGTTATAGTTAAGATATGCTGGACGTTGCTATAAGTACTATATTATTATATTTAAACAATTCTTGAGTGGGACATGCCGTCGTCCCTCCAAGTTGTGAAGTATTGTTTGAAGACCGCTGGTTCAATGCCTTGAGGAATCTTGACTACATGCACCTGTGGAGTAAAATAAAGATTTTTATTACTACTCACCATGCAGGGTCAATTTCGATGAGGGCTATCGCGTATGAATTCGCCGCTAGAGGCGCTAGTGTAGCGCGGGGGCACCGAAATGTCAGATGTCATAGATTGTTCGCGCGTTGCTTGCTGTTTTTACACATATTTTTATAAATATTCACGATTGTGGTCTAGATTGGGCCATTCCTGATTAATTATGACTTGAGGATTATAAGTAGCAACTTAGAATAATAATTTTCAGTACTTGGAGGTGAAATTACTTTTAAATGTTTCGCTTGCTAATTTTAGGGAGAATATTGTAAATATATGAACCTGAAGTTTACACTACGTTTTTATACATAATTAAATAAACTTTTTATGAAGTTATTGGTATTTTAAAGTATAAAATGGAATTAATGACAGGACCTTAATCGACAGTGGCGCCATCTGGTGAGCTCAGAAACTATAACCCTCATTGGCTATCACAATACAGGAGGGATGGGTATTAAAGGTGTCTGCTCACTACACCGTATCATAACCATACCATGACCGTGCTATGACCGTATCAAGCAAATAAATATTCTTTGTATTGTATTGAAAAGTATGAGACTATGCCCGCTAGACTGTTCCGTCACGAATCGTCACCGGCAAAATATTCTCGCCTGCAATAAATGGATATGGGAATATGCATGTAATTTTTTTTTCACTTAGATCATTAATATGCAGTACTATCAACCCAAGAAAATAATTAAAAGTTAATTTCAACTACTGCTTGTCGCACAAAAAAAAAAATTAAACTCCTGCAATTTTCTACGACAGTTCAAACGTCCATGACTATCGCGGCCATTCATGTCAGGACTTTGATGTCACTTACCTCTATCTGCCTTGTTTAAATCTAATTTTTTGCCCTTAGTAGATTAGATTAACTAAAATGTAAGTGCTTTATTTAAGCAAAAATTGCAATAACAATTTTATAGTAAAATCTTAGTGAAACTTTAAGTACTTTTCAATTAAAAGTGTTTCTTTGACACATGGATTGTGACGTCATTACCGGAATCGATGCGTTATGTGTTTGCGTTCCGTTTCACCAAAAACACGCTAAATAAAATATTAAATTGTAAAATAAGTGTTGTTTTAGAGAATTAAGGTGGAAGCGCAAGGGTAGCCTGCGAAATTTAAATTTTCTCCGTTTTTTTAAGTAACACGTATGGAGTTACAGAATTATAATCATTCAAATCATCAATACAGCCCTCCAAGTTCATATAATCACATTCAATAATTATTTCATGAAAAAGTCACTCTTTGAGATTATATGAACTTGGAGGGTTGTATTGATGATTTGAATGATTATAATTCTGTAACTCCATACGTGTTACTGGCGCGATTCATATTTTCATCAACATAGAACCTGACACTGACCTGCAAATTGCAATAAACGTAAGAGAAATTTAAATTTCGCGGGCTACCCTTGTGCAATCACCTTAAACAAGTGTACCACAATGTTTTATGGTCCAATACAAGGCATATTAAAGAAATAAAAACGTTATTTCTTGTTAACGATCCGTGTATGGTACGCGACGATGGCGGAGCGGTCAAATGGGCATAGTCTCATTTAAGAGAAAGATTAGGGATATGATGATCGTTCTAAACTCGTTAAAAACGAGTATGATAAGCTGTTGAAACGTTCTAGTGGGCATAGTAGTCCTTAACATATTTGGGAAAAGGCTAGGCCGATGAAAAATAAATTAATTTTGATTACTCACCCATGCAGGATAGTTCTTGGCAGTCATCAGCGCCTGTGCTTTCGTCATGGCTTCAGTCTTTTCCTGGTTAAACAAAATGCGAAGCATTAGGTAAAATAGATGACAAAATTGGCGTTTTTTATTACATGACACGTTCCGCATGTGTTCTCCGAAGAGATAAGCAGGAGTCATGTTCCCAAAGGGAAGCCGGCGCGAATAGGCTTCTTAGGTGCCTTCGGGCCTGCAGAAGTGTACCCACACTTCGTCAGTTGTGTTTAAGTCCCTTGTAATAGGGGGCGAGCCTATTGCTATCACCCGGGCATAAATCCAGCTTCCGTGGCTGCTACTGAAAAATTCCTGATGGAAAATGCCAATATTGCCCGACTTGGGGATCGAACCCAGGATCACATCCTTAGCAGTCGCGCTTGCGACCGCTAGACCAAAGAGGCAGTTAAACGTTGAGTCTATACTACGAGTACAGTTGATTTTATAGAGGTATTTGTTTGTAAATTTGTATGTAGGGGGTAATCACCGGAACTAATGGTCCAATTCTAAAAATTCTTTCACTGGCAGAAAGCTACATTATTCATAAGTGATATAGACTATACATTATATTTATATCATGCATATTAGCCAAGCTATCACAATTTTTGCGGACGATGTCGTGGCCGAAGTGCCAGTACATACTTAAATAATTAAAATGTCGATATACATACCCTCTCAGTAGATTGCCTGCCGGTCCATACATAGATACTGCCGCTAACAGTGTCCAAGATATAGCTTTCCTGCAAGTAGAACATTTAGAGATAGCATCACGCTCGTATACACCTATAAGTGAGGCAGTGGTGTACCTAATAGTAGACCCTTATTCCGCCAGTAATGTTTAACTTCCATGTAATAAAGAGCGAGCCCATTACCATCAATCGGGCACAAATCTAGACTTTGTGGCTGCTGTTCCTGATGGAAGACCCTAATAACACCTTGCTTGACGTGGGAGTCGAACCCAGGACCTCATGCTCATGCTCAGTGATACAACCATAGAAATATAAAAAACAGGAGAAGTGGCAAGGGGGCGTGTCGGTGTCGCACGTTAAGCATGTCATAGGCAAATGGCCGCCCGGCCGTCTCCGCGAACTAGTGTGCTTATGCTTACGACCGCGATCGTGACAATTTATAAAAATGCCGTGTTGTTCAGTGGTTTCTTGTAAAAACCGAAGCATAAAACAAAACTTTGTACATCATAGAATCACTTTCTACAAGTATTTTACTATATTTGTCTTTAAAACCATGAAAAACAACAAATCGTAAAATATTTCTAGCTCTATGTTATTCTTGTTTTAAAATATCGCAGCGACTGTACTATTTTTGCAAGAAATACATTGCTCCTTAACCACTACCAAAGTTTATCGCTAAGTGACGGGACAAGCAATGTAAAAATAACAAAACGATACTTTTTTAAACGGATGCATCGCGTAGTACGGTCGCTGCTTCTTGCGACGAGTAAGTGATGTGCTTGTGCAGATCCACTAACGTAGGCTATCGACAATGTCGATTGACGAATGAAATATTACTATTATAGTTTGTTTTTCAATTTATCAACCGTTTTAACCTGGTTGGAAGATCGAAGTCGAATAATGTTTTTTACGTATTTTGATTATTTTACAGCGTAGTAGAGAAATGCGTAACCAACTTTCGTAAAGTAAGTTAATTATATTTCAGTTTAATAATCGGTGGAGTGTTTTAGGCTTTGAATTATCATTATATTATGACATATCCTCATGCTATTTCCTTACTTATTTTTTTTGTCTTTTACTTCCATTAAAGCTTAGAATGCCTTATAGTAATCAGCATGGCTCAGATAATATAATAGTGACTTTTCCTTAAAATATGTCAACATACTCATGCTATTTATTTGTTATGCATTGGTTTGTTTTTATTTATTTAACAATTTTTTACTAACTAGGGTTTTTTATAACAAAAATGTATTACCCGCGGAGTAATTGCGTAACACACTAATAGTAGGCATCGATTTCATTATGTCAGTACAACAACATTCATTGATTTACATAATTTTACTTTGTTGTTCAGACCAATTTTTCGAACTCATGAAGATTCGATAACTTTCCGATTTAGTCAATCACTAGCGTAGGTATTAAATTAAATTGCTTTTGCACAGCACAACGGTAGCGACCGATGTTTTTGTGTGGGTAAGTTGTACGGTGCATGGTAAATACACGCTGTGTTTGATGGGATAAGGTTTATAATTGATTGTGTAGTACGTTCTGTTTTAAGCAATGCACGTGTGTGCGCGACTGCGTATCTATTGCTTTACTGAACTGCATGTGTAGTAGTTGCCGCGTGGTAGGGGCTAACAGAAGACAGACAGTACCGATACATTTTCCTCTAACGGGCATATCTCCTTGTTTTATAGATCTATGGATACAACCATCCACCTACACTAACAAACAAAGGCCTACGTGATTCAAGAGATTTTTTTATTCTCTCTTTTCTTTTATTATCTTTGTTAAAAAGTTCTTGTACAGACTCTAGCACATCGAGCTACTACAATCTGTCAGATTTCTTTTATGGGTTTTCAACTTTATCGGTTCAGCATTTGGTTCAAGGTTGATTGGGAAAAATTTTACAGTTCTTTTCGAGTAGCTTGATATGCTGGCGTCTGTACTTTCTAGTACGTACTTATTTCATTTATCTGTAGATTCTAAAGGATACAAGACCCTTAACGAAGCCGAAAGGTACTTGGGAACCATCTAGTTACGGAGATATTGGGGGTCAAAGTTCCAACTTTTCACAACTTTTTTTTTTTTTAATTGTACGTTTTTATTAAAAGATTTTTACTTTAAACACCTCCACGATCCCCGTACTACTCAATGCATGCATCAGCACAATATTTTGAAAGCGATACATTGAGTCCTACAGTACTGTAAAACGTGATTTTTCAACCCAAAAAAAAGTCGTTTCCCAGCAACAATTTTTGCGTAGAGTTACTTAGTTTGATGTACAGAATGCTTGGTTGACGGCGTCATGAAGGGCCTGTTCAAACCCTGTATAATTAATTATTTTAACTAAGAAATATGCTTGCTGACTTGTAATGATACCTAATCAGAATAATGAATATTTAATAAGTACCTACACAATTTATAAAATGTTAATTTTGAATTTTTGATGAATATTATCACGGTTTAGGCACCAACATGTTAGTACTTTTCTGTATTTCATAATTATCTTGAATGCAATGTATCATGTATGTACACCATGTTTAAGTAAATAAAATTTTACTTCACTACATAGTATAAAACAAAGTCGCTTCCCGCTGTCGGTTCCTATGTATGCTTAAATCTTTATAACTACGCAGCGGATTTTGATGCGGTTTTTTTTTTAATAGATAGAGTGATTCAAGAGGAAGGTTTATATGTATGACATTGCACCCGCGCGAACCCGGGGCGGGTCGCTAGTACCTAATATTCTATACTATTCTATTTATTTCCTTACCTGTGGTTTGAGCTGGTCCTGTCGGAATGGCTTGGCAAGTGCTGTCACCTTGACTGTGCCCGAACTGTCAGAAACTTCGGATAAGATGACAGATTGCTCCTCATTGCGTTCGAATGCCTGAAAGCAATGTATGAGGTTTAGTATAGATCTTTTATATGAATACTAATTATTAATAATACAGGAGCATAAAGCAAAATTATAACTGCCGCTCGGGTCGACCTTCAGGTTCAACCCCACTTGCCTAGGTTAGGCCATGGATGGGTGACCACCCTTTACATACGGAGTTTCTGTCGTGCCTCTGAAAGCACATTAAGCCGTTGGTCCCGGCTGTCATTTGTAGATCTTTTTCAGGCATTACAAGTAGTCTTAAGACCCGAAAGTCTGACAACCAGTCTTATCTTGATCGTATTACCCAGTATTAACTGGGTTGTGGAGGTCAGATAGGAAGTCGCTGTATGTAAAATATTCTGCATCCGGTTAGACTGGAAGCTGATCCCAACCTAAGTGGGAAAAGGCAGGCACATACCGTTTCAGTCTCACCAGAATCAATTGAATACCAGTATTTTACTTAGAGCGACTGCCGAGCTGATCTCCACAACCTAGGACTTAGGACATGATACTCCTTGGTAAAAATGGCTGTTGGTAAAGTCTTTTAAAGTATTTTAAGAGCGTTATTGTCTTACGGCATTTCAAACAAACTTTGAACTCATTTGTTTTCGAAATGACTGAACCGATTTTAATGAAACTTCATACGCATAAGCCGGCTACATAGGTCTAAAAAGTAGACAAAGAACATTTTGGAAATGTCTTTTATAAAAAAAGATAATTGGTCATTTCTGCTTCTACGGAAAATCTAAAACCGGTCTTATTTAGCTGTAACACTATTTTTCGATAATGTTCTGCTTCAACTTTTTAGTCCTATGTATCCTGCTTAAGCGTATGATGAGTTTCATTGAAATCGGTTCAGTCTTTCGAAAAAAATTGAGTTCAAAGTTTGTACAAAATGCCCTTAACTTCTGATTTTGATTCTCACGACATGTTGTCCGGACAAAATAATTGGAAAGGAATTTAGTATTACCTGATCATCACCACCAGCGCTCTCTTCGGGCACCAGGTCCTTCGCACCAGATCCCAGAGCAGTGAAGAACTTCTGGACGTCTACGTCGCTTGAGTATTGGTCTGGAAAGAGAAAGAGGTGAAACTCTAGAAAGAAAAGTAACATAAAGGGTTCAAGACCCTTATCGAAGTCGAAAGACACTTGATCTCACTGTCATTGTTTTGATCTAGGCCATACCTGGGAACCTTCTAGTTACGGAGGCATTGGGGGTCAAAGTTCCAACTTTTACACAAGTTTTTCTTTATTGACTTTTAAACACGTCCACGACCCCCGTACTATTCCATCCATTCATCAGCACAATGTTTTGACATTTTTTTACATTGAGTCCTAACGTAAACCGTGATTTTGCTTCCCAAAAAAAAAAATTGTTTCCCTGCAATATTTTTTGCGGAAATTTAATTAGTTTGATGTACATAAAGCTTGGTTGATGGCTTCGTGAAGGGTGCGTGCACACCCTGTATAAAATATAAGCATCTCACTCACCAATAATCTCAACTCTGGCTCTCCCGTTATGATCCAGGTCTCTAATCTGGTTGGCGACAGATACAGCCTTCAGCTTCTCCACGCGTCTGGCTGAGTCACCCACATAGACGTACACGTCGTTACCGACGTCCAGAATGAAGCAGTCTCCTTTGTTCATTGAGGATATTAAGGGATCCACCTAAAATGGAAACTAGAAAATTAGGCTTATCTTGGTTTCTTGGCTTAACTTGGAACTAGTTAGTATACAAAGTTTGGTTTCCGTGCTATTAACTGTTGAGGAGTTCTCTCGTGAGGAGACGATACTGACTGCAGGATCAACTCATGTCTGTCATAAAAATATATTGTCACCAGAACCAAAGGTGTGTGCAATCAGCTTTCAAATTTCAGCTCAATCGGTTGGGGGGAACTGGTTTTAAATTCAGTTGCAAGATTTGACCAATACATACTGACTGACTAACAAGGCAAGTAAAAAAAAGAGGGAATTTCATTTGATGAAACTTATAGTGATCGTGTTCAAATCTGGTAGTACAACTGATTCCATCAGGCTTCAGCTTATTCATTATTTTTATTTCTCGGTAATGAGGATTTAGCCGTTATCGAGAAATAAATTCACATCTTGTAGTAGAAACAGCTACGTAGTAGTTTTAAGGTTAGTTGTTTACTAGATTATTTATTTATTTTATTTATTTGTTTAGGATCTCCAACAAAGGATGTACACAAACACATGAAATAAGTAATTTACAAAAAAGTATCAAGTAGGTGTACTCCTTTACTTACAGGAGACCACAGCATGCATAATAAAATGTTAACTAAACTAACAAACTTGAAGTACTAATTAAAAAAAATAAAATCAACAAACATTTGGTTATTAAAATTGGAAAAATAAGATTTGTATAACATTTGTATGTAAAAACAAGCGCTTCTCGCCATCAAACTAAAAGTTTGGCGAGTAAATTGCAGATCAAAAAAATCTAAGTTTGTGAAAAAAAAAAAAAAATTACGTGCCTTTAGTTTTTTTATTAGGTAGTCAGTTACCCAAAAAGTCTGACAACCAGTCTTACCAAGGGGTGATTTTTTTTATTAAAAAATCTCCATGCTGCGTTCTTGTTGGCAAGTTGAGTAGCAGTAACTGACCTGTCTAGTGCGAATGTTCCTCTTGCCCTTAATCTGAAGCAGCCGTTTCTCTGCGCCTGGATTTGTCACGACGTGGTTGAAGCCTGAAGCATGGCCCCCGTTCACGTATTGGAGGGCTGAGGGCAAAAATATTGAATTTTATAAACGAGACAAAAACAAAACAGAGACAAAATAAACGAGGGGCAATTTTTCCGCGAACAATATGGAACAACCAATGGACGTCAACCAATAGATGAAAATACAACACAACAACCAATGAACTGGAATTGTCATTTCTATCTGGCGGATAAAAGTTCCTCGTCTGCACAGGCCCTTAGACTGGTAATTAGCACTTTTTGAACGTAAACGTAACTTCTCAACGTAAGAAGAGACAATCCCTCAAAAGTAGTCCTTCGTTTAAAATCGACTAACAAAAACTTCAACTAAAAGATATAAAGAAGACCATTAGCGAAGGTTCCGTACAATTCGATTCCTACCGGCTTCGCTTTGAAAAATGGACATTTAAAGATATGTACTCCGGGTTACCTCTTACAAAAATTGACCCTTCGCTACTGAACAAGACATCGACGGCGATTTTTTTTGGTATCTGCAGCGTGTTCGTGAAAGGTGTCATGTGTCATGTTTCTCTATGGAACCAAAATAGAAAAAAAAACAGCTGTCCAGTACAGAACACTACCTACTCGTCCCAAATGATAAATGTGACAGCTGATTTTTTTATCTCTGAGGTAGGTACGGTGGTAGCTCGGTACCGGTATGTAATGCATGATCATCCATATAAGAACCGACCTCGGCAAGCGAAAGATCGACCCATGTGGCTTCTAAGTGTATATCAATTAGACCCTGGATCAGAACGATAGCAATTATTCTGTTGTTTCAATTGAATCTCAATGGCTGATTGAGCTTTAATTAGAAATAGGTAATTAACGGCTACAGTTAGTGCCTCACAAACAAGGAAGTGGTTGTTGTGGTGCTAAATGGTGTGCGTCATGTTTTGTCCGAAAATAGAGAATTTGGACCATACTGGTAAGTACAGGTACTATACCGACTGGGCAGACACAATTTACAAAGCTATTGACATCAAAATTTTGTAATAGAAAAACTAAAATGAAAAAAAAAGAACTTACTGGCCGGTTTTTTTCCACAAGGAAGCTTGCCAAGGAAGGGTTATGTTTTTGTAAACGACCCACAAGAAAATAACAACAACTTAAATTACTACCATCTACCGGCGAGTAGTAGAACTTCTAGCACCAAAACTTCCGAATAACACCAACAGATGTCGCTACTAACCTGAAGGGAAATAGCTTTTGAACAGTTGACTCTCCTGGCCTAAGGTTTCTCTGTGCTGTACGGCTGCACCGTTGAATTTGTCGTCTAATCCAACTGTCAAGATGGCGGCGGCTCCAGACTCGTCCTGTGTAGACTCGCTGCCGATCCAGTAGTGGATGTTCCAGGATAGGTTGTTGCGTTTGTCTGCTGTTGTCTGACGGAATTAAAATAAAATTGGATCAGAAATGTGCGATCGCATCGTATCCCTGTGTGACTAAACAAGAATGGAATAAAAAACGTGTTGCGCCGACCACAATAAGATAAGGACAGGAAGATGATGATTATTCCCAAACTAGAATTTCAATAAATACAGTAGAAGTTAGACTGTTTTTACCTTCAGTACTATGTAGGAATCGCCTTTGTAGAATTTACCGAAGTCTGTCGCAGATACTACGGTAGGCTCGAAGTCCTGAAAACAAAAGCTTTATCAATAAACCAAAAAAAAATTGAACAAAATAGGAGTTTGGCTACTCATCAAGAGATGCCACTATTTTAGGAAATTGTTTTTTTTTTGTATTTACAGCTATCTATTCAATAGAGCTGTGTTACATTCCAAATAGTGCTCATTAACAATAATACCGCTATTCATCAATAGATGTCGCTACTCACTTGAATTCTCCATACTTCCACGCCAGCTACACGACCAGCATTTGCGAAGGCGGGGTGCACTCGCGCCTTACTTCTGGCATCCTGTAAAAATAAATAATTATTTAAATCTATATCCTTCGACTACTATTAGAAACGCTAAAGTTTGCTTTAATCAAAGACAATCAAATATTTTTCATTATTTGATTGTCTCTAGCACCCCTAAATACATTCTAACTTAGAATGCACGAATGGGTGTTTGTTACTCTTTTACGCAATAACTACAGAACTGATTGTGATGAAACTGCTCAGTAGTTTAACTCTTAAGTACCTACGTCAAAATAATTTATAAAAACGTTGCGTAAAAAAAAATGAATTCACGCGGGTGAAGCCAGTAAACGGTGTAATAAACGCAAGACCTTTCGTGTGGTGGCTCAGACCATGAAACTGAACCACTTTAGTTCTACAACTTTCAGCATGATCAGCTGATGGCGTCGTAGAAAGTCCAAATTTTCTATCACAATTTTCTGGATTTTGTATGGGACTAGCTTGAAAGTACTGTAGTTGCCCATTCCAAAGCGTAGATCTCTATGGAGAAGAATGGGCAAGAAACTCCATGGACACTCTTTTCAATCAAAATATTGTTAAAATGTAATGTTTCGATAATTCATATCATAGATTAACAAATTAAATATTCTTTATACTCGTACGCAAATTGTTTAGTTATTAAAAAACTTATTACCAAGAAAAACATTTTATCGAGTGAGTTTTTAAAATGTTTCAATTCATACCTTTGACAAAATGCATATCTCAATAAAATTAAAACACCATGAAATTTACTTGAACTATGTTATAATTGATAACACTGTATACCGTAGTATAGTTAAATGAAAGCGTTTCATAATTGTCGGAGTGCCCTAATTTTGTTACTGCGACCAATTTCGACGTAGCTGGTCACCGTTCTAACCTAACCTAACCTATTTGGTCGGAGCGGAACGTTTCAACGAAAAATGTTCTTCGAACCTAACCAGTCCTGAGCCCTGAGCTCACTTCGCATGCTCATGCATCCTAAGTTTTCCTTGCCACAACGCCTTGTTTATGTTGATGTGGTGTGTGTACAAAACAACAAAAAATTATGGATGGCATAATGTACACTTTTTCATTTTCGTTGAAATGAAATACCATGGAAAAAAACAACCAATATTCGTTAAAAAATAATTCTACTGTTTGATACGTATGCTAAATAAAAAAATGTGATTATAAAATTCGTTGATTTGTATTTCTGTGAAATTTGTTTCATTCAAATAAATAGTCGTTACAACAATAATATTTGAAATAAAAATACAAGAACCAAATATTATAAGAAACATTTTCGGCGAAACAAAATTCTATGAAATTTCTGTCTGCGAAATAAGGGGACACCGTTTTTTTTTTTTTTTTTTTTTTTACCTTTGGGAAATCATCAAATAACCCCTCCCGCTCTGGGCTGAGCAGGAGGGAGTGTCAGACTTCTACTGACTAAAACCCATCCATGTTCCTTCCTTTGCCCCTTGTGTTCCAGGGCCGCGGTATCTCTTTCGAACAGTCCCGCAACCCTGGTACCGTTATGTACGTATTTACCGACGGGAAAGTTTTAATTGTAGCCCATGTACACTTAGGGATAATGTAATTTCCCATTAGTGAAATAATTTTTAGTTTCGGATCAGTAATTCCGAAGATTAGCCCTAAAATACAAACTTACAAAAAAAATTACCTCTTTATAATATTAGTATAGACTTTATATAACTAGCACAATTTGGGTGAACTATAGCCTATAGGCGCAGTGTGCATGACTGCCTATAACCCTCCAGAGATTATAGACGTGAGTGGTGTGACCTGATGTAGGTATGAACGTGGACGAATCAAAAGAAGTATGTAAGGATCGTGTCTTGTGGCGTTCTGTCCATGGTTTTTCTGCCACACCCGATTTTAATAATCATTTCCCTGATGGTAGGCTGCACTGTTACCGAGTGCCATATAATATTGCGATAGCCTAGTGGTGTTACCTTCGGACTGCCAAGTCATAGATCTCCAGTTCAAACCCAAGACACGCAGCTCTGTTTTTTCGTATTCATGTGAGTATTGTAAATATAATTGTCACTTGCTTCGGTGGAGGAAAACATCTTGATCAAACCAAATCATACCGAAGAGATATTTCTCGACGGCATGTAAAGCCAAGTCAGAGGCCCATGGGTGGCATAATATGTGACACCTGGTTAGGCACAAGAAAAAGAAAGAAAGATAGAATAATGTTTCCTCTACTTGGAAGAAGTCGCGGTCGCAGTGTTTATCATAGACAAAGTAATGACCTTTCATCAAAGACAATCCATTATAGAATTGAATCCATAAACTCGGTCAGGTCGTGACCTTTCACTAGCTCAGGGGGAGCCGCACCCCACGGTGACGTAAGCGTTGATAGATGGGTGGCTGATCCCCGTGGGGTGATAAGATTTTTTGGGGAACGGCCGAACATAAAAAGGAAAAGTTAATATGTTTATTTTGGGTGTTAAAACGATAGACAATAAAACTGGCTTACTAAAGATGGCCAACCCGCATTGAGCAAGCGAGGTGATCAATGATCGTTGATGATCTCTGTATAAGAAGAGGCTTTTGCCCAGCTGTGGGACAGTAATGGACTGGAATTATCAATCCTCTTTGCTTCTGGCATTTTAATTTTTAAATAGGTTTTGATGAGGAGCTCTTGGCTAAATAATAAAGCCGCCAGCCGTTGGGATCAATCTTCAGGTTACGCCGCGCTTGTCTAGGTTGGTCTGTGGACGGGTGAGCACCCATTACATACCGAGTTACCTCCGTGCCTCGGAAAGCATGTTAAGCCGTTGGTTCCAGCTGTCATTTGTAGATCTTTGACAGTCGTTACAGGTAGTCAGTGGCCCGAAAGTCTGACAACCAGTCTTAGCTAGGCGTATCGTATTACTTAGCTTAGCTTAGCTTAGCTTGTGGAGCGCAGATAGGCAGTCTCTCCATGTAAAATACTGGTATTCAGCTGCAACCGGTTAGACTGGAAGCCGATCCGAACATATAGTTGTGAAGAGGCTAGGCAGGTGATAAATCAAAGTCATTGAGTGAGGAAGTCAATTTCTATATTTGCATGGCAACTGAAATAGAACAGCCAGCCACAAAACGCGTGGAAGGTAATAAAATAATTGAAACGGCCTCTTAAAGTCAAGTGGCTTATATTTATAGACATACGGCTCGATAAAATGAGAATGTAATAGTAGCTATTATAGAAGATATGAAATAACAAATAACTAATACTCGTACTAGAGCTGTGCGCACACGGAGGCAAGACTGTCTATCGCTATAACTACTCTTTGGATATTACTTAGTTTTTTAGTTTATCTCTTAACTCCCAATCTAATAATGCAATCAGCAACATTATTATAATAAAAATAACTTCTGGAAGTAGCTATTTTCACATCTGAGTGGTCTTTATAGGGTCCCGTAGCCTAATTGCAAAAAACGGAAACCCTTTTTTTTTTTTTCGGATGGTTTATCATCAAATGACTCCTCCCGCTCTGGGCTGAGCAGGAGGGAGTGTCAGACTTTTACTGACTAAAACCCATCGATGTTCCTTCATCGCCCTTTGTGTTCCGGGGCCACGGTATCTCTTTCGAACAGTCCCGCAGCCCCGGAAAACGGAAACCCTTTTATGTAGATTCACCATGTCTGTCTGTCTGTCCGTGTATGTCACAGCCACCTTATTTGGAAACTAATAGGACTACATAGTTGAAACTTAGTAGGCAGATGTATTCTGTAAACCGCTTTACGATTTTTAAACAGAAATAAAAATGTTAAGGGGGGCCTCCCCATACATGGAACTTTTTATTTGTCAAAAACAAAATAAACAGCGTGTAACAGAAAGGGTATAGTCATATGGATGAGTGTGGTACGGACCATCAAACTGAAAAACTTTCTCTATGGGACCACCATCGTAATCACAAAAAAATAATCAACTGCCTCATACAAAATTTCAATACCTACTCGACCCAAATGTATGGGAGAGCCGATTATTTTTTTACGATTACGATGGTGGTCCCATAGAGAAAGTTGTTCAGTTTGATGGTCCGTACCACACTCTTCCATATGACTATACCCTTTCTGTTACACGCTGTATAAGGATAAAGTCCAGCAACAAAGCAAAACCTGTTAACATAGCATCACGCTTGTAATCCCAGACGGGTTAGGTAGAGGTGTACCTAATACCTTTAGAAGTCCCATGTAATAGGGGGCGAGCTTATTCCTATCAACCGGGCACAAATCAAGACTCCGTGGCTGCAACTGAGACATTCCTGATGTAAAAACCCAATTTCACTTTACCCGACCTGGGAATCGAACCCAGGACCTTATGCTCAGCTGTCGCGCTTGCGACCACTAGGTCAACAATAGACACAGACAGACAACAATACAATAACAAAATTGTTTTGTTCTTAGTGTGTGAGCACAGCCTAATTAAACATATGTTTTATGTTAACGAAATGAGTGTTGATAAAAAATATTTAGACATTTTTATTCATCTGCTACGAGTATACAGCGTGTAACAGAAAGGGTATAATCATATGGAATACTGTGGTACGGACCATCAAACTGAACAACTTTCTCTATGGGCCCACCATCGATATCGTAAAAAAATAATCAGCTGTGCCATACATTTGGGTCGAGTAGGTATTGAAATTTTGTATAGGACAGCTGATTATTTTTTTTCGATTTCCTTGGTGGTCCCATAGAGAAAGTTGTTCAGTTTGATGGTCCGTACCACAGTATTCCATATGATTATACCCTTTCTGTTACACGCTGTATAATATGATGAATTGTAATGATAATACCATAGGTAATCAAAACACTGATTTATACGCGTTTGGCTAGGCCTTTTTTGTAAGTAAATATGTCAGGGTTAACTTCCAGTCTAACCGGAGTTAATAGACTACATACCATATGGTTCTAGTGAACATGACGTAATCTTACAAGTCTCAGAGAGTGAATGACAGCTGAAGCATTTTTTTGGAGATTATTTACTTAATTAATCAGTAATATAATAACAGCCCCGATGGGTCACTGACCATCCATTACAAATACCGAGTTTCCTCCGAGCCTCGGAAAGGACTGTATAACGTGACGTCGACAAATGGAAGCGCGATTAACGCTTGTGTGACATAACTTTACTGCGACTCGTGTACTACGAATGCACGCTTGTGCGACAAACTGAAGGTCGACATCACAGAAGTGCGTCAAATGCTTGTGCGACAGTAGTTCGACACTACTCAAGTGCGACAAACTCTTATGCGACACTGAAGAAAAAAGAAATCAGCCAAATCGGCCGAGCACTTCAAGTGATGCTCCGTTATACATTTGGGCAATTGATTTTTATATATATACTTAGATAGATCGATAGATAGTTACTCATATTTGCTCATAGCAAAAAGACTCATCATCTACATATCGACTCATCATGTAGGTTGAATAAGATCCATCATGGGTCTGGCTCATGCGTGTTTTGTAAAAAAAAAACTCGGTAGATCCACATCTTGAAATCAGGATCCAGTGAGAAAAACAATTGTCACTAGATCCATCATGGATCTGGCCAATGGATCTTTTGAGACTGAACGATCTATACTACACAGGGTGTAAAAGGATCCTTCACAAGCCGTCAATGAAACATTCTGTACATCAAACTAAGCAACATTGCGCAACAATTACTGCTGAGAAGCAATTAGAAAGGACGTTAAGCCATTGGTCCCGGTGACAATCGATACAGACAGTCAGTCAGATGTACTGAATACATGGTAATCGCTTTCGCTTCGGTTAGTTTCCACTCTGAATAGATCAAAGCTAAAATATTTTATGGTGTCTAATAAATAGAAAAAGTAAATGAATTGGTCTTGTGGGACTATTAAACTTTTAATTAATGTCTTCAGATGTTTATGGGATTTTACAGTAAACAAGTTATATTTTGAGACGATTTTCGTACTGCCTAAATTTTAATAGAACATAATTATTATACCACTTCCTTTGAGATTTTATTAATGCTTTTCCGCGGTCATTATTGGAACTGATCCAAATACTATAGCCATCATCTGCCTAGCCTATTTCCGGCTATGTTGGGGTCAGCGTCCAGTCTAACTGGATGCAGTTGAATACTTTCTGTTTTTGGTTTCGTTTTCATTTTTTTTGGGGTGAAAAATCACGTTTTTGTGTAAAACTCAATGAAACGCACTCAAAACATTGTTCTGATGGATGCATTGAATAAAACGGGCCATAGCGGTACTTCAAGTAAAGTTACAACCATAAAAATTGGCATTGAAAATAAAAAGTTGGAACTTTGACCCCCAATATCTCCGTAACTAGAAGATTCACAGGTATGGTCTAGAACAAAAAAATGATTGCAATGAGGGGAAGAAAAAGTGCCTTTCAGATTCGTGAAGGGTACTTTTACACCCAGTATTTGTTAATATGGTACCTGTCCCATTTAATATACAAAGTTTTCCTATCTGACCGACTACCCCTGATGTAAATAGCGGAATAAACTCGGGGGTCAAGGTCTCTTTAAAACTCCATAAATCAATTACATAAAACCCGGTATCAAGTGATTTACGATCACTTTTATTTATTCGGTACGTCCATGTACAGACTCACATCAAATTACTACAATCGGTCAAATTTCTGTAATAGATTTTCAATTTTATTTGATAAATCATTAAGTTCAATAAAATTGTTAATTAGGAAAATTTGACAGTTTCGTGTAGCATAATGTCCAGCACATTATGCTACACGAAACTACGAAGACGAAGTATTATAATATCTGTGACGAAACTGTCAAATTTTCGTCTGTACGAGTCAATCCTTTGGGCGCATTATGTACAATTCGCAAAATGTCCAGTGGGCTCAAAACGTCCAATTCTTACAACGTCCAATTCGCAATTTGTCCAATTCGCAATTAGTCCAATTCTCAAGCGTCGTACACAACGAGAGCGCCTCGTAAATCGTAACATATAAACATATATGTATAAAACAAGACGTGACGTAATGTGACATTCACGCCAGTGATTAAAAATAAGGTCATGAGTGTTGGGCTCGCTTTGGCTTAGGGTTCCATAGAATACTTAAGATTAATGTGACATGATAAGTTTAGGAGACTATGTTTATCCTTAGATAGATACTATATACTTCATATATCAAAACTTCACGCCTGTAACCCCCGAAGGGTAAGCAGAGGTGTACCTAATCACTACATAGTATAAAACAAGGCCGCTTCCCGCTGTCTGTCCCTATGTATGCTTATATCTTTAAAACTACGCAACGGATTTTGATGCGGTTTTTTTAATAGATAGAGTGATTCAAGTGGAAGGTTTATACGTAAAAAAATTGCACCCGTGCGAAGCCGGGGCGGGTTGCTAGTATATAATATATAATAGTACACCCAGATTTTTGCCAGTTAAGTCGAGCCTATGGCCATCAACCGGGCACAAATCTAGACTCCGTGGCTGCTACTGAGAAAATCCTGAGGACCAAATAACACTTTGCGCGACCAGGGAATTGAATTGTTGTTGCTCATGTTGAGATGGGGAAGCATCGTCAGGGAAAAGATGTTTCCAAGGGAGGATCACGACCCTCAGTAATGAGGAGTACGACTTGAGGGGGGAGGAGGAGGTTGAACAGAAGCGTTTTCGACAACTGGACCAACGAGGCAGTAACATAACACACACACACGCGTGTGTTAATATTTATTTATTTACCACTAATTATGGCAACATTACAAACCAAGTCCAATGCGATGCTAACTAAGGTTAACTCTTATCACATAAATGGGTTAACCATTTAAATATTGCTGATTAAGCAAAATTAAAAAGACAAAGCACCGAGCGTGAAATAAGTCGGTCACTTTCTTGCATATTTTATGTACATACGTACAAAATGAACTCTGTGCGTCCGGTTCAAGCAGAGTTAATTTCTAATATAGACTGACCATATACATACAAATAAATAAAAATGAAGTGTTTGTGTGTAATCTCAAAATAACAGCTTTTTACTGAATGCATATGAAAGTATACAGGGTGTAACAAGACCCTTCACGAAGCCGTCAACCAAGCATTCTGTACATCAAATTAAGTAACTATTTAACGACTTTTTTATTGGGGTGTAAAATCACGTTTTACGGTAGGACTCAATGTAACGCACTCAAAACATTGTGCTGATGTATGGATTGAATAGTATGGGGGTCATAGAAGAGATTAAAGTAAAAATGTTACATTAAAAACATGTGTTTAAAAAAAAAACTTTTGAAGAAGTTGAAACTTTGACCTCCAATATCTCTGTAACTAGAATTAAGGTTCCCAGGTATGGTCTAGAACAAAAAAATGATCGCAATGACGAGGGTCTTGTTACACCCTTTATACGGTACATAAAACAAAAAGATTTTTTTAATTTTAATTGTGTCTTTGTCGGTCAGTCTCTCTGTATGTTCCGGTTAATCTCCAAAACGGCTGGACCGATTTTGACGGACTTTTACTGACAGATAGCTAATATTATAAGGTCTATAATAAGCTAGCTTTATTTTAAAAAATAATTAGGGTTCCGTGCAAAAAAATTAAAACCCTTAAAATTAGTAACAAAATTCGATTCAAAAGCGCAGGTAATATTTTTTATATTTATAATAATAATTGCACGCGAACGAAGGTCGCAGGCAACAGCTAGTAAGACAAAACAAAACAATATAATATAAGTAAAATTACACCCAGTAAAAATACTAATAGCTATAGTTAAAATATGGGAATTCGAGACGAAATCAAATATTATAGAAAAATACTAGCGCCGCCCCTGCACAATCTAACCTTCAGAATTTCGTTCGGTCATTGGACCTGTTAAAAATAGACGGAAATCATTAGTTCTATTTTATTTTTTGTTAGTAAACTTCTACAGAAAAACAACTTGAACGTTTCAATAAAATGAAAGAAATATTGACTGTGAATTCATGAAAGGTCTATAGGTGTAACAAGACTTTTAACGACGCCGAAAGTCCCTTGTTCTCCCCGTCATTGCGATATTTTTTTGTTCTACACCATACCTGAGAATCTTCTAGTTACGGATACATTGGGGGTCAAAGTTCCAACCTTTTTTAAATAAGTACACGTTTCCAATAGGTAATATTTTTAATTTAAATTAAACTCTTTCACGACCCCGTACTATTCAATCCATTCATCAGCACAATGTTTCGAGTGCGTTACATCGAGTCCTACCTTAAAACGTGATTTTTCACCCCAAAAAAAAACACGTTTCCCAGCAATAAGTTTTACGTAAAGTTACATAATTTGATGTACAGAATGGTTGGTTGACGGCTTCGTGAAGGGTCCTGTTACACCCTGTATGTTACTATGCGTACATACTTTAAATTAAAATCTCTTCTCGCGTCTGTCATTTAAAGAACAAAGTTCCATGATCACGCCTGTAATCTTCGAAGGATTAAGCAGAGGTGTACCTAATTGTACACCCATATTTAACCAGTTACACATAAACTGTCACTTACGGGATATCTTCCGTGATTGTCTGTACTTTTGAGCTCCCGATATTTCGACGCTGTTGCAAGCGCCAGAAGATATCCCGTGAAAGTTTAAAACAGTGTTAGCCAGTTATGTTTCAGTCACAAGTAATAGGGGCGAGCCTATTGCCATCATTAAGTTTCTGAGAAATGATTTATGGAAAAACCCAACAACAGTCTGCCCGACCCAGGGATAGTACCCACGACCTCAAGCGAGGCAGTGTGAGTCCAATGAATACATACAGGTACTGTCTTTCTTTTCGTAGACGGGCTTAAAGAATAGACCCCCAGCACCTATGCTTAGGTACCTACCAGGCCCGAAGGTCCCTAAGAAGCCAATTCCTGCTGGCTTCCCTTCGAGAAGAAGGCATTCTCGTCTATACCTACTGACTAACCTTGTCAGTGAGAGAGGTGATGTGCCCTGTGACAGGCTGGGTTCTGGTCGCACTCCTGGGGCTGGCGTAGACCGCCGCTGCTATGAGCAGAAGGAAGGCTAGGACCCTCATGCTGGAATAAAGAAAAATAGGTTTATAATACAATAATAGCTTGCCAAGAGCCTCGACCAACATCTGAGGAGACTCTCGTTAGGCAGATGGATTCAGAAAGCGGTACGCTTGGGCACGGTTCGTATTCTTAGGAGATTCCTCTCTCTGGAGCCCTTACCGCCAATAGCTGTCAGTGAATTAAGAGTTTTATAAAGTAGAAGATATTTAAAACCGTATCCAATTGATGTTATTTGGCTTCAGAATAAACTAAAAAAGTTGTGAAAATTTTCAAACTGAACGTCATATTAAGTGAGTTTTAATTAAAAAAAAAAATAAACAATTGCTTACAATTTAAGGAAATAAATAGCAAAATAATGCAAGATGGGGTATGACTATCTAAAGGGTGTAACAAGACCCTTAACGAAGCCGAAAGGTACTTGTTCTCCCCGTCATTGCGATCATTTTGTTCTAGACCCTACCTGGGGCTATACCTTCTAGTTACGGAGATATTGGGGGTCAAAGTTCCAACTTTTTCACAGGTGTTTTTTTAAATACGTGTTTTTAATTTAAGATTTTTACTTTAAACACCTCTATGACCCCCGTACTATTCAATCCATCCATCAGCACAATGTTTTGAGTGTGTTACATTGAGTGCTACCGTAAAACGTAGCAAAAAAAAAGTCGTTTCCCAGCAATAATTTTTGCGTAAAGTTACTTATTTTGATGTTCATAATGCTTGGTTGACGGGTTCGTGAAGGGTCCTGTTACACCCAGTATATGTATAATGGTCCCATTAAAATAGGTGGACAAACTTTAACACAGCGTTCAGCACGTCTAACCAAAGATATCCAAGCAAAAAAAACACTGCTTAAAGTGATTTTATTTTGACCTAATGGATGTGTTTGTTCTAGAGTGCCGCCGGCAATTTTTAGGTCATAATAAAACCACTTTAATCAGTGTTTTTTTTTGCTTGGATATCATTGGTTAGACGTACTGAAAGCTGTGTTAACATTTGTCCATCTATTTTAATGGGACCTTATAGCAAATGTTTCATCAGACTACGATTTCCAACAGTAAGTGTGGGAGTACCTCTCATTGTTGTGTTACATGTAAACCAGTTCATTGTGTCCTAGAAAGCAGAAACTTTTGTGATGTCTATCTAAACATACAATACAAATAAAATTGAATTGTCTGTTTGGAATTTCAAAATAACACCTTTTTACTGAATGCATTTGAAATTATATTCGGTAGGTACTTATCACAAAAAAAAAACATTTGTTTTTAATTTTGTCTGACTGTCTGTTTGTCTGCCGGTCTGTCTGTTTGCTTGTTGCGGCTAATCTCCGAAACAACTGAACCGATTTCGACGGGATGTTACTGGCAGATAGCTAATGTTATAAGGAGTAACTTATGCTGGCTTTATTTTAGAAAAAGAATTAGGGTTCCGTGTAAAAAAGACCCACGTAATGGTTAACAAGATCCGAATAAAATAGAGAAAGTAATCTTGTCTATAAAATTCTCGTTTTACAATGTTAATTATCATACTCCTCCGAAACGGCTTGACCGATTTTCATGAAACTTTATACGCATATTCAGTAGGTCTGGGAATCGGCTAATATCTATTTTTCATACCCCTGGGATAATTTTCGACCAAAACGCGAGCGAAGCCGCGGGCAACAGCTAGTATTTTTATAATAATTTCACGCAGACGAAGGCCGCGGGCACAGATTATCAAATATACACGAAAAAGCTGTGTATGAATGGATTTCTGATCGGTAGACATGACAGACCGTCGGGCTACATATTGCTGAGCTGGATCCGGTTCACAGTACTGACAAAATGCTATTGGTTTATTCCATCAGCGAATTCTCAGTGACAGCCTGTTCTGCATTTATGACCGACTTACGGTAATAAGCTCGCCCTCTGTTGGGGTTTAACCTAGTTCTTGAAATGTCGCTTCTACCTAGCTGTTTGAAAAATAGGCCAGATGACCCTGATGTGGTTTCTTTTGAGGCCAGAGTTAAATTTTTGTGCCTTCTGGTCCAACTTCATTATGTTTAAAAGTAAGTCAGTACGTAGGTAGAATAGGTCATCATCTTCCTAGCCTTTTTCCCAACTATGTTAGGGTCGGCTTCCAGTCTATCCAGATGCAGATGAATACCAGTATTGTACATGGAGTGACTATCTGACCTCCACAACCTAGTTAGTACTGGGTAATACGATACCCCTTGGTGAGACTAGTTGTCAGACTTTCGGCCCAATGACTACCAGTAACGACTGTCAAAGATCTACAAATGACAGCCGGGACCAACGGCTTAACGTGCTTTTCGAGGCACGGAGGAAACTCGGTAAGTATTGGGTGGTCACCCATCCACGGACCAACCTAGACAAGCGCGGCTTAACCTAAAGATCGACCCGTGCCGTTTTTTTATTAGCCTCGAGCTCATCCGAGAGTAGGTAGTTAGGTAGTTTCCTAAAACTCTCACGCCTTCGTGTATAAACAAAGATTACTCATACAACTAGTAGCTATGACTAACAATGAACTAACCTTGGTAGTTCATTGACTAATAAGGAAGAATACGAGTGGCTATAGGACTATACAGACTGGGCAGTTTTGTCGCTGCGTTTTCCGTAATCGGATCGTCGTTTCATGAAATAGCGAATCAATCCGGTCATTTGAACTTACAAGAGTTGTAAAAGTTTCCATGACAATTAACGGAAAGATTATCCTTTAAATTTTTAAAACATAATTTAAAGTTATCATAAACCAAGGGAAGGGCGAAGTCTACGGCATCACAAAGTTATTAAAAAAACGCGTTCAAAACGTATCGACACACAACCGTGAACTGTGCAACCGTGTTTACAGACGCCATTGCCCAATGACCTTGAGCATGATGTGTTATTTCGCGAAAAGCACTATGTCACTGCCGCACTCGTCCCTCTCTCTCTCGCCGTTTCGTCGTAAGTTAGTACGGGGCAGCATGCTCAAGGTCATTGGGCAATGTAATGCCCTTAAGTGTAGCAATTAGATCATATTACGTGATAAAGATGAGAAACGTATATTTTCCTTAACAGAGCGTATAAAGAGAATGTTACTCGTATGTATCATAAAGAATTGTTTGTAGTCAGCTAAATTATTTGCTAACTTCAGGTAAAGAATACTACCACCACACAGACAAAGAGACTTCGATGATGTTAGCACAGACCAGGGAAGCATTGCTTCAGCAGTGGGAAGAATTCGTATTTTATTGCAACGTACAGGGCAAAGTACTTCGGTAAACCAGGTACTCTCCGCGAGATCGTCAGCAACATCAAGGCGCTGCTGGCCTTTCTCGGGGAGTTAGGGTGGATCGAATAAACCCACCCGCACGAAAAATACGCGCTTGGACGCGGAGTTGCGGACACCAGCCCGCTATTACAATACAATAGTACTTATCTTATATTTTTAGTATTATTGTTCTGTTGTTGTACCTACTACGTTTTGTCTCTGTATTACCTTAGGGCGCGAATTACACAGAAACGGTAAGGTGGAAGCGCGGCGCATGCATGATGCCGCTTCAAGTCGTTTTCATACAAAATGTACGTAGGCGACGTATCGTGAATTACACTCAAGCGGCGCGGGCGGCGCAGGCACGCCGTTCCTTTTTTTCGTTATACTTTCCACGCCTGCGCCGCGCCGTCACCTTGCGCCGTTTGTGTATACTTCGAGCCTAAGGTTGACTGGTTTAGATAATTTACAATTTAAACATCCTTGACTATACCTACTGATATTATTATGTTGGTTAGTTGAATAAAAGATACCGTTAGGTACACTTGATATATTTACTTGTACAGGAGACACATTAGAATAAATACAGCAGACACAGCAGTATCTCAGACAGGATCAGTAATGGCAGTGACCGGACTGAGCACTGAGCTGCCGGAAGTATAGACAATCATAGATAATTACTAGTGGTGTACATACTAATTACATATTAAATAGTGATGTCACAACAATTATAAAGAGGTAAAAGTTAGTAAATTTGTATTTAAGGGGTAATCTCCAGAACGAATGATCCAATTCTAAAAATTCTTTCACTGGCAGGAAGCTACATTATTCATGGGTGCTTTAAGCTATAAATTATATTTATGACTTGCACATGTACCGAGCTATCACAACTTTTGTGCACGAAGTCGCGGGCGAAGTGCTGTTAACGAAATGTCTATCGGCGGCATTGGTAAAACCCAAAAACAAAATACTATCAAATACTTTTTAAATTAAATAATCTATAATAACCGTGCGAAGCCACAAAAAAAAAAAAAAAAAAAACTATAATGCGATTATAAACAAGATGAAATACCTAGTATCGAATGTTATCACAATATCATGTCAGGGGTCATTAGAGTTTCTTAATATAACAACAATTTTATCTAATTCCATTACATACCAAAATAATCTATACATATAATAAAACAGTAAAAAAACTGTGTCTGTACATTGAATATATTAAAAAAATAATTATTGAGGGGGGTTTGGAAACAATAATAGAGCACGAATCCAAAAAAAAAATTCTGTCTGTTTGTCTGTATGTCTGTTTGTTTGTACACGCTAATCTTCGGAACTACTCAACGGATTTAAATGATTTTTTTGTTGTTGTAAAGGTATTAAATCTAGGCAACATATAGGCTATAATTTATCTTGGAAAGTTGAACATCTGATGCAGCACCGCAACAGACCAGCTAAACTATAAGAGATACAAAAATGGTACCATAGCAAAAATTGTTCCACGTGATGAGCATTTTCTGCTAAGAGAATAAATTTGAAGATCTGGAACACCTGAAGCGGAACTCCAGGAGCCCAGCTACACTATAACATATATAGGAATGACGTCTTAGCAAGAGTTGTTCAGCTTGATGAGCACTCTCTGTTGTCGTATAAAATTTGAAGACCTGGAACAGCTGATGTGGAATATAAATAAAAAATAAATAAAAAAAATTGAAGATCTGGAACACCTGATATGGAAATCAAAGCTATCACTAATTTCACTGTATAATTATAAAATAACATAAGCTGGGAGTACCTCCACGCGGTGAAGGCGGTAACAGTTTAGGACTGATTTTCGATGAAAATTCGACGACTCATTGAAAATTTAACTCTACTGGCCAAAACTCCCATTTATTATTTTATTTTATATCAAATAAATAAGCCTTCGGGCTTATGTTATTTGAGTGTTTAATTTCCTTTTTCATTTATTTTCGTGACACGGTAGCCTACCCGGTAACGCAGGGGAGCAGTCACTTAGATTTTAATTGATCAGGTATCTTCAGAATTAAACTATAACTATGTCTAGAAAGAGGTCAAATCTTTCCCAACGTTCCAAAGTAGCTAAAAGATTGAGGATCATAAGAGCCCAAGAATCTACCGAAGAGCGTCAGGAGAGACTTGATGCTGTTCGAGAACATCAGGCTGCAACTCGCTCCGTAGAAACCTCTTCGGATCGCGAAGAACACTGGAACACCTGATATGGAAATCAAAGCTATCACTGCATCAGATGTTCAAGTTTCCAAGATAAATTATAGCCTATATGTTGCCCAGATTTAATACCTTTACAACAAAAAGACCCTTCACGAAGCGGTCAACCAAGCATTCTGTACATCAAACTAAGTCTTTACGCAGAGAGTGCTCATCAGGCTGAACAACTCTTGCTAAGACGTCATTCCTATATATGTTATAGTGTAGCTGGGCTCCTGGAGTTCCGCTTCAGGTGTTCCAGATCTTCAAATTTATTCTCTTAGCAGAAAATGCTCATCACGTGGAACAATTTTTGCTATGGTACCATTTTTGTATCTCTTATAGTTTAGCTGGTCTGTTGCGGTGCTGCATCAGATGTTCAGCGAGGAAGTGAAGAAACTCGATATGTAATGGGAGGTAACCCATCCACGGGCCAACCTAGGCAAACGCTTAACATAGCGGACAGTCGCGCATCATGTTCCGCACTTATCTCTAGAGACCTAGAAGCAGACGCGTAGATACGCTGAGAACTAATGCGCAATTATCTATCCGTGAACGTCTGCGACTCACGAGACAATGCATGATTTCTTCACTGGTCTCTAGAGACCTGGATGTAAATGCGTAAATACGCTGAGAACGCAGGTGTGCTTCGCGATCCGAAGAGGTTTCTACGGAGCGAGTTGCAGCCTGATGTTCTCGAACAGCATCAAGTCTCTCCTGACGCTCTTCGGTAGATTCTTGGGATCTTATGATCCTCAATCTTTTAGCTCCTTTGGAACGTTGGGAAAGATTTGACCTCTTTCTAGGCATAGTTATAGTTTAAATTTGAAGATACCTGATCAATTAAAATCTAAGTGACTGCTCCCCTGCGTTACCGGGTAGGGTACCGTGTCACGAAGATAAATGGAAAAGGAAATTAAACACTCAAATAACATAAGCCCGAAGGCATATTTATCTGACAGAATAACGGAAAGAAAAGGTATTTGTTGTGTAGGTATTAAGTCTGGGCAACATATAGGCTATAATTTATTTTGGCAATTGGAACACCTGATGCAGAATCGCAACAGAACAGCTAAAGTATAAGAGATATAAAAATGGTGTCATAGCAAAAATTATTCCACGTGAAGAGCATTTTCTGCTGTGAGAATAAATTTGGAGATCTGGAACCCTGTTGTGGATCTCCAAAGCCCAGCGACACTATAACATATTAAGGAATGACGTCTTAGCAAAAGTTGTTTAGTCTGATGGGCATTTCCTGTGGACTTACGAAAATGAAAGATCTGGAACGTCTTCAATCGTCTCGCTCATCCAGTTGTTTTCCCGTCCCCGGGCCTCAGAATTCTACATCAAACGTTTCAGATCTTCGATTTTCTTGACGACCCCGTTGTCGCTGGCAAAAGCAACAGGATCCGCGTACGAAGTCGCGGGCAGAAGCTAGTTATTTAAATAAAATGACGACCCGAATGGCGCAGCCAGCAGTAGTAAGGCTGCCTTACGTTCTTAGTGTCCCGGGTTCGAATCCCGGTAGGAGCAAATGTTTCTGTGATGAGCATGGACATTTGTTTCCAAGTCATGGATGTTTATATGTATAATAAGTATGTATTTACAAACCAAAAAGTATTTATGTAGTATTATCAACTATCTGGTGTCGACGACACAAGCCTTGTAGCTTAGTGTGGCACCTAGATGGCGCTGTGTGTAATGTCCAGCGTAAATTATTAACAAAAAAAAAGAAAAAGAAAAACTCATATGATTGATTTGTTACAGATCTTGAATGTAGAACTTGAAATGAAAACCTGTTACTTATAAACTACAAATCTATAATAGTCATAATACAAATCTATAGTAGTAAAAATATGTACAAGTATTAAAAGGGTTGCAGGTCGTCAAAAAATTCGTCCACATCGCTGTCAACAGGAAAAGTGACCAGAAGGCTGGCAGCATTGCTACGTTGTATGGCAATTGGGCAATGCTGATTCTTTGGCCAAAAAATAGGCAACACAAAAACAACAACAACAACTCAAAACCTGTTTGAGGTTTATACATGTTTATGTGTAGCTTGAATTTTATTCTAGTTACAATTACAGTAGGCACGGCAGATGTATTTTGGGTATCGTATTACTCAGTCAATGAGTTGGGGAGGGCAGACAGGCTTTCGCTCCATGTAAAATACTGGTATTCAGCTACGGTTAGATTGGATGCCGAATTGCTGAACCAACATGGTTGGGAAAGAACACAAGACAGGTTGGTGATACAGCAAAAAAAATTAAGCCGGCAAACCGAGATTGAAAATGGCGTCACATAAGTAACCGGCGTCTAAGTATTTTATTTATAAATGGAATAATGGAAACTGTTTTAATAATATCGTAAGTCATAACATAACACATAGACCGTAAATGGCGAACCTATGAAACCATAATGACTTCTCAATAGGAAAAAAATCAACAATATGATCTACTTCGTTATGAAACAGTTCTTGTATGTAATTAATTTTGCTTATCCATGTTAGAATGTTATTTTTGCTTACCTATTTGCTTTTTGCTATTGTACACTCTGTGGTGTTTTAAAGAGATTTTATGTTTATTTTTACCGGTCTGTAATTGTTACCCACCTTCAACAACAATAAGATCAGAATTTAACTCTTTTCTAAACTTAATTTTTAGTAAAATAAATAACCTCAAATAAAAAAAGACATAAAAATAAAGAATTATTTTTATAAACCGAACGCGCCCCACATTTAATTCAAAATCAGAACAGAAAAAGGTTGTACTCACGTTTAAAAAATAAAACGATTGTTGTCACTACTTTGATCACGCATGCGCAGTTTGACTGCGCGTTGACAACTGACAGTTTGACCTAAGATGGCCTCCCATTATACTGGTTTTATAGTAGCTACGTGATTTAATAGCATAACAAAGACGCCTGGAAATGCTTGTTATTAGGTTTATTTTTCCTTCTATGACTGTTAGGGATAATAACTATAATTATGGATCTTTAATTGTGGTTTAGAATGGGTATTTTCGCTGGTTTTGGTTGTTCTTGGCCAAAATATTTGAATGACTTTGTTCTTGGCAATTTTTTAGTAGTTCACGTCTAGTTGGCAAAATCAGTTTTTTTTTTTTGGAACATTTGTAGTCTCTTTTATATTATGAATTTGTGATGCATAGAATAGTTTTTTCATTGATCTAGCTAGGAGAATGAAGAGAAACGTTGGGTCGCCATTGCGTGTACAACCTGGCCGGGGAGCAATGAGGTTGGCACAAATAAATGAGACCTATTCATACGCAATTTATCAATAGCAGCCCGAAGTCTGGATTTGTGCCCAATTGATGGCAATAGGCGCGCCCCGTATTACATGACACTTAAATATATAACTGCTGAAAATGTGGGTGAACGCACGACGACTGACCAAGCTACGCATAACCAGTATAAGGTAATCTCTTATTGTAATGGAAGCTCTTTCAAAGTGAGGCCAAGTTATACTGGATAAGCATAGTTTGATTTGACGCCTTGTGTACTATAGATAATAGATAAACAGTACATGGCCTAAAGCTTCGAATACTACAGATGCGATGTTTTGTTCATCATTCCCCTGCCCTTATGCCAATTTATTTGGTGTCGGAGCAGCATGTCGTCTTCTTCCATAATTTCTCGTCATCTCAGTAGTTCCCCCCTTTCTATCCATATCATCCTTCACACAGGCCATCCATTGTTTCTTTAGTCTTCTCTAGTGGCGGTACTTAATTTATATACAAGCCTATAAGCTAGGTTTGCCCATAACCTACTAAGTACTCTTCACGATGTTAGGGTTTCTGAACAGACTCCTCGCATAAAGGGCCTTAGTTACTTGGTTTTTATTTTTAACAAACGTACAGACAAATTACATTTACATACTATCTGTTGCCCGCGACCTTCATTCGCGTGAAGTTATTATATTAAAAGAAATATTAAGTACTTTCCTAGTAATCGAATTTTGTTATCAATTTCAAGGGTTTTATTTTTTTGCGCGGAACCCTAATTCTTATTCTGAAATAAAAATAGCTTTAGTTACTCCTTATAACATCAGCTATCTGCCAGTAAAAGTCCCGTCAAAATCGGTCCAGCCGTTTCGCAGAATAGCCGTTTGAAAAGGATTTTGTGAAAATTTCAAAAGTTTTAATATTTTTTGCGCGGAGCCCTAATATTTTTTCTAAAATAAAAGTAGCCTTCGTTAGACCTTATAACATCAGCTATCAGTCAGTAAAAGTCCCGTCAAAATCGGTTCATGTGTTTTGGAGATTAGCAGGAACAAATAGATAGACAGACATACAGAAAGACAAAAATTTAAAAAAAAAAAGTGTTTTTGTTATAAGTGCCGTATATACTTTCATATGCATTCAGTAAAAAGACTTTATTTTGGTATTACAAAAAGACACTTCAACTTTAATTATTTGTATAGACTATATACATTCCTAATGAGTAGGTAGTATTACTATTATATCAGTTCTAGGAATTATTAATATTTCACGCTACGGCTTAATGCGAACCAGTTTATAATTGTTGACAAATACGTTACTTACTATCGTTTGGTTTAACCATCGACCATCTGTTCCTTCTTAACTAGTTATGTGCCGGTGTTTACTTGCTTAACTTATTTTTAAAAGGCACTGATTTAAAGCGACAGTTGTATTCACGAAGCCGTCAACCAAGCATTCTGTACATCAAACTATGTAACTTTACGCAATAATTATTGCTGGGAAACAACTTTTTTTGGGGTGAAAAATTACGTTTTACGGTAGGATTCAATGTAACGCACTCAAAACATTGTGCTGATGGATGCATTGAATAGTACGGGGGTCGTGGAGGTGTTTACAGTAAAGTTCTAACATTAAAACAGATACTTATTTATAAAAAAAACTTATGAAAAAGTAGGAACTTTGACCCCCAATATCTCCGTAACTAGAAGGTTCCCAGGCATGGTCTAGAATAGACAAATGAGAACAAGTGCCTTTCCTCCTCGTTAAGAGTCTTGTCACACCCTTTATGAGTGGGAATACCGGACGCTCAAGAAGAAGTTACAATCTTCACTAACTTAACTGATTCTTCAGAAAAGTCAAGTGCGTTATATTAATTCGCAACCGGCGGGCGTGTATGACCAGATGTACCCATTAGAGATGAACTGGGTTTTGCCGAATGTCGAGTTCGGCCGAGCATTCGGTTGAAACATGCGCCGAAGCCGAAGTTCGGCCGAATTTTGCCCGAAGTTCGTTTGATTTTCGCGCCTTTCGACGGCGACTGATTGACCGACTGTTTTATTACATTTAATAGTTTCTTACTGACTACCACGTTGGTCTAGCGGTCGCAAGCACGACTGCTGAGCATGAGGTCCTGGGTTTGATTCCCGGGTCGGCCAAAGTGTTATTGGGTTTCTCTATCAAGAATTTCTCAGGAGCAGCCACGGAGTCTGGATTTACGCTCGGTTGATGGCTATAGGCTCGCTCCCTATTACATGGGACTTAAACACAACTGGCGAAATGAGAATGTACTATTAAGTACACCTCTACCTAACCCTTCGGGGGCTACAGGCGTCATATTATGTTATGTTTATGGATATACAGACAAACCTTTATAAATATACTATGTTATTACGATTTAGTAATTACTGTTAAAAGGTTAAAAGTGTATCATAGCAAACCGCAGTAGGCTATGTGTGTCATTCTGCAATAATTGTGACTAACTTTATGCTTTAATGCAGTGTTTTTCAACCTTTTTCATGCCACGACCCCCATTTTATGAAAATATATTTCGCGACCCCCGACCCTTCGCTTTTTTTTTCATTTATTTTATAAGGTATGTTACAAATATTCAATCCATACAACATTTTTATGCATTTGCATACATAATTGGGATTTGAACAAATACATAATTAGCAAACTTTTTAAATTATAAATAAAAAAAAAACTTTTTAAATTTGGAAAACGATTTAATTCTCAATGTCGCAAAAACGGATCCACGATGGGAGAAATTAGTAAATGAAAAACAAGTGCAACCTTCGCACTAAGATGGACAAATACTCATAGGTTTTATTTTGTTAATTTGTATGAACATACAAATATTTATATCCCTTAGTTAACATTTTCGTATTAAATCAATCTTTTTAAACTTTATCGTTTTTTTATTATGGTAGTTTTTGCGACCTCTTGCGACCCCCCTATAGAAACGTCGCGACCCCCCAGAGGGTCGCGACCAACAGGTTGAAAAAAAACTGCTTTAAAGTAACAAATTAAATTATTTAGGTACGTACACTCTTTTAATAAATACTTCACTTCTGAAATTAACCTTATGTCAACTAGAATAAAGGACACTGTACTGTACTGTACACGTGAATGTGTCATTTCATTAATTTATTGGTTTGTAACTTCCAAAAAGGATATATTTTGCAGGAAGGAAAATCGAAAGGAAAATTGATACTTATTCAGAATTTTACCTATGATGACACGTACCTACTATGAACAGTAAAGTGAATCCTAACTAATCCTAACTTCTTAACAAATTTTATAAATGTCTTTGTTTCCATGGAAGATGGGTAGGCCTTTAATGTGGGATGCAACATGATTGTGACCGGAGCGAGACGGAATGGGACGCCGTCACCTCCTTCTGCGAAGCAGTCATGCTAGAGAAGGAGGTGGCGGGACGTGAGAGGGAGAGAGCCTCACGTCTCCGCCGCCGCGGGAAACGCACCGGGCGTCGAGGGCCACGTGGTGGCCCCCGGCCACCGTAGGCGCGAGCTTGTGGACGGTAAGCTATGGGCTAGCTCGCCGTCCGTCCGTCTTATGACGACAGGCCGCGTCGACGGCGCGTTCGTGTTCCACGGGCGCCTCAAAGAGAGTCAGCAAACAGGAAGGGGTCCGAAAGGACCGATGCCTGCCAGGGTTGCGGGACTGTTCGAAAGAGATACCGCGGTCCTAGAACACAAAGGGCAAAGGAAGGAACATGGATGGGTTTTAGTCAGTACAAGTCTGACACTCCCTCCTGCTCAGCCCAGAGCGGGAGGGGTTATTTGATGATTTCCCATCGGTAAAAACAAAACAATTAAAAAAAACATGATTGTGTCGATACTCTTGCGCCATCTTCCAAGCTCATCGTGCTGTGCTGGCGCTGCCGCTGCGGCTGCAGAGAACCTCAACCGGCGTAAATATAGTGACATCATTGGTAACTATATTGTTTCGTTAATTGCGTTACGAGAACATTCTAGATTACGTGCAAGTCTCGAATATTCCTGTAAGGACCTATTTATTAGATAAAAGTCTAGAATGTTCCACTATAGAACTGTCTAGTCTAGAAGATTCGAGAAACTTGTGGAAGTTTCACTAAGGACTGTGAAGAAGGTTCGAGAAGGTTGTTATAGTCTGGTTAAGCAGCATCAACCTCCGAGAGTTGTTGCGCTGCGAGTGGTCCATTCAAAAAAAAAAAAAAAACGGGGGCAATCATTCTGATTTTGGCTACACAACGAAGCGAATCGAAGTGAACTTGAAGTGAGATATCTAAGTGAATAGTGATCAGTAGTGTATTTGTGAGTAAGCTTTAAGTGTTTTGTGTTAATTAAAGTTATTTCGTGTTTAATCGGTAGTACACACATCAAAAGTGTCTAGGGATCAAGCATTTTTATGTGGATTTCTTGAGATTGAGATGTGGCTTTGTAATAAATTTATGATTTTATAAATTTATATGGATCCTTTTTGGTGCATTTCATAATTTGAATCAGGAACTGTGAATCAAATTCGAGTAAAAGATGAAAATCAGCTGTCAATATTTTCCCTATAAAAACATACAACGCATTGAAGACATTATTAGTGCTACTGTTTCCCTACTACTGATTAAAACCAACGTTATTATGGAGCGGCGACGTCATTTAAGCAGGGAAGAAATGCTCAGAGCCGTGGGAATGATAGAAGCTGGTTCCCGGCAACGTACTGTGGCTTTAGCTCTGAATACAAGTCAGAGTGTTATCAGTCGACTTTGGACACGTTACCGAAGCACTGGTACCGTGGCTGAGCGCCATGGAGGACGGTATCGCTGCACCACACGGAGACAAGACCGATACATTCAAATCTTAACTCGAAGAGCTCCAACAATAACCGCCATGATGTTAGCCGTGAGGCTTCATCACTCTTCAGGGAACTTAATTAGCGACCAAACAGTCAGAAACCGCTTGCATGAAGTGAACCTTCATTCCCGAAGACCGCTACGGGTACCACCTATAGCAATGCACAATCGTAGGATACGATATCAATGGGCTCTTGAACACAGAAATTGGGCAGAAGAACAATGGCGTTTCGTGTGCTTTTCTGATGAGTCTCGTTTTGGTATGAGACCGGATACAAGACGTATACGACACTGGAGAACCCCTGGACGCCAACAGCGATTAAAATCCTGCCAGGAAGTCCATCCTTATAGTGGTGGAACCATCATGGTATGGGCGGGTATTTGGATCGGCGGAAGAACTGAGTTGATTTGGATCAGAGGCAACCTCAACGCTCAAATTTATGCTAAGACGATTGTATCAGACGTCATCGTTCCTCTACAAGTGCAAATCGGTCCCTTATTTCAGTTAATGCATGATAATGCACGACCGCACACCGCAAGAGTTGTAAGACAGACTCTCGCCGCAGCTAACATCAATGTCCTGCCCTGGCCTGCTCAGTCGCCAGACTTGAATCCGATTGAGCATGCATGGGATATGCTACAGAGAAGAGCTCTGCCGAATATGGAGGGTATCCAGTCGCAAGAAGACCTTTTTTTGTTGTTGCAACGAACATGGGCGGCCATTCCACAGCGTGATTTGGATGA
Organism: Eugnorisma glareosa; assembly: GCA_947578425.1. Taxonomy (NCBI): domain Eukaryota; kingdom Metazoa; phylum Arthropoda; class Insecta; order Lepidoptera; family Noctuidae; genus Eugnorisma; species Eugnorisma glareosa. Next base: position 4,935,262 of record OX387984.1, read on the forward strand.
ACTCATTTTGAGTATGCCAAACCGATGTTCTTGTGTTGTTAGTGTTCGCGGTAGAAACACGGATTATTAATTGTTTAAGTTACCCAATAAAATTTTAAAGAAAACTGTTATTTTAGTCTTTTTTTCGAACTTTTGTGTTAGTGGTTCAAATGTCAAAAATCCCTTTATTAGGAAAATGGCAAATTTCTTTATTAATGCAAAGGTGACTTGGTTTATCGTTACTGTGACAAACGAAAACACTTTATTTGATGAATCCTTAAAGAAAATTTTAATTAATATCAATCAGGAGAAAAGTTATTGCAAAAATATATGTTGATCCCTAGACACTTTTGATGTGTGTATTTAATTTATCCCATATGCAGCTTGTAACAATATTTTCGAGCCGTTTGGGGTTGAAACTCTAGAATCGTGGGGACCGAGTGCTCACAGCTTTTTCAAGGACATTTCAAAATGCTTAGTTGACACTTCTCGTGACCCAAGGGCTGGCTTCTACTTTGGCCAAAGGCAACTCGCCTTGGCCGGTTATTTCCCTACAATTTGAAATCTTCAAAACGAGCGCTTTCATTTGATATGACACAGTAAGGTATGCAAAACCTTTTTTTTATTTTCCTAATTTGTCGCCTTTATTTTCAAATCAAATTCATTTATTTGCATAATACAGGTTTATGGGATGTTACAGAAGGTTCAGTCAGACACACCGTATTATAACCTTTTCAGGTGTGCAAATACATAATTATTCAGACAACATTAATGTCAAACAAAATGAAACTTAAAAAGAGAATGTCAGATTAATATAATTTTGGTCATAATTTTAAAGATGATATGATTAAATAATAATTATTGCTTGGTAACAATTAAAATTAAATTCAAATGATAAATTAGATTACAATATTTTTGTCCTCTAAATATTCGTTAACGTTGTAATAACATTTGTCAATTAAAAATGTGTTCAATTTCTTCTTAAATTGATGAAAAAGTAACTTTTTGACATCATCTGGTATATTATTGTACATTAATGACGCCATACAAAGAACACTTTTATTTATAGAATTCTTCAATTGACAGAATTCATATAGGTTTTTCTGTAATATACAAGCAATGAGCAGCGGTGGCGGCACCGAATTACGAACAGTAAGTCGTGGCTTCGAACCCAGGCAGGCGCATAACTTTGTGTATATTATTTCATCACCAATGCTCTCAAAACGGTGCAGGAAAACATAGTGAGGAAACCGGCATGTCCTAGAACCAAAAATTCGAAGACATGTGACATCTACCAACCCGCACTGGGCCTGTGAGGTGGCTTATAGCCCATTCCCTCTCATAGAGAAGAGGCCGTGTGTCCCAGCAACATGGGGACATTATAGGCTGATTATGCTACAAGCAATGAACTATATTTTGTATTTTTTTCAAAATTTTTTGGCTCAATGGTTTCGGAGATCAGGGGCAATGGTCAATTTTTGTCCTCTTTCATGAATAAATCAAAACTATTTATTTTACAATAATAAGAAAAATATAGTTGAGATTCTCATTTCGAGCTCTTACATCATCACTACATACTCGTAGTATAAAACAAAGTCCCTCCCCGCTGTCTGTCCCTATGTATGCTTAGATCTATAAAACTACGTAACGGATTTTGATGCGGTTTTTTTTAATAGATAGAGTGATTCAAGAGAAAGGTTTATATGCATAACATTGCAGCCCGTGCGAAGCCGGGGCGGGTCGCTAGTTTGATATATCGATGCTTCCGACAACAAAGGTCGTAAACACCAAAATAGCACTTTTGGTAATCAACGAAAAACAAAAAATAATTTCGTTTTTGGCTTATATCTTTTTAACTTTAAAAGTTGTAAAATTGTGTTGTATACAAGAAATACGTAAAATACGATGGTGTTTCATAATATAATATTGCTATTTATGTCAAAGCCTTATTTTAAAAGTTAGCTTGGACATACACCCCAGAAAATTCAAGAAGTTGGTATTTACGACCACTAACAAATCAATGGAGAACGATTTGTCTAACGGAAGTTAGAAGTATGCACTAGTTTTTAAATACAATAGTTCTGGGTTTGGTTTTAAAAACCATATACTGAAATAAAAATGAGTGTAAACACCACGATCTGATGCGATGGTATGTAACAAACATGGAAATATCTGAAGCAAATCAATGAATTTAAGACTGTAAGTTGAGTTTTCATTACTTGTAATAAAAACAATAAAATAAAACACAAATTGACATAATTAAAAAGGGTTTTTTATTCATTGACCGTCATCGTTTAATCAAAATAATGGTTAAGCAAGGCACTAATACAAATTCAAAGTAAAAAAATGTCTAAACCAATCACTTAAATTTCCATTAGAGGATCTTGTACATCAATCATCATTCATCATCATTGTTTGTGTCGCGGCTCGAAATTTTTATACCTTTAGGACCTGGCAGGTCCTAAAGGTATAAAAATACACTTAAGTAAGTATATTATAGGCATCGTCCCGTATAATTTAATCAAGCGTTTGTTACAAGATGCCTATAGTGTTCTACCTCCAACGGCGTACCTAACCAGCCAGACATAATTCAAAATGTTAAGTAATCATTTTGTTTCATTGATTTCAAGAAGATTTTATAATCACGACATTTTTTTTAAACGTATTGATGAAAAAATGAATTACAAAAAAATATAAGTAAACATTCTACCAAGCTTACTGCTCTAATAATTTTAATAAACAATGCCCATTTTCACCAACGCCCTTAAAAATTTAGGTAGTTCATCTTTCTAGATCTTGTTTGTTCGGAAAGCTTCTGTACTATGGTCTACCTAACTTTTAGTGTCGTTGGTGAAAATGGGAAGGTGTTATCGACAAGATAATAAAAAAGTAGATGCAAAACATAATACGACGACGAGTTATAGAAAATCAGGTCTTCAAATTTCTGATTAATAATCTTCTGTCATTGGATAGAAGATTATTAACCAGAAATTTGAAGACCTGATTTTCTGATAGAAGATAATTAATCAGAAATTTCATCCACCAATTCTCCAAGACCAAGTGACATTACGACAATTGTTTCTCAGCAGAGCTTACGTTTTAAAAATTATTGTGGGATGTAATTACAATTAATTATGTATTCATGTTTTTACGACCGACAGCTGTTTGTACGTTGTATTATACGACCTGCACGGTTATTCGGTTCTAAGCAATATGAGTTATACATACCCTCTTTTCTAAAAAATCTTGAGTATACTAGTAAAAATTTTGGGTGTAAAAGTATTTTTTTTAGGCGAATATTTTTTTCACATTTTTAGATCGACGCAGCGCCAAAAATTAAGTAGGGCTGCATTCTTAACTCATTTTCGCCAAAATGGCGTTTACGACATTTGTTTCCGGAAGCATCGATATGGCACAGTAAGATGTGCTAATTTTTTTTAATTTCCTAATTTGTCCCCCTAAAATTACTCTTATTTAAAAAAAAAAAAATTACTTTGCAAATCTGTGTTTGGGTTATAGGATTACACCAGTAGATTCGGAGCAAATTCGCTGTGACAGACGGACGGACAAACAGACGCATGAGTTATCCCATAAAGGTTCAGTTTTTTTTCGTTTTTTGTATGGAACCCTAAAAACTAAACGATTCCCGTAAAATATGACCATAGATTTCTGATGTATTGTATAAATATTAAGAGAAAAACATTGAGAATAACCCTTGCAATGTCTTCCAGTATACGAGATAATTCATTTCAAGTGTAGTGATTAAAATATCAGCAAATAAAAACAATTCAATGAAATTGATAAGACAATGTTTTTTTTGGAATTCAATAGAATTCTAGAACGATAGTCTTGATTATTTGGAACATTACACCCACTACATATCAAGTTTTCTCCGTGCCTCGGAATGATAGATAGATAGATAAGATAGATAGATAGATAGATAGATAAATCATTTATTTAGTGAACACGAAAGACACAACACACGGAAGTACAATTAAATTATACAATTTACATGAATATTTTTGAAATACCTATAAAAAAACAAGGTGCCAATATACAAAAACGGAAACATAATAAGTATATGAAATAAGTATGGTAACACCATGACAGACTTCAAATAAAATAACGAGTATTTAAACAAGGTGCGGTGTGCGCCTCAAGGTTGCACCAAATGGGAGTCCAGCTCAGCATGTGTCAGGCATGCACCCGACGCTGATATTCTGCTGGATCCCTGTAGTGACATACGGACGTAGAGCAGACGAGATAAATGGTTTTGTGATAAAGTGTTGTTCATGCACGGATAAAATTGTGTAAGTATACCCTCAACTTAAATCAAGTATTTTACAGTAAGCTTAGTGTATTGGAAACGTTCTTGTTAATTGGAATGTGTTTTAATACTTGAGTATTTATTATGTTAAATGTCAGTGGCGTGCAGTGGTTCCTCTGGTAAGGTAGGCCACACATACTGAATTACTGACACCCAAAACAAAAAACTCGGCAACATTACAGCGTCGCTCTACTTAGGATGACCCTCAAAGTAGTCACATCTATTGATATATTCAGTCACCCTTCCGGACCCCCCGCACCCGCCCCTGGTATTTTTAGTAATCTTATGAGAAACAACGCCATCTAGCTTAAATATCAGAAATTTCAATGGCATTCAGTCAATACAAAAACGAAGGTAGAAGCTTCGTTAAAAAAATCTTAAAAATAAAACAGAGTGCGCTGTCAACAAAAAAATAAAATTACCTAAAATTACCATGGTATAGTTTAGATTTTTGGAATATTAGAAAAAAAACATTGAAAATAAGCCTGTAAAAACCAAAGTTATAAATACAAAAACTCACCACATTATTCAAAGTTCAAATCACGATTTTCTGACAATGCAAACAGAAGCAAGGTTCATTTGAAATGACGAGTACGAGATGAATTTTGGGTTAATTCTCGTAATTCGGGTACCTACACCTTTAGACACAACTTGAATCTTATCATTAAACGATTGTGAATACTTACTGTTTTTAACTTATAACTAACACACATTATCAGCGCAAACTTCACAACAGAACACCATTTTAAGTAAATAAACAATAGAACAACAAATAATATTTACACTACTGTACGTTTCAATGCGAATTACAACCGTCAGATATTATAAAAAGCAAAACATTCAAGATCGCGAAATAAATTTTGCTTGTCACATGAAACAAATATGGCTTACAACTTTCTAAGAAAAATATAATTGCTACTTTGTCGATAAAAAACACTACCAAATATATTGCATCACTGCATACCGTTTTAGCCGGATAATACTTTGTGGCCAATCAGTGGCCAGCTACACTCGCAGGAGTTGAGCCCCCAATCTATCAATGATCTATACATGTGTGCCGTTCATACACACGAAAATGTGCATCAGTGTGCGTAAATTTATCAATGGAAATTAGGCCGGCGGCGTCGTTGCCTAGAAGAGCCGGGAGCGAGCGTCGTAGTATTATTATCAGTTACGTCACACGGGCGCGACAAGTTGCTATAAGTATTTTAACAGGAGTTTTAATTATTTTTTTAAATATTTTGCATTATTTTATTACATAGTTATAATAAATGCATTTGTTGCGTTGTTGGTAGGAATGGTAGGGTAGGCTAGGCCTAATTGCCTCTATGGACGGCACGCCCCTGTTAAATGTATAGTGTTTATATGAGTAATTATAAGTGTATAATATTATACAGACAGTCTCAGTATTATAGCAGCGTAAGTGCGTATAACAAAAATAAACGATTTGGCTAGATTAAATTTATGTTAAAATAGATAGATATAGGTTTATAACATGTTAAGGTACCCAATTATAATTATTGACCAACAAAAGATTCACAAACTATTAAATTACTAAGAACCCCCTTTTTCACAGGTTTGTGACCACGAGTTACGGTATAGATAGACAGATTGATTCGGGAAGAAAACAGCAGACAGTCAGATGATGGACGTGTTCGAGACAGTCATACCCAGTTTTTTCTGGGATTCGACAAGAAACTGCCGCAGTCGAGCTCTGAAGGTGCCAAGACATTTAAGATTCTTATCGGCGGGGGAATGTTGTTCCAGCATTTGGATGCGGCGTATCTAAAACTTCCCCTGAAAGCTGCTGTCTTGTGCGATTGAGTGGAGAGTTGCTGCGAGCACTGCCTACTTGCGCATTCTCTTCTGCTAGCGATCCAGCTCAGTTTATTGTATAGGTAGGTCGGCTGCCTGTACTTTATAACTCCAAAAAGTATGCATGCCAAGTGCAACTTACGTCGCGACTTCATCTTAAGGATATAGTGCTTATTTAGGAATGGCGTAACGTGACTTCTTGGTGGGATTGAGAAGCAAGATCGAGCGCAGGCATTTTGCACCCTTTGGATCAGCTCAGTTCTTGCCAGTATCCGAGGTCCAATAACTGCATCTGCGTAGTTTAGGTTGGATAGCACGAGTGACTCAACCAGCTGGATACGCAGCTCCTCTGATAGATAAGGCCTTATTTTATAAAGGACCTTAAGCCGGTAGAAACAAGTGCGCACTGACTCTGCCACGTGCGCTTCGTATCTCAATCCAACGTCCATATTCAGACCCAGATTACGTGCCTCACTGACTCGACTGACCGACTCACCCAGCAGGGTAACGTTGAGTGGTGCCGGCACTGCGCTGATTTGGTTCTTGGTTCCAAACAGCATGTATTTGGTTTTAGTGGGGTTAAGTACTAAACCGTTATTTTCAGCCCAACATGCTATTCTGTCAAGATCATCGTTAAGATCCTTTATCGCGACGTCGTAATCACTTGGCTTAAAAGAGATATAGATTTGGACATCATCAGCATAAATATTGTACCTACATTTCTTCAGGGAACTTATAATATCTGCACAATACAAAATAAAGATAATGGGGCCCAGTATTGTGCCTTGCGGGACTCCCCTGTAAACAGAAGTGAGTGATGAAACAAGAGATGAGCCATTGCTTAGTCGTATTTCCACCTGCTGCCGACGGTTGGTAAGATAGCTTTGGAACCAGTGTATCGTATTTTGGTCAAATCCATAGTAATTAAGTTTTGATAGAAACAAATCTATATTTATGCAGTCAAAGGCTCTCGAAAAATCAAGTAGGACAAGAAGTGTGCATAGGCCCTTATCCTGTGCCGTCAGAATGTTATCTGTCACGTCCAAAAGAGCCGTAGAAGTACCACGCTGTTTGCGAAAACCTGACTGTAGCTCAGGCAGAATGTGTTTGTCTTCTAGGTACTTTGACACCTGCTGACAAACTGCCTTTTCTGCGATTTTGGAAAGGCAAGGCAGAATACTAATAGGCCTAAGGTCTTTTAAGTCAGTTCGATTTGTTTTTTTAGGCAGCGGTCTGACGATAGCAATTTTCCAGATATAAGGGAACGTTGCTGAGACAATTGAGCTGTTCACAATGTCGGTGATGGGTTTTAGAGTGTGTGGGAGTGTAAGCAAAAGCATATTCAGGGTCACCCTATCACAGCCTTCAGCGTTAGATTTTAGCTGGCGGAAGTATCGCAGAATCTGATCAGTGGTTACTGGTTGTAATGAAAATGCGAAGCTATCATCACCATAACGATGAGATTCAAAGAAAATGCGCTGCATTGTATTGCAGACAGGGTTACCAGGGACACTCAAAAAGTGATTATTGATTTCGTTTGGATCTCTGAAGTGAGTAGGAATGCATGTTATGCCGTTGGTAGGAGTCTGACAACCAGTCTTACCAAGGGGTATCGTATTACCCAGCACTAACAGGGTTGTGGAGGTCAGATAGGCAGTCGCTCCATGTAGAATACTGGCATTCAGCGGCATCTGGTTAGACTGGAAGCCGACCACAACATAGTTGGGATAAGGCTGAGCAGATGATGATGGTCTAAATTAAATAAATATAAAATCCCTTCGGCAAGCCGCAGGATGAGGTAATCGAATCCATTTCCACCCAAATTTTTTGTTCATGTTTAAAATCTTTAATTAACGGGCAGATGATGGTTTTACCTGAAAAAGGGTTATCATAAATTTTAAAATCCTCCCATAAGATGCACGTAGCATGGAAACGCACTCAATTTTTCAGTTATATTATTTTTTTACAAGTTTTATCGCTAAACTTTAAATAAAAAATTTAAACAATTTGCTAAAAAAAAAACGCGATACGTACCTAAAATTTTTACCGTTTCGGAGATATCATTTTTTTTCCCAAAAAATTTGGAAATTTCAACCCCCTCCCAATGTTATGGGTTGCATCAAAAAAGTTTAAAATTAAAAGTCGTCCGTATTCTTACTCGGAATGATAAAAATGTTTTACGATTCAGAAAAGTTAATGCCAAAAAACTGATTTTCGAAAAACCGTCCCCCCGCCTCCTTGAACGAATTCCGCCCATTCACGAACTTAACCTAAGTTTTGACCCTTTCGATTTTTTGGCCATGTTTGAAAGCAATCGGTGCATATTGCGACCTGAAGAGTGTGGCTAAATTTTGCTTGTCGCCCCACATCCATACATAGGTTACGTATTGATTTGGGCTCTAGGGGTCATAACTAGAACCCTATACTTATACTATACTATACTGATACTTGCTTTATATTTGTGTTAGCCAGCCATAACATCCATGTTTTTTCGAAAGGCGCGATTGTTCCACGCGCGCCTCAAAGAGATGTCAGCAAACGGAAAGGGGTCCGAAAGGACCGATGCCTCTTAGGGTTGCGGGACTGTTCGAAAGAGATACCGCGGCCCTGGAACACAAGGGGCAAAGGAAGGAACATGGATGGGTTTTAGTCAGTACAAGTCTGTCACTCCCTTCCGCTCCGTCATTTGATGATTACTAAACCGAATAAAAAAATGGTCTCGACTCATTTAAATGCATTTTAACAACATACTGCGATTATCGAATCGTAGGCGCTTAGCGTAAAGCTCAAAAATGTTCCTATTTCCACTACTGAACTGACTGCCTAATAGGTCTAGTGGTCGCAAGCGCCACTATTGAGCATGAGGTCCTGGGTTCGATTCGAAGTGTTATTGGGTAGCATTTGTGCCCTGTTGATGGCTATAGGCTCGCCCCCTGTTACATGGGTTCAGACAACCGGGTTAGAAACCAGACTCCGTGGCTGCTACGAATGGTAAATAAAAAAAATGATATTCGTGATGAAAACACCCAATAACACTTTGCTCGACACGGGAATAGAACCCAGGACCTCATGCTCAGCAGGCTCGCTTGCGGCCACACGACCAATGATGCAGTCTATAGTGAGTCGGTAAATGTTAGAGGGATATCTATGTCCGGTGGAGCTAGACGCTGTCAGCTTGGCTTGCACAACGTCATCACCATTTTGTCACTAAATAGGCTTGAGTTTGGCAGCAACTGTCCTGATGTGAAGTTAGGTTTAGGGTTCCGTAACCGAATGGCATAATGGAACCCTTATAGATTCGCCATGTCTGTCTGTCTGTCCGTGTATGTCACAGCCACTTTATTCCGAAACTATTAGGACTACACAGTTGAAACTTAGTAGGTAGATGTATTCTGTGAACCGCTTTACGCTTTAAATTAAAAAAATAAAAGATTACGGGGGGGCTCCCCGTAATCTTTTATTTTTTAAATTTTTGCTCCACACATGGAACTGAAACTAAAAAATATTTTTTCATCAAACCTATACGTGCGGGGTGTCTATAGATAGGTCTATAAAAATGACATTGAGGTTCCTAAAACCATTTTTTCTGAAAGTCAATCGTTTGAATGATAGACACTTTCAAAGTGGTTAGATGTGTGTCCCCTCCCTCTAATTTCTAAAGTAAGAGGAGGAAAATTCTGAAAAAAAGTAGGATTGTAGAACGTAAAAACAACTTTCAACCACAATGGGTTTGAATAAAATTTGATGATTAGTTTTTGAGATATGGGACTTTTTCATGAAACTGCACCAGTAACTTTGTTTTTCATTAACATACTATGAAAAACAAATTTAGTTTTGCTGTTGAATGTAATACAATACCTACAACACATGAAAGAGCCTTCCTATATTGTTTCCTGCTACGGAATCCTATGTGCGTGTGAGTACGACTCGCACTTGGCTGGTTTTTTAGCCGACTTTCTTCAAAAAGGAGGAGGTTCTCAATTAGGTTGTATTTTTTTTTTTAATGTTTGTTACCTCATAACTCCGTCATTTGTAAGCCGATTTGAAAAATTCTTTTTTCATCTGAAAGGATATGCTTCTCGATTGGTCCCATAGAAATTTCATTAAAATCGGTTAAGGAATTTGGTTGTTTTCTTTACGTTCATTGTCGCGCGCAGAAACCGGAAAGTATGTCAAATTTAACTAGCAAGTATCACGCGACGTCGCGTGCGGGCGCTTTGATGTACATCACGCGACGTCGCGTGATACTTGCTAGTTAAATTTGACATACTTTCCGTTTTCTGATTAAGCTGAAATTTTGGATGCATGTGTATATCGCGAGACAATGCAATATTATGATGACATGGAGTTGATCTGATGATGGAGCTGGAAGGTGGCCATAGGAACTCCGTTATAAAACGACATAACCCCATCGAGTTTGGGTTTGTATAATTCATCTTGTCGAGTACTTTGTCTCTAGATGGTACCCAGGGTCTGGATGGAGCTGGAAGGTGGTCACAGGTAGTCCGTAATAAAATGACACAATCCCATCGAGTTTGGGCTCGTATGATTCGTCTTGACGAGTACTTTGGTCCTAAATGGTATCGTGTCTGATGATGGAGCTGGACGGTGGCCATAGGAACTCCTTTATAAAACGACAAAACTTTAATCGAGTTTGGGTAGTTTAACTAACTTCTAATTGCAATGTAAAAATTAATTCATGACATGAATTTGTGCGGTACCTATACTAAAACTAAAAAGGGTAAAATAAAAAAAATTAACTTTCTGCGAAAACAAAACCGACTTCCAAAAAAAAAACACAAAAGTCTAAAATAACTTGACTTTCGGAAGTCGGTGGCAAAAAACATACAAACAAAGACACCGACTTCCGAAAGACAGTTATTTTAGACTTATTTAGTGTTTTTTTTTGTTTTTACTATGGACACTTATAACGTGCACATCTTGCTACATCGTTCTCACATAATGTACCATCTCAACATGAATGATGTAACCAAGGTTTTGTAACAATATGCTGATTTAACAGAGTGTCCATGGAGTTTCTTGCCCGTTCTTCTCCATAGAGATCTACGCTAGGGAATGGGCTACTACAGTACTTTCAGTTTTTGTGCCTTGTGACTGTGACTGTAGCTACATTTCGTTGTTATCTTTGTTTCGACAATTCAAAAGTGCCTATAAGTTCTGTAACTGGCCTACTTGAAATAAATGTTTTGATTTCAAAGATGACGCGGGCTATGGTGAAGCACGCTTGCCGAGAAGAAACAGATTCATTCGAACTTTGAAGAGATCCAGATTATAATGATCAGGAAACAGAGGCCGGCAGTGAATTCCAAAAACTGGCGGTTCGCACAATAAGTGAGGAACCATACCTAGCGCTTTATTTACCTTGACCTGTATATATAATGAATAGAATAAGGTTCCTTGACCCTAGTGTATTCCTTGCTAGGAAGTTTTTTAGTATCTCTACCTCCTGTACGGATGAACCGATTTTGATTAAGTATTTTTTTTATGAAAGGTATCTTAATCGAGAGAATTCTTAACTAAATTTCAAGAATATCTGCTCAGTTATTTGAACCTCATCACCTCTTTTCTAGTTGATATAATCGTCCCACGGGATCCTACTATCGAGATAAAAAGTATCCTATGTGTTAATCCAGGTTATAAACTATCTGTATACCAAATTTCATCCAAATCCGTTCAGTAGTTTTTGCGTGAAAGAGTAACAAAAATCAATCCATCCTGCATCCTCACAAACTTTAGCATTTATAATGTTATGTAAGATTGGAAGTCCTGACACTTGTCAATGATATTAATTATTATAAAATTTATGATAACCTTGACCTGATGCGCTGACAACACCAGGATCATGCAGGATACCCAACCCTCCAGAAGAACTCCTCAACGGTGTAGGACATTTATCTTGTGTTTGGGCTCATAAGATGCGTTTTGACGAGCACGAATTTTTGTTCAAGGATAATAGGACAACTCATAAAACATTGAGGGATTAGGAGACATTTAATAGATTGACAAAGAGAGGAAAGAAACAGAACATAATATCAATAAAAAATACTTGTTTTATTTATAAATTAAAAATTAAACAGAAAATAATACAAAAATGTTAATTAAACGTAAACTTATGCGACAACAATATGAATAATACTAGTAATGCGTAGAACACTTAAAAATGTACAAACGCCAGCACATCAAGCTGCTACAATCTGTCAAATATCTTTAATAGATTTTCAACGTTATCGCTAAAGCATTAGATTCAAGTTTGATTGGAAAAATGCGACAGTTTCTTGTGCAACTTGATCTGCTGGCGTCTGTACTACTAATGTTGTGCACGCTTGCGTAAAGTAACCTATTCGATTCTTAGTTTGTGCATTTTATTTCTTATTATCTGCTTAGCGTTTTCCCAACTATGTTTGGGTCTAACCGAATGCAGCGGAATACCAGTACTTATATTACATGGAGTAACTGTTTAACTGAGCTCCTCTACCTGGTTATTGGGGACACAATACCCCTTGGTAAGATTTTAAGAGAGCAGCGGTGCCCCAGTGGTGGCGGCCCCAACTTACGAGCAGTAAGTCGTGGGTTCGAACCCAGGCAGGCGCATTACTTTGTGCAATTCATTTCATCACCACTGCCCTCAAATCGGTGAAGGAAAACATCGAGAGGAAACTGGCATGTCCTAGAACCAAAAATTCGAAGACATGTGACATCTACGACTACTATGGATTATAGCCCATTCCCTCTCATGGAGAGGAAGCCGTGTGTCCCATCAGTGGGAACAGTATAGGCTGATTGTGCTAAGACAATTTTAGAGATTTTGTTTTTATCTAAACATTACTAGTACTTCTGTTCACCCAACTTAAGTTTGACTTAATTGGGTAGCAACGACAGTGCAGCGGTTTTTTATTATTGATTATGAAGTATCACATATCTATATAAATACCAGTATTTTACATGAAGCCACTGCTTATCTGATCTCCAAAAACAAGCTTCTGGGTAATACGATACTCCTTGGTAAGACTGATTGTCAGACTTTCGGGCCACTGTCTACCTGTAACGACTGTCAAAGATCTACAAATGACAGCCGAGACCAAGGCACGGAGGGAACTTGGTTTGTAAAGGATGGTCACATATCCCAGGACCAACCTCAGCATGTGCTGCTTAAGCTTCAACCTTCATGAATCAGAAAAGTTTCTGGCATTATTAATAACTCCGTATTTATCAGTGATAGCCTAGTGGTGTGAAAGTCGGACTGCCAAGTCAAGGTCTCGAGTTCGAACCCAAGACACGCACTTCTGATTTTGCAGATTCATGTGCGTATTGTATAATTATCACTTGCTTCGGTGAAGGAAATCATCGTGAGGAAACCAACATGCCTGAGAGATATTTCTCGACGACATGTAAAGCCAAGTCAGAGGCCTATGGGCGGCATAAAAACTCTGACACCAGGTTAGGCACTAACCACATGATGGAGAAGAATAATTCCGTTGCACTATTGTTGCTTAAAGATCAGTTGGGTATAATAATTATCTTATCATTTAATTCCATTCTTGAAAATTTTGTTTGAACGCAGTTGGCTCCACACCCTCGGGAACTTTAGTAACATGTACCTGTAAAAAAGAATTACAATTTATAACATAAAATATATCATCACGCCTGTAATGCCCGAAGGGTTTGGCAGGGGTGTACGTAATAGTACACCCACATTTAGTTATGTTTTATTTTGAAGTCGAGCGACCCTTTTGACATCAATCGGGCACAAATCCAAACCGTGGCTGCTACTGAGAAATTCCTGATGAATAACGAGGACCTAATGCTCAACAGTCGCGCTTGCGACCACTAGACGTAGGTACGAGGCAGTCGGTAAGTATTTTAGATACATAATAAAGGAATTGCGGGTTATCTTCACATTTCAAATGTCTCGCTGATGGTGGCGCGTGTGTCGGATCATTTAGTTCCCTACAAAATGGTTGAATGGTGCTGATCTATGCGTCATGTTCGTGAACGGGCGCTGTCAGTGTGACTGGTCATCTCTTAGTTGCCACGGATTATTTGAATTAATTATTTTTATTTTTTGAATTGTCTTTTTTGTTTTTACTGTGGACACTTTTAATATGCACATCTTGCTACATCGTTCTCACATAGTGTACCATCTCAACATGAATGATGTAACAAAGGTTTTGTAACAAAATGCTGATTTAAAAGAGTGTCCATGGAGTTTCTTGCCCGTTCTTCTCCATAGAGTTCTATGATAGGGAATGGGCAACTACAGTAATTTCACAGTTTTTATGCCTTGTGACTGGGACTGTAGCTACATTTAATTGTTATCTTTGTTTCGACAATTCAAAAGTGCCTGTAACTGGCCTACTTGAAATAAATGCTTTGATTTTGATTTTAATTTTTGCATACCATTTTAGTGCTGATAGGTGTAATACTAAGTTAAATGTCATCAAGTATCCCTACGCTGGTAGGTATCTATACAGGACAGCCCTCCACAAACTGACAGGGTGCATCCAGCTCCTTATTTTGAATCATATTCCACCGGAATTATTCTCCGGATGTATTTTCTTTCGTTTTTTAACCCCCGACGCAGCAGTTTGTGGATACTGGAAGCAGCAAAGTTTGTGGATACTGGAAGGCATGAAACACCAGCCATACAGTTTCACATACAGCTGCGCAGTTTCGTCGATATAATTGGCAAACAAATCAATAGACTATACTAGAATAGATTTTAATGTTTGATGTTTTTGTGTAAATTTTATATATTTCTCAATTATACAATTGCTTATTCTTAGTATTTTTCTGTATTAGTTGTAAGTTTTTGTACTAAAAAATATATTTTTTTAATGTTAATTATGAAGTCAAACTTTGTATCTACTAACATAATCTACTAACGAATTAAATTATCATAAGAAATATTGCAAAATCTATTTATATTGTAAATGAGTCTCTATTTGAGTGTTTTTTTATTTTTTTTTATTTTTATTTTGTATATTACATTATTTCTCATTGTAATTAATAAAATTAGCATACTAAAGTCAATTACTTTGTATATTTTCAAAATCACCCAGATTTTTACGTTGATTTAGGATCAACGTAAAAATCTCTAACTGAATTTCTCGAAATTAACACTCTGCTGTGAGTGAAGCGGCGCGCATGGGTGTGCGTGTTATAGCATTTCGGAATCGCCTCATGTGGAACAACACCCTATGTAAGCTGCAGGCTTTAAGTTTTATTAAGTTGCGAGAACGACGAAAAACGACTTTTGTGTTTTTCTTCATACCAAAAATATTAAAATGTTTTTTTTTTCGGAGATGGTGCTGGCTATAGCTGTCATATTACCAAATATTATAAATAATACTGAAATAAAGCCGCTCCGATTTATATTTCTTACCTAAAGAAATTTTGATTTCAATGTCCACGGAGCATCGATTTCGAACCACTGTGCGTCAGTCTACGGAGGGTTGTCCGTCACACCCTGTATAATATTTATATCCACAACTCAAGGACATGCTGGTTTCAGACAGAATCGATATATTCGGCGCCAAGAGACTGAAGATTGTACCAATTGTCGGTTCATTGCTCTATTATATGACTCAGAGACGGCGATCTCTTTTTTCAGATACGTGAAATTTTTGCTTTAAAAAAAAAGACTTGAGGCAAAGACATGATTGAAAAGTCAGGCAAAAATTTAAACTCCGGGCTACTGAACAATATTACTTATTTAGTTTCCGTTAAGGTTTGGTAGTCGATTTTCACATCACTATGTTCTAATTTCAATTTTATTGACTATTCATGGCCAAAGGCCACAGTAAAAGAAAAAAAAAACAATTGAAAAAAAACCATTTGAAATTAGAACTTACAAGTGAGTTGGCGCCAATAGTGATTTTATTTGATAGTTCGTTCGTTCGTTCGTTGTTGTTGGTTCGTTCGTATGTTTTTATTAATTAATTTGACGACAATATCGAATGGTGTAATAATACATTGTGTTTTTTTTTTTTTTAAACCGACATGTTAGATTCCTGGCTAGGAATATTGATTTTGCGGTTTTAGTTTTCATCAAAATCGGGCTCGAGACTCTTTTGAGCATTTTTCGCTATTCCTCATAGTTTCGGATTTGGCCATCCATGCCCACTTGGAAAATTCACCCTTTTTATGGGGTGCATAAAAAAGTAAATAATTCGGCCGTCTTTGGGAGTCCACCATATTGGATTTATACTGCGATGATAATGACGTCACGTAGCTAACCATGCATTGTCATCAAAACTAAACGTGTATACAAAATTTCAGGTCAATTGCTTGGGAATAACTGTTTTGAAATTCAGTTGCAAGATTTGATCTAAACGTACAAACATTGAAAGTTATACAACGTGTAACAGAGTAAATGCAAAACCTCTGAAGGGATCATTGTACTCATCATTATGAACAACTTTCACTATGCGACCAACACGGAAATGGAGAAAAAAAAATCGACTGCCCCATACATTTCTGTGCGCATAACTCGACAAAATGTACTGAACAGCTGATTTTTTTTTTCGCTATTGGTCCCATAGTGAAAGTTGTTCATAATGATGAGTACCATAACCAATTTTTTTTTTTGTTGTACGGTAAATCATCAAATAACTCGTCCGGCTCTGGGCTGAGCAGGAGGGAGTGTCAGACTTTTACTGACTAAAACCCATCCATGTTCCTTGATCGCCTTTGTGTTCCGGGGCCACGGTATCTCTTTCGAAAAGTCCCGCAGCCCCGGCAGGCATCGGCCCTTGCGGACCCCTTCCTATTGCTGACATTTTTTTTGAGGCGCGCGTGGAACACGAACGCGCGTGGAACACGAAGTACAATGACCCCATGAAGAGGTTTTGCGTTTATCGTGTTACACGTTGTATAATAGTTAGTAAATAAGTACTCACCCATGCTGGGTAGTCGTGCCATTTGAGGTACTGTTCAGCCTTCGACATGGCTTCAGCCTTTTCCTAGAGGAAATAATAAAAATAATCGAATACAGTTTCTGAATAAATTATTAAATTATAATGAATTGAACTCGTAAAATGAAACGATGAATTGGGATATTTAAATAAAATTAAAAAAGTAGACGTGGAAATGAAATTAAAAAAAATAAATGAATTTAAGTTGTGAAAGAAAGACAGAATGAGCTGGAAATAAAATGAAATGATGAAATGAAGAAGAAAAATGAGATGTTGCAATAAAATATCAAAACGAAATTAAATCATAAAATGAAATGAAACAACAATTGTAAAAGGAATACTGAAATGAGAATTTAAAATGAGATGATGAAAGAAATGAACTGATGAAATAGTAATAAATGATGAAGAGAATTGGCAAAATGAAAATAAATAAAAAGCTTATGTACCTTCTCATTAGATCCTCTTCCGACCCACACGTAGATACCGCTGTAACTACCGGTATCCAGAATGTAACATTCCTGAAAATAACGATACCTTTTAGTTTAAAAACATCCATGCCATGGCCGGTCTCACAGACGCGATATCGAGCGAGACACAATTACTTTTTAATTGTGTCTTTAATTTACGGTATAAGATAGGTTAACTTGTGTTTTATCCGTAAGTATATTGAAAAAGAGACCGTCTATTCCCGAATATACATTGCGTAGAGAGTGTTGGCGCAGATTTCCGGTAGATAGCCTTCACTTAGTATTCCAACCTGAATAGGTAGCTACGTTTTAAGGAACGCTAGAGGCTGTCTTATACATATATTTCTGCAAAATTAGATTTTTTTGCCCCTAACGTAGAGTTATAACGTGTGTGAATCTGTATATGAATGATGTGTACCTGTTTGTAACATCGTAGCTCCCCAACGAATAAACATATTTCGTATTTTTTTTAGCACATTCAAAGACACTTAATAAAAGATTCATGGTACCTTTGTTTCCCATTTAAAATAATTGTACTTATGTACCTAAAATTTTCGCAGATGGAACCGCAGGAAAACTAGTGTTCTATTAAACGAGTCATATATTACATTGTTATCTAAATTAAGATAGTAATATTTATTTATTTACACAGTAGAGTGCTTAAATTCAAGTGGACAGCATGTGCAAAGCTTTTTGACGTATATACTTGAAAAGATAAAGTATACAAGAGAGTCCGGACGACTGACATTTTATTCACGATGGTGGAAAATTCAAAAATGTGTTGGATTGACATGCTCTACTGAAACTCTTGTCATCTCAATTGGAAAACGAAAGGGAAGCGCCAGGTTAGCCCGCGAAATTCAACATTTCTTACTTTTTTGCAATTTGCAGGACAGTGCCAGGCTGTACGTTGAACGAAATATGATTCGCGACCGTAACACGTATGTAGTTACAGAATTAAAATAATAAAAATCATCAATACAACCCTCGAAGTTCATTTAGTCCCAATCAATGACTATTTTAATGAAAAGTCATTCAATGGGGTTAAATGAAGTTAGATGGTTGTGTTGATGATTTTAATGATAATATCTCCGTAAAGGCATATTTGTTACGACCGCAAATTATATTTTAATCAACATACAACCTGACACTGACTTGCAAATTGCAAAAAACGGAAGAAATTTTCGAATTTCGCGAGCTACCGCGGCGCTTTCACCTTAAGGTGGATGCGCAAGGGTAGTAAGTTCATATAATCTCAATCTAAAAAAGTGACTTTTTCATGAAATAGCTATTGAATGTGATTATATGAACTTGGAGAGCTGTATTGATGATTTGAATGATTATAATTCTATAACTCCATACGTGTTACTGGCGCGATTCATATTTTCATCAACATACAACTTGACACTGACCTGCAAATTGCAATAAACTTGAGAAAATTTAAATTTCGCGGGCTACCCTTGCGCTTCCACCTTAAGGCGATTGTTTACTTGTGGCCCTGAGGCAGATATCAAGACCGAAGAGATTAGAGATTGAGTATCGGTATCAATGACACTGGTTTTGGTATCTGTGATACTCGTTCTTCCTCCTATATGAAAATATTTCAATAATATATGCTTACTTTCGTATTGGTATCAGTGTCTGACTTCCGTACTGGTATCTATATCAGTGTCACTGGTTTTTGTATCGGTATCAGTGGTGCTGGTATTGGTATCAGTGATCTTGGTATTGGTATCTGTACCTGACAGATTTAGATATAACTGTAGATTTCTATATTAAATCCTTACCTTAGTGTTAAGCTGGTCTTGTACTAGAGGAGGAGGCAGTTTGGTAATCTTAAGAGTTCCAGAGGCGTCGGAGATTTCGCTCAGAGATACTTCCACGTTGGCTCCGCGTTCGAATTCCTGCTGGACGGAATATTGAGTTAGATCTAACATAGACATTAAAAACTGTTAGATATTTTGTTATAATATAACATCACGCTTAGAATGCCCGAATGGTTAGGCAGAGGTAATATTATAGTACACACACATTTCAACAATTATGTTGAAGTCTCATGTTTAGTACACACACATTTCAACAATTATGTTGAAGTCTCATGTTTTTGACGACCCGAATGGCGCAGCGGTAGTGAGGCTGCCTTACGTTCATAGGGTCCCGGGTTCGAATCCCGGTAGGAGCAAATGTTTGTGTGATGAGCATTGACATTTGTTTCCGAGTCATGGATGTTTATATGTATAATAAGTATGTATTTACAAACAAAAAAGTATCTATGTAGTAGTATCAACTATCTGGTGTCCACGACACAAGCCTCGTTGCTTAGTGTGGCACCTAGATGGCGCTGTGTGTAATGTCGAGCGATATTTATTTATTTATTTAAAAAATGTAATAGGCTTATTGCCATTAGCCGGACATAAAGTCAACCTTCAGGCTGCTACTAGGGAATTCCTGATGAAATTACCAATAACACTTTGCCCGACCCGGGAATCAAACCCAGAGCCTCAAGCTCAGCAGTCGTGCTTGCGACCACTAGACTAACGAGCCTGTCAAGGAGGCGTTATTAGGAAATATTTGTGGAAGAGTTTCACGACATGGTATTGAAAAAATATATGGCAGATTTTTGGCCATACGCCAGGAAATCGTGTAAACTTGCTTGATAAAAAACTAGGTAAATCTAGATAGATAGATTGCGTCTAATAACTCTCTATTTTTGTCAAGTTTTTGATACTGATTGAGGCTGAGCTAATTTGAGTTTGAACATTATAATTGGCCTTCTGTTAATTTCCCATCTCCAACTTTCCAAGATATAATAAAGAGAACTGACCTCATCGTCTCCACCTTCAGCAGCCTCGGCGACCGAGTCCTTGTCTCCAGATCCTAAAGCCTCGAAGAACTTCTCGAAGTCGGCCTCCTTTGAATCGATATCTATGACAAAGAATATTATATGCATAAGTTTTAAACTGACATGGTCACTAACATTATCGTTAACACTGAAAACGCGATCTTTACCATGTTAACTATTTGTTGTTTAACATGGTAAACATCCAGTTTTCAGTGTTAATGATAAAGATTATTATAACTATGTTACTATTTGTTGTTTAACATGGTAAATTTCGTTTTCAGTTTTAATGATAAATAATATTATAACTGTTTAATATTTGATGTTTAACATGGTAAATACTCCGTTTTCAGTGTTAATGATAAAGAAATATGATTATAATTATGTTTACTAATTTTTGTTTAATATGGTAAATATTCTGTTTTCAGTGTTAATGATAAAGATTATTTTAGCTATGTTTACTATTTGTTGTTTAATATGGTAAATATTCTGTTTACAGTGTTAATTATAAAGCATATTATAACTATCAGCTAAATGCAACATAACACCACACCTATTTGCCTTGATGAGTTAGGCAGAAGTATACTTACTTGTACCTAGTACGCCATAGGTACATGAATTCTAACTAACTCTTCCAGGCAATGATAACGTTGCATTAACATTCTTAATTACTTAGTGAAAAAGGGGCACATATTCAGATTTCGGTATGCTTCAGGGAAATTCCTGGGGGAAAACAATTTCGTATTTGATAATCGATCCCAGGATCTCATGCACATAGCATTGGCATGATACCCCTTGTTGATGCGTTTTTGTTGTTTATTTATTGTAAAAAGTGGTTCCGCACACAAACAAAATACGGCCTATTATTGGTTTGTATTTTACCTATGACTGGGAAATTATGGTGAAGTTGTATTAATATTAATGGTGCAAACGAAACTAATTAGTCTCCTCTGCACCATTGATAGTGCAGGTCAAAGGTGCATACGGCAAAAGTATGGTGAAGTAGTGGTATTAATATTAATGGTGCAAACGAAACTAATTAGTCTCCTCTGCACCATTGATGGTGCAAGTCAATGGTGCATACGGTACAACGGATTCTTATTTTGTTTTCTGAATGCGGGTGTGGAGCCCCAATACAGGATATGCCACTTCTCTCCTGCCCGTCGTGCAGAACTAGTTGCACCGTCCAGAACTTGAATGAGGCAAACGACAGAGGTGTCCAGGTTGTTACGTACTGGTTGGACAAACTCTGAGCCATCGATTCGAGAAGAAGAATATGTTGCGACCAAATAAAAGAAGAAACTCACCAATAATCTCAATGCTAGCTCTTCCATTGTGATCCTGATCCCTGACCTGGTTGGCTACCTGGATCGCCTTCAGCCGTTCCACACTCTTAGCGTTCTCGCCGACGTACAGATAGATCTCATGGTCGTAGTCCAGGACGAAGCAGTCGCCTTTGTTCAGGGAATCGAAGCTTACAGCCACCTGGTGGTAGAAAATGTGTTTTTAGAAAACTAACTCTAAGACCCATTGATAAACCCGGACCACTCGCGCACAGGACCTCTCGCGTCCGGCCTTGGTTCAATCCATGGTCCGGAGCGAGACGGAATGGAACGCCGTCACTTCCTTCTGCGAAGCAGTCATGCTAGCGAAGGAGGTGGCGGAACGTGAGAGGCCCTCGACGCCCGGTGACCAGTGACCGCCCGGCCACCGTAGGCGCGGGCTTGTGGACGGTGAGCTATGGGCTAGCTCGCCGTCCGTCCGTCTTATGACGACAGGTCGTGTCGACGGCGCGCGAGTGTTCCACGCGCGCCTCAAAGAGAGGTAAGCAAACGGGAAGCGGTCCAAAAGGACCGATGCCTGCCAGGGTTGCGGGACTGTTCGAAAGAGATACCGCGGCCCTGGAACATAAAAGGCAAAATAAGGAACATGGATAGGTTTTAGTCAGTACAAGTCTGACACTCCCTGCCGCCCCGCCCAGAGCGGGAGGGGTCATTTGATGGTATCCTATCCGAAAAAAAAAAAGTTCAGTTAACACTAATACTTCAAGCTATTATTAAGTATCAATCTATTTGTGGTCGGCGCAGCATGTCTTCTTCTTCCATACTTCTCTATTAGTCGATATGTCATTATAGTCACATCATTAACATAAGACCTTTGCATAATCAGCCTATAATGTTTCCACGGCTGGGACACAAGTCTCCTCTCTATGAGAGGAAATGGGCTATAATCCACCACGCGGGCCCAGTGCGGGTTGGTAGATGTCACATGTCTTCGAATTTTTGGTTCTAGGACATGCCGGTTTCCTCACGATGTTGTTCACCGTTTTTGAGAGCTGTGGTGATGAAATGAATTACACAACGTAATGTGCCTGCTTGGGTTCGAATCCACGACTTACTGTTCGTAAATCGGGGCCGCCACGACTGGCCGACCGCTGCAATCTATATGACCTTTGGCTTGGTATGAACTTGGTGAAGAAGACGGATGGATTGTGTGAGAATTAACATGAAAGTTGGAAAACTTTCATATCTCTAAACAGACTTCGAGCTCAAGTCGGCCGGAGTAAAGACAATTTCTGCAGATAGGGGTTCATGGACGGCTCAGACCTCAAGTGCGTATGCGGCGTCTCCCCACAGACAATGGCCCACTTTCCATCTTGCACCGCATGCCCTATCACCTGCGCACCTGATGACCTACTCACTGCATCAATGAGCGGGGTTCGCGTGACTGAGTTTTAGGCTATACAAATTTGAACTTTTTACCATCGATACGCAAAGAAGAAGTACATGAAAGTTAAACACGTTACCCTCTTCAGTCAGGTAAAAATGGAGTAAATTGTAGCGTAACAGTTGACAGGGAAGAATTGAAGAATATAACAAATGCACCGTCGACGCCAAGCAAAATGGGACATCAGGAAAATGATGATTTAATAACACAAGATCAGGGGGTTACCATGACGTTTTAAAGCAGGAGTAATTCCATTGTGGGAAAAGACAGAGCTAACAGGTCGTCTAGGGCCATCTCTTTCCAACACTGGAATTACTCCTGCTTTAAGACGTCATGGTAGGCCACCAGGCCTCAAATAAGTTAAATGCAATTACGCACCAAGCACGCAGTTCCAAAAAAAAAATACTGCCAATACTTTTCTAACTGAGTATTGTTTTATGACAAAAAACATCATTCACTTTTTTGAGGCTATTAGGATTAAAAAATATCGTCCAGTGTGGGTGAGAAATGCTAGTTTATCCAATTTGATAGCCCCATCGTTAAGCTGATGTTTTGAAAACTCTTTGCGTCATGAGGACCAAAATAGTAAAGCTTTTCATACTAGTTGATCATGTGTTGACGAGGTGAACATACTTGAGAATATTGACGGGACATTACATGATTTTGGCATAGGTGTTGTAGCATATTCCAGCATATCATGATAGACAGTCCTGCACAAAGGAATCGTAAAACTCAGCAACTGGGATGTGGAGGTCAAACAGGCAGTCGCTCCATGTATAGTACTGGTATTTAGCTGTATGCGGTGGCCAGCTTGTAGTTAGTAGATAATGAACACTTGAGCAGTGGTAAGAACTAGAACTTCAGGCTCATATTTATGCAGTTTTGATCTAAAAGAGTCTTCTACAGCAATATCGTTGGAAATACGAAAATTAAAAAAAAAATTAAAATAATTTTTTGCTGGTAGCAAATCTAAGCGAAAAGACTAGACCAGTAGGTTGAAATGTTCAAAAAATGCCACTCATATATCGGCGTGTGACATTGCAGAATCGTACATAGATTGTCCCTAGCCGTCAATAAATAAGAGCTCGCACGTATACTTCGGTCTCTGGTAGTGTCCCAGGGCCTATTTCAAGAATATATTTTAGGTTTCCACCACAAACTAGCCTTAATTGAACATTCCTGAGCATAACAAAAAAATATGAAGGAGCTCATGCATATCCTTTGGTCCCTGTTAGTGTCTTAAGATCTATTTTAAGAATACTTAGAAGATATCTGCCACACACCTGCCTGACGCGAACATTCCTCTTGCCCTTGATCTGGAACAGGCGCTTTTCAGCTCCCTCATTGATTGTGACGTGGTTGAAGCCTGAAGCGTGGCCTCCGTCCAGGTACCTGATAGCTAGGGAAGAAACGAAACGAGTTTTAGTGTGAAGAAGGTTTTAGTCAGTCTGATGGATTAGACAGAAGTACACCACAGTTTACTTGTTAATTTCAGACTCTGGGCTACTTTTCAGTAGATATCGGCGGGATTAGGTGTCCCTTAGAGTTGGTGAAAGCGGCCATTAGGCATTGAGTTAGGTGTCTCCTAGAGTTGGTGAAAGCGGATATTACGCATTGAGTTAGGTGTCTCCTAGAGTTGGTGAAAGCGGATATTACGCATTCAGTTAGGTGTCCCTTAGAGTTGGTGAAAACGGCCATTAGGCATTGAGTTAGGTGTCTCCTAGAGTTGGTGAAAGCGGATATTACGCATTGAGTTAGGTGTCTCCTAGAGTTGGTGAAAGCGGATATTACGCATTGAGTTAGGTGTCTCCTAGAGTTGGTGAAAACGGCTATTAGGCATTGAGTTAGGTGTCTCCTAGAGTTGGTGAAAGCGGATATTACGCATTGAGTTAGGTGTCCCTTGAGTTGGTGAAAGCCGCCATTAGGCATTGAGTTAGGTGTCCCTTAGAGTTGGTGAAAGCGGATATTACGCATTGAGTTAGGTGTCTCCTAGAGTTGGTGAAAGCGGATATTACGCATTGAGTTAGGTGTCCCTTGAGTTGGTGAAAGCGGATGTTACGCATTGAGTTAGGTGTTCCTTAGAGTTGGTGAAAACGGCCATTAGGCATTGAGTTAGGTGTCTCCTAGAGTTGGTGAAAGCGGATATTACGCATTGAGTTAGGTGTCCCTTGAGTTGGTGAAAGCCGCCATTAGGCATTGAGTTAGGTGTCCCTTAGAGTTGGTGAAAACGGCCATTAGGCATTGAGTTAGGTGTCTCTTAGAGTTGGTGAAAGCGGATATTACGCATTGAGTTAGGTGTCCCTTAGAGTTGGTGAAAGCGGATATTACGCATTGAGTTAGGTGTCTCCTAGAGTTGGTGAAAGCGGATATTACGCATTGAGTTAGGTGTCCCTTGAGTTGGTGAAAGCGGATGTTACGCATTGAGTTAGGTGTTCCTTAGAGTTGGTGAAAACGGCCATTAGGCATTGAGTTAGGTGTCTCCTAGAGTTGGTGAAAGCGGATATTACGCATTGAGTTAGGTGTCCCTTGAGTTGGTGAAAGCGGATATTACGCATTGAGTTAGGTGTCCCTTAGAGTTGGTGAAAACGGCCATTAGGCATTGAGTTAGGTGTCTCCTAGAATTGGTGAAAGCGGATATTACGCATTGTGTTAGGTGTCTCCTAGAGTTGGTGAAAGCCGCCATTAGGCATTGAGTTAGGTGTCTCCTAGAGTTGGTGAAAGCGGATGTTACGCATTGAGTTAGGTGTCCCTTGAGTTGGTGAAAACGGCCATTAGGCATTGAGTTAGGTGTCTCCTAGAGTTGGTGAAAGCGGATATTACGCATTGAGTTAGGTGTCCCTTGAGTTGGTGAAAGCCGCCATTAGGCATTGAGTTAGGTGTCCCTTAGAGTTGGTGAAAACGGCCATTAGGCATTGAGTTAGGTGTCTCTTAGAGTTGGTGAAAGCGGATATTACGCATTGAGTTAGGTGTCCCTTAGAGTTGGTGAAAGCGAATATTACGCATTGAGTTAGGTGTCTCCTAGAGTTGGTGAAAGCGGATGTTACGCATTGAGTTAGGTGTCCCTTGAGTTGGTGAAAGCCGCCATTTGGCATTGAGTTAGGTGTCCCTTAGAGTTGGTGAAAACGGCCATTAGGCATTGACTTAGGTGTCTCTTAGAGTTGGTGAAAGCGGATATTACGCATTGAGTTAGGTGTCCCTTAGAGTTGGTGAAAGCGGATATTACGCATTGAGTTAGGTGTCCCTTAGAGTTGGTGAAAGCGAATATTACGCATTGAGTTAGGTGTCTCCTAGAGTTGGTGAAAGCGGATGTTACGCATTGAGTTAGGTGTCTCCTAGAGTTGGTGAAAGCGGATATTACGCATTGAGTTAGGTGTCTCTTAGAGTTGGTGAAAGCGGATATTACGCATTGAGTTAGGTGTCTCCTAGAGTTGGTGAAAGCCGCCATTAGGCATTGAGTTAGGTGTCCCTTAGAGTTGGTGAAAGCGGATATTACGCATTGAGTTAGGTGTCCCTTAGAGTTGATGAAAGCGGATATTACGTATTGAGTTGTGTTCCAGGGCTGCGGTATCTCTTTCGAACAGTAAAAAAACACCACATCGCTTCATGCTCAACGCAAATTTTACGGGAGCGTAAACATATCAAAACATTAAAAAAAGAAAAGGAATTCGAGATCACCACACGCGAATCAATTTCACACATGAAAGAATAACGTCAAACTATAACTAACTATGTTAAAAATAAATCAAAATGGCGAACGCGGTCGCACGGGAATAGTCATTAAAAACCTGTTTATAAGGTTCCGCGATATACGAGTATTATCTTATCCATTTAGCAGGTTCGTAGTAAAAATGTTCCAGTCCAGACAATATCTATATCCGTACTTATAATAAACTAGCTGTTGCCCGCGGCTTTGTTCGCGTTTTGGTCCGAAATTATCCCGCGGGCACGTTGTAAATATAGCCTATGGCACTCGGGGATAATGTAGCTTCCTTTTAGTGAAATAATTTTCAAAATCGGTTCTGTAGATCCAGAGATTACCTCCTACATATAAACTTACAAACAAATTTTACCTCTTTATAGTATAGATAGATTTTACAGTATAGACCTAAATAGGTTCTATCTATTCATACACGAAGTCTCTTAAGGGGTAAAAAAAACAGCTGTTCCGTACAATATGATCGCATTAACTCGTCAAAATGTGCTGAACAGCAGATTTTTTTTTCACGATTTCGAGGTTGGTCCCATAGTAAAAGTTGTTCATAATGATGACTACAATGACCCCTTATGAGATTTCTTGTATGAATAGATAGACCTTATATAGAGGATAGATAGTATAGATTGAGTCTGTGTGTTACTGAAAAGTGGTGTGGTAATCGGTTGTCGTGATATGGGCATGTGATGCGGAGGAATGAGGAAAATGTCGTGAGGAAAGTTCTGAGTATGAATGTAGATGGGTATAAGAGTAGAGGAAGACCAAAGAAGCCATGGATGGACTGTGTGAAGGATGATATGGCTAGAAAGGAGGTGTCTGATGAGATGACGAGTAATAGAGAAGTATGGAAGAAGAAGACATGCTGCGCCGACCACAAATGAATCGGGATAAGGGCAGGAGACTGATTATGTGTCAGTTAACTTATGGCAGCTGAACGACCGAATGAATCTTCCTTAGGTAGGTACTCGCTTTCGTCACAAAAGGAATGCTTGTGCAAAATTTCATGCATCTCGTCTGTCGGTTTAGATATACAATATGTTAAAAAATCCTGTCCGATCCAAAAGGGCATATAGGTATACTGCAATGAAATTACCAAAGAAACACAAAATATTGATGGAAGTAAACATATTTATGAATTTGAAAATGCATGAGTTTTGTGCTCAAATTACCAACATTTCCCTAAAATCTAATGAACTTTTAAAACGTGGCAACACCATCTTCGGCATTAGTACGTTCGATCGTCAAATAAATTGTTTGTTTTTGACGTCACTACGCGAAGCTACCTAAGTGTCGCCGGCCGCGCTCTTGTGTTGCCATGAACGGGTCCTCATTTTAGTACATGTTATTTAATTTTTATCGGGGTATTTTTGTTACACTCGATAACCAAAAAATAACTACATACATAGAATCTAATCACAATGCCTGTTATACACAAATTGGACATGGTAGTTTTTTTAACATTTTGTATAATATGTCCTTATTATATTAATATGTCAATATGGACAGCTTGTTCCGACTGTACAGAACCGCTTTTGCTTACCAGGTTGGAAATAATCCAGGAACTGTTTCGACTCGTAACCCTGAGCCTCTCGGTGCTGGACAGCGGCACCATGGAACTGCTCATCGTCCATGTTGACTGTGAGGACGGCTGCAGAACCAGCTTCATCTTGAGAAGTCTTGCTGCCAATCCAAAAGTGAATGTCCCAGGAAAACCGGGATTCATCGCCGGTGGTCTAGAAATTGAGGAGGAGGTTAGATTGAGTAGCATGACGTCTGCGATCACCGAAGGGTTAGCCTGACGTACACAGGGTGGAAAGTTTCAGTGGTTCAACGGTTAGTGGTTCAGTGGTTAACGGTGTTGTGCCTCCACGAAAATAGTATACAATTTTCGTGAAATTTCGATCCCCATGCACGATTTAGTTTGTTGGGCCCTATCAGAATACCAGCAGCGCAATGACTTTTTTTATAAGTTACAGCACTATGCTGAGATTGTGGCCTTTTGTCCTCGCACAGGACCTATTTCATTTGTTTTTTCTTTTACCAATGTTTACTTTTTTATACAATTTTGTTTTTATGTTAATTCAAACTTTTTTTTTGTTTTGTCCTCTTTGAGACTTATGAATACTTGTTCTTTCTTTTCCTTATATAAAAAAAAAAAAAATACAGTTACCAAGAAATTTATCAGTGTACACAATATTTTTTACTGCTCCGTTGATCGTTTCCACCCTGTATACTGAAACGAGGTGTACCATTTTAAACACACGACATGAAAAACTTTTGTTCTATATAGGGTCTATCTATTCATACACGAAATCTCTTAAGGGGTCATTGTACTCATCCTTATGAACAACTTTTACTATGGGACCAACCCCGAAATCGTGAAAAAAAAATCAGCTGTTCAGTACATTTTGACGAGTTAATGCGATCATAATTATTGTAGGGAACAGCTGAGGTCTTGGGTTCGAACTCGAGACCTATGACTTAGCAGTGCGACGGCCACATCACTAGGGTTTCACTGCTACATTATTATGATATGATGATATACTCACGCTTAGTACTATGTAGGAGTCGCCAGAGTAAAATGTTCCCTGCTTAGCAGCAGGCACTGGGATGGGTTCGAAATTCTAAAACAAAAGACAATTATGTAACATTTAATTAAATAAAAAATACCCGCCTACAAATTAACTTAACGAAGCCGTCAACCAAGCATTATGTACATCAAAATAAGTGTGTTTACGCAAAAATTGTTGCTGGGAAACGCCTTTTATTTGGGGTGAAAAATCACATTTTACGGTAGGACTCAATGTAATGCACTCAAAAAATTAGGCTGATGGATGGATTGAGTAGTACCTACGGGGGTCGTGGAGGTGTTTAAAGTAAAAATCTTAGATTCAAAACATGTACTTAAACAAATACTTTTGAAAAATTGGAACTTTGATCCTCAATATCTCCGTAACTAGAAGGTTTCCAGGTATGGTCTAGAACAAAAAAATGGTCGCAATGACGGGAAGAACAAGTGCCGCTTAACGAAGCGGAAAGGCACTTGTTCTTCAATTCAAGAATCAAGATTACAAGACCCCTAACGAGGGGTCTTGTAATCTTGATTCTTGTTACACTCTTTATTATGTACTAGCGACCCGCCCCGGCTTCGCACGGGTGCAATGTTCATATAAACCTTCTTCTTGAATCACTCTATCTATTAAAAAACTGCATCAAAATCCGTTGCGTAGTTTTAAAGATGTAAGCATACATAGGGATAGACAGCGGGAAGCGACTTTGTTTTATACTATGTAGTGATATATAATTGTAATCTCCTTTTAATTTCTTTCATGTTAATACACTACTCGATAGGGATGGTTGAAAAAAAAAACGACTTCCAATATTTAGCGCCAAAAATCCGCCATTTTGTTTTTCTTTTAAACACCTATCAAAGGACACTTGGGTTGTTGAAACGAATCTAAATTCATCCAGCCATTTGGAACATACGACGTAATTTTACAAAGAAACACAACATAACCCTTCCTTAGCAGTCGGGTAAAAAGAGTTCTAAATTAGAATTTGATAATATACTAGCTGTTGCCCGCGGCTTCGCTCGCGTTTTGGTCGTAAATTATCCCACGGGCTCGTTGTAAAGTAGTAAAATAGTATAGCCTATGGCACTCGGGGATAATATAGCTTCCTATTAGTGAAAGAATTTTCAAAATCGGATCAGTAGATCCACAGATTACCCCCTACAACCTCACAAACTTTACCTCTTTATAATATTAGTATAGAAGTATCTATACATATAAAAAATCGTAAAAATCTAAATGGTTGTTCCGAGTTGGCTCAAAAACTACTGCACAGATCATGTTCAAATTTTGCACAAATATTCCTTTTAGGCTTCTTCAAACCTTAGGCTATATATTATCACGCTACTTGCTTAAGGGGGTAGCAATATGGTGAGCAATATGGCATTATGTCAGTATTCTTCAATTGTTTGACGTTTCAGCCATGACGTGCACGAGACCAGCTATTTTAAACTTATGTCAACGGTATAAACAGCCTGGCGGATTCATGCTCCTAAACGTAAACCATCAGTCGCATGTTCGAACCCCAGTAAGATCTCACTTTTGTGAGAGTGTTTTTTTTTTATCCGCGACTTAAAACTATATTGAAAAACAACGACAACAACTATCGGGCAGTAGCCCACCAGACATAACACCCGTCTGGTCGGAGGATCCTCGCTTTTTTAATAGGGCACCGTCTACTCCATACCACTAACATTATATACTGCGGAAAGACAAGGCTTTTTTTTTTTTCTCACAGCCAAATTAGAATTTCCACGCGTACGAAGTTGCGGGCAACAGCTAGTAGATAATAAAATCATTCACGGGCACTAATATTTCTCGTAATACCATTATGGGGATTACATCGCTCAAATCCTGAAAATACCGTGTGTTTAGAGAAGTTTGTAGATGAATCCTTTTGTGCGTTTTCAATATAAAAAATATATGTTAAACTAAAGGTCATCACAAATACATTGTATTGTTTAAAATGTTAATAAACTAACTCAAATTTTATCAAAAAATCGTAATAAATAGGTCCTTTTTCAACCTAAATTGAAAATTTTCTCTATAACGGCTCAATAACTCGGCATGAATTTTATACCAAAAAATACGTAATGACGTATTTAACAATGTGTTTTGATTTTTTTCTCTTATTTCTTTTAATATTTTAAAATATTTTATAAAAATCCGAAATTTCGCGAAAAGCACTATGTCACTGCCGCACTCGTCCCTCTCTCTCTCGCCGTTTCGTCGTAAGTTAGTACGGGGCAGCATGCTCAAGGTCATTGGGCAATGTAATGCCCTTAAATTATAATTTCAATCAATGTAGTGTAAGTCTAAGTCATCTTATCTTAAATATAAATCATAACATCACGGCTATCATAACATTAAGCAGAGGTGTATCTAATAGTACACCCACATTTCACCAGTTATATTAATAAGTTCCATGTAACAGGGGGTGAGCCTATTGCCATCAACCGGGCACAAATACAGACTCCGTGGCTGCTACTGAGAAATTTCTGATGAATGAAAAACCTAATAACACTTAACCCGACCTGGGAATCGAACCCAGGACCTCATGCTCAGCAGTCGCGCTTGCGACCACTAGACCAACGAGGCAGTTATCTTAAATACCTGAAAATCTAATAACCTAAGCCCTGCTGTAAAACGGAACGGATATCGTGTTCTATTCTTTTTAAAAAGAACCCTTATAGGATCACTTTGTTGTTCGTCTGTCTGTCAAGACCCTTTTTCTCAGGAATGCGTGGCGATATCAACCTGAAATTATTACCAAATACTCTGCTACCCTTTGGAGCAATGAAAAAATCAAACTTGTAATGTAAGTCAACGTGATCAAAAGATATGACTGTTTGTGTCGCATATTATGCGATCTCACAAGGGAATTAACCTATAGGGTACTTCCCTTTGACCTAGAATCATGAAATTTGGCAAAAAGCAAGGCCACAGCACAAATAAAGGGAAAATTCCAAAAAATAAAAAAAAGTTGAAAATTAAAGGATACATAGTTGAAGCCAATTAAGTTTTTTTTTTTTTAATAATGGTACGGAACCCTTCGTGCTCGAGTCCGACTCGCAATTGGCTGGTTTTATAGTATAAATAAATAAATAAAAATAAAAAAGTTGATAAATAAAAAAAAAAAGGTTTTTAGTACGTGTGCGCTTGTTTTATATCAATAAATATTTTATTTTCCCCACATATTATACTGTATTTATCTCTTCATTTACCTAATTAGCAAAAGTACGGTATCACATCATTATAATAATGTAACAAATATCTAATTAAAATAAATTGTTTGTTATTTGATAATATTCATTTAGAATGACGATTTGACGACCCGAATGGCGCAGCGGTAGTCAGGCTGCCTTACGTTCTTAGGGTCCCGGGTTCGAATCCCGGTAGGAGCAAATGCTTGTGTGATGAGCATGGACATTTGTTTCCGAGTCATGGATGTTTATATGTATAATAAGTATGTATTTACAAACAAAAAGTATCTATGTAGTATTATCAACTATCTGGTGTCCACGACACAAGCCTAGTTGCTTAGTGTGGCACCTAGATGGCGCTGTGTGTAATGTCCAGCGATATTTATTTATTATTATTAATGCAATCTATACCGGGTAACCAAAATGGATAGGACATAAGTTTTCATGATTTAATAAATACCATTTTCCATGTCTAACATCACGACTGCAATCCCCAAAGGGTTAGGCGGATGTGTACCTAATAGTACACCCACATTTCGTCAGTTATGTTTAAGTCACATGTAATTTGGGGCGAGCCTATTGCCATCAACCGGGCGCAAATCTAAAATCCGTGGCTGCTACTGAGAAATTCCTGTCGGAAAGACCCAATAACACTTTGCCCGCTCTGGGAATCGAACCAGGGGCCTTTTTTTTTTTTTTTTTTTTTTTTTTTTTATCGATGGGAAATCATCAAATGACCCCTCCCGCTCTGGGCTGAGCAGGAGGGAGTGTCAGACTTGTACTGACTAAAACCCATCCATGTTCCTTCCTTTGCCCTTTGTGTTCCAGGGCCGCGGTATCTCTTTCGAACAGTCCCGCAACCCTGGCAGGCGTCGGCCCTTACGGACCCCTTCCTGTTTGCTGACTCTCTTTGAGGCGCGCGTGGAACACGAACGCGCCGTCGACACGGCCTGTCGTCATAAGACGGACGGACGGCGAGCTAGCCCATAGCTCACCGTCCACAGGCCCGCGTCTACGGTGGCCGGGGGCCACCACGTGGCCCCCGACGCCCGGTGCGTCTCCCGCGGCGGCTGGGACGTGAGGTTCTCTCCCTCTCACGTCCCGCCACCTCCTTCGCTAGCATGACTGCTTCGCAGAAGGAGGTGACGGCGTCCCATTCCGTCTCGCTCCGGACCATGGATTGAACCAGGGCCGGACGCGAGAGGTCGCCGCCGCCGATCGCCGCTACGAGGACACGGCGTTGCTCCGCCCAAGCGGAGCAGAACCAGGGGCCTTAGTCTGCTATTGCAATAGTGTCAGAATGGTCTATCATTGATTTAATAAGGCCCCTAGCCCACGGCGTATTGAAGCGCGTTCAAAACTCGTTTGACGTGCGTACAAAGGGTAATTCGTCTGTGCGGGGCCTTATTAAATCAATGATAGACCATTCTGACACTATTGCAATAGCAGACTAAGGCCCCAGGACAGTCGCACTTGCCACCAACGACGCAGTCAATGAGATAAATGTACCTACATAATTTACTAATAATTATAAACAAACTTAAAATATAATTGTATTATTCGGTATCTGGGAATGATTAATAAGGACAAATCAAAATATATTTTACGGAAAAATAATGTTTATTTCCCCATAAACGTTTAGAAGGAAAACACCAATAAACATTATGAACATTTTATTTTATCATTTACTAGCCGCTGTCCGCGACCTAGGCTTCGTTCGCGTGAAAGTAGTTATTACTTCGCTTTGAATCAGATTTTGTAAACAATTTCAAGAGTTGTATTTTTTTTTCACGAAACCCTAATTATTTTTCTAAAATAAAAGTAGCTAGCCTATTTTGGACCTTATAACATCAGCTATCTGCCAGTCAAAGTCCCGTCAAAATCGGTCCAGCCGTTTCAGTGATTAGCCGGAACAAACAGACAGAGAGACAGACAGACAAAAATTTAATAAAATGTGTTTTTGTTATTAGTGCCGTAAACCTATATTTTCTTAAGGTGGAAGCGCAAGGGTAGCCCGCGAAATTTTAATTTTCTTACGTTTATTGCAATTTGCAGGTCAGTGTCAGGTTGTGTGTTGATGAAAATATAAATCCCGCCAGTAACACGTATGGAGTTACAAAATTATAGTTATACAAATCATCAATACAACCCTCCAAGTTCATTTAACCCCATTCAATAATTATTTCATGAAATTGTCACTCACTGGGGTTAAATGAACTTTGACAACGTCTCGTGGGAAAACTTCCGACCAAAACGCGAGCTAAGCCACCGGCAACAGCTAGTTGTTATTAAGGAACGCTTTATTAGTGTTGTTCTTCATTTCATCAAGTCCGTAGATCTCGCAACCAGCGTGCTTAACGTGGTGGATTAAGCATAAGGTGAAAGAGTATGTAGTATACCTATGTAAGGATCGTGGGAGTAAAGATAATCAATTAATTAATTATCACTCCGAACCCTGCTTACATCAATCCCATTTTTTTTTTCCATCTTTATTATCACTGATTAAATGTCCAGTATTTTATATGAATCTAATTAAAGATTCTGTTTATCAAATCGAGATTAAGGTGGAAGCGCAAGGGTAGCCCGCGAAATTTAAATTTTCTCAAGTTTATTGCAATTTGCAGGTCAGTGTCAAGTTGTATGTTGATGAAAATATGAATCGCGCCAGTAACACGTATGGCGTTACAGAATTATAATCATTCAAATCATCAATACAGCTCTCCAAGTTCATATAATCACATTCAATAGCTATTTCATGAAAAAGTCACTTTTTGAGATTATATGAACTTGGAGGGTTGTATTGATGATTGGAATGATTATAATTCTATAACTCCATACGCGTTACTGGCGCGATTCATATTTTCATCAACATACAACCTGACACTGACCTGCAAATTGCAATAAACGTAAGAAAATTTAAATTTCGCGGGCTACCCTTGCGCATCCACCTTAATGATGACAGGGAATCCTTCTAGAATACATTATGGGCTCACGGCGTCCATTTCCAAATTCAAACACTGACATCAACCTAACACATTCCCGCGTCTTTCAATTTTATTACTTTTCTATTCGTCGCATAAAAGCGTAAGAAAAATAGTGTAAAATCTATGGAAAGAGCTCTTTTATCGCTATCCATCTAAATAGCTCATAAAAATGAAAATAATCTTTAATGCATCGCTACTTGGCACAAGAAGTTTATAACTTATTTTTTTGTTGTCTATTCCAAGATCCAAATTTAGAAAAAAAAATACGATCAAACATTCCTTGTTGTTGACTGCATTTCAAAATGCGAAAACATTCGTCAGTTTCTAGTTGTTTTCTCGATTATCTTGTGACTTTCATTGATCAAGAAAGAAACTAAAAGATGATGATAACATCACGTCTATAATTCGCGAAGGGTTACTTATGTGTTTAAGTCCCATGTAGTTAATAGAGGAGCAAGAGAGAGGGGAGGGAGAGGGGGTCTTTCTTTTCATAATACTAGCTGTGCCCTCAACCTTCATCCGCGTGAAATTGCGCGTGAATCAGATTTTGTTAACGATATCATTCATGGGCTTTAATCTTTGCCACGGAACACTAATCCATTTTCAAATAAATAAAAGCAGCCTTAATTACTCCTATAAAAGGATCAGCTATCTACCAGTAAAAGTCCCGACAAAATCGGTCCAGACGTTTCGGAGATTAGCCGGAACAAACAGACAGATAGACCGAAAAACAGACAATAATAAAAAAAATGGTTTGTTTGTTTTAGGTATCGTATATTTAAATTACCAACAGACGCTTTAATTTTATTTATTTGTGTAGATTTTAGTAATTAATTAAATTATTATTTGTAAATAAAAATGAAAAAGATCAAGACTCAGCATTGATCATTATCTGATACTTATCCGATTATTATTATAATTTTGTATTTCCTACACCGTTTTTAGAGCAGTCCTATTATGAAAACTTAATGAGGGCTAACGTTTTGAACTCACCAGATGGCGCCACTGTCGCGTAAGGTTATGTCAATAAATTTATTTTATACTTTACAGTACCAATAACTTCATAAAAAGTTTATTTTATTACGTATAACAACATAGTGTAAACTTCAGGTTCATTTATTTACAATATTCTTCCTAAAATTAGAAAGCATGAAACATTTAAAAATCATTTTACCTCTAAGTACTAACAAATAAGATCCTAAGTTGCGACTTAAAATCTTCAAGTCATAATTAATCAGGAATAACTCAATCTAGTGATAAAAAAGCACGCAACGCGTGAACTTTTTATGATATCGGACATTTTGGTGGCCTCCCGCTACAATAGCGCCTCTAGCGGCGAATTCACACGCGATAGCCGCCATTGATTGAACATGCTGCCCACAGTCTGTGGACAGCAAATTAATAGTCTGTGGACCACAGACTATTAATTTTAAGATTATATTGATAATGACACATTGTCATACTAAAAGTATGTAAGTACACACGGCTACACATCAAGCTATACATTTCCAGTATAAGCTGACCTCGCATTGTACGGAAATCATTTAAAATGCGAGATCAGCATAAACTGGAATTGTATAGCTTGATGTGTAGCCGTGTGTACGTACCTACGTACGGGAGACAAAATTGGCATAACCAACTCATAAACTACGTGCCATTTATATCATCCGAACTATTGTAATAAATGTGAAAATGAGATGGTTTGTAACGTAACTGTTAGGATTTTTTCAATAGAGTCGCGGAGTCTGTATTTGTACCCTGGTTGATGGCAATAGGCTCACCCCTTATTACTATTAGGTACCTACCTGCCTAACTCTTCTGTGGATTACAGACGTACAGGCACCTATGCTGTATGAGCTGAGTTTGTTTATGAAGCTTTCACGCTTAACCAGCTGAACGAATGTCGTTGAAAATTGGCTTACAGATAGACCATAGCTTGGTTTAACGCATCTTAGGTTACTTTTAATCCCAGTAGGATATTCCAGTGAGATAATTTCAAACATCAACGCGAGCGAAGCCGTAAGAAAAGAACTGAGATATAAATTGCGCGCAAAATTCTGCAACAGATAAAAATAAACTTTAAAAAAATTGTCACTTGTCATAGCCAATTACTTGCATCCAGCCAGTATTTTATATTTTTTCCCACGAAAGAAACGACAAAAATAGAAGATTAAAAACACGTGTTTATCCCACTAAAAATAGGTTTTTATTAATGTGCGTCCCATCTCCACGTCCGGACGAGTATACCTATTTTTATTTACCTATACGGTTTCTTGTTACCGAGTCTCGTGTGGGCAAAGAATATGAATTTAGTTGCTATGCTATCTTCGTCATTCTCCTGCCCATATCCTAATTTCCAGTGTGTGTAGCCAGTGATTACCAGTGATCGGAAAAGGTAGAGCTAATGTGCCTAAAGTTGAAGGAACAGAATCGAAAGTGGAGACTTCCATACCTACGACAATTTTTTTTTCGGAATGTTTGTTCCGAGTGTCGGAAAATTATTGAAGTACAACTAAAATTAATAAAGTAAAACAACTACCGATTTCGTTTACTGTTTCTCTTAAAAAAAAAGTGCACGATTTAACGGAAAAATAATGAATTCAATTATTTTACTGTACTGATTAATAAATAAACAATATTATTATTTAATGTACCTAACTGATTCCGAGACCTGAGTGCTGAGTTTCAGAAAAAAATATTCCGGAAAAAAAAAATTGTCTTAAGGAACACTTTTCGTTTCTGTTCCTTGCTTGAACTTTAGGTAAATTAACTCTACCTATTCCGATCACTGGTGATTACATACGGGACCGAAACGTGGTCGCTCACAATTGGCCTCATCAGAAGGCTTTAAGTCACCCAAAGGGCAATGGAAAGGGCTATGCTCGGAGTTTTCTTGCGTGATCGAATCAGAAATGAAGACATCCGCAAGAGAACCAAGGTTACCGGCGTAGCCCGAAGTACTGCCAAATGGGGAATTAAAGATCCTTCCGACACGCAGTCGGACAATGTCCCATTGATCAGACGATGTCCCATTTGCTGGAGTGTCCGAAGTGTCCCAACAACTGCACTTTAGGGCACCTAAAAGATGCCACAGACGCCGCGATTACCGTAGGCCCAAGAACTGTAAACAAGTCGTACCATCGACACGAGAGAAGAAGAATATTCATCTGTAGGCTGTAACTAACTATGTAACAAAATCTCCAACACCACCAAGCCCCAGTCCAGGGTACGCTTCACCTTCCAACTTCCCGCCATTCAAGTTAAATTTGACCCACTTCCCGGTTTCAGATTGAGCTGACATTTCGCATATAAAGGGTGTAACAAGGCCCTTAACGAAGCCGAAAGGCACTTGTTCTCCCCGTCATTGTTCATTTTTTTGTTCTAGACACTTCGTTCCTGGAACCTTCAAGTTACGTAGATATTGGGGGTCAAAGTTCCATCTTTATCACAAGTTTTTTTTAATACATGTATTTAATGTATTTTTTTTACTTTAAACATCTCCACGACCCTACTGTTCAATCCATCCATCAGCACAATGTTTTGAGTACGTTACATTGAGTCCTACCGTAAAATGTGACTTTTCACCCCAAAAAAAAAAAAATCGTTTCCCAGCATAATTTTTGCGTAAAGTTACTTAGTTTAATGTACATAATGCGTGGTTGACGGCTTCGTTAAGGGTCTTGTTACACCCTGTATGTTCAGTTTGGATGACAATCAGTGGTTATAGCTAAGTAACGTAACGTCATTCTGAATCCGATATGGCGGACTCCCAAAGATGGCGGACTAGTAATTTTTTTATGCATTCCCATGATATGGGTATCAAATGAAAGGGTTTGCAGAGAAGAATACGAGAAATACAATGACGTTACTCGCTGACGATATTTTCGCATGAATATAGATTCGTCGTTTATTTAGTGCTAGCGAAAATTAGCGTCTGGCCATCTGTTTCAAACATTTAACGACATATACTAAATCTTGTAACATTTTGTTGAAGTAAATAACAGAACTATAATAAAAACTATTTATGTGTCAAAAGTAAATCCCAGCTGACAGCAAAATGTACGGCTTCGTTGATTTATAAGATTAAAAATAGGAGTCTGAAATCATTTTGAAACGTTCTTTCGCTGACAGATGGATTTGTCGATGAAATGTTTCAACACGGTAATCTTTCAACGATGGACTTTTCATCGAGACAATAAATAGTATATTTTATAACGAAGGACTAAACGAAGCCATAATATACCAGAGTGCGAGGGAGTCAATGAAACCGAGGGTATATTAGGTTGGCGTTTAGTCTCGAGGTGCAAACTGTATTTCTCACTTTGAGAGCGAGAAAAGTAGCCAATTTAGTACAAAAACATTTAATAAATATTCTTATTCCTGCAGTCCATAAAACTTTCGTAAGTTTTAGGTAAATCTTCCCCGATTTTGTCGGAAAAAGATTATCTAATAAGTCTTTTGCTCTTTGCTCGACGTCAAACTCTTCACTGTCACTGTCACTAGACATTCTTAATTTTATTTAAAACCGAACAAATTTACACTTAAAAAATTCTGAAATTTTCGCGGTCAGTTTTTTCTTCTAAACCAGTCACAGATTAACAATTTAAAACACATGGCGCCACCTTCCTTGCGGAAAAACCATGGAACTAAAACTCTCAACAGTTTCGCAATGAAGATGGTCCACACTCAATAGTATATTTACTGGCTGTTTGAGTTTGTCTATGTCACATCGTTATGACTTTGCGACCGAATTCGGTTGTTTTGCGATCGCTAACTATGCCGAGACTGCAGGGCCTGGAAAGCTGTCGTCTCCCCTCTGAGGTGGGCGCTAATGGCCGCGACACAGTATTCCATACTAATGCGGTTGTTAACGAACGCAAAGTTTTGTAAAATAATTTTTGTTCCAATAAATATTTTTGATTTTTGACATTGAGTGAGAGCCCTACTGTGTAAGCTGTGATTTTTCACCCCAAAGAAAAATTACTGAATGCATGGTAAATGTTTATAAATAAAATAAATTGTATTTTATTTCAGCCCTATACAACAAAAATAAAAATTGAGACACATAAAATAGTAAAAACAGTAAAGAAATCATTAAAAATGTGACGAGTGAGTCTTAAGGGCAGCCTTAACACTCTTTAAGTTCATACCTAACGATACCAGGTGGCCTACCATGACGTCTTAAAGCAGGAGCAATTGCGGTATGGGAAATAAATGGCGCTAGACGACCTGTATAGCTCTCTCTTTCCCACACTGGAATTACTCCTGCTTTAAGACGTCATGGTAACCCCCCAGGAGAAGAAAAAAGAACACATACCTCTATCCTCCACACTTCAAGACCTGCTTTCCTGCCAGAGTTGGCGAATGCTGCGTGTACTTCAGGCATTATCTGTTGAGAAAAGAGAATTGCATCAAAATTGGTGTAGCAGTTTAGTAGCAAAAACGTGACAGACGGATTTTTTTTTCGGCCTGACATCTCACAGGTCTACCTATGAGGCTGGCTTCTGCTTAACCGGAGTATCCTTGAGAGTAAGGCGGAAGCCAGGGGCATATAAATTATGGACTAAGCGACAGCACGCTCAGGGCACTGCCTGTGGGGTACGAGCCTCGGCTTAGGATGTCGTTTCGGAGGGCATCAAGGGGACAGGCTGGATCTGAGTGTCCATGGAGTTTCTTGCCCGTTCTTCTCCTTATAGATCTACGCTAGGGAATGGGCAACTACAGTACTTTCACAGTTTTTATGCCTTGTGACTGGGACTGTAGTTACATTTAATTGTTACCTTTGTTTCGACAATTCAAAACCGACTTCTAAAAAAACACTAAAAAAGTCTAAAATAACTTGTTTTGTTTTCGCAGAAAGTTTTTTTATTTTACCCTTTTTAGTTGTAGTATACCACACAAATTCTTGTCATGAATTAGTTTTTACATTGTAATTGGAAGCATATCCTTTCAGATGAAAAAATATTTTTTCAAATCGGTTTAAAAAATGACGGAGTTCTGAGGTAACAAACATAAAAAAAAATATATACAACCGAATTAAGAACCTCCTCCTTTTTGAAGAAAGTCGGTTAAAAAGTGCCTGTAACTGGCCTACTTGAAAATAAATGCTTTGATTTGATTTGATTTGTCACACGGACAGAGGGCTTTCGCATTTTATATAACTAGCAGGATAAAATAGTTGGTTCCTAGTCCAACTAAATGTTTCATCGGTTATTAAAGAAAAATCAGCTGTGTCTTACAAAAAAGCAATACATACCTACACGTTCAAAATGCATGGAACAGCTGTTTTTTTTTTAATAACCGGTAAAAAAATAAATATGTAGGGGCTCAGAATGATGTACTGAATACATGTGACCGGTGACCGTTTTCGCGTCGGTGCCCTTACACCATGTATAGTAGAAATAAATCCTTGAGTGTGAAATACATTGCATTGTAGAACCTAACAGTAATGCGATAAGAGCTTCTTTTCTTTATTCGTTATTGTAGACACAAAATTACATTTAAATTGCATTCGTATTATAGGTTATGTACAGGGGCGAAGAGCAGCGGTGGCCCAGTGGTGGCGGCCCCGACTTACGAACAGTAAGTCGTGGGTTCAAACCCAGGCAGGCGCATTACTTTGTGTAATTTATTTCATCACCACTGCTCTCAAAACGGTGAAGGAAAACATCGTGAGGAACCCGGCATGTCCTAGAACCAAAAATTCGACGACATGTGACATCTACCAACCCGCATTGGGCCCGCGTGGTGGATTATAGCCCATTTCCTCTCATAGGGAGGAGGCCGAGTGTCCCAGCAGTGGGAAAATTAAAGGCTGATTATGAACAGAGGCGAAAGTTT
This sequence comes from Eugnorisma glareosa, assembly GCA_947578425.1. NCBI lineage: Eukaryota > Metazoa > Arthropoda > Insecta > Lepidoptera > Noctuidae > Eugnorisma > Eugnorisma glareosa. Next base: position 4,977,659 of record OX387984.1, read on the forward strand.
TTTATTTTGTATTTTTTTTTCGTTTTCTTTTTTTTTTATGGTTGTCCTTTTTAAAGTGTTATGGAATCAAGTATTAGGTATTTTGCGGCGGAAATTCATGACATTAATGTCAAACCGATTATTTTTATTTTATTTAGATAATTCATGCAATAAATATTAAACGGAAAATTAAATTATTTTTTGACCCATTTTGCATAGCAACGAAAACAAAATCTACACATGAATATGTATATTTTCAAACTTACTACATTTATATCTACTACATTTGTACAAAACCAGATCCGTTCCATTGAAATGAGACGAAAAAAAAACACTGAGTGAAAGAGAAAACAATACAATTCGCAAACGAGTGAGCGAGACCGAAAGACCAATTGTTAACTTGGCGTCCTTGAAGGTACAGGCAGATGTATTTTGCGTTAGAGGAAAAAGAAAAAAACAAATGCAACTCTGATTTCGAATCGAGTTCTATTTGTTTGTTTGTTAGTCTTCGAGAAATGTCAGAAGAGAAAATCAAGCTACATAATATTCTTTTTGGAACAAACCTGCTTCAATATTCCCAACTAGTGCAACTCGTAAAATAAACGACTTCAAAAAAAAAAAGAGGAAATAATTTTACTCTCGGAAGTCGGTGGCAAAGTCAATGAATGAATTGTGTGGTTACTTGCACTATTATGTATTCTATGGTAGTAGGTAATATTAAAAAAAGTTGACAAAGAGATATTTTTCAATAAAATGTCCTCTGCAACCTCAGATTGGGCTATTTTATTTTTTTCAAAAGGTTTGCAAATAGTATGTTTTTTATGCTAAACTAGTATTTGTTGCATTGCATGACTAGTATGAGACCCAATAGCAGCCGCTCCTTGGTCCATTCAACTGCATATCTGATAAAACTCGAAGCTGACTCCAACATAGTAGCAAATGGTTTCTTTTTTTGTTAAAAATGCCTGCCGAGAGACATAAACAACTTTATTTTGTAGTTGGCAAACAATCAAATAGGCGTTTTCCAACTGCGTGTGAAATAGATACAGTGTCTAAAAATCAGACACGCATCAACGGTTGTGCACTAGTGTGTGACTGTGTGCCTAATTGAAAACCGATGTGTATTTGAAAAGACTCATTTACATGCGAAAACATGGGGTATCTAACTACATAATTATACCGATGTGTGTTGTATTTTCAAACATTAATTCATTATTGGTCTCGCTTTTTCTCTAGTATATTGGGGGTCGGCTTCCAATGTAGTAAAATGAATCTAAATACCTGGTTTTATTTAACTTGCCATGTTATTTGTCACGTATTAGTCAAATCTAGCAACTGAATTTCAAACCTGGGGTGCTACTATGACGTCTTAAAGGAGGAGTAATTCCAGTGTGGGAAAGAGATGGCGCTAGACGACCTGTAAAGCTCTGTCTCTTTCCCACACTGGAATTACTCCTGCATTAAGACGTCATAGTAACCCCCCAGTTCCCGCCAACCGATTGCGCAAAAATTTTACATACCTACAAACCTACACTTTTGGTTTTAGTGACAATACATTTTTATGACAGTCATGACTTGATCCTGCAGCCAGGATCACAGACAACCTAAAGTAGACTACGTTTTTTTCTATAAATGTCTAGAATTAAGTTCTTGAGTTGTAACGTAGTTCTTTGTTTTAAACAAATTAGATTGCTGCGACCGTAGCCACGTTTAAATTAGATATACGTTTTTGTTCTTTATCCCTCCTATTAATAAACACAGAATAAAGTTATTCCAAGTTTAAACCTTTGAAAATGTATGGTTATTCCTTTGTTATTCCTGGTGTAAATTTATTCCGTGTTTATTAATAAGAGGGTATATGTCTAGAATTAAGTTCTTGAGTTGTGACGTTGTTATTTTAAACAAATTAGCTTGCTGCGACAGTAGCTACGTTTAAATTAGACTATGTTTTTGTAATACAGCCTGCTGCCCGAGTAAAGTATCAACTAGATATAGGGAACCTCAACGCGGCTCCCGGTACGTTTTATACAGGCTGTCGTTTTGCATCCTGGGGCCTTAGTCTGCTATTGCAATAGTGTCAGAATGGTCTATCATTGATTTAATAAGGCCCCTAGCCCACGGCGTATTGAAGCGCGTTCGAAACTCGTTTGACGTGCGTACAAAGGGTAATTCGTCTACGCGGGGCCTTATTAAATCAATGATAGACCATTCTGACACTATTGCAATAGCAGACTAAGGCCCCTGGTCAAATTCAAGGAGGTATCTATACTAGTGATTCTCGACCCGAATCGATAATAAAAAGGTACCTAGGTTTTTTTAATTTTTTACGGAAATCGGTAGGCGTAAACCAGCCCCTAGTTTCCATACTGTCCTTAATTATACTGTGGAATAAACGTTTGCGTTTGTGTGTGTGACGGTGCGTTTATTGGGCTACGAACCGACGGGTTGCTTTTTTATACCGGTGATATACAATTACCGACCTCCGTAAAAAAAAAACTACCCCTTTTATTATAGATTCGGGTCGAGAATCATTAGTATAAATACCTCCTTCAATTTGACCAGGATGTAAAACCTGTATATGTCTAGAATTCAGTTCTTGAATTGTAACGTTGTTGTTTATACCAATTAGCTTGCTGCGTAATGGAGTCATTGTAGTGGAGTTAAGTCATTAAATTACTCTTCAAGTGATTATGGTCTGTTTTTTAATCTCAGAGACTAAATTGACACATGCAAATGTCAAACTTACAAATAATGCTGCCAGCTCTTTTGTGTAGTGTTGGACCTACGGACGACACCGGTTTGTTGAATCGTAACTTTTTATATTTATTACACTATTATAAAAACATGACAGATACCATCTGTATTTTTAGTACACAGTAAAACGGATATATAATAATAATAATCTGTGGCTCGGATGTCAAATTGACGTGACATAAAATTTTCTGAAACCAATTTAATTTAATATTTTTACTACATTTCCATATCAAAACCGATTAAATAACGAAATTATGAGAAGAAAAAAAAAACATTATCAAAATAAAATGAAACACGACGACCAATGAACAAAAATGAAAATACTTAAAGGAAAATCTATGCCATAAAAAGTCATAAGATGCTGACCAGAAGCCGAGCCAAACAACAGGCACACCCACCATCTCCGGGCTTGTCGCTCAGCTCCGCCTCGCAGCCGCCGGGACACGCCACATCCGTGAGCATCGTGTCGCCGGTCGCTGCAGTTGCGTCGAGCTCGAGCGACGAGTTTTTCTCCCCGCCGTCGACACCACCACCATCATCGCCTCGACGACGAGGAAGAGGACGGCCACCAGCGGGCTTGGGACCTCGTGGCCAACCGGCCCCGAACAGGGTCCCCGCTGCCGGTGGAAATGTGTCGCGCATGCGATGGACTCATTCCATAAACGAGAATGTCATGCGCGCATATTATGGGGCTACAGAGGGAGGAAACAACCTGACCGCGTACCGTGTTCGGATGCTCTCTCTGTTTCAGGTGCTTGAGCCAGCTGTCAACGTGTCGGCGCAACGACTGTCGGATCAGGTGCGAGTCATCCAGCGTAATCGTATGTTGGATGACACCGTACTTGATCGCTTGCGGACTGAAATGCAGAGTAGCCATGTCATTGCCACGCCGTCGCAGGCTGTGGTTCCACCACAGTCTAGCATAATACCAAATCGCAATAACGACGTAAGTGATGACATGGTTACTAATGTAAGTACCCAGTGCAATGAGGAAATGAGGAGTGCTTTGGAAGGTGCGATTCGGGAATATCGGCTCATGCCAGCCGACCTTAGACCACGCATACCTCGTTTGCCCATGCATAACAAAAATAGGGCGCTGGTGGCTGTTCTGGATTCGCAGTTGTCAAACTATTTTGATAACTGCGAAGACCTCATCGATGCTCATTCAATCCTGTATTGTGCGGCTGTAGCGGCATGTCGTGTAGCTCACGTCAAATTTTCTGATGACAGAGCTACACGATCTAAGCCAGCCGTACCAGCATGGCAGTACAGGATTGAACGACGTATTGGTGGGGCCAGAGCACTCATCGGGTATTGGTGGGGCCAGAGCACTCATCGGCAAACTGATCTGCTTCAAGGAGGGCAATACACGCCCTAGAGTGATGCGTTTTGTGAGGCGGGCGTTCTCGGGGACTGATATCAGTCCTCGAGACTACATGTCCCGTGTCACAGAGCGCATCGACTTCCTGAAGCAGAAAGTGTATGCATGGGCAAACCGTATTCGTAGGTATAAACGGCGGGTGGACCGATACACTCAGAATCGCACATTCCAAAGTGATGAAAGGTGGGTTTATAGGGCTTGGGAGCGACCGGACCAAGGTGTGGCTAACACGCGCCTGCCGGATGATGATGCCATGTGTTCGTTCTGGCGCAGCATCTGGTCGGTGCCTGTTAGCCATACCGAGGATGAATGGACCCGGGGGATCGAGCGAGCGTGCGATCCAGTACAAGAAATGGGGGCAATCACCATCTGCCCCCAAGACGTAGTTCGTGCAGTCCGTCCGTTGCCTAACTGGAAATCTCCAGGGCCGGATGGGCTGCACAACTTCTGGATTAAATGGTTCACAAGGTCGCACGCTCGCCTGGCAACCCTGTTCCAGTCAGCCTTAGAGTCAGGGTCGCTGCCAGAGTTCTTGACAACAGGTATAACCCACCTGCTCCATAAATCGGGTAGTACTGCGGAGCCTAAAAATTATAGACCGATTACTTGTCTTCCGACAGTCTATAAAGTTCTTACATCCATTTTGAGAGCTAAAATTAACAAACACATTGATGATAATTCTATCATGTCCGCTTCTCAAAATGGATGTAGGAACGGGTCCCGCGGTACTAAGGAGCTACTCCTCATTGATATGGCCATTAGCCAACAGGTTCGCCGTTCCCGAAGGGATCTGTCGACATGTTGGATAGATTATAAGAAGGCCTATGACTCCGTGCCACATACATGGCTCATGAGGGTGCTAGAGCTGTATAAAGTAGATGCAACTCTGCGCACCTTCCTGATGTCGTGTATGGGACAATGGAGGACAGTCCTTCGCTATCCAGGATGTCGGCAAATCCAGAGGAATAGCGAGCCGATAAGGATAGAGCGAGGTATATTTCAGGGCGACAGTTTGAGTCCACTTTGGTTCTGCTTAGCCTTGAATCCTCTTAGCACGCTGCTGGAGGATTCAGGTCTAGGCTATCGGTTGAGGAGAGGTGGTCAAGTTGTATCTCACCTCCTCTACATGGATGACCTGAAACTTTTTGCCCCCAACGATTTGCAACTGATGGAGCTACTGAAGGTAACTGAAACTTTCAGTAGCGCCATCAGGATGGAATTTGGTGTGGACAAATGTGCGGCCATGCATGTAAAACGAGGGGAGATTGTGGAATCTGTGGGAACCCAGCTCTCGGATTCCATAAATCTTAGATCCCTCTCAGCAACCGAAACCTATAAGTATTTGGGTATGTCGGAAGCGCTGGGCATCAATGTTGCTGACATGAAGCAATCGTTGAAGGAACGCTTCTTTGGCCGCCTGAAAAAAGTATTGAATAGTCTTTTAGCAGGCGGAAATAAGGTGCGTGCCTTCAACGGTTGGGTCATGCCGGTTTTGATGTACTCTTTCGGCATACTGAAATGGACTCAAACAGAACTAGACGCCCTGGATAGGAAGGTCCGTACATTGTTGACGGCATATCGAATGCATCACCCACGTTCTTCGGTTATGAGACTGTATATCCCGCGGAAGTGTGGGGGTCGAGGCTTTTTAAACGCTAAGACTCTCCACAATCGCGAGATATGCAGTCTCAGGGAATATTTCCTAGAAGCCGACGTGGTGATGCATCGAGATGTGGTCGCGGTGGACAAGGGCCTCACCCCGCTCTCCTTGGCTAAAGAGAACTGGCGCAAACCTGTAGTGCTTGACACTAACGACCGCAGGGAGGTATGGCAGAGTAAGGAGCTTCACGGACGCTTTTTCCGGGCCCTGCACGGGCCCGATATAGACCTGTCAGCGTCCGTAGCCTGGCTACGTTCCGGGGACCTCTTCGGAGAAACCGAAGGTTTTGTCTGTGCAATTATGGATAAAGTTATGATGACGAATAACTATCGGAGATTTATTGTGAAGGGCGGCACGGTTGACATATGTCGGGCATGCCACCGTCCAGGCGAATCAATCCGTCACATTATCTCCGGGTGTTCTCGTCTAGCTAACGGAGAGTACTTGCATAGACACAACCTTGTAGCCAGGATTATCCATCAGCAACTTGCTCTAAAATACAGACTTGTGGAATCGGAAGTGCCGTACTATAGGTATGTGCCCGACCCAGTTCTCGAAAATGGCAATATCACATTGTATTGGGATCAATCCATCATCACTGACAGGACTATTTTAGCCAATAAGCCTGATATAGTGGTGGTGGATCGATCAGAGCGGCGCGCAATGATTGTTGACATAACGGTCCCGCATGATGAGAACCTCGTGAAAGCCGAGAAAGATAAGCAAATAAAATATCTTGACTTGGCTCGCGAGGTTGTCAACATGTGGGATGTGGACGCAGCGATCATTGTGCCGATAGTCGTATCAGTCCATGGCTTAATTGCTAAGAGCCTCGATGAATACCTGAGGAGGCTCTCGTTAGGCAGCTGGATCAAGGGCTTGATTCAGAAAGCAGTACTCCTGGACACGGCTCGTATTGTTAGGAGGTTTCTCTCTCTGGAGCCCTGACCACCGGTAGCTTGGACCCTGTTCCCGATACCGGCGGGCAACAATTTTTTATATTTTTAAATGTTTTTTATATTGTTTTTTCTAAGGAATATTTAAAAATGTAATTAGTTTTCTACCTCTTTACTTCCTGTTCTTACTTTCATCTTTAATCACTCTTTTTCCTGTTGCTCTTTTCCTTCAGTTTGGAAGCAGGCTCACATCATACCCTTACCTAAAACTAACAATCCATCCTCGCTATCTCACTTTAGACCTATTTCTATTCTCCCATTTCTTTCTAAAGTTTTTGAGCACTTAGTTCATAAACAATTAACATTTTTCTTGACGACAAATTCTTTAATATCCCCTTTCCAATCTGGTTTCCGCTCGGGTCATAGTACTGTCACTGCGCTTTTGAAAGTAACTGACGATATCCGCTGGGCAATGGAGAGTAAGTCACTTACCGTTCTTGTATTGCTTGACTTCAGTAGTGCCTTCAACTCAGTGGATTTCGACATTTTGCTAGGTATCCTCAAATCTTTAAATTTTTCTTCTTCTGCTTTAGCCTGGTTCAATTCTTATCTTCGGGGACGCTCTCAGTGTGTTCGCCTTGATGAGACTTTCTCTGATTGGTGTAGCCTCACCGAGGGTGTTCCTCAGGGTAGCGTTCTCTCTCCTCTTCTTTTTTCAATTTTCATAAACATGGTTACCAGTGTAATCTCTTCCAATTTCCATCTTTATGCAGATGACTTGCAGCTTTACCGACATTTTATTGTAACTGATGCGGATTCCGCCATTTCTGCTATGAATCATGACCTGGCTTGTATCAGCGCCTGGGCTAAGTCATTTGGATTGCAAATTAATCCAACTAAATCTCAGGCCATGATCATAGGCAGCCGATTTGTTCGTGGTGCGGCCGTTGTTGCATCTATGATGCCATTGTATCTCGATGGTGTTCGCATCGATTATACAGTTACCGCCAAAGATCTGGGTGTAACTATCGATTCCCATCTGTCGTGGCGAGCTCAAGTCAATGAGGTAAGCCGTAAGGTACACTTCTCTCTTCATTCACTGAAATGCCTTCAGAGTTTCCTGCCTTTGAAGACTAAAATTTCCTTGGCTCAAACACTTATTCAGCCGATAATAGATTATGCCGATGCCTGCTACCTGGATGCTACTGAGGAGCTATTAAATAAGCTTGAGCGCTTGCAAAATTTATGTATTCGCTTTATTTTTGGTCTCCGTAAATATGACCACGTTTCTCACCTTCGCAAAGAGCTCAAGTGGCTCCCAATCCGCCTTCGCAGGAACACTAGGATCCTATGTCTTCTCTTCAATATCCTACATAACCCATCCTATCCTTCGTACCTGCGCGAGCGTTTTTCTTATGCCCGCCCTATTGACGCACCGTGTAGATCGCACCTTAGATCCCTACTTAAATCCCATCCTCATAAATCCAGCTATTACTCATACTCCTTCTCCGTCCATGCTGTAAGGTTGTGGAACTCACTTCCGCCTAGCATTCGTGATTTGAAGACCATTTCATTGTTCAAAACCAGAGTGAAAGAGCATTACCTTTCCTCTCAATTATGATTTATTATATACATATATATTTTATTGTTTATATATCTTTTCATTATGTATTTATATAAGTATATATTCATATTTACTTAGTATGTGTATTTTATGTTTATTTAATATTATACATTAAGTTAGGTAAGGGACATAAACTCATTATTCTTTTCCTTTTCTCACACACTATAGTCTACGTTTCTTTTTCATTTCTCCTTTTGCAGGTCTGCTGGCAGAAATTTCTTAAGAAATAAGCAGTACCTTTGTACTCATATTTTGTAATTGTATTTTCCTGTGTAATCTACTGTGTGTACATAAATAGTAAAATAAATAAATAAATAAATAAATAGTTTGTAAAAATATGAATAAAGGAAATAATAATACATTTAATTCAGACATGGTCCATACAAAAAAATCAATAAAAATAAAATTACACACACACACACATTAGGGTTAAATGTCCCATACAATTAAATTAAATATAAATTAAAATAATACACAAAATATATATATGTATAAACACTTTTCTCTTAGAAAACGGTAGAACTTTTAAAAATTACGGCAATTATTGGAACTTGACACTGTGGCGAATCATAGTTACTTGTCTTTATTATCTATGGTTCCTACTAATGAGTTAATTGGGAGATAGCAGATAACACTATGGTTAGACCAGAGATGACAGTAAGGGCGCGTTCCCACTATGTCGTGACGATTTATTTATCGTTGGATATTATTATGGAAAAGTCATGGGCGACAGTTAATCGTGTCGTCCTATATGTGAACACCTCCATTTAAATAAACAAGCCACGACGCTTTAAACAACACGATAAACTGCCGTCACGACATAGTGGGAACGTGCCCTCACAAATACCGACACTTGGAACGAAAGGGTTTCTGACACAAATGTAAATTATCGCTAACTGCTACTGATATTATTGTATGTCTACTATATCACGGTGCATAGTGTATGCCAACATACTAGAAGAAATATAGTGATTATATAATCTGAACCTCTAGTTTCATTCGAAGAAACGGCGCGAGCAGGCGCCTAAAACACCATACAAACAATTACAATTTAAAAAATAATTATGTTAATATGGCAGTTAATACGGCAACCCTAAATTTAACAGGAACAACACTGGACGCCATTTTATTTCCCTAAAAAACGATTACTACTGATTTTATTAACGGCAATTTACGGTAGTGGCACATAATTATTTTAGAATTGCAAAAAATATGGCAACCCACGTAATGTCAGTTTAGTCTCTGAGATTAAATAACGGACTTTACACGTGTTATCATTTCATCGCTCCGTTCCCGCCACATTACATGGCAACCCTGCCATGCCCGGGGTGGCAGGGAGCACATTACAGCTGCGACAGTAACCACTTTATGCATAAAATGCTATTAATCCGGGCACGCGAAGTAGGCTGGTGCTCTTGCGTTATCTACGTATATCTATCTATATCTGTGGCCCAGACCAACGACTTAATCGGACCGTTTGACCTTGAGGACCGACCCGTGTGACTGTTCCAATTTCAAACAGTAATTTGGGCGCGAAATTGAATACGAGTAGGTATGGAAGGTTTGGTCCGAAAGCCAGAAGGCCAAAACAAGCGATTATTGCTTTTAAAGCACTAATATGCTTTAAAAGCTATAATCCGTTCGGTTCCGTAGACAAATGTTTAATTCTACGTTGACTTGCGCCGAACGACGACTGCGCCGGCGGCGGTTCGCGCTGCCACAGTATTTGCTACTTTTACTTTTATTTCTTATTACCTACTGTGCTATTACTATTTGAACCAAATGTATTAAGACGAGCGCTAATCCCGCCGACAAACTGTTACGCAGTTTGGTGGGTGCATAAAATGTAGAAAATGTTTGGTCCTGATTAAATGATTTTTTTATTTTTTTATTTACTTATTGAAATTACTGCAACAATGGCGGCAGGTCACGGGTCAATCTGCGTTGTCTAGGCCTAATTAAAGTTAGGCAAAGGTGTACCCATTAGAACAGTCATATTTCGCCAGTTATGTTTAAGTCCCATTTAATAGGGGGCAGCCTATTGCCATCAACCGGGCACCGACGAGCGCGGCAGTCCTAATCAATGTAATGGATTTAAAAACCCACGTAGTTACTATAATTTCTCTGTTTTTAAGTATTTTCAAACTCAAACTCAAAGCATTTATTTCAATTAGACCATTACAGGCACTTTTGAATGTCAGAAAAACAAAGAAGGCGAAGCTTCAGTCACAGACACAAGACATAATAACTTGTGAAAGTACTGTAGTTGCCCATTCCAAAGCGTAGATCTCTATGGAGAAGAATGGGCAAGAAACTTCAAGGACACTCTTTTCAATCCAAATATTGTTACAAGATCGTGGTTAAATCATTCGTGTTGAGATTATGCATACATATATGTGAGAACGATTAAGAGCGTCCAGAGTAAAAGATTAAATCAACAATATAAAGACAAAGTAGTTAAAATAAACCGTGGCAGCTAAGAGATGACCAGTCCCAACTGACAGCGCCCGTTCACGGACATAACGCATGGATCAGCCCCATTCAGCTCAACCATATTGAAGGGAACTAAACGACCCGACACACCCGCCACTATCAGCGAGACATTTGAGTGAGCATGACATTCTCTCAGCCACCAGGGCACATTCGAGTCAATGAAAGATATTTAATAACATGTTCTAATGCGGGCTACTCTAGTTACTGTTGTTCTCACGGTAATTTGGTTAAGTCAATAGTAAAATTAGCTTTCCAATTTGACACTGACCTTAATATATCTACTTTAGGCAAATTAGGCCTTTTTAGTTGCGAAACGTTTATGTAGATTTCAGTGGCGTGCAGTAGTTCTTCTGGTAAGGTAGGCCACGCATACTGAATTACTGACACCCAAAACAAAAAACTCGGCAACATCACAGCCTCGCTCTACTTAGGATGACCTTCAAAGTAGTCACATCTATTGATATATTCAGTCACCCTTCCGGGCCCCCCGCACCCGCCCCTGGTATTTTTAGTACTTAAGCTTATGAGAAACAACGCCATCTAGCTTAAATATCGGGAATTTCAATGGCATTCAGTCAATACAAAAACGAAGGTAGAAGCTTCGTTAAAAAAATCTTAAAAATAAAACAGAGTGCGCTGTCAACAAAAAAATAAAATTACCTAAAATTACCATGGTATAGTGTAGATTTTTGGAATATTAGAAAAAAAACATTGAAAATAAGCCTGTAAAAACCAAAGTTATAAATACAAGAACTCACCACATTATTCAAAGTTCAATTCACGATTTTCTGACAATGCAAATAGAAGCAAGATTCATTTGAAATGACGAGTACGAGATGAATTTTGGGTTAATTCTCGTAATTCGGGTACCTACACCTTTAGACACAACTTGAATCTTATCATTAAACGATTGTGAATACTTACTGTTTTTAACTTATAACAAACACACATTATCAGCGCAAACTTCACAACAGAACACCATTTTACGTAAATACAACAAATAATATTTACACTACTGTACGTTTCAAAGCGAATTACAACCGTCAGATATTATAAAAAGCAAAACATTCAAGATCGCGAAATAAATTTTGCTTGTCACATGAAACAAATATGGCTTACAACTTTCTAAGAAAAACATAATTGCTACTTTGTCGATAAAAAACACTACCAAATATAATTGCATCACTGCATACCGTTTTAGCCGGATAATAGTTTGTGGCCAATCAGTGGCCAGCTACACTCGCAGGAGTTGAGCCCCCAATCTATCAATGATCTATACATGTGTGCCGTTCATACACACGAAAATGTGCATCAGTGTGCGTAAATTTATCAATGGAAATTAGGCCGGCGGCGTCGTTGCCTAGAAGAGCCGGGAGCGAGCGTCGTAGTATTATTATCAGTTACGTCACACGGGCGCGACAAGTTGCTATAAGTATTATAACAGGAGTTTTAATTATTTTTGGAAATATTTTGCATTATTTTATTACATAGTTATAATAAATACATTTGTTGCGTTGTTGGTAGGAATGGTAGGGTAGGCTAGGCCTAATTGCCTCTATGGACGGCACGCCCCTGGTAGATTTTCATTTAGAAGTAATACTTTTCATGCTATGGGACAGACATTATTTTAACTTTACAAATTGATACCTTGACAATCCAACCGGTTATGTATTCAAATCGAAATACTTTTATCGTGTGGTTAGTGCCTAAAGCTGGTGTCTAGAGTTTTTATTTCGCCCATGGGCCTCTGACTTGGCTTTACATGCCGTAGAGAAATATCTCTCAGACATGCTGGTTTCCTCACGATGTTTTCCTTTATCGGAGCAAGTGATAATTATACAATACGAATATAAATCCGAAAAATCAGAGGTGCGTGTCTTGGGTTCAAACTCGAGACCTTTGTTTGTAGTCTGACGGTCACACCTATTTAACCTGTAGGTATGGTAAAACTAAAAAAAATGGCCAAGTACGAGTCGTACTCGCGCATGAATGGTTCCGTACCATCGTAGTAGGCGAGCCCTTTAATTTTTTTTTATTTTTTGTTATAGGCAAAGAACTATTTCCTGTATTTTTTTCAAAATGCCAAATTTTCGCCTATTTTCATAAATAATTTCAAAACTATTGATCTAAAAATTATAAAACAAATATATTTTATAACAAAAAGAAAAATATTACAATAAGCCCTTTCGTTTGATATGTAAGACGATATAGTTTGCAAACCCTTTTTTTTAATTTTCTAATTTACCCCCCAAAAGTGGCCCCCATGTTTCAATTTCATTAATTTACGTTACACGCCGTCTTTGGGTCACCGACTTACAAATGTGTACCAAATTTCAACTCAATCGGTCCAGTAGTTACGGCGGTAAATTGGCTGTGACAGACGGACAGACAGACACGCGAGTGATCCTTTATGGGGTTCCGTTTTTTCTTTTGAGGTACGCAACCACGTCACAGAACAAAAGATGTTCAGTTTCATGGTATGAGTCCTCACACGAGAGTTCTGGCCTTTATTATTTTACACACCTTGTAGAATGCTAGAAGCTTGCACCAGGTGCAGGCTGCTAAACTTCATCATAATAAAAAGGCTAGCCTCGAACGAGTCTTGATTACTTTATAAACTTTTTTTTATTATTTTTATCTCCGTTTTTATGCGGCCAGTATCTGGTTCAACGGCTTTCGGTATATCAAGGGTCGCCGGATTTGTTTTGCTAACTGTAATGTGCCATAATCAAAACAGTATTGAATAAGGCAGGTTACATTTTATACGAATATACTTTTTCCAAAAGATGCATATTTTAAAAGGTATAAACTATAAACACTGAAAAATACCAGCCAAGTGCGAGTCGGACTCACGCACGAAGGGTTCCGTACTAATTATCTGAAAAAAAAAATCTTAATTGACGTCAACTATGTATGTATGGGGACACCCTTTAATTATCACCTTTTTTTTTTGAGTTTTTCCTTAATTTGTGCTGTAAGACCTTGCTTTTTTGCCACATTTCATGATTTAGTATATATAAACTTAAAACTATGTTAGTAACACAACCGTACTAACTGTGTTGTTAAATATATGTACTCCTGTTAGGGTAAGATATGGTTTTGAGCTCTAATGTTGTATGGTTCATCCTTATGTGTATCCATATTCAATTACAGATACGATTTGATTACGCTGGAAGCGCCAGGGTACCCCGCGAAAGTACCCTATAGGTTGGTTTACCTTTGTGAAATCGCATAATATGCAACATTAACAGTCATAGTCATATCTATTGATCGCGTTGATTTACAAGTTAGATTTTTTCATTGCTTCAAGAGGTAGCAGATTTGAGTATTTGGTATTCATTTCAGAATGATACCGCCACGCATTCCTAAGAAAAAGGGTCTTGACAGACAGACGGACAACAAAGTGATCCTTTAAGTGTTCCGTTTTGCCGATTGAGGTACGTAACCCCAAAAAATGCGAAATTTCGAGGTTTTTGGCGCACCATGCAATTAGCATAGTCTTTGAAGCTGCAAAACTGTTTGCTGCTGGTTTAACACTATTGAAATTTATCCTAACCACATCTCAAAATAGCAGTACCAAATAAACTGAAAAGTTGCGACCCGACGCGTTTTTTGTGTCCACTGGAACTAATGTTTTAGAGACCAAAAAAAAACAATACATGTTTCCATAAAATCTAATGAAAATGTTACTTCAAAAATTGAAGTCGTTTTTAGGGTTCCGTAGCCGAATGGCAAAAAACGGAACCCTTATAGATTCGCCAAGTCTGTCTGTCTGTCTGTCTGTCCGTGTATGTCGCAGCCACTTTACTCCGAAACTATTAGGACTACACAGTTGAAACTTAGTAGGTAGATGTATTCTGTGAACCGCTATAAGGTTTTTATACAAAAATAAAAAAATATAAGGTTAAGGGGGGCATCCCCATACATGGAACAGAAACAAAAAATTTTTTTTTTCATCAAACCTATACGTGCGGGTGTTACAGATAGGCCTTTAAAAATGACATTGAGCTTCCTAAAACCATTTTTTCTTAAATTCAATCGTTTGATAGATAGACACTTCCAAAGTGGTAAAATGTGTGTGTGTGTGTCCCCTCTAATTTCTAAAATAAGAGGTGGAAAATTCTGAAAAAATTTAGAATTGTACACGAAATGTAGGAGTGAACCCTGGGATCGTGTGAGTACAAACGTCTGTAAATAATTTATCTTTCACAGAAAGAAGGTATAACCATCTTACTATCACGATGAATCATCTAGACTACTAAAGAATCCAAGCATCGTCATACTAAAGAAAATATTCAGAGCGTGACATACGTGTGACTCCATGTTTTTTTGTCACGGTTGCTAGGCAACGCACAATGAAGAACAAAAAATATGTTGTTTATCTCATGCATAGACAATGCTATAGATTCGCTGTAGAAGTTGAAGCAATATATAAGGTCCCATTAAAATAGGTGGACAAATTTTAACACAGCTTTCAGAGTACGTCTAACCAAAGATATCCAAGCAAAAAAAAAACAACTGATTAAAGTGATTTTATTTTGATCTAATGGATGTGTTTATTCTAGACTGCCATCGGCAATTTATTATTTTAGGTCAAAATAAAATGCCCTCTACACAATGTTTTTTTTTGCTTGGATATCATTGGTTAGACATACTGAACGCTGTGTTAAAATTTGTCCACCTATTTTAATGAGACATTATACAGCGTGTAACAGAAAGGGTATAATCATATGGAATACTGTGGTACGGACCATCAAACTGAACAACTTTCTCTATGGGACCACCATCGAAATCGTAAAAAAATAATCAGCTGTCCCATACATTTGGGTCGAGTAGGTATTGACATTTTGTACAGAACAGCTGATTATTTTTTTACGATTTCGATGGTGGTCCCATAGAGAAAGTTGTTCAGTTTGATGGTCCGTACCACAGTATTCCATATGATTATACCCTTTCTGTTACACCCTGTATAGTCTTGGCCAGTAATTCTCTTCTATTAGATAGATAGTTAGATAGATAGATAGATAAATCATTTATTTAGCGAACACAAAAGACACAACACACGGAAGTACAATTAAATTATACAATTTACATGAATATTTTTGAAATACCTATAAAAAAAAGAAACTAAACTAACTGTTGCCCGCGATCTTTGTTCGCGTGAAGTTATATTGAAAATGACTTCATTATTTGAATAGCATTGTGAAAAAAATTAAGGGTTTTAATTTTTTTGCACGGAACCCTAATTATTTTACCAATTATTGTTCTAAAATAAAAAATCGCCTATATTACTCCTTATAGCACGCTGAAGAGTTTTTGTTTGTTTAAACGCGCTAATCTCGGGAGCTACCGGGCAGATTTGAAAAAATCATTTTGCATTTGGTAGCCCAATTCTTAAGGAAGTATATTGGCTTTTTTATATCACGCTACGACCCTCAAGACCCGAGCAAAACGAGAAACGGTAGGTGATGAAACCACAGGGCACAGCTAGTTAACCAATTATTACAAGACAAAGATTCTCTAAAAAAAGTCATCATTTCTGCCGAAAGACGTCCACTGCTGGACATAGGCTTCCACCAAGCGTCGCCACACTGACCGGTCCCGTGCGTCTCGCATCCAGCGGATCCCCGCAACCTTCACCAGGTCATCGGTCCACCTAGTGGGAGGCCTTCCAACGCAACGTCTTCCGGTTCGTGGTCGCCACTCCAGAACTTTTCGGCCCCATCGGCCATACGTTCTGCGACCTCACGAAAAAAAATGTAGACTAAACCCGATTTTTTGTTTCATTGAAATCAATAAATAGTTGAGTAATTCATCATTCCCCAGCCTTAATCCCAGTTTATTTGGGGTCAATCCAGCGGGTCTTCTTCGATACTTCTCTATGTATTACTCGTCAAATTATTGAGTCATTGAGTTGAATTTATCCAACTCAATGACTAAACAATTTGACAAGTTATAATTAGTAACGCCACAGGTTGATATTACCATTCAAAATGTATGGGGAAATCGCTTTTTGAGCTCATTAAAACTATGTCAATAGATTAATGTGTCATTTACCCTATAATGAATAATCGTTTCCGAAGAAATCGCTCTTTATCAGCCGTTTTGTGTGTGTAGTGTAAAAATTGCCTTAACGAAGCCGAAAGGCACTTGTTCTCCCCGTCATTACGATCATTTTTTAGTTGTAACCTTCTAGCCAGCTTATTGGGGGTCAGTGCATCCATCAGTACAATGTTTTGAGTGCGTAACATTGAGCCCTACAGTAAAACGTGATTTTTCACCCCAAAAAGAGTCTTTTCCCAGCAATATTATTTTTTTGCGTAAAGTTACTTAGTTTGATGTACAGAATGCTTGGTTGACGACTTCGTGAAGGATCTGTTTACACCTTGTATAGCTGTTGCCCGCGGCTTCACTCGCGTTTTGGTCGGAAATTATCCCACGGGCACGTTGTAGATATAGCCTATGACACTCGGGGATAATGTAGCTTCCTATTAGTGAAAGAATTTTCAAAATCGGTTCATTAGATCCATCGATTACCCCCTACATACAAACTTACAAACAATTTTGACCTCTTTATAATATTATTATAGAATAACAGATATGTAGGTCCGCGTTTAAGTATTAAGTTTTCATGGTTTTTATTTGCGGAAGAGAAATTCCCAATTTCATACTCTTATTTAGTAAACTTATACTCTGTTTTAAACTTTCACGGTTTACAAATACACATAAACTGTCACTTATAGGATATCTTCCGTGATTGTCTGTTATTTTGAGCTCCCGATATTTCGACGCTGTTGCAAGCGCCATGATCGCGGGTTGACGCTGTCATGGCACTTGCAACAGCGTCGAAATATTGGGAGCTCAAAATAAACTTATACTGTCAGTAACACACTGAACACACGCGCACTGATACACTTATACTGTCACTGTCTGAATATCTTTCGTGATTATTGATAATTTTAAGCTCCCACAATAATCACGGAAGATATCCCTTATATAAGTTTAGTTGTGAACCGTAAAGGCATCATTATTAAAGGAAATCATTAAATTTAAAATTAAAACATCACCTAACTAGTAAATCGCTGCACCGATTTTGATAAAAACATGTCTAATTGTAATATACACATCATGCGCTTCGAAAATATTCGATTATTCATACCTACTTTCATCCCCTATATCTAGTAAATGTCTGCACCGATTTTGATAAGACATGTCTAAGAACCATCGCCAAGAAACTAGCTTTCAAATAAAAAAAAACTGCATCCAAATCGGTTCACTCGTTTAAGAGCTACGGTGCCAGAGACAGACATACACACATAGCGGTCAAACTTTTAACCCTCTTTTTGCGTCGGGGGTTAAAAACAGTTATTTATAATTCGAATGTTTCTCATTGCTATAGTCTTAGTAAGTGAGTTGTTTAATTCTCTGTCGTCTGTTTAAACCAATCGGAATGCAGGATGTGTATTTCAGTACCAATTTTGCGTGATGAGAAATTGACAGAATTTCAAACAAAATTCAATGATGAGCCTAAGGTAGGTAGATTCTAAACAAATCGACGAATTAGCATTATAAACAGTTCATTTTGAGATTAATTAACATGGCACGTGAAAAATTATTATTTACGGTCTTGGGCTCATTCCTAGGTCGCAGTGTTATTGGGTTTTATAAAACAGATTTAGTATTATTTTTTCAATACACTTTCTCGAAAACTGGTTCTAATCGCACTACGATTAGGTTCAACATGCAATGTATTTCACACGCGTGCGATTTTTAATATTTTTCCGCACACGTGCGGAAATAAAAATTTGCACAGATAAGTCTAAAGGGTTCAATTACTATATCTATAGTCGGCGGTGATTGTTTTTTTTTTAATCCCGGCAAAGAGATATGCGTCTTTACGGATTAAGTATTTTTCGAGTATTTAAATTGTGTTTATAAATAGAATATCATAGATAAAAATGATTATTTAAAACAAATATTTATTTTTATGAACAAATTAACATCTTAATGTGCTCTAAATTAAAAATAGTCGGCTGTATACAGCATCATACCTTTGCATCTTCTTTAACCTGTCGAAAGCAAAGCGCGGAAAAAAAGAAAATTAAATCATTATAGTTTCCTAATAATTCCTGACAAAAATACTTTCCGTTCTAATATTTTATTTCTTCGAAAGTGTATTGAAAAACGTCGTTTGATACGCGTGGGGATTTGTTATTGCAGTTCTCGGCTCCATAACACCCTCGCCTGCAGCTCGGGTGTTAATTCCGCGCTCGAATGCAATAACAAAGTTTCCCCACTTATATCAAAATGTACTTGTATTTGCAAAGTTTTATTGGGTTTTTCGGGCTGGAGTTTCTCAGTATTAGAAAGGCCTGGTACATTTGTTTTTTACTGACAACATACAAGAAGAATAACGACTCAATTTTATATAGAACTAGCTGTTGCCCGCGACTTTGTTCGCGTAAAATGATTACTTTTCTTTTTGAATCGGATTAAGTCAATAATTTCAAGGGTTTATATTTTTTTGCACGGAACACTAATATTTTATCTAAAATAAAAGTGTTTCTGTCTTAGACCTTATAACATCAGCTATCTGGTAGTAAAAGTTCCGTCAAAATTGGTCCAGCCGTTTCGGAGATTAGCCGGAACAAACAAACAGACAAAAAAAAAATGTGTTTTTGTTTTGGGTGCCGTAATTATTTTCATAATGCATTCAATAAAAAGCTGTTATTTTAATATTACAAACAGACCATTCAATTTGATTTATATGGTAGTTTAAATGTATGATAACCAGTTTTCTGGTACAAGTTTAGTCAGTTACCAGACCAGTTAGTTTTTCTTGTACCAATCAGTGCTAATCTAGGAATTGAATTACAATCTTTGAACAATTACAGGGAAAACCACTTTAATTTCCGCAAGTGTTAGGTTTTCCTTATTTTTTGTTGCATTTGGTGACTATACCTACTGGTTTTGTTGCCGAAACAAAAAAAAAAACAGTCAAATCTTTTGTTAGCAAACTATCTATGTACAGACGCCAGCACATCAAGCTGACAATCTGTCAAATTTCTTCAATAGATTTTCAACTTTATCGCTAACGCATAAGGTTCAAGGTTGATTGGGAAAATTTGACAGCTTCGGATATCTTGATATGCTGGCGTCCGTACATGTACTTGATGTTAATTTGTTTTACAATCTCTGCCCGCGACTTTTTTTTCGCGAATTTTTACAAAAAATACAATCTTTTTCAATCCAATATAAGCAAATTTACAATACATAAAATAAAAAAAATATCAAACCAAAACACAAAAAAGTGAAAAATAACTTTAGCTTCAGAAGCCGGTGACAAAAACACATAATCAATCAAAGGTCAGATACCTGTTTTTAACGTAAGATTTTTACTGTAAACACCTTCACGACCCCCGTATTGTTCAATCCATCCATCAGCACAATGTTTTGAGTGCGTTGAGTCCTACCGTAAAGCGTGATTTTTCACCCCCAAAAAAAAGTCGTTTGTGGCTGACTATACATCGATGTTTTTACGCCTATCAAAACAGAAATAGCCAGGTATTATTCTTCGGGTCGAGTTTAAGCGGGTCGAGTAGGCACGGACCCGGAATTCATGGGTTTTATTTTTTTACACGGAATCCTAATCGTTTTCTAGGTTAGGCTCATTACTTTGAACTAGCTGTTGCCCGCGACTTCATCTGCGTGAAATTATTTAAAAAATGTTATTATCCAGACAAACTATCGCATTTACAATAGTAGGAAAAGATACTATGAATTCAGCTGCAGAGTGTCGTTACGGCCAATGGCCTTAAAGCCAAGAGCCTCGACGAACATCGAGGCTCTCCTTAGGCGATTGGATCAAAGGCTTGATTCAGAAGGCAGTACTCCTCGATATGGCCCGCATTGCGAGAAGGTTCTTTTCTCTGGAGCCCTAACTAGCTAGCTTGGACCCTGCTCCCGACCTTGGCGGATCAATTTTTTTTTTTACGTTTTTAAATATTCTTAAACAGTATATACAGCTTGTAACAGAAAGGGTATAATCATATGGAATACTGTGGTACAGACCATCAAACTGAACAACTTTCTCTATGGGACCACCATCGAAATCGTAAAAAAATAATCAGCTGTCCTATACAAAATTTCAATACCTAATCGACCCATATGTATGGGACAGCTGATTATTTTTTTACGATTTCGATGGTGGTCCCATAGAGAAAGTTGTTCAGTATGATGGTCCGTACCACAGTATTCCATATGATTATACCCTTTCTGTTACATGCTGTATATTTAAAAATGTAAAAGAAAATGAAATGAATTAATTAATAAAGATAATATTGGTATGGATAAATAGGATATCCTTCAATACATATTCTTTATTATGTCTTCCATCGAGTAATCTAAATAAATGACAATAGATAATGTTATTTTTAATGTCTCAGTACGTAGGTATGTATGTAACACCATGAAAGGTAGGTAATGGCATCCAAGTTTCCTGTCTTGGTGATTGTTCACATAGCATTTACCTGATTCATTATAATGTCATTATATACAATTATGTACATAAGTGGACAGCTATTACGTGAACCAACTAAACTAATTTAAATCGTTTGTACGTTAACAAAGTTTGGTGTCCGTGCTATTAACTGTTGAGGAGTTTTCTCGTGAGGAGACGATCCTGGCTGCAGGATCAAGTTATATCTGTCATAAAAATGTATTGTCACCAGAACCAAAGGTGTGTGTAAAATTTCAGCTCAATCGGTTGGGAGGAACTAGTTTGAAATTCGGTTGCAAGATTTGCCTTTTTAGTAAGTATGTATTGGACATAATAAGTAACTAAAAAGGCAAGTTATATGAAAGCGTATACAAACTGGTAGTCATGATGTGAGACCTTTGTCGAGCAGGGGGATGACACTGGCTCACAGCAAAATTACACGTAGCAGTAGCGAAGGGTCAATTTTTGTAAAAGGTAAGCCAAAGTACATATTATTATCTTTCTTCTTTCTTTTTTATCGTGTGGTTAGTGCCTAACCATCCTCTGCATATCTTTAATGTGATTTTTGTCTATAGAATACTGACTGTGCCATTTTTCAAAGGGAAGCCGGCAGGAATCGAGATGTATGGAACCTTCGCCACTGATATATAGACACATTATACGGTGTGGAAAAAAAAGTCACAGAGCTATACAGGTCGCCTAGCGCCATCTCTTTTCCACACTGGAATTACTCCTGCTTTAAGACGTCATTACTACGACATCTTACAGCTGGTGGCCTACTGGCCACCAGCTGTTTCCTACAAAAGTGCTATACCTACTGTATTACTACTGAATACGAGTACGTGGTAACCGTTTTCGCGTTGGTGTCCCTTCCATTCAGTATACAGGGTGCCAGTAGCGAAGAGTTAATTTTTTAAAAAGGTAAGCCGGAGTTCATTTGGAATCGAGTTGTATGAAGCCTTCGCCACTGCAGGGTGCAAACTTTCAGCGGGGCAGTAGGGAAGCTATCTTAACCATTCGAGCTACACGAAAATGGTCTTAAGGGACTATCCATATTTTTTTTGTGAAATTTTACTCCCTATTCACAGATTTTCAAAAAAAATGTACAGTTACCAAGAAAATGGCCAATTCACACTTTTTTTTTATTGACGACAATCGATCCTTTTTTCCAATACTGTTAAAAAACTTCTATAGGACCAGCCATCGTTGGAGTACTAAAAAAGTCAAAAATAGCAAAAAACTGTTCTCATACATTTCTGCCTATTGTATAGCCTGGGGCACAAATTAATATGCGGTTTTTTAAACTCAACGCTCCAGTGGAGGTTTAACATTTGTATGCAAACGAAACGCGGCAAAGCACTTTAACCCTTCGTGTGGCCGGAACATCGATCTACACGAGACACAATGACTTTTTTTTTCTTTTTTTTGTGTCTTATACTCGGCATACAAGAGGTTAAAGGGTGTAACAAGACCCTTTTTCAAAAGTATTTTTTGAAACATTTGTTTTTAATGGAAGATTTTTCCTTTAAACACCTCCATGACCCCCGTACTATTCAATTCATCCATCAGCCATGTTTTGAGTGCGTTACGTTGAGTGTTTTTTCACCCTCAAAAATACAAAAGTCGTTTCCTAGCAATTATTTTTGCGTAAAGAAACTTAGTTTGATGTACTCCTATATAAAGCATGGTTGATTGGCTTCATGAAGGGTCCATTTACACCCTGTATTACTAAGTCATATATAAATACATAATGAAACCTATATAAATTACCAATACATAAGTACAATATTGTCAAGAGCTAAACTATTTTCCTGGCCAAGCTCGCACGGAATTTACTTGAAAATTAATCATGGATTTTCAGTGAATAAACTATGTAACAACTCCATATTTTAATAAAAAACATTAAAGAAACAAAAATAATTTTCAAATTCTCATGCGAGGGAAAAATTAAAGCCTCATAAATATTTCTTTAGAAAAAGACACAAAAGTAAACTTATTAAATCAAAATGATTAAAATAATAATTTGTTTAGAAATATTTAAAAATGTAATTTATATGTATATATATGAATAAAGAAAATAATAACACTTAAAAACCAATATTATTAACAAATAACATATCACTGCATAACCTACAAAAAATAATAACAAAATAAACTCACGATTTTTTATTCCGACTAGCGTGCGTTCACCTCGACGTTAGAATCCGTACTGAATACGAAATTCATTCGTTCAGTCATTCTAAAAAAGACCGAATGACAGATGCTGTGGACTGTTTGTTGTAGATAAGAACTATGTATGTGACAATTGAGATTGAAGGTCGCTTGCGCTGTTTTGCCGGTTGATTGAACTGCTTTTATTTTTACATAATATTTTGGTAAGAATGATTCATTCATACCTACTTGTCCAAGTGACAGATATTTGGCGAGGCGTGTTAAATAAACACAATTAAAAATTTTAGTTTTCTTTCAAGGTGTGGCATGTTGTCAATTTGTGGACAACCGTGACAGATTCTGATAAGTGGAAACCACTTACAAAGGATTACGCAAAAGGTTGGATGTCAACGGTTTTATTAAGTTTCAAAGAGAAAAGGCCTAACCTAAGAATAAGAAGACAATCTGTTTTATTTTTTAATTTTAGGCTTGCATTTGGCCGCAACTCGCCTGATATGAGGCGATGATGCGGCCTATGATGGAGCACGCTTGCCTAGAAGAAACCGATTATCTCGAACTATTAAAAGATCCAGATTATAATGATCGGGAAAGATAAGCCAGCAGCGAATTCCACAGACTGGCGGTTCGTACATTAAATATGGAAGCATAGCGCTTTATTCGGGTATTTGGAACTTCAACCATATAACGGTGACGCTTCGCCGTAGCTCTGCTCGGAATGGGGACGGGGGATTTAGATTGTGTAATTCCAAAGCAAACTCTCCGAAATGTAACCGACCGAATGATGTGCGTTTATTAAAAGCTTTTTTTTACCTTGCCTTGTTGGTTGTGTGTATTGATCAAACCTTGCAATGAGCTGAAATTTTGCACACACCTTTGGTTCTGGTGACAATATATTTTTATGACAGATACGACTTAATCTTGCTACCAGGATCGCCTCTTAACGAGGGAACTCCTCAATGGTTATTAGCGCGGTCACGAAACTTTGTATAGGCGTCAATGTTGATAAATAAACTAAATTTGAAAGCAGCGGTAGCCCAGTTGTGGCGGCCCCGACTTACGAACAGTAAGTCGTGGGTTCGAACCCAGGCAGGCGCATTACTTTGTGTAATTTATTTCATCACCACTGCTCTCAAAACGGTGAAGGAAAACATCGTGAGGAAACCGGCATGTCCTAGAACCAAAAATTCGAAAACATGTGACATCTACCAACCCGCACTGGGCCCGCGTGGTGGATTCCCTCTCATTGAGAGGAGGTCGAGTGTCCCAGCAGTGGGAACATTAAAGGCTGATTGTGCTAAACTAAATTTTCTTCATTTTATTTTATAAAAGCTTGTTAAAGTTTAATTTGGAATTTATTTTGTTACTTAGACTTCGAGACAAGCAAGGTGCAAGGAGGGAGTGGAGCGTAAACATACACAACACTCACGGGTGGGCCCGTGGTGAGGAGGTGCCTATGCGGGTCGGTGAATGTTATATGTCTTTGACTGAATTGTTCTAGGACCTAGAACAATAACATCGATACGAAGGTATGTCCTAGCTAGGATCTAGAACATACCGGCTTCCTCATGAATTCCTGACATGAATTCCTGATGGTTTTCTTTGCCGTTTTGAGAGCAACGGTGATTTAAAAAGTGGTCAGTGGGTCGTCTTAAGAGTGCCTCTTTGGTTTCAAGCTCACGACCTTCAACTTGAACTTGAACTTGATGTCGCGGTGGGAGCCACTATTTGCTGTATATTATAATTGTTTCTTCGCTTGAGGAGATTCTATTTTACAAAAAAGAAAAATGTATTAAAGCTGTTAATGTCATTGTTCATAGTGTCCAAGGTCATTGTTTGATTTCCTGCTAAGACAAAACCTATTTCAGCGTATTTTGCTGTTCGTTCAATTTCAAAACATTTTTTCCCTGAGTACTATTAGGAGTTTTCAGTTTATAAAGAGATGAGACAATTTTTAGCTTCTGAAATAGATGAATTGACGTCAATAGCGTATTCTTCGAAGATAGGCAACAGTGTACTATGTAACTGTCTAGTAATAGATAACATAATATCACGGTTGTAATCCCCAGGTTAGACTGAGGTGTACTGTACCCTAGTAAGAAAGAAAGAAAAAATATTTGTTTTTTATTTTTTTATGTTTTTTTTTAATACTTTTTATATATTTTTTTTATTTATTTATTTATATTTTTTTTTTTATTGCAGGGGCATGCCGTGCATACAAAAAGACAAAAAAAATAAACAATTAACATACAACGCATAACAAATATTTAAATACAAGAGGACGGGACAAAAAAAACTAACAGCTTGCACGTCGTGACTGTGACAAGCAGGTTACCACTCAGCATGGTGATGTGCTATGGCAAAAAGCACAATGCTCGTTTTCAGTGGGCACCCGTGAAAAATCGTACACCACAGGAACATACGCTAGATAAGTTTAAGTACAATTTTATTATAATACAGGGCGAGGATATTGCCATTAACCAGGCATATCGAAACTCCGGACTACTCTTGAGAATTTCCTGATCAAAACACCCAATTATACTTTGCTCGACTTTGGAAATGTACCAACTTGCGACCAGTAGACTAACGAGGCGATTAGTCACAATTATAAAAGTGCTAGTACCAGTAGGCTCGGTCCTCAATCTATTGCCCATATCCTAATTCATTTGGTGGTCAGCGCAGCATGTCTTCTTCTTCTATACTTCTCTATTACTCGTCATCTCAGCAGACACCTCCTTTCGTGCCATATCATCCTTCACACAGTCCATCCATCGTTTTTTTGGTCTTCCTCTACTCTTATACCCATCCACATTCATACTCAAAACTTTCCTCACGATACTTTCCTCATTCCTCCGCATCACATGTCCATACCACGACAACAGATTACCTACCACACAACTTTTCAGTCACCGGCGCCACCTTTCAAACCAGTAGACTCTGTGTGAACTCTAAATGTACCTTATGGATGGTATACAAATGTTCCTTTTAGACACTGTCAAGTATCAACTGTGAAGATCTTACATAATTGTCTTCTATAAATACAAAAAAAAAATTGAAGTATCTGTTTGTAGTAACAAAATAACAGCTTTTTACTGAATGCATATAATAATATATACGGCACATAAAGCAAAAACACATATTTTACCTATCTGTCTGTCCGTCGGTCTGTCTAGCTTTCTGTCTGTCTGTTTGTTTGTTCCGGATAATCTCCGAAACGGCTGGACCGATTTTGACGGGACTTTAACTGGCACATAGCTGATTTTATAAGGTCTAACATAGGCTACTTTTATTTTAGAAAAATAATTAGAGTTCCGTACAAAACGAAAGTAATATTTTTTATAATAATTACACGTGAACGAAGGTCGCGGGCAACAGCTAGTTCATTAATATAACCATTCTTACGGTTTACATAAACTATAACCGAAAATTCAAACACACTCTCTGAAAAATAAATCAATAGAAAAAGGTTCTTTGCAATTTTTTTAAATGCTACATACTGGGTTCTGACTATCAACACCAACTCCCACTAATCTGGGTTTCCGTTGAGGAAATAACGAGTTTATCTATAAACTAGTCGTTTTGAACATATAATATTGTTACCATAGAAACCAGCAGTGATAGCAGTAGTGATAACAACAGACTACACACTACTTTTTACCCGACTTCGGCGAAGCCAAAAGGAGGGGTCATGATTTTAGCAGTCTATGTATGTTTGTATTTACGTATGTTCCTCGATCCGTGGCGCCTAAACTATTCATCCGATTTGGATGAATAAGGTGTCAATCGATTCGTTATTATGACCCGGGTAACATAGGCTAAATTTTAACCGTCTTGAACAATAGTAGTCGATTTTACCTTATAAACACTGAATTTAATTACAGCGTGATT